>OU538822.1:15576200-20848700 GCA_912999785.1 Hydriomena furcata | reverse complement strand
AGTCCGCATAATGATCTCGAAGTCCCAATGGACGTTGTCTTTCACAGAAAATCTAATGTTGTTCTATAACGATTCGCAATATCAATATGGTGCAGCATACAACATTTCAAATCGTATTATATCACGCCATTAGAGTTTCAGTGAATGACGTTTCGCTAAGTTGCAGGATCAACAATGGCCGTTTAGATTCATTCAAAAGCATCACATGGTACAGCATGCGATGTTTTGAATAGTACTTAGCGATCAGGCGGTCCTGGTTTCCAAGCTTGTCTTAATAAATACCAATTGTTCCTTACAGCTTATATACAGTTCGCTTTTGATGTAATTTAGTTCAATTTTGTTTTTTCACTTGGCTCCGATAAAATAGGAGCTCTTGAGAAAATTATTAAGATCACAGTAAAGAAGGTAAATTGAAAAACGTTTATTCTCAGCATGAATAAAAATAAAATCAAACTTACCTAACTTCAGATAAACTTAGTCTCTTACGACGGCGCCGATGACTCGTATTTAGTTCAATTACTTATGTCTTTAAATAGTCTGAGACCAGCTCATTTCGTTTTGAATATGTATTTCACATAAGCAATGTATACTCGTTGTGATCCGATACGGCGAGTAACCTCGACAAATAACAATCACAGTATTCAGATAAAGTTAATAATAACAGTTTTTATTCAAAGTATCAGAAGAAATAAACTCAAAGTAACTTTATGTAAACTTAGTATGTTAGATAAAAGGCATGCGAGCTCAGTCCGTGACGCATCACGTGTATTTAGTTCAATAACTTAAGAATTTAAATAGTCTGAGACCAGCTCATTTCTTTTTGAATTTGTATGTCGCATGATGGAGACTTGTAAGACTCAGTGAGAATTCTCATTGGGTTCCCTTGGATAGGTGCCCTTGAGAAAATAATCAAAATCACAGTAAAGTATGTAGGTAAATTGAAAAACGTTTATTCTGATCATCAGTATTAATAAAATCAAAATTACCTATCTAGATAAACTTAGTAAGTGAACAGACTCGTAAGCTCAGGCTGACTCCAGCGCCGAGTGAATTTAGTTCACTATCTTATGAATTTAATTCATCTGAGACCAGCTCATTTCTTTTTGAATTTGTATGTCGCATGAGCATATTTAATTCTCATTAGATTCCGACACGGTGCGTAACCTTGAGAGTATAACCACCAACACAGTAATTAGATAAATTAAATATCATTAAGTTTATTGTAAACGTTAGATGAACATGCACGTCTGCTCGGTGCGGGATCTCATTAGCCACTCTGCAACGAACCAAACCCTTATATCTTTCCCGCTATAATTCAGAATAGAAAAATAGTGCTTTGACACACTCAAACTCTTCGTTTTAGGATTGTTAAGCTGAAGTTACATGCAAAAGTGTATTATGACTCGTCTTGAAAGACTTATCAGAATGAGTACACACGTTCACATTTCATTGATGGCCAATCGGCCATCGCAATTACTTTACCATAGCATGCAGTCCCGTGACCCTATTGTTCCTTGGACTACACAATCTGTATATTGTATCTACACCATTTTATTATTATTACATTAACCATAATAGGTGAGCATGACCTTGAAATCAATTATTATTTCGATACTTTAGTTTCTATTATTTATTTTCCTTCCTACATTATACAGCGCAGGTAAGTTCGAGTTCGTAGTGGTGTTTAGTAGTGGGCGGAATGCGTTTGTAAAAACGTTTTTAAACACGTACGCACCTTACGTTCGTCAACACCATACGCTACGAGTGCTACAAGCGCTACGCACAACTCGTAGCGCTTGTAGCACTTGTAGGTCTCAGACACGCGTCGCAAGGCGCAGACAACTCATTAAATCGTTTTAAATTTATATGGAGATAGGTCTTCGGTCTCCAAACGCTACGAGTGCTACGAGTGCTACAAGCGCTACGCACTAAATAACCTTGTCCTCAGACACGCACTGAAACGACACGAGACACGAGGCGAGCGCGACTCAAGGTGCCAACTCGCTACATTAATCGTTTTAAATGTGTAAGGAGAACGCTACGCACAACTCGTAGCGCTTGTAGCACTTGTAGCTCGCAGACACGCGTCGCAAGACGCAGACAACTCGTTACGTTAATCGTTTTAAATGTAAAAGCGCTACGCACATGTCGTATCGTAGCGCTTGTAGCGTGTGCGCATGCGCATGCCTAATAAGCTTTTTATTTATTTCATTCTAATTATCATGATGTTAGACCACAACGATGCACGTTGGATCGTAAGTGCAGGCTCAAAATGCAATTTAAATAGTATTTGTTTATTTTTGGAGTTTACTCCTTAAGAAACGATTTGAGTTATAAGGCCCGGTACGGAAATTTTATGAGGAGTAAAATCAAGTGTAACACGAAAGTTGAGGCGTTACGTAGAAAGAGACAAACATATATATCTGTAGATAATAATTATGGCATCCCTCTCTAGCGCGCTAACTTTCACGCGCGTAGGCGAGATGAAGATATTATTAGCGAATAGCTGGAATCCTGGAATATCGTTCACTATACTTTGACCTATGAAAGCAAGTTTCGAACACTTTAAAACTAGAGAAATAAGGTTGAGTTTCGTCTACACAATTTGAGAATTGTATTATGTTACATTGGTATTTCAATGTATTATTTAAATTGCTATACTTACAACACCAATGTAGAATAACAGGTAGTTTGTATACAAGGTATATAGTTTACCGGGTAGGTACCTACCCCGTGATAAGGACCTACTTATAGTTTACTAATCGATCGAAATTATTATGTAGGTAGTTTATAGATACATATTTCGTTTGGCAAAAATAGTCACGATCAATCTGAGAGGCAATGTTTTTGGAAATAAGTAGTAGAAAATAAGTAATTACTGCATTTTTTAAGTCATACGTGCACCAAAATGCATCACAACACACAATCGACCGACCAACCAACACAATGGAAAAGAATTAGGGCCTAGGCCTATTAATCTTACCTAATCATTTTGAGGTAGGTAGGTAGGTAGGTACCTACTTGCCTATCAATATTAATGTAGTAGGTAAGAAAAAAGAGTTTTGTTAATACCTAAGTAGGTAGGTACCTACCTACCTACCGATATTGAGTGAGTAATAGATGTCGATACCGATACAAAAACCATTAATTGGATAGGTAGCAAACAAAAATAGTCAATAACACCCATCTTTAATTGCAATTGGAAGGTTACCTATACCTACCCTACCTACTTAAGTAAAATTTCTGTTTTCATGTTGAAGTAGATAACTACTAACCGTTTAAATCCAAACCAAATTAAGTAAGTAGGTAGGTACCTATACCTACCTAGTAAGTAGGTACACTGAGTGAGCCTAGTGCAGGAACATCTGTATGAACACAATTATTATTATTATTATTATTTATTTATGTTATTTTTTTGTAACATACTTTATGTAATACGCTTTATTGAAGTAATATAAGTAATCCGAATAATTACAGATATATGTTTGTTTCTCTTATCATTTTAGCAGATGCGTTCATTTACCCTTTTTTAGGGTTCCGTACCCAAAGGGTAAAATCGGAACCCTATTACTAAGACTTCGCTGTCCGTCTGTCCGTCTGTCTGTCACAGGGCTGTATCTCATGAACCATGATAGCTAGACAGTTGAAATTTTCACAGATTATGTATCTCTATTGCTGCTCGAAAAACAAATACTAAAAACAGAATAAAATAAATATTTAAGGGGGGCTCCCATACAACAAACTTAATTTTTGCATTCCAGCGCCATCTAGTTTCATTTGATGTTACTACGTATTATAGGTACTTTTCGCGGTCTCATGCGACCGCTCGGGGTTTGAGAGGTAAGATGAAAGAGGTTTGCGATTCCGCTGGCAGGTGGCGCTATTTTACCACTATCGGTAAAGTAAGTCGGTAAATAGGTGGTAATTCACATGATCGAATAAAAAGTTTGAAATTGAATTATTGAATTCATGTAGTTAGGTAAATAGGTACCTAGGTAGATATTATTAATTTCCAATTAATTTCGAGTTCGAATCCTGGCCATGCATCAATGGATATTTCTGTTCGAAAAATGTACCTATATGCGCGTTACACGTGTTTATAACAGTGAAGGAAAACATCGTGAGGAAACCTGTTAGTATTCTTGAAAGCGGCGACGGGATTGCAACCTGTCACGTGTGGAATGCTAACTACGTAGTTAGGTAAATAGGTAGGTTACGAGATATTATGAATTATTTTTTATGTTTCTAGGGTTCCGTATCTAAAGGGTAAAAAACGGGACTACTAAGACACCGCTGTCCGTCTGTCTGTTACCAGGCTGTATCTCGTGAACCGTGATAGCTAGACAGTTGAAATTTTCACAGATGATGTATTTCTCTAAAATCAGCATAAAATAAATATTTAAGTGAGACTCCCGTACAACAAACGTGATTTTTTTGCCGTTTTGATAATAGTACGGAACCCTTCGTGCGCGAGTCCGACTCGCACTTGGCCGGTTTTTTAAAAAACAATCGAATGACGTAATCATATTTACGAAATGACGACTTTGATAATTTTAGGAGGCTATGTCTGACCTCTTCCGCACAATGAAGCGCGCGTTACGAATGGAGAGATTCTAAATAAGGTTATGAGAGGATATTTACACTACTTGTAATCCTACTTCATTATTTCTTTTCTTTCATAAGGTTAGTAGGTAAGTAAGTCCTTCATTTAGGTAGATAGATACCCTAGGTACCAATAACGTGGTAATGCAAATTAAAACAACGTATCGTCGCCAAATCGTCGTCTGTCGTAGAATAATGTATTGTATCAATTGTTACAAGCGTTTGTCTTTTTAAGAGTAGACATCCACAAGACATCGTCTTTGGACTGCACTAAGTGTAGTATAAATATAAACACAGCATATTATTTTATAGTTAACAATTTATTAGCCACATAACAACATAATATCTACAGCTAGGTACATGCGACACTAAACTTACTAATTTACATTAAAAATTTACATTTACAACTAAAATTTGAAACAGAAACTAACATTTATCGTATTATCTTTGCTTTTGTAATGTCAATCGATGGTTTTAAGAGTAATATAAAAAATGTATGAACCAAATTAAAAAAACATAATAACATTACTGTTCGTTAGCACAGCTTACAACAAACAAACAAAACAGATAATTGATTTAGCTATTATTAAACGTAAAAAGGAATAGTAAGTCGCGTCGATTTGAACAAATGTATTTTATATTTAAAATACAAAAGTCAAGAATGTATTTGAAAAAAAAGCAGAAAAGGCATGATCTTGTGCATCATCCATCAACTAGAATATTATAAAAATAACATTTATTTATTTATTGCATTTATTCCATCGAGTGTAGCCGCATCCTGCCATCTGAAAATTTAATAATACACTTGTTATTTATATAATCAAATATTTTTAATTATTCACTAAATCTTTAGAACATTAATGTCTGGAATTTTGGAATTAGTTTTTCGACTTTCATTAACTATAGGACGGAGGTAATGAGAATCGACGGATGCATATCCATTTATTCAGAATAAGCCTGCAAACCCCATTAACCTAATAGCCTGCTTTAAACAGTTTAAACAAATTGGCAAAGTCTGTGGGGAAATTTGATCATGATCTGTCAAACTAGTCAAACGTCATGAATTAATTATGAATTTTGGTATTTCTAAAAATGAAATGAAATAGTAATCCCCAAGTAATAGTAGACATCCTCTCGGATCTCAAGGCGTTCAGATCCTTGAAAATATCCAAAGGAGTAGTCAGAGGCCGTATTTGTATTTGATCAGTTAATAATGAAAGTTACCTCACCTCGTATCAGAAGTACCAGGAGGTAATAAGATCAGAGGAAGTGTGCGCCTAATCCGAACTGAAGGCCCGAATGGGGTCTGTCCCCTTGCGAGCTGCGAAGGGGTATGCAGTAGTTGAGCTCCAGCCTTGCAGCCCTTCCTAAGCGCAAAGCCACCCCCACACCCCCGGAGAGTCTGGCGGCGCCAAGACGAGCTGCGGCCGATAATCCACCCTCTTCTGGAATTTATGCAAAGCTTACATTACATTGATAAACATTATAACACCCAAACACAGAACAACCTGCAGCAAAAAAGGTTACCAATTGAGTTAGAGGCCTGTGCCTGTATGAAGTATTCATCAGAAGTTCTGAGATTGGCGAGTGATGGCGCTTTTACAGTCATCTACTAAAATGAGATCCACTGTCCTAAGCTTCCATATACAACAATCAACAACCGATAGAATCGTGCGCCACTTCTTTGACCTTTGATCTCTGGGGGTAAAGACAGGCCTGGGAATAGATCCCAAAATGTCTCACCCGGCATAGCTAAGCATCCCGCATTCAGGAACAGATGTGACCGGAACAACTCCCCTAATCCCCCCCTTCCTGCCAGAAATGGGAGGGGGGAGTATAAGTGTATTCCGCTAGCCCAGTACATCTGTAACACAACAACATCTTTATTCATTTATATTGGCGCCATCTAGTCCCAAACCAAGCAAAGCTTATATGCCATACGAACTATAGGAACCGGATAACTGATAGAATACATTATATACTTTTTTTTTGCAAATACAATTAGAAACATGTAATGTTTAGAAGGCGGAATAAAAGGAAAGTTAGTATAACCTTGCCTCCCGTGGCCAATCCATCGCTGTGAGGCCCCACACCTCTCTGCTGGAACCCCCTGAGGCTAGTGGGTCCCCCCAAGAACAGATGTTCGGGGATCTCTGTTCCGAACACATCGTGCAACACTCCGCACGCGCCTGACAGTTGTAACACCTGCAAAGTGCAAACATCAACATAGGCGTATCTACTTTTCATCTTTTTACAGCATTGTTACATTTAACTACCATCATACACTTGAATCTGATTTCCAAACTAGGTACATTCGCTGTCAACTAATAGTTAGGTGTTGTATGGAATTAAGCGCCTCTAGCGGCAACTACACTGAACTAAAATTCTCCATACAAATAGCTAACGATCCTCGATAGCGAATCTAGTTTTTGAAAATAACTGTTCATTATTCGAATGCAGGGTAAATAATTACGTTTAAGATATAAAGTTCAAAAGATGACATTAGTTATTTTAAGTTTTATTAAAGAACTATAAATGTATTAGACTTAAATAAATACAATTTAAATGTGACCAACTTGGGACTATTCTCTGCAACTAATATATGTATATACGCGACCAATTGAGAAGTTCCTTTATTCGTCGGTTGATAATAAAATAAGTAAAATTGTAATGGACAAATAGAATACTCACAATGTGTTCTGTGAGGGAGAGGTTATGTTGGGCCTTCAGCTCATTCTTCAAATGGGCCACTCCACCACCCAAACCGCATACCTTTAAATTCATTCAATAATATTGGTAGACATTTGACACAGCGCCAGTACATAAGCTATAGAATAGTTAATTTAGATGTGATGTGAGCTAGTTGTATGTAATACCTCACTGGAGAACTGAACGTAGGCTCCTCTTGTAGGGAAAATTGGTTCATCACGATGGTCTACCGACACGCTGTGGCGGACCACGGACTTCATTTGGGGACCTGTTACAATATTCATATTATAGACAACACAATCAATTCAATTATAAAATAAATAGGATCGCGACTGTAATCCCCAAGTACGGTAGACATCCATGAGACAATCATGGGCACCTCCAAGTATTACATTAACACATGACAACCATTTAGCCGTAGTTATAGTGATTATTGCAGATCGCAAGGCCATCGCCGCTTATAAGAATGCTAACTGATGTTTTCCTTCACCGTTTTCAATGAAGATATAATATATAATAATAATAATAAATGAATTCCCTACCGCTGCTCTCTCGCACTTTGAAGCTGGTGTTTTTGGATAGAACTGCCGCATCTCGAACCATTCCTTCCCATTGCAGACTGTGCGTCGTCTATAACAAAACAAAACACAACCGACTTGAGAACTACCTCCTTTTTTTCATCACTAACAAGTGATTGCATACATACAATACAAATATATACGAGTACAATTGCTTTTAATATTATGATGTAGTAACAAAGTTCAGAGAAGTTAAAAGAGGATAAATAAAAAATGGTTACCTTGGGAGAAGTCCTGAATGCCAGATCCAGCAGAAGACCTCGATCCAGAAGCCTGTAGCCAGACCAAGGGAACTCTTGGTTCTGCTGGTACACGGATGCAGACAGACTGCAATGGAATATGAGAGTGAATTTAATGCATTCAATTAATGTGCAATGTTTACACAAATACACAAATAAAAATACAAAAAATTATAGAAACTTAAGCTAGAGCAAACACTGTACAATGGACCGTCTTATCGCTAAAAAGCGGTCTCTTCCAGGCAACGTTAGGATGGATGAAACGAACCGAACCACGAAAAGTTAGCAAATCTCTTCACATGAGCAAAACAAGTGCACCGTGGAATACCCTGACTTTCAGACCATTGGCTAAGTTGAACCATTGGGTGAGTGAATGAGTGAACGAATGAGTAGAACAGTGTACAGCAGTGAACGGTACTAACACTAGCACGGCGTGCTTGTGCAATCCATTCAAAAGTGAGTAAATGAGTAGTACAGTGTTCCGCAGTGAGTGAGTGAATGAATGAGTGAACGAATGAACGGTACTAACACAGGTACGGCGTGCTTGTGCGGGAACGGCTTGGTGGCATGCAGACTGAAGTTGGAAGAGCTGCGATGTCCCAGACTGTACTCCGCCTGGATCTTCTCACCGCGACCTAACACGTTCGGTAGCTTCACACCTGGAAACATTCAAATTGTTAACGCAACGGACGTTAACTTTAAACATCTTCAAGGATCTGAGCGCCTGGAGATCTGAGAGGATGTCTACCGTACTTGGGGATTTATTTAAGGCCCTGTATGTCGACGATTGCTGATGATGTGGCTTGTTCAGAAGTATTTCTTTTTTCGTTTGGAAAAAGAGCAATCGTCGAAAATCCACCTCCAGCCACTCCTGAGACTGAGACCTTAATGAAATGGCACCAGAGGGTACTTCAATTTGCACTCCAGACTCCACTCACCCAACACGAGGTTCCCCTCATTCTCGCTGACCGTAGTGTTGACTCCCCCCACAATTCGGGACAACTCCACCACTTGGAACGTCACCTGGACACGTAACAATATTTATGCTTTCTGCTTTTCTGCTTTTTATTATTGCCAAGACGAGACCATATATGTCAAAAAGTTATCACACCTCGATGTATGTAATAGCCAAGCTTCTAAAGGTGTAACCAGACATTGCGCGGCATTCGAGCGTCAGGTCACACTTTAACTCTACACGCTCTAACTTCACAAAGTCTACACCTTACTCAAAATATGTTGCTTAGTTGATTTGTTACTAAAATAACTATTGTATAGCAGAATAGTGATGAACAGTGAATAATTTTTTCACCTTACACCTTATTGTGACGGCCAAGCCACATATTTTGACTAGTAGAGTTAAGGCGTGTAGAGTTAGAAGATTGGCTCTACAAAGTAGAACAATAAACATATGCAAATGCTAACCTCGAGTCCCTCCGGAGTGGCTCCTGGCCCTGAGGACACATCGATGGACACTCCGATGTCTCGGAAGCATCCCATCGAGTCAAGCGCACGGCGGACCTTAGGGGTAGCACCAATATTACTTTAGTGAACTAATTAAGATTAAATTTTCTATAGATGTAAATGAAGAATCAGATAAAAAAAATAGGGGCACTTATAATTTGAAAAACAACCCCTAAATGATAAAAAAACTCAAAAAGGATGATTTTTGTATACAAATGGCGTTATTGTGCAATAATTCTGACATCACAGACTAAAAACATTCAGTCGTCAATGCAACGCAGTTTTGGCTAATGAATGATACGTAAAAGATACAACGCATGTCGAGTTCAATTCCAAACTAAACTTTATTTAAGTACCCACAAGTTACAATTAATGGTTACATGATTAATCAGCTGTCAAATACACAACATACCTTTCTTCTATAAATTGGAATAAACAAACAAAATAATATAGTAATTTTACAAACCAAAGTAACACTATAAAACTAACAATGTTAACTTATTTATTTTTAATCAACGCTATTAGGTATGCCAATTATGTCCGGCCACCTTTCTGGTGGTGGAATCTCTATGGGTGGCTCATCCGATGTTTGCGAGTCCGAATCCACCCTGGCTCTGTTCACTGGCAATCGCCTATCTGCTTGCACCGTTCTTGCCAGGATCTGATCGGCATGTCGACGGTGTAGTTCTCCATCTTCCGTCCGCACCCTGTAGGAGCTAGGTCCTTCCACCATCTCTACAGTGGCCTTGCGCCACTTCTCTCCTGGACCATACATGTGTATGAGCACGGGTTGGTCCACCGTGACAGTTCTGGCGGGTGCACGCTGTGCCGCCGCCTCTAGCTGCAGGTCGCCACGACTTGGCGTACTCTCTGGGTGGATGGAGGATATCACCGTTCTGTACTTACGGCCGTTCAGCATCTCCGCTGGAGTTTTGTTAGTGGAGCTATTCGGAACTGTTCGCATATGATACAGCACCTTGCTCATCATTTCGCTCCAAGGTAAATTCTGATTTTCCATTTTCTTAATTTTATTTTTAAATGTTTGTATTGCTCTCTCTATCTGTCCGTTGGTCGCAGGGTGATATGGTGGAGAGAAAATGTGTTTTACACCATTTTTCTTTAAGAAACTGTTAAATTCTTCAGACGAGAAGGCTCTGCCATTGTCTGATACTACCACCTCGGGTAAACCCTGCGAAGCAAAAATTCTTCTCATCACAGTTATTACAGCTCCACTACTCATAGTGTTAACAATCTCTGCTTCCATCCATTTACTGTGGCTGTCAATCAATACAAAAAACGTTTTTCCATGAAATGGTCCAGCAAAGTCTATATGCACCCTATGCCAAGGCTTCTCCGACATCACCCAAGTCTGTGGATCTCTTGGAGGGTTATTTCTCACCAGTTGGCACTGTTCACAGCTGGCCACCATCTGTTCAATCTGATTATCCATCTGGACCCACCACACATAGCCTCTTGCATATGCCTTCGTTTGAACTATACCCGCATGTGGGGCATCTAAAATTTTTAATACCTGTTCTTGTAGTTTGGCAGGTACTATGACTCTGTTACTCCATAATAAACAATCTTTAGTATGAGAAAGAGCCTCTCTCCTCGTCCAAAATGGCTGCAAAACTGGGTCTGTGTTCTTATTTGGCCACCCATGAAGGACATGAAATGAAACCTTCTGGAGTACTGGATCCTTTTTTGTTTCCGCTGCAATCTTCTCTGCACTTAAATTCCAGCCACCTGGTTGTTCTTCTAACAACAATACCTCTTTCACCCCTTCTTCAGCTACTGTCCCAGTAGATGGTGCTGTCCACCTACTTAATGCATCCGCATTTCCAATTGATTTTCCTGGTCTGTGTTTTATTGTGTACTCATAGCAAGCTAACTTCAAAGACCAACGAAGCATTCTTGGTGAGATCTGGTCAGGTATAAGTTTCGCTGGATTAAATAAGCCCACCAATGGCTTGTGGTCTGTTATGATACAAAATCTGCGACCTAATAAAAACTCATGGAATTTCAACAATCCAAACATAATAGCCAGTGCTTCCTTGTCAATCTGACCATAGCGCCTCTCATGTGTTTGTAGAGTCCGCGACGCCATCATTATGGGTCTCTCAGATCCGTCATCCATGACATGTGCTATGATAGCGCCCACTCCATATTCTGATGAGTCACAAATAAGCAGTAACTCTCTGTTTACATCATATCCCACCAATGTGAGATCCGAAGATAGTAAAAGCTTTGCTTTTTCAAACACTGTTTGCTCGCGTTCTGTCCACTTCCACCGGGTTTTCGAATCTAGCAACCGATACAAAGGTTCCAGCATAGTAGCCCTATCAGGTAAAAACTTTTCATAAAAGTTATATAAACCCAGGAAAGCTCTCAAGGTTTCCTTATTCGTGGGTGCCGGCTTTTCTTGTATCTCTTTGACTTTTGCCGGTGCCGGATGTAGTCCCTCGCCATCAATCATGTGTCCCAGAAATGTAATGCTATTCGTGGCAAAAATACACTTCTTACTATTTAGTCTAAAGCCCATCTCATTTAGCTTCTCCATCACCCGACGAAGCCTCCGATTATGCTGTTCTAGCGTTACACCTGTTATTGCTACGTCATCGAGTAGGCATGCCACGCCTTCCATGCCCGCCAGAGCGGACGACATTACTCTTTGAAAAATACATGGCGCCGCATTTACACCGAATGCGAGACGATTCATTTTCATTAGGCCAATAGGCGTATTTAAAGTTAACAGCTTGGCTGTCTCTTCATCAACCCTCAATTGGGTGTAAGCCTGTTTCAAGTCGAGCTTACTGAAAACTTGACCTCCACTTAGCTTCACAAAAGCTTCCACCGACGTTGGAAGCGGGTATCTATCTACTTGTATAGCAGCGTTGACTGTAGAACAATAGTCTCCACAAATCCGCAACGATCCATCATCCTTCTTTACTATCCTCAACGGAGTAGCCCACTCTGAGTGTCTGAGAGGAGTCAGTATGCCTGTAGCTACCAATCGGTTAAGTTCTTCTTCCACCTGTTGCTTCATTGGAAAAGGCACTGGGCGCGCTTTCAGAAAACGTGGTCTTGCATCAGAACGTAAGTGAAGTTTCACTTCGGGCCCATTGTAAGCACCTAATTCTTCTTTGAACAAGTCAGGAAATTCATTCATGAACGGCACCAAATCCTCCTTTGTCCAATATAAGCCAGTTACTTGTAGATCGAGTAACTCAAACCAGTTGCGCCCTAGTAGGCTAGGTCCATCGCCGGCAACGACCACCAGTTCACATTGAGCCTCTTTCTCGCCCAAGACTACACGCACGTTCGCCACTCCCATTACTTTTAGAGAGTCTCGTGTCCACGTGATTAATCTCATCGTCGTACTCTGCAGTGGAGGGGGTGTTGACCACAGTTTATTGAAAGTCTTTTCCGATATAATACTGCGAGAAGCCCCGGAGTCTACTTCCATTGTCACACTGACGCCATCTATGACTAAGTTCGCTTTTATCGGAGGTCGATAACTGTCCGAACACGCGTAGACGCCCATCATGTCTTCCCCTCCAGAGGAAGGCTCTTCCTTGTCTTCCACCTGGTGTACTTTTGTTTTCTTGTCGCAGACCTTTGCAATGTGACCATATTTTTGACATTTAAAGCACTTCGCCTTTACAAAGATACACCGCTCGCCTGCCTTGTGTATCCGAGAACAGTGCTTGCACTCATTGGATTTTATTCTGCCAATATCCATTGGCTCGGCTGCCTGAGACGAACTAGACGAAGCTTGACTTGATTCTTGACTCCGCCCGGGGTACATGTCCTCAAATGTCGCCTGGTGATTGAGACACATCTGCACAGCTGATTCGTATGTCAGTGCTTTAGTTTTAAGCAATTCCCGACGCAAACGTTCATCACGCACCCCTAAAACGAGTCTGTCCCTTAATTGGCGTTTTAAATCCGTAAAGTTGCACTTAGCACTTAATGCACTTATCGCGGCCGTAAATTCTTGCACGCTTTCCTTTTGCAATTGTACCCGCTTATGAAATTTTCCCGCTTGCAAAATCTCATTCACTTCAGGTTCATAGAACTTATCCAAAACTGCTAGGATATCGGGAAACTTCACCAGTGTAGGGCGTAACGGCACTAAAAGGGACGCAATTAGTGCGTATGTGTCTTTTCCACATTGCGACAAAAACAATGAGCGCGATTTATCATCGTCTTTTGTCGCGCCTCGAACGAGACCCGCCGCGTCGAGAGCACAAATTAACTGGTCCTTATAGTCGCACCACACATCACTTTTAGCGTTAAACGGTCCCGGCAAACCAATATTCGTTAAATTGATTGCCATTTTAGCGCAATTGCAATTTATTCACCGAAGTCGCCACTAAAAGATACAACGCATGTCGAGTTCAATTCCAAACTAAACTTTATTTAAGTACCCACAAGTTACAATTAATGGTTACATGATTAATCAGCTGTCAAATACACAACAATACGCATTCTACTAAAATTCGTAATTTACTTTAGGTTTATAGGGAAAACATTTAAAGTTTGCTGAAAGTGCTTTTTTATATACGATTATTGAAATTTAGACAAGACAAAGTCTGTTGCGGATTAGCTAGTATAATATATGTGTAAGGGAGGTATCAGGTTTCACCTTGTGCGCGCGCAGAATAACATCCTCAAAGTCAGTGGCATGGAAGAGGTCATCCACTGTGTTCCTGATTATGTCATCTTTGGTGCGGTTCAGGCCGTCCACGTGCACTCGGTCCACTCGGGCCTGGAAACAATACACAGGACATCATTAACATTTGACTGGCCTCAAACCTCGCTTGGTAGTAACTCGTCCTTCTTTGCTGTAGGTCATGGGTTCGATTCCCACCCAGGACAAATATTTTATATGATGAACATAATAAGATGTTTGTTCTGTGTCTGGGTATTATAACATGTTAGTATATAAGTATTCTATCAGTTATCTGGTTCCCATAGTACAAACTCTGATTAGTTTGGAGCTAGAATCACATACGTCCTGACTCCAAACCAAGATCTTTTGTGAAATCTATATAAATAGCAAAACTTGTAAGTGTACCTACTAGGATCACATGAGAAAGTTGTTAAGCATTATTGTTATGAACTTATTATTCAAGACAGGCTGCTATTCAGGTACTTGTAGAAGTTGTTGACCCCATCTTTTGCAGGTACCCTTCAGGTACATTCACTTGTAAAATTACTGTCACTATTTTACACAATAGCTACCTTTATTATTATATAATATTATATATTATATATATACAGAATACCAGTTATCAAGAGCTAATTAGACAGCAAAATGGTAACATACCCGCACTCCGTTCAGCCGGATGGTTGGCTTTGAGATGGGTTCATCCTCTAAGTCAATTGGATCATCAAACTCAAATAGTCGATCTCCTCCATCTGCCACACTGTCATTCAGAGACTGGAACCAAAATTTAATTAAATAAGAATACAACTGTAATTCCCAAGTACGGTAGACATCCTCTCAGACGCTTAGACCCTTGAACTTTGAAGATGTTTATAGACATTAGTCAGAGGCACGAAAATAACATAAATTAAACAAACTATTCTAGCCATGCTGCATCAAACATACATACTAATGGAACTGAATATTTCTACTAAACAGATCTGTATGGCAACTGGTGACATTTGTGGGTTTCTTGTGTATGAAAATCAAAATGAAGTACATAGTAGTGTTGGGGGTAATGTTTTCAATAACAAAAGTATAGGTATTAACCTGTCAAGTGGGATCCATACTATACAGTGTATAGTGTATAATATAGTATACAGTGTATAGTATACCTACACAATATCTTCATCTTTACAATAAGAGATTCAAAATATTAGAAACCTTAGAATAACATTAGAATTTCAAATACAATTAGAATTTGTACACCTATTATGATTGAAGTTTCAACATTGTTGGAGAAGTGTACCTGTGTCTATGTGTATACTGTATACCTATATCAGAAAGCTAGTTTCACTGGCAGAAGAAAGTAAAACTGGCTTCTGCCGACAGCTTTGGATGTAAATAATATCCTAACCTTCATGATAATTTTTATCTCTTACAATTTTGAATCAATTATACGTACCTTGGCGTGCACGGTGCCCATTTCGGAAAAGGTATTTTAACAAAGAACTGCACACAAATATTTAGTTTTCGTCAATAATTTTGAATTTTTATTTTGAATTACATAAAAATATAATTGACATTTGACTGACGGAGCCTTCACTGTCATGTCATAGCACAGCTGTCACTGAAGCACAGACCAGCACAGCACAGTACTAGTAAAGCTCACATTATGTCAGTCAGTCAGACGCAGACGCAGACACTAATATGTACAAATACTTATTTAGGTAATCTTGGAAATAAACGCTGTTTAATATCAACGCTTTTTATTGGTTGCCTAGCATGAGAACGTCTGAGAAAATAACAAACTAATATTCCTTTTGACATAATAAATAGCCACAAAATTCGTATAAGACAAAGAAAAAATAACAGTCGAGTTGACTTTGACTTTTGCCTGACGTTGACTGTCGCTGGAGCCAAGCTGGAGCCGTGGAGGTGGAGCGCAGCGCAGCGTGTAAATCTGTAAATAAATGTAAACAAAACAAACCATCGGCGAACGCGATAATTTTGAATAAATTTAATAAACATGGATTACAAGGCTATAATTAAGACCTGTAGAGAAATAGGATGTTGCGATGCATGTTGCGTTAGATACTGTGCCCTTAGAAAGCCGACAATATTCGGAAATATAAGACAGTTCATCGACGATGTAAGTCACAATAATTATTTGTGTTTCTCTATGTATTTTCACCTCTCTGAGTAAAAGTACTGTAAATTATGAATTAGGTATATTATTTTAATTATCCTTTCGCATTCATAATAAAAAATAACTTTATGAAAAAAAATAGAACATTCTTTACCTAACCTATAGACCTAAACAATACCATGTTTTCCTTAGAACACCGATTCTGATCGTAAAGATGCGACCACTGAGCCCAAAGATCCTCAGCCTGATTCTGATGATGTGGACACGGAGGGAACCCCAGCAAAGAGGATGAAAACCAGTGATGTGTGTGTGAGCTGTCTCGGCATCCTACAGGAAGACGGCTGGCCCGAGTGCCTCGATATGACCAAGGAGGTTATGGATAATAAAAAGTAAATAATTTAACACTGACTTATCTTGACCGGATCTTGAAAATTCTTAAATTTGATTATTTAAATATTTTTCTGATAACTAAACTAATACCTACTATGGCCTATCAGCCATTTCCGGCTTGACACTTATGATACCTTGTATAAATTTTATTTTACTAAGTACTTAAAAGTTAAAGACATTTTACACATCACACAAGGCACCTGAGATTTGAGAGGATGTGTGTACCATAATTATAATGCATTGTAATAAGATAAGCTACAAATAACAAAAGATAAATTAAGTATAATAATGTAATTGTTGTACATTCCAGATATGACACAAACACATTTGCATGTGCTCTCTCAGCTCCTCTCGCCACCATCATCAGGGAGAAGGCAGTGGTACTCAAACTTACTGATATGTTCCCCATATTTGATAGTGGTGAGTTACAACTTAACCTTATTATCCTCAATTCTTGTAGATGGCTGAGGAGAATACTCATAGGTACATAGACATACATTTTGAAGACATACTTGAGGAAATAATCAGGATAATTATATAATTAATCCCAAAGTAACCAACCAAATGAGATTCGAACCTTCAACTACCTCCCATAAATACATGCACTTCCATTTGCTAACGAGATAACATGCTTCTTTATGCATGTGGGTTCAATCTCAGTTGTTAACCTTTGGGATACTATAAAAATCTTGAATCAAATATGATTTAATAGTTAGTTAGTTGTGGGGGGGGGGGGGTGAGCCTGCTACGTCTGTAGCCAGCCCAGCTCATCCCAGAAGCACAGAAGCCTCCTGGGGTCTTCACAAGCCTCGAGAAGAGACCTCGGGTTACCGAGGATTTGTATACGTTGCGCTGTTACGCCCGCGCATTCCAGGACTACGTGGGCAGCTGATTCTTCTTCTGTTAGGCAGCCCCTGCAGAGCGGGCTGTCTGTGGTTCCGATGTTGTATAAGTGTTCCGGTCTTCGTAGGTTCAACAGGCGGCGTGTCAGCCACGGCGAGGTGGTTAGTATCGCTGCTCTTGACTGTCTGCAGTCAGTCGCCGTTCGTTGTGTTTGCTTTGGGTCTGTCGCCTCATCCAGGAACGTATCTGGGAGAAAGGGAGTGGGGCCTTCCGTTTGTGTTTCCGAGCCCCTCCTGGCTAGTTCATCTGCAGCGTCATTACCCAGTGATCCGCTGTGTTCCTTTATCCATTGAAGTGTAACGCGGTTACTTACGGCTGCACTTTCTAGGGCACGGTGACATTCGTATATGAGCCTTGAGTTGCAATTGTGGCTCTCTAGGGCTCTGTATATATTATTATATATATGATTTAATATATTACAAGAGTAATTATTGTGAGGCGATTACCAGGCAATCATAATCTCCCAAGAAATAATTTATTTGGGCGCGGTGAGGTGACATTGTACCTAGTGACCACCTTCTATAGAATGTATCCAACCAAAATCATTTTCATCTAAGATGTTTCCAAGACGAGACCGAATCGCTCATACTGTCAAAAAGTTTCAGATCTCAATGTAAAGCTAAGCTTCGAACTCTACAAGCCCAAGGCGAGTACCAGGCTGTCATAAAATCTAAATCCCACCAAAAACATTCTGTAAAAAACTAGCCAAGTCTCGATGGAGCTGCTTGTTTATCTCTAAAAAGTAATGAAATCTAGACAAAGTCGTGTCAAGTCTGAGGTTCTTTACTGCGATTTCTTTATTATTATAGAATGTTGTGTGACTTGGCCGTTGAACATTCTTTATACGTTAGTGGGTACAAGTAAATTTTGTTTACACGTAATGTTATATCTGTTGTAACTACCTATGTTTGTTAAGCGAGATAATAGCCAATACTAGTGTCTTATTTTAGGCTGTTGTTGATCGTGCAACACATGCATTCAGCATTGACAATGCTGACTTCTGCTGTCTTCTTTTTGGAGCGTCAAATCGACCACCGATCTAACATAAAATAGACGTATTTTTTATACTGTTTGTTTCAGGCTTTACAGGCGCCTTTACATAAGTATTATTGAAATACGCAGCTTTATGAAGCCTACAATTGACTGGTTTTCAATAAATCAACGTTTTCTAAGTGGCAATTTTCCATCGTTAATGGGTAGCGGTTCTGACGACAGATTGGTGCAATGGTGTCATGGAGCACCTGGTTTTGTACCCTTGTGTACTCTTCAACGGCCAAGTCACATAACATTCTATAATAATAAAGAAATCGCAGTAAAGAACCTCAGACTTGACACGACTTTGTCTAGATTTCATTACTTTTTAGAGATAAACAAGCAGCTCCATCGAGACTTGGCTAGTTTTTTACAGAATGTTTTTGGTGGGATTTCACTTCTTTTTGTAGAAACGTGGGCTTATTGATTTATTTTATTAGATTTTCTTATTTGACACAGTTTTTTTTCTTTTTACGAGTAGTTTTTTTATTAAAAAAATAAATCGTAAGCGCGTTTAAAATACAGTCAGCGCCATCTAGCGACGTGTGCGGGTATCACCGCCACTCTTAGTCCAATGCATTATATTTTGATCAAATTTTGAGCGAAATTAATATTTTTGTTTATTTAATTTGTTAATTTGTTTATTCAATTTGTGTAATGTTCGAGTAGAATAAAGTTAATCGTTCGACTATTTCTTCTTGTAAACTTGTAAGTATAAGTAAGTATAAAAGCCAGTCTAGTCTTATTCAGAGTTTTCCTTTAATTTTATTGCGTACTAGCAGTCCGCCCCGGCGTCGCACGGATGTAATAATGATATTATAGGTAGTTTTTTTACACCTTGGGTTACATTATCGAATTTTTCATAAGGATCCCTAGTAAAACATTTAGTATCGCAGACTTTTTTTGTAGATATTGATGTCCTCTTTAAAACTGTAGTACATCACTTTGCTCTATTGTCAACAATTTCCGCAGAGTACGCGATATAAGGATTTTTTTCACACGTTGGGTTACATTATCGAAGTTTTCATACGGATCCCTAATAGTGAGACATATGGTATTGCATACTTTTTTGTAGATATTGATGTTCTCTTTAAAACTGTAGTACATCACTTTGCTCTATTGTCAACAATTTCAGCAGCGTACGCGATATATGGATTTTTTTTTGTTTTTTTTACACGTTGGGTTACATTATCGAAGTTTTCATACGGATCCCTAATAGTTAGACATATAGTATTGCATACTTTTTTGTAGATATTGATGTCTTCTTTAAAACTGTAGTACATTACTTTGCTCTATTGTCAATAATTTCCGCAGCAAACGCAATATAAGGATTTTATTTTTATTTTTTCACACTTTGGTTTATATTATCGATGTTTTCATACGGATCCCTAATATTTTTGAAAATATACTAGAGTCTATGTTCATCAGGGATAATGTAGGATTCTAATGGTGAAAGAATTTTTCAAATCGGTCCAGTAGTTGAATATTTTTTGTAAAGGCGGTATGTCGATCTCTAATAGTTTGGTTAGGCTCTTGTGTTTTCTTATCAGGGTCACCAGGTACTCCAGATCTTCGATTATCCTAGTTTTTATGGTTTTCCCTTTATGTGGCCATTAAACCCTAACTCAGTACCAAATTTCAGCTCTCTGAGTTTATGGGAAGTACTAGTTCTATTCTGATGATCATGAGTGAGTGAGTGAGTGAGTGAGTGAGTGAGTGTCTGTCTAAAATGCGAAACTTTGCTTTCGCTTAACTTCGTAACTAAATGACCTACAGACTTGAAATTTTGGATTTTAAGTATGTGATTATGGCTTACTGGGTGACGAAAATTTCAGCGTTCTGGTCTTATCCAGAGGTTCTCAAATAGGGGCCTGAAAATGCGGCGAAATGGTTCCAGTAAAGGATGGTACGGCAGTGTTTGCTTCGCGCTCGACTTGGCGGGGGCACTGCCGTGCCCCCAAATCATATTTAGACGCGGTGACGATTAGTGAATGTGGGGCAAGTACCAGGCGATCATAATCTCCCAAGAGTTGTCCAACAGATGCAGTGACACCACTGAAGGAGGCATGGAAGTGGTCGTTCGGCCCTCGACTGGCGACTCGACTAGCGCTAGCACTCGACTCCGGTGCAAGCGCACCTCTCATGATCACACTCAACATGGAGTACGAGGATGACAATCAGGTCAGTGCTGGCATAACCAATAGCGTATCTAAAGGGACTTTCTAAATAAATAAATATTAGTGGACATTTGACACAGCCCCAAACTAGAATAGCTATCTTATTATTGTTATAGTTTTATTTTATACGGTATATATTTTTTTACATCATGTCATAACGGGAATTACTTACGTAAATGATAAATAGTCGAAGAGGACACCGATAATGTTTCGAGATTCATCTAGAGAATTATCTTCTGCTCGCATAATAATATGCCAGCACTCAGCAGGATAGATACACCACTCACCTTGAAGAAGATTCTCTAATATCTAATGAAATATAATTCAGGTTGAATGTTGTAATTTCCCTGCAGGAGGCCGAAGTGTTCGCCCCAACTCCTGATCAACTTCGTCGCAGACAAAGGAGGCAAAGGGCCTCAGCCCCGGTCACTAGGTGTTTGTTGGATAGGGCTCTGGATGGTAAGTCCTATCTTCATATTCCTTGCAACACACTGGAGCTCTACATTGCATCAAGGAAAGTATTGTTTAACAAAATTTACACGTTTCAAAATAGCAGTTGAATCTGTTCCAACAGGCATATCCTTGGAGACGCTGAGCGCGCTATGCGGTTGGGGGGTTGGGGTGTCTCCAGGGGGTGCAAAAAGGGGGGTGAGATGTGTCAGTGTGGAAGCTTCTCATGCACCGATCTATCTTGGGGGCAGGTGAGTTTGCAATCTTATGCGTATTAAGCATTCATATGTATATTTTCACATTTTGTTAGTGCATGTGATCCGAAATGTATATTTATTATTGTTCAGATACATAAAGCTGAGCCGAGAACTATCCCAAAGCCCTTGGGTGCTTAAGGGAGAAAGAATGATGGAGTCATCCGTTCAGGAGATCATATTCCAGCCGATAGCTGACCTCTATGGGTAAGTGTATTAACAGACTTGAAACCCCGCTGCACCCCCTTAAGTGTTGATGCACCTAAAAGGAATACTCTAACTAAAAGGAATGAACCCTCCAAATTTCAAGTTTCTTGGAGCAGTGCTTTTTAGGATTTTAGGATGTGCGTTCATAGATCAGTCAGTCAGTCAGTTACTTTCGCATTAATAATATTAATATTATTATAATATGAATAGTTGTGGCATACAATGTTACTCGTACCTACCAGATGGAGCTCCGAAGATGCCGAGCACAGGTTAAAGTTCCTCTCTGCAGGGAGGGAGGACGTCGATGTTCGGTGCTTAGGGGACGGGAGGCCTTTCGCCATTGAGGTTAGTCAGTGGAGTGGAGAGAGCATGGATCACTATCGTATCAAAACGTCAACATAAATCTGGTTCTTATAGTAGGTAGGTACAGGCTTTGCTTAGTTTAGGGCTTGGGGCTAGACGGTTCATGAGATACAGCCTTGTGACAGACAGATGGACAGCGAAGTCTTAGTAATATTTATTTACCCTTTGGGTACGGAACCCTAATAAAAAAGACACTCCCTACATTCTACCAACTTTAAACTTTTTTGTACATCTTTTAGGACTTATCTTCTTCGTATACATTTTGCAAATAGTTAGTAGTGTAGTATATATATTAATAGTGTGTCTGTCTGTCTGTTGCGATGCAGATAGCGGACCCACGACGCGCGTTGACTCCAGAGGAATTGTCACGCGCATGCGAATTGCTTTCGCAAAGCGGAAAGGTGCGCGTGCGCACTCTGACGCCCATCACCAAGTGAGTACAGACTGTTAATTAATATGTATAATAAATAAGTATATATTTACAATAAAAAAGTATATTAATTATTCGATCAGTCACTTAGTTCCCACGGTACAAGCTTTGCTAGCTGTCAACCAATTTATTTTTCCATTGTTTTTAGAGATAAATTGGTCGAACTAAAGAAAGGCGAAGAAAGTAAACTGAAGACTTACGAAGCTCTCTGCATCAAACTGTCTCACACCGAGGAGGATATCGTAAGTATTACGGCAACGGCCACCCAATTCATTCCCAAACCAAATGTATCGACACAAACATAAATCGGCGCAATAATATTGATGAATGAATATCGTTTAGCGTGAAGGCGCTACATCGGAGAGTCCAGTGCGCGTGTTACCACGTGACCTGGCAAGAGCCTCACTTTGGAAAGAAGAGAGAGTGAGACAAAAAACTCCTTTGAGAGTTTTGCATCGAAGAGCTTTGCTTGAACGCGAGAGAAGTGTCACAGCTTTAGCGGCGAACGCCGTGCCGGGTGAGTTTTTATTGCACTTTTATTTATTGTTCTTAATGTAGCCTCAGAACAGAAGAATATTAAAAAGTCGATTCTCATGCAGGTCACCCCGCATTGTTCACTGTGTGCGTACAAACCGAAGCGGGTACTTACGTGAAGGAATGGGCTCATGGCGAGTTGGGACGTACGCGACCAGCTTTGAGAGACGCCTTGGGGGCAAAGGCCGACATTCTGGCGCTAGATGTCACGCAAGTGCTGCTGGCTTGGCCCTGAACTCTGACTGAACTCATCATTTCTATTTCAATATTCAAACACAAACATTTGTTCTCTTAAATTAATGTATATAAAACAATAATTACGTTTAGATAACTAATTATATTATTTATTCATTAAGAAAAGAATTACCAAAATTGGTCTACTGTGTAAAAAGTTATGCGTGATATGTATAAAATAACCTCCTCCGTTTTTTTCGTCAGTTAATTACAATAAATGTTGTTTTTTTGTAATTCCATCTGCTTCTGCTCTTCATCCATTGTAAAATATACACATTTTGATTAAATGTATTCTTTTGTAACACCCTTGAGGGATGATTTTTCAAAATTATTTGAAGCTGAGTTAGTAGGTTAGGGCCAAGATTGTATAGGATAAGTATAGGACAATGATCGCGAAAAACAGGCGTAGCTTCACCTAGCGACGACGTTTCAAAGCGATCCTTGTGATTTTATTGAAATAAATGCCTTTTGAATTAGAATATAGTTTATGATATTGACAGGTAAATTAAATAGATGAATATTGCGAGTAGGTGTAGAGATGGCTAGGAGGGAGTCGTAGGATTCGTAGGATTCGTAGGATTCGTAGAATCCGTTGAGGGTGTTGGGGGAGTTGGAGGTACAGTGATTGTCTTCTCAGTAGTTGTAGTCTCCTCTGTTGGAGGCAAACTTGGCTTTATTCCTTCCGGTGCCTTTATTGTGGTAGGTTCCGGATTTGTGCTGGCTTGGGTACCATCTGCTGGTATTTATAAACATTGTTTATTTGCTTAAAACATTGTGTAGGTTACATTGCATGCAAGGTCATCGTTTTTAGGGTCCGTCTGTCTGTCACAAGGCTATATCTCATGAACCGTGATAGCTAGACGGTTGAAATTTTCACAGATTATTGTATTTCTATTGTCGCTATAACAACAAATACAACAATAAAATAAATTTAAAGGGGGCTCCCATACAACAAACGTGATTTTTTTTGCCGTTTTTTATAGATAATAGTACGGAACCTTTCGTAAGCGTGTCCGACTGTACCTACTTAGCCGGTTTTTTTTTTAAATTTTTTGACTAGGTAGGTAGTCTGTATATTTAAGTACTGACTTAGTTTAGTGTGTTTGTAGTTAGTTAAGATATACGAGTAGGTACATACTCTCCGCTTTGGTCCAGCTCCATCCACTGGAAATTAAAATTACTTAAACACGAATTAGTACTCTGAATCTATATTAGTCACGAGCTTATGGAATATTTTTAAATTTCAATTTCATTACAATGTACATGTACATTAACACTAGTTAGGGATCTTCTTTCTTAGGGATCTTCTTTCTTTAGGTACTCTTTTTATAGGTAGGTACTCTAATAGAATATAGGTAGTAGTAAGTACATAACATGACATGACATTTAATCATAGTTAGCTTCCTTTGCAAGGGAGGGTCACACAAATGGCCTGCGCACATTGGCAGGCGGGAAAGCAGAGGTTATAAAATATATGGAAATACCTTATTTCGATTGGATAACTATAAAATTCCATTTATAAATTAGAAATCCTCTAACATCCCATCTGTCAATGTGCGCAGGCTCTCAAAGTTGCGTAACTAATGGGTACCTAATGGGAACTAATTAGCTAATAATAAAAGATAAGATAATATCTTACGCAGTGGTCTTAGATGAAGGCATTTTCCTAGCAGCAATGGCTCTGGCCTCCAAAATCTCCCTGGAAAAGTGAAATGGTGAACTTAGTCAGTCAGTTCAGGAATTTTAAATCGATTTTTTCAAAGACTTAGTATATCGTAAAACATTGAAATTTCTGAAAATCAAAAGAAAATTTAGAAAAAAGTTGGCACATGCTTGCATTTTGCAGTACTTAGTTAGCATTCCATACGTGACAAGTTCACATAGCACATCGACGCTTATAAGAATACTAACTGGTTTCCCTTACGATGTTTTCCTTCACCATTTTGTTTTGGATGCGCATATAATTTTTTCGGATTCGAACCCACGACCTTCGAAATGAAAGTCGAAGTACCTACCTCCCCCCACTCGGCTACTAGTACTTAGTATTGTTTTGATATTACTTAAGAAGCTTGTGGTACAAGTTGCGTGGTATCTACTTGAGTAAGTTGACACTGATCCTGGCGCTGGGCAGCCGTGCCTCAACCGGGTTTCGAACCAGCACCACCGCGTTAGGGGAGGCTACTCCGCTCGTCGCCTCCTCTTCCGACGCGTATTCCTCATCATTGTCCGCGTCGTAGTACATATTGCTCATGTGCATCTATAAAGACATTTTCATCATTTATGGAATTATTATTTTTGATATACCTAATAGGTAACGAAATCTAAAAGGTAGTGCCTTAATTTGTTTTGAAACGATCACTTTGATGTTACGCTAATGTAGACTTTAACGTAAAAGGAATAAGAGATAGTTTTTTAGGAAATTTAGCTTTAGCGTGGACACAAGAGAGTCGCCATCGCCACCACTACCGCCAAATTATTGATGTTGGTTATAATGTAGGTATTTAATGCCGTCTTTCCCGCTATAGGTACCTACTACCTACCTGCGCCAAACTCGGGAAGAACTTGTAACTCTTCTGCCGACTCATGAACCTCCTCGTGGGCGCGAGCATGCGCCGTAACGTTCGGCGCACAGGTTGTGCCGTCTCACTCGCACGCAACAATCCCAATAGGCGAGTGACAGAGGTGAAGTTCCACGCCGGAGAGTCTACGTAACCAGATGGTGCTTGCTCTATCGACGCTGCAAAAACATCGTTTATTAGATCTGGAGTTCTACTCTTGTTAACGATATATCGGGACAAACGTCACATCGTTTCAGACTATATTTTAAAGGATGGAACGATCGATATTACTTATACATTCTACTACCTACAACAAGACGACGCGATTTCTAAGTGTGGTTTCGTCTAATATATTGGAGTGCAGGCAGCTCGAATCACTATCGTATAGTACCTATAGGAATCTTTGTTCACATCCAAACGACTGCGCAATTGCGCATGTTCCAGTCAAATTAATTACCTACTACGTCACATATCCTGCTGGCTGCGCCGTATCGAGTGCCTGTCAAAAATTTGCAAGTAGGTACTATCGTACCGAGAAACAACCGAACTGTGTCTGAGCGACACAGTTCGGCTCCAAGATCTTTAAGATAAGAAGTAGGTTGGTAGAATGTTTAGACAATTCATGCTAAAAGAGATGTAGACGTTCTATTATAGTGTAGTAGTATTTGAGATTGGGTTTGGAAAAGTGCATCCAATACTCGTATGTAAGTACCTTGTAGGTTGATGGGTGCTATCTGCTTCAGATCTTCGAGGAAGTCCTTCTTGTAGTGAAGGACGAGGCGGTCGAGCCAACCAGCGCGACGCATTTCGGCCGCAGCCGAAGCCGCTAAGCACACCACGAGCCATACCTAAGTATAAGCAAAACAAAATTGATAGTTAGATAGAACACAATTAAAAATCTACGAGTTTAATTCATTGACAAACCCTCGATGTTAACAAACCCTCTGAAGTGACAGGAGAACCGATCAGACCACAAGAGAAATAATACCTACTTACCTTCCTAAGATAGGTACACTAACCTAAAAATAAACCTTTATTATAAACCTTTTTTCGCATTTATCATATTAATACTACCCATGGCTTAAATTTTGTCTGGAAGAAATCGCTTTTAGCGATAAGGCCGCCCATTGTAAATTTATGCTTGTTGTTATTTAGGTACTATTTGTTTTCTCTGTGTGCAATAAAGAGTGAATTTATGTGAACTTCTATGGTGTGTGGTGTGGCCACATAAGTTTGTCTAGAAGAAAAAAACTTACATAGATGTTCATTTAAAATTTAGAGCCCAGATTGATGGATTTTTATAATTTCACTACATAAACCTAAGTAACAAGTAATATTAGCCATTTTAATTAAAAACATAATGTAAAATATGTACTTACTCAGGTAATTACAATATTTCATTAGGATTGTTATCTACCTAGTTTGGTACTTATTTGGTAGAAGCCTAGTAGGTATACTTAGACCTGAGTAAAATATATAGGTAGAAAAATAATTGACTAGATAGGTACTAAGGCTAACTATATTAATAAATATTATCTTTATTTTTACAAATAGTGCCTAGAAATGTTCATACTGATATTTTGGTGCTAGTTTCATTCTTCTTGTATCAGTCTGAAATAGACCATAATATCTAAACGTAGTGGTCCTTCGAACCGGAACCTTCTACCTTAAAATCTTTTTAAAACCTTATAATGGGTATTGCATCTATTTATTCAGCTATACCTAGGCTAGGCCGTGAAGTACCTACAAAGGATTGCTGAAAACCTTACAAAACTGGTTCTACGGTATTTCATAATCCACCATTATCCACTTATCCACCGATAAGGGTTTTGATCCCGCTGCTAAACCCAAAATCTAAGCAGTAAAAATAAATATGAATAATCCACTGTTATTTTAGTTAAATAAATTTTCTGTCTTCGGTGCTCATGCTCATGCAATATATAATTAAAATTGTATTATTTCCTTAGTGCAAGTCGTAAAATATTTAAACACATGCTGAAAATTGCGTTGTGCGTAAAATGAAACGCAAATGTTACAATGGCATTGACGTTTGACACTGACATAATATTGTGTATGTGTGTTCCACGGTTTTATATTCTATTTTGTACATTTTTTTTCTCCTTTTGTTTTACTATAAAATAAGAGATGAAATATAATGATTAGTTATGCTTGTGATAAATCGTAATCTCTGTAACATTAGCAAATAATACGTTCGAGTTCGAGGACGTGTCCATAGAATTTGTGCGATTTCCCATACGTTTCACAAAAAAATAACAAATCTAAATGAATTTTACCAAAACTAGTCGAATAACAGGAAAAGACATCGGTTTTCTTTGATCTAAACAAATAAAATCCGTATGTTATACCTAGTTGTAAATTGACATTGCACTTCGTCGGTATCAAATAGCAATGCAAAAACTTTTAACAGTTGAATAGTTAAGTTGTAAACAAAGGATTTTTTCTAGTATTTATTATAGACAATGCGTGTGGTCTGTTCGTTATTGTATACGGAGTAGACGAGACGTGTATGTGTGTGTTAGGCGTTAATATTATAAAGACTTTAAGAAGAAAAAAGCTTTTTAAAATGAGTGGAGTTAGCAGAGAGGCTCCTCTTGGTGTTCAGCTCTTACAGAAGATAAGTAGCACTTGTTGCCCAAGGTTGAGGATAAACAGATTGCGATGGTGAGACTTTTTTGTTAATATTTTATATTACTTACATAAATAAATGTAATGTTTAGACATGCCTCTGATTAACCCCTGAAGACATCTTCAAGGATCTGAACGCCTGGAGATCTGAGAGGATGTCTACCGTACTTGGGGATTTAAGTTGTGATCCTAATAATTATTTATTTTAATTATACCTACTTGTATTGTTCAATAGAGCATAGATTAAACAAACATCTATCAACATAATGTTAGGAAAGTTTGGAGTTATGTTTTAAGGGTAATCACGCACAATCATTTCCTCAATTGTAATCCAGATTATTGATAGAATATTTATAAAGAAAGATTATTATCATTTATTCAACAAACAAAACATAAAAGACAAATTAACCTTAGACAATAAAGTAAATAAATTATAAAAAGTAAAAACATTAACATATCAAAATTAATAGAAAAAGAAACGCCTGTTTGTTGAATAGACTCGATCAGCTCAGCTTAAATTATTATTGTAAACTTACTTTTCTGTTTTTTTTAATTTATTGATGTTAACACTACCCACAACGCAGAGGGCAGAGTTACTACCAACTGAGCTGTGAGTACTGTGAGGCCAGTAATAACATTAGTACCATGGTACCACAACATCCAAAACTAATATGAATATTTTGATCTTACAAACATTTGTCCTGATGTGGGTACCAAACCCACACTTCCTGTATCTTATTGGGATCTCAAAACCTTTTGAGGCATAAATGTTGTCATTGAGTTTTATATCATCCCGCATGTGTTAGCTAAGTAACACAGGCAAAACCAAGAGCAATAGCTAGTTTAATAGGAAGTTTGTATGTCATGACTTTAGTCATGGTTATCAAGTAACAACCATTTATGTAAGGGTTGGCCCAGACTAGCACCACATAACATCTTGCTTTTATGACAAATATAGAAAAAAAAATGTTTACTACTGCTAAATGTGGACATGTTCCAATTGTAATGTTTGGACTTGTCTCTGATTTACCCCTTTAGACAACTTCAAGGATCTGAGCCCCTGGATATATTGTGAAAAACGTTGCATCTTTTCTGACACGATGGAACAACTGATATTTTACTTTAGACAATTAATTGACATAGTTGACAATTTCCAAGTTGTTAGATATCGTTGATTGTTTCTAAGAGTGCGGTTTGACAAAATATATCAGTGCACTTTCATATTGTTAAAATCGTTTTGCGGAGTAGATGCCCTGAGTAGATGTAAATAAAATAATAATAAATAAATATCTACCGTACTTGGCAATTACCACCTTCCTCTAAATCTATAAAAAAATTGGTTGCCTGTAAAGTCGGTTTTACGGGCGAAGATTTTACGTGACAAAATGTAAATGGTGGCGGCGGGCCTCTCTCTCGTTCGGTGACTCATCGTAACAGACGTGAGCGGGCGTTACACTTTTTCATGAGTGACTCCGAGCCGCAACCTAATTTAAGACGTTGTCACGTCAAAAAATCTTTCATATTTCATAAGGAGATCGACTCGCGACGTAGTTCTCTCAAGGAAAATAAATAGTTTTTCGTTAGTGCTAGATGCGATGTGGCTCGACGCTAGTAATGGCCAGCCCACATCTGGCCATGACTAATGCTTGCTATCAAATTAATGCCTATAATATGCCATTCTTTATTTATTACGAAATGTGCTAAAGAATCACGTTTGTTGTATGGGAGCCCCACTTCAATATTTAATTTAATTTTATTCTGTTCTTAGTATTTGTAGTAGGTATTTGTTGTTATAGCGGCAAAAGAAATACATAATCAGTGAAATTTCAACTGTCTAGATATCATGGTTCATGAGATACAGCTGTACGAGCTGACTCATACATGTACATTGAACTTTACCTAAATTAATTATTATATTAAATTTAGCTTGCATTGCACAGCGTTGCAATAATTATCGACTATTGGTTGAAACAATAAAAATCAGTTGACATTCAGCACTTCATGACCAGTGTTTGGTTATTTAGCTCTCTTCGGAGTCACCATCTCTTAGCTAGCATCTCTTAGCAGTCTAACCCAGCGTTAGCTATTGTTTGGTTCATACCCACACAACAGCCTTGTGACAGACAGACGGACAGCGGAGTCTTAGTAATAAGGTCCCGTTTTTACCCTTTGGGTACGGAACCCTAAAAAAATAGGATTACGACTGTAATCCCCAAGTACAGTAGACCATCCTCTCAGATCTCCAGGCGCTTATATCCTTTGAAGATGTCTAGAGGTGGTAGTCAGAGACACGTCCAAACATTATATTAGACACATGCCCATATTTTGTATTTTGTTATTTAGTAAATAGATAGTTGGACGCAGACGAAGTCACGGGTAAAAGCTAGTTACTAATTAATAATGTATTCTTGCTAATTTAATCAACTCGGCGTTTGTTTGTGATAATCATTATAACATCATTTATAGTAATGTAAGACAGATAGTCTTATCACAATATGTTATGAATGTCCGGTGACACAAATTTAGATTAGAAAAAGTGAAGGGGTCGTTTATGGGGAATTACGGGTATACGATTCTATAATAAACTGCCAGAAAACGCAACAAAACTTCCCGTTAGAAGATTTAAAGCCTACATAAAGAATAATCTTATAAACAAAGCGTATTATAGGTATTATTTTTAAGCAAATAGTTATTTTATCTTTAAGTTTTATTTCTAAATAATAATGTAGCGTGTGCTGCTTTTTGAATTTGTGCTGAGGCTCTTTAGTTATTTATTTTTTATTGTTTACGTACATACTTGAGGAGTACTTTTAATTATTATTCTTGTTTGAGTCTTTACCTTGTTCGATTGGCATCACACTGGAGCTCTACATAGCATTAAGGAAAGGATCATTAAAAAAAAGGTAGACCCCAAGATTCACCTAGTTCCTAAGACGTTTCAAAGTGATCCTTGTGATTTTATTGAAATAAATGATTTTTGAATTTGAATTTAACACACTTGCAAAAAAAATCGGTGCTTTATAAAAAATTTGATAAAGTTGGCTTTATCTTGAAAACTATAAAATGTTCATTATTTTGAAAGTTAATGTCTAAATTATGTAAAAAATATCTTTTTCACATTTTTGGATTTGAACCTAAAACGAAAATGGTTTTTAAATACTCTCAGATCTAAAAGCGCTTAGATCCTTTAAGATGCCTAAAGGGGAGGCACACCTAAACATGTAATTTGGCGCATGCCCAGATTTTAACAGCACTTTTAATAATATAAAATGAACTTTCCAGCTACCAAGCAAGCGTCCTCCTCCTCACGTATTTAACATACATGACATACCATTTAACTCGCAAACCTATCTCCGTGGTGAAGAGTGTTCTTCATCAGAACTGCTCCTTGCTGCCTCCACCTTTGGAGCCACCTGCTGATGACCAGTGGTGCAATTGGCCACCTTTCAGTAAGTGCTTACTTCGGTTAATAGTAGACTTCTAAGTGGTAGGCTGTGGCAAGGCGGTGGTCATGACCTCAAACATACCGCTGCATGAAAAACATATTCTTTAAAAATACATTTTCTTCGTATACATACAACTAGTGGAAACCCTCGCGACTTTGTTTACGTAAAGTAATTTTGGGGATCACTTTGATTGAAACGTGTTGAAACGTGAATCAGGCAACAAACACGGCACAAGTGTCGTATCAATTTTTTTCTTTAAGGCCTATAGATCACTACATAGTATAAAGCAAAAACGCTTTCCGCTTCCCGCGTATGTATGTATGTATGTATGTATGTATGTATGTATGTATGTTTGCTTATATCTTTAAAACTACACAACGGATTTTGATGCGGTTTTTTTTAATAGATAGAGTGATTCAGGAGGAAGGTTTATATGTATTAAACCCGTGCAAAGCCGGGGCGGGTCGCTAGTAATATATGTATAAACATAACTGTAAGCCACACCTTCGCTCAGACAAATGCCAAGACGAAACGACGCATAACATATTAATAACACAACACCCTTTTTACCCCATTATATTACAGACACGAGTGATGCCAACACGTTGCTGGGAGCGCTAGATTCAGCGTTTCTGTTCTCTTATGCAGCCGCCATGTTTGTGTCAGGTATCTATTTCTCATCTCTTAAATTATTAATTATATAGTACAAGCTCTGCTTAGTCTGGGGCTAGATGGCGCTGTGTTTATTTTATTATTAAAGGCTCCTAAAATGAGCGTGTACCGTGTTTGTAATGGTCACAGGCATGGTGGCTGAGCGAGTGGATCTCCGTTACTTCCTATCCATCGGGATGCTATTCTCAGCTGTATTCTGCTACCTGTTCGGACTTGCACGCACCTACAGCATACACCACATCTCCTACTACATTCTAGTGCAGGTGAGTTGAGTTCCGTCGTGTATCTATTTCATTGTTTTACTATAAAAAGCGTGTTTTTAAAGTATAATTGTATTGGTGTTAGGCAGGGGCAGGCATAACCCAGACGAGCGGTTGGCCTGGGACAGTGGCCACTGTTGGAAAATGGTTCGGAAACGCCAAAAAGGGACTCATCTTTGGGATTTGGAACTCTCACACTTCGCTGGGAAATATACTTGGTAATTAACTGTTAAATTATAAACTTATAGTTAAATGTATTTTATTTACTTTTGAACAGGCAGCTGGAATCTCGTACATTAAACACCCAGACACAGAACAAACATCCTATGTTCATCGCACAAATGTTTGTCCCGGGTGGGGATCGAACCCACAACCTATAGCGCAAAAGTCAGAGCAAATGTAATATGAGGGTACCATATTGTATGCATTTACAAGAAAAGTCTTAAATTACAAACATCAAGCACAAGCTTTGCTTAGTTTGAGGTTAGATGGCGCTGTGTGAAATTAGCACCAATATTAATAGGTATTGTTCATCTCCAGGTACACTAATGGCAGCAGAATTCGTAGACACCGATTGGTCCCTTTCCTTCGTATATCCAGCTCTGGTGATGGGAATCGCTGGAGGGGTAGTCTGGCTGTTGTTGGTGCCTGAGCCTAGTGTGGTGGGATTGACTTTGGGGGAGCGATCGGTAAGACAAACTTACACTTTTTGGTGGACTATAACAGTTAATAATAGAAGGATTTTCTAGTCGGATTCATATGTATGATCTGTCTCGAAGGACCAACAGAATGTTTCAGAAATATTGTTCGGATTTTATTTAAAAACAACGATGTCGACATTTTAAAAGCTACAATATCCTGTGATTTTATTATTTCAGCCAAGCAGACAGTCCCGATGCTCCGATGGAGACACAGAGAGCGAACACGAAGATACTTCTCAAGTTATTGTGGGGGACCAGGTTATTATGATTACTTACTTGAAGCACAATTATATTGCAAAAACTAAAATACTTTGCACTTTTTAACATTTCTACCACTAATGTTCTTATAACTCAATACTTTTTGACCGACTTCAAAAGAGGAGGTTCTCAATTCGGCGATTATTATGTTAGTTTTTTTTTTCATATATTTTACACCGATTACTCCGTAACGGCTGGTCCGATTTTAATGGGGTTTTTACTTTCTTTCCTTTCCGACTCCGAAATGATCAAACATATAAATTTCTAAAACTGTTTACAATAATGTTAAAAGACTAATTAAAAAAATGGTTGTTTTTTGTCATACAAAATTTCTCAATTTTGAAGTACTTAGGTATATTTTTTTTTTTTTTTTTTTTTCAATAAATTACTCTTTGATGCACTTGGAATAAGGTCTAAAATACCACAACTATGTAAACTTCATTTAATTTATATTAAACGCACGATTTTTGCTCTTATTTATTTGAAATAAGGTTCTAATTACTATGCACTCACACATATACGTTTTCTATAAATGTACTACACATACTGGAACTGTAGCGCATGATTTTGAATGTTATCCGCTTAGAACAAGGCGCATATTATTACTTATGACTGTACACCTATTAATTTTCCAACTAAAATCCACTATTTTCTTTTCTATTATTAACACGCTAAATCCTTACATAATCTATGACACTTACACGATACTGTAAACCTCTTTCTAATATATTTTTTAAACTGATTTGAACCTTATTTTGTCAGCAATAAGGTTTCTCCAGTTTATAACAGACTAATTTATTATTTGAAGTAATTTGAACCTTTTAAAGTTAACAATAAGGTGTATAACAGTTGGTGAAACCCAAAATCACAATAATTGATCTCTCAAAGGTATTTCAAACGAATGTTTTAAAAACTGATTTGAACCTTATTTTTTTTAAACAATAAGGTATAAATGTATAACACAGTAGGTATCTCCAGTTTATAACAAAGTAATATATTTTTTGAAATGATTTGAACCTTATTTATTATGTTTTAATAAATGTAATAAATAAGTTAAGGTGTATAACAGAACAGAATACATACTCGTATAAGTGGTGTGGTTTAAATAAATAAATAAGGTGACTAACCGCATGGCACTTGCACTTGCATTGCAGGCAGCCAGCTTACGGCCAAGCCGCCACTCCGCCAATGCACATCAGGTACCTAGCTATTCTATTTACTTACACATTTATCATAGTAGCCCCATACTAAGCAAAACTTGTACTATAAGAACCAGATTACTGATAGAATACTTGTTTTTATTATGTATAACACTCAGACACAGAACAAACATCCATGTTCATCACACAAATATTTGTCCTAGGTGGGGATCGAACCCACAACCTATAGCGCAGAACAGAAGGCAGAGTTACTACCAAGTAAACTGTGAGGTCAATGAATATTAAAATAAATATATAAATATTGGGACATTAAACACAGCGCTGTCTAGCCCCAAACTAAGCAAAGCCTGTACTATAAGAATAAAGTTTCTGATATCTACTTTTATTAATAAATATAAGTGAAGTAATGTTTTAGTATTCTTTTAAGCGACAATTTTACCAAAATTTCCTTTTGATTTTCACTAATTTCAATGTTTTAAAGTCGAATCGAATCAGTACAGAATCAGAGGTTCACTCTGAATCACTCTACACGGACAAAGTCAAGGGTATATACTAGTATACTACATAAAATAACTTTACTTAGACATAATATATCCTAATAAATATTATAAATGTGAAAGTTTTTATGTATGTTTGTGCCGCAATCGGGCATTAACGACTAAACGGATTAAGTTGAAATTTGCTGTAGATATAGATATAATGCTCGAATAAAAATGAAAAACATGCTCAAAATTATAAGATAACGCGAAAGGGATGATTTTGGTATAGATGGCGCTGGTGTGAAATTAGGACAGGACAATGTGTGTCGCGGGAAAGCTAATCGGCTAGTAACTAATATAATTATTTTGTAGCGCGAAGTGGAAGCGACCGAGAGCACCTCCCTACTCGGAAGACGCAACACGCCAACTAGTGCCATCTCGCTCTCTCGCGCACTCCAAATACCCGGCGTGTTGCAGTTCTCCTTCTCGCTCTTCTTCGCTAAACTCGTCTCATACACATTCCTGTATTGGCTGCCTTTATACATCAACACATCCAGTGAGTACATATTTATTTATTTATTTATTTTGAATAGATGGTCATAACTGGAAGTACGACAATTTACACCTAAATTAATTAAATAAACAAAGAATTCATTATATAATAAATACAGAAATAGTTCGAATAACAATAATTAAATTTTATATTGTACTTGTAACAACATGAAATCGGATTTAATTTGTTTTGTTTGTAAAATATGCAATGCAAATATCAAATTGGATATAATATATGAAAGGAGTGAGTGATGAAAGAATATTATGTAGAGTAGATGTTGGTACCGATTTAATGTAAAAGATGATGATTGATGATGGTTCCACTTCCAGCACATTTATCTGCGCGTGAGTCTGGTAAACTGAGCACAGTGTTCGATGTGGGTGGCGTAGTGGGGGCAGTGCTGGCAGGATTGTTGGCGGACAGGAGTCAGTGCCCGGCTTTGGTCTGTATCGGATTCTACACTTTGGCTGCACCTTCGGTAAGATATTTATAAAATAATACAAGTCATATTTTGCTAATTTGCTTAGTTTGGGGCTAGATCTGGCTCCGTGTGATAATGTCCACCGATATTTATTTATTTATACCATACCTACTTTAAAAAGCTTATTTTATTCACGCAAAACAGTGAATAAAAAGGCCTTTTATTCACTGTTTTGTTTTTATTCACTATTTTGGTGTTTGAATTTGGAACACAAAATATATCCGGTCTCTATTTCAATGCTTACACAAACTCCTTGCGCTGAGATTCGAAATTCAAAACTCTTTGGTGCAAATAAATTCTCGAGATTTGATTGGTCGATATTTGCGACAAGGAGTTTGGCATTAGATTAAATAAATATTCTCGTAGTCATGGTATAAAGTATAGTATGCAACTCCTGAATAAAGTACGAATTTATATCGAGGGCCATGAATCACTCGCGTCGTTCAGGATTCTAACAGTTGAAGTTTGAATCATTAGAATCCTTCACTTGCTCGTGACTCATCTACGGCCCTCGCTTTAAATCCGTCCTTTATTCACTAGTTGGACATTTTTCAATTAAAAAATGCGTTTGTGAAATATTTACCTTTTTTAGTGCAAATTTTTGTTAAAGTTAGGTGTTTAAAAGCTAAACTATTGCTTTTGGAAGTGTGAAAAAATGCACAGTATTAATACATATTATAACGAACTTAAAAGGAAAACTATCACAGCTAGTAGTAGTACAGTGTTACAAGTTACATAACGAGTAATAGACGTAATAGACGACCAACTTATAAAATGTACTTGAAGAAGAAATAATCAATGTTTTTAGTACTATTGTTAGCTGTGTAAACTACGGAACCCTACATTGCGCATGGCTCGACACACACTTGGCCAGTTTTAATTTGTCCATTACATACAGAAATACATATATTGTTGTTGTACCTCATTATAATGTAAATAATGTTGTACAATCAGCTGCTCGCGTACCAGCGCTGGGGTGCTACCACCTACTTATTAAATTGCGCTCTTTTGGCCATAACTGGGCTTTTGGTGAATGGACCTTACGCTCTCATCACCACAGCTGTTAGTGCTGAACTTGGTGAGTCACTTTAAGCTGCCTAACCCCCTTTTTATTGCCACACCCGAATTATCTAATAATACCAATGTCGTACTACCTATTATAGAATTATTCACTTTTTTCTATATTTTTTTCTATAATCTATACTTCTGTACTAATATTATAAATGGGAAAGTAACTCTGTCTGTCTGCCTGACTCTATCACGGCCAAACCGCTGAGCGGATTGTGATGAAATTTCATATACAGATTGTTTAAAGTACTTTTTTCCCCCAAAAATTTTCCTTTGTTTTTCAAGAATTTAAATATATTACGATTAAGCCGTTAAGGATCGATTTCCTCAATATATGCGGGTAAAACATGGTACATACAAAAAAAAATAATGTTTAAAAATCGATTTTTAGGCAATAACAATAACGCCTGCTAGCCGATCTATAAATAACATCACACACATTTAATGAGTTTTTGAAATAAATCCAAATGGCGCATATAATGTGAACAACAATATAATATGAATGTAAATTGCAGGCACTCACAGTAGTTTAGCTGGCAATGGCAACTCTGCAGCGTTGGCTACAGTCACCGCCATTATCGATGGCACCGGCAGTGTCGGTACGTATTTCGTTGCTGATCCTTTTTTGCAATCAAATTAAAGTTGACTCTCTTCAGATTATTTAGAACATATTGCGAAGTTGCCTTTTAATACGAGTTATGTTGCGTGTAAAATAGATTCTTGTGACATACCGAATAAGGTTGTGTTTCGCTTACAGGCGCGGCTTTAGGGCCGATGCTAGCTGGTGTAGTCTCCAGCGCCGGCTCATGGTCTTACGTCTTCTACATGTTGATCGGTTGCAACTTCTGTGCATTGTTCCTATTGCTGAGGTGAGCTTTCACACCACTTGACCCGCATTTTCACATTTCAACCCATACTTTAATAATATTCAACTACTCTTTAAAATATTAAAATCCGCTTTTATCCGCTGTAACCAGCAAAGCATACAAATCTACTTACTAATATTATAAATCCGAAAATTGTAAAACTTTTATTAAGCTATTGCATAGCTTCTATCGCGGGCCTTGAGCGTGGAGACTGAATCCAGAAATTCCGTAACGAAAATAAATTACGACGATTTGCGCATGCGTAATCGCCCCGCAATCTGGTGACTCATGCCTGCTTAGAGTGATTTTCGCATTCCAGCAAGTTGAGGTCGAGGTCGAGGTCGAGGTCAAGGTCGAAGTCGAGTTCGAGGTCGAGGTCGAGGTGACTTCGAAGTCAAAGTCAAAGTCAAAGTTGATTTTTTTGAAAGAGTTTTCTTATCGGTCACCACGCTCAAAAAGTTGAATTAATATCAAAGAAAAACAAAGGGAAAAAAAATACTGCATAAATAAAATAAAAAATAAATAATTATAATTAAAAAAGTTGATAAAAAATGTTATGCAATAGCTTTACCGCGGCAGTCTCCGAGTGCCACACGTCTTTTTTATTTATCATGATTCGCAGTGACACACCATAACCCGCATTTCGCACACCACATCCCTGATATTACACGTAACGACCCGCATTTCGTACCCGCAACTAAAATAATTTTTCCATTAACAGGATAGCGTCAGCAGAAGTAGCAAAATTGCGCTTAGAAAGGCGCATCGCATCTTCCCCGCGCGTGCGCATTGAATAACTTATATATTATAATTATAATATTCAATAAGAAAGGCTTCGACAGAACGCCTTTTCACATTAAAACGGATTCCACTGCCATGGCTAGTAATATCGAGACAGTTTGAGGCTTTTTTTTAATTTATAAAGGATAACTCGTTGCTGACTATCTGAATCATAATAATACCGAAAGAAAGAAACTGTTATTAAAAAATTTAGTTGAAATTTGGTTTATATAGTAGAGAGTAAATCACGAACATAATTTTGAGGGGCAAACTAGAAAAAACAAATTATTATATAAATAAAAACCCGACTACTGAAAATTATCAACAAAACAAATTGTTATGTCCACGATTAGGGGAGGGGAAGCCATATTTAAAAAAATATATAACCTGAATCCAACAACACCCCATATATTATGTTGTAATCCGTCAAGTCGTTTGGGTGGTAGAGGTGTGCCAATTAAATGGACATACATACATACGCTCGAAAAACATTACCCTCCTTCTGGCGCAGTCGGGTAATAAAAAAGAAATCATTTGTCATATGAATGTGACATATCAAATGAAAGAAGAATATTATAAGAAATACAATCATAGTTGTTTTTATATTTGTAAAATGCATTTTAAAGAAAATATATACTTAGCTAGAAAATAGATAGCTTTTTGTATTTAGTAAATATTTTTGAAAGCGCTGCTTAAAGCATTAGCGGTGACAGGCTTGCAACCTGTCACGTGTGGAATGCTAACTACAGCAAAGTGTGGGCACGTGCCAAATGTAATTTTTTTGACCTCTGACTAACCCCTTTGGACATCTTCAAGGATTTTAGCGCCTGGAAATCTGAGAGGATGTCTATCTTGGGGATTACAGTCGTGAACCTATTTCGTTTTGTTATTTTATAGGTATTTTATAAAAGTTCTCCGTCCTCAATCGGTCAATAGGTACTTTTAATATGCTTTTATAAACCTGAAGTAATATTAAAACAATATTACTTTGTTGTTTGTGGTACGGCCCCTTATAAACATTGTTAAAGACCATCTGATCTACATTTTTGTTATGAATATAGCCCGGTTACTTTAAGTCCACCCCACGTTTAAGATATCATCCCTCCTCGTCCTCGACAAGGGGTGCAATGCAAACAAACTTATTGTATGTAACAAAATATTAATGATTATATAGCATAATGGGCAGTCCTATTGTCTGAGTGTATTTAACTAGATAATGGTGGCGATTCTGTTGTGTCCATGATAAACCTAAGATTTCTTTAAAAACTATCGTTCTTATTCTTTTTATATTAAAGTCTAAATTAGTGCAACTTCAAAATTAAAGTTCTTAAATTTAGAATTATAACTTTTTTTTTCTTATTTCGGATGTACACAAAAATTAATAAAGTCAAAATTTCACTTAAGTCAACACCTTTTTACATGCTGACTAAATTTACATAAATAAACTTAATCCCACCAAAAACATTCTGTAAAAAACTAGCCAAGTCTCGATGGAGCTGCTTGTTTATTTCTAAAAAGTAATGAAATCTAGACAAAGTCGTGCCAAGTCTGAGGTTCCTAAAAACTAAGGTAACAAAAAAAACCGGCTAAGTGAGAGTCGGACTCGCACACGAAGGGTTCCGTACTATTATCAAAACGGCATAAAAATCACGTTTGTTGTACGGGAAATATTTAATATTTATTTAAATACTTAAATATTTATTTTATGCTGTTTTTAGAGATAAAGATAAAGATAAAGATCATTTATTTGCTTGAACACAATGTAGGTTACACAGATGATAATAAATAATATTTTAGATTCAATTATGTTCTACTAAAATTAGCATGCAAATGTTATAGTAAGATAAAGACAATATTATATTATAATTAATGTCAAAAAAATTAAAAGTAATAATAGTAACAGGCTCAATAGAAATATGGAGAATAGAGAAATACATCATCTGTGAAAATTTCTACTGTCTAGCTATTGCCTTGTGACAGACAGACGGACAGCGGAGTCTTTGTAGTCCCGTTTTTACTCTTTGGGTACAGAATCCTAAAAACATCAAAAATAATTAATTACATACCTAGTAGTTAAAATTAATAATATCTAGTTACCTACCTATTTACATAACTACGTAGTTAGCATTCCACACGTGACAGGTTACAAGCCCGTCGCCGCTTACAAGAATACTAACTGGTTTCCTCACGATGTTTTTCTTCACCGTTATAAACACGTGATTACGCGCATATATAGGTACATTTTTCGAACAGAAATATCCATTGATGCACGGCCGGTATTCGAGCTCGAAATTAATAATATATACCTAGGTATCTATTTACCTAACTACGTGAATTAAATAATTCAATTTTAAACTTTTTAGTCGCTGTAAAGTACCACCGATTTACCGACTTACTTTACCGATAGTGGTAAAATGGCGCCACCTGCCAGCGGAATTGCAAACATATTTCATCATTGGTTTACCTTTTAAAGTACCTATAATATAACGTAGTAACATAAAATGAAACTAGATGGCGCTAGAATGCGAAAATCACGTTTGTTGTATAAATATTCATTTTATTCTGTTTTTAGTATTTGTTGTTATAGCAGCATCAGAAATACATAATCTGTGAAAATTTCAACTAGGTATCTAGCTATCACGGTTTATGAGATACAGCCCTGTGACAGACAGACGGACAGCGAAGTCTTAATTAGTAATAGGGTCCCGTTATTACCCTCTGGATACGGAACCCTAAAAACCGGCCAAGTGCGAGTCGGACTCGCACACGAATGGTTCCGTACCATTATCTGTAAAACCTCCACGTGGTGCATAAACCTCCACGTGGTGCATAAACCTCCACGTGGTGCATTCTGGTAACAGCTAGGCCCAGTAACGCAGGGTCTAGGCTGGCTAATTCTTCCGACACAATGTTACAATCCCGACTTAAATTATTGTATCACTGACACGCAAGAAGAAGAAGATTATCTGTAAAAACGGTATAAAAAAAATTGTTGTATAGGAGGCCCACGTAAATATTTATTTTATTCTGTTTTTAGTATTTGTTGTTATAGCGGCAAAACAAATACATAATCTGTGAAATTTCAACTGTTTAGCTATCACGGTTCATGAGATACAGCCTTGTGGCAGACAGACAGACGGACAGAGAAGTCTTAGTAACAGAGTCCCGTTTTTAACCTTTGGGTAAGGAACCCTAAAAACAGTTAAATTTCACAATACTAGCCTACGTTTTAGAACTGTCATCGTGAGGTTACGCGAAAAAGAATAAGAGCTATCGTTTCGCCACCAATTAGGTCCAGTTTAAATAGCTTGCCAGTATTTTTGATGTATCGATGACGAAGAATAAATCATTTGTATTCGTAAAATGATTGTGTACTCTTTTGACTAAATGTAGTGTTTCTCTGTAAAGCATAGGTATATTATATGATTATATGAGACTGAATCAAATCAAATAATTTGAACTTGCATTCTGTCATGTACCTATGTATGGAATGTTAACTAGGTACTTCAAAATAGAGTCATGTGCCAAATGTAATGTTTGGACGTGCCTCTGGTTACCTCTTATTAAAGCCGTGATCTTATTTCATTACTTAAAATAAAATTGAATAGGTATCTTATTGCGAAAGTTTGGTTGATTATGTACTATTAAATATCCTCATCTTTTTGCTTCATAGGTACCACCTACCTATAGGTTTAACCCTTAGTTTACCTGGTGATCCCAAATCACTTAATTTACCCGATGGAGTCCATGAGACTCCTTGCACAATAATCATTGATTATGGTCAAAATAAAAGCAAAATATGTACTCAAAAATGGTTTATTATACTTAGCAACATTATACTTATATGTTTTATTATCACATTTCGTTATAAGTTTGTAACAGTCTTCTTGACAATTGAAAAACCCAATAGACTAAAAAATAAGAAAACAAAAAACAATGGCAACTTCTGGCTCAAAACTTAAATACAATGTATTATAATTTTAAACTATTTCCTTCTATAATAAGTTTAAAATATAATAAACTTTTAAAAACTAAATAAAAATTGGAACACGTTTATACAAAAAAAAAAAACCTGCAGCGCTTTTTACTCCTTATTTTTAGCTGCACACCGAACACAGATTTTCTTTGTCTAGTACTGTAGAGCCAGTCTAGTACTACCGAGTCAGCTTCGGGTTGAAGTAAATTGACTGACCGCCTGTGTGAAGCCATTTGGTAGCCTAAAACACAAAAATAACACTGAATAAATGATAACGTAACAATCCAGCGAAATAATATTTTTATCACACAAATACCCCCATGGAGTCCAGCGGACTCCATAGGCACAATTACTCACCTATACGCGTGGCGCAGCCGCACGTCCTCTTCACCCCGCGTCCGGACTGCTACTGCAGGAAGGTACTGAGACGCGCGAAAACAAAAACGCGACAATAAAGTTTTTAGACCAAAATGAAACTTCGCGCGGAGTCCCTGGGACCTAACAGATAAATTAAGGGTTAACATTCAAACATTTAAAGTAACTTGGATAAAGAATTGGTTAGTATGCGCTTAAGACGCTGCCAGTCGACGATTATTTTTGTTCGAATCGAAAAAAGAAATACTTGTGAACAAGCCACATCTCCTATTTTATAATGTATAGTATATGTGAATAAAGATGTACCCATCTTTAATCACTTCGATAAATAATCCTACCGACCGCTGCAATGATGACAAACACACGTCCGCGCGTGGTTCGCCTTAGCTTTTCGAATAAATTAATGATATAAATTATGTATAATAACTTATCAAAAATCTATCCTAATAGAAATCTAGATCTACATATTACCTATCATTAACAATAAATCACAAGTTGATTTTAATAGTAGGTATATAAAATATTTCGATCATAAATTCTAAAACGTATCATTTTGAAATAATATTTTTATCGTGAAAAGTTTCTGCTATTATGTTTTCAGCTTAATAGAAATCTAGGTAGGAACCTGAAGTATTATATATTTATAAAAATAGGAGATGTGGCTTGTTCAGAAGTATTTCTTTTTTCGTTTCGCAAAAGAGCAATCAGCGACTTGCAGCCCCTTAAACGAGTTGGCATAAAATATAATCAAATTATGGCGACACTCAAAACGGTCCACATTCCGTTTCCTTTAAGGTGTGACAAGACATAGGGCGGCATTTGAGCGCGGCAGCCGCGCTATGATTGGACGACTGCCGCGCGTACATTTACCTTTATGTTTAGACTAGTCACGCGGCAAACTTGTGTCCTGCGAATGCCGCGCTATGTCTGGTCACATCTTTCATCTGTAGGTACATAAAATATAAATTAGGACAATACAGCTAAAGCTATTGCGATTTTATTAGTTTAAAGTTACTTAAATAATTTTATTTGATCTTTTCTAATATGTAGTTGCCATGTTTGGAAAAGGCTCAAAGAATTCACGATGGATGTTTAATCTCGACTCGATTTAGTCTTATCTTTCATTCATATCTGTATTTATTTACAAATGAAATGTTTTGACATGCCTCTGACTAACCCCATTTAGTTAGACATCAAGAATCTGAGAGGATGTATCTAGTCTACTGTATTTGGGTATTACAGCCGTGATCCTATATTTCATTATTTTAGTTAATATCTGTATTTAGGTATTTAATTAGATTTTGTAATTTGACTAATTCGAGGTTAAATTTGCGTCGAGTTGAGAGTTAGTTCATTCCAGTATTTGTGCATTTTATATCAATGTTACTACCTTTCACCACACTTGTCTTTTTACAGTATAACCTTAAACTAAGGTATTACTTATGGCAGGAAGTGACATGAAGGAATTAATAAGTGTTACCAACTAAATCGCATTTTTTTATAGTATTGCGTAAAATGTACAAGTGAATATTTATATTTTTAAATGAAAAATAAAACAAAACTTATTCAATTAATGTCTTTTATTTATATTAATAATTATAAATTGATATATTAACACCTAATTAGATTAACAATATTTACATCAAAAATATTATATAAATTATTTTTATTTTTTTGAATGCATTGCTAGTAGTTAATAGATTTTAGGATATTACCAGAATACTGAACAGTGAAAGAAAACATTGTGAAGAAACCAGTTTGCGATGACTTTCACCTTTCACTTTGACCCTAGAATGCTAACTATAAACTGGAAATGTGTCAAATTTGGACAACATGGACGTGTCTCCGCCTACCCCTGACAACCAGAATCTAAACAACTTGAAATCTGAAAGGATATCTTCTCTATCTACTGGGATTAGTTATATTTTTGCTGCCCAGGGACATTATATTCAGAAATGTTCACAACTTAAATATGACATGTCTTATCTCAGATAATAGATACTATCTCACTTATTCTTATATATTGCTATGGGCTAGATGGCGCTGTGTGTAAAGTGTGCTAATATTTATTTATTTGATGTTATTGTCTATGGAATACATTTAAAAAAGAAATTATGACAGTTTTTTACAAAATTAAAGAGAATGAAATGATGACATTATGCCCTCCGAAACCTTAACATGACGTCATCAAATTTATCAAATGTTTCCGAGCTAAAGCACTATCATGTAGAGTGAAAATATTTTGAATAACTTAAACTACCATGTTCTAGGCCCGACCTAGCGGTATTATAAAAGAAAGAGCTTCTCCCGTTAGGCCCCAAGCATTGCGCTGGAGTTGGAACACGGTGACCCATGCCACCAACAGAGCCGCCCACACGGCAGCACCCACCGCTGACATTAGCACATCTACAAATAGAAATATTGTTTTATTTTCTTTCTATTTAAACTACAAAATTTTCTTACATTTTTTATTTCTACTTCCATAGTTGTAAAAATACAACAATAGTTTGTTGGTCTATTTATATACCATTATATGTTTACATTATTTATTTAATGTAAATACAACATTTAATTGTTAAATCATACAACAATATTCAACATAATTATAATAAAAAGCTGCTGTTACAATAAAACTTTGATTTATTTTAGTATTGACAAATTTAATTGAATTGAATTTGATGCATGCTTCAAACATAAAGTAAAATCCAATGAGTAATGTTACAATATGAGTCATGGTGAACTGACTTCTAGAATACCAAGACGATTGCTCTGGTATTCTAGAAGTTCAGTCAATCCTCCTAGAGAAGTCTAAAGCTGGTCAAAACTGACTATGGCTAAAAGCAACTACAGCACTAGACTAGATTCCTAACTAAACTGGAATGCTATTGTAATAATGCGAACCACACATTTGGAACCAGAATGCCCATAAAGAAGACGAAACAGACACCTGATATTAGTAGGTTCAAATTGATAAAACTTACATTTCTTGATTTCCTTTTGCTCTTCAAATGGAGGTTTCACGAACGCTATTTTAAAGAACCAAACTGCGTTGACCGCCCACAAGAAAGGAAGCAGCAAACATCCACCTAAGGAGTAGACGTGAAGAAAGAGTCAAATTAATTAACTTTACTTTTGGATTGGCTTTTTGTGTTTACAAAACAAATCATACCTTTGAAATACCATTTGCAAAGATGCAATTTCCTATCGTTAGGTAATCTGTTTAGATCCATCTTCTCTTGATCTTGTTTTACTGACGTATCAAAAGCAGGGGTTTAGGTATGTTAGTTTTCTGTAAATTTCAATTTATTCTACTTCTTATTCTTAACTCGGGACCACAGAACACACACTATTTTTATTTGACTTTGACAGTTATCTTATTGATTTTACGTTTCACTTTACGCATCATCACCAGACGGTAAGATACTAATAATGGGTTAAATAATTATGCAAGCCAAGCACTGAAAGAAATGGATTTCCTATACTACTACCCCTTTATAACTACCACGATTAAGATCAGTCATGATCATGGGTCCAACTTTGAGTTAAAAACTATATTGCATATAGTTACCTACTGCACAGACCAGCGATCACTTGTTACTTTACTTGTTAAATGAAACGTTATTTTTAAGTGTCGCCAGCTGAGCAAGTATTTTGTTACATCCAGCCATTTTTTTTTGTATAGCATTATTTAAGTATATTACTAAATAACTCTATTGTCTCTTTTTGTATTATTTATATTTTTAATGAAGTGTCTAAACAAAATATTTATAATATACGAGATATTGAACATAGCTTTGCAGAAATAAATGGAAATAGATTAAAAACTTTTTAAAGCTAGCTTTAGTAGAGCCGCTTTTTAGGGTTCCGTACCCAAAGGGTAAAATCGGAACCCTATTACTAAGACTTCGCTGTCCGTCTGTCTGTCCGTCTGTCCGTCTGTCCGTCTGTCCGTCTGTCTGTCTGTCACAGGGCTGTATCTCATGAACCATGATAGCTAGACAGTTGAAATTTTCACAGATTATGTATTTCTATTGCTGCTCGAACAACAAATACTAAAAACAGAATAAAATAAATATTTAAGGGGGGCTCCCATACAACAAACTTGATTTTTGCATTCCAGCGCCATCTAGTTTCATTTGATGTTACTACGTATTATAGGTACTTTTCGCGGTCTCATGCGACCGCTCGGGGTTTGAGAGGTAAGATGAAAGAGGTTTGCGATTCCGCTGGCAGGTGGCGCTATTTTACCACTATCGGTACCTAAAGTAAGTCGGTAAATAGGTGGTGATTCACATGATCAAATAAAAAGTTTGAAATTGAATTATTGAATTCATGTAGTTAGGTAAATAGGTACCTAGGTAGATATTATTAATTTCCAATTAATTTCGAGTTCGAATCCTGGCCGTGCATCAATGGATATTTCTGTTCGAAAAATGTACCTATATGCGCGTTACACGTGTTTATAACAGTGAAGGAAAACATCGTGAGGAAACCTGTTAGTATTCTTGAAAGCGGCGACGGGATTGCAACCTGTCACGTGTGGAATGCTAACTACGTAGTTAGGTAAATAGGTAGGTTACGAGATATTATGAATTATTTTTTATGTTTCTAGGGTTCCGTATCTAAAGGGTAAAAAACGGGACTACTAAGACACCGCTGTCCGTCTGTCTGTTACCAGGCTGTATCTCGTGAACCGTGATAGCTAGACAGTTGAAATTTTCACAGATGATGTATTTCTCTAAAATCAGCATAAAATAAATATTTAAGTGAGACTCCCGTACAACAAACGTGATTTTTTTGCCGTTTTGATAATAGTACGGAACCCTTCGTGCGCGAGTCCGACTCGCACTTGGCCGGTTTTTTAAATATGTAGACGGTAACACTTATCCCGAAATGTAAAACGAAACAAAAATGGCTAACCAATAACCATAACCAGTGTTGAATGTCGAACGTAAAAATGTTCAAACAGTAAATAAAAATGTTTTCGCTGGGTAAATACATATTTTTGTGTGTTATTCCTGTTCTTTATTATCCAAAATCATGTAAGTACAGATTCGTGTGTATGTTGCTAGTCCTGTGAAATAACAATATTGTTGAAAACGTATTGCAATTTTTGTTAGTTTTAGGCTGTTTTTGTTTCGGAGGCCTTGGCTATGTATTCGCGAGTATATAGGCGCTCCATTTATCATGTAGCTTGAAGTATAACCTTGTATTTATGGTCTAATCTTGTAATAATACGGAAATTCCTTGACAGGATACTTGAAGTTAGTAGTATTTAGGAATTTTTATTTGTACCAAATTCCGTATCACTTTCACTACTGACTACTAATCATTAAATTTTTTATTTCGAGACCTGTATTTAAATCAAATATGTTTAGGATCCTCAAAATAGTATATCTACATCTTGTTCCTAGTGTTAGTTAGTGCCATTTGGCGCATTTGGCATTTAAAATAAAAATAATATTGGACATTATCACACAGCACCATCTAGCCCCTAACTAAGCAAAGCTTGTACTTGTTGTTGGGAACTCGATAAATGATAGAATACTTATATACTTATATGTAAATACATAATGACACCCAGACACAGAACAAACATCTATGTTTATTACACAAATATTTGTTCTATGTGGGGATCGAACCCACAACCTACAGAGCAGAACGCAGAGCTACTACCAATTGAGCTGTAAGGCCATTAGAGATTTGGATAGATTTGAGTAGATGAAGTCTCGAGGCACAACTTACAAACATTTAATAAAGCTTTTCATTTAAATGGATAATGATTATTCATATTTAGACCATAACAACATTACTACAAATGGTTGGTTACTTGGTTAGGCCAAACAGGTTGAACAAGAAATAATAAAAAAAAAAAAAGGTCTAACACACAACTGTAATCGTCAATTCATAATTCATAATTCATTTATTCATTTGTAAACACAGGTATAATAATAATAATATAAGATGGTAAATAAAAAATCAAGAGTCTCTGCATTTTGCCTGGCGGCGTACAAACATTGTTTTTATGGGGAACATTGTATTTAATATAATTAATAATAAAGAAAAAATGTCAAAAATAAAAAAAAAATATATAAAGGAATAGAAATTGTGTTACAAGTCATAAAAATATTGATTACATGTCATAAGAATATTGATTAAATTTAGTCTACTTGAAATTAAAATTATTCATCTAACTAATAAAGAAAAAATGCCAAGTAGGGTAGACATCTTCTTAGATCCCTGAAGTTGTCTAAAGGGGTTAGTCAGAGGCATGTCCAAACATTTGGCACATACCCACATTTTGCAGTATTTAGCATTACACACATGACAGGTTGTAAGTCCATCGCCGCTTACAAGAATAATAACTAATCATAGAATCATGCAATGTCTATACTAATATTATAAAGAGGAAACATTTGTATTTTTGTATGTTTGTAACAAATAAACTCAAAAACTACTGGACTGATTTCTCCATTAGAATGCTACATTATCTATTATGTAACATAATATATATTTATTACTAGAAAATATTAGGGATCCCTACTAAAACTTAAATAATGTAACCCAAGATGTAAAAAAATAGCCATAAAATCATTAGTATACCTTTGCAACTCTGAGATGGACTGCTAGTTATAGATCTATATATATAGAAGAGATATGTTGACACAAAATAAATAAATTATTTTTTTAATAATCAGGTACATCAGAGCCAGTGCTACCACCGACCCTTGTGCTGTACAGTCCTGGGGATCCGGAGTACACAGATGTACTAGTGAAGCGTGAACATGATAACCTGACACTGGTCTGCGAACTCCGAGGAGATGTTACTGCGAGGAGCTATGTGTGGAATTATGTTAATAATGGAACTATGGGACAGAGGTAACTAATTCAAATGATATTATTTATTAAAATTTACAGATTTGATTTACAGATTGACTCATTATTAATTCAAATTCAATAGACATTTATTTCAATGAAATCTCAAGGATCACTTTGAAATGTCTTAGGAGCTAGGAGACCATTGTCTACAAGAATCAAGCAACAAACACGGCTTGGGGTCTATCATTTAGTTCAATTATCCTTTTCTTAATGCTATTTAGAACTCCAGTGTAGTCCAGTGTTATCTAATTGATATTGCACCTTCCAAGAAGCAAGTTTAAAAGATGCAGCCAAGAATGGCTTAATGATTTACACATAACATAACTTTAAATGAATTTGTAATACTAATATTATGATGGAGATACCTTCTTATTTAAATCAGCAATAGTAGGTACCTACCTTGGCAGGTGTTTTATTATCTAGAAATTAGTCAAGTTTAGAATTAGAAAAGTAAGCAGATCTTGTACCTACTATGGAAATTAGATAACTGTTAGAATACTTAAGTATATAATTACCTAATACCTAATTTTTATTTGTAAATGTTTTTGTTTTTTTTGATGCATTGATGATAATGTTAAATTCCAGGCCTTACAGCATAGATCCAGTGGGTCCAACCACCAGCAGTAAGCTATCGAAGCAGGACCTTCAGCTCTCGGACAGCGGACAGTACATGTGCTCGGCACCACCATTCAGCGTCACCAAGTACATTCTTGTGCAAACTAAAGGTATGGAAACTAAATTAGAAAGAAAAGAATCAAAAAAATTATGTGTAAGTTCCTGCTACATTGTATCAAACTGAACTCACTACGAAATCTTTCATTTTTAGGGTTCCGTACCCAAAGGGTAAAACGGGATATTACTACTAATTCTACCTATTACTAATCGCTGTCCGTCTGTCTGTCTGTCACAGGGCTGTATCTCATAAACCATGATAGCTAGACAGTTGAAATTTTCACAGATTATGTTTTGCTCTAAAAACAGCATAAAATAAATATTTAAGTGGGACTCCCGTACAACAAACGTGATTTTTTTGCCGTTTTGATAATAGTACGGAACCCTTCGTGCGCGAGTCCGACTCGCACTTGGCCGGTTTTTTTTATGTAATTTTTCAAATTGTTAATAGTTAATTTTGTCTGCATAAAATAAATTACGAATAACAACCTTCTTAGAAGGTTTAATACCAAATTTTAGATAGAATGCGTTGCTATGACGACTGATCGGTTACAGTCTGAGATGTCAGACTTTTTTCACACCAGCGCCATCTATACCCAAATCATCCCTCTGCGTCTTTTTATCATTTTGGTGATGTATTTATTCTTGTATACGTTAATCTCAATCCGTTCCGATCGAGGCACAAACCTAGAAATATCGTAACATTATTGAGATGAGTCACAGGTCCAAAGCTATGTGCCCGAGGTGCCTTCTGGTGTGGAGAAAGATGTGTCTTAGCAGCTTATGTCTGCGATGGAAGAGCTGATTGTGTCAGCAGCGAAGATGAGGACAAGGATATATGCGAGAGGAACGTGTGCGCGCGTGAGTAATGTTTATTGTTTACCATATGCGCCAATCAAATGCTCATTAACCTGATGCAGAATGACCAAGAAAAAACCAACAGATGTAATAATGATTTTATGGCTCATTTTTTTATACTTTGGATTACATTATCCAAGTTTTATTAAAATCCCTAATAGTTAGACATATGATATCACAGACTTTTTTGTAGATATTGATGTTCTTTATAAACTGTAGTACTGTAGTACATCACTTTGCTCTATTGTCAATCATTTCTGCGGAATACGCAATATAAGGATTTTTTTTCGATTTTTTTCTCTCGTTGGGTTACATTATCGAAGTTTTCATACGGATCCCTAACGATTTTGAAAATAATCTATAGCCTATGTTCATCAGAGATAATGTAGGATTGTAATGGTAAAATAATTTTTGAAATCGGTCATTAGTTTCGGAGCACAAACAAACAATCAAATCTTTACTCTTTATAATATTAGTATAGAGTACCGATCTATGGTATTTAGTCCAGAGCTGTTCTAACATTACCCAGCTCGTTAGTAACCGACGAGGCAAGGAATTACCAGACATTGACTGCAATTCGATATTTTAATATTATTAGATATACTGGTAGTGGTACTAGTAATATTAATTAATTTATTCATACTTATTGTTATTTGTGAATAATATGTTGGAACGATGAATGTATATTTCAGGCAGCGATAAGCTGAACTGCAGTTCGGGAAGATGCATTTCCGCTTCCGCTTGTTGCAAAACAGCGATGCCTCTTTGCCAACAGCCGACATGTTGCGACGAGTTCCCGCAAACTAGAATGCCTGGTATGTACTTGTTTACAAACATTTGTATCACATACACACTAACCAACATTAACCAACGAATGGAAAAAACACTCGGTTGGTAGTAACTCTGTTCGATTCCCACCCGGACAAACATTTGTGTGATGAACGTGGATGTTTGTTCTGTCTGGGTGTTAAAATGTATTTACAAAAAAAAAAAAACTGGTTCCCATATAACAAGCTTTGCATAGTTTGGGGCTAGATGGTAAAAGATATTTATAAATATGAATATATTTTTGAATATTCAGGCTTTGCAGACGAGTATTCACCATTGTTCGAAGACAGACATGCACCCGATGACTATGGCTTCATACAGTCCACAATCTACACTGTGACCGGTGAGTTTATCATCATTCTCTTATCTTATTCAGGTAGTCAGAGGCACGTCCACTTGGCACATGACATCAGGATCGTAGCATTTCATCTATGTTTAAAATTATAAAACTTTTGGGATCCGAGCCGTCGACGATAGTCGAGTTACCTCCTAAACGATTCTCCTAGACAATGGTGCCTCTTAGACATTTCAAAGTGATCCTTGTGATTTTATTTATATAAATACTGACTTACTAGAGATGTCACGAATAGTGATTTGACCGAATACCGAATATTCGGCTACGCTCATGGCCGGCGACCGAATGTTCGGCAAAAGATGTGTGCGTTTCGTTACTAGTTATAATTTGTCTGATTGCGCAAAAAAATTATTCATTACAACTTCCCACTAATAGATTTTAACTAATAAAATAATCTTTTGTGATTCAAATACATATTTTTGAATAATATCTGCATTTTTTTTAATGTCTTGGTATTTGGTATTCGGCCGAATATCCAACAGTAGCCGAACATTCGTGGCATCTCGTAAGTTTTTTTTTGACTATGACTAGGACATTTTAATTGTAGTTTTTATGTTAAATAAACGTGTTGTCTGTCTGTTTCAGCGTGTGCATTAATATTCATGATAGCAGTCGTGTTGCTGGTGTCAGCCATTTGCAAGATGCATATGAAACGAGCAGCTCTAAGAGGATACACGCATGCAGACAGAGCCACGAGGCAACATTATACTATGCAGTATGCGCAGGTTACTTTTATTATTACATATTCCTCATTTTTATAATCAGTACAACATACGGCTAGTGCTAAAGATTATATAAATACGTTTTGATTAACAGGCACATCGCTTCCCTCCATGCTACGAAGCCTCTCGCTTACTGGAAGAGAATCGAAATGCATCTCCTCAGCAGAGTCCTATACATGTCACCGCTACGCCGGAAGTGCTGGTGAGTTACTTTACTGCCTTTTTAACCGACTATATAAAAAGAAGGAGGTTCTCATTCAGAAGTCGGTTGTATTTTTTCAACCTGTTAAAATGTTACTATATAACGGAATAATCTAAAAATATATCCAGTATTTAATTATTCGTGAAATAATCCATCCTGGAAATTGTCCTTTCGGGAATCTGTCCGTCTGTGAAGTTGTCCATACTCCATACTGATACTGCCAATTGTTTTGCCAAATTTAATCCTTTTGTCCATTTGATAAATCGTGTTTAGCCAATGTTGTGATATAATAATATAATGTGTCTCAGTGCGTGTCCGAGTCTCCAGCTGAGCCTCCAAGAGGATTGGCAAGACTCTCTTCCATCTTCTCTTCGAGGTATCGACAGGTAAGGAAATAGTCATAGCAAGATCATCCGACAAAACTTTCTTATACAAAAGTATAGACGCCAGATGTAATGTTTAAACGTGCCTCTTAATTTACCCACTTCAAAAGAGAAGGAGCTTAATTTGACTGTATTTATTTTTGGTTATTCATTATTTATTTTTGACCTTCCGGTTCGACAACTGTCAACTAAAGAGTGTAAACCAGTGCTACGAAGTTAATAAATAAAAAAATTGTGAAAAACCCATCATCTCACCAAAAAAAGTGCTAATAGTTGAACTCAAGCAGTACGGAAAGTGTTTTACGATACAAAAGTGGAAAATTAGAGTGGAAATAAACACAAAAGTGCCAAATAAAGTGCCGAAAATACAGAAACAAAATCGATACTACCCACTTTACAATAAAAATAAATAATTCTGTCATTTCTACATTTCTACCAAGCAAACGTTTCCGCTAAACGCATTGACAGTGACACACTAAGTCACTGTCGAAGTCAAGTAGCAGTTGACGCGGCGAAAAGTGTTGCCAACATAAAACGAGTGTTGCCACAGTAAGGGAAAAGCTACCAAATAGTAGAAACCAAAATGGAAAAAAAGCTAGAGCTTTTGATGGAAAAAATGACTCTAAATATGGACACCAGAATGAATGAAATTAAAGAAGAATTTAAAAAACATACAACTGCGCTAACTGAAAGTTTTTCTAAAAGCTTGGCATCAACAATGGAAGAAAAATTAAAACCATTAATGGAAGAGAACCAAGTACTCAAGACTGAAGTCACCACACTAAAGAACAAAGTTCATAACCTAGAGAGGGAGGTGAGGAAAAATAATATAATACTCCATGGAATTGAAGAAACGGAAAATAATAACACCCAGCTCCTGCAGTTGGTACTAGACACGCTTAACAACGTAGAGAAGGAAGGAACAGAAAACTTTGATAAATGGGAAATAAGCGAGGTCCGCAGACTGGGGATCAAAATTGCCAATAAACGCAGACCCATACTTATAAAACTTACGCTAGCTTGGAGGAAAATAGAGATCCTTAGGAATAACAAAAAGTTTCCAGAAAACACATATGCCACGGATGATTTTCCTAAAGAAATCCTACAAATTAGGAAGGATCTAAAGATTAAGCAACAAGAAGAACTAAATAAAGGAATACAAGCTATCATTCGCTATGACAAACTAATTATTAAAAGTACAACAACAAAGGCAAATGAGAAAAGGAAGCGGTCACCATCAAAAACACCAACCCATTCAAACACTGGGGACAAAATGAGGCAAATGGCACCAAATAAAATTAATAAAACCAACGCCTTTGAATACATGAACCGACCGCGAACAAATTCAGTACCTGAAACATCCAAGCAATAGCAATCAGCACACAACAACCTCCGGAAGTCACACAATGAAAAAACAACTAAAACACAAAACAACAACACCAAATACCTTTCCCCAAGCCGGACAGCGGTCACCGTGGGGAAATATGCCCGCAACCCTTCAGTGAATGAAACACCACTACCACTACAACTTGATCAAGATCAAAAACAACAACAACAACCGAAACAATTCATAAGGCACAAAAAAGAAAATTACAATAAATTATACATTACAACCCTAAATGTAAAAACATTAATGACACAAGAACGACAAACAGAACTGGAACAAGCATTAGAAACAATAAACTGGGATATACTGGGAATCTGTGAGGTCCGAAGAATGGGAGAAGAAATCTTAGAGATCCCAAACAAATATGTACTGTACTACAAAGGAGAGAAAAGTGGCAGCTATGGAGTTGGATTCTTAGTAAAAGCAAACCTAAAAGATAATATCGAAGAATTCATCGGAAAATCAGAAAGAATTGTAATACTAAATATAAAACTACCTGGATTTCAAGAAAAATGGTCAATTATACAAATATATGCACCACATGAACATAAGGCATCTGAAGAAAAAGACAAATTTTACGATGAACTAACCACAGCAATGCAAGACACTCATAGAAACAAAATTGTCATGGGAGACTTTAATAGTCAAATAGGTAACATAATCCAAAATGAAGAGAAAGTGAGAGGCATACATAGTTGCGGAAAAAGAAATGACAATGGAAAACGATTAATTAACTTTGCAAATGAACATAATCTAGTCATCACTAACAGCCTCTTCAAAAAACAACCTAAAAGAAAGTGGACTTGGAGATCCCCCGATGGCAAAACTCACAACGAATTAGACTTCATACTTACCAACAAAGCAAAAACTTTCCTTGATGTAGACGTGGTAAATACATTTAACTTCAATACAGATCACCGACTAGTTAGAGGAACTCTCTTGAGTAAAGAACCCAAAAAAGCAAGAAGACCTACGCAACATCTAAATGGCTGCATGCAAATTCCTGAAGATATCTTAAAAAAGCAAGAACTGCACATACAGCACAAAATGAATGAAGTTAGCACCGCATCAACCCAAGAAAAGTACAATATGTTTGAAAATGAAATAAAACAGTTAAACGAGAAATTCTCGATTAAATCAAAGGAACAGGACAAGATTGGTGAAGAAGCTAGAAATCTACTTTTAACTCGAAAAACCCTACTCACAAACCGTAAGAAATACAAAAAAGAAATAACAGAAACCAGCAAACAAATAACTAAAAGCATTAGGAAATTCAGAAAAGAAACAAGAACTAAAACTATCTTAGAATATGTCAGGAAAACCGGAGGTATAAGAAAAGCTGAGAAAAAACTACGTGAGAACACAACCTGGATACCAAACATGAAGGACAAATCAGGATCATCAACTGCCAATAGAGAATCCATTCTGAAAACTGCAACAAATTTCTACAAAGACCTGTATAATGACGAAATAGGAACTGCAACAGAGGACTTACAACTAAAAACACGACATTACGAAAGCCAAGAAGAACGAGTGCCTCCTTTCACTACTAGCGAAATCAATAAAGCAATCTCAACGCAGAAAGACAACAAAGCCCCAGGAGATGATAAAATAAACAATGAGATTCTCAAAGGAACTAAAAGTATTATCCTCGAGCCAATGACCAACATCTTTAATGAAATCTTAGAAAAAGAATACATACCAAAACAGTGGTCACAATCAACCATAACTTTAATTCATAAAAAAGGGGACAAGAACCAAATTGAAAACTATCGACCAATAAGTCTGACCTCCAATATTTATAAAATTTTCTCCAAGGTTATGCTGGGCAGAATAACTAAAATATTAGATGAAAACCAAACAAGAGAGCAAGCTGGATTCAGAAGTAACTTCTCAACAATGGACCACATTCACACAATAAAACAAATTATCGAAAAATGTAATGAATACAACAAAGTTTACTACTTGGGTTTTGTAGACTATAACAAAGCGTTTGATTCCATTAAACATGAACGTCTATGGGATGCACTGAAACAACAAGGAGTACAAATTAAATACGTCAGAATAATAAAACAAATATATATTAATAGCTCAGCAAAAATAAGATTGGAAAGGGATGGAGAAGAATTTCCGATTAAAAAAGGAGTAAGACAGGGAGACCCCTTATCACCAAAATTGTTTTCAGCCATTTTAGAACAAATTTTCCGTAACCTAAACTGGGACACATATGGCTTAAATGTGAATGGAGTACAACTAAATCATCTTAGGTTTGCCGATGATCTTATATTGATAACGAATAATCCAGAAACACTTGAAAAAATGCTACAACAGCTAACAGAAGAGAGTACAAAGGTGGGCCTAAGTATGAATACACAAAAAACCAAATTAATGACAAACAGCAGTAAAATCATAATAAAAGTCGACAACGAAGTCATAGAATATGTAGAAGATTATACATACCTTGGGCAAATCATATCACCAGCACATCAAATGTCCAAAGAAGTGGATCAAAGAATCATTAACTCATGGAAACGATATTGGTCATTAAAAGAAATTATGAAAAATAAGGAAATTCCAATTAGTGCAAAGAGGAAAGTTTTTGATAGTTGCATCTTGCCTTGTTTAGCATATGGGTGCCAGACATGGTCACTAACAAAAACGAATGTTAATAAAATAAAAGTTTGTCAACACAGCATGGAGAGAAGCATGATCAACATCAAAAGGGCAGACAGGAACACCCTTAAATCTATAAGGAAACAAACAAAAGTGAAAGAAGTAACAGAATACATGAAAAGGATAAAGTGGTGTTGGACTGGGCACATGATGAGAGACAAAAGAGAGAAATGGTCAAAAGATATAACAGAATGGTATCCCCGGGATGGGAACAGAGCAAGAGGCAGACAAAAAAAGCGATGGGAAGACGACCTCAAAGAAATAGCAGGACCAACCTGGCGAAGAACAGCCAAAAATCGAAATGAGTGGAAGTCACTGGAGGAGGCCTATGTCGAAAGACAAGCTGAGGCGTAACTGTGTATACTAGCATGAAATGTAAATTAATTAGTATATAAATCAGCAATAAAGGCTATTATTATTATTATTATTATTATTATATTTTTGGTTATTACCTCAGATTTTTTTTTTAGGTGTTTTGGATGGGTCCCGTTTAAATTTGAAAAAAAAAATACCACCTCTAAGGGTAAAAAATAGGGGATGCCATTCTATATTGAGGAATAAAATAATATAGACCTATGTTCAATAAATTTTTTTTTTTAAATCCAGGTCCCAACTCAACCCGAGCCAGTGGAGATGCAGAATGTCCGTTCCACTTCCCTCCAGAACTCTCCCACCAGAAACCGTCCCTTAGACAACTATCGGTCACCCACTTACTGCGATCTCAACTCAGAGTTCCTTTTCACAAACCCTGAGACTCCGGATCTTGGAAGGGATTTGAATTATATGGCAACACCCATCGAGTTCTTCAGAAGGAGGACTATGAGACGGAACACTTTGGAACGGGTTATGGACCAGTTGGATAGACAAAGGTATATTATTGGGAGGTACCTCGACTCTCGATTCGAAGGTCGCGGGTTCGAGTCCCTGACGTGCATCATGGATAATTCTGTTAGAAAAAATTATATTCGAATTAAAATACGTGCTCAAAACGGTGAAGGAAAACATAGTAAGAAAACCGATAGTGTCCTTATAAGCATTTGTCACGTGCGTAACACTAACTACTACAAAATGTAGGCATGAGCTAAATGTAATGTTTGGACATGCCTCTGACTAACCCCTTTAGACACCTCCAAGGATCTGAGTGCCTGGAGATCTGAGAGGATGTTCTATTATTTATAATTTTGTCTATTTTCAGGTTAACCCTCCAACTAGGTCGCTTTCAACTGTCCATTCCCCGATTCGGTCGGCCTGACCCGCGACCTGACACCCCAAATGTAGCCGAAATAAACATAGACGACCTAGACTTTGTCAGACTAAACTCTAACGATACATACACACTCAACGGTCGAACCATTAGACTTTTAGGAGCAAATTTTGAAAACTATCCAGTTCTACCGGACGGGTCTGTTAGACCCCCGTCGTATACCGAAGCGGTTAGGTATAAGTTGTACGGTCCCCCACCGGAATATCTCAGTAGGGAAGGTTTGAATCGTCGTAGCGCAGACACGGTTGACCAAGAAGCGACTAGCAACATTGAAATGCCACCGTGCTATGAAGATCTGAACGCGATCAACCAGTTTAACGGTGTTAATGATAGTAACGGTAATAACGAACCGAATAACGGTAACAGCATCGTTGTTAACGGAAATAACGGTGAGATTTTAGAAGAAATACGCCTTAACGCAGCTACAAACGCTATTATGGAAACAAATGTTAATGTACTTAATCAAAACGGTTTTGGCTCGACACAAAACGATGAATCTCATGTGGAAACACTAAGCTCTATAATTGACAATCTACCAGCTATCGATAGCGATATTAACGCAAACGAAAGTGACATTATCGTTAACGGTAATACAGTTAACTGTACCGTTACCGATGTTACTAATCGTTTCGTTAACAACGTAACCAACCGGCCAGTCAACAGTTCCGATGAAAACATTAACGGTAACGTTAGCATCGTTAACGTTGATAACGGTAACTTTAATAATAATAACGACGTTATTTGTAATAATGAGTGATAACTGATCTCTTTCTCAGCACTATGCCTTGCCTTGTCACTTGTACATAATAAATTGTAGTTTTTAATGTAAACTGGTGCCTTAGAGTCGAGAAAATGTATTTTTATTGCTAAAGACGTGGTATCGATTCCTAGACAGATATCAATTATTTGTACCAACCCGAGAGGTTAGTACCTATTCTATAAAACACTCAATCTGGATTCTAGTTTTTGAGACGGTTTAAAGTAATTTACCAGTGATTCAAAATTCAAACTAAAAATATATTTATATGAATAAGGCCCTTCTTCACCAAAGTTAAAAAGGCGTAAGAAGAAAATCTGTTGTAATTTTACTTATATTGCAAATGTTAACGGCTGAACCGATTTGTATTAAATTATATTATATTTTCATTGACACACCTAGCGTAACAGACAGACAAAAACCAAGTGACGTTAAATATTGTAAGTTTATTTAAAAAGACGCCTAATTCATTATAATTTTTTTCTCCTTTTCCCACTTAATGTGGGTTCAGCACAACATGTTGCGAAGAGGATTTTACTTATGTCTTACAACCGCCCGCCTGCATGACGTCAACCTTCTTTGGGAATAGAAGACGCAAGACGCCTAATTATTGCATTTGAATCGTCTTAGGCGGTAGATAATGGCCTAAAATATTATTAATATTAAAGGATTTCTGAAATAAAACGAGATATTATTTGTCGTTTCATACAAAAACAGTTATAATTTTAACGTCCTACAGGATTATGCAATTTTGTTTTCATTTAGGGATAGGTACAGACAGTACTTGTATAACAATTAACAATTGAAATATATAAAAATGTTTCGTTACTGACTGACCGATCTATCAACGTACAGCCTAAACCACTGCTCCTAGAAACTTTAAATATGGAGGGTGTATTACTTTTGGTGTGTAGAGGTGCACTAAGTAATGAATTCCCGAAATTTAGCCCCTAAAAGGGTTCAGCGGGGGTTGAAGTCTGTTTGAAAATAACTTCATGAGATATCTTTTAAAGTTAAAACAAATCGTTTCATATAATAACAAACATAAGCATTTACAATATAAGTAATATTCACAACAGCAGCAGTCCAGATCATAAAGTAATATCAAAACAATATTACTCGCGGTGCGAAAGTGACAACGCTATACTCCTCACTGACTAGCCTCACAACTCAGTTGATACTAACTCGGCCTTCTGCGCTTTAGGTTGTGGGTTCGATCCCCACCCAGAACAAACATTTGTGTGATGAACATAGATGTTTGTTCTATGTCTGGGTTTTATAATGAATCATTTGTATTTACAAGAAAGTATATAAGTATTCTATCATTTATCTGAGTCCCTCAGTACAAGCTTTGCTTAGTTTGGAGCTAGATGGCGCTGTGTGTAAAGTCCGCCAATATTTATTTATCTATACTAATTTCGTTGTCACTTTCGCACCGTGAGTAATAATGTTTTGATATTACTTTTGAGCTTGTGGTACAACCCAAGATTCACTAGAAACGCACGATAAATAAAATAATTATTTAACTCAAAGCACAAAACTATTTTTGATAATATTTTCTACGAACTTTGTCTTTCTCACTCTTTATTGTTAAGAACACTTTGAAGCGTTCTCATACAAACGTGTTTCCACCATTTAAAACCACTCACATTTTGCCATTTTCATTTTGCTAAATACTCAAGCAATCGTGGTGATACGTTTGTATGGAAATGGCGGTCACGTAGGTCTATGATAAGGACCCTTAAGTATTGCCATATAATTGTATAAACTTAACTTTATAATGGGTGTGTAAAAATCACATTGTTTTCTTTAGTCAGTATATGGTTAGTAAAATCGAAATTAGCTATTAATAAATTATCACCAAGACCGACTCACAGAAGCGCTCAGCTTTTTATACTATATTATCAATTGGTCACCTATCTATTTGGTTACCGCGCTGAAGGTTGCCCAACATACCTGCCACTAGTGTGGTGAAAGGTTTTACCTTCTAAAGCTAAAATACCGATAATTTGCACACCCAGTATAGTGATATAAAATAAGTTAAATATATTAATTTAGTTGACATTATATTTTAAGTATGTTATATCATTAGCTTAGCGAAAATACGGCGCCATATCGTTATTTTAAATAGTTTCGCTGTTTTAATAATGTTATTGTTATCGTTATGTTATTAAAGTTAATCCGTTAAAATAACCGTTTTTGTCATTAACGGTATCTACCTTTAATGACTGACTCGTACCATTAAAACCGATATTGTCGTTAATATAGAATAACGACAATATCGGTAAGCGAAACGTTATTGACATTTTGACAGAGTCGTACCATTAATAACGATATTAATATTATCGTTAATAATTAAACATTTTTTGGTATTAACTCAATTGTTATTGTCAATAACGGTAACGGTTTTTAATCAACGTGTTCGTTAAGTCCAATTATTAACGAGTTTGTTATTGTGTCCATTTTACACTTGTTTATAAATTAACAGATTTTGTTGTGACAACGCGAAAAAACTAAACTAAAATGTACAGACAAAAAGTAAAAACATTATCATGTATCATTGGACCACTTTTAATCCAATTGGGTATAGTACAGTCAGCGATAAAAGTCGCTGAACACTCACGAACTGCCAAAATTCCTATTCACTTTAAGCAAGTCGCTGAATAGCTTCGGCAACATAATCTGGTATATCTATAATATATATTATAGATTTACCATAATATAATATATAATTCTTCCGTACGTGTTGTTTTCACCTAACTTCTAAACGGCTGGACCGATTTGGTTAAAATTTCGTATGTATATTTAAATGGGCTCCTGGATGGTTTAAAAAAAACCATTGAACCCAGTAGATGGCGCTGCTGTCGGTATGTCACCAAATTTGATTTGATGTACTCTTCATTTATAGGCGATTCCTTACCATGTTTATTAGAATATATAGGTATATGTATATTTTTTTATTTATTTATTCACAAACAATTATATTATAATCGTATTTGAAATAACACATAAAATTAAAAATAACACAATAGAAATACAAATTGAAAAAAAAAAGAATTAAAATAACCAGTCATGTATTGCAACTTGCAACTTTGCAACATTCAATCTCGGACATATTTTCCCTTTATTATTTATATATACTTTATTAACGTTTTTCCCTTTGTTCTACAGTTTCATATTTTAATGGGTTATTTACTACGTGTAGGTATACATTTTAGTGCTTCTAAAAAGAAGCACTAAAATGTATAAACTATTTAATCAGTCTAAATATTTTGACCGTTTATAACAGTCACTAACATAACTGTTTAAAGTGGATAGGTTTTTTGGCAGTTTGTAAGTGTTCTGCTTCTTCTGTCGTTGACTGTACCTTGTTACTCGATCATATAGTTACTACGAACCAGGAAAGTTGTGTCGCATTGCAACATTTTTATTATATTTATACGCCAGTTAGTACTTAAGTAAGAATTAAGTGTATTATTTCGTTAGTGATAAAATTAAATCATGCAAAATGTATGTAACTATAACGTGTATGGAGTTTTGAATGTGACGGATGCCTACCTCTTTAATGTTAACGAAAAAATCCGACCAAAAAGGGCTTTACAGGATAGTGAATATTTAGATAATGTTTGGTCGTTCATGTGTTTCAGAATGCCATATTTCCACTGTTATTTATGTATGTCAGGATCGTACCAAGTAGAGGTGTTATATTTAAATATCGAATTATCGTTTTCCTATTATAGCGCTTTAACGTTATTATTTTTTTATACCTATTACTGGGTAATAGTCAAATAATAGTGAGCGCCGCATACACGTGCAACGCCGCTAACTATTATTGAATAACCTAATATGATAACATTCGTAATAAGTATCTAATATGAAATTCCTCTCGTGTACCTATTACGTATTACCTAATACGAATATATTAGTAGCAAGTGGAAAGCCGTCTCTGCCTACCTCTCTCTGGGAAACAGACGTGATTTGTGCGTATGTATGTACCTATATTACCACTTGGCGATGAAGAACATTCAATAAAAAATACAACACCAATAATTGATAAAACCTTTGAAAAAGGTTAACCATAAGAGTGCGTTTTCACTTATGCGGAGCTGAGCGGAGCGGAGCGGACCGTGAATTGACTAATGACACTACATTTTGGCGTCAACTATTTTAAACACTGTTAATTCGCGTTCTACTCCGCTCCGCACAGCTCTGCAATCTGCATCAGTGGAAACCCTTCATATGTACCTACCTGCTACAGAATGGCAGACAGAGTGGAGATATGGCCTTTTTTAATTTCAAATGAGATTACAAGAAATATAGTAATTGTAATTAATGACACTGGTTTTTTCTTGATCCAGCCAGTGAGGGGTCGTCCATTAATCACGTGATGTTTTTAATGAATCTCCCTTCTCCCTTCTGGTGATACGTGGCGAATTCAAATTCAAATTCAAAAATCATTTATTTCAATAAAATCACAAGGATCACTTTGAAACGTCTTAGGAACTAGGTGAAGCTACGATTGGTGAAGTTTCAAAGTAACCCCCCTCCCTTACTTAAAATCACGTGTTTATTACAAAGTATAGGTACCTATACCTATACATTTACTACAGCTCGCGATATCTTACTACATAAGCCCCCCCCCCCTTTTATTTGATATTTCGTTATTTTTGCCGAACTCTTTCGAGCTTCAATTGTACTGATTATTGGACAATTCCTATGGATGTATAGATACTTCGGCATGTCTGGTGCTGGTAAGAGAACCAGTGTGCTGAAAACATTTAGTGCGCTTATTGTGCACAAAACTAAAAAACCTATCAAAATAACGAAAGTACTTAATTTATATTATTAATAAATTTTTATATAATTAAAATTATAAATGTATGTATTAAAAAAACATGACAAGTGAACGACATTGGTACAAAAATGATATCATAAGATGCCCTTACTCGGACCACTCGGTTGCTCCACTCGGGGCGATATTAGTTGCTTAAACGGTAAAGGGACTTTTGTAATAAAAACTACTTATGGGTTTGGACGTGGCACTAGAAACCTTCAGCTTCAAGCCTTCAGATCTGATATGTCTGTCTGTCTACCATAAATAGAGCCTATATTTTCTAGGCAATATAAATGTCCGTTTGTGGTCGCAACGTTTGAATACTAGTGATGTCGTGAATGGAGTGATCGACTTGCCCGTGTAGGAACACTATTAATTAATATATAAAATACGTAAATTTATCAATAAAAACGGCTTAGTAACATAAGACGTATATAAAACATTGTAAAACTAGATTGTATGTTGCAGATTAGGTTGTAGAAATGTATTTTTGCAAACACTCACACTTGCCGAGATTCATGTTTTAAAATAAGGAGTGTAATCATCTTAAAATAGTAATGCCTCTGATTACCCCTTTTGGATATCTTCAAGGATCTAAGCGCCTTGAGATCTGAGAGTATGTCTACAACAGTAAATGGGGTTTACAGTCGAGATCCTATTTATTTATTATTATTTTATAAACAGTAATTTTAAATTATACATTTGTGTTTTGATTAAATTTACATTAAATTAAATCCTACTTAATTAGTCAAAAATGGCAACTAAACGGAACTGACAGTTTAGACATTTTTTTTTTGTCATATAAATATGTCGGAAAGCATGATAAGATTGACTTATTTTAAAACATATTATAATAATGGCAACATTTTGTTTAGCTAATTAATAATAATAACACAATATTTTTGTTAAAATATGAATTTAAAATACGTAGAACAATAACTTTTGACATATCAATGTATTGTTTGGTAATTAAATGAAAACGGTAAATAATTTTCAAGATTAATTTGGCCAGTATGTACCTAAGTAGGTACATACAATCCACATAATGCTTATATTTATAAAATAAAGGCCTTTTTCACAAAGCCGTTTGTTATATTTTATTTTTGCCAAACGACTTTGTGGCTAATAAAAATCAACTGCAAACAAAAAATTCGAAATTTCTTAAAATTTACTTTTTCATCCTCATAATCACAAAACAAAACATGACCGAAGAATAAAGAATGTTATGTAATTTTTATTGAAATAAAAATATTATTTGACACAAACACACACAGAAGACAGTAAGCATAAAATAAAAATATATAAGTACTTTACTATTTTTTTTAAACTCACTAACTGTCGTAATAAAACAATATATATAAATGAAAACTTACTTGATTATAAGTTATAAATACCAAAGTAACTCTGTCTGTCTGTGACGTTATCACGCTGGGCTGATTGATTGTCATGAAATTTCATATAAGTAGAGAATTAAATTTCATAAAGTCGTCAAAAATCGATTTCCTGAATCTACACGGAAGGAATCGCGGGGAAATGTCTAAATATATAAAATTCTTGCGTTACTGACTGACGATTTGCAGCATAACTCTCACTGTACATTGAGAATTTATTCTTATGTCATGAGTTGTTTGTGAATATGGGTATAATAAATGTTAATAGCAGTTATTTTGGCATTATCACAGCAAGAGTACAAACCTTCTTGATGCCTTTAATACGTACATTACAGTAACTTGTATCAATAAAGTACCTAATTGTTATAAAAAACGTTTTTTTTTTTCAACCTTTTAGCAATATTTATTACAACGCAGCATTACCTGGATAATTAATGGAACTTTTTAGGTAAAATGACGAAGGAAAACATCGCACGAAAACGGTTTTTACATAGAGCTCTTGAATTGATAAATATTCTTTATGAATTAGAAGACTAAACAAGAACAGTCGGTATGTAGTGTTGTGAGTCGTGCATAGTATAACTAATAAGATAAAAATATATTCTCTATGCATATTCAAAATTCCCGCCTTTCTGCTTCCGCCATGATGGATACCTATTGTTTTTTATGCTTGCTTGACATTTCAATAATGTTGCCAAAGTACAAAATAATACGAAAAATAAAATCAATCTTCGTTTTGAAAACTAACTTATTTAATTCGGAAAAATTATAGTTTATTCTTATAGTAAAATCTTATTAAATGGTTTAGGAAATAAACGCGTGCACACTCTAGGCTATAAGATTCCAATTGGAATTGCATTCATTTCAAGTTGGAAATAGAATTGCAAATGGCGTCCGTCCTTATGACGGATGACTGTCTGTCCTCTTAAAAATGTTTAGACAATATTTAACAGAACACTTAGATGGTGTATTTCATTTCCAAATTTTTCTTTGCGTGGTCCCTCGGTAAAGAAACGTATTAATTTATTTTGTCCTAATTACGTAATTCAATTGTTATTGTTAATGTTAAACGGTATCCATCAACCATCTCGCTCGCTTGTTGTGATTCGCCGCTGTCATTATTTACAATCGACCACATACATCCGTCCCTTTCTAGACCACAGTTTTCTTCGAATAGGTTTTTCATTTTTAAGTGTCCGCGAGAGAGACCGCCGAGCGGTGGGGCCCCACGGAAAATATGATCAAAAAATTGTGCTCATAAAAATTATTGATCGTTCATAAAAGGCGAGACACGCTAATTGCAACGTGATGTGTAAGCGGCCGGACCCTGTCGAGTGAGTATTGTGCATTGCACTATCTATTTTGGTACATTTTCTCCTTTTTCGAGTGGTGAGGTCGCGAAAAGTCACATTTTTCAGCACATGATTGACGACCATTTTCTTTTAGTGTTTTCACGGCTAAGTATAGGTTTGAGTAATCGTTTACTTTAGATATTGATTTTTGTATTTATGGGGATTGTGCATGTGTGTGTGGTATGCATGTATGTTTATAATATTAGTTGGGGCCTAAACTATTTTGGGAACGGCCAAATGTTGGGTTCGCTGTTCGCTCATGTTTTAACCATCATTGTGCTCTATTCTCAAGTGTGTGAGGTACTGCCAAGGGTTTCTGCGTTCAGTGATTTTGTTAAAAATAGTTTTGACCCTCGGTAAGTTATTGTTTGTATTTATTCTTATTTAGGTATTTTCTAATCGTATTGTTACTAATCATACCTACGTGTATATCATCTACTCGGTTAACTATTCGGTTTTTTATTTACTAATAAATAAGTAGGTAGGTACTTATATAAGTACGTATACAAAAAACATAGGTAGGTACCTAGGTATATATACATATACTAGTTGATAAGTAATTAGGTAGTAGGTACGATATTATGTTGATACCTACATATGAAAATGGGTAGGCACATACCTAGTTAGGTACTTCATAGTAGGTAGGTACCTAACTACCTACATTTTTTTCGTCTCATATTTTTAGACTCTAATATTATTATCATTATGTAGGTACCTACCTACCTACCTACCAAATATCCTTGTTATCTTGTTGTAATTTATTTTCTGCTAAATAAATATTACGTAGGTACCTAAAAAAAATATACACGTAGGTATTTTCAGGGATTATTTTTATACTTAACAACATTATAATTTTCGATAAATCAACTACTTTTTACCTTTGTATTGATTAAAATAGAATGAGTAGCTACCTAATATCTATTAGGTAGGTATGCATTACTTACACTTATCAATATTAACAACTTAAATCATAGGCAACAAATAGAATATTATATTATTTTTAATATATTTATTTATTTATTTTTTACTTTATTTAACACGGTTGGACACTAATTACATTAATCAGATAAATCACTTCCTTGGTAGGTAGGTATCTATCTATAGGATAGATATCTGTTGGGCAATAAAAATAAATATCTAGTAAGCACTTAGGTGTGTTTCGCCAAGGACTAGCACGAAAATCCGTGTATCCTTACTCAAGTCTCTCAATTCAATTATTTAATAAAAAAAACAGATACTTAACAGTTTACACCAATTTGTAGAATCTTAAAACTAGAAATCAAGAATAAAAAACCAGCCAAGTGCAAGTCGGACTCGCGAAAGAAGGGTTCCGTACCATTATCCATAAAAAACTACAAAAACATCACGTTTGATGTATGGGATATTAAATATTTTTTATTCTGTTTTTAGTATTTGTTGTTTTAGCGGCAACAGAAATACATCACCTGTGAAAATTTCAACTGTCTAGCTATCACGGTTCATGAGATACAGCTCTGTGATAGTCAGACTGACGGACAGCGGAGTCTTAGTAATAGGGTCCCGTTTTTACCCTTCGGCTACGGAACCCTCAAAATGAAAAAAAAAATCTAATGATTGATTCTGCGTAATTTTTTAAGCACACAATGGATAGCGGTCGACACAAAAGAAAGCAACACTCTAAAACACTAAAACCTGGTAAATTATAGGTACCTAGGTAGTAGGTACATTTTATTTATACACGTTCCTCTACGTTTATTTAGGAGGTACCTACTTTTTAATGTACTTACATAACAATAAAGATAAAATTAAAGATCAAGTCGTAACAATATAGAATACCTATGAATAATTCAAATAACAACAATAGAATTAATTCGTAAGTGTCAAAGAACATTTTAAAATATCTATTTTTATTATGCATACATTTTCGCACAATGTAAAAATGTACTGTAATGTCACGGGGAAGCGTGACCTAAGTTTTAGGTTACACAGTGCTATAAAGAAATTTACCTTTATTTATATAGTAGTTCTCAAAAAGAATCCCGACTCTAATCCCCAAGTACAGTGGACATCCTCTCAGATCTCCAGGCGCTCAGATCCTTGAAGATGTCTAAAGGGGCTAGTCAGGTGCACGTCCAATTATTACATTTGGCACGTGCTCACATTTTGCAGTAGTTAGCATTCCGCACGTGACAGGTTACAATTAAGCCCGTCGCCATTTACATGAATACTAACTGGTTTCCTAACGATGGTTTCCTACACCGTTCTTCTTCTTCATAGTTCTGAAAAAGACGTAATTACTGTCACTTTGAAAACAATATTAGTTTCAACATTTTCTGACATATTTGAAAAATCCTGTCTTGCGGCTGAAGTTAGAGCTACCAGATGGGATGACCTGAATATCTGGATTTTTTTTTAAAAAGTCGGGCGGAACTAATATGTGTATATTACGAAGTAAAAAGTTTATTACAATTTGTTGGGAAAAATTGTCGGGATTCATGAAATATCGGGACAATCTCGACTATATGGCAACCCTAGCTGAAGTCCACCGGACCCGCAAAAAATATGTTCAATTAAATAGGTAGGTACATAATTTCCCCAGAATTGCATACCTACCAATACCAAGCAATAAAATCTAAATCACTTTTAAAATTACGCTTTCTTCGTATTTTCTTAAACGAAGTCAGCATATTTTTAGTTTGTTATTGAATTTACATACGAATGCGTGTCCTAAATAATCTAGATTTCAATTTGTAAGCGTTTGAACTCGTACGAAATTGTTGTAGTTGTAGGTACCTATTTGTAATTTGATCACTGTTTTGTTTCAACTTACATCTACTTTACCACCTTGCTCGATAGCGATAGTGATTTTAGTGATTCACCTTTTGTTATAAAAGTCTCTCAGACAAGTACGAGTAGGTAATTAAAATATATCGGTGCATCCTAGGTAAGTAGATAAATTTATTATTGCTGCCTTTAGAACTTTTGCTGAACTTTTGCTTATGAAGCTCTTTATTTCATTTTTAGGGTTCCGTACCCAAAGGGTAAAACGGGACCCTATTACTAAGACTTCGCTGTCCGTCTGTCCATCTGTCTGTCTGTCACAGGGCTGTATCTCAAGAACCATTATAGCTAGACAGTTGAAATTTTCACAGATTATGTAGGTATTTCTATTGCTACTCTAACAACAAATACTAAAAACAGAATAAAATAAATATTTAAGGGGGGCTCCCATACAACAAACGTGATTTTCGCATTTTAGCGCCATCTAGTTTCATTTGATGTTACTACGTTATTATAGGTACTTTTCGCGGTCTCATGCGACCGCTCGGGGTTTGAGAGGTAAACCAATGATTCGCAATTCCGCTGGCAGGTGGCGCTATTTTACCACTATCGGTAAAGTAAGTCGGTAAATATAAATAGGTGGTACCTACTTCACATGATCGACTAAAAAGTTTGAAATTGAATTATTTAATTCATGTAGGTACTTAGGTAAATAGGTACCTAGGTAGATATTATTAATTTCAAATCAATTTCGAGTTCGAATCCTGGAAATGCATCAATGGATATTTCTGTTCGAAAAATGTATAATGCGCGTTACACGTGTTTATAACGGTGAAGGAAAACATCGTGAGGAAACCTGTTAGTACTCTTGAAAGCGGCGACGAGCTTGCAACCTGTCACATGTGTCACAACAACTACGTAGTTAGGTAAATAGGTAGGTTACGAGATATTATGAATTATTTTTTATGCTTTTAGGGTTCCATACCTAAAGGGTAAAAAACGGGACTACTAAGACACTGCTGTCCGTCTGTCTGTCACCAGGTTGTATCTCGTGAACCGTGATAGCTAGACAGTTGAAATTTTCACAGTTGATGTTTTGCTCTAAAAACAGCATAAAATAAATATTTCCCGTACAACAAACGTGATTTTTTTGCCGTTTTGATAATAGTACGGAATCCTTCGTGCGCGAGTCCGACTAGCACTAGGCCGGTTTTTTTTTATTTTTGTACCTACTTGTTTAGAATATTTATTTGTCTTGTTTGAGCCTTGTTCTTACGGCGCGGCACCTCACTGGAGCTCTAAAAAGCATTAAACAAAGGATCATTGAAATAAATGATAGGCTCCAAGCCGTGTTTGTTGACTGATTCTTGTAGAGAATGGTCGCGAGGAACAGGCGTAGCTTCACCTAGCTCCTAAGACCTTTCAAAATGATCCTTGTGATTTTGTTGATATAGGTGAGTTTGAGTCAAGTCAAAGTTTTGTGCAGACTAGCGTAAAGTGACGTAAAGTTCATGTCATGACAGTTTTTGGAACAATCTCTAAACGGAAGCACGGATTGAATTTGAACCTTATTTCAGAGTTCTCTTGTGGGCCTGTGCTGTGTAAGAATACAGACAACACTTGCATAGCGCGCAACAGAAATAGATCGGACTGTGGTACCCACAGACCCAACAGACAGACACCGCTCGAAAACGTAATATTACCTCATGCCCATGCCCATGTTGTGTCTAAGTTTAAACTATTTATTTAAACATTTGCCAAGTTTTTATACGATCTTATCCTAATAATATTATTTTTTGAAGTTTGTGAGGATGTTTGTATGTTTGAAAATCAATAATTCCTAAACGACAGAACGGATAAGAATAAAATTTGCAGTAGATGTAGATATAATGCCCGAATAAAGATAGAGTGATTTATAATCCGAAAAACATTCCCAAATATAAGAAAAAATGCAATAGGGATGATTTTGATATAGATGGCGCTGGTGTGCAAGAAAACTGACATCACATCAGTTTTGACTACACAGGATAGGGCAAAGTCTAGATACACCTTAAAAATTATGTCTTACTATATGCATTAGGTAGGTATGTATATATGTAGGTACCTATCAACAAACGTAGCAATTTTATATAATTATGTGAATTGACATCGCTACGTGATTCTTATGTGACAATGTAAGGACTAAAGAGTGGCCATGTTTAGTGCAGACACCAAATTTTGATTAATTCTTGAAAATCTTAAATTATCTACTTACGTCATCTTCCTTCTAGACATAGACATGGACGTAAACAATTATTTTTTTACTACTTTAGAACACAACATAACAGAAAATAAACCAGCTAAGTGCGAGTCGGACTCGCGCAAGAAGTGTTCCGTACCATAATCTATAAAAAACTGAAAAAAAAACTCGTTTGTTGTATAGGAGCCCCTATAAATATTTAATTTATTCTGTTTTTAGTATTTGTTGTTATAGCGGCAACATAAATACATTATCTGTGAAAATTTAATCTATCTAGCTATCACGGTTCATGAGATACAGCCTTATGACAGGCAGACGGACAGCGGAGTCTTAGTAATAGGGTCCCGTTTTTACCCTTTGAGTACGGAACCCTATATATCTAATGATTTGCTCGACTCAATCTTCTTCAGTTGACTCTATTCTTTAGAATCCTGATTTAGTTTTTGTTTGTCTAATTCTAAAAACAATTTATAAACCTTCTTGAAAACGTTTCAGTCTTTTTGACCTTCAAACTCTTCAGTGTTGTTTTGCTTTTGTTCATGTCAAGTAAATTAAAACATAGACCTCCGTCACCGTCACGTCTTGCGTAACAGAATGACAGAAACTTGTCAAGATCATTAATTGTTCATTGTATGCAATTTAGCTCATATGTAATGTGGTAGGTACATTACATTACCTACAGTATATTACCTCTGTAGTTACACGAGATATATTTGCATACAAAGTACAAGTAGCTTACTTTAGCTAATAAAATTAGGTACCGACATAAAGTTATTTCATCTGCTCAAGGTATTCGGATGCAGTCTCATCTCATTCATTTGCGTTTTAGGTATATTATATCTATAGCTTTGCTAATTCTAGTCGAGGATGCATTTATTTTGGGTAGCATTTGAGTCTTTTTTTTGAGACTATTGGGAACCCTCGCATCTTCGTTCACGTGACGTTACTTTTAAACAGACTTCAACCCTCTCACCTCGTTGGGGGTTGAATTTTGAGAATTCCTTTCTTAATGCACCAAAAGTACCTACCTAATTCACCCTCCAAAGTTCAATTTTGTAGGAGCAGTGGTTTAGGCTGTGCGTTGATGGATCTGTCAGTCAGTAATTCAAGAGTTTTATATATTTAGAATAATAGACTTGCAGACCCGTGACAGACGTTGTCCTGTCCAAATTTCAATAATCACATAGAGTAACGCACGTTGCTATGACGACTGATGTTAGATTTTTTACACGCCAGCGCTAAAATCATCCGTCTCATGTTTTTGGTATTTTAAAGTAGTCTATTTTTCATTCGGGCATTATACTCGTATCTACATCTACAGCAAATTTCCTTATAATCTGTTTTGGTCGTTTAGGCCTGATTGATTTTCTAACTTACCAACATCCTCACAAACTTTCGCATTTATAATATTACTAGCTGCTCGCCCTGGCTTCGCACGGGTGGTATCTGGATAAAAAGTAGCCTAAGTATATGTTATTCTGATTTAAAACTGTAAAGTTTCATTTTAATCCGTTCAGTAGTTTTTGCGTGAAAGAGTAACAAACACTCACAAACTTTCGCATTTATAACATTAAGTAGGATTTTGATTATCTCAAATCCTTTGGTATATCCACATACACAATCATGAAAGGGATAGAAAACAGCAATTGGCTAAATGCCGAAACATGAATTGTTTTGTAAAACGTGATTCATTGTTTAATCTCAATAGCTTATATCTTATCGACTTAGGTGCTAGTGGTTTCCTGGAAACGAGTTAAAATGACCTAAATATAGACCAACATGATTTCTATTAGTATCGTTTTGCTAGTTTTTAGGGTTCCGTACCCAAAGGGTAAAAACGGGACCCTATTAATAAAACTCTGTCTGTCACAAGGATGTGCTGTCTGCAAGACTGTTGAAATTTTCACAGATGATGTATTTCTGTTGCTGCTATAACAACAAATACCAAAAACAGAATAAAATAAATATTTAAGTGGGGCTCCCATAAAACAAACGTATTTTTTTGCCGTTTTTATAAATAATGGTACGGAACCCCTCGTGCGCGAGTCCGACTCGTAGTCGGTTTTTATTTACTTTCCTGTGGGGATTTTACAATTTAAGTAATCAATATGTAAATTCCTACTTATTATGTTATCGATACCTAGTTAGTTACTTAAAATAAACAGTTTATAAAATACCTACACCTAATTATTTTTTAGCGGATAACTTCCTCATAATGCTGTATTAACTAGATATTAGTAATATTTCCTATTGCTCTATATTTTTTTCTTTAGGAATTGGAAGTTCTTTATTATTTTAAGTTAAATTTGTTGTTTTTCTTTTTCTTTACACATACACTTTACATCTTGTTTAAAAGTCCATTAAATAAATTAACAAAAAAAATCTCTTATAGGTCCAGTACGAATTCTTTTTTTTTATTAAAAATCCTGGCACAAGCTGCTCAGATTTTGACACAAATGTCAAAATTAATCCGATATAAAAATTCCGACGATTTAAAATCTTAATAAATAAATATTGGTGGACATTTCACATATCACCATCTAGCCCCAAACTAAGCAAAGCTTGTACAACAACAATGTTATGGGAACAATATTACTGATAGAATACTTAAATACAATAATAGTTTTAAAATACCGAAAAAAAAATATTCACCGTTGCAGCAGAAGCTTCTTATGATCTGAGCACTGTCAGCATGATTTATTATTGCACTATCACAAAGTTATCGAGGTTTCTTTTTAACCGAAAATTGGCACTAATTTATGGTCTCAGTACTAGAAAATACTACACAAATTACGTAAATATGTGGTAGGTGCGTATGAATAAACGGTTAACTAAATTTTTTTTTTTAAGGATATTCTTTTTAATTTTTTAATTTAAGTTTTAACTACTTAAATTGAATTAGTAACAGACACTGACAATACGTTATTATTTTTTTTGGTAATTAAAAACTAGTGTTGTATAGGTAGGTACTTTTTTTGTAACTACATACTAAGATACATTATAATAACACTCAGAACAAACTTCCATGTTCAGCACACAAATGTTTGTCGTTGATGGGGATCGAACCCACTACCTACCTACAGCGCATAATGCAGAGTTATTAGATGAGATGTGAGGCCAGGTGAATGTTTTAATTCCAATTCAAGTGTGGTGAACGCCGCCGTCCTAAAATCGCATCCAAATATACCCGCGCCGGGGGTCCGCGCCGTCTATTTCGGGAGCGCCCCATCGCCCCTAGGGTCGATGACACGTTAGACCTCCCCAATCTCCCCATTGCAATGTTTTGTTCCCCTCTTACAATATTTGGGCGTCTTTAGAACAATATGGGGTTTTTAGCACACTTGTAATTTCGGTTAGAATGTGGGCATGTCTAAATGTAGGTAATGTTTGGACGTGCCTCCTTACCCCTAGACATCTTCGAAGATCTGAGAGGATGCTTAAAGGGGTTATTCAGAGGCATGTCTAAACATTACGTTTGGCATATGCCCACATTTTGCAGTTTTCAGCAGCATTCCACACGTGACAGATTGCAAGCCCGTCGCCGCTTATACGAATACTAACTGGTTCCCTCACGATGTTTTCCTTCTCCGTTTTATGCATGTGTAAAACGTAAAACGCATATAATTTTTTCGAATAAAAAATCCATAGATGCACGACGATTTGAACCCATTGAACCCCACCAACCATTAAAAGTCGAGGTACCAACCCACTCGGCCAACACGGCTTTTTTTTAAATATTATAATTAAGTAGGTATATTTTTAATAATAATACTTTTAAATATTCAAGTAGGTTTTATTGTAACGTGTCTATGTTTCTTCCATTTTATAGAAACAAACACGAGGATCAATCACCGACTGAAGCCACAAAATAATTACTTTTCAAAAACTAAAAATAAATCCGACGAAAATGTTTCGACCAATCGAAAAGTCAAGAGACGATTATTACTCGTAGCTTTTTAAGTTTAATGAAGAAACTATGTATTAGTCCTACATTAACTTAAATGGGAACAACTTGGGACTGTTCTCTACACAATAGAATAAAATAATTCTAATCGGATCACCAGGTATAAAGATATATGCGTGGATAAAGAAAATAAAAATCGACTTGAGTTTTTCGTCGGTTAATAATAAATCCACGTAGGTAGGTACCTAAAGGTCGAATGCCTTATCGATCGTAAATCGTACGTAACTCAGCTTGTTTATAATAATGAAAATGAAAATGTAGGTAGGTATACCTGCCTGGGGCCTGGGACGTTCCTGATAACTGAACAATTCTCGTATAACCTAACCACCAACTTATACGTTTATTTAAAGTAGCTAGTTTTGATTATGCCCAATTAAAACATTGTAGAACAAAGTACCTAGTTAGCTAGTTGCTAATGGTAATACTAAGTATACTCGTAATACCTAGGTACCTTATAATGAAAAAAACTCTTTTATTCATACTAAAAACCGGCCAAGTGCGAGTCGGACTCGCGTACGAAGGGTTCTGCACTATCTATAAATCGTTATTATCCTAGGGGTACGGAACGGAACCCTAAAAATACAAATAGGTAGGTAGGTACTTAGTTATTTTATAAAAACGCGAAATATCATCAAAAAATCAAAATAAGTAATGAAAACGCAACAAATGATGAAAAAAAACTTTTAATAATACTAAGCAGTCTTAAAAATAAATGATCTTGATTATTTTCTCTATAGTCATGCTGATTGCATTTTTTTTCACAAGTAACATTATTACCTAGGACTCACAACCTCGTAGGTAAAGTAGGTACATACTGTTTACATGGTTATCTTATCATCCTATGATATGGGTCACGATATGGTTTGGTCAAATTATGAGCATTTTATGTTTTTATGTCGTCATAGTTACAATACCATAACCATGTTTCAAAATGTGATGTGAAGTGAAGGCTCAAACAAGAATAATAATTTAATGTTTTATTTTGTAACTAGTTTCCGTGTCCGATGAAAACCCAGGACCCTTATGGAATCACTGTTGTGTCTGTCTGTTTATCTGTCACATCACAGCCTTTTATAAATCTAAGTAGGTAGGTACCTACTAGACGAAATGAGTTACTCACGTCACGGTGATACACGCGACTCTAAACTCGCATTTAACCGGTTTTTTACGTTTATCTCTTATCATTATCATGTTTTGATACAAAAATGTATCTTGTTTTTAAGTATAAGTAGGTATAAATAATACTAACATGAATACCTACCTAGATTATTCAAAAATAAAAGCCTTTCTATATTTTCCATGAGATTTGTTCTAAACGTTTTTAATGAAATGAAATAGGATCACGACTGTAATCCCCAAGTCCGGTAGACATCCTATTCCTATCAGATCTCTAGACACTCAGATCCTTGAAGATGTCTAAAGGGGTTAGTCAGAGGCACAAAAATATAAAATTCGGCACATGCTATCCCACTGTGGTAAGTTGTTAATATTTTTTCATAATATTTATAGGTACCTACATATATCAGTTCTTTGTCAAAATGCATTGTTCATTTCTTCTTTTACATTCATTTGCATTAGCATACAAAAAAGTCTCGCAATCGCAGGAATTCATTTTTAGGGTCATACTTTTGCGTTTCGCCCGAGCCATTATTGATTTTTATGTTGTAGTGTCTTTTTGTAACATTAGCTGTGTTGCTATCTCCCTCGCACTCACCTATAAACTTTCCTCGGGTTTGTTCTGTCTGTGTTTTTTCCTTTTGTCTTTGTTTTGGGATATTGTAATGTTTGGTGAGGAATTGCTCAAAACTTTGCCTTTTTTCCACTATGACCTTTGCTTTATTACGAACGCACAAATGTTGGCGGCGATGGACTTGCAACCTGTCACGTGTGGCATGCTAGATACTATTTTATTATATATATACCTACTTACCTACTAGCATTTCAACTTGGCTTCGCACGGGTGGACTAACGTTACATTTTTACAATATAAGATTTTGCAGAAGTTAGCATTCCACACGTAGGTATAGGTTAGGTACACGTGACAGATATCAATTTTTTTCCTATAATGTCACCGAAGCCGGGGCAGACTACTAGTCTTATTAAAGATAAAGATAAAGATAAAGATAAAGATAAAGATAAAGATAAAGATCATTTATTTGCTTGAACACAATGTAGGTTACACAGATGATAATAAATAATATTTTAGATTCAATTATGTTCTACTAAAATTAGCATGCAAATGTTATAGTAAGATAAAGACAATATTATAGTATAATTAATGTCAAAAAAATAAAAAGTAATAATAGTAACAGGCTCAATAGAAATATGGTAATGTCAAAATTTATCTGTCATAAAATCGTTAATATTATAATAGCATTTGTTGATTAATAATAGTTTGAATTTAGTTCTAAATATATTATCGTCAAGATCTTTTAATGATTTAGGTATTTTGTTGTAGATTTTACGTGTCATATAGACTACACTGTTTTGTAGGAAAGCTGTTTTAGTTTTAGGCATTTGGAGTTTACTGCTATCACGTCTATTTCGCACTACAAAATCAGATTTTCGTGGGAAAAGATGGGGATGTTTTCTAACAAATAATGCCATTTCAAATATATATAACGACGGAAGCGTTAGAATCTTGTGCTCAATGAACAAAGGTCTGCAACTGTCGGTAACGTGCAGGTTAAACATCGATCTAATGCATCTTTTTTGTCTAGTAAATATGAAGTCTTTATTAGTAGAGTTAGCCCAGAAAATTATACCAAACCTTAGGATAGACTCTACTGTTCCATAATAAGCTGTAAGTAGTGTTTCTAAGTTAACAATAGAGGATAATTTATAGAGTGCGTAGGTGGAGCTACTTACTCTCTTACTTAGAAGTTCAACATGGGTTTTCCAATTTAATTTGCTGTCTATTTGAATTCCCAGAAATCTTGTTGATTCTACCACGTCTACCTTACTACCATTAAACTGTAGGTCAATTTGATGACCATTTTTAATTCTTTGACTAAAATGCATTATGTTTGTTTTATTTATATTTATTTTCAGATTATTATTGTCAAGCCATTTTATTATTGAATTTATTGAATTATTAATGTCAGAATTATAAGTATTTATGTCATCACATTTTATTGTTATCGTACTATCGTCAGCAAATAAGGTCATTGGTTGATTTACTGACCTGGGTAGGTCGTTTATATAAATAATAAATAGCAAAGGCCCCAGGACACTCCCCTGTGGAACGCCGAACTGGATTACGCGTTCTAAAGAACGAAACGATTTTTCACATTTGGTCTTGGTATCCAGTTTTGCAATCTCGGTTATTTGTCTACGGTTTTTTAGTTCAGATACTCTACCTCTCAGTCCATACGCTTCTAATTTGTTAATTAAGATGTCGTGATCAACGCAGTCAAACGCCTGTGTCATATCACAGAACACAGCAGATACAGGTGTTCTGTTGTCTATTTGGAGCACAATATTTTCGATAAATTCATATATTGCCAAGTTTATCGATTTGTTACGTCGAAACCATTTTTGTTCATTGCATAATAAATTATGCTTTTCTAAGTAGGAATTTAATTCTTCATATATATATTTTTCAATAATTTTTGAGAAAACTGATAGAAGAGCTATTGGTCTGTAACTATTAGTCAACTCTTTGTTACCTTTTTTAAATAGCGGTTTGACAATAGCAAGTTTAAGATCTTCCGGGAAAGTACCGGTTGAGATTGTTAGGTTTATCAAATAACTGAGATGAGGGCTTATTGTTTCATTGACTGCTTTTATGATTTTAGTAGAGATTTGGTCAAAACCTGTGCTGTTAGAGTTTTTTAATTTTTTTATTATATTTTTTACTTGCTGTGGAACGGATGGTGCTAAGAACATTGATTTAGCATGATGACAAATTTTATCTGTGACGTTTATTCCACGATTGGGAATTGATTCTATTTTATTGATGAAATAATCATTGAATTGATTGGCAATGTCAGTAGGATTAAATAAATATTTATTATTATTATTATTACATTGAATTTTAACTATGGATTCCTTAGGAGTACAAGTTCTATTTTTATTTATTACATCCCAGGTCGCCTTAGATTTATTTTGAGATGTCATTATTTTGTATATGTTTTGTGATCTTTTTGTTTGTGTAATAACTTTTTTAAGTCTTTTCGAAAAATTATTGTAGATATATTTATTTGTTTTATTGGGTTTTGATAGGAATTTCCAATATAAGTTACGTTTTCTTTGGCTACATAATTTTATCCCTCGAGAAATCCATTTTGGTTTACTTACGGTTCTAATAAAGATATTTTTCCTTGGGAAGCATAAATCGTAAAAAAGCTTAAAGTTTTCAATAAAATACGTATAAGCTAAGTTAGAGTCATTAGTATAGTACATGTCTGCGAAGGTTAAACTTTTGATACACATTTTAAATTTTTCAATATTTTCATTACAGAAGTCACGCACTTCTCTATGCCAAGACTTAAGCTTAACAGTACGCACCGGCAGTTTTATGATCTGAGCCGTATGGTCAGAGAGCGCAAATTCCAAGACTTCAGTTTTACAGTGGTTTTTAAAATCATGGGCAATATTGTCAATGCATGTGTTTGAAACCAGACGAGTGGGTTGTTTTAGGGTTAATTTTAAGTTGTATTGTAATAGACTACATTCAAAGTCATCTGTAACATTAGTTTTCAACATATCAATATTAAAATCTCCTAATAAGAATATTATAATTGTTATAATTGTTGTAATATAATATAATATGTTGTAATATAATTGTTGTAATGTAATATAATTGTTATAATATTATAATTGTTGAGCAACTTTGTTGTATGACAATACAAAGTGTTGTGTGGCATGTTGCTCCATACGAGTACTTAGTTGAAAAGATTGATGTAATTTTCATTACTAACAACATTTGGTAGTTGGTACATCTAAGTATCTCCTAATCTAATATTACATTTGACTGGCCTCAGCTCGGTAGTAGCTCTGCCTTCTGCGCTGTAGGTTGTTGGTTCGATTCCCACCCAGGACAAACATTTAGCATGAACATTAATGTTTGTTCTGAATCTGAATATTATGTACCTATACCTATACCTACTAATAAAAAATAAATAGGATCACGACACGACTGCAATCCCCAAGTACGGTAGACATACTCTCAGATCTCAAGGCGCTTAGATCCTTGAAGATGTCTTAAGGGGGTAGTCAGAGGCACCTCCAAACATTAAGTTTGGCACAATCCCCACATTTTGCAGTAGTTAGCATTCCAATGCATTAAAAATGTACCTATTTACAAAAAAGTATTTAAGTAATCTATCAGTAAAGTAGTTAGTTTGTACAAGCTTTCCTTAGTTTAGGGCTAGATGGCTTGTGTTATGTTCACCGATATTTATTTATTACAGTGATGTGTGTCTAATTAATTCTGTTTTATTAACAATATTTTTTTTTTTCAGGTACTGAAAAGAAATCTACATTGTTCAGTATTGTAAAATATACATTCTAGTCTAAAAAGTTTCTACAAGTATTTAATGTACTTAAAACTATATTAAAATATATATATAGATATATATCTGTGATAGTATTTGGACGTTTGTGCAATTTATATAAAGTAAAGTATATCGGCCAAAGATTTAAAATAATGTTTTTGATAGTTTAAAAGTTAGTGAATTAAAGATGGCGACTGCGCCACCACAACAGTTCTGTGTCCGATGGAACTCATACCACACCAACTTGCAGGTAAAACAATCTGTACTAATACCTACTAATATAATAATTTAAAACATAAGTACTTGAAAAAACTAGAAATTAATTAATTAATAATTTTGAACTCCGAATTTTTAGTTTCCCCAGAAATATCTACGACATTGTAATTTTTACCTTCTTATTTAGCATTCCCTAAATGACTAAATGACATAAATGAAATAAATTATGAATATTTAAATGATTTGAAATGTCACGTCACGAAACTTAGGACCCCTCCGACCCCCCATGTCTCACTTTGTCGACCCCCTCCCCTCTTAACGTGTGATATACTTTATTGATGGTTCCTAACCCCTAAAAATGTATAGATATGTTATTAATAATGTTAATAACTGGCCTCGGTTCACTGGCTCAGCTCAGTTGGTAGTAGCTCTGCCTTATGCGTATGTTGTGGGTTCGATCCCCGGACAAATATTTGTTCTGTGTCTGGGTGTTATAATGTATCTTAAAATCTTAAGTAGGTAAGTATTTACAAAAAAAATATATAAGTATTCTATCAGTTATTTAGTTCGGGGCTAGATGGCGCTGTAAGATAATGTCCCCAAATATTTATACTTTAATGTAGGTACCTATATTCTAGACATGGTTCCCCCGCCTGCTGATGAGCGAGCAGTTCGCTGACGTGACGTTAGCATGCGAATCGCGTCAGCTGAGATGCCACAAGATAGTGCTGTCCGCCTGCTCTGCTTACCTGGAGAGATTGCTTTCCACCAATCCTTGCAAGCACCCCATTGTCTTGATGAGGGATATGAGGTACGTACTACTGGAAACCCCCACGACTTTGTTCTCGTCAAGTTATTTTCAATCCACCACCTTTAGGGGTTAACCTTCGCTGCACCCCCTTAGGGGTTAACCCTCGCTGCACCCCATTAGGGGTTGATTTTCGATAATTCATTTCTTAGTGCACCCCTTCACAACAAGCGATTGGAGATCTGAGATTATGTCTACCGTGCTTGGGAAATAAAGTCGTGCGTGACCCTATTTATTTTTATTTATTACTAGCGACCCGCCCGGGCTTCGCACGGGTGCAATGCTGATACTAAATATACTACAGAATGTCTTTATATGAAACGTTTTTTTTCACAGCTTTTTTGTCATTAGACAATTGATGATTTCTTTTTTTCTCGAACGTTCGCGACCGGCCGAACTGCGCGTTTGACGCCTAGCTGTTAGGCCGGTCGCGAACGTTCGAGAATGTTCGTTTTACGAAGCTACTCGCTAGGTGACTCGCTAGCCTCTAGGTACCAAGCAAGACGCCTGCCTGTGCGTTCGCGTTTTTAATTAGGGATGACTGAGAGTGTTATAAACGTAAGAGTAGACAAATATAATCAGAAAGCTTCGAACTGCTAAGCTATCGGGAGTTACACGTGTTATTGTGAGTCAACCATAAAAGATAGACATAAGCTGTCGTGGGATATTTTTTATATAATTTTAAGGAGAACATTTCCGTCATACATGATTTCTGTGTAGCATTAACCATTAAGGTTGTACACGCGACGGAAGCTCAAAAAATGGAGTAACTTCTCCCGTTTTCCCAACATTTTCCTTCACTGCTCTGCTCCTATTGATTGCAGCGTGATAAAAAGTATACTATAACCAGCTCAGGAGTATGAAAATTAATTGTACCAAGTTTCGTTAAAATCCGTCGAGTAGTTTTTGTTTCTATAACGGTTATACAGACAGACAGACAGACAGACAGACAGACAGACAGACAGACAGACAGACAAAAATTTTACTGATTGCATTTTTGGCATCAGTATCGATCCCTTATCACCCCCTGATAGTTATTTTGGAAATATATTTCATGTACAGAATTGACCTCTCTACAGATTTATTATAAGTATAGATTATTAGACAGTGATAGTGCGCTACCTAGGGCTAGGAGAGCTAGTACGACTCACTGTGAACATCGTATCCATATTATGTCAGTTTTGACATTTGGACTTTTGAATGATACGATAGTGATTCTATCTCTAGTTTGAAGGTGGATTTTACGAAAGCTTGTTTTGAAATGTTATTCAACTGAAAATGTATATTTCAGGTTTAGTGAAATGCAAGCTCTGGTGGACTTCATGTACAAAGGTGAAGTGAATGTTACACAAGAGGAGTTACCCAGTCTCCTGAAATCAGCTGAAGCGTTGCAGATTAGAGGTCAGTGACCTCTGCCCCATGGTTCTTCTTCTTTCTTAGTCACTCTGTATCCTAAAAAACCGGACAATTGCGATTCTGTAATCTTTAGATAAATATTTTAAAAATTTTAGGCCCTGTAGTAAGAGGGTTCTTTTTGCTCTTCTGAAATACGGAACCCTAAAAACCATTATTATATAAAAAAACATCTATACCTGTAGATTTTGTAATGTGTTTACAAAGAAAACTAATAATTAAATATTCTATCAGTAGATAATCTAGTTCCCATAGTAGGTACACAGGCTTTGCTTAGTTTGGGGCTAGATGACGCTGTGTACTACCCACCAATATTGATTTATTTGTTCCAGGGCTATGTTCGAGTGAGAACGCGGGATTGTCCCAAGAGAGGGCAGACAGAGACAGCAAGGACTTTGCGGGGGCGAGTGACGCGTTGCTTGCTAACGTGCAACGTGACAACATGCAACACAACGGTAAGGAAACGCGTGGCAGCGGTCGTCATACTTTTCTGGTCAAGGGCCGCATAGGACAATGTGGGTATCCGGGCCGCACACTGAGAGAGAAAAGTTTTAATAACATTTCGCGTCGTTGCCTATTTAGCTAACTTCGTACCTACGAAAAATCTGTTCTGGTTGGTAGCTAGTATAGACTATGCAAATTATTTGCTTTGTGGCGGGCGGTTTGTTTGTAACGAATAGGCTCCGAAACTACTGAACCGATTCAAAAAATTATTTTACCATTAGAATCCTACATTATCCCTGATGGACATAGGCTATATAGTATTTTCAAAAACGTTAGGGATCCGTATGAAAACTTCGATAATGTAACCCAACGTGTGATAAAAAATCCAAAAAAATCTTTATATCGCGTATGCTGCGGAAATTATTGACAATAGAGCAAAGTAATGTACTACAGTTTTAAATAGGACATAAATATCTACAAATAAATCATCAATACCATATGTCTAACTATTAGGGATCCGTATGAAAACTTTGATAATGTAACCCAACGTGTGATATAAAATCCAAAAAAATCTTTATATCGCGTATGCTGCGGAAATTATTGACAATAGAACAAAATAATGTAATACAGTTTTAAAGAGGACATCAATATCTACAAATAAATCAACAATACCATTTGTCTAACTATTAGGGATCCGTATGAAAACTTCGATAATGTAACCCATCGTGTGATAAAAAAACCAAAAAAATCTTTATATCGCGTATGCTGCGGAAATTATTGACAATAGAGCAAAGTGATGAACTGCAGTTTTAAAGATTACATCAATATTAACTAATAAGTCAGCAATACCATAATTATGTCCAACTATTACAGTTATGTCACAATAACTACTTTTTCATGTTAAAATATGCAATGGTAACGCCGCCTGTACAAATTAGGCCACATTATTCGTACCTGGGTATTAATCCTTATCCAAAAAATCACTTCATTTTCAAGGCCATATCAGTACCTATAAATTACTTTTTAGGGTTCCGTACCCAAAAGGTAAAAACGGGACCCTATTACTAAGACTTCGCTGTCCGTCTGTCTGTCTGTCCGTCTGTCTGTCTGTCACAGGGCTGTATCTCATGAACCGTGATAGCTAGACAGTTGAAATTTTCACATATTATGTATTTATGTGGCTGCTCTAACAACAAATACTAAAAACAGAATAAAATAAATATTTAAGGGGGGCTCCCATACAACAAACATGATTTTTTTGCCGTTTTTATAGATAATGGTACGGAACCCTTCGTGCACGAGTCCGACTTGCACTTGGCCGGTTTTTTAATTATACCATTCCCAAATTCCATACCATTCAAAAGTTATTATGAGTGTAATAATCTATAGGTACTAATATTATTATGAGGAAAGATGTTTTGTATATTTGTATGGAATAAATACAAAAACTACTGGATATATTTCAAAAAATCGTTTTTTTTAGAATGCTACATTATCTCTGAGTAACATAGGCCATATTTATTGTTTGAAAAAATAGGGATTCCTATTAAAACTTCGATAATGTAACCTGGGTAAAAAAATACCCATAAAATCGTTAAAATACGTTACTCCCGTGCGGAGCCGGGGCGGACTGCTAGTAAAATATATTTTTCTAAATAACTTATTTTGAAATGTATAAAGAAAATAAATTGTGTACAGGTCCCTCCCCACCCCCGAAGAAGAAAGAAGAAGTTAATGTTAAAGAAGAGACTGTTGAAGAAGATGGCTTGTACTATGGAGAACTGGATGCGGACAATATGGAATATAATGAGGTGATTTATATTATATTTATTACACTTTCCACTTAGCTTCCACTTAGGATGTGAGAATAACTCCCACCTGTGTCAGAATGCCCACATACATGTCAGAATGCTTCAACTGTCAAAAAAACACATTATCTTCTTGACAGATATACAATGGAAATTTGACAGTTGAAGCCACAGAACAACTGGTATTGATATCACACAACATTAAGATTAATTAATTAACTTCAAGCTATGCTTAGTTTGGAGCTAGATGGCGTTGTGTGATAATGCCCTGCCCACCAATATTTATTTATTAGTATGGGAACCTTTGTCGCCAAACTCACACAGAAACAAACAGATAAATACATTCGCATTCGCACACTAATAAGTCTTTTGATTGGTCGATTGTTAAGAGAAGTTTAACCATATCTCTACTCAAAATGTTAGGCTGCCTCTGCCTACACCTTACACGCCCCTTGGATATTGATATTTTTTGTGATGTGATTCATTTTCAATACTTTTGTGGGCAAAAGTTTATATTTTTTATTTATTTTCAGGATGAAGAACCTGGAAAACCCGGAAGCAGCCTCGGCCAATCATCCGGTGAGTCAAATTTATTATTAATAATAAATAATAATCATTAATTCATTTTGTTAAGTACATTTATTATTTACAAAAATTCAATGTTTATTTGCAATGTGACTTCCTCTTGTCACTTGCTTTTTATTTTATTATTTTTTTATTATAAATTTCTTATTTTTGAAATTGGAACCGCGTTCGGGTATAGACAAAAGTGTAATAGAGCGAAGAGCATTGTGAATGGACATTGGTAAACAAATGAGAAATGTCTGTAAGGTAGGCCGATTTTGATAATACTTTTATGAATTTGTAGATAGATCTTTTTTGGGTTTTGGACCATGATTGTATTAGATTAGAGCCATCTTACAGACATTTGGTTTATTATTATATGCATTCATGGTTCAAATTTAGTATTCTAGATAATGCTGTAGTTTTTTGAACCAAAAATAATTTTCTATATTTATTTATAATAATTATTTTTAAAGTATTAATAACCACAAGTTATGAAATCTTGACGAGTGTTGATTAATATAAAATAAATAAATTATAATGGCATAATAATAAAATAATAATTTGACATAATAGATTCTAAATGAGCATGTATTTAAAATAAAAAGTAGATATTAAAAATATTTTTATTTAGCTTTTTATTTTACATATTATTTGCATGCAAACGCTTTTATTTAATATTTTATTTAATATTAATACCTTTATGAATGTTTGTTTGTTTTCAGCTCATAACTTCATACGAGTAAAACCGGAAAGCGAACTTTTCTTTCAAACTAAACTCCAGAATTTAGCGAAAGCAAATTCAGAATATCTAAACAAACTTTCAAAAATGAATCCAAACGAGATAAGGAAGGAGTTTTCAAAATACGGTTTAAACACCAACTTAACCGACGAATACTCCCAAAAAAGCATAGAAAAATCGGAAAATGATTACTACAAATCGTGGTTAGAGCAAAACGGGGAGTTAGAAGTGTCACTTCTAAAAGCAAGCCAAATAAAAAAGCCCAAAATCGATTTAAAAAACCAAAAATCAGAAGTTGAACTCATACCAAAGATGAAAGATGTTGCCAACAAGGAAATTCTCCCTAAAATCGGGGAAAAAACGCAAATCCGCAGACGCGGTAGACCACCGATCTTTAAAGACAAGAATGTTGATATCGGCGAGTCGGTTTTGAAGTCGGATTTGGATCAGTTTTTGGAAGGGAAAGAGGTTAGTTCTTCAGGGTTGTCACGCAAGGATTTGGAGAGAGTTATGATGGGAAAGTTCAACCCTAACCGACGATACTCTAATGAAGCTATGTGGGCAGCCCTGATGGATGTTAAGAAGGGAGGGAGTATTTATAGGTGAGATTTATTATCTTCTTCTATTCAATATGAAAATTAATTGCTGTTCTTAGTCTCGCTAAAACTCACAAAAGGCTTGACCGATTTATAGTAGAAAAAAAGTTTCCGAAAAATAGAAAAAAATTTAATGGTATTATTGACATTCGGACAAAACAACGTCTGTCGAAACAGCTAGTAATCATATACCTACTTAGTTTTTGATGGTGAAGGAAAACACCGTAAGGAAACTAGTTAGTTTTTTAGGGGCGATGGGCTTGCAACCTATCACGTTGTGTGGAATACTAAGCACTGTAAAATATGAGCTTGTGCCAAATTTAATGTTGACGTGCCTCTGACTGACCCCATTAGGCATATTCAACGATGTGAGTACTTGTATTCCTTTTGGTGTGTAGGAGTGCACTAAGAAAGAAAAACCCCTAAGGGCGGGGATTGAAGTCGGTTTAAAAACTAGTTCTAACTAACAGGGCTTCCACTAGTTTTAATTCTACTTATTCTATTGTTCTAGGGCTGCGCAAACGCATAAAGTCCCGCGAAAATCCCTTCGCAACTGGATGAAGCGTTGCCACATCAAATCCTCTTTCCCAATGCCACAACAACTGAAGCAGTTCGTGGAAAACAGCAAAAAACAAAAGGAATTCAAAATCGACTTTCCCGAAGCAAACTTCGAAAAAGCCGAAGACATCGTCTCCTTCGACAATGACATTGAATTTGGAAAACATTTCCTATTCAATTCCAACGCTTCGAGCGACGAGAGTGGGAAGAATGAGGAGAAGAATGGGGAGAATGATGTAGATGGCAACACTGATGCGGTTTTAGATATGTCGTTGCACGAATAGTTTAAGTTGTGTTTGATCTGCTAGTTTAAAAGGTAATTTGGGATATTCATTAATTACGTCACACAAATTTAATTATTCCCCTCTTTGGTCACATTTGTGAGACTCCCTCGTCCGTTGTGACTTGTGACGTTGTGACCCAATTGTGTGACGTAATTTATGGTTGGCCTCTATGAAAATGAATACCTACAAAGCACTTGATGAATTGTTTAAAAAAACGCCGTTTTTGGCTGTATACGAGTGTTATTGCAACTGCCAAAGAAATTCAAAGATTGACAGTAAAAAAAAAAACATTATTTATTGTAAAAAAAGTTCTTATTTTCATCAGCAGTATCCAAAGAAATTAATATTTATTTAATTATTTCGAAGGCACGCATTGCCGGTTATTTTCTCCTTAGAATAGGCAATTTTTACTTAAACCAAAAATATATAGATTTCCTTAGATTAGTAGGTATTTAGTGGCGATTCTGTTGTTGGCACAAATTGACTAATCGGTCGGACTTAGTCGGGTTGTGGCAACCACAGAATTATTACCACCATTATTATTATTTATTAAGTAAGGTATTTTATAATGATTGTTAGAATATTGGATAAATCATTGGCCTTTTTAAAACGTGTGCTTGGTAAGGACAACGTCCAGAATATAAGAAAAGACTTAATACGAAATTTTTAGCCTTTAAATGTTTATAAATTTTATAGTTATAAGGCGGGAGTGTAGTTATTTTGTAAATTCTGAAATCGGTCATTTTCAAAATTGAACTAACGTCAAAATTATAAAATAAAACATCAATAAAATTAATATTCAAAGAATAGTTTGGTTATTGTGAAAATTGTTTTTGTTATTGAAATGTTAAAAAAGTGCCTAAATATTTAAAAAATAACTACAATTGCCATTATGGAAAAAAATAATTAAATTTGACTAAAATATTGCTTAGTAATTAAATATTATTAATTTATTAAATGTACTTAATTAGATCAGTTTGCGGCAACGAATTATTTGATTATTAATTGAATATTTTGGTAATCATTTAATAAAATATATTTATTAAATTTTGGTTTCATACAGCTTACTTAAATTAAGTTAAGTTATCATTACTTACATTTTAAGTACTTACTTAAATGTTTCGTCAGTACTTTTCTGTTACCATAAGCGCATATTAATTATACTTACTGCAAAATGTGGGCACGTGCCAATTGTCTAATGTTTAGACGTGCCTCTGACCACCTTCTTTAGACATCTTAAAGGGTCTAATCTCCCGGAGATTTAAGAAGATGAGTATGGTAATACTTGGACTTTATTTAATAAAAAATATGTGGTTTTTTGGTATCTAGATAAATATTAACGAAACCATTTTGAATCCTAAAATAACCCAAAGACGGTTCCTAATCCAAATAACCCACCATTGTATATGCCTTGTTACTTTATTTTATTTACCTAAATGTATAACATTAGTATCAATAATAATCATCATAGTCATATTATGATTATTTCCAAAAACTAAAACTGGATACCTATAACCTTAAAATTAAAACAAAAGGGACGAACTTTTCAACTTTATCAATGTGTATTTATTTAAATAAAATCACAAGGATCACTTTGAAACGTCTTAAGAGCTTGGTGAAGCTACGCCTTTTCCTCGCCACCAATCCTAGAAAGAATCTGGCAACAAACACGGCTTGGGGCCTATCTATCATTTTCTATTATTTCATCAAAATACACCGTGTATACAAATTCAATTAAAATAAAATAAAATATTTGTACATTATGTTATACAGTTGGAAATTCTGTCTAAATACGTTCCTATTATCAATATTAAAACATTTTACATTAAGACACATTGTTCGCCGTGTCACTAGTCCTCTCTTGGTCACTGCGTCAGGTCAGTGACCCTGAAATGGACCCGTCCATAAATTGCATCACACGAATTACATGATTTTTGACCCCCCGTTCTTGTCACATTTTTGAGACTCCACCTTCCCTAGTGTGACGTTACATATTATGCAATAAAACACATAGAAAATATTAAATTTAAACTCGCCAAAGAAACCATTTAAACCAAAAGTTCATAAAGATAATAGTTGGAAATATTTTTATTTTTAGTTAAATTTTTGTGTTTCATTAGAAATGTGACGTCACGAAATTTAAGACCCTTCCCGCCCATTCTTACACAATGTCACACTTCTTCGATCCCCTTATTAGTGACGTAATTTATGGATGACCATAAAGGGATATGTGACAGATGGTGAAAAAAAAAGTGTAACAATTAAATGTTTTTTTTTTAGTATGGTTTAAGCGGTTTTTAATTTTTTATGGCGTTCCATTTTAAGAAAAAGTGTAATTTTAGTTTGTATTTTGTTTTATAAAGTAAGATTTTTTAATTTTGAATTTATCAAAATCTATGCTTTTGTTTAATTATATTATAAAATATCATAAAATTTTACAAGAAATAAACTATTCACGCAATCTACATACCAAAAATCTATTTTGGTATAACCAAAAAATATTGCGCTACTGACTGACTGACTGATCTATCAACACACAGCCTAAACCACTGGTCCTAGAAACTTGAAATTTGGAGGGAATATTCCTTTTGGTGTGTAAGAAGGAATAATGGATTATAATGAAAGGAGGATTTATTCAGTTTATAAAGCAAATTACAAACTAAAGTTGATTCTTAACACGCCTCATCTGTGAAGTGCCTACTAGTATATAAATATACATATTATATAATATTAATATTATAATATAAGCGGCTACTCATCAATTCTAAAATACTTGGCTAAACTTAAATTTATTAGGCTTTTTGAATATTTATACATAAATATATATATATATTTATATAAATTTAAAGTATTGTAGGTGAGTGTACCTATTTAAACTTATATTAAAAAAGTTAAATTGAAATATATGTTATTTATAACTGAATTAAAGTCCAAATACTAACTTGCGAGAATATGTAATAGTTAGTAGCCTTATGTGTATTAATTAATATATTATTTCAGTATTTTCAGTATAGGGCCTAATACATAATTATGTAGACATTATGTATTGTAGAAACTAATTTCGTATTATTACTAGTTGCAGTATTATGTTAATTATGTGTCGTTTGTTTTTATCTGGTTGTACTGTTGTACTTCAATTACTTAAAGCAAAATTACTTAAATTACTTAAACTACTTAAATTATGCATAATTATAAATTATCGTGTAAATTATACATTGTATTGTTAATTCAATATTTTAAAGTTAAATCAAAGTTTTCCAAATAATTAAATATTTGTACATAAAACTATGAGATAGGTACAATTTGGGATTCTTATTGATTTTGTTGTTTTTTTAAATCTGACGCCGCCCGATTTATTTCAAATTAGTTAAATTAAAATATAACTATCTATAGATGATACTGATTGTACCAGTTTTTGCTATTATAATGAGAGTTAATAAATATGAGAAATTAAAAAAATATGTTTTTATTTTTTCCCGTAATTTATCATTAACAAAAAACTTGATCTGACCAAATGAAGTTGCTTTATCGCGTGTTGCGATTTGAAATCATTGTTGATTTTACGACATTTTCTTAAGAAACTGACCTTTGTTTCGTTATTATATTCTATTTAAGTATAAAAACAAAGAAATGTTTTACAATAAACATTAAAAAATATCCCCTTATCCCACCTAATATGGGGTCGGCACTACACGTATATAAAAGTGTTGTTATAGGATTTAAAAGCAAAAAATATAATAATATATCCGGCCCCACTCGGCGTCTTTTCCTTGCTTACCCCATTGCACCCCGCCTGTAATAAGCTAGGAAAAGCGCCCTCCCCCCCAATTTGTACTAACCGGGCGTTTTCCTGTCTTATTACAGGTGTGCGGACCTCAACTGAAATCGTTACACGGCACTTCATCGACATGGACCATGGTATACCCCTGAACATACACGCTAGGCCGCGCATTGTGGGCCGGCGGCCTAACGCGATAGTCAACATAGAAACCGACGTCTTCCAAGAGAAATCATATAAACAATATTCCTCCCAACATCTGAGAGACGCTCTCATAGCTGTCAAGAAAGGATACAGCGTGTACGCAGCATCAAACAAATATGGCGTCCCGAGAAAAACGTTACGAAATTGGATGGAGAAGTACGATATAAAGAGTCAGTTCTCGAAGGGACGTCGTGGGACGCGGACGTCTACTCAAATACTAGATCCGTTGAATTTGCTAGCGGATTCTAGAGTGGAGAGGTTCGAAGGACTTTAACTTGTGAGTTTAAACTTTTGTATTGGATGGTTGTAGACTTGTAGCCTTGTATTTATAAGTTAGAATTACTTTTGAACTTAATAGGTTGGGATTTTTTAAAGAGTTTAGTTGATGCCAAAAGATTTTCCGGAATAGATATATTTTCATTCAACTGAAGTAGCCGATTTAATAAATCACATTTGACATCTGTCACGTCAGTCTTAGCTTCATAGTGAAGTGACCATAAAAACATCAAGTGATTTTGACTTCGTTTGACATTATTACAATACCTACTTAAGTATGTAATTCTAATGCAAGAATAGTAATACCTAATATAAAGTGTGTAAAATGTGTTCTAAGTATTAAATTGTTACTTTAGATGAAACACATCTTATTATAAAGTCATATAACCAAGTGTTTTTATTAAATTATGAAGCAATGAATTCTATTTTTTTACACTCGATGTCTATATAAATCACTAATATAATATAATGACGCAATGGAGTTATATGGCCTACTTTTAGTTATTGATCAAATAAGGAATAAGTATTCCTTAAATTATATATTAACATTTTTCAACAATTCATGTAATCGAGCTATTTAATCTATGTGGATTTGTCTGTTTCAATCCAACATAATTATACCAATTAGTGTAAATAATAGGTAGGTATATGTTTTAAAAGCTAAATAGGTATTCTACATAACAATAACACAATAACTTGAGTAATGTCCATGTATTTATAAACTCTTGCCAAAATAATGTATTGTGTACTTAAATTGAACTGTGTACTTAATAATTAGATAAGTAATATATTTATCCATTAAGCTAAAACCTAGTGTAGGTAAAAACTTAGTATTTATCTTCGGTGGCATTTTGTAAGTGATTTTTTCATCAAAAGACTTCTGGTCTTATTTAAAATCTCCTGTCATTTTTTAAAAACCTTATGAAGTTTTCTTTCATTCACATTTTGATGTTAACAAAAGGAGATTGGGATCCAGTTGTTTTTGCATCTTCTAATGAAAGTTTTAAAAAGTGTGTAGGTACTTAGATACCTATACTCTAAAAAACCGCATTTTTTTTATTTAGCTAGAGGTTCACGGAAATGCAAATTCACAATCATAACTTTTCTTACAGGGAATTATAATGATTAAGCCAAAGAAATAAAAAAATAATTGCCAAATCCTACTCCTAAGAAAATAACTAAGCATAAATGTTTTTTGCCACAGCCAGTCTATTTAGTTATTAATTATTATATTTGTAACTAGCTGACCCGTGCCCGCTTCGCTGTGCGTAAGACATTTCTAATACCATCGTGGACTTTTTTGTAGACGTTTTTAAGGTGTACAATACTGTAGTACATTATTTTGATATATCTCGTGGCTGAACGCCAGTATTTGCAATGTAAGCGCAAAAAAATATGTTTATTTACGACATCACATTAGAAACCTCTAAAATTATCAGTGTTTCTCTACTATATTATGCATGTATTATACATATAAACCTTCCTCCTGAATCACTCTATCTATTAAAAAAACCGCATCAAAATCCGTTTTGTAGTTTTAAAGATATAAGCAAACATACATACATACGCGGGAAGCGGAAAGCGACTTTGCTTTATACTATGTAGTGATTGATGTCGATTATATGCACCATTTCCTACAAAACAAAAGTCTGTTAATGGTAGGTACAGTAAGTGTCAATAAATGGGAACCTCTCTGCGATGAAGGGTCTAAATTCACTAGCAAAAGAGACATTTTCTATTCTTTTCAGTCAAAAAAATTGTATTGTTTCAACTATTCCAGCCGCGGCACCTCGTGCTCTGTTAAAAAGTAGCCTATTTGCCTATATCCAAGACACTTACTTATCTTCCAAGTTTTGTCAAATTGGTTCACTGTTACGACGTCATAGAATAACAAACAATTGAACTTATTTAAAGCATTTATAATATTAGTGGTGTACTCGTAAATACTTCATTATATCCTATAGGAATGCCAGTTTGTATTTTCATCTTTTAACCAGTGGTTGTCAGCCCTCAGTTACCGCTTAGTCAACTATTGGTGCATAAAGTCGATATCAATAATAACTTAAGAAGTGTACCTATTATGTGTCTAGTCTAAAGTGTTTTTTTTATAATAATATTTTTTCACTAATGGTCCCTTGTTCCTTGGTTTAGGCATCTATAAGATTGTGTTGTATACGAAATTATGAATTTGTTTAATGTTTTTGTTATTTTTGATTTATAAAAAAAACTTGCTAAATATTTTCGTTTAGACAGTATGACTTTTAGATAATTTAAATAATAATAATAATATGGGATGTTTTTAATTTATGATAATATTCATACAGGATAATTTCACTGCCTCCCTATTTAGCAATGCTCAATTACCTGGTTCCCATAGTGCAAGCTTTGCGAAGTTTGGGGATAGATGGCGCTGTATAAAATTCTCACCAATAAGAAACTTAACCGTCAGTGCTTAGGGTACCAAACATAGACTACCAAACCAACCTAAGTACGTTATGTAAAGTTGTAATATCTGTCTACACCAAACTCTCCTATAAGATACAGCTCTCCTATAAATATAGATACTACTAGCCGACCTGCGACAGTCTTTATCTTGTCCAAATTTCAATAATCGCATAGAAAAAAGCTCTTGATAAAATCAATTACGAATTCTGGTAGAAAAGGTATAATTCGGTAGTCCAATTGATGTCAGATTTTTTTGATAATATATTTTATTTATATCTAGTTAGTCATTATTTTTTTAAAGACCGAGCATGAGTCGAGCATTGCTATATTAGGGAGCTTTTATTGGAATTAAATATTATGTTAAGTTCCTAATGTTATGCCAAAGTAGATAATGAATTAAAATATGGTTTATTTTTATTATTTTTCTTATACATATTTACTTTATGTAATGATTGTATTTAAACTAATATATTTTTATAGTTATAATGAAAATAAATTACTAAATTGGATTGAGCCAAATATAAGTAGTTTTAAGTTAAAACACAATTTTGTACTTAATAAAAAATGATGTTAATTAATTATTTCACTTTAATTTATACTTAATGAATGTCAGTATTTACGAATAGTTATAATTAGTTATAACGGGTGACTGTATCGAATTGATGGATTATAAATAAATTATTAATTTGTGTCGTGCGTTTGTCGTTTTATTTTACCTGAAAAATATTGATTTATTCTGGGTCTGAGTGTAGATTCTTAGTGGCATGGTGGGTAGGTACCCAGGTTACCTGGTATCTTTTATGGTACAAAAGCTATGTAATTTCAAATTTAATCCAAATCCGTTTGTTAGTTTGGGTGCGATTGAGCGACAAACATTCTCACAAACTTTCGGATTTATAATATTAGTAGGGTGATATTTATTTTTTACTAGTAGCCCGCCCTGGTTTCGCATGGGTGTACTAAAAGATTAAAGGCAAATGTTAAATACCTTAGGTTACATTCATGCAACTTTCGTGGGGATCTCTAATTTTTTTGAAAATAAAAAATTGCAGAAAAGCCTCGTTGATAATGTAGCTTATGATAGGTGAAAGTATTTTTAAAATTGGTCCAGTTGTTTTTTAGTTTATCCGATACAAACCGAAATACACATTTTACATCTTTAAACAGCTTAAACTTTTTAGACCATATTTGCAATACCTTGTTTTCACCTATTTTCTATACAAGCAGTTTAATTATCATAAACGGGTCTCTTAGATGTCGGTTACGGCCCCATTAATAAACCCAGGCCTAACACTGAAATACAATAAATATTAATGACAAAATGTTCGAGTTTCAGATTTCGCGATATCAAACGTGCAATGCCTGTACGACAGCGCGAGTGGCTCCGAGACAGATCCGTATGCGGAGCGCGATCTTCTAGCGGAAGACCACACGTACGGCGTTAGGAATAGGAATTATGAACCACCTGCATTTCTTATACGACAGGTAGGTACCGTGAAGGCACCGGTAATTGACACGGACCCAGTCATGGACATAAAAATCTTTCGTGATTTTATAATTGGTAGAAACTGTTTAGACAAAATGTGTTTATTATACACATCGACCACATAGCCCAAAAGAATCTAAGTCTAAAAACTAAATACCTATCGTTTTCTTACAGACGCATCAAGTCCAACCGCTGTCAAACTTCTCCGACCTGCGGCCTAAGATCATGACAATAGGGCCCGGTTTCCCATCTGTCAATGTTATCCACGTGGGAGACCAGCCACCTGTCAGTGCGGTGAGTGAAGGTACCCAAAGATAAAGGGTCTCATTGATCATACCTACATCTAAATAAATTAGGACAAGGACTGTCATCCCCAAGTGTCTAAAAGGGGTACAGAGGCACGTCCAAACATTACATTCTGTGCATGCCCACATTATGCAGCAGTCTGCATTCTATACGTGACGTAGGTACGTACGTTCTTCTAGGGTTGGTCGTAACGAACAGATGTACCTACTGGTAGCTTATCCTAGCTCTTAACACGTTTCAAAGAGATCATTCGTTTCATTTTATTTAAATAAATAATACCTTTTGATTTGATTTGACTTTACAGATGTTAAGCCAAGCCCAGCCTGAGTACAGCATAAACAAACGCATCCGTCGCAGCGAAGTGGTGCTGAGGCAGGCAGCCGACTGCGTGAGTCGCGGGCTCACCTTCCAGACAGTGTCTGAGCAGTTCAATATACCTATTTCTACTATACGGTGAGTGGGAATTTTACTAATCAGAAGTTATGGACAAAACGTAGGTGAGGTTCAAATAATAAGAATGAGGTGCAGATTATGGTGAGGGGCAAAACGTGATCAGTGAAGAGAAACTTTTTATGAATGTTGAGCAATTATTAGAATTAGTAAATCACTACATAGTATAAAGCAAAGTCGCTTCCGCTTCGCTTTCCGCTTCCCGCGTCTGTATGTATGTTTGCTTATATCTTTAAAACTACACAACGGATTTTGATGCGGTTTTTTTTAATAGATAGAGTGATTCAGGAGGAAGGTTTATATGTATTAAACCCGTGCGAAGCCGGGGCGGGTCGCTAGTATAATATATTATAATATTAGCAAATTACAAGTATAACGAATTAGTCGCCGTCCTCACTCTAGTCAGTCAGTAACGAAAGATTTTTATATATTTATATGAGCAATTATTATAATGAGTATGGTGTGGATGAAGGTATGATGAAAGAGGAGCAGATTAGGTATATAATGACAACACGGGCCATATTTTTTGACGTGAAAAGCATTTTATTCTATACTAGCGACCCGCCCGGGCTTCGCACGGGTGCAATGCTGATACTAAATATACTACAGAATGTCTTTAAATATAACGTTTTTTTTTTCACAGCTTTTTTGTCATTAGACAATTATTGATGATTTCTTTTTTTCTCGAACGTTCGCGACCGGCCGAACTGCGCGTTTGACGCCTAGCTGCTAGGCCGGTCGCGAACGTTCGAGAATGTTCGTTTTACGAAGCTACTCGCTAGGTGACTCGCTAGCCTCGTGCCAAGCAAACCGCCTGCCTGTGCGTTCGCGTTTTTAATTAGGGATGACTGAGAGTGTTATAAATGTAAGAGTAGACAAATATAATCAGAAAGCTTCGAACTGCTAAGCTATCGGGAGTTACACGTGTTATTGTGAGTCAACCATAAAAGATAGACATATGCTGTCGTGGAATATTTTTTATATAATTTTAAGGAGAACATTTCCTTCATACATGAATTCTATGTAGCTTTAACCATTAAGGTTACACACGCGACGGAAGCTTAAAAAATGGAGTAACTTCTCCCGTTTTCCCAACATTTTCCTTCACTGCTCTGCTCCTATTGATTGCAGCGTGATAAAAAGTATACTATAACCAGCTCAGGAGTATGAAAAATAATTGTACCAAGTTTCGTTAAAATCCGTCGAGTAGTTTTTGTTTCTATAACGGTTATACAGACAGACAGACAGACAGACAGACAGACAGACAGACAGACAGACAGACAAAAATTTTACTGATTGCATTTTTGGCATCAGTATCGATCCCTTATCACCCCCTGATAGTTATTTTGGAAATATATTTCATGTACAGAATGGACCTCTCTACAGATTTATTATAAGTATAGACTTTGTGTGATCTAAGTTCGACAGATGATGTGTGAGGAGTAAAACTGATCAGTGAGGAGGTATATTTTGTATATTTGTTCTTTCAGCTTCTTCATGGCGAGAAAAGGCATTTTACCGAGACGACGACGCGGTAGAACCACACAGGTTAGTAACAAAATGTTAGATTCATTAATATAATTTATGCAAAATCGTATTAAAACAAAAAATAACGTTGTATCTACTTTATTAATCACAGGCGCCACCATCAGTAAGCCCGGAACCTCCGTACCACATCCAACACTTTAAGCTGCCCCCCACAGTGGGACTACGCCATGAAGACGACGCCATTGAACCCACCACCTAGACCATGAAACACAAAACCACCGCTATTTCATTTTATTAGAGTAACTAAAAACTAATATGTACTCTAACTAAATGCTAAAGTTTTAATGTTTGTTTTTACATTACGTCGTAACAGCTGGACCGATTTCAATGAAATTCAGTATACAGGGTGTCCCAGAAGTTGAAGTTGTCAATGAAAAAGAAAAAGTTTGCATACTCTTGAAAATTAATCTGCTATCATATTTATTTTAAATAATATTAGATTCATATAACTTGAGTCTCGTCGTTCCATATAGTGGGGGACCGCGTAGATATTTAGTATCACTGTAGAATCTCATATTAATAATACTTAATATTAAACAAACAATACATTATGTAATGTAAAAATGTAAAATTAGTTCTACAACTCTATTTAAATAGGTATATTAGATAATGCCTAATTACAATAATATACAGTATGCTTTATTATCTGGCTACCCCTTCCTGTTTACAGATGCAACCCAATTACGTTGGGGGTAGGGGGCTCGACAAAGTGTGAAATTGTGTGACATGTTTCAAATTCGAATACATTAGAAAAACACGAAATTCTTTAATAAATATATGAATTTTAGGGGTAGCCTTTACTGATGCTTACTGTAACTAGTAGGTACTTATTGTACATAAATCAGTATTTTATGTAGATGTTTATTATAAGGATAATAGTCGTGGCCTTGTAGAGAACACTCGGTATTTTTGCGTACGTAATATAAGAAGTAGTATCAAATATTATGTATCAATCTACGAATTGCATTTTATATTAATTGCGTAAGGTTTTTTAATTTACTTCAAAAAATAAGGTTCGAATTTCGGTTGTATTTTTTTGTTTGTTACGTTATACCCCGTTATTTATTAAACTATCTGGAAAGTTATTTTTTTGGTAGAAAGTATTTATATATCCTCTCAATATTATACTCTTCCCGTTAATTTTGTATTGAACTTATAAAAACATGAAGTCAGTTTTGTTTTAAGTTTTTTAGACGTACTTAATTATTTTAATGGAATTTACTGGAATTGACAGTGTAGTTTCGTTGTCCCTGGTGACCGTGTCCCCGTCAACGGGGACAACGGGAATTCATTTTTACAATTAAAAATTCTTCTTGTTGTCCCCGGTCTCTGTCCCCGTTGAAAAAGTGAAATAAATTTAAGCCCGGTGTCCCCGGTGTGTAGGTACTTCACAGAATCAAAAGGAGTCGAGTCTTTTTTTAATGATAGAGAAACGTATGATAGATTTAAAATCATAAAGATTTTTATTTCTGTACTTATAATTTAAAAACATACTAAACATAAAGTACTTAATGAAATTGATACTCTTAATGATATTTCACATTATTTCGATCACATTAAAAAAAGACGTCGACAACTTTTGATTCTGCGTAGTATACACCGGGGACCAAGCCCGGTGGGCTTAAATTAATTTCACTTTTTCAACGTGGACAGAGATCGGGGACAACGGGAATAATTTTTAATAGTAAAAATGAATTCCCGAAATTTTGAAACGGGAATTCATTTTTACAATTAAAAATTCCCCGTACTACACCGAATTGACGACCAGAAGCGAAATTATTTTGATAAAATGTGTTTATCTATCTATAATATATTAAAGCGTAGATTATGTAGGTACCTACATGTATTCTACTTAGGGGCCATCCATTAATTACGTCACACTTTAAGGGGTCGGGGGAGGGGGTCGATGGAGTATGACATGGGGTTGTGGAGGGGTGCTAAATTTTGTGAAGTCATATTTGATAATCTAATAATTTCTAAGAATCAAAACACGATAATTATGTAAATTTAATTTCTAGGTGTAAAATTGCAATATAATATGTAGCGTCAAACTAATAGGGATTGTGTCGTACGCGTACCTAATTTATAGATGGCTCCTTTAGAGGTAGGTACATATTTATGTTATGTGCCTACCTTCAAGTTGTAGCTATTGTAGGTATCTTACTCTTGGTTTGTAAGAGTTACGATTATATTTGTAAATTTTAGTAATTTTTTTAAGTTAATCTCAAGTCATTTAAAATGGCAGCTTGTTGAAAATTATGTTCCTTGATTTAAGGTCAGTATTATTATTTGTTTATAATGTTTTTTACATAAATATGTCACTTGTAATATAGTAGTCCCGCGAACAATGTCGAACAATGGTATTATGTCTATGTACCTACTTAGAATAGGGGGGTTACAGAATGGTAAAGTTAAAAGTAACAAAAAAATACGTTTTTTATTTTTTAACAGACATAAAAGGAGGTTCTCAATTCGACTGTATTTTTTTTTGTTTTTACCTCAGAACTTTCGAATGGTGAACCGATTTTGATGATTCTTTTTTTATTTGCCCATTTACATTTGAGGAAAAAATAAAAAAAAGAGAAAATAAGAGATTAAATTTTGTATTGGACTTATTCAGTTCAATTTATAACAACATGCATGAAGTCGGTTTTGTTTTTAGTTTTTTATACGTTTTTATTTATGAGTAAATTAGTATGAAATTCTTGTCTTTTATAAAAATCTATTTGTTTTATATAATAGATAAACTTAGTTCCAACTCAGCTAGACAGGTTTGCCCTATTAATATAGGGCATACAAACATTAGAAAATACTTAATTTTTGAAGGTATGATTATAATTAATTAGATATGTACTTACTTATGTAGTAAAACTGTGCCATTATGCTGTTAGAATGCAACTTATATTTAAAGGTACGTGAGACACTCGGATTAAAAGTAGTTTTGGATAACGCACCCTAACATTACCTAGGTAAAGGTCTGTTAAGCAAAAATCGCTACCGCTATTTGTAGCGGTAAACCGCTAACCGTGTGAAACTAGACGCAGTGCTTGCGTTTAATGATTTATACAGCACGCCTATCATAAACACCCGAGAAAAGTGTATTTTACAGAAGTATAGACAAAAACACATTTTTTAAGGTTCCGTAACTCAAAAGGAAAAAAAGGAACTAATAAAGGATCACACGTGTCTCTGACCGGCGCGGCGGCCTAAAATTTTGAAAAACAAATAAGTTTTTTGTGTTAAAAGCAGCATTATTTTTCCTTTTTAGCATGGTACGTAATCGCAAGAAAAAACGAAAAGAAATAATCCAAATTTCACGTATATTCTACTAACGTCCAAATGTATATTCTAAAATGAAATAGGATCACGACTGTCATCCCCAAGTGCGGTAGACATCCTCTCAGATCTCCAGGCGCTCATACTTTAACGTTGTTTAATTCTTGTCTATTCTTTCGCCTTGAACATGCCTAAAGGGCGTCGTCAGAGGCACGTCCAAACATTATTGACACATGTCCACATTTTGCAGTAGTTAGGTAGCATACGTGACAGGTTGCAAACCCATCGTCGCTTATATTGAATTCTTGTCTATGCTTTCGTAGACAAATCAGTTTCTCGGGTGAATATACTAGACTTGTATGCTCAAATATGTTTTGTTGAGATGTAGGTATAGGTAGGTACTATGCTACTTAAAGAGCTTACAGTGCGCGTCAATTTACATCGCACCTAAGAGGTCTGCTGTGCCATAAGAAATGCCGCAAACTATTTTAATTTTATTTGTAGGTAACAACTAATTATGTTAGCAATGTTTAGTGTAAGTAGTGAGTGTTGTAGAAAAGAGATATTAAAATATTTTGCATACTTTTTCATTGTTTTATTATACACAAGCTTTGATTAGTTTGGATCTAGATAGCGTTGTGAAATTGCCACTAATATGTATTATAATCGTGTTTATGTATGTATTTTCCCTTTATTATTAAAATAAATGAGAATACTAATTATCGTACAAATAAAACACTTTGTTTTTAGTAGAATTATCGTTACATTTTGCAACCAGTTTCAGACTGTTCTGCTGCTCGTCAGTCACTAACGAGCTTAGAGAATGCTGTATCATCTCTAGATTCAAATATTCAATCAGCATATTCAGCATCGATAGTGTGTCATGGAGTTTCGTTGTTGCCTCGTCAGTAACTGACGAGCTTAGAAAATGTTGTAGCAGCTCTAGATTAAAAAAGGTAATGTATTTAGAGGGTGTGTTTAAGATAAAAAAAAAACCTTTGTATTTTAAACAGGTAGTCTTTATTACATTTAATGTTTTATTACAACAAAATTAATATTATTGTTTGTTAAGTAGACGGTGGATCACATAACATCTGAAAAAGAAAATAATCATTTTAATAAAGGTATGAATTTTCAAACAGAGTTCAACCCTGACTTTCAAACAGCTGTATATACTTTAGGGGTTGAATTTCAGGAATTCCTTTCTTAGTGCACCCCTACACACAAAAAAAGAATACACCCTCCAAGTAATGTAGAGGCTATTTAGTTTTTAAAATAAAAATATAAATACCCAAGAAAATTGCAATAATGTAACCTAAGGTATCAAAAATCTTCATTAGTACATCCATACAAAGCCAAGCAGTTAATGGTGCCAATTCTGTTGATATACAGTTACGCTAAATTAGACTTTTACCTAAAACGAATAAAAGCGATCGTATTTTAGGAAATGTTAATATTTAGCTAGTTTGTTAACACTACAGAATTGCATCCAACATTTAATACACATCATGGTAACGAACTACTGCAAACATGTCAAATGGAATGTTTGGACGGGCTGACTAACCCCTTTGGACATCATCAAGGATCTGGGAGCCTGATCTGAGAGGATCTGAGAGGATGTCTATAAACTCACACGCTAAGCTGTGAGCAGATCTGGTGCCCGTTGAGCCAAGAGATCAGCCGCAGAACTGGCTGCAGCAGCCCAAGTGGCCAAACGAGAGGCCAGAAGACTCACACCTGAACGGGGCAGAGCCCTAGGCCTCACCCATGAGATGTGGGCCACGGAAGACACCTGGAAGGAAGGTATATTTTATTACTTTTCACACCTAATATTTATAATAATTAATAATAATAAATATTGGTGGTTATTTCACACAGCGCCATCTGATCCCAAACTAAGCAAAGCTATAGGAACCTGATCACTGATAGAACAATTTCAACTTTTTTTTTTGTTATTACGTTATAACACCCAGACACAGGAGAAACATCAATGTTTATCACACAAATGTTTGATCTGAATGGGAATCAAACCTACAACCAACAGCGCAGAAGAGTTACCAACAGAGCTGTGGGACAGATTTTTGAGTCAGACATACATACAAGTTTGCAGACACGCACTTGTCCGGTTTATTATAACTGTTTTTTATTATTAGTACATAATGTAGATATTTGTTGTAATAAGAATAGTTACCTGATCAATATGCCCTCGAACCAGTTTCTCCGCTAAAGCCTTCATGACCAGGAGTTCCACCTCATCAAGAGGAATGCGAGCTTCACGAGCTATCTCGCTGAAAGTGAGTTTGCGCTGAGCTGAGGTCTTGTTGAACGCCATCTGGAATATGTAAAAGTCTTGTATTACTAACCGACTGATCTATCAACGCACAGCTTAAACCACTGCTTCTAGAAACTTTAATTTGGAGGATGTATTCCTTTTGTTGCATTAAGAAAGGAATTTCCAAAATTCAACCCTTAAATGGGGGGAAGTGGTGCATTTCATGCAAAATAAAATGAAATAGAATCACGACTATAACTCCCAAGTACCATCCAGGGTCATCTCATCATTTCACCGATATCCTTCAAATTGATAGATGCCACTTGCCACTTGATTTAACCAATGATAGATCCATTGATTTGGCTTAATCTCAAGAACCAAGGAGTCGAACACAAGTACATCAGAATTATAAAAAACGTTTATACTAATAGTACAGCTAGAATAAAATTAGAAAAAGAGGGAAATGAAATAAAAATAAATAGAGGTGTACGTCCAGGCGACCCACTATCACCTAAACTGTTTACAGCGGTATTAGAAGAATTTTTTCGAAAATTAAAATGGGACCAGTACGGCTTAAACATAAATGGAGAACTACTATCACACCTGCGATTCGCTGATGACATTATATTATTCGCCACTACTAAAGATGATCTACAAAGCATGCTCCTAGATCTGGACAAAGAAAGCCGCAGGTTAGGACTGACAATGAACACTTCGAAAACCAAAGCCATGACAAATGCAACAGAGGGCCCAATCATTATAGAAGGCGAGCTAATTGAATTTGTTAAAGAATACACGTACCTAGGCCAACAAATCTCAACAACCGATAATAATGTCGAAAGAAATAGACACAGGATAGGGAAAGCATGGAAATGTTACTGGGGGCTAAAGGAGATAATGAAGAATACAGAAACAAAGATGACCGTCAAAACGAAGCTATATAATACCTGCATACTCCCAGTCTTGACTTATGGCTGCCAAACCTGGGCACTCACTAAAGCACAAAACAAAAAACTTAAAACCTGTCAGACAGCGATGGAACGAAGCATGCTTAACATAAGGAAGTCCGATAGAATAAGCAATGAAACTATAAGAAAACGTACCAAAGTTGAAGACGTAACCAAAAGAATAAGGAAGCTAAAGTGGAAATGGACTGGCCATATAATGAGAGGCATTGATAAATGGAACAAAAGCTTAATATATTGGTACCCAAGAAACAGGAAAAGAAATCGAGGAAGGCAGTTCAGAAGATGGGAAGATGACATAAAGACCACAGCAGGAAAAACATGGACAAGAAAAGCGCTTAATAGAACAAAATGGAAAGAAATGGAGGAGGCCTTTGCCAAAGTTGGGCAAACAGACCACGTTGCCGGTGTCACAGACTCACCTGAGTCTTTAGAATAACCCAATTTAAAATGTGAAACATAATGTGTCTGACTGAATAAATGCTATTATTATTATTATTATTATTAGATCCATTGACAATCCTTAAGGCGCTCCCAGTCGACGATTGTTTTTGTTCGAAACGAATAAAGAAATACTTCTGAACAAGCCACATCTCCTATTTTATAATGTATGTACCCATCTTTAATCACTTCGATAAATAATCCTACCGACGACCGCTGCAATGACGACAAACACACGTCGGCGCGTGGTCCGCCTTAGCTTTTCGAACAAATTAATGATATAAATTATGTATAATTACTTATCAAAAATCTATTCTAATAGAAATCTAGATCTACATATTACCTATCTTTAGCAATAAATCACAAGTTGATTTTAATAGTAGGTATATAAAATATTTCGATCATAAATTCTAAAACGTATCATTTTGAAATAATATCTTTATCGTTAAAAGTTTCTGCTATTATGTTTTCAGCTTAATAGAAATCTAGGTAGGAACCTGAAGTAATATATTTATAAAAATAGGAGATGTGGCTTGTTCAGAAGTATTTATTTTTTCGTTTCGAAAAAGAGCAATCGTCGACTGGGAGCCCCTTAATATTTCGTTCAAAAATGCATTGATACGATTCTAATTTCTAATTGAAATGTAAAAAAAGTAATAAACAGTTAGTTTTTCAGGTCCTGTGTAAATGTAAAGGACCGTGGAACGTTAATGAGTACAAAGCTGAAAAATGGGCTAAGCCTGAATGGCCATGTTTGTTGAGTACCTTAAAAAGAACCGAGGGCCTTATGTTGTTATATTATTATATTAGTACTAGCGACCCGTCCCGGTTTCGCACGGGTGCAAAGCTGATACCAAAATATATTACAGAATGGGCAATATTATTCCATATTAAATGCAAAATGTATTTAAGGTACTTAATTAGATAAGGATTGATGCTGTATTGCTTAAAATCGCTTCGTAAATAAGCCATTATTTCTCGTAAAAAGTAAAGGATAGAAATTGATTATTGTGGGTTATCCCTAAGAGATAAACATATACCATCGCGGACTTTTTTGTAGACCTTTTTAAGGTATACAATATTTAGTACATTATTTTGATCCATCTCGTAGAGTTCAGCCAGCGTTTGCAATGTAAGCGCAAAAAAATGTGTTTATTTACGACTTCATATTAGAAATCTTAAAATTATCAGTGGTTCTCTAATATATTAAGCATGTAATTATACATATAAACCTTCCTCCTGAATCACTCTATCTATTAAAAAAAACCGCATCAAAATCCGTGGTGTAGTTTTAAAGATATAAGCATACATACAGACGCGGGAAGCGGGAAGCGACTTTGCTTTATACTATGTAGTGATTAATCATTTATGAATTTAGTGACCTGTATAAGGCACAGCAACGCGATCTTAGTCCTGATATCCTGATGAGCCTGCTTCAGATCAGGATGTGTGGCTGCAATGGCAGCTCGTTCGTAGCGAGAGATGTCTCCGGCTGCTGCAGCTGCTAGGGCTTCGCCTGCCCAAGCGTCTGGAGTCCCCGAGAGGGCTGCTACTATGGGGTGAGCCAGCTGGAAACATATTTTAATAATAGACCTAGAAATCAGAGCAGTGCGCTATCACTAGTCACATAACGCTACACTGTCATTGGAATTTGACAGGTATCAAAAGTTTCTACTCAAACTATTCACTAAGGAGTTCTGTTGAACAGCTCCCGACTCCATCGTACCATATTATGTATTGTATCGTCACCAGAACTACAGTCATGGTCAACTAATTAGGGACACTCTTTGGTTAAACCGAATTGTGAATTTATTTTTTATTTTCCAACGAGTCTAAACCATATTCCATATCTCTTACATGTAAGTATAATTAGTCATTTATGTGCCCGATTATACAAACAATAACAACTTCTTAAACATTAAACCTAGCTAACCAAACAGATAAACCATTACAGTATAGCTGATAGATTATCGTAGTGCTATTTGTTCAAATAATGCTGGCTGGCCATTTAATTAGGGACACTGAGATATTGCGTTCTGTTTTCAAAATTTGAATCTCAATACTTTTTTACTTCTTCTCTTATTGTTTCGTGGTAGTTTTGGCGGCAATCCCGATATTTATTTTAAGTTTTGAAAAATATTTTGAAGAAAAATGGGTAAAAATAAAAGTTGCGATCCAACACTACGAAAAATTATCATGAAGTTTGTTGTCGAGCATGGTTGGCCATACCGAAGGATAGCAGAACATTTAAATTGTTCAAAAACTATGGTATACAATGCAGTGCAACATGTCAGACGCAATAACACAGATTTAAATGTGCCCAGAACAAAAAGATCGAGAAAAACAACTCCGCAAGAAGATAGAATGATAACCAGGTTAGCTAAGAAAGATCCGTTTCTAGGCTCTATTTTAATTAAACACGAAGTGTTTGGGACAGACGAAAGAGCTGGTGTCTCAGCGAGGACCGTTCGACGACGTCTGGTAGAAGCAGGGTTGTTCGGAAGAGTGGCTCGCAAAGTACCGTTGTTGAAGAAAGAACATAGAAATGCTCGTTTGGCGTTTGCACGTAAATATGGACATTGGACCTACGCCCAATGGCAACATGTATTATTCTCTGACGAGACCAAGGTTAATTTGATTTCTTCAGATGGAAGGCAATACGTACGGCGTCCAGTAAAAGCAGAAATGAATCCAAGATTCACAAAAAAGCAGGTGAAACATGGCGGTGGAAACATTAAAATGTGGGGTTCATTTTCTGGACGTGGAGTGGGACCTGTGAGGAAAGTTCAGGGTAACTTAGACCAACATCAATACAAGGCAATATTGGAGGAAACGATGCTTCCCTATGCTGAGGAGCATCTCCCTATTATATGGACGTTTCAGCATGATAACGACCCGAAACATACCGCCCGTTCAGTCAAGTCGTTTCTTACCAGTCAGTCAGTATCGGTGCTAGATTGGCCAGCAAATAGCCCGGACCTTAACCCAATCGAGCACCTTTGGCACGAAATCAAGAAAAAAGTAGCCACTTATCGTACCACAACTTTAGATGAACTTAATGAAGCTTTTTGTGAGGCATGGGCAAACATTCCTGTCGAAACATGCCAGAAACTGATAATGTCTATGCCACATCGGTGTCAAGCGGTAATTACTAACAAAGGTTTTGCTACTGGGTACTGATTTTACACGTAATAAAATGGAGCTGTTAAAGATATTATAATACTGCAGATTATTAGTTTTGTTTAACTCTATTTTTCATTATAGTTTACTGTCCTTAATTAAATGTCCAGCTACAGAATTATACCTTAAAATTGAATACATGTTCAACCTTTGATATTAAATACTTTTTTCTATTTATTTATTCTTTTATTTACAGCCATTTAAAGCATAATAATCGGACCAAATTATGCAAATAATAGTTACTGAGAAATCAATAGGGTTTTATATTGGTATGTACATAACCGGTTATTGTTCTTCACTATCTTGCATGTCCCTAATTAGTTGACCACGACTGTAAAGGTATATGCAAAATATTTGCTTCTAACAAATGGTTGAAAATTGGTTTGTAAATTTTGACATACGACTTACAAACGGTGCAAGTTAAATAAGAGCTTGTGAAATTGGTGAAGTATTAGAAAGTCAAACTTGTTTATTATTAAATATATATCATAGAAAAAAGTATTTAAAGTATGCACTCACCAGCTCATCCAGATCGTAGACATCCGGTGCGATGAGGGCAGCCAGCGCCAAGGCCAGAGCCACGCGTCTTCTCTCCGGCAGAGGCAAGTCCGCTCCTCCAGCACTCACACCCACATAGCGGAGAGCACAGCGATAGTAGCGAGACATGGGGCCTCGGACTCTGAATATTATATTCAACTTATTCAAATATGAACGCGCTAAACTCTACAACTACCGGTCAATAGCCACATTCATGAGAAAGGGCTAACAAGGATAAAACCGCGGGGCTCAGCTAGTGTAGTATGGTAGTCTGTCTAGCTAGATCCTAAGATGCAACTGGATATTCTGATGTCCTATTCAAAAAGGTACAATAAAGAAAACATTGTGAAGCCAGTTAGTACTCTTGTTAACACTGACAGGCTTGCAACCTGTCACATTATGGATTGCTAACTACTGAAAATATGCGGTATGTGCCAGATGTAATATTATGTTGACATGCCTCTGACTAACCCCCTAAAACTTTATGGATCTATGTGCCTTGAGATCTGAGAGGATGTCTACTGTATTTGGGGATTACAGTTGTGATCCTATTTTATTTCAAACATATCTATACCTACAATCTCGAGCGCAGAAGGCAGAGCTACTATCAACTGATCTGTGTTACTTATTACCTGTAGTACTCAGAGGCAAGTTTGTAAAACCGTGCATGTACTGGAGTGACTCCATCGGCATCCTCGAGCGAGCCTTCCAGCTGATCAATGATCTTCTCCGTGGAATCCAAGTCGTTTAACTTCTCCAGGTACAGTTGACCTTGGAGCACCTGGAAATTTATTAAAAATGTAACAATCTGTAAATTTAGATTCCTGATTGGTGCTTACAGTTAAAATGAAATGAAATATTATCATGCCTGTAATCCCCAGGTATCTATATCAATTTTGCAAATAGAAAAATCCATCAATGTACGTTTGGGATTTGAACCTTGTGGGTTCAAATCCCTTCGTATTGACAGTCAAGATTTAACAACAAGACAAGTTCAACTCTGCTAACACAGCTAATTAAATACTATAATATAAAGTATATTATATTAGTATAACACTGAAGTTTTTATCGATTAACAAAACAAGGGGAATCTTAGTAGATCAGGACATGGATGTGACAGTTTTTTTGTGTATTACCTTGCATAGTGCCAGAGCTTCATCATTGATTTTGATCTTAGTTTCAATCTTTTCCAGAAAAGCGATTGCCTCCTTCTTATCTTCATACTGGGATATGATTATTGATACTATTTCTACCAGAGACAGAGGGTTTATCCTGAAAACAAAGTGAGAATTAAACAAAATGTACACAAATCTGCACTACTAATAATGAGGTCAAATTTGTATTTTGTTTGTGATGAATAACTTAAAAGTACAGGACCAATTTTATATATTCTTTCACCCAACAAAAGTTACATTTATCAGTGAGCAACCTAAGCTATATTTTATTATAAAAACCATTAGAGATCTCTATGAAAATTGCAATAATGTAACCTAGGGTATGAAAAATTTGCGTATAAACTTCATTTATTACACCCGTACGAAGAAATAAAATGATGTTGGTATGTGTACTGACTTGTTTTCAAAGACGGTGAGAAAGTTGCTGTAGAGTTGAATGAGGTTGTCCCCGGCCTGAAGAGAAGGTTGTTTCACAAAATCTTGCAGTTTCAATGTAAGTTGATGCCATAATCTGCAAGAAACAAAATAATAGGTTACGCCATGACGAAGCCAATTTTCATTGTTTGTTACTGATGAGGATAGTAAAACTTACTTTTTATTGTATAGCTCTTCAAGCTTCGCCCAGTCCGCTGCCAAATCAGGCTCGGCGGCCTGTTTTTTCGACAGAAAATCATTTACATCGATCACCGCAAACTTTACCGAAGCCATCGTACTAAAATTACAATTTTTGTTGTAATTGTGTGAAGTTAGTCACTTAATCCAACAAAGATAACAGATTATAAACTTCTACAGACTATATACACACTGCAGTTATTGTTTTTCAGCGCTACCTATTGGGGAGTAGCAAACCACAAGTTTTCAAAGCAACAGACAGAGCCATCTATTGACAAGTAAAACAACAGTTTAAAAATATCTAATAGATGTCTCTGTAAGTCTTTTGTATCCTCAGTTGTCGGGGTTCAAATAGTACAAGCTTTACGTAGTTTGGGGCTAGACCGCGCATTGCCTTATGTCATGAACCACAAGCCGTATCCTAACGTGGTTTACATATTGTTAAATTATACATCTTCGGTCCCTCTTTACTTATACTAGAGAATCGGAATCTACTTTATTTATTCTGTGGAATTATGGTAGTACCTTTAACCTCTGACTAGCCCCTTCACAAGAGCTCTACTTACTACTCATAGAATAAAAGGTTAAAATAAAACATGCATAGTAATCATTTAAATATATATTTCTATAGAAATCTGTTACGTATATTTAGATAAATAATCTCGGGCACGATCACCGTTTAAATAAAATACGATTTCGAAAACATCCGAAAACGCATCAACAATTTTATAAGCATCTTTGGTTAAAATTAAGATTCAATCACTATTAAAATAAAAACAGATAATACAAAATAAAATAAACAAACAAAACAACCACGCCTCAGCTTTACATATAAATATTTAGCTGTAATTTTCAATTTCAAATGAAACTTTAGGCCGGCCTTCCTACTTCGGTCGCGTACGAATGCCCAACTTAACTCGTAATCATTATTAGCATAACTGTCAAAGGAGGAGGATTAGGCAAAGTGCAATAAATTATACATTTTATTTGTATTAAGTATGCTTATATTTTCTTTATATTATGATTTCATTGATGATATTACAATAAGATTTCTGACGTGTAAATTGATTACTCTGATTATTCAAAAAACATTGCGTGGTTTTGACAGTTAAGGCCAAAATGACGATTACCAGCAGTGTGCTAAGCGTGCGTACTTGGGACGTACGCAACTGACATAAGCGAAAGAGGAAAGCCGGGGGGTTAGAGATTAACGGTAGACCCGTTATTTTCCATTTCCACTGATAATTTTTGAGACGTCTCACGACTGTAATCCCTCCGATACTTGAAGATGTAAGGGGGTACTCAGCACGTCCAACAGTACATTTGGTAGATACTTTTCTGTAGTGACGTGACCGGTTGCAAGCCCATTGCCGCGTAAAGAACACATTTGTTTTGTACGCCTCACCAAATTACTTCTTTAATACTTTTCGAGTTGAATTTATTGTTTTTTATTAGTTTATTTAAAGGTAACATAACATTACTATATTAAGTAACGATTTTACCATTTTATTGGAACGAAGTTCCTTATTAATTTAAATATTTTCAAGACATTTTTTTTAATAACTTTCTCAGATCATGAAACTATGAACTAAACGTATATCAAAAATGATGAATTAATTTTTTTTTAGTTTAAGAATTTACATTGTCAAGATTTGACATCAAGAATTTTGCAAGCTTTCCAACTGTCAATTATTGACAGCTGGCATTTTGTGAGGTTTCATAATGTTATCTCGACAACTTGAATCGTGCTTTCCAACTGTCAATTATTGACAGCTGGCATTTTGTGAGGTTTTTGTTAAGGTTCGACAACTTGAATCGTGCTTTCCAACTGTCAATTATTGACAGCTGGCAATTTGTGAGGTTTCATAATGTTAAGTCTCGACAACTTGAATCATGCTTTCCAACTGTCAATTAGTGACGCTGACATTTTGTTAGGTTTCTTATTGTCAAATCATGACAACCGGAGATAATATTAAACTATCATAAAGGCATCATTGTCTAGAAAGGATTGACAAAAAAAAATGCATATTAAATAAAAAAACCATTTGGTAAATTTAGTTGTAAGCCTATCTAACATGTAATCCGGCAAACTGCACAGTCATGACAGTCCTTTTGACAGCGCAATAGTTTTTAGGAACTGATTTGTATAATGGATCTAATTATCTACTAAAAATATATTGTTGTATTCTGAAATTGAGAAACATACGAATCTTGACTCTAACATAGAATAAATATTAAAGGACATTTCACACAGCGTCATATAGCCCCAAACTAAACAAAGCTTGTATTATGGGAACTAGATAACTGATAAATTACTTATACTTTTTTTTGTAAATACATAATTATGATACATTATAACACCCAGACACAGAACAAACATCTATGTGCATCACACGAATATTTGTCCTGGGAATCGAACCCACGACCTACAGCGCAGAAGGCAGATTTAATTGTATCATCTATAAGTATCCCTTATTTCAGAATACAACGCTGTCAATGTCAAAAATCAACAAATCATTTTAAAACAATAGTATAATAAATTATGGTAGTACACTACAATGGCCATTTTAAAAAACTTAACAAAACCGTACTGCCATATTTCCGTCACTGTCACTTTGACAGGTAATTTGTCTAAATGCTCCAAAAAATGTGACAATACGGCGTAAATAAATAGATTTAAATTCTTTTTTTTATAAGTTATTAAGATCTAAGTACATAATTATAATTCCTAGCTATTTTCACCAGACAACGTTTGATCAAAAGCGATTTTTTGAAATGCGTATAATAAATACACATTTTTGCTAATTAAAAAAAAACTATATTCAATGAAAAATTAGTTTAAACCCAGCTCATGTCAATATAATCTGTATTTATATAATAAGTACAGTTTTATATATATTATATATTCAGATTACACGTGTACATAAACTTTATATAATAATATTACAGATCCAACAACAAAAATAACGAAATAATTTTTAATATAATAAATATTATTATTAATATAAGCTTTATTACACTCTTATATACAGTGAAAGGACGTATTTTTATTAAATATAATATCTACCTCGATTTTGTAAACAAAGTTCATTCAAAAATATTCAAAAAAAAAAATCATTTCTAATAGACTAGACATATCTTTTGACTTTTATCCTATAGTAGGACATTCTGTAGAGTAGTCAGACTGAATGCCATGTACATACACAAGAAAATAAAAGGATTTATTATTAAAGTCAAATATAAAATAAAAAATATTTTTTTAATTTTATTAAATTCGAATATTTTTGAATTACTTTGATGTTATTTTTTTTAATGTGTTAAAATAATAGCTGAGGCTAGACGGTTCGATTTTAAAAATAAATAATAAAAATATACATAAATATAATCGTATAAGAATGCAGTATATATTATTATTTTTATGTCATCTGTCATAAAGAACAATATTGTCAAAGTCAAAGTCGAATAATTGTAAAGTCAATTAAATATAAATATTCAATAATCTTAATGTTCTGAAATCCGCGAAATTCAACCCCTAGTATATACCTAGTGTAAGTAAACAAGGGTAATTTCACACGATTTTTAATTTTTCTTAAACTGTCATTCAAAAATCTATGTAACAATTTTCCAAGAATATAGAAGGATTGTAAGATTATATTTATGTATAATTTTACTGTATGAATTATAATACCGTTATTTCGAATAATACCTATTTTATTATCACTGCAAGCTTCTAGTTAGTTTAGACTAGTGAATATCTTATAGTAGCTATTAGCGTAGTTAATTATCGGCACTGGTAGTTTTGAAATAATTGATCGAAAAAGCATAATTTTGTGGTCATTGGGGTGCTTCGGGGTCAGAAAGGCGGTTTGTTCAGTCCAAGGTATTTTAGGGTATTATAGTAATTTCGGTTATTTTGGGATGTGTATCCTGGTTTCTAAGGTGCAAAGTATTTGAACTATCACTACATAGTATAAAGCAAAGTCGCTTTCCGCTTCCCGCGTATGTATGTTTGCTTATATCTTTAAAACTACACAACGGATTTTGATGCGGGTTTTTTTAATAGATAAGAGTGATTCAGGAGGAAGGTTTATATGTATAATAACATGCTACCCGTGCGAAGCCGGGGCGGGTCGCTAGTAATAGATAAATAGATAATACTTCACTGTACACCAGAAATATACAAGAAACACTTACAAATAATTTTCAAATTAAGTACAATGGGCGGCTTTATCGCAAAAAGCGATTTCTTCCAGGCCACCTGACTAAAATTTAAACTGTATGTAAATAAAGTGAGGAGCAAACCTTGGCTTGGGTAGTCGCTAGAGAAAAAGGCTTTTTAAAGGGAATAGAAATGAAAGGACGTCTAAACCAAGTTATCGGGGTCACTATAATTGCAACAACTAGTATGCGAGCTTGATGAAATATCGCCTATTTTTAAAAATAGGTATGCAATGTCAAATTTGACAGATAGTGAAATGATTCTATGTTAATAAAGCACATATTCTTGTACTCTCATTATTCCTACCTTCATACTTATCCTATACGAATATAACTAATGCTTTAGTTACAAAAAGTCACTTTTAATTGCTCAATTCAATATACTAACTTTTTAAATCCAAAAAATCTTTCCAATTTCCCAGGTAGCTAAAAAACACTATTGCTCCTAAAACACCCGTAGCATACACATACACCCTTCTGACCCCCTTGACACCTCGTTGACCCCCAAAATCCACCTCCTTGACTACATGAGCCCGTCTGACCCTTACCGTGACTATGACTATGACTATGACTATGACTATGAGTATGAGTATGACTATGCCAGTGCCGATGTGGTTATGACGCTGTGAACTACATGCGTTCGTAGAACAGCACGTACGCTTCGGGGGATACCACGTCGCGCGGTTTTATGGGCGACAACCTGAAATTACAAATAACATAAAACATTCATTTATCTTATCTTAAATTAAAAATACTTATATTAATTAAATATTATTATTAAGAGTCGTGTTGGCAGAGTTGACTTTTAATCTGAAGGTCGTGGTTCGAGTCCTGGACGTACATCAATACATAAATAAATAGGATCACGACTTTAATCCCCAAGTAAGGTAGACATCCTCTTAGGTCTTCACGCGCGCTGATCCTTGAAGGGTTTAGTCAGAGGCACGTCCAAACATTACATTTAGTTTATGTCCACATTTTGCAGTAATTAGCATTCAAGACGTTACCAAGAATACCAACTGATTTCCTCACGATGTTTTCCTTCACCGTTTTGAGAACGTGTTAGTGCGCATATACATTTTTCAAATAAAAATCTGTATTTATTGTAACCCTCGTATTCAGGAACGAGACTATGAGAACACGCACTCACAGTGGACGAAATCTTTTTCCATAAACATCACTTTATGTGTTGTGCGACACACGAGGCAAAGTTGTGTGCCTTTAGCCAATGTTGAGCTCTAGAGGCACACGGTAGTGTGCACCATAGTGTCGCTCAACACATAAAGAGATGTTTATGAAAAAAGATTTCGTCCACTGTGGGTACTCATAGTCTCGTTCCTGAATACGGGGGTAAATCTATTTTTATCACACAAATGTTTGTCCTGGGTAGGAATCGAACCCCGATTATTTTAGATGTAGTACCTAGAGTCGTTGTACTCATGCCAGTCGCCCGTGTAGGGATGCTTGCAGTATGCCGTGTAGTGGCCCGAGTAGGTAGTGCCTGCAATATATTATATGTATTTAAACACTAAATATTTATTAATAACCAATTACAATATCAACCCTTTCAGCTAACAAGTCGTAAACACGATTATGGCCAAATTGAGTTATTTACCGAAATGGTTACTAATGCATTTTTACCACAGTGGTTGTGGTTGCGGTTGGCTACTTACTAAAAGTAAAATGTTAACAATGCATACAATGCATACAATACATATCAGAGTGGTTTAGTTAGGTTTAATAATCATTTATTCTCAAAAGATAATAAATATCAGTTACGATGGTTACTTACCAGAGTGGTTACTAACGGCATACAGGTTGTACGTGACGGACTGCGAGCCGCGAGTCGCCGCGTAAGGGGACATGTCGAGGGAGTTAAGAGGGAACTCCACTAGGACATTCAACTTGCCACGGAAACGTTCGGTGGGAGAGAACCTAAAACGAGTAATATACATTTCATTCATTATTTATTTACACAAAAGTAAACAAATTTCAACTTATAACACGCTATTGATTACATAACCGTCTTTATTTATTTTAATTTTTATTATTTTGTGATAATTTACAGCTAGCATGGGTGGCTAGTGGTTGCTAGTGGTTAACAATAAATACTTATAGGCTAATTAAGTTTTTTCGCTCTCATTATTTTCAGTTCATCCAAAGGTTGTCTGGAAGAGATCAATCCAAGCGATAAGACCGCTTATTGTACTCCAATATTACTTACGTTTGTTATAATTTTTATTTTATTGTTTATTTTATTTTATTGTGGTGTGTATGTGTAATAAAATAAAACTATCTAACCAGGTGCCATTGCACCCCCTTAGGGGATTAATTTATGGAATTTAAAAAAATAATACAAGTGGGTGGGTATCGAACCCAATTCCCGGTGCCAATTGAGCTGTGTGACTACAATAAAGTGACTAAACAGTGACAAATAAAAGGACATTACCTTTTGAGATGCAAAACCAAAACTTGAGGAAACTTCTGAACCGTGAACCATTTGAGGCACTTTCGTCGAACACCGCATTTCGAACAAGTCTGAAAAAATTATATAAAATAAGTTTTGCGAGAAGTTATTCTCTAACATTTCACCCAAAATTGAACCCTAAGGGGGTGCAGCGGGCTGAACTCTCTGATTTGTTATTGCACCCCTTCGCACCAAAAGGAAGACACCCTCCGAATTTATAGTGGTTTAAGCTGTGCGTTGAATTTATATCAGTCAGTCAGTAACGCTAGAATTTTATATATTTAGATTATAACGATAAAGAATAAGAAGTCGAAAAAAACTATTGAAAAAAAAAGTCTCTTTTCCAACAATTTCAATGTTTTACGATAGAGTTGTTAAAAATCTAATTCCTGAATGTACGCAGACGAAGTCGCGGCTAAATTTAGTATAGAATAAATAAAGAAATGAAAATGTCCTTACTGGCTTCTCATCACCGTCCATTTCTTCCTCTTTAGTGAAATGTTGCAAACATTGTTGTATCTTCAAGTTGCCAGTGCGAGATGGGATCGGTAAACTGGAATAAAAATCAATAATATTGGGGTCAAAAATGACCCAAGCACACGCTATTGGGGTCATGAGTCCAATTGTAATTAATATTGAGAAAACATTAGTTAAAAATATTGAATATAATTGTATCAAAACAATAATTATAACAAACAAAACAATATTGGGATTCAGGATGACCCAAGGTTTTGGGTCCCGGAAACGGACCCGTGATCCCATTGATATTGGACCCATGCATGGTCTTGGGTCCGATTCTACCTAATATTGTTAAATAAGAGTCATGGATCCGTTTTTTTTATTGTTGGACATAACATACAGAGCCATCTAGCTCTAAACTAAGAAGATCTTATACTATCGGAACCAGATTACTGATAGAATACTTAAATACTGTTTTTGAAAAAAACACCGATGTTGACACACAAATGTTTGTCCTGGGTGGGAATCGAACCCACAACCTACTACTACCAACCCTGCCAAGCGAGCTTTGAGGCAAACACTAACCTAAGGTCCCAAAATGGGTCAAAAGTGACGCTATCATGGTTGCAATGCGTGCACCTAAGTGTAGACTTCAGCTGACCCACGAATATGTCGCTGACGCGTGATTCCTCAAGACGGCAATAACGACTCCAAGCCTCCGAAGCTTTAGCTGCGTCGCTGTAAAAAATATTATATTATATTACATTGTCATCGGAACTTGGCAAGAATGCAAAATATTTACTCAATCAGAGTATTTACTAAGAAGTTCCGTTGCGAGTGTGCGAGTTGAACAGCTCTTGTCTCCATCATCAGATCATTTCGCTGTCACCATATTATTGTATTGTCACCAGAATTCAAGGTGTATGCAAACTTCAGCTCAATCGGATACCAACAAATTGTTTGCAAATATTGACTGACACAAACATACAAACAATGCAAGTGTTTCATGATAATTATAGTTACCTGAGGTTGTCATCGATTTCGGTGAGAATCGGCTTCGGTTTGACAGTAACTCTGTTCACATCCTCGTGCAGACCTTCCAGCAAGTAGCGAAGGAACTCCTGGAAACCAAAGATATATCTTTATTCATCAATCATCAATCCATCAGACATTGGGTTGGAAGAAATGGCAAAATGGCAAAAATGCAACATTTGTGCGATGAACATAAATTGGTTGTGTTTGGGTGTTATAATGCATTGTATGTATGTATTTACAAAAAAATAAAATTTACTCGAACCCACAACCTACGCAGAAGGCAGAGTTACTACCAACTGATCTGTCAATGCAATCCACTAACTCTTAAGTACAAACTTATTGAACTAAAGTTAAGTAAACTTCGTACCAAGTTTCTTTAAGATCCTTGAATAAGCCTCTTAAGAACCCTCTTACTTTCGGGTCAGAGGCACTTCTGAATATGACAATCGACACATACCCCCTTTACAGTAAGTATACAGTAATACAGGGTGAATAAACAACTTCCAAAAACTCAAAATTAATATTTAGGATGTCTACTCTTGAAAACGATAAACGATATATCGCGACAAACGTCACTTTGTTTCCGGGTTAATCTCTGAAACTGCTGAACCGATTTTAATAGGACATTCACTGGAAGATAGAGGAGATTATAGGGCAACATAAAAAAATTCTTTGTATATGTCTAGGGGGGTAGTCAGAGGCACGCCCAAAAATTGTATTTGGCACATGCCCACATTTTGCAGTAGTTAACATTCTATATAAGCTACTTTTTATCCCGGATTTCCCACGGTATCGGGATTTACGCTAGAAATAGACTAGATGGTAATATCGATTCATTACCCGCATATGAATCGTTTCAGCTAGTATATAATATTTAAATATGAAAAAACTCCATAAAGGGCTTGATCGTTTTGGGTCCAAAAAGAGCCCAAGACCCCAGTTTTGTTTACCTGCGCATCCTGCTGGCTGTACCCCATGAACCGAGGCGCGAATCTCTGAACCTGCGACTTGAAAGTGGTCGTGTTGACGACGGAATCCCTTTCACCGCTACGCCATAACTCCTTGATTACGCTCGCGAACGCTAAACCAAAATAATTATACATTAGTATTATTATTAATATTAATTTGAGCACGTTGGGTATAAATCTATCATAGCTATGATTGGTGCCTCAAATGACCCACCTGTGAGGTCTTAATTACTTTTCAGATTGTGATTAAAAACTTGGGGTCCAAAGTGACCCATGGAGTCTAATATGAATAAAAATGACCCAAAAGGTCTATCAATTAGTGGCATCTGAAATGACAGTACTAAATTAAAACTAGTATGAGTGTGGGGTCCAAAATGACCCGTGGGGTCCTGGGTGACCCATAAGGTCTAAAGCGACCCACCTGCGATAAGAGCGCCTCGCATACAAGAAAGAGTGGTATTCGTGTCGGCGACATGTTTATCCGCCACCACATATTCCAGTAATGGCCGCGTGTTGGACAAACATTGCATCACACTGTTCATAAAGCATGTATTCCCGATGTTCCGTAGGCCGTTCAATCCTGGAATGATAAACAAAAACATAGTTAAAGTCGATAAGGTATTTATTGCATGAAAATTAAAAGGATCATATTGGCGTAGCTAGCGGAGCAGGGCGAGAGATTCCAAGCTTTGTGATTGGTCAATTCACAGTCGGGTCCACTCCGCTCAGCTCTGCGTCAGTGGAAACGCACCAAACGTCTTAGGAACCAGTGGAATATAATGAACGTATTTCTTATCTACACACCACTAAGTATTTATCCTACCGACTGGGCCAGAAATATTTTGTACTGTGATATGGTGGCTTGTCAAAGCGCCGGAGAAAATCCAGGTTAATCCAGAATTGCCTTTTGACTGTCCCCATCAAAGAAATCCCCATTGGCGGCTCATTGAGTTTTCCACCAGCGGCGCCAGTTTCAAACACTCATAACGGCTTTAAACACAAGGTTTTCTAGGCTAAACTAAATTTAAGTGTGAGCCTCACCTGGTGGTTTTACCCTGGCTTCAACTACTGGGTGACTACTGACTACCCCTGGGTCCTGGGGAGATTTATATTTGTTTATTATATATGTTGACTTACCACTAGTCTGACTCGACTTCTCAGACTTCGGTTCCCTCGTTTCTGTGACGGAGTCGGCTCGCTCAGTGCTTCTCCGCACATTGCCGCTGCTCTTACCACCGGCCAACTCCTGGAATTACACAATACAGCATCGTTGTAGTTTTAAACTTTCGCTATACAATTTACTATTGATAGATCACGATTTATCTTTCTTTTTTGAGCATGGTAGATTTGTTGTTGATAATTATTGTTTTATCTCACGAGAGCGGGTTGGTCTTAATTTTTTTGAGTTCAGATAGAAAAATTGCAGCAGTGTCTATAAAAAGTTGGTAGAATTTGATATAAAACTAAGAAAGACAAAAATCTTCTAGAATGAATTGCGAATCCCATTCATGAATTCACTTCGAATTATTCGTTGTTTAATTTACGAGGAGTTAACATTTAAGAAGATTTCTTAGATAAATATCATGATCTATCAATAAATAGTTCGTATGCATGATCTCTTAATTGATTCTTAGTCACCGAGCTATCTGCAGACCTAGAATGGGCATCCATTAGGACAGTTCGAATAAAGCGACATAACTATCCAAGCATGACAATCACAATAATGTAAAGAAGTTTATCGATTTTCCTCGATAAAAATGTCGCTATACTCAAATGTAATTTTGTCTTCTCCTCCGTAGACATACCGCTGTCTTGGCTGCCCATGCTATGTCTTGTAGCTAGCGGCTCTAAAGGAGCCTTTTGAATAATGGTGACAGAACTAGTGTGGTGGAAATATTGTGTAAGGATCTTGTGCTGCTCGCAAAAAAGAAACATCATTCATTTCATTCAAATAAAGAAAGTGTTTAAGCTCATCAAATCAAACCATGCAAGAATTCACAAACATAATAATTATTTATTGATGAAAGTAAGCAAGAGTGCAATGCTCGTAAATTTTAGAAACACTGATGAAAGAATGAGCTCTAGCTTTGTTACAGATGCAAATACGAAATAGGGTGAGAATTGTATTTACTTATGCTTACCTTGATAATCAGATAAAAAATCCCACTAGCTGCGCCAGTTTTGCAAAAGATAAAGATTTAACAAACGCGGACAAACCTGATTTAGTTGAAATAACAAAGCCAAGATGCGACTACACCATTAAGACGCTGCCAGTCGACGATTATTTTTGTTCGAAACGAAAAAAGAAATACTTGTGAACAAGCCACATCTCCTATTTTATAATGTATAGTATATGTGAATAAAGATGTACCCATCTTTAATCACTTCGATAAATAATCCTACCGACCGCTGCAATGATGACAAACACACGTCCGCGTATGGTCCGCCTTAGCTTTTCGAATAAATTAATGATATAAATTAAGTATAATTACTTATCAAAAATCTATTCTAATAGAATTGTAGATCTACATATTACCTATCTTTAACAATAAATCACAAGTGGATTTTAATAGTAGGTATATAAAATATTTCGATCATAAATTCTAAAACGTATCATTTTGAAATAATATCTTTATCGTGAAAAGTTTCTGCTATTATGTTTTCAGCTTAATAGAAATCTAGGTAGGAACCTGAAGTAATATACTTATAAAAATAGGAGATGTGGCTGGTTCAGAAGTATTACTTTTTTCGTTCCGAAAAAGAGCAATCGTCGACTGGCAGCCCCTTAATAAAAAAAACAATCAGCTTTTGAAATAACAACCATGCAGAGTCCATAAGACTTAAAGGCATTACACGCGCAACCTACGCAAATCTTGTGACGTGAAATAGTAATACAAATCGACAACCTACAATTATTATTTGTCTTAAAGCTATGTTCAGATCTCTGAAAACGCGCGTCTAGATAGCCTAATATTTAATTAAAACCGTTCACAAAAGCGCGCGTTGACGCGGCGCGGCGCTTAGAAAAAGTATCTAGGCAATTCTTTTGATATTATAATGTATCTCGTGTCATCTGAACTCTTTAAATTTGGTCGCGCGTCAACGTGCGTTACATGTGAACTAGCGATAAATTTACACCTGTTTTTCGAGACCAAGCTATATAAAATGTTTCGTAAACTCTGGGGAGGGTTGATACCAAAACCATGCAGTCACGCTCGTGTCCTTAGCGTTACCATTCTCGAGAAGCTCAACGCGGCGAGTTCGACCGCGTAGCGACTCTGCAGCCGTCCGCTGATGTACACGCGCCTCGACATCGGAACCGAGGAGAACTGGCGCGTGTACGTGACGCCTTAGAAACGTCAAAATCGGTATCAATAACATTCGATTAAAAAAAACCCAGGGTCACAGGATAATACATTATGAATCGATCAGACCAGTAGAAGTTGCTCGATCACGTCAAACAAAAAAACCGCAGCATTATCGGTCTATTTGTTTAGGGAGCTACGATGCCACAGACAAACAGATCCACCGACAGACTCTTATAACATATCTATTTCTGCTTCAGGAGTTAAAAACAGAAAAATAAATAACTGATTCTCTGCATACAGATCCTTAGTAAATAATAATAATTTTCTAGGGTCCTATGAACGCATTTTTCGGGGATCGCTACGCTCGCTACTACTAAGACACAGTAATAGATAAGAGAAACAGTGAGCTCGTTGGATCAAACTCACCCTGATGAAGATTCTCTAGATGAATCGAAACATTGTCGGTGTCTTCATCGACATTATATTTTTACGTAATTTCCCGTTTTGTCAAAAAGAGACCGAGAAGCAACGAAAGGAGTTTGTGTCTAAGCTAGGACATAAGAAGGCTGTATAGTGTATACCTGTCTTGTAGTCCTCACTGGCGGAATAAAGGGTCGCGCGTGGCGCGGCCTGGTCGTCTCCACGCATCGTCGACTGCCGCACCTCATGGCGGCCCAGAGCTGCGCACACGCATGCCGTCACTATGATCGCGCAATGGACTATTATGTACCACACGTCGGGAGATAGCTGGGGGAGAATTTTGGTGGTTCGGCGAGCTGTGGTAGCAAGATATTGGCCTCCAAGTGAGGTTGTTCTGGAGGTTCTAAGGTTTCGCAGTTTTTGTCACTAAAGGACCTCGACCTCGAAGTGAGGAGCTTGTTCCTGAGGTTCTATGGTTTTGCAGGTATATCCGTAGACAAGAGAGGTTGTAAACTTGTAAGACCTGGTTTCACTTCAGTTCGAATTAAAGTATCAGAACGGAGACTTCTTTGTTTTTAGGCGTGCTCTCTCCAGAGACCTAGAAGTTCTTGATCTCTTGAAAGTTTATTGGAGCGAAGGTTTGCTTTGCAGAAAGATTCTAGCTAGAAACTTGAGGTTGGAAACTCGTGGCTACGCAAAGTTTGGTTTAAATCTCGTTGGTTCAAGTTTGGAGATTTAAAGTTTATCAATCTAATGTTTAAGAAAATCACTGTGTCTTTTGTTGCAACTTGGGGTTTCTATACCAAATTTGAAACTTTTTAATAAGTACAGTTTTTGATAACGATAGAGTATTTCGGAAAAATATTCTCGAGATAACAATTATGATATTGTTCGAGGATTATTCTACCAGGTCGTAAGACTGGTCACACGCTCCAAGTAGGTTTTGATGATTGAAAACTCTTTCTTGTTTAGAATCGAAACAGAAGAGTAAATTGCTTTCTGTATTCAAAATATTGTATCCAGAGATGCTAGATGATAGATCTAAATTGGTTATCTTCGTAAAGATTTGAGGCTATTTCCAGGCCATTAATGGATCTGCTTATCTTCCAAACACAAAAAACGGGGACATCACAAAACAGTTCAGAAACTTCACATCGCAATGTCAAAGTTCGAGTCAAAGTTCACTGACGCATTCAATTATAGCACCTGCTGCTTTAAAAATAGAGTCTACAAGGGCACAGAGCAAGGTCACTTTCAATTTAATCACTCAAACTTCACGAGAAAAAAAAATGGTTGTGTAATGTCAGATTTGACAGCAGAAAATGCGGGAAAAATACAACATGGCGGCGACTCAACCCCCATAGGGAGTGGCATTTTAACTTTTTTTTGTTTGTTTCTTTTTAATAGTTTCGAGCACGCGTTGGGTTGAGATTGTGAGTTGAACTGACGAGGCGCCGGTCGGCAGCCAAATACTAATGCCAAATTTCACAATGGATCTTGAGCAGTCTGCTTATTCAAGATAGTAGTCCATAGCTAAAGCTAAGCTAACATGAGAAATACAACAATCTATAATATTACTAGCTTCCGCCAGCGGCTTCGAACGCCTGGTAACTGGATACAAAGTAGCCTATGTGTTATTCTGATGTATAAGCTATATTACTGTAAAGTTTCATCTAAATCCGTTCAGTAGTTTTAACGTGAAAGAGTAACAAACACACACAACCACTCACAAACGTTCGCATTTATAATATTAGTAGGATTATAAATGCAAATGTAACTTTGTATGTCTGTGACGTTATCACGGCCAAACCGCTGGGCCGATTGTGATGAAATGTCACATAAAGATAGTACAAAGTCTTGGGACGGATGTAGGTTATAATATATACTTTTTACCCAAATTTTTCTTTTGGTTTTCAGGAATTTTAATGTTTTATGATACCTGAATAGCATTACCTGATGACGCATTAGCAATGTCAGTTTGTGTGATATGTTGTCGATAAGTGCGACCTTAAAGTTTGGTCTTAGCGATTTGAAAATCCCAAAATAGAACGTTAAAAAGTATGGTACGGCAGTGTTTGCTTCGCGCTCGTCTTGGCGGGGGCACTGCCGTGCCCCCAAATAAGTACCATACAACGAAGATAGAAAGATATAGAAAGAATAATATTTTAGAAACGTAATTATTTAATTATTACCAGCTGATATCAAAGCCGCAATCATATTTAGATCCCAACCACCGCCCCCATATCTACACAGCTTACTGCATTATAAAACAATCCTAATTACTATGACTATGATCACTCCTAAATAATATCGTCATTCATGTTGTTGATCTATTGATATTTAGTTACGATGCCCTGACGGAGTTCATGGGCATTGGGCAGTTGGGCACGACCTCTGTCATGTAATGGCCCCGATGACCTATGTCATGGATAATGGAACTGTTTTATCCAGTTTCGTAGACTAAACTCCTGAATAACGTGTGTTACATGTATTAACTACGTTTAAGGTACTAGCTGCCAACCCCGGCTTCGCACGGGTGTACTAATAAAGATTATAGACAAACTTTTGATACCTTAGGTTATATTATTGCAATTTTCGTGGGGATGTCTTATTTTTGATAATGTAGCTTTTGATAGATGAAAGATTTTTTTTTAATTAGTTCAGTAGTTTTTTAGTTTATCCGTTACAAAAAAAATACAAATTTTACCTCTTTAATAATGACAGAAATTAAAACTAGAGCAAAACTGTACAAAAGGCGGTCTTATCGCTTAAAAGCGATATCTTCCTGAAAACCTAAGGATATAGTGAATGAATGTAAGATTGATCTGGAGTACAGATAGAGTTAAGATTTATATATATATATATAATATATAGATAGATAAACACAAGATAATGGTGTCAATAAGATGGAGGACATAACCTCCTAGGCCTCCAGAGGGGGCCTAATGATAATGATTCTCACCAAAACAATGTGTAATATGAACAGCGTCATGATCTTCGCTTGAAGTAACACGCATGACATAACAACCAAATGACAGGTAACAGTCATTTCTGTATGAGCTACGGCATATTGAGTTCATAGCTTGTCAGATCCTCATGGCTTAGCGTCTGTCGTAGCCAGCTTCACAAGTCATTCGAAGCACAGAAGCGCTGTGTTTTTAAAGTCCCATTTTCTAAATCTATAATCCTATTTCATAGTAGCACTTCATGAATTTACACAAATATATCTTCTCAACAAAGAAATAATTAGTCATCTGAATAATTATATAAACTCTTGCGTAATTGACTGATCTATTAACGCAAAGCCTAAATCACTGGTTCTAGACTCTTGAACTTTGGAGGGTAAAAATAAATATTGAATAAATATTGGCGGACTTTACACACAGCGTCATCTAGCCCCAAACTAAGCAAAGCTTGTACTATGGGAACCAGATAACTGATAGAATACTTATATACTTTTTTTTGTAAATACATACTTATTATACATAGTAACACCCAGACACAGAACAAACATCTATGTTCATCACACAAATATTTGCCCTGGGTGGGGATCGAACCCACAACCTACAGCGCAGAAGGCAGAGTTACTACCAACTGAGCTGTGACTAAAAAAATCTAAATTCGACCCCTATGGGGTTGCAGCGGTGGTGAAGTCTGTTTGAAAATCACTGCAAGTGAATTAAATCACAAGGGTTTCCACTAGTTTGATACAAAAAAATTCCGGTATATTAAAGTCCGACTCTATAGTAACTTAGCCTTAGCCACTTTTCAAGCATTATAAAGTCCAACTCTATAGTAACTTGGCCTGACTGTTCACTTAGCACAATAGCCTATTCCATAGTGTTCGTCAATTAGACCCGATTCTTTACGTAACTTCGTACAGTCGCAGTCAGACTAAACAGTTAAACAGTTCTTATTTTAAAATTGATTTCTCAAATATCTTATCTTATTTTATCTGTATTTTATCTGCACAAAGTTAGTGGATAAGGATAAGATAAAGATTACATAATTTCTTGTAGGTACCGATTTATTCACTGAACTCAAATAATATTACTATTTGTTACTACGTTAACTCCGTCATCTATAATCTATACTAATATTATAAAGTGGAAAGATTTGATTGTTTGTTTGATTGTATCGAATAGGCTCCGAAACTACTGGACCGATTTAAAAAATTCTTTCATCATTAGAATCCTACATTATCCCTGATGAACATAGGCTATAGAATATATTCAAAAATGTTAGGGATCCGTATGAAAACTTCGATAATGTAACCCAACGTGTGATAAAAAATCCAAAAAAATCTTCATATCGCGTATGCTGCGGAAATTATTGACATAAGAGCAAAGTGATGTACTACAGTTTTAAAGAGGACATCAATATCTACAAATACGTCAACAATACCATATGTCTAACTATTAGGGTTCCGTATGAGAACTTCGACAACGTAACCCAACGTGTGAATGAAAAGCAAAAAATTCCTTATATCGCGTACGCTGCAAAAATTATTGACAATAGAGCAAAGTGATGTACTACAGTTTTAAAGAGGACATCAATATCTACAAATAAGTCGGTAATACCATATGTCTAACTATTAGGGGTCCGTATGAAAACTTCGATAATGTAACCCAACATGTGAATAAAAAGCAACAAAATCCTTATATCACGTACGCTGCAAAAATTATTGACAATAGATCAAAGTGATGTACTGCAGTTTTAAAGAATACATCATTATAAATAAATAAGTCAGCAATACCATAATTATGTCCAACTATTACAGTTACTAACTACTTTTTCATGTTAAAATATGCAATAGTAGGTAACGCCGCCTGTACAAACTAGACCACATTATTCGTACCTGGGTATTAATCCTAATCCAAAAAAATCACTTTATTTTCAAGGCCATATAGTAGCCAGTACCTGTAAATTACTTTTTTAATTATACCATTCCCAAATTCCATACTATTCAAAGTTATTATGAGTGTAATAATTTGTACTAATATTATTATGAGGAAAGATGTTTTGTATATTTGTATGGAATAATACCAAAAACAACTGTTTACCATTAGAATGCTACATTATCTGAGTAACATATGCTATATTAATTGTTTGAAAAAAAAAATAGGGATCACTACATATTAAAACTTCGATAATATAACCACTTAGGGTAAAAAAATACCCATAAAATCGTTATAATACGTTACTCCCGTGCGGAGCCGGGGCGGACTTCTAGTAATATAATAAAGAGGAAAGATTTGATTGTTTGTTTGTATCTAATAGGCTCCGAAACTACTGAACCGATTTGAAAAATTATTTTATAATTTATAAATTGACTAGCTTTTACCCGTGACTTCGTCCTCTTGGATTCAGGAAATCGATTATTGACGACTTTATCGTAAACCATTGAAATTCCTAAAAAGTAGCCTATCCCGAGATAATCGGCCCAGCGGTTTGGCCATGATAACGTCACAGACAGACAGACATACAGACATACAGACCTTCGCATTTGTTATTTAGTATGGAATTGATAAAATATTTTATTTTTTCGAAATAATATACTAATACTTATATAAAATTTAGGGATCCCTACTAACACGTCAATAATGTAACCCTAAATGTATTTTTTTAGTAACACCCGTGCGACGCCGGAGTGGACTGCTAGATATATTTATAATGATACTTTTTAGATACCACGCGAACAAAGCCGCGAATAAAAGTATTTTACATGTTACCATGTTACCATACCACCGCTTGCTCGAAAACTAGTTTTTGAAAAAATCTTATATCGTATTATTTACCAATATTACACAACCAGTTAAAATACCCGTAAACACACACAAATATAATAAACACGTAAAACTTTATCACCGAAAAAATATCTAAAATGATTCATTGACAGCTGTCACTTTGACATGACGTTTGCGTCTGGGAATGCCCGTCGCGTAGCCAGCAAAAAGTTTCGACTCAACCAGGAACTAAAGAGGTTTGCTAAACTTTTATTCGAACAGTCGTTCCTCAAGGCTATAATATGCCAGACGAGTTTTTAGTAACTAAACATAACTTTCAAACAAAAAATTACTTACACAAAGAGGTTATGTCAAAATAGCAAAACTGTCAAAATCTTCCCGCGCTAAAGGAATTGTGGATTATTTCACTACACGTGAGAAATTAAAACGTGGACTGGCGCGCGTACATTCTAGAGTTATTTTATTTCTAGATGTTTCATTTCGCGCGAGATATTTATAGTCAGATGGTATTAGAAAGAGGACAGTGGTGTTGTGAGTGTTATATTGGCACTTAGGGCAAGAGCGCTGGTTGTGGGCACTTTAACAACATTTTAATTTTAAAATAAACGATTTTTATTGAAAAAATGATTAAATCTACGATTTTTAAACAACATAGAATAGAGTATTTATCTATCTCTTAGCTTAAGCAAAGGATTTTTAAGAGGCGATATTTATTTATTAATTATTCATATTTAAATAGACAAAAGAGGAAATCATTAGTTGTAGTCAATCAAATCTAAAGGTATACCGCACCACAACTGTCACTAATCAAAACGGATCATAGACAAATAATTATATTAACTATAGACTTTAAACAAGTTGAAAATGCCCAAAGCCGGGTTAGGCACCACAACCAGGTCTATTGCCCTATAATAGATTTGGGCATATTCTAGCCAGCTAGTCATGTAGCCTGGTTTGTAAGAATGTTTGGATGTTTGTGCCACAATAACGACCAAACGGATTTTGATGAGACTTGGAATAAACATAGCTTATGCATACATAGCATATAAGATACTTTTTATCCAGGTACCACGAGCGAAACCGCGGTTAAGTTAGAAAAGACAGTGTATTGACCTTAGTAATTTAAGGTAAGATACTGATAAAATAATATTTGTTGAAACAAATGCGTCAATGAAAATATAAATTATATATATATATACATATTGAATATACTCTTTTTATTTATTTATACGACCATAAAAGGCAAAGTCGGGTATCGAACATATAACAGCTCATAAATCGACATCACAAGTACCAGGCGAACATAAAATCAAAGGAGTTATAGATAAACCCAGAACATCGAAATGATACGCGTACGTCACCGCGCGTAATACATTAACATACGCACACAAATACATGACCTAAATGTTGCAAAATGCCAACGAACTCCGCTTTTTAGGGTTTCGTTGTCTACAAGAAACCCTTATAGCCATGTCCTGCCATCTGTCCGGTATTTTTGTTAGAGTCAGGTGTCCTAAATATTCACGGTAGTAATACATTATATAATGAAGTTAAAAGGAAAACTATCACATTATAAGAAGGCTTTACAAGATGAAAAATGTACTTGGAGTAGTATATAAACATGTAATACAAATACCATTGAATATATAACGTTGTTAGCTATGTAAACTACGGAACCCTAGCGTGGTCCGACACGCACTTGGCCGGTTTTAATACATGATTCTAACCAGGAGTAATTATTGTGAGAAATCTTATAAAATCAACTAAACTATGTATACCAAAAAGTTGCAACTAGAAAGTTCAAAAACTAAACTTATTCGTATTCAAAAATTCTTAGCCAAGTGTCAAAAATAAATCCACTTAATATTTTTAATAACATAATATTCAAAACTAAACAATATTGCCATAAATAGATAAGAAGACAGATACCATAGCTAACCGATATTGTCTTAATAGACGAAACAGTTAAAAACTATAGACATTAGACGAACAACTATATTCGACTAAATATACCAAATTAACCTGAAAAAAAAAAACCAGAACAAAATAGTACGAAGGGTATGATTTACGCGGTATTTTGAAATTGTAGATATTTCTGATTAGAAGGTAATTTTGCCTCAAGTTCATAGCTTTGACTGGCAATAACTTTTTTTACAATAAAATAATAAACAAAAATACTTTAATATTGAATGAATTGTGTTAAAATATTCAGCCGTTAATCTACAATAATAAACAATAACTGACTTTGACCTTCATTTTTCTAGTATACTGGTTTTTGTAGTTAATAAAACTACTTTAGTGTCTCCCGCTACCACGAATGTAACATATTGTCGAAACGAAACATCAGGACGATCAAAAAGAGTAAAAACATAAAACGTAAGCGTTAAAAACCCATTCAATTGAAGCACATAGACTTTAAAACAAAAATCAACAGGCGATTTCAAGAACAATCAAAATACAAGTGCCAAAAACTAGCAATGGTATGGGAGAATATAATGATACAAACAAAATGGAATGCAACGAAGAAGCATTTGAATGAGGTGCACTAAGTAAACCAAAATTCAAAATGACCCATAATGTCCACTGAATGCAGTCAATGTATCACACAAAAAATCATCACACTTGTAACTAATAAGCTCCTAAAAGTCTAAAAAATAACAATTCAGTGGACATAGATAATCATTTTGATGTAAAAAATGGTCAAATCTAAAAGTTTGACAGGCAAGGCATTTTCGACAAACCTACAGTACAGACTGTCGGAATTTGGCTTACGTGAAGTAAGCCGTGTGACAGCAAAAAATATCTTATGACACTGCATAAGGTCGAAAATTGTCTACCGCGCAGCAATGGCTCGCTTCACGTAAGCCAAGATCATCAGTACTGTACAAGCCGATGGTTTCAATACAAAATGTGTGATACAATATAGGATCTATCGAAATAACCTCACACGCCAAATCTACGCAATGATTACTTACCCCTTTGCTGTCATCGAAATCTTTGTCCAAGAGTCTCCGCCTTGCCGACGGAGTTTCCGGGCTCATATCCTCAGTAGGCTCACTGATTGTACTCTCTGTACTGGTCTCCATAGATTTAACTTCATCTTCCACGCGTTCGTTCCTCTCTGTCCGTTTCTTGAGAAAATTCTCGTGTTCAAACGTTTTATTCTCAAACCCTGTACCGCTCGGAGATTCAATATTATTATCTAGTATGGCTTTATCGTCTGCATCTATATATTTTATACTGACTTTGGACTTTCTCTCTGGATTTACATCGTTTTTGGTTACTTCCTCGTTAATAACGTTATTTTCTAGTTTAGTTTTGGGTGTGGACGCCCCGCTTGCGACCGGCTGTGAAATTTGTATATAAGAAGCGAAATTAGACGTATGTTTAGGTGCTTTTACTTGTTTTTCGATTTCATTTTTCAACTGTTCTTTAGTCTTGCTAATATCGGGGATGCTACGCTTTTTATAATCAGAGCCCCCATTCTCTACAGTTATAACTGTTGATTTTTCTAATATCTTTCCTATGGGGTTGTTTGGGTCTAGCTGGCATTTAATGCTAGCCACACGATCGGAAGGCAGTTTGGCGGTAAGAGATGTAGCCATGGTACCGTTTCTCTCTACCACCGAATTGGACAACGAGACGGGTTCAGACAAAGTTTTGCTAATTGAAATATCAGAGTTTGAGTTGGATCTAGAGCTGGAAGAACCCGATTCCCATTTGCATGTGCCATTCTTCTCAGCATAGGGCAAATGTATCGGAACGGGTTTGTCCTCTTTGGACAATTTGGTGTATCCTGAAGTTCCGTTCTCGCAATCTTTAAGTTGATTTAGGTATTGTTCGACAGACACTTTCGTGTATCTAAGATCGTTTGCTGGTAGTTTGGTGACAGTCATTTTGGGATCGAATCTCTTTCGGATTTCAGACACGGACGGCACTTCGTTTCCATTCGAGTCTTTAACACCATTGGACATAGAACTCCTTTTGCTGTAGCCTGGTGTTGGTGAGATGTCTTTGTATCTTCGGCCCTCGGGTCTCTACAAATTTATGCTCATGTTTTTTTTCTATTCTAAATGCCGCGTGAGTGTGTGTGTTAGTTATTCGTCATGCTCGCTGTAATATGACATTTTCAGCTATTTACTTGTGTAACTTTATGGGATTTATTGTGATTTACGCACAAAATTTCCTTAAATAACTCATTTGTAATTGAATAAGAGATTCGAATATATTAAATAGTTACGTTAAATTGTCATAATACAGCTCGCTGACATAGCTACAGTTTATAAGAGAGACAAGAATATGAATTGCATACTGCCACTCTTTATGAAAACTAAATTTTGAAAGCATGAGCGCCACGAATCTATCCGTCTCACTCTCTCAATCGCTCTCTGACGTAACGATGACGGATGACAGAGACGGATAAATTCTACAGTTGATACGTGGCTTTGCACTCAGTGCGATGTTATAATGAATGCCAAACACACTAACACACACACACGCACACAATTCTGCTTGTGTGCCTGCGAAATTTATGATATCTTTGTAAGACCAGTTCTTATGGCCGTAAATAAAAAAACACATAAAAGAATCAGACATAACTCACGGGCCCATAACCAAACACTATAAAACACACATTTCTTATAATACACCTACCTGACCTATTCAGGAAAGATATTAATGAAGAATGTCTAAATTCTGAACATTAATCTTAAATTTTGACAAATTTCAAATTTAATTCTGAGTTTATACGATTGAAAAAACACACAGGTATACTAAATATGATAACTAGACAAGGTTTAATGGACACGATGAAGATAAATTGCATACTTTCGCAGCTTTCTATATGATCCAATAGTAAATTTATATAATAGAATTAAAACTAACGTGGTTGTTAATCATTTTAATAGAAATACGGCTAATTACCACGATTTTTCTTGTATTGCTGACGTTTTGAGACAATTCAGATGCTCGTAATGTAGTCGTCGATCTGCCGTTGATCGTGGTCGCGGACGATACTCATGATGAAGAGCATCTCAATTGTCTCGAAACGTCAGCATTACAAGAAAAAAAGTAGGTAAGCCGTATTTATATTTAAAATGTATATAAATTTAAATATGGATTATATATTGAAAATTACATTCATAAAATCACATTACCTTGAATTTATTAATCAATGAATTTCTCAACAAAAAAACCCCATTTCAAATCACATGCTTTCTAATGAAAGAAATAATTTATCGTTTGCCTAATTAAAAAAAAACATGGCAAAAGATAATTATACATACATGTATAATGTGTTGTGATAAGTTTTAGTATGAAATTTGAGTTTGTGTACCTATTATATGACTCATAACGTACTGTCAAAGTATGTATGTATTTGTATTCATTATAAAATTGACACCTATAGTTTTAGGTAACAAATTTGGTGTATATGTTTGAATCTTTACTGATATTTATATGATTTTAGAATTTATTTTAAATGTGTTTTTATATCCTAAGTTACATACCATATGATTTAGATACCAAAATATGTAAATTCTTTTAAATCTTTTTGTATATTTACATGATTATAGAATTCATTCTAAATGTGTGTTTATATCCTTAGCTACCTAACAGATTTTATATTTTAAAGTCCTTCGTCTCTAGCAGTAAATTTGTATTATCATTATATTATTTATTTCAACAAAATGTGTGTTTGATATTTTTTTAATATTTTAGTCAGAAATATATATTTTTCTGTCCTTATCGATCTGCCTTAAATGTATAGCTAGATAGACTGCCCTGAAGTTGAAAAATCTAAATCGAATAGACAAATTCTGCCTTCTAAATATAGCATAACCAATAGCATAGTATTTTAATATTGTATATTTTATTAAAAATATTGTAAAAATTGACATACAAGTCTACTGTAAAATTGTCATTGTGTTTTAATTGTGCTAACCTTACAAAAATATCTCAAATTTCACAGGCACCTAAACCTTATATTTACCTCGGTAATAGTTGCAGCTGAGTTCCTCGCTTTTCTAAGAGCTCTTGAATCAGCCATTGGCGGCCTTCCGATATCATTCGAAATGGATTTCGACCTGGAAATTTCCCCATAGTTGCTTGCTTGCTGCTGGATCCTTTGCGTCAACGGTATATAGTTAGCTGGTGAATATTTGTCGTACAACTCAGCGGTGGACATAGCAAGCGCCGCAGAGCCGACGAAACTTCTCTTGTTCCTCGGAAGCGGCTCGCTGGCCGTCTTCCCGCTTTCGCTTCTAGTTGTCGACAGCTCTCTGGTCCTGGACTCGCTTCTTTCAGATCTGTATCGGCTGGAAATTCCGCTGTCTGAGTCTGTAACGCTCGGCGCTCGACTGGTTCGGGCATATTCGACTAAGGACGATTTTCTTTCCCGTTTACCATCTACATCTGAGTATCTAGTTCTATACTCTGTTGTTCTGTCGCCGTAAGAGTTTCTTAAAGTTGAAGAGACGTAGGTACCGCTGCTGGATCTGTAGTACGGTTTATCTAAGCTGGAGGAAGAGGAGAGAGTGGATCTATAGGATCCAGTGAGGCTCGAAGAGGTGGAATTGAAGCGGGTAGGAGAAGCGACAGGCATTTTTCTGATTTTTCACTGACTTTGACTTTAATATTGCATTTAGTTTGCACGTGGTTTGACCCTTGATGGGGGACGCTTTCTTAGCATTGTTTGGATTCTGAAACAAACGAAATTACTATCAAAAATCTACACTAATAACATAGAGGTACAAAATTAATAAACCAAACGTGGGTGGGCATGCGCACATTGCTGGTTGGGACTGCAGAGAATTTAAAATTATTTTTTATACTTGGATTTAATAGGTTGCATTGCGTGTGGAATGCTACTGCAAAATGTGGGCATGTGACAAATATAATGTTTGGATGTGACTCTGACTACCCCCACTAGACATCTTCAAAGGATCTAAGCGCCTGGTGATCTGAGAGGATGTCTACCGTACTTGGGGATTACAGTCGTGAACCTATTTTTTTTTAACCAATCAAAATATGGTATATTCCTTGGAGCATGAAATATTGTATACTTTTGAATTCTCTGCCGTCCCGTTCGCCAATGTGCGCAGGCCATAATCTAAGTAAATGTTTGGAGATGAGATAACCGAACAAAATCACGTCAAGGTAAACGTTAAAAGGTCGTCTTAATTTTATCGCATTTTTGACTGGCCTCACAGCTCAGTTGGTTGGTCTGCGTTGTAGATTGCGGGTTCTGTTCCCATCTAGGACAAACATTTATGTGATGAACAGAGATATTTGTTCTGTGTCTGAGTTTTATAATGTTTATGTGGACATTATCACACAGCGCCATCTAGCCCCAAATTAAGCAAAGGTTGTACTATTGGAAGTGAGTAAGTATAAGTATGTACATATTTACAAAAAAAATATAAAAGTATATTATCAATTATTTAGTTTCTATAGTAGAGCTGTGCAAAATGTCCGTTAATATTTATTTATTTAAAATATATTAAGTATCTATCATTGGTATTTGCTGATGTTATCTTGGACACCTCGTCTTTAGAAAGTCCTACTAATATTATAAATGTGACAGTTAGTGAGTTTGTTTGTATGTTTGTGCCTCAATCAGGCCTCAACGACAAAACAGATTAAGATGAAATTTGCTGTAGATGTAGATGTATATAATGCCCGGATTTAGAAGAAACTTTACAGTAATATAGCTTATGCCGGCCACATACGTAGCGGTATACCTGCACGGTATACCGGAGCTTAAGGCTTGTGCAAGTATACCGAAGCGTGTGTGTGACAAAACTTGCACAAGTTTCCTGACTTGCACATGTCTGGTAGGCAGATCAAAACTACGAACTGCATACCGGCGCAAACAAGTTTGTGCATGTATGCATGAGCGTGTGTGTCGGAACGCTTCAGTCGCACGCGCGCCAGTGCTTCGGTCGGTTGTGTTGTGTGACTTGTGTATGTTTATTTATTATTATTTATTTTATTTATATTTATTTATTTATTACAAATAAACAAATAAATTATTTGTTTATTTATTTAGGTTGGTGTGGGAATACTTATTTCTTTTCAGTAACCATTCTTTAAACCATACAGAACGTTTCTTCTTACACTTCTCTTTTTTCTTAATAGCTAGCACTAAACCAACAATAGCCCAAACGTCATCATTTGTGGGTGTCACTTTAGATAGAACCGGTGGCATATTTCACAAAATACTTAGTGCACAACACGACTTCTTCGGTTTGTCACAGGCGCAGAACTGAGACCGCACAGGCATACTTGAATCGTGTGTGGTCACTATGGACGTTAGGTATACTTGCACAAGTTTTAAGCTCCGGTATACCGTTCAGGTCATCGACTACATAGCCTAATAGACGCCTAATGGCTTCATTTCTTCAAACAAACAACTCTGTCAAGTCAGTGAGGTATGAGGTACGGGGGGAGCCGGAAAAAGCATTCTAATTTCAAAATGACGTGATTCACTAGGGATGGGAAGTGTTGACATGAGTTGTCGATAGCAGTCAGAGGCACGTCCAAATATTATATTTGGCACATACCCACATTTTGCAGTAGTTAGCAGTCCATACGTGACAGGTTGCAAGCCCATCGCCGCTTATAAAAATACTTACTAGGTACTGGTTTCCTCACGATGCGATGTTTTCCTTCACCATTTTAAACACGTGTTTAAAATGGTGAATGTATAAATATCAATTGCTGTTCGTTAGTCTCGCTAAAACTCGAGAACGGCTGAACGGATTTATTTTATCTTGGTCTTTAAATATTCGTGGAGGTTTATGAAGGTTTAAAAGGTGAAAAAAAAATCGAATAATTGCCGGGAAAACCTAAAAACAGCCCTTTTCTTTTTCCCATACAAAAGTTAAAAAAACGTAGAGTCCATTTGAGCTTTATTAGGTTTGATAGTACGGGAACGGGAACGGGATCGGGAACGGGAACGGGAACGCGAACGGGAACGCGAACGCGAACGCGAACGCGAACTAATTCTAAAGCGATAATATGATAAATGCGAATAGCAAATAGGTTACTTCATAACCATGTAGGTACAACGCGAGCGAAGCCGCGGACGGAAGCTTGTTGGCAATAAGTAGTTTTACTAGTTAGGTCCAACTGTTGTTGTTACTACTATGTAGGTTTATCGATCATCAATTATTGAGTAGTGATACAACACTATTGACTTTCGACAAGGAAAATAACCAGTCTAACTTGAGCTTGTGGTAATGGTTTTTTAGCATAAACAGACGAGATGTGCACGGGTCAAGGAAGTGGTCGGTACTACTGCAGGTTTGACGCGCGGTATTTTTTATCGGCCGTATAAGACTGATCTTTTGGATGTCAATGTTCGCCTTGCATGCGGTGTCTTTTTGAGCTGTGTAGTCGATGGTTCAGGTATACCGCTACGTATGTGGCCGGCATTATACATCAGAATAACACATACAGTCGTGGTCAACTAATTAGGGACACTCTTTGGTTAAACCGAATTGTGAATTTATTTTTTATTTTCCAACGAGTCTAAACCATATTCCATATCTCTTACATGTAAGTATAATTAGTCATTTATGTGCCTGATTATACAAACAATAACAACTTCTTAAACATTAAACCTCTTTACAGTATAGCTGATAGATTATCGTAGTGCTATTTGTTCAAATAATGCTGGCTGGCCATTTAATTAGGGACACTGAGATATTGCGTTCTATTTTCAAAATTTGAATCTCAATACTTTTTTACTTCTTCTCTTATTGTTTCGTGGTAGTTTTGGCGGCAATCCCGATATTTACTTTAAGTTTTGAAAAATATTTTGAAGAAAAATGGGTAAAAATAAAAGTTGCGATCCAACACTACGAAAAATTATCATGAAGTTTGTTGTCGAGCATGGTTGGCCATACCGAAGGATAGCAGAACATTTAAATTGTTCAAAAACTATGGTATACAATGCAGTGCAACATGTCAGACGCAATAACACAGATTTAAATGTGCCCAGAACAAAAAGATCGAGAAAAACAACTCCTCAAGAAGATAGAATGATAACCAGGTTAGCTAAGAAAGATCCGTTTCTAGGCTCTATTTTAATTAAACACGAAGTGTTTGGGACAGACGAAAGAGCTGGTGTCTCAGCGAGGACCGTTCGACGACGTCTGGTAGAAGCAGGGTTGTTCGGAAGAGTGGCTCGCAAAGTACCGTTGTTGAAGAAAGAACATAGAAATGCTCGTTTGGCGTTTGCACGTAAATATGGACATTGGACCTACGCCCAATGGCAACATGTATTATTCTCTGACGAGACCAAGGTTAATTTGATTTCTTCAGATGGAAGGCAATACGTACGGCGTCCAGTAAAAGCGGAAATGAATCCAAGATTCACAAAAAAGCAGGTGAAACATGGCGGTGGAAACATTAAAATGTGGGGTTCATTTTCTGGACGTGGAGTGGGACCTGTGAGGAAAGTTCAGGGTAACTTAGACCAACATCAATACAAGGCAATATTGGAGGAAACGATGCTTCCCTATGCTGAGGAGCATCTCCCTATTATATGGACGTTTCAGCATGATAACGACCCGAAACATACCGCCCGTTCAGTCAAGTCGTTTCTTACCAGTCAGTCAGTATCGGTGCTAGATTGGCCAGCAAATAGCCCGGACCTTAACCCAATCGAGCACCTTTGGCACGAAATCAAGAAAAAAGTAGCCACTTATCGTACCACAACTTTAGATGAACTTAATGAAGCTTTTTGTGAGGCATGGGCAAACATTCCTGTCGAAACATGCCAGAAACTGATAATGTCTATGCCACATCGGTGTCAAGCGGTAATTACTAACAAAGGTTTTGCTACTGGGTACTGATTTTACACGTAATAAAATGGAGCTGTTAAAGATATTATAATACTGCAGATTATTAGTTTTGTTTAACTCTATTTTTCATTATAGTTTACTGTCCTTAATTAAATGTCCAGCTACAGAATTATACCTTAAAATTCAATACATGTTCAACTTTTGATATCAAATACTTTTTTCTATTTATTTATTCTTTTATTTACAGCCATTTAAAGCATAATAATCGGACCAAATTATGCAAATAATAGTTACTGAGAAATCAATAGGGTTTTATATTTGTATGTACATAACCGGTTATTGTTCTTCACTATCTTGCATGTCCCTAATTAGTTGACCACGACTGTATAGGCTAAATTTTATCCAGGTACCACTCAGACGAAACTGCAGACGGAAGCTAGTTAGGTCTTTATGTAGGTATTCTACCAACATAAACCAAATAGGTACTCGTATATTGTTGGATAAGAACTTGCTTTAGTTATCTACATAAAACTCTTGCATTACTGACTGACTGATCTATCAACGCACAGCCTAAACCACTAGGTCCTAGACATTTTAGAATTGGAGGGTGTATTCCTTTCGGTGTGTAAGGGTGCATTATGAAAGGAATTACATAATTCAATCCCTAAGGGGGTGTAGCGGGGGTTAATGAAATTAACTTCTCATGAACATTGTCTTGTGTTTCCACTAGTTCTTAATAGATTATTGTAATAAAAATGTCTACAGTAAAACTTTAATACCAAATAGATGAGTGATATTTTGACTCAATTTTAATAAATACAAATTTGTTGTCAAAATTTATACCTAATCTAATGTTTTAATACAATCTACAGTAGTAATAAATAAATATTTGAAATATAAATATTAGTGAAGTCACACAGCACCATCTAGCCCCAAACTAAGCAAAGCTTACCAAGCAAACCATAAGCACTAGATAACTGATAGAATACATACTTTTTTTTGTAAGTAAATACCTACTTACATTAAAATACATTATAACACCCAGACAGAGAACATACATTTATGTTAACATATATTTATAAGTTTTTCACACTTATTGAACCCACAACCTACAGCGCAGAAGGCAGAGTTACTACTAACTACTAGTAATGTAGGTATGTGTACTAGTGAGACTAGTAATGTAATTATTGATGTATCACAAAGTAAATGATTTTATTCTATAATATTTTACATGTTTATTGAATTGTTAAGAATTTGATATAATAAGGTTTCTGCAGTCCAGGGTTATTTAAAATCAAAAGTAAGTTACTATGTTTTACTTCAAGATTACGCTTGACTTCCTATTTTTAAGGAAATTATATATGACTTTTTGACAAAATAATTACTAAGCACAGTAGTAGTGTAGTATAATAAGTAGGTAAGTATATGTATAAAAAGAAGTAAATAACATCACAACAGCTAAACATGTAGTAAATATAGATAAGAACATTGACTAGAATTTTCCAGTAAGAAATAGTAAATAAATACAACCTTATTGGATTATGTTGGTACCAATGGATTTAGTACCAACTGAACTGACCTTGAAGACTGAAGTCAATCTAATATTTCGGTAAAAGTGACATAACAAGACACGTGCGAAATATAAATTATGTTAAACATGAGAAACAGTTTTACTTTCGTATGGCACGGAATTTGAAAAGGAATTTCAAGGTCACTAAATTTATTCAATTATTAATGTAATGTTGAAGAACACGCGAGTTGTTGGATTGAAAAAAGAAGGATTTTTGAAAATGGAACGCGTGCCGTTTAATTATGAAATATGACACCATTGGAATAGAAAATTGTTAGATTCAAGGCCACATGACCTACCGCGTTTTTTACCACGCAAAAGGCGTAATTACTTTCACACGACTCACCGAGACACGCTCTCGCAAAATCACCAAATATATATCCCGAAATAATCTAGCGATATTATTTTTAGCCCGGCGGACTGCATGACATAGCTTCTATGTACTAATAAACACCAAAATAAATGATTTCCTCTAGTTGAATCACACGACACGCAAGAGAATCTTACAATATTGATCGACGTTCATGAAAAATATGATAGAAATACGCAGAATACTCACAAAATAATAAAAACTGGTATCCAAGTTACTATTCCACAAATAAAACAATGGGTTTTTACACTTTCTGTATGGTTCAGTTGTTATTTTCTCTTATAATCACTCGCGTTGTATACTTATCTCCTCACTTTTCTACTATAAAATGTTAAAGTATTGAGCTAATACGCAGGAAAAATATATATTTTTTTTTCAGCTCCTATGTAATTTTAGAAGGCTCCATGACTCCATTCTCGTGACGTCACTCAAATGTTGGCAATCCTATTTTTGTGCCACTTCCTACTCAAACAATAAAATGTCCTATTGAAGTATTTTTTACCGCAACAATCATCTTTATATACTTGCGATAAGGCATATTATTAAAAGTTGACAAAGGACATAAAACTGTGTATGTAGAAGGAGCGCAGTGCTGCCATAATGGAAAAACGAATTTCTTAGTTTGACAGGTAATATGACGCATAATAAACAGCTGATTGTCTCTGATAATTTTTACAAACAGATTTTGTATTAATTAATTGCAAATTACATTAAATATTACCAGGTATGTATTGATTCTTATTAATTAATAAATAAAATCAACTACATAAAGCATACTGTTCTATGTATACAAAACGCCTATATTAATTGTTATGTTGAGTACTGCTACTCCGCGCTAGATGGCGCTAATGAAACTTTTCAAGGTACATTCGCACTAGTCACTAGATGTCGCTACGCGTGAATCTAATCTACATCGCAGAAATGTTGAAATCTAGATTTTCTAGGTCGCCAGACACTGAACTTATGACGTTAGTCGAATGTTACTCTCAAAGGCCTAAATTATGATAAATGATCCGTTTCGTAGTTATGCGTAATGATGCTAATAATAGGCACCCTATATACATGCCTACCTTTATGAGGATTAATAATGTACTTGCAAATAAGGGGTTTCTGCCTACAACTCGCATATTTATGTCTAACTAGTGGAAACGCTCGCGACTTTATTCACGTGAAGTTTATTTCAAACAGACTTCCAACACTCGCTGTACCCTTTTAGGGGTTAAGCTACCTACAGGGATTCCATTCTTATATAGTGCACCCCAAACCATACCATCCGAGTTTTTTTGCTAGAACTAACGGTTTAAATAAGCTGTGCGTTGATTTCAGTAACGTAAGGTTAGGTAGGTATTTAATAGGTAGATATAGGTAATAAAAGTAATTGAAATAATGTCAGTGAGGCTGTGAGGGCATCTAGGTAAGTGCATCGTCGGCAACCCTAATCTATTAGATCCATCATTTGGGTCCTAGCCCTAGGTAGGCATGAAATTCCTAAGTAGCTAGACTCGTTGATACTAGATAGGTATACCTAACTAAATACCTTTTAAGTTTTGCAGACACGTTTGTACGAGTAGGTATTCGATACCTACTACTTAAACTAGGCATATCTTCACATAGACTTACAATACTTAGCGTAACCTATTTAGCTTTAGGCATAGGTAATATCTTTATTAGGTAGGTACACAGATTTACAAGGATGAATAATATATAAAGTTCATGAAAAAAGAAATCCCCCAATAGGAATTGAACCTGCCACGTTCAATATATCTTCAGAAGCGTGGAATAGTCATCTCATGATAGAGTCTGGACCAAAAAAAGCCACGCGGAAAGCTAACCGTCATCACTGACGTCACAGAATACCTATGCAGGGGCCATACCACAAGTAATAAAGTTATATCAAAACAATATCAATCGCAATGAGTAGGTAATATTTTTTGATATTATTTTTGAACTTATCGTACGGTTTTAAAAAGTGTTGTATGTTTAAAAAGAGTGGATGTCAAATTCATACAATCATGTTCTTTTCCCAAATGTACACTAGGTAAAGAGGTAAAATTAATATTTTCGTTTGCAATGGATATCGGATAAACTGAGAAGCTACTTTAGACCAATTTTAAAAATTCTTTCACCTATCAAAAGCTACATTATCAGCGAGTAACATGAACTATATTTTATTTAAAAATAATTAGAGATCCCCACGGTAATTACAATAATGTCACCTAAGGTATAAAAAATTTGCTAGTAGTAAATACTATGGACTAATCATAATAATTCGTTAAACGAGTGTAGTTAAGAGTCCCCACTACTTTCGTCCCACCAGTGGGGAAAATGGGATTTTAGTTAAATTATTAATGGACTTTCTCTTGCAGTTTCTGTCAGCTCAGGTACCTAGTATAATGCTGGCTTTTTACAGCTAAAAATAAATAAAAGTTCCTATGACATTATTTTAGGTAGGTGTACCTACCTCTGAAATTCGTCTAAGACCAAGACCATACAAGCTCCTAAAGTATTACCAAAATAAAATTAGTCGCGGTGCGAAAGTGACAACGCTATACGAGTTCGTATTGCGTTTGTCACTTTTGCGACGTGAGTAGTTTTGTTTTAATATTACTTTTGAGCTTATGGTAAAGCCCCTGTTTCTGATCCTTACGTACCTAAGTATACCTACCTAGGTACATCTCCTTGAAAGTACCGGATTGTGCATTTTAATCTTTATTATTGGTTAGTGTCCCTGCAGTGGGACACTATAGGCACTTAATAATAATAATAATTGGTTAGTTAAAGTTTTAGCGTTCAAGAGACCTGAAAGAAATGTCACATAAATATTTCGTTTTACAGTTTACTTACTTATAAAACTGTTGTACGTTTGGTTTTATTATTTTACTAGCTGCTCGCCTCGGCTTCGCACGCGTGGTAGGTACCTGGATAAAAAGTACCCTATGTGTTATTCCGACGTACCTATAAGCTATAATACTGTAAAGTTTCATTTTAATCAAATAAATGTGTCATTTTTGATAAATATTGTTTTGAAACATATTAATTATTATTTTTTGTCCAGACATCCTCATTATAAATATAGATTTGTTATTCATTAGGTTATGTAAGTTTGAGAGGTTTTAGCTATATTACTGTAGAGTTTCATCTAAATCCATTCAGAGGGGTTAGCATGAACCACTATCGTATCGACAACGTATCGTCCAAATGCCAAAACTGACACTTTTTGTATAGTAAAAGTGCCATTTTTGACATTTGGACGATAGGTTGTCGATACGATAGTGGTTCGTTTTCAGGCCACAGTAGTTTTTGCGTGAAAGAGTAACAAACACACACACACTCACTCACTCACAAGCTTTCGCATTTATAATATTAGTAGGATTTACAGTAGGTACCTATTGTAAATAATAATGTTCTTATTATATAATTGGAAATAAGTTTATTTTATACTTTAGCTCTCGAATTCTACAGATATTAATAGGTTCCACCTAATTCTACTATCCTACTAAAATTTCATTTCGCCGAACTCCATTTTATTAAATGTTTTGATCGAATAACAAAAACTTAATTTCAATTGACCGAATGATGGTTTGCTAGCTTATAATAACTTATCTTATACCTATATTATATACTTACTCGAATTTTACTATACAAAATCTTAATATATTTATATTTTTAAACACAAAAAATGCTTCTACTTATGACCGTTATAAACTCTTAGACGGCTGGTAGATTTTGAAAAATCTTTCGGAATGGGATAAACAAAGTCAAAGTCAAAGTATATTTATTGCTGAATCACATGTACAAAGATGTTAATAATTATAATTTTGTGGTATCAATGTATTCTACCCTATTAAGGGTGTGCAATATTCATGTTTACAATGGGTGATAAGGTAATCGGTACTTATTACAAAATAAAATAATATAATATAATACAAAATAAAAAAAAAAAAAAAAACGAATTAGAGTAAATGTCAATAGAATAAAATAAAAAGTCATAGAAAATCATAAAAATTGTTGTCCTGAAAATGGGACAAAATTATTAGTAAAATGCAGATGTCAAAGCAAAAAGCTAGTAGGTATTATCTAAATCTAAAGTGTGTTATGATTACGAATAGCTATAACTTATTTTTTATTCTGACGGTGGTCCCTCATACAACACGCACATTTCATTTGTTAAATTAATAAAATAAGGAAAATTATAATGACAAAAAAATGGTGACTGGCCTCACAGCTTAGTTGGTTGTAGCTCTGCCTTCTGCGCTGTAGTTCGATTCCCACCATGGACAAACATTTGTGTAATGAATATAGATGTCTGTTCTATGTCTTGGTGTTAAAATGTATAACAAGCAGGTTAAGGCATTAAGGGGCTCCCAGTCGCTGATTGCTCTTTTTCGAAACGAAAAAAGAAATACTTCTGAACAAGCCACATCTCCTATTTTTATAAGTATATTACTTCAGGTTCCTACCTAGATTTCTATTAAGCTGAAAACATAATAGCAGAAACTTTTCACGATAAAGATATTATTTCAAAATGATACGTTTTAGAATTTATGATCGAAATATTTTATATACCTACTATTAAAATCAACTTGTGATTTATTGTTAAAGATAGGTAATATGTAGATCTAGATTTTTATTAGAATAGATTTTTGATAAGTAATTATATATAATTTATATCATTAATTTATTCGAAAAGCTAAGGCGGACCACGCTCCGACGTGTGTTTGTCGTCATTGCAGCGGTCGGTAGGATTATTTATCGAAGTGATTAAAGATGGGTACATCTTTATTCACATATACTATACATTAATAAAATAGGAAATGTGGCTTGTTCACAAGTATTTATTTTTTCGTTTCGAACAAAAACAATCGTTGACTGGGAGCGCCTTAACAAAAAAACAAAAGTATCTAATAAGTATTCAAAAATTTATCTGGTTCCCATAGTACAAGCTTTACTTAGTTTGGGGCTAGATGGCGTTGTGTGAAAGTAAACCAAAAATATATTTATCAATGTCTTCTATTGAAATTTTAAAGTTGTCTACCCTAAAAAATGTATTTCCGCTAATATTAAATGAATAATAAATTATAGGTAACTTAAAATTGTATAAATTTTAATACATTTTGAAGTTTCCGAGTTGGAGAGCTTTTCATATTTCTTTGTTGCAAATAAATAAATAAATATGTTGGTGGACTTTTACAAACAGCGCTATCTAGCCCCAAACTAAGCAAAGCTTGTACTATGGGAACTAGATAACTTTTAGAATACTAATATAGGTAGGTACTTTTGTTTTTTTGTTAATAGTTACCTACTTGTTATACATTACTTATTACCTTTTTTATTATAAATACTTAAACATATTTACACCTAGAGAAAGAACAAACATCTATGTTCATCACACAAATGTTTATCCTCACAGATATAAAACACTTTGATCAAGGAATTATAATTTAAGGGATTTTTTATGACATTAAATAGCAAACACATTAAATTGACGAGTGTTACTTATAACGGTAAAAATAAAAATATTTAAGTAAGTAGGTAGGTATTATTACTGTTATCTGGTTCTCATAGTAGTTAGGCTTTGCTTCGTTTGGAGCTAGGTAGATACCTACTGGATGTCCACCAATATTTTAATATTTATATTTTTTTATCAATTTTTTTTTGTGTAACTACATACTTACTTGTTAGATTTATCTTATTGACTCTCAAGTAATAAGCTGAATGATAATTAATTTTGCGTTCAAAATTAACTAATTAACTAAGTACTTACTTACATACCATTGACTCAATTTAAAGTATAGGTAAGGTATATCTCATCAAGAAATAAACTTCAATATCCTATTAATAAAAGATACCTTAAATTAGGAATGACTTATTAGTTATTTATAACACTCTTCTTTGTTTTATAAAACTTTGAATCCTAGACCTTTGAATCCTAACTCTAGTATATATGGATTCTTTATTAATAGGTACCTACTTATTTTATTTCTTTCGCAATCGCTATAAAATTTCTATGCTTTTCAAAATTACTTACTTGAGACTAGGAATTATTACTGTAGTGTTTTTAACTTTAATTTTCGTATTTTGTTTAATTTTTTTCTTAAAAAACTAGAACTTTTTCTAAAATAAATTTTTAATCGAATATTTTTTCGACGAAATGACTTTCACAAAAAATAATTATAAAAATGACATAGCTATGTAGGTACCTACTGGATGCCTCTTTTAGGCATAACTCCGACCAGGTCAAACCGAAGCTCGAAGGTTGGAGACGCGGGGAGCATAGACGCTTGGCCGCCATTTTAGAGTCGTTAGCCGCCCGCGCCACATCTCCATCGCATCCGCTATTAATCGACCAACACACCCTACAACCCAACCCTTAATTCACCAAAAAAATATCAATACAACATATAATAAATAATGTTTAAAAAATCTGAAAATTTTTGTTCGAAAAAAACATATTTAATATAAAATAGTGTTTTCTTTTTATAATGCGAACTCGATGATTATCCCTTATCGGATTATCGAATCCTTTATCGGGGTTTGGGTTATCTTCGGTCGAGTTTTGGCAGTCGGTTGTGAGCGCGCGCGGTGCCAACTTTAGGCCTAAACGCACGCGCGATGCGCGTATCGCGAAATTTTTGCAAACTTTTCGGCTTGTAAAACCCAATAAGATTCTTATAGGCCTATTTTGGATTTTACTAAAAAGTGATCTATGGACTAGTGCTAATACGATTAAAGAACATTTTTTTCGAAATTTCATTTTTTTATTGTTTTTTTATACGTTTTTGTGAAGTGATGGTGCGCGGGCGCCGAACGGATTGGTTAATTGTTTGTGATGGACTGACACGTGGATTTTTTTGGATTTTTTCTTCCAAATATGTAAGTAATTTTATTATTTTATCTTATTTTAAACTTTGTTATCTGAAAAAACTAAAATTTTCGACTTTTTAACTTATTTTAGGTGACTACGATGACCACGTGACGCTTCATAAAGAAGTGGTTATTATTTACACAAATTAATGTTTTATTATTGAAATATGCTTAAAATAACTAATTTATACATTGTTTTACAATAATTAAGCAAAATCTTTTCCGAAAACAAGAGATTTCACGTAAAAAACACTATCCAAACATTTGCATAGCACTTTTGTCTCTACACGATCTTAGAAATCTCTAAAATATGAATTATCCTTATTCAACCGCAATATTTAGCTTTAAATATTGATTAATTACATATAATCTAAGACTAGAAAAAAGATTTCAAAGTATAGTTTTTAAAAAACCCCGAAATATTAAGCCCTACTTATTCTACTAAAGCCGTTGAAACTCTACCAATATTGTTGGTCGCAAAATTAGTACCTACAAATATATTTTAGAACTTATTCAATTTGAATTTCACGTAAAAGTATTCCGCAAGCAAAATTATCATATATTCATGTTATTTATAAATTAAATTAATCGTAAAATAAAACTCACAAAAATCAGAACAATCCAACAAATGTATCAACTTAAGTAGGTACCTACGCAAATTATTGAAAAATGTCTAAAATATTTAAAATAATAACTAAAATAATGATTTTTCATCATAATTCTTTAGGTACTGGTGAAAGTATTAACTCTTTTGGTCGATTGTCAGATTATAAACTCATGTTTTACAATTTACTTTAATATTTAATTATTTTTACATAAATTCATATTTTTCTACACAAATTTAAATAGCTAAGAATTATGAACTAGGTACTTAGAATGGGAAAGTTTATAGTTAAAACTGAAAATGTATTATAAAAAATAGCCTATTTGTAATTCTAGAGCATAGGCTATAGGTATATATGTTCCAAATGTTATACAGATCCGTTTAGTCGTTTAGTCGTGATTAAGGCACAAACATCCATACCAATACCAACATCCTCACAAACTTTCTCATTTATTAGTGAACTAGCTGTCCGCCCCGGCGTCGCACGGGTGTAATAATGATTTTATGGCTAATTTTTTTACACCTTGGGTTACATTATCGAAGTTTTCATACGGATCCCTAATAGTTAGACATGTGGTATTACATACTTTTTTGTAGATATTGATGTTTTCTATAAAACTGTAGTACATTACTTTGCTCTATTGTCAATAATTTCCGCAGCAAACGCGTTATAAGGATTTTTATTGGATTTTTTTTCACACGTCGGGTTACATTATCGAAGTTTTCATACGGATCCCTAACGTTTTAGAAAATATGTTCATCAGAGATAATTTAGGATTCTAATTGTAAAATAATTTTTGAAATCGGTCCAGTAGTTTCGGAGCCTATTCAATACAAACAAACAAAAAACAATCAAATCTTTCATCTTTATTATATTAGTATAGGCCAGCCGACCCGTGTCAGTCGTCCTGTCAATTTTTAATAATCGCATCTATAGGAAAAAGCAATTTTAGGCAACTTAAAATTTTTTCCTTACAAATCTTGTACTGATAAAATAAATTAAAATTTTTGGTAGAATGCGTATCATTCATTAGTCTAAACTGCGTTGCTATGACGACTAAATGTTTTTAGTCTGTGATGTCAGATTTTGTGCACACCATCTATACCAAAATCATCCTTTTTGCGTTTTTTTATCATTTAGGGGTTGTTTTTCGGATTATAAGTTCCCCCTTCATTTTTATTCTGATTTTTTATCTACATAGGTGCCAATTTCATCTTAATCCGTTTTGTCGTTTATTTTTGATTAGGGAACAAACATAGCAGCCTCATCACAAAGTTTCGCATTTATAATATTATTAGAATGTAATGTCCATTATGTATTAATTGAAATTCAATTAAGTAAAAAATATTATACGTAGGATTTATCTGATATACTGACTCCTCTGACTAACACCTTAAGACATTTTCAAGAATCTGAGCTTATATAGCTCAGATTCTTGAAAATGTCTTCAAACAGTTTCATACGTAGGTACCTATCTAATTTTTGGTATGGCTTTCATACAAATACCCTTAGTTTAATTTACTTTGTTAACTATAAGAAATAAGATATTATCTAATACCTATATAAAATTCTCGTGTTACAGTGTTTGCAGCCAAACTTCTCCGAAACGGCTTGACCGAAATTTATTATTTTTTTGTGTACCTATATTTGGCAGGTCTGAGAATAGGTGGCGTAAAGTTCGGGAAACACAGAAAGTGCTTTTATTGTGGGATTATTGAAATTTGGCAAGACAACATCTGTCGGGACAGCTACTTAGTAATAAATAAAATGATAGTTTATGAAACTAAAAAACACGCTTTTATCGTACTACACTAAAAAGCAAAAGTGTATAAAAATAAAAATAAAACGAACGGGGACATGGCACCTTGGAAAAATAACTTAAATTATTTAAAATAAATGCGTAGATATGTCAAATTTTACATGTCTGTACTTATTTAATTAAATGACAAAACCTGTCAAAAACTAACCATACAGCGTCAATAATAACACTAATAATAATTATCAAGAATAGGTTATCAATTTCTAACTTAAAATATTTAAATTTTAATAAATACTTCATATCAGGTATGTAAGTAAGTACACATTCTTTGAATACCTAGGTGTACCTAGATATAAAATTATAGTATGTTATTATAAATTATTAAATGAGTGCATATTATTATGTTTATAATAATATGCACCCATTTTAACTATTTTAAAATCATAGAAGCACCCTACAAAGTCACCCTAATCAACTTACCTAGGTAACTTTTACGATGAGCGTAGGTACATAGTAAGAAAATATTATTAATAATTAACCCTATTTTACTAATTTAATAATAAGTTATAGACCACCCCATTATAAGCTAGAAGACCCTTGACTATCCCATCTTGCATTTTATTAATTATTATGCATGTATGCTTAATAAAAAATAAAATAAATAGGATCACGACTGTAATCCCCAAGTACCTACTGTAGACATCCTCTGAGATCTCCAGTCGCTTCGATCATTGAAGATGACTAAAGGGGCTAGTCAGAGGCACGTTTAAATATTACATTTGACACATTCCCATATTTTTCAATAGTTAGGATTTCACACGTGACAAGTTGCAAGCCTGTCGCCGCTTACAAGAATGATAAAGAAATGGTAAAGTATGATCATTACTTAGTTGTTTTGATTTTGATTAAGTGTGGTTAAATAAAATAAAATTTGGATTAAATGTTAAGGCGCTCCCAGTCGACGATTGTTTTTGTTCGAAACGAAAAAAGAAATACTTGTGAACAAGCCACATCTCCTATTTTATAATGTATAGTATATGTGAATAAAGATGTACCCATCTTTAATCACTTCGATAAATAATCCTACCGACCGCTGCACGTGGTACTGATCCATGGGCGGCGCGTGGTCCGCCTTTGCTTTTCGAATAAATTAATGATATAAATTATGTATAATTACTTATCAAAAACCTATTCTAGTAGAAATCTAGATCTACATTATTACCTATATTTAACAATAAATCACAAGTTGATCTTAATAGTAGGTATCAAAGTATTTCGATCATAAATTCTAAAACGTACCTATCATTTTGAAATAATATCAATATCGTGAAAAGTTTCTGCTATTATGTTTTCAGATTAATAGAAATCTAGGTAGGAACCTGAAGTAATATATTTATAAAAATAGGAGATGTGGCTTGTTCAGAAGTATTTCTTTTTTCGTTTCGAAAAAGAGCAATCGTCGACATACATGGCCTTAATATAAATGTGAAAGTAACTCTTCCCGTCTGTCTGTGACGTCATCATGGTCAAACCGCTGGGCCGATTGTTATGAAACTTTATAAGGAGATAGTTTAAAGTCTTGAAGCAGACATAGACTACTTTTTTCCGATAAAGGCGCCAAAAATAGATTTTCTGAGGTGAAAATCCCCGAGTTGCGGGTAAAAGCTAGTGTTTCTATTAATAACAAATTGTGTTTGTAAGTTTGTTGGTTTGTCCTTCACCGAGTAACAGATCGGCATAATTTGTATAGCAACAGTTGGCTTAATCCGGGTAGGTACCTACCACGCGTGTAAGCCGCGGACAGAAACTAAATAATTATAACTCATACCTAATAATTATCTAAACATTACTGTTATACATTATATCTTTATACTAGCAGACACGTGACAGACGTTATACTGTCCAAATTTCAATAATCGCATAGTAACGCACGTTGCTACCACGACTGATGTCAACACAGATGACAGATTATTTGCACACCTATCTATACCAAAATCATCCCTTTTGCGTTTTTTTTTCACCCCGACTTTGGAATAGTTTTTAAAAATTTACGCCTATGATATCCTAGCAAACAAACCCTATGATGGACAAAATAGCAATAGAATAATGATTTAGATAAGTGCAATAATATGCACCCCGATTTAAGAATAGTAGATCTACAATCTACGCCTATTATATTCTAGAGAACATATGGTACCTTATGATATAAGTAGCAACAGAATAATAAATTGTAATAATATGCACCCCGACTTTAGAATAGTACCTGTCTATATCTACAATCTACACCTATGATATCCTAGTGAACATAGTTATACCCTATGATGAAAATAATAACATAATAATGAATTATAATAATATGCACCTCCACTTTAATATAGTTTTACTATAATCTACGCCTATGATAAGATGGAATAGCAACAGAATAATAAATTGTAATAATATGCACCCTGAGTCCCTGGCCTTGTAATAGTTTACCTACAATACAATGTACGTCTAGCCTATACAATTCAATATTCTGTTGCTATTTCCATCCTAGTGAATATATAAATATAAATACCCTATGATGGAAGTAGCAATATAATAAAGAATTATAATAATATGCACCCTGACCTTAGAATAGTATATCTATAATCTACGCCTATTAAATCAGAGAACATACCCTATGATGGATGAAATAGCTACAAGATAATGATTTAAATAGATATAATGATATGCACCCCGATTTTAGAATAGATTGAGTATAATCTACGCCTATGATATGATAAGATGTTCTAGCAAACATACCCTATGATGGATGGAATAGCAACAGAATACATATTAAGTATAAGTAGGTATAATAATATTCACCCTTATAATAAGTTAACCTGTCAACATCTTTTGAATTGAAGAGCATGGGAATGCCCTTGGGTTTGTGTGAGACTGAGAACCATTCCTTTATACCATCTTAAAGCAAGGCGAAGGGTACAATAATAAAAAACTCTTAACCTGTCTTGGTATGCATCAAATTATAAGTATTTAGGTACTTGATCGCCTTGGACATTTGGAAAAAGGTACTTGGTTTATGGTTCCGTACCCAATGGGTAAAAACGGGATCCTATTACTAAGACTCCGCTGTCTGTCTGTTCGTCTGTCTGTCTGTCTGTCACAACGCTGTATCTCATGAACTGTGATAGCTAGATAGTTGAAATTTTCGCAGATTATGTATGTCTGTTGCCGCTATAACAACAAATACTAAAAACAGAATAAAATATATATTATGTAAATGGTGCTCCCATACAACAAACGTGATTTTTCCCCCGTATTTTTTTGTAGATAATGGTACGGAACTCTTTGTGCGTGAGTCCGACTCGCACTTGGCCGGTTTTTTTTCTTTTTGAGTTTTGTTACTTACCTACTTGATTTTGTTCGAGTGAGTTTCGTGCGAAATGTGGACTTGCCTAGTGTAATGTTTGGACGTCTGGCTACCCCCTTTAGTCGTCCAAAGGATCTCAGCAGATGTCTTTTGTACTTGGGGATTAAAGTCGTGATCCTATTTCTCAGTTTCAACATTCGTATTCAATTCATTGAATGTAATAATGGGACGTGTCTTTGACTAACTCTCTTAAAGATCTCGGGGTTAAATCGTGCGAATATTATTTTTATTTTGGTTGTTTGTGTTATTTATAATATATTATTATTATGTATGTATTACATTAAAAATAAATTTAAATAGTTATTCTATCAATCTGGTTCCATAGTACAGGCTTTGCTTAGTTTAGGGCTAGATAGCGTGTGAAATGTCCACAAATATTTATTTATAAAAAAAAAAAATTAAATAATAATAGGATCACTTCTGTAATCCCCAAATACGGTAGACATCCTCTCAGATCTCCAGACGCTTAGATCCTTTGAAGATGTCTAGTTGGGGTAGTCAGAGGCATGACGTATACGCATACGTGACATGTTGCAAGCCCATCGCCGCTTATAAGAATACTAAATGGTTTCCTCACGATGTTTTCCTTCACCGTTTTGAGCACGTGTTTTTGATGCGCATATAATTTTTTCGAACAGAAAAATCCATTGATTCACGCCGGGATTCGAACCCACTACCTTCAGATTGAAAGTCGAGGTACTCGGCCAACACGGTAAAAAAGTAGTCTATTCTATATATTCTATTCCAGAACATAGGCTTTTATATACTTATTCCAAGTTTCATCAAAATCCGTTTGGTCGTGATTGAGATACAAACATACAAACATCCTCTCAAACTGGATTTATAATTTTTTTTTGCTACTTTTGGCACTCCATACCACGGTTGGCAAGCCCAACGCCTTGCCCCGTAAGGATGTGAGAATAATTTAAATAGTCGATAGATAAAATTAAATTAAAAAAGAACCGGCCAAGTGCGAGTCGGACACGCGCACGAAGGGCCATACCAATACCATTAACTTTAAAAACGGCAAAAAAATAACATTTATTTTGTTGTATGGGAGCCCCACTTGAATGCTTATTTTTTTCTGTTTTTAGTATTTGTTGTTATAGCGGCAACATAAATATAAATACATATTAATCTTTAAAAAAATCAACTGTCTATCTATCACGGTTCATGAGATACAGCCTTGTGACAGACAGACGGACAGGGACAGAAGAGTCTTAGTAATAGTGTCGCGTTTTTACCCTTTGGGTACGAAACCCTAAAAACTAGACGGATCTCTATGGAGTTTTGACGAAAAAACCATTATGATGTCATAAGTTTTAGGAACCTTACAGGTTTTTTTGGTCTAACGAAAATTACTACGAAATCTTTTTTAACCGACGAAAAAAGAGGAGGTTCACAATTCGACATGTATTTTTTTGTTACTTTTAATATGTATGACCTCGCATCTTTTTACCTTTTTGATGTTTATTTCTATTGTGTAGAGAATGGTTGGTCCCATTTAAATTATAATTTTTAGAGGACTTCATTAAACTTAATAAATTTTGTTTAAGTATATGAAAAACATATTTTTAAAAATAAACTTTTATAATATCTACCTCTAACACGACGTGGTTAGGTAATGTTGCGTAGTTGAGTAGTTCCTAAGGCTACATCCAAACTCCATCATCAGACCAGCTCGCTAGTACCATAATATTACGTTATCATTTGAGATTGATAAGTATGCGAAGTTTTACCTCAATCCGACTATTTACTGAGGAGTTCCGTTTAACAGCTCCTGACTCCATCATCAGATCAGCTCACTGTCACCATATTATTGCATTGTCACTGAAGTAACATAAGTATGCAAAATTTCAGCTCAATCGGTTGGGGATAACTGCTTCAAAATTGAGTTGCAAGATTCCACCTTAACAAACATAGTTACATACATACATAAATTGCAAGTTGAATAAAAAAAGCTTGAAATCAAACTAGCTGTCAAATTTCAATAATCCTACAGAAAAACAAAATACTTTGAACTTTAAAAAATAAGGGTTTGTGGTAGAACGGTGAAAGTGAAACATCATACAAAAATAAAAATAAAAAAATTACAAAAAATTTTAATGGGGGTGTGTCTCCCTTATCAAAATAGTTTACGAACTATTCTCAGAAAATCATAAAAATCGGTCGAGACGTTTCGGAGGACTTGCAAACACTTTTGGTTAAAATACGAGAGATTTATATATTAAATAGATATAATAAAATGATATTATTAAAATAAGTGCAATATAATAATAAATTGCACTCATGATGCAACGTTTCTTATCATTGCATGTGCAGCGATAAGACCGCCCATTAATGATAATAAATAAACAAATACATAATTATTCAGCCCTTTGACACAAAAGCGACCAAATGCCGCTTTTAAAAATACTAACAGGATAACCGTTCTGAGCTCGTGTTTAGATTATTTTGTACGTTTTTAAATAAACATAAACACATTATCACACAACGCCATCTAGCCCCAAACTAAGCAAAGCTTGTGCTATGGGAACTAGAAAACTGATAGAATCCATTTTTAATTTTATTTTTTAAATACTTACTAATTATACATATTAACACCCAGACACAGTACAAACAGCTATGTTCATTACACAAATATTTGTTCTGTCAAACCCACATTGAAGAAGGCAGAGTTACTACCAACTGAGCTGTGAGGATAGACAAAAATGTTCAAAAGTGATATTATTATTCTAATGAGTAGTACCTACTGCCCGCGACTCTACCTGCTTTGAATAATAAGGAGTTAGGTCGCCGTCAAGTCTACAAGGTCTGTGGCCTTATTGCGTTACAAAACTGGTAATCGTGATCGGTTTTAACATGTCCGCCTTTTGACAGTTACACATTAATAATAAATAAAAACGGCCAAGTGCGAGTTGGACTCGTGCACGAAGGGTTCCGTGCCATTATCTATTAAAAAAAGCAAAAAAATCACGTTTGTTGTATGGGAGCCCCACTTAAATATTTATTTTATTCTGTTTTTAGTTTGGTGTTATAAAGGCAAAAGAAATACATCATCTGTGAAAATTTCAACTGTCTAGCTATCACGGTTCAAGAGTTACAGCATTGTGACAGACAGACGGACGGACGGAAGTCTTAGTAATAGGGTCGCGTTTTTACCTTTAGGGTACGGTACCCGAGGTACCCCAAGGGGTACAGGGGTAGGGGTTAATTACTTCACCTAGCTCATAAGACGTTTCAAAGTGATCCTTGTGATTTTATTTAAATAATTACCGACTGACTTTTGACTTTGATTTTAAAAAGGGGAAAGGGGAAAAAGGGGGCGCTCCCCCCACTAAAGATCTATGCTCTATAAAATGACCTACTCTGCTTTGAACTAGTAACTCCTTGGGGCATAATTTTGACACATGTGTGACATTTGACAGTATAATTGAAGCCAAGGTTATTATACAATTTAGCACTTTGTTAGACATTTCGGCGCCATTTTATTATCAGTTGTTATCATATCACCATTTTACTGATATGAAAACATATTAGAGATTTGGCGGCCTAGTAGAGGTATCTGGCTTTCATTCTGAAGGTCGTGACTTCGAATCCCGGCTGGATTTTTTTAATAAACATATATTTAACAGGTACTCGAAAGAGTACCTAACTACCGTTAAATGGTGTGATGTGATGTGCCTAAATAATTTTAAGGCTATCTTCAAGCTGTGTAAAAAATGTCCTCCAATTTAAATAAATACTTTTCTATATTATGAGAAAGATAATTTATTAAATTGAGTTTTAAAAGGGTTATTTATGAAACCATAAGACTTATTTAAGTTTTGAATAATTACGTTTAAAAAGAAAATAAAAAGAAACTAAAAAGAAAACCGATGATAATGAAAAAGTCAAGAAATGATATTAGATTTTTAAAGTTTTATGGAGGAACTATTAGTCCTACATAATATAATTTAAATGGGACCAACCTTGGAATATTGTTTACACAATAAGAAAGAAAACATCAAAATCGGATCACCAGGTAAAAAGATAAGCGTTATAAAAAAAACCGGCCAAGTGCGCGTCGGACTCGCGCACGAATGGTTCCGTACCATTATCTATAAAAAACTATATTGTTGTATGGGAGCTTCACTTAAATATATATTTTATTCCAATTTAAGTATTTTTTGTTGTAGCAGCAACAGAAATACATCATCTGTGAAAATTTAAATTGTCTAGCTATCACGGTTCATGAGATACAGCCTTGTGACAGACAGACGGACAGCGAAGTCTTAAGTAATTTGGTCCCGTTTATACCCTTTTTGTACGGAACCCTGAACTAGAATTCCCTCCGAATTCACTGTCAAAAATAAATCAAAATCATCGCGCCCTACGCGCCTTCTGATTGGTTGAACCTTTTTTTTTAAGCGGGGGCAGGCAACGATCATTCACGCATACAACCGTAAACTCTGGTTGGTAAAGGGACCTATTTAACTATTAGACAATATTGTAGATAAGGCAACTATTTCATTCTATATGTTTATACAGTTGGGAGTTGTCTAGTCTATGTATTGGTTTTATTTATAAGGGACTAGCGCAACGGATTTAGATGATTCTTTTTAGGGTTTCGTAGTCTACAAGAAACCCTTATAATTTCGCCATGTCCGTTCGTCTGTCCGCAGCTTAGCTCAGAGACGCTTAGAGCTAGAAAGCTGTAATTTGGCATGAATTGAATATACATATTATTCACGCCGACAAAGTGATAGAATAAAATCATGAAAAAAAGATTTTTTTAGTGTACCTCTCCTAGGTATGTTATTATTTTCGCGCATACCCCATGGTGTAGGGTGTCGTTGGATAGGTCTTTAAAAAGTATGGAGGGTTTGTGAAAACAACTTTTCGATTAAGGGATCCGTTTGTGAAATATTAAGCTTAAAGTGCTAATTTTTGTCAGAGTCAAGTGTCCCGCCCCCCTCCCCCCCACCAGCTAGTTTGGTTTTGGAGATGTGAAAAAATTCAGTCAATCAATTTATCTAAAACATAAAAGATTGTTAATATTGATATGGTCACTATTAGATGTTGTTTGGTTAGCTAATTACGTAATAACTTAAGACTGAAGGACCCTTAAAGTAGGGACTGAATAAATTAACCGACTTGGTATTACATGGATCTCACAACTTTTTACGGTAGAACTAAGTAGCGAGACTTGGCTTTTTTTACAAGTTACGAGTATGTTTTTGATGGCATTCAGTTTATAACAACATGAAGTCGGTTTTGTTCTTAGTTTTTTCAACCTCATTACCCCCCTTTTTGCCCCCCCCCCTTTCCTTAATTATATATGTTATAGTATAGGCTTTGCTTCGTTTGTGGCTAGATGACCTTAAGTGGGAAAAGGAGAAGAAATAAATGATTAACCCCCACCCCTCCCCCCTTATTTCAATGTATGACAAATTCATATGTGAAAGTTGCCTTTCTCTGGCCCCCGATTACTTATCTATCAGATAGGCTATCTATGGATAGATAAAATATATCTATAGTTAGACCTTCAAACTATTAATAATGGGGACACCAAACGATGTATTGTAATGCTAACTACTGCAAAATGTGGGTATTGTGCTAAGCATGTTTGGACGTCCCTCTGACTAGCCCCTTTAGATATCTTCACTGAGCGCCTGGAGATCTAAAAGGATGTCTACCGTACTTGGGGATAACAGTCGTGATCATATTTCAATTTATTATTACTAAATGACATTTTAATAGAAAAATTAGCAATTCTCACAATTTGTTTATTGTACTAATGAAGATTATAGGCAATTTTTTTTAACCTTAAGTTGCAATTTTTGTGGCATACTTAAAGGGCGAGCATTACGTTCAGCCACATTTTGAGCACGTGCTGAGTGCCCTAAAAGGGGCTAGTGTGGGGAAAGGATGCAGTATTTTGTGAATTAGGAAGAAGGGTAGTTGAATTCGCAATGTCAAACTTCCAAAATCCATATTAGAAGGTGAAACGAGGTGGGTGCGAACGAGACAGAGATATAATTTTGTTGACGAGGGAAAGAGAGGGGTATATGCCGTCTGGGACTTTGAGTGTGTTGGGAGACAGGTAGGGTTAGATTGTTAGCGGCGTTTTTGACATTAAAAATATATACTAACTAGCTGTCTCGACAGACGTTGTCCTGTCAAATTTCAATAATCTTACAGAAAAAAAACACTCTGTTTTCCCTGAACTTTACGCCGGATTTTCCAACCAACCAACGGTACGAAATATACTTATTAGAAATTAGAATTAGTCAAAAATATATATAATTATATATACTAATTCATGTCAAACTACAGCTTTCTCGTACTAAGAGTCTCCGAGCTAAGCTGCGGACAGTCAGATGGATAAACATAGTGAAACTATAAGGGTTCCTTGTAGACAACAGATCCCTAATAAGAGAAAACTCACCATGTAAAAATAAATGATGTTTGTTTTATAAAACTCCATCATTTCTTTTTTTGAAAATACTTTTTTAAATTTGAAAGGTTCCAGTTTTTTTTTTTAATAAATATTGACGGACTTTACACACAGCGCTATCTAGCCCCAAACTAAGCAAATCTTGTACTATGGGAACCAGATAACTGATAGAATACTTATAAACATTTTTTTTGTGAATACATACTCATTATACATAAAATTATCACAATTAAACCCATTATTATCAAAAACTAGTTAGGATGATTCAAGTTGCATACAAATCACTTATCTTTAAAACTACACAACGGGTTTTGATGCGGTTTTTTTAATAGATAGGGTGATTCAGGAGGAAGGTTTATAGGAATCAGCTTTGCACCCGTGCGAAGCCGGGGCGGGTCGCTAGTCCGTAATATAAATGAAATGAAATGAAATATTATCACGACTGTATTCCTCAGCACGGTAGTAAGCCTCTCATATCTCCCGGCGCTTAGATTCTTGCCGATGTCTAAAGGGGTTAGCCAGAGGCACATCCTAATAATTAAAAAATATATATATTCGTAAAAAAATATCGGTCGTAAAATATCTCTTGTAAATCGCTTCCGCTTAAGCGCCTGCTATAACCCCGCCCGCACCCAGCCAAGGCCCGCTCTCCTCAGGTCATCGACCTTCGCCAGGTACTTCCGTGTACCTTACAAAGCGACTTTTGGATATTGCCTTGTCTCTGTCTACCTTCTAAAACAAGCTTATTCTTTGTTTCGTATTATTAATTGATTAATTCTATAAGCAGCGATAGGCTTTGCTTTCTGTCACGTATGACAAAAAATATGTAATGAGAGTAGCCAGAGGCACGTCCATTTGTACTTGGTTAACCACATTTTGCAGTAGTTGGTATTCCATACGTGACTGGTTGAAAGGCCATCATCGCTTACAAGAAAGAATACTAACTGGTTTATTCCTATTAGTAATCTTTATAAGCGGCGATGGGCTTACAACCCGTCACGACACGACTGGCCTCGCAGCTCTGTTGGAAGTAACTCTGCCTTCTGCGCTGTAGGTTGTGGGTTCGATCCCCACCCAGGACAAATATTTGTGTGATGAACATAGATGTTTATTCTGTGTTTGGATGGTATATATTTTCAAAAAAGAAAGGTAATATAAGTATTATATCAGTTATCTGGTTATCTCCCATAGTACAAGCTTTGCTTAGTTTGGAGCTAGAAGGCGCTGTGTGTAAAGTCGCCAATATTTATTTATAGAGCTTTTACTTTTAGCTAAGATTCACGAGATATTTGAAATTTATCGTAAAACATTTAAATTGCTGTAAATCAAAAGACTTTCTTTAGAAAAACCGGCCAAGTGCGAGTCGGACTCGCGCACGAAGTGTTTCGTACCATTATCTATAAAAAACGCCAAAAAAACTCGTTTGTTTTATGGAAGCCCCACTTAAATATTTATTTTATTCTGTTTTTAGTATTTGTTTATAGCGGGAACAGAAATAAAATATTATCACGACTGTATTCCTCAGCACGGTTCTTGAGATACAGCCCTGTGACAGACAGACGGACAGACGGACAGCGGAGTCTTAGTAATAGGGTGCCGTTTTTAGGGTTTCGAGTCTACAAGAAACCCCCATAGTTTCACCATGTCCGTCCGTCTGTCCGTCTGTCCGCAGCTTAGCTCGGAGACTATCAATGCTAGAAAGCTGTAATTTGGCATGTATATACATATGCCATCAAAAACATAACTTGTAAAAAAAGCCAAGTCTCGCAACGCAACTCAGTTCTTCTACCGTAAAAAGTTGTGAGATCCATGTAATACCAAGTCGGTTAATTTATTCAGTCCCTACTTTAAGGGTCCTTGGCAGGTTTTTTTAGGATTTTTACACTAAACACTAATTGTGTTTCAAAGAACAATGTTCAAAACGTGGGGACGTTTTGAACATCAACAAAATAATATCTTCGTTTGACAATTCAGGGAACGGCATATTTATGGACTCGTCAGTCAATGTCCTATGGTTACATCATGTCGAAAAAGTATAATAAACGGCACAATAAATTGTTACTGATTCCGTATTCTTCATGTCGATATAACTTTTTTCGGAAGCATATTTCAGTTTCGCCGTCGTACAATAAAATGATAAGATGGTTATGGCCCTTCGATTAACATAGGTTTTAAAGTGCTACAAGGGTGGGGACGGTGTCCATACATTTTTGGGCATTGTTCTTTGAAGCTTCTATGTCTGCTAGAAGTGCCTTAAACTTTTGATGATCGGTCAGTCAGTGAGTGAGTGAGTGAGTGAGTGAGTGAGTGAGTGACAAAATAGGAAACTTTGACTAGTTATAATTCATAAACTGCATGTTCAAATTGAATGAAATTTGAAATATACCGTGTTTATATAGTGACTGCTTGGTTACTGAAAATTCAGGCTTCTAGTTTTATCCACAACGAAGTTATAGGGGGTCGTGCCGCTTTATTGCTTGACTTGGCGGGGGCACTGCCGTGCCCCCAGATTAGTAATGCCAACAAAGTGGTAGAATAAAATCTTTAAAAACATTTTTTATTAGGGTACCTCCCATACACCTAAAGTAGGAATGTTATTTTTTTTTCTCGCGTGGGGTACGCGATATGTTGTGGGATATCGTTAGATAGGTCTTTCAAAAGAGTGGGGGGTTTGCTAAAACAACTTTTCGATTAATTAATTCGTTTGTGAAATATTAAGCTTAAAGTGCCAATTTTTGTTAAAAACGAGTGCCCCCCCACTCCTCTAAAAACTAAACTATTAGGTTTGGTGGCGTGAAAATTTTCACGGTAGTAGTAGATATATCGAACTTAAAAGGAAAACTATCACAGCTAAGTAGGTGTTACTAGTTTTCGAGTAATAGACGTAATAATAGTCGACCAACTTAGAAAATGTACTTAAAGAAGAAATAATGTTTTATTTTAGTACAAATATCATTGAAAATTACTTATTAAGTATAACGTTGTTAGCTGTGTAAACTACGAAACACTACTTACATTGCGCGTGACCCGACACGCACTTGGCCTTTGTTTTTTTACCCTTTGGATACGAAACCTTAAAAGGTAGCCTATTATTATATGTCCGTCCTAAGACTAAATTATTTCTATATGAAATTTCCAGTGTAAGTACATCGGCTGTCTTTATGATTTTGTTTTCCCATCTAGCGTAAGGTCCGTCTATTTTTCGCTTTCCTAAAGGACAGCTCAGACCAGAGAGGACTGGATAATTAAATTAACTATACATATGTACTCACTTCACTACATAGTATAAAGCAAAGTCGCTTTCCGCTTCCCGCGTCTGTATGTAATATGTATGTATGTTTGCTTATATCTTTAAAACTACACAACGGATTTTGATGCGGTTTTTTTTAATAGATAGAGTGATTCAGGAGGAAGGTTTATATGTATAATAACATGCTACCCGTGCGAAGCCGGGGTGGGTCGCTAGTTTATCTTTAAAGACCTATATTTATTGCATTCTTCAATTAAGACGAGTAATAAATGTTTTTGATGAATGCAGAATCGTTTTTAGGGTTCCGTACCCAAAGGGTAAAATCGGAACCCTATTACTAAGACTTCGCTGTCCGTCTGTCCGTCTGTCCGTCTGTCCGTCTGTCCGTCTGTCCGTCTGTCCGTCTGTCTGTCACAGGGCTGTATCTCATGAACCATGATAGCTAGACAGTTGAAATTTTCACAGATTATGTATTTCTATTGCTGCTCGAACAACAAATACTAAAAACAGAATAAAATAAATATTTAAGGGGCCCCCCTTAAATATTTATTTTATTCCCATACAACAAACTTGATTTTTGCATTCCAGCGCCATCTAGTTTCATTTGATGTTACTACGTATTATAGGTACTTTTCGCGGTTTTCATGCGACCGCTCGGGGTTTGAGAGGTAAGATGAAAGAGGTTTGCGATTCCGCTGGCAGGTGGCGCTATTTTACCACTATCGGTAAAGTAAGTCGGTAAATAGGTGGTACTTCACATGATCGAATAAAAAGTTTGAAATTGAATTATTGAATTCATTAGGTAAATAGGTACCTAGGTAGATATTATTAATTTCCAATTAATTTCGAGTTCGAATCCTGGCCGTGCATCAATGGATATTTCTGTTCGAAAAATGTACCTATATGCGCGTTACACGTGTTTATAACAGTGAAGGAAAACATCGTGAGGAAACCTGTTAGTATTCTTGAAAGCGGCGACGGGATTGCAACCTGTCACGTGTGGAATGCTAACTACGTAGTTAGGTAAATAGGTAGGTTACGAGATATTATGAATTATTTTTTATGTTTCTAGGGTTCCGTATCTAAAGGGTAAAAAACGGGACTACTAAGACACCGCTGTCCGTCTGTCTGTTACCAGGCTGTATCTCGTGAACCGTGATAGCTAGACAGTTGAAATTTTCACAGATGATGTATTTCTCTAAAATCAGCATAAAATAAATATTTAAGTGAGACTCCCGTACAACAAACGTGATTTTTTTGCCGTTTTGATAATAGTACGGAACCCTTCGTGCGCGAGTCCGACTCGCACTTGGCCGGTTTTTTCTCAATAACCGCAATAGTTTGTTTTTTTTTATGACAAAGATAAATTAAGGATTTCATCTAGATAAATTATAGACAGAAACACGATTGGTGAAACATTTTTAGATAGATTTATTTTCCAAAGTTGGCTCTTCAGAAACACTAGTTTCGTTTAATCAAAACTTTGAATAGCTAAACAGTTCATTTTTATATAATTCGTTAGATAATCATACTAGCTAAGAAATTACAGACAGTTTCTTTTTAAATTTGATGGTTTTCAAGATAATGCAGTTTTATCACTTTTTCCGTCTTATCAGGGGAGACTCGGCACAATAAAAAAAAACACATTATCTCCTTAAAAACCTATATTTATTTCATTCTCTAATTAAATCTATAAATAATCTTTTAAAAAACGTTGAACCGGCACTTGGCAACAGGCGTTCTTTTTGTCTTTAAACCCTTTCATAAACCTTCCAAGCGATTTTAACCCTTAAATCTTATAGCTTAGGGTTGAAAATATTAATATATTATATTAAATCATGTCTTATACCGATTGACAAATAATTTTAACTCCTATTTCTTGTGCATTAGGGTTGGAAATCGGTTGATATTATTGTTTAGTTGAGTTTTAAACCGAGCTGTAGAATAATTGATAAGACTTTAAGTTTTGTTGGTTTTTTAGAGTTCTGTACTTTAAGAGGGCAAAAGGAACCCTTTACAGACATATTGTTGTCTGTCTGTCTGTCAACTACCTTTTCTCAGGTACGTGTAGCCGCGATGTAATGTTTGGACGTGCCTCTGACTACCCATTTAGCTATATTTGAGGATATTTAAAGATCGTGGGACAGATCGTCTAGTTTTTAAATAAATTCATTTACAGAGGAGTGGGAGGTACCTCGACTTTCAATCAGAATGTAGTGGGTTCGAACCCGGCGAGCATCAATGGATTTTTCTGTTCGAAAAATTAAGATAAAACACGTGCTGAAAACGGTGAAGGAAAACATCGTGAGGAAACCAGTTAATATTATTATAAGCGGCGATGGGCTTGCAACCTGTCACGTATGGAATGCTAACTACTGCAAAATGTGGGCATGTGCCAAATCTAATGTTTGGACGTGCCTCTGACTACCCCCTCTAGACATCTTCAAAGGATCTGAGCGTCTGGAGATCTGAGAGGATGTCTACCGTACTTGGGGATTATAGTCGTGATCCTTTAGTTAGGTATTTTATTTTACAAAAACAAATAACATCTAATATTAATTACAAAATACACTCGTCTAAAGATAGCTCAACTGATCCAGATCGCGACTTTTTTTTTAGATCTTTAACGAGCAAACGAGTTGCATAGAGACATAACCTACCCTAACATAGAAGGAGTTAGGATAGCCACAAATCAACTCCAATGTTACTTTTTAGTTTGCACTAAAGTGACCTAATCCAAAATAAGGTAGTGTTGGTGAAGTAGGAGGTCGTGGGTTCAAATCTCAGCTGTGCATATTTTTTTTTGTGTTAAGAAATATTTGCAAGTGAAAGAAAACGTTAGAAACCCAGTTATTATGATGCTGTTCTTGTGAGCGGCGATGGGTTTACAACCTGTCACGTATGGTATGCTAACTACTGCAAAGATATGGGCATGTAACAAATAGTAGTACTTTCAACTCGACCAATATTATTAATGAAATAACATTTTTGAATTAATCTCACGATTTCAAAATAATTAGATGAAAAATTAAAAAGAAAATCGACGAAAATGTTTGGACATAGAAAAGTCAAGGGACGATATTAGTTTTATTTAAGTTTTATGAAGGAACTATTAGTCCTACATTAATATTATTTAAATGTGACCAAATTGGGACTGTTCTCTACACAATAGAAAAAACAACATCCAAATCGGATCACCTAGCTAGATATGCGCGTTCATACATAAAAAATACAACAAAAAATATAATAAATATACTGACTTCGCACGGATGTACTAATGAAGACTTAGCAAATTTTTGATACCTTAGGTTATATTATTGCAATTTTTATGGGATCTCTACTTTTTTGAAAATAATATGGCTTATGTTACTCACTGATAATGTAGCTTTTGTTAAGTGAAACAATTTTTAAAATAAAAATTTTACTTCTTTATAATTTTTAGTAGTGTAGATAAGCGTCGAATAGAGAACATTCTTTTAACGTCGATAAAAATAATCCAGGGGGTCTACTCTTGAAAACGATGAACGATATATCGTGCGTGACAAACGTCATATCGTTTCCGACTATATTTTGAAAGTTTGAACGACCGACATTAACATTCTACTACGACAGACGACGATTTCTGAGAGTAATGGTTTTATGGCATTTTTTTTTACACCTTGGGTTACATTATTTAAATTTTAGAAGGGATCCCTAAATTTTTCTAGTGATAAGTAAAGCCTATGTTACTCAGAGATAATGTAGCATTCTAATAGTGAAAGAATTATTGAAATCGGTCCAGTAGTTTTTGGGTTTAATCGTTACAAAGTCATACAAAAATATAAATGTTTCCGCTCTTAGTATAGATCGGAAACCTAAGTCCTAAAATCTAATATTGACTTTTACTTGTATCTTATGACATGCGCAAAAGCGATACCATACACCACACTGGTTCATTCACAGTCTCTCAAGGTCACTGATCCCACAAAGACCAAAAGAGTACCATCGCCAATGATAATGGTGAAAGGATTTTTGAAATCGGTCCAGAAGTATTTGAGTTTTTCGTTACAAACATACAATAATTCCAAAATATAAATAAATCCCTTATATAAAATTAGTATAGATAGATAAAGATAAGAAATCTAAGACTTTATGTCTTTAGTAACGAATATTGTCTTAAGCTACGCATTTAGACATAGATAGGCAAACCTAAGTCTTATTAGGTACCAAAACATATTGACTTTACATTCATAGGACATGCGCAGAAGCTATACCTATCACCACACTGGTTCGTTCATTGTTTCTCAAGGTCACTGATCCCAGAAATGCCAAAAGAGTAGCACAGCCAATGAAAGAGACAAAATACTCTCTTAAATTTATTGATCTAGGTATCAGTTCCTCTAAATAGAGCTAGGTTAGAAGCTTTTAGGGCTTGTGTCACTAAGCTACGCCCTAAATCTAGATTACAACTGGAAGGTGCCTATCGTACAGGCTAGATATTAGTCTAGGTTAGGCACCGGTATTACAAAAAAAAAGTATTTATGTATTCTAGTTATCTGGTTCAAATAGTACAAGCATTGCTTAGTTTGGGGCTAGATGGTGCTGTGTGTGTATCACAGCTCAGTTAGTAGTAACTCTGCCTTCTGCACTGTAGGTTGTGGGTTCGATCCCCACCCAGGGCAAATATTTGTATGATGAACATAGATGTTTGTTCTGTGTCTGGGTGTTAATATGTATAATAAGTATGTATTTACAAAGAAAGTATATAAGTATTCTATCAGTTATCTGGTTCCCATAGTACAAGCTTGGCTTAGTTTGGGGCTAGATGGCGCTGTGTGTAAAGTCCGCCAATATTTATTTATTTATTTATTACTAGCCGAAACGTAACAGACTTTGTCCTGCCCAAATTACATTAATCACATAGGAAAAGCACTGTCAGGACACTTTCAATTTTTCTCTATAAACCTCTTAATAAAATTAATTAGGAATTTTGGTAGAATGCGTATCATTCAGTAGTTAAAACTAATGTGTGGCCAAATGTAATGTTTAGACGTGCCTCTGACTACCCCCTTCAGACATCCTAAGGAAATTCCCGAAATTCTACATCCATCTAGATCTCCTGTCAACAAGAGATCCTGTCAACTCCTGTGACAAAGTCTATGGTAAGGTAATGAACCAGGGATTCGAAACCCTGGAGGTGGAAGCAATGCCAAGGCTTTCTTGCTTCAGGGCTTCAGTGAAAGTCTAAAACCTAAACACTATTGTTTAATCTATGCTCTTAGTCTATGGTTCGTTGTCTATAGTTCCTCGCCCGGCCACGCACACAAACAAAGATGGCTGTGTTAGTGTGAGGCTCTACTTCACACATGGAAGGCTGTGATAGTCGGGAAAGGGGTAGATAACATTGGAATTAAATTTATTGAATTAATCTAGATACTAATATTATAAATGCCAAAGTTACTCAGTTTGTCTGTCTGTGACGTTATCACGGCCAAACCGCTGATCCGATTGTGGTGAAATTTAATATGGAGATAGCTCAAAGTCTTGGGAAGGACTTTGGCTACTTTTTTCCCAAAATTTTCATTTGATTTTCAGGAATTTCAATGTTTTACGATAATAATCGTCAAAAATCGATTCCCTTGAATCTCCGCGGAAAAACTAGTAATTGCACAAAAAAGCTCTGTTTTTACACAATTTTTCACGTGTTTGCTTAGTTTGGGGCTAGATGGCCCTGAAATGTTCAACATATATATTTAAATTGGAATAAGTTAATAAAATTAGTTGTTAGTGAAAAAGACGTAGTGATGAGGATTGAGAAAGGGTTTGGGCATGTAGAGTAGAGCCAAATTTCTAAGTCTGCGGTATCTATTTAAATAAAATCACAAGGATCACTTTGAAACGTGTTAGGAGCTAGGACAAGCTACGCCTGTTTCTCGCGAACATTGTTTAGAAGAATCAGCCAACAAACCCGGCTTGGGGCCTAACATTTTCTTCAATGATTCTTTCCCTAATGCTATGTAGAGCTCCAGTGTGTTGCCGTAAGAACAAGGTGAAGGCTCAAACAAGAATAATAATTAAAAGTACTCACCAAGTAGAAATAATGAATGAAGAAATGTTGACAAAACAGGTATATAAATAAGGCGAGTGTGAATGGGAACGTTGGAAGAGGAAGACTTCGGCGTATTTTCTTGGACCAAATTGGTGACGTTTTGAAAAAAGGCCAGGTTGAGAGTACTCTAAAGTTCTAAACCTAAGAGCTTGCATAAGGAATGTGATGAGAGTGAATGAAGTAAAATAGGTATCGTAGCAAGTGGAAAGCTTTGGCCTCTGCCTACCCCTCTGGGAAACAAGCGAGATTTTATGTACCTATATAATTAGTTGTTATGGTAATGACTAATGATATGTAATACCAGCTGTCCTTTGGCTTCGCAGGAGTGCACTAATAAAGATTATAGGCAAATGATACCTTGGGTTACATTATTGCAATTTTCGTAGGGATCTCTATTTTTTTTTTAAATAAAATATAGCCCACGTTACTCGCTGATAATTTAACTTTTGATAGGTGAAAGAATTTAAAAAATTGGTTTAGTAGTTTTTAAGTTTATTCAAATCAAAAATACAAATATCCCTATGTGTAGAAGTTTATAGATTTGATATGTTTCTTTCTCTGACTTCATTCTATTTGTCATTTTTACTTACTACTACATCTATACTTTAATTTCTTGCTGATCTTACTAGGATACACTTAGCGTTGTCCGTTTGTATGTAAATTTCATAGCCAAGTGTTGACAAGTAAGGCATATTTAGAGTCGTTTTGTAATATAGGTTTTTGTTTCTGTTTCCGATTATTAAAGAAATACTGTAACAACCTGTACTGTACTGTACTGTACTGTACTGTACTGTAGGTATCTTTTTGATATTTTTGGTTTATTTATTTACCCGCGACTTCGTCGGCGTAGATTCATGAATCGATTTTTGAAATTACAGAAAATAAAATAAAATAAAAATGGGAAAAAATAGCCTATGCCCATCCCAAGACTTTAAACTATCTCTGTATGCAATTTCATCACAATCGGCCCAGCAGCGTTTTGGCCGTGATAACGTGATAACATAGACAGACAGACAGAGTTACTTTCGCATTTGAACAAAAAACACTGAACAAATAATATTTAAAAGTTGTTTTTATTAATTTTCCGGAAAAATTAGTCAAAGGTAAACCGAGTCTTAAAGTTTACGATGAAATTAATAAGTTAGTTTCAAAACTTAGTAACGAAAAATCAAAGCCATTTGTAAAAACTCTAAACTCGATTCGATATTGACGTGAAACTGACATCAGTCATAAACAATTTTTATAGCAATTGCTGTCAAAGAATGACTTGTTGAAATTCTGCATTGAAATTACTTGTTTGACGACCTAAAATACTTGAAATACTGAAGTTTATAACTAGCTTCCGCCCTTGGCTTCGCTCACATGGTACCTGAATAAAAAGTATCCTATATGCTATTCCAGGACAAGCTATGTATGTTCCAAGTTTCATCTCCATCCGTTAAGTCGTTTAGGCGTAATTGAGGCACAAACATACTTTCAAATTTTCGGATTTATAATGAGAACTTTGAATGTCTAAGGGCCGTCAGAGGCACGAACATTACATTTGGCACATGCCCACATTTTGCAGTAGTTAGCTATACGTGACAAGTTGCAAGCAGATCGCCGCCAATAAATAATCTAAATATGTAAAACTCTAGCGTTTCTGACTGACTGATCTATCAACTCACAGCCCAAACAACTGGTCTCAGAAACTTGAAATTTGGAGGGTGTATTCCTTTTGGTGTGTAGGGGTGCGCTATGAAAGGAATTCCTGAAATTCAACACCTAAAGGGAATCAACGGGGGTTAAATTCTGCTTGAGAAAGAAAACCGACGAAAATGTTTCGTCGGTTGAATAATGCACGAAGGGTACCGTACCATTATCTATAAAAAACACGTTTGTTGTATGGGAGCCCCACTTAAATATTTATTCTGTTTTTAGACAGATATACATCATCTGTAAAAAAAACAACTGTCTAGCTATCACGGTTTATGAAATACAGCTGTGTTACAGACAGACAAACAGCGAAGTTTTAGTAATAGGGTCCCGTTTTTACCCTATGGGTTAGGAACGCTAAAAAAGCAACAAAAAAACATTGCCACATGTTTTTTTGTTGCTTTTTTAGGGTTAGAACCTTAAGAACCTTCTAAATTCTCGTCGTTAAAAAGTAGGGTTTATTATTACTACACCCTGTATTTAGGCTAAAGGCATATTTAAGTGTCTATATGGTTAATTATACCAAACCACTAGACGTCAACCATCTGTCATTTACGTGTCAGTTGGATCCAAGTACTATCTGTAACCGTTATGTCATAGTTTGACTGCTTTAGACGACCCCCCAAATCCTACTAATATTATAAATGCGAAAGTTTGTGAGTGGGTGTGTGTGAGTTACTCTTTCACGCAAAAACCACTGGAACGGATTAAAATGAAACTTTACAGTAATATAGCTTATACATCAGAATAACTCATAGGCTACTTTTTATCCAGGTACCACCAGGTTGTTAATAAATAAATATAGATCACTAGCTGTCCCAACAGACGTTGTCTTGTCAATTTGTACTTTCCGTTATTGAAGAATTTTACAATTTTACGTTATATTTTCAAAATTCTCTTTCCGAACCTGACACTAACGAATACAACAAAAACTATACATAAGGGTTTCTTGTAGATTACGAAACCCCAAAAAAAGAATTAGCAAAATCGGTCCTCTTGGTCATGGCATTACGCGTGAACGGGTAGTCGGGTACGCGCTACGCGTAATGCCATGACCAAGAGAAATAGGAATGAATTTTTATATAAATAAATTTGTTTTATAGATGAGTTGAGCTACCTGTAGACTGTTTGCAACGATCTTTAGATAGCTCAACACAGATAGTTATTAATATTGGATGGACATTTTACGCAGGCTATCTAGCTCCAAATGAAGCCAAGCTTTGACTTGAACCTGAGATAACTAAAATGTTTGAACGTGCTTGTGCCACGAACATGCTCACAAACTTTCGGATTTATAATAATTAGTAAGATTAAGATTACTTACCTAATAACTAAGATTTAGATTACCTAATAATAATATAATAATAATACTATAATCTTTATTAGAGACAACTAGGCCTTATAAATAAATACCTTACAGACTAACACACATTATAAACACAAACAACAATAAAAGTCATTTTCTTCTTTAGCGGCGCTTCCTGTAGTCTATTCCTGCTGTCCAAAATAATGCTAATATCTATTATATTATAATGTACCTACCTATCTATTTGTAGCGTTAATTTTCGAACTAAAAACGAAAGTTTAACATATAAAAAAGGAAAATAAAAACACGCGCAAAAGCGAAACGCATCGACTGAAAAACGTTATTCGGTCAAAAGCATAACTTTAAAAATCGTATTTAAAAAAATGCTTGTTGCTAAGCCCTGTACCCACCGCCTGCTTTCGCCAGTCGTGTATACGTACACTGTATTGCACACTGCACTTGTGTGCATGTGCCAATGTGTGCGCAGAGCCCTACCCAGTCTATCCGGATGCACCAAAGCGAGTGCATGTGTCTCGGAGCGCGTGGAAATTAAAAATTAATAATCAAAGAAAAGTGATTTTAAGGCGTCATTACCGATGATTGGAAGGGGTTGGAGCGGGATTTCAGTTCTTCGACGTTTTCTTTGTCCCTGGCCGCCATGATGGTAGCGTGAGGTGAGGAGTCTCTTTTGGTATTTTAAAATATTAATCCTTTTTTATTATTTAACATAAATTTTTCAAGCTATCTGTGACGATTTTTGTAAAAATCACGAATTTTTGAAATTTAGAGTTTATGTTGGTACCTACTTAAGTCTTTGTCTGTCATTGTTTTTTTTTATTGTAACATGTCCAAATTTTTGCAATTTCCATTTTATAATCATTTTTTATGAAATTGCCGGTAGAATACTTACGTATGTTTCAAAATCATAAAAACATAAGTTCATACGACAAATTCTGTAATTAGTTCTAAAAAACTAAAGTAAAAAGAGTAAAATTCTTTATTTTAATAAGTGTAATGTAATTTTTATGCGTTTTTTGGTGTAATCTCTGTAAAATCAATCGTTACGTCATAGGTAGCCATTTTGGAAAAGGGCGTCCCCTCGCGCCATCTACGTCATCAGAAAATCGTTAACTTTATCCTGTCATTTAATTAAAACAAACTCGGGAATAAAATAATAATTTCCCTGTAGTTTTTGAACGAAATGTTTTGATATAAACTCTCCGAAAGATGCGACCTCCTTTGTTGAAACATAAAATGAAACAAAGGAAATTCGAAAATGGATGCCTGCCAAGAGATGGTAGTGTTCGAAACTCGAAAAATATCAAAACTATTGCTATACTTTAGGTCCTACGTGTGTACTAATGAAGAATAAAAGCAAAATTGTTGATACATTATTGCAATTTTCGTGGGAAAATCTAGTTTTTTTTTTTAATAAAAAGCTTTTGATAGGTGAAAGAGTTTTTGAAATTGGTTCAGAATTTTTTTGGTTTATCCATTACCTACAATGAAACGCCTACGCATTTTTTCTCTTTATAATTTTTATTAGTGTAGGTAGATATGGTATGCCTTACAGACTAACTTAGATTCATTAATAATTAATATGTACTTGAGTAAATATATATGTGGGTTTTTTTTATTATTGAGAGATGTTTCTTTGTCTTTGTCCCTAACCAGCACGCCTAACCACAAGTTGCTTTTACAGAAGTATAGACTAAAACATTATTTTTTAACGTTAAAAGCAGCAATTTTTCTACATTTTAACCAACTCCAAAAAAAAAAGGAGGAGGTTAAATTAGACTGTTAAATTAGCGATTTTGATAATTCTTTTTTTTATTTGAAAGCTAGTGCTTCCTGTGTGTCATTTTAAATTGAGAAAAAATACATGTTTTATGGATGAAAAAATAAGGGATGAAATTTTGTATTGGACTTAATTAAATTTATAACATGCATAAAGTCGGTTTTGTAGGTACTTAGTTTTTTAGAATGAAAGAAAAAAGATATTTCTTAACTAGCTTCGACTTAGGTAAATCGTATGTCTACTGCGCTTATTCTACGTCTATATTCCTTGTTCTTATTCTTACGGCACCACACTGGAGCTCTATATAGCATTAAGGAAAAGATCATTGAAATAAATGATAGGCCCCAAGCCGTGTTTGTTGCCTGATTCTTCTAGACAATGGTCGCGAGGAACAGACGTAGCTTCACTTAGCTCCTAACAAGTTTCAAAGTGATCTTTGTGATTTTATTGAAATTAATGCCCTCTGACTTTGACCAAAAGTGATTTTTATCTATTCTTTTGTAGACAATTCAATTCCTCGGGTGAATAAGTTTGGCCTTCAGTAGAGTGGAGAGTTAACGAAAAGTTGTTGACTGAAGTTTATTTCGATAATATTATGCCTAATTTGTTTAATATGGGTCAAATGTAAAATGAAAGAACAAACATACATAAAATAACGCCTGTTTCCCAAAGGGGTAGGATTTCCACGTAAAAAATTGGTGGACATTTCAAACATAGCTTGTAGCTACTATGGGAACCAGATAACTGATAGAATACTTTTTTGTTGTAAATACAATTACAGTATGATTCATTTTAACATCCAGAAACAGAACAAACATCTATGTTCATCACACAAATGTTTGTCATGAATGGGAATCGAATCCACAACCCACTACAGCCCAGCCCAGCCCAGCCTAGGATCACGACTGTAATCCCCAAGTACGGTAAACATCCTCTCAGATCTCCAGGCGCTCAGATCCTATAAGATACATCTAAAGGGGGAGGGGGTAATCAGCACGTCCAAACATTATATTTGGCACATGCCAACATTTTGGAATGGCATTCCACACGTGACAGGTTGCAAGCCCGTCGCCGCTTATGAAATACTAACTGGATTAGGTATTTGTTTTTGAAATAATGCAAAAACATGAACGCAAGCAAATTACAAGGAATTATTATTGCGGTTTTTAACCGTCTATTATTCATTGAAATTCATCATAAAAGCTATGACTCCATATGCCCTATGCCCTACGACTTAACTTCAATCCTACTAATATTATAATTCCAAAAGTTTGTGAGGATGTTTGTATGTTTGTGACTCAGTCACGACCAAACGGATTTGGATGAAACTTGGAACATACATAATATATAATAAATAGCCTTTGCTGCGGAATAGCAAATAGGCTACTTTTATTTATGTACATACACGTGAAATCTAATATTTTCTCAGGTGGGAATCTGTCACACTGTGATGGCCACATGCTCAGATGGAGTGGGCAAAGTCACATGTTAAAATCAAAAGTCTAATAATAATAAATAATAAAAAAATATTGAAAAATACAATGTTCAAAAAATCAGATGGAGCCCTGACTCCTAAACAAGGGATACTTGTCAGAAGTCAATGTCGCACATGCCCACATTTTGCAGTAGTTAGCAGTCTCATACGTGACAGGTTGCAAGCCCATTGCCGCTTATAAGAATACTAAACAAATAGTAAAATTAAAAAGCCTTGTTAGCAGAGTGGGCGATACCGCGATCAATCCGAAGGTAACGAATCCCAGACGTGCATCAATGGATTTTTCTGTTCGTAAAGTGTATTCTTAAAGCAGCGATGTGCTTGCAGCCTTTCACATATGGAATGTTAACTGCAAAAATGAAGCCATTTGCCAAATAAATGGAATGTTTGCACAAGCTGTAGACAACTCTCTTTAACATTTACAAGGCGAGCACCTAAAATCAGAGGATTTTTTACATTAAATGTGACAGGTTGCAAACCCATCATGCAAAAACGTATCTTTTGTACGAACTGATCGGCTGACAGAGGTCATCGCACGAGATAACGTTATCTCACTGGTTAGCTCTTTGTCATTAGCGTCGCGCCACTGACTACCACGCCCACTTATGGGCAACTTATATTCGTTATAGTAAATTTTGAATAAGTAAGTTTATTTATTACTAGCAGTCCGCCCCGGCTCCGCACGGGAGTAACGAATTATAACGATTTTATGGGTATTTTACCCAGGTTACATTATCGAAGTTTTAATAGGGATCCCTATTTTTTTCAAACAATAAATATGGCCTATGTTACTCAGAGATAATGTAGCATTCTAATAGTAAACGATTTTTTGAAATCTATCCAGTAGTTTTTGGATTTATTCCATACAAATATACAAAACATCTTTCCTCATAATAATATTAGTACCTATAGATTATTACACTTATAATAACTTTTGAATGGTATGGAATTTGGGAATGGTATAGGTAATTAAAAAAGTAATTCACAGGTACTGATATGGCCTTGAAAATTAAGTGATTTTTTTGGATAAGGATTAATACCCAGGTACGAATAATGTGCCCTAGTTTGTACAGGCGGCGTTACTATTGCATATTTTAACATGAAAAAGTAGTTATTGTGACAAAACTGTAATAGTTGGACATAATTATGGTATTGCTGACTTATTTGTTAATATTGATGTAATCTTTAAAACTGCAGTACATCACTTTGATCTATTGACAATAATTTTTGCAGCGTACGTGATATAAGGATTTTTTTGCTTTTTATTCACATAATTGGGTTACATTATCGAAGTTTTCATACGGATCCCTAATAGTTAGACATATGGTATACCTGACTTATTTGTAGGTATTGATGTCCCCTTTAAAACTGTAGTACCTACATCACTTTGCTCTATTGTCAATATTTTTTGCAGCGTACGCGATATAAGGATTTTTTTGCTTTTGATTCACACGTTGGGTTACGTTATCGAAGTTTTCATACGGATCCCTAATAGTTAGACATATAGTATTGTTGATTATTTGTAGATATTGAAGTCTTCTTTAAAACTTTAGTACATTACTTTGCTCTGTTGTCAATAATTTCCGCAGCATACGCAATATAAAGATTTTTTTGGATTTTTTATCACACTTTGGGTTACATTATCGAAGTTTTCATACGGATCCCTAATAGTTAGACAAATGGTATTGTTAATTTATTTGTAGATATTGATGTCTTCTTTAAAACTGTAGTACATTACTTTGCTCTATTGTCAATAATTTCCGCAGAATACGCAATTTAAAGATTTTTTTGGATTTTTTTTTCACTCGTTGGGTTACATTATCGAAGTTTTTATACGGATCCCTAATAGTTAGACAAATGGTATTGTTGACTTATTTGTAGATATTAATGTCTTCTTTAAAACTGTAGTACATCACTTTGCTCTATTGTCAACAATTTCCGCAGCGTACGCGTTATAAGGATTTTTTTTCACACCTTGGGTTACAATATTGAAGTTTTCATACGGATCCCTAACGTTTTTGAAAATATTCTATAGCCTATGTTCATCAGGGATAATGTAGGATTCTAATGAAAAAAGAATTTTTCAAATCGGTCCAGTAGTTTCGGAGCCTATTCGATGCAAACAAACAAACAAACAATCAAATCTAACCTCTTTATAATATTATTAGTATAGAAAATAAAAAAAAATCGGATCACGACTGTAATCCCCAAGGTAATTTATAATACCTACTACGTACTACATACATGCATACCAAGTGGTAAATTTTGTAATTTTGTTTGTAATGGATAACTAAAAAACGACTACATACATCAATTTTGAAAATTCTTTCACCTATCAAAAGCTGCATTATCAGCGTGTAGCATAGGCTTTGTTTTATTTCCAAAAAAAATAGAGATTCCCACGAAAAATGCAATAATGTAACCTAAGGTATCAAAAATTTGTCTATAAACTTCATTAGGCAATGACTCATATAGGCGCTATTTGAACTAAAACTACTATATACCTACCTATGCCTAATTTAAATTCAAATGGTATTTATTTCAATAAAATCACAAGGATCACTTTGAAACGTCGTAGCTAGGTGAAGCTACGCCTGTTCCTCGCGACCATTGTCTACAAGAATCAAGCAACTACGAGTAACACGGCTATTACTAAGACTTTGCGTTCCGTCTGTCTGTCACAAGGCTGTCTCATGAACCATGATAGCTTGACAGTTGAAATTTTCACATATTATGTATTTCTGTTGCCGCTATAACAACAAATACTAAAAACAGAATAAAATAAATATTTAAGTGGGGCTTCCATACAACAAACGTGATATTTTTGCGGTTTTTAATAGATAATGATAAGGAACTCTTCGTGCGCGAGTCCGACTCGCACTTGGCCGGTTTTTTTTCAATGATCCTTTTCTTAATGCTATGTAGAGCTAATATAAGCCTACAATATTCATCCAAAAACATAATATAACCTTTATATAAATAGTAGCCAATCAGCATCCCGTGGACGTGGATGCAACCAGGTAGCAACCACAAAAAATGGTGACTCAAATCTGGATTCCTAGAAAAAATATATTCAACAATCTGTTCTCTATATACTATGTAGACTGACCTCACAGCTCAGTTGGCAGTAGCTCTGCCTTCTGCGCTGTAGGTTGTGGGTTCGATCTCCACCCAGGTCAAACATTTGTGTGATGAACATAGATGTTTGTTCTGTGTTTGGGTATGTGTACACAAAAAAAAAAGTATGTAAGTATTACTAGGTATCAGTTATCTAGTTCCATGTTAGTACATGTTTTGCTTAGTTTGGGGCTAGATGGCGCTGTGTGAAATGTCCATGTCCACCGATATTAATTTTTTTTTTTACATATAGGTACTATAGGTTAATAATATAGGTGCAAACTAGCTCGTGATTTAAAGTTAACTAGGTTTTATCCATGGTTTTACTTGCATGGTATTGGTAGGTACCTACTTAGATAGGTAGAGGAAAAAAACTGGCCAAGTGCGTGTCGAGCCACGCGCAATGTAGGGTTTCGTAGTTTACATAGCTAACAACGTTATTTTCTTGTAGACTACAAAACCGTAAAAACCGGGACTGAGTAATGCTCCAACTAGCTATCAATAAAAATAATGATTATTTGTATGAAAAATTTAATACAAAGACCAAAAAAGAACACAAACAAACAATAGATGAAAATAGAATAAAATTAAACTAAATTAAATTTGATGACGTTTCTAAATGATCCTGTTGGTTTCAATGAATAAACGGTTTTTTTATTTTGATTTTTGATTATTTCTTTATGAAAAATTACTTATATAAGTACAAAGAATGAACAAACAATAAATTAAATTAAACTAAACTAAATTTGATGACGATTTTAAAAGTGATTTCAATAAATAAACTTTTTTGACTTTGACTTTAATAGAGTTTCAAGGGCTTCACACACGGCAGCTAAAATGTATATTAATGTATTTTAAATAGAAATAAGGCTAATTACCACGAATATTCGACGCCGTTGATCGCGGCCGCGGACGATACTCATGATGAAGAGCATTTGAATTGTCTCGAAATGTCAGCAATACAAGAAAAAACGTGGTAATTTGCCGTATTTCTATTTAAAATGATTAACAACCACGATAGTTTTAATTCTATATTAATGTACATTACATCCCTGGATATTTAGCTTTAAATTATCTTAATGTATCACACACACAACAGGTAACGTAATGTATCTTTTAGAACTTATTGACATCCTTTTCGAACAGAGATATACGGAAATTTATTAAGATGTATTGAAAAAAAATATATTATCATACCGCTTCATATCTATAAAGATGTAAAAATGTATATTATAGCTGTCGTGGGTGGTCTCCCGACGATTTCTATGTTCTATGGAAAGATGTAATGAGATGAATCGTGCTATTATGTACATCTTTACTTTATAGCTCTGCTGTGTGTGAATGTGAAGCCCTTCAATCTCTATCAAATAATACGTTCTAAACTAAACACTAAAAATAAAACGATAATGTTTCGACCAATCGAAAAGTCAAGAGATGATACTTTTTTAAGTTTTATGAAGGAACCTATTAGCCCTACGTGAATATAATTTAAATGGGACAAACTTGGGACTATTCTCTACACAATATAAAAAAACACAATATATAAAAAACCATCCAAATCGGATTACACGAACAACACGTAAAATAAATAAAAAATAGGATCACGACTGTAATCGCCAGGTCGGTAGACATCATCCTATCAGATCTCCAGGCGCTTAGATCCTTTAGAGATGTGTCTAGAGCCTCTATCTAGGCTCGTCCAAACATTACATTTGGCACATGCCCACATTTTGCAGTAGTTAGCATTCCATACGTGACAGCTTGCAAGCCCATCGTCGCTCATAAGAATACTAACTGGTTTCCTCACGATGTTTTCTTTCACCGTTTTGAACTCGTGTTTTGATGCGCATTTACATTTTTCGAACAGAAATATAAATTGATGCTCGTCGGGGTTCGAGCCCACAACCTTCAGATTGAAAGTCGAGGTACCTCTCACTCGGCCAACACTAATCGGATTCAAAACTTCAGTTGATAGTAGAAAATCATTTGACCATAGTCGTCATAAAAGAGAACTTTCAGCGTAGTTTTTTCATATTATAAATTCATTGTGTTTGTGTTGTGGAAACACAAATTAACTCATACCGTTATGAAAACAATAAACAACTTTGACTTTGACATTTCTTTTTTACCATGAACCTATACGAGTAAAACCTCCGCTTTTACGACACGACTCACGACTCCCTTTATTTTTATATTTATTTGAAACTAGCGACCCGCCCGGGCTTCGCACGGGTGCAATGCTGATACTAAATATACTACAGAATGTCTTTATATAAAACGTTTTTTTTTTCACAGCTTTTTTTGACCCCTTCTAGTACAATTGCTGATTTTTGGAGTACAATTCGTACAATTCCATAGATTTGTAACTGCATTAAAATTAACCCTTATCCACGGTGGGTCCGGCTGCGTAGTATCACACGATTTCTATGATTCTTTTTTTATGGAATAGTTAATAAACTTTTTTAATGAGGGATGACTGAGAGTGTTATAAACGTAAGAGTAGACACATATAATCAGAAAGCTTCGAACTGCTAAGCTATCGGGAGTTACACGTGTTATTGTAAGTCAACCATAAAAGATAGACATATGTATGCTGTCGTGGGATATTTTTTATATAATTTTAAGGAAAACATTTCCGTCATACATGATTTTTGTGTAGCTTTAACCATTAAAGTTGCACACGCGACGGAAGCTTAAAAAATGGAGTAACTTTTCCCGCTTTCCCAACATTTCCCTTCACTGCTCTGCTCCTTTTGATTGTAGCGTGATGAAAAGTATACTATAACCAGCTCAGGAGTATGAAAAATAATTGTACCAAGTTTCGTTAAAATCCGTCGAGTAGTTTTTGTTTCTATAACGGTTATACAGACAGACAGACAGACAGACAGACAGACAAAAATTTTACTGATTGCATTTTTGGCATCAGTATCGATCCCTAATCACCCCCTGATAGTTATTTTGGAAATATATTTCATGTACAGAATTGACCTTTCTACAGATTTATTATAAGTATAGATTGGAACATGCATGGATAAGAGTATGAATGAAATAAGAATATGACTACAGGTTGTTACACTATTCCACCGAACAATTGATAATAAAATAAATAATACAGCTAAAGTAGGTACCTACCTACTTAGTAGATTACCCGAATATTCCTTAAAATTATATTTTGTTGCTTTATGTTGTACCAATGTTGATTTTTTTATATATTTTGATTATATTTTTTTACAATTTTCTGCGATTTTTGTGCTAATTACTATATTGTTGTTTGTTTTTAATGAATATTTTGTGAAATAAAAATATGTTTAAAATTAATTTTGTTTGCTGTCGGTACCTCCACCCTATTTTAATATACTTAAGTCATTTTGCTTCTATGCGGGTTGAAAACGGAATTGAAAAAGTAGATGGGTAGAAACTGGAATAATTATTATTATATTTTGCTTGTGGTGAGAAAACGTGGGTTGAAAACGGACTACACCAACGAATCAAGTTAGTAAAAGTTGTGTGAGTTGCAAAAAAAACCGGCCAAGTGCGAGTCGGACTCGCGCACGAAGGGTTCCATATACTATCACTACATAGTATATAGCAAAGTCGCTTTCCGCTTCCCGCGTCTGTATGTCTGTATGTATGTTTGCTTATATCTTTAAAACTACACAACGGATTTTGATGCGGTTTTTTTTAATAAACAGAGTGATTCAAGATGAAGGTTTATATGTATAATACATGCATAATATAGTAGAGAAACACTGATAATTTTAGAGGTTTCTAATGTGATGTCGTAAATAAACACATTTTTTTGCGCTTACATTGCAAATGCTGGCTGAACCCCACGAGATATATCAAAATAATGTACTACAGTATTGTACACCTTACAAACGTCTACAAAAAAGTCAACGATGGTATTAGAAATGTCTTACGCACAGCGAAGCGGGCACGGGTCAGCTAGTTATCTATAAAAACGGCAAAAAAAAAAAAAACACGTTTGTTGTATGGGAGCCCCACTTAAATATTTATTTGATTCTGTTTTTAGTATTTGTAGTTATAGCGGCAACAGAAATACATCATCTGTGAAAATTTAAACTGTCTAGCTATCACGGATCATGTCACAGCCTTGTGACAGATAAACAGACGAATAGACGGACAGCGGAGTCTTAGTAATAAGGTCCCGTTTTTACCATTTGGGTACGAAACCCTAAAAACATGAGTCAACCATTTCATTCGAATACCAAGATTAGGTACGTCAAAATTACTAAGTAGGTAAGTCATAGCAGAAATTATGTTTTTATAATATGTTTCGGCTTTAACTGTGACAATATTGAACAATTAATAATTTATTAATAATTTAATAATAATTTATACATACTTAGATAGAAATAGATAATATATCCCCATATTCTTAGTTGTAACCTCGAAATATCTCCAACTCAACTCGACCTCGAAACCGTGTTTTAGTAGCTTTAGTTGATAAAATTACCTCGAGTTTGCCTCTAGTCGAGGATTCCTCAGTCAACAGAACTGTCAACTCAAGGTAGGTTAGGTACCTACATCGAGATAAACTTTGACATTACTCGACAGCTTCTGAACAAACGCATGCGTGTGATGGTTTGTTTCATGAAAATCTCCTTCACTGATGACGTGGAACCTCCATATTAGATTTAACATACCAAACATAAGGTACTTTTCGAGGGAAAGTTCAAAGGCCTCGAGTTTGAGTCAAGGTAGAGTCGAAGTTACTACTAAGAATATGGGGATATGTTTTTTTTCATGTGAGCTCCTACCACGATCAAAGCCGCGGGCGGATGCTATACACAAACTAGCAAACCCGCAAACCCAAAAATATACATAGGTAGGTACCTTATAAATACATATTAGTCACCCAAAACGCATATTTAAAAAAAAACATGTAACTTTTTTACAAAAAATTGGGCCTTGTGCCCGCCCCATAACCAGGTAGGTACAATGCCCAAAGACAACAAAAGGGCAAATAGACCAATAGTTCCATAGATCCCACGGCCGAGTCTACGATTGGCTGGCGCGCGCGCAGCCCGGCCCTTTGAAGAGCGACAACGTCGCTTGCAACTGTCAAAAGCCCTTGAGATTTTTTTCTTGTTTTAAGGTGTAGTCGTTCTTCGAAGCTGCGCTTGCGCAAGTTCAGGGCAACATTTATTATACTGACATTGTAGTTAATAAGTTTTTTTTTTTTTTTTTTCAACATAACACGCTTTTTGTTGATAGATCAGTCAGTTAGACATAACTTATTTTTACACAAGTCTTTATCACTAACCTTTAATTAAAAAAAACCGACTAATTGCCAGTCGGACTCCCGCACGAAGGGTTCCTTACCTATAAAACACATTATTACATTATCTATAAAAAAACGCCATAAAAAACGTTTGTTATATTGTAGCCCCACTTAAATGTTTATTTTATTCTGTTTTTAGTATTTGTTGTTAAAGCGGCAACAGAAGTACATAATTTGTGAAATTTCAACTGTCTAGCTATCACGGTTAATCATAAGACACAGCCTTGTGACTGACAGACGGACAGCGAAGTTTTAGTAATAGGGTCCCGTTTTACCCTTTGGGTACGGAACCCTAAAAATAAACCCTCATAATCACGATAAAAAGTCAATTGAAAAATAATTAAATCAGTCAGTCAATAACGCAAGACTCGTACTAATATGTGATGATACTAATATATAAATGCAACAGTTTGTGAGGTATGGTATGATGTATATTTGTTACTCTTACATGCAAAAACTACTGAACGGATTTAGATGAAACTTTACAGTAACATAGCTTATACATCAGAATAACATAAGCTATCCTTTATCCTTTACCTACCACGCGGGCGAGGTCGCGTTCGGAAGCTTGTTAAATATATTTTGATGTTAGAAGTAAACAAAGGTATGATAACGGACTTGCCAATTTCGATTAGTAAAATCATTTCAATAAGGGATATTTCGAGTAGTGGGCACTCTGCCAGTGCGTCAGATGATGTCAGATGATGCCCATACGGGCAATTGTGGCAACTATTGTGGCAACATAGTGGCGCAACGGTATCAAGAGGAATGTGCTCTGACTTTTTGTGTTTATTTTTATTCACTACTTTAGCACACAACACAAAATAAATAATTAAAAATAGTTAAAACTTGAATCTATCTGAAATAAAGGTTATATATTATTAATATTAATAAGGCAGTAAAATAAAGTAGGATCACGACTGTAATTCCCAAGTACGGTAGACATACTCTCAGATCTCCAGGCGTTCAGATCTTTGGAGATGTCTAAAGGGGTTATCAGAGGCACGTCAAAACGTTACATTTGGCACATGGCCATATTCAGCAGCTAGCATTATAGTGACGGGTTGCAAGCCCATCGTCGCCATACTAACTTCTTAAACAACCAAACAAAAATCATAACTCTTAATATTATAAATGAGAAAGTAATGATGAATGGGGTAGGATAAGGGTTTCTTGTTGACTAGGGGCCCCTAAAAATTTAGAGGTATTGCATAACTGAACTGTTGACCGTGATCGCTTCAACTGACAAACTTAACAACATCCCGTTGTGTAACTGTCAAACCACAACGGGATGTTGATTTGAATCCGGTCGCGATTACCGGTGGACTTACGCAATAGGGCTGGCCGAGCACCGTGTAATCTACTATTCGTGTTCGCCAAGTTAGAGGTACCTCGACTTTCATTTGGAAGGTCGTGGGTTCGAACCCCGGCGTGCATCAGTGGATTTATCTGTTCGAAAAAATTATATGCGCATTAAAAATGCCTAAAACGGTGAAGGAAAACATCGGGAGGGAGGAACCAGTTAGTATTCTTATAAGCGGCGATGGGCTTGCAACTTGTTACGTATGAAATGCTAGCTACTGAGAAATGCGGACATGTGCCTAATAATGTTTGGACGTGCCTCCTACTGCCCCCTTTAGACATAGACATCTTTAAAGATCTGAGCGTCTGGAGATCTGTCTGAGAGAATGTCTATAGTGCTTGGGGATTACAGTTTACAGTCGTGATCCTATATATTTTTTTATGTGTGATCGTGCATGTGAAAATCCGCCACTGAAGTTGCCCGTCTATGTGTGCTGTGCATCCTTACCTGTGCATAAATATGTCAGTGGGTCATTGACCCTGAACAGTCTTTTTGTCATTGCGGTATCAGGGGTCAACGCGCTCTTAAACCGACTTCGGGAATAAAAGGTTTTTGATCTTGTTACTTTGTTTTTGTACGCGTTTATATCATTAAGAGATGAATTGACCGAGTGATACCTTTACTTACAATCCGGTAGTGGGTTCGAATCTCCTCTTTAATGGAATTTGGACAGATTTTTCTGTTGTGTTTGTAACTGTTAAGACCATTTTTTGGAAAATACATCAGTAAATTGAAAAATTCGGGTAAATATTAAAGTGCTTTGAACAGGACATCTGTCAGGTCGGACTTTATAATATTAGGGAATAAGAATCACGGAGACAACTACACTGCTTGTCGTCTGAGAGACTACTTTACGGAAATAAGAGTTGTCTGAGAGACTTCTTTAGTGACGATTCTAGACCCCTGTCTAATCTGGTGTCGAACAGAAAAATTTTACATTCGGGAAAAAAAAGTGCTTTTTCTATGGAGTTATTGACATTTGGACAAGACAACGTTTGCGGGGTCAGCTAATTTATAAATAAATACTGGTGGACTAAATTAAGTAATGCTTGTACTATGCGAACCAGATAACTGAAAGAATATTTATATACTTTTTGTTTTGTAAATACATATACATATATTATACATATTAACACCCAGACACAGAACAAACATATGTTCATCACACAAATATTTGTCCTAGGTGAGGATCGAACCCACAACCTACAGCGCAGAAGGCAGAGTTACTACCAACTGAGCTGTGATCAATAATTATTATATTATTAGGGAATATGAGTCACAGAGATAACAATGCTTTTCGTCTGGGAGACTACTTTAGTGGCATTTCTAGACCCCTGTCTAGCATGGCGCCGGACATTGACGCCGGTGTCTAGGTGACTACGCAACCACCTGTCTACCTACTTGTTTAACTAAACTTACACAACGTAGAGTTATTAATATATTAACTGTGTCGTAATGGATTTTGATATCCGAATTTTAAGTCAGTCTAAATGATGAAAAGGCTGAGAGCGCTGGTTGTGTGTATTTTAACAACATTTTAATTTTCAAATAAACAGTTTACATTGAAAAATATTTACTGACACTAATCAAAACGGACCATAAACAAAGAATTGTATATTTATAGATTTTTATCAAGTTTGTTTGCTATGCTTAGTTATTGACTGCATAAATTGAAAATGACTAAACCGGGGTAGGCACCACAACCGGGTCTTTGACCCTACATCAGTCTTAAAAGAAATAGGATCACGACTGTTATCCCCAAGTACGGTAGGCATTTCCAGGTGCTGACATTCTTTAAGATATCTAAAGGGGACAGTCAGAGACACGTCCAATCATCATGTTTGGCACAACACCCACCTTTTGCAGGGCTTTCAACCTGTCACGTATGGAATAACTTTGCATACGTGACAGGTTGCAAGCCCGATCTCTACGTGCTGAGACCCTTGATGATAATTAGAGTGGTCAGAGGCACGTCCAAACATTATTAAATTAAATTTTATGATGATGGGCGATGGGTTTGCAACCTGTCACGTGTGGAATGCTAACTACTGAAATGTGGGCATGTGCCAAATGTAATGTTTGGACGAGCTAATTACCCCTTTAGTCATCTTCAAGGATCTAAAGACCTGGAGATCAGAGAGAATGTCTACCCGTCTGTGTAACCTTCATGCTTCAGATAGAAGGGGCGCGCCAGACCATTTATTTATCAATTGAGTTATCCAATCTAACTGACCTCACAGCTCAGTTGATAGTAGCTCTGGCTTCTGCGCTGTAGGTTGTGGGTTCAATCTCCACCCAGGACAAACATTTGTGTGAGGAACATAGATGTTTATTCTGTGTCTGGGTGTTATGTATTATATGTGTTACATACACAAAAAAGTATATAAGTATTCTATCAGATAACTAGTTCCCATAGTACAAGCTTTATTTTTAAAACCTGGTTACCATGGCAACTAGTTGTAACCTTCATGCCCCAGATACTGTGAATGTTAGTATAGCGCCAAATCATAGAGGCAGAAATATTAATTAGATAATTGTACTGATTAAACGGATAGGGAAAGTCCATAATCAATGTATTTTCTATTATAACATTATCACATTTTGTGTGTCCTGTCGACCTTCTTATATCTGAATAATCCTATCCTAATCCTAATAATATTTTTGTCATTGGAACTTGACAAGAATGCAAAGTTTTTACTCAAACAGAGTATTTACTAAGAAGTTCCGTTGTGTGTGTCTGTTGAACAGCTCCTGACTCCATCATCAGATCATTTCGCTTTCACCATATTATTGCATTGTCACCGAAGTTACATATTAAGTAGGTATGTAAGATTTCAGCTCAATCGTATTTACAAAAGCTTGTAATTGAAAAATATTTTTCAACAGAAAACTTATTAAGAATATAACTCCTGGGGTCATACCACAAACTCCTAAAGTAATATCCAAACAATATTAATTGCGGTGCTAAAGTGACAACATTATTCGTTCGTATTGCGTTGTCATTTTCGCACCGTGAGTAGTATTGTCTTAATATTACTTTTAAGCTTACGGTACGGCACCTGAGCACGAATCACTATCTAAGGACGTTTTGTCGATACGATGGCGATTCATGCTCAGGCCTTAGCCCCTTAGGGCTTTCTTTCTGCCCCAATGCTGAGTTTTGAGTCCATTAAAAGCCCCAGAATTATGCCCTTGATTATGGCTTTACTGATAATGATAATACCTACAATGAAACTAAATAAATATGCGCACAAGGTCGAATGACGCGCACGCGCACGCGCAGGTCGTTCACCAGGTTCATCAGACGCTGTGATTTAATCTGTAACAAGAAACTATCCTAATCCTAATAATATAATAATGCGAATGTTTGTGAGTTTGTTTGTATGTTTGTGCCTCAATCGGGCATAAACGACAAAACGGATTCAGATGAAATTTGCTGTAGATGTAGATAATAATGTCCGAATAATATTAGACTACTTTAAAATACGAAAAACATCCCCAAAATGATAATAAATGGATGATTTTGATATAGATAACGCTGGTGTGCAAAAAATCTGACATCAGTCGTCATAGCAACCTGCGGATTTACCGATTTTTAACATTTTTTTGTGTATATTTGGTAGGTACCTATTTTTATGTATGTGTAATCATATTTTTATAGCCCTAAGTGATAATGGTGGCGTAAAGTTCGGAAAAAACTGAGTGCTTTTTTCTGTGGGATTATTAAAATTTGACAGGTCAACGTCTGTCGGGATAGCTAGTATTAAAATAGAATAATATTAAAAAACCAAGAAAAGATCTTAAGTAGGACAAAGGTAGATTGACATACTGAAAAAAATGAAAAATGAAAAATATATTTATTACAACGAAATAAAAGATTTAACTAGATACATAGAACTTAACTAAATTTACAAAATTTCGTAGAAAACACATTGAGCAGACGGGATTTCTTTCAGTCCCTCACTAGGCTAGGCCTGTATCGAGGAGACTTGACTTAGGTTTACTTTAACGATGTGCCACAGGAGACAGATACATAATAATATAACTTAAACGAGAACAATCATCACAAAAACCAACAAAGATACAAATATATTATAAATGTACATAATAAAATATATATAAATATAAATAATTAAATTATAGATAAATACGTGTGAGATAATAATAATATAAAATTTGGAGGAGAAGAACCTGCTTTTCTACCTATCGCATAAGAGAAACTCTTCGGTTTCTTCGTACGTCAGTGTAGCCAGCAAATTTTTAATGAAGCCTTTTGCCTCAAAAATACTTTTATTCTTTATGTCACACCGTTTAACAATCCTGTTGTAGACGTGGAATTTCAAAAAGCAGCCCACACGTTGTGCAAATTTTGTGTTTACGTATGGAGTTGGTAATCTATAAACTCGGCGGTGCAATAAATAGTCATAGTCAGGGGATGATAATACAGATTTATGAACTGAAAGAGATATTTTAAGAACAAACAGCTTCCGCACACTCAGAACACCAACATCTTTATAAAGATTCAAAGTGGGATATCTGTAAGGCTTTTGCAACATTACCTTTAGAACGGAACGCTGCGCTCTCTCTATTTGTATAAAGAAGGATTTAGCGGCATTTCCCCAACACGTAATACAGTAGACTATCAGAGACTGACACAACGCATAGTAGACCGATATAAGTGTGTCAACGCTTGCAGCATATCGTAGGTTTCTCAGTATACTGTCATAGTTATTGTCCTAACCTATGACAACATAGAAAAAACTATGACAAACCCTAACCTACCTCAACTTTTAACCCCTAATAGGCAATATTTTCTTCCTCACACAGACTTACACAAATTTATAAATAGGTTATTTATTTGTTTGTGACTCAGTAATTTTTTAGGCTTCACCGAAATTTGGTCGAAATTATATAAAAATATATATAAATCAAAGTGGTGTTAGGTTACACCATTTAAAACTCAAGAACGACTGGACCAATTTTTATGATTATTGTGTTTTTGGAATTGTTTTCGTCCGGAATAGAATAATAAGTAGGTATAGACATTCAAAATATTTAAAAAGACTTAAAAACCTTGCAGACATTTCAGTTTGAGAGTGCTTACCCGTTCAACCCACAATTTTTCATCCCAATACGTATTTTGATCCGTTCAACCCAAAACATTTGATTCGAGTTACCCTTTCAACCCACACCTACTTATTCCTAATTTCTATTGTTTAATTTCAAATAAATGACACAGTGAAACACTAAAGTAGAAGGGTCAGCAGATAAAAAAAATGAAAAATAAATAAATAGGCTCACGACTGTAATCCCCAAGTACGGTAGACATCCTCTCAGATCTCCAAACGCTTAGATCCTTTAAAGATGTCTAGTGGGGGTGGTCAGAGGCACGTCCAAACATTATATTTGACACATGCCCACATTTTGCAGTAGTTAGCATTCCATACGTGACGTGGTTAAAAAAAGTGTAGATTCTTATAAATATTATTATTAATAAAACCAGTCTTGTACAGATAATAGTCAGTCAAATATTTGTCTTATATCCATTGTGCACCAAAATTTGTCTTCCACGGGTTGATTGAATAAAATTCAAATTGTTGTTACTATTCCAACTTGCAGTCACTTCGTTTTCCACCATATTTAATTTAAACCATTAGGTTAGTAGCTCTAGGAACTACTGATAGATGTGACAGGTAAGATTGGAAGAGTAGAAAGAGACCTAATAAAGAAAAGAGCAGAATAGGTATATCATAAAACAATCAAATGGTAGTCCTTAGCGTTGTTGACTGGATTATCTATTGTACAATAAGTCCGCCTATTTACTTTGTACGTGTATTCGATAGAAGAGAGCATAAAATATTATTACCTGCATATTGTAGGTACAAAATTCTATTGGGATGAAAAATTGTGGGTTGAACGGGTAAGCACTCACTGTGAGCAATCATTTCATCAAGTTCGATTTTTTATAAATATTACGGTGTCTGTAATGTTTAGAATACACTGTGACTTCGATTTTTGGATTGGGTAGAACGGAGCATATGTTTTGGGTTGAACGGGGAAAAATAATATTGGGATGAAAAATTGTGGGTTGAACGGGTAAGCACTCCAGTTTGATACCAAGGTATAGGGAACGGGAACGGGAACGGGAACGGGAACGGGAACGGGATTTTGGTTTGGTTTATTTAGGAACTTAAGGATTTTTTTTTTAATTGCTTACTGGATTTTAGTACTGTGACAAAACAGGTGACCTGTCATTCGCCATTATAAAATAAACCTCTGTATAAAATAATACATCTCATAAATTTTATAGAGGTTCTAATTTTAAAAAATCTGTTTTTTTTTTGTTTTGTGCCAAACTGTTTAGACGTGCCTCTGACTACCACTTATAGACATATTCAAAGGATCTAAGCGCCTAGAGATCTGAGAGTATGTCTACCGTACTTGGGGATTAGGTACAGTCGTGATTCTATTTATTTTTATAGTTATTAAAAATAAATAAAAGTACAAATTACACAAACATCAGTAGGTATTAATAAATTCGTAGTAGGTACGTAATTAAAATTAAATTAAAAAGTGTATTGACCCAATTTCAGAACACAATACTTTTTATAAATTTAACGTCAAAATGCATTAAACCGACTGCACAGGGTGGCAACGTCGCACCAAAATCAAATAGTCGTGGGGGACAGTCTTCCCTCTCTTTCTAACGCATACATCCGTCTCGCTCTTTGTCTATGTCCTTTTGTAACAACGTACGATCTAAATGCACTGTGTTTTTTTTTCAAGGGGAAATTTTTGGTCTTTTTTCCCAGGGGGTTGAATTCAGGGGTAGTAATGAAGGTGATTCGTGTTCCGTTACTTTTGGTTGTATGGTTTTTATAAGGGTTTGGAATATTTTGAGTTTTATTTTAGACAGAAAATGCTTTTTTTAATTTTAAGTTTTTTGAGTGCTTTGTAAAGAACCACGCTAAAATCTAAACCTTAGTAAGCAAGTTTTTGTTTTATGTTTTTGATTAAGTTTCCAAAATTTGACAAGCCAAGTCCGTCTATTACTAAATATAAACATCATACTGAAAATTTTGTACGGTTATACAAATTGATGACTCGTCTAAAAATGTTTCACGAAAACCAGTTTAGCCGTTTTATCGTGATTGAAATCCAAACATCTTCACAAACTGTCGCATTTATAATAATTAGTATGATTAATTATTACTAAAATGTGTTTTTTTTTTCAGATATTGAAACGGGAGCTTAATAATGGTAAGTTTTTTTATAAGTATTTAAAAATTATATTTTTGTGTGAATAATAAATAAAAAATAGTAGGTAGGTACTTTTTACTTTTGTGGTACTTTTTTATTTTTAAGAGTAAGTACCTATATAACTTTTTATCAACATACTATTTTTGAGAAATAAAATCTTAACCTCATTTTTCGTAGTCATTTATTTTGTCATTTAGTGACAATGAAAAAAATATATGATGAAATTTTTTTTTATTTTATGTAAAAATATGGATACATATAGGCTCAATTTTTTTTTCGTTTTAATACAAAGGGCATACATATATTTACTTGATAAGTATTTTTTCTTAAATGTATATGTGTATATATATTCCATGAAATTGAAAGCCCTAATGTTATACCTACCTAGTGCCTAAGTCCGACGCGACGGTAAAAATATCTAGATAGCCTAGGATTAAAAAACTCTTTTTTATTATTTTTGTAGAGATACTTATTTAATTCAAAAATATTCATTTTTTTTATTTATTTCATTTTTTTACTAAATATATTGTGGGTAACTGAAGATTTAAATATCATATTATAAAATAATAAAAGTGGTATTTAACATTATTATTAATTTATCTAACGGAAATTTAAATTTTATATTTTAATCTTTTATATTTAATTAATATTAAATACTATAAGAAAGCAGGAGAAAGGTATTATTGAAAATATATATATTGTAAAAAAAAAACAATAAATACAAATTTATGAATCGAAGAAGTTTAGGTGTTTATAAAACTGTCTAAATTTAACAAAAAAAATAAAAAGAGTATTTCAAGATATTGCCACAGCATTAATTTGACGGAATTAAAACATTTTTCTTAAAATAATTATTAAATAAATAGAATAAAATTAGTTCGACTGTCTGATAGTCGCAACGTAATCTATGTAAATTTACAAAATTAAAAATAAAAGTTTTGAATGAATATTATCTAACAATTCCCAACATTCCTTACTTCAAACCACCTAAACTACCCATCCTGAGGGAATTAACAGAAAATCCCGTCTAATTCCAAGAAAAAATGCATTCTAAAAATAAATGCCTCGTTTTGCATCTCAACGTCTAAAACTTGAATTAAACTAAACCATATTTCCCCACATGACCCTACCAGATGCTCAAAACATCTTCCTGAACCCAAAACCATGTAATTTTCGTCGAAAATCAAATTAAATCACTAGAAAAGAGGTTGATGAAAAAAAGTTGAGGTCGTACGACGCTCGCGCATCGTCCCGTTACTCGTTGCAGACGGTGCGAAGATTTGTTTAGCCGTCTCGCTCGCACGCGGGCCGCCTACCCACTCCCACTGAAACAGGCGAGCGGGTACAGTGACCGTGATTTTTGATACTTTTATTTTTTTTCGCTTCTTTATGGAAATGCAGTGACATTAAGGGGCTCCCAGTCGACGATTGCTCTTTTTCGAAACGAAAAAAGAAATACTTCTGAACAAGCCACATCTCCTATTTTTATAAGTATATTACTTCAGGTTCCTACCTAGATTTATATTAAGCTGAAAACATAATAGCAGAAACTTTTCACGATAAAGATATTATTTCAAAATGATACGTTTTAGAATTTATGATCGAAATATTTTATATACCTACTATTAAAATCAACTTGTGATTTATTGTTAAAGATAGGTAATATGTAGATTTAGATTTCTATTAGAATAGATTTTTGATAAGTAATTATACATAATTTATATCATTAATTTATTCGAAAAGCTAAGGCGGACCACGCGCCGACGTGTGTTTGTCGTCATTGCAGCGGTCGGTAGGATTATTTATCGAAGTGATTAAAGATGGGTACATCTTTATTGACATATACTATACATTATAAAATAGGAGATGTGGCTTGTTCAGAAGTATTTCTTTTTTCGTTTCGAACAAAAACAATCGTCGACTGGGAGCGCCTTAATCCGGAAACATGAATATAAGTTACGGTATTGGCGGTTAGTATCATTGCTGGCACTTATACTACTTAGGTAACTTGCCCCCTATAAACTTAGCCTTTAGTTCGTACCTAAATCTTAGGAAACCGAGATGACATAATTTGTGCTGAGAAATATTTATATTAGTGTTAAATACAACATAATATTTGTACAAAATAAACATAAATTTAAAAACACAGAGTAAGTATTAAAAATCATTACGAAATGAACCTGACACATTTGTTGTAATACATAAAATACACTTAAAATATCATAATGGAATATCAGTAAACTTGAACAATGTAATTTTACAACTACCCACGAATAAAGATTGAAGATTTTATGGCAAAATCAGTAGGAGTTAATATTGCAGCATAAATAAGTAATATGAAGGTTTATATCGAATGTTTGTTCGATATAATAAAAACAGAATAAAAAGTTGCAACGTATATTAAGTTTGATATGAGTAGAATATACAGAAACAAAGGTTGCGATTATACATTCGAGTTACAGATGAGTAAAGTATACAGAAAACAATAAAATAAAATGTATTTGAGCCATTTGAATGTATGGCCGAGACTTGTAGGGACCACACGTGACCAGAACACTGGCTTTTTATAAGTATTGCCATCAATGAGAATGTTGCCAGTACAGTGGTCAGACTGCCTGATATCAGAAAAAAGTTCTAGCAAGAGTAATTTCATAGAATGAGGGTTACTATAGTAAATTTTTACTCTGCTTAAACTAATATATTTATATGCATCAAAACCACTTATGTTATAAGAAAAATGAAAATAACCAAAGTAGGTAATACCTATAACACAGCTATAATAAATTTAATAAATACATTTATGTCTTGCTTGACAAATAAATAAAAAATTAAACCAATGAATTTAGCAAATAAAGTGACGTAAAAGTCAGTTAGTTATAGAACATCTTTATTAAATAGTCTCTTTTAAAAGCTCAAGTTGTGTTTTTTGCAATTAATGGTAGCCTTGGAGCAGAACCTGTTCGATAAAGTAGGTTACTTTTTTATACATGTAATTTTATGTAAAGAGTAGTACTTTGTTTGCCCTATATATATTTTGCTATGTAGGTAGTTGTAAATTTATGTGTAGCGTCCACTTTTGAACTGTTAAGAGTCGATAAAAAACATTATACTGAAGGTGTTATTTTCAGAGGATTATGCTAGTTGGAATATATTTAAAATTATTCTTAGTAGGATCTTAAATGAATCTCTTATAAGCATTTATTTCTAGCGCCATTAGAATTCCAGAGGTGCAGTTATGAAGGCGCCAACGTCTTAATTATTCGCAGATCTTTATCATTTCTATCGCTTTCTCTTTCTCTCTTTCAGTATTAATAATCTGAACCAAATGTGGCATTCTTACAAACCCAATGCTGAAAGATATTAAAATCTTCTTTTATTTCTGTCATAGCAACAAGCAAGTCTTGTTTTACCCAAGGATAGTTAGTTGTTTTAGTAGTTTTAGTAAATTTTGGTAGTTTTTTTTAGGAAATTATACAAAAAAATATATTAAAATTAAATATTGATGGACTTTACACCCAGCGCCATCTAGCCCCAAACTAAGCAAAGCTTGTACTTTATAAACCAGATAACTGATAGAATACTTATAAAATATCACTATTTATTAAAATCAAAAATAAAAATTTCTTACTACTACCAAATGAGGACACGTGCTAAAGGTAATGTTTAGACGTGCCTCTGACTAACCCTTATAGACATCTTCAAAGATCAGAGCACCTGAAGATCTGAGAGGATGTCCACTGTACTTGGGGATTACAGTCGTGATCCTATTTCATTTAGAATATAATACCAAGCCGTGCAATCTTTCTAAGCGCCTTCAGATAGTGAAGTTTTCATTACTGAACTATTAACATCTTCTATTACTAAAAATAATCGCTGCCAGTGAGTTCTTTTTGCTCGAGTAGGTCTCTAATTGAACTTGCTATAAATAGACTCTATAAATAGAAGCCGCTGTTACCAAGCGAGCCAATTCTTGTGTCTTGAACATTCCTTTCTCGTTTTTGCATCTTTTCATTTGACAGTTGAAGTTACTACAGTGTTTAAATCAGACTGAACTTCTCAATAATTATAATTAATATATATTGGTAGTTATCTTACACAGCGCCATCTAGCCCCAAACTAAGCAAAGCTTGTACTATGGAAACCAGGTTACTGATTAAATTAATCTATTTTTATTTTTGTCATTTTAGACACATTAAAGGTCGACGCATAATATTATTTACGCTCGCAAGGATTTGAACTCGCGACCTTCTGAACACTGAAGCGTCGTGATGGCTAATTCTGTTTTAAATGTAACAGTATCTCATGCAAATATTAACAAACCAATTCATGTATTAAAAAACTAGACGCTCTATCACGATTGCTTCATTAGTTACTAGCACCTGCAACAGACTTTGTCCTTTCCAAATTTCAATAATCGCATAAATTAACGCACGTTGCTATAAGAACTGATGTCAGATTTATTACACACCAGCGCCATCTATACCAAAATCATCCCTTAAGCGTTTTTATCATTTTGGGGATGTTTTTCATTTAAAAGTAGTTCATATTTTATTTGGGCATTATATCTCTATCTACAGCAAATTTCATCATTGGGTGTGATTGAGACACAAACATACAAACAAACTTTCGCATTTATAATATTATTAGGGTTATAAAAGGTGAAAGTGGTATGTATAAAGTTATTAATAGTCGGCAACAGATGTCGCTAATCAAGCCAACATTCATTAAGGTACATCGTATCATTGTCTCATTCATATATTCCTTTACTCTTTTTGCCGTCGTAATTAGTGCGCCTATGGACGTAATGGTAGAATAGCTATTGTTCAAGGTTATTGACGACGTCACGTGAGGTGTTGGGATGGAGTTGAGGGTTCGAATCCTGTTGAAGAAAAAATGCATGATGATTATTGTTTTTAGTTATTTAGGAAATAGTGATAGAGTGTATATTTATTTGTTTATAAATATAAAAATTGTTAATTTTCAATGGTTTCTTCACAATGCTGCTGGTTTAATCACTTATTTGCTGATAGGTTAGGTTCTTTGTTAACTGTGTTTTATATAAATGTATAAACTCTTGCGTTACTGACTGACAGATCTATCAACGCTCACTCTACTGGTCCTAGAAACTTGAAATTTGGAGGGTATATTTCTTGTAAAGGTACAAAGGAATTCCCGAAATTCAACTCTTAGGTGGCGCAGTAGGGGTTGAAGTCGGTTTCCACTAGTTTAGTATATAATTGACGCTTACTGATTTTAATAACGAAAGCTAATCAGCAATTAAAAATAAAAAAAGGAAAGGATGTAACAGCAATTAAAAATAAAGCCTACCCTTTCCAATATTCCACCAAAAAAACAGTTAACGATCCAAAAAAAAACCTAAGCACCAAGAGTATGCGTCGCGCTACATCGATCGAAATTCAGACGCGGAACAAAAAGTGGACTGCATCTCGCCTCTCTGTCGCACTCGTTGGTAGACGCGGCGGGGGAAAGAGATAGAAGCTCGTCGCCCGCGCCCACGGCGGCGTAGGCTGGTACATTGAACCCGGTTTAGAGTCTGCGCTGTCAAAGTTATATCTATCTCCCTCTAACACTGAAGGCGTTGGGCTCCAGCGAAAATTTGAAACCACTGTTTTTGAGATGGCAAAGCAAATTTTGTTCCTGTCATAGGTACATGGTGCTATTTTCATACGAATTTCTTCTTTCTTTTTAAATTCGAACTTTTACAGTGGCAAGTGATTAGTGTTTTAGTTAGTGCATTGTGCCAGCCTAGGCCTAACCTAGAAGGTAAGTTTTTAGGTTAAAAACCTAAATTTTTGCTCATTATAAAATGACAAGGTCATTTTTCATTGACAGCCTTGACAGCTACCTGTCATTATTTTTCGAAAACCATGCGGTTTTAATCACGTGGAAAATTACCTAATTGAAAAATCTTTGTTCTTCACGTCACTGGTTCTCTTTTGGGGGTTTAGGGTCATTGACCGGTTTAAGGGGTAGTCATTGGGATGGGTGAGGGGTGGTAAAATAATCAGGGTGGTGACGGTGCTATATAGATAGAAAAGATGACAGATCATAATTTAGGCTCATACTTTTAAACAAAACTTGAATGTGCAGAAGACTAAACACTATAATCTAAGTTAATTATATTTAACCCTTACTTAATGTTCAAATAAATAAAATTAATATTATTGAACATCTAATTTTCACTCAGCGCCATCTATCTCACGAACTAAGCAAAGCTTGTACTTACTATAGGTAGGTACCTACCTACTTACTAACTGACAGACTACATAATTATAATTATATATTTTATTAAATATATATTTCATGTATCTATTTAAAAAAATATATAATTACATAATAATTAATTAGTGATTCAACTATTGGAACTACCAAAATAATAAAATAAATAAAAAGTAATATAAAGGTAGGTAGGTAGTTACTACTTTTAATAGGTTACATTGTAACACTCAGGCACAGAACAAACATTTATGAATAATGTTCATCAAAATGTTCTCCTCTCTAAATTCGCGTATTTTTTTAAATTAATACTTCCCTAGTTTTTTAATAAAAAAAAATAAAAATGACAAAGAAAGAAATGTCAAAAAATGTAATACTTACATTAATGTGCTTATCAAAGTGTGAATTTATTTTTGAACACTAGAATTAGGTGTAAACACCGATACCTTGAATACTAGTTTTAAGTAAAAATAACTAAAACTTACTATAGGTACATTAAAACGGCGAAGGACATCGTAAGAAAACCAGTCTGTATACTCGGTATTCTTATAAGCGCCGAAGGGCTTGCAACCTGCCACGTATCGAACGCTTTAACTACTGCAATGTGTAGAAATGTGCCAAATGCTATGTTTAGACGTGCCTCTGACTACCCCACTAGATATTTCCAAGGGTCAAAATTTTCATTTTCATTTTTCAAAAAAATATGAATACCTACTTACATGATAATCGTATCCCGTCCTTGATTTAAACAGGTAGCTGTAGGTACTTACCTACTTATATACAAACATTATAATTACCTAATTTAGTAGCCAGTTTTGAAAAGATTCCTCTGAAAAGCACAAAAACTGGGTAACAACGCCATCTATGATCTGTTCTGACAACCATATTGCATCAAAACTACAGGTGTATGTATATATACATATATGTAACATAATCTTATAAAAACATAACCTGTATCGCCATTTTTTAAGTTTTTTTTAACCAGTGTGTAAGACAGAAAATGTGATAAAAATGAATATAAATGTTGATGGACATTTCATACAGCGCCATCTAGCCCCAAACAAAGCAGCTCCCAGCTTGGGAGCCAGATAACAGATAGACTACTCCTTCTACTCTACCCAGGCACAGACAGAATAAACACCTATGATCATCACCAAATGTTTGTCCTAGGTGGGAATCGAACCCACAACCTACAGCGCAGAAGACTGAGCTACTACTAAATCAGCTGTGAATCAGTATTATAATAATTACGTTTAAAATAACTAAAAACAAAACCCGACTTCATGTCCAATACAAAATTTCATGCCCTATTTTTTCAACCCTATAGGGGTATTTTCCTCAATATTGAATGGGACCAAACGGGAAATATATCCTCTCTACTAAAAAATACACTCTTTTGCATTGAAAAATTGATAGCTAAGTACAGTGAATGACACAAATTTTAGCATTTTTATAACATTCAACTTCCAAACAAGAATTGTTGTAGTATAGGTACGTATCGGCGTAGCGTAGTATACCTAGTATCTATTTTAAAGTGGCATAATTCCAAATGTGACAATATAATGAAATCCAACAAATAGTGTGAAAAACTTTAACTGTCAAACAATCAGGAAGAACTTGTACCAACACATAAAAAAAAATATTTTATTGTCACCAATGATCACTTTTAACAAGTCGGTTAAAAATATCCAGATTAATACATAAACTTAATTATATACATAAATTATATAATATTCCTAACTTTCCTACTTGTTATTAAAATAAAAGATTTTTTTAATTTTGATTAAAACTATTAAATATTATTATTAATTACTAGTGGAAACTCTCGCGATTTCTTTCACGTGTACCTATTTTCAAACTGAATTCAAACCCCACTGCACCCCCTTAGGGGTTGAGTGTCGGGAATTCCTTTCTTAGCGCACCCCTACAGCTACAAGGAGACATACAGGTGTAAAGCTTAATATGTCTGTATTTTCAAAAGCATACCCTTTAAACCAGAAGCACTGCAGTTCTTACCAGAAATAGGTATTGAAGTAGGTACTGCCCCTGATTAGCCTTTTTACAAGGAGCTCAACCACTATTCTAACTCTATCGAATTTGCAACTTGAAAGTTTAGAAAATTAGATTACAAAACTAAAAACAAAACCGATCTTGTCCAATACAAAAAAAAACACTTAAAGGTGGTATTTATTCCTCAAATTTAAATGGGTTCAAATGGGAAGTATATCCTCCCAACCAAAAAATATTTTTTCAAATCAGTTAATAAAAATAAATGATGGAGTTCTGAGTTAACAAACTTAAATAAAATATGTAATATACCTACTTAAATAAAAAAAAGACACAAGTTGAAACTAGTTCATATCATGAATGACCATGACATGCCTAAATCCAAGTAGGTATAATTAATAATTTAATGTTACAGTACAAATGTTACATACTGATATTATTATAAAATACCTACAATTGTAATTTTCTCAGGTTCCGCTTTCGCTAAAGCATGAAGATAGACATTAGGGCATATTTCTTTAAAAGCTGGGGTTGCTGACGATTCGGACACAATAAATTCGGACACTGTGTCCGAATTGACACTTTTTAATTTTAATATTTTTTTCACTGACGATTCGGACACCACCAAAATATTGAAGCTGTTTTGTACAGTCACTTAGAAAATTTTAAACTACATTATATCACTCCTAAGAAAAAGTTACCGAAACTGAGTATTTTAGGTTTTAATTAGAATTAGATGAACATGATGTTTCCCCATCTCCTGAGAATGAAAATGTCAAAGATGTCATGTGATATTGATATTTCAGGTCAGTGTATAAAGAAGACCAAAGTAGAACTAGTAACAGCCTCTGACGAAAAATTGAATGCTGATGCCAAAAATGACCACCATTATGAAAAAGATATAAATCTTTTATAACGAGATGTACTATTTAGAGTACTTTGCTAAAAGCGTTAATAATAAAAAAAACCCTATTATTACTATTAATCAATAGATAAGGACAAAAATACAGAAAAGATTAAAATTAATAAACATAATTATCCAAATCTATCGATTTTCTTAACTATTATTGTAAACTCAGTTAAAAATTAGTTGAATATTTAACTTACCTCCAAAAAACATAAAAACAATATAAACTGACACATATTCCGTTTTTTATATAACTTTTTTTTAAAAGCCGTTTTGGCCAAGTGGGAGTTACCTCGACTTTCAATCTGAAGATCGTGGGTTCGATCCCAGCCGTCCATCAATGTTTTTTCTGTTTAAAAAATTTATATCGCATGAACACGTGCTTATGGGTGGATCAACTATTTTCTGTAAAAACGTGTCCTTGATTGTTTTCGATTTCTAAAATCTACTGTTAATGAATAAACTGAGGGTTTTCGGCATGGTATTAAAATCAGATCATTAACAATTATGTCTGTTATTGAATATTTTCAAAAGTCAAAAAATTAATTATTATAAAAAAGTCGTGACCCAGGAGTCGAAATATTGTTTTCTATGAAAACCCATGTTGTCCCCAAAGCACATTCCTTGTACATTTAACGATTGTTTGAAAAAAAAATCCTTGGCGTGTTAATATATTTTGAATCAATAATGTAGTAGCAGTCATACTCTTTCTAAATCTATGTCTGTGAATCTTCTAATTTATGTTTTTGACAAAAAAATCGCAGTTTTAAAAACTGTCCCCAAAATTACAAAATACACACGTCATCTGAGTCACAAAAAATAAAGTACCATTAAGTGTCTGTGAGATAGATTTTCAATGGCTGAGCTTATAGGAAACATATCTGAAAGTCGAATGACCAGAGCACATCATTGTTATGCCCATTTTTGGCTCGGCCATTTCGTCCATAGCTTGCACCGAGACCTCATGTGCTTATTGTGGGTCAACTGAGTAACGTCAAAATTTCGGTAAGTAAATTTTATTTTTGAAGTACTTTGATTAATATTGTTTGACCTTTGAGTCTGAGTTGCTACCTACACTTGAGATTTAGTATTTATTTAACGTTTTCTTATGAAAATATGTGTAAAACCGTAGATTTTCTCCAGAGTAACAATTCCACTGGCTCACAAAAGCTGTGACCCAAGAGACAATTTGCGTAAGCCAGGAGACTTCCTTATCTATTTCGTATTAAATATCATCAATAGTGCCTATACCGTTGAAAAATATTGATTTAAGCCAAGTACAAAACATCAGTCTTGAGCGCTGCGTGTAATATTTGAGATTTATGTGATTTTTGTAACAACAAAATTAGTTTTTTTCATAGTTTCAATTTCTCTTGCTTAGTAATGACAAATAATAATAATTTGCTACAACTTCTGCTTGTAAGCTGGCATTCCAGTTCTTATTAAATTGAACCTCAAGCTAAGATATTTTTCTGTTTTTGAGTTTCGTGTCCAGGCATTATAAAAAAATTATCAACAAAACTATTTATTTCAGATAACATGTGCTGTCAGCTGCTGAAAGGCAAAAAAAAAATAAAGAAGAGTGAAAAATGCAAAAAACGTAGCCAAAGAAGTAGTAAACAAAAAACACACAATGAAAAAAGTATAAAAAGTCATCCAACGCAATCAAAGAAAGGTACCAAAAGGTAAAAAAACAAAGAAACGAAACTGGGGGACATATTTAAGACATTGAAAACTCTGCAAGAAGAGAAATGGTCAAGGAATCTTTGAAAATAACAGGACTTCTGTTATTCTCAAAGATTCATTGTCAGATTCATCTGTATTCGAGAAGATGAAAGATTTTTTATTTTATTGTTTTTGCCTTTCAGCAGCTGACAGCACATGTTATCTGAAATAAATAGTTCTGTTGATAATTTTTTTATTTAAGAACAACAATAAAAGTGCATAATTCTGATACGAAATTTAAAAAAAGTATTAATTCTGAATATATTTCAAGAGCAACAGCAGGAAGTGAAGAAAATGCAGAGATGGTTCGTGTTGGACAATATGAAAAACTAGTAAAAACTTTTGTAGTAAAAAACACCAGAATAAACTGCTCACATTATTATTTAACCAAAATTTACTATTTTAATATCTTTATGTTATGCCTTCTGTAAGTGGCCTAGAAATGTGCTTTTGAAAAACGCACATTAATTCAACTTATAAAGCCAGTGCATTGAAAAACAAGGACGTGATTGAGACTGACGCTATGAATAAGCTGATTGCTGCTACAGTCTGCAATACAAAAGAAAATAAAAGGAATGTACCTAAGTATGAAACTTGTAAATGTTGTGATCTTAAAATATAACCAAATGATGATAAAGACAACACCATCCAGTGGAAAGAGTGGGGAAGAGTAGATATATAAAAAGAAAGGGACACAATTTAGAGCATTTAAAAATGTTAAACAAGTTAAGGATGGAACTGTCAAAGAGCTGATAAGGGAACTGAAATAAAACAAACACGTATACAATATTAAGATTCAATTTGCAGAAATGGTCATAGTTGCAGACTTCAGCGAAAATTACAGTTGTAAACACCATAAAGAGATACAAGCTTATCATTTTGGGGGTTACAGAAAACAAGTTTCACTGCACACAGTTGTGTGGTATACGTAGAATAATTAAAATAAGAGCTTAGAATTTATATATTTTTGTTTATGTAATTTTATAAGCAGCAAAATGTTTTGATTTTTGTTTGATAACCGTTCATTATTCCAAAAGTTAAGATATATTGAGAATAAATCATAAACTAATATGATTGGTAAGTATTATCAAGATTTATTATAGTAACTACCGCGTGGTTTGCCTATATCGAACTTCATTATGTCTCTTGAATCACAAAATTTGTCTCTGGGGTGACAAATTGTCCCCAATTTTTTGATCGAATAAGTGCAGTTTTCATTAAAAATAGTAATGTTAGAAACAGATTCTAATAGACAATAATGTTCTCTAAATAACGGATCGTAGGTATATTGCTACGCCGTTTTAGTGCGCTGTCTAGGGACAGAATTAAAAGGAAAGTTTTCTCCATTTCTTTTACCAAGTGACTCAGAAGACACAATGTGGCCTAAAATTTTAAGAAAAAGACTGTTATTTTGACTTTTGATACTGCCTTATTGGTTATTCTAGATACCTTTAGACATTAAAACACACTCACTCATTTAAATAGTGTTATTTTTGACTCTACACCTTAACTTGTATTCGTTACCCAAGGTACATTTTAAGTAGTCAGTTCTCAAATATATGCATAAAAATCAGAGAAAAATGCAAACAAGATTGATGCACGATGTAGAATCATAAAGTAGGAAAGTTTATTTATCTATAATAGGTATCATATTTGCGAAAATCCAACTTTTTATTTTTTGTAAAAAAAGTTGATTCATGACAGAAAATAGTTGATCCACCCAAAGTGACAATTCGGACAAAGTGTCCGAATTTATTGTGTCCGAATCGTCAGCAACCCAAAAGCTGTAGGTAAGTACCTACATAGTACAAGCTCTGCTTAGTTTGAGGCTAGATGGCGTTGTGTGTAAAGTCCGCGATTATTTATTAATATATTATATAGTTATATATATAGATTATTTATATAGTTTTAAACTCAAAAATGTTGAAATTACACAATAAATAACAATTTCGATTCGTTCTAAAGGCGTAATTTAGTTTCACACTAGACTAACCTCCGTTTTTAGTAGAGTGTATTTTAATCTAAAATCAGACTGACATATTCATCGAAATTGCTGTCTAAATTCTTTATAACAATTCTCAGCTAAACTACGAGTTGTAAAGTCTCAGCCACCGTTTTGTGGCTGCCGTTCGTACCAACATCATAATTGATTGCAAGCTTTTAATCTTTTCTAATACAATCACGACAATCTAAGAAAAAATATCACTTTATTTCTAACTAGGTAGCAGTTGCACAGGTACTACTAATAAATTATTTTAATTATTTAATAGGCTTTTTGTGCCCTTTGTTACATTATATCAATTTTCGTGCTGATAAATAATTATTTTAAAAATAAAACATGGCCTACTTTACTCGCTGATAACGTAGCTTAAGACTGGTGAAGGATTTTTGAAAATTGGTTCACTAGTTTTTAGTTTATCCAGTACAAACAAAAATACTAATTTTACCTCTTTTAATAGTGTAGACAAAGACAAACTATGCCAATATCTATTTACTTTGTAAGTCGTGGGAACGTAGCATATATAAATAAATAAGAAATAGGATCACGACTGTAATCTCGAAGTACGGTAGATCCCCAGACGCTTAGAAAGGGGATAGTCAGAGGCACGTCTAAACATTATATTTGGCACGATACCCACATTTTGCAGTAGTTAGCATTCCATACGAGACAGGTTGCAAGCCCATCGCCGCTTATAAGAATACTAACTGGTTTCCTCACGATGTTCTCCTTCACCGTTTGCACAGAAAAATCCATTTGATGCACGGCCGGCATTCGAACCCGCGACCTTCAGATTGAAAGTCGAGGTACGTCCCACACGGCCGGGGATGAACCAGTAAAAAGGACGACTGGATCCGGGTGCGCAGACTAGTTACGTGTCAATGGCACGCGCGTGTTTCCATTAACCGACGCGACGTGTCAAGGTCGTCCGACATTTGGCGTCATACATTTATAGTTGCTATGGCGAGATTAAACCTGCCTAAATCAAAGCCAGGAAGCTTATAAACCAGGAAGATAGCGAGGACGTTAAAAATATGTAGGTAAAATTTATAATAAATATGGGCATTTTGAACAAATTGACATTTTTACACAAGGCTAGCCCCAAACTAAGCAAAGCTTATTGTTCTATGGGAACCAGAAATTAATGCTAGTGTTATAAATCTGAAAGTTTGTGAGGATGTTTTATTATTTATTTGGGTCGCCAACATTGGTGGCCAACATTGCTGTATCCACGACCTAGCTATAGTTTTACAAATACAATAACTCTTATTCCTTTTACGTTGAATTCTAAATTAGCCTAACCTCGTAAGATATAAAGGATTACCATAAATTGATATGATATGATATACAAACATAATGTTTGGACGTCCCTCTGGCTATTTCCTTTAGACATTATTCAAAGATCTAAGCGCCTGGAGATTTGTGAGGATGTCTACCGTACTTAGGGATTACTGTCGTGATCCTATTTCATTTTGCATCTGTCCAGACAGATGTTGTTGTAGTCTTTCTCGTGCGTCAATGGAGACGCGCCGCGTAGCGCGGTAGCCAGGACCGGTTTTGTGATTCACAACTGGGGAACACGCCAGTCCGAGTCTGGGATACTTTACCTGGGTTCTGTATAATTTTCCAGACGAAATAATGAAATGATTTTATTTGACACAAACAGAAGACAGAAGACAAAATAAACACGTAGTAAAAATAAATATATAACAAAATAACAATTAAATGAAAACAAAATAAGAAAGAATGAGTCTACTGTGCTGCGTGGGTCAAAAAGGTGCAGCCTCAGCTTAATAGCCTCCTCATAAACATGATTATGCAGAAGCGCAGGTTTTCAGTCGGAAAAAAGAAAATAGATTTAGGTATTCAACAAACAAAGCAATAATTAAAAACAAAACCAACTTCATGTTGTTATAAGCGCAATACAAAATTCCATCTCATATGTTACACTTAGAATTGGTATTTTTTTTCTTATTAAGGTCCCATACCTTACGGGAAATATATCTACCCAACAAAAAAAATATTTTCTAGATCAGCTAATAAATGTGGGAGTCCTAAGGTAACAAACATAAAAAAATTAGAACCTAATATTTTTACAAGCTTTTATTTAACCTGCACTGTTCGTATGTTTGTTTGTTAGTTTCAAAAGATGCGAACCATTGGTATCCGATTGAGCTGAAATTTTACATACACCTTTAGTTCTGGTGACAATACAATAATATGGAGACAGCGAGCTGATCTGATGATGGAGTCAGGAGCTGTTCAACGGACCTACTTAGTAAATACCAGTCATGTTTCAATGACAATGTAATATTATGTGGCAGGTGATAGCGCGTTGCTCTGACTTCTAGCTCGAAGGAGGATTTTTCAAAAGCTTGTTTTGAAATATGAATATTTTTCAACAAAAAACTTATGTTTAAGGCGCTACCAGTTCCTAAGAAACGACTAAGACAGTTAACAACGGCAAGCTCTAGATGGCGTATGCGTATCGTAAATATTATCGACAGTTTTTATGAGATCGCGTTGCTGGTACCTACTTACGCAAGTAATAGGGGTAGCTTTACCCACCCCTCAATAACCATTTTCTCTTTGTCCGCCTTTGCTTTTCGAATAAATTAATGATATAAATTATGTATAATTACTTATCAAAAACCTATTCTAATAGAAATCTAGATCTACATATTACCTATCTTTAACAATAAATCACAAGTTGATCTTAATAGTAGGTATCAAAATATTTCGATCATAAATTCTAAAACGTATCATTTTGAAATAACATCTTTATCGTAAAAAGTTTCTGCTATTATGTTTTCAGCTTAATAGAAATCTAGGTAGGAACCTGAAGTAATATAAAAATAGGAGATGTGGCTTGTTCAGAAGTATTTCTTTTTTCGTTTCGAAAAAGAGCAATCGTCGACATACAGGCCCTTAACATTAGGTAGTTTGGTTTTTAGCTTTTTATACGTTTAAAAAAATATTATTATTGTTATTTAGTGTTAGCAGAATAAAAAAGCAGCCATTAAAAAACAACCCCTATTTCGTAATTCTATATTGATTTTACAATCAAAAACGCACACACGCGACTGTTGGTTTATTTAAAGCATCCCTCAGCTATTGTAAGGGTGGTTCGACCAATGGTAGCCAACCCCTTGCTTTCACCCCGGACGTTAAAGAAAGTAATAAAAGTAAGGGGTAGGCAGTTGGATTCAACAGTCGTTTGAAAGCAAGCCCTTTTTAACCGACGAAAAAATAGAGGAGGTTCTTAATTCGACACGTATATTTAGAAAAATTACAATAATATTAATAAATATGAATGGACATTATTACAAAGTGCCATCTAGCCCCAAAATAAGCAAAGCTTCTACTATGGGAACTAGATAACTGATAGAATACTTATATATACTTTTTACTAAATACTTACATATACACCCAGCCACAGAACAAACATCTATGTTCATCACACAAATATTTGCCCTGGGTGAGGATCGAACCCACAACCTACAGCGCAGAAGGCAGAGTTACTACCAACTGAGCTGTGAGGCTAGTCTAATATAGGATCACGACTGTATTTCCCAAGTACGGTGACATCCATCCTCACATCCTCTCAGATCCTTGAAGATGTCTCAAGGGGGTCATCAGAGACATGCCCAAACATTACATTGCAATAGTGGGAAATGTCTAACTTAGTTTACATTATTGCAAATTTTTGGGGGATCTCTAATTTTTTTGAAAAAAAAAAAAAACTTAAGTTACTCGCTGTATAATGTAGCTTTTGATTGCTGAAAGAATTATTTAAATTAGTCTAGATTTTTTTAGTTTCTTCATTACAAACATATAAGAAAACAAAAATATTTATATGTTCTCATTATTTATACTATCTATCTAGGTATACTAAAATTATAAATGCAAAAGTAACCCTGTCTGTCTGTCTGTTTGTGACGTTATCACAGCCAAACCGCTGCTGGGCCGAATGTGATGAAATTTCATATGGAGACAGATTAGTCTTGGGCTTGGCTTGTTTTCAGGAATTTCAATGTTTTACGATAAAGTCGTCATAAATATAGATATTTCCTGAATCTACGCGGACGAAGTTGCAAGTACAAGCTAGTAGACATATACACAAAACAAAACAGACCTAATATATGTAGTTACATCACACAAATGTTTGTGGAGGCATCACACAAGTGTGGGAATCGAGCCCACAACCTAAAGCTAGTCCTTAACAAACATATTTATAAAATATAAAAATATTTATTTCTTCTCTTTATACTTAATACTAGCTGACCCGTGCCCGCTTCGCTGGGGGACAGATAGATTCACATTTGGTATTCCAATCTTCAAAAAAAATTATAGCCTATATGTTGCCGAGGACTCATAGCTACATAACAAAAAAAGTTTCATCAAAATCCGTCCAGTAGTTTTTGCGTGAAAGCCGGATAACAGACAGACAGACAGACAGACAGACAGACAGATAGATGAAAATTTCAAATGTTTTTTATTTGCTTGTGTTACTTGTATAAAGGCCCCTAGGAGTATTTTTTTAGTTTCTATTTAATGTACAGAATTGAACTCTTCTACAGTTTTATTATTTGTATAGATATATACATATATAGATATGTATAGATAAGTATAGAAAAAACAAGGTATTTTGAAACAATCAAAGAAGTATTTGAAAAATCTCTACCTTTTCCAATGCTCGGTCGACGAACTTCGTTGTTGTAGTGTGCGTGTAACTTTACAGACATGTATACAGGGTGTACAATCCCGAAAACTGAATCAATCCTGAAACTGAATATTCAGAATATGCATATTGATCTATTATCGAAAAATTAAACAAAAAAAAATATAATACAATAAATAACATGGTAATTAGCCGTATTTATAAATATAACATTAATAACACCAACGATAGTTTTAATTCTAAAAATAAAGTTGTATTTTCCCTTTAACCCTCTTTACTGCACCACTTTAGATGTTGAATTTCAGGAATTATTTTTAGTGTAGTAGCACCTCCAAAAGGATAACCTCCAAATTTCAAGTTTCTAGAACCAGTGGTTCAGGCTATGCGTTGATCAGTCAGTCGCAAGTACGCAAGTGTTTTATTTATTTAGTTATAAGTTAATTATACATATTGGTGGACATTTGACACAGCGCCATCTCGCCCCAAAGCTTATACTTTGGGAAACAATATCTACATACACATACAAATTTTTGTAAATACCACCCAGATACAGAACAAACATCTATGTTCATCACACAAATATTTGTCCTGGGTGGGAATCGAACCCATCCTACAGTCTAAAAGACCAACTGAAAATCCAGTCAATTAATGAAAAAAAAACTCCAATTGGAAAGAATTAATGTACATTAAAATATATAACGAATATCTTATTAGAATTTGATTACTAAATAAGTACATAACATACTTATTTTTTATTTATTTCTGGTTATTGACTTAGAATTAAATTTACATGAAATGTAGTGCTCTTAATTTAATACGTAGGTAAAATTTGTTTGTATGTTTTTATGCGAAAATCAAAGTCAAAAGTATTTATTTCGATCATTTTGAAACGTGTTAGGAGCTAGGTGAAGGTGAAGCTACGCCTGTTCCTAACCAAGCCTAAAAGAATCAGGCAACAAACACGGCTTGGGGCCTAGAATTTAGTTCAATGATTATTTCCTTAATCACTACATAGTATAAAGCAAAGTCGCTTTCCGCTTCCCGCCTCTGTATGTAATATGTATGTATGTATGTATGTTTGCTTATATCTTTAAAACTACAAAACGGATTTTGATGCGGTTTTTTTTAATAGATAGAGTAATTCAGGAGGAAGGTTTATACATGTATAATACATGCATAATATAGTAGAAAAACATTGATAATTTTAGAGGTTTCTAATGTGATGTCGTAAATAAACACATTTTTTTGCGCTTACCTACATTGCAAATGCTGGCTGAACCCCACGAGATATATCAAAATAATGTACTACAGTATTGTACACCTTAAAAACGTCTACAAAAAAGTCCACGATGGTATTAGAAATGTCTTACGCACAGCGAAGCGGGCACGGGTCAGCTAGTGCTATGTAAAGCTCCAGTTTGGTGCCGTAAGAACAAGGTGAAGGCTCAAACAAGTCCGATACCGATATCTATAAATAAACGACAAAAAAAACACGTTTGTTGTATGGGAGCCCCACTTAAATATTTATTTTATTCTGTTTTTAGTATTTGTTGTTATAGCGGTAACAGAAATACATCATCTGCGAAAATTTCACTCGTATCACGGTTTATGAGATACAGCCCTGTGTTAGCGATCACAAAAATATTGGTGCATTTCTGTGCAACAAAAGTTGATTGTCGACGGACGGCCATTCCGGCTCGAGCCATCAACGCGGGTAGTTACGAGAAGTGTAAAAATTAATGTCTGAAATAAAGAATTAAGTAAAAGCCCTATGTTTTGACGTAATTATTACCTAATTGGAATCCTAGGAAGGAACCTTTTAACATCAGAAGTGGGATGAACGTTGGAGAAAGCCCATTGGTATGTACATACATTGTTATTTACTTAACTCTGCCATTATTACCTGTCTTGTATTTTTATTGTTTTAAACGATTTTATTAGACTTAACTCTGTGCCAGTGCCGTGCTTTATTTCTCGTAAAAGCTTAGGTAGGTAGTACCTACTTACATTACCGAACGATAATTCTATGAGTGTATTTTACTTACACGTATTATTAGCTACCTACCTACGTGGGTACGTATTACTCGCCGTTATTGTCAAAATAAAATCGAGCAAAACAATGTAAAAATAGGTACGTCGATATTCAAGAGAAATGAGCAAGATACATACCTACCTAGTACAAACAGCTCGGCGGCCACCTAGCAGCATGTTTTTTTTTACCTAATTATGGGGCATACCTAATTACACACTAGGGCTAGCTGCTGAGCTGCCTAGTTAGCCTATCGTTATATTACGGTATAGTCCATAGTATGTTTTTTTTTCTATAGTACGTAATTCTAGGTATCTACATGATTGCAGCTTAAAAAAAAAAAATATAATTTTCTACTTCCTACTTACCTACCGACTACCCCACTAAAAAGAGATATCTGAGCTACATAGATGGTTAGATAAAAATCGATTTCCCTGTACAATATTAGATAGTAGATAGGTACTAAAATTGTTATTTTTCTGAAATTATTGTTATGTGGAGTGTTTACTACATATACCTATATCTATTTAGATTCGCTTATCCAAATCAATAAATAAAGCTAGATTTGGTTTGTACCTACTTGTTTGTGTACCTACTACTATGTAGTATTTTTAAATATAGTGATATTTAAAAAAAAAAATCCCAAACAATTTTATTTACTTTTTGGTTTATGTGTGGGTGTGCCTTTTCATAGCAGCGTGTTTACCTTGCTGTTTTAGTAGGTATATAGAACAGTTGATGACGAATGAAACCTGACGTTCTCTTGTTGATACCGGCAGGGCATGGTGTGCATAGCCGTACCAATTTTATACGTGCTTAGGTATATAAATAATGAATACTTATAGATATTTATGTCCCTATCTGAGATAGTACTTGTAGTTACTATTTCATATTGTAAGTATATTTAGGAATGAACTTAATCACTATGTTTAAATAATAACACGCATTTTGTTTATTTCTTCCTTATTGACATTCCATCCACTAATACATACCCGTTAGTCTCCACAAATAAGCCGCCTATTATCTTGGTAAACCATGTCAGATAGGGCTTACACACCGCCAATGCAAGATGTAGCGAGCAGAAGTAACAGAGCTTCCAGAAGTCCTATCCGAAACAAAAACAAGCGAAGACGATCAGTAACAAAGAAGGGAAATACATCCATAAGAAAACGTGATACTTGGCGTAGTCGTTCGCGACGCAAGGTTCCTGATGTTTCCGACAGTGATTCTTCTGGAAGTAAAACTGAAAACAGAGTTTTAAAGCGACATAGAAGTGGCAATAGTAACGTCCGCCGTCAGCGTAGTTCTAGGGATTATTCATCTTCGTCGTCGTCCAGCTCTAGTACTTCCAGTCAAGACACGTCAAGTAGCTCCGATGATGACAGCTCTAGTGAGAATGAAAATAGGACAAGGCAGTCCCGAAAAAGGACTCGCGAAAATGAGGGTAGAAGGAATGGGTCAAAAAGGTCTGCCAAAACGCCAGTGGCTAAGAAGATGCGCTCCAAACCGCCAAGCAACCTTGAGACGGATTTCTTTAGGAAATTTGCTAAACTCATTAACAGTAAGAGCGGTAGTTCGTTCGAAGGTGCACACAAAGTTATTCCGGAATTTGACCCTGACGCAAATTCTCAAACAGCTGCTGACTGGATCCGGAAAGTCAACGATACTGCAGCCATCTACAAATGGAGTGAACAGCAAACTATATACCATGCCATTCCCAAGTTAACCGGATATGCGAAAAAATGGTACCAAGGTCGGAGCTCTTTGAAACTAACTTGGCACCAATGGCAACGTCAAATATTAAAAACTTTTCCTGATGATCGCAATTATGCTGATCGTTTGTATGAAATGCTTGAAAGAAGAAGCAAGAAAGATGAGTCGTTAGAAGAGTATTTCCATGATAAAGTAAGACTTGTCAAAATGTGTGGAATAACGGGGAGAAATGCTGTCGACTGCGTAATAAATGGAATATACGATAACAATATCAGGCTAAACGCTCAGGGTTCAAGTATAAAAAGGCCATCCCAGCTCCTAACGTACCTGCGGCGTATTTCAAAGAAAACTAACCAATCACGGAGGCCGTTGTTTCAAGGTGCTAGGTTCGGTAACGATTCACGGGATAGTAACACCAATCGTGTGAATACTTTACCTAAACCCATCGTTAATACATCTAATAATAGATTTAAAAGCACTCGTTGTTACAACTGCTCTGAGTTTGGGCACACAGTACAGACGTGCCCAAAACCGATCCTCCGATGCGATAAGTGCTCCCGTTTAGGTCATGAAGCCCGACAGTGTCGGCAAACCAACACTATCAAACAGCAACAACAAGAATCTAATAACAACACCAACGGAGAAGATAGATCGGATAACAAGCGAGTATTGAAAATATCCAAAGATGAAACACAAAATGGTAAATACTTTAAGCACATTAAGTTAAATAACACACCGCGATATGCTTATGTAGACTTTGGTTGTCAGTGTACGCTCATTAGGTCAGAGATTTCTAATGAATTAGACTTAGTTTTAGACAAAGTAGGGCTTCCTGTTATTAAAGGTTTTGGTTTAGGAAGTGTGGTACCTCTAGGACGCGTAATAGTGACTATAGAAATTGATGCAGTAAAGGCTGATGTTGATGCATATGTAGTCACAGATGATTTACTAAACACTGACGTTTTGATAGGGCAAACGCTCACAGAGTTGCCATCAGTTACAGTGTACAAAACTAGTACACAGTTGACTCTATATTGCGATGACACAAAACTTGACCGACTAGAAGTACTTAATTCTTCAAATGTTAATGTAGAGGGATTGAAAGATATTTCCGTGCATGTTAAGGATAATGAATATACCGGCTTCTTATTCATACCTGGATATGTGTGTTTAAAGGATGATAGTGAGCATTGTATCTTGCAAGGGGCATATGAGTTTACTAATGGGAAGGGTCGCGTTATTCTGATAAACCTTTCTGACACCCCTTTAAATCTCTCTGAAAATAAAACTCTTGCACGTGCTACAATAATACCAAATACAGAACGACTTTTGAATAAATCTCTTGCGGTTTTTGTTAACTCTGTGTCAAAAAGTGATTTACCTGAAACCTCCAAAAGTACACATTCACCAATTACCATGGATATGCTAAATGTTGGCCCCAAAGTATCTGAAGAAGATAAAGAAAAACTACTCAAACTCCTCAATTGCCATCGGAATTGTTTTGCCCTTGACATCCAAGAACTTGGTATGACCCAAGCAGCAGAAATGACAATTCGCCTTAGCGATGATATCCCAGTTACATATAAGCCATATCGGCTCCCGTTTAGTGAACGTGCAGTTGTACGTGAAATGGTAGGAGAACTGCTGGCGAATAATATAATAAGAGAATCTCATTCTGCTTATGCCAGCCCTATTGTTCTTGTTCGTAAAAATAACGAGTACAGACTCTGCGTAGACTATAGGGCACTCAACAAGAAAACAATAAAAGATAGTTACCCGATGCCTGTCATTGAAGACCAGTTAGACCAATTGTACGGAAAGACCTTATTTACAAGTCTAGACTTAGCATCTGGCTACTATCAAATACCGGTTCAGGAATCCTCACGGCATCTTACGGCGTTCATAACATCAGACGGTCATTATGAATTCACTAGAATGCCGTTTGGGCTTGTGAATGCTCCGGCTGTGTTTCAAAATAATATTTTGAAACAATGATTAACAAAGCTCTTGGTAACAGAAGGTTCGACTTGGCGATCCCGTACTTAGATGATTTGCTGAGCACCGGAAGGACATTCGAAGAGTCTTTCCAGAAATTAGAGGAAATCCTTGGTTTACTATTTAATGCAGGTCTGACAATTTGAAGAAGTGTTTCTTCTTTCAGTCAGAATTGGACTACTTAGGGTACCAGATTTTAGAATTTGGTCTCCAACCGGGCACTAAGAAGACTCGTGCTGTTTCGGAATTCCCAACTCCGACCAATGTCCATCAGGTGCGTCAATTCGTAGGTCTAGCTAGTTTCTTCCGTCGCTTTGTTTACAATTTCGCTTCGCTCGCTAAGCCCCTAACGAAATTAACCAAAGCTGCCGCAGGGTGGCAGTGGGGCTCTGAACAGGAGAGCGCATTCCAGGAAATTAAATCTAAGTTGATAAGCAGGCCTATACTAGCACTATACGACCCAAACCACGCAACTGAGGTGCATTGTGATGCTAGCAAAATTGGAGTCGGAGGTGTCTTATTTCAGAAAAGTAACCCAGAAGAGCAATTACGCCCGGTAGCCTATTTTAGTCGACAGACTACACGAGAGGAAACCTTTTGGCATTCGTACGAGTTAGAGACTATGGCAGTAGTACTCTCTCTCAAAAAGTTTCGTGTCTATCTTCTTGGATTAGAGTTCAAGGTCATGACCGATTGTGTTGCGTTACGGACTACGCTCACTAAGAGAGATCTTCTGCCAAAAGTTGCGAGGTGGTGGCTCATGCTACAGGAATTTAATTTTACGATTGAATATAAACCTGGTCATAACATGCAACATGTAGACGCCTTAAGTCGCAACCCTTTACCAATAGAAGATCAAAATGAGTTAGAAGAGCTGGAAGTCTTCCAAATTACTACCAACGACTGGCTGCACACAGTTCAAATGACTGATCCACGTTTAAAACATATTAAGACTATACTGAATACTGGTGAAGAAGACATTAAGGACTTTACTAATAATTATGTCCTTCGTGATGATAGGCTATACAGACGGATCGGTCGTAAATTTAGATGGGTCGTACCTCACGGCGCCCGTTGGCGCATATGTCAAATGAATCACGATGAAGCTGGTCATTTTTCGCTAGAGAAAACGTTAGAAAAGATAAGTGCAGACTACTGGTTTCCCAAAATGAAACGCTTCATCAAAAAGTACGTTGCCTCTTGTATAAATTGCGCATACAATAAAGAAATGTGTGGTAAGAAAACGGGATACTTGCACCCTATACCTAAAACCGCGTCAATCTTCCACACACTCCATATAGACCATCTCGGCCCCTTTATTAAAAGCAAGAGAGGCAACACGTACATTTTAGGAGTCATTGATGGATTTAGTAAATTCATCTTTGTAAAAGCTGTTAGGAATACCAAGTCAAAAACGACTGTCAAAACACTCGAAGAAATATTTTCAAATTTTGGTTGTCCCAAGATTATTATATCCGATCAAGGCACTAGTTTCACTTCTAATGAGTTCAAGGTCTTTCTAGAATCTCTCGGAATTAAACACGTGCTAAATGCAGTTGCAACACCACGAGCAAACGGGCAAATCGAACGTTACAATCGAACGATATTGAACTCATTAGCAGCTATGAATCATGGCCTCGACGAAAAAGATTGGGACTTGAATGTTCAAAAACTTCAGTGGAGTTTGAATAACACCCTGAACAAAGGAATCGGAAAATCACCAGCCGAAGTAGTTTTTGGGCAAAGAACCGTTGGACAATCGGAAAATATCATAAAGGCAGCATTAGAACCAGAAGAGAACAATCGAGAAGAAATAAGAAAAACTGTTGAAAATAATATTCAGGAGAAACAGAAGAAGATGAAAGAAATATATGACAAAACTCGGGCTCCGACAAAAATTTTCAAGGAGGGGGATTTGGTTATGATACCAAACCACAACCCAGAGAAGGGAAAAAGCAAGAAGTTAGCAGCTAAGTTCCGCGAGCCTTTTAGGATAACTTCTGTTTTGGACCAAGATAGATACGAAGTATCTAATATACAGGGCCATTCTATGAAAACATATAAGAACATTTATCCTGCAGATCATTTAAAATCCTGGATCACATGCCGTGTATCCCCTTCAGCAAGTGAAGATAGTAGTAATAGTAGTAGTGATGAAACGAACATTGTTGACTAATCAGTAAATAGTTATACTTAAGCGGTATTAATACTATGCAAATATAAATTATCCTCCTTTCCCTAAGATTATCCTGATCCTTACCGTTACAGCTTAGGTATACAATATTCAATACAGTAAAGATGGACTGGGACAATTAAATGAAGTGCCTGGTAGCTACAAATATTGGATCGATGAGAAGCTAATTTCCAGAGAGGCAAACAGTGGTTCCCGGTATCAGGCAATGAAGTGGCCGTGTCCCGAAGGTGGCAAACGGTAATTATCCATGATAATCAGGCAACAGGCCGTGTCCCGAAGGTGGCAAACGGTAGTTAGCTACAACAATCTGGCAACAAGCGCTGTGCCTCGAAGATGGCAAACGGTAATAAGCCGTATCAATCACACGACAGGCCGTGTCCCGAAGGTGGCAAACGGTAGTTACCTGTACCAATCACACGACAGGCCGTGTCCCGAGGGTGGCAAACGGTAGTTAGCTGTACCAATTACACGACAGGCCGTGTCCCGAAGGTGGCAAACGGTTGTAAGCTGCAAATAACTACGAAGGGATCGTCATCTGAGCAAGCAACTGGAACAACTAATCTTTGCCTGATGACAGAGACATGTCGTGGCTGAATTATGTAGTAATTTTAGAAGCAAGTGGCCGTTAATTCAACAAACAATGTTTGATAAACCGTGAAGTGATGCTTGTTTAATATAAACAGTGATTAATTTAGAAAATCAAATAATTACGAAAGAATAACATGATAATTTATTTTAATTTATTTTTTATATAATTTTATGAGTTACTTTTTGTTTTGAAATGTATAAATTTTACGTTTTTTTTTTTTTAATTTAATTATAGTATTGTTTTGTAAACATGGTTATGAGGGCATACCCCTACATTAGGAAGGCCGAGTGTCCAGGAATAGGGACATTCCTGTTAGCTAGGATGGCCGACTGTTAGCGATCACAAAAATATTGGTGCATTTCTGTGCAACAAAAGTTGATTGTCGACGGACGGCCATTCCGGCTCGAGCCATCAACGCGGGTAGTTACGAGAAGTGTAAAAATTAATGTCTGAAATAAAGAATTAAGTAAAAGCCCTATGTTTTGACGTAATTATTACCTAATTGGAATCCTAGGAAGGAACCTTTTAACACCTGTAACAGACAGACGGACAGCGAAGTCTTAGTAATAGGGTCCAGTTTTTACCCTTTGGGTACGGAACCCTAAAAATGAAATTAAGAGCTTCAGCAAAAGTTCTAAAGGCAGCCTACTACAAGCTACACTTAAATTTACTTGTAGAAATAGCTATGTTCGGAGCTACTTATCCGATTCTGAATTATTTTTTATTAAAAGAATATAGTAGCCGTGTTGGCCGAGTGGGAGGTACCTCGACTTTAAATCTGATGGTCGTGGGTTCGAATGCGCATGCTCAAAACGGTGAATGAAAACATCGTGAGGAAACCAGTTAGTATTCTTATAAACGGCGATGGGCTTGTAATCTGTCACGTATGGAATGCTAACTACTGCAAAAATGTGGGCATGTGCCAAATATAATATTTAGACGTGCCTCTGGCTACCCCCACTAGACATCTTCAAAGGATCTAAGCGCCTGAGAGGATGGTCTACCGTACTTGGGGATTACAGTCGTCATTCTATTTATTTTATTTTTAATAGAATATTTTCAACCGACAAAAAATAAAGTTTTTAATTAATTCGACGAGTACATTTTTTTGCTTTTTTATGAACATACCTAAATATAAGACTATCACACAGCGCCATCTATTCCCAAACTAAGCAAAGCTTGTACTATGGGAACTAGATAACTGATAGGATACTTATATACTTTTTTTTTGTTATTAGGTTATTACATACACGCAATAGCAACATTTTTGTATACAAGCATATATTTACAAAAAAAAACATACATACAAGTATTCTATCAGTAATCTGGTTCCCATACAAGCTTTGCTTAGTTTGCGGTAGATAGCTATATGAAATAAAAAAATTAAAATAAATACAAGACGCAACACGCTGTATAAGCTTTCGCCAACGTGTGTGTGACTGTGTATGTGTGAGGTGTCTGTGTGTCGGTGTGTGCAGGGCTGTTCCTATTGTTCACTGAATAAAAATAGGGTTGTACATAAATAAGTTTTTTATGAAAAAAACATGACAGATGGTCGGTGTTGCATCGTCTGTCAAAAATGCGTTATTTTGCAGTTTGTGCGTAATTTTTTATTAAGGGATGATTTTGATGTAGGTACCTATTGGGGGTAGACTGATTCTAATAAGATTGAAATAGTATTTCTATGATATGTTGAAGTAACTTAACTTAACTTGACAGCAAGTAGTTAAGTACCTAAAAGCTCTATTTCCTGAAAAAACAGTACCTACTTCAACTTCACATATAGAAACTTGGACATGACAATGCTGTCAAAAAACTTGGACAGACTTTCTCCTGTCGAAGTTTTAATAGTCTGCCATCTACACTAATAATAAAGAAGTAAACTTTGTATTTTTGTTTGTAATAGATGAATCAAAAACTACTGTACCAATTTTAAAAATTCTTTCATCTATCAAAATTCAAATTCAAATGGCATTTATATTTCATTAAAATCACAAAGATCACTTTGAAACGTGTTAAGCTAGGTGAAGCTACGCCGGTTACGCGAGGAACAAGAATCCAATTCCAAGCCTAGAAGAAATAGGCAACAAACACGGCTTTGGGGTCTAACATTTATTTCAATGATCCTTTCCTTAATGCTATGTAGAGCTCCAGTGTGGTGCAGTAAGAACAAGGTGAAGGCTCAAACAAGAATAATAATTAAAAGCATCAAAAGCTACATTATCAGCGAATAACATAGGCTATATTTTATATTCAAAAACTTCGCAATTCCGCACTAAAATTGCAATAATGTAACCTAATTATTAAAAAATTGTCTTTAATCTTCATTAGTACACCCGTGCGTAGTTTAGTATAAAATATTTATGCACTATCTAGTCCCAGACTAACAAACACAACCCTACCACACTATATAACTGACCTACGTTTCACGCTCGACCGACTGAAAGTGTGGTCACCGCCTTATTATATCCATTTGGTAATTTTTAGGGTTCCCTACCCAAAAGGTAAAAACTGGACTATTACTTAGTACCAAATGTTTGGACGTGCCTCTGACTAACCTTTAGACATCTTCAAAGATCTGAACGCCTGGAGATCTGAAAGGATGTCTACCGTACTTGGAGATTACAGTCATGATAAAAAAAAACACGATCCCAAGTAAGGTAGACAATCTCTCAGATCTCCAGGTGCTCAAAAATATATCTAAAAGGTTAGTCAGACGCACGTCCGAACATTACATTTGATTCCAATGTCCACAATATTATTATTTCTCATAATATATATCTCTTTTTTGTTTCAGAATATTATTTCCATCTTCGTGGATGTCCAAGTGGAGTCTCTCATCACACTGGTTCATTGATGTCACCCATGGCTCAAGTTGGTCACGTCACACAGATGCCCAAACCAGGACCAAGGAAGGGATAATCCTACAGAGATGACCAAACGGAAAGTCTGGCTCAAGTTGGTCGTGCAGATGCCCAAAACAGGACTAAGGAAGGGATAATCCTGTAGAGATGACCAAATGGAAAGTCATTTCAAGAGAATGGTAAGAAATCAATTTAATATTAATTCTCTCAGATCAGTAAGCGCTTAGATCCTTGAAAGATGTCTAAGGGATAGTCAGGGGGATGTCTACCGAACTAGGGAATTTTTTTTCAGGAATAAAAAATAAATAATATAAAACAAATTATTATTAAATTTTAAAACCCGACTGCTAAAAATGAATTAATTAATAGTTATGTTTACAAAACATATTATAAATTAAACCGGCCAAGTGCGAGTCAGACTCGCGCATGAAGTGTTACCATTATCTATAAAAAACGTCAAACAATCACGTTTGTTGTATGTCGTTTGTTGTTTGGTTCCGTTTTCTCTCTTTGGGTACGAAACCCAAAAACCCTACAATAATATATCGACTAGTCAAGAAACGATATTAATTAGTTTTTTTAAGTTTTATGAAGGAACTATTAGTCCTACATTTATATAATTTTAAATGGGACCAACTTGGAATATTCTCTACACAATAGAAAAAATAGTTTTTTAAGCGTTATTACACTTATATATTACGTCCATTTTATTATATTTTATTTATATTTTAGACAAAACTTAAAAGTTAAAACTCCCTCGTCTAGACGAGAGACAGACGCATCTCAGAGGGTCTAATCCGAGGTCATTGACCGTCTGGAGGCTGTGTAGAGATTGTGAGATTGCGAAATTCTCTCGGTTTCGTTAACCGCATACTATTATATTCACTGACTACCCTTAAAAAGACATTTAATTAGGTACTAGTTATTGAGGTAATTTTAAATATCTTATTAGAATTTCCAAGTTTTCTGTTGAAAATATTAAAGCTTGTAATAGGAACAATTAAGTACGATATTAGGAGGATTAGTCAGAGGCATGTCCATACATTATCAGACACCCACTTTGTTCATTGCTAGCTTTATTTTGAAATAAATATATCTTTCACTTAGGAACTTATAATCTCTGAGAACGGTAAACATCCTCTCAGATCCTTACAGTTGTCTATAGGGGTTAGTCAACGGCACGTCCGAATATAACATTCTTGCAGTAGCTAGCATTCCATACGTGACAGGTGGCAAATCCATCGCATCTCTGTAATTATTATAACTATTTTTGATTAAGTCGTCAGCGTCTATAGAAAAGAAAAAAAAATGTCTGGCAATTTCTTAAAGATATTTCCTTCAGTTCAATTCAGTCTAAACTTTGTTATAATTGATAGGTATACAAAATTACACTCTAAGATGTAATATTTAAAGTAATATTTCACTTGCAACTATAACGTCTGCCAGTTAAATGTAATCCCAAACAAAAATATACTTTAATATCTAAAAATCAAGGTCTATTATCGTTTGAGATACACAAAGACCCACAGACAGTCGTCTGATAAGCTTTTGTTACTACACGCAAATACCTACCCTATTCCCAATGCCATAGAGCGAAAATCCCTTTAAGGGTGTTTTTTTTATTATCAGACAAGCATCGCTCGTCGTCAGTACGTCCCGAGGCTTTGATATAGGAACGTGTATTTCGTCATTTTCCGCGGAGTTTTTAACGAAAAAGTTTTTATTTTAATAGTGAATTGTGTGGTTTTAAACAGTGAAAGTGATCTATAAATATTAAAAACCGGCCTAGTGAGAGTCGCACTAAGGGTTCCGTACCATTATCTACAAATAAGGGTAAAAAAAAAAACAATTTTGTTGTATGGGAGCCCCACTTCATTATTTTTTTTATTATTATTTTTAGTGTTTGTTGTTTTATGCAACAGAAATACCTACATAATCTGTGAAAATTTCAACTGTCTAGCTATCACGGTTCATGACATACAGCAGACAGACAGCGGAGTCTTAGTAATAGGGTCCCGTTTTTAACTTTTGGGTACGGAACACTAAAAATTGTCTGGTTACATGGATGATGGCGAAAAATGCATGCAGATTTGGTAGGTTTCTTTAGGTAGTTCGTTTACTATACTGTGACACCTGACAGGTGAACGAATTTTTCGTAATGTTCTTAAAGAAACTCTAAATTTGTGTGTGAATGAAATTATTGAATTTGCCAAAGGTATGGCCAATTATTTAAATATTTAAATAATTTAAATAGATAAATCTCTTGCGTGAATAGAATTTGATGAAATGAAATGAATAAAATGAACATTATTCATTTATTCTTTTGGATTTCGTAATTTGTGGATGCCACAGTGAATGATGCAAGTAAACTCAATGACAAAAACTAGTAATTCCATAGACATAGAGCCGGTCACGGTTCATCAGCTGTTTATCTAGACCAGATTATATTGTCCTAGGTAACCTAGGTCATCCAATGACCTTCCACATTATAAATAGAGCTATTCTTCTATCGATCGTAGTTCTGTCTCATCTCGACCCCTGATAAGTCGAACTAGGTGATCTTGTAGAAGCTAATTAGTGATTACAATGAAATGTAATCTAATACCTTTAAACAAGCAATTCTTGAGTAGGGTGAGAGCGCTGGTTGTGGGCATATTGACAACATTTTAATTTTCAAATAAACGGTTTATATTGAAAACATGATTAAAACGACGATTTTTAAACAACATAGAATAGAGTGTTCATCTATCTCTTAGGCTAAGCAAAGGTTTTATAAGAGGCGATATTTATTTATTAATTATTCATATTTAAATTGACACTACGAGAAATATTTAGTTATGGTCAATCAAGTCTAAAGGTATAACGCATCACAACTGTCACTAATCAAAACGGACCATAGACAAAGATTTTCATGAAATTTAGTATGCGGGGGTTTTCGGGGGCGAAACATCGATCTTGTTAGGTTTCATTTTTAGAAAACGTTTTATTTGTGTTTTTAGACAATTAAATACCGAGTAAAGCAATGTTCATCCAGGTAGGTACTAGGTACTAAATATAAAATGAAGTAGGTTCACGACTGTAATCCCCAAGTACGGTAGACATCCTCTCAGATCTCACTCCGGTCTTTGAATATGCCGAAAGTGGGTAGTCAGAATCACGTCCAACATAACATTTGGCGCATGCCCACATTTTGCAGTTGCATTCCATACGTGACAGGTTGCAAGCCCATCACCGCTTAGAAGAATACTAACTGGTTTCCTCACGATGTTTTCCTTCATCGTTGTAAGCACATATGTTAATACGCAGGGTAGCCAGAAAATCTATAAGTACTAATAATTATAAATGCGAAAGTAACTCTGTCTGTCTGTGACGTTATCACAGCCAAACTGCTGGGTGGATTGTGATAAAATTCATATACAGATAGTTTAAAGTCTTGGGATGAACATAGGCTTACTTTTAATCCCATTTTGTTTTGTTTTCAAGAATTTAAATTTTAAATCTTATGTTAAATCAGAGAAACAACGGATTTAAGTAATGAAAAAGTAATTATATTTTGACCAACATGTATCTCACATCAACTCGTCCATTCAAAACCATTCCAAACTCTCCTTTTCTTTTTTGGTGACATCTCTTTGACAGTCCTTTTCGCGCTTATTTTGTACCACAGACAACTTACAAGAATAAGTGTTGCCCTTGTTTTTTAACTGATTGATTTGAATGGTGCTTTAGAATTATTATTATAACTAATAATATTAATTAAGTAACACTTATGTGATAAATTCGCTAAAAATTGATTTCCTGAATATACGCAGACGAAGTCGCGGGTCAAAGCTAGTAAAAAATACTTACACTAGCGTGTTTTATTTGATTCGAACTAAAAATATACAAATAAATATTGGTGGCCATTTCACACATTGAGATCTAGCTCCAAACTAAGCAAAGCTAGTAGGGGAACCAGATAAGTTATAGAATACTTTTTTTGTTAATACATATTAATAAACATAATAACACCCAGACACAGAACAAACATCCATGTTCAGCATACAAATATTTGTCCTTGGTGGGAATCGAACCTACAACCTACAGTGCAAAAGGCATAGCTACTACCAACTAAGCTGTGAGGCTAGTCAAAGCCAAGGGTAACAAAGTAACAACATCTGCTACACAAAAAATTGAATCAATTTTTTATCCGTCACGCCAAAATCTATTGATTTTATTCTTAACCCCATTGTTAGGGGTAAAATCGAAGGGTGAACAGAACTGCTAATTTTGAGTAAAAAGATTTTTTTGTTAAATTCGATATGTTTGCAAAAAAAGGGAACTATAAAAAAGAAATTTCAAAATACGACACACTTTAAAACCCCGTTATTAGCTATGAAACTTGAGTAGGGAGGCATTTATTTTGTAGTTTTTGTGTTATTTGAAATGATAAAAAACAAAAAACAGCGGCTTTGCTCTCTATTTGTCTTTTTTGTTTAAATTTTATCGACATCAATTCAGCCGTTATGACGAAATTGAACAACAAATAAATTAAACATCCAAAACACTTTAAGTTTTCCTAAATTTTACTGTTTTTCAAGCAACTTTTGATTTTTATTTTTCCTAAAATAATTCTTATCAGTTATTACAAACACAACAAAAAAATCTCCAAATCGATCTAACTATTTTCGAGTTTTTTGCACTTAATTTTTATAATATAGATGTTGTGTAATTATATCATAAACAACATAGGTATTACATTCCCAACATCAGGAGCTTATACCACAAGCTCCTAAAGTAATAAAATGAACTCAAAATCAAAACAATATGAACTCTCATAGTATTGTCACTTTCGCACCGTGAGCAGTATTGTTTGACTGGCCTCACAGCTCAATTGGTAGTAACTGTGCCTTCTGCGCTGTAGGCTTTGGGTTCGATTCCCACCTAGGAGAAATATTTGTGTGATGAACATAGATGTTTGTTCTGTGTCTGGGTATTAAATTATTTATAAAAAGTATCTAAGTATTCTATGTCTAGGCGCTGTGTATAAAGTGGCGCCAATATTTATTTAATATTACTTTTCAGCTTGTGGTACGGCCCCAGTTTATGTGGGTCGATAAGGTCACACGTCGTTCACCAAGATTAAATGTACATATACCTACTACATCCGTTTATATTAATAACTAGTTGTCCCGACAGACGTTGTCCTGTTAAATTTCAATAACCGCATGGAAAATAGCACTTTTAGTTTTTGCGAAATTTTAAAAAATTTCTCAAAAGTTTCGAAAATTAAGAAATATTTTCATTCACTAATGAATACAACAAAACAAACCGGTCAATCGGTCCTGTCTTTCAAGCGTGATGCCATGACCAAGAGAAATAAGGATTTATTTATATATTATAGACTAGCAGTCTGCCCCGGCGTGGTGTGGCAAGGGCCTACTAATGATTTTATGGCTAATTTTTTTACACCTTGGGTTACATTATTAAAGTTTTAATAGGGATCCTATTATTCATTAGACCCGTGCGAAGCCTGCTAGTCTATACTATTATTATAAAGAGAAATCATTTTGTATGTTTCTAACGAATAAACTCAAAATCAACTGAAGCTATTTCAATAAAAAATTACCATTAGAATGCTACATTATCTCTGAGTAACATAAGCTATATTTATTACTAGAAAAAATTAGGGATCCCTACTAAAACTTCAATAATGTAACCTAAGGTATCAAAAATTTGCCAATAATCTTCATTAGTACACTGAAGAACTGTTAGTTTTAAATAAAAGTACTTACAAAATTATCTTCGCTATAATTAGTTCCAAAATTGAATTGACATTTTTTTTTACGCCAACGGAAAGAATCAGCTGCTGCCGGCAGAATGGAAGACGAACAAAGGAGGTTTTTTTCATGTTCTTTTTTTAAACTTGGCGAAAGGGATGTACTTACAACGCTTTTTTTTGTTTTTTAAAGCGGTTAAAACGTATTGTTGTGTTAGTATGGATACAGATAATATAAAATGGATTATTGTGGGTTCTTGTGCCAATATTATACATGCAGATAAATAAATAAACATATTGGTGGGCATTTTACACATCGACATCTAGCCCTAAATTAAGCAAAGCTTGTGTAGGAACCAGATAGCTGATATAATTCTTAAATCTGATTTTGGAAAAGGCTGTTAAAGGTTGCAATAAAATTAATTTGATAGACGAAAATTGTCTTAAAATTGGGCTGGGCCAAGTTAATCATAAAAAATAATAATTACGCAAAAAAAGCAGACATTCAATATTGCATTGAGAACCTCTTCCTTTAAAGTCGGTTAAAATAATACGAAACGCGATTATAAAGACACTCTGCGTATCCACACAATTCTTTCGCGTTTGCGAATTATCGCAAAAAGCGAAGAGCATAACCCCCTTTTGCAAAAGTTGAACAAAAGGTTCCGCAAAGCGTTAGGGATCCTTGCTATTTGTGAAAGCGGTAACTAGACGAATTCTTATAAAGAGGTAACATTTTTTTTATGGATAAACTAAAAAACTACTGGACCGATTTTAAAAATGCTTTCACTCATCAAAAGCTACATTATCCGCGAGTAATATAGGTCATACATTTTTTTCAAAATAGAGATCCTCATGAAAATTGCAATAATGTAACCTAAAATATAAAAAAATTGCCTATAATCTTCATTAGTACATTCGTGCGAAGCCAAGACAGACAGCTAGTCTTTAAAATAACTGTATGTAAATCAATTGCCGTGCGTTAGTCTTGCAAAAACTCTTTATGAAACTGAATTTAATTTACGTTCCAAATAGTAAAATTTACCAAAAAATACTCTCTGGTATCTTCACGGAACCTACAGTGCGCGGGTCGACTTACACTTAACCAGTCTTATTTTGTAGTTTTAAAACTAAATGATTTTACTAAATATTTTCATTTAAAAAACTAAAAACAAAACCGACTTCGTGTTATAAAACCAATACAAAATTTCATCCCATATTTTTCCACCCTTAGAGTTAGTATTTTTTCCTCAAATTTAAATGGGACCAAACGGGAAATATATTTATGTGTTTACCAATAAAATACAATCGAATTGAAAACCTCATTTTTGAAGTCGCTTTAAAACAAATCTTAGAATAAAAGTGCCTCAGCCCTTATTCCATAAATTAGTGCTTACAGCTAGGTACTATAACGAGTAGAAAACTAGAAAGCCTAGATTTATCACTACGTTCTAGACGCTACATTCCGTGCAAGTCATAAGCGGAAAATAATTAATATTACTAGTTCGACAGTCAATAAAAAAAATAGGATCACGACTGTGAGCCCCAAGTACGGTAGATAAAGTAGATAGATACGGATCTAAAGGGCTTAGTCAGAGGCACAACAAAACATTTAATTTGACACGTTACCAACATTTTGCAGTAGTTAGCATTCCCCACAAACGTAATATAACAAAAAGAATAATAAATACAAATGAACTCGGTATGTTTTTAATTACACTCCACTAAAACGGAGTTAGTCTAGTGTGAAACTAAATTTACGATTTAACTTGATAAAACGATTTAAAGTTGTTCTTTAATGAATGATTTCAACATTTTTAATTCTAAAAGTATTTACAAAGTATTCTTTGCAGTTATTAAAGAAAAAAATGTCTTAAAATCTATCTTACTAATATTTAAATCCGAAAGTTAGTAAGGATGTTTGTGACTAGGTTTGTGACATGTTGGCGGCCTAAACTCCGCGACTGCAGTTGGCCATGAACTAACCCATGAACAACCCGCTACCGCCTATGACTTTTGTCACGCTCAAAAACCAGTTTAAAATTACTAAAAAAATGTCTGGCGAGACACGAGTTCGACGTCTCTTTGCCACTTCTATAGTCACCTATATGTTAGCACATATAGCCACGTGTGAGCGTTGGCCATTCTAGTATTTTCAACCGACGATAAAAGGTGTTACTCAATTCGAAGTGTATATTTTTGTATCCTTATTTTTTACTAAAAGCTAGGTAGTAAAAAAATATACACTAGCTTTTAGTAAAAAATAAGGATACAAAAATATACACTTCGAATTGAGAAACACCTTTTATCGTCGGTTGAAAATACTACTACCCTCTACCACTACCCTCGACTTAGTACGATTCAGAAAATTATTTTTTTATGACTTTATTCTAAAACATTGATATTTTTTTTATTGAAAAGCCTGTCTGTTCCAAGACTAAACTATCTTTACATGAAATTTCATCATAATATATATATGATTATAGGCTTAGTGGTTCATCCTTGATAACGCCACAGACATAGTTATTAGTATAGATGTATGATCGCGCATATCTTTTTACCTTTTGATTAGATTTCGATAGTTTTTTTTTATTGTGTAGAGAATAGTCCCATATTGGTCCCATCTAAATTATATGTATTAATGTAGAACTAAGTAGTTCCTTCATAAAACTAAAAAAATCTAATATCGTCTCTTTACTTTCCGATTGGTTAAAACATTTTCGTCGGTTTTATTTTTAGTTTTTAAAACGTAATTATCAACATGTACAACGTGTGCCAAATGTTTGGACGTGCCTCTAACTGCCCTTAAGACATCTTTAAGGATCTAAGCGCCTTGAGATCTGAGAGTAACCGTACTTGGGGATTACAGTCGTGATCCTATTTCATTTTTTTATACTGGGAATTCGCATATTTCAAAGAATAATACAATGTATCTGTGTGTCCGTCTGTCTGTTATCTGTCGTGTCTGAGGTACATCCGGTGGTTACACGTGTTGTTACGTCACAATACATTGTAATTTTTACGACACCCACCGAATTATGATAAAGCTTTCAATTATGATAAGAAGTCGCGGGCTAAAGCACTTTTTGTGATTTTAGACGATTCCTAGGAGGAGTTCTTATCTAATCTATCTATCTAATACCTTTAATAAACTAGCAATTTTTGATATAATCTGAATCTAGGAAATGGCTCCAACGATTTTCATGAAATTTAGTATGTTTTGGGGGCGATGAAAGTAGCCTATGTTATTCCCAAGACTTTAAACTATCTCTATATGAAATTTTATCACAATCGGACGTCACAGACAGACACACGAGTTACTTTCGCATTTATAATATAATATTAGTATAGATTTTTAAATTTCTTCTTCTTAGGACTCTCACTAATTACGCTTTGTATCTAGACTTCAATTATGAAATTATCAATAAAATGTTTTTTTTTTCTCTTTTCAGACTAACAATGGCGGAAAACCTATCACATTAATTATTTTCTTCTATTTATGATTCGAAATCAGTTAACAAAAAAAAACAATATATACAAAACGACTTAATTTTAAGTAATAACAGTTTTTTTTACAGATTCCTAAATATATATAAAGAAAAGTTTGCTGATTTTTGACCATAAATAGATTTAAAATCTTTGATTTTCTTAAATCGGTTCATTTTTACCTCTGTGGTTGAGGATGCGATTCATTTCATACATTTTTAATTTTTAGGGTTGCGTAACTATATTTATAAGTTAAGCGATGCGTAGATTTTAATGTACCTTATAAGCCTATACCTATAAGAATTATATAAAGCTTTGCAGTATAAAGTAAAAAATGTAATATAAATAATTAAAATTATAAAACAGTGAAAAACCCATCATATCACTAAAAAATGTGCAAGAACTCTGAACTCTGAACGAAAGACGCTGAACACGAGCATACGGAAAGTGTTTTTTACAAAAGTAAAAAATCGAGTGAAAATAGACAAAAAGTGTAATAAACAAACAGTGTAATAAATGCAAAGTGCCGAAAATACAGAAACAAAATCTATACTGCCCACTTTACAAATTAAATAAATAATTCTCTTATTTCTACCAATCTACTACCAAGCAACCGTTTCTGATAAACGACATCGGCTGTGACACATTACGTCACTGTCAAGTAGCAGTTGACGCGAGAAAAAGTGTTGCCATCATAAAACTAGTGCTGCCACAATTAGAGAAAAGCTACCAAATAGAAGAAACCAAAATGGAAAAACAACTAGAGCTTTTTATGGAAAAAATGACTCTGAATATGGACGCCAAAATGAATGAAAATAAAGAAGATTTTAAAAAACATACAACCTCACTATCTTTAAGTTTTTCTAAAAGCTTGGCATCATAATGGAAGAAAAATTTAAACCAGAAGAGACTGAAGCTACCACACTAAAGTACAAAGTCCATAACCTAGAGAGGGAGGTGAAGAAAAACAATATAATACTCTATGGAATTGAAGAAACGGAAAATAATAACACTCAACTCCTACAGTTGGTACTGAACACGCTTAACAACGAAGAGAAGGAAGAAACAGAAAATTTCGATAAATGGGAAATAAGCGAGGTCAGACTGGAAATCAAAATCGAAAATAAAGGCAGACCCATTCTTATAAAAGTGACGCTAGCTTGGAGAAAAATAGAGATCCTTAGGAATAACAAAAAGTTTCCAGAAAACACATATGCCACAGAAGAAGAGAATTCCTAGAGAAATCCTACAAATCAAGAAGGATCTAAAGATCAAACAACAAGAAGAACTAAATAAAGGAATACAATCTATCATTCGCTATGATAAAACGTATCTTAAAAAATACAACAACGAAAGCAAATGAGAAAAGGAAGCGGCCACCATCAAAAACCCCAACCCATTCAAACTTTGGGGACAAAACGAGGCAAACGGTACCAAATCAAATTTTCAAACCAATGCCTTTGAATACATGAACCGACCTCAAACACATTCGTTACCTGGAACATCCAAGCAATAGCAATCAGTACACAACAACTTCCGGAAGTCACACGAAGAAAAAACAACAGAAGCAAGAAACAACAACACCAAATACCTTTCTTAAGCCGGACAGCGGTCACCGTGGCGAAATATGCCCAGTGAATTAAACACCACTCCAACTTGATCGAAAACAACAACAACAACCGAAACAACTTATAAAGCACAAAAAACAAAATTACAACACATTACAACTCTAAATGTAAAAACATTAATGACACAAGAACGACAAACAGAACTAGAACAAGTATTAGAAATAATGAACTGGGATATATTGAGAATCTGTGAGGTCCGAGAAATGGGAGAAGAAATCTTAGAGACCCCAAACAAATATGTACTTCACTACGAAGGAGAAAAAAGTGGCAGCTGTGGAGTTGAGTTCTTAGTAAAATTAAACCTAAAAGAATATATTGAACAAATCATCGAAAAATCAGAAATAATTGCAATATTAAATATAAAACTACCTGGATTTCAAGAAAAGTGGTAAATTATTCAAATATGTATGTATACCCCATGAACATATAGCATCTGAAGAAAAAGACAAATTTTACGATGAACTAACCACAGCAATGTGAGACACTAACTTCAATAAAGATCACCGACTAGTTAGAAGAACTCTCTTAAATAAAGAACCCAAAAAAACAAGAAGACCCCACGCAATATCTAAATGGCTGCATGAAATTCTTGAAGATAACTTAAAAAAGCAAGAGCTCCACATACAGCACAAAATGTATGAAGCTAGTACCGCATCAACTCAAGAAAAGTACAATATGTTTGAAAATTAACTAAAACAATTAAACGAAAAATTCTCTATCAAATCAAAGGAATAGGACAAGATTGGTGAAGAAGATGGAAAACTACTCTCTTTTAAACTCAAAAAACACTACTTACAAACCGTAAGAAATACAAAAAAGAAATAACAGAAACCAGCAAAGAAATAACTAAAAGCATAAGGAAATTGAAAAGAAACAAGAACTAAAACTATTTTAGGACATATCAGGAAAACCGGTGGTATCTAAGGAAAGCTGAGAAAAACTACGTGAGAACACAACCTGGATACCAAACATGAAAGACAAATCAGGATTTTTGACAAAACTTCTTCTGATCAGGATCTTCTGAAAACTGCTACAAATTTCTACAAAGACTTGTATAATGACGAAGTTGGAACTGTAAAAGAGGACAACTAAAAACACGACACTACGAAAGCCAAGAGAAACGAGTGACTCTTTTCACTACTAGCGAAGACAATAAAGCAATCTCAACGCAAAAAGACAACAAAGCCCCAAGAGATGATAACATAAAATAATAATTTCCAAAGTATCATCCTCGAGTCAATGACAAACATTTTTAATGAGATCTTAGAAACAGAATACATACCGAAAAGTGATCACAATACTGTAACTAAATCTATAACTTTACTCCATAAAAAACCCGGTTAAGTGCGAGTCGGACTCGCGCACGAAGGATTTCGTACAATTATCTATAAAAAAACAGCAAAATTTGATTCCATTAAACATGAACGTCAATGGGATGCACTAAATAAAACAAAGAGTACAAATTTAATACGTCAGAATAAAACAAGTATAAAATCAAATTCAATTTCTAAATGTTATTTCACAAAGGTGATCCTTGTGATGAAAGAACTATGAGCTTTATTAATATATTAATATAGTTCATAGTTATATTAATATATTATATGAATTGCTCAGCAAAAATAAGACTTTAAAGGCATGGAAAAGAATTTCCGATAAAAAAAGGAGTTAGACAGGGTGACCTCTTTCACCAAAATTATTCCCAGCTATTTTAGAACAAATTTTCCGTAATGTAAAGTGGAACCCATTATGACTTAAATGTGAGGGTGAAACTAATACTCTTAGGGGCCGTCCATTTAGCATTATACGTGATATATGTGGTGTGGTTTTAGACTACCACCCCAACCCCCCCCCCCCCCCCCGATAGCTATAAAGTATAATCCAGAAGTAGCTTGTTGCTTTTGGACGAAAAATAATAATAAATAAATGTTTTTATTGCGTTTCCAAAAATACAATATTATTAACAATTATGAGATCTCTTTTTATGTAAAAAAATACTTGTCATGGGAGATTTCGCTTTAGCTTAGGAATTTTAAGAGTTATTTGTACAATTAATAAAACATTGAAAGTGCAATAGGTAAAAATAATAGCAAAAGTGTGTGTGTAAGAATGTGTATGAGTGAAGGTATGTGGTAGGTAGGTATGTAGAGCGAATTCTTCTATGACAGGTTTTTTACATAAAAGGAGATCTTGTTAGAGATATTGTTAATAATATTGTACTTTTGGAAACGCAATAGAGATATTGTTTATTTTTCGTTCAAAAGCAACTTCTGGATTATACTTTATAGCTGTCGGGGGGGTGGGGGGTTTGTCTAAATAGTCTAAAACCTCACCACATATAAAATATCACGTATAATGCTAAATGGACGGCCCCTAACAATATGGGGAATAAATAGAAATGGGCGAAAGATGGTAATGGAATGGTAAGAGAGCAAGAGGCAGACAAACAGCAACGGGGGGAAGACGACCTCAAGGAAAAAGCATGGAGCGTACTACAATTTTTAATAACTCTAAGGTAAGACATAAGCAGTATTATGTTTTTGCTCAATAACCGCAAAACTTACAGTTTTGTTTTGTAAGACATAGATAACTTAGGATTTATTCTAGATAAATTAAAGACAGAAACACGATTGGTGCAACTTTTCTCGATAGATTTATTTCCAATTTCTTATCCACCCGGATAAGACGGAAAAAGTAAGATAAGATAAGAATCAGCTCATAAAAAAAAACAAATTTTCAAGCATCACCAATTCCATTCAAATTTCAAGGTCACGGTATAAAATAATGTATATCTTCCCTCAGCTGGCCCACTCCATAGTAGCAACCATGTCGAGCATTCCAGACGCGCGAAGCCCTATCCGCCGCAGCCGTCGGGGACATCTAGCGCTACGAGCAAGCTACCATTGCTGCCATGCATCCTGATCAGCGAGCTGCCATATCTGCCACGCATCGTGATCAGCGGGCTGCCATATCTGCCACGCATCGTGATCAGCGGGCTGCCATATCTGCCACGCATCGTGATCAGCGGGCTGCCATATCTGCCACGCATCCTGATCAGCGGGCTGCCATATCTGCCACGCATCGTGATCTGATGGAGGCTCATCAGGATATCAGGACTAAGATAGCGTTACCATGTCTTATCCAGGTCACTAAATTCAATATATAATTTTTATGCACATGTGTTTGTCACCTAACTCCAGGACCGGCTGGACCGATTCGGTTGAAATATTGCATGTATATTTAAATAAGATCCTGGATGGTTTGAAAACACAATTGGACCCAATAGGTGTGTCTTAACATTAGATTTGCTGTACTTTTGATATAGGCGGCACGAAGTTTGGCGGGTCAGCTATACATTTTTAAATTTCTTATGCTCTGGTTTCATTATCTAGGAAGAAACATTTGTATATACTAACGCCGGCGCCGGCAAGTTTTCCTTTTTCCTTATTTCCTATTTTCCTTTATTATTAATAAAATGTTTTTTTTTTTTCTCTTTTCAGACCAACAATGGCGGAAAAACCTATCACTCTTAATATTTTCTTCTGTTTATGATTAGAAATCAGTTAACAAAAAAATATATATTATAATATCCAAAACAAATATAAATAAAGAAGAGTACTGATTTTTGACCATAAATAGAATTAAAAGCTTTGATTTTTTAAAAATCGTTTTAATTTTATACATTTTTATGCTTTAGGGTTCCGTTTTTAATATACCTATCTATATTTATAAACTAAGCGATGCGTAAACTAGCCTATAAGAATTATAATATAAAGCCTTGCGGTCGAACTTCCGGTTCGACAAATGTCAACTAAAGAGTGTAATACGATATAAAAATAAACTTTAATTTACAGGGAAAAATCCATCATCTCACCAAAAAACAATGTTAAACGTTAAACTCAAACATAAGGAAAGTGTTTTTTACGAAACGAAAGTAAGAAATAGAGTGAAAGTAAACAAAAAGTGTAATAAACAAACATTATTAACAAATAAACACAAAGAGTGCCAAATAAAGTGCCGAAAATAATAACACTCAGCTCCTACAGTTGGTACTGGACACGTTTAATTAACAACGTAGAGAAGGAAGAAACAGAAAACTTCGATAAATGGGAAATAAGCGAGGTCCGCAGACTGGGATCAAAATTGTCAATAAACGCAGACCCATACTTATCTGGGGGCACGGCAGCCAAGTCGAGCAAAAAAGCGGGACGGCCGTACCATCCTTCTCTCGAAGCAGTTTAGGCCATTTTCGACCCCCTATAACTTCGTTGTGGATAAAACTGAATTTTAAAACTTAAAAACTTACTCTAGCTTGAAGAAAAATAGAGATCCTATGCCACGCCACGGAAGACAAATCTAGAGAAATCCTACAAAATTAATTATCATTTTTATATTAAACAAAATTATTATTATTATCACTACATGGTATAAAACAAAGTCGCTTCCCGCTGTCTGTAAGCATTCATAGGGACAGACCCCTATGAATGCTTAGATCTTTAATTTACGAAACGGATTTTGATGCGGGTTTTTTTAATAGATAGACTGATTCAAGAGAAATATTAATATGTATAATACATGCTTATTAAAGTAGAGAAACACTGATAATTTTAGAGGTTTCTAATGTGATGTCGTAAATAAACACATTGCATCCGTGCGAAGCCGGGGCGGGTCGCTAATTATTTTAAATAAAAAAAAACGTTTGTATGAAAAAGCCGAATCTCCTCTATTGGTTAATAGTCTTTCTAGCTACGTCCGTTATATCACGTCCGCTTTTTGGAAGATCAAAGCTAGGAAGTATTAAAATCACTAAAGATGACCCTTAGTGAAAGAACTGCATGATTCAGGAGTATATGGACCAGCTCATCATCAGGAATTTGAAGATCTACCAGCATCATTTTAAACCATTTCAGGTAAGATAAATAAAATTTTAAGTTTCACAGCCTTATTGTGTAAGCTAGATAACCAGTGGGTAATCGATATTTGTATCAACTGCCAAATTTATGTAACTGTCAAAAGACAATGGTACAGTTTTGTTTTTTTATGACAAAGATATTACCTTATGGAATTTATCTACTTAGATAAATTCTAGACAGAAACACGATTGGTGAAACTTTTCTCGATAGATTTATTTTCTAAAGTTGGCTCTTCCAAACACTAATTTCGTTTTGACTCAAAACTAAGAATAGCTAAACAGTTATTTAATTTTTATATAATTCCTTAAATAATCATACTAGCTACATAAATGAAAGACAGGTTTCCTTTTAAGTTTGATGGTTTTCAAAATGATGCGGTTTTATAACTTTTTCCGTCTTATCCGGGTAGACTCAGCCCAAACAAATAAAAAAACCGGCCAAGTGCGAGACAGACTCGCGCACGGAGGGTTCCGTAGCATTATATATAAAACGGATTAAAAAATCACGTTTGTTGTATGGGAGCCCCCCTTAAATATTGATTTTATTCTGTTTTTAGTATTGTCTTTTGACAATTACACAAATTTGACAGTTAAAGTGAGCTTACGCAATAAGGCTGATTCTTGTATACTTATGTATTTTTTTTGTATGTGTATAAATGTAATAATTAAATTATCTCTCTCTCTTACAAAGCACTACTTTTCCCTTATAAATTACACAAAGGTTAGCTGGAAGAAAATGCTAACTAGCATTAAGTTCGCCTATGTACATGTTCTTGTATTAAGCAATAAAGAATTTTCTATCTATCTATCTATCTATGTCTAAAGCAAAGGCACGGGGGTAAATTAGTAAAACTTTCAAAGTACAAGAATCTCACTCTGTAGGAGTTATCTGCAATTCTGGCATAGCAACTGTCTAGACACCCCCCACCCCCTACCCCCACGTCTAGACGGCCGCTAGACACCCCCTCAAGTGGCTATTTTGGGGATGTTTTCAAAGGGAAATTTGCGTGTAACTTACCTACCTCAATGTGGTAGATATGTAAAAAAATACTTTAAAAAAACCGGCCAAGTGCGAGTATGACTCGTGCACGATGGGTTCCGTACCATTATCTATAAAAATAGGCAAAAAAAACACGTTTGTTGTATGGGAGCCCTCTATTCTGTTTTTAGTATTTTTTGTTATAGCGACAACAAAAATACATAATCTGTAAAAATTTCAACTGTCTAGCTATTACGGTTCATGAGATACAGCCCTGTGACAGACAGACGGACAAACGGACAGACGGACAGCGAAGTCTTAGTAATAGGGTTCCGTTTCACCCTTTGGGTACGGAACCCTAAAAAACTAAAAATAAAACCGACTTCATGTTTTTATAAGTCCTATACAAAATTTCACCCTTAAGGTGGTATTTTATCCTCAAATTTAAATGGGACCAAACGGGAAATATATCCTCCCAACCAAAAAAGATTTTCTAAATTGGTTAAGAAATGATTTCTTAACCATTTAACGGATTTCTGACTAAAAAATCAACAAAAATACAACCGAACTGAGGCACTCCTCCTTTTCTTAAAGTCTGTTAAAAACCGTTTTAATTAATATAATATCATACAACCATAAAATCTTGACGATATGATTACAAAAAGACAGAGAGAGACTAAAAAGCTTCTTGCTATTTCAATAAATACTTATAATCAATATGACACACGCTTTTTTCGTTAAAACATTTTTCGTTTTCGTTTCGTTTTTCGTTAAATAAAGTCAACGTAAATAATTTACCAAAAAAACGGTTACAATCATAAAATATTAACGATTTGATTAATCCAAGACAATTCAAAAGCTTGCTATTTCAATAAACATTGAAATAAACATTTTTATACACGCTTTTGTTTCATCCAAACCCGTATTTTAAATAAAATATTTTATACAAAAATAATTTACCAAAAAACGGTTACAATTACAACCATAAAAAATTAACGATTTTATTAATCCAAGACAATTCAAAAACCTTGCGATTTCAATGAATAAACAATTTCGCAATAACACGTTTTTTTTCGTCAAAAAACCGATATATTTACGATATAAAGTCACCCTCTCGCCATCTGCTATATTTTCTCTCGCCGAGGATTTTTACCTTTTTTTTACCAAAAGGAAGCAGTGGTCTCACACCTGTTCTGCTTTTTAACAATATGTGCAATTTCTTCGCACGTAAATGCATACTATTTGGTCGAAGGCAAATAAACATCGTTAAAGACGAGGTATACATTTTTTTCACGTAGAATAGTTTTTTCTCAATCACCGCGAAACATACAGTTTAGTTTTTATGACAAAGATAACCTATGGATATAATCTAGATAAATTATAGACAGAAACACGATTGGTGAAACTTTTCTCGTTAGATTTATTTTCCAAAGTTGGTTCTTATAAAACAAAAATTTCGTCTTTACTCATAACTAAACAGTTTATTTTTATATAATTCCTTAAATAATCATAAATGAAAGACTGTTTCTTTTTAAGTTTGATGGTTTTCAAGATAATGCGGTTTTATCACTTTTTCTGTCTTATCCGGGTAGACTCAGCCCAAACAAATAAATAAAAATTTCACATACAGTCGTGGTCAACTAATTAGGGACATGCAAGATAGTGAAGAACAATAACCGGTTATGAACATACAAATATAAAACCCTATTGATTTCTCAGTAACTATTATTTGCATAATTTGGTCCGATTATTATGCTTTAAATGGCTGTAAATAAAAGAATAAATAAATAGAAAAAAGTATTTAATATCAAAGGTTGAACATGTATTCAATTTTAAGGTATAATTCTGTAGCTGGACATTTAATTAAGGACAGTAAACTATAATGAAAAATAGAGTTAAACAAAACTAATAATCTGCAGTATTATAATATCTTTAACAGCTCCATTTTATTACGTGTAAAATCAGTACCCAGTAGCAAAACATTTGTTAGTAATTACCGCTTGACACCGATGTGGCATAGACATTATCAGTTTCTGGCATGTTTCGACAGGAATGTTTGCCCATGCCTCACAAAAAGCTTCATTAAGTTCATCTAAAGTTGTGGTACGATAAGTGGCTACTTTTTTCTTGATTTCGTGCCAAAGGTGCTCGATTGGGTTAAGGTCCGGGCTATTTGCTGGCCAATCTAGCACCGATACTGACTGACTGGTAAGAAACGACTTGACTGAACGGGCGGTATGTTTCGGGTCGTTATCATGCTGAAACGTCCATATAATAGGGAGATGCTCCTCAGCATAGGGAAGCATCGTTTCCTCCAATATTGCCTTGTATTGATGTTGGTCTAAGTTACCCTGAACTTTCCTCAAAGGTCCCACTCCACGTCCAGAAAATGAACCCCACATTTTAATGTTTCCACCGCCATGTTTCACCTGCTTTTTTGTGAATCTTGGATTAATTTCCGCTTTTACTGGACGCCGTACGTATTGCCTTCCATCTGAAGAAATCAAATTAACCTTGGTCTCGTCAGAGAATAATACATGTTGCCATTGGGCGTAGGTCCAATGTCCATATTTACGTGCAAACGCCAAACGAGCATTTCTATGTTCTTTCTTCAACAACGGTACTTTGCGAGCCACTCTTCCGAACAACCCTGCTTCTACCAGACGTCGTCGAACGGTCCTCGCTGAGACACCAGCTCTTTCGTCTGTCCCAAACACTTCGTGTTTAATTAAAATAGAGCCTAGAAACGGATCTTTCTTAGCTAACCTGGTTATCATTCTATCTTCTTGCGGAGTTGTTTTTCTCGATCTTTTTGTTCTGGGCACATTTAAATCTGTGTTATTGCGTCTGACATGTTGCACTGCATTGTATACCATAGTTTTTGAACAATTTAAATGTTCTGCTATCCTTCGGGTTGGCCAACCATGCTCGACAACAAACTTCATGATAATTTTTCGTAGTGTTGGATCGCAACTTTTATTTTTACCCATTTTTCTTCAAAATATTTTTCAAAACTTAAAATAAATATCGGGATTGCCGCCAAAACTACCACGAAACAATAAGAGAAGAAGTAAAAAAGTATTGAGATTCAAATTTTGAAAATAGAACGCAATATCTCAGTGTCCCTAATTAAATGGCCAGCCAGCATTATTTGAACAAATAGCACTACGATAATCTATCAGCTATACTGTAAAGAGGTTTAATGTTTAAGAAGTTGTTATTGTTTGTATAATCGGGCACATAAATGACTAATTATACTTACATGTAAGAGATATGGAATATGGTTTAGACTCGTTGGAAAATAAAAAATAAATTCACAATTCAGTTTAACCAAAGAGTGTCCCTAATTAGTTGACCACGACTGTATATGGCTGAGTTATACGGCGCTCCATGCGACGGCTTGGTACCATATTTAATGTAACTCCGAAACTAATTTGAAGTTAAAATAATTTAAATAAAATATGTTGAAGTTTCTGAAAATCTGATTTGAAATGTTTACTTCCGGTTTTCTGTACCAAAAAATTAAAAAAAAAACAAACTCGACGTAAAATTTAAAAAGAACATCCTTTTTACTATTCACACCAGTGTAATTTAATTTAATAATAAATTCACTAATGCCAATATCAACGGTCTAAAATGACTGCTCAAAAATTTTCAATTCTTTATAAGCCCATAACTCAGCAAATAGGCATCACACGAAAAAAAAATTGTGTGAACATATGTATGTCTGCTATAAGTGTAATTGACCGGAATATAAACAAAATCCACGAACTCACTTTTTTTTGCTTGTCCGCTTCACGTGGAATGCCCCCATATATCACTACATAGTATAAAGCAAAGTCGCTTTCCGCTTCCCGCGTCTGTATGTCTGTATGTATGTTTGCTTATATATTTAAAACTACACAACGGATTTTGATGCGGTTTTTTTTAATAGATAGAGTGATTCAGGAGGAAGGTTTATATGTATAATAACATGCTACCCGTGCGAAGCCGGGGCGGGTCGCTAGTATCAAATAAACAATAAATTTGTTTAATTTCTCGCACGTAAATGCTTCTTTTCTTTAGTCGATTAGGGCATAAAATATCTTTCTAACTGAGGAAAAATGTAGGTCATTTACATTGGAACACAAACCTAGTAAAGCACAGAAGCTTTTTAATTAGTTTAGTGTAGCTTAATGTACTTATGAGTAGTTATAAATTACGTCACACGTTGGGGGGGGAGTGATATTGTGTGATAAGGGGTGGGAGGGGTGCATTTTCATGTAGAGATAGTTTAAAGTATTATAAAGATAATAGGCTACTTTTTCCCAATAAAAAAATTTAGGAATTGCAATATTTTACGATTTAGTGGTCAAAAATTATTTCCTGAATCTACGCGGACGAGGTCACGGGTAAAAGCGAGTAAATAATATAATTTAAATAAGGCCAACTTAGCCTATTTTCTACAAAAAATATATATAAATATTACATTAAAAAAATATACCCGCGCCGAATTAATTACCTTATTTTTCGTTGGTTTTAAAAATGAAAAAAGTTAAATTTTAGATTTTTCATCTTTTGTCCTTTATATATTCAAACAATAAGCCTAATCTTAATTTTTCTTAATTTTCAGGAACCAATGATTGATAGATGACAATGACAATGAGCTGGATGGCGCTGTGTGTAAAGCCCGCCAATATATATATATACATGTACATATATTTAATTTATATATATTTAATAATTATATTATTGAAATTAAACATCTATGTTCGACACACAAATGTTTGTCCTGGGTGGGAAATGAACCTACAACTTACAGCGCAGAAGGCAGAGTTACTACCAACAGAGCTGCGAGGCCAACCAATAATAGTATTGTATTATCTATGGTATGTTGGTGGAACTTATGGGATTGAAAGAATTAATAATTTTCTAAATCCCCTAATTGGGATTTTGAGTTTTTTTTTAGGAATTATTAAAAAATGTTAAACGAGTGAATAATTCTTTAAATAACGTAGTAGGAATTTTGAGACTTTTTAAAGAATTATTTAAAAAAACTTGATTGTACTAACATGACTTGTCTATGTACTAACATTTAAAAATTGCAGTTAATTTTTAATTTCTGATCCACGGTTTAATTACCTCCGTATCCTATTTTGATAGGAATTAACAAATTATTATGATTTTCGATTTTTATGATTCAAAACAATATCTTATTCCATTCAAATCGAACCTCAAAAAATTTTTTTTACTCAAAATTTAAAATCTAAATTTTAATGTAGGTTATTTTAATGGGTGGGTACTTTATTGTTTGTTAATAGATGGTATGTTATTTTTTTGTGTATATTTTAGTATATTATTTTTTTAGCTATCCCGCTGGAACTGAAACCCGTAGATCCGAACTTGTGCGCTTGAGTCGTTGGGGACAATGGCGACTTTTAGTCGCGTCTGGCTGCGACATTTTCGCGTCTTAACGAATTTAATCATAGAGTTTTGGACCGTCTATTTAATAAATATCGTTAGCTGGTCCCGCGACTTTTTGTCGCGTCCCCCACACAAGTTTGGTGATACGCGGGACTAGTTCTAGTGGAAATTCGGCGTGTTCTTCATATTTTATTATTTGAATTGTTTTTCATGTTTTTTTTATACATTGCATGTTGGCCATTTTGAGGACAACTGTACATAAAAATATTCATTGGAGACAAGCTTAAGCCTATTAACATATCCCCACTTTTGGATATTGGATTTTGGATTTGGATTGCACAACAAGTTTCTAAACACTTTTAGCGATTGTTGTGCAAACCGGTCTTAATCTTGTTGATGATATTTCCATCCAAACTGACATCGCTAAGTGCGTCGTAAGGGGATAAGTATGAACTTAAAGTTCTATGCCGACTGGCATACTTTAAAAATAGGCTGGTAACGTCTAATTTGCAGCAGCTTCACCTACTTTGTGTTTACATATTTTAGGGCTACAAACATTTTTATTGTGTTTTTAATCACCATTCTCAAAAATGCAATTTAAGTTTTGTTAAAACTTATTTTTTTAATTGTTATTTATGTTTTATTTTATTGATTTTGATTTTTGATTTGATCAATTTAGAATATTCTGATGGGGAATTTGAGACTCGATTATGAGATGGTGTAGCATCTAATTGTGATGTTTACTAATATCCAATAGATGATATCAAAGCAATAATTGGCTAAAAAAAACGCCATCTCCCATAACAGAATTTTGAAAACGACATATTTGTTTTGTTTTCGTAGGAACTTATTAGTTACTACGCGCAGATATTGAAGGAGACCTACCTACCTACCACCACCTAGCTACCTACCTACTTCCTAAAAAATATATTATATCCGTACTAACGACATTAGGTTGGATTTTAAAGTCTAAAATATAATATATTTTTTACATAATTTTACACCACTCTGTGTATTTTTGACGACTAATTACCACGTTTTATTTTGTATTGCGATGCTCATTATGAAATGCATCTGGATTGTCTCGAAACGTTAGCAACACACGATAAAATATTGTAATTAGCCGTGTTTTTAATTTAAAATGATTACCAAATACGATAGTTTACATTCTGTATTTTTGACAATTAGATATTACATTAGATAGTATTTCTCTATAGACCTCATCCAGGATTTTTGTGTTTGTATAAAATATTATAATTATAATATAACTGTTCTTACCTAAAAGCTAAAAATACGACTAGTACGTGTGGTAATCAATTAGGTATTATCTATCTAGGTATCTATCTGTATTCATGTCTATAGGTAGGGTCAAAGATCCGGTTGTGGTGCCTGCCTACCCCGGATTTGGTAATTTTCAATTTTGTCAGTCAACAACTAAGCATAGCAAACAAACTTGTTTAAAATCTATAATTAATTCAATTATTTGTCTTTAGTCCGTGTTGATTAGTGACAGTTGTGATATGTTATACCTCTAGATTTGATTGACCACAACTAAATATTTCCGTTTTGTCTATTTAAATATGAATTATTAATAAATAAATTTCGCCTGTTACAAAACCTTTGCTTAACTTATGAGATAGATAAATACTCTATTCTATGTTGTTAAAAATCGTCGTTCCAATATTTATTTTTTATTAAAACCGTTTAAGGCGCTCCCAGTCGATGATTGGTTTTGTTTGAAACGAAAAAATAAATACTTGTGAACAAGCCACATCTCCTATTTTATAATGTATAGTATATGTGAATAAAGATGTACCCATCTTTAATCACTTCGATAAATAATCCTACCGACCGCTGCAATGACGACAAACACACGTCGGCGCGTGGTCCGCCTTAGCTTTTCGAATAAATTAATGATATAAATCTATTCTAATAGAAATCTAGATCTACATATTACCTATCTTTAACAAATCACAAGTTGATTTTAATAGTAGGTATATAAAATATTTCGATCATAAATTCTAAAACGTATCATTTTGAAATAATATCTTTATCGTGAAAAGTTTCTGCTATTATGTTTTCAGCTTAATAGAAATCTAGGTAGGAACCTGAAGTAATATACTTATAAAAATAGGAGATGTGGCTTGTTTCTTTTTTCGTTTCGAAAAAGAGCAATCAGCGACTGGGAGCCCCTTAATTGAAAAATTAAATGTTGTTAAAATGGCCACAACCAGCGCTTTCACCCTACTTATGTAACCTCTAAACATGTAAATGATTAAGCTAAGGATGCATTGATAAACAACTTTTTTTAAATCTATTTAATCGTTTGTAAACTGTTTCTTGTGTACATAGGTATATCAATTTTTATTATTGTAAGTATGCATTTATTAATTATTTGATTACCTACTGTTAATAGCTTTTAAACGATGGATTTTTATTTAGATACGTCATATTGTTATATATTGTAAAATATCTATAGTTTTAATAGAATGGAAGAGAAGAAGAAAGAAAAGAAGATGATCCCGCGGGCGCGGTGAGGTAGTAGGTTGTATAGTACTGTAATACACCACTTTAGGAGACACTGTATAGCCTGCTAACTTCCCGTGCCCGCGGACTAGCGACGGGAGAATAGGAGAGAAGAGAAGAGAACCTATTGAAGACGCTATTGAATTATAGTTGTATTTATTTTATTGTAGTCGTGTTTTAGAATCGTTCCCGAAATCCCCACTGGGATACACGATAGGGATTTTGGGATTTGTCTTATTAATGTAAGTACTTGTAATGTGTCTAACTACTATGTGTTACTACCTAGATACCTCATAATGTTATAAAAGTACTAATTATTTTTTTGCATTCCATAAAATTATTTGACTAGTGATTTATTTAATTTTAATACCGAAATTTTGTGACGGGGCCACCGAAGGCTTTTTTTCTTATAGAAAATTAAATAATCATTCATTTTTACAAAGTGTTTTTTTATTATTAGTTAATCCCTATACCTACCATTATAGTTAATGTATTTATTTCAATAAAATCACAAGGATCACTTTGAAACGTTTTAGGAGCTAGGTGAAGCTACGCCTGTTCCTCGCGACAATTGTCTAGAAGAATCAGGCAACAAACTAAGCAAATCTTGAGATCAAACATCTGTGTTCATCACATAAATGTTTGTCATGGGTGGGAATCGAACCCACAACCTACAGCGCAGAAAGCAAGGCAGGACTATCACACAGTGACACAGCTCATTAAACCCAGCTAGTGAAGTCGTTTCGAGAGTGATTTTTCTCTCGATAGAAGGGTACTTATAACGTTATAACTACATAGAAAATACATAATAGTCTATAATAGGTATTTCCTGACCGACGTGACTCTGCCTACTAACTTCTCGCGACTTCGCTCTCTTTATACAAAAAGCGTAGGATACCTAATATGCTATTTATTCTAACTTAAACCGTTATTGTAGTAAAACTTGAAAGATACGTATACGTATAATATGCTAGTTTATCTATACAAATTGGACCTACAATATTCACACCTGGATGTAGGTAGAGCCAAAGACGTCATACACCACACCCTGTCGAAAATTTGTTTGTTCTCAGCGACATCTGTTGGAAAACAGAAAGCCTTTAAAATACTGTGCGGTATGACTAGATGGCGCTAGATCGGAATCGAAGTTTTGCTACTCACCGCTAGATGGGTCTGTCTGTACTCAATTTTAATTCTAGCAGTCTGTCCCGGCTTTTTCTAGTAATAAATATAGCATATAGGTTACTCAGATATAATGTAGTTTTTGAGTTTATTCGTTACAAACATACAAAAATACAAATGTTTCCTCTTTATAATAATAATATAGACGATGAATCAATATGATTTGCCAAGCAAATCTCGACTGTAATCCTCAGGTCCTAGATGTCCAGGGGATAGTCAGAGGCACGTCGATTCATTACATGTAGCATTTCCACATTTTGCAATTAGCATTCTACTCATTTGCAATCTAATTATAAAAATAAACAAAGAGAAACAGTATGGAATCAGAATTTATTAAAATAATATGTACATTCTTAGAATTCTTATAAATAAAAACATGACTTACTTATGGCAAATACCTACCCTTAGAATAGGGGTTGGAATCAAGTGACCCGCTTAAAGTTAAAATGTATTTGCTACTTAAATCTTTATTGCACTGTTTTAATTATTATGTAAATTTCAAAGACTGAAAGTAGAATTACAAAAAATAGTAACAAAACTGTGGGCGGAAAACGAAAAATTATATAATATATTTTTCTTTAACTAACAAGGAATTTGGTGTATATTTTTAGGGTTCCGTACCCAAAGGGTAAAACGGGTCCCTATTACTAAGACTCCGCTGTCCGTGTCTGTCATATGGCTGTATCTTATGAACCGTGATAGCTATACAGTTGAAATTTTCACAGATGATGTATTTCTGTTGCCGCTATAACACCAAATACTAAAAACAGAATAAAATAAATATTTAAGTCCCATACAACAAACGTGTTTTTTTGCCATTTTTTATAGATAATGGTACGGAACCCTTCGTGCGCGATTTCGACTCGCACTTGGCCGGTTTTTAATGTTATAATATTCTTAAATGTAATTTTATAAGTGCATTGTGATAAAAATTGTTTTTTTTGTTCAGATTTTTACCTATATCGGTTAATAATAGCCTAAATAATAAATTCATCAAATAAATAAAGAAAATCTCTTAAATATAATTTACATCTATATAACAAGTTCTTTAGAACATTATCACCGTAATAATTAAATTTAAATTAAATAATTAATATTATTTACATATTTTGATATAATTAAACTTTTAATCTTACATTTAATAAAACTTTTTACATTAAATTACTTCGAGTTGATACAACTAATACCTACGTTTATACAAAAGTTTCATCCTAATCTGTAGAGTTAAACTCTATATTTGGTGTCAACAAATTTATATTTACATTGGATCTGATGTTATAAAATTAAAAAAAAAACATCAATATATAAATAAATAAGGAATGGAAAATAAATTTCTGAAAAGAAATTAAGATATAAATGCAATAGTTGAAAGTTTTATCAAAAATTGACCAGTCTGCCTCTGATTAAGGCTCTCTACTGTGATCTTGAGATGTCTAAGGGGGTAGTCAGAGGTGCGTTCATTACATTAATTGGCACATGACCACTTTTTGAACTAGTTAGCATTCCATATTTACATCAGATAATTTTATAATTTTGCTATATCATTATTTAATGATACAAGTACTTACCTCAAACTAAACCTGTCAAAATCATTCTAGCAGGTACTTATCAGAGAAAATGACAGAACATGCCTCATTCGTCAATTTACAATAATAAAATTGACGAACTATATTCTTTTATATCTTGCATTATCCTAAAGATAAAAATTAATGATATAAATTCACTAAGTTCATGCTTAACTAGGACGCACTTAGCGTAGTCTGTTGAAAAAAACATCGCTGTCTAAAAAGTTAGACATACTCTTGCGAAAGTCAAATAATTTTTTTTTGCATCATTGACACCTGTCAACCTCAAACAGTCAAACAGTCAAACTGGTGATCAGCTGTTCGCACAGCTTCCCATACTCCCTCTGATCTCCTGAGATCCTTCTCATCTTCAATCCCTTCTTCTCCTTATTCTCGCAAACTATCAATTCAATCTGGATTCCTCCAGAATATTCTAGATTTAAGAACCCAGTAAGACTATCAGTACATCTGGAAGTTTCAACAAATATGTTCCTCGGGGGCACTCTAATGTTGATAGCTTGCTTCAGCAGCTCGATGATCCTCTGGGAGTCAAGTTTGGAGCAGACAGTGGATAGTGTCACCTCATAGTACTCCTGAACGCAGGAAACCTTCTGAGGGCTGAGAAGTATAGGAATATTATCATCAGGTCGACAGATATCATTTAAACGTAAATCCAAAGTACTTCTTTGTATCTTATTAATTTCCTCATCATCCCTCGACATGTAGACATCTTCGTAATACTCCTTCAACTCCCCCAAAGTACCCTGAGCTGATATAGAAGTCCGAGGCGTCTCACCCCTTTCGGAGAAACTACCCCTGCCCAAACTATCGGAGAAAGAGGACCTGGCGAAGTCGCCACGCTCGGAAAAACTACCCCTATCAGAGAAAGACTCCCTTTGCTCGGAAAAACTACCCCTATTCTCGCTGAACCCCGAACTAATAGACACAATATTCGAATACATAGATTGTACGTTCTGTTCGCAGTTAGGGGATGCATTAGCGGAATCATTGCTTAGAGAATCATCACTGAAGCCCAAGGACTTGTCGCTGCCACGCCTCAAAAAACACTCGATTTCTTCCTTCGGACTTTGCATATCCTGGTCTTTTTCCACCTCTACCTCCTGACTGACCTTCCTGCCTATCCCTTTTGTGATGGAGGGCCTATTGTCCAAGTCCGATGGCTCGGATATTACAAACTGTGGAATATGGTATTTGGAGTTTTCAAGACTATCCATACTATCTTCGGACGATGAAGCCACCAGAGTAACCTCAGAACCGAGACAATCCGTTACACTTATCTGAGGATGTGTGTTGTATATCCTCAGATCTTTCTCTCCGTTCCCTATCTCCTCTTGAATCATATCCAACGGTGATCCGGGATTAGAGATTGGTGAGTTATTCAGTGATCGGTGAGTGACTATGTGGATTTGAGGATGAACGATGGGTAGTAAGGTTTGGTATTGTCCGGTGTCCATATCGATGTTGTTTCTGAGATCTAAGGGGGTAGCCGATGCTTGGGGGGTTCCTCGAGTGATTGAACCGGTGTGAAGATAACTGAGTCCTTCGGTGATCTGGTGGAGGGGCGAGCCAGGACTTGCTGGAGAAGTGTGGCCGGAGAGGAAGGAGTAATTTGTGAGGTTGTGGAGGGCTTTTAAGATCTCCTGGGATGGGTTAAGGTGGGATAGGACAGCGTGTAGGTTTATACCGATGTTAAGGGCCACCTCCTGGAAAGATAAAAGTTGAGTTAAACTTATTTCATATATTTTTTTTGGGCAGAATCTACCCAGCCCAGTTTGAAACGATCAAACTTAAAAATAAACTGTCTATAATTTACTTAGCTAGTATGATTCTAACGAATTATATAAAATAAATTGTTTAGCTATTCATAATTTGATTAAAAACGAAACTAGTGATTTTGAAGAGCCAACTTTGGAAAATAAATTTACCGGGAAAAGTTTCACCAATCGTGTTTCTGTCTTTAGTTTATCTAGATTATATCCTAATGTTAACTTTGTCATAAATAATAAAACTGTATGTTTTGCGGTTATTGAGAAATAAACGATTCTACAATCATCAAACATTTATTAAGTACTCGTCTTAAACATTTTTGGTTATTGAGCTAAAACGAAAAAAATGGTTTTAAGGAGTCATTTTCAGATGTTAAATCTATCTAAAAATGTTGCGATTCACCAATTGTGTTTCTGTTTTTGTTTGTCGTAAGCCCTAAAGTTTAGGTAACTGCTTTAAAATCAAGAACCAATCAAATTTTAACCTTCACCTTATTTAAAACATGAAGAGATTTATAATATTAGTAGGATTTTTAACTTTATCTAGTGGACATAAAAATAATTTTGAAATAAAATTAAGACAAAGTTGGTTCGAGAACTTAAAATCTCATTGGAAAGTTTCTATAAGTAATAGTTTGAAAGTTAGAACGGGTCGCTTATTTCATCGTTACTCTCATCGGTCCCATGGTGTAGCGGTTAGCACTCAGGACTCTGAATCCTGCGACCCGAGTTCAAATCTCGGTGGGACCTGTCTTTTTGTACATTTTTTTTTTGTTTTTTATTATTTTAGAAGTTTTTTAATGTAAAAACAACTTGTTTACTTTAAAATAATGTTGATATAAATGCATTTCGACAATTTGTTTAAAAAGCTCGATAAATGCATTTCGACAATTTGTTTAAAAAGCTCGATTCTACTATAGCAACATTAATACCTTAGGTAGGTTATATTATTGCATTTTAGTAGGGATCTCCAATTTATTTCTAGTAATAAATATAGCCTGTTACTCTATGATAATGAAGCTTTGTGAAAAAATAATTAAAAAAATTGTGCAGTAGTTTGAGTTTATTCGTTACTAGCAGTCCCTATAGCCGTCGTACGGATGTCATGATTTTATGGGTATATTTTTAGGTTTTTCATTACAAACATACAAAAATACAAATGTTTTCTCTTTATAATTATTAGTATAGAAAGCAGTGTAGATTTAGTTGTAATGTTACCTGTGTTAGCACACTGGTTCTCTGCAGGTCACTGGAGCTAGGCTCGCAAAGTAGCTGCCTGACAGCCACCAGAACAGCTCTTGCAGCATCAGGCTGGATGCTGTTCAGGTCCAGAGAAGGTGGCGCTGGGATGTTGTGGATCGGTGAACCTGGAAGGCAAAATACACACCACCTTCAGTATAGTATAAACAACTAAAAATAAAACCGACGATTGGTTGGGCAAAAACGGGACCCTATTACTAAGACTTCGCTGTCCGTCTGTCTGTCACAAGGCTGTATCTCATGAACCGTGAAAGCTAAACAGTTAAAATTTTTACAGATGATGTATTTCTGTTGCCGCTATAACAACAAATACTGAAAACGGAATAAAATAAGATAAGTATTAAAGTAGGACTCCCATACAACAAACGTGTTTTTTTTTTGCCGTTTTTTATAGATAATGGTACGGAAGGAACCATTAATGCGCGAGTCCGACTCGCACTTGGACGGTTTTTTGTGAAATAAAACAGAGAAACATAGTTACTTGGCATAGAGGTGGGAGGGAGTCTGACGTCAGCTAAAGGCGGCGATGCTCCGGCGCCAGGAGTGCGCGTGCGCTCTAAACCGCGCTGAAAATATTATTCAAACTTATAAATAAGAATATTATGTATTACATGTGATTTCTTTCTGTAAATAAACATGAAGAATTTATTATAGATGGCGTTGTTTAGGAGTATTCCCGTTGCCCCCACTGAGTTGTCCCCAATGGGGACAAAGGGAATGAAATGTTACCTGCAACTGCTGGTACTCCAGTCTTGCGGACGCGATGTCGTGCGCCTGCCTCGGCGGCGAACATTCGGCTCGTCTCACCGGCGAATACCGCTCCGCATGCTCGCGAGCTAAACACGAATACTGTGTTAACATTTCAAAACATTTTTGTAGATAACGCTTTTAAATAAAGTTTGATCCCCACTACACTCCTTTAGGGGTTGAGTTTCACTGATTCCTTACTTAGTGTACCACTACACTAAAAGCTTTTAGGTAAAACACACTTTCAATATTTCTAGCTTTTGGGTTCGTCCACATGAAGTTATGTTTGAACAGAATTGAACCCTCTTAGGGGTTGAATTACACAATAAAAATAATACATTAGGCTGTTCGTTGATAGATCAGTCAGTCAGTAAAAGTCTTATTTATTAAGATGTTGAATTTATGATTCACAAAAACAATGTACTAAATGATTACTACAACTACTATTCTAATAATGTGTAACGACAAGAACACACGCACACACACACAACTTCTAAGTGCAAACACACACATAAAACATGCAAAAACCTCGAAGCCAAAGTGGGATTTGAATTAAGGCCAAAAATGACCCAAACATTATGGAACCAATACTGATAACCCCACTTCAGCTCGCAGTGTAAAAATTAAGATTTTTTTTAAATACCAAAAAAAAAACTAAAATAAAAAGTCCTTTTACCTTCCCATTACTTAAAGCTGGTTCGAGTCCTACTTATACATCTGTAGATGGATAAGTTAATCGGTGGTCAAGATGATAATAAGTGTTGCTTTTTGCCCGTATATATTACCATACCCATCATACCCTTAACCTCACCCAAAAAAAAACGAAAACATTTACCCATTTCTTGGACAGTAGCTAAAGCTTGTAACTTCACTCGCTGAGGACCGGAGTACTTCCTTTGACGACCATAATTGGAACTTGACTGGTTCGTTCCATAATTGGGTCCACTCGACTGGCTTGTTCCATAATTTTGTCCACTAGACTGGCTTGTTCCATAGTTAGGACTTGACGGGTTTGTTCCATAATTGGGTCCACTAGACTGACTAGTTCCATAATTTGAACTTGACTGGTTTGTACCATAGTTGGGTCCTCCCGACTGATTTGCATAATTGGGTCCACTAGACTGATTTGATCCATAATTGGGTCCAGTAGACTGGTTTGCTCCATAGTTTGGAGCACTATAGTTCGTCTGTAGAGGTGTACCAGCTGTTATAGACCCTGGCACGCTCTGATTATAAAAGTCACTAGCTGAACCAAAATTCGACGCGTAGTTCTGTGGATTTTGGAAGTTAGGCGTGCTCGCAAAACAAGTCGGGGAACTGCCAAAGTTTGTGCCGTAACCTGTACCATAATTGGGACTAAATTTCATGCTAGATCCTGTAATCGTACCGTAGCTGTAGTTTTCAAAGACCGGAGCGGTCTGACCTGGGTTGTGAACAGGTGTTCCACTGGTGATAGAACCATTCGTGAACTGATTTGTGGGGGTGTAGGGAGCCACTGCTTGACTGGTGCTGTGGGATCCAGTTATGGAGCCTTGGACGGTCATAATTGACCCTTGTGGGATAGTTTCAAGTCTGGATTTCTGGTTGCAAGTTGTACCGGCCATCGGGCCTTGGTTTTGGGTGAATGTACCCTGATTGTAGCTCTGTAATGTACCCTGGGTTTGGCTGAAGGGGGTGCCAGCAGTGATAGACCCTTGGGTTTGGTTAAAAACAGGTGAGCCTGTCATCGATGGGTTTTGGTTGAAGTTTGGTGTGTTTGACAACATTGTTGATTGATTTTGACCGAAACTTGGGGTACCTGCTGTTATCGAGCCATGGTTCTGACTGAAGTTTGGGGTCCCTGACATTATTGATCCTTGATTTGGCGTTCCTGCCATAATGGATCCTTGATTTGGCGTGCCAGTCATTATAGATCCTGGATTTGGCGTGCCTGTCACTAAAGTCCCTTGGTTCTGGTTAAAGTTTGGCGTCCCTGCCATAATAGAGCCTTGATTTGGTGTCCCCGTCATTAAACAACCCTGATTCTGGTTAAAGTTTGGCGTCCCTGCCATAATGGAACCTTGATTTGGCGACCCCGCCATTAAAGATCCCTGGTTCTGATTGATATTTGGCGTACCAGCTGTTATAGACCCTGTGTTTTGGCAGAAATTCGAGGTTCCAACCGTTATCGATCCCTGGCTTTGGCCAAAAGACCCTGGACCTGGACTCTGGGGTAACGGACTGTTCAGGTTACCACTACTGTTCTGATAAGTGTTCTGAATAGACGGCGGCAGATAATTTCTGTTCATCCTTGCCTCTACCTCCAACACTAGCTCAGGACTTATAACTAAAAAATTGTGAGCAAAAAAAAAACAAATTAGCGAAATAAATGCAAGCATGCGTCTAGGTTACGAAAATTGTGAAATATTTGGTAGCGATCGATGGTGTGTTCATTATATTTCAACTGATGCGCGGCGGACGAATAAAGGAGACTCTTAATTCCGACGCGTGCATATATATTTTTTTAACATGCTTTTATAAGCTTGGGTTCTATGTATGTAACGGAATCTTTGAACGTGATTTTGACTTACTTCAAAACGTTGGATTAATTTGAAACTTTGCATAATTATTAAGGAACGAAGAAATACAAAAAAAAATATTTAAAAAAATTATAGCGTGTTTTTTAGTTTCTTTAACAATATGTTATTGCTTTTATAAATGACTGCATATCTTTTTACCTGGTGATCCGATTTGAATGTTTTTTTTTCTAATGTAAGTATAGGGAATAATCCGAAGTCAGTCCCATTTAATTGATATATATATAGAACTAACATTATATTTCTTCATAAAACTTAAAAAACTAACATCGTCTCTTGTCTTTTTGATCGGTCGTAACATTTCGTTCTTTTCAGTATTTAAAACGTAATAATAACTAACCCACCATCGCCACATAAAATTTTACGAACAAAAAAAATACCTCAAGCAATTCATAACAATATCGAACAAAATAAAAAACATATTACTCAAGCAATACTGACATACAACTAAACAACTCTATTTACTATATGCAACAGGTGAAAAACTATAATCCAATTTATAAGGTAGCTACCGACCGCGGCTTCGCTCTCTTTGTAGCAGGATAATAAGTAATGTTATACTTTTCCAAGTCGCGAACTATATCTATTCCAATTATCATACAAAATAAAATATTGGAAAGCATTTTCAAAAAAAAATCGCTGTTGTATTAGGGTTCATCCATAAAGAACGTCACACTAATTTGTACTAGTGTGACGTCACATATTTTGCAATTTTACATCTAGAAATTATCTAATTAAAACAGCAGTTACGAAATTAAATATTTTTCATTCAAATGACTAAATCTTAAATAAATCATTAATATTTAAAATATTTGAAATGTGACGTCACGAAACTTAGAACCCCTCCCACCCCTTGTCACACTTTGTCGACCCCCTCCCTCCCCCTTAACGTGTGACGTAATTTATAGATGGTCTCTTATGAATTTATAAGTTTATGAAGATTGTCTGTTTCAAACTACACGATCAGGCTTACCACAAGCTCATAAAGTAATATTACTTTCGCACAAAAGTTTGACAACCCTATACGAGTTCGTATAGCGCTGCTCATTTTTGCATTAATTTATATTTGTGAGGATGTTTGGATGTCTGTGGTCCAAACATCGGATGTGGTTTAAGCTTGAATATGTCTCGTAACCGGAAATGATAGAGAGGCTACTTAAAACCGGGTACCACGCGAACGAAACCGCAGGCGACAGCTAATAGACCATAAAAACGTTAAACAAAGATCGGTTTTTTAGTTGCTTATAGTAACAAGAAACCTTCAATTAACGACAAATATCTTTGCGCTTGTAACATTATATCGAAGATGTACACTAGTTCTGTCTTAGCCACTCATAAGGATAAATAATCTAAACCCCCTGCAAGTTTTAAGCTTTCGAGTGTATTGCGAGAACCAATGTAAAACATGTCATGACCATATTATAAATAATGTATCATCTCACGCAAAAATGTAAGCAAATAAATATTTTTATCTTTATCTTACACCATTCATGGAACGCGCTTACATTTTGCTGTAGTTAGCATTCCACACGTGAATAAATGTACCTTAACAATGTAGCCATTTCGCAGGCTAATGAGTAATTTCACTTTAACCTAAATTGCAAGAATACTCGTATTAAACTAAGAATGTGTTCACTGACACTTTTCTTATTGTCTCTATTTAAGGGAAAGAAGTTTTGTTGTTGTGATTTTTTATACGTAGTGCTAACTTACACTACACAACATTGATTGTATACACTACATCATTGTTTCTCAAAGTGGGGTGCGCGTACCGCTGGTGGTACGCCATTGAGTCATAGGGGTACGCGATAAAATTTACGTAATAACGCGGCTTAGTTAGCATTTACGATGATTTGAGCAATAAGCAACATAAATATAAATACATTGTTGGAAATGTCCGCAGATCAAACTCTTCCAGCTGATTTTTAAAATGTCTTTAATCTCTTAATAAACTACCATCTAATTCTATACTATAATGTATTTATTGTTCTTTTGTATTTTTTTTTTATAAAAGGCCCTTCTATACCTTGTCAGTATTTTTTTAGTAGTAAAAGGGTTCGTCGTGGTCTTGAAAGTCTAATAGGGGTAGGTGGATCAATAAGTTTGAGAAACTCTGCACTACAAGAGCTCAAATGGTTTCGTTCTAAGCCTATACTAACCCTCGTATTCAAGAACGACACTATGAGAACACGCACCCACAGTGGGCGAAATCTTTTTTCATAAACATCACTTTATGTGTTGAGCGGCACTATGGCGCACGCTACCGTGTGCCTTTAGAGCTCAACTTTGGCTAGAGGCACACGACAATGTGCCTATAGTCACACTATGCAGTGTCGCACAACACAAAGTGATTTTTATGAAAAAAGATTTCGTCCACTGTGTGCGTGGTGCGTGTTCTCATAGTGTCGTTCTTGAATACGAGGGTTAGTCTTTGTTGTCTGTGCTGTCTGACTGACAGATGAAACCGATTCCCAGTGGAGCTAGGCAATACAGGCTCTTGTTAGACGTGGACCAAGACAGAACAAGTGGCATGACGAACTCGGTGACAGCCGCAAAGTAATTTGACGGTGATGGTTGACTACTATCATTTTATCTACTGACATACCTGGTGGCCGCTCCGTGACAGTTAGCAGACCGGAACGCCGAACCCTGGACGAAGAAGAGGATGGAGAGGTGCTAGGCTGGAAAGAAAGAAAAAAACAATATTTAAATACGTGATATTAAAAATAAAAACAAAACAGATTTCAAGTTTGTTAATCTATATTATTAACTAGCTATGCCCTGCGGATTCACTCGCGTTAGCGTGATGCTAGATAGCCTATAGCCTTCCTGATGAATATTTCTATCATATACACAAAAAAAAACCGACTGGTTTCAGATATTAGCGCGTTCAACTTCAAACAAACAAACAAACCTCTTCCGCTTTATTATAGTAGAATAGATAAATACATTAATCAATGTTAAGTACAATACAAAATTTTATCCCCTATTTTTTCATCCTTAAGGTGGTATTTTTTTTTACTCAAATTGAAATGGGACCAAATGGGAAGTATATCCTTCCAATCAAAAAAAAATCCAAATCGGTTTATAATATTCTGAGGTAACAAACATTAAAAAATTACGTTTAAAAAACTAAAATTTAAACACTAAACCGACGAAAATGTTTTGACTAATAGAAAAGTCAAGGGACGTAATTAGTTTTTTAAGTTTTATAAAGGAACTATTAGTCCTACATAAATACAATTTAAATAGGACCAACTTTATGACTGTTCTCTACAAAATAGAAAAAAAAACTTGAGAGGTGTCAAGGGACACCCGGATGGAACGAAGTTCTCACAAAATAACGTGGGACAAGGGAAGGGGAATCAACTTTGACTTCGACCTCGCCCTCGACCTCGACCTCGACCTCGACCTCCACCTCGACCTCGACCTCGACCTCCACCTCCACCTCAACCTCGACCTCGACCTCGACCTCGACCTCGACCTCAACCTCCACCTCCATCTCGACCTCCACTTCCACCTCGACCTCGACACAATTAATAGATATACTATAGCAAAAAAATTGTCGTGACAACTTTTCGTAAGATTTTTTTCCGTCTAGCCCCCCCCTTTCACAACGCGCGATAAGGAACTTCGTTCCAAAAATCATCCAAATCTGGTGATCCACCAGGTAAAAGGATATACGCGTCGAATTGTGAACCTCCTTTTTACCCCCTCTAGACATCTTCGAGGGATCTAAGCGCCATGAGATTTGAGTGGATGTCTACCGTACTTGGGGATTACAGTCGATCCTATTATTTATTTACCAAGTTAGTCGATATAAAAACGACATTTAAGTTTAGAATTTAAGTATTCTTATTCTTATCGGTCATAACCGATAAAAATAAGAATGAGTTCAATATTTTTAAAGTAGTAGACGCGCGCGACTTCGTTTACGTATTTTTCATACTGAATTCGACGTCCCATTTCAATCTTTGTGTTTTTTGGGACAAAAAATTTATTGGGTTCTCGCGTAAACCTCTCGATTACGTAAATTTTGTTGCAATAAATTTCAATGAGTTTCTATTTGAAACCGGTAAATACAGTGGCATTGAAATTATCTGTTCTATTTAAAACCGGTAAACTATCGGTAAATACCACCATGCCAAAAATAATTATAGGTACTAGTCCTATATCAAAAAATGTTTCACAGATATTTTTGCATAATTTACATAAACAATCAGTCAAGAGAAAACACAGAAAAAGAAATTGTCTTTAATTCAAGTATGTCAAATTAAGGGCAATTTATTTTTATATTTTATAGTTTAAAGATACGTTTTTAGCACAAAGCAGAGTTATAACTATATTTTAATACATGTTTTTTGTGAAATATATAAATTAGTATTGTATTTTTGTTTCAATTTAGGTCTTAATCTATATAATACCAACCTATACAAAGTGATTCATTAACAAAAATAACGTCCAAACTTTTGCATTTGTCTGACTAGCTGTGCCCTGCGGTTTCACTCACGTTAGCGTGATGTTAGCCTTCCTCATGAATGTCGCTCCGACTGGTCGCTCTAGAGATTAGCGAGTTCAAACAAACAAACTCTTCAGCTTCATTATATTACTATATATTACTATAGATATCATTCTAAACCTTGACGGGTCCGTATGAGGAGTATAAAAGACTCAACTTGTTAGTTCTGAAAATATTCTCATCCGAACTTCAACTTAACATCAAAATGTTGTTACTTCAACTGATTCTAGTTGTACTCGTTCAGACGACGTTTGCAATTAACAAAGAATATTACTATGTAAATTCTACGGAAAAAGTAAACGCATTGTTTGAGGAGTTCTTGCAAAAATACGACAAACAATATGGAGAAAATGAGACAATTAAAAGGCTGAGCATATTTCGTGAAACTCTAGTAAATATCAACCAGTTGAACGATAAATACCCTCATACGTCTTTTGGTTAGTCATATATTATTAATGTTTTTTTTTTATTTATACTATTTTTATATCTTAACAATATTGTACTAAAAACATCCAGGGTTCATAAGTATAAACCATTCAATACTGTTTTGGCCAAGCCGCCATATTTACCGGTTTTAAATAGAAACCGATTAATACCACTTTCAAAAATTTACCACTTGATTTAGTTTTTTTCCCCGGATGTATTTATAGGACTATAACATTTATTAAATAAAAAAAAAAAGAAAAGATGGAACCAAGCCGAGTTTGTTGTTTGATTCTTCTTGAATTGGCGTAGCTTTACCTAGCTCCTGAGACATTTCAAAATGATCATTGTGATTTTATTGAAATAAATATACCCTTGATTTTTTTTGTTTTTCAGGCATCACGTTTTTCACGGACTTGACAGCTGAAGAGATGACAGACTACAAAGGCCATCGACCTCCGAAATTTACGGATAATGGAGTTTGCCAGGTATGCCTACAATTTATTTATTTTTTGCAAGATGTCTATTTTTTTTTTAGTAGTTTCTTTGTGAGTTTCTGTTGAAAAGATCCTGACTTCATCATCAGATCAGCTTGATATCATCATATTATAGTATTGTCACCAAAACTAAAGGTGTATGCAAAATTTCAGTTCAATCGATTGGGGATAACTGCTTCAAAATTGAGTTGCAATATTGCAACCGAACAAACATAGCAAGTTAAATAAAAGCTTGTAAAAATAAAGATTTTCCAAAGTCGGGCGCCAAGTTCACACTATTACTCACACACATTTACTAAACAAAATGTTTATTATATCAGAACTTTGTCATTTATTAACCGATATGAAAAAAACTTTTTTCGGTTTGGAGGATAAATTTCCCGTTTGGTCCCATTGTTATTAAAATCTAGTTCTAGTTAAGCATTTGCATTCAGAAAGTAATATTTAATAATATGGAACTGATGAAGAAGACCACAGTTGGGCACAGGAACTCTTAACTAACTCACATAAGACAAAAAACGATACCAAATTATTCGATGATCTTTTTTTGTAAATGTTATGTAGAACTACAATGCGGTGCCGATCGAACCAGATGAATATACTCAAACAAGAAACATAACAGAGTAAACAATAAAACATAAATAAGTAGGATATAAATTGTGGTTATCGTGATTTTAGGAGCAAGGAGACCCTCTAACCCATGACGCTCCTAGCAGCTATGACTGGAGGGATAATGGCGCGGTGACAAGTGTCAAAAATCAGGCCACATGCGGCTCATGCTGGGCCTTTAGCGCTACTGGTACGTTTCTTTCTCGTTTTGGTCCTATTTGTAAAGAGTTTCTAAGACCAGTGGTTTTGGGTGTGCGTTCTTAGATCAGTCAGTCAGTATATTTCTATAGTGAAAGTCAAAGTCAAAAATCATTTATTTCAATAAAATCACAAGGATCACTTTGAAACGTCTTAGGAACTAGGTGAAGCTACGCCGATTCCACGCGACCAAGCCTAGAAGAATCAGGCAACAAACACGGCTTGGGGTCTACTTTTTTTTTAATGATCCTTTTAATGTCTATATTATAATATCTATAATGTCTGGACCCTAGTGAGGGGTTCAGACCCTGATAGTACAGAACCAGAACTTCTCTAACTCTAGACTATTAGGAATGAATGAATTAATTAATTAATATACTTTATTGTACACAAATAACAAAAAGAAAACAATGACAGAACCTTAAACTAGACCAAACACTGTACAATTCACTGTAAACTGTCTTATCGCGATCTCTTACAGACAACCATACAAATGTAGGAAACGTAAAGGTGAATAGAACGTTGGGTGTAATTTATATTTCTGTCCAGCAACGATTGAGAGCAAATACGCAATGAAGACCGGTCAGCAATTGGACCTCTCTGAGCAGCAATTGGTGGATTGCGACAGCAGGTCCCACAGGTGTTGCGGTGGAAATTCTGCGTTGGCTTTTACGTAAGCATTTTTAAAAACACATTCTTATTATTATATAAGAACAAGAAGCGATAAGTGATTTTGGGATAAATAAATATTACTAATTAAAAAGTGGTTTTTATTATTAAATTTTGTCTAGCTGGGCCATAAAGTGAGTAAACGAGTGCAGTGAGCGATAACTCGCTCCACTAACAGCGAAGGTCTCGGCGTCAGACCGCCAAGCTAAAACAAGTATTCTATCAGTTATCAAGTTACCATAGTACAAGCTTTGCTTAGTTTGGGGGCTAGACGGCGCTGTGTGAAATGTCCACCAATATTAACTATTTAGTTCCGTCTTTCCTCAAGGAGCGGTTATCCGTACTTGTTTCAACCAAGTATTTTTGTAGGAAACTCATCGAGGAAGGCGGTCAGATGCAAGAGACCGCCTACCCATACAAAGAAGCTGCGGGTAAATGTAAATTTGATAGCAGCAAGATAACTGTCAAAGTGGCCAGTTGCAGTACGTTCAGACTGACAAGCGAGAATTCTTTGAAGGAGACCTTGTTTAAGAAGGGACCTTTATCTATTGGTAAGTATCATAGATTCAACACGATACACCCAACCACACACACAGCCACATCTTTCAAATTTTTCACAAGACATCTGGGGGCACGGCAGTGCCCCCGCCAAGTCAAGCAATAAAGCGGCACGGCTGTACCATCCTTTTCTCGAAGCAGTTCAGGCCATTTTCGACCCCCTATCGACTTCGTTGTGGATAAAACTAGAAGCCTGAATTTTCAGTAACCAAGCAGTCACTATATAAACACGGTATATTTCAAATTTCATTCAATTTGAACCAGCAGTTTATGAATTCTAACTAGTCAAAGTTTCCTATTTTGTCACTCACTCACTCACTCACTGACTGACCGATCATCAAAAGTTTAAGGCACTTCTAGCAGACATAGAAGCTTCAAATTTGAAACACAATTAGTGTTTAGTGTAAAAATCCTAAAAAAACCTGCCAAATGCGAGTCGGACTCGCGCACGTCGAGTTCCGTACCATTATCTATAAATCACGTTTGTTGTATGGGAGCCCCACTTAAATATTTATTTTATTCTGTTTTTAGTATTTGTTGTTATAGCGGCAACAGAAATACATCATCTGTGAAAATTTCAACTGTCTAGCTATCATGGTTCATGAGATACAGCCCTGTGATAAGCAGACGGACAGACAGACCGACAGACCGACAGACCGACAGACCGACAGACCGACAGACCGACAGACCGACAGACCGACAGACAGACAGACGTACAGATGGACAGACGGACGAACGGACAGTGGATTATTACAGGGTTCCGTTTTTACTCTTTAGGTACGGAACCCTAAAAAGTAGGGCTAGTAGGCTTCTACAAAAATAAATGAGATGCCATCAAAAACATAACTTGTAAAAAAAGCCAAGTCTCGCAACGAAACTCAGTTCTTCTACCGTAAAAAGTTGTGAGATCCATGTAATACCAAGTCGGTTAATTTATTCAGTCCCTACTTTAAGGGTCCTTCTGTCTTAAGTTATTATGTAAAGGTTAGTTAGTTAGTTGCGAGACTTGGCTTTTTTTACAAGTTATGTTTTTGATGGCATTAGGCTTATCCTGCTTATATAAGACACAGAGCGCGATCACGATACGCCCCGCGGTAGTCTTTGACATTGAACCAGCTAATCAGAATGCATTTTAACCTCGTTTGTTTGAAGAAATGAAGTCATTAGTCGTCTTTTGGGCTATGTAGTCGATGGGATACAAGGCCTTTACTCTGCAAAACGATTTCGACATTATCGACGACAGTGACAGCGCTTCGATATATTTGGCCAAATCGCACTTATAGAAATCGTAGTCGTCTCGTAGAATATAGCACCGTAGATGTAAAATTTGAACCAAGGCAAGTTTACAAATAATTTTTTTCGTTCATTCTTGCCATTGCCTTGCCCAAAAAGTAGAAAATCGCTGCTTTTAACGCATAACGTTTTTGAAAAACTGTAAAATAAACTTTTTATGGGTCATCAATCATTTTAGGTGCAGTCAGTCTACACATTACATTTTTTACCTACTTCAAAGAAAAGAAGGCGTGACTTAACTCGGTTTATTTAAATTTTTTCGGTTGGGAGTGTTAGAACTTTATACCACATCAGAGGATAATACTTCCCGTTTGGTCCCATTTAAAGAAAAATTGCTTGGTTTAGGGCTAGATGGCGCTGTGTGTAAAAAGTATAACAGAAATATATCTATTTTCAGCAATCGCCGCATCTATCTACGATTTCTACATCTATACCGGAGGAGTCTTCCTCGCTTGCAACTCTACTCAATTAGACCACGCTGTCCAGTTAGTGGGGTATGGATCTGGTAAGTAATTTACCATTATCTATCAAATCATTTAATAAAAAAATAAAAAATATTCATTTCAATAGAAATTCGGCTAATTACTACAATTTCATATTATTTTAAGTTTTAATTTTGTAATATTTTTTTATTTAATATTATTTTTTCTGCAAAATGTGACAAAATTCAATGTTTAGACGTGCCTCTGACTAACCCCTCTAGACATCTTCTAAGACCTGAGCGCCTGGAGATCTGAGAGGATGTCTACCGTACATGGGGATTACAGTCGAGGTTCCTATTAGATCGAGGTCCTATTTATTTATATTTATTTTTATTAACAGAGAACGGTTTAGACTACTGGGTCATAAAGAACTCTTGGGGCACCGATTGGGGCGAAAGTGGCTTCATGAAGATGAAAAGAGGCGTCCAGTGTCTCGGTCTGCTCAACGAACAAGTGCTTTCAGCTACTTTATCATAGATACCAGCTCAACCATAGACATAGATATACACAGATGACGCGAGTGTTTGTACATGAACATTAACATGGTTTTTTTTGCATTGTCATCCACTTTTGAGCTTTGGTCCAAATTTCAAGTATCTAAGCTCATCGAGAAGTTAGTTATTTTTTATTATTGTTTACGTACTTTTAATTATTATTTTTGTTTGAGTCTTCACCTTGTTCGATTTGCACCACACTGGAGCTCTACATAGCATTAAGGAAAGGATCATTAAAAAAAAGGTAGAAGAACCCAAGCCGTGTTTGTTGCCTGATTCTTCTAGGCTTGGTCGCGTGGAATCGGCGTAGCTTCACCTAGTTCTTAAGACGTTTCAAAGTGATCCTTGTGATTTTATTGAAATAAATGATTTTTGAATTTGAATTTGTGTTTAAAATCAATTATATAGTTTCACCCAGGCAGACATACAATTTAGATTTAGATACAATGAAGATTGACATTTTATTACAATTTAGAATTTGTGTTTTATTATCTCTATCTCTGTTCCCCGCTATTGGTCCCCTTCGAGCCTTCGTGGTATCTAGGTATATATAATATTTCAATAAACAAAACTCAATCGACTACATTTGTTTGTATTTGATGGTCCTTGAAGGTGTAGAAGACACCATATGATACCACTTGAGGAGAGTAGAACAATGACTGACATCTCTACCGTAGTTAAAATAGCACAGTCCCATATTGACTCCCCACAACTTCTCTCCTTGATACGGTTACGTGTTCCTTCAAGAAGCGTTAGGATACCCTCTCTCTCTCTCTTTATGTTCCTCATTGTGCAACTAATTACAGGCAAAATTCCTTTACCATAAGATCGGCATATTACTACAACAAGCTGGTTGCCTTTCCCGAATTAGATCTTTTTAATTCTAAACCTTCCTTTATGCGCGCTGTTTACAATCGTTGGTTTGATTCGGTTCAATAACTATCTATTATTAGGTTATTAGTGTTTTCTATTAATTTCTAATAGTCTAAGATCCCAAGTAAGAACGACCTTCACCCATCTGATAACCAGGTGAAAACTATATTTTAACAAATAAAATAAGTTTGTGAACGTGTACTGATAGGGTTGCCATAAAAAAAATGTTCATGGTTATGATTAATTAAAAATTTTAAAAAATATATATTTTTTTAATTTGACTGTCTTGGTTGCCAAACGAACCATAGTATAATTGAAAGTTTAGAACATCTGCTATATGCAGTTGATCGGTTGCCTACCTTTTTCTGTTCCCTTTTACCTGGTAGCCACGTTCAAACAGGTAAATTGATATTGGTGATTGCGCTCATCTGCTTACCACAATGAATATATATATTAAAATGTAGATAAATTTATTGCAAATTGAGTAGGCTAGGGTTGCTTGCGAAAATCTGTTCATAGATAACGGTAGCCAGGCTTTGAAGTTTCAGAAATTGGAGCATGTAAATATGTATGACAGAGAAGCGCTGCTCGTACTGTTCTATGCGATAAAAAAGGACGTAGTATAACAGCTGCGCGCTACCTGCCTGTAAAATATGAGAGAGTGCGCATGCTTCCTATTCGTAATATAGACAAGGAAAGAAATAGTATACTATAGAAAATCATTTTGGAGCCGAATTACCGTTTTTGTAAAACTCACGTACGCACAACGCACGGTCCGCACCAGAGAAACGCTCCATAGCGACTAAATTCCCAAGAGCCAGACTACCGACTGACATACCCCCTGCGCCCCTCAGAATAGTTGCTTTCGCGTAATAAGATAAGCAAATGTGAACTTACTTTTGAGACACCTTGTACTATGTAGTGATATACGATAGTAAGGCACCTCACTATTAATTTGTTATTTCATGATAACATGTTGGTAGTACGCTTTTTCTTTTTCGTAAGGTGTAGCAAAGTACATACAAAACCTTGACAACAGCTAGTTATGGAGTGCCGACTATCACTTATATGCTCTTTGGAACGCACTACGCTCCAAAATGATTTTCTATAGTATACTATTTCTTTCCTTGTCTATATTACGAATAGTAAGCATGCGCACTCTCTCATATTTTACAGGCAGGTAGCGCGCAGCTGTTATACTACGTCCTTTTTTATCGCATAGAACAGTACGAGCAGCGCTTCTCTGTCATACATATTTACATGCTCCAATTTCTGAAACTTCAAAGCCTGGCTACCGTTATCTATGAACAGATTTTCGCAAGCAACCCTAGCCTACTCAATTTGCAATAAATTTATCTACATTTTAATATATATATTCATTGTGGTAAGCAGATGAGCGCAATCACCAATATCAATTTACCTGTTTGAACGTGGCTACCAGGTAAAAGGGAACAGAAAAAGGTAGGCAACCGATCAACTGCATATAGCAGATGTTCTAAACTTTCAATTATACTATGGTTCGTTTGGCAACCAAGACAGTCAAATTTAAAAAAATAATATTTTTTTAAAATTTTAATTAATCATAACCATAAACATTTTTTTTATGGCAACCCTATCAGTACACGTTCACAAACTTATTTTATTTGTTAAAATATAGTTTTCACCTGGTTATCAGATGGGTGAAGGTCGTTCTTACTTGGGATCTTAAGACTAATACAGAACCCTAAAAGAGATAAACAATTATAGTAAGTATTTTAACAATCAATAAAAAATGGAATTCATCATAAAAAACTACTTTATAAATTGTTAGGACATAATAGACATTTATTTTCCGCGCTAAATACTTTACATATATTTGACTGGTATATAAAGAGACTTCCATTTCCTACCATAAGTACGAACAGAACAAGTAGTCATGTTGGTACAACTCCTCATCCTGGTGGCCTGCCACGAGATCCTGGCCTCACATCACAAGAAGCCGTCCTACGACGTGGAAAATTACGAAGTCGTCGGTCACCATTTCGAAAAGTTTATTAAACACTACCAAAGAAAATACATTCATAGCGAAAAGGCGGAACGTTTTCAAGTTTTTATTAATAATTTGAGGAGGATCAATCGATTGAATGAGAAAAACAAGTTAGCTACATTTGGTAAGTTATCTTTTAACGTTTAATAAATGTTCTGTTGAAAAACATTTGACAAGCACAACAAGCTTTTGTAAAATCAAAAAAATATTTTTGATTGGGATTATATTTGGGGGCACGGCAGTGCCCCCGCCAAGTCGAGCGCGAAGCAAACACTGCCGTACCATCCTTTACTGGAACCATTTCGCCTCATTTTCAGGCCCCTATTTGAGAACCTCTGGATAACACCAGAACGCTGAAATTTTCGTCATCCAGTAAGCCATAATCACATACTTAAAATCCAAAATTTCGAGTCTGTAGGTCATTTAGTTACGAAGTTAAGCGAAAGCAAAGTTTCGCATTTTAGACAGACACTCACTCACTCACTCACTCACTCATGATCATCAGAATAGAACTAGTACTTCCCATAAACTCAGAGAGCTGAAATTTGGTACAGAGTTAGGGTTTAATGGCCACATAAAGGGAAAACCATAAAAACTAGGATAATCGAAGATCTGGAGTACCTGGTGACCCTGATAAGAAAACACAAGACTCTAACCAAACTATTAGAGATCGACATACCGCCTTCACAAAAAATATTCAACTACTGGACCGATTTAAAAAATTCTTTCACCATTAGAATCTTACATTATCCCTGATGAACATAGGCTATAGTATATTTTCAAAAATATTAGGGATCCGTATGAAAACATCGATAATGTAATCCAAAGTGTGAAAAAAAAAAAAACTTATATTGCGTTTGGTGCGGATATTATTGACAATAAAGCAAAGTAATGTACTACAGTTTTAAAGAGGACATCAATATCTACAAAAAAGTATGCAATACCATATGTCTAACTATTAGGGATCCGTATGAAAACTTCGATAATGTAACCCAACGTGTGAAAAAAATCCAAAAAAATCCTTATATCGCGTACTCTGCGGAAATTGTTGACGATAGAGCAAAGTGATGTACTACAGTTTTAAAAATGACATCAATATCTACAAAAAAAGTGTGCGATATTAAATGTTTTATTAGGGATCCTTATGAAAAATTCGATAATGTAACCCAAGGTGTAAAAAAATTACCTATTTGGGGGCACGGCAGTGCCCCCGCCAAGTCGAGCGCGAAGCAAACACTGCCGTACCATCCTTTACTGGAACCATTTCGCCGCATTTTCAGGCCCCTATTTGAGAACCTCTGGATAAGACCAGAACGCTGAAATTTTCGTCATCCAGTAAGCCATAATCACATACTTAAAATCCAAAATTTCAAGTCTGTAGGTCATTTAGTTACGAAGTTAAGCGAAAGCAAAGTTTCGCATTTTAGACAGACACTCACTCACTCACTCACTCACTCACTCACTCACTCATGATCATCAGAATAGAACTAGTACTTCCCATAAACTCAGAGAGCTGAAATTTGGTACAGAGTTAGGGTTTAATGGCCACATAAAGGGAAAACCATAAAAACTAGGATAATCGAAGATCTGGAGCACCTGGTGACCCTGATAAGAAAACACAAGAGCCTAACCAAACTATTAGAGATCGACATACCGCCTTTACAAAAAATATTTAACTACTGGACCGATTTCAAAAATTCTTTCACCATTAGAATCCTACATTATCCTTGATGAACATAGGCAATAGTATATTTTCAAAAATATTAGGGATCCGTATGAAAACATCGATAATGTAATCCAAAGCGTGAAAAAATTAAAAAAAAAATCCTTATGTTGCGTTTGCTGCGGAAATTATTAACAGAGCAAAGTAATGTACTACAGTTTCAAAGAGGACATCAATATCTACAAAAAAGTATGCAATACTATATGTCTAACTATTAGGGATCCGTATGAAAACTTCGATAATGTAACCCAACGTGTAAAAAAAACCCAAAAAATCCTTATGTCGCGTACGCTGCTGAAATTGTTGACAATAGAGCAGTGATGTACTACAGTTTTAAAGAGGACATACAATATCTACAAAAAAAGTCTGCGATACTAAAAGTTTAATTAGGGATCCTTATGAAAAATTCGATAATTTAACCCAAGGTGTAAAAAAATTACCTATAATATCATTATTACATCCGTGCGAGCGACGCCGGGGCGGACTGCTAGTACGCAATAAAATTAGACTGGTTTTTATACTTACAAGTTTACAAGAAGAAATAGTCGAACGATTAACTTTATTCTACTCGAACATTACACAAATTGAATAAACAGATTAACAAATTAAATAAACTAAAATATTAATCCTACCAAAAACATTCTGTAAAAAACTAGCCAAGTCTCGATGGAGCTGCTTGTTTATCTCTAAAAAGTAATGAAATCTAGACAAAGTCGTGTCAAGTCTGAGGTTCTTTACTGCGATTTCTTTATTATTATAGAATGTTGTGTGACTTGGCCGTTGAACATTCTTTATCCGTTAGTGGGTACAAGTCAATTTTGTTTACACGTAATGTTATATCTGTTGTAACTACCTATGTCTGTTAAGCAAGATAATAGCCAATACAGGTATTGGTAATTGGACGCTAGTGTCTTATTTTGGGCTGTTGTTGATCGTGCAACACATGCATTCAGCATTGACAATGCTGACTTCTGCTGTCTTCTTTTTGGAGCGTCAAATCGACCATCGATCTAAAATAAAATAGACGTATTTTTTATACTGTTTGTTTCAGGCTCGCCTTTACATAAGTATTATTGAAATACGCAGCTTTATCAAGCCTACAATTGACTGGTTATTGAATCAACGTTTTCTAAGTGGCAATTATCCATCGTTAATTTGAGCGGTTCTGGCGACAGATTGGTGCAATGGTGTCATGGAGCACCTGGTTTTGTACCCTTGTGTACTCTTCAACGGCCAAGTCACATAACATTCTATAATAATAAAGAAATCGCAGTAAAGAACCTCAGACTTGACACGACTTTGTCTAGATTTCATTACTTTTTAGAGATAAACAAGCAGCTCCATCGAGACTTGGCTAGTTTTTTACAGAATGTTTTTGGTGGGATATTTTTTACAACTTGGTCCTAACCACTAAGAGTAAATAAAGTTTTCTGTTGAAATATATTTTTCAATGACAAGTTTTTGTAAAATGATTTAAACGATCGAGCACCAGCGCGCTATCACCTGTCACTTAATATAACATTGTCATCGGAACTTCACAAGAATGCAATGTTTTTCTCAATTGAAGTATTTACTAAGGAGTTCCGTGTGAGTGACTGTTGAACAGCTCCTTACTCCATTATCAGATCAGCTCGCTGTCACCATATTATTGTATTGTCACAAGAAATAAAGGTGTATGCAAAATTCCAGCTCAATTGGTTAGGGATAACTTCAAAAAAGAATTGCAAGATTCCACCCGAACAAACATAGTTACATACATACATTCATACATTGCAAGTTAAATAAAAGCTTGTAAAAAAATTGTAGTTCATATGTCGGTCGTACTTTTTAATGTTTGTTACGTCAAAACTCGGTAATTTATTAACCGATTTGGAAAATTCTTTTTTCGGTTGGGTGGATATACTTCCTTTTTGGTCCCATTTAAATTTAAGGAAAAAATAACAGCTCTATAATAAATATGGGATGAAGTTTTGTATTGGACTTATAACAACAATATAGACGGTTTTGTTTTTAGTTTTCAATTTTTCAATTTAAATATTTTGTAGAATTAAAACTATCGTGGTTGTTATTCCCAGCCGATCTACCGTTGATCGCGGTCGCGAGCAATGCTCATGATGAAGAGCATCTGAATTGTCTCGAAGTGTCAGCAACACAAGAAATAAAGTGGAAATCAGCCTTATTTATAATTAAAATTAATCATATTGTTTCAGACATCGGCAAATTCACAGATATGACAGAGGCAGAACGTAAATCGTTCTTAGGATTCAAGGCGAGGGTTTCTAACGGCGAAAATGGCAATTGCACGGTAAATTAAAATTCAAATTAAAAAAACATTAATTTTAATAAAATCACAAGGAACACTTTGAAACGTCTTAGGAACTAGTGTTTCCGGAACCGGTATTCTTTGTAAGAACCGGGAATTTCGGTACTTTTTTAAATCGGTACCGGGATTTCCCGGTTCTTTCGGTATTTTCGGTTCTTGGCAGTTTTTGATTTATAAAACAAGTGATAAGGTTCAAAAGTCAACTACAATTAAGATCGACGAGAATAGATAACATTAGGAATGAATATATATCAGAAAAATGATATAGAGCCGATAACAGGACCAGAGGTTCATCGCGCGCTTTGCAGCATGAAATATAGCAAGAGCCCAGGTACAGATGGTGTTACCACCGAAGCCTTAAAAATCGGAGAACCAGTACCACTCCCACACCTTACGAACCTTTGACATTCTTCAGACCGGGTCTTTTCCTCATAATTTCTGCCACTCCACCATTATACTCATACATAAAAAGGGTGAAAAGTCCGACATTGGCAATTATCGTCCCATCAGTTTTATCTCACACCTTTTTAAACTATTCATGAAAATTATCGAAAATCGAATATCCGGTGAGCTCGATTTACATCAACCACCAGAACAAGCGGGTTTCCGCCGTGGCCTCTCCACGACGGATTATTTCCATTCCCTTAACCAGCTCTTAAAAAAACATGTAGAATTAAATATCCCACTTTATCTTGCATTTGTAGATTACTCAAAAGCTTTTGATAGCATAAAACATAAACCATTATTCGAGGCACTTTCTAATCAGAACATCAATTAAACGTACATTCAACTTATCCGTAATATCTATAGCAATAGTACAGCATCCATAAAAACCTCACTCACGGGGCTCTCTTTCCAAATTGTAAAAGGCGTGAAACAGGGAGACCCGCTTTCTCCTAAATTGTTTACAGCTTTTTAGCTAAACAGTTTACAACTTTGGAAGAAGTGTTCAAGCGATTGAAGCCCAAATGGGCTGAGAAGGGCATCGTCGTCGGAGATAGCAGGCTAACAAACCTGCGCTTCGCCGACGACATTGTCCTTTTCTCCCCCACAGCTGCAGAACTAGGCGATATGCTTCAAGGACTGAACCAAGCAAGCCGACCAAGATGTGGGACTCCGAATGAATATGAGCAAGACCAAGCAGCCAATGGCACGAAGAGGAGATTGTACGTGGAGAATGTGGAGATTGAGTATGTCCATGAGTATGTGTATCTCGGCCAGATAGTTTCATTCCAGGCACAACAAAACGAAGTTGCTCGACGCACCGAAAACGCCTGGAGAAGCTTCTGGTCGATGAAACATCTTATGAATGGCGAACTGCCACTCTGCAATAAGCGCAGACTTATGGACATGTGCATTCTCCCAATTCTAACGTACGGTGCACAGACTTGGTTCCCGACAGCTCATGAGAGATACCAACTCGAGGCTTGCCAAAGAGCCATGGAGCGTAGTATCTTAGGAGTCAGACTCACAGACCGCATACGAAACACGATACTACGCTTCAAAACAATAATAGTTGACGTCACCCATAAAGCGGCCAAACTCAGATGGGATTGAGCAGGGCATGTCGCTCACATGCCGGACGATCTTTGAGCCAAAATAACAAACGATTGGTCCCCACAAACTACACGCCTTCGAGGCAGACTCCGGAGGAGATGGCAGGACGATCTCGACAGTCATTTAAATGACTGGCGCAACTTAGCTGGAGATCGAAAGGTGTAAAAAGAAGGGAGGGAGGCCTTTGCCCTGCAGTGGGACGATATAGGCTAAGATAAGATACCGGCCCCTAAAATTACTGTGGTTTTGTTTATAATATCACAAAAATCATATTAGGAGTATGATAATACGTCGTATTTGAAGTAAATTACATTCTGTCACCATTGTTTGGTATGAGGAACAACGTAATACTTACCTTGGAGTCAAACGCGCGACACTTTTTTCTTACTTTTCGCACATGGCGAGTCCTGCGAGGCCCGCCGAGTTATAAAAATAAAATTCCCGAAAGTACCGAAAGAACCGGGAATCAAATTAGATTTCCCGGTTCCTTTTTACTGACAAAAGAACCGGGAATTCCCGGTACTTTCGGTACCGGGATTTCCCGGTTCTGAACCCTATTAGGAACTAAGTGAAGATACGCCGATTCCTCGCGACCAAGCCTAGAAGAATCAGGCAACAAAAACGGCTTAGGGTCTACCTTTTTTTTAATGATCCTTTCCTTAATGCTATTTAGAGCTCCAGTGTGGTGCCGATCGAACAAGGTGAAGGCTCAAAAAAGAATAATAATTAAAAGTACTACTCAAGTACGTACAACAATAAAAAAAATAACTAAAGAGCTTCAGCACAAATTCAAAGAGCAGCACACGCTACACTTGATTTAGAAATAAAACCTAAAGATGAAAGAACTATTTGTTTAAAAATAATGAATGTAGACAAATGTTACACAAAATAAAATAGTGCAGACTTAGTAAATTAATATTTAGCTGTCGAGTGGCAGAGCGACATCAGGCCACGAGGATTTATCATTTATATAATCATCTAAGAATAATACGCATTATTTATAAGATTATTCTTTATGTAGGCTTTAAATCTTCTAACGGGAAGTTTTGTTGCGTTTTCTGGCAGTTTATTATAAAATCGTATACAATTCCCCTTAAACGACCCCTTTACTTTTTCTAATCTAAATTTGGGTGTACAACTTGTTCTTATTTCTTGTGTTAATACTATGTACATCACAATTTTTTCTTAAAGAAAGCCATATTCTTATGAGTATACAATAAGTTTTTATAAGGAAGTAAGGTTTTTATATATATTTATATATAAAGGGTGTCCCAGAACGCAATTTTTAAATCTGGCAACATTCGAAGTGTCATTGTTTGACATTTGAACAATTGTTATTGTTTGCTAGTAGAAGGTACGAGGTTAGTAAAAATGGAGCGCTACACGAATGAACAACGCATTCTCATTGTGAAATTGTTTTACCAAAATGGTGAAAGTTTTGCGGCTACAGTTCGCAAATTGCGATCAATTTGGGGTCACAATAATGCTCCAAAAGAGTCAACTGTAAAGAGATTAATGGATAAATTTGCCGAAACTGGGTCTGTTAGTGATGTAATGACAACAACGCGCCATCGACCAGGTCGATCGACCGAAAATGTCGCAGCTGTACGTGATGATGTCGCTCAAACTCCATCCACCTCAATTCGACACCGAGCTCAGCAAATTGGTGTCTCCAAATCCACTTTGCAGCGAATTTTGACGAAAGATTTGCATCTTCATGCATACAAAGTTCAATTGACTAAAGATTTGCATCTTCATGCATACAAAGTTCAATTGACTCAGGAACTGAAGCCAGCTGACCATAGACAGCGAAGGGAGTTCGTTAATTGGGTATTGGAGAGACAACATGAAAATGCTGGTTTTGCCGATAAAATCATCTTCAGTGACGAGGCCCATTTCCATCTTGATGGCTTCGTCAATAGGCAGAATTGTCGCATTTGGGGTGAGGAAAATCCTCGAGTGATTCACGAGAAGCAAATGCATCCTCAACGTGTCACTGTGTGGTGTGGTTTTTGGGCTGGAGGAATCATTGGGCCTTTTTTTTATGAAAATGAGGCAGGTCAAGCGCAAACAGTCAATGGTGTTCGGTATCGTGAAATGATAACCAGTTTTTTCTTGCCTAGAATTGAAGAAATGAATGTGGAGGGCATGTGGTTCCAACAAGACGGCGCTACATGTCATACAGCCAGAGAAACAATTCAATTGCTGCATCAGTCATTTCCCGGTCGTGTTATTTCGCGTTTTGGAGATCAGAATTGGCCGCCTAGATCGTGCGATTTAACACCATTAGATTTTTTTCTTTGGGGTTTTTTGAAGTCGATGGTTTACGCGAATAAGCCGACGACGACTCAAGCCTTAAAAGAGGAAATTGGACGCTGCATTAATGAAATACCGCAGCAATTATGCAAAACGGTCATTGAAAATTTCATTAAAAGATCGCGTGCATGCCAGCAAAGCCGCGGCGGCCATCTGCACGATATATTGTTCCATACATAACCTCATTCTGTCTACTTTACGATATAATAAAGTTTCACGACTTTTTTTTAAATATCTGTTTTATTTAAAATTTAAAAATTGCGCTCTTGTTGGGACACCCTTTATATTGTGAGATTACTGTGAGAATGTTAATTTCTTTAAATTTTTGTCTCAAGTAGTTCCGGGACTTCATCGATAACATCCTAACCCCACAACCATCAACATCATTTTATGTCCTCATCCCACTTAATTGGGGTCGGGAAAATTTTTGTTCTTCCATTGCCCTTTATCAGCCGTCATCTCATCACTCACTCCTTTCTTACCCATATCATCTTTCACACAATCCATCTTTTCTTTGGTCTACCCCTATTTACTACGTCTACATCCATCTACACATTTTTCCCTGCTCATAACCATGCTATACTAATAAGGAGCAATAGCCTTGGGAAGAAAGTCATGAAACGAGAAGAATGTTAGGAATTAATGTGGACGGGTGTAGATGTAAAGGTAGGCTAAATAAAAGATAGGTGGACCATGTGAAAAATGATATGGAAAAGAAAGGAGTTAATTATGAGATGACGGCTGATAGAGGGAAATGAAAAAAGTACACATGTGCCGACCCCACTTAAGTCGGATAAGGGCAGGGAAATGATGATCCAAGCGTATAACTTTAATTTCAGTTGATGACGGACCCTCAGACTAAGGACGCCCCCGACGCCTATGATTGGCGTCAGCAGGATGCTGTGTCTCCTGTCAAAGACCAGAAATTATGTGGCTCTTGCTGGGCCTTCAGTGCAACAGGTAGGTACCTACTTGACTGGCCTCATCGCTCAGTTGGTAGTGACTCTGCCTTCAGCGCTGTAGGTTTCTGGTATCGATCCCCACCCAGAACAAATATTTGTGTGATGAATGAACATAGATGTTTGTTCTGTGCCTGGGTGTGTACGTGTACTTATAAAATAAATTACGAATTTTGGTAGAATGCGTATCATTCATTAGTCAAAACTGCGTTGCTATGACGACTAAATGTTTTTAGTCTGTGTAGTCAGATTTGTTGCACACCAGCGCCATCTATACCAAAATCATATTTTTGCGTTTTTTTACCATTTAGGTAGTTGTTTTTCGGATTATAAATTCCCCGTTATTCTGTTTTTTATCTACTATAGGTTTGATTAGGGCACAATCAAACCTACCACATAGCTTCATCACAAACTTTCGCATTTATAATATTATTAGGATTATGTCAAACCTCTTTCAGGCTTGGTGGAGAGCAGATCCTGGCAAAAAGGCAATAAGCTGATCCTATCAGAACAGCAGATTATGGATTGTAACAAGCAATCCAACGGATGTTACGGAGGCCTAATGTCCACCGGGCTGTCGGAGATCATGGCTCAAGGAGGTCAGGAGTCGGAGTCAGATTATCCTTACGAGGCCAAGAACGACGTATGCCGTTTTGAAGCCAGTAAGATAAAGGCTAAAGTTATTAATTGCACCGTGCATTCTTTGTCTGGTGAAGATGCTCTTAAGGAGCTGTTGTACAAGGAAGGACCGTTGGCTATTGGTAAGTTAGTAACTGAATCTATACTATATAATAGGTTAGCACTTTTCATTATTGCTTGTTTGAGCCCTTCACCTTGTTCTTACGGCACCACACTGGAGCTCTACATAGCATTAAGGAAAGGATCATTGAAAATAATGATAGGCTCCAAGCGGTGTTTGTTGGTTGATTCTTCTAGGCTTGGTTAGGAACAGGCGTAGCTTCACCTAGCTCCTAAGAGCTCATACACACGGACGGCACGATGTCGACGGCAGATAATAACTTCAGCCGTCGACACTCGACACCCGTCGACGGCTGCCGCCGACGCGTCGACGTCGGCCAATAGCGTCGCTTGCAGTTGTTTGTGTTTGTGCTTTGTGGCGTGGCGCGTCCGCCATTTTGTCACTGGACTGCACATAGTCCAGGAGTGCGCACGCGTCGCGGTTTTGTAAGTGGATAAAGCGTAAAAAATGACCATCTTGTTCTCTATTCATTAATATTTCTAAAACCCACGCACGTGTTTTTCTTTTTCGTTTTTGTCGACGTCGACGGAGTAAAAGCAATAACAGTGTTTCTTCTTCGGAATTCATTTTGCAACTGGCTCCTGTACAAAGAGAGTCGACGATGGCTGCCGTCGACGCGTCGGCGGTTGCAGTCGACGGGTGTCGACTGTCGACGGCTGAAGTTACATCTGCCGTCGACATCGTGCCGTCCGTCTGTCCGTGAGCTCTAAGACGTTTCAAAGTGATCCTTGTGATTTTATTGAAATAAATGCCTTTTGACTTTGACTAGGGGTGAATTCCTGAAATATCACTCCTATGGGGATGCAGTCTGTATACAAATAACTTCACGTGAACAAAGTAGTGAGGGTTTTTAATGGAAATAGGATCACGACTGTAATCCTCTCAGATGTTCAGGCGTATAGGTAATTGAAGATGTCTAAAGGGGATAGTGAGAGGCACGTCAAAACATCACAGTTTCCCACAGTGGATAAAACGGGCATAACAATTGTGCCACGATTGAACAATGAAGCTTTTTTTTTTATAGGGATAGCGGCTAAAACCTGGCTGGAATACAAAGGTGGAATACTGGATCACTGCGATTACCAAGGGTTAGATCACGGTGTGTTGCTGGTTGGATATGGCACAGGTAAGTTCTACTAAAAGTATAAAGTTCCAAGCTAAGCCGCGACAAACTAAACTCTTGCGTCTTGGTGGAAATTCTGTTGTGTCAAAAATTTAGGATTCCTAAAACTCGGTCGCTCTTATTCCTTCACGCTAAAGTCTAAATTCGCGTAACCTCTGGATGACAGCTCTCAAACGTAGGCTACTTTTTAGTAATTTTACGGTTTTTACGTAAATATAGTCAGCATGTAAAAAGGTGTTGACTAAAGTGAAAATTTATCTTTGGGCTGTACAGCGTGCCAAAGAAACGGACATACAAACATAGTTACGCTCGAAAAGCTTTGCTGTCGGGTATAAGATATTTATTGTTATTTCAGAGGCCGGTGAAGATTTCTGGATAATCAAAAACTCTTGGGGCAGCAGTTTCGGTGAGGAAGGATTCATCAGAATCAAGAGAGGAGTTCAGTGCGACGGAATAGGGAACAAACAAGCGTATGCAACAGTCTCCGCGTCTGTACAATAAAGAACAGTGGCCTGACCAAGAACCACTTTCAAAAGTCTACTATCTATATTAAAAATTACAGTTATTATTATAAAAAGTGTTAGTTTTGACATTTGGACGATACGTTGTCGATACGATAGCGGTTCATGCTAACCCTGCAGAAACTTTTAAATATAATTTTTGGGCATGTTAATTTTTTTTTATTTGATTGGGTGGATATACTTTTTCCCGTTTGGTCCCATTTAAATTAGGGGAAAAATACCACGTGATAGGTTGCAAGCCCATTGCCGCTTACAAGAATACTAACTGTTAAGTTACGAGGCGAATGTGAATGGGAACGTTGGAAGAGGAAAACATCGATGTATTTTCCTGGACCAAATTGGTGACGTTTTGAAATAAGGCTAGGTCAAGGCCAAGGCCAGCTACTTCTTCTTTCATAACAAATATTGATTTAAATGATGTTAGATTAACCAATACTACAGTATATTATCTATCACTTACCATAGACCCCGTGTTGCAAGATGAGACTGAATTTGCCGCATCTTCTGGACTTGTCATCGTGTGCCTCTTACTACTCCCTCGGTTCATCATGTACCTTGAAAATTGTATTAATAAATAAATACATAATATATATATTTTACTCAAACGTATAAATAAAATTGAAGTGTCTATCTGTAATTTCAGTAGGCTACTTTTTATCCCGGAATTCCCACGGGATCGGGATTTACGCGAGAAATACATAAAAAAATGAAATGGCCGCGTTGGTCGAGTGGGAGGACCTTCAAGTTTTAATCTGGAGGTCGTGAAGGTTTGAATCCCGGCCATGTGATACTACCAACTAATGTTATACCTGCATAAATTAGAGTTATAAGCCGCGTCGCCTGCCTGCTCGTCAGTTTGCTCCGAATCCTCCGCTCGCGTCGGTGTGCCACTATCTGAAACCTGAAAACAGACAAAAAATTAACACTAATGTTGAATCTGTGTATAAACAGAAACACTCAATCCCTTGACTCACGTGATGTGCTGGTGCCGAATGGCAACACGTGCGTTCGCGACATCGAGGCACGTGAGCGCCGCCATCGGACGCGCGACGTCCGAATGACGAAGCTGCAACAAATTATACTTCACTACATAGTATAAAGCAAAGTCGCTTTCCGCTTCCCGCGTCTGTATGTCTGTATGTATGTTTGCTTATATCTTTAAAACTACACAACGGATTTTGATGCGGTTTTTTTTAATAGATAGAGTGATTCAGGAGGAAGGTTTATATGTATAATAACATGCTACCCGTGCGAAGCCGGGGCGGGTCGCTAGTTTAGAATATAATACAATTCAACCTATCTTTATTGTACACCAACAAATATTAAAATATGTAATAAAACAGGGAGGCTAGCACGAATCACCATCGTATCGACATCGTATTGTCCAAATTTAAAAACGGATGCTTTTACAATGTCAAACAATACAGCCTCCGTTTTCACATCTGGACGATACGATGTCGATACGATAGTGATTAGTGCTCAGGCCACTGGACACGAAAACTATTAACAAAACATTGTGACAATGCGCGGCCTTATCGTTAAGAGTTAAGCCGTAATGTAGGCTCGACATAATATGTCGAGTATTAGGTGGTTCCAATCATCATCAATAATACGATAAATGATGATCATCATCATCAAATCCTTATATATACCTTGGCTCTGCATAGCATGGGGTGGCTTCAACAGATGTTGGTCCTTAACACTGAAATATGCTGGGGGTTGGTGTTGTACAGCGGGTAGTTTTGCCGCCAAATTAGTGTTCGGCAGCATCGACACGTTGGGCGATACTTGTTGCTGTAACAACATCAAAAATAATTCAACCGTCTTTACTAGCTTTTTTTTTACATGCAAATTTGCAAAACGTTTTATGACCATCTGTAAAAACTTTTCAGTTCAAGTTCCAATGACAATGTAATATTATGTGACAGGACAAGGATTTTACAAAAGCTTGTCTTGAAAACATTAAAACTTATTTAACTAAAATGCGTAGATTTAGGAAATCGATTTCTGACGACTTTATCGCAAAACATTGAAATTTCAGAAATACAAAAGAAAATTTTGGGATTAAAATTGCCTACCGTCCCAAGACCCTAAACTATCTCTACATTAAATTTCATCACAATCAGCCCAGTGGCTTGGCCGTGATAACGTCATAGGCAGACAGAATTACTTTCGCATTTATAATATAAATATTGTATAGATAACAGATTAGGTACATACATTGAATTGTGCAGACACGTATAAGGGAGAAGGTCGTAGATCCACCGAAGCAGCCCCACACACCCCCAACTCTCCACCCTGAAACGAACAATACGGGCTTGAACCCACACCCCACACTCCTGACGCAATAATAAATATATCAAAATAAAATATTGGATCACGACTATAATCCCCAAGTACGGTAGACATACTCTCAGATCTCCAGGCACTAATATCCTTGAACATGACTAAAGGGGTTAGTCAGAGGCGCGTCCAAACATTACATTTGACACATCATGCTCACATTTTGCATTCCACATCACGGAATGCTAACTACTACAGATTCTATTTATTTTTATATATTACAATAGTTTTGTTGTTTGGCGTTTCATGCTAACACAAAATTGCAGATAATGTATCTGATCTGCATCTAATTGAAAATGAGTTCTATTCAAACGCCATAAGGTTAAATTTACCTGCGTATGCCGACAATCTCCAGGTCCCACTGTGTGTCGTCTTGTCGCGTGAGGTTCCGTTTGTTGACTTGAAGGTTGTAATGTTTCTGTTTCTATTGGAGCAGAGCCGTCGCCAAACTGAAAAAAAATATTTTTATCATTATTATTTACAATCAAATACTACGATATAAGAAAAAAATTTAGTGCAAAAAGTTGAACGGGCTGGTGGAGATTTGATCCCGCGACCTTTGAATCGGAACTAAATTATATAATTGATTGAATTACATAAGAATGACTAATACACTAAGATATTATTATAGTATTACTGAACTAATGTTAGAAACTTTTCCATCTATCAAAAGCGACATTATCAGCGAGTAACGAGTAGTATAGGCTGTATTTTATTTGCAAAAAATAGGATTAAAAATTGAAATAAGGTGTTAAAATTTTGCCTATAATCTTTAGTGAAAAGGAGAGGAGGACTTCTAGTGTTATAGAAATGACCAATGCAAAAAAAATATATGCAAAAAGTAACATAAGTTTATCATCGAGATTTGAACCCACAACCTTCAGATCGGACAGTACCTTCTCCAGGTTATCTTTAGTGTCAGTCAGGTACTCCACGGCAGATGGAATGGATACAAGGCAGTCTGTAGATGCTGATGTAGATTCTTCAGCATCCATTACTTCGTCTTCCGTCTTCTGGAATAGAAAAAAACAAATTTTACTGTTTGGATGTTTGTTTATGACTACTACACTACTACGTTAATATTTGTTGCTGTTAGGCATTGAACCCACAACCTACAGCACAGAAGGCAACTTACCTTACAACTAGTAAGATCTAGGGGTTGGCCTGTAGTGGAATCTAGTGAGTCTGTAAAACAAGTAAAAAAATAATTAAATATGTATGTATGTATGTGTGTGTGTATGTATGTGTTAGTGCATGTGTGTGTATGTAGATCTATGAGATTTAATTAATGTATGTATGTAGATACCTCGATGTTGCAAACTGTTCCTGGCACTGCTACGCTGTTGAAGTTTTTCCAGTAAGAGATGATATATCGCGTACACATGGTCGAATCTTTGTTCTTGGACGGCCTGCAATTGAAACAATGTATATTAATAACAGGCAGACCCGCGACAGACGTTGTCCTGTCCCAATTTCAATAATTGCATAGTAACGCTCGTTGCTATAACGACTGATGTCAATAAATAAGTTTGAATATTTTTTCAAGACAAGATTTTGTAAGATCATCATCAAATCAAACGGATTTAGGTACGGTTTTCACCAAAAAATAGGTAATTCTTACTTGCTGAATATGCTGTTGCGTCAGTCCAGGCAGCGTCAGCATTCTTGCCACCACAGTGTCACAAGCTGTGGGGGGGATTATGGGGGGAGGACTGTGACAGCTGCATTGCCCCGTTGAGGCGTCTAGGCTTATGTTGTCTATACCTGAACATAATAATTATATTTATTAACATTATACACAAGATAACTATAACTAGCCATAAACTAGCTTTTACCCGCGTACATTCAGGAATTCTATTTTTGACGACTTTATCGTAAAAAAAAAATTGGGAAAACGTAGCCTATGTCCTAAGACTTTAAGCAATCTGTATATGAATATTCATCGCAATCGGCCCAGCGGTTTGGCCGTGATAACATCACAGGCAGAAGGGTTACTTTCGCATTTATAATATTAGTATGGATTATGGTTTATTTTTTCTGTATGTTTGTTTGTAATAGACAATAAAAAAATATTTCACATACTAATAGCTACATTATCAGCAAGTAGGCCATATTTTTTTTATCAAAAATATCAGAGATCCTTATAACAATGTAACCTTAAGTATCAAAAATTTGCCTATAATCTTCATTAGTACACACCTATTTTATCTTTATAATATTAATACATAATTATAATGATTTCTTCTTACTAAAGGGTTGATTTTGATGTAACCATCGATGTCTGGCTACCCCCCGAAGGGTCAGCCTCTTTTCTGGCTCCACCACCAGCATATGCCTGATGAGGTTTTCGCAGTCTGTAAAAAAAGACACAAAAAATGTCATCGGTTGACAGGTATGCAAAGTTCCAACTCAATCAGACAACTGTTACTTGTTACTGTGATACTCTAATAAAAGGATATAAGTAATTAAAAACCGGGCAAGTGCGAGACGGACTCGCGCACGAAGGGTTCCGTACTATTATCTATAAAAAAGGCTAAAAAACATGCTTGTTGTATGGAAGCCCCACTTAAATATTTATTTTATTCTGTTTTTAGTATTTTTTGTTATTATATGATTAAAGTAACATGTTACTACGGTACATAGTGAATAATGTTACCTTGTGACATAAAGTAGGGTATCCGGAACTTTCCGCTCAGTACCACAGCTCTTAGTTCATGTAATGTTACTCCGTCGAACGGTAACGCGCCACACACCAGCACGTACAACACGACACCTAGCGACTAGGGACAGACAACTAATTAAACAAGATAAAACAAATTATTATAAACATAAAACACGACAACTAAAAAATAATTTACAAAAAAAATGTCCCTCTTTTTTTGGGAAGGGGAGCGCCATTATTTAAAACTTATATATTATAGCCTATTTTTTATGTATATATAGATTAGGATTAGGATATAGTAACATACCCATATATCAGCTTTAGGTCCGTCGTATCGTCTTCCTTCAAATAACTCCGGCGCAGCATATGGAGGGGATCCACACCAAGTGGAAAGAGGGGATTCTGCACTATACTCGTTGCTGAAGCCGAAATCTGCTAGCTGGTAACAACAATAACATAATAATTATTAATAATAATAATATTTTCAATAGGGTTCCGTATACAATGGATAAAAACGGGACCCTTTTTACTAAGATTTCGCTGTCTGTCTGTCACAAGGCTGTATCTCATGAACCGTGATAGCTAAACAGTTGAAATTTTCACAGATTATGTATTTCTGTTGCTGCTATAACAACAAATACTAAAAACAGAATAAAATAAAGCGGGGCTCCCATACAACAAACGCGTTTTTTTTGGCGTTTTTTATAGATAATTTTACGGTTCCTTTTATACGCGAGTCGGACTCGCAGTAGGCTGTTTTTTTTAGAAAACGTCGTTTTATCTGTGTTCTCAGGCAATGAAACTCCGACCAAATCCAGGTACATCTACTCGTAACTATAATTATAGCGACTATAGTTTGTAAATGTCACTGGCGTTCATGTTAGTTTCTTACTTTAATGTTCATCTGTGCGTCAAGCAGTAAATTCTCCGCTTTCAAATCCCTGTGCACAACTCCTGTCACGTGACAATAACCCACAGCTGATACCATCTGCGAGAAAGCTCTGGCCGCTTCACACTCAGGCATCCGCCCTCTAGACACTAAGTGATCTGGAATAACATTTTTTTATAATATATTTATAAATTCTGGGGCAAATCCAACGAGCCCAAAAACGACGCGGTTATGTTGTGTAGTTAGGCAGTTCCTATGGCTACATTCGAGCTCCATCATCAGACCAGCTCGCTAGTACCATAACTTTATATTGTCATTGGAGATTGATAGGTATGCAAAGTTTTATCTCAATCAGACTATTTGAGGAGTTCCGTTGAACAGCTCCTGACTCCATCATCAGATCAGCTCGCCATATTATTGCATTGCCACTGAAGTTACTTAAGTACGCCAAATTTCAGCTCAATCGGTTGAAGATAATTTCTTCAAAATTAAGTTGCAAAATTCCACCTTAACAAACATTGTAACATACATACATTGCAAGTTAAATAAAAGCTTTTAAAAAACAATAGAACACGTAGGTAGATGGTTGGTACTTACCGAAAATTTCACCGTTTGGTGCATATTCTGTAACTAAATATATTGTGTGATCACTCTCCATGACCTGAAAGTAGAAATATAATTATTCTTCAATTACCTATAAACATTTAAGATTAAAATAAGAAATATAGGATTACGACTGTAATCCCCAAGTACGGTAGACATCCTCTCCGATCTCCAGACGCTTAGATCCTTTGAAGATGTATAGCGGGGGTAGTCAGAGGCACGTCCAAACATCGACTTTTACAGCATAAACCTGCTGATTCTGAAAAATGTCTAAGATGTGCTGGCATCTAGAGAGGATGTCTACCGTACTTGGGGATTACAGTCGTCATCTATATATTTTTATTATTTGAGATGCAAAACATTACTGTATGGTCCTATCATAGGGAACATCATCATATCCTTAATAGGAACACGTACCTGGTATAATCTAACTATGTGTGGGTGCCGCAGTCGTTTCATTATAGCTATTTCTCTAAAAGTCTTCTTAAGATTGTCTTCATCGAGCCGTGATTTGTCGATTATTTTTATTGCAACCTGTAACAAATTAACATAAATATATACAAAACACTACTCCTCAAACATCCCTAGTAAAAAGTTTAAGAGTTTAGGATCCGAGTTTAAGGGCCTGTTTCATCATCAAGTAAAGTGTTGATTAGTTACTTTCCAGTTAGCGCTAAATTAATGTATGAAAGTGTCAAAACTATTAAATGTCAAATGGTACGTTCGTTTTTGGTAATCGCAGATTATCTCACTTAGATGGTGAAATAGGCCCTAAGCCTGGTGGAAGCTTCCGGCTGGTAATCTGGATCAGTTGAGCTATCTACAGATAAACGTTACTCGGATATCTATTTTTTATGTATCATGTAATTTATATTATTACTATTACTAGCTGCGAGGATCGCGAACACTGGAAAGAACTGGAGGAGGCCTTGACTCGAGAGGGGTCCTAATAAATATATAAGAATATCTATGTACATACATACTTAATTTAAGGAATAAACAGGCTTTTTTATTTTTATTTTATTTTATTTATTACTAGCTGCTCGCTCCGGTTTCGCACGGGTCGTACCTGGATAAAGAGTATTAAGGCGCTCCCTGTCGACGATTGTTTTTGTTCGAAACGAAAAAAGAAATACTTCTGAACAAGCCACATCTCCTATTTTATAATGTATAGTATATGTGAATAAAGATGTACCCATCTTTAATCACTTCGATAAATAATCCTACCGACCGCTGCAATGACGACAAACACACGTAGGCGCGTGGTCCGCCTTTGCTTTTCGAATAAATTAATGATATAAATTATGTATAATTACTTATCAAAAATCTATTCTAATAGAAATCTAGATCTACATATTACCTATCTTTAACAATAAATCACAAGTTGATTTTAATAGTAGGTATATAAAATATTTCGATCATAAATTCTAAAACGTATCATTTTGAAATAATTTATCGTGAAAAGTTTCTGCTATTATATTTTCAGCTTAATAGAAATCTAGGTAGGAACCTGAAGTAATATACTTATAAAAATAGGAGATGTGGCTTGTTCAGAAGTATTTCTTTTTTCGTTTCGAAAAAGAGCAATCGTCGACATACAGCCCCTTAAGCTGCACTTATGCATAGTTTTGTTCTTTATGACAAAAATAACTAATGGATATAATCGATTTAATTTATTTAAGTTAAAACAGAATAAAATCAATATTTAAGTGGTGCTCCCATACAACAATTGTGACAGGTTGCAAGCCCATCGGTGTCAAGCGCGGATCCACCGTTGTGGGCACTATGGGCATCCCCACAACCCTTATAGACTTGTGACGTCTCATTTTTATTTTTGCAAATTTATTAATGTGTAATTTTTTCATTTTACATGTTTGCCTATTTTCTTTTTGCCCACGTGAGAGTACTATAAAACACTGGGTGCCCAATGCCCATGCCCGGGTGCCCATAATGGGTGTCATGCTATGACCACAGACATCAAAATCAAAAAGAGGGGTGGAAGGGTCTTTTGTGAATGTGACCACAACCTTTTTTGAGGGCTGGATTCGTGCCTAATCGATGTATTATCGGTTGTAATAATTCCCACATAATCTGGTCTCTAGAGATGACATTTTGCGTCGCCACTCGCAACGTTTGCCCTTTGAAGGCCGTACTGTGACCTCTCCCTGTACGTCTTAAAATATTTATTTGATTCTTATTAATATTGTTTTTAGTGCACCCCGACCAATCTTCCGTTCATCTTTATATTCACTCCGTCCCAAGGTTGTCTGGAAGAGATCGCTTTTTAGCGATAAGACCGCTCATTGTACAATTTGTTCTAATTTAAGTTTCTTTATTTGTTTTTTTTTTATTATTGTTGTACAATAAAGCATATTCATTTATTCTTTTCCCACGATGTTATAAGTAACAAATAGGAGAGAGATAAAAATACATTTGTCCCTCCGCCGGTATCAAACCCACACTCACATCGCATCCGAGACTACCCGACACCGAGCTCTTCAAATAGTATGAACATAACCTCACCTTGTAATATCTCAAGGATTTTAACAAACTGAGGACGCTACGTACAAGGCCAATATTATCTAGGTTCCGCTATGCCACTGGTTTTCATGGTACCGAAAGGGTAAAAACGGAACCCTATTACTAAAACTTCGCTGTCCGTCTGTCTGTCATAAGGCTGTTTCTCATGAACTGTGATAGCTAGACAGATTATGATTTTGATTATGTATTTCTGTTGCCGCTATAACAATAAATACTAAAAACAGAATAAAATAAATATCTAAGTTTCATTTCATTTTAATCCGTTCAGTAGTTTTTGCGTGAAAGGGTAACACACAAACAAATAAACACACACACACACACAAACTTTCGCGTTTATAATATTAGTGGGATAGTACGGAGCGCTTCGTGCGCGAGTTTGACTCGCACTTGGCCGGTTTTTATTGGTTTAGCCACCCCATCTTCAAGGATATAAGCGACTGTCGGTCTATAAGTCAACCGCGTTTGAAGAATAATCGTAATTGTCGTAAAAATAAGTCACGTCGGCCGAGTGGGAGTCACCTCGACTTCCAATCTAAAGGCCGTGGGTTCGATCCCGACTGACAAGTGCTTATAGAGTGAAGGAAAACATCGTGAGGTGACGTGCTGACTGACCAGTGGCGGATTTACACATTTGCCGCCAGTAGGCTATTACACCCCTGGATTATTTTTACAATCCAACGATTTAGTTAATAATTTTAAATGGTGACATGTGGAATGGTGTGCGTTGACCTAATAACAGTAATTTAGCTAGAGATCAAGATGTGTGGAAAGAAGGGAGGGAGGCATCTGTCCTGCAGTGGGATGATAAAGGCTAAAATAAATAAGATGTTTTAAAAAATTTGCCGCCCTATCCTCCAGCCTACTCAGCCTGGTGGTAAATCCGCCACTGGTGCTGACTAACCCCTTAGGGATCTGAGAGGATGTCTACCGTACTCGGCGATTACAGTCGTGATCATATTTCGTTTCATTTGTCGTCTATTTCTTGGTCAGGGACAAATTTTTCGGTGTCAAGGTTTATAAATTAAATTTATTCCTTCACGAGACCTTCCCACTCAAGGATGCTATATCAATATCAAGGCGATACACAAACGATAATATTTTGTTTCAGCACTTACTTTCACAATCATTAACGTGCCTAAAACGGTGAAGGAAACCAATCTTAGAGGCAATGAGCTTGCAACCTGTCACATATGAACGAAGAGATGTAAAAAGACCTAATTATGTAATAGTCTCTAATTAAATTAATTGAAAAATATGATAATAGGATCACAACTGTAATCCCCAAGCACGGTAGACATCCTCTCAGATCTCCAGGCGCTCAGAACCTTGAAGATGTCTAAAGGGGATAATCAAAGGCATGTCCAAACATTACATTTTGCTGTAATAGTAGGTATGTCTAATGTCAATGACCACGAAATGACCAGCCTTGGCCATCGACCTTGTAAGTTTCTTGCAAAAAAATTAAACACTTTCTTGACAAAAAATGCGTGTTACGAACTTAAAGAAAGAAAGGAATTACCTACAGGCTTACTTAGAGCGTGGTTTTGTGCCAAACGTATTGTTTGGACGTGCCTCTGTCTAACCCCTTTAGATGTCCTAAAGTATCTAAGCGCCTGGAGATCTGAGGGGATGTCTACCGCACTTGGGGATTAAAGTCGTGAATCGTGATCCTATTTCATTTTTTTTTTTCATTAGATAGTGTTAGAGAGAATTCGTAACCAATCGAAGTTTAAGTCGAAAACCCGGTCAAGTGCGATTCGGACTCGAATATATAGGGTTCTTGAAAGAAAATGACAAAGCAATGGACAATATAATATGAACATAGATGTTTGATCTGTTTGTATTTACAAATAGATAGTCATAAGTATTCTATCAGTTATTTTGTATAGTACAAGCTCTGCTTAGTTTAGGGCTAGATAACACTTTGAAATGTCCATCTATATTTTTATTTATTCTGTCTAAAGCATTCTTCTAGTGGTAGTCAGAGACAAATACAGTCAAAGAAATTGGCACATACCCAGGTTTACCTCAATAACTAAATTAGAATTTAATGTGACAGGTTGAAAGCTCAATGCTGCTTTTGCCAATAATAATATTCAATGTTTTCATTTGCAGTATGAATCAATATTTTCAGCGCAAGTTTGTTGGAAAGTTTTCATTCCATATGGGTTATGTAATCATACTTTTATTTATTACTAGCATATAAGCGACTTCGTCTGCGTTTAACACTAAAATGACTGAAAAACAAAAGTAAATTTTGTGAAAAAACTAGCCTATGTCCGTCCCAAACTTCAAACTATCTCTACGAAATTTAATCACAATCAACCCAACAGTTTGGTTGTGATAACATCACAGATAGACAAACAGGAAGAGTTACTATCGCGTTTATAATATTAGGTATAGATTTAAGTATGTACCAACTTACAGTAGGCCTAGGTTGATAACCTGAGGAGTTTCTCTCACAGAGGTAGACAAAAACATAATTTTATGAGTTAGTTGTACTAATTTTTAGGGTTCAGTACCCAAAGGGTAAAAATTTATTTGATTGATTGATTTCAATGAACAAACATGTTTTTGACTTTGAATTTGTGTTGTGGTAGGTACTCATATTTTATACCACAACACAGGAAAAAGTAGCGTGGAGTCAGAATTATAAGTGACTAGCTGTCCTGACACATTCTCCTGTCAAATTCATTTGTTTTCCATAAGAACCTTCTCCTGACACTAACAAATACAACAAAAAAATAATTAACAAAATTGGTTTAGCCGTTCACATGTGATACCGAGACAAAGGGAAATAGGGATTCATTTTTATATATAAGATTGTTAGGTGTAGTATGTATGTATGCAGGGGACTCCCTTTTTCGCATTTGGACACGGGGTTGGTTCAATTAATAGGTGTAAGATTTATTTGGACCAGTTTTTGCCTTGCCATTGACAATTTCTCAAACTATATAAATACCAGAGCAAGGTTACTTAGTTTATGTACAGTGGTAGGTATGTAAAATGGTAACTACCTAATGTTTTTGTCAAAATAATAGATGATTTTTACCTTCCTAGCATATTTCCAAGGACACATACTTGAAGATAAAGATGCAGATAAGGTTAGATTGCTTTGTTTACTAATAAGAGTCTTACAAGCCACTGTTCATGTCAAATAAATTAACTCAAAGGAGGAACTAGCCACTTAGCATTGTCAATTTGCGAATTTATAAAAATTTACTGGACACTAATCAAAACAATTGAAATAAAATGCATCTAAATATGTTTTGCTTGTAGAAAGAAAGAGTTTAAAAGAAATTGAGAAATTTCTTGTAATTTCACAAAAAATAACACGACATTATATTAGAAAAGTGACTACCGAACTTTAGACTTTGTGTAAACAATGTACTTTCTATGGAGACGCTTATTGTTTTTTTTTAAACAAGTTTAATTTCGGCCTCATCCATCAGGCAAACGTAAAACTTGTTCTTCCTCCTATGTTTTGATGCCAAACCTGACAGTAGTCAGAGGAAAACCTTCGGATCAATGGAAAAAACCAGCAGAAACCAGAACGATAAACGACCACAAAAACACACATAGACCAGAGCTTACACTACAACACACAATACAAACGCTAAATACACGAATTAAACACTAGAACCACTAAAATACGCAAGAAAACGAGATGGTACGCACCTTGGTTTTAGTAATAACATGTGTAGCCAGTTTTACCACGGCGAAATTGCCCGTCCCGATAGTCTTTTCAAGTTCATAATTGCCGACGCACACGAGCTGGTCTATCGGGAAGTGTTTGCTTTTGTGCATCGGCTTCACATTGATGGCCATTTTCGTGAAAAACGCGAGAAAACTGACTCGGAGCTAGGAATCCATCGGGAGTTTTTCGAGTACTGGCGTTAATTCGTGTTGCCTGCCGCAGTGGCGCTACTGTAGCTCACGTCATTCGCCTTGGGACGTTCAAAAACATACCCCGATGTTTCATTAACAAACACGATTTACATTAAAATGAAACCTGATTAATCCACTGGTTATAGCTTCAACGCGACACTGTACGACACAAAAAAATTACTGGCTGCATTGGGAAAGTCATAAAGATATTGACAGATGCGGTTATCAGCATTTCTGATAACAATGCGTACGGTTCAAGTTGATCTTCACGCGCTCATGAAAAAAAGAACTCTATTCACAACCTTTACGAGAGTCGTTGCCTCTCGCTCGGTCTGATTCATTTGTGATAAGATAAAGGGAGATGGGTAGCTTTATCTCCGCAGGCGAGTGACCGCGTGACGTCAGAGCACCCTGGTGACGTCACACGCGGCAATTTCAAATCGCCAGACGGTGTGGAAAGTACGTCAGTCGAAATTATCGATTTTTTTCCAAACACTAAGTGCAAGTTTCACCTTGTTCTTTGTTCATAAACCATTTTGTTTTATTTCCTTGATAATTATATAGGCTATTAGTAGTTAGAAAGTTTTAATAATAAACCGAATTATACACTAACATACCAAAGCAAGCCATTCACATGTTTATTCCTATGTAGGTAGGTAGGTACCTACCTAACTTACGCGTTACGTATTTTATGATCAATCAAGACGTGAATTAAGTAAACAAGCTAACATTACTGCGAGGAAGTCAAAGAATGCTCTACTGAACCCTGTTTTACGGCATAGCAAATACAGTAAATTTAAAGAAGCTATAAAAATCATTTTAATAAAGTGCCTCCATCCAATTCTACAAATGAATCTGATTGATGAACAATTTGCTAGATTTTAGTACTCAAATGAGTACGAGAACTAGATTCGTGGAAATCGCAAACTAGATATCAATGTGATAACCAAATTACCTACTATTCATCCATCTCTACGAGTATGAATCGGATTCATTGACTGGAACATCTTCATTCTAAAATTTTATCGTATTGATCACTTAAAAATTGGTAACAGTGCCATCTAGCGATGGAACAAAAATTTAGACTTAGGCAGCAGTAGCGATATCTAGCGTCGAATAGTCGAACTACTGTTGTAGTATAGGTAACAGGCAGTGGACACAGATTAACATTCGTTCAAAAATTTAAAATCATAAATAATTGATACTAATTGACAATCGAGTCTCAGGTCAAGGCAAACTTAAAGAGGTTTGTTTAATAAAATGAACTCCTTTCATAGCACTAAATAGATTTAAAACCCTGTTTTGTGCCAGTTGTGGACCTAATTTTTTGTAGGCTACGGGTACCTTCTCGAGGCGGCTTGCACAACAATGTTTAGCGTGCTGACTGCTGATCACATTTAGGAAGTTGTCAAGTCATACAAATATTTTATTTCTTTACTTATACTTTAACTAGCGACCCGCCCCCGGCTTCGCACGGGTTTAATACATATAAACCTTCCTCCTGAATCACTCTATCTATTAAAAAAAACCGCATCAAAATCCGTTGTGTAGTTTTAAAGATATAAGCAAACATACATACATACGCGGGAAGCGGAAAGCGACTTTGCTTTATACTATGTAGTGATTTACTACTTATATATATTTACGGACTTAATGCATTTTTACATTAAATTTAAATAAAATTAGCCGCTAAACACTTTTAACGATTTGCAAGCCGCGGTCTAAGTTTAACTACAAGATCTGTAATCTGTAGGTAAAAGTGACAAAATGTAATGTATCGTCTAACTAGGAAATAAAGGCGTGAACCTAAACAAGACAGATGATGGCAAAAAAAAATCTATAAAAAATCGGATCAGGATGCTGATCGCTGCCACGTGTATGCAGACTGCGTAAAAAAAAAGTCAGCGACGAAAAACCTTTCTGTTGTATTAGATACCTGAGGCCGCCAAACCAGTACCTAAAACAATGAAATAGTAAGGGTGGTGATAAGTGGTAAAGGGACGGCAACGATTTCATAGCGGTCGCATCACTATTCACTAGTGATAATGAATGACAGTTGACAGATTATATTTAAGGCCATTGCGTAGTAGAAGACACGACACGACACGACTGATTATTTTGGGGATTTCCCTATAAATTTAAGTAAGTGATGTAAAGTAAACAGCCCACTGATTGTAAGAAGGTAGGCAGTAACTTAGTTAATCAAAGGACAAAGATGTTATTTACTTTTATTTAAATTAGTTAAGTGAGTAAGTTTAATATGTTTGTTAAACCCTACCTACTAGCTAGCTAGAGCAACATTTTGGAAAATGAAATAAAATAAAACGTACACGTATGTAATCCCCAAGTACGGTTGGCATGCTCTCAGATCATTGAATATGTCTAATCAGGTAATCAGAGGCACGTCCAAACATTACATTACATTGTCATCAGTAGTTGAGTTAGTAAAGATCTAATTTAATGAAATAATGATGATGAATGTGAATGGCGTGAAAGGTTGCAATCCCACCGCCGCTTATAAGAATACAAAATGATGGGATCGTAAAAAAAATCTACTTAAAAATGTTTTTGATCGCTGAACTTTTTGCGCGCCAACCAAACCTGTCAAATGTGACCGCTAACCGGATGCGATCTTTTTCCGCAAGATAGATGGCTCATTCCGCCAGAAACATTTATTTTTGAACACGAGCGAGTCATTAATATAGTTAACTAGGAAGAACATGAAATAAAATGAAATAATTTTGTTTTGACAAACAGACAGAAGGCCAAATAAGACATCTAATATATACCTAGCACTATAGTACCTACATAACGCTAAATAGTCGCTTAAATTCCTATAGCCATATTGCCTATCTCACTGGTTATCGGCTTCACCTGTCAAATTCTCAAGGTGTAATGTCAAAAGACAATGGACTTTTGTTTATTAATTATAAAAATATAAAAATAACGTTTGCACCAAATAATCGAAGTCTTTATTGCGTATGTATGCTCTGTGATCATCAAAAAAATAGTACATGTTCTATCAGTTATATGGTGCTCATAGTAGGTACTACTACCTACAAGCTTTGCTTAGTTTGGGGCTAGATGGCGATGTGTGAAAAAAGTATTCGGTTTTACTGGCATATTCTCATCTGACAAAAAAACAAAAATAAAAATTAAGGCAGAGTTTTATGCGGGCGGAATAAAACTCTCAAACCCGCATAAAACTCTGCCTTATTTTTTCTATAGATTAATATAATACTTTTTTTATTTATTTACAAATGCAAACGATTTCCCGCACGTGATCTTCGTCAATATTAGTAAAAATAAAAAAACAAAAATGTTACTGTTTGCATAAATCCCATGCAGTTTTTACATCCGTTTGGACAATATCTACATAATTAGGGTCTTTTTGTCAGAAGTCCTTCTTCCGGTCCTTTTCGGTCTCTTTTATGGGTCACGAAGTTATTTTTTTGATATATAAAGTTTCAAAGGTATTTCCAACTTGTATTATGCCACACTAGCTTCGCACGGGTGTACTACTGTACTAATGAAGATTATTATTAAAAAAAATTGATACCCTTTACCCTAATGTTATATTGTTGCAATCGTATGGATTAAATTTTTTTTGAGAATTAATTATGGCTTAGGTTACTCGATGATATTGATAATGTAGATTTTGATATTTTTTTTTTAAATAATTGTAATTTTTTTTAGTCAAATCCATAAAAAAATGATAATGACAATAACTTTTGATATATCAAAAAAATAAAAGTTTAAAGTTTTTTAATTTAAATCCATATCAAATAAAATAGAAACATATTTTACCTATTTAAAATAGTAGTGAAGATAAAGCGCTTTGAAAACCGAAAAATGATTTGATGAATTATTTTGTTTGAATGTGTTTTTTTTTCTTAACTTCGTCTCAGATCTCCATCTCCAAGCGCTCGTGTCCTTTTAGACGTCTAAAGGGGGTAGGCAGAGGTTCGTCCAAACATTACATTTTTCACATGCCCACATGCCATTTTGCAGTAGGTAGTTGTTAGCATTCCATACGTGAAAAGTTGCAAGTCGCCGCTAAAAAATATTACATATATTTTTCAAATCAATTTTTTTTCTTTTTTTGCAGTAGGTACTTAGGTACCACCATATATTCGAAATAAAAAAAAATACAAATAATAATAAATAAGATCACGACTGTAATCCCCAAGTACAGTAGACATTCTCTCAGATCTCCAGACGCTTAGATCCTTTGAAGATGTCTAGTGGGAGTAGTCAGAGGCACGTCCAAACATTATATTTGGCACATGTCCACATTTATAAGAATACTAACTGGTTTCCTTACGATGATTTCCTGCACCGTTTTAAGCACGTGTTTTTAATGCGCATATAAATTTTATGGTCAGAATAATCCATTGATGCACGCCGGGATTCGAACCCACGACCTTCAGATTGAAAGTCGAGGTACCTCCCACTCGGCCAACACGGCTTATAGAATAACTACTTATAGAAAGAACAGAATATAAGTACGTATTAGCTATACTTTTACGCGGGTAAAACGCAAGAAAGGCCGCGAGCGGAAGCTAGTTATTAAACAAAACCGGAAACTAGCAATAATCAATAGAGAGTCCATCTCAGACAGGCGGACGTCACAGCTATTACATAAAAAACAGTTTTGTCCGTTCTTCCGTTAGGAGCGGAAGTGGATTGTAAAATCAGGACTTTTGTCAAAGCTTTTAGATAAATAAGTAACTAATTTACAGGGTGCTCTGAATTTTGATGCTTTTGAAGATCACTGCAATAATATTACAATCTTAATAGGTAGTTTTTAGCCTAGTTGTATTTGTTATTGATTGTTTGAAATTTCGTATCAATAAATTTATCAATATTTAGAATATTGCATGCGTGACGCGCTATTATGACTGTACCTTAGTACTTTAATTGTATCATTAAATTATTTTTAATTTAGGTAGGTACCTAAATACATTAATATTATTACATTAGGCTTTAAATACATTAATGTATTTTCATTCACAGACTTAGGCCTGGGTCTTACAGGGCATCGGTGGGGTCGCTCGCAACCACTAACATCTAAGAGACCCTTAAAAAGATTGATTACTTGATTATAACATTATTACATTAAAAAATTAATGTAGGTATAATTGCAGTATCCTTACCTATGTTCTTTCATAAATATATATTTTTTTAAATACTCATAGGTACGTACTCTTTTCCCTCGTATTCAAGAACGACACTATGAGAACACGCACCACGCACACAGTGGACGAAATCTTTTTTCATAAAAATCACTTTGTGTTGTGCGACACTGCATAGTGTGACTATAGGCACATTGTCGTGTGCCTCTAGCCAAAGTTGAGCTCTAAAGGCACACGGTAGCGTGCGCCATAGTGCCGCTCAACACATAAAGTGATATTTAAGAAAAAAGATTTCGTCCACTGTGTGTGCGTGTTCTCATAGTGTCGTTCCTGAATACGAGGGTTACTTACTTAAGTACTAATATTAAAAATATGAAATGTTTTGTTTATGTTTGTATGTTTGTGGCTCAATCACGCCCAAACTACCAAATGGTTTTGAATATCTAATATGGCAACAAAACAAACACACCCTGTGCCAGTTAGGCAAGGAGTAAAATCGTAAAAATAGTTTTTATCGCTTCCCAAACAATATTCATAAAGTTGCTTCCTCCCTTTTGTGCAGGATGTCGGCTTACGAAGGATGTTGGTCAGTCCCTTAACTAATACGATTAAAAAAAACCTTTTGTTTAATTTATGTTACTTACCTTTGTGCCTGTCAACTGTCAAATATCATGTTGCCAGTCACCATTTCTATTACCAATTAGGTTGGCTGGTAGAAAATGCCCTGGCATACCCGCCTTTTGTATTTATTTTTAAGTGCAATTAAAGTAAGTAATAATAAATAAATAAAATATGTAGGTACCTAGCAGTCTATTAGCAGTCTTTGATACTCAACCTGCAGCCTAACGAGGTAGGATACCTACCTAGCAGTCTGTCTTCAACCTGTGGTTTTGGCCCAACCAGCTATTTACCCGACAACAACGAAAACAAAGGGAGAGTTATGTTTGTAGCATTGATTTGGTATATTGATTGATTGTTGTGGATTTGGTTTTAAGTGGTTCGTGGAAGACAGTTTGAGTCGAATAAACTAAAAAATATTTTAAGCTCAATGATATACAATAAGCCTAATATTTTAGGTATATTTTATACAGCACCATATAGCCCCAAACTAAGCAAAGCTTTTACTAAGTATCGGAAATTCGGAACCATTACTGATGTTGTAAAGTAAATAAATTAGTTTGGTATCAAATTACTCCAGCGAGCTATAAAAACTTAACGATCGTAAAAATCCCTAAAATTTTAAGAGAAAGCAAAAAATAACCCTAATCTCATAATTAGGGAAAAGGTCGTCTCAAAATGTCTTGTCGTCTGCCATTTATCTTAAAATACGTTTGCGCGGGAAACCGAAAATACCAACGGAAACACCATCTCCCTAATTATTATAAAGAAACCATTCAACCTAAACGTCAAAAATGATTACACCAATATACTTCTTATAATAATGATAATAAGATAGTTATTCGTTCGCCGCAAACTGAAGTAAAGACATATCCTTACAAACGTTTCGTGCGGAAACGATTTGTTTCGGACCACATGCTGACAGGCAGGATGCGAGAAATTCATTATCGATTTTAAAAGCAAAACCTTCTGTCACTCTTCCACACATTGAAAACACAGTTAAAAAGAAAAGGACGGTAAACACCCGCATTCGGACGGCACATGCTTGCGAATTTAAATAAGGAATGAATAGTATTTGAAAACATGTCAGTCGCTATGACAATTCAACTCTACTAGCTTGTTATAAGACTTAAAATGGCTTGGGTAATTTCTACGCATAGGCCTTTTGGTTATGAATGGTTTTATTACCATGCACTCATTCATAAATTCAGATATGTCTAGTAAATTTTAAATGGTGTCGGGAAGCCGAAGAGCGTAGACGCGTGTCGTTCTAAATATTAGTCCCATTTTGTGTAGGTACGTGTTTGTGTAAACAGTTTTGTGTGGAGACGGATTGTTTTGCTGAATTTTGTTATATTAAATGGTGAGTTATTTTAATAATATGTTTAATGAATAAATATAAGTAATAGGTAGGTTTAAGTAGGTAGGTACCTACTTCATATTTTAATCATATTAAATTATTTTGAAGCAGACTTTTGATCCATTTTATCTGAGAATTTTAATAAGGTTTAATAAAAAATACTTGGGAATTTCATATACTTAGGTATTTTTTCTTATTTTGGGTTTTTTTTTCTATTATAATTTAAAAACCTTGACCTGGTAGGTAATTACTAATTACGAAGTTTACGAACACAACAAAATTAACAATGTTAATTTCCAAATCGGTCAACAGCAATTAATTTTTATATAATGAGAAAGATTAAATAATGTACAAATAATCAAAATCCGATTTTAAAATTCACAATACGATGCTAAAATCGCAATCTTAGTGCACTGCTTCCCGCCATTATCCGTCTGTTGCTGTTGGTTTTCCCGCGGTCTCTGTAGGTACATCCGGTTCCGGTCAGAGACAACAGAAAGATGTTGGCAATTTTCGTGTGCATTACCCCAGCAAAATGTTGGCTCTAATCAGGATTTGATGTATGCAGTAATGTAGACCATGGTTTCGTGTATTTGTGACCGAATTTTAGAATTTGGGTGTCCACAGGCAAAAAACATATTAATTAAATACACATTCTGCTGGGGTAACGTTACCGCAGCAAAATGTTATCGAAATAATGGATGTATCCAAAAAGTAATTAGTACGTTGGGTAGCTAAAATTTGTGTGCGCTTATGAGCCAAAAATTTAACTCTGTGTGTCCAAGGACTCCAAAGATATTCAGGATTTTGTTAAGTATGGCGAAACTTTAAAGTCATTTTACGAGAGTTTTACATAAGTGAGAGAACTGATATGTTTTACACAAAAAAGAGTATTACAACAGCTAATTATTTTGAATTTTTCAGCGAATTACAGCGAGTGATTTCAGAAATATAATGAAAACTCAAAAACAAACCATAACCGACAAACCCGACTAACAACGAAAGACACTTACAAGGTGGCGCTACGGTACATGATGGCGACCTTCGCACATTGTTCGCACTATAATGAAGTAACTGATATTTACCATAGTACAACATGTTCTGGAAAATAGTAGCGCAATGTTTTCAGTGCCATCACGAGCGTTTTATTAATAATCTATGTAGGTATAGATGTACCCACCTGCAGGCTTTATACCGTAAAAATCGATCTTCGTTTTTCGATTTTTATTAAGTATCTACCTACCTACCAGAGCTCTAAACATTGATCGATCAATGTAACTACCTATTTCATAGTAACTAATAAAGAACCATAGAGTTGAATACGTAAAGTATATTATTTCATAATAGTTACCTACTATGAAATAAATTTGACGGGTTTTGCCTGAAAACCCACAATGCATTTTAATGCGTCATATAAAGGTAACCTAAAAATAATTACCTATGTTGCTGTTTGAATAAAGTCGAGGTTTCTACTAGTGGCCTATAAATTCATGTTTAGTTATAGGTATAACTAAACATGATAATATAAATAATAATATTAATATTGTAAACACAGGTATGTACTATGTATACAATATTTAGGCTACTTTTTCATATACATATATTTAACTTACCATCATCATCATCTCCTTGCCTGCATCCCACTGTGACATTATGGTGATAGCCATGCGCAGAATATATTCTTAAAATGAAAAGATATGATCGATCAATGTTTAGAGCTCTGGTAGGTAGGTAGATACTTAATAAAAATCGAAAAACGAAGATCGATTTTTACGGTATAAAGCCTGCAGGTGGGTACATCTATACCTACATAGATTATTAATAAAATGCCCGTGATGGCACTGAAAACATTGCGCTACTATTTTCCAGAACATGTTGTACTATGGTAAATATCAGTTACTTCATTATAGTGCGAACAATGTGCGAAGGTCGCCATCATGTACCGTAGCGCCACCTTGTAAGTGTCTTTCGTTGTTAGTCGGGTTTGTCGGTTATGGTTTGTTTTTGAGTTTTCATTATATTTCTGAAATCACTCGCTGTAATTCGCTGAAAAATTCAAAATAATTAGCTGTTGTAATACTCTTTTTTGTGTAAAACATATCAGTTCTCTCACTTATGTAAAACTCTCGTAAAATGACTTTAAAGTTTCGCCATACTTAACAAAATCCTGAATATCTTTGGAGTCCTTGGACACACAGAGTTAAATTTTTGGCTCATAAGCGCACACAAATTTTAGCTACCCAACGTACTAATTACTTTTTGGATACATCCATTATTTCGATAACATTTTGCTGCGGTAACGTTACCCCAGCAGAATGTGTATTTAATTAATATGTTTTTTGCCTGTGGACACCCAAATTCTAAAATTCGGTCACAAATACCCGAAACCATGGTCTACATTACTGCATACATCAAATCCTGATTAGAGCCAACATTTTGCTGGGGTAATGCACACATAATGAAGTAACTGATATTTACCATAGTACAACATGTTCTGGAAAATAGTAGCGCAATGTTTTCAGTGCCATCACGAGCATTTTATTAATAATCTATGTAGGTATAGATGTACCCACCTGCAGGCTTTATACCGTAAAAATCGATCTTCGTTTTTCGATTTTTATTAAGTATCTACCTACTAGGGCGTGTAAAAACCGGGTTGTTTAGAAAAACCGGGTTTTTCGGTTTTTATTTTCCAATAACCGGTTAAACCGGTTAACCGGTTATTTTTCAAGTTTTTTATATAGGTGTCTTAGAACATAATAAAACCATAAATTTAATAAAAAATAAGTTATTATTTAAATAAGCAAGCACCAATGATATTAACTTGTTAAAGTTTAAAACATTTTGATGCAAAAACATTAAAAGTCAGTCCTAATAGTTACCAATAATACCCCATAATTCGTTGTTGTAATCTCGAAACTACCTTGATTCAAACTCTTCTGAGGCCCATCGAATATCCCTTGAAAAGTACTTCATGTTTGGATTTTGAATCGATTTTTTGGAGGTTTGTCAATTTCTCAATTACCTTTGGTGAATTCTAAATGTCTCGAAAGTCAAAGAAACGTTACACAGTCGTTTAGAAGCTGTCGAGGAATGCTTAAGGTAGATCACGAGATACCTTGAGTTGACAGTTCCTTCACTGAGGAAATATGTTGAGATGTCTTCGACCTAAGGCAAACTCGAAGTCATTTAATTAACTAAAAATACCAAAACACGATTACGAGGTCGAGTCGAGGTTAGGATATTTCGAGGTAACAAAGAATATAGTGATAAGAATAATTAACTTTTTTATTTGGTAGTATTAAAACTCTCTCTCTTACTCAAATCCTAAAAATATAATAATGCGATAGTTTGTGAGGATGTTTGTATGTTTGAAAATCAATCAGGCCTTAACGACAAAACGGATTAAGATGAAATTTGCTGTAGATGTAGATATAATGCCTGATTAAAACATGGGGTTGTTTATAATCCGAAAAACATTCCCAAAATGCAAAAGGGATGTTTTTGGTATAGATGCCGCTGGTGTGCAAAAAACCAGACATTTTTTTTTTTTTTTTTTTTTTTTATAAATTATAACGCCGCTTCTTGGCCCCCGACTTAATCAGGGATATTTTCCTCTCATGCCTGTCCATCCATCTTTCATTCATTCATCATCTAGCGCTCGGTCGCGCATTCGTACTATTTCTTTTACACACAACATTCATCACCTTTTCAGCAAACTCCATAAATTCATCTCTCTTTCCGTGCAAGCTCTGGTCATCTAGTTGGTCTTGTTCCACTCCATCTGGCAGGTGCTCGAAGAACAGCTCGCTGTGGTGTGCGGGGTGAGGCGTGTCCAGAAAAGAGACTGGCTGCTCCACCTCTCGATTTCCTAATACTCGCTGGGTATAGCCTCTCCTTATTTCATAAAGGTCGGCTGCTTCTTGGATCCGGAGGTCCAGCGGAAGCAGCCCAGCGAGTATTAGAGCCGAGTTGAGGGAGACCGTGCGGTACGCCTTTACAATTTTCTGGACGAATCCCCGCTGCACCGCATCGAGCTGCTTTCGAACGCAGATCTTGTGCGTCGCCGGTGCCCATGCGCTTGCCGCAAACATTATGACCGGTTCCACGACCGCCTGGTATATTGTTCTAATAACCTCCGGGTTTAGTCCCCAGTGGATTTTAGCGGCCCTGGCAAGCTGCTTATACAAGTTAAGGGCTTTCCGGCATACATTCGCCACGTGCTCGTTATAAGTCAGCTTGTCGTCCACTGTGAGGCCCAAGATCTTGATGGCGTGAGACAGCTCAACGCGGGTCCCGCCCATGGTCAGCACCGGGGAGTCGAATTTGAGCTTGTTGGTTATGACCATCGCCTGGGTCTTGTGCGGCGCGAACCTTAACTTGTTTCGATCTCCCCAGCGCTGAACACGATCAAGGACCGCGTTGGTCCGTCTCTGAACCTCAGAGCCGCAATCCCCGGAGATTATTAGGACAATGTCGTCCGCAAACGCCTGGACATGCTCTCCCATATCCTCAATCTCTTTCAATAGGGGGTCCAACAAGAGATTCCAAAATGTTGGGCCCCCTATTGAACCTTGCACGCAGCCTTTCGTGGTAGTCCTGTGGCATTCGGCACCAGCGTATCTGACCCGTACCTGTCTTTGGTCTAGATAGCTGTCAACGAGGCGCCTCAGATTCACCGGACATGCTGTCTCTGCGAGTCTGCACCTAATGACGGGCCACCATGCGCTGTCGAAGGCTCCCTCTATGTCAAGCGATACGACAGCGATAATCTTCTTATCGCGCAGCTGCTGTCTAATCTGTCGTATCATGACATAGAGGGAGTCTTCGGTGCTGCGCTGCGGGGTGAACCCGTATTGGTGTCTGCTCATTGCAGGCTGGATGTGCCATCTGATGCGCCTCATGAGCATCTTCTCGAGCACCTTCCCAAACACAGGCAAAAGCCCAATCGGCCTGTACGATTTGGGGTGCGAGTAGTCGCTCTTGCCGGACTTCCTCAGGACCACCACGACGGCTTCCTTCCAGATTGTGGGGAAGTGGGACAGGGATGCAAAAAACCAGACATTAGTTTTGACTACACAGGATAGGACAAAGTCTGTCACGGGTCGGCTAGTAAAGCTATAATAAAAAACCGGCCAAGTGCGAGTCGGACTCGCGCACGACGGGTTCCGTATACAAAACGGAAAAAACACGTTTGTTGTATGGGAGCCCTAATTACATTTTTATTTTATTCTGTTTTTAGTATTTGTTGTTATTGTGGCAACAGAAATACATCATCTGTGAAAATTTGAACTGTCTAGCTATCACGGTTCATGAGATACAGCCCCGTGGTAGACAGACGGACAGCGAAGTCTTAGTAATAGGGTCCCGTTTTTACCCTTTGGGTACGGAACACTAAAAATTAACAAAATCGATAAGTATCTTAAAACATTAAAATAATTCAGACTTATATTATACTCAAGTAAAGTTTAAAACATTTGGTAATATTCAACTCAATCTTACTTAAACAGTTATTTATAATAATCTATACTTATAATAAATCTGTAGAGAGGTCAATTCTGTACATGAAATATATTTCCAAAATAACTATCAGGGGATGATTAGGGATCGATACTGATGCCAAAAATGCAATCAGTAAATTTTTTGTCTGTCTGTCTGTCTGTCTGTCTGTCTGTCTGTCTGTCTGTCTGTCTGTATAACCGTTATAGAAACAAAAACTACTGGACGGATTTTAATGAAACTTGGTACAATTATTGTTTATACTCCTGAGCTGGTTATAGTATACTTTTCATCACGCTACAATCAATAGGAGCAGAGCAGTGAAGAGAAATGTTGGGAAAACGGGAGTAGTTACTGCATTTCTTAAGCTTCCGTCGCGTGTGCAACCTTAATGGTTAAAGCTACACAGAAATCATGTATGACGGAAATGTTCTCCTTAAAATTATATAAAAAATATCCCACGACAGCATATGTTTATCTTTTATGGTTGACTCACAATAACACGTGTAACTCCCGATAGCTTAGCAGTTCGAAGCTTTCTGATTATATTTGTCTACTCTTACGTTTATAACACTCTCAGTCATCCCTAATTAAAAAAGTTTACAATATTAACTATTCCATAAAAAAGAATCATAGAAATCGATATAGAAACACCAAAGTTATACATGAAATACGCTAATAATAAGCCATCGCGCGTGAACACTGAATCATGCTATAAGGATTATTTTTGTATATAAGGTCGCGAACGCACAGGCAGGCGGCTTGCTTAGCGCCTAGAGGCGAGTCACCTAGCGAGTAGCTTCGTAAAACGAACATTCTCGAACGTTCGCGACCGGCCTAGCAGCTGGGCGTCAAGCATGCGTCAAGTGCGCCGTGCGGCCGGTCGCGAACGTTCGAGAATCGGTCGCCGCGCTCGACGCGTCTCGCGGCCGAAGGTATGAAAAGGCGTCCGAGCGCGAGCGCCATACAATTTTTGTGTGATACTGCGCAGCCGGACCCACCGTGTTTAAGGGTTAAAATGTAGTTACAAATCTATGGAAATGTACAAATTGTACTCCAGTCTAGAAGAATTCGCTGTAGACCTCAGAGTTTGTACGAAGTGTGATTGCTACAATCAATCCAAAAAATATCGTTTTTGGAACGAAGTTCCTTAAGGCGCGTTGCGTAAGAGGCTAGACGGAAAAAAATCGGACGAAAAGTTGTCACGAGTCACGACGACACCTTTACACTTTTCTGTCGCGGGTCTGCTATAGGCAATACGCTAAAAAGTTCTTATTTCTTCAAGTTATACGCGGGTGAAACCGCGGGGTACAGCTAGTCAACAATATTATAGCTGCCCTCATATATTATCATAAATCAGTCCAGAGAAGTCCACAGTCCAGAATAAAATAAGTGTATTACACTTAGTAATACTTATTAAAAAAAACCGAAAACCCGGTTATTTTACCAAAAAAAACCGGTGATAAACCGACGTAAAATCAGTCGGTTAATCGGTTTTTCGGTTAACCGATTAATCGGTTTACATGCCCTACTACCTACCTACCAGAGCTCTAAACATTGATCGATCAATGTAACTACCTATTTCATAGTAACTAATAAAGAACCATAGAGTTGAATACGTAAAGTATATTATTTCATAATAGTTACCTACTATGAAATAAATTTGACGGGTTTTGCCTGAAAACCCACAATGCATTTTAATGCGTCATATAAAGGTAACCTAAAAATAATTACCTATGTTGCTGTTTGAATAAAGTCGAGGTTTCTACTAGTGGCCTATAAATTCATGTTTAGTTATAGGTATAACTAAACATGATAATATAAATAATAATATTAATATTGTAAACACAGGTATGTACTATGTATACAATATTTAGGCTACTTTTTCATATACATATATTTAACTTACCATCATCATCATCTCCTTGCCTGCATCCCACTGTGACATTATGGTGATAGCCATGCGCAGAATATATTCTTAAAATGAAAAGATATGATCGATCAATGTTTAGAGCTCTGGTAGGTAGGTAGATACTTAATAAAAATCGAAAAACGAAGATCGATTTTTACGGTATAAAGCCTGCAGGTGGGTACATCTATACCTACATAGATTATTAATAAAATGCTCGTGATGGCACTGAAAACATTGCGCTACTATTTTCCAGAACATGTTGTACTATGGTAAATATCAGTTACTTCATTATAGTGCGAACAATGTGCGAAGGTCGCCATCATGTACCGTAGCGCCACCTTGTAAGTGTCTTTCGTTGTTAGTCGGGTTTGTCGGTTATGGTTTGTTTTTGAGTTTTCATTATATTTCTGAAATCACTCGCTGTAATTCGCTGAAAAATTCAAAATAATTAGCTGTTGTAATACTCTTTTTTGTGTAAAACATATCAGTTCTCTCACTTATGTAAAACTCTCGTAAAATGACTTTAAAGTTTCGCCATACTTAACAAAATCCTGAATATCTTTGGAGTCCTTGGACACACAGAGTTAAATTTTTGGCTCATAAGCGCACACAAATTTTAGCTACCCAACGTACTAATTACTTTTTGGATACATCCATTATTTCGATAACATTTTGCTGCGGTAACGTTACCCCAGCAGAATGTGTATTTAATTAATATGTTTTTTGCCTGTGGACACCCAAATTCTAAAATTCGGTCACAAATACCCGAAACCATGGTCTACATTACTGCATACATCAAATCCTGATTAGAGCCAACATTTTGCTGGGGTAATGCACACCAATTTTCTTTAAGTGCCCTACTTATAAAATAATAATGTGTTTTCTTTTCCGTTTTATTTTCCATTGTTTTGAGTTTCGCATGAGGCGTGCTTATTACCAGTGGGGTTTTTGAGAAACTTTAAATTGTTTCCTTTCCTCACAGCTCAGTTAGTAGTCGCCTTCCGCGCTGTAAGTTGTGGGTTCGATTCCCATCAAGGACAAATATTTGTGTGATGTTTGTTCTGTGTCTGGGTGTTATAATGTATCATAAGTATGTACATATTTACAAAAAAAAGTGTTTATGTATTCTATCAGTTATCTAGTTCCCATAGAAGCTTTGCTCAGTTTGGGGCTAGATAGCGCTATTTGGTAATGTTCACCAATATATATATTTTTTTTAATTGCCTCATCGGAAATGTAGTATGAATAAAAAAAATAATGAGGAAAAATAAACGATGGAGAGGTTAGGTACGTACTACCTAGTGGGAATTTTGGTAGGCACATACATAATGATTAATTATGAAACAATACTCACAGAACGGAATTACCTATTAGAAGTAACTTAGTTAGGTACCTATTTATTTATTATTATCTACGCTACATACAATTTGGTTTGGAATTTTGAATTTGAACTTCATCATCATCATCATCTCAGCTTCACGACGTCCACTGCTGTACATAAGCCTCCCCCAAAGATCGCCCGCGACCTTCACCAGGTCGTCAGTCCACCTCGTGGGGGCGTCTTTCCACACTGCGCTTTCCGGTACGTGGTCGCCAGGTCGCCACTCGAGAGTTACGACCCCAACGGCCGTCTGCACTACGACCTATGTGCCCTGCCCATTGCCAGTTGAAATTCGGAATTCTGAGAGCTATGTCAGTTACCTTAGTTCTTCTGCGAATCTCCTCATTCCTGATTCGATCTTGCAGAGAGAACCCGAACATAGCCCTCTCCATTGCTCTCTGATAGACTTTGAGCTTCCTTATGAGGCCCGTAGTAAGGCACCACGTTTTAGTACCGTATGCCATCACTGGCAACACACACTGATCACAGACTTTAACTTACATTCCAAATTGCACTTCTTGATACTAATCTTAGTATCAAACTACTTGAGGACGTAAATCTCCCGCCATTGTCTGTGCCGGATGTACCACTAACTACCACCTTAGAGAGCGCGGGAATGGCATACAATAGGCCAATTATCACGAAACTGTTTCCTCTGCCAATGTGAAATGTATTGAGCGTGTGAAAGAAATACATGTAAATTGAATTGTACCTAGTTAAAGATTTTTTTTTTGTATTGCTGACGTTTCGAGTCAATTCAGATGCTTTTCATCATGAGCTTCGCTTGCAACGGTGATCAACGGCAGATCTACCGTTGATCGCGGTCGCGGGCGATGCTCATGATGAAGAGCATCTAAATTGTCTCAAAACGTCAGCAATACATTATCCTCATTTTAAACCTTTAAGTCTTGTTAAAATACAAACACGCTCGGAAAGCACGGAAGTGCTCTGTTATTATTTCCATTAGCCTCACTTAGTTGAAGCAAAGTTACCAGTAAGCCATGTGATGGGTGACCTGATAAGGTGGCTTTTACATAGAGCATAGAGCGATTTCTTATGTGACTTTGTATTGCAAGTAGGACCAACTGCTATAATACTATTTAATTGTTATAATAAGCAGCAACGAGCTTGCAACCTGTCACGTATGGGTGCTACGTTGCTAGCTACTGCAAAATGCAGGCATGTGCCAAATGTAATGTTTGGACATGTTTCTGACTAACCTCTTAGGCATTTTCAAGGGTCTAATCGCTTGGAGATCTGAGAGGATGTCGTACTTGGGGATTACAGTCGTGATCCTATTTTCAGTAGTTTTGCGTGAAATAGTAACAAACACTCACCCACTCACAAACTTTCGTATTTATAATATTAGTAGGATTTTTGTGTAGCGCTATCGTCCGCATCCACACACACAAATGCGTGTGTCTATAAACATCACAACTACAAGGACTGATCACTCGCCTTCGTGATATAGTTCAGTTAATACTAGAGAAACTATTTAACTGGGTTCGAATCAATTATGTAGAAAAACAAAAATATAAAACCGGTTATGAATAATTAAAGTTATCATGCGTATATCCTGCAGATGTAAGTATATCCCAATGTTTACAAAACCAAACATCAGTCAATTTTAATATTAAAAAGTCGCTCGCTTGAACGGAAGCACTCGCGCCATCCCGCCAAACGGACGGACGCACCATAATCGAAATCGACACTTCCGGTGGCTTCGAAAAAGGATCGCATTGTTTTTTACAGGAAAAGAAGCGTCTGCCTGCGCATCCTTTTTTAAACGACCTTCTTAATATGGTTTAGTGGTGTTTAAAATAATCCTAATAAGTTTTGATAATGAATTAGCTATGTGTTATTACTTGTGGTCTCGTCATCGCAATTAATGTGAATCGGCAAAGGAAAACTTCACATTAAACTTAACATTCGAACATAATACTTATTGTTCTGTTATTGATTCTTTTTCGAAAGATATAAATAAATAAATAAATATTGGTGGACATTTCACACATCGTCATCTAGCCCCAAACAAAGCATAGCTTGTACTTTGGGATCCCTCAATCGAACTGATAGAATACTTATGTACTTTTTTTTGTAATCACCCAGACACAGAACAAACATCTATGTTCATCACACAAATATTTGTCCTGGATGATTACAATTAGTTTAATTTATTTTCCCGACGTTTCGGCTATGTTACAATAGCCTTGGTCGTGGGCAAACTGAATAAAGACCCGTGTAAAAATCTATGGTTATGCCTACGAATCACGATAGTTTGAAAAATAAGATTATAACTAAGTTGTAACATAATCTAATCCGAGAAAAGGTGTGAAAAGACATCAGGTACTTTGAAACAGAGAAGCAGATGCAGCACGCGCTGCACCTGTCAGTTTTTTACAGCATCCGCATCCGTTTAAGCGTTACTTCATATTTAAGTTCGAAGTTACTAGCTGTAGTTATCGCGTTTTATCAAAATAGGTTCAGTACTTTTAGAGTAAATCGTGGTTATATCGACAGGTAAATATAAAAAAAAAAACTCATTTTGCATCAGGTAGGTACATTCAATAAAGGACTTATAAAAAGGGTAAGTAGTTAGGTATATAGGTCCTGTTAGGACATAGCTGTAAAAAATCACATACCACGCGGGGTTTCGATTCAATTTCATTATACACTTTTACAAACTAAACAATATTTATTATAAATATAATTATTAATAATATTTTTAAGTACATAACATAAAATTTATATTATAGAATTAAAAAGCCGTGTGGGAGATACCTCGATTTTCATTTCGAAGATCTTGGGTTCGAATCCCGGAGTGCATCAATGGATTTTTCTGCTCGAAAGATTGATATGCGCATCAAAACACGTGCCTATAACGGTGAAGGAAAGCATCGTGAAGAAACCAGTTAGTATTCTTATAAGCGGCGACGGGCTTGCAACCTGTCACGTATGGAATGCTAACTACTGCATAATGTGGGTATTTGCCAAATATAATGTTTGGCACGTCCTCTGACTACCCCCTCTAGGCATTTTCAAGGATCTAAGCGCCTGGAGATATGAAAGGATGTCTACCGTACTTGGGGATTACTGTCGTGATCCTATTATTTTTTTATACAGAATTAGCAGCTTAATTGCGACTTTATGTTCAAATTTTTTTTTTAAGTAGGTTAGTAACAGTTTTATTATAATTTGTTAAGCGTTTGCATATTGAATTTAAGTAATTCGATTATATTTTAGGTTTTTTTAGGGTAAAAACGTTTGCTGATAGCGACTTTATCTACTATTACATGTACACATCCTTGTAGTTGTGTTTTCGGACCTACCCTATTTCTTATCTACATCAACGAACTGTGTAGCATGTCTCTCCCAAACTGCAAAATTGTGACATACGCCGATGACACAGCTCTACTTGTGCACGGACGAACTTGGACAGAGGCTCGCATAAACACTGAAAACTCTATAAAGGCTATCATGAGTTGGCTACAAACCAACCTCCTCACTCTAAACGTCTCCAAAACTAAATACGTTACCTTTTCCCTTAATAAAACCTCGCTCCCTCCGCCTTCTTTCTCCATTAGTGCTCATGTCTGTTCTTTTGATACAGCCCCATTGACATGCAATTGTATATCAATTGAACGGACAACTTGCATTAAATACCTTGGAGTGATGCTTGATAGTGCCTTGTCCTGGAAACCCCATATCGATACACTGGTTTCTCGCATCAGAAAATTGTTGTTTGTTTTCAGGAACCTAAGAACATCACTAGATTTTAACAGCCTAAAAACTGTCTACTATGCTTTGGCCCAGTCTATTTTGTCATATTGCATCACCTCCTGGGGTGGCGCAGTCAAATCCCTTTTGCTTAGAGTGGAAAGAGCCCAGCGAGCTGTACTTAAAGTTCTCATAAATAAACCTTCATTTTTCCCCACCACTAATCTTTATTCACTCTGTCAAGTCCCAACAGTCCGTCAACTTTTTATCCTTAATTCTGTTCTTCGAAAACATTCCCAGTTGTACTATGACCACAATCTTATTAACCTCAAACGCAGATCTGACCGGATTTGTAAAATAGAATCTCGACGTACTGCTGCTGCAAACCGTCACTTTTACTACATCGGCTCCCATCTATATAATAGGATTAATAAGCTATTAAATATATACCCATTGACTCTCTTCAAGTGCAAGGAAAAATGTCTCGTATGGTTACAAACTCTGTCGTATGAAGACACTGAAAGTCTTTTAGAGGTTTCTAAATAAATTATAATACTAAACTCCTTAACCTAAATAAATACAAAACACACACACACAAACACCCACACACACACTCACACACACACAAACACACGCACACACACACACACCACACTTAATAATACACAACTCATACACTCGCACACATTACATTACTGTTTCACAATTTTTACTAAAATAACCATAGGTTTAATTCAAACTTTCCAGTTTTTATTTACCTAATTTTTGTTTTAGTAAGTTTTTTCTTTTGTTTTGTTTTTTAATGTATTTCCTATTCCTTTTTACCTTTTTTCATACCACCTCCACTGGAACTCTGTCTCTTTGACGCGGAGGAGGGCGTTGCTATCTGCGACACAGTTTTTAACTCATGCAGGTATCATCGTTTCCATTTTTGTACTGTACACTTTTGTTTAATGTTCCAAATAAAGATTATTATTATTATTATTATTACATTTAAATTATGATTGGCTAACTTTGACTGGCCTCACAGCTCAGTTGGTAGCAGCTTTGCCCTCTGCGCTGTAGGTTATGGGTTCGAATCCTACCCAGGACAAATATTTGTGTGTTAAACATGTTTATTCTGTGAGTATCTATTTACAAAAAAAAACGTATGTAAGTATTTTATCAGTTATCTGGTTCCCATCTTCCCATACTACCAACTGAGCCGTTAGGCCAGTGAAGTCATATTTAGAAGGTAAAGGTATATGATACAGTAGTTATTGAAATTATTAAAAGTACGAGTATTTGTTAAATAAATCACCAAACGGAAATCCTCACAAAAATCGGGAAACCACCACAATGCGACGGATGCTGATAGTTTGACAAAATGCCGCCATTTTGAACCGGAAACCGGAAGTCAGCCACGCGGCTTCTAATGGCGGATTAAATGTTGTGTAATTGTATGACGTTTTACAATAGTTATTGACTGAATAGATTAAAATTGGGGCTATTGTGCGTAAGCTTGGTATAGGAATTACATTAATAGACACTATAGTGTAGGGGAGTGTTAGGTAATAATAGGTATATACCATATTAAGCCATCATCTCAGACTCGTTTCCTTCAAATACTGGAGTTCTACTTATCATTAAGGATAGGATCATTGAAAAAAATGTTAGGCCCCAAGCCGTGTTTGTTGCCTGATTCTTTTAAGCTTGGTCGCGAACAGGCGAAGCTTCACCTAGCTCCTAGCACGTTTCAATGTGATCCTTGTGATTTTATTGAAATAAATAGCTTTTAACTTTGACTTTAAATAAAAAACCAAGCAATATGAGATGTAGTTGTGGGTTCGATCCCCATTGATGACAAACATTTGTGTGATGAACATAGATGTTTGTTCTGTGTCTGGGTAAGTAAGGTAAGTATTCTATCAGTTACCTTGGGGCTGGATGGCTCTGTGTGATAATGTCCACAAGTATTTATATTAAATTATATAAACGACTAAACTCTACGATTTTTACAAGATTGATTGTTCCGAACTCAGCGATTGTTATTGTGATCTTTCGTTTGTTTCAGACATACTCTCCTTGCATGATGCCGAGCCAAGCGCGCTGCGACCGTGTCCCGCCCACCCACAGTCCCGCCCTGCAGCAACCTGCCCACGAGTGGGACGCCGTGGACCTTAGAACCCAAGATGACCTACCTCTAGGTAAGTATTAAAAAATAGGATCACGGCTGTAATCCCCAAGAACGGAAGCCATGACTTAAGGGGTTTGTCAGAGGCACATTCCAAAATTAAATTTAGCACATGCCCACATTGGAATGCTGTGGATGGACCTTAAGACTCAAGATGACCTTCCAATATAAATGTATATCCCTTAAAAAAAAAAATGATCGCGACTAATCCCCAAGTACGGTAAACATCCTCTCAGATCTCCAGACGCTTAGATCCTTTGAAGATGTCTGGTGGTACGTCAGAGGCACGTCCAAACATTATATTTGGCACATGCCTACATTTTGCAGTAGTTAGCATTCCATACGTGACAGGTTGCAAGCCCACCGCCGCTTGTGAGAATACTAACTGGTTTCCTCACGATGTTTTCCTTCACCGTTTTGAGCTTGTGTTTTTGATGCGCATTTAAATTTTTCGAACAGAAAAATTGATGCACGCCGTGATTCGAACCCACGACCTTCTGATTGAAAGTCGAGGTATCACCCACTCCGCCAACATTGTAAATAAAAAAAATAGGATCTGGGATGTACCTAATTCTCAAATACGGTAGACATTCTCTCAGATCTCTAAGCTCTCGAGTCGTGATTCGTGATCCTATTTCATTAATAACATTTGTTTGCCAAGTCTTATGTCAAAGTTGTCTCTAAGTAGTCTTATCATCCCCAGATCCTCGTACCTGGTGCCGCGCTCATGTAGCCTCCTGGGTATCACGCTGCGGCGGAAGACCAGAGCGTTTCCCCATGAATGGGAAGGCGCTTTGTCTGATGACCCAGGACATGTTTGCTGCCAGAGTCCCAGGACAGGGGCATAAGCTACACTATGTGAGTATACATACATACATAAAATCACGCCTGTTTCCCAGAGGGGTAGGCAGATACCACGTCTTTCCACTTGCTAACTACGATCCCGACATACTTCTTTTGCTTCATTAAGTCTCATCACATTCATCATGCATGCTCGTCAGTTTAGAGTAGATACTCTTGACCTGGCTTTTTTTTTCAAAACAAAATCAATTTGGTCCAAGAAATACGACGAGGTCTTCCATTTCCAACGTTCCCATTCACACTCACCTTAATGACCTGTTGATATATAATAATTAAATAATAATTAGTGGAATTGTGTTTACCGTACTAATTATGTATAAATAAATAAGTGAGTAAATGACATTAAAATATTTTTTTCTTTGTTTTCAGGACTTCAGACGGCGTATCGGGAAGGCTTTAGCACTACAAGAACTAATTGAAAAGATGTCTAATAGCTACAATTGAAAATTTTATATAATAAGTATGTGTTTTTAATTTAGCAGGAACTTATGCCTTGGTACAATATTCAGATTAAAAAAATCCCTCTGACATTAGCTAAGACAGGTTTTAACTGGATTGTATCAGTTTTTTTTGTACTAATCAGGTTTTTCCCATTAGTCCAACGGGAAATTCACTAAAAAGTCCAACCGGAAGTGCACTAAAAAGTCCTACCGGAAGTGTTGTATTTAGTTATTATATTATATTTGTTGTAGTTGTATTGAACTCGTCTGAGACAAAATCCATTGTTAAGATACACATTAGTAATGTGTAATGTGACATTACACAGTACCTACTTTTTTGTCATCAAATTCGCCCGTTAATGTTTATGTACATTCTTATAACATTTAATTTTGGTAATGCAGAATCATTTTGTGTACATCTTAGTGTAGACAACTGTACCTAGGACATATACTTATATAAGTTTTTATTTAATTTTGTAGTTTTTTGTTCCTGTCTGAGAAGTTGGGACGAGTCACCTCTATAAAGATTACAATAAAGATTAATATATTTTTTTTATGGACAAACTGAGTTCGCGCATGGTCCGTGACGTTGTGACGTAGGTATTTTGGTTTCCATAGACAAAAGAAATACAGCTAATTACCATGTTATTTTCTTGTATTGCTGACGTTTCGATAAAAAAATATATTAATATAAAGTTAATTCTATAATCCTATTAATATCGTGGTGCGCCACTTTTTCCCAGAATTTAGTATTAGATTCATTTAAAACTATTTAATTAATAAGTGAGGGACTTTAGCCAGTGAGAGATTTGTAATGTTTATCACTGTGGGATATACTTATTTATAATGATGGCAATTCTGTTGTGTCTACGCGAAAAGCTAAAATTCCCAAAAGAACTATCGCTAAAAGAATAAGAGCGATCGTATTTTTACGAAGTTTTAGCTTGAGTCGGACACTTGAATTGCCATAATAACAAAGTTTTTAGTAATATCCATAGCTTTAGGTATAATTAATTTAAGTTTCAGTATTAATTTAGACCATTTTAATTGTCATCTTTATCCCGGCTATGATTATAATAATTCAAATTAGTATTTTAAACTTCTAGTCAGTTTAATAAACAAAATGAATTAAACATTATTGTAAGAAACTATTGTTTTTATATACCAACCTTCCCATTCTCCCCCTATTTGGAGGGTTATTCCAGAAATCCCCACTAATGGATATTTATTGAAAAAACTCCACTTATCCCCATTGACGGACCATTAACTTAACCGCGAGTCAGCTGTTAACCCTATACTTGGCAGAAATTTTTATTTTTGAAATGTTGTTTTTTTTTGTATAATTTGTGATCTAGGGTCATTAATAGAGGGGATAGTATGAAAAAAAAAATTATATTATTAATACTTTTAGATTTATTGAATGTACCATATTAGGCACATTGCCAGATGTGTCATAATCAACTTTACTAAATCAACGTACCATATGTGTCACACTGCCAGGCTTATATACATTTGTGTTTAACACTTTATATAACAAAAATATTACATTCTTACTTTAAAAAGTAACAAAAACATGCTAAAAATAATTTGCGATTACGTTATATTCATTTTCAATTTATAATCTGTAGATAATATATATATAAGTATATAAAACTCTTTAGTATTCCCCTAATCCTTTCTTAGTTTGCACTTTTGTGCAATGTATGCACCTCCCTCTGCTAAATTTGAAAGTTGGGTGATGAGAAATTTAATCAAGCGTTTTAGAGAAGATAGGCGAGTATTATCAACAGCCCCGAAATGATGTATATGCCCCAAAACGATCTGCTAGATCAGAAAATGATTGTAAAAATATTTTTCATCGCCTTCTGAAACTTCGGAAGAAGTGCTTGCTATTTATGTGCTGTAAAGATTTGTTTTTGCACATATAGAGAGATGATGTCATCTAAGTAGAACAGCTTGAAGTATTGAATGACACTCTTTTCTGCAAGTCAAACCCCAAAGAAGACATGATCTTTGACTTCAGCAGAACTAGTGAACTTTTTACAACGCCAATAAGGTGTTAGTCTTTAAGACCTTCCTTCGTGCCTAATACACTAGATCTTATTGATTAAGTAGCTGCTTAGGGTCAAGGCTGCATACCTACAATAGGGAAGGTACTTGTTCAGAATCAACGGGCAGTGAACAGTGATCGACAGCGATGACAGTTGATATTGTAGCAGAAATGTTGATGAAACAACTTGATTCATCTCATTATCAACATTTCATAAAAAGTTTAGGTTTTCCAGTGAAAATGGCAATGGGAAGGTGTGAAGGCGGTGAACTGCTATCACAGCATTGCTATTGTTCATCATCTGATGATTAAATTTCGTCTAAATCTGACTTGCCCCCGACTTGAAGATAAGACCCACAAGTTGACGAGGTCAATGTTGCTGCTGCTGATATAATTGCGGCACCTGTGGCGCTAAAATGTCATTTTACCAAGTACTTCGCATCAAAGTGACATCTTATGTACATTCTCAGCTCTATAATTTCTTGACAATTAAAGCTCAAGCTTGAAAATTTTATGACGATTGGTGAATTTCGAGTTATTGGAGCAACGATTAGAATGCAATCGTCGAAAAAACATTCATACTAGCATAAAAGGGCCGACGACACCTCCGAGTTGTCAAAGAGATCTCGCTTCGCTCGATCAAAAATCATAAATGTATGTAATTTTGTAAAAATATAATTTATACGAGTATGGCAATGTCACATATCAGGTACATAGTAAAGATAAACTTGAATGGCGCTCATCTGGCAATGTGACTTATTTGGTACATCATGAAAAACCAGTTGATTGCATGCCATTGTAATTCATTTAAGAACATGAAAATATTAATTTCGGGTGTAAAAAAATGTTAACTATTACATATCAACCGTTTTTGACAGAAATAATAAAAAAATACTAGTAATATTTATTTTTTTTACCCTGCGGTGCGAAGACTCCTTTCACTGGTCAGCTATCATTCGCTCTACTTCAAATTGAGAGTTGCAAATCATCAAAAAGTATTTTTTAGTAGAATTGGGACAATATTTTCTAAATTATGTAATAATTAAAATAGATTAAAAATATTATTTCACGCGTTGGGAATTTTTGAAAGTTGAACGTACCAAATTAGGCACTCTGCCAAGTATAGGGTTAAACAGCAACTTTGTGTTACTTGGGTATTAAAATGGGTATTTCTGGACTTTTTAACCACAAATTCCTATATAGTACCCCTGCTATTGTCAGAAATAAAAATAAGATCACGACTGTAATTCCCAAAAACTGATCTCCGCCGAAACAAGGCGCTTAGATACTTGAAGATGTCTAAAAGAGGTAGTAAGCGGCACGTCCAAACATTACGTAGTGCCAATTAAAAGATTAGTGCCAAATAAACAAGAAAAAATATAAAAAATAATAAACGTAACAAATCTACAAGTAGTTTTTAAACTACACCACCTTTTTACAAAGTCTTGTCATCTTGATTGACTTAAGTGACATAATATGCAAAACATGACAAATTCTTTGTTGTTTATTTTTCTACCATAGCCCATAGGCCGATACAAAATTTTACATTTATTTGTTTATAAAAACATAATATCATTAATTAATAATATAAATAAAATGGAGGAAGCATTTGAAAAACTTAAAAAAGGCAAACAGAATAGCGTCGATAATCTTGTAAAGTGGATGAAGGATTGTAAGTACCTACCTAAATTAAGACTTGTGCCCGCTGCACCCCTTTAGGGGCGGAGTTTCGGGAATACCTTTCTTATATATATCTGAGGCTATTAAGTAGTGATTCAATTAATATATAAATATATATGTACATAAGGAAAAAAAATATTGGCGGACTTACACAGCGCCATCTAGCCCTAACTAAGCAAAGCTTGTACTATGGGAACCAGTTAGTTAATATATTACATAAATACTTTATTTTTTCTTCTAAATACATAGATACCTACTTATTATACCATACCTAGTAACACCCAGACAAAGAACAAACATCTATGTTCATCACACAAATGTTTGTCCTGGGGATCGAACCCACAACTACAGCGCAGAAGGCAGAGTTACTACCAACTGACCTATGAGGCCAGTCAATAGTCAATAAATCAGAATCAAAATAAACCATCACCCACCAACATAATAATATTTTGATTTCGTTGTATCGATCTAACACCTCTCCAGTCTAGTTGGCCATGCGTTAATACTTCAGTTAGGAAAGCCAGCCAACTGAAAACACGAACAGCAGGTTTATTGCGTAAAAATCGATCTTCATTCGTTTATCGAAATCGGATCATCAGGTACCTACGAAGATATGCGCGGTCATACTTACATAATAAACAGTAACAAAAAAATTATATACCTACCTACACATGTCTCCTCTTTTTTCGTTAGTTTCGTTTAAAAATTACAGCTAAACTAATAGACGAAACTAAAGCAGCAGAGGAGAAAGCAAGAAATCTGTTCAAAGGCGTAAATGACGTAAAAGACGTTGAGTTGGCCAAGTTCAAACAGGCAGTTACGAAGTTGGCTGAGGAGCAGAAGAAGACGGTGGATGAGTTTACCAAAATGCTTAGTCAAGAAGGTTAGCACAGTTTCTAGCTATGTTCAAAGAAAGAAAAAAGAAAGAAAGAATATAATTTTGTGTCACCATATCGTTGGTTGGTGAATATTGGCTTACGTAGTGTTGGCTGGTAATAAAATAAATTTATTTTTATTGTAGGTACTTAAACCAAATATTACCAATAAAAACATAAAAACAGGACACAACAACTGTTCATAGATGCTATTAATTTTTTAAAGTGCAAATTATGGTATTAAATTACTATTAAATAAAAATAGGTTAGTCGTTAGGTCACTGTTTATGGTCGGAAAATTGCCAGCCGCGCAGTCAAACGACTAACTTTATAAAGCAAGATTGCCGACCGTACTGAAGTCATTCAGACGCTTAATTAGTGTATAATAAGGACCTTATTTAGGTAGGTATCTACTTTATTGTATGTAGGAGGAACTAAATATAGACTACATAATGTAGCGTAATATTTAGATAAAAAAGGCTAGAGGCTACCTCTACCTATTGTAGCCACCTATATTAAGTTCGAAAAATGGTCACGGGCACGGGTTGTCCACACGGATAGACAGTAGGTAGATTATTGTCGGTTTGTTTGCCTTCTATTGTATAAAAAAATCAAAATTATACTTTCACAGGACCGAAGCTACTCACTGCGGTGTCGGCAGGGTTAAGTAGCGCCGTTATGGCCGGCGCGAGTGCTTTTAAAGATGCTATGTCGAAGAAATAAAAATAGATTTGAACTCTTCAATGGCTTTTATATCTAGGAAATGTAGCGTAAACATACGAGGGAGTGCATGCAAAACTACTGCATAAACGAAAATCAGTTGGGATAGGTAAGGTATCTTAGCTTTAAATAGTCTTCTACTCACCGTTAGATGGCACTGTTCTCAAACTTATATCAGCTTGAAACACCTGCTATTGAATAACTGACAGTTCTAGGTTTCCGAACGAAATGTTAGCTGTCAATTTTGACAATGACAATTAGTTTTTGCTTCAATCACGCTTTAATTCAAAGAAAAATAAAATTTTTGTGTCCCCAATTTTGAAATGGGATTTTGCTATGAAATTTATATCAACTTGTACCGATAACATTATCTTCCTTACAGTTTTTGAACGCTGCAATTTAAATTTAACTCTTCCCAATAAATTTTCGGAGAAATAACTGTTGCTAAGTGAAAGTGTAATGTTTTGTGGCCGTGAATGAAGTGTTGTTATTATCAATATTCTGTTGCAGTGTTTAAGTTTCTCGTGCTAAATTAAGGTCAGCGGCAGTATATGATACTCTGGACTGCTGGTGAGTACATAATAAAGTTTGTTTATTGATTATTTATCACTAAAATGCTTGCAAAAAGTTCCTATTTGATAATCAACTTTATGCATATCTATTGTCCACTTTCTCTTCTGTATGTCGAGAAGTGTATATATTTTTTTTACCTCTTGAAACTATTTAAATTACGCCAATATTACTATATCCATAGTAAAATAAGTTTGTTTTTCTTTGTCTTATTTGACCTATTAATTAGTCATAGATGTAATAATAATGTTAAATAGAGACCTATAAACACATTACACAATTGAATTGGCGGGCTGATATATCATATTACTTGTAACACACTCGCATTATTATTAATCTATAGGTATTTATTATTTGGGTTATGCTATGACAAATTTTATTCCTACCTAAACTACAAACTATCCCGTACCCAACTACCCGTTCAAAGCCTAGTACTTTTTATCTAGGTGTAAGTATACCAAAATGATAACGAATTTGCACTGATATTTATTGTTTCCAGGTCAACACCCTCAAGTCGAATGATGGTTAAAAACTGAAGTGCGACAGATAGACAACATGGCGCTGATAAGTGAGTGATAAGATTTATATCAGTAATATAAAATGTGTTTAAGCTTTTGACTATATTAACTAGCTTTTACCCGAGACTTAGTCTGCTTTGATTCAGAAAATAATTTCTTGACAAATATATAGAATTAATTTTTTATTATTTAAAGTAGCCCATGTCCGTCCCAAGACTTTAATCTATATGAAATCACATCACAATCAGCTTAGCGGTTTGGTTGTGATAAAGTCATAGACAGACAGACAGACAGACAGACAGAGTTACTTTCGCATTTATAATATTAGTATACATTAACCAACTGTGCCAGAAGGAGGGTATGTCTTTAAGCATATGTATGTATGTCTATTTCTTTGGCAAGCTACATACACAACTTGACGAGTTACGACATAATTATGAGGTGTATGACAGTAGTCTGCTGTATGCGTCTCAATTGAGGGAGTGACATAGGCTATTAGATATATTTTTGTAAAAATGACGCCCCCCCTCCCCAAAATTTTTTATTTTGCGTTTTTATTTTGTAATTTTTTTTAGTAGTCAGGTTTTATATTTTTATAATAATTTATTTTATTTTGTATATATAACACATGTAGTAGCACTATGGTATTATAGACTTCTTAAGTCGGGGTCCCACGGCGCGTAAAACGACGGGCCGCGCCGGATGACGCTCCGCCTGTGCGCGTCCTGCGCGTTGCTTACAGAGTGTTCCGAGCACAGGCACCACAGATGCTTCGTTCACACGGCGCGTCCGTCCGCCTTGGCGCGGTCTGGCGCGTGTAAACGCGGGCCGTGGGACCCCGGCATTAGACAGCTTTGACTGGCCTCACAGCTCAGTTGGTAGTAGCTCTGCCTTCTGCGCTGTAGGTTGTGGGTTCGATCCCCACCCAGAATAAATATTTGTGTGATAAGAATAGATGTTTGTTTTGTGTCTGGGTATTATTATGTATTTTGAGTATATATTTACAAAATAAAGTATCTATACAAGTATTCTATCAGTAATCTGTTTCCCAATGTTCCCATAGTACATGATTTGCTTAGTTTGGAGCTAGGTAGCGCTCTGTAAAATGCCCACCAATATATAATTTAATTATCTAATACTGATTTATTTTCTTAGACGCTGCCAGTCGACGATTATTTTTGTTCGAAACGAAAAAAGAAATACTTGTGAACAAGCCACATCTCCTATTTTATAATGTATAGTATATGTGAATAAAGATGTACCCATCTTTAATCACTTCGATAAATAATCCTACCGACCGCTGCAATGATTACAAACACACGTCCGCGCGTGGTCCGCCTTAGCTTTTCGAATAAATTAATGATATAAATTATGTATAATTACTTATCAAAAATCTATCCTAATAGAAATCTAGATCTACATTACCTATCTTTAACAATAAATCACAAGTTGATTTTAATAGTAGGTATATAAAATATTTCGATCATAAATTCTAAAACGTATCATTTTGAAATAATATTTTTATCGTGAAAAGTTTCTGCTATTATGTTTTCAGCTTAATAGAAATCTAGGTAGGAACCTGAAGTAATATACTTATAAAAATAGGAGATGTGGCTTGTTCAGAAGTATTTCTTTTTTCGTTTCGAAAAAGAGCAATCAGCGACTGGCAGCCTCTTAATAAGATTATGTAATGAAATAAATTCAATAAGATCACGACTGTAATCCCCAAGCATAGTAGAATAGAAATCCTCTCAGATCTCAAGGCGCGCAGATCTTTGAAGATGTCTAAAGGGGGTAATCAGCACATCCAATAATTTGGGACACACATTTGCAGTAGTTAGGATTCCAAACGTGACAGGTTGCAAGCGCATTGCTGCTTATAAGAATGCTAGTTTCCACACGATGTGTACACGTATTAATGGGCATATACATTTTAAACCTCAGAAATTAAAGAAGGATTTATCTAAAAAAAAAATTTTTCTTTCAGACGAAGCTACGGAGATGCTTCAGAAAAGTACCAAGTAAGTTACTAATTAATTAAAGTTCATAATTTCAAAAAATAGTTTTTTGTATGGGCAACGCCAGATAGGAACTTCATTTATTGTTTAAATTTATAGAAAACATATTTTTTATGAACTTCACCGCCGGCGAGTCGGACTCGCGCACGAAAGGTTCCGTACCATTATCTTTAAAAAACCCTTGGCCGGTTTTATTTACGAAAATTTAGGTTTCGCTTGGACACAGAATCGCCACCAATACCAACGACTATTGGCAGTAGGTACCTCGCGTCATACGACTCTAAGAGCATGAGCCTTGACAAGATTGAAAGTGAATGGCTCGATCGTTAGGTAAGTGTGTAGTCCAAATCGGGTTTACGTCGCACTAGCTTCCGCCCGTGGTATTGCTCTCGGTATATAAGTGACAAATACTATTTAAAGTAGCAGACAAATTACTAGCAGTCACCCTTGGCTTCGCACAAGTTTACTAATGAAGATTATAGGTAATTTTTTGATGTAACCTAAGCTAGGTTACATTATTGCGATTTTCGTGGAGATCTCTAATTTTATTCAAAATAAAATTATATTACTTGCTGATATTGATAGGTAAAAGATTTGCCTGTAGTTTTATTAGATAGGTAGAAAATGATTTATTGCGCAATACATGTAACATGTACATAGGCGAACTTAATGCTAGTTAGCATTTATTCCAGCGAACCTTTGTCCATTTATCCATTACAAACAAACATACAAAAATCTTTTTATTCTCTTTCTAGTGTAGATTTTAAATCTGGTCACATAGTTTTACAAATGAACGCCTGTTGTAAAACTTATAGTAAAAAGCAAGAGCGATTGCTATTAAGAAAAATAACAAGCGCTAAGATCAGAAGGTTTATGACTAGTTGCACTGGGTCAAACGATTTTAGACTCTAACAAAATGTTCTGTGTATTTTATAAGCTTTTATTGACATGTTTGGACGTGCCTCTGACTACCCACTATAGATATCATCAAGGATCTAAGGATCGCCTCGAGATCTGAGAGTATGTCTATCGTACTTGGGGATTACTGCCGTGATCCTATTTTTACAAGCTTTTATTTAACTTGCAATGTATGTATGTATGTATCTATTCAACTATGTAACTATGTTTGTTTTAAGGTGGAATCTTGCAACTTAATTATGAAGCAGTTATATCTAACCGATTGAGCTGAAATTTTGCATACTTTTGTAACTTCGGTGACAATGCAATAATATGGTGACAGCGAACTGATCTGATGATGGAGTCAGGAGCTGTTCAATAGTCACTCATAATGGAACTCTTTATTAAACAATTCGATTGAGTAAATACTTTACATTCTTGTCAAGTTCCAATGACAACTTTATAATAAGTGACTGGTGCTCGATGGTTTGCATGATTTTACAAAAGCTTGTCATTGAAAAATATTTTTTATTTTTTCATTTTTAGGGTTCCGTACCCAAAGGGTAAAAACGGGACCCTATTACTAAGACTTCGCTGTCTGTCTGTCCGTCTGTCTGTCACAGGGCTGTATCTCATGAACGCGATAGCTAGACAGTTGAAATTTTCACAGATGATGTATTTCTGTCGCTGCTATAACAACAAATAATAAAAACAAAATAAAATAAATATTTAAGTGTGGCTTCCATACAACAAACGTGATTTTTTATCGATAAGTACGGAACCCTTCGTGAGCGAGTCCGACTCGCACTTGGCCGGTTTTTATTATTAAGTTTATCACCATGACGTGCTTCTAGCACCATACGACCTCACTATGACAACAAGATTACCATGATAAACATTTAATATTGGGTTCCAATATTATCGCGATAACCAAACGACAATTTGATTAAAAATGGGCGCGCTATGTGTATGTATGTATTAAATTTATTTATATGTCCACCAATATTTATTTATTTCGTTTTAATAAATCATTAATTTAAAATAACAATCATTTAGTTATTTTAAATTAACGAAGAAAGATTGACAAAACAGGTAGGTATATCAGGCAAGTGTGAATGGGAACGTTGGAAGAGGAAGACCTCGGCGTATGTTCCTGGACCTAATTGATGAGGTTTTCAAAAAAGGCCAGGTAAAGTGTACTCTAATCCGACGAGCATGCATAGGTAATGAGAGTATATGAAGCAAAATAAGTATGTCAGGATCGTAGCAAGTGGAAAACCGTGGTCTCTGCCTACCCCTCTGGGAAACAGGCGTGATGTTATGTATGTACAAATATTTATTTATTTAGTTATTTAAAAATCTGTTTATTGAAAGGAGATTGGGTGATAACTCTGACAACCCCTACTAGACATCATTAAAGGATCTGAGAGGATGTCTACCGTACTTGGGGATTACAGTCGTCATCCTGTTTATTTTTATTTTTTGATTATATTCCTAAAAATATATTAACGAACGGATATCCTTAAGCTCTAGGTACATTAAAAACTATATTTCTTAGCAATTTATTCTGATACGCGAAATTAAACTCTATTTTGTTACAGCAAAGATGCAGAATAATTTGCAAAGTCTGAGACGTGGGTTACAACTAAGTGATCTAAGCTTAGTAATCGGCGTAGGGATGTGTATTTGTCGATAGATTTTATCGATGTTTTTTAATGCTTGTGGCGTAGCAAGCTAAATGTTTTATATTAATATCCAAACACACTTAAACTTTCGCATTATTAATAGTAACTGGAACAAACAGAAACTTAAATGTTTATTTAACAACTAACTGCTCGCCCCGGCTTCGCACTGGTGGTACCTGGATAAAAAGAAGCCTATGTGTAATGTTATTCTAATGTAAAAGCTATAATACTGTCAGTATTTTTTGCGTGAAAGAGTAACAAACACACACACACATAAACTGCTTCATACAAGATGTATTAACGTTTCAAAACCGTGCCCCTTACGGGCCACGGCTATTTCTAACTGGTTGTGTCATTATACATAAAATAATATTGATTAATGCAAAAGAAAAAAACACCGGTGACACACAGGCGTGCGTAATTTCCGAACTAGGTACGGTAATCCCCTCACTAGAGCCACCTTGGTTCAATTGAGTCAGAGTCAGTTCCCGCGCTCTGTTACGCCACGAGCGACGCGTCTCGCTTTCTCGCGAGCTGCTTTCCCAAATCGGACAACCGATTTCCGATTAAGACTACTATGTGAAAAGAAATTGCGAGTTTTATTGTAAGAATGGTGCTTTTTGTTGCGTTTTTACGTTGGTTTTGTTGTTTTTAATACTCGAAAGAGTAATACTCGGTTGTGTTTTTTTTATATTTATCTCAGAACTCTGTCATTTATTAACTTACCGATTTGTGTGATTACCTATGTGAAAGAAATTGCGTGTTTTTGTAAGAGTGCGTTTTGACTAGTTTTTTTGTTGCGTTTTTAGGAGATTCTCTTTATGCTCTCCTTGTTACCTCAGAGCTCGATTTGGAAAAAAATATTATTTTGGTTGGGAGGACATACCTAGTCACTGTTTGGTCCCATTTAAAATTGAAAAAAAAAACTATCTCTAAACATAAAAAAATAGGGGATTAAATGTATTTATATACTTTTAATCCCTTTTAATTCTTTTGAGTATTTTGTTAAAATACTCAAAAGAAGGAGGAGATTTTCAGTTTGACTGTGTCTTTTTAAATGTTTGTTATCTCAGAACTTTGTCATTTATTAACTGAATTGGAAAAATATTATTTTTGGTTGGATAAATTAATATATTCCCGTTTGATCCCATTTAAAATTGAGGAAAAATACAACCCATAAACATAAAAATAATGTTATTTATTATGTATTTATGAGGAATCTACATACTAATTTAATTATTATAAATGCGAAAGTAACTCTGTCTGTCTGTGAAGTTATCACGGCCAAACCGCTGGGCCGATTGTGATGAAATTTCATATACTTAGAGATAGTTTAAAGTCTTGGGACGGACATGGGCTACTTTTTTTTACCAAAATTATCTTTTGATTTTAGGAATTTCGGAAACGATAAAGTTTTCAAAAACTAGTAATATTATATACTAACAAACATGAAGTCGGTTTTGTTTTTGAAACGTAATTAATATAATAAATGTTAATATGTTAATGTTTTATTACTTCTATGAAATGATCTATGCCTAATCTTGTTTTAAAATGAAATAGGTACCTTATATTTATTCTCTTGTATCTATAGCGTTATAGACCTTGACGTTTAAATTAATTCCTTAAAATTTATAATATTACTAATAATTACTATAATAATATTACTAATACTATTATTATAAATCCAAAGTTTATGAGATATGATTCTGAGTTTATAATTGTTTTTAGGCGTTCCGTACCCAAAGGGTAAAACAGGACTCTATTACTAAGACTCCGCTGTCTGTCTGTGTGTCAGTCACAAGGCTGTATGTCATGAACCGTGATAGCTAAACAGTTGAAATTTTCACAGATGATGTATTTCTGTTGCCGCTATAACAACAAATACTAAAAACACAATAAAATAAATATTTAAGTGGGGCTCTCATACAACAAACGTGATTTTTTTTGCAGTTTTTTATAGATAATGGTACGAAACCCTTCGCGCGAGTCCGACTCGCACTTGGCCGGTTTAATTATTTGTAAGTTTGGATGTTTGTGACTCGATTACGCACAAACGACCAAACAGATTTAGATGAAACTTGGAATATAGGTACATAGCCTGTGTCCTGGAATAGCATAATAGGATTTTTATCCAGGGAAAATTATGTGAAGCCGCAGGCATACGCTAGTTATAAATAATTGGTAAAAAAGTCAAGGTCAACATCTGTTAAAAATAGTTCCGAGTTAAAAAAATATTACGAAGATAATTATATTTGTTTTTCCACAAATGGACTAACCATTTGTTATATAAAATGCCTGCGAAATAAATTGTACACTTACTTCGGACTTGCCTGTGGCTAACGACGTTTTTTGTGAGTATCTAGATAGGTGTTTATAAAACTCTTGCGTTACTGACTGATCTATCAACGCAAAACCATTGGTCCTTGAAACTTGAAACTTGGAGGGTGTATTGTATTCCTTTTGGTGTTTAGGGGTGCATTAAGAAAGGAATTCCCGTAATTCAACCCCTAAGGGAATGCAGCGGAGGGTTGAAGTCTGTTTGAAAATAAATTCACGTAAACGAAGTCGAGGTTTCAATTAATTAATTAATAATATTGCTCTAGATTCATTGAAGTTTCGTGTCTTATTTTGAGCCATTGTCATTGATCTTAACCAATAATTAGGCTACATAGTACCTACCAACCTATGTAGGTAGTTACATAATAATTGTCAAATTTTACCATGCTTCATTGTCAATTAACTCGGAAAAAGCATGACAACAACTGTTTTTCTCTAAACAGAGTCTTTAAATCCAGTTTCCGGGCTTTTATTAGGATTTTTGGGCTAGATTTTACCAATTTCGCTTGAAACCTAGATAAAAAACCGGCCAAGTGCGAGTCGCACTCGCGCACAAAGGGTTCCGTACCGTTATCTATAAAAAAACGGGAAAAAATCACGTTTGTTGTATGGGAGCCTCACTTAAATAATTATTTTATTGTTTTTAGTATTTATTGTCATAGCGACAACAGAAATACATCATCTTTGAAAATTTCAACTGTCTAGCTATCACGGTTCATGAGATACAGCCCTGTGACAGACAGACGGACAGCGAAGTCTTAGTAATAGGGTCCCGTTTTTACCCTGTGTGTACGGAACCCTAATAACACTTAAATGTTACTTAATGTGTACACTTGCATTGCACATAATGCATTATTTCCTCCACACACATAACAAATCACATAATAGATGCCTATTTCCTTATTAAAAGCTTCATCGCACAACGGTACAATACCAGAATATTACTTTCCTTATTTGTTTCTGCGAGAATGTGGGCATGTGTCTAATGTAATGTTTAAACGGGCCTCTGACTAACCCCTTTAGGAACCGAGCGAGATTTGAGAGGATGTCTACCGTACTTGGGGATTACAGTCGTGAATCTGTTTATTTTATTTTCCTTATTATTAATACGTCATTTTCGAAGCCGTCATACTAATAAGAATGGGGAAACCACGCGGTTAGACTACGGGTCTCACTAATGGTGGTCTAATGGCTTGGTGACAGGGTTAACGGGGCCAAGGTTTGCGTCATGGCTTAGCGGCTGCTGACGTCATGGCTTTACATGCCATCTGAAGCATTGCAACTCTTGGTATAGAAAGAACATAACAATAAATTAAAAACTTTAAAACAAATCTGAAGGTCGTGGGCTCAAATTCTAGACGGACATCAATGGATTTTTCTGTTTGTTAAATTGATATGCGCCGGTGAAGGAAAACATCGTGAAGGAATCAGTTAGTATTCTTGTGAGCGGCGACGGGCTTGCAAGCTGTCACGTGTGGAATGCTGATTACAGCAAAATGCGGGCATGTGCCAAATGTAATGTTTGGACGTACCTCTGAATAACACCTTTAGACATCTTCTAAAATCTCAGCGTCTGGATATCCGAGAGGATGTCTACCGTACTTGGGGATTACGGTCGTGATCCTATTTATTTATTTTATTTTATTTTGAACCTACGACCTTTGGATTGAAAGACGAGGCACCGCCGAACCAACATAGCTTTTATTTTGTTAAATTGTTGTTGTTAGCTTTGTTATTGATGCCATTATTTACTTTAAAATGAATACTAGCAGAAGTAAATAATATTCCATTTGTTAAGTTGGAAAATACTACTCATACATATGACGTAGAAAATAATCATTAAAGAATTGAATGAGTGTCGTGTTTGTTGCCTGATCCTTCTATTCTTTGCATTCATTAGGGTGTGAAGGCACCCTCTAATCCCCAGATTACCCCCTTTAGACATCTTAAAGGATCTAAGCGCCTTGAGATCAAAGAGTATGTCTAGCGTAGGGATTACAGTTGTGATTACAGGTGATGCATAAAATTTTTGTTTTTTTGTATGGGCCCGGACACTAACTTAAACTAAATTAAACTTAACTAAATTTGACGATTCTAAATGATCCAAGTGATTTCAATGAATAAACGCTATTTTGATTTTGATTGTTTGATTTTGACTTGGCCGGTTTTATTTCCGATGATAAAAAAATTCCTGTCACTCAATAACTTTTAGAAATACAAATAAATTGGAATAAACGGTTATATCGTAAGTTAGATTAAGTGTCTGTATAAATATCATCGATAGATGATAAGCAAAGGTAACGCCACTGGTCGATGCTATCTATCTGATAGTGTGAAAACAACTTTGCGATGGAGGGAGGGAGGGAGCTAGGGAGGTGCCGACAAGCAGTTTTATCGATAGTAGTCACAGATGCAATAATAATACAGTATAGTCCCTTGACCACAAGGTCATGTTCTTGATTTTCGGTAGACTACCCTAACCTACTCGGCACCCAACCTTGCAAGTTTTTATAGCTTTTATAAATAAATAAAATAAATTTCATCACAATCGGCCTAGGGGTTTTGTCGTGATAACGTCACAGACAGACAGAGTTACTTAAGCATTTATAATGTTAGCATAGATTTATTTTTTATTTCTTAAAAAAAATGAAAATTTCAAATCTTCTTCTCTCTTCTGAGAATCTCTTATCTGAATACATCATCTTTTGAACCTCCAGCGCTGTCACCAAATGGGTGGGTGACCAATAGCGGCAATAATAGTACTTCAGTGCTTTCGAATTAACAAAAACTCGCCGTCGGCGTCGCCAGAGTTGACCGCACAAAACAACTTAAAAAATATCGATAAAATTATCGAAAAGTGTATCCCATTACTAATTAAAACCGTTTTTGAAGGACTTGCAAAACAATTTTGTTTAATGTCATTCTTTCGGTTCTTTCTTGGTCACCTCGCTAGTTGCGACTGTTGCAATTGGATATGCCTGAAGGGGGTAATCAGAGGCCAAACATTTCACACATGCCCACATGTTTGCAATAGTTAGCATTCCATACGTGACAGTTTGCAAGCCCGTCGCCGCTTTTAAGTATACTAACAGTCTCCTTAAATATTTTCGCCGTGCTATTAGAAAATTCTATTGATGCACGGCCAGGATTCGAACCCAATACTTTCGGATTTAAAGTCAAATTATTCCCTAGCTACCCAAACGAAAAACATTAAAAAATGATATAAGATCACGACTGTAATCCCCAAGTATGGTAGACATCCTCTCAGATCTCCAGACGCTCAGTACCTGGAACATGCTTAAAGGGAGTAGTCAGAGGCACGTCCAAATCGCCCATATTATGCTGTAGGTAGCTCACAATACGTGACAGGTTGCAAGCCCACCGCCACTAATGCATATATACCTGTTATTCGTCGTCGGACTCTTTGCAAAACAAACTAGCGATTATCTATTGTTTCAATTACAATGTTTTTATTTATTTCCAATCATTGTTTGACAATTGGCATAAACAATGCTGGCCAGATTCTGTTTTTAACCGACTACAAATCAAACCGGCCAAGTTCGAGTCGGACTCGCGCACGAAGGGTATACCATTATCTATAAAAACCGGCAAAAAAATCACATTTGTTGTATGGGAGCCCCACTTATATATTTTTTTATTCTGTTTTTAGTATTTGTTGTTATAGCGGTAATAGAAATACATCATCTGTGAAAATTTCAACTGTCTAGCTATCACGGTTCATGAGATACAGCCTGGTGGCAGACATACCGACAACGGAATCTTAGTAAAAGGGTACGGGACCCTAAAAATGGGCGGCCTTATCGCTAAAAGCGATCTCTTCCAAGCAACTTCTGTAATCGGTAATGATTATGATGGTGGTGAATTGAGAACTGGAATTTAACATGTAGACATGTCCCATGTTATTAGTATGCCATGGTCAATAAACATGTTTATGTGTTGCAACAGAATGTATGTAGATAGTACTCGCCTGAACTGTGTTGGTCTAATAAGAGCCTATTAACTTTCAATCTGAAGGTCGTAAGTTCGAAGCTTGGCCGTGCATCAATGGGTTTTTGTATTTGAAAAAACTAAAAAGAAAACGAATGAAAATGTTTCAACCAATCGACAAGGTAAGAGACGATATTTATTAGACGAGTTTTTTAAGTTTTATGAAGGAACTGTCAGTCCTACATAAATATAATTTAAATGGGACCAACTTGAGACTATTCTTTACACAATAGAAATAAAATCATCGAAATCGGATCACCAGGTAAAAAGATATGCGCGCATGCGCATAGCTAAAAAGTACCTGGTTGAACGAGCTTTGTTCGGTATTTCATAGTTATAGCAAATTTTTTTAAAATATACGCTTCTAATTGTGAACCTCCTTTTACGTAAGTGGAAAATATAATGCGCATTTTTGTAACACGCGATCATAACATCGTGTAAAACCAGTATGCCATCAAAAGCATAACTTGTAAAAAAAGCCAAGTCTCGCAACGCAACTCAGTTCTTCTACCGTAAAAAGTTGTGAGATCCATGTAATAAGTACCAAGTCGGTTAATTTATTCAGTCCCTACTTTAGAGCCTTGTAATTAGCTAACCTATAACAATATCTTATAGTGACCATATTAATATTAAAAGTCTTGTATGTTTTAAAATAAATAGATTGACTTGGCCATCGCATGGAAACACAATGTATCTCGCAAGTAATACATTATTACATTTAATTAGATTGTTTAGTTATTTTTGTTGCCGCTTTTTTTTTGCTCGACTTGGCACTGCCGTTACCCCAGATTCTTGTAAGCGGCGATGGGAAATACGTGCTGACTACCCCCTATATCTTTAAGGATCTGTGAGGATGTTTACCATACTTGGCGATTACAATCACTGATTATATATTTATAAGTTGTTAATTGTAAATACTTAACATTATCTGATTGTACGAGTAACGCGTGCAACAGTTACCTAAGTATCTATCCTAAATCGAATTGGTGCTGCGCTGAAACCTATATTACTAATCTTCACTACTATTTACTAGATTAAACAAATTATTATAAATAAAAACCGGCCAAGTGCGAGTCGGACTCGCGCATGAAGGGCTCCGTACCATTATCTATAAAAAACGCCAAAAAACACGTTTGTTGTGTAAAGACCCGTACGGGAGCGATATTAACATATGAGGTGATTTATTTATATATTTATAAGTTTTCTGTTTAAAAATATTTTTGAATGACAATCTTTTGTAAAATCATTCAAACCATCAAGCATCAGCGCTATCACCTGTCACATCATATAGCATTGTCATCGGAACTTGGCAAAAATGCAAAGTTTTTACTAAGGAATTCCGTTGTGAGTGACTGTTAAACAGCTCCTGACTCCATCATCAGATTAGCTCGCTATGACCATATTATTGTATTGTCACCAGAACTAAAGGTGTATGCAGAATTTCAGCTCAATCGGTTGAAGATAACTGCTTCAAAATTGAGTAGCAAGATTCCACCCGATTAAACATAGTTATATACATACATACATTGCAAGTTAAATAAAAGCTTGTAAAATATTGAGAGCTCCTCGAAAGTTGCAATAATGTAATCTAAGGTCAGTTAATACACAACTAGTATACACGTGCGAAGCCGGGGTGGGTGGTTGCTAGTTTTTATAATATTTTGTTATTAAAAACATATCTAAAACAATTCTTACTAATGTTTGTGTCAGTTGTGTTTGTGTAGAACGCAATAAAAGATAACATTTAAAACAAATAATGTATTATCTGCATGAAGATTAGTGGTAGCCATGATGTTAATATTTATTTACATTTAACATATTTAGTTACAACAAGCATGTCATAGAATCTTATTACATTTTTAAACGACGAAAAAAGGATCAATTCGACACGTTTAAATATATTCTTGTAGGACTAATATAATAGTTTCTTCATAAAAATTAACAAACTAATATCGTCCCTTGACTTTTTAATATTTTCGTCAGTTTTCCTTTTTAGATTTTTAAACGTAATTATAACTTAATATAATAATCATTCAGTCATCGGTATTTTGGAAAAAAAACAAAAGAAATTCCGGAAAATTTTCTACTTTTGTTTTTTAACCGACTTCAAGAAAAGGAGGAGGGTCTTAATTCGGTTGTTTTTACTCGCTCATGATATAGTTATTGATAGATGAAAGAATTTTTGAAATTAGTGCAGTAAATTTTATGTTTATCCATTACAAACAAACATACAAAAATATATACCTCTTTACAATAGTAGTGCAGATTGTATAGAGGCTTTTCTATAGGTTATAGGCTATAATAATAAATAACTCAATTGTGGTCTAAGAATCATTGACTGAATTGTGACAATAGCTTTAAAAACGTGACAAAAACGCATTTTCTCCGATAAAAGCTCAAAAACAATTAAATTATTTTACAATAGTGACGTAAGAATATAAAACGCAAAAGTGAAACTCAAAGTGAAAGTAATGATTGTGTCGCCTGTGATCTTAAAGACTGATCCAAATTCAACGCTTCAATGTAAAAAAAACTAGTTTATTTTTGTGTCCAGTGAGTAACTGTGTTAAGATTGTGCCAAAATGTTGTCCAGAGGCATCAAGTACCAGATACTGGAGGATGTTGAGATTGGGTAAGATTTTTGTGTTTTTAATATACATACATAATCGTATGTAGGGTGAGAGCGCTGGTTGTGGGCATTTTTACAATATTTTAATATTGATATAAATTGCAAAAAAAATATAAAATAAAACGACTATTTTTATCTGTGTCTTAAGTTATGCAAAGGTTTTGTAACAGGCGATAATTATTTATTAATTATTCATATTTAAATAGACAAAACGGGAAATATTTAGTTGTGGTCAATCAATTCTTGAGGTATAACGCATCACAACTGTCACTAATAAAAACGGACCATAGACAAATAATTGTATTAACTATAGATTTTAAACAAGTATTTTTTTTTTTAATTTATTTATTCACAAACAATTATATAATCGTATTTGAAATAACACATAAAATTAAAAATAACACAATAGAAATAAATATATTAAAAAAAAAAAACATTAAAATAACCAGTCATGACATTAAATTTCATATCAAAAATGTAAATACAATAAAAATTAAATCCCATAATTATATAAAATTATCACATGTCATAATAAATTCCTGAATTGTATAAAAACACCCTCTCAACAAAAGCTTTGTGAGTTTTGATTGAAATATTTTAGAACTATCGATATTTTTCATGTCAGTAGGAAGTGAATTAAATAATTTAACAGCTTGATACCGGGAGCCATGTATTGCAACATTCAATCTCGGACATATAGGTGCCTCAAGATCTTTACGTCTTGTATTTAAACGTTTTTCCCTTTGTTCTACAGTTTCATATTTTAATGGGTTATTTACTACGTCTTTTAGAAGCACTAAAATGTATAAACTAGGTACGGTCAAAATATTTAGACTGACATAGTAGTCTTTGCAAGATTCCCATTGGGGAATGCGCACCATAGTCCTAATTGCTCTTTTTTGCATAATGAACGCCTTGTGCATATTATATTCATAGCTGTTTCCCCAAAATTTTACACTATATCTTAATTTTGATTCTACTAGCGCAAAGTAAACCATTTTAAGTTGTGAAACACTCAAATCATCTCTTAAGCTTCTTAGTGCATAACAAACTGAACTAATTTGGTTATGTTTAGTAGTATAGTATGTTATGTATGTTATATAGTATGTTTGCTATGCTTAGTTATTGGCTGCCAAAATTAAAATGATCAAAACCGGGGTAGGCACCACAACCGCGTCCTTGACTGTTTTGAAAAAACTCCAGGTCAAGAGTACTCTAAACCGATGAGTATGTATGAAGCAAAAGAAGTATGTCAGAATCGTAATAAGTGGAAAGCCGTGGTCTCTGCCTACCCCTCTGGGAAACAGGCGTGATTTTATGTATGTATGTAATATCCTATGTTACTCAGAGATAATGTAGCATTCGAATGGTGAAAGAATTATTTAAATCGGTCCAGTAGTTTTTGAGTTTAATCGTTACAAACATACAAAGTTAGTACATCGCTTTGAGATACAGTCGCCTATCCATAAACACATTTTTATTTATTTCACATTCAATTAAATATTATCAAATTCTATCATAACAAATAATAAATATATTAATATCCTCTATTTTCCTCAAAGTGTTCAAATGCTGACCTAATTCCTAACCCAAGTACCCAATACAAGTAATGAAAAATTCCCCGCGTCTGAAAGTCATTGGGTATGCGTGGGTGAGACGCCTACGCTTCATTCAATACTATACCTACTATAATATAGTAGGTCCCAGCTACAGCCTTATTATGTCTTCATACTTTTTAGAGTTAATATCATAGGTATTTTAGTTTTTAAGTAATGTAAATATTTATGCACTGTGTGATATGCAGTATGCTGCCCCACACGCACTATGGCACCACTGAAAATCAGCGCTGCATCAACTCTCGCTGTTGCAGCATATAGCTGAGTGGTGACCAATTTTATTGTCAATGTTGCCAATATTTATATCATTTTTTGTTTAGTTTTAAGAGATTATGTTGTCCCCCGCGCATCAATGGATTTTTCTGTTCGTAAAATATATATATGCGTATTAACAAAACACGTGCTCAAAACGGTGAAGGAAAACATCGTGAGGAAACCAGTTAGTATTCTTGTAAGCGGCGATGGGTTTGCAACCTGTCACGTATGGAATGCTAACTACTGCAAAATGCGGGCATGTGCCAAATATAATGTTTGGACGTGCCTCCACTAGACATTTTCAAAAGATCTAAGCGCCCGGAGATCTGATTGGATGTCTACCGTACTTGGGGATTACAGTAGTGATCCTATTATTATTATATGAAGATAACCATTACTTAAATAAGCATCTGATTCATCCACCGAGCTATTATTTAACACCTGATATCTAAATATTATAATTCCAATCAATGTTTATATTTCGATTATTAAATTTTCAAAACACGCTTATTAGTTTTAATCTAAGCAGTGTTTTTCAAACAAGGCGGCCATGTTTGTTTTTATTTCCCGCGCTGCTACACAATTGGTCGGTTAGCTGTCATCGCCGTTGGTTGACTGTCAAAACGTGAGTGGAAGTTTCAAGTTTTGTTGCTTTATTATATTTTATACTAGTTTTAAAAGACAAAAAAAGAGGTTGTGTTATTGTTATATTTCATTTTTGTTACTATTTTTTTTATGTATGACGCATATCTTTTTACCTGTTGATCCAATTTCGATGATTTTTCTATTGTTTAGATAATATTCCCTAGTTAGTCCCATTTAAATTATATTAATGTAGACCTAATACTTCCTCCGTAAAACTTAAAAAAACTAATATCGTCGCTTAACTTTTCGATTGGTCGAAACATTTTCGTCGGTTTTATTTTTATTATTTTTTAAAACGTAATTATCGCTGTCCTTTGTACAGCCTTGATATACGACATATTGAACGCCCTTGTATTATTGCATTAATTAAATGCAACCAACTAATCAAACAAAACCATTGTATTCGTGATAATTGTAAATACATGAATTAGCATTTCAAATGACTAAACCATTCACACGACACCATGGTAGTGTTGATAGCTGATAACTTTCAGCTGAAAAGCGCTTTATACTACGGCCAAAAAAATCATATTACTTATCAATGAAATCTTTATCTTTGTCTTTTCTTTATCTTAATATAATATACAAGCTGACCCGGCGAACTTCGTATCCGTTCCCGTTCCCGTTCCCGTTCCTGTTCCTGTTTTATTACTTTTCTCTTGAAATTTTTCTTGAATTTTCTTTGCTATAAACCTCACGGAGCCCGAGACCTTTCCATCGAATGTAAAACCGTGGAAATCGGTTCGTGCGTTCTGGAGTTATAGCGTCAGGAAAGAAAACCCGACTTATTTTTATATTATAGATAAATAACGCGTCACGTTGTTTGTCCGCGATGTACTCATAAACTACCTAAACCGATTTTAATCGAACTTTGCACACCGTGTGCAGTTTGATCCAACTTTAAAGAGCTTACATCTCAATTTATAGACGCAATATTATTTTAGCTAGAAATCAGGGCAGCGCGCTATCACCTTTCACCTAATATTATTGTCATTGGAAATTGACAGGTATGATACGTTTTTACTCTATCGAACTATTTACAAGGGAGTTCCGTTGAAAAAATCCTGACTCCATCATCAGATCAGCTCGCTGTCGCAATATTATTGTATTGTCAAATTATTGGTTTGGTAATTTGTTTGTTTGGTTTGCTGACTTTAATACATAAAAAAAATGGACCACGACTGTAATCCCCAAGTACGGTAGATATCCAGGCGCTTAGAATAGGCGCTGAATATGTCTAGTGGTCGTTGTCAGAGACATGTCCAAACATTATATTTAGCACATGCCCACATTTTGCAGTACTTAGCATTCCACTTCCATAATACTTTAAAACCTTTACCTTTTCCCCTATTTTAAACCTGGTATTTGTTAAACCTGGTACTTCAAAACACGGCCTTCAGTACGACTCACCTCTACGGGACTTACATTGTACCAACACGGTTTTAAATCTTAATAGAATCTCCTTGGATTTTATAAATTGATATACATATAATAAAACGAAAATTCATATACATATAATGTAGAAGAGTTCAATTCTGTACATTGAATAAAAACTAAAAAAAATACTCCTAGGGTTCTTCATACAAGTAACACAAGCCAAAAAAAAAACATTTTGAAATTTTTGTCTGTCTGTCTGTCTGTCTGTCTGTCCGTTGTCCGGCTTTCATGCAAAAACTACTGGACAGATTTTGATGAAACTTTTTTTGCTAGTCCTCGGCAACTTAATGGCTATAATTTTGGAAGACCAGATGTGGAACTATAGCGGTCTGGGTCCGGATAATCTATATGAGATATTAATATACTGCTTTAGGCAAAGTTGGTCAACATGCTGTCGACATTCGAAAGAAAAAGAATAAAATAAAACCGACCAAGTGCGAGTCGGACTCGCGCACGAAGGGTTCCGTACCATTATCTATAAAAAACACGTTTTGTTGTATGGGAGCTCAGCTTAAATATTTATATTATTCTATTTTTAGTATTTGTTGTTGTAGCGGCAACAGAAATACATCATTTGTGAAAATTTCAACTATCTAGCTATCACGGTTCATGAGATACAGCCCTGTGACAGACAGACGGATAGACGGACAGCGAAGTCTTAGTACCTTAAAACCCTAAAAATGAAAAAACTCAAAACGGTGAATGAAAACATTGTGAGGAAACCAGTTAGTATTCTTATAAGCGGCGATGGGCTTGCAACCTGTCACGTATGGAACGTCTAACTACTGCAAATGTGGGCATGTGCCTCTGACTACCCCCACTAGACATCTTCGAAGGATCTAAGCGTCTGGAGATCTGGGAGGATCTCTACCGTACTTAGGGATGAAAGTCGTGATCCTATTTATATTTTTAAAGATTTGATTGTTTGTTGTATGTATTGTTTGTTTGTATATTTTATGTTTGTAATGGATAAACTCAAAAGCTACTGAACCGATTATAATTTCATTATTACCAAGCTAAATTATCTCTGGGTAACATAGGCTATCTTTTATTTAAAAAAAATGAATTAATTCCTTATAAAAATGCAATATTTTGATTTAAAGGTGTAAAAAACTACCAAAAATGTTGCTTTTTTCGCGTGAGCTGCAAAAACTATTAGTAGTACATAAACAAATAATGATACATTATTGAATGTCCTCATTCATGCGCATATGAAAGTCTGCGAGGAGGTATAGCTATATCTATATCTAAATATTAAAGTTTAGGTATAATAACCGTTTTTGTTTCTATCCATATCATAATGTTACTTATCCAACTTAACTAATTAGCAATAAAGGCTATTTAGGAGTGAACCACTTTTTGAATTGTTCAAATCGGTCGATTCTTTTTGAAGGTATTATGAGTAAAACAAAATGAAAGCTGTCGCGATATTCCTATCATCCTGTTAAGAAACTCGAGCCCTTTTAACATGAGTTTATTGTAAAAGCGCAAACCCACCACGGCGCACAGAGAGGCGACGCACGTGCGCCAAGTTTCGCTTTAAGCCGCAAATCCACCGCGGAGCATGCTGTACACGCACGCGCACGCGACGCATTTTAGCTGCGTGGGTTCATTTGTATGATAACGTGAGTCTACATTTCCACTGCTGCACATGCTATACTATCCTCACGGGGCCTGCAGCAGGACAACTTGTGTATATTTCGCGGATACCCATCTCCATTTAAGCCATACCTATTCAAAATAATCACATTTAGAAATGTCTGTCGCTCAGCGAAGCGGGCACGGGTCAGCTAGTTGATATAATATAGCGCTTGAAGCGATGTCAGAGTAGAGTTTTGCACTCCGCGCCAATTCTGCTCTCCTTTCAAATATCGAACATAGGTTTATTCTGTATCCGAACGAACCGAGACACATACGTCGCAATATTCAATCGAATATTACCTTTTAACCTTTCCACAATAAAGTTGATTGTCGCCTGTACTTTATCAGATAGTTTTAAAACCTGTGAAGTTTGTTTTAATTTGAAGCTTGTGGACGTGAGCATAAGGTCGGTATTTGATTGGGTTTATATTCAGTCTGTAGTCTTTCACGGTCAGTTTTAAAACCTGTGAAATTTGTGTTAATTTGAGGCTTGTGTAAGTGAGAATAAGGTCAGTTTTTGATTGGGTTTTTCAAGTTTCTGTGTTGCGGTCCCTTATCTTATCAAAAGGTTGTTGAGGTTTTTTTGTCTTTTGCATTGAGTTTTATACTAGAAACTGAAATTCACGGCCTATGTCAAAATGTGATGTAATTTAATGTTTGGATATGCCTAACTACGCCCTTTAGACATCATCAAGGATCTGAGAGGATTACAGTCTACGGAATTTTCTATTGTGTGGAGAATAGTCTCAAATTGGTCTCATTTAAATTATATTCATGTAGAACTAATAGTTCCTTCATAAAACTTAATAAAACTGGCCAAGTGCGAGTCGGCCAGCTCGCGCACGAAAGGTTCCGTACCATTATCTATAAAAAAACGGCAATAAAAACAAAAACGGCGTTTGTTGTATGGGAGCCTCCCTTATATATTTATTTTATTTTGTTTTTAGTATTTGCTATTGTGTATGTCTGTGCATAAACTAGAAAATTGTCATAACATGACTGTGTTATCTTAATATAGCGTGAAATAGTAAAGGTGATCGTGAAAATGGATTGGATATGGTAATTATCTTCTAGAAAAGTGACCGTCAGACCGAATGACCATGCTTAAACAAACTATTATAATCTACATACATTTACACTACCTCTGACTACCTCCTTTAGACATATTCAAGGATGCAGCATCTGGAGCTCTGAGATGATGTCTTAGATAGGTCTTTAAAAAGTATGGAGGGTTTGTGAAATAACATTTCGTTTAATTCGTTTCTGAAATATTATGCTTTAAAGTGTCAATTTTTGTTAGAGTCGCGTCGTACGAAGCCCTACATTGCGCGTGGCTCGACACGCACTTGGGCAGTTTTTTTATAGATAATGGTACGGAATCCTTCGTGCGCGAGACCGACTCGCACTTGGCTGGTTTCTTTTCTAAATTGTTTGTTTTTTTTTTGACAACAGGGAGACGGACCCTGACCTGGTGGCTGTCAGGGTGCCAATCAATGGTATGACATGTCAGTCCTGTGTTCGGAACATTGAGGAGTCCCTCAAAGAGGCGCCGGGAGTCGCACACGTCAAGGTGAGTCTAGCCATAGTCCCTTCGATCAACAATAGCAACTTGTTGATCGATGTTTTCCTTCACCGTTTTGAGCACGTGTTTTTTGATGCGCATATAATTTTTTTAAATATTTGCCCTGGGTGGGGATCGAACCCACAACCTACAGCGCAAAAGGCAGAGTTACTACCAACTGAGCTGTGAGGCTGTCAAAAGAAGACCTTGAGATCTTATTTTCTTTTTTTAACGTTCCAGGTGGAATTATCAGAACACGCGGGCTACTTCAGATATGACCCTCGCGCGACCTCCGTGGAGGCCCTCCGAGAGCGTATAGAGGACATGGGGTTCGAGGTGCCGACCGGAGTCGACGACGAGATCAGGTAACCGCTATGCTACAGCAGCCATTAAGCTTTACTGATCTGATGATGGAGTCAGGAGCTCTTCAACGGTCACTCACAACGGAACTCCTTAGTAAATAGTTCGATTGTGTTATAACTTTTCATACTTGTTAAGTTACAATGACAATGTAATATTATGTGACAGCGCGCTGCACTGTTTTGTAGCTCGAAGGAGGATTTTACAAAGGTCGTCTTAAAAAAGTATTATTCAACAGAAAACTTATATTTTGTGAACAGTCGTGATCCAATTGTTTTTTGTAAGTGTGTGGCGTGTATTTATGTATGTATGTATGACATTGTAGTACTTATCTAATTCTGTTCTTTTTCAGAAACCTCCTCCCCAAAGAGATCCCAACAGAACTCCTGATAGACATGGGAGCTGGCGCAGACAGCGAAGTATTGATATCAGTCTCTGGAATGACGTGTCAATCGTGCGTCAATACTATTGAAGGTAACAACATGACAGTTTTTATTGTTGTACGTACTTAGTACTTTTAATTATTATTCTTGTTTGAGCCTTCACCTTGTTCTTACGGCACCTCACTGGAGCTCTAAAAAGCATTAAACAAAGGATCATTGAAATAAATGATAGGCTCCAAGCCGTGTTTGTTGCCTGATTCTTGTAGAGAATGGTCGCGAGGAACAGGCGTAGCTTCACCTAGCTCCTAAAACGTTTCAAAGTGATTCTTGTGATTTTATTTAAATAATACCTATGGAATAATGCCATAATGTATTTATTGCAATATTAATTATTTGACAGGTGCATTAAAAGAAAAACAAGGTGTCATCTCGTGCTCCGTCAGCCTAGCGGATGAGACGGCGCAGGTTCGATTCTCGAACAGCACACCGCAGGACATAGCCGATTGTATCTACGATTTGGGTTTTGATGTTACAATACTCAGTGTTAATGGAGATAGTTTTAAAGGTAATTTTTTTATTTACAGAAATAAATAACATCTAACTTATACTATAATAATATGTATAGTATAAGCGGCGATGGGCTTGCAACCTGTCACGTGTACTGCAGAAAGTGGGCATGTGCCAAATTTATTTTACTTAAAAAAATATTGGACGTGCCTTTGACTACCCCCTTTAGACATCTCCAAGAATCTAAGCCTCTTAAGATCTGAGAGTATGTCTATCGTACTTGAGGATTACAGCCTATGTTTTTTTTTGTCTATACTAATATATAAATCCGTATGTTTGTATGTTTGTGCCTCAGTCACGCCAAAACGTCGTAACGGATTTGGATGAAACTTGGAACTACAAAAAAGGAATTCTATTAGTTTTCGGTTATTCATATTTTTCAGCTTTGTGTAGTTTGGGGCTAGATGGCGCTATGTAAATTGTCCATCAATATTTATTTAAATATATAATATTAATTTCAGATATAAACTCACAAAGAAGCGAACAAGAGGGTTCGGGGGATGGCACTAAAGATATTTCATCTGTGAAAAGCAGAACACAAGCTAATGTGAGTAATACTGACGATAGAGGTGTAGGTTCGAATCCCGGGACAAATGTTTGTATGATGTGCAAATATTTGTTCTAGTCTCGGAAAAAGTCCAGCAGATTTTTACCCGTTTTTACATAGATTTTGTTTAATTTGCAATGTTTGTATGTATGTACAGGGTCCGCCATTTAACGTTTTTTTTTTCAACTAGTGCTTATTTCGTGAATGGTAACACTTAGCTCATGTTTGATTTGACAGATAATTAGTTTTATCCTTCCGCTGAACGAATATGGTTGTGTATACGCTTGAACAACGCTGGGAAATATTCGCTAAGTGGGCCTGCGATCGACTTGCAGAAGATGCCGATTTTTCAAAAAAAAACATCTTTTCAGATGAAGCTCATTTTGATCTTGGCGGGTATGTAAATAAGCAAAATTGTCGCATTTGGGGCACAGAAAACCCGCACGCATACATTGAAAAGCCGACGCACCCAAAACGAGTCACTGTTTGGTGCGGATTTTGGTCCAGAGGCATAATTGGGCCATTTTTCTTCGAAAATGAGCAAGGAGTGGCCGTTACAGTCAATGGCGATCGTTATCGGGCCATGTTGAACGAATTTTTGTTCACAAAAATTGAAGAGGAGGATATTGGCAACATTTGGTTTCAACAGGACGGCGCTACGTGCCACACAGCCGAAGCTACACTCAATGTTTTGCGCCCTATTTTTGGAGATCGCATTATCAGCCGCAGAGCTGATGTCATTTGGCCACCTCGGAGCTGCGATTTGACACCGCTGGACTATTATTTGTGGGGTGCTGTCAAAGATAAGTGTTACGCCGACAAGCCAGAGACAATTGACGCTTTAAAGGACAATATTCGTGAAGCCATTGGTGAAATACAGCTGCACACAATCGATAATGTGCTTAAAAATTGGACCGATCGTGTAGGCTACTGCATGGCCAGCCGAGGCAGCCATTTGAATGAAATTATTTTCCATTATTAACCGGAAAGATTGTACTTTAGAATAAAAAAAGAAATTTGAGAAAATATTCAGTAGTTTTTTTTTATAGCATTTCAAAAAAAAAAAAGTTATTTGGCGGACCCTTTATTATGTATGTATGGATCAAATCTAGCAAATGAGTTTGAAACCCCACCAACTACCTGAAATCAAGCATACCTGTGTAACTTCGATGAAAATACAACAATATGGTGACAGCGAGCTGATCTGATGATGCAGTCAGGAGCTGTTCAACAGTCACTCACAACGGAACTCCATAGTAAATAGTTCGATTGAGTTAAAACTTTGCATACCTGTCAAGTTCCAATGACAATGTAATATTATGTGACAGGTGACGTGAGGTGACGTGACGCTGCTCTGATCTCAAAGATTTGAAGGATTTTGCAAGCTTGTTTAAAAAATATATTTTTCTACAGTAAACATATATACCTATTTGAGCTTTATCACGTAACTGATCGAAATAAAAATAAAATAAAACTATGTATTCCACTTTTAGGGCACATCGTCCCCGTTAAAAGAAAGTGTTTTCGCAAGTTGCTCGCTAGAAGTGCAAGGTATGACTTGCGCGTCGTGTGTAGCTGCTATTGAGAAACACTGCGCGAAATTATATGGTAAGTTAGTTAGTAAGTAAGTAAGTAAGCAAGTAAGTAAGTAAGTAAGTAAATATGTAAGTAAGTAAGTAAATAAGTTACTAAGTAGGTAAGTAAGTAACTTAGTGAGCCAAGTAAGCAATTTAGGCTGACCTTATATTAATTTATTTTTATTTTCAGGCGTAAACTCAATACTAATAGCCCTTCTAGCAGCTAAAGCGGAAGTGAAGTATGAGCCTCGCAAGATCACCGCGTTGGAAATAGCGCACTCAATCACAGAACTGGGATTTCCGGCGGAAGTGATTAGCGATTGCGATGGCAGCGGGCAGAAAGAACTACAAGTTGTGGTATGTTTCTGTAGACTAGTCTCCGTCTGTGGCTTTGTTCGCGTTGTATATTTTAATATCAAAGATGACTCTGAAAATATTATTTTAAATAATTTATCACTTCATTGGAAACATCACAGGAATCACATTGAACCGACTTGGGCAAATGAAGATACGTTTGTTGAAAATTATTAAGATCAAAATTACATGTTTTTTTTACTATTATATATATATATATATATATATATATATATATATTTTTTTTTTAATTAATTATTATTCTTGTTCGAGCCTTCACATTGTTCTTACGGCAGTCGGCACCACACTGGAGCTCTACATAGCATTATGGAAAGGATCATTGAAAAAAATGATAGACCCCAAACTGTGTTTGTTGCCTGATTCATGTAGAGAATGGTCGCGAGGAACAGGCGTAGCTTCACCTAGCTCCTAACGTTTCAAAGTGATCCTTGTGATTTATTGAAATAAATGCCATTTGAATTTGACAGTTGAAGCAGAAAAACGAGTGACATGACAAGCGAGTGTCTAGTTAAAAACTGCATGTTTCGTGAAAACATTAGTAGTCAGTACTTTAACTTTGACTTGACAATTTCAGATAAAAGGAATGACATGTGCGTCTTGTGTCAACAAAATCGAGAAAAGCGTTCTTAAGCTGAGCGGAGTGACATCTTGTTCCGTCGCCTTAACTACTAGCAAGTATGTATAGCGTTTAAAAATAATATAATAGAACTAGTGGAAACTCTCGCAGCTTCGTTCGCGTGAAGTAACTCTCGCTGCACCCCCTTAGGGGTCGAATTTCGGCAATTTCTCACACACATCAAAATACACCCTCAAAATTTCATGTTTGTTATGTGGTTTAGGCTGTTCGTTGATAAATCAGTTAGTCAGTGTGTTGTGTAAGAATTTTATCCATTTAGATTATTTAAATAACAAAAAAGAATATATCAATCACGATTTTGTTTATTTTTCTTGAAAATATATATAAAACATAAAAAAAACATTAAATACAACTAAACTTAATTTTTACAACATAAAAAAAGTATTAAAATTATGTGGTTTTTTAGGGGTAAAATCAAATATAGTGCAGAAGAAATCGGTCCGAGGACTATATGTGAAGCGATCAACAATTTAGGTTTCGAAGCGTTCGTGGCTACCAACCATCGCGGCACCAACAATTATTTGGAACACAAGTAAGTTTTACTGGCCTCACAGCTCAGTTTGTAAGTGAGTAAGTAAGTAAGTAATGACCATGTAACTTTCTAGCATTCTCTCAAATACTTTTTGACCCTTACTTTGAACTCGACCTTGACATTTACCGACCATAATATATTGGTAAGATAAAGTATTATTCTTCTGTAGGTATCTAATTATTATCCCCTCTCAAATACTTTTTGGCCTTGACTTTGACTGTGTCCAGTTGCCATTGACCAAACTTTCGAATATTGGTAAGATAAGATATTTTTTTCTGTATATTAAATATGATTCTACTGATGATACTTTATATAATGATTATCTCCTTGACCTTGACCCTTCCAGAGAGGAGATTCGCAAATGGCGCACCGCCTTCCTAATCTCCCTAATCTTCGGCGCCCCTTGCATGGCCGCCATGGCTTACTTCATGGTTAAAATGGCTCAGCCCCATGCTGCCGAAGACATGTGCTGTGTGCTGCCAGGACTCAGTTTGGAGAACATTATTATGTTCCTGTTGGCGACGCCGGTGCAGGTGAAACATTATTATTAACTAGCTCCCGCCAGCAGTTTCGCCCGCTTGGTACCTGGTTAAAAAGTAGCCTATGTGTTATTCTGATGTATAAGCTATTAGTATATCTTAAGTTTTATTTAAAACCACTCACAAACTTTCGCATTCATTATATTAGTAGGATTCATTCTTCCATTCATTCATTATTAATTTTGTTTCAGTTCATAGGCGGCTGGCATTTCTACAACCAAGCGTTCATAGCTCTACGACATGGTACAACCAACATGGATGTTCTTATTTCTATGACTACCACCATTAGGTATGTCTACCTTTCTTCTACATCATTAGATCAGCTCATATAATGATTCTTGTGATTTTATTATAATACGAGCTGCCCCGTCTTCGCGCGGGTGTACTAATGTAGATTATGGGCAAATTTTTGATACTTTAGTTTACATTATTGCAATTTTCGTGGTGAGCTGATCTGATGATGGAGTCAGGAGTTGTTCAACGGACACTCACAACGGAACTCCTTAGTAAATAGTTCGATTGAGTAGAAACTTTTCATACCAGTCAAATTTCAATGACAATGTAATATTATGTGACAGGTGAAAGCGCGCTGCTCTGATTTCTAGTTCGAAGGAGGATTTTACAAAAGCTTGTCTTGAAAACATATTTTTAGGGTTTTGTACCCAAAGGGTATAAACGGGACCCTGCTACTAAGACTCTGCTGTCCGTCTGTCCGTCACAGGGCTGTATCTCATGAACCGTGATAGCTAGACAGTTGTAATTTTCACAAATGATTTATTTCTGTTGCCGCTATAACAACAAATACTAAAAACACAATAAAATTAATATTTAAGTGGGGCTCTCATACAACAAACGTGTTTATTATAGATAATGGTACGGAAGCATATATGCGCGAGTCCGACTCGCACTTGGCCGGTGTTTGACATTGTAATTTTTACAGTTACGTCTACTCTGTGTGCGTGGTAATAGCAGCAATGGTGATGAAGCAAAACACCAGTCCGATGACATTCTTCGACACCCCCCCAATGCTGCTGGTCTTCGTGTCTTTGGGACGATGGCTGGAACACATCGCGAAGGTATGCGAACGGTGATGGAAAACACCATTATTGGTAACGGCGGGGAGGAACACCATACATATGTTATGCTGCTGGTGAATTGTAGCTAGGGATATTGCTGATACATGTGATTGGTGATGGAAAACACCGGATTTGTTTAATACTGCTTTTCCACTGTAGCTAAGGATATTCTTAAGAGATGTGAATGGTGATGGAAAACATCATCTGGCTACTAATTTGGATCAGATGAGTTACCTATATGTACCGTTCGCAACGATCTTTAGATAGCTTAACTGGGTGCTTTGTATTTTGTAAATATTCCGTAATATATTAGTATTAGATGTTATTACCCAACTGCGCCAGAAAGAGGGTAATGTTGTTGCACGCTTTACAGCCGAAACGACTTGACGTATGTATGTAAAGATTTATGTATGTATGTAAAGAGTGTGTATGTATTTCCAGGGTAAAACATCAGAGGCTCTTTCGAAGCTGCTGTCCTTGAAGCCGACAGAAGCAGTTCTGGTGACTTTGGACCCTGAGGGGAGAGTGGTGGCTGAGAGGAATATTCCTGTGGATTTGGTGGAAAGGGGAGATGTACTCAAGGTTAGTTTACAAGTTTTTTGAGTTTTTTAGTTTTTTTTTAATAGTTTTGAGTGAGTACCTCCATGCTATATTAGCCGACCCGCGACGTTGTCCTGTCCAAATTTCAATAATCGCACGTTGCTATGGCGACTGATGTCAACAATGATATCAAATCAGAGAAAGTAGTAAATTTTTTATTCGGCCATTATATCTACATTTACAGCAAATTTCATCCTAATCCGTTCTGTCGTTTAGGCCTGATTAAGGCACAAACATACAAATATGTAATACTAGCTGCTCCTTCCGACTTTGCACGAGTGGTACCTGGATAAAAAGTAGCCTATGTGTTATTCTGATGTATATTACTGTAAAGTTTCATTTTAATCCGTTCAGTAGTTTTTGCATGAAAGAGTAACAAACACACACATCTCATCAAACTCACTCACTCACAAACTTTCGCATTTACAATTTTAGTAGGATTACTCACATGACAGTTAAAATTCTATAATATTGTAATTATTTGACAGGTGGTGCCAGGTGCCAAAATACCGGTGGACGGTAAAGTGCTGTTAGGACAAAGTACATGCGACGAATCACTTATAACCGGAGAATCTATGGCGGTACATAAAACTATAGGTAAATAAAGTGAACAACGAAGTTTGTACAAACAAACATACAAGTTTGCCTGCATAAGACCACCTATTGCACTTTGCATTTAGTTTAAGTTAGTTTTTTATTGTGTAAAATCAAGCATTTACATTCATTCGTTCATTTCGTTCTTTATTCGTTATTTTATTCGTTCTAAATTAAGCAAAGCTTTTACTATGGAAACCAGATACCTGATAGAATGAATAAAGTAGATAACGAGATTTGTACAAATATACAAGGTTGTATGGAAGAGAGCTTTTTAGCGGCAAGACCGTCCGCTGTACAGTTTTCATCTAGTTTATGCTACATTTTTGTTTTCTGGTTTAAAATCAAATATTTTCATCTATCATCAATTCGTTCATTCGTTCATTCGTTCGTTCATTCATACAAGGTATGTTTAATAAAATCTTGTTTGTATTACAGGCGCTGTGGTGATAGGAGGCAGTATTAACCAACACGGAGCGTTACTAGTCACCGCTACGCATACAGGTCAGTAACCAAACAATTTAGGGTTTAAAAAAAAGAACTTTAAAATGATTTCTTAGTATCAAAACAATGTTTGACTGTTTATAGATAGATATATTTGGGATTGTAGAATATTTCAAAAAGTATTTGGTATTTTAAAATGAATTAAAAAAAACTGCTTTTCTATCGATATACATTTATAAAATTCTTGCGTTACTGACTGATACTGATCTGTCTACCACTGGTTTTAGAAACTTGAATATGTGTAGGGTCTTGAGGGTGTATTCCTTTTGGTGTGTATGTGTAGGGGTGCACTAAGAAAGGAATTCCCAAAATTCAACCCCTAAGGGGGTGTAGCGGGGGTTGATGTTTGTTTAAAAATAACTTTCCATGACCGAAGTCGCGGGGATTTCCACTAGTACCTAATATATATATTGTTAGACTTCAACCTCAATAATATTAGTAAAAAGTAATTTACATTTAATAATATTAATGTTCAATAAAAAAATATACAAATAAAGAAATGTTGATTTTTGGTTATTAACCTTCAGGCGAAGCAAGCACGTTAGCGCAGATAGTGCGTCTGGTGGAAGACGCACAGAGCAGTAAGGCCCCCGTACAACGTCTGGCGGACACCATAGCCGGGTGAGTTGCGAATTCAGTTTTAACTTGTGTGTTTTCAAGAAAAAAAATAGTATGTAAGTATTCTATCATTCAATTATCTGGTTCCCTTAATACAAGCTTTGCTACTTAGTTTGGGGCTAAATGGCGCTGTGTGAAATGTCTACCAATATTTATTTATTTAATTTGTTTCAGCTACTTCGTACCAATCGTGGTGTTCCTATCATTACTGACTCTGATCTCTTGGATCATCATTGGGGCGATCAACATCGACATCATCAAGGCAATCACGCCGGTAAGTCTACATTTCTACACCATACCGATCGGTATCGGTAGAATAGCGGAATCTAATTTATCTACACTACTGTATAAGGAGGTAAAATTTGTATTTTTGTATGTTTTTGTATGAATCTAGCTGTCCCAATAGACGTTGTCATGTCTAAGGGATCCGTTTGAGAAATATTATGCTTTAAAGTGCAAAATATTGTCAAAGTCAAGTGTGTGTGTGTGTCCCTACCAGCTAAACGATTGGTTTTGGAGGTGTGAAAGAATTCACAGTAGTTGTAATTATAACGAATTTAAAAGGAAAACTATCACGGCTATGGAGGCGTTACAAGTTTTCGAGTAATAGACGTAATAGTCGACCGACTTATAAAATGTACTTTAAGAAAAAATTATGAATAAAATACCATTGAAAATTACTTATCATAATATTGTTGGCTGTGTAAACTACGAAACCCTACATTGCGATTTTTAGTGTTTGTTATCAGTTACCTACTTCCAAAGCTTTGCTTCGTTTATGGTTAAATGGCACTGTGTAATATCTATCTATATTTATTAACAAAATATATATGTATTTTAGGAGATGTACCGTCACGCCGGCTACACCAATTGGGAATTAATAATCCAAAGCGCATTCCACTTCGCATTATCCGTGTTAGCCATTGCCTGTCCGTGCGCCCTTGGCCTGGCTACCCCCACCGCGGTCATGGTGGCCACGGGCGTTGGGGCCAAGCTAGGGCTGCTCATTAAGGGGGCGGAGCCCCTCGAGAATGCACACAAGGTTAGTTTTTACAATATCTTATAACCTATGAGATATGTTAGAGGTACCTCTCACGGAAGGGGGGATTGGGAAGAGATATGAGGTATGGTAGGGGGTAGAAAAGGGTGGATATAGGAAGGGGTAGAAAAGGGAGGATACGGGAAAGGGGTAGACAAAGGGAGAATTTGGGCGAAGGTCAGAAAAGGAATGGGAAAGGGGGTAGGGGGGGAATTATGTATTTAACTGAGTGCAAAAACATAACGGTTGTGTGTTACTTGTTTTTAGGTGAAAACGGTGATATTCGATAAAACAGGCACAATAACACAAGGTGCCACATCTGTTGCCAACATGTGGTTGCTCACAGGCGATGCTGCCACATTACCGGATATTGTGGCATGTCTGCTTGCTGCGGAATCTAATTCGGAACATCCGATAGCTTCTGGTAAGTGTAGAATTTGTGCTGAAGCTCTTTAGCTCCTGCCTAGCTATCACGGTTCATGAGATTCAGCCCTGTGACAGACAGACGTACAGCGAAGTCTTAATAATAGGTCCCGTTTTTACCCTTTGGGTACGGAACCCTAAAAAATGAACTGTTTAGCTATTCATAGTTTTGATTAAAAACGTAACTAGTGGTTTTGAAGAAGCAACTTTGGAAAATAAATCTATCGAGAAAATTTTCACCAATCGTGTTTCTGTCTGTAATTTATCTAGATTATATCCTTAAGTTATCTTTTTCATAAAAAACAAAACTGTATATTTTGCGGTTATTGAGATAAAAATATTCTGCATTCATCAAAAACATTTATTACTCGTCTTAAAATATATTTAACTAGCGACCCGCCCCGGCTTCGCAAGGGTAGCATGTTATTATACATATAAACCTTCCTCCTGAATCACTCTATCTATTAAAAAAAACCGCATCAAAATCCGTTGTGTAGTTTTAAAGATATAAGCAAACATACATACAGACATACAGACGCGGGAAGCGGAAAGCGACTGCTTTATACTATGTAGTGATAATAAATAATTTCCTCCACAGCAATAGAATCTTGGTGCACCGCGGTGCTCGGAGGTGTTAGTCAACTGCAGTGTAGTGGGTTCATAGCCGCCCCTGGCTGCGGCTTGCGAGCGAAGCTGCGGGCTGGCGGTAGCACAACGTATCCCGAACTGAATAACAAACTCAACAAAGTTAGGTGAGTCTAAATATTTTTGTTATAAATCCCCCCATTTTAGGGGGTCCTCCTGCTCTTATCCCACTTAAGTGGGGTCGGCACAGCATCTATTTTTAACCGACGAAAGAGGAGGTTCTCAATTGGATATGTATATATTTTTTTAGGGTTCCGTACCCAAATGATAAAAACAAAAATACATTAACAATCTGTAAAAATTTCAACTGTCTAGCTATCAGATTCAGATACAGCTTGGTGACAGTCAGACGAACAGCGAAGTCTTAGCAATAGTGTCACTTTTTTACCCTTTGGCTGCGGAACCTTAAAAAGAAATGTGAAAATGTAAAAAAAAAATATGTTTTATTGGTTGTTCACGATTTGTACAATCCGCAGACCTGGCTCATCGTTCCAACTTATGGGGGTGACCGTGGAAGTGGTGGAAGGCTCAGGAGACGCAGCTTTGAGTTCAGCTCAAGCAGCGAGACGATTGCAATCGCTAATACGCACTTCAGATAACGAGGTATCATCTATCTATACTCTGACTAACTCTAGTCTGTCTGTCTGTGACTTTATCACGGCTAAACTTTTGGGCGGATTCTGATGAAATTTCATACAGAGATAGTTTCAAGTCTTGGGAAGGATATAGGCTACATTATTTCACAAAATAACATTTAAAAAAAAAAACATTTTTAGTTTTACATGATTTTTTTTGAGATTTTCTTATATTAGATTTTTTTTTGTAATACAGGAATCTGAACATATTATTCTAATCGGCAATCGCAAATGGATGCACCGAAACGGCATACCTGTACCACAACGAGTGACTGATAATATGCAAAGAGATGAACAACTTGGAAGGACAGCCATATTGGTAGCTATTAATGGTAAGATATCATACATTCACTCATATTAATCATTCACTATTACTGCACACACTCACAAACACACACAAACGCAAACAAACACACAGGCACTCACACACAAAAGCAAAGGAACACACCCACTAACAATAATATACACACACAAACACACATACACTCACAAATAAACAAACACACACATACACACACACATAAAGTATTGTTAGTAATAATAAATTTCCGTATTTCAGAGCAGCTAGTGTGCACCCTCGGAGTGGCAGACCAAGTTAAGCCTGAAGCACATCTAGCGGTGTATCAGTTGAAGAAGATGGGACTTAATGTGTGTTTACTCACTGGAGATAATAGAAAGACTGCTCGGGCAATTGCACAACAGGTAATCTATCAATTAGTTCTCTCGTGTTGGTCGAGTGGGAGGTACCTCGACTTTCAATCTGAAGGTCGTCTGTTCGAATTCCGGCGTGCATCAATGGATTTTTCTCGAAAAAATTATATGCGCATGTCACGTATGCAATGCTAACTACTGCAAGATGTGGGCATGTGCCAAATGTATTTTTTGGACGTGCCTCTGACTACCCCCACTAGACATCTTTAAAGGATCTGAGCGTCTGGAGATCTGAGAGGATGTCTACCGTACTTGGAGATTACAGTCGTGATCATTTATAATAAAAAAAAAAATCTGCCCCATTGATTATAGAAATAAATTTCAAATACCGACCTTCTTAGTAGGGTTTACATTTTTAGTAGAATGTACGTGTCATTCAGTCACCTAAACTGATGTCAGTTTTTTTCAGTGCCTTCTAATTTATAACCAAATCATAGCTTTTACATATTTTTATAATTTTGGAAATGTTTTTCGAATTATAATGTTTTCTATTCGAGTATATACATCTACAGCAAATTTCATCTTCATCCGTTTTGCTGTTTAGGCCTGATTGAGGCACAAACATACAAACTTTCGCATTTATAATATTATTAGGATTTAAAATTAAAATGTATATATTTTCAGGTTGGAATAAACAAAGTATATGCAGAGGTGCTGCCCTCACACAAAGTGGCCAAAATACGAAAGTTGCAAGAGGAAGGCCAGAAGGTGGCTATGGTGAGTACTAATTCTATCCGAAGGTCCAGATTCGAATCCCGGACTTGCAAATATTTTTGTGTTGTAATAATAATATATGTGATCTAATAATTTTATAAATACGTTTATATTTATTTTTTCCTGGTGACACTATTTTAATGATTTTTTTCTCAATTGATTTGGGACCTAAATTAGTTTCATTTAAATTATATTTATGTAAGACAAGTTCAAAAAAATTATAATAAAATTAAATTACTTAAAAAACTTTCTAATGACTTGAATAAATAAATATTATTTATTAAATACTAATTTAAAGAGGGATGATTTGTATTTTTGTGTTTGTAACTAATAAACTCAAAAACTATTGGACCGATATAAAAAAATCATTCACCTTTAAAATGCTATATTATCTCTGAGTAACATAGGCTTTATTTATTGCTAGAAAAAATTAGGGATCCCTACTAAAACTTCAATAATCAAGGTGTAATTTTTTTTTATTTGTTTAAAAAGTAAATTAATTTAGTTGAATATGTCCAATTGTCCAGGTGGGCGATGGAGTGAACGATTCTCCTGCTTTGGCTCAAGCGGATGTTGGCATTGCTATAGCTAGTGGCACAGATGTAGCTGTGGAGGCTGCTGATCTAGTGCTTATGAGGGTAAGGTCGGATAGATAATGTCTCACGTGTCTCTGATTACCCTTTTAGGCATATTTCATGATCTGAACATCTGAAGATCTGAGAAGATGACTACCGTACTTAGGGATTCGCTTTTTTATGTTTTGCAATTTATTTCTATGCGAAAGAATCTTATAATATTATAAATGTGAAAGTTTGTATGTTTGTGCCTCAATCAGGCCTAAACGACAAAACGAATTATGATTAAATTTGCTATAGATGTAGATATAAAGCCCGAATAAAACATAGGTAGGTTTATAATCCTATAAATATTAAATGCAAAAAGGATAATTTTGGTATAGATGGCGCTGGTATGCAAAACAGCTGACATCAGTTTTGACTACACAGGACAGGATTAAGTCTGTTACGAGTCTGCTAGTGATTAATATATCTAGACACGCGGCAGCATGTCCAACCAAGTTCAAAGAAACAGCGCCGTGTGTAATATTACAGAACCATTTCGAGCTACTTTTGACCACTATATTATTTCCAGAACGATCTCCTAGACGTAGTTGCGTGCCTGCAACTTTCCCGCACCACCGTGCGGCGAGTGCGGTTAAACTTCCTCTTCGCGTCGGTTTACAACTTGCTGGGGATCCCTTTAGCTAGTGGGGCGCTGGCTTATGTTGGATTGCAATTGGCGGTAACTATCTACAACCACGCAATCACACATACATACATACATACACACACACACACACACACAAACACACACATATATTCACTCCTATATATGTATAAACTTTGTAAAATAATTTCCAGCCGTGGATGGCATCAGCTGCAATGGCGATGAGTTCCGTATCCGTTGTATGTTCAAGTCTACTGCTCAAAACGTAAGTAAAAATAAATAAATATTGGTGGACATTTCACACAGCGCCATCTACCCTCAAACTAAGCAAAGCGTGTACTATGTGTACTAGATAATTGATAGATTACTTAAATTATTTTCTTTAAATAGGCTATATTTGATTTTCACACAAACAGAGATACTCATTCTATTTTATTAATATAAATATTATTTTTATTATAATTAATTTCAAGTACGCTAAATTAGGAAAGTGTAGTAGAATTTTTATTTTATTTAATTTAATGTTAGGTTATTAAAAATTTGGATTTAATCTTCATTACACTCGTGCAAAGACAGAAAGTAATTAATATATAAATAATTGCAGTTTCAAAAAGCAATCAATCGAAGAACTCCGAACACCAGAATACCTCCAATCATTACATCGTGAGGAATTAGACACGGTCTCCGTCCACAGAGGCCTCGATGAGCCAATTGACAACAAGCGTACAGCATCACCATTGGCTAAGTAAGTACACATTAATCTAAATGCGAAAGTTTGTATGTTTGTGCCTCAATCAGGCCTAAACGACAGAACGGATTCTGACCAACGACAGTCATTAACACAAAATAACCACTTAATATTAACTAATCACTGACTCAATATTATCACTCAGAAACACAATTTACACTATTGACCATTACGCAATTAAACTTACAGACACAATTTATCTAATTACTGACTTAATTTTATCACTCAGAGACACAGTTTAGCCAATTATCGACTCAATCTTACCACTGAGACACAGTTTAGACAATCACTGACTCAATTTTACCACTCACTGACTTAATCTTACTCACGTCTAAATCATTTTGTAGTTTTCAATTTAACTCTATACTTGTATCTCTTAATTATGTTTCTCAAAAGTCCGTTTACCTTTCGGTAAAAGTTTAACCTTTGCTTAGCAATTTTCTCTCTCTCTCTCTCTCTCTCTCTCTCTCTATAACTTAAACGTTTTAATTAATGGTAAACCGAGCCTCAACATAACGGACTTATGAATAACAGATTTCAGTCTATAAAACTAATTTAAAAAAATACAATGTATCAAAAAAGTCTACTATTTTCTATCTCTATCTAACTTGTGTCTTTCTGTCTCGCTCGTACTAGCAAAAAGCGGGATTCATGGAAATCGGCGTTACTTACGGTTTAGAAGAATGGTTTGTACTATATTTAGAATGTGTTTTTCTTTGTGTCTTTATCGTTTTGCTTTTTGTCCTACTTTTTCATGTGTCGGTTTTGAGATGGTTTCAAATTAACTAGTGTTTAAATATCAAAATATTAAGGAATAGAATCTTAATTTTCCATAGTTCTAAAGAAAAAGCCTAATAAATGTTTGTATGAATGTTTTCAGTTATGCCTAAGAGATGTTTGTCAGAGTTGCCTAAGGGGTGTATTAATGTTGCCTTAAAGTTGTTTTTTTATGTTGCCTAAGGAGTGTTTTTTGTATTTTCTAAGAGATGTTTTTTTTGTGTTGCTTATGGGGTGTTTTTTAGTGTTACCTAAGGAGTTTTTCCTAGTGTTGTCTTAGTTTTGTTTTTTTGTTGCCTAAGTTGTTGGAGGGAAAGTCATTGACCGCTACCTTACCTAAAACGGGTCAAGCAATGGTTTTAAGATATGCTTTGTTTTTCTTTATTTGTAATTTATTTTTTTAAATGTGTTTGAATCATCGCACACATCAATCCTATCATCACACTGCTTTTTTATATTCACATGCGGGTAATTTTTCCATTATTTTCATTAATGTTCCCTAAAAATGGACCAGTGTTTTTTTTAACGGTGAAGGAAAGCTGTTAATATTCTTAAAAGCGGCGATGTGCTTGCAACCTGTCAGGAATGTTACTGAAAAATATGGTCATGTGTCAAATGCAATGCTTAGACGTGCTGACTACCCCTATAAAAATGATCTGAACGCCTGGAGATCTGAGAGGATGTCTACCGTGCTTGGGGATTACAGTCGTGATCCTATTCTAAATTATATCTTCTCTTTTAGGCTGTTCTCCAGACCGAAGACAGAAGGATGCCTTCTTCAAGAAGAAGATGATCTGATGACTGTATCTTTTATACCCAAACGTACCCAAGAGACCAGCTTGAATGGTTAGAAGACTGAAGACCCTGGATCCAGTACATCATCAGCTTATATAACTCTGATCGATTATCAGTGGAAAGTCATTGACTAGTGGAAACCCTCGCGACTCTCACGTGAAGTTATTTGTAGACTTCAATCCCCGCTGCACCCTATTAGGGGTTGGTTCAGAATTCCTTTCTTAGTGCACCCCTATACACTAAAAGGAATACATCCTCCAAATTTCAAGTTTCTAGAAGCAGTGGTTTAGGCTGTGCGTTGATATATCAGTCAGTCAGTAACGCACGAGTTTTATGTATATTTAGATTTGTTTACGGAGGAGACAAAATATATTTGGATGTGGATCTATCACGGACTATATCTATTCGAAGTTTCATCAAAATCGATTCAGTCGGTATCATATGTGATACATAAAAATCTTGTTATGACACTTATTGTATTGTGAAAAGGTATGATGCCAAAATACATATTAATTATCTGGTTCCCATAGTACAAGCTTTGCTTAGTTTAGGGCTAGATACTCTGTGAAATGTTCACCAATATATTATTATGTTTTTAAATATATAATTTTAATTACCAACTTTTGACAAAACTTTAAATCTAATGTAAATAATTTTACTAATATTATAAATGCGAAAATTTGTGTGGATGATTGGATGTTTGTGGCTCAAACGATAGAACAGATTTGGATGAAACTTGAAATATACTTAGCTTAAGTCCTGGAGTAGCATATATGATACTTTTTATACAAGTACCATGTGAATGAAGCCGGGGGCGGAAGCTAGTTACTGATAACATGATTTGATGTATATCTGTACATATTTATGTTTATATGACTATATCTTTTAAAATAAGTGAAATTAAAAGGCACAAAAAATTACCAAAGCTATGACAAGAATTAAGTAAAAATTTCGATGAAAAAAAAAACAATTTTTGTGTTTTTATGTGAATATTGGAAAATACATAAAATCTATGCTTATTTGCATCAAAATTATTAATAATTCGTCTTTATCAAGCTCAAGTTCATGCCTAACTTTTTAGGACGTGTTTAGTGCCATTGCGCTACTACTCAGATCTTTAATTTTTATTTTTTTTTCATAATAATCTGTCTACCAAACTTAAGTACATGCTTAATTTTTTTAGGACTCATTTAGTGACATGTTACTTTACAAGCCTTTAATTTTTGCATTTTTTTTAATCTAAGTTCATACTTATCTTTGTTGCCCGGACTTAGAGTAGAAATGTCATTTTCTCACTAACTCAATGAAAAAAAAAGTATTCTATCAGTGATCTAGTTTCCATAGTACAAGCTTTGCTTAGTTTAGAGCTAGATGACGATGTGTGAAATGTTCACCAATAGGTATAATATGACTCCTTAAAATTTAGGCACGACCTATGCAAACAATAGCATATAAGTGCGTCCTAAATAGTTAGGAATGAATACTAAAATTAATAAAATACCTGTTAAACTTTACTTGGTGCGAAAGAAAAACTATTAACAAATAATAAATATTAACTATCTCAAATTGTTAAAATATTGGTTGCAACGAAAAATGACAGTTAAGAATAGTTTTAGGGTTCCGTACCTAAAGGGTAAAAACGGGACCCTATTACTAAGACTCCGCTGTCCATCTGTCTGTCTGTCACCAGGCTGGTATCTCATGAACCGTGATAGCTGAAAGTTGAAATATTCACAGATTATGTATTTCTGTTGCCGCTATAACAACAAATACTAAAAAGTAAAAACAGAATTAAATTAATATTTAAGCGGGGCTCCCATACAACAAACGTGTTTTTTTGCCGTTTTTTATAGATAATGGTACGAAACACTTCGTGCGCGAGTCCGACTCGCACTTCGCCGGTTTTTCGAGTATCTCTAAGGGTATCTCTAACTTAGACTTCCCTTTGACACAACTTTAGGTACACTATATAATTAATTATATTTTAACCATGCTATATAATTATTATATAAGCAACTTACTATAAGCAGCTTAAAATACTTAATAAACTATATTGTATTGTTATTTGTATTATATATTTTTTTATTTTAAATCTGCTAGTACCTATATTTTTTTAAAGAAGTGATATTTAGTGTAAAAATAAATATTCGTAATTTTAACAGTTGTTTTGCTATTTTTCTTTTATCTTTAACTAAAACCCTCGCGACTTTATTCACGTGAAGTTGTTAACAGACTTCAACCCCCGCTGCACCCCCTTAGGGGTTGAATTTTGTGAATTCCTTAATGCACATACACACCAAAAGGTATAAATTCAACTTCGAGTTTCTAGAAGCAGTGGTTTAGGCTGTGCGTTGATATAACAGTCAGTCAATAAACACATAAATTTTATATATTTAGACTATTCTTACCCGCGGCTTCGTCCGTGTTGATTCAGTAAATCTATTTTTGGTGAATATTGAAATTGAATTGAAGGTTAATTGATCATTGACCAAAATAAATTATTTAGGAATGGTATTTAAATCACACTGAAATATAAAAATTGGAATTGTCTGAAAGTGTTTTTAGAGTTCCGTACCTAAAGCATAAAAACGGGACCCTATTACTAAGACTTCGCTATCCGTCTGTTCGTCTGTCTGTCACAGGGCTGTACCTCATTCATAAGTTATCTTTGTCATAAAAAACAAAACTGTACGAGTATGTTTTGCGGCTATTCAGAAAAAAATATTCTGCATTCATCAAAAACATTTATTACTTGTTTTAATGGATTAGTCATTTGCTTCTTAGCAATACAATATATTAAATTACTAGCAGTCCGCCCCGACTTTGAAGATTATTAGGTAAATTCTCAAAACGGTAAAGGAAAACATCGTGAGGAAACCAGTTAGTATTCTTATAAGCGGCGATGGGTTTGCCAACCTGTCACGTATAGAATGCTAACTACTGCAAAATGTGGGCATGTGCAAATATAATGTTTGGACATGCCTCTGACTACCCCCACTAGACATCTTTAAAGTATCAAAGCGTCTGGAGATCTGAGAGGATGTCTACCGTACTAGGGGATTACAGTGTCGTGGTCCTATTTATTAAATTATTACTCACTCACTCAGCCACTCAGTACTCTCAAAACAAAACAACATATAAAGTTGCTTTTCAAAAATTCACAAGAAATTATTCAGAAATAGCTTTGATATGCCAAATTAAAAAAAAGCATCAAAATGTTATTTAGTAATATCTCCGTGCGTTTTCTTCAGCGCGATCTAGCATCGGAACGTTTTTGCAGCGACATCTAGTTATGAATTTAGTAAACTTTCTACAACAATAACTAAGAACGATGCAATAAGGCTCACTTTACGAGCAAGTGTGTTGAAAATATAGTTACATACATACATACATTGCAAATTAAATAAAAGCTTCTAAAAGTAACATCCCCACATTACATGTAGATAGATAGAAAATACTTTATTGCACACCATAAAAAGAAATAAAACATACATAATAAGAATACACAACAAAAAAAACTATGCTGAACAATGAAAAAAAAAACATGATTTTATTCTACCACTTTGTTTGCTTGACCAATATGTATATTCAAATGACATATGCCAAATTACAGCTTTCTAGAACTAAGAGTCTCTGAGCTAAGCTGCGGACAGATGGACATGGCAAAAATATAAGGGTTTCTTGTAGACTACGAAACCCTAAAAAGGATTCTGCCCCGTACTATTCCACCCCGTGCAAAAGCCAGTATTATTATATATAAATAAATAGTATAAATTAGTATATATTATTATATATAATTATCCTGTATGTGGGAGTTTTTTTAGGTAGATTTTAAACATTCAACACTAGCAGTCCGCTCCGGCTTCGCACGGGTGTAATTTTATGGCACTTTTTTTGCACCTTGTGTTACTTTATTGAAGCTTTAGTAATAAGGATCCCTATTTATTTCTTGTAAAAACTATAGCCTATATTAATCAGTGATAATGTAGCATTCAAATGGTGAAAGAATTTTTGAGATCGGTTCAGTAGTTTTTTAGACAATTCGTTACAAACATACACACGCAAATAATTATAAAAATACAAATCTTTCCTCTTTTTAATATTATAGTATGCCTAGATATAGATTAGCTAAAATGAAACTGAATTTGATTTGAAGCCATCTAGTTTATTTACTACAAATTTGTCAAAGCTTCAAAAACTACTGAAATTCGAGACTTTTTTAAAAGTTATTTTATCATCCTGGTCACCGACCTCACAGTGACCAAGAAACAACAATTTGGATGATGGCGTATCATTTAGAAGATATCTATATGACTTTGTATGGTGCTAGTAGAAATAATGGTGTTGAATATGATGTTATTAAGAAATGGTTCTCTCAATGCAAGATTATTGATGCAAGGTGAGGTCTCAGATCCTTAAATATATCTTATGAGGGTAGTCAGAGGTTCGTTCAAACTATAGTTGGCTGTTAACGTCCTTATTTTAGGTTAGTTATTTATTACTTTTAATTATTATTCTTGTTTAATAAACCATTTTATAGTAAATTAATAATTACTCTTAATGAAAAGAATTAGTTAATTTATAACATAAATATGTCAAATTTAAATTATTACATAGTAATATTCTTTTATTCCACAAATAATACCTGCCTTCACCTTGTTCTTACGGCACCACACTGGAGCTCTACATAGCATTATGGAAAGGATCATTGAAAACAATGATAGGCCCCAAGCCGTTTGTTGCCTGATTCTTCTAGGCTTGGTCGCGAGGAATCAGCGTAGCTTCACCTAGTTTCTAAGACGTTTCATAATAGTGATCCTTGTGATTTTATTGAAATAAATAAATTAAATGCTATTTGAATTTAAATTTCGTTTAGCGATACGTAGGTACTATCGCTAAAAGAATTTCACACGCCACATATGTATGTCACACTGTTTTTATCATTAGTTTTTGTGTCCTGTTTTTTAGGTTCCGTACCCAAAGCTTAACTGCGAAACCCTATTACTAAGTCTCGTGTTTCGTCTGTCTGTCACAAGGCTTTCATATGAACCGTGATAGCTAGCTAGACAGCAACAAATACTAAAAACAGAAGGGCTCCCATACAACAAACGTGATTTTTTTTGCTGTTTTTTATAGATAATGGTACGGAACCCTTCGTGCACGAGTCCACCTCGCACTTGGCCGGTTTTTAAAAGGAGACGCCTAATTTCAGACTTATATCCGAAGAACTCTTCGCCAGATCTTACGAAAGACTATGCCCTAATAGAGAAGAGCTATCTCTGGCTCAGTTTATTCAGCTCATGGGTATCTTCACGAGGGAAACCAGAAATGAAATGGAGTTCTTTGTGAGTCTATTCGACGATGTTAAACTAATTATTATTGATGAAGTGGTCGAGTCTAAGATGAATGAGGATTATACTAAGAGCTAGGTGAAAATAATAAATATTGGTGGACATTAAAAAGCGCACTCTAGCCTTAAACTAAACAAAGCTTGTACTATGGGAACTAGATAACTGATAGAATACTTATATACTTTTTAGAGTTCCGTACCCTAAGGGTAAAAACGGAACCCTATTACTAAGACGTCACTGCGGTCTATCTGTCACAATGCTGTATCTATGAACCATGATAGCTAGACAGTTGACATTTTCATAGATGATGTCGTATTTCTGTTGCCGCTATAACAAATACTAAAAACCAAATATTAAGTGGGGCTCCCATACATCATACAACAAACTTATTTTTTTACGGTTTTAATAGATAATAGTCCCTTTAAGCGCGAGTTCCACTCGCACTTGGCCGGGTTTTTTTGTAAAAACATATGATAGGTACATTAAAACACCCAGACACAGAACGAACATCTAATATTTGCCCTGGGTGGGGATCGAATCCACAACCTACAGCGCAGAAGGCAAATTTACTACTAATTGAGTTGAGGCCAGTCAAATCTTGGTGGACATTAAACACAACACTAGATTAATCGGAAAGTTTGCGAAGGTGTTTGTTTCTTTGTTACTAAATCAAGTTGTAACGGCTGAACCAATATTAATGGCATAAAAAAATACTTACATGTCGATTTAAGAACCTCCTCTTTTCGTCGGTTAATAAATAAAACCACATTTATAAAGGACAAGTACCTTTTATTTTATTTCCATTGTGCATATTTTGGTAAATATAAAAAATATCGCAAAACGAAACGGACTGAGCGTGCTTTCAAATTCAAACAAATAGCGCATCATACATAAATTCATACATACATTAGGATCGTCCTAACTACACATACATACAAAATAAGGGTTATATTTAATTATATAGAAATAGGATCACGGCTGCAATACCCTAGTGCGGTAGACATCCTCTCAGATCTCCAGGCGCTTAGATCCTTGAAGATATCCAAAGGGGTTAGTCCATTTGGCACGTGCCCACATATTCCAGTTAGCATTCTCACGTGACAGGTTGCAAGCACGTTACAAGAACACTAACCGATTTCCTCACGATGTTTTCCATCACCGTTGTAAGCACGTGTTAATCCAAATATATTTTTTTTAATTACCCATAATTAACATAATTTAATTAATAATCCTATGAGACGGAAGTCATTTTGAGGACTAGAAGTACTAGAACGATTTTAGGGAAGCGTGTATGGTTTCATCTCCACTAATATTGTGGAGAGATTTTTTTTATTTTTGTTTGTAACGAATAAACTAAAAAAACTACTCGACCGATTTTTATAATTCTTTCACCTATCAAAAGCTACATTATCAGCGGATATATTTTATTTTCAAAAAATTAGAGAAAATTGCAATAATGTAACTACTATCAAAAATTTTGATTCGCATCCTAGGTATCAGAAATTACGATTTCTATTAAAATTTCTTGACAACTAACAAAAAAACTTTTAGAACTGAATCTATTTGAATAGTGATGTCCTAGTATCGATAAATCAGAAGCATTTTTTATCGATAAAAAACCATACACAGCATCATCCCAAGCTTTTAAAACCAGCACAAAACATCACCATTTTTATTATTATAAAAAAAATGGCGACGTAAACAATTTAAAAAACCCCCGCGTCAATTTCTCAATTAATATCCATACTTATCCGCTAAAAATATTTTAACTGTCATAATTTTATTTTAATTATTACATAATATTTTTTTTATCAATTTTTTAACTATACCTAAGCAGCGAGACTAGATTTAAATGGCATCTACGTAACGTATATATAAATATATAATAATAATTTTATACATTTGTATAGTTTTGAGTCTTTCTACACTGCATTTATACAAAAACTAATAATTCAATTGGTATTTCCGACCACATCCATTCAGGGAAAGCCTGAGGCAAGCTTTTATATAATTTTTATTACTGTCGTGAATTTAATCGATAATTTATTGAAAAAAAAAAGCTATATAGCTACAATAACCTACCAATTTGTGCTATATCTATGAGCTAACGTTAGAAAGACTCAAAGCAGAGTATTTACGACGGCGACGAGTGCAAACATCAATTTATTACGCAAAAATTTCAACATCTTAATGCTTTTCCCATCCCTAGTTTATAATTATATATTTTTTTATATAATACAACATTCAGCTAATGCAGTCCGACCTTAATTCTTTTTTTCAAAAATATCTTTCTTCTATCATAACGATGAGAACGCGAGTATCGTGATAGGGCATCCAAATATTTTATCGATATCGATGATTTACATAAACAGCAGCATCATTCATAGAACATGTAGAAGGAAGCCAAGAGGAATAAAAATGTATCTACAACAGATTCGGAAATTCAGAAACAAAAATGTAGATCGTGATCATTTGTCGATTTTACAATTTTGCCGAAGACAATGTACAACTAAGTTACGATTAATAAAAAGAAAATGCAACAATTGCATTTTTAAAATTACAAAATGCCATTTTTTTTTTACATCGAACCTTTGATTTTCGATGTTACACCACCGAATCACTAGTGATGTCCCTACGTCGACGTTTTTTACATCGATGTAATAAATTTAAGCGTTACAATAACATTGGCTTAATGTCTAAGCCGGTATACCGATTGCTTATTAAACCACAAACATTTTGTACATGCATCATTTATAAAGATTTTTTTTGACAAAAATATGTTTACAGATCTTTTTAGTATTTTTCACCAATATTTTGAATCAAAAGAGCTTTTAAAATTAAAATAATTTAGCATTAGCACCAAAAATAAAAATATTTACAATAATGATTTTTAATCAACCAATTGTTATTATAGCAGTAACTTTATATGGGTTTTAGGATTAACTTGTGCATACAATGAGACTTTAGCGAAACCTATCAGCACGCTAGTTTTTTCGCCATCGATCACAATGCACTTTCAAGAGCCACCATGCCTCAAGCAGGTGACCAAGAGAGAACCATTGACACGAAAGAAGTACAATTCTTAGGGGCCATCTATAAATTACGTGACGAATTCTATGATTTTTAACCCCCCATTTCTTGTCACAGCTTAGTGTGAAACCCCCTTACTGTGACGTTAAATATTATGCAATTTAACATCTAGAATTTTTTTTAGGATGTTTATTTATTTTCTCTAAAATCCGTGTTGTAATACTTATGATAATATATTAGATTTTGAAATTTAGGACAGACAGATGTGACAAGGGATAGATGGGGATCTATCCCTTATCACACAATATCATACTTCTTTTACCCCCATCCCCCTCTTAACGTGTTACGTAGTTTATGGATGACCCATGACCTGATTTGTGTATTTGGTTCTAAAAAAAATCAAAACACAAACATCTTACCCGACTACACAAGTTATTGAGTATTAATTTAAGCTCATAAGATACTGTAGCATTTTATTATTGCTGGACTGATTTTGATGGTGATCCAATAAAATCCCATACAAACTTACCATAATTCGAATTACAATTATTTATCTAAAACGCGGTCGCGCTGTCAAAATAAATATTATTTACAAAAGCAAAGAAAAAAAATATATGTGATTTTTTTTTAATAATAAATAATAATAGTGAGCTCAATTTATTAAAGTCTTCAAAAGTATTTTGTTTAGATGTATACTCACATTTTTTTATTGAAAAGTGTATTCATTTTTATAGTGAAAAGTATCGATAATTACATCGACACGATCTCACAACTAGTTTAGAAAAAAATACACTTTTAAATTAAAAAACAACACTCCCTGTACATTCAAAGCCGCATCGAAAACGGCTCAGCATAGCGACAAGCTAGCTAGTGAGAAAAATTGGCATTTTTTTTAAATTATTAATGCCATAATATGGCAGTTTTTTGGTCTAGCTAAGATAGAAATGATATAACAATAAAAAAAAAACACCCTAAACGCCTAAGCTTTATGTACCATGGTACCACAACACCCAGATAGGGAACAATTAAAAAATTAGTGAGACTCAAATTTAAATGAGACTACACGGGAAGCACCAGCTTTCAAATAAGAAAAGAATCATCAAAATCGGTTCACCCAGTCGAAAGTTCCTCCTTTTTTTAAGCGGTTATAAATTGGGGTTTTCTTCGTCTTTCTTTAAGCGCTCTATATCGGCGATACGCAACCCTACGTGTGCGAATCGGGTCACGCTTGACCGGGTTTTTTTTTAAATTGGTATACCATCAAATTATTTCATTTAGTTCAGACCTTACAATCCATAGTCTTAGCGAATCTAAGCTTTATATATACGCACACTAAAGCTATATTCGCTTGCAACACCCAAAACGAGATCTCCACACATAATTTCATATGAAAAGATATGTATTTATATTTCCATATTTTTTAATGAAAAATAAATGAAATTGGATCACAACTGTAATACCCAAGTACGTTAGACATATTCTCAGATCTTCAGGCACTTAGATCCTTGAGAATGTCTAAGGGGGTAGTCAGAGGCACGTCCAAACTTTACGTTTGGCACAACACCCGCATTTTTTAATATAGTTCCATATTTTCATTTACCTTTTAACTTGCTTTTAGACAAACCTGACGCCTAAGTTCATGCTTATCTAAGCCGCACTTAGCGGTGACAGTTCACATTAAAATTTAGGTGCGTTCTAAGATGAATTTAATGTTTTGAGACTGCTATAGACTGTCAAAAGATGACTTTTTATGATCGATTCATATATAGCGATCGAATCGCCAAATATAAATAACTAAAAATGAAAAATTATAATATTGCGTTGTGAATTCTCATTATGTCATTATATTATGAGAAATAGGAACACGACTGTAATTTCCAAGGATCCTCTCGTATATCCAGGAATCCCAAATCCTTGAAGATGTCCAAAGGGGCTAGTTAGAGGCATGTCCAAACATTACATTTGGCATTAATTAATAAAGTCATCGCTAGGTGCGTCCTAGTGAATTAGGCGTGAACTTGAGCAAATTAAGTTATATACGTTCAGTAACACAATAGACTACACTTTCCTCTATCAAAAACACATTATTTATCTTCATAGTAGCTATCTATAGATAAATAAATAAATAATGGTAGACTTTTCACACATCGTCATCTAGCCCCAAACTAAGCAAAGCTTGAACTATGGGAACCAGATAACAAAGAGAAAACAAAATACTTTATTTTAAATACGTACATATTATACATATTAACACAAATGCCTACTCATCTATAGATAGCTATCTATGCTCACACCTGATCTGCAGATCTTCATTTAGATCCTCGGGTAGTCAGAGGCAAGTTATGTGCCATAATAATAATAAACTGTAAAATTATACTTCTACACCTTTCAACACAAATGTGTATTTCCTACTTTCTCGTCCGTAGGTAGCTTTCTTCAGAAGGTAGTCAGAGGCAAGTCCGGTCGGCTATTGTGTTCGTGAACGCAGCTGTAATGTCTTGCTTCAAGTTTCAAAACTATTCTGAATATTACTTATTTATTTCGGTTTATGAACCTCAATCATATTAGAATTTTCTCGTTTCTCGGTTTGTCCAAGTCTGAAAATAATGAAAATATGTAATGAAATAAGATCACGACTGTAAACCCCAAGTCCTCACAGAACCTTAAGAATGTCTAAAGGGGTAGTTAGACGTTTTAATGTTAAGTTAACGATATAGCGCAGATTATTATTTTTGGATCGGCGCAGCCGGTGGGATGGCTTGTATAGTTGGCGCAGCAAATAGGATCATTCCAAAAAAATGAAATGGTTCTAAAAAGTTTTTTTGAACGTAATTTTAGTTAATGCAATATCAAGTTAGAGTGACAGCTTACCTATGGTGCTATAGACAGTGGCCGAAACCGCCTCGCGCGAGCCGCGTTGTGTGCAGGAGCATTGTGGGGAGGGGCGGGGGCAGAGTTTAGGGGGGCAGAGGGGGCAAGGGGGCCAAGGGGGCCAATGGGGGCTGTGGGGGGAGCGGGGGGAGGGGAGCCAGAGGGGGAGGAACACGCGGAGGCTGGGGGAGAGGCCATCAGGAGGGAAGGCACTCCGCGGGAACCGCTGCGACTGCAACAAATAATAACTTGTTTTATAATATATTAGCTTTTACTATGTGACTTTGTTCGCGTAGATTCAAGAAATTATTTTTTGCCAAAACATTGAATTTCCGTATATCAAAATATTTTTTGGGGAAAAAAGTAACCTATGACCGTCCCAACACTTTAAACGATCTGTACATGAAACTTCATCACAATCGGCCCAGCCGTTTGGCCGTGATAATGTCACAAACAGAATTACTTTCGCATTAAGAATATTGTTGAAATTTTAGTCAGTTTGTGGTAACAACATAATTGCCACTAATGTTTGTATATTACCTGGTGTGTTGCGGTGGCTGTCGGTGCCTTGGTCGTGCGAAGCGCAGGTTCAGTTCCCGGGCAGGGTCAGCCGCGTACTTCTCTGAGGCGTTCTGACGCCGTCGGCGGAGCGCTGTAAATAATATTTGTTTACTAATTTATACTATTAACATATAACATTTTTTTACACTGTCCGCAGCTTAGCTCAGAGACTATCAGTGCTAGAAAGCTGTAATTTGGCATATATACTACATATTAGTAATGTCATCAAAGTTTTAAAATAAAATCTTCATAAACAATATTTTTTTAGAGTACCTCCCCTACAAGTGGGGATGTTATTTTTATTCTCGCGCACCCCATGGTGTGGGTTATCGTTAGATAGGTCTTTAAAACGTATGGGGGGTTTGCATAAACAACTTTTCGATTAAGGAATTCGTTTGTGAAATGTTAAGCTTTAAACTGTCAATTTTTGTAAAAGTCGAATGTTCCCCTATGTGGAGTAAACCCTACATTGCGCGTGACCCGACACGCACTTGGCCGGTTTTTTATATATAAGATTAGTGTTATGTGAAGGTATTTAATTTACCAGGCGTGAGATCCGCGGTGTCAGAATCCCCACTCCAAGAGGCGCATTTGGCGAGGCGTGGCTCACGCGCCACAGGGATGCGTGAAGCACCCACAGATCGCTAAAAACAAACATTTTACATATTAAATACAAAAACTAAAAAGAAAATCGACGAAAATATTACAATATTTTTTATTAATTTATATTATTCTCAATTAATTTTTTTAAGAGTCAAGAGATGAAGGAACTATTATAATACATTGTATTTAGTTTATATTTCATAGATAAGAGCAAATGTATTTAACGCCAACAATACTTACATCACGTAAACTTTGAGAACCATCACCAGCTCCCGAAGTTTCCTTCTTTATAATAGAATTTGCCCTAAAACAAAAATATTATTATAAATATTAGTGGATATATCACACAGCGACATCTAGCCTCAAACTAAGCAAAGCTTGTACTATAAGAACTAGATAGCTGACAGAATACTTATATTTTATGTAAATACTTTTAATACATAATAACACCCAGACACAGAACAAACATCTATGTTCATCACACAAATGTTTGTCCTGGGAATCGAACCCACAACCTACAGCGCATAAGGCAGAGCCGCTACCAACTGAGGTGTGAGTTCAATATTGGATTTATTAGCGCCATTTAGTCTCAAATTAAGCAAAGCTTGTATGTTAAAGAGTAATAACGTACCTATCATGTATTGTGTCGAGTCTAACTTTCTCAAGTGCGGGACTTTGACTTTTTTCACCACTCCGGGTCGAAGACCTGTTAATTAAATAAAAAAAAATATTAGACATTTGGAGGATGGAATACTATTAATTAATTAATTTTATTGTGAAATTTTATGTATCTAGTTGTCTGCAATCAAGATATTTGAATTTGAATTACTTTTGGTTTGTAGGGGTGCACTAAGGAAGGAATTCCCGAAATTCTACCCCTAATGGGGTGCATCGGGGTTTGAAGTCTGTTTGAAAATAAGTTCACGTGAACGCAGTCGGGAGGGTTTCCTTTCCATAATCTCTCGGGCCTAGGCAGTCTAGGCACCTCTCTCACCCAGTGAAAACCTCGGAGCCTCCCAATTTTGGGTGCGCCCTGCACCCCATTGCACCCCATTCGCACCCCTTGCTACCCCAAGTAGAGACGACCCTGCTCTAGTTGCAGTAGATATTGAAAGCATACTAGTTCTGTTAATGTCACTTACCGTTTGTCCCTCTGGTGTTCTGTGGCGTCATAGTAAACCGAAGCCTCGTCATGGTTCAGTCGAATCGGCTCACCGCCGCTCACAACCGAGTGGATTTTAACTGAAAAAAATAATAATAATAATTCTGTATTATAAAAACCAGTCAAGTGCGAGTCGGATTTGCAGAGTTCCGTACCACAGAGCGATGTAGAGCATTGGAAGAAAGACGTAGGTTTTTTGTATGGAGGGGTAACCCTCATACAAAAAACCTACCGGATCATTTTGGTAAATTCATAGAGTTTCGTTGTTAAACGGAAGCCTATAATTAAAAATGGAAATTAGTTGACAATGTGTTGTACTGACCCCACATGAAGTGGGATAAGGACTAGAAGATGATGAGTCTTTATGTACTTACTCCAATCCCCACTTCTTATACCCTACCCCTTCTACCCCCTACCCCATTTCCACTAAGAGTGTATTAAGCCCCGCTCACTCACCCGAATGTCCCGGACTAGCGCTATCCGGTGGCCTGACTCGTATCTCCAACCGACTGGAGACAGTGGCTCCCTCTGGCTCCACTTTTGGCTTCGGAGATGGAGGGGCGCTGTACGATGTTGATAAACACTGAAACATATCATTTTTATTATATAAGTATAAGGGAGGCATGAAAAGATTATTATTTCAGAATATTTCAGTATAAGGGAGGCATGAAAAGATTATTATTTCAGAATATTTCAGTATAAGGGAGGCATGAAAAGATTATTTTTCAGAATAATTAATGTATACTAATCCATATTACAAATAGTGGCGGATTTACCAACATCTTATTTATTTTAGCCTTTATCGTCCCACTGCAGGACTGATGCCTACCTCCCTTGCGTCCAAAAATTGGTCAAGCACTTGATTTTACTAAAATTAAAAAAAAAACACCACTACAAATTATTAACTAATTCGAATAATCCGCCACTGATTATAAATACTAAAATACTAATATTATAAATGCGAAAGTAAGAGTTACGTGTCTGTGAAGTAATTACGCTCAAACTGCTGGGCTAATTGTCATGAAATTAAATGAAATGAAATAGTTAAATAATAATGAATAATGAATAACGAATACGAACCGGCGCAGTGTTAGAGCGTCGTGGCTTTGGGGTCGGCGCCTCTCTTCTAGCCACTCCCCTCATCACATCCACGCTGTACCTCAGACTGCCAGCTGCGCATTCGAAGGAGGCTTGTTGCAAGAGAGGCGGCTTCAGGGAGCGGATGTGGGAGCCTTCAACAGATTGACAGACAACAACATGTAGGTGGTTCAAAAACGTCTTTCAATCAGAAGGTCGTGCGGCGACGAACTTGCAACCTGTCACGTATGGAATGCTAACTACTGCAAAACGTGGGCACCGTGTCTGATATAAAGAAGGATGTCTTATAGGTGTAGTCAGAGGCACGTTTGCCCATTACATTTCGCACTAGTTATCATTTCACACGTGACAGGTTGCAAGTCCATTTATAATAATTATAATAAATATAACTCACCTATAGATGGTAGCGTCCAACAGCGTGGCAACACCGGATGTAAGTGCGGATAAGCCTCGATGCCCGGAATCTGGACGCACCTTCTTGGCTTTGGCTCAAGGGGGGCAAAGGGGGCCAAGGGGGCCAAGGGGGCCGAGGGGGCCAAGGGGGGCGCGGAGGGGGGCACGAGGGGGGGAGACAAGGGGGGCGACTTCGGCGCTACTGGCTGGGGGAAACATAAAAGTTAGAACGTTATGTTAACTAATTATTTCATCAATTAATTATCTGATGTACAAAACCACAAAAAAAAAATTGCAGAACATACATATTCTTATGATTGTTGTGGTCAAAACTGGGGAAAAAGTGACCAAAGCTAGTGATTTAACGCAATTTCAATATGAATAGTGTAATAAATAAATGTATCTTGTTACAAAAAACTTTTGTAGAATTAAAACTATCGTGGTTGTTAATCATTTTAAATAGAAATACGGCTAATTACCACGTTTTTACTTGTATTGCTGACGTTTCGAGACAATTCAGATGCTCTTCATCATGAGCATCTGAATTGTCTCGAAACGTCAGCAATACAAGTAAAAACGTGGTAATTAGCCGTATTTCTATTTAAAAAAAAAAAAAAAAAAAACTTTTGCTTAATAGAGATAGAAATATAAGTTGTCTCTATCAGTAAACCGATTATTTTTTTAATATTATGATTAGTAATACTCGTACATATATTTATTTTATAGTAATACCAGCTTTTACCCGGGACTTTGTCAGGAAATCTATTTTTGGTGACTTTATAGTAAAACATTGAAATTTCGTAAAATTAAATGATTTTTTTGCAAAAAAAACATCCAAGACTTTAAACTATCTCAATATGAACCCAGCGGTTTGGCCGTGATAACGTCTCAAACAGACAGAGTTACTTTCGCATTTATAATAATACTAAGATAAAAGAGGTTACTTATAATGTGAGGTGCTTTATACCTGAGGTTGTTCCCTGCGCGTTAGCTGTGAGAGATGCAATTGGGTCCTGGCTGCGCTGCAGCTGGACACCGCGGATTGGCCCCGGGGACAACGGTGCTCCGGGGACTGGGGATTAGCAAGATAAAACTAATTATTATAAAAACATAAAACGCATCACAATCTGTCCATCCGTTTAGGAGCTACGATGCCACAGACAGACACGTCAATACCCCTTTTTTTACATCGGGGGTTAAAAGTAAATAGGATCAAGATTGTAATTCCCAAGTACACTAGAAATATACTTAAATCTCCAAGCGCTCAGATCCTTGAAGATGACTAAAGGGGTTAGTCAGATGAACGCCCAAACATTACATTAGGAAAATGCCCACATTTTGCAGTAGCTAGCATTCTATACGTGACAGGTTGCAATCCCATTAACGCTTTTAAGAATACTACCAAGCTTCCTCACGATGTTTTCCATTAATACAATTAAATTAATAATCTGACTATAGTCTTTAATAGTCTAGCTGACTATAGTCTGTATAGTCTCTTTTTAGTTAAAATTCGTATTTTATACAACATAGAATAGAGCATTAATTTATTCTTTGGTTAAATTTATTAATTTAATAATCCATTACAACACCGATTGATTCGAATCGAACCCACGACCTCCGGATTGAAAGTCGAGCTACCTTTCACTAGACCAACAAAGCTTTTACAACATTAATACATCAACAATTGTGAATTTAGTTCAAGTTAAAGTTTATATATCTTCTCACCTGCAATTGCTCTTGCTTCCATTCATTGTCTGTGGTCTCCTCTGAATCGTCGAATTGCGATTTCCATAGAGAAACTAGAGTGAGGGCGCCGCCTTTCGTTACCTTAAAACAGAATTATACCATTTTTATTATAAATAAAGAAATATAAATATTGGTGGACAATATCACACAGCGCCATTTAGCCCCAAAATAAGCAAAGCTTGTACTATGGGAACCAGATAACTAATAGAATACATATACTTGTTTAAATGTAAATACATACTTGTTATACATATTAACACCCAGACACATGTCCAAAACATAAATATTTGTCTTAGGCGGGTATCGAACCAACAACGATAAACATTGACTAACTTCCGCACCATTACGCACCAAAAATACTCACAAACTACGTATTTATAATATTAGTATCTTATCTTATCTTATGTTATGTTATGTTATGTTATCTTATCTGGCTCACCTGTTGCAATGCAGATACATTCTCATCATCCATAACCGCAAATTGTGTGTAACTTTGGTCTGCTCGGGCGCGAGCTGCTCGACGCCCACCTGAAAGACATTACAATATTATTTATTGTATTTAATAAAAATACCCACATTTTGCATTAGCTAGTATTCCATACGTGACGGGTTGCAAGCCCGTCGCCGTTTATAAGAATTCTAATTAATTATATTTATGATAAAGACCTGTATAAAATAAATAAGATCACGACTGTAATCCCCAAGTACGGTAGACATTCTCTCAGATCTCCAGACGCTTAGATCCTTTGAAGATGTCTAGTGGGAGTAGTCAGAGGATGTGCCTCTGACATTATATTTGTCACATGCCCACATTTTGCAGTAGTTAGCATTCCATACGTGGAAGATTGCGAACCCGTTACAAGAATACTAACTGGTTTCCTCACTGTTATGTGTATATCATACATAAATATAAAAACATTACCTCTTTTGAAATGTGTGTCTGAATGTACGCTATCAACATCAGCAACAATCCTAGGACTTGAAGATTCACCTAAAAACAAACATTAAAAATATTATTTTTATTTCTTCTCCGCCTATAAACGGTTACTACTCTAATAAAAGTAAGTTAGTATGAGCTTAGTGGCCAAGTTATTACAGAACAAACTAACTTACTTGTTTAATAACCTATGATCGCCTAACGGTTACTAACAATAAAAATCAATATTAAATAGCCGTTAACCGTGAGCTATTCCGTAGGTTAACCACAAGAGTTTTAACCGCTAAGCGGATACTAGCCGGTAACCGCTTAGCGATTACTACGCATGATTATATTCCTTATCAGAAACAAGATAAAGATGTTATAGTGGTTACTAATCATGCTCACACATTGGTAACGAATCATGCACACTTAGCGATTACAAACAAGGATATATTGCTTATCAGAAAAAATACACCGGTCATTATAACACAGTGATTACTAACCGAAGTATCATAATGGTTACTAACCATGATATATTGCTTATCATAGAATGTTACTAACCAAGATTAGCTACTAGCTATGCACGGCAAGCGGTTACTAACCGGGTGTGGACGAGTTTGCTTGCGCGGCCAAATCTTGCACGCAGGTAGGCGGCGCAGTAACCACTCTTAGTCTGGCTAATGTTGGTCCTCCGCCTGTATTTATTAATTAAGTTGTTTCATATAAAAAAAATGTATTCTAAAAGAATTTATAAAAGAACGACTAAACGTAATACAATAGGCTATTTGACAAGATTTTGAAAACCATTCTAGATTATTCAGTAGTGACTGTGGAACCCATAAAAAATATTAATTTCAATTCTGTAAAGTATTAGCCCTAAAAATGTAAATTAAATATCGACAATTTAAATAACCCGCAAAAACGCTTCTTTATGCAAATGGCGTCGCACTAGTTTCTGTGACGTTACATGCTTGTCAACAAATAAACAAACGTCAAGTTTTTCAAGGCAGGCGATGACATATTGACAAGCATGTTACGTCATCGTCGATTCGACCAATCCTGATCGTTTTGTGTCACGAGACTGGCGTTTAAAAATAGACAATTTTAATTAAGTATAGGTTTTTTTAATAAATCATTGTTTATTTTCAAGTTATTTTACTCCATAACGCTTTATGAAGGCATAATTTACATAGATTACTGTCAACAACACTTTTTTTCATACTGTCAAATAGCCTATTATGTGGATTTTATAGACCGGTCTCACAGGTCAGTTGGTAGTAACTCTGCCTTCTGCGCTGCGATATATCGTGACAGACGTCACATCGTTTCCGATTATATTTTGAAAGATGGAACGACCGACATTACTTTTGACAATTGACATCATACATACTTCTACGACTGATGACACACTGTCAATCGATAATGTTGATATCGTTTTGCAGAGTAAGAGGCCTGTACTGTGTGTGGTACATACCAGGTGCGGGATGTCTCGGCTTGCAAGGTGGGACACTTTGTCTCTCGGGACGATTGCCGTTGGTGCCAGTCACCACAGACGAGCTTGCTTCCTGCAATTCAAATATTTTATAAGCTTAGATTACTTCTTAACCGACGAAATAAGAAGAGGTACACAATTCGATATGTATTTTTTTGTCTAGAGGATAGTTCCAAGTTGGAAACATTTAAATTATATTCATGTAGGTATAAAATTTAAAAACCGGCCAAGTGCGAGTCGGACTCGAGAAGGAAGGGTTCCGTGCCATTATCTATAAAAAACGCCAAAACAAATACGATGTTTGTATGGAAGCACTTAGCAACAGAAATACATCATCTGCGAAAATTTCAACTGTCTAGCTATCACGGTTCATGAGATACAGCCTTGTGACACACAGACCGACAGCAAAGTCTTAGTAATAGGATCCCGTTTTTACCCTTTGGGTACGTAACTCTAAAAAAATTTATATCATCCCTTGACTTTTCGATTGGTCGAAACATTTTCTTCGGTTTTCTTTATAGTTTTTTAAACGTAATCATTTTATTTAATGCTTGGTGGTGGTGCACAATGGCGCAAGACCGGGATTCGTACTCGCACTTGAATAATGTGTACCTTTGCGTGTCTGTCCGGTGACGGTGCTGGTGTAGTGCTAACTTCGGCTTCCTTCTCTGTAGTGGGTTTGTCTGTGGCAGACTGAGGATAAAAAATATATATATATATATATATATATATACAAAATGTAATGTTTGGGCTGATTGACTACGACAAAAAATACGAAAATTGTTAATTTGTAGTTATTTAAATATATAAAACACTTTTAAGTGTTAATGACTGACTGGCTTAAAGTCAAAAAAGCGTTTATTCACTTAAATCACTTCCTAGTGATTTCAATGATCTAAATGATCCTTCATTTAGATTCGTCATCATCATTAAAATTTAATTTCATTAATAAGTCTTTGTACATAATTTTTATACAAACAATCATAATTATTAATTATTTTTATATGATTTTGTCGTATAAATCAGAATATTTAACTCATTTGGACATAATTAAAACAGTAATGCCGAAGAACCGATTGTCATGAAATTTCATATAGAGATAGTTTTAAGTCTTGGAATGAACATAGGCTACTTTTCATTCCAAAAATGTATTTAAATTTTTATAAATTTCAATGTTTCACGGTCAAAAATAGATTTCCTGAATCTACGCGGACGAAGTCGCGGGTAAAAGCTAGTTATATATTTTTATAATCATAAGTACTCACGTATCCATTAAGTCGATGTCTCGGCGAGGCAGGCGCCACTCGCTTAGTGTCAGTGCGGTCGGGACGAGCGTTGGTGGTGTCGGTTCCAGCCCCGGTCAGCTCCGTCTCTAACCGAGGCCGAGCGGAGCGACCGTTCTGGACAAACATTCCAACATTACATCATACAAATATATATAAAAAAAACTAATTAGAATCGCAACTGCAATCCCTAAGTATGGTAGACATTTTTTGATTTTGACATTGTAAGTGTGCGTGTGTATGTAATGAGTACTTACCTATTGTAAACTCACGTGTATGTATGTATGTATGTAGTATATGTAATGTACTCACGTTGTCAGGTTGAGTGTCCGTGGGAAGCGCGTGCTCCGGCGCAGGATGTACTGCAGCACGCGTCCGAGACGCTGCTAACGCCATCTAGCAGAGATAAAACGAAATATATTACTTCCAAGCACAACATTCACAGAAAGTCCACTGTTACAAGATAAAACATTAATAATATTACAGCAATAAACCCGACTGCTAAAAAACAATCAACAAAAAAAACGAATGACCCCCTTTTTTGGGGAAGGGAGTCCCATATTTAAAATATATATATAATATAGCAAATGTCACTCCCACAATTGAGACGAATCCAACGACACCTCATAATTATCTTGTAATCCGTCAAATCGTTTGAGCTGTAGAGGTGTGACATACAAATTGACATACATTTTTCAGTCAGCTTGTACTATGAAAACCAAATTACTGATAGAATACATATACTTTTTTTTTGTAAATTCATTCTACACATATTAAAACTCATAAACAGAACAAACATCTATGTTCATCACACATTACGCTCGATAAACATTAACCTTTTGGCGCAGTCGAGAAAGACAATGGAATTTTGACAGTTGAATACGAATAACAGTAACAGATTGTATAACACAGGAGGTATTTAGAGACAAATAAAACTACCAACAATATGTTTTATGACACATAATATGTATAGATTATGACACAAATGAATGTATGTATATTTTCAATAAATGACATATAAAAAATAATTTTATGAATCTTATGTACAAATCAGTTTTTTTTGAATTACATAATGTTTTGATGGTATCGGACATATATCTCACCAGGCATTTCGGATATGGAGTAGCTTTTAACTAAACCAATAGCCTGAAATGTTAAATTTAATTTAAATACTATAATCTATAAAATAATCTAAAAAAACTAGTCAAGTGCGAGTCGGACTCGCACACGCAGGGTTCTGTACCACCCGAGCGATATAGAGCGCTGGAAGAAAGAAAAACCAAATTTTTGCCTTGGGATCTAACTTAATCTAGTGGAGGCTTATTAATAGGGTTCCGATAGTAACCCATTGGGTACGGACGGGAATAATCCATATTAGCTGGGAGTAGTCCGTACTAGTCGGGAATAGTCCGTATTAGCTGGGAGTAGTCCGTACTAGTCGGGAATAGTCCGTATTAGCTGGGAGTAGTCCGTACTAGTCGGGAATAGTCCGTATTAGCTGGGAGTAGTTCGTATTAGTCGGGATTTGTGCTTACATCTTTCTCCCAATCGTAAGGGTCCGTGTCTCTGATTCCTCGTCGCTTGCAGCAACGTTCCAAAAGCGAAGTCAGCATGGAGTAGTCAGGGGTATCGGCGTACTCCAACTGCTGGACGTGCTCGAGGAACTGGCGCAACTCTGAGGGTAGGTGCTTCAGGAGGAGACGGTGGTCGTACTTTTCTTTCATGAGGCCGACCTGTAAGAAAAAAATTGTAGAAAAAAAAGGTGCAAAAAGTGATGGGGCCTGATGAGGGTTTGAACTCGCGAGCTCGCTCGTATAAATTAAAAAATGAAATGGGACGAAAAATGGCACCTCTAAAGGTGAAAAGGTAAAATAAAATTTGTATCTATAACATGAAGTCTGGTTAGTTTATTAAACCTCATTATTTTTATTATTTTTTTATTAAAATGCCGTCACTGTCTTGGGAACGCTTAGGATTGGTAGCAATATGGATCAGTTGAGCTACCTATAGTTTGTTTGCAATGGTTTTTAGATAGCTCCATTGATTCTTGTGTATTTTGAAAGTATTCTGTAATAAATTAGTATTATTGAAAACGAAATAGGATCACGACTGTATTCCCGAGTACGATAGTTATCTCTCAGATCTCCTGACGTTCAGATCCTTGAAGATGTCTAAAGGGGTTAGTCAGAGGCACGTCCAAACATTATTTTTGGCACAATACCCACATTTAGCAACAGCTAGCATTCCATACGTGACAAGTTGCAAGTCAATCGCATCTTATGAGAATACTAACTGGTTTCCTTACGATGTTTTCCTTCACCGATATTAATAAAACACTATCTCACCTGTTCCTTATCCTTGATCTTCCTCCAAGGCAGTTGTCCATTCACAAACTCCACCAGCATGTAGAAAAGCGACCAGAGATCATCGTGCCTTCCCATTTCCTTGTTTTTGTGCGCGTTTATTGATGCGTAGCGCACGGTGCCTGGAAACAAATATGGTGCTCATTGCGCCATCTAGCTACATACTAAGCAAAGGTTGATGGGAGCCGGATAACTGATAGATTACTTTTTTAGCATTACTTCTATAGACTAGCCAGTGGTATATAGTTAAAAATTATCCTATATTTCATATCAGATTACAAAATATATGTATACCATGATTGACGTGATTGAGTAACAAATATATTCCCCTCTATCTCTCCCCTAACCACACTCACCTCTAAACCCTGCTGCAGCCCTAGGAGGCCTAACTTGTCCACTGCTGGTGGTATATTGTCTCGCAAGTCCAAAGTCGAGCATGTACACCTTCCGACAGTTCCCTGTGTTGCGACCGATGCTGAAGTTACTCTGAAAGTCAAAGTGTATTATTACAATCTATAATAATATTATAAATGCAAGGTAACTCTGTCTGTCTGTGACGTTATCACGGCTAAAGCCGATTGTGATGTAATTGGATAATATAAAAAGATAATTAATCTGTCTGTTTTTACTGCAAATAAATATTTTTTCATTTTCATTTTATTCAGTCATAGACAATTTTTTTACCAAAATTATCTCCTGATATTCAGGAATTTAATTATTTTACTGGTCTCGAAGCTTAGTTGATAGTAGCACCGCCTTCTTCGCTGTAGGTTGCCGGTTCGAATCCCACTCAGGACACAAATTATTGCGATTTTTGATATGTGTCTGGGTGTCATAATGTATTAACATGAAGTCTAGTTTTTTAATCGTAATTATATTTTATCAGCTAGATAATACTTACAGGTTTAATATCTCTATGTAAAAAACCGACTGAATGTATAGAATCTATGGCTCTGAGTATTTGCAGGCCCAATCTGAAACAAATAACAGATTAAATACACTTAAAGTGATAGTTTTCTATTATATTTTTTATTGAACTTGCCTTGTTAGTTAGTATATTATTTTATCGTATTACTAGCCGACCCGTGACAGGCGTTGTCCTGCCCAAATTTCGATAATCGCATAGAGTAACGCACGTTACTATGACGACTGATGTCAGATTTTTTGCATCATCCCTTTTGCGTTTTTTTATCATTTTGGGGATGTTTTTCATATTTTAAAGTAGTTTTTGTTTTATTCGGGCATTATATCTACATCTACAGCAAATTTCACTTAATCCGTTTTATCTTTGAGGCCTGATTGGAGGCACAAACATATAAACAAACTCACAAACTTTCACATTTATAATATTATTAGGATCCTTTGGCTGTGAACCTACTTTTTAAATAGAAATACGGCTAATTACCACGTTTTTCCTTGTATTGCTGACGTTTCGAGACAATTCAGATGCTCTTCATCATGAGCATCGCCCGCGACCGCGATCTGAATTGTCTCGAAACGTCAGCAATACAAGGAAAAACGTGGTAATTAGCCGTATTTCTATTTAAAATGATTAACAACCACGATAGTTTTAATTCTGTGAACCTACTCTTTACCAAGAGCAAATGTATATTTTGTCTGCGAAGCTAAATTCCCAAAGTGGGTTGACGCCAGACAGGCGGTTGTAAAACTTAAGCCGAACCCTCTTCGCAACACGTTGTGCCGACCCCACATTAAGTGGGACAAGGAGAAGAAAATTATGATGATGTTGTCTGCAAACCTAAATTGTACCTAGCCTTTACCTCCGTATTTATCTTTTGTCCGTGTACCTAACCTATCCTTTGCCTGTGTACCTATCCTTTGTCTGCGTACCCACCTCAACGTAGTAGACAATGAAAAGGCGCCCCTAGGCTGAGCGCGCCTCAGTTCAGCTAAATTCCTTCCCTGCAACTGCATCACAACGTAATTAAATCTTGCGTTGCGACCGCATCCTATGAACCGGCATACGTGCTCTTTTCCTGTGAACAAAAATACTTTTTTTATTAATAAAATAATAATAATTTGATCACGACTGTAATCCCCAAGTACGGTAGAAATCTCCAGGCGTTCAAATTCTTAAAGATACTAAAGGGAAACTACTTTCGCGGTCAGAACACATATCAATTATTATTAAAAGGGGTAGTCAGAAGCACGTTCAAACATTACATTTGGCAAACGCCCATATTCTGCTGTGTAGTATTTACCTCAGAACTCCGTCATTTGTTAATCGATATAGAAAAGTTATTTTTGGTTGAGAGGATATTACTTTTCTTTTGGTCCCATTCAAATAAAAAAATATCCCTTATAAGGGTAAAAAAAACCGGTCAAAAAATTACATTTGTTCTATGGGAGCCTCACTTAAATATTTATTTTATAATGTTTTTAATATTTGTTGTTAAAGCGGCAACAGAAATACATCATTTGTGAAAATTTCAACTGTCTAACTATCACCGTTCATGTGATACCGCCTTGTGGCAGGCAGACGGACAGACGGACAGCGAAGTCTTAGTAATAGGGTCCTGTTTTTACCCTTTGGGTACGGAACCCTAAAAAATAGGGGAGGAATTTTGTCCATAGATATGAAAGCCTACCTTGCAGTTTCTTGAGCACAGCTACTTCCATCTTCAGAACTTGCTTCGGCTGCCGAGCTGACTCCACCTGTGAGAACCAAGAAAATGACTTAGTTGGGAGCTAGATGGCGATGCGTCAAGTTTTCAATTACAACGTTTACTCTTGTATTCGCCGATGAAGTATTTCAATTACCTTCAGAGCTACTTGGTCTTGCGTCACCAGATCTGTGCCTTCGTAGATCTCTCCGAAGCCGCCGCCTCCAATCTTCTTCAACACCTAGAAACGAAAAAGGTTCACAACTGTAATCCCCAAGTACGGTAGACATCCTCTAAGATATCCAGTCGCTCAGATATGCCTAAAGGTTATCAATAGTCAGTATTCTTTTGGCTTGGTTTGGCTTCGCATGGCTTATTCATGGTAGCCTTGAAACACCAAAAACTAAGAAGAATAATAAGAGGTGGATTCTTGTTTGGTTTTCACGAGTATTATAAGAGGACGCCCGTCATGGCTTAGTGTATGTCGACAGCATTTCAAACTCTGGACTAGTAGTGGAGTTATTAGATTGATTATTTATAATCCTTTGATCAGATCTTTATGCTCTCCGTCATGGCTTAACGCGTGTCAGCGCTAAAACCTGTACGTAAACGTGTTATCTGATGAACAGAAGCTGGGATGGTGTTAAGAACGGACCTTCCACCTCTCCTTGACCACATGTCCCGGCTGCAGCAGATCCTCCGAGGCCATTGTGATGGGAAGCGCCCTTTGGGAGGTGTCACACCTGGAGGGAGGGGAGGGGAGCCCTCCTCCGAAGTTGGGGAGGGTTCGCGACCTATAACGAACCGATGATAACAACATTTAATAAATATTATTACAATTATGTTATTTCTTTGAAAATTTGTAGATCAGAGGAAATTTGAAAGTAGCGTCTGTAATATGAAAGATGAGGAGCAATAGGTTAGCATTTTATAAGAAGGGAAGAAGGTCATGTAACGAGAAGATGTTGGGAATGAATGTGGATGGATGTAGAAGTAGAGGTAGGCCAAAGAAAAGATGGATGAACTGTGTGAAAGATGATATGGGTAAGAAATTAGTCAATAATGAGATGACGACTGATGGAAGGAAATGGAAGAAGAACACATGTTGTGCTGACCCCACTTAAGTGGGAAAGGATCAGGAATGTAGGGGCCGCATGTTCCCTAGTTTAAAGGTAGTAATAAGTACCTTAGTAGAGGGTTGGTTTGAACTCTGAGAGGCGCAGCGGCTGTCTCTCGCCTTTCTTCCCTCTGAAACAAATTTTTTTTTATACACTTTGTCGGCATATCTGTTATGGTATCTCATGCTAAATTACACCTTTCTAGTAGTAAGAGTCAGTGAGCTAAGACACGGCGATACTATAAGGGTTACGAACTAAAAAAAACTTAATAAGTATTTTTATTACAAATAAGCTAGCCCGGCGAACTTTGTATCGCTTTAGAATTAACAAATGTTGTGTAAGTTCTCGTTCCCGTTCCCGCTACCTACCTCCCCACCAATTTTCAGCCAAATCGGTTATAAATAGTGTAACTCAAAAAATCCTAAGGTGTGATCCTAAATCAATAATCTGTGTAAAACGAGGTTTTTTATATAAGAAACTGACCTGTGGCTCATTTCGTCGCGGGCGTTGCGCCGGCGCCGGGTCGGACCCGGAGCCCTGCGATGCTGTGTCCGCTGACGATGATGATGACTCTATAAATAAAGAAGCACCTATCAATCAGTTTCTAAAGTATGCTCTGAGAAATAGAAAAAAAAATAAGCGACCTTCAGATTGAAAGTCGAGGTACCTCCCACTCGGCCAACACGGCTATCGGTGGGTATTGCTATTGTGCCAAATATAATATTTATACGTGTCTCTGACAACCCCCTCTAGACATCTTCAAAGGATCTAAGCGTCTGGAGATCTGAGAGGATGTCTAGGGGATTACAGTCGTGATCCTATTTTTATTTATTTTTTTACAATTTACTCACATTTTGCAGTAGTTAGCATATCAAAATTACATTAAGGCTTGTACCTACGACTATGTATGAAAATGAAAACATACCTGATCTATTAGACTGGTGGGGAGCTTGTTTCTTGAAGGAGGTCTCCTCACGCTCGCAAGTCGGCTCCTGCTCCCTGAAACAAAGAGTTCGGATAAGCTAGTGGCCAATTGCGCTGTAGGTTGTGGCCTCGATATATTATAATGTATATTATATTACTAGCTGCTCGTCCCGGCTTCACACGATTGGTAGCTGGATATAAAGTAGCCTATGTGTTATTCTAATGTATAAGCTATATTACTGTAAAGTTTAATTTTAATCCGTTCAGTAGTTTTTATGTAAAAGAGTAACAAACACACACATATACTCACAAACATCCGCATTTATAATATTAGTAGGGTATACAGATAGTAGATTCTTAGTAGACTTTCGTAATTAGATCGAGTTCATATCATAGCAACACAACAATTTATAACTATCGGTCGATTTGTTGATTTATTTGTCACTTTCTATCTTAAACAAATATAGGTTAATTATAATTTGATAAGAACCGCTCGTATGACAGAAGAAGTTTCAAAGTAGATGGGTATGTCATGTCGTGAGGAAGATAATATGTTTTGTGACGAGAAGAATGTTATAAAGCCTGAATGATTAAAAAAACGCAAAAAGGATAATTTTGGTATAGATGGCTGGTGTGCAAGAAATCTGACATCGCAGACTAAAAACATTTAGTCGTCATAGCAAGAGCAACGTACTCGTAGTTTTGACTAATGAATGACACGCATTCTACCAATTTTCGTAATTTATTTTATCAGTATTAATAAGGTTTACAGATATAATACATAAAATGGAAGTTGCCTGAAATTAGTTTTTTCTATGCGATTATTGAAATTAGGAACAGAACAAAGTCTGTCGCTGGTCAGCTTGTAAATTAAATAAATAGGAGCATGACTGTAATCTCCTAGTACGGTAGATATCCTCGCAGATCTCTACGCGTTTAGATAGATCCTTGAACATTCCCAAAGGGGTTAGTCAGAGACACGTCCAAAAATTCCATTTGGTATATGCCCACATTTTGCAATAGTAAGCATTCCACACGTGACAGGTTGCAAGCCAGTCGCCGCTTACAATAATACTAACTCTAAAGTTAGTTTCTGGTTAGTTGATTTGTGATTCTTTAGATCAGCATGATTTTTTTTAAATGTTCGACATTAGTTTTCCGTACTTCAAAAGTAAAAACGGATCCCTTACAACCTGTCCCAAGCAAGCCCGTCTAATAAGATAAATAAAAAAAAAAAACAAAATCAAACTAACTAAAACTACAAAAACTAAATTAAATGATTTCCTCACGATGTTTTCCTTCATCGTTCTTATGCAAGTTAATGCGCATACTTTATTCATTTATAAAGGGTAAAAACGGGACCCTCTGTCTGTCTGTCCGTCTGTCACAGTGCTATATCTCATGAACCGTGATAGCTAATGAGTAAAAATTTTCACAGATGATGTATTTCTGGTGCCACTATAACAACAAATACTATAACAGAATAAAATAAATATATAAGGGAGGCTCCTATTATACAACAAACGTGTTTTTTGCTGTTTTGTATAGAATGGTACGGAACCCTTCGTGCATGAGTACGACTCGCACTTGGCCGGTTTTTTTTAAAGACGGGTTACAAGGTCAAAAGTTGCAGTTGCGCAGTGCAGTCGAGTGCTTTGATATGTAGTGTGACCTAGCCTAGATATAACCTTATACGCACGAGTGGTTCAACATTTATCTAATCGAAGAAAATACCCGTATTAACCTTACTGAGTAGTGCTTTATGTACGAAGGTCGTGATTTTTCCATTAAAATAATCACGTTTAAAAAATGTTATGTGCCAAATGTTATGTTTAAGTTTGGATCTAAGCGACTTAAGATCCGAGAGTATATCTACCGTACTTGGGGATTACAGTTACAGGTGAAGCTTATAAAAGCGTGTTAATTTTAATTACAAAAACTAAAAAGAAAACGCGACGAAATTGTTTCGACCAATCGAAAAGTCAAGGGACGATATTAGTTTTTCGGATTCCGTACCCAAAGGGTAAAAACGGGACCCTATTACTAAGACTTCGTCTGTCTGTCTGTCTGTTCGTCTGTCTGTCTGTCTGTCTGTCTGTCTGTCTGTCTGTCTGTCCGTCCGTCCGTCTGTCTGTCACAGGGCTGTATCTCATGAACCGTGATAACTACACAGTTGAAATTTTCACAGATTATGTATTTCTGTTGCTGCTATAACAACAGATACTAAAAACAAAATAAAATAAACTATCTAACTATATAACTAGCTATCACGGTTTATGAGATACAACCTTGTGACAGTCAGACAGACAGAAAGACGGACTGCGGAGTCTTAGTGATAGGGTCCCGTTTTACCCTGTAGGTAAGGAATCCTAATAAACAACAAAAAAGCCTCCTTCCTTCGTCGGTTAATAAAAGCGTGATAATTAAATGAGAGGCATTTGCCCAGAAGTAAGTCGATAAAGGCAATAAATAAAAACTCACACCTTTTACCTGTAACTATTCTAAGCGCTTCTTATTTTTAAACATAGCCTTCTGTTAATATTCTATCATAAGTATACATGTATTTACAAAAAAATATATACCTATTATAAAAAATAAATAGAATCACGACTTATTGAAATTGGGATTGACGATGGGCTTGCAACCTGTCACGTACGGAATGCTAACTACTGCAAAATGTGGGCATGTGCAAATATAATATTTGGACGTGCCTCTGACTACCCCCTGTAGACATCTTCAAGAATCTAAGCGCCTGGCGATCTCAGAGAATGTCTACCGTACTTAGGATGTACTGTACACACGTACAGTCGTAATCCTATATTTAATATATTTTGAAAAATATATTTTTCTGCATAATGTTATTTGAAAAATGCATAACTTCTAGGTCACCCCCCCCCCCCCCCCAAACCGCCCCAACATTAGTACTTCAAAAGTTGGCAATCTGCCGAAATTACTTAGAGGAGTTCCCTAAAGTGAACGTTGAGTGGCAACATGAATCACGGTGGAACATTTTATAAATCAAAGATCATTTTTTTCACCAAGAACTTGTACTAATGAAGATTATCTAGGCAATATTTTAATACCTTATTGGTTATACCATTGCCATTTTTGTGAGGATCTCTAACTTTTTGTAAATAAAATATAGCCTATTTTAGGCGCTATTTTGAATAGTTTTATATTTTATCCATTATAAACGAAAATACAAATTTTACCTCTTTATAAGTAGTGTAGAAAAACATCTTGTTCAAGTTTGACTAGAGAAATAGTCAAGACACTTTCAATCCTGACGTTTTCGGTGGTAGCGTGGCGTGGTGGGCACTCAGTTGCCTACCACGCCGCCACAACAACGAATATTTGCATGATCTATCAATACTTATGGTGTTGTGTTACCATGGTACTCGCATATTCTGTTAGTGCAAATTCAAATATCATTTACTTATTTCAATAAAATCACAAGAATCACTCTGAAACGTCTTAGAAGCTAGATGAAGCTACGCCTGTTCATCGCGACCATTGTCTAGAAGAATCAGGCAACAAACACGGCTTGGCGTCAATATTATTTTTCAATGATCCTTTCCTTATTGCTATGTAGAGCTACAGCGTGGAGCAAGACAAGGTGGAGGCTCAAACAAGAATATTAATTAAAAGTACTAAAATCCTTTCCTTATTGCTATGTAGAGCTACAGCGTGGAGCAAGACAAGGTGGAGGCTCAAACAAGAATATTAATTAAAAGTACTAAACAAGTACGTACAACAATCATTATGTAGCTAGTTTTAGTGTGCGGTTTTGACTACATACCTATGTACATGATTGGGAATTATCTGTTTATCACATAATCAAATGTGTAAATCTAATCTGTACTTCAAAAATATTTAGCTACAAATAAATGATTATTATTATTATTAATCTATTCTAAGTTTAATATAAATCGGTACGCTACGGCGTCATTAAACCACATACAAACTCAAAAACTACTGCATTTCTAACATTAGTAGAGTTAAAATTTGATTCCTAAGAGGTCAAATCAAGCGCGCAACCAGCAAGCATTCCCAAGGAGAGTTGACGTCAGGCAGGCGGCCGGTTGTAAACACCCCAAACCGAATCCATGGGCAACATATAGGTGTTGACTCCTATATGTTGTTAAATGACGTGGAAATAAGGCGAAGAAATTCAAATCAATGAAAAAATTATGTTGAAGCATGATCTCGCAAATTCGAAGTTCACTCCGGAACACTCGATCAGAAATTACATAATAATACTCAACAAAGAGATTCCTAAGATAATTTGAAAAGCTTGAAAAGCTATTTACCTTGAAACGAAGTCGTAAAACCTTGAAAATGCCTACGAAACATAAATATATTTTGGCAAGACATATTTAATTAAGCAAAGGTAATTTTAACGTTTTAAAAACCAAGGAACTATTAGTTAAAAGTCCATATAAATAAATGAATAAAAAAAAAAAAAAAGAAAAAAAAAAAAAGAAAGGAACTATTAGTCCTACATTAATATAATTTTAATGGGACTAACTTCGGACTATTCTCTACACAATAGAAAAAATTAAATAGAAGTCCGCCAGGCGACGCACGTGTTCATATGTGTTTTTATGTGACTCAGAAATAATGTAGCATTCTATTGGAGAAAGAATTTCTGAAATCGGTCCAGCAGTTTTTGAGTTTATTCGTTACAAACATACAAAAATACAAATCTTTCTTCAGTATAATATAAGTATAGACTAGCTATACCTAGCCCGACAGATGTTTTCCTGTCCAAATTTCAATAATCCCTTAGAATAATCACTTTCACTTATTCCCGCGAACTTTATAATTTTCCGGGCTCAACTTTTTCAATTATTCTTTCGCTGAAAAACGTTTTTGAGACAATAGCTGTAGGACAAAACCATTATCTAGTGATGCGCTTAACAACGCTAGAGAGTTGAATTCAAAAAGCTGTGTTGGCCGAATGGGAGGTGCCTCGACTTTCAATACAAAGATCGTGTGTTCGAATCCCAGCGTGCATCAATGGATTTTTTTAATTGAAAAATTTATATGCGCATCAAAACACGTGCTCAAAATGGTAAAGGAAAACATCGTGTGGAAACCAGTTAGTATTCTTATAAGCGGCGATAGCTTGCAACCTGTCACGTCTGGAATGCTAACTATTGCAAAATGTGGGTATTGTACCAAATGTAATATTTGGATGCGCCTCTGACTAACCCCTTTAGATATCTTCAAAGATCTAAGCGCCTGGAGATCGATGAGGATGTCTACTGTGCTTGGGGATAACAGTTGTGATCCTATTTATTATTATTTTGTCTACTAATCAATATATTTAAAAACTATATGTAATTTTGATAATTTCAGTTGTTTTTGAGAAAGAGATTGGAAAAGTATAATTAATTTAAAAAAAAAAAAATTTGTCCATCTCGGCGTAGCACGGGTCTAATAATGATTTTATTGCAATTATTTACTTCTTGGGTTACATTATCAAAGTTTTCATATAGATCCCTAACGTTTTTGAAAATATTCTTTCGCTTAAGTTTATCAAGGATATTGTAGGATTCTAATGGTAAAAGAATTTTTCAAATCGGTCGAGTAATTTTGGTGCCTATTCAATGCAAACTTACAAATAAACAATCAAATCTTTCCTCTATATAAAATAATTAGTATAGAAAAACCTAAAAAAATACTTGATTTTATAGTACTGCACTAAAAACCTATTTAATGTGTATACAAAGTTTGGTGGATGTTATTACCCGTTGAGGAGTTCCCTCGTGAGGAGCTGATCCTGGCTTCATCATGAGATTGATATCATATTATTGTATTGTCATCAGAACGATACATAACTTCCAAATTTGCTATTGATCCAACAATTCAAAGTTGATTTTGATATAAAAGATTTTCTTACATAAATAGTTTGTTACAGGTGAAGCTGAGAATGGTAAAGAAAGTGTAATAATATAAAACTATATTTTGACAGAGCAATTCTTACGGATAAATCTACACACTACAAAAAGTTAAAGCAAAGTGCTCCCGCAATTATAGGGTACCACAGCATGCGAAGAGTTTTTAACAACTTAAAATATATATCTATAAATATATTTTAAAAAAGGTAACTTAATATCTAACCCTTATTAACAAAATCAATAAAACAGCACTTATTGTAGACGTAGCTATTCCTAATACTCATAATTTACAGAGCACAATAGCTGAAAAACTTAACAAATACATTGACTTAAAAGACGAAATTACTAGAATGTGGAGACTTAAAAAGGTTTCTATAATCCCTATTGTCATATCAACTACAGGAGTCATTCCCAAACAGCTTTTCCAGTCTCTCAATTTGTTAGATTTACCAAAACATACGTATGCTCTTCTACAAAAAGCAGTTATTTTAAATACGTGTAGAATAGTAAGAAAGTTTTTACAAACTGACTCCTCGACCGAATTGTTAGTAGCCAAGTAAACTTAGATTTAAAAACAAATAATAATATTAATAAATAAATATTGGTGGGTATTTCACACTGCACCGTCTAGCCCCAAACTAAGCAAAGCTTGTACTAAGGGAACCAGATATCATCATACATTATACATACATACCTACATTTTTTTTGTAAATATCTACAATTAATGTACCTAAAACACAAAAATAAGTATTTATTTAATTTTTCTCGACTAGGTATAAAAGTAAAATGACCAGGATATTATTGTTTGAAGTTTTGCTTTGTACTTACACCACTATTTTCCCGAAAAACGGGAAAGAGGGTGAGCAATAACCTCTGCTGGAAAATGACCAAAAAAAAACCGGCGATTACAGCTTTTATTGCCTTCAATTTAACGACTATTATCGCGTGCACATTCAACGTTACGAGCACACATAGGTGCGGCTGACTGTACGGAAGAAAATATCGATTCGAATCAATCGTATTTCCAGAGCTATTCAAAGGAAAACTAAGGGGAATATATTCTAAAATATACTAGAAAGTATACTGCATAGTTACAAAATGCTGGTTTACTTAGAAATATGCTAAATTATCATAGAAAGTGTAGACTAAAATTATCAGGCATTAGGATAAAGCAGGACGGCAACAGTAATGCGACGGAATTCAAGAAACGTAATCGCGATGCGGTCCCGCAATCTTACGTCACTCTCTGTAATCTGTCGGGTTATACGAAAACGAGACAACTTTAGAAGGGTAACCTACCCACTAATAATCGATTTTCTCTAAACCTGACCGATTTAATCACACAAAAAACCACACAATAATCAAAGAAAACACTCTGCCTTCGCTTTAGAAACCCGCCTACGTGATACTACAAGCGATAAATACACAAAATGCTCACCGAAAATTTTTGTGTCGTCCGGATTGACAAGGAACAAAATTAGATTGGCTCAGAACTCACTGGATAAACACTTTGCGGATGTAGTTTTATGTCGAATATAATTGTTAGACGTTATTAGAAGCACGGGCGACGTCCTTCATCGCATGTCGCGGCATATTTTTAATGTTTTCTCGTGATTTTAGCAGAGAAGAAGGATCGATCGCGCAGCCATGACCGAAACATTTTTCACTGACTGAAGTTAGCCACGCACGCTCAGCTGACGGAAGGACAAGTTTTTCTGGACACCAACGTGAAGTTAGCTGATAGCTCAAGTATGGAGGTCGGTGACCTTTTCAAGAGTTGGTTTGCCAGTACAAAAAAGTTTTTGTTGAAAAAAGTTTGTTTATAAATTTTCATTTGGGAGGAAAAAAAATTTTGTTCTATTGAGATGGGTGTTCATATTTTTAGCAGCATTGTTACCGGTAAGCAAAGCATGTTACGGACTATGTAAATAAAAGGGTTTAGGTAACATAAGAAGTTGGATAAGGCCATTACCATAAAGGGTAAGGAATTATGAGGTAACTAAGCCGGTAGGTAGGTAGGTACCTACCTAGGATAATGGTAGGTATAATGCTATGCTAGATTTTAGTAAACAATGGAGAAGAATGCTATGCTAGGTAGGTACGAAGAACATTTCTCAATGATTCTCTCGACTGTCTTTCTGAAGGTCGTTGGTTCAAAACCCGAATGAACAACAGAATGTTATCTAATAAAAAATGTTTTGTATTGCCCAAGTGCGTACCTACAGCTACTTCGACTTGCACACTAAAGGTCGTGAGTTTTAATCCCGACCTTGCACCAATGGATTTTTCTATTCGAAAAGTTTATATGCGCGAAAAACAGTGAAGAAAAACATCGTGAGGAAGCCATTTACTTAGTACCTACCTACCTACCTACCTATTTAGTAGTATATTTATTGACTGGCCTCACAGCTCAGTTGGTAGGTAGGTACCTACCTATCTGCCTTCTGCGCTGTAGGTTATGGGTTCGATCCTCAGGACAAATATTTGTGTGATGATTAAAGATGTTTGTTCTGTGTCTGCTTTTATGAGCAGCCGGAAAGTGTCCGAAAAGCAGGGACCGAATAACCGAAAAATTAAGATACCTCTATTTATCGATATGACGTCATACCGATAAATTCCGGTATTCCATATATTTCAATACCTAAAAATATAACGGTACCGAAAAGCTTCTACCGAAATTCATAGTGGTATACTAAAGGTTGAATAACGATACCGCAATTTCTACCCAAATATTATAGGTTTTCTCACTCCCCGCGCGGCGGGGAGCGGCGGCGGCGGCGGTCGGTGCATCAAACGACTTACTACGTTTGTTTTGTTGTGTTGTGTCAGTTTCAGTTGTGTGTGATGCGACATACGAACTATACCTATAGCGAACTGCAAATTCAAAATCGAACTCAAAATTTCATTACTTAGATGATAGGTCTGTTCCCTACCTACGTACCTACGTAGTAGGTACTGTATCTACCTCTACCTAGTAGGTATTGTCGGCGGATCTTAGTTTAGTTAGGTAAGTATCTACCTACCTACGTAAAGATAGCTGTTTGGTTGCGCGGCAGACAATTTTTGACCTTATCCAGTGACACATAACCATTCTTGCTGTGACACGGCACGTAGGTAGGTAGGTACCTACTGACCTTACCTGCCTCACTATGTTTTGTACCTATTGAATGTAGGTACCTGCCTACCTCGGTACCTACCCACCTAGGTAGGTAGGTAGGTACCTACCTACAGTTCTGCCAGCGGGTCTAGGCATTCGTGTAGTTAGCTGTGTGTACGCAGAAATGGTTTTGTGTCAGTGACACAAAACCATGATAAGGTCGAAAATTGTCTGCCGCGCAACCAAACAGCTCACTTCACAGATGCCAAGATCCACCAACCCGGGTCAGCCGGCTTATTTCGTAAAAACTATGTTTATCATGTTATGGCTTTCAATGAAGTTTAGGTGGGACATATAAATTGGAATTCTCATAAATTTTAGAGAATACCTACCTACCTATTTCACCTAAACTGCATTGAAAGCCGTATAGAGTAGGTAGTACCTATGTACTTTACTTACTATTAAAGTATAAATATTATGTGGTATGTGGTAGGTAAGTATAGGTTACCTAATACCTACCTATAATTACCTAGTCTAATAACACAAATTTATAATAGGTAGATATTTGTTTGACCCACCCACCTATGCACTGTTGCGTAGTGAAGGGTAAGACTAGGAATAGATGCCTCACTGTTGTGCGTGTGTAGTGAAGGGTAAGACTGGGAATAGATGCCTCACTTTTCGAAGTTTATATCGTATTTACTTACCTATCTACATATATAAAAATTTTGCTTTACCTACTGACTGACTGATCTATCAACACACAGCCTAAACCGAAACTTAAAATTTCTTCAGCGCTGTAGGTTGTGCGTTCAATCCCAACCCGGGGCAAATATTTGTGTGATGAACATAGATATTTGTTCTGTGTCTGGGTGTTAGTACCTAACTATATCTATCATAATTATTTATGTACCTACTTAAGTATAAAATTATTTACCTAAGTATTCTATCAGTTAACTAGTTCCCATAGTACAAGCTTTGCTTAGTTTAGGGCTAGATGGCGATGTGTAAAATGTCCAACAATATATATCTATTTATTTATTTATTTATTAGTTTAACATAAATCTATTTGTTATTATAATAACTGCCACAGATGACTAACTCCATCAAAATAAGTATAAATAAATATATGGACGGGCAGAAAACTGTATTAATTTGTGGGAAATGGTATGTGGGTTTTATTTATTTCTTCTCAATGTGTATAACCTTTTTTTAGGTAGAAAAAGACGTCTGTCATCAGATGTTTTTTGCGGCGAGGATGTTGGAATGTCGCAGAGTATTTTGCCGACAGTTAGCAAACGCAAAAAAGCAGATCATAGACGAGTTTCTAATTCATCTGATGAAGGATCGCCATCAGCCCCAGTGTCCCCTGTATATGAATCTGATTTACATTTGAAGAACTGTATGCCGTCGCCGAAAAAAGAAAAAGAGAAACCAGGAACTGAATGTGTTTTCGAATGCGATGATTGTGTCAGAGAAAATAAAATTGATAAGGGAAGTTATCATTTCTGTCACATGCTCTTGGATGAGCTACAATTTGTACGTCCATGTATGCGAAACATGGCGTATAGGCATATCTTAAAGATTGTTGACGCAGTAAAAGGGCAACATAAAATGGGCGAAGAAATCCAAGTAACTTATCCACCTTTTAAACACTAGATGTACAACAAAATTGATTAAAAATAAAAAAACTATGCAAATTTTAAACATGTATTAATGTTATCTTTATTACTTATTTTATATTTCCTACTAATATTATAAATGCGAAAGTTTGTTTTGTGTAGATGGATGGATGTTTGTTACTGTGCAGTCGGCGGATCTAGGCACTCGTGAAGTTAGCCGTAGAAACGCACAAATGGTTATTATGTCACTGTATAAAGTCGAAAATTGTCTGCCGCGCATCCAAACGGCTAACATCACCAGTGCCTAGATCCGCCGACTGCACTGTAACAAACATCCATCCTACAACTACTTCAACTACAAAACAGACAGATTTGGTTGAAATTTGGTTTATAGATAGACTATGACCGGGTATAGATAAAAATTGTCCTATATTTAAATACAGGTCATAATCTAATACGCTAATCAGTAATTAATTGTTCTGTTGGCAACGTTCTACAATTAGAATTTCCAAAAAAATAAACAATTAAAACAATTTCGCTCTTATTCCTTTACAATAAAGTCTAAATTTGAGTAATCTCAAAATTTTAAATTTGGAATTATTTTTTTTCGTTTATTTCTGATGAACGAAATAAATAAGAAAATCAAAATTTCACTTTACTTTTATTGACTAGATTTACGTAAAAAAATAGTTAAATTACTTAAAACTAGCCTACGTTTTAAAACTGTCATCCTGAGGTTACGCAAATTTAGACTTTAACGTAAAGGAATAAGAGCGATGGTGTTTTAGGATTCCGAAATTTTTTAATGGGCACAATAGAATCGCCACCTACTTTAATTTAAATTTTATCATAAAGAAATAAAAGAGAAGTTATGTGTATTTATTATGTAAATACCTACCTGCCGGTAATTTATTTTCCCGACATTTCGATTATGTTACTTACCTACAAATAATTACAATAGCCATGGTCGCGAGCAGACGTCATAGTCGGGAAAATAAATTAAAGGTAGGTACTTAATTACGTGATAAAGACCCGTGTCAAAATCTATAGTTAAAGGTAGGTAGGTACCTACCTACTGTGCGTGAACGCGTGCGCAACAGAACAGAACAAACAAAGTTTTATTAACCTGTGTGTCGCTCGATTGACAAAGACGTGTGTGTGCGTTCACAACAAACGAACTCGCTCTGAGTTTTGCCCCTCACGCGCCCTCCCCCCCCCTCCTCCCTTCTCTCATAGCCGACGAACGACACTCAAGATTTTTTCGATACCGTTATTCCATACCGGTATAATTTCGGTATGGCCCAACCGCTATCGAATAACGGTACCGTTATATTTTTGCGGTACCAATACCGTTAACCTCTACCGCTTTCAGTCCCTGCCGAAAAGGCACGACTGGCCGTGCATAGGGGAGTGTTAGTGCCTACCTTAATGTACCTATGTATGGCAGTGAAAGTTGGGTATGGCAGAAGAAGAATCAGAGTAGAATGAATGCAGTAGAAATGAGAGCCTTGAGAAGTATGTGTGGGATAACTTTGAAAGATAGAGTGAAAAATAGCGTGATAAGAGAACGTTGTGGAGTGAAAGAAGACGTAGTGATGAGGATTGAGAAAGGGATGCTTAGATGGTTTGGGCACCCATATGGAGAGGATGAATAAAGAAAGATTGACAAAACAGGTACCTATATAAGGCACTCGCCTTATATAGGTACCTGTTTTGGAAAGGGAGTGTGAAAGGGAGCGTTGGAAGAGGAAGACCTCGGCGTATTTTCCTGGACCAAATTGGTAATGTTTTGAAAAAAGGCCGGGTCAAGAGTACTTTATACCGACGAGCATGCATGAGGAATGTGATGAGAGTGAATGAAGCTAAAGAAGTATGTCAGGATCGTAGCAAGTGGAAATTTTATGTATGTGTGAATGTATAAGTATGTATTTACAAAAAAAAAGTATAAGTAGGTAGGTATTCTATCAGTTATCTCACCATAATACAAGATTTGTTTAGTTTGGGGATAGATGGCGCTATGTGTAAAGTCCACCAATATTTATTATTATTTGTTTATTTATTCTTGGTGCTTGAAACCTATCAAGTATGGAATGCTATAGCTACTGTAATAAGTGGACATGAGCCAATAATGTTGCGAGACATGCCACTGCCTACCTCCTTTAGACATCTTCAATATCTTAGAGTATGTATCTGAGGGCACGGCATTGCCCCCGCCAAGTCAAGCAATAAAGCGGCACGGCTGTACCATCCTTTTCTCGAAGCAGTTCAGGCCATTGTCGACCCCCTATAACTTCGTTGTGGATAAAACTAGAAGCCTGAATTTTCAGTAACCAAGCAGTCACTATATAAACACGGTATATTTCAAATTTCATTCAATTTGAACCAGTAGTTTAAGAATTATAACTAGTCAAAGTTTCCTATTTTGTCACTCACTCACTCACTCACTGACTGACCGATCATCAAAAGTTTAAGGCACTTCTAGCAGACATAGAAGCTTCAAATTTGAAACACAATTAGTGTTTAGTGTAAAACTCCTAAAAAAACCTGCCAAGTGCGAGTCGGACTCGCGCACGTCGAGTTCCGTACCATTATCTATAAATCACGTTTGTTGTATGGGAGCCCCACTTAAATATTTATTTTAATCTGTTTTTAGTATTTGTTGTTATAGCGGCAACAGAAATACATCATCTGTGAAAATTTAAACTGTCTAGCTATCATGGTTCATGAGATACAGCCCTGTGATAGACAGACGGACAGACAGACCGACAGACATACAGACGGACAGACGGACAAACGGACAGACGGACAGACGTACAGATATACAGACGGACGGACGGAGAGTGGAGTATTAGTAACAGGGTTCCGTTTTTACTCTTTAGGTACGGAACCCTAAAAAGTAGGGCTATCTACAATAATAAATGAGATGCCATCAAAAACATAACTTGTAAAAAAAGCCAAGTCTCGCAACGCAACTCAGTTCTTCTACCGTAAAAAGTAGTGAGATCCATGTAATACCAAGTCGGTTAATTTATTCAGTCCCTATTTTAAGGGTCCTTCTGACTTATGTTATTACGTAATTAGCTAACCTTTACGTAATAACTTAAGGCAGAAGGACCCTTAAAGTAGGGACTGAATAAATTAACCGACATGGTATTACATGGATCTCACAACTTTTTACGATAGAAGAACTGAGTTGCGTTGCGAGGCTTGGCTTTTTTTACAAGTTATGTTTTTGATGGCATTTATTTATTACTGTATAATGTAATCGTACCTGCATTGTATTTCTATGCACTGAACTGAACATAGGTACTTACTTTTTTTTTCATCAATAGTACTCTCCAAGCTAAACAACATAAAGTTGCTTTTCAAAAAATCTAGTCAGTGAGTGAGTGAGTGAGTGAGTGAGTGACAAAATAGGAAACTTTGACTAGTTATAATTCTTAAACTACTGGTTCAAATTGAATGAAATTTGAAATATACCGTGTTTATACTATAGTGACTGCTTGGTTACTGAAAATTCAGGCTTCTAGCTTTATCATGACATGAGCCAATAATGTTGCGAGACATGCCACTGCCTACCTCCTTTAGACATCTTCAATATCTTAGAGTATGTATCTGAGGGCACGGCATTGCCCCCGCCAAGTCAAGCAATAAAGCGGCACGGCTGTACCATCCTTTTCTCGAAGCAGTTCAGGCCATTGTCGACCCCCTATAACTTCGTTGTGGATAAAACTAGAAGCCTGAATTTTCAGTAACCAAGCAGTCACTATATAAACACGGTATATTTCAAATTTCATTCAATTTGAAACAGTAGTTTAAGAATTATAACTAGTCAAAGTTTCCTATTTTGTCACTCACTCACTCACTCACTGACTGACCGATCATCAAAAGTTTAAGGCACTTCTAGCAGACATAGAAGCTTCAAATTTGAAACACAATTAGTGTTTAGTGTAAAACTCCTAAAAAAACCTGCCAAGTGCGAGTCGGACTCGCGCACGTCGAGTTCCGTACCATTATCTATAAATCACGTTTGTTGTATGGGAGCCCCACTTAAATATTTATTTTAATCTGTTTTTAGTATTTGTTGTTATAGCGGCAACAGAAATACATCATCTGTGAAAATTTAAACTGTCTAGCTATCATGGTTCATGAGATACAGCCCTGTGATAGACAGACGGACAGACAGACCGACAGACATACAGACGGACAGACGGACAAACGGACAGACGGACAGACGTACAGATATACAGACGGACGGACGGAGAGTGGAGTATTAGTAACAGGGTTCCGTTTTTACTCTTTAGGTACGGAACCCTAAAAAGTAGGGCTATCTACAATAATAAATGAGATGCCATCAAAAACATAACTTGTAAAAAAAGCCAAGTCTCGCAACGCAACTCAGTTCTTCTACCGTAAAAAGTAGTGAGATCCATGTAATACCAAGTCGGTTAATTTATTCAGTCCCTATTTTAAGGGTCCTTCTGACTTATGTTATTACGTAATTAGCTAACCTTTACGTAATAACTTAAGGCAGAAGGACCCTTAAAGTAGGGACTGAATAAATTAACCGACATGGTATTACATGGATCTCACAACTTTTTACGATAGAAGAACTGAGTTGCGTTGCGAGGCTTGGCTTTTTTTACAAGTTATGTTTTTGATGGCATTTATTTATTACTGTATAATGTAATCGTACCTGCATTGTATTTCTATGCACTGAACTGAACATAGGTACTTACTTTTTTTTTCATCAATAGTACTCTCCAAGCTAAACAACATAAAGTTGCTTTTCAAAAAATCTAGTCAGTGAGTGAGTGAGTGAGTGAGTGAGTGACAAAATAGGAAACTTTGACTAGTTATAATTCTTAAACTACTGGTTCAAATTGAATGAAATTTGAAATATACCGTGTTTATACTATAGTGACTGCTTGGTTACTGAAAATTCAGGCTTCTAGCTTTATCCACAACGAAGTTATAGGGGGTCGAAAATGGCCTGAACTGTTTCGAGAAAAGGATGGTACAGCCGTGCCGCTTTATCGCTTGACTTGGCGGGGGCACTGCCGTGCCCCCAGATAAAAACATGTTATTACCTACTAGCAGACCCGCGACAGACGTTGTCCTGTCCAAATTTAAATAATCGCATTGAGTAAAGCACGTTGCTATGACGACTGTTGCCAACACTGATGTCAGATTTGCTGTACACCAGCGCCATCTATACCAAAAGCATCCCTTTTGTGTTTATTTATCATTTTGGGAATGTTTTATTTATATTTAAAGTAGTCTATGTTGTATTCTGGCATTATATCTACATCTACAGCAAATTTCATCTTAATCCGTTTTGTTGTTTAGGCCTGATTGATGCACAAACATACAAACAAACTTACAAACTTTCGCATTTACAATACTATTAGGATCTATTGCTTTTTTGTATATATTTTTTTAATAAACTGGTCCGTATTTTTGAGAAAACCTTTACTACTCTATTTGATCCTTAGTCCTTACCATGGTATTGTAGGAGCCCACTCTAATTGTACCCTCCTTGCCAATAGCGACATCTTGTGGTCTTCCACGCTTAACAATCCAACTTTTCACGTTATATATATTTCATCCATTTATTTTGAAGCTTATTTAGATTTACCTGAAACAAAAATAAAAAATAATTAATAAATAAATATTGGTGGATTTAGACACATTGAGGACACACAGGATTTAAGTACGCCATCTAGCCCCAAACAAAGCAAAGCTTGTACTATGGGAACTAGATATCTGATAGATTAGGTACTTACTTTTTTTGTAAATACATATTAACACCCAGACACAGAACAAACATCTATGTTCATCACACAAATGTTTATCCTGGGTGGGAATCGAACCCACAACTAACAGCGCAGGAGGCAGAGCTACTACCAACTGAGCCAGTCATATAGGTACAGCATAGACATACAGACACAGAAAGCGACTTTATTTCATCCTACCCTAATAATATTATAAATGCGAAAGTTTGTGAGTTTGTTTGTATGTTTGTGCCTCAATCAGGCCTAATAAACCACAAAACGGATTAAGTTGAAATTTGCTGTATATGTAGATATAATGCCAGAATACAACATAGACAACTTTAAATATAAAAAAAATCATTCCCAAAATGATAAATAATCGCAAAAGGGATGTTTTTGGTATAGATGGCGCTTGTGTGCAACAAATCTGTCATCACAGACTAAGAACATTCGACTCTTTTCTATTCGATTATTGAAATTTGACATGACAACGTCTGTCACAGGTCGGCTAGTACTATACATATAAATAAAGGTTGTTCACACCGATGAGAATAATGTTATGACCCCCTTTCGGGATATGGATCATAAATCATTGTGAATATTATAGTTCAGCCAACTCCACATGCCATTGTCTGAGCACACGGGCCACACGCCACACGCCACACGCCACACGCCACACGCCACACGCTAAACGCCACACGCCACACGCTACACGCCACACGCCACACGCCACACGCCACAGCTACAAAACACCGCCACCGAGCTGCGGACTGCAGTTTAAATTTATTTTTTACTAGCAATCCGCCTTGGCTTTGCCCCGTGCAATATCAATGAAGATTATAGGTACATTTTTGATACCTTAGATTATATTATTGCAATATTCGTAGAGTAGAGAAGAGTTGAGTAGAGTAGAAAACTCGTATTTATTTTTACTCGCTGTAGCTTTTGATAAGTAAAATAAACTTTAGTGTAGTAGTTTTTAGTTTATCCAAACAAAAATACAAACAGTATATAATAAAACCTAGAGTAAAAAGATTCGCCCCACACAACGAGTCACACGCCGGTGGCCGCCACAAGCCACTGAGTCGCCGCTACTCGCCTTCTGTGGCGGCCATCGGTCACTTATTACACTATCATACACAAAGTAACTGTCGCGCTTCAAGTGGCAGTTTTCGTGGCTGTGGCATGTAGCCCGTGTTACGTGCTCGAAGTAGGTAAGTGTACCTACCTACCTAAACCTATTGTTTTTACCGAAAGCTCATCCCTATCACAAGAAACGCAAGCGCTTCAGGTTATTTTCAGTAACTGAAACGCCCTTGGCCTCATACCTGTAGTTCAGGTGAGATAAAATGGAGATGAAGTGTTTTGATGTACAAAAATAGTAAACAGGTAAATGTGAAAAACAAATAGGTACAAGTATATTTAGAAACCTACTTACTACCTAATAAACATGCGCCCTACAAATAAAAAGTGAGTGGAAGGTACCTCGACTTCCAATCTGAAGGTCGTGGGTTCGAAACCCGGCGTGCATCAATGGATTTTTCTGTTCGAAAAAATTATACGCGTATTAAAAACACGTGCTCAAAACGTCGTAAGGAAACCATCAGTTAGTATTGTTATAAGCGGCGATAGGCTTGCAACCTGTCACGTATTGAATGCTAACTACAGCAAAATGTGGGCATGTGCCAAATATAATGTTTGGACGTACCTCTGACTACCCCCACTGGACATCTTCAAAGGATCTAAGCGTCTGAAGATCTGAGAGAATGTCTACCGTACTTGGGGATTATAGTCGCGATCCTATAAACTTAATAATATAAAAATAAATTAAAATGAGTGGAATACCTACGTATTATGGATTCAAATTGGTTTAAGAACAACATTTTAATTAACATATGTTATTTATATTTAACAATAAGAAAACTGTGAATTTGATTTGATTTATTAACAACTTTGCTTTCTGTCTTTAGCAATCGTCGACAAGCAGTATTGCTATTGCTGTGTTTCGGTTTGAAGGGTTTGTTATTCGATTAATTTGAAAAGACATAATATGTAGGTGTATGTACCTATAAATATATCAATTTATACATGATGGGATTATGGCAATACTAAAACGCAAACAATGTCTGGCAGGTGGCTGCAAACACACACAAATGACGTCTGACATTGACATGACAGTTTAAGCAAAATGGCGGTAAATTCACGAAAGAGGTTTTGCTATGAAATTGATATTGCGTGAAAAATTAAATCGTCTTTTAGACTCTTTGTTTTTAGTTCAAGTAAAAGATCTTTTTTAAACGTTTAGGCGCTAAGTATCTAGAATATAAATAAATGGAGCTCAAGCTTGTACCCAAGCAGGACATAGGCCAGAGGCCCATCATAGCCCATAAAAATTACCTTACATAACCGGCAGGACATCATTTTTAGGATTTTACCTATAAATTCCAAAATTAACAATATTCGTTTCAAAATGACATCGCTTCGTTAGACTATAGTTTGAACAATGGAACGACCATAATTACTTTTGACAATCATCAATATTCGTAATCCTACTTACTTATAGGTAAATCAGTTTGAACTACATATAGTCAAAACGATGTAAGTAAGTTTGAAACATTGAGATAAATACTACATAATATTGATGGTTTGAAACGAATATTGTCATGAAATTTCGTTTTCAGCTCCTAGGTAGACCCCCCGATTATGGAATTAAGTTTGCACCTTTGTATTAACTTTTGGCCTGATCCCTACAACCTTTATCATCACTATAATTAATTTGATTGAATTCAAAGAGTGACAATATAAATAGACTGGTCAAGATAGATTTTTACGGAATAAGCCAGCAGCTCCGTATCCGTTATAAGACGGCCGCTATATACAAAAAACAAAGCAAAAGCTTAATCTATATTTATCACGCGTAGGAGTAGTCTTCGAAATACCGAATTTTAACATCGGCCGTCCCAAATATTTGTGCCCCAGTTACAACTATAATAGATGAGAGATGTTTTTAAATGAGCTATTAGCAACAATTAACTTGCTGCATGTAGTTTGCATACGAATACAGTATTGGGCCACTTATATTACACTAATTACTGAGGTCGCTAACTGGCCTCGCAGTCAGTTGGTAGTGACCAAGGGTCTATTCGCGAACTATAAACGAAATTTACTTAGTCAGTAGTTTCAAAGTTACATCGTTTTGACTACCTAGGTAGGTTAGTAGGTAATAAGGTACCTACCTATAGTTTGAACGTTTGAACTGTTTTGTAAGATTTTTTTCAAACTATCGTGATTTGTAGACTATATACTTTTATTTTATTCCGTTTTTAGTATTTGCTGTTATAGCGGCAACAGAAATACATCTTCTGTGAAAATTTCAACTGTCTAGCTATCACGGTTTATGAGATACAGGTTTTTGACAGACAGACGGACAGAAATATAGTCTTTACACTTTACATGATAAAGACCCTGACTCTGCTTTTTATACTGTAAGTTGTGGGTTCGATTCCCGCCCAGGAGCCGTACCACAAGCTCTTAAAGTAATATTTAATCAATATTGCTCGTGGTGCGAAAGTGACAACGCCATAGGTACGCCAGCCAAACATCAGCTCTAAAGTAATATTAAAACAGTACCTACTAGGTAAGTACAATATTACTTAATTTTTTAGGGTTCTTTCAGTCTAAGATGTCAGTTTTTTGCACACCAACGCCGTCTTTACGATTTTTGCGCATTAACTAAGCCTGCTGATTGGACGAAAGGGATTGACATGGATAAACAGCTGATCATTTCTCGATCCTAATCTAACAATTTACGATGCTAATGTCCGAATAACAAACCATTTCTCATATCGAGATCAATCAACTAATAAATGTCTTTATAAATTAGTTTGAATTATCACCGTTTTGTCGGACGGAAATAATATGATTATGACGTCGGTGCGATGACCTGTGATGATTTCCACCAGGTGTCTTCCAAGGCCCAGTTATACTTTAGGTTTCGGAACAGTTTTTTAGGGCTCCGTACAAAAACGGGACCCTATTACTAGGATCCGCTGTCCGTCTGTCTGACTGTCTGTCTATCACCAGGCTGTATCTCATGAATAGTAATAGATAGACAGTTGAAATTTTCTTAGATAATGTATTTCTCTTGCCGCTATAACAACACATTCTAAAAACAGAATAAAATTAATATTTAAGTTTTTTTTGCGTTTTTTATATATAATGGTACGGAACCTTTCGTGCGCGAGTCCGACTCGAATTTGTCCCGTTTATTACTTAGGTATGTTCTTTCCTTCGATCTTACCCTGATGCTTCTTACCAAACTTTTCCTTACATATAAAACAGCCAACAAAAATAAATAGGATCACGCACCACTGTAATCCCCAAGTACGGTAGACGTCCTCTCAAATCTCCAGGCTCTCAGATCCTTGAAGATGTCTAAAGGGGTTAGTCAGAGGTACGTTACATTACATTTAGCACATGCCCACAGTCAACAACAGTTCGAAAATTATCTGTAACTAAGTATAAAACTATAAAATTCAACTCTTGAATTCTCGCGGCGCGTGATTGTAAACAAATCATTTATTTCGGGAACAACGTAATGACTACTAGGAATAGCGATTAAAATTATTATTCCTGGGATTTTCAGCAACTTTTTCAATCACAATGTTTGGTAAGAATTTATTAAAAAAAGTTTGATGCCTTTCAGCGTGGCAGTGCTTTTTAGAACATACCTACTGGTTGTTCAAAGTCAATGTCAAAAGGTATTTATTTCAATAAAATCACAAGGATCACTTTGAAACGTTTTAGTATGTCTCGTCGTCGAAATTATTCCTGTTCCTGTTCCTCGAAACCACGCCTAGCAGAATCAGGCCTAACATATATTTTTTGTTTGTGATTCGTGTCTTGGAGTAAATGCTTGATAAAGGCGATGGTTGATGATTATCAGCATGTGCTTGTTCTGCCTGTAATTAAAAAACTGGTCAAGTGTGAGTCGTACTCGCGCACGAAGGGTTCCGTACCATTATTATCTATAAAAAACGGCAAAAAAAAAACACGTTTGTGGTATAGGAGCCCGACTTTAATATTTATTTTATACTGTTTTTTTGTGTTTTTTGTCATAGCGGCTACAGTAATACCTACATCATCTGTGAATATTTCAACTGTCTAGCTATCACAATTCATGAGATACAGCCTGGTGACAGACACTGACTGAGGAATCTCTGTTAGCGTCGTAAAACCATTGATCGACATCATTGCACCCGAACTAGCTTTAATATTTAACCAATGCATTGACTGTGGGGTGTTCCCTGATTTAATGAAATATAGTAAAATAACACCCCTATTCAAATCGGGTAGTCATTCAGACCCAAGTAACTATCGTCCCATATCTGTACTACCAACATTCAGCAAATTTTTTAAAAAACTGATTCTTATTCAATTACAAAGCCATTTCAATACAAATAACTTACTCGACAATAAACAATTTGGATTTACAAAAGGACGCTCAACCACTGATACAAGTGTTGAGTGGATTTCCCATATTTTTGATGCCTGGGAAGACTCTCGCGATGCTTTAGGTATTTTTTGTGATTTATCCAAGGCATTTGATTATGTACATCATGATACATTAATCAGGAAACTACACCACTATGGCATAAAGGGAGTCGCTCTAGACCATCTTACTTCTTCAAAAACGAACATGTAGATCTCGTGGACACCACTATGTTTTTAGGCATTACTTTAGATAATAAACTTCAATGGGGCCCACACATACATAAATTGTCGAAGAGACTTAGCTCTGCAGCATACGCAGTCAAAAAGATACGTCTTTTTACAGACGTAGATACAGCTAGACTAGTCTACTTCAGCTACTTTCATATAATGACTGTACCTAGCCAATACATTTATGAAAATCTAATGTATGTTCGTAAAAATATTAAAAATAGCGATAATCATGATGCAAATACTAGAAATAAAGATAAACTCGCTGTTCCCACGACTAGGCTCACTAAAACTAAGAAATAATTTCAAGGGCAATGTGTACGTCTTTATTAGCAAATTTAAAAACTTAATTAAACGTAAACTATGCAAAAAGGCTTACTATAAAATATCTGATTATTTAGACGACAAAAAAGCCTGGGACTGCTCCAACTCGCTCTATCAATAATAATTAAGATTACATTATGTATTAAAAATAAGTACAAAGACTTAAAAAAAACACAAACAATGAACAAATTAAACTAATTAAATTAAACTTAACTAATTTTGACGATTCTAAATGATCCAAGTGATTTCAATGAATAAACGATATTTTGATTTTGATTTTGACAGACAGAGAGACGACAGCGGAGTCTTAGTAATAGGGTCCCGTTTTTACGGTACGGAACCCTAAAAATGAATTCACTTGGAGTGATCTGGATCAGTTGAGCTACCTATACAAGGTAGGTACCTACCCTAATAAAATACGTTCGTCATGCATCCTAATTCCTAAATATATTTCCGGGGTAGAAGTAGGTCTGTGTGTCTTCCCGGTTTTTGTTCTCAGGTAAATAACATTGTTCTATTTCTGTACAACACAGATCTGCCAAGCTTTGTTAGCCGTTTTCTCTGCAAATGTCCTGTTTTCACAATGACACAGAAAATTCGGCCAAAAATGTTTAAAATGTTGTTTAAACAGATCTCGTTGCGTAGTTTAGGAGTAAAAAAAAAGTATTGGAGAACTATTTTTCTGTTTTTAGCACTAAATGGCATTATTTTTTGGTATTAAAAACCACGGAATTCCTTGGTGAGACTTTCTTGACAGACAAAGTTTAACTGCTAAAGTTGAGCAAGAAACTAAACTTTAGCTCACATAGGTTTAAATTAGGCTTTTTAGAATTACCTTTTTCAGAGTCTTGGAATCATTAGATTCGTCTTCATACTATTGACAAGAAATCCAAAATGGCGGCTGTAACCAGCTATAGGTACTGTATTCCGGTGACAAAAGATCTCGTTGTTTCAGACAAACAAAATACACAGTAGGCACTAAACAAAAACTGATGTACTCAGGTAGCAAAGTACCTAATGCTAATTTATAGAAAGTCAAAATAAGAAAAATAGGTAAGTTGGTACTTTCTAGCCAGCGTTGCCAGATTTTTATTCAGGCAAAGCGGGATTTAGAAATCTGTGTAAAAAAAGCGGGACATAATAAAAAAAAACGGCCAAAAGCGAGTCAGACTCGCGCACGAAGGGTTACGTATCATTATCTATACAAAACGGTGTCCCGCGCGGGACATTAAATTTTGGGCAATAAATCGGGACGTGTTCCCGCCAAAATCGGGACCTACCTACCTTTCTATTAGTAGGTTATTAGGTATTGTTATTAACATATCTGTAGGCGCCTTATTGCCTACCTACAAAACATTTTTATAATTGAATATACCACACGGAAGCACTTATGGTACATTGATTTGTTTATTTATCCTTCGGCCCACCGTTACCAATTACGCTATCGAGAGATGCTAATTTAAAATTATCTAAATAGCCTAAGAAATAGCCACTTATTTATTACTTACCTAGGTACCTACCTAAATAGTTTTGACAATATCTATGCTAATATTATAAAGAGGTAACATTTGTATTTTTGTATGTTTTTAACGAATAAACTCAATAAATACTGAACAGATTTAATTTCTTACACCATTAGAATAGAACAATTTAACTTAAATGAAATTGTTATTATGCTCCTGAAGCTTCGTCCGGATAGAAGATGAGAGAGCGTCGTTTTCGTCCTATATTTTTCCTATTCCATTCAATTTTTCCTTGTTTTATTATCTTTAACCACAAAATTTCCAATATTTCTCACAATTTTTATTTTGACATTTGACATTTCATTCGCGAAATAACGAATTTATCACTAGGCAGATACGAGGTTATAAAAACGTCTACCCTCAAGTTTTGAATCATTGCGTCTCATCTTCATCAGGCAGCATTTAAATACTCCGGACGAAGCTTCAGGAGCATAATAACAATTTCATTTAAGTTAAATTGTTCTATTATGCTCCTTCGCTTCGTCCGGATAGAAGATGAGACCTGTTTGTTTTCGCCTGGTGATAGGTAGTAGGATGATATGTACATAAGGTATGCGAATGAAAAAATATTTTAGAGGTATGTAAATTGAAGTAAGTAAACTGAAACTAATTGAGTACATTTTTTAAAGGATATTTATTACTTAATTATTACAAAACGAATCAGTCGATTTTGGTTAGCTAGTGAACACAAGATAAATATAATAATACTTATAACGTAAGTGTATAATTAAACTACACAACATAACAAAACAAATGTATGGTAAACAAGGTAATGATAGAAACTCAAAAGTAGAACAAAAAGAAAATCATGTAATTCTTAATTAAGTAAGCAATTTAAATAAGTATGTAATCAAAATCATAATTAATATAAGTTCTTCATTCAATAATTAGATTGGATGGAAACATTGTGTAAGCAATTGATTACTATCATCTTTTATCTTAATTTCTTTTTTATAAAATTTTATGAACGTGTTACTCTGACGCCAGTTACCTTTAGACAAAATTTCGTCAATAGGAATACTTTTTAGCCAGTTATAAGAAGCCACTGCAGCCCTAGTACTCCCTGGGGTTGCTTTTATTTGAGCATCCCTAAGTACCGTCTTGATCCAAGACGAAATAACAGTCCTAGATGCTGGTTTGTTTAGCTTATTTGTTAAAAATAATTCAGAATTTTGCCCTCTAAGAGGTTTACTAAGCTCCACAACCTTGCGTATCCAAAAAATAGGGCAAATGTTTACGGAAACCGTATTTTGTATTAGTTTCCACCCTGATTGCTGAAAAGTTGCTGAATCAGTCTTTGAACCAAATTTTGGCCACAAAATTATATGATTTTTATGATCTAAAAAACTATTACTGTCTACGCATAATAAAGTCAGATCATGCACCCTTCGACCAGATGCCAAAAGAAGGATAATAGCACATCGTCTATTTGCTTCGAAAAGGGTCAAGTCTTTGGGATTATTGTTTTGTAACCAATTAACAAGAATAGATGGATCCCAGATGGGGCACTGAGTTTTTATAGGGTTTTCAAGAGCTACTGCAGACTTCAATATCTTTTTAACAAATGGGTCACAACTAAGTTTTGTCTGAAGGTGTGGTTCACAAATAGTAGAAATAGCTGATTTATGCACTAAAATGGTATTATATGATAGGTGACGATCAATATGTAAGTGAGCCAAGTATCTAGCTAAAATTGAACCAGAAGGCTTTTGAGGTGTTACCTTATTTGCGCTTGCCCAGTCTAACCAGTGTTTCCATACTCGTTTGTATACGGATAAAGAAGATTGTCTCCAACTCTTACTTAATAAGTCAACTTCACTGGGAGACCATTCTTTTAGTAGATTGTCCCACCCCGTACCAACCAAGCCTCCAAAGCTAGACTCGTGAGATTCGGTGGAGGGAGATTGGTTGTCGTGTCGATGAGTACTCTGGACAGATTGGATATTAGAAAAGGATCTGCTAGGGCTCTTGATGCTAGGTCCGGCTTCCAAAATGTCTTCTCCCATCGAGGTGCTATAACAATATAACGTCCCGTCGCCGAGTTGAGATGATTTAGTACTTGCGGGATTAAGCATGGGGGTGGAAATATCCATCCCAGTTTGAAGTGCCAGGTTCGGCTGAACGCATTGCAGAATTCGGCGTTTTTGTCCGAGCAATCCAGGCTGCAATACTTCCTCACAACTTTGGACTTCTTTGAGGCAAACAAATCGATTTGTGGATGTCCTATCTTTCGAAATACTAACCGAGTGGCCTCCTTTAAAAGATGCCACTCTGAGGGTTGACGTCCCCTCGACAGGTGATCTGCCATCCCGTTTAGGTAACCTGGAAGGTGTTGTGGTACTAGCGATATTTTTTGAGCTTGAGTCAATTCCAGTATCAATTTCGCTTCGTAAAGAAGTGAGGCCGACTTTGTGCCTCCTTGATTCTTTAGGTAAGCTAACGCTGTCCGATTGTCCGATTGTATCAAAAGTGTCTTGTTGGTCAAGAGACTTTTGTTGGATGAAATCGCCTCGTAAATTGCGTGTAGTTCCTTTCGATTCGAATGCCAATTCTTTTGTGCCAGGTTCCAGCGCCCCGAAATAGCTTTGTTGTTCAGGAGGGCACCCCACCCGTAACCCGATGCATCGGTTACCAAGAAGTTCTTGATTTTTGGCAAATGAATCGGTGATTTCTGGTGAATTTCCTTTTTCCACCAATGTAGTTCCTCTAATACAATTTGAGGAATGCATACTACCAACTTGGGATTTCTTCGAAGTTTGTGGTTGCAGTGAATTTGAATCGGTCTGCAGTGAAGACGTCCCAACGGGACGACAAAGCATATGAAGTTGAGGCAACCCAATAATACTTGAACTTGCCGGAGTGACCATCTTCTTTTTGATAAGTAGTGATCCAGCTGGTATTCGACTCTCTTCAACTTCTTTTGAGAAATGCCTTTCGTATTTTGATGTAGGTCCCAATCGACTCCTAGATATTCTAGACGTTTGCTCGGTACCACTACCGACTTGATGAGATTGACAGACCAGCCCAGTTTTTGTAAAAGGTTTAGAGTGTCTTGGATGTGTGACTGCAGTCGATGGTGAGACTGTGATGCCAGGAGAAAATCGTCCAAGTATACTATAATTCTTATCCCTTTCCTTCTCAATTTTTCGGTCAGCCAATTTGTTACTGACGCGAACATTTTTGGAGCACAGGCAATGCCAAATGGTAGGGATGTCATCTGCCACATTTTTCCTTGATAAAGAATCCGCAGAAATCTCCGATGGACAGGTGAAACTGGCAGGTGAAAGTAGGCTTGTGAAAGGTCTATTTTTGCAACCCAGTCCCCGGGCTGAAGGAACTTTGGCACACTGATATGCGATATTAGGTGGAACTTGGATGGCTTTATGTACTCGTTTAATCTCTTCAGATTTAGTATTGGTCGCTGAGTACCGTCCGGTTTTGGGACCAAGAACATAGGGGAAACAAAACTCGCCGAGTTGTCCGCCCTTTCCAAAACTCGCATGGATATCATTTTTGATATCTCCTTTGTCATATCCAAGGTTGCTGGTGTGGAATAAGTTTCGAGGAGAGACCTGTTTTTCAACAATGGGGGTTTTTTGTAAAATGGGATTTTTATTCCAGTTATTATTTTGAGGCAGTAATTTGGAGCACCCATTGCCTTCCATACTGAGTAAAAGTTCTCCAGGCACCCCCCTTGAAACCGACTCCTCGCGTCATTTGTATCGCCCTCGCTTTGAGTCATTAGGGTTGTATCGGTGCGAATGTTCCTGATGTCTCTTTCTGGAGTCATGGCCCGCCAGGCCATCTTTGTTTTGACGATAGTTGCCATTTTCTCGAAAGGAATGAGGATACTTCCTTTTATAATTTTGTTTGGATTTTTGTGGTGCATTATGATAGCTTGATCTTGAAACGTGTGCCTTTTGTGTGGAACCTCCGGTTCTAGCAGGCTTAACGAACGTTCTGTTTGTGCCCCCATGGTCAATCAATAACTTTTGAAGTTGGGCGTTTTCAAATAAATGGGCATTTGACGGAGGTATCTCTTTTAATTTTTCTACGACCACGGAGTTGGAACATTGGCTTATAATGTTAAAGCGTCTGTGTTGTATAATACCAGCCCTTTTTCCACAGGAAAGTTGTAGAATGTCATCATTTGTTTTTTGAAACTCCTTATCACTGATAAACAATTCTCTAATCTTTCCAGTTAGAGAGTCGGGTGTGAGATCTGCACCAGAATTACACCAGTTTACAATGTTTTGTAAACGATCTTGCAAAGCGTTATTTTGAACGATAGCAGCATGTGTAATGGCAGCAAGTGTGTTTTCAAAATCTGTTTGATACGTCGCCGACGTGTCAAATGGTTTTAGTTCTGGGTTGGTTTTAAGAGCACAAAAACCTGGTGTTGCTCTGTGTGTCTTTTGAGTCTCAAAAAACGGTATATTCATCCAATCAGAACGACCAAATTTCTGTAGTTTGGATAGAAGTTCAAGCTCTGATGTAACTGCTTCTTTTATCACAGGCTCTTTAAGCTGTACCGAAGGCTCCCAGCTTAGCGCTTGGGGCGATAATGGTTGAATATCTGGCAAGCCTTGCCACACCATTTCATTTTGAGAAGGTTCTGGGACAGGTTCCATTAATACCTGTTGAGCCACGGGTACTTCCAGTACAGTGTGTGTATTATTACTTCCCTCAAAAGGGGCATGAATCTCAGCTTGAACATATTGAATATTAGGGCCCTCAATATTCTGATTGACGACCTCATAGGTGGGTACTTGAGCCTCAGACACATAGTATTGAAAACTAGGGTCCCTAGCTTCAGGTGTGACATATTGGATGTCGGGACCCCCGGCATTAATCACACAATTTTGGCTGCTACATATAGTGTCACTATTTTTAGGCTTAATGAGTATATCACTTAGGACGTTTACTCTTTTTAATAGGTCTTTAAACGCTGACGATTGTCGTCCTTCGCGTCTCGCATGGCGCCGCCGGCGCCTTCGCCTATTGTATTTGGTATCAGGTGAACTTTGTGAGTCTGTAGAACTAGACTCGGAAGACGATATAATATTATATTGTCCACTTACCGGTGCACCTGAACCACAGTTTTCACTTTGACTCATATTCAGAACTTTTTAACTTTACTGCAAATATGTTGCTCCTACCGAAGTGAACGACGCAATGATTCAAAACTTGAGGGTAGACGTTTTTATAACCTCGTATCTGCCTAGTGATAAATTCGTTATTTCGCGAATGAAATGTCAAATGTCAAAATAAAAATTGTGAGAAATATTGGAAATTTTGTGGTTAAAGATAATAAAACAAGGAAAAATTGAATGGAATAGGAAAAATATAGGACGAAAACGACGCTCTCTCATCTTCTATCCGGACGAAGCGAAGGAGCATAATACTATATTATCTCTCAGTAACTTATGCTATGTTTTTAACTTGAAAAAAATAGTGATCCCTACTAAAACTTCAATTATGTAACCCAAGGTGTAAAGAAAAAAGCCATAAAATCATTATTACACCCGTGCGATATTGCCGGTTTTTGAACGAAAGCACTTTGACGTTTGGCGTGAATCCAAGATAAGTGGCGGGTAAACCAAGATCAAACTAAATATTGTTATTCCCACGAGTGAATTGTTGATAATTTTGATAAGTACACGTACCTACTAATCTGAATTAATCTGAAGTGGGCACAATACCAAAATGTTCATTGCCAAAGGTTCAATGAGACATTATATGAACTTGTATACACAATACACACATCGCACACCTAGAACAAGACGAAAAATATTGACTTATTTGCATAGGTATTCGAATATGCAAAATTTTGACGCGTAGGTATACCAAAAAGACACCTAAAATATGGCACTCTACATCGCTCTTGGCGAATGAATGAGTGCAAGATCATACCACAAACACGAATTTACGTATCGACGTAGTCGTCGACCTGCCGTTGATCGCGGTCGCGGACGATGCTCATGATGAAGAGCATCTGAATTGTCTCGCAACGTCAGCAATACAAGAAAAAACGTGGTAATTACCCGTATTTCTATTTAAGTTTTTAATATATTCTGAAAAAAGTGCTATTTTGACTTAGGTGCAGTGTTGTTATGGGTGTGCGACATGTTCTTTCTCAAACGCTCAAATGTTCTGTTGTCATTCGTAGGTTAAAATTGAATTTATTTTTAACAAGCTTTCCTTTAATATTTTATTGTCTGTATTTTGTGGTCGAAATAAAACATTTTTCTATTCTATTCTATTTAGTTCTTGCAATTAAATTTTACACCAGTTTATCACTATAGATTCATACACGAATCCTGACGTTTAGGCTATGTTACAATAGCTATGTTCGAGGGCAGACGTGTCAAAATCTATAGTTATTAATCACGTAATTTCATCGTAATTTGCAGGCCTGCGTAACTTCAGTGACAATACAATGACAGCGAGCTGATCTGATGATGGGAGTCAGGAGTTCTCTCCTTAGTAAATAGTTCGATTCAGAGAAGAATTTGCATGGACGTCCCTACCAACCCACTTGTCAAGTTCACTGACATCTTGACTTTGTAATTTCTTCTTGATATTTTCACGACGATTCTAGGTAAAAATGACAATAGTATCGATTCTGTTGGTAACAAACTATAAAAAAAACTATTTTTACATTTTTAAAAATTATTGCTGTCTCCTAAAAGTACTTTACACGTAATGTGATGGAAGTCGTTAAGTTTAGTTTTAGAGTGTCTTAAATTAGTCTGGCACCAACAGAATCGCCACCAATAAATAGATAATACATATTGGTGGATATCTCACAGCGGATATCTCTAGTCCCAAACTAAACAAAGCTTGTACTATGGAAACTAGATAACTGTTACAATACTTCTACCTTGGTATATATTTTTTTGTAAATAAGTTTGGTACCTACATTATAACACCCAGTCAGACGGAATGACAAGCATCTAAAAAACAATCTGTTACAGCGTCCAATATAATATATTTTATAAAACAATTTTTTATAATTAGATGAGACTAATTCCCGATTATAAATCGTGGGCTATTCGCGAGCGGCATTGACCTTCACGTCTTGTGTTGTTTCGTTCCGCCATTTCTTTTCCCAAAAATAAGCGGGAATTTGTGGTAACCGTTTGGCGGGTGCGTTGTTTATTTGGTTTCCGAACGAGTTTCTGAACTGTCATAAATTTGGCATCGAAGAGAAAATGAGCGCGAAATCTTAGTGGCCTCTTGAATTGACCGAAGGTTTGAAGGTATTTAAATAAAGAGTTTTAGTTATATAGGCACTTATCTACTTACATAGTGTACAGAAAGGGAGCTATACTGCCTATACAGAGCTGTGATTTAAAACTAATATATCTATACTTAAAGTAAAAGATTTTAAAATTTTGTGTCCCTAATTTTTACCTTAAAAAATAATATGTCATTACACATATAGTAAAAAAATAAAAAACCGCCAAAGTGCTAGTCGAACTCGCGCACGAATGAATCCGTACCATCACTACATAGTATAAAGCAAAGTCGCTTCCCGCTTCCCGCGTCTGTATGTATGCTTATATCTTTAAAACTACACAACGGATTTTGTTCCGTTTTTTTTTAATAGATAGAGAGATTCAGGAGGAAGGTTTTTATGTATTAAACCCGTGCGAAGCCGGGGCGGGTCGCTAGTTATCTATAAAAATCACGTTTGTTCTATGGGAGCCTCACTTAAATATTTATTTTATTCTGTGTTTAGTATTTGTTGTTATAGCGGCATCAAAAATACATAATCTGTGAAAATGTCAACTGTCTAGCTATCACGGTTCATGAGATACAGCCTTGTGACAGACAGATGGACAGCGAAGTCTTAGTAATAGGGTCCCATTTTCACCCTTTGGGTACGGAACCCCAAAAAAATTAATAGACTAAATTTATCTAGGTAAGTAGGGTAAGTACTTTAACTGCAGGACTAAGAGACACACAGACATAAGTATTTATTTACAGAGCCATAGACAGTGGATAGCATGCAGCAGACACACCCCATCTGTCACGTTGCCAATTTTATAAATGCTCAGTTATAGCAAATACTAAAATACTTAAAATAATGGGAATAAAACGAAATTGCAAATTGTTTATGTTGACGTTAATTCAACGATGTCATTTGCATATTTGATCCGAGGTTGAGTACGAATTCAAATTTAACAGGTATTTAATTAAATAAAATCACAAGGATCACTTTGAAACGCCGGTGAAGCAACGCCTGTTCCTCGCGACTAAGCCTAGAAGAATCAGGCAACAAACACGGCTTGGGCCTATCATTTATTTCAATGATCCTTTCCTTAATGATATATGTAGAGCTCCAGTTTGGTGCCGTAAGAACAATGTAAAGGCTCAACCAAGATAAACAAAGATACTAAACAAGTAGGTACATTAAAAAAAAATGAATAAAGAGCTTCAGCAAAATTCTAGTTATCACTAGAATGTCTAAGGCAGATAAAAGTTATAAAATTTTGTGTCTACTCGTTATTCTATTGGGTATCCGAATCTGAATATAGCGGCCTAGTAGGCGCCATATTGGATTTTCCAATATGGAAAATTTGTATTTTTTTTGTTCGAAATATGTGAAGGAAAACATCGTGAGGAAACCAGTTATTATTCTTATAAGCGGCGACGGGCCTGCACACTGTGGAAAGCTATCTACTGCAAAATGTGGGCATGTGCCAAATATAATCTTTGGACGTGACTCTGACTACCAACACTATACATATTCAAAGGATCTACTCGTCTGGAGATCTGAGAGGATGTGTTCCGTACATGGGCATTACAGTCGTGACTCGTGATCCAACTATTATCTATTATTTTTTTTTGGACCTTCGTAATCGGGTAGAACTCGTAGAACACATTTCCATCAACTCACCGTTTCCAATTTAAAAAAAGTTTTTCTGGAAATCGAATAAGGAAAGCATTTTTAAAAAGGAAATTGAGCTTGGTTGTTGACCTTTGTACCTATTTTATATTTTACGAAAAGTATGACTGAACTTCACATGAATTTCTGAATTTAGTGACAAATGGGTCAGACGGGAAGCAGCGGTCGTTGTACCACTTTCTGCCTTCTTGAGACAATATGATTCGTCATAATCTTAGGTAGAGGTAGGTGTAATGTTCTCGACAATATTACTTGTGCGGTGTGTGGGTGCTGAATGCTCGATTCAGACGTCAGACGTCACTACCTAGGAGTACCTATAAGGTGAGGAATATGGTAGATTCTGATTAGTACCTATCTACCTACAAAAGACAGCTATTTTCTTCTTCTCTTCAGGGAATCATAATGTGGGTCAGGATCCGCTCAGGTTTTTTTTTTCAATAGCTGTCCCCAAGTGACGTTGTCTTGTAACCTAATAAATAGATAAATACTCTATTATATGTTGTTTAAAAATCGTCGTTTAAATTATTTTTTCAATATTAATAGTATATATAAATATTAAAATGTTGTTCAAATGGCCACAACCAGCTCTCTCACCCTTCAATGTTTTACCTACTATAAAGTCGTCTAAATAGAATTCCTGAAACTACGCGGACAAAGTCGCGAATAAGAGCTAGTACTAGTTTGGGCACTTTCGAGCAATTTTGGCACTAGTGATGTACAATCTATCGATACATCAAAAGGTCGTCGTACGATTAAAAATAGATGGCGCTATTTTAAAACTTGTAGGTCAGAAGATGATCTCAATACGTGAACTGAAATTCGATTACATGTTTTTTGTTTTGTTATTTAATTTAATGTTTTATCGTTGTCATCTGTACTATCTATACTAATATTATAATGAGGAAAGATTTGATTGATTATTTGTTTGTTTGTTTGTTTGTTTGCATTGAATATGCTACGAAACTACTGGACCGATTTGAAAAAATATTTTACCATTAGCATCCTACATTATCCCTGATGAATGAATTTAAGCTATATTAATTACTAGAAAAAAACAGGAATCCCTATTAAAACTTTAATAATGTAACCCAAGGTGCGACGCCGTGCGTGGCGGACTGCAGCTAGTCTATATTATTATATTACTAGCGACCCGCCCCGGCTTCGCACGGGTGCAAAGCTGATACCAAAATATATTACAGAATGTCTTTGTATACTCGTTAACAGCATTTAAAATAAAATAAAAAAAGTCGGGGTAAAAAGTAAAGGATAGAAATTGATTATTGTGGGTTATCCCTAAGAGATAAACATATACCATCGCAGACTTTTTTGTAGACCTTTTTAAGGTATACAATATTTAGTACATTATTTTGATCTATCTCGTAGAGTTCAGCCAGCGTTTGCAATGAAAGTGCAAAAAATTGTGTTTATTTACGACTTCATATTAGAAATCTTAAAATTATCAGTGGTTTTCTAATATATTAAGCATGTAATTATACATATAAACCTTCCTCCTGAATCACTCTATCTATTTAAAAAAACCGCATCAAAATCCGTTGTGTAGTTTTAAAGATATAAGCATACATACAGACGCGGGAAGCGGGAAGCGACTTTGCTTTATACTATGTAGTGATTATAAATGCGAAAGTAACTCTCGTCTGTCTATGACGTTATCACGGCCAAACCGCTGGGTAGATTGTCATGAAAATTCATATAGGATAGTTTAAAGTCTTGGGACTGTTAAAGGCTACTTTTTTCCAAATATTTATTGGAATTTTAGGCATTTGAATGCTGAATCAATGCTGACGAAGTCTCGGTTAAAGGCTAGTCTTTAAATCATTGTGTATGTAAATAGATGAATAAATAGACACATGTCCTAAAAACTGTTTTTCCGACAAGTGTTATTTGCTAGGAAACATATTATTTTAATAGGTAAGAAGATGTGTCACCTAATTACCTATAAGTAGGTAGGTATACAAATAATAATACAATAGGTACTTACCTACACTATAAACTAATAAAAAACCGGTCAAGTGCGATCTATAAAAAAAACGGCTTTAAAATCACGTTTGTTCTATGGGAGCCCCACTTAAATATTTAGTTTATTCTGTGTTTAGTATTTGTTGTTATAGCGGCAACAGAAATACATCATCCGTGAAAATTTCAACTGTTTAGCTATCACTATTACTGTTCATGGGTGACAGACAGACAGACGGACAGCGAAGTCTTAGTAATAGGGTACCGTTTTTACCCTTTGGGTACGTAAGCCTAAAAACAAACAGATAAATACGAAAAAAATGGCCGCGTTTTTCAAAAATACACGAATACTCGTTACTTTTAGCACTGTCAAACCAATTTAACACTAATTTATGACACTTTTGACAGCATAAAAAACTACCTTGCAAAGACGTTGAAGACACATCAAGATGTATGTTTTCCTTTATATTTTCCTTGTAAATTATTTTTGCCCACAGTTACAATCTTTTTTCTTCCAAACAAAACTACAGAACGGATTTAGCTACAATACGTCAGACGGTCTGTTAGTCTGCCAGTACAAACGACGTAGTCTTTTTGCTACCTAGGGTGAGAGCGCAGGTTGTGGGCATTTTAACATTTTCATTTTCAAATAAACGGTTTATATTGAAAAAATATTAAAACGACGATTTTTATACAACATACATAGTTAAACAATAGTTCGTCTATATCTTGGGTTAAGCAAAGGTTTTGTAACAGGCGATATTTATTTATTAATTATTCATATTTAAATTGACAAAATGGTAAATATTTAGTTTTGGTCAATAAATATAACGCATCAAAACTGTCACTAATAAAAACGGCCATAGACACATAATTGTGTTAACTATAGATTTTAAACAAGTTTGTATGCTATGCCTAGTTATAAAATTGGAAATGCCCAAAGCCGGGGTAGGCACCACACCCTGGTCTATGAACCTATAATAACAAATTTAAATATTTACTAGCGACTAAACGATATTTGACGACTCTATCGTAAAGCATTAATAACCATAGATGAAAAGAAAATTGGGAAAAAAGTAGCATTTGAAAGTTGTACTCCTTATGGTGTGAAGGGGTGCACTAAAACAGGGATTTCCCCAAGGGGTGCAGTGGGAGTTGAAGTCTGTTAGAAAATAACTCCACGTGAACCAGATCGAGGGTTTCCACGAGTTATTTATAAATAATATTACAGATGCCAAACTTTGTGAGTTTATTGGTATGTTCGTGCCTCAAACAAGCCTAAACGACAGTACGTAGACCAAGTACGGTAGACATCCTCACAGATGTCCAGGCGCTTAGATCCTTTGAAGATATCTAGTGGGGGTAGTCAGAAGCACGTCCAAACAATATATTTGGCGCATGTTCACATTTTGGAGTAATTAGCATTCCATACGTGACAGGTTGCAAGCCCATTGCCGTAAAACCGTATTTTTAAAAAATTTACTACGAAAAACATCCCCAAAATTATTAAAAACGCATCGGGATGATTTTGGTATAGATTGATCTGGTGTGCAAAAAATCTGACATCAGTGTCTCATCAGTCGTCATAGCAACTTGCGTTACTCTATTCGATTATTGAAATTTGGCAGGACAACGTCTGTCGCGGGTCTGCTAGTTATTTATACCGTACTACGTTTCGTAGAAGAAGGACCTACGTATCAGTACGTAATAAAACTACGTGTGAAAGTAGGAAAATGTTGCCAATTTCTAGTCTTACATGTCATGCACACGGCGCCTTACTTCTTGGCTACATTAACCTATGGCGTGTTTGTTATGAGTAATTTATTAGCTAAATACAGTTTAATCATTATGAGTTATTATATTATTATTTATAAAATAGCAGCGGCCATCATCTCTGCAAAAATATGAACTAGCAGGTAACAATGACGTTTAAAAAACTAAATAAGTTTTCTGTTGATAAAATATTTGCAAGCTTTTGTAAAATCATTTAATTAAACCATCAAGCACCAGCGCGCTATCACCTGTCACATCATATAACATTGTCATCGGAACTTGACAAGTATGCAAAGTTTTTACCTTTATCGAAGTATTTACTAAGGAGTTCCTTTGTGAGCGTCTGTTAAACAGCTCCTGACTCCATCATCAGATCAGCTCACTGTCACCATTATTATTGCATTGTCACTTGTCACTGAAGTTACATAAGTGCCTATGCGAAATTTTAACTTAATCGGTTGGGGATAACTGCTTCAAAATTGCATCAAAGTTTTTTAGGGTTCCGTACCCAGAGGGTAAAAACAGGATCCTATTACTAAGACTCCGCTGTCTGTCTGTCTGTCACAAAGCTGTATCTCATGAACGGTAATAGCTAGACAGTTGAAATTTTCAGAGATGCTGTATTTCTGTTGCCGCTATAACAAAAAATACTGAAAACAGAATAAAATAAATATTTAAATGGGGCTCCCATACAACAAACGTGATATTTTTGCCATTTTTATAGATAATGGTATGGAAAACGGAACCCTTCGTGCGCGAGGCCGACTAGCACTTGGCCAGTTTTTTAAAGTCGTTGTAAAAAGGAAATAAAATTGAAAATCCCCAGACAAAACAATAAAAGGATATTTCAATCCGTTTTGTAGCAATGATTTTAATGTAAACAACATTTAGAATAGAAGAAAATAAAAGTTTTTTTATGTCAAAGATGGCGGCTTAGTTACGTTGTAGTAAAATGATTCTGGCATAAGAACAAACATTTTTCGCGATATACTGAGGCACAGGTGTGGGAGATATGCTTCGATGCAATTAGCGTGACTTTAGTACTGATAAATAGGATAGATAAAGCATAAGAAACATTAATAACAACATATGTTTGCAAACATTGCTTCTATATAAAAACATTCGTGATAATAAATAAATAAATATTGGTGCTCACTCTAATCCCAAGCTCAACAAAGCTTTTAAGGAAGACAAGTGATAATAACAAAAAAAATTAAATCAAATAAAAAATCTTTAGATTTGTTACCATACATAACATAGTCACGGTAACAAACAGGATTTCGAAATGTTTTTTTTTTTGTTTTTTTTTCTATGATTTTATTGATTTAAACAATTAAATTTTTGATTTGATTTTTATTTTTAACTTCACGTAAGCCAAAATCAGCCAAACGCACTCTATCTATTCCAATCAAAAGTCAAAAGCAGATGGTATTTATTTTAATTAAATCACAAGGATCACTTTGAAACGTCTTAGGAGCTAAGCTAGGTGAAACTACGCCTGTTCCTTGCCACCATTATCTAGCTAGAAGAATCAGGCAACAAACACGGCTTGGGGTCTACCTGTTTTTTCAATGATCTATGTAGAGCTCCAGTGTGGTGCCGATCGAACAAGGTGAAGGCACACACGCTACTTGATTTAGAAATAAAACCTAAAGATGAAAGAACTATTATAAAAGATCCTATATATTGTTCATCATGATACAACATGTTGATTCACGTTTTGTTTCAAATTTTCAATTACCTTGATCTTAAGAAAGATTGAAAGAGATGAAAGAGTTCAAACTGTTTTAAACCTCAAGTATGCTAAGATGCTAACGGCAGACTGCCAGACGCCCGTTTCAAATACTAAGGTTACAATAATATTTACTTTTGCTTTACCAGAAAACTATCTTCTGCCTATCGGTGGATCGATTTCTGCAATGTTTACGTTGGCTGTAGTTTGTTATATACCTTAATCTGTTCACTTTTGACGTCACAAATTCTGGAGTCTTTCACTATTGAAACATAGCAACATAATTATGAATCAGAATTCAATTACGTTTCAAAAAAAAACCAAACTTATTTCATGTTTGTGGAGGTTTGTTGGCTGTGAATGCCCTATTGAATCTGTGAGTTAGTTAAGAGTTCAGGTGCCCAACTGTCTTCTTCATCAGTTCCACATCACCAAATTATATTTTCTGAATGCAAAAGTATGACTTGTTGCTGTAAATATTGAAATCTATACACTCAGTATTTGAGGAGTTGCCCCAATTCCTCATGAAGAACTAGATTTTAATAACAATGGGACCACGGAACAGTATATCTTTTCAACAAAAAATAATTTTCCAAATCGGTTGACAAATGAACGACAAATGAAACATCTTGAAATGCAGTGGAAATGAGAGGTAGCTTTTCCACATATTGTGCCGTGCCGACCCCCTAATAAGTGGAACAAAGGTAGGGAAAGAATTTTTAAAGATATAGTAAGGAATAGTGATAAGAGAACATAGTGGAATGAAAGAAAACGCAGTGATGATGATGGAATGCTTAGGTGGTTTGAGAATGTAGAGAGAATGGAGGAAAGAAAATTGACAAAACCGGGGCGAGTGTGAATAAGAGATACGGACCGTAAGAGATACGACTCCAACGTTTAAAAAATCATTGACGTTTTGGAAAAAGGCCAGGTCAAACTCGAGAACATAAACCAATATGTATGTTTAAAGAATGTGATTTGTTTATTCATGCATTTCTATGAGTTAAGCGCCAATATTTTGAATAACAGGTATTATTGTAGGTACTTGGAGTTAGTCGATCTTTTTTGTGAGAATAAAGAGATTCCATAACACAAAACGAGGTTTATAATTTGTTGAGAACTAGAATTTTTTTAATCAACACTTGCTCCTGCAGCATATGTTATTGCTAAGTGGTGACCAATTTTGCTGTTAATATTATTATGTATGTCACTATTATTAAGCTAAAAGATATGTTACACAAAATAAACCTCTCCTCTCTGTCTGTCTTTCTTTCTTTCTTTCTTTCTTTCCTTCTTTCTTTCTTTCTTTCTTTCTTTCTTTCTGTATAATGCGGACTATTTTTAGTTTGTAAGTGCAGTTTACTAAAACAAAGATGTTTGCTGTTTCTATGCTAGCTACAATTCTATAAATAGTTGAAGCATTGTTCCTAGAGTATTCCAGTGGTTAAAACACGAAACTAAACTTCAACAACAACTATTTATAATTTTGTGGGTGTGAATTCTGCTGTCTTTATTATACCTATTTCAAAAATGGTAACTTATATAAACTAGGATTTTTCTAATTATGTACCTACCAACGAATTCAATTCATAACAATTTTTATACAAATCATGTTTAAATTTTTACTAGCTTTACAAACTACAAACTAAATAATACATTTTTAATAATAAAAACCTTATGGTAGCGAAAATAATATTTTTTGGTTTATAATAAAAAAGGAATTTTTACGTGTAAGTACCTATTACATATTTCTACGTGTAGCTAAGATATCCTAATATTATAAATGCGAAAGTTTGTGTTTAAAAATGAATCAGGCCTAAACGACAGAACGGATTAAGATGAAATTTGCTGTAAATGTAGATATAATTCTCGATTACAACATAAGGTGGTTTATAATCCGAAAAACATTCCCTAAATGAAAAAAAATGCAAACGAGATGACTTTGGTATAGATGGTACTGGTGTGCAAAAAAACTGACATCAGTTTTGACTACATAGGACAGGACAAAGTCTGTCATGGGTCGGCTAGTATATTACATTTAATACAATTATATAAGATGAGCATGCAAATATTAGCAGCTAGGTACTATACTGCTAGCTAATGTGATATTAAATTAAACTTTACTGAAACAGATTGTGTTTTTTATGACGTCCAATTTGCCCGAACTCTTATTGAAGGTGAAATAAAAACGTAGTGCTCAATTTCTTGACCATTTTCCAAGATAATTAGGTTTTTTTGTCAACAAGTCTTTAGTGAAACACATAAAAAATGACATTACATTAAGTACCTACTGACTACAGAATCACACTCGTTCTACCCTAACTCATGGTATTAACTTCAAATATATAAAATTCTCGTGTCACAGTGTTTGTAACTCAAACTTCTCCGAAACGGTTTGACAGATTTTTACGATTTTTCTTGTGTATTTTCAATAAGTCTAAGTATAGGTCGTAGGGTATTTTCATATCCCTAAGTGATAAGGGTGGCGTAAAGTTCGGGAAAAACTGAGTGTTTTTTTTCTGTGGGATTATTTAAATTTGACAGCACAACGTCTGTCGGGACAGCTAGTTTAATATAAAATGTAAGCATAGGTATGTATGTAGATAAAGTATTTATTAATTTCTTAGTATTAAAGGCACCTAACATTGAACCGAATCCACTCGGAGCATTTTCCACACGTCACCAAAACAAAAAAGTAAAAAATACTCACTCACCCATACAAAATCATGGTCCAATATTCACAAAACACAATTTGTAACAATTCAAAATTGGCACTATGAATAACGGGTTAAAAAACTCGAAAAAAATATACGTTTATTTTTAAAACGCGTGGCTAGGCCGCGGGCGCGCGCTCCGTTCAGCCAACGTTTCGAATCTGAATATAATCCCATGATCCCGAGATGTATATCTGGATTGGGGAAATATAAAATTACGCATTTTGTGTTGTGCTGGCCGGATTTCGAATTGAGACATCGAGAAAAACGCATTGAAATTGCATTTTTTTTTTTGTCTGCAAACTTACATTTTTGATATTATATGAAAACTTTTTCGTCCAGACTGTATTTATTACAGTTTTACAATGTATGATAGATAAATAAATAGATATCGGTGGACATTTTACACAGCGCTGTCTAACTAACCAAAGTTAATTTTTTTGTAAATACAAAATTTACCTACATTTTTTAACAAATAAAACGGAATCAAACCCACAAACTACAGCGCAGAAGGCAGAGATACTATCAACTCAGCTGTTAGTACAGTATAACCGAACTGATATTTTTATTCATTAATATATTGTTTTTCCAAACAAACAAAAAATCTGTTTTCCTGTGTATTGAAAATATTCTGTGGTATATTGGTATTAGATGTTATTTAGATTATGTTAAAACAAAAAAACATATAATACCTACTTCCGGAAAAACATTGATAAAACATCGATAGAAAAACCATCGACATTCCCCACCACTAGAACCAGAAAAGCCAGTTCGGTTGCACCTGGCATTTCCACGAAACTATTGTTTATTTTTGTTCAGTTCCCTTCGCGTAAACATTCTGTTTTTACAAGAAGGTCTCTCTGTCTGTCTGTCATTCCATTTTACAGTTGAATAGCCTCTTTTGCACTGTAGGTTAATTCATAATATTATCTTCTTGTTTGAGCCTTCACCTTGTTCTTACGGCACCTCAGGAGCTCTACATAGCATTAAGGAAATGATCATTGAAATAAATGATAGACCTCAAGCCGTGTTTGTTGCCTAATTCTTCTAGACTAGACTTGGTAGCTAGGAACAGGCGTAGCTTCACCTAGCTTAGCTCCCAAGACGTTTCAAAGTGATCCTTGTGATTTTATTGAAATAAATACCTTTTGACTTTAACATTATAAATCTGAATGTTTATGAGGATGTTTGTGCCTCAATCACGCCCAAACAACTGAACCGATTCGGATGAAACTTACACCTACACTACACCCTGGAGTAGCTTGAAAGCTGTACCAAGCGAGCGAAGCCACAGCCACAGGCAGAAAAACATAGTTGAATGGGACCCAAAACCTAACGACAACAAAGACACGCACACGCCATTATAAAAACACGGTTTATAAAATAACTAAATTTCAAAATAGAATGAGACTCAACAGGGGTAGTTGGTGGCACGTCCAAGTAGGTATTGCATATAACTCCTGTACCTGTATTTGGCACATACCTACCCACTATTGGATTTAGTATCATGTTAGCACAATGACTTCAAAACCCAGTAGTTAGGTACTTACGATTGAAATTAAATTAAATTTCTTAAATAAAATAAATAAATAAATAGGATAACGACTGTAATCCCCAAGTACGGTCGACATCCTCTCAGATCTCCAGAAACTTAGATCCTTTGAAGATGTCTAACGAGGGTAGTCAGAGGCACGTCCAAACATTCCATACGTGACAGGTTGCAAACTTGCAAGCCCATCGCCTCTTATATGAATACTAACTGGTTTCCTCACGATGTATTCCTTCACCGTTGTAGGCACGTCTTTTTGATGCGCATATAAATTTTTCGAACAGAATAATCCTTTGATGCACGCCGGGATCCGAAATCACAACCTTCAGATTGAAAGTCGAGGTACCTCCCACTCGGCCAACACGGCTTAAAATTATAATATTTAGACTTGCCTCTAACTACACCTCTTAGAAATCTTGAATACTAACAATACCTACTAATACTCGTACAAGCGCCATTAAATATCAGCATGTCTAAATACTTTAAAATCTAAAAATAGCATCAATTTAGATCAATATTAACTGATTGAGAAGGTTACAAATTAATGCCAATTGATTTCGCATTGATCTTTCATCAATCGACAATAGGTATGTCAATCCTAATAATATTATAAATGCGAAAGTTTGTATGTTTGTGCCTCAATCAGGCTTAAACGACAAAACGGATGAAATTTGCTGTAAGATGTAGAATATAGATTTAATGCCTGAATAACACATGGACTGCCTTCCTACTTTAAAATACAAAAATCATCCCCAAAATGATATAGATGGCGATGGTGTGCAAAAAACTGACATCAGTGTCGACATCATTCGTCATAGCAACGTGCGTTACTCTATGCAATTATCGAAATTTGGACAGGACAACGTCTGTCGCGGGTCTGCTAGTCTATAATGAATACTTCAATACTAGGTACTTAGGATATAGATAGATATAAATAAAATAAATTGATATTGGATCGCGACTGTAATCCCCAAGTACGGTAGACATCCTCTAAGATCTTCAGGCGCTCAGATCCTTGGAGATATCTGAAGGGGTTAGTCAGAGGCACATCTAAACATTGGCACATGCCCACATTTTGCAGTAGTTAGCGTTATACGTGACAGGTTGCAAGCCCGTCGCCGGTATTTAGTCAACGTGGGTTGATAATAAATAAAGATAGATTTGTAGACATTTCACAGCGCTATCTAGCCCTTAAATAAAGCAAATTGTACACAATGGAAACCAGATACCAACCTAACTAATAAAATGTATAAGTCGTACCTACAGGTAGTTTTACTACCTACCTACTTGAGTTTTGTAAACACAATATTACTAGTAGAAACCGTCGCGACTTCGTTCACGTGAAGTTATCAAACAAACTTCAAACCCCACTGCACCCCCTTAGGGGTTGGTTCAGAAATTCCTTTCTTAGTGTACCCCTACACACCAAAAGGAATACACCCTCCAAATTTCAAGTTTCTAGGAGCAGTGGTTTAGGCTGTGCGTTGATAGATCAGTCAGTCAGTAACGCAAGACTTTTAGGTATATATTCAGACTAGCAGTCCGCTAATTTTTTTACACCTTGGGTTACATTATTTAAGTTTTAAAAAAGATCCCTATTTTTTTTTCTAGTAAAAAATATAGCCTATGTCACTCAGAGATAATGTAGCATTAAAATAGTGAAAGGATTTTGGAAATCTGTCCAGTAGTTTTTGAGTTTATTCGTTAAAAACATACAAAAATACAAATGTTTTCTCTATTAATATTAGTATGGATTACGTGCATTACTACATCACAAGTAGTAGTAATAATTACGTATGGCTATGATCTGAGAGATACCTACTAAGGTACCTACTAATCTGTTTCCAATGACACACGATAACGTTACTGCCAAAACCGACGATATCTATAAACGATAGCCTAACAGAAATTTAGCCTTGCCAAAGCAGAAATTTAATAAAAGTGCTCCGGTTTTCCGATGGATTGAAATGTCCTGCCACTTTACGAACATATTTTTATGGACTGAGATGGTGTCTCGCCAATTTGTTTTTTCCTCGTGTTGAAAAAGTGCGTATGAAACTCGTAAGTAACTGAGGAATATAGCAGCCCGAGCCTTAGGTGAGGGTGTAAATCAGCCGAGTGGGACTAAGCTAAGAGCAACTTAGCTCATTTGTATCATAATATACCTATTATCTAATCGGAAGCAAATAATAAATCTATACATATTATAAATGCGAAAGTAACTCTGTTTGTTTGTTACTTTATCACGGCCAAACCACTCTGAGCTGCATGCGATGAAATTTTATATACCTACTTAGAGATAGTTTAAAGTCTTGGGACGGACATACCTACTTTTTTTTTCATTATACCGATCTTTGGATCTACGCGGACGAAATCGCGGGTAAAAGCTGCTATAGGATCAAAGACCCGGTTATGGTGCTTACCCCGGTTTTGGTCATTTTCAATTTTAACAGCTAATAACTAAGCATAGCAAACAAACTTGTTTAAAATCTATTGTTAATACAATTCTTTGTCTATGGTTCGTTCTGATTAGTGACAGAGTTGTGATGCGATATACCTTTAGATTTGATTGACCACAACTAAATATTTCCCGTTTTGTCTATTTGTATATAAATAATTAATTAATAAATATCGCCTGTTACAAAACCTTTGCTTAACCTAAGAGATAGATAAAAACTCTATTCTTTGTTGTTTAAATATCGTCGTTTTAATCATTTTTTCATTATAAACCTTTTATTTAAAAAAAATGTCACTATTATACAAGGTGTCTCAAAAGTAAGTTCACATTTGCTTATCTTATTACGCGAAAGCAACTATTCTGAGGGGCGCGGGGGGTATGTCAGTCGGTAGTCTGGCTCTTGGGAATTTAGTCGCTATGGAGCGTTTCTCTGGTGCGGACCGTGCGTTGTGCGTACGTGAGTTTTACAAAAACGGTAATTCGGCGACTGTAGCGCGTAGAAAATTCTGCAGTATTCGACATATTCGTCACTTAAATGATGTGCCTAGCACTCGACTCATTGCAAAATAGATTGAGAAGTTTGAAGAGACTGGGTCAACTCTGGAGAAACCAAAATCTGGGCGGCCAAGAACATCAAGAACAGCCGAAAACGTGGACAGTGTTACTCAGTCTATTCGAGATGATCCAAACCCCTCGATTCGGAAGCGTGCTGTTGCTTTAAATGTGCACAGATCTTCATTATGCCGCATTTTACACAAAGATTTAAAGCTGCACCCGTACAAAATTCAGTTGGTGCAAGAACTGAAGCCTCAAGATGCTGGTCAGAGGCTTGACTTTGTAAATCAGATGATTGAGCGCTTTCCAACGTTCACCAACATCTTGTTTTCCGATGAAGCCCATTTTCACCTGAATGGGCATGTAAACAAGCAAAATTGTCGTTACTGGAGTGCAACCAATCCAAAACAAAAACATCAGAAACCGCTACATTCACCCAAAGTCACCGTATGGGCAGCGATGTCGGCGCGAGGAATTATCGGCCCTTACTTTTTTGAAGATAGAAGGGGACGCACGCTCACAGTGAATCACGCTCAGAGCGTTATGTGGAGATTTTAGACGAGTTTTTCGTGCCCCAACTGCAAAACTTTCCTGGTTACAACCAAAGAACATGGTTCCAGCAGGATGGAGCAACTTCACACACGTCCAACAGATCTCTGCCTCGAGTTCGAGAAATTTTTCCGAACAAATTAATCTCCAGGCGAGGTGACATAAATTGGCCTCCACGGAGTCCCGATTTAACACCTATGGATTTTTTCCTGTGGGGTTATGTCAAATCAAAAGTTTACGCTAATAAACCGACTTCCCTGGCACAATTAAAAGAAAATATCCGTCATGAAATGGCAGCCATCACGGAGACTACCTGCCGAGCTGTCATAGGCAATTTTAGTGCCCGACTAAATGAATGCCGAGAGCGCAACGGTTTACATTTGGAAAATGTTATTTTTAAAAAATAAATTTCCAAACAGTGTACTTCAATATATAATAAACATTTTTTCAATAAAGCTAAGACTTTTCTTTTAAAAAAAGATTTAAATGTGAACTTTCTTTTGAGACACCTTGTATTATATAAATTCTCACCCTATTAATAAAGCTATTTATTCCCAAATCTTTATATAACAGTTTGTGATGTAGGTATGATGTCTAATGTCGGTCGTTCCATCTTTCAAATAGTCGGAAACGATGTGAAGTTTTTACCGATATATCGTTGATCGTTTTCAAGAGTAGACCCCATAAAACATAATTATCCTCGTGATAATGAAAACGCGCTCACACACACATACAATATCGATATATTTACATAAATATAACCAATATCAATTTACACTTCCTCTAAACCGTATTAAAATAGCAATAAGGATTAAATTGGCACGATTTACATTAATATATCTTTGTTTTATAGATGATAAGCATGTTTGTTATTTCTAGAGGCAGTTTTGTCTGAGTCGCGGACTTCTAAAGATGTATTTTGTGTTTTAATAAATTATAAACACTTGTGATTGATTAAATTCTTTGTAAAATAGTGAAAAGTGCATTTAAAACGAGAAGAGAGGTGGTAAAAAGTTTTACTGTAGTTTTTATTGTCTTTTGTAGAGTTTATAACTCTATGCTCTTGTTAGATATTTAGATTCACGACGTAAAGGATAAAGGTAATGAAATACAAAAACCAGCCAAGTGCGAGTCGAACTCGAAGAGTTCCGTACCATTATCTATAAAAACGGCTAAAATATCACGTTTGTTGTATGTTGTACGGAATCCTTCGTGCGCGAGTCCGACTCGCACTTGACCGGTTTTTTTATAGTTTTGTAAAGGAACTATTATTTCTAAAAAAAATATATATCTACGCGTTAAATTGAGAACCTTCTTTTTTCGTTGTTTGTTTTGGAAATAAGGATCTACTGCTAGTGCCTATTTTATTTCTTTTTCAGTACTAAATAATGCCTTGGAAGAGACCAGCCAGCATTCCCATTGGACAAATCTGGAGCAGGTTCCAAGGGAGGGAGAGAAATGGACAACCAGCTAAAATGTATGTGAATCCTATACCTACTAATATTGTAAATGCGAAAGTAACTCAGTCTGTCTGTCTGTGATGTTATCAAGGCCAAACCGCTGGCGCTGGACCGATTGTAATGAAATTTCATATAGATGTTATATTTCATGATGAAAGTTAAAATCTTGAGATAATAGCATAGGGCTACTTTTTTCTCCATAATTTTCTTTTGATTTTCAGGAATTTTCAAAAATCTATTTTCTGAATCTACGCGTGGCTATTTTGTAAAAACATGATTATCATGTTTTTCTTTTTCTCAATGATCCTTTCCCTAATGCTATGTAGAGCTCCAGTTTGATGCCGTAAAAACAAGGTGAAGAATAATAATTAAAAGTACCAACCAAGTATGTACAACAGTAAAAAATGAACTAAAGAGTTTCAGCACAAGTTAAAAAAAGCAAAATGTACTAATTGATAATTTTTTACGTTAAAAAAAAAAATATTCCAAGGAATATGTAGGTATAGGTTAATCCGAAAGTTTGTGAGGATGTTGGTGGCTCAATCACGCAACCACAAAACAGATTTTAATGAAATTTGGAAAAACCAACATAGCTTATATATGTTCGAAATAAGAGGAAACATTTGTATTTTTGTATGTTTGTAACGAATAAACTCAAAAACCACTGGACCGATTTTAAAAATTACTTCACCATTGGAATGCTACATTATCTCTGAGTAACATAGGCTATATTTATTACTAGAGAGAATTAGGGATGTAAACTAAAACTTCAATAATGTAACCCTAGGTGTAAAAAGTCCGTGCGCCGGCGTCGGGCCGCTAGTTTATATTAATAACTAGCGACCCGCCCCGGCTTCGCACGGGTAGCATGTTATTATACATATAAACCTTCCTCCTGAATCACTCTATCTATTAAAAAAAACCGCATCAAAATCCGTTGTGTAGTTTTAAAGATATAAGCAAACATACATACATACGCGGCGCGGGAAGCGGAAAGCGACTTTGCTTTATACTATGTAGTGAAGTAACTTCTGTAGGTAGGTACCTATTTTAAGTAAGTTCTGTATTTTAAGCACTAAAGATTCTCTGGATTTTTTATCCATTTATGAGAGCGAAGTCGCAGGCAAAAGTTAGTAAAACTAGTAGGAATACTTTATTTTATCTTAAGATAAATCAGATTTCCTCGTTTTCAGGTATCAGATCAGAGATATGGATTATAAATACAAACAGAAGTGCCTAGATTTGATGCAGGAAAGTTTTTTGAGGGACGAACCACTTTGCGATGCTTTGGGTAAGCTAATTCAGCTCATATGGGATAGAATTCAAGATTTTTTCCCCCATCACCCTGGACAGAAGGGGGGGGGAGCTTGTAACACGACGATACATATTTAGCAATCTTAATAATATTATAATGCGAAAGTTTGTAAGTTTGTTTGTGCCTCAATCAGGCATAGGTACCTACATCGTGAGGAAACCAGTAAGCATTCTTATAAGCGACGATGAGCTTGCAATCTGTTACGTATGGAATGCTAACTACTGAAAAATGTGGATATGTGCCGAATGTGATGTTTGGACGAGCCTCTGACTAACCTCTTTAGACATCTTCAAGAATCTGAGCGCCTGGAGATCTGAAATGATGTCTATTGTACTTGGGGATTACAGTTGTGATCCTATTTTATTTATATATTTGTTTTTCTCGGTTGCCAAACTCATTAGAATCTATTTTCAGGAATAACGAAAGATCCTATCTCCATTGACACTATTAGAAGAAACTGGGAGGGTTATGTAGACCAAGGAGTCAGCTTGGCTTGCTTCACGGAGGTGGACGGAGCACCCGATGAGCTAGTGGGCTTCAACATCACCCTGGTGAAGAGTATAGATGATGAGGAAGAGGATCTGGATCAGGTGAGTTTTTAAGCTACCCCTTTCTACCCCTTAAAAGAAAAACCCCCCTTCTTCCTAAGGAAAAACGAGTCAAGCTCACACTACACGCATCTTATTGGTTTAGAAATCTCGCGTTCAATATAAACACATGTGATATCTCTAAACTTATTTTGTAACAGGTCCAAGGAGACTCCTGGAAGAAGCTACTCCTCACTCTGATCACGGCCGAGGAGTTGGTGGACGTGTTCTCGTTATACGGAGTGGATAAGTACTTAACGTCCAGTGGTCTGACAGTTCTTCCCGAGCATAGAGGGCAGAACTTAGGAGCTAGGCTGTTTGAAGCTAGGTAAGGTATACAAAAAAAAAGTAGGATTCACGACTGTAATTCCCAAGTACGGTAGACATCCTCTCAGATCTCCAAACGTTTAGATCCTTTAAAGATGTCTAGTGGGGGTAGTCAGAGGCACGTCCAAACATTACATTTGGCACATGCCCACATTTTGCAGTATTTAGCATTCTATACGTGACAGGTTGCACGGTTGCGTTTATAAGAACACTAAATGGTTATCTCACGATGTTTTCCTTTACCGTTGTAAGCACGTGTTACGCGCATTTATTTTTTTCGAACAGAAAACACCATTGATGCACGTCCGGGATTCGAACCCATGACCATCAGATTGAAAGTTGAGGTACCTCCCACTCGGCCAGCACGGCTAATTTAAATTTCATATAAATTTATAAAAATCATGAGATAGTAAAAAATATTGCATTACCCAAAAATAATTTTGCATTAACTATGTCGATTTCGTTTTAGTCGATCGATCACAGAAACATTGTATCTTCATTACAATCTTTTTAATTTCAGAAAACCACTTTGTAAAGCTTTCGGCTTACAAGCAACCGCCACCGTGTTCACTGCTACTGCTTCACAGGTACCTAATAACAGAATCACTACTAATATTAAGAGGCTCCCAGTCGCTGATTGCTCTTTTTCGAAACGAAAAAAGAAATACTTCTGAACAAGCCACATCTCCTATTTTTATAAGTATATTACTTCAGGTTCCTACCTAGATTTCTATTAAGCTGAAAACATAATAGCAGAAACTTTTCACGATAAAGATATTATTTCAAAATGATACGTTTTAGAATTTATGATCGAAATATTTTATATACCTACTATTATAATCAACTTGTGATTTATTGTTAAAGATAGGTAATATGTAGATCTAGATTTCTATTAGAATAGATTTTGGATAAGTAATTATACATAATTTATATCATAAATTTATTCGAAAAGCTAAGGCGGACCACGCTCCGTCGTGTGTTTGTCGTCATTGCAGCGGTCGGTAGGATTATTTATCGAAGTGATTAAAGATGGGTACATCTTTATTCACATATATACTATACATTATAAAATAGGAGATGTGGCTTGTTCACAAGTATTTATTTTTTCGTTTCGAACAAAAACAATCGTCGACTGGGAGCGCCTTAAGGCTGAGCAACAACCAAATTTGCAATGGTTGAAGCCCAAATAATTTTTATCGTGCATGATGTATGAATTGAAATTTATATGGAAGATTCTCAGATATAAAAGCGTCTAAATTATTTTATCAAAAATAAAACTTTATTAAAAACCTTGTTAAAAAAAATTCCAAACAACTCTGAAAATCAAGAAATGCCCTAAAATAAAGTTTGTGAGGATGTTTGGATGTTTGTAGCTCAAACACGACCGAACGGATTTGGATGAAACTTGGAATATACATAGCTTATATCCTGGAATCACAAATAGGCTACTTTTTATCTAGGTACCCCCCCCCCCTTGAAATTTGGAGGGTGTATTCCTTTAGGTGTGTAGGGGTGCACTAAGGAATTCCCGAAATTCAACCCCTATGTTGAGGGGATTAGGTTGAAGTGAAGGCTGAAGTCTGTTCGAAAACAACTTCCCTTGAATGAAGTCATGAGTTTCCACTATTTAAAAATAAAATAGGAATAATCTGTAATCTCTAAATACGGTAGACAATACTCTCAGATTCAAAGCGCTTAGATCCTTGAAGGGGCAGTCAGGGGCACGCCCAAAAAATATATGTTCGGTACAATACCCACATAATTTTTTTTTTGTGATTTTAATTTGTGTTTAATTTAATACCAGGTCCTAGCAGCTAAATGTGGCTACACAGTACTTGCCGAGTTAAACTACTCAAATATGACGTCACAGGGCATTGACCTAAGCTCCTCTACCACCCCCACAGCTAAATTGATGGGTACTAAGTTTAATTTTGAGTAACCATTTAGAAAAAAATAGTAACCACCTTACAGTCGCATACACAGTCCAGCAGCTTTTCAGTAAAAAATAGAACCAGTGGCCTTAAATAAAACTTAAGTATTATTCAGTAACCAGTTTATATGTATTGTTTTAAACTCAACATCCCGATATAAATTAATATTTTTAATTAGATTGGTTGACATTAACACAGCACCATCTAGCCCCAAACTAAGCAAAACTTTTACTATGGAATAAAATTTCATAGGCTAATAGTATAAGAAGTTTGTATTTTAATACAGTAACCATTTAAAAGTTCTAGCATTTATTACCACATTGAAGCATTTAGTAACCACTTTAAAGTTTATTTCCAGCAGTAACCAATATAAAGTGTGATTTAGTAACTTTTAAAAAGTTAGTAACATTGTCTTCCATTACTATAAAAATAAGTATTGAGGGTCAAAGTTTTTATACCAGAATTATAATTATATGGTTTAATAGGTATATATTTTTTATATACATTTTACCTAATTTAAATACAATTATTATACAAAGTAGGTGTTAAAGTATTTATAATAAAAACACAGTATTTTTTTAATAAATTTTATTGTTACTATTCTGTCTTTTATTACAATCACTAGTACATAACTACATTATATAAATGTAAATAAATAAATGCCATCAAAAACTCTTAAAAAACTTGGTAAAACGTAGAGTTAAGTGCAGACTGAACTCGCTAAGTTCTAACATCTTATGAAACATTGCGTCAGATAATATTAGTGGCAATTTTGTTGTCAGCTAAAACTCACTAAAACCGATCGCTCTTATTCCTTTTATGTTAAAGTCTGAATTAGCGTAACCCCAAAAGGAATATCTTAAATATAGAATATTTTAGACATTTCGACAGATTTTATTCAAGACCTTTTCACATGCTTACTATATATATGTAAAATCGTTAAATTACTTACTCAAAATTTTAGTCTACGTTTTAGAACTGTTATCCTGAGATGACGCGAATTTAGACTTTAGTGTAAAGGAATAAGAGCGATCGTTTTTTACGAAAATGTAGGTTTAGGCAGACACAACAAAATTGCCACCATTAAATACTTACAATATTACTTAGACAATCTTGCGTAGCTTGTGTATATCAACCTTACCTGTTATTCTTAAAGCTGGTTTGCCTTGTGCAATAGTTGATCCTCGGTATAAGGTTATTTATTAATACTTTATTACTCTCAAAAATTAAATACAAAATGCTAGTTTAATGCAATTATTAATGTGTAATTACCTACCAGCCAACCCAAGTGAAGTCGCAGGAGTCTCCACTGGTAAATTATAAGTCTTTACATAATCTTAATAATATTATAAATAGAGTGAGAATGTAGTGAGTTGTGTATGTTATTTAAAAAATATTTCATTATTTGAAAGGAAAATGATTTAGGATAGACATAAACTAACCAAGCCACCGCGCGAACCAAGCCGCACACAGAAGCTAGTATGCAAATAAAATTATAATTAAAAAGACTATTAAACCTACTCGTATATATATTGTTTGTTAAACATTATATAAAACACACAATTTTTGAGTTATATAGTCGAAGCTACGCAATTATATAAGAAAATCATCTATTTCTAAGAAAAATACATCATGAACACTACTCCTAAAACCTTGGTACACCTGCCTGGCTTACTAAAAGATATCAAAAAGGGGTAGGCAGAGGCATGTTCTCTATAAAACGAAACATCTAAAGTTTTTTAGGTTTGGAAGTTTATCTTTCAAACTATAGTGATTATTACACAACTATTTTTTTTTAATATTTAAACATATTTGTGTTGTTTTTATATTAAAAATGTATTTAAATTAAACTTTATTTAAAAAATAAAGCATTTTATCTGACACATTATACAAATACATTTAAATATAGATAAATTATGTTTAATTAAATTTACAAAACTTATCTATATAATATAAATAAGCTTTGGTTTAGTTGCATTAATATAATAGTTACATTATAAATTAAAAAAATAAAAACCGCTTTTTTATTTTAGCTATTCAAATAATGTTAAAAGATATTTTTTTACATATTTTAGTAGACAATCAATACAATATATAGATCAATAATTATAATTACATATTTCATCCCTTATTTTGTCACCCTTAGAGATGGTATTTTTTCCTTCAAAATGGGACCAAACGAGAAATATTTTCACCCAAAAAAAAAAGGAATTTTCCAAATCGGTTAATAAATGACGAATGAGTTCGGAGTTCTGATGCAACAAATGCAAAATATACAACCAAATTGATTGCCTCTTATTTTTTTTAAGTCGGTTAAATACAGTTATTTACTAAATAACTGTTTTTAACTGTTTGATTGTTTTTCATCTTTTGTTTTTATTAAATTTTTCGTCAAGTTTTTGCATCTTATTTTTTTTATTTTAAATGCATGGTTTAATAATAATAATATCTAAGTACACATATAATATTCTAATGATTATTATTATAACACTAAAAAACTATTGTCATGACTACCCATGACGAGTTGTCATATCATATGTAGACACCTCTCAGATCCTGAGACATAAGGGGTCAGCACGTCCAAACTTTACATTTGGCACATGCACATATTTTGGAGTGGTTATCATTCCATAAGCGACAGGTGGCAGGCACATTACTAACCGGTTTCTTCACGATGTTTTCCTTCACCGTTTGAAACACTTTTAGAACACATTTGGGAATGGCAAGTAATATTTTAGTTTACACAAAAAACTATATAAAATAATTAAATAGGATCACGACTGTAATACATGTTGCAAGCCCGTCGTTACAAGAATACTAACTGGTTTCTTCGTGATGTTTTCCTTCACTGCTTTTAGCTCGATGACGAAAAGCACCATAATTAAACCGACATGTAATATGACCAAATTCAAATAATTGCCGTTTTTGTAGTTAAAAAGTAGATACTTGTTTGAAAGTGACCGGCAGAAACCTCATGACAATTTTGTTGACATAAACTTTCTTCAATCAAAGTAAAGTTTTTTTGAGACCCCACTAGGATCCCCTAGACCCCCTAGATCCACCGGACGCCCTGGATCCACCAGACCCCTGGATCCCGTGTTATCAGAAATTACCATGCCAATGATTAACAACCACTATAATTTAAAGTTTCTACTTCTTCGGTCAGGGTCAAAGTTTACTTCTTAAGTTTCTCCACCAGCCAGTCGTTGGTTAGTTCATCAATCTCCCTCACTTCCAGCAGTCTCGGAGCCCCCACTTCAGCTGCTAGGGCTCGCTGAGTTCCTGCATACATCACCTGGAAGGGTAATATTAATATTAAATAGGAATAAACCATGTTGGCCGAGTGGAAGGTACCTCGACTTTCAATCTGAAGGTCTTGGGTTTTCGAAAATTTTATATGCGCATCAAAAACACATGTTCAAAACGGTGAAGGAAAACATCGTGAGGAAACCAGTTAGTATTCTTATAAGCGGCGATGGGCTTGCAACCTGTCACGTATGAAATGCTAACTACTGCAAAATGTGGGCATGTGCCAAATATAATTCAAATTAAAATTCAAAAATCATTTATTTCAATAAAATCACAAGGATCACTTTGAAACGTCTTAGGAACTAGGTGAAGCTACGCCGATTCCACGCGACCAAGCCTAGAAGAATCAGGCAACAAACACGGCTTGGGGTCTACCTTTTTTTTATGATCCTTTCCTTAATGCTATGTAGAGCTCCAGTGTGGTGCCAATCGAACAAGGTGAAGGCTCAAACAAGAATAATAATTAAAAGTACCTACTACTCAAGTACGTACAACAATAAAAAAAATAACTAAAGAGCTTCAGCACAAATTCAAAATGCAACACACGCTACACTTGATTTAGAATTAAAACTTACAGATTTTTAATTAAATTAAATCTTTTATTGAACTAGCTTTTACCCGCAACTTTGTCCGCGTTGATTCACAAAATCATTTTTTTTTTATTAAAACATTGATTTTCCTGAAAATCAAAAGAAAGTTTTGGAAAAAAGTATCCTTTGTCTGTCCCAACACATTAAACTATCTCTATGTGAAATATCATCACAATCGGCCCAGCGCGTCACAGACAGACAGATAAACAGAAAGAGTTACTTTCGCTTTTATAATATTGGTATAGAGTATAGATATAGATTTTTATATGGCTTGTGTCCTACGATGTTTTCCTTCACCGTTAAATAATAAAGTTAAAGATAATGAACATCACTACATAGTATAAAGCAAAGTCGCTTTCCGCTTCCCGCGTCTGTATGTATGTATGTATGTTTGCTTATATCTTTAAAACTACACAACGGATTTTGATGCGGTTTTTTTTAATAGATAGAGTGATTCAGGAGGAATGTTTATATGTATAATAACATGCTACCCGTGCGAAGCCGGGGCGGGTCGCTAGTTTCTAATAATAAAATCCATTGACGACATTATTTACCTGTAACTCCATGTGTGCGTCTCGGGGTGTGTAAAATATAAAACACATCGGAAATGACACCCTTCCGTCACTATGCTCCATCTTGTAGCTGAAAATAATAATATAAATGCTTGCTAAATAGTTAAATAATCTATATTTATAATAAAACCGGCCAAGTGCGAGTCGGACTCGCGCACACAGGCTCCCGTACCATTATCTATAAAAAACGGCAAAAAAAACACATTTGTTGTATACAAATATTATTTTATTCTATTTTTAGTATTTGTTGTTATAGTGGCAACAGAAATACATAATCTGTGAAAATTTCAACTGTCTAGCTATCACGGTTCACGAGATACAGCCTTGTGACAGACAGACAGCGAAGTCTTAGTAATAGGGTCCCGTTTTACCCCTAAATGCATGTATTCACAAAACAAAAAAAAGGATTTATGTACTATTTTATTAGTTATATGATTACCCTAGTCAAGCTTTGCATACTTTGGAGCTAGATGGTGTTCACCAATATTTATTAATTATTATTTATTCAAAAAAGATCTCTTCTCACATCACAATCTACTCAGATCCCTGAACATAAATATATAAATATGAATATTGGTGGAAACTTCGGACAGCACTATCTAACCCCAACTAAGTACTAGATGTCTGCACCGAACCATCAAATTTAGTAATTTACCTGTATACTATAAACCTCGGCTGATGTGATGGCAGGATATCCTGTAACTCCTCCAGTTCTATACCCTCCAACTCCTCATCCACCTCAAGAGCTTGTTTTTCTCTGTTCACCTGCAAAATGATTCATTTATTAGCAGTCTAAGCTTCGCATGGGTGTACTAATGAAGATTATAGGCGAATTTTTGATACCTTAGGTTACATTATTGCAATTTTCGTGAGGATCTCTAATTTTAAGGGATCCGTACATAAGGGGTAACAACGGGATCCTATTACTAAGACTTCGCTGTCCATCTGTCTGTCACAAGGTTGTATCTCATGAACCGTGATAGCTAGACAGTTGAAATTTTCACAGATTATGTATTTCTGTTGCCGCTTTAAAAACAAATACCAAAAACTAAAATAAATATCTAAGTGGTGCTCTCGTACAACAAACGTGATTTTGTGCAGTATTTTATAGATAATGGTACGGAACCCTTCGTGCGCGTGTCCGACTCGCACTTGGCCGGTTTTTTTATATAATGTAACTACACAACAAGGGGATATAAAACAACATATGTATTTAAATGACGCATAGATTGTTCTAGTTGTGATTTCATCCAATGATATGCTTCAATGACTCAGGAAATAGGAGGGGCAGCTATATTTATGATTATTTCTATAGAAAACTAATAATTCCGTCTATTTTTATATAATAATTACACATAGTATTACCACGTATATAGCGAAAAAAACAGTGCGGAAAACCTATTAAATTACAGGTAAAAATAATAAATATACCTTCAGAATAAGTGCAGAGTTTGAGCTGTGTTTTTGAAAGCGAAATTTCTTCAGAACTTCTTTTACATCGTCGCCAATATCACAAACGTTTACGTTGTGTCCGGACATTTTATTTAGAAGATTTTAATAATTTGTAAGTAAACAAATGCGACCGTGAATATTCCCGATCTACGTCAAAACAATAGGCAAATCGAAGGAAATCAATGAATAGGTGGAAAGTGTCGCCAGCTCGGTTTGTTTATTCACCGTTTTTAATTTTTTTTAAGACATCCTATAAAATCCAACTAGCGACCCGCCCCGTCTTCGCACGGGTGCAAAGCTGATACCAAAATATATTACAGAATGTCTTTGTATACTCGTTAACAGCATTTAAAAAAACAGTCGCGGTAAAAGTAAAGGATAGAAATTGATTATTGTGGGTTATCCCTAAGAGATAAACTTATACCATCGCGGACTTTTTTGTAGACCTTTTTAAAGTATACAATATTTAGTACATTATTTTGATCTATCTCGTAGAGTTCAGCCAGCGTTTGCAAAGTAAGCCCAAATAAATGTGTTTATTTACGACTTCATATTAGAGATCTTTAAATTATCAGTGGTTCTCTAATATATTAAGCATGTAATTATACATATAAACCTTCCTCCTGAATCACTCTATCTATTAAAAAAAACCGCATCAAAATCCGTTGTGTAGTTCTAAAGATATAAGCATACGTACAGACATACATACAGACGCGGGAAGCGGGAAGCGACTTTGTTTTATACTATGTAGTGATTTGCATAAGTTTTGTTTTTTTGGTGATTTTTTATTTATGTTAACATTAGGGTTTAATTCATCCAAATTACGACAAAGACACAATTGGAAAAAGTTCTTATGTAGTTTTATTAGTTGACTTTTTGTTTCAGTTCTATGAAATCTAGAATATTTTCTAAACAATTTACATTCGTAAATTTTTACGACGATTACGATTACAAACGATTTACTATGTTAAAATACAACAAGCATGACAAAAAAGTACCCAAACTTCTTCAAAAGTGGCTTGAACAAGCCAATGAAAGGAATAGTTGGCATCACTGGGATATTGACGTGCCGTGTCGTGTGGAACATTTTACTGCTCTTCACATGCATCCGTTGAAAACTGCGCCATCTATTATTGAGTAGCAGAACTAAAATTGACACAAGAACAAGATAATCACAATACAAACATAAATTGCATACTTACAAACTTTTTTTCTTATTTTATAATTTTTTTTTTATTGTAGAAAGTTGTGATGTGTTTTTTTATTCAGTTCAAACTTCAAAGCGTTACAGAATTTTATAAATTAATTTTCCTAAAAAGGACAGTCAGAGGCCGTACTTGGTCACACGCCAAATTACATTTTGCAGTAGTTAGTATTCCATACGTGACAGGTTGCAAGCCCATCGCCGCTTATAATATAAATTATTTTCCCCACGACGTTTTCCTTCTCCGTTTAGAGCACGTGTTAATGTACATATACATTTTTCGAAAAGAAAAATCCATGATACACGTTCGGAATTCGAACCACCTCCAGATGGAAAGTCGCGGTACTTATCCAACACTGCTTTTTAGCTCAAATAAATAAATATTGGCGGATTTTACATACAGCGCCATCTAGCCCCAAAATAAGTTAAGCTTGTACTATGGGAACTAGATAAATAAAACAGGGTATATTTATGTGATTTAAATTCTCTTTGCAAATAAAACAAACAAAATTCACTTTGGTAAGCGGCATTTAATAAAAAAATCATACAAAATCAATTGCTAGAATACAAAATATCACTAAAATCATTATTCAATATACAAGATGTGATGTCACGATTTAGGTACATACGAAATCTCTTGGTAACAAAACTTAGTAAATAAGAGACGCATCAAAATACAAAAAAAAAATATTTCCTCCCACATTTTCAACAAAGCAAAAAATTCCCAAGCTACTCGCATCACAAGTTATATTCACTTATATTTTGAACTTAAGTCCAAGCCCACACGGGTCATACCTTACGCGACAGCCACAGAATTCCGCCACCGACTTGCCACTGAGTCGCAGCTACTCGCTTCATGTGGCCGCTATCGACCACTTTAAGTTTATCCAAATGTTCTGACATCATTATTTATTAATTTATTATTTACTTTGTATCAATTTTTATACAGCACTTAGAAAATATTCTACATTGCATCTGTGTGTTCGTACCTAATTTGATTATTAATTATACTACGGCCGTTCAGAGAATGCGTTTGACACGTCGCGATTGAACTGACGACGTAACTTTGTAATGGCGTTGCAGTTACGATAAAAATATGATTGCTGGTTGTTTACCGTTTTAACAATTTATGAGCATTAAAACAACATTATTACAACATTATAGTCACTAGTCGTGACTAACTGATAGGTGTCAGGAACGCATTCTCTGAACGGCCGAACTTTAGTGTGAGTGGTTTATTCCTTCTAATTAAATAAATAGGTAAATAATAATAAAAATAATAGACTGTGGCGTGCTTCAGCTACTTTTGTAAAAAGTTTCTAGCTACAGGCTTCAAACGCCGGCAGTTTGTGGCTGTGGCGTGTGGCCAGTGTGCACTTAGACTTATAAGTAGACAGGTACTCGTATAATAGTAGGCCTGATGAAATATAAAATTATCTCAATTGATACAATAAAAAACAATATTTAGGTCACATTAGTAACTTTGACCACTCATTTTATCATCCTAAAACTAACCTAGCGATCATAAAAATACAAATGTGGTGATCAGTAAACTCCCAGAGACAATGTTATAATAATATTGACAGAAATTCATAGAAGCTTGCCATTTTTTATGGCCTAATAAAAAAATTATAATATAAAATTTAAAGATAAGATAATGGTCTTGGATTTATGAGACAGTCTTTATAATACAATATAACAATATATAAGTAATAATAATAAATAAATATAATATACAGTGTCTCAGAAGTCAAGCTGGAAACGGTGATAGAAGTCATAATAGTTATCAGAAAAATATCAAAAAAGTCTAAGTTAGGTATTTTTAAATTATATGCTTAGATTCAGTATGAGCGAGACGTAGTCATTTTACTAAGAGCGAGCGAGACAGACAGTAACGACATTTATTAAAATACATATCTTAGATCTTTTCAACAGAAAAAAAGAGTTTGTCATCAATTCGACATCTATGTATATATTTTCTTTTTTTTTATGTATGATCATTGATCACGCATATCTTCGTACCTGGTGATCCAATCTCGATGTTTTTTTCTATACCTAGTGCAGAGAATAGTCCCAAGTTTGTTTCTATTTAAATTATATTCATGTAACACTAACAGTTCCTTTATAAAACTTATAAAACTAATATCATCTCTTGACTTTTCGATTGGTCGATACATTTGCGTCAGTTTTCTTTTTAGTGTTTTTAAACGTAACTATCTGATAACTAATATGTATGATTTGACATATTATTATCAACTTCTGAGACAACCTGTAAAGATCTTTACTGATGATGTAAATGGGAATATTGTGTCCTATATTGGTAAGTTGACAATAAAAAGCAATAATCATCACAAGATTTTGCATACATACATAAAATCACGCCGTTTCCCAGAGGGGTAAGCAGAGACCGCGGCTTTCCACTTGCTAATTTCCATACTTCTTTTGCTTCATTCACTCTCAACACATCATGCATGCTCGTCGGTTTAGAGTAATATTGACCAATATTTTAAATCGACTTAGAATTCTAAACATTTTTTAAGAGAACCATTCACAGCCGAATAGGCATTAGATTTAAAAAATATAATATAGAAACCATGATTATTTTTTTACATCTTAAAACAAAAATACGCGCTAAATGATCTCCTATTCAAAATAAATTAGAAATAGGATCACGACTTGAATACGACTCGAGGAGGTAGTCAGAGGCACGTCCAAAAATTATGATTGGCACAATACCCACGGGTATTGTTACGATGGGGATGGACAAAATCGTCTTATACAGATTATAAATGCGAAATTTTAAATTTTTGTTATTGCCATAGTCGAGTTACTAATGAAGACTCGTCAAAATAGTCGCGGTATACCGACCGGTATCATAGCGCGCCTGGCGATCTCGGTACAAGATACCGGGCGGTAATGGTGTCAATTCTCGTAATATACGATCGCTCTTTATTCCTTTTACGTTAAAGTCTAAATTACGCTAATTTAGACTTTAACGTAAAAGGAATAAACCTCAAATGACAGTTTATTTAGAATATTTTAGACATTTCTCTATTTTTCACATCAATAAGAGCGATCGTATTTTATAAAATTTTAGTTAGTTGTGGAAACAACAGAATTGTCACCAAATTCTTACTTAAAATTACGATGTAACACTAAAAACTAAACTAAAATTATTGTCAGGAACAATCAAGAGAGCACATTTCATTTGCCAACATAATAATATCACAATATTACTTACGACATGTTAAAGAAATTTTTCTCTATGCCTATTATCAAAATGTCAATGTCAAAAATACTTGCAATTTTATATTTTATTTTTTTCTTGCAAAATTAGCTATACAGGATGTATTACGACAAATACCGATAACTGAAAATGGGTAAAACGATCTGATTTGCATTTAAAAATAAACTATTTAATATTTAAATGCGACTTGTTTACAAAAAAAAAGAAAAGAAAATGGCAATATTTTCAACTTCCTAATGTCGTTTAACTATAAGTAATATTTTTTCTTAATTTTCAGTTCGTTTGCGATAATTAATGTCTTCTTTATAACTAGTTATGAGCTGTTATGCCATTAACATTTTAATTTATGGAAAAAATCACACATTTTTTACAAAACCAATCATAAGTCATTAATCTTTCACTATGAAGAATTTTACTTATACCTAAAGCATTGGTATTGGCGTGGCTGAATTTTTGGAAGTAATCCTATTACACTTTGTACACTTTCATCTAAGAATGCCTTAAGTAGGTATTTGTGTTTTAATTTTTGGGGAGTGATCCTAATACACCCTGTCTTCCAGAATTCACGAGGTTTTGAAAAAACTCTTCATAAATATTGCTCTCATTATACAAACATTAACAATAGTTTTATTAGATTTAACATCACATTCTTTCACACGTCCAAGTTTTAAGCAATCCATGTTCTTATTATTAACATTTACACTTAAATCTATTCCAAACAGTAAAAACTTTGAGACGCACTGTCCTTTAGGCTTTATTACTGCCCCCAAAGGGGCATAGGGGCCATCCATAAACTACGTCGCACGAGTTTTATGATATTTTAACCCCCTCCTAGTGTGACATTATATATTTTGCAATGTTACAACTATTAATCATTATCATCATCTTAAAATGTCAACTTTTAATTCATAGATTAGGATTACTTATATAGGAAAGGAAACAATTATTGAAAAAAATGTTGTTACAAACAAACTTTGTTGCTGATTCTTCTAGACAATGGTCGCGAGGAATAAGCGTAGCTTCACCTAGCTCCTAAGACGATTCAATATGATCCTTTTGATTTTATTGAAATTAATATCTCTTGACTTTATACCTTTTAACCTGAATTTAAGACCCCCTTGCACCCCTTGAGACACTTGGTCGACCCCCCCTACCCCTATCGTGTGACGTAATTTCTGGATACCCCATTCCATATTGCATTTAATTTGAATGAGCTACGACTGATCACTTTTCTCACTAACCTCACAAGTTTTATCATCAAAATCCTTTTTAACACTTAAATTCTGTATTGACTCCTCATCCTTCGCACATTCTATACTAACAAACTCAATATTGTGCTTAAAATGCATATGTTTCTCCATACTGGACTTTTGAACGCATCGATAATGACATTGAGGACATTTTAAACTCTTCTGTCGTGGCCGATAAGGTTTAATCTTCTCCGGAATGTCCGTTTTAACCAAACTACCCTCATTTAAATGCCTCTGCTTGTGTTTTGTTAAATTAGTTTTCTGAACACATCTATAATTACACATATCACAACTGAACGGCTTCTGATCCGTATGTAAATACATATGTTTTACTAAGTTTGGTTTTTGTACGGTACGATACTCACAATACGGACAAGCAAATGGTTTATACCCCGTGTGTGTACGTTCGTGTACAACCAAGTTATTCTTCTGAGCGCATCTATAGTCACAGTATTGACAACGGAACGGTTTCTCCTTCATATGTACGAGGATATGTTTTGCTACGTTGTTCTTTTGCCCCGATTTGTATTCACAGAAGTTACACGAGAATGGCTTTTCACCAGAATGGGTTCGCTCGTGGATTTTAAGTATAGCTGGAGATTGACAACGGTACGGACACTGACTACACCCAAACTTTCCCAGCTTGTCGGTCTCATCTTTCTCTGAGCAGGACTTTGCATGCTGTTTTAATATACGCTTCGAAGGACATACCTCATTGCATTTATAACATAGATATTCACCCTTAATGTTCATAGACAACTCGTCTGTGATTTTATTGTTTGTGTCATTGTCTGACTTTTCTGTATTTGCTGTAAATTCATTGTAAAAGATTTTATTGTCGTTGGGTTTTAAATTCTCTTTGGGATTTTCAATTTTCTCTTTACCATCATCGTCTTGATGTAACTTTTTAAATTCCTCTTGGTAAGGGCTGGTGTTGTCGTACTGCCGATTCACCACCAAGTTTTGGGGGTTTTCACGACTGACATAGTTCTGGGGGTAGTTTTGTCGTGCGTATAAGTCTATGGGGTTGAGCGCGGGGATGTTTTGGGGTGGGTATATCGAGTACATTTGTGTGTCTGGCTGTATGGGGGGCTGCGTTTGCTGGGTGTCGGGATTATGTGCTGAAAATAGAAAAAAAACATGTTGATTTCATACATTTCAAATGAAATTACTAATATCTATACTTGATATTATAAATGCGAAAGTAACTCTGTTTGTCTGTGACGTTTTCACGGCCAAAACGCTGGGCCGATTGTAATGAAATTTCATACAGAGATAGCTGGAAGTCTTGGCACCGACAAAGGCTACTTTTTTCCCCAAAATTCTCTCCATTCCAGGAATTTCAGTGTTTTACGATATAATCATCAAAAATTGATTTCCTAAATTTACAAGAACGAAATCGCAGGTAAAAGCTAGAAGTATTATAGATCCCAACGTTTGCGAGAAATATATTTAAATGTCAAGGCTAAAACGTGTCTTCTAAATTATATTAAAATTATAATTGGTAAATATCACATTATCACACATCGCCACCTAGCTCCAAACTAAGCAAAGCTTGTACTATGGGATCTAGATAACTTTTTTTTTGTAAATAAATACATACTATTAGGATACATTATCGTTTTTTTAGGGTTCCGTACCCAAAGGGTAAAAACGGGAGCCTATTACTAAGACTTCGCTGTCCGTCTGTCTTACATAGCCTCTGTACACGTACGAACGTTTGACTAAACGTTACTCAGAGTTAATGTATCATTCTAATGGTGAATGAATTTTTGAAATCGGTTCGGTTGTTTCGGTGCCTATTCAATGCAAACAAACAATCAAATCTTTCCTTTTTATTAGTATTTAGTATTATAAAAAATAAAATAAATAGGATCGCGACTGTAATCCCCAAGTACGGTAGACATCCTTTCAGATCTCCAGACGTTTAGATCCTTCGATGATGTCTAATGGAGGTAGTCACATGCCCACATTTTGCAGTAGTTAGCATTCCATACGTAACAGGTTGCAAGCCCATCGCCGCTTACAAGAATACTAACTAGTTTCTTCACGATGTTTTCCTTCACCGTTATAAGCACGTGTTAATGAGCATATAATGCTTTCGAAAAAACAAACTATTGCACACCGGAATTCGAATCCACGATCTAAGAAATGAAAGTCGCGGTACCTCCCACTCGGCCAACACGGCATTATGTTATATTAGTAGAATTTAAACTAGTTTTAACCTCGACCTTTGAATTATTGGCCATTAATATATAATAATTTAGAATAGGTCAACGTGCTAATATCATGTCTAGCCTCTTTATATTAGCGCTTAGAAACATAGTCCACCGATAAATAAGTTTAAAAAACTAAAAAGAAAACCGACTATGTTTCGATCAATCCAAAAATCAAAGGAACGATATTAGTTTTTAGGGTTCCGTACCCAAAGGGTAAAAACGGGACCCTATTACTAAGACTTCGCTGTCTGTCTGTCACAAGGCTGTATCTCATGAACCGTGATAGCTACAGTTGAAATTTTCACAGATGATGTATTTCTGTTGCCTGTTATAACAGCCTGTAAAAACAGAATAAAATTAATATTTAAGTGGGGCTCCCATACAACAATGTTTTTTTATATAGATAATGGTACGGAACCCTTCGTGCGCTAGTCCAACTCTAACTTGGCTGGTTTTTTTTAATATCGTTTAAAAATACATTCAAACAATGTCGCGCTCACGCATAGATGAGTTTTTTTTGAAATGATCAAGTTCAAGGCTTTAATGTTTTTGCATCAAAAGGTTATATAATGTTAATCAAATTCAATAAATTACATTTAGAAGAAAAAACTATATAATTTATTAATGTTTTACTTGTGGCTTATCGAATAATTATTATAATTAGGCAGTATGCGTATCTATAATATAATGTGGGTAAAATACTAGCTGCGCCAAATGTGACGTTTGGACGTGCCCCGGATTACCCCCTTTAGACATCATCAAGTATTTAAGCGTCTGGAGATATGAGAGGATATTATAGCTACTGTACTTGGGGATTACAGTCGTGATTTTATTTCATTTTTTTTTTCTATTTCGAAAGTTCCCTGAATTATGATAATTGGAATAATAAAATCCTAATGTCAACCTTAACATAAAATCAAAAGTTATTTTTTGCGGCGATGAGCTTGCAACCTGTCACGTATGGAATGCTAAATACTGCAAAATGTATTTGCCAAATAACAAATGAACATGTTTCTGACTGTCCCCCCCCCCCCAGTCATCTTCACAATCAATCTTAATCATCTCAGTTGGTAGTAACTCTACCTTTTGCGTTGTAGGTTGTGGGTTCGATTCCCACCAAGGACTAACATTTTTATGATTAAAATAGAAGTTTGTTGTGTCTGGGTGTTATTAAGTTAAAATGTATCATAAATATGTCTTTACAAAAAAAAACCGGTCAAGTGCGAATCGGACTCGCGCACGAAGTGTTCCGTAACATTATCTACAAAAAACGGCAAAAAAAATCATGGGAGCCCCACTTAAATATTTATTTTTATCTGTTTTTAGTAAGTATTTGTTGTTATAGCGGCAACAGAAATACATCATCCACGAAAAATTTCAACTGTCTAGCTATCACGGTTCATGAGATATAGACCTGTAACAGACAGATGGACAGCAAAGTCTTATTATTAAGGTCCCGTTTTTACCCTTTGGGTACGGTACCCTAAAAACGTGTAAATAAGCTTGTATTCTATCAGTTATCCTGTTCCTATAGTAAATACTTTTTGTTTAGGGCTAGATAGCGCTATGTGGAAGTTCTACCAATATTCATTATTTAAAGATTTAAAATTTGATACCTAATCATTAGTACACCCATACAAAGCGGGGTCGGATATACCTAGCTATAACTTACCATTGATCCCATTAATAGTTCCGATTCCTTGGTTTATGTTATCGTAGAAATAGGCTTCATCGTCTTGCTCCGACTTAATATGGAACTGCATTGGCATTACTGTCTGAGCGAGCTGTCTTTCTGAGACTATGTTCACAAGACGTTGGTCGAGTCGTTGGCCAACCTGGAAAAAGATGGAAGAAGTTTAAAGTACTAACTATGCACACTGGGGGCATATGCCAAATGTAATGTTTGGATATGCCTCTGATTAACCTCTATGGATATGTTCAAAGATCTGAGAGGATGTCTACTGTACTTGGGGATTAGTCATGACCCTATTTAATTTCATAGCAGTAATATTTTCGCGATATTATCCTCTAAGTCTGTTTCCCGCGTGAATCTCGTACCCGTGGGAATTCCGGGATAAAAATTAACCTATAAGTTGCCCTATAACCTCCTCTATCTTCCAGTAATCACTACATAGTGTAAAGCAAAGTCGCTTTCCGCTTCCCGCGTCTGTATGTATGTATGTTTGCTTATATCTTTAAAACTACACAACGGATTTTGAAGCGGTTTTTTTTAATAGATAGAGTGATTCAGGAGGAAGGTTTATAATGTATAATAACATGCTACCCGTGCGAAGCCGGGGCGGGTCGCTAGTATCTACTATATCTTTCAGTTGTTCCAGAGATTATACCGGACTAACAGAGAGACAGACACAAATTTAATAAAAAAGTTTGTTTGTGTTTTAGTATAGAATGGTTCCGTTCCGTACCAATATTTATAAAAACCGGCCAAGTGCGAGTCGGACTCGCGCACGAAGGGTTGGTAATGGTACTGCCATTACTTATAAGCACGGCAAAAAATTATGTTTTTTGTATGGAAGTATTTATTGTTATAGCGGCAACAGAAATACATCTGTAAAAATGTCAGCAGTCTAGCTATCACAGTTCAGGAGATACAGCCTTGTGACAGACAGAAGGACGGACAGACGGACAGCGGAGTGTTAGTAATAAGTTTCCGTTTTTACCCTTTGGGTACAGAACCCTAATAAGCATTTCAGAAAACAGTTATTTTGAAATCACAGAAATTTCAAAAATATAACACATTTTTTTATAAAATCTAATTCAGTCCCAGTGTTACCGCTTGATGTATTAACTAGTTTTTACCCGAGGCTTTCGTCCGCGTAGTTTCGAAAAAAATAAAATTTGACGACTATAACGTAATACATTAAAATACATGAAAATCAAAATAATTTTTCGAGAATAAAGTAGCCTATGTCCGTCCCAAGACTTTAAACTATCTCTGTAAATTTATCACAATCGGTCCAGCGGTTTGGCCTTGACAACGTCACAGTCAGACAGACAGTGTTACTTTCACATTTTTAATAATATTATAGACTAGTATAGAGAGTACAGAATTTATAATCTATATGTTACCTGTTCCAATCTCTGCCCGATGCTCTGCCCCAGATTACCATCCATCAAACTAGTATCCGGCACACACTGGATAACCATCCTCCTCGCCTCATCCTGGAGTATTTCCTGCTCAATGCTCTGCCGATTCAAATGATGCGATAAATCTATCTCATGGCTTAAGCTATGAGGCAAATCTGACCGTAACTGTGCTAACTGCATATCATTTATCCGTAGATCTTCGGTTATGTTCTGAGCCAACGATAGGCTGTTCTGTATATCAATCTCGGTGCCTAAAGATCGGACGAGAGATATATCAATGTTCCGATTTAAGTTTGTAGCTAGTATGTCTTCGTGACGTAAGTTTTGCTCGGATAAGTTTTGAGCAAAGTTGAGTTCTAGGTTTCGGAAGTGAGCAGGCATTTCGTTGTAGTGTAGGTTCGTTTTTAGCATGAGTGTGGACATTTGGCGGGGAGATAGAGGTAGCTGGAAGTTATGGGCTATTGTGCCAGCGTTGAGTGATGATTGCATCGCTTGATGGAGCTGTTCCATTGATATTTGCGTGTGTTGGTATTCTAAGGTGTCGATTTGATGAGATTTCTGCAGCTGAAATATAGCTTTTGTGAATAAACGCGGATTTTTTTAATGATTTAACTTGCAATGTATGTAACTGTTTGTTTGGGTGGAATCTTGCAACTCAATTTTGAAGCAGTTATTCCCAACAGATTGACCTGAAATTTAGCATACGTAACTTCGGTGACAATACAATATTATGGTGATAGCGAGCTGCTCTAATGATAAAGTCAGGAGCTGTTCAACAGTCACTCACAGCGGAGCTGAGTAAAAACTTTGCGTTCTTGTCAATTTCCGATGATATTCGTTATGATAGCGCGCTGGTGCTCGATGGTTTATATGATTTTACAAAAGCTTGTCATTGAAAAATATTTTTTAACAGAAAACATAATCACTTTTATGAGGTACCAATGAAACGAATACGGTTGATTTGATGAGATTTCTGTAGCTGAAATGGAAGGCTTTTGTGAAATATAGAGATATTATCACTGTTTCATGGATCTAAGCTGCTAATACGGTTTATTACGTCGATGTATAGCGAAGTTTTGATTCCATGTGAGTGATTTTTTACTTTGTAAATATCCCCATAATAGTAAATATAAAATATTATAACACTTACATTATCCATGTAGACCTTGTAATTATCTTCGTCAATAGCATTTTGGTCTTCTCTTTTCACAAAATCCATCGTGAAATTCGTGAATTTGTTTTGTTGCCTAAAACTTTTGCTCCCTAACCTAACTTTAATTTTTCATCGACCAACCGAAAACTTTTTCTAACTCGACTACTGTTAGGAATTAAAATAATAAATCATGTTTCATTTAACATTTTTAAAAATCACTCGTGTAATAAAATTTGAATATTTTTACATGATTTTAAATTCATAAAACTGGTCGTAAATAAAAAATCAGAAAGAAAGGAAGGAAGCCTAGCAAGCATAGACAAAGAGATTAGTAAGACTAAAAGGCCCTACTCACGGTTCAACACAACCCACAATCTGTTGACACAATCTGCAGTGACGCAGTGAGCCGACAGATTGTGTCGTCAATAGTAATGTTGAGGGCACGTTGGGGGCGTAACCCAACATGTTGCGTGTTGTATCGGCGCCGGCGCGGAAGCAACCAGACAAATTGTCTCAGCAGATTGTGTGCGTGTTGCTACGTGAGTATTGCGATTGCTCCAATCTCGGCTCAATCGCGGTCAAGCGTTGTGGCGGATTGCACGTTTCCATAAATAAATATTAAATTATTTAAATAATATAAATATTAATTATTTAAATAATAATATATATATAAATAATATTATTAATAAATATTATATTATATTGATACAATCCCGACTTAAATGATTGTATCACTGACACGCAAGAAGAAGAATAAATATTATTTAATAAATAATTATTTATTATTAAATATATTAAATACATATTTTTATTTAATTTAACTTAATTTAATTATTAACTCAATGTTTTTACGTCGCTCTCTGGATACACATAACGATGCTACAGTAAGTGCAACACCTGCTTTTTGAAATTTTGTTAGTTTCGGCGGACCCATGTCTATACGAACGTGACGTGCACACGTTGTGGCAAGCAATCGCGGAATGAAATTGTGTCAGCAGATTGTGGGTTGGATGAATCGTGAGTAGAGAACGCTCAATCGCGACTTCAACAAATTGTGTCAGCAGATTGTGGGTTGTGTTGAACCGTGAGTAGGGCCAGGTAAGATAAGACCAAAGACTATATTTATCAGTTCAGTTGGTATGGTATGGCAAGCAAAGCAAGGCATGGCAAAAAGCAAGGAAGATAAAGGGTAGGTACCTAGCGAACATCTGCCGGGAATACCAGATCTCATTATAAAAATATCCGATCGAAATTAAATTATTTCATTTTCGGCCGGCCGGTGGGCGGCGGCGCGGCTCCCGGGGCGCAGAGGCATTTTTTTTTAATTTGAGTAATTTAATAAATTTGTCAGATATGTGCAATGTGCAACGATGACTAAGTTATGGAATGAGTATAACAGAGGAGGTTTGAAAGTAGCTCCTGTGACGGAAAATATGAGGAGCAATAGGTTAACGTGGTGTGGGCATGTTATGAGGAGGGAAGACAGTCATGTAAAGAGAAGAATGTGGATGGATGTAGACGTAGAAGTAGGCCAAAGAAAAAATGGATGGACTGTGAGAAAGTAGACATGAATAAGAAAAGAGTGAATGATGAGATGATGGCTGATGGAGGGAAATGGAAGAAGTACACAATATGTTGTGCCGACCCCACTAAGTGGGTTAGGGGCAGGAAGATGACGAATAAATTTGTCGAAGATGCATGTTATTGTCTCATTATGCTTTCATAATGAAAGACCGTAGTGCAAGTTCTTAAAGTAGGTAATACTAAAACAGTGCAAGCGGTGCGAAATTGACAAAGCTATACAAACTCGTATGGCGTTGTAACTTTCAAATTTCAAATCGCGAGTAGTACTATTAATATTACTCGACAGCTTGTGTTTCGAGTATGCGATCTATAGTTAATTTCACCCCAACTCTGCCCAATTACTATGGATACTTATATGCTCTTTGATGCAGCCCTGATAGTGCAATACCATAGACTAACCAATGTTTTTTTCTAGCGTCTGTCATCCGTCTTGAACATTACTGTCAATGTCAGTTCTTACTTTTTGACAGTGAGTTTTGTTAAAAATCAAATACTGACAGACGTCAAGGTCGTCCTTTGGTCGTTTATCTGTCAGACAGAAGTCACTGAAGACGACAAGAAGACTGTCACTGTCGTCTTTTCGTCTTCACTCTTCAGTATCAAATTCAGTATCTTCTGGCTTCTGGTGTCTTCTAGCAGAATCTATCTATGATTTTCATAACAAAATCTCTTTCAGAATTATTAGCTGTGCCCCTACTACGTTCAAATAGAGTGATAAATCAAGAACTGATACTCCTAAAGACAAGGTTAGTACTTTACACTGTTTTTAGGGTTCCGTACCCAAAGGGTAAAAACGGGACCCTATTACTAAAACTTCGCTGTCTTTCTGTCTGTCACAAGGCTGTATCTCATGAACCGTGATAGCTAGACAATTGAAATTTTCACAGATGATGTATTTCTGTTGCCCCTATAACAACAAATACTAAAAATAGAATACAACTTATATTTAAGTGGGGCTCCCATACCAATACCAAACATGGTTGCTTGCCGTTTTTTTTATAGATATAGATAAGGTACGGAACCCTTTGTGCGCGAGGCCAAGTATAAAATTAATAAGTGATTTGTTGCAGTTACAGTCGTTGCAAGATGTCGAAGACAGCATTGATGGTGATCGCTCAGGGTTCCGAGGAGATGGAGGCAATCATCACAGTTGATATGCTGCGAAGAGGAGGAGTAAGTGCTTACAGCAAACCATTACCAAAATATAATCGTAAATCAAAGAAAAACAATATTAATAAAAATTAATTTCTGTTTGTTGCTAAACCTCAAAAAATGCTTGACTGTTATAATACTAAATGGTTTAAAAAAAAAATAGGATAAGTTTCCTGTAAATTGTAAAATTCAGTTGATATAGCATTAAAAAATTATAATTGCTTTTAAAAAACTTAAAAAATACCGACAACAATGTTTCCGACTCATTTTAATACATACATACATAAAATCACGCCTGTTTCCCAGAGGGGTAGGCAGAGATCACTGCTTTCCACTTGCTACGATCCTGACATACTTCTTTAGCTTCATTCACTCTCATCACATTCCTCATTTTAATTTTATTTTAAATTACAGGTGACGGTGACATTGGCTGGATTAGATGGTCCGCAGGCGGTTTTGTGCTCAAGAAATGTCAGTGTGGTGCCAGACAGATCGTTGGCTGATGCCTTGGCGGAGACACCTTCGTATGACGCGGTAAGTATCCGTTTATGGGCTTTCGCACATTGGCGGAAGGGACAGTAGAAGAATTAAAAGTTGTCACGACACTTTTTTGCTATAGTATATCTATTAATATACATACAGTCGTGGTCAACTAATTAGGGACACTCTTTGGTTAAACCGAATTGTGAATTTATTTTTTATTTTCCAACGAGTCTAAACCATATTCCATATCTCTTACATGTAAGTATAATTAGTCATTTATGTGCCCGATTATACAAACAATAACAACTTCTTAAACATTAAACCTCTTTACAGTATAGCTGATAGATTATCGTAGTGCTATTTGTTCAAATAATGCTGGCTGGCCATTTAATTAGGGACACTGAGATATTGCGTTCTATTTTCAAAATTTGAATCTCAATACTTTTTTACTTCTTCTCTTATTATTTCGTGGTAGTTTTGGCGGCAATCCCGATATTTATTTTAAGTTTTGAAAAATATTTTGAAGAAAAATGGGTAAAAATAAAAGTTGCGATCCAACACTACGAAAAATTATCATGAAGTTTGTTGTCGAGCATGGTTGGCCATACCGAAGGATAGCAGAACATTTAAATTGTTCAAAAACTATGGTATACAATGCAGTGCAACATGTCAGACGCAATAACACAGATTTAAATGTGCCCAGAACAAAAAGATCGAGAAAAACAACTCCGCAAGAAGATAGAATGATAACCAGGTTAGCTAAGAAAGATCCGTTTCTAGGCTCTATTTTAATTAAACACGAAGTGTTTGGGACAGACGAAAGAGCTGGTGTCTCAGCGAGGACCGTTCGACGACGTCTGGTAGAAGCAGGGTTGTTCTGAAGAGTGGCTCGCAAAGTACCGTTGTTGAAGAAAGAACATAGAAATGCTCGTTTGGCGTTTGCACGTAAATATGGACATTGGACCTACGCCCAATGGCAACATGTATTATTCTCTGACGAGACCAAGGTTAATATGATTTCTTCAGATGGAAGGCAATACGTACGGCGTCCAGTAAAAGCGGAAATGAATCCAAGATTCACAAAAAAGCAGGTGAAACATGGCGGTGGAAACATTAAAATGTGGGGTTCATTTTCTGGACGTGGAGTGGGACCTGTGAGGAAAGTTCAGGGTAACTTAGACCAACATCAATACAAGGCAATATTGGAGGAAACGATGCTTCCCTATGCTGAGGAGCATCTCCCTATTATATGGACGTTTCAGCATGATAACGACCCGAAACATACCGCCCGTTCAGTCAAGTCGTTTCTTACCAGTCAGTCAGTATCGGTGCTAGATTGGCCAGCAAATAGCCCGGACCTTAACCCAATCGAGCACCTTTGGCACGAAATCAAGAAAAAAGTAGCCACTTATCGTACCACAACTTTAGATGAACTTAATGAAGCTTTTTGTGAGGCATGGGCAAACATTCCTGTCGAAACATGCCAGAAACTGATAATGTCTATGCCACATCGGTGTCAAGCGGTAATTACTAACAAAGGTTTTGCTAATGGGTACTGATTTTACACGTAATAAAATGGAGCTGTTAAAGATATTACAATACTGCAGATTATTAGTTTTGTTTAACTCTATTTTTCATTATAGTTTACTGTCCTTAATTAAATGTCCAGCTACAGAATTATACCTTAAAATTGAATACATGTTCAACCTTTGATATTAAATACTTTTTTCTATTTATTTATTATTTTATTTACAGCCATTTAAAGCATAATAATCGGACCAAATTATGCAAATAATAGTTACTGAGAAATCAATAGGGTTTTATATTTGTATGTACATAACCGGTTATTGTTCTTCACTATCTTGCATGTCCCTAATTAGTTGACCACGACTGTATATATCTGGAGGTCGAGGTCGAGGTCGAGGTCGAGGTCGAGGTCGAAGTCGAGGTCGAAGTCGAAGTCAAAGTTGATTCCCCTTCCCTTGTCCCACGTTATTTTGTGAGAACTTCGTTCCATCCGGGTGTCCCTTGACACCTCTCAAGTTTTTTGTGATAAGGGGTGCTCAAGAAGTGAGTCTATGTGGTTATGATGAAGCACTGATACACTATAGACGTGATGATTAAATGACATTTCTGTAAACACAGCAGTGTGCCCTATGAAAAGCTCCACAACATTGTCCACAAAATTTCACGTAGTTGAGCAACATGTTGCGAAACATCGCTTCATTTGTGTTCCTAAGTGTGGATAAGAAAATGAATATTCCAAATTTTGAGGATAGTATAAGTGTGAAATAACTAACTCAATATTGGTTTGTTTTAGAGTATTTTAACATAATTACGATTAAAAACTAAAAAGAAAACCGACAAAAATGAATCGACTAATTGGTCCCATTTAAATTACTTATATTAATGTAGGGCTAATAGTTCCTTCATAAAACTTTTAAAAAACCGGCCAAGTGTGAGTCGGACTCGCGCACGAAGGGTTCCGTACCATTATCTATAAAAACGGCAAAAAAAATCATGTTTGTTGTATGGGAGCCCCCCTTAATTGATTTTATTCTGTTTTTAGTATTTGTTGTTATAGCAGCAACAGAAATACATAATCTGTGAAAATTTCAACTGTTTAGTTATCACGGTTCATGAGATACAGCTCTGTGACAGACAGACGGACGTACAGACAGACAGACAGACGGACAGCGAAGTCTTAGTAAATAGGGTCCCGTTTTTACCCTTTGGGTATGGAACCCTAAAAACGAATATCGTCCCTTGACTTTTCGATTGTCGAGTGGAAACATTTTCGTCGGTTTTCTTTTTAATTTTTTTAACATGAAACCTTTGTTTCCAGGTGATTCTCCCAGGAGGTCTGGAAGGTTCAGAGAGGTTCTGCAAGTCTGAAGCGGTTGGAACTCTGCTTAAGGAGCACGAGAAATCTGGCAAGATCATTGCTGCTATCTGCGCAGGTTAGTTTTTGATCTTTGGCTATCCAACTTATACCTATCTTCTCCGCCTTATCCCACCTCCTCGTGGGGTCCCCACAACACCTAGATGTTGCCGATGGATTTGGCTTGGGGTGTAGTACAACCGGCCACCTGCCTGACCTCAACCCTCCATGGGAATGCTTGCTCGGCGACGGGTTGGGCATGGTAAAGCTGATATGCTCGGCAACGATCGTTAACTTATACCTATCTACACACTATTAAAGAGGTAAAATTTGTATGTTTAGTTAGTGGGACTCGCGCACGAAGGGATCCGTACCATTATCTTTATAAAACGTCAAAAAAAACACGTTTGTTGTATGGGAGCCCCACTTAAATATTTATTTTATTGTTTTTAGTATTTGTTGTTATAGAGGCAACAGAAATACATAATCTGTTAATAATTTCAAATGTCTAGCTATCACGGTTCAACAGCCCTATGACAGACAGACGGACAGCGAAGTCTTAGTAATAGAGCCTGTTTTTACCTTTTAGGTACGGAACCCTAAAAAGCAACAATTATTTTTTTAAATATGCGTTTATTTGAGAAATCCTCCTTTTCGTCTGTTGATTTCATAATACAAATATTGGTTTTCATTGTCTGTCGATAAATAACTTATGATATTTATTGCATGTTTAATTTCCAGCTCCAACCGCCTTCGTAGCCCACGGAGTGGCGAAAGGCAAGCGCATAACCTCCTACCCCAGCACCAAGGACAAGATTACCTCTGACTACACCTATATCGAAGGCGAGAGGGTGGTGGTCGACGGCAATGTTGTTACTAGCAGGGTAAGAAATCAAAACACATTTAGAACTTAAAATATAGAAAGACAGACGTTAAGCTATGATGGAGGCTTTGGGAATTTTGCCGAGAGATAATAAAGTCCAGTCTTCTAACAGGTAAGTCTTAGTCATAGCTCGGAAGGCTGTGAGTCTCGGCTTAAACAGTTGTTAAGCCATGACCGAAGCTTTCGAAACTTAGCCGAGAGACTATTGAAAGTTAGTTTACACACTAGTCTTGTCAGCTTCTTGACAACTTTCGGTCCCGGCTGGAACAGTCGCTAAGCCATGACGGAATCCATCGAGAGCTTATGAACTTATCCACAAGACATCACAATCTTTAATTTCTCGATGTGGGACTAATATTTTAATATGTAGCCAAATAATTAATTTTAAATCAAATTCAAAAGGCATTTATTTAAATAAAACCACAAGGATCACTTTGAAACGTCCTAGGAGTTAGGTGAAGCTACTGTTCCTTGCGACCAAGCCTAGAAGAATCAGGCAACAAACACGGCTTGGAGCCAATCATTTTCTTCAATGATCCTTTCCTTAATGCTATGTAGAGCTCCAGTGTGGTGCCTTAAGAACAATATGAAGGCTCAAACAAGAATAATAATTACTTTATTTGTATTTTCCTCAGGGCCCCGGAACAGCTTATTGGTTTGGTCTCTCCCTCATTGAGCTATTAACTGGCAAGGAAAAATCCGACCAAGTTGAAAAGGGCATGTTGATTTCATCGTACTAAATAACAATGGCTTAATATATCAACAATTTAATCTCATATCATCATCATTTTCTTCTTTTTAACCGACCGAAAAAAAGGAGGAGATTCTCGATTTGACTGTAATTTTTTTAAGTTTGTTGTAAGTAACTTCCGACTGGGTGAACCGATTTTGATGATTCTTTGTTTATTTGAAAGCTGTTGCTTCCCATGTGGTCCCGTTTAAATTTGACGAAAAAACTTACACTTTTATGGGTGAAAAAATAGGGGATGAAATTTTGTATTGGAACTGTGTAATTTAATTTATAACGTGCATGAAGTCGGTTTTGAGTTTGTTAATTATCCCACTTAATGTGGTGTCTGTCGGCACAACTTCCGAAAGGATTTGGCTGATTTTATTACAACCGGCCGCCTGCCTAACGTCAACCCTCTTTGGAGATTCTTGCTGGATTTAGTCTCATAATATCTACATTATTATATGTTTACACAAATAAATAAGAGTGTGTTACGCAAAGCTAACGTATGGATATAGCTGAGCTAGGCTCGACCTGTCCCAAGCGCGGTACAAGGTGCATCGGACTCACGAGGCGCATCGTCAGCGGGAACGTGGTCGCTTGACGTCAATCGCGAGTTTCACGGAAACTACCTAGTTTTATATTCGCATTCTTTGTTCAAACTTCGAACTTGTTTCATCTAAGATAATTAATTTGTAATTTGTACTTGTACTTTCGATTAAATTTAGATTTAAAATAAAAGTATTTTTTTAAAAGCTACCCTAGGCAGCGGCCTACGTATTTGGCGCAGCCGGTAGGATACTTGATTAATCTTAATCTCACGAGATCTCATCTCGCAAGTAAAAAAGAACCTACTAGTGTCGCTGTTCGAGGGTGAATCTAGAAATCGATTCTGCTACGAGACGACGAGAAATGCTGTAAGTCCTTGAATCTTTCAAGTCCTTTCTTTATCCTTACTATAATCCTTTCTTTAGTGCATTTTTATATTTTATATGTGTGTGTATTTCATTTATTGTGTGTTAGACTAAAAATCCAAGATTTTCCATCCGAGAGAATCACGGTATATTAGATTAGGTAGCAGTAGATTATCTAGAAATAAACTCAGTGTAATTGACGAGTATAGAGATTTAGAAGATAATATGGCTAATCCAATTGATACGATTTATAAGAATCTAAGACTTGTGCCGGAATTCGATGGAAATCCGCACATTCTTACAAGGTTTATTAATCTTTGTGACCAACTTGTAGTGGCTCATTTTTCAACAGAGCCAGGTAAGGAATTAGTTAATTTAGCACTTATAAATGGGATTCTGAATAAAGTGTCGGGGTCCGCGGCTAGGCTGATTAATTCAAATGGGATACCAGAAACCTGGCAGGGTATTAGAAGCGCGTTAATTAACAATTTCGCAGACCATCGTGACGAGACCGCTCTGTATAGTGATTTATCCTTAGAGAGTCAAGGATCAAGTACCCCGCAAGAGTTTTACGAACGGTGCCAAAATTTGTTTAGCACCATAATGACGTATGTCTCACTTCATGAGACGGTAGCGACTACCATACAGGCAAAACGTGTCCTGTACCAAAAGTTAACCCTTCAGGCTTATTTACGAGGTCTCAAGGACCCACTTGGATCTAGGATACGTTGTATGCGACCCGAGTCTATGGAGAAAGCCCTGGAATTTATCCAGGAAGAGCTCAACACTTTATACATGCAAGAGCGTAGTGGTGGTTCATCTATTAGTAGAAAGGATTGGCAGCAGCCGACCTCTAACGCATCGAAGTTCAATCTCCCTCTTAATAACTTCACTCCTAGACTGACTAACGGACATGGATTTAGACCAATGAATCAACAAATGTTTAACATGCCCGGTCCATCAAGACCGAACCCCATGCAGGCTCATCCTAACCAAGGTTGGAGGCCTAACCCCATGTCCCAATTGCAACCACCACGTGGGCCAACTCGCACTCAGCAGATGTTCCGTGCCCCTCCACAGAATTATAACCCACAGAGTAATGCATTTAGAATGCCCTATAGACCTCAGCCACAGCAACCACAAAATTATGGCAATGCCCCGCGTCCTACTCCAATGAGTGGTGTTAGTAATTATGTTGAAAGACGTTTACCGACATTTGCGTTGACAGGACATGACTGGCGAAAGCACGGGAATCCACCCCCGACTAACTATTTTAAGACACGCGAAGTTAACTTCAACGAATCTGACGGATACGATAGTAACTACTATTACTGTGACGACTATGACGGCTATCCTGAGTACTACCAGGACTACTATTCTTGTGAACAATATCCTGATTATTACCCATGTGATCAGTATTCCTATCCAGAACCACCGGTGGTAGAGGAAGTGCCAGCTGATGAAAATTTTCAACAGGATTCGAAGTTAGAAAAGCCAAAATAGAAGTAAATTTTCATATCCAAAGGCAACTAGGCTAGTAGGCTATATTCAAATAGCGAATCCTCCTCTTAAGTTTTTAATCGATACAGGCGCTAATCAATCTTTTATCAGCCCCGATGCTGTAGAAAGATATTTCAGTCACATTCCTTTAAATTACGATCCCTTTGAAGTGACAAATGTGCACGCAACTAGTAAAAACGATTATTCAATTACGTTGCCTTGTTTTAATGAATTTAACGACCCGAATGACATGACTTTATATATATATAAATTTCATAACTATTTTGACGGACTTTTAGGCTTTGATTTACTTGACGTATGGGACTCTAACATTAATCTAAAAAATAAGTTACTGATGACTCGTAATACGCAGATACCTATTCAGATGTACGACTCTAGAAACGTTAATTTATATGAAGAAATTATTCCAGCTAACTCTACGAAGATAGTTAGGTTACCGATAAACACACTAGACGGTGAAGTTCTGATAGAGAACCAGACGATTTGTAATTGCCTTATTTCAGATTGTATAACGACGGTCCAGAATAACCGAGGCTGGGTAGAGATTACTAACCCGACTTCTAATGATGTTATATTTTCTATGGATCGTCCTGTAGAAGCTGAAATATTTAATATTGAATGTGACAGTACTGAAATTTTATCAGACCGCGAAAAGGATGTTTTATCTCGACTTCGGACAGATCATCTTAATCCGGAAGAACTTGCTAATTTACGACGTTTATGTGCAAACTACGCGGACGTGTTTTATCTTGAGGGTGAACCACTTACATTCACCAACAAGATCAAACATAAAATTAGGACTAATGATGAAATTCCAGTACATACTAAGAGTTATCGCTATCCTTACGTTCACAGACAAGAGGTCAGAGATCAAATCAATAAGATGCTTGACCAAAATATTATAAGACCTTCAGAATCTGCATGGAGCTCTCCGATTTGGATTGTACCCAAAAAGGCAGATGCTTCAGGCAAAGTTAAATGGCGTCTTGTCGTGGATTTCAGGAAAGTTAACGAGAAAACGATTGATGATAAATATCCAATTCCGAACATAACAGACGTACTAGACAAACTAGGCAAATGCCAATATTTCACGACTCTTGATTTAGCCAGTGGATTCTACCAAGTAGAAATGGACCCTTCCGATGTTCATAAAACAGGGTTCAATGTAGAGAATGGGCATTACGAGTTTTTAAGGATGCCAATGGGCCTCAAAAACTCACCATCAACCTTCCAGCGTGTGATGGATAATGTCCTGAGAGGACTCCAGAATGAAATCTGCCTAGTCTATCTCGATGACATAATTATTTTCAGTACTTCCCTTCAGGAACACATTATTAACTTGGACAAGGTTTTCAGCAGATTGAGAGAATCGAACTTCAAAATTCAAATGGATAAATCTGAATTTTTGAAGTTAGAAACTGAATTTTTAGGTCATGTAATTTGTAAAGAAGGTGTAAAACCTAACCCTAATAAAATTAAAGCAATTGAAAATTACCCCATTCCAAAGACTACCACTGAAATCAAACGTTTTCTCGGGTTACTCGGTTATTACAGGAAATTTATTCCAGATTTCGCTCGTATTACCAAGCCACTAACTCAATGTTTAAAGAAAGGTTCTAAAATCAAGCTAGACCAAAACTACACCAACTGTTTCGAACATTGTAAGACGCTCTTAACAAATGACCCGATCTTACAATATCCAGATTTTACGCGAGAGTTCATCTTAACTACAGATGCATCTAACGTAGCTATAGGTGCCATTTTATCTCAAGGCACAAAGAGTTCAAATAAACCGATCGCATACGCATCGCGAACTCTCAATTCAAGCGAATTAAATTACAGCACAATCGAAAAGGAGCTTTTGGCTATTGTTTGGGCAACTAAATACTTTAGACCTTATCTTTATGGACGAAAGTTTCTAATCCTAACTGACCATAGACCTTTACAATGGGTAGTGAATTTAAAAGATCCTAGCTCACGACTTACAAGATGGCGTTTGAAACTTAGCGAATATGATTATAGAGTCGAATACCTACAAGGTAAGTGCAACACAAATGCTGATGCACTATCGCGTATTGAGATTAATAACGAAGAGCTCATGTCAATTGCAGTAAATCCATCTGAGACTAATCCCGCGTTGGACGAGTCTAGAACTATAACAGCTACTGAAACTGAAGCTGGTTCTAGAACCGCCACTGTTCACACGAATAATGAAAGCCCCATCTTGGAAGTACCAATTACTGATGACCCTTTAAATAAATTCACGAAACAGCTTATATTTAATGTTGTAGGTGACATTAAAGGACGACCAATGGTCACCAAGCCTTTCGAGACGCATACGCGTACTACAGTCCAAATATCTGAATCTAATGTAGAGGAAGATGTTATAAATGCAATCAAAGAGTACGTCCACCCTAAGATAAAGACCGGACTACTAATAAACCCCTATTTGGCTATGTACACTATTATACCTATTATACAGAAAACCTTTAAAAATTCGGCTATGAATCTTACACTGACTAAGACTGAATTAGAAAACGTTAGGGAATATTTGAGACAGCAGGAAATTATAAACAAGTATCACGATGGCAAGACAAACCATCGCGGTATCAATGAATGTTATTTAGCGTTATCCCATAGATATTATTGGCCAAAAATGAGAGAGCAAATTAGTAAATTCATAAATGAATGTACTATCTGTGGTCAAGCGAAATATGATCGCAGCCCGATAAAACAACAATTTAAAGTGGTACCACCCGCTACTAAGCCATTTGAACTGATCCATTTAGATCTATTGACTATTCAAAGCGAGAAATTCATTACAATCGTAGACGCATTCTCCAAATATGCACAAGCATATCACTTAAGAGACGGCACTGCCGTAAGTGTAGTACAAGCTTTATTACATTTTTGTACTCATCACGGAATACCTATCACTATAGTAACCGATAACGGAACCGAATTTACAAATCAGCTTGTGGCAGAATTTATGAAGATGCATAACATCCAGCATCATAGAGTTGCTCCTCATACACCAAATGAGAACGGTATAGTTGAGAGATTCCACTCAACGATACTGGAACATCTCCGTATTTTAAAATTAGGTCAGAAAAACGAATCTGTAATTAATTTAATGCCCTACGCCCTTTTGGCATATAATAGTAGTATTCATAGTTTTACAAGGTGCAAGCCAATAGATGTAGTTACAGGACATTATGATCCTCGTGATCCTTTCGACGTAGATCTCTCAGCTCACTTACTACAACAGTACATGACCAACCACAAAGACAAGATGACTAAAGCTTATAACGCGATTCATGACATGTGTAGCACGACTCGTAAAGACCTTACAGATAACCGAAACAAGGAACGAGAACCAGAGGCTGAATACTCTCCCGAGCAACAGATTTTCGTTAAAAATCCGTTTGCTTCTAGACAAAAGTTAGCCCCTCGTTTTACTCATGACGTCGTAATGGCAGACCTCCCTATTCATATTTACACTAAGAAAAAGCGAGGTCCCATTGCCAAATCTAGGTTGAAGCGTCTCCCTAAAAGCGCCCAATTGTTACAGGATCCTTCTTATAATTCACCTGCTCCTGGCACCAGCTCTAATGCAGGAGATAAAACTTGAAAGTCTCGATGACGGGCCTGGCATTTTACCTTTTAAGTTAGGCTCAGCTAAACTCTTTTCCCACTACCATTCCTTTCTACAAAATGTAAATCTCCAAGACTTGCAAGATAAAGTAAATTCAGTAGATAATCAGATAGATAACTTTAGCTCTCATCTAAATAATCAAACAAATTCATTATTTGAACCTTACATAGATTATTTGAAGAAAAAGCTTGCAGGTGTACTTAATCAATTAGAAACATTTGAGATAAAGCGTGTAAAAAGAGGACTCGTAGATGGTCTCGGATCGGTAGTTAAGAGTATCACGGGTAATCTTGATTATACAGATGCATTGCATTATAATAATGCTATTCAATCTTTAGAAGAGAACGAGAATAAATTAGTAACCGAATTAAACAATCATGTTAGTTTATCTAAAAATTGGACTTCTCAATATTCAAAAATTTTAGATAGTGTTGTAGAAAATCAGAATCAGATTGAAATATTAGTGAATAAAATAAAACAAGTAGAAATTTCTAAGGACTATGACCTAGTAAAGTATGCGCATTTAGTTCAAATCCTTAGGATTTTAACAGATAACGTAGATTCTATCTCTCAAGAAATACTTAAATTACAGGATGTTCTTGCTTTTATTAGGGCTTCCACAGCTCATCATTCGGTATTAAAATTAGATATGATTCGCGATATTATTCGCAAATTAAAATTACTATATGGAAGTGAAAAAGTTTTAGATTTAGACATTAGAGAATATTTTGATATAATTAGGTTAGGCTTTTATTACGTAGGAAATGAGATAGTTATAGTATATAAATTTCCGATCATCCTCTCATCCACATATGATATGTATAAATTATCTATTATTCCCAATAAGAAGCACGAGATCCTTATCCCTCCTTTCCCATACCTAGTTATCCATGAGAAAGATTTCAAGTACATTGAGGCTGAATGCCCGAAGACCAGTAAATGGTACATTTGCGACGAGAAAAGGAACTCGCAGAATCGATCACCAGATGACTGCATCGAGAAACTTATATCTATGCAGCAGCGGGACGAGACATGCAGCCCTACCACCATCACCTTAACTAAACCAGCGTATGAAGAACTCGACGAGAAACATTACAGCATCAGCTTCCCTGTTTCTACGAAAGTACATCTATCCTGTGGGCAAGATCTCTACAAGACTTTTCAAGGCAGCTATCTCGCTATAATTCCTCAGAAATGCTATTTGGAAACAAGATTTCACGATATCAAACGCCAACGATCGTTTGAAAGGACAAGCGATCAAGATAATGGACCTACCCGAGAGTGACCTCGTGACATCATCTTTAGCTCCAGCATTCAAATTGAACTCTATCAACTTGGACCACCTTCATGCTACCAATAAGAAAATCTCGCTACAATCGCCACTTCATCTTCAAAAGGACATCGACTACAGTTTATACCACACAACAATTCCTATGTACGGGGTTATAACCAGTGCATGTGCACTCATTAGCTACCTACTATACAGAAGATATGGACCTAATCGGAACAAGGATTCGCACCAAATTTCTGAAGCAAGCCAAGCTGAACTACAAGGGGTCTATTCTCTTCCCATCAACAAAAGGGTTGATCCCAACCAACCCCCAGCTCAATTTACGACAAGCTTCAATACTCGCTGTTCTTCGGGGGGAGGTGTTACGCAAAGCTAACGTATGGATATAGCTGAGCTAGGCTCGACCTGTCCCAAGCGCGGTACAAGGTGCATCGGACTCACGAGGCGCATCGTCAGCGGGAACGTGGTCGCTTGACGTCAATCGCGAGTTTCACGGAAACTACCTAGTTTTATATTCGCATTCTTTGTTCAAACTTCGAACTTGTTTCATCTAAGATAATTAATTTGTAATTTGTACTTGTACTTTCGATTAAATTTAGATTTAAAATAAAAGTATTTTTTTAAAAGCTACCCTAGGCAGCGGCCTACGTATTTAGTGTGTCAGCCATTATGTAAAGAGTAAGAGTTATTTTATAAATAAATTTTGTAAAACTTTTGTGTCTATTTATTATTAGTTTTTACTCCCGATTTATAAGTAGCTCTTCAGCTAATCTGCTAGGAAAAACATCCTCTCAAATCTCGACCCTTGAAGATTACATCTTAGAAAGAAGGTAGTCAAAGGCAAGTTCAAAAATTGAAAAGAATACACAATTAGAATCGGTACAAAAATTTATTAAAATGAGATTACATGATCACACAATATTTAAAAGTATTTAAACTAAAGAGTATGTATAATAAATTAAAATAATTAAATGCAGTACATTTTGGATAAAGCGGTTTTTAATACTATTAATAATCTAATGAGAATTACGTAGATATATTCATCTAGCCATTTGTATGCACATGGACTACTTCAGAGTTGAGTGGTCTAAATGACTACTCCCGAAATGTAGTCTAAATGACTACTTCTGATAAGTAGTCTAAATGACTACACCCGATAAGTATTCTAAATGATTACTCCCGAAGAGTATCCAAACAGTGACTACTTTCGAAGAGTAGTCGATAGTCTAAATGACTACTCCTGATAAGAATTCAAGTAGACTAAAGATTACTCCAGAAAAGTAGTAGAGCAGTCTAATTGACTACTAGCGAAAAGTAGTAGTCTAACTGACTACTTCTGAAAACTGAAGACACAGACTAACTACTAATGCCCAAGTGAAAAAGATACTTTACTAAGCAATAGACGCACCGACAAAGCTTCTCAGAGCATTAAATGTGCAGGCGCCCTTAAACATCTTATTACGAGTATTTTTACCAGGCAGTGCCAGAAGAAGGGTTATGTAAGTATGTATTGTATGTCTATTTGTTTGGCACACCTCTACAGCCCAAACGACTTAAAGGATCACAACATATGTGGTGACGTTGGATTCGTCTCAATTGTGGGATTCACATAGGCTATATATTTTTAAATAACTCCCCAAAAAAGGTGGGCATAACACAATTTTTAAATTTTTTTAGCAGTCTGGTTTTTTTATGATTTGTTTTATCTTGTATTATTCCTAATTTTGGGCTACAATGTGCCAATAGGCATAATGCTTGGATTTACCTAGAATCTAAAGAAATGTTTACTTTTAAATTATAATTTTTTTTTTGATCTTGGTAGTATTTTAAGTAAAAATACAGATAATTATCACGTTTCATCTTATATTGCTGAAGTTTCGAGACAATTCAGATACTCTTCATCATGAGCATCGCCCGCGACCGACACGGTAGAAAAAATAGGATCATGACAAATCCCCAAGTATGGTAGACATCCTCTCAAATCCTAACAGATATCCGAAGGGGCATATCAGAGGCACGTCCATTTGGCACATGCCTACGCAAATGCGTGGTAATTAGCCGTATTTCGATTAAAAATGAAGAATTTTGAATTATTTTTTTGATTTTTAGTTCCTGTTACCAGTTATCAAGAAAATCGTAGCCAGATTTGGGCAGGTTGGTGTCAGTCAGGGTCTCGGTGGAGTGGAAATCGGCGCTGGAGGCCTGGCTTGAAGATAACAGGCCTCTGTTTTCTTCGGAGATGTCTGCAAGATAATTATATTATCAGTGTCGAGTCTTTTTTCACCGACGAAAAAGGAAATTCTCAATTCTACATTATGCTTCTTCGATATATAAAATTCTCGTGTCACAGTGTTTGTAACCAAACTCCTCCGAAACGGCTTGACCAATATTTATGTTTTTTTTTGTGTATATACAACTTACAACTTATTCTCATAACTAACGAGTTATGAGAATAAGTTGTAAAGTATATTTCGTACCGTTTTTTGGAAAATCCATCGTTAAGTTCGGAAAAAACTAAGTGCTTTTTTCTATGGAATTATTAAAATTTGACAGGACAGTGTTTGTTGGGACAGCTAGTATGTATATCTTTTTTTAATGTATTTCCTCGCATATCTTTTTCTATTGTGTAGAGAATAATCCAAAGCTGGTCCCATTTAAATTATATTAATGTAGAACTAATAGTTCCTTCATAAAACTTAAAAAACGAATATAGTTTATAGTCCCTTGACTTTTCAATTGGTCAAAACATTTTCGCCCACCCTATAGAGTGAATGAACTCCCACTATGCCGACAGAGGCATAGTTCACCTATTTATTCAAAACAGATTACTAAAACAATCTAAATGTTGTTAGTCTAATAGACTAACAAAGACTTATGTTTGTATAACTACATTGTGTGAATAGGTGAATCAGATATAAACAATCGTGTATTTAACATGTTTTTCGACACACTTGTTCACTTTTGGCCACCCTCTGAGATCAGCAGTCCTATTCCCTAAGAATCAATCTTAGTTTTTCGATTTTCATTACCATAGCTCTGAACATCGATCGAATTTAGATAATCACTACATAGTATAAAGCAAAGTCGCTTACCGCTTCCCGCGTATGTATGTATGTATGTATGTTTGCTTATATCTTTAAAACTACACAACGGATTTTGATGCGGTTTTTTTTAATAGATAGAGTAATTCAGGAGGAAGGTTTATATGTATAATACATGCATAATATAGTAGAGAAACACTGATAATTTTAGAGGTTTCTAATGTGATGTCGTAAATAAACACATTTTTTTGCGCTTACATTGCAAATGCTGGCTGAACCCCACGAGATATATCAAAATAATGTACTACAGTATTGTACACCTTAAAAACGTCTACAAAAAAGTCCACGATGGTATTAGAAATGTCTTACGCACAGCGAAGCGGGCACGGGTCAGCTAGTTTATTATGAAGATCTATAAAAGTGGTTTCTGACATTTTTGGTAAAAGCGTATGATGCAATTGCCAAAACTGATATCAGATTTTTATGCACATTAGCGCCATCTATATTCAAATCATCCACCCTTGTTTTTTTATCATTAGAGGGATATTTTTTAGATTATTAATACCTCTAATTTTTATTTGGGCATTACATCTACTGCAAGTTTCATTTTAATATGTTTTGTCGTTTAGGCCTGATTGAGGCACAAACATACAACCAGTCTCACAGAATTTTGCATTTATAATATTACTAACTTTTACATGAACGATTTTTGACGACTTTATCGTATAACATTGAAATTTCTGAAAATCTAAAGGAAATTTCATCACAATCGGCCCAACGGTTTGGCCATGATAACGTCGCAGACAGACAGACAGAGTTACTTCCGCATTTATAATATTAGTAAAGATATACTTACCACTGCTAGATTTAACAACACTGCATCGATAATCCTTCTCAAACTTGCTTTCACAATGCGGGCTCTTAAAGTTAGTCCTGAAAAAGTTATCGGACGATGCTACAATCTGTGTGTGTCCTCCGGAAACCAAACATTCCCGTTCCTCATCCTTGCCTTTAAAATTACCCATAAACTTGCTTAAAATCCCCGGAGATGTCACTTTCTCTTCCTTAAAAGTATTTCTCATTTCGTGTGATTTTAATGCGTTCTTCAGCTCAGAAACTACTTTGGAGTGAGATAATGCTAGTTCGGACATGACCGGTGGAGCTAATTTCTCCTCCTTGTCTTTGGGTCCTCGGCTGTCACTCAAAATGCATAGATTAAGCTGACTCTTTGATTGGTACAAGAAAGGTGCAGAATGTTCATCTTTGTACGATATGTTTTCGTCCTGAATCAGTCTTTGGCCGTGGTTGTGGCCGAAGAATGACATGAGATCATCTTTGCGGATTGGTGGATTGTCTATGTCGAAGTCTAAATTGTCTATGAGAGCGTACTTGAGAGCTATGTCTGGTTTTATCAGTGTTTCATTTATTATTTCAACCTGAAAACATTTAATTATTATTTAAAAAAGGCCAATAAGAATAGTAGGTTTGGTGGTTTGTGTTATATTGGTCATGCTAATTTTACCTCTAATATATCCTTAGAAAACTAGCTGTCCATGCTGGCTTTGCATGTGTTATGTTACATTATTACAATTATTGTGGGAATCTCTAACTTTTTTGAATATAAAATGTGGTCTATGTTACTAGCTGATAATTTAGCTTAAAATAGGTGAAATAATTTTTAAAATAAATTCCACCAATAAATATTTTATCTTTTCAAATTACTAGAATATTAGTAGGTGCGTACAGCTACACCAATTTTACAATTACATCGTCTATGTGCATGTAATATTACTTATGTATTCAGTCAGGGACAGATAAAAGCACGAACGTGACTAATTAAAATGATCTGATACCGTGTAGTGACTAGTGACTAATATGTAAGGTATGGTGTGGAATACTAAATAACAACAATATCCATATTTACAGCCTACAATTACTGGTAGTTGCGTTTTATTGAGTATGCAACGATGAATAACTACCAATTAAGTATTGCACGCATTACAAAACACTAAATTACATGACGAGGAAGTATTTTAACTCACTTTTTCCTTTTCCGTGAGTGTCTCCCAAATGTTTTCGTAGGAGCTCCTCGCTTCATTTACATCGTCTTGTATTTTTGCAGCAAGAGGGTTCATGGAACGGAAATACTCCTCGGCGGCGGCGGCCAGCGCCATGGTTTCGTTTTTTGCTGGGTTAATCGCAGTTTTATTTCAATTTTATTCAGTTTCACGATAAAACACAGAACACCTTTCATCAATGTCGTTCTCGCGATGAAATGAAAAAAATAAATAAAATAATTATCCATCTCCCTTCCCTACCCTAGTTCCCTCTCTTTTCTCCCTCCCACCTTCTATTCTATGTACGTACTCTACTTATCTATGATTTTGGCATGTAGTGATTGCTACAGACAGGAGCTGCCTTGACAATAAATGAGAAAATATTAAAATGTCATTGAAAATGATATAATAATGTCCAGTTCTAAAAAATATGTATTAAAATGGAAAAACATTATACATATTTTACATTTTCAAATACATTAACCAGACATAAAATAAATAGGTCTATGAAACACTTGAAAGTCTTGAAACACTTTGAACATAATAATAATTAAAAAAAAATCGGGAAATTGTTTCGGAAAAACTAGCAACATAGGTACTAAACCCAATGTCAAAATTGACAAACTTACCAACCAAAAGTCAAATGTTTGTGATGTGTTTATTTAGTGATTCCGTGTTTAAAATTATGATTATTTTGTGTACAGTGGCTAATTAGAAATCAGACAAACAAAATGTACAACAACAGTGAGCCGTACGGGCGCAATGAACTACCAAACAACATGCTATCACAAGTGACTATGTCTCAAATCTCACATACCAATAACAATGGTCTGAGTTTTAATATTTTAGGCAAACAAAGCCGCGTTCCGTCTCAAAAGAACACGGAGCAGTTCAATGTGCAGTCGTACGCGGAATTTGGGCAGGTTCCGATGAGTTTTGAGCCTGCAACAACCTCTTTTGTGACACCACAGTCTGATGGTTCCGAAGATGGTACACCTGATACTATGCATCCAGGGCTGAGTTTCGTAGCAGTCGATGTTCCCAAGGTACATAAAAAACACTATATACCCTGATATAATTGCCATAATACCTCTTTACAGCCATAAAAGCCATAAAATCGAGTAGTGAATGTCAAGTGGATGACCTACTTCCTGATAAGCGTGGGTTCGATTTCGGGGCGTCTTTCTCTTTTTTGGGTCCATATTTTGTAATTAAGACCTAAAATGGTCACATTATTAAGGTATTTTGACAGTTTTTGTAGTTGTTTACGATAAAAATCTAGGTAGGTTCTTGCAACAATTAAATTTGTCAAGGGCATTGTTATTAAGTATAGCCAATAGTAGAAGTTCTTTATTTATTTATACATAATTAGCATGGTCTTGGCTAATTACACTAATTATATCAAGTTTTGAAATAGGTACTACATTCTTACTAATAATTAATTACTCTTGACTTTTCAATTGGTCAAAACATTTTCATCAGTTTTTAGTTTAACATAATTATTTTATTTCCTTTTTAAACTTTCGTGACACAAAGTCTAGCTAGATGAATCCAAACATTGTCAGTGCCTTCATCAACATTATAATTATATATTTACTAGCTGTCCGACAGATGTTGTCCTTTCATTTCAATAATCCCACAAAAAAAGCACTTTCAGTTTTTACCCAACTTTACCCCACCCTTATCACTTATCACTCATTACACACAAAAAAAACATAAAATTCGGTCAAGCCGTTTTCGAAGGAGTTTTGGATACAAACACTGTGACATGAGAATTTTGTATATAAGATACATAGTAATTTCCCATTTTGACATTATGTATAATTATTTCAGTTCAAAATGGATACATTAACCGAAGAGGAGCCACTGGAAGAGCAGTTCATAGAAGTTAAACTCGAGCCTGCATCATGGGCGGATACAGACTTCCAGCAGCCATTCTGTCGCGACTCTAACGGAGTTAACAATTTAGATAATATTGACGGCACAATAGTTTATAGTGAATCTAGTGTAGAAAAAGCTAGGGAGTGCATTAAAAATGGTAAGTTAAGATAAACTAATTATAATAACATAAAACCCAACTGCTAAAAACTGCTAAAGTATGTAACTATTAAAAAAAAAGTATTTTAGTATTATATCAGTTATCTGGTTCCCATAGTATAAGCTTTGCTTAGTTTGGGGCTAGATGGCGCTGTATGTAAAGTCCGCCTAAAAAAAAAAATTAACTATAACAAGGGTGGCATATGCCCCCCATTTTTGAGGAGGGTGGCGCCATATTTAAAAAATATATTGCCTATGTCACTCCCACAATTGAGACGAATCCAACAACACCTCATAATATGTTGTAATCCATCAAGTTGTTTGGGCTGTAGAGATGTGCATTTTCTACATACATACATTTATCAATTTTTTTTTTAAAAGTAGCCTCTATTTTCATCTCAAGATTTTAATTACTAAGTATATAAAACTTCATCAAAATCGGCCCAGACAGACAGAGGCTTACATTTGCATTTGTAATAACTAATAAGTATAGATATAAGTAGATTATTATAATTCCTCCTAGGATCTGGATCCAGTGGCTACTTCGAGTGTCCCTCCTGTGCCCTCCTGCTGAGGCATCCAAAGCGGTTCCTTATTCACGTGAAGTGGCACTCCTTCGGCCTCACTAACAAGAGGAGGATGGAAGAGATGAGGGATCAGCAGAACCTCAAGTGAGTATCACATTTGTGTCATAAGTATTACAAAAAATAAAATTTAACCTAACCAACGAATTGAAGGTTGGTTTAATGAGAAGAGGATTCAGCAGAACCTTAAGTAAGTATCACATAATATGTATAATATGTATGTATTTACAAAAAAAAAAAACAAATTCAAATTCAAAAATCATTTATTTCAATAAAATCACAAGGATCACTTTGAAACGTCTTAGGAACTAGGTGAAGTTACGCCGATTTCTACCTACTAAGAAGGTCGGTTTAATGAGATGAGGGACCAGCAGAACCTCAAGTGAGTATCACATTTGTGTCATAAGTGTGTATTCACAAAAAAAAAATGTAGTCATTGTCACACAGCGCCATCTAGCCCCAAACTATGTGAAGTGACACTCTTGATTGAGGCACAAACAAACAAATGTTTTATTATTTACTCTGTTATTTGGTCATGAAAATCGGTGCATTAGTTCTCGAGTTCTAAGTGTTGTTACAAACCAAATTTTTTTTTGTATATATATAAATTTATTATTTAATTTATTTATAAATATGTTTATTACAGAGAGGAAAGGAGGAAAGCCAGGCACGACGAGCAAGCGAGGATCGATGAAGCTAAAGAAGCACCCGATGGAGACTTCCCTTGCAAGGACTGTGATAAAGTTTTTGTGGTCAAAGGCGGTCTCAAGAAACATCGGGCTAAGTAATTATTATTATAACATTTAAATAATTATAGTTTACAAAACTAAAAAACCGGCCAAGTGCGATTCGGACTCGTGCACGTAGGGTTCCGTACCATTATCTACAAAAAACGGCTAAAAAACACGTTTGTTGTATGCCCCACTTAAATAATTTCAACTGTCTAGCTATCACGGTTCATGAGATACAGCCCTGTGACAGACAGACGGACAGCAGAGTCTTAGTAATAGGCTCCCGTTTTTACCCTTTGGGTACGGAACCCTAAAAATTATATCGTCTCTTGACTTTTCGAGTGGTCGGAATATTTTCGTCGGTTTTATTTTTAGTTTCTTAAACTTAATTATATTTTTTGGCTGGTTTATTTGACAGATGCCATCCAGTACAGATGACAGAGTGTAAGGTGTGCCTGGCACCTGTCAAAGGACTCTCCGGGTTCAGAGCTCATATGGCCACACACACCAGCAAGGTAAGCATATCAAACGGTGACGGAAAACACCATAAAAATACCAGTGTCAATCAAATTAGTATTCTTACAAATCTATCGCTTTTAAGAATATAAAACAAAACATAAAATAATCTAAAAAAATTATATTCTTAGTTTGTTAAAAAATTAATGTGAAAACACACACTAAAATTTAATTTTACACGCCCAAAACGAAGCTAAGGTTATGCTATGAGAACTACTAAGTATATTTTCATACTAATTACTGTAAAATGGAAGTGGAAGGAAGTCTCTGACTACCCTCTATAAGCATGTTCAAGAATCTGAGCGTCTGGAAATCTGAGAGGATGTCTACTGTACTTGGGGATTACAGTTGTGAATATATTTTATTTATATAAGTATTCTATCGGTGATCTGCTTCTCATAGTATAAGCTTTGCTATGTTTGGGGCTAGGTGGCGCTGTGTAAAAGTTCAATTTTATTGATAACTTATATAGAGATATTTGTAATTTTGCAGGAACGAGAGACGCACAGGTACCAATGTCCGGAGTGTCCGAAGAAATACAAATTCTCTCACTCCCTCTACAAACATATCGATACGCATTTGGTGAGTATTTAATAAAAGAGAGAAAGATAGAAAATACATTCATTTGCTCCACGATAAGCACAACACCATTTATAAATGAGTACAATAACAGTATTTTGTAAAAAGCGGCCAAGTGCGAGTCCGACTCGCACGAAGGGTTCCGTACCATTATCTATAAAAAACGGCAATAAAATCACATTTCTTGTATGGGAGCCCCAATTAAATATTTATTTTATTCTGTTTTTAGTAATTTTTGTTATAGCAGCAACAGAAGTACATCATCTGTAAACATTTCAACTATCTAGCTATCACAATTCATGAGATACATTCTTGTGGCAGACAGACAGACAGCGGAGTCTTTGTAATAGAGTCCCGTTTTTACCCTTTGGGTATGGAACCCTGCAAACCAATATCGTCCCTTGAATTTTCGATTGGTCGAACAATTAATTATCGAAGGTTTTCTTTTTAGTTATTAAACGTTATTATTACACCTAAATTTATTTTGTATCTGCAGGCAAAAACCCACAAATGCGAGGTGTGCACCAAGATGTTCGGGTCCGCGGCCCAACTGGGTAGGCACATGAAGTCCCACGAGAAGATAGCGAGAGGCGCTCAGTTCCATTGCGCCTTTTGCGGGAAGGGATACTACGATACGTTCACTTTACAGGTAACTTTACTTACCCTGTATCTGTATTAGTTTTCGAGAGTAGTCATTTAGACTACTCATGTTAGTGTAGTCATTTAGACTACTCTCCTACCAGTACTCATTTGGACTGCTCGTATATTTTGATAGTTACTTACGACTACTGGGATACTTTTAGGGAGTAGTCATCTAGACTACTCATGCACGTGTAGTTTTTTAGATTACTCATTTAGACTACACGACTTCTTTTTGGGAGTAGTAATTTGTGCTACTCAACTACTTTTCGGGAGTAGTAATTTAGACTACCCGATTACTTGTCGGGAATAATCATGAACACCACTCGACTACCCTTTGGAAGTAGTAATTTAGACTACTCTAATACAACAAACATATTTATTTCCAGATTCACGAAAGGATTCACACAAATGAACGCCCGTTCACCTGTGAGATATGCAAAACAGCATTCCAGACTAATTCAAGTCTCAAAAGACACACCAGAATCGTAAGTAACTGACTTATTCAGAAGTACAGCAAAGTAAAGTTATATATTATAATAATATATATATTTATATATTCACTATTATTATAATCAAGCTGTCACGACAGACGTTTTTCTTTAATTTTTTTCCATAAGACACAAACCTTCTCCTGACACTAACGATAACAACAAAAAAAAGAATTAGGAAAATCGGTCCAACCATTTACGCGTGATGTGACCAAGGGAAATAGGGATTCATTTTAAAAAAATATATATATAAGAAGATGACATGTGACAAAAGTAATGTTTAGACGTGCCCCTGACTACTCCCATTTATTCATTCAAAGATCTACTAATTATCTGAAGCTTTTTTACCATAAACCAGCTGCTAGCTCCAGCTTCCCAAGTGAAATAATAATTTTATGGCAGATTTTTTTAAACTTTGGTGATTTTATTGAAGTTTTAGTGGGGATCCCTGTTTTTTTCTAGTAATAAATATAGCCTATGTTACTCAGAAATAATGTAGCATTCTATTGGTGAAAGAATTTCTGAAATCAGTTCTATTAGTAAATATTAGTATAGATTTAATTGTTTATTTCAGTCACACAACACTGACGCCCCCCACAAGTGTGGGACTTGCCAGAGGGCGTTCAATTCGGAGAAGGTGTTGGACAGGCACGTCCTGCGGGCACACTCGGACCCTGAAAACTTCCAATATCCTTGTGCTATGTGTGACAAGAGGTAAGAAATAATTCTGACTGACAGATATTTTGATTGGCCTAACTAACTATATAGAACCCAAGGTTGTCTAGAAGAGATCGCTTTTTAACGATAAAACCGTCTATTGTATAATTTGTTCTAATTTAAATGTAAATGTATGTAAAAAACTATTTGACAAAAAACACTGAAATCACTACAATTGCTTAAACTGGCTTCACAGCTCAGTGGGAAGTAGCTCTGCCTTCTGCGCTGTAGGTTGTGGGTTCGATCCCCACCCAGGTCAAATATTTGTGTGATGAACATAGATTTTTGTTTTGTGTCTGGGTGTTATAATGTATTATAGGTATGTATTCAGTGGCGGATTTGAAGTCCTAGCCGCTCTAGGCCCCAGGTCATTTGCCGCCCCTTTCTCAGCACCCATCATATAGACTAGATACGTAATTAATGAGTTTACTTTATTGCCCACTTTTAATTGATTCAGAAAAAACTTTTAAACAATAAATTAAACCGCCGAAAAAAACAGAAGCCTGTCTGCCCTCATGTGCGTCAGTCTGCCCGCGACCATGGCTATTGCGAAACGTCGGGAAAATAAATTAAATGTGATAAACACCCGTGTTAAAATCTATAGTTATGTTCATCCTTTTGTTGCCTATTTTCACCTGCTTATGCTTTCGATTGCGTCTAAAATCTTTTTCATATTCATAAACGAAGGACATTTTTTGAAAAAAATTGATAACAATAAAAGTATAGTTTAGATTTCGTACATATAAAATAGTTCGTACGTTTAGTTTAATATGTACCTAATTATTAGGTACCTATTCTTCCTAGATAACTTATATTAAACTAAACGTACGAACTATTTTATATATATGTATGTACGAAATCTAAACTTTTCTTTTACCATTATAATCCTACATTGTCCCTGATGAACATAGGTTATAGAATATCTTCAAAAACGTTAGGAATCCCTATTAAAACTTCGATAATGTAACCCAAAGTGTTAAAAAAATACCAAAAAAATCCTTATACATATTACGCGATATAAGGATTTTTTTTGGCTGTGAAAATTATTGACAATAGAGCAAAGTGATGCACTACAGTTTTAAAGAGGCAAGCAAAAACTGGAAAATGCCGCCCCCCCCCCATGTATTCTATCAGTAATCTATGACCAATATGTATTTATTTATTTATTATTTTGACTAACTAGCTTAGTTTGGAACCAGATGGCGCTGTGTATACTTAACTTATTAATTAAAATAATATTGTGATTTCAGATACTTCAAGCCAAAAGATCTTAGGAATCACATGTACAAGAACCACGCGAAGAAAGTCAAGGGCTCCCAGAGCGAGACCGAGTGAGCTGTCAACTGTCAGCTGTCAAATCTGACAGCTTGTCAAACCGGCTGTATGACTGGTGGTATAGAAGAGAACTTGGTAGCCAGATGAATATTAGCTGATCGTACCAGACAATTGTCAAATTTGGTTACCCTTGTAGGGGGTTGTCCATTAATCAAGTTGGGATTGGAAGGGGGGGGGGGGGGTTTGGCAAAAATCACGAAATATCACAAAGAAGGGAAGTTTCTATTGAGATGTATTTATTTTCAAGAATAAAAGATTAGTATGTATAGAAAGATAATATTCGAATATTTTAAAGATCTTTGTACTAAAAAATACACGTGGTTTTGGGGAGGGGTGGGGGGTGTAAAAAAAAACAGGACTGATTAATGGACGACTCCCAACATTATCACTAGGGATGGGCGGGATATTTTATGATTCGGCCGATTCGGTTAAAATGCCGAATTTTAAGCCGAATATAATTTGTACTAACAATTGCGTCCTTACTTGCTTATTTGTTTTAATAAGTATTTTTTTTTGTTTGTTGATAGATTGGGAGGTAACCGTAACTTTAATTCCGAAGGTTGTGGGTTCGAATCCCTTCCGTGCACTAAATTTTGCTGTTTAAAATAATTATATGCGCATTAACATTGCTAAAACGGCGAAGGAAAACATCGTGAGGACGCCATTTTGTATTCTTATAAGCGACGACGAGAACTCTTATTTTGAGGTTACGCTATTTTTTTAACGTAAACGTAAGGAAACGTACCCCTACTACATGGCCCATTTTTTTTCAATCCCCCCTCCCCCTCGGTGACCACGTAGTATTTGCTAACACCGAGTTTTCACGTAATAAAAAAATAGGATCACGACTGTAATCCCCAAGTACGGTAGACGTCCTCTCAGATCTCCAGGCACTCGGATCCTTTGATGATGTCTAGTGGGGGTAGTCAGAGGCACGTCCAAACATTATATTCGGCACATTTCGCCCACATTTCGCTGTAGTTAGCATTCCGTTTCACGTAGTAATTCAGAAATATGGTTTTAAATATTTTTTTGCAAAGATAAAGTTAAATAATATATAGTTTGTCTTTATTGATACGGCGCTTGCCGCGTGACACCCAAAATGTGTGCATACCTATAGTAGCTAAACGATGCGCGCCATATTTGAATAAAGCTCGAAAAAGCATGAAATTTTTCTAGAAGATATTGTCTCTAATTTAAATTTAAAATCATTTATTTTAATAAAATCACAAGGATCACTGAAACGTCTTAGGAGCTAGGTGAAGCTACGCCTGTTCCATGCGACCAAGCCTAGAAGAATCAGGCTACAAACACGGCTTGGAGACTATCATTTATTTCAATGATCCATTCCTTAATGCTATGTAGAGATCCAGTTTGTTGCCGTAAAAACAAGGCGAAGGCTTAAACAAGATTAATAATTAAAAGTCCTAACCAAGTCTAATACCACCACCCCGCCCCTGTGACCATACGTGGTATTTTGGAAGGCCCCTCCCCCCTGATTAGAACACGTAGTATGGGTACGTTCCCTAATAAGATCTATAGTAATTAACGAAATTTTAGTCAGTTTGTGGTAACAACAAATGCCACCATTAATCATTGATCTTCTGAACGCGACTTGAAGCGACCTTTAGACGATCAAATGGCAATGACGATAGCCACATATTTTCTTGACAATTATTTGTACTGGTGATACTTCAATCGATTGTTCAATATCAGTTTGTTACGAACCTTCAATTGAATATAATTAATTTCTTTGTTAAATTAGAGTACTTACAGCTTTTTTTGTTACCACTGGGCGATTGTCAATTGATCAATCAGCTGCATTAATAGCCATTAATCACGTAGCTTTAAGTAACTGACAATCACTTCGATTGCCGCAAACAATTGATTGAACGCGTCAACGTTCATCTATCGCGTAATAACGTCAATTGACATTGATCGTCTCGAAGGCGCTTTAGAATATCTTCCTAAAATCCTAGTTTCTTCATATCTTTACTATAAATCGTTATAACTATAAATAATGTAAAAAAAACTTATATTTAAAGTTAAGAATAGATTAAGAAGATGTAATAAGATAATAAAAAATAGATATATAATAATTAAAAAGTCAATCTATATATCACCGCACACTTCAGCGCTACTCGGCTGTTAAACTTTACTTATCTGATTAGTTTTTATTACATTGGGCATAATTAATGGATTACTTACCTACTTGGTATTTTTTTTTATATTCTTGTAAATATCGAATATTTATTTATTCAACCTGTGGATGTGGGAGTATAATTATGAGTTAAATAATAATATAGATAGATTTAATACTTAACGCTATTAAACTTATTATTATTTTTTTATCGGTTTCCGGTTTATCTTTTTTCAGCTTGTCTTTCAAGAAAATGGTTAAAATTAAGTTTCAGCAATAAATGCTTATATTATATTATTGTTATGTGTGACCGTTTGTCTTCCGAAATAATTAAAATAAAATAAATTATGTACTTAAATAAAAAGTCTAAATAATAAAAAAATATATTAAATAAAGTCCTTACTGTATTCAAATTAAATCTGACATTTAATTTTTAAGTTGCTTAATATAATTTAGTTTAGCTACCTTCAGCGCGGTTACTAAATGAATGGATGACCGCTAAATGCTTTCTTGCTTCGGAGAGTACTTGAAAATGTAGGGCCCAGTTTGGAGGCCTTAAGCCAGCCTAACTTCCATTAAAAATAAAAAAAAATAAAAATAGTTTATTTCAGTAGCCAAATATTACAGATACATAAACAAAGTTGGAACCTTCTTTTAAGTACAGAGTACTTGTGCCAGAAAGTTCCGCTATGGCTATGGAAGCCATATTAATGGTTACAAAGTCGAACTATTACAATTATTAATATTATTATTTCTTTTGTGATTTTTTTTATATTTAAACATTTACAAATCTCTCATGTGTGTGAGTTTTAAGATGGACGTTGTGTATTAAGTCTCCAAGATACCAGACTCTAAGAGTCTGGGAAAGGGGGGACATCTCGAATGTGTGATTGACATAATATGATTGCTTATTGTTTTATATAGGTATATATAATATATGTATATATATAAATATACATAAATGAACTTATTATATTAGAACTAGGAAAAGTGCTTCAATTTCATCGTAGCTTTTATCGATTATCCAATTATTTAGTATCTTTTTACATTCGTAACATTGTTTAGTGTAGATATTTAGGCTTTTATTTATGACATTATATAAATGAGTTGATTTTTTAACATATTGATTACTGCCAAAAGTAGTTTTGGTAACATGATTTTTAACAACCTTGTCTTTTCTTCTTTTTTAAAACATTGCATGATTGTAGGTTAAGGTTTTGTGAAGTTTTAAAATGACATTTCCAGAGGTGGCCACTACAAAATTTTGATAAAATTTAAAATGTTTTAGCTCAACTGGCTTATTGCGTAAAAACTGATCTTCATCCGATGATTTTCATTGTCACAGCTTTCGAATTTAATCAATACTAACGTCATACTAACTATTACAGAATCACTAGCTTTTACCCGCGTGGATTCAGTTTTTTTTAATCCATTTTTGACGACTTTATCGTAATAGATAGAAATACCTAGAAATCAAAAGAAATTTATATTTTTTGGGACAAAGAGTAGCCTATGTCCTTCCTAAGACTTTAAACTATTACTATATATAATTTCACCACAATCGGCCGAGAGGTTTGGCCGTGATAACTTCACAGACAGACAGAGTTGCTTTCGCATTTATAATATTAGTTTAGATACACTTTATTCTAAGATTCTATAAAAGTTACCATGGACAAAAAATCGATCGATGTTCAGAGCTCTGGCAATAAAAATCAGCGGGTGAAGATAGATTTTTACGCAACAAGCCTGCCCTGAAGTGTGCTGGTGTATGTAGCTTAACCCATAGTATTATTAAAGGTGTTACGTGGATATCATGTTTTATAGATTATATTTAAATGTAAATTAATAGAATATTAATAAAGTAGATATAATATAGATACAAATGTATAAATACCTTGTTATATAGAGACAATGGTGGCGATTCTGTTTTGTCCACGCTAAACCGAAAATTCCTAAAAACGATCGCTCTTATTCCTTTACGTTAAAGTCTAAATTCTAATTAAGACTTTAATGTTAAGAAATAAGAGCGATCGTTTTTAGGAATTTTAGGTTTACCGTGGACTCAACAGAATCGCCACCAGTATAGATACAAATTTACAAATACCATTGTATAAAAACAATATATAGATGAAATTTATAAATACCTTGGATAGACAATTTTAATCAATGTCCGACCGAAACGGGTTTTTAGCTGGAACCGAAACCGAACTTTCGGCCTCGCTCACAATTTCTGAAACCGAAACCGAAACTTTGAAAATTTCTTTTGCATACTGAATTCTAGTGTATTTTTTAACACGTTTAAAGGTATATTATATTTATATCAACCGTTAAATAGTGTTAAATAAAATAAAAAGAACGGCGCGGCCGTAAATGGCCGAAACCGAAATCGAACTTTCGGTCGGTCACTAATTTTAATTTCTATATTCTTATACAGGATGTTTCGTCTTCGCTCCAACTCGTGTATTGGACAGCCTTTATTTAGATCTCGAGTTTGGGTTTAATTTTTGGAAATTATTTCGAATATTTTTGAAAGTTGTTGTATATTTTGTTTACTAGATGTAAATAATGATCTTTATTCAGAAATTTACGTTTTTTATTCTAAAAAGTACCTATTTACTATTTGCCAATATAATAATAACAAAAAAACATTCTGTTACATACAAGATCTCTAGAAAGAAAATGGAAAGAAACAATGAATGAATTTATTTTGTGTCTTGAGTATCAAAACTAAACAAAAAGTGACACATATTAGCGTCATCTAAAGATTGATCAGTTAACTAATAATGCATCACAACTCAACGCTAGATGGCGTTGAGTTGCGATAGTTCTAAAAATCTTACACGCTACTCGCTCACAGATGGCGTTGCTGACATTTACAATAGTGTATCTTATAATACCTTGAAAATATTTTAAGGGGATTTCCTGGTGGTAACTACCTAACCTACTATTTACAAGTACTTAAAAAATATATTGTAGGTTTAAAAAATATGTAAATAGCTATAAAAATGTCACTAGTTATAGTTACCTATTTATAGATAGGAAGGTACTTTTACGAACTGTCTAGTTGTATTTATTTGATAAGCTGTGTAGGTGGAGAAGTGGAGATACACCATACTGCTTTGAAAATAAGCTAGCCAGCGCCATTTACCTGTCTAAAACCTATTTCTATTCTATTTGACAGCAACAATCACCTGAACATTAAAACAAAACTTAAAAACTAAAATTATAACTCCCCCAATCAGTGTTGCCAACAAATCAAATTCTCCCGAATGGAGTGCGCCTGACCGCGCCCACGGCTACGTCAATCAACTGCCCGCCTCTGTAATTGTTTCTGCTGAACGGTGGAATTAAGCTGGGAACTATATTGTCGGACGCGACTTGTGAGTATCGTAAAAGGTTAAAAAAGTCGCGGTCGCGATTGTGAAGCTACGGGAAAATGTACTCGGGACGTTCGACAAAAATCTTGATAGATAGCTGACGTGGTGAGTGACACGTTAGATGCGAGTCACGAAATAAAACCGGACAAGTACGAGTCGGACTCGCGCACTGAGGATTCCGTACAAACTTTCCTGTAATCTATAAGTAAGTTTCGGAGATATAGGGGGGTAATGGAGTGACGGACGGACATACATACCTACTAATTACATAGATAATTATAATGGTTTCGTTTTTCCTTTAGAGGTTCTAGGTATCAATAATCGGGTTCTCATATAAAAAAAAATTAGATACTACACTATTATCAGTACCTAGGTATCTAGATTAATGTAAAGCTTCTTAGAGATGGTACAATTTCCCGACAGACGCCTCTCGCGACAATAAGTCGCGCCTTAAAGTATCTCCTCAGATTTACCGTTGAATCGGGGGAAATTATTTAGTGATAGGCGATCGGTAAACTTTGAATTTCGAACAGATTTAAGCAGATAGTTAGAGATAGTTTGGGGGAATTACGTGTATGATGAAGGGATTTTTAGGTTGCCTGAGGGTCTCTGTTATTATTTAAGGTACATGTAAACTTCAAATCTAAAACATAAAATAAGATATAAAATATTTTTTCAAATTATGCTGTTGTTAAATCCTTCGAACCTGTTATACATTGTCATCGTAACTTCTTGACAGATATGCAAGGTTTTAAATTGATCGAACTATTTATTCTATCTATTATTTCGAGTTCCGCTGAATATCTCCTGACTCATCAGATCAGCTTGCTGTCACTTATTATGTCACATATTAATGTATTGTTAAAGTTAAACACAATTAACAAAGTTACACAATTATCCTTAGAAATAGTGCGATTGAGTTAAGAATTTGCATAACATGCTATGTCAAATGTCAAACTCCGATGTAAATGTAATATTATATGACAGGATTAAATGACGAAGGATTTTACAAAAGTAAGTTTTGAAAAAATATTTATAAACAGAAAACTTATTTTATTAGCGATTTCTGAAGGGTTTAATACTTTACGATGTATTGATATAACCATCTGTGGGGTCGTAACTTACGTTTCAAAATGAAATAGATAACCAGTTTAATAAATATTATGTTTATGATTTCGCGCGTCATTTGGCAATTCATTGATTTATTGGCCAAGGGTTGCGGAGGATATTAATAATAATTATGGGAGATCTTCATAAGTCTATTTAAAGATTTAAAGCAAACAATTAGTTTTATGTTAAAAAATAATGTTGAAACTTTGAACGTGATTTTGACATCCTTCAAAACGTCGAAGTAATTTTAAATCTTGCATACTTATTAGGACCGATGACAATGCAAAAAAAAGCGTATTTTAGTTTTTTTTTTCACTATTATAAACAAGTTTTGACAAAAATCCTTCGAGCTTTATCACCCAACCAGCGCGTTATCATCTGTCAACATTGTTTCTGCAAACTGACTACAATTTCATAAAATACCAATCTTATTAATTAATTTCATGTTAAAGTCTAAAATCGCGTAACCTCGGGATAAAAGTTCTAAAAATTAAGCTAGTTTTAAGTTAATTAACGATTTTTTACTTAAATTTAGTCGGCGTATAAAAAGGTGTTCATTAAAATGAAATGTTTACTTTTTTATAGGTATCTGAAATACATAGACAAAATAAGCAACAATAAAAAAACTATACATTTCAAATTAAGAATCTCATCTTTTTCCGTCGATCGGTTGAAAATATAGACAAAGTAGTGTGCATTACCCCAGCAAAATGTTGGCTCTAATCAGGATTTGATGTATGCAGTAATGTAGACCATGGTTTCGTGTATTTGTGACCGAATTTTAGAATTTGGGTGTCCACAGGCAAAAAACATATTAATTAAATACACATTCTGCTGGGGTAACGTTACCGCAGCAAAATGTTATCGAAATAATGGATGTATCCAAAAAGTAATTAGTACGTTGGGTAGCTAAAATTTGTGTGCGCTTATGAGCCAAAAATTTAACTCTGTGTGTCCAAGGACTCCAAAGATATTCAGGATTTTGTTAAGTATGGCGAAACTTTAAAGTCATTTTACGAGAGTTTTACATAAGTGAGAGAACTGATATGTTTTACACAAAAAAGAGTATTACAACAGCTAATTATTTTGAATTTTTCAGCGAATTACAGCGAGTGATTTCAGAAATATAATGAAAACTCAAAAACAAACCATAACCGACAAACCCGACTAACAACGAAAGACACTTACAAGGTGGCGCTACGGTACATGATGGCGACCTTCGCACATTGTTCGCACTATAATGAAGTAACTGATATTTACCATAGTACAATATGTTCTGGAAAATAGTAGCGCAATGTTTTCAGTGCCATCACGAGCATTTTATTAATAATCTATGCAGGTATAGATGTACCCACCTGCAGGCTTTATACCGTAAAAATCGATCTTCGTTTTTCGATTTTTATTAAGTATCTACCTACCTACCAGAGCTCTAAACATTGATCGATCAATGTAACTACCTATTTCATAGTAACTAATAAAGAACCATAGAGTTGAATACGTAAAGTATATTACTTATTTCATAATAGTTACCTACTATGAAATAAATTTGACGGGTTTTGCCTGAAAACCCACAATGCATTTTAATGCGTCATATAAAGGTAACCTAAAAATAATTACCTATGTTGCTGTTTGAATAAAGTCGAGGTTTCTACTAGTGGCCTATAAATTCATGTTTAGTTATAGGTATAACTAAACATGATAATATAAATAATAATATTAATATTGTAAACACAGGTACGTATACAATATTTAGGTTACTTTTTCATATACATATATTTAACTTACCATCATCATCATCTCATTGCCTGCATCCCACTGTGACATTATGTGATAGCCATGCGCAGAATATATTCTTAAAATGAAAAGATATAAAAATGTGTCTTTTCATCTCAGTGAAGTATATCACTCATCTAGTTCATCTAGCTCATTTAGTTCAATAGTTCATTTAGTTCATCTAGTTCAGTTTGTCGCTTAGTTCATGCATTGAACTATCGTAATTTGCATTCATCTAGTTCAGATGGTCAACTGAGATGATTTCGTTAGGCGCTCTTTTTTCTTTCCTAGTTCATCGAACTAAAATAAATAAATAATAAATAGAATCGCGACTGTAATCCCCAAGTACGGTAGGTAGGGTAGACATCCTCTCAGATCTCCAGACGCTTAAATCTTTTTAGATGTGTAAAAGTTAGTCAGAGGCGTGTCCAAACAGATAAGTAGGTAGGTAATTAAGTTATTATGGTATGATTAGTGTTCAATGTAATTTTGGTGGTTTATCGCAGATACAAATGCAGATGTTCCTGCACTAGGCTCAGTGTAACTACTACTTTGAAACTCTTTTTGATAGGTATTAGTATAGTTGGTAGTTTCCAATAGCGAAAACCATACCACACAACCAGTGTAACAATACAATTCTCAAATAGTGTAGACGAAACTCACCCATAATACTTTAATTTTAAGGTGTTCGAAACTTGCTTTCATAAGTGAACGATATTCCAGTTATTCGCTAATAATATCTTCATCTCGTTTACGCGCTTGAAAGTTAGCGCGCTAGAGAGGGATGCCATTATCATTTCAAAATCTATAGTTATGAAAAAAAAAACATTTTATGGTTTGGCACCGTAGGCACATCTTCGCATCATCACCGCGTATATCAGCGTGTAGTTCGCGAATGAAATGAAGTACTGAAGTACTTCAATTGAAAAAGATATAGTGAAAGAATGAAGGAATATAAGTGAAGTAGTCCATTTATAACCACGAAAAGCAAGAGCGAGAAAAACATTCTCGCACTGCAAGCCCTTATTTTATGTGTTTCTCCACTTGCATATTATTATCAAATAAATATCGATTGAATATCGATTATTTATATTATCATGTTTAGTTATACCTATAACTAAACATGAATTTATAGGCCACTAGTAGAAACCTCGACTTTATTCAAACAGCAACATAGGTAATTATTTTTAGGTTACCTTTATATGACGCATTAAAATGCATTGTGGGTTTTCAGGCAAAACCCGTCAAATTTATTTCATAGTAGGTAACTATTATGAAATAAGTAATATACTTTACGTATTCAACTCTATGGTTCTTTATTAGTTACTATGAAATAGGTAGTTACATTGATCGATCAATGTTTAGAGCTCTGGTAGGTAGGTAGATACTTAATAAAAATCGAAAAACGAAGATCGATTTTTACGGTATAAAGCCTGCAGGTGGGTACATCTATACCTGCATAGATTATTAATAAAATGCTCGTGATGGCACTGAAAACATTGCGCTACTATTTTCCAGAACATATTGTACTATGGTAAATATCAGTTACTTCATTATAGTGCGAACAATGTGCGAAGGTCGCCATCATGTACCGTAGCGCCACCTTGTAAGTGTCTTTCGTTGTTAGTCGGGTTTGTCGGTTATGGTTTGTTTTTGAGTTTTCATTATATTTCTGAAATCACTCGCTGTAATTCGCTGAAAAATTCAAAATAATTAGCTGTTGTAATACTCTTTTTTGTGTAAAACATATCAGTTCTCTCACTTATGTAAAACTCTCGTAAAATGACTTTAAAGTTTCGCCATACTTAACAAAATCCTGAATATCTTTGGAGTCCTTGGACACACAGAGTTAAATTTTTGGCTCATAAGCGCACACAAATTTTAGCTACCCAACGTACTAATTACTTTTTGGATACATCCATTATTTCGATAACATTTTGCTGCGGTAACGTTACCCCAGCAGAATGTGTATTTAATTAATATGTTTTTTGCCTGTGGACACCCAAATTCTAAAATTCGGTCACAAATACACGAAACCATGGTCTACATTACTGCATACATCAAATCCTGATTAGAGCCAACATTTTGCTGGGGTAATGCACACACAAAGTAGGCAGTTATAAGCTCGTTTATTTAGTTAGTGTTAAAAAAATACATTATTTTTTTAAAAAAGCCTATCGGCTAACGTCATGTCCGCCGCTCAGTTTGATTGACTTTCCCGCCAGTTTCGTTTTAAAATTCTCTGTTCTATTCGATCCGAGTTTGGGTGAGGTTTTAATTGTTTTGTTTTTTAGACTCTGCGTTTGACGGCTTAAAATAGCAACGTTATTCAGCCAGATTTGCGCTGATAGGTAGCTTATTTTTTATATTAAAGATTTCGAGTCAAACAGAGTATTTTAAAGAGTGATGATTGGTGAATAATGTAGGTAGGTAGGTGCATTTGTTAAATAATGTAGTAGTTTTGGTTTTAATAAACGAAATGTCTAACTAAAATATCCAAAATTTAGAAACTTCCATTTTGAAGTTACTTACGCGAATTTTAACTCTAACATAAAGGAATAAGAGCGATCGTGTTTTAGGAAACCTAAATTTTATAGTGGACACAACAAAAACGCCACTATTGTAGAGATAAATTAAAAACTTATATTATAAGATTTAAAAACAATATTTTTATTAGTCATTGCCTTATTAAGGTCCCTTTAAAGAAACTAGCTAACTCTCAAGGGTTTTATGTACCGGAATAATTCTTGATGAGAACATCAAAAAACCGGTTTAGAACGAACGTACATCATTTGTAAACATTAGTAGCTTTAAAATCAACTGTAGCGTGAAAATACTCAAATACGCCATTATTTATGGTCTACGGACGCGAAGGAATGATTTTATATAAAAACATTCATTAATAAAAAGTATAAAAACCTTTTTTGTCGTCAAAACATCAATAAATTATCTGACAATTGAATTCGCGCATTTTTTAATGTCAAATTAGGCCGCCATTTCTGTCGATTGTCAAAATTCTATTGTTCTTTTGTTGGGATGCGTTCACGCGATGTTTTCTTTTTTTTAATATGAAGGGGTGACGAGAGAAGTTCAATAGATATTTTATCGTTTTTTAGTGTCTATTTGAGATTGTGTGTGGCCTTTTCATGTTTGCTGTTGGATTAAGGTGTAATATCTACCTATTTGAAGCTTGTAATCCTCATAGGAATGTAATTTAGATCTTTATTGTAGAGGTTTTTTGCGTCGGTGTGTGAACCTGTTACTTCACCTTTGCTGGTTTGACTCATGTCATGTGTTTTAATGGCCACCCAAGCCGTGTAGGATTTTATACCAAAATCAAATTATAATACCTAAAGTCTCTGTTTATTTGTTGACAAGCATGTGACGTCACAAAAACTAGTGCGACGCCATTTGAATTAAGACGCGTTTTTGCAGGTTATTTCAATTGTCAATAATTATTTACTTTAAATTTTTAGGAACAATATTAACAGAGATTGAATATAATTTTTTTTATGGATTCCACAGTCACTATTGGATAATCTAAAATGGTTTTTGATATAGCCCTTGTGAAATAGCCCATTAAATAAATTAGGTAATGTACATTATTCTAAGAGATAAAATGGCGTAAGAAATAAAGTCAAATCATGTTCAGTCTTTATACTATCGCATTCTGTACTCTGTACGTCATCATTCATCAATACACTACACGTGTACACACACGTACATGAGTGTACTGTGGAGTGTAAACATGGTGTGAGCAGCCAGGGAATGGAATGGGGATTATAGTTTTATGTGAAATGTTTGTTTTTTGGTATGGAAAGACAGAATGACGGATAATACGGAAAAAGTGATAAAACTGCATTATCTTTAAAACCATCAAACTTAAAAATAAACTGTCTATAATTTACTAATCTACTTAGCTTTTTGATATGATTATTATCTAACGAATTATTTAGAAATGAACTGTTTAGACTATTCATAGTTTTGATTAATAACAAAACTAGTGTTTTTGATGAACCAACTTTGGAAAATAAATCTATCTATAACTTGTTTAAAATCTATAGTTAATACCATTCTTTGTATATGGTCCGTTTTGAATAGTAACAGTTGTAATGCTTCTATCTAACCTCTAGATTTGATTGACCACAACTGAATATTTCCCGTTTTGTCTATTTAAATATGAATAATTAATAAATAAATATCGTTTGTTACAAAACCTTTGCTCAACCTAGATTTGACTCTATTTTATGTTGTTTAAAAATCGACACCTTAATATTAATAAACCGTCTATTTGAAAATTAAAATGTTTATTAGTTAGGTACTAGCTGCCCGCTAATGAAATTTAAAGGTAATTTCTTGATACCTTACAATTTTCATGGTAATTACTAATTTTTATAAATAAAATTTTGCTAATATAATTATATTTGAGTACATGTTGGTATATAGGTGATTGTATGTTTGTGCCTGAATCACACCCAAAACGACCAATCGGATTTTGATGAAACTTGAAATATACATAGCATATGTCACGGAATAACTAACTTTTTATCTAGGTAGGTACCACGCAAGCAAAGCCATGAGCAGATGCAAATTAAAATAACGTTTTCTGATTATCTCAGTCCTTGATTCGTCCCTGTGTCCCACTTAAATTCGCCTCGAATTACACTTCACAAACATTTCGGTAAATTCGATACAAGTTATATTACGCGGGTTTGTTTATTTGAAATGAATTGAGTTTACTAAGTTGTAATATAATAATATTGTTGCGTGTGTTGTTCATTTTTGGTCACTCTGTATCTTGGTCGAAAGGGAAGGTGACAGCACAGATTGTCACCTGTCACAGAGGATGGTGAGACACTATAAAAAAAAGGATCACGACTATAATCTCCACGTACGGTAAACATTCTCTCAGATCGCCAGGCGCTTAGATCCTTGAAAACGTCTAATGAGGGCATTCCGAGGCACGTCCAAACATTACATTTTACATTTCGTAATAGTAAGCATACCTACGTAAAAGGTTGCAATCTATTTGTGCATGCCGAGATTCGAACCCGATTCTAATTTTCATCTCAATTTAGGCGACTGACATTAGTTTATTATATACATAAACTATACTTATATATATTAATTAGAGATCCTCACATCTCAGCCATCAGCAAACAGCATTTAGCACTACCTATTTGTTGCAACGGAACCCGACACCGAAACCCAACTCGCAAAGTGGGAGCGCAAACACGGGGTCAGTGTATGCTTTGTCTCTTGTTTTTGAACGAAATGTTTCTTCTGAAACTAATGCAATGTAAGACGATGACTAGACGAGAGACTAAAGACGTGAAACTTCTATTTTTGTTTATACCAGATAAACTAAATAAGTTTAACTGTTTTACTGCTTCAAAATTGAGTTGCAAGATTCCACCCTAACAAACATAGGTACATAGTTACATACATTGCAAGTTAAAGCTTGTAAAAACTACTGGAACAAATAATTTAAAAATCCTATCAAAAGCTACCTTATCAGCAAATACAATAAGGAAAACATCGTGAGGAAACCAGTTAGTATTCTTATAAGCGGCGATGGGCTTACAACCAGTCACATATGGAAGGCAAACTACTGCAAAATGAGACATTTTCAAGAATCTTGGAGCGCCTGGAGATCTGAGAGTAGGTATGTCTATCATACTTGGCGATTACAGTCGTGATCCTATTTATTTATTTTATTTGTTGAACTTCAAACAACAAAACAAAAAATAATGAGGAAACAGAGAGCTTCTTAAATTGAACTCTATTTTTCCTTATGTTTTGAAAACGAAGTTATTATTGTAAGAAACAAAATCAATAAAGCAAATATCCAAAGCATTACTACACGACATCAAAGAAGCGATATCACATTCAAATAGATAGCGTTTGCAACTGACAGCACAATGAAGCATTCCTATTGAACGGAACCCTTCGGATTATTCAGGACACCCTCTTGTTCGTAAAAGAAATGCGTAAGACGGAATTTTGAAAATGATTATCTACTTGTAACTTCGTGTGTTCAGTGTTTTAAAATATGTAAATATTGGTGGAGATTACATCGCCATCTATCCTAAAACTAAACAAAGCTTGTACTATATGAACCAGATTACTGATTGTTTTTTTTTTTTTTTTTTTTGTAAATACCTACATACTTAAGATGCACTAGAACTAACATTTTTTTTTTAATTTTGAATAGGTGTACCTGATGTTATTTTAGCTTAGATGTTCGGACGTGTCTCTACCGTTAGACACGTCCAAAAATCTGCAAGGAGTTCTGCGTTTGTACCTAATCTCTAATCATGAAATGAACATGAACTTACGACCTATCACGTGAATGTTGGAATCCATACGTGATAGTTTGTAAGTTCATCGCCGCTTTTAAGAATACCAACTGCTTTCTTCACATACCTACCGTTTTGAAACTTTTCGTATAAAAAAACCTATGAATGCACGGTCGGGTTTTAAAACCAATACATTTGTAATAAAAGCCAAGACACCACTAGTCCAGAACAGCTCTGCTTAATGAAGCATGTCATAATACAATAAAATTAATCTGTTAAATAAAATGCAGGCACGAATGCGTAGCAAATGCGACACGTGCATTACGACCGACATATGGTGTGCGAGTGAGAAGAAGTAGAGAGAGAAGGAAGATAGAATTGGGGACGATTAGAATTGAGGGTAGTTAAAAGTTTAAGTTAATTAGTTTTTTTTATTTGGGGTTGTAAAAGCGATTCATAATAATATTTGTTAGAGATATCTAACTTGTTTAAGTTGTATTTTTTTATCATAGAATCAACAGCACTTAATAAATGGAACTTAAAAATCTTCACAATGCCAATAATAGATTCTTACTTTTTAAATGAGGTTTTTTTTTTAAATATTTGTTTTGCTTTGTTTGTACCTTATTTTCTTTTATAAAATGGTGAACTCTGTAAGTATAAATATAAGTAACAATCTAACAATGTACCTTAATCACTTAAGGAAAGAAAGAAATAAATTAAAAATTATAAAGCCGACAAATATTGTATACCTTCTTAGACATTTTATAATTTACCTATTTAATTTCTCTTCATTTTATTTCTTTTAACTAAAAAAACCGAAGAAAATATTTCGACTAATCAAAAAGGAACGGACTAATAAGTCCTACCTAAATACAATTGAAATAGGGCCAACTTTGAATTATTCTCTGTACAATAGAAAAAATATCATCCAAATCAGATCACCAGGTAAAAAGATATGTGCATACATTTCTAAAAAAACAAAAATATAATATAATTCATTCATGCAGAGTCGAATTCATACCTCCTTTTTATAACTACTATATCTAAGTAATTAAATAAATTTGTTTTTTAACTTGTGTGTAGGTAAATAAACCAATTATTTGCATACGTGAACTCAAAATCAATCTAAACATATTATATTTAATGCCATCTCGCCTGCAGCGATTATTATAAGAGCGTGTAATCTTCAAAGCATGGCGCCAAATGTTTTTGACGTTAGTTTTGGCGGGAACGCGTGCCGATCACGTGACTTCTGGCTGTCATCGATCGGTATTCATATGTTCGGTAATCTGTTTTTATTTGATCTTTGGTTAGAAGTCTACGTATTTACGAGCTTTTATTTACCTTGCAATGTATGTAACTATGTTTGTTATGGTAGAATCTTACAACTTGATTTTAAAGCAGATATATATCTCCAACCAATTAAGCTAAATTTTTGCATACTTTAGTTCTGGTGACAATACAATAATATGACAGTGAGCTGATCTGATGATGGAGTCAGGAGCTGTTCAACAGTCACTCACAACGGACAACGGAACTCCTTGGTAAATACGAGTAGTTCGATTGAATAATGATATGACAGGTGATAGCGCGCTGGTGATGATTTGAATAACTTTACAAAAGGCTTGATATTTTAAATATTTTACAACAGAAAACTTATTGTTTGATCTTTGGTAAGGAGTCTACGCATTTTTCAATAGTAATCTTTTTTATGGTGGTTTAATTGGTTTATAATATTGTAATGTGTTACATATAGATATTTATCTACACTAATGTTGTAACATTCTACTTATGTTTCCAATACTTGACTTATAATTACTACTGTTATAGCGCAGACAACAAAACACTCAATTTAAGCAATTTCACATGATGGTATAATATCCACATCGATATCGTAAAATCTCATTATAACATCAATAAATGCGACCAATTAACCTGGCGAGCCTTATGTCAAAATCCTCATACAAGTTGTATAAAATTTTGATTGCTTCCTTATAAGACAGTTGCATAAACTACTATTATGTTACCTGAAATAAACGTAAAATAATAATAATAATAGATAAAAAGAGGATGTTCTCAATGAATCTTTTTTTTTTTAAGAAAGTGGCTAATGATAAGGAGCCTCTGAATTGTGTCTGTTTTTATTTGATTTTTGGTTGAAGTCTACGTCTTTTTTCAAAGAGGATATAATAAATAATATATCTTTATTTATTAATTTATGTTGAAGAAAATTACGGTCAACACGGCTTTTAAAAATAAAATTTAAAAGACAGGAAATGCATTTTCATTTCAATTTATTTTTACGCCCGTAAACAAACAAGCTGATCAATAAAGGTGTCACCACACGAAGCCAGTAGAGGTGCGAGCGAATAAATAAACACCTAACGGGCCTGCTAGTGACAAGCGTTTATGTGACACGCCTACTGGCCGACATTCTACGTGTTATTTTTAACCGACGTTAACGAAAAAAGAGGAGGTTCTCTATTCAATATGTTTACACTATATTTTTACCTGGTGATTCGATTTTGTGAATTTTATATTGTACTAGAAGATCCGCGACAGAAGATTTCCAAATTTTCATTTTTTCAATTTTCTATATTTCTATAATTGCTTAGAAAAAGAAAGAACGCTCGTTGCTATGACGACTGATGTCAACACGGATGTCAAATTTTTTTCACACCAGGGCCATCTATATCAAAGTCATTCTTTTGCGTTTTTTATCATTTTGAAAATGTTTTTTGTATTTTAAAGTATGTTTTATTTCGGCATTATATCTACATCTACAGCAAATTTCATATTAATCCATTTTGTCGTTTAGGTCTGATTGAGGCACAAACATACATACAAACTCACAAACTTTTGCATTTATAATATTATTTGGATAGGGAATAGTTTAAAGTTGGTTGACTGGCTCACAGCTTAGTTGGTAGTAACTCTGCCTTATGCGCTGTAGGTTATGGGTTCGATCTCCACCCAGGGCAAATAGTTGTGTGATAACCATAGATGTTTATTCTGTGTCTGGGTGTTGATCTGTAAACTAACAAAAATAAGTATCTAGGTATTCTATCAGTTATCTGGTTCCCATAGTACAAGCTTTGCTAAGTTTGGGGCTAGATGGCGCTGTGTGTAAAGTCCGCTAATAGTTTTTATTATATTTATTTGGTTCCATTTAAATTATATTAATGTAGGACTAATAGTTCCTTCATAAAACTTACGTCCCTTGACTTTTCGATGAGTCGAAATATTTTCGTCGGGTTTTAAACGTAATTAATAATTTAATTATCTATTATACCAACGATGATACCTGATTTTCATTTTCATTTTCGCTTTCGAATTTAGATATAGATTTAGACTTAATAATTATCGTTTTTCGTAGCATTAGGAGTGCGTTGATGTCTTTTGTATAGAGAAAAAACTTTAATACCTAGCAAGTACATACCAAAAGCAATGTTTGAAAGTGCCACTGACTACTCCCACTTAAGCATCTTCAAGGATATGAGCGCCAGGATAACTGATCTGGGTTTTTTCAGTGTAATGAAGCACTTACCATAAGAGTGCCAATTAATTTAGTGCAAAACTAAACTAAACCTACCTGCATCCGTCTCGTTCTGTTTCGTATTCGTATATTGAGAGTAAAGGAGACAGCTATAATTATAGAGGTGTCAAAATTTCGTTTAGTTTGTTGCCTTGAATCGACACAATTAATAATAAATAAATATTTATTTATTTTATAGTCTAAGCTCAACTTGAACAATGGGAACTAAATAGCTGATAGAATATTTAAATACTTTTTTTTGCAAATACATATTTAATGATACATACAATTATGTACATACCTTCTATTTTTATTGAAATTTGATTAATAAAACAATGTGGCCATATTTTGACTGTTTATTTCACAATAATATTACTTACATGGGTATTTAATTAAAGTCTTGATCATACCTTATTATTAAAAACTGAGATCACCTAAATAACTAACTAAAATATTTACACAAGTTATTTAATACTTAAAAAATAATTAGGTAAGTACACAATTTATATGGAGACATCGTCCTGACCATAGACTTTAACTGTCAAATTACCATTGTGTAACCGTCAAGAGACAATGTTAAATGACAGTTCAAGCCGATTACGATTACCTGTGAGCCTACGCAATAAGGCTGCGAGGACTGATTACCTAGTTAAACCGGTGATCGTAATTAGCTTCAACTGTTGAAATTTTTATTATAACACTGATATTTTTACAGTTCAAGTCGATTGCGATTATCTGTAGACTTAAGCAATAGGGCTGCATCAACAAAGCCAGTAATTAAATATTTTACAAAGATATAACTATAAAATGCAGTGTTTATATTCTCTTTTTTATGAACTTGTACCAAAACTTTAGTGGCGTTCTAAGGTTTTTACATTACATTTTATTTTGATTTTAAATAGTGTCTATTTTATCCAGAGATTATTTTGCCTATACTTACAACATATCTACATAGCGACTTAAATAAGTATCTATTTAGACTATACGTAGTCTTTTTACGATAGCACTAATTGAGCACTAAAGTAGTCTGAATGTGCCTTTGAGATTCGAAATAATGCATTTTTTTAAGCCTTGTCAAGAAATCGGTAAGTACTTTTATATACAAATGGTAGGTAGGGATGTATAAATAAATAAAATATTGGTGGACATTTCAAACATCAATTATCATCATCTAGTCCCAAACTAAGCAAAGCATGTACTTGTATGTAGATAAACCTACATAAACTTAAAAATCTATTCCTTTCGGAAATTCGGTAGGTTCTTTGACTTTCGTGATATTTAGAATTCACCACAGACTGCAAATGTATTTAAGCTTGTCAGTTTGTTTGATGAAAATCTCCTCGGACTGATGACGTAATGACGTAATTGAGGAACTTCCAAAAGATCGATTTAAGATACCAAACAAGAGGTACTTTTCAAGGGATATTTGAGGAGCCTCAGAAGAGTTTGAGTCGTGGTAGTTTCAAGGTTACAACTAATAATAGGATTATAGATTAACTAGGTATACCTATTTATTATTTACCAAAATTCAGAATGAAAAGTACGCAGTAGCCATTAAAAAAAAGTCACGTCACATTTATTTCTTCGTCCGAAGCGCTAGCATCACTATCGAAATCTTCTCCCTCTTCGATATTCGAAAATTCGCGCGGGAAAACCGCCATCTTGTCGTCATAACCTCTATACTCTGTGGTTGTAAAATTTTTTTTTAGCTCTTCGCTTTCTTCGTTGGGTGATATTGGTGACATTTTCGGTTTGTCTGCTTCAGCGTCGGATAAATCGGGGTGGGGGTTGTTTTTATTTGGCAGGGTTTGTTCCCTGGAACCACCAGAAGCTAGTAACTCCCTTTCCTTCGAGTTTCGCCATTTCATACGTCGGTTTTGGAACCAGATTTTTACCTGTAAAATGAAAGAGAGGTTAGATATTTAATGAAATACTAGCTTCTAACGACTTCGTTCACGTAGATTAAGGAAATCGAATTTTGACGACTTTATCGTAAAACATTGAAATACCAATAATCAAAATAAAATTTCGGAAAAAAACTACTTTTTTATATAGGTCCCAAGATTTTTAACTATATTTATGTGAAATTTCATAGTAATCAGCTCAGCAGTTTGGCCGTGATAACGTCACAGACACGACTAGACTAGCTGTCCAGCGACAGACGTTGTCCTGTCAAAATCTCAATAATCGCATAGAAAAAGCACTTTGAATTATCCGAATTTATTAAATTTTTACACAACGACCCGTCCAACTTATAAACCTTGTTCTGTTAATTTAATTATGAATACCGGCCCTTAGTGCTTTCAACATTTTTTGTAGAATACGTATCATTCAGTCACCAAATACGTAGACCGAGTTAGGAAACGAAGTTATTGAAAAGAAGAAAATAAATAATTCGACAAAATAATTTCTGTCTTTGCAAAAGAAAACGAAACATTGAAAAAGAACATCCAATTTTAGGGTTTTATAGTCTACAAAAAAACCCATATAGTTTCGTCATGTCCGTCCGTCTGTCCGCAGCTTAGCTCAGATACTTTTAGATCTAGAAAGCTGTAATTTGTGATGAATATATATATTATCAACGGTGACAAGTGTGACAAAGTGGTAGAATAAAAACTTGTTTTTTTTTAGTTTACCTCCCCATCACAGCTTTATTATTATTTTTATAATAAAATCAAACTCTTTCATTATCAAGTTTGTATGTACATACAACGCAAGGAAAGCCACGTGAAAAGCGAATTATTGAATAAAATTGAACCAGCAGCGGTCAAAAAAATGTCACTCGTACGTTATTTTTTTCTAAGCCCGCGGCTACGAACTCCCTCACATTCTACCAACCACGCCTCTAACCATCAATACAACACGTCAATAGCACAATGCTATTTTTAAGCAAAAAAACATTTTTTCTGTAAAAATATAAACGGAAATGCGTAAAAGATTTTATAGTAAAAGCTAATGTGCGGAGTAATAATGACAATGATTGATGATTATTGCGATTTTTTGGGATTCAAAAACTGTTATTTTTTTGTTGCTACGTAGGACACGGAGGCACGATTATTTTTGTTTTTTATTTGATAAAAAGAGCATGACTTTAATATTTTAAATGCAAAGGTTTGATATATTGGAATGAAGCCGATTTTAATGTAGTTTACATATAAGTTTGATAACTGTCATCGTATAAACCTAGGCAATTTTTAGGGTTCCGTACCACAAAAGGAAAAAAACAGAACGCTTAGGTCTAGTGTGTTTGTCCGTCCGTCCCTCCATTGGTCTTTGCCTATACCTATAGAATACAAGAAAACCTATAAGAAGTTCGTACGGAATCCTCAGTGCTCGAGTTGATTTGCACTTCTCCGATTTTTTGTCCTACAAACCACGCTAGCAAAGCGATGGTAAGTTTAAATCAAGTAAACAGTAAGTAGTATTTTTTTGCGTCATATTTTACACTGACAATAATAAAGTTACAAAAAATACAACAGTAATATGCAACTGTCAAAGTGTCAAATCACGCCTTCGCAAACTGTCACCATAATGGTAGAATGGCTAAATGATGACGTATCATTTTCATTGTTTGTAGTTTGTGGTCTGTGATAACTTTATTATGGATTGCACTTTTATTAAACACAAATCTAAAACTACTAATATTTGTTTTGTTTGTAATGGATAAACTAAAACTACTGGACCAAATTTCAAAATTCTTTCATCTATCTAAAGTTACATTATCAGCAAATAACATAGGTCATATTAAATTAAAAAAAAAATCAGAGATCTCCACGAAAATTGCAATAATATAGCCTAAGGTATTAAAAACTTGCCTATAATCTTATTAGACGTGCGAAGCTGAGGTAGGTAGCCAGTTTTTTGATAATTAGTCTTCACCCCCACTGCATAAGGGATGTCATATAACTTTATTCCGTATAATTTGCAATAAAACTGAATATGTCAAAAAGTAATTAATTCTCAGCCGGCGCACCCCTGTCTTGTAGGGTTGGGGTGTTGGTCGATTGAAATATATCGATATATTCATTCATTGGTAATTAAAATATATATCACTGCCATTATATTTATAATTAAATCCAAGTTGTTTAAATAACTGCCAGCCTGAACTATGAAAAGATGTTTTTTTTAATAAATGTTTCTAAAATATTGTTTTTAAACGAAATTGATTTTTCAACTACTTAAATAACACAATTGTATTGTAATTATATATTTTCAATACGTATATTATGCCAGTAGCTTCACAAAAACCACATGAACATCAAAACATCACTTTGAAAATCAACTTATTAAGTAAATCGAGATCAGGAAGTGTAATTATTTCTTTTTATTATTAATGCGAATAGGTTTTAGCCTTTATGCAGCGTGATTGAAAAACTAAATATCATTTTATATAAAAGAAAATTATTTAATTTATTAATTAAACGAGTATTAACCGCATTATAACTTTTATATAAGTTTATATTTTGTAAGATTTATCTTTAAGGGGCTCCCAGTCGCTGATTGCTCTTTTTCGAAACGAAAAAAGAAATACTTCTGAACAAGCCACATCTCCTATTTTTATAAGTATATTACTTCAGGTTCCTACCTAGATTTCTATTAAGCTGAAAACATAATAGCAGAAACTTTTCACGATAAAGATATTATTTCAAAATGATACGTTTTAGAATTTATGATCGAAATATTTTATATACCTACTAATAAAATCAACTTGTGATTTATTGTTAAAGATAGGTAATATGTAGATCTAGATTTCTATTAGAATAGATTTTTGATAAGTAATTATACATAATTTATATCATTAATTTATTCGAAAAGCTAAGGCGGACCACGCGCCGACGTGTGTTTGTCGTCATTGCAGCGGTCGGTAGGATTATTTATCGAAGTGATTAAAGATGGGTACATCTTTATTCACATATACTATACATTATAAAATAGGAGATGTGGCTTGTTCACAAGTATTTATTTTTTCGTTTCGAACAAAAACAATCATCGACTGGGAGCGCCTTAACTAGCAGTCCCCCCAGAGTCGCATGGTGATTATGATTATGATTAAAATCAACAATGATTTTATGGCAATTTTTACAACATATTACATACTATAGTTTTAATAGGGATCCCTGATTTCTAGTAATGTTGTATAGCCTATGTTCATCAGGGATAATGTAGGATTCTAATGGTAAAATATTTTTTCAAATCGGTCCAGTAGTTTCCTAGGCTATTCAATGCAAACAAACAAACAAACAATTTTCTCTTTATAATTAGTATAGTTAAAGCAGTTTGTTTTTAATAAACATCGATAACTGTCACATCACTAGAAGGGTCCTAAAGGCGTCATCTGCCGCTGGCATCATCGTCGCGAGAGACCCTGACCGTGCCGCTTATGTTGAATCTGACACTTGTAGTGTTGCTACATAATCAGTTTACATTAATTTAAGTGTTGAGTTTTGGGGAAACATACATCATATTATATTATATTTTTATTATTTAAGATAATATAATATATATTTTATTTTTGTATTTTAAACCGCCGTAAAATGAGGAGGTTCTCAATTCGACATGATATATATTTTTTGTTGTTAAATAATTAAAATAAACTATAATTAAATATTAAATAAACTATTATAATAATTTATTATAATAACTATTTTAATAATTAAATAAACGTTAAATTAAGTTAAATTAAAGTAAAATTTCTAAAACTAACAAAACTACTGGAGCAATTTGAAAAAATCTTTCACTTACCAAAAGCTACATTATCAGCGAGTAACATAAGGCTAGATTTTATTTACAAAAAATTAGAGATCCCCTCGAAAATTGCAATAATGTAACCTAAAGTATCAAAATTTGCCTATACTCTTCATTAATAAACCCGTGTGAAGCCAGGTTAAACAAATAAAAAGAAATAGGATCATGACAGTAATCCCCAAGTACGGTAGACATCCTTTCAAATCTCCAGACGCTTAGATCCTATGAAGGTGTCTAGAGGGTGTAGTCATTGTATATATCAGGATGGATATAACTTGATCGATAGCATAATTAAATGTGTCAATAAAAGTTCTGTCAATTTTTTACAATAAAAACACCATTTAGGAACAATGTGACAAATAGCATCGTTTCACCGTAGCCAATTACGAGATGATCGATGTTTGTACGCTTTTTGAAATTTCACAAATCTAACGAATGGGATCATTTTTCAAAGTTTTAAATATCGAACGGTATTTTTTTAGGGTTCAATACCTACTTTCATTGACATTTATAAATTACTAGCTTTTACCCGCGACTTCGTATGCGTAGTTTCAGGAAATTGATATTTGACGACTTTATCGCACAATCGCATTAATTATAATATTAATGTGATATAGATAGATAGAAAATACTTTAATGCACACCTTAAAAAAAAACAAAGAAATATTAAGCATACAAAACAAAAAACTATGCAAATTTCATGTTTCTAGGACCAGTCGTTTAGGCTGTGTTTTGATAGATGATACATCAATAAAACAAACAAATCATTATTATTATCAGTCAGTCAGTAACGCAAGAGTCTGACTGACTTCTGTTTGAATATAACTTCACGTGAACGAAGTCGAGGATTTCTACTGGTTACCTTATAAAATAATATATACTGAACCCCAACGCAATTGTCAACTCGCGCTCTTTATCCTTCAATTTAAAACGACAAGCGTGAAACACGCCGTATCGATATTGATATATCGATTAAATCTAACGTCTTCATATCGATTATCGTAAATGCTAATGATACTTCCACATCTGCTTGCTTTTTTTGTCGTAAAAATTAAGATTTGAGTAAAATGGATTATGTAATTATTATTATTATTATTTTTGTTTCATTTTTTATTATAATTATTTTTTTTAGAGGATTTCGACTTAATCCCCAAGTACGGTAGACATCATCATATTAAATATTCGGAAAATCTAGTGCTGACTCGTACTGGATATGAAACGTTTTGTTAGTACTTAGTTTGATTTTATTTATATTAATAGTGTAGGTAATGAAGATTATAGGCAAAATTGTGATACCATAGGTTAAATTTTTTTGAAAATAAAATACAGCCTAAGTTACTCAATGATACTGTAGCTTTTGATATGTGAAATAATTTTCAAAATTGGTCCGGTTTTCTGTTTATTCATAACAACTTTGTACTTGGTTAGTAAGTACTTTTAATTATTATTTTGTTTGAGCCTTCACCTTGTTCTTACGGTACCACACTGGAGCTCTACATAGCATTAAGGAATTGTAAACAATGATAGGCCCCGAGCCGTGTTTGTTGCCTGATTCTTCTAAGCTTGGACGTTTCAAAGTGATCCTTTTGATTTTATTGAAATAAATGCATTTTAACTTTGTCTTTGACATTCAAAAATACAAGTTACCTCTTTAGAGTACAGATGATCAAGATTTGTATTGTACCTCGTCCAATGAATTCAATACTCGGCCGGCGAAATTTCAAATATTCATATTTGAAATGAATATTCAACCGCTGCCATGTTTACATTCGCGCCGTGCCAATATCAAATATTTGCATTTATTTATTTTGAGAGGGTTTTTGTTCCGCCACTGTCGTTTCTGAATTTTAATTTGAACCTTTTTTGACTTTTTGATTGACGTGTGTCAAATTTGCATTGTTTCTCTTCAAATAGTTGGCTATTTAAATGACAGTGAATGTTTCGTTTGGTATTTCAAATTGTATTGTTATAATCCTTTCTCTCGTTTTTGCTATTAATATTATTACCCGTGGATTGTGATTCTGATTAGCAAACTGATTTTAATAATAATCCTTTTATTGGTAGTGTACCTACCAGTCATTTTTTTAAATAAAAATTTTTTTTAACTACCTTTAGGAACTATAGATTCTTGATCGATGAAAGATCAGTTACATTATTATATCTAAATTCACTTAAATGAGTAATTTCTAACCTGACAAGTTAGGTACAACTGTCAAATTCCTATTGTATAACTGTCAAAAGACAATGGAATTTTGACAGTTGAAGGTTAGTTGCAAAGGCATTAAAACTGCAGGTTATAACTTTAATCTTTAAGAAAATCAACGTCAAAACCTTTATTCATTGCTATCACTAGGATTTTAACAACATTGAATTGTCAAATAAACAGTTTATATTGAAAAAAAAATTGTGATCAATCAAGTCTAGAGGTATAACGCATCACTACTGTCACTAATCAAAACGGACCATAAACAAAGAGTTGTATTAGCTATAGTTTTAAACAAGTTTGTTTGCTATGCTTAGTTATTGACTGCCAAAATTGAAAATCGAACCAAAACTGGTACCACAACCGGGTCATTGACCCTAAATTAAATTAACTTAGTTAAAAATTTACTTAAGTTTATGGTACCTTTACCTACTAATATTATGCGTACCTACTTAAACCAGTATACCCAAGTAAAGTCACCGACAAAAGCTTATCTCAAACTGCAAACTCCTTATCAGGCCGTTGAGAATTAATTAATTGTTTTATAACAATGGGATCAACGCTTTGACGGAACCCACCCTCGACCCTTGGGGTGGGATCATATATGATCGCATGTTTCAGTGTCTTAGAGCGTGCTATAAATAGAATGAAATTATCCCCAAGTACGGTAGATCTCCAGGCGCTTACATACTTGAAGATGTCTAAAGGAGGTAGAAACATTACTTTTGGCACATGCCCACATTTTGCAGTAGTTAGCATTCTATACGTGACAGGTTGCAAGCCCATTGCCGCTTCTAAGAATGCTAACTGGTTTTCTCACGATGTTATTATTATCCTTCACCGTTTTCAAATAGAAAATTCTATTGCACGGCTGAAATTTGAACCCACGACTTTCGTATTGATTGTCGAGGTACTTCCCACTCGGCCAACACTTCTCCGGTTTGTAAACAAAGACTAAACTTCGCTTTAGTTTGTAGATAGCGAATTTTCCAAACGGTACGTCATCACGTCACCGGGTAGCTTCATGCAGGTGCATTATTGTAATGTTTGGACGTGCCTCTAACTTCCCTTTAGACATCTTTGAGGATCTGAGCACCTGGAGATCTGAGAGGATGTCTACCATACTTGGGGATTACAGTAATGATTCTATTTTATTTCTGTATCACTATCATTATTATTTTAAAACTGAAAGTTTGTGAGGATATTTGTATGTTTGTGGCTGTATCGCGCCCAAACGACCATATTATAGTATTGTCACCGAAGGTACATAATAAAAAAAATCAGCTCAATCGGTTTGGTATAACTGGTTTAAAATTCGATTACAAGATTTGACCCAAACAAACATACTTTGCTAGTTAAATAAAAGCTTGTAGTTGAAAAATTCTTTTAAAAAACAAACTTTTGAAAAATCCTCCTTCGAGCTAGAGATCAGAGCAGCGCGCTATCACCTGATATTATATTATACTTATTGTCATGGGAATTTGACAGGTATAAAAGTTTTTACACAATCGAACTATTTACTAAGGAGTGTCTGTTGAACAGCTCCTGACTCCGTCATCAGATCAGCTCGCTGTCACCATAATGTATTGCCATCAGAACTAAAGGTGTACGCATAAGTTTAGCTTTTAGCAATAAATGGTCGAAAAATGGTTTGCAATTTTTGACGGACAACTATTCTATTCGTATGTTTGTACATACGAATAGAATAGCAAGTGAAATAAAAGCTTGCAAAAGGCGACTGTTACCATAAAATTCCGAGAGAAAATAAAAAAGCAGGATTGTAAAATCAAATAGCGCATAAGGGTAGCCAGAGCCCCGTATCCGCAATCTTGGCGCGCTTGCGTTTGACGTTAAATAATTGTTGGGCGCCAACGGACTATGAAGTTTTAGATACGGCAATCTACATCTATACTAATATTTTTTACTGCTCCAGAAGGAGGGCGAGCGTATGTAATGTACGTATGTGTTTGTACCTATGTATGTCGATTTGTTCGGCAAGCTTTACAGCCCAAATTATTTGACGGATTACAACATATGAGGTCCAGAAAAGGGGGCATAACATTTTTTTTATATTAATTATTTTTTAACAGTCGGGTTTTATGTTTTTATATTAATGGGTAAACTAAGACACTACTGGAGCAATTTAAAAAATGCAATCACCTATCAAAAGCTAGATTATCAGTGAACAACAAGAGCCAATTTTATTTTAATTTATACTAGCGACCCGCCCCGGCTTCGCACGGGTAGCATGTTATTATACATATAAACCTTCCTCCTGAATCACTCTATCTATTAAAAAAAACCGCATCAAAATCCGTTGTGTAGTTTTAAAGATATAAGCAAACATATGTACATACATACATACAGACGCGGGAAGCGGAAAGCGACTTTGCTTTATACTATGTAGTGATTAGATTTAAATTAGAGTTACCAACAAAATTTTAATAATGTAACCTAAGATATGAAAAATTGATACTTACATCTTTATTAGCATTTCGAATTTTAAAAGAAAAACACCTACCGTTTATAAAAATTATGGTCTTTTCTGTAACGTTTTTTTTTAATTTAACACAATTTTAAATAAAAAAATATTACATACCTAAAATATTTTTTTGGTTGTTAAATTTATGTCATATAATTGTACGATCGAGTCAATTGACAGATCTGACACTTCTATCATCCCCTAGCTCTACAAAGGGGCGAGTTAGGGGTTGAGATGTCCCGTCGCGCCGTAACGCGGTTTTATTTCGCATTCTGCACTTCTGTAATTTGTATAAAATTAAATGGTGACGGATTAATTCGTTTGTTATAAAGCTTAAAGAGTTTTTTATAAGAGATCACGATCGGTTGGTAAGGCGATTTGTGGCCAAACACAAACTTAAAAGGTATTTATTTCAATAAAATCACAAGGATCACTTTGAAACGTCGTCGCTACGCCTGTTCCTCAAACTTAAAAATAAAATTTCTTTAATTTATGTAGCTAGTATGATTATCTAACGAATTATGTAAAAATTAACTGTTTAGCTATTCATGATTTTGATTAAAAACGAAACTAGTCTTTTTAAAGAGCCAACTTTGGAAAATAAATCTATCAAGAAATATATTCGGTTGCGGTTGTTGAGAAAAAAAGATTCTGCATTCATCAAAAACATTTATTATTCGTCATAAGGAGTACTGTCGTATTGTCAAAATCGTTTTGCGGAGTAGACGGAGCACGAATCACTATTGTATCGTCATCGTATCACCAAACGTCAAAATTGACACTGTTACAGCAAAAGTGTCAACAAAAAAACATCTTCAATGTCCTACACCATTCTTAGTGATCGAAATAATGACGCATTTTTTTATTTTTGAAAATTTATCAATTTGACTTAAAAAAAATTATTGATTGATATTCTACAGAAAATAAAAAATCTATAGCTTTTTTATTTATCATATAATATCATTATTATTATAGAATATAATTTTAAATTAACTTTTAATAATGTCTCCTATAAATATAAATCGAAATATATGACCGATACTATCAGCTTAGTTGGTACTAACTCCGCCTTCTGCGCTGTAGATTGTGGGTTCGATTCCCACCCGGAACAAACACATGTGTGATGAACATTGATGTTTGTTCTGTGTCATGCTTAGTTTGGGGCTAGATAACTGTGTGATAACGTCCTTTAATATTTATTGATATTTATTTATATATTTTAAATAGAAATACGGCTAATTACCACGTTTTTTCTTGTGTTGCTGACGTTTAAGAGAATTCAGATGCTAATCATCATGAGCCTCGCCCGATTTAATTATATATATACAAAGAAAACAAGAGAATAATCTACAATAACACATTAAAAACACGTGAAAGCAATCTAAACCTTAAACAACATCCCAACAGTCCGTAAACATTCATACAAACCGAATATCTGTTCCCAAGTGCGTCATAAAAATTGGATAACCGTAAAAAATCGTGAAATCGAGTTACCGAATAAAAAAAACTAAACCGCCCCAGTACTTTTACTCGATACACCGACCAATAGAAGGCCGTTTTAAGACGCAATTGTAGACTATACCCGTCTCTTTCTTACGTGCTGAGAAACGTATGAGGTATTGTCTTGAAGAAAACGAGTCGAGTGGACTAAATGCATTTGGCATGTAATTTTCTTATTCTTTGAAGTCTTTCTCAATTCAAATGGTTTTATAATCTTATAGGGGAATGTTCGAAATATCTTTTGAATTTAGAGACGTGTCTTTTTGATTTTCGATTCGTAGAGGACTTCGTAGACTGTCTACGGCGTAGCAGCAGCGTAGCTCCACCATCTACGGCAATCCTAGCTATAAGGTGATATGTGAAAAGTTAGGTTTTTTGTATGGGTTGAGTTTACCCAAATAAGACGGAATAATTGATAAAACTGTCTTATCTTAAAACCATCTTAAAAGGAAACTGTCTTTCATGTAACAAATTATATAAAATTGAATAAAATAAATAAGATCACGACTGTAATTCCCGCGTACGGTAGACTTTCTCTCAGATCTCCAGACACTCAGATCCTTGAACATCTTCAAGGATCTGAGTGTCTCTAAAGGGGATAGTCAAAGGCACTTCCAAACATTACATTTGGCCCATTCCCACATTTTGTAGAAACAAAAATAAAAATTGTACCTCTTTAAAAAGAAGATTTATCATTATCTAAAAGTCAGTAATTTCTATTAAAATAAAAATATCTCCACCAAATAAAAAGTCCAACTTTTTAAATAAACATCTGGAAGAATCAGGCGATCGTTATAACCCCGTGACCCTCCACTTACCGGAAAATTGCGGAAGTAATCGGTTTTTTCCCCACCCTACTCCCATTTGTTTCATAAGAAAGTCGAGCTTGTGATTGAGACATCAAAATGCAGTATATATAAAAACAAGTCTATATATATTAAAACCGGCCTTAAGGGAGCCCCATTTAAATATTTATTTTATTTTGTTTTAGTATTTATTGTTATAGCGGCAACAGAAATACATCATCTGTGAAAATTTCAACTGTCTAGCTATCACGGTTCATGAGATACAGCCTTGTGACAAACAGACGGACGGACTGACGGACAGCGAAGTCTTAGTAATAGGGTCCCGTTTTAACCCTACGGTACGGAACCCTAAAAATGTATCGCCGAAATGTAAGTACGCGCATAACTTCCGAACAAACAGTTAATTTTTTTATGTGTGTCTTATTGTCAGGACAAGTTTTGTATGAAAGAAAAATTTTGAAAATCCATCTTAAAATTGTAAAATTTGGGAAAAACTAAAAGTGTTTTTTTCTAAGGTCTATTGAAATTTGACAGGACAACATCTGTCAGGACAGCAAGTAGTTGATAATAAAATTATTTTGTTTACAAGCTTTTATTTAACTTGCACTGTTTATATGTAAGTTGTCCGTCAAAAATTGCAAACCATTTTTCGACCATTTGTTGGTATCCGATTGAGCTGAACTTTTGCATACACCTTTAGTTCTGGTGACAATACAATGACAGCGAGCTGATCTGATGATGGAGTCAGGAGCTGATTAACGTAACTCCTTAGTAAATACCTAGTTCGATTGAGAAAAAACTTTGCATACCTGTCATGTCAAGTTACAATATAATGTGACAAATAATAGCGCGCTGGTGCTTGATGGTTTGAATGATTTTACAAAAGGTTGTTTTTTACAGAAAACTTATTATAATCTGTTTCGTAATTTTTAAATAAATTACGAGGATAGGTCCTGAGGTCTGAGGAATGGGGGGGGGGGGGGCATACAGGGCTACACTTGTTTGGTATGTCGCTAATTGAGTGCTAATTAGGGGTATATATATATATAAAGTTTCAGCCCTTAGACATTACTCGTTGATGAAATATCGCCCGCAATTAAATTTTAAGGCAATTTTTAGATACCTATCGCAAAATACCTACCTACAAATAAAATGGAATGCTAACTACTGAAAAATGTGGTCATGTACCAATTGTAATGATTGGTCATGCCTCTGACTGCCTCCTTTAGGCATATTCAATCTGAGCGTCTGGAGATCTGAGAGGATGTCTACCGCACTTGGGGATTACTGTCGTGATCCTATTTCATTTTTTAAATCGAAATTGTAAATTATTACTAATTTAAATTATTGTATTGCATGTAATGTTTAATTATGAGGATATAAAGGCTATTTAATTTTTATAACAAAGCTGAGTACTTAGGTAAGCACAGTAAATAAAAAAATGTCTATATACAGTCTCATAAAAAGACGCATTCTCTCACACACCAAAAAGGCCTAATTTCACCCGTTCAAAATTTCAATATCGAATTCAACAGCCGGTAATTGTTTTAAAAGCTCCCCGGGGGCGTGGCGCCCCAACGTCTGCTCCTGACATCCCCCTCTATTGTTGGAGGGTAGCTTTTTTGTAACACCCAGCGTATCCGAACACCCCAGCCGTGCTGTTTAGATAGTGTATCCGAACGGATATTTTTGAATTTTGATTCAGGCGCGATGTAAAATCTCTTTGGTCATCAAAACTGTTTGATGTCAAACTCAAACCGATACTCAATAGGTATTTATTTCAATAAAATCACAAGGATCACTTTGAAATGTATCAGGAGCTAGGTGAAGCTACGCCTGTTCCTCGCGATCAAGCCTAGAAGAATCAGGCAACAAACTTGGGGTCTATCATTTTTTTCAATGATCCTTTTCTTAATGCTATGTAGAGCTCCAGTTTGGTGCCGATCGAACAAAGTGAAGGCTCAAACAAGACAAATAAAGATAATAAACAATAAAATAAAAACCGGCCAAGTGCGAGTCGGACTCGCGCACGAAGGGTTCCATACCATTATCTATAAAAAACGGTAAAAAACACGTTTGTTATATGGGAGCCCCACTTCAATATTTATTTTATTCTGTTTTTAGTATTTTTTGTTATAGCGGCAACAGAAATACATAAACTGTGAAAATTTCAACTGTCTAGCTATCACGGTTCATGAGATACAGCCTTGTGACAGACAGACTATTTACTAAGGAGTTCCGTAATGAGTGTCCGTTGAACAGCTCCTGACTACATCATCAGATCAGCTCGCTGTCACCATATTATTGTATTGTCACTGAAGTTACATAATATGTATGCTAAATTTCAGCTTATTTTATTTAATTACAAGATTTTACCCGCACGAACTAACAAACTAACAAACAAATGAGGGCTTACCTGACTATCCTTCAGCCCCAGCTTCTCAGCCAGCTTCTTCCGATCAGGCTTGGAGATGTACTTCTGCACCTGGAACCTCTTCTCCAGACCCTTGCGTTGAAGATCAGAGAAGACTGCGCGTCTCATCATACCACGACGAGGTTTACCTGCAAAGAGGTTTATTTAAATCGTTTCTGTTGGACAGTATAATAAGGTTTTATTCAAAACTGGTAGAAACCACGTTCATGTGAAGTTATTTTTTTGACTGGCCTCACAGCTCAGTTGTTGCGCTGTAGGTTATGGGTTCGATTCCCATCCATTTGTGTGACGAACTTCGATGTTTGTTCTGTTATTATGTATAATAAAGTATATATTTACAAAATATATATAAGTATTCCATCAGTTATCTAGTTCCTTTAGAGCTAGATGGCGCTGTGTAAAAAAATGCCCACCAATATTTATTTATTATTAATTATTTATAGTTCAACCCCCGCTGAATTAGCTTAGGAATTGAATTTCGAGATATCCTTTATAAATGAACCCCTATACACCAAAACTTATATCAAAAGGAAACTCTCCAAATTTCAAGTTTCTAGGACCTGTGGTCAAAAATTAATTGTAAAAAAATAAGCAGTTTGATGTTTTTTTACCTGTCATATCGTAAATCAAATTACTAAAACTCTATATCGCCAAAACATGTTTAAAAAAATATTGTTCATTTTTTATTAAAAAAATTACGTCATTCGAATCTAATGCTTAAACTAAATAAAAAAAATCAAACACAACATTATTTTCAAACTATCGTGATAGCATAACTAAAGATTTTAACACGGGTCCTGTATTTCGTTAATTTTTAATTTTTTAATTTTCCTTTTTCGACTTTTCGGCTATGTCACAATAAGTCTGTCCGCGACCATGGCTACTAATTTTATTATAAATTTGTCACCAATACAATGTTTACAAAAATAATAGTGTTTTGTGTATTTACCTCTGGAACTGTGTGCCCACGGGAAGCCTCCAGGCAGTGGGAACACTTGGGTGTGGGATTGCGCTGGTCTCACTGTAACAAACAACATTTAAATTATACCGTTCATTAAACAAAATTATTACATAGGTAATAGCTTTTGCCAGCGACTTTGCTCGCGTAGTACCTGGATATCTCGCTAAGTCAAGCAAAAAGCGGCACGGCCGTACCATCCTTTTCTCGAAGCAGTTCAGGCCATTTTCGACCCCCTATAACTTCGTTGTGAATAAAAATAGAAGCCTGAATTTTCAGTAACCAAGCAGGCATTATATAAACACGGTATATTTCAAATTTCATTCAATTTGAACCAGTAGTTTAATAATTATAACTAGTCAAAGTTTCTTATTTTGTCACTCACTCACTCACTGACTGACTGACTGACTGACTGACTGACATCAAAAGTTTAAGGCACTTCTAGCAGACAAAGAAGCTTCAAATTTAGAATACAATTTTAGAGTTTAGTGTAAAAATCCTAAAAAAACCTGCCAAGTGCGAGTCGGACTCATTAACCATTATAGCTAGACAGTTGAAATTTTCACAGGTGATGTATTTCTGTTGCCGTTATAACAACAAATACTAACAACAGAATAAAATAAATATAAAAGTGGGTCTCCCATACAACAAACGTGTTTTTTTAGAAATAGTGGTACGGAACCCTTCGTGCGCGAGTCCGTCTCGCACTTGTCCGGCTTTCTAAATATTAACAGAATCATAAAATGACAGACGGATATTCATCTCAGACCAAACCATATTTTTTTTACCTATTCATCCAACATTTCAATTCGTAATTCGACAAAAAACCGCGAAACGGCCAAAGTGAACATTATTCACCCACACATTATCCCCAACAATAGGATAATGGCAAAATGCAATACAATGCAATAATAGAAATCATTTTTACGCCATATTATAGGTTTTGTGATGGATCGTGCGATTTTAATTCGTTCAGAAACTTTAGAAATATCAAGAAGAATAAGTAATTGATCGATAAAAGTCCATTAAAAACAGGAACTAAATTAAATAAAACTTAAAACTTACTCGAGATACGAGTGTTTTTTAAATTACTGATAATTTTATATTTTTTTTATTTTAATATTTAGTTCTACAATATGCAAAGAAACCATTAAAATTGGACTAGCCATTACAAAGTAGCTTAATCTATGAACATACCCAAAAAATACTTAGCTGCGAAAATGTTTTGTTTTTATTAATATTTTTTAGTTTTATGTAATATCATTAGTTTATTTTGCAATATTCTTGCTTATGATTCATTAAATCACATTTTTGATCCTAGTCTATGAGTACCTACGTAGATAAAAATAATAAAAATTAAAACAAACAAAGTACCCCCAAACCCAGAAACGCCATAACCGCAAAATCAACAAAAACGAGATTAACTTATGACAACAACATTTTTTAATCATTACACATTATCAGCCTATATTTATGTTTAAGATTAATATTACAATGGGGACCGTTCTATTTGATGAACAAATTGAGCGTAGACTTTTTTATCCTAATGTTGTTACAATTGGCAACAAACGTTTATGGGAGGTCTCTACCGTACCTACTAATTCAATATTTTTAGGGTTCCGTACCTGAAGAGTAAAAACGGGACACTATTACTAAAACTCCGTTGTCCGTCTGTCTGTCACCAGGATGTATATCATGAACCGTGATAGCTAGACAGTTGAAATTTTCTCAGATGATGTATTTCTGTTGCCGCTATAACAACAAATACTAAAAAATTAATAAAATTAATATTTAAGTGGGACTTCCATACAACAAACGTGTTTTTTGCCGTTTTTTATAGACATTCGAGTCCGACTCGCACTTGGCCGGTTTTTTTTGTCGTAATGTTGTTACAATTGGCAACAAACGTTTATGGGAGGTCTTTACTAAACTGCTTCAATCTTTTTTTATTTCTTAAGATTTGGTTTTGTTTTTTACAAGCTTTTTTATTGACTGGATTAAAATGGGCAATGTAGGATGATGTTTGTTCAAATGTCAAAATCTTTTATTGTGGGTTAGTATAGTTTAACGCATTTATTGATTTTATTTATTGTGGCCAATACATAATTTATTTATTTAATACTTTATTGCACAAAAAGGTGGACTTAATGCTGAAAGCATTTTCTGTCAACCTCATAGGATGCAAAATAAAATAATCTATATATATAAAAGAAAGTCGTGTTAGTTACACGATTTATAACTCAAGAACGGCTAAACCAATTTGGCTGAAAATTGGTGGGTAGGTAGCTTAGGAGACGGACATAGGATACTTTTTATAACGGGAAATTAATACAACATTTGTTAATTCTACAGGGATACGAAGTTCGCCGGGTTAGTTAATCATCCAAATCCGTTGAGTCTTTTGAGCGTGACTCACAAACATCCATACAAACATTTGAAAAATTAAAAATAGGATCATTACTGTAATCCCCAAGTACGATATACATCCTCTCAGATCTCCAGGCGCTCAGATCCTTAAAGATGTCTAAAGGGGGTATTCATTAGACACATGCTCACATGTTACAGTAGTTGCAGGTAAATATGCTCACCTAAATAAGGATGGTGACAGTGTGCCAGCAGATGTTGTAAGTGCTGATGCTGTACAGGAATTGGGCGGCTGGCGATAGGCTTCGCAATCGGCCATGGACTGCTCATCACTGGGTGACGGTATTCTGAAACAATACATTATAAAATGAGATACGAAAACAAAATCATTTAGACCAATGAGGGTGCACCCCCCCCCCAGACCACAGCCTCACAAACTTTTGTTATAATATTAGTAAGATAAGATAGTAAGTTATTTCTGCAGGTCTGTGTATGTAATTTTATTAAAGAAAATTATTTTGTCCACATATCGCTTAAAGCTAAAAACAGTGACATAGTGTGTGTATGGTCGGAGAGCTCTACCTAGTCTTGGATTCAAGTCTAACAAAGCCGTATATTTAGTTACAAATTGTAGAATTTAGATGTCTTCATCCAAAAAATTGTAGAACGTGAATTAAGATAGAGCTACGTATGAAACTCAGGAGCTCTCCATTCATACGTCTGAAAAAAATTATCTCCTGAAATGTTATATTTAAGTGCATGTTTTTCTTATCTAATTTTAGAAGTGGAATTGTAGAAACTGTTTCCAAACTTTCAAGCTTCTAGAGTGCAGCAATAATAATAATAAAAAATATAATAACAACATTAACAGCAAAATTGTTCACCACTCAGCTATATGCTGCAAAAGCGTTGATGATGCAGCGCTGATTATTATGCGGTTATTTATTACAATTGAATTTGTAATAATGTAACATAAGGTATCACAAGTTTGCCTATAATCTTCATTAATACACCCGTGATAAAAAAACTGCATTAAGTACTGTGTATTCGTATTAGGTTGTTTATTAGTCTAGTCTAATAGCAATTGATCTTGTAAGAGGTTAACAGAAACCTTACGCAAATAGCGCGAACGGATCGAAATAATGCGATCAAAAGCCAATCTAAGCACCCCATTTGTACGATTACTAAACAATACCCCGAGATTATTCTCAGTCGCGGAATGGGACAAGATGCGGGAGGAACGCGATTTAAAAATCGGATAGGATCGCGACTGTAATCCCTAAGTACGGTAGACATCCTCTCAGATCTCAATGCGAGATCTACTTCTAAAGAGACTCAGATGTCTAAAGGTACTTAGTCAGGTGCTGTCTAAAGGTACTTAGTCAGGTGCACGTCCAAATATAGTCCAAATGGAGATCCAAATTGAATTAGCTAATACATAATAAGAAATCGAATACTCCAAAATGATAATGTAATTTTGCTTGACGGTTAATTAAAACATCTATCTACACTAATATTATAAATGCGAAAGTAACTCTGTCTGTCTGTGACGTTATCACGGCGAAACCGCTGCGCCGGCTGGGCCGATTGTGATGAAATGTTATACATAGTTTTTTAAAGTCTTGGGTCGGAAAAGCTACTGTTTTCCCAAAAACTTTTTTTTTATTTTTATAATTTTTGAAATTTGTAGTGAAATTCGAAATAATTCGCGACGTAGTGGAGTCAAAGGGTAAAAGCTAGTTAAAATTATAATTTTTAAAAGATATAAGTATTTAAAAATCGATTAGCCCCCTCAGCCCCCTTAAGAATCGTCCAACTCATACTAAATTCAACCCAAAATTAAAACTAAAAGTGTAGAAACGCGTACCTCCATCACTCGTCACCCACACCCGATTTCTTACCCTCAACTGTCAAAGACACTCTTCCCTAATATATTGTGTAGCCTATGTAATAGCATTAATCATTTAGGCAAGCGGTGTTTTTGATGCTGGTATTTTCGCCTTGTTAATTCAACTAACTATTGTGTTTCTGAATTAAATTGGTTACAAACTTACAACAGTTAATTTAGATGTAATTTATTGACTGGTCTCACTGCTCTGTTGGTAGTAGCTAAGTTCAAAAGGTATTTATTTCAATAAAAACACAAGGATTACTTTGAAACGGAGGCTTACTCAGGAGCTGTATGTGTTGCTAGACGGCGCTGTGTGAAATATCCCGACAGACGTTGTCATGTCAAATTTCAATAATCCCACAGAAAAAAAGACTTTCACTTTTTCAAGGTTTACTTTTTTTCCCGAACTAATATAAAAATCGGTCAAGCCATTTTGGAGGAGTTTGGTTACAATCACATGTTCATGTTACACGAGAATGTTATATATTAGATTTACTTAATTACCTAAGCTTTATAAAATCAATGTTGGCCGAGTGGAAGGTGCCTTGACTTTTAATCCAAGGGTCATAGGTTCGAACCTATAATTTTTTCGAACACCATTTCTACCGCATCCAAAGGGTAAAAACAGGACTTATACCAAGACTCCGCTGTTCGTCTGTCTGCCTGTCACCAGGCTATGTCTGCACTGTCAGTATATCATGAACCGTGATAGCTAGACAGTTAAAATTTTCACAGATGATGAATTTCTGTTGCCACTATAACAATATACAATACAAAAAACAGAATAAAATAAATATTTAAGGGAGGCTCCTATAAAACAAACGTGATTTTCTTGTTGTTTTTTAAACTCGCAATTGAGCGGTTTTTTTTGTAAATGCTATGTACCATTGAAGTAGTTTAAAACCAATAATAGCTTGAAAAGAAATTGGAATTCTCTTAAAAACCAATCATCCCCCATAAGGGATCGTTTTAACCTAAGTTAATGATCTCCAACTCGGAACCACAAAGCCGACACCCCTAAAATTAATATAAAATAATTAAAATCACACCCCCATACGTTTTAAATCGTTAAACGAAGGGTGGAAGTTTTCCAGAGCAACGCCTTGCATCCCTTAATATTTCCCGAGGGTCTTGAGTTACCTTAAGCGGTGAGTACTCAGGGGTACGTGTTTTGAAGGAAATATAACGCATTTAGTAAAAATACAGAAGTATTAAGGTGATGCTTCAAATTTTATATAATAAATAATATAAATATTGGTGGACTTTTACACACAACGCCATCTAGCCTCAAACTAAGCAAAGATTGTACTATGGGAACCAGATAACTATTAGAATACTTCAATACTTTTTTTTTTTTTTTTGTAAATATATACTTTTTATACATAGTAACACCCAGACACAGAACAAACATCTATGTTCATCACACAAATATTTGCCCTGGGTGGGGATCGAACCCACAACCTACAGCGCAGAAGGCAGAGTTACTACCAACTGAGCTGTGAGGCCTGTCGGTGTTTTTGTTTTCTTATGGGCTGAGTCTACCCGGATAACACGGAAAAAGTGATAAAACTGAATTATCTTGAAAACCATCAAACTTAAAAAGAAACTGTCTATAATTTATGTAGCTAGTATGATTATCTAACGAATTATATAACAATGAACTGTTTATCTATTCATAGTTTTGAGTAAAAACTAAACTAGTGTTTTTGAAGAGCCAACTTTGGATAATAAATCTATCGAGAAAAGTTTCACCAATCGTATTTCTGACTATAATTTATCCAGAATAAATCCTTAAATTATCTTGCTATAAAAAACAAAACTGTATGTTTTGTGGTTATTGAGAAAAAGAGATTCTGCATTCATAAAAAAAAATATTTCTCGTCTTTAAGCGGCGACGGGCTTGCACGTCACGTGTGGAATGGTAACTACTGCAATATGTGGGCATGTGCCAAATGTAAAGTTTGGACGTGCCTCTTACTAACCCCACTAGACATCATCAAAGGATCTAGAAGTTCCTAGTATTGTCCAAAAGTAAGCCGTGTTGGTCGTCTGTTAAAATGTATATTAATATTGATTTTGGTGGACATTAGTATACAACGCCATCTAGCCCCAAGCTAAGCAAAGCTATGAGAACTAGATTACTAATAGAATACTTAAATAATTTATTTGTAAATACTTATTATACATATTAACACCCAGACACAGAACAAACATCCATGTTCATCACACAAATATTTGTCCTGGGTGGGGATCGAACCCACAACCTACAATGCAGAGGGTAGAGTTACTACCAACTGAGCAATGATAGTCATTTTTAATCATGAGGAAACCAGTTAGTATTCTTACTAATATTTTTTTAGACCGGTTATTAAAAACAGATGTTTTGCAAAAAATACATTCAACAAAATGAATTAAATGCAAGAAATTGAATGCGTTTAAAACGAACACTTGAGAAAACAAAGTCTGTTTACAAATCAAAATCGCATCGTTACACAAATGCAATAAAAATTGGCTTATAATGCTATCTCTTTTGCACAGTATGAGAATGAAAGGGAGAGATAATCCCGCCGTAATCCCAAAACATAATAAAAAGATAGTTTTGATCCGCGACACAATAGGATGAGTTTTTATAATTTTTGGGTTACACCGCTTTTGTGCTTGGTGTGCGACTATTATGATAATTATTTTATTGTTGGTTTTTATTGACTGTTTATTGGTAAAATACTAATAAATTGCTAGCGGCACGCCCCGGATTCGGTCGCTAGTCATTTTTATTACAATTTGTTGGTTTTATTTATTATATGATTAGTTTTTTATTGTCTTAAATATCTATAATAAAAAATATTGGCGTAGGTATGTTGATATTTTGAATGTAGATAAATCCTAATAATATTATAAATGCGAATGTTTGTGAGTTTGTATGTATGTTTGTTCCTCAATCAGGACTAAACGACAAAACGGATTAAGTTGAAATTTGCTGTAGATGTAGATATAATGCCCGAATAGACTACTTTAAAATATGATAAACATCCCGAAAACGATAAAAAAATGCAAAAGGGATGATTTCTGTATAGATGGCGCTGCTGTGCAATAAATCTAACATCACAGGCTAAAAACATTCAATCTTTTCTATTCGATAATTGAAATTTGACAGAACAACGTCTGTCACGGGTGGGCTAGTAAAATATAAGAAACCCTGAGTAGGTAAGTTTCGACTTGCTTAGGATCATGACAGTAATCCCCAAGTACGGTAGACATCCACCCAGATCTCCAAGCGCTCAGATTCCTGAAGATGTCTAAAGGGTACAAAAGACAAGTCCAAACATTTGGCCTGCATTCCATAAGCGACAGATTGCAAGCCCATCGCTATAAATACTAGAAATAAAATAACCGATAATATAATGAAAATAACGGTTTCCCACCTAATAACCGTTATTCCACCTTTAATTAACCGGTTATTCGATTACGATCGAGTGAACCGGCTATCGGGGCAGCTGTCGCGGCGATTCGCGCCAATTTTTACGCGCAAAGTGTGAAAATAATTGATATCGAGGGGACCGTTTCGTTATTGAAAATTTACTTCTGCCATTTTTCCCAGAGGTATTATTGGGAAATGAAAATGAAATGCGGAGTCCCATAATCTGTGATTCTAGCCGACCAGTGACAGACGTTGTCCTGTTAAATTTCAATAGTCGAATAGAAAAGACTGAATGTTTTTAGTCTGTGATGTCAAATTTGTTGCACACCAGCGCCATCTATACCAAAATCATCCCTTTTGCGTTTTTTTATCATATTGGGGATTTTTTCATATTTTAAAGTAGTTTGTATCTACATCTACACAGTAAATTTCAACTTAATCCGTTCTGTCGTTTAGACCTGAAGGCACAAACTCACAAACTTTCACATTTATAATATTATTATAACATATAACATCACCTTATCTAAGTAAATATAAAACTCTTGCATTACTGACTGACTGATCTATCAACGCAAAGCCTAAATCACTGCTCCTATAAACTTGAAATTTCGAGGGTGTATTCCTTCTGGTGTGTATAAAGGAATTCCAGAAATGAAATCCCTACTTTCCACTCTAAGAACGTAGTTATTTTTATTTTTATCTTTGTATAGGTGTAAAAGCGCTGGTTGTGGGCATTTTAACAACATTTTAATTTTCCATTAAACTAAAAACCAAATATTTCAATATTTTTTTGGACATGCCTCTGACAACTTCCCACTAGACCCCACTAGACAACTTCAAAGGATCTAAGCTTCTGGAGATCTGAGAGGATGTCTACCGTACTTGGGGATTACAGTCGTGATCCTATTTATTTAATTTTTCAGCTAGGTAGTAGGTACTTGGGCTAGGCTCACCAAAACACCACAGTTATTACGAAATTGCGTTTAAACTTCGCGTAAGCATGCAAATAATATTCACCCAACTATCCGAAAAACGGTATAACCCCAAAATTGCAAATTCTAAACACACAGCGTTAACTCGCGACCACATTGGCTCGTTTAAATTCAACACGCGTGCGGTTGTGTTAACGTTGGCTTAGTTCAAATTTGAAACGATTCGGTACAGGTGTAGTGCCTAGTGTATTAGTGTCGTAAGTTTGTGATTATAATGTTGGTACAGGGTACAGATGTAAGTTTAGTCTTATTATAAACTAGTTGTCTGCTCCGGCTTCACACGTGTATACTAATGATTGGGAAATGGTTTACATAATTGCAATTTTCGTGAATTAAATAGGCTATTTGATAAGATTTTTATATTATTTTCAATTCTGTCAAGTATTGGCCCTAAAAAAATTAATTAAATATTGGTGGCGATTCTGTTGTGTCCACGCTTAAGTTAAAATTCCTAAAAACTATCGATCTTATTTCTTTTAAGCTAAAGTTTAAAATAGCGTAACCTCAAAGTGACAGTTCTAAAACATAGAATAGTTTTGAATAAATTTACGATTTTTGTAATAGATTTAGAAACGTCAAGCTAAATTTAATCAACATGTAAAATGGTGTTTGACTAAGATGAAACTTGGTTGTGTCAAATATGCGAAATAAAATAGAGAAACGGCTAAAATATCCCAAGTTTTAGGAGGTTTTGTTTTAGTTTTTGAATAGTAATTTTATAAAACAAGCGGAAGTTAAATTTTAGGAATTTTAGGAACCGTAGGAAGTTTAAATTTTACTATTCATATAAACTTTTTCAGCCGTTTAAGTGTCTATAACGAACAACTATATAGGCCGGTATTTTAGAAAGAGAATCATATTAATCCAAACTGCTTAAGTAATAGTGGATTAAAACCACTACAGATTATAAAATCATTTGCTTGCGCGGTACATAATAATGTCAGTGTCACACGCCACCGCAACACGAGCATTGTTCATGATAATTGTCTGATATAGCTTTATCCAGTGGATGTGCTCGTATATTATAATACTAGCATAAACCTGACGACTTCGTCCGCGTAGATTCAGAGAGTATTTACTACTTACTTTAGCGTACAACATGAGTTCTAAAAACATGAATTCCTGAAAACAAAAGACAATTTCTGGGTACTCTATTTATAAATATAGGGGCATATAGGGGTGGTAATAGTATTTGACTGGCCTCACAGCTCGGTTGGTAGTAACTCTGACTTCTACGCTGTTGGTTGTGGGTTCGATCCCCACCCAGGACAAATATTTTTGTGATAAACATAGGTGTTTGTTTTTTTTCTGGGTGTTAATGTATTTTGTGTATGTATTTATACAAAAAAGTATGTAAGTGTTCTATTAGTTATTTAGTTCCAAATAAGCTTTGCTTTGTTTGGGGCTAAACGGCGTTGTGTGAAATGTCCACCAATATTTTTTTTTAATTAGGTAAGTATTTATAATGATTGAAATAACTAAATTATCCATTTGTCACGTACAGTTGTTGGTAAAATAAGAATTATCTAATATCGCCATTTTGAATTAACAATCATGTTTGAAACGTCAAAATACTGTCAATAATCATAACAAAATCTGACGCAAACGTCACACCAAGCATTAACCTCTTTTACCCTCCCTAAACTACAGAAAATAACAATTCTCAACACCTGCTCGAAGGATCGAAACGACCAACTCGATCCGAAACGATAATCGAATAGAAATTTAACGGAACAATTTATTCCTTGAATATCTGACTTGAATATGACTTTCACGTAAAAAAGTACCCGCTGAATCTGAGTAATATAAACTTTGGCAAATATATCTTTGCTTGTCAAAGCGATAGAGCACCGCCTTATTCCTAACGCGTTAGAGTTGAAATTGAAACGGCAAATTCGAAGGAACGGTAAAATCAAAATGGTGGGCGATATCGTAGTCGATCGAAATTCGAATATTATTTCAATATGGCGCCCAATGACATGTTAATATGGGATTCGGTGCGATATGCATAATTTTATAACGTGCATTTTCGAAAGTTCGACTTATACCGTTTCTGTTGTTCAATCTTTGAGTTTTTGTTTAGCATTGATCGAATCAATTTTATCGAACAACAAAAATTTATGAAATTCCATGAAAAGCTAAAAATTGTATTTATCTTTAACAATAATAAATGTTGGTGGATATTTTACACATTGCCATCTAGCTCCAAACTAAGACAAACTAGTTAACTGTAGATTATTTTAGAAGTAGAGTATAGCCAAAGAAAAGATGGATGGACTTTGTGAGAAAGAAAGGAGTGAGTGATTAGATGACCGCTGATAGGGGGAAATGGAAGAAGAATACATATGTTGTGCCGACCCCACTTAAGTGGGATAATGGCTGGAAGATGGTCATAATTAATTAAAATGTAAGTGAACTTAGAGTTATTTTATCTAGTCTTATTATTAGGTATAGTTTAAATACTGAAACGTGATATTTTTTTATTTATTTTATTTAGTAAAAAAAATATATAAGTACATAAGGTAAATATTTACAAAAAAAAGTATAAGTAGGTATAAGTATTCTAAAAGTTATCTACTTCCCATAGCTTTGCTTAGTTTGTCGCTAGATAGCCCTGTGAAATGTGATAAACTTATTTATTTATTTCTGAAATCAATTTCAAACGAAGGCTCCTAACAAACGGATTCTCTTTATTATCAACGTAAAAACGGAAAAACTACAAAAAAATACAATAACCGGTTTTTCCATTAACGCTTATAACGCTACAATCTCTTCTTACATCTTAATTTACTGAGAGGCAGCATGGCGTCGACTTTTTCAATAAAACCGGTAACATCTGGACCGACACTTAAGCGCGGGGGCGGGAGAGAGACAGATATACTAAGCTACGGCATGTTAGAGCGAGATGGGGAGAAAGGGGTCGGCGTAGGAATTAATATGTCCTTTTCTTACCGTTTTCGTCGGACGCAAGTTGCTATATTTATTATTGATGTCCTATTTTCTGTGATATTTTTAGGATGCGAGCAATTAAGGGCGGAGAGTTTATGTGTCGTTATAACAAAAGGACAGAGAGATAGATAATTATAATTGTAGTAGGAGAAATTCTTACTATACTTACTATATTTACCGAAATACGAAACTAGTGGAAACCCTAGCGACTTCGTTCATCATCAGACTTCAAACCCCGCTACACACCCACTTAGGGCTTACATTTTGGAAATAACTATAGATTTTGACTCGGGTATTAATCACGTAATTACCTTTAATTTATTTTCCCGACGTTACGACTATGTTACAATAGCCATGGTCGCGGGCAGACTGCCCTAATGTTATGCTACTAATAACGATAGTTTGAAAAATATTTTTTGGAAATTCATTTCTTAGTGTAGTGCACCCCTACACTCTAATAGGAATATGCCCTTCAAGTTTCAAGTTTCTAGGAGCAGTGGTTTAGGCTGTGCGTTGATAGATCTGTCAGTCAGTAATGCAAGAGTTTTATATATACATACAGTCGTGGTCAACTAATTAGGGACACTCTTTGGTTAAACCGAATTGTGAATTTATTTTTTATTTTCCAACGAGTCTAAACCATATTCCATATCTCTTACATGTAAGTATAATTAGTCATTTATGTGCCCGATTATACAAACAATAACAACTTCTTAAACATTAAACCTCTTTACAGTATAGCTGATAGATTATCGTAATGCTATTTGTTCAAATAATGCTGGCTGGCCATTTAATTAGGGACACTGAGATATTGCGTTCTATTTTCAAAATTTGAATCTCAATACTTTTTTACTTCTTCTCTTATTGTTTCGTGGTAGTTTTGGCGGCAATCCCGATATTTATTTTAAGTTTTGAAAAATATTTTGAAGAAAAATGGGTAAAAATAAAAGTTGCGATCCAACACTACGAAAAATTATCATGAAGTTTGTTGTCGAGCATGGTTGGCCATACCGAAGGATAGCAGAACATTTAAATTGTTCAAAAACTATGGTATACAATGCAGTGCAACATGTCAGACGCAATAACACAGATTTAAATGTGCCCAGAACAAAAAGATCGAGAAAAACAACTCCGCAAGAAGATAGAATGATAACCAGGTTAGCTAAGAAAGATCCGTTTCTAGGCTCTATTTTAATTAAACACGAAGTGTTTGGGACAGACGAAAGAGCTGGTGTCTCAGCGAGGACCGTTCGATGACGTCTGGTAGAAGCAGGGTTGTTCGGAAGAGTAGCTCGCAAAGTACCGTTGTTGAAGAAAGAACATAGAAATGCTCGTTTGGCGTTTGCACGTAAATATGGACATTGGACCTACGCCCAATGGCAACATGTATTATTCTCTGACGAGACCAAGGTTAATTTGATTTCTTCAGATGGAAGGCAATACGTACGGCGTCCAGTAAAAGCGGAAATGAATCCAAGATTCACAAAAAAGCAGGTGAAACATGGCGGTGGAAACATTAAAATGTGGGGTTCATTTTCTGGACGTGGAGTGGGACCTGTGAGGAAAGTTCAGGGTAACTTAGACCAACATCAATACAAGGCAATATTGGAGGAAACGATGCTTCCCTATGCTGAGGAGCATCTCCCTATTATATGGACGTTTCAGCATGATAACGACCCGAAACATACCGCCCGTTCAGTCAAGTCGTTTCTTACCAGTCAGTCAGTATCGGTGCTAGATTGGCCAGCAAATAGCCCGGACCTTAACCCAATCGAGCACCTTTGGCACGAAATCAAGAAAAAAGTAGCCACTTATCGTACCACAACTTTAGATGAACTTAATGAAGCTTTTTGTGAGGCATGGGCAAAAATTCCTGTCGAAACATGCCAGAAACTGATAATGTCTATGCCACATCGGTGTCAAGCGGTAATTACTAACAAAGGTTTTGCTACTGGGTACTGATTTTACACGTAATAAAATGGAGCTGTTAAAGATATTATAATACTGCAGATTATTAGTTTTGTTTAACTCTATTTTTCATTATAGTTTACTGTCCTTAATTAAATGTCCAGCTACAGAATTATACCTTAAAATTGAATACATGTTCAACCTTTGATATTAAATACTTTTTTCTATTTATTTATTCTTTTATTTACAGCCATTTAAAGCATAATAATCGGACCAAATTATGCAAATAATAGTTACTGAGAAATCAATAGGGTTTTATATTTGTATGTACATAACCGGTTATTGTTCTTCACTATCTTGCATGTCCCTAATTAGTTGACCACGACTGTATATATATATATATATATATATATATATATATTTGTTATTATATTATATGTATATATATATATATATATATATATATATATATATATATATATATATATATATAATATAATAACAAATAAACCCGTAATCTGTTACTTTACAGGAATGCTGTAAAAGTATTTTGGTTTTAAGTAATAAGTTACAAGTAGGGTGAGAGCGCTGGTTGTGGCCATTTTAATTTTCAAATAAATGGTTTATATTGAAAAATGATTATAACGACGATTTTTAAACAAAAAATAATAGAGTATTTATCTATCTCTTAGGTTATGCAAAAGTTTTGTAACAGTCAATATTTATTTATTAATTATTCATATTTAAAAAGACTAAACGGGAAGTAATTAGTTGTGGTCAATCAAATCTAGATGTAACTCAGGTAACGTTAAATCAGATAACGCATCACAACTGTTACTAATCTAAACGGACTATAGACAAAAAATTGTATCAACTATAGATTTTTAACAAGTTTGTTTGCTATGCTTAGTAAGTGACTGCAAAATTGAAAATGACCAAAACCGGGGTAGGCAACACAACCGGGTCTTTGACCCCAATATAAAATATTTTGATCTTTAAACAGCTAGTATTATATGCTTGTTAATGCTAAATACAAATAATCATAAGGATTCTTCTAATATGCAAAATATTAAAACATTTAGAACAATCGATCAAATATAAATCGTTTATTTGAAAATTAAAATGTTGTTAAAATGGTCACAACGAGCGCTCTCACTAATTTTAACATGATACCTTCCTGAGAAAAAGAGTATTGACAGAAAGACAGACAAATATCGAAGTGATCCTATAAGGGATCCGTTTTTCTTTTTAAAGTACGAAACCATAAACATTAATCATGTCGAACATTTTCAAAAAATCATCATATATAACAATTACACATAACATAGTATGTTATAGTAACATTTAGCCAAAGGCTAAGCGACATGTTTTTTATGCCCTACTTGTTTTTGATTTGTTGATTTGTGATTCTTTAATGCAACATGATTTTTTGAGAATGTTTGATTTTTATAGGGTTCCGTACTTCAAAAGTAAAACAGAACTCTGGTACGATAACTCCGTTGTCTATCTGTCTTTCCTCAGACTCTTTTACAGGTAGGTATCAAGTTAAAATATTCAAACACTTAGTTCTACGGCCTCATGAAACATGAACTTATATTATAACTTAAACGCAATTTAAGAATTAAAAAAAAATCTTTCTTTTATCAAAAGCTGCAATATCATCGAGTAACATAGCCCATAATTTAATTTAAAAAGTATCTAAAATTTGCTTATAATCTACGACGCCAAAGCAGGCAGCCTTAAATGTTTAGTGTTCCTACCAGTATTTATAAATTATTTTTCATGTTTGAGCCTTCACCTTGTTCTTACGGCACCACACTGGAGCTCTATAGCAATAAGGATCATTGAAAAAAAATATTGGCCCTAAGCCGTGTTTGTTGCCTGATTCTTTTAGGCTTGGTTGCGAGGAACAGGCGTAGAAATCAAAGTCAATGTCAAAAGGTATTTAATTAAACAAAATCACAAGGATCACTTTGAAATGTTTAGGACTTTAGGAGCTAGGTAAACCTACGCCTGTTCCTTGCGACCATTGTCTAGAAGAAGAATCAGGCAACAAACTCGGCACAATGCTTATCATTTTCGGTTCGAAAACATTATAGGATCTACGAGTACAAAAGGAAGTTTAGTTTTTCCGACGGTAAATACGTCATTGCCGTATATCTTTTTACCTGGTGATCCGATTTCGATGATTATCTTTTCATTGTGTAGAGAATAGTCCCAAGTTGGTCCCATTTAAATTATATTCATATAGAACTAATAGTTCCTTCATAAAACGTAAAAAAGTAATATTGTCCCTTGACTTTTCGATTGGTCGAAATATTCTAATCGGTTTTCTTTTTAGTTTTTTAAACGTATTTTTTTAATCCATAATCAATTACATACCAAATTTCATTAAATATTAAATTTTTTCTGTTATTCAGTCCCTGCTTTCTGAGGTATGAAATCCTAAAATATAAATAGGCTGTCACAAATAAAGCATGGTATAGATATCCTCTGAAATCTTTAGGTACCTAAAGTAAAAAAATATATCTTATATCTAATTACAAGCGGTGACGGGCTTGCAACATGTCACATAATGCTAAGCACTGCAAAATGTGGTCATGTGCCAAACGTAATCTTTGGACGTGTCTCTGACTTCCCTTTAGACATCTTCAAGGATCTTAAAGCCTGGAGATCTGAGAGGATGTCTACCGTACTTGGGAATTACAGTCGTGATCCTATTTCATTTTTCAAACTATAATATTACTAGATTCCGCCCGCAACTTCACTCGCATCGTACCTGTATAAAGAGTAACCTATATTCCAGGATATAAGCTATGTTTATTCCAAGTTTCATCCAAATCTGTTTGGTCGTTTTGGCGTGATTGAACCAGAAACATCCTTATAATATACGCTAGTAATCAATATTTTGATTTAATTTGAATATTAACTCACCATTCATATTAGTTTTGGCAGGTTCTTCTCGATCGCCAAGAATAGCACTAACACTGAATTTCAGCAGCGGTTTCTTCTGCTCAAACTCTTCACAGCTTCTCATATCCTCTGTGTACACCTTCTCTCTTCCAACCTCCTCATCGGAGTTCTCATGGTAATTCAAATTGAACCTTTTTTCGAGCTCCTCCAACCTCCTTATTCCGGACTTTTTGCATGTGAACGGGGGACAGTCAATGCTGCCACATGATTGACAACGGCGGTTTAAATTTGGAATGTTCAAGACCTCCTTTTCCTCATTACGTTGGTAGTACTCATTGTTGTAGTACAACTCGTTTTTGACAGGATTGTAGATCTCTTCTTCGTCTCTGCTCTTAGATTCTTCATCTTCGATGGATTCTTCGTTTTTTTCTTCGTCATTTTCCGTTTTCGACTCGTCTATTTCTGGGCTATTTTCCCTTGAACGCTCGTAGTTTTGTCTGTGTAAAACATAGTTTTCAATTTGTTGATTTAAATACTGGTTGTGTAACTCAGCTGTTTTTTGTTGGTGGAGAATGTTGTCGACTAAAAACGGCGATGTCATGTTAAAAGCCTGATTTTTGTTATATAAGTTTTGTATAGTCTTCAACATAATGTTGTGGTCTAGTTTGTTTGTGAACGGATTTAGCTTTAATGGTCCATGTTTTAGATCCGTCGGGTACATTATATTATCATTATTTTCTAAAAAAAAATACTACTTTATAACTATTTATACTGTCATTGTCAACTAACACGTCACTAAAAAAAAAAGGAAAAATATCAATTAAAATTCGGATCGAAAATTTCAAATATCGAATTATTCGGAGAATGATCGAGCTAGAAAACACGTGCGTCTCCCTCGACGGTGTAACAACGACTGACTTAAAAGGGAGTGGTTCTTAGGGGCGGATATCACGGGGTGGCTTTTTAACAGAGCTTTTGTTAAGCCGACCAATCGACCAAGACCTGGCTGGTACTTCGCCCGTTAACATTTATTGAACAAACCTCGACTGGGGTACTAAACTCGGAGCTCTTGTCACAGTGGTCATCTAATCGCCTTACAAATTTGTCTTACTGTAACACATATGCGATTCTGACATCTATGTCACGGTGATAAGAGCGTTTTTGTGGTTTTTGAAGGTATTAGTAAGTTTGTTTCAGTATAGGGAGTATGTGTATTATTCATAGGTCGAGAGTAAAAAGGATGTATAGCCGTTTTTTTGTTTCATATCATATTTATTGACTTTAGGACGGTTTTGCGGTAGATTTCAGAGTGTTCTAATAATTAATTTGTGAAATTGACTCGATTATTGAAATACATCAAGAATGTAATGGTAAAATGTAATAGGAACACGACTGTAATCATCAAGTAAGGTAGACATCCTCTCAGATCTCAAGGCGCTCAGATCCTTGAAGATATCTAAAAGGGGTAGTTTGAGGCACGTCCAAACATTACATTTGCACATGCCCATTTAGCAGTAGATATGATAATTCAATGTTTCAAACCTAATATCTAATTAAAATACTTAAGTGATGATGTATGAAATTGTGTCAGAGATTTTTTTCTGCAAAATATTGGTATGTGTCATTATATGACAATTACGTATTTCAAAACGGTGAAGGAAAACATCATTAGAAACCAGTTAGTATTCTTATAAGCGGCGATGGGCTTTCAACCTATCACGTACGGAATACTAACTACTGCTAAATGTTATTGTGCCAAACGTAATGTTTGGACGTGCCTCTGACTTACCCCTTTAGACATCTTCAAAGGATCTATAAGCTCCTTAAGATCTAAGAATATGTCTACCGTACTTGGGGATTACAGTCGTGATCCTATTTATTTTTAATATGTGACCGGTTGCGAACCAGCTACGTCGTAGCCCGCCTACGCCGTAGCCTATCTACGCCGTAGCAAGCCTTTTGTTTCGTAGCACACTTTAAATTCGAGCTATTTGTTTTGAAAGATATAGGATTACTTGTTATATAAATAAACAAATACTGGTGGATATTACACACTGCGCCATCTAGCCCCAAACTAAGCAAAGCTAGTACTATGGGAACCAGAAAACTATTAGAATTCTTACCTAAAATAATTATAACACATAACAAACATCTATATTCATCACACAAATATTTGTCCTAGGTGAGGATCGAACCCACAACCTATAGCGCAGAAGGCAGAGCTACTACTAGCTGATGTGTGGGGTCTGTCGATATGAATATAATTATTATGTATATTAAAGCAATATGTAGGATTACTAAATAGAAATTATATTTTCTCTAACTTTGTATTTGTTAATTTCCATAATATTATACTAGCGCCATCTGTACCAAAATCGTCCTTTAGCGTCTTTTTATCATTTTGGGGATGTTTTTAGGATTATAAACACCTCTATTTTTTAATTCTGGTAACATTCCAGATCTACGGTAAATTTCATCTAATCCGTTGTTTAGGCCTGATTGACTATCAAACATACAAACATCCTCACAAAATTTCGCATTTATAATATTACTAGCTGTCCCAACAGACGTAGTCTCGATTTTTTAAAATATTTTTGAATACAAACCTTGTCCTGACAATAACGAACACACTACAATTAAAAAAAAAATTACTAAAAATTATCCAATTTGGTGCAGTCGTTCCAAAGTTAAGTTACATACATTTCGACGGTTCATTTAATTATATAGATTTGGATAACGAATATGTATTTGTATATTCAGGTAATATGTAGGTTTACTAAATAGAAACTAGAGTTTCTCCAACTTTATATTTGATAATTTAATATTAGATGACTAAAAACAATAACACAGAAAATGATTATTATTTATACGTTCTCAAAACCAAATAATACGAAATAACGAAACGTCAAAAACAAGTCTGGCCGAAAAGAAAAGAATGACCGCCGAGTTAAAGAAAAAAGTGTTCCAATTTTGAAATTAGCCACACCCCCGTTTTGTTATTGGTCGCCGCGCTTATTTCAAAATGGCGTTTGTTTTGCTACTAAACTAATTATAATTTCAACCTTATTTAAATAGCCATAAAGTTCAAATCCTTTTGCGTTTTTTATAAAAGATTATGAAGATGGAAAAGGTATTTTGTGCGAACAATATGAATTTTATTCTCTTGTATTCGATGTTAATATTAAGAGACGTTTTGAATAAGTCGATTATAATATTATCTCAAACGACTTGAAAGATTGAGAGAACTTTTGTTTAAGTAAAGATTTCACGATGAAAAATTACTTTTATGAATCTATACTAATCTAGCTATACTAATATATCTAGCTATACCTACTAATATTAAATGCGAAAGTAACTCTGTCTGTGACGTTATCACGGCCAAACCGCTGCGCTGGGCCGATTGTGATGAAATTAAATATAGATATAGTTTAAAGTCTTGGGATGGACATAGGCTACTTTTAACGCAAAATTTTCCTTTGTTTTTTGAAATTTCAATGTTTTCCGATAAAGTTGAATAGAATCGCCTCTGACTACCCCCTCAAGACATCTTCAAAGGATATAACACTGGACATCTGAAAGAATGTCCGTACTTTGGGATTACGGTCGTTATCCTATTTATATTATTATTTATAGATTAAGAATCAATATTATCACGACTAATAGGTTCAATAAAGTAAAGCAATTCTTATAAGAAAGCTTCTAAAAAGAAAATCTCATAAGACATTCAAACTATTTAATGTTAAATTAAATAAAAAGTTATACAAAGAAGTTTACCTCCTACAAAATATCTGATTGATTCTAAATGTCAAGAAAGTCAAAATCAAAAGGTATTTTTAGTTCATTAAAAACACAAGGATCACTTTGAAACGTGTTAGGAGATAGGTGGAGCTACGCCTGTTCCTAACCAAGCCTAGAAGAATCAGCCAACAAACACGGCTTGGCACCTATATTTTTTTTCAATTATCCTTTTCATAATGCTATGTAGAGCTTCAGTGTAATGGCTATCGAACAAGGTGAAGGGGTAGGTAGGTCCACGGCTTTATTACCTACCTAAACAAGTAGGTAGGTTGGTAACAGACAGACAGACCGATTATGTCAAAACAATACGAGATAAGTAATTGTTTGATGCACATATTGTTTGGTCTCACAACCCCAAAAAAATGGATTGTACTAAACGTTTTTTTTATTTTTAAGGTTCCGTAGGTTAAAGTAGAACCCATCAAAGATCATTACGACTACGCTTTTGTCTGTCTGTCACAGGTATTTGATCGTAAATTAAAATGTGCGGAAATTGGGATGATAAACACACATACACATACCTACCTACAAATATGCGTACAGATGGGTATCCTTTATTATAAGGTTTTATGTGTAGGTACATAAATATAATTATACGGAACCCTAGTTTTGCGCGTCAGTTTCTAACTTAACCGTTTATTTTGTTTTGACATCAACCCTTTCTTGCAAATGTCCGAATCGAATCTCTTTAGTAGCGTAAATATGAGAATTGAATAGAGGGGACATAGTTGCATAAATTATAGCATAGATATAAAATATATAAAAATACCAATTATTACTGGTTACTTACTGTTTAAGCCGTGTTGGCCTAGTGGGATGGACTTCGACTTTCAATATGAAGGTCGTAAGTTTGCATATAGATCGGAATCATTGGATTTTCAGTTAAAAAAATGTACCTATGCGCATTAACACGTGCTAACAACGGTGAAGGAAAACATCGTGAGGAAACCAGTTAGTATTCTTGTAAGCGTCGACAAGCTTGCTACTTGTGATGTGTAGAATGTTAACTACTGCATAATATAGGCATGTGCCAAATGTTTGGACGTGCCTCTAATGACCCTCTTTAGACATCTCCTAGGATCTAAGAGCCTGGAAATCAGAGAGGATGTCTACTGTGCTTGGGTATTACAGTAGGTTGTGACCATATTTCATTTATCCCACATCTATCAAATTATATCCGGTTTAGTCCATTTTAAATAAAACACATTTGAATAAACCGAAGCATATAATCGCAAATTACTGCTATAGGCAGTAAAACGATAAAATATAAATTAATTATGACAAAACAGAATCTGTGCAACTAATTCCGTGACAAATTCAACAAAAGATGGCGGCACGTGCGCTCCCGCCGAATGAGTGTCAACTGTCATTCGCAGACTGTTGCATTTTATTGGCTTTTAATTTTATGACGCGAAGTTTTTCTACCAAAGAGATATTAGATCATTTTCGTCGAAGTATACGACCTATATACCATTTTTTTGCTGAATTTAGAATAGTTTTTTCTCAATAACCGCAAAACATACAGTTGCTTTTTTATAACAAAGATAACATAAGGATTTAATCTAAATAAATTATAGACAGAAACACGATTGGTGCAACTTTTCTTGATAGATTTATTTTCCAAAGTTGGCTCTTTAAACTTGTTTTTTTGTAAGGGCTGTACCCGGATAAGACGGAAAAATAAAAAGGGTTAAAACCGCATTATCTTGAAAACCATCAAATCAAACCTTAAAAGAAACTGTCTTCCATTTATGTAGCTAGTATGATTAACTAACGAATTATATAAAATGAACTGTCTAGCTATTCATAGTTTTGGGTAAAAACGTAAATAGTGTTTTGGAAGAGCCAACTTTGGAAAATAAATCTATCGAGAAAAGTTTTATTTCAGTCATAGTAGGTTGTGGGTTCGATTACTACCCAGGGTCCCAGGATAAACATTTGCGTGACGAACATAGTTGTTTGTGCTGTGTCTGAGTGTTAATATTAGATAGGTATCTAAAATAAAAATAAAATAAATAGGATCACGACTGTAATCGGTAGACATCCTCTCAGATCTCCAGCTTCTTAGATCCTTTGAATATGTCTGGTGGTGGTAGTCAGAGGCACGTTCAAACATTATATTTGGCACATGCCCACATTTTGCAGTAATAAGTATCTATTTACAAAAAAAAGTATGTAGGTACCTATGTATTTTATCAGTTATCTGGTGGTTCTATCGGTTATCATAGTACCTACCTACAAGATTTGCTTAGTTTGGGGCTAAAGGGCGCTGTGTGAAATGTCCACTATCATAAAATACCATAGACGTCATTTCTACTCAAATAGGTATTAGACGTTTTTTGATCTTCATTGAATAATCTGCAGCAAAACCTACCAGCGCCATCTATTGTCGAGTAGCCTAACTACATAGGTAGCCATATTTTCTTTCGCGGTATAGAGCACTCATTTTTTGAGAAAATACCATAGTATCTGGGTACGTATTCTGTGAATAAGTTTATTAAATTTACTAGCGCCATCTATTGTCGAGTAGCTTAACTACATATCAAACCATCTTGCTATTTTTTTGCAGCGAACATCCTATTGTACAAGCTGTAGTAGAGTGAGGCTAGATGGCGCTTACACCGATATATATATTTTTAATTACCATTTGAAAGGTACAATATTCCGGATAGTCATTAAGCTACATATCATCTGTAGGTTGTGGGTTCGATAACCACCCCGGGACAAACATTTGTGTGATGGACATAAATGTTTGTTCTGTTTCTGGGTGTTATATTATAATTAATCTTAAGTATTTACAAAAAAAAAAGTATTTATGTATTCTATCAGTCATCTGGTTCTATCATCTATCAGTCATAGTTCATGTTTTGCTTATTTTGTAACTGGAATGTGAAGCCTGAAATTGGTTAACATGTCACACTTCACATCCAAGCTACAAATTATAGATATAAATATTATATGTATTTACAAAAAAAAAGAATTTAATCTATCAGTTATCTAGTTCCCTTAGTACAGGCTTTACTTAGTTTGGGGCTAGAAGACGTTGTATGAAATGTCCACCAATATTTATTTATTATCCTTACACAAACGAAGCCGCGTACAGTAGTATTAAGTAAGTAGTAGTATTAATAATAAAATAAATAACAACCCATAATTAAACAAAGCTTTATTTAAAAGACTAGCATTCATTACAAATTCGAAATGGAATATCTACTTAAACGAATTAAATGTGCAATAAAACCTTACGAAGTGACTTTCCGAAAGCACTATCAACAGTTTAGGTATAAAGTTCACTAACAAAATTAGCCGTCAACTTAAGATGTTTTTGATGAATGCATAATCGTTTTTTCTCAATAACCGCAAAATATACAGTTTTGTTTTTTATGACAAAGATAACATAAGGATTTAATCTAGATAAATTATAGACAGAAACACGATTGGTGAAACCTTTCTCGATAGTTTTATTTTCCAAAAATAGCTCTTCAAAATCACTAGTTTCGTTTTTAATCAAACTATGAATAGCTAAACAGTTAATTTTTATATAATTCGTTAATCAAACTAGCTAAGTAAATTATAGACAGTTTCTTTTTAAGTTCGATGGTTTTCAAGATAGTGTAGTTTTATCACTTTTTCCGTCTCGCATACCACCTTAAACCATTAGTTAAAAAGGCAAATTTTGGTACGAAAACATGTTAAAAAGCTCGCGTTTATTAAACTTGTACTTCCTACTTTAATTTCTAGAAAGAACTTAATAATTTAAATGTTATGGGACTAACTTGGGACTATTCTCTACATAATAGAAAAAAAAACATCCAAATCGGATCACCAGGTACTTATGCGCAGTCATACATCAAAAAAAACACGCGAGAATCTCCTATTTCCGAGTTAAAAAACTACTTTTCTTAAGTTCACGCCTAATTTTATAAGAACTTCTTAGCGGTGATTTCATTATCTCTTTTTGTTCTAAATGTGTTTTAATAATACTTCTTCAATAGCACCTTAACATACGTAATAATAATTATTTACAACGACTTTTTACAAAAAAAAGAATCTCGACTCCATTAGTCCCCAAATTAATAAATATTTTAAACGGGCTTTAATCGCGTTGTCCTATTTTTTAGGGTTCCGTACCCAAAGGGTAAGACGTAACCCTATATTACTAAGACTTCGCTGTCCGTCTGTCTGTCACAAGGATGTATCTCATAAACCGTGATAGCTAGACAGTTTTTTTTACTTATAAATAAATAGGTAAAAACGCAATAAACACCCGTTTGAAGTAATTTAAAAATGTTAAAAGACTATAACCCGCTCAGATTCCGGAAGACGTCTTAGCGTAGTCAGAGGCACGTCCAAACGCCACATTTAGCATGTAACCACATTTAATTACCAGACGAAATCATCATCTTGATATATTAATAAAAATGTATTAAATTCAATTTATTTAAAACTAGGTACTTAAACAAAATTAAATAGGATCGAACTGTAACCCCCAAGTACGGTAGACATCCTCTCAGATCTCCAGGCTTATAAATCCTTGAAGATGCCTAGAGGGGGTAGTCTGAGAGACGTCCAAACGTGACATTTGGCGCATGCCCACATTTTGTAGTTAGATTAATAATAGTTTTTATAATAGATTAAATTATATAATATTGCGCTTTGGATTAATTAGCTCTCTTTTAGCATTAAAATTAATTACATTTTGTATGATTTTATGAGATCAAATACACAAAAATTTAATTTTGGTTTGAATTAATGAATGACAATGTTCAATACAATCCTCTCAGATAAACATAAACAAAAAAATACGCGTAAAATTGTTAACCACCTATTTTCGTCGGTTGAAAGTATTAAAATACTTTTATAATTTTGAAAATGTAATTACTTACCCTACGTTTAATGATAATTACATTGAAATAGACCGAGATAAGTATACCAATTCTTTAGTTAAGTATCTCATAGTTAAACCACATAAGTCAGACCACTCCATGTTATTTTGTTAGAAATAGCCAGTTTTTTTGTGTTACTTTGTTGACCCTTCGAACTAAGGCAGAGTTAGCAATGGGACCTCTTTTTTACGCCGGTTAAAAACACATAACATACATTTTTATTTTAGATATAAAAAAAAAACTATAACAAATAAATTCCACATTCATTTTAGGCACTTATATAAATCATTTATTACTTAATGGAATAAATAATCGAAATAAAAATAAATAAATAGGATCACGACTGTAATCCCCAAGTACGGTAGACATCCTCTCAGATCTCCTAACCCTTAGATCCTTTAAATATGTCTGGAGGGGGTAGTCAGAGGCACGTCCAAACATTACATTTGGCACATGCCCACAATTTGCAGTAGTTAAGCATTCCATGCGTGACAGGTTGCAAACCCAACGTTTAAATTCAAATAAGTTGATTAATTATTATTTGAGTTGTGTAAATTGACATTAAGTAACAAAAGTGATGAATAGTTTAAAAAGAATAAAACATGAAAAAATACGAATCATGATCGTAATTAAATAAATAAATATTTGTGGACACTTCACATAGCGCCATCTAGCCCCAAACTGAACAAAGCTTGTACTATGGGAACCAGATAAACCGACTTAAATACTTTTTGCTAGTAAAATGTACACCAATATTTATTTATTTTTATTTAACTCAATCGGCAGCCGTATTGCGTAAGTACACTAGTAATCGTAATCGACTCAACTGTCAAAATCCCATTTCGTAATTGTCAAAAGACAATGAGACTTTGACAGTACAGACTAAAATTTAAGCTCAATGATAACCAAAATCAGCTTCAACGGTCACAAGACAAAGGGAATTTGACAGTTGAAACCGATTGCGATTACCAGCGAGCTTACGCAACAAGACCGTTTGTCTTCTCTTTCAGACCTTCCATGTTTTATTCTTATTTAAAATTAAATTATTAAGCCTAAGGCCTAGGCCTAAGCATTTATATAGCACTAGCCTCCCCCCGCGGCTTCCCTCGCTTAGTACCTAGATAAAAAATATCCTATACGCTATTCCAGGATATAAGCTATGTATATTCCAAGTTTCATTTAAATCCGTTCGGTCGTTTGACATCCACAAACATCCAAACATCCTCACAACTATCGGATTTATAATATTACTAAGATACGAAATGATAGTTACCGCTAACGTAGGTTCAAATCCCCGCGAGGCAACATCACTTTTTCCACGTTCCAAATTTTTTTTCTTAGCTTCATATTACATGAAAACACCATAATATTGCTTCGGGAGACACTAAATAGGTTGTCATCTTTTGTCAAATACATGTTAAACAAGAAAAACATGGCTATTGATGACAGAAACAAAACGCAGTAGTTTCCGCTAACGCAGGTTCAAACCCCATCGAGGCAACATCACTTTTTGCGCTCCCATTTTTATTTCCAGGCATATATTATATTAAAACACCATAATATTGCTCCGGGAGACACTAAACAAGTTGTCATCTATTGTCAAATACATGTTAAAAGAGAAAAACATGGCTATCGATGACATAAAGTGCCAAATGTCATGGGAATCGTAGAGTTGGAGTAAGGAGCACACCCGATTGTTTTGACGCGACTGCGCTGGTGTTAGCTGAAACAAAATATATTAATTTAATACATATTTATAAAATATAATATCTATAGGCGTGTTGGCCGGGTCGTGGAGTTCGTGGGTTCGAATCCCGGCGTGCATCAATGGATTTTTCTGTTCGAAAAATTTATATGCTCATCAAAAACACGTGCTCACAACGGTGAAGGAAAACGTCGTGAGGAAACCAGTTATTGTACTTATAAGCGGCGATGGGCTTGCAACCTGTCACGTATGGAATGCTAACTACTGCAAAATGTGGGCATGTGACAAATATAATGTCAGAGGCACATCCTCTGACTACTCCCACTAGACATCTTCAAAGGATCTAAGCGTCTGGAGATCTGAGAGAATGTCTACCGTACTTGGGGATTACAGTCGTGACCCTATTTTGTTTATTTTATTTTATATTTTAGATTGGAGTAAAGTTTAATATAAATGTATGAAACTTACCGCCCAGTTAGTGCTTTGATCTAGATAGAAATAGCTTGAACTAAACCACACGGTGTAAGTCAATGCGATGTATACCCAGCTGAAAGAAAGAAAATAAACACATAAAATACTAGCTGAAACATAACAGACGTTGTCCTGTCCAAATTTCAATAATCGCATAGGAAAAAAGACTATCAGTTATAACGAATTTTACAATTATTCAGGCAACGTCAAACTCAATAGGTATTTATTTAAATAAAATCACAAGGATCACTTTGAAACGTGTTAGCTAGGTGAACAAACACGGCTTGGGAGCTCACATTTTTAGGGTTCTGTACCCAAAGGGTAAAAACGGGATCCTATTACTAAGACTGTCTACTGTCTGTCACAAGGCTGTATCTCGTGAACCGTGATAGCTAGACAGTTGATCACAAACATCGACTACATAGCCCAGAAGACACCGCATGCAAGGCGAACACTGTCATCCAAAACATCAGGCTTATACGGCCGATAAAAAATACCGCGCGTCAAACCTGCAGTAGTACCGACCACTTCCTTGACCCGTGCACATCTCGTCTGTTTATGCTACAAAACCATTACCACAAGCTCAAGTTACACTGGTTATTTTCCTTGTCGATAGTCAATAGTGTTGTACCACTACTCAATAATTGATGATCGATAAACCTACATAGTAGTAACAACAACAGTTGGACCTAACTAGTAAAACTACTTATTGCCAACTAGCTTCCGTCCGCGGCTTCGCTCGCGTTGTTCCTACATGGAAGTAACCTATTTGCTATTCGCATTTATAATATTATCGCTTTTATTTATAATTATAATTAACAAATGTTGTCTTAAGTTCCCGTTCCCGTTCGCGTTCGCGTTCCCGATCCCGATCCCGATCCCGATCCCGATCCCGATCCCGATCCCGATCCCGATCCCGATCCCGATTCTGATCCCCGATCCCGATCCCGATCCCGATCCCGTGTTTAAAACGGTGGAAACCAGTCGCATCGCATCGCATCGCATCGCGAGGAAAGCAGTTGTTAGTATTGTTATAAGCGGCGATGGGCTTGCAACCTGTCACGTATGGACTGCTAACTACTGCAAAATGTGGGTATGTGCCGAATATAATATTTGGACGTGCCTCTGACTGCTATCGACAACTCATGACAACACTTCCCATCCCTAGTGAATCACGTCATCTTGAATCGGCCAATCAGAATGCATTTTTTCCTACTCCCCCCGTACCTCATACCTCACTGACTTGACAGAGTTGTTTGTTTGAAGAAATGAAGCCATTAGGCGTCTATTAGGCTATGTAGTCGATGATCACAAATGATGTATTTCTGGTGCCGCTATAACACAAATACTAAAAACAGAATAAAATAAATATTTAAGAAAAGCTCCCATACAAGCATACAACAAACGTGTTTTTTTGTTGTTTTTATAGATAATGGCACGCAACTCTTGGTGCGCGAGTCCGACTCGCACTTGGCCGGTTTTATTTACATACCTGTACCATCGTATGGACTCCCTATGTAGTAACTTCATGACTATATAAAATAATGTATATAAGAACAGGTTACTCATCAGAACTAGGAGTAAATGAGATGCGAAATCGCGACTATGTTGTGTCACTCTGTAACAGAAAACATTATAGCATGTTAAAAAATGGTTTTTCTTGACAGTTTGTATTTTTATAAGCGGCGACGAGCTTGCAACCTTTCATGCTTTGCAGCCTTCATGCGCCTTAAACTTAATCAATAGTCAAAATCAACTAGTTTTTTGAAGTTCACAGTTGACAGTTGACAGTTATAGAATATACATAAATCTGACAGCCTGATGGGTTTGGTTTGACTGAAAATGACGACTGTAATCCCCAAGCACGGTAGACATCCTCTAAGATCTCCAGGCGCTCAGATCCCTAAACAGGTTAGTCAGAGGCGCGTCCGAACCTTCTATAGCTTACATTTTGCAGCAGTTAGCATTACACACGCGACAGGTTGCAAGTCCGTCGCCGCTTACAAGAATACAAACTGATTTTTTCACGATGTTTTATAATTAGTCTAGATTCATAATAGTAGTGTAGATTTATAAAAGTAGTATAGATTAATAGTTACCCATAAGTAGCGATAGCCCAATTAGCAAGATTAGCGATGATCAAAAGCACACATCTCCCGCAGTGTGTTGGTGTGATGGCGATCAGGGGACGCGTGATCAGTTCCCGGGCACCACGGTATATAACGCCCAAATCTAAGAGATACAATTGGTTAATAATTATTTTTTGATTTAAATTTGAATTTAAATTTTAATAAAAAAAACTATAATAGTGCATTCAATTATACTAATTAAAAAAAATCTCGTGTCACAGTGTTTGTCACCCCTACGAAACGGCTTGACCGATTATTATTATTTTGACAGATTATTATAAAGGGTAAAAACGGGACCCTATTACTAAGACATCGCTGTCCGTCTGTCTGTTACAAGACTGTATCTCATGAACCGTGATAGCTAGACAATTTAAATTATCACAGATGATGTATCTATGTTGCCGCTATAACAACAAATACTAAAAATAGAATAAAATAAATATTTAAGTGGGGCTCTCATGCAACAAACGTGATTTTTTGCCGTTTTTTATAGATAACGGTACGGAACCGTTCGTGCGCGAGTCCGACTCGCACTTGGCCGGTTTTTATTAAGTGCTCACCTAACTTAAACCTTCCGAGGTAGTATATTTGGAATGTCATCACTGAACAAGTGATCAAGTGCAATGCAGTAAACGCTACCCAAAAGTAGAAATTTGCGTTTAGAACTCCGACCAAACCTGAAAATAAAACAAAAATATATAAAATAATTACACATAGATAAAATCAGGCGTATTTCCATGAGGGGTAGGCAGTGACCACGGCTTCCCACTTATATTACCTTATTTTAAATAATTAAACATACATAAATCAGTTTTATTTATTTATTTACCTGAAGATGGAAAAATATTCTATAAAATTGTCGTTCACAATTAAATTCACCGTTGTAAGCACGTGTTATAAATTTATATATAAATTTTTAGAACACAAAAACCCATTGATGCACCGCAGGGATTTGAACCCACCTTCAGATTGAAAGTCGAGGTACCTCCCACTCAGTCAAGACGGTTATTATTTTTATATTTACTTAAATATTTTTTAATATTTACTATATTTTTATTAATATTTAACCAAGAGTTATTAATATAGGTCTATGTACTTACCTACGAATATGATAAGAGCGAGAACACCGAATGTGGCGTGCGCACGCGCATTGATGTCAGGGTGACGTGATTGGTAGATCTTGACCATGCACAGAACCGAAGTCACGTACATGAACGATGTATCTGAAAGCAGAGATATATTTACATATTAGATTAGAAACAAAAATAAAAAAAATAAATAGGATCACGACTGTAATCCCCAAGTACGGTAGACATCCACTCAGATCTCCAGACGCTTAGATCCTTTGAAGATATCTAGTGGGGGTAGTCAAACATTATATTTGACACATGCCCACATTTTGCAGTAGTTAGCATTCCATACGTGACAGGTTGCAAACCCATCGCTGCTTATAAGAATAGTAACTGGTTTCCTCACGTTGTTTTCCTTCACCGTTTTGAGCACGTGTTTTTGATGCGATATAAATTTTTAGAACAGAAAAATCCATAGATGCACGACGGGATTCGAACCGACGACCTTCAGATTGAAAGTTGAGGTACATCCCACTCACAAAACTATATAAATAAAAAAAAAACCGGCCAAGTGCGAGTCGGACTCGCGCACGAAGGGTTCCCTACCATTTATCTATAAAAACGGCAAAAAAACACGTTTGTTGTATGGGAGCCCCCTTAAATATTTATTTTATTTTGTTTTTAGTATTTGTTGTTATAGCAGCAACAGAAATACATAATCTGTGAAAATTTCAACTGTCTAGCTATCACGGTTCATGAGATACAGCCCTGTGACAGACAGACAGACGGACAGCGAAGTCTTAGTAATAGGGTCCCGTTTTTACCCTTTGGGTACGGAACCCTAAAAACCGGCAAAGTGCGTGGATACATTAAATTAAAATTATTATTAAATTAATTAATTTAAGGATTTTTTAAACTTCATCCCTTGGAGTAAATGGCATTAAATTGATTTGATTGTATTGGAATGGAAAACCATCTGTAAACTTAAATAGACCGCGTGTTTAGTTTTTTGTTTTGGGTATTTTATGATACCATTTCTTAAAAGACTCATGTTGTACTATTGTGCACTAAAATAGGAATGAAAATTCGGAAAACAGATAGTACTTTATTCTATGCGACTATCGTAATTTGGACAGGACAACGACTGTCGCGGGTCTAGCTAGTATATACGAGTATATAGACATCGAATAGTTCGAATAAGTACGTAATAGTCTAATTGACAGTATGAAAAATAAAGTGTTGTTGATAGTAATCTATGTAAATTATGACTTCATAAAGCGTTATGGAGTAAAATAACTTGAAAATAAACAAAAAAAAAAAACTTGACGTTTGTTTATTTGTTGACAAGCATGTAACGTCACAGAAACTAGTGCGACGCCATTTGCATAAAGAAGCGTTTTTGCGGGTTATCTAAATTGTCGATATTTAATTTACATTTTTAGGGCCAATACTGTACAGAATTGAAAATAATATTTTTTTATGGGTTCCACAGTCACTACTGAATAATCTAGAATGGTTTTCAAAATCTTGTCAAATAGCCCATTATAGGGCTCCCTTACCGAACTGGAAGTTCATGCTGTTGGGGCAGACGTGGTACGCCGCAGACAATAGGCCTTCGCTGACCAGAGCCACCCCCATCGCGTATAGGAGCCCGAAGTGCTGCGGTATACCCAGCTCTTGCTGAAAACATTTTTGACTATTAATAAACAAAAATAATAAGGCTATTGAAAATAACTGCATAAATAATAAAAAAAACCGGCCAAGTGCGAGTCGGATTCGCGCACGAAGGGTTCCGTACCATTATCTATAAAAAACGGCAAAAAAACACGTTTGTGGTATGGGATCCCCATTTAGATATTTATTTTACTCTGTTTTAAATATTTGTTATAGCGGCAACCGAAATACATCATCTGTGAAAATTTCAATTGTCTATTTTCTCTATACATCTTCTAAAATGTATTAACTATTTCTCTCTGTGTAGGTACACAGAGAGAAATAGTTAATACAATAATACTAATACTAGTTAACTTAGTTAATACTTTAATTAATACTAATTTATAGGTATAAATTGTATTTCTCTCTGTATACCTTATGAAATGTATTTTCCTCTATTTCTCTGTATACCTAATACAATTTATTCACCCCTATTTCCCTATGTATACCTTGCAATACATATTCACCTCGGTCTCACTCTTAGCGCGATGTGCCTTATGCCTTCGCCACACGCGACACAGAAACAGGAAGCCCAAAAGTATGTACCCAATGTTTGAGTACACATGGTTAAAGTCCGATAGAACCATTAGGGGGTGGGCACACAGAAAGTTGAAGTAGCACAGATCTTGGTTTCCCGATTGGTTTAGCAGCTGAAACAATACATATATATGAGTGGACATTTCAAACATCGCCATCTAGCCCCAAACTAAGCAAAGCTTGTACTATGGGAACTAGATAACTTATATACCTTTTTTTTGTAAATACATACATTTGATATATAATAACAACCAGACACAGAACAAACATCTATGTTCATCACACAAAATATTTGTCCTGGGTGGGGTTCCAATCCACAACTACTACTACCAACTGAGCTGTGAGGCCAGTCGACAATATTACTTATTATTATTAGGGTACCGTACTTCTAAAGAAAAAAAGGAACCCTCATACCGTTGTCTTTTTTATATCGATGAATAAAATTATCTTACCCGTTGGTATGTTACAACCAACTGTATGACAGGTAGGGTGTAAAATACAGCCACTGTCAAAACATTCCATAGATACAGCTTAGACCTAGCTTGTAGCACACGGGGGCGGCACCTGTTATACAAAAACATCATCAAAATCGACGGAGCACTTGCTCAAGTAAAGCAAATAATCATATAAATATATAAATGTATTCTATCTCAGCTATCTGGTTTTTATGGTACAAGCTTTGCTTAGTTTCGGGCTAGATGGCTATCTAATATTTATTTTATTGAATACTAGTTGATCGAGCAACAAACACCCACACAAAATTTCGGATTTATAATACATCAAGTCTTACGTGTAACGTGTAACGTGTAACGTGTAACGTGTAACGTGTAACGTCTAACGTCTAACGTGTAACGTGTAACGTCTAACGTCTAACGTCTAACGTCTCTTACCTCGCCAAGTTCGCTAAGCACAACTTTCCGCTGAGCCTATGCCAATCTTTGTCTGCGTTGACGTCATCGACCACCGTGGAAATATCCGATTCCGTGTCTGATGATGAACTGCCTTCTGTGGAACAAAATGCTATATTAAACCAGTATAGATTAAAATCTTTTATTTTTTTAAATTTTCTAATTTGCCATTCTTTTATTTAACTTGCAATGTATGTAACTATGTTTGTTAAGATGGAATCTTGCAACTCAATTTTGAAGAAGTTATCCCCAACCGATTGAGCTGAAATTTGGCATACTTCTGTAACTTCGGTGACAATGCAATAATATGGTGACAGCGAGCTGATCTGATGATAGAGTCAGGAGCTATTCAAATGAACTCTTTAGTCAGCAGCTTGATTGATTTCAAACTTTTCATTGTCAAGTTCCGATGCCAATGTAATATTATGTGACAGGTGACAGCGCGCTGAAAACTTTAGTGTTTACAAAAGCTTGTTTTATAAAAATATTTTTTCAACAATTTTATCAACTTCATTCGGACACGTACTGATTCCTATAGTACAAGCATCGCTTAGTTTGGCTCTAGGTGGCGCTGACTGCGTAAGACAATATAGAACAACCATGTAAGGACCAGTGTGGTGATAGACATCTTACCATCTCCGATATCTCCTTCGCCGGACAAGTATTGCCTTGACGTACTCTCTCCAGAGACGTTCATGACGTTGCGACGACGTCGCACGGCGTTAGTGACGTCTTTCGCTGACAAAACGGGCGCGGATGTGCCTTCTGTAAGCAAAATAAAACAAACAAAACTCGACTACTAATAAATAATGTTATGCCGTCCCTTTTAGGGTTCCGTACCCAATGGGTAAAAACGGAACCCTATTACTAAGACTTCGTTGTCCGTCTGTCTGTAACAAGGCTGTGTCTCATGAACCGTGATAGCTAGACAGGTGAAATTTTCACAGATTATGTATTTCTGTTGCCGCTATAACAACAAATACTAAAAACAGAATAAAATTAATATTTAAGTGGGGCTTTCATACAACAAACATGTTTTTTTGGCGTTTTTTATAGATAAAGGTACGGAACAATTCGTGCGCGAGTCCGATTCGCACTTGACCGGTTTTTTGTTATTCTTGCGATTGCCATGCTCAAACAGTTGAAAAATCTTTCACACTGACCTTCGTTTAACGTAATCGTCACAGAGCTTTCCACCTTCTTCTCACAGAAAACGGTGACAAAGAAAGCGACGTAGAAAGATAGGAAGAACGCCAAAGCGACTCCAGCCGCTATGAGATATTCCTGATACGATATCGTCTCTATCACTCTGAAACTAAACAAAAGAATAATGTCTTAGCTCTATGGCCAAATGTCATGTAAGAAATTTAGGACGTGTTTCCGATTCTTCTTTAAGAACTTATTTTAGGGTATGTGTGTGTGTATGTGTGTCTGAGTGTGTCTCTCTGTGTGTATGTATGTGTGTCTGGGTGTTTCTCTCTGTGTCTGAGTGTGTCTCTCCCTGTGTGTGTGTGTATGTGTGTCTGAGTGTGTCTCTCCCTGTGTGTATGTGTATGTGTGTCTGAGTGGGTCTCTCTCTGTGTATGTGTATGTGTTTCTGAGTGGGTCTCTCTGTGTGTGTGTGTATGTGTGTTTGAGTGTGTCTCCTGTGTGTATGTATGTGTGTCTGGGTGTTTCTCTCTGCGTGACTGAGTGTGTCTCTCCCTGTGTGTGTGTGTGTATGTGTGTCTGAGTGTGTCTCTCCCTGTGTGTATGTGTATGTGTGTCTGAGTGGGTCTCTCTCTGTGTGTGTGTATGTGTGTCTGAGTGTGTCTCTCTGTGTGTATGTATGTGTGTCTGGGTGTTTCTCTCTGTGTGTCTGAGTGTGTCTCTCCCTGTGTGTGTGTGTATGTGTGCCTGAGTGTGTCTCTCTGTGTGTATGTGTGTCTGAGTGTGCCTCTCTCTGTGTGTGTATGTGTGTCTGGGTGTGTCTCTCTCTCTGTGTGTGTATGTGTGTCTGGGAGTTTCTCTGAGTGTGTGTATGTCTTACCTGAATGTCTTAACCCTCCCATCATTAGTAGGCACTTCCACATAAGTCTGGTCCCATCCGAAGTATCTAGCCATGGTGGAAACACTCCCATTCCTCACAATCATACCATCAGTGCAATCTTCATCAGACGTCTTCACAATGAATACGATGTAGAAACCCATGGGGAATGTGTCTTGCTGTTAAGGGAATAAGGATCTTAATTTATGTTATCAGTATAATAAGTATGTATTTACAAAAAAAAGTATATAAGTATTATATTAGTTATCTGGTTCCCATCGTACAAGCTTTGCTTAGTTTGGGGCTAGATGGCGATGTGTGAAATGTCCACCAATATTTATTTAATTTATTTTAATTGCAATAATATTTTACTAGTAAAGTTATTTTCAAACAGAATTCAACCCGCGCTGCACCCTTTAAGGGGTAAAATTTCGAAAATGCCATTCTTAGTGCACGCAAAATAAATACACCCTCCAAATTTCAAGTTTCTAAGACCAGTGGTTTAGTGGTTTGATAGTTCAGTCAGTCAGTCAGTTAGTCAGTCAGTCAGTTAGTCAGTCAGGGTCAGTCAGTGTCAGTCAGGGTCAGTCAGGGTCAGTCAGGGTCAGTCAGTTAGTAACGCAAGAGTTTTATATATATAGATAAACCAAGAAGAAACCAGTGCTTACTTACAGTAAGTGTTATGCCCCCTCGTCTCGTCATAGTTAGATAATATCCATCATATAATATATCTCTCTCATTATCAAACACAGGACACTGGAACAAATCATTTCATTCGTTTAAATCTACATATACTAATATTATAAAGAGAAAAGTATAGTTTTTTTTTTTTTTTGTATGTTTGTAATGGATAAACTCAAAAACTACAGAACCGATTTCAAAAATTCTTTCACCATTACCAAGCTACATTATCCCTGAGTAACATAGGCTATTTTTTATTTTCAAAAACTATTGAACGGGAATTGTAACGGGAACGGGAATGGGAACGGGAAAAGGGAACGGGAACGGGAACGGGAACGGGAACGGGAACGGGAACGGGAACGGGAACGGGAACGGAAGACAACATTTGTTAATTCTAAAGCGATACGAAGTTCGCGGGGTCAACTTGTTTTATATAATTAGTTATTCTGTTATTTTTCAATGACAAGCTTTTGTATAATCATTTAAACCATCGAGCACCAGTGCCTATCACCTGTCACATCATATAACAATGTCATCGGAACTTGACAAGTATGCAAAGTTTTTACTCAATCGAAGTATTTACTAAAGGAGTTCCATTGTGAGTGTCTATTGTACAGCTCCTGACTCCATCATCAGACCAGCTCACTGTCACCATATTATTGCATTGTCACCGAAGTTACATAATAAGCAAAATTTCAGCTCAATCGGTTAGGGGTAACTGCTTTAAAATTGAGTTGCAAGATTCCACCCGAACAAACCGGAAACCAGAATACCATGTATGTAATATTTACATACATACATTGCAAGTTAAATAAAAGCTTGTAAAATAAGTCATACAGCGCTTCACACTACATCTACTCAACTGTAGAGGTACTAAAGATAATTAGTTCAACATTTAAAACTAGATGGCGCTGCTAAACCTTTCCAGATAGTTCAATATTTAGAACTAGATGGCGCTGCAAAATCTGTCCGGATCCTAGAACGCGCTATCGTTGCGTTTTGGCGTCAGGTCGACCTATTACACAAAACCATTCACAAAATATGCATTATTCAATTCAATTCAATTTAATTAAATAATAGCGAGCAAACCTAATTTGTAGTTGTATTTTTGAATAGCGTGATGTCTTATTCACGTTAAGTCAGATTTTAAAATTACATTAGTAATTAGTAATGTAATAATAATTTCAGTAAAGGATGGTACGGCAGTCGGGCAGTGTTTGCTTCGCGCTCGACTTGACGGGGGCACTGCCGTGCCCCCAATTACATTCATGGTCCTACATAAAAGGTTTTAATAAAGGTGATGTTTTTTGTACGGACTGAGTCTACCCGGATAAGACGAAAACAATTATAAAACCGCATTATCTTGAAAAATATCAAACTTAAAAAGAAACTGTCTTTCGTTTATGTAGCTAGTATGATTTATCTAACGAATTATATAATTAGCTATTCATAGTTTTGAGTAAAAACGAAATAAGTGGTTTAGAGTCAACTTTGGAAAATAAATCTATCAAGAAAGTTAAGTTTCAAAAATCGTGTTTCTGTCTATAACTTATCTAGATTATATCCATAAGTTATCTTTGTCTTAGGGAAACAAAACTATATATTTTGCGGTTATTGAGAAAAAACGATTCTGCATTCATCAAAAAAAATATGAAGTACTCGTCTTAACTTGCAATGTATGAAACTATATTTGTTCGGGTGGAATCTTGCAACTCAATTTTGAAGCAGTTATCCCCAACCGATTGAGCTGAAATTTCGCATACTTATGTAACTTCGATGACAATGCAATAATATGGTGACAGCGAGCTGATCTGATGCTGGAGTCAGGAGCTGTTCAATAGACACTCTCAACGACATCACTTAGTAGATATGTACTTTGATTGAGTAAAAATTTTTGACAATGTTAAATGATGTGACAGGTGATAGCGCTGGTGCTCGATGATTTGAATGATTTTACAAAAGCTTGTCATGAAAAATTATTTTACGACTGAAAACTTATTTTAACTAGAATATAATAAAATATATTTATATTGTACACCAACTATGACGTGTCGTTGGATTCGTCTCAATTGTAGAAGTGACATAGGCTATACACATTTTTAAATATGGCGCCCCTCTCCCCAAAAAAGGGGGCATAATATTTTATTTTTACAGTCTGGTTTTTAGGGTTCCATACTCAGGGTTCAGGATAGGGTAGGGTTCATGCAAGGGTTTTACGTTATTACTAAGCCTTCGCTGCCCGTCTGTCTGTCACATTTTCACAGATTATGTATTTCTGTTGCCGCTATAACAACAAATACTAAAAACAAAATAAAATAAATATTTGTTGTAGTGGGGCTTCCATACAACAAAAGTGAACGGAACCCTTCGCGCGCGAGTCCGACTCGAACTTGGCGGGCTTTTTAATAATTTATTTTATAGCAGTCGGGTTTTTTGTTGTTATAATAATTTGTTTTATCTTGTTCGTCGTTGAAAATACTTACAGAAAAGTTTTGTATTGAAACAACAGCACATATATCATCATCAGATTCTATGAGGAGTATAACACTCTTGGGCCTGGACATCCATCCTTTGCTTTTGTAAAGATTCGCCATTTCGTAGTACCTGTTAAAGAGTAATGCCATATATATAGTAAATAATGCATTAACTTAAGACAGAAGGACCCTTAAGTAGGGACTGAATAAATTAAACGACTTGGTATTACAAAGATCTCACAACTTTTTACGGTAGAAAAACTGAGTTGCGTTGCGAGACTTGGCTTTTTTTACAAGTTATGTTTTTGATGGCATCTCATTTCTTTTTGTAGATAGTCCTACTTTTTAAGGTTCCGTAAATAAAGGGTAAAAACGGGACCCTATTACTAAGACTTCGCTGCCGTCTGTCTATCTGTCACAAGGCTGTATCTCATGAACCGTGATAGCTAGACACTTCAAAATTTCACAGATGATGTATATCTGTTGCGGCTATAACAACAAATTAAATAAATATTCAAGTGGGGTTCCCATACACGTGATTTTTCCGTTTTTCGTTCGTGCGCGAGACCGACACGCTCTTGGCCGGTTTTATTTTTATAATTACCTGTTTAATATACTCTGTTCCGAAGCGTTCAGTTCCTCGTTACACATATGTTTCCTTTTAATAGTCTGCGTTGACAGATCTACCAAATTATGCTTATTCTGGTCGAAAGGGTAGAAGTAGTATTTCGGCTGGCTCGGCGTACTCGTTAGATTGGTCGGTGAATTTAGTTTAATATAGAAATCTTGTACAGTTTCAACTTGTATCGTCACCTTTGGAAGAGGAAATATTATGTGTATTACTGTTCAATAAATTATATTATAAAGACCACTGAATCATACATACATACATACACAAAATAACGCCTGTTTCCCAGAGGGGTAGGCAGAGACTACTGAATCAATGGTGGCAATTCAGTTTGTTACCACAAACTGACTAAAATTTCGTAAAATATATCTCTTTTAGTTAGTTAAAGTCTGAATTAGCGCAAAACGTATTTACTTAAAAAACGAATATTTAGTTATTATCCTATAAAGTTCTTAAGCTCATTTTTAGTGAACCATGCTCATAAGTTATAACCACCAATTTTCTTTTCATCTTTATATTCATAATATCCTAAGGTTATCTGAAAAAGATCGCTTTTTAGCGATATGACCGCCCATTGTACAGTGTTTGCTCTAGTTTTCGTTTCTGTCATTATTTTGTTTGTTGGTGGCGTACAATAAAGCATTTCCATTAATTCATTCATTTATTCATTCATTCATCATTGTACAAGCTTACCTTTATAGGATCAGGCGATGACGACGTCAAATGAACGATAGGTGTGTTCAATGTAGGCGTATCTGTAAATATTGATATATTAGTACGTTGACAGCGCGGTAATATAATCGGGTCGCACGTTGAAAGCAAAAGTGACACTAAACAAAATTTGGCGGTATTTAGTTGCAACTGTATTAACTAATACTGAAAAAAAACATGTCTATAAAATCTAAAGAGCTGTATAATAGTTCACTTAGATATCGCTAGATAACATTATTGTGTTTGAATGTTTAAGAAAAACCGACATATTTTGTTTAGTGTCAGTTATGTCGTAAATTTTTATGAAATACCTATACCTATGCCTATATAGCTATACCTATCTGTTTATCTTAATAAAAACAACCAGTTTCATATAGAAATATGTCTGAACTGTTAAATAAAGCAACATTACATCTATTTCAAGTCAATTCAAATTTATATTCCCTAATATTCCCCGAGTAAATAAAATTATTTACCTATTTAAAGTTAGTTACCTAATAAATAAAAAAAAATAACTCTAAATGGCCATAATACAAAATGTAGCTTTTCGTATAATGTCACTTTTGCTTTCAACGTGCGAGTTATGTATGTTACCAAAACAAAATTGTTTTTATTTACGTATCAAGGGCCCACAGTAGACTTTAGTCCATCTCCCATTGACTGAGGCGTGAACAAAAAGAGAAAGGTACGTTTATTTAGGGAGGTCTAAGCTACACACGGGCAGCTCGAGCTGTCAGTTGAATGACGTAGGTATACAGCTTTAAGTAGAAATATGGCTATTTACCAGGTTTTATGTTGTATTTCTGATGTTTCGAGACAAGTCAGATGCTCTTCTGGTCTCACAGCTTGTGGTTAGGTTGTGGGTTCGATTCCCTTCAGGACAAACATTTGTGTGATGAATATAGGTGTTTGTTCTGTGTCTGAGTGTTATAATGTATTATAAGTATATAGCTTTGCTTAGTTGGAGGGTAGATGGCGCTGTGAAAAATTGTTACCAATATTTTTTTTATGTAGTTAGCTGATAGTTAGCGGTCGTATTGCAGCTGGAAGCGACCACGACTTCGAACTGCCCGTGTATGGTCGCTCTGTGTGTGGGAAGTCTAGTGTATGTAACATTCACGCTCTAAACATTGTTTATTTATGACTGGCCTCACAGCTCAGTTGGTAGTAATTCTGCCTTCTGCGCTGTAGGTTGTGGGTTCGATCCCCACGCAGGGCAAATATTTGTGTGATGAAAATAGATGTTTGTTCTGTGTCTGGGTGTTAATATGTATAATAAGTATGTATTTACAAAGTATTCAATTAGTTATCTGGCTCCCATAGTACAAGCTTTGCTTAGTTTGGGGCTAGATGCCGCTGTGTGTAAAGTCCGCCAATAATTATTTATTTATTGAAACAATTATTAATATTTTAGTGAATTGTACTATATAAAAAGTAATATAGTATAAAAAATACTATATTTTTACCGCTCATTCAATTGTATAGCTTTTTTATGTTAAATGTACTTTAAAGTCCTATTCTTATGACAATAATAATAATCCATTAGTGACCTTAGCTAAGAGTAAAAAAACATTCACATAGTTAAATAAATGATGATTAAAAATAAAATTTCCTATATATTCTATATTTTTGCCGTGTTGGCCAAATAGAGGTAAAAGTCGAGATACCCCCAGTACCTCCACTTTTAATCTCAAGGGTTCGAATCTCAGCCGTACATCAATATATTTTTCTGCTTGATTTGTTTTTAGAGTTTTTAAAATAAACACTTTTTTTCTACAAAAAAAAAGGTGGCTACATACCACATGTGTCTTCGTCCTCAGCAAACATGTTGTTGTGAGGGCACAGGGTCCGGGATATATTGCTAAACTGCTCCATACTGTCAGGGGTCTGCACCAGCATGGGCAGTTGCCATGAAAACACCCCTGAAACAAACGGTCTTTAGCAAAAAAAGAAAGAAAAAAACAAAACAAAGAACCTTGATTAATACAGTAAATCTATATAATTAAACATGCACACGAGCGCCACTATACGCCAATCATTCTTTTTGCCATTTTGGGGATGTTTTTCGGATTTTGAACCACCCTATTTTTTATTTGTGGGTATAATCAACATCTACAGCAAATTTCATTTTGATCCATTTTGTTGTTTAGGCCTGATTTAAGGCAAATATAATAGAAATATTAGGCACAAGCTGACCCGGCGAACTTCGTATCGCTTTAGAATTAACAAATGCTGTGTTAAGTTCCCGTTCCTGTTCCCGTTCGTTGTAGTACATGCTATGTATCAGAGATGGCGCTGTATGTGAAAAATGATTTTCCCTGGTTTCCTGCTTTTCTCTTGAAATTTATTCAGAATTTTCTTTGCTATAGGTTTATAGCAAAGAAAATTCAGTCCCGTTCCCGTTCCCGTTCCTGATTTCCTGCTTTTCTGTTGAAATTTTTCCTGAATTTTCTTTGCTATAAACCTCACGGAGCCCGAGACCTTTCCAACGAATGCAAAACCGTGGAAATCGGTTCGTGCGTTCAGGAGTTATAGCGTCAGGAAGGAAAACGCGACTTATTTTTATATTATAGATTAAGAATATTAGGAATTAGAGATAGGAATATTAGGAATTAAGAATATTAGGAATGGGAATATTAGGAATTAGGAATAGGAATATTAGAGATTAGTAGGATGGTGCTTCTTACCTTTTTGCTGTCTAGCAGTTATGAAGAGTGGATAGGTCTTGTTAGCGAAATTGCTAGCTACTGTCACCCGGGCTGGTGCCGCAGAATCGTAAAGACCAGTTTTGTTATCCTGAAAAAAGGTGATAACAAGAGTTATAAGGTCCCAAAAGTTTGCGTATTTAACCCATCTATCAATATATCTATCTATACTAATATTATAAAAAGAAAAGATTTGTATTTTTGTATGTTTGTAATGAATAAACTCAAAAACTACTGACCAAAAAAATTACCATTAGAATGCTATATTATCTCTGAGTAACATAGGCCTAATTTATTACTAAAAAAAATTAGGGATCCCTGCTAAAACTTCAATAATGTAACCCAAGGTGTAAAAAAATTTGCTATAAAATCATTAGTACAAAAAATCCTCACAAAAACTGTATCAGTAATCTGGTTGTTAGTGCTTAGTTTGGGGCTATATGGCACAGTGTGGTCTATAAAAAAAGGTACATACCCCAGCAAACTCCATAATATACTCTGTGTTTTTGTCAACAATAACCTCATAAGTAACATTATATTTGTAACTGAAACAAAGTAGTTTTATTAAAGGTTTTTTTAGGATAGGGTTATATAGGTAATAGCATAGCTTGTGGGTTTGATTCCCACCCAGGACAAACATTTGTGCGATGAACATAGATGTTTGTTCTGTGTCTGGGTGTATCGATGTATCATATGTATGTATTCACAAATTTAATGATAACTACTGCAAAATGTAGGCATGTGCCAAATATAATGTTTGGACGTGTCTCTGTCTACTTCCTCTAGACATCTTCAAGGATCTAAGCACCTAGAGATCTGAGAGGATGTCTTTCGCATGTGTGCTTGGCAATTACAGTGTGATCCTATTTATTTACAAAATAAAGGTATTCAAGTATTCTATCAGTTATCTGGTTCCCATAGTACAAGCTTTGCTTAATTTAGAGCTAGATAGTGCTGTGAAAAATGTCCAACAATATTTAAAAACAAAATTGTTAGTTATTTACTTTCTATGCATCTATTTATATTCATTTATTTATTGTTCCAATTAAAATTCAACAAAGTTTTCCCTTTACAGATAAAAGTGTAATAAACAGCTCATATCAAAGTTCATTTTAAGTAATGAATCATTGTCTGATTGAACTTAACTAAAGCTATGGTAGGTACAAGGAAAAAGTAAAGTAGGTACCTACTACAGTAGATAATGATGGTTTAATTTACTGGTAAATTATGAAATTACCATCCGAACTACCGCCATACATCCTACTCCACTAAACAATAATAAAAATGCTTATTACTCACGTGTTATTGTAGTTAAATACAATTTCTTGAGATCGATAGCCTTGCTGCAAACTAAAGCAAGGTAGACACAAAACTAAACTAACTCTTAGCCAAGATAAAAGCGACATATTGCACGCTTATTGATTTGTTTGTGCAACACAATCTCCGCTTAGTAATTTCATGAATTCAGGTCTCATTGAATCAGTGAATTGATGACAAAATTAAATTTATTGATAGAATGTAACGCCAAATTACATACAGCTGGGGAACAGATTTCCTTGTCAATCCAAAACAAAGTACTACAAAGCAAACGTCACTGTCAGTATAAAGTGTCAAACTATTCTTCCGTCAAAGTTTTTTTTTGTCGGTTAAGCTAAAGCCTAGCATAAAAACATTTCTACTGTCATAAAAGCTGTCGTATTTTTATTTATAACGTAATTTTTGATGTTTGGATGAATTTTCTCAATGTGGACCCCGTTTCTCTACTCTATGTTCTAAAATCTAACCCCATATCGGTCACGCACATTAATAAGTAACGTCAAAGTATTATACAAAACTGCAAATCTAGAATAGCCTTATTTGACCTCTAGAATTTTTTGTGTTTATTCATTTGCACATCCTTCTAATCTTAATTAATAAACAAAATACATACATGTACTGAAATACAAATGTATTATGTTTAGAATTTTATTCTTGGTGTATTTAAAAAAGGGGCATTATGCATTTACGCCCCTTTTTTAAATACACCAAGAATTAAATTCTAAACATAATACATTTGTATTTGTATTTACTGGCTAAATTCTTTTAATAATGGTTTTTAAAAATCAAATCGAATTATAAAATGGTTTATAACCCGACTACTATCATAAACTAGTAAATCTTGATTAGTTGTGATAGTTATGTCTGTTTTAGTGCCAATAGCTGAAGTAATCTAGCCAAATGGGTTACTTGCAATCATATTGCGTTAGTATACTAGCAATCATAATCGACTTCAACTGTCAAGATCCGATTGTGTTATGACAGTAACACAATTAAGAGTTAGACAGTTGATGTAATTATTTGAAGCAGGTTGCTGGCTTCTAATATATTATACAACTAGCTGACCCGTGCCCGCTTCGCTGTGCGTAAGACATTTCTAATACCATCGCGGACTTTATTGTAGAAAAAAAAATGTGTTTTTTACGACATCACATTAGAAACCTCTAAAATTATCAGTGTTTCTCTACTATATTATGCATGTATTATACTTATAAACCTTCCTCTTGAATCACTCTGTTTATTAAAAAAAACCGCATCAAAATCCGTTGTGTAGTTTTAAAGATATAAGCAAACATACATACATATTACATACATATTACATACAGACGCGGGAAGCGGAAAGCGACTTTGCTTTATACTATGTAGTGATTATCGTATATTTTATGTTTGTAAGCAAAGTCCTCCGAAATGGCTTGACCGATTTTTATGTTTTTTTTTTGTGTATATTCGGTAGGTATAAGAATACGTCGTAGGGTATTTTTTAGGGTTCCGTACCCAAAGGGTAATAACGGGACCCTATTACTAAGACTTCGCTGTCCGTCTGTCTGACCGTCTGTCTATCCGTCTGTCTGTCACAAAGCTGTATCTCATGAACCGTGATAGCTAGACAGTTGTAAAACAGAATAAAATACATATTCAAGGGGGGCTACAACAAACGTGATTTTTTTTGCCATTTTTATAGATAATGGTACGGAACCCTTCGTGCGCGAGTCCGACTTGCACTTGGTTAGTTTTTTTTAATCTTATCGATATTGATCTTTAGGATCATCTAGTTATAGATGTAAATTTTAAATAAAACATGATAATTAATTAATAAAACCGGCCAAGTGCGAGTCGGACTCGCGCACGAAGGGTTCCGTACTATTATCAAAACGGCAAAAAAATCACGTTTGTTGTACGGGAGTCTCACTTAAATATTTATTTGATGCTGATTTTAGAGAAATACATCATCTGTGAAAATTTCAACTGTCTAGCTATCACGGTTCACGAGATACAGCCTGGTAACAGACAGACGGACAGCGGTGTCTTAGTAGTCCCGTTTTTTACCCTTTAGATACGGAACCCTAGAAACATAAAAAATAATTCATAATATCTCGTAACCTACCTATTTACCTAACTACGTAGTTAGCATTCCACACGTGACAGGTTGCAATCCCGTCGCCGCTTTCAAGAATACTAACAGGTTTCCTCACGATGTTTTCCTTCACTGTTATAAACACGTATAACGCGCATATAGGTACATTTTTCGAACAGAAATATCCATTGATGCACGGCCAGGATTCGAACTCGAAATTAATTGGAAATTAATAATATCTACCTAGGTACCTATTTACCTAACTACATGAATTCAATAATTCAATTTCAAACTTTTTATTCGATCATGTGAAGTACCACCTATTTACCGACTTACTTTACCGATAGTGGTAAAATAGCGCCACCTGCCAGCGGAATCGCAAACCTCTTTCATCTTACCTCTCAAACCCCGAGCGGTCGCATGAGACCGCGAAAAGTACCTATAATACGTAGTAACATCAAATGAAACTAGATGGCACAATGGAAACTGACCAGAGTGACACCTATCCCTAAAAGCTCTAACAAATTGGCCGTAGAGGAATACAGACCAATTGCAATTTTGTCTTCACCAGCCAAGGTTTTCGAAAGGATGGTTCATACGGAGTTATATAGACAAGTAGCGCAATATCTGTGTGATGAGCAGCATGGTTTCAGGAAAAAACGGTCAGTTAATACAAACTTACTAGCAATAACCGACTATATTGCGGCAAAAATGAACGATGGCAGACAGGTTGACGTGCTGTATTTTGATTTCAGGAAGGCGTTTGACAGGGTTAACAACGACATCCTTCTGGATAAGTTAAGTGCTCTTGGATTTGCACCTGGGCTGCTTAGGCTTATCGCTGATTACCTCAGGGATCGCCAGCAGTTTGTTAGGTTAGGCGTATACGAGTCGGCTCCATATCACACACGCTCAGGTGTAAGTCAGGGATCTATCCTTGGGCCTCTTTTGTTTATTTTGATGGTCAACGACCTCCCGTCAATAATGCAGCATTCTAAGTGTCTCCTGTATGCCGATGACCTTAAGTTGTACGCAGAAATCAGGTCTGTAGATGACTGTATGAACCTCCAAAGTGACGTCAACGCGGTTTACGAATGGGGTGTAGCGAATGGAATGGAGTTTAACCCATCTAAATGCTATGCCATGACCTTCGGTCGCATGCGGCACCCAATTATTTATCAATACAACATTAATAACGCTCTTATTGCCAGACCTGACTCTATTAAAGACTTGGGTGTCACATTCGACCGAAGATTGACTTTCCACGAGCACATTACCACTGTTGCTAGGGAGTCCTTTCGAAGGCTGGGTTTCGTGCTCAGAAATTCACGGGACTTCCAGGGTAACTACGTGGTTAAACTTATCTTTGGCGCCTTGGTCCGCAGTAAGCTCGAGGCTAGTTCATGTGTGTGGCATCCTCATGAAAGTACGTACGCTCTTTTGCTGGAAAAGGTACAGAAGGCATTCCTTCGTTTTTTGTATAAACGTGTGTATGGTTACTATCCATATATGTACCCGACAAAGTTTCTCTTAGGCTGCTTAGGTTATAACAGTTTGGAGGTGAGAAGAGCAAATGACCAATTGACGACTATGATAAAAATTCTTCATGGAAAAATTGATGCTCCAATTCTCCATAACGAGCTGATGCGTCTCTATGTCCCTAACAATTACTGTCGCAGCAGGACGCATAGGTTATTCGCCGAGCTAAAGTGCCGAACGGTTTCGCGCACTCATTCTCCCATCCCGCGTTCCCTCTCTGCACTCAATGCCCTCCTGGATGCAAACCCTAGGTGTGATATGTTTGCGGATGGATGGAAGGTGATCATGTCTGAGTGTCTGAGGTTTTGCGAGACGAATGCGTGAAGATTGTCCGTTCTGTTGTCTTTGTTATTTGCATTGTGTTTGACTTTTTGATATTTTGTACTTATTATTTTTTGACATTTTGTACTTCTTATTATTATTATTTTTTGACATTTTCACATTTCCTCCTATCTTATTTTATCTATGACATTCCTATTGACATGTAAAAATGTATAATTATTTATGTAGGTATCTAATACGAGTAATATATATGATCAAACGAACTTCTAAGTGAAGTTCGATCATTATTATATGAGTTGCTTCATTAGAATATATGATTTAACACCGTAGTTTCCCTATCTACTTGGTAACTCCGCACGTTTTTTAAAGATTTAAAAACAATTCAACAAAACTTATATCCGGTCTACTCAACCCTAGGACGCCATCTTGGTTATTTCTCATTATTTTTAGAGTAAGTAACTTTTACAAAACTTTCTATATTATATGGGAAGCGCTATGCGCCTGGGTGGGAGGGTGATCATATATTCTAATGAAGCAACTCATATAATAATGATCGAACTTCACTTAGAAGTTCGTTTGATCATATATTATATTTTCGTTGCTTCATTATTCATATATGATTTAACACCGTAGATGTTAAGAGCAGGAAGTTTTGGAATTATAATTAAAGACATATTATTGTTATAATTATGTATTTATTTATTTAATAATCATCAGTATGTAATTTATAGTCTGCTATAATAAACTATAATCTAAATAACAATCAACTTACTAAATCTAGTGATTACATTTCTATTGGTAATCATGTTAAATTTAATGTTACTACTGACTCCCTGAAGGTAGGCAAACCGATCGGGCAAATTCACCTTCGTCCAGGATAGTTCTATTGTAGAAACGGGCAAATGAGTTGGATGTGTTAGTCCAGCCTGCGGTCTTGCGGATAGTTTCGATACTGACGCCGGCAGAGCTGGCGGCAGAAGTGGACGCGTGTCGGGTACTGTGGGCACCGAACACACTGACATCGACACCACTTTCTGACAGGACTTGTTTTATCCATCTGCTTATAGTCTGTGATGTAGCGGCTTTGTGTGGTCGCTTGTGCGTTATCAACAAATTATGTGTTCCTTCAGGTCTTACATTTTTAGTACTAGAAATATAGTCTGAAAGAACTGTAACTGGACATATACTTATATTTTCTTTAAAATAAGGTAGAAATAAAATTGGTTGGTTTCTACCGGGTGCAGATGTTTTAATAATATCTGTTATAATAATTTGAGTGCCGTTTTCTGAGAATAATATGTTGTCGAGTTTGATAAGGGAAAACGTCTGTACCCTGTGGCCAGTACAAAGTGCTAACAAGATCACAAGCTTTTTCGTGATCTTTTCGAGCGAAAGTTCAGTGTTAGGAAACCATGTTGAAATGCGGTCTAACACCACCTGAGGGTTCCAAGTGCTGGAGTACTTGGGCTTAGAAGGTCTTGATTTGTATGCCCCTTTAAGGAGACGTTTTACATACTCATCTGAACCGATATTATTGCCTATAAATGCTGACAAAGCAGAACGGTGAGAATTAAGGCTACCATATGCACAACCATTGTTAAATTGTGTTGTCAAAAAAGTAAGTATCGATGTCTTCGTAGGTTCGAATACATCTATGCTGTTTACTATGCAATATTGCCACCAAAGCTTAAGCGAAGTGTTATATTGTTTAACTGTACTGTCAGAAAGAGATGACAGCATCAGTGTCGATGAGTCCGTACAAGCGCCCTTTCGGATGAACGACTGCCGCAGAGCCTCGCGACAGCCAGGGTAAGGTTCTTGTGTAGGGGGTGATGATCTCTGAAATGAGATTGCAAAATATTCTTATTGGGTCTTATGTAATATACGTTTGAGACTATTAATTTTTGCAGTAACGGGAACCAAGGTTGCGATGGCCAGTAAGGATACGCCAGTATACCATTTGCTTTGTCATCAATGATTTTTCTAAGGCATTTTAGAATTAAGGAAAAAGGCGGGAAGGCGTAAAAATATTCTGCGTGCCAGTTCACCGTAAATGCGTCTACAGCTGTCGCGTCAGGGTCTTGTTTCCATGAAACAAATCTTGCACATTTCGCATTATCCCGTGATGCGAATAAATCAATTTCTGGTTGGCCGAAGTGATGTATGACATCATGAAAGGCCTTATCAGAAAGAGACCATTCCGTATCCGGATTGACTATTCTGGAGGCGGCGTCTGCGCGGTTCTCTTTGGTATTCACATATGAGGCAAATATCCAAAGACCGCGCTGTTCACACCAACTCCAAAGTGTTCGAGATAAGTCGTTAAGGTGGGGGTATTGTATGCCCCCCATACGGTTCACATAACTGATCGCAGTTGTGTTATCTATGCGTAATAATATTGCACAGTTGGTTACATTGCTAGCGAATGACTTCAGGCCCAGAAAAACGGCCATTAGTTCTAGGTAATTGATATGCATTGATTTTTCTGTGGTTTTCCATTTGCCATTAACTTCAACGTTCTTACAGACTGCGCCCCAGCCAGTTCTAGAAGCGTCAGAATAGATCTCAAGCTCAAAGTTTGGTTGTCTCATAAAGTTGGATGTAGTGCCAATATTTGACGACCACCAGTATAAATCATCTAGTATATCCCTAGAAAGAACAATTTTGTCTTCATAATTTTCATGTTTAAGCAGGGCTAAGTATTTTTGACGTTCTAAAATCTTAGTATACATCCATGCATATTTAGCGGCTGGGCAAGCGGCCACTAATATACCAATCAACCGCGCAAATTCGCGAATAGAACATGAGGGTAATTTTAAAAACTTTGTAACCAACTCGGCAATATTCAATCGCTTATCGGGGGGAAGATACAAGCTTAGGCTCTTGGAGTCGTAGATAAATCCTAAAAATTTGCAGGATTGTTGCGGCGTTAAATTGCTCTTATCGTAATTGACGACGAATCCTAGACAATGCAACAAATTCAGCGTTTCGTTAACGTTATCGATGCATTGGTCATATGAATCACTGATGCATAATATGTCATCTAAGTAGCACACTGACTGAAAACCGCGATATCTTAGATAAGCTATGACCTCCCTCATGACCTTAGTGAATATCCGTGGACCCACGGATAATCCAAATGGTAAACCATTAAAGGCGTATGTAAATGTTTTATTTGAACCATGAGGCTTAAATTGAAACTTTAAGTACCTACGATCAAAAGGTCTAATAGGTATAAGAAAGTAGGCATCCTTCAAGTCAATAGTGGCTAGATATCCATCACGTGGTATTAATTTGCATGCAGTTCGGTAATCCTCCATTTTAAAATGCTCGTTTCTAATGAATTTGTTCAAGGGTTTCAAATTTAATATGAACCGTTTATCGCCGTTAGGCTTAAGAGTAAGGAATATCCTAGATATGAATTGGTCCTTTGTTACCTTGCATTCGGAAATGGCCCCTATTTTCTTTAATTTATTTATGGCCTCAAACATATCTAAACTTTCCGTGTATGAAAAGTTATTTTGAGGAATGGTTGATTGATTTACGAGGTTTCGAAATGGAAGAGAGTAACCATATTTTATCCAATCAAGTACAACCCTATTGCTTGTTACTTTTAACCAACAGTCATAAAAGTGTGTAAGCCTACCGGTATGTACCTGCGCTAGTGAGTCTGCGCCGGGGCACGGGGCTTGTCTTGGGTAGCAGCGCGTTGCGACTGCTGCGCTGACGCTGTGTAAGGGCGGCGAGCTCCTGAGGTCGTCGGCGGCCTCCTGTTGTAACCTCCTCGCCCCCCCCTGTTCGCCGGGTACCGTGGAGGCGCGTTCCAGTTTCCCTGGTAGGAAGTTGGTCGAGTGCTGGACTGCGAAGCAGTGGGCTTCTGTGGTTTAGCAGGTTTCTTGATCGAAAGGCCTTGCTTTTCGATGGCCTTAGCGGCCTTTATCTTTTCTGAAAGCGTTGATCCAAATAATGAATTATCTCGTTCAGACTCGTTGATCATATGTAAGAATGATTTGTCCAAACTGGGTGTTACCAGTTTTATGCGGCTTTGCGTAGCTATGTAGTGTGAGTCGCATAGCAATCGACAGCCATTGCTTAGATGTTTCATAGCTTGGACCTTGTTATCGCTCTTGAGAAGCAAGTCGATGCCTCTGTTGATGGCGGTAATACCTGAGCCGAGTTGTTGTTGTGATGCTGTGAGAGTCTTATCACGATTGCGGACCATGTCCGGTACTGCGGCCGAGATCTCTGCGTTTAGCTTTGGCGCTTGTAAAAGTCTACAATTGTCCGGTATTAGGTAGTCTTTCAACAATTTGTCCTTGTTTTCCTTGGGCCTTCCTTTTTTCAATAAAGGAAGCCACAATTTAGACAAATTGTCGTGAATATTTTCGCCATAGTCGGGTGAGTCGGACGTGGATTCACCAAGCGCAGACAATAATTCGGGGTCCAGATCAGACATTACACTGGCGGTGGTTTCCTCGGGAATGCAGGGCTCTGCCAGATTTACTGGGGCTGGGATTAGCTCGGCGATCTCATTATGGTCGCTACCCACGGCTTGTCCCTGATTTTCGTTACCTAAAATCACAATTTGCAATTTAGGTTGTGAAGAAAATAATTTGAGGGTACTTTTGAAAAATTATTTCAACGAGCATGTTTTGCTGCTAATGTATTGCAGAGGAACGTTACATCTGTTTTAGATTGTACGTATTTTCTGCATAGGTCATCGTTGAAGACTCGCAGTCAACCCCGATGCCGCGTTTGATCGCACATATTTTGTATATAGTTTTGGAAAAAAGTCAAAGTTATTGACTCGCAGTCAATCCCAATGCATTACAAAACTATTGCTATTGATACACTTTTCACTAATAGATAAACAAAACTTTGTACGACCACAAAAAAGCTAAGCAGGTAATAAAATATTACTAACCTTCGTCGTCTGAAGATGACGAATCAATCGGGGATATAATTCTCCGTCGTCTTTTCTCATTTTCTTCAATTTTTCTTATTTTTCTTGCGTATTTCTCGATTTGAGACTGCGCACTTCTTTTCGGCATAATGCTCAGAGTGCGCGTGCGATAGTTACCGCGCACGAAAAAGGAATGAGAAATAACCAAGATGGCGTCCTAGGGTTGAGTAGACCGGATATAAGTTTTGTTGAATTGTTTTTAAATCTTTAAAAAACGTGCGGAGTTACCAAGTAGATAGGGAAACTACGGTGTTAAATCATATATGAATAATGAAGCAACGAAAATATAATTATTTTTAATTTAGTATTAAATGCTGGATGTTATATAATGTGTAAATAGTTAGTGTAATTGGTCTTGTACCGTGTTAAATATGTATAAATAAATAAATAAATAGATAAAATAAATGGCGCTGGAATGCAAAAATCAAGTTTGTTGTATGGGAGCCCCCCTTAAATATTTATTTTATTCTGTTTTTAGTATTTGTTGTTCGAGCAGCAATAGAAATACATAATCTGTGAAAATCTCAACTGTCTAGCTATCATGGTTCATGAGATACAGCCCTGTGACAGACAGAATGCATAATGCCCCTTTTTAGGGTTCCGTACCCAAAGGGTAAAATCGGAACCCTATTACTAAGACTTCGCTGTCCGTCTGTCCGTCTATCTGTCTGTCTGTCACAGGGCTGTATCTCATGAACCATGATAGCTAGACAGTTGAAATTTTCACAGAGTAGTACACTTCGTGCGCGAGTCCGACTCGCACTTGGCCGGTTTTTTAAATACACCAAGAATAAAATTCTTAACATAATACATTTGTATTTGTATTTACTGGCTAAATTCTTTTAATAATGGTTTTTAAAAATCAAATCGAATTATAAAATGGTTTTGCCTTCTTTATTGGTTCTTATAAAAAAACGTTTTATTAAATTAATTATGAACGTTATCTATTTTTTTTATGAACGCATTGTAAAACAACCAATCACGGCGTTAGACGCGCCATAACTATTTATCTCCTGTTCGCTAGCCAATAGAATTCAAATAATCAAAGTACCGGTTATTTGCTGCAATCTGATTGGCCGAAAAATCAAACAGGTGCTATGCGTCATCCGCCATAACTGATTATGTGTGTGAAAGTATTGCGCTTTGTGAATAAATCAAGTAAAAACAGTGATTATTTGTGATATCGTGTTGTTTTAGTCTATTTTATGTGATAACAAACATGACGGAGTGGTATAGAATGAAGAACGGCTACGACAACAAGCACAATTCGTCAGAATTGTCAGTTGAAACTTCGTGCGATGTATCAGATCCATTCAACATATTTTCTGACAATTTGAGCCCCATTCCGGCGTCTATAGTGCCCAGGAAGCTGGATTTTACTACATTGGATGATGACGACGGCATTAGAGACGCTTCGCCAGCCCCAGATCCCCATAGTCCACCATACAAAAGGGTTAGGGCACTCAGGTAATTTTCAAACTTTCTATTCAAATTCTAGACGTAAATACCACGTTACGCTAGGTAAATGACACAGATCGCGTCCCCGTGACAATATCACCTAGAAAATGATTGAGCTAGCCAAAAAAAGCTTTGTTATGATTTTGTATCTGTCAATTCTAACTACAAAGCTTTTAGAAAGTTTGTGACCATTTCAGAGGTTGAAAAGGTTAGAGCCATTTATTTCTACGTATTTGGTGTTTAAAATTCTGGTTCATACTGTTCTTATCAATATTACTCGCTTTATGTATTTCTATTTACCAAATGACATGTAAACTCATCAACATCAACACTCACTTCTAGAAGCTTTTCACAAGAGTTCACGCCATGTCATCTACAGAAATATTGCAAATGTCAAAAAAGTGAAAGTTGTGTTGTTTTCTAACATGTCGTAACTTTTGTTCCGATTTGTATAATGTCTTTATATGCTGTTAATGACCCCCCAGTTTAACACAGGTGTATTTAGTGATTTATGGCTAATTTTAACACCTTGGGTTACATTATTGAAGTTTCTGTAGGAATCTGTAATTTTTTCTAGTAATAAATATGGCTTAGTTACTCAAGAGATAATGTAGCATTCTAATGGTAAAAGTATTTTTGAAATTAGTTTTTGAGTTTCATCATTACAAAAAGACAAATGTTTCCTCTTTAGATTATTAGTATAGACTAGCAGTCCGGCCTGACTTCTCATGGGTGTACTAATGAAGATTATAGGCAATTTTTTGATACCTTAGGTTACATTATTGCAATTTTTGTGGGGATCTCTAATTTGTTTGGCAATAAAACATAGCCTAAGTTACTCACTGATAATGTAGCATCTGATAGGTGAAAGGATTTTTAAAATTGGTCCGATCAAACACTATCCCACATAATAAATATATTTATTTTCGTAGCCTAGATACGTAAAATACTAAACTAGATATTATGCATCTCATAAAGTTCAATATGTCAAAAATCTATATCATTTTAACTAGAAATATGGCAAATCATGACGCCTTTCCTTGTATTTACCAATCTACTGTTGATCATGGTCATTGCTCATTATGAAGAGCATCAAGAGCATCTGAATTGTTTTGAAACGGCAGCAATACAAGTTAAAACATAGCAATTAGCTGTATTTTTAATTAAAATGATTAACAACCGCAATAGTTTTAATGATATCTATAACATGCAAAAACTTGTAAATATCTCATAGATAAAAATAAACAGGAAAATTCCTGTTTTAAACAACAATACATTAAGACAAGTTAGAACATGTTCACTATCCCTTTCCAAACCATCCTATGACCTCATTTTGACCTGTCAAACAGGTTGCGACAACTTTAAATGTCGATGTTAAGAATGCATATTTTATGACATCAATAGTATAATCTTATTTATATAAGCGGCGACGAGCTTGCAACCTGTCATGTGTGGAATGCTTACTAGGTACTGCAAAATGTGGACATGTGCCAAATGTAATATTTGGACTTGACTCTGACTAACCCCCTTTAGACATCTTCAAGGATCTGAATGCTTGGAGATCTGAGAGGATGTGTATCGTACTTGGGGATTACAGTTGTGATCCTATTTCATTGATTTACACCTTTATACAAGCAATTCTTGTATTTCTATAATCTGAACTCGGCTGGGGGTTTCGGTGGCGATAAATCAATCTAGCTAGATTTCATATTTAGAAAACGTCGTTTTATCTGTGGGCAATGAAATACCGAACAAAGCTCTGTCATCTGTCATCAACTTTGATTTTAACATAAATAAATAACAATTTCGCTCTAAAATCCGTCGACCTTCGAAATTCGGTTGAAAATCGGTTACAACACAGTTATATCTTCACAATAACAAAACATATGATCTCAAACAGCTGTCTTCAAAAAAAAACACCCACCACCTTGCGATAAGACAACAGTGAATCCTACCTTACTGTTATAAGAATAGGGTACATTTTTGCTTGGCTTTGAAACTTACACCTTTATTGATACTAAATTGAAGTTACAGGTATGAGAATAAGCTATATTTTTGCACAGCTTCGAAGGTCACGCCTTTGTAATCCTAAATTGAACCTTATTGTGGTTGCATAAAGCATAATTTCGGATAAAAGGTTTTGGGTACCTGGTTTTCTATAGACCATAGATGTTGCTAAATAATGCTAATTTTCACCTGCCTATGATCTCGTTTTGTTGTGACTTTGCCACATACTACACTAGTAAACATTTCGTAAAGTACGATCGCTCTTATTTCCTTCCGCTTTAAAGTCTAAATTCGCATAACTTCAGGATGACAGTCCTAAAACTTGGGCTAGTTTTAAGTAATTTAACAATTTTTAGAGTTCCGTACTTCGTGCGCGAGTCCGACTCGCACTTGCCGGACTTTTTACGTAAATTTAGTCAGCGTGTAAGGTGTTGACTAAAATGACATTTTGACTTTTTCGCGATAGTAGTTTGAAAAATACTAAATACGGATCGTAGTTAGTAAAAGAACTGAGCGTACGCAAACCGGCTCAAAATTATCTTCAGGTGTTAAATACAACTTGTGTACTGTGTGTCATTGTGTGACAATTCAAGGGGTGTATTTCAAAGAAATATATTTTACTTGTAACAATAGAGGGAAGAAGATGAATAAGGTGTCTTCTACAATAGTAACATTGTTATAACAATAAAAACGAAATAGGATCACGACTGTAAGTAATCCCCAAGTACGTCAGACATCCTCTCAGATCTCCAGGTGCTCAGATCCTCGAACCCAAAGTGGTCAGAGACATCTAAATTGCACTAAATTTATTCTGTCTGGATGTTACTATGTATAAGTTAAGTATGTATTTACAAAACATATATTTTATATATTATAAATTATTCTATCAGTTATCTGGTTACAAGCATTTCTTAGTTTGGAGCTAGATGACACTGTTGTTAGCATTTCGTGACAGATTGCAAGCCGCCGCTTATAGGAATTCTAATTAGTTTAATCATTTGACGTTTTAAATACGTAAATTTAACTCCTAACACTAGTATTTTATACATAAACAGAAAAAAAACACTAGATTTTCCAATTTGTTTTGATATTCAAAAATATTCTGTCATACAAACCTTGTCAGACGAATCGATCGAGCTTTCTCGACTGATGATCTTTCATAAATGCAAAGATTTTTATTTATATAGTTTTATTCCATTGTTTCCAGGTTATTCGACAGTCCACATACTCCGAAAACGCTAAGAGACAAGTGCTCCACGCCTTCTCATTATCCGCCCAGGTCCAGGCTGTTTCCGCCCAAGCTCAACGCACAGACTGGTAAGATCTTAGTTTACCGGCGTGTGCTGCCTTTAGAACATTTGCTGAAGCTCTTTATTTCATATTATTTTATTATTGTACCTACTTGTTTAGTATCTTTATTTGTTTTGTTTGAGCCTTCACATTGTTCTCACTGCAACTGGAGCTCTACATAGCATTAAGGAAAGGATCATTGAAAAAAATTATAGGCAAGTCGTGTTTTTGACTGATTCTTCTAGGCTTGGTCGCGAGGAACAGGCTTTACCTAGCTCTTAAGACGTTTCAAAGTGATCCTTGTAATTTTATTGAAATACCACTTGGGGATTGAGAGGCGTGATTATAATTATATGTTGTCTTTCCAGGCATGCCGTCTGGCTCCAGCTACCACCTACATCCGCCGTCAGACGAGGACAGTGCCCTCGGCAGTCTACCTCCAGACGAGCAAGACGAGTCGCGTCTTCTAAGACCCGTGGCCAACATCAATCCCTTCACACCTGACGGTAAGGGTGTATATGATACTAATCCTAATAATGGGGGATGTTTGTAATCCAAAAAACATCCCCAAAATAAATAATCTACCAAAAAGGTTGAACCTACTAAGTATTTGCAGTTATCAGGACAAGGTTTATCTATATTTCTATACTAATATTATAAAGAGGAAAGATTTGATTGTTTGTTTGTTTGTTTGTTTGTTTGTTTGTATCGAATAGGCTCCGAAACTACTGGACCGATTTGAAAAATTTTTTCACCATTAGAATCCTACATTATCCCTGATGAACATAGGCTATAGAATATTTTCAAAAACGTTAGGGATCCGTATGAAAACTTCGATAATGTAACCCAACGTGTGAAAAAAATCCAAAAAATCATTATATCGCGTACGCTGCTGAAATTGTTGACAATAGAGCAAAGTAATGTACTACAGTTTTAAAGAGGACATCAATATCTACAAAAAAGTATGTAATACCATTATGTCTAACTATTAGGGATCCGTATGAAAACTTCGATTATGTAACCCAACATGTGAAAAAAAACCAAAAAAATCCTTATATCGCGTACTCTGCGGAAATGGTTGACAATAGAGCAAAGTGATGTACTACAGTTTTAAAGAGGACATCAATATCTTCAAAAAAAGTCTGCGATACTAAATGTTTTATTAGGGATCCTTATGAAAAATTCGATAATGTAACCCAAGGTATAAAAAAAAATTACCTTTAATATCATTATTACACTCGTGCGACGCCGGGGCGGACTGCTAATAAGTCTATTTAATGGTTGTTATTTATTTCTAGGTCAAGCTTTGAACAAGAAGAAGCGAGCGTTATCAAAAACTCCTACATGGGACGGCACGCCAGAACAACCTGCTAAAAGATTGAGAGTAAGAGTTTATTTATTTAATTATCCTTAACATCATCAGTGGTGTTCATTCCGTTGGCACCACAACATAAAATTAGAATTACCTAAAAAAAAAATCGCTTATTCCTTTACATTAAGGTCTATATATGTTCTCATTATTATATCAATTCAAAAAGTTAAAAAGTCAATACTACATGCCATTAAAAACATAACTTGTAAAAAAAAACAATCTTGCAACTACCGTAAAAAGTTGTGAGCTCCATGTAATACCAAGTCAGTTAATTTATTCAGTCCCTACTTAAGGGTCGTTCTATTTTAAGTTATTACGTCTAGATTAGCTAATTATGTCAATATTTATTATTTGATTGAACCCTCAGGAATCGAACATATCCCGCTACAACGTGGAATTCGTGGAGCTAGCTGTGATAGGCCGCGGTCAATTCGGCCGAGTGGCAAGATGTGTTAACAAGTTGGACGGATGTGTTTATGCTGTGAAGAGGTCTTTGAGACCGGTGGCTGGATCTCAGGCTGAGAGAGCTGCTCTTACTGAGGTTTATGCGCACGCGGCTTTGGGGAAGCATGCTCATGTTGTCAGGTGAGTTAATTTGTGTGCCTATTAATAGTTTTCATTGGTGCACATCACTATTGTATTGTATAGCCCAAATATCAAAATTGACACTTATACAATACAATTGTATCAGTTTTAACTATAAAACATTCCATAATCAGAGATATTTTAAAAAGGGAATACCAAAGGGTAAAAATGAGACTCTATTATTACTACTATTCTAACTAAGACTGCTATCCGTCTGTCTGTCTGTCAAAAGGCTGTATCTCATGAACCGTGATAGCTAGACAGTTGAAATTCTCACAGATTATATATTTCTGTTTCCGCTATAACAACAAATACTTAAAACAGTTTAAAATAAATATTTAAGTGGGGTTCCCATACAACAGACGTGATTATTTTGCCGTTTTTTTATAGATCTATAACTTTTATGTTGTTGTTCACAGATACTACTCAGCATGGGCGGAAGATGACCACATGATTATTCAGAACGAGTACTGCGATGGTGGCTCGTTACACCAAAAGTTGCAGTTCGGTCCTCTGCCGGAGACGGAACTCTTGTTGCTATTAGCCCACATCGCTAAGGGATTATCGTGAGTATCTTATTCTATAAATGTAGTGGACGTGCCTCTGACTAACCCCTTTAGATATCTGAGAGGATGTCTACCGTACTTGGGAATTACGGTTGAGATTATTATTTTTTACAATCTTTTATTTTTTGATTGTATGTTTGTTTGTAAGTTGTCTGGCTAAATTTGCAAACCGTTTTTCGACCATTTATTGGTATCTGATTAGCTGAAATTTTGCATACACCTTTAGTTCTGGTGACAATACAATAATATGGTGGCAGTGAGCTGATCTGAGCTGTTCAACAGAACTCATAGGTAAATAGTCTGATTGAGTTAAAACTTTTCTTATCTGTCAAGTTCCAATGACAATGTAATGTTATGTGACAGGTGATAGCGCGTTGCTCTGTTATCTAGCTCGAAGGAGGATTTTTTAAAAGCTTGTCTTGAAAAAATATTTTTCAACTGAAAACTTACATAATATTATATTTTGATGATGATGTAACAAATGTTGTTTTCCTTCCAGATACATTCATTCCCACCAGCTGGTGCACATGGATGTTAAACCTGGCAACATCTTTATCTGCAGCGGAGACGGTGAAGAGAACGAATCTGATGATGGCTACGATGATGATGATCATCATCACACCGTACACCATACCTATAAGATTGGTGAGTAAAAGTCTAAGTATCTTTATTGCTTGAAATACAGATATACAATAATATCATTTTGTTCTGTCCATCTCCATTCAAAGGTTGTCTGGTAGAAATCACTGATGTTCTTATGCATATATATTTCCTTATTCAGTTAATGATGTGCAATTAAATATTCCATATTATAAATGCGAAAGTAACTCTGACTGTTACGTTATCACAGCCGCTGAACCGCTGGGCCGATTGAGATGAAATTTCATTTAAAGATAGTTTAAAGTTTTGTTCCCCATGATTTTTTTACGATAAAAATAGATTTGATGAATCTACGCAGGCGATGTCGTGGGTAAAAGCTAGTACTCTATATATTTTTCAAATATCCCTATAAAAAAAGGGGGCATATATTAGTTAATCATTTTTTAGCAGTCGGTTTTTATGTTTTAATAATAATTTGTTTTATTTTGTTATTCTAAGACTCCATGTTCTATAGAATAAATGGGACTTACCAAACTATGTTTAAATCAATAACCATATCCCTCTTTGTCCTCAGGCGATCTTGGCCACGTAACATGCGTATCCTCTCCCTCCGTGGAGGAGGGAGATTGCCGTTACCTCCCCAAGGAGGTGCTCCAAGAGGACTTTACGGACCTCACGAAAGCGGACATATTTGCATTTGGTAAGTTTGTTTAAATAGTGTATTGCTAACTTTGTCACTATTGCTAACTTTATACACTATGCTTTACCACATGCTCTTAAAGTAATAATAAAACTGTTATAATATTGTGTACTGTTTTAATGTTACTTTAGAGCTTGTGGTAATGGGGCAAACTGATCTCACAGCTCAGTTGGTAGTAGCTCAGTCTTCTGCGCTGTCGGTTGTGGGTTCGATTCACATCAAAGATAAACATTTGAGGAGTGTTATAATGTTTTTATTTAAAAAAAAATATGTAATTATGGACAATCATCCAAATCAAACCACCAGATAAAAAGATTGCATAGGTCCATCGACTACATAGCCCAGAAGACACCGCATGCAAGGCGAACACTGTCATCCAAAACATCAGGCTTATACGGCCGATAAAAAATACCGCGCGTCAAACCTGCAGTAGTACCGACCACTTCCTTGACCCGTGCACATCTCGTCTGTTTATGCTAAAAAACCATTACCACAAGCTCAAGTTACACTGGTTATTTTCCTTGTCGATAGTCAATAGTGTTGTACCACTACTCAATAATTGATGATCGATAAACCTACATAGTAGTAACAACAACAGTTGGACCTAACTAGTAAAACTACTTATTGCCCAATCCCGATCCCGATCCCGATCCCGATCCCGATCCCGATCCCGATCCCGACCCCGACCCCGATCCCGATCCCGATCCCGATTACGATCCCGATCCCGATCCCGATCCCGACCCCGATCACGATCCCGATTGTTATAAGCGGCGATGGGCTTGCAACCTGTCACGTATGGACTGCTAACTACTGCAAAATGTGGGTATGTGCCGAATATAATATTTGGACGTGCCTCTGACTGCTATCGACAACTCATGACAACACTTCCCATCCCTAGTGAATCACGTCATCTTGAACCGGCCAATCAGAATGCATTTTTTCCCACTCCCCCCGTACCTCATACCTTACTGACTTGACAGAGTTGTTTGTTTGAAGAAATGAAGCCATTAGGCGTCTATTAGGCTATGTAGTCGATGCATAGGTCATACATAAAAAAGCAACAAAATAATGTATATACGCGTCGAAATTAGCACCTCTTCCCCCCCCTCTTTTAAAAAAAGAAGGAGGGGCCTTCTTTTTTTCAGTCATTGAAAATAATGTTTTATTCCTCAGGTCTAACGTTATTTGAAGCTGGTGGAGGTGGCTCCCTTCCGAAGAATGGCCAAGAATGGCATCATTATAGAGATGGGAAACTACCCGATCTGCCTAATCTGTCGCGAGAATTCAATCAACTTTTGAAGGTAAATTATATTATAAATCTGAAAGTTTGTCAGTATGTTTGTGGCTCAATCATGACTAAACGGATTAAAATGAAATTTGTTATTCGGGGGTAAATGCAAGTACTTACAAAAAAACCTTATTTATTTATTTTCTTAGTAATCTGGTTCCAATAGTAGTTGTCCTTTGCTCTGGCGTTAGATGTCGCTGTGTGTTAAGTTGTTAACCCTTTTAGACATCATCAAGGATCTAAGCGCCTTGAGATCTGAGAGGATGTCTACCGTACTTGGGGATTACAGTCGTGATCCTATTCTTTCCATTATCTTATATATTTTTGTTAATTCCCAGAAAATGGTGGACCCCGAGCCCAAATCCCGACCTTCCGCGTCAGCTCTCCGTCGCCATCCACTTCTGCATCCTGCAGGGAATAAGAGCAAAGCTCAACTGCGCAGAGAATTAGCAGCTGCTAATATGAAGAATGAGCTGCTTTGTAGAAAACTGCAGGAGGCAGCCAGGTAGCTAATTTTAAATATTAAAATGACACTTGGATGTGTAACATATGCAAAATATAATGGATGAATTACACACACAAACCCATACAAACATTCACACATACACACATCCTCACACACACCTCACTCACCAACACACACACAAATTCACACACAGAGTTCTGTCAAACCTTGGCTCTTAAGAGATGTATGAGAAGAAGCTAATAGCATCCACTAAACTTTGTATTCAACTCTGACTTTCAGAGTTGTCTGTCAAAGTTTGCAAACCATTTTTCGACTATTTGTTGGTATCCGATTGAGCTGAAATTTGGCATGTTTAGATACAATAATATGGTGACAGCAAGTCGATCTGATAGAGTCAGGAACTGTTCAACGGGCTCTCACAACGGAACTCCTTAGTAAATAGTTTGGTTGAGTAAAAACTTTTCATACCTGTCAAGTTCCAATGACAATATAATAATAAGTAACAGGTGATAGCTCACTTTACAAAAGCATGTCTTGTAATAATAATTTTGAACAGAAATCATATTTGAACTTTATTTTTTTAATTTCAGATGCATAAAATCGTTGACACCAAACGTGATAGCGAACCAGGAGTCTGCCAAGTTCAGGACGAGGTCAGCGAAACGTCTTCAGAAGCCACGTGTGGAAACCCAATTAGCTGACATCATACAATCCGTTACCTCCCCGTTGCGGATAGACAGACGGAACGAAAGGCGAACGAAGAGAATCTAATATACGTCGAAAGTTAATATAACAAGTATGACTTTGTAAGTTGATATTGATATAACGCCACACGCTTAAAACGTGAATTATTCATCCTTAAGAGTATAGTTAGCGGTGTATAAACCCGTGGCAACTAAATCATATAATATAATAATCAAAACTACATATTTAACTATAAAATAACATTAAATTCCTTTAATTTTTGAATTATCGATTTACTCACGATTGGTAATTTAAGAAGTCAGAAGTTAATATACGACTTTGAAAGTTAATATTGATTGAAAACACTTTGATAAGGCGAATATGAACTTGTGAAGTGTTTAATATTAGCACTAATTGATATATTTGTTATTCAATAGTCGGGTACAGCATTGACGTATTCTTAGGTTCGGTTTAGCGTATTTTTCCAAGGATAATAGAAAAGAACTAAACCGACGCTAAACTTGCAAGCTTTACTAAACTGTTGAATGGTGTACAATAAATATGATAATTACTACATATTTAACTATAAAATAACATTAAATTCCTTTAATTTTTGAATTATCGATTTATTCACGATTGGTAATTTAAGAAGTCAGAAGTTAATATACGACTTTGAAAGTTAATATTGATTGAAAACACTTTGATAAGGCGAATATGAACTTGTGAAGTGTTTAATATTAGCACTAATTGATATATCTGTTATTCAATAGTCGGGTACAGCATTGACGTATTCTTAGGTTCGGTTTAGCGTATTTTTCTAAGGATAATAGAAAAGAACTAAACCGACGCTAAACTTGCAAGCTTTACTAAACTGTTGAATGGTGTACAATAAATATGATAATTTGGCGATCAATATTGTATTGAATCAAATTATCATCTTTATAACTAGATAACTTCTTACGAACTATTAACACCCATAATCTTACTAATATAAATCAGTAAGTTTGTGAGGATGTTTGGATGTTTGTGCCTCTATCACGACCAAACGGATTTGGATGAAACTTGGAATATATATAGCTAATGGACATAAGCTATGTATATTTGAATAGCATATAAAATATTATACCAGGTACCGCGCAAGCGAAGCTGCGGGCAGAAGCTTGTATGATTCGAAACGTGTATTTCTTCAAAATGTTGTGTCTTTGACATAAAAAAAATTGGTGGTTGGTGATATAAACTTTGTTTTCTAACTGTAATTTGTATATTTAGAGAAAATAGATTTAATGTTAAATACTTTTTTATAATATTAAATGTAATAAAAAAATCAATATTCAAGAATAATAAGAATAAGATTAAATTAAAATGAAAAGATTAGAAATCAATAGTTATCTGGTACTATTAACGATAATATGAGTTTTTTTTAATAAGAAGTCACAACTTAATCTAACTTAATCTAATCTTTCAACACAACACTTTGAACTCACCAAATTTGATGTTGACATAGACTTGAAAGTTAATATAAAACTTTCAAAAATGAACACTTTCCTAGTTCATACTAATTATGACTTTGAAAAATACACTAATGGTATTCAAAAAACATGGCGCCAGTTAGGTTTTGATTTTTGAATGACAGATGGCGCTAGTAACAAAGTTTAGGTGTTAATGTTAATTTATTTTTAAAATTCTCGCGTTCTAATGCAGTCTTCGGATTACGGCTGTTAGCTTTGTTTAGTTGTAGTTAATAAATAAGTGCCTTTATGTCTTGTGATGGATTAATAACGAATTTAAAATTTGTAAAAAAAAACATAAAAATATGAATATTAGTGAAACACCATACAATACTTGTTGAAAAAAAATGGGTTTTTCTTGGCCTTAGGATTACCACTGATGGTCACAGAACTAGTGTGGTGAAAGGCAAGTTGAAGTCTAAAGTTTAATACAACAGCAAAAATTTTAGCGTCGGGGTTTAATAATATAATATTAACGTTGAAAAAATTTAAAAGAAAACCGATGAAAATGTTTTGACCAATCGAAAATTCAAGGGAGGGGGTTTTTAGGGTTCCGTACCCAAAGTGTAAGCACGGAACCCACTGTCCGTCTTGTCTGTCTGTAACAAGGCTGTATCTCATGAACCGTGATAGCTAGACAGTTGAAATTTTCACAGATGATGTATATCTGATGCCGCTACAACAACAAATACTAAAAACAGAATAAAATAAATAAGTGTCGGTCCCATACAACAAACCTGATTTTTTTTTGCCGTTTTTATAGATACGTACCGTACGTATCTATAAAAACGGCAAAAAAAAATCAGGTTCCCTTCGTGCTCGAGTCCGACTCGCATCTGGCCGGTTTTTTTTTTAGTTTTTTGAAGGAACTATTAGTTTTACATGATTATCATTTAAATTTCAATACATGTCGAATAGAGAACCTCCGCCTTTTTCGTCGGTTAAAAATACTTTTTTTTCTACGAATACCGGTCGGTACATTATCGGAACTGAGCGTTAGTATCCAATACGCACCGGTAGGACTTTCCTTGATATTTGCAAGAGCTAAGTACAATGTTGGTATTAATTAATGTTGGTATTTATAATTTAAGCGCGTGTATGTATTAAAATCTTCCAATTTATTAATTTGTGATAATTTAAGATTTTTCAATGATTTGTTTTTAAGTTTTAATTTATAACGTCAAGTAGACATCTTCGTTTTTTTTTGGCGTAGCGGACGAATGCCCGGCTGATACGAGAGACGGGGGTTTGATTCCCAGACTAGGGACAAATAATATATGCAAATATTTGGTAATCGTAAATGGTTTTAAATGTCAAATTGCCACTGTGTAACAAGACAATGTAATTTTAACAGTTGAAACCGATTGCGATTATAAACAAGCTTACGCGAACTGTTACTCAACAGTTACTCAACGTCTCTCAAAATATGATTCTAAAAAACGTGATGGCGGCTTTCGTTATGATTCTTGTGGTTCTTATTATTATAACTAATTCATAATTTTAGTAAATATATATTTCTTTTTAACAGAATATTACGAATATCGCAGTAAATATATTTAAATGCACAAATTAAACTTGAATTAAGTTTTCTTTTCGCATTTAATTAGTTTACTACGGATTAATAAATTTAAGTTTACATAAAGTGATATGCTTTTTATCGATTTCTTTTTATTATAGATATTTTGACCGATTCGAATATGCTAAATTATAAAAGACTAGCAGTCCACCTTGGGTTACATTATTGAAGTTTTAGTAGGGATCCGTAATTTTTTCTAGTAATAAATATAGCCTATGTTACTCGGAGATAATGTAGCATTCTAATGGTGAAATAATTTTTGAAATCGGTCCAGTCGTTTGAGTTTATTAGTTACAAACATACAAAAATCCTTCCTCTTTTTAATATTAGTATAGATTTATATTGCTTCCAAAATCTTAGTTACATCATTAACCCACCGTTTGAAATAAAAAACTTACCTCCAAATAACTATATATTTGTTAGAAATGTAATTTAAACTTGTATTTCGTTTTTAATTCTTTAGTTTTCAATATATTTATAAAAAAGTCTTACTAAGAACCTGACACATAGTTTTCTAAGTTTTATGAAGGAACTATTGGACCAATAGTTCAATTAAGTACATAAATATAATTTAAATGAGATCAACTTTGGACTCTGTTTTCTACACAATAGAAAAATAATTAAAATCGGTTCACCAGGTAAAAAATACGCGCATCAAATTGAGAACCCTTTTTTCGTCGGTTCAAAATCACAAGGATCACTTTGAATATTCGCGATTAAAGCTTTTAATAAAGAAATAATAACAAATGGGATTCACGTGTCTTAATTAACATGATATATTAAAAGAATAAGATATTTTAATTTTATTGTAATAATCTCGAATTACAGTCGTTAGGTGAGATAATTGAATTGCTTTTTTTAAATTAAAATCATAAAACATATTTAATTAAAACTTTATGGTAGTTTGTAGTAGATAGTTCTATAGTAATTCTCATGGAATTTTTTATATTATTTATAACTTGTATTTCCTAATTTGATGTATATGTCTAAATATGTAATTCTTTAAATATAATGCTGAATAGAAATCTAGGTAGGAACCTGAAGTAATATACTTATAAAAATAGGAGATGTGGCTTGTTCAGAAGTATTTCTTTTTTCGTTTCGAAAAAAAACAATCGTCGACTGGGAGCGCCTTAATGAAAACTTGAAATATCTTTAAAACTAAAAATATTATCAATATTTCGTAAGTAATGTTATTGAAGAAAAAATAATATTTGTCATCAAACTAATGTCATCATTATTTCCTAAGTATATTATTGTATTTATAATTTTCGTTGGACAAAGTCCGAATTCTTAGTTTTAATGTGATCTCAATCTTTCTTTTTTATGTATATTCGTTATAAACTTCTGCAGAAACTTACAATAGTTTGTTTATAAATTTTGACGGTGGTTTTTTTTTTGTTAGAAAATGAAAATGGCAGCTTTTTTCAAAATTAATGTAATTTAATAATTTATCCTTTTTGTAAACAATTTTCTTCTTAACCTAAACTTATTTAAGGCATATTATATTATTAATAGTTTTGTTTAAATTTAACAAGTAATAATCAGTAGAAACACATAACTTTTTTTTTAAATTAAGTTATTTTAACTGCTGCATATATTTTATGTAATTTTTATGTCAAGTCGATTGGTATGTAATGATAGTGGCCTATTCATATTAAAATCCTTTTTTTACAATAACAATTTAAATAAACATTTTTCAAATTTATTAATTTCAACGGACAATATTAGTGTGGTATCAATTTTTAAATGAAACATAGTTTTGATATATATTTTTTAATATGAATAGGCCGCAACTGGGTATTTATGTGAATGCCCAAATTGTACATACAACTGCAACTCGGCTGTACGATGACACGACCAAAGTAGGATTTTCGGAATGTGGGTATAATGTAAATAAATGAATGTTTGTATATTTGCTTTTTAATGATGTATCAAATAAATGTGCTTGTTTCAATTTATGTTTTGTTTTATTTTTACGTTTTTCATGACCGTTTTGAGAATTAATGCGCCTTTATTTCTCAATGTATTAGTATTCAATACAACCTAGAAATAAACATTGGTGGACATTTCACACAGCTCCATCTAGCCCTAAGCTAAATTTGCTAAATAAGCAAAGCTGGCACCATGGGAAGTAATGGGAACCAAGTATCTGATAAAATCTGAGGCCCGCACCGAGCTGGTACTCATTCAAAATGGAACTCTAAATGCAGAGAGGTACGTGGAAGAGATCCTCAATGAACATGTAGGTCCTTTCATGGCCAGGATGGACCGGCATGGCATATTAATGCATGATAATGCGTCCCCATACCGCCAGAATTGTACGTGACTACCTTGAAGAGGTCGGTATCGAACTCATGCAGTGGCCAGCGCGAAGCCCGGACTTAAACCCCATCGAGCACGCCTGGGACGAGCTTCAGAGATGCGTGAAAGGTCGAAACCCCCCACCAATCACGCTTCCCGAGCTCAAACAAGCACTGGTGGAGGAATGGGAAGGTATTCCTCAGCACTGGCTCCGAAATTTGGTGTACAGCATGCCTAATCGCCTGGAAGCTGTCGGAAGAGCTCGTGGAGGCAATACAAAGTATTAAATGAAGAAAGTGATGAAAAACAGCAAAAAAACAATCATAAAAAAAATGTAATCTTAAGAAAAATATGACTACTTTAGTTTTTTTTTAATTTAGAGATTAATATTGTGGGTGCAACTAAGTTTTATTTTATTTTTTATCTGTATAATAAATTCTCAATTGAACAGTCTTCGTTTCATTAGGATGGCATACGTAGTTCGGGAGATATTCGGGTTTATGTGACTGACCCGTTATTTTTGGAACCGAGTGTATATAAAACTCAAGCGTTACTGACCTGAAATTTAGATGGTATATTTCTTTTGGTGCCCCCTACACACCTGCAAGGCTATTTTGTAAAAACATGAATATCATGTTATGGTGTTGAATGCAATACCTAATGTTAGAGAATACCTAATCTGTACACTTTTCATAGTAACTGTTTATGCACCTTTAACTATGCTTCTGCGTAGGTATTGTATTGGAAGCGTAGGTATAGGTGCCTAAACAGCATAAAAGCGTAGTATTATGGCATTCAGTACCAATAAATATTGGTATGAATATCATAACATGATAATCATGTTACAAAATAATGCCCTGCGCAATGTAAGGAATTACTGAAAGGGGGTTGAAGTCTGCAAGTAATTTCGCGTGGGTTTACACTTCACTACATTGTATAAAGCAGTCGCTTTATACAACCCCACGAGATATATCAAAATAATGTACTACAGTATTGTACACCTTAAAAACGTCCACAAAAAAGTCCACGATGGTATTAGAAATGTCTTACGCACAGCGAAGCGGGCACGGGTCAGCTAGTAATAAATAAAACTGCGGAAATTCTGTAATACTCTTTATTGTAATCTTTTGCCTAAACCTACATACAAGCCGAAATATTTTACAAAAATTACATTGTCTTGGGCATAATTTAGCCATCGCTGTGACAAGCATTACCATGATACCATACACTCAATTTTAATACCTAAAAATGAACAATTTTGGAAATATTCAATCATATGGCAATGTTTGGCGCCTCTGACTACCCCCTTAGACAATTCTACCGTACTTGGGGATTGGTCGTAATACATTTCATTTTCAAATATTAAAAAAGGATTAAAATTTCATACAATGCTATAAATATTTTTAAGCATTATGCTCATTATTTTATCTAATTAACTAATGAGATAATATGTTTTTTATGCTTTGGCAGTTAACAGTCGGTTTTGAAAACTGTTAAAGTTCATATTAAAAAAAACATTACATAATTTAAATGTTAATGTAATACACAGCTTACAATTTCAAAATTTCAATGAGTATTTTTAAAAAGATTTGAAGAATAATGTTTTTTTTTTGTCTATTTTCTTTATTGTCAATATACCGTTTGTTTTTACAAAAATGTGCAAATTTTAGCAGCTATGTGGTCTAAATATAAAAATATAATTAAATGCATTTTTTTATAATCATATTTTTATTAATTATGGCAACACAATACAAATTATATGTCAAACTAGAAAACTTAAAAGAATTTTCGACTTCAATGAGACTTGAGAGCAGTTTTTACTATCAATATTATTAACAGTAGCGTTAATATACTAGCTTTTTCAATCGGCTTCACTCGCGTGTTACCTGGATATAACTAGCCTATATGCTATTCCAGGGCTATGTATGTTCCAAGTTTCATCCAAATACGTTTAGTCGTTCGAGCGTGACTGAGCCATAAACGTTCGGATTTTTAATATTAGTATGATGATCATTAATTAAAATCATTATCACTTTAAAATTATCAAACAACTAAGAAGCAGTCTTGACTTCTCACAGCCTTATTGCGTAAGCTCTTTATTAATCATAATCGAAATCAAAGTCATAAGGTATTTATTTCAATAAAATCACAAGGATCACTTTGAAAAACTCCGCTTCAACATCGGAGTTTGACAGTCGCTGATTGCGATTACCAGTGAGCTTGCGCCATAAGGCTGCAGGATTACTTGTGTGTACCAAAAACTACAATAATTATACCTCAATCATCTCAAAAGTCGTCAAATTAATTTAAATTCTCATAGTTACATATATGTAAAAAATAACAAAAACTTACGTACATTTTAAGATTCCCATATTTTGTTCCGCACCTAATTTTATATTTATTAATCGAATTAAAAACTAACAAACTTTAAGCCCAATATTCGTAGGTATAACAGAGATTCGTTAAATTTAAAGGTTTAATTATAAAAACATGGTATAACTTATGCAACAGTGCGTTACTTGAAATATTTTAGAAATGGTAACACAAAAAAATCGTTTCTTTGAAATGTGAAAAAAGTGTTTTTACCAAATTCTGTTTTTAACAAATCGCTGGTAACAAACATTAAAACAAATATACAACCGAAATGAGAATCTCCTCCGTTTTAGGGTTCGTCTGTCTGTCACAAGGCTTATTATGTATTTCTGTTGCCGCTATAACAACAAATACTAAAAACAGAATAAACGTGTTTTTATTTTTTGCCATTTTTTATAGATAATGGTAATGAACCCTTCGTGCGCGAATCCGACTCGCACTTGGCCGGTTTCTTTGTTGTCGGTTAAAAAACCAATTGTTACCAGTTACCAAAAAAATATTTCAAGTAAACATTAAACTAACATTAAATAATACTTAATAACTTGTGATGATTAAAGAGTATTATTAGTCGAATAAAAATAATAATAAATAAATTATATAACAAATTAAAATATCTTATTACAATTCCGCGAATGGCGTAGTGGTAAGATACGAATGCTATAAGGCATCGGGATCGATACCCGGATTGAGAAATTTTAAGATACGAGATGTTTTCAAATATAGTTGTATGTAACACAAAAAAAAGAGATAGGTAAAATAAAAAAATCGGTGGACATCTTACACAGCGCCATCTAGCAATCAAATCTAAGCAAAGTTGGTATTTATGGCTGTTCTATGAGAATAAGATTACTTTTTTTTTGTAAATACATACTTATGATATACATATAATAACACCCAGACACAGAACAAAAATGTATATTCCCACAAATGTTTGTCCTTGGTGGGCATCGAACCCACAACCTATAGCGCAGAAGGCAGAGCTACTACCAACTGAGCTGTGAGATCATATTAATGATTTTTACAAACTTTTTATTTAATTTGCACTAATCGTATGTTTGATTGTTTGTTATCTATTAATCGTGTAAAGACAAATTGTGTCTTTTGAAATTAAAAAAATAACTTATTACTTTATGTAATTTAAAAACTTTTTTGAAAACATCTCACATAAAAATCTTTCTTTAATAAAATTCGCTTTTAAACTATACACGTCAAAAACCATACATTTTATAGAGTAATGCCAGTTTTAACCAAAGAAGAAACATTATTTACATAACAAAAAAAAACATACTGTATGTTCGTAATAGCCATTAAAGGTCTACACCGACTGCAACGTACTATGACATGAAAAACAACATTATTTGTTTAAATAACTAGCAGTCCGCCCCGGCGTCGGGTGTACTAATGATTTTATGGCAAATTTTTTTACACCTTGGATTTCATTATTGAAGTTTTATTAGGGATCCCTAATTTTTTCTAGTAATCGATATAGCCTATGTTACTCAGAGATAATGTAGCGTTATGATGGTGAATGAATTTTTGAAATCGTTCCAGTAGTTTTGACGTTTATTCGTTACAAACACTCAAAATGTTTCCTTAATTATTATTAAAGTATAGATTAATTGCTTATTTAATACTAGCTCACCACAATAGACGTCCTGTCCAAATTTTGGTATTTTTGTTTATAATGGATAAACTAAAAAACTACTGAATTAATTTAAACAATTCTTTCATACATCAAAAGCTACATTATCAGCGAGTAACATAGGCTATATTTTATTTGCGAAAAAATTAGAGTTCCTCACGAAAATTGCAATAATGTAACCTAGCCTATAATCTTCGTAGAAGCTAGGCCGGACTGCTAGGTAGAATATTGTTGCATGTGTCGGCTATGGCAGTGGCGAATTTACTGCCAGGCTGAGTAGGCTAGGGAGGCAGATTTGGGTTAATTTTGTGAAACATCTTATTTATTTTAGCCTTTATCCTCCCCCTGCCGGACAAATACCTCCCTACCCATTCCTTCCACACGATTTCACTTTTTGCCAAATGTATTACAGGAATTGAAAAAAAAAACATACTGTTCACATTAGGTCCGCGCATTAGACATTCAACATTTCACCACTTAAAATCTACGTTGGTAAATCCGCCATTGGGTTATGGCTTAGTACGTAGCATTGGGCAGAGACCTTAAGTAGCATCTCCGTTTGGTTATCAGCCTGAAGGATTCTGTTTTGATTCAAACATCGCCGCCATATCCTTGATGTTGAACGATGGAGACATTTTGTCCTTTCTGTAACGAAAATTATAAATAAACATAGCGGCGACGAGCTTGCAGCCTGTCACGTGTGGAATTTTAACAGCAAAAATGTGGACAGTCATTATCACATTGCCAGGTCGTAAATGTCATATATAAATAAATAATATTGGTGGACATTTCACACAACGCTACCTAGCCCCAAACTAAGCAAGGCCTTTTTATTTATAATTTTATTTTTTTCTTAATTAAAAGCAATTTTAGAACATATATTTTAGAAAACGGTTAGTAGAGTAATTTTGGTTACTGTTAATTGGTGATTATTAGCCAATTTCAAGACACATAATTATATATTCCTATAAATATGATGAAATAAAATAGTTGAAACAGTAGGAAATTTTTAATCATAAAAATAAATAAATATTGGTGAACATTTCACACGTCGCCATCTAGCCCCAAACTAAGCAAAGCTTGTATGGGAACCAGATTACTGATAGAATAGTTACATTCTTGTTTTTTGTAAATATGTAGTTGGGGGATATGTAGTGGATAACTAACTAAATATTATTATATGATACCCAAAATTTTATACCTCACGTGGGATTTGAACCTACACCTCAGTAGTGGAAATTGAGCCCAATGGGTTAAAATCCCACTAACATGTAAATTGTTGCATTAAAACTATCACCAACATTAACTTGTTGGTTGTGTTTTTATGTATGTACTAACTGATCCGCGACAGACATTATCCTGTCCTAATTTCAATAATCACATAGAATAAAAGCATTTTCAGTTTCAGTTCGAATTTTACAATTTCTCAGACATGGTCAAATTTTTTTCCCTATAAATCTTGTCGTGATAAATTTTTTTACCAAAAATGCGCTGGTGTGCAAAAATCTGACATGCGTGTTGACATCAGTCGTCATAGTAACGTGCGCTACTCTATGCGATTGTTGAAATTTGAACAGGACAACGTTTGTCGCGGGTTTTGTATGTAATGTACTCACCGGACAAAGACATCATCCTCTATCTCGCTGCTCAAAACCTTATCCGGACTGGTCGGAGACTGTATCGTATCCAGGTTATTGGCACTCTTTGCTAACGAGAACCTCATTCTCTGTCCGAGGTCCACCGTGTTCCTCCTCTCAAACTTAGGAAGCTCCTTAATCTCCTCTTTCTTCATCTTTATCCTGGTAAGCTGTTCCGGGTTACTTCTAAAAGACTGCGAGCTGTATTTCTCTCTTAAGAAGTTCCTACGTTCTTCCTTATACTTTTCTATTCGTTCTCGACTTAACTTCTTTTCTGCTTCAAAGCCGATGATGCTTTTAACTTCAGCTGGTCTTTTATCGTTGCATCGTTGGATAAGTGAGATTTTGTTTTCCGTTGTAGGTGTTATACTATCTTTATCATTGTGGACCGTGTTAAGATTCAAATCGGGTAGCTTCGGATGCTTTTTAACTTTTACTTCTAAGCTTTTCCGTCTGTCTTTGTCCGGACCGAATTCTTTAATAAACGCGTTTTCATCTAAAGATCTCGCGGAGTTTTTAGTTAGTTTGTAGCTTTTTGGGGAAGTTGGTTTAGGTTCACTTTTGATGGAGACTCTTATTCTGTCATCTTTTCTTTCTAAAGATGGATATTTCACATCGGCTTTGAATTTTTCGAATGTAAACGGTCCTTTTTGTTCTGTAGGGCTCTCGAACCGTATCGCTAGCTCCCTTACGTTAAGGTTTTTAGCTTTGACATTACCATTGTCAAATTCATCTATTCCGTTTGCATGTGACAGTTGTAACTTATGCTCTTTAATTTCTAATTTATCACAAATTTTCATTTCCATGTTTATATTTTCGTAATCGTTGCTTTTGAATTGTATATTCTCGTAGTGATTCAATGATTCTTGTGAACTATAGTGATTTGGTGATTTTTCTGGTGAATAGTGATTGGTTTCTTGTGTTGTGTAGTGATTTTTTGATTTTTCCAGCGAAGGATTAGGTTCTGGTAGGTAATGATTTATAGATTTCTCTGGAGAATGATGATGGGATTCAAGTGTGTGATGATTTTTCGATTTAACTGGCGAAAAATGTTCTTCTATGCAATTCGATTCGGATGAGCTTTGAGATTTTAGAGTTTTATAATGTTTCTCAGTATCTGTCATATGATTAGACTCTGATACATTGTTAGATCTATCCGTTGAAAAGACAGATTCTTCTTCTTTCTCCCTCTCGGGTAATTCTAGGACCATAGCATTAACTTCTTCGATGCTCTTTCTCAAGAACTTCACTTGACTGTATAGATCTACATCAAAATGGGTTTCTGTTGGTGTTTCTAGAATTATTAGATCCTCGGGCTGGTATGCTTGTTGGGTAGGTAAGGAGGCATCAATTTGTGGTACGCTTGCATCTTCTACAATAGACAAGTTCTTATCCAAATCTATGTCCTCGTAAACAGAGTCTCTGTCGCTATCTTTGGATTTAGTTGGCGATCTAAAGGTTATACTTATCGTGGATTTAAGAGGACTTTTTAAAGGTGAGCTCGGGGAGCTTTTACTGCTCGAAGACTGTAGATTGATATAGTTTGGTCGTTTGAAGTTACAACACTCATACAGTTCATCGTGATGGCTGTTGGAGAATGATGAACTGCTTTCGTGTGATGATGTCATTACCTTCAGGTCTTTCTTCTCCGAATTGTGGTCTGATGATGAGGTGGAGACCGCTGAAAGTCTGTTCAGGTTTTTGTAGCTGACATCAGAGTGGATAGGACTCGGTTCGGGGCTGAAGTCTGTCGCTTTCAGCTCGCATTTCAGGCATGTGCCTTCAGCGCAGTTGAGGCAATCATTGCTTTGAATTTTTATGGTGTGTTTGTTTGTTTCGCTCAATTCTGAGTCGGTTTCCAGGGGGTCGTAGATGGGTGTTATGGGGGTAATCGGGCTGGAGTTTATCGTGCTAGAAGTTAGATTCGTGGGAGAATCTTCGATAGGCCAGTCTATTTTAATGAGGGTTGAGTGTCCGTCTTTTCCGTGCCAGCTCAGTCGGCTGATTATTTTTTCATTGTGTTCTGTGGGATGGTGTAGGCCGCTGTATCGGGTTTTTGTCTTGCGTGGCGAACCTCTGTCTCTGAAAGCGTGATGTTAGAAGCGATGTAGATTAATATGGTGTGATAGTTTAGTTTTGGGTATTGTAGATGGGTGTTATGTCTTTCCTACACGGCATAATGCTGAGCTGGCGAAGAAAAATTGTTACATAATATAATGTTTGGCAACAGAAATACATCATCTGTGAAAATTCACACTGTCTAGCTGTCACAGTTCATGAGATACGGCCCTGTGATAGACAGACGGACATCGAAGTCTTATTAATAGGGTCCCTTTTTTAACCTTTGAGTACGGAACCGTAAAAATATTCCTGGACAAATTCCATGGCATAGGCTATAATCAATATTTTAAGTTTCATTCAAATCTGTACTGTCGTGATTGAGCCACAAACATACAAACATCCTCACAAACTTTCGCATTTATAATATTATTAGGATTTATTAATAAACACCCATCTACATGTTCATTAATACAAAGTATAAGAATTGCACATTCAAATGAAAAATACAACAATTTTAAAATGAAACATACATCGAATTTTTGAAAAAATATTAGTTTGAATAGATTTCCATGCATGTTTTTAACAAAATATACACTTACAGACTGTCAAACAGTACTCTTTTTCGGGCAATTATTTCAATTTATTTTTTCCTATCTATACTAATATTATTTGTTCCGATACGTTATCAAGGCCAAACCGAGATAGTTTAAAGTAACAAAGGCTACTTGTTTTTTATTTTATTTTTTTTAGAAATTTCAATATTTTTGATAACATCGTCAAAAATCATTTTCTGAATCTACGCGGACTAAGTCGCTGAGATAAGCTAGTTCTAATAATTACGAACACAACAAAAAAAAAATCAAATAATTCAAGTTTTTTTTCGTAACACAATTGAAATTCTCACCTCAGCTTGACGTTTCCGAGTGACGTTTGAAAGTCTGACAGCGAAGCTTTGGGACTATCACGATCCTTGCATATTCTGAAACCAAATAACTAATGTCACATCTCGCTTTCGCTGTAGATTGTGGGTTCGAAGCCCGGTTGTGCATTAATTAGGAGTTTCATTGAACAGTTTCTGACTCCATCATCAGATCAGCTGTCACCGAAATTACATAATTATGCAAAATATCAGCTCAATCGGTTGAAGACAACTGCTTCAAAATTGAGTTGCAACATTACTTTGGCACATGCCCACATTTTTCAGTAGCTTGCATTAAATACGTGAGAGTTAGCAAGCCCATCGCCACTTATAAGAATACTAACTGGTTTCCTCACGATGTTATTCTTAACCGTTTTTAAACACGTGTTAATGCGCTTATAAATACAGTACTATAAAACCGTATTTTAAAGTTTTTCTATTATTAACCGGATACCACCGAAGCTAATATTACACGTTGTCGATGTGGCCTACAGGCGGCCTAGCACTCACCTCTTGGGCGGATCAGGGTCCCTAGGCCGCGAATGTCTCTTCTCCGAGGCCCTAGCTCGAGGAGAGGCACTGTCGATGTAGCCGATTGAGGATAGCTGTTCTTCTAAGGAGGCCAGACGTCTGGAAAGGTATTAATATTCATTTATTTATTGTTTCAGTTGGGCTTAATGGTGTATCCTAATCTTATATATAAAATTCTCGTGCCACGGTGTTTGTAACCAAACTCCTCCGAAACGGCTCGACAGATTTTTATTATTTTTTTTGTGTATATTAGGTAGGTATGAGAATACGTTGTTAAGGCCCTGTCTGTCGACGATTGCTCTTTTTCGAAACGAAAAAAGAAATACTTCTGAACAAGCCACATCTCCTATTTTTATAAATATATTACTTCAGGTTCCTGCCTAGATTTCTATTAAGCTAAAAACATAATAGCAGAAACTTTTCACGATAAAGATATTATTTCAAAATGATACGTTTTAGAATTTATGATCGAAATACTTTGATACCTACTATTAAGATCAACTTGTGATTTATTGTTAAAGATAGGTAATATGTAGATCTAGATTTCTACTAGAATAGGTTATTGATAACTAATTATACATAATTTATATCATTAATTTATTCGAAAAGCAAAGGCGGACCACGCGCCGCGCATGGATCAGTACCACGTGCAGCGGTCGGTAGGATTATTTATCGAAGTGATTAAATATGGTTACATCCTTATTCACATATAAAAATAGAGACGTGGCTTGTTCAGAAGTATTTATTTTTTCGTTTCGAAAAAGAGCAATCGTCGACATACAGGGCCTTAAGAATATTTCATACCGCTTAATTCTTCATATATGTTAAAAATGAAAAACATCCAAAATTATAAAAATACGCAAAAGGGATGATTTTGGTATAGATAGCGCTGGTGTGCAACAAATCTAACATCAGTTTTGACTACTGAATAATACGCATTCTAACAAATGCGTAATTTATTTTATCAGAACAGGGTTTATAGGAAAAAACATTGGAACTTCTACAACCAAACTTAAAAGTGCTTTTATTATGCGATTATTGAAATTTGGACAGGACAAAGGCTGTCACGGGTCGGCTAGTATAATGTGTACAAACTTTTCAGCCAGCTGGTTAGCCGCCTCAATATCGACACGTAGATTCCTCCTAGGAGAAGGTTCCACGCTACAGATGCCCGATTCAGCCGGAGTTGAGCATAGAGAATCACCCTGGAAACAGACAACACTTTAACAGGCTTTAAATGTGGCGATGGGCTTGCAACCTGTCACATATCCTAATAATAAATAAGAAAGTTTGTGAGTTTGTTTGTATGTTTGTGTCTCAATCGGGCCTAAACGCCAAAACGGATTAGGATGAAATTTGCTGTAGATGTAGATATAATGCCCGAATAAAACATAGACTACCATAAATTACGCGATTAATGACACGTGCTCAAAACGGTTAGTAACGCGTTAGTTTTAATACTATAACATAAATACATTCAATATTATCCATCTTGATTTCTAAATAAGTTTACTGCTGAGAAAGATTTTTCAATGACAAGCTTTTGTAAAATCATTCAAACCATCGAGCACTAGCACGCTATCACTTGTCACATCATATAACATTGTCATCGAAACTTGCAAAGTTTTTACTTAATCGAAGTATTTATTTACTAAGGAGGGAGAGTTCCGTTGAACAGCTCCTGACTCCATCATCAGATCAGCTCGCTGTCACCATATTATTGCATTGTCACCGAAGTTACATAAGTATAAGAAATTTCAGCTCAATCGGTTGAAGATAACTTCTTAAAAATAGAGTTGCAAGATTCCACATTAACAAACATAGTTACATACATACATACATTGCAAGTAAAATAAGAAGTATCACCTTAAGATCTGTATGTTGTACCTGTTGTACAGCATTCGGCTGCGTGTCGTCCTCCTCACTGAACATATGGTGATCTCTCTCTTGAGGGGAAAGTCGCAAGCGCATGTCCGCTATCTCGGCTTGCCATGGCTCGAAGTATGAATCGCATGATGAGGATCTGATGGTGATAAGATTAACATTAAAGTGTGACCTGATGCCGCGCTATGATTGGTCACACTTTTAATATAAACCTTTATTGTAGATTGAAAAATAACTAAATTATTATAATGATGAAGATTTTAATTTTTGTCCCCCTCCCCCACCTCCTTGTCAAAGCTAGTCAGTCACATATGAATCTCCCAATTTACAATATTATGCAATTTCACATATAGAAGTAATTACATTTAAAATGTGTCTAAATACTTATAATTAGGTACAAAAATGCGTATAGATTATTATTTGTATTGGTGTACATTTTATACAGCGCCATCTGGTACCTGAAAGAGTAACTATACCTTGTGTGATGCTTCAGAGGAACACTCGCTCTTTCGGCTAATGGGGCTAACGTGTCCGTGTCGGAGGCCAAGGACTCGCAGGACTTGACGGGGCGAAGCCCTGGCGCTCCCATCGATATATCCTGTCGCAAACAAATCGTTCACATTAAATAATAACACATTATATAAATAAAATAAAATAATGCAATCAAGAAGATTAATTATATATTAATTACATTTACAATTAGAATTGCGACAACTTTCAAATTCTTATTGTACCAAAGCTCAATGGGAATTTGAGAGTTGGAATAAATTACGATGACCTCATTACTCACCTCGACAGGTATAGGTATCGGTGGCGTTATGGCAGGTGGCTGTGGCCTCGAAGCCCTAGGCCTCTGCTGTTTGTGCGATCGAGTGAAGAGGCCTCGCCAGCCCGAGGGCGAGCGTTTTAGGCCGCGTTTCGCACCTTAAACACAAATTATTATAAAACTAATCTATACCAATATTATAAAATAAATGTGAAAGTAACTTTCTCTGTCTGTCTGTGACGTTATCACGGTGAAACCGCTAGGCCGATTTTGATAAAACATCATATAGAGATTAGCTTATCTTGGGAAAGACATAGGCTACATTTTTCTCACAAAAAAATCTTTAGATTTTCTGGAATTTCAATGGTTTACGATAAAGTCCAGTTGAGCCTTCACCTTGTTCTTACGGCACTACACTGGAGCGCTACATAGCATTAAGGAAAGGATCATTCATTGCCAACCTATCAACCTATCATCTAGCTCCTAACACGTTTTAAAGTGATCCTTGTGATTTTATTTAAATAAAAAGCTACCTTTTTGACAATATATGTACTTACCGGATAGTGGTAGATCCAACACTGTATGGTATTGAGGTAAATTATTTGGTCCAGAGCCGACCTGTAATATAAAAACAATAGTTTTAAATAAATACAAAATATATAGGCTCATTTTTAATCTGAGAGCATAAGTAAATATTGGTGGACATTTCAAACAGCGCCATCTAGCCCCAATATAATATAATATTTAACTCTATCCTAATCCTAATCACTACATAGTATAAAGCAAAGTCGCTTTCCGCTTCCCGCGTCTGTATGTCTGTATGTATGTTTGCTTATATCTTTAAAACTACACAACGGATTTTGATGCGGTTTTTTTTAATAGATAGAGTGATTCAGGAGGAAGGTTTATATGTATAATAACATGCTACCCGTGCGAAGCCGGGGCGGGTCGCTAGTAATATTATAAATACGAAAGTCAGTGAAGATGTTTGTCGATCTGCCGTTAATCGCGTTCATAGGCGATGCTCATGATGAAGAGCATCTGAATTGTCTCGAAACGTCTACAATACAAGAAATAACGTGGTAATTAACCGTATTTCTATTTAAAATGATGATTTGAATGATGACTGAGGCTATCTATCTATACATACCTCTATATACTTCGGTTTAAGGTTCTGCGAAGGTCGCAACTGCACAGCCGCCGCAGCAGCAGCGATGGCCCCAGAGGGAGGTAGGCATTGCTGAGGCGTGCTTATGTGTGGGGCAGCACCCGCGGGCAATCCTCGGCGGCGAGCTTCTTCTAAGCTGTTTAGATATTCATATTATAAATGCGAAACTTTTAATAATCCACTCTACTATTTGTAAATAGGTAATGGTGGAGATTCTGTGGTGTCCAAGCTAAAGCTAAGATTTCGTTTAAACGAGCGCTCTTATTCCTTTAACGTTAAAGTCTAAATTACAGTATCCTGAAAATGTCAGTTCTTAAATTTAGAATATTTTAGTAATTTTTTTTCGCAAACATAACATAAACATTTGTAAAAAATATGTCAAAATATATTTTTAGTCAACACCAATTTACATGTTAAGACGAGTAATAAATGTTTTTGATGAATGCAGAATTGTCTATTCTCAATAACAGCAAAACATACAGTTTTGTTTTTTCTATCAAAGATAACTTAATGAATGTAGCACAGAAACAAATTGGTGAAACTATTCTCGATAGATTTATTTTTCATTACGATTTTACTCAAAACTATGAATAGCTAAACAGTTCATTTTTATATAATTCGTTAGATAATCATACTAAGTAAATTATAGACAGTTTCTTTAAGTTTGATGGTTTTCAAGATAATGCGGTTTTATCACTCTTTCCGTCTTGTCCGGGTAGACTCAACCAAATTATGTCGAATTGAGAACCTCTTTTTTTCGTCGATTAATAAGCCACTTAAAATTACAAACCTTAACAGTTTAGTGGGTGGGTTGACAGGCAAGCTCTTCGGCCTCCTTCCAGATTCGGAACCGCGAAGTTCGATCTGGGGCTCGCATTGCTCCTAAAAATCAAACAATAACTTATTTATATAAATATTGGTGGACGTTTTACAAAGCGCCATCTAATCCCAAACTAAGCAAAGCTTGTACTATGGGATCTAGATAACTGATGGAATACTTTATATACTTTTTTTTGTACGTACATACACAAGATACATTACATTATATTAACACCCAGGCACAGAATAAACATCCATGTTTATCACACAAATGTTTGTCCTGGATGGGAAACGAACCCACAATCTACAGCGCAGAAGACTGCCTTTTGCGCTGTAAATTGTACTACCAACTGAGTTAGTGTCAGTCAATAAGATGACATAATTCAATCTGTAACGTGTGCTAACTACTGCATTATGCGAGCATGTCCCATATGTACGGACGTGCCTCCGACTAACCCCTTTCGACATCTTCAAAATCTAAACGCCTGGAGATCCGATAGGATGTCTACTGTACTTGGGGATTACAATCGTGATCCTATTTCATGACATAAATGTTGGCCGAGTGGAAGGTACCTCGACTTTCAATACGATGGTTGTAGGATCAAATACATCAATGAAACATGATCACTGTAATCCCCAAGTACGGTAGACATCCTCTCAGATCATCAGTTACTCAGATAATTGAATATATCGAGCTACGTCCAAACATTAACAATTTAGCACATTCCCACGTTAGTTTGCATATGTTTTTTTAATTTAATTATTTAGTAAATAATTGATTACCTGCTCCAAAGACTCGGGTTCCGAATCAGCACCTTGTTCTTGAGCGAACAGATCCTCGGCGTAACAGATGAGGAATTCCGTTACAACAGCCTGAAACAAACATGCATAATATGATATTAATAATTAAATCCTTTTGCACAACATGTTATTAGGGTTCCGTACCCAATGAGTAAAAACGGGACCCTATGACTATGCTGTCCGTCTATAGTAGAGTGAATAATAATAATAATGTAATCACCTGGACAGCGACGCCCTGCAACGCGTGGTGGTGTCTCGGCGCCCGTAGCAGGTTCGGTGCCCAGACAATGGCCATGTTGCGAGGAGTCATTCCGGTTGAGGCTCCGAGGAGGGACACGCGTCGGAGGTGACGCATTAGGTAGGCTAAGGTTCTGAAACAATATTTATATTACTTGATCAGGCCTAAACGACAAAAAGGATTGAGATGAAATTTGATATAGTATGTAAATAAAAAATTAGAATAGGGGATAATAATCCGAAAAACTACCCCTAAATGATAAAAAATGCAATAAGAATGTTTTTGGTATAGATGGAGCTGGAATGCAACAAATCTGACATTAGTCAGTTTTGACGATTTTTATAATTCTACCAAAAATGTCGAACCTACTAAGAAGATCGCCTGCCGCGAGTCAGTTAGTGATACATATATATTGTAAAACAAATATATATACATATAATTATATAGGATCACGACTATACGGTAGACATTCTCTCAGATCTTCGAACATGCCCGAAGCGGGTAGTCAAGAGGCACGTCCAAACATTAAATTACCTGTAATGAGGAGGCGGTAGTTTGACGACAGTCTGTCTAACAGCTCTCAGCTTTGATACTTCGTCGGGTAGTTGAACTGCGTGTACGAAACTTTCGTACAGTTGGTATGTACACAGCGGGTTTGGTAGTTCTCTGGGGACAAAATTGAATTAACTTAATTAACTAGTATGTATAGTTATAGTATAGTATGTGTGTACATGTTTTATTGTATCTTATAGTAACTAATTTAATTAGTTACTTCGGTGATAATGACAATACAATAATATGGTAACATGTAACACAATAATATGGAGCTCGAAGGTAGTCATAGGAACTCCTCAACTACACAACATAACTCTATCGTGTTTGGGCTATACTTTATTGCACACAAACAGATAAAAGAATATACAAAAACAAAAAATAAACGTTTACACATTCTTTACCCCGTTCTCACAAATGTGACAATTTGTGAGACTCCTTGTCACATGTCACACTTTGGCGATGCCCCCTCTCATAGTTACTTAAAAACTATAGTATTTTGTCCATGAACTAAACAGGGTGTTACAAAATTATCCGTAAAGCCGAAAGGAGGTTAAATGAGGCCTTATAACAAGTCCATTCATAATACATATTTATAAGAATCATAGTAACGCAAAAACATTTATGAATGAAAAATCTGGTTCCCTGACAGTGACTGATTCTGTTAAATAATCTGGTTCCCTGACATGACAGCTTACTAGGGCTGACAAAATTGCAATGAATAATATTTTTTAGGTTGTACAATCCTCACCTGAAGTACATCTTCAGCAAACTAGGCACCGCGTGAGGGTCTCGCGCCAAGTCCTGCGCGTCCGACGACAGATCGGGCGATAGATCGGGTGCCGAGTTGGAATCGAAGGCGCTTCTCAGCCTCTGAGTGAGGCCACTTCCTCCTGAAAGGCGATACACGCCATCCACTGCGCCGCGGGATTCTATGGCGGACGCGCATTCCACTAGCACGAGGGGCACTGGGGAAGATAACATTCGATTCTCTTATTCTGATAATATTATAACCTATAATTATTACTTAGTTTTTGCGCGAAAGAGTAACAAATACACTCACTCGCAAACTTTCGCATTTATAATATTATTAGGATTGAATGTTATTCTGTTCACAAACTTACCATCATGCCCACAATTAAGCAAATGCTCCCCCAAGTCACATCCAAACACTCTCTCTCGCAATATCCCTTGCTGCTTCAGACTCCTCCGCGAAGGACGAGAGAGAATGAAGCTTCGGAAGAGGGAGATGAGCTTGCCATGCTTCCGAAGCACAGGTTTGATTGGCGCCACTGCTACGGACCTTGGGAGGTAGGTTTTTATTAATATTACTATTATAAAGAGGAAACATTTTTTTTTTTATGTTTGTAATAAATAAACAGACTTCAAAAATTCTGCTACATTGTCTCTGAGTAATATAGGCTTTATTTATCACTAGAAAAAATTAGGGATCCCTACTAAAACTTCAATAATGTATAACCCAAGGTGTAAAAAAATTTACTATAGAATCATTAGTACACCCGAGAGACACCAATAAATATTGGTGGACATTACACTATGAGAACTAAATAACTGATAGAATACTTACATACTTCTTTTGTAAATACATACCTAAGATACATTATAACATCCAGATACAGAACAAACATCCATGTTCATCACACAAATATTTGTTCCGGGTGGGAATCGAACCCACAACCTACAGCACGGACGGCCAAGCTACTACCAACTGATCTGTGAGTTCAGTCAATCTGTATCGCAGTTATACAAATATGTAGTGGTGACTTACCCCACAATAGGTGGAGGCTGTGTCATATTCCTTGGCACTTTGTCACCAATAACTGCCACGCAGTGGTGTGGGAAGAAGCCAACTCGAAAGCCACGCTTGCCACGCCACCAGAGGGACTCTTGAGGACCTAAAACATAAATTAATAAGTAATAAAACTAAAATGAAAACGCACGAAAGTGTTTTAAATAGGACCAACTTGGCACGATTCTCTAGACAATAGAAACAAAATCTTCGAAATCGGATCACCAAGTAAAAAGATATACGCGGTCATACATTAAAAAAATCGGCCAAGTGCGAGTCGGACTCCGGACTCGCGCACGAAGGGTTCCGTACCATTATATACATAAAACGACAAAAAAATCACGTTTGTTTTATGGAAACCCTACTTAAATATTTATTTTATTCTGTTTTTAGTTTTTTATATTGTTAGAGCGGACAGCGAAGTCTTAGTAATAGGCTCCCGTTTTAAATTGTAAATTGCACATATGCTTTAAAAAAAAAGCCACTGGTAAAAAATAAAAACACTCGCCTTGAGAATCTCCATTTTCTTTTACAAATAATAAATTACCTGGCATGTCGATTATTGAGATCATATCGCCAACATCAAAACTAATTTCGTCTCGAGCCTGCAAAAATATAAACATAATATAAATTTAGACTGATTGATGATGACAATGATGTATTTTACGCGCTTTTAGTTTATTTTTAATAATATAATGACTAGCTGACCCGTGACAGACTTTGTCCTGTCCAAAATTCAATAATCGCATAGGAAAAAAGCACTTTCAAGAAACTTGCAATTTTTTCCCTGCAGTTACAAAACCTTGACCTGATAAAATAAATTACGAATTTTGGTAGAATGCGTATCATTCGGTAGTTAAATAAAATGACAGATTTATTTGACAAAATAATTCAAACTTTTTGATAGAATGCGTTGCTGTAACAACTCAATGTTTTAGGTCTGAGATTCTAATATTTTGCACACCAGCGACATCTATACCAAAATCATATTTTTTCATTATCATTTAGAGGTTTTTTGGTGGTGACTATAATTGCCACCATTACTTATTTAGTTTACCTGAGAAACATATTTCCTGACCGAATATGCCGCAGCGACAGCTGGAGTGTTGATAGAACTAGAATCCTCATTCGCCACTAGTAGCTTGTGACCTAAAATCAACAAAAAAATATGTTAAACATGTTTTTTAATCTACAGTATATATTTAAATGGGCGCTGTGTTAGTGCGTGTCAGTGTATCGTGAAAGGTCGTTCAAAATGATCCTTGTGATTTTATTAAAATTAATACCATTTGAATTTGACTTTACGATGGATGTGTATGACAGACAATATGATAAAAATGCGTATCAGAGTGTGTCTAGGTGACTATGTGTGTGTGGGTACATATGGATGTGTATGAATTAGCGTGTCTAGGTGGCTATGGATGTGTGTGTGTGTATGTACATTGTAGAATACCTTTATTGTCCATTTGCAGCCAGTTCAAAGCAGGTCCGCAATTAATGCTGTCGTCCGCTATGATGGACAGATGGTGCATATAATCAGATATCAGCCTCTTGTATTCCTCCTCCTCCATGTTGGAAACCAGCTCCGTGGACAGGTTTGGCAGACCGGACACTTTTCTGTCGTAGATACATCTGGCAGACGAATTAATGTTTATTAAAGATCTAAAATTCTTCGAATTTCAATAATCGAATACAAAAGATTGAATGTTTTAAGCCTGTGATGACAGATTTGTTGCACACCAGCGCCATCTATACCTATCAGAGTACACAATGAGCTTCAGATTACGTTTTCCGTTTAACTCCTTCATTAAATGACTTAGGCCCCAGCCCTCACGTCGCAAGACCTCATGCCCTGACCTGTAGCTAACATAGCTTTAAGAAAAGGATCATTCAAAAAAAGGTAGACCCCAAGCCGTGTTTGTTGCCTGATTCTTCTAGGCGTGGTTGCGTGGAATCGGCGTAGCTTCACCTAGTTCCTAAGACGTTTCAAAGTGATCCTTGTGATTTTATTGAAATAAATGATTTTTGACTTTGACTTTGACTTTGTGTGGGGCTATTTTGTAAAAACATGATTTGAATAATTATTGGTACTGAATGCCATAATACCTACTCTTAAAATACAATAGCGTGATAGCGTAGGTATAGGTGCATAAACAGTGAATAGTTATTATGAAAAGTGTACAGATTAGGGTATTCTCTAACATTAGGTACTACATTCAACATCATGATATCATGTTTTTACAAAATAGCCCTGCTGATTTATACACCCTAAACGGGGTAGTCTTACCTATGCAATATCTCATCCAATCTCAGCAAGTTTTCCCTGTTCCTGCTTAGCGTCCATTCCCTAACGTCGCTCTCTTCGCTCCAGCTGGCGTTCAATGCTCGCTCGACACTCTCCTCGTACGGACTGGACACGTGGGAGCGGACCTTTAGGCATATCCAACCTGGAAACAATGATGCTGATGTAGTGACCAGTACCAGTGTCAAATCTATACTAATCCTACTAATATTATAAATGCGAAAGATTGTGAGTGAGGGAGTGTGTGTGTGTGTGTGTGTGTTTGTTACTTTTTCAACGCAAAAACTACTGAACGGATTAAAATGAAACTTTACTACTCCTGGTTTCTTTCAGTATAGTCAAAATTTTCTTTTGATTTTTCGGAATTTTAATGTTTTCATCAAAAACATCGATTTCTTGAATCTATGCGTACGAAGTAAATCAAATAGAATATACCTTCCTCGCAGGAGTCAGTGCAGTTCTCCTCGCACGGCACAACCTCTATACTGAGCCCCCCCAATGCCACTCTCTCATAGTGGAAATGCGCGCATTCCTCGAGCTTCGGAAACCGACACGTCTGCTGCTGGCCAGGCTGAAAGAATAATGCAAAATAAGTTTTCAGGTTAAACATATTTTCAATATAGTCATTTTTATTGTTTGGATGTGTCTCTGGCTAGCCTCTTAGTCATCTTCAAGGATATGGCCTGAAGACCTGCAAGCTCATTGCGTAAAAAATGATCACCCGATGATTTTTATTCCACAACATTGATCGCTCATTCATCAGCTATTATTTAATTTGCCTTGTAAGTTAATTATATTTAGTATTTGTGTATTTACTTTTTAAATCAGTAACCCCCCCCCCTACCCCAATCGATTAGGCTGACTCACCTCCACATCCAGATCGAAGCTGAGCGAGTTGGACGGCACCGACTGACTCATGGCGGAGCCCTGCGCCGCGGGAGTCACCGCCAGTGCCGTCAGGGATATAGACCCTGGAACGGAACGAACACAATATTTGAAGCAGTTAATTTTCATTATTATTCTTGCTTGAGCCATCACCTTGTTCTTACGGCACCGCACTGGAGCTCTTCATAGCATTAAGGATCATTGAAATAAATGTTAGGCCCCAAGCCGAGTTTGTTGCCTGATTCTTCTAGGCTTGATCGCGAACAATCGTAGCTTCACCTAGCTCCGAAGACGTTTCAAAGTGATCCTTGTGATTTTATTGAAATAAATACCGTCGACTTTGACTTTTATATATATTAGGGGACAAATGGACCATGTTCATCAAGAACTACGCGGATATTACATGATTTCGATGATGATTTGAGCCGGGTGACACTGACATAGTTGGATAAGGTTTTTACGATATGGTGAAGAATAGGGTTTTGCCCTGACTCCCTATGGTTAGGAATAATGTTGAACACTACAAGTTTTTCATGACAGCTTATAGTCAGTAATGTTTTGCGTGGGGTGACATGACAATGACACCCTATGGTCAGGAATAGGGTCTTGTGCTCACCTGACGTCTCCTTCTTATCCTGGTCATGTGAAGTTCGTCCCGAACCGCGCGAGTCTGAACTGAATCTTACAGATCTGAAATTACGAAAGATAAATTAGAGCGGCGCGGCGATTGGCTTGTTACCTGTCACGTATAGAATGTTACAAATATAATGTTTGGACGTGTGTCTACTCCCTTTGGACATATTCAAGGATCTAAGCGCCTGGAGATCTGAGAGGATGTCTACCGTACTTTGGGATTACAGTCGTGATCCTATTTATTTTTTTTTAACATGAGAGCTTTGTTCTTGACCGAATATTGACGATAGCTGTGGCTAGGTGGGCTGGCTGAGACGTAAGAGGTGCGGGTTCGATCCTCATCCCAACGCGGGACAAATGTTTGTTCCTGGTCTGGGTGTTGTTGTTCTCTTGGTCTCTGATAACCACGACACAGGAAATCCTAGAGAATATGAAGTCAGAATTTGTGTTTATTTATTTCTGGGATCTAGCGCGGTTTCGCTCGCGTGGTACTAAGATAAAAATCTATGTCTCTCCGAAATAATGTACCTTTGAATTGGTGAAATATTTTTTTAATGCCCCCTCCCTACATACTCGTACTTAAAAAATTAGTTAGGATTAGTAAGAGATTTACCTGTGGAAAGTGGTGCAGTGCGTCATATCCTTATCATTGTCTGCGAATGCGCGCGCGGCGAGTGACTGGCAGGACATCACAGAGCCGTGCGGCGATCCCTGGAAATATTTTAGATACTTATAATGCTGGCAACATCAGAAAATATACTGTAAAGTGTTAAGGCTGAGTCTACCTGGACAAGACGGAAAAAATGTAAAACCGCATTATCTAGAAAACAAGGTAGGTAGCAAGTAAGATTATCTGACGAAATTTATAAGAACCAGCCAAGTGCGAGTCGGACTCGCGCACGATTATCTATAAAAAAACTAACAAAAAAAACATCCAAATCGGTCGAGCCGTGTTCATAATCTTTGATACATGCGTTCTGATGACGACAGTTCAAGAAGTCTAGCGATAAACTGATAATGTACAAAATCTCAAAAAACCGGCCAAGTGCGAGTCGAACTCGCGCACGAACGGTTTTCCGTACCATCCTAATAATATTAAAATAGCGAAAGTTTGTGAGTTTGTATATATATTTGTGCAATCAGGCTTAACGACAAAACGGATTAAGATGAAATTTGCTGTAGATGTAGATATAATGCCAGAATTAAACATTGACTGCTTGAAAATACGAACAAATTATAAAAAAAATGATTTTGGCATAGATGGCGCTGGTGGGGAAAAATTCTGACATCGGTGTTGACCTCAGTCGTCATAGAAACGCACGTTACTCTATGCGATTATTAAAATTTGGAATTGAATGGAAATTTGGTATGGAAGCCACACTTAAATCATCATCTGTGAAAACTATCTAGCTATCACGGTTCATCTGATACAGCCTTGTGACAGATAGACGGACAGCGAAGTCTTAGAAATAGGTTCTCGTTTTTACCCTTTGGGTACGGAATCCTAAAAACAAGTGGCACTTGTGAGGACACCGCATAAAAAGCAATCTAAACCCTCCAAAATACTAAAGATAAGACTCATTAGTGAGTTCTTAAAGCGATCCACTTCAGCTATCTGCCGGTAGAGATAAGCAGCTATTAGTGAGCTGAGATACTTGAAATATTTGAGAGTGACATATTAATAAGGTGTGTTGGTCGAGTGGGAGGTACCTTGACTTTCAATCAGGAATTTTTGTCTGATCCTTGTAGACAATGGTCAAGAGGAACAGGCGTAGCATAACCTAGCTCCTATGACGTTTTTAAAGTGATCCTTGAGATTTTATTGAAATAATAGCCGTGTTGACCGAGTAGCTACCTCGACTTTCAATTTGAATGTCGTGGGTGCGAATCCCGGCGTGTGAAAAAATTATATGCGCATCAAAAACCTTTGCTCAAAACGGTGAGGGGAAAAAATTGCGAGGAAACTTGTTAGTATTGTTACTACTGCAATATGTGAGCATTTGTGCCAAATGTAATTTTAGGACATGCATCTGACTTACCCCTTTAGACATCTTCAACGATCTGAGCGTCTGGAGATATGAGAGGGTGTCTAACGTACTTGGGGATTACAGTCATGATCCTATTGAATTTTTATTGGTAATTAATTTTGTTGAAATAGGTCACAATAAGACTAGGTCAATGACCAAGCTGTTGGTGATAGAACAAGTGTGGTGAGAGGATGCAGGGTGACTCGCCTCACTATTTTGCCGCAATGTATCCTAAATACTACAAACAAAAAGATTATATTCTAAAAAGACAATAAAGATTTCAAAATGTAGGTTAACAGCTGAGTCTACGAAATTTCGATGAGAGCGGACGGTTCGTGTTATAGCGTGTAGCGTTTTAAAATCTTGTTAGAGGGCGTCCATTAAGTACGTGAGATGATTTTGCCAGCAACTCATCTAAAGCTGACTAGTCTTTTGGTCATTTTCAAGGATCTGAGCGGCTGGAGAACTGAGAGTATGTCTACCGTACGCCGTACTTGGGTATGGTAAGGTCGACGGGTCTTGGCTTACGTGAAGTTAGTGACAAAAAATACTTTTTGTCACTGCATAAGGTAGAAAATCGTCTGCCACGCAACCAAACGGGTAATTTCACCTACGCCTATATACGTCGACCGTAGCCGTAGTGTGCAGAGGTGATTCTGTTTCATTTAATTTATATCTCGCGTAAACTATAACCACATCTTTACCCAACATTTATAGTCCATAAAAATGTTAGTCATGAGAGAATTAATGTGGTATAGTATGTAATGTGATATTTAGTTTTTTTTTATATTTGAGGAAATAGGAACAATGTTTAGGTGATATTGTTATTTCAAGTACATCAGTTTATGAAATACTGATGGACCACATTCTGTTGACAGAATAAGCAGACAAGCCTAGATGTTTAATATTTTAAAAGCTTTTATTTAACTTGTAATGTATCTATGTAACTATGTTTGCTAAGGTGGAATCTTGCAAGTCAATTTTGATGCAGTTATCTTCAACTTATTGAGCTGTAATTTGGCATATTTATGTAACATCGGTGACAATGCAATAATATGGTGACAGCCAGCTGATCTGATGATGGAGTCCGGAGCTGTTCAACGGAACTCCTCAGTAAATGCTAGCAGACACTTCTTCTACCTTGGTTCCTCCTTGTATAATAGAGTCAACAAGGAGATTAACATTTACCCATTAACAATTCACAAATGTAAAATTAAATGCCTAACTTGGCTCCGTTCCCTTTCCTACGAAGAGACTGAAAATCTCTTAGTTTCTCCCACTTAATATTTTGCTACGAACATCGTTCACCTCATACAAACACATACACACACACACACACACACACACACACACACACACACACACACACACACACACTCACACACTCACACACTCACACACTCACACACTCACACCACACAACATACTAACATACTCCCTTTCTTTTATATGTATCACAGTTTACATTTTTTATATTTTTTACATTTTATTCTTCTTAGTACATTTAAAGTTTTACATCCTTACTTTATAGTCATTTTTAGTATCTTATTTTTAAGTTAAACCCGTATTTTCGTGGAACATTGTTTTCGTTATGCTCTGGAGGAGGGCGTTGACTCTGCTACTCAGTTTTTACTTTTGCAGTTGTCATCGTTTTTCACTTGTTTTTTGTATACCAATGTTATTTTGTTCCAAATAAATGAATTTGAATTTGAATTTTGTATTTGAGTAAATAGTCTGATTAAGATAAAACTTTGCATACCTATCAATCTAAAATGACAATATAAAATTATGGAACTAGCGAGCTGGTCTGATGATGGAGCTCGAACATAGCCATAGGAACTCCCTAACAACACAACATAACCACGTCGTGTTTGGGCTTGTTGGATTTGTTTTGATGTGTATGGTATGAGACGTTGGTTTAAAAAAAAAACCTTATTTTATGTCAGTATTGTATAGTTACATTCAGTTTTAACTGTTTCCAACTGTGACAGTTCGACTGGCCTCACAGCTCAGTTGGTAGTTACTCTGCATTCTGCACTGTAGGTTATAGGTTCAATTCCCTCCCGGGACAGATATTATATCAGCACCACACTGGGGCTCTACATAGCATTAAGGAAAAGATCATTGAAAATAATGATAGGCCATGTTTGTTGCCTGATTCTTCTAGGTTTGCTGAACAGGTGTAGCTAAACCTAGCACTTATGATGTTTCAAAGTGATCATTGTAATTTTATTGTACTAAATGCCTTTAACTTTGGTTTTGTATACACCATCGATTGCTTTTTAACGCAGTCTATAAAACTTGTAATTTTGCTATTTAAGTATGTTATTACATTAGTCACTAAAAACTGTTAATTACAAGCTACCTATTCGTGTGTATATTACAATAACTAAGATCATGAGTCATAGATAATGTCTTTAGAATCACCACACAATACTATTTCTTGCCAGATACAGTAAACCTACTTCAAAATAAGTTTCTATATCATTTCAGCATGCAGGTTTTTATACAAGTGTTGCCAAGAAAAAAAAATAGTAATAAGCGAGTAAGCACTATAGCATTGTGCTTTGCCATTGTTACAGAGAAAGCGTAAAGAAAAAACAAAATTAAAACAACATACAGACAACATCTATTGACATCCGGATCGCTCACATTCTGACCGCACAGAAGCCAGCCATCGGAGCAGACTCCAAACACCCTCCTCATCTTAGAATATCACTAAATAACGATTTCATTTCACAAAATTCTATCTAGTTTTCATCTAAATGATCGAAATAGCAGACCGAGTATAGGTTTTAGAAAAATAAATCTGATTCCATTTTTGAAAATCACTTCACAAATAGGATTTGGTATTTGAAAAATACTTCACTATACTTTAGCATAGAAAGAACAGCAAGCACTATGGTTTTTATTAATCGTAAGGAGTTTTTATTCTATGATTCTAATGGAAGTCCACGTCTGAATGTTAGTCGTCACTTTGGCACTGAATTTTAGGACACAAAAACCGTTTTTGTACTTCTATTGGCACAGATACCTGTCTACATTCAGATTACAAAAGAAAAACGCAATACAGTTTAGCTGCATTTTCGACGAAGACAGAAAACGGTTTTTTACCTTCACAACCGTATTTCGACACTAAAAACAATATTTACAACGTAACTGGGCCGCAAAACAAAAATAGCAAATCTCCCCTACTGCGCTCGACCCAGTGAAACGCGTTAGTTTTTTTTTTTACACTTCACTGATACCGTGACTATGAGTATTAAGTTTATTGACAGATTTTATCGATTGTTGTATGAATTAATTTAGTAAGAAGCTTTTTTTTAAATTAAAATCGCGAAAATAAAGCTCGCAAGGTGCAATTCGATTTGACAGCGGCGCACCCGCGTCGCGTCCCCCGCTCCGCTCCCTTCCTTCTGTCTCTGTCTGCCCCGCCGCCAAGGATGTCAATTGTAAATTAATAATCGATTATTTTTTATCATAAAAATATTTGTTTACAATCGATTTTATGATATAAAAATCCGATTAAGTAAATAGCTCATATAAATCATTTTTGGTAAACAGAGTCATGTATATGACGAATGGAATTACGCGAAGTAACTTTACTGAAAAGCGGTGCGATGTATACAGTATAAGTCGTAAGACAGTTTTAATATGAGGAATAAAACGTTTATTATCTTCTACATACATCGCTTTTATCGTAGAAATGAAAAATCGATTATTATTCAAACGATTTTTTTTTACTTTATGCCACATCCCTACCTCCGGCCCCGCCGCGCGAACTGCGGTCGATCGTCGTGTTGCCAGCGCAAGATGAATTAACCGAAAACTGAGGAGATTATTTTGCCGCAGTGAGCGTGACCCATAATTAATTGTGACGCACGCAAATTGCTCTTACACATTTTGGAAGTTTATGATAAAATGATTCAACTATGACTCAAAAAGTTAAGTATACTAAAGCCTATTATAATGTTAAACTAAAAAAATATTTCGATCTAAATAACTGATAGATAAAGTACCTACCTAATATATTTATGGTAAGTATTTAAGTATATTAATTATGTACCTAAATAAACATAAGTAATAGTATATCTCGTATAATATAAGTCGCTATATTTGACCCATTACATGACACAAACGGGATGTGGGAGTTCATATTATGATAGAAGAAGATAATGTTCTTGATTACTACATAGGCAAATACATGCTCATGCTCACCTATGTAATACTAAGTAGGGCTATAGACCCGGTTGTGGTGCATACCCCGGCTTTGAGTATTTTTTAATTTGGCCGTCAATAACTAGCATAGCAAACAAACTTGTTTAAAGTCTGAAGTTAATAAAATTCTTTGTCTATAGTCCGTTTTGACTCGTGATAGTTGTGGTGCGTTAGAATATACCTACCTCTAGATTATTTTGCCCACAACCCATAATTTCACGCTTTTCTAAAAAAATATGAATAATTAATAAATAAATATCGCCTTTACAAAACCTTTGCTTAACCTTAGAGATAGATAAATACTCTATTTTATGTTGTTTCAAAATCGTCATTTTAAAATGTTATAATAAAACATACTAAGAAATTAAAATGTTGTTAAAGTGCCCACAACCAGCGCTCTTGCCCTATATGAAGACTATCCTTAGTGCCATCTTCAATAGCTAAACCACTTTTAACACGCACCACATAATAGCAGAGCCGTGTGGGCGTCTGTCTGTCATAATAATAAACATCGCGTGACGACATTGCGTGAACTAATCCGATACGCAATAACTAACTTCCACGGACGCTGTATGGATTTTATTTACATTGTATTTGAATTATTAACTTTATGTACCTACGTACTAGCCGACCAGTTAACGACTTTTTCTTGTCTAAACTTCAATAATCGCATAAAAAAAAGCACTTTAAGGTAACTTCAAATTTTTTCCCTAAATAAATTACGAATTTTGGTAGAACGCATATATTCGGTAGTCAAATAGACGTCAGATTTTTTAGATTTTGAATCTCGAGTACCAACATTAGGTTCAACCTTTTTGGTAGAAAGGTTAGCTAATTACGTAATAACATAAGACAGAAGGACCCTTAAAGTAGGGACTGAATAAATTAACCGACTTGGTATTACATGGATCTCACAACTTTTTACGGTAGAAGAACTGAGTTGCGTTGCGAGACTTGGCTTTTTTTACAAGTTATGTTTTTGATGGCTAATATTGTACGTAAATGTATTCTAATATATTACAAGCAGGACAGGAAATTAATGATGTACGTATGTAGACATGTACGTAATCTAGACTTGGTCAGGAGCAGACGTCAATTCACCTAGACATAATTATACGAGTACAATGACAGAATTAAAATTATCGTGTGTGGTTTCAAAATGGTAAAGCCGTGCACGCGTGAATGATGCTATGACCAAGAGAAATTGGGATTCATTTTTAAAAGCTTTTATTTAACTTGTAATAACTTGTAATAATGTATGTACTATGTACTCGTATGTAACTATGTCTTGCAACTCTCATTTTTAAGCAGTTATCTTCAACCGATTGAGCTGTTTGGCATACTTATGTAACTTCGATGACAATGCAATAATATGGTAACAGCAAGCTGATCTGATGATGGAACTCGAATGTAGACATAGGAACTGCCTAACTACACAATACAACTTTATTTTGTTTGAGCTCGTTGGATTTTTCTTGACGAGTACTAGAGCCATAGAATTTATAAAAGTTTGATTTTAAAAACATATTTAAAAAAAAACTTATGTTTTTATTTATAAGATAAATACAACACTGCAGCTGCATTCAAATACGACCAGTAAAAGTCATGATCATCATATTATAAACAGGGATGTTTCCTTATTTAAATATGTATAAAGATGACGACGCCAAATGACGACTTTTGAACTATACTATATGCGGCTAGCGCCCACGTTATTTCTTGTATTGCTGACGATTTCGAGACAATTCAGATGCTCTTCATCATGAGCATCGCCTGCGACAGATCGGCGAATACAATTGTCTAATACCTTTGAACGCGCAATTCTTGTATAATATAATCTGAATCTCGAAAACAGCTCTAATGATTTTCATGTAGTATGTACGGGGTTTCAGGGGCGATAAATCGATCTAGCTAGGTTTCATTTTTAGAAAACGTCGTTGTCTGTGTATTCAGGCAGTGAAATACCGAGCAAAGCTCGCACATCCAAATACTTAATATCAATTTTAAGAATTATCTCGAAACTTCAGAAATATAAGAAATAACGTGATAATTAGCCGAATTCATAGTAATGAATAACAACCAGGATAGTTTTAATTATATACTTACGTACCTGATTATAAAGCAAACTACGTAAATCGGAAATAAAATAGGAAAACATTATAGAAACTGAAATAGGTCACCTCACAACAGAACATTGAACTAACATCGAAAACGTATGACGTAAGTAAGTTACCAATGATATAAATTTCCAAAAACGTACATGGATGAACACGAATTCAAATCATGACGTCCTCAATACACAAGTTAGCATTATTCAGAACCACTTCATTACCCAAAAATAAAACAGAAAAGCCAGCCAGGTGCGTGTCGGGTCACGCGCAATGCAGGGTTTCGTAGTTTACACAGCTAACAACCTTCTAGTAATTTTCAATGATATTTGTGCAAAAATTCTAATATTACTTGATATTTGTTCTAAATTTTCAATGGTATTTGTACTAAATTTTTATTATTACTTCTCCAAGTCCATTTTATAAGTTGGTCAACTATTACGTCTATTACTCGTAAACTTGTAAAGCCTAATTAGTTGAGATAGTTTTGCTTTTAACTTCAGTAAATGTACTACTACCGTGAATTTTTTCACGCCTCCAAACCCAATAGTTTAGCTTTTGGGGGGACACTCGACTCTAACAAAAATTGGCACTTTAAAGAATATTTCACAAACGAATCCCTTATCGAAAAAAAAAACATCCCAACTTGACATGTTACTTACACTAACTTACACTAAACAAAATTGTTTTTTTAAGATTTTATTCTACCACTTTGTAGACATTACTAATAAGTATATTCATGCCAATTACATCTTCCTAGTACTGATAGTCTTTAAGCTAAGCTGCGGACACACGGACGGACATGGCGAAACTATAAGGGTTGCTTGTAGACGTAGAAACCCTAAAAAACTTAAATAAAAATCCTTTCTTTCTTTCTAAAATTTAAGCACGCAAAACAAGCATAGGAATGTTTTTTATCTTATTCCACTTCAAGCAGGGTCAGCACAACACGTAGAAGGATTTGGATTAGAGTGTTTTACAACCGGCCGCCTTGACATCAACCCTCTTTGGGAATACTTACTGGTTATGTATTTCGTCTGCTTACTGGTAAAAGTGAGTAAGTGCACTTTTTTGCCAAATTGAGTTAAATATGCAGTTCTTTCTATTTTTTTACGCTCTATCTACTGGTAAAACCTACAAACTGCTATGACGTACGGTTGCAAAGATAAGCAGTGTAAAAAAGTTGTATGTACCCACATTTTGAAAAAAATATACCAGTAGAACGTCATAAAAATTCTTATTGCCTAAACCGTTCTATGTTCATTCAGTGAAAAAGCAATAAATATAATTATTGGTTTTTACATTTCTAGTACCAATAGATAATTTGATTATTTGAACAGCGTAAACGTTATAAAGTTATTTATTTCATTTTACTGGTTGTAAACTTTAACTCTGGTTTTAAAATGTATGGGCAAAAAAATAAATAAATGCATTTATGCTTTTTTACCCGACAACAGATTTAGAAGGGTTGTTAGTTTAGCAATCTATGTATGTAACCGTATGTGAGCAACGAGTGAAATTAAAATACATACAAGGTGACCCTTGTATAGTAATAGTAAAAAAATAAATAGAAAAACTAAAACTTAAAATTGAGAGGCACATAACTCAGAGAATTGTCAAAAGTTTGAGTAGAAAGTTTCTCGAGTGGAAACTATGTGTCAGAAAGCACAGCATAGGTGCGGGCCTATGCTGTGCTTTCTGACACATGGTCTTGTCATGGTCTTTTTGTTTAATAGCAGCGGTGCTATTAAACAAAAAGACGATCTTAAAAAGGCTGGAAGCCGTTGGTGTAGGCGGTACAAGATCATTCGCTTTGGAAATCAATGGGAGAGACCTAATATGTTCAATATGTTCAGCAATGAATAGCAACTCAGCAGATAATTATGATTCATGATAATAACAGGCTGTGTTCAAGAACAACGTCCGACGATGCACTAGACGTTCAGGAAGTCACATCTGGGCATTCTTGTGTGATAACACTTCAACGTCACTCAGATACTACGAGCATCTTTATCAAGATGTTCAATGAATCCTATCCCGAGTCACCACAGGCTCGCCAGATTTAAACAGTTACATTCTGATGCAGATCAAAGCCGTGTGGTTCACTGCACCGTTATTATCGATGGATGCTAGCATCCATCATCATCGTGTTCCACTTGTCTTGTCTCACTGTAACAATGACCATTGCTGCCTTCATCTTCTCCTCCGGTCTGAAGAGCGTCGTCTAAATCAACACAATATAAATGCTTGCTCATTGCATCGATAGAAATAGGCTTTCTACAACTTCAACCATCACAGTTAGTGAAATCTATGAAAACTCAATTTTAACCAGACAATACAATCTTAAATCGCGCTAAAGATGTATTTTCGATGTTTAAACATAAATAACTCATATACAAACATCAACCCACACTAGAAAATAGATTAAGGTTTTATAAGAAACAAACTCTGAACTACAATAACTAAACAGTTATTTTCAAGTGAAGATACAAAACCATCTAAATATTAGATTCTAATTGAAATAGCATCTGACTAAAAATATTTAAGTAAAATAACTTTATAATAAAACCGTGGAGTTGGTCTATATTTTACAACTTGTTTCTAGCTTTTAAGTAGGTATTTAGACAGGTTTAAGTTTTGAAACTTTTAATTGAATTCATTAGTCACTTTTGTATGTAGTTGTTTGTAATAAGTCACTTACATTTACTGAAAACCTACAGGTAAAACAGGTTATATTAAACAAAATAGGCTATATTTTGGTTAATATCCCCAAAAACAATAATTACAATACTGTAGTTAGTCTAAAATACAGTAATATATTATAGGAAACGTAGATAAGTACCGTATAACATCAAATTAAGAAGATAGACAAAATTTACTAATTACAGGTAAAACGTAATAAATGCCTACCTCTCTGTATATTAATTTCATTTAATTAAGTTTTTACTATGAAAATAATATGAAATATGAGTAAATCTTGTAAGTAGGATGTTCAACGCAACCATTTGCATTAGCAGATTTTTAATTATTGATTTTTAACTAGGTTAAAAAAACACTCAAACTTTCAAATGTAATTTACTCGAATTGACAAAAACTGCACTTACTCACTTTTACCAGTAAGCAGACGATTTATTGAATTGAAATAGAGGGCAAACGTAATACTAACCCTGTCAGGGTATCCCTTAGAGATCTGAGGGTATACCGTGGGTTACAATAAACATAATTATGTCTCTTTTTTATCTTTTGGTTATTTTTGCCTCTAGACGAGGATTCCTCAGTCAACAGAACTGTCAACTCAAGGTACCTCGAGGTGTACCTTGACATTCCTCGACATCTTCTGAACGTATGCGTGTGACGGTTTGTTTGATAAAAATCACCTCGGACTGATGACGTAATAGAGTAACCTCCAAAATATCGATTTAAGATACCAAACATGGGGTACTTTTCGAGGGTAAGTCCGAGGGGCCTCGAAAGAGTTCAAGTCAAGGTAGAGTCAAGGTTACAACTAAGAATATCGGGATAAATGTAAATTCGGCTAAAAAAGCATCGTATTTCAAAATGCTATTTTGTTATATATATATATAGCGTGCACAGAAACAGAAACCACTTACAACATGCATACAACTCACTTTCAATACTTTTGATATGGTTTCACTTTCTTACAAAATTACCCGCTTTTGTTTTCAGCTTTTGTCGAGGTCAGTAGGTATGGCTCCGGCTTCCGTGAAGTTAGCCGTCTAGTTACGCGGCAATAAAATAAATAAATTTTAAATAGAAACACTGAAAACATTACCACGTTACTTTTTTGTATTGCTTACGTTTCGAGACGATTCAAATGCTCTTCATCATGAGCACCGCCCGCGACCGCGATCAATACTTCGATTGAGCAAAAACTTTGCATTCTTGTCAAGTTCCGATGACAACGTTGTATGATGTGGAAGGTGATAGCGCTGGTGCTCGATGGTTTGATTTGAATGATTTTACAAAAGCTGGCACGTCCAAACATTATAATTGGCACATACCTATATTTTGCAGAAGTTAGCATTCCATACGTGACAGGTCGCTAGCGCATCGCTCCGCTTATAAGAATACTAACTGGTTTCCTAACCGTTTAGAGCACATATTTATAATTTTTTTAACCAGTCTTATGCACGGTCGGGATTTAAACTCACGACCTTCGAATTGAAGGTCGTGTCGTATCCAATGAAAATATAGCCATAACCAACTTAAAAGATGGTCCAAAACTGCCCAACTAGGTTGATCAAGAGCTACACGTTCCCATAACAGACTATAGATTTATTCACGGGTTTTTTACACGTTCTACCATTGAAATTGTAATTTTATTGTGGCGGTACACAATGAAGAAAAAAAGGGCAAGGCAAGTCCTAGACATCTGCTCCGCACAGCCGGGTACGATGACGTAACCATCAGTTTAAAAACTGTGGGACGTCTCTCTGGAATTAAGAAATGTATTTACGCCTCTGTTGCAATGGTCAAATGGAATGTTTAGGATCAACTATAGTTATTCGTAAAGTATAGGGTCATAGACCCGGTTGTGGTGCCTAACCCGGCTTTGGCATATTCAATTTTGGCAGTCAATAAATAAGCTAACTACTCCAAAATGTGGGCATGTGCCAAATATAATGTTTGGACGTGTCTCTGACTACCCCCTCTAGACATCTTCGAAGGATCTAAGCGCCTGGAGATCTGAGTGGATGTCTACCGTACTTGGGGATTACAGTCGTGATCCTTCATCTTTTCCATCACAGGCGATACTTTCAAACATTTTAACTGACATGATTCTAAAAATGCATGACATGTATAACAAACAGCTTTTAAAACCGCCGTTTCATAGTGAAATCGTTTGTCAACTCTCACTTCCGTAAAATGGTGACAGTTCACGTAAGAAGAGTATGTTAGTTTGTATTGCCATTGCCACACATACCTTACCTATACATCTGATAATATAAAATTCTCGTGTCACAATGTTTGTAACCAAACTCCTCCGAAACGGCTTGACCGATTTTTATGTTTTTTTTGTGTTTATTCAGTATTTCTGAGAATATGTGAAATATGAAATAAGTGATAATGGGTGGCGTAAAGTTTGGTAAAAAATGAAAATGCTTTTTTTCTGTGGGATTATTCGCGTTGATAGATCAGTCACTCAGTCCGTTTATATACTTTTAAAGCAATTGATACATTCAAACGTTTCGTTATACCATTATCAATTTATCCTGTCAATCGCTCGCTGCCGAAACTTAGCAGAAATGAAGTGAGAACCATCCATCAATCTCCATTTAATCACGTAACCATAACCATTGTCAATTGTCATAGATCGGAGTACTTTAGACGATGACTAATTTGAAATTGCGCATTTTATTATGGTGTCTAGTGGGTGTGGTATGGCATTGCTAATTTAATTATATTTTACACCATCAAGTAGGTACTAGGTACGTGGCTTATGAATTAACATAACCATGCCCTGTTTTATAATTCCATATGTTTTTAAATGTATGTTTTTCTTCTTATTGGAGAAGAATTCAATATTATCTACGAGTTCGGGATTCTGCTTACGTTCGTGCTTACAAATTTTATCGAAATCAGTTCAGTTATTACGGCGTGATAAACAATTAAAAATCATCGAAATTTAGGCATTGACTTTGGTATTACACGAGGTCAATATTTTTTTGTCATTATTTAGCGCAACAATCTCCCTACAATTGGGGAGAAATTCAATTTTTTTTTTTTTTTTTTTTTTATTTTATATTGTTAGTGTACATTAATATAAATAGTGTACTCTAATAATACTACAATCTAGCCATAAGGCAGGCTAATGAGTAGTTTCACTTTGACCTAAATTGCTATGATATTGTTATTAAACTAAGAATGTGTCCACTAACACTTTTCTTACTGTCTCTAATTAAGGGGAAGACACTTTGTTTTTGTGTTCTATAAACGTAGTACTAACTTACTCTTACACTACACAACACTGATTGTATGATACACTACATTACACTAGCTCAAAAGGCTTCGTTCTTTTGAGCCTTCTTACTTGGTCTGTGTTGTAGAGAAGCTGGATTGCCTCGACGTTTACATGGCGATGAAGTCTTTGTTCGTGAGCTTCTGCATAATATTGAATGACTTTAGCGACGAAATCTATATTAAGGTCCCGGTGGAGATCGTCATTTCTTATGTACCAGGGTGCATTCACTATTCCCCTGAGTACCTTGTTTTGGAATCTTTGGATTATTTGTATATTGCTCTTTTTGGTACAGCCCCAAAGCTGTATACCATAGGTCCATACTGGCATAAGGACTTGTTTGTATAGTAACATCTTGTTGTGTACTGTCAGGGCGGAATGTCTTCCAAGAAGCCAGTACATTCTTTTGTAGCGTAGATCTAACTCATCTTTTTTCTTTTTGACGTGAGCTTTCCAGCGTAGCTTTGCGTCAAGCGTCATGCCCAAGTATTTAGCCGTATTTTCATATGGTATGAGCTTGTTGTCAATAAATATTGGGTGGTATTCCTCCTTTTTGTTAGTGAAGTTAATGTGAACGGATTTCGTCTCATTTAGTTTAATTCTCCACTGCTGTGTCCAACCATGGATTTTATTAACAGCTTCTTGAACCTTTTCTGCTGCTTCTGCGTAGGTGTTTCCTACAGCCATTATAGCAGTATCGTCAGCAAAGGTCGCGATGGTGTTATTTTTAAGTTCAGGAATATCACAAGTATATAGCAGATACAGGACCGGTCCCAATACGCTTCCCTGTGGTACACCAGCTTTGATCTCCTTTAGTTCGGAATAGGTATCATCTTGCCTTATTCTAAAAGCTCTATTCGATAAGTATGACTCTAGTATGTCAGCAAATTCTCCAGGTAGCATTTTCCGCAATTTTAACATAAGGCCTTCATGCCAAACTTTATCAAATGCCTGTGCTACATCTAGGAAAACTGTAGAGCAGACTTTTTTCTCTTCGAGAGTTTTTTCGATTGTGTTGGTGATTCTATGTACTTGGTCTATTGTTGAGTGCTGTTCGCGGAATCCAAACTGATGATCTGGGATAAGGTTCTTGCTGTCTAGTATCGGTTTAAGCCGTTTAAGCAACAGTTTTTCGAATAACTTTGACATTATAGGTAATAGTGATATCGGTCTGTATGAAGAAGCATCTTGCGGCGATTTCCCTGGTTTTCTTATCATTATTACTTCAGCCACTTTCCATAAATCTGGTACATATTTGAGTCTCAAAGCAGCGTTGATAATATTTGTTAATTTAACCAAGGCTTTTCTTGGGAGGTTGTGAAGGATATCACCCGAGATAAGATCGAAACCCGGGGATTTTTTCGGGTTTATGTGTTGCTTTATATGCCATGCCACTTCTCTGGGTGACACGAGCTTTAAAGTTGATTTTTCGACGCAAGCCTCTTGAGTTGAGACTTCATTAATCGTTTGACCTTCATTTGGTATAAATATATTTTCTAAGTGCTCCGCAAACTTTTTGGCTTTTTGTTCATTACTAACAGCCCATTTACCAGGTCCCAGTTTTATTGGTGGGATTTGGGTAGTTGGCTGTTTTAGGTTTTTAGTAGCCTTCCAGAGTGAGTAATCTGTACTGCGATCACTGGTTAGCTTTTGGAGGAATGAGTTCGTTAAGGTATCATTGTGGTTTTGAATTAGCCTTTTTAGTTGTTTAGTAAGTTTATTTAATTTTGTTTTGTCTTGCGGAGACCTAGTCTGATGCCATTGGTTTCGCTGTTGTCGCTTTTCGTGTATCAGCTTGGTGATTTCTCGGGGGTAGGTATTCCGAGAGGCTCTTTTTTTAACCACTGGTGTATTTTTCCACGCTGTCTGCTGTATTAATTTTATAAACTTATCCAGATCTATGTTAAGCTGCTCTGGAGTTTTAAGTGGAACTCTTAGGTCTATATTACTATTTAATTCTATTTTAAAACTCTCCCAGTCTGTGTGTTTATTAACTAGGGTCAGAGTATTTTCTTTGTATAGAACATTTTCGCTTATTTCTAAGTATATTGCAGAGTGATCCGAGTTCATATCATAACTCTGTTTAGTTTGTAAGTAGTTTGAGGAAAGATTTTTATATATGAAAAAGTCTATCAAGTCTGGGACTTTATGTTGATCAGATGGCCAGTAAGTAGGCGACCTTGTGGATGTAACGTCACATTTGAGTTCGTTTACGGCATTCAGTAACTCTTTTCCTTTTGTGTTTGTTAGTCTGGAGCCCCAATACGTATTTTTTGCATTGAAATCTCCTCCTAGTATGAACTTTTCGCCAAGAAGATTTAAAAGTCTCTTGTACGTGTCCTTTTTAATCGCATATCGCGGTGGGCAGTATATTGATGCTATCGTTAGAGGGTACAGTTTAGTAGTGATGCAGATAGCTACAGATTGTATATCTGGCTCTTCATATTTGTTCACCTCATGATGTTTAATACTTTCTTTTACTATTACTGCACTACCCCCTCTTGCTTTGTTGTGTGGGTGAAGTGCATGGTAGGTCTTATAACCTTTAAATTTAATGTAAGATTGCTTGGTAAAATGCGTTTCTGATACGAGACATACATCTACATTTTCTATATCTAGGATCACTTGCAGTTCATTTTGATGCTTTTGTAATCCATTACAATTCCAAGCCATAATTTTTAGCATACTAATCATTTTTTCGGTTTAGATATAGCTGTTATATTGCTATGTTCAATCTTCTTTAACCGTTCATCAAAAGATGTCATTAATTTAAGAATTTCGTCTAGTTTGTTATGGTTAGAACTGTCATCCTGTGCAATGTTTCTCTTGGACATGGAGCTTCTGGCAGCGGCTTGGGCGTAAGTTGTAGATGGCGTTACCTTAGCAATACTAGCAGTATGTTTGCTAATTGTGAGTGGCTTAGCGCTAGAGACTTGCCTTGTTGCTGTTGGTTTTTTTACGGTTTTATATCGTATTTTTTGCATTTCCTTAGCTATCATGCATCCCCGATAATTAGCCGGGTGTGCTTCACCACAATGCACACATTTTGGCTTCTCATCTGCAGATTTGATGCAATTTATGGTCAGATGTTTTCCAGTACACTTCACACACCTTGGTTCTTTGGAACAGTACTTTTGAGTATGCCCATAGACCTGGCATCTTTTACACTGAGGCATCAATTTCGAGGTTCTGAGTGCTTGTATTTCAACTATGCAGCCCAGTATAGATTTGATTCAATTAATCACTTTATGTTTTTACGTAGTAGAAGACGACAAGCTTTTATTTAACTTGCCATGTATGTATGTATGTATGTATGTATGTATGTATGTATGTATGTATGTATGTGTGTATGTATATGTATGTTTGTTATGGTGGAATCTTGCAACTCAATTTGGAAGCAGTTATCCCCAACCGATTAAGCTGAAATTTTGCATGCTTATGTAATAATGAGACAGGTGATAGGGCGCTGGTGCTCGATGGTTTAAATGATTTTACAAAAGCTTATCATTGAAAAATATTTTTCAACCGAAAATTATTACCGATAAGACGCAAAAGTTTCTGCGCTCGGCAGTAATTGACATTGACAGTGGCATTATTTTTATAATACGATCGACGACCTTAAATAACTTCTATTGTTCGCTGTTTGAACTATTATCAAAGAAAATAAGTATTCTATTATCGTACGTTCGATGGCCTGAATATAGGCAGACAATGGTTTGTTTTTATCTTTTTGCTGTTAAACTATTCTTTATCCTTCCTTAAACATAATAAATCGTATAATAGTGGCGATTCTCTTTTGTCCATAAACTTAAGATTTACTAAAAAACGATCGCCCTTATTCCTTTACGATAAAATCCAAATTCGCGTAACCTCAGGATGACAGTTCAAATCGTAGGCTGGTTTTATGTAACTTAACTGTGTTTTACGTTATTGTACGTAAATATAGTCAGCATGATAAAAGGTGTTGTTTAAAGTGAAATTTAGATTTTCAAATCTTTTTTTTGTAAAATATAACAAAATTTCTTAAGTATTCTAAATTTAAGAACTTCGCTTTTTGAGGGTGCTGTAATTTAGACTCTACTTCTCTCTCTACTATTTTTAGGAAATCTTAGGTTTAGAATGGACACAACAGAATCGCCACCAATATGTAACTTATGTTACTCGTATATAGAATAGAGACAATAATCATCCACGTACATTAGCAAGTTCTAATACTGCTTAATTGCTTAGTAATAATAATTTAACGATTATTGTTCACATGCGCTTAAACACGTCTCGAGAACTGTAAAAGGAAAACATCGTGAGGTAACCAGTTAGTGTTAATATTATGAGCTCCTAAGAAGTTCAAAGTGACCCACCCTTGTGATTCCGTTATTCCGAAAGTCAGAAGAACCCTTAAAGTAGGGACTGAATAAATTAACTGACTTGGTATTACATAGATCTCACAACTTTTTACGGTAGAAGAACTGAGTTGCGTTGCGAGACTTGGCTTTTTTTACAAGTTATGTTTATGATGGCATTATATTGACTGACTCTTGCTCCGAGAGCTTTTCTTCGTGATAACAGTCGTCACTCGCGAGCGCATTTAATTTTTCATTACGATCATAGAAAGAAATCATTCAAAGCGTTAACTAGGTTTTTATTATCTCAGTTAATTACGGTATTAGATAGCGGAATTGTTAATTGAATAATCATTACTCAGTACGAGTGCAATTGTTAGTGGCGAGTCAGTGTTATTGATGAAGTGTTCTGTATGAAATTATTTAACTTGCAATGTATGTATGTATGTTTGTATGTATGTAAGAATGCCATCGCCGAATATGCAAAAAGTAATACCCAAAGGGTAGATTTATATTAGACCGGGGCGTGCCCTTTACGTGGCCCGGACGGGGTACGGATTTGAAACGTTGCTTACATCCTAATAATATTATAAACTAGCGACCCGCCCCGGCTTCGCACGGGTAGCATGTTATTATACATATAAACCTTCCTCCTGAATCACCACTTCCACCTCCGTTGTGTAGTTTTAAAGACATAAGCAAACATACATACATACATATAACATACAGACGCGGGAAGCGGAAAGCGACTTTGCTTTATATGTACTATGTAGTGATGCGAAAGTTTGTGATAAGGCTGCTATGTTTTTTCCCAAATCAAAAATAAACGACAAAACAGATTAAGATGAAATTTGCTGTAGTATGTAGATAAAAAATCAGAATAAATAAAGGGAGATCTTATAATCCGAAAAACAACCATTAAATGATAAAAAAACGCAAAACGGATGATTTTGGTATAGACGGCGTTGGTGTGCACAAAATCTGACATCACAGACTAAAAACATTTAGTCGTCATTGCAGCGCAGTTTTGACTAATGAATGATACGCAACGCATTCTACCAAAATTCGTAATATATTTTATCAGTACAATGTTTGTAGAGAAAAAAAAAGGAAAGTTTCCTGAAATTGCTTTTTCCTTTAAAATTATTCAAAATTGACAGGACAACGTCTGTCACTGGTCGGCTAGTTTTGTATAAAGCAGTTGATATTAAACAGTGCCTGATCCGTGTCCCGTCCGGGCCCGTCAACAAACTGAAAGTTCCGGCCCGGCCCGGACACAGCACGCCCGGAACACGGCCCGGTCTAATATAAATCTACCCTAACTAGGTAATCGAATATTTACAATGTTAACGGAACTCAGTTATAATAATTGACCAGACAAAGAACATAATCATATTCTATAGCAAAAAGTTAACCGTTAATGACAGACCTAGGTAGGTAGGAAGATAGTTATGGACTCGTGACTTGGCAGTTATTGTGGAAAAAACCGGCCAAGTGCGAGTCGGACTAGCGCACGAAGGCTTCCGTACAATTATCTATAAGAACGGCAAAAACTTCACGTTTGTTGCATGGGAACGCCACGTAAATATTTATTTTATTTTGTTTTTAGTATTTGTTGTTATAGCGGCAGCAGAAATACATTATCTGTAAAAAAATCAACAGACTAGCTATCACGGAGAGCTATGAGATACAGCCTGGTGACGTACAGATAGACGGACAGCCAGCGAAGTCTTAGTAATAGAGACCCGTTTACACCCTTTGAGTATGGAACCCTAAAAATGATGGAGTTTAAATCACTGAATGTAGTCTTACGCTGCCGAGGGAGCTTGACTAATGTAAAAAAAAATATATATAAATTGGATCACGACTGTAATCCCCAAGTACGGTGGACAGACATCCTCTCAGATCTCGAGGCGCATAGATCCTTTGAATACGTCTAGTTAGGGGGGTACTAGACGTATTCAAAGGATCTATGCGCCTCGAGTCAGAGAGTTCAAAGATTATATTTGGCACATGCCGACATTTTGCAGTAGTTAGCATTCCATACGTGACAGGTTGCAAGATCATCGTATCCCATTGCAAGACTAATGTGTTCGTAATAATTATTTGTCCCGACCACAATCCCAAAATTTCGAATTTTGAAATTTTGTTTAGATTTATTTTATTTATTTAATTATTTAATTAGAACGGATAAACCACTTACACTAATTAATTAAGATTTAACATTTAAAATAATCAAATTACGAACTAAAACACAGATAGGTACATATACAAAATGTTGAATATTGTAAAAGTGCATAAATAAAAATTAACAAGTAAATTAAATTATAAATAGAATCAGGAAGTCAAAACATTGGTATAAAGTCATAGTTAAAATATTAGAAATAATTCAATAAAATATGTACATTATTAGATATTTTGATCATCCGGTAACCCTAATGGTGGGTGACGTAGGAGGGAATCAGCTCAAGTTTTCAAACGGGTTTTCAATTCCGGTTCCGAAGGCAGGATCGACGGTGAAATTATGCACTTTCCATTATACCACGAGTGACGAATGCTGCACCGTTTATGGTGAGGCTCGAATGATTAAACAATAGTTTCTACTTTATGGAAAGCGATTTAATTAGCAGCTATTAAAACAATTTAAAGTGAAGGAAAACATCGCGAGGAAAAGGAAAAAGTGTAGCCTTTATAACATTTCATTCATTATTAAGGTATCAATAATTTTCCTATAATCTTCAATTTTACACCCGTGCGAAGCCGAGGCGGACTGTTACTCACTTATAACTAGGGAATAACCGGGACTACGGGATTGTAAAAGCGTAATCCCGCGATTCCGAAATTAGATTATGATTTCTAATTGGGTTCAAATGAAAAAAAACTTGAGTGAATTCTTAAAAAATATAATAAAAATGTCTTAATATATAAAAATAGGTAAAAAGTTTAACCCGGGGTTTTCACGATCAAAAAACGGTCGGGATCCCGCTTGTACTCTCTACTTATCGGAGAGAATAGCCATATGGTATGAGATAATAATGTAACCAACCGTTTGTAAAGCCCAGTGATGCGTTTTATATTTTATTATCGGCAAAAACTGACCAACATGTTGTCATCTCACGGTACAAATGAGCAATCAAATTCAATTTGATCGCCATTACTAACAACACCATAAATCGCCAAGCGATATTCCGCTCAAATATGTACACGGTAAAGATCAAATTGCATTTTAGTATACAATGTACGTAGACAAGCGATATTCAACTTAAAAACATGATGTTATAGATCATTACAGTAACATTATGCGTTTTTAGAGTTTCGCAGTCTACAAGAAACCCTTATAGTTTCGCCATGTCCGTCCGACCGTCCGCAGCTTAGATCAGAGACTGTTAAAGCTAGTAAGCAGTAAATTGGCATGAATAGGTATACATATTAGTCACGCCAACAATGTGGTAGAAGAAAATCTTTGTGGGGTGGTTTTTTTTTCTCACGTACCCCTAGGTGTGGGGTGTCATTCGCGGTACTAGTACATAAATATTGAAGTTAAATGCAAAACTATCACAGTTTAGTAGGCTTTACAAGTTGACGAGTAATAGTTGACCAACTTATAAAATGGCCTTTGAGAAAAATGTAGTAGAAATACCATTGAACGTTGTTAGCTGTGTAAACTACGAAACCCTACATTGCGCGTGGGCCGACACGCACTTGGCCGGTATTTTTAGTATGCACCACACGCAATTTAGCGCGGAAGTCGGGGCGTCACGCGTGCATGGCCACAATGGATGGGGTAATTTGGTTAGTTTACATGGCAACTTTGCTGCGTTCGGAAGTTGAATTACGTGAATTTAATCGGTAGCAATTTTATACGGTGTTGTTTTTAAATTTTATTCCGTTCAGAAAACCGAGTTTTAGGTTTAACCCCATATTCTTAGTTGTAACCTCAAAATATCTCCACCTCGAAACAGTGTTTGGTAGCTTTAGTTGATAAAATTACCTCGAGTTTGCCTCTAGTCGAGCATTCCTCAGTCAACAGAACTGTCAACCTGTACCTCGAGATGTACCGTGACATTCCTCGACAACTTCGGAGCGACAACGTTAGCAAATCTCCCCGAACTGATGACATAATGACATAATTGAGGAACCTCCAAAAAAACAATTTAAGATACCAAACATTAGGTACTTTTCGAGGGAAAGTTCGAGGGGCCTCGAAAGAGTTTGAGTCACGGTAGAGTGGTGGTTACAACAAAGAATATGGGGATTAATCCTTGAGTGATATTTTTTTAGAACCTGTGTAAAAATGTAGCGAGAGATCGGCATTTCAGTAAAATCACTGATTAATAATCATTAATAGTATAATATTGTTGTAATTTAAACCATGTTCAATGATACCGATTTAAACGCCTAAATTATGCAATATTCGGTCGGTAACTTTCTTTTCTATTGTCCATTGTTATACAAAGCACTGAGCATATAGCCTGTCTCAACATTACTTTTGGAATCAAATAGGTGTAAATTACACACTTTAAAACATGACTGCCTTCGCAAACAACAGCGGAACGAACATGCTAAGTTAGTAAATTACATTGTTTGTCAAACATATTGAAGCGTTTTGATTGGCGGTGACAACTTGTTATAGAATGGTAGATTAGTCGAGAAATAATAGCGTATACCATAATTTAAAAAAAAAACAAAATGAATACTACTAATATTATAAATCTAAATGTTTGAACTAAACGGATTTGAATGAAACTTGGAATATAGATTTTTGTTTGTAATGGATAAAGTAAAAAATTACTGAACCAATTTTAAAAATTCTTTCACCTTTTGAAAGCTTCATTGTCAGCAAGTAACAGGCAAAATTATAAAAAAAAAAAAAAAAAAAAAAAAAAAGGCATTAATCTAATTTAAATTTGAAAAATTTGCTTCATTAGTACAGCCGTGCAAAGCCAGGGCGGACTGATAGTATTATTTATATTGTTATGCAATACAACTATTGTTTGGCAAAAGGAGTAAATCTTAAAATTTAAAATAAAAGGGATCACGACTGTAATCCCCAAGTACGGTAGACATAGACATCCTCCCAGATATCTAGGCGCTCAAATCCTAAAGGGGTTACTCAGGGGCACGTCCAAAAATTACATTTGGCACATGGACATTTTTATTTTAAGATTTGTTCGTTATAAAATAAGGCAGCTACTGTCTTACTCATTCCACCAGGCCAAGGCCTTCTTTCTAAGATGGTCCACTTTCAAACACGTTGTTTGTTTCGTATGATCGCTGCCTCGTCTTTCCGCGATAAGTAATACATTATATCACTGCCGGGTGCTTCAATTGCAACATAATACATAAAATGTAGGTAATCAAGCTTACCGAGTATTATTTCTTCATTTCAAATATTTCGAATGAGGGTTGCCAGTTGCAAAAAAAATTGCATAATTTTGGGGAAAATCAATCAATAAGATTTCTGTTGAAAAATATTTTTACATGCTTTTGTAAAATCATTTAAACCGTCAAACACCAGCGCGCTCAATGTACTCGTAGCTTTTGAGAGGTAAAATAATTTTTACAATTGGTCCAGTAGTTTTTAGGGTTTCGTACCGAAAGGGAAAACCGGCCAAGTGCGAGTCGGACTCGCGCACGAAGGGTTCCGTACCATTATCTATAAAAACGGCAAAAAAATCATGTTTGTTGTATGGGAGCCCCCCTTAAATATTTATTTTATACTGTTTTTAGTATTTGTTGTTAGAGCAGCCACAGAAATACATAATCTGTGAAAATTTCAACTGTCTAGCTATCACGGTTCATGAGATACAGCCCTGTGACAGACAGACAGACAGACAGACGGACAGCGAAGTCTTAGTAATAGGGTTCCGTTTTTACCCTTTGGTACGGAACCCTAAAAACGGGACCCTATTACTAAGACTTCGCTGTCCGCCTGTCTGTCACAGGGCTGTATCTCATGAACCGTGATAGCTAGACATTTGAAATTTACACAGATTATGTATTTCTGTTGCCGCTATAACAACAAATAATAAAAACTGAATAAAATAAATATTTGGTATAATAAATAAAGTGTGGCTCCTATACAACATTCTTGTTTTTTTTTTTTTTTTGCCGTTTTTTATAGACAATGGTACGAAACCCTTCGTGCGCGAGTCCGACTCGCACTTGACTTGTTTGTTAGTTTATACATTACATATAAAAATACAAATTCTAGCTCTTTGTAAGTATTGTAGTGTAAATGACAGTAAGGTAACCTGCACCGGCTTCAAACCCGTGCTTTTGGTGTTTCAAAACCGGCCCAGCTAGATTTCTCTTGACAAGATTAACATTTGGATCATGGATACCAACGCCGTAGGTCGTTTGGTATGGTGTTGTGCGGCTCAACGCTGAGACGGGGACCTATTTGCTACCACATAGCACAATCTGCTTTCTATTGTGCCTGTTATTGTACTCATTTAACGACGAAAAAAGAGCGGATTCTCAATTCAACTTCAACATTTATAAAGATTTACATCGCGTATATCTTAAAATTCACGTAGGAATAGTTGCTTCATAAAACTAAAAAACTTGAAAAAAACCGGCCAAGTGCGAGTTGGACTCGCGCACGAATATAGTCCCTTGGCTTTTCGATTCGTCAAAACATTTTCGTTGAATTTATTTTTGCTTTTGTAAACGTAATTATTTATTCATTGTGGAGCAAATATAGCAATTTCTTTTCTTTCTTTGTTGCGAGCGTCTCACAAAAACGATCACTCTTCCCAACATAGCTATACACAGATAGATTTACAGAACAAACATTTAAAAACATTTTATTTTAAAATCGGTCAAAAATTACATAGTTCTGAGGTAAACAACAAACAAAATACCTCCGAATTGAAAACCTTATTTGGTGTCGGCTAAAAACAGTTACCTCCATGAACTTTTACTCTAGGTCGCAAACCCACGACCTTCGCAGTACAAAATACAAAACCATGTCCCACCGAAACCAGTTTTTTTTAGTAATAAATAGTTTCGTTAATGGTCAGAGAAAGCCGACGGATTGATTTGCAAGATGATACCATAGTGATGGTGTCGAATGGCGATCTAAAGGTGGATATTATTGGGATTATTAATCGGCCATCGTTATCCCACGGTAAGGTTTAATGTGTAACTAGATAAAAAGTATCCTAGGGAAAGTACCCATACTACGTGGCTCATTTTTAGGGTTCCGTACCCAAAGGGTAAAATCGAAACCCTATTACTAAGACTTCGCTGTCCGTCTGTCTGTCTGTCCGTCCGTCTGTCTGTCCGTCCGTCCGTCTGTCTGTCACAGGGCTGTATCTCATGAACCGTGATTTTTACAACAAACTTGATTTTTTTTGCCGTTTTTATAGACAATGGTACGAAACCCTTCGTGCGCGAGTCCGACTCGCACTTGGCTGGTTTTTTTTTCTAGAGGATATTGACTACGTGACGATAACCTAAGACCACACACGTCCTTGTGATCGATCGTGGTATTTTTGAAAACCTTTCCTCCCGTGAACGGATCACGCAGTATGGGTACGTTCCCGTTCCCATATGTTATTCCAGTTCATAAGCTATGTATAATTCAGAATTTCATTCAAATCCGTTTGGGCGTGATTGAGCCATAAACATCCATTAAAACTCTCACAAACTTTTGAATTTTAATATTGGTAGGATGAAAAAAAAATAGTATCACGACTTTAACCATTCGATCATGACAATTAACTGTCAAAAAAAACTTGATAGCCGATCCGCCCTAGACTAGAATTCTAGAAAATACTGCGTTGTACAAAATATGTAATAACTATGTAACCAAAGCATATTTTATCATTCTGTAAACAACAATGTACTAATTGATTTATTATCTATCTATTTAAGCATCAAAATAAAGTGTCCAGTCAAATATTATATCCCCAAGTATGGTAGACATCCTCTCAGATCTCTAAGCGCTCAGACCCTTGAATATGCCTAAAGGAGGCAGTCAGAGGCATGATCAAACATTACATTTGACACATGCCCACATTTTGCAGTAGTTATCATTCCATTACGGCACAGGTTATTCGACTAAACCAAGTAGCCATCTCGTTCTGTCTCGTAAAGAGTAAAAGAGACAGCATACATACATAAAATCACGCCTGTTTCCCAGAAGGGTAGGCAGAGATCACGGTTTTCCACTTGCTACGTTCCATTGCCAAATTTTCTTTATTCACTCTCATCACATCCTAATAATATTATAAATGTGAAAGTTTGTGAGTTTGTATATGTATGTTTGTGCCTCAATCAAGCCTCAACGACATAACGGATTATGTTGAAATTTGCTGTAGATGTAGATATAATGCCAGAATAAACATACTACTTTAATATGAAAAACATCCCCAAAATGATTAAAAAACGCAAAAGGGATGATATTGGAATACATTGCGCTGGTGTGCAAAAAAATCTGACATGAAAACATTCAGTCTTTTCTATTCGATTATTGAAATTTGACAGGACAACGTCTGTCACGGGTCGGCTAGTTACTCATTCATGCTCGTCGGTTTAGAGTACTCTTGACCTGGCCTTTTTTACAAAACGTAACTAATTTGATCCAGGAAAATACTCCGAGGTCTTCCTCTTCCCAAGTCCCAATGTCCTCAACAAACATTAAAAAAGTATAAAAAGTTTTTAGCTCGGTTTGTTGTCAGAATCGAAACCAATACCCGTCTAATGTAACATTGCCTAACCCAGTTGATCTGTTAAGAACAGGCTAGCTAAACCAGTATTTTTAGTTGTAATAAACACACGTCTTTCTACTGGGTCAACGAGTTCCGTCACACGACGTTTTAAGGGTTCCATACCTCAAAAAGAAAAAAAACAGAACCGTCATCTCATCACTCCTTTCTTACCCATATCATCTTTCACACAGTCCATCCATCTTTTCTTTGACCTATAATAAAGTAATAATTACAATAAAGTTTTAATAAGTATTAAATAATAGGTTTGTACAGCACTCTCGATGCGTGAGACAGACGCGAACTTGTCCGGTTTTTGAAACTTGAATTCAAGAAATCTAATAAAATTATGCTGAATAATTATGACAATGTCGCTATTATGGCGGTCAGTGGTACAGTAGACTGTTACTACAAACTGTGTGAAATGGAAACGAAATCACAACTGTATGTTAGTATTCTTATAAGCGGCGATGGGCTTGCTACCTGTTCCGGCACTGCAAAATGTGAGCATTAGCCAAATGTATGGATGTGCCTTAGACTACCCTTTTTAAGCGTGTTTCGGGATCTAAATACCTGGAGATCTGAGAGTATGTCTATCGTACTTGAGGAATACAGTCGTGATTCTACTTATTTCTGTAATTCCCAAGTAACGACATCTTTTCAGATCTCCAAGGAGCTTAGTTCCTTGAAGATTTCAAAAGGGGGTAGTAAGAGGCATGTCGACACGACTTTTATAGTGCATTTGTTTTATTTTATTGATCGATTTTGAAGTAAATTATGTACCTACTATCTTATTTTCCAAAACAATTAAACAAGTTACATATAGTTTCAAAATACGAGTATTTATAGACTTAAAAACATCAAAAAAACTACAGTTTGGCCCAAATAAGAATTCTTAGTATATAGTAACTACTTCTTCCACTAGTAATATAATAATGGAAACTCCCGCGACTTCGTTTACGTGGAGTTATTTTCAAACATACTTCAACCCATTGCACCCCTTTAGGGGTTGAATTTCGGGAATTCCATTCTTAGTGCACCCCTACACACCAAAAGGAATACACCCTCCAAATTTCAAGGTTCTGGGACCAGTGCTTTAGGCTGTGCGTTGGTAGATCAGTCAGTCAGTAACAGTAACGCAAGAGTTTTATATATTTAGATAACCTGTGCTCTTACTAGACAAAAAAACAACCTACGTTTGGCAGCTTAACGGTATTTTAAATTAATGTTTTAACGGAACATGCAGTTTTTAACTATAGACACTCCTTCGCATGTCATGTCACTGGTTTTTCTGACACAACTGTCAAATTCAAATGCAAAAAGCATTTATTTCAATAAAATCACAAGGATCCCTTAAAATCGTCTTAGAAACTAGGTAAAGCATAAAGAATCAGGCAACAAACCGGCTTGGGCTCGAATCATTTTGTTCAATGATCCTTTCCTTAATGCTATGTAGAGCTCCAGTGTGGTGCCGTAAGAACAAGGTGATGGCTCGAACAAGAATAATAATTAAAAGTACTAACCAAGTACGTACAACTATAAAACTCCCATTATGTTACTGTCAAAAGTCAATTATATTTTGACAGTTGAAGCCTATTAAGATTGTCAGTAAGCAATTCCTTCCACAGTTTGAGAGGACATAAATATAACATGACTTTTGACTACCTACCCTTCATGCCTGGAGATACCTGTAGATTTGAGAGGATATTGTAATTCTTTCAAAAGATACTCGTAAAGCAACGTTTTTAGAAGCTTTTGTTTAACTTGCAATGTATGTATGTATGTAACTGTATGTTCGGATGGAATCTTGCAACTCAATTTCAAAGTAGCTATCCCCATCCGATTAAGCTGAAATTTTGCATACACCTTTAGTCCTGGTTACAATAAAACGAGCTGATCTGATGATGGATTCAGGAGCTGTTCAACAGACACTCACAACGGAACTCCTAAATACATCGAATGAGTAAAAACTTTGCATTCTTATCAAGTTCCGATGACAATGATATATGATGTGACAGGTAGCGCGCTGGTGCTCGATGGTTGAATGATTTTACAAAATCTTGTCATTGAAATATTTTTTACCACAAAAAAAACTCTAAAACACATTTGACAGCTGTGACCTGTCCCACTGACGTTTGTGGTCGAAACTGCAAGTCGAACAATCACAATGGCTCGACAGCGACCTCTAGCGGAGTCTTGAACTTACCTTTTTGCTCTTTTGTTCCGTTTACAATAGGAACTAAACTTGCGGTAAGCGAGCAGTTATTCGTAGAATTAGAACCTAATGAAAGCTCAACATAAATATATCAAAAACTATGCAGTCTGGCCCGGCGTCGCACGGGTGTAATAATGATTTTATGGCATTTTTTTTCATAGCTTGGATTTCATTATTGAATTTCATTATTAGCGAACCCTAATTTTTTCTAGCAATAAATATAGCCTAATAATACTCAGAGATAATGTAGCATTCTAATGGTAAAGGAATTTTTTAAAACGTTTCAGTGTTTCAGAGCCTATTCAATGCAAACAAACAATCAAATCTTTTCTCTTTATAATGTTAGTATAGAAGTATCCAGTGCAGCATATGCAATTGATTGTCACCGTTTATAATAAGATGCTCCGTTCGCCATTCTACCAATAATTTAAAAAAAAAAAGACAACACAATACCGCTAGCAAGCTCTGCAAATGTCTCCACTACCTTCTTTAAATTATTTGTGGTCCACCTAATTGACAGGCCGCACCTACACGACATTGAAAGACGGAAATGACAATGAACTTGGCGGGAAGCGGTGTCGTTCTTAATTTACAAATATAAATTTGACACGAGGTCGAAATGACAGAAGCAACATTACAATGTAGCTGCATTTTGAGGGCGATTAATGGTTTGCGCACACTGGCGCATGGCGCGGTAGAGAATCTCGCAAAACTGCGCTGCGATGCTCCAAGACTGATCACCGAGCACTGAAATATATACCTTATTTCGATTGAATAACTATTAAATTCAATTGATAAATTTCAAATCCGCTGCCGTTCGGTCCTCCACTGTGCGCCAAGCATTATTTGTTAAGAAGTTTTTCAGACAACCTCTACTTACGATATATTTAACCCGTCCACTCGTTTTACCACGTCATATCCAATAATTACCTGAAAAAATAGAAAACAGAATTAAATAAGTAGCTATTTATAAGACAGAAGACGCCTACAATGCTACGACGATATTGCAAAGTGACCTTTTAGAGAATTGACATTCTAACTTCTAATCATAGGGTGCGTTTTCATGAATTGACCAATACCAAACTCGAAATAGTTGACCCAAAAATGTCAAGCGCTGTGATTGGTCAATTCACGGTCCGCTCCGGATCCTGATTGGTTAATTCACAGCTCCGCGTCAGTGGAAACCCTTAAGAGTGAGGATTGGCCGAATATATCGGAGCGCTGTCGCTGACGTCGATAATGTCCAAATCGTTTGCAGAGAAAAGGCCTAACCCTAAAATAGATGATAGTGAAAATCATCTTTTTTAGGGTTCCGTGCCCAAAGGGTAAAAACGGGACCCAATTACTAAGACTTCGCTGTCCGTCTGTCTGCCACAGGGCTGTATCTCATGAACCGTGATAGCTAGACAGTTGAAATGTTCACAGATGATGTATTTCTGTTACCGCTATAACAACAAATACTAAAAACAGAATAAAATTATTTTTTAAGTGGCTCCCATACAACAAGCGTGTTTTTTTTGGACGTTTTTCATAGATTCATAGATGGTACGGAAGCCTTTGTGCGCGAGTCCAACTCGCACTTGACCGGTTTTTTTTTCTGATCTGACAATAGGATTCACTTGGATTCCCTGCATCATAGGTATCAGTAACTGCAAGTAAATATTCCCTTGACCTCAATATTCTCGCATTGAGCAATTCAAATCATACAAATTACGGTTCTAAACAAATAGACCTTCGTCTAGATTAGACCCAGCCTCAGTTGAGAAGCTTAAGTTTCTCTTCTACACTATCTATTGTACTTAATATTATAAATGCGACAGTAACTCTGTCTGTCTGTCTGTGACGTTATCACGGCCAAACCGCTGCGCTGCCTGGGCAGATTGTGATGAAATTTCATACAGAAATATCTTGGTCTTGGGACGGATATGGCTCCTTTGTCCGGAATTTCAAAGTTTTACGATCTATAGTTGTCATAAATCGGGTAAAAGCTAGTACTATTAAAAAGAGGTAAAATTTGTATTTTTGTTTGTAATGGATTAGGAAAAAAACCTTTGAACCAATGTTAAAACTTCTTTCACCTATCAAAAGCTACATTATCAACGAGTAACATAGGCTATATTTTATTATCAACCAATTCAGAGATCCTCACGAAAATTGCAATAATGTAACCTAAGGTATCAAAAAATTGCTTTTAATATACATTCGCCCGTGCGAAGCCGAGACAAGCTTGTGCAAAATGTTTTAGATAACAAAAAGTGACGCCCAACGTGGGGCTCGAACCCACGACCCTGAGATTAAGAGTCTCATGCTCTACCGACTGAGCTAGCCGGGCTGGTAACGTGAATTCTGAAAATATTGATTACAAATCAATGTGGATTCGTTGTACTTAGTTCAATTATTTAATCGTAAAATGTAAATGTTTTGTTGTTTTCGAACAATCGAAAAATCAAGAGACGATATTACTTACTTTAAAGTTTTATGAAGGAACTATTAGTTTAATGGGGTCAACTTTGAACTATTTTCCACACAACCGAAAAAAACATCTAAATGGGATCACTAAAGAAGTAAAAATATATACGAGGCCATACAAAAACTCGCGCACTAACACTAACTCGGTTCCGTAGCATTATCTATAAAAAACGGCAAAAAATTTTTTGGCGTTTTTTAAATGTGTTTTTTATAGATAATTTGTTGTTATAGCGGCAACTGTCTAGCAATCACGGTTCATGAGATACAGCCTTGTGACAGACAGACGGACAGCGAAATCTTAGTAATAGGGTCCCGTTTTTACCCTTTGGGTACGAAACCCAAAAAAAACACCAACAAAAACTCACACCCGAATTGTAACCTACTTTTATCGTCGGTTGAAAAACAGCAAATAATTCCAGTCGTATTTTCACACGAACGCAACCCTTGCCGTTTCGCTAGGTCATTAGGGGGTAGGGGTTGTGAAGGTCACGCCTATCCCTCGGTGAGTCATGATGACGCAATCGGGTAACCCCATGGCAACACATCAGATAGATCTATACTAATATTACAAATGCGAAAGTAGCTCTGTCTGTCTGTGACGTTATCATGGCCAAACTGCTGAGCTGATTGTGTTGAAATTTCATACACCTAGAGATATTTTAAAGTTTTGGGACGGAAAAATGACATAGGCTATTTTTTTTTCCAAAATTTTTTTTGGTTTTCAGTAATTTCAATGTTTTATGATAAATTCGAATCGAATCAGTAAATAGGCTCAAAGACCCGGTTGTGGTGCCTGGTTGTGGTGCCTACCTCGGTTTTGGTAATTTTCAATTTTGACAGTCAATAACTAAGCATAGCAAACAAACTTGTTTAAAATCTAAAGTTAATACAAGTATTTGTTAATGGTCTGTTTTTATGCGTCTAGACTTGATTGACCACAACTAAATATTTCCCGTTTTCTCGTAAATATGAATAATTAGTAAATAAATATCGCCTATTACAAAACCTTTGCTTAATCTAAGAGATAGGTAGATAAAAACTTTATTATGTGTTGTTTAAAAATCGTCGTGATTATCATTTAATAACCAAAAACGGAACGGTTCTCAAGTCGACAAGTTTAAATAAATATTTTTTTTTCTGGTGATCCAATTTTGATGATTTTTTGTCTATTGTGTAGAGAATAGTCTCAAGTTGGTCCCATTCAAATTATATTTATGTAGGACTGGTAGTTCCTTCAAAAACTTAAAAAACTAATATCGTCCCTTGACTTTGCGATTGGTCGATACATTTCCGTCGGTTTTCCTTTTAGTTTTTCAAACGTAATTATTCAATATAAACCGTTTATTTGAAAATTAAAATTTGTTAAAGTGCCCATAACCAGCGCTCTCTGTCTATCACAGTTCGCTACCATCATGCGAAAGAAGTCGCACACAGGTACAACTAGTTATATCAACATGGTATCGAATGGCGTGAGGAGTCGAAGCCTCCACCAGATGGCAGACGCTGGGAAACTCCACGCATGAGTTGCGTTCAGTTATTCGTTCAAGGAAACATCTCACGAGGTTGTAGACCTAGTTTTACCTTTGTTCTTTAGGGTTCAGTACGTGCGAATTTAAAACGAAACCTTAGATCACACGTGTGTCTGTCTGTACGTTTGTCATTGTCAATTTGCTCCTGCAGTTTGAATCTACTGGACCAATCGCAGTATTCGAAATTTTTGGATCTATTTCGAGTACTGTGATTGGTCAATTCACGGTCCGCTCCGCTTCACTCCGCCCAGCTCCGTGTCAGTGGGAAAGCACCCTAATTTAACCTATAATGTCTATTTTTACCCGACTGCGCCAGAAGGAGGGTATTTTTTTTTTCGAGCGTATATATGTATCTATGACATTTTGTTTGGCACACCTCTACATAACAGTCCAAACGACTTGACGGATTACAACATTATGAGGTGTGGATTCGTCTCAATTGTGGGAGTAACATTGGCTATATATTTCTTAAATATTGCGCCCTCCACCCCTCCAGAAAGAAGGCCATAACAATTTTGATAATTTATTTTTTAGCAATTGGATTTTGTTTTTATAATAATTTGTTTTATCTTGTGACCGAACTGAACAGTGGAAATGTAATTATTACTCGGTCGTCTTCCGAAAAACATAACAATTGTATTTATTTATTTGTAGAGATTTTAATAATACCTAATAGTTCTATAACAGGTACCTAGGTACCTGTTGTTTGTGGTTGCGGTCGCAAAGAATCTGAGAAGCAGTCATGGGTTTAGTAAGAAGATATCCTATTCCTATTCTGAATAATAAATCCTACTAATATTATGTTATATTGGGCATGTAGAGACAGTGAATTGGAACGTTGGAAGAGGAAGACCTCGGCGTATTTTCCTGGACCAAATTGGTGACGTTTTGAAAAAAAGGCCAGGTCAAGAGTATTCTAAACCGACGAGCATGAGGAATGTGATGAGAGTGAATTAAGCAAAAAAAATATCAGGATCGTAGCAAGTGGAAAGCCGTAGTCTTTGCTACCCCGCTGGGAAACAGGCGTGATTTTATAGTATACTAGCGACCCGCCCCGGCTTCGCACGGGTAGCATGTTATTATACATATAAACCTTCCTCCTGAATCACTCTATCTATTAAAAAAAACCGCATCAAAATCCATTGTGTAGTTTTAAAGATATAAGCAAACATACATACATACACACAGACGCGGGAAGCGGAAAGCGACTTTGCTTTATACTATGTAGTGATAACACCATCAAAGGACCGAAGAAACAGAGTATTTTTACAAGCTTTTATTTATGGCAAAAAAACAGGTTTGTTGTATGGGAGCCCCACTTAAATATTTATTTTATTCTGTATTTGTTATTATTGCGGCAACAGAAATACATAATCTGTGAATTTCAACTGTCTAGCTATCACGGTTCATGAGATACAGCCTGACAGACAGACGGACAGCGAAGTCTTAGTAATAGGGTCCCGTTTTTATCCTTTGGGTAAGGAACCCTAAAAAGTAGCCTATTACAATACCAGGGAATATATTATAAGCTAATGTGTATATTTCAAGTTTTATCCAAATCCGTTTGTTTGTTGGAGCGTGATTGAGTCACGAACATCCTCACCAACTTTCAGATTTACAATATTAGTAGGATTTTGCCTTCGATTCCATGAAACAGAAGGATATTATGATTTCAAAGAAATATTTTCAAAATGTAAAATGTTATTGAAATAAATTGACGCATACCTACTGCTGTAGTACAATTTAAATCGTTCGATGTTTTTTACCTATATTAATAAGGAAATAAGTTAATAATCGTGAACTAATACAAATAAACTCACGCACATATTTATACCTATTTACCGTATGTATTTGTGTATAATTAGTATTTTAGATTCCCGCTATTCGGATCCTAAAATACCTAAATAAAAGTGCCGGTATGCTACAAAGTTTGCCGCGTGACTGTAGGTTGTGGGTTCGATCCCCACCCAGGGCAAACATGTGTGTGATGAACATAGATGTTTGTTCTGTGTCTGGGCGTTATTATGTATCTTCAATAAGTATTCTATCAGTTAACTAGTTCCCATAGTACAAGCTTTGCTTAGTTTAGGGCTAGATAGCGTTGTGTGATAATGTCCATCAATATTTATTTATTTTATTTTATTAGGTACCATTGGTGAACACATTTTATTGCAAAATCTGAATCCAATAACACGCCGCCTAGACGTCGCCAACTTTTGCGGCCTAGACGTCGCGACGCGCGTCCTAGACGACAATGAAAACGCCGTGACTCATAGCATTGATGTCCCATGGGGTGGCTTCACTATAAAGATCAATACGACACAGATTTTGGGAGGTAACAGCAACTTTCAATCCAAGAGGCGTTGGTTCGATCCCAGCCTTGCTTTTATGCCGAAAGGTATTTCAATCAGGATCTCTTTGAAACGTGCCAGGACCTAGGTGAAGCTACGCCTGTTCCTCGCCTAGAAGAATCAAGCAACAAACACGGCTTGGGTCTATCATTTTTAGGGTTCCTAATGAGTAAAAACTGGACCCTATTACTAAGACTCCGCTGTCCGTCTGTCTGTCAAACGGCTGTTGTATCTCATGAACCGTGATGGCAAGATTGGCAAGACAGTTGAAATTTTTACAGATGATGTATTTCTGTTTCCGCTATAACAACAAATACTAAAAACAGATTAAAATAAATATTTAAGTGGGGCTCCTATACAACAAAAGTTTTTTTTTTTGTTTTTTTTTTTGCAGTTTTTTATAGATATTGGTACGGCACCCTTCGTGCGCGAGTCCGACTCGCACTTGGCCGGTTTTTTTCAATGATCATTTCCCTAATGCTATGTATAGCTCCAGTGAGTCCACAAATAGGTACTACTCATTTGCCTAAGTGAGATAGAACAACTGTATATAGATAGTCCATTCTATGGGGCATTTCACTGAATGCGCGCGCGCACGTAGCACTTTCTAATTCGGACTGCCACGGCTGTTGACATTTAGTCTTACGCAAGTTTATTTAGTGGAACTTGCTAATAAACTACCTAAGCCTTAAGATGGATAAGTGTGTAGCGGTTCTTCTCTTGAAGACGATAAACGATATATCGGGGAAAACGTCACATCGTTTCCGACTATATTTTGAAAGATGGAACGACCGACATTACTTTTCTGACAATTGACATCATACATTCTAATAAAGACGATTTAAAAGAGCACGGTGTCGAAATCGTTTTGCGGAGTAAGGGCCGAGGATGGATGAAATTAAGAATGAGTCTGAGGAAGTTTGTTACAGAAAAGGTGAGGAGCAATAGGTTAGTCTGGTGTGGACAATATGAGAAGGGAAGAAGGTCATGTGACGAGAAGGATATTAGGAATGAAGGTAGAAGGAATGAAGGATGTAGAAGTAGAGGTAGGCCAAAGAAAATATATTTCTCGATGTTTTGATTCACCGTTTTAAGACGCATTTATAACAGACATACAAAAGGACCATCCAAAATATTATAGGCACTTGCGCCGTGTTTGATGCCTGATTCTTCTAGGCTTGGTCGCAAGGATCAGGCGTAGCCCCTAAGACATTTCTAAATGAACCTTATGATTTTATTGAAATATATTTTGACTGACACAACAAATTGAAAGTCGAGATACCTCCCCACACGGTACACGGCCACGTAATAAAAATACATAATATGTAAGCCTAATAAGTATTGTCATCACCCGCGTCCATTGATTGCTACTCCATCGACTGGCCTCGCAGCTCAGTTGGTAGTAGCTCTGCCTTCCGCGCTATAGGTTGTGGGTTGTGTAGTGTACCTTATGGCACCATTGAAAATCAGCGCTGCATCAACACTGGCTGCAGCATATGGCTGAGTGGTGGCCAATTTTGCTGTTAATGTAGTTGACATAAAATAGGTATTCCAAAAAAAAATATGGACTGTGTAAGAATGGAGTGAGTGATGAGATGACGGCTGATAGAGGGAAATGGAAGAATACATGTTTTGCCGACCCCACTTAAGTGGGATATGTTGAAGATGATGTTAATACAAAATAAACTTAATCTTTCTTTCAAATTGAAAGTCGAGATACCTCCCACACGGAACACGGCCACGTAATTGCAATACATAATGTGTAACCCTAATAAGTATTGTCATCACCCGTTTCCATTGATTGCTGCTCCATTGTACGCTTTCTCGGAAAGTGTGTTGTGTGACATGCATAACAACGATTGTGACATTCTGAAGCCTCGATTAACAGATGCACTGTCTTCCTATTAAAGAACATTTTCCGAATGGTTTCTCAACATACATTTATAGTGCTTTCTGGTAAGATCGGATTATTTTTCAGAAAACCTAGTCTTAGATTTTTTTTTTGTGTTGCCTCTTTTAGAAAGCAATGTCATCTACACTGATGCAAAAATTCAGAGGTTTAATTTCTTATTTGTATCTAATGATTTGATAAACACAATGGTTGATGATTTATGAATGATCAAACAGAGCATAATTATTCAGAATGGCAAGGAGGGGCACAACAAAATAGCGCGTAAGTTGATGTTGCCATAACTTAAATATATCGCCAAATTGAGTAGTTAGATAATTTGTCCGGACTTACACCTTCGCAGATCTTACCAGAAGGCACTTAATCGAAACTTTACTCATATAAATCGTCGTCTGTCGTAGAATGTATGATGTCAATTGTCAAAAGTAATGTCGGTCGTTCCATCTTTTAAAATAGTCGGAAACGATATGACGTTTACTTGTCCCGACATATCGTTTTCAAGAGAAGATATATTCCCCCAGGCCGTAAATTATTCGTTTTGACACAGCAATGGGGTCATAGGCACCACAATAGTCGGTGGGATTAAAGGAAGACAAATTGACCGGTTTAAACGTACCTACTTGTTCAATTAAACCCTTGCTTATACTTGTACGCTGGCAAGCATGTTGGTATGTTACAGTCGCGTATGGTACAGTATTTAGACAATTTTCGACCTTATGCAGTGTCACAAACCATTTAACAGACTTCAAAAATAGGAGGAAAATACAACCAAATTTATGTTTGTTACCTCATAACTCCGTCATTTATAAACCGATTTGATGTGAGAAAAAATACTTTAATATTTTTACTTTTTGAAACGTTTTTATTTGGGTACCAAACCGAAATGGTAATAACAGAAAAATAGGATCACGACTGTAACTTCCCAAGTATGGTAGCCATCTTTATCGAAGTTGGATAATAAACAACATTTTTAAACGAAACGGCGCGACACGCACTAGTGCGTCTAATCCCCTACATTTGCCGAAGCATTAGACACTAATTCGTTTCAATTAGCATCAGAATTGGATCTTGCAAAGTTTCTTATTTTGCATTCTGTTCTACTGAGCTTAATAAACTCGCGAATTGACTCAGTTTTAGGGTTGCGTATACTATCTCGAAAGAAAAAACCGGTTAAGTGCGAGTGGGACTCGCGCACAAATTGTTCCGTACCATCTTCTATAAAAAAACGGCAAAAAAATCACTATCGTTGTATGGGAGCCCCACTGAAATATTTATTTTATTCTGGTTTTAGTATTTGTTGTTATAGCGGCAACAGAAATACATCATCTGTGAAAATTTCAACTTTCTAGCTATCACGGTACATGAGATAGCCTTTTTTTTTTTTAATTTATTAAACGTAAGAAAAAAGAGGGCTTTGTCGCTTTGCGACCACACCGCCCAAATGAGATAGCCTTGTGACAGACAGACAGATGAACAGATGGACAGCGGAGTCTTAGTAATAGGGTCCCGTTTTTACCCTTTTGGTACGGAACCCTAAAAAACGAGCAAAAAAACTTCCTACACCTAATTTCCGTAATGGTCGACATACAAGATGTACGGAATCCTCGGTGCGCGAGTGAGACACGCACTTGTCCACTTTTAGTTCACAGTAACATTTGAGAGTGCATCTAACAACCCCTCTAGACATTTTCAATGATCTCAGCGCCTGGAGATCTGAGAACATTAAAATGAAACTTTACAGTATTAATATCTTATACATCAGAATAACACATTAGGCTACTTTTTATCCAGGTACCACCCGTGCGAAGCCGGGGCGAGCAGCTTGCAATATTATAAATGCGAAAGTTTGTTACTATGTTTGTATGTTTGTGCCTCAATCAGGTCTAAACGCAATACAGATTAAGATGAAATTTGCTGTAGTTGTATATATACATATATAATGCCAGAATAAAACATAGACTACTTTAAAATACGAAAAACATCCCCAAAATTATAAAAAAAACGCATAAGGGATGATTTTGGTATAGATGCCTTCAGTCATCATAGCAATGTGAGTTACTCTATGCGATTATTGAATTTGGGACAGGACAACATCTGTCACGGGTCTGCTAACTAATTAATATCAACATGTTAGTAGAATATTTTTATTCATGTACAACTATAAAATAATAATTACCAGTAATATTAACACCCAACTAATATAAAAATGTGAAAGCATGACTGTGTTTATTGTTCAATTATTTCTGTAATGGCTGAATGTAAATGAATGAAAACTGAAACAGATTTTGTTTGTGTATAGCATATAGGCTGTATGAAACAGGGAACTGGAAACGAAATATAGTGACAATATTTGTTTAAAATTACATCATTTTGACTATAATTTGAACTTATTTGTAAGTACTAATCACTGTCAGTTAATTGTTCAAACTATAGTCGAAACAATGTAATTTCTACTCTCAGATCTCTAGATGCTCAGATTCAGAAAGTAAAATATCTAAAGGGAGTAGTAGTAGTCAGAGGTACGTCCAAACATTACATTGAACCAACTAAGGCTTGATAATATAAGTACACTACTTATTTTAAGGAGGTAATATTTGTGATTTTTGTTTGTACGAATAAAATAAAAACTACTGGACCAAATTTAAAAATTCTTTAACCTATCAAAATCTACATTATCAGCGAGTAACTTAAGCTATATTTTATATTTAAAAAAATTAGAGATCCTCGCGAAAATCACAAAAATGTAACATAAGGTATCTTTATTCTTCACTATTACACCGTGCGAACGGAGCCAGCTAGGTCGATATAAAATGCTGTATAATAATTTAAAATACCTTTCAAGACTGGAGATCCTCTCCAAATCCCATGTTTGCAAACCACCAACTACTTTCTCACAAAACACAACTTTTTCTTTAAAAATGTACACTTAACAATTTTTGCTCTACTTTAGAACGCACACGATAATGTATGTTTTATTCACATGTTCTTAACAGGAAACAAACGAAAGACACTCAGTGGAATAGTAATCGAACTTGCTATACAGGATGTAAAAATGAAAACAATTTGCCTTACGGATGATACTACGCAACGAACACAGAATTTAATCAGAAATAAGTGATTTATAACTTTCGCAGTAGTAAAACGAGTTTTCAACATTAAAACTATAACGCTAATAGTTTTTGAAATTTATTTCGATTCGTTTCGATACCCGAATGAAACTAAACACACCCACAGAGCGGGCAGTCAGTAACTCAGTAAACAGAGGCCAAGTCAACAACCGATTGACAGCTTTCTTTTTGGCATTGATTTGATTGAATGATACGACGCCATTTTAGAAAATGTTGCCAGGCAGATGAAACAATTTTCCCCTAAATTATAATAAAATGAAATAGGTGTATTTTAATTTTATAATCGATGTTTTACCAACGTTTTTTGTTTGATATGTTTCAACAGTAATTCTATGTAAGTTTTTATTATCAATTATCTTTCTATACTCTATTTCCATAATATTTTTTATTGGTTGGCAGTGCCATCTAGTGCCGATTATTAAGACTTTAAATACTTTAAAACGAGTTTTGTCCATTTTCAACTCCAATATAGATGGCGTGATTAAACACTTTATAATGATGGAGCGTGAACACTTCTGTTTAGGAAAATGGGAAAGGTAACAAAAAAACAATAATATTGTAAGCTTTCTTTTTAATGTTCATCAAGCAACAAAGCTAGATAATATAATTAACATATAATTAATTTAACATAACTACATACCTATAATGATATTTAGCCATTACTTACATAAACATTTTTGACTAGAACTGAGTTACATACAAACTACCTATGTACCTACCTACCTAATAGGTAGGTTCTCCTTTTCCTGAACCTAAAATAAGCACAACCTACATGAAGTATTATTACAATAAAGCTTGAAATGAGATCGTAGTTACATTGCAGTTGAACATTGTCAGCGAAGAATCGGTTTAATTATTCAATAACTAAAACCATTAGCTTAGAACTCTTTGTGTCCTTCTCAATGCCAGGGAAGCTGAAGCCCTTTTGAGCGAGTTCCTCGTAAGTTATTTCGTATAGATCTTTGAAGCCGGCTTTTTTGGCGACAGCTTGAGAGGCTCCAGCTGTGAAGACAGTAGCTGTGACCTTGATGTCTAGAGCTTTGCAGAGCGGGATCCTGGAAAGATAACATAGGTACATTACGTTAGTTGTACGTATAATTACGTTTTAAAAACTAGAAGAAAACCGACTACAATTATTTCGACCAATCGAATAGTTAGCTGTTACCTACTCATCCACTAAGTGCTTACGTCGGTAAATAACACGTCAATAACATTCATTAAATGATTTATTATTAGGTACCATTGTTATATATATAATATATGTAATGTAATGACCTTTAAAACACTCAAAATCGATTCCTATCAGTTTTGTCCAACTTATGCCTCTGCTTACAATCAACCTTCACCTTCTTCTGTTCCTCCACCACGTTTCTAGTTATATGACAAATAGGCTGCGCATATCCAAAATCCATTTCACAGTAATACAAATGCTTGTTTCTGTCCGCTGGGTTTGGATAATAAGCTGCATACAAAACTTCATCAACCTCATACAATTTCACATCAATCGTATGTTGAAAGAGAACACCGCTTAAAAGCATTCTTTCAATCACCCTGCAAGTGACATCTCCTAGTTTATTTCCCCAAATGTTAAAAAATCGCATAAAAAACGGTTTTTTGATTGTATTCAGCAGATCTAGAACGCCTCGATCCGTCAATCTGTTATTTGACATGTCTAAGGCGCGAATTTTTGAGTATGGCAGCCCGAAACTCAACGCTCTAGCGCCTGTGTCTTTTATGCCGTTTCCAGCTAAGTTTAGAAGTATTAACTGCGATCCTTCTGATAGGAACTTCCCCAATAATTCTGCTCCGTAATCGCCTATTCTGTTGTATCCCAGATCTAAATACAATAGTGTGTTATTGCGTCTTAATCCACGCACAAAGTACTCCATATCGTGCCCAATAAACTCGTTCTTTTGCAAATGTAGTTCGATTATAGTTGAGTTTCTTTCGAAAAGGTATTCTATATGGTAGGCCAGCCACTTCGTTTCGTATGAATATCGGTCGAAAAGTGGGATAATCCTACTGAAATCAAAAACTTTGACAGTTTGATTCGCGCCATGATCGATTCTCAACGCAGTTATAATCTGAGCAACGCTTGTCAAAGTCTGACCAGTTTCTGCAATATCGCAATATTCGACACTGCTGTTATTAATCAAAAATTTGGCAAAATATTCGCCCCCTTTCGTCCCAAAGCTGTTCCCGTTCAATCTCAGATATTTCAGCTTGAAATATTTTGAGTATTTCGCCAAGTCCAATATTGAATTTTCGGTTAAATTGTTGTGCATAATGTTCAAATTGATTATACTCGATCTTCCTTTGATGAGTAACTTTTTTAGTAACTTGTGAAATCCGATATCTGTTATCGTGTTGTAGCTCAAATCAAGTTTCGTTATACGTCGTGGTAGTTCCCGGGAGTAAACACAGATGGCTCTGATATCTAGATCTTGTATCCTTTGTTTGAATCTATCATGCAAATCGTTTCCTCGAAGAACTAGCCAGCCGCTACCATCCGAGTTTCTTTCAGTAAACAAATTCAACCTAATTTTATTGAGCTCTGTACTTCGCAAGGGTTTTGGTGTCCCTGTGATTTTCTTGAGAATAGCTTCTGTGTTGCAAATGCATTTCTTTTGCTTTCTTCTTGGGGATTTGAGGACCATTTTTCGAAAGTTTCGTTTATAAAATACAAGGCAGTAAAAATATTGATGATGTAAATGTCAGATTAACATGACAGCTAAAAGAACACAGAGTATTTTGTATATTATGGGAAGTACGTGCGTTTGAAAAGTTTTAATCTGAGTGTGTAGCTCAAATGAGGTTACAAAAAGTTTTTAAGTAAAATTTGATTTTAGTCGACGCTAACTTTTTGAAAGAATATTAACTTTTTATTTGTTTGTTGGTATCCATTAATATTAAGGGGTTGTAAGTCGACGATTGCTCTTTTTCGAAAACTTTTCACGATAAAGATGTTATTTCAAAATGATACGTTTTAGAATTTATGATCGAAATATTTTGATACCTACTATTAAAGATCAACTTGTGATTTATTGTTAAAGATTGGTAATATGTAGATCTAGATTTCTATTAGAATAGGTTTTTGATAAGTAATTATACATAATTTATTCAAAAAGCAAAGGCGGACAGAGAGAAAATGGTTATTGAGGGGTGGGTAAAGCTACCCCTATTACTTGCCTACGTAAGTACCAGCAACGCGATCTCATAAAAACTGTCGATAATATTTACGATACGCATACGCCATCTAGAGCTTGCCGTTGTTAACTGTCTTAGTCGTTTCTGCCGCGGTTTTTGGAATTGGTAGCGCTTTAATTAAAGTTGTTCTATCTCACGAAGGCTAGTTACGCACACACAAATAAATGTCAATGTCAATTTTGTCAAATATTCACACAATTAACCCCTATTTATCCTTTGACAGATGTATATAAATAGAGATACTTCTATACTAATATTATAAAGAGAGAAGTTTTGATTTTTTGTTTTTTTGTATGTTTGTAATGGATAAACTCAAAAACTACTGAACCGATTTCAAAAATCTTTCACCGTTACCAAGCTACATTATCCCTGAGTAACATAGGCTATTTTTTATTTTGGAAAAGTAATAAATTCCTTATAAAAATGACGATAGTTTGAAGCAAGGTGTGAAAAATTGTCAAAAATTTTGCTTTCTTCATGTGCGCTACAAAAACTATTGATAGTAGGTACATAAACAAATATGATACATATTGAATGTCCATATCAATGCGCATAAAAAAGTCTGCAAGATGGTATGTCTAAATATTATACATTAAGTATAATAACCGTTTTTTGTTGAAATTTGTTAATTAAAACATGGTTTGGAACAAAAAGTGATTCTATCCATATCATGATGTTAGTACATAATCAAATAAACTAATTAGTAATTAAGGCTATATATTTAGGAGTGAATCACTGTTACAGGACTGAATCGTTCAAATCGGTTCTTTCGTTTTGAAGTTATGATGAGTATAACAAAATGAAAATTGTCGCGATATTCCTATCATGCTGTTAAAAAACTCGAGCCCTCCAGACATGCGAGAAAGGGAGTCTTCATACAAGACTCCCTTTCCCGCATTTAGACTCTCGGTTGGTCCGTTATGCGTAGGGCTACATCTGTAGCCAACCTAGCTCCTCCCAGAAGCACAGAAGCCTCCTGGGGTCTTCACAGGCTTAGAGAAGAGTCCTCGGGTTGCCGAGGATTTGTGTACGTTGCGCTGTTACTTGTGTACGGCAGCTGATTCTTCTTTGGTAAGGCAGCCCCTGCAGAGCGGGCTATCTGTGACTCCGATGTTGTATAAGGGTTTGTTAAGGGGGCAGTGACCTGTGAGCGTCCCCACGATGGTTCTTAGGTCTGGTTTTTATAGGTTCAACAGGCGGCGTGTCAGCCGCGGCGAGGTGATTGGTATCGCTGCTCTTGACTGTCTGCAGTCAGTCGCCTGTACCCATCGTTCGTTGTCTTTGCTCTGGGTCTATCGCCGCATCCAGGAACAGGGAAAGGGCAGGAATTAGGTGGGGCCTTCCGTTTGTGTTTCCGAGCCCCTCTTGGCCAGTTCGTCTGCAGTGTCATTTCCCAGTGATCCGCTATGTCCCTTATTCATTGTAGTGTAACGTGGTTTCAAGAAAATGTATGTAATTATGTCCTTTGCAACCTACGAACACGCTACGCATGAACTGACTTCAATGGTACACGCGTGGCTCGCTCAAATATGGTGCTCACGTAGCTCGACGCTGTTAACGCTATGCACGATGTGTACGCGGTACACGCAAATGTTTCAAAATGATGAAAAAAACGATTCAAAACTATGCTGCACTACAAATGTACATATTTGTGAGTTAATATTTAATAATATATTAACTAATATATAATATTTACGTTGTGCAGCAGTGGAAATATAAACCCACGTGGGTCTACAAATTAACCCACGCAGCTAAAATGCGTCGCGTGCCCGTTCACAGCATGCGCCGCGGTGGGTTTGCGCTCTAATGGTAAAGGCACAAGTCAAGATTACTGATAAAAGAGTTGCGGGATAATAATCGTGGCGACGAATGACCATCTTCACGGACAACTTGCGTATATTCCGCGGATACCTATCTCCATTCGAGCCACACCCATCCAAATTGATAACAATTAGAAATGTCTATCGCCCAGCGAAGCGGGCACGGGACAGCTAGTTTTAAATAAAGTACCTGCTACCATCTCTATTTTTATTCTACCAATATATTTATTCACAGGAAGGAAGGAATAGGGTAGGTACAATCCAATCACCCCATTCCGATTCGCATCGGAATCCTGGCACCTCAATAATGGGATATTTAACCCGCATTCCATGCCGCGGGAGGAATCCATTAGAGCTCAAAGAAATTCCATTATTATGAGGAATAATTTATCGGGAAACAGGGGAATGAGTTGGAAATACCTAGTGATTATTAAAGTTATTTAGGGTTACCTATTAATTACCTAGGTTACATACCTATATTAGGTAGTAGGTAGGTTATGACGTGAATAATTACGCGTTTTAAAATGAACAGAAAAACTTAAGACAAAAATAATTAATCATTAAAAAAAACAAAAACACCGTTTTGGCCGAGTAGAAGGTACCTTGACTTTCATTTCGAAGGTCGTGGAGGATGTATACCGTGTTAAGGATTACAGGTCATTCAAATTATATTTATGTGGGTACCTAGGAGTAGAACTAATAGTTCCTTCATTATTGAAGTTTTAACTTAAGGCGCTCCCAGTCGACGATTGTTTTTGTTCGAAACGAAAAAATAAATACTTGTGAACAAGCCACATCTCCTATTTTATAATGTATAGTATATGTGAATAAAGATGTACCCATCTTTAATCACTTCGGTAAATAATCCTACCGACCGCTGCAATGACGACAAACACACGTCGGCGCGTGGTCCGCCTTAGCTTTTCGAATAAATTAATGATATAAATTATGTATAATTACTTATCAAAAATCTATTCTAATAGAAATCTAGATCTACATATTAACTATCTTTAACAATAAATCACAAGTTGATTTTAATAGTAGGTATATAAAATATTTCGATCATAAATTCTAAAACGTATCATTTTGAAATAATATCTTTATCGCGAAGTTCTGCTATTATGTTTTCAGCTTAATAGAAATCTAGGTAGGAACCTGAAGTAATATACTTATAAAAATAGGAGATGTGGCTTGTTCAGAAGTATTTCTTTTTTCGTTTCGAAAAAGAGCAATCAGCGACTGGGAGCCCTTTAATAAACTATTATTATTGTCCCTTGACTTTTCGATTGTTCAAAACATTTCCGTCGGTTTTCTTATTAGTTTTTTAAACGTAATTATTATATTCTACGTATTTTCGTTCCATACCCAAAGGGTAAAAACGGAACCCTATCACTTATACTTCGCTGTCCTTCTGTCCGTCTGTCCGTCTGTCCGACACAAAAGGCTGTATCTCATGAACGGTGATAGCTAGACAGTTTAAATTTTAGTTTTTTTACAGATTATGTATTTCTGTTGCCGCTATAACAACAAATCTAAAAACAGAATAAAATAAATGGTACCCGTTCATTTTACCGACAAACGTTTCAAAACTCTTCATTACAAAACCAACGTTTCGGAACCCTTTCGTTTCAAATATCAACTTTCCGCAACTACATCACTACATAAATAATTCACTTGGCAAACGTATTATTACAAAACTATTAATTTCATAACTCATCACATCATAAATAATTCATATCGCATAGTATTCATTACGCAAATGTTCAGTTCAAAACATATTATTTCAAAAACAATTAATATCATAACTATATCAATTCATAAACCAACACTTCGCTAACCAACGTTTCCCAAATGCAATGTTTCGAAAACATATTTTACTAAAAAAAAATACTTAATTTACGTGCTAATTTACAAGTACTAAGATGTGATATGCATGGTTTAATATTGAGGTAAAATAAAATAAATTGCACAATATTTCGAATCAACTAGTTTTTATTAATGTAGTGCCTATTCAAAAAACATCACCACCACAAACGACACTGTCGGTTAGGTTAGGTTAGAACTGTGACCCGCCGCACGAGCCGAGCGAGCGAAGCGAGCGTGCCGCGGCAGCGGCCGGCGAGTGCCAGAACCGAAATGCTGTTATTTTACTAGTTTAATGTAATTAACTTTAGAGGTCATTTAATAATTAACCATTACCTCTTAATATTTAGTAAGATAATAAAATGTATAGAATTAAAACTTACCTGTAAATTATTTGTCCAAGATGGAAATTACAGCCGTGCTGGATTACATTCTCAAAATTTGACTTCATGCTGTTTATGGCAGCTTTTTCAAAATCTAATATGCAAACTTTTGGCTTGATTTCAATGTTATTTTCTGCTTCGTATTCCACCATCATTTCAAACATTGTATCGTACGTCTTTTTATACGTTTGTTTATTATTAAATGATATATTTGTAAAAAAACACATTTGTGAAAAAATATGTTTGTAGAATAAACTATATGCGAAGTAAAATGTTGTGATGTTATACGTTTGCGTAATAAAATGTTTGCTAAATAAAATGAATCGAAGCGTTGAGTTATGAAACGATGCATTTGCGGAACGATACATTTTTGAAATAAATAGTATACGACCCGTTGAGTTGCGAAATTATACATTTGCGGAATGATATATTTGTGGAATTAATAGTGTACGAATCGTCGGTTTTGAAATGAAGATTTGCGTAACGTTTGTCGGTGAAACATTAGTGAACCAAAATAAATATCTAAGTTATTTTTTTTGACGTTCTTTATAGATAATGGTACGGAACCCTTCGTGCGCGAGTCCGACTTGCTCTTGGCCGGTTTTGTTTTATGTTGAGTAATAATATAGTGTATAATATTGAATACCTACCTACCTATTTGACTAATCGCCATAAGAAATGGCGACTATTTGCAATAACAACTATTCACCGTTGTTATAAATTATAATCTAGTCTTAACGGAGACAGAGCCTCACCTTGCCAACAGCAATTCCCGTCCAACAGCCAACCCTCGCCATGCTGGAGCCACCACCAGCCCCAGCGCGGTCAGATAACGGTCAACTCCATAAATAGAAAACACGTCCACACTCCTGGAGACCAGGTCGACAGCACCGAACAGCTTTGCCCATATCTTGTCTTCTGTCTGTAGGAAAAGTAATTTTTTCGTAAATATATCTACAAAGCTTCGCGTGGTACCTGGATACAAAAATATAGGATCACGACTTTCATCCTCAAGTAGGTACGGTAGACATTCTCTAAGATCTCCAGACGCTTAGATCCTTTAAAGATGTCTAGATAGATGGTCAGCGGTACGTCCAAACATTATATTTGGCACATGCCCACATTTTGCAGTAGTTAGTATTCCATACGTGACAGGTTGCAAGCCGATCGCCGCTTATAAGAATACTAACTGGTTTCCTCACGATGTTTCCTTCACCGTTTGGAGCACGTGTTTTCGATGCGCATATAAATTTTTCGAACAGAACTAATAGATAGAGTGATTCAGGTGGAAGGTTTATAGAAATCAGCTTTGCACCCGTGCGAAGCCGGGGCGGGTCGCTAGTATTCTATAAATAGTTTCGGAGCCTATTCAATTCAAAGTTTGAATTTCAAACAAACAATCAAATCTTCCCTCTTTATAATTAGTAGAGACTAATTTTACCTCTTAAGTAGTGTAGTTTACCTGAAATGGTTCATCTTTGTCTTCCTTCCGCGCCACTGTCAGTACATTCACGCCGACAATCTCTTCATCATTGGTCAGGCAGACCAATGACAAACGATCTTGAACCGTGCTGCCCCATAGCTTCTTCAGTTCTGCCATTGCTGAGGGATGCTTTTGGATCTCTGAAAGTTAGCTTTTTAACATCTACGAGTCAAAGAAATGAAATAGTATCACGACTGTAATCCCCAAGTACGGTAGATATCCTCTCAGATCTCCAGGCGCTCAGATCTTTGAATATGTGTAAAGGGGGTGAGGTAGGTACCTACGTCCAAACATTACATTCGGCACATACCTATAGGTACACTTTGCAGTAGTTAGCATTCCATACGTGACAGGTTGCAAGCCTCTCGCCACTTACAAGAATACTAACTGGTTTCCTCACGATTCCTTCACCGTTGTTGATATTTGTATGTGTCATACAGACGCGCGATAATTTTTCTCTATTGTGTAGAGAATAGTCCCAAGTTGGTCTCATTTAAATTATATTCATGACTAGCTGACCCGTGCCCGCTTCGCTGTGCGTAAGACATTTCTAATACCATCGTGGACTTTTTTGTAGACGTTTTTAAGGTATACAATACTGTAGTACATTATTTTGATATATCTCGTGGGGTTCAGCCAGCATTTGCAATGTAAGCGCAAAAAAATGTGTTTATTTACGACATCACATTAGAAACCTCTAAAATTATCAGTGTTTCTCTACTATATTATGCATGTATTATATATATAAACCTTCCTCTTGAATCACTCTATTTATAAAAAAAAAACCGCATCAAAATCCGTTGTGTAGTTTTAAAGATATAAGCAAACATACATACATACATATTACATATTACATATTACATACAGACGCGGGAAGCGGAAAGCGACTTTGCTTTATACTATGTAGTGAAGGACTAATAGTTCCTTCATAAAACTAAAAAAACTAATATCGTTCCTTGACTTTTCGATTGGTCGTCGGTTTTCTTTTTAGTTTTTTAAAACGGTATTATTTAAAATCTTTTAAATTAAGTTTTTACCAATAAACTTGCATGGAGGCTCGTCTCTCATAAAGTACTTGGATAGCAGCTCCAAGGCAGGTTCAAACATGTCTTCATTGAGGTCCTGGATTCGGAGCTCGGTTGGGACACCCCCTTTGACCACAGTAAATTTGTGCCATACTGATGGGTAGGGGATGGAGGTAGGACGCTGGTAGACCATCTTGGAAGAAAATATGATGAAGAGCATCTGAATTAACTTAAACTTCAGCAATACAAGTTAAGGCGCGTAAGTTTTTTCTCAACATAGTTTTGTTTTTTATGATGAGTGGTGAAAACTTTTCTCGATAGATTTATTTTCCAAATAATTTTTTTGGCTCTTTTAAAACACTATTTACTCAAAACTATGAATAGCTGAACAGTTTATTTTTATATAATTCGTTCGATAATCATACAAGCTACATAAATGAAAGACAGTTTCTTTTTAAGTTTGATGGTTTTCAAGATGATGCGGTTTTATCACTTTTTCCGTCTTATCCTGGTAGACTCAGCCCATACAAAAACCTAAAAATTCACATATAACCTTAAAGCTTCTCCAACAGGTACTTACCTACATAAAAACAGCTTTTACAAAGCCAAAAAATAGCTTTTTTAAAAGTTACCTAATTAAGCAGTCTTATCACAGATAACTTCTTCCAGACACTCTTTATAATATACTATCACACGCATCTTACCTTGTAGCACTTGGATCACTTCACTATATCTATCAAACAGTTCTGTTTGTCCGTCCGTCACTGAAGTCGTGGCTGAAGTGAGGTTTTCAGGGGATGGAATAGGCTGGGGGTGTACCAAGAGGCACAATAGGATCATAGAACAAAATATTAAAAATTAGAAAGAAAGAAATAAAATATACTTACCTTGAATCTTGGGAACGCTTCGGACTGGTGATCTGGATCAGTTGAGCTATCTGCAGACTGTTTGCAATAATCTTTAGATAGCTCAACTGGTGCTTGTGTATTTTGTAAATATTCTATAATACCTAAATTAGTTTTAGATACTTAAGTATATTATTTGTTTCTGTAAATAAAGTTTTTACTTACTTAAGTATTTATAACTAGCTGTCCCGACAGACGTCCTGTCAAATTACAATAACCGCATAGAAAAATGCACTTTTGGTTTGTCCCGAATTTTACAATTCGCATTGTAAAATTTGCTGCATTTACTGAAATTTTCTTTTATACAAACCTTGTCCTAACAATAACGAACACATAAATATGTAGGTATCTAATTCAGTGCAGTCGTTCTCAAGTCAAGTTATGGGAAAGAAATAGGGATAATTATTTATATAAATATATAACGTTAACGATGTAGGTATATAATATATAATGTTATGAAACTAAGAGATAACCGACGAAAATGTTTTGACCAATCGAAAAGTCAGGAGACGATATTAGTTTTTCAAATTTTATGTTAAAACTCATTTATGTGCCGACCCCACGAGTGCGTGGGTGGGATAAAGTGAAGAAGAAAAAGACACGTTGACCTGAAAAACACCTTGTTTCCTCGGTTGATAATTAAAGTAAAAAAAATATTAGTGGACATTATCACAGCGATCTAGCCCAACTAAACAAAGCTTGTACTAAGGGAACTAAATAACTGATAGAATACTTATTATATTTATTTTTTGTAAATAACATATTATACATACATTACACCTAGACACAGAACAAACATCTAGGTATATGTTTATGACAGCGCAAAAGGCAGAGCTACTACCAACTGAGCTGTGATTAAATGCTTGTTTTGCTCCCAGTGTGTCCCCACCTCAAAGCAATGCCATCTAAGCTAATCTGTTGCCACTAAACCTCATTTAGTTCCATCCCCATTTTCTAAAACCGCGTTGGCCTAGTGGGTACCTCGACTTTTAATCCGAAGGTCGTAGGCTCAAATCCATTACATCAATTTGGCATCAATGGTTTGTGAAAACTCAATAAATAGCTCAAATAATTCGTTTAGGTAGTTAAGTACCTTGATAAATAATATTATTTTTTTTTCTTTTTGAATTTAATTTTATTTTGTTTATTTAAATACCTATAAGACCTTAATGTACCTACACATAAAAGCAATAAAAACTTTAAAATTTATTTTTTTTGAAAATTACGTTTAAAATTAAAAAAGAAAAGCAACGAAAATGTTTCGTCCAATCGAAAAGTCATGGTAGAGGTTTTTTGAAGGAACTATATAATTTAGAACTATTAGTCCTAATATAATTTATATGGGACCAACTTGGGAATATTCTCTACTCTACGCAATAGAAAAAATAATCGAAGTCGGATCACCAGGTGCACGGTCATACATAAAAAAGGCCAAGTGCGAGTCAGACTCGCGCACGAATGTTTCCTTAACATTATCTATAAAAAACAGCAAAAAAAAAAAACACGTTTGTTGTACGGGAGCCCCACTTAAATATATATTTTTTTAGTATTTGTTGTTATAGCGCGGCAACAGAAATACATCATCTGTGAAAATTTCAACTGTCTAGCTATCACGGTTCATGAGATTACAACCATGTGACAGACAGACGGACAGCGGAGTCATATTAATAGGGTCTCGTTTTTATCCTTGGGTGCGAAACCCTAAAAATGCAATCTATACATATAAAAAAGCTGTAGAAAAGTTCAATTCTGTACATTGATTAAAATCTATACATATAATAAAGCTGTAGAAAAGTTTAATTCTGTACATTGATTAAAAACGAAAAAAAATACTCCTAGGGGACTTCATACAAGTAACACAAGCCAAAAAAAAACATTTTGAAATTTTTGTCTATCTGTCTGTCTGTTGTCAGGCTTTCACGCAAAAACTACTGAACGGATTTTGATGAAACTTTTTTTGTTATATAGCTATTAGTCCTAGGCAACTTATAGACTATAATTTTGGAAGATCGGAATACCAATTGTGGAACTATAGAGTTCTGGGTTTGGGTAATCTATAAGAGATATTAATATACTGCTTTAGGCAAAGTTGGTCAACATGCTGTCGACAATCGAAAGAAAAGGAATAAAATAAAACCGGCTAAGTGCGAGTCGGACTCGCGCACGAAGGGTTCCGTTTCCGTACCATTATCTATAAAAAACACGTTTGTTGTATGGGAGCCCCACTTAAATATTTATTTTATTCTGTTTTTGGTATTTGTTGTTATAGCGGCAACAGAAATACATAATCTGTGAAAATTTTAACTATATAGCTATCACGGTTCATGAACATTATTTATATTTATGTTCGCTTGCTGAACCATTATGGGTTATTTTAGTTGGTTTACTAATATTATAAAGAGGAAAGCCGTGTTGGCCGAGTGGGAGGTACCTCGACTTTCAATCTGAAGGTCGTGGGTTCGAATCCTGGCGTGCATCAATGGATTTTTCTGTTCGAAAAATGTATATGCCCATCAAAAACACGTGCTTAAAACGGTGAAGGAAAACATCGTGAGGAAACCAGTTAGTATTCTTATAAGCGGCGATGGGCTTGCAACCTGTCACATATGGATTGTCTAACTACTGCAAAATGTGGGCATGTGCCAAATATAATGTTTGGACGTTCCTCTTACTACTGGACATCTTCGGAGGATCTAAGCGTCTGGAGATCTGGGAGGATCGTACTTGGAAATGAAAGTCGTGATCCTATTTATATTTTTAAAGATTTGATTTTTTGTTGTGTGTATTCTTTGTTTGTATGTTTTATGTTTGTAATAGATAAACTCAAAAGCTATTAAACCGATTTTAATTTCATTGTTACCAAGCTACAGTATCTCTGAGTAACATAGGATATCTTTTATTTTTGAAAAAGTAATTGATTCCTTATAAAAAATGCAATAGGTACTTTGATGTAAAGGTGTAAAAAAACTACCAAAAATGTTTCTTTTTTCGCAGCGCTGCAAAAACTATTGAGAGTACATAAACAAATAATGATACTTTATTGAATGTCCTCATAAATGCGCATATGAAAATCTGCGAGGAGGTATATATCTAAATATTAAAGTTTGGGTATAATTACCGTTTTTGTATCTATCCATATCATAATTTTACTTATCTAATTAGCAATTAAAACTAATAAGGAGTGAACCACTTTTTGAATTTTTCAAATCGGTCGTTCATATTAAAAGTAATATAAAATAAATATAAAAGTAAAAGTCAAAATAAGTATAAGTCAATATAAAAGTTGCGGGATATTAAAATCGTGGCTACCAATGACTTTCCTCACGGGGCCAGCAGCAGGAAACTTTGTGTATATTCCGCGGATACCCATCTTCATTTAAGCCATACTTATTCAAAATAATCACATTTAGAAATCACTGTCGCCCAGCGAAGCGGGCACGGGTCAGCTAGTAAAATAAATAAAATACATATCTAATGTCAAATTGAGATCCTTCTAATTTTTCGTTTGACAAAAATGTAATAAGCGCATTAACACGTGCTTAAAACGGTGAAGGAAAACATCGTGAGGAACTGTTAGTATATAAGTGGCGATGGACTTGCAATCTGTCACGTATGAGATGACGGCTGATAGAGGGAAAGGGAAGAAACACTTGTAGTGCCGACCCCACTTAAGTGGGATAAGGGCAGGGCGATGATGATGATGAATGAAATGGAAATCTTTGTTCTCAAAAGGCCAATTATACACAAAGAAATGATATTTATGGGAGTTTGCTGAAAGAGGAGGTTAAGCTAAGGCGGCCTAGGGTAAAATATCGGCAGAAAATTTGCATAACTTAGCAAGTAAATTTTAGAGCGATGACTTTTGTATGTTTTTTTATGTATTGTTATTCGTATTTTAACGATGGCTAGTAAAAAAAAGAAGGTTATGTCAATGTCTAAATATCTTTTAAATTTTCGTCACTTATTTGTACTGACTACCTATTTATTTGCGATCAAAAATTTTTGCCTAGAAATTTTTAATAGGTTCTAAGTACTTATCTACTTTCCTATGGTAGTTCTTAGTACTTGTATTGATCAAAACTGAGTTGTTAGTACTACAACATCATAATGCCAAAACGGTAAATTATTTACGTAAAAAATAATGTAATTTTTTTGATCTTAACATCTTAACATTTACATTGACATTATGTAAATCTTGATGGCTGTTTTTTTCAGTTTATAAGACCCTTTTAGGTATATACTTGTTAGCTTTTAAAGTAAAGTGCAAAGTCTACCAGAGTTGTACAAGTCTCGCATCCCCTTGTGTCTGCGTACACCATTTCGTACTTGGCAGATTGCCATTGGCTACCCTCCAAACCACTCGACTCAACTCTAAACACACGAAACAGTACACATTTGACTAGAAAACCGAATGCACGTAATTCCTGTATTAAACAACAAATAATTTGAGATAATCATTGATTTAATAAAATTTTGAGGTTATTATTGAGTGATTAGTCAAAGCGCGGAAAAGTTGCAATTTTTTCTTTTTAATTTACGTTTTATTTTGAGACAAAGGATTGCGCTCGTGGTCGCCCCGTGGTTGTGTTTTTGTTTTTGTTCGAAGTCGGAATTAAGTACAAAGGTAAGTCTATTGTTTTCTAACTTTTATTATGATCTTTTTTATAAAAGTATGTCATCACTTTTTGTTTTTATGCTTTTATATTATAGAAATAGGATCACAACTGTAATCTCCACGTACGATAGACATTTTCTTTGATCTCTATTCGTTCAGATCCTTCAAGTTGTCTAGAGAGGGTGGTCAGAGGCATGTCTATATATTATATTAGGCACATGCCTGAATTTCATACGTGTAGGTCACCAGCCTATCGCTGCTTATAAGTTGATATTGAATGTATACCATGCATGTGTGGGTTCGAATCTCTGAGGTGCATAAATTGATTTTACAATTGATTATTAATAATGTATAATGCGCATTAAAACACGTGCTAAAAACAATGAAGGAAAACATCGTGAGGAAACCAGTTAGCTTTCTTACAAGCGATGGGCTTGCAACCTGGCACGTATTAAATGCTAACTACTGCAAAATGTGGGCATGGGATAAATATAATATTTGGACGTGTATCTAACTATCCCTTTTAGGCATATTCAAAGATCTAAACACCTGTAATAATGAGACAATGTCTACCGTACTTGGGGATTACAGTCGTGATACTATTAAATTTTTGGTAGTTTTTAATCAATCTTGAAATAAAAAGCATTTTTATTACAATAATATTTATAGGAACGGAAATAACAACGTAAACTTCGGGTCGTGGGCGTTTATTAACCATGTGGCGTACTTGTACTATAATTAGTAACGTGGTTTGCGATTTTGTACGCAAAACAAAGTTGACCTCGAAGTTTGCACCGAAAGTGGCACAAAGGGAAGACGCACTTTCATTATTATAGTACATAAGTATATTATATGTCTGCGTAGAATTACTTAAGTAATTTATATGTCCGTGTAGAAGTACTTAAGTAAATTATATGTCCGTATAGAAGTACTTTTATTTATTAAAAAGGATGCCCAACACGGGTTTGCACTGCACATTCAAAATACAATAATAGTTCTTAAGCATAGTATTCCCATTATAAGGGGGCAACACAGCATTCGATAAGATATTACAACTTCCAAAAATATATAGGTAATGTTTAAAAATATTTATATTTATACATAGTTCTTATACAAGTTGACACTGTTATAATATCACTTATGTAATGTATGTACAATTCTGCACTTAACTTTGACAACTCGTAATTTCTTCTATCAAGATCATGTTAGGGCGCACGCGATAGTAACAAACTGTCATCTATGTATAGAAAGTTATGATGAACTTCAATTTCGTGAAAATGGCATTAAAGGTTTACGCCACGTGTCAAAGTAAATAATATACCTACTTACCTACACCATACTTGCCAAAACTTCACAGTTTACCTAGTTTTTTATATTTATTTATTCGGACCTACCTAGTTGCTATTCTTATTCTATTATGTTACTGGACTTTATCAAAGTTAAGGAAATAAATAAGTGATAAGGTAGGTATAGGTAATATTATAGATATGTCAATAATTTCTAGCCAATTCAAAAAAGAATTCCTTTAAACTCCAGAGGTCAATGCCGAGGTTAAAACACGCGCTGTTTCGCGCCTAAATTTAGAAGCCATTTTGTTTTTAACCTCTATTTATAAACATCTGGTTATTTACCTTTTGCGCAACATAAAACAGTGCATTAGGAGATGGATCTGTTTTATTTATTTGGCAGTGCTTTGACGAAGTAAAAAATACATTAATTTATTTTGATTAATTAATTTCATTGTCAACAACGTAAATTAAATCATGCGTGAGGTGTAACGCCCTGCCAAGGTTATGTCGTTTGATCAAACGTAGCTTACGCCAAAATATCGTCATAAAATCGTATCTGATTGGCAAGTTTTGAAGCAGTGACGTTTCTTATTAACCTTGTGTTGACGTCATGTCAAAATTTTGGCTGCGAGTCCTACGTTAGATCATCACGGACACTTTCAGTTATTGCCTAGTTCCTATTGAAATGGGAAAACAAAAAAAATACTACATATTAAATACTTGTGAAGTATCTTGGAAACGCTTCTTACTGGTAGTGATCTGGATCAGTTGAGCTACATAGACTGTTTGCAACGGTAATAAATAATAATAATAATAATAATAAATATTGGTGGACATTTTACACATCGCCATCTAGCCCCAAACTAAGCAAAGCTTGTACTATGGGAACCAGATAACTGATAGAATACTTATATACTTTTTTTTTTTTGTAAATACATACATATGATACATACTAACACCCAGACACAGATAGATGTGTAAACGTATAGATGAACATAGGTTCATCACACAAATATTTGCTCTGGGTGGGAATCGAACCCACAACCTACAGCGCCGAAGGCAGAGTTACTACCAACTGAGCTGTGAGGCTGTCAACGGTATTTCGTCTCGGCTCAACTGGTTCTTATATATTTTGTAATAATGTATATCAGTATTCGACTTTATATTAAGACATTAAAAGTCTTTCTTTTTAATTCCTACGCAAAATGAGGGGTGTTTTAAGTTTGACGTGTCTGTCTATCGACTTTTTGTTGTCGTGTTCTAAACATCTTCGGAAAAAAGTAGTTTATACTCGTCGCAAGACTTTATACTATCTCTATATGATATTTCATCACAATCGGCCCAGCGTTTTGGCCGTGGTAACGACACAGACAGACAGACAGAGTTACTTTCGCATTTTTAATATAAGTATAGATACCTAGATATTTTTCCTGTATTACTCCGAGCATTTCCGGTACAAATCGATCACATAGCTTGGCAGAGGAAACATTATTAATACTACCTTTAACATATTTTGGCAGTTTATGATACTCATCTGATAGTAACAAGTGATATTTATTAATGACAAGGTGGAAAATGTGTTGGATAGTGATCAGATGATTTTTGAACGGATGTAGGTAATAAATACTTCTGTTGTTACACCTATCTCTTCATTCAAAGATTGATTTCACAGAATTCGTGGTAGTCGCCAACAACTTGTTGGAACGAAAAAGGTTTCTGTTTCGCCAATTCGATTTAATTGTAAGACAATACTCACTAGGATTCATAGCAGAACTGTCATAATGTAGCAAAATTATGTGCGTGATTGAAATACTTACGCGAACATATCTAAATATATAAAACTCTTGCGTTACTTACTGACTGACTGATCTATCAACGCACAGCCTAAACCACTGGTGGAAGTCCTGAAATTGAACTTATAAAGGGGTAGGTACAGCGGGGGCATATTAAGTTTGTTTGAAAATAACAAAATAAGTAAATAAAATAAAAAAACTTTACATGACTAAGTTGCGATGTTTTCTACTAGCATCAATAAAATGTAGTATCACATGTAAATATATTTTGTTGTCAAGAGGATTGCACCCGTATTCACTCGACATAATACCACCAAGGTAATATAATATACCTACATGCATTTTTTCGTTACGAGCATCGAATCTACTCGCGTCTGATCGACACAGAGGTCGTTCATTGCTGTGGTCAACGCACTGTCAAGGTGTCAATCTATTCATTCTCTGCCAACTTCCTCTAGCAAAGTGGGGTAGTCTTATAAGGTATCGCCTTGGTGCACAGACTGGTGGACCTTCACCTGGGGTGGTCTAGATATGATAGTTTATTTATGTGATGCTCAAAATAGATTAACTTTTTTATAGTTCAATAGCTGCTTGCTCCGGCTTCGCACGTGGTACCTGGATAAAAAGTAGCCTACGTGTTATTCTGATGTATAGCTATAAGTAATATTACTGTAAAGTTTAGTTTTAATCCGTTCAGTAGTTTTTGCGTGAAAAAAACCCACAAACTTTCGCATTTATCATATTAGTAGGATTAGTAGGAAGTAGGATAGTAGGATTTTTGGAGTGGGATTTAATACTAAGGAGAAATGTTTTGTAAGATTGTAAGATCAAAGTCCAATAAAATTGTTAAAAAAAATATGATAAAAGCACAAGGGAGAAGTGATAGAAATGTCATAAGTTTATCAATATGTAATCAGAATAATCAATTTATTGGTAAAAACTTCAAAGATCTTTAAAATATAATTAGGTAGGAACAAAATGATAGTTCAAATAGAATTCAATAGATTATAATATTAATGAATATACAAAATATGTTATTGCAATTTGCATAACAAATGATAGCACATCGTAAAACGCCATCTCGAGCCATGATTTTAATTTTAATAATAAGTTGCTACTTAAGGCCCTGTATGTCGACGATTGCTCTTTTTCGAAACGAAAAAAGTAATACTTCTGAACAAGCCACATCCCTATTTTTATAAATATATTACTTCAGGTTCCTACCTAGATTGCTATTAAGCTGAAAACATAATAGCAGAAACTTTTCACGATAAAGATATTATTTCAAAATGATACGTTTTAGAATTTATGATCGAAATACTTTGATACCTACTATTAAGATCAACTTGTGATTTATTGTTAGAGATAGGTAATATGTAGATCTAGATTTCTACTAGAATAGGTTTTTGATAAGTAATTATACATAATTTATATCATTAATTTATTCGAAAATCAAAGGCGGACCACGCGCCGCCCATGGATCAGTACCACGTTCAGCGGTCGGTAGGATTATTAATTGAAGTGATTAAAGATGGGTACATTTTTATTCACATATACATTATGAAAATAGAGATGTGGCTTGTTCAGAAGTATTTCTTTTTTCGTTTCGAAAAAGAGCAATCGTCGACAAGTTTGTACAATTAAAGTCAATTTATAAAAGATTTATTTGATAAAATCACAAGAAACGCATTAAAACCAAGTGATGTACCAACCACGTTTTCCATTAGAAGCAATTATTGCTTGTTGCTTGTTTAATAAATTCGTTATATTATGGAACTGTAAAATAATCTAATTAGCTGATTTAGTAACGACTCTGGCACATATCACGATGCACTTATGTCGCATTACCAAAGTAAGTACTTAGAAAATATATTAGTTATACCGGATGTACTAAAACTACTCCCGAAAATTGAAAACTGGATGTTTAGACCATGCATTTTGATCGATTATCACCGAAACTAACCCTCGTATTCAAGAACGACACTATGAGAACACGCACCCACAGTGGACGATATCTTTTTTCATAAAAATCACTTTATGTGTTAAGCGGCACAATGGCGCACGCTACCGTGTGCTTTTAGAGCTCAACTTTGGCTAGAGGCAAACGACAATGTGCCTCTAGTCACACTATGCAGTGTCGTACAACACGTAAAGTGATTTTTATGAAAAAAGATTTCGTCCACTGTGGGTGCGTGTTCTCATAGTGTCGTTTTTGAATACGAGGGTAAGAGTCTCTGAGCTAAGTTGCATACGTACGGACAGACATGGCAAATCTATGGATTTCTTGTAGACTACGATACGAAACCCTAAATAAATTTAGTCTAGTCTTTCTAAATTTAGTTAGGTTAGGATTTCATAGGCATGACTGAAAATAATGTATTTTTTTTATTGGATTCATTGCCATTTTTGCGTCCTTTATTATATGTAAAGTAGTAAACCATTGCTAATATCATAGGATTTCTGAAAAAATCTTTAGGATTATACAAATTGGTTTTCACTAAAGGCATTGGGGTAGGTGTGCTTGTGCCTTCCTTCTTATACACACTATACAATGTTTTACTCAACTTGATTTAATACGCACATAAATACTGTTGATCATCTAAAATGCGTGCATTTTGCGCGTGATTTGCCAAAAGAGTTCTGCAGCGCAAAAAAGCGTGTTGATAAACACAAAACACGTGGTGCCCTCTTTATTCTGAGAATGGAATTAATTATTGTCATTGGCCTGCTTAAATGGCCAGTTTTTATTGAACTCTGCATCTCTTTGCATTTGAATGATAATGTAACAGCAGCAGGTGTCTATTGAGTTTGGTTATTGGATGCGTTCCAAGTCAAGGAGTTTCCGTAGACCTGGGTTTTCACCGAAGGTGTGTTTATATTTATAGGTGTTGGGTAAGACGTTATGTTTTCGTGATAGATGAGTCTATACAGTCAAAACATTATCTATGACAGTAAATAATTATTGTATTATAATCTTTATTTACAGATTTAGTTTATATATCTATTACTACCTAAGTACGAATATACACAAGAACCAGCTAAGCTATCTAAAGACAGTCAAAAAGTCTAGATAAATAAATAGGACAGTAATAAAATAACCCGGTTTCAAATTACCCCAACCTCCCCTCTTATAGTACAGATAATTTAAATGTTTTCTACTTTATTTGAAGAGCATGTAGGTCGAGTGGGAAGCCTTGACTTTCAATCCTAAGGTCGTGGTTTCGAATCCCAGCAGTATCAATGGGCTTTATCAAATTGATATAGACCACATGATTCTGATCTTGTAAAATCGAAATATAGTTCCCGAAATTACCGCCAAGGCCGCTTAAACCGTGACACTGACATTGACATAAAGTCTAACCCACCTCATTCTCACCCTCGTATTCAAGAACGACACTATGAGAACACGCACCCACAGTGGACGAAATCTTTTTTCTTAAACATCACTTTATGTGTTGAGCGGCACTATGGCGCACGCTCTCTCACGCACGCGTGCCTCTAGTCACACTATGCAGTGTCACACAACACATAAAGTGATTTTTATGAAAAAAGATTTCGTCCACTGTGGGTGCGTGTTCTCATAGTGTCGTTCTTGAATACGAGGGTTAGTCTACTTACTAAATACTTACGGTAGGTAATTGAAAGGTGAAATAGCTTTGTGTAGGTAGTAGAAACACCTACTTATGTGAAAATTACCTAAGATACTCGTATGTAATATTACCTACCTAGGTAACAGGTATCTTGGCAGACTGTCAAGTTCATTAACACTGTATTTCTCAGTATTGTAACAAAGAAACTAAATTAGTCGGATAATTTCGCTTCTTGGTAAGGTAACTATAGATACATAGGTAGGTATATAATTAGGTAAATACTTAGGTATCTTATTTTCCCTATTAGGGTCAATAACTGGTTGTGGTGCCTATCCCGGCTTTGGGAATTTTCAATTTTGGCAGTCAATAACTAAGCATAACAAACAAACTTGTTTAAAATCTATAGTTATTGAGTACAAATCTTTGTCTATGGCCCGTTTTGATTAGTGACAGTTGTGATGCGTTAGAGATTTAATTTACCTTTATTTATTTATTATTTATTATTTTATTTATTTGACAACTAAATATTTCCCGTTTTGTCTTAATAAATAAATATCGCCTGTTACAAAACCTTTGCTTAACCTAAGACATAGATAAATACTATTATTTTACTATTCTGTTGTTTAAAAATCGACGTTTTATTCAATTTTTATATATAATCCGTTATTTGAAAATCAAAATGTTGTTAAAATGTCCACAACCAGCGCTCTCACGTACCTAGGTAGGTATATTTTATCTATAAACATGCTCACGCACTTTAGACAGCTAATTTAGGGTTCCGTGATCAAAAGGTATAATAAACCCGACATCTGTCTGTCGTCCGACTGTCAGGCTTGGTTACTAATCATTGTGACGTTTATAGTTTTCAATAAATTCAATTAAAAACAACACCTCCACATGTGAGTTAGATTGCATTTAGCAATTTTATTACCTTTTTTAGTAGTAGGTACTTATTAGGTAGGTACTATTTTTTGGCATTATAATTAAAACGTATAACAAGTCAGTAGGTATTGATATTGACAGATCTTTGTTTGTCTTCACGAGTTTTGAGTAACGTACCTAAACGTGTTTGTTTTTTTTAAGATCTATTTAGAGCATATTCTACTTATAGATTTGCAATATTGCATTCTTCTAAAATCCTAATCTTAAACAGTACCTAGTTGAGTAGCATAAAAAAGTAATTTACTTCAAATGTCTCTATTTATGAAATTTCATCACAATCTGTTGGACAGATTCTGTCCAGCGTGCAGCTGTTTGGCCGTGACAACGCAACGCCACAGACGGACAGACAGGCGGAGTTACTTTCGCATTTAGAAATATTATCTATATAGCTCAACAACGCCTGGACCAATTTGGCCAATTCTTTTTTTTAATGTTCGTTGAAGTTCAAGGACGGTTTTTACTTTTTAACGGGAACGGGACAGAAACTTATTCTAAAGCAATACGAAGTTCGCCGGGTCAGCTTGTTAGTAATAAAACTACAGTACCTATAGAAGTAGGTACCTTTATGTGTATTATTTCAATTTCTGTTCCATTCTAATGAGATGTTTTTTCCCAGGATGCCTTCGGAGGTAATAACTGAGAAGTCGCTGCAGAGGGAACTCGCGGACTCCATCATCAGAATGGTGCCTCTGGACGAGATAAGGATTCTATTGGCTTGTGGAGCCAAGGTAAGCTGACATGCACGCCTAGCATAACCAAAGAAAAGTTTTTTTTACTTAAGTACTAGCTGTCACACTGAGACATAAAATAAAAGACATAAGACATATAAAATATCTGAATACTTAGACGACAAAAAAGTCTGGGACTGCTCCAACTTTATTAATAATAATAATGATTAATTTTGTATTAAAAGTTAAGTAAAAAACTTAAAAAATAATAATAAATTAAATTAAACTATACTTAACTAAATTTGACAATTCTGATCCAAGTGATTTCAATGATTGTCCTGTGAAATTTCAATAATCTTACAGAAAAAAGCACTTTCAGTTTCATCACTTAGGGTAGGGATAAAAAATACCCTTCGACCTATATTCTCATAACTACCAATAATACACAAAAAAAATCATAAAAATCCTTCGAGCCGTTTCGGAGGAGTTTGGTTACAAACACTGTGTGATATGAGAATTTTACATTAGAAGAAAAAAGAAGAAAGTTTTCTGTTAAAAAATATTTTTTCAAGACAAGCTTTTGTAAAATCATTCGAACTAGAAATCAGAGCAGCGCGCTATCACCTGTCTGTCATTTAATATTATATTATTATTGGAACTTGACAAGAATGCAAAGTTTTTACCCAATCGAAGTATTTACTAAGCCTTATCTTGTTAAGTTTTTCTAAAAAACTGTTGAAATTATGCTCGTATTTTCCCCAGGTAAACGAACCTGTGACCCAAGGTTTGCGCCCGCTCCACTACGCCATCTGGCAGCGGCATTTGGAGGCTGCAAGGCTTCTCTTAGTGCGAGGGTGTGATGCGAACGCGAGAGACGATTGCGGGTACAGTGCGCTCCATCTATCTGCTGAGCATGGGTAACTATTACCTCTACATACATAATCAAAACTAGATAGATAGATAGATTACAACAAAAAACAGGACTTGTGTAAACAATTGTGTAAGCAGTGTAAACAATGATCGCTAAAAGCAAATTCAAATTCAAATTCAAAAATCATTTATTTCAATAAAATCACAAGGATCATTTTGAAACGTCTTAGGAACTAGGTGAAGCTACGCCGATTCCACGCGACCAAGCCTAGAAGAATCAGGCAACAAACACGGCTTGGGGTCTACCTTTTTTTTAATGATCCTTTTCTTAAAGCTATGTAGAGCTCCAGTGTGATGCCAATCGAACAAGGTGAAGGCTCAAACAAGAATAATTATTAAAAATACTACTCAAGTACGTAAACAATAAAAAATAATAATAATAACAATAACTAAAGAGCCTCAGCACAAATTCAAAAAGCGATATCTACCTCTAAAAACTATCGTGGTTGGTAATCATTCTATTCGCCAATCGCCGAGCGCTAATCTACTTTTCGGTCGCGGGCGATGCTCATGATGAAGAGCATCTGAATAGTATCGTCAGCAATAAAAGGAACACGTGTTACACGTGGTAATTAGTCGTATTTGTAGTTAACACTATTACATACCTACGACAATAAAGTACCTAACTATTTGCTAATCTACAATAACCTACATCTAGGTAAAGAATTACTTAAGTAGTAGGTAAGTATAGTAGGTACCATAGTGGAGGATTTACACATTTGTCGCCAGTAGGCTATCCAACGAGCCCAACACGACGTGGTTATGTTGTGTAGTTAGGGAGTTCCTATGGCTACGTTCGAGCTCCATCATCAGACCTGTTCGCTAGTAATATAATTTTATATTGTCATTGGAGATTGATAGGTATGCAAAGTTTTATCTCAATCAGACTATTTACTGAGGAGTACCGTTGACCAGCTCCTGACTTCATCATCAGATCAGCTCGCTGTCACCATATTATTGCATTGTCACTGAAGTTACATAAGTATGCCAAATTTCAGCTCAATCTTTTGAAGATAACTGCTTCAAAATTGAGTTGCAAGATTCCACCTTATCAAACATAATTACTAATACATTGCAAGTTAAAAAGGACAAAAAAATTTAACAACAAACTTCGCTAACCTGCTCCCAAAGAATCCAATCCTAGGTAAAATACCCACACACACCTTCTAGCAAAAAACTTCTTAGAGAACGAGACGCAGTACAAGCAATAGAGCTTACCTCGCACCGACTTACCTACTACCAAACCAGCTGAGATATGTAGCTCAACTGATCTTAGAGATCTAACCTTCACGTGGTTACAGATATACCGAGCTGGTCCAGTTACTCCTGGAAAGCGGTGCTGCCGTGGATTACCGACCAGACACTGGCGAAGCCTTCCCTCGCACCACGTTGTGCGACGAACCACTCAGATTGGCCATCAGAAACAAGCATTATGTAAGACTAGCAGACCCGCGACAGACGTTGTCCTGTCCAATATTCAATATCGCATATATATAATAATAATATTTGTGCTGGTGTACATGTGCCATCTATACCAAAATCATACCTTTTGCGTTTTTTTTTTATCACTTTGGGAATGTTTTTCGTAATTTAAATAGTCTATTTTTTTCGGGCATTATATCTACATCTTCTTATGCAAAAAGTGACGAGTAAATATCTTATTTTAAATCCTATAAATCTCTTTTTGAACTAATTTCACTTCTAACTTCTAGGGCGTCGCGAAACTTCTTCTAGAACATGGCGCAGACCCAAACAAGCGCTACTTCTTCGGCGCCGAGATCAACCTGGTCTCCGACCCTGAGTATTTGGAGCTGTTGTTGACTTTCGGAGCCAACCCTGACTCCAGAGACAGAGCTGGTCTTACGCCGCTCATGAAAGCGGCTAGGCAGAGGAAGGTACAGACTATTACATTTTAAACACATCACGTTTTATGTATGACCGCACATATATTTTTACCTGGAGATCCGATTAGAATGCTTTTATTTCTATTGTGTAGAGTAGAGAATAGGCCAAAGTTGGTCCCATTTAAATTGGACTAATAGTTCCTGGATAAAATTAAAAAAAAAACTATTATTGTCCCTTGACTTTCAATGTTCAAAACATTTTCGTCGGTTTTCTTATTAGTTTTATTAAACGTAGGTAATCATTTTTATCGGTCGAAAGATAATATGCTGTTAATGCTTATATACAGAAGTTCTAATGTATAAAACTCTATATTTTCTTCCCATTCCAGGGTATAGAAGCAGTTCTCATGCTCATTCACTATGGCGCTGATGTAAACGCAATGGCAGACGCCAGAAACGATTATAGAACTGTAATGCATTATGCTGTGCTAAGCGGTAAGAAAATAGCTTATGATAACCCGCCAAAACGTTTTGTCTACGTAGAAGTAGACAAATTTACATTTCGGTGCCGTTTTCTCTACTCTTCCGTAGACAAAAATGATATTTTGGTGCAGAATACAACGTGTCTACGAAAGAGAAAGGATATGACATTTGGGTACAGAATGCAGTGTATAATTTAATTCCTTCAAAATTTTTAATGTCAACTCATTCTTGCGATATTATTATTCATCAGTAAGTATATAAAACTATTTTCGATACCCTATGCTTAGTTTCTTCACTGTAGGTTTAACAATCGGCTTCAACTGTCAAAACATAATGCGCTGTCAAAACAAGCCAATTACGATTATTACTGAGTTAATGCAATAGGGCTGCTGAATTGGTGATCGCAGTCGGCTTCAATTGTCAAATTCCCATTGTATAACTGTCAAAATACAATGTAATTTTGACAGCAAACCCTGATATTGTTCCAGGTAATACTGAAGTGGTGAATCTATTGATCAAACAAGGAGCTAGAGCGAACTACGAGTGCCCTGAGCTGAGCAAACCCAGTCCCCTGGACCTGGCTATCTTAAAAGGAGATGTGCCTATGCTGCAGATGCTACTGTCAGCTGGTAAGTACACTAACAAATAGAAAATAATGGTGGACATTTCACGGATGGCCATCTAGACCCAAACTAAGTAAAGTACTATGGGAACTAGATAACTGATAGAATACTTCAAAACTTTATTTTCGTAAGTTGACTACCATCTGCAGGTGCGTGATTAGTCTACGAAAGAATAGACAATAATCGAATGCTGCTTTTAACACAAAAAAAATATGTTTTTGTTTATACTTCACTAAAAAAAAACTTTTCTTGGGTCATCATGCTTAATATTAACAAACAATCAAATTTTGCCTTTATAAAATACTAGCGACCCGCCCCGGCTTCGCACGGGTTAACATATAAACCTTCCTCCTGAATCACTCTATCTATTAAAAAAAACCGCATCAAAATCCGTTGTGTAGTTTTAAAGATATAAGCAAACATACATACATACATACAGACGCGGGAAGCGGAAAGCGACTTTGCTTTATACTATGTAGTGATTAGTTGGTGATTAGTATAGATAAACATTATGTTTTTCAGGTGCCCAAGTTAACACGTCGAGTTCTGTCATCGGCTCGCCTTTACAGGTGGCTTGCTCTGACAATATTACAAACAGGAAGGAAATGATTAAAGTGAGTACCTACCTACCTATCAGCCTCCGTATAAATCCGATCTTCGTTTTTCGATTTTTATTACCATATTTATAGCTCTGAACATCGATCAGATTTAGAGAATTCCACTTTCATAGTAGGTAACTATATTATAGAATCATTCACTCTATTAGAGAATTCCACTTTCATAGTAGGTAACTATATTATAGAATCATTCACTCTATTAGAGAATTCCACTTTCATAGTAGGTAACTATATTATAGAATCATTCACTCTATTTAATGATGCTATACTATAGTCACACAGAATTAAAACTATTGTAGTTGTTAGCTGCAGACTTAGCGTAATTGATTTGTCTACGAAATAATAGATAGTAGTTATTAGTAGAATATAGCACCGTAGACTTGAAATTATGGTTGAGGCAAGTTTAGAAATATATTTTTTAATTCATTCTTGCGATTGCCATGCTGGCTAATAAAACAGTAAACAGTAGCTGCTTCTATCTCACGAAGGCTGGTTTGTTGTTATTGTGTGGGTACACAAAAGCGCGTGTCACCTACACATCACAACTACTAGTAATGCTCCGCCTTCCGCCTACGTGTGATAGAAAAACAGACGTATTTCTAAAAGAAAATTGTGTTTTTCATAGATCCTTCTGGAAAGCGGCGCAAATCCCAACCTGAAGGTTTACAACGATGACGACGCCACCCAGCTGCGGCCGGCGCTGGCGGAATATCTCGCCAGCAACACAGAGCCAAGCGCAGACATAGTCGCGCTGCTGCTCAGATATGGAGCCAGGGTTTGTTATTTTTATGATTATTGGTCGATAGTGAATAGGAACTTAGTCAAATTGGACAAATTATTTATTTCCTGTACCTTGGTAGAAGGTTCAAAAATATGGGTAGAGTTCTGTCTTTTGTGATAGCTTTATGCAAAGCTGTATTAGTGAAACGACGAATAAATTGCTAAGAAGGTGCGTGACCATAAAATGGTTAAAAATTGGTACCTACCTAAGTATTTAGATACAGTGACCATGAATATTGTAACATAGTCGAAACGTTTAAAAACATTTTTTTTTTGGTTTTAAGAAGTCTTTGTTATCTATCGGAGTTTTATCTAAAAATATTTTTTTATCTATCGGATGAAATTTAATAAAACAATTTATGGAGTAAGATTTTTCCAAAATAGCGCCTTAGGCGATAGACAAGAAGAAACTGTGTTGTTGGTGTTCATGCCCAGCATACTTTACCTACGACGTAATTAAAAAAAAAAAAATGAAGGTAAGCTTTAGGCACTTTATCTTAGTAAGTATTTTAGTTCTAATTTAGTGTTATTGTTTTCAGGTGATCATGAAGACACAATTTCGTGATGGAGACGGTATCCTCAACCACCTCCAGAACGTGACGGCCGAACAGCACGAGCACATCTTCTACCTACTTCTAGAAGCAGCTGAATCTTTCGACCTATGCATGATAAAAAGAAACAACGTACTGACGGCCACGCAAAAGCAAACTCTAATAGAACGCGCCAAGACTCCAATTCCTCTGATTGCGCAATCTAGGATCTTTCTTCGCAGGCATTTGGGCCCAGCGCTGGTGAACGACGTCTCAGTCTTTGATATCCCTAAAATCCTTCACCAGTATCTGGTTTTTGAGTGCCGTTAAAAACTCTTTTGAATTATTCATGGGTTTTTTTTACTTTTATTCAACCTAAAAGGTAGAATAGAATTTCTTGCTTTGCCTTGAATAATAAAAAAAGAACGGTGCTGCCAGCTTCTTGTGAAATGCAACGTTTTCGGGAAAATGTAGGTGCCTATATACGTAGGAGCGAATCATTTTGACATTTTTGCTATATTGGTTAAGTTATTTCTATAAATTTATTATAGTTTTACGTTATTGAAATATATTTTTTTTAAAGCGTGGATTACTTTTAACATACCCTACTTACGGAATTAGTCATTGGGTACATTACATTTTGTTACTTCTTACATATAGGTACTTGTTATTTTTCGTTTGTCAAGTTTTATACCGTACCGTATCGTTCCTAAGTGCCATGACTGTCTTATTAGTTAATTGTTATTGATATTATATCATAACTACTTATTATCGTTATATAAAAATATGCATTGTGTATATTAATTTTGCATCTCGTATTTTTGATAATATTTTTTTAGTATGAATATGTAGTTTTTATGTGATACTTTGTGATAATTTGATAGAATGTTTTACTTTGATTGCTAAGACATATTAATAATCGAAAGTATGTAACTCTATGACTGTTTAATTAAATAAATAAAATAATACAATATTAATTTGTTTATTATTTTTTGTAGTATAATTCTCGGAAAGAATAGTTTCCGGCATGGCTGAGTCCATTCTACGCTTGTTCGCTTCGCTATTGTGCGATAATAAGTATTATACTGGGTTTAGACTTTAGACTTGTTTATAGAGGTAAACTTTTTAAGGAGCTGGCAACTCTGGCTGATGCAGTCTGTGCAAGCAAATTATCATTCTTTCATCATTCGTTCAATCAAATTGTCAATGTCAAAAAGTAAAGTGACCTTGTGATTGTGATGTGAGTTGTGACTTTGGTTTGTGACATATCCTGCTCAGTCAAGTCAAGTCATCAAGTCGGTCAGATTCAAAATTTCAAAAAAAAATCCGACCGTTGCCTTGTTCGTTGTTCCTCGCTGCAACAAAGAATTTATTTTATTTTAAAGAAAAATTGTATTGTTAATTGTGTGTGATGGCCGAAAAAACTCACTCGTCTAGAATAACGTCTTACAAAAATGCTGGTGTTGGCGCAACAGTAAGTAAAAGATCAAAAAATACATAAGTACCTACGGAAAACGTGATTCTGTCTCGATCTTTATTTGTTTTTGTTAAACGAATGCGGAGTTAGTAGAGTAGATTACTTTACAGCAAGCAAAGCGTTAGTTAACAAAATGTGCTATGATTGCTTTACAGCGAACAAAGTATTAGTTTATCAAAATGTGCAATGAATGTACTTTAGATACCTATCCAGAAACTACCTTCCCATACCAATAAAAAATAGTTTTACGTATATTACGTACATAAATTGCTCAGTTTTACGTATATAAATTGTAAGTTTATTTAGCTAAGTAAGTAGGTACTTATTAATTAGTACCCATGTAGGTACGGATTTTATAAAAAAAAACCTTGGATAAACCCTTGGTAAGTTTTAAATGTTTTTTTGTCTACCTGCCACGTTTGTTCTTACTTAATGCTTTTGCATTTGCAGCAAGACCTTCGTCGCAAGAGGGCCGAATTAAGCGTAGCCCTCCGCAAGCAAGCGCGTGATGAACAGTTACTGAAGCGGCGAGCGCTATCTCCGGAGCCAGATAATGATGTTGTGGATAATGAAAAGGTTTATACTCCGGCTGAAATCGTGCAAGGTAAGGTCCCCATTCCATTAATTTATTTAATTTTATTTGTAGATTAAGATTTCTGATTCTCAATTCAAAATGTTTTGTCCCCAGCCCTAAAGTCCTAGAACCTCATGACCAATATTAAATTATATGTCCCCAGCTCTCAAGTCCCAAGATCTCATTACCAAGACCACAGCAGCGAGAGCTGGTCGCCGCATGCTGTCTAAAGAGCAAAACCCACCTATCAGCGTGTTGGTGAAAGCAGGCATCATCGGACCACTTGTTGATGCACTGGAACGAGATGATTGGTAAGTACCTCTGAATAGTGAATATTATCATTATAAAAAAAAAACGGCCCAGTGCGAGTCGGACTCGCACACGAAGGCACGCAAAAAAAACGGCAAAAAGTCATGTTTGATGTATGGGAGCCCACTGAAATATTTATTTTATTTTGTTTTTAGAATTTGTTGTTATAGCGGCAACAGAAATACATAATCTGTGAAAATTTCACCAGTCTAGTTATCACGGTTCATGAGATACAGTCTTGTGACAGACAGACTAAATGATCTAAGTGATTTCAATGAATAAACGCTATTTTGATTTTGATTTTAGACGGACAGCAAAGTCTTAGTAATAGGGTCCTGTTGCCCAAAGGATAAAACTTTGGGTACGGAGCCATAAAAAGCAAATTTAAGTATTATAGTTTTATTATAACTATAGAGTTTGTCACGGGTCTTTATCACGTAATTACCTTTAATCATTCATAGAATGCAATGCCTGTTATGCTCTGTAAAATAGCTTTAAGACCCGTGTCAAAATATATAGTTATGTTTACTAATCACAATATTTTGAAAAATAAAAGTTTTATTATATTTCTTCTAGTACTGATCTTCAGTTCGAAGCTGCTTGGGCGTTAACCAATATAGCGTCAGGTACTAGGGAACACACCAATGCTGTTGTCGATGTAAGTACTGTTTTTAACTTTCAAAATTTGCAACCCATTTGTCGACCATATTTGTTGGTATCCTTTTGAGCTGAAATTTTGCATACACTTTTATTTTTGGTGACAATACAATAATATTGTGACAGCGAGCTGATCTGATGGAGTAAGGAGCTATCCAACGGGCACTCACAACGGAACTGCTTAGTATATAGTTTGATTGAGTAAAAACTTTTGATACTTGTCAAGTTCCAATGACAATGTAATATTATGTGACAGGCGATAGCACGCTGCTCTGATTTCTAGCTCGGAAGAGGATTTTACTTGGGTAAAAATTATAAAGTCTAATTTGGTCTTCTGTGTTTGTCAAAAAGAAATATTTAATTTAACTTTTTCTGCGTTTATGCGAACTAAACCTCTGGCTTAATCTTGTATTAATATAATAATATGGTTCCAGGGCGGTGCTATCCCTCGGCTGGTGGTATTGTTGTCATGCGCAGGCGCAGTGGCCGAACAGGCTGCTTGGGCGTTGGGGAATATCGCTGGAGATGGACCTGCCACCAGGTTAAATTCCATAGTCTTATTTATCTATCTTCTTATTGTCTGGCCTCACAGCTCAGTTGGTAGTAACTCTGCCTTCAGCGCTGTAGGTTGTGGGTTCGAACCCCACCCAGAGCAAATATTTGTGTGATGAACATAGATCTTTGTTCTGTGTCTGGGTGTGTAGTATGTATCATAAGTATGTATTTACAAAAAAAACGTATATAAGTATTCTATCAGTTATCTAGTTCCCATAGTACAAGCTTTGCTTAGTTTGGGGCTGGATGGCGATGTGTAAAAATGTCCACCAGTATTTATTTATTTTTTATTGTGTATGGTTGTTATTATGTAATATGTATGTATTTACAAAAAAAAGTATATTATTATTATATCAGTTATCTGGGGCTGGATGGCGATGTGAAATGACAACCAATATTTAATTTGACTATTTTTTTCTGGTTACAGAGATGCAGTGCTGAACCACGGAGCCCTACCAGCCATCTTACCTTACATGAAACCTCAGACCCCTTCGACGCAGTTGAGAACCAATGTCTGGACTTACAGCAACATGTGCAGGTTTGTTTCCCACTCAAATTCACAAATCAGTCGTTATTTATTAAAATAAAATCACAAGGATCACTTTGAAATGTGTTAAGAGCTAGGTGTTACCAACTCAGAATAATCAGACGTAAAACACGGCGCAAGTGCCTATCATTCTGGCCTCAAAGCTCAGTTGGTAGTAACTCTGCTCTCTGCGCTGTAGGTTGTGGGTTCAATCTTCACCCAAGTCAAATATTTGTTTGGCGAACAAAGATGATTGTTCTGTGTCTGGGTGTTATAAGGTATCATTATTTAAAAAAAAGTACATACATATTCTATCAGTTATCTGGTACCCATAGTACAAGCTTTGTTTAGTTTGGGGCTAGATGGCGTTGTGTGTAAAAGTTCCCCATTTCGCATACCTAACTTTGATATTGATAATTATAGAGAAAGCAAGCTGATCTGATAATGGAGTAGTTCAGAATTCCTTAGTAAATAGTTAGGGTTCACACTTTGTGTACTTGTAAATTTCCAAAGACAGTGTTATATTGTATTTTAATTTTGCAGAAATAAGAATCCAATGGTGGCGTTCGAATTAGTTTCTCCTGCTCTGCCGTACATTTCCGAGTTATTGACCATCAAAGATCAAGATGTACTAGGTATGTTATTTTATTTAATTACTAGATGACCCGTTCGCGACTTCGCTCGTAAGGTATTAATATCCTTACTATGTAGTTATAAACCTTACGGTACGGAACCCTTCGTTCGGGAGTCCGATTCGCACTTGACCGGTTTTTTTATGTAACATGTATAAAACTAATTTGTTGTCTGAAGAAAACAATTTTTTGTTATAATTTTTTAAGTTATTTTAACCCAAAAATGTGAATTCCCCCAGCTGACGCTTGCTGGGCTCTCTCCTACCTAACAGATGGCCCCAACGACCGCATAGAAGCGGTCCAAGCCATCCCTCACTTAACCTCTCGCCTGTTAGCATTGCTGACACACACTTCGCCCTCTGTCCGCACTCCGGCCCTCAGAGCTTTGGGGAATATGCTGACGGGGACTGACACTCAGGTAACTTTTGAGTTTATTATAAACTAGCTGACCAGTGCCCGCTTCGCTGTACATAAGACATTTCTAAATGTGATAAATTTGGATAGGAATAACTATATGGCTATAGTATGGCTTGGATGGGGATTTTTAAGGTGTACAATACTGTAGGACATTATTTTGATATATCTCGAAGGGTTCAGCCAGCGTGTGCAATTTAAGCGCAAACAAATGTGTTTATGACATCACATTAAAAATCTCTAAAGTTATCAGTATTTCTCTACTATATTATGCATGTTTTATACTTAAAAACCTTCTTTTTGAATTACTCTATCTATAAAAAAAACCGCATCAAAATCCGTTGCGTAGTTTTTACGATCTAAGCATACATAGGGACAGACAGACAGCGGGAAGCGTTTTTGTTTTATACTATGTAGTGATGCTTACATCGTTAGGAAACTAAGCTGTACCAATGTATAGAATGCTAACTACTGCAAAATGTGCGAATGTAATATTTTGATGTCTGACTACCCCTTAGTTAGACACTGCTAAGGGGTAGTCAGACATCTTCAAAGATCTGAGAGATTAGTGAACTCTCGGATTACAGTCGTGATCCTAGTATACATTATAAATAAATTAAAAACAATTGCCTAATATATGAAAGATAGATAGACCGATCAGCTCAACGGATTTGGCAATTTTTAGGGTTCCGTACCCAAAGGGTAAAAACGGGACCCTATTACTAAGACTTCGCTGTCCGTCTGTCTGTCACAGGACTGTATCTCATGAATCATGATAGCTAGAATTTTCACAGATTATGTATTTCTGTTGCTGCTCTAAAAACAGAATAAAATAAATATTAAAGGGGGGCTCCCATACAACAAACATGTTTTTTTGCCGTTTTTATAGATAATGGCACGAAACCCTTCGTGCGCGAGTCTGAATCGCACTTGGCCGGTTTTTTATTGTTGTGTTCATAATTTGCACGAATCAAAAATTGGAAAACTTCAAAAATTTTGTGATTTTTTTTTTATCGAAATTTGGACAGCATATCTAATCAGGTAGTATAAAATTAGTTTTGAATGTAATTTCATAAATGTTTCTTTCAGACGGATCGCTGCCTCGATGCTGGTTGCTTGGACCGTATTATCGCACTTCTGCGCTGCGGCAAGCCTTCTCTGGTGAAGGTAGGTTGTCTTGAAGAGATTTCCCCGCTAAATTAGCACTGCTGTAGGTATAACAAGTCTATTTTTGTATATAAAAGTAATATTATTTTATTGACTTTTAATTCGCCTTGTTATATGCATAATAGTTTTTTCACATTGTGTTATTATAATAAAACTTATCTCATTCTATATTGTATATTGTTGTACATTGCACACAGCGTCATCTAGCCCCAAACTAGGCAAAGCTAGAATCTAGATAACTGATAGACTACATGGTTTTTAGGGTTCCGTACCCAAAAGCTAAAAACGGGACCCTATTACTAAGACTTCGCTGTCCGTCTGTCTGTCACAGGGCTGTATCTCATGAACCGTGATAGCTAGACAGTTGAAATTTTCACAGATTATGTATTTCCATTGACGCTATAACAACAAATACTAAAAACAGAATAAAATATATATTTAAGTGGGGCTCCCATACAACAAACCGTTTTTTTATAGATAATGGTACGGAACCCTACATTGCACGAGTCCGACTCGCACTTGGTCGGTTTTTTGTTTTGTAAATGAATATTTTTAATAAATAGACAGGACAGACACCTATGTTTGTCCTGGATGGGAATCGAACCCTCAACTTACAGCGCAGAAGGCAGGCTACAAACTAAATAGTGTTGTGAACCTGTTAAATTTTTTATTTTATAATTAATAGGAAGCAGCTTGGGCTGCATCAAACATATTAGCGGGCACCCATCCACAAATACAACGAGCCCTCGAAGAGAACATACTGGAGCCGTTGCTCAATGTACTAACAAATGGTGATGCCAAGTAAGTACCATCATATCTCAAATCATTTATTCAGTGCAATAAAAGCCGAGATAGCCGAGTCATGGTCGAAGGTCATGGGTTCGAATCCCGGCGTGTATCAATGGATTTTTCCAATGGTTCGAAAAATGTATATGCGCATCAAAACACGTGCTCATAACGGTGAAGAAAAACCAGTTAGTATGCTTATAAGAGGCGATGGGCTCGCATCCTGTCACGTATGGAATGCTAACTAATGCAAAATGTGAGTATGTGCCAAATATAATGTTTGGATGTGCCTCTGACTAGACATTGAAGATATCTAAGTGCCTGGAGATCTGAGAAGATGTCTACTGTACTTGGAGAATACAATCGTGATCCTATTTATTTTATTAAACATTTTTTATTTTAATTTATATACATAATACCTAGTTCTGCAAAAAAAAACATAAAATTGGTAGATATAATGTTTGAGCTTGTGTGTGTGTTGTTTGTGTGTGTGTGTGTGTGTGTGTGTGTGTGTGTGTGTGTGTGTGTGTGTGTGTGTGTGTGTGTGTGTGTGTGTGTGAAAGAATAACCACCAATATTTATTTATTCTTACTTCGCAGATGTCAAAAAGAGGCTGCTTGGGCCATAACAAACCTCTGCTTAGGAGGTACAGCGGAACAATTAGATGCAATGCTATCTGCTGGCTTCCTACAGCCGTACTGTTCTTTATTGGGATCCCCGGACCATAGAGCTGTTACTTTGGTTTTGGACGGGCTCAGTAACCTGCTGCAGGTATGTTTGAGACAATCTTTTTTCTTTCCAATCTACATCTCATACTACACTCAAAATAAAAAATAAAAATTTTTGTTTCTAATAGATAAACTAAAATAACAAAAAACCGGTTAAGTGCGAGTTGGACTCGCGTACGAAGGGTGTCATATCATCTATAAAAACGGCAAAAAAATCTCGTTTGTTGTATGGGAGCTCCACTTAAATATTTATTTTATTATGTATTTGTTGAGCGGCAACTGAAATACATAATCAGTGAAAATTTCAACTGTCTATCTATCACGGTTCATGAGATATAGACAGACGGACAGCGGAGTCTTAGTAGTAGGGTCCCATTTTTACCCTTTGGGTACGGAACCCTACAAATTGCAGTGTATGTACAGTGTACATTTATTTATCTACTTACTTCATAACTTTCAGGCGGCAGTTAAGTATGGACAAGCAGAGGTGCTGTGTCTGAAATTGGAAGAAATCAGTGTTCTAGACCAGATTGAGTCTCTTCAGCAGCATGAAAACGAACAGGTAATATTCCCATTGCTGGGCATCTATACTAATACTAGCAGACCTGCGACAGACGTTGTCCTGTCTAAATTTAAATAATCGCATAGAATAACGCACGTTGCTATAACGACTGATGTCAGATTTATTGCACATCAGCGCTATTTATATCAAAATTTCATTCCTTATGCGTTTTTTATCATTTTAAAGGTAAAAGGTTTAAAGGGGTTAGTTAGAGGCACGTACAAACATGATGTCTGGCACTCCTAATTTTGCAGTAGTTAGCATTCCACGACATGTTGCAAGCCCATCGCCGCTTATAAGAATACTAACTGGTTTCCTAACTTTGAACGTGATTTTGAGCTCCTTCAAAACTTTTTTACATGAATATCTCTAATTTTTCAGGTGTACAATAAAGCATTGCTGATAATAGACACGTACTTCAGCGAAGGTGAAGATGAAAACGCGCAACCCGCGCAGAACGAAAACGAATTCCAGTTCGCGAACCAGGCCAATCCCAATTTTAACTTCTAGTGTACGTTCTATTAACAGACCAATCCCAATATTAACTTTTAGTGTAAATTGCAATAACAGGCCTATCCCAAAATTGCTTGTAGTGTGCTCACTTGAATAGTACACTAACCTCACAGCTCAGTTGGTAGTAACTCTGCCTTTTGCGCTGTAGGTTGTTGGTTCGATCCCCACCCAGGGCAAACATTTGTGTGATATACATAGATGTTTGTTCCGTGTCTGGGTGTTAAATTAGAATGTATTTACAAAAAAAAGTATATAAGTATTTTATCAGTTATCTGGTTCAATAGTACAAGCTTTGCTTAGTTTGGGGCTAGATGGCACTGTGTCTAAGTCCGCCAATATTTATATTTATTAACTTCTAGTGTACAATCTGGTATTGCCAATTTTCTATTAAACATCTAGCTAGAATGCACACAAATACCAGGCCAATCCCAATATTAACTTCTAATGTACATTTAAATACCAGGCCAATCCCAAAATCAACTTCTAGTGTCGACTTCACAATCATTCCTAACCTCTAACTGAAGCAATATTGATTTGAATGTGTATATACAAGCTCCCTTTGATATTATCGACCAGTATTATCGATAGATCATAAAACTAGTTAAATTTTAGCATTTTTTTTAGATTTGTTTTGATCTTTGTAATATTTAAGTATCAAATCAATATAGGTTTAAACAAATAGTTACAGGAATGTTTTTTATAAGCTGTTTTGTTGTCAATCAATTTAAATCTATTCTTCTGTCTTGTTATAATCCTACTATAACTATAGTTTGTAAAATAATATAATCCTACTAATATTATTAATGCGAATTTTCGTGTGCTCTGAATATTATAATATTTTTTTTGAATAGCCCATTTTCTTATGTATTTTGCTGCCTCTAAAGCTATGATAGTAGGCTTAACTGTCAAATCAATTAACTAATAGTTGTATAACTCGGACTAAACTATTGGAATGTCAAAGTCAAAAAGTATGTTTTAAAATCGATTTTAAATATCTTTTCAGAGCATAATCTATGTAAGGGAACATTGTTTCATCAAATTAGATCAGACTGAGTTAGGTATTTTTGTTGTACATATTTGTCTTAATAAAAGCTTTATTTTATCTATATATTTGGTTTTCTTTTTCCCTGCGTTGGATTTCATTAGCATAAGTATGTATGAGTAACTTAAGTACCTACCCAGACCTAGAACAGCTGGCTTATTTCGTAAAAATCTATGATTTTCATAGCCCTGACTATGAATATCATACATTTTAGAGAAAACCAATTTCATAGTAACTTAAGAATCTATGTAAGTATAGGTATACTGCATTGAAAGCCTCAATATAAAAATCATCGATTTTTTACGAAATAAGCCAGTAGATCAGTAACTTAGAGTAGGTACCTACCATACCAAACCACGGTACCACCCAGAACAGGCAACGCACGCTTTTATTTAATAATAATAAAGAGACTGCCAACAGTCTTTAAATCGATACATGTTAAAAGCCAAGTAGTTGTTGGCCGAGTGGGATGTACCTCGACTTTCAATTTGAAAGGTCGTGGGTTCAAATCCCGGCGTGCAACTTGGATTTTTCTGTTCGAAAATTTATATGCGCATCAAAAACACGTGCTTACAAGTTACAACGGTGAAGGAAAACATCGTGAGGAAACCAGTTAGTGTTCTTATAAGCGGCGATGGGCTTGCAACCTGTCACGTATGGAATGCTAACTACTGCAAAATGTGGGCATGTGCCAAATATAATGTTTGGACGTGCCTCTGACTACCCCCACTAGACATCTTCAAAGGATCTAAGCGCCTGGAGATCTGAGAGAATGTCTACCGTATTTGGGGATTACAGTCGTGATCCTATATAATTTATTTATTTATAGAAGCCAATTTAAAGGCAATCACTACATTGTTAGTATTACGCCTTTGGTGACCTGAAGTCACGAAACGAGTCAGTCGTGTGTATTAGCAGTAGTATTGTATTGTACACGGCTAAGGGTAGATTTATATTAGACCTGAGCGTGCCGTATAATTAGTTTCTTTTGATTAAACTTTGAAGTTAAAAGTTTCTTAGAAATAAAAATATTAATCTGCCCATACGTTCTATGTTCTGTGGCTAAGTACAATAAATGAATAGACAAACATGTTCATAGTATAGACTGTCAATGTCAAACGCAATGAATGATTGAATGACCGTGACTGACATGACATTGCAATTTGTGATTGTTTGTTACTTTCCAGTTACTTTGTTGCGTGCTCTAAACAAGTCTGAGATTTTATATTTTCTCGTTTCTTCATCTTCAACAACTTTCGTATAAATTTAGTCTCTATAGTGTGTCTAAAATATCATAAAATGGCTGATAAACAGAAGATAGACCTTGGTTTGTTGGAGGAAGATGACGAATTCGAAGAATTCCCGGCGGAAAGTAAGAACTTAATTTCGACGCGAACAAGTTTGCTGTTCTAAATAAATTCTTTACTAAAATGGTGTTTTTTATCACCAGATTGGGGCACAGAGGACGCGGATGATGAAGACGTGTCGGTGTGGGAAGATAACTGGGAGGACGACATCGTTCAAGACGATTTCAGTAGCCAATTGAGGTTAGTTGTTTGTTGTCATGACTGGCTGTTTTACCAGAAATATTTCCGTGATATACTTACGATACTCCTGAGACTTCCATATTATTTCCATATTATGGGTATCACGATAGCATACAGCTATATTGTGGGTTCGATTCCCAGCCGGGACAAACATTTGTGTGATGAACATGGATGTTTGTTCTGTGTCTGGGTGTTTATGTATGTATTTACAAAAAAGTATATAAATATTCGTATCAGTAATCTGGTTCCCATAGTACAAGCTTTGCTTAGTTTGGGGCTAGACGAAAATACATACATACTCTCAGATCTCAAGGCGCTTAGATCCTTGAAGACTAAAGGAGGTATTTTGAGAGATGTCCAAACATTACTTTTTGACACAATGCCCACATTTTGCAGTAGTTTGTGACAGGTTGCAACCTGTCACAAACTACTGTAACATTATTTATAATGTTACAGTAGTTTGTGGCCCATCGCCTACGGTAACATTATTTATAACACATCTTCTTTGTTTCAGGCAACAATTGGAAAAGCTGAAGGATCAGAACAAGGCATAGAATATAGTTTCTTATATTATAATTATTTTATCTCATGTAACGGTTTAACTTCAAAATATAATTTAAAAATCCTTTTTTTTTTCATATATTTCTTACCTTGCAATTTTGTAATAAGTGCCCATAGAAACGATTAAATTCGAATTTAAAAGGTATTTATTTATTTAAATAAAACCAATTAAACTTTTTAATATCTTATGAAATTCATAAGATGTTAAAAAAGATTAGTACCTTACTACTATTAGCAGGGCAAAGGTTGTTAAAAATTAGGGAAATAATACACAAACCAAAATATGCGATCTATGACGCGATAATTATGATCAGGAAAGTTAGTAAAAGAGTTTATTATTAAGGTACTCAAAGGTAATCAAACGTGTTTGTTTGCGAATGAAGTCGAAGTAGTATTTTAATAAAATCACAAGGATCACTTTGAAACGTCTTAAGAGCTAGGTGAAGCTACGCCTGTTCCTCTCGACCAAAGTCTAGAAGAATCAGGCAACCATTTTAGCTTACTGCTTTTACCCTAGACCTAGTTAGGTACCTAATTTAGTCTGAATCTAGCCAGATATTACAAGTTTGAATCCATATCTTTATGTAGTTAATAATATAAATAAATAATTTCCTAAAGATAGTTTAGTTTTGGGAAGGCCAGGCTACTTTTTTTCTCAAATTTTTTTTTTATTTTGCGAAATTTCAATGTTTTAGGATAAAATCGCCAAAAATCGATTTTCTGAATCTACGCAGACGAAGTCGCGGGTAAAAGCTAACAATGTTATAAATTACATACCTAGTAGGTAGGTAGGTACATCGGCTGAATTTATTAAAGTAAAGTAAAGCATAGAGTAGTACCGTGAAGGTTTTATATTATTACAAAATCGATTCAGTTCGCAGAATCGATACTAAAACCATTCGATGACGTTCAATCTGTCAAAAAAAACATGACAGTGACGTTAGGATTCATTGATTGGAGCAGGAAAACAAGCGTAATATTCATTCACTGAAACGAGCTAGGAAACAGATGCAGCAAATAAATTTTGTACATATGCAAATAAATCATTTGTCTACTTAGTGTATATTTTGTAAACTGTATCCTATTATTAGGATATTAGGTACCATGTTGAAATACCGACATATCAACCTTGGTTCATATATTTTGTATTAATAGTTAATACAGAAACATGAATCATAAAATAAGACATTTTCAGACTCTATCAGAGAGATTAAATGCAAAACCATTTACCTACCTAACTCCTTTCTTGGCACAAACAAAGAGCATGCCAATTGAGGTAAGTAGATACTAAATTATTAATCAAACTGCAATGCGACTATTTGAAGCATCGAATTAATGCAGTCAAGATGAACATCTGAAAAAAGTACTGAATAAAATAAGAAGAAGTAGGAGGCGCTCTCACGACAGATATTGAGTGGTGGGATGGGCCTAGCATGCGCAAAGTCAGATTACTTTAAATATATCTCGCTTTACTCTATGATTAACCTATGCATTGACCAACACTTTTATCTATCGACCTCATAATGCAAACGATTGTAAATTATCGTTATTAAAACAAGTTTACAACCGTTCATGAACGTGTAATTACGCAAAACGTTACGCCGCTGGGCGTGACATCACAAATCAGTCCGGTCGGGATAGACAACTGATAAGTTCTCTGTCCTTGTTTACTGACTGAATTAGAGAAGGACGGGATACGCAGCCGGCCGCTGCTGATCGTATTCTGTCGAGGGTGTCGCCATTTTCGTTTTGACGAATATTGACAGCACGGCAGACAGACAGTAGAGCGGTCGTCGACACAGCGTCTGCCGGACTATTTTTATTTTGATTGTGAATCATTTAACGAGCTGATTACGTCCATCAACTCACTGTGTGTCTGTTTGTAATAAAATCTTTATTTACTAACGCTGTGACGAGTGACGGATAGGTCAATATTGCCGATTTCTGGTGCTAACCTCTTAGGTTTTTTTGTAGTCGTGTTTTGAGAACTGCAAGACTGATCGATATGTGCAAGATGTTCTACAGATGACTCTGCAATAACATCCTTCATCCTCGTGTTATTTTCTGGTGAGTGCTGTGTTATTAATTGATTAGAATGTATTTGTTATTTAAAATTTCAGTCTATATTCTTCGAACGTTTGTTAAAACTATGGCTTACAGAAAAGAAAACGGGTTATTTTGTAACAAATCTTTGCTCAATTTAATAATTTAGAGTGCTGTATGTCCGTCATCCTTTGTTGCGGTAGCTCCAGTTTGTTTACGAACTGTCAAGAGCAGTACACGGCCTAAGATATATTGCCTGGGTTGGCGACTATGCGTGGCTTGGCTGCGCAAACGAAAACCTACCTTAATGAACAGGAACAAGGTATACATTTATTTGACCGTACCGACGATAACGGCCCGTAGAATTAATTTATCACACGCCGCGCTTGACAAGTTGAAAACATAAATTCGACCTTGACGCTCCACGTGGTTTGCGGGCTGTATGTTTTTCGAATCATTTGCACTTTGACAGTTTGTATCGATTATCGATTTTTGCATCGATTTTTTTTACTTTTTTGTAAGAATTCAGAATATTGCATATCTATTTAAAAATAATAAAAATGTCACTGCTGAATGTCAATTCAAAATATATCAGTCAAACCTCCGTCCTTGTTTTGTTTGTGGAACTAATTAGCTAAATATTAAAATATATTGTTTTTACATGAGTTCGTTTTTATCTACTGTGTTTTACCTGTTATTATTTATTTAAAATCAAAAGGATTTATTTTCTGCCTGTGCGTAAGTATTTACTTAAATGAAAATAAAAATAAATAGGGTCACGACTGTAATCCCCATATCTCTAGGCGCTCAGATCCTTGAATATGTCTAAAGGGGTTAGTCAGAGGCACGTCCAAACATTACATTTGGCACATGCCCACATTTTGCAGTAGTTAGCGTTCCTACGTTAGCATACCTACCTAAGAATTTAAAGTCAATTTTTCGCGAAATTTCGTTACGAAAGTTTTTTGTAAATAGTATCTAATTTTCTATTGAATTAGGGTTTTTCAGACTATTATCAATTATTTGTGTTAAAAACATGATCTACACTAGAAAACATTACAGATAGTCAAATTTTGAACACACCATTTCAACATTTAAATAGGTAGGTATTAAATTTATGTAGATTTAACAAACTTTCTTTTACGACAAGTAGGTACCTACTTAATAAATAATTTTGATGAATGCAGAATAGTTTTTTCTCAATAACCGTAAAACCTACAGTCTTGTTTTTTATGACAAAGATAACTTATGGTAATGTTTTTAATCAAAACTATAATAGCTAAACAGTTCAGTTTTTAATAATTTTTGTAACAACGATATTAGTGATTTTGATGAGCCAACTTTGGAAAATAAATCTATCGAGAAAAGTTTCACCAATTGTGTTCCATCTATAATTTATCTAGATTAAATCCTTAAGTTATCTCTGTCATAAAAAACAAAACTGTATGTTTTGCGATTATTGAGAAAAAACTATTCTGCATTCATCAAACGAATTTGTTACTCGTCTTATATGAAACCCTTATATCGTAAAAATCAATATTCTCCATCTGATTTTCATTTCTGGAGCTCTGAACATTGATTGTATATAATATAAATAATAAATAAATATTGGTGGACAATAATATTACACGCAGCCCCTTTTAGCCCCAAACTAAACAAAGCTTGTATTAAGAAAACTAGATAACTGATAAAATACATATACCTACTTTTTTGTAAATACATACATGATAATAGATAGATAGATAGATAGATAGAAAACTCTTTATTGCACACCACATAACAATAACATGAAAAAAAAAGCAACACAAACCAACGTTGGAGTACAATGGGCGGTCTTATCGCTGGGAGCGATCTCTTCCAGACAACCTTTGGATGGACTGGACATAAAGTGTACGATATACGACGGATAATAGCACCCTGACACAGAACAAACATCTATGTTTATCACAAATATCTGTCCTGGTTGGGGTCGAACCCACAACCTACAGCGCAGAAGGCAGAGTTACTACCACCTATTTCATAGTAACTATTATAGAATCTATGTATTCTATTCTATGGTTCTTTTATAGGTACTATGAAGATACAGAAAGAAGTCTAAAGGGGGTAGTCAGAGGCAACCAAAAGTTACATTGGGAATGGTAACCATTAGAAAATGTGGGCATGTGCCAAATGTTTGAATGTGCCTCTGACTAACCCCTTTAGACATCTTCTAGGGTCTAAGCGCCTGGAGATCTGAGAGAACGTCTGCCGTACTTGGGGATAATAGTAATGAGAATGTCTTTTTTTTTGCTATGAACTTTAGTCTCATGGTAAATGGCAGAAGAAGTTTCCTAATATGTAGGATGTCCAAATCTTAGAGAAATTTCGGTATAAAGTCCTTTATTTTTCTGTGGAGGCCAGTTTAGACAGGAATAGCATTGATCCTTGAACTTATTCTTATGGCACCACACTGGAGCTCTACATAGCATTAAGGAAAGCATCATTGAATAAAATGATAGTCCCCAAGCCGTGTTTGTTGCCTGATTCTTTTAGACAATGGTCGCGAAGAACAGGCATAGATTATCATCTAGCTCCTAACACGTTTCAAAGTGATCCTTGTGATTTTATAAAATAAATAATTTTTAAATAATTATTTGGCATTAGTCTTTCCACTTGCTACAATCCTGACATACTTTTATTATTATAATTATTTATTTTTCTAGTTTTAAGTTAATTCTGTTTTATGGTAGTACTGAAATAAACCTTCTTTGTTTTGAATTGATTTGTAATTTTCCGAAATGTTCCAAAATTCAACCCCTACTTAACCAACCACTTACCACTTAATTTTTTTTCTTATTATACGCATTTTATGTTATTAGGTTAATATGGAACTGGTAATCCTATTTCCTACTAATATTATAAATGCGAAAATTTGTGAGTGAGTGGGTGTGTGTGTGTTTGTTACTCTTTCACGCAAAAACTATTGAACGGATTAAAATGAAACTTTACAGTAATATAGCTTATACATCAGAATAACACATACGGCTACTTTTTATCCAGGTACAACCCATGCGATGCCAGGGCGAGCAGCTAGTCTGAAATAAATGTATAATCATTATTATTTAATTCTGTTTGAAAATAACTTCACGCTAACAAGTCCGCGGAGGCTTTCACTAGTTCTTAGTAAATTTCGGAAATGTCCGTAAAACCTCCTTACATCTGGTAACCCTAATCGTGTCTACTCCTAACCTTAGTATCATAAAAAGGTTTATACACTAGTCACGACACGACATATTAATATTGTATCTATCGTTTGCAAGCACTTTTATTTTATACTAACTTTTACCCGCGACTTCGTCTGCGTAGATTTAGGAAATTGATTTTTCACAACTTTATCGTAAAAACTGTGTTTCCAGAAAATTTTAAAATAAAATCTTAATGTTATAATCCAGGTCATTATCTATCCTTATTACTTTAGGTGAAATTCTTGCAATTTACGAGGGGATCTCTGATTTTTTTGAAATAAAATATGGCCTATGTTACTCGCTGATAATGTAGCATTTCAGGGTTATTCCAGAAATACCTATAACTGTCCCAATCAATGGGTATTTGTGAAAAAAAAACTCCACTTATACCCATTTTTGGAGGTACTTACCTATGTTTGTACAATCACATTTTACCTAAGGTATCAAAAAATTACCTATAAATCTTCATCAGTACACTCGTAAGAAGCCGGAAGGACTGCTAGTCTATATCTATACTTCTATACTAATACTAATACTAATATTATAAAGAGGAAAGATTTGATTGTTTGTTTGTTTGCACCGAATAGGCTCCGAAACTACTGGACCGATTTGAAAAATTCTTTCACCTTTAGAATCCTACATTATCCCTGATGAACATAGGCTATAGAATATTTTCAAAAATGTTAGGGATCCGTATGAAAACTTCGATAATGTAACCCGAAGTGAGAAAAAAAATCCTTATATCGCTTACGCTGTGGAAATTATTGACAATAGAGCAAAATAATGTACTACAGTTTTATAGATATCATCAATATCTACAAAAAAGTTTGCAATACCATATGTCTAACTATTAGGGATCCGTATGAAAATTTCGATAATGTAACCCAAGGTGTAAAAAAATTACCCATAAAATCATTATAACACCCTGTGACGCCCCGGGGCGGTAACACGTAGTGTTAACTAATTATGTTAGTTTAATTTTTACAAGCTTTTATTTAACTTGAAATGTATGTTAAGTAACTATTTAACTATGTTTGTTAAGGTGGAATCTTGCAACTCATTTTTAAAGCAGTTATCCCCAACCGATTGAGCTGCAATTTCGCATACTTATGTAACTTCGGTGACAATGCAATAATATGGTGACAGTGAGCTGATCTGATGATGGAGTCAGGAGCTGTTCAACAGACACTCACAATGGAACTCCTTAGTAAATACTTACTACGATTGAGTAAAAACTTTGCATACTTGTCAAGTTACGATGACAATGTTTTATGATGTGACAGGTGATAGCGCGCTGGTGCTCGATGGTTTAAATGTTTTTTCAAAAGCTTGTCCTTTAAAAATATTTCTCAACAAAAAACTTATTCTATAATAAGGTAGGTATCCCACACATGATTGACAGAAGCTGTCATCATATGACACTGTGAAAGGTGTCGTGTCGTGAGATGTCGTAAACCCTCCTACCTTCACATCTTAAGTCGCTCGCTGTCATTACAGTCTACCCTTTAAGGAAAACGTATCTTCATTCTTGATGCCTTTCCGAAACGAATAACGACAAAATGCGATTCTACCCGAAAACTCACGACGTCAGCGTTTCGCGTTCCAATTTCGAATTTGAATTCAGAATCGGCCGGTTCCGGAAAAAAACCGTTACCAATTTCTGACGGAGCTTTTATTTAACTTGCAATGTATGTTCGGGTCAAATCTTGCAACTTGATTTTAAACCAGTTTTTCTTACTCAATTAAGCTGACATTTTGCATAACTGTTGTAACTTCGGTGACAATACGATAATATGGTGACAGCGAGCTGATCTGATGATGGAGTCGGGAGCTCTTCAACGGAACTCCTTTGTAAATAAATAAATAAATATTGGCGGACTTTACACACAACACCATCTAGCCCCAAACTAAGCAAAGCTTGTACTATGGGAACCAGATAACTGTTAGAATACTTATTTACTTTGTTTTTTTTTGTAAATACATATATAATATACATAGTAACATCCAGACACAGAACAAACATCTATGTTCATCACACAAATGTTTACCCTGGGTGGGGATCGAACCCACAACCTACAGCGTCAAGTTCTGATAACAATGTTAATGTTATGTGACAAATGACAGCGCGCTAGTCTGGTCTCTAACTCGAAAGAGGATTTTAAAAAAGCTTAATTGGAGCTAAAACGAAAAAAAAGTTTCTAAGGAGCTATTTCCTGATAAATATATCTAGAAAAGTTTTACCAATCGTGTTTCAATCTTTAAAAGCATTCCTGAGAAGGCGTTTTTCTATACAAACGTATTCCCCTGATTCCTCCCTGTATCAAAAATAAAAGAAAAACATACATGCACAGCTAAATTTTTCTATTTATTATTCTTAAAAAATATATTAAAAACCAGTTTTGGAGGAACAAATAAATAAATAAATAAATATTGATGGACATTTCACACAGCGCCATCTAGCCCCAAACTAAGCAAAGCTTGTAATATGGGAACCAGATAACTGATAAAATACTTATATACTTTTTTTTTGTTCTAAATACATACTTATAATACATATTAACACCCACTGAACAAACATTTATGTTCATCACAAAAATGTTTATCCCGTGTGGGGATCGAACCCACAACCTACAGCGCAGAAGGCAAATCTACTACCAACTGAGCTGTGAGGCCAGTCGAATAGTTACAAAATAGCGATATCTTCAATATTAAATTTTGGATCCGCGCTGTTGTTGTCTCTATAGCCAATCATAAGTTCGTATCTCGGGCACAGCGCGACAGCAATAGATTTTTTTAAAAGGATTACTAATATAATTCCTACTCTTATCACCAGTCGCTCAGGTCCTTGTAGATCTTTAAAGGGGGTAGTCGAGACGAGACACGCACGCACAAACATTGGCACATGCCTCAGATATATCTATTTAGAACTAAAGAATATTTCAATCTTTAATTTGTCTTCACTATCTTTAATCTAACTCCACAATTACCGAGAATTTCAATCAAAAATTCCCGCATATGAACTCAACAAAAGACATAATTAAGATACAAACTAAATCATCTTCGGCAAGTATCAGCCATTTAATTTTCCCCGGGGCCGTAATCCCGGCCATTTCCCCGGCAGCCCTATTTCTAACCCTCCTACCCTTAGTAACTGTTGCCCAATCTGCACCCCTACAGTTCGTTTCATAATACGAAAGGGGTTTAATTTAGGTACGGAGGCACGGAGCTAGGGTTGGTTGGCCAGATGTGATGCCCAAAATACCTGGAGAGAGTTTCAAAAAGTCGGGATTCTGGGATTCAGGATAAATCCTAATCCTACTAATATTATAAATGCGAAAGTTTGTGAGAGGTTGTGTGTGTTTGTTACTCTTTTACGCAAAAACTACTCAACGGATTAAAATGATACTTTACAGTAATATAGCATATACATCAGAATAACACATCGGCTACTTTTTATCCAAAGTGCGAAGTCGAGGCGAGCCAGGTAGCTAGTAATATTATAAATGCAAAAGTTTGTGAGTTTGTTTGTATGTTTGTGCCTCAATCAGGCCTAAACGGCAAAACGAATTAAGATGAAATTTGCTGTAGATCTAGGTATAATGCCCAAATAAAAGACTACTTTAAAATACAAAAACATCTCCAAAATGATAAAAAAACGCAAAAGGGGTGATTTTGGTACCCATAGATGGCGCACAACGTCTGTCGCGGGTTCCCCCACCCCCCAGCGCATGCCTCGATTCAGTGGTGTTTGAGCAACCGTAATTTTGAATTTGTGTTTTTAGGGTTCCGTACACAAGGGGTAAAAATAGGACCCTATTACTAAGACTCCGCTGACCGTCTATTTGCCTGTCCGTATGTCTTTCTGTCTGTCACAAGGCTGTATCTCATGAACCGTGATAGCTAGACAGTTGAAATTTTCACAGATGATGTATTTCTGTTGTCGCTATGACAACAAAATACTAAAAATAGAATAAAATAAATATTTATGGTATATCTATAAATATTTTTTTATAGATACGGAACTATTTTACAAACTATCGTGATTAGTAGACATAACTATAGATTTTTACACGGGTCATTAATTATCACGTTATTATAGGCATTTAATTTATTTTCCCGACGTTTCGACATTTTATCACGTAATTACCTTTAATTTACTTTCCCGACGTTTCGACTATGTTACAATAGCCATGGACTCAACCCGTGCGCGAGTCCGACTCGCTCTTGGCTGGTTTTTTTTTATTTGCCGGGGACAATTTGTACTTTTGTCGGGACTTTAGACATCATATTAAATGTCGGGAAAATCCCGACAAATCCCGACCATCTGGCAACCCTAGCCGAGGGCTTCTAACTCCTCTGTATTACCTTTGCTTACTCTATTCCATTTTCCCTTTAAAATACGCCGGGAAAACTCCATGTTAAATATTTTCGCAAATTGCGTCGTGTTTCTGCTGAAGTGTTCTATAAAAAAACCCCGGTCAAGTGCGAGTTGGATTCGCACACGTAGAGTTTCGTAGCAGCGATGTAGAGCGCTGGCAGAAAGACGAAGAAAAAAACACATTTTTAAAGGTTTTTTTGTATGAGGATCTATCTCTCTTTAATTGTTGTGATAGCGGCTAAAGCATTCTATGAAAATTTCAGGTTCTACCTGTTTCTATCAAGATATAGAGAGAGCCCTGTGACAGACAGACAGCGAAGCATATAAGGTTTTTTTTTTCAAACTATCGTAATTATAGATGTAACTATAGATTTTTACACGAGTCTTTATAACTTAATTACCTTTAATTAATTTTCCCGACGTTTCGGCTATATTACAACAGCCATGGTTGCGGGCAGACATGGGTTTTGTTTTTTCCTTTCGTTACGATACCCTAAAAAGCTCTTCCGAAGTCATAAATTAAACTTTGGCGCTCTTAGCCGAGAATGCGTAAAGTAACATCGGACATTTGTCTACCCTCGCGATTTTTAATATAAAAATAATTCGCAAGGTAAAACGGTTATCTTAGGCCACAAATACAAGACGAAGGAGGCCATAACTCGTGGCCGGGCGTTATTAAAATCTGTCCACGCCGCTGTACTTCCAATTATATACCGGCCGAGGCGTCACTTGGCAGTAATGGCGGCCGTTTCCCGCCTTTTTCGCTGTCAAAGCGCTTTTTTCGCGGGAAAAATCTGTGTGCAAAAATTTCTGCGTTCGCGACAGAAATCTTTTGTGTTAAAAGTTTTCCTTGGGATTTTGCAGAGAGATATGAAAATTGTAATAACATGAAATACTTCGAAGAACTGCTCGCTTTGTTTCTGGCCTCTTATGCCTGCTGCTGCTGTTCGAACAATAAGTTATCCAATCTAAATAAGGTATATATTTCAATGCTCGGTAATCTTGCAAAACTGCACTGCGATGCTCCAAGATCACTATTAAATTCAATTGATAAATATTATATCCTTTACCGCGCCGTCGGCCAGTGTGCGCAAACCATTACTGTTGAAATCTACTTGAAACTATTCAAGTAGATTTCAACAGTAATGGTTTGCGACGGTCAAAATGTACCTATGTAAAAAAAAACATTGTAATTTTTCTATTTGCAAAGTTTATGCGAACACGTGCTCAAAACGGCGAAGGTAAACCTCGTGTGGAAATCGATGGCTACCTGTCACGTATGGAATGCTAACCACTGCAAAATGTGGGTACTGGCCAAATGTAATGTTTGTACGTGCCTCTGACTACTTCTATAGAAATCTATTCATGGAGATATGAGAGGATGTTCATAATAAAAAGGCGTGTCACTTATTATGGTTTCTCAAAAAATATTGCTGGTAAAAAAGTAGTATTTTGCTATTCCCAGGCACAGTCTGTATATTTCAAGTAAACCGTTCGGTCGTTTGGGCGTGATTAAGCTACAAACATCCTTAAAAACTTTCGGATTTATGATATTAGTAAAATAATCTAGACACAGAACAAACTATGTTCATCACAGAAATATTTATCCTGGGTGGGGAACCCACAACCTGCAGCGCAGAAGGCAGAGCTACTACCAAGCTACCAACTGAGCTGTGAGGCCAGTCAGGATCAGTAGTATGTTCAGGAGATTTCCTGCTAAATCCGAACTGACAAACAAAACTAACCTCCTGCCGGGCCGACGACTAATCCCCAAGTACGGTAGACATCCTCTCAGATCTCATCATCTCTCGGATCATTAAAGAGGGTACATGTTCACATCATTCAGTAACAAGAAGTCATACAAAACACAGTTAAAATTATTCCCAACTGATTGAAATTTTGCATACTTATGTAACTTCGGTGACAATGCAATAATATGGTGACCGTGAGCTGATCATAAGATGGAGTCATGGAAAAATATTTTTCACTAGAAAACTTATTTTATTTTATGAGCTAAAAGAGTCGTGAGGTTCTAGGAAACATATTACTCAGCATAACCTCATTTTTTGTCGAAAGTACTTTCAAATTTGTACTTACACGACTCGTTTTATATCTTTGCTCTGATACCAGCTCCGAAAACATGTTAACCAACCTTTCATCGCTCTTAATGAGAACACAGGTCTTGGTGATAATTAATAAAAAACATCGTAATTTTTACTTATTGGTGTGTGTTATAGACGAGAGCGGGTAGAGATTGAATGAACGATGAACGAGATCTTTCATCAGAATTCATTCACCTTACTGTGTTTTAGACTACATTATTGCAATTTATGTAAGAATCTCAAGTTATTTCGAAAATAAAATTAGTTTTATGTTACTCGCTGATAATGTAGCTGTGAAAGAATTACACCTTAAATCTTTCTTAGTGTTCCGTACCCAAAGGGTAAAAACTGAACTGACCCTATTACTAAAACTTCGTCTGTCTGTCACAGGGTTGTATATCATGAACCGTGATAGCTAGACAGTTGAAATTTTCACAGATGATATATTTCTGTTGCCGCTGTAATAACAAATACTAAAAACAGAATAAAATAAATATTTAAGTGGGGCTCCATACACGGTACGGACTACGGGACCCTTCGTGTGTTCGTTAGTTCAAAGGAAGGTTCTCATTAAAAAAAAAATTACAAAATCTAGCGTCAACTTAAATTCTTGAAAAATTAAAAGTGCAAATTTGAAAGGATGTCTATCGGGACAGCTTTCATTAATGTTTATGACTTGGACCTCAATTAGTGTCTCGTTGAGACCACACCACACGCGGTATCCATTACGAGAGTTTAACAAGTGAAAATCAAACTCGACGGACGTCTTAAAATGCCAGAAACTGTGTTAATTGCACTGAACAACACTTTGTTTGCTTTCCACTACCTTTTAAACGGTTTAACTGTTGCCACGTTGGCTCTGTTTGAAAACCAGCGTTGCTCGTCATTATTTATGTGGAGCAGCATACAGGTGAGATGTAGCTGTTTTGACCCACGCAGTAGGTTGGCTGTATTTTTATGTATCTTTTCTTCTTTTTGTTATGTTACCTACCTCTTTATATGTGTGTGTGTCAATTAAATGTATTTCATTGCATTTTATTTTACATGTAGGTACCGTCATCATCAACTTGCTACCATCTACTGTACGGATAAAACACAAATTCGTAAGGGGGCATTATCTATTCTTCTACCTATCTATCTATCATCTTATCTATATCTATATCTCTAATATATCAAATTCTCGTGTTACAGTGTTTGTAACCAAACTCCTCCGAAACGGCTTTCCCGTTTTTTATGATTTTTTTTGTGTTTATTTGGTAGGTATGAGACGAACATGGCGTAACTGTATGGGTTTCTTGTAAACTACGAAACCCTAAAAAGTAACTTGAGGTATCAAAAATTTGCCTACAAACTTCATTAGTAACCCGGAACGGACTGCTAGTGTAAAATAAGTGCAAAATGGCTTCGCACAAAACAGTGATGTTACAAAATTGACGCTACAAACTTCGGTACAAAATCTTGCGCAAAATATTATCGGAAATTCGTCCGCTTCATTCGCGTTGATGAAATCATATTTTCTTTTTAAAAATATAGAAGTAATACCAATATTCTTAGTTGTAACCTCGAAATATCTCCACCTCGACTCGACCTCGAAATTGTGTTTTCGTAGCTTTAGTTGATAAAATTACCTCGAGTTTGCTTCTAGTCGAGGATTCCTCAGTCAACAGAACTAACAACTTAAGATACCTCGAGATGTAGGTACCTTGGCAATCCTCGACAGCTTCTGAATGACGCATGACAGTTTGTTTGATGTAAATCTCCTCGGACTGAAGACGTAATGACGTAATTGAACCTCCAAAATATCGATCATGGGGTACTTTCCGAGGGAGAATTCGAGAGGCCTCGAAAGTGTTTGAGTCAAGGTAGAGTCGAGGTGACAACTAAGAATATGGGGATAAGTCTTGCATCTGGGTTCGACCTTTTACGAATTTATGATAATATTTGTTAAATATTAGAAGAGCATCGTATTAAGAAACAAGTTCTTGTTGCGATGGAGGGCGCGTAGAAAGGGTAAATTTGGAGACAGGGATGGGGTGCGTCTGTATATTTATCGATATCGATATTATAGTACGTACATATTCTTCTGAATTTCTTACACAACTTGAAACAACTTAACATGTGACAGAAGTCAGGGCGCAGCTAGCTTTTTTAGTTAAAATCTATGATTTTCTTAGCCATAGTTATAGAGAATAGATTCTATAATAGTTACAACGGAATTGGTATTCTCTAAAATCTATGATTTTCTTCATAGCCATAGCAATGCGAATAGATTAGGTAGATACCTACATAGGTTCTTTATTAAGTATTATAAAATTGGTTGACTATGAAAATCATAGATTTCAACGAAATAAGCCAGTTGATCTTTAGCTCAAAAGTAGATGTACTTGCAACCTGTCCCGACAGGGCGCCGTCCTGATCTTTAGCTCGAAGGTTTTTACAAAAGCTTTTATTAAAAAAATATTTTACAACAAAAAGCTTATTCTGTAGAAAACTTTGCAAATAAAATTATCGATACCAGACCATCCCTACCAGGGCTCCGACATTTCCATGTAGGTCGCATAAAAATAACATTTTCGCGCGGCGTAGAAGCACAGCTGCTCAAATATTGAGTTGCTGCAGCCTACGATACGGAGATTGGTTCGCCTCCGCCTTTTGTTTCTTTCCTTTACTCTCTTTTAAAAGTTTTCTTAGGGTTTCGGAGCGGGAAGGTAGAACAGTGGCTTCGTCCGTCCGAACTGTTACATCTTTCCTAAATGGCAATCGGCGGCTATCCCAATCAGCTGTTTCATCAAATTCAGACAATACCAATGTTCTTAGTAACTATTATAGTATCTTGGAATTTAGTGAATGATTCTTTAAATAAAATAAATATGTATAGATAATTGTACGGAACCCTTCGTGTGCGAGTCCAATTCGCACTTGGCCGGTTTCATTTTACGTTTGTTACCTCAGAACTCCGTCATTCATTAACAGATTTGGAAAACTATTTTTTTGGTTGGAATCTTTACTCTTATCTTTACTCTCTAAAAACTTTTCTTTTTGGGGTTCCGGAGCGGGATGGTGGAACGGAATCCTTATGTGCCTTCGTCTGTCCGCTTCCGTCCGTCACGGGCGGTTAATTTAGCAACTACAGAACCCTGTCGACTTGATATTTGGGATAGTTTCATCATCTGGTCTACTCTGGCTTTTAGCGATAAGGCCGCCTATTGTACATTTATGGTTGTTGTTATTTACGATTGTCTTCAGATCATGAGCTCTACATAGCATTTACGAAAATAATCATTGTAAAAAATGATAGGCCCAAGCCGTGTTTGTTGCCCGATTCTTCTAGGCTTCGTTAGGAACATAGCTCCTAAGACGTTTCAAAGTGAAGTGATTTCATTGAAACACTCTTTGACTTATAGATCTATATGGGTTATTTTTAAACTATCGTGATTAGTAGACAGCTATAGATTTTTACATGGGTCCTTATCACGTTATTATCTTTAATTTATTTTCCCGACGTTTTGACATTTTACGATAGACTTGGACATGATTGGTTACGAAAGACCCGTGTAATAATATATACTTACGAGTAAGGGTAGTCAGAAGTTCACAATTCACATATCGTCACGTGCCAATATAATGTGTTTACAATCAGTATTGCAGTGGTGTTGTGGGGTGTCAATGCGATAAATATTTAAGTTACTGCAGTGAGCGTGCTCGACATAAGTAACTCTAAGTCGCGTCGACGCTTTGCGACTGCTTAAGGCTCGGGAATACCCTAAAATTTGTACCGCAAAGCGGAAACCGTCAGACAGCGCCATCTAGCCCTGAACTAAGCAAAGCTTGTACTATGGGAATTAGATAACTGATATAATACTTATATATTGTTTAGTAAATACATACATATTTACACCCAGACACATGTTAATCCTGTATGGGAATAGAACCCACAACCTACAGCGCAGTAGGCAGAGTTACTACCACCTGAGCTGTGAGGCAAGTCAAAACACAGTCTATATGCTGTTACAGGACATTATGTATATTCCAAGTTTAATCGAAATCCGTTTAGTCGTTTAGGCGTGATCAAACATCCTCACAAACTTTCAAATTTATAATACTAGCCGACTGACCCGTGACAGACTTTGTCCTGCCCAAATTACAATAATCGCATACAAAAGAGCACTTTAGAACTTCCATCTTAAAAACCTAAATTGCATCTTAATCCGTTTTGTCGTTAGGGAATGAGGCACAAACATAAGTAGGTAGGTACATGTTTTTTCACAAACTTTTCTATTTATAATATTTTTAGGATTAGCAATGATGGTAGTAGTATCTCAAACTTAATGTCTAGACGAGGAGTTTTATATTATTTATAACAGAAACAAACAGACAGACATATTGCTAGGACGCTTATCCCTGCAAATTCTCGTTACTGCATATTTATGGTAAGCGGTTGATTTGTTAGCCATACTGTAAATTGAGCCGTGTAGCTTAGCGGGAGGTATCTCGACAATACGATTGTTGTGAGTTCGAGTCTCTGTCATGCAATTTCCTGTTTTGAGAAACTAAAATGCCTTTGTTTGGTGTAAACCTGTTTAAAATTCAGTTGCTCAACAAAGGACACTTTTTATTCTTTGATTAAAAGTCAAAAAGGGTGAAGGTCTCTAAGTCATGGTTTTTAAATTTGGAGTGCGAAACTCCAAAAAGTATTTAAGCCTAACGATCCAACACTCATCTCAATGATCACTCGAATCTATTCGAGATTTTTCCACTCAGCGATCGTACGCTTCGTTCTAAAATTGAGCTAATTGCGACGGGAAACGGAGGTTTCCGAACGAAAAAGATGGCTGACTAGATTTTTCGCTTTAATTATCACGACTTCAAATTTCCGAACGAAAAAGATGGCTGACTAGATTTTTCGTTTTAATTATCACGCCGGCTGTAAATTGAAGTGCTCTCCAGCAAATGGGAGGAAGGAATTAGGCAATCAGTAATCAGAGGGGCTGATTTTGATAGCGTCGGCTTTGGCTGTTTGATTTTGCTGTTTTGGCGCCAAAAAGAAGGCGTTGATGTAACCGTTCGCTTGACCTGGTGGTACCTAGTTCTAGTCTTACCCTCGTATTCAAGAACGACACTATGAGAACACGCACCCACAGTGGACGAAATCTTTTTTCATAAACATCACTTTATGTGTTGAGCGCACTATGGCGCACGCTACCGTGTGCCTTAAGAGCTCAACTTTGGCTAGAGGCACACGACAATGTGCCTCTAGTCACACTATGCAGTGTCGCACAACATATAAAGTGATTTTTATGAAAAAAGATTTCGTCCACTGTGGGTGCGTGTTCTCATAGTGTCGTTCTTGAATACGAGGGTTAGGAGCTAGGTGAAGCTACGCCTGTACCTCGCGACCATTGCCTAGATTCTAGATTCATTGCCTGATTCTTCTAGGCCCTAGAAGAATCAGGCAACAAACACGGCGCAAGTGCCTATCATTATTTTCGATAATCCTTTTCGTAAATGCTATGTAGAGAGGAAAAAAAAATTAAGAACCATTATTTCTGCTACCACAATATTAAAAAACCGGCCAAGTGCGAGTCGGACTCACGCACGAAGGCTAACGTACCATTATCTATAACAATCGGCAAAAAAATCCGTTTGTTGTATGGGAGCTTGGGAGCCCCACTTAAATATTTAGTATTTGTTGTTATAGTGGCAACAGAAATACATTATCTTTGATAATTTCAACTGTCTAGCTATCACGGTTCATGAGATACAGTACAGCCCTGTGAGAGACAGACGGACGGACAGCGAAGTCTTAGTAATAGTGTTCTTTTTTTACCTATGAGTACGGAACCCTTAAAAGGCCAAGTCAAGAGTACTCAACCGACGAGCATGCATGAGGAATATGATGAGAGTGAATGAAGCAAAAGATGTATGGAACGTAGCAAGTGGAAAGCCGTGGTCTCTGCCTACCTTAAAAACTGGCAGGATATTATGTATGTACTTAGTAGTTATTTAACTTTTTTAAAGTTCAAGCTTCAGTATATCCAACATTATTCTCGCCTGCATTCTGAAACTAGGAATCTCTTTTGCCGGTCTGTCGTTTGTGTTATAATAGTGTTGTAGTAAACATGTCGATAGTTGTCGATATGTGGAATGAAGAGTAGTTTAGATAAGACTGGCAGGGACGCCGAACGATCGGGCTGGCTTATTTCGTAAAAATCTATGATTATCATATTATGGCTTTGAATACAGGTACAAAGATTTTATAATAGTTACTATGAAAATTGGTATTCTCTAAAATCTATGATTTTCATAGCCAATGCTAAGAGAATAAATTAGATACTGTTAATTAATATATATTATTCATTATAATAATACTTCTAAAGCACTATTATTAAAAAAACAAACGTATGTAGTCTGTGGTACAAAATAGGCGCGAAAAGTACTGATGCAAGATTTGTTACAAACACGTAAGATCTTGCAAAACGTTAGTAAGCGAATATTGAATTATAATTATGTGGAGTTGAGCAGGACACGTAGTCAGGCGTAGGCAATTTAAATCTGTTTAATTACCACTTTTTATATTGAATTGCTTCCGTATTTATGTATATATATTTATGTATTTGCGAATTGTACACACACTCATAATTATATTGTTACTCTTAGCTGTTTGTAATAACATTTAAATTCAATTAAAACTATCTTCGTTTACTCTTTAACTATGTATCTCTCATTAGAGAAACTTAGATTAAATTTCGGAGGAGGGCTTTACCATTCGCGACGCAGCATTCATAGCTACTGCGGCTGTTATCGTTTTTTAGTATTTTTATTTTAGATTTTCTATTTAAAAAAATTTAACAACCAAGGTAGTTTTAATTCGTTCATCATCGAATGAAAACTATTTTGTTATTATACCATCGACATAATAACAACACTACGTCCCACGCGGCATGTAGATAAGTCAGCCATTTGAATGCGCGCCGCGTTCAATCCGCCGCGCGCGCTTTCCGAATTCAAATATTTACAATACAACAGTACCAACTGTAGATGAAAAGTTGGCGCGATATTTATTGGCAGACGTGTTTGTTTTGTTATGTTGGATGAATCGGTTATCGGATAAAGACTTTGGTTTAAAAAAAAGTTTTGTTGTTGGTTCGTAGTTTTCTATGGTTTAACTAGGAAAAAGTTTAGTGATAGTTGTGATGCGTTATACATCTCCTCTAGACTTGATTGACCACACCTAATATTTCCCGTTTTGTCTATTTAAAAATGAATAATTAATAAATAAATATCACCTGTTACAAAACCTTTGCTTAACCTAAGAGATTTTGTTGATGTTGATTATTGTTGATGTTGAATAAGATGTTGTTATTCATTTTAACTACAAATACGGCTAATTACCACGTTTCTTGTTGTATTGCTGACGTTTCGAGACAATTCAGATGCTCTTCATCATGAGCATCGCCCGCGACCGCGATCAACGGTGTACCTATGTTGTTTAAAAATCGTAGTTTTAATATTTTTTTCAATATAAACAGTTTATTTGAAATTTAAAATTTTGTTAAAATGCCCACAACTAGCGATCTCACCCTATATGATAATTTAAATTTTGATGTTTAAATTGTGTCAGGCTGCAAGCCCAACTTTCTTAGATTTACCATAATATAAAGATATAAGTATTCTTCAGTTATCTGGTTCCTATAGTACAAGCTTTGCTTACTTTGGGGCTAGATGGCGCTGTGTTTAAAGTCTGCCAATATTAATTATTATTAAATACGTGACAGGTTGCAAGCCCACTACTAATTTCCTTAGAAACATCCACATAAGTACTTAGATACCTACCAACCATCCTACCTACTAATCATTTCTTAGATCTAACATTACCAACAAAAACGAAACGTAAGAAATGTTTCTTTTTCTCGCCAGAAATAAGCGAATGATAATTATTCCCAAACGATTTACCGGAAATAAGGAAAAAGGGGGAAGGCGAATAGAACCACGTATTTTGTTTACTTGGCCGCGTAGGAGCGGTTTCGTGCAGCGCGACACGCGATCGGCAGCGTGACTTGCGACACATGAAGCATAAACTTGACAACAAAACATTATACTATTACTAGCTGTTCGCTCCGGCTTCGCAGGGTGGTAGGTACCTGGATAAAATGTACTGTAAAGATTTATTTTAATCCGTTCAGTAGTTGCGTGAAAGAGTAACAAACACACACACAGACACACACTCACTCACAAACTTTCGCATTTATTATTTATTAATATTATTAGGATTATAAAGATAATTATTTTTGTATCTTTGTTTACTAGACCCCAGATTGCGTTATTATCGTATCGTCTATTTGTCTCGCATGCCACGAAACTAAGACGCGAAGTCGCCCTCATTGAGACCGCGGTTTTCGGGTGTTTGTTTAGATTCGGCAAAAAAACTTCCCGAAGCCTTGAAGCTAAATTGCCTGGTTGGAAAGAGGCGCTCTTTTATCCTTTCCCCACTCTTGTTCTTTCACGGGCACACGACCTTCAATATCGTAGTTTTTTTGTGGCCTATGACAACGCTACTAAGAGTCAAGGTATATCACTACATAGTATAAAGCAAAGTCGTTTTCCGCTTCCCGCGTCTGTATGTATGGCTGTATGTATGTTTGCTTATATCTTTAAAACTACACAACGGATTTTGATGCGGTTTTTTTTAATAGATAAGAGTGATTCAGGAGGAAGGTTTATATGTATAATAACATGCTTAATATATTAGAGAACCACTGATAATTTTAAGATTTCAAATCAGCGCGACTTTTTTTTTTATATTTTAAATGCTGTTAACGAGTATACAAAGACATTCTGTAATATATTTTGGTATCAGCTTTGCACCCGTGCGAAGCCGGGGAGGGTCGCTAGTATTTCTATAAAATCATAAGGATATCACTTTGAAACGTGTTAGGAGCTAGGTGAAGCTACGTCTATTCCTCGCAACCAAGCCTAGAAGAATCTAATATTCAAAATTTGTTTTCAATTATCCTTTCCTTAATGCTATGTAGAGCTCCATGAGATGCCGTAAGAACAAGGTGAAGGTCTTCTACGATGATAGCGTGGAAACAGTTTGTTGCCTGATTCTTCTAGACAATGGTCACGAGGAACAAGCGTAGCTTCACCTAGCTCCTAGGCCGTTTCAAAGTTATCCTTGTGATTTTATTTAAATACTAGCTCTACTTAGACTTCGTTCGCAAACAAACACGTTTGATTACTAGATAACGCAGTAAAATTAAGTAGACTTCTGGTTTTCCGATCGAAAAACAATTTCTTGGGTATTTTTTTCGATGTCTCTTAATAAAACACAAAATAGAATATAGTGTGTGTAATATAAAGAAAAAAATATAGGTAGATTTAGGTACAGATTTTTTTCGGCTGTCCGGACAGTCGTTGTCCTGTCAAATATCAATAATCCCATAGAAAAAAGCACTTTCAGTATTTCCCGAGAAAAAAATGGGAATTGGTGGCAGAAGGGGGAAAATTAAGGGTTATACTATAGTATTTTTCAGTGCCAAATTATAAAAAAAATAAAAATTTTACAAAGAAAAACAAATTGGGCTGGGCCACCCTTATCACTTAGGGTTATAAAAATAACTTACGACCTATTCTCAGACCGACCGAATAAACACAAAAAAAACATAAAAATCGGTCAAGCCGCTTCGGAGGAGTTTGGTGTCACGAGAATTGTATATTACTACATAGTATAAAACAAAGTTGCTTTCCGCTGTCTGTCTGTCCCTATATGCTTAGATCTGTAAAACTAATACATAGAGTGATTCAAGAGGAAGGTTTATAATGTATAATACATGCATAATATTTATAGTAGAGAAGCACTAATAAGTAATTTTAGAGGTTTCTAATGTGTTGTCGTAAATAAACACATTTTTTACGCTTACATTGCAAACGCTGGCTGAATCCTACGAGATATATCAATACAATGTACTACAGTATTGTACATTAAAGAAACGTCTGCAAAAAAAGTCCGCGATGGTATTAGAAATGTCTTACGCAAGGGCACGGGTTAGCTAGTAGGTATAAGATAAGATATAGATTGTTCATGATTGTCTTACAAAGCTTATGATACCGAAAAACAAAATTTTAAATGCCAAACAAAACCACCCTCTTCAAAAACACGTAAGAGAAATTAATCCCCACTTTAGGGGGAATGCAGTAACCGACAGTCTCCGGGGTATTTTATATCAATCTAGTGGCAACACTTGTGATAAATGGGCTACAAACGTCTTAGCTTTTAATATAATGTTTTTTATTGCCTCTGCGAGTAATTTGGATGTGCTCGGATAGTGGTGGCTGGGAGAGGTGCGTGTTTGATTCTCGACGCGACTGATAGTGATCTGGATCAGTCGTGCTACGGTCTTTACACACGATTCTAACAAAAAATGGTCACTTTAAAGCTTAATATTTCACAAACGGATCCGTTAATCGAAAAGTTGTCTTCACAAATCAACAATATTTATCGTACCTAAAGGGTAAAAACAGACCCTATTACTAAGACTCCGCTGTCCGTCTGTCTGTCACAAGGCTGTATCACAAAAACCGTGATAGCTAGACAGTTGAAATTTTCACAGATGATGTATTTCTGTTGACCTATTTATAATTCTGAAATTTATTTTTCTGTTAAATAAATATTACTTATTTTATCATGCGATCAGACCATTATTTTTTGCTTTCGTTATGAACAGATGCGTCGGCGGTGGAGGTAGGCAGGCGGCATGCAGGGCGGCGCGCCCCCCGCCGACGCCGACCAGGCGCAGTTCGAGGCCGACAAGCGAGCTGTCTACAAGTAAGCACTATCTACATACACACATACTCACACATACTCACACATAAGTACACATACACTTCCATACACATTCACATACATTATATATACATACACACACATACACACACGTACACACATACAGTCACATACACACTAGCACTAATACTCTCACTTAAACTATCTTACACCTGAGGAACATTGAGGTGAAAAACTGAGGTTATAGAACTAATAGGTAAACCACATAAATCAGACTACTTCTTGAGTGTTGTCGGAATGCGTGGCGTATTAGTGCAAGACTCTCTGTACACTTACAGACACCCCCTATTCCCGCTGCTGGCGCTCCTCTTGGAGCGTTGCGAGCAAGCCACGGCGGGGGCCGAGCCCCCGGCCGCCGATGCCTTCGGCGCAGACCTTCAGGCCTTCGTGCAGCATCAGCGCAGGGACACCAGGCCTCTGCTGCTGGACGAGCCGGAGATTGACGGACTCATGATTAAGAGCATCCAGGTAATGCGACCATTCATATTTTCAGGATATCTATTTTGACATCTTTATCGTAAAATATTAAAATCCAAAGAACGTTTTGGGAACAAAAGTAATCCTTTGTTCGTCCCAAGACTGTATGAAATTTCATCGCAATCGCCCCAGAGCGGTTTGGCCGTGATAACGCCACAGACAGACAAACAGACAGAGTTTCTTTAGCGTTTATAATATTAGTATAGACTTTCCTAGTCCTAGTCCCGACAGACTTCGTCCTGTCAAATTTCAATAATCCCATAGAAAAATACACTTTTAGTTGTTCCCGAGTTTTTACGGTTGATTTTCCAAACCTTCTCCTGCCAATTTACAAACACAACAATAAAATATTTATAAAATTTGGTGTAGTCGTTCCGAAATTATACGCGTACAAACATTTCTATACATTTATGTTCATATTCATTTAATATTCCGATCATCAAAGAGGTGTAACTAGACACATGCCCACATTTTGCAGTAGTTAGCATTATTATTAATATTATTATTATCTACCTTCCAGGTTCTCCGAATCCACCTGCTTGAGCTGGAGAAGGTACAGGAGCTGTGCCGAGACTTCTGCGGCCGCTATATCGCCTGCCTCAAGACTAAGATGCAGAGCGAAAACCTGCTACGCACAGACTACAGCGCAGGTATTTAATAAACACGTGCAGTACCATCTGGAATCATCTACTTGCGAACTGAAAACGAAATATCGTAACAATATTCGTATCAAAGTTACATCTATTTCCTCATTGACAATTTATCATTTACGTGAGTAATTTCCCGTTGTTGTAATAATGTCAAAGTTACATCGTTTAAACAATGGAACGAGTTGTCCCCCTGGACAGTTGTTACCATCTGATCCGTCGGTACCATCACAACGGTTGTTCGGTACCACCTGGACCGTTCGGTACCATCCGGACTGTCGGACCGTTGTCATTTACTAATTAATTGTTATTATATTTCAGGTGGTGTTGAGAGTAACAACAATCTATCCGGCTCCATTGACGAGCATTCGAGCACCTCCAACTCCCCACAATATCAGGTATGAAATGTATGTTCATTTCTTTGTCTTACTCTTACTAAAAAATAAATCAATAAATAGGATCACGACTGTAATCCTCAAGTATGGTAGACATTCTCTCAGATCTCCAGGCACTCAGATCCTTGAAGATGTCTAAACGGGTTAATCAGAGGCACGTAAAAACATTGTTAAATTACACATGCCCACATTTTGCATCAGTTAGTATTCCACACGTGACAGGTTGCAAGCCCGTCACCGCCTGGTTTCCTTAAGATGTTTACCTTCACAGTTTTCGAGCACATATTAATTTTTCGAAAAGTAAATTCCATTGATGCACGCCGTGGTTCGAACCCACGACCATCGAAATGAAAGTCGAGGTACCTCCCAACACGGCTTTAGCAAGTTTAACTTAGTTTTTAAGAGTGGGTCAGTTGATTTGAATGATGAATAGTAAAATGTTTGTTCGCAGTCGCCCCCCGCGCCTCTGTCCTATCCGTCGGTGTTCCCCCCCACGGAGCTTCCCTTCGCTACGCACAGGGAGACCCCACGCGAGTACACGGAACCCACAGGTACTAAAAACAATATAATTAATAAATAAAACAATCGTTCAAATTATACTTTACATTTTTGGTGTTTTTCTACCCGGATAAGACGGAAAAAGTGATAAAACCGCATTAACCTAAAAACCATTAAATTTAAAAAGAAACTGTCTTTAATTTAGGTAGCTAGTATGATTAACTAACGTATTATATAAGATTGAACTGTTTAGCTGTTCATCGTTTTGAATAAAAAACTAAATTAGTATTTTGGAAGAGCCAACTTTAGAAAATAAATCTATCGAGAAAATAATTTATGAAAATATCTATTTTGAAATTGTATTTTCCATTTTCCAGCTCCCATAGTGGTGCAAGGGTCGACGCCGATAAGTCAGATCGGCGCAGGGCTTTTACCTACCGATACCTTCACAGGTAATTAGGCCTCATTAGGCCACTACGGAGGCCTATAGGCGGCCTAAATCTGTCATCAGAGTCACTACCAATTAAGGCCGTATCACAAGCTCTAAAGTAATATTACAACGATACTCACGGTGCGAAAGTGACAACGCAATATGAATTTATATAGCGTTGTCAACAACTCAATATTGTTTGTCCACAACTAGACTATGTTGAAGGCTTAAATCTGAAAAAGAGCTAGGAATCGTCTCTTAATACATTTTTTTTTCGCATTTTTCATATGTGAAAAAAAAACATAAAAGTGTCAAAATGACATTTTAGTCCAGAAATGACAATTGACTATCCCCATGATTGCTGTCTAAATTTACGTAAAAAATCGTAAAACTTTAACTAAACTTTTCTAAGTTTTCTAAGTAATTTGATTTATATTCATTATGATTTCCAAAACAAAAAATAAAATGTAAATAATGTATTCCAGGATCAAACTCAAACAACTCATGTTCGTCAGCCTCCCCCCCTCCCGACTCTGAAGGGGACGAGGGGGGGAAGCGAGGAGTTCTGCCGAGACAGGCCACGCAGGCCATGAGGGCGTGGCTTTTTCAACATCTAGTGGTAGGTCAACCGGAAACAAATAGGTTCCAAGTAAACACCGTGAGGTAACCAGTTTGCATTTTTATAAGCGGCGATGGGCTTGCACCTGGTCACGTATGCTAAAATGCAAAATGTGGGCATATGCCGAATATAATGTTTAGACGTGCCTCTGACTACCCCTACTAGACATCTTCAAAGGATCTAAGCGTCTACCGTACTTGGGGATTACAGTCGTGATCCTATTTTTCATTTATTATCAGGGAATGTATAATATGCTTAGAGTTACACACTGCTCAAAATAGCTGACCCAATTAGTATTTTCAGCATCCATACCCAACCGAGGAAGAGAAACGCACTCTGGCCGCTCAAACTCGACTCACTCTGTTGCAAGTTAACAATTGGTTCATAAACGCGCGACGTCGCATTCTCCAGCCGATGCTGGACTGCAACGAGAAGCCGGGTGATTATTAGCTTTATATACGCCACACATCATATATCATACATAAATATAACACTTCACATATCACACATTCACGTATCACCACGCCATACAGCAAATAACTTATCACACGTCACATATCACACATTCACGTATAACACGTCATATATCTTATGTCATACGTCACACATTGCACAGCACACAGTGCACGCATCGCACCTCACACAAAGATCACACATCACAGTCACCTTACCACAAGTTCTAAAGTATTATTAAAACAATGTTACTCGCAGTGCGAAAGTAACAACGCTATACGAGTTCGTATTGCAGAGCTTGTGGTAGGAGCTGAGATATACGTGCTTATGGTAAGGGGGTTGTGTGATGTGTGGATTGCTTTGTGTGAGATACAAGTTTGTATTGCGTTGTCACTTTCGCACCGTGAGTAACATTGTTTTAATATGACTTTAGGAGCTTGTGGTAAGGGGGCTGTTCGATGTTAGGGGTCCAATGTGTGACGAGTGATACGTGAATGTGTTATATGAGTCATTTTCAAAAAAAATGTACATGTTCAAAATCGTGAGCAAACTGTTTTGTGACATACCTGTATTTTTATATACATGTGAGTCACATTTATTGTAAAGCAGAGTTTACATGAAACTATGTCCGGCAGGGAGCAAATGTAGGTTTAATGAAACATGTTGGAATAAACAAATTAAACATTTATTCGATAATATATTTTGTTTGTTTGTGTCCAAAACTATATTTATTTTTACTCTTTCTTTAAATTTGTAATCTTTTCTAGCATGAAAACCATTCTTCTGCTGCTCCTCCTCAAAGTACTTCTTCACATTTATCTCTATTTAAACTCTTTATTATCTTCTTCCATCTCAATATCCTTTCCGAAGCGTAGATTCTTTCGGTATTTGTCATTTAAGTATAATCTCATTAGCTTTCTTCACTTCTTCTTCCACATCGTTTAGTATATCGAGTACATTTGCTCTTTTCTTAATATTTAAAAGAAATCTTCCTCTATTCTTGCAACCCTGGATAATTTATATGTATTATCTTTGCAAAATCAAAATTAAAATAGCGTTTAATCATTGAAATCACTTGGATCATTTAGAATCGTCAAATTTAGTTAAGTTTAATTTAATTACTTAGTTTAATTTTGTTCATTGTTTGTGTTTTTTTTAAGTCTTTGTACCTACTTATTTTTAATACAAAATTAATCTTAATTATTATTGATAGAGCGAGTTGGAGCAGTCCCAGGCTTTTTTGTCGTCTTAATAATCAGATATTTTATAGTAAGCCTTTTTGCATAGTTTACGTTTAATTAAGTTTTTAAATTTGCTAATAGATAGCTTTGCATGTCATTTGGGATTTTGTTATAGAAGCGTACTCATTGCCCTTGAAATGATTTCTTAGTTTTAGTGAGCCTAGTCGTGGGAACAGCGAGTTTATAGTATTTGCATCATGATTATCGCTATTTTTCTTAAACAAACTAATAATATTTTTACGAATATACATTAGATTTTCATAAGTGTACTGGCTAGTACCTAGCCATTATATTTATTTCTTTAAACTTATTTTGCAGTGATTCTCTGGGGCCCATGTTGTAAATTGCTCGAACAGCTCTCTTCTGCAACACAAATATGGTGTTTACGTCTGCAGCACTCCCCCACAACAATATGCCATAAGACATAATGCTATGAAAGTAGCTGAAGTAGACTAGTTTAGCTGTATCTACGTCTGTAAAAAGAACGTATCTTTTTGACTGCGTATGCTGCAGAGCTAAGTCTCTTCGACAATTTATGTATGTGTGGGCCCCATTGAAGTTTTTTATCTAAAGTAATTCCCAAAAACATAGTGGTGTCCACGAGATCTACATGTTCGTTTTTGATTTTTATATCAACATTTACTTGTCAACTAAACTAAGTGCATTTGGTTTATACTACCGAATGTTAAATTCGGTAGTATAAACCGAATGCACTTAGTTTTGTTTTCATTTAATAATAGGTTATTGACATTAAACCAATTTACAGCATTATTTACATCGTCAAAGTAATTCTGTCGTCGCTTCAGTTTAAATAAAAGTTAAGTGTCATCAGCAAACAGTACAATCTCGTGATCATCCCTGATAAGAGAGGGTAGATCATTTATATAAATTAAGAACATGAATGGTCCTAGTATTGATCCTTGTGGCACACCCATTGTTGCTACTGACCCCGGTGAACGCTTTCCATTTACGTCAACTCTTTGTAATCTGCCACTTAAGTAAGAAGTAAGAAGGTCTAGAGCGACACCCTTTATGTCATAGTGGTGTAATTTCCTGATTAATGTATCATGATGTAAACAATAAAATGCCTTGGATAAATCACAAAAAATACCTAAAGCATCGCGAGAGTCTTCCCAGGCATCGAAAATATGGGATATCACTACCGCTAGTTCACTCATTTCTTCGGATTGGATTCTCCTTCACAACTTCTTGGAATTTCAAAGTTAATGACTTTATTAGGGTTCCAATTCTCTTTTTGGATTACATCATTCATACTTGTATTCTTGTTTATGTTTTTCCTATTACTTTTCCCTATTTATTTATTTATTTAAGTACTTATATCGCTATGTGTCTTTAATCTTTAAATTGACGTAGCCTGTATACATTAAAAATTGTTTATTTTATTATCAGTGGTTGTTTTGTAAACATGTGCTAAGATTTCCGTAAGGTTTCTTCTAAGTAATAAATAAAAAGGATCACGACTGTAATCCCATTCTGTAATCGCATTTATAATATTATTAGGATAGTAAGGAACCCTTCGTGCGCGAGTCTAACTCACACTGGGCCGTTTTTTTGTTTTTCTAAAAATAAGACAATAATAATTAGTACTTAATACTCTACCGGAACAACACGCTCGGATCATGATTTATGGTGGTTTCATTTAATAAGTAAAACAAAACAACAGTTGGGAGAATCAAAAAGAAAATACTAAGAAATATGACATCGTCAATATTATTATTTATTATTATTTCGTTATTCTATGACAACGCGGCGTGGCGACGCTGAAGTGTCGCACGTCTGTAAGAACCCTTACTAATTTAACTGAAATAGTTAAAACACAGGTACTTAGTTATCTTGCTCTATTTAGGAATTCTTACCGGCAATGTGATTGACGTTATAATAAAGGGTCGGTGTAATTTTTATACGAAACTTTCAACTAATACACGTTTATATTTAAAGGCAATAAGGTATCAAACTGTTTTTAAATAAATATCAGAATGATCTATTTACCGTAAATGTCTGACTTATTTATTAGTGAAATGTCATTTATGAACATAACACCGGACTAAAATATATTTGTTATTAAATTTTCAGACAGTGTAAACGTATCTTAATATTCACATAGATCATTTAAGTCATGAAATGTGACTCACATGTTTAGCATTTTTGTGAAAAACATAACCTCGATAAGCAAAAATATCAGAATAACTTGTAGTAGAGATAAATACGATACATACTTAGAACTTGTATTAATAGGACAACGCTATGAAAATAATTGAAAATGAAGTATCATTTTATTTTCTTTGGAAATGCACTGTGATTCACATGTTTTTATTTTATACAAATTGCAGTGGCGTTTCGTCACATCAAATAAACTGACACTAAATCCAAATTGCGGAGATTTTGGCGGGAACAGCATTGAGCAAAGTGTTGCCAGATATCAAAAATGATCTTCGAGTAGTAGAAATGGTACAAATAGCTACGAAATTGACCGTGACATACTCTGAGTGACTCACATGTTAAGAATCTCGGACAAATTTAAAATATAGTTTTTTATTGCTAAAGCACCGCGTAGAATAATATTATTATGAATAAATAATAAGAAATATATTTATTATATTAGTTAGATAGTTAAAAAGTTTAACAGAGAACACATTAGAACTTTATGATGATTCAAAACTATTAGAGTGTATAAAAGACATTTCTGTTGTAATGGAACGTGAAAGGTGGCATACCAAAAAAATGTTTATAAAATACTATTCACATGTAATTATGCTCTAATTTCTATAAAATCTTGAAGAGGGAAGTTCATATTTATAGAAAAGATTGCCCGAATTGAAAAATATTCAACACTGATTCCGTAAAAAATATTGATATTAGTCGGACATTTATTTGTTTGAAATGTACAGTTTTTTTGAAAATGTCTGATATATGACGTGTGATATGTGAAGTGTTATATTTGGTGTGTGATATAGGATGTGTGATTTGTGACGTGGGATAAAGGAGCTTATGGTATGGCCTTAATTAATGTGGTCGATGTCCTAATACAAGCCTGTGTTGTATGTTTTTCAGGTGGTAAGAAAAGCAAGCATGGTGCTGGCGTCGGCAAGCGTTACTGGCCAGACGCACTTTCCAGTCCTCAGTTCACTGCTGGTGAGTTAGAAAGAAAGAGAGAAAAGAAAGAAAAAAGAAAGAAAATAATAAAAAAGGCATACACAGTTACGGTGTTACAAGCTTTTATTTAATTTGCATTGTTCGTATGTATGTTTAAACCATTTTTCGACTATTTGTTGGTATCCGATTGAGCTGAAATTTTGCATACACCTTTAGTTCTGGTGACAATATGTATAATAATATGACAGCGAGCTGATCTGATGGAGTCAGGAGCTGTTCAACAGACACTCACAACGGAACTCCTTAGTAAACAGTTCGATTGAGTAAAAACTTTTGATACCTGTCAAGTTCCAATGACAATGTAATATTATGTGACAGGTGATAGCGCGCTGCTCTGATTTCTAGCTCGAAGGAAAATTTTACAAAAGCTTGTTTTGAAAAAATATAATTTAACAGAAAACTTATTTATTATTTCTTGTTATTTAGTTAGTCAGTCAGTTAGTAACGAAAGACTTTTATATATCTAATTTCTCTTTCTTACCAGCAGGTCTTCTCTCGTCATCAGAAGACGAGGCCGAGGGCGATGCATCAGCTGATGAAAACGAACAGACAGACGAGCATTCCAACGACCAGTTCCCGATACCCAGCCTGCATTAGGCGATAAGTATCATTACTTATGGCTCAGCCGATACACACGGACAAAAACATCTTCATATTATATCTTTGACAAATTTTAGTCAGTTTGTGGTAGCACTTGTGGTGGCAATTCTGTGGTGTCACTAAATTCTGTGGTTCACAGACTAGCTAAAAATTTTATAATATGATCTTTCTTATTCCTTTTACGTTAAAGTCTAAATTGTCATAACCTCAAAAAGACTGTTTTAAACTTACATACATTTAGTAAAACAAAATTGCATGATGATGTATATAAAAAATAATGTAATTTTACTCAACACCAATTTACATGTTGACTAAATTTACATTAAATGATATAGAAAATCATAAAAGCACTTGAAACTACTGAGTTTTAGAACTTTAGAATTCTGATGTTACGCTTATTTAAACTTTAACGTAAAAGGAATAAGATCGATCGTGTTTAAATTTAGCCAGTTTGTGGAAACATAATTGCCACCAATATCTTTAAACATAGTTGCCACTATTTGCCATCAATATCTTTATTGGTTATTCCATTGTCCGTTTAAGTCGGTGACTGGTTTTTGCTCAAGAAAGAACCAGTGGGTTGAGAATTGTAACCACCTAGTATTTTGGATCTGATCTATCTTTCCCAACTATCTATAGAATTTTATTCTTAAAAATTATTTATTTGTGTAAATTACGAGAATGGCGCGGCGATGGGCTTGCAACCTGTCACGTATGGAATGCTACTGCAAAATGTAATGTTAGGACGTGCCTCTAACTACCCCGTTTGGACAGTATTTTTTATTTACAATGTTCTTTCACGGTACGGAAGATAGTGTCACATCACAATTAATTATAAAAAAAAACTAAATATTTTAGTTACTTTTTTGCATAGATATAAAAGTTTTTCACTTGTTGGGAAAAGTGGGAAAAAAATCCATAAATCCCAATTGATTGGAGTATCCAGTTGGGAAAGTCAGAACAGATCTGGTCGCGTGTGGCAGTCAGAGATGTGATTAGAAGTTACATGAAAATTGGACGAGCATTTTCCGAAATTCAGGAAACTTGGGCCGAGATACGCCAAAAAAATGACAATTATGTAAATTTGTATACGTTTAATTTAAATAACGTCATGACAGTACGTGTCACAATGTAATACTGTAAAAGACATTAATATAATTGACAGTATACCATTTTGTTTGTAAGTAATTTTAGATTAGAGAATAGTTGGTTGTGTGTACATGTTATTGTAAACTAGCAGTCTGATCATAAGCAATTTGATGCCTTAGGTTACATTATTGCAATTTTCGTGGGGATCTCTAACTTTTTAGAAAATAAAGTATAGCCTATGTTACTCGCTGATAATGTAGCGTAGTTTTTTAGTTTATCCATTACAAACAAACACAAAAAAACAAAAAAAAAACTTTTTTTACTTACATACCAAAAAAAAAAACTTATTCGGCCACAAATCTTTTTGGAAGTCGAATATTTAGTTCAAAACAGATTAGTAAAAGTTTTTCTGTTTAATATTGATTTAGTAATTAAAAAGTATACGCAAAAGTAAATGAAAACACAAAAAATCTAAAATTATGTAAAAAGTATACGCAAAAACTACACGAAAACTAAAAATATCAAAAATCATTATAAAATGTATACGGAAGAAAACTCGAAAATTAAAAATATTTATAAATTATATAAAAACACACATTTTAGGTATAGGATTTCAAGATATACGTAAATAATTGATTGTATACGATTTTTATTCGATTTAATTAAATTAGAGTCTAATTTTATCGAAACTTGTAAGTATTCCAGCCTTGCAAGTATTTAAAACACATACCAGGTTTTCATACGAACGGAAATACCTGGTTGTAAAACCTGGTTGCGGATATACGTAGCAAAAATTCTAAAGTATTCTAAAAACTTAAAATTTTGCGAAAGTGTAAGGTTTCCGAAGAATTTTTATAGATTGTCTCGTGGTTGCCGATATTAATTTGTCCAATTCTACCGATAACGATCGGTAATAGGTACCGGGCATTAAGGACATTGTATACGCATTTTGTCAATATTATACATGCAAAGTTATTGATGTCAATATTTTTTATGTAAGTTTTTTGTATACGCATTCAATTGCTTGGTGTTTTTTTAGTTTTGTAAATTTTACAATAAAATGTACACATTACCGCTATTATTAAACATGTATACGTAAATCATACCTCAGTAATAAACTAAATAATCATAATAATTAACTATTAATTAAAAAGAAATACTCATTGCCAGCGTTAGGGGTAAAATGCTTCAATTTTAACACAAAATTTATTGAATTATATATAAAAAAAAAAGTAATTGTTAATTCATTCATTCGTTCATTCTTCATTCACTCGCGATTAGTACACATAAATATTGTTCGTATGATTATTATTGATTATTGAGTCACTATTTTGAGGTGCACTAAGAAAGAAGTTTTTGATATTCAATCCCTAAGGGGGTGCAGGGTTGAGTCTGTTTGAAAAAAAACTTCGCGCGAACGAATTCGCGAAGGTTTTCATTAGTACGTGATAAATACCCGTGTCAGAAAGTTAAATGAAATAAAATGATATTTGTTTGACATAAAAACACAAGATAATAATCATGTACTTAGGAAAAATAAAACAGTTAATAAAGATTAGAAACGGCTATTCAATACCATAGACAAGAACTCACCGCCATTTTGAAGAATGATTTGTGAATGAATGAAATTGCATTATTGTACACCATAACAATTGTCGGAAACTTAATTTAGAGCAAACCTTTACAATGGGCTATCTTAACGCTAAAGAGCGATCTCTTCCTACCTTAGATGAACGGAAGAAGACAATGTTAAAATTGAAGCATATTCCACAAACAATGCTGTTCTTTCACATCTCAAAGAGATATTTAGTGCATTTTCCGAGCGTTCGTCAATTTTAATGTATTGGCTGGTTGTGAATTTTTATTTTACTCCATTGATATACCGACTGACTCTCAAATAGGGAATGTTCTTAAAGAATATATACACTTAAATATACTATCTGTATGTCCCGGCTTCGGACGAGTGTTTTTGATACCTTAGGTTGCATATTATTAGCTGTTTGTCTGCGCGGATGTACTAATGAAGATTATAGGCAAACTTTTAATACCTTAGGTTACATTATTGCAATTTTCGTGGGGATCTCTAACTTTTTTAAATATAAATTATAGCCTATGTTTCTCGCTGATAATGTAGCTGTTGATAGGTGAAGGAATTTTTAAAATTAGTCCAGAAGTTTTTTGGTTATTCCATTACAAACAAAAATACACATTTTATTGGGTAGATTTCTGTGAAAAAAATATAAGATGGTGGTTAGTGTTGCCATCTATAACGCCTCAAGCCTTCTTTAAGAACATTCCTTATTAAAAAAAACTATTTTTTACTGCTGCATCTATAGATAATACCGTCCACAGACAAAATGTATTTATTTTTTACTTGTTTTTTTGTACTTCTAAGTTTTATAGTATCGCTAAATGCGTGTGAGACCATTTGGTTATTAACTAGCTCCCGTCCGCGACTTTGAGCGGTACCGACATAAAAACTAGCCTATATACAAGTTAAATTCACGAACTATATCTGTATCGAGTTTCATTAAAATCGGTGTAGCCGTTATTGTGCAATTTAACCTCAAACATAACCTAAAAATATACCCTCGTTGTCTTCACACGCATCACGTGATACGATCTTAGATATATTATGTAACAGTATATATACTTTTTAATTATCGCCGCCATATTAGTATAGATTAATTAAAATTAAGGCCTATTTTAAACGATTATACGATTGTACTATACGAAATGAAAACATAACATTTGATTCAAAATTGTATACGCAAAAAATAAAGAATAATCGAAATTTTTAAAATTAGATGTAATTTTTTTTGACGATTGGGATTTGCATCGGGATATAACGTATAACATTTTCAGCATCTTATGTCAAAATAGTTTTTTTTAATTCGAATGTAACTTTCCTTTTGACGATTGGGATTGGAATTTGAATCGAGATAAAACGTATGACTTTTAGTATGTTATGTCAAAATTTTTATTTTTTTAATTCGGATGTAGGTACTTAACTTTCTTTTTGACGATTGTGGTTGGGATTCGAATCGGGATATGACATTTTCAGCATATTTTGTCAGTTATTTTTATAGTTCGGTTGGCTCTCTTTTGGGGATGAAATACCCTCTCGATAATGAAATATATAATATCTAATACATAATAACATATTACAGAATATTTACAAAATACACAAAAATATACATTAAATTCCAGCGAGCTGTCCGTGTAACCGTGTCCTAACTTTAAGATCATACTTATCTCTTAAGAACGCACCTAGCGTTGACATTCTGTATGCTAATATAGTGTCAAAAGATAAGTATGATTTAAGTTTAAACGAAGGTGGTTCTTTATGAAAAATCGTGATTTACGTAAAAATGCCTATTTCGATGGAAAGATGTAAATATGCTGATGTTATTAGTATTAGTATTGAAAAGGGCTATTTTGCTGATAAGACGCTCATAAATTAAGATGATACTTAAATACTTGCGGTTTTTTTATCTAATCTAAAATGAAAAATTGGATAATAACCACAGAACATAGAAGAGACTAGTTATGCTCGCAAATGTAACGAAAACATTTTTAGAAAAAAAATTGTGTGTTTGTCAGCTCCGACGCACGACTGGAGTTTACCAGATCGTGCATAGAGCGTACCCCCACTATAAGATGTTTTGCCATCAGTAAGAGTGAGAGAAAGCATTATAACGTATAGACAAAGTAAGGGTACACACTACCCACGATCTAGCTGCACTGCTCACACCAAATTAGAAAGTTGCGCACCAAAAACGTAACGAGGTCATTCGTTCAGTAGATTTTACTACTCACATTTTTTTCATACCGGGCGCCTTATATCAAAAACCGATTCTTATGGAGTAAACTCCAAAAAAACAAATAAAAAAGCCATCTTGTGTAATAAAATACAATAAAAAAAAGATAACCGAGATTGAAGATAGAATTTTTGAAGCTACGCCTGTTCCTCTCGATCATAGTCTGAATCAGGTAACAATCACGGCTTGGGGCCTATCTTTTTTTTCAATGAACCTTTCCTTAATGCTATGTAGAGCTCCAGTGTGGTGCCGTAAGAACAAGATGAAGGCTCAAACAAGAATAATAATTAAAAGTACTAATCCAGTACAACGATAAAAATGAACTAAAGAGCTTCAGCACAAATTTTAAAAGCAGCACACGCTACACTTGATTTAGAAATTACTTAATTATTGTTCGTGTTATCTCTTCTACGTTTTGTAATAACTGTAAAACACAGAAAAATTCGTAAAATAGCCCTTATCTTATATTGGGGTGTCAAAAATTACAAAACACATGTTTTTTTTTCTATAAACGATGAAAACTTTTTTATTTAACCAAAATTCGATGCAATAAGGTGATTAAATTGATAAATCAATATATTTAATACGAAAATGTCGACGATGTTAGTCTGTTGTATGTAACGAATATACGTAAATTGGATGGTGAAAAAATTTAAAATTTAAGAATTTTTTATATATCTAGCTAGTAATTTCTAAGTATACCTATGTAGCAAATACATTTTTTAAATATTTTCAAAATGTACCTACTTGGAAGCCACTGTGATGCTACCTATTGATGAGTGGTAAAGTTGTCAACCGACGAAAAAAGAAGGCTTTTCATTCGACGCACATATACTTTTTTATGACCATGATTTTATTTCCCTGGTGATATCGTTTTGTTTTTTTTTATCGTGTAGAGAAAAGCCCCAAGATGGTCCCATTTAAATTATATTAATGTAGGACTAATAGTTCCTTTATAAAATTTAAAAAAAGATGAAACATTTTTTTGTTTTTATTTTTTAAAACGTAATTATTTTTAATGTCATGACAAGGTTTGTACGAAAGAATTTCTTTTTGAAATCCACTGGAAATTACTTAATTCGTGTAGAAAGTGAAATAAAATTGGAAATTTTAACACATCTGTTGGGACGTAATGCAATTACCACTTAGCAATAGTTAGCAACTTAGATGTAGTGTTTTGTTGCTTATGTTTTTTCCAAGCGTTTCTTTATTATAGTGAAAAATGTCCAGTTGTAGTATACTATAGGATAACGCTTGATAGTATAAGCATTTGAAGTTATACATAATAAAAATTACGGCATAATTTTTTGCTAGTCAATAAAGTAATTATTAATAGGCTCGTACGAGGTTTTTATTTGGACCCTTTAGGCCGTGCGCTGCGTTAAGCGGGCGTCCGTCGCGGGTGTCCGTCGCGGGGACCCGCGCCGTGCCCCGTGCCAATAAAAAACCCGCTGCACGCAGCGCTGATCTATGAGATTACATGAAACAGCACGCCACGCGGGCGCCCGCGACGGACACCCGCGATCAGGGACCGAATAACCGAAAAATTAAGATACCTCTATTTATCGATATGACGTCATACCGATAAATTCCGGTATTCCATATATTTCAATACCTAAAAATATAACGGTACCGAAAAGCTTCTACCGAAATTCATAGTGGTATACTAAAGGTTGAATAACGATACCGCAATTTCTACCCAAATATTATAGGTTTTCTCACTCCCCCGCGCGGCGGGGAGCGGCGGCGGCGGCGGTCGGTGCATCAAACGACTTACTACGTTTGTTTTGTTGTGTTGTGTCAGTTTCAGTTGTGTGTGATGCGACATACGAACTATACCTATAGCGAACTGCAAATTCAAAATCGAACTCAAAATTTCATTACTTAGATGATAGGTCTGTTCCCTACCTACGTAGTAGGTACTGTATCTACCTCTACCTAGTAGGTATTGTCGGCGGATCTTAGTTTAGTTAGGTAAGTATCTACCTACCTACGTAAAGATAGCTGTTTGGTTGCGCGGCAGACAATTTTTGACCTTATCCAGTGACACATAACCATTCTTGCTGTGACACGGCACGTAGGTAGGTAGGTACCTACTGACCTTACCTGCCTCACTATGTTTTGTACCTATTGAATGTAGGTACCTGCCTACCTCGGTACCTACCCACCTAGGTAGGTAGGTACCTACCTACAGTTCTGCCAGCGGGTCTAGGCATTCGTGTAGTTAGCTGTGTGTACGCAGAAATGGTTTTGTGTCAGTGACACAAAACCATGATAAGGTCGAAAATTGTCTGCCGCGCAACCAAACAGCTCACTTCACAGATGCCAAGATCCACCAACCCGGGTCAGCCGGCTTATTTCGTAAAAACTATGTTTATCATGTTATGGCTTTCAATGAAGTTTAGGTGGGACATATAAATTGGAATTCTCATAAATTTTAGAGAATACCTACCTACCTATTTCACCTAAACTGCATTGAAAGCCGTATAGAGTAGGTAGTACCTATGTACTTTACTTACTATTAAAGTATAAATATTATGTGGTATGTGGTAGGTAAGTATAGGTTACCTAATACCTACCTATAATTAAAAATTTATAATAGGTAGATATTTGTTTGACCCACCCACCTATGCACTGTTGCGTAGTGAAGGGTAAGACTAGGAATAGATGCCTCACTGTTGTGCGTGTGTAGTGAAGGGTAAGACTGGGAATAGATGCCTCACTTTTCGAAGTTTATATCGTATTTACTTACCTATCTACATATATAAAAATTTTGCTTTACCTACTGACTGACTGATCTATCAACACACAGCCTAAACCGAAACTTAAAATTTCTTCAGCGCTGTAGGTTGTGCGTTCAATCCCAACCCGGGGCAAATATTTGTGTGATGAACATAGATATTTGTTCTGTGTCTGGGTGTTAGTACCTAACTATATCTATCATAATTATTTATGTACCTACTTAAGTATAAAATTATTTACCTAAGTATTCTATCAGTTAACTAGTTCCCATAGTACAAGCTTTGCTTAGTTTAGGGCTAGATGGCGATGTGTAAAATGTCCAACAATATATATCTATTTATTTATTTATTTATTAGTTTAACATAAATCTATTTGTTATTATAATAACTGCCACAGATGACTAACTCCATCAAAATAAGTATAAATAAATATATGGACGGGCAGAAAACTGTATTAATTTGTGGGAAATGGTATGTGGGTTTTATTTATTTCTTCTCAATGTGTATAACCTTTTTTTAGGTAGAAAAAGACGTCTGTCATCAGATGTTTTTTGCGGCTTGGATGTTGGAATGTCGCAGAGTATTTTGCCGACAGTTAGCAAACGCAAAAAAGCAGATCATAGACGAGTTTCTAATTCATCTGATGAAGGATCGCCATCAGCCCCAGTGTCCCCTGTATATGAATCTGATTTACATTTGAAGAACTGTATGCCGTCGCCGAAAAAAGAAAAAGAGAAACCAGGAACTGAATGTGTTTTCGAATGCGATGATTGTGTCAGAGAAAATAAAATTGATAAGGGAAGTTATCATTTCTGTCACATGCTCTTGGATGAGCTACAATTTGTACGTCCATGTATGCGAAACATGGCGTATAGGCATATCTTAAAGATTGTTGACGCAGTAAAAGGGCAACATAAAATGGGCGAAGAAATCCAAGTAACTTATCCACCTTTTAAACACTAGATGTACAACAAAATTGATTAAAAATAAAAAAACTATGCAAATTTTAAACATGTATTAATGTTATCTTTATTACTTATTTTATATTTCCTACTAATATTATAAATGCGAAAGTTTGTGTAGATGGATGGATGTTTGTTACTGTGCAGTCGGCGGATCTAGGCACTCGTGAAGTTAGCCGTAGAAACGCACAAATGGTTATTATGTCACTGTATAAAGTCGAAAATTGTCTGCCGCGCATCCAAACGGCTAACATCACCAGTGCCTAGATCCGCCGACTGCACAGTAACAAACATCCATCCTACAACTACTTCAACTACTAAACAGACAGATTTGGTTGAAATTTGGTTTATAGATAGACTATGACCGGGTATAGATAAAAATTGTCCTATATTTAAATACAGGTCATAATCTAATACGCTAATCAGTAATTAATTGTTCTGTTGGCAACGTTTTACAATTAGAATTTCCAAAAAAATAAACAATTAAAACAATTTCGCTCTTATTCCTTTACAATAAAGTCTAAATTTGAGTAATCTCAAAATTTTAAATTTGGAATTATTTTTTTTCGTTTATTTCTGATGAACGAAATAAATAAGAAAATCAAAATTTCACTTTACTTTTATTGACTAGATTTACGTAAAAAAATAGTTAAATTACTTAAAACTAGCCTACGTTTTAAAACTGTCATCCTGAGGTTACGCAAATTTAGACTTTAACGTAAAGGAATAAGAGCGATGGTGTTTTAGGATTCCGAAATTTTTTTATGGGCACAATAGAATCGCCACCTACTTTAATTTAAATTTTATCATAAAGAAATAAAAGAGAAGTTATGTGTATTTATTAGGTAAATACCTACCTGCCGGTAATTTATTTTCCCGACATTTCGATTATGTTACTTACCTACAAATAATTACAATAGCCATGGTCGCGAGCAGACGTCATAGTCGGGAAAATAAATTAAAGGTAGGTACTTAATTACGTGATAAAGACCCGTGTCAAAATCTATAGTTAAAGGTAGGTAGGTACCTACCTACTGTGCGTGAACGCGTGCGCAACAGAACAGAACAAACAAAGTTTTATTAACCTGTGTGTCGCTCGATTGACAAAGACGTGTGTGTGCGTTCACAACAAACGAACTCGCTCTGAGTTTTGCCCCTCACGCGCCCTCCCCCCCCCTCCTCCCTTCTCTCATAGCCGACGAACGACACTCAAGATTTTTTCGATACCGTTATTCCATACCGGTATAATTTCGGTATGGCCCAACCGCTATCGAATAACGGTACCGTTATATTTTTGCGGTACCAATACCGTTAACCTCTACCGCTTTCAGTCCCTGCCCGCGATGGACGCCCGCTTAACGCAGCGCACGGCCTTAGTTATCCTAATCAGGGACTGAAAGCGGTAGAGGTTAACGGTATTGGTACCGCAAAAATATAACGGTACCGTTATTCGATAGCGGTTGGGCCATACCGAAATTATACCGGTATGGAATAACGGTATCGATAAAATCTTGAGTGTCGTTCGTCGGCTATGAGAGAAGGGAGGAGGGGGGGGGGGGAGGGCGCGTGAGGGGCAAAACTCAGAGCGAGTTCGTTTGTTGTGAACGCACACACACGTCTTTGTCAATCGAGCGACACACAGGTTAATAAAACTTTGTTTGTTCTGTTCTGTTGCGCACGCGTTCACGCACAGTAGGTAGGTACCTACCTACCTTTAACTATAGATTTTGACACGGGTCTTTATCACGTAATTAAGTACCTACCTTTAATTTATTTTCCCGACTATGACGTCTGCTCGCGACCATGGCTATTGTAATTATTTGTAGGTAAGTAACATAATCGAAATGTCGGGAAAATAAATTACCGGCAGGTAGGTATTTACATAATAAATACACATAACTTCTCTTTTATTTCTTTATGATAAAATTTAAATTAAAGTAGGTGGCGATTCTATTGTGCCCATAAAAAAATTTCGGAATCCTAAAACACCATCGCTCTTATTCCTTTACGTTAAAGTCTAAATTTGCGTAACCTCAGGATGACAGTTTTAAAACGTAGGCTAGTTTTAAGTAATTTAACTATTTTTTTACGTAAATCTAGTCAATAAAAGTAAAGTGAAATTTTGATTTTCTTATTTATTTCGTTCATCAGAAATAAACGAAAAAAAATAATTCCAAATTTAAAATTTTGAGATTACTCAAATTTAGACTTTATTGTAAAGGAATAAGAGCGAAATTGTTTTAATTGTTTATTTTTTTGGAAATTCTAATTGTAGAACGTTGCCAACAGAACAATTAATTACTGATTAGCGTATTAGATTATGACCTGTATTTAAATATAGGACAATTTTTATCTATACCCGGTCATAGTCTATCTATAAACCAAATTTCAACCAAATCTGTCTGTTTAGTAGTTGAAGTAGTTGTAGGATGGATGTTTGTTACAGTGCAGTCGGCGGATCTAGGCACTGGTGATGTTAGCCGTTTGGATGCGCGGCAGACAATTTTCGACTTTATACAGTGACATAATAACCATTTGTGCGTTTCTACGGCTAACTTCACGAGTGCCTAGATCCGCCGACTGCACAGTAACAAACATCCATCCATCTACACAAACTTTCGCATTTATAATATTAGTAGGAAATATAAAATAAGTAATAAAGATAACATTAATACATGTTTAAAATTTGCATAGTTTTTTTATTTTTAATCAATTTTGTTGTACATCTAGTGTTTAAAAGGTGGATAAGTTACTTGGATTTCTTCGCCCATTTTATGTTGCCCTTTTACTGCGTCAACAATCTTTAAGATATGCCTATACGCCATGTTTCGCATACATGGACGTACAAATTGTAGCTCATCCAAGAGCATGTGACAGAAATGATAACTTCCCTTATCAATTTTATTTTCTCTGACACAATCATCGCATTCGAAAACACATTCAGTTCCTGGTTTCTCTTTTTCTTTTTTCGGCGACGGCATACAGTTCTTCAAATGTAAATCAGATTCATATACAGGGGACACTGGGGCTGATGGCGATCCTTCATCAGATGAATTAGAAACTCGTCTATGATCTGCTTTTTTGCGTTTGCTAACTGTCGGCAAAATACTCTGCGACATTCCAACATCCAAGCCGCAAAAAACATCTGATGACAGACGTCTTTTTCTACCTAAAAAAAGGTTATACACATTGAGAAGAAATAAATAAAACCCACATACCATTTCCCACAAATTAATACAGTTTTCTGCCCGTCCATATATTTATTTATACTTATTTTGATGGAGTTAGTCATCTGTGGCAGTTATTATAATAACAAATAGATTTATGTTAAACTAATAAATAAATAAATAAATAGATATATATTGTTGGACATTTTACACATCGCCATCTAGCCCTAAACTAAGCAAAGCTTGTACTATGGGAACTAGTTAACTGATAGAATACTTAGGTAAATAATTTTATACTTAAGTAGGTACATAAATAATTATGATAGATATAGTTAGGTACTAACACCCAGACACAGAACAAATATCTATGTTCATCACACAAATATTTGCCCCGGGTTGGGATTGAACGCACAACCTACAGCGCTGAAGAAATTTTAAGTTTCGGTTTAGGCTGTGTGTTGATAGATCAGTCAGTCAGTAGGTAAAGCAAATTTTTTATATATGTAGATAGGTAAGTAAATACGATATAAACTTCGAAAAGTGAGGCATCTATTCCCAGTCTTACCCTTCACTACACACGCACAACAGTGAGGCATCTATTCCTAGTCTTACCCTTCACTACGCAACAGTGCATAGGTGGGTGGGTCAAACAAATATCTACCTATTATAAATTTTTAATTATAGGTAGGTATTAGGTAACCTATACTTACCTACCACATACCACATAATATTTATACTTTAATAGTAAGTAAAGTACATAGGTACTACCTACTCTATACGGCTTTCAATGCAGTTTAGGTGAAATAGGTAGGTAGGTATTCTCTAAAATTTATGAGAATTCCAATTTATATGTCCCACCTAAACTTCATTGAAAGCCATAACATGATAAACATAGTTTTTACGAAATAAGCCGGCTGACCCGGGTTGGTGGATCTTGGCATCTGTGAAGTGAGCTGTTTGGTTGCGCGGCAGACAATTTTCGACCTTATCATGGTTTTGTGTCACTGACACAAAACCATTTCTGCGTACACACAGCTAACTACACGAATGCCTAGACCCGCTGGCAGAACTGTAGGTAGGTACCTACCTACCTAGGTGGGTAGGTACCGAGGTAGGCAGGTACCTACATTCAATAGGTACAAAACATAGTGAGGCAGGTAAGGTCAGTAGGTACCTACCTACCTACGTGCCGTGTCACAGCAAGAATGGTTATGTGTCACTGGATAAGGTCAAAAATTGTCTGCCGCGCAACCAAACAGCTATCTTTACGTAGGTAGGTAGATACTTACCTAACTAAACTAAGATCCGCCGACAATACCTACTAGGTAGAGGTAGATACAGTACCTACTACGTAGGTAGGGAACAGACCTATCATCTAAGTAATGAAATTTTGAGTTCGATTTTGAATTTGCAGTTCGCTATAGGTATAGTTCGTATGTCGCATCACACACAACTGAAACTGACACAACACAACAAAACAAACGTAGTAAGTCGTTTGATGCACCGACCGCCGCCGCCGCCGCTCCCCGCCGCGCGGGGGAGTGAGAAAACCTATAATATTTGGGTAGAAATTGCGGTATCGTTATTCAACCTTTAGTATACCACTATGAATTTCGGTAGAAGCTTTTCGGTACCGTTATATTTTTAGGTATTGAAATATATGGAATACCGGAATTTATCGGTATGACGTCATATCGATAAATAGAGGTATCTTAATTTTTCGGTTATTCGGTCCCTGATCCTAATCCTACTAATATTATAAATGCGAAAGTTTGTGAGTGAGTGTGTGTTTGTTACTCTTTCACGCAAAAACTACTGAACGGATTAATATTAAACTTTACAGTAAGCCGGGGCGAGCAGCTAGTAATATTACTTATAAATGCGAAAGTTTGTGAAAAGACCCAAAATCAATCAGGCCTGAACGACTGAAAGAATTAAGATAAAATTTGCTGTAGTATGTGTATGTAGATAAAAAAACTGGATGGATGAAACTTTTAGTCTATACACTACACGGTCAGCTGATGGAACAATAGACGCCGCCATATTGGCCTCGGCTGCTCTGACGAGCGCCTTTCACTTTATCCCTACTCCGCGGCCGACCGTCACGCAACATGCGACACACAGACCAAAAAAATTGTAAAGTTTCACTTTAAAAATCGGAATAAATTGGAAGTGGCCTGAAAGTGCTTTTTATGCGATTATTGAAATTTGGGCAGGACAAAGTCTGTCACGGGTAGGGTATTAAACTAAAATGTAATGTTTGTGTCTCTGACTACCCCTCTTAGACATCTTCCGGAGTCTGAGCGCCTGGATATCTGAGAGAATGTCTACTAAAGGTAGGTACTTGCTACTTGGGGATTAGAGTCGTGGTCCTACTTTTTTATTATTTTTAAGTACTATTGACTCATCACTATTTCAAGGGGTACGTAGGTAAATAAAAACAATAGCTTATGCATATATTTTTTAATTTTATAAACAATTTAGTTACAAAATATTTAAACTTAAAATAGTATGTACAGTCAATAAAAATAAGTCGTATGAAAGTCCTTAACCAACTTAAAAATAAATGGAATGCCTGGTTTTTATAGATAATGAAAATAATGAGGTTAAAGCTATTATTTGAGCTTATAACATTGTCAATAAAATAGTATATAATTATGTATATATAGTAATTATATTATAAAGGTCTCTACCTACTGCAACATCACTATATCAACGTGACAGGGGACATTTTGTCCCGCAGCACGACGCGTTACGCTCAATCTACTTGTCTGCAATGTTGCGCAGTGCTTCGCAACAGTTTACGTGACGCGGTACACCTCGGTAATATTTCTAGTCATGTCTAGGGGACACAACTCTATGTTTATAAAAATGTCGCCCGAGGAGATGTCCCGCGTCACGTATAATGTTGCGGGACACTGCAGTCAGTAGAGACTTTAAATACAAGAGCAGATTTTTAATCTAACTTTTAAGTCACATATAAAATATCAAAATTGAGCAAATAATTTCGATTAAGGACCTATACAGATCCGCCATATCACATACAAGTTTCTAAGCCCAGGAATAAATAAAAAAATTGGAATAGGATACATATTAAAAAGTGCGTTTATTCCTGGGATTTTATAAAATTCGTTTCAGGATAAGGTCCTACTTATGTATCTATTTTATCACATAAGTATATTATGTACTGGTAAATAGAAAAAAACTCCAAAAATCTTATAAGCTTTTTCAAAGTACCTACCTACTTATTTAAAAGTGAGGTAACAATATTATATAATGATATTTAGGTTGGTTTAAGTGGTAGGTACATAGGTAACAAAGGTAGGTAAGTACCTACAAGTATAGGCACCTACCTATTTCAGGCAACTACATAATATTATAACCCTGAAGAACCCAGTAAAATTGAGCAAGATAGCATGCCGGCTTATTCAGCAAAAATCGAAGATAGTTCTTAGATTTTCATCACCGATCGAGAAAACCGCTTTCATAGTAACTATTATAGAATCTTAGAATAGAATGAATGATTTTATAAAAGTTAGTATGAAAGTGGTATTCTCTAAATTCGATGCTATGGTAATGAAAATCGAAAACGAAGATCGTTTTTTACGAAATAAGCCTGCAAGTCGAAATTATTCGAAAACCCCCTTAAAATCTAACATCACCACGACTAAAAATATCCAAATTCACTATAATTTGATGGACATTCGCCAAATCAGTCAGACAATAAGGCACATACTCATACACACGAACACACACACAAATACATACACACACATTAAAATAAATGTCAGTGATACAGATATTATACTATTTTTATCTATTCCCAAAGAGGATTGACGCCAGGCTGGCGGCCGGTTGTAAAACATAGGGCAAATTTTCTCGCAAATGTTGAAAAACTTGTTGCGCCGACCCCACGTTTAGTGAGAAAATGAGAAGAAAATGATGATAGTGATGAGCAGCTAAGTCTTTGACAGAAGTTTATGATTAATAAGCTTGTATTTTAAAACACCTACACATCATAAGCAAATAAACTGAACCAAAATTATTTTTGACCTATTCAGACTTCGCAAAGTAAAACAAAACTAAGCTACCATGAAAGCGCTCAGAAGTAATAAAATAATACTGACTAACATTTTGAATATATACACACTTGTCAGATCTTTAAGCCGCATTTGCACGACTGTCGAGGTTCACGTATATAGTGTCTGTGCTGTGAGCCGTATATATCGCGCGATGTCCCGGGCAACGTCACTCGACACGTAGAATGACAGTGGACAATACGGGACAAATGTCCCCTAGTGCAATGCGGCATTACACTTGTCAAGTATTTGTTAAAAACATTTTGATACTTAAAATGTTTTTCAAATATCAAAGATTAAAGTATGTATCTAATAAATACTAATAATAAAAAAAATATTAAGAAATCAAATGGGGTTTTACGTTGAAATCGACAGTTCGATTATAATTGCGATTTTAAAAATAATAAAAAAACAGACTTCGAATTATAGGAATTTTACTGAAATCCCTGAAAATATTATTTTAATCATCAAACTTAACTATTTGGAACTACTCCATGTACTTACCTGTTTTCTTTTTAATAAAATTAACACCAAAAATTGATTCGTCAAATTGCGACCACCATTCTCTACAAAAAATCATAAAAACTATCGAAATCGGACCAGTCATTACCTAACCGTGAACATACATACATGAAAAACCAATAGCCGCTGAAAAAAGAACCTCTTTTCCAAGGCGGTATAAAAAAACAGTTGACAAAAACTTTCATATTAGTTTGAACCAGCCATTTTGGAAATGAACTAAACCCAACTAAAAAACATTAGTTTATATCCCTAACTATCTAAACTAAACCTTTTATTTCTATGCTCTGATAAAATAAACGCATTGTCCGACCTTATAAGCGATTCTCTTTCAACATCATTAAAAGAACTCATAACGAACTCCGTCTTCAAAGTCGTCTTAAACTCCTCAACACTCTGACTTAAATCTTGCACAAATTTCAACTCCCTCACCCTGTGCGTTTGATTCTGAGTATGAATCTGACTGAGATTCTGATAAGCGGTGGCTCTGTTAGCTATTAACCTCTGAGAATGTATGATGGAGCTTCGGCGGATCGTTTCTCTTCCGATGTCTATGATTTCTAGCTTGTTTTGGCCGAGGAGCAAAGATTTGTAGGCGCGAAGGAAGACTATAGCTATTAGGGCGAGGCCGAAGAGTATCATTCCGTAGGTTATGAAAGGGCCAGCAATAGGTGCCACGGTTGTAGCTAGGAATATCCAACGCCATATTGAAGTTGTTACTTCTTGTATGCCCTGAAAAACACAAGTAAGTAAGTAATTTTTATGAGATTTCAAGAAATATATTTTTTCAAGACAAGCTTTTGTAAAATTCTCCTTCGAGCTAGAAATCAGAGCAGCGCCCTATCCTGTCATATAATATTATATTGTCATTGGAACTTGACAGGTACGCAAAGTTTTTACTCAATCGAACTATTTACTAAGGAGTTCCGTTGTGAGTGTCTGTTGGACAGCTCTTGACTCCATCATCAGATCGCTGTCACCATATAATTTGATTGTCACAAGAACTAAAGGCGTATACAAAATTTCAACTCAATCGCGAACCAACGGTCGAAACATTTTGATAGACAACTTACTAAGAACAGTGCAAGTTAAATAAAAGCTTGTAAAAAATGTTTTATTTTGGAGCTAGATGCTTACCTCCTCAACCCACATCACTGGGAAGATCATGTCAGGGAACCTGTGGATGTTGTTCACGCGAATGCCAGGTGCGCGATTCACTTTGATGTTCAGCTGAACGCGCACAAAACCTTCCAAGGGAACGCCGAGTTTCTGCAACGAAAGTCAATATTAATAAATATTGGTAAATTTTATCACACAGCGTTATCTAGCCACACTAAGCAATGCTTTTACTTGATTTTGGTATATATAGCGCTGGTGTGCAAAAAAAGGTTGAACCTACTAAGGCCGGTACTCGATTTAAAAAAAAAAAAAACTGACATCAATTTGACCACCGAATGATACGCATATTATATCTAGCAAAATATATTATACCAAATTTCGTAATTTATTTTATCAGGACAAGGTTTATAGGGAAAAAATTGGAAGTTGTCTGAAAGTGCTTTTTTCTGTGCGATTATTGAAGTTTGGACAGGAGAACGTCTGTCAGGTCGGCTAGTAACATACCGGTTGGATCATGAAATAAGTTTCATGCTTAGTCTTGTTCGGCTTGAGTCCATCGAAGTGGGTTAGGAGCGTGGGATCTGCATCGTAGAAGTGAGGGTACGACAGATACACTGGAGCGTCTGTAAACAAAAGGAACAGATACAATCAGCAGGGCTATTTTGTAAAAACATGATTATCATGTTATGAGTTGAATGCAATATCTAATGTTAGAGAATATCTAATCTGTACACTTTTCATAGTAACTATTCACTGTTTATGCACCTGTAGGGTAAGCAGGGGGAATGGCGCCCACTGGGTAATGGCGCTCACCTCTGTAACTCTGTCAAAATGTAACGTAGCAAAACGCCACTTGGCATAAAAGGCGAGGATAGGGAGCCTCTAACAGAAAGTGATGCAAAAGGACCGTCAGTTCGCGTCATGCGAACGTAAAGTGCGTTTTTTTGTTTGCGGCTGCGCTGATCTAATTTTTGATCTACCTAATTGAGTTAGATGTTTTTGTCAAATCGGGATAATTTATGCTAATTTGTGATTGTAGACCTTACTTTCATTGTATAATGTTGATCTAATTCATATTTATATAATTAAAATGTATATTTCTTGTTATATTCTAATAAACATATTTGAGCGTCATTACTCCGTAGACTCCGTACCCTGAGCGGCATTACCCAAGGTCAGGGGTAATGCCGCTCAAACGTGTTTTTTTTAATGTATTCCTACTCCTAGTAGATCAAAGATATATGATTTTGTTGTTAAATTGTTGATTACTAGATAGTTAAAGACTTAATTACTTTTCTTAATTTTGATTTATATTGTATAATTTAAAAAATACACCATGTTTTCCTTAGGTGAACGCCATTCCCCCTCCTTACCCTACTTACGATTCTGCGTAGGTATTGTATTGGAAGCGTAGATATAGGTGCCTAAACAGCATAAAAAGCGTAGGTATTATGGTATTCAGTATCTACCAATAAATATTGGTATGAATATCATAACATGATAATCATGTTTTTACATAATAACCCCACTGCAGGTAGTGAATGGTAATGGCTGCACATAGCACTTACGAAAATGATCATCGAATTACGTTGCTAAATAAGATTTCTGTTAAAAAATATTTTTTTTAACATCATTGGTACTTGACTGATATGTATGAACAATTTTTACGTAATCGAACTATTTAGGTACTATGGACACCCGTTGTGAGTGTCCGTTGAACAGCTCCTGACTCCATCAGATCAGCTCGCTGTCATATTATTGTATTGTCACCAGAACTAAAGGTGTATGCAAAATTTCAGCTCAATCGGATACGAAAAACTAGTCGAAAAATGGTTTGCAAATTTTGACGGACAACTTACAAACATAATGAAAAGTACAAGTGAAATAAAAGCTTGTAAAAATAGATATCATCAAAAACAAAACTTGTAAAAAAAACATGTCTCGCAACTACCAAAATCAAAATCAAAATCAAAATAGCGTTTATTCATTGAAATCACTTGGATCATTTAGAATCGTCAAATTTAGTTAAGCTTAATTTAGTTTAAGTTTGTACATTGTTTGTTATTTTATTTTAAGTCTTTGTACTTATTTTTAATACAAAATGAATCTTAATTATTATTGATACAGCGAGTTGGAGCAGTCCCAGGCTTTTTTGTCGTCTAAATAATCAGATATTTTATAGTAAGCCTTTTTACATAGTTTACGTTTAATTAAGTTTTTAAATTTGCTAATAGATAGCTTTTGCATGTCATTTGGGATTTTGTTATAGAAACGTACACATTGCCCTTGAAATGATTTCTTAGTTTTAGTGAGCCTAGTCGTGGGAACAGCGAGTTTATCCTTATTTCTAGTATTTGCATCATGATTATCGCTATTTTTCTTAAACAAACTAATATTTTTACGAACATACATTAGATTTTCATAAATGTACTGGCTAGGTACAGTCATTATATTTATTTCTTTAAACTTATTTTGCAGTGATTCTCTGGGGCCCATGTTGTAAATTGCTCGAACAGCTCTCTTCTGCGACACAAATATGGTGTTTACGTCTGCAGCACTCCCCCACAACAATATGCCATAAGACATAATGCTATGAAAGTAGCTGAAGTAGACTAGTCTAGCTGTATCTACGTCTGTAAAAAGACGTATCTTTTTGACTGCGTATGCTGCAGAGCTAAGTCTCTTCGATAATTTATGTATGTGTGGGCCCCATTGAAGTTTATTATCTAAAGTAATGCCTAAAAACATAGTGGTGTCCACGAGATCTACATGTTCGTTTTTGATTTTTATATCAACATTTACTTGTGTAACATTCGGTAGTATAAACCGAATGCACTTAGTTTTGTTTTCATTTAATAATAGGTTATTGACATTAAACCAATTAACAACTTTAGAGATTGCATTATTTACATCGTCAAACCGTAAAAAGTTGTGAGATCCCTGTAATACCAAGTCAGTCAATTTATTCGGTCCCTACTTATGCGTCCTTCTAATAAATAAAATAAATAGGATCACGACTTTAATCCCCAAGTACGGTAGACATCCTCATATTCATATTCATATTCATTTATATTCAGATCTTCAGACGCTTAGATCCTTCAAAGATGTCTAGTGCGGGTAGTCAGAGGCACGTAGATAGAGGGTCCTTCTGTCTTAAGTTATTACGTAATTAGCTAACCTTTACGTAATAACTTAAGGTAGAAGGATTGGTGGTATGGGCTCGAAACTTACTGTACTGGCATGGACTGATGTTCTGAAGACCTCGTGGTGGGCAAGCCTCGCCAGGACAGAAGCAGCGATTGTCAGGGTTGATGTCAGCACATTCGAAGGTAGAACTTGGAGGCGTGTAGAGTCCTGTCTGGATGCCTGAAACATTTATTAAAAATTAAAATAAGTTTATTTTTAAATATATTTTTAAAATCAAGCTTTTATAAATTTATACGGCTCTAGTACTCGTCAAGACAAATCCAACGAGCCCAAACACGACGTGATTATGATGTGTAGTTAGGCAGTCCATCATCAGACCAGCTCGCTAGTATCATAATTATATATTGTCATTGGAGATTGATAGGTATGCAAAGTTTTATCTCAGTCAGACTATTTACTGAGGAGTACCGTTGAACAGCTCCTGACTCCATCATCAGATCAGCTCGCTGTCACCATATTATTGCACTGTCACCGAAGTTACATAATTATGCTCGCATTTGGCTGGGTTTTTAATAAGTTTCAAAAAGGAACTATTAGTCCTACATAATTATCATTTTTATGACGTTTCAAAGTGATCCTTTTGTCTTTGACTTTATCCTTAATTTAATGAGTCTAATGTCACTTTGATGCCGGAGCTAATTTTAATAGCTTAATATGGTAATTAATACTTATTACTGCACGCGTCTTTGCTTGGTACTTGGATAAAAACATCCTATGTTTCAATTCAGTTCATAATCCTACTAATCCTAATCCTACTTTTATGCGAAAGTTTGTAAGTTTATATGTAAGTTTGTTCCTCAATCAGGCCTAAACGACAAAACGGATTAAGTTGAAATTTCCTGTAGATGTAGATATAGTGCCCGAATAAATAATAGACTACTTTAAAATGTGAAAAACATCCCCAAAATGATAAAAAACGCAAAAGGGATGATTTCTGTATAGATGACGCTGATGTGCAACAAATCTGACATGAAAGACTAAAAAAATGCAGTATTTTCTATTCGATTATTGAAATTTGACAGGACAACGTCTGTCACGGGTCGGCTAGTATTATAAATGAGAAAGTTTGTATGTCTTTATTACTCTTTCACGCAAAAACTACTGAACGGATTAAAATGAAACTTAACAGTAATATAGCTTATACATCAGAATAACAGGCTACTTTTTATCCAGGTACCACCCGTGCGAAGCCGGGGCGAGCAGCTAGTATTAGATATACATCCGAAAGTTTAGTATGTATTTACAAAAAAAAATCTTACAGTTATCTGGTTCCCATAGTACAAGCTTTGCTCAGTTTGGGGCTAGATGGCGCTATGTGTAAAGTCCGATCATATTTATATTTATATTTTTTATCCAAGCGAAGCCGTGGCGTTTATATAATATCAAATTTCATCGAAATCGGCTCAACGGTTACGAGTTGTTTGATTAGCAAACAAACAAACATTCAAATTTCACATCTATAATATTAGTGTTAAGGTCATTTTGCGCAGTGTTTTGTTTACCTACCTGCACGACTCATACACATACATAAAACACGCCTATTTACCAGAAGGGTAGGCAGAGACCACGGCTTTCAAAGACAAAGTCAAAAAGCATTGATATCTCTAGAAACATTTAGATTTAATTAATTATGTTAATTATCTTATTTAATATGTTTATTTTTGTGTTTTTTTACCCGACTACGCCAATGAGAGTAATGTTTTCGAGTGTACGTATGTATGTATGTATGTATGTGTGTATGTATGTATGTATGTATGTATGTATGTATGTATGTATGTATGTATGTATGTATGTACCTATGTATGTCTATTTTTTCGGCCAGCTCTACAGCCCAAACGACTAGACGGATTACAAAATATGACTAGGTACCTCGACTTTTATTTCGAAGGTCGTGGGTTCGAATCTTGGCGTGCATCAATGGATTTTTCTGATCAAAAAAAATATATGTATGCACATCAAAACACGTGCTCAAAACGGTGAAGGAAAACATCGTGAGGAAACCAGTTAGTATTCTTATAAGCGGCGATGGGCTTGCAACCTGTTACGTGTGGAATGCTAACTACTGCAATATATGGGCATGTGCCAAATATAATGATTGGACGTGCTTCTGACTACCCCCACTAGACATCTTCAAAGGATCTAAGCGCCTGGAGATCTGAGAGGATGTCTACCGTACTTGGGGATTACAGTCGTGATCCTATTTATTTTATTTTTACAAACACTCACAAACTTTCGCATTTATAATATTAGTAGGATGGTACGGCACCTTACATGCGCGAGTCCGACTCGCACTTGACCGGTTTTATTTTTATTTTTAAACCTTATTTAATTATAGCTCGCTTGACATTCGAATGTTCGGTTCGTTCTTACCTAGTTACCTAAATAGTTTTAACATAATATCTAACCTGTCGTACCTAATGTTATTTTGGTCGATGCTAAATTTAGTTTATGCCATCAAAAACATAACTTGTAAAAAAAAGCCAAGTCACGCAACGCAACTCAGTTCTTCTACCAAATAAAGTTGTACCATAAAGGTTAGCTAATTACGTAATAACATAAGTCAGAAGGACCCTTAAAGTAGGGACTGAATAAATTAACCGACTTGGTATTACACATGGATCTCACAACTTTTTACGGTAGAAGAACTGAGTTGCGTTGCGTGACTTGGCTTTTTTTTACAAGTTATGTTTTTGATGGCATCTCATTTATTTTTGTAGATAGCCCTACTTTTTAGGGTTCCGTACCTAAAGAGTAAAAACGGAACCCTGTTACTAATACTCCACTGTCTGTCCGTCCGTCTGTCCGTCTGTCCGTCTGTCCGTCTGTCCGTCTGTCCGTCTGTCCGTCTGTCCGTCTGTCCGTCTGTCCGTCTGTCCGTCTGTCCGTCTGTCCGTCTGTCTATCACAGGGCTGTATCTCATGAACCATGATAGCTATACAGTTAAAATTTTCACAGATGATGTATTTTTGTTGCCGCTATAACAACAAATACTAAAAACATAATAAAATAAATATTTAAGTGGGGCTCCCATACAACAAACGTGATTTATAGATAATGGTACGGAACTCGACGTGCGCGAGTCCGACTCGCACTTGGAAGGTTTTTTTAGGATTTGTACACTAAACACTAATTGTGTTCCAAATTTGAAGCTTCTATGTCTGCTAGAAGTGCCTTAAACTTTTGATGATCGGTCAGTCAGTCAGTCAGTGAGTGAGTGAGTGAGTGACAAAATAGGAAACTTTGACTAGTTATAATTCTTAAACTACTGGTTCAAATTGAATGAAATTTGAAATATACCGTGTTTATATAGTGACTGCCTGGTTACTGAAAATTCAGGCTTCTAGTTTTATCCACAACGAAGTTATAGGGGGTCGAAAATGGCCTGAACTGCTTCGAGAAAAGGATGGTACAGCCGTGCCGCTTTATTGCTTGACTTGGCGGGGGCACTGCCGGGCCCCCAGATGATTTTTTTGTTTTTTTATGGGCTGAGTCTACCCGGATAAGACGAAAAAAGTGATAAACCGCAGCTTGAAAACCATCAAACTTTAAAAGAATCTGTCTTTTATTTATCTAGCTAGTATGATTTTATATAAAAATGAATTATTATTATTATTCATAGTTTTGAGTAAAAACGTAAATAATGTTTTTGAAGAGCCAACTTTGGAAAATAAATCTATTGAGAAAAGTTTCACCAATCGTTTTTCTGTCTATAATTTTGTCTGTTATTGTCATAATAATGACAAAGATAACAATTGATTAAAAAAATGAAAATATTCCTCATCTTTTTGGTCGCAATTCTGTTGTAACGACAAAATTGACAAAAATTTCGTAAAATACGATTTTATTAGTAAACTTATTTCTTTAATGGTCGCTTTTTGTTTGAAATTTAAACATTAAAAACTTTTTTAGGTTTTGCAGTGTTTGAAATCGAAATCAGAGCGCAGGTTGTGGGTATTTTAACAACATATTAATTTTCAAATAAACGGTTTATATTGATAAATGATTAAAATAACAATTTTTAAACAACATTGAATAAAGTATTTATCTATCTCTTAGAGCAAATGTTTTGTAACAGGCGATATTTATGTAGGTACTAATTATTCATATTTAAATAGACAAAACGGGAAATATTTAGTTGTGGTCAATCAAATCTAGAGGTCACAAATGTCACTAATCAAAATATACAAAAAAATTGTATTAATTACAGATTTTAAACAAGTTTGTTTACTATGCTTAGTTATTGACTGCGAAAATTGAAAATAACCAAAACCGGGGTAGCCACCACTACCGGGTCTTTGACCATATATGCCAATTACAATTTACAAACTTACAAAATTACAGTTTTACTCACCATCTTTGTATACATCTTTCCTGTACTTCAATGGTAGGATTCTGCATAGATCCTTGTCGTAAATGTGCACGATGTCTGACTTGGTGATGTACCGTGGAGGGTAGAAGGAACCTTCGGATGCTCTGCAATAAATAAACATATATTAATGCGAAAGAAACATTCTTATAAGCGGCGATGGGCTTGCAATCTGTCACGTATGGAATGCTAACTACTGCAAAATGTGAGCATGTGCCAAACATAATGTTTGGACGTGCCTCTGACTACCCACTTGACATCATCATAGGATCTAAGCGTCTGGAGATCTGAAAGGAGGTCTACTTAAATGGACAATACACATAGGAGAGGAAGTTTAAAAGTTGGCGCCTGTGACGGAAAAGATGAGGAGCAATAGTTATTTTTATTAGACATAACTATAGATTTTTACACAGTTCTTTATCACGTAACTAGCTGACCCGTGCCCGCTTCGCTGTGCGTAAGACATTTCTAATACCATCGCGGACTTTATTGTAGAAAAAAAATGTGTTTATTTACGACATCACATTAGAAACCTCTAAAATTATCAGTGTTTCTACTATATTATGCATGTATTATACATATAAACCTTCCTAATGAATCACTCTATATATTAAAAAAAACCGCATCAAAATCCGTTGTGTAGTTTTAAAGATATAAGCAAACATACATACATACATACGCGGGAAGCGGAAAGCGACTTTGCTTTCCAAGGTGTCTCAAAAGAAAGTTCACATTTAAATCTTTTTTTAAAAGAAAAGTCTTAGCTTTATTGAAAAAAAATTTATTATATATTGAAGTACACTGTTTGGGAATTTATTTTTTAAAAATAACATCGTCCAAATGTAAACCGTTGCGCTCTCGGCATTCATTTTGTCGGGCACTAAAATTGCCATCTTCAAAAAAGTAAGGGCCGATAATTCCTCGCGCCGACATCGCTGCCCATATGGTGACTTTGGGTGAATGTAGCGGTTTCTGATGTTTTTGTTTTGGATTGGTTGCACTCCAGTAACGACAATTTTGCTTGTTTACATGCCCATTCAGGTGAAAATGGGCTTCATCGGAAAACAAGATGTTGGTGAACGTTGGAAAGCGCTCAATCATCTGATTTACAAAGTCAAGCCTCTGACCAGCATCTTGAGGCTTCAGTTCTTGCACCAACTGAATTTTGTACGGGTGCAGCTTTAAATCTTTGTGTAAATGCGGCATAATGAAGATCTGTGCACATTTAAAGCAACAGCACGCTTCCGAATCGAGAGGTTTGGATCATCTCAAATAGACTGAGTAACACTGTCCACGTTTTCGGCTGTTCTTGATGTTCTTGGCCGCCCAGATTTTGGTTTCTCTTTCTCCAGAGTTGACCCAGTCTCTTCAAACTTCTCAACCCATTTTGCAATGAGTCGAGTGCTAGGCGCATCATTTAAGTGACGAATTTGTCGAATACTGCAGAATTTTCTACGCGCTACAGTCGCCGAATTACCGTTTTTGTAAAACTCACGTACGCACAACGCACGGTCCGCACCAGAGAAACGCTCCATAGCGACTAAATTCCCAAGAGCCAGACTACCGACTGACATACCCCCCGCGCCCCTCAGAATAGTTTCTTTCGCGTAATAAGATAAGCAAATGTGAACTTACTTTTGAGACACCTTGTACTATGTAGTGATAGTGATGATTTACCTTTAATTTTATTTTACCTTTAATTTATTTTAGCGACGTTTCGGCTATGTTACAATAGGCATGTTCGTGGGCAGACTCAAATATAGATGTTGGTATATGGTATGGGCATGTTATGAGGAGGGAAGAAAGTCATGTAACGAGAACAATGTTAGGAATGAAGGTGGATGGATGTAGACGTAGAGGTAGGCCAAAGAAAAGATGGATGGACTGTGTGAAAGAAGAAAGGAGTGAGTGATGAGATGACGGCTGATAGAGGGAAATGGAAGAACACATGTAGTGCCGAGTAATAAATGTTTTTGATGAATGCAGAATCGTTTTTTCTCAATAACCGCAAAACATACAGTTTTGTTGTTTATGACAAAGACAACTTAAGGATTTAATCTAGATAAATTATTGACAGAAACACGATTGGTGAAACTTTTCTCGATAGATTTATTTTCCAAAGTTGGCTCTTCAAAAACACTAGTTTAGTTTTTACTCAAAACTATGAATAGCTAAGCAGTTCAATTTTATCTAATTCGTTAGATCATACTAGCTACATAAATAAAAGACAGTTTCTTTGTAAATTTGTGGTTTATATAATGCGTTTTTATCACTTTTTCCGTTTTATCCGGGTAGACTCAGCCCATACAAAATAACAAACATTTCAAGCTAACTATGAACCGATGATGGTGATGATCAATAGATATGGTAGAATGACGTACTAAGTCAAGAGCAAAATGGAAAATTAATGAGATTAAAAACCACACGTCACCGGTTGACATTGACAACGTCACTTAATGAGAAGAGCATTGAACAATACAGGACATTGAAATAGTAACCCTCGTATTCAAGAACGACACTATTTGAACACGCACCCACAGTGGACGAACCCTCGTATTCAAGAACGACACTATGAGAACACGCACCCACAGTGGACGAAATCTTTTTTCATAAACATCACTTTATATGATGAGTGGCACTATGGCGTACGCTACCGTGTGCCTTTAGAGCTCAACTTTGGCTAGAGGCACACGACAATGTGCCTATAGTCACACTATGCAGTGTCGCATAACACATAAAGTGATTTTTATGAAAAAAGATTTCGTCCACTCACTGTGGGTGCGTGTTCTCATAGTATCGTTCTTGAATACGAGGGGAAATCTTTTTTCATAAAAATCACTTTATGTGTTATGCGACACTGCATAGTGTGACTATAGGCACATTGTCGTGTGCCTCTAGCCAAAGTTGAGCTCTAAAGGCACACGGTAGCGTGCGCCATAGTGCCACTCAACACGTAAAGTGATGTTTATGAAAAAAGATTTCGTCCACTGTGGGTGCGTGTTCTCATAGTGTCGTTCTTGAATACGAGGGTTAGATACTAATGTTTAATTATCCGTCATGTGTTATTACTTCATTTATGGATTTTCCCATAACAAACCTACTAATCCTAATAATATTATAAATGCGAAAGTTTGTTTGTATGTTGCCTCAATTTATACTTATATTATAAAGAGGAAACATTTGTATTTTTTGTAACAAATAAACTGAGAACTACTTTACCGATTTCATAAATTCTTTCACCATTAGAATGCTGCATTACCTCTGAGTAACATATGCTATTATTTGTTGCAAGAAAAAATTAGGGATCCTTACTAAAACGTCATTAATGGAACCCAAAGTGTAAAAAAAAATGCCATAAAAAATGATTATTACTCCCGTGCGACGCGTCGGGGCTGACTGCTCAGGTCTAAAAGTAAAAAGGATCCCACCAAAAACATTCTGTAAAAAACTAGCCAAGTCTCGATGGAGCTGCTTGTTTATCTCTAAAAAGTAATGAACTTTCGGACTTGGCAGGACTTTGTCTACTAGATGTAGACAAAGTCCTGCCAAGTCCGAGGTTCCTTACTGCGATTTTTTTATAATTATAGTTAATGTGACTATAATAATAAAGAATTCGCAGTAAGGAACCTCAAATTTGGACAGGACAACCTGTTAGTATAATAGTTGCGAAAGCAACTCTCGTCTGTCTGTGACGTTATCACGGCCAAACTGCTGGTCTGATTATCATGGTATTTAGTATAGAGATAGTTAAAAGACTTCGAATGAAAAAAGAACATAGGCTACTTTAAATAAAAAATTTTTTTTTTTTGTCAGAAATCGATTTATTGATTCTACGCGGATGAAGTCGCGGGTAAAAACTAGTGAAACCCTCGTGACTTGGTTTACGTGAAGTTATTTTCAAACAAGGCTCCAATTCTCGCTGCACCCCCTTAGGGGTGTTTCAAGAATTTATTTCTTAGTGCACACCAAAAGGAAAACACCCTCCAAATTTCAAGTTACTAGGACCAATGGTTTAGGCAGTGCGTTGATAGATCAGTCAGTCAGTGACACAAGAGTTTTATTATATATAGATTATTCATTTCCGGATTTTCCCGTAATATGAGTTTAAGTCAAATACTTATATTTTCGCAAACACTTCATCGCTTATTAGATATTTAATATAAATACCTAGAAATATGATCGCGACTGTAATTCCCAAGTACGGTAGACATCCTCTCCGATTTCAAAGCGTTTAAACCTTGAAGATGTCTAAAGGGGTTAGTCATGGCCAAACATTACATTTGGCACATGCCCACATGTTAAAGTAGTTCGCATTTCACACGTGACAGGTTCTCAATTCGGTTGTTTTAATGTTTGTGACGAAAAAAACGGAGGTCGATTTTTTTTTATGTTAGTTCACGCATAACTTTTTACAGAGTAGACCAATTTTGATAAATCTTTTTTAATGGATATACACACTCCGAATTTTTTGATTGGTCGAACATTTTTTTATTTTAACCGACTTCAACCAAAAGGAGGTTCTCAATTCGTCTGTATGTTTTTTTTGTAGTTACGCGTATGTTACGCTATAACTCCGGCGTTTTTGGACGGATTTACAAAATTATTTTTTTATTTGGTAGCCTATATTTTCGATGTGGTCCCATTACCACCAAGTTAGCATCTGATGATGGGATCCCGGGTAAATCGAGAGAAAACTTCAAAATTTATGGGCATTGATTGTGGTTTTCAACTATAGACCTTGCCCTTCTTTCATTGGCATACACCGAGTGGAGGGCTAGCAGGGGTTTAAGCCCCTAGATCTCATGGAGGAGAAAGCAATATTACTCGTATATTCGTTTTCTAAACGTAGGAAATTATTTTTACTCAAGTTTACTTAAAGCGCTCCCAGTCGACGATTATTTTTGTTCGAAACGAAAAAAGAAATACTTCTGAACAAGCCACATCTCCTATTTTATAATGTATAGTATATGTGAATAAAGATGTACCCATCTTTAATCACTTCGATAAATAATCCTACCGACCGCTGCAATGACGACAAACACACGTCGGCGCGTGGTCCGCCTTAGCTTTTCGAATAAATTAATGATATAAATTATGTATAATTACTTATCAAAAATCTATTCTAATACAAATCTAGATCTACATATTACCTATCTTTAAACAATAAATCACAAGTTGATTTTAATAGTAGGTATATAAAATATTTCGATCATAAATTCTAAAACGTATCATTTTGAAATAATATTTTTATCGTGAAAAGTTTCTGCTATTATGTTTTCAGCTTAATAGAAATCTAGGTCTAGCTACCTGTTTATGTCAATATTGTCAAACTGTCAAACAAAGGTACCATATAATCACGCGCAACGCGCAAAAATTAAAATGTCTGATCCCAGAGATGTAGCTAGGTACAATTAGGTTAAGGGGCTCCCAGTCGACGATTGCTCTTTTTCGAAACGAAAAAAGAAATACTTCTGAACAAGCCACATCTCCTATTTTTATAAGTATATTACTTCAGGTTCCCACCTAGATTTCTATTAAGCTGAAAACATAATAGCAGAAACTTTTCACGATAAAGATATTATTTCAAAATGATACGTTTTAGAAATTATGATCGAAATATTTTATATACCTACTATTAAAATCAACTTGTGATTTATTGTTAAAGATAGGTAATATGTAGATCTAGATTTCTATTAGAATAGATTTTTGATAAGTAATAATACATAATTTATATTATTAATTTATTCGAAAAGCTAAGGCGGACGGCGGCTCCGACGTGTGTTTGTCGTCATTGCAGCGGTCGGTGGGATTATTTATCGAAGTGATTAAAGATGGGTACATCTTTATTCACATATACTATACATTATAAAATAGGAGATGTGGCTTGTTCACAAGTATTTATTTTTTCGTTTCGAACAAAAACAATCGTCGACTGGGAGCGCCTTAAGTTATTTTTGTCATAAAAAAACAAAGCTGTTTGTTTTGCGGTTATTGAGAAAAACGATTCTGCATTCATCAAAAACATTTATTACTCGTCTTAAGTGGGATGAGGGCAGGAAGATGTTGACAGAAGGGTTGAAACTCACCGAATATTGTTGCAAGGGCTGTCCTTCCAATGGGGTAGATGGTCAAGTCCATTCACTCGATCTAGGTATCCAAACCTGTCTAACTGCTGCTGACCTGTGTAGATTGTAGATACTTCATCTAGGGTACCGTTTCTCTGAAAAAACAATTCTAAAATAATTATCTAGATAAAATAAAATAAAATAAATAGGATTCCGACTGTAATCCCCAAGTACGGTAGACATCATCTCAGATCTCCAGACGCTTAGATCCTTTGTAGATGTCTAGTGGGTGTAGTCAGAGGCACGTCCAAACATTATATTTGGCAAAAAAAAAACAAATTATCTAGATAGATAGAAAATACTTTATTGCATACCATAAACTGAACAAAGAAATACAAATGCATACGACAAAAACTAAAAAAAATATGCTGAACAATCATCGGTCTTATCAGCGATCTCTACCAGACATCTATCGTATGTATATCACTACATAGTATAAAGCAAAGTCGCTTTCCGCTTCCCGCGTCTGTATGTCTGTATGTATGTTTGCTTATATCTTTAAAACTACACAACGGATTTTGATGCAGTTTTTTTTAATAGATAGAGTGATTCAGGAGGAAGGTTTATATGTATAATAACATGCTACCCGTGCGAAGCCGGGGCGGGTCGCTAGTATATATATAAAAGAAAGTCGTGTTAGTTACACTATTTATAACTCAAGAACGGCTGAACCGATTTTGCTGAAAATTGGTAGGGAGGTAGCTTATAACCAGGAGATGGACATAGGATACTTTTTATCCGTTCCCGTGGGACGTGACATCGTGGTATAACAAAACGCAACAGAAAGAAAACTCGGGAATGGAATGGGAACATAACAAAAAGTTTGAGAAAAAAATAAAAAAATTGGATCACGACTGTAATCCCCAAGTACGGTAAGACATCCTCTCAGATCTCCAGGCGCTTAGATCCTTGAGGATGTCAGAGGCACGTCCAAACATTATATTTGGCACATGCCCTCATTTTGTAATAGCTAGTATTCTATACGTGACAGGTTGCAAGCCCATCGCCGCTTACAAGAATACTAACTGGTTTCCACACGATGTTTTCCTTTACCGTTTTAAGGACGTGTTTTGATGCACATTATACATTTTTCGAACAGAAAAATCTATTGATGCATTCGGGATTATTATTATTGGATTCGAACCCACAACCTTCAGATTGAAAGTCGAGGTATCTCCCATTCGACCAACAGGGCGTTAAAAGTTATATAATATAATATTGTACTAATTTCCATACCAAAGATAAAAACGCCCTATTTCCTACCTTTAGTCTTAACAATAGTTAAAAATTATAGATATGTACTTCTTCATTGTTAGTTCGATCTTGATAACAAATTCAAATTAAAAAATTATAAAATCTAGTTTATTGTTGTTTTTCTTATCTGCTTTTTTAATATTTTGCAATCCTAATATAATATTATATTATAAATGCGACAGTTTGTGAGTGATGCGTGTGTTTGTTACTCTTTCACGCAAAAACTACTGAACGGATTAAAATTAAACGAATAACACATAGGCTACTTTTTAGCCATGTACCACCCGTGCGAAGTTGGGGCGAGCTGCTAGTATAATAATATAAAGAAGATAGAAGATATGAATGTGACCAATTATTTTAATTTCAAGATGTTTCTTAATTAGTTAGTTTGTGGCCATTAATAAAAATAACCACAATCATTATGTAAATACTAGTAACCGAGATAAACACGCTGTTCCCACGACTATCATTGTACATAAGAAATCTTTTCAAGGGCAATTTGTAACATAGTCCCCAATACATAGTCACTTAGTAATTCGTACAAAAAAGCTTAGTACTAGGCTTGGTCGCGTGGAATCGGCGTAACTTCACCTAGTTCCTAAGACGTTTCAAAGTGATCCTTGTGATTTTATTGAAATAAATTATTTTTGAATTTGAATTTGACATCCATCCACATTGTGGTCCCATATTATTATCTAAAACTACGTCTAATTATATAGTAGTGTCCACGGGACTACGCTTCCGTCTTTGATTTTGATATTAGCATTTAGGGTCAAAGACCAGGTTGTGGTGACTACCCGGTTTTGGTCATTTTTAATTTTTACAGTCAATAACTAATTATAGCAAACAAACTTGTTTAAAATCTATAGTCAATTAATACAACTCCTTGTCTATGGTCCGTTTTGATTAGTGACAGTGATGCGTTATATCTCTAGACTTGATTGACCACAACGAAATATTTCCCGTTTTGTCTATTTAAATATGAATAATTAATAAATCAATATCGCCTGTTACAAAACTTTTGCTTTACCTAAGAGATAGATAAATACTTTATTATCTACAAGATTAATCTAAGAATACTCTATTCTAAGTTGTTTATAAATCGTCGCTTTAATCATTTTTCCAATATAAACCATACATTTGAAAATTTAAATTTTGTTAAAATGCCCACAACCAGCGCTCTCACCCTAATTGTGTAACATCTATTAATAAGTTGTTAGCATTGAATTATACAACTTTGGATATTGCATTTTTTATTTCGTCAAATTTATTCTGTCGTCGTTTAAGTTTAATAAAAATGAAGTGTCAATCGAAAGTAAAATGTCGCGTTCATTACTAATAAGAGGGAGTAGATCATTAATATCTAAATAAATAAAACTATTGTCTGACTGACTGACTGATCTATCAACGCACAGCCTAAACCACTGATCTTAGGAACTTGAAATTTAAAGGGTGTATTCCTAATAATGTGTAGGGGTTCATTAAAAAAGGAAATCCTGAGATTCACCCCTTAAGTGCATGCAGAAGGGGTCGAAGTCTCTTTGAAAATAACTTCACGTGAACGAAGTCGCGAAGGTCACTAGTCATTAATATAAATTATAAACATGAATGGTCCTAGCATTGATCCTTGTGGTACACCCATTGTTAATGACGTATATCACATAAACATAGAAAAAACCGGCGAACCGCGAGAAAGACGAAGGGTTCCGTACCATTATCTATAAAAAAAGGCAAAAGAATCACGTTTGTTGTATGGCAGCCCCACTTACAAATTTATTTTATTCTTTTAGTATTTTTTGTTATAGCGGCAACTGAAATACATCATCTGTGAAAATTTCAACTGTCTAGCTATCACGGTTCAAGAGATACAGCCTTGTGACAGACAGACAGACGGACAGCGGAGTCTTAGTATTAATAATCCCGTTTTATACACTATGAGTACGGAACCCTAAAAAAACAGTACCTAGTATGATTCTTGTGGTACAATTGTTACCACTGACGATAAACAGGTGACGTTTCCCTCATAAACAAAGAAAGTAACAGTAAAAAGAGAGACTAGATTAGATATGCTTACAGCTAGAAGTAGACCCATTTGACTGTTTGGTCGTTTCCCTTTTGGGTAAAAGATGTGTGCCAACGACACCAACGGATCGTTGTATCTGTAACAAAAGATAATAATAATAACATTTATTATTAAAAAAAATATATAGGATTACGACTGTAATCCCCAAGTACGGTAGACAGACATCCTCTCAGATCTCCAGGCACTTAGATACTTTGAAGATGTCAAGAGGGGTTAGTCAGAAGCACGTAAAAACATTATATTTGGCACACATGCCCACATTTTGCAGTAGTTAGCATATTCATATTCATTTATTGCTCCAGTTGGTACAATGGTCTTAACATATTTGTACAGAGTTTCTCAACATGGGCCCCGCTAGGGCACTACAATAATATATTATTCTAATTACATACTAATTAAAATAATAATAATAATTGAATGGTTGCAAGCCCATCGCAGCTGGTCAGCTGTTAAAATATTATTATATTGTCACCAGAACTAAACGCGTATGCAGAATTTCAGCTCAATCGGATACCAACAGATGGTCGAAAAATGGTTTGCAAATTTGACGGACAACTTTCAAACATACAAGTGCAATTAAAATAAAAGCTTGTAAAAATCTCACCCGAAGACCAGTTCCTCAGCAGTCACGTGAACAAATGGCTTGGCTCGCTCCTTATAGGTGACAGCAAGCCCGGACACCAGGATATTAAAAAGCCAACCAGCCAAGTTTGGAGAGAAGGAAGTCACTGTCTGTAACAAGGGCAGAATCTTACTATAAATCCGAAAGTTTGTGAGGATCGATTGTCTCCGTCATGGATTAGCGGTTGTTAAGGTATGAATCGACAGAATTAGGTCATAAATATGTTTTTATGAGCTAGAAAGGTAGAGTTTAGAAGTTCTTCCGTCATGGCTTAAAGGTTGATTACTTCTGGATCGACAGCATTAGGTCATAAGTAAGTTTATATGAACCAGAGTGGTAGATTTTATAGGTTATCCAAAGGTCACCGTCATGGCTTAGCGTCTGTTACACCCAGGACCAACAGCCTAACGTGCCTTAGCCACCCATCAGTTCGCTCACCAGTAAAGGTATGTTCGGTACTACCAGGTTAAGGTTCTTGTCCACTGATAACTCTGGCACGAAATGCAGGATCTTGTTGTGTTGGAACGTCACAGTGTCGTTGTCATGAAACTGAATGTTCACTTTCTCCATAGATTCACTAAAACAATAAAAAAAACATTTTAGTACCAACATAGCAAAAACAACTTGCAACTAGAAAAAGAATCTTAGTTGATGTCTACCGTTGATAATCTCCAAGACCCATTCTCTCAGATCTCCAGCCACTCAGATCCTTGAAGATGTCTAAAGGGGTTAGTTTTAGTCACATCAAACATTACATTTGGCACATGCCCACATTTAGCATTCCAACTTTTTCCTCTCTACAATAAATGTAGATGTAAGATAATGAATTCAAAACGATGTGAACTTTCAGTATGCCATAACTATCTTTGCATTCATTCAAAAAGTCAAGTTCAGTTGTTCTGTGAAAATTGAGGTCAAGGTCATCTTATTATTGTTCAAAAAATACTCCCAGAGCTACTGACATAAGACGTTTTCTTCATCTTGTTCTTACGGCACCACACTGTAGCTCTACATAGCATTAAGAAAAGGATCATTGAAAAATTATAGGCCCCAAGCCGTATTTGTTACCTGATTCTTCTAGGCTTGGTTGCGAACAGGCGTAGCTTCACCTAGCTCCTAAGACGTTTTAAAGTGATCCTTGTGATTTATTAAAATACATGCCTTTTGAATTTGAATTTGATACTTAAGAGTGACATTCTGGCGCGGAACCCCGGGTTTCGGTAAGCTTGTTCGCACTTGGCCGAGTATTGGTTAAAAAGTATGTACCTACATGCTAAACGGTCGAAAGGCGTAAGGTTGTATTACACGGTGAACCGCTATGATTTCTTCACATTCTTGTACAATCACGATGCTAATTGATTTGATAACTAAGAGATAAAATTTGTTAAATATTTTATAAGTACTTTTTGTATTTGCAAAATATGAGCATGTGCCGAATATAATGTTTGAACGTGCCCCTGACAAACCCCTTAGACATCTTCAAAAATCTGAGCGCCTGGAGATCTGAAAGGGTTACAGTCGTGATTCTATTTATTTTTGAAAATTTGTATTTTTTTTGTAATGAATAAACTAAAAAACTACTGGACCAATTTTAAAAATTCTTTCACCTGTCAAAAGCTACATTATCAGGAAATAGCATAACTATATTACATTTTCAAAAGAATTACAGATCAGCACGATAAGGTATTTTCTACGTTTTATTTTATTATTATTTTATTTATGGTATTTTAATAGTTTTTAAGCAAAAATATCAAAATGAAAGATAAAAGCTGGAAACTCGTTCACATCTTTATTGTAGCGTTCTAAAAGTTGTCTCAGGAGTCATAAAATCTCGTTTTTGAGTTTTAGTCGTAAGTTATTCAAAGTCAAAGTTTGGGTATTTTTTCCCAATTTTTTTCCCACTAGCCCATCTCTAGTCAGGACAAAGTTTAAATGGAAGATTTTTTGGAAACAAAACAGGAAATTTTAAAAATTTGGAAAACATTGTTATCGGACCAAATTTAATAAAAATCGAAATAACCCCGAAAATAACTTCAGGGTTTCCACTAGTTTGTTATATGTAGAAGTATTTTACAAGACCTTAGAATTTTATTTATTTTTACTTATTAGTATAGTTACGATTATGTTTGTTAGTAAGTATGTTAGGGTCAAATCGAAGATACCTTATTAAATTCAAATTTTAATTGCTTTATTTGTAATAAATGACATAATTGTGTCAAAAATATTTCCTGTTTAATATATGATTTAGCATCTTGTTTACATTGTAATAAGGAACACTATTGTAATTTATTATTATTATTATTATTATGTAATTATAACTAAACTGTCGACTAAGGTCAATAATAATCTACATTTCGTCCGTGAACTTACTACTCCTAACTGTCAATTTGTTCTGTAATATGCCTTCGCTGTCTGTCTGTCAGGGCTCTATCTTTTAAACGGAAATAGGTAGATAACTGAAATTTTCACAGTGTGTGTTTTTTTTTTATAAATATGACCTATGTTACTTGCTGATGATATTGGTTTAGCTATGTCTAGGATTTTTTTTGAAATGGTTATTAAAAGTAGTTTTTTTTATTTAACACATACAAAAATACCAAATTTATTTTTTTACCAAAAATCTATACATATAATTAAACTGTAGAAGAGTTCAATTAAAATAAAAACAAATTAAAACACATTGAATAAAAACTAAAAAAAATACTCACAGGGGCCTTTATCCAAGTAACACAAGCCAAAAAAAAAACATTTTGATTTTTTTGTCTGTCTGTCTGTTGTCTGGCTTTCACGCAAAAACTACTGGACGGATTTTGATGATTTTTTTTGTTATGTAGCTATTATTCCTCGGCAACATATAGGCTATAATTTATTTTGAAGATTGGTATACCAGAAGTGAAACTATCTGTCCCCCAGCGAAGCGGGCACGGGTTAGCTAGTAATAAATAAAATAAATGTGATCACGACTGTAATTCCTAAGTACGGTAGACATACTATCAGATCTCAAGACGCTTAGATCCTTGAAGATGTCTAAAGGGGGCAGTCAGAGTGAAGACCTAGATTAAAGTCTTTAATGTCTGTAAAACTTTTCTCAGCGACTGTACAACGTCAAACACAACCGAAAGTGCATTTTGTCGTAATATTAGAAAATAAGATTGTTGTAATTACGAAATTACTCGTTATAATACACTAGCAGTTCGCCCCGGCTTCGCACGGTACAAATGAAGATTTATAGGCAATTTTTTGATACCTTAGGTTACATTATTGCAGTTTTCGTAAGGATCTCTAACTTTTTTTAAAAATAAAATATAGCCTGATAATGTAGCTTTTGATAGGTGTAAGAATTTTTAAAAATGGTCTTAAAGAAAGAAGAAAGAAAGTAATACCATTTATTTTGCCACCACAAAAAGTAAAAATAGGCCTAGGAATAATATAAAATTTATCAAAAATCATTTACTTCAATAAAATCACAAGGATCACTTTGAAACGTCTTAGGAGCAGGAATGCTAACTACTGCAAAATGTGGGCATGTGCCAAATATATTCGAACGTGCTTCAGACTACCCCCTTTAGATATCTTCAAGGATCTAAGCGCCTGGAGATGTGAGAGGATGTCTACCGTACTTGGAGATAACAGTCGTGATCCTATTTGTTTTTATTTTTTACCAGCTGTTCGCCCCGGCTTCGCACGGGTGGTAACTGGATAAAAAGTAGCCCATGTGTTATTCTGATGTATAAGCTATATTACTGTAAAGTTTCGTTTTAATCTGTTCAGTAGTTTTTGCGTGAAAGAGTAACAAAGACACACACACACCCACTCACTCACTCCCAAACATTCGCATTTATAATATAAAATAAAAATAAATGAATAGGATCACGACTGTAATCCCAAAGTACGGTAGACATCCTCTCAGATCTCCAGACGCTTAGATCCTTTAAAGATGTCTAGTGGGGGTAGTCAGAGGCACGTCCAAACATTACATTTGGCACATGCCCACATTTTGCAGTAGTTAGCATTCCATACGTGACAGGTTGCAAGCCCATCGCCGCTTTTTAAGACCACTAACTGGTTTCCTCACGATGTTTTCCTTCACCGTTGTAAGCACGTATTTTGATGCGCATATAAATTTTCGAACAGAAAAATCTATTGATGCATTGATGGATTCGAACCCACGACCTTCAGATTGAAAGTCGAGGTACATCCGACTCGGTCAGTAGGATGAATCTCCATCCTTTTACATACACTTACCGATAAACAAAGGGTCCTACTTCTACGAGCCTCGGCTTCTCTCCATGTTCTATGAAGCCCTGAGGGTTGGTCATGTTGAAGATGTACACCTTCGTCAGACGAACCACGCCCGGTTTCTGCCAGTAGTTGTAGCTGAGCGAGCCGTTCCATAGTTTCAGCTCCTGAAACAAAAAAAATATATCATCATAAATGTATGGTTGTCGGGAAGGGATCGCTTTTTAGTGAGCACATAACAGTTTTATTATAGTTTCTTTCATTGTTTTTTGTAATAATTTTAGATAATAATTATTATTTTTAACAGAACTTAAAAAAGGAGGTGCTCAATTCGGTTGTACTTTTTAATGTTTATTAACCGATTTGAAAAAATATTTTTTTGGTTGGGAGGATATTTTCCCGTTTGGTCCCACTTACATTTGAGGAAATAATACCACCTCTAAGGGTGGAAACGTAATTTTTATATTCCTTTTGATGCCTTGCATGGCCATCTGTTCTGTCTTCTAGTGGTAAAACAGTAAATCTTTGCTATATAGTTAAATCTATACTAATAATGGGAAAGTAACTCTGTCTGAGACGTTATCACGGCCAAACCGCTGGATCGTTTGCTGTCAAATTTCATTTAAAGATAGTTTAAAGTATTAGGAAGGACATACGCTACTTTTTTATTTAATTTTTTATTTGATTTTCATTAATTTCAATATTTTACGATAAAGTCATAAAAAATCGATTTCCTGAATCAGCGAAGACGAAGTCGCGTGTAACAGCTGGTTAAACATAAACGTGTTCACCACTAATGACCTTGACCTAATGGTGGTAGTCAGGAAACCAGTTGTAGCGTAAGATATTTCGAGATTGGTCTCATTTCGCTACCATTGGTCAGAGTTATGTAATTTATATCTCTACCAACTTATGCTTGCTTCGCTCGCTTGGTACCTGGATAAACCTCTGACTAGCCTGACAGCTCAGTTGGTAGTAGCTCTGCCTTCTGAGTTGTAGGTCAAAGTCAAAGTCAAAGTCAAAAATCATTTATTTCAATAAAATCACAAGGATCACTTTGAAACGTCTTAAGAACTAGGTGAAGCTACGCCGATTCCACGCGACCAAGCCTAGAAGAATCAGGCAACAAACACGGCTTGGGGTCTACCTTTTTTTAATGATACTTTTCTTAAAGCTATGTAGAGCTCCAGTGTGATGCCAATCGAACAAGGTGAAGGCTCAAACAAGAATAATAATTAAAAGTACTACTCAAGTACATAAACAATTAAGGTTGTGGGTTCGATCCCCATCCGGTACAAACATTTGTGCGAATAACATATAATGTTTGTTCTGGGTGTTATAATGTATATTGTGTATGTACTTACAAACGTATTTATGCATTCTTACAGTTATCTAGTTCGTAGTACAAGCTTTGCTTACTTTGAAGATAGATGTCCCTGTGTGATAATGTCCACCAATATGTAAAAAAATGTAGACTATATGATATTACAGAGCATAGGCGTATATTTCAAGTATACTCGAGCTATGTTTGTTTCCTGATTCTTCTAGACAATGATCGCGAGGAAAAGGCGTAGTTTCACCTAGCTCCTAATAACACGTTTCAAAGTGATCCTTGTAAAAAAAATAATAATAAATAAATAGGATCACGATTGTAATCCCCAATTATGGTAGACATCCTCTCACATCTTCAGACGCTTAGAACCTTTGAAGATGTCTAGTAGGGGTAGTCAGAGGCACGACCAAACATTATATTTGGCACATGCCCACATTTTGCAGTAGTTAGCATTCCATACGTGACAGGTTGCAAGCCCATCGCCGCTTATAAGAATACTAACTGGTTTCCTCACGATGTTTTCCTTCACCGTTTTGAGCACAAACATGTTTGTTGATGCGCATATACATTTTTCGGACAGAAAAAATCATTTAATCACGCCGGGATTCGAACCCACGACCTTCGAAATGAATGTCGGGGTACCTCCCACTCGGCCAACACGTGTAATTTTATTGAAATAAATATCTTTTGACTTTGATATAGTGGTCATAGGTTGTATTGTAGAAAATAATTTGCTGTAGTATTATTATATAGGGAAGAAACAGAGAACTTTTGTACAGACTAACACCCCCCCATCATAAGAGATTTGACCTTAAAATGACGCCTACACGACGCTACGACATGCAAGATTTATAAAAAATATTGTCTATTCTTCCGTAGACGAATCGTTTTTCCGGGTATTTAATGCAAGGACGGCTAGATGATACAATTTATTAAAAGTTTAACAACTATCTATTTATAAGTGGGAGGTATACTTCCACTTTGGACGTGCCTCTGTTGAGAGGTGCTAACACTAATTTACCTCTGCCAAACAATGTCGACAATAAAAAATGAAAATTAAATATATTTATTTGACACACACACGTAGGTAGTTATTTATATTTCTTAAGGGGCTCCCAGTCGACGATTGCTCTTTTTCGAAACGTAAAAAGAAATACTTCTGAACAAGCCACACACATCTCCTATTTTTATAAGTATATTACTTCAGGTTCCCACCTAGATTTCTATTAAGCTGAAAACTTAATAGCAGAAACTTTTCACGATAAAGATATTATTTCAAAATGATACGTTTTAGAATTTATGATCGAAATATTTTATATACCTACAATTAAAATCAACTTGTGATTTATTGTTAAAGATAGGTAATATGTAGATCTAGATTTCTATTAGAATAGATTTTTGATAAGTAATTATACATAATTTATATCATTAATTTATTCGAAAAGCTAAGGCGGACCACGCGCCGACGTGTGTTTGTCGTCATTGCAGCGGTCGGTAGGATTATTTATCGAAGTGATTAAAGATGGGTACATCTTTATTCACATATACTATACATTATAAAATAGGAGATGTGTCTTGTTCAGAAGTATTTCTTTTTTTCAGTTTCGAACAAAAACAATCGTCGACTGGGAGCGCCTTAAGTAAGGTAAGGGCAGTAATTTATGATGTAGACAAAACATTTCTCAGTTGTTTTCGTAAGCACGTAAATAGACTTACCCTAAATATGATGTAGTCCAACCAGGGCACGAATGACAGTATTATTCCAAGCACGACCGTGCATATGCTGAACAGAATGACAGCAAGGCGTCCTGAAACAATAAAAGAACCAGTTGAACTTAAATGAAATAGGATTACGACTGTAATCCCTACGGACACACTATCTGATCTTGAAAATGTCTAAATGGGTAGACAGAGGCACGTCCAAACAATATTTTTTTTATGGGATTATTGTAAATTGACAGGACAACGTCTGTCGGGACGGCTAGTATGTAATAATAATAATAAATGGGTTAGTCTGAGGGACGTCAACATCTTTGACACATGCCCACATTTTGCATTAGTTAGCATGCCACATGTGACAGGTTGCAGGCCCGTCGCCGCCTTACTCGTGAATAACATCTTAGGTATTCAAAATTTGCCTAAAATCTTCGCTTGTGCGAAGCTATCCACTTAACGATCAAGATAAGTTAAAATTGAATGAGCCGTTATATATAGTAAAAATACATATAGCTACTTTAAAATACAAATATCTAAATATTTTAATATCGACTACAACTTTATTGCCATAACGTAGATGGCAATAAAGTCTATCCGAAAAATCAATGAAGTATCATTGATTTTTAAGGTTCCGTACCAAAAGGGTAAAAACATTATCCTATTACTAAGACTCCGCTGGCCGTCTGTCTGTCTGTCTGTCACAAGGCTGTATTTCATGAACCGTGAGAGCTAGACAGTTGAAATTTTCACAGATTATATATTTCTGTTTCAGCTATAACAACAAAAACAGTTTAAAATAAATATTTAAGTGGTGCTCCCATACAACAAACTTGTTTTTTTTTCCGTTTTTTGTAGACGGAATCCTTCGTGCTCGAGTCCAACTCGCACTTGGCCGGTTTTTATTATCAAGTGTGTTAATCCAGTTATGTTAATACGAAAACAGATTATCGACTCAATCAATGCCATTGTACCAAAATAACAAAAACATTAAAATGTTTAAAAAAAAATGAACCTACGATATGCGTTTTAAAATTACTAAACTTTATTAAAGTAAGTATGTATTATAAAATTATGACGACTATAATCCCCAAGTACGGTAGACATCCTCTCAGATCTTCAGGCGCAGATCTTTAAAGATGTCTAAAGAGGTTAGTCGAAGCCACGTCGAAACATTACATTAGACACATGCCTACATTTTGCAGTTGTTAGAAATCCACACGTGACAGGTCGCAAGCCCGTCGCCGCTTATAATAAGTACCGTACTAAAAAGCAATTGAATGCGTATACAAAGATTGGTGGATGCTAAGCCTTTGATGAGTTACCTCGTGAGGAGCTGATCCTGGCTGCATCAATTTTGATATCATATTATTGTATTGTCATCAAAACTAAACATAGCTGCCAAATTTGATAATGATCCAACAATTAGAAGTTGGTTAAATTCGATTTCCAAGATTTTCTTACTAAGTTTGTTACTGATGCTGTTAATAAAATTCATCCCCCTTTTTGTGAGAGGTGGTATTAATCCTCTAATTTAAATGGGACCAAACGGGAATTATATCCTTAAACCAAAAAAGAATTTTCCGAAAACACAACAGAATTAAAAACCACTTTTTTGAAGTCTGATAAAAATCATGTTGATCTTTTATCCTGTTGCCAATAAACGAAAGAAAACCCAATGTTATAATTTAAAGATAATGTGTTTTTATTATAATTTTGCTTTATCCGGGTAGACTGCCAATACATAAATCCTAAAATTTAAGTATCACTTTATTACTACAGGATGTACAAAGAATACTCTCAAAAACTGAAACTGGATGTTATGAAGCTTAAAAACAAATAAAAAATTTGAAAAGTAAATTTTTAGTTTTATCATTTAAAACATTTTCCAAATTCCCGATACCCGATTCCGATATCTGAATAAAGATAAAAATTAGGATTCAGTTATAAAGAGTCTATTACTGTAGCCTCTATAACTTGTAGCATTGTTATTCTCATAGGATTTCGGTAGAAACTAATTTTTGGAAAAAAACAAAAAAAACTAATGAGATGTTTATAGTTTTTTTAAATAGATACAAAAACAGTCTTAAGTTGAACATCCTTTAAGAGATGAAGCAATTTGGTTCTCGGCGTTTGTAGACTCGTGTATTTAGTTTTTGGTAGTAGTCTTAATACACCCTTTTTTATATTAATAACCTGCATAACCTTACCTAATATATATAAATGATAATAATATGATCTGGCTTAAACCTAATGCTCATGGAATTTAAAAAAAATTAAGATTATGCCATATCTTTTTGTTGTATGTCCGAAAAAAATATAGTGATTAAATTTTTATATCAATGATAAATTATGTTACCAACAACTAAATAAATAAAAAATAAAAAAAAACTGAACTAAATTTTATGAATATTATATACGATCCTAGTGATTTCAATATTCGTAATACTCACACTTTACCGAATTATTAATTCGAAAGTTTGTATGTTTGTTTGTTACTTCATGACGTCTCATAACGACTGAACCGATTACGGTGAAACTCGGTATGTATGTGTACAGATTATGATCAGGATTTAAATATGAAATGAAATGAAATGAAATGTTCTTTATTGTAACACAATGTAAGCAATTACAAATATGTATGTTACAAAAGGCTACTTTGTAACATAGATACTTGTACTACGGATACTTTGTATCCGGGTACCAAGCACGCGAAGCCACAGTAGCTTCTTGCAAAAAAATATCAAAAGTTACGTCAATGGATTATTCCACGCAAATCCATCAAAGAAATTGTTTTTACGCGTTTGTTTTCTTGTCTATGTATCTACTTATGGTGCGTTAAAGGCCCATAATCCGACAAAATTAGCATGTCAGCGCGTGTAAACAAATTTCTGATATGTATATTGAATTGGCAAGTGACGCGGTTAAAATGTGCAAAAAATTGTTTATTCATTATGTTAAACACAAAAAATCGTAAAAAAATTCTTATAGTTTCAAAGTCAAAGTTCTAAGGGTCATCATCATATTCAGTTTTTATCCCACAGCTGGGCATAGGCCTCTCTTCGCTTGTGCCATTCACCTCTATCTCCAATAGACGAAACAAGTAATTTATCAATTCGACGCGTAATATATATTTTTGTTGCTTTTTTATATTTTTTTAACTGTTGATTCGATTTGGATGATTTTATATTGTGTAAAAAATTTAAAAGTTGCTATTATTAATATTTAAATTGTATTTAAGTTGGTTGGAGTTGGTATTTATAAGTTGGACATTCTTACCAAACATCGGTCGGCTAAAGATTTTAGCAAGTTCTGGAAGGCTACTGGTAGGCAGGAGGTTAGGCCTGGTCTCCCTGTAAGTGTGGGTGGGGTTAGTGAGGCTGTCGACATCACCAACATGTTTCGCGAGCACTTTAAGGTGCGTTCCCCGCTTGGTCCTTCCACTATGTCGATCGTTACTGAGACTGTGGTTGGAAATGGCGGCTCCGCTCCCCCAGGAGAGAAGCCGCTGGTTGGAGAGGAGACACTTGCTCGTTTTTCTGCCTCACAAGTAAAAAGAGTCCTGAGCAGGATGAGCGGTGGCAAGTCTCCCGGCCACGACGGGCTCAGTATCGAGCATTTAAAGCATGCGGGAGTGCATCTTCCGAATGTTCTGGCGATGTTTTTCTCATTGTGCATTAGTCACTGTCACTTGCCGCTTGATTTAATGAAAACAATTGTAGTGCCCGTTGTAAAGAACAGAACTGGGGATGTTTCGGACAAACAAAACTACCGACCTATTTCGCTGGCAACCATCAGTGCTAAAATAATGGATGGTCTCCTTGATTCTTATCTTGATAAGTACTTAAATATTCACGACGCTCAGTTCGGGTTTCAGTCTGGACTGTCTACAGAATGCGCAATCATAAGTCTCAAGAATACCATCCATTATTATACAGACCGCAGGACGCCGGTATATGCTTGTTTCCTTGATCTTTCCAAGGCGTTTCACCTTGTGTCATACGACGTGCTTTGGAGTAAGATGGGGAAAAGGGGGGTACCGGTTGAAGTCCTTAAGATTTATAAATATTGGTATGATAACCAATCAAACTATGTTAAGTGGGCCAATACTCTATCAGGACCATACAGGTTGGAGAGTGGGGTGAGACAGGGGGGACTTAGCTCTCCCAAGCTCTTCAATCTGTATGTTAATGATCTCATCGAGGAGCTCAGCAGCATACGTATCGGCTGCCGCATGAACGGCATAAGTATTAATAATATCAGCTACGCCGATGATATGGTGCTGCTGAGCCCTACGGTGAGGGGTATTAGGGAGTTACTGAAAGTCTGTGAGAACTACGCTAAGGAGCATGGGTATTAAAAAAACAGAATACATGGTCTTTAAGGCCGCCGGTAAATGTCCTGATGACAATCTTAATCTTACCCTTAACGGCAAGAATATTAGTCGTGTAACGAAATTTAAATATCTGGGACATGTACTTGATCTTAAAGATGATGAAGACGTTGAAAGGGATCGTAGGGCTCTCTCGGTTAGAGGTAACATGCTGGCTCGCAGATTTTCCCGTTGTAATGATCAGGTTAAAATCACGCTCTTTAAAGCCTATTGTCAAAGTTTTTACACGGGAAGTCTGTGGGTTAGGCATACCAAAAAGTCGATAGACACCCTACGAATCCAATATAATAATATATTTAGGATGATGCTGCGACTGCCCCGATTCTGCAGTGCTTCAGGGATGTTTGCGCATTACCACACTGATGGCTTCCATGCTATCATACGCAAAAAAACAGCATCTCTGATGCGTAGAGTGCGGGACAGTCGAAACAGCATCCTGAGGACTGTTGATGATTGCTTGACGTCTCCAATTTGGAAGTGTCTTGTGCAGAGGGTGATCAGTGAAGGAAGCTATTTCCTAGACTGATTATCCTAGGCTCATTGCATCACAGTGTCTATTTTATTTGTTTTTTTGTGTAGTGTTAATGTGTGTTAAAAAAGCCTATATGGACTCCTACTTGTTGTCTGAAATAAATGATTTTTATTTTATTTTATTATTTTTTTATTTATAAAGGACTAATAGTTCCTCCATAAAACAATACGAGTACCATCTCTTGACTTTTCGATTGGTCTAAACATTTTCGTCGGTTTTCTTTTTAATCGACAAAAAAACGGAGGAGGTTCTCAATTCGACATGTTTGTATATATTTTTTTATATTAGACCAAGAATGACTTTTTACAGAATAGACCAATTCTGATATTATTTTTATAATAGGTAGGGTATACTCCAAAGTTGGTACCATAAAATTTTTTGATTAGGCGGATTATTTTCGTCGATTTTCTAAACGTACCTAATATTTTTAGCTTTTAAAACTATTTGCTCTAGACACCTGGCCTGTACGACCTATTATTATTTCTGGCTGGTCATCATATTTGGTTTGAAAGATTTCCTTACATACTTTGTTACAGGTAAGGCTAATAAAAGTGTTTAAAAATAACTCCAAAATGTATTTACGAAACAAAATACGTTGATGTTCAAAACATAACTGAAACCTTTTTAACCGCAAACTTTTAAATGTTTAAACTGAGTAGCAAAGTCAATGTCCTCCAAAGCATAAGGAGGGCAATGATCCAAAAAAATATCCATATCTTAGTAACAAATGTGAAAGTAACTCTGTCTGCCTATGAAAATCAAAAATAAATAAATAGGATCACGACTGTAATCCCCAAGTGCGGTAGACATCATCTCAAATCTCCAGAAGGAGGTTTTCAATTCAATTGTATTTTTTTTAATGTTTCAGAACTCCGTCATATTTTATATCCGTCTTTTTTTTGGGTTGGGAGGATATAATTCCCGTTTGGTCCCATTTAAATGTGAGGAACAAATACCACCTCAAAGTATGAAAAAATTGCGGATGAAGTTTTGTATTAGACTTATAGTTTAGTATTTATGAGGAACTAATAATATTGACTAACAGACATGAAGTAGGTTTTGCTTTTAGTTTTTTAAACGTAATTATTTATCTATTCATTATAGAAGGAAGAGATTTCACGCTTTTAAGATCGGTAGTTTTATATGTAGGTAACCAATTAGTCATTAATGTATAATTATCTCTGTAACCTTAAACTAAAATAAAATACTTAAAAAAATACCGAAATAATTAAAGATTTTTTTGCCCGATTTGAATGTTATTGTAATAAATTTAAATGTCAAATGATAGTAAAAAACTAGAATAGATTTGTTTATTTGTGTTTCAAAGAAAATAACATTTGAAAATGAAATTAATTAAGATCACGACTGCAATCCCCGAGTACGGTAGACATCCTCTCAGATCTCTAAGCGCTTAGATCCTTAAAGATGTCTAATGGGGGTAGTCGGAGCATCATTGTAAAAATTGTAATGCCTACAAGAAATAATTGTTTTAACAAGAATAATAACTTATAAGAACACTGTCTATGAGGTAAAATTATCTTACGATTACACTTAGACAAGAATTTCTAGCTACACAATTGTTGACAGCTTAAAGACTGTCATCACAATAGCTATTATTTTAAGAATTTTTATATATTTATTATCCACTAGTAGTCCGCCCCGGCGTCGCACGCATAATGATTTTATTACATTACAAAAATTTTAATAGGGTTCTCTTATTTTTTTCTAGTAACAAATATAGCCATGTTACTCAGAGATAATGCAGCATAAGGGGTTTGAGTTTATTCGTTATAAACATACACAAATACAAATGTTTCTCCTTTATAACATTAGTATATAAAATATATTAAATATTGCGAAACTGATTGATTGATTTGATCTATTAACGCACAGCCTAAACTACTGGTCCTAGGAACTTGAGAAGGGTGTATTTCTTTTGATGTGTAGGGGTGCAATAAGAAAGGAATTTATGAAATTCAATCCTTAAGAGCATCTAGCGGGGGTTGAAGTTTGTTTGAAAATAACTTCAAAATTACGAAGTCTATTTAATTTATTTAATCGTAATTATTTCTAAATTAAATTATTTCAATGTCTGATAATATATTTTAGATTTAATTTGATTTAATTATATTTAAATATAAAAAAACTAGGGTATAAAACCCAAAAGTAGTATTAACTAGATGCTTTACCTTTCAAACTAGAAAATTCGTTTCTTATTTCCATACATTTCCATATGATTTGAATAAACACCAAAAAATATTCCATTACAAATGTTTCGATAATTTGACGTCAAGTTGTTAGATGCAAATTTTTACCAAAGTCTTAGTAATAGGGTTCCGTACCAAAAAGGTAAAAACGGGACTCTATTACTAAGACTTCGCTGATAGCTAGACAGTTAGTAAATTTTCACAGATTATGTATTTCTGTTGCCGCTATAACAAAAAATACTAAAATAAGAATAAAATAAATATTTAAGTGAGGCTCCCATACAACATACGTGCTTTTTTGCCGTTTTTTTAATAACGATTGTACGGAACCCTTCGTCCGCGAGTTTGACACGCACTTGGCCGGTTTTATAAAATTTTATGAAATAACTACTCACCCGAAATATATGAAAATACGACACTTCCGCGGTATAATTCCTACAAAATAGTGAAAACAGTATTGAAATCGGCCCAGTCATGACAAAGTATTCCGTTTACGTATCACATGGTACCTCGATTTAATAAAGTTTGAATCCTATAGCCGTGCAAGAATGGATTTTCGAAAAAATTATAATGTTCAAAGTTTCATTTAATATTCCAAGATTTTATCGTGAGGAAACCAGTTAATATTCTTATAACCTGTCACTAGCTACTGCAAAATATGGGCATGTGCCAAATGTTATGTTTGGACGTGCCTCTAACTATACTATATACTACCGTACTTGGGGATTATAGTTTTTCATTTTCACAAATATTTAATTTAAATGTAGTTTTCGCCTGAGAGGATAAAAAGAGTAAAAAGTAATTATTTTTATTAATTTTGGTATGGATATGGATATACATAGTTTTAATCCTGCGACCTACCATTTTTTTAACGATTTAAAAAAAACAGTGCCTCCCTCATTTTTTTAATATTTTTCCCGTTTGGTCCCATTTAAATTTCAGAAGAAAATGCCACCTTTAAATATGAAACAATGGGTTATGAAATTTTGTATTGGACTTACAACAACATGAAGTCGGTTTTGTTTTTAAATATAATTATGTACAACACACACTTCATGAAGAAAGACACGGGAAACCGCTAGTTATAATAATAAAAAAAACACCACGACTCAACGACCTCGTCCTTTTTTGAGTACGGTTGAATAAAAGCACGTGATTTATTAGATTATTATTAAATACCTTTGCGGTTGAGGTGATTCCCCGTAATATACCTACGTAGGTAGGGTTACGTACAACATATTTTCCATTATCTGATACAAGATAATGGAAAATCTGTTGTCGGATTCTTTAAAAGCTTTTTATTAATGGTATTTGGTATATATAAATGTAATACCTTTAAATGAGCAATTCTTAAATAATAAATAAATAAATATTGGCGGACTTTACACACAACGCCATCTAGCCCCAAACTAAGCAAAGCTTGTACTATAGGAACCTAATAAGTACTTTTTTTTGTAAATACATACATAATATACATAGAAACACCCAGACTCAGAACAAACATCTATGTTCATCAGACAAATGTTTGCCCTGGGTGGGGATCGAACCCACAACCTACAACGCAGAAGGCAGAGTTACTACCAACTGAGCTGTGAGGCCAGTCTAAGCTATGGGATGCGATTACAATGTGAATAAACCTCTAATGGCATGGTCCTGGCTAAAAGTCGCTAAGCCATGACGGAGGCCTAATTCGCCAAAGTAGGCCCCGTGCCCTTGCGTTCTTGCAATACTCTATTTGCAATGTCTTCAAGATTTGCAACCTTGACACGAGTAAGCTAGATATACTTAAACGCCTCGAAACGATCAATCGTTATTATCAATTACGTGATTGATGCACATTATACCTATCTAATACATTATATTATTAAGAAAGCTAGTATTATTCCTTTCGTTTGTAATAATTAATGTTTGTTATCGTCAAAAACAACACTTAAATTATAAAAAATGCAAAAATAATGATTTTGGTATAGATGGCGCTGGTGTGCAAAAAATAGACGTCTCAAAGCGAAAACATTGAGTTGTAATAGCAAAGCATTTCTACCAAAAAGGTTGAATCTTACAGTCGGTATTCGAAGTTTATTTTGTTAAAAAAATCTGACATCTATTTGATACGAATTCTACCAAAATTTGAAATTTATTTATCAGGTTATAAGTTGCCTGAAAGTGCTTTTATCTATGCGTTTATTGAAATTTAGGCAGAACTAAGTTTATCACGGGTCAGTTAGTTTTATGTAAAAACTAATGACTACATTTGACCCTGTATTGCTGACGTTTCGAGACAATTCAGATGCTCATCAACATAACCAACGGTAGATCTGTTATTCTACTAATATTATAAATCCGAAAGTTTGTAAGGCTGTATTGAAGTTTGTGGCACACCCAACCGACCTAACGGATTAGGATGAAACTTGGAATAGCGTATGCCCTGGAATAGGAAATAGGCTTTTTTATCTAGATCTACGAAGCCGACCAAGCTAGTTTTTAACCGATTTACAAAAAAGGAGAAGGTTCTCAATTCTTTTCTAATGTTTGTCTATCGGAACTTTCGTCGTTTTTGTTGGGAGAATATACTTCCCGTTTGGCCCCATTTAAATTAGGGGATAAAAATAAAACATAAGGGGAAATAACCGGCAAAGTGCTAGTCAGACTCGCGCACGAAGGTTCCGTACCAATCCATAAAAAAACGGCAAAAAAAATAAGTAATCTGTAATTAATTTGAACTATCTAACTATCACCATTCCATTTTTACCCTTTGGGTACAGAACCCTAAAAATACCACCTGTAAGGATTCAAAAATAGAGGATGAAATTTGTATTGGGCATATAGCAACTTTTTCAACGTAATTATGATTTAAATGGATTGAAGGTTCATCAATTGCGTTACAATGTGTAGTCATCAGTCGCGTTAACATGTTCAATTAGAAGTATTTATCTATTTAAGGTAAACTATTAAATAGTAAATACAAAATTAATTGCTATATATTATGCTATAATTGGTATGCATTAATTACTATATGCTGTGGGACAGAAAACCAAGTAGTTTTATATATCGCGTACGCAGTTAATAATTACTGTTAATAATATAATTCCCAAAGAGGGTTGATGTCAAGTTGGCGGCCGGTTGTAATACATAAGCCAAACCGCAACATGTTTGTCAACATTGATGCCGACCTTACATTGAATGAGAAAAAAAGAAAAATATGAATAATAAGGTTAAAAAAAAACTAAAAACAAAGTGGTTATAAGTCTAACATAATTATCCTCATCCTCAAATTTAAATGGGACCTAACGGGAAATATATTCTCCCAAGCAGAAAGCTAATTATACAAACCGGTTAATATATGACAGAGTTCAAGTAAGAAAACATAAAAAAAATACAACCGATTCTATAGCCTCCTTTTTGGTGTAAAATTTACAAATAATATTTAGGTATTTCGTTCTTTAAATAAGTCTTAATCAATATCAAATCACAAGGAACGTGTTAGGAGCTAGGTGAAGCTACGCCTGTTCCCTGCGACCATGCCTAGAAAAATCAGGCAACAAACACGGCTTAAATATTATTTTGGTGAATGAATTTCGAACACCAGGCGATCCTAGTAGCTTTTGTAAAATCCTCCTCCGAGCTAGAAATCAGAGCAGCGCGCTATCCTGTCACATAATATTACATTGTCATTGGAACTTGACATGTATGAAAAGTTTTCACTAAATTAAAATAATCACTAAGGAGACTCGTTGTGTGTGTATGTTAAACAGCTCCTGATTCCATCATCAGATCAGCTCGCTGTCATATTATTGTATTGTCAACAGAACTAAAGGTGTATGCAAATTTTCAGCTCAATCGAATACCAATAGATGGTCGAAAAGCTTGTAAATAATTTAATAAAACCGATCAAGTGCGAGTCGGACTTGCACACGAAGAGTTCCGTACCATTATCTATAAAAAAAGTCAAAAAAAAAACATTTGTAGTATGGGAGCTCCTCTTAAAAAAATATTTTATTCTATTTGTTGTTATAGCGGCAACAGAAATATTATCATCTGTGAATATTTCAACTGTCTAGCTATCACGGTTTCATGAGATACAGCCCTGTGAAAGACAGACGAACAGACGGACAGCGAAGTCTTAGTAATAGGGTCCCGTTTTTACCCTTTGGGTACAGAACCCTAAAAATGGACATTCTACCAGTAGTGCCAATCAGGTTTACATTAGGTACTTACTTAGGTGTTTGAGGTCATGTAAAATGTTGATTCGAAAGAAATGTACGTCATCTAAACAGGTTTTAGCAAGTCAAGATATTTTATAACAAAACATACCTAATATTGAGAACGAGACGTGATTTATCTACCTAACAATGCAAAATACATTTTATTGCAAGATTAGCAAGTTAAAATATATTTATTTCAGTAAAATCACAAGGATCACTTTGAAACGTCTTAGGAGCTAAGTGAAGCTATGCCTGTTCCTCGCGACCATTGATTGTCTAGAAGAATAAGGCAACACGGCGTCGTCACCTATCATTTTTCAACCGACGAAATATTCGTATTTTGTTACTTTTTTAGGGTTCCGTACCCATAGGGTAAAAACGGGACCCTATTACTAAGACTTCGCTGTCCGTCTGTCCCTCTGTCTGTCACAGGGCTGTATCTCATGAACCATGATAACTAGACAGTTGAAATATTTAAGTGGGGCTCCCATACAACAAACGTGTTTATTTTTGCCGTATTTTATAGATATACCGACGGAACCCTCTGTGCGCGAGTCCGACTCGCACTTGGCTGGTTTTTTTATGTATATATTTTTATCTGGTGATCCGATAAAGGATGTTTTTTCTTGTATTAAGTAACAAATAGTCCCAAGTTGGTCCCATAATAGAACTATCTTAAATTATATTAATGTAGGACTAATAATTTCTTCATAAAACTTAAAAAATTAATATCGTCTCTTGACTTTTCGATTGGTTGATTGGTTTTTAAAACGTAAATTATGTATTTACGTTTCTTCAATTATCAAATTACTTGGTATTGCATTTTAAATTCGGTTATTTAACGTTTTAACCGACCTTAAAAGGATGAATCATGAGGTCATTAATATAACTCGAATGCATGTTAAATTTTTGTATAAAACCAGTATTGATGTATTTTTTTGGTGAACCGTGCAACGATAAACCTGTCTCGATGTGAACTAATGTCTGTAGAATAATTAAGAACTATTCTACACTATTATTAATAGGTGAATTTATATTTTTGTATGTAGTGGATAAACTAAAAAAAAGAGAGGCGGGTCGCGACGAAAAAAAAAAAAAAAAAAATAGCATCACTGTACTGTGTACTGACTGTAATCCCCAATTACGTATCTTCAACGATCTAAGCGCCTGGAGATCTGAGAGGATGTCTACCGTACTTGGGGATTACAGTCGTGATTCTATTTCATTTAATTCTAAGCCGTGTTTGTTGCCTGATTCTTCTAGATTTGCTCCTAACACGTTTCAAAGAGATCCTTGTGATTTTATTGATATAAATACTGTTTTACTTTGATTCACTACAAAAACTGATAGGGTGTAGTTACATAGACACATTGAATGTGTTTTTTTTCGCAAGATTTGACCCGAAGAATATATTGCAAATTAAATAAAAGCTTGTAAGTATGTAACTTCCCGTTTTGAATGTATCCTAATAATATTATAAATGCGAAAGTTTGTGAGTTTGTATGTATGTTTGTTCCTCAATCAGGCCTAAAAAACAAAACGGATTAAGTTGAAATTTGCTGTAGATGCCCGAATAAATAATAGACTACTTTAAAATATGAAAAACATCCCCAAAACGATAAAAAAACGCAAAAGGGATAATTTCTGTATAGATGGCGCTGGTGTGCAACAAATCTGACATCACAAACTAAAAACATTCAGTCTTTTCTATTCGATTATTGAAATTTGACAGGACAACGTCTGTCACGGGTTGGCTAGTGTTGTTATAAAGACAATTTCTCAAGATTAGATACGTATCTATGTAACAACTTGTACCTACTTAGAATCTACCTAGGTACTGTCGGTACGTGTCATATTATCAAGATGACCAAGATACCATTAAAATCACGTGACACGACCATTTTAATTGCGAGATATTATAGTTTATGAACAACACGAGTAACCTACACAAAGTACCTATTTAATAATGTGTTCAAATGTTTGACGAAAATGTTTCGACCAAACGAAGAGTCATGAGACGATATGAGTTTTTCGACCAAACGAAGAGACGATATGAGTTTTTCGACCAAACGAAGAGTCGATTTGAGTTTTTTAAGTTTGACGAAGAAACTATTAGTCCTACATAAATACAATTTAAATGGGACTAACTTTGGACTATTCTTTACACATTTGAAATAAATAACCGGCCAAGTGCGAGTAGGACTCGCACACGAAGGGTTCCGTACCATCATCTATTAAAAATGGCAATAAAACACGTTTGTTGTATGGGAGCCCCACTAAAATATTTATTTTATTCTGTTTTTAGTTATTGTTGTTATAGCAGCAACAGAAATACACAATCTGTGAAAATTTGAACTGTCTAGCTATCACAGTTCACGAGATACAGCCCTGTAACAAACAGACGGACAGCAAAGTCTTAGTAATAGGGTCCCGTTTTTACCCTTTGGGTACGGAACCCTTAAAACGAATTATGTATGTACCTATTGTATTTATTTATGTATGACTGCGTCTATCTTTTACCTGGTATTTCGATTTGGATGATGTATTTTTTATTGTTTAGAGAATAGTATTATGTTGGGCCCATTTAAATTATATTCACGTAGGACTAATATTTCATTCATAAAACTTAAAAAACTCATATCGGCTTCTGGTTTTCTTTTAGTTTTTTAAACGTAACTATTCTTTATTCACTCTTATCACATTCCTAATGCTTATTCGTCTGTTTATTATCAATATCTAATAAGAAATATCTATCTAGACACAAAAATATTTGTTTGTCTATCGTGATGTTGAATTAGCAATGCATTAGCGACTTTGTAGTCAAACTTGGAAACCTTCGCGATTTCGTTGACGTGAAGATATTTTCAAACGGACTTCAACCTCGCTGCGCTCTCTTAGGGGATGAGTATCGGGAATTCCTTTCTTAATACACCCCTAGACACCAAAAGGAATACATCCTCTAAATTTCAAGTTTCTAGGATCAGTGGTTTAGGCTCTGCGTTGATAGATCAGTCAGTCTTAGTCTCGTCAGTACTTGAGTAGTAGGTAGGTACTTTTAATTATTATTCTTGTTTGAGCCTTCACCTTGTTCGATTGGCACCACACTGGAGCTCTACATAGCATTAAGGAAAGGATCATTAAAAAAAAGGTAGACCCCAAGCCGTGTTTGTTGCCTTATTCTTCTAGGCTTAGTCACGTGGAATCGGCGTAGCTTCACCTAGTTAGACGTTTCAAAGTGATCCTTGTGATTTTATTAAAATAAATGATTTTTGAATTTGAATTTGAGTCAGTAACGAGTTTAATTGTTACCTAACTCCAGGATGTAGGTAGTTGAAGTAGGTACATAATGTTGTATTGACGTACTTTGCAGTCTGAGATAATGAGTTTTTCAAAAAAATTATGCAGGTACTTAGGTATCTGCCAAATGCATGGGAATTTTTCCAAAATTGACACAATGAATCGAAAAAAAAACCGGACAAGCGCGTGTTGCACCGGTGCACAGATAGTTCCGTACAAAGTTATAGGTTTTTCTGTAATCGATAAGTAAAGAACTTTTTTCTGTATTTTTTTTCAAAATTGTAGGCCCTGTAGTTCCGGAGATAAGGAGGGACGGACGGACAGACACATGAGTGATCCTATTAGATAAACATTACATATAGCACATGCCTATATTTTACGGTAATTTGCTAAATGCAATGTTGTGACGTGCCTCTGACAACCCTCATTAGTTATCATCAAGGATCTCAGCGCATGAAAATCTGAGAGAATGTCTACATTTTCATTTTAATAAGATAAAAATAATTAACTACATTGGATCACGACTGTAATCCCCAAGTACTAGAGGTGGGTCGTACTTGTGTTTTGACGTACCAGGTCTAATAAATACCACCTCCATCAGATACCACGTTGAAAAAACAGGCTTTAAATAGTTTAAAGTATTTGGTTCCAGCCCAACCAACTCCACCCAACTCCACCCCCCCCTAGGAATAAACAAACAATACGTTGAAGTATAATACCACTTAAGTACGAAAATACTTTCAGTACAGAAATACTCTCAAGTACAAAAGTACTTTCAAGTACAAAAGTACTTTCAAGTACAAAAATACTTTCATGTACAAAATACGCGTTCAAACTGTGACGTCATACATGGTACGTATTTTTTTATGCCTATACCAGGTTTGCAAACCTGGTCAAGTAAATACGCACCACCTCTACCAAGTACGGTAGACATCCTCTCAGATCTCCAGGCGCTTAGCTCCTCGATAATGTCTAATGGTAGTCAGAGACACGTCTAAATATTACATTTGGCAGATGCCCACATTGTGCAGTAGTTAGCATTCCATTGATAGGTTGCAAAAGCCCATCGCCGTTTTTATGAAAACTAATTTCCTTCACCGTTTTGTGAGACAGATACGGAACCACAAAATTATATATTTCCTTATACAATTTTAACCAGAATATTTACATCTAAATATATAAAACTTTTGCTTTACTGACTGACTGATCTATCAACGCATAGCCTAAACCATTGCTCATAGAAACTTGAAATTTGGAGGGCGTATTGCTGCTTTTTGAATTTGTGCGGAAGCTCTTTAGTTAATTTTATTGTTGTACAAGCTGACCCAGCGAACTTCGTATCGAATAAGTTCCTGTCCCGTTCCCGTTCCCGTTCCCGTTCTACGACTCTACGTTTTAGTTAGAAAACTTTTGTATGGGAAAAAAGGGCTGTTTTTAGGGTTTTTCCGGCAATTATTCTATTTTTTTCTCGCCGTAAAAACCATCCTCGAACTTCAACGAACATTTAAAAAAAAGAATTGGCCAAATTGGTCCAGGCGTTGTTGAGTTATGCGCTTACCAACACATTTTGCGATTCATTTTTATATTATAGATAAGTACTTGGTTAGTACTTTTCATTAATATTCTTGTTTGAGCCTTCACCTTGTTCTTGCACCACACTGGAGCTCTATATAGCATTAAGAAAAGGATCATTAAAAAAAAGATAGACCCCAAGCCGTGTTTGTTGCCTGATTCTTCTAGGCTTGGTCGCGAGGAATCGGCGTAGCTTCACCTAGTTCCTAAGACGTTTCAAAGTGATCCTTGTTATTTTTGAATTTGTATTCCTTTTGGTGTGTAGGGGTGCACTAAGAAACGAACTCCCAGAATGCAACCCCTAAGGGGGTGCATTGACTGAAGTCTGTAAATAAATTCACGTGAACAAAGTCGCTAGGGTTTCCAGTCTACATCATTATGAAACAACAATTAAGATATAACTAAAAATTTGCTAATCTTTATAATATTTTAAAAATGAATATTTATTATTATTTTTAGGTATAGGTGTAAATATTCTTAACCAGAGGCAATGCTCACATGGTAGGTACTTATCTATATCTTACTAATATTTCTTTCAGACCCAAGTAACTATCGTCCCATATCTGTACTACCAACATTCAGCAAAATTTTTGAAAAACTGATTCTTATTCAATTACAAAGCCATTTCAATACAAATAACTTACTCGACAATAAACAATTTGGATTTACAAAAGGACGCTCAACCACTGATGCAAGTGTTAAGTTGATATCCCATATTTTTGATGCCTGGGAAGACTCTCGCGATGCTTTAGGTATTTTTTGTGATTTATCCAAGGCATTTGATTGTGTACATCATGATACATTAATCAGGAAACTACACCACTATGGCATAAAGGGAGTCGCTCTAGACCTTCTTACTTCTTACTTAAGTGGCAGAATACAAAGAGTTGACGTAAATGGAAAGCGTTCACCGGGGTCAGTAGCAACAATGGGTGTGCCACAAGGATCAATACTAGGACCATTCATGTTCTTAATTTATATAAATGATCTACCCTCTCTTATCAGGGATGATCACGAGATTGTACTGTTTGCTGATGACACTTAACTTTTATTTAAACTGAAGCGACGACAGAATAACTTTGACGATGTAAATAATGCAATCTCTAAAGTTGTTAATTGGTTTAATGTCAATAACCTATTATTAAATGAAAACAAAACTAAGTGCATTCGGTTTATACTACCGAATGTTACACAAGTAAATGTTGATATAAAAATCAAAAACGAACATGTAGATCTCGTGGACACCACTATGTTTTTAGGCATTACTTTAGATAATAAACTTCAATGGGGCCCACACATACATAAATTATCGAAGAGACTTAGCTCTGCAGCATACGCAGTCAAAAAGATACGTCTTTTTACAGACGTAGATACAGCTAGACTAGTCTACTTCAGCTACTTTCATAACATTATGTCTTATGGCATATTGTTGTGGGGGAGTGCTGCAGACGTAAACACCATATTTGTGTCGCAGAAGAGAGCTGTTCGAGCAATTTACAACATGGGCCCCAGAGAATCACTGCAAAATAAGTTTAAAGAAATAAATATAATGACTGTACCTAGCCAGTACATTTATGAAAATCTAATGTATGTTCGTAAAAATATTAGTTTGTTTAAGAAAAATAGCGATAATCATGATGCAAATACTAGAAATAAGGATAAACTCGCTGTTCCCACGACTAGGCTCACTAAAACTAAGAAATCATTTCAAGGGCAATGTGTACGTTTCTATAACAAAATCCCAAATGACATGCAAAAGCTATCTATTAGCAAATTTAAAAACTTAATTAAACGTAAACTATGTAAAAAGGCTTACTATAAAATATCTGATTATTTAGACGACAAAAAAGCCTGGGACTGCTCCAACTCGCTGTATCAATAATAATTAAGATTCATTTTGTATTAAAAATAAGTACAAAGACTTAAAATAAAATAACAAACAATGTACAAACTTAAACTAAATTAAAATTAACTAAATTTGACGATTCTAAATGATCCAAGTGATTTCAATGAATAAACGCTATTTTGATTTTGATTTTGATTTTGATTATGCCATCAAAAACATAACTTGTAAAAAAAGCCAAGTCTCGCAACGCAACTCAGTTCTTCTACCGTAAAAAGTTGTGAGATCCATGTAATACTAAGTCGGTTAATTTATTCAGTCCCTACTTTATGAGTCCTTCTGTCTTAAATTATTACGTAAAGTTAGCTAATTACGTAATAACATAAGGCAGAAGGACCCTTAAAGTGCCGTGTTTATATAATGCCTGCTTGGTCACTGAAAATTCAGTCTTCTAGTTTTATCCACAACGAAGTTATAGGGAGCGAAAATGGCTTGAACTGATTTGAGGAAAGGATGGTACGGCCGTGCCGCTTTATTGCTTGACTTGGCGGGGGCACTGCCGTGCATCTAGATAAATGCGTAAGTTTGTGAGTATTTGTGTGTGCTTGTTACTCTTTCACGCAATAACAACTGAAAGAATTAAAATGAAACTTTACAGTAATATAGCTTATACATAAGAATAACACATAGGCTACTTTTTATCCAGGTGCCACGCAAGCTGACCCCACGTGGGACCTAAGTGGGTTCTGCATAGATTAGTACAATTGACTGGCCTTACAGCTCAGTTGGTAGTAGCTCTGCCTTCTGTGCTGTAGGTTCTGGGTTCGATTCCCACCTAGGACAACTGTGTGATGATCATAGCTGTTTGTTCTATGCCTGGTAGTAAATAAGTATTCTATCAGTTATCTGGTAACAAGTTATCTGGTACCCATAGTACAAGCTTTGCTTAGTTTGGGGCTAGGTGGCGCTGTGTGAAACTTCCACCAGTATTTATTTATTTATATATAAGTACTAGCCGACCCGTTACAGACTTTGTCCTGCCCAAATTTCTATCAGTTATCTAGTTTCCATAGTACAAGCTTTGCTTAGTTTGGGGCTAGATGGCGCTGTGTGATGATCACCACCAATATTTATTGTTTTTAATCATCATTAATCACTATTAATGACTGTCCCACGTGGGATTAAATTTAATTGGGTCTGTATTTATTAATAAGAACATTTTTAGGATGTTACTCAGAGATAATGTAGCATTTTCATGATGAAAGAATTATTGAAATCGGTCCAGTAGTTTTTGAGTTATACGTTGCAAATATACAAAAATACAAATCTTTCCTTCATAATATGATTAGTATAGATAAACAACAATATTAGTTTCAAAGAACTAGTTATAGAGGGAAAACAATTTATTTCTCTACGTGTTATAACCGCAGAGTCGACATGCAGCTAGGGATGTGAACTTGACCGAAATGAGGCCGAAAGCACGCCGATTTTTTTTACCGAAAGCCATATTTAATAATGATAGGTGATATAATAGTTTTAAAGTTTTATTAAGGATCCCTAATAGTTAGACATAATATGATATTACAGACTTTTTTGTAGATATTGATGTCCTTTATAAAACTGTGGTACATCACTTTGCTCTATTGTCAATAATTTCTGCAGCAAACGCAATATAAGGATTTTTTTTTAATTTACACGTTGGTTTACATTATCAAAATTTTCAACGTTTTTGAAAATAATCTATAGCCTATGTTCATCAGGGATAATGTAGGATTCTAATGGTAAAATAATTTTTGAAATCGGTCTAGTAGTTTCGGAGCCTATTCGATACAAACAAACAAACAAACAAACAATCAAATCTTTCCTATTTATAATATTAGTATAGAAATGTAATATTTATATGTACAAAATTTCACAAGAACCAGTTGATCTATCTAAAGACCATTAATAAACAGTCTATAGGTAGCTCAACTGATCCAGATCACGTTGCATGTTGATTCTTATTTTAGAATTTTATCTTTGTTCATTGTTATCATTGTGTGTTTGTTGTAATTTCTTAGCGGTTTTTTCTTATGGAAGCTAGATAAATAAAACTATTTGCTATTCCACAGCAAAAACTATTTAGGTATGAATATATTTCAAGTTTCATCAAAATCTGTTTGGACTTGAGCAGGATTGAGGCACACATCATCACAAACTTGCCCATTTATAATATTAATATTAAAATAGTTCTTATAGTTACTGTAAACTTGAAATCTTAGTTCTCGCCGCCCGTTTGGTACCTTAATAAAAAGAAGCCGATTGCGATTGCGTTGTCATTCTGATGTATAAGCTATATTATTGTAAAGTTTCATCTAAATCCGTCCAGTAGTGAAAGAGTAACAAACACTCATCCATACATCCTCGCAAACTTTCGCATTAATAATATTAGTAGAAAGTAGAATGCGCGTGCGAAGCCGAAGCTATGTCGCATCTCTACAACGATTTAATTTCAATTAAATTTCGACCTATAACCTAAGATTCACAATAAAGTCAAGCCACGCTCTTCCGCATTATTATTACAGTATGCCCTAATAGGGCATTTAATGGAATTCTTAAGCCATACATGCTTAAGAGGAGTAATAAATGTTTTTGAAGAATGCAGAATCGTTTTTTCTCAATAACCGCAAAACATACAGTTTTGTTTTTTACGACAAAGATAACTTCAGGATTAATGTAGATAAATTACAGACGGAAACATGATTGGTGAAACTTTTCTCGATAGATTTATTTTCCAAAGTTGGCTCTTCAAAAACCCTAGTTTCGTTTTTAATCAAAACTATGTATAGCTAAACAGTTCATTTTTATATAATTTGTTAGATAATCATACTAGCTAAGTAAATTACAGACGGTTTCTTTTTAAATTTGATGGTTTTCAAGATAATGCAGTTTATCACATTTTTCGTCTTATCCTGGTAGATTCAACCCATACAAAAAGTCTAAAATTTCAAGTATCGCCTTAATAACTAAACTAAGGTTAACTCCCGTGTATTATGAGTAGAGATAGTGTTTGCCGAGTGGAAGGTACCTCGTCTTTCATTTTGAAGGCCGTGGAGTAATGTTTTTGAAGAATGCAGAATAGTTTTTTCTCAATAACCGCAAAACGTACAGTTTTGTTTTTTACGACAAAGATAACTTCAGGATTAATGTAGATAAATTACAGACGGAAACATGATTAGTGAAACTTTTTTTTTTTTGTATGGGCTGAGTCTACCCGGATAAGACGGAAAAAGTGATAAAACCGCATTATCTTGAAAACCATCAAACTTAAAAAGAAACTGTCTTTTATTTATATAGCTAGATGATTATCTATCGAATTATTATAAATGAACTGTTTAGCTATTTATATTTTTGAGTAAAAACGAAACGTGTTTTCGAAGAGTCAACTTTGGAAAATAGAGAAAAGTTTCACCAATCGTGTTTCTGATAATAATTTATCTAGATTAAATCCTTAAGTTATCTTAATAACTCTGTTTTCTTAAGTTATCATAAGGATTTAATCTAGATAAATTATTGAAAGAAACACGATTGGTGAAACTTTTATCTATTTTCCAAAGTTGGCTAACTTGGATAACTTTGTCATAAAAAAACAAAACTGTATGTTTTGCGGTTATTAAGAAAAAACGATTCTGCATTCATCAAAACAATTAATTACTTATCTTAAAAGAATCACGTACTAATAAATATTATAATAAATATGATTAATTGACACGCGCGTATCGATTTATTATCATTATTAATACCTATATACCTACAAGTAGGCACATAAAACGTAGTTGTACCTATAAGAAAGAAAGAAAGAAAGAAAGAAAAAACATTTATTTGCTCCAAAAGCACAACACAATTAATGACTAAAGAGAACAGAAAAACAATCAACAGCAAATTGTGCCATGTGGGGGCAAATAGGTCCCCGCCTCAGCATTGAGCCGCACAGCACCGTACCTAAGGAGTAGGCGAAGCGCGGTGCGACGCTGGTTTTCAGTCGGGGCCTGGACGCGATGAGGCGACACAACAAGTCGATAAACTAAATAAGAAATACAGAATTTACGTACAATATGTAGACTAAACAATAAAATAAATAAATAATAAATATCAAAGTAGTATGCTAGTGTGCATGGTAAATATAAATATTTATAATATATATATATATATATATTTATAATATCTATATATAAAGGTAAGCGAAAATAAATAAATATAAAGAAAAACAAAAAAATAAAATGAAATAAAATACACGTAGTAATCCATCTTTAGCGATAGGTGTTCTGTGGTCTCGCTCGGTCTGTCTGTCTTGTCTGTGGTAAAAGTAACACATGTTTTTTATTTCATGTAACTTTTACAGATTTACTGATTTATATTGTCTTGATTTTAATTGAATAAATAATTTGAAAGGATGGGAGATGGTTATGTAGAAATTGATTAAAAATTGGTACATGATGGCGGGATGAGAAGGAGAGATCGACGCAAATGCTTGACGCGCATAAAACGACGGTAAGTTGAGGTTATTTTTGGTCGTGAGGATGTGGCATGTTAGTAGGTAGAAAGGAAAGTTAGTAGGTTATGTTGACTCTGATTGCTCTCGCAGAAACTGGACCTTTAATGACCTTCTAAAAATACTGACTGTTTTCAGGGCGCGCACAGGCGGAGGCAGGTCATTCCAACACCGTGAAGCGGCGAATTTAAAGGAACCTCTGAATGCCATGGACTTGTGCTTCGGAGTAACAAACACGAAGGTACACGCTCTGCTGGGGTACCTATTAGTGGCATGTGCCCATACAAATTTATCAAATAAATACCTTGGGTACTGCTTACCTATCACCCCAAAAAGGAGTACCGCAAGATGTAATCTTCTGCGTGCTGCCATTTTCAGAAGATTGGATGAGTTTAGGAAAGGTGTGATATGGGAGCGAGGAGGAACATGAAAACAGAAACGAGCACATGCGTTTTGGACACGCTGAATGAGTCGCTCAGTCCTACTAAGCAGGCACGGTCCATACACAACATCACAATAATTTAGCCGTGACAGGATCAGAGATTCACATAGACTTATTCTTACCGCCTCACTCAAGTATGGTCTGATCTTATAAAGTAACTTCAAACGGTAGAAACAATTGCGCACACTCTCAGCGATGTGCTTTTCAAAATGCAAGTAGCTGTCCATAGTAAGCCCAAGGTTTTTAGCCTCATCCACACGCTCCACGGCCTCTCCATCAACCAAGATATGAATGGGGGCTAGCTCAAGTTCCTGCACTTTCTGTCTAGAGCCAATAATCATATACTTCGACTTTTTAGGGTTAATTACCAAGCAGTTATGTTTGGACCAGTTACATATTTCCTTCAAATCTGAATTAATCCTAGTGACCGCATCATTAAGGTTAGAAGGCAGGAATGACAGGTACAGCTGCAGATCGTCAGCATAGAGATGATACCTACAGTGAGCAATTGTATGAATAATGTCAGCACAATAGAGGACAAAAAGTATTGGTCCCAAAATAGAACCCTGGGGGACACCCCTAGGTACTGACCGAAGAGAAGATTTAGGTTTAGACCCATTTGGCATAGTTAGCTCCACAAACTGATGCCTGCGATCCAGGTAGCTGTGGAACCAACTAACAGTCCGAGAATCAAACCCATAGAAAGAAAGCTTGGAAAGAAGGAGATTAATATTGATAGAGTCAAATGCACGTGAGTAGTCGAGTAGCACTAGGATGTTAACCATACCCTGATCCTGCGCACAAAGTAGATTGTCAACAACGTCGAGAAGAGCAGTTGTAGTACTGTGCCCCTTGCGGAACCCAGACTGAACTTGTGGAAGGATGCTGTTGTCTTCAAGATACTTTGTGAGCTGCAGGCTTACTGCCTTTTCAAGTACCTTAGATAAACAGGGTAGCAGGCTAATAGGTCTAAGATCTTGGCAGGAAGCAGGATTTAAAGTTTTCGGGATCGGTTTTACCATGGCTACCTTCCAGCTCTCAGGAAATATACCACTATTAATGGAAGAATTGATTATTGAGGTGATTGCCTCCAAAGATTCTGGTAGGGTCATAAGGACCATATCTAATGCGATTCCATCAACACCTTGTGCACCTGATTTGAGGCTGCGTATGATTGACAGCACTGAGTTTTCATTTACAGGGCTCAGCGAGAAGGTCCCAGAATTGAATCTGTGGTGTTCATAGAAAGTGAGCTGTGAGATGGAGACATGATCTTCACCAGGGACATTTAGAAAGTGGAAGTTAATGAGATCTGGATTATCAAATTGTGGTGGAAGGTCTGAATTTTGTTCTTTATTAGGTAAAATAGTGCTCTTTAAATTTTTCCAGAGTTTCTTAGAATTTTTAATGTTGTTATTAATATGCTGTGTAAAGTAGGCCTTTTTCTCACTTACAATGGCTGCAATCACTAGGTGTTTCATCTCTATATAACTAGTTTTAAGGGCTAATGTCTGATGGGATCTGTACCTATTATGATAATCATCACGAATTCTCATCATTGATCTAACCGTGTCTGTGATCCATGGATGGGGGGGCTCCTTGAACCGTGTAGTTTTTAGTGGTGCGTGTAGGTCAAATAGAGTCACCAATAGCTTAGTGAAATTGGTAACAAGCTCATTGACATCTGTTGTTGCCACAAAATACTCCCAGCGAACATTGTTAAGGTCGTTATTGAAAAGGTCCAGTATAATATTTTTAAAAGGTCTGTAAGTTATTAAGCGTGGGCAAGGCTTTTCCTTTTTTATGTCCAATTCCACCATGAGCATTGCATGATGTCCTAAGTCTGGGGAATACTTGACAGTCACATTCCTGACGCGGGCATCAGTGCATGCAATGTCAATTAGTGTTTGACTATGATCTGTAAAATGAGTTGGTTCAGAGATTACCTGGTTTAAGTTGAGGCTGTGTATAAACTCGTTTAACAGAATAGTTTTCCAAAAATTGGGTGTCATTAAGTCCATATTGAAATCTCTTACCAATATTAGCCGATCATAGCCTGAAAAAGAGGAGACTGAATCGGTTAGCGCTTCAAGAAATTGATGGGGATCTTGTCGGGGTGGCCTGTATGCAGTCCCTATAATTATTTCCTGTCCATTCACTTTCACACGTATCCATGATTGTTCAACGGACAGAGCGAGTGGGCAGGGGCAGGATCGAGCATAGATGCCCTTACGGAGGTAAAAACCTATTCCTCCTCCCCGCCCCTGTCTAATATTGATAGGTCTTGGAGTGTGTCGAAAATGGTAACCTGCCACCTTTGGTGCCTTTTCATCTTCATCCTTTCCCACCCAAGTCTCATTAATCGCCATAATGTCTGGCTTCAGCTCCTCTATGGCCACAATAAATTCCTCATGCCCCGTGTTTAAAGAACCCGCGTTAAATAGTCCAACTTTCAAGTGTCTAGATTCAATCATTAAAGAAATCATAATAATTCAAAGTTAGCCAGTAATTCCATCTCAAAATAATTGCTTGCATTAGATAAATTGATTTGTGGATATTAATTATAATATGATTTCTATAAATGTATTGTGATATGTTTATATTAACAATAATATATTGAATTAAATTATGTTTGATGGTAGGGATAATAATATTGTGTGTATATAAGTGAATAGTATATGGTAAATAAATATTATGTATATAAGTAGTTTTAGGTGTATGATTGTCATTATGATTAATACAAATAAATAGATATAATTTTATGGAAGTGCATGAGTTATTAATGAGTTTAGAAAATATAATAAATAATCGACCTAAACTTATAAATATGTTTATAATACAAGTGTTATATGTGTGATACTTATTTGAGTGATAAACAGATACAATAATAAAGTATATAACATAATTGCAAAAAAGAAGTTTGATGTACTTTGACCCCACATAGCACAAAGTATAGGACATAGAACACATTGACAGAAATAGGGTACATAATAGAACAATTATTGACAAGTACTTATAATTACAGGAGGGACAGTCAAACTGGGTTTGAACCAAAAACCCGCTGCAGGTCTAGCTCCGAACGGATCGGATATGGAGGCTTGCCATCAGCCTGTCGCGCGTATATTCGGCCACGCTTGGTCCAGGAGAACCGCCATTGAAGCCTGCGGCACTCCTCGCGGACCCGATGGAACAGCTGCCGGTTGGCGCGCGTCAGACGTTCGTTGAGGTAGATGCGCGGAGCGACGGCAGCCGCGCACCCGGCGTCGGCGGCGGTCAGCGTGCGGCGCACACGCGCTGCTTGCAGCAGTTGGTCGCGCAAATGTCGCCGTGCTAGACGCACTACCACGCGACGAGTGCGCGGCGCCTCACCCAAGGCCCCCGCCACCTGCGCCACGCCCACCCGCTCCGCGAACACCACGTCGCGCTCCTCCAGTGGGACACCCAGCTTGGCCGCCAGCACGGTGACGGCGTGCATCACGCTCTCTCCGCGCTCCTCGGGCAGATGGCCGATCTCCAAGTCCGACAGTAGAGCGTTCTGGTCTCTGTCGTTTAGCTCCTGCTGGAGCCGCACGACGGTGGACTGAAGATCGGCGACCGCGGTGGTCTGCGGTACGGATTCGGCGGCGACAGCGCGCTGCTGCTCGACGGCGACGAGTCGCTCCTCCAGCCCGTCCATGCGCGTGGAGATGCCGGCGAGGGAAGCACGGAAATCCGACATTTCCAGCCGGATCTCCCTCAGTTCGGTGCATAGGTTCCGCACTTCCGATTTGAGGCCTCTCATCTCCGCTACGACCCCCGCCTGCATTTTGTGGAACTCGTTCAACAGCTCCTCCTGGAACGGCCTCAGATTTCTACTATAAGATATCTACGTTTATAAAACTAAAAACAAAACCGCCAAAAATGTTACGACCAATCGAAAAGTCAAGGGACGATAGTTTTTTAAGTTTTATAAAAGATCTATTAGTCATACATTAATATAATTTAATAGGACTAACTTGGGACTATTTTCTACTACTATCTACCACGGTTCATGAGATAAAGCTCTGTAACAGACAGACGGACAGCTAAGTCCCGTTTTTACCCTTTGGGTACAAAACCATAAAAATGAACTAAAGAGCTTCAGCACAAGCGTTTCATGAATATCAAGGTACTTACCTCCCACTCGGCCAACACGACTTTGTCATACGAGTCTATGACCCTAGATACAAACAAAAACATATTCATCAGTAATCTCTCTGAAGAAAGTGAACGCGAGTAAAAGTTATCTAGAGAAAGTAAGTACGAGACATTGACAACGCCATATGAGGTGCTTCAGTGTGCAATGATCTTTGACATTTACGTTTTTAGGGTTCCATAGCCGACAAGAAACGCTTATAGTTTTACCATGTCCGTCCGTCTGTCCGCAGCTTAGCACAGCGACACTTAGTGCTAGAAAGCTGTAATTTGGCATGTATATTTGTATATACATATTTATTAGTAATGTCAACAAAGTCGTAGAATAAAATCAAGAAAATCAATTTTTTTTAGGGTACCTCCCCTACATGTAAAGTAGGGATGTTTTTTTTATATCACGCGTACCCCATCGTTTGATAAATCTTAAAATATTATTAGTTTGTGAAAACAAGGGAGCCGTTTGTAAAATATTAAGCTATTAAGTGCAAATTTTTGTTAGAGTCGAGTGTCCGACACACACTTGGCCGGTTTTTGCTAATTGCGTGGGACAGCAATTTTTTTTTTTTTTTTTTTTTTTTTGTGATCATTATACACAGCGCCATCTAGCCCCAAACTAAGCAAAGCTTGTACTATGGGAACCAGATAATTGATAGAATACTTACATATTTTTTTTTGTAAATACATATTTAGGATAAATTATAACACCCAGACACAGAACAAACATCTATGTTCATCACACAAATGTTTATCCCGGGTGGGGATCGAACCCACAACCTACAGCGCATGAAATTTCATGAAATTTAGTATACAGACGGTTTCGGGGGCGATAAATCGATCAAGTTAGGTTTAATGTTTAAAAAACGTCGTTTTATCCGTGTTTTCAGGCAATCAAATACCGAGCAAAGCGTAGTGTTCCAGGTCTATCTGTCTCTCTGTCTGTGACGTTATCACGGCTAAACCATTGGGCCGATTGTGATGAAATTTCACATAGAGATAGTTGAAAGTCTTGGGACGGATACAGGCTACAATTTTTCAAAATTTTCTTTTGATTTTAAGGAATTTCAATGTTTTACGATAAAGTCATCAGAAATCGATTTCTTTTTATGACTGTACCTGGTGATTTGATTCTGATGATATTTTTTCTATTGTGTAGAGAATAGTCCCAAGTTGGTCCCATTAAAAATATATTTATGAACGACTAGTAGTTCTTTAATTATTTAAATAAAAAACCGGCCAAGTGCGCGTCAGACTCACGCACGAAAGGTCCCGTACCATTATCAATAAAAAACGGCAAAAAAAAAACAGACAGACGGACAGCGAAGCCTTAATAATAGGGTCCCGTTTTTACCCTTTGGGTACGGAACCCTACAAAGATGTACGCAACGAACTGAGAACTCCTTTATTCGTCAGCTAAATAAGCGTTAAGGCGCTCCCAGTCGACGATTGTTTTTGTTCGAAACGAAAAAAGAAATACTTCTGAACAAGCCCCTTAAGTTACATTATGTTATTGTATGATCTAAACTATGACCAAACAAAGTAATTAAGTTTTTCTACGACCGATTGTTGAATTCAAAACAACAAATTCCACGTCATTTAGCTCATTACAAATGTCATTTTGTTTTTCCAAAATGTCATAATACAAAACAATGAGTCATTTCATTATTTGTTGTTTTAAATGTCATATTGAAATAGTGGAAACCCACCTGACTTCGTTCACCTGAAGTTATTAACTGACGGAAAGAAAGGAGGTTCTCAATTCGACATTTCGTACCCAAAGGGTAAAAATAAAAACCTATCCTAAGACTTCGCTGTCCGTCTGTCTGTCACAGGGCCATAAACCGTGACAGCTAGACAGTTGAATTTTTTACAGATTATGTATTTCTGTTGCCGCTATAACAGAAAATACTAAAAACAGAATAAAATAAATATTTAAGAGGGGCTCCTATACATACAACAAACGTGTTTTGATTGCACTTTTTTATTGATAATAGAACGGAACTCTCTGTGCGCGAGTCCGACTTGCACTAGGCCTGTTTTATTATTTATGGATGATACATATGTACCTATATCTTTTTACCTGGTGATCCGATTTGGATGATTTTTCTATTGTGTAGAGATAAGTCCCAAGTTTGTCCCATTCAAATTATATTAATGTAGGACTAATAGTTTTTTCATAAAACTTAAATAACTAATATCGTCCCTCTATATTTCGTTTGGTCGAAACATTTTAGTCGGTTTTCTTTTTAGTTTTTAAACGTAATTTTCAAACAGACTTGAAACCCCACTGCGCCCTCTTAGGGGTTCAATTTCTAATATGCCAAAGACACAAACATTTTTTTTTAATACTTTTTCGCTCTGTTATTTTACCAGGTTCTATTCAAAAACTACTTTTTATATTACTTTTAAGTTTGTGGTACGGCAGGGCAGGAAAATGATGAAGTATGTGTCACTTAACTATACGGAAGGTAAATATGATAATTTGATATGTTAGTCAATAACTGGCAGACATCCAAATTAAAAACAATTTGTATTGTTCTGTCAGTAAGAAAAATAGAAATGCAATTAAAAACCGCACTTGCGTAGCGCTGCTTTCGAAGGCTGTGGGTTTGAATCCCGGTCGTAATAATGAATTTCTCTGTTCCAATCATAGGTTCCAATGAAAAGAATGAGTTTTCTAATGAAAAATATTTTTCAAAGACAAGCTTTTGTAGTTATTTTAAACATTATGCACTAACGCGCTACCTGTAAATTTCAATAATCGAATAGAAAAGACTGAATGTTTTTGTCTGTGATGTCAGATTTGTTGCACACCAGCGCCATCTATACAGAAATCATCCCTTTTGCCTTTTTTTTTCGTTTTGGGGATGTTTTTCATAAGTATTTTAAATTAGTCTATTATTTATTCGGGCAGTATATCTACATCTACAGCAAATTTCAAATTAATCCGTTTTGTCGTTCAGGCCTGATTGAGGAACAAACATAGGTACATACAAACGTATGGGACCGACAAGTATGCGAAGTATTTACTAAGGAGTTCCGTTGTGAGTGTCTGTGGAACTCCTGATCCATCATCGGATCAGCTCACTGTCACTATATTATTATATTAAAAGTGATAAAACCGCATTACCTTGAAAACCATCAAACTTAAAAAGAATCTGTCTTTTATTTATGTAGCTAGTATGATTATCTAACGAATTATATAAAAATGAACTGTTTAGGCTATTCATAGTTTTGAGTAAAAACGAAATTAGAGTTTTGGAAGAGCCAACTTTGGAAAATAAATCTACCGAGAAAAGTTTCACCAATCGTGTTTCTGTCTATAATTTATCTAGATTATATCCTTATTCCTTATGTTATCTTTGTCATAAAAAAAAACTGTATGTTTTGCGGTTATTGCGAAAAAACGATTCTGCATTCATCAAACATTTTATTACTCGTCTTAATTAGCTTTATATATATATATATTTAACTAGCGACCCGCCCCGGCTTCGCACGGGTAGCATGTTATTATACATATAAACCTTCCTCCTGAATCACTCTATCTATTAAAAAAAACCGCATCAAAATCCGTTGTGTAGTTTTAAAGATATAAGCAAACATACATACAGACATACAGACGCGGGAAGCGGAAAGCGACTTTGCTTTATACTATGTAGTGATGCTCTTATAAAGACTCGTGTCGTATCTCACGTACGTATTTGCTCATGTTTAGATCCATTATTAAATTAAAACAGACATGGTTATTCCAAAGATCCTTGAAGATCTTTAGGGGTCAGTCAGAGGCGAGTCTAGCCCTGAACAACCAGTTTCAATTTTCTAAAGAGGTCTTAATACACCCAGGATAGTAAAAAATAGGATCACGACTGTAATCCCCAAGTATGACATACAGGTACTTTCAAATCTCAATTTGGAAGATGCCTAAGGGTAGTCAGAGACACGTCAAAACGTTTTGGCACAATACCCACATTTTGCAGTAGTTAGCATTCCATACATGACAGGTTGCAAGTTCATCGCCGCTCTGTCTAGTATAACTTTAGGATGTGGGTTGGGTAGGGCCCAACATAAAACTTGACTTGCCAAACAGCTAAGTTGGTAGTAACTCTGCCTTCTGCGCTGTAGGTTGTGGGTTCTATTCCCACCCGGGATAAACATTTGTATGATGAACATAGATGTTTGTTCTGTGTCTGGGTGTTACTATGTATCACAATATTATACAATGTATGTAGTATGTTATATACAAAAAAAAGATATACCTAAGTATTCTATCAGTGATCTAGTTCCCATAGTACAGTAGCTTTGTTTAGTTTAGAGCTATACCTAGTAACTTTAGATTATGTGCCCTACCCAACATTAAACTATAGATGACGCAAGTATCTAATTTCAGAGTCCTTCTAATAATTATATATTCATAATATTCTATCAATAAATTATTAAGATACTTAAAAATTGAGGAAAGATTTTATATAGACATTTTTACCTATATATAAAACTCTTGCGTTACTGACTGACTTATAGATAAAAAATAAAATAAAATAAATAGGATCACGACTGTAATCCCCGGACGCTTAGATCCTTTGAAGATGTCTAGTGGGGGTAGTCAGAGGCACGTCGAAACATTATATTTGGCACATGCCCACATTTTGCAGTAGTTAGCATTCCATACGTTACAGGTTGCAAGCTCATCGCCGCTTATAAGAACACTAACTGGTTTCCTCACGATGTTTTCATTCACCGTTGTAAGCACGTGTTTTTGATGCGCATATACATTTTTCGAACAGAAAAATCCGTTGATGCACGCTGGGATTCCGAACCCACGACCTTCAGATTGAAAGTCGAGGTACATCCCACTCGGCCAACACGGCTTCATTTCATGACTGACTTCATTTCAACAAAATCACAAGGATCACTTTGAAACGTCTTAGGAGCTAGGTGAAGCTACGCCTGTTCCTCGCGACCATTGTCTAGAAGAATCAGGCAACAAACACGGCTTGGGGCCTATCATTCTTTACAATGATCCTTTCCTTAATGCTATGTAGAGCTCCAGTGTGTTGCCGTGAAGTCTCAAACCAAGAATAATAATTAATAGTACTTACCAAGTAACAACAAAAAACCGGCCAAGTGCGAGTCGGACTCGCTCACGAAGGGTTCCGTACTTATCAATAAAAAATCACGTTTGTTGTATGGAAGCCACACTTAAATATTTATTTTATTATGTTTTTAGTTTTTGTTGTTATAGCTGCAATAGAAATACATAATCTGTGAAAATTTCAACTGTCTAGCTATCACGATTCCTGAGATACTGCCCTGTGACAGACAGACGGACAGACGGACAGCGAAGTCTTAATAATAGGGTCCCGTTTTTATAAATTCTAAAAGCAGCTACACTTTAAACAAACGAAGACGTAGGAGTTTTTGTTGGTATAAGTTTATACAAACCTTCTACATTGGGTAAAATTTGAACTATGGAATCATTTAAAAACATGTTTAATTATTATTATTCTCATAATTTATCCACACCTATAAAGAATTAATAAGCCTATTGATATACAATGATAATATAAAGAGATAAAATCTGTATTTTTGTTTGTAACGGATTAACTAAAAAAACCGGTCAAGTGCGAGTCGGACTCGCCATTATCTATAAAAACGCCAAAAAAATTACGTTTTTTGAATGGGAGCCCCACTTTAATATTTATTATATTCTGTTTTTAGTTTTTGTTGTTATAGCGGCAACAGAAATACATAATCTGTGAAATTTTCAACTGTCTAGCTACCACGGTTCATAAGATACAGCCCTGTGACAGACAGACGGACAGCGAAGTCTTAGTAATAGGGTCCCGTTTTTACCCTTTGGGTACGGAACCCTAAAAACTACTATACCAATTTTAAAAATTCTTTAACTTATCAAAAGCTACATTAACAGCGAGTAACAGCGGATCTATAATTATTTTATTTTCAAAATAATTATAGATCCCAACAAATATTGCAATAATGTGACCTAAAGTATCACTAATTTGTCTATTATTTATACACTCGCGCTTGTTATTTAGATAAGTATTTACAATAATTTAAAAAACATGTTGGCCGAGTGGGAGGTACCTCGACTTTCAACCTGAAGGTCGTGCGTTCGAATCCCGGCGTGCATCAATGGATTTTTCTGTTCCAAAAATTAATATGCGCATCATAAACACGTGCTCAAAACGGTGAAGGAAAACATCGCGAGGAAACCAGTTAGTATTATTATAATAACTACTGCAATATGTGGGCATGTGCCAAATATAATGTTTGGAATGCCTCTGACTACCCCCACTAGACATCTTCAAAGGATCTAAGCAAAGGATTACAGTCGTAATTATATTTATTTAAAAAAAACGTTTAAAAAACTTTAAACAAAACCGACTTCATGTTGTTATAAGTCCAATACAAAATTTCATCCTATAATTAAATGGGACCAAACGAGAAGTATATCCTCCCAACCAAAAAAAGAATTTTCCAAATCGGTTATGTCGGAGTTCTGAGGTAACAATGTAACAAACATAAAAAAAACTGAGAACCTCCTTTTTGAAGTCGGTGTAAAAGAAAGTGTATAAACGTTATAATTAAAATCAATTATTTACTCGTATTTACATAGATTTAACCTCGCTAAACCAGCCGAAGCGTTTGACAAAACTATTTTTGTGAACTTCCTACAGTTTCGTCATTACGGAACAAACGGACAGTTTGACAACTAGTCAAGCGAGCAATAAAATGACCTTTTTAACCGATGAAAAAAGAGGTATTTCTCAAGTCAGGTGCATTTATTGTTACCTCAGAACCCCATTTTACGAGTGATCATCGACCAACTAAGAAAATGTATTTTCTAAGTTGCTCGACGATTACTCGTAAACAAGAAGTTAACTTTTTCGTACAAATATCGTTGGAAATTACTTATTGTATAACGTTGTTAGCTGTGTAAACTACGAAACCCTACATTGCGCGTGGCCCAACACGCACTTGGCCAGTTTTTTATTGTTACCTTAGAACCCCGTTATTTATTAATCGATTTGTAAAATTATTTTTAGGGAGGATACTTCCCGTTTGGTCCCATTTAAGTTTGAGAAAAAATACCAATCGGGGTAAAAATAGGGAATAAAATTTTGCCGTTTTACAGTTTGTTCTAGTTTAAGTTTCTTTCATTGTTATTATTATTGTTGGTATACAAATACAATAAACCATTTTCAACCATTCATACATTCATTACCTGCACCACGTCATTGCGTAAGACGGCGCAGTCCATCCGTGTAACCTAGTTAATTTGTGGTTTTATAATATGTATTAGTTTAAACAGGCGTAGCTTACCTTGCTCTTAACACGTTTCAAAGTGATTCTTGTGATTTTAATTAAAAAAAAATGTCTTTTTGAATTTGGATTTGTAAGGTATATTTATTAATTTTATATGCGCATCAAAACACGTGCTCAAAACGGTGAAGGAAAACATCGTGAGGAAACCAGTTAGTGCTCTTATAAGCGGCGATGAGCATGCAACCTGTCACGTATGAAATGCTAACTACTGCAAAATGTGGGCATGTGCCAAATATAATGTTTAGATTAACCCCACTAGACATATTCAAAGGATCTAAGCGCCTGAAGATCTAAGAGGATGTCTACCGTAGGTACTTGGAGATTACAGTCGTAATCCTATTTATTTATTTTTTTAAAAACTTTCGTGAGTTGTACTACACATTATTACAACAACGGGAAATTACTCACGTAAATGATAAATTGTCAATGAGGACACCGACAATGTTTTCGATTCATCTAGAGAATCTTCTTCAGGGTGAGTGGACCATAACGCGCGCGCTACCCTGCTCGCATTGGCGGCCTCATTGACAATTTATCATTTACGTGAGTAATTTCCCGTTGTTGTAATAATGCCTATTTATTTTATTAATATGGGCTTCTGTATTTGTATTTTACTTTTACTGTTGATACCTGAAATAATTACTAAATCTTATTTTATCGCCCTAAATCGCCCGTATAGGAACTACTCCTTCACAAGTTCAATAGCAAAGATAAGTTATCAAATTGTACCGGATGTAAACTTTTTATACTTCCTAATCAATTTCATATCCGTTCTGATATTAATTATCTAAACAGTGACAGCTGTTGCAATTCATAAATATTTGAACAAGCATTTTTGGCATTCTTATAAGCGGCGATGGGCAATGGGCTTGCAACCTGTCACGTATGCGTAACTATTATTTTTTTACACAGGTCTTTATCACGATTATTACCTTTAAAGATCCATGTAAAAATAAATATTTGAGGACTTTACACACAGCGCCATCTAGACACAAACTAGGCAAAGCTTGTATTATGGGGCCAGATATCAAATAGAAATCTTATATACTTTTTTTTACCCAGACACAGAAAAAAAATCTATGTTTTTTTACACAAATATTTGCCCTGGGTGGGGATCGAATCAATAGTTATCTATCACGTATGAAATGCTAACTACTGCATAATTTTGACATGTTGCCGAATGTAATGTTTGAACGTGCCTCTGACTACCCTATTAAAACATCTTCAAAGATCTGAGCCTCACGAGATCTGAGAGGATGTCTACCGTACTTGGGGATTACAGTCGTGATCATATTTCTATATATTTTCTAAAATGAAATCAGATCCATGAAGATGTAATTTTTTTCTATTTCTAGACTTTCATTTAATTCCATTGGTGTTATATTCTTACTACACAAATATTATAAATCCGAAAGTCTGTGAGGATGTTTGTATGTTTGTGGTTCAATAACGCCCATCAGGTGAAACTTTCTACTCACTTTCGGGACGCTATAGTAAGTAGGTGCTTTTGTCGTGTAGAACACGGAGTAGGATGTACAGAAACGCTCAACACTCATAGTGACAAGGCATGTAGGTAGGTACCTACTAGCTAGTAGCTTATACCCGCGACTTTGTTCTTGTTGAGTATTTTGAGGTTACGCTGATATAGACTAATATAAAAGCAATAAGAGAGATCGTAGTTTACGAAAATTCAGCCAGTTTAAGGACACAACAGACGTACCACCAATATCCTGAAATAGCACATAGACTAATTATTATCTAGGTACCACGCGAGCAAAACCGCAGACGAAAGCTTGTTTGATATAAGGAAACGTAAGAAACAATTGTACCAGACCTAATACGAGAAAACACTTAGATTATAATATACAAATATGGAAATTTTATGACAACTAGCTTGTACCCGCGACTTTGTTCGCGTAGATTCAGGAAGCCGAAGTTTTCTTGACTTTATCGTCTAAAAATCAAATTAATAAAAATCTAAAGAACATTTTAGAAAAAAGTAGCCTATGTCCTAACCCTACGAGGGTTCAAGAACGACACTATGAGAACACGCACCCACAGTGGACGAAATCTTTTTTCATAAACATCACTTTATGTGTTGAGCGGCACTATGGCGCACAATACCGTGTGCCTCTAGAGCTCAACTTTGGCTATAGGCACACGACAATGTGCCTCTAGTCACACTATGCAGTGTCTCACAACACATAAAGGGATTTTTATGAAAAAAGATTTCGTCCACTGTGGGTGCGTGTTCTCATAGTGTCGTTCTTGAATACGAGGGTAAGACTTTAAGCTATCTCTACGTGAAATTTCGCTAATAATTAAACAAAAACTAAAAGAAACTATTAGTCCTACATAAATATAATTTCAATGGAACCAACTTAGGACTATTCTCTACAGAAGTAAATCTTATTATCTTATCTTTATGTATTTAGTGGTGGAACTAAACTGTGTACTGTGTGAACTAAAGTGCTACATATACACAATTAAGCCCGCCTTAGTGAGATGGAACAACCCAAACACGGAAGGAAGTTAGGTCGGACCTTGTATTTACGACTGCACTTAGAGGATAATGTTATTTTTCAAACATAATATTAAAATTCTATTAATTTTATGACATAAATATAAACATACCTGCGTTAGTTTACAGCAATCCTACTAATATTATTAATTCGAAAGTTTGTGAAGATGTTTGTTTGTTTGTGCTTCAATAAATAAAATAAAAAATAAATAGGATCACGACTGTAATCCCCTAGTACGATAGACATCCTCTCAGATCTCCAGACGCTTAGATCCTTTGAAGATGTCTAGTGGGGGTAGTCAGAGGCACGTCGAAACATTATATTTGGCACATGCCCACATTTTGCAGTAGTTAGCATTCCATACGTGACAGGTTGCAAGCCCATCGCCGCACATCAGGCCTAAACGCAACGGATTCAAACAAAATTTGCTATATGTAGAATATTTCCAAGACTAACAAATATGCTACTTTTTATACTCGAAAAACATTACCAACATCAAAAAAGATTGCAAAAGAGTGCAATTTCATAATTATAATTAGTTTAATATGTGTCTGAAATAAAAACTATTGAATTGATTTGAAATAAAAGACAAGAATAACGCATAAAACCTTTGTTGATTTCAAAATAATGTTAACGCACAGTCTAAACTACTAGTCCTAGAACCTTGAAACATGTAAATTGTATTTCTTTTGCAGTGCAAGGGAGCACTTGGAAATTAATTTGCGAAATTTAGCCCCTAAAATGTGCAGCCTATGTCAGTAAGTTGAAGTCTGTTTGAGAAAACTTTTTCATAATTTTTCCATTAAATAATACAATGTGCTCACTCATAAGTAAATCAAAACTTACTTCCCGCTGACCTAGAATCATGAAGTTTGGTAAGAAGCAAGGTCTTACAGCACATGTAAAGGAAACAATTCGAAAATTGTTCATATGTTATCATATTACATCAAAAATAGTTTGCAATTACAATCTACACTATTGCAAAGAGGTAAAAAATTGTATTTTTAACCCTACTTCACAAATAAGGAGGAGGTTCTCAATTCGGTTGTTTTTTTTAAAAGATCCTCAGATCTTCGTCGTTTTTTAGCCGAATTGGTAAATTATTTTTTGGTTATTTCCCGTTTGGTCCCATTTAAGTTTGAGGACAAAATACAATCTCTAAGGTTGATTTTGTATTAAACTTATAACAACATGAAATAAGTTTTTAGTTTTTTAAACGTATTTATAGTACCTATTAGATGCTTCATTGGTTATGTACATACAGTCACGTACATACCACAGATTATCATATGACTGAGATAAATTGTAAGATAGAGGTCATACCTAAAGAGAAATGATTTTGATGACAAAGCTTCAAACCTTGAGCCGAATGAGTAATTTTATAAGATTTTGTAAAATATTGCGGTATTCGGAAAGCACCAAGGTTTTAGATGACTAATAATATTTGTATGTATGAACTTAGATCATTATTTAGCAGATTACAAATAAATGCGAGCTCTATTCGCATGCAGTATAGTTCTATAGTTCCTAATACTTTTAAGAAATAGTTCTGGTGTGTATAGTTTAAGTTTGGGGTTAAAACTAACGTGATTTTTTATAATTTTAAATAGAAATACGGCTAATTACCGTTTTTTCTTGTTTTTTATTGCTGACGATTCGAGACAATTCAATTGCTCTTCATCATGAGCGTAGACCGTGACCGTGATCAACGGTAGATCGGCGAATACTCAATATAAAAAAAACGTGGTAACTTAACCGTATTTTCTAGTTAAAAAGTATTTGGGGTCAAAATTTTTAAAACGGATTTTTATAGCAGTAGAAGTACTCATTCATAACTAAGTTTTTATTATAGTTAAGTTTAAAAACTTACAAGAAACGAAAATATTTCGACCAATCGAAAAGTCAAGGGACGATATTCGTTATTTAAGTTTTACGAAGGAACTATTAGTCCTACATTAAAACAATTTAAATGAAATCAATTTGGGATTATTTGCAATATAAAATTAAAAATATCAACAAAAAAAATATATATACGCGGCGAATTGAGAATCTCCTTTTTGTCGGTTAAAATTCAAAAGTTATATTAATTACTATAGTATTTTATAACTAAGGAATTAAGTAAGTACTTTCATTTGCGATTTTAGCGCGGTCTAGATAGTTTTGGTTAGTTTACATCATGTAATCCGGTTTCTAAGTTGGCGTGTCTTAAAAGTAGGCTCAAGTTATAAGAAAAAATTACTATGCGAAAAACGTGACCAAGATTAAATAAAAAACCACAGAACATTACACACAGAATAAAAAATAAAAAAAACTCGTTAGTGACAGACGTTGTCCTGAAAATTCATTTTTTTTTCATAAAAACCTTCCCCTGATAATAACGAATACAACAAAATAAAAATATAGTTAAAAACTAAAAAACACGCTATAATTTGTTTTATATTGTCATCGATCCTTATGTATGCAAAGTTTCAAATTAATCCGACGTTTTAAAGTAGGTAAAAATCACGTTCAACCCAAGCTTATAAAAGCGTGTTAAAAAGAATTAACAGAATCGGTTCAGCCGTCGTGATGCCGTGACCAAGGAACGTAAGATACACGATAAAACATAGAGGTGAAGACTAGCTCTTTTGCAGATTCATTAAGTAAGTACCTACACATTCGCAAAATCCCGTAACTTAGACTCGAAAAATGTGTATTACGTAAACGGTCATTAAATTTTTGCAAGAAATACTTGTAAATTTAATTAGTTTTATGAGCATGAACATTGCAATTTCGGATATATCTGCTGATATAATAGGCTCAGGTTGGTAGGCTTAGGTTTTCACCTTCAAAATTGTCTCCTGTGCCCTATCACCTAGGCTTAGGTTAGTGTCCTACCTTTTAAATTGTCCCCGGTGTCCTACCGCCTAGGTTTAGGTGATTGTATTACCCTCTAAATGGTCTATTTTTTTTTTTCGGTCAAGAGGTCCCATGACTTTCTATCTGAAGGTCGTAGGTATATTTGTAATGTTATTATTATTATTATATTTGATGTTTGAACGCGTCTCTTACTCACTTATAACACTTACCATGGTTTATCTTGCCTTGTTGCGATATCAGCATATTAATCGGGGTGCGACCGCCCGATATTCGCGGCGCTAAGCCGAATACTCGGCTGCATGCCGACTGGCCCACGGCCAGGTATTGTCTATGCCCCATTCTTGGTCTACATGTGATCTGGAAAGAGAGAAATAGAGTTTAATTAAATAAAATAATAAATAAAAATTAGTGGACATTTTACCCAAACTTTTACTATGGGAATAAGATAACTGATAGAATACTTATATATACTTTTTTTTTGTAAATACATACATATGATACATACTAACACCCAGACACTGATTTTGCTCTAGGTGGGGATCGAACCCACAACCTACAGCGCTGAAGGCAGAGTTACTACCTGAGCTGTGAGGCCGTCAATTTTTTTGAGATAATGGAATTTGACCTTTCTACTGCCTCACAAAGGATTTGGATAAAACTTAGATTATACGTTGCCTATGCCTTAGAACAGCAAATAGGCTACTTTTTATACAGGTACCACGCAAGCCAAGCCGTTGGCGGAAGCAGGTAAACCATAAATTTAGTTTTTATCGAGTTCATTAACAACAATGTTCTGCACTCTAACAATACCTATAAAATGTAACGTGAACGTTTTTTAATTGATTGTGTAATGAAGATTGCTAATTACCCAGAGGAAATGATTTCTCAACTGACCTTGCAACAAGGTCGGTGATGATTATGATGATGTATTTCCCCATAACAATACGTTTAACGTTAGATTTTAATTACGTTTATATGCTTTTAATAATTACGTTTAAAAACGTAAAACAAAACCGAATTCATGTTAAGTCCAATACAAGTTTACCCTCAAAATTTAAATGGGACCAAACGGGAAGTATATCCTCCCATCCAAAAAATAATTTTCAAATTGGTTAATGATTCAAATTCAAATTTATTTACTCAAAACAAAGTACAAAGGAAACAGGTTACAGATGGAGCGATGTTAAGTTACAAAAAACTATGTATCAGCTTTAACGCACGCCTCTTAAATACAGATTTGTTATACTTATATAAGACACTAGCGACCCGCCCCGGCTTCGCACGGGTAGCATGTTATTATACATATAAACCTTCCTCCTGAATCACTCTATCTATTAAAAAAAACCGCATCAAAATCCGTTGTGTAGTTTTAAAGATATAAGCAAACATACATACAGACATACAGACGCGGGAAGCGGAAAGCGACTTTGCTTTATACTATGTAGTGAAGATAAAAATAAAATCTAAAACCAATAATGTGTATAATATGTGTGTGTAACCAAGTTCTGAGGTAACAAACAAAAAAAACACCTATATGGGTACCTATAATTTTGTATTGGACTTATAACAACACTAGCTTTCACCCAAGATTGTCCATGTAGATTTAGGAAATCAATTTTTGATGACTTTACCGCAAATCATTGAAAATTTTTGAGAACAATAATAGCAATGTTCGTTCCAAGACTTAAAACTATCTCTGTATGAAATTTCATCCCAATCAGCAAAGAGGTTTGGCCGTGATAACGTCACAGACAGACAGAGTTACTTTCATATATAATATGAGAGTATCTACGCCATTCAAATCACAAGGTTTTTACCTAGGTAGGTAATTAAGGTGTTACTACTCGTATTACCCTAATAATTTATTGCACATTATATTGTTTAAAACCTTCCTCACAAAATGAAATTATCTAGTATTTAAGCCATACTTAAGTGTAAACCTATTGTGTAAGCCTTTTTGAAAAATAAATATTTTTATTATTATTATTAGTATTATTAAACGTAGTATAGATAAAACGTTTTTGGGTGTTCATATTAGGAACTCGTAGGGTTTAGGAAGATTTCCATTGTGACCATAATGGTGACTAAACGCAGAAGGTAAGCGATTTTCTAATAGTCAAATAATAATTATAGCTTGTTAGTTACTTTTTTAACCATCATCGACACAAAAAAGAGGGGTGTTAAATTTTGACGTGACTGTGTATCTGTCTGTGTGTCTGTGTCATGTCATCGCAGCTCGAATAAACCGATTTTCTTTGAATACCGCAATCGTGTTGGTTTGGTGGTGTTAAAAACTAATGGTCTTTTAGATTCAAAATATAGTTATTTTCATTTTTTATTTATTACAATTGAAATTTATTTCCATTGTGACCATAATGGGACTAGTGTGGTGACTAAACGCAGAAGGTGAGTGATTTTCTAATGGCCAAAGTGGTAATACAACTCGTTACAGAACATCAAAGCCACGCAACCAGCCGCAATATTTACTTGACAATGTAAAAAATATTCAGTAGCTCAACAATTCATTAAAATCTAAAGATGCAAATGTTTATGAGGATGTAAGGACATTTGTGCCTAGATAAGGCCTAAACGATTGAATGGATGAAGATAAAAATCGCTGTTTATTATTATCTGTATAATATGATTATGATAAAATAACAAATAGGCTACTTTATAACTCGAAAAACATTCCCAAAATGAAAAAAATCGGCCAAGTGTGAGTCGAGCTCGCGCACGAAGGTACCATTATCTTTAAAAAAAAAACTACAAAAATCACATTTTGAACCTACTAAGAAGATAAGCAATCGTAATTATCAGGACAATGAAAAAAAAATTGCCTGAAAATATGTAGTAAAATTCGGAAAAACTGAAAAGTGCTTTTTTCTATGAGATTCTATTACGTCTGACGCGGATCAGCTAGTACACTATAAATTAGTTAAATAAAGTGGGAATCGAAACCGCACCTATTGAGATGCCCGGCTATCTTCCGCTACACTACCGAGGTAGTCATTTCAAAATCATAACATCATAAAATGATTAATATAATTGATGAATTATATCCAGCAATTACAATTTTATGACGCTAATAATCTTGTTCAACCTGATGTGTTGACATAGTTATAGTCTGCAGCTTTTCAATTCAGCTTCTTTTTTATGTATCTATATAATTTAAAAATGAATTTTGTTAATTCTTTTTTTGTTGTATTCGTTTTTGTCAGAAGAAGATTCTTATCATAATCTTGATATGAAAGAGCGAGGTCTTCTAACACAAGTATTTATAACTTAAAAGAGGGCCACGACCTAGTGCTTTATGTAATTTTGGGTACAGAAATAAATATTTAAGATTCTTTTGATTCTTATGATTTTTTTTTAAATCCACCTTAGAATTGTGTAATTTGGCCAAAACTAAAATTGCTTTTTTTCTATGGGGTTATTGAAATTTGACGGGACAGCTAGTTATTTTATAAAATCCGGTCTGAGTCTTTTTCTATCGCGTAGTAAATCTTTCTATACTAATATTATAAATGCAAAAGTAACTCTGTCTGTCTGTGACGTTATCACGGCCAAACCGCTGGGACAATATTGAAGAAATTTAGAATAGCTTAAAGTTTAAGGACGGACATATTAGGCTACTTTTTTCCCAAAATTTTTACGATAGAGTCGTCTAATAGTTTTCTTTAATCTCTAACGAAGTCGCGGTTAAAGATTTCTAATAATTCTAATAATATTATAAATGTGATAGTTTGTGAGTTTGTATGTATGTTTGTGCCTCAATCAGGCCTAAACGACAAAACGGATAAAGTTGAAATTTACTGTAGGTGTAGATATAATGCCCGAATAAAACATAGACTACTTTAAAATATGAAAAACAAACAAACATAAAAAACCCAAAAGGGATGATTTTGGTATAGATGGCGCTGGTGTGCAACAAATCTGACATAAAACATACCAACTACTATCAAACTAAAAACATACAGTCTTTTCTATTTAATTATTGAAATTTGACAGGACAACGTCTTAAGGTGATAAGTGAAATTTTTGACGTTTTGTATGGGCTGAATCTACCCGGAGAAGACGGAAAAAGTGATAAAACTGAATTATCTCGAAAACCATCAAATTTAAAAAGAAACTGTCTGTAATTTATTTAGCTAGTATAATCATCTTACGAATTATATAAAAATAAACTGTTTAGCTATTCATAGCTTTTATTAAAAACGAAACTCGTGTTTTTGAAGAGCCAACTTTGGAAAATATATCTATCGAGAAAAGTTTCACCAATCGTGTTTCTGTCTGTAATTTATCTAGATTCTATCCCTAAGTTATCTCAGTCATGAAAAACAAAACTGTATGTTTTGCGGTTTTATTGAGAAAAAACGATTCTGCATTCATCAAAAACATTTATTACTCGCCTTAAATAAATTATACCATAATAATAGAAAAAAAACCTCGTTGAGCTACCGAATCGTATTTACGTTGTCTGTTGCGTGGAAACTGGCAATTCGGCCAAGGTTCGTGCGTTCTGATTGGCCGCTGTGCGGCACAACGCTTTTCCGATGCTTCTACTTTTTAATATTTCGCATTTTGCAAGATACTACAACAATTACTCGTCCCGACAGTCGTCCTGTCAAATTTGCCCTTTCAGTTTTGAAGAATTTAACAATTTTAAGTTAAATTTTTCATTATTTTCTTTCATAAGAACCTTCTCTTGACAACAAACAAAGAATTAGTAAAATCGTTCCTGCTGTTCACTAGTGATGCCATGATCAAGGAAAATAGGGATTATTTTTTATATAATAGAAAAGAGAAGACTAGCTTTCCCGACAGATGTTGTCCTGACAAACTTCAATAATTCCATAGAATAATCCCATTTTTTCTTTGTTTTCAAACCGTACCTGTATTTGAATATTTATTTTTTTGTTTTATTTACTTTAGAAAATAAAACAAAAAAATAAATATTCAAATTAACAGCAATTTATCATCACTTTAATAATTACCCGATCCGGCTACAGTAAAAAAAAAACAAATATTGGTGAAGATTTCACACAGCGCCATCTAACTCAAAACTAAGCAAAGCTTCTATAGAAAACAGATAACTGATAGAATACTTATACAATACTTTTTTTTTGTAATTATATAGGTACTTATTATAAATTAACGCCTGACACAGAACAAACATCTAAAAAAATCCGTTTTATTCTGTTTTTAGTATTTGTTGTTATAGCGGCAACAGGGATACATCATCTGTGAAAATTTCAACTGTCTATATCACGGTTCATGAGTTACAGCCCTGTGACAGACAGACGGACAGACGGACAGGCGAAGACTTAGCAATAGGGTCCCGTTTTTACCCTTTGGGTACGGAACCCTATAAAGGCCAATTCAAAAGTACTCTAAACCGATGAGCATGCATGAGGAATGTGATGAGATTGAATGAGTAGGTATGTCAGGATCGTAGCATAAAGCCGTGGCCTCTGCCTACCCCTCTGAGAAACAGGCGTGATTCTATGTATTTACATATTGTAAATAATAGATTTACTGATGTATGTAAGTATTGTAGGTACAAAGGTTGTGTGCGTCGGATTGCATTATATTGCATATGTACATAACAGTTACTAGGTATTCATTGTAGACTGTTTAGTGTCATGACATGACAGTAATAAACATGTCATTATATTTTTAAATGAAGTAAGAATTATTTAAATTTAATCTATACTAACTAATATTAATATGCGATAGTAACTCTGTCTGTCTGTGACGTTATCACGGCCAAACCGCTAGGCAGATTGTAATGAAATTTCGTATGGAGATAGCTCAAAGTATTGGGACGGACATAGGTTATTTTTTTCCCAAAATTTTCTTTTTATTTACAATAATTTCAATGTTTTACAAAAAATGTATTTCCTAAATCTACGAAGTCACGGGTACAGGCGACAAAAAAACAGCCAAGTGCGAGTCAGATTCGCGCCCGAAAGGTTCCGTACCTTTATATATATATATATATAAAACATTAAAAAAACATGTATGTTGTATGGGAACCCCACTTCAATATTTATTTTATTCTGTTTTTAGTATTTTTGATATTGCGGCAACAGAAATAATTACATCATCTGTGAAAATGTCAACTGTCTAGCTACCACGATTCATGAGACAGTCTTGTGACAGAGAGACGGACAGCGGAGTCTTAGTAATAAGGTCCCGTTTTTACCCTTTGGGTACGGAACCCTAAAAACAAACAATCCTCCGCGTAAAACTTTTATTTCATGAAGTTATATTTTTCCGAAAAAAATAAATTTATGTTAAAACATTTGTTACAAACACAGTAATTGATGTATATTTTAATGTAAAATTGTATCAAAAATGTGGGTCAAGTCAATTTTTTTTCGTCAAGCTCTTTACTCTACTAATTACATTCCTACCTACTTACCTACTCGCCTATAATTAATTCATAGGCCCTTGGACCAAACAAAACCGCTAGTTAGTGAATAGAGATTATATCATTTGTATCTTAGAATAAGATAAAATATAAAGAGGTTCCGTATAGTTTTTGCTTTGTTTTTTTCATTTATTTCAATAAAATCACAAGGATCACTTTGAAACATGTTAGAAGCTAGGTGAAGCAACGCCTGTTCCTAACCAAGCCTAGAAGAATCAGGCAACAAACACGACTTGGGGCCTATCATTTTGTTCAATGATCCTTTCCTTAAGGGGCTGCCAGTCGACGATTGCTCTTTTTCGGATCGAAAAAAGTAATACTTCTGAACAAGCCACATCTCCTATTTTTATAAGTATATTACTTCAGGTTCCTACCTAGATTTCTATTAAGCTGAAAACATAATAGCAGAAACTTTTCACGATAAAAATATTATTTCAAAATGATACGTTTTAGAATTTATGATCGAAATATTTTATATACCTACTATTAAAATCAACTTGTGATTTATTGTTAAAGATAGGTAATATGTAGATCTAGATTTCTATTAGGATAGATTTTTGATAAGTAATTATACATAATTTATATCATTAATTTATTCGAAAAGCTAAGGCGGACCACGCGCGGACGTGTGTTTGTCGTCATTGCAGCGGTCGTTAGGATTATTTATCGAAGTGATTAAAGATGGGTACATCTTTATTCACATATACTATACATTATAAAATAGAAGATGTGGCTTGTTCACAAGTATTTCTTTTTTCGTTTCGAACCAAAATAATCGTCGACTGGCAGCGTCTTAATGCTATGTAGAGGTCCAGTGCGGTGCAGTAAGAACTAGGTGAAGACTAATTAAAGGAATTAGAATAAAATAATCTTTTTTGTACGAATAAAAAGTAAAAACAAAAGTAGATTGTAGGTTCGATTGTCACCCAGAACAAACATTTGTGTGATGAACATAGATGTTTGTTCTGTTTCTAGTGTTATAATATATCTTAAGTACATATTTCGAAAAAAAAAAAATTAAGTATTCTATCAGTTATCTGCTTCTATAATACTAGCTTTGCTAAGTTTGGGGCTAGAAGGCGCCGTGTGTAATGTCCACCAATATTTATGAATCTAATAATGTAGAGCTCCAGTGTGGTGCCGATCGAAAAAGATGAAGGATCAAACGAGAAAAATATTAAAAAGCAAGCACTCAGCGACAAGCGACCATTAAAATTATAATTAAGTTGCTAGAATGTGCTCTGGCTTCTTAAATTTTTAATCACTACATAGTATAAAGCAAAGTCGCTTTCCGCTTCCCGCGTCTGTATGTCTGTATGTATGTTTGCTTATATCTTTAAAACTACATAACGGATTTTGATGCGGTTTTTTTTAATAGATAGAGTGATTCAGGAGGAAGGTTTATATGTATTAAACCCGTGCGAAGCCGGGGCGGGTCGCTAGTATAATATAAAATAAATGGTAATCTGTTAATTTATAGTAAAAAAATTGCTGTCCTAATAATTTTACACAACTGAATAAATAACTTAAATAACTATAGATTTTAACCCGTGTCAAAATCTATAGTTATGTCTACTAATCACGATAGTTTGAAAAATAATAAATAACTTAAATGACGTAAGGAATTTGATTATAATCTTATTGTTATTTTAAATACATTGCCATTTTAACTAATTTGACTAAACAATGGAATTATAATTACGTTTGAAAAACTAAAAAAAAAAAACTTGAGAGGTGTCAAGGGACACCCGGATGGAGCGAAGTTCTCACAAAATAACGTGGGACAAGGGAAGGGGAATCAACTTTGACTTCGACTTCGACTTCGACTTCGACTTCGACTTCGACTTCGACTTCGACTTCGACCTCGACCTCGACTTCGACCTCGACCTCGACCTCGACCTCGACCTCGACCTCGACCTCGACTTCGACCTCGACCTCGACCTCGACCTCCACCTCGACCTCGACCTCCACCTCGACCTCGACCTCGACCTCGACCTCGACCTCGACCTCGACCTCGACCTAGACCTCGACCTCGACCTCGACCTCCACCTCGACCTCGACCTCGACCTCGACCTCGACCTCGACCTCGACCTCGACCTCGACCTCGACCTCCACCTCCACCTCGACCTCGACCTCGACCTCGACCTCCACCTCGACCTCGACCTCGACCTCCACCTCGATCTCGACCTCCACTTCCACCTCGACCTCGACCTCGACACAATTAATAGATATATATATTAATAGATATACTATAGCAAAAAAGTGTCGTGACAACTTTTCGTAAGATTTTTTTCCGTCTAGCCCCCTTTCACAACGCGCGATAAGGAACTTCGTTCCAAAAACCGACGAAAATGTTTCGACTAATCGAAAAGTCAAGGGACGATATTCGTTTTTAAGTTTTATGAAGGAACTATTAGTCTACTAGGGACTATTTCTTTACACAATAGAAAAAAATCATCGAAATCGGATCACCAGGTAAAAAGGCGGTCATTCATAAATAAAACCGGCCAAGTGCGAGCCGGACTCTTGCACGAAGGGTTCCGTATCTTCTTATATATAAAAATAAATCCCTATTTCCCTTAGTCACGTCATAAGCGTAATTGGCTTGACCGATGTTGTAAATTATTTTTTTGTTGTATTCAATAATATCAGGAGAAGGTTCCCATAAAAGGTTTTTTTTTGACAGGACTACGTCTGTCGGTACAGTTAGTTATCTATAAAAACAGCAAAAAAATCACGTTTGTTGTACCTATGGGAGCCCTTAAATATTTAATACTTAAATATTTATTTTATTCTGCTTTTTGTATTTGTTGTTATAGCGGCAACAGAAATACATCATCTGTGAAAATTTCAATTGTCTAGCTATAGATACATCCCTGTGACAGACAGACGGACAGCGAAGTCTTCGTAATAGGGTCCCGTTTTTACCCTTTGGGTACGGAACTCTAAAAATGGTAAATAAATGGTTTTACTACCATTACGACACGCATTTGTAAACCGAGGTAATTTAGATTGATGATAATTCATTTAATTGTAACATATTACACCGAGATAAGAAACAGAGCGGAAACAAAATTTTGAGAGTAAGTAACTCCGTTGTGGTTGTGTTACATATATATAGTACATATTTTTTAACCGGAGATTCTCAATTTGTTTTGTATATTTTTTAGGGTTCCGTACCCAAATGGTATAAACGGGATCCTATTACTAAGACACGGCTGTCCGTCTGTCACAAGGCTGTATCTCATGAACCGTGATAGGTATACAGTTGAAATTTTCACAGATGATGTATTTCTGTTGCCGCTATAACAACAAATACTAAAATAAATACTTATATCTCTCATACAACAAACTGTATTTTTTTGGAACGAAGTTCCTTATCGCGCGTTGTGAAAGGGGGCTAGACGGAAAAAATTCTTACGAAAAGTTGTCACGAAAAGTTGTCACGACACTTTTTTGCTATAGTATATCTATTAATATATATATATATCTATTAATTGTGTCGAGGTCGAGGTCGAGGTGGAAGTGGAGGTCGAGGTCGAAGTCGAGGTTGAGGTCGAGGTCGAGGTCGAGGTCGAGGTCGAGGTCGAGGTCGAGGTCGAGGTCGAGGTCGAAGTCGAAGTCGAGGTCGAGGTCGAGGTCGAGGTCGAAGTCGAAGTCGAAGTCAAAGTTGATTCCCCTTCCCTTGTCCCACGTTATTTTGTGAGAACTTCGTTCCATCCGGGTGTCCCTTGACAACTCTCAAGTTTTTTTATTTTTTTTTTTAGGTTAAAGTCTAAATTGTAGTAACCTCAAAGTGAAAATACTAAAAAACTTAGGATAGTTTTGAGTAAATTTACGATATTCGTAAGAGATTTTAGAAACGTCAAGCTTTTAATCAACATCTAAATTGGTGTTGTTTAATTCATATTATTAATATTAGTTTTTAGTCATATTAGTCAACACCACGTAAATTTACTCAAAACTATCCTACGTTTTTTAAATGTTGTTAAGACGCTGCCAGTCGACGATTATTTTTGTTCGAAACGAAAAAAGAAATACTTGTGAACAAGCCACATCTCCTATTTTATAATGTATAGTATAGTATCACTACATAGTATAAAGCAAAGTCGCTTTCCGCTTCCCGCGTCTGTATGTAATATGTATGTATGTATGTTTGCTTATATCTTTAAAACTACACAACGGATTTTGATGCGGTTTTTTTTAATAGATAGAGTGATTCAGGAGGAAGGTTTATATGTATAATAACATGCTACCCGTGCGAAGCCGGGGCGGGTCGCTAGTATGTGAATAAAGATGTCTTCTTCTTCTAACTTAAGAGCTGTGCTCTTGTCGGTGTAATTGATGCAGCTCTCTCCATCTATTTCTCTCCAGTGCCGTCTCTTTAACTTCCTTATACGACACGACAGCTATTTTCTCCTTTATCTGGCTCATGTAGCTTATTCGTGGCCTTCCTCTTCCTCTCTTCCCTTCAATCTTCCCTTCCGTTATTGTCTTTATAAAACTGTCGTGCCGTATAAGGTGGCCAACCATCTTCCCTCTTACCCATCTTTAATCACTTCGATAAATAATCCTACCGACCGCTGCAATGATGACAAACACACGTCCGCGCGTGGTCCGCCTTAGCTTTTCGAATAAATTAATGATATAAATTATGTATAATTACTTATCAAAAATCTATCCTAATAGAAATATAGATCTACATATTACCTATCTTTAACAATAAATCACAAGTTGATTTTAATAGTAGGTATATAAAATATTTCGATCATAAATTCTAAAACGTATCATTTTGAAATAATATTTTTATCGTGAAAAGTTTCTACTATTATGTTTTCAGCTTAATAGAAATCTAGGTAGGAACCTGAAGTAATATACTTATAAAAATAGGAGATGTGGCTTGTTCAGAAGTATTTCTTTTTTCGTTTCGAAAAAGAGCAATCAGCGACTGGCAGCCTCTTAAGTGTCATCAGTTGGATACATAAAATCTACGAAATAAATAACATCCTAAGTTTTAGGACTGTAATTTTAATGTTTCGCTTATTTAGACGTTAACGTAAAATGAATAGGAGCGATCGTTTTTAGGAATTTTAGGTTTAGTGTAGACACAACAGAATTTTATTGCCACCATTGATTGTATTGTTATGGTAAACAATGGGCCTAACAAAACAGGTTAGGCCTAGTGTGAGGTCTATAATTATCATAAATAGGTATTTATTAAGCATTTAGCATCTACATTGTTCAAAAGTTGCTAGTTTAAATTATATAAAAAACCCAGAAGCATTTTTTTGTAAATAAAGATTATAAGTATTTTTTTTATACCCACCTAAGGTTGAAAATAAAATATAGCCTTTGTTACTCTTTGATAATGTAGCTTTTGATACGTAAAATAACTTTATAAACCAGCCAAGTGCGAGTCGGACTCAGACACAAAGGGTTCCGTACCATTATCTATAATAAAAACGGCACAAAAATTACGTTTGTTGTATAGGATCCCCATTTAAATATTTATTTTAATCTGTTTTTAGTATTTGTTGTTATAGCGGCAACATAAATACATCATCTGTGAAAATTTCAACGGTCTAGCTATTACGGTTCTTGAGATACAGCCCTGTGACAGACAGACGAACAGCGAAGTCTTAGTAATAGGGTCCCGTTTTTACCCTTTGGGTACGGAACCTTAAAAATCTATGTAACTAGTTATGCAGGTACTACAATGTTGTCGCAAGAAAACTAGAGTATAAAATAAAATACAAATAAAAATGTTTATTCATAGTTATTAAAATCTACATTAGTAATACATAATAATAACAGGTAAGACTTATCAATATGTCTAGTTTTGCTTATAATAAACGTACGGGGAATTTTATTAGTTCTTAGAAGAACAGTTTCATAGTTCCTTTTATAGTAATAAGTAGGTATAGAGTACTAGTTAATATAATTTTTATTTCATTTTTATATTATAGATAAATGGTTTATATTGATAAAATGATTAAAACGACGATTTTTAAACAACATAGAATTTGGGGGCACGGCAGTGCCCCCGCCAAGTCGAGCGCGAAGCAAACACTGCCGTACCATCCTTTACTGGAACCATTTCGCCGCATTTTCAGGCCCCTATTTGAGAACCTCTGGATAAGACCAGAACGCTGAAATTTTCGTCATCCAGTAAGCCATAATCACGTACTTAAAATCCAAAATTTCAAGTCTGTAGGTCATTTAGTTACGAAGTTAAGCGAAAGCAAAGTTTCGCATTTTAGACAGACACTCACTCACTCACTCACTCACTCACTCACTCACTCACTCACTCATGATCATCAGAATAGAACTAGTACTTCCCATAAACTCAGAGAGCTGAAATTTGGTACAGAGTTAGGGTTTAATGGCCACATAAAGGGAAAACCATAAAAACTAGGATAATCGAAGATCTGGAGTACCTGGTGACCCTGATAAGAAAACACAAGAGCCTAACCAAACTATTAGAGATCGACATACCGCCTTTACAAACAATATTCAACTACTGGACCGATTTGAAAAATTCTTTCACCATTAGAATCCTACATTATCCCTGATGAACATAGGCTATAGTATATTTTCAAAAATATTAGGGATCCGTATGAAAACATCGATAATGTAATCCAAAGTGTGAAAAAAATTTAAAAAAATCCTTATATTGCGTTTGCTGCGGAAATTATTGACAATAGAGCAAAGTAATGTACTACAGTTTTAAAGACGACATCAATATCTACAAAAAAGTATGCAATACTATATGTCTAACTATTAGGGATCCGTATGAAAACTTCGATAATGTAACCCAACGTGTAAAAAAAAAAACCAAAAAAAATCCTTATATCGCGTACGCTGCTGTAATTGTTGACAATAGAGCAAAGTGATGTACTACAGTTTTAAAGAGAAAATCAATATCTACAAAAAAGTATGTAATACCATACATCTCACTATTAGGGAACCTTATGAAAAATTCGATAATGTTACCCAAGGTGTAAAAAAATTACCTTTATCATTATTACATCCGTGCGACGCCGGGGCGGACTGCTAGTACGCAATAAAATTAAAGGAAAACTCTGGATAAGACTAGACTGGCTTTTATACTTACAAGTTTACAAGAAGAAATAGTTGAACGATTAACTTTATTCTAATCGAACATTACACAAATTGAATAAACAAATTAACAAATTAAATAAACTAAAATATTAATTTCGCTCAAAATTTGATAAAAATATAATGCATTGGACTAAGAGTGGCGGTGATACCAGCGCACACGTCGCTAGATGGCGCTGACTGTATTTTAAACGGGCTTACGATTTGTTTTTATAATAAAAAAACAACTCATAAAAAGAAAAAAAAAACTGTGTCAAATAAGAAAATCTAATAAAATAAATCAATAAGCCCTCGTTTCTACAAAAAGAAGTGAAATCCCACCAAAAACATTCTGTAAAAAACTAGCCAAGTCTCGATGGAGCTGCTTGTTTATCTCTAAAAAGTAATGAAATCTAGACAAAGTCGTGTCAAGTCTGAGGTTCTTTACTGCGATTTCTTTATTATTATAGAATGTTATGTGACTTGGCCGTCAAAAAACGTCTATTTTATGTTAGATCGGTGGTCGATTTGACGCTCCAAAAAGAAGACAGCAGAAGTCAGCATTTTCAATGCTGAATGCATGTGTTGCACGATCAACAACAGCCTAAACTAAGACACTAGCGTCCAATTACCAATACCTGTATTGGCTATTATCTTGCATAACAAACATAGGTAGTTACAACAGATATAACATTACGTGTAAACAAAATTGACTTGTACCCACTAACGTATAAAGAATGTTCAACGGCCAAGTCACACAACATTCTATAATAATAAAGAAATCGCAGTAAAGAACCTCAGACTTGACACGACTTTGTCTAGATTTCATTACTTTTTAGAGATAAACAAGCAGCTCCATCGAGACTTGGCTAGTTTTTTACAGAATGTTTTTGGTGGGATAGAGTATTTATCTATCTCTTAGGTTAAGCAAAGGTTTTGTTACAGGCGATATTTATTTATTCATTATTCTTATTTAAAAAGACAAAACGGGAAATATTTAGTTATGGTCAATCAAGTCTAGGGTCGTCCTAATAACGCATCAACACTGTCACTAATCAAAACAGACCATAGACAAAGAAAATGACCAAAACCGGGGTAGGCACAACAAATATCGCCTGTTACAAAACCTTTGCATATCCTAAGAGATATATAAATATTCTATTCTATGTTGTTTAAAAATCATCGTTTAATCATTTTATCAATATAGTTTATATTGATAAAATGATTAAAACAATTATATGAAACATTTAAACATTTATATGGAAATGTTATTAAAATGTCACCCTCACCTTATGTATTTTTTGAAGTATGACTAGCAGTCCGCCTCGGCTTCGCACGTGTACTTATGGCGATTATAAGCAAATTCTTTATACCTTAGGTTACATTATTGCAATTTTTATAGGGATCGCTGTTTTTTTTATAATAAAATATGGCCTATTTTACTCGCTGATAATGTTGCTTTTGACAAGGGAAAGATTTTTTTAAATTGGTAAAGTAGTTTTTGGGGTTTCGTACCCAAAGGGTAAAAACGGTACCCTATTACTAAAACTTCGCTGTCCGTCTGTTTGTCTGTCTGTCCGTCCGTCTGTCTGTCACAGGGCTGTATCTCATGAAGCGTGATAGCTAGACAGTTGAAATTTTCACAGATGATGTATTTCTGTTGTCGCTACAACAACAAATACTAAAAACAGAATAAAATAAACGTTTAAGTGGGGCTCCCATACAACAAACGTATTTTTCGCTGTCGTTTTTTTTATAGAATAGTACGGAACCCTTCGTGCGCGTGTATGACTCGCACTTGGCCCGTTTTTTAGTTTATCTATTTTACAAACAAAAATAGAAATTTTTATTTTTATCAGTATTTAAATTTTAAAACTGTACCATTTGTACCCTAAAAACCATCCTGTGTTTGTCTGGGTGAGACACATTCACACACACATTCGTCGTAATATACAATATTACCTACTTTTTGCTTCGGAATGTTATTTAAAAATTACACTTTCTGAATGATTGCTAAAATTCTAATGACGCGGCCTAAAATGAGGCCGCGCGTGTGGATCGCGTTCATTATAATTTAGGGTTCCGTTAATTGCATGTAACGAGAAAGCCGAGTGGGTATTTGTGGTTGATGTTAGTAATTACACTTTCTTCTTAATCTTGACCCTTTTGCTTATAATATTGTCTAACATAAAATAAACAAAAAAACCGGCCCAGTGCGAGTCGGACTCGCGCGAGAAGCGTTCCGTACTATTCTATAAAAAAAACGACAGTTTGTTGTTTGGGAGCCCCACTTAAATATTTATTTTATTTTGTTTTTAGTATTTGTTGTTATAGCGTCAACAGAAATACATCATCTGTGAAAATTTCAACTGTCTAGCTATCACGGTTAATGGATACAGCCCTGTGACAGACAGACGGACAGCGAAGTCTTAGTAATAGGGTTCCGTTTTTACCCTTTGGATACGGACCCTAAAAAATAGGGATCCCTATTAAAACTTTAATAATGTAACCCAAGGTGTAAATAAAATTAAACATTAGTACACCCGTGCGACGCCGGGGCAAACTGCTAGTTATTATTAACATTTCAAAACTACTTATGAGCATAACTAAGTAATTTTTAAAAGTAGGTCGAGAGCTGTTTCTGCTTAGTGGGGGGAATGACTTTCGATTTAACGTGTGCCGGATCGTGTAACTATACATTCTAACACTTGCTAAGAATGATTAAGAAAAACATTGAGAATAAGTTACTATAAGCGGCAATGGGCTTGCAATCTGTCACGTATGGAGATGCTACTGCGAAATCTAAACTAATATTATTAAGAGAAAAATAATATGTTTTTTATGTTTGTTTGTAATGGATTAACTAAAAACTACTGGACCAATTTTGAAAATTCTTTCACCTATCAAAAGCTACATCATCAGCGAGTAACATAAGTTATATTTAGATTTCAAAAAAATTAGAGATCCTCACAAAAATTGCAATAATGTAACCGAAGGTATCAAAAATTTGCTTATACTCTTCATTACTATACCTGTACTAAGCCGGGGTTGGAAACTAGTCTTATAAAAAACACTTATGGTACTGACAGACTGACAGATTGACTGACAATTAACACACACCCTAAACCATAACTCATAGAAGCTTTAATCTTGGAAAATATTTGAATATAGGGGTGCACTAAGAAATAATTTTTAATATTTCTACCCCTAATATTGGGAAAATACCCCTTAGAAGGTTGAAAATGAGAAGCTTTAATCTTAGGAGGTATCTTTTTAATATAGGGGTAAACTAAGACCTCTACCTCTATTGAGAAAATACCCCTAAAGGGTTATTTTATAAAACCCACGCGTAAAAAGTCGCGGAGATTCACTAGTATAAATATAATTTTAATTTAAGATAAACTTAACCAAATAAATATATTTTTTGTTCATCATATTGCCTAAATAAATACATAAAAATAACATAATTCGTTTTTACAGTCATAAAACCTTTTTGCTTATCAAACCTTTTTTTATTGGTGGCAACTCTTTTCTCTTGACAAACTGACTAAAAGTTTAAAAGTAAAATTTTATTAATTTTAGACGACGAAATAAGAAGAGGATACCTTTTTACCTAGTGATCCGATTCAGACGTTTTTAGGGTTTCGTACCCAAAGGGTAAAAACGGGACCCTATTACTAAGACTTCGCTGTCCGTCTGTCCGTCTGTCTGTCACAGGGCTGTATCTCATGAACCGTGATATCTAGAAAGTTGAAATTTTCACAGATGATGTATTTATGTTGCTGCTATAACAACAAATACTAAAAACAGAATAATATAAATATTTAAGTGTGGCTCCCATACAACAAACGTGTTTTTTTACTGTTTTTTATAGATATTAGTACGGAACCCTTCGTGCGCGAGTTTAACTCGCACTTGGTCGGTTTTTTTGGTTTTCGTATCCAAAGGGTAAAAACGGTACCCTATTACCAAGACTTCGCTGTTCGCCTGTCTGTCACAGGGCTGTATCTCCAAAAACTGTGATAGCTAGACAGTTGAAATTTTTACAGATGATGTATTTCTGTTGCCGTTATAACAACAAATACTAAAAACAGTATTCTGTTGTTTTGTTCTGTTGTTCTGTTCCCTACTAAAATATAATATTTTATTAAATATTATATTTTAGTAGGGCTCCCACAACATATGTAATTTTTTTTTTGCCGTTTTTAATAAATGTTTCGGTACCCTTCGTACGCAATTCCGACTCGCACTTGGCCGATTTTTATGATTACCGATAAAACCTTTGAAAACTTAGACATTAATATAACACGTCAATGTTAATTTGACAGCTTCTTTGAGATAGCGAAAGGTGTTAAAAATCTTGCTTAATCAAGAACTAGTGGAAACCCACGCGACTTCGTTCACTTGAAGTTATTTTCAAACAGACTTTAACCCCCGCTGCACCCCTTTAGGGGTTGAGTTTCAGGAGTCTCTTTCTTAGTGCACCCCTTACACACTAAAATAAATACACCCTCCAAATGTCAAGTTTCTAAGAGTATTATTATTATACAGACTTCAACCCTCAATAGTTTGAACTGTTTTGTAAGTTATTAGACGGGCCTCACAACTCGGTTAGACATTTCACACAGCGCCATCAAGCCCCAAACTAAGCAAAGTTTAGGGTGATTAACTGAGCTGTGAGGTCAAAGTGCTGATAACCTCATTTTTTAAAGTAAGTAAGTTTCTAAAGTCAAAGTCAAAGGATGTATTTATTTAAATAAGGTAAAGTCACAAGGATCACTTTGAAACGTCTTTTTAATGTTCCGTACCCAAAGTGTAAAAAAGGGACCCTATTACTAAGACTTCGCTGTCCGTCTGTCTATCACAAGGCTGTGTATCTCATGAACCGTGGAAGCTAGACAGTTGAAATTTTCACAGATTATGTATTTCTGTTGCTGCTATAACAACAAATACTAAAAACAGAAAAAAAAAATATTTAAGTGGGGCTCCCGAGCAACAAACTTTATTTTTTGCCGTTTTATATAGATAACGTGTACGGAACCCTTCGTGCGCGAATCCGACACCCACCTGGCCGGTTTTTATTTAAACGTAATAATTGTTTGGTACGGAAATAAGGAGGATGTGTTTGGGGTTAGTCAGAGGATGCGTTATCTTCAATCATGCCATTGATGTAACAATTTGTTCCGGTTTTGGGTGTTCCTTGAAGATGCTAAAGGGGTAGGCAGACAGAGGTTCAAATATTGCATTTGGCTTGGGGGCTTGGAATGCTAACTACCTACCTACTTCAAAATATGGGCATATGCCATATATAGTACTAGCTGACCCGTGCCCGCTTCGCTGTGCGTAAGACATTTCTAATACCATCGTTGACTTTTTTGTAGACGTTTTTAAGGTATACAATACTGTAGTACATTATTTTGATATATCTCGTGGGGTTCAGCCAGCATTTGCAATGTAAGCGCAATAAAATGTGTTTATTTACGACATCACATTAGAAACCTCTAAAATTATCAGTGTTTCTCTACTATATTATGCATGTATTATACATATAAACCTTCTTCTTGAATCACTCTATCTATTAAAAAAAACCGCATCAAAATCCGTTGTGTAGTTTTAAAGATATAAGCAAACATACATACATACATATAACATACAGACGCGGAAAGCGGAAAGCGACTTTGCTTTATACTATGTAGTGATTAACGTGCCACTGACTACCCTCTTTAGACATCTTCAAGAAACATCCAGAACCGGAACAAATTTTTAAAATATCAATTATTTTAACGTCATTATTAAATAATGCATTATTTATTACATCCGTCTTAGATAAACTGTGACTAACAAAAACCGATTTTAATTAAGTTCCATCTTAAGGTATGTGATATTTTTGGTTTTTTGTATGGGCGAGTCTACCCGGAAAAGACGGAAAAAGTGATAAAACTGCATTAACTTGAAAACCATCAAACTTAAAAAGAAACTGTTTTTTATTTATATAGCTAGTATGATTATCTAACGAATTATAAAATGAATTGTTTAGGTATTCTTAGTTTTGATTAAAAACGAAACTTGTGTTTTTGAAGAGCTAGAACTAGATTTTAAATTAGTTTAATAGTTTTTAGGGTTTCGTACCCAAAGCGTAAGAACGGGACCCTATTACTAAGACTTTGCTGTCCGTCTGTCTGTCACAATCACAAGGCTGTATCTCATGAACCGTTATAGCTAGACAGTTGAAATTTTCACAGAATATGTACTTCTGTTGCCGCTATAACAACAAATACCAAAAACAAAATAAAATAAATATTTAAGTGGGGCTCCCATACGACAACAGGTTAATTTTTGCCATTTTTTACAGACTTGGATAGTTGGAACGAAGTTCCTTATCGCGCGTTGTGAAAGGGGGCTAGACGGAAAAAATTCTTACGAAAAGTTGTCACGAAAAGTTGTCACGAAAAGTTGTCACGACACTTTTTTGCTATAGTATATCTATTAATATATATATCTATTAATTGTGTCGAGGTCGAGGTCGAGGTGGAAGTGGAGGTCGAGGTGGAGGTCGAGGTCGAGGTCGAGGTCGAGGTCGAGGTCGAGGTGGAGGTGGAGGTCGAGGTCGAGGTCGAGGTGGAGGTGGAGGTCGAGGTCGAGGTGGAGGTCGAGGTCGAGGTCGAGGTCGATGTCGAGGTCGAGGTCGAGGTCGAGGTCGAGGTCGATGTCGAAGTCGAGGTCGAGGTCGAGGTCGAGGTCGAGGTCGAGGTCGAGGTCGAGGTCGAGGTCGAGGTCGAGGTCGAGGTCGAGGTCGAGGTCGAGGTCGAGGTCGAGGTCGAGGTCGAGGTCGAGGTCGAGGTCGAGGTCGAGGTCGAGGTCGAAGTCGAAGTCGAAGTCGAAGTCAAAGTTGATTCCCCTTCCCTTGTCCCACGTTATTTTGTGAGAACTTCGTTCCATCCGGATGTCCCTTGACACCTCTCAAGTTTTTTTAGTTGATACGGTACAAACAAAAATACAAATTTTACCTCCTTACATAATAGCCGTGTAGATTATAATTCAAATTTTATCTATACTAATATTATAAAGAGGAAAGATTTGATTGTTTGTTTGTTTGTATCGAATAGGCTCCGAAACTACTGAACCGATTTCAAAAATTATTTTACCATTAAAATTCTACATTTTCCCTGATGAACATAAGCTATATTATTATATAGGTATATTATTTTCAAAAACGTTAGGATCCGCATGAAAACTTCGATAATGTAACCCAAAGTGTGAAAAAAATCCTTATATTGCGTTTGCTGCAGAAAGTATTGACAATAGAGCAAAGTAATGTACTACAGTTTTATAGAAGACATCATAATCTACAAAAAAGTTCATGATACCATATGTCTAACTATTAGAGATCCCTATTAAAACTTCGATAATGTAACCCAAGGTGTAAAAAAAAATGCCATAAATAATACTATTATCACATCCGTGCGACCCCGGGGCGGACTGCTAGTAATATATAATTTTAAATAACAACACTTCGCGATTGAAAAGATTTTCTTACAAAAGATTTAAAGATCATGGTTAAGATGATAAAAACCTAGACCTATCTGAATTTTATTATAGTTGCTTACAGTAATTGCATTTTTAGGGTTTCGTAGTCTACAAGAAACCCTTATAGTTTCGCCATGTCCGTCCGTCCGTCCGAGCATAACTCAGAGACTCTTAGTGCTAGAAAGCTGTAATATGGCATTATGGCATTAATATACATATTAGTCACGACAACAAAGTGGTAGAATAAATATGTGAAAAATATTTTTTTTTGGTACTTGTCCTATATGTAATGTGGGAATGTTAATTTTTTTCTCGCGTATCTCATGGTGTGGGTTGTCGTTGGATAAGTCTTTAAAAAGTATTAGGGTTTGTATAAACAACTTTTCGATTATGCGGATCTGTTTGTGAAATATTAAGCCAAAATTAACACTTTAAGTGTTAATTTTTCTTAAGAGTCAAGTGTCTCCCCCCTTCCAGCAAAACTATTAATTTTGGAGGTGTGAAAAAATTCAAACAATTCACATATTTAAAAAGAAAACTATCACAGCCAAGTAGGCTTTACAAGTTTACTCGTGAACTATTAAGTAAACTTTTTAGTACAAATATTGTTGACAATTTATTATATAACGTTGTTAGCTGTACAAACTACGAAACCCTACATTGCGCATGGCCCGACACGCACTTGACCGGCTTTATTGCGTAGAGAATAATCCAATTTAATATCATATTCGTGGGTTGACGTCCAGTAGGCGGCCGATTGTAAAATATAAATTATTTTTCAAACTATCGTGATTAGTAGACATAACTATAGATTTTAACACGGGTCTTTATCACGTTTACTTTCCCGACGTTTCGACTATGTTACAATAGCCATGGTCGCGGGCAGATCCGTGACCCGTGTCAAAATCTATAGTTATGTAAAATATAAGCCAAATCATCTTCGTAATAATGACTATGTATAGAGAATAGTCCCAAGTTGGTCCCATTTAAATTATATTAATGTAGGACTAATAGTTCCTTCACAAAACTTAAAAAACTAATATCGTCACTAGACTTTTCGATTGCTCGAAACAATTTCGTCGTTTTTCTTTTTAAAAGCGTAATTTTGATGTCGGTTCATAGACATTTAATAGATCGTCTTGACTCGTTATAACTGTATCTAAGTACCTAGGGTGAGAGCGCTGGTTGTAGGCACTAACAACATTTTAATTTTCATATAAACGGTTTATATTGAAAAAAATATTAGATCGTCGATTTTTAAACATCACCGAATCGATTATTTCTATATCCATCTCTTAGGTTAGGCAAAGGTTTTGTAACAAGCGATATTTATTTATTAATCCTACTAATATTATAAATGCGAAAGTTTGTGAGTGGTAGTGTGTTTGTTAATCTTTCACGCAAAAACTACTGTACGGATAAAAATTAAACTTTACAGTGATATAGCTTATACATACATCAGCGTAACACATAGGCTACTTTTTATCTAAGTACCACCCGTGCGAAGCCCTAGAGGTACAACGCATTACAAATGTCACTAAAAACGGATCATAGACAAAGAATTGTATTAACTATAGATTTTAAACAAGTTTGTTTGCTATGCTTAGTTATTGACTGCCAAAATTGATAATGCCCAAAGCCGGGGGGCACCACAACCGGGTCTATGACCCTACCTGAGTACAGTTTGATTTGGTGAAAGGCGAAATTTGTTGTGGTTTGAAATGGTCCACTGACCACACTATATTAAGTTCTTTGAATGCAACTACTTTTGACGTACATTATTGAATAGAATAGAATAGAATAGAATAGAATATAATCTATCTATCTATCTAATACCTATAAGACGAGCAATAAATGTTTTTGATGAATGCAGAATAGTTTTTTCTCAATAACCAAAATATACAGTTTTGTTTTTTTATGACAAAGATAACATATGAATATAATCTAGATAAATTATAGACAAAAACACGATTGATGAAACTTTTCTCTATAGATTTATTTTGCAAAGTTGGCTCTTCCAAAACACTAATTTAGTTTTTACTTAAAACTATTCAAATTCAAATTCAAAAATAATTTATTTCAATAAAATCAGAAGAATCACTTTAAAACGTCTTAGGAGCTAGGTGAAGCTACCCCTGTTCGCGACCAAGCCTCGAAGAATCAGGCAACAAACACGGCTTGGGGTCTATGATCCTTTCCATAATGCTATGTAAAGCTCCAGTGTGGTGCATGAACAAGGTGAAGGCTCAAACAAGAATAATAATTAAAAGTACTAACCAAGCACGTACAACAATAATCTGTGAAAATTTCAACTGTCTAGCCCTGTGATAGATAGACGGACAGACAAACAGACTTAGTAAGTCTTAGTAATAGGGTCCCGTTTTTACCCTTTGGGTACGGAACCCTAATAAAAATGAACTAAAGAGATGAGATTGGGTCTGTCTGACCCACGCAATAGGTAGTATATATTTCTTCTTCTTGTTGTGTACCTACCTATTTATGTGTGTGTTTCAAATATCATTTTCATTTCAACTAGATTTGGCACAAGACAATTTTATATGCGGCGACGGGCTTGCAAACTGTCACGTGGAATGCTAGCTATTCCAAAAATGTGTAATGTTTGAACGTGCCTCTGATTACCCCCTTTAGTAATCTTCAAAGACCTGAGCGTATTGAGATCCAAGAGGTCTTCCGTACTTGGGGATTACTCGTGATCCTATTTAATTTCTGATATATCAATAACGACTCAACGGATTTTAATGAAACTTGGAATATACATAGCCTATGCCCTGAAATAGAACATAGGCTACTTTTTTTTAAGTACCACGCGAGCGAAACCGCAAGCGGAAGCTAGTACTGACTATATCCAAATCCATATTTTATTAACTAAGACAACTTAGACTTAAATAGAAAAAATCTAATCGAACTTTATGATCGCCCAATTTTTGTATCATTATAGCATAAATTAAGAGAATAGCGTGTAATTTCAAATGTCTGCTTTATTTATAAGACGTTAAAGTTGTAATTGGCTTGTTGGAAATGAGATGCATTTATGTACAAAAACGTAAATTGGGAGGATCGCGTGTTATTTCAAATTTCTGTCTTATTTATATGGATATAAAGTTGAAATCGGCTTGTTGCAAATGCGATGTATAATGACAAAAACATAACTACAAAAACAATACAATAGAAGTAACTAATGAAGTTGTTTTAAAGAAATAAAAAACCGGCTAAGTGTGAATCGGAATCGCGCAGAAAGGGTTCCGAACCAATATCTATAAAAACGGCAAAAAATCAGGTTTGTTGTATGGGAGCCCCACTTAAAAAATATTTTTATTCTGTTTTTAGTATTTGTTGTTATAGCGGCAATAGAAATACATAATCTGTGAAAATTTCAACTGTCTAGCTATCACGGTTCATGAGATACAGCCTGGTGACAGATTGACGGACAGCGAAGTCTTAGTAATAGGGTCTCGTTTTTACCCTATTGGTACAGAACCCTAAAAATGTTAAAATGATTCTTCGGACTTCTTATATTAACCTCTTATATAGAATTCAGTACCTTTTCAGTAGCTATGCTTAGTATTTAATTTGGCAAAAAAGTCCGACTCGCACTTGGCTGGTTTTTTTTACATTGACCGAAGTTCCCCTATGTCAAAATATTTGCTAAATAAATACATTCGCATACAATTTGTAGCCATTATTGTTAGTATATTACCTTAAATGGTAATTTTATCTAAAATGCCATATTTTATTCAGACAACGTTGTTTCCCGCGCATATTTACATTATTAGGATGTTGTGAAGATGTTTTATAGAAAATTACAATAGTTATCTACATGAATTTATAAACTAATACTACTTAAACCAAATAACAAGAAACATCTGGCTAAACTGCAGGACTATTCCGTAAAAATCGGTCTTCGTTTTTAGGGTTCCGCACCCAAAGGGTAAAAACGGGACCCTATTACTAAGACTTCGCTGTCCGTCTGTCTGTCCGTCTGTCCGTTTGTCTGTCCGTCTGTCCGTCTGTCCGTCTGTCTGTCCGTCTGTCACAGGGCTGTTTCTCATAAACCGTGATAGCTAGACCTTTGAAATTTTCACAGATGGTGTATTTCTGTTGCCGCTATAACAACAAATACCAAAAACAGAATAAAATAAATATTTAAGTGGGGCTTCAATACAACAAGCGTGTTTTTTTGGCATTTTATAACATAATAGTACGGAACATTCGTGCGCGAGTCCAACTCGCACTTAGCCGGTTTTTTGTGTATAATTTGGTAGAGAATAGGTCGTAGGGTATTTTTTATACCTCTAAGTGATAAGTGACGTAAAGTTTGGAAAAAATTTAAAGTGTTTTTTTCTGTTTATTGAAATTTGACAGGACAACGTCTGTCGGGACAGCTAGTTATCATACTAATATTATAAATACGAAAGTTTGTGAGTGAGTGAGTGTGTGTTTGTTACACTTTCACGCAGAAACTTCTTAACGGATCAAAATGAAACTTCAGTAATATAGCTTATACATCAGAATAGAACATAGGCTTCTTTTTATCCTGGTCCCACCCGTGCGAAGCCGGGGCGAGCAGCTAGTTAAATATATATCGAATTGAGAACCTCCTAATTTTTCGTCGGTTAAAAAGTAAACTAAACAAGTTCTCTTGAACCTAGCATTTCTTAACTCAAGTTTTACCTAACCAGTCTCGCAATGATATAACTTACATAACCTCACCCACTGACATAGAGACGCTTCCTACTAAGATATTAACACGATCTTAATAAGACAGGCCTTACAGCTTAGTTTGTAGCTCTGCCTTCTGCGCTGTAGGTAGCATGTTCGATCCCCGGGACAAACGTTTGTGTGAACATAGATGTTTGTTCTGTGTCTGGGTGTTATAATGTATGTACCTATAACAAAAAACGTATATTAGGATCAAAAACCCGGTTGTGGTGCCTACCCTTTTGGTCATTTTAAATTTTCGCTGTCAATAACTAAGCATAGTATACAAACATGTTTAAAATCTATAGTTATGCAATTCTTAGTCTATGGTCCGTTTTTAGGGTTCCGTACCCAAAGGGTAAAAACGGGACCCTATTACTAAGACTTCGCTGTCCGTCTGTCCGTCTGTCCGTCTGTCTGTCACAGGGCTGTATCTCATGAACCGTGATAGCTAGACAGTTGAATTTTTCACAGATTATGTATTTCTGTTGCCGCTATAACAACAAATACTAAAAACAGAATAAAATAAATATTTAAGGGAGGTTTCTATACAACAAACGTTATTTTTTTGCAGTTTTGTATATATAATAGTACGGAACCCTTCGTGCGCGAGTCCGACTCGCACTTGGCCAGTTTTTAGTGACAGTTGTGATGCGTTATACCGCTAGATTTGATTGACCACAACTAAATATTTGTCTATTTAAATAAAAATAATTAATAAATAAATATCGCCTGTTACAAAACCTTTGCATAACCTAAGAGATGGATAAATTCTCTGTTCTATCACTACATAGTATAAAGCAGTCGCTTTCCGCTTCCCGCGTCTGTATGTATGTATGTTTGCTTATATCTTTAAAACTACACAACGGATTTTGATGCGGTTTTTTTTAATAGATAGAGTGATTCAGGAGGAAGGTTTATATGTATAATTATATGCTACCCGTGCGAAGCCGGGGCGGGTCGCTAGTGTTGTATAAAACAATAAATTACATTGTCATTGGAACTTGACATGTATTAAAAGTTTTCACTAAATCAAAATAATCACTGAGGAGACTCGTTGTGTGTCTGTTAAACAGCTTTTGACTCCATCATCAAATCAGCTTGCTGTCACCATATTATTGTATTGTCGCCAGAACTAAAGTGTATGCAAAAATTTCAGCTCAATCGGATACCAACAAACGGTCGACAAAATGGTTTGAAAATTTTGACGGACAACTTACATCAGTGCAAATTAAATAAAAGCTTGTAAAAACCAAGGAAATTGCAACAATGGTCCAAACGAATAAAAAAGATGTCCTCGATGTCACGGACTCGGTGGCCTAGCGGGTGACTGATGCGAGTTGCAGGTTCGGTGGTGCGGAACATTTGCGTATTTTGCATCAACTCCAAACATTTGTTTCGGAATCAATATGTTTTTTAAAAAATCCGAAGGTTCCCAATTGGATATGTATTTTTACAAGGTTTTATTTAACTTGAAATGTATGTATATTTATGTAACTATGTTTGTTAAGGTGGAATCTTGCAACTCAATTTTGAAGCATTTATCTTCCGATTGAGCTGAAATTTGGCATACTTATCTAGCTTCGGTGACAATGCAATAATATGGTGACAGTGAGCTGATCTGATGTATATACTTCGATTGAGTAAAAACTTTGCATACTTGTCAAGTTCCGATGACAATGTTATATGATGTGACAGGTGATAGTGCTGGAGAAAAGTATTTTTCAATAAAAAACTTATTTGTTGTTTTTTTAGGGTTCCGTACCCAAAGGGTAAAAACGGAACCCTATTACTAAGACTTCGCTGTCCGTCTGTCTGTCCGTCTGTCTGTCTGTCTGTCACAGGGCTGTATCTCATGAACCGTGATAGCTAGATAGTTGAAATTTTCACAGATTATGTATCTAAGTGGCTGCTCTAACAACAAATACTAAAAACAGAATAAAATAAATATTTAAGGGGGGCTCCCATACAACAAACATGTTTTTTTTTGCCGTTTTTATAGATTATGGTACGGAACCCTTCGTGCGCGAGTCTGACTCGCACTTGGCCGGTTTTTTATGTATGAACTCTGATGTATGATATCTTTTTACTTATGATTTCGACGATGTTTATTTTATTATGTAGAGAATAGTCCCAAATTAGTCCCATTTAAATTATATTAATGTAAGACTAAATAGTTCCTTCATAAAACTTAAAAAATTAATATCGTCCCTTGACTTTTCGATTGGTCGATACATTTTCGTCGGTTTTATTTTTAGTTTTTTAATAGTATATTATGATACAAGTAAAGTTGCAAATTACACACGAGGCTGTTGTTTGTAGCCCGAGCCGTAACTGAGGGCGTAAAACAGCCGAGTGTCTAATGAGCAAGTTGTTCACGAGTTTCATACGCACGCATTAGAATTCTTCGAGATATGAAACTCTATGACAGTCTCATGAATCATTCAATGTCATATTGTGACAACGGTTTAGTTGATAAAGAAAATATAGCTAAGAATTATTACAATGTTATACACTAATAGGTAGAATCACGTTATTTCAAGGTAACTTAGAACTTAGACTGCCTTGGTCGAGTAGGAGGTACCTCGACTTTCAATCCGAAGGGTTCGAATCCCGGCCTGCATCAACGAATTTTTCTATTCGAAACGGCGATGGGAATGCGACATGTCACGTATGGAATGCTAACTACTGCAAACGTAATGTTTGGACGTGCCTCTGACTACCCTCTTTAGGCATCTTCAAGGATCTAAGCGCCTTGAGATCTGAGAGGATCGGACCGTACTTGGGGATAACAGTCGTGAAACTATTTTATAGTAAAAAAGGACCTTCGCTTTGCGAACGCGACTCACACTTGGCCGAATTCGCTTTGACATAAATATTTTGTAATAGTTACATAACTAATTAGATACAAGCATGCGTAGATATTTTGTGCGACTTTGTTTACTTCAAGTAAATATGTAGAAAAATCTAATTTGTACTAATACTAGCTGCTCGCCCCGGCTTCGCACGAGTGGTACCTGGATAAAAAGTAGCCTATGTGCTATTCTAATGTATAAGCTATATTACTGTAAAGTTTCATTTTAATCCGTTCTGTAGTTTTTGCGTGAAAGAGTAACAAACAAATACACACAAAACTTTTGAGGATTATAAATAAATGCGAAAGTAACTCGCATGTCTGTCTGTTTGTCTGTGAGGTTACCACGGCCAAACTGCTGGGCTGATTGTAATTAAATTTCATATAGATATAGTTTAAAGTCTTGGGAAGGACATAGGCTAAATTTTTTCCAAAAAAAACAGTTTATTTCGTCTAAAATCGATTATTTGGTTTTACGCGGACGAAGTCGCGGGTAAAAGCTAGTCTTAAACGATAATGTTTGTACGTGCCTCTGATTAACCCCTTTAGACATATTCAATGATCTAAGCGTCTGGAGATCTGAGAGGATGTCTACAGTCGTGATCCTATTTCATTTACATTTTACAAAAAAACTACTAAAAATCTTTATAATATTGGTGAATATTTCACACTACGCCGTCTAGCCCCAAACTAAGCAAAGCTTGTACTACGGAATAGATAACTGATAGAATACTTATATAGTACTTTTACTTTTTTTGTAATACATACTTAAGATATACCAAGAGACCCGCGACGTTGTCCTATCCAAATTTCAATAATCGCATAGAGTTACGCACGTTTCTATGAAGACTGATGTCAACACTGATGTCAGATTTGTTGCACACCAACGCCATCTATACCAAAATCATCCCTTATGCATTTTTTTATCATTGTATGTTTTTTTTTTCGTATTTAAAGTGGTCTATGTTTTATTCAGGCATTACATCTACATCTACAAAAAAAATCATCTTAATCAGTCGTGTCGTTTAGGCCTGATTGAGGCAACATACAAACAAACTCACAAACTTTCGCATTTATAATTATTATTAGGATTATAATAGGTGTAGACATATAAGCAGTTAATTTTTTTTTGACCCTTTACATTATTAGTGTTGATGTAAATATATATATCTAAATACCTACTTACTACGCTATTGACCGACTTAGTACTTGTTTACTGATCAGCTTCGTTACATGAATGTGGTAAGACCACTTTTGATTGGGTTTGCTCAAAACGATTCAATAAAACCGGTTATTCCATAATCTAGAAAGAATAGGTTTTCATATCGAATCGTTTATTTAAAACAAATATCAGTTGGTTGGTTACTCTGCGCTGTATGTTGTGGGTTCGATCCCCACCCAGGGCAAATATTTGTGTGATGAATATAGATGTTTGTTCTGTGTCAAGGTGTTATTAAGTATAATAAGTATTTACAAAAAAAAGTATTATAAGTATTCTTTCAGTTATCTAATTCCCATAGTACAAGCTTTGCTTAGTTTGGGGCTAGATGGCAATGTAAATGTCCACCAATATTTATTTATTTATTTATACTGGTGGCAATTCTGTTGTTTCCCTATCCTATATAAATTTAATTTATTGTGAATAAGTACACTAATATTAAACAATTAAAACCGGCCAAGTGCGAGTCGGGCTCGCGCACGAAGAGTTCCGTACCATTATCTAAAAAAGAGGCAAAAAAATCACGTTTGTTGTATGGGCCCCACTTAAATATTGATTTTATTATTTTTTTAGTATTTGTATTTGGTTTCCAGTTTCCACAAACAGTAGAAACAAAATTAAATAAAATAGGATCTGACGACTGTAATCCCCAAGTACGGTAGACATCTTCTCAGATCTCCAGGCGCTTAGACCCTTGCAAATGTCTGAAGGGCAGTCAGAGGCACGTCTAATACTAACTGGCCCTAAACCCCAAGCACAATAGACATCTCTAAACACTCAGACCATTGAAACTGTCTAAAGGGCAGTCAGAGGCACGTCTTCTAACTAGTTTTTCCCACGGTTTTTTTTCCTTCGCTGTTATGAGCGTTAACATTTTTTGAAAGATGTACAGCCAGGATTCAAACCCGCGACCTTCACATAGAAAGCCAAGGTACCACTCGGCTAACAAGGATAATAATTATTAATAATTGATTGAATTATAATTACAGACTATTTCCCACAAGTTCTTAGCGACCACAGAAGGTCAGACTGCAGTTTATTAGGGTTCCGTACCCAAAGGGTAAAAACGGGACCCTATTACTAAGACTCCGCTGTCCGTCTGTCACAAGGCTGTATCTCATGAACAGTGATAGCTAGACAGTTGATCACAGATTTTGTTTTTCTGTTGCCGCTATAACAACAAATACAAAAAACAGAATAAAATAAATATTTAGATAATGGTACGGAACCTTTCGTGCGCGAGTCCGACTCGCACTTGGCCGGGTTTTTTTGTTCATGGCTATACTGATTACCCTGTAACGACTGCACCGATTTCAATGCTGTTTCGCTATCTTGTAAATAATGACTTTGAAATGATCCTATATAAATTTAATTTATGATGAATAAGTACACTTATAATAAATAAGATTGAAAAAATAATTGTGTATGTTTGTTTGTATTGGATAAACTAAAAAACTACTAAACTAATTTCAAAAATTCTTCTCACCTATCAAAAGCTACATTATCAGAGAGTAACTTAAGATATTTTATTTTCAAAAAATTTGAAAACCCTCAAAAATATCATGAATATCTCCTAAACTATTTAAAATTTGCCTATAATCTTGATTAATACACCCGTGCGAATCCGGGGCGTACAGCTAGTCGTACATATATATAATTTAAATGGGACCAACTTGGAACTATTCTCTACACAATAGAAAAAAATCATCCAAATCGTATCATCAGGTAAAAAGATATTCTTAAAAAACAAAAAAAACTCGTCGAATTAAGAAACTTCTTTTTTATCCAACGACTTTAGATTCGTAATGGAGGTTCTATCAGTGACCTTACCAAAACGATTTTGACATTATCGACGACAGTGACAGTGCTTAGATATATTCTGCCAAACCGCACTCTTAGAAATCGTCGTCTGTCGTAGAATGTATGACGTCAATTGTCAAAAGCAATGTCGGTCGTTCCATCCTTCAAAATATAGTTGGAAACGATGTGACGTCTGTTCTGATACATCGTTGCTTCCAAGAGTAGGATAGGATTAAAAACCACGACTTAAATTATGTTTTCTGTTGAAATATATCTTAATAAGACAAGTTTTTGTAAAATCCTCCTTCGAGATAGAAATCAGAGCAGCGCGTCACAGGAACTTGATAGGAATGAACAATTTTTACTCTATCGATCTATTTACTAAGGAGTTCCGTTGTGAGTGTTGAACAGCTCCTAACTCCATCAAATCAGCTCGCTGTCACCATATTATTGTATTGTCACCAGAACTAAAGGTGTAATGCAAAATTTCAGCTCAATCGGAAAAAGTGGTCGAAAAATGGTTTGATTTCGAAGTTACCAACAAAAAAACTTGATAAATTAAAGCTTGTAAAAATGGAGGTGCCAATATCAGACTACCACATCCAATTTATTATCACTTCATAGGCCTTATCATAATTAGTTCAAGGTAGAATTAATTATTGGGTCTTTAACTCTCGTCTAGAACGCTTTGATTGAAGTAATTTCATTAAATTGATAAGAATAATTATAACTGATTGCAGTTTTGTGATTCTACACTATAAATCTAAATATATAAAACTCTTGCGTTACTAACTGACTGATCTATCAACGCACAGCCTAAACCATTGCTCCTAGAAACTTGAAGTTTGGAGGGTGTATTCCTTTTGGGGTGTAAGGGTGCACTAAGACAGGAATTACAGAAATTCAACCCCAAATAGGGTGCAGCAGGCACAGCCTACAGCGCAGAAGGCAGAGTTACTAACATCTGAGCTATGAGGCTAGTCAAATACTAATCCTATCCTAATAATATTATAAATGCGAAAGTTTGTGATAAGGCTGCTATGTTTGATCCCTAATCAAAAATAAACGACAATACGGATTAATATGAAATTAGCTGTAGTATGTAGATAAAAAAATCAGAATAAATAAAGGGGGAACTTATAATCCGAAAAACAATCCCTTTAAGATAAAAAACGCAAAAAGGATGATTTTGGTATAGATGGCGCTGATGTGCAAATAATTAGACGCCTTAGAGCGATAACATTGAGTCATAGCAACGCATTCTACCAAAAAGGTTGAATCCTATGTAACATCAATTATTTGACTACCAAAATTCGTAATAAAAATTATTTTTACAAAAAAATCTGACATTAGTTTTGACTACTGAATGATACGCATTCTACCAAAATTCGTAATTTATTTAATCAGGACAAGGTTTATAGGGAAAACATTTGTAGTTTCCTGAAAGTGTTATTTCTATGCGACTATTGAAATTTGGGCAGAACAAAGTCTGTCACGGATCGGCTACTACATCATATTTTATCACTTTGTCATGATGTTTTTCAAGAAACCCACACACGTGATGATTAGATGACCGATTAAGCTAGAAGTGCATTATAACTGCTCGTATTCGACGTGTCATGATATAAATTGATACCTACAGTCTGCCTGCGACTTTACTTGATCATCATCAATATCATTTTCCTGTCAAAGTCAAAGTCAAATGGTATTTATTTCAATAAAATCACAAGGATCACTTTGAAACGAGTTAGGAGCTAGGTGAAGCTAACCAAGCCTAGAAGAATCAGGCAACAAACACGGCTTGAGGTCTACCTTTTTTTTATTGATCCTTTCCTTAATGCTATGTAGAGCTCTAGTGTGGTGCCGTAAGAACAATAAAGGCTTAAACAAGACATATAAATAAATAACCTGATCATCATCTTTCTGCCCTTATCCCACTTAAGTGGGGTCGGTACAACATGTACTTTTCTTCCATTTCCCTCTATCAGCCGTCATCTCATCATTTACTCCTTTCTTATGTCATCTCTCACACAGTTCATCAATCTTGACTTATATCTATCTAAATATATAAAACTCTTGCTTTGCTGATTGACTGGATTTGACTAACTGAAAAATTCGGAAAATTCTTTTTTTAGGTTGGTAAGATATACTTATAATTCTTATTTGGTCCCATTTAAAATTGAGGGTAAATCAACACCTCTAAGGACGAAAAATAGGGGATGAAATTTTTTATGACTTTATCGTAAAACATTGAAATTCCTGAAAATCGAAATGATATTTTGGGGAAAATGTAGCCTATATAATATAGTCTCAAGACTTTTAACTATCTGTATATGGAATTTCACCACAATCGGCCGAGCCGTTTTAACGTGATAACGTCACAGGCAGACCAAGTAACTTTCGCATTTATAATATTATTATAAATATCAGAGCGCGCATGAGATCCAATTTAGTTTTTTTTTTCTATTGTCTGTCTATATTATTTATAAGAATAAAATAACTATCTGTCATCTGAACACACCATCATAACTCAACCGAGTAGGTTATATTTTTTCCACTGATATTATTATAATAATTGTCAATATTAAAATAACTAGTTTTCCCGCAATTGTTATTGAGAATAATCCTTAAAATTGCATGTGTGACGTTGTGTAACTAATAATAATAATTTTGAATATAAATATGGATTACTACCACATTTTTTTATATTTTTTTTGGTTATCTTACCCAACTACAACGCGCTATAACAACAAATACTAAAAACAGAAAGGTAAAAGGTACTCATACAACAAACGTGTTTTTTTTGCCGTTTTTTATAGTTAATGGAAAAGAACCCTTCGTTAGTGACTCCGACTCGCACTTGACCGGTTTTATTTAGTAATCGTTAGGGTCAGGACATAGTTTTTATGGAAAAAAAAATTATTGTAAAATTGTAAAATTCAAGAAACACTTATAGTTTGATGCGATTATTGAAATTTGGACAAAGATAAAGATAAAGATAAAGATAAAGATAAAGATCATTTATTTGCTTGAACACAATGTAGGTTACACAGATGATAATAAATAATATTTTAGATTCAATTATGTTCTACTAAAATTAGCATGCAAATGTTATAGTAAGATAAAGACAATATTATATTATAATGAATGTCAAAAAAAATAAAAGTAATAATAGTAACAGGCTCAATAGAAATATGGTAATGTCAAAATTTATCTGTCATAAAATCGTTAATATTATAATAGCATTTGTTGATTAATAATAGTTTGAATTTAGTTCTAAATATATTATCGTCAAGATCTTTTAATGATTTAGGTATTTTGTTGTAGATTTTACGTGTCATATAGACAGGACATGTGTCAGGACAAAGTCTGTCGCGGGACGGCTCATCTTTTCTAATAAGAAAATTCTCGTGTCACAATGTTTGTAACCAAACTATTCCGAAACGGCTTGACCGATTTTTACGATTTTCTGTGTATATTCAGTATGTATGAGAATAGATCGCAAGGTTTAATTCGTACCATATTTTTGAACCAAGTTTGGGAAATCTGAAAGTGCTTTTTTCGATGCGATTATTGAAATTTGGACAGGACAAAGTCTGTCGCGGGTCGGCTAGTGTCTTATTAATCCAACCTCGCAACACATTCATCTCAATTTTCCTTACAATGTCACAAATATGATTAGCATGTCATTTACGCAGCGAAGCATTGAATTAAATTGACCGCAAGAAGGCTACATGATGATCTGAGATTGCTCAAGTTTGCATGTCAGTTTATAATAAGTCTGTGCTTTTCAAGACACGACACGACAAGACACAACACGGCACGACATGACACAACACGGAATTTATAAACAATTAAATATTGGTGGACATTTCTAACAGCGCTAACTCCGAACTAAGTACTACACTACAAAAAAAACCGGCCAAGTGCGAGTCGGACTCGCGCACGAAGGGTTCCGTACCATTATCTATAAAAACGGCAAAAAAATCATGTTTGTTGTATGGGAGCCCCCCTTAAATATTGATTTTATTCTGTTTTTAGTATTTGTTGTTAGAGCAGCAACAGAAATACATAATCTGTGAAAATTTCAACTGTCTAGCTATCACGGTTCATGAGATACAGCCCTGTGACAGACAGACAGACGGACAGCGAAGTCTTAGTAATAGGGTTCCGATTTTACCCTTTGGGTACGGAACCCTAAAAATGATAGGCCCCAAGCCGTGTTTGTTGCCTGATTCTTCTAGGTTTGGTCGCGAGGAATAAGCGTAACTTCACCTAGCTCCTAAGACGTTTCAAAGTGATCCTTGTGATTTTATTGAAATCAATTTTTGAATTTGAATTGAATTTGAATTAAGCAAAGCTTGTATGTACTATGGGAACAAGATATCTTTTAGAATATACTGAGGTACACACTTTTTTTTGTAAATACACTACACTGTTCATCACGCAAATATTTGTCCTCGGTAGGGATCGAACCCACAACCTACAGCTTATTAATATTAGTAGCTTTTCATTTACGCAAGCGAAGCATTGAATTAAATTGATTTCAAGAAAACTCTATGATGATTTTCAAGACACGACACGACAAGATAAGACACAGCATAGAATTAGTGCTTTCTAAAACGTTATCATCCTTCTTAAATGAAATAGGATCACGACTGTAATCCCCTAGTACGGTACACATCTTTTCAGATCTCCAGACGCTCAGACCCTTGAAGATGTCTAATGAGTGTAGTCATAGTCACGTATGGTCACGTATGTAATCATAGTCACGCATGGAATGCTAATTACTGAAATGTATGAGCATGTGCCGAATGTAATGTTAAGACGTGCTTCTGACTACACCCTTCATCTTCATGAATCTAAGCGCCTGAAGATCTGAGAGTATGTCTACCGTACTTGGGGATTACAGTCATGAACCTTTTTTTTCTGTGTCGTGCTGTGTCGTGTCGTGTCGTGCAGTGTTGTGGATAAACTCTCAAATGGGAAGTACCTACGTGGAAAATCCTAAGTATACCTATCTACATAAGTCAAGGTTTGGGTATAATGACTTGATAACTGTCAATACTGTCATGCTACTAGTTCTGTTACAGCGACCCAGCGTTGGGTCATCCTAATAATATTATAGATGCGAAAGTTTGTAAGTTTGTTTGTATATTTTAATCCAAATCAGGCCTAAACGACAAAACGGATTAAGATGAAATTTGCTGTAGATGTAGTTATAATGGTCGAATAAAAAATAGACGACTTTAAAATACGAAAAATCTTCCCAAAATAATAAAAAAATACAAAATGCATGATTTTGGTATAGATGGCGCTGGTATGTGAAATATCTGACATCAGTCGTCATAGCAACGTGCGTTACCCTATGCGATTATTGAAATTTGGACAGGACAACGTCTGTTGGGACAGCTAGTTAATTTATATAATTTTTATTCGAACCACGACCTTCAGATCAAGAGTCTAGACACCACTAGGCCAAGAGCGCTCTTTTTTGCTTCCTTGCAATTCGCAATTCATACAAAAGTATTTGGGTCAGTAAGTAAGTAGGGTCATAGACCCAGTTGTGGTGCCTACCCCGGTTTTAGTCATTTTTAATGTTGGTAGTCAATAACTAAGCATGGCAAACAAACTTGTTTAAAATCTATAGATAATACAATTATTTGTCTATGGTCCGTTTTGATATGTGACAGTTGTGAAGCGTGATACCTCTAGATTTGATTGACCAATGGTTTCCCGTCTTGTTTATTTAAATATGAATAATTAATAAATAAATATCGCATGTTGCAAAATCTTTGCTTAAACTAACTACCTAAAATGTTGTTAAAGTATAGTGTAGCCATGTTGACCGAGTGGGAGGTACCTCGACTGTCAATCTGACGGTCGTGGATTTGAATCACAGCGTGCGTCAACGAATTATTCTGTTTGAAAAAAATATATGCGCATCAAAAACACGCGCTCAAAACGGTGAAGGAAAACATCGTGATGAAATCAGTATTTTTATAAGCGGCGATGGGCTTGCAAAAATGTGAACATGTGCCAAATATAATGTTTGTACGTGCTTCTGTCTGCCCCCACTAGACATCTTCAAATAATCTAAACATCTGGAGATCTGAGAAGATATCTACCGTACTTGGGGATTGCAGTCGTGATCCTATTTGTTTTATTTTTGTTAAATTATCCACAACCAGCGCTCTCACCCTATAATAAGTTTTTCAATCGGAATTTATTCTTTAATTGAGTCATTGACCTTAAATCAGTCGTCTGTTTTTTGCCTGATTGTTAGTTTGTAGTCGCTTCGGTCTGAACATGCAGTATTACAATCATACCTACTATCTTTGGCATAAAGTTTTCATATTTTGTTAATGTCATTATTAAAATACTTACCTACGTAAACATATATAATTTTTGGGGCTCCATACCCAAAGAGTAAAAACGGGACCCTATTACTGCGGTCCGTCTGTCTGTCTGCCACAAGTCTGTACCTCATGAACCGTGATAGCTATACAGTTGAAATTCACAGATGATGTATTTCTGTTGCCGCTATAACAATAAATAGGTACTAAAAACAGAATAAAATAATATATATTTTTTTGCTGTTCTTTATGGTACGGAACCCTTCGTGCACGAGTACGAATCGCACTTGGCTGGTTTTATTTGCAGGCAATGCAAAAAAATGCATAGTTGCATTGATCTCATTAAAACTAAAACTTTGTCGAATAATATGTATTATGAAAATATAAGTTAAGTTCCTCGCGACCATTGTTTAAAATAATCAGGCAACAAACATGGCTTGGGGCCTATCATTTTTAACAAAGAAAAAAATATATGTTTCATTGTTAAAAATGATAGACCTCAACTCAAGCCAGAAAGCCAAATCTAGACAATAGTCGCGAGGAACAGGCGTAGCTTCACCTAGCTCCTAACACGTTTCAAAGTGATCCTTGTGATTTATTAAAATAAATGAATCTTTTGAATTAGAATCAAACGGTTTCAAACAAAGAAACCACTTCATTAGTTCCGCAACTTTTTTGATACAAATCATTAATAATTTTGCGCACTGTGGAGTGCAAGCTAATTTTAACTTTATTTCAATAGAGTTATGTCATACTTTTGAAATTGTATGAGATGCTAATTTTGAGGAAGTTAACTAGGAAGTCGGTTTTTTGTTTCGATCTCAAAAATGTTTTTAGTAAATACTAGCGGACTTTATACACAGCGCCATCTAGCTCCAAACTAAGCAAAGCTTGTACTATGAACCAGATAAGTGATAGAATACTTTAATACTGTTTTTGAAATACATACATATTATACATATTAACAACAAGACACAAAACAAACATCTATTTTATGTCTATAGTTGGTGGGAATCAACATAAAAAATAATAAAAAACAGGCCAAGTGCGTGTCAGGCCACGCGCTATGTAGGGTTTCGTATTTTACACAGTTAACAACATTTTGTTGGTAATTTTCAATGGTTTTTTAAATAAAAACACATACCCCACTTTAAGTGTAGGGGGTTTTTTATATATTATTTAACCACTTAGTCAGCGTGACTAATAAGTATATTCATGACAAATTACAGATTTCTAGCTCTCTAAGCTAAGCTGCGAACAGACGGACGGACGGACATGGCGAAACTATACCTAAGGATTTCTAGTAAACTACGAAACCCTAATAAATTTGCTTGGAACATACCTAAGTAAAAAAACAATGCGTAGATGCCAAATCAACAACCTTATTTGTAAACGTCAGATAAAAAATGAACCTTTGTAACCACAATAACGCAATAAAAAGCGTAAAATTTATTTTTTATTTTATTACGTTGTTCAATTAGTATAATTGGTTTAAGGCGTGCTAGTTCAAATTGACAGGTGTCTTAAAACACCGGCCAAGTGCAAGTCGGACTCACGCACGAAGGGTTCCGTACCATTATCTATAAAAACGGCAAAAAATCACGTTTGTTGTATGGGAGCCCCTTAAATATTTATTTTGTTTTTTTTTTGTATTTGTTGTTATTTAAGCAACAGAAATACATAATCTGTGAAAATTTCAACTGTCTAGCTAACACGGTTCATGAGATACAAGCCTTGTAAGAGACACACAGACGGACAGCGAAGTCTTAGTAATAGTTTTTAGGTCTTAGTAAAATTATATGCATCTATTTACACAAAAAAACGTATATAAGTATTATATCAGCTATCTGGTTCTCATAGTACAAGCTTTGCTTAGTTTAAGGCTAGATAGCGATGTGTGAAATATCCACGAATATTGATTTATTTATTTATACTTTTTTATATATATTTTTTTGTAATTACGTACATAAATCATCCCTTTTGCATTTTTTTTATCATTTAGAGGATGTTTTTATTTTAAAGTAATCTATATTTTATTCGGGCATTATATCTAGGTACATCTACAGCCAATTATTAAGCCACAAACATACAAACAAACTCACAAACTTTCGCATTTATAATATTGTTAGGATTAGGATATTATTTATATTTTTTATCGCTGTAACTCTGAAATTGGAATATTTTCATGAAAAATATCTATATAATTGTCAGAACGAGGCTATGCATGGCTTAACACGCGCTTGGACAGACAAAATGTCTTAGGGTATGATATTAACTACACAACATTATGACTACAGATTACGGTGATACCAACTTTAAATAAAATTTTGCCAAATTTTTATATAAATCTATTCTACAAATGTAATATTTTTGAAATTTATAGTTACTTAATATGTTTGAGGACATTAATCTACACTTATAATAATATTAAAAAGAGAAAAAAACTTTTTTTTTTGTATGTTTGAGAGTAACTAAAAAAACCGGCCAAGTGTGAGTTGTACTCACGCACGAGGAACCCTTAGTGCGTGAGTACAACGTACCATTATCTATATGAAAAAAATCACGTTTGTTGTATGGAAGCACCCACTTAAATATTTATTTTATTTTGGTTATAGTAGCGGCAACAGAAATACATAATCTGTGAAAATTTCAACTGTCTAGCTATCACGGTTCATGAGATACAGCCCTGTGACAGACAGACGAACAGCGAAGTCTTAGTAATAGAGTCCCGTGTGTACCCTTTAGGTACGGAACCCTAAATACATTCCCACTTTACGTGAACACTTGTTTTTTTTACTAATAATAGAGCTAAGCCGCGGACAGAGAGACACGGCGAAACTATAAGGTTTCCTTGGTTGAGATGAGATCTAAGAGAATATCTACCGGCGTTTATTCGTATGCAAGAGTTGGCAACACCGGACTTGCCATTCTAATGCATTGAGCCATAGCAGGTTTCTTGCAACATCGCTGGACTCAATATTACGATTTACTAAAACTTATCGGTTTAAATCGTTTTATTTCAATTACTATGCTGATTGGACATTTCACACATCGCCATCTAGCCCCAAACTAAGCAAAGCTTGTACTATAGAAACAATATTTGAATTAGAATAATTTTAAATCAAATGTAGCGTGTGCTGCTTTTTGAATTTGTGCTGAAGCTCTTTAGTTATTTTTCTTATTGTTGTACGATGTACGTACTTGGTTAGTACTTTTAATTATTATTCTTATTTGAGCCTTCACCTTGTTCTTGCACCACACTGGAGCTCTACATAGCATTAAGGAAAGGATCATTCAAAAAAAGGTAGAAGACCCCAAGCCGTGTTTGTTGCCTGATTCTTCTAGGCTTGGTCGCGAGGAATCGGCGTAGCTTCACCTAGTTCCTGAGACGTTTCAAAGTGATCCTTGTGATTTTATTGAAATAAATGATTTTTGAATTGAATTGAATTACTGATAAAATAATTACATACTTTTTTTTGTTATAATGTGTACATATACATTGAAACGAAACACCCAGACACAGCTATCTATAGATTGTTTGCAACTGTCTTTAGATAGCTGAACTGGTTTTTTATGTATTTCGTAAATATTCTGTAATATATTAGTATTAGATGTTATTTGTTTTTGAAATAAAGTGTACAGCATCTAATATACCATGAGGAGTCTATAGGCTGTATGGTCGATGGCGTTGATCAGTCAGTCATGTCGTAGTACCTGGATTTGCTATTCCAGGGCATAGGCTATGTATACTCTAAATCTCATCCAAATCTGTTGGGTCGTTTGAGCGTGACTAATCCACAAACATCCTCACAAACATTCTGATTTGAATACTAGAATTCTAAAAGTTGATTGACTCTTACTGCCGAGTGTTATAAAGGGCAAGAGCGCTGGTTGTGGCCACTTTAACAAAATTTTAATTTTCAAATAAGCGGTTTATATTGAAAAAAATAATAAAACGACGATTTTAAAACTACTTACATAGAATAAAGTATTTATTTATCTCTTAGGTTATGCAAAGTTTTTATAACAGGCAATATTTATTTATTAATTATATTTAAATAGACAAAACGGGAAATCATTGGTTGTAGGCAAAAAAAAACTAGAGGTACAACACACCACAAATGTCACTAATAAAAACGGAATTGTATTAACTATAGATTTTAAACAAGTTTGTTCTATCTTTAGTTATCGACTGCAAAAATTAGAAATACCCAAAGCCGAGGTAGGCACCACAACCGAGTCTATGACCCTTCAATGCATTCTATCAAAACATAATCGAAGTTTAGAAAGATGAAGAAAGCGAACCGTTCATTTTAAAAGCAACAAGTGTTACTTTTAAAATACTTTCACCGAGATACGAAGACGCTCTTTAAGATGCTAAGATATATCTAAATAATAGCAGCTCGCCCCGGCTTCGCACAGGTACTTGGATAAAAAGTAGGCTATGTGTTATTCTGATGTATAAGCTATATTACTGTAAAGTTTCATTTGAATCCGTTCAGTAGTTTTTGCGTGAAAGAGTAACAAACACACACACACTCACTCACTCACAAACGTTCGTTACTATACTAACTGATCTATCAAATTTAAATTCAAAAGGCCTTTATTTCAATAAAATAACAAGGATCACTTTGAAACGTGTTAGGAGCTAGGTGAAGCTACGCATGTTCCTAACCAAGCCTAGAAGAATCAGGCAACAAACACGGCTTGGGGCTTATCATTTTGTTCAATGATCATTTCCTTAATGCTATGTAGAGCTCCAGTGTGGTGCAAGAACAAGGTGAAGGCTCAAACAAGATTAATAATTAAAAGTACTAACCAAGTACGTACAACAATAAAAATGAACTGATAAACTTCAGCACAACGCACAGCCTAAACCACTGATCTTAGAAACTTGAAATTTTGTGTAAGGGAAGCACTATGGAATTACTTCCCGAATTTCAAGATCTAGGGGGGTGGAACGAGGGTTATTTACGTTGTAATTATTGTTTAAAAGTTGTAGTCAGAAGCTTGAATAGGTGGAAAAAACCGGCCAAGTGCGAGTCATATTCGCGCACGAAGGGTTCCGTACCATTATATATAAGAAATGGCAAAAAAAACACGTTTGTTGTATCCTGTTGTAGGAGCCTCACATAAATATTTCTGTTTTTAGTATTTGTTTTTATCACTACATAGTATAAAGCAAAGTCGCTTTCCGCTTCCCGCGTCTGTATGTATTCTATGTATGTATGTATGTATGTTTGCTTATATCTTTAAAACTACACAACGGATTTTGATGCGGTTTTTTTAATAGTGTTTTAGTGATTCAGGAGGAAGGTTTATATGTATTAAACCCGTGCGAAGCCGTTCGTCATTATTGTTAAAATTCATTAATTATAATGACAAAACTATTTTGCGAACTCATCACAAAAACTTTACTCAATTCTTTTGTCGTTTTTTATTAACAACCAAATTTTAAAGAATACTTTTTTTGTCAAAACTATTTTTTGTGACTGTGTTTTTGACCGATGATTGAGTAGGAATTCCCAAAGAGGGTTGACGTCAGGCAGGCTGTTGTTGCCGACCCCACGAGAAATGGGATAAGGTTAGGAAGAAGGCAGAAAAGTTTATAACCGGTGATGGTTTTTACAAGCTTTTTATTAACTTGCATTGTTCGTGTGTTTGTTTATTTGTAACATACTAAATTGCAAACCATTTTTCGACCATTTGTTGGTATCCGACTTATTCCACATTTTGCAGTAGTTAGCATTCCATACGTAACAGGCTGCAAGCCCATCGCCGCTTATAAGATCACGATGTTTTCCTTCACCGTTTTGATCAAGTGTTTTTGATGGGCATTTACATTTTTCGAACATAAAAATCCATTGATGCACGCCGAGATTTAAACCCACGACCTTCAGATTGAAAGTCGAGGTATCTCCCACTCGGCCAAAACCATGTGTTTATCATATCTGTGTTTGACCGATGATTGGTTGGTTTGAGGTTACTAATAAGCAAGCAAGTAGGTAATGTAATGCAATAATATGCAAGCAATGACAAGCTTTTGTAAAATCATTCAAACCATGGAGCACCAGCGCGCTATCACCTGTCACATCATATAACATTGTCATTGGAACTTGACAAGAATGCAAAGTTTTTACTCAATCGAAGTATTTACTATGGAGTTCCATTGTGTCTGTTGAACAGCTCCTGACTCCATCATCAGATCAGCTCGCTGTCATATTATTGTATTGTCACCAGAACTAAAGGCGTATGCAAAATTTCAGCTCAATCGGATACCAACAAATGGTCGAAAAATGGTTTTCAGTTTAGTATGTCACAAACAAACAAACCCACAAACAATAACAATAAATAAGCAATTTTAGCAACCCGTGTAAGAACCACAATATTAATTGCTCATCAAAACAAACACTGTAAAATGAATGCAACATAAATGAGTTAATGTTGCGTTGCAAATTGTAATTTCGCAAATAATGTTAATGACAACATAGCGCATATTGCAACGCAACATTTACTAAGACCTAAAGTTCACCATTACAAACTAGTGACTTTAACTGTCAAAGATGACAGCTTGTACGTGATATATGTACATATTATACTAATAATATAATAAATGCGAAAGTTTGCGAGTTTTTTTGTATGTTTGTGCCTAAACGACAAAACGGATTTAGATGAAATTTGCTGTAGATGTAGATATAATGCCCGACTACTTCAAAATACGAAAAACATCCGCAAAATAATAAAAAAACGCATAAGGGATAATTTTAGTATAGATGGCGCTCAGGACAACGTCTGTCACGGGTCAGCTAGTAATTTAATAAAAAAAATTGTAAAAGAAACCAGACGGAGGTTTAACAATATAAAAATTTGCGTTTGGACGTGCCTCTGACTACCTACTTTAGACATGTTCTATGATCTTAGAGTCTGGAGATCTGTCTTCCGTGCTTGGGGATTACAGTCGTCAAAAATTAGATGAAATCTAGATCTCCATGCGCTCAAATCCTTGAAGATGTGTAAGGAGTAGCCAGAAGCACGTCCAATCATTACATAAGACACAAACTTTTTGAACTCAAAGTTGCGTGCTTAAAAGCTTACTAACGATTAAAATTGTGTTTTAAACAATAGTTATTCTTATTATTTTAAACAATGTATTAACCGCTCGTTATCTGTTGGTGAACTGTCACCTTGGACCTTCAAGTTATGCATATTTGCAGACTCCATTTTTACCACATAAACTCGTAACATGTCATTTTGTACTGTCAAAAAGTTTCATCATGTCAAACCTGTTATGTTTGGAGATTATGCAATATGTGTTAAGTCAAAGTCAAAGTCAACCTCAATAAAATCACAAGAATCACTTTGTAATGTCTCAGGAGCTATGTGAAGCTACGCCTGTTCCTCGCCATCAAGCCTAGAAGAATCAGGCAACAAACACGGCTTGGGGCCTATAATTTTTAGGGTTCCGTACCCAAAGGGTAAAAACAGGACCCTATTACTAAGACTCCGCTGTCCGTCTGTCCGTTCGTCTGTCTGTCACAGGGCTGTATCTCATGAACCGTAATAGTTAGACAATTGAAATTTTCACAGATGATGTATTTCTGTTGCCGCTATAACAACAAGTACTAAAAACAAAATAAAATCAATATTTATGTGGGGCAACAAATGAGATTTTTTTGCTGTTTTTTATAGATGGTACGGAACCCTTCGTGCGCGAGTCCAACTCGCACTTGGTAGGTTTTTTCAATGAGTCCTAGTAATAGGTTACCGTTTTTACCCTTTGGGTACGGAACCCTAAGAACACAATCAAAACTACCAATAAAATTTAAACCCGGTGAGGGTTAATACTATAAGGTACTAAAGGGCATTTAAATAATGTCAACAGCTTTGGCCAAGAAACCGTTATTATAATCTAATAACAATTAAGGTCAAGTTTAATAATAATTATTTTAATTTTTGATCTATTTTATTATTATAAATGCGAAAGTAACTCTTGACTGTGACGTTATCACGGCCAATACGCAGGGCCGATTGTGATGAAATTTCATAAAGAGATAGTTTAAAGTCTTGGGACGGACATAGGCTACTTTTTTAGGGTTCCGTACCCACAGGGTAAAAACGGGACCCTATTACTAAGACTTCGCTGTCCGTCTGTCTGTCCGTCTGTCTGTCACAGGGCTGTATCTCATGAACCATGATAGCTAGACAGTTGAAATTTTCACAGATTATGTATTACTGTTGCTGCTCTAACAACAAATACTAAAAACAGAATAAAATAAATATTCTCCTATACAACAAACATGATTTTTTTGTCGTTTTAATGGTATGAAACCCTTCGTGCGCGAGTCCGAATCGCATTTGGCCGGTTTTTTCTCAAAATTTTCATTTGTTTTTCAGAAATTTCAATGTTTTACGACCAAGTCGTCAAAAATCAATTTAATGAATCTACCTGGACGAAGTTGCCGGTAAAAGCTAGAAATTTGGGGGCACGATTTGATTTGAGTCGAGCGCGAAGCAAACACTTCTGTACCATCTTTTACTGGAACCATTACGCCGCATTTTCAGGCCCCTATTTGAGAACCTCTGGATAAGACCAGAAGGCAGAAATTTTCGTCATCCAGTAAGCTATAATCACATACTTAAAATCCAAAATTTCAGTTTCGAAGTTAAGCGAAAGCATAGTTTCGCATTTTAGACAGACACTCACTCACTCACTCACTCACTCATGATCATCAGAATAGAACTAGAACTTCCCATAAACTCAGAGAGCTGAAATTTGGAACATAGTTAGGGTTTCATGGCCTCATAAAGGGAAAACCCTAAAAACTAGGATAATCGAAGATCTGGAGTACCTGGTGACCCTGATTAGAAAACACAAGAGCCTAACCAAACTATTAAAGATCGACATACCGCCTTTACAAAAAATATTCAACTTGGTGGGCTGCTTCATTTAATGTCAAAAATCGAAGGTCTGAAGTATTAGATGAAGAACCCTCAGCTGGTCTCGGATGGTGGCTGGTCTGTATTAGAGATATGGTAATGCCCCCTTTAAAAAAATCGACTGTCATTGCAAAAATCCAGCGTAGTGGGACACATATTCTAATTTAATCTAGCCTATAGCGTATCCCACTGCTGGGCGAATGCCTCCCTTTCTGCTTTTAATACGCATATAAATAAAATTAAAGGAAAACTCTGTATAAGACTAGACTGGCTTTTATACTTATACTTACAAGTTTACAAGAAGAAATAGTCTTTTCATTACTATTTAGAGATAAACAAGCAGCTCCATCGAGACTTGGCTAGTTTTTTACAGAATGTTTTTGGTGGGATTATTATATTCATTTTTGATATTTTATTTGTCAATAATCCTTAATAGCGTCTTGTACCAATGTTTTACTATTGGAAAGACTTCGTTCACTTGAAGTTATTTTCAAACGAACTTCAACCCCCGCTGCACCCGCTTAGGGGTTGAATTTCAGGATTTTCTTTCTTAGAGCACCCCTACACACTAAAATGAATACACCCTCTAAATTTCAAGTTTCTAGGAGCAGTGGTTTAGGCTGTTCGTTGATAGATCAGTCAGTCAGAAACGCAAGAGTTTTATATATTTAGATAACTTCTAATATGCATTTTTTTTAAACGTGTTTTTCTAAATATTGACATAAGGTATAGAGATTTTATGTCATTGATAATATTAGGGTTTCATTTATCCAAATGAAATACAGAAAAAACTGGTCAAGTGCGTGTCGATCCGGCGCATAGGGTTTCATAGTTCACACAGCTAACAACGTTATTTAGTAATTTTCAACTATATTTGTACTAAAAAGTATACTTCTAGTTTACGAGTAATCGTTGAGCAACTTAGAAAATACATTTTCTTAGTTGGTCGATGATTACGAACTTGTAAAGCCTACTTAGCCGTGATAGTTTTCCTTCTAAATTCGTTACCGTGAATTTTACCACACCTGTAAAACCAATCGTTTAGCTGGTAGGGGGGGGGGGGACACTTGACTCTGACAAAAAAAAATTTAGCACATTAAAGCTTAATATTTCACACGGATTCTTTAATCGAAAAGTTGTCTTCACAAATCCATAATGTTTTTTAAAGACCTATCTAACGACACCACACACCATAGGGTATGCGAGAAAAAAAATTACATCGCCACTTTAGTTGTAGGGAAGAAGCACCTTAAAAATAATGTTTTTTAAGATTTTATTATACCACTTTGTTGACGTGACCATTATGTATATTCATGACAAATTACAGCTTTCTAGCACTTAAACTCTCTGAGCTTAGCGGCGGACGGACGGACGGACGGACATGGCGAAACTATAAGGGTTTCTTGAAAACTACAAAACCTTAAAAACTATTGGTAAAACTTTTAACATAGATTTATTATTCCAATACGAATCTTAAAAACCAGTTTTTCGTTTTAACTTTAAAAAATATGTATAACAGATTATTTTTACATAATTTGTCAAACACAGACAGACAGTTTTTTTATAATAAGCTTTTATGATTATGTATTCGTTTTTGTAATCTTTTGCGAAAAAACCGTAAAACTTAAGTATTACAATAACCTGTATACAGAATGCTAGCTGTTTGGACTCTGACTACACCCATAAACGTCTTTAAGACTCCAGAAAATGAGAGGTTTTTTTTAAGAGGTATGTAATTTTTTTTTTTTTTTAACTAACTAACTGCGTACGTCAAAATGCCATAACTATAGGTATTTGTGACATAATTATATAAGCAATAACATCATAATTATATTCATTTTATTTATTTATTCATAATGAAATAGACATAGACCCACATTTTGTGTTGTCATAACTGTTTTTATGTGTGTAAAGGTTAAAAATTGACATTCTTATATATATTAAGAAATGTTACAAATTTATTTTACTAATTTCTCATTAGCAGTGTGTAATAATTACAAAAAAGAACCTAATTTTTTTAATGTGAAATTTATTTTAGCTTTACTTGTAATAAATGCAAGATGATTACTATAATTATTAAAAATGAATAATTCTTCATATAAAAAATGGGTTAGTCGTTTTTTTTAATTTATCTACATTGTTTTAATATTTTAATAAATATTATGTATTTTTCTTGGTCACGCCATAACTTTAGAATGACTGCATCAAATTGGATATTTTTTTTGTTGTGTTCGTAATTGTTACAACAAGATTATTATATGAAATATTTTTTTGTAAAATCCAGTGTAAAATTTGTAAAATTCAAGAAAAAATTAAAGTGCTTTTTTATGGTATTATTAAAATTTGACAGGACGTCTGTACAGCTAGTTAATTACAATAATTGCATAAGTGGATAAAGATAAATGCACACACAGTCATCAGATTGAATGAAAGGTTCGTAAAAGATTGTACGTTTCGACATTGCAAGCGCATTCACGAGCTTTTAAAGAGTATTAAAAAAGTTCTGCCTGCATGAGCGCAACCTCCATCACTTTCCACCGGCCCACTGACCCAGATCCCCCCCCCCCTACCTCCCCCCATGCGCTGAGAGTGAAAGCGAAAATTTGCAAAATACTGACATAATACCATATAACCCACCTCAATCGATCGAATTGCGAATCCGTTGCGAGTTTTCTTTCAAATGTCAAATCCAAAACACAACACTTCACTAAACACAATGTCACTTTTCACTTTAAATTTTACGGGTACCTGGCTATTTAAAAAAAACGATTATTACAACCTCATTGGTTTAATTATCATTACAATCTGTCATTTTTTCAGCTACAGTTACTTAATCATTCCACCATTTGCAATTTAAATAAAAAAAATATCCAAAATGCAAATTTTTGTAATAAAAATATTAGAGAAAATTACCAAAAATATTATCAAATTTAATATTTGAATATATTAATAGACAAATACCCCTGCGTTTTCACAATATTTCAACTTTATGACTGCACGCGGCGGCCGCGTTCTACCAAGCCGGCTTTAGACGCCGGACTGGCATCTACCTCTCACTGAACGCGTCATGCCATTATTAAATGACTTTGACAAAATCCTGGGAAAATCTGACAGCAAATATGTTTATTTTTTCTTTATTTATTTCATCTTAGAAAGACAACCCCTATCCCATTTCCCATAGAATAGGCGGAGCAGTCGAAAATTCCTTTTATAACAAAAAATAAACATAATCACGACTGTGTAATCCCCAAGTACGGTAGACATCCTCTCAGATCTCCAGGCGCTTACATCCTTTGAAGAAGTCTAGAGGGGGTAGTCAGAGGCACGTCCAAACATTATATAATATTTGGACTTGTCTCTGACTAACCCCTTTAGATATCAAGGATCTGAGCGCCTGGAGATCTGAGGGGATGTCTACCGTACCTACTTGGGAATTACAGACGTGATTCTATTTATTAATTATTATTTTTGATTAACTAGGTTTGGCCGTGCCTCTGACTACCCCCTCCGGATCTTCAAGAATCTAAGCGCCTGGAGATCTGAGAGGATATCTACCGTACTTGGGGATTAAAGTCGTGATACTATTTATTATTATTTTTTATTTTTACCACGTTTTTATTAACTTGCTTTTTATGTTTTTTAATTTTTCACAAAATTCCACCCAGAATTTTGTGTTTAATTTTAAGCAAACTTCCCGATGAGCTAGATACTTGAAATTTCGACCATAGCTCAGAAGTGGATGCCAATGCATGAAAATGTTAAAAAATTAAAGAAAAAAAAAACGGCCAAGTGCGAGCTGGACTCGCCCACGAAGGGTTCCGTACCATTATCTATAAAAAACGGCAAAAAAAACACGTTTGTTGTGTCTACAGAATTTGTTGTTACAGCGGCAACAGAAATACATAATCTGTGAAAATTCACCTGTCTAGCTATTACGGTTCATGAGATACAGCCTGGTGACAGACGGACAGCGGAGTCTTAGTAATAGGGTCCCGTTTTTACTCTTTGGGTACGGAACCCTAAAAAATGGTAGATACCTAATCTTTTTATTTGATTTTATTTTTATCACTTACGAGTAATTATACGATCTTGGTAAAATATTAAAATAGAATGAATGATTCTGTTTAGTATGATAATGGTATTCTCTGAATTCGAATGAAAATCAACTTGTAAAGATTTGACGCAATAAGTTTGCTGTAAGATAAGTCATTATGTTTTTCTTTGAAAAATGACTCAATTTGACAGCTTATCCGTATCATCAGAATATTAGTTAGAGTGTGGTTAAAAATTAACATATCACTACATAGTCAAACAAAGTTGCTTCACGCTGTCTGTCTGTCCTTATGTATGCTAGATCTTTAAAACTACGCAATTTGATGCAGTTTAAATAGATAGAGATTAAAGAGGAAGGTTTATATGTATAATTCATGCATATAGTAGAGAAACACTGATAATTTTAGAGGTTTCTAATGTGATGTCGTAAATAAACTCAATTTTTTTGCGCTTACATTGCAAACGCTGGCTGAACCCTACGAGATATATCAAAATAATGTACTACAGTATTGTTCACCTTAAAAATCTTCATCCAAGTCATACCATAGCCATATAGCCATATACCCATCCAAATTTATCACAATTAGAAATGTCTTACGCACAGCGAAGCGGGCATGGGTTAGTTTAGTATCTTCTTAGTCTATACTTCTATACTAATATTATAAGGAGGAAAGATTTGATTGTTTGTATCGACTAGGCTCCGAAACTACTGGACCGATTTTAAAAATTCTTTTACCATTAGAATCCTACATTATTCCTGATGAACATAGGCTATAGATTATTTTCAAAAACGTTAGGGATCCGTATGAAAACTTCAATAATGTAACCCTACGTGTGAAAAAAAATCCTTATATTGCGTTTTCTGCAGAAATTATTGTCAATAGAGCAAAGTGATGTACTACAGTTATAAAAAGGACATCAATATCTACAAAAAAGTCTGCAATATCATATGTCTAACTATTAGGGATCCCTATTAAAACTTCGATAATGTAACCCAAGGTCTAAAAAAAATTGCCATAAAATCATTATTACACCCGTGCGACCGACACTGGGGCGGACTGCTAGTATCTTATATTGTAACAAGTTACCGCTTAATTGGTTTAACTTGTTTATTATCATGACGTCTATAAACTAGGACTTCCCCATAGAATTACGAGGAACAGACTAACTGCGTACCTCGAGATGTTTTCCATCACTGTCATTTCTGAAAATACATTTGTTTTAAACGAAATTATTCCTATTCAAAACTAAAAACAAAACCGACGAAATGAAATGGGTCGACCAATCGAAAAGTCAAGGGACGATATTAGTTTTTTTTTAGTTTTATGAAGGAACTAGGTGACCCGTGCCCGCTTCGCTGTGCGTAAGACATTTCTAATACCATCGTTGACTTTTTTGTAGACGTTTTTAAGGTGTACAATACTGTAGTACATTATTTTGATATATCTCGTGGGGTTCAGCCAGCATTTGCAATGTAAGCGCAAAAAAATGTGTTTATTTACGACATCACATTAGAAACCTCTAAAATTATCAGTGTTTCTCTACTATATTATGCATGTATTATACAAATAAACCATCCTCTTGAATCACTCTATTTATTAAAAAAAACCGCATCAAAATCCGTTGTGTAGTTTTAAAGATATAAGCAAACATACATACGCGGGAAGCGGAAAGTGACTTTGCTTTATATTTACTATGTAGTGATTAGTCCTACATGAATATAATTTAAATGCCATCAAAAACATAACTTGTAAAAAAGTCGTCTCGCAACGCAACTCAGTTCTTCTACCGTAAAAATTTGTGAGATCCATGTAATACAAAATCGGTTAATTTATTCAGTCCCTACTTTAAGGGTCCTTCTGTCTTAAGTTATTACGTAAAAGTTAGCTAATTACGTAATAATTTTAGTTTTATAATACTAATAGTCCTACATGAATATAATTTAAATGGGACCAACTTGGGATTATTCTCTACACAATAGAAATAAGTTTTCTGTTGAAAAATATTATTCAATGACAAGCTTTTGTAAAATCAACCATCGAGCACCAGCTCGCTATCACCTGTCACATAACATTTGTCATCGGAACTTGACAAGAATGTAAAGTTTTTACTCAATCAAAGTATTTACTAAGAAGTTCCGTTGTGAGCGACTGTTAAACAGCTCCAGACTCCATCATCAGATCAGCTTGCTATTACCATATTATTTCATTGTCACCGAAGTTACATAAGTATGCCAAATTTCAGCTCAATCGGTTGAAGATAACTGCTTCAAAATTGAGTTGCAAGATTCCACCTTAACAAACATTGTTACATAGTTACATACATACATTGCAAGTTAAATAAAAACCTTGTAAAATCATATACGCTGTCATATAAAATAAAAGCAACAAAATTATTAACAAATTAGTATTATTGGTAGTAGCTCTGCCTTCTGCGCTGCAGGTTGTGGGTTCGATTCGCACCAAGGACTAACATAGATGTTTGTTCTGTGTGTGGGTGTTATTATGTACAAGGTGTCTCAAAAGTAAGTTCACATTTGCTTATCTTATTACGCGAAAGCAACTATTCTGAGGGGCGCGGGGGGTATGTCAGTCGGTAGTCTGGCTCTTGGGAATTTAGTCGCTATGGAGCGTTTCTCTGGTGCGGACCGTGCGTTGTGCGTACGTGAGTTTTACAAAAACGGTAATTCGGCGACTGTAGCGCGTAGAAAATTCTGCAGTATTCGACATATTGGTCACTTAAATGATGCGCCTAGCACTCGACTCATTGCAAAATGGGTTGAGAAGTTTGAAGAGACTGGGTCAACTCTGGAGAAACCAAAATCTGGGCGGCCAAGAACATCAAGAACAGCCGAAAACGTGGACAGTGTTACTCAGTCTATTCGAGATGATCCAAACCTCTCGATTCGGAAGCGTGCTGTTGCTTTAAATGTGCACAGATCTTCATTATGCCGCATTTACACAAAGATTTAAAGCTGCACCCGTACAAAATTCAGTTGGTGCAAGAACTGAAGCCTCAAAATGCTGGTCAGAGGCTTGACTTTGTAAATCAGATGATTGAGCGCTTTCCAACGTTCACCAACATCTTGTTTTCCGATGAAGCCCATTTTCACCGGAATGGGCATGTAAACAAGCAAAATTGTCGTTACTGGAGTGCAACCAATCCAAAACAAAAACATCAGAAACCGCTACATTCACCCAAAGTCACCGTATGGGCAGCGATGTCGGCGCGAGGAATTATTGGCCCTTACTTTTTTGAAGATGGAAGGGGACGCACGCTCACAGTGAATTCAGAGCGTTATGTGGAGATGTTAGACGAGTTTTTCGTGCCCCAACTGCAAAACTTTCCTGGTTACAACCAAAGAACATGGTTCCAGCAGGATGGAGCAACTTCACACACGTCCAACAGATCTCTGCCTCGAGTTCGAGAAATTTTTCCGAACAAATTAATCTTCAGGCGAGGTGACATAAATTGGCCTCCACGGAGTCCCGATTTAACACCTATGGATTTTTTCCTGTGGGGTTATGTCAAATCAAAAGTTTACGCTAATAAACCGACTTCCCTGGCACAATTAAAAGAAAATATCCGTCATGAAATGGCAGCCATCACGGAGACTACCTGCCGAGCTGTCATAGGCAATTTTAGTGTCCGACGATGTTATTTTTAAAAAATAAATTCCCAAACAGTGTACTTCAATATATAATAAACATTTTTTCAAAAAAGCTAAGACTTTTCTTTTAAAAAAAGATTTAAAAGTAAACTTTCTTTTGAGACACCTTGTATAATAAGTATGTATTTACAAAAAAAATGTATTAAGTATTATATCAGTTATCTGGTTCCCATAGTACCATGCTTTGCTTAGTTTGGGGCTAGATTGCGATGCGTGAATGTGAAAAAATTGAAAATTGATAAGCAGTATAAAAATGCTAGAGTACATACCTCTAAACCGACGAGCCTGCATGAAGAATGTGTTGAGAGTGAATGAAGCAAAAGAAGTATGTCAGGATCATAGCAAGTTGAAAGCCTTGGTCTGCCTACCCCTCTGGGAACCAGGCGCGAATTATATGTATGTACCTATGTATAAAAATGCCCAATCTTTAGCAATATGATTTATATTCATAGTACGTTTCGTTGTCATTGAAAGTTAAAAATAAACCTGTTTTTTGGCATAATATATAAATATATCTGTCATTTTGTTGAGTTTCGAGTCAATTTCTTACCTTATAAAGAACACACCATTAAAATATGTTAAATTTTAATTTAACTAGTGTTAATCCTCGCGACTCCGTTCACGTGAAGCTATTTTAAAACTTTAAATCCCGCTGCACCCCTTTAGGGGTTGAGTTTCGGGACTTCTTTTCTCAGTGAACCCCTACATACCAAAAACAATACAAGTTAGTGATTTTGGCTGTGCGTTGAACATCAGTCAGTAATGCAAGTTTTATATATTTAGACTAGCTATTTACTCACGAATACTACATAATATATTAATAAAAAATAGCCTTGATACTAATTGATAATGTAGCTTCCTATTAGAGAAAGAATATTCAAAATCGGTTCAGTAGTTATGGAGATTATCTCCTAAGTACATCTAAATTAACAAAACCACCAATTTTATAGAAAAAAAGATAGGACCATCACGACTGTAATCCCCAAGTACGGTAGACATCTTCTCTTCTCTTCTGTCTAGTGGGGGTAGTCAGAGGCACGTTCAAACATTATATTTGGCATATGCCCACATTTTGCAGTAGCTAGCATTTTATATATATTATAAACTAGCGACCCGCCCCGGCTTCGCACGGGTAGCATGTTATTATACATATAAACCTTCCTCCTGAATCACTATCTATTAAAAAAAACCGCATCAAAATCCGTTGTGTAGTTTTAAAGATATAAGAGAAAACATACATACATACATACAGACGCGGGAAGCGGAAAGCGACTTTGCTTTATACTATGTAGTGATAATCGCACTACTGTAACCCAGACCGGCTATGATAAATAAATAAATAGACTTGTAGAAATATCACACAGAGCCATCTAACCCCAAACTAAGCAAAGCTTGTACTTATACGTAGCTGAATAAGCCTTGACCTCCCGATGTTTTCCTTCACCTTCTTTATTTAACAGGAAGACAGGTACTTGACCTGTTACAATAACAAAACACTTATTAAATCAATCAATTAATGATTAATTAAACAAATATTTTGACTGAAAGTATGCAGAGTGGTTACTGCGGAATTAATCTTAATATATAAAACTTTTGCGTTAGTGACTGACTGACAGGACCTTTGAGCTTTCATATTGTTCTTACAACACTGGAGCTCTACATAGCATTAAGGCGCTCCCAGTCGACGATTATTTTTGTTCCAAACGAAAAAAGAAATACTTCTGAGCAAGCCACATCTCCTATTTTTATAAGTATACTAGCGACCCGCCCCGGCTTCGCACGGGTAGCATGTTATTATACATATAAACCTTCCTCCTGAATCACTCTATCTATTAAAAAAAACCGCATCAAAATCCGTTGTGTAGTTTTTCGTTTCGAAAAAGAGCAATCAGCGACTGGCAGCCTCTTAAGGAAAGGATCATTGTTAAAAAAGATAGGCCCCAAGCCGTGTTTGTTGCCTGATTCTTCTAGGCTTGGTTGCGAACAGGCGTAGCTTTATCTAGCTCCTAACACGTTTCAAAGTGATCCTTGTGATTTTATTTAAATAAATGCCATTTGAAGTTTGAATCTATCAACGCACATCTCTTAGAAACATGAATTTGGATGATGTATTCCTTTTGGTGTGTAGGGGTGCACTAAGAAAGGAATTCCCAAACTTCAACCCCTAAGGGGGTGCAGCGGGGATTAAAGTCTATTTTAAAATAACTTTACGTGAACGAAGTCGCGGGGGTTTATACTAGTTATATCATATTTAATTGATTAATAAAGATAAATAATTAATTTATTGTTCACAATTAACTTTATCTAACCAATAAAAAAACAGATATATAATTAAATAAGAAGATAAATTTGAATATAAATTAATATTGGAGGACATACACGCTTCTAGCCTTAAACAAAGCAAAGCTTGTACTATAGGAACCAGATAACTGATATAATACTTATATATAAGTACATTTTTTTTGTAAAAACATACCTAATGTTTTGATAAAATAAAAATAAATAAATAGGATCACGACTGTAATCCCCAAGTACGGTAGACATGTACATTCACATGTACTAATAGATTTTTTTTTTTTTTTTTAAATGCTATTTTACTAATATATTGCTGTAAAATTTCATTTTAATCCGTTCAGTAGTTTTTGAGTGAAATAATAACAAATACACTAACACCCACAAACTTTCGCATATACAATATTAGTAGGGATTACCTAGTAGAATATATTTAATACCTTAAAACGCAGTTCTTGTATTTAAATAATTTTAATCTTGAAAACAGCTCCAACGATTTTCATGAAATTTAAATTTAGGGGTTTTCGGGGGCGATAAATCGATCTAGCGATCTAGGTTTCATTTTTAGAAAAAATCGTTTTATTCGTATTTTCAGGAAATTAAATACCGAGCAAAGCTTGCCCATCCTGGTACTCTAGCAATTTTATACTGCTCTAGCTCCAAACTAAGCAAAGCTTGTACTATGGGAACCAGATAACTGATATAATACTTACATAAATATTTTTTGTAAATACATACTTATTATACATATTAACACCCAGACACAGAACAAACATCTATGTTCATCACGCAAATGTTTATCCTAGATGGGAATCGAACCAAACTACAGCGCAGAAGGCAGAGTTACTACTGAGCTGTGAGGTCAGTCCTACCATCTAAGTACATAAAATCACACCTGTTTCCCAGGGGGTAGGCAGAGACCACGGCTTTTCACTTGCTACGATCCTGACATACTTCTTTTGCGTCATTCACTCGCATTACATTCATAATGCATAATATGTATTTAAAAATAAATGATTTCACAATTGTAATCCCAAAGTAAACATACCTAACGCTTAGATCCAAAGGCGGATATGCAAAGGGGATAGTCAGAGACACGTCCAAACATTATGAAAATAAAAGCAAGTTGCCTATAGCAATAACAATAACCTTCTTTGGCGCCGTCATGCGTTGAAATGATTGGATGGGTGACCTCGAAAAGGCCAGCAACAAGAAAATATTAAATTTGTAACTTTTTAAATTATTATATCTTGGTTTTTATTACGTTTCATTTTCTTTACCCATTTTTATGAGTTCGCTATAAGGGGAAAGTGGGGAGGAAAGGGCTATTTATGAATAAGGGGTCATTCAAGTACACGTTAGCAGGATTTTAGTAATTTTTAACCCCCTCTGCCCCTTGTCAGCGAAAGTCTGTAAAACCCTGCCAAACCTGTAAACATTGATATAATATATTTTGCAAAAAAAAAAACAGAATTAATAAAATATATTCATTATGACAGGAATTACTCACTTAAATATTCGCCGATCTACCGTTGATCGCGGTCGCGGGCGGTGCTCATGATGAAGAGCGTCAGCAATACAAAACAATAACGTGGTAATAAGCCGTATTTCTATTTAAAATTACTCGCGTAAATAATTAATTGTCGATGAAGATACAGACAATGTTTCGATTCATCTAGAGAATCTTCAGGGTGAGTGGACACTAAGCGCGCGCGCTCACTCCTGTCTTGCACTTCTTCGAATCACGCGATTTGTGATTGAATTTCGTTTCGTTCTGCTCGGGTCAATGGTCGCGGCAGAAGGGGTAGGGGGTGAAATGATTGGCCGCGATGTTGGAAGAATCAGCGCTGATTCATCAACAAACTCAAACGGTATTTATTTCAATAAAATCACAAGGATCACTTTGAAACGTCTTAGGAGCTAGGTGAAGCTACGCCTGTCCTGTGGGGCTATTTTGTAAAAACATGATTATCATGTTTAGATATTCATACCAATATTTATTGGTACTGAATGCCATAATACCTACGCTTTTTATGCTGTTTAGCACCTATACCTACGCTTCCAATACAATACCTACGTAGAAGTGTAGCCATAGGAACTGCCTAATTACACAAGATAACCACGTCGTGTTTGAGCTCGTTGGATTTGTCTTGACGAGTACTAGAGCCCTAGAATTTACAGCAGCTTGATTTTAAAAATATATTTTCAAAAAAACTTATTTATTGACAAAAAATACTAACATTATTGCGGGCGTAAGCGATTGTTTTTAATAGCGCGGTCTCTAGGTAAGCCACAGTAACAATTTGCCCCAACTCACTCTGAAATTGTTTTGTAAAAATGAAATCGAATTATAATGACAACTTTATTATTGACCTTGACAATAATCGTATTTAACCGACTGAGGATTTAAAACGGGAAAGTTATGACTGTCAATAATTGACATGTTATTTCTGTGTGATTAAAAAAGCTATTTTCAACCGGCGCGCGGCGTAAATCAGAGGTTCTCTATTTGACGCATGTATATATTATTTATTTTGTAGCTTTTTTAGGATTCCAAACCCAAATGGTAAAAACGGGACCCTATTACTGAGACTTCGCTGTCCGTCTGTCTGTCCGTCTATCTGTCACAGGGCTGTAGGTATCTCATGAATCGTGTTATCGTGTTAGACAGCTGAAATTTTTACAGATTATGTGTTTCTGTTGCCGCTTTAACAACAAATACCAAAAACAGAATAAAATAAATATTTAAGTGGGGCTCCCATAAAATAATATAGATAGCTTTTTATAGATAATGGTACGGAACCCTTCGTGCGCGAGTCCGACTCGCACTTGGCCGGTTTTATTCATCTTTTTACCTGGTGATCCGATTTAGATGATACCTATCTTTTTTTGTTATTTTCATAGCTAATACATAAATTTGCTACTACTAATTACTGCAAAATGTGCCAAATGTAATGTTTGGACGTGCCTCTGACCAACCCTTTTAGACATGTTCAAGGATCTAAGCGCCTGGATATCTGAGAGTACTACCTATGTCTACCGGGATCCTATATTTCTATTTATTTACGTAGTTGTAATTGTGTTGTATGTGTCTTATTAAATAAGTAATTACTACTTATTATATACATAAAAGTACCTTTTGGTATTTAAATACCTAAGTACCTACATACCCACTCTATTATTACGATACATTGTAATATAATAAATGTAGGTAGAATGAGAGCGCTGGTTGTAGGCATTTTAACAAACAATTTTTAAATCAACGGTGTATATTGAATAAATGATGCCATCAAAAACATAACTTGTAAAAAAGCCAAGTCTCGCAACGCAACTCAGTTCTTCTACCGTAAAAAGTTGTGAGAACCTTGTATTACCAAGTCGGTTAATTTATTCAGTCCCTACGTTAAGGGTCCTTCTGTCTTAAGTTATTACGTAAAGGTTAGCTAATTACGTAATAACATAAGTCAGAAGGACCCTTAAAGTAGGGACTGAATAAATGAATAGATAGCCCTACTTTTTAGGGTTCCGTACCTAAAGAGTAAAAACGGAACCCTGTTACTAATACTCCACTCACTGTCCGTCCGTCCGTCTGTCCATCTGTACGTCTGTCCATCTGTCCGTCTGTCTATAACAGGGCTGTATCTCATGAACCATGATAGCTAGACAGTTGAAATTTTCACAGATTATGTAGTTCTGTTGCCGCTATAACAACAAATACTAAAAACAGAATAAAATAAATATTTAAGTGGGGTTCCCATACAACAAACGTGATTTATAGATAATGGTACGGAACTCGACGTGCGTGAGTCCGACTCGCACTTGGCAGGTTTTTTTAGGATTTTTACACTAAACATTAATTGTGTTTCATGTCTGCTAGAAGTGCCTTAAACTTTTGATGATCGGTCAGTCAGTCAGTGAGTGAGTGAGTGAGTGACAAAATAGGAAACTTTGACTAGTTATAATTCTTAAACTACTGGTTCAAATTGAATGAAATTTGAAATATACCGTGTTTATATAGTAACTGCTTGGTTGCTGAAAATTCAGGCTTCTAGTTTTATCCACAACGAAGTTATAGGGGGTCGAAAATGGCCTGAACTGCTTCGAGAAAAGGATGGTACAGCCGTGCCGCTTTATTGCTTGACTTGGCCGTGCCCCCAGATTAAAACGACGATTTTTAAACAAAGAATAGAGAATTTATCAATCTCTTAGGTTATGCAAGGTTTTGTAACAGGCGATATTTAATTATTCATATTTAGATAGACAAAACGGGAAATATTTAGTTGTGGTCAATCAAGTCTAAGTTTAACGCATCACAACTGTCACTAATCAAAACGGACCATAGACTACCCTCGTATTCAAGAACGACACTATGAGAACACGCACCCACAGTGGACGAAATCTTTTTTTATAAAAATCACTTTATGTGTTGTGCGACACTGCACAGTGTGACTAGAGACACATTGTCGTGTGCCTCTAGCCAAAGTTGAGCTCTAAAGGCACACGGTATTGTGCGCCATAGTGCCGCTCAACACATAAAGTGATGTTTATGAAAAAATATTTCGAGCACTGTGGGTGCGTGTTCTCATAGTGTCGTTCTTGAATACGAGGGTGAGAATTGTAATAACTATAGATTATAAACAAGTTTGTTTGCTATTGTTACTGTTATTGACTGCAAACATTGAAAATGACCAAAACCTACCCCGGTTTTGGTACCACAACCGGGTATTTGACCCTACTAAGTATTAGTACCTACCTTCATTTATTTTTAACTAGCGACCCGCCCCGGCTTCGCACGGGTAGCATATTATTATAATCTACTAGCGACCCGCCCCGGCTTCGCACGGGTAGCATGTTATTATCCATATAAACCTTCCTCCTGAATCACTCTATCTATTAAAAAAAAACCGCATCAACATCCGTTGAGTAGTTTTAAAGATATAAGCAAACATACATACATACATACATATTACATACAGACGCGGGAAGCGGAAAGCGACTTTGCTTTATACTATGTAGTGATACATATAATAAAGTTGTAGAAGAGTTCAATTCTGTACATTGAATAAAAACGAAAAAAAATACTCCTAGGGGTCTTCATACAAGTAACACAAGCCAAAAAAAAACATTTTGAAATTATTGTCTGTCTGTCTGTCTGTCTGGTGTCAGGCTTTCACGCAAAAACTACTGAACGGATTTTGATGAAACTTTTTTTGTTATATAGCTATTAGTCCTGGGCAACTTATGGACTATAATTTTGGAAGATCGGAATACCAGATGTGGAACTATAGCTGTCTGGGTTTGGGTAATCTATAAGAGATATTAATATACCGCTTTAGGCAAAGTTGGTCAACATGCTGTCGACAATCGAAAGAAAAGGAATAAAATAAAACCGGCCAAGTGCGAGTCGGACTCGCGCACGAAGGGTTCCGTACCATTATTCTGTAAGTTTGCAGCCCACATACCTAGATAGTGATAATTATAAAAAAATGTATTTGCAGCTATAGACTGATAAACTTATAGTTAGTAACCAAGCTATGACTGTATATTTATTTATATTGAACTAGATTACTGAAATGAAAATGTAGGTAATAGGATCACGACTGTATTCCCAAGTATGGTAAACATTATTTTGGCTGGTTAATACTAGTTACTACAGAGTTAGTAACTGGCCCCTCATAGCTCAGTTGGTAGTAACTCTGCCTTTTGCGCTGTAGGTTGTGGGTTCGATCCCCACCCGGGATAAACATTTGTGTGATGAACATAGATTTTTGTTCTGTGTTTGAGTGTTATGTATAATTTGTTAAATAATCATATAACTACTTAAATAAAACACAGTTTCTTTTCAAGTTTTGAAGATAATGCTGCGGTTTCATCACATTTATCCTCCAGATATTTAGATCCTTTGAAGATGTCTAGTGGGTGTAGTCAGAGGCACGTCCATACATTATATTTGGCACATGCCCAAATTTTGCAGTAGTTAGCATTCCATACGTGACAGGTTGCAAGCCCATCGCCGCTTACAAGAAAACTAACTGGTTTCATCACGATGTTATCTTTCACCGTTTTAAGCACGTGTTTTGATGCGCATATAAATTTTTCGAACAGAAAAATCCATTGATGCACGCCGGGATACGAACCCACGACCTTCAGATTGAATGTCGAGGTACCTCTCAATCGGCCAACAAGTTCTTAAGTTCTTAAACACGCTTATCTACATAAACTAGAGTGTACCATAGAAAGCTAAGTATGAACTTAAGTTAGGCGTCCTAATAATATTATAAATGCGAAAGTTTGTGAAAAGAAATGTATGTTTGTTCCACAATCAGGCCTAAACGACAAAACGGATTAAGATGAAACTTGCTGTAGTATGTAGATAAAAAACCGGCCTAGTTCGAGTCGGACTCGCGCACGAAGGGTTCCGTACCATTATCCATGAAAACGACAAAAAATCACGTTTGTTGTATGGGAGCCCCCCTTAAATATTTAATTTATTCTGTTTTTAGTATTTGTTGTTAAAGCAGCAACCGAAATACATAATCTGTAAAAAAATTCATCTGTCTAGCTATCACGGTTCATGAGATACAGCCCTGTGACAGACAGACGGACGGACAGACAGACAGACGGACAGCGAAGTCTTAGTAATAGGGTTCCGATTTTACCCTTTGGGTACGGAACCCTAAAAATCAGAATAAATAATAGGGTATCTTAAAATCCGAAAAACAACCCCTAAAAGATAAAAAAACGCAAAAAGGATGATTTTGGCATAGATGGCGCTGGTGTGCAACAAAATGACATCATAGACTAAAAACAATCAGTCAATAATCGAATACTGTATTCGATTATTGAAATTTGACAGGACAAAGTCTGTCACGGGTCGGCTAGTAGGGCATAAAGCTATTAGAAAAATGCATTAGCTTCGTAATACCTGAAATCTTTCAACATGAAACTGCCTCGCAGTTTCTCGACAAGAAATAAACAAAAAACATAAAACCCGCAGAGAAGCAAAGTTATATACCTATATATCAAGACGTTATATATGCTTATATAGGAAAAATATAAAATACTAGAGTAAAATATATATAAAAGCAACAAAAATATGTTATTCTCAAGTCTTGCACACAGGTGTGCTTACGTGTGTGGGTGGCGTGTGTGTGTGGGAAGTTTAAAGGAAGCCATGGAGTAGCTCATTTTAAAAACTTACTAAAACTATTTGAAACTAGGTACTGTTTTTAGGGTTCCTGTCACAGGGCTGTATCTCATGAACCATGATAGCTAGACAGTTGAAATTTTCACAGATTATGTATTTCTGTTGTTGCTCTAACAACAAATACTAAAAACAGAGTAAAATATTTTTTTAAGGGGGGCTTCCATACAACAAACGTGATTTTTTGCTGTTTTTTGTCGATAAGTACGGAATCCTTCGTGCGCGAGTACGACTCGCACTTGGCCGTTTTTTTTATCTAACTGACTTTACTTCTCAGTTGGTGCTCTGCTTTCCACGTTGTATGTTGTGGGTTCAATTCCCAGGCAGGACAAACATTTGTGTGATAAACACAGTGAGAGTATGTATTTACAACCGAAAGTATTCTATAATGTAGATTCATTGAAATAAATACTTTTTGACTTTGATGTTATTTAAATCATAATTTCAAAAAATAAATCTGTAACACAACTCCATAGATTTCCGCATCGAATATTTGTAGACTGAATAGGGAATAGACGATGCTTTGTATGTGTGCGTGCGTGCACCTTTACGTATGAAACTCTAACGTGGATATTAGAAACTAGCGACCCGCCCCGGCTTCGCACGGGTAGCATGTTATTATACATATAAACCTTCCTCCTGAATCATTTTATCTATTAAAAAAAACCGCATCAAAATCCGTTGTGTAGTTTTAAAGATATAAGCAAACATACATACAGACATACAGACGCGGGAAGCGGAGAGCGACTTTGCTTTATACTATGTAGTGATGAACACTAAACTGGAAATGATAGTTCTAACTATAACTGCCCATTTTCTTTATTTTTTTCAACCGACGAAATAATTATGTGATGAGGTTTTCGTAGGTATATACTTTTTCTGTTGCTTTTTTTGTATGTATTTTACCTGGTGATCCAATTTGTATGATTTTCTTTTATATAGAGATTAGTCCAAAGTTGATTCCATTTAAAATGTATTTACGTAGTTATCATCATAACAATTACCCGATTAAAACATAATATACAAGTCTTTTGACTTTTCAATTGGTCGAAATATTAACATTGTTATTTTAATAAGTTTATCGCCTTTGACGGTAGAACAAGGTTATGTCTATAACAAAACACTAATTCGTAAATCACAAAATACAAATCGAGTCCTATCATGCACTGTCTGCCACAACTTGAGGCATACAAAGATGTATAATATAATATAGATACTTAGCTAATAACTTAATAATATTATAAATGTGAAAGTAAGTGAGTTTATATGTATGTTTGTTCCTCAATCAGGCCTAAACGACAAAACAAATTAGGTTGAAATTTGCTAGATGTAAATATACTGCCCGAATAAATAATAGACTACTTTAAAATATGAAAAACCTCCCCAAAACGATAATAAAACGCAAAAGGGATGATTTCTGTATAGATGGCGCTGGTGAGCAAAATATCTGACATCCGTGTTGACATCAGTCGTCATAGCAACATCGACATCAGAATTTGGACAGGATAACGTCTGTCACGGGTCGGCTAGTTATACATATAAACCTTCCTCCTGAATCACTCTATCTATTAAAAAAAACCGCATCAAAATCCGTTGTGTAGTTTTAAATATATAAGCAAACATACATACATACATACGCGGGAAGCGAAAAGCGACTTTGCTATAAACTATGTAGTGATATTAGTACCTAACCTACATAATATATAGTATCACTCTTATTCCATTATTTCATAGATGGTAGGTAGTTAAGTTACCTACTTACAAATAAAATTTTGGTATCTTATTTGTTTTCAAATACCTACCTACCTAACCGCATTGCTTAATTTTATAAGGAAAATCATTGTCAGTTTAAAAAACAACATTCCTATTAGCTAAGAAGGTACCTACGTAACAAAAAAACGGTGTAAATTGGTAAATACTTATATTACACTTAATAAGCAAATAGCCAAAACATCAAAACAAAATCAGTGGCAGCATAAAATTAAACATTATATGGATTTCTGCTGCGAAAGCTTATTTCCATACGTCATATATTAATTGTTAATTAACTATAAACATCCCTACCTATTTTGTTTGTCTGGCTACACAGACAATAGATTACCTATCTATGCATGAAGTCATAAATATTTAAATCTCAAATTATATTCACAGACAGAGATTGTACTCATTTGAACCGACAATTTCGCGGTTTTTGTATCCAGTTTTTTAGTAGGTAACCAGCGTTTCGTAGCATTAGAACGGTATAAAATGATACTTTTGTATGTTTGTTTGTACCTATCTACTTGTTACAGTAAGAGAGTATATCAAAAGTAACTTGTCTTCTTTTGTTCTCTTTGTATTTGTACCTACTCCGTAACTTTATTGGATGAATTAATAATTGGCAAAAGCGCCATCTGACTGTTACACCAAATAACATTTCACACGACATCTTTCTATGTAGTATGTCTATTCGCCGCGAGATGGCAGTCGCTGGTGTAAAGTTATAACTACTCCTCGTGAGATGGCAGCCAACACAATCGATATATTTATGCTCAGTTTTAGTAGGTAGGCAGGTAATAATATTTTAAGTAAATAAATATGGTTTTAGGCATGTATACAGAATAAAATAAAACCAGTTTTACTCAATTTTATGAGGACAACATATTTAAATCTTTTTCTACTTTTGCTACAATATCCGAATTTATCTACAAAATCTGCGGCTGAAAAAAATCTACCCCAGATTTGAGGAAAAATAAATCAGAGGCGATAAGAATAAGATCTTTTTACATCTAAGTTCAAGATGGTTTAATAAAGAGTCAGTTTTTACATCTTTTCAAGATGGTTTAATAAAGAGTCAAGTGAAACTTTCTTAAGACGATTACACTATAGCCACTAGCCATAACATCTATTTATATATACGAAATTTGTAAGTTTGTAAGAACAAACCAACTATTTTTTACATTATCTAAAAACACATACACAAAACAACACAACTTAAGAAATAAAGATAAATTAAACCTTCCTTACACAAAACTACAGATAGTCAGAATAGGAACATATCACATGTCCATCACTACATAGTATAAAGCAAAGTCGCTTTCCGCTTCCCGCGTCTGTATGTATGTTTGCTTATATCTTTAAAACTACACAACGGATTTTGATGCGGTTTTTTTTAATAGATAGAGTGATTCAGGAGGAAGGTTTATATGTATAATAACATGCTACCCGTGCGAAGCCGGGGCGGGTCGCTAGTTCAAATATATAAAAAGCTCCCTTCAAAATTAAAATCAATAGAAAAAAACTCAATATTTTTGAAAAATCTTAAAACCTTTTTAGTGTCTAAATGTTTTTATAATATAAAAGAATTTATGGTTAAAAATGAATAAACAAAAATTTATATTTTAATTATATATATTTAGTTATATATATATATTATTATTATTATTTTTTTTTTTTAATTAGTATGTAATTAGATTATTTTATTATTGTAGTGCCCTAGCGGGGTCCATGTTGAGAAACTCTGTACAATTATGTTAAGACCATTGTACCAACTGGAGCAATAAATAAATGAATATGAATATGAATATGAATCACTACTTAATCTTCTGCTAACTTGGGTAACAAACAGATAAGAAGTCTAATGACCAAACTTTACCGATAGCTAAAGGTAGGTAGGTATATGAGAGGTACATTTAACATTTCAATACCTACATTTCTGTCGTAGAATAACGAAGTGACTTTAATACGATCAAATCTTTAGTGACTTACCTTTTTGTCATTCATACATGAGTCATATAACATACTAATATAATTTTGTACCTCGACTTTAAATCTGAAGGTCGTGGGTTCAAATCCCGGCGTGCATCAATGGATTTTTCTGTTCGAAAAATTTATATGAGCATCAAAATCACGTGCTCAAAACGATGAAGGAAAACATCGTGAGGAAACCAGTTAGTATTCTTATAAGCGGCGATGGGCTTGCAACCTGTCACGTATGGAATGCTAACTACTGCAAAATGTGGGCATGTGCCAAATATAATGTTTGGACGTGCCTCTGACTACCCCCACTAGACATCTTCGAAGGATCTAAGTGTCTGGAGATCTGAGAGGATTTCTACCGTACAAAGCCGCGAGGAGGGCGAGCAGCTAGTACTAAATAATTTTGAATTATAAAGGTTATTCTAAATATATCTTAAATTTATTTATTTTATACATTACTAGCTGACCCGTGCCCGCTTCGCTGTGCGTAAGACATTTCTAATACCATCGTTGACTTTTTTGTAGACGTTTTTAAGGTGTACAATACTGTAGTACATTATTTTGATATATCTCATGGGGTTCAGCCAGCATTTGCAATGTAAGCGCAAAAAAATGTGTTTATTTACGACATCACATTAGAAACCTCTAAAATTATCAGTGTTTCTCTACTATATTATGCATGTATTATACATATAAACATTCCTCTTGAATCACTCTATTTATTAAAAAAACCGCATCAAAATCCGTTGTGTAGTTTTAAAGATATAAGCAAACATACATACATACATACGCGGGAAGCGGAAAGCGACTTTGCTTTATACTATGTAGTGATGATGATACCTACGTTGACTCACACAACTAAATAGGCTTAGCTACTTTACTCAATCAACAAAATAAAGTCAAATCCAAAGGTTTTCTTTTGGGGAAATTTTAGAAATTTCTAGCAACACAGTAACTGATCTGAAGAAATTATTAGTACTTGTTGTAGCTAGCTTGCGAAATTGCGATGCACTCGCAGTGCTGCCAACTTTGTCACTTTATCGCTAAAAGTAGCTTTTTTGTCAAGACACTACAAATTTACAAATATATTCTTGCAACTTTTTAAGCTTATTTTATGCTCAATATTTATATGACCAATGACCCCGACATAAGCATTACGCTTTATAAATAATCCAATCCCCAAGTACGGTAGACATTCTCTTGGCGCTTACTACTAGAGGGGGTAGTCAGAGGCATTTTCAAACATTATATTTGATACATGCCCACATTTTGCATTAGTTAGCATTTTTGCAAGGTTGCAAGCCCATCGCCGCTTATAAGAATAATAACTGGTTTCCTCACGATGTTTTCATTCACCGCTAAGACGCGCATATAAATTTTTCAATTGATGCACGCCGGGGTTCAAACCCACGACCTTCGAAATGAAAGTCGAGGTTCCTTTTCAACGTTTTTTATAGACAATGGTACGAAACCCTTCGTGCGCGAGTCCAACTCGCACTTGGCCGGTTTTTATTAGTATTTGTTGTCAACAGAAAACGGCAACAGAAAAACATAGATTATTTGAATCATTTTGCGGTTTACCTGCATTACCTGCATGATCTAATTAATCCAAACCACCAACTATCACTGAGTCAGTTTCAGTTGGCAACCCAGCTCGCTCGCTCGCTCGGTCGAGTACGTACGACGTGACGTTGGGCCGTCTGTTTTGTAAACTTTAGACGAGTTTTGTGTTAGTTTCATACAGATTTCAAAACAGTGAAATCACCGTGAAATTTTTCCTAGTTACACAATCACCGAATTGCCATAACTGTGTTTTGTTTCAAAACTAAAACTAAACTTTTTAGGTTCCATCTGTTTTTGTTCGTTGCCCGTTGCACTTGTGAAAAAAAAAACAATCCAGATTTTCAAAACATGGTTGTGTTTTACTTTTGTTTGAGTGTGTGGTGAGATTATCTTCAATTCACATCGTATTGTGAGAATAATGTGTGTCCAAGTAAATTAAAGAAAACTTGGATGAAACTGTGCTGACAATGTCTCCAGATACAGTGAAATGATGTTATCACAACAAAATAACAGAGTTCAAGCCATAAAAAGTAAATTTGAGAATCTAGGCAGCGACCCTGCTCCAACAAAACAATTCTCTCAACTGTACAAACTCAAAAATGACTGTGGAAAGAAAAAAAAGAATAAGGAAAATTCGGTCGAACCTAAATACAAAATCAGTCATAGTAGCGACGCGGAGTCGAGCGCATCGAGCGATGAATGTCCAGAATCGAATATCTACTTGCATAACGACGTAAAACGCAGTGTCTCCGAGCCGAAGCCTTCATTGACTCGTCAAAGCAGCGATCCCGGGAAGAAACTGCACAGAAGTCACGCGTTTAGATGCGATAGAACGCAAAAAATAACAACCACCAGTCCAAAACGCGCGGGCAGCTGCAACGGACGCCCAGAAAGCCTCAAAATGGACAAAAAACTAAGCAAAGACAGGCTGAAGCGACTCGGAGACTTTCTAGACGTGCAGATGAGGAAGGAAAACTTTACCTTACATGCGGAAGTGGTCGGTGAAGTTAAAGAGATATGTCTAATTAATTCTATACCGGACAAAAATGTTCCTGCACACATCCTGGAGCAGTACGCTCAAGTTATCAGGCCGAAGAAAGAAGACAAAAATGAGGCGATGACTGACAGCGGAGTCAGCTCAGAAACTGAAAACTTAGATGAAGAGAGAGGACGTGTTAAGAAGATCACATCCCAGTTCGAAACGGACAAACCGACTGATAATAACACTAATTTAGATGTGATGGAGGTTTTAGCAGGCTCCAGCGAGACGATGAAGCTCGAACGTAAGAATCCACATTTAATCTTAACTGATACGTTAAAGAAGGCTTTAAAACAACCGTTACCGGCCGGGCCACCTCCGAAAAAACCCCCTCGTACCTTCACTATACCAACCATACCCGAAAACGAGAAAAAAGACACGAAACGAAAACTAGAAAAGCTCGAACAAGTCTTAATGAAAAGAGAAACTATCGCGAAGAAAGACAGCAATATCTATGATATCGCCGAAGAGAATTTAAGTATCAAAAAACCTAAAGAGGTACATTACCTCTGCACGGAAATATTAGATATCACTCAAAGAACATTACTACCAAATCAAAATGAATCAACATTAAGAAACTGCTTTGACAAACTCAACTGCGTAGCGACTTATAACTCTATGTCGAGCTTACCATACACTAGATTAAGTTCTGGCTTCGATTCCAACCGGAACTCGCTTAAAAACACTTGTTCTTGCAGTGACAATAGCTTAAACAAAGACCAAGAAAAGTCAGTGACCGGAGTGTGTGCAAAATGTAGAAGTAATGAAAATCATGATAATTTTAAGTGTCATTTGGGCTGTAAATGTAGGAGCTCAGAGTTTTATGTCGATGAGAACATATACGATGAGCCGTATAGTGATGAAGTGAAAAGTGAAGTGAAGGATGAAGTGAAGAGGGAAGTGAAGAGTGAACGGAAGAGCATGTACGGGACAATTAATGTAAATGGATTTAGCAAGAGTATGGAGAATCTACGCGTGGATAATAAAGAGGTAAGTTTTTATTTTTAAGTAAATATTGGTGGACATTTCGCACAGCCCCATATAGCCCTGGACTAAGCAATGCTTAAACTAAGTAGCCAGAATACTGATAAAAAATTTATTTTAGGGTTCCATGCCTTAAGGGTAAAAACGGGACTCTATTACTAAGACTTTTCTGTCCGTCTGTCAGTCAATATCTCTGTATCTCATGAACTGTGATAGCCAGACAGTTGACATTTTCAAGGATGATGTATTTCTATAACAACAAATACTAAAAACAGAATAAAATAAATATTAAGTGGGGCTCCCATACAACGTGTTTTTTTTTGCTTTTTTTTATAGATAATGGTACGGAACCCTTCGTGCGCGAGTTTTACTCGCACTTGGCTGGTTTTTTTTGTAAATATAATACACTAGCAGTCAGCCCTGGCTTGGCACAGGTGCACTAATAAAGATTAAGGGCAAAATATTGATACCTTAGGTTACATTATTGCAATTTTCGTAGGGATCTCTATGTTTTTTGAAAATAACTTGCTCACTGATAATGTAGCTTTTGATTGGTGAATTTTTAAAATTGGTTCAGTAGTTTTTAGTTTTCCGTACCCAAAGGGTAAAAACGGGACCCTTTTACTAAGACTTCACTGTCCGTTAGTCCGTCTGTCCGTCTGTCTGTCACAGGGCTGTATCTCGTGAACCCTGATAGCTAGACAGTTGAAATTTTCACAGATTATTGTATTTCTATTGCCGCTATAACATCAAATACTAAAAAAATAATAAAATAAGTATTGAAGGGTGGCTCCCGTACAACAAACGTGATTTTTTTGCCGTTTTTTATAAATAATGGTACGGAACCCTTCGTGCGCGAGTCCGACTCGCACATGGCCGGTTTTTTAATTTATCCATTGCAAACAAAAATACAAATTTTACCTCTATTGTTGATTCGTAACCTAGATCTATAGAACTGTACTACTTTTGGTGTCAAAATCTACTAATAAAAAGTGTGAGCTGTCGCGGTACGCCTGGCAGATGTGAAACATCGAAATTATTTTGTACAAGCTGACCCCGCGAACTTCGTATCGCTTTAGAATTAACAAATGTTGGCTTCCGTTCCCGTTACAATTCCCGTTCAATAGTGTTTGTAGCGCACACGAAGAAAGCAAAATTTTTAGCAATTTTTTACACCTTGCTTCAAACTATCGTCATTCTTATAAAGAATTTATTACTTTTTCAAAATAAAAAATAGCCTATGTTACTCAGGGATAATGTAACTTGGTAATGGTGAAAGAATTCTTGAAATCGGTTCAGTAGATTTTGAGTTTATCCATTACAAACATACAAAAAAACAAAACTTTTCTCTTTATAATATTAGTATAGATATTTGTATAATAGGTAATATGCTTAAAAAGATAGTTTTCGCCAAGCCAACAGCCGATCTCACCCGCCACTATAGATGTTTCACATCAATAAAAACGCAATGTGTGCAAGTTTGTAGTAGGTAGGTAGGTAGGTACTAGGTAAGTTGGTAATGAGATAGGTAGATAATTTTAATTTGGTATGCAATAGATAAACTAAAAACTTCTGAACCAATTTTAAATTTTTTTTCACCTATCAAAAGCTACATTATCAGAGAGAAACATAGACAAAATTTTATTTTCAAAAAAAATAAAGATCTCCACGTTAATTGCAATAATGTAAACTAATGTATCAAATGTTTGCCTGTAATTTTTATTAGTACATCCGTGCTAAGCAGGGGCGGACCGCTAGTACTTTATAATATATGTATACTGTCACTAACTGCTCGCCCAGGCTTCGCAGGGGTGGTAGATACCTGGATAAAAATTAGCCTATGTGTTATTCTAATGTATAAAGCTCTTACACACCATCTATACCAAAATCATCCCTTATGTGTTTTTTATCATTTAGATTTTTTTTTCGTATTTTAAAGTGGTCTATGTTTTATTCGAGCATTATATCTACATCTACAGCAAATTTCATCTTAATCCTTTCGTTTAGGCCCATCGACTACATGTAGTCGATGTTTAGGCCTGATAGCACAAACATAGATACAAACTCACAAACTTTTGCATTTATAATATTTTAAGATTATAAAATAAAAAATAAATAAAATAAATAGGATCACGACTGTAATCCCCAAGTACAGCTGTAGACATCCTCTCAGATCTCCAGACGCTTAGATCCTTTAAAGATGTCTAGTGGGGGTAGTCAGAGGCACGTCCAAACATTATATTTGGCACATGTCCACATTTTGCAGTAGTTAGCATTCCATACGTGACAGGTTGCAAGCCCATCGCCGCTTATAAGAATACTAACTGGTTTCCTCACGATGTTTTCCTTCACCGTTTTAAGCACGTGTTTTTATGCGCATATAAATTTTTCGAACAGAAAAATCTATTGATGCACGCCGGGATTCGAACCCTTCAGAACGACCTTCAGATTGAAAGTCGAGGTACCTCCCACTCTGCCAACACGGCCGAGTACATAGTACATAGTCATTTACTGCCAGGTGAGAAAAGACGCAGGCAATAGCTTGTATGTCACACTCTTATTAAACCGTTATCGAACAATAGTTGGTTCTCATCACACCTTATGAATGAATTCATCACACAATACATTATATAGCCGTGTTGGCCGAGTGGGAAGTACCTCGGCTTTCAATCTGAAGGTCGTGCATTCGAATCCTGGCCGTGTATCAATGGAATCTACTGAAATAATTATATGCGCATCAAAAACACTAGCTCAAAAAGGTGAAGAAAAACATCCTGATGAAACTAGTTAGTATTCGTATAAGCGGCGATGGGATTGAAACCCGTCACGTGTGTGTTTACTGTAAAATGTGGAATATGGGCATGTGCCAAATGTAATGTTTGGACATGCCTCTGACTAAACTCTTTAGATATCTTCAAGGATCAAAGCGCCAAGAGATCTAAGAGTGTGTCTACCGTACTCGGGGATTACAGTCGTGGTCCGAAAATCTAATTTTGACGACTTTATCGTAAAACATTGAAATTCCTGAAAATGAAAAATACATTTTGAGAAAAAAAAAAGTAGCCTATGTCCGTCCGAAGACTTTAAAATGTTTCCATATGAAGTTTCATCAAAATCGGCCCAGCGCTTTGACCGTGATAATGTCACAGACAGACAGGCAGAGTTACTCTGGCGTTTATAATATTAGTAGGATTCTCTGGACTGAATAAGAATTACGATTAAACTTATGCATCATATTAGTAACAGTGCAACGCACTATGACTCACTTTACACAAAGGCGAGCAGTTGCTTATCGACTTCCGCAGCATAGCGGTGGCCTGGCTACTTGCCACAAACTCTGAAGCAGGAACGTCCATTAATTAGAGGTGATTTTGGCAATTTTTCGAGGCCCCGTCATCCCTTGGTAAGATGTGAGATTTGGCTAAACCCCCTCCCCCCCTATAAACCGCACTCATAGTACTCGTCGTCTTTCGTAGTAGAATTTATGCCTTCAAAAACATAACTTGTAAAAAAGCCAAGTCTCGCAACGCAACTCGGTTCTTCTACCGTACAAAGTTGTGAGATCCATGTAATACCAAGTCGGTTAATATATTCAGTTCCTACATTAAGGGTCCTTCTGTCTTGTGTTATTACGTAAAGGTTGGCTAATTACACTAATTGTATTCTAAATTTGAAGCTTTTATGTCTGGTAGAAGTGCCTTAAACTTATGATGATCTGACCGATCATCAGTCAGTGAGTGAGTGAGTGAGTGACAAAATAAGAAACTTTGACTAGTTATAATTCTTAAACTACTGGTTCAAATTGATTGAAATTTGAAATATACCGTGTTTACCGTGTGAAATATACTGAAAATTCAGGCTTCTAGTTTTATCCACAACGAAGTTATAGGGGGTCGAAAATGGCCTGAACTGCTTCGAGAAAAGGATGGTACGGCCGTGCCGCTTTTTTGCCTGAATTGGCGGCGGGGGCACTGCTGTGCCCCCAGATGATGTAAATTGTCTAAAGTAATGTCGGTCGTTCCATCTTTCAAAAGTCGAAAACGATATGACGTTTGTTCCGACATATCGTTGATCGTTTTCAAGAGTGGACACATTTAGATTAGATTTATTTTATTTATATAGGGCACAGTCATGGAAAATACAGTGCTATCTTTAATTTACCTTATTCGTTTATAATATTAAAAACATGTTGGTTTATCCTCTTCGGTTAAAACTGGATTACAAAATTTAGCTTTATAATCGACTGACATTTTTCATTTCATCAATATATTGCCCAACAGAATTTCATCATAATACGACATGATCAAATGATATACTAGCAGTTCGCCCCAGCGTCGTTGTACTAATGATTTTATGACATTTTTATTTACACCTTGGGTTACATTATTGAAGTTTTAGTAGGGATCCCTATTTTTTTCTAGTAATAAATATAGCCTTATGTTATTCAGAGATAATAATAGCATTTAAATGGTGAATGATTTTTTGAAATCGGTTCCGTAGTTTTTGAGTTTATTTGTTACTAGCAGTCCGCCCCGGCGTTGCAGTGTTAATAATGTTTTTATGGCAATTTTTTTTTACACCTTGGGTTACATTATCGAAGTTTATTAGGGATTATTGATTTTCGAGTAATAAATGGGCATTTCTCTGTAAGCTCGTACAGGTCCCATACAAATGCTGTCCTGGCATTTATTTTTAACATTTGCCAAAAAACCGTGTCCTATTTCGAGGAAAATTAACTATTATTTTATTTAGATATGGAGGCCCACTGAATTTTTACGTATTTTCCGAGTTATTAGCGATTTTCCAAAAAATCATGACAGGGGACTGTTTGAGGCATCAGGGGACTGTTTTAAACGTGACAGGAGGCTGTAAAGTGAGACAGAGGATGTAATAAAAAGTCATTTTATATTAATAAATTATTTATTACTTCTATGACATAATGTCGCATTTATATTTATATGATATTTTAACCGAGATCTCCAATGAAATCCTTACGATTTTTCTAAACCAAATAAGGCACATAATAAAATTAATCACAATGAACTTAACATTTTAAAAAGTAAGCACTCTAATATGTTTACTTTAGTAAAAAACTCATAAAAAATTCTGTTTCCCTTTAAAATCACAACTTTTGGACAACTTGATCAAATGACACGTATGCAATGTCATTGTCATCTTTTCTAAAGATCTGCACTTTTTGGTCACAAATCTTGAGGAAATTAATACATAAGTCATTTTCGTCGTCATCAATCTCATTAATATTAAGCAGCATAACGATATTCTACATTTTTAGCTGGATATTTCACAAGAACGTAATCTCTAGTATTGTAACATGAATTCCGAATGCCGTTCGTTCCTGACTATATCATCATCCAACTATAAGGGGGCTTTTTTGCGTAGGTATCAATTCAGGCTTAGCAGGCTCATGATCTCTTGGTTCGGACTCTGTAAACACTTCTTTTACTGTCCTAAATGGTCGATTTTAGAGCAAATTTGATATTGCCAATCTTATAATGCTCACAAGATCCGCTGTTGCAAAAGCATTTTGTTTTTACTTTTAAATCTCGCTAATCTTTTTTTGTATCACTGGAAGCTGCTGGGCTTGGAGCTGGAGATATTTGAACTGAAACTGGAGTGGCGGATCTTGTAGAAGTATCTGCTTCTGAATCTGATAACGGCGTATTTTCTCCCACAAAATATAATGTGACGCTATTCAGTTTAGTATTTTGGCTCGGTATACGATACAATGTTCTTTACACTTTTTTAAAGGCAGATCTTAGCTCACGAGGTGTGATGTCCTTTACTAACTTTCGCAACCCCTTTTCTTTCTTCTTTTGATACATTTTTACTAACTTCTCTTTTTCTCTCATTTCTTCTCTTTATTGAGGGTAATTTTTTCTTTGGTATCGCAGTCGCTCTGCTTCTCTCTTTTTCTGTAGTAATTCCTCTCAGAATAACAACTTTTTAATTTTTTAGGAGCCACATCACGTTTATTCCCGATCGCCCTGTGTAAAATAATATAATTTTATAAAGGAAAATATTGCGAAGCAATGATACTTTGATAATTCTTACATTAATAAAACAGACTAATGGATAAATTTACACCAACAATAACCAATACGCAAAATACACAGTCCCCTGTTGTGTAAAACAGTCCCCTGCTGCATTTTCAGGCAGAGGACTGTTGCCAGGGGACTGTGTATTTCGGTTATATTTCACAATATTTCAAAAACTAATGTAAAATATTTTTTTAAGAATCTACCGAACAATTAACACCAAAATAATAAAACAATAAACTATATAATAGAGCTAATTAAAATAATTATTATATTATTATTACTTACCAGAGGACTGTGTGTGGTAGCGGTCCAAACGCGTGTTCACCTCACAAATGACACTCTGACACTAAACATAATGACGTCTCGTCCTCACATTTGGCAAGGTTGCAAACTTCATAACAATTTGCGTTTATTTTAACTAAAAAAACGTTTGTAAATATTACTGTTTTTTTTTATTATGGATTTACATTTTTGGCAGGGGACTGTATGTAAATTCTAGGGACAAACTTTACAGGTGTTAACTAAATATAATAAAATTCGTAATGAGACTTTGTTTTACAAAATAATATAATTTAATTATTCTATAAGATATTAACTGCCAAATGTATGTAGTTTCAATAACTTCTTCGTAAATATAAATTCTAGGCGGGAATACAGTGATGGGGACAGCCAGGGGACTGTATTTTTAGAGCTTCTATCACGTCTAGAAAAAAAAAAAAATAGATACGGTTCTAAAAACAATGGGTCTGTAAAGTTTCAGAGTTAAAGTTTCATTAGGAGTGTTTTCTTTTTAAATAATTAAATTACTTTTTGAAAAAATCGGTCGGGACGGGCCCTTTACGAGTTTACAGAGAATCGCCCAAATATAGCCTATGTTACTCAGAGATAATGTAGGATTCTAATAATGAAAGAATTTTTGAAATCGGTTCCGTAGTTTTTGAGTTTATTCGTCACAAACATACAAAAATACAAATGTTTCCTCTTTATAATATTAATATATTATATATTATAGTATGCAATGAATTTAATAGATGTTTTGATAGAGTAGGTAGTAGGCAGGCAGTTAGTACCTACATGCAGTAACATTCAGAGTTGCGTAGCTAAGCCTGGCTCCGCAGTATTCAAAGCCAAAAGGTATTTATTTCAATAAAATCATAAGGATCACTTTGAAACGTCTTAGGAGCTAGGTGAAGCTACGCCTGTTCCTCGCGACCAAGCCTAGAAGAATCAGGCAACAAACACGGCTTGGGGCCTATCATTTTTTACAACGATCCTTTCCTTAATGTTAAGTAGAGCTCCAGTGTGGTGCCGTAAGAACAAGGTGAAGGCTCAAACAAGAAAAATAAAGCGTATTATACTGTAGATGATTATATAAATGATAAACCCTCGTGGCCTGATGTCGCTCTGCCACTCGACAGCTAAATATTAATTTACTTAATCAGCACTATTTTTTTTTGTGTAACATTTGTCTACTTTAATTATTTTTAAGCAAATAGTTATGTTATCTTTTAGTTTTATTTCTAAATCAAGTGTAGCGTGTGATGCTCTTTGAATTTGTGCTGAGGCTCTTTAGTTATTATTATTATTATTATTATTTTTAATTGTTTATGTACTTGAGTAGTACTTTTAATTATTATTCTTGTTTGAGCCTTCACCTTGTTCGATTGGCATCGAAATAAATGATTTTTGACTTTGACTTTGACTTTGACTTTAAAGCTATTTCGTTTCTCTAAAAATCTTCATCAGATCTACCGTCTGCTGTTATGATTCATTAGAGCAGAGGCCTCTAAACTTTTTTGTCATGTAGATCACAAGTTTCCCGGTTTTGGTTAAAATCCCATGATTAATCTATTTGTTTTTTGTAAAATTTATCATCTTTTGACAGCTGTATAATACTGAAATAAAATAAAATAGAATCATGACTGTAATCCCCAAGTACGGTAGACATCCTCTCAGATCTCCAGGCGCTAAGATCCTTGAAGATGTCTAAGAGAGTAGTCAGAGGCACGTCAGAACATAACCCCCGTTTTATTCGCGTGACCTGACCCCTTGCTGTCGTCTCCTTGAGGTCGTTATAGACCACATTGGGTCAACGTTTTTGAGGAGACGCAGTTCCCACGGTTCACCTCGTAATCTACAAATGTGAAAGGTGTTATTACTTTAAGATTATGCTGAACGAATTATGATGGTCTTTAAAATATACATAAGTCAGTGAGAATAGAATATGTGCTTCTTTTGCGTGTGCTATTTGGTGACAGAATAGAAAGAAAGAAATAATAAATTTATTTTGTGTCAACACAATCTCTTAAAACTAAACAAAAAATTACATACATATTGAAAATAAATAGGATCACGACTGTAATCACTGTAAGTCGTTCAGCATCAGCACTCTAGGGGTGTGGGTTTGATGACCCAAGAAAAGTTATAGACAAAAACATTTTTTTTTGTTAAAACCAGCGATTTTTCTACCTTTTGAACATGGTAATCGTAATGAAAAAAGTTTTTTCCATACATGTCTTCCAAAAATTGTACGCCATTGAAGCTATATTCTACGTCCAATTTAAATATTTATCTATTCTTTCGTAGACGAATTCATTTCTCAGGCTCAATTAGCTGATCAGATCATCGAAGATGTTTGAACGGGGTTTCTTCCTCGTCTCACATGCCAACTAGGTTAATAGGTCTTACAGACGTCGAAATAGGTAATTGACCTGAGACCTCGCTAAAGTAAACGTGTAGTCGCCCAGATGTGTCCTATTGAAGAATTAGTCGCGTCTAATTACCAATTCCTTAATTATTCATAACTAGCTATAGGCTGCGGTTTCGTTCGCGTGGTATCCGAAGAAAGAGTAGCCTATATGTTACTAATATTATAAATCCGAAAGTTTGATGATGTTTGGATGATTGTGTCTCAATCACGCCCAAACGAATTTGGATGAAACTTGGATTATACATATACATGGCTACTTTTAAACTTTTTATCATGATCTTAATCTGTACCATGTTACATCAAAATCGGTTAAGCTGTTACAGAGTGATTAAAACACAAAAATTCATACTATCTCGCAATTTTTTAGATTCCGTGCAGTCAAAGGGAAAAAACTAAACCCTTATAGAGTCATTCGTCTGTCTGTCCCTCCATTTCCGACTCTTATCTCCGAAACCACTGGATCTAAAATTTTGGAATAAATACACATTACATACTACTTTAATACCTTATTAGATTACTAGAAAACCTATTAGAAGTTTGTGCGGACCCTAGGTGCGAGAGTTTTTTTTGTAAACAGATCCTACTCGCACTTGTGCGGTTTGTGGATTTACGAGTATAATACCAGTTAGAAATGGAGATAAAATGCTAAAAAAAACTGATCCCAAGCCACGATGTTACTTGGCGTTGTGTAGGTACTGGTGTGACGGACATGACATCGACACGGAGCCACTCGGGTGTAACTTGGAAGGACAGCGCCACGCTTGGCTGGGAATCAGTTCTAATTGGGGGTCTCTGAGACGTTTGGGAGTTAGTTATTAAATAGGATCACGACTGTAATTCGCAAGTACGGTTGACATCCTCTCAGATCCTCAGGTGTTCAGTATATTTGAATACTAGCTGCTCGCCCCGGCTTCGCACGGGTGGTACCGGGATAAAAAGTAGCCTATGTGTTATTCTCATGTAGGTATAAGCTTTACTGTATATTCTACCAGTAATCTGGTTCCCCATAATACAAGCTTCGCTTAGTTTGGGACTAGATGGCGAAGTGTGAACCGTCTACTAATATTAAAAATAGGTAATAAATAAGTATAAGTCTGTGTCAGTTTATTTATATCGGGAGCACTGTACAGCGGGTATGCAAAAAAAAAAACGAATAATGACACTGCGCCGAATATTTGGCATCTTTTCAAGTATCAGGAATATTTTAGAACGAGGGTTGGTATTAAATAGACCCCTGTTATTCATAAATGTTGGATGCGGGTTCCGCCTCCTTACCACGAGCTTTAAAATGATATTTAAACAGTACTCAATTCAATTCGTTTATTCATCTATAGACATCGTTTTATGCACATAGAATACTTAAGTCATTATGATAATTGCAGTGTGAAAGCGACAACGCCATATGAGTTTGTATAGCGTTGTCAATTTCGCACCGCGAGTAATATTGTTTTCTTCTAATATTACTTTAGAGCTTGTGGTACTGCTCTAGTCGCGTTAGATGGAAATGTAGGAGGAAAATGTTCTAGTTTTCGACTGATAAAAATCAATGTTTTTATTTAGTTTAAGAGTATTAACTTTTTATTATCTATTTATCTTTATCGTTTATTATCTATAAGTATTGTTATTTATTATCTAATAAGCTATATTTATTTGACATACGATTTATAAAAGTTTAAATTATTAAGATTTTTGATACCTTTAGGTTATATTATTACAATTTTCGTGAAGATCTCTATTTTTTTTAAATAAAATATAGCCTTTAGATGTTACTCGCCGATAACGTAGCCTTCGATAGGTGAAAGAATTATTAAAATTGGTCCAGTAGTTTTTCCATTACAAATAAACATACTCTTACAATTTTTTTTGTTTTTATAATTCTAGTAGATAATTACACCTATCTACAGTTCTAGAATTTGATCCAAAGATTGTGGCGAGACATCGAGCTCTTTTTACAATTGGTTTCACTCATCACCATTAGAAATCAACTACTTCAATCTACATACATGGTAAGGTACACGGAGAAAGTGACATTAGGTTTGACAGCTGACAAATGACAATAATGGCGGGTTCAGACGTCAATCTGAAGATGATTTCGTCTTTTCCCACGGTATTTGACCAAATAATAATTATTTAAAAAACCGGCCAAGTCCTTGGACACGCGCACGAATGGTTCCGTACCATATCTATAAAAAACGCCAAAAAACACGTTTGTTGTATGGGAGCCCCTCAAATATTTATTTTATTCTGTTTTAAGTATTTGTTGTGTTATAGCGGCAACAGAAATACATCATCTGTAATTATTTCAACTGTCTAGCTATCAGCACGGTTCATGAGATACAGCCCTGTGACAGACTGACGGACAACGAAGTCTTAGTAATAGGGTCCCGTTTTTACCCTTTGGGTACGGAACCCTAAAAACTAAAAATAAAACCGACGAAAATGTTTCAGTTTTTTAATTTTAACTATTAGTCCTACATGAATATAATTTGAATGGGACCAATTTGGAACTATTCTTTATACAATAGAAAAAAATCATCGAAAACGGATCACCAGGTACAACATAAAAAAAAAATTATATACCTATATACACGTCGGATTGATAACCGATTTTGATATCCTCTTTTTTAGTCGGTTAAAAAGTAAGTGTTTGTTGCCTGATTATTTTAAACAATGGTCGCAAGGAACAGACGTAGCTTCACCTAGCTCCTAACACGTTTTAAAGTGATCCTTGTGATTTTATGGAAAATAAAATTAAATAGCTTTTGACTTTGACATTGTCTTTGTTATTACTTACTTTGTCTCAATTATGAGAACTATCTAATTAACGCAATCAACATACTCGTAACAGGAAAACGGTCAACCAATAATCTAAATAATCACTTTTATTACATAACTAGCTTTTACCCACGACTTCTTCCGCGTAGTATCAAGAAATCGATTTTATACGACGTAAAACATTAAAATCTATATATTTATATATAAAACAAGCTGACCCGGCGAACTTCGTATCGCTTTAGAATAAGTTCCTGTCCCGTTCCCGTTCCCGTTCTACGACTCTACGTTTTAGTTAGAAAACTTTTGTATGGGAAAAAGAAAAGGGCTGTTTTTAGGGTTTTCCCGGCAATAATTCGAATTTTTCTCACCTTTTAAACCTTCCCTAGACCTCCACGAACATTTCAAGACCAAGATAAGATAAATCCGTTCAGCCGTTCTCGAGTTTTAGCGAGACTAACGAACAGCAATTGATTTATATATATATATATATATATAGATGAATGTTTGTCTGTATGCCCTGTCTGTATTTATAGAATCGTAAACTATGCATTTGATAACGTGATGATTTTTAGCAAAGTTGTTGTATATGAGCCCACGAAGCTTTCTGAGTTGGTAGCGTAATAACGCTAACGTAACGTACAGTTACTTCCTTATAATTTAAAGATTTTTTTTAAAAAAAAAATCTTATGCCTATGTCCCAAGACTTTAAACTAACTCAATATGAAATTTCATTACACTCGGCCCAGCAGCGGTTTGGCCGTGATAACGTCACAGACAGACAAGAGTTACTTTAGTATTTATAATATTAGTAAAGATTTACGAGTATCATGACAACAAACAATTATCAGATGGCGATTTGCGAATTGTTTACAATAATAAGAAAATAATCACTGCACAAAAGAAAATGTTTTTTGTCTATATTTGGTCTAAAATTTCGCATCTACGATATATTTTACGTCCAAATGTAACTTTTTGTCTACTCTTTCGTAGACAAACCGTTTTCTCGGAATCTGCTAGATGTGGAAATAAACACTTCGGAAAATTCATAAACGTTTCAAAGTGTTCTGGTTCTTAAATAATTATAAGGCAGTTATTAAAGGCAAGAATAAATCAATAGAGTTATGATTGTTAACTTGCGTCGGCAGGATGTGAAACCGGCTATCTCAAGGTGATGCCAGGTGCCGATGTATGTTATACTAGCTATTGTCGGTTGCTTCGCTCGCGTGGTACCTGGACAAAAAGTAGCATATTATATGGCATAGGCTGTATATCTGGCGGCACGGCAGTGTCCCCGCCGAGTCGAGCAAAAAGGCGGCACGGCCGTACTATCCTTTTCTCGAAGCAGTTCAGGCCATTATAACTTCGTTGTGGATAAAACTAGAAGCCTGAATTTTCAGTAACCAATCAGGCATTGTATAAACACGGTATATTTCAAATTTCATTCACCTCACAGCTCAGTTGGTAGTAGCTCTGCCTTCTGCGCTGTAGGTTGTGGGTTCGATCCCCACTCAGGATAAACATTTGTGTGATGAACATAGATGTTTGTTCTGTGTCAGGGTGTTATGTATAATAAGTATGCTATCAAAAACATAACTTGTAAAAAAAGCCAAGTCTCGCAACGCAACTCAGTTCTTCTACCGTAAAAAGTTGTGAGATCCATGTAATACCAAGTCGGTTAATTTATTCAGTCCCTACTTTAAGGGTCCAAATAACAAATCGATTAATTTGATCAGATCCTACTTAAAAGTCCAGTAACAACATCTAATAGTGACCATGTATAAATATTAAAAATCTTTAATGTTTTAATTAAATAGATTGACTCTTTAGCACGCTATGTTTCACTCTATCTACTATATTTTTAATAACGTTTGATAATATAATAATACTTGTGCAATACATGGGAATCCTGGTTAGACCAGTTAGGTACTGGTTACGAGCGGAATATTATTATATCATTTTTTTCCTCAAATAAAGCAACGTGCTTCAATGTGAACGACTGAGGCGAACTCTTCAAGGCCAGTCAAAATAATACATTTTTCGATTCGGTTATTGGTTATAAATATCAGAGGAAGTTTGAAGGTGGCGCCTGTCACGGAAAAGATGAGGAGCAATAGGTTAGCGTGGTATGGTCATGTTATGAGGAGGAAAGGAAGTCATGTAACGAGAAGAATGTTAAGAATGAAGGTGGAAGGATGTAGAGAAGTAGAGGTAGGCCAAAGAAAAGATGGATGGACTGTGTGAAAGATGGTAAGAAAGGAGTGAGTGATGAGATGACGGCTGAGAGAGGGAAATGGAAGAAGTACACATGTTGTGCCGACCCCACTTAAGTGGGATAAGGGCAGAAAGATGATGATTGGGTTATTTTTGGCTTGGTAAACCACTTATTAAATTGCTAGTAGAGATGGGCGATGGGAAAAAAATCGGGAGGTTTAAATAGGAAGGAAAGACAAAAATAGGAACATATTCAAGAAAATATTTTGGGAATTTTTAATGAATACCGCGAAAATACGACCTGTCTGTTTAACAATTTTTAAATTCTACCATAAAAGTTATGGGAATTTACAAAAAGCATTTATTTGGCATTAATTTAAGCACATGCGGAACTCTGTAGGACCAATAGTTTTTAGGGTTTTGTACCCAAAGGGTAAAATCATGACCCTATTACTAACACTCCGATGTCCGTCTGTCTGTCTGTCACAAGGCTGTATTTCATGAACCGTGATAGCTAGACAGTTGAAATTTTCACAGATTATGAATTTCTGTTGCCGCTGTAACAAAAAATACTAAAAACATAATAAAATAAATATTTAAGTGGGGCTCCCATACAACAAACGTGATTTTTTTGCCGTTTTTTAAAGATAATGGTACGGAACCCTTCGTGCGCGAGTCCGACTCGCACTTGGCCGGTTTTTTCAGTTATCAGGAATATACAAATATTGCAGGACTCACTTAATTACTTATTACTTTAATTTCTTTTTTATGAAGAAGAACACATGTTATGCCGACCCCACTTAAGTGGGATAAGGGCAGGAAAATTATGATATCTAATAATTCGATGCTCTATAACTTGTCTGAAATATTAAATATTCATACACATGTTGCAAACGGTCTTTAGATAGCTCAACTGTTTCTTGTAAATATTCTGTAATATATTATGTAAATAGATGTTATTTATTTCTGTTATTCATATGCGCATTAAACACGTGCTTAAAAATTATAACGAAATCATAATGAGAGATCATTAAAAGAGGTTTTTAACACGGATTATTATAATTTACCGTTACGACTGAGCAATTTTTTTTAACCGACGTTAAAAGCGGAGGAGGTTCTCAATTCGACTGTTTTTAGAGTTCCGTACCCAAATGGTAAAACGGGACCCTATTACTAAGATTCGCTGTCCGTCTGTCTGTCACAGGGCTGAATCTCATGAACCGTGATAGCTAGACAGTTGAAATTTTTACAAATGATGTATTTCTATTACCGCTATAACAACAAATACCTACTATTAGCAGAATAAAATAAATATTTAAGTGGGGCTCCCATACAACAAACGTGTTTTTTTGCCGTTTTTTTTCATAATATTGATACGGAACCCTTGGACTCGCACTTGGCCAGTTTTTTGATGTAATACATGTTTCCTTTCGTTTTCCGAGAAAAGATACCTAAATAAACAAAACACACTGACTCAAACTAGGTTTCTCTTTAAATACTACAAAATCCAGTCAGTCTAAACAAATATAGCATACTTCAACACACGAATCTAGCTTCTGCCGTCGACTTAGCTCGTTTGATATTCGCAGCCCTAATTGAGTAAGCTGTAAATTATCGGCTGTCAACTGTCAAAATCCTCTTTGTCTTTTTATGTTACACAATGGAAATTTGACAGTTGAAACCGATGCTTTTATTCAAGGTTAATGGTCTGCGCAGACTGGCGGACGGTGCGGTAGAGGATTTAAAATTTATCAATTTCATTTAATGGTTATTCAATCGAACATTGAAATTATTACCTAATTTCGATTGGATAACCATTGAATGAAATTGAAAAATTTTAAATCCTCTACCGCGCCGTCCGCCAGTCTGCGCCGACCACAACTGTGTATATTCCAATTTTTTTCAAAATTTTAAAGTTATCAACGATTATTTCAATAAAATCACAAGGATCACTTTGAGACATCTCAGGAGCTAGGTGAAGCTACGACTGTGTGCCTCGCGACTACTTCTCCCATTTTTTTGGAAAAAAATCCATACAATCTCAGCATTTAATAATAATTTACTACCAACAGCCTCACAGCTTAGTTGGTAGTACCTCTACCTTCTACGCTGTAGGTTGTGGGTTCGATCCTCACCCAAGGTAAACATTTGTGTGATGAACATAGATGTTTGTTCTGTGTCTGGGTGTTACTATGTATGAGTAGAGTATGTATTTACAAAAAGAAGTACATACTTAAATTAAGTATTTCATCAGTTATCTGGTTCCCATAGTACAAGCTTTGCTTAGTTTGGGGCTAGATGGTGTTGTGTGTAAAGTTCGCCAATATTTATTTATTTATTTAATAATGAAACGATGGGTCTTATCAAAACTTGTCTGACGACCGATAACGCTCGGTTTACGTGTACCTATCGGTTAAGTACTTGCATTGTCTTTTGGATTTTGCGTACGTGAGGTCCTTACAAGAATATAACTTGAACTACAGTTAAACAAACGCAGCCTCACTGCGTAAGCTTACTGGTAATCGTAATCGAATGCAACTGTCAAATTCCCATTGTGTTACTGTTAAAAGACAATGGCACTTTTACAGTTGGAGCCGATTTGGTCTTGACGAGTAGGTACTTTAATTTTATGATTTATAAAAGATTATTAGCGATAAATATGTTTTAAAAGAAATATTTTCTGTAAGTTTTAAGTTTAGTTCCAGTAGTTTCGGCGATAAGGGGGGGATTGGTGGAACGGAAGAACAGACACACGAGTGATCCTATAAAAGTTCATTTTTGTCTTTTTGGGGTATGGAACCTTAAAAAACATGAAGTAAAAAGACGGTAATAAGAACCTCCTTTTAAGGGTTCCGTACCCAAAGGGTAAAAACGTTACCCTATTACTAAGACTTCGCTGTCCGTTTGTCTGTCACAGGGCTGTACCTCATGAACCGTGATAGCTAGACAGTTACAATTTTCACAGATGATGTATTTCTGTTGTCGCTATAACAACAAACAGAATAAAATAAATATTTAAGTGGGGCTCCCATACAACAAACGTGTATTTTTGCCGTTTTTATAGATAATGGTACGGAACCTTTCGTGCGCGAGTCCGACTCACACTTGGCCGGTTTTTTCGTTGCCTGAAAACCATTCACACCTTACATCACCAAATTGTCAGTCTCTGATCATGTATGGTCTCATAAGCGAAAGTGCAATGTTTAATGGTGCGCCAATCTCTCTTTAATCCGCTTGCAATGGATAATCATTTTTATTACGATGGGTTTAGGTTTAATATAGCACGAAATGAGTACGCAAGTATTTGTTTGGGGAGCTATTTTAGTCCTGCTAGTATTGAAAGTATTCGATTTCAAAGTCAAAAGGTAGGTATTTATTTCAATAAAATCTCAAGGATCAAAAAAATAATTTAAAAAATATTGTTGGCTTGTGTAAACAACTTTTCACTAGTGCTTTGCTTACCCTAACTTAGTGCTATTTTTTGTTAGTCATGTGTCCCCCTTGCAAGCTAAACTATTGATTTCGGAGGCGTGAAAAAAATCACGGTAGTAGTACATAATAATGAAGTTAAAAGCAAAACTATTATTAAGGTTAAGTAGGCTTTACAAGTTTACGAGTAAAAGTCGATCAACGTATAAAATGTGTTTGAAAAAGAAATAAAATAACCATTTTTTTTTGTTATAAGCGGCGATGGCCTTTCAACGTACGGAATGCTAACTACTGCAAATTGTGGGCATGTGCCATATATAATGTTTGGACGTGCTTCTGGCTACCCCCACTAGACATCTTCAAAGTATCTAAGCGTCTGGAGATCTGAGAGGATGTCTACTGTACTTGGGGATTGCAGTCGTGACCCTATTTATTTTATTTTTATAGTACAAAAAACTTAGCTGTGTTATCTACGAAACCCTACATTGCGCGTGGCCCGACACGCACTTGGCCAGTTTATTTTTATATTATAAAAGTGTCAGTTTGTGTCTCAGTAGACTCTGTACGCGTTTGTTACGACAAACAGTGATGCTGCCAATGTAGTTTGTATCGATCGCGTGTAGGCGCCAGGGAAAGTCGATAAGGTGGGCGGAACACTTTTTGTTCGCTGCCGTTCTAACTTGCATACTGCTATAATGCATTTGCATTTAAGTTGATATGTGAAATGTTTGTATGGGCTGAGTCTATTCGGATAAGACGGAAAAAGTGATACAACTGCATTATCTTTATTATCTTTTTTTTTTTGAAACGAAAAAAGAAATACTTCTGAACAAGCTACATCTCCTATTTTTATAAATATACTAGCTGACCCGTGCCCGCTTTGCTGTGCGTAAGACATTTCTAATACCATCGCGGACTTTATTGTAGAAAAAAAAATGTGTTTATTTACGACATCACATTAGAAACCTCTAAAATTATCAGTGTTTCTCTACTATATTATGCATGTATTATACAAATATAAACCTTCCTCTTGAATCACTATATCTATTAAAAAAACCCGCATCAAAATCCGTCATACATACATACATACGCGGGAAGCGGAAAGCGACTTTGCTTTATACTATGTAGTGATGATTACTTCAGGTTCTTACCTAGATTTCTATTAAGCTGAAAACATAATAGCAGAAACTTTTCACGATAAAGATAGGTAATAGTATATGTGTCTAGATTTCTACTAGAATAGGTTTTTGATAAGTAATTATACATAATTTATATCATTAATTTATTCGAAAAGCAAAGGCGGACCACGCGCCGCCCATCAGTAGCACGTGCAGCGGTCGGTAGGATTATTTATCGAAGTGATTAAAGATGGGTACATATTTATTCATATAATACTATACATTATAAAAATAGAGATGTGGCTTGTTCAGAAGTATTTCTTTTTTCGTTTCGAAAAAAAGCAATCGTCGACATACAGGGCCTTAAAAAGAAACTGTCTATAATTTACTTGTCAACAGATATCGCCATCTGTTAGAATCTTTTGGAGCTAACAATAATTGTGACAAATAATTTGCAATAAAATAATATTGCGACTATAAATTGAGACGTAAGCTATCCTATCTTTCAAGTTGGATCAAAGTGCACACGGTGTGCAAGTGCAGTTTGATTAAAATCGGTTAAGTAGTTTAGGAGTCCATCGCGGACAAACAACGTGACGCGAAATTTATATATACGAGTATTATGATAAGATTAGGATTCTTGGATTTGTTTATGTTCATAATTATGTCACTTATAGACATCTGCTTGTGTATCTTCATTGGTATTAAAAAATATATATAACACGGGCCTCACAATCAGAGTGTCGAGTAGTGGTTCGCCTAAAGTTCTGATGCAATGCAATGGTACCGAAAGAGGTTGCTGCTTCCGGTTTTTGTTGCAGTATAGATAGTGGATGGTTGCCCAATATCGGACTGTGAACAGATTCCATTAGCAATAGAGTTTTTTAGGGTTCCGTACCCAAGGGGTAAAAACGGGACCCTATTACTAAGACTTCGCTGTCCGTCTGTTTGTCCGTCAATCCGTCTGTCTGTCCGTCTGTATGTCCGTCTGTCTGTCTGTCTGTTTGTCTCAGAGCTGTATCTTTTGAACCGTGATAGCTAGACAGTTGCAATTTTTACAGATGATGTATTTCTGATGCCGCTATAACAACTAATACTAAAAACAGAATGAAATAAATATTTAAGTGGGGCTCCCATACAACAAACGTGAATTTTTTTGCTGTTTTTTTATAGATAATGGTAAGGAACCCTTTGTGCGCGAGTCCGACTCGCACTGGGCCGATTCTTTACCTTGAATTGTAGGTATTATTGAAATAAGTTATTTATTTTGCAGAAAATTGAACTGAGAACAAATTACTCAGTCGAAACGGTAAATAATAGTATAACCGTCTAAAAAAAACCTCTGTACCTAATCACATTATGATTTCGTTGTAATTTTAGTGAGAAACAGACGGAAGTCATGCCCAAAATAACTAGTAGGGTGAGAGCGGTGGTTATGGGCATTTTATCAACACTTTAATTTTGAAATAAACGGTTAATATTGAAAAAAATATTAAAACGACGATTATTAAACAAAATAAAATAAGAGTATTTATCTATGTTTTTAATAAGCAAAGGCTTTGTAATAGGCGATATTTATTTATTAATTATTATTCATATTTGAATAGACAATACGGGAAATCATTAGTTGTGGTCAATCAAATCTAGAGGTATACGCATCACAACTGTCACTAATCAAAATGGACCATAGACAAAGAATTGTATTAACTATAGATTTTAAATAAGTTTGTTTGCTATGCTTAGTTATTAACTGCCAAAATTTAAAATGACCAAAACCGGGGTAGGCACCACAACCGGGTCTTTAACCCTACACCCAAACAAAACACTATTATTAAAGCATATTAAAGTACGCTTTCAAATGGGGATGGATAAATATAGAATGATCGAACACAAACCAACTACGATATGGACTACGTTTTTTCCACTTTCCTGGATGGATAATTAAGAGCCGTTACAATAATATTGAATCCTACTAAAATAAAAATAAATAGGATCACGACTGTAATCCCCAAGTACGGTAGACATCCTCTCAGATCTCCAGACGCTTAGATCCTTTGAAGATGTCTAGTGGGAGTAGTCACGAGGCACGTACACATTTTGCAGTAGTTAACATTCCATACGTGACAGGTTGCAAGCCCATCGCCGTTTATAAGAATACTAACTGGTTTCCTCACGATGTTTTCGAACAGAAAATTCCATTGATGTACGCCGTCATTCGAACCCACGACCTACAAAATGAAAGTCAAGGTACCTCCCACTCTGCTAACACGGCTAATCCTTCTAATCTATCTCTAATATATAAAATTTTCGTGTTTGTTTGTAACCAAACTCCTCCAAAACGGCTTGACCGATTTATATAAAAAAAAAATTACTTATAATCAGTACGTCTGAGACCTGAGAACGAAATCGAAATCACAACCTACATCACAGAAGGCAGAGATACTACTAACTGAGCTGTGAGACCAGTAAAACTATGCAGCTAGGCAAGTGAGTTCTCACAAGCTGTGTCCATAGTATTGTATGCTCGTGGCCCAGTTTAAAATAACTGCTCTCGGCTGTTTAACCGTTTGGTTAATGTCATTGTGGGTTTTGAGGGCTCTGATGCGAACTGTGGCTATGTTTTGTGAGATGACGCATTGTTACACCAGATGGTCTCACCGACGACACAAAGAAGGTTTTCAATACGAGACGAATAAGATTTCTGTTAATTAAATAAAGCTTTGAAAAATCCTCCTTCGGTCTTGAAATCAGAGTAGCGCGCTATCACCTGTCACATAATATTACATTTTTTCATTGGATCTTTTGCTTCTGGTGATCGAATTTTGATTATTTTTATACTATAGTGTAGAGTCGAAACTATTTACTCTTTTGGAAATCTTAAATAGCTCGTGACGTAGCCTTAAAAACAAATTATAAAGATGGAGTACCTATTTCAAAAAATATTATAATTTTAGTGTTTATATTATTTAATTAGCAGTCCGCCCCGGCGGCGTCGCACGGGTGTAATAATGATTTTATGGGTAATTTTTTTACACCATGGGTTACATTATCGAAGTTTTCATACGGATCCCTAATAGTTAGACATATGGTATTATGGACTTTTTTGTAGATATTGATGATATCTATAAAACTGTAGTACATTACTTTACTCTGTTGTCAATAATTTCCGCAGCGTAAGCGATATACGGATATTTTTTGAATTTTTTTTTACACGTCGGTTTACATTATCGAAGTTTTCTTTCATACGGATCCCTAATATTTTTGAAAATATTCTATAGCCTATGTTCATCAGGGATAATGTACAATTTTAATGGTGAAAGAAATTTTCAAATCGGTCCAGTAGTTTCGGAGCCTATTCGATGCAAACAAACAATCACATCTTTCCTCTTTATAATATTAGTATAGATTTTCTCTGTGACCTTATTTTTATACTTACAGTAAGGCTAGTGTAGAGAATAGTCCAAAGTTGGTCCCATTTAAATTATTTTCATATAGGACTAATAGTTCCATAATAAAACTTAAAAAACTAATATTATCTGTTGACTTTTCGATTGGTCCAAATATTAACGAAAACATAATAGCAGAAACTTTTCACGATAAAGATATTATTTCAAAATGATACGTTTTAGAATTTATGATCGAAATATTTTATATACCTACTATTAAAATCAACTTGTGATTTATTGTTAAAGATAGGTAATATGTAGATCTAGATTTCTATTAGAATAGATTTTTGATAAGTAATTATACATAATTTATATCATTAATTTATTCGAAAAGCTAAGGCGGACCACGCTCCGACGTGTGTTTAAAGATGTGATATCGAAGTGATTAAAGATGGGTTCATCTTTATTCACATATACTATACATTATAAAATAGGAGAGGTGGCTTGTTCACAAGTATTTATTTTTTCGTTTCGAACAAAAACAATCGTCGACTGGGAGAGCGCCTTAATATGTGAAATGTTTGGTTTTTTTGTATGGGCTGAGTCTACCCGGATAAGACGGTAAAAGTGATAAAAATGCATTATCTTGAAAACCATCAAACTTAAAAGAAACTGTCTATAATTTACCTAGTATGACTATCTAACGAATTATATAAAAATTAACTGTTTAGCTATTCATCGTTTTTGATTAAAAACGAAACTAGGGTTTTTGAAGAGCCAACTTTGGAAAATAAATCCTCGAGAAAAAATTCACGAATCGTATTTCTATCTATAATTTATCTAGATTATTTCCTTAAGTTATCTTTGTCATAAAAAACAAAACTGTATGTTTTGCGGCTATTGTGAAAAAACGATTCTGCATTCATCAAAAACATTTTTTACTCGTCTTAACGTAACCAAGTCGCGGGTTTCCACTAGTCTATACACCATTTACGGTCCGTAGACCCTGATTTTAACAGCGGATATACGACCGGTTTTGATCGTAAGGTGTCACCTGTTCTAAACCTGTGTACCAGGGATCCAGGGTTCCGTAGAAAGTGAAAACTTGAAGCAGTCTCAACCCGTGTTGGCCGTGGGAGGTACCTCGACATTCAATCCGAAGGTCGTGGGTACGAATCCCGGCGTGCATCAATGGATTTATCTTTTCGAAAAATTTATATGCGCATCAAAAAACACGTGCTCAAAACGGTGAAGGAAAACATCGTGAGGAAACCAGTTAGTATTCTTATAAGCGATGGGCTGGTCTACCTGTCACCTATGGAATGCTAATTACTGCAAAATGTGGGCATGTGCCAAATATAATCTTTGGACGTGCCACTGAATACTCCCACTAGACAAAGGATCTAAGGGTCCATAGATCTGAGAGGATGTCTACCGTACTTGGAGATTACAGTCGTGATCCTAATTATTTATTTAGATTGTAAGAATAAAACGCACTTGTTCTAAGCGAGCACTAGTATAGCCAGTTCAAGAAACTAGAGTGACATGCCACTACCTACCCCAAGTATTACAACATCAGGCCGATGACCGCATTCATATTGATTTGCGGTTTAAGGAGACGTGTAGTGTTACTAATAAAATGGTGGCAATTCTGTTGTGATCACTCTAAAATTTAGGATTCCATAAGCACTTATTTCTTTACGTTAAAGTCTAACTTCGCGTAACCTCAAAATGAAAATTCCAAAATTCAAAATATTTAAAAAAATACATTTTTTTTCGTATAATATGTGCAAAAAAATTAAAAAAGTCAAAATTTCACTCGTTAGTCAACAACTTTTGAAATGCTGACTCAATTTAGGTTAAATTAAAACCGTTAAATTAAGTAGGTACTTAAAATTTACCTACGTTTTAGAATTATGTCATTCTGAGGTTACGCGAATTTAGACTTTAACTTTAAGAGCTATCATGTTAAAGGAATCCTAAATTTTAGCATGGACACATCAGAATCGCCCCCATTATAGTGTAGTTGTAGTGCGAGTCGGACTCGCGCACAAGGGTTCCGTACCATTATCTATAAAAAAAGGCAAAAAAAAAACACGTTTGAGACAAACACAGCTCTTTAAATATCACCATGATTGGCTAACCCCCTATTTTGGTTTAAACCCAAATAGGGTAACTATAATATATTTAAAGGAATATTACCAGATTTATAATAAATAAAATACGTAATCGGTAAAACCATGTATTGGTCCTCACGAATGATGTCACTAATAATATAATCACTACATAGTATAAAGCAAAGTCGCTTTCCGCTTCCCGCGTCTGTATGTATGTTTGCTTATATCTTTAAAACTACACAACGGATTTTGATGCGGGTTTTTTTAATAGATAGAGTGATTCAGGAGGAAACCTTCCTCCTGAATCAATCATATGTATAATAACATGCTACCCGTGCGAAGCCGGGGCGGGTCGCTAGTATGACATAAAATTGAAACATTTTATATTCTCTATTTAATGTAGCTACAAAAAAATCTTCATACCTCTTCTTCTCTAAAATCTTCATAAATTAATTAATGATTTGAACAACAGATTTTTAGGGTTCCGTACCCAAAAGATAAAAACGGGACCCTATTACTAAGACTTCGCTGTCCGTCTGTCCTTCTGTCTGTCACAGGGCTGTATCTTATGAACCGTGATAGCTTGACAGTTGAAATGTTCACAGATGATGTATTTCTGTTGCCGCTTTAACAAATACTAAAAACAGAATAAAGTAAATATTTAAGCAGGCTCCCATATAACAAACGTGTTTTTTTTTTTTTTTGCCGTTTTTATAGATAACTAGCTGTCCCGACAGACGTTGTCCTGTCAAATTCATTTTTTTTCTATAAGAACCTTCTCCGAATGCAACAAAAAATAAATTAGCGAAATCGGTTCAGCTGCTCTCGAGATTTGCGCATAGCAACACAATCAGCGATTCATTTTTATATTATAGAAGATAGATGGTGCGGAACTCTTCGTGCGCGAGCCCGGCGCGCACTTGGCCGGTTTTTTATAAGTAGTCTTCCTGCATCTTGTTACGAGTATTTGACCCAAATTATGCTATTGCAAGTCACCAAGTAGGTAGGTTGTTAGCATAGCAAATTGTCACTCACGGTGAAAGTATCAACGCCTACAGAATGTTGGAATGAATGATATATGAGCTACCATGACTTTTAAAATAATACCTAGTCTTTGTTGTTTTAAGAATAATAGGAAACGAGGTTGCGTATGTACAAGACGTAGTGATGATGATAGAGAAAGGTATGCTTAGGTTTGGGCATAGAGAAGATGGATGAAGGAAATACGAGTATGTTGTGTATACAGTTGTGTGTACACAGTCCCCTGTCATGATTTTTTGTAAAATCGTGAATACATACATACATACATAAAATCACGCCTGTTTCCCAGAGGGGTAGGCAGAGATCACGGCTTTCCACTTGCTACGATCCTGACATACTTCTTTAGCTTCATTCACTCTCATCACATTCTTGAATAACTCGGAAAATACGTATAAATCCAGTGGGCCTCCTTATCTAACTAAAACAATAGTTAATTTTCTTCGATATAGGACACGTTTTTTGGCAAATGTTTAAAATAATTGCCAGGACAGCATTTGTATGGGACCTGTACGAGCTTACAGAGAAATGCCCGTATGTTTAAAAAACTAAAAAGAAAACCGACTAAAATGTGTCGGATCAATCGAAAAGTCAATTGATATTGCTTTTTCTAGGTTCTATGAAGGTACTTTTGTTTAAAAAAATTAAAAATATAATTTTTTGATACCTTAAATTTTAAATATTCAAATAATTATAGTGAGGATCTCTATTTTTTTTAAATAAAATATAATATAACCTTTAAAATTGGTCAAGTAATTTTTAGGTCATTTATTATTTGGCTTGGCTCCTAAGACGTTAGAAAGTCTTCCTTGTGATTTTATTTAAATAAATACCTTTTTTTCTTTGTAGTAGATTAGCTCTTATACTCTTTTGTGTACCATACTTGGGGATTACAGTCGTGATCCTTAATTAAATGAAATCTTCTCATCATTCCAGGATGTGATTTACGATGTTCCATGCGACTACACTCCGACCCCAGACTCCGCGTCGCCAAAAATGGCGAAAACCGACTTCCAAAAGCTGCTGCAGAACTTCGAAAATGGCGTCCCATCGAAACCTGCCTTAGAAAAGTCGCCACCGGCGAAGCTGACTCCGAAGTCTTTGGATGCTGTCAAGTTCTCCTTCCAGACTGAAGTGAGGAGGTATAAGCCGGAGAGAAGTGGATATTATCTGCCGAAGAAGAATCCTCAGATTGATGTTGATAGAGAAAACGTGAGTACTAAATACTACTAATATTAAAACCGGCCAAGTGCGAGTCGGACTCGCGCACGAAGAGTTTCGTAGTTTACACAGCTAACAACGTTATATTTCAATGATATTGATGAAAATAATAGAAACATTGACACTTTAAAGCTTAATATTTCACAAACGGATTTCTTTATCGAAAAGTTGTTCTCACAAACCCATACTTTGTAAAGACCTATCTGAAGATATCCCACACCATGGGGTAAGCGAGAAATAAAAACACTTAAGTTGTAAGAGAGGTACCCTAAAAAAACTTGTTTTTTAAGATTTTATTCTACGACTTCGTTGAAATTATTAATAAATACATGCCAAATTACAGCTTTCTAGCACTAAGCGTCTCTGAGCTAGGCTGCGGACAGACGGACGGACGGCTGGACATGGCGAAACTATTAAGGGTTTCTTGTAGACTCGAAACTCTAAAAACTACGAGTAGTTGTACCCGTGTGATACTTCGTATGCATGATGGTAGCGAGCAGTGATAGATACGTTTTATTTCAAAATTTGATTTCTAGATAACATATTTAAAAATATACAGCCTTGTGACAGGCAGATGGACGGACAGACGGACAGCGAAGTCTTAGTAATAGGGTCCTGTTTTTACTCTTTGGGTACGGAACCCTATAAACTACTGTACCAATTTTAAACATTCTTTCACCTATCAAAAGTAACATTTTTACTAGTGAGCAACATAATAAACTCAAATTCAAATTCAAATTCAAATTCAAAAATCATTTATTTCAATAAAATCACAAGGATCACTTTGAAACGTCTTAGGAACTAGGTGAAGCTACGCCGATTCCACGCGACCAAGCCTAGAAGAATCAGGCAACAAACACGGCTTGGGGTCTACCTTTTTTTTATGATCCTTTCCTTAATGCTATGTAGAGCTCCAGTGTGGTGCCAATCGAACAAGGTGAAGGCTCAAACAAGAATAATAATTAAAAGTACCTACTATGTTACTTTTACTACGGTAACGAAGCTCTAAAGAAAACTAATGAATACGAAATCATTGCTATGCATGTATGTTGATTGTTGACTATTCTCAATATGTTTTGCATAGAAAGTAATTGCTAGTAGGAAGTGTATGACGGATATCTATACCGGTAAAAACAAACCATTGTGTTGGTGAATATACCAGTGTGGTGACTGGTGACTATCTAACGAATGCGGAACTTGAGAATTGTCACTATGACTATTTGTAGCACTTTGCAACATGTGGGTCTAGCGACCATACCGCAATTTCATACAGAGGTAGTTTAAAGCCTTGGGATGAACATTAAGCAACTTTGTCTATGAACTCTACGCTGATGTATGTATGTGTATGATGTGATCAGCCTAAACCACTGGTTCTAGAAACTTAATTTGGAAAATGCATTTCTTTTGATGTGTAGGGGTGCACTAATTTCCGAAATTAGACCTCTAAAGGGGTGCAGGCGGGTCTGAAGTCCGTTCAAAATAACTACACGTGAACTAAATCGCGATTCCTTCCACTAGTAAAACATAACCAATTCACATAGCTCCATTGTTAGTAACCAGGAACCATTATTATTCAATCAGTGAATAATAAATCTCGTACAATCACTTCATAACAATTCCATAAACTCGAACAAAGAGCTTTGTACTGTGTTTGCTAGCCACATCTATTAGACGTCGCAGACAACTAAAGTTCGGCTACTCGTCGATAGATGGCGTTAGGTGTTAGGTTTATTTTTTAGGAATAGAATTAAAAAACCGGCCTTGTGCGAGTCGAAAAACAGCAAAAATGACACGTTTGTTGTAAGGGAATACTTAAATATTTATTTGATACTGTTTTTAGTAGGTATTTGTTGATAAAGCGGCAATAGAAATACATAATCTGTGAAAATGTTAACTGTCTAGCTATCACGGTTCATGAGATACAGGCCTGTCACTGACAGACGGACAGCGAAGTCTTAGTAATAGGGTCCCGTTTTTACCTTTTGGGTACGGAACCCTAAAACATCCAAATCGAATCACCAGATAAAAATAAATGCGCGGTCATAACACCATAGTATAAATAAAATACGCGTCCAATCAAGAACCTCCTTTTATCGTCGGTTGGCTTAATCATTTAGCCTTTCCAAGGATTTCACGAATTATTTTTATTTTAAACTCGGTCAGGGTGAATACCAGACCTTTAAAATTAAGTAGGTACCTACTTAAGTAGGTGCATAACGTGAGATTAAACTTAAAATAAACATTATTTTTAGTACATTATCTTGTTATCGTATTCACCTTAGTTTCAATTGTATTAATGTAGGACTAATAGTTCCTTTTTAAAACCAGCCAAGCGCGAGTCAGTCTGACTCGCGCTTGGTAAACGCTTAAGTAAACGCGCTTCGGTAAACTCGGTTCCGCCGTACCCGTCTGTAAAAAATATATTTTATACCATACCTACTTTAAAAAGCTTATTTTATTCACGCAAAACAGTGAATAAAAAGGCCTTTTATTCACTGTTTTGTTTTATTCACTATTTTGGTGTTTGAATTTGGAACACAAAATATATCCGGTCTCTATTTCAATGCTTACACAAACTCCTTGCGCTGAGATTCGAAATTCAAAACTCTTTGGTGCAAATAAATTCTCGTGATTTGATTGGTCGATATTTGCGACAAGGAGTTTGGCATTAGATTAAATAAATATTCTCGTAGTCATGGTATAAAGTATAGTATGCAACTCCTGAATAAAGTACGAATTTATATCGAGGGCCATGAATCACTCGCGTCGTTCAGGATTCTAACAGATGAATCACTCGCTGCGCTCGTGATTCGATCATTAGAATCCTTCACTTGCTCGTGACTCATCTACGGCCCTCGCTTTAAATCCGTCCTTTATTCACTAGTTGCATAATATACTATTTATACCATACCTACTTTAAAAAGCTTATTTTATTCACACAAAACAGTGAATAAAATGGCCTTTTATTCACTGTTTTGTTTTTATTCACTATTTTGGTGTTTGAATTTGGAACACAAAATATATCCGGTCTCTATTTCAATGCTTACACAAACTCCTTGCGCTGAGATTCGAAATTCAAAACTCTTTGGTGCAAATAAATTCTCGAGATTTGATTGGTCGATATTTGCGACAAGGAGTTTGGCATTAGATTAAATAAATATTCTCGTAGTCATGGTATAAAGTATAGTATGCAACTCCTGAATAAAGTACGAATTTATATCGAGGGCCATGAATCACTCGCGTCGTTCAGGATTCTAACAGTTGAATCACTCGCTGCGCTCGTGATTCAATCATTAGAATCCTTCACTTGCTCGTGACTCATCTACGGCCCTCGCTTTAAATCCGTCCTTTATTCACTAGTTGCATAATATACTATTATTCTGTTTTTAGTATTTGTTGTTATAGCGGCAGTAGAAATACATCATCTGTGAAATTATCAACTGTCTAGCTATCACGGTTCATGAGATACAGCCCTGTGACAGACAGACGGACAGCGAAGTCTTAGTAATAGGGTCCCGTTTTTACCCTTTGGGGACGGAACCCTAAAAACGAATATCGTCCCTTGACTTTTCGATTGGTCAAAACGTTTTCGTCGGTTTTCTTTTTAGTTTTAAAAACGTAAATATATTATTACAATTATAATATTGTCTTTACGCACACTAGTTATATCGACGGTTAATGACCGTGTGTACAGACAAACAGTAATACTACGATTAAAGTTGTATGCTTCGGTAATTTTCGTGTTTCCGAATTGCAACGAATACGCAATCAATATTATATGCGCGGTTGTGGTTTCGATTCCCACCAAGGACAAAAAAATAATTTTGTGTGATGAACATTGATGTTTGTTCCATGACTGGGCGATATAATGTATTATATGTATGTGTTTACATGATTTATTCGTTATCCGGATCCCATTGTACAAGCTTTGCTTAGTTTGGGGCTAGGTAGCACTGTTTGAAATGTCCACCAATATCTATTTATTTGTTATCCGGCCATTCCGTCTTCGTCAGTTACTAACGAGCGTGGAGAATCTTGTGAAAGTGTACATTAGTACTAAGAGAGGAACTCTCGTAATTCTACCCTTAAAGGGGTACAGCGGGGTTTGTAACTAACTTCAAGTTCGAAGTTTTGCTCTTGTTCAGTATAAAACCTAAATTATGTACATAAAGTATTTTTGTAGATAGTAGGTTAGGTACGTTTGTTTGTTTGGTTCTCATCATCATTATCTGTGACTCACAGCGGAAAGAAATCGCGTTACACGCCATGATAAGCTAAGTTTACATGGCGGCCATATTGTAAACTATTTTATTTCATGGTTGTAAACTGTTGGTCGAGTTATAATTCAAGGGTCGAACCGCTCGAAATCGAATCCCGGTTATGGATAACTAAAAAAAAACTTGTACAATTATGCACAATAAAAAAAATATTTCTATGCACACGTACATAGGCGAACTTAAGGCGCTGCCAGTTCCTAAAGCCACGGCAGAAACGACTAAGACAGTTAACAACGGCAAACTCTAGATGGCGTATGCGTATCGTAAATATTATCGACAGTTTTTATGAGATCGCGTTGCTGATACCTACGTAGGCAAGTAACAGGGGTAGCTTTACCCAGATTACCCACCCCTCATAACCATTTTCTCTTTTTCAATATTTTTTTAGAGTTGTTACCCATCTTTAGGTGCTTCGATAAATTACTCCTGCTACCGACCGCTGCAATGACGTCAAACACACGTCTGACGTTGACAGTAGTCACGGTGGTACAGATCCATGGGCTGCGCGTGGTCCGCCTTTGCTTTTCGAATAAATTAATGATATAAATTACAAACCTATTCTAGTAGAAATCTAGATCTACATATTACCTATCTTTAACAATAAATCACAAGTTGATCTTAATAGTAGGTATCAAAGTATTTCGATCATACATTCTAAAACGTATCATTTTGAAATAATATCTTTATCGTGAAAAGTTTCTGCTATTATGTTTTCAGCTTAATAGAAATCTAGGTAGGAACCTGAAGTAATATATTTATAAAAATAGGATATGTGGCTTGTTCAGAAGTATTTCTTTTTTCGTTTCGAAAAAGAGCAATCGTCGACATACAGGGCCTTAATGCCAGCTAACATTTTCTTACAGCTATCATTTGTGTTACTTGGAAAGGCAATGGTCGTGGTGGCATCCTAAGGAAATAAGTTAGTTTTTTTTTGTGATTAAAAAAAGTATTAATATATTAATATATAAAGTTGTAATAAATATATTATATACTTACAAACATGCATAAATACAGCCAACTCTTAAAGAATTGAAATCCTTTGTAAATATAAGAATTTTATTTTTATTATTTGACCATACTAAAAATAATCCAATAAAACGTTTCTACAAATCGTTGTTTATTACTTTTAATTAGACCACCTCAGTTTCGTTATCTGCAATGTAGAGTCTACACTATAGTTATAGTATAGACTAGCGACCCGCCCCGGCTTCGCACGGGTTTAATACATATAAACCTTCCTCCTGAATCACTCTATCTATTAAAAAAAACCGCATCAAAATCCGTTGTGTAGTACATACATACATACATACAGACGCGGGAAGCGGAAAGCGACTTTGCTTTATACTATGTAGTGATCATACAAACCTTCAAATTGGTAACCGCCTAATCATTTAAACCCGGTTAAAAGTTTGCAAGCGCAATGTAAACCGAGTCATATCCCGCGCCAAGGTTTTGCCAACAGTAGTGTCCATTCAGCTCGACCGGCGAGCTGTTCCGCCGTTAGAAATATACCGTTATTCCCCCCCCTCCCTCTCCATCCACCCCCTCCTCCCACTAGGATCCCCAGGGGATCTACCCGCAAACCGAAAACGAAACATCCTAACAATATTACTTTTCAAACTATCGTGATTAGTCGTATTTTTACACGGGTCTCAGGGGATCAGTTCAAACTGTAGTCGAAACGATGTAACTTTGATAAGAATATTTGTTACGATAATTCGTTTTCAGTTCGTGAGTGGTGTTTCCCTGGGCATCAGAAGTTAAGTGTAACACACCACAACACCTAAACCATGAACATATTGTAACATTTTAACTAGAAATACTTCTAATTACTACGTTTTTTTCTTGTATTGCTGACGTTTCGAGACAATACAGATGCTTTCCATCATGATTTACCGTTGATCGCGTTCATAGGCGATGCTCATGATGAAGAGCATCTGAATTGTCTCGAAACGTCAGCAATACAAGAAGTAACGTGGTAATTAGCCGTGTTTCTAGTTAAAATGATTAACAAGCATGATAGTTTTGGTTTTATATCGTACTATCGGTACTAATTTCTGGGGGGAAATCCAGATTGAAATGTGATAGTGCGTTTAGTGCCAGTACTAAGGATTTGTTGTGGAAAGTAGAAGGACCATGGTACCACAACCATACCAGCGACAAATAGGTAAGTGTTTTTAGAATCCTACTAATATTGGCTCTTTAGTCAACTGGGCCCGCTCGAACTAGCCCCGCGGGCCCAGTTGACCTAATGCATATTTTGAATTGGTCAACTGGGCCCGCTTACAAAATTTGGTATTAGAATAGACAAGAAGAAAAGTGTTTCAACTATTGTCGAATATTTTAATGGAATACATAAATCCAATATCAACATCGCTCTACTTTTAGAAGGGCTATGTAGTGATAAGGCTTACTTCTTGATTGCGTTGAAAAACCCTACAGATCTCAAAATTTCAAAGAGGTTGCCTGAAACCATAAGAGAAAAAAAAATTACTTTGCAATAAACGAATTACTTAGCGGCAATATTACTGGTAAGCCATTGTTTAGAGAAATTGAGGTTTTAATTTTTTGTGATCATTAATGAAATAACTGTGATTTTTAAGTAGCTATTTTTATTTATGATTGATGTAATAGTAAATTATAAATAAATAATAGGATTACGACTGTAATCTCCAAGAACGGTAGACATCTTCTTAGATCTCCAGACGCTTAGATCATTTTAAGATGTCTAGTGGAGGTAGTCAGAGGCACGTCCAAACATTATATCTGGCCATGCCCACATTTTGCAGTAGTCAGCATTCCATACATGACAGGTGGCATGCCCATCGCCGCTTATAAGAATACTAACTGGTTTCCTCACGATGTTTTTCTTTACTGTTTTGAACACTTGTTTTTGATGCGCATATAAATTTTTCGAATAGAAAAATCCTCATTGATGCACGCCGGGATTTGAACCCACGACCTTCACATTGAAAGTCGAGGTACCTCCCTTTCAGCCAACACGGCTTATGTCATAGTATATTGTCGATTTTGAATAGTTTTAAGCAAGTATCAAGAATTAATCAAACAACTGTGATTTTATGTATCTTTTTAAATTTTGAATTATTGTTTAATGTTGTTTTTGAATAATTCAAAGTAAGCATTAGTCAAAAGACTCATTTTCAAATATTTTAATTTTATATTGTTGAATAGAATACATCTGATAAAGCATTCTGACAAGCTTTCAAATTCTTTCAGTTTACATTTTTGTATATTATGAATTTTGACTAGTTCTAAGTGAGCCCGAACAGTAGCAAAAGAGCCCGATAAACATTAGTATCATATTATAATCATGTGAAGGTGTTTTATTTTTGTTTATCTCTAATACGTTTTGTACACTTCTGTACACGGATTTGAAATCAGACAATAGATTTTTTGTTCAAATTGGTAATGGGTCCAGTCGACTAAAGAAAACTAATAAATTAAATGCATTAGGTCAACTGGGCCCGCGGGCCTAGTTCGAGCGGGCCCAGTCGACTAAAGAGCCCTAATATTATAAATGCGAAAGTTTGTGAGTTTGTATGTATGTTTGTGCCTCAATCATGCTGTAGATGTAGATTATAGTGCCCGAATAAAACATAGACTACTTTAAAATACGAAAAACATTCCCAAAATGATTAAAAAACGCATAAGGAATGATTTTGATATAAATAGCGCTGGTGTGCAATAAATCTGACATCAGTCGTCATAGCAACGTGCGTTAATGTGTGTGCTATGTGATTATTTAAATTTAGACAGGACGTCTGTCGCGGGTCTGCTAGTTTAAATAATTCAAGAAAACCGACGAAAATGTTTCGACCAAGGACGTTATAGTTTTTTTAAGTTTTATGAAGGAACTATTTAGTCCTACATGAATACAATTTAAATGGGACCAAGTTGGGTCTATTCTCTACATAATAGAAAAATAATCATAGAAATCGAATTACCAGGTAAAAAGATATGCGCGGTCATACATAACAAAAGCAAGAATGTTTACATGTCGAATTGAGATTTTTCTCTTTCGTCGATTAAAAATGAGTAGGTACCATTGTACTAACACCCACACAGGACCAGGCATCAGTAGGTACTTACCAGACTTTGTACAATTTGCAATGAACCAACTTCTGATAAGGATTTGTGTTATCGTCTGTGTTTTTTTATATTTATTACAAGCTTTTATTTAACTTACGATGTACTCGTATGTATGATTTTACTATGTTTGTTCGAGTGGAATTTAGCAACTCAATTTTGAAGCAGTTGTTCCCAACCGATTGAGCTGAAATTTTGCATACACCTTTAGTTCTAATCTGGTGACAATACAATAATATAATGACAGCAAGCTGGTCGGATGAGTTAGAGTCTGTTCAACGGACACTGAGTCTGTTCAATGGAACACCGTAGTAAATAGTTCGATTTCATTTTTTTTACCAAACTTTATGCCATTATTATCAGTAACGGTTATAAAAAATAACCTACGACCTCTTCTCATACCTACTAAAATTTCATAAAAATCGGTCAAGCCTTTTTGATGGTCAAGAGTTTTGTAACAAACACGCGAGAATTTTATATATATATAAGATGTGTTAAATAACAGCTGCGCTAAAGTAAGCATAAGTAGTTCAACAACGCACCAAAATTAGCTGAACAATGCGCTTGCGCTTATCAAGATAGTATTGCGTAATCGTAACAAAGAACAATGATGCTACGATTATTCATCTAATTAGCATTGCACCACGTGTTTGTTTAGTGCAAATGATTCTTACGACGAAAACACGATACTTACGAGATAAGTTTTCTGTTAGAAAATATTTTTTAAACAGAAAAACTTCATTCGAACTTTTTCGGTATGAAAAGTTTTTACTCAATCGAACTATTTACTAAGGAGTTCCGTTGTGAGTGTCTTGAGCAGCTCTTGACTCCATCATCAGATCGGCTCACTGTAACCATATTATTGCATTGTCACCGAAGTTACGTAAGTATGCAAAATTTCAGCTCAATCGGTTGGGGATAACTGCTTCAAAATTGACTTGCAACCTTGCAAGATTTCACCTTGATTGGAGATTTCCAATGACAATATAAAATTATGGTACTAGCGAGCTGGTCTGATGATGGAGCTCGAACTTAGCCATAAGAACTCCCTAAATATACAACATAACCACTTCATGTTTGGACTCGTTTGATTTGTTTTGACGAGTACTAGAGCCCTAGAATTAATAAAAGCTTGATTAAAAAAAAAACTGAGAATATGTCTTAGTCTTAGTGTAACTGATTCCTTCACGGTCACATAATATGAAGTGTCATCTCGCATCTGTATTCGTACCCATGACCCCTCCGGTCAGAACAACCGCCGTTGCACCCAATGCCAATGGTATTAGATAAGGGTTTAGGTAAATAAGCTTATTTACTACATATCTTATACTTCCTTCTTTGAAAATGTGGACATTTGCTAAATGTTATGTTTGGACGTGCCTCTGTCTAACCCCTTAGACATTTTCAAAGGATCTGAGCGCCTGAAGATCTGAGATGTCTATTTATTAAAAAAAAAAAGGAATTAACTCAAAACTATTGGCCCCTTTTTAGGGTTACGAGTCTACAAGAAACCCTTATAGTTTCGCCATGTCCTTCCGTCCGTGCGTCTGTCCGCAGCTTAGCTCAGAGACGCTTAGTGCTAGAAAGCTGTAATTTGGTCATTTCACCTATCAAAAGCTACATTACCAGCGAGTAACATTAGGCTATATTTTATTTAAAAAAAAAACTAGTGATCCCCAATGATGTATTAAAACTATAGATACGTTGTCCGCACTCTAAAATGGCAACATGAAATGAAGCCAATTGGCCACATTGCGCTCAGTCACGCACCAACCTGTCGCGCGACGCTATGTTTGTTTTTAATGTAATTTGACTATTACTTATCCTGTGGCGTAACTGAAGATGTTTATTTATCTCCCTCTAGCAACAGGCATCCCGCCGTACGGTGTCATATTTTTTTTCCCTTTCTTTACGCGTATAAGTAGTTATCTAGTATTTTCGCCATTTTTAAGCGCCGAGATGTTGGTTGATAACGTGTCTATATATAATACGTCATTGGTGATCCCCACTAGATTGGCAAAAGATGTAACCTGAGGTATCAAAAATTTGCTTAAAATTCTAATAAGTACACCCAAGCGATGCCGGTAGCTAGTATCTTATCTATCCATGGCAATCTTACGGTCACTGTTCTTGGAAATACGTCTTGTATGTGCCATGAGTTACCATGATTTGCGTCATAGTGACTCACCAATTCGAGGTGCGGTTAATAAGTTTCAAGGACCCACCCCAGTTTTATTGATGCAATTTATACAGGGTAGGTTTCTCGACTACATTGTATCTATTAATGGCCGTGTTGGCAGAGTGGCTACCTTGACTTTCAATCCGAAGGTCGCGGGTCTGGGCCCTCGGACAAACGATTTCGACATCAACAACTAGCAGACCCGTGTTAGGCGTTGTCCTGTCAAATTTCAGTCTGTGATGTCAGATTTGCAAACCAGCGCCATCTATACCAAAATCATCCCTTTTGCGTTTTTTTATTATTGTACGGTTTACGTACACGGCAACAGAAATACATCATCTGTGAAAATTTCAACTGTCTAGCCTAGCAGACGGACGGACAGCGAAGTCTTAGTAATAGGGTCCCGTTTTTATCCTTTAGGTACGGAACCCTAAAAACTACTGATGCAATTTTGAAAATTCTTACACCTATCAAAAGCTACGTTATCAGCGAGTAACATAGGCTATATTTTATTTTCAAAAAAGTTAGAGATCCCCACGAAAATTGCAATAATGTAACCTAAGGTATCAACAATTTGCCTATAATCTTTACTAGCGACCCGCCCCGGCTTCGCACGGGTAGCATGTTATTATACTTAAAAACCTTCCTCCTGAATCACTCTATCTATTAAAAAACACCGCATCAAAATCCGTTGTGTAGTTTTAAAGATATAAGCAAACATACATACAGACATACAGACGCGGGAAGCGGAAAGCGACTTTGCTTTATACTATGTAGTGATTAGAACATTCGTGCAGATATAGACAGATAGTTATAAATAAAAGAATCAGTGCAAAGTAATAAAACTCACAAATTTATACTATACCAACGGGCGTCGGCCTGTCTGTACCCAACAAAGTTATCTCAAACCAATTAGTTTTACAAGTAATGATGGGACAAGATACATAAAAAAAAATATCGACATCGATAGCACGGAATAGGTCAACGATAGTATATATTATTATTATTTATTTATTTATTACATAAGTATTTTCCATTCAGCCAACACGGTTATGTAAATATTACGCAAATGCCAAATATCATTTTAAACTGCTTCTGACTACCCCTTTTTGAGATGGTGTGTCTACTGTACTTGGGGATTACAGTCGTGATCCTAATGATGATTTTTGTTTTTTTATTTTCAACCGATAAAAAACTAATTGCTGTATTCGACGCGTAATTTTTTTTATTTATGATCACGCATATCATTTTAATTGGTGATCCGATTAAGATGTTTTTTATTAATATTGTGTTGAGAATAATCCAGAGTTGATCCCATTCAAATTGTATTTATGTAGAACTAATAGTTCCTCCATAAAACTTAAAACGAATATCGTCTCTTGTCTTTCCGATTGGTTGAAACATTTTCGTCGGTTTTCTTTAAGTTTTTAAAACGTTATTATTAATAAACGTATTATTTATAAACTAGGCGACCCGTGACAGACTTTGGCTTGTCCTGTATAGTCAAAACTGATGTCAGATTTTTTTCACACCAGCGCCATCTATACCAAAATCATCCCTGTTGCATTTTTTTCATCTTTTTGGGAATGTTTTTTAGATTATAAACCCTATGTTTTATTCTGGAATTATATCTATATTTACAGCAAATTTCATATTAATCTGTTTTGTTGTTTAGGCCTGATTAACTTTCAAACCGATTTAAAAACTAAAAGAAAACCGACGAGTATTTGTCGATTGCACATACGTTTCTTTCTTCAGAATAGTTACAATTACAATTGTCCATCTATCTGCTGTTCTATTCCATAAATTATAATGGAATATTTCCGTACCCACTTCCGATAATGTTATCGATATGAGTATTTACTCGAGGAATTGTACAACACTATAAATCACAATCAGGGCGACGTCATTATTATAATAATTGTAATGACCTAGCCTCATTTGTTTATGATTTTCGTGGATGGCGTTATGCAACTGTCTCAAGACGGTAGACATCCTCTCAGATCTCCATGCACTCAGATCTTCGTAGACGCCTAAAGGGGATAGTCAGTGGCACGTCCAAACATTATATTTGGCACAATACCCACATTTTGCAGTAAGTAACATACCATCATCATCATCTTCTAGCCCTTATCTCACTTAAAGTGGGGTCGGTCAATGTATTCTTCTTCCATTTCCCTCTATCAGCCGTCATCTCATCACTCACTCCTTTCTTACTCATGTCATATTAATATTTAATATCATATATTAAGTAATATTAATTTAAAAATAATCACGACTGTAATCCCCAAGTTCGGTAGACATCCTTTCAGATCTCCAGGCGCTTAGATCCTTTGAAAATGTCCAGTTAGATGGTCAGAGGCACGTTCAAACATTATATTTGGCACGTGCCCACATTTTGCAGTAGTTAGCATTCCATACGTGACAGGTTGCAAGCCCATCGCCGCAACATAATAAATATTATTAATATTAACTTGTAGGCAGAAAATGTCCTCTTACGTCAGCTAACGTCACTGGCCGAACTTTGAACTAAAGTATGGAATATCCCAATAATAATAACGTTTTATGCATATTATATGCAAATATACAATAGGTATATTTGCATATAATATGCTCTCTATAATATAATCAGGATTGGTCGAATCGACGATGACGTAACATGCTTGTCAATATGTCATCGCCTGCCTTGAAAAACTTGACGTTTGTGTATTTGTTGACAAGCATGTAACGTCAGAGAAACTAGTCCGACGCCATTTGCATAAAGAAGTGTTTTTTGCGGGTTATTTAAATTGTCGATATTTGGGGGCACGGCAGTGCCCCCGCCAAGTCGAGCGCGAAGCAAACACTGCCGTACCATCCTTTACTGGAATCATTACGCCGCATTTTCAGGCCCCTATTTGAGAACCTCTGGATAAGACCAGAAGGCAGAAATTTTCGTCATCCAGTAAGCTATAATCACATACTTAAAATCCAAAATTTCAAGTGTGTAGGTCATTTAGTTTCGAAGTTAAGCGAAAGCAAAGTTTCGCATTTTAGACAGACACTCACTCACTCACTCATGATCATCAGAATAGAACTAGGACTTCCCATAAACTCAGAGAGCTGAAATTTGGAACAGAGTTAGGGTTTAATGGCCACATAATGGGAAAACCATAAAAACTAGGATAATCGAAGATCTGGAGTACCTGGTGACCCTGATTAGAAAACACAAGAGCCTAACCAAACTATTAGAGATCGACATACCGCCTTTACAAAAAATATTCAACTTGGTGGGCCGCTTCATTTGATGACAAAAATCGAAGGTCTGAAGTATCTAATGAAGAACCCTCAGCTGTTCTCAGCTGTATTAAAGATATGGTAATGCCCCCTTCTAATATTGGTACATAAAAACATCGACTGTCATTGCAAAAATCCAGCGTAGTGGGACACATCTTCTAATTTAATTCTAATTTAATCTAGCCTATAGCGTTCCACTGCTGGGCGAATGCCTTCCCTTCTGCTTTTAATACGTATATAAATAAAATTAAAGGAAAACTCTGGATAAGACTAGACTGGCTTTTATACTTATACTTACAAGATTACAAGAAGAAATAGTCGAACGATTAACTTTATTCTACTCGAACATTACACAAATTAAATAAACAAATTACACTAAAATATTAATTTCGCTCAAAATTTGGTAAAAATATAATGCATTGGACTAAGAATGGCGAACTAAGAATGGTTCCTTACTGCGATTTTGCGATAATAAAGAAATCGCAGTAAGGAACCTCAGAATTGGCACGACTTTGTCTAGATTTCATTATTTTTTAGAGATAAACAAGCAACCCATCGAGACTTGGCTAGTTTTTTACAGAATGTTTTTGGTGGGATTTAATTTATATTTAAATTTTTTTTTTATGGGTTCACAGTCACTCCTGAATAATCTAGAATGGTTTTCAAAATCTTGTCAAATAGCCCATTGCATTTACTGGGTGTACTAAGACTACCCCCGAATATTGAAGGCACAAGCACACCTACTGTGGTGTCTAGTACCTTGTGTAGAAGGTAAGAGACAGATTAGGGTTCAATTAAAATACCAGACTTCTATTATAACAGTGTGCAAGCGACCCGCTTGCTCGCCTCGACGTTCGGCTCTCGAGTCCCGAACTACCCCCGAAGCGGGTGGCTCGTTTGCCACGAATCATTTATTCATACACTTGTATATCACACCTACCCCAATGCCTTTAGTGAAAACCAAATAGGTGATATTTGAAATGTTTGGTTTTATGTATGGGCAGATTCTACCCGGATAAAACGGAAAAAGTAATAAAACTGCATTATCTTAAAAACGATCAAACTTAAAAAGAAACGGTCTATAATTTAATCAACGATATAATTGGGACAAACGTCACATCGTTTCCGACTATACTTTGAAAACTGGAACGACCGACATCACTTTTGACAATTGACATCATACATTCTACTACGAGTGCGGTTTTGCCGAATATATCGGAGCACAGTCACTGTCGTCGGTGATGTCGAAATTGTTTTGCAGGGGGCACTGAACATCCCGTTTTGGTTTTCGCGAGTAGTTTTGTTACACCCGATATAAACCGATGTCTGACTACCATCTAGGTAGGGTCTAAGTAGGATCATAGACCTGGTTGTGGTGCCTTTGGCTTTGGGCATTTTCACTTTAATACAATTCTTTGTCTATAGTCCGTTTTGATTAGTGACAGTTGTGATGCGTTACACCTCGATTGGATTTTCCTCGAGAGATTGTTTTGCCCACAAACAATGATTTCCCGTTTTGTCTATTTAAATATGAATAATTAATACATAAACATCGCCTGTTACAAAACCTTTACTTAACCTAAGAGATAAATAAATACTATATTCTATGTTGTTTAAAAATCGTCGTTTTAATATTTTTTTCAATATAAACTGTTTATTTGAAAATTAAAATGTTGTTAAAGTGCTCACAACTAGCACTCTTGCCCTGCTGTTGATGTTGACTGTACCTACAATGTAGCTCGCATTATACAAGGAAAAATATACCATTCGATTTACAGTTTATTAATAACTATAGGCTCATTACAGTGTAGTAGAGGAGTTAACATAACGTGTAGAATTCAAACTATCGCGGTTATTAATCATTTTAAATAGAAATACCGCTAATTACTACGTGTTTTCATGTATTGCTGACGTGAATTGTCTCGAAGCGTCGGCAATGCAAGAAAAAACGTAGTAATTAGCTGTATTTCTATTTAAAATACCATATATAAAAATTAAAATAAAAAAAAATAAGAAATACGTTTTTGAATTGCGCGTTGTTGAATAACACCACAGTTTTGGCGGTCGAACTATTATCATCAGCTCGGTTTTGTTGGTACAATACATCTCGGTACGGGTCTGATATGACGCTTAGATTTTTTTTAATGATTCCTCAATAATACGACGCAGTTGAAGAAACGTCATTTTTTTATATCGCAATTTTTTTAGTCTAAAAATTGTGTTTCTGACAGGTTTTTGACGAAAAACTGGTGACAATGTGAATTCAATTCGTTTTTATTCCAAAATAAAGTTAATAAAGTGATCGTTACCTAAAAGTTGTTTGTGGTGTGAAATTGTTAACAATTTGTATGTGACAATGTGACAGAAAAATACAAAAGAATAACACTATTGCATTGTGATTTACAAAAAAAGCTATTTATAAAGTGATTGTTACCTAAAAGTCGTTAATTGTGGGAAGTTTTAATCAATTGGTATGTGACAATGTGACACAACAAAGTATAATAAAATAATTTTGCATTGTGAGTTACGCGGTAGTGTTAAACATCATCCAAAATGGAGTTTCCATATGACAAAAATGGTAAATTATTTTTTAAGCTATTTTTTTTTATTCCAACCATATAACCAGCCGTATAACCATAGCATATGCCAAATGTAATGATTGGACGTGTCTCTGACTACCCTCTTCGCATCTCCCTTAGGAATCTTCGATGATCTGAGGGGATGTCTACCGTAGGTACTTGGGGATACCGTTTTTTGAAGTAATAAGTAAATTTACGGTTTTAGATTTTGTCAGTATTAAAGTAATGTTTAGACGTGCGCTTGATTACCCCCTTTCTAAGTATCTGGCGCATATATGAGTACCTAAATGACTGTGAAGTAAAAACGTGTTTAATTATTTTTTTATCTGCGAAAGATACCAAAACGTGTAGATACACGTGAGTAGTGACAATCAGCCGGTAAATAAACGAGAGGTCGCAAGTTCAATTCCCTAATCTTGACTTTTAGCACTGGTTTTTAGGGTTCCGTACCCCAAAGGGTAAAAACGGGACCCTATTACTAAGACTTCACTGTCCTTCCGTCTGTCCGTCTGTCCACCAATATTTATAAAAAATAAAAAGTATCACGACTGTAATCCCCAAGTACGGTAGACATCCTCTCATATCTTCAGACGCTTAGATCCTTTGAAGATGTCTAGTGGGGGTAGTCAGAAGCACGTCCAAACAGTATATTTGGCACATGCCCACATTTTGCAGTAGTTAGCATTCCATACGTGACAGGTTGCAAGCCCATCGTCGCTTATAAGAACACTAACTGGTTTCCTCACGATGTTTTCATTCACCGTCGTAAGCACGTGTTTTTGATGCGCATATAAATTTTCGAACAGAAAAATCCATTGATGCACGCCGGGATTCGAACCGACGACCTTCAGATTGAAAGTCGAGGTACATCCCACTCGGCTCAAACTTTTTTTTTCTTAATGATACCCCATTCCCGTACCTACATCTACCGAGAAAGAATCAGTTATAGATGTGGTATTATAGTTTTATTTTTTCTCTTTCCAGTTGAATGCTCTCATGAACGAAATCTACGAGACGGTGACAGCTGCCTGCAATATGGAGGAAAATAAATTGGGTAGTTTCCCGACAGATCAAGGTGACGGAGGCTCTAGCGAAGGTACGTGTTTAGATATAACAGACTCAAGCATTTATTGGGGACTAGCTGACTAGTGACAGACTTTGCCCTGCCCAAATTTCAGTCAATTGAAAGATAGAGTGAAAAATAAAGTTATTTAAGTGCGAGTGCAAGTGCGAGTTGGATTCGCGCACGAAGGGTTTCGTACTATATAAAAAACTAAAAAACTATAAAAAACTATCTATAAAAAACGGCAAAAAAAACACGTTTGTTGTTGTAGCAACAACAGAAGTACATCATCTGTGAAAATTTCAACTGTCTAGCTATCACGGTTCATGAGATACAGCCCTGTGACAGACAGACGGACAGCGAAGTCTTAGTAATAGGGTCCTATTTTTACCCTTTGGGTACGGAACCCTAAAAACCGACTTCAAAACTATATCTATCTATACCTCATATACATAATGTAGGCCCCTACCCCTGCTAGCCCTCCACTCGGTGTATGCCAATGAAAGAAGGGCAAGGTCTATAGTTGAAAACCACTATCAATGCCCATAAATTTTAAAGGTTTCTCTCGATTTCCCTGGGATCCCATCATCAGATGCTGACTTGGTGGTAATGGGACCACCTCGGAAGTATAGGCTTTCAAAAAAAAAAAAAATTTTGTAAATCCATCCACAAACGCCAGAATAATCGAGTAATATACACACAAAAAAAAAACATACAGGCGAATTGAGAACCTCCTCCTTTTGAAGTCGGTTATAAATAACGTGATAAGAAAACGGTGTGGAGTGAAAGAAGACGTAGTGATGAGGATTGAGAAAGGGATGCTTAGATGGTTTGGGCATGTAGAGAGAATTAATGAAGAAAGATTGATAAAACAGGTTTATAAGGCGAGTGTGAATGGGAACGTTGGAAGAGACCTCGGCGTATTTTCTTGGACCAAATTGGTAACGTTTTGAAAAAAGGCCAGGTCATGAGTACTCTAAACCGACGAGCAAGCATGAGGAATGTGATGAGAGTGAATGAAGCAAAAGAAGTATGTCAGGATCGTAGCAAGTGGAAAGCCGTGCTCTCTGCCTATCCCTCTGGGAAACAGGCGTGATTTTATGTATGTATGTACTGTACATTTCAGTAATCGCATAGAAAAAAACACTATCAGGAAACTTCCAATTTTTTCCCTATACAGCTTGCCCTGATAAAATAAATTACGAATATTTGTATAATGCGTATAATTCAGTAGGTACCTAGTCAACACTAATGTCAGATTTTTTTAATAAAATAAATTTTATAACGAATTTTGATAGAATGCGTAGAATGCGCGTTCATTCGGTAGTCAATTGATGTCAGGTTTTTTTGACAAAATGAATTTCCAATACCGACCTTGGTAGGATTCAACCTTTTTGTTAGAATGCGTTGCTATGACAACTCAATGTATCGCCATCTATACCAAAATCATCCTTTTGCGTTTTTTTTATCTTAGAGGGGCTTAATCCGTTTTGTCGTTTATTTTTGATTAGGGAACAAACATAGCAGCCTTATCAAAAACTTTCGCATTTATAATATTATTATGATTAAATTGTTTCTTCTTTCCTTTGCAGAATCAGTAAAACTAACCCGCAGCCTAACAGAGAAGCGAAAAAATTACGTGCGACGCATGTCCTCTCGCCTCGCGTACTTGGAGCCGAAGAACATCAGAACCACGCGACGTCACCAAACATCCATATGCTCATACAAATCTGATAATTTGAATCCTGAGAATCCATACTCTACGTTTCGATCTTGGAAGAGCTTTAGGGCTTCGCAGAACAATTTAACTAGCAAGATGGAGTCGGACTCGAAGTTTAATCTTACTGGTGAGTTTAAGTTAAAATGAGCCGTTTAAACAATAAATGGTTGACGTAGTGAACGGTACATAGTGTTTGGACGTGCATCTGTCTACCACCTTTAGATATCTTCAATGGATCTAAATAAAAAAAATAAGAAAAAATACTACGAGCAGATCTATCTTTCAGTATTTAGTAAGGAGTTCCGTTGTAAGTGACTATTGAAAAGCTCCTGAATCCATCATCAGATCAGCTCGTTGTCACCATATTATTGTATTGTTACCAGAACTAAAGGTTAAAATAACTGCTTCAAAATTGAGTTGCAAGATTCCACCCGAACAAATATAGTTACATAATTACATTGCATGTTAAATAAAAGCTTGTAAAAATAATGACTACTGCGAAATGTGGGTATTGTGTCAAACATAATGTTTGGGCGTGCCTCTGACTACCCCCTTCAGATCTGTCCATATTTTGACATAAAATGTAGTTATTGTGACATGACTGTTTTAGTTAGACATATTGTATCCCAGACTTTTTGTAGATATTGATACCCATACATCTTCAATGAATCTAAGTGCCTTGAAATCTGAGCGTATGTCTAACGTACTTGGGGATTACAGTCGTGATCCTACTTAATTTAATACAAGTTTAAAGTTATTAAAACAAAATTCTTTCTCCACAGATTCAACGGGCAATATACTATCGATGAAGAACGACTTCGACGTCAGTAGCAGCAGCATTGACGCGATGTCTATCGATGAGAAGGCGGGCTGCGTCGATATTGAGTTGCCGTTCGAACCCCGCGACCAGGGACTGTTTAACGTGTGCCTATTGGTTGGACTGAACTATATGACAGCACAGGCGTATGTCAAGAGCGTGTTTCCTTGTCAGGTAAGTCAAAATCGATGAAATTTTGGTTATCAAATTTTATACAATGAATGAATGATATGATGAATGAATGATAGAATGAACGAATGATAGAATGAAAGAATGATATAATAAATAAATTTATTAAAACCGGCCAAGTGCGAGTCGGACTCACGCACGAAGGGTACCGTACCATTATCTATAAAAAACGTAAAAAAAATCACGTTTGTTGTATGGGAGCCCCACTTAAATATTTATTGTTAATTTCAACTGTCTAGCTATCACGGTTCATGAGATACAGCATTGTGACGTACAGATGGATAGACGGACAGCGAAGTCTTAGTAATAGGGTCCCGTTTTTACCCTTTGGGTACGGAACCCTTATAGACACCATTATAGACACCATGCTTGTTTCTTCTAGGCAGTGGTCGCTAAGGACAGGCGTAGCTTCATCTAGCTCCTGAGACGTTTCAAAGTGATTTTTGTGTTTTTTTTTTACCTTTTGCTTACAACGGCGAAGGAAAACATCGTGAGGAAACCAGTTAGTGTTCTTATAAGCGGCGATGGGCTTGCAACCTGTCACGTATGAAACGCTAACTACTGCAAAATGTGGGCATGTGACACATATAATGTTTGGACGTGCCTCTGACTACCCCCACTAGACATCTTCAAAGGATCTAAGCGTCTGGAGATCTGAGAGGATGTCTACCGTACTTGGGGAGTCGTGATCCTTTATTATATTTGATTTTGTTAATTTCAGGTGCAAGTACCTCAGCACATCGAGAACCTCATCTTCCCGGAGACCCTCAGCCAGGATAAGGGGGAGTGGTCTGCGGATGCGAAGTTCACGCAATGCTACTCGTTTGTGCTTACCGATGAGAGGGGAGAGAGGTCTTATGGGTGAGTTATCGTTGCGTTTTGATGGGGGACCGGGTGCTGGGGATGGATGAATGGATGGGTAGATTCTTAATTGCTAGCTAGTTAGAGTTTTGAGTAGTACTTTTAATTATTATTCTTGTTTGGGCCTTCACCTTGTTCTTGCACCACACTGGAGCTCTACATAGCATTAAGGAAATGATCAATAAAAAACCGGCCAAGTGCGAGTCGGACTCGCGCACGAAGGGTTCCGTACTATTATCAAAACGGCAAAAAAATCACGTTTGTTGTACGGGAGTCTCACTTAAATATTTATTTTATGCTGATTTTAGAGAAATACATCATCTGTGAAAATTTCAACTGTCTAGCTATCACGGTTCACGAGATACAGCCTGGTAACAGACAGACGGACAGCGGTGTCTTAGTAGTCCCCTTTTTTTACCCTTTAGATACGGAACCCTAGAAACATAAAAAATAATTCATAATATCTCGTAACCTACCTATTTACCTAACTACGTAGTTAGCATTCCACACGTGACAGGTTGCAATCCCGTCGCCGCTTTCAAGAATACTAACAGGTTTCCTCACGATGTTTTCCTTCACTGTTATAAACACGTGTAACGCGCATATAGGTACATTTTTCGAACAGAAATATCCATTGATGCACGGCCAGGATTCGAACTCGAAATTAATTGGAAATTAATAATATCTACCTAGGTACCTATTTACCTAACTACATGAATTCAATAATTCAATTTCAAACTTATTATTCGATCATGTGAAGTACCAACTTACTTTACCGATAGTGGTAAAATAGCGCCACCTGCCAGCGGAATCGCAAACCTCTTTCATCTTACCTCTCAAACCCCGAGCGGTCGCATGAGACCGCGAAAAGTACCTATAATACGTAGTAACATCAAATGAAACTAGATGGCGCTGGAATGCAAAAATCAAGTTTGTTGTATGGGAGCCCCCCTTAAATATTTATTTTATTCTGTTTTTAGTATTTGTTGTTCGAGCAGCAATAGAAATACATAATCTGTGAAAATTTCAACTGTCTAGCTATCATGGTTCATGAGGTACAGCCCTGTGACAGACAGACGGACAGACGGACAGCGAAGTCTTAGTAATAGGGTTCCGATTTTACCCTTTGGGTACGGAACCCTAAAAAATGATAGACCCCAAGCCGTGTTTGTTGCCTGATTCTTCGAGGCTTGGTCGCGAACAGGGGTAGTTTCACCTATCTACTATACTTAGCTCTATATAGCTCTCTCTATCGCTCTATCTACCTACCTATATATAGCTCCTAATACGTTTCAAAGTGATCCTTGTGATTTTATCAGGAACTGATCATTCCTAAGACCCTATTACCCTATTACTAAGACTTCGCTGTCCGTCTGTCTGTCACAGGGCTGTATCTCGTGAACCGTGATAGCTAGACAGTTGAAATTTTCACAGATGATGTATTTCTGTTGCCGCTATAACAACAAATACTAAAAACAGAATAAAGTACCTAAATATTTAAATGAGGCTCCCATACAACAAACGTGTTATTTTTTTTTTTTTGCTGTTTTTTTAGATAATGGTACGGTACCCTTCGGACTTGGCCGGTTTTATTTAGTTTCCGGGTAGACCTCCAGGCGTAGCTTCACCTAGCTCCTGAGACGTAGTGACTCTTGTGATTTTTTTGAAATGAATACTTTTTGACTTGTAATATGTTATGTATTGCATATAATAACAAAATATGTTTTGTTTTCAGATATTGCCGTAGAGTTCTACCAGAGGGCGCCACAGCATGTCTTCCTTTGTGCTATTGTCTTATCGGAAAGTATAGGGCCCCTGGATTCTATTATAAGGTACAAAACTAAATACCTACATTATTTTTTTACTCATATCTCAGTTGGTAGTAACTCTGCCTACTGCGCTGTAGGTTGTGGGTTTGATTCCCACCCAGGGCAAATATTTGTGTGATCAACATAAAGGTATGTCTGGGTGTTAGTATGTATAATATGTATGTGTTTATAAAAAAGTATATAAGTATTCTATCAGTTATCTGCTTCCCATAATGCAAGCTTTGCTTAGTTTGAAGCTAGTTAGCGCTGTATGAAATGTCTATTAATATTCATGTATTTTTTAAATATATTGTACGACTTTAATCCCCGAGTACGGTAGAACATCATCTCAGATCTCCAGACGCTTAGATCCTTTGAAGATCGGGGGTATTCAGAGGCAAGTCCTACATATTTGACACATGCCCACATTTTGCAGTAGTTAGCATTCCATACGTGACAGGTTGCAAGCCCATCGCCGCTTATAAGAATTCTAACTGGTTTCCTCACGATGTTTTCCTTCACCGTTTTGAGCACATCTGTTTGATGCTCGCATACATTTTTCGATCAGAAAAATCCATTGATGCACGCCGGGATTCGAACCCGCGGCCACCAGATTAAAAGTCGAGGTACCTCCGAGTCAGCCAACACTGCTTTTTTTTATTTAAGTATTATATTTAAATTTGAATTCCTTCACAGGTACTGCAAGAGATAGAATCCCATCACGGAGGCTCGGAAACTCAAATAAACCATGTTTTACAACAACTCTTCGAATCTGACTTCCCGAATCCCGGCGAAGACATCACCCTGACAATCGAGCCGGTTGACAGTGACAGTGACAGATGCGCCGACTGTCAGAACAACGACAAGTGCCGCAGCGATAGCTGTCAGGGGAATAGTGACGTGTGCGTCGACAGGTGTAAGGATGACAGTAAAACCAGTGACAGTGACAAGTGCCAAGTGAATGACAGGTGCAAGACTATGCCGGAAATGAGAGCGGAGAAGTTGTATGATCTCGAGAATAATAATAGCTTTCGGGAGCTGCTGCTGAGTTTGGATGGAGTTAGGTGAGAATTTATAATTATTTTTTATTATATTATATTTTTATATTTATTTTATTTTTATATACGAGCTGTCCAGACAGACGTTGTCCTGTCAAATTTCAATAATCCCATAGAAAAAAGGCACTTTCAGTTTTTATCGAATTTTCTGGCAACTTGTTCCATTTATCTTTTTTTAGGATTCCGTACCCAATGAGTAAAAACGGGACCCTATTACTAAGACTTCGGCTGTCCGTCTGTCTGTCTGTCACAGGGCTGTATCTCATGAACCGTGATAGCTAGACAATTGAAATTTTCACAGATGATGTATTTCTGTTGCCACTAAAACAACAAATACTAAAAACAGAATAAAATAAATATTAAAGTGGGGCTCCCATACAACAAACGTTATTTTTTACCGTTTTTATATATAATGGTACGGAACCCTTCGTGCGCGAGTCCGACTCGCACTTGGCCGGTTTTTTTTAACTACCTCAGCACTAAAGCTATGGGACAAAAAAAATAATTGCGCAGTGAGAGGGTACTTTGATTCGGAATCTGAAGGGCGTGAGGTTTGGTTTGGATTTAATTTGAATTTCGAAGACGCTTCCGACTGGTAGTGATCTGGATCAGTTAAGCTATCTATAGTCTGTTTGCAAGTTGTTAGTAAGCTCAGCTAATTCTTGTGTATTTTTTAAATATTCTGTAATGTGTTATTATGTGGACATAATGAGATGTTATTATCTGTAAATAAAGAGATTTAATAAAACAACTTTTCTTCAGAATAAAAACAATAACGAGACCATTGGAGCCGAGAGCTGAGGAGAGCAGTTCCTGCGATCTTCTGGACTCGCTTGGAACTGGTCTACTCGTGAAGGTCTTCGGATCTTTGCTGCTAGAGAGGAAACTTATAGTACGCTCTGATAAACTAAGGTGAGGACATACACACACACACACACACACACACACATACAATACATACAAAACATTAAATCAAACCATTTTTTGTTTGTAACTAAAAAAGTACAACTATATTATTCCTAGGTACTATACTATACTAGATAGATACAGCATATATTTATATTTTATATGTCTAATAAAAACCTTATTTTACAGCGCCCTCTCGTCGTGGCTGGAGGCACTGCAAGCCTCCCTGTACCCCTTCGTGTGGCAGCAACCCCTGATCTCGTGTGTACCCGCTGAAATACAGAGGGCGGTTTTGGAAGCACCCTTACCGATACTGGCTGGGATGCTGGACAAGGTGGAGGTTGATGGAGACAGCATTGAAGAGGTAATATACACATACATACATACATACACACACATACATACACAATTCTAAAATAAATAAATATATCTAAATTTGATTGAGATAGCATTGCAGACGCAATATAGACATACACATACACATACATACAAACGCACGCACACATTATTCTAATTATATAGAACTCTTGCGTCACTGACCGACTGATCTATCATCGCACAGTCTAAACCACTGGTCTAAGAAACTTGAAATTAAAATAAAATAATAAATAGGATCACGACTGTAATCCCAAAGTACGGTAGACATCCTCTCAGATCTCCAGACGCTTCGATCCTTTGAAGATGTCTAGTGGGGGTAGTCAGAGGCACGTCCCAACATTATATTTGACACATGCCCACATTTTGCAGTAGTTAGCATTCCATACGTGACAGGTTGCAAGCCCATCGCCGCTTGAAAAACTTGAAATTTTGAGGGTATATTTCGTTTAGTGTGTAAGAAAGGAACCCCCAAAATCCAGCCCCTAAGAGGGTGCAGCGGGGGTTCAAATCTGTCTTCCACTAGTTAAGAAATAATCTATATGTTTAAAATACTTTTATACCATACCTACTTTAAAAAGCTTATTTTATTCACGCAAAACAGTGAATAAAAAGGACTTTTATTCACTGTTTTGTTTTTATTCACTATTTTGGTGTTTGAATTTGGAACACAAAATATATCCGGTCTCTATTTCAATGCTTACACAAACTCCTTGCGCTGAGATTCGAAATTCAAAACTCTTTGGTGCAAATAAATTCTCGAGATTTGATTGGTCGATATTTGCGACAAGGAGTTTGGCATTAGATTAATAAATATTGTTTCACAAGTTGACCACCCTAATAATAATAATAAGAAAATTACGCTTAATTTCAGTCATTGCTCTAATTTTAATGTCCATTTCAATTAATGTAACAATTCTTATTTCTTGATTTAATTTCTATTTTCGCTTAAATTATGTCTTTTCTCGTAGTCATGGTATAAAGTATAGTATGCAACTCCTGAATCAAGTACGAATTTATATCGAGGGCCATGAATCACTCGCGTCGTTCAGGATTCTAACAGTTGAATCACTCGCTGCGCTCGTGATTCAATCATTAGAATCCTTCACATGCTCGTGACTCATCTACGGCCCTCGCTTTAAATCCGTCCTTTATTCACTAGTTGCATAATATACTATTTTTAATGATTATTTTGGCTATTGCAGGGGATGTTCATAGACATAACACATCCATCGAAGGTGCTATGCTATCAAGGGGATGAATCAACAATCCTCCCTACGAACAGCTACAAGACCCTGAAGACATCGCTTCAAATGGAGTCTATTAAGAATAAGGTACTTACGTTTATTTATAAGGTTGATAATGTACATATTTATAGAATTTAAATTATTATTATTATTATTTTTGAGACAATCCGATTTCGAAACTTCATAAATGTAAGATAAAACGAGGTAATTAACTGTATTTTCTATTGAATACTAGCTATCCCGACAGCTAGCTGCTCGCCCCGGCTTCACACGGGTTGTACCTGGATAAAAAGTAACATAATATGTGTTATTCTCATGTATAAGCTATATAATCCGTTTAATAATTTTTGTGTGAAAGAGTAACAAACACACACACACACACACACACACACTAACACACACACACAAACACACACACACACACACACACACACTCTCACACACACACACTCGCTCACACACACACACACACACACACTCACACTCACACTCACTCACACACACTCACTCACTCACAAACTTTCGCATTTATAATATTAGTAGGATCTACTCGTTCCAATTTTCAGGACCGAGACGACACAAAGACGCGAAACGTGATGATATCCGAAGCATTCCTTCGCTTCTTCGTGGACATCCTTGGGGACTTTTGGAGATTCTTCAGTGTGGGGATTCTCAAGGATGGGGATATGGGGAAAGGTGACATCATATTTGATGTGAGTATTTTAATTAAAACACGACTGTGATACTTGTCTCTTTGACTGAAAGAAAATTAAATGAAACAAACATGAAACATGATCACGAGTGTAATCCCCAAGTACGGTAAACATCCTCTCAGATCTCCAGATGCTCAGTTCCTTGAAGATATCTAAAGGAGGTAGTCAGAGGCACGCCCAAACATTATGTTTGGCACATCATATCATATTAATATTAAATTATACATACATACGGTTGCAAGCCCGTCGCCGCTTACAAGAATACTGACTGGTTTCCTCACGATGTTTTCCTTCACCGTTGTAAGTTAATGTGATCATTTTCTTAAACACAAAAATCCATTGATGACGTGACGTGACTCGAACCCACGACCTTCGTTTTGAATGTCGAGGTACCTCCCACTCGGTCAACAGGGCTTAACAAACAAACATGGAAAAAATCATTTTTTTGTCCTTATAATATTAGTATGATTCTATATAATTTGTAATCCTCTCCGTTCACAGAAAGATGCCTTCATCAAGAACGCAACATCAAAACAAAACCAATACTTCCTCGAGTGGTTCACAGAAACTGCTATGTTCAATCACTTCATACAAAACATGGCTGTCCGTTACAAACAGACCGAGCCGGACTCATACAAAGCTGATGATCTCAAGCCGGATCTGATGGACACCCCTACCCCCAACTTCTACCAACTCTTTGAAGAACGGATCAACTCTAGAAGAACAAGGACCACTGTGGATAGGAGTGGTTACAAAAACGCTTTGAATAAACGAGTGAAATTACTGAAAGCTAGGTTGAAGGAGTTGGTCGGATGAGGTTTATGAAGCTAGTGATTTAAACCTCCTGTACCCCCTTAGGGGTTGACTTTCGGAAGTTCTTAGTGCACCCCTACGTAGAAGGAATACATCCTTAAAATATCAAGTTTCTAGGACCATTCAAAACAAGCGGACTCATACAAACCTGATGATCTCAAGCTAGAGCTGATAGACACTCCTACCCCCAACTTTTTGAAGAACAGATCAACTTTAGAAGAACAAGGACCACTGTGGATAGAAGTGGTTACAAAAACGCTTTGAATAAACGAGTGAAATTACTAAAAGCTAGGTTGACAGAGTTGGTTAAGCGTTTTATATAAAACTAGCGACCCGCCCCGGCTTCGCACGAATCACTCTATCACTCTATCTATTAAAAAAAACCGCATCAAAATCCGTTGTGTAGTTTTAAAGATATAAGCAAACATACATACATACAAGCGGAAAGCGACTTTGCTTTATACTATGTAGTGATTAGTGATTTAACTACTGTGGATAGGAGTGGTTACAAAAACGCTTTGAATAAACGAGAGAATAGTTAGTTGGATAAGACTTATGAAATTAGTGACCTCCTGCACTTAAATAAATGCACCCCTATATAGCAAAGGAAGACACCCTCCAAATTTCATGTGAAACTAGTGACCTGTACCCCTTTAGGGGTTGTATTTAGGGAATTAAGGTACTCCTATAGAAGTAGGCCTTAAAGTTTCAAGTTTCTAAGACCAGTGGTTTAGGCTGTGCGTTGATAGATCAGTCAGACAGTAACGCAAGAGTTTTTATATATTTAGATAGATGTAGAAGAAAGAATGAATGAATGACTGGCCTCACAGGTCAGTTGGTAGTAACTCTGCCTTCTGCGCTGTAGGCTGTGGGTTCGATTCCCAGGACAAGCATTTGTGTGATGAACATCAATCATGATTGTTCTGTGTCTGGGTGTTAATGTATGAATTTACAAAAAAAAAGTAGGTATGCAAGTATTCTATCAGTAATCTAGTTCCCGTAGTACAAGCTTTGCTTAGTTTGGGGCTAGATGGCGCTGTGTGAAATGTCCACCAATGTTATTTTATCACAATAAGAAAGGAAAAATAGGCTTAGAAATTATACCTTAATTTAAACAAAATAATTACAGAGTTATGTAAAAGAAATATATATAAAAAAAGTTGTAAGTATTACAATCATTTTCAACCGACGAAAAAAGGTGATTCTCAAGTCGAAGCGTATATTTCTTTTTTTTTTTAAATAGAAATACGGCTTTTTATTGTAGTTTTTATTCAATTTTTATTTTGTTGGTTTTTAGGGTTCCGTACCCAAAGGGTAAAAACAGGACCCTATTACTAAGACTACGCTGTCAGTCTGTCTGTCACAGGGCTGTATCTCATGAACCGTGATAGCTAGACAGTTGAAATTTTCACAGATTATGTATTTATGTTGCTGCTCTAACACCAAATACTAAAACCAGAATAAAATAAATATTTAAGGGGGGCTTCCATACAACAAACGTGATTTTTTGCCGTTTTTATAGATAATGGTGCGGAACCCTTTGTGCGCGAGTCCGACTCGCACTTGGCCGGTTTTTAATTTATTATATATTTATTATGACCGCGCATTTTTTTATCTGGTTATCCGATTTCGATGATATTTGTTTTATTGTGTAGAGAATAGTCCCAAGTTGGTCCTATTTAAATTATATTCATGTAGGACTAATAGTTCCTTCATAAAACTAAAAAAACTAATATCGTTCCTTGACTTTTCGATTGATCGATACATTTTCGTCGGTTTCCTTATTATAATTCTTCCAACTATCATTGCATATAACATTGTATAGTATAACGGTTATAATAATTCTTATATTATTATTATTATACTAAAACTACATTCCTACAATCAGAAGTATAACTAAAAAAAATTGTATATGCATTTTGAACAATTATTAATATAAATTGTTTTTTAAAACCTTTATTTATATTTATTTATTCATTTGTAAACACAGGTATAATCAATAATAATAATAATTTAAGAGTAAATAAAATATGTTTTATACAAATAACAGGATGTAGAAAAAAAACTCCGAAAAGTTAAAATAAAAAATCACAACCCCTTCTTCGACCCCAGCTGCACCCCATTGGGGGTAGAAAAAAAAATCGAAATTTCAAATTTCCAGATCAGTTATTGAAAATATTTCTTACATCCTGTTTTAAATATAGCTTTAATTAGAATTGTTATTTTTATATAACTATTATTCTCATTATTATTGCCATAGTTAGAATTATAAAACCACTTATTATAACAATGTGTTTTGAATAATAATTATAACTATAAATGCGAAAGTTCGGATGTTTGTTTGTTACTCGAAAACCCAGATACGGCTGAACCGATTTCAGTGAAACTTTGTATATTGATAGATCATGACCTGTTTTGATACGTAGGATAAATATTCAGGTACCACGCGAGCGAAGTGTTAAAAGTTTAAAACCAATACAGAGTAAGATAAAATTAAATTTGAAAAATCTAAATTTTTAAGATTTTTTTTGCAATAAAAATGGACAGTTAGCTAATAAAGAGATAATTTGAATTGAGGAACCCAGTTGGTATTCTAATATAAGCGGCGATGAGCTTGCAACCTGTCACGTATAGAACGCTAACTACTGCAAGGGTGGCATGTGCCAAATGTGATGTTTGGACGTGCCTCTTGACTACCTTTAGACATCAAGTAATTGTAATTTTTTAAAGTTATTTTTGATTTTAAAATAATATTAAATATAATCACGACAAGAATCTCCCAAGTACGGTAGACATCCTCTCAGATCTCCAGGCGCTCAGATCCTTGAAGATGTCTTGGGTTAGTCAAAGGCACGTCCAAACTACATTTGGCACATGCCCACATTTTGTATTTTGCCTTAATTAATTATGAAATCCCATCTGTATAATCGAAGTTTTTTAATTATATTTAGTTAATTATAATCATAATTTGTAAGTGCTATAAAAATGTGCCTTATATTGAAGCTGTTATTGTTTCGTGCGATATTATTCAAAAATAAATTATGATATCGAATATTTTGTTTTACATTTTTACTTTTACCTATTCTACCAAAAATCATTAGTCAGAATGATGCGTCACCTAATCTCCTCTTGCTCCAGACATACTTTTTCTAAGATATCGTTATGAAATTTACAGGGTGTGTACATAATTCAAAAATAACTAATAATAAAAATAATAGTAATAATTTATTAAATAAATAATTAATAAAATTAATGTATTAAAGCCTCAACTGCCTAAAACGGTAGTGAAAAAATTCATAGGCCGGAAAACATGACTTTTCTCTACGTACTATATGTAGGACATTGGTTCCTAATACAGGTGTGCTACATATAGGACATAAGGATTTTTCATAAGAAAATTGTAGCTAAATATAAATATACATTTTCAGAAGTCTATGTACTAGACATAGTACGCTGGGGGCAGGAGAATAGAACATTTGCTTTCTTTATATTTTAGAAGAAATTAATCGCTTCAGCCACTTTGATGTCAGGATGGCTGGTCACCTCTGGCCGTAAATAACATGCGGCGTGGAATCGCTGAAATTGATATATACCAATAATATTATAAATGCGAAAGTTTGTGAAAAGAAATGTATATGTTTGTTCCACAATCAGGCCTAAACGACAAAACGGATTAAGATGAAACTTGCTGTAGTATGTAGATAAAAAATCAGAATAAATAATAAGGTATCTTAAAATCCGAAAAACAACCCCTAAATGATAAAAAAACACAAAAGGGATGATTTTGGCATAATAATAGTAATAGTCATAATAGTTATTTATTGATAATCATAATTATAGGTCAAACATTATTGTTATACATAAGATAGGATACTTAAGTAACATTTTTCATATCACAGATAAATTAAATTACAATCATTATACATTTGCATTAAGACGCTGCCAGTCGACGATTATTTTTGTTCGAAACGAAAAAAGAAATACTTGTGAACAAGCCACATCTCCTATTTTATAATGTATAGTATCTATACTTAAAATAAATCTGTAGAGAGGTCAATTCTGTACATGAAATATATTTCCAAAATAACTATCAGGGGATGATTAGGGATCGATACTGATGCCAAAAATGCAATCAGTAAATTTTTTGTCTGTCTGTCTGTCTGCCTGTCTGTCTGTCTGTATAACCGTTATAGAAACAAAAACTACTGGACGGATTTTAATGAAACTTGGTACAATTATTTTTCATACTCCTGAGCTGGTTATAGTATACTTTTCATCACGCTACAATCAATAGGAGCAGAGCAGTGAAGGAAAATGTTGGGAAAACGGGAGTAGTTACTGCATTTCTTAAGCTTCCGTCGCGTGTACAACCTTATTGGTTAAAGCTACACAGAAATCATGTATGACGGAAATGTTCTCCTTAAAATTATATAAAAAATATCCCACGACAGCATATGTTTATCTTTTATGGTTGACTCACAATAACACGTGTAACTCCCGATAGCCTAGCAGTTCGAAGCTTTCTGATTATATTTGTCTACTCTTACGTTTATAACACTCTCAGTCATCCCTAATTAAAAAAGTTTACATTATTAACTATTCCATAAAAAAGAATCATAGAAATCGGTATAGAAACACCAAAGTTATACATGAAATACGCTAATAATAAGCCATCGCACGTGAATACTGAATCATGCTATAAGGATTATTTTTATATTTAAGGTCGCGGACGCTCAGGCAGGCGGCTTGCTTAGCGCCTAGGAGGCTAGCGAGTCACCTAGCGAGTAGCTTCGTAAAACGAACATTCTCGAACGTTCGCGACCGGCCTAGCAGCTAGGCGTCAAGCATGCGTCAAGTGCGCAGTGCGGCCGGTCGCGAACGTTCGAGAATCGGTCGCCGCGCTCGACGCGTCTCGCGGCCGAAGGTATAAAAAGGCGGGGGCGTCCGAGCGCGAGCTTCTAACAATTTTAAACTTATTTTAGGTTTTTAGTAAAGCACCTACCACCTATTTACCGACATACTTTACCGATAGTGGTAAAATAGCGCCACTTGCCAGCGGAATTGCAAACATCTTTCATCATTGGTTTACCTCTCAAACCCCGAGCGGTCGCATGAGACCGCGAAAAGTACCTATAATAACGCAGTAACATCAAATGAAACTAGATGGCGCTAGAATGCAAAAATCACGTTTGTTGTATGGGAGCCCCCCTTAAGGCGCTCTTTAAATCAAAATAAACTATATTGGGCGTGACTATCCCAAGTTTTGGCGCGAAATCGCGATACGCGCCGTGCTGCCATCGCCGCGGATTACTAATAATGTTACTACGTAACAGATACATCACTTCACCGCAGAACGACAAATACCTACGCTTTATTTACCTAAACTTTCTAGATGTCAAATGACGCAAGGAAATATGGGCTTAACTGCTTTGACTCAACGGCGTTTCAAGTGCACAGCGGGCGATGACGACTGCCAGTATTAAATTACCTTAGTTAGTTAATTACCCATTTTTTTATAAAATGGTCAATTTGTTTTTTTAAAAATAGCTAAATAAATAAAAGTGTAGTAAGCGGTGTTGGTCGAGTAGGAGGTACCTCGACTTTTAATTTTAAGGTCGTGGGTTCGAATCCCAGCGTGCATCAAGAGATTTTTTGTAAGAAATAAAATCCAGTTAGTCCTTCTTCCTACTAATATTATAAATGCGAAAGTTTGTGAGTTTGTTCGTATGTTTATGCCTCTATCAGGCCAAAACAACAAAACGGATTAAAAAGAAATTTGCTGTAGAATAAATTATAGACTACTTTAAAATAAGAAAAACATCCCCAAAATGATAAACAAAACGCACAAAAGGTATGATTTTGGTATAGATGGATCTGGTGTGCAAAATCTGACATTAGTCTTCATAGCAACGTGCGTTACTCTATGCGATTATTAAAATTTTGACAGGATTATTTTTTTTCTGTCGCGGGTCTGCTATAGGCAATACGCTAAAAAGTTCTTATTTCTTCAAGTTATACGCGAGTGAAACCGCAGGGTACAGCTAGTATGTGAATAAAGATGTACCCATCTTTAATCACTTCGATAAATAATCCTACCGACCGCTGCAATGATGACAAACACACGTCCGCGCGTGGTCCGCCTTAGCTTTTCGAATAAATTAATGATATAAATTATGTATAATTACTTATCAAAAATCTATCCTAATACTTAGAATTGTAGATCTACATATTACCTATCTTTAACAATAAATCACAAGTTGATTTTAATAGTAGGTATATAAAATATTTCGATCATAAATTCTAAAACGTATCATTTTGAAATAATATTTTTATTGTGAAAAGTTTCTGCTATTATGTTTTCAGCTTAATAGAAATCTAGGTAGGAACCTGAAGTAATATACTTATAAAAATAGGAGATGTGGCTTGTTCAGAAGTATTTCTTTTTTCGTTTCGAAAAAGAGCAATCAGCGACTGGCAGCCTCTTAATACTTATCCTTTAGACGGCCGCTGATCCAAAATTATCCAATAAATTTCTTCCCTTAAATGACACTGATCCAATTTAATCCAATTTTTCTACCATTTTTCAAAACTTTCTACTGTGGCAACCCTTTACGCAATCGTTGTCTGTCATTGACAGTGACATCCGCATTGAACTAAGCTATCGATCTGTAAAAAGAATCCAATCATTTCCGTTTGTCAAAATTTTCCACATCCTGTTGTTTGGTGACTCGTGACGACGTCAGTTTGCTAACTTTTATCGCGTATAAAAGTTAACATTTATTGTGGTTTTTACGAGTGAAAGTGCTTGAAATAACGCAGTTACGATGCCTCGGTAAGTAATCTATCGTTATTATATCTGTCCGTGTGTTTCTGTGTGAGTTTTGATATAATATTTTATCATTTTGTAAAATTTCGGTACCTCGAAATCGCTATTGACTCGTGCAAATTTACATGATTTTACCTCAAAATATCATTGAAAGTGGCTGTTTTCTATTCAATTATGTGTATTTATTCATACTAAATCATATTACAACGTTCAAATCAGTATACAAACTCGTAAATTTAAAATTTCATACTAAAACATAAAACTGACGCGATGCATCATAAAATGGCGTCCAATGACCCTGATATTCTAACGTATTTTCGAGTAAGCATGGGTGATATTGACTATTTTGGCTAACGGTTGGGTATCCGATATTTAGTTTCTTTACCGGTATCGTCAACCATTACTCAATATCGGTACTTAAGTATGAACGAAAGCCATGTTACCTACTTCTGACAGTTCTAACTATATTGATACCTTATCCGTTTCCATTGTGTTGGTTGGTTGCTAACACAAAGAGCTATTTGTATTAGACTGATGAATTACACAGGTAGTATCAGTGATGCGATAAAAACTGAGCTTTATAATATTGAATATATTTGTTGTTAGAATATGTTTTTATGCCGAGTGGAAGGTATCTCGACTTTCAATCTGAAGGTTGTGGGTTAAAATCCGGGCGTGCATCAATAGATTTTTTTCATAATAATTTATATGCGCATCAAAAACACGTGCTCAAAACGGTGAAGGAAAACATCGTGAGGAAACCAGCTTCCTTCATGCTTTACTAGGCTTAGGAGTTTAGGACTAGCACATTTTATATTCGCAAGTGGTAGGTACCTATTTCGATTTGCATAAATAAAAAGTGGCGCATTAAAAAATCACCAAAAAATTTAACTACAAACGTCTGCGTTAAATTTAATATTCAAATTAGGAACCTACCTATATTGCGCGCAATCACTCAACCACTACAAGTAGGTACAATTCGAATTCAAAAATACAAACAACAACAAGTAGGTTTGCATAGTTGCACACGCCACCATGAGCCAGCCGGGCGCCAGCGCGTCAGTTTAATATCTCATAAAGCTTCTCATCAAAACTCGACCTCATTAGCCTACGAATAAGGTCTATTTGAAACTCTTGGTAGCGATAGCCAAAATGTATGATTTTGGCTATCAATCAATCACACCAACAACCAGCGTAACTTAATACATTTCTTAAATTGTGCAGGCGAAACTCAACCTTATTTCTCTAACATTAAGGTGTTCGAAACATGCTTTCATAGGTCAAAGTATAATGAACAATATTTCAGCTATTCGCTAGTCATACCTTCATCTCGCTCACGCGCTTGAAAGTTAGCGCGATAGAGAGGGATACCATAATTATTTTGGGTGCCAACTAAAACAACCGTACAACTTACCAACTTAGTGGTCTGACTAGCTGACATGGCTGTTGGTTGTTTTAGTTGATCAGTTGGCACCCAAAATAATTATGGTATCCCTCTCTACCGCGCTAACTTTCAAGCGCGAAAGCGAGATGAAAATATGATTCATAGCGAGATGAAGATATCTTCATCTCGCTTACGCGCTTGAAAGTTAGCGCGGTAGAGAGGGATACCATAATTATTATGGGTGCCAACTGATCAACTGAAACAACCAACAGCCATGTCAGCTAGTCAGACCACTAAGTTGGTAAGTTGGGTGACAGATATTTGTTCGTGACTTGCGCAGTTCGTTCGCGCGTTTTCTACAGATATTCGACAACGGTGGTTGGACTTGATTCCACCGGTACGCTACGCTACGAGCATGGCAACGGATATCAGTTACGTTTGGCTATAGCCGACACATGTCTATTTTCGAGATCTTGTATGAAATGGATGTGGCAATCGACTATCGAATTTATTGCATGACTTTAAATTGATGTATTTTATTTTACCAATTATTTCTAACTATCATCATCATCATTTTGGATTATGTCTGGTTTTTAGGGTTCCGTATTTTTTTATGTTTTTTTAATGTATTTGATTTTACCAATTATTTCTAGTTAAAAAGCTTTCTATCATCATCATCATTTTGGAACTTGTCTGGTTTTTAGGGTTCCGTATTTTTTATGTTTTTTTAATGGATTTGATTTTACCAATTATTTCTAGTTAAAAAGCTTTCTATCATCATCATCATTTTGGAACTTGTCTGGTTTTTAGGGTTCCGTATTTTTTTATGTTTTTTTTAATGGATTTGATTTTACCAATTATTTCTAGTTAAAAAGCTTTCATCATCATCATCATTTTAGATCATGTCTGGTTTTTAGGGTACCGTGTTTTTTTATGAATTTTGTTATTATTTTTATAGACTTTTTAGATAAATATTATTTTTGTAGTGCACGAGCCATAACTGGCGCTGTTAGAAGTCGCGGCCGCGGCCGTGGTCGTGGTGTCAGTCAAGTGGGTGCTGCTAGTGTCGCTCGCGGTCGTGGTGGCGGACGTGGCCGTGTTAGAGTTGGCACTGGCACAAGTCGACCAAGCGCCATTGATGAGTATGTTATTTTATAGTTTTGTTTTTTTTTTCTCTAAATAATTGAGTATGTACCTACTATAAATATTCTTATTTCTTGTCGCAGCATTAACATGGGTATGGTTGTAGACCTGCCTCCTGGGACTGGATTGGAGGTTCCCCTCCATCCTAGGAGGTCTCGGAATTTTCACCACGCACAAGCGTCAAATCTGCTGTAAGTAGTATATAATAGAGTATTCCAAAAACGTGACATAATAATGTGTGTGTGATACTCATGTTTTTTTTCCAGCTCTTCGCCTTGGTATGAAGAGCAGCAGCCGCTTTCTAACTTTAGGAGACCCTCGATGTTGGAGCCATCAACATCCGCCCTCCAACCTGAGCCGTCTTTGGCTTTGTCTCCTCAGCCTTCGACGTCGACCTTCCAACCTGAGCCGTCTTTGGCTTTGTCTCCTCAGCCTTCGACGTCGACCTTCCAACCTGAGCCGTCTTTGGCTTTGTCTCCTCAGCCTTCGACGTCGACCTTCCAACCTGTGCCGTAAGTAGCTATATTTGACTAAACGTAATCAATAACGTGTGTGTGTGTTTTATTCATGTTTTTTTTTGTTTTTTTCAGGACTCCATCTTTGTGGTCTACGGTTTTGTTGGAGACAGGCTCTCCGCAGCCTTCGACGTCGGCCTTCCAACCTGAGCCGTAAGTAGCTATATTTGACTAAACGTAATCAATAATGTGTGTGTGTTTTACTCATGTTTTTTTTATTTTTTTTTCAGGACTCCGGTTTTGTTGGAGATAGGCCCTTCATCACCCGCGCTGTCCTACGAGGTCCCCTCTCTTGCCCAGTAAGTATAATTTCTAACAACCTAAAAGTGTCTTTTCCTGACTCATTAGCTCAATGATCAATGCAATCGTTTCAGGTATGTCGTGTGCGAAAACACGCCGCCAAGGAGGAGAGAGAGGAGAGTAGACAGCGCCCGTCCATTAGGGAACTTGGAAATCGCAGGCATACTCGACATGGGTAAGTAGTTTTTAATTGTACTCTTAGCAATTTTATAGAATGGTGTATTTTTGGTCACTAACAGGCGCTGTTGTTATTTCTACCGATAGGAAGTGAAGAAGAAGAAGAAGACGACGAAGAGGATCTCGGAGACGCGGTTCCGGCCTTCGTCCCGCGTACCCTGAGGATGTTCTTCGACGAGCCCTCCGATGTTGCTGAGCTGGAGACTGCACCTCCGCCGCTGGACACTGCTTCAATTCAGGACTCGTTTAATATTACTAATTCTAATTTAGAAATGCATGGCCCCACATCCATGTTCGATTTTGAATGGAGGGCCTTGCCAAATCCGCCGATCTCGCCTCTTTTGAGACGAGAACAGTTTGTTGGCCCCTATGGCCCTAGGGTAGAAACATCGTGTCCCTATGATGCTTTTAGAAGTATCTGGGACGACCGAATTATTGAGCATATTGTTATGCAAACCAATATTTACGCACAACATCAAGCTGTACACATGCTGGAGTCAGGAACTATGTTGCCAGAAAGTAGACTGGCTTCATGGGTAGATACTGATAAGGACGAAATATTGGTTTACTTAGCGATTGTAATGGCCATGAGTCTAGTTTATAAGAGTAGGATCCCGGATTATTGGTCTAAGGACCTTAGTAGCGTAATAGTGACTCCTGGCTTCACCGCTAAAATGGGTCTTAGGCGTTTTCAGTTACTTTCTAGGTGTCTTCATTTCTCTAACAATGCAGAATTTTTGGCGTCGTCTTCACTAACACCTGCCCAAGCTAGGATTTACAAAGTGCAGCCCATTCTGGACCACTTAAATGACAAATTTCAGTCCCTATATGATTTAGGTCAAAACATCGCGCTTGATGAGTCATTGACTCAGTGGAAGGGTTGGTTGGACATTAAACAATACATCCCAAACAAAGCCTCGAAGATAGGAATCAAAACCTATGAGGTTTGTGATTCGAAGACGGGGTATTTGTGGAGGTTTGAAGTCCACACAGGGCGTGAAACTGAAGAAAGTATTGATGGATTGCTTGGAGTATCGAAGATTGTCATGCGATTGTTACAGGGGCTAGAGCACAGCGGACGTACTGTCTGGATGGATAATTTTTATAATTCGCCAGCACTTGCACGCCTTCTAAAGACCAAAGGACTCGATTGTGTGGGAACCCTCCGTGCCAATTGCATGCACGTGCCGGGGGAAATTTATACTCTCAATGAGAGACAGATGCGCGAGGGTCAGGTCTGTGGGTGTACTTCTGGTGACGTCGACCTCATGGTGTGGAAAGATCAGAGGAAGGTGACGATGATCTCGACATACCATGGGATCGCTGTTTACCAGGATAAGCCCACTGTCGTTATGGATTACAACATTTGCATGGGTGGTGTGGATAAGAAAGACCAAATGTTAGCCATGTTCGCAATGGAACGTAAACGTACACATATTTGGTATAAAAAATTTTTTAGGCGGCTTCTTAACGTTAGTATATTAAATGCATACATTTTAAATAAGCGTGATTCCTCTATCACACATAGGGATTTTAGAGTTCAGTTAGTTCATTCCCTTCTGGAAAAACATCACAAGAGGAATCCAGTAGCATGTCTTGTTCCAAACACGTTTAAATTTACAGCTGAGGTAATCGCTCATTACCCACATAAAAGTAGTTTGCGTAGGCATTGCGTTATCTGTCATCGACGCACATTTTACGTTTGCGTTGCATGTAATGTTGTTATTTGTTCAAGTTCAAACACACCGGACCCGGTCCCGTGTCATTTAAAATATCATTCGTAGACTCACGCGTAAAAACTTTAACTTAACTTAAATATCATTCGTAGACAAACGCGTAAAAACTTTAACTTATCTTAACTTAAATATCATTCGTAGACTCACGCGTAAAAACTTTAACTTAACTTAACTTAAATATCATTCGTAGACTCACGCGTAAAAACTTTAACTTAACTTAACTTAAATATCATTCGTAGACTCACGCGTAAAAACTTTAACTTAACTTAACTTAAATATCATTCGTAGACTCACGCGTAAAAACTTTAACTTAACTTAAATATCATTCGTAGACTCACGCGTAAAAACTTTAACTTAACTTAACTTAAATATCATTCGTAGACTCACGCGTAAAAACTTTAACTTAACTTAAATATCATTCGTAGACTCACGCGTAAAAACTTTAACTTAACTTAACTTAAATATCATTCGTAGACTCACGCGTAAAAACTTTAACTTAACTTAAATATCATTCGTAGACTCACGCGTAAAAACTTTAACTTAACTTAACTTAAATATCATTCGTAGACTCACGCGTAAAAACTAACTTAACTTAACTTAAATATCATTCGTAGACTCACGCGTAAAACTTTAACTTAACTTAACTTAAATATCATTCGTAGACTCACGCGTAAAAACTTTAACTTAACTTAACTTAAATATCATTCGTAGACACACGCGTAAAAACTTATTTTTCAAATCTTTCTTATTAGTTTTAGTTTTTCTTGTCCACATCTGGGGTCTAAATTATCATCATTTCATTATATCACATTCACATATTAATATATTTATATTATTTATTAATTTTATTATATCACATTCACATATTTATATTATTTATTAATTTCATTATATCACATTCACATATTTATATATATTTATATTATTTATTAATTTCATTATATCACATTCACATATTTATATATATTTATATTATTTATTAATTTCATTATATTATCACATTCACATATTTATATTATTTATTAATTTTATTATATCACATTCACTTATTTATATATATTTATATTATTTATTAAGGTTGTAGGGGAGTTACTTTACTGAGCTTAGTTAACGTAGCGTATCATTTTAACGTAGCGTATCATTATCATCACCATCGCTACACTTCCGTTTCTTTGCCCCTTTGGCGAATCAGTCGATGTTTTGACGTGATTAGTATCAATTAGTCAAGTTAGTTACTATTTCTTACAGAAACTACGAGCCGATGAATCCTGGAGGAGCCGATGAAGGAGCCGATGGAGCCTCACCTGACCTGACCGACCACCTGATATCATGCCCAATCAGCTGGTAATAAACTGTTCATATATATATATATATATATTATATATATATGAATATATTTTCATATTATATATATATATATATATATACAGTCGTGGTCAACTAATTAGGGACATGCAAGATAGTGAAGAACAATAACCGGTTATGTACATACAAATATAAAACCCTATTGATTTCTCAGTAACTATTATTTGCATAATTTGGTCCGATTATTATGCTTTAAATGGCTGTAAATAAAAGAATAAATAAATAGAAAAAAGTATTTAATATCAAAGGTTGAACATGTTTTCAATTTTAAGGTATAATTCTGTAGCTGGACATTTAATTAAGGACAGTAAACTATAATGAAAAATAGAGTTAAACAAAACTAATAATCTGCAGTATTATAATATCTTTAACAGCTCCATTTTATTACGTGTAAAATCAGTACCCAGTAGCAAAACCTTTGTTAGTAATTACCGCTTGACACCGATGTGGCATAGACATTATCAGTTTCTGGCATGTTTCGACAGGAATGTTTGCCCATGCCTCACAAAAAGCTTCATTAAGTTCATCTAAAGTTGTGGTACGATAAGTGGCTACTTTTTTCTTGATTTCGTGCCAAAGGTGCTCGATTGGGTTAAGGTCCGGGCTATTTGCTGGCCAATCTAGCACCGATACTGACTGACTGGTAAGAAACGACTTGACTGAACGGGCGGTATGTTTCGGGTCGTTATCATGCTGAAACGTCCATATAATAGGGAGATGCTCCTCAGCATAGGGAAGCATCGTTTCCTCCAATATTGCCTTGTATTGATGTTGGTCTAAGTTACCCTGAACTTTCCTCACAGGTCCCACTCCACGTCCAGAAAATGAAACCCACATTTTAATGTTTCCACCGCCATGTTTCACCTGCTTTTTTGTGAATCTTGGATTCATTTCCGCTTTTACTGGACGTCGTACGTATTGCCTTCCTGTCTTCCTATCTGAAGAAATCAAATTAACCTTGGTCTCGTCAGAGAATAATACATGTTGCCATTGGGCGTAGGTCCAATGTCCATATTTACGTGCAAACGCCAAACGAGCATTTCTATGTTCTTTCTTCAACAACGGTACTTTGCGAGCCACTCTTCCGAACAACCCTGCTTCTACCAGACGTCGTCGAACGGTCCTCGCTGAGACACCAGCTCTTTCGTCTGTCCCAAACACTTCGTGTTTAATTAAAATAGAGCCTAGAAACGGATCTTTCTTAGCTAACCTGGTTATCATTCTATCTTCTTGCGGAGTTGTTTTTCTCGATCTTTTTGTTCTGGGCACATTTAAATCTGTGTTATTGCGTCTGACATGTTGCACTGCATTGTATACCATAGTTTTTGAACAATTTAAATGTTCTGCTATCCTTCGGTATGGCCAACCATGCTCGACAACAAACTACATGATAATTTTTCGTAGTGTTGGATCGCAACTTTTATTTTTACCCATTTTTCTTCAAAATATTTTTCAAAACTTAAAATAAATATCGGGATTGCCGCCAAAACTACCACGAAACAATAAGAGAAGAAGTAAAAAAGTATTGAGATTCAAATGAAAATGAAAATAGAACGCAATATCTCAGTGTCCCTAATTAAATGGCCAGCCAGCATTATTTGAACAAATAGCACTACGATAATCTATCAGCTATACTGTAAAGTGGTTTAATGTTTAAGAAGTTGTTATTGTTTGTATAATCGGGCACATAAATGACTAATTATACTTACATGTAAGAGATATGGAATATGGTTTAGACTCGTTGGAAAATAAAAAATAAATTCACAATTCGGTTTAACCAAAGAGTGTCCCTAATTAGTTGACCACGACTGTATATATACACCTGCCCCTTATCTTGAGATCCAATATCAATCAACAAGAGATCGAACTTTTTCCACAGATAGCTGTTGGAGCCGGGAGTATTCAATATGTGAGCTGCAGCAGCAAACGAATAAAACTAAATCAGCTGGTGAACTATTTCAATATACATTTTAAATTTTCATAGTAACTTTGTAGGTATGGTACATAACCGTGATGAAGACGATGATGATGATCACCATATAGTTGATAATAATCTGAATCTATTTACTCCACAGATACGCAAAGGGCAGACAACTGAGAAGACAGTGGCTCCAACGGCGATAGGTAACTGAGAGAGAAAATGTACCAAAATTTTTATTTTGGTGAAATTTTCATTTTTTCGATCAAATTACTCGTCGCTGTTGGGGAATGAACTTCAAACGATTTTTCGCATCGCATCCCTAACAGTTATCCGCCATACAAAAATAAAAATGAACTACATTGAATGTTAAGTCATGTGACCGAAAGCCACATCCATATTTTTTTGCTCCGTGTTGTGTGTCATATCGCGATATGATACGAAATTTCTGATTTTTGTGGGCTTATTTTCTAGTTGTTCTTGTATAGCTTGTACCTATTATTTTTTATGTATCCTATAGCAAATTTCACGTACTATTTGAAACAATCAAGTTAAATTCAAAAAACTAATTATATTTCGTTTTAGAAGCAAACTAATGAACCACCTGTTTTGAGCGCCGATTTTAGATGGGTTGCTAAAATTACTCTCACTCAGACATGAATTAAGTTACACATCTGGTATTTACAATACACATAGTACATGAACCATGCTACTAGGTAAATATAAATACTTTAGGTAAATAAAGTCACTGGAGCCCGGTATGAGTCGTGAAAGACACTCGAAAACGCAACTTCATTTTTGCGTGTGCGAGCGTCATAGTTTTTGTAAAAGGCCCTGGTGTAAAAATATTCATAAAACTGTGTTGTGTTTTAGTTTTATATTGTGTGTTTTATAGTTATAGGTATGAAATAAAAGAAAAATTATAATTAAATTGTTTTTATTTATAAATATATACCTGATTTTATGAAACTTTTTAACAATCTTAACTTTCCTCGAACTTTGTAAAAACATTTTCTTTAACTCTAGAATATATTTTCATATAGGTTTGTAGGAAATTTCATGGAAAATCCAAATATATATATATGTCTATACCTATTCATACAAAATAAGCTAGAAATAGTCAAAAGAGTGCGTAGGTGCCGCGCGGCGGAATTTGCGCGAAAGCCCTCTGCCACTCCCACATTTCGGGAGTTCAGGGGGCCTATAATAACGCAGTAACATCAAATGAAACTAGATGGCGCTAGAATGCAAAAATCACGTTTGTTGTATGGGAGCCCCCCTTAAGGAGCTCTTTAAATCAAAATAAACTATAATGGGCGTGACTATCCAAGTTTTGGCGCGAAATCGCGATACGCGCCGTGCTGACATCGCCGCGGATTACTAATAATGTTACTACGTAACAGATACATCACTTCACCGCAGAACGACAAATACCTACGCTTTATTTACCTAAACTTTCTAGATGTCAAATGACGCAAGGAAATATGGGCTTAACTGCTTTGACTCAACGGCGTTTCAAGTGCACAGCGGGCGATGACGACTGCCAGTATTAAATTACCTTAGTTAGTTAATTACCCATTTTTTTATAAAATGGTCAATTTGTTTTTTTAAAAATAGCTAAATAAATAAAAGTGTAGTAAGCGGTGTTGGTCGAGTAGGAGGTACCTCGACTTTTAATTTTAAGGTCGTGGGTTCGAATCCCAGCGTGCATCAAGAGATTTTTTGTAAGAAATAAAATCCAGTTAGTCCTTCTTCCTACTAATATTATAAATGCGAAAGTTTGTGAGTTTGTTCGTATGTTTATGCCTCTATCAGGCCAAAACAACAAAACGGATTAAAAAGAAATTTGCTGTAGAATAAATTATAGACTACTTTAAAATAAGAAAAACATTCCCAAAATGATAAACAAAACGCACAAAAGGTATGATTTTGGTATAGATGGATCTGGTGTGCAAAATCTGACATTAGTCTTCATAGCAACGTGCGTTACTCTATGCGATTATTAAAATTTTGACAGGATTATTTTTTTTCTGTCGCGGGTCTGCTATAGGCAATACGCTAAAAAGTTCTTATTTCTTCAAGTTATACGCGAGTGAAACCGCAGGGTACAGCTAGTATGTGAATAAAGATGTACCCATCTTTAATCACTTCGATAAATAATCCTACCGACCGCTGCAATGATGACAAACACACGTCCGCGCGTGGTCCGCCTTAGCTTTTCGAATAAATTAATGATATAAATTATGTATAATTACTTATCAAAAATCTATCCTAATAGAATTGTAGATCTACATATTACCTATCTTTAACAATAAATCACAAGTTGATTTTAATAGTAGGTATATAAAATATTTCGATCATAAATTCTAAAACGTATCATTTTGAAATAATATTTTTATTGTGAAAAGTTTCTGCTATTATGTTTTCAGCTTAATAGAAATCTAGGTAGGAACCTGAAGTAATATACTTATAAAAATAGGAGATGTGGCTTGTTCAGAAGTATTTCTTTTTTCGTTTCGAAAAAGAGCAATCAGCGACTGGCAGCCTCTTAATACTTATTGTCAATGAATTCCTCATAACTGTAGAAGGTTCGCTCGATAAGCCAGCGTTTCCGTTTTCTTTTAAACTCAACCAAGTTGGCTGCCTCTGTGACGCTATCAGGAAGATTGTTGAATACAGATGGACCCATAATATGTGTCAGCTTTGATGATTTCGTAAGTGTTCGCGACAACGATTTGAGTTTATTCCTATTCCGAATGTGGTGTGCGTGCAAGTCGCCGTGCCTTACATAAACCCCAAAACCCCTAGGTTAGTTTTCACGTAGACGGCCACTTGGTAAATGACTATTCCGGGCAGCGTAAGAAAAACATAGATGGCGCTGGTGTGCAACAAATATGACATCACAGACTAAATACAATCAGTCAATAATCGAATACTGTATTCGATTATTGAAATTTGACAGGACAAAGTCTGTCACGGGTCGGCTAGTATACCAATAATTGCTTCTGCTTCCTTCAAAGCTTTCAAACCTACTAAAAACATTTTTTGACACAAAAGTTTAGGAATCTCTAGGATTTTATAAGTAGACGTGAACATCTCTTTTTCTCAGAGTAGTTAAGAGTAGAAAGAACGGGGGACTACTCCTGAAAACGATCAACGATATATCAGAACAAACGTCTTATTGTTTCCGACTATATTTTAAAAGATGAAACAAGCGAAAAATTCTAATTTTCTTAAAATACGATTGCGTGTTAAATTCTAAATTAGCGTAACCTCGAAATAAATGTTTTTTCTATTATGTAGAGAATAGTCCCAAGTTTGAATGACTGACAGTTCATTCAAAAACATAAAAAATTAATATCGTCCCTTCACTTTGCGATTGGTCGTTTTCTTTATAGTTATTTAAACGCAATTTTTTGGAATACCTTAGGTCTCGGCGTTCTAGTTATAATTTTTATTTATAGTTATTTAGTTTATGTATTTTTATTAACAGATAGGTAATTAAGCAACTTACCTACTAGATTCTAGTAATTAGACTAACTACAAAGTAGGTACATAAGTAGATACATATTAACCCATCGCGGAAATAAAGACAATAAAATTAAAAACGCATTGAAGTGTCAATTAATAAATAAATTTATATTTCATTTGATTATTTCCTGTCTAGTAATGAATAGGATTTTCCATGTACATTGTTTAGAGCGTTAGTCGATACATAATTTCCTATATACCAGCCTAGGTAAACGTAAATTAATTAAGTAAATAATGGACTTATACTACTTTTTATCCGGGTAGGTACCTACCACAGGCAAAGCCACGCACAGAAGCTAATGAATTTTACAGACATTCGAACTTGTATTGTCAAAATAAAAGACAAGTAATAAATGTTTTTGATGAATCCAGAATCGTTTTTTTAAACATTCAGTTTTGTTTTTTCGACAAAGATAACATAAGGATATAATCTAGATAAATTATAGACAGAAACACGATTGGTGAAACATTTCTCGACAGATTTTTTTTCCAAAGTTGGCTCTTCAAAAACACTAGTTTCGTTTTTAATCAAAACTATGAAAGGCTACTAAACAGATCATTTTTATTTAAGTAATTAGTTAGATAATCATATTAGCTAGTAAATTATAGAGTCTCAGCCGATACAAAAACCCAAACCATTTCGCATTATCACCTTTATCACTACAACTTATTCTACCGGTGTAGGTAGGTACTAATGAAGATAATAGGCAAATTTTAGATACCTTAGGCACCTTATTTAGTGAGGATCTATAACTTTTTTGGAAATAAAATATTATAGAGGATGTTAAGTACTCGCAAATAATGTAGCTTTTAATAGGCGAAATAATTTTTAAAATTGGTCCAGTAGTTTTTAGGGTTCCGTACCCAAAGATAAAAACGGGAGCCTATTACTAAGACTTCGCTGTTCGTCTGTCCGTCTGTCTGTCACAGCGCTGTGTCTCTTAAATCGTGATAGCTAGTTGAAATTTTCACAGATTATATATTTCGGTTGCCGCTATAACGACAAAATAAAATAAACATTTAATTGGGGCTTAAGTAGGGATTTTAGGGCTCTTCGTGCGAGAGTCCGACTAGCACTTGGCCGGTTTTTTTATTATACTTAACATAAAAACCGCTACCGCTATAAATCGACCAGAATGCAGCAAAGAGAATGTAATTTAAATGTTTTTAAAAATGCAAAACAAAGATGATAAAGATTCTCAAAAAACATATTAATGTACAAGTCAGAGTAAAATCGTTCGGAATATTTTAATAGTGTTGTAGCATGTTGCTACGCATAGCTTACATTTGACCTTTTGGATTTCAAACAAAGGAATTTGCGGGCAGGCGAGGCGAAAAGTGCTTACCAAAAATATAATACACTAGCAGTCCGCTTCGGCGTCGCACGGGTATAATAATGATTTTATGGGTAATTTTTTTACACTTTGGGTTACATTATCGAAGTTTTAATAGGGATCCCTAATAGTTAGACATATGATATTACGGATTTTTTGTAGATATTGATGTTTTCTATAAAACTGTGTAGTTCATCACTTTGCTCTATTGTCAATAATTTTCGCAGCAAACGCGATATAAGGATTTTTTTGTGTTTTTTTTTCACACGTTGGGTTACATTATCGAAGTTTTCATACGAAAACATTTTTGAAAATATTCTATAGCCTATGTTCATCAGATTCTAATGGTGAAAGAATTTTTCAAATCGGTCCAGTAGTTTCGGAGCCTATTCGATGCAAACAAACAATCAAATCTTTCCTCTTTATAATATTTGTATAGATTAAAAAAATGAAATGTTTATTTTCCGCATCTAGGTATGAGTTTGTAAGAATAGAATAATATTAATGATATAATTTATAAGTCTACTAGCAGACCCGGCCACGCGTTGCTGTGTCAACAGTTTACAATAAAATAATATTGCGACTATCATTTGAAATGTAAGCTATCTTATATCTTTCAAGTTGGATCAAACTGCACACGGTGTGCAAAGTTTGAGGAGTCCATCGCGGACAAACAACGTGACGCGTAATTTATTTAAATTAGGAAGGATCTAAACTAATATTTTATATATGAAAGTAACTCTGTCTGCCCGTCTCTCTGTCAGTGACGTTATAACCAAACTGCTGGGCCGTTGTCATGAAATTAGAGATAGTTTAGGCTATTTTTCCCCAATTTTTTTCCCAAATGAAATAAATGATTTTTGAATTTGACACAAAATAATAGCCACGATTATTTAGATAAGCACTTTTGTCCGTGACAGTAGGTACTTACTGTCAGCAAATGAATAACATCCTATCTCTTAGTTTCGAATTACCATAATAAGATTAAAGATGGCGTCTTTTGTCAAGTATCCGATTATCCTCGAAGTGTTGACGAACGTGATGCAACACTGAATTTATCGTAAGGTCATGGGTTCGAGTCCCGGTTGCGTTTCGACCATGGTCCTACAGTCCAGCTTTTGTAATTTTATTACTTAATTGACAGTAAACCAACTAATCAACGTAGATAGATTAAAGATAGATATATTATGGGTGGTTATCTGAAATTTGGTTATCTTCTGACGTAATTTTGAAAGTGGTGTTTTTAGTTAAAAATCAGAACAGTTTATATTCTATACTATGGGTATAACATCTACTTTGCTGTATCTAAAAGGGCCAGTCACCGGGTCTTAATAAATATATTATGTTGAGTCATAGACCCGGTTGTAGTGCCTACCCCGGCTTTGAGAATTTTAAATTTTGGCAGTCAATAACTAAGCATAGCAAACAAACTTGTTTAAAATCTATAGTTAATACAATTCTTTGTCTATGGTCCGTTTTGATTAGTGACATTTGTTGTGCGTTATAGGTACCTCTAGATTGTTTTGACCTCAACCAAATATTTCCCGTTTTGTCTATTTAAATATGAATGATGAATTAATAAATATCGCCTGTTATAAAATCTTTGCTTAACCTAAGAGATAGATAAATACTCTATTCTATGTTTTTTAAATATCGTCGTTTTAATCATTTTTTCAATATAAACCGTTTATTTGAAAATTAATATGTTGATAAAATGTTTACTATCAGCGCTCTCAACCTAGGTAGGTATATAGGATAGTCATTCAACCTTATTAAAAAACAAACGCGCGAACTCATAATAAAAAAACCGGCCAAGTGCGAGTCGGACTCGCGCACGAAGGGTTCCGTACCATTATCTATAAAAACGGCAAAAAAATCATGTTTGTTGTATGGGAGCCCCCCTTAAATATTTATTTTATTCTGTTTTTAGTATTTGTTGTTATAGCTGCAAAAGAAATACATAATCTGTGAAAATTTCAACTGTCTAGCTATCATGGTTCATGAGATACAGCCCTGTGACAGACAGACAGACGGACAGACAGACGGACAGCGAAGTCTTAGTAATAGGGTTCCGTTTTTACCCTTTGGGTACGGAACCCTAAAAAAGAATTGCGTAAACTAAACGGCATTTTTAAAATTACAATATTAAAACAATAAACTGATTCTGAATGTCGATCGATTACGAAAATTCATCTCCTTTTTAGAAATATAACAATAGATTTTATGAAGCTGTCAATGTTTGAACTTTGGGCAATAATTTATTTGACTAGCGGGCTTATTAAAAAAAATCGATCCTTGTTTTTCGATTTTCATTGCCTTAACTGAATATTGATCGAATTTAGAGAATACCTACTACATAATAAGAAGTCGATCAGATTTTTTTGTTGCTTTTTTGGGTTTCGTACCCATATGGTAAAAACGAGACCCTATTACTAAGACTTCGCTGTCCGTCTAAGCGTCTGTCTGTCACAGGGCTGTATCTCATGAACCGTGATAGCTAGACAGTTGAAATTTTCACAGATGATGTATTTCTGTTGCCGCTAACAACATATACTAAAAACAGAATAAAATGTGTATTTCAGTGGGGCTCCGATACAACAAACGCAATTTTTTTGGCATTTTTTTAAGATAATGTACAGAACCCTTCGTTCGCGAGCCTGACTCGCAATTGGCCGGTTTTTTTAAATGTATTTGTGTATCTTTTTACCTAATGATCCGATTTCGTTTTTTTTATTAATTTGTAGAGATTAGTGCCAAGTTGGTCCCGTTTTAATTACATTCATATAGGACTAATATATAGTACTTAGTCTTTTAAACGTAAAATTATTATTTACCAATAGGTATATTTAAATTATGTTGAAAGTTGAAACTTGGCCAGTAACATTTAATATTTATTAATCCATGCTAATTAATTGATTTAATATGCATTAATATGCAATAAGATGTCAATTTCATAAAATACTAGGTCGACCTTAAAAAATCACATGGTACCTAGGTACCTACGTGACCTTCATACCTTAGTTTTGGCCAGTTTTCTCAATATTTGTAAAAGTTTATAACCGATTTTAAAAAAGGAGCAGTTATCAATTCGATTGTATTTAAAAATAATGAATTTGTTGCCTAAGAACTCTGTCATTTATTAACAGATCTTTTTTAGTTAGGAAAAGGTACATTCCCGTTTGGTCCCATTTTAATTTGAGGACAAAATATCACCTCTAACAGTGAAAAATAGGGGATGAAATTTTGTATTGGACTTATCAATAGAGTGTACGAAGTGCGAATAACCCCTACTAATACATATTATAAATGCGAAAGTTTGTGAGTGAGTTTGTGTGTGTGTGTTTGTTACTCTTTCACGCAAAAACTGCTGAGCAGATTTAAATAAAACATTACAGTAATATAGCTTAAACATAAGAATAACACATAGGCGGAAGCTACTCGTAGCTCGCCCCGGCTTCGCACGGGTGGTACCCGGATTAAAAGTAGCCTATGTGTTATTCTGATGTATAAGCTATATTACTGTAAAGTTTCATTTTAATCCATTCAGTAGTTTTACACAATACAGTACAGTATAGTACAATAAAGTATAAATTTGCCTATAATCTATTCTATTCACTTGCCACTCACCCACTACGCAAGCGAGGTCTCCAAAGAGAGTACATACAGTAGAAAAGGTATATATATTCATTTTGGCAACGACTTATTGTTTGTTTGTCCTCCGATGACGTCATAAACCCAAAAAGAACCTCTTAAGAGGCTCCCAGTCGCTGATTGCTCTTTTTCGAAACGAAAAAAGAAATACTTCTGAACAAGCCACATCTCCTATTTTTATAAGTATATTACTTCAGGTTCCTACCTAGATTTCTATTAAGCTGAAAACATAATAGCAAAAACTTTTCACGATAAAGATATTATTTCAAAATGATACGTTTTAGAATTAATGATCGAAATATTTTATATACCTACTATTAAAATCAACTTGTGATTTATTGTTAAAGATAGGTAATATGTAGATCTAGATTTCTATTAGAATAGATTTTTGATAAGTAATTATACATAATTTATATCATTAATTTATTCGAAAAGCTAAGGCGGACCACGCGCCGACGTGTGTTTGTCGTCATTGCAGCGGTCGGTAGGATTATTTATCGAAGTGATTAAAGATGGGTACATCTTTATTCACATAATACCTACTATACATTTTAAAATAGGAGATGTGGATTGTTCACAAGTATTTATTTTTTCGTTTCGAACAAAAACAATCGTCGACTGGGAGCGCCTTAACCAGATCCGGTTCGAGAAAAATGGATTAAGTTTTAAGCATGGTGAGTCAATTTGGAGATAGAACGGCTGTGGGTTCCGTAGGATTTTTTATTACACTTTTAACTTGGCTTACATGGATAAATAAAAATAAAATAAATAAATATAGTTGGACATTTTACTCATCGCCATCTAGCTCCAAACTAAGCAAATCTTGTACTATGGGAACTAGATAACTGATAGAATACCTAAATACGTTTTTTTTTGTAAATACATAGACAAAAAACTTTATAACACCCAAACACAGAACAAACATCTGTGTTCATCACACAAATATTTGCTCTGGAAGATAGCTTGGTTGGTTAGTTAGTTAGTTAGTGAGTTAGTATATATACAAAGCTTTGCTTAGTTTGGGGCTTGAAAGCGCTGTGTAAAAATGTCTTAGTAGACATTTTTTAACATTAAAAAAAAATAGATAAAAAATAATATAATAAAAAAAATGGATCATTGATGACCAAGGAGTCTAATACTCCTAAAATGTCTAACCCAAGTAATCTTGAAGTTCTAAAGTAAATAAGAGATTTTAAGGTTTACCCTCACTGCCTACGGAGCCCTATTCCGCAATCAATAGCCAATAATACTAAAAGATGTCCGAAGTATTCATAATACTATGACCTTCGGTAAATACGCACCCACGGGTTTTTTAAACTCTTTCTTGACATAAAAGTAGCTACTGCTTTTATTTTTTTATTTTATTATATACTAGCGACCCGCCCCGGCTTCGCACGGGTAGCATGTTATTATACATATAAACCTTCCTCCTGAATCACTCTATCTATTAAAAAAAACCGCATCAAAATCCGTTGTGTAGTTTTAAAGATATAAGCAAACATACATACATACATACATACAGACGCGGGAAGCGGAAAGCGACTTTGCTTTATACTATGTAGTGATGTGAATTCTTGAGTAAATATTGAACCGATAAAAAATGGAGGGTCTTAATTCGATGCGTAGGGTAGACAATTATTGATTTACTACTTTAGCACACAACACGTAACATACCTAACATAAAAACGAAAAAAGATAAAATAAATTAAAAACAGTTTAAACTTAGATCTAACAAGGTACACTTAGAAAAACAAGGAGTGAAAAGAAAAAACTATATTACAAAAAAAATATATATATACTTATGTACTGCTATGTGCATAGCAACAACCGGCTTTGGCCACCAACCCGGTTTTTAAACCTATTTGCTAACTATTTCTTGATATAGATAGGTAGGTAGCTATTGCTTTTATGTGAATTTTTGAGTAAATATTGAATCGACGAAAAAATGGAGGGTCTCAATTTGATGCGGCTTTGGCCACTTGCAACTTTAGTGGTCACTGAATAAGCATAGCAATAATTAAACTTATCAAGTCTATGGTTAATAATTACGTTTAAAAAACTAACAAGAAAACCGACAAAATTGTTTCGATCAATCGAAAAGTCAAGGGACGATATTCGTTTAATTTTTATGAAGGAACTATTTGTCCTACATTAATATAATTTGAATGGGACCAACTTTGGACTTTTCTCTACACAATAAAAACAGGCCAAGTGCGAGTCGGACTCGCGCACGAAGAGTTCCAGTACAGGTACAAGGTTTATAGGGGAAAAAATTGAAGTTCCTGAAATTGCTTTTTTTATGCTATTATTAAAATTTGGATAGACTAAAATCTGTCGCGGGTCGCTTGTGTTTTATACGTATTGGTTTTGTACAATAATAAAACAAAAGACACAATAAATATGACTGCAATTTTATGTAAGTATTATACTTTGAAGCCTGATCACCAGTTATGGGTTCATTTAAATGCAGTTACAAAGAGAAGGAATTTTACGAATTGTTCTCCGAAAATCAGATATTGTTCTACAAGGGATCCCAAGATATTTACATTTGACTGGGGTCAGGTCAGAAAGTATCTTCATTTAATTATGTTTTAAATGTTATGTCATCTTTGACAGTTTCAATTTGTCAAAAGCACCGCGATTGTACAGCCTTGACATACCAATGAATGAATATTATGATATGTACATAAAGGTAGGTCAAATAAGAGATCATATTTTTTAGTCCGCGGCAGAGAATATTACTATCAGTCCGCCCTGACTTCGCATAGATGTAGATGAAGATTATTGCAATTTTTTTACTGATGAAAAAAGTGTTTATCAATTTGATATGTATTTTTTTTATTTGGTTTGTTATGTATCTTTTTACATGGTAATAAGATTTCGATGTTTTTTAGGGTTCCGTAACCAAAGGGTAAAAACTGGATCCTATTACTAAGAATTCGCTCTCCGTCTGTCTTGATTTTTTTGCTGTTTTTTATAGATAATGGTACGGAACCCTTCGTGCGCGAGTCCGACTCAGTTTTTTTTATTAAAATCAATCGGAACCTATGACCTTCGCAAGTCAAGTTCACCCACTGGAACACCACTAATCCAACACGGCTTGGCATATAAGGAAATGCCATATACCTACAATTAATTCGCACCTATTTGGCTAAGATCGGTGAAATCATAACTCGAAAAATCGACCAAGTGCGAGTCGGACTCGCGCACGAAGGGTTCCGTACCATTATCTATAAAAAACGGCACAAAAATCACGTTTATTGTATAGGAAGCCCTACTTAAACATTTATTTTATTCTGTTTTTAGTATTTTTTGTTAAAGCGGCAACAGAAATACATAATCTGTAAAAAAATCAACTGTCTAGCTATCACGGTTCATGAGATACAGCCCTGTGCAGAGGCGGATTTGCAGTCCTAGCCGCTCTAGGCCCCGGGTCATGTGCCGCCCCTTTCTTAGCACTCATCATATAGGTAGACTAGATACATAATTAATGTATTTACTTTATTGCCCACTTTTAACTGCCGAAAAAAAAACTGGCCAAGTGCGTGCCACGCTCAATGCAGGGTTTCGTAGTTTACACAGCTAACAACGTTACATCGGTAACTTTCTACAATACTTGGACTAATAAGTTTACTTCTAGTTTACGAGTAATCGTCGAGCAACTTAGAAAATACATTTTCTTAGTTTGTCGATGATTACTCGTAAATTTGTAAATCCTACATAGCCGTGATAATTTTCCTTTTAAATTCGTTATGTGAAAAAATTCACGGTAGTAGTACACCGTGAATTTTTTCACACCAAAACTAATCGTGGTATAAAACTGGTAGGGGGGAGGGGGGTACACACTTGACTCTTAACAAAATTTTGCACTTTAAAGCTTAATATTTCACAAACGGATCCTTTAATCGAAAAGTTGTTTTCACAAACTCATAATGTTTTTAAAGACCTACTATCTAACGACACCATACCTTTTTTCTCGCATACCCTAAGGTGTGGGGTGTCGTCAGATAGTAGGTCTTTAAAAACATTATGGGTTTGTGAAAACAACTTTTCGATTAAGAGATCCGTTTGTGAAATATTAAGCTTTAAAGTGTAAATTTTTGTTAGAGTCCCCCTCCCACCTAGAAGCTAAACTATTGGGTTTGGGGGCGTGAAAAAAATTACGGTTGTAGTACAAATACTCAAGTTAAAAGCAAAACTATCACGGCTAAGTGAGCTTTACAAGTTTACAAGTAATCATCGACCAACTTAGAAAATTAAAATTTATGCAAATATCAAGTAATGTTAGAAATTTTGCAGAAATATCATCGACAATTACATATATAACGCCGTTAGGTGTGTAAATTACGAAACCCTACATTGCGCGTGGTACGACACGCACTTGGCCGGTTTTTCATGCTAAAATATGCAATAGTAACGCCGCGCCGCGTACTAACTAGGCCACATTATTCAGAGAGTGATTTAGAACAATTATAATCATAAAGTACGCGAGGCTTCAATATATTAAGATACTTTGTATTTGAATTATTTCTTGTTAATCTTGTTATCATCAGTGATTTTTTTTGGCACGATTTGCCGCCCCTAATATTTGGCCGCCCTAGGCCCGGGCCTACCGGGCCTTAGGGCAAATCCGCCTCTGGCCCTGTGACAAATAGACAGACAGACAACGGAGTCTTAGCAATAGGCTCCCGTTTCTACCCTTTGGGTACGGAACCCTAAAAACTAGATTTTCCATAAACGTGAGTTGTGGCCGCATAAATACCTTTAATTATTAGCGTCTACACCAGAGATTCTCAAAACAAATACGGCTTGGGGTCTACCTTTTTTTTCAATGATCCTTTCCTTAATGCTACGTAGAGCTCCAGTGCGGTACAAGAACTAGGTGAAGGCTCAAACAAGAATAATAATTAAAAGTACTAACCAAGTACGTACAACGTACAACAATAAAAAATAACTAAAGAGCTTCAGCACAAATTCAAAAAGCACCATTGAGGTCAATCAAGTATTACGTAAGCAACGAAGGGGTGTCTTAAAATGCTTATTTTTGAAAACATGGGGCCGCCCTGCACCCCTTGCTCCCCCGGGTAGAATCGACCCTGAGTTTCTACATATCTATTTGCGTAGTTATTTAAATAGTAGGTACTTTTAATTATTATTCTTGTTTGAGCCTTCACCTTGTTCGATTGGCACCACACTGGAGCTCTACATAGCATTAAGGAAAGGATCGTAAAAAAAAAGGTAGACCCCAAGCCGTGTTTGTTGCCTGATTCTTCTAGGCTTGGTCGCGTGGAATCGGCGTAGCTTCACCTAGTTCCTAAGACGTTTCAAAGTGATCCTTGTGATTTTATTGAAAGAAATGATTTTTGAATTTGAATTTGAATTTGAAATATCTAAGCTTTATTATCTAGATCCGTGTTTAAGGGGCTCCCAGTCGCTGATTGCTCTTTTTCGAAACGAAAAAAGAAATACTTCTGAACAAGCCACATCTCCTATTTTTATAAGTATATTACTTCAGGTTCCTACCTAGATTTCTATTAAGCTGAAAACATAATAGCAGAAACTTTTCACGATAAAAATATTATTTCAAAATGATACGTTTTAGAATTTATGATCGAAATATTTTATATACCTACTATTAAAATCAACTTGTGATTTATTGTTAAAGATAGGTAATATGTAGATCTAGATTTCTATTAGAATAGATTTTTGATAAGTAATTATACATAATTTATATCATTAATTTATTCGAAAAGCTAAGGCGGACCACGCGCCGACGTGTGTTTGTCGTCATTGCAGCGGTCGGTAGGATTATTTATCGAAGTGATTAAAGATGGGTACATCTTTATTCACATATACTATACATTATAAAATAGGAGATGTGGCTTGTTCACAAGTTTTTATTTTTTCGTTTTGAACAAAAACAATCGTCGACTGGGAGCGCCTTAATCTAAATACCAATGGTAGGTATGATGAATTCATCATTTGGTTGAACTTATAGCCAATTTCATGCTATAGTCATACATCACGGATTACAGGTAATATATTCAAAGCACTAGGCTAGGCTATGCTCTAGGTTTAGTATTTTCAATCGACGAATAAAGGTTCTCAATTCAATATATTTCAGGGTTCAATATAATTTTCTTAGCTAAAAAGCAAAGTTCTTATAGTTTCGCCATGTCCGCCTGTCATTTTTTATTTCTTGTGTACCCCATAGTGTGGGGTATCGTTAGATAGGTCTTTAAAAAATATGGTGGGTTTGTGCAAATAAACTTTCGATTAAGGGATTCTTTTGTGAAATATTAAGCTTTAAAATGTCGATTTTTGTTAGAGTCAAGTGTAAAACCCTAAAAACAAAACTACTAGGTTTGGGGGCGTGAAAAAATTCACGGTAATAGTACATAATACTGAAGTTAAAAGCAAAACTATCACAGCTAAGTAGGCGTTACAAGTTTTCGAGTAATAGACGTTAAAGTCGACCAACTTATAAAATGTACTTGAAAATAATCATTTTTTTAGTACAAATACCATTGAAAATTACATATTATTACGTTGTTAGCTGTGTGAACTACGAAACCCTACATTGCGCGTGACCCGACACGCACTTGGCCTGTTTTTTTTATGTATCACGGCATCACGCGTAAACTGCTGTACCGATTTTGCTAATTCTTTTTTGTTATGTTGTCAGAAGATTTTAATGAAAAAAAAAATTAGAAAATTGTGCGGAAAATTGTAAAATTCGGCTAAAAGTGTTTCTTTCAATGGGATTATTGTAATTTGACAAGACAACGTCTGTCGGGACAGCTAGTTATTGATATAGGAGTATCTTGTAGGTACCTATAATGACGTCATCATTAGCATTAAACTCATATTCATCTGTCAAGGCCAGCCATGGTCGCGAAACATCCCTGACATTTAAAAGAATTTCAATTCGCCGAATTATTTTGTTGATTCATCGAAAAAATCAATTGTAAATCAAGCGGAAGTAACATATATGAATTTGATTTTAATTATACCTATTAAGTTGATGAAGTAATATATAAGTTAGTACCTGTCCGCCCCGGCTTCGCACGTACTAATGAGGATTAAAGACAAATTTTTGATACCAAATGTTACATTTTTATTAATAACAAGCTGACCCCGCGAACTTCGTATCGCTTTAGAATTAACAAATGTTGTCTTAAGAGGCTGCCAGTCGACGATTGCTCTTTTTCGGAACGAAAAAAGAAATACTTCTGAACAAGCCACATCTCCTATTTTTATAAGTATATTACTTCAGGTTCCTACCTAGATTTCTATTAAGCTGAAAACATAATAGCAGAAACTTTTCACGATAAAAATATTATTTCAAAATGATACGTTTTAGAATTTATGATCGAAATATTTTATATACCTACTATTAAAATCAACTTGTGATTTATTGTTAAAGATAGGTAATACAGTAGATCTAGATTTCTATTAGAATAGATTTTTGATAAGTAATTATACATAATTTATATCATTAATTTATTCGAAATGCTAAGGCGGACCACGCGCCGACGTGTGTTTGTCGTCATTGCAGCGGTCGGTAGGATTATTTATCGAAGTGATTAAAGATGGGTACATCTTTATTAACATATACTATACATTATAAAATAGGAGATGTGGCTTGTTCACAAGTATTTATTTTTTCGTTTCGAACAAAAACGTCGACTGGGAGCGCCTTAAGTTCCCGTCCCCGTTCCCGTTACCGTATTATCAAACCTAATAAAGCTCAAATTGACTAATACGTTTTAGTTAGAAAACTTTTGTATGGGAAAAAGAAAAGGGCTGTTTTTAGGGTTTTCCCGGAAATTATTCGAATTTTTTCATCTTTTAAACCTTCCCTAGACCTCCACGAACATTTCAAGACCAAGATAAGATAAATCCGTTCAGCCGTTCTCGAGTTTTAGCGAGACTAACGAACAGCAATTGATTTTTATATGTATAGATTTAAAGCGATTTTTTTGTTATTTTGTTTGTAATGGGTAAACTACGGAACCAATTTTAAAAATTCTTACACCAATCAAAAGCTACATTATTATCGAGTAACATAGGCTATATTTTATTTTCAAAAAAAATAGAGATCTCCACGAAAATTGCAATAATGTAACTTAAGGTATCACCAATTTGCCTTTTATTAATTAGTACACGCGAAGCTCTAGTCCTAAATATATCCGGAAGTACCTGCCTCATACGGACTCTGCAAGTCCTAAATATACTTACCGGAACTACCTAACGTCATTAGCAAACCTCACAATAATTTTTTTTGTAAATATTTGGCACATTAATCAATTAACAACTTATAAAATGCCATATCAAATTATCATTGAATTTGTAAATAGGTACCTACATAGGTTCTTCTGTATACAATCTTGTTTAAAGTCGCGTCAAACAGTCGCGAAAGATGCTCCTTCGACGCCAAACTAAAAAAATACCACCAAGTACATTAAAATTAGTTTTATTTTAAAGAGTTTTTAATACAAATACACTCTGATTTGGGAGTTTTTTAATTTGGCCTCACAAGTTTCAGCTCCAAATTTTCAAGGTAGTTTCATAAGTATGTCCCAAATGTGACTATCAATTAGAAGGTGATAGGTACCTATAGTTACTGTCAAAAATAAAAGCTCTGTCAAAATGACCAAAAAAGTTCTACCATTACGAATTAAGTTAGGAATACCTAGGTAGTTAGACACAATTAGTAACTTTGACTTGGATATATATATATGTATATATATATTGGTGGATATTTCACACAGCGCCATCTAGCCCCAAACTAAGCAAAGCTCGTGCTATGGGAACCAAACTGATAGAATACATTCATACGTTTATTTTTAGTGTAAATACATACTTATTATGTTATTATACATATCATCCAGACACAGAATAAAGATCTATGTTCATCACACAAATGTTTATACCGTGTGGGGATCGAACCCACAACCTACAGCGCAAAAGGCAGAGCTATTACCAACTGAGCTGTGAGGCCAGTCAATAGACTTTAAGTAGTTACTTTACCTATAGGCAAAACCGCAGACAGATGCTAGTACAAAGTATGAATAGGATCTTTGAAGAATTTAATACCTACGAGTGTTTTAAATACATAGATTATTTTACGGATCACCGCATTGTACATTACACTAATTACAAAATTGACTTTGACATTATGTTTTTGATTAGTATCTTTAAAAGGTGATCGCGCACGATATCATATGGCCTGCGCACATTGGCGGACGGGACGGCAGAGCATTTCAAATGTATCAATAGATATTAAATAGTTAACGGGAACGGGAACAGGAACGGGATCTTAACACAACATCTGGTAATTCTAAAGCGTTAAAAAGTCCGCTGGGTCGGCTAGTAAGGGATATATTTCAATGCCAAACTGCGCTGTGATGCTCCGAGGCCGATCTACCATGGAAATATATACATTATTTCGATTGATTATTTATTATATCTTTTATATTATTGATTAATTGATTATTTTTTAAATCTTTTATTCTTAAATCGTCCCGTCCGCCAATGCGCGCATGCCATTATGCTCCAGTCATAGGAGTATTTATGCAAATAACACATTGTGAATCAAAGGTCGCGTATTGTATACAAGAAGGTACATTAGCGTAGGCTAAGTTCACAAGATCTCCACTCAAAATTAGCTCAACGCGTGCAATTTCAAGTTTTTGACATCCTACTAATCCTACTAAAATTATGAATGCGTAAGTTTGTGAGTGGGCGTTTGTGTGTTTGTTACTCTTTCACGCAAAAACTATTGAACGGATTAAAAAAAAAACAAAATAGGATCACGACTGTAATCCCCAAGTACGGTAGACATCCTCTCAAATCTCAAATCACCATCTTATCCAGGCAACCTCTATAAAATAACCGGTTAAGTGCGAGTCGGACTCGCGCACGATGGTTCCGTACGTAACTATAAAAAACGGCGAAATAATCGCGTTTGTTGTATGGGAGCTCAATTAATATTCTGTTTTTAGAGCGGCAACAGAAATACATCATCTGTAAAAAAAACAACTGTCTAGCTATAACGGTTCAAGAGATACAGCCTTGTGAAAGATAGACAGACGGAAAGCAGAGTTTTAGTAATAGGGTCCCGTTTTTAACCTTTGGGTACGAAACCCTAAAAACAATGAAAAAGTGCCAAATTATGACCAAGTTGTCACCACTTTTGGTTATTATCGATCAAAATGTATGGTCTGACAACCAGGGGGGTTAGCATGAACCACTATCGTATCGACAACGTATCGTCTAAATGCCACAACTGACACATGTACTAAATAAAAAGTGTCAGTTTTGACATTTGGACGATAGGTTGTCGATACGATAGTGGTTCGTGCTCAGGCCACAGTTTCAGTTTTCAGACAGATTGGGTAGTCTCATCATCTATTAAAATCTAGACTTAATGAATTTAAAAGGTTAACCCTCGTATTCAAGAACGACACTATGAGAACACGCACCCACAGTGGACGAAATCTTTTTTCATAAAAATCACTTTATGTGTTGAGCGGCACTATGGCGCACGCTACCGTGTGCCTTTAGAGCTCAACTTTGGCTAGAGGCACACGACAATGTGCCTCTAGTCACACCATGCAGTGTCGCACAACACATAAAGTGATTTTTATGAAAAAAGTTTTCGTCATCTGTGGGTGCGTGTTCTCATAGTGTCGTTCTTGAATACGAGGGTAAGACTTCATAGATTTGTTCTAAAATTGCAACACATTCTCGCGGCGCCAACACGCCTGTCAAAGTCAGTGGGCCTACTGACACATCTAATGACAGCAGCATGTTTTTTTGACAACATAATATACACCTTAACAATACTATTTGAGGCGGGCCCAAACCCGTCTCATTTCAATTCTTGTCTTAATAGTCATACTCCAATCAAAAACATTCTTTATTTTTAATGTATTAAAGAACATGTTTGAAGATTTTGTATGTGGTTTTGTATGACTAGTCAAAACTCTCGCTTCGATTACAGTAATTTTCAAACAGACCTCAACCCCTGCTGCAAACTCTTAAGGGTTGAATTTCGATTTACAAATATAGTCATACTCCAATCAAAACATTCCGTATTTTTAATGTATTTAATACATTTGAAGCTTTTGTATGAAATTTGTATGACTAGTGGAAACCCTCGCGACTTCTTTTAAAACTTCTTTCCCATGGTACAAGCTTTGCTTAGTTTGGGGCTAGATGGCGCTGTGTAAAGTCCGCCAATATTTATTTATTTATTATTCTTTCACAATTATTTTTAAAAGACTTCAACCCTCGTTGCACCCCCTTAGGGAATTCCTTTCTTAGTGCACCCCTAAAAAAATACACCCTCCAAATACCAAGTTTCCAGGACCAGTTTAGGCTGTGCATTGATAGATCAGTCAGTCAGTAAGACAAGAGTTATATATATTAGACACACCTACATACAACCTCTCATCTAAGGTTAAGATCGAACATAGGCTTGTATGATGTAGTTTATGACTGTATAACATTTTGGACATTCAATCGTGTGTAATTGTCTTTACTGGAACGTAAAAAGTAATTTGTAGGGTTTTGAATTTTAAATTTAAAAACCTATAATATTATAAATGCAAAAGTTTGTGAGTTTGTATGTTTGTGCCTCAATCAGGCCTAAATGACAAAACGGATTAAGATGAAATTTGCTGTAGATGTAGATATAATGCCCGAATAAATAATAGGCTACTTTAAAATATGAAAAACATCCCCAAAACGATTAAAAAACGCAAAAGGGATGATTTCTGTATAGATGACGCTGGTGTGCATTAAATCTGACATCACAGACTAAAAACATTCAGTATTTTCTATTCGATTAATTATTGAAATTTGACAGGACAACGTCTGTCACGGGTCGGCTAGTAGTTATATAAATGTTCGCGTAGACGCGTCGAATAGACACCTTCTTTTTTCGTCGGTTCAAAATGTGAAGTACCTATCACCTTAGCCTCCATCTCTTCGTCATCCACTGCCTTCAACTACGCATGATCAATTAACCTCCTACACAGATTCCATGACTCAAGTCGTATTACTAGCTTACGCTCGCGACTTTGCTTTCGTGGTACTAAGATAAAAAGTAGCCTATTTGTTACTCTGATGTATAAGCTATATTACTGTAAAGTTTCATCTAAATCCGTTCAGTAGTTTTTGCGTGAAAGAGTAACAAACATACATTCTTCCATCCTCACAAACTTTCGCATCTATAATACTAGCCGACCCGCGACAGAAGTTGTCCTGTCCAATTTTCAATAATCACATAGAGTAACGCACGTTCCTAAAACAACTGATATCAACACTGATGTCAGATTTTTTGCACACCAGCGCCATTTATACCAAAATCATCGCTTTTGCGTTTTATATTATTTTGAGGATATTTTTCGTATTTTAAAGTAGTCTATGTTTTATTCGGGCATTACATCTACATCTACATAATTTAATCCTAATTGGTCTTATCGTTTAAGCCTGATTAAGGCAATATACTCACAAACTTTCGCATCTATAATATTATTAGATATTAGTAGATTTAATGTATTTGCATATATACCACAAGGTTGATAGTGAAATTGTTAACATATAATTTATGATTAGATGTTTGTCTGACCTTATAACCTCCTCTCACGGTAGGTATCTCTGTCATGGCTGCTCTGTTGTACTCATTATTGACATTTTAAAATGTCTTCGTTATCTATAGAGTACTTATTCAGTGGTACGCTTATCGTAGGTAGAATACACGTATGGTTCTATGCTTGGTTTTTGAGCAAAGTCAACTGTCACTCTGACAGGTATTCTGACAGAGAGGTTTTTGGAGGGAAGTGTATTGGATGTTTAGCGATAATACTGTATTATGAAACTTGGATAAAAATATGAAAACTAAATGGAATTTGACAAGAGTCATCTATGAAATACGTCACCTGGGAAGGGGGAAGATGGTCTTAAGGTGATACTCGTTTTTTTTTAATAGGCTAATTATACCCGGATAAGACGGAAAAAGTGATACTAATAAAGTGACCACCACGCCATTAAGACGAGTAATAAATGTTTTTGATGAATGCAGAATCGTTTTTTCACAAAACATACAGTTAAATTTTTTATGATAAAGACAACTTAAGGATTATGATCTAGATAAAATAGACAGAAACACGATTGGTGAAACTTTTCTCGATAGATTTATTTTCCAAAGTTGGCTCTTCAAAGACACTAGTTTCGTTTTTAATCAAAACTATGAATAGCTAAACAGTTTATTTTTATATAATTCGTTAGATAACCATACTAGCTACGTAAATTATAGACAGATTCTTTTTAAGTTTGATGGTTTTCAAGATAATGCAGTTTTATCACTTTTTCCGTCTTATCCGGGCAGACTCAGCTCATTAAAAAAAACAAACATTTCACATATCACCCTAACGTAAAAATGTGCTAATTTGTTATAATCACACAAAAAATCCTATTTCAGTTAAGTGTTAATAGTGTGTAGGTAGAATGTATTCATTTATCTGTTACCCAGCCCCCCGATTCCAACACCACCTGATTCGGCTTATACTTAGTGTCGCAATTTAAATTTTATTAATGTAAGGGCCGATTTTTCAATCATCAGATAAGGGCCAACTGTTGAATAAATTTGACATATCTTTTTAGTTTTTTAAACGTAGTTAGTATGTTTCCAGTCGGTCGAATCGTTTGGTATAGAATCTGGGGGCTGGTTCAAAACATGCGTAGGAGTGGCGCCAAGACATATTTTGAAACCGACAGTACTACTGTCACAGTAGCACAGTTTTGAGCACGTGTTAATACATACATAATTAAATCGCACCTAAAATCGAATATAATGGAAGTGTTAACAGAGGACTTTCAATCCGAAGGTCGTGGGATCGAATCCTGGTTAATCTTTGGATTATTCTATAAGAACAATGTATTGGTATGCTTAAAATTAAAGATAGCATCGTGAGGAAACCAGTTCGTATTCTCATAAGCGGCGATGGGCCTGTAACCTGTCACGTATGGAATGCTAACTACTGCAAAATGTGGGCATGTGCAATATATAATCTTTGGAGGTGCCTCTGACTACCCCCTCTAGATATCTTCAAAGGATAAGCGCCTGGAGATCTGAGAGGATTTCTACCGTACTTGGGGATTAAAGTCCTTTAGTATTTACAAAAATAAAGTATATCAATCAATAATCTAGTTCCTATAGCAAAAGCTTTGCTTATTTTGGGGCTATATAGGCAACGATGACTAGCAAGGTCACCGTTTTCTCTTCCTAAATAATTAAGAAAAACCAAGTGATTCAGCCATCCAAGGATTATTAGTTCAAGGAACGATTATTGTTTAGTCACACATTTACACAATATTGGTAGGTATTTCTTTTTGGTGGCCTCACAGCTCAGTTGGTAGTAACTCTGCCTTCTGCGCTGTAGGTTGTGGGTTCGATCCCCACCCAGGGCAAATATTTGTGTGATAAACATAAATGTTTGTACTGTGTCTGGGTGTTAAATGTATATTATGTCTGTATTAACAAAAAAAAAGTATTTATGTATTCTATTAGTTATCTGGTTCCCATACAACAAGCCTCTTAAGGTGATAAGTGAAATTTTTGACGTTTTGTATGGGCTGAGTCTACCTGGATAAGACGGAAAAAGTGATAAAACTATCTCATTATCTCGAAAACCATCAAATTTTAAAATAAACTGTTTGTAATTTATTTAGCTAGTATGATTATCTAACGAATTATATAAAATAAACTGTTTAGCTATTCATAGCTTTGATTAAAAACGAAACTAGTGTTTTTGAAGAGCCAACTTTGGAAAATAAATTTATCGAGAAAAGTTTCACCAATCGTGTTTCTGTCTGTAATTTATCTAGATCTCCTTAAGTTATCTTTGTCATGAAAAACAAAACTGTATATTTTGCGGTTATTGAGAAAAAACTATTCTGCATTCATCAAAAACATTTATTACTCGCCTTAACTCCCAAAATTCTTTCAACTATCAAAAGAAAAATTATCAGCGAGTAACATAAGCTATATTTAATTTTCAAAAAAGTAGAGATCCGCACGAAAATATTATGTTTGGACGTGCCTCCGATTACCCCCTCTAGACATCTTCAAGGACCTAAGAGCCTGGAGATCTGAGAGCATGTCTAGAATGTCTACTGTACTTGGGAATTTTACAGTCGTGATCCTATTTATTTATTTTCTAGTTTTTTTTAAATAAAATATAGCTTAATTATGTTACTCGCTGATAATTTAGCTTTTGATAGGTGAAAGAATTTTGGGGGTTAAGAGGTGTGCACTATGGGAACTACATAGATAACTAATAGAATACTTACATACTTTTTTTTATGTAAATACATACATAATAGGTAACCCATTATATTCTTTAGGTAACCCATGATTCAGCAACTCAAGGATTTTACAAAGGAAACTTATTTTAATGTTTGCAATTTGTAACAGTTGCAACATTATGATTCAGATAAATATTACGAATAAATATCACAATGCAATATTGCTTAAGCTAAAAGCTTATTTGCGGGTCACGCAGGACACCAGGCTACAATACACGGATGTTTGTGTGGCACTCTTAATTGTTATTCTTGTTTGAGCCTTCACCTTGTTCTTGCACCACACTGGAGCTCAACATAGCATTAAGGAAAGGATCATTGAAAACAATGATAGACCCCAAGCCTTGATCGTGAACAGGCGTAGCTTCACCTAGCTCCTAACACGTTTCAAAGTGATCCTTGTGATTTTTTTGAAATAAATGCTTTTTGACTTTGAATTTGCACAGAGGCCAATAATCATCATCATTACGGAACCACGAAGGTGTTATTGATTTTCTTCTGTTAATGGATTTGGAAAAATATTTTTATTTGGTTGGGACCCATTTGGTCCCATGTAAGTTTGAAAATAATATACCACCTTTATGGGTGAAAAAAGAGGCTGAAATTTAATTTTAATGGACTTATAATTGCGTAGATAATGCATTTATAAGGAAAATAATAATTTACATCTAGGGTCATAGACCCGGTTGTGGTGCCCACCCCGGTTTAGGTCATTTTCAATTTTGGCAGTCAATAACTAAGCATAGCAAACAAACTTGTTTAAAATCTATAGATAATACAATTATTTGTCTGTCCGTTTTGATTAGATACACAGTTCTGATGCGTTATACCTCTAGACTTGATAGACCACAATTAAATATTTCCCGTTTTGTCTATTTAAATGTGAATAATTAAGGCTAGTAATTAATGTGTTTGATGAATGCAGAATCGTTTTTTCTCAATAACCGTAAAACATACAGTTTTGTTTTTTATGACAAAGATAACTTAAGGATATAATCTAGATAAATTACAGACAGAATCATGATTGGTGAAACTTTTCTCGATAGATTTATTTTCCAAAGTTGGCTCTTCAAAAACACTAGTTTCGTTTTTAATCAAAACTATGAATAGCTAAACAGTTGATTTTTATATAATTCGTTAGATAATCATCCTAGCTAAGTAAATTACAGACAGTTTCTTTTTAAATTTGATGGTTTTCGAGATAATGCAGTTTTATCACTTTTTCCGTCTTATCCTCAGTTTTTTCAGTTTTATCACTTTTTCCGTCTTATAGACTCAGCCCAAACAAAATGTCAAAAATTTCACTTATCACCTTAATAAATAAGAATCACCTGTTACAAAACCTTTGTTTTACTTAAGAGATAAACAAATACTCTATTCTATGTTGTTTAAGAATCGTCGTTTTAATCATTTTTTAGGGTTCCTTACCTAAAGGGTAAAAACGGGACCCTATTACTAAGACTTCGCTGTCCGTCTGTCTGTCACCAGGCTGTGTAATCTCATGAGCTGTTATGTATTTCTGTTATCGCTATAACAACAAATAGGTACTAAAAACAGAATAAAATAAATACCCAAATGGGGCTCCCATACAAAAAACGTGATTATTTGCCGTTTTTTATAGATAATGGTATGGAACACTTCGTGCGCGAGTCCGACTCGCACTTGGCCAGTTTTTTTGTAATATTGGTCGTGTTTTCCTCAATATCTGCAAAAGATACAGCTAATTTTATAGCATAGATAATTTTAGAGCTTTATCCAAATTAAAGACAGAAACACTATTTGTACAGCACTTTCAAATAGACATTTAATTTTTTAATAGCTAGGTTTTTACCCACATTTTTCATTTACCAAGAATATTTAACTGATAGTTTTTACATAATTTAATAGACAATCATTGTACCTCTCAAAATTAAGCACAGTTTATTAATTTGTATTACTTATGGAGTACTAACTACAAGCAAAATGTGGGCATATGCCAAATGTAATGTAACATGCCTCTGACTACACCTTTTAGGTGATTTAAGAGACCCTACTAGAGAGACCCTGGAAATTTAAAAGAACATACTTTCGGATTATAGTCGTGATCCTATATCATTTTTAAGGTTCCGTACCCAAAGGGTAAAAACGGAATCCTATCACTAAGACTTTGCTGTCCGTCTATCTGTCCGTCCGTCCGTCTGTCTGTCACAGGGCTGTATCTCATGAACCGTGATAGCTAGACAGTTTAAATTTTCACAGAATATGTATTTATGTTGCCGCTATACAAATACTGAAAACAGAATAAAATAAATATTGTTGGGTTTATTGTTTGGTTTTTTTATTGTTTTTTATAGAACCCTACCCGGTTATTTCTGATAGTTTTTAAGATAATTATTTTTTATCATATCATCTGTCTTATCCGGGTAGGCTCTGCCCATACAAAAACAAAAGAAGTTATACCTCACCTAAAGCAGCGGCTACACTAGGGAACATTGTGTCACGTAACATGTCCCGCACATTTTATGTAACTCGGGACACTTCCTCGGGCGATTTTATCTATAAACACCTAGAAATGTGTGCAGGTGCTTATTGTACAGGATATATTAGTCTATTTTAGGCACCTGAGGCTCTAATTAAAATGGCCCGCGTCACGTAAAACTCACGGGGTATGTTGCAAGAAAAAATGTTTCGTGTATTCGCGACTTAATTTCCCGCGTCACAAAAAACCCACGGGGTATCTTGCGGGACAAAATGTTCAGTGTATCCGTGCCTTAAGACTTACAAGGCTAGTTTACATAGCAAGTTAAATTTAAACCTCTTTTTTAAGATGTTTAAAGTCGATGACCAGTGACGCATAGTGACTTTCCTCAATGCCTACAGGATATAGGATCTACAATATATAAAATTAAATGGTAATGGGCCATCTATTTCATGGTCTATTTTTATGGTTTTGCCTCCCGGATCTACATGATAAATGGGACAGACGGACAGACATTGTAATAAAATTTACAGTGCACGGTTTTTACTGTGGCATATACTCGTAGGTTAGTATATTCTTTTAACTCTTTCGACCGACGCGACGTTTCGACTATGTTCCGACTTTTATAATGGTCGATATATATTCGTCGCTTTTCTTTTTCGTTTTTGAAACGTAATTATTTTATGAATAGTGAAAGGATATGGTTGGACGGATTTTGGGGAGACCTTTGCCCAGCAGTGGGATGAAATACGAGTAGGTTAAGAAATAAATGAATAGTTTCTGATAGCCACGACTCAGAGAATGCTGTTGCGTTCAAGATTATGTACGTCAATTCGACATGTTTATATTTGTTTGTTGCATGTATATATTTATACCTAGTGATCCGATTTCGATGATTTTCGCAAACAACCTATTGCTTAATACTAAGAAAACAAAATGCATTAAATTCACTTTGCCTAGTGTGGTGTAACATTGAAATAAATGAAGAGGCCCTTACGCTTGTTAATTCGACTACTTTTTTAGGTCTCAATATTGATGCAAACTTACAATGGGGACCTTATATTGAAACACTTGCTGGTAAACTTAGTTCCGCTGTTTTCTATTGTGTTGACAATAATTCCAAGTTCAAGAAGATTTATATTTATTAATGTTGGACTAATAGTTTCTCCATAAAACTTCAAAAACTAATATCGTCCCTTGACATTTCGATTGATCGTAACGTTTTCGTCGGTTTTCTTTTTAGCTTCTAAAACTTATTAATTATTTATGTGCCACAGCATTATCCGATAAGTACGACTTATTTTGTGAGTTATGAAAGTCTGAAGTATTGTCACGGGCGATCAGTGAATTCGGGTATTTGACTCTGATTCGTTATGCTTCATTCAAATAAGCACTAGGTATAGTTATTTATCAAAGGAAAAATGTTTTAAAACAATAATACACAAAAAAATGGATGTATTTGTATGGTCTCTGAGACGTTGCCATTTTTTTGCTAGATGGTATTATATGGTTGGTCTCTGAGACCTATGGCAATTTTTTTCTGGATGAATTTATATAGTTGGTCTGTGAGACGTATGATATTTTTTACTGTATGATATTATATGGGTGGTCTCTGAGACCAATGATAATGTTTTTACAGGATGGTGTTTGTCACTTAACTCCTAAACGGCTGGACCGATTTGGTTGAAATTTCGTATTTATATTTTAATGGGTTCCTGGATGGTTTAAAAACACTATTGGACCAGGTAGGTGGCGCTGTTGTCGGTAGATCACCAAATTTGATGCTGTACTCTTAATACATAGGCAGTACGTAGTTCACTGTGTTATATTATGTATGTTATGTGTGATATGAACTGTTTATGTTCAGCTAGTTATTATATATTATTTTGTGTAGCAAATATTGACCCTCGACCATCTGCCATAGTACATATTATAACAAGGCTAGCCGTGAGATAGAGAACAAATAAATTATGATATTACCATAATTATGTCAGTTGAAACAATTTACATAAAAAACGCCAAGACGGATCTAAGTTGTCTTGGTCAGGGCTAGCGCCGTCAGTACCTAACAACTACCTACACTACACATCTCTAAATGAAATCATTGTTAAGACGAGTAATATTATTTTTAATGAATGCAGAATCATTTTTTCTTTATAAACGCAAAACATACAGTTTAGTTTTTTTATGACAAGGATAACTTAAGGATTTAATCTAGATAAATTATAGACAGAAACACGATTGGTGAAACTTTTCTCGATAGATTTATTTACCAAATTTGGCCCTTCAAAAACACTAGTTTCGGTTTTACTAAAATCTATGCCATCAAAAACATAACTTGTAAAAAAAGCCAAGTCTCGCAACGCAACTCAGTTCTTCTACCGTAAAAAGTAGTGAGATCCATGTAATACCAAGTCGGTTAATTTATTCAGTCCCTACTTTAAGGGTCCTTCTGTCTTAAGTTATTACGTAAATGTTAGCTAATTACGTAATAACATAAGTCAGAAGGACCCTTAAAGTAGGGACTGAATAAATTAACCGACTTGGTATTACATTGCGTTGCGAGACTTGGCTTTTTTTACAAGTTATGTTTTTGATGGCATCTCATTTATTTTTGTAGATAGCCCTACTTTTTAGGGTTCCGTACCTAAAGAGTAAAAACGGAACCCTGTTACTAATACTCCACTGTCCGTTCGTCCGTCTGTCCATCTGTACGTCTGTACGTCTGTCCGTCTGTCTGTCTGTCGGTCTGTCGGTCTGTCAGTCCATCTGTCTATCACAGGGCTGTATCTCATGAACCATGATAGCTAGAAAGTTGAAATTTTCACAGATGATGTATTTCTGTTGCCGCTATAACAACAAATACTAAAAACAGAATAAAATAAATATTTAAGTGGGGCTCCCATACAACAAACGTGATTTATAGATAATGGTACGGAACTCGACGTGCGCGAGTCCGACTCGCACTTGGCAGGTTTTTTTAGGATTTTTACACTAAACACTAATTGTGTTTCAAATTTGAAGCTTCTATGTCTGCTAGAAGTGCCTTAAACTTTTGATGATCGGTCAGTCAGTGAGTGAGTGAGTGAGTGAGTGACAAAATAGGAAACTTTGACTAGTTATAATTCTTAAACTACTGGTTCAAATTGATTGAAATTTGAAATATACCGTGTTTACCGTGTGAAATATACTGAAAATTCAGGCTTCTAGTTTTATCCACAACGAAGTTATAGGGGGTCGAAAATGGCCTGAACTGCTTCGAGAAAAGGATGGTACAGCCGTGCCGCTTTATTGCTTGACTTGGCGGGGGCACTGCCGTAAGACGCCAGGGGGGGGGGGGGGGGGGGGGTCACGTGAACATTATTAGGGCAAAATGTAAGCTTTAATCAGGATTTGAAGTATGCAGTAATGTAGACCATGGTTTCGTGTGATTGTGACCGAATTTTAAAATTTGAGTGTCCAAAGACAAAAAAGATACTCAATTAAATACACATTTTGCTGCGGTAACGTTATTTTGGCAAAATATTATCGAAATAATGGAAGTAGCCAAAAACTACTACTAAATAGTTTAGGTAAGCTTGTAGATTCACTACACAATAAAGTACATGTCGAATTAAGAATCTCCTCTTCTTTCGTCGGTAAAGAAAAATGTTTTTACCGCGAGGTTCGTCGACTAAGAGCGTCTTAATAAGTAAAGTCGAAGCTAAAATAATAATTATGCATACCTAATTCTTTACAAAATGGGGGAATCCAAAACAATAAAGATGACACATAACGCGTAGGTACGAATACCTGACGAATATCTACATACAGAGAATATATTGTATGTTTGTTTGTAATGGATAAACTGAAAAACCGGCCAAGTGCGAGTCGGACTCGCGCACGAAGGGTTCCGTACCATTATCTAAAATAAATCACGTTTGTTCTATGAGAGCCATACTTTAATATTTGTTGTTATAGCGGCAACAGATATACATAATCTGTGAAAATGTCAACTGTCTAGCTAACATGGTTCATGAGATACAGACAGATGAACAGCGAACAGAGTCTCCATTTTTACCCTTTGGGTACGGAACCCTAAAAATAGCTATTTAATTATTGAGACAAAAATTTAAAGAAATTAACATTCTCACTGTAATCTCACAATATATATATGAAAACTTATTGTATACTCATAAGAATATGGCTTTCTTTAAGAAAAAAAGTGATGTACATAGTATTAACACAAGAAATAAGAATAAATTGTACATACCCAAATTTAGATTAGAAAAAGTGAAGGGGTCGTTTATGGGGAATTTTGGCGGAAGCGGAGGACTAAATTTAATCCTGCGCTAGTCTACGTTTATTAATGAGACGGTCCTGGCTCCTGAAACACAGTTTTCACTAGTTCGGGAGCCTATGGATTCATTTAATTATGTTCACTATATATTATGTCAATATTAATAAATAAATTTGATTTGATTTGATTTGTACATGATTATATAAATGATTAATCCTCGTGGCCTGATGTTGCTCTGCCACTCGACAGCTAAATATTAATTTACTTAATCTGCACAATTTTTTTTTTTTTTGTGTAACATTTCTTTACTTTAATTATTTCTAAGCAAATAGTTATGTTATCTTTAAGTTTTATTTCTAAATCAAGTGTAGCGTGTGATGTTCTTTGAATTTGTGCTGAGGCTCTTTAGTTATTATTATTATTATTATTTTTAATTGTTTATGTACTTGAGTAGTACTTTTAATTATTATTCTTGTTTGAGCCTTCACCTTGTTCGATTAGCACCACACTGGAGCTCTACATAGCATTAAGGAAAGGATCATAAAAAAAAGGTAGACCCCAAGCCGTGTTTGTTGCCTGATTCTTCTAGGCTTGGTCGCGTGGAATCGGCGTAGCTTCACCTAGTTCCTAAGACGTTTCAAAGTGATCCTTGTGATTTTATTGAAATAAATGATTTTTGACTTTGACTTTGACTTTACCCGTGCGAAGCCGGGGCGGTCTGCTAGTCTATAGTAATTTTCTGTAACATTATCATACTAATTATGTGATTCTACAGATTATGAACACATCCGGTTAAAAAGAGGATGTTGAGTTTTCCGCATCATCGTTGTTATATACAGCCTCTGGGTTATTTATCCTTATATTATGTAAATAGATACAAATTCATGATAATAATAGATTCCCAAAGAGAGTTGACGTCAAGCAGGCGGCCGGTTGTTAAACTTAAGCCAAATCCTTTTCGCAACATGTTATGCCGACCCCACAACATTTAGTACGGAAAATAAGTAGATAATGATTATATAAATACCTAGACATAGAGTCTGTCACAGGGATGTATCTCATGAACCGTGATAGCTAGACAGTTGAAATTCTCACATGATGTATTTCTGTTGCCGCTACAAAAAAAAATACTAAAAACAGAATTTAATTGGGGCTCCCATACAACAAACGTGTTTATTTTTTTTTGCTATTTTTCATAGATAATGGTACGGAACCCTACGTGCGCGAGTCCGTATCGCACTTTTCCGGTTTTTTTTAAGTTTTTAAAACGTTATTATTATATTGCCTACCCTACCCCAAGAGGAAAAGTTTTTTGACAAAAAAAAATATTTTTCTAAACTAGCTTTTAAAAAGGGCGATGGGCTTGCAACCTGTCACGTATGGAATGCTAACTACTGAAAAATGTAGGCATGTGCCAAATATAATGTTTGGACATACCTCTACTACCCCCACTAGACATCTTCAAAGGATCTAAGCGTCTGGAGATCAGAGAGGATGTCTACCGTACTTGGGGATTACAGTCGTGATCCTATTTATTTTTTTTATTTATTAAAAATTGATATGCTTACTTTTTCAAAATGTGGCCATGCGCTAAACGTATTATTTGGACGTGCCTCTGACTACACTCTTCAGTCATCTTGAGAGCCTGGAGATCTGCGAGGATATCTACCTTACTTGGGGATTACAGTCGTGATCCTATTTGTTTTTTATTTTTAACCTGGTCATTGACCTACGAAGATGAAGAAAGAATCAGTGTGGTAAATATCAATCGTGTGGGAGGTGAATTGATGAATTGATGATAATAAACCTGGAAGTAATCACAATTGTTTTAATCGGCTATCGGGGTTTTCTAAAATACAGCAACCGTCATTATAACGGTTGTATTTTATGTTACAATGTTGTCTGTAAATAGGTAATTTCAAACATAAACCCTGTTATAATAATTATATTAAATAATAAATAAATTGTTTAAAAAATCTAAAAAAAACCATCATAATTCTTCTATGAATTTTCATTGAGTGAGAACTATTTTTAACTAAGTATTTTTTTAAAACATCATTCATAAATTAATTAAGACGAGTAATAAATGTTTTTGGTGAATGCAGAATCGTTTTTTCTCAATAACTGCAAAACATACAGTTTTATTTTTTATGGACAAAGATAACATAATAATCTAGACAAATTATAGACAGAATCACGATTGGTGAAACTTTTCTCGATAGATTTATTTTCCAAAGTTAGCTCTTCAAAAAAACTAGTTTCGTTTATAATCAAAACTATGAATAGCTAAATAGTTCACATTTTTATAATCATACTATCTTAGTAAATAACAGACAGTTTCTTTTTAAGTTTGATGGTTTTAGTTTTTAAGATAATGCAGTCTTATCACTTTTCCTTTTTATCCGTGTAGACTCAGCCTATTCAAAAAACCAAACATTTTATATATCACCTTAATTAAGATATCTACACCTAAGTCACACATAAGTACGTAGTCCAGTAGTTGCAAGCCCATGGAAACTGTAAAAAAGAATATTCTTAAATGTAAGTCGTTATTGCGGCCGTAAAATAGCGGTATCCCTCTCTTAGAAGACTCAAGTTTAATTACACACGTCTTAATTAGTGATTATAGGTAATTCTCATAATTGTATCAAACAATAGTTAATTCATTTTGTAAGATTTAATTGTTTTTATTATGTTGGTACCTACCACTTCGTATCGATTGAAAAGATAATGATTATTTATTATATTCTCCTCTATTTCAATAAATATATAAAAATTATAATTTCATTTCAATCTTTTCAGTAGTTTTTGCGTGAAAGAGTAACAAACATTCATCCATCCTTACTAACTTATCTTTATCTTATCTTATAAATTCGAAAGTATGTGAGCATGTATTTTTGGGTGCTTTTTATGGGTTCCGTATCCAAAGGGTAAAAACGGGACCGTATCACTAAGACTTCGCTGTCCGTCTGTCTGTAACAAGGCTGTGTATCTCATGAACTGTGATAGCTAGACAATTGAAATTTTCACAGATTATGTATTTCTATTGCCGCTATAACAACAAATACTAAAACCAGAATAAAATAAATATTTAAGTGGGCTCCCTACAACAAACGTGATTTATTGCCGTTTTTTATAGATAATGGAAAGGAATATTTGTGCGCGAGTCCGACTCGCACTTGGCCGGTTTTTTTTATTGTGTTGAAAATAGTGCCAAGTTAGTCCCATTTAAGTTATATTAATGTAGGACTAATAGTTCCTTCATAAAACTTAAAAAACTAATATCGTCCCTTGACTTTTCGGTTGGTCGATACATTTTCGTCGGTTTTTTTTTTAGTTTCTTAAACGTAATATCAAATAAGGATACAAGCGTAAACCACAATCGAATAGTTACCTTGTTTGTTGCTAGGTATTTACCTAAATGACTAATATTACCGCATTGGCTACGACATCTTAGAACAATGCGGTTCACCCACGTACACCTAATACCATTTAGTGAACTATCAAAAAAATAGGATCACGACTGTAATTCCCAAATACGGTAGACATCCTCTCAGATCTACAGGCGCGCAGATCCTTGAAGATGTCTAAAGGAGGTAGTCAGGCACGTCCAAACATTGGGTACATGCCCACATTTTGCAGTTAGCATTCCATTCGTGACATTGCAAGCCCACCGCTGATTAAAACTGTTTTTGATTGTCGTCAAGTCACTGGAGTACCATAATCTAAACTAATAAATATTATGAATACCAAAGTAACTGTGAAGTTAGTGATGATAGTCTGTATTATATAGTCTGTGACGTTATCATGGCCAAACCGCTGGGCCGATTGCGATGAAATTTCATGTAGACATAGTTTAAAGCCTTGGGACGGACATAGGCTACTTTTTTCCTGAAATTTTCTTTTGATTTTCAGGAATTTCAATGTATTACGATAAAGTCGTCAATAATCTATTTCCTAATTCTACGCGGGTAAAGGTAGTAAATAGATAAATAAAATATTGGTGGACATTTCAGACAGCTCCACCTAGCCTTAAACTAAGCAAAGCTATGTATGGAAACCAGATTACTAATAGAATAATTATATACTTTTTTTTCTTAATCTACGCGGACTAATTCAGGGGTTAAAGCTAGTATTCCATAGTTACTAGTATTCCCAGAATGACAGAAAGAAAAGAAAAAGTAATGTATGATTTAAGTTTATTCTGATCAACAATTTCTTTATTTTATTACATTTACAAAATAATTGATATTGGATACGTTGAGGTAACTTTAGCCACAGTTGCCACAAAAACAAAAAAGTTATATTGAACAATGCTATTTTATCTGGCTTTACAACCGACGATATAAGAAGGATCTCAATTCAACGCGTACCTATTTTTAGGGTTCCGTACCCAAAGGGTAAAAACAGGACCCTATTACTAAGACTTTGTTGTCCGTCTGTCCGTCTGTCTGTCACAGGGCTGTATCTCATGAACCGTGATAGCTAGACAGTTGAAATTTTCACAGATGATGTATTTCTGTTGTCGTTATAACGACAAATACTAAACATAAAATAAATATTAAAGTGGGGCTCCCATACAACAAACGTGTTTAATTGCCGTTTTTTTTTTAGATAATGGTACGGAACCCTTCGTGCGCGAGTCCGACTCGCACTTGACCGGTTTTTTTTATATCGTGTTGAGTATAATAGTCCAAAGTTGGTCCCATTTGAATTATATTCATGTAGGACTAATAGTTGCTTCATAAAACTAAAAAAACTGGCCAAGTGCGAGTCGGACTCGCGCACGAAGGATTCCATACCATTATCTATAAAAAACCGCAAAAAATCACGTTTGTTATATGGAAGCCCCACTTAAATATTTATTTTATTCTGTTTTTAGTATTTGTTGTTATAGCGGCAACAGAAATACATAATCTGTGAAAATTTCAATTGTCTAGCTATCACGGTTCATGACATGACATACAGCCCACAGATAGACGGACAGACGGACAGCGAAGTCTTAGTAATAGGGTCCAGTTTTTACTCTTTGTGTACGGAACCCCAAAAACTAATATAGTCCCTTAACTTTTTGATTAGTCGAAATATTTTCGTCGGTTTTCTTTTTAGCAAATTTTTTTTTTAAATATAAACTTTCTTTTTTTATACACTTTATAGTCTAAATGAGTGACAATCCTAAAATCAGGTCATATTTTTATTTATATTGACACCATGACTGGTGACAATCAATGCCATAGATTGTCACCAGTCACGTGACACGAGTGAATAGCATAGAATCTATGCTATCACTCGATGCTCTGAATCAATACTAATCTATGTTTTTTACTAGATACTCTCAGATATTCCGGCTCTTAGATCCTTGAAGTTCTCTAAAGGGTAGTCAAAGGCACGTCATTGGCACAACGATATTATAATAAAGCTATATTTTATCCCTATAGAATTAAAACTATCGTGGTTGTTAAACATTTACAAAAAGAACGGCGAAAATACCATGCATTTTTATTGTTAGAATACATCAGATCTTGCAGCTCTTAGATCCCTAAAGGGGGTAGTCAGAGGCACGTATAAGAAAGCTTATTCAACAAGTGAACAGGGAAATTAACCGATAACCGATGATTCAGTCCTACGAGGTCGTTTAATTTCATAAACTTTTGTATATATAAACCTTGCAACCTCCCATCTTAAGCTTGATACATCCGAGTCGTAACGGAGATCGTACGTGTCGCGATATTAAAAAAAAATAAAAAAATAAAAGTGACAGTTGACGCAGGACATCCGTGGCAGTGTGTGCTTGTTGTTTGTGACGAGTGGTTGTTTTATTAATGTGAGTAATTTTATTTATTATTTTTTGTGACAGAAAATGCTTTAAGTATGTTTTTATTTGTTATTTTTCTTGCTTTTTGTATTATTCTTTTATTATTAATTAATATTAATTTAGTTTTTATATATTATTTGGTACTTTTTTTATAATTTGAAGAATTTCTTTTTCTTATTGTTGTAGAAGATTTAAATAAAAACCAAATAATTATACTATTCTGAATTTGATAACGATTCGAAATAATTATAGTGATTTTAATGAATAAACACTTTTTTGAGTTTGAATTTAGGAGAAATTATATATTTTTTTAATCTTAATTGAAAGAGGTTTTTTTATAGTTTTTTCATCACTTATTTTCAAGGATTGTTATTTTTTTATAAATAATATGATGCTTTTGTTATTATTTTTTGTTAATTCAGTTATTTTTATCAGGTTTTTTTATATTACTTATTATTACGATTTAGAATTATTATTACGAAGATACTTTTAGTATTTTTAATAAGACGAAGAAGTGATTATTATAGTTTTTTTTTTATAATACTTACACAATGTTATACACGTTTATATTTTTGAGATTTCGCGCGTTTATGTCTTTTATATGAAAACCTTTACTGTTTTTGATTGAACTTTTAAAAACTAATAATATTCATTATTAAAATGTTAAGTACGGTAGACATCCTCACAGATCTCCAAGGTGCTTAGATCCTTGGATGACTAAAGGGGAGTAGTCAGAGTCACGTCCAATCTAGACCAAGCACATGCCCACATAATGCAAATAACTAAGTAGGTGTGTTAATATTTGAATTGTCGAAGTTTTAAGGAATTTCGTAACAATTTAATAATAAATTAACAATTATAATGAGCAATCAATCTGCAGATAACCGGAACTGGCTCTTATTACCTTGTAAAAACATACAATGGCTTAATTCTAAGATGCTACATCACATAAATCTATATATATAAAACTCTTGCGTAACTGACTGACTGACCTTTCAACGCACATCCTAAACCATTAGTCTTAGAAACTTGAAATTTGAAGGGTGTATTTTTTTAGGGGTACACTAAGAAAGAAATTCCTGAACTTCAACCCCTAAAGGGGTGCAGCGGGGTTGAAGTTTAAGGGTTTCCACTATATTATAAACAAGACAGTTTGAATGTTTATTGTCTTATTGCCAGGCTGAACCGATTTCTATGAAATTTGTTAAACAATTTCATTATTACTGCAAGATTAATTTATGGGTCGTAAATATGAAGTTAATGAAATCAATTTAATATTAAAAGTTATTCTGATTTAGACATCACAAAAAAAGTAGGACTATTTTCATTATTATACTGTTAAGTATTGACAAATATATCATAATATTAACATATTCTGCGCTTAAGCGGCGATGGGTTTGCAACCTGTCACGTATGGAATATTACTGCTGAATGTGGGTATTCTGCCAAACATAATAATTTGACGTGCTGACTACCCACTTTAGACATCTTCATGGATCTGAGAGTATGTGTACCGTACTTGGGGATTACAGTCGTGATCCTATTTCATTTCTTAAGATAGACTTCATGTGTGTTTTTATTTTAAACTTCAAACCCTGCTGCACCCCATTAGGGGTTGAATCTCGAAAAATCATTTCTTAGTGCACCCCTTCACACCAAAAGAAATACCTACACAATCCAAATTTCAAGTTTCTAGGAGCAGTGGTTTAGGCTGTGCGTTGATAGATCAGTCAGTCAGTAAAGCAAAAGTTTTATATATTTAGATTGTACTCTTTATACCTACTACGCAAACGAAATCACAAGGTTGACACTAGTTAAGAATAAACTAGTAGGTAGGTAGGTATATGACTAATATTAGACAATAGAGATGAAATATTTACACGACCAGATTTAGGCGTAATAAAATACGTACCAGGTATGACGTCACGGTTCTTGAAAGTATTTTTATACTCGAAATCTTTTATACTTTAAAATATTTCACAAGCTTTAATTTAACTTGCAATGTATGTATGTAACTATGTTTGTTCGGGTGGAATCTTGCAATTTTGAAGCAGTTATCCCCAACCGATTGAGCTGAAATTTTGCATACATCTTTAGTTCTCGTGACAATACAATAATATGGTGATTTGATGATGGAGTCAGGAGCTGTTCAACGGAACTCCTTAGTAAATACTTCGCTTGAGAAAAAACTTTGCATTTTTGTCAAGTTCCGACGACAATATTATATAATGTGACAGATAACGCGCAGGTGCTCGATGGTTTAAATGGTTTTACAAAACCATGACATTGAAAAAAAATAAATCAAAAGAAAACTTAATTGAAGTATGAATTTCGAGTTCTCTTTCTTCAAATCTCAAATACTTTATGGTATTGGTACTGGTTTTTCAACCTGGTATTTATTGAAGGTATTTGAAAGACCTGATGCTTGAAAACAAGAGTACGTCCCACCTCTATTAGACAATTCTGGTAAATCCGGCAGCTTATTACTATGCAAAGAAGATAAATTCAATAGATTTGGGTTTTCCTAAAGAATTGAATGTTTACGGATGCTATTAAATTCAAATTCAAATAAAAAAACTTTATTCATTGATGATGTTACATTTAGAATCATTTAATTGGCATTCTATGAAAGGTTGCAAGCCCATCGCCGCTTATTAGAACAAAATGTAATAGAATCACTACTCTGATTCCCAAGTACGATAGACATCCTCTCATATCTCCAGGCGCGTAGATTCAATGCTTAATGACAAACATGACATTTGGCACATGCTCACATTTTGCAGTAGTTAGCATTCCATACGTGACAGGTTGCGAGCCCATCGCCGCTCATAAAAATACTGACAGGTTTCCTCACGATGTTTTCTTCATGTATTAAACAATCGAAAAGTCAAGGGATGATATTAGTTTTTTAAGTTTTATGAAGGAACTATTAGTCCTACATTAATATAATTTAAATTGGACCAACTTGGGACTATTCTCTACACAAAAGAAAAAAAACAATGAAATCGGATCACCAGATAAAAATATATGCGAAGTCGAAAGGTATTTTTTTTATAAAATCACAAGGATCACTTTGAAACGTCTTAGGAGCTAGGTGAAACTTCGCCTGTTCTTAACCAAGCCTAGAAGAATCAGGCAACAAACACGGCTTGGGGTCTATCATTTATTTCAATGATCCTTTCCTTAATGCTATGTAGAGCTCCAGTGTGGTACAAGAACAAGGTGAAGGCTCAAACAAGAGTAATAATTAATAGTACCAAGTATTATCGAACTGAGAATCTCCTCTTTTGTCGTTGATGTAAAATGTTAAAGACACTTTCCAAATATTAGATGACAACTGTTGCAATCGCTGGCATAGTTGTGTTCGATTTAATTTGTCAAAATTCGCACTTACTCAACTATTTTACACGGTTTTGTCACATTTTTGCGTATTTAGTTTACTCAAAAATTACGAACAAGCTACCAAAATTATTGGTCATAGGCTAGCTAGCTATAAAATCCTACTAATATTATAAACGCGAAAGTTTATGGGCGGGTCTGAGTTTGTTACTATTTCACGCAAAAACTACTGAACGGATTAAAATGAAACTTTACAGTAATATAGCTTACTAGCTGACCCGTGCCCGCTTCGCTGTGCGTAAGACATTTCTAATACCATCGTGGACTTTTTTGTAGCCGTTTTTAAGGTGTACAATACTGTAGTACATTATTTTGATATATCTCGTGGGGTTCAGCCAGCATTTGCAATGTAAGCGCAAAAAATGTGTTTATTTACGACATCACATTAGAAACCTCTAAAATTATCAGTGTTTCTCTACTATATTATGCATGTATTATACATATAAACATTCCTCCTGAATCACTCTATTAAAAAAAACCGCATCAAAATCCGTTGTGTGGTTTTAAAGATATAAGCAAACATACATACATACAAACGAGGGAAGCGGAAAGCGACTTTGCTTTATACTATGTAGTGATACATCAGAGTAATACATAGGCTACTTTTTATTCAGGTACCACGCGGACGAAGCCGTGGGCGCAAGTTAGTATAATATATCACAGAAAATGAAATGAAATAGAAACACTGTCTGTGAAACTTCCAACTGTCTAGCTATCACGGTTCATGAGATACAGACGGACAGACAGACGGACAGCGAAGTCCTAGTAATAGGGTCCTGTTTTTCCCCTTTGAGTACGAAACCCTAAAAATAGTCTCGACTCAAGAGTCATTTTTTGGTATCTTAATATCAGAGTTATTAAATCTAGAATACATTAAACTTGTTTGGACATGGATGCGCTCATTTGAGTAGACTGTTGCGTAATTTTGATTATGTAGGTATTCACGAGCTACCTCAAAAGATAAGCGAATAAAAATATTAAGTTTAAAAACTAGCTCCTGATTGGGAAAAGAAACAAATTAAGGTTTAAAAAAATTTAGTAGTCCTTGATTGACCAAAGTAACCTTATATTAAAGTAAAAAAATAAATTACTTTTTCCTTATTGGCCAAAGTAACCACTATATCCACCTTCTAAGATGTTCTTACTTTGGCCTTTTGCCAGGAATATAGTTATTTTGAAGTTTTTAAAAAACTACGCCAAAGTTACCAATTTTAAGTTTAAAAAAAAAACACTATTATGGTTTGGCCAAAGTAACCACTGTATTTACTTTCTAAGATGGCCTTATTTTGTCCGTTTTCTAGGAATATTGACATTTTAAAGTTTATAAAAAATACGTATAAAAAAATAGCATATATTAATTGTATCCCATGTTGAGCTATAACTTAAATAGAGTTCATCTAAATATTACTTAAAAGTTTAAAATCGTGATATAAAAAAAACCGGCAACGAGTCGGACTCGCGCACTAAGGTACCATCACTACATCGTATAAAGCAAAGTCGCTTTCCGCTTCCCGCGTATGTATGTATGTTTGCTTATATCTTTAAAACTACACAACGAATTTTGATGCGGTTTTTTTTAATAGATAGAGTGATTCAGGAGAAAGGTTTATATGTATAATAACCTGCTACCCGTGCGAAGCCGGAGCGGGTCGCTAGTTATCTATATAAAAAACGGCAAAAAACACGTTTTATCACGCCAAGCCCCAATCTATACCTATAATAAATCTGTAGAGAGGTCAATACTGTACATGAAATATATTTTCAAAATAACTATCAGGGGGTGATTAGGGATCGAAACTGATGCCAAAAAAGCAATCAGTAAAATTTTTGTCTGTCTGTCTGTCTGTCTGTCTGTCTGTCTGTCTGTCTGTATAACCGTTATAGAAACAAAAACTACTCGACGGATTTTAACGAAACTTGGTACAATTATTTTTCATACTCCTGAGCTGGTTATAGTATACTTTTCATCACGCTACAATCAAAAGGAGCAGAGCAGTGAAGGGAAATGTTGGGAAAACGGGAGAAGTTACTCCATTTCTTAAGCTTCCGTCGCGTGTGCAACTTTAATGGTTAAAGCTACACAAAAAACATGTATGACGGAAATGTTCTCCTTAAAATTATATAAAAAATATCCCACGACAGCATATGTCTATCTTTTATGGTTGACTTACAATAACACGTGTAACTCCCGATAGCTTAGCAGTTCAAAGCTTTCTGATTATATTTGTCTACTCTTACGTTTATAACACTCTCAGTCATCCCTCATTAAAAAAGTTAACATTATTAACTATTCCATAAAAAATTAATCATAGAAATCGTGTGATACTACGCAGCCGGACCCACCGTGGATAAGGGTTAATTTTAATGCAGTTACAAATCTATGGAATTGTACGAATTGTACTCCAAAAACACATTCTGTAGTATATTTAGTATCAGCATTGCACCCGTGCGAAGCCCGGGCAGTCGCTAGTAAAATAATAATTTTATTCTGTTTTAGTATTTGCTGTTATAAAAATACGTCATTTGCGAAAATTTCAACAGTCTAGCTACCACGGTTTATGAGATACAGCCCTGTGACAGACAGACGGACAGCGAAGTCTTAGTAATGGGGTCCCGTTTTTACCATTTGAGTACGGAATACTAAAAAAGTATCAAATCTATTTGATTTTTAGGTAAAGTTAAAAATGATTAATCTGTCAACCTGTCAATCAGCCATCGTAAATTCTTACAAATAATATATTTTTCTTAAGGGCTAAGGTCAGATAAATATTCATATAAGCCATAATTATTACAACTATGTTATATTTAAATTCAAATGTAGGTATTTTCAATAATACATGTAAATCATTTAAATAATTGTGTAATTATGCTGTCATTAAGTTATGTAGCGATAAAAGCATAATAATTTACCAATTAGTAAAGGAAGATTCCTAGTTAATAACGTCATTTGAAACGTACATAGTCAAAATATGACAGTTTCGGTCAACAGTCAAAAGCCATGACCGAACCTGACTGACCTTACAGCTCAGTTGGTAGTAACTCTTCTGAGCGTAGGTGGGTTTCGATTCAACCAAGGACAAACATTTGTGTGATGAACATAGATGTTTGTTCTGTGTCTGGGTGTTATAATGTATAATAGGTATGTATTTACAAAAAAGTATTCTATCAGTAATCTGGTTCCTATAGTACAAGCTCTGTTTAGTTTGGATCTAGAAGATGTGTGAAATGTTCACCAATATAATATACATTCTTCTTCTAATAAATAAAAACTCCTTCGAAATAGCTTAACCGATCCTTATAATTTTTTGTGTATATTTGGTAGGTATGAGAATAGGTTGTAGGGTATTTTTTATACCCCTACGTGATAAGGGTGGCAATAAGTTCGATAAAAACTGAAAGTGCTTTTTTCTGAAGGGTTATTGAAATTTGACAGGACAACGTCTGTCGGGACATCTAATCTTCTTCTTATTATTATATATAAATTACGCGTCACGTTGTTTGTCCGATTTTAATCAAACTTTACACACCGTGTGCAGTTTGATCCAACTGGAAAGATAGGATAGCTTACATCTCAGTTTATAGTCGCAATATTATTTTATTGCAAATTATTTGTTTATTATCTGACAGCCACAATTATCTGTTAGCTCCAAAAGATTCTAACAATTGGCGATATCTGTTGACACAGCAACGCGTGGCCGGATCTGCTAGTTTTAATATAAAACTCCGTCACTGGCTATATGATTATATTCGCCGATGGGACATTCAGATGACAATCATAATTACAATCTCACAAATGAATTTAAATGACATTTACCTTGTTTTAATATTTGTATTGGCCTTCTCTTTCATCTTCTTATCTCCTTTCAGTAATCCTTGTGTTTTTATTGCAATAGTAAATATTGAAATTAAATTTACTGAAAAGCTGTAACATTACCTAATTAATATGCGTTATGCTGAGATAAGACCTTTTTGTAGCAGCTACATATAACTCAGTTTGAAATAAATTTTCCTAATTTAATTTCGTTTTTACAAGCTTTTATTTAACTTGCACTGTTCATGTTTGTAACTTCAAAAATTAGCATACCATTTTTAGACTAATCATTGGTATCCGATTGCGTTGAAATTTCGCATACACCTTTAGTTCTGTTGACAATACAATAATATGGTGACAGCGAGCTGATCTGATGATAGAGTCAGGAGCTGTGCAATGGAACTCTTTAGTAAATACTCGATTGAGTAAAAACTTTTCATACCTGTCAAGTTTTCATGACAATGTAATATGTGATAGGTGATAGCGCGTTGCTCTGATTTCTTGCTCAATGGAGGATTTTACAAAAGCATGTCGTGAAAAAAATTTCAACAGAAAACTTATTCAATAAAATGCTACATTGCCCTGTGCATGAAAAACACGTTGCACTTCGATTAGAAGACAATTAATTCTCTAGAATCAACTCACGTGCTCGATACAAACTGTAGGCAACACGCAAGCGTTCGTGTGGAAAATTGCAATTTTTTTTTCTTCAGAATCAGAAGAATTATAAATGTCGTCACTCACGGATGTCAGATTATGCAAATCTAACTTTGGCTAAATTATATTTTTTGATTTAGTTTTGTTTTATACAATTTTTAATTTGTCTGTCGTGCAATATTTTTTTATTAGATTTTATTGGGTGATATCATTGACTTATTAAAATCATATTTATATCTAGTTAGGTTGGGAAAGGATATTAATTGGGGAAATTCCTCAGAACTGTCTATAAAATAGGTGATATAAAAATTCAAATTTACCTAACTTTAACCAACTTAACAAATATTCAATAATTGTTTGTTTATGTTAAACAGTACAACCTGATTGAAGCACAAATATACAAACAAACTCACAAACTTTCGCATTTATAATATTATTAGGATTATTTGCTTTGGTTATAAATAATATTAGGTACATATTTTTACTACTTGTACGTTTCAAGTAGGTACAAGTAGTAAGAATGTTTTTAAAATAAATGAAGTTTTTTTTTGTGAAAGGAACAATTCGGAACTTAATATGAGTTTTAAAACCTTCAATAACATCTTAGTGGATTTAACGACAATATTTATTGGATGTATGGTTTCATAATTTGGCCATTGGGCTCTTGCGACACGCTAGGGACAAGGGCCAAGTCGATTGCGCTTTCGATGATAGTGTGGGGATTAAAAGGATAAAACATATTAATCCCTAGCCGACCCGTGACAGACGTTGTCCTGACAAATTTTAATAATCGCATAGGAAAAAGCAATTTCAGAAACTTCAATTTTTTTCCCTACAAACCTTGTACTGATAAAATAAATTACGAATTTTGGTAGAATGCGTGTCAATTATTAGTCAAAACTGCGTTGCTATGACGACTAAATGTTTTTAGTCTGTAATGTCAGATTTTTTGCACATGGTTCTACCATACCCATATCAAAATCATCCTTTTTGCGTTTAAGAAAATTAAAAAAGTATATACTCGTAGTATTCTATCAGTTAACTGGTTCCCATAGTACAGCTCTGCTTAGTTTGGGGCTAGGTGGCGTTGTGTGATATATCCACCAATATATATTATGTGATATATCTGGCTGATATTTCCAAGATATTATATATTCTGTAAATATTTCACGATGTTAGTCGCAATCGCTAGGTCAAACTAATCAGGATTATCGTGATCAGGTCGATTATGTAACGATTGGGTATCGATTGCTAATTTTAGACTAACCCCGATATTTTCATCAATATTGACCGGTCAATTATGACTGCCAAATGTAGATTGTGTCAAATTAAATGTTTAGATGCTTCCTTGACTTCTTCCTTTTAGACATAATCCTAATAATCGAAATTTGCAATAAAATAATATTGCGACTATAAATTGAGATGTAAGCTATCCTATCTTTCAAGTTGGATCAAACTGCACACGGTGTGCAAAGTTTGATTTAAATCAGTTAAGTAATTTTAGGAGTCCATCGCGGACAAACAACGTGACGCGTAATTTATATTTATATATTAAGATGAAAGAAAGATGTTCCAAGAATTGCTCATTTTATTTAACAATTTTGACAACTCAATCAAATTAATGTGCAAATTTATTAAAGTTGCAAAAAATCATGACCTAGGTTCATTATTTACGTGTGATTCCAAAATGGAAGCTATTTAAATTAAAAATTTTTATATTAAACCTAATATAGATCACACAAAAAAACAAAGATATTGTAATTGGCCTTTTGCATCAAAAATTGCCATTAATTGAGACAACTTTATTTTATTAAACCAAATGTAGATCACACAAAACACCGGCCAAGTGCGAGTCGGACTCGCGCTAAAAGGGTTTCGTACCATTATCTATAAAAAAAAAACGTTTTTTGTATGGGAGTAAGATGAAATTTGCTGTAGATTAGCTATAGGTAATACCCGAATAAAACAGGGTGGTTTTTAATCCGAAAAACATTCCCAAAATGATAAAAAAATGCAAAAGGGATGATTTTGGTATAGATGGCGCTGGTCAACAAATCTGACATCACAGACTAAAAATATTTAGTCATGGCAACGCAGTCTTGACTAATGAATGATACGCATTCTACCAAAATTCGTTATTTATTTTATTAGTACAAGTTTACTAGTACAAGCTATAGGAAAAAAAATAGAAGTTGCCTGTGCTTTTTTCTATGCGATTATTGAAATTTGTACAGAACAAAGTCTGTCGCGGGATTGATAGTATAGTCTAACTCTAACCCTGATATAAAGTATGCCATATCTGCGATTATTGCCATTATTATTAATTAATATGCTTATTATGTATTTAATAGTAATACATAGTAATATCGAATCATAGCTTTAACATCTAACCTCACTTATAATAAATTCCATTATTTTCATTGGAAATAAATGTCTAATTTATACAAAAACACGCTACACCAGTTTTAATAAAATTCATAAAAAAAACTTAGAAATAAAATAATCAATTGACGCAATTAACCTTATAAAGGAAATATTAGGTATTGTCTATTAAATACACATGTCTGCCCGCTTCTGTATTTTTGATGCGTTCAAACAAAATGTGTGTGTCTCAAACTCGGGGATTGAGAGGTTAATAATATCATTAGGATAGGGTAGGATGTTATGGTCTAGATATACCATACAGATACTACGAGCGGACCAGCGAGTTGTAGATAGTATTTTCTATATTTTCAATGTAACAAAAACATCATAACACATCTTACTAAATGGTATTTATAAATCTATTGATTTAAAAACTATGAACAAGGTATATCTAACCTTTTTACTGAAGTATTTATAAAAAAAATCACACATAAGAAAAAAATAACTATTTTTTGAATACCTTATGTTATACTAAACTTTATATACTTAGGTAATTATGTTAATTATTATGAAGTAGATTAAACATAATTACATAGGCAGTAGGCACTCTACATAACCATTACCTAAATGTCACATACATACATACATCATCATATTTAATTTACAATTGTTTGTCAAGAACTAAATCAATATCCATTGAATCCGGGTTCATAGAGGCGTAGGTATTCGTCAATTAAGAACCTATTATGGTTGTTCTTGAAATTTTATTTTTTAGTATGGACTGAGTCTACCCGAATAAGGCGGTAAAAGTGATAAAACAGCTTTATCTTGAAAACCATCAAACTTAAAAATAAACTGTCTTTCATATAATGTAGCTAGTATCATTATCTAATGAAAAAAAAGGTACTGTTTAGAAAAAAAAAATATCAATAAAAATTATATGCGTATTACAAACGTCCTCAAACGGACGTGTCCCTGACTACTCTTTAGATATCTTCAAGGATCGAAGCGCCTTGAGATTGGATAGTATGTCTACCGTACTTGGGGATTACAGTCTTGATCCTATTTCATATAAAATATTACTAAGTAAGTAATATTAAAAATCCAAAAGTTTGTGAGGATGTTTGGATATAAGTATGTGCCTCATTCACGACCATATTTGGATGAAACTTAGAATATACATACCTATACATATTATGTATAATATATTTTTATCCGAAGATAAACGGAGGAGTCGTTTTTTTTTAATGTATGACGCATTGCTTTTTACAGAGTAGTCCGATTTTGATAATTCTTTTTTTATTTTAGAGCATACATCGAAGTTGGTCCAATATAAATTTGAAAAAAAAAACTTGAGAGGTGTCAAGGGACACCCGGATGGAAAGAAGTTCTTTTCGATTAATTAGTGAAGGAATTGTAATAAAATTTTATTTCTTTTAAGTTAAAATAATATGTTTTTTATTATTATCAAATATAATGTAATATAAACTTAATCAGTAGGCTCAATTTTTGTCAATCTAGCTAGTTAGATGAGAAACAAACGCAAAGCAAATAAATAGGTAAACCTACCTTCCTAAGTAGATACCACCTACCAACTAATGATGTTTTGGTAATCTCCTACTTGCACAATAAGTCGTTTATTAGTTTACAGTTATGTTGTACTGAACACAAAATAACGTGGGACAAGGGAAGGGGAATCAACTTTGACCTCGACCCCACCTCGACCCCACCTCGACCCCACCTCGACCCCACCTCGACCCCACCTCACCCCACCTCGACCCCACCTCGACCCCACCTCGACCCCACCTCGACCCTTTCACAACGCGCGATAAGGAACTTCGTTCCAAAAAGTATTTAAGTATTCTATCAGTTATCTAGTTCCCATAGTACAAGCTTTGCTTAGTTTGGGGCTAGATGGCGATGTGTAAAATGTCCACCAATATTTATTATTTATTATTATTATTATTATTTATGTATTAATAGATATACTATAGCAAAAAAGTGTCGTGACAACTTTTCGTGACAACTTTTTGTGACAGCTTTTCGTGACAACTTTTCGTAAGAATTTTTTCCGTCTAGCCCCCTTTCACAACGCGCGATAAGGAACTTCGTTCCAAAAGTGTCGTGACAACTTTTCGTGACAACTTTTCGTAAGAATTTTTTCCGTCTAGCCCCCTTTCACAACGCGCGATAAGGAACTTCGTTCCTAAAACTAATTCTAAGGGTAAGAAAACAAGGAATGATTGTTGGTCACATTTTTCGATTGGTTGGAACATTTTCGTCGGTTTTCTGAACGTAATTATTTGAGTATCACATCTTAAATGTCGGCAAAATACCTTAAAACGTGAAAATATAAAAAAACATCGTTAGCTTCTTGTTTTCCTTAAGGCACAGAGCACTGTGCCTTAAGGAAAACAAGAAGCTAACGATTGCGTCTCCGCTATATACCAGCTAATAACGGTCGCAACTTAAATAAAAACGAAGGATTTATGCAAATTTTAACTTTGAATTTTAGATTAGTCTTCTTTGTATGATTACCATTTTGTTTCACATCGAAATCTATATTCCAATTGAGTGTTTCTCTGTCTGTAGGTAAGTAGGTATATATTACATTATACTAGCTGACCTGCGACAAACGTTATCCTGAACAAATTTCAGTAAACGCATAGAAAAAACTTTGTCCTGATAAAATAAATTACGAATTTTGGTAGAATGCGTATCATTCAGTAGTCAAAACTAATGTCAGATTTTTTTGATAAAATACATTTTATTACAAATTTTGGTAGAATGCGTATCATCCGGTAGTCAAATTGATGTCAGGTTACGAGATAATAAGATTTTGTATTTTCAATGATTTATTCGTTCATATTCGTTGGTAAGTAGACAAATAGTTCCTTCGTTAACTAACTTAACTATTTCGTCTCTTGACTAATCGATTGGTCGAAACAATTTTCGTCGGTTTTTTTAGACTAATTTTTTTTTAATTCATGAACATTATGACTCACCGCCATCTAGCCCCAAATTAAGCAGAGTACTATGGGAACTAGATAACTGATAGAATACATAAATACTTTTTATATTATAAGGTCATCGTTCCATCGTCCTACGCTACACTTTATTATGTTGTTCGATCACAATTTGTCATGTCAATTAATGACAAATTGTAATATCCCACACAGAATGTCAGCATTACGAAGGTTACGTTGTATACCATAGATCTTACTAATATAAATACAAAAGTTTATAAAGATGTTTGTATGTTTGTGTCATAATCACGCCCAAACTAGCAAATAGATTTGAATTAAAAATAACCAAGTGCGAGTCGCACTCGCGCACGAAGGGTTCCGTACCATTATCTATAAAAAACGGTTAAAAACACGTTCGTTGTATGGGAAGCAAAGCGCCATCTAGCCCCAAACTAAGCAAAGCTAATACTATGGGAACCAGATAACTGATAAATACTTATATTTTTTTTTGTAAATACCTGCATATTAACACCGAGACACAAAACAAACATTCATCACACAAATGTTTGCCCTGGGTGGGGATCGAACCCACAGCCTACAGCGCAGAAGGCCGAGTAACTACCAACTGAACTGTGCTCAATATGTTTAAACAAAACTGTGTTACACACAGTTTTGTTCTAAAATAAATACCTATTAATTAAATTGGGTAATAAAAGATATTCTTGAAATATTAATATAAAAAAAAATTGGTTTTTTTCGGTCAAAGACACGGGAAGTTTTTAGTTTTACATAAATTGATATTTTGGTTACAATAACTGATGTCATGTAGATCAACTTTTTTGTCAAATTAAGGTGTCGTAATTTTTTTATTTCTCAGATTTATGGCTTCCTGCGTTATATACTTTAAATTGGTTTATTTCGTGTTTCTTATAACAATCTAAAGTTCATCTATTGTTATAATAAGATTAATGATAGGAATTAAGGTGTCGAAACAAATCAATTTTACACATTTTTTGCGATAATTTTCAATGTATGGTAACTTTGTACTTTTATGTATTAGGCGATGTAAAATTACCTATTAATGTTTTAAATATTTTGGGTTGTTTTTCTAGTTTTAAAACATAAATATTTTCAACGGAATTTTTGCTTAATTGGATTATTTTAATTGGATTTTTCATCATAGTTATTAATAAGAACAAATTAATAATTATTAATAGACATCTTACACAGCACCATATAGCCCCAAACTAAGCAAGGTTTTGAATATGGGAATTAGATAACTGATACAATACTTTTTTTTTGTAAATACATAGGTACTTAAACACTTAATAATACAATAAGTGTCAGTTTTGACGTGTTCACGATAAGATAACGATAGTAATTCGTGCTAGCCCCCACAGATTTGGCAAGCCAAGTTCCATACTCTAGATGGAACGATGACTTAACATGACCCAGAGGTCAGACAACTGACCTGCGGCCCGATCAGCATCTTATTTACAAGATACTGATGACAGAAGATTTCGTATACAATTTGAGGTCAATATAAAATATGGCGGATAAAATAGGATTAAATTATTGCAAAATGCTAGAAGCTACCTATTTATTAAAATATTAATAACATTAATTATTATAAACTAACAGTCTAAAATAAAGTCTGGCCCGGCGTCGCACAGGTGTAATAGTAATTTTATGGCATTTTTTTACACCTTGGGTTACATTATTGAAGTTTTAGTAGGGATCCCTATTTTGGCTTGTGTGAGTCAGTGATAATGTAGCATTATAATGATAAAATAATTTTTGAAATAGGTCCAGTAGTTTTTTATTTTTTAGTTAAATTATCACAAAAATCATCTATTGAAAGATACATTATCAGCGAGTAACATGGGTAAATTATCTATACATATAATAAAACTGTAGAAGAGTTCAATTCTGTACATTGAATAAAAACTAAAAAAAAATACTCCTAGGGGCCTTTATACAAGTAACACAAGCCAAAAAAAAACATTTTGAAATTTTTGTCTGTCTGTCTGTCTGTCTGTCTGTTGTCACGTTGTCAGACTTTCACGCAAAACTACTGGACGGATTTTGATGAAACTTCTTTTGTTATGTAGCTATTAGTCCTCGGCAACATATAGGCTACAATTTATTTTAAAGATTGGAATACCAGATGTGAAACTATATGTCTACCAGCGAAGCGGGCACGGGTCAGCTAGTATTTAAATAAAAATCCCTGAAGATCACTACCAAAATTGTACACAACAATAATGTAACCTAAGATATCGACAATTTACCTAATCTTCATTAGTACACCCGTGCGAAGGTGGGGTGGACTGCAACGAGATAAGAAGCCGTATTTCTATTTTTTTTAAATATACAAGTCATTAGTCAAAAGGTATTTATTTCAATAAAATCACAAGGATAACTTTGAAACGTCTTAGGAGCTAGGTGAAGCTACTCCTCTTCCTCGCGACCATTTTCTAGAAGAATCAGGCAACAAACACGGCGCTAGCGCCTATCATTATTTTCTAGTAGCATATAATTATTTAATTAATGTTGGCTGACCTCACAACTCAGGTGGTAGTAACTCTGCCTTCTGCGCTGTAGGTTATGGGTTCGAATCCCCACCCAGGAAAAATATTTGTGTGATACATAGATGTTTATTCCGTGTCTGGGTGTTATTAAGTATCATTATGTTTATATTTACAAAAAAAAAAGTATATAAGTATTCTATCAGTTATCTAGTTTCCATAGTACAAGCTTTGCTTAGTTTGGGGATAGATGGCGCTGTGTGATAATGGACACCAATTTTTTTATTTTTACTTATTTATGTACTTTGTTTTTACAAGCTTTTATTTAACTTGCCTTGTAGCTGGTGTGTTAATATGTGCGAGTCAAATCGTAGAATTTAATTTTAAATCTTTTTTCCCCAACCAATTAAGCTGAAATTTAGCATACTTGTGTTACTTATGTGACAATACAATAATATGGTGACAGCGAGCAGATCTAATGATGGAGTCAGGAGCTGTTCGATGATATTTCTTAGTAAATAGTTCGATTGAGTAAAAACTTTTGATACCTGTCAAGTTCCAATGACAATGTAATATTATGTGACAGGTGATAGCGCGCTGCTCTGATTTCTAACTCGAAGGAAAATTTTACCAAAATATATTTTTTTAACATATTTTATGTAATTATGTATTCTTAGCTAAAGAACATCCGGCATAAGAATGATATATGTCAAAGTTATGATAATATTGTCGTTAAACAAATTACGATAAACTCTATTTAAAAATATGTTAAAGTATCGATAAGTCGCACCTTTAGCACGTCACTAGTTTGCGTAACGCCAAAGGTAAGCCAGGTACATCATATAAAAACACGTTTCACATCACCAAATTCCGATGTAACTGATAATAAACATACATGATACCTATGTAACTTTGAGATAACGAAAATTAAATGAAAAAAGTTTTCTTTTGAAAAATAAAAATGTAATTGTTGATTATTATTATTTTTATTATACGTGACAGATTGCAAGCCCATCCCCGCTTAATGAGAATACTGGGTAATAAGAATAAGTTTTCAGTTGAAAAATATTTTTTCAAGACAAGCTTTGGAAAATCCTCCTTCAAACTAGAAATCAGAAATCAACTCGCTGTCACCATATCATTGTATTTTCATTAGAGATAAATGTATGCAAAATTTCAGCTCAATCGAATACCAAAAAATGCTCGATAATGGTTTGCAAATTTTGACGGACAAAAGTGCAAGTTAAATAAAAGCTTGTAATAATAAAAGTAGGGTAAAAATCTATTAACACGACCCCATTTTTGTTAGAGAGAGTTGACCTTGACACCGTTTTATACATACGAGTACATTGCGTAAGTAGGTATTACAAAAACAAGAGAAAGAAAGTTATGTATTTTTGATTCACGGTATTCTTGTAAAACAGGTTATGTTTGGTCACGTGTTCCACTGAGATGTTACACGCCATACCTGTCAAGTTCCGATGACAATGTAGTAATGTGACAGGTGACAGCGCGCTGGTCTGTTATCTAGCTCGAAAGTTTGAATTTTACGAAAACTTGTTTTGAAAAAATAGTTTTCAACAGAAATTTTATTGATCTTGCCTTAGTAAGTGCGGGTCAAATCTTGTAATATTATAATTTTCATTTCCAATTCCTATTCAGTGACAATACAATTTATATGACAGCGAGACGATGGAGTTCTGAGAAGCTGTCCAACGGAGTTCCATGGTAAATAGTTCGATTGAGTAAATTATTAGGTACACGTGCCTGTCAAGTTCCAATGACAATATGATAGGTGACAGTGCATTAATCTGATCTCTAACTTGAGGGTTTGAATTTTCAAAAGCTTTTACTGTTTTTTTTTAGTTTAAACAGATAACTTATTTGTTAAACGAATTATACAAACTCAAAAGCAGTATGATTAATATACTCCGAACAACAACGCAATGTTAAACCTACGCAGTGACGTTTGTCTTGTCGTCTGACTCACGATGACATATGCAGTAAAACTATTAAACAGTAGCCAAAAAAAAAACAGCCGTTTTAGGGTTTCGTTGTCTACAAGAAATCATCATAGTATTGCCACGTCCGAAAGTCTGTCTGCAGCTTAGACACTTACTAGAAAGCTGTAATTTTGCATAGATATGCATAATTATTGTAAACCTAAGTTTCTTGAAAATTTTCGGTGTAATTAGGTGTATTTTTCGTGGAAATTTTAATTTTTATTTGTTACTCACTGATAATAGGTTAAAGAATTTTTGAAATTGGTCATGTAGTATTTTAGTTATTCAATTACAAACAAACGTAAAAATACAAAAAAAAATTGTTTTTCTTTTTATATTATGAGTTTACCTATACTATGATTAGGTATAGACAATACCAAGACCCGGAACAAACATTCATAGATTATGCTAACATCTCTGTCAAGAAAATACAAGTATATCGTATTTGGATATTAATATAACTATTATGTTTAAAAAACTACACAAAAACCGATATCAAATACCTATTTCAATTAAACGAAGTTCATAAAACATAAATTTAATTTTAACAAAATATGGTTCAAAAGCATGTCTTGAAAGAATAATTTTCAACAGAAAAATTATTCGTAGTATTCTTATAACCAGCGATGGGCTTGCAACCTGTCACGTATGGAATGCTAATTACTGCAAAATGTGGGTACCGTACCCAACGATCTTTGGACGTACCTCTGACTACTCCGTTTAGACATTCTCAAGGATTTAAGCGCCTTGAGGTCTTGGGGATTACAGTCGTGATCCTATTTCTTTTTTTTTTCATCTTATTCTTATAAACGGCGATGGCCTTGCAACCTATATGTTACTTCTTTTAGAATTTGTGCTGAAGCTATTTAGTTCGTTTTTTATTGTTGTACTTGTTTAGTACTTTCAATTATTATACTTGTTTGAGCCTTCACCTTGTTCTTGCACCACACTGGAGCTCTACATAGCATTAAGGAAAGGATCATTGAAAACAATATTTGTTGCCTGATTCTTCTAGGCTTGGTTAAGAACAGGCGTAGCTTCACCTTGCTCCTAAGACGTTTCAAAGTGATCCTTGTGATTTTATTGAAATAAATGCCTTTTGAATTTTGAATTTGAATACGAGATAATACTCTAAACGATTCATTTAGCACACAGGTGGGCAACGCTATGTTGGGATGCCTAACAGTGTGGGCGTCGAAGGCCAAATCGAAAGTCATGAATACGATTGCGAAACACACTTAGATCTTAAATATTTAGATGGACTAGATTTTCGGGCATATAGACTGGTTTTTAGGGGTCTTCAACAGAAAAACAAACATGCCAAGTGCGGGTCGGACTCATGCACGAATGGTTCCATTACCATTATCTATAAAAAAGGTAAAAAAGTCACGTTTGTTGTATGCCCCACTTAAATATTTATTTTATTATTTTTTGGTAGAGCGACAACATAAATACATCATCTGTGAAAATGTCAACTGTCTAGCTTTCACGGTTCATGAGATACAGCTTTGTGACAGACAGACAGACAGACGGACAGCGGAGTCTTAGTAATAGGGTCCCGTTTTTACCTTTCGGGTACGGAACCTTTATAGAATCATTCCGTGTCTGTCTGTCTGTACCTTCTGTCTGAAAACTAAAAAAAACAACTAGACCAATATTAAAAATTCTTTCACCTATCAAAAGCTGCATTATCAGTGAGTAACATAGGCAATATTTTATTTTAATAAAAATTAGAGATCCCTACGAAAATTGCAATAATGTAACCTAAGGTATCAAAAATTTGCCTATAATCTTCAAAGAGAAAGATTTGTTTTTCTGTATGTTTGTAACGAATTAACTGAAAAACAACTGGACTGATTTCATTTTTTTTACCATTAAAATACTACATTAAGGGGCTGCCAGTCGCTGATTGCTCTTTTTCGGAACGAAAAAAGTAATACTTCTGAACAAGCCACATCTCCTATTTTTATAAGTATATTACTTCAGGTTCCTACCTAGATTTCTATTAAGCTGAAAACATAATAGCAGAAACTTTTCACGATAAAAATATTATTTCAAAATGATACGTTTTAGAATTTATGATCGAAATATTTTATATACCTACTATTAAAATCAACTTGTGATTTATTGTTAAAGATAGGTAATATGTAGATCTAGATTTCTATTAGGATAGATTTTTGATAAGTAATTATACATAATTTATATCATTAATTTATTCGAAAAGCTAAGGCGGACCACGCGCGGACGTGTGTTTGTCATCATTGCAGCGGTCGGTAGGATTATTTATCGAAGTGATTAAAGATGGGTACATCTTTATTCACATAATATACTATACATTATAAAATAGGAGATGTGGCTTGTTCACAAGTATTTCTTTTTTCGTTTCGAACAAAAATAATCGTCGACTGGCAGCGTCTTAACTCTGAGTAACTAATAAGCTATATTTATAACTAGAAAATATTAGGGATCCCTTCTAAAACATGCATGCAACCCAAGGAGTAAAAAAATAGCCATAAAATCATTATTTCACCCGGTCGACTGCTAGTACCTATACCTACCTACTAATTGTATAATAAACAATTGCAATATGTCATTGTCGAACTTCCAAAATCAATGGTTCTCGCGATCTCTGTGCCAATGAGTGACGTTTTCGGCAAATATTTGACATCTTATGTAAATAGTGACAGCCTTGAGAGGTTCTGTCATACGCCATGACATACAGTCAGGTAGAAAAGCATGTACCTACGTGTAATAAAAGTTTGGTACTTACCGATTTTAGATATTATTACGTTTTAAAAACGACTAAAATGTTTCGACAAATCGAAAAGTAAAGAATATAGTTTTTGAAGTTTTATGAAGGAACTATTAGTCCTACATAAACAATTTAAATGTAAAAAATATATGCGTATACACTAATTCCCATAGTACATGCTTTGCCTAGTTTAGAGCTAGAAATCTATGTAAAATGTCCTTCAATATTTATTAAACAATTTATCTAATTTTGAATAGCCTGGTTTTGATAGATCTTTATTGGCTCTCAATTTGTCGAAACAAAATTGCCACCAATAAATTTTATTGTCACAATATAACAAAATAATATTAGCCGAAAGCATACAATTTGACTTTTAATAAGCCTCATAATAAAAAAAACTCAATACTCATTAAATTTAAGCATAAAATCGAGCTTTACCGATAATTATATCCAAATGTCACGTCATATATTTTTTATATCGTCTGCAAACCTATAGTTACCAAAAACTTCTTGACAAAGGAACTTGAACTTTGCACCGTAGGTATTAAAGTCAATATTCATTTGTGCAAAAGTACGTCCACAGCCTTGACATTTAATTTTTCGTTCGAAAACATGTCTTTGTTTATATTATTTAAATCAGGTGTTCGAAGATTTATAGAAATAGGATCGACTATTTAATTCATAGTAGTGATTTTATTGAAAAAGGTCGTTTATATAGTTTTTTTTAATTAGAATCACGGAAGATAAGCTCTAAGGTCGTATCTACGAGGAAAATTATATTTTATACCTTCGTATGTCATCATACCTACGACTTTAGGAATCAATAAAATTATCATAGCTAATTTGTAAATGCGTAAACTGGTTTAGGTAACATTAAAATAAACTGTTTATTTTACAATATTTAACTCATAACTCGATATTTTCACCGAAATAGTATATTTAAATATTCAAACTTAATTTACCTACTTAGCAGGGCCCCCTTACTCTGAAAAACGATTTCGACATTATCGACCACAGTGACAGTGTTTCGTACATTCGGCCAAACTGCACTCTTTAAAATCGACGTCTGTCGTAGAATGTAAGATGTCAATTGTCAAAAGTAATGTCGGTCGTTCTATCTTTCAAAATGTAGTCGGAAACGATGTGACGTTTGTCCCGATAAATCGTTGATCGTTTTAATGAGTAGACCCCTAGTATGTTAACGTTGCGTAGGTAACGCAGATTTAACCAATCTAGTTTTTAATTTTTTTAACTTTTATATGAGATTTAATAATGTGTGGAATGCTACTGGAAAGTGTGAGCGTGTGCAAAATTCAATATTTGGACATTTTGACATCCTGATTTTGCTTTTGACTACCCCCTTTAGTCGCCTTCAGATTTATAAAGATCTCTCCCGCACATGAGGAGGTAATTTATATAATTTGTTTCATCTTGAACTCATTTTTCTTTTCTTTGTTACAGAAAAATGAAGCCGCTATTTTCAATAGTGGTTACCATCCTGGTACTATCAGCCAACGCACACCCCGAGAACATTGAAGATGTTAAAGAGCTGCCACAGAGCAAGGAACCTGCCGTCGAAGCTGAAGAGACTGAGCCTCAGGCCAGGATAGAGAGATGTACAAACTGCCCAGGGCCGAAGCTTACATCTAAGAATGTTCTAGCTGCCTTAACCCAACTACCTGCAGGCGCTGAAGTCCACACCCAGCAGTCCTTCGAAGGCTGCTCCAGCGACAAAGGCTGTGCAGGCATCAAAGTCAAAGATGGACAGGTCCTGGAGAGGTTTGGAAACCTAGACGACTTCAGACAAGCAGCGGCTCAGAACTCCGGCGGAGAGTTCACTTTCCACGCAGCAGGAAACAACCTGCTCGAAGGAGGCTTGAACGGAGATGCTCCGTTCTGGTGGATGAACCAAAACTCCCCCTTCAAGAACGCCGGAGCTGGTGGAAACTTCGAGAAGTTTAGCAAGAGCTCCTCTTCTAGCTTCAGCACGACAGGTAACGGTGGTAGCGGCGCTAACTTGGATCTAGCAGGCAACCCCTTCCTGAACGGAGATTTCTCCAAACTCGCTGGCCAATTCACCAGTGGTGGTGCCGCCTTCAACGGCGCTGGTGCCAGTGGAGTTGAAACCAAACCTTCCTCCTACCAGTCATCCTCCTTCGAATCTTCATCATTCAGCACCTCAAACAAAGACGGAAAAGCCGGATTTGGCGGTGGACTTAATAACGCAGGATTGAACAACGCCGGTTTCCAAGCTCAAGGCTCTTTTGGAGCCAACCAGTTCGCTGCCAACTCCGCCAGCCAATTCGGCGCAGGTCAGTCAAACTCTGGACAATTCGGCGCTGGACAGACAAACTCTGGACAATTCGGCGCTGGTCAGACAAGCACTGCTGGACAATTCGGCGCTGGTCAGACAAGCACTGCTGGCCAATTCGGCGCTGGACAATCAACCAACCAATTCGGACAGGCGAGCACTAATCAATTCGGCCAAACTAACACTCAAGGATTCGCTCAGGCTCAACCAGGCTTCTCTGGACAGAACTTCAACGGACAATTCGGGTCATCTAGCACTAAATTCAGCGCTACCGGAGCTGGATACACCGGTTCCTCGCCTAGACCTTTCGCGGCATCGACTGGATCGAATGTTAATCTAGTTCAGAACACCCAGAAAGCTAGCGAGTTCGATTTCGCACAACAGCAACAAACCCAGCAAAGCATAGATGAGGCCTTCCAGCACACAGGAAATGTGAACGCTCATGAGCATACTGGAGATCTGCAGCAGACGTGCGCAGGACAAGGCTATGTTTGCGTTCACAAGGCGCAGTGCAACAACGGTGTGGTCAACACTAACGGTGGAAATCTTCTGCAAGCGAACACTCAGGTGAGTCTTTTATCTTTGACTAACCCACCTTTGGCGGACTTACACATATGCTGCCAGTAGTAATTTTAAGTGGTGAAATGTTGAATGGTGTGTGTGGACCGTGGAAACAGTATACAAATGTCGTTTTTTAATTCCAGTAAGAAACTTGGCAAAATCAAGTGATTGGTCAAATATAGCTATCACGGTTCATGAGATACAGCCTTGTGACAGACAGACGGACAGACGGACAGCGAAGTCTTAGTAATAGGGTCCCGTTTACGGAACCCTAAAAAGCTACTGAGTTGTGAGGCCTACTCTAATTAGGTATGGTGTCATCATGGTATATTATGGAAAAGTTTTTAATTACTAAATAATAAACATACCAGAATTATTTAATGTAGGCGGATCTTTTGAGAAGGTATTTTTGTTTATCTATACTAATGTAATAAACACGAAAGTAACTCTGTCTGTGACGTTATCACGAACAAACCGTTATGCCGATTGTCATATAGTACCGACATACGAAGTCCTGTCAAATTTCAATAATCAAACAGAAAAAAAGCACTTTCTGTTTTTACCGAACTTTATGCCACCCTTATCACTTAGGGGTATAAAAACCGTACGACCTATTCTCATAACTACCAAAAACATAAAAATACACAAAAAAAACATAAAAATCGGTCAAGCCGTTTCGGGAGAATTTTATATATTAGATAGTTTAAAGTGTTAGGATAAAGTCGTCAAAAATCGATTTCCTAAATCTACGCGGACGAAGTCGCGGATAAAATCTAGTCTCTAATATAATAAATGTGAAAGTTCGTTTGATTGATTGTTTGTTAATCAATCACGTTTGAAATATAGATAAACAAGCTTCTACCCGTGGCTACGATCTAATGATAGATAGATAGATAGATTATAACTTTATTGTTCACCATAACAAAAAACAGGACATAACAATGGGCGGCCTTATCGCTCGCTAATAGCGATCTCTTCCAGGCAACCTTTGGATGGACAGGATAGAACTTTACTTAAACTACCTAAAAAGTAGCCTATTTGCTATTCCAGGCTATGTATATTCCAAGTTTTATCTAAATCCGTGTGGTCGTTTAGACGTGGTTGAGCCACAAACATACAAACATCCTTACATACTTTCGGGTTTATAATATTAGAAGGATTTTGATTTTAGGACCGGGATTTAATAAAATGTAATTTTAATTTTAATAGAGTTAATAAAAAAAAGCCTTATTTTGTTTTAACTCCAAATCCTCCCAAAATAATTTAGAACAAATACATAGTACCAACTTATATTAAGTAATTTTATAATTATTTAATTATACTTATATTTTTTTTTTAATTATTTAATTTTATTTTTATATTTTGATAGTTTTTTAAGATAATCCCTTTTTCCGCCTTATCCGGGTAGACTACCTATAAGTACAAAAACAGAAAAAATTAAGTATCACTTATAAAAAGTTTCAAGCCTTCGGCCCCATAAAAATTTAATTGTTACTTACAAATCCAGTTTGGTCTGTCATCTCGACATCCAATCTAGATCATGTTGATAAAATGTCATAAGTTCATAACTCATAATTTGATATTTCTCCCTCGACGCAATCTATGTTACAAATCAACTATCGCTCTCGCTGTCATTCGAGATTCTTTTTAGGACGTAGATTTCAGATCATTAATTTTGCGTAACATCCTATTTTTACAATCGTTTATTATATTTCAATAAATAAATAATATCAGTTTTGTTACTAAGCAGCTAAGAAAGTCATTACTCCTTAAAATATAGATGTTTGTTTTGTGTCTAGGTGTAATAATCTACACTATGATAAGACAAAAATTTGTATTTTTATTTGTATCGTAAAAAAACTCTTTTAAAAATTATTTCACGTATTAAAAGTTATAATATTAGCGAGTAACATAGACTATATTTTATATTAATATGGTGAATTCTTATTTATTAATTTTGATGTCTGTTTATCATTATTTTCGAAAACTGGTAGGTACTGGTGAATATTTTGATTCCTAACTTAACCAATAAGCAATTTATATACGTAATAGTAAAAACAAGCTAATTGGTAATTCCAAGGATGTTAAAATTCGCATAACAGCCAATAATATTACGCATAAAACTAAAAACATATTGCCAAACCTTCTGCAGATCGACAAAGCCGGAAAAGAATAACGATAAATACCAAAGTGATTACGATATTCTAATCCTAAACTCAAGCTCTTGAAATCTTCACAATCAAACAGAATAATAAAGTACTTACATAGTCGTGATTCATTCATCAACCTTTACATACTTAGAAAAGGCCAGCCAGCAAAGGTCAGCCCACAATAGGACTAAAATTTTTAATAGTTTTTGAGTTACACGGTTTCAGCATTGGGGCGACGATACCCGCTTTGTAAGTTGAATTTCGTTTGCGTAATGCTAGCTACTTTTGCATTACGGAATTATCCGACATCGAAAAGAAAGGTTATGTTTTGACAATTATTTGTCGATTGCTAATGTAACATGTACCTACCTTTCTGCCTCCTACCTACAACTTCGTGTATAAATGGTTTTATATTGAATGATGGTTTAATTTGGCATTTTTATAGTATTTTTTAGGGTTCCGCACTCAAAGAGTAAAAAGGGACCCTATTATTAAGACTCCGCTGACCGTCTGTATGTCTGTCTGTCACAAGACTGTATCTGACTGAACCGTGATAGCTAGACAGTTGGAATTTTTACAGATGATGTATTTCTGTTGCCGCTAATAACAAATACTAAAAACAGAATAAAATTAATACGTGGGGGCTCCCATACAACAAACGTGATTTTTTTGCCGTTGTTTATAGAGTACGGAACCCTTCGTGCGCGAGTCCGACTCGCACTTGGCAAGTGTTTTAATAAAGCTACAGCATGGAATAAAAAACTTTAGGGATTATTTAAATTAATTATTTAAGATTGGTAAAACTTTACTAAACAGATTTATCATTTGAAAATGGCTTCTAAACTGACTTATTTCGTTTTAGGTCTTTATTCCAAATATGATAAGCGTAGCAATTACATAATAGAGACTATTTAAAAAAATATTAGGTACAGAAACTAAATACGAGTACCTTAACTAAGTAAATGTCTATTTAATCACGATCTCGGTGGCTCAGTGAGTTAATGCCCAAATAAGACGTCTACTACCCTTCTGGGAAACAGGCGTGATTTTATGTATGTATGTATGTATGTATGTATGGAATCCTAGTGTGGGGTCAGAGACTATGTATGTGATTGTTATGTTATTTATGATGTAGGTAAACGCAGGCAAACTATATAGAGAAGATTTATCATACCGTTGTAGATCTAAGATGCGTATGCGCACTTACACAGAACGAAATGTCAATTCTAAATAGGTATTCAAGTGCCCATTTAGGATGCGAAAACGGATCTCTCAAATGATAGGGTCGAGAACCCGGTTGTGGTGCCTACCCTGGTTTTGATCATTTTAAATTTTGTCAGTCAATAACTAAGCATAGCATACAAACTTATTTCAAATCTATAGTTAATACTATTCTTTGTATATGGTGCGTTTTGATGCGTTATACCTTTAGATTTGATTGACCACAACTAAATATTTCCTGTTTTGTCTATTTAAATAAGCATGAATAATTAATAAATAAATATCGCCTGTTAGAAAACCATTGCTTAACCTAAGAAATAGATAAATACTCTATTCTATGTTGTTTAAAAATCGTCGTTTTAATCATTTGTTCTATATAAAACTGTTAAAGAAAACTAAAATGTTAAAATGCCCACAACCAGCGCTCTCACCCTGCACACTTATGTACTTATTTTACTAACATGAGATTTCAAAATGGCGTCTATTTCAAAATGACTTTAACTTGTTAAATCTGAATAATTTGTTAATTTAACGACTGATTTACATTTAGGTGGTTACTTGACGTCATTCCGCGTGTCTTACTGATTTTAGTATTTTGACTTACTTAATGCTAGTTAGGGTTGCCTCTATTTTGACTGTCAAAAGATGCATAGCAACAGATTGTTTCGGAAAAAAACTTCTCCATCTACTTCTTATACTATTTTTCAACCCTAGACAGTTGAAATTTTCACAGATTATGTAGGTATTTCTGTTGCCGCTATAACAACAAATACTAAAACAGAATAAAATAAATATTTTAGTGGGGCTCCCATACAACAAACGTGATTTTTTTGCCGTTTTTTATAGATAAAGGTACGGAACCATTCGTGCGCGAGTCCGATTCGAACTTGGCCGGTTTTTATTTTTGGTAGGTATTACTACTATAACACCCAGATACAAATCAAATATTGGTTCATAATGGTATATTATTAAGAGTATTACAATACAAATTATTTTATTCGAAAACGATTATCTTCTAACAATATCTTAAGGGGTTTTGTTATTTACGTTCAGGCGGTCAAGGTATTCATCTTTTACAATAATACTTGGCATTATCTAAACGAAACAATATTATCTTTACAAAATAATCAAACGGTAAGTCTAAATATTTATAAACACATTGCTTACAGACTTCGACTTACACCCAAAGTTATAAAACAATATAACCGGCCAAGTGCGAGTCGGACTCATGCACGAAGGGTTCCGTAACATTATTTATAAAAAACGGCAAAAAAACACGTTTGTCCACTTAAATAATTATTTTATTCTGTTTTTTTGTTATAGCGGCAACAGAAATACATCATCTGTGAAAATTTCAACTGTCTACTGTCAAGGTTCATGAGATACAGCCCTGTGACAGACAGACGGACAGAATAACTAAGTAAATTATAGACAGATTCTTTTTATGTTAGATGGTTTTCAAGATAATGCTGTTTTATCACTTTTTCTGTCATAAGCGGGTAGACGAAAAACCAAAAATTTCACATGATTACCTAAACTGTCATATTTAATGATGTGCCATTTTAACTTGATTAAATTAAATTCATGTTGATTATTCGCTGTCAAGACACGGGTCAGGGGGTACCGTGTGGTGTCGCAACTACCACCGTGAAAGAACATTGACATGTAAGGTAAGGTCTGCAATGAAATCTATTGCAAATCTATACTTGAAAAATAGAAAAATAGTTGAAAGATAGTTTTCTGTTGAAAAATATTTTTCAATGACAAGCTTTTGTAAAATCAAATCATCGAGCACCAGCGCGCTATCTCCTGTTACAATATTCTACATCACTACATAGTATAAAGCAAAGTCGCTTTCCGCTTCCCGCGTCTGTATGTATGTATGTTTGCTTATATCTTTAAAACTACACAACGGATTTTGATGCGGTTTTTTTAATAGATAGAGTGATTCAGGAGGAAGGTTTATATGTATAATAACATGCTACCCGTGCGAAGCCGGGGCGGGTCGCTAGTATTATATATATCTGTGTGATAGTTCGTAATTTGATTATGTTAAATGTTAAATTTTAATTAATTAGTATTAGTGGTTTATCCGTTCTAATTAAATAAATAAATAATTTGTGTCAGTTCAAAGGTTGTCTGGAAAAGATCGCGCCTAGAAATAAGACCAATATTACATAGATTGTTGTAATTTGGTGGTGTGCAAATCTTAGGCTAGTAGAGCTGCGCATGAGTTGATATGTTCGAATGAGTGTTGCCAGTATTCGTAGTCTTGTCAAGGGTCAGAGGGTACTGCGTTATGTTGCAATAGCCACCGCGAAAAGGACATGTTTCCCACGTACGGTCTGCAAAACAGTCTTACAAGTATAACATCTATACTACTAAAAGAGATATAATTAGTATTTGTGTCTTTTTGTTTATACCGGATAAATAAAGTGTCGTTCCATCTTTCAAAATATAGTCGGAAACGATGTGACGTTTGTCCCGGTATATCGTTGATCGTTTTCATGAGTAAACCCCCAGAATGTTAACGTCGTGTATGCAGCAATTAAAGTCGTTTGTAATTTTTGTATGGAGATATATGAATTACGTAATTTGGAAATAATTACTCTACACTGAAAGCTACTGAAAAGTGTGGGCATGTGCTAAATTTAAGACTCTCAGGCACAACTTTGTGGCGTTTTGTGGCATATGACTCGTGTGCGTTGACTCTAAAACGTTTAATTTACCAACTCTACAACTAGCAATGTTTAAAGTCAAAACATGAAAATTATGTTTTATTTAAAGTCTGTTAGGCAACATAACATTTCGTGAAACATGACTATTTGCTATGATATGCACTTAAGATGTGGATTTTATGTTTTACGTGTTTTTCTCATTGCTAAAGGTAACGCTTTGATTTTTAATGGCTTAAATAACTTCAGGTGGAATGCTAACTACTACGAAATGTTGGCATGTGCCAAATAGACCCTTCAGACATCTTCGAGGATCTAAGCGCCTGAAGATCTGAGAGGATGTCTACCGTACTTGGGGATTACAGTCGTGATCCTGTCATAACTTTAGGGTTTTTTTATCAAACTTTTTTAAATGAAAATACTTTATTGTACACCAATAACAAAATATAATAATAATAATAACAGAAATTAAACTAGAACAAACACTGTACAATGGGCGGTCTCATTCAATTGGCGGCGTCTCTTCCAGGCAAGCTTAATTTTCATTGTTTTTTTTTTTGTTTTCATATCCAAAAAATGTTTAACATTATTGATAGATATTTTATAAGAGAATTATAATAAGTTTTCATAATATTTTCCGTCTTATCCGGAAACACGGAAAATGAATGACGGAAGTTTGAATGCTTAAACCTCAATCACGACCAGACGGATTTTTAGGGTACGGATCCATAAATAATGAGGAAAAGGGTTACTTAAAGGTTAGGCATGAACTTAATTTTAGTGCGGGTTATATTTTACGCGACAGTTATTTACGTTGTCTAGTTGTTTACCTACTGTCATTTAGGTATGTTTGACTGCGGCATTAGTTTGATAAATTGACTGCAAATTTACAGTAATTGGTTAATAAAGATTTATAGTTACTAGTGGAAGACCTCGCGACTTCGTTCACTTGAGTAACTAAATAAGAAGTGTCATATTTGACAGTATATGACAGGTTGGTCGGTGAAAGTAATAATTATTATTAAGAATATTAAGATAATTTATTTATTTGTAAGTAGGTTCCTAGGTAACCACCAAAAATTCTGTTTTTGAGTGTCAAAATAATATTTCATTTCAAAGTAGGTAACAAAATCCTTTTATTTCCTTTTAAGATAAGAACAAACAAACAAACAGACGACCATCACTTGTATTGGTACCTATATGGTGATTTATATCATGTAGAGCTGTCATTGTGACATTAAATAAATCAATAAGGCGCTAAGGGCGTGTTGTCACTATTGCTAAATGTCAAAATTTGCAATTTAAGGTAATTTGCAAAATGTGTAACCTTTACTTAGTATATAATGTTTATTTTAGGTATTTTAATGTAGGTACTTACTAAAGTCGTAACCAAATGTAATGTACATGCATCTGACTAGCCCCTTAAGTCATCTTCAAGGATATCAGCGCCTGAAGATCTGAGAATCCGTTCCTACTTGGCGATAATTAAAATATGAGGAAAAAATACCATCTCTAATGAATAAATTGAGAATGACATTTTGTGTTGGACTTATAACATGTCGTGGATTTTGTTTTTAGTTTTTACAAGCTTTTAATTAACTTGCAATGTATGTAACTATGTTTGGGTGGAAACCTGCAACTCAATTTTGAAGCAGTTGTCCCCAATCGATTGATTCTGATGACAATACAATAATACGGTGACAGTGAGCTGATCTGATGATGGAGTCAGGAGCTATTCAACAGTCACTTACAATGAAACTCCTTAGTAAATACTTCGATTGAGTACAAACTTTGCATTCTTGTCAAGTTCCGATGACAATGTTATAATGAGACAGGTGATAGCGCGCTGGTGCTCGATGGTTGTAATGATTTTACAAAAGCTTGTCATTGAAAAATATTTTTCAACAGAAAACTTATTTATTATTAACACGCTTATTAACATATCTATTATAGTAAACATCACTCAAATTATAAAATCAATCAATAATTTCATAGTTCTTGTAATAATTATGTTGATTGGAGATTTATTCATAAATAATTAATTGAAATTCAATGTGTAATCACGGAAAACATAAATAATATATTATTTTATCTGTCTACATGTATGTAGCATGTGCATGTACCATTGCCTATCAAAACACGAACTATAAGAATAAAAAGAAAATGTTACGACCAATCGAAAAGTCAAAAGATACTATAAGTTTTTAATTTTTATGAAGTAACTATTAGTCCCACATGAATATAATTTACCATCCATTGGTCCATCTTTGGACTATTCTCTACACAATAGAAAAAAAAATCAAAATCGGATCACCTAGTAAAAAGATACGGGTCTAATTGATATCCTCCTTATTTAATAGTTTGAAAAATCCAATATCTTTTCTCGTAGTAAATCTAGTAAATCCTTGACAGCTGATGAACTTTGACAGGTTTGAACTTTGACACCAGCCGAAGCAGTTGACATTTTCACTGATGGCAATGATAACATTAAAACATGGCTACCCTACACCGATTATTCTCAAAATTTGTGGCGTAATATCGTCTTAACTGATCAACTAGATTAGGTAAAGTTTGGGAAACACACTTCACGATAACTCCGTAACGGCTGGACCGATTTTGTTTGTATTTTAACCGTCTTATAGAGGATGATTTTAGTGTGGTCCCTTATAAATTTCATTTATGAGCGACTAGCTTTTACCCGCGGTTTCGTCCGCGTAGAATCAGTGTATTTACCTACTGATTAACTAAATACAATGCTGCCATATTTCCATCACATAAATAAATATAAATAAATATTGGCGGACTTTACACATAGCGCCATCTAGTCCTAACTAAGCAAAGCTTGAACTATGGAAACTAGACTGATAGAATACTTATATACCTACATTTTTTTGTAAAGTAGCCTATGTGTTATTCTGATGTCTAAGCTATATTTTTGCGTGAAAGAGTAACAAAAACGCACAAACACTCATGATCATTATCAGGATTAGGATTAGTAGATTCAAGATTTAGTGCGACTAGCTTCTGCCAGCGGTTTCGCTCGTATGGTACGTAATATAAGCTGTATATGCAATCCTTACTCGTCCTCATTGTGTAAGACGCCTTGCAATTCATTTTGGTTTGGTGATGCGATTACAAAAGCTTTGTGGTTCAATGGACACAATGAGCCTGTCAATTCTGCTTATAATCTTTAAACATACACACATTACACCATTAATCAGTATAGGTAAACTAGCTATCTGCCTCGGCTTCGTACAAGTTTACTAATAAAGATTACAGTAAAATTTTTGATACCTTGGGTTACATTATTGCAATTTTTGTGAGGATCTCTAGATTAAAAAAAAATAATGTTTTCGCACCGTTTTATTGATATGCGCATATAATTTTTTCGAACAGATATCTATTGATACACACCGGGATTCGAACCCACGACCTTCAAATTGAAAGTCGAGGTACTACTCGGCTAACACAAGTAATAAAGTATTCGTTTAGTAATGCGGTTCTCATAGTACAAGATTTGCTTAGTTTAATGCTAGATGACGCTGTAAAATTTCTACCAATTTTTATTTATTTTAAACGGACTTGGACAAACCGGAAATGTCTGAACACAATCAATTAATTTAATTAATTTAATTGCAATGTTGCAAGAAGAACAATGACGCTAAATAACAGAAAAACTATAATTATTATTAATTTATTCTATAATTATGTATCTACATAATAATGTAATGTTTACACTAAGTATCAAGTACTAAGCCGGACTTAATAAAAACCGGCCAAGTGCGAGTCGGACTCGCGCACGAAGGGTTCCGTGCCATTATCTACAAAAAACGGCCAAAAGATCACGTTTAAAGTATGGGAGCACCCATATATATTTATTTTATTCTATTTTTAGTGTTTGTTGTTATAGCGGCAACAGAAATATATCACAGACGGGCAGAGGATTCTTAGTATTGGGGTTCCATTTTACCCTTTGGGTACCGAACCTTAAAAACCACCTTTTTACTTTACCTTTTTACTACTAACCACGTTTTTAAAGTTCTGGAGTTTAAAGTTTCACTGAAGCTCAACATAGCGGAAAGGATCATTGAAAATAATGATAGACCCCAAGCCGTGTTTGTTGCCTGATTCTTCTAGGCTTAGTTGCGAGGAACAGGCGTAGCTTCACCTAGTTCCTAAGACGTTTCAAAGTGATCCTTGTGATTTTATTGAAATAAATGATTTGTGAATTTGAATTCAATATAGTCCCTTGACTTTTCGATTGAACGAAACATTTTCGTCGGTAAAACGTAATTATTTAAGGTGATAAGTGAAATTTTTAACATTTTGTATGGGCTGAGACCCGGCTAGGACGGAAAAAGTGATAAAACTGCATTACATCGAAAACCATCAAATTTAAAAAGAACTCTGTAATTTATTTAGCTAGTGTGATTATCTTACGAATTATATAAAAATAAACTGTTTAGCTATTCATAACTTTGATTAAAAACGAAACTCGTGTTTTTGAGCCAACTTTGGAAAATAAATCTATCGAGAAAAGTTTCACCAATCGTGTTTCTGTCTGTAATTTATCTAGATTATATCCCTAAGTTATCTTTGTCATGAAAAACAAACTGTATGTTTTGCGGTTTTTGAGAAAAAACGATTCTGCATTCATCAAAAACATTTATTACTCGCCTTAATTAAAAGAATAGGTAATTAGGGTAGGGAATTAGGGATGCTATCACTCAAACTCAATCTCAAGAGTTGCCTGGGGTTTACTCAGCAAAGCGATGTCGACATCGAAACGACGGTGCTCCGTTATACCTATTCAGCCAAACCGCACTCTTAGAAATCGTCGTCTGTAATAGAATGTATGATGTCAATTGACAATTGTAGTGTAGTACTTAGTACAGAGTGTGTACCTAATGTGTGTACCTAATGTGTAGTAATGTCGGTCGTTCCATCTTTCAAAATATAGTCGGATGTGTCGATAAAATAAAATAAAAATATATAAATAGGATCACGACTGTTATCCCCAAGTACGGTAGACATCCTCTCAGATCTCCAGACGCTTAGATAATTTTGAAGATGTCTAGTGGGGGTAGTCAGAGGCACGTCCAAACATTACATTACACATTTTGCAGTAGTTAGAATTCCATACGTGACAGGTTGCAAGCCCATCGCTGCTTATAAGAATACTAACTGGTTTCCTCACGATGTTATCCTTCACCGTTTTGAGCACGTGCTTTTGATGCGCATAAAAATGTTACAACTGAAAAATCCATTGATGCACGCCTCCCACTCGGCCAACACGACTTCTGTGTCAGTGTCGTTTATCCCGATATATTTTTGATCGTTTAATTAGTACAAACTTTTACAAGCTTTTATTTAACTTGCAATGTATATGTATGTAACTACTAGCCGACCCGTGACATTCGTTGTCCTATAAAATTTCAATAATCGAACAGAAAAGACTGAATGGTTTTAGTCTATAATGTCAGATTTGTTGCACACCAGCGCCATCTATACCAAAATCATCCCTTTTGCGTTTCTTATCATTTTGGGGGTGTTTTTCATATATTAAAGTAGTCTATGTTTTATTCTGGCATTATATCTACATCTACAGCAATATTCAACTTATCCGTTTTGTCGTTTACGCCTGATTGAGGCACAAAAATACAAACAAACTCGCAAACTTTAACATTTATAATATTATTAGTATATTAGTATGTTTGTTCGGGTGAAATCTTGCAACTCAATTATGAAGCAGTTACCTTTAGTTCTGGTGACAATACAATAATATGACAGCGAGCTGATTTGGTGGAGTCAGGAGCTGTTCAACAATCACTCACAACGGAACGCCTTAGTAAACTTCGATTGAGTAAAAACTTTGCATACTTGTCAAGTTCCGATGACATGTTATATGATGTGACCGGTGATAGCGCGCTGGTGCTCGATGGTTTTAATGATTTTACAAAAGCTTGTTATTGAAATATATTTTTCAACAGAAAACTTATTAGTTAGTTATTTGTAATATTATTTAGCGTATCGTAATGTTTGTTGTACAGAGAGTTACAAACAAATAACAAAGATTTGGATATTTGTGTTGTTTAAACAATGCTATGTAACTTGACCTACTGAGCAAAACACCGTTATATTTACTTACAGATCCCAAGACACAAGGAAATATTAATTACTAGCCGACCCGTGACAGACGTTGTTCTGCCCAAATTTCAATAATCGCATAGAAAAAAGCACTTTCAGACAACTTCCAACTTTTTCCTCTATACCTTGTCATATTAAAATAAATTACGAATTTCGGTATCATTCAGTAAGCAAAATAAATATCAGATTGTTTTGGTAAAATAAATTACGACGAGTATTGAGCGACCTTAATAGGTTCAACCTTTTTGGTAGAATGCGTTGCAATGACAACTAACTGTTTTCAGTCTGAGATATCGGATTTTTCGCACACCAGCGCCATCTATACCAAAACCATCCTTTTGCATTTTTGGGTGGTTTTTCGGATTTTAAGTTCCCCCTTATGTTTATCTGTTTTTTTTTTATCTACATACTACAGCACATTTCATCTTAATCAGTTTGGTCGTTGTTTGGTCAAATTTAAATATTGGTGGACTTTATACTCATTGCCATCTAACCCCAAACTAAGAAAAGCGTGTACTTGTAAAATGTCTTGAACATCATTATGTTTTGTTGCAGAAGCAATATTGCAACACCAGAACCGAAATCTGCTGCAGAATCGAAGTCTCCTCACTCGCTGGAGCTGGTAACCTCCAGGGTTCCCTCGGAGTTGGTTCCGGCACCTTCTCTGGCTCCAACAGCCAGGGTTCCGGCCTCTTTGTCAGCCAGACTGGCCAAACCAGCCAATCTGGCCAAGCCAGCCAATCTGGCCAAACCAGTCTATCTGGCCAAGGCCAGAACGCCTTTAGCCAGTCCGGCCAAGGCCAGAATACCTTTAGCCAGTCCGGCCAAGGCTTCAGCCAGAATGGCCAAAGACTTAATGGACAAGGCCAGTCAGGCTTCGGATCTTTTAACAAAGCAACATCTTCCTTCGGTCAGAGCTCTTTCGGAGCAGGAGGCAATACTTTCGGAACCAACACAGGCGTAAACAGAGGCGTCACCCAGGAATCCAGTTCCTCGTCATTCGAAGCCAACAGAGCCAACAAATACGGCGGTTTCGGCTCCACCGTAGCCCCAACAACAAACAGATTCAACGGAAACACTAACAATTTTAACAACGAAGTTTACAAATCGACCAGTCAATCGAACTTTATCGAAACCGACTCCTTTTCCGCGGGAAGTGAGAACGCAGGGATATTCCGTCCAGGGTCTGGGCCGGGGCTGAAACCTGGTATCCCTTACCTGCCCCCAGTAGACAGTTCTACAAGCAGCTCTAACCAAGTGAGCTCGACAGCTTTTGTGACCACCCAGCGGCCATTTTCCACACCTAGACCTACCAGGCCTCCGCCAACGAAACCAGTCTACGTTCCTTCTACCTCTGCTCCAGGATACCTGCCCCCACAGGGCGAGTCTTCGAACAACAGGGAGACTCGTCTGCCTAGCCCCCAACCCCCGACATACACCGATGGACAGCTCATCTTAGATGAGAACAGGCAGCCAACCCTCAGACCACCTACCTTCAACCCTGGACCACCAAGTAAGTTTGCATGCTTTATAGCTTTTAGAGTTTTTCTAGTAAGAGGTACCTAGGTAAGCCTATAATCTAGTAGACAAATGAGCCTTCACCTTGATCGGCAACACACTGGAGCTCTACATAGCATTATGGAAAGGATCATTGAAAATTATATGCCCCAAGCCGTGTTTGTTGCCTGATTCCTCGCTTGGTCGCGAGGAACAGGCGTAGCTCACCTAGATCCTAAGACGTTTTAAAGTGATCCTTGTGATTTTATTTAAATAAATACTTTTTATCTTTGACTTTGAGTAAGGAATCTTTACATTCGTCAGTCTCGGTTAACCCTTATTTTGATACGGTTGTAATTTCAATGTTTTACGATAAAATCGTCATCAATTTTCTGAATCTATGCGGACGAAGTCGCGGGAAAAAGCTAGAATTTTATAACGTATACTAATGGTATCTCGTTTTCAGTTGACAACATCCCCGTAGGCTGTGCAGCCGCACTTAAATGCTCGCCCATCGAATTCTGTACTGCAGAGGGAGTCATCACCACAAAGAGTGTCGTTTTGACAAGAGACCAGGAAGCTTACAGGGTACCGCTTACGGTAAGTTGCATTACTTCTATAATTAAATAAATGATAAACTTGATAAACTTAATAAACATGATAAACATAATAAACATGATAAACGTGACAAACATGATAAACATAATAAACCTGTCACGTGTGGAAATGCCAATGTGCCAATTGTAATATTTGAACGTGTGAACTAGCCCCATCAGACTTGAATAAACACATTTTCTTTTATAATTAGATTTTTAGTTACAGTAGAAAAATTAAAAATACCTCTGCATACTTCTGGGATACCTACCAGACGATACAGTTTCCATGAAAATCGGTTCAGCAGCTTTTTTTTCTCCCAGGACTGCAAAGATCTCGCCACGGGCCTCATCGGTAAATGCTGCCGTGACCCCACCTACACTGACCCCTGGCCGTCGACCCAGATAGGGAAATGGGTCCCCGGGGTCTTCGGAGGCAACGACGGACAGTACACGCCAGACAGTCGCAGCAGCCCCAGCAACAATCCTAGGCCGCAGGTGACCCTAAGGCCGGCGGTCACTGGCTCCGAGATTTTGAACAACTTCATGTGAGTAATCTTATTCATAAATTCAATCAATCTGTTTAACTTCTACCGTAAAAAGTTGTGAGATCCATGTAAGTAATACCAAGTCGGTTAATTAAATCTGTCCCTACTTAAGGGTCCTTTTATCTTAAGTTATTACGTAATTAGCTAACTTAACAACATCTTATAGTGGCCATATCAATAACAAACAATCGTCGCAAATAGATACACACCAGGGGACATTTAATCCCGAGATATTCACGTAGTTGTGATTGTAACTGACATTTCTTTTACAGAAGTAAACAACTATTCTTATGTCATAGCAGCGACTTTTCGTCTGTTTTCATAGCAACCTCAAGAATGAATGAGAATTATTCAACCTCAACCAATATTTACAATATTTATCTTTGCAGCGAACCAAAACCAACTCCACCAGCTTACAGAGGACAAATCGGCATCACAGGACAAGGACAAAGTTAGTATAACACATCTAATCTAAGACGGTCAAATGACAAAAATCTACACTACTGTAATAGAATACAAAAATGTATTTGTGTTTGTAATGAATAAACTAAAAAAACTAGTGGACCAATAATGAAAATTCTTTCACCAATCAAAAGCTGCATTATCTGAGATTAACATAACATATATTTTTTTATCAAAAAAATTAGAGATCCTTTCGAAAATTGCAATAATAAAACCTTAGTTATCAAAACTTTGACTTAAGTACTTTGTATTTTAAATTTTCGTCTATCTATGATACACCACTAATGCTGATCTGTTATTGAATGAATTACAACATTCCCTGAGCTCGTTAGTGACTGACGAGGCATGGGACGACCGGACATTGGTCGTATATTCGTAATAATTCGGAAACACGAAATTTACCTAGTCGCATAACTTTAGTTGTTTAAGTACCTACAGACTTTAGAAGGATTCAGGGTCAGGACGTAGTGACAGTTGACAGCCGTTGTCAAAACGTGGCAGGTGATGAATATGGCCTAGTAATAATTAATTTGCGTAAGAAAAGTTAACGACTTGATGATTTTACGACGACAATAAAATTCAAATTTACTTTGATTAGTGATATTTATGGTTTTTATGCACATAATTTATTTGCGAGTTTTACCTATAACATCTTCATTCCTATTTGTTAAGGATGTAGAAAAATAAACGGTCTATTCTATTTTATTTATATTATTTTTATAGCTACCCAGTTCGGCCAAGGAACCCAATTCACGCAGGCGTCTTCCACCTTTGCCCAGGCTTCCAAAGGTCAGGGGGTTACCCAGGGGCAAGGCAGCTACTCGCAAGGAGGCAGGGGACAACTCGAGATCCAGGGACAGGTGAGTTTGGATCTAGGAATAATCAATTTAAGGCGCTGCCAGTTCCTAAAACCGCGGCAGAAACGACTAAGACAGTTAACAACGGCAAACTCTAGATGGCGTATGCGTATCGTAAATATTATCGACAGTTTTTATGAGATCGCGTTGCTGGTACCTACGTAGGCAAGTAATAGGGGTAGCTTTACCCAGATTACCCACCCCTCATAACCATTTTCTCTTTTTCAATATTTTTTTAGAGTTGTTACCCATCTTTAGGTGCTTCGATAAATAACTCCTGCTACCGAACGCTGCAATGACGTCAAACACACGTCTGACGTTGACAGTAGTCACGGTGGTACTGATCCATGGGCGGCGCGTGGTCCGCCTTTGCTTTTCGAATAAATTAATTATATAAATTATGTATAATTACTTATCAAAAACCTATTCTAGTAGAAATCTAGATCTACATATTACCTATCTTTAACAGTAAATCACAAGTTGATCTTAATAGTAGGTATCAAAGTATTTCGATCATACATTCTAAAACGTATCATTTTGAAATAATATATTTATCGTGAAAAGTTTCTGCAATCGTCGACATACAGGGCCTTAAGATCAAAATGATAGTTAGGTACTGCTCAAAGAAAATTCGTATCCGCATCATATTCAAATTCAAAATTCATTTAAATTCATTAGGATAAATTTAGAATCGTCATAAAATAATTATAGTTAAATTGTATTTATGTAAGTTTTTAAGAGAAAAAGATACATAATTATTACGGATCCTAGGTTTTTTTGACATTTAAATAATATTATATTTTGTGGTAAGCCTTATTGCATAGTTTTAAATTGATTAAGTTTTGAATTTTTCTAATAGACAGCTTTAGCATGTTTGTCATTTGGGAATTTGTTAAAGAAGCGTTCATATTGCCCTTGAAATGATTTCTTAACTTTAATGAGCCTAGCGAGTTTATACAGACACGTGGCAACGTATCCAGCCAAGTTACAAGCCGTGTGTAATATTACACGAACCATTTTGAGATACTTTTGACCCCTTCACAAATCGAAACCTATTTAACCTCGAACATGAACTTTAGCACATTAATTACTTATAAATTAATTGATTCTTTTACTAACAGGGTGCCCAGAACCAATACACCCAGACCCAAGGCCTCAGCCAAACCCAGGGGACATCAATTACCAAGGGAACGGGCCAGTCCGTCACGCAGGGAGTTGGCCAAACTATCACCACAGGCCAGGGTCTCGGAGTCATCAGAGGCTCAGGCCAAACCACCACAGGCGGTCAAGGGTTCGCTGTTTCTCAAGGCGCAGGTTTCGGCGTTAACAGGGGACAGGGACAGTACACTGTTACTGGCCAAGGACAAGGAGTCAGCCAGGGAGTAGGACAGATTGTGAGGCAGGGAGAAGGGCAGTACGTGAGCCAGGGGGCTGGATTTGGCGTGAGCCAGGGAGCGGGACAGATAGTGACCCAAGGACAGGGAGTGGCAACTAGCCAGGGGGCTGGATTCGGCGTAAGACAAGGACAAGGACAATCAATCAGTCAGGGAGCTGGTTTCGGCGTGAGCCAGGGGTCTGGCTTTGGCGTGACACAGGGGGCCGGATTTGGCGTGAGCCAGGGTCAGGGGCAAGCAATCAGCCAGGGTGGTGGATTCGGCGTTAGTCAGGGACAAGGATTCGGAGTCACACAGGGATCTGGGCAGCGAGTGTCCCAAGGATCAGGCTTCGGAATCACCCAGGGTCAAGGACAGGGGATCAGCCAAGGATTCGGGTTTGGGGTCAACCAGGGATTAGGCTTCGGGATCAGTCAGGGGCAAGGCCAGAAGCTGATTCAAGGATCTGGGGCGGAGAATGAATACAGTGAATCGGTGCAGAGGGTGTTCCTGCAGCAGTACGGCGCTGGTGGTGAATGTGGATTGCTGAATGTAAGTAAAAAACAATCTTACTGTCCTAATAATAAGAACTAGAATCGCCCGATTCAAAACCTGATCGTATATCAATGGATTTTTCTGTTCAAAAATGTTATATGCGCATTAACAAGTGCTTACAACGGCGAAGAAAAACATCGTGAGGAAACCAGTTAGTATTTTCGTCAGCGACGGGCTTGCAACCTGTCACGTGTTATGATTACTGCAAAATATGGGCATGTGTCAAATGTATTGTAAGCTTAACCGATACCGGTCAGTATAATGTAGAAACGGGGCGTTATAAAAACCTTTCGTAACGAATATCCGAACTTCTACTTTCACACATTATCACTTAAAATGGGGCAATTATTAGTAAGATATGTCCAAATAAATAGTTTCTAAATCATAATTAATGCTATTGTGAAACTAAACAGGTAAAGGTACCTATAGGTATGCCCTTGCCAACTTGAGGATGTTTCAACATGTCGTTATAATGCTGTTTGGACTAACGCCAGCAAATTTATGACTGTGATGACATGATCTGTCAGCTGTCTAAGAAGTGATCTATCTATCTTCATATTAAATTCTCGTGTGACAGTGTTTGTAACCAACTCCTCCGAAACGGCTTGACCGATTTAATGTTTTTTTTTTTGTCTATTGGTCTGAGAATAAATCGTAAGGTATTTTTTATACCCCTAAGTGATAAGGGTGTCGTAAAGCTCGGAAAAAACTGAAAGTGATTTTTTCTGTGGGATTATTGAAATTTGACAAGACAACGTCTGTCAAGACAGCTAGTCTATAATAAAAAGAGTGGCCTTTTTGACTACTGTCAAATTTCTGACAATAATCCTGGCCATGTTTAACTGACTTCAAAAATAGAAGAGGTTCTCATGTTTTTATTCATATTTCATATTACATATCGCTAAACATCCAATTCACTTCCCTTCAAAAACCTCTCTGTCAGAATACCTGTCAAAGTGACAGTTGACTTTTCTCAAAAACCAAACATAGAACCAAACGTGTATTCTACCTACGATAAGTGTACTACTGAATGCTAAGTACTTACCTATATATTTTAGTACAGGTACCGTTACATGTAGGTACAAACCCATAGCAGTTTCCTTTTGTATTGTGTAGTAATACCCGCTTATGGAAGCTGACAGTCTAGTGGGTGGATAATAAATTAAATTGCATATAAATTACTTAACTTTCTACTAGTGACCGACCGACCGAAAGTTCGGTTTCGGTTTCGGCCAGTATCAGCCAAAAAATCTAGTTACGGCCTTACCCTCGTATTCAAGAACGACACTATGAGAACACGCACCCACAGTGGACTAAATCTTTTTTCTTAAACATCACTTTATGTATTGAGCGGCACTATGGCGCACGCTACAGTGTACCTTTAGAGCTCAACTTCGGCTAGAGGCACACGACTATGTGCCTCTAGCCACACTATGCAGTGTCGCACAACACATAAAGTATTTTTTATGAAAAAAGCATTCGTCCACTGTGGGTGCGTGTTCTCATAGTGTCGTTCTTGAATACGAGGGTTAGTTTCGGTTTCGGACAAACAATGGCCCGTAAGTTTCATTAAAGTCTATTTAACTGTCGGTATAAATAAAATATGAAAATGTGATAAAAAAATTCAGTCAACACTAGATTTCAGTAAGTATGCAATAGAAATTTTAAATGTGTCGGTTTCGGCTGAAACATAGATTGAGGCCGAAAGTTTCGGTTTCGGTTTCGGTTGTTTTGGTCAGACACTACTTTCTACACTGCCATATTAAACATTACACATTTGATGAAGCAGGTATAATATTAATTTCGTTGTTTTGTTTACAAAGTTGTGTGAATTACATTATAATAAGTAGGTACCTATTAATACTAAACCAAAAAAACCAGGCAAGTTCGAGCCGGACTCGCGCACGAAGGATTCCGTGTTTATCTATATATATATTTTTTTATTTTTTTATTTATTAAACATAAGAAAAAAAAGGGCTTTGTCGCTTTGCGACCACACCGCCCAATCGGTACAACTTAACTAGGTTAACAAAAAAAAGAAAGAACGAAAAGAGAGAAAAAAAAATAAGGATTCTTTCCTGTCTAAGCACTTATTAGCTAGGAAATACATTTTTTTGGCTTCATCAGACATCGGTGAAGCCAATATACTGTTACATCGGCCAACATCAAACATTGAACCAAACATAATTCTTCTATCATCAGCATTCCGCACACATTCCATCAGAATATGTTGAACATCTTCTATACACTCGCAAACGTGTTTATCTATATAAAACGGCAAATCACGTTGGTTGTATGGGAGCCCCACTTAAATATTTATTATATTCTGTTTTTAGTATTTGATGTTATAGCGGCAACAGAAATACATCATCTGTGATAATTGCAACTGTTTAGCTATCACGGTTCAAGAGATACAGCTTTCAGACAGACGGACAGCGGAGTCTTAGTAATAAGTTCCGTTTTTACCGTTTGGGAACGGAACCTTAAAAAGAAAAAAAAATACATGTCGAACTGACAACCTCCTCATTTTTCGTCGGTTAAAAATGCAGTTCTCATTGGAAACTTTTTAAATTTCCTCGTAAAGGTCGAATGTCTTTCGCCATCACAGTGATAGATATATCATGCCATCATCTAATAGGTATTTATGTCATGTTTCGTAATTCTGACATCGACAATGTCCTTAGAATATAAATAAATAATTTATCAATTATCTATGAATTGATGAGCATATATTAGGCGCCGTTTATCTTGTCTATGACCAATAGCAAGATTCCTAATAAAAAAATAAAAGATCTCGACGTAATCCCCAAGTACGGTAGACATCCTCTCAGATCCCTAGGCACTCAGATCTTTGAAGATATCTAAAGGGGTTAGTCAGAGCTTTACATTAGGTACATGCCCACATTTTGTAGTTACATTCCACGCGTGACAGGATGCAAGTAACGTAGCATTATGCTTTCCTATACGAAGATAGGTCAGCGCTGTTATGCTGCCGAAACATTTGATCCAGTCACCCAATATGATATTCAGTCCTTCATTGTTAATACCTACTATAATAATAAAGGGTGGAAGACGCTGCGTGAAATGTCCACCAGTGTTATGTTCATTCATTCGTTCAATCATTCATTCATACTTAAACTTGCAGCCCCAGAAGCCGTACGGCAACCGCAATGATTTGGAAGCCGACTTCGGAGAGATCTCGTGGCAAGCAATGGTTCTTCTGCAGACGAACAAGAGTCTACTGTGTGGTGGAGTCATCACCCGCCCTGATGTTGTCATCACATCTGCCGCTTGTGTTGAAGGGTGAGTTTTCTCATTCATTCATTCGTTCAGTTTGAATAGATTTCTTTCAGTAATCTAGTTCCCATACTTAGCAGCTTGCTTGGTTTAGGAGTAGATGGTGCTATGTGAAATATCCACTAATTTTATTAGTTTTAGCAGCCCTAATTGCTCACTGATATTATTAGTAATCGACTTCAACTGTCAAATTGCGTAATTGTCAAAAGACAGTTGACATTGAAAGAAATTATGGCAATTAGTAAATGCAGAATCGTTTTTTCTCAATAACCGCAAAACATATTGTTTTGTTTTTTTATGACAAAGATAGCCTAAGGATATAATCTAGATAAATTATAGACAGAAACACGATTGGTGAAACTATTCTCGATAGATTTCTTTTCCAAAGTTGGCTGTTCAAAAACACTAGTTTCGTTATTAATCAAAACTACTAATAGCTAAACAGTTTATTTTTATATAATTCGTTAGATAATCATACTAGCTAAGTAAATTACAGACAGTTTCTTTTTAAGTTTGATCATTTTCAAGAGAATGCAGTTTTATCACTTTTTTCTTCTAAAATGTTAAGTAGGTACTCTTAACACAAAACTTTTTAATTCTAAAGCGGTAAAGTCCGCATTGTCAGTTAGTTTGTTAATAAATAAATACATTCTTCTCCCCCAGCCTCGAAGCCAAGAACGTACTAATCAAGGGAGGCGAATGGAAGTTAGGAATCGACGACGAACCTCTACCATTCCAAATTGTCCAAGTGAAGAACATCCTACGTCACCCATTCTACCAACGCGGTAGTCTCAAATACGACGCCGCCATCTTAGTTTTGTCTGAAAACCTGCGTTTGGCTAAGAATATCTTCCCGATTTGCCTACCTGGTCCTAAGGATACCCTAGATGCTTATTACAATGGAGCTGGAGAATGCATTGTTACTGGATGGGGCAAGAGTGTATTGCAAGGTAAGTGAATGTTTATTTCAAGGGTTTAGAGCAGGGTTTCTCAAACTTGTTGTTCCACGAACACCTAGACTATCAAGACGACGACGAACCTCTTTAAAAAAATACAGACTATAGTATCCTATTTTAAAAAAATACAAAGAAGTAATAGTAACTTCTTTTTTCAATAAAAAATAACATAAGTAGGTATCTACTCGAATTAATCCGGTGAACCACTAGCTAAGCAGCCGTCATTACGTAAATTTTACCTCCTATGACTCAATGGTATACCCCCAGTGGTTCGCGTAGGTACCAACCCCACTTTGAGAAACCCTGGCTTAGAGGGCGAGCGAAGGTAGGGTAAGTGGCGTAAGCTAGAAGGTAAGGACCTTGTTTGTTCGTCACCACTCTGGAGCTCTACATAGCATTTACGAAAAGAATCATCGAAAAAGATGATAGCCAAGTAGACAGACATAAGTAAGACGTAGACAACACTTTCACTTTGAAACGTCTGAAATTTAAATTGGATTAAAACTGGAAGTGTTGTTTTCTGCGGAATTATTGAACTTTGGACAAGACGTCTGTTCTAGTTGCCAGAAAAAATCGTAAAAAAAATGTGAAATTCGACAAAAAAAGGTTTTTTTTTTCTATGGAATTATTGAACTTTGGACAAAACAACGTCTGTCGGGTCAGCTGTACCTACTTAATACTTCAGACAAGATCAGAGAAATGAATTAAAAAGAAATGCTTGTTAAGTTACCCACATGCGCATTAAACGGTCAAAAGCAACTGTCAAATCGTAAATAAGGTCGGTTTGGCGCCGAAAAGGAATAAGTATTAGGGTCATAAATCCGGTGGTGGTGCTCCATTTTGGGCATTTTTAATTTTGGCAGTCAATAACTATGCATAGCAAAAAAACTTGTTTAAAATCTATAGTTAATACAATTCTTTGTCTATGGTCCGTTTTGATTAGTGACAGTTGTGATACGTTATAGCTACCTATAGATTTGATTGACCACAACTAATGATTTCCCGTTTTGTCTTTTTAAATATGAATAATTAATAAATAAATATCGCCTTTTACAAAACCTTTGCTTAACCTAAGACATAGATAAATATTCAATTTTATGTTGTTTAAAAATCAATTTATTTGAATATAAAAATTGTTGTTAAAGTGCCCACAACCAGCGCTCTCACCCTATTATGTTTACAGTATCGTGGGCGAGCGGGTAAAAGTGAAACATCTATTTTGGTCACTCTTAATTGTTTCGTTCGAAAGTTTTTTTACTGACTCTCGCCTGCCACCCTTTTGCATACATTATCCATTACAGTAATTTACAGGATGTTGCGAAACTGACCAAAAGGAACTTAATAAAATAAAAAAACTCGCTAAGTGCATGTCGGACTTGCGCACTTGTTGCATGTCACGTTTCAATCACGTTTGTTGCATGGGAATATTTATTTTATTCTGTTTTTAGTATTTGTTGTTATAGCGACAAAAGAAATACATAATCTGTGAAAATTTCAACTGTCTAGCTATTACGGTTCATGAGATACAGCCCTGTGACAGGCAGACGAACAAACGGACATTGAAGTCTTAATAATAGGGTCTCGTTTTTACTCTTTGGGTACAGAACCCATAAAAAGTAAAAAAAAAGTGTTTTATTTTCAAAAACAAATAACATTTAATAATATAATTGCAGAATATTTACAAAATATATTATAAGAACCAGTTGAGCTATCTAAAGACCGTTGCGAACTGTCTTTGTGTAGCAAATATATACATTGTACAAGTATATACATACATTGCAAGTTAAATAAAAGCTTTTAAAAATAAATTATAGGTAAATAAGTACCTGCGCCGTAAAGCATCACCCTGTAGGTATTCAGCGTAGGTACCTATGTAGGTAGGTACTGTTATATTATTGTTTTCTTCGTACATTTGTGGACGCAGGAAAGTGCAAGTGAGAATCGTGAAAATTGGCCCTTTTTGGGTCATTGTCGCTTATGTACGGTCTGCAGGCAAAGCAAAAATATTGCGTTAAAAAGTAGTTTAATAATATTTTTTTTAAACTAAAAAAAACGACTTTTACAGGGAATTTCATTAGAAACTCCGAAATTTTGAAAATATCAATAAAAAAATATTTATAAAAAAGTTTCTAGCAATGGAAAAGTCAATAGTTTTTTAGATTTTATTAAGTAACTATGAGTCCTACATAAATACAATTTAAATGAAACCAACTTTGGACTATTCTCTACACAATAAAAAAAACCGGCTAAGTGCGAGTCGGACTCGCGCACGAATCTATTAAAAAAACGCCAAAAAAAACACGTTTGTGGTATGAGAGCCCCCCACTTAAATATTTATTTTATTCTGTTTTATTTGTTGTTATAGCAGCAACAGAAATATACATCATCTGTGAAAATTTCAATTGTCTAGCTAATACGGTTCATGAGATACAGCCCTGTGACAGACAGACGGACAGCGAAGTCTTAGTAATAGGGTCCCGTTTTTACGAATTAAAAAATCAACAAAATCGGATCACCAGGTAAAAAGATGCGACGTTTTAAAATAAGTCGCTTTCCAAGATTTTCTTACATAGTTTGCTAATAACTAGCTAATAAAACTGAGTTAAAAAAACTCTGTTCGATTTATAGATGTATTTCTTACGTTCTACAAATAAATATCACGAGCTATTTCATATTATATACAAAGAATGTGTAAATTTTCCTAAAAATTGCGAATTTTTGCAATGAAACACCTACTTTACCTCGTCGGTATCGGGGTCAATGACCTCGCATCTGAGTAGGTACCGGCTTGTATCAAGTTGGGAATATTTTTCCTTTATTCAGCAATGGTATTTGAACCAAGATATTTGTTTAAATTCTATCAATACAAAAAAATTAAAAAAATGTTTCGATTGATCAAAAAGTCAATAGTTTTTTAGGTTTTATAAAATAATTATTAGTACCTACCTACTACATAAATATTTTTTTAACTCAAATTTTGCTTAGTTGCTTTGTTTGCTTGACGTCAACCCTCTTTAATTTATATATTATACATTACTCGCGCCCACGTGGTACCTGGATAAAAAGTAGCCGTAAGGTTTCATCTAAATCCGTTCAGTAGTTTTTGCGTGAAAGAGTAACAAACACACAACCACTCACAAACTTTCGCATTTAGAATATTAGTAGGAAATAGGATTATACATTCAAGAACTTAAAAATAAACAAATTCAAATATACCATTGGTTTTACGTAATTTATTTTATCTTTATGATAAATTGTATTATGTATTTCTGGTATGTTTAAATGAGTTTGATAAATAGCTATTTCGAAACCCTTGACCTTAAGGTTATGTCATCTAATCAAACAATATGACCACAGGTTTGGCGGACACAGGTTGCATAACAAGCGATTCTGAGCCTTGTAATCATTACAAACAAGTGATAATTGCTTGGCATTTTACAATACGTAATGGCACACATACGAATACAATCAATATTTGATTAAAAAAAATTAAGCTGTCTTCAATATAAGTATTTTTTAGGGTTCCGTAGCAAAAATGGAACGCATATAGGATCACTGCACTTTTCCGGGTTTTTTATTAGGTACTTGAATAATTTCTATACTTTAACAAGTATTCCAAAATACTGAAAGAACATTCTACCAAAATTCGTATTATTTTTATCCATACAATGTTTATAGAAAAAAGTTGTCTGAAATTGCTTTTTTCTATGCGATTATTGAAATTTGACAGGACAATGTCTGTCGAAGGTCGAAAACGAAGGTCACCAAAATAGATCATCTCGCGTGACAAAGTTCTAATCAAATTTGTCATAGATGCTTAATATATTCAAAAAATCGTGTTTGTATGTAAATTAGTAATTGGCCGAGCGCCGAGCGACCTCAGTTAGTATTCAATGTTGGAATTACCAACTATATTACGTCATTTGCTTTGAAAACCGATTTTTAACGTTTAAAATGATTGTTTCGAAGGAAAATTTCCGGATTAAGGCGCTCCCAGTCGACGATTGTTTTTGTTCGAAACGAAAAAAGAAATACTTCTGAACAAGCCACATCTCCTATTTTATAATGTATAGTATATGTGAATAAAGATGTACCCATCTTTAATCACTTCGATAAATAATCCTACCGACCGCTGCAATGACGACAAACACACGTCGGCGCGTGGTCCGCCTTAGCTTTTCGAATAAATTAATGATATAAATCATGTATCAAAATTCTATTCTAATAGAAATCTAGATTTACATATTACCTATCTTTAACCATAAATCACAAGTTGATTTTAATAGTAGGTATCAAAATATTTCGATCATAAATTCTAAAACGTATCATTTTGAAATAATATTTTTATCGTGAAAAGTTTCTGCTATTATGTTTTCAGCTTAATAGAAATCTAGGTAGGAACCTGAAGTAATATACTTATAAAAATAGGAGATGTGGCTTGTTCAGAAGTATTTCTTTTTTCGTTTCGAAAAAGAGCAATCGTCGACTGGGAGCCCCTTAAGGGGTCTTAATAGAAATCTAGGTAGGAACCTGAAGTAATATACTTATAAAAATAGGAGATGTGGCTTGTTCAGAAGTATTTCTTTTTTCGTTTCGAACAAAAACAATCGTCGACTGGGAGCGCCTTAATATTGCAATCTTCTGATCTTGATTTTTGCACAATGCAGACTTAAGAAGTGTTTATATAATGCTACATTATCTCTGAGTTACATAGGCTATATATATTACTATAAAAAATAAGGGATCCCTACTAAAGCTTTAATAATGTAGCCCAAGGTGTAAAAAAATAGCCATAATATCATTATTACATCCGTAGGACGCCCGGACTGCTAGTCAATTTTTTTCTTTTTAACCTATTTCGTTCCACATTAGGGCAAAGATCTAATAAAGTAATAGTATAATAATAATAGAATACTAGGTTTTTTATTTTTGTTAGTAATGGAAAAACTATAAAACTGCTACACCAATTTAAAAAAATCTTTAATCTATCAAAAGCTCCTTTAACAGCGAGTGACTTAAGCTATATTTTATTTTCAAAAATAATTTAGATCCTCTTTCAGTCTTTTTATGCGAACGGTACGTGTAGAACCGGTCCCTCATCTTTGCTGACCGTTGTAGGTACACACGTACACATAACGTCTGCGACATAACGTTGTGTAACGTTTAAGTATCCCGAGTGTCTCTATCCTGCTAATTATAATTATAATGCGAAAGTTAGTTATAAGCATAAAATGGGGGTTTTTTTTTAATATTTTACATTATTCTATACTAATATTACCTATAAAGAGGAAAGATTTGATTGTTTGTTTGTTTGCATCGAATAGGCTCTGAAACTATTGGAACGATTTAAAAAATTCTTTAACCATTAAAATGCTACATTATCTTTGATGAACTAGGCTATAGATTATTTTCAAAAACGTTAGGGATCCGTATGAAAACTTCGATAAAGTAATCCAACGCGTCAAAAAAAATCCAAAGAAAATCCTTACGTCAAAAATAGATTTCATGAATCTACACGGTCGAAATCGTGGGTAAAAGGTAGTTTTATAAAGAGTTTTTTTGTTATGTTTGTAAGAATGGAGTAAGAATGGAGTGAGTGAGTGATGAGATGACGGCCGAAGAGGGAAATGGAAGAAAAATACATGTTGTACCGACCCCACTTAAGTGGGATAAGGGCAGAAAGATGATGATAGATACCTACATACCGATCTACTATCTAGGTAGGTACGTAGGTACCTAATTATTTCTCAACGCTGGGATATAAGATGAATAGTAGGTACGTTTTTGACCTTAGTGAGGTGGTAATTTTAAAAGTAAATAGGTTTGGAATGCGTCAATCATTAACTTATCGATTTGAGTAGGTATTACCTACCTACCTACGTTGGTAGGATCGTACGTAGGTATTCTTATAGGCGGCGATGGTTTGCCACCTGTCACACACAGAATATTTTCCAAATTAATTTATAATAGAATAGAAACCGTTTAATAACTGACGAAAAATGAGATATTTATTTTTGTTGCTTGTTAGGGTACGGAATCCTTCGTCCGCGAGTCCGACTCGCATTTGGCCTGTTTTTTATGTATGATCGCGCATATCATTTTACTTGGTGATTTGATTTCGATGATTCTTTTTCTCTTGTGTAGAGAATAGTCCCAAGTTGGTCCCATTTAAATTATATTAATGTAGGACTAATAGTTCCTTCATAAAACTTAAAAACTAATATCGTCCCTTGACTTTCCGATTGCTCGAAACATTTTCGTCGGTTTTCTTTTAAGTTTTTTAAAGTAATAATTGCCTTAGACGGTGTATCCCTCCCAGTCTGCTCCGATTTTCGGTACCTTGGTTCACTTATACAGAACGACGGCGACATTGACCGAGACGTACTGAATAGAATAAACGCGGGATGGATGAAATGGCGACAGGTCACAGGAACAACATGCGATCCGCGGATGCCCCTTAAACTTAAGGGGAAAATCTATAAAACGATCGTGAGACCTTTCGTATTGTATGGATCTGAATGTTGGGCTGCTAAAAGGACGGATGAAAAAAGAGTGCACGCGGCAGAGATGCGAATGTTGAGATGGATGTGTGGAGTGACGAGGATGAATAAGATAAGGAATCACTACATAGTATAAAGCAAAGTCGCTTTCCGCTTCCCGCGTCTGTATGTAATATGTATGTATGTAGGTATGTTTGCTTATATCTTTAAAACTACACAACGGATTTTGATGCGGTTTTTTTTAATAAACAGAGTGATTCAAGAGGAAGGTTTATAAGTATAATACATGCATAATATAGTAGAGAAACACTGATAATTTTAGAGGTTTCTAATGTGATGTCGTAAATAAACACATTTTTTTGCGCTAACATTGCAAATGCTGGCTGAACCCCACGAGATAATATCAAAATAATGTACTACAGTATTGTACCTACACGTTAAAAACGTCTACAAAAAAGTCAACGATGGTATTAGAAATGTCTTACGCACAGCGAAGCGGGCACGGGTCAGCTAGTGAGTATATAAGAGGAAGTTTGAAAGTGGCGCCTGTGACGGAAAAGATGAGGAGCAATAGGTTAGCGTGGTATGGGCATGTTATGAGGAGGGAAGAAAGTCATGTAACAAGAAGAATGATAGGAATGAATGTGGATGGATGTAGGCCAAAGAAAAGATGGATGGACTGTGTGAAAGATGACATGGGTAAGAAAGGAGTGAGTGATGAGATGACGGCTGATAGAGGGATATGGAAGTTGTGCCGACCGATAAGTGGGATAAGGGCAGGAAGATGATGATGAATTGGAAGTCTTAGCCGACTCGTAAATAAATGCGAAAGTTTGTGTATGTTTGTTACTCTTTCACGCATAAACTACTGAACGGATTAAAATGAAACTTTACAGTAATATAGCTTAGACATCAGAATAACCCATAGGCTACTTTTTTCCAGGTACCACCCGTAGCTAGTATTTGATAAACCTGCATTGACAAACATGCCTTTGCCCCACCTGTCAAACTGTCAAACAACTTCCCGCAAGCAATAAAACTCGAATTCCAACTGCTATTTTGTAACAGGTCATAAGAGTTTCATCGTAAAATGCTCAGCAAATTGGCATTTTCTATGCTAAACTATTTGTAAATCGGTTTTTGATGTTCAATTACAATTCAACTGTTTGTGGTTTTAGGTTTCTGTTTAACTAATTATTATTGCATTAGGTTTAAAAATGTCTGCGAAAATTACCTAATATATATTTACACTTAAAATGGTACTTATTACTAGCAGTTTGCCCCGGCTTCGCAAAAGTGTGGATACGCTAGTGCCGAATTTCCGTCTAGATACGCTAATAAATAGAAAAGCATTTTTTTATTATCTTTTTACCTGGTTTCGAACTTTTTTTTTTCTATTGTGTAAAGAATAGTCCCAAGTTGGTCCCATTTAAATTATATTCATGTAGAACTAATAGGGTTCCATACCCAAAGGGTAAAAACGGGACACTATTACTAAGAATTCGCTGTTTTTTTTTTTAGATTTTATACGTAATTATTTTTTAATGAAATATAGGGAAATCAAACACACACATTCATACTTATCTATTACTGTGAATAGGTACATACTACGAGTATGTACTTAGGTACAACTTTTCATCGAGAGGCGTATTTGGAAACGTCTGTAGCAACATCGCAACACGACCCACTTGTCAGTGCTCTAACTGCTAGCACTGACAAGTGGTTTGATAAACTTAAAAAAAACTATAATTATCCTCATAACTTTTCGATTGTACAAAATATTTTCGTAGATTTTTTTTACCTTATTATTTATTAATAGTTTGTTTAATTAGTCCGGCAGACGTTGTTCTGTCAAATTCATTTTTTTCCCTTATGAACCTACTCCTGACACTAATACAACAAAAAAGAATTAGCAAAATCGGTCCAACCGATTATTTATTACGCGTGATGCTATGACCGAGGGAAATAGAGATTTATTTTTATAAAAGATAGATTAATTAAACACCTACATTTATCATTGCACGAAGGTTTAAAACCAATTTATTTTGTCACCAGCTCACCTCCAAGGCAGCATTATCCACTCCCTGAACGTGTCACTGATCAACCCCAGCGAGTGTGAAGCTAAGCTATCTCAGGACTACCCCCACCTTCTAGAACAATACGACCAGGAAAGCTGCGCATGCGGCCAGCCTACCAACCCCGCTAACAATATCTGCAAGGTAAGTTGTCGCTCTCAAATGGTGATGGAAAACATCGCAGATATGTGACGAAAGTAGACTCTTATGCGTTAATTACTCGCATAATCAAATTTCATTAACCCTCATGCTGCCAGTCGCTGATTGCTCTTTTTCAAAACGAAAAAAGAAATACTTACTTCTGAACAAGCCACATCTTCTATTTTTATAAGTATATTACTTCAGGTTCCTACCTAGATTTCTATTAAGCTGAAAACATAATAGCAGAAACTTTTCACGATAAAAATATTATTTCAAAATGATACGTTTTAGAATTTATGATCGAAATATTTTATATACCTACTATTAAAATCAACTTGTGATTTATTGTTAAAGATAGGTAATATGTAGATCTAGATTTCTATTAGGATAGATTTTTGATAAGTAAGATATACATAATTTATATCATTAATTTATTCGAAAAGCTAAGGCGGACCACGCGCGGACGTGTGTTTGTCATCATTGCAGCGGTCGGTAGGATTATTTATCGAAGTGATTAAAGATGGGTACATCATTATTCACATATACTATACATTATAAAATAGGAGATGTGGCTTGTTCACAAGTATTTCTTTTTTCATTTCGAACAAAAATAATCGTCGACTGGCAGCGTCTTAAACTAGACTGATGGCTAACCTATCTTTTTATGTTACCTAACATCAATGTTTGCTTGAAATTGATTTTGTAATAAGTACAAGTAGGTACCTATAAGTATAGCTATCTAGATAATTTGATTCCTACATCATGCACCTATCAATCATGATTTTATAGAAGTCAATAAGTTGATATCTAAACAAGGTAGGTACCTGCTGAGATTCTAATGGATAATCTTCAAAAATAAGGACCAATTTAAAAAAAGCCTGTCAAAAGCTGCACTATCAGCGAGTAATGTAGGCAATTTATTTTTGTTTTTAAATTAGAGATCCCCAACGAAAAGTTCATTAATGTAAAGGTATCAACATTTTATCTTTAATCTTCATTAGTTCAGCCGTGCGAACACAAACTTAACTAATTGTTCTTTTTAGGTGGACGTTGGAAGCGCTCTGGCTTGCACTACAGGTGACGGACACTACGTGCTGAGAGGCATCTACTCCTGGGATTCAGGTAAGAATCACCATCAATCAGAAATACTACTGGAATTCGTGATATCGTGTTTTGATAAACCTGGTAGAACCAACAGTTCGAAACCAATTGTTCTTGCTGAATATTAAAAAAAACCGGCCAAGTGCGCGTCGGGTCAATGTAGGGTTTCGTAGTTTACACAGCTAACAACCTTAAATAAGTAATTTTCAATGGTATTTGTACTACATTTTTATTATTACTTGTCCAAGACCATTTTATAAGTTGGTCGACTATTACGTCTATTACCTACTCGGAAACTTGTAACGCCTACTTAGCTGTGATAGTTTTACTTCTTTCAAATCCAATACGTAATAAAAAGAATAAGAATAGAATCACGACTGTAATCCCAAAGTTGAATAAGTCTAAAGGCGGTATCCATAGAGACAGGTTCAAACATCAAATTTGGCACATGCCAGCATTCTACCATTCCAACTTGCTAGTCTTATAGAAATGCCAACATAACACTTATTTTAATTTCCAGGCTGTCAAATCGGCAACCAGCTCGCCGGCTTCTACAAGTTCGACCTAGAATGGTACCAATGGGCCATCGGTCTGATCGAGAGCTCGCGATTCGCGCAGTTCACCAAGATCACCAAGAACACCTTCTCCAGCCAAATCAACTCCGGAATAAAAACCTCCCAGACCGGCATCAAGGGCAGCCAGTCCAGTGGAATCAAGGGATCCGGAGCGGACCTCAACCAGTTCGGATTCAGTCAGTTCGGATCCAGCAAGTTCACTGAAGGCTCCAACGCCGGCGCCAACTTCGGGGCAGAACTCAAAGGGCCCCTGACTAACACCTTCAGCGCAACATACACCGAGAAGAAGGTCTTCCAAACTGAGCCAAAATACATAACATACACGACGAAACCCGAGATTGTTACCTTCACGACCAAACCGGAATACTTCACATACACGACGAAGCCTAAAATAGTTACTTACACAACTAAACCTGAAATAGTTACGTTTACGACTAAACCTAAAATTATTAGCTACACGACCAAACCCCAGATTATCAGGTACGAGACCTCAGGTAGTGGTAATGTCCCTCAGTATGTCGAACCGGAAGTCTCCTTCAATCCATCTTTATCTGATGCCGTCGGCCACAAACATTCCCCAACATGCAAATGTGAAGGAAAAAAATAAAATTTTCATAAATATTTGTAGACTTTGTAATATCCTGTAATTCAAAAACTGGCTCACCACAAGAGTATAACTTTCTTACCATCCATCCGGTTGACATTGACAGTTGGCCGACATTGACAGCTGCTTGTCATTGACACTGACAGATGTCTAACCTCTTGTGGGCGTGACAGGAAATCATGCTAATACGTTTATTACAAAACTACAGACGTGCCATAAATTTATCTCTTTTTGATTGATTCAGTACAAATCCCCTGTTCCTAAGGAATAAATTTCGATCGCATTGTGTTAGGAAACCATAATTATTATTTTTATTTATGTTTTCATATCTGTAAATAGACCGTGATATGTATAGCAATATTTTGTTGTTTCAAAAACTGCCAATACTTATTCGTTTTTTTAATGATGCTTTATAATTTTAATACCAGTATATACGTATTATTTTTTATTACGTTGTAATACATTTAGAATATTTTTTATAAGAAAATTCAGAACTTGAATTAGATTTTTGACCATATTGGTTCGGACCGAGATGGTCGACTATTTAATATCAATTGGTTTATCGATAAGGTTTTTATTAAAAAATCATACGCAAGTATTTTAGTCAATATATGTATTGATATACATTTATTTTCTAATTGTTTTAATTAGGATAAAATAATTGAAATAAATGAAATTAATTAACAAGATATAAAAATTTATTTGTTATTTTTTTCCTCTTTTCCTATACCGACAGCTGCCCCTTGATTGCAATTTACTTTAATCAGATTGTAATTGAGGCCGGTAAACATGGCAGTTTCGCCATTCCATGATAGTTTCTATGCCATTGACATGATAGTTTCTATCAATAGCTAAAGATAGCAGTTTCATAAATAAAGACTGACTAGCCGACCTGTGACAGACGTTGTCCTGTCAAATTTCGAATAGAAAATACTGAACGTTTTTAGTCTGTGATGTCAGATTCGTTGCACACCAGCGCCATCTACACCGAAATCATAATTTTGGGGATGTTTTTCATAATTTAAAGTAGCAAGTATTTTATTAAGTAGTATGTATTTTAAGTGTTTTATTCAGGCATTATGATACAGACGATTATTTTAGATTACGCAATATGGTAATTGGTGCTCGAAACAGCGAGTACAATTACTGGCATAAAATATTCTAAATAAATAAATAAATATTGGTGGACATCATCAGACAGCGCCATCTAGCTCTAAACTAAGCAAGGCTTGTACTATGGGAACTAGTTATCTGATAGAATACTTAGAATTCTTTTTTTTGAGGATATATAATAACATCCAGACACCGAACTAACATCTATGTTCATCACACAAATATTTGTCCTGGGTAGGGATCAAACTCAGAACCTACAGCGCAGAAGGCAGAGCTACTACCAACTGAGCTGTAAGGCCAGTTTAAAAAATATTGTGAAGGTATATTACATTTCTAGTAATTTTAATATCCCTTATCCATTTGTATCCAACCATTTCTTCTCGATCTCATTCTCATCTAACAGTTCCGTCTTGATATCAATCTTATCCATCAATTCCTTCTCAATCTCATTCTTATCCAACGATTCCTTCTCGATCTCATCCAACGATTCCTTCTCAATCTTATTCTCATCCAACGATTCCTTCTCAATCTTATTCTCATTCAATAATTCTCGATCTCATTCTCATCTAAAAATTCCTTCTCAATCTCATTCCCATCCAACGATTCCACCTTGATCTCATGAGTTTTAGAATTAACAATTAAATCTCTCTTCTTACTGAATACCTTCTTGCATGCTTCCTCTTTTTTTGCATGAACTCTCATGTGTTTTGTCAGATCACTGTTTTGTATAAAGCCTCTGACACACTTTGTGCAAGTATACGGTCTTTCCCGGGTATGAATTCTTGTGTGCTTAGTCAAATCGCTATTCTGTATGAATGCTCTCTCGCATTTGTTACAGGCAAATGGTTTTTCACCTGTATGTGTTCGAATATGTTTAGTTAAGTCGCTCTTTTGAATAAATGCTCGATCACACCGATTGCAGGCATATGGCTTTATGCCTGTATGTATTCGATTATGTTTAGTTAAGTCACTCTTTTGTATAAATGCTTTGTCACACCTGTCACAGGCAAATGGTTTTTCTCCTGTATGTGTGCGTAAGTGTTTGGTCAAATCACCTTTTTGGTTTAATGATTTTTTACATATTGTGCATGTAAATAGTTTTAATCCATTGTGAATTCGCTTATGGGTGTCTAAATGGTATTTTTTTGTGAATATTTCATAGCATAAGTTGCATTTGAAGTCGGTTTTTTTATTTTCGGTAGCCTCATCGCTGTTCCAAGCCAATACAATTTCTTCGTTTTGAACTTCAATCATTTCTTCTTTGATAACAAACATGACTTTAGTTGTAAGGGTTTCGTTTTCTTTTTTATCCATCTTTGTATTAAGATAGTATTCTATATATCGTCGGTTTAAAGGTAAAATTCATTAAGTGACATAATTGATCAAATTCATTAAATTCGTGAAACGGTCTCACCAGGGCAATATCTAAAAAACAAAGCAGTTACGAAAGCAACCTAATAATCTAAAAACAAAATCAAACTCAATAGGATTGCATTTAAAACTATGAGCAAAATGCAATCTTTTGCAAAAAATAATTATTATCGCTTAAACTCCATACTAGTTTTTCGCATTTAATGAATTTTACCTCTAAACCGACGATATAATCTGCATCTCGGAAACAGATTCAACGATTTTCATGACATTTAGCATGCTGGTAACATTGATTTTACGTTTTTTCAGGAAATGAAATACCGAGTTTATAGAAGTATGTAGTTGGTGAATCTTATATGGAGAAAGATTTCTAGTTGTAATTCTTTTTTCGCTTTATTAGGCTTCTTAGATTACCTGGAAAAATGACAAGTAAATTAGTCACTATGTTGCATTTATGTACACTGTATTTTAGTTTGTACCAGATAAATTCAAAACTATTGAACCTTAATATTTCACAAACTTTTAATCGAAAAGTTGTTTTCACAAACCTGCAATACTTTTTAAAGACCTATCCATCGATAACCCACACCATAGGTTATGCAAGAAAAAAAAATTACATTCCCACTTTACATGTAGGGGAGGTACCCATAAAAAAAATGTTTTCTATGATTTTATTGTACCACTTTGTTGGCTTGAGTCGGCTTGACTCATATGTATATTCATGCCAATTTACAGCTTTCTAGCACTAAGTGTATCTGAGCTAAGCTGCGGACATGCGGACGGACGACGGACGGACGGACAGACGGACATAGCGAAACAATAAGGGTTTCTTGTCGACTACCAAACCCTAAAACAGCGCAGAAAGAATAGATACTTACATCTTACATGGTACCTACCACCAATAATTATTTTACTACAAAGAAGACATACACATATTTCTGACGAGAGACGAGATTAGATTATATTAGACTATTCACTGCCATAAAACACATTTACATAACTCTGAGTGCTCCTAAAGCTAGAAGAAATCAATTCTGAAAATCATGAAATCTTCAAATAGCTAACTCGAACGAAACAAAACAATAACATGAAATCGATGGATGAATTGGATGAAATGAAAAGCAGGATGACATTGACATTTTGTAAATGTAATTTGCTAATGTCAAATTATGGCAGCACCACGGAACATGCAAACTCAAACTGCAAGAAATTGTTACTGCTACTCGACACTAGATGTCGCTAAAATAATTTATCAAGTTGTCAGACTCTTTCGCTAGATGACGTTAATAAAAACATTTGAGTTTATCAAGTAGGTTATCAGTTGGTATTCTCGAAATATGGTGGTATGTAATGAGTTTTTTTTATCTATATCCTTGAATTTATTATCCTCATAGGATTAGACAAACAGAAGTCCTAAATTGTAATTTTTCATACCTAAGGTTTATAGAAATAGTATTATTAGAAATGATTAGAGGATAATTTTTTCTTGGAAAGCCATACATATCACTACATAGTATAAAGCAAAGTTGCTTTCCGCTTCCCGCGTCTGTATGTATGTATGCATGTATGTTTGCTTATATCTTTAAAACTACACCACGGATTTTGATGCGGTTTTTTTTAATAGATAGTGATTCAGGAGGAAGGTTTATATGTATAATAACATGCTACCCGTGCAAAGCCGGGGCGGGTCGCTAGTGTAGTATAAAGCAGTCGCTTTCCGCTTCCCGCGTCTGTATGTAATATGTATGTATGTATGTATGTTTGCTTATATCTTTAAAACTACACAACGGATTTTGATGCGTTTTTTTTTAATAGATAGAGTGATTCAGGAGGAAGGTTTATATGTATAATAACATGCTACCCGTGCGAAGCCGGGGCGGGTCGCTAGTTAAATAATAAAAATCAATGTTATACAAAACTTATATACTCTTTATTAGTTACATAATTCAAGAACATGTATAATTAAAATATACCATTCATAAATCTATACATACAAATTTGTTCGTATTTTCACAAACTAGTGAAGAATGTCACCTTAATTAACAAAAATAATAAAAGCACAGACATGTAGTTGTAACTTAAAAGAAACAAACGATATGTATATCAGAACCTCTCAATACAAAGCCACGGATACATTGTGCCATTGGACGTGCCTTTGACACCCCCTTAAGACATCTTCAAGGCTCTAAGCACCTTGACATTAAGAGACGAACAGTCGCTCAACAACTATATCCTATCTCGTTTTAAAGTAATCCTTCAGATTTTATTGAAATAAATGCTTTTTGAGTTTGAAAGAAGTATTGCCCGAGGGGGGGGCCGTCTTTTAATCACGTGATGTTTTTTTATGCATTTTTTGACTCCCCCTCTCCCGAGGTTTAAGACTACCCTCCCAATAGAATATTTTATCAATTTATATAATATTTTATTTTATTCTGGAAAATTAGGGACCATGATTAAAATGTCTAGACAGAAAGGTTGCGGTCGAAGAAATCGCGGTTTGTCGAAAAAATAAATACACTACAGCCCCCTCCCCCCTTGTGATTTTCGTGATTTTTGCAGAATCTCCTCCCCACACTTTCGAGCTTCACGTCATTTTTGTCCCACACATAAAATATTGAGGGACAAACTGTCTCCTATTAATGGCCTAAGTATCATTTAAGAAGTTAAATTGAGATGATTACAATCAGTATAAAATCCTAGTCTAACTTATCTATAAATAATATATCTAAAACAAACAAAATAGTTTTCAAATCCATAGTTTTTTTGGTTTTAAAGCCGGAATATTATATAGAACGGAATTTCAGGCAGCCAGGCCTTAAACAACTAACTTCTGCCCGCGATTTCGCTTGCGTGTGTTACTTGTTACCAGTATGATAGTAACATTTAGATACTACTTTATTGTAAAGTTACAAGTGAGTGTGTATAATGATCTGAGTGTCTACTCCGCAATCCGAAAGCGACATATCGTAACATTCGTTTCGTGTAAGGAATACGAACATCGATGGTTGTCAAAAGTAATTACGGTCCATCATTTAAACTATTGTCGAAACGATGTACGGCACGATTCTTATATCGTTTCGGTTCGCGAGAAGACCCCCTGGTCTCGGAGTACTACGCGAAAGAAGCCACGGGCAAAAGTTAGTTCATATATTATCTATTAGAGGCCCAAGAGCTTAAAGTTAGTATTAATAACCTCAAAATTAAGGTTTTTATGGCGTATGAAACAGATTCTTGTTAGGTGTGAACATATATTTTGGTGTTAAAGTGTTCACTTGCTTGACACTGTCGCACAGTCGTAACGGAATGTTTGGCGTGTTATTCGGTTTGTTAGCACGTGGCTTGTTACCACCTGGCGTGTTGTCGCGTGGCGTGGGACAGAGTGACAGGCGTCCGCTGCGACGGACGGGCGTGACAGTGAACATGGGTGTTTCTGATTGGCGGCTGTAAAAAAAATAATTGTTAAAATTAATATATTACCTTGAAGGAACCTTGGTTAGAGATTCGAATCGGTATTTTTTTTTAGGCGCTGCGTTGTCTGTGATGCTTGGTTCTTATTCTGTTCACGTTAAAGTTTAAATTAGCGTAGGTAAACTAGAGTTACTGTCTATTAATTAAATTGGGATTATGACTTTATTGTGAACAAAATAAGAAGTATCATGCTATTTATATTTATATTTGTGTGATGAACATAGATGTTTGTTCTGTATCTGGGTGTTAATATGTTTAAAAAGTATGTAGGTATTTACTACAACAAAAAAACGTATGTAAGTATCTATTCCATCAGTTTTTTGGTTCCCATAGTACAAGCTTTGCTTAGTTTGGGGCTAGATGAAGCTGTGTGAAATGTCAATATTATTTTTCCGTTTCTCAATACACAATCATACAGATTTACCATCATTGTGTCTTCTATTTACTAAAATAAACATAAAAATAGTCGAAAATAATTTTAAAATATTTGCGTTACTGACTGACTGATCCATCACCATCATCCATCACCACTGGTCTTTAGAAACTTGAAATTTGGAGGGTGAATTTCTTTTGTTCAATTCAACCCCTAAGGGGGTGCAGCAAGGGTTAAAGTCTGTTTAAAAATAACTTCAGGAGAACGAGGTCGCGAGGGTTTTCGCTAGTATTTAAATAATATTTGAGTAATTATTAAAATACTTACAGTTTGGCTTGCTGGACAGCGAATCGTATGATGGTGCTTTTGAAGACATTTTTTACGTCCACCATTTTGGGATCGGGTTGTTTCGAAACAGCGCGATTTGGACTTATTTGTAATTGCATAAACTTGTTCAGGAGAGTGTCCAAGTTTGCTTCAACAACGTTGCGCTAAAAACAAAACAATATATGAAATAATTAAATAATTTTTAATCAAAAATATACATAATTAGAACACGAAAAATTACGAAATAAATCGGTCAAGTGCGAGTCGAACTCGCCCACGTAGGGTTCCATACTACCGAGCGATATAGAACGCTGATACAAATACGTAGAAAAAACATTTTTTTATGTTTTTGTATGGATTTTTCATGGAAGAGATAAAGTCCAGTGACAGATAGACAGCAGAAGCATATTGATAGGGTTCCGTTTGTCACTCTTTGGATACGGAATCCAATTATAACAAAATTAAAATAAAATAAGGGTTGGCAAATAGGTCTAGACTCACCATTATGTTTTACTATTTAACCATTCATCAATCTATTTATCAATCCATCAATCAATCACTACATAGTATAAAGCAAAGTCGCTTTCCGCTTCCCGCGTATGTATATGTATGTTTGCTTATATCTTTAAAACTACACAACGGATTTTGATGCGGTTTTTTTTAATAAATAGAGTGATTCAAGAGGAAGGTTTATATGTATAATAAATGCATAATATAGTAGAGAAACACTGATAATTTTAGAGGTTTCTAATGTGATGTCGTAAATAAACACATTTTTTTGCGCTTACATTGCAAATGCTGGCTGAACCCCACGAGATATATCAAAATAATGTACTACAGTATTGTACACCTTAAAAACGTCTACAAAAAAGTCCACGATGGTATTAGAAATGTCTTACGCACAGCGAAGCGGGCACGGATCAGCTAGTTAATCTATAAACCCATCAATCCATCAATTTATTTATCAATCTACTAGCTAGCTAGCTACGCTAACCCACCTCGGTCCCCTTAGCAATGGCTTCCTCCCAGCAGCTAACAGAGGCATGAAGATCTCCCCTCCGAGTCTCCAAAGCAGCTCTGCATTCCCAATAAGCAGCAAGATTGGGGGCTGAGGGCCAACGGGAATGGATGGCACGGAGGTAGCGAGCTGATTGTTCCCATGAGAAGCCCTGGAAAACAATTCAATTGTTAATGCTATGGGAACCAGATTACTTAATATAATCTTATATATAAAATTCTCGTGTCACAATGTTAGTTACCTTACTCCTCCGAAACGGCTTTACCGATTTATACCAAATTTTATATGCATATTCAGTAGGTCTGAGAATCGGCTACTATCTATTTTTCATACTCCTAAGTGATAAGGATGGCGTAAAGATCGGGAAAAACGGAAAGTGCTTTTTTCTGTGGGATTATTGACATTTGACAGGACAACGTCTGTCGGGACAGCTAGTATTTTATATATATACATTATTATACTTAGCAAGTTTATTCATTGGAATCATCACACAAATGTTTATCCTGGGTGGGACTCGAACCCACAACCTAGGGCAGAAAGCAGAGTTACTACAGAGTTTTATAACGACACTATAAAGAGAAGAAAAAAAATTTGTAAAAATTGTATTTTCGTTTGTAATGGACAAACTAAAAACTACTGAACCAATTTTAATAATTCTTCCAGATGGAATGTAGCTTTTGATAGATATCAAAAGCTACATTATCGGTGAGTAACATAGGCTATATTTTATTTTCAAAAATATTAGTGATCCCTACGAAACATTATTACAACAACGGGAAATTACTCACCCTGAAGAAGATTCTCTAGATGAATCGAAACATTGTCGATGTCCTCATTGACAATTTATCATTTACGTGAGTAATTTCCCGTTGTTGTAATAATGTGTAGTACAACTCACGAAAGTTTTGAAAGTGAAATCCCTACGAAAATTGCAATATTGTAACATAAGGTATCATAAATGCGAAAGTTAGTGTAATATAATATGTATGTTTGATACTCTTTCACGCAAAAGCTACTGAACGGACTTTAGATGAAACTTTACAGTAATATAGCTTATACATCAGAATTAAACTTCGGCTGCTTTTTACCCAGGTACCACGCGAGCGAAGCCGCCGGCGTTTGCTAGTATATGAATAATTATAATTCAAATTTACCTCATTAAGCAACTCTGTCAAATCGTTCAATGCCCCAATCAACAAATCATCCAAATTGACAAATGTGTCAGCAGACGTGACAGTTGTCTCATTAAAATCTGTTGTTTCATTACAATCAGTCTGTATAGACTCAGCCAGACTAGCCCGTCTCCAAACATCAATATCAATACTCTCCCCTTGACTTAAGGTATCTTTTTGATTGATATTCTCCGTGTATGATCCATCATCGCTATCAGAGTCCACAGCAATGTTCTCTTTATTCTCATCATCGTAAGCTTCAAATTGGGATGTATTTGGTAGTTCCAACGGCCTGGTTGTATCGCTGCCTGAGTCTACACCATTATTCTCCTTATTCTCATGCCCGTAAGGTCCAAATTGGGTTGTGGACAGTTCCAATTGCCTGGTTTTTGGTAGATGGTGTATCCCGAAGCATTGTAGGTGTTGGTAGGCATCTAGGGACTGCCCCCGCTTCATTAGCCAGGCTTTTAATCTTTAAAAAAAAACAAAATTTCTTTATTTGGATCAAAAACATTGGTATGAATTAAACAGTAAACTAAGAGTAACAATGTGAGTATATAATGTGTTTGTATGTGTGCGTTTGTATATGTGTGCGTTTGTATAAGTGTGTGTTTGGGTGTGTGTGAATGGGTGCGTGTTTGAATGGGTGCGTGTGTGAATGGGTACGTGTGTGTATGGGTGCGTGTGTATGGGTGCGTTTGTATGGGGTGCGTGTGTATGGGGTGCGTGTGTATGGGGTGCGTGAGTATGAGTGCGTGTGTATGGGTGCGTGTGTTTAGGTGCGAGTGTGTATATGTGCGTGTGTGAATGGGTGCGTGTGTGTATGGGTGCGTGTGTGAATGGGTGCGAGTGTGAATGGGTGCGTGTGTGTATGGGCGTTGTGTGTATGGGTGCGTGCGTGAATGGGTGCGAGTGTGAATGGGTGCGTGTGTGTATGGGTGTTGTGTGTATGGGTGCGTGCGTGAATGGGTGCGTGTGTGTATGGGAGTTGTATGTATGGGTGCGTGTGTGTATGGGTGCGTGTGTGTATGGGGCGTGTGTTTATGGGAGTTGTGTGTATGGGTGCGTGTGTGTATGGGTGCGTGTGTGTATGGGTGCGTGTGTGTGTGTGACAAGTTTTTTAAACAGAGCAGTACCTTGTTTGGAGTTCTTCCGGCTTGGGAGTGTTAAGTTTTGACATTGGTGTCATGAATTGAACACGCTTGCGTTCACTCTTGACTGCAGAGAATACCTTAAAATTAAAAAAAAATATTAATAGACATTGGTGGACACACAGCGCCATCTAGTCCCAAGGATTATGACTGTAAAACCCCAAGTATGGTAGACATCCTCTCAGATTTTTGAAGATGCCTAAAGGTGGTAGACAGAGGCACGTCTAAACATAACATTTTGGGAAAATTCTACAATAAATTGTAGAATTTTATATTAGTAGATAACATTCCTTAAGTAACAAGTTGCAAAATATTTCTAAGGGATAATAATATGGGATTATTATTCCATAGAAAAAACCTATTAAAATATGGCGAGGGATTAGATAAAATTTATTATAATTAATATTAATTAATATACCTGTTCTTCCTTAATAGGGCCTTCATCAAGCGTCAAATGTTGTTTATTAAGCTTGTCACCAATCGAAGCCCACTTATGAATACAATTGCTTAATTCATTTTTGCTTATTCTCTTAAAATGTACAGCGGAAATAGATCTTCTTACAACGGGATCTTTAACCTCTTTTTGTTCAAAGCATGTATGTCTTTTAAGAATCAATCCTGACGTCTTTATAACTTTTTTGAGGTAATTTGGATCATTATGGAGTTTTTCAACATCATTGGTTGTTTTTTTAAGATTGTATTTCGGCTTGTACAGTCGGTCGAAAACAGATTCTTTTGACGGGTCTATTTTAAGCATGGATTTCCTTGCTACAGGTATGTTTGTAGATTTATTAACAGCAATACTTCTTCTTGTTAGTTTGGGATCAATTTTCTTGAAAGGCTTAATCTCAGCGAGGATCTTGACAGTTTTGACCGCAGGTTTCCTGTCAAAGAGTCGATCGTTGTTGATTTTGTTGGTGATTGTCGGCTTACTGTCAACTTTGCTGTCAGTATTTGGCTTGATTTCTTTATCAGCTTTGTTAATGACTTTTGTGTCAATGTTTTTGAGGGCAATAATGTTTTTTTGTAGATAATTAGTTTTTTTGTCAAGTTTTGGCTCATTATTATTAGTTTTAGATATCTTAGGATATGAAGCAGTCGTAGGCCTCTTAACTTGGATAGTGTTGGCATCATTGCTTGTTTTAATTTGCGAAACGCTGTTCGATTTCACAAGTTTTTGAGGCAGTGCATTTGAAATAATTTCATTTTTGTTGTATTTTTTGAGGTTTATCTCCCGGAGCTGCAAAAGAAATATATTAAATCATTATTATTTATCATCATTATTAAAAAAAAAAACATAAGCCAAATCCTGTTCGTAACATGTTTGTCAACGTATTGTGCCCCACATTAAGTGGGAAAAGGAGAAGAAAATGATGATAATTAATTATCATTAATAACATTAAAAATAAAAGTATATTAAAGTAAGTAAAGTATATTTTATGTAACCTATGGATATTTTATCTGAAATAAATGAATAAAAATAAATATCAGCAATTTCATTCCCATCATCGACTACATAGCCCAGAAGACACCGCATGCAAGGCGAACACTGTCATCCAAAACATCAGGCTTATACGGCCGATAAAAAAGACCGCACGTCAAACCTGCAGTAGTACCGACCACTTCCTTGACCCGTGCACATCTCGTCGGTTTATTCTAAAAAACCATTACCACAAATCATAATTATGGCCCCTTGTTCAGTGAGATGGTGTGGTAATTATAGCAATACATCTAGTTACAAAAAAGATGGGATTACGTTTCATAGGTAAGCTATTTCAAGATAAACATTTCATGAACAAATTTGTTTAGAGCTCAAGTTACACCGGTTATTTTCCTTGTCGAAAGTCAATAGTGTTGTACCTACCACTACTCAATTGATGATCGATTCGATAAACCTACATAGTAGTAACAACAACAGTTGGTAGTAACTAGTACAACTACTTATTGCCAACTAGCTTCCGTCCGCGGCTTCGCTCGCGTTGTACCTACATGGAGATGAAGTAACCTATTTGCTATTCGCATTTATAATATTATTAAGATTAAGTTGTCAATAGTACCTACGTACTTTGTAAAATTAAACTAGACTTACCTATATGTATATGCGCATCAAAAACACGTGTTTATAACGGTGAAGAAAAACATCGCATCGTGAGGAAACCAGTAGTTAGTATTTTTATAAGCGGCGATGGGCTTGCAACCTGTCACGTATGGACTGCTAACTACTGCAAAATGTGGGTATGTGCCATATATAATATTTGGACATGCCTCTGATTGCTATCGACAACTCATGACAACACTTCCCATCCCTAGTGAATCACGTCATCTTGAATCGGCCAATCAGGATGCATTTTTTCCCAATCCCCCCGTACCTCATACCTCACTGACTTGACAGAGTTGTTTGTTTGAAGAAATTAAGCCATTAGGCATCTATTAAGCTATGTAGTCGATGGTTCCCATAGCATAAACTATTTTTTTTTATGTAAAAATTTCACAATGCATCATCTAATGTCAAACTAAGCAAAGTTTTTTACTATGGAATCTAGATTAATGATAAAATAATACTTATATAGGTACCTACCTCCTATTATTTTGTAGAATAAGTATCTAGAAAGATGCATTATAAAACCCAGACACTGAACAAACATCCAAATTTTTCTTAGTTTTAGGGCTAGAGGCGCTGTGTGAAATGTCAACATATTAAATTTAAAAAATCTTACTTTTTCAATACGGGCTTTTTCCCTCGCAGCCCTCTCCTCCCTCAGCTTCATCAGATGGTCTTTTACCATTGACATGGTCACCGATTTTGCTTTTATATGTGTTAAGTTTCGAGATAATCTGTAAATAATAAATAGTTATATTACATTATAATCGAGGTTGTGGTCGGCCAAGAAAACGCTGGAGCGATGATCTCCTTCCAGAGAGTATGGTAAGAGAACTTGATGAATAGAGATGGTTGGATTTGGGGGGAGACCATTGCCCAGCAGTGGGACTATACAGGTAAAGAAAAAAATATGTAATATAACAAATAAAACATTTGTATTTTTGTGTGACAAATAAACTTAACAAATACTGGACTGATTTCAAAAATTCTTTTTCACCATTTTATTGCTAAGTAGGTAGGTACATTTGAGTAACATAGGCGATATTTATCACTAGAAAATATTAAGGATCCCTATTAAAACATAAATAATGTAACCCAAGGTATAAAAAAAATTGCCATAAAAATAATACACCCGTGCGACGCCGCGGCGGACTGCTAGTCTGTAGATAATGTCAAAGTCTAAATCTCATCCAAATTGACTCAGCCGTTTCCTACGCTTTTCGGAAAGTAGGTTCAACGATCCAGACTTACTAATTAGGAAACAGAAGAACTATCAAGAGCATATTGAGTTTCTATGCTCTCTGCGGATTTAGCTTTCGAAGTTCGAATTACTGTTATTTTATTTTTACAATCTTGGTAAAACTTACAGCTAGCATGCTTACAGAACAGCTCTTTATTTTATAAAGTACTCATACTCTTTATTATCACAAAGCTTTTATTCGGACTAAATCTTGTTGGATTTATCACGCGCCCAAGCCATAACATTTTTAGCCGGTTTTAGGATAACAAAAATACTCGATTTTCTTCTAAATAAAAGATAGTTTATTTTATTTACCTTGTTCCTGTGATGGAAGAAAACACGTCGAATATTACTACAACACTTCACACAAAAATAAATAACTTTTTCCTATCACCAAAGTAAAGTAAAAGTAAAACTCGGACAAACAAGACAGGAGCAGGACAGTTCGAATGAAAATATTCCAATTTGACGGTTAACTGCCCGATTTTCAAAAATCAAAACAAACAAAAGAATAGCTGTGTTCCATGGCACAGAGTGGCCAATCGAGAAGTGAAACATTGACTTGCTTTACTGACTGACAATGACAGTGACAACAAACTTTGAATTAATTAAATAAATAATGATGGACATTTTACACATCGTCATCTAGCCCCAAACTGACCAAAGCTTGTACCAAAGGCTTGTACTATGGAAACTACCTAACCAATTAATATAATACTTTAAAATTAAAGCTTGTTTTGTTTTAGTAGTAACGGTAAAAGAAGGTACGCAAAAGCCGATTCTTGAAATAAAGGTTTATTTTTATTCTCTGTCATTTGAGAGCGAGAAAATTTAATAAGATGGTGGCGTTACTTACGCTCAGCTAGTTATTTGTTGATACCTATCGATCATTACTAATAGACAGAGGTAACTGATGTAAACCTAGTGCAATAATATAAATCGGTAGATAGTTCTTACCTTGTTCCATAAATAATGCTTAAAATTTACGATCTTGCTCTAAATAAGTGGAACACGATAAATGCTTACCATACCAACATAATTAAACAAATTAAATTTAACAATCCGATGTCACTGTCATTCAGGGTGACGTTTTCAGATGACGTCAACGTTGACGTTTTCGCTTTCACGTTGGCAGCACTGTCAGTGTTAATGCCCGCTTGGTCACGAGTGCGCCGTGCTAGTCCTCCGCCGATTTAAAACAATTCCGTAAACCACGAAAATAATCAATAACTTGTGAAATAATCAGGTGAGTGCCTATTTAATTTGCTACGTCTAATTATTTCGAAAGATTCCGTGGTATGGGCGTATGTGCATAAAACGAGTGTAAGGCTGCGCACCGGCTCGCCAGTCTCGCAAAATCGTGAGATTTTTGCAAACTGGTTCTCCGTGGCTTCGGATGGTTTTGTTTCACTTTTTATGGGTTTTTAGTGCATACTTGTTGCCGCTGCTGATTTCACTCGATGCAGCTCGGTTCTTACAGCTTGGGTTGTGAATTCTAGTTAGAATCTGTTTAGTATTTAGTGCCCCTCCTAAAAAATAATATTTTTTCCTCCTTAGTAAGTAGGCAGGTACCTACATAGTCACACCTAAAATTATTTTTACTATAAATATTTATCTCTGGCTAAATAGTCTCATATAAAATAGTGTTTATTTCTCTCTGTCTAAGTTATTACGCAGGTAGTTTCCACTGCGAAATAATACCTACCTACCTTAGTTATGTATGTTTTCTAAAATAAAAAAATAGTGGGCGCAAATCAATCTATTTGTTGACGTTTTCACCTAAGTAGAGTAGGGTAACAATGATTACGGCGGGTACCTACGAAGAATATTCGGCACATTTAAAAAATAAGTAAGTAGGTAGGTAGGTAGGTAGGTACCATGCGTTTTTTAGTTACCTATCTAAGTAAGTATTTTTTATAAAAAAAACTAATTTGCCTGAAAATAACCGGTACCTATACCTACATACTTACCTACCTACTGTACCTACCTGTTTAAGACAAGTAATAAATGTTTTTGATGAATGCAGAATCGTTTTTTCTCAATAACCGAAAAACATTAAGTTTTGTTTTTATGACAAAGATAACTTATGGATTTAATCTAGAGAAATCACAGACAGAAACACGGTTGGTGAAATTTTTCTGGATAGATTTATTTTCCAAAGTTGGCTCTTCAAAAACACTAGTTTCGTTTTTAATTAATACTATGAATAGCTAGGTAGGTATACAGTTTATTTTTATATAATTCGTTAGATAATCATACTATCTAAGTAAATTATAGACAGTTTCTTTTTAAGTTTAATGGTTTTCAAGATGATTTGTGTTTTAATCACTTTTTCCGTCTTATCCGAGTAGACTCATCCCATACAGAAAACCAAACATTTCACATATCACCTCAATCGAATTATTTTCATATTATCTAATAAAGTAGCTCAAATGAATACGCATAGTAATTACATACGAGTTAGGTAGGTATGTAAACTTCAGAGTATGCAAGCTAGTAGTTACCTACTTCATATTATACATACACATAACATAACAAACAACTTTCGCTTTATCTTAAAAAAATAAGAGTGACTTACGAGATTTGCCGCATTTTGACGATGTCTTTTTTTCATTTACAATGACGTAACTACCTAAATATTTTATTTTCTATTACTTACTACATGCATTACTATAAAAAAGCCGTGTTGACCGAGTGGGAGGTACCTCGACTTTTAATCTGAAGACACGACCTACGACATACGAACATACGACGAACATACGACATGTTCGAACTACGAACCCGGCGTGCATCAATAAATTTTTCTGTTCGACTAAATTTATTATGCGCATCAAAACTCGTGCTTAAAACATCGTGAGGAAACCTGTTAGTATTCTTGTAAGCGGCGATGGGCTTGCAACCTGTCACGTATGGAATGCTTACTACTGCAAAATGTGGGCATGTGCCTAATATGTATAATATTCAGACGTGCCTCTGACTGTAATCCCCAAGTACGGTAGACATCCTCTCAGAACTCCAGGCGCTCAGATCCTTTGAAGATGTCTAGTGGACCCCCACTAGATATATACATCGACTACCCAGTCAGAGACACGTCTAAACATTATATTTGGCATCTTATAAGAATACTAACTGGTTTCCTCACGATGTTTTCCTTCACCGTTTTGACCTCGTGTTTTTGATGCGCATATAAATTTTTCTAACAGAAAAGTCCATTGATGCACGCCGAGATTCGAACCCACGACCTTCAGTTGCCCAACACTTCTTAAATGCTATTTAGAACAGGTGATTAATTGAATTTGAACTTATTTCAACACTACAAAATGCACTAAAAAATTACGAATTTCCTAATGTCGTTGTAAAAACGGTAAATACCTAGTCTCTTTTTAGGATACTATAAATATTATGAAACATCATCATTTCATCATTTTCTTCTCCTTTTCCCACTTAATGTGGGGTCGGCACAACATGAATAAATAAATATCATGAAATACCATATCAAAAAAACTAAATAGGATCACGACTGTAATCCCCAAGTACGGCAGACACGCTCTCAGATCACCAGGCGCTTAGATTCTCAAATATATCTAAAGGAGGTAGTCAGGCCAAACAAGTTTGGCAAAAAACCCACATTTTGCAGTAGTTAGCATTCCATACATGACAGGTTGCAAGCCGATTGCCGCTTAAACACCGTATAAAATGCTGCATAAATCAATAAGTGTAAATAGATTGCAGTATTGTATTACAAAAGCAACCTTGAAATATAAGACGGTAAGTCTCGACTCTAGCAACTACCTACTGTGGCCTGAGCACGAACGATAACGTATCGACAACGTATCGTATAAATGCCAAAACTGACACTTTTACTATACAAAAAGTGCCAGTTTTGACATTTGGACGACACGTTGTCGATACGATAGTGGTTCCTGCTAACCCCCCTTTTGGCAATTCTGTTGTGTCCAGGTGTCCACGTATAAAGTTAAAATTCTTAAAAAAAACTATCGCTTTTATTTCTTTTACGTTAAAGTCTAAATTAGCGTAACCTAAAAATAGAATTATATATATTTTGACTTTTTTTGCACATCTGAAATACATCATCATCTTCCTGCCCTTATCACACTTAAGTGAGGTTGGCACAACATGTGTACTTCTTCAATTTCCCTCTATCAGCCGTCATCTCATCACTCACTCCTTTCTTACCCATATCATCTTTCACACAGTACATCCATCTTTTCTTTGGCCTACCTCTAAGTCTACATCCATCCACATTAATTTCTAAAATTCTCCTCGTTACATGATTTTCTTCCCTCCTCATAACATGCCCAATCGAATAAAAAAAATGTCTAAATTCTAAGATATTCTAAATTTTAGTACCTACTTCCATATATTGAGGTTACGCTAATTTAGACTTTAACTTAAAAGTTTTAGCTTTAGACACAACAGAATTGCCAACAATTTAGTCTCACATACGATATTCAGAGCTTTACGACATAAATCTAAGGAAAATATCAAAACTTTGATAGTTATTCGAAATCTATGAATGTAATAATGATTTGACTTGACTTTAAACATGGGTCTTTAAGTGAACTTTCAATTTAAATATCGATCTGTTTTCTAGTGTAAGTTATGCTTGGTCCGCTTTCAATAGACCATAATAATATCTATACAAATAAAGAGGAAAGATGTGATTGTTTGTTTGTTTGCATTGAATAGGCACCGAAACTAAAGGACCGATTTGAAAAAATATTTTTACTGAGTGACTGAGCTTAAACCACTAGTCCTAGACACTTTACATTTAGACATAGATGGTGTAATTCCTTTTGATATATCCCTAAAGGAGTGTAGCAGAGGTTGAATTCTATTTAAAAATAATTTAAATTATAGAAATAAGTGAAGTTTCTGATAAAATTGATTAGAACTCAAACATTATTTTCTATTGATGTAATGCTGACATCATTTATTTATGAAATTTCTTGTCAGTCTCAGCTTGCCAGATTCAATATTATCTTTAGCTGTTTGGCCTTAGAGCTCAGTTGGTACTGGCAGTACTGGTGCATTCGATCTCCACCCAGAACAAAATAATGGACATAGATGTTTGTTTTGTGATCCTAATATCCTAATAATATTATAAATGCGAAAGTTTGTGAGTTTCTATATATGTTTGTGCCTCAATCAGGCCTAAACGACAAAACGGATTAATATGAAATTTGCTGTAGATGTAGTTATAATGGCCGAATAAAAAATAGACTACTTTAAAATACGAAAAACATCCTTAAAATGATAAAAAATTGCATATTATATATTGATTTTCGTATAGATGGTGCTGGTGTGCAAAATATCTGACATCCGACACTGACTCTATGCGATTATCTTAATTTGGACAGGACAACGTCTGTCACGGTTCACCTGTTCACTGTTCACTGTCGGCAGTGTATCATAAGTATTACAAAAAAAAAGTATTTAAGTATCAGGGGCTAGATAATAATAATAATAATAATAAAGATATTTATTTCTCAACAAACGTCCTTAAATACATAGATGGTCATGTGTGAAAGGTTTACACATTATTTAAAATTTATTTATTGATGCTGACATCATTTAGTTTTGGAATTTCTTGTCAGTCTCAGCTTGCCGGACTCAGTATCTTTAGCCGAGAATAGGAAAACCTTCCCACGAAGTATAGCAGGTCAGTCATTGCCTTTTGGATATCTGCCTGGCACCACCCCTTATCATGCTGCAGTGTCATTACCGATGTTAAAGTCCTTTTATCTCGTCATTACCTCCCTCTTATCGTGTGAACGTGCCATAAGAACATACCTTGGTGGTTTTAGCTGAGTAAACTTTGATAAGGTCTTATCTGTGAAACTCATCACGCACAACAGATTTCTTAATATTCTTAGTTGTAACCACGAAACTACCTCGAACTTTCCCTCGGAAAGTACTTGATCATGTATCTTAAATCGATATTTTGGATTCTCGACGTCAAACATTACGTCATCAGTCTGAGGATTAAGCAGACCGTTACACGCATGCGTCATTTCAAGATACATCTCGAGGTACCTTGAGTTGACAGTTCTGTTGACTGAGGAATCCTCGACTTGAGGCAAACTCGAGGTAATAGACCTTGCCGCGCCCAGGGCATGCCGTGTACGTGACCCGGACGGGACACGGATTTGAAACGTTACATACGTTTTGTATAAAGCAATTTATATGTACCAGTGCCTGATCCATGTCCCGTCCAGTCCAGATCCGCTTACCAGCAAACGGCTGCGCCGGCCCGACCCGAACACAACACGCACACAGGACACGGCCCGGTCTAATATAAATCTACCCTAAAACTACCAAATGACGGTTTCGAGGTCAAGTCGAGGTTACAACTAAGAATATGGGGATTGCTTGTATCTTCAATCATCAAACTGTACCACTCCTCTGGACCATAAACGGGATAACGTAATTGGCTACGAAGATACAACTATTTTGTTTGTGCCTTTGAATCTTTAATAGTCCATTTTAGCTTTCAGAGCTTGGAGATCTGAGAAGTTTACCGTTTAAACTTGCGAATTCAACTCGTAATCCTATTTCATTTCATAGAATTATTGCTTTACAGTTATTTCTGTGTAACTGTCAAAATGCAATGACGTTTTGATAAAGAATGAATCCGGATTGACAGTTCAATAAGATTAGATCAACATTACATAAATGACTATAAAAATGACTAGATGTGCTGGTGTAGGCGATGAGCTTGCAACCTTTCACAACTCGCGTGAACTGCAAAGTACAGTGCTAAAAGTGTGTGAATTTATCAAAATCTAATCTTAATAATATTTAAAATTATCGTGTCATAGTGTTTGTAACCTAACTCAGAACGGCATGACCGATTTTTATGATTTCTTTTTGTGTATATTCAGTAGGTCTGAGAATAGGTTGTAGGGTATTTATTTTATATTTTACTACCGACCCGCCCCGGCTTCGCACGGGTAGCATGTTATTATACATATAAACCTTCCTCCTGAATCACTCTATCTATTAAAAAAAACCGCATCAAAATCCGTTGTGTAGTTTTCAAGATATAAGCAAACATACATACATACATACAGACGCGGGAAGCGGAAAGCGACTTTGCTTTATACTATGTAGTGATATTTTTTACTCGTGATATGGGTGGCGTAAAGTTCGGGAAAAAACTGAAAGTGCTTTTTTATGTGGGTTTATTGAAATTTGACGGACAGCAAGTAACGTATAAGATACTTGCCGACCCGTGACAGACGTTGTCCTGTCAAATTTCAATAATCGAACAGAAAAGACTGAATGTTTTTAGTCTGTGATGTCAGATTTGTTGCACACCAGTGCCATCTATACCAAAATCATCCATTTAGCGTTTTTTTCTCATTTTGGGGATGCTTTTCGTTTTTTAAAGTAGTCTATGTTTTATCCGGGCATTATATCTACATCTACGGATAATTTCATCGTAATCCGTTGTGTCGTTTAGGCCTGATTAGGGAACAAACATACATACAAACAAACTAACAAACTTTCACATTTATAATATTTTTAGGATTAGGATTCTGGGACTTCTAGCATGGTTATTAGAGAAGCGAGCTTAATTCAAAATAGATAGTCTAGGTGTTTAAAACGGAACTAGTATCTGAGAAAGTCATCTAAAACATACAAACTTTCGTTTTTTAATGTACAAAAGTGAATCTTCAAGTTATACTTTTACCATCTTTGTTTGATCGTGATCTTGACTTGAATTATTTTCAATGATCTTTATCTCATCCTTAGTCTTGATTCTACCTTTCTTAACTTGCGGCTTCTTATCCTCTTAAATCTCCAGGCGCTCAGATCCTTAAAGATATCTAAAGGGGTTAGTCAGAGGCACATCCAAACATTACATTTGGCACATACCGAAATTTTGCAGTAGGTATGCATTCAATATCCTATCAACAAAAAAAAAAAAACTACAATGTCAGCTGATACTAAAAAGCCGCTTTGACAGAGTGGGAGGTTTCGAATTTCAATCCGAAGGCCGCAGGTTTGAATCCCAATCGATAGATTATGTGCAGATCCTATTTCTTTTTTTCTACGAATTACAAAACCCGAATGTCATCTAAGATAAATCTATCAGTTTCCGTAAGAACTTATCATCTTTCAAAACTGCCAATATAGTATGATTCACGCTTTACTAAGCACACATGACTACACATAAGCACATAACCAATCGATTTCTCCTAAATCTTAGTCATACTATTGTGTACGACTTGAACATCGGATGTTAGATTATAGTTTGATAAATTTAACAAAAGTCACAAAAACCATGATTCAACAAAATTTTGTTGTCATATAGGTACTTAATAAAGTCGAAATTATGGTCTTCCTAACAAGTTTGCAAGAAATGATTGCATTGTTGTTCTTTATAATTGCATGGTTCGGACGTCTTATGAATCTTTAAATTTGTTTAGAATAAAAACCGGCCAAGTGCGAGTCGGACATGCGCACGAAGGGTTCCGTACCATTATCCTTATAAAACGGCAAAAAAACACGTTTGTTGTATGGGAGCCCCACTTATATTTATTTTATTCTGTTTCTAGTATTTGTTGTTATAGCGGCAACAGAAATACCTACCTACATCATCTGTGAAAATTTCAAGTGTCTAGCTATCACGGTTCATGAGATACAGCCGAGACGGACGGACAGCGAAGTCTTATAAATAGGGTGCCGTTTTTACCCTTCGGGTACGGAACCCTAAAAATAGGATTACGACGGTAATCTGCCATCTTTTAAATTAAAATGAAAATCATGGTTACTTGAGATGGCGTTCTATGTATAATGTCCAAGATTTTATATGGAAACTAGCTACCCGGCCACGCGTTGCTGTGTCAACAGATATCGCCATCTATTAGAATCTTTTTGAGCTTACAGATAATTGTGAGTGCCAGATAATAAACAAATAATTTTATTATATTTGAACATTTATTTAATAATATTATAATACTTATGTACTTAATAAGATTTCTGACGTGTTTTTGCTTTTTATCAATAAATAGATTATTCTGATTATTCTAGTAATCCCCAAGTAGGTGCGGTAGATATCCTCAGATCTCCAAGCGCTCAGATCTTTGAATATTTCTAAAGGGAGGTAGTCAGGCACATATGAACATTACATTTGGAACTTACCCACATTTTGCAGTAGATAGCATCCATACGTGACATGCTGCAAGACCATCGCCGCTTATAAGAATACTAACTGGTTTCCTCACGATGTTTTTCTACGTCTTAATACATATATTTATTTTATTACTAGCTGTCCCGACAGACGTTGTCTTGTCAAATTTCAATAATCCCACAGAAAAAAGCACTTTCAGTTTTTCTTGAACTTTACGCCACCCTTATCACCTGGGGGTATAAAAAATACCCTAAGACCTATTCTCAGATCTACTGAATATGCACAAAAAATTGAATAAAAATCGGTCAAGCCGTTTTGAAGGAGTTTGGTTACAAACACTGACACGAAAATTGTAGGTATATATTAGATGTTTTAGAATTAGGTTACACTTAAACAATTAAGTGTAGGTAGTAATTATAAATGTAATACTTAAAAAGATAATATTCATTTGTTTGTATTGTAGATCACTATCACCAGTGATAATGATGTTAATGATGATAAATGCTAGGCGGGCACGCGCTAAATGTAATGTTTGGACGTGCATCGGACTACCACCTTTATCTTTAAGAGTCGGAAGACCTAGAGATCCGAGAGAATGTCTACCGTGGGTCACCTAAGGATTTCTGATCCTATTTATTATTTTTACAAGATTATATTAAATTTGCAATATATCGGATCAAATCTTGGGTTATTTTAACCGACGAAAAAATAGGAGGTTCTCAATTCGACATGTTAATGTCTAATATATTTTTTGTTGCTTTTTTGTACCAGATCTGTTTAAATTTAAATTATATTAATGTAGGACTAATAGTTCCTTCATAAAACTTAAAAAAACTAATATCGTCTCTTGACTTTTCGATTGGTCGAATTATTTTGGTCGGTTTTCTGTTTAGTTTTTTAAACGTAATTATGTTTTTAGTTATAAAAGTTATTATTTATGTTTATGTAAAGAAGTTTGTTTTGAATAATATATTTTCTGAATACTTTTAATTAATGATAACCCGTAGAGGTACGTAATTAGACGAGTACCTTGGACCCACTTATTATCCTTGGTACACATTCGAATGCGTTCAGAATATACACTTTCATTTTGTTATCGCGTCGCTAACGCGATACACAATTAAATATGCATTTATTTTAACGCATTTAATTCACGGTTGATTCTTCTAGAACTCATTTATTGAACAATCATCATAATGCGATTTGATATCATACAACTATAACATACATTTTTTTTGATGAAAGCAGAATCGTTTTTTCTCAATAACCGCAAAACATACAGTTTTGTGTGATTTCTAGCTTGAAGGAGGATTTTACAAAAGCTTGTCTTGAAACAATAGGTATTTTTCAACTGAAAACTTATAAGTCATTCCGTCTTAACCGTGTGAACGTAGAACGAAAGAAAAATGAACCACTCGAGTGAACGTTCACTGGAGTGAACCATAAGGAATCGAATACCCATATTCTTAGTTGTAACCCTCGACCTCGAATCGAAACCGTGTATTGGTAGTTTTAGTTGATAAAATTACCTTGAGTTTGCCTCTAGTCGAGGATTCCTCAGTCAACAGAACTGACAAGGTACCTTGACATTCCTCGACAGCTTCTCAACGTGTGTGACGGTTTGTTTGATGAAAACTCCACGGACTGATGACCTAACATATAAAATATTGATAACATGAGATACTCTTCGAGGAAAAGCTCAAAGGGCCTCGAAAGAGTTTGAGTCAAGGTAGAGTCGAGGTTACGACTAATGGGGAGAAGTCTGTTTAGAATCTGAGTGAATATAGGCACAAATAGATATAACGCGCCCCTGGCTTGACCCAGCGACCCGCAAGTGAACTTTTAAAATCTATTAATATGTAATGCCTCAGAGGGATGAACACGGTAGGTATTAAACATGGGTCACAGTGGACGGATTTAAGCATAGGCAACATAGGCGGTTGCGTATGGGCCGCCACTACACAAAAATAATAATAAAGGCTCAGTAGAAATAAAAAAGATACTGAGTTGTGTTACAAATAGTAAGATGAAAAACTTATTTTTTTCTTTGAGCGGAAAAGTAAGTAAATTATAAGTTTATGTTGAAAATTATTTTTCAATAACAAACTTTTGTAATAAAGTCAATCGATGGTTTGATTGACTTTATTACAAAAGCAACTGTCACAGAATTATTTTTAAAAGTTTTTACTCAATCAGAGTATTTACTAAGGAGTTCCGTTGTGAGTGTCTGTTGAACAGCTCCTGAATCCATCATCAGATCAGCTCGCTGTCACCATATTATTGCATTGTCATCAAAGTTACATAAGTATGCGAAATTTCAGCTCAATCGGTTGAAGATAACTGCTTCAAAATTGAGTTGCAAGATTCCACCTTAACACCATAGTTACATAATACATTGCAAGATAAGAGGCTCCCAGTCGCTGATTGCTCTTTTTCGAAACGAAAAAAGAAATACTTCTGAACAAGCCACATCTCCTATTTTTATAAGTAAGTATATTACTTCAGGTTTCTACCTAGATTTATATTAAGCTGAAAACATAATAGCAGAAACTTTTCACGATAAAGATATTATTTCAAAATGATACGTTTTAGAATTTATGATCGAAATATTTTATATACCTACTATTAAAATCAACTTTTGATTTATTGTTAAAGATAGGTAATATGTAGATCTAGATTTATATTAGAATAGATAGATAAGCAATTATACATAATTTATATCATTAATTTATTCGAAAAGCTAAGGTCGTCATTGCGGCGGTCGGTAGGATTATTTATCGAAGTGATTAAAGATGGGTACATCTTTATTCACATATACTATACATTATAAAATAGGAGATGTGGCTTGTTCACAAGTATTTATTTTTTCGTTTCGAACAAAAACAATCGTCGACTGGGAGCGCCTTAAATAAAATCTTGTAAAATCTTCGAGATCAAGCAGCACGAAATATGAGCACATTTTTTTATGAACAATATGATCGAATCGAGGGCTATGGGCCGCCGAAGTCTAAATCCGGCGCTGATGGGTCAGGTACAAATAAATAAGTCTTCATAGTAGGTGTTTACGAAAAGGATCAATAAAATAATGATAGGCCACTTGCGCCGTGTTTGTTGCTCGATTCTTCTAGGCTTGGTTGCATAGAAACTGGCAAAATTAATGTTTATCCAATGAAATGAAAATCATTTTCATTTTCCATTTAATGGTTTCGTTAATTTGAATTTAATTAAATGTTTGTTTTTAGAGTTCCGTACCTAATGGGTAAAAACGGGACCCTATTACCACGCTGTCCGTCTGTCTGTCCGTTTGTCTGTCACAGGGCTGTATCTGAACCGTGATAGCTAGACAGTTGAAATTTTCACAGATTATGTATTTCTGTTGCTGATATAACAACAAAGGTACAATACCTACGTTTGGTACATGCACAGGTTTTGAAGAGGTTGGCATTCCATTTCATACGTGACAGGTTGCAAGCCCATCATCGCTAACGCGTAGAGAAACTAACATTTATTTAATTTATCTCTACATTAACGCTGATTGATATTCTAGAAATAATCTTATTAATGGCAGTCATTATTCAATTTGAATTGAACACTCTATATACGTTTAACTCTTCGATTGGTATTAAATAAAAAAGGGTAACCATTAACTGGGACTTTACAGGACGTATGAATACTCAATAATTACGTTTAAATAAACTAAAAAGAAAACCGATGAACATAATATTTTGACAAATCGAAAAGTCGAGGGCGATATTAGTTTAAATTTTTTTTATGAAATAGAAAAAAAACAACCACATCCTTGGAATTGAAAGTCGAGACGCACACTCGGCCAACATCGCTTTATTACAAGCTTTTATTTAACTTGCAATGTATGTTTGTACGGGTGGAATCTTGCAACTCAATTTTGAAGCAGTTATCTCCAACCGATTGAGCTGATTTTTTTATACTTATGTACTTTTGGTGATAATACAATAATATGGTGACAGTGAGCTGATCTGATGATGGAGTCAGTAGCTGTTCAACAGACACTCACAACTTAACTCCATAGTAAATACTTCGATTGTGTAACATTGCATTCTTTTCAAGTTCCGATGATAATGTTATATGATGTGACAAGTGATAGCGCGCGCTGGTGTTTGATGGTTTTAATGATTTTACAAAAACTTTTTATTCACTCTAGAACGTATCCCTGTGTATGTTTAATAGTTCTCACTAGCCACCCTGAATCATAATATTATTTGTCTGACAATGGAGTAACAAACCTTATTCAAAACAATCGGAGGAAGGCGATTGTATGATAAAATAATGACGTCATAAAAATTTGCTATTTAATTTTAGTGCGCTACTAATAGGTAGTTGATCCGAATAGGTTGTCTGTGATTTAGTGAAGTAATGTGGAATTTATAATAGATAATTATACATTAATTAATCATATTACAGTTACATAAATGAAAGACAGTTTCATTGTAAGTTTGATGGTTTTTAAGATAATGCGGTTTTATTACTTTTTCTGTCCTATCCGGGTAGACTAAGCCCATACAAAAAAAAACAAAAATATCACATATAACGGGAATTAGTGTAAATATTAGGGTGACAATCTTTAAATTAGGATAGTTTATTCATTTCTTTAACATGACAAGTTAAATAAAAGCTTGTAATTCTTTCATTTACCCTTTATCTCGAATCCGAAGAAGGCAACCGGAAAAGTGGAGAATAAAAAAACAATAGTGATTCACATACCGTGCCGTATCTTTGTGACAAATTAACGGACAGTACCCCCAGCAGTAGTTACTGACGCATCCAATTAGCTAGCGAGACTATGGCTAAAATAAAAAGGTATAGGATCACGACTGTGGTTTTATATAAACAAGCGATCCGCTCCGGCTTCGCCCTGGTAGAGCATTATTTAGTTTTAAGGCAATTTTTTTACATATTAGGTTACATTGTTGAAGTTTTAGTAGGGATCCCTAATTTTTTCTAGTAATATAGACTATGTCACTCAGATACTGTAGCATTCTAATGGTGAAATAATTTTTGAAAAGGTATAGTAGTTTTTGAGTTTACTCGTTACAAACTTACAAAAATACAAATATTTCCTCTTTTTAATATTGGTATAGTATAGATCAAGACTACAGCAACTGTAATCCCCAAGACGAGTAGGTAAGGTAGACATAGACATCTTATATAGGCCTCTGCAAAACGATTACGATATTATCGACGACAATGACAGTGCTCCGATATATTCGGCCAAAACGCACTCTTAAAAATCGTTGTCTGTCTGATGTATGTAGAATGTATGATGTCAATTGTCAAAAGTAATGCCGGTCGTTCCATATTTCAAAAAGTCGAAAACGTGTCCCGATATATCGTTGATCGTTTTCAAGGGTAGACTCCCAGATCTCCAGACGATGAAGAGGGTAGTCCAAACTTTATTGGCACTTCCCACATTTTGTAGTAGTACATTCCATAAGTGACAGGTTGCAAGCTTATTGTCGCTTATGAGGATACCAACTGGTTTCTTCACGATGTTGACCTTCGCCGTGGCGAGCACGTGTTAATCCGAATTTAAAGTATATTAAATATCAAACTTTAATTTCTGTTATTATGTCAAGGATGTCTGGAAAAATACATAACTTAGATTATTTTAAATATATTTCGGGTAACTGTTATAAACTTATGACCTTATCACCCGAATCTAGCTCGATGTTTACTTTTGAGACAAGTAGAAAAAAAAACCGGCTAAGTGCAAGTCGGACTCGCGCACGAAGAATTCCGTACCATAATCTATAAAAAAACGGCAAAAAACACGTTTGTTGTATTAAACATTTATTTTATTCTGTTTTTAGTATTTGTTGTTATAGAACAGAAATACATCAACTGTCTAGCTATCACGGTTTATGAAATACAGCCCTGTGGCAGACAGACGGAGAGACCTGTCCGTATGGAATGCTTACTACTGCAAAATGTGGGTAATGTTTGAACGTGCCTCGTGACTACCTCCACTACACATCTTCAAAGTATCTAAGCGTCTGGAGATCTAAGAGGATGTCTACCGTAGTTTGGGATTACAGTCGTGATCCTATTTATTTATTATTTTATTTTAGTTCTTACATTATCCGCGGGATTTTTGTGGCGCTAGCACCACGTGCGCCGGCGCCGGTGCTAAGGGCTCGCGGCCATGGCGATGGCATCGCTTGTGAATCGCAAATGTGTGAATCATTGCATTCCGGAGGTTCTTGTCGTTTTTGACCATGCACATGTTCTAAATGACGCGTCTGCTTTATGCGCTAAAAATAAAATGAAATAGGATCACGACTGTAATCCCCGAGTACGGTAGACATCGACACGGATCACCGCGTGCGTTTAGTTCCTTGGAGATGTTTATGGGTAGACAGAAGCACGTCCGAATATTACAATTTGTCATTTGTCATAATGGTGATAGCTAGACAGTTGACATTTTCACAGATGATGTATTTCTGTTGCCGCTATAAAAACAGAATGAATTAAATATTTGAGTGGGGCTCCCATACAACATCGTGATTTTTTTGCGGTTTTTTATAGATACGGAATCCTTCGTGCGCGAGTCCGACTCGCACTTCACCGGATTTTTTTTTCCTTTTCCCCCAATATAGTTAAATTCTGTTTTTGGAATTGTATAACAAAGCAAGCTAAATTCTTATCCTTTTGTAGAAATCGCATTTAAATTAAACACAATTAGTCATTACACCTATTGTATTTACAATGCGGTAAATAATAAAATGACGTCAATTTAAAAGTAATATTACTTCCGATTTTACCTTCCTCTTCATCTTTCCTGTTGAGATAATTTTACAATTTAATTTATTTAGCTTTTATGACTGGTTTTTCCTGCGTGGTACCTGTATAAAAAACGGACCAAGTGCAAGTCGGACTCGCGCACGAAGGGTTCCGTAGCCGTACCATTATCTACAAAAAACGGCAAAAAATATCACGTTTGTTGTATGGGAGCCCCACTTAAATATTTATTTTATTCTATTTTTAGTATTTGTTGTAGCAAATACTGCATCTCATGAACCGAGATAGCTAGACAGTTGAAATTTTCATAGATGATGTATTTCTGTTGCCGTAAATAAATAATACTAAAAACCGAATAAAATAAAAATTCAAGTGGGGCTCCCATACAACAAACGTATTTTTTTCCCGTTTTTTATAGATCAATCATGACGGAGCCTTTCCTGCACGAGTCCGACTCGCACTTGGACGGGTTTTATTTCCTTTAGTTGTACGTAATCCTATAACATACACTTGTCTGATAATTGTATTCAAAATTATAATCTAGCAATATATGAACCGGAAACCATTATGTATTGAGATTGAGACAATGTAACAGAATGTCTAGGTTAGATATTCCAAGAATTCTTACTTACGCACATTAATTATTTACTGCCGGTCGTTCAACTCGTCGCCAATTAACAGGCAGATCAATTAGTGACAATGCATCGCAATTATTACAAATAAAAATAAAATAATAATATGTAGTTATAGTTGAAATAAAATATTTCAACTTTTTAACGTTAATATAGTTCGGAAAGTACAAATGTAGACATCTTCGATAGTAGTAATTAATACAATTATATGTAAATAATACAATTATAAAATCGTATTTAACACATAACATTCAAAATAACACAATAGAAATAAATATTTAAAAAAAAAATAACCATAACATTAAATTTCAAATCAAAAATGTCAATACAATAAAAAATAAATCCCCTATATAAAAAGGTAGGTAGGAAAATCCAGCGTAAAGTTCGGGAAAAACTGAAAGTGCTTTTTTCTGTGGGATTATGCGAATTGACAGGACAACGTCCTGGCGGACGGGACAGCAATTTTATTTATATTTTGGAGAATTTTACTAAAGATTATTATGAAAAAAAAATACTAATACTTATTTAAGAGGCTGTATGTCGACGATTGCTCTTTTTCGGAACGAAAAAAGTAATACTTCTGAACAAGCCACATCTCCTATTTTTATAAGTATATTACTTCAGGTTCCTACCTAGATTTCTACTAAGCTGAAAACATAATAGCAGAAACTTTTCACGATAAAAATATTATTTCAAAATGATACGTTTTAGAATTTATGATCGAAATATTTTATATACCTACTATTAAAATCAACTTGTGATTTATTGTTAAATATAGGTAATATGTAGATCTAGATTTCTATTAGGATAGATTTTTGATAAGTAATTATACATAATTTATATCATTAATTTATTCGAAAAGCTGTGTGCTTGTGTTTGTCATCATTGCAGCGGTCGGTAGGATTATTTATCGAAGTGATTAAAGATGGGTACATCTTTATTCACATATATTATACATTATAAAATAGGAGATGTGGCTTGTTCACAAGTATTTCTTTTTTCGTTTCGAACAAAAATAATCGTCGACTGGCAGCGTCTTATGCCGGCCACATACGTAGCGGTATACCTGAACGGTATACCGGAGCTTAAGGCTTGTGCAAGTATACCGAAGCGTGTGTGTGACAAAACTTGCACAAGTTTCCTGACTTGCACAAGTCTGGTAGTCAGATCAAAACTACGATCTGTATACCGGCGCAAACAAGTTTGTGCATGTATGCATGAGCGTGTGTGTCGGAACGCTTCAGTCGCACGCGCGCCAGTGCTTCGGTCGGTTGTGTTGTGACTTGTGTGTGTTTATTTATTATTATTACTTTTATTTATATTTATTTATTTATTTATTTTTATTTAAAATATTATTATTTTTTTTAATTTTTTTTTTATATGTTTATTTATTTAGGTTGGTGTGGGAATACTTATTTCTTTTCAGTAACCATTTACACCATACAGAACGTTGCTTCTTACACTTCTCTTTTTTCTTAATAGCTAGCACCAAACCAACAATAGCCAAAACGTCATCATTTGTGGGTGTCACTTTAGATAGAACCGGTGGCATATTTCACAAAATACTTAGTGCACAACACGACTTCTTCGGTTCGTCACAGGCGCAGAACTGAGACCGCACAGGCATACTTGAATCGTGTGTGGTCACTATGGACGTTAGGTATACTTGCACAAGTTTTAAGCTCCGGTATACCGTTCAGGTATACCGCTACGTATGTGGCCGGCATTAAATACATTACTTTTATGGCGGCCACATACGTAGCGGTATACCTGAACGGTATACCGGAACTTAAGGCTTGTGCAAGTATACCGAAGCGTGTGTGTGACAAAACTTGCACAAGTTTCCTGACTTGCACAAGTCTGGTAGGCAGATCAAAACTACGATCTGTATACCGGCGCAAACAAGTTTGTGCATGTATGCATGAGCGTGTGTGTCGGAACGCTTCAGTCGCACGCGCGCCAGTGCTTCGGTCGGTTGTGTTGTGACTTGTGTGTGTTTATTTATTATTATTACTTTTATTTATATTTATTTATTTTTATTTTTATTTAAAATATATATTTTTTTTTTAATTTTTTTTTTATATGTTTATTTATTTAGGTTGGTGTGGGAATACTTATTTCTTTTCAGTAACCATTTACACCATACAGAACGTTGCTTCTTACACTTCTCTTTTTTCTTAATAGCTAGCACCAAACCAACAATAGCCAAAACGTCATCATTTGTGGGTGTCACTTTAGATAGAACCGGTGGCATATTTCACAAAATACTTAGTGCACAACACGACTTCTTCGGTTTGTCACAGGCGCAGAACTGAGACCGCACAGGCATACTTGAATCGTGTGTGGTCACTATGGACGTTAGGTATACTTGCACAAGCCTTAAGTTCCGGTATACCGTTCAGGTATACCGCTACGTATGTGGCCGCCATTAGGTAGGCACACAGCGAAAGTGGACAGACCGCTTCTAATTAACTCTTACGTAATGTATATTTTTACGCGATTTTTTGTGGGTATTGCAGCATCGTTGTCTTTTGTAGAGTGAAGAATATTGTGATAAGCAAAGATAGGTAATGTTTGAATATTGAAGGGATTTTTAACCGACGAAAAACGGAGGAGGTTTTCAAGTCGACGCGTATACTTTTTTTACATAAGGGTTCTGTTTTTTCTTTTGAATTACTTAACCTTCAAACTATCAGAACACTCCAAGACACCCTAAAAAGCAGGACATGTCCCGGAAAAGTAGAACCTATTTTATACAAGACACTGGCATTAAACATTAAGTTTCGCCGTTGCCGAATAAAAGTACATTCGTGTAGTATTGATCCGAAAACCTAGCTGACCTACTTGGCGAGCGCCCCAGGACACACTTCCAAGTTTTGGAGTTTCCACTGTGCCAAATGTTTGGAAGTGCCTCTGACTAACCCCTTTAGACATCTTCATTCATTCATTTTCTTTTCCTTTTTCCACTTAATGTGGTGTCGGCACGGCACAACATGTTGACAAACATGTTGCGAAGATGATTTGGCTTATTTCTTACGGACGTCAACCCACTTTGGGGTATTTTTGTTGACAGATTTTTGTTGGTAGACATTATCACACAGCCCCAAACGAAGCAAAGTTTGTACTTTGGGAACTAGATAACTTGTAGAAAACATTATTATTTTTCTGCTGACCTACTTTGGCGGACAAACTTCCAAGTTTTTGGAATGTTGCCAAATGTAATGTTTGGATGTGCCTCTGACTAACCCCTTTAGACACCTTCAAAGGTCTGAGCGCCTGGAGATCAGATAGGATGTCTACCGTACTTGGGGATTACAGTCGTGATCATATTTGCATATATTCAAAATTTGCCTATAATCTTCACTGATACACCCATGCGAAGCCGGGACGGACTCCTTATGCTGTAAGTTCAATTCACATCTCAACTTGTCTTATTGAAATACAATATGTTTTTAGGGTTCCGTACCCAAAGGGTAAAAACGGGACCCTATTTCTAAGACTTCTCTGTCCGTCTTTATGTCACAGGGCTGTATCTCATGAACCGTGATAGCTAGACAGTTGCAATTTTCACAGATTATGTATTTCTGTTGCCGCTATAACAACAAATTCTAAAAATAGAATAAAATAATTATCGAAATCCCTCCCATACAACAAACGTGTTTTTTTTGCCGTTTTTTATAGATGGTACGGAACACTTCGTGCGCGAGTCTAACTCGCACTTGGCCGGTTTTTTGTTTAAATTAAAAACCGGAAACACATTTATTTATATTATTTACATATTTCTTTATCACGAGTGCATACATGTGTCGTATGCAGTCGAGCAGAGGACCTTGCCTTGGCTTGTTATCCAATTACAGACGGACGAACATTTTATTGAAATAAAAATAATATAATTACTATTATATATTATTATTATATAGTACCAATGCTGATTCGATATTTAATATATACTCGTTTATGTTTATTTTTTCAACAAATGTATGTCAGTCAGGATCATAGCAAGAGGCAAACTGTTGTTACTGTCTGAAGTAGGCAGGAAAATATGCAATATATGTATGTACTAGCTGGACCCGCGACAGACGTTGTCCTGTCTAAATTTAAGTAATCACATAAAAAAGCACTTTTAGTTTTTCGAATATTACATTTTTTCATTCCGGTTTCTGTGCATAAAAGTACAAAGTTCGATAATAAACTTTAACAAAATAACTATACGTGTTTGTATTTTTGTATGATGTACAAAGCATATTTAATTGTTTTTTTCGTAATAAGAATCATGCTCTGAATACTGACTTCCTGAAAACAGAAATAGGGTATTTGAGTTTTCTGGTGGGTTAGCATGAACCATTAACGTAACGACAACGTATCGTCCAATTGTCAAAACTGACACTTTTTGTATAGTAAATGTGTTAGTTTTTTTGTTCATTTACTTTTTGTATAGTAAATGTGTTAGTTTTTTTGTTAATTTACTATACAAAAAGTGTCAGTTTTGACAATTGGACGATACGTTGTCGATACGACAGTGGTTCGTGCTCAGGCCACAGGAGTAGTTACGATTTGGACATTATCGATGACAGTGACAGTGCTTCGAGATATTCTCGACTCTGTCTTTTGTAGAATGTAAGTAAGATGTCATTGTCAAAAGTAATGTCAGTCGTTCCATCTCTCAAAATATAGTCGGAAAAGAAATTAACATTCTCACTGTAATCTCACAATATATATATGAAAACTTATTGTATACTCATAAGAATATGGCTTTCTTTAAGAAAAAAAGTGATGTACATAGTATTAACACAAGAAATAAGAACAAATTGTACATACCCAAATTTAGATTAGAAAAAGTATACGATTCTATAATAAACTGCCAGAAAACGCAACAAAACTTCCCGTTAGAAGATTTAAAGCCTACATAAAGAATAATCTTATAAACAAAGCGTATTATACTGTAGCGGTGCTATAATAAAAATTTACTTATCCAAAGATCATCTGAGGTTACACCAAGACTTGTTATTACCAGCTTAATGTAAGCAACTCCATTTCTAATCCTTGTTTATTAATATTGAATTCAACTAGTCCAAACGTAAGCGTTGGACTAAATTTAATCCTGCGCTAGTCTACGTTTATTAATGAGACGGTACATGATTATATAAATGATTAATCCTCGTGGCCTGATGTCGCTTTGCCACTCGACAGCTAAATATTAATTTACTTAATCAGCACTATTTTATTTTGTGTAACATTTGTCTACTTTAATTATTTTTAAGCAAATAGTTATTTTATCTTTAAGTTTTATTTCTAAATCAAGTGTAGCGTGTGTTGCTTTTTGAATTTGTGCTGAGGCTCTTTAGTTATTTTTTTATTGTTTTACGTTCTTTTACTTATTATTCTTGTTTGAGCCTTTACCTTGTTCGATTGGCATCACACTGGAGCTCTACATAGCATTAAGGAAAGGATCATTGTTAGAAATGATAGACCCCAAGCCGTGTTTGTTGCCTGATTCTTCTAGACAATGGTCGCGAGGAACAGGCGTAGCTTCACCTAGCTCCTAAGACGTTTCTAAGTGATCCTTGTGACTTTATTGATATAAATACCTTTCGAATTTGAGTTTCAAGAGTAAACCTAGGTATCGTTATCAAATCAAATGCATTCTATAAACATATTTCTGTATATTTTCAGTTTAAAGCAACGCGATGATAAATGCTGTTAACGAATTCCTAGATGACCTGCGGTATGTTTTAAGTATGACTTAAATCTAACACCGTAACAGCATGTGCCTAACAATATGCGCATCTACTAACAATATTAACTAACTAACAAATTAAATAAAAGCTTATTTTTTTTACATCTTATACTAATATAATACAGCAGCTGTCCCGACAGACGTCCTGTCAAATGTCAATAATCTCACAGAAAAAAGCACTTTCAGTTTTTCTCGAACTTTACGCCACCCTTGTCATTTTGGGGTATAAAGTTGTAAAGTATACCTTGTAAAGTGTACATATTCTCAGACTTACTGAATAAACACAAAAAATAATAATAATAATCGGTTGTGCCGTTTCGGAGGAGTTAGGTTACAAACATTGACGGACGGCAATGCTGAACCGTTTGTGCCAAATAAAAACCAAATTTTGTAAAGAGCCCTGATAAAATAAAGCCGTGATTGCCGAGTGGGAGGTACCTCGACTTTCAATCTGAAGGTCGTGGGTCCGAATCCCGGCGTGCATCAAAAGATTTTTCTGTTCGAACAAATTGTATGCGCATCAAAAACACGTGCTCGAATCGGTGAAGGAAAACATCGTGAGGAAACCAGTTATGCAAATTGTGGGCATGTGCCAAATAACGTGCCTCTGACTACCCCCACTAGACATCTTCAAATATAATTTAATATTTTTTTATAAAATAAAATAAAAGCTTGTAAATTACATTCGCGATCCTACACATTCAACTTTTTCATGGAAATATTTACTTCCTCATATGACATCATTGTTGTGTCGATAATACACATTACTGTCATGAAGGTGTGTCAACGTTTTGACAGGTGTCATGTTGACACACAACACAACTGACGTTGACAGAATGAAGTTTGCAAGCACCAGAAAAAAAACTAGATTAAAAATGTTGCTTTCTTATCAGGTACTAAAAGTCATGTAACGAGAAGAATGTTAGGAATAAATGTGGATGTAGGTATGTAGAAGTAGAGGTAGGCCGAAGAAAAGATGGATGGACTGTGTGAAAGATGATAATGTGTAAGAAAGGAGTGAGTGATGAGATGACGGCAGATAGAGGGAAATGGAAGAAGTACACATGTTGTGCCGACCCCACTTAAATGGAATGAGGGCAGGAAGATGATGATCAGGTTATTTATTTATTTATTTGTCTTGTTTGAGCCTTCACCTTGTTCTTACGGCACCACACTGGAGCTCTACATAGCATTAAGGAAAGGATCATTGAAAAAAATGATAGACCCCAAGCCGTGTTTGTTGCCTGATTCTTCTAGGCTTGGTCGCGAGAAACAGACGTAGCTTCACCTATCTCTTAAGATGTTTCAAAGTGGTCCTTGTGATTTTATTGTAATAAATACCTTTTGAGTTTGAGGTACTAATAAATAGTGTTATCAGTAATACTAAAACTAATTTTACTAACACTAATAGCTTTTTACATAATCGACTAGTTATCTCACTAATGGGTTATGCGGTTGGGAGTTTATTTGTTTAATACTAGCTTGCGGCCGTGGCTTCGTTTGCGTGGTACCTAGATAAATAGTAGCCTATTTATTAAATGGACCTCCCACTCGACTTTCATTCCGAAGGTCTCGGCGAAGCGTCGTCGGCTCGAATCCCGACCGGAAAAATCCATCAATGGTTTTTTATGCGTATTAAAACACGTGCTCAAAAACGGTGAAGGATAACATCAAAAAACCAGTTAGTATTCTTGTAAGCGATGGGTTTGCAATATGTCTCGTGTGGAATGCTAACTAAGTACTGCAAAATGTGGGAATTACTGACATGCCTCTGACTAACCCCTTTAAAAATGTTCAAGGATCTGAGCGCATGGAAATCTGGGAGGATGTCTACCGTACTTGAGGATTACAGTCGTGATTCTATTCTAATGGTGGTCTACCGTTATTAGTCTTGTCGACTACTAATGTTTATTCAAGACTTGGTGTTAGTCACGCGTTAGGTCAATGAATCGATTAGTACCTACCAAAAGTTATCTAGAATTTATTTATATCTAGCAGTCCGCTTCGGCGTCACACGGTGGTACTATTGATTTTATAGCGATTTTTTGACACCTTAGGTTACATTATTGAAGTTTTAGTAGGGATTCCTTATTTTTTCTAGTAATAAATATAGCCTATGTTACTCAGAGATAATGTAGCATTCGTAAGGTGTTAAATTTTTTAAATCGTTCCAGTAGTTTTTGAGTTCTTTTCGTTACAAACATACAAAAATTAAAATGTTTCCTCTCTTTATGAGGTTAATATTAGTATAGATAAATCCCTATTTCCCTTGGTCACGCCATAACTTAAGAACGACTGCACCAAATTGGATAATATTTTTTTTTTGTTGTGTTCTTTAGTGTCATGTCAAGGTCTTTATGAAAGAAATTCAATGTCAAATTGTTAAAATTCGGGAAAAACTTAGTGCTTTTTTTTTATTGCTAGCTTCTTAATTTTTGACGACACTATGGAAAAAAAAGTAGCTTATAAAAAAGTAATCTCAAAGCTTTAAGCTAACTCTATATGAAATTTCATCAGAATCGGCATAGCGAATTGGCCGTGATAACGTCACAGACATACAGACAGAGTTACTTTCGCATTTATATTAGTAACTTGACTCCTCCGAAACAGCTTGACCGATTTTTGTTTTTTTTTGTATATTACGTACGTACGCTATTTTTTATACCGACAAAAACGTCTGTCGCGATCAAATTTTAATCAAAACCTCTCAAATAAATTCTCAGCAGCCAGAACGCCTCTTATCGTGAGTAGGTAGGTACATAGTGAAAGCATATCGTGAGAAAACTAAACCAACATTGTCTACATAACCTTGGATACTTAATTAGTCATGGTAGAATAGTGTAATTTATAAGATTGAGTGGCGCCATCTATGTTTATGGCAGCTCTAATTAAGTTGAAGAACATTTATGACAATAAATTTAGGAAAACATCGTGAGGACACACATACATGCATAAGATCACGCCTGTTTCCTAAAGGGATTAGATCTCAGACCTTCCGAATATGAACAATAAAAAATCAAAAAATCGGTCAAGCCGTTTCGGAGGAGTTAGGTTACAAACACTGTGACACGAGAATTTTATATGTTAGAAAGATTTCCTGTTATAATACTTGATTATATTCGATTTTGAAAATATTTCATCACATTATTTAAGGCCAACACAATGCCACACTTCTCGACCCCACCTTAACTTGTGACGTAATATATGAATGACCCCTTACTATAAACTAGTGATTCCCAAAGTTATTCAGGTAGACTCCCTGGGGTCCACGGGGAATTGGTTTCACGAGCTGTAAATGTACCTATCTGGATCCGAAAGTAAAGAACCTATCAATGTAGGCCAGTGATTCCCAAAGTGGTCTATTTCGACCCCCAGGGATCGATAACGACCGCGTTCCATGAAAACAATGTGGTCGTAATACACTCGGAGCTAAAAAGGATAAGGTGGTCTTCGAGACAAAATAGTTTGGGGACCTCTGCAACTAACTAAAATTGTTTACGAACACTAGAACCATCATAAACACACGTGGAACATAATATTACCTAACATACAGTATCTACACTATTTTTAACACATTTAACATGATCCATCTTGTCACGCCCCAATGTGCTAATTCGATCTTGAAGATTCCATGACACGCGTGTTGATTGTGGCCTCATTACAGTCATTGTCTGGTATATATGTTTACCAGGTTTCAAAACCAGGTGTAGGCGTAAAAAACTAACCAAGTGCGAGTCGGGCTCGCGAACGAAGGGTAAAATGGAAGGAAAATCACGTTTGTTGTATCACGTTTGTTGTATTCAATTTTTATTCTGTTTATAGTATTTCTTGTTATAGCGGAAACAACAAATATTTTAGCCACCTTCACCACATCCTTGGTGGCGTTAACGAAGTCTTTTTAATTTGTTTTGAACTTATTTTTATAATTATGGTCCTGGCTAACTCTGAAAATCTCCACGACGAAAAGACCACGCGCCGACGTGTGTTTGTCGTCATTGCAGCGGTCGGTAGGATTATTTATCGAAGTGATTAAAGATGGGTACATCTTTATTCACATATACTATACATAATAAAATAGGAGATGTGGCTTGTTCAGAAGTATTTCTTTTTTCGTTTCGAAAAAGAGCAATCAGCGACTGGGAGCCCCTTAATACCTGGTTCATCTACCTGGTATTTATTGAAGGTAGTATTTTTAAGACCTGGTACTTGAAAACACGAGTACGACCCATCTTCAAACAGTCATTGTCTAGATTGTTCACGTTCTAAACCCTTCCATTATTCAAAATGTGATTTCAAATTAAAAAGTGAAATAGGAACAACAATATCATCGGCTCGATTTTTGAGAAATGTGATTTGAAATATTCTTGCTAATTTGAAATTGTGTTATTTTTTTGTGCGCTTTTATGGCCAGGAGTTTGGAAGAGATTATAATTTTTAAAAGAACTGCTTTGAGATACCTCCTTGCTAGAGAATCTAAACTTTTGGCATTGGGAAAGAGGCCGGTGAATAAAAAAATTGCAAATTTCGTCAGAAGCCACCAGGAAAGTAAAACTTGGGGTAACTTCTTCGATTCGCTGAATGAAGATCTGACGAGGAACATCAATGTTTATGAATGGAGGGAGAAGAGAGATGAGAAAAGGAGTAGGAGATATCGTTTGTTCTCTGAGACGAAGGAGATTTTGATTCGAAGACCAATGTTTTCATGGTAAGAATAAATAAATAAATAAAATATTGTTGGACATAATTCACGCAGCGCCATCTAGCTCCAACAAGGCAAAGCTTGTACTATGTGAACTAGATAACTAATATATTTATTTATTTAGTTTATTCGTAAAATTTAAGAAACTACAAACTACTGTATTCTTCACTTGAGTTTTCAATTGTACGAAACCTTTTTATCGGTTTTCTTTCGTTTTTAAAGCGTAAATAAAATGTATACTATTGAATATTGATATCAGATGCTGTAAATGTCTAAAATACGTAGATATCTATTTCAAATACTCTTACGAAATGTTAGATATTTATGTTATCAATATCTTATCAGTGAGATAGCGTTAGTAGGCGCGTTAAGGGACAATTTTCAACTAAACTTTGTATTTTTTCAACAACGCGAGCCAATCCAATAAATTTAGTCTACACCAGTGATTCCCAAAGTGGTTACCCTTTGGTCCCACTGGAGACTCGACAGGATCTATCTTGGCGAGAAAAAAATGGGGGTTCACAAGTTGTAAATGGTCCGCGATAATTATCCTGGTTTCGAAAATAAATAAATATCAAAAATGTTGGCTTCACCTTCGTTTTTGTGGTCGCAATACATTCAAAGTTAAAAACTGAGGGGTGCTGAGTTGGTTAGGGTACGAAGTAAATCCAAGAACGTGGCATGTGGTCTACCAGTCAAAATAGTTTGGGAACCACTGTTCTACGCTATTATTATAAAGAGAAAAAATATACTTTTATCATCATCATCATTTTCTTCTTTTTTTGCCACTTAATGCGGGGTCGGCACAACATGTTAACAAACATGATGCGAGGAGGATTTGGCTTATGTTTTACAATCGGTCTTATATGTTTGTTTGTTTGTAATAGACAAACTTAAAAACTACTGAACCAATTTTAAAAATTCTTTCACCTATCAAAAGCTACATTATCAGCGAGTAAAATAAGCTATACTTTATTTTGAAAATAATTAGAGATCACCACGAAAATTGCAATAATGTAACCTAAAGTATCAACAATTTGCCTATAATCTTCATTAGTACACTTGTGCGATGCCGGGGTGCTCGATATAGATCTAAGATCGGATTGATAAGTTTTGATATTTCTTTTAACAAGGTAAACCAATTTAAACATTAAATAAATAGTAGAATATTTTATCTAAATCATATATTATCTTAAAAATTTGTAATATTGTGAGGATGTTTGTGCCTCAATCACGACAAAAATAATTTGGATGAAACTTGAATGATACTTGCATACTTCACTTATTAAAGATCGGTGACAATACAAAAATTATAGCGTGTTTTTTAGTTGGCGGACTTTGGCGGACTTGGCGGACTTTTTTTTACACACAGCGCCATCTAGCCCCAAACTAAGCAAAGCTTGTACTATGGAAACCAGATAACTGATAGAATACTTAAATATACTCTTTTTTTTTTGTAAATACATACTTATTATACATATTAACACCCAGACACAGAACAAACATTTATGTTCATCACACAAATGTTTATCCCGGGTGGGGATCGAACCCACAACCTACAGCGCAGAAGGCAGAGTTACTACCAACTATATTTTTTTATTTAATAAGAAGTTGGTTAAATTCGATTTCTAAGATTTCCATACATAGTTTGTTACAGGTTGAAGTTAATAAAAGTTAATAAAAACGGATAAAAAAAATAGATAGTAAATTTATCTTTTTCTAGTTATCCTAATCTTTATTAATGCTTAGGTATGTTATCTCTTGTCTGTAGATAGGCAAAATTGTTTGAACCTTATTAGTTATGAAATTAGTTTGTAACCGATTTAAAAAAAAGAAGAAGGTTCTCCTTCGGTTTATTTTTTTATGTTTCTTACTTCAGAACTTCGTTATTTATTCATCGAAACGTAATTACGAGTATTTATGTATAGCCTCGCATATGTATATATTTTTACCCGGTGATATTTTTTCATTGTGAAGAGTCCCAAGTTGGCCCCACCCCATTTAAATTGTATTATTGTAGGACTAATAGTTCCTCCATAAAACTAATATTGTCTCTTGACTGTTTGATTGGTCCAAATATTGCTTATTTTTAAACAATACTAGCTGTCCCGAGTCCCTACTCCCGACAGACTTTGTCCTATCAAATTTTAATAATTCCATAGATAAAAACACTTTCAGTTTTTCCGTAACTTTACGCTGGATATTGCAAAAAACGGTACGAAATAGACTTAAAAATAAACTTCATAAAAATCGATTTTTAAGGAGTTTTATAAGGAATTTAATATATAAGATTAGAATATAAGATTTAATTTTAACTTATTGTTATTATTTCCTTTCTGTTACAGCGGGGGCAGGATGACAGAAGCACCAGTGGTGACAGTGGAGCAGGGCCAGCTCCAAGGCCGCGTCGCGAACACCCCATCGGGCAAGGGGTTCTACTCGTTCCAGGGTATACCTTACGCAAAGCCACCGCTAGGCTCGCTGAGATTTAAGGTAATTTCTATCTATCTATCTTCTTCTTCAAAGCATTGTTGGCCGATTGGGTGGTACCACGACTTTAAATCCGTAGGTCGTGGCCGGCATCAATTGTGAAAATGGCGACGGAAAACATCGTGAGGAAACCAGTTAGTATTCTTGTAAGCGGCGACGGGCTTGTATCATATCACGTGTGGAATGCTAACTACTGCAAAGTGTGAGCATGTGCCAAATGTAATGTTTGGGCGTGCCTCTGACTAACCCCTTCAGATATCTTCAAGGATCTAAGAGGATGTCTACCGTGCTTGGGGATTACAGTCGTGATCCTATTTCTATTTTCTTTTCTATAAAATACAGTCTTAGTTTTTGATCATAATTCCACAGAGCTCGTCGCCGCTTACGTTATTCTAACAGTAACAATGATTTGTTTCTTTTGTAAAATAGCTTAAGGCGTTCCCAGTCGACGATTGTTTTTGTTCGAAACGAAAAAATAAATACTTGTGAACAAGCCACATCTCCTATTTTATAATGTATAGTATATGTGAATAAAGATGTACCCATCTTTAATCACTTCGATAAATAATCCTACCGACCGCTGCAATGACGACAAACACACGTCGGAGCGTGGTCCGCCTTAGCTTTTTGAATAAATTATGTATAATTACTTATCAAAAATCTATTCTAATAGAAATTTAGATCTACATATTACCTATCTTTAACAATAAATCACAAGTTGATTTTAATAGTAGGTATATAAAATATTTCGATCATAAATTCTAAAACGTATCATTTTGAAATAATATCTTTATCGTGAAAAGTTTCTGCTATTACGTTTTCAGCTTAATAGAAATCTAGGTAGGAACCTGAAGTATTATACTTATAAAAATAGGAGATGTGGCTTGTTCAGAAGTATTTCTTTTTACGTTTCGAAAAAGAGCAATCAGCGACTGGGAGCCTCTTAAACATCTCGATACAAATGTTATTCAAACTCTGCTTACACCGCCTGATATGATATAATCTGTACGTGGCCTATCGCTTTGCAAATAAGATACCGAGATAATGTGAAGAGTGCTACAGCATCTTGGCTGATCATGTTATATAACTTGGGAAATACGTGAGGCACGAAGAAAAACATCTCACTTATTTTAAACTGAAAGAAAGAAAGAAAAACGTTTATTCAAATCACCACAATAATATAAAAAAAAACATGAAGGAAATTAAAAAAAAATGTAAATCAAATTACCTTAAGTAACAAAATAAATTCTGGTTCTGTGTGGTGGTGAAACTGACTTTAACATCGTCCGCGTAGATTCAAAAAATCGATTTTTAACGACTTTTTCGTCCTGAAAATCAAAAGAACATTTTGGAAAAAAAGTAGCTTATGTTCGTCCCAAGAGTTTAAACTATCTACATGAAATTTCATCACAATCGGCCTAGCGGTCTGGCCAAGATAACGTCACAGACAGACACAGTTACTTTTGCATTTTTATTATTAGTATAGATGTTTTAAAAACGAGCGATGGTCTTGCAATCTGTTACGGTATGGAACGCTAATTACTGCAAAGTTTGGGCATGTGCCAAATGTAATGTTTGGACGTGCCTCTGGCTTTTCCCTTTAGTCGTTCACCCGCTGATTTTAATTTCGAGAGCTCTGAACATCGATCGAATTAAGAGAATACCAATGTCATAGTAACTATAATAGAATCTTAGAATATATTGAATGATTCCTTAATACTATTAAAGTCGTCTCTAAATTCGAATGCTATGAAAATCTGTTGGAGTTCTGAATAGATGTCTTCCATACTTGGGGATAACAGCCATGATCCTATTTTTTTATGATTCAGTGTGACGCTGATCGAGTGCCAAGACAACCCCCAAAGTTTTAAATAGATGAAATTATCATATCCTCGTTTCAATTCCAGGCACCACAGCCAATCGAACCCTGGGAAGGCATACGCGATGCCACATCCGAAGGCAACGTCTCCGCCCAAATAGACCAGCTCACAACAAAACAGTTCATCGGCGATGAGAACTGCCTATTCCTCAACGTATACACCCCAAACCTCGACGGAGCATTCCTTCCTGTCATGGTCTACATACATGGAGGTGGTTTTAGATTCGGTTCAGGGAATACAGACTTGTACGGCCCAGATTTCCTAGTCGAGAAAGATGTTGTTGTTGTTACTATCAACTACCGTCTAGGAGCCCTAGGTTTCCTCAGTCTAAACACCCCTGAAGTCCCAGGAAACGCTGGCATGAAAGACATCATTCTAGCTCTAAGATGGGTTAAAGAAAACATTGAATTCTTTGGCGGTAACTCAGGAAATTTGACGGTGTTCGGCGAAAGCGCAGGTGGTGCAGCGACCTCTTTAGTCACAGCTAGTCCTATGTCGAAGGATCTGATCAACAGAGCGATAGTCCAATCTGGAACGGCTCTCTTCGAATGGTCTTTTCAGAAGAAGCCGGTAGAAAACGCCCGGAACTTAGCTAAGGATTTAGGCTGTGAGGGGGATAGCGTTGAGGAGATCTTAGATTTCCTCAACGCAACGTCCGCTAAAGACATTGTTGAGAGACAGGAGAAGGAGTTCTCCGTTGAGATACCTTTCCCATTCTCTATGGTGATCGAGAAGGAGTTTCCAGGCGTGGAAGCGGTCATAACTGAACCGTTTATCAACCTTCTAACATCCGGGAGGGTAGCTCATGTCCCAATCATGATAGGATCGACCACCCTCGAGTTTGCGTTCGAGAAGACGTCGGACGACCTTCAATTCTTCATTCCCCAAGAGTTGAACATTGAGAGGAATTCCTCCGAAGCGTTAGCGATAGCTGAGAAGATCAAAAAGCTGTACTTTAAGGGGAATCACACTGGAGTTGAGTCTTTGCATGAATACTATCAGCTTCTATCTGATAAGCTGATCAACATAGATACTCACAGATACGTGGAGTATTTAGTGCAGTCTACCAACGTGCCAATATACTACTACAAGTTTGATTATGTGGGTGAGCTGAATATATCCAGCAAGGTCCTCCATACCTTGGGGCTGAAGCATGCGATGCATTGTGATGACCTAGGGTACATCTTCAGGAACGACTTCCAGAAGGAACAGGAGCCAACTCCTCAGGATTTAAAGACGAGGGAGAGGATGGTCAGGCTGTGGACCAACTTTGCGAAGACCGGGTAAGTTTGTTGTACCATTAATATTCTGCATAGTTTTGTACATCTCTCGAGTAACTGACTGACTGATCTATCAACGCACAGCCTAAACCACTGGTCCTAGGAACTTGAAATATGGAGGGTGTATTCCTTTTGGTGTGTAGGAGTGCACTACAAAAGGAATTCCCTAAATTCAACCCCTAAGGGGGTGCAGTGAGGTTAGAAGTCTGTTTGAATAACTTCACGAGAACAAAGTCACGATGGTTTCCACTACTAATTTGTTGTAAATTATATTTTTCGTGTTGGATGCGTGGGAGGTACTTTGACTTGCAATCCGAAGGTCTTGAGTTCGAATCCCGATCGTAAATAATTTTTACCCGGATTTTTCTGTTAAAGTGCATGTGCACATTAACATGTGCTCAAAACGGTGAGGGAAAACATCGGAGTAAACTTGCTAGTTAGTGGTTGAATAAAATAAAATAGGATCACGACTGTATTCTCCAAGTACAATAGACATCCTCTCCGATTCTTAAAGATGTCTAAAAGGGTTAATCAGAGGCACGTCCAAACATTACATTTGGCACATGTCTATTCTAAGTGCTCCTTTAACCAATATCCTCTCCATCATTCCAGGAATCCAACGCCAGAAGAAAACCAATACTTGACTGTCGGCTGGCTTCCTGTCACCAAAGATAACCAGTACTTCCTCAACATAGGCTCTGAACTGTCTCTAGGAACCAACCCTGACAAGGAGAAGATGGAATTCTGGGAGGACCTGTACAGCAAGCATTTCAAGATCTGGGACCATCACGTCAATGTGGAATCCACTCAGATAGTTACTATTTCCAGTAAAGTGGTCGAAAGTTCTGAATACTTTGAGGAAACTAGGACCAGCGATGTACATTTCACCCAAGAGACGGTTGACTCCACCCCAGAAGTCATCATCACCCCGGAGCCAGTTGATACCACCCCGGAAATAGTTGATACCACCCCGGAAATAGTTGATACCACACCGGAAATAGTTGATACCACACCGGAAATAGTTGATACCACACCGGAAATAGTTGATACCACACCGGAAATAGTTGAGACCACACCGGAAATAGTTGATACCACCCCAGAAATAGATGATACCCCCCCAGAAATAGTTGGTACCGCTCCAGAAATAGTTGATACCGCCCTAGAAATACTCGATGAGCCAGAGGCGAGCGACGTGCAGACACTAGTCAACAACTTCTCGAAGGTGGAAATAGATGTGGTCCCGCATCTTAACGGCAACGGTATCGATAAAGTTAAGGCGAGGACTTCGAATGAAATAAAAATGGTTTCTTCGAATGGCGCGCCTAAAGATGTAATTCGAGCAAACGACCCACCGGAGGACGATCTTCCCAAAAACATAGGCGTTAACAAATTCGTTAATTTCTTTGAATCGCTCGGAGGAAAGAAGTAGGTTTATTTATATAGTATTAACTTTTCAAACTATTGTGATTGGTTAACGTAACTATTGATTTTTACCCGGGTTTTTATCACATTTTTACAAGCTTTTAGTTTGGACGTGCCTCAGACGACCCCCCTAAGACATCTTAGCGGCTTGAGATCTGTGAGTATGTCTACCGTACTTGGGGATTACAGTCGTGATCCTACTTTATTTACAAGATTTTATTTAACTTGCAATGTATGTTTTATTAAAGCTTGTTTGTAAAAGTATGCTTTTATGATATATTATTAAGAGACTATTTTCCGACTTTTTGGTGACTGGTCTCACAGCTTAGTTGGTAGTAAATCTGCCTTCTGCGCTGCTTCGATTCCCACCCGGAACAAACATTTGTGTGATGAACATAGATGTTTGTTTTGTGTCTGGGTGTTTTAACTTCGTAAGGCCCAGGGCATTTTATCATCCATTTGTTATTACGGCCCAGTGGGCCTTCTTAAAGGACTAATGACGCCATTAGTCCTTTAAGAAGGACCATGTTTATTTACTACCTTAAGAAGGACATTAAGCCTTACGAGGGTAATGTATCATATGTATGTATTTATAAAAGATTAGTATTCTATCTGTTATCTAGTTTCCATACAAGCTCTGCTTATTAAGGCAAGATGTCGCTGTGCAAAATATTTCGATTATGTTACAATAGCGTTCGCAGGTATACATACGAAAATACGTGATAAAAACCTATGTAAAAAACAATATTTATAGCATTTACTTACATTCCGTTTAATAAATATCGTAAGTGTATCGTACTGCAGAACTGCAGTTAACCGGTTTTTATCTAATGCAATACAGTGGCGCCGCGATAGCCCGCGGCGTTTCGCGGGACTAAGTGACGATAGCATGAGAGAATTATGTCTACGGAAGAGTAGACAACTTCATTTCTATGTAGAATGCAGCGCGGTTGGTTCAATTTTATTCCAGAAACAAACTTATATTATAGTGTAGAATTTTTTTATTTGTATTAATTCTTGCGATTTCAATACTCAAGTTGTAGATATGTCTCTGGTTTTGATAGTAAACATTATTATATGCCTGCTTTTATGATAATTAAATGAAATATGTTTAATTTTACACAGAAATATAACATTATATCAGGTGTGTACATACATCCAATACATTTTTGTAGAAAAATGTATGAACCATTCATTTGTGCTTGACAATCTGATAGAAAAACGAAGTACCACTAACTAACGTTTATTCAACATAATATTCAAATACATTTTATTCTACTCTTTCAGTAGACAAATTTTAGAGAGCTCATGTCGGTCGTTCAGATCATTAAGCTAAGCTAGCAGCGTTTAACATGGCTTTACTGTGGCATACTTGCTTCCGAAGCACGCTAAGCCATCAACATCGGGTACAATAGCCAATACGCCACCAAGAATTAGCGGCATTTAGCATGTGATTACTGTGGCGTACTTGCTTCCGAAGCACGCTAAGCCATCAATCCCGGGTTCAATAGTAATTACGCCATCTTCTAGTTAGGCTTAGCAACGTTCAGCATGGCTTTACTGTGGCGTACTTGCTTCCGAAGCATGCTAAGCTATCAACCTCGGGTACAATAGTCGTTATGCCATCATCTAGCTAGGCTTAGTAGCATTCAGCATAGATTCACTGTTGCATTGGCGTGCTTCGAGAAGCACGCTAAGCCATCAACCCCGGTTACAATTACGCCATGACCGATGGCTTGGGGTCTGCGACCTCCGTCGCCAGGGTTACCAGCGAACTTAATCAAAATCAAATTATTGAAATATTTTCTTGACATAATGTTTGTAAAAAAAATTCACTATTAAAATTATTTATTATGTAGATATTTTGTGCCAATAATTACTTTAGTCATAAAATTATTAATCTTTATTATTATAGTCATCGTATTTTTGTATAATTTTATGGTTATAGTTTAGGTACCTAATAAATAAATAAGGAGAAATAATTTTGTTGTTTTATTTGTGACTAGCTTTCGCAAAGTTTCACCAATGGTGTCTGTCTATAATTTATCTAGATTAAATCCTTATGTTATCTTTGTCATAAAAAACAAAACTGTACGTTTTGCGGTTATTGAGAAAAAACGATTCTGCATTCATCAAAAACATTTATTACTCGTCTTAAATCTAGAAACTAGTACTGGAAGAGCTTATAAGTGTTACAAATGCTATTGGGTTTTAGGTAGGTATGCTATATAAAATAATCTAGGTTTATTCTTTGGCATTAAACTTATTCTAACAATACTTGGCAAATTATACTAAGGTAGGTATATAACTCCAAAATTATTCTAAGGAGAATTTACAAAAATACTGTATTATACTTTCAAGTAGGTATTAGACAAATATTTCTGACAGGTACCTACATAGTTATCTTGTTCCCATGGTACAAGCTTTGCTTAGTTTGGGACTAGATGGCGGTGTGTGATAATGTCCACCAATATTTATTTATTAAATACCCTTAATAATAATTGGTAACTTATGTGATGTAGGTAATCTATACTTATAATAAATCTGTAGAGGTCAATTCTGTACATGAAATATATTTCCAAAATAACTATCAGGGGGTGATTAGGGATCGATATTGATGTCAAAAATACAATCAGTAAAATTTTTGTCTGTCTGTCTGTATAACCGTTATAGAAACAAAAACTACTCGACGGATTTTAACGAAACTTGGTACAATTAATTTTCATACTCCTGAGCTGGTTATAGTATACTTTTTATCACGCTGCAATCAATAGGAGCAGAGCAGTGAAGGAAAATGTTGGGAAAACGGGAGAAGTTACTCCATTTTTTGAGCTTCCGTCGCGTGTGCAACCTTTATGGTTAAAGCTACACAGAAATCATGTATGACGGAAATGTTCTCCTTAAAATTATATAAAAAATATCCCACGACAGCTTATGTCTATCTTTTATGGTTGACTCACTATAACACGTGTAACTCCCGATAGCTTAGCAGTTCGAAGCTTTCTGATTATATTTGTCTACTCTTACGTTTTTATAACACTCTCAGTCATTCCTAATTAAAAACGCGAACGCACAGGCAGGCGTCTTGCTTGGTACCTAGAGGCTAGCGAGTCACCTAGCGAGTAGCTTCGTAAAACGAACATTCTCGAACGTTCGCGACCGGCCTAACAGCTAGGCGTCAAACGCGCAGTTCGGCCGGTCGCGAACGTTCGAGAAAAAAAGAAATCATCAATAATTGTCTAAAACGTTTCATATAAAGACATTCTGTAGTATATTTAGTATCAGCATTGCACCCGTGCGAAGCCCGGGCGGGTCGCTAGTTAAAAATATAGTAATTATATTTAAATTAGGTATAGGTATATTAATAAAAAAGTAAAAGTATAGACTTAAATAATACTAAGTTGGTAACATTATTTTCCTAATAAAATATCTAAAAACTAAATAGGTAACGCCAAAAACATTTTCATGTAAAATATTTACCAAGACAAAGACCATGGCTCGCACTGTGAAAAAGTTATCAGACCTTATGAATAGACAAGCTTCTAACTCTACACGCCCTAAGAGCTCATACACACGAGCGGCACGATGTCGACGGCAGATGTAACTTCAGCCGTTGACTTGTCAACATCGAAGCTCTGCGGCAGCCATCGTCGACTCTCTTTGTACAGGAGCCAGTTGCAAAATTAATTCCGAAGAAGAAACACTGTTATTGCTTTTACTCCGTCGACGTCGACAAAAACGAAAAGAAAAACACGTGCGTGGGTTTTAAAAATATTAATGAATAGAGAACAAGATGGACATTTTTTTCAAAACCTCATTTTACAAAACCGCGACGCGAGCGCACTCCTGGGCTATGTGCAGTCCACTGACAAAATGGCGGACGCGGCACGCTACAAACACAAACAACTGCAAGCGACGCTATTGGTCGACGGCTGCCGTCGACGCGTCGGCGGCTGCCGTTGGCGGGTGTCGACGGCTGAAGTTGCATGCCGCTCGTGTTTAGGAGCTCTAACTCTACAATCGCTAACAACTCAAACTCTACACCTTAGTCAAAATATGTTGCTTTGTTATCTAGGTACCTTTCGAGCGAATCTGTGGGCGGAAGCTAGTATTACATAATTCCTAAAAATGTCTTCTGCCAACAGTTATCTAGCAGTTGGTAACTTGATACCATATCTTGTCAAGACCTTAGATGTGTCAAGTAATGGCTACATATGCAAGATGGCGTCGTTTAAACCCAAAATTTTCTCTAACGCCTGTATATAATTATTCTTAGTTACCAGTATATTTCTATATCAGTAGGTATTCTTGGAGCCTAATGTATTTTTATTGTATGAGTTATGTACCTACTAAGAGGCAGTCTTTTGCCTTAGTTCTCTTGCAGTACTCCTAATCCAGGGTAAATATGACGCCACTCGGGTGTAAACCCCGGGACGGCTACGACGCGCACAACCGGCACCCCACGACACAACCCCATGTAGGTGCCATTTGTTGTCGTCTCGGCAAGCGAGGGGTCCGCCCGAGTCCCCGCGACATGCGTCCACACCGCCTTGTAAGATACCTGAAAAATTACGCCAATTGTTGAGTTAAAACTATTGTGGTTGTTGATAATTTTTCCTATGAATATTAGAGTAATCGCCGATCCAAAAAAAACCTTATTTGTATTAGTCCCATCAAATTGCAACAACTATGTACTTACCTAATTCTAAAATATTATAATTGTTTTTCCAAAAAATACACAGAATAATAATTCATAACTTTTTAAATGGAAAAATTATAGCCAAAACATGTTCACTAAATCTAAAAGGTGTCCATGATTGGTGCCTTCAAAGTACCTACGTGAGAAGAGTAAACTATGCTTATAAACATAAGTAGCCTAACTAAATTAATAGGTACGTAGGTACAATAATATTCAACAAGAAGTGATTTTAGCCACCTTATGATGTATCTACCTACATGCCTAATTCGAGTTTTCACTCTGACAGTGAATCTGACAACAAAGAAGGTCTATAATTGCGAAAAATGAACCTACCAGCGCATATCATAGAGTCCAGAATCTTCTGCTGCCTCCCACCCAGCACATCGCCGTTCCGACATGTCGCCATGTCCAGAACAGGAACAGCCGCCGCCCTTAAGATGGGGGCAAAGTTTTCTGTACTCTCTGTGGAGGGGATAAGGTATAAATTAGCGTGGATTCACTCCAAATCTGATATGAGAATCTAAAAATGAGTGTGTCCTAGTACTTATGACATGCACCAAATAATTTTCTATTCAAAAGAGTGGTACTACCTTTTTACAACAATAATAATCACTTATTTCTCAAAATATACGAGTAGATAGGTTACCTATTAGTACGACTTATCACTACATAGTTTAGAGCAAAGTCGCTTTCCGCTTCCCGCGTCTGTATGTATGTTTTTTTTTTTAATAGATAGAGTGATTCAGGAGGAAGGTTTATATGTATAATAACATGCTACCCGTGCGAAGCCGGGGCGGGTCGCTAGTACAAAATAATTACAAGAACTATATTGTTATTATCCAATCTCCCACCTTAGGTAACTACTCATATTGTGCCAGTTGTGGCCAAAGCTTGTGTTAAAAGACCCTATACTTAGCACAATGTGACAAGCACTGGCGCCCTACCTGCTTGGTACCCCCAGCCACTGACAGCGCACCAATCCCCAGCTGTGGGAGCTCGCTGCGGCAGACAGATTGGTCGAACATGGGAATTAAACTGGACACCAGCACCACTACGCGAGACTAGCACCACTGCTATATCGTTGCTGTGGGGGCCATCTAAAACACCATAGGTAAACATAATATACAAAAGGGAGATATATTTGACATTTTTGATTTTGTATGGGCTTAAAAGGTGATAAAACAGCACTATCTTGAAAACCATCAAACTTAAAAAGAAACTGTCTTTAATTTATGTAGCTAATATAAATATCTAACGAATTATATAAAAATAAACTGTTCAGCTCTTGAGTAAAAATGTAAATAGTTTATAAGAGCCAACTTTGGAAAATAAATCTATCGAGAAAAATGTCACCAATCGTGTTTCTGTTCTTCATTTATCTAGATTATATCCTTATGTTATCTATGTTATAAAAAACAAAACTGTATGTTTTGCGGTTATTGAGAAAAAATATTCTATATTCATCAAAAAATATATACCTCATCTTAAAATTAGACACTGCTTTACCTAATAGTAGATACTCACCTTTCCTAAAGTCCGGGTGTAGTACAACCTTCTCAGCTATGAACCGGTGCTCGTGCTTGTCCTGGATCTTCAAGCGGTGCTCGCCCACCACTAGTCTGATGTGGTCCAGCTGGAGAGGGTGCTGAAAGTAATTTGTGTTATTTGATTTATTTATTTAAAATACCAACACCTTATAATCTAAAACAGAGTAACTTAGAATAACGTAATGAATTTTTAAGAAGTTAAGAGTTATAAAAGTTATTAAGGGGCTGTATGTCGACGATTGCTATTTTTCGAAACGAAAAAAGAAATACTTCTGAACAAGCCACATCTCCTATTTTTATAAATATATTACTTCAGGTTCCTACCTAGATTTCTATTAAGCTGAAAACATTATAGCAGAAACTTTTCACGATAAAGATGTTATTTCAAAATGATACGTTTTAGAATTTATGATCGAAATATTTTGATACCTACTATTAAGATCAACTTGTGATTTATTGTTAAAGATAGGTAATATGTAGATCTATATTTCTATTAGAATAGGGTTTTGATAAGTAATTATACATAATTTATATCATTAATTTATTCGAGCAAAGGCGGACCACGGAAAATGGTTATGAGGGGTGGGTAAAGCTACCCCTATTACTTGCCTACGTAGGTACCAGCAACGCGATCTCATAAAAACTGTCGATAATATTTACGATACGCATACGCCATCTAGAGCTTGCCGTTGTTAACTGTCTTAGTCGTTTCTGCCGCGGTTTTAGGAACTGGCAGCGCCTTAAACAGTTATAGGAATAGGACAATGTATATAATAAAATCGTTAAAAAAAAACTTAAAAAAAAACCCACTTCTAATTTAAAAATAAAAATTGTAGTGGGGGGGGGGCTCCTCCCTCCGTGAGATCTAGGAGCCCTACCCCGGCTAACCCTTCAATGGTGTATGCCAATGAAAGAAGGGCCAAGGTCTTTTCGAAAACCACTATCAATTCCCATAAATTTTGAAGGTTTCTCTCGACGACTTGGTGGTATTTTTTAATTACCACAAAAGTATCACTGCTTGTTCTTGGTCCTTTTTGAAGTCGGTTATAAAGAGGAGAGGATGTCTCCGTACTTGGGGATTACAGTCGTGATGCTATTTTATTGTGTTTATAAAAACACAGTTTATGTTTAAGAGGCTGCCAGTCGCTGATTGCTCTTTTTCGAAACGAAAAAAGAAATACTTCTGAACAAGCCACATCTCCTATTTTTATAAGTATATTACTTCAGGTTCCTACCTAGATTTCTATTAAGCTGAAAACATAATAGCAGAAACTTTTCACGATAAAAATATTATTTCAAAATGATACGTTTTAGAATTTATGATCGAAATATTTTATATACCTACTATTAAAATCAACTTGTGATTTATTGTTAAAGATAGGTAATATGCTAATATGTAGATCTAGATTTCTATTAGGATAGATTTTTGATGAGTAATTATACATAATTTATATACATAATTTATATTTATATTATATATTATAATTTATATTTATATTATAATTTATTCGAAAAGCTAAGGCGGACCACGCGCGGACGTGTGTTTGTCATCATTGCAGCGGTCGGTAGGATTATTTAAAATGATTAAAGATGGGTACATCTTTATTCACATATACTAAATCGTCGACTGGCAGCGTCGTTAAGACGCTGCCAGTCGACGATGCTCAACGTGCAGTCGACGTGCTCAAAACGGTGAAGGAAAACATAGTGAGGAAACCAGTTAGTATTTAGTATTCTTATAAGCGGCGATGGGCTTGCAACCTGTCACGTATGGAATGCTAACTACTGCAAAATGTTGGCATGTGCCAAATATAATGCTTGGACGTGCCTCTGACTACCCCCACTAGACATCTTCAAAGGATGTAAACGCCTGGAGATCTGAGAGGATGTCTACCGTACTTGGGGATTACAGCCGTGATCCTATTTTTTTAATTATTTTACTTTATACTAGCGACCCGCCCGGGCTTCGCACGGGTGCAATGCTGATACTAAATATACTACAGAATGTCTTTATATAAAACATTTTTTTTCACAGCTTTTTTTGTCATTAGACAATACATTAGAGATGGTTCTTTTTTTGTTCAAACGCTAGTGTGGGGGTGGACTTATTTCTGGTAAGATGCTTAACTCTCTCTAATCGGATATCGTACACGATATTCTTAAAAATTATTAAATATTTTGACATTTTCATTTGACATATACCTGAAAATCGATATTTTTTCGATGTTTTTTGGATTGATTGTAGCAATCACACTTCGTACAAACTCTGGGGTCTACAGCGAAGTCTTCTGGACCTCGTATATCGCTTAACGAATGATCTGGCCGGCCCATTTCAAACGTAAATATCTCGGGACCCCTTCTAGTACAATTCCTGATTTTTGGAGTACAATTCGTACAATTCCATATATTTGTAACTGCATTTAAATTAAACCTTAACCACGGTGGGTCCAGCTGCGTAGTATCACACACCATAAAAGATGGAGTAACTTCTCCCGTTTTCCCAACATTTCCCTTCACTGCTCTGCTCCTATTGATTGTAGCGTGATGAAAAGTATACTATAACCAGCTCAGGAGTATGAAAAATAATTGTACCAAGTTTCGTTAAAATCCGTCGAGTAGTTTTTGTTTCTATAACGGTTATACAGACAGACAGACAGACAGACAGACAGACAGACAGACAGACAAAAATTTTACTGATTGCCTTTTTGGCATCAGTATCGATCCCTAATCACACCCTGATAGTTATTTTGGAAATATATTTCATGTACAGAATTTACCTCTCTACAGATTTATTATAAGTACTAGCTGTACCCTGCGGTTTCAGTCGCGTATAACTTGAAGAAATAAGAACTTTTTAGCGTATTGCCTATAGCAGACCCGCGACAGAAAAAAAATAAACCTGTCAAAATTTTAATAATCGCATAGAGTAACGCACGTTGCTATGAAGACTAATGTCAGATTTTGCACACCAGATCCATCTATACCAAAATCATACCTTTTGTGCGTTTTGTTTATCATTTTGGGAATGTTTTTCTTATTTTAAAGTAGTCTATAATTTATTCGAGCGTTATACCTACATCTACAGCAAATTTCTTTTTAATCCGTTTTGTTGTTTTGGCCTGATTGAGGCATAAACATACGAACAAACTCACAAACTTTCGCATTTATAATATTAGTAGGAAGAAGGACTAACTGGATTTTATTTCTTACAAAAAATCTCTTGATGCACGCTGGGATTCGAACCCACGACCTTAAAATTAAAAGTCGAGGTACCTCCTACTCGACCAACACCGCTTACTACACTTTTATTTATTTAGCTATTTTTAAAAAAACAAATTGACCATTTTTTTTAAAAATGAAACATTTTTATTGGGTCAACCCTAAGGTAATTTAATACTGGCAGATGTCATCGCCCGCTGTGCACTTGAAACGCCGTTGAGTCAAAGCAGTTAAGCTCATATTTCCTTGCGTCGTTTGACATTTAGAAAGTTTAGGTAAATAAAGCGTAGGTATTTGTCGTTCTGCGGTGAAGTGATGTATCTGTTACGTAGTAACATTATTAGTAATCCGCGGCGATGTCACCACGGCGCTTATCGCGATTTCGCGCCAAAACTTGGGATAGTCACGCCCATTATAGAGTTTATTTTTATTTAAAGAGCGCCTTACGGGGGGCTCCCATACAACAAACGTGATTTTTGCATTCTAGCGCCATCTAGTTTCATTTGATGTTACTGCGTTATTATAGGTACTTTTCGCGGTCTCATGCGACCGCTCGGGGTTTGAGAGGTAAACCAATGATGAAAGATGTTTGCAATTCCGCTGGCAGGTGGCGCTATTTTACCACTATCGGTAAAGTATGTCGGTAAATAGGTGGTAGGTACTTTACTAAAAACTAAAAAAAAGTTTAAAATTGTATGAAGCTCGCGCTCGGACGCCCCACCTTTTTATACCTTCGGCCGCGAGACGCGTCGAGCGCGGCGACCGATTCTCGAACGTTCGCGACCGGCCGCACTGCGCGCTTGACGCATGCTTGACGCCTAGCTGCTAGGCCGGTCGCGAACGTTCGAGAATGTTCGTTTTACGAAGCTACTCGCTAGGTGACTCGCTAGCCTCCTAGGCGCTAAGCAAGCCGCCTGCCTGAGCGTCCGCGACCTTAAATACAAAAATAATCCTTATAGCATGATTCAGTATTCACGCGCGATGGCTTATTATTAGCGTATTTCATGTATAACTTTGGTGTTTCTATACCGATTTCTATGATTATTTTTTATGGAATAGTTAATAATGTAAACTTTTTTAATTAGGGATGACTGAGAGTGTTATAAACGTAAGAGTAGACAAATATAATCAGAAAGCTTCGAACTGCTAAGCTATCGGGAGTTACACGTGTTATTGTGAGTCAACCATAAAATATAAACATATGCTGTCGTGGGATATTTTTTATATAATTTTAAGGGGAACATTTCCGTCATACATGATTTCTGTGTAGCTTTATAACCAATAAGGTTGTACACGCGACGGAAGCTTAAGAAATGCAGTAACTACTCCCGTTTTCCCAACATTTCCCTTCACTGCTCTGCTCCTATTGATTGTAGCGTGATGAAAAGTATACTATAACCAGCTCAGGAGTATGAAAAATAATTGTACCAAGTTTAATTAAAATCCGTCCAGTAGTTTTTGTTTCTATAACGGTTATACAGACAGACAGACATACAGACAGACAAAAAATTTACTGATTGCATTTTTGGCATCAGTATCGATCCCTAATCATCCCCTGATAGTTATTTTGGAAATATATTTCATGTACAGAATTGACCTCTCTACAGATTTATTATAAGTATATAGATTACTAGCGACCCGCCCCAGCTTCGCACGGGTGCAAAGCTGATACCAAAATATATTACAGAATGTCTTTGTATACTCGTTAACAGCATTTAAAATTTAAAAAAAAGTCGCGCTGATTTGTAATCTTAAAATTATCAGTGGTTCTCTAATATATTAAGCATGTTATTATACATATAAACCTTCCTCCTGAATCACTCTATCTATTAAAAAAAACCGCATCAAAATCCGTTGTGTAGTTTTAAAGATATAAGCAAACATACATACATACATACATACACGCGGGAAGCGGAAAGCGACTTTGCTTTATACTATGTAGTGATAGTGATAAAGGTAGATGGTAGATGTATCTTTACCTTGTCAAAGCAATGAGCGGCTGACAGCACCAATCTCTCCCCGATGACAGCGCCGCCACAATGATGGTCAAACGTGAGCTTGTCTACATCCAGCATCTGGATTTCCACCTGGAATAATTCAAATTCAGATTCAAAAATCATTTAGTTTTATAAAATCACAAGGATCACTTAAAAACGTCTTGAGAGCTAGGTGAAGCTACGCCTGTGTCTCGCGACCAAGCATAGAAGAATCAACTAACACGGCTTGGGGCCTATCATTTTGTTCAATGGTCCTTTCCATAATGCTATGTAGAGCTCCAGTGTGGTGCCGTAAGAACAAGGTGATTATGGCGCCTATATTATATTCTATCCAAATAATGTTAGTGTAGGTTGTGTAGGTTTAACCTACTTTGTACTAAGGAGGCATAACAAATCACCATGAAGGTTGCTTATAAAACTAAACAAAAGAAGATTCGCGCGTAAAAGTGAAAGTGACAATTAGGTGCACTATGAAAGAAACTAAATAAAAATAGGTATGCCAAAATGTTAATAGTTTTGTTGACTCTTTCAAAGAGCAAGCAAAATCTCTATTAAACCTATGTTATGGCAAATTTTCAAACGACGAAAAAAGGAGGTTCTCAAACTAGACGCGTAAGTAGGTATACATTGTTATTGATATACAGGTAAGATCTCTACGAAAATTTGTGTGAAGTGTTGTGAAACTAATTTTTCGATTAAAGGCTTTAATGCTTAATTTTTCAGAAACGTATCTGAAAAATTAAGCGATATAGCGCTAATTTTTGTTAAAGTCCGGTGTCCCAGCTAAACTATTGGTTTTGAAGGCGTAAAAAAAAGATAGTAGTACATATAATATATATAACGATTATATTAAAAGAAAAACTATCACAGCTAAGTAGGCTTTACAAGTTTTTGAGTATTAGTCGATGTCATGTGATGTCATTTTGACAAATTTGAGGGGACTTCTCTTATAGGTACAGGTTATCGCAACTTACTGAGGAGATCCCAACCCATGTAGGTATACATAAGCCATATTATGTTTTTCAGAAAAATAAAGATATAATACTTTCAGTGTACTTGAAAAAGTAAAAATAAAAATTGAGTACAAATACCATTAAAAATTACTTATTATCGTTGTTAGCTGTGTAAACTTACGGAACCCTACATTGTGCGTGGCCCGATACGCACTTGGCTAGTTTTTATTTATATAGTTTTTACCCGCGACTTCATCCGCGTATTTGATTATGACGACTTTATCCTAAAACACTAAAATTACTAAAATCAAAAGATAATTTTGGGGGAAAAATTGCCTATTTCCGTCGCAAAATCAAAAACTATCTCTATATGAAATTTCATTACCAATGACCCCGCGGTTCAGACAGACAGACAGACAGACAGACCGAGTTACTTTCACATTCATAATATTACTAGCTACCAGCTTCGCACGGGTGGTACCTGGATAAAAAGTAGCCTATGCGTTATTCTGATGTATAAGCTATATTACTGTAAAGTTTAATTTTAATCCGTTCAGTAGTTTTTGCGTGAAAGAGTAACAAATACACTGTGTGTGTTTGTTACTCTCGCACTCTAAACTTTCGCATTTATAATATTAGTAGGACTAAAGATATCCTCACCTGCCATGGAAAAGCACCATATGGAGTTTCCGTCCCACCAACAATCTTCCCCGTCCTAGCATTAAAGTCCACAGTCCTAGTCCCACATTGGACCTTCTTCCCTGGTCTCCCAACCAAGTTCTGGTTAAAATAGTTCGATGAGAAGCTGTTGAAAGCTTTTAAGGGTCTGGTCCTGTTCCTGTAGTACTCCATATGATTTATCTGGTTGATATAGTACTGTGATGATGATAGATTGATGATGTAAAAGAGAACGCACAGTTTTAAATACATTTTGATAAAAAAATAATATGAATAATTGTACTGTTTGGATCACTACACGTTTTTTGCAAAACTAATAATGTTTTTTTTTGCTTTAAAAATTAAATATTTAGCAAGTTTTTCGAGAGATTAATAATTAAAACAGTTTTTAAGACACTAGTTATTTTTATGAATATAACAAAAACACTTGTTTATACAATTGTACTTTTTTTTATCACGTATTTTTCGCAATTTCTTTTGGTGATAATATTTTTGATGGCGATTGTACTTAATACTGTTAATTATAACACTTTTCTAAGCAATTGTACGTTTTTGTATCACACTAGTAGGTTTTTTGTAATTAAATATTTTACTTCTTTTGTTTTTGAGAGATTAATTAAATACTGAATTTTTTTACGACACTAGTTATTTATAGAACATTTTGCTAAAAAATTTAAATAACACTTGCCTAAATAATTGTACGTTTTTGTAATTTAACTTATTTATTTTAAGAGTAAGAACTAAAATTGTTTTACGACACATTAGGTAGTTATACTGATAAAAAACACTTGTCTAAACAATTGTACTTTTTTCTATCACAATAACACCATTTATATGCGATTTTAAATTATATATTTATATAACATATATTTTTATTTTTGAGAGATTAATACTGAAACTTTTCTAACGACACTAGTTATAATTTTTAAAAATAGAAAAATTGAATATCACTTTTTTAATTTTATCCACACATCACAAAAATGTTTTTATATTTTTCGCATTTTTTTAAATAAGAAGTCACATCGTATCACACGTCCGCACAGTAGGAGGCGCGGCACCGAAATGATATTTAAAAGATCGAACTGATTTTTTTTTAATCCGAACGCACCGATCACAATGCCATACAGCCACACACGAGATGTGGGTCACTGGACCAATCTAAAGATGCATCTTTTGAACTATTGTTAGTATGTTTAAGCGTGGATGCCATTGTATTCTAAATGTTTTTTTTTCTATTCAAAAATGCAATTGCATTCATTTGTTTTGAAACTTTCTCTCGTGTTTCTTCGACTCTTTAGACCTTAGGTATCTAACTAGTTACATACCAATAAATAAAATCTTGTATAAACTGAAGGAGAAAACCGACGAAAATGTTCGAAATCGAAAAGTCAAGGGACGATATAAGTTTTTTTAAGTTTTATGTAGTACATGTTTATAATTTACTACTCTCTTTACTATTCTCTACTACACAATAATAATAAAAAACATTGTAATCGGATCACCAGGTAATAGTAGGATAATATGATAAAAAAAAACATATTGTCGAATTGAGAACCTCCTCTTTATAAGTCGGTTATAAAGATGCAATTTATGCCCAAAACACGTCTTAAGTCTTAACCAAGAAACCACGAAGATATGCATCAAAAAACCACAATCAATAAACCTACTCTTAAATAAGAAAGTTGGAATGATTGATCGTTACTCGATCATGTCGTAACGGCTGAACCAATTTGGATACAATTTGGTAAGCATACATATGGTACATAAAATCCCAGAGGGGTAGGCAGAGACCACGGCTTTTCACTTGCTATGATCCTGTTTTTTTGCCGTTTTTTATAGATAATGGTACGCAATCTTTCGTACGCGAGTCCGCCTCAAACTTGTCCGGTTTTTCATAACGTCACTAATTTAGTATGCATAATATATTGAATATAAAGATAGATTACCTAGATTGCAACAACCGGTATTTTTTTATTTAGGTAGCATGCGAGCAAAGTAGCGGAAAAAATCTTGTCTCATAAAATTGGGAAAAACGTTATTCATTGCGATTGCAACATTTTTTGGCATTATCGCCAGTGACGGCCATTTTATAACCAACTAAAATAGGAGGTTCTCAATTCAACGAGTAAGTATAAACAATACAAACAACATTAAGTATAAACATAACATTGTTACGAGTATGTCTACTATGTTTTTATGTATGAACGTACATATATTTTTACCTGGTAATCCGATTTGGAGGATTTTCTAGTAGATGATATTGTTAATAGTAGATAAGATTGTTCTCATTTAAATTATATTAATGTAGGACTAATACTTCCTTCATAAATCTTAAATAATAAAAACCTGCCTCGCGCAAGAAGAGTTCCGTACTATAAAAAACGCCAAAAATACACGTTTGTTGTATGGAAGTCCCACTTAAATGTTTATTTTATTCTGTTTTTAGTATTTGTTGTTATAATTATAGCGTCAACAAAATTACTATTAAAATTTCAGAATTATAATTAAAATTTCAACTGTCTATATATTTCTTTGTCTATCGTCCAAATGCCAAGACTGACACTTTTACTATACAAAAAATGACAGTTTTTTCTAACATTTGGTTGGACGATACGTTGTGTCGATACGATAGTGGTTCGTGCTCAGGCCACTGGATTCGCCCTTGGCTACCGCCAACTGAGCTGTGAGGCTATCTTCGGATATGTTTTCGTAACAAAACCCTTGTGCGATTATGTATAAACCAATGTCACAAGAAAATTATCATATCTGGCACATAAGTTGCGTTACGTAGAATTTTTCACGGTTTTCAGGATTTTTCCTTTAAGGCTAATAAATAATTAAACTATTTCCAACATTTATCAATATTGATAGGTTTATGTTGGAAATTGTTTAATAAAAAATACCGGCCAAGTGCGAGTCGGACTCGCGCAAGGGTTCCGTACCATTAACTATAAAAAACGGCAAAAAAAACACGTTTGTTGTACCTATGTGAGCCCCACTTTAATATTTATTCTTATTCTGTTTTGTATTTGTGTTGTTATATCGGCAACAGAAATACATGATCTGTGAAAATTTCAACAGTCTGTTGATGTATTACGATGTATTACGCTATCACGGTTCATGAGATACAGCCTTGTGACAGCCCATTTTTACGCTTTGGGTACGGAACCCTAAAAACCGGGTTATCCTTTTACTTTGGTTATGAAAATACTACGAAAAATGCAGGAATTTTACCATTAAATGTATGAAATAAAATAGGAACACTACTTTAATCCCTAAGAACGGCAGACATTAATAATCCTACTAATATTATACATGCGAACGTTTGTGAATTATAATAGTTTTTTTTAATATATTTTTAAAATCAAGCTTTTATAAAATCTAGGGCTCTTGTACTCGTTAAGACAAATCCAACGAGACAATCCCAAACACGACGTGGTTATGTTGTGTAGTTAGGGAGTTCCTATGGCTACATTCGAGCTCCACCATCAGACCAGCAGGACTATTTTGTAAAAAAACATGACTGCGTAGGTATTGTATTGGAAGGGTAGGTATAGGTGCTTAAACAGCATAAAAAGCATAGGTATTATGGCATTCAGTACCAATAAATATTGGTATGAATATCATAACATGATAATTGATAATCATGTTCTTACAAAATAGTCCCACAGCTCGCTAGTACCATAATTTAATATTGTGGCTGTATCTCAATCAGACTACAACCGACTAAAACCGCATCAAATTCCGTTGCATAGTTTTTACTTTGTTTTATACTATGTATAAATAATTGTCTATGTCTATGTCTATGTCTATGTAGTGATAATAATAGTTAAATAATAATAATTTAAACGGCCACCCCTTAATAAAACTCACAAAACACAGTGAACCAGTTGTAACCACCGCGCCCCAGTTCTGAATATGCATAGATTTGCATAATTATCACTACTCGTAACTTTGACCCAATTTAGTTTTGCAAAGGACTTGCTTTAACATTGTACAGACAGACATACAAACTGATAACTATAAATACGGCTAATTACCACGTTTCTTGTTGTATTGCTGACGTTTCGAGACAATTCAGATGCTCTTCATCATGAGCATGAATAACAACCACGATAGTTTAAATACTATAACTGATAACTAGATGTGTAGATACATACTATAAATAAATTTTAATTTTAAATATTGGCGGACATTTTACCTAGCGCCATCAAGCCCCAAACTAAGCAAAGCTTGTACTATGGGAACCAGATAACTGATATAATACTTAAAAACCTACCTTTTTATGTAAATATATACATAAAATACATTATAACGTCCAGACACAGAACAAACATCCATGTTCAAAACACAACGATTTTTCCTTGGTGGGAATCGAACTCACGACCAGCTCGGAAGGCAGAGTTACTAACTAAGCTGTGAGACGAGTCAATTAACTTTTAAAATGAGTTATAAGAAGATATAATTTGATAAAGAGGTTAATCAGACTCATGCCTGACATTAAATTTGGTAAGCAGCGAGATCTTAAACAAAAATATTTTTTTGGAAAGAATGCTAAATAACTTTTAAGACAACCAATTTTCGTGCTGGATCATCAGTATACAAACGCTACGGAACCTTCGGTGCGCAAGTCAGACTCGCACTTGTCCGGTTTTTCTATTGTTTACATTTTTTCTGCTGTCTCTACAGACACAGTTTCAGTCATTCTTTATCTGTAGTAACAATAGAGCCGATTGCATCATTATTAGTAAGTACTTCGCTAGTTTAATTAGGTAATAATAATAATAATAATAATAACTTTATTTATTTCACTCACAAGATATACATGTAGTTTTTAAAGCCCTTGATCTCTGAGCTAGGTAATATATAACCTGTGATTCAGAAATCAAGTTCCTCTTCCATCCTTATTAACACTAATTTCAAGTGAAGAAATTTAACAAACTTAAAAGTAAGAAAAAAAAAAAAAAAAGATAATAATGAGTAGGTTTAACAAATGATGAGAATAAACAAAAAGAAAAAGAAATTAAAATAAATATATGTATACAAAGTGTTTAAACGTGTGTGTGTGTGTGTGTGTGGGTGTGTGTGTGTGTGTGTAGGTGTGTATGTGTGCGTGTATGTGTGCGTGTGTGTGTGTGGTGTGTGTGTGTGTGGTGTGTGTGTGTGTTTTGTTTAAAGCCACTAAATCAACATAACTATAGTACGTCAAAAATGGTTATGGTAATAGTAGTGGTTCTGATTTATGGTAATCCAGTTTTAATAGCCAGTTTTTGAGTTTTAATTTAGCCTCACGTTTTGACAGTGGATGTATATTAACATGTTTGTTTACTTTGTTATATATGAAGCTAGACATATATGTTTGCTGACGCCTTGCGAAGGCTGTACGATGCTTAGGAAGATTGCATACGTTAGTGATTGTTCGTTTTTTGTTATATTTGACTTTGTCATAGGGTGTAGTCATGTGTTGCTTTATTGTAATATGATAGATGTACAATTGCCGAACGGTTAAAACTTCGCACTTTTCGTACAACTCCTTAGTTGGGAACCTAAAAGGACTAAAAGTCATCACTTTTAGTAAGGATCGTTGTGCTCTTTCCAGGTGTAGGTACTTAGATTAGGAGTCAATAATTATTATCGCTTAATATTACATGAAGATTATTATTGATCTCAAGACGAGTAAAACATACAGTTAAAGAAAGAATAAATAGATAAATAGAAAAGATAAATTATAGACAGAAACACGATTGGTGAAACTTTCATCGATAGATTTATTTTCCAAAGTTGGCTCTTCAAAAACACAAGTTTCGTTTTTAATCAAAACTATGAATAACTAAACAGTTCATTTTTATGTAATTCGTTAAGTAGATAATAATATAAGTAAATTATAGACAGTTTCTTTTTATGTTTGATGGTTTTCAAGATAATGCAATTTTATCACTTTTTCCGTCTTATCCGGGTAGACTCCACAAAAACAAAAACCATACAAAAACAAAAAAATCGAATAAATCTCTATTGCATAAAATTTTCACACAATTAAGAAGAAAAGTGACATACGATTGTATAAAACAACTGGAATAAAAACTATTGCATATAAAATTTAATTGATAATTACGTTAATAAAATTAAACAGAAAACCGACGAAAATGTTTTGACCTATCAAAAAGTCAAGAGTAAATTAGTTTTTTAAGTTTTATGAAGGAACTAATAGTCCTACGTGAATATAATTTAAATGGGACCAATTTCAGCACAATATAAAAAAATCATCCAATTCGGACCAACAAAACCATAAGTAAAAAAACACAAATAAAAACCGGCCAAGTGCGAGTCGGACTCGCGCACGAAAGGTTCCCTACCATTGCCTATATAAAACGGCAAAAAACCACGTTTGATGTATTTATTATGTTTTTAGTATTTGTAAGTTAGCTAGCTATTACGGTTCATGAGATACAGCCCTGTGACAGACAGACAGAGGGACAGCGAAATCTTAGTAATAGGGTCCCGTTTTTACCCTTTGGGTACGGAACCCTAAAAAAGTAGTCAGAGTAGTCAAACATTAAGTTTAGCACAATACCTACATTTTATTTTGTTAGCATTCCATACGTGAGGGGCTGCAAGCAAATCGCCGCTTGTTGAAAAAACAAAGCGAACAAAGTCTAGGGGTTTAGATAAAGTACTAGGCCAATCCAAGGGTACCTACCTTACCTAGTCTAGTAAATAAATAAATGACCTAGAAAAATCTAGGGCATGGTACTATAATACCATAATTACTAGAAAAGATAGTGAAATGATACCAACATAATATTCAAGTTCAAACCCACAGAATTAAATAACAATTTTATTAGCATATGTTAAGGCCCGGATTACCTTTTAAGGTGACTATTGCCACCATTATTATAGTGACTATCCCACATCGCCATCTAGCCCCAAACTAAGCAAAGCTTGTAGGAAATAGATAACTGATAGAATAATTATACACCAGCCGTGTTAGTCGAGTGGGATGTACCTCAACTTTCAATCTGAAAGTCGTGGGTTCGAATCCCGGAGTGCATCAATCGTTTTTTCTGTTCGAAAATTTATATGCGCATCAAAAACACGAGCTTACAACGGTGAAGGAAAACATCGTGAGGAAACCAGTTAGTGTTCTTATAAGCGGCGATGGGCTTGCAACCTGTCACGTATGGAATGCTAACTTCTGCAAAATGTGGGCATGTGCCAAATATAATGTTTGGACGTGCCCTGACTACCCCCACTAGACACATTCAAAGGATCTAAGCGTCTGGAGATATGAGAGGATGTCTACCGTACTAGGGGATTACAGTCGTGATCATACTTTTTTCAAGTAGGTAGTTATTATGACCCTCAGTCTACAGGCTAGCTGCTCGCCCCGGCTTCGCACGGGTGGTACCTGGATAAAAAGTAGCCTATATGTTATTCTGATGTTTAAGCTATATTACTGTAAAGTTTCATTTTAATCTCTTCAGTAGTTTTTGCGTGAAAGTGTAACAAACACACTCACTCACTCACAAACTTTCGCATTCATAATATTAGTAGGATTGTTTTACGTTTTACTGTGTACCCAAATATGTCTGTTTATATTGTTACAAATAAAAAAATAATAATAGTAGGATTACGACTGTAATCCCCAAGTACGGTAGACATCCTCTTAGAACTCCAGACACCAGGCACGTCCAAACATTATATTTGGCACATTCCCACATTTTGCAGTAGTTAGCATTCCATACGCGACAGGTTGCAAGTCCATCGCCGCTTATAAGAATACTAACTGGTTTCCTCAAGATGTTTTCCTTCACCGTTTTGAGCAAGTGTTTTTGATGCGCATATAATGTTTTCGAACAGAAAAATTCATTGATTCACGCCAGGATTCGATACCTTAGTACTATTATCCTTAAGACAAGATAATACATAACACCCAAATTACCAAGACATAAGATACCAAGTACATAAGACTACATACCAACTACATAAGAACCAAATTGGTGTTACAAAATACTGATTCATCCAGGACAGTATTCGAAAGTTAATCATATATGTGCAGCTTTCGTTTCTTAACAAACGACAACCGGCTTTCTACGGCCGTTATGTGACAGAAATAAAATATATAAGTTTTTTTAAATATATTTTTAAAATTAAGCTTTTATAAATTCTAGGGCTCTAGTACTCGTCAAGACAAATCCAATGAGCCCAAACACGACGTGGTTGTAGGCAATTCCTATGGCTACATTCGAGCTCCATCATCAGACCAGCTCGCTAGTAGTAAGGCAAACACGGAACCCTATTCTAAGACTTCGCTGTCCGTCTGTCCGTCTGTCCTTCTGTCTGTTACAGGGCTTTATCTCATGAACCGTGATAGCCAGACAGTTGAATTTTACAGATTATGTATTTCTGTTGCTGATATAACAACAAATACTAAAAACAGAATAAAATAAATATTTAAGTGGGGCTCCCATACAACAAACGTATTTTTTTTTTGCCGTTTTTTATAGATCGCACGACTCGCACTTGGCCGGTTTTTAGATTTATTTATCTTTAAACTTAATTGTTTTGATATCATGATATGTTTGAATATGTTAGTAGTTTCTCAGAGAACTGGGGTTTAATCCATTGTGAAGACTATTCATCACGCTCCACTTTCTCAGTAGGTACCTACAGGAGGTACCTACAGTACCTACTGGCTGTGAGTCGAAGGGTGTATCACTGGACTTGACTCGGCGCTAAGACTTAATGTACCTATGTACTCCCGAAAAATCAATTAGAAAGAAAGAAATAATACATTTATTTTGTCTCAGCATATTTCTTACCTATAGTTAAATAACATTGAAATACATAAAAACAAATAAAGAGAATGTTCAGAAAGACAACATTTTTTAAAAGCTTTTATTTAACTTGCAATGTATGTATGTATTGTATATTCACTACATAGTATAAAGCAAAGTAGCTTTCTGCTTCCCGCGTATGTATGTTTGCTTATATCTTTAAAACTACACAATGGATTTTGATGCGGTTTTTTTTAATAGATAGAGTGATTCAGGAGGAAGGTTTATATGTATAATACATGCATAATATAGTAGAGAAACACTGATAATTTTAGAGGTTTCTAATGTGATGTCGTAAATAAACACATTTTTTTGCGCTTACATTGCAAATGCTGGCTGAACCCCACGAGATATATCAAAATAATGTACTACAGTATTGTACACCTTAAAAACGTCTACAAAAAAGTCCACGATGGTATTAGAAATTTCTTACGCACAGCGAAGCGGGCACGGGTCAGCTAGTATGTAACTATCACTACATAGTATAAAGCAAAGTCGCTTTCCGCTTCCCGCGTCTGTATGTATGTTTGCTTATATCTTTAAAACTACACAACGGATTTTGATGCGGTTTTTTTTAATAGATAGAGTGATTCAGGAGGAAGGTTTATATGTATTAAACCCGTGCGAAGCCGGGGCGGGTCGCTAGTGTTTGATAAGGTGGAATCTTGAAACTCAATTTTGAATCAGTTATCTTCAACCGATTGAGCTGAAATTTGGCATACTTATGTAACTTCGGTGACAAAGCAATAATATGGTGACAGAGAGCTGATCTGATGATGGAGTCAGGAGCTATTCAACGGAACTCCTCAGTAAATAGTCGGATCCGATCTCCAATGACAATATAAAATTATGGTACTAGCGAGCTGGCCTGATGATGGAGCTCGAATGTAGCCATAGGAATTGCCTAACTATACAACATAACCACGTCGTGTTTGGGCTCATTGGATTTGTCTTGACGAGTACTAGAGCCCTAGAATTTAAAAAAGCTTGATTTTCAAAATATATTTAAAAATAACTTATTTACGATTTTAAATAGCTTCACCTATAACAAACTAGGTAGGTATGTAAGAAAATCTTGGAAATATAATTTAACCAACTTCTAATGGTTGGATCATTATAAAATTTGACATTTGTGGATGACAATACAATAATATGATATCAAAATTGATGCAGCCAGGATGAACTCCTCACGAAGGAACTCCTCAACGGCTAAACCAAACTTTGCATACGCATTCAATTGTCTTTAAGTGCAGACCTACTATAAAAGCGTGTATTAAATTTTAGTAATGTGTTTTAAGTTTGCTTAGTTTGGGGCTAGATGGCGATGTATGAAATGTCCACCAATGTTTAATTTTATTTATTTAATTTAAATAAAATATAGGCGTGAAATTGATTTCCTTTTTCGGCAGTTGAAAAACAACTTCTTCAATAGGCCATTTTTTAGTTACTAATCATTTTTAGGGTTCCTTACTTAAAGGGTAAAAACGGGACCCTATTACTAAGACTTTGCTGTCGATCTGTCCGTTTGTCTGTTACAGGGCTGTATCTTATAAACCGTGATAGCTAGACAGTTGACATTTTCACATATGATGTACTTCTGTTGCCGATATAACAACGAATACTAAAAAATAAATATTTTAGTAGGGCTCCTATACAACAAACGTGTTTTTTTGGCGTTTTTTATAGATAATAGCACGGGACCCTTCGTGCGCGATCCCGACTCGTACATACCCGATTTTTTATCACATATTTCTTCATTGAATTTTCGTGTATTCCATTGTAATATACTCCTAGCGATGATTCAGATATATGACATTCAAAATGCAATACAGTTAGGTACATATTGAAATGTCATCTTATTGCATTCACAATAACATAATTATATATACATAATTATCATATAATATATGTAAATACAGGCGGCTGAGGAAGTCGAAGACTTTTTTGTTTTGATATTATATATCACAGGGTGTATAAGACTACTCTCAAAAACTGCAACTGGTTGTTCAGGGCCCTTACACCCGTATTCATGAACGACACTAAGAGAACGCACAGTAGGCTCCGACCCACAGTGGACAAAATATTGTTTTATAAACATCACTTGAGTGTTGTGCGACACTTTACAACACACCGTGTGCCTCTAGCCAAAGGCTACGCTGGTCGGAGAGTACTGTGCGTTCTCTTTGTGTCGTTCATAAATACGGGTGTTACTCTTCAAAACGATAACGACATTAATTTCAAATTCGACGACGTGACAGTGTTCCGATAAATTCTGTCCAAACCGCACTCTTAGAAATCGTCGTTTGTCGTAGAATGTATGATGTCAATTGTCAAAAGTAATGTTGGTCGTTTAATCGTTCCAAATATAGTCGGAAACGATGCGTCGTTTGTCCCGATATGTCGTTTATCGTTTCAAACGTAGACTCCCTGAATTTCAGAATGAATAGAAAGATGGGTCAATTATATTTGAGGATAACAGTTCAATAAATCGACGAATTGAAAAGACCTTTCTTGGACCCTGAAACCCAATAACCTTTTCGATTGAATGATCTACATGACAATGACCTCAGAACTGTGTCAGTATGTGACGAAGACAAGTCCATTGTTATGTACTAGAACAGCGTAGGTGTGATGTACAACCATGTCGTTTTAAGATCGATCGCCGTGTTAAACATTGATGAGGGATTATCGAACGGTGTTATTTTGACAAGGTGCTAAATTATGAAAGTGTCGTGAAGAAGAACTTCTTAGAAATTAATCAATTCAATTCGAAATACTAGGGACAATGTCTAGTAGGTACAAATTTCGCTTAACTGCTTACTTTTCCTAGAATTATTATTAGATGTTGGTAAAAAATAATCGGCCAAGTGCGAGTCGGGCTCGCGCACGAAGGGTTCCGTACCATTGTCTTTAAAAAACGGCAAAAATACTCGTTTGTTGTATGGGAGCCCAATTTAAATATTTATTTATTCTGGTTTTAGTATTTGTTGTAGCAGCAACAGAAATACATCATCTGTGAAAATTTCAACAGTCTAGCTATAACGGTTCATGAGATACAGCTCTGTCACAGACAGACGGACAGACGGACGGAAGTCTTAGTAATAAGGTCCCGTTTTTACCCTTTGGGTACGGAACCCTAAAAAAGAAGAAATATTTTATTTATAAACTAGGATGAGAGCGTTAGTGAGCTGAACCCAAAATATATTGCAATTATCTTCTTTCAGGCATCGGCATTTTGGACAATGATCAAACGATGATTTGATGAATGTTGATCTGGGTATCTACGTTATATACCTACGGGACAAGTGACATAATATGATATCAGACTATATTTTGAAAGATGGCACGACCGTTATCACTTTTGATATATACGAAAGACGATTCTCAACAAAAAAAAAAAGATCACGACTGTAATTGGCAGCCTCACAGCTCAGTTGGTAGTAACATTGCCTTCAGCGCTGTAGGTTGTGGGTTCGATCCCCACCCAGAGCAAATATTTGTGTGATGAACATAGATGTTTGCTCTGTGTCCGGGTGTTAGTATGTATCATATGTATGTATTTACAAAAAAAAAAAGACGTGTGGCACTCGGAGACTGCCGCGGTAAAGCTATTGCATAACATTTTGTATCAACTTTTTTAATTATAATTATTTATTTTTTATTTTATTTATGTAGTATTTTTTTCCCTTTGTTTTTCTTTGATATTAATTCAACTTTTTGAGCGTGGTGACCGATAAGAAAACTCTTTCAAAAAAATCAACTTTGACTTTGACTTTGACTTTGACTTTGACTTTGACTTTGACTTTGACTTTGACTTTGACTTTGACTTTGACTTTGACTTTGACTTTGACTTTGACTTTGACTTTGACTTTGACTTTGACTTTGACTTTGACTTTGACTTTGACTTTGACTTTGACTTTGACTTTGACTTTGACTTTGACTTTGACTTTGACTTTGACTTTGACTTTGACTTTGACTTTGACTTTGACTTTGACTTTGACTTTGACTTTGACTTTGACTTTGACTTTGACTTTGACTTTGACTTTGACTTTGACTTTGACTTTGACTTTGACTTTGACTTTGACTTTGACTTTGACTTTGACTTTGACTTTGACTTTGACTTTGACTTTGACTTTGACTTTGACTTTGACTTTGACTTTGACTTTGACTTTGACTTTGACTTTGACTTTGACTTTGACTTTGACTTTGACTTTGACTTTGACTTTGACTTTGACTTTGACTTTGACTTTGACTTTGACTTTGACTTTGACTTTGACTTTGACTTTGACTTTGACTTTGACTTTGACTTTGACTTTGACTTTGACTTTGACTTTGACTTTGACTTTGACTTTGACTTTGACTTCGAAGTCACCTCGACCTCGACCTCAACTTGCTGGAATGCGAAAATCACTCTAAGCAGGCATGAGTTACCAGATTGCGGGGCGATTACGTATGCGCAAATCGTCGTAATTTATTTTCGTTACGGAATTTCTGGATTCGGTCTCCACGCTCAAGGCCCGCGATAGAAGCTATGCAATAGCTTAAAAAGTATATAAGTATTCCATCAGTTATTTAGTTCCCATAGTACAAGCTTTGCTTAGTTTGGGGCTAGATGGCGATGTGTAAAATGTCCACCAATATATTTTTTTTTAATTTAATTCCCGAGTAGGTACGGTAGACATCCAGGCGCTCAGATCTTTGAAGATGTCAAGTAACACTTGCCCATCTTCTGCAGTAGTTAGCATTTCATACGTGACAGGTTGCAAGCCCACCGCCGCTTATAATACACTAGCGACCCGCCCCGGCTTCGCACGGGTAGCATGTTATTATACATATAAACCTTCCTCCTGAATCACTCTATCTATTAAAAAAAACCGCATCAAAATCCGTTGTGTAGTTTTAAAGATATAAGCAAACATACATACATACAGACGCGGGAAGCGGAAAGCGACTTTGATTTTTATACTATGTAGTGATAATACTAACTGGTTTCCTCACTATGTTTTTCTACCCCAAAGACAGTAACTAGTAGTAGGTATTTATTTAGGTACACAATAAGTAGGTCAGAGCATTATATAAAAGCTTGTAATTACGATCTTTATGTACAAAAATAACTAGGTATAAATATTTTTATTAGGTGCTTTCTGCTGGCTGCGATGGATTCTGAATTTACTTAATCTTGAACATGACTTTGGCAACCTTGCCTGCCTTCAGCTCAGTGATGGCTGTTTCATACTCCTTCAGGGAGTATGTCTTCACACCCAGCTTTTCATAGTCCAGATATCTGAAATTATTTTTTTAATGAAAAACATTGTTTTATTCTTTAACTAGCGACCCGCCCCGGTTTCGCACTGGTTTAATACATATAAAACTTCGTCCTGAATCACTCTATCTATTAAAAAAAACCGCATCAAAATCCGTTGTGTAGTTTTAAAGATATAAGCATACATACAGACGCGGGAAGCGAAAAGCGACTTTGCTCTAAACTATGTAGTGATAACAATAATATTTGTTTGGCGGGGTACAAAAATTGTCTTTAACTGGGATTTTGTACACCTACTATATACAAATGTATCTAAAATATTACATGAGTATAGAGATTGTATTACATGTTAATTATTGATTAGTGTAAGAATGTACCTACTATACCAACATTATATATTATATAGCATACTAGCTGCTCGCCCCGACTTCGCACGGGTATTACCTGGATAAAAAGTCTACCGATTTTGTGCAAACTTCACATAAACCATCTACTAAATAGTCCGAACAAAGCCTAAACATTTGGTTTGGATAGGTGAGCCCGTTCTTGAGTTATAAAATTTACAACGAAAAGTAGTATTGATTTTTATATACATAGATATATATATAGATAGTGAATCATGCTAACCCTCCTGATTCTTCTAGGCTTGGTCGCGAGAACAAGCGTAGCCTTAACCTAGCTCCTAAGACGTTTCAAATTGATCCTTGTGATTTTATTTATTTAGGTATACTTTGGGACTTCTCGCGTGAGTGTAAATGGGATATTATTGTGTAAATTTTCACCAAAAAACATGGCAAGTGTTGATTTTAAGGAGAGTCTTCAAACATAACTTAGATGTGTAAGGTTTATGGCCTAGTACTATACCTCTTGCCCATGGCTTTAAGCCAAGAGATGGCGTTGGGGAAAGTGTATGGATTTATCTTGACACCGATCAGCGTAATCTCCTTATTGTAGATCTGGAAGGGGTTCAATCTGAAAGGAAATAAAAATAAGTTGAGAGGTGTCAAGGGACACCCGGATGGAACGAAGTTCCTTTAGATTAATTAGTGAAGGAATTGTAATAAAAAAAAATATTTCTTTTAAGTTTGCTGCTTTAATAAATTCATTAAAAAAAATTCAAAGCAATTTAAATGAAGTTTCTTTTTTATATCATATCTATAGTTTACCATATAAATATAAATAAGAAACTTTATAATAAACTAAATAAATGGATTTTTAGTGTTTTTTTTTAGTTCTAAAAAGAAATCGCGCAAAAAAAATATAATTTTAAATTTGCGCGGAAACATATTTCGGATCCGGAAGTGAATGATTTTGTTACACAGAACGATACTGTCATCTGTCAGCTTTGTAACAGTCAAAACCCGGAAGCGATAGCTCTTCGGGTTACCAAATAATAAATTTTTCAAAAATTCCAAAATTTTCGAAAATAGTATTGGATTGAAATAGCAAAAGGTGTGGTGACAACTTTTCGTCAGATTTTTTTCCGTCCAGCCTCCTTCGCAACGCGCCATAAGGAACTTCGTTCCAATAAATATTTCACACAGCGCCATCTAGCCCCAAACTGTAGGTACTAAGCGGGTAATAAGTATGAGAATTGTTTGATCAGAAATCTTATCTGTCTGTTTGTCCAGGTTTTATTCGAAAACTACTGAACCAATTTCCATGAAAGCTGTATCATCTGGTAGCTTAGGGTCCCAGGAGTGTCCTGAGATATATCTGCCTAGTATATTTTTCTACGTTACTGGCAGTCTCGACAGACGTTGTCCTGTCAAATTTAAATCATTCGCCAAAAAAAAGCACTTTTAGTTTATCCCGAACTTTATGCCACCTTTATCAGTTAGGGGTATAAAAAATACCCTACGGCCTATTCTCATTCCTACCAAATATACACAAAAAAAGAAATAAAGTTTTTTTATAAGTTTTTTAAGGAATTGTGTGGTTTTATGAATCCACGGTAAAAGTGAAACTTTTAGTCTATATACTACACGGTCAGCTGATGGAACTATAGACGCCATATTGGCCTCGGCTGCTCTGAAGAGCGCCTTTCACTTTATCCCTACTCCGCGGCCGACCGTCACGCGACAAGCGATACACAGACCGAAAAATTTGAGACGATGTAATAAAAGTTTCACTTTAAAAATCATAAAAATCGGTCAAGCCGATTCGGAGGAGTTAGGTTACAAACACTGTGACACGATAATTTTATTTAAACTAAGTAGTATGTCATGTCTATGCTCGCCATCTATTGGGAGTAGTCAGAGACACATATACTTATTACCTGTATGTGTGGACATCTAGTACCTTTAAACGAGCAATTCTTGTACCTATATAATAAAATGTGAATCTTGGAAACGGCTTCAACGATTTTCATGAAATTTAGTATGCATGGGGTTTCGGGGGCGATAAATCGATCTAGCTAGGTTTCATATTTAGAAAATATTGGTTTATCTGTGTTTTCAGTATTTATGTATTACTTACGATGACTGATGAGTGGGGGGGCAGCATCCGAAGAGCACATATTTCCCCCCCGGAGAGAGATAGTTGAAGTTGATCTCCATTACTTTGCCAACTCCTAGAAAATGATAAATAAGTTATAAATACTAAAAAAAAAACTACTTTTACAAGAAAATTTGTTTTGTAACACCGACATTCTTAAAAGAAAGATACGTTATTAAATAGTTTTTTTTATGTTTTATGAAGGAACTATTAACTATAGACATACAAACAATTCTTTAAAATCAGATCACCAGATAAAAGATCATACATCAAAAATAATATATAAAATATATAAATGTCGAATAGAAAACCTCTTATTTCGTCAATTGAAAAGACATGAAAGCTGTAATAGGTACATAAAATGTATATTTATTTATGTAAGTATATATAGGTATTTATAATATAAAGTAAATATATTATGATGATGTCGTGTAACTAACACGACGAATGTAATATAATTTCTGTAAATAATGATTATTTTTACCTGTACAATCGATAATAACATCGTATAACACATCATCCTTCGCTAGCACATCTGGTGTGATCAGCCTGAAACCGGTGTCTGAAAAACAATAATACCTGAAGTTGATATAATTTTAAGGGTTCCGTATTTCTGTTGCCGCCATAACAACAAATACTAAAAACAGATTAAATATTTAAGGGAGGCTCCCATACAACAAACGTAATTTTTTCGCCGTTTTTTTTATAGATAACTAGCGACCCGCCCCGGCTTCGCACGGGTAGCATGTTATTATACATATAAACCTTCCTCCTGAATCACTTTATCTATTAAAAAAAACCGCATCAAAATCCGTTGTGTAGTTTTAAAGATATAAGCAAACAAACATACAGACATACAGACGCGGGAAGCGGAGAGCGACTTTGCTTTATACTATGTAGTGATGGTACGAAACCCTTCGTGCGCGAGTGCGACTCGCACTTGGCTGATTTTATTATGCAGTAACTAAAAAGACTGCTTCCGGAAACTGGGGGGCTAGCATGAATCGATATCGTATCGTATAGGGCTCTAGTACTCGTCAATACAAATCCAACGAGGCCAAACACGACGTGTTATGTTGTGTAGTTAGGGAGTTCCTATATTATTTCTATAGCTGTATATTCCTATAGGTCAGCTCGCTAGTAACATAATTTTATATTGTCATTGGAGATTGATAGGTATGCAAAGTTTTATCTCAATCAGACTATTTACTGAGGAGTTCCGTTGAACAGCTCCTGACTCCATCATCAGATCAGCTCGCATCACCATATTATTGCATTGTCACCGAAGTTACATAAGTATGACTTTCAGCTTAATCGGTTGAAGATAACTGCTTCAAAATTGACTTGCAAGATTCCACCTTAACAAACATAGACAAGACGAAAAAATATCGAGATACCTATTTGTCCGGGGCTTACCCTCGTATTCAAGAACGACACTATGAGAACACGCACCCACAGTGGACGAAATCTTTTTTCATAAACATCACTTTATGTGTTGAGCGGCACTATGGCGCACGCTACCGTGCGCCTTTAGAGCTCAACTTTGGCTAGAGGCACATGATAATGTGCCTCTAGTCACACTATGCAGTGTCGCACAACACATAAAGTGATTTTTATGAAAAAAGATTTCGTCCACTGTGGGTGCGTGTTCTCATAGTGTCGTTCTTGAATACGAGGGTTAATATTGTCAAACACAGTTGCAGATACCAAGCTGTCAAGTTATTTAACTCATTACCAATTGAATTTAAAGTCATAGATAATCCTAATTGATTTAAATCTAAACTTAAAAAGCTTTTGTTGAAAGGGTGTTTCTACTCAGTGGACGATTTTATAAGACATGACAAAACAAATATTATGTAGGTAATCAGGTATTGAAATCAAATTGTAATTTTAATTTGTGTTTATTTAATTTTTTTTTTTTTTTTCCTTTCTTATTTTATTTATTGCTATTGTTATTTCTTTTTCATTATCATTATTTTTATGACTGTATTTGTTATTGAGATTTATCTTTTTTTTATTATGTACCTAAATATTTCAGACACGATTGTATGATTGTTTATGAATAAATAACTGAAACTGAAACATACATTGCAAGTTAAATAAAAGCTTTTAAAAACCTTACCTAGTTTCTTAACAATATCCAGCCTTGTTTTGTTCATCTCCGAGACTGTGACCTCCCTGTGTCCATGATGATGAAGAGTGGTGACCCAGAGGTTTCCTGGAAAGACAACAATCCTTTATACCTACTAATCTACCTTACTATACAGGCTTTATAGTCCTAGTGTGAGGACAGAGTCAACTAATGGTACTGCTTTCAATTTGGAATATTTAGGACAATTTTTATGTTATGATAAGGTTCTGAGACTGTTCTTTTCTTTTGAAAAATAAACATTATTATTATTATTATTATTATCTGTAGGTCAGAAGTAATGATGGTGACTTCAATATATACTAGAGGACATTGCACACAGTGCCAAATAGTTCTAAACTAAGCAAAGCTTGTAATGAGAACCAGATAGACTGGCCTCACCGCTCAATTGGTTTCTGCTTTCTGTGTAGGTTATAGGTTCGATGTCCACCCAAGACAAACATTGACATTATCTTAAAAATGAAATGCTGACTACTGCAAAATGTCATTTTTAGACGTGCCTCTGACTAACCCCTTTAGACATCTCCAAGGATCTAAGCGCCTGGAGATCTGAGAGGATGTCTACCGTACTTGGGGATTACAGTCGTGATCCTATTTATTTTTATTATTTAAATAAAGTATTAACATAAATACTTGACTTACCGATGATGCCAGCTCCAACGATGAGGATCTTCTCGCCGACTTTCATGGGAGAGGCACGATTGAAGCCATGAACCACGCACGAATATGGCTCGCATAGACCACCTGGAAAGCAAAGAGATCAGTATTACTTAGGAGGCATATGGGAGGAATAGGAACTCCGACTCTAGAGTGACTCTAATAATTTAGCTTTTAATTATTTCATAATTTATCCAGTAGTTTTTAGGATTCCGTACCCAAAGGGTAAAAACGGGACCCTATTACTAACACTTCGCTGTCTGTCTGTCCGTCTGTCTGTCACAAGGCTATATCTCATGAACCGTGATAGCTATAGACATTTGTTTTCACAGATGATACTATCTGTTGCTGCTATAACAATAAATACTAAAAATAAAAACGTACAAAAACTAGTTCTTTTGCCGTTTTTGATAATGGTACGGAACCCTTCATGAGCGAGTACAACTCGCACTTGGCCGGTTTTTAAATAAATTTTTAAACAGAAAACTTATTTTTCATTTCTAATTCAAATTCAAATTCAAAAATCATTTATTTCAATAAAATCACAAGGATCAATTCGAAACGTCTTAGGAACTAGGTGAAGCTACGCCGATTCCACGCGACCAAGCCTAGAAATCAGGCAACAAACACGCTGGGGGTCTACCTTTTTTTTAATGATCCTTTTCTTAAGGCGCTCCATGTCGACGATTGTTTTTTTTCGAAACGAAAAAAGAAATACTTCTGAACAAGCCACATCTCCTATTTTATAATGTATAGTGTTAAGTGAATAAAGATGTACCCATCTTTAATCACTTCGATAAATAATCCTACCGACCGCTGCAATGACGACAAACAAAACGAATAAATTGATGATATAAATTATGTATAATTACTTATCAAAAATCTATTCTCATAGAAATATAGATCTACATATTACCTATCTTTAACAATAAATCACAAGTTGATTTTAATAGTAGGTATCAAAATATTTCGATCATATAAAACGTATCATTTTGAAATAACATCTTTATCGTGAAAAGTTTCTGCTATTATGTTTTCAGCTTAATAGAAATCTAGGTAGGAACCTGAAGTAATATACTTATAAAAATAGGAGATGTGGCTTGTTCAGAAGTATTTCTTTTTTCGTTTCGAAAAAGAGCAATCGTCGACATACAGCCCGTTAATGCTATGCAGAGCTCCAGTGCTCCATTCATCTAGTAGGGTTCATAATGACGCACCCTGTTCAGTTGTAATGCCATCAGGCAGCGCGAAGACCTGTTCCTGAGGCACACAGCAGTATTGCGCCCAACCACCATCCCTCCAGATTCCAATGGTGTTGTTGATGCCACCTACCATGCAATAATGGTAATTCCCCTTACGACAGAATTCACATAGGTTGCAGGCACTAGAAGCAAATCATTACGTTTTATAAGTTTTTAGAAGAAACTATTTAGTTCTACATAATAGTTATTTGTTATACAAGAGTGCAAAGTTGCTTTTTAACCGCGTGTTAAATTTTGATGACCGAGCAAGCGAAGGATTCTGAAATTGAATCACGAGCGCAGCGAGTGATTCATAATTAGAATCATGAGCGTTAGCGAGGGAATCAAAAGAGCACGAGGTGAAAAATCTTTGCACTCGAGTGCAACACGTAGCTTTTCATTCCACCTCAGCGAGGAAATGACTAAATGCAAAAAAAAACGTTTACAATCACAAGATAGGTACTTTTATTTCAGTTTAGGTATTAACTACTATATTATGACAGGTAAGTATTACAGAATAATCATAATAATGTAGTGAAAAAATGCCGCGTAAAGAACCGTGTACAAAGCAAATTGAAAAAACCGGCCAAGTGCGAGTCGGACTCGCGCACGAAGGGTTCCGTACCACATAATCAATCAATGAAAAACAGCAAAATAACATGTTTGTTGTATGAGAGCCCCACTTAAATATTTATTATAAATATTCTGTTTTAAGAATTTGTTGTTATAGCGACAACAGAAACACATCATCTGTGAAAAATTCAACTGTCTAGCTATCACGGTTCACGAGATACAGCCTGGTAACAGACAGACGGACAGCGGTGTCTTAGTAGTCCCGTTTTTTACCCTTTAGATATGGAACCCTAGAAACATAAAAAATAATTCATAATATCTCGTAACCTACCTATTTACCTAACTACGTAGTTAGCATTCCACACGTGACAGGTTGCAATCCCGTCGCCGCTTTCAAGAATACTAACAGGTTTCCTCACGATGTTTTCCTTCACTGTTATAAACACGTGTAACGCGCATATAGGTACATTTTTCGAACAGAAATATCCATTGATGCACGGCCAGGATTCGAACTCGAAATTAATTGGAAATTAATAATATCTACCTAGGTACCTATTTACCTAACTACATGAATTCAATAATTCAATTTCAAACTTTTTATTCGATCATGTGAAGTACCACCTATTTACCGACTTACTTTACCGATAGTGGTAAAATAGCGCCACCTGCCAGCGGAATCGCAAACCTCTTTCATCTTACCTCTCAAACCCCGAGCGGTCGCATGAGACCGCGAAAAGTACCTATAATACGTAGTAACATCAAATGAAACTAGATGGCGCTGGAATGCAAAAATCAAGTTTGTTGTATGGGAGCCCCCCTTAAATATTTATTTTATTCTGTTTTTAGTATTTGTTGTTCGAGCAGCAATAGAAATACATCTGTGAAAATTTCAACTGTCTAGCTATCATGGTTCATGAGATACAGCCCTGTGACAGACAGACGGACAGACGGACAGCGAAGTCTTAGTAATAGGGTTCCGATTTTACCCTTTGGGTACGGAACCCTAAAAAGAACACCAAGAAGGTTCCGAGTCAGAGTTTTTAACAAATTAAAAAAAAGTTGTATGATATATTCGGCACCATAGAGGTAGCAGTAAATAGGTTTAATGTTTTTTTTAATTCACAAACTTAGTGCACACGATGTTCTAAATTCAATTTACTTTATCCTCTAGAGAATAAAAACGGCTTTTGCACTCAGATATTGAAGAGCAAAAATACTCTTTCCGAGATGGTGGGATGAAAATATAAATTAAATGGGACGAATATAGAGTGAGAGTGCTGGTTATAGGCATTTTAATAACATTTTTTAAATACTTAAACTGTTTATATTCAAAAATATATTAACATGATTTTTAATCAACAGCTTTTGTAACAGGCGATATTTATCTATTAATTACTAGCCGACTCGTGGCAGACGTTGTCCTGTCAAATTTAAATAATCGAATAGAAAAGACTCAATGTTTTTAGTCTGTGATGTGTTGCACACCAGCGCCATCTGTACAGAAATCATCCCTTTTGCTTACTTTAACATTTTTGGGATGTTTTTCATATTTTAAAGTATTCTATTATTTATTCGGGCAGTATATCTGTCGTTTAGGCCTGATTGAGGAACAAACATACGTATAACAAACTCACAAACTTTCACATTTATAATATTATTACGATTAGGATTCATATATAAATAGTCAAAACGGGGAAATATTTAGTTGTGGTCAATCAAGTCTAGAGGTTTAACGCATCAGAACTGTCACTAATCAAAACGGACCATAGACAAAGAATTGTATTAACTAGAGATTTTAAACAAGTTTGTTCGCTATGCTAAGTTATTGTCTGCAAAAAATATAATTGACTAAAACCGGGGTAGGCACCACAACCGGGTCTTTGACTCTAGTGTCTCACAGTGCAGAGGCGCGGCGGCGGTAAAACACTATCAAAAAACATCTGTCTACCTGTTAGGATCAACAACTACAAGTTGGCCCTTCTTAAAGATGGATTTGCAGCCCACTTCGGTCACTACCCCACTGAACTCGTGTCCTAGGGGCAGAGGACGCACCTTGGATGCCGGGAATTCCCCCTAGAAATAAATAATAATAATATTATACGAATGTGGCAGATGAATAAAGTTTATATTGTACAATTAGTGCTTTCTAGTACTGGAGTAGTGCCGAAAAACCTACTTCAGTAGGTACCTTAAAATCATAGATCTTCCGGAAAACATATATGTAACGATGCAGAAGGCTGCAATTCTAAATACTTGCAGGACTGTTCGAAAGTTTTTACAGGACGACTCCAATACCATACAAAACTAGAGTGATACTCACTTGGCTTAGGCCCGTGAGCTTCACTTATACCGAAATTCCATATTTCGAGTATTAATAACGTAATAAAAATAATAATAATAATTGTTAGATTTACCAAAACATGCTCTTCTACAAAAAGCAGTTATTTTAAATACGTGTAGAATAGTAAGAAAGTTTTTACAAACTGTCTCCTCGACCGAATTGTTACCATCTAGTACGAGTAATCACCGATTAGCAACCACTGGTTCACAATTGGCTTAGGCCCTTGTGTTTCAGTTCAATTCCGGCTATTATGAGCCGAGTAAACTTAGATTTAAAAATAAATAATAATAATGTTTATTGTCATTAAAAAGAGGTAACAAAGTTCCTATGAAGTCCCTGACTCCTGAGCTAGGTACGTAGACCTGTGTTACAGAAGTCAGTGTCTTCTCTCATATATGGTTGCAATAAATGTTTATGACAAGTACATAGTATTTAAGTAAGTAGGTACTGTAGTTAATAATAAAAATAAATAACACTTGAGTCAATTTCATTTCATTTATAAGTATTCAAAAACAAAACACATTTTGTATGCGGAAAAAACTACTGAACGGATTAAAATGAAACTTTACATTAATATAGCTTATACATCAGAATAACACATAGGCTACTTTTTATCCAGGTACCACAGTTCGAGTTAGAGTTCGAGTTCGAGTTTACCTGAATAATATGAAGGTCTGTGCCGCAAACGCCTGCATATTCTACTCTGATGATGACGTCAGTGTCATTCGTGATCTTCGGAAGAGGATACTTCGACTCATACTTCAGGGTCATGGACTTCCCATCAAAAACAACAGCCTCCATTATGAAATACTGAATAAAACATAAAAAAATGAAATTAAATAGTATCACGACTATAATTCCCAAGTAGGTACCTACGTTAGACATCCTCTCGAGATTTTCAAACAGCAATCGCTATCTAATACCTAAAGTTTGCTATTTGAATGAAAGATTTTAGTTCAGTTCTGTTACCGCTAGGGGCTGGATTCCATACAAATAGCTAACGATACTTGGTAGCGACTTTAGTTAGGAAATAAATAAATAAATATTGGCGGACTAAAAATAAGAGAAGAGAGAATAAATCTAGAATATCAAGAAATCTAATTACAAATGAAAACGAATATGTACTTTGTGACTACGAATAATACCTATTGGGTAGCGAACGAATTAAGTCGCAAGATACCTACTAGTATCACAATAAGTATGGTTTCTATTTAAAGTTACGGAACCCTAAAACCTCACGTATTATGCCGAGATAACATCCGATACCCTTACTTAGTGTTTTATCATGCAATAAGGTTATTTATAACGCGTAATATAGATAAAATAACTGCTGTAAGTATTACAGAATAATCATAATATTGACGTGAAAAAATGCCGCGTAAAGAACCGCGTACAAAGCAAATTGAAAAAAGAACACCAAGAAGGTTCCGAGTCTGAGTTTTTAACAAATTAAAAAAAAGTTGTATGATATATTCGGCACCATAGAGGTAGCAGTAAATAGGTTTAATGATTTTTTTAATTCACAAACTTAGTGCACACGATGTTCTAGATTCAATTTACTTTATCCTCTAGAGAATAAAAACTGCTTTTGCACTCAGATATTGAAGAGCAAAATAGTATATTATGCAACTAGTGAATAAAAGACGGATTTAAAGCGAGGGCCGTAGATGAGTCACGAGCAAGTGAAGGATTCTCATGATTGAATCACGAGCGCAGCGAGTGATTCAACTGTTAGAATCCTGAACGACGCGAGTGATTCATGGCCCTCGATATAAATTCGTACTTTATTCAGGAGTTGCATACTATACTTTATACCATGACTACGAGAATATTTATTTAATCTAATGCCAAACTCCTTGTCGCAAATATCGACCAATCAAATCTCGAGAATTTATTTGCACCAAAGAGTTTTGAATTTCGAATCTCAGCGCAAGGAGTTTGTGTAAGCATTGAAATAGAGACCGGATATATTTTGTGTTCCAAATTCAAACACCAAAATAGTGAATAAAAACAAAACAGTGAATAAAAGGCCTTTCTAATCACTGTTTTGCGTGAATAAAATAAGCTTTTTAAAGTAGGTATGGTATAAATTATATTTTAATAGGACTGACAGTTCCTTCAAAAACTTAAAAAAACTAATATTGTCCTTTGACTTTGTGATTGGTCGATACATTTTCGTCGGTTTTCTTTAAGTTTTTTAAACGTAATTATTAAAAATTCTTACATCTATCAAAAGCTAAATTATCAGCGAGTAACATAATTATATCGGCTAGGTAGCTAGTATTTTATTTTAGTTAGGCTATATTTTATTTAAAAAAAAATTAGAGATCTCCACGACAATAGCAATAATGTAACCTAAGGTATCATAAATATTAGTTCTTTAAATCTTGTTCGTTTTAAAGTTGTGTGTTCTGTCGCACGCCAACCACCAGCATCATACTACAGCATTTTTTACCACCATCTAAATCTATACTAATATTATAAATGCGAAAGTAACGCAAGTAACTAAAGTAAAGTAAGTAGTAAAGTAAGTATTATAAGTCTGTCTGTCTGTGACGTTATCATGGCCAAACCGCTTAAAGTGTTGGCTACTTTTTCGCCCAACATTTTCTTTTGATTTTCAGGGAATTTCTATGGTTCACGATAAAGACATCAAAAATCCCGAATTTACGCGGGCGAGCGGGTATATAAGTGAATGAATAGGATCACGACTGTAATCCCCAAGTACGGTAGACATCCTCTCAGATCTCCAGGCGCTTAGATCCTTGAAGATGTCTAAAGGGGGTAGTCAGAGGCTCCAAACATTATATTTAGTGCCTGCATTTTGCAGAAGTTAGCATTCTATACGTGATGCAGGTTGCAAGCCCATCGCCGCGAGTAAAAGCTAGTAAATAAATAAAATAATAAGTACACCTTACCTTGTCAAAGAACGATCACGATCTGCACGCGGTCAATAAAAGGTAAGATATTATATTATAATATTATTAATAATATTATTGTAGGTACGTAGGTTTGAGTTTATGATAATACTTAAGATAAGTGTTATGCATAGCTAGTGGAAATCCTCGCGACTTCGTTCACGTGGAGATCTTGGGTGAGTTTTTAGGGTTCCGTGCCCAAAGGGTAAAAACGGGACGCTATTACTAAGACTCAGCTGTTCGCCTGTCTGTCCGTCTTTCTGTCACAGGTCTGTATCTCATGAACCGTGATAGCTAGACAGTTGATATTTTCACAGACGATGAATGTTGCTATAACAACAAATACTAAAAAAATATTATTAATGTATAATTTATTAAAATTAAATACAACAAACGTGTTTATTTTGCCGTTTTTTTTAGATAATGGTACGGAACCCTTCATGCGCGAGTCCGACTAGCACTTGGCCGGTTTTTTTATTGTAATCAATAGTGTCAGGAGAAGGTTCTTATGGAAAAAAAATAACAGGAGGACGTCTGTCCAGACAGCTAGTAGGTAGGTATATCTAAATTAATTCAATTCGGGCAGTACCACACTATGAAAATCGATAAGTAGGTAGGTAGGTGTTTACTAGATAATCATAATTATGTAGGTATCTATTTAATTATTATGAACTTATGATAACGTTTGTGTGTGATATACCTATAGGTATTTATGTAATAAAATTAAATGATATCGGGTATATAGGTACTTCGATCAACTATATCAACTAGATAATGGGTCACGTTCACGTACAAAAACAGCTACCGTGAAACATGCCAACTTTGCCAACAAGGGTAATTTTTTTCTTTAAAGTGCAAAAATATCTGAAAACTATGGTAACATTTATTGACTTCGGTAGAAAATAGGTTATGTGTCTAGCTACACTGTCTATCGGGTGTGTCGCTAACTTCACTCAGTAACTTGTTGGAACTCGTCGAGTGTGGTGCGTATTTTCGCGGGCAATTTTTGGTGCAAATTCAAAAGTGAATTGTGCGTGATGGCGAAAACACAGGTTAGTTTAAAGTCAAAGTCAAAGTCAAAGTTTTTATTGCTTTCATGTGTACATTATGGTCTTATATAAATATGGTATCAACATGAGCCCGGGTAGGGCATTGCAAAAGATCAATTGATAATATGTTTTACAAAAATGCTTTAAGAGTATTATATGTTATTATCTAAAGTTATAATGGTGGGTAAAGTTACCCTGTGATGTTGCGATCTACTACTGACAACATTACCCGCCATCAAAATAAGCTTAGGGTTGGCACTTACGAAACTTGTTTTTTTTTTATTATTTTTAAGTTTAGGTAATCATTCAAAACATCAGATCAGTATTACCAGAGATCTAAATAGGTAGAGTATACTGGCCTAAACTTCAAGGAAGTAGGTAAAATGTGATTCCTACATAAAATTTATAAGCTTGAATTCGGAACAATAAAATTGTTCTGGGATTTTATACGAGGGTATTATTTACATGCTACTTAATTTGTCTGAAGTTCTTCGAAGTTTAGGCAATTACTATGTACCTACTCCGATTTCTGGTACTGAGACTGAGACTTTTTAATGATTACTTCTGATATTCTTATTATTATTCCTAGCCTATACTTTTCCATTGCTGAACAAATGCTTCCTTATTCCACTTCCATCTCTCTCGATCGTTCGCCACCGAAGACCAATCCTTGGTAATAATAATATTGTTATTTGGTTTATTTCAGAAAAGCAAGCAAAAATCTCGAATTCAACAAAGAAAGTCGAGACAAAAATTGGAAGCAGTAAACATGTTGATTAAAAGTTTAGATATTAAATAAATAAATGAAAAATACTTTGTTTTTTTTTTGTTTACCTACAACATACTTTGCAGAAAAAGAAAAAAAAGCGTTAAGATCAGTTTACTGAGATGTGCCAACCCTAGCACTTTTAAAATGTGAAATGCATATTGTATGAAAAAGACAAAAACGGCCAGGGTAACTTTGCCCAGCCACTTTGGTAGGAAACCTTTCATGGTATCGTTTTTATTTCAAAAGTAAACGCCATTATTTGCCCAAATTCTTGTATTAGACTTTATGTCATCTGGATAGAGACCTTATTTGCGTCAAAAATCAATGCGGGTAATGTTGACAAAAAGTCCAGATAACTTTGCCCGCCATCAAAATGAATAAAATACTTAATTAAATATTGACGAATAATAAAATCTGATAAAATAATACATGCTCGTTATCTTTTAATTGCAGATGATAAAAGAAAATACTTACGTTCCCATAGAAAAATTATACAAAAATTGAAAATATATGAAAAATGTTGGCAAAGTTGGCATGTTTCACGGTACATTTGTTTACTAACAAACGGAGAGGAAAGTTTTAAAACAGTTATAAGTTGAAACTATTTAGAACCATGGTAGGTACCTTGTAATAAGGTCACAAATCTTTAAAATATTATCATAATAGATACGATCATTCGTCACATAAAACGAGTGGTTAAAAATCTAAGTACATATAAGTACCTATATATTATTTGTTAGCTTAAAATATAACATATTCTTCATGTATTTACCGAAAGTAAGATACTCCGGTCTTTAAATTGCTTTTTCAGGCATTATTTATACAACTTTTTAATACAAACTGCGGCATTGCGAGACGTCTATAAATAAACTGGCTGTGTTTCAAACGAACAAAACAAAATAAGAGCTCACTTCTCAAGTGAGCTGTTATTTCCCGAGACGTATTTTGTGCGCCAACCCGATATTTAAATGCTATTGTTGATCGAATGGTATTTACGTACAAACACAGAACAAAAGATACAAAAAGCGAAGCAATCAAAGAATTCTGTTTAAAAAACTAAAATGTAAACCGACGTAAATGTTTAGACCAATCAAAGCACAGAACACATAGAATCGATGAGTCAAGGGGGTGTTGTTGGAATTGGAAATATCATTATTAGATCACTTTATAGTGCAACATTTTTGATTGTAATTAAACGATAGTCATGTGTGTGTTCGTTTCTAATCAAAACTATGAAAATCCTAAACAGTTAAGTAATTGTTATTTAACTAGCCGACCCGAGACAAACTTTGTTCTGTAATTTTTATTTTTTTGTAAAATCAAATAAGAAAAAGCAATTTTAGGCAGCTTCCATTTTTTTCCCTACAAACAAACCTTAAACTGATAAAATAAATTACGAATTTTTGTAGAATGCGTATCATTCATTACTCAAAACTGCGTTGCTATGACGACTAATGTTTTAAGTCTGTGATGTCAGATTTGTTGCAAACTAACGCCATCTATACCAAAATTATCCTTAATGTGTTTTTTATCATTTAGGGGTTGATTTTCGGATCATAAGTTCCCCCTTTATTTATTCTGATTTTTTATCTACATACTACAGCAAAGTTCATCCTCATCCGTTTTATCGTTTATTTTTGATTAGAGAACAAACATAGCAGCCTTATCACAAACTTTCGCATTTATAATATTAACAGCCGAACCCGTGACAAACTTTGTCCAGTCAAATTTCAATTATCGAATAGAAAAGACTGAATGTTTTTAGTCTGTGATGTCATAATTTGTTGTACACCAACGCCATCTATGCCAAAATCCTCCCTTTTGCGTTTTTTATCATTTTGGGGATGTTTTTAATTTTTTGTAGTCTATTATCTATTTTTAACTTACATACATACAAACTCACAAACTTTCGCATTTATAATATCTGGGGGCACGGCAGTGCCCCCGCCAAGTCTAGCAAAAAGCGGCACGGCCGTATACCATCCTTTTCTCGAAGCAGTTCAGGCCATTTTCGACCCCCTATAACTTCGTTGTGGATAAAACTAGAAGCCTGAATTTTCAGTAAACAAGCAGGCATAGTATAAACTCGGTATATTTCAAATTTCATTCAATTTGAACCAGTAGTTTAAGAATTATAACTAGTCAAAGTTTCCTATTTTGTCACTCACTCACTCAATCACTGACCGATCATCAAAAGTTTAAGGCACTTCTAGCAGACATAGAAGCTTCAAATTTTGAATACAATTAGTGGTTTGTGTATAAATCAAGGAAAAACCTAAATATTTTGCAATTTCGATCCAGTTTTCTAGATATACCGACTGCATAAATAACTTTGTAACCCCATATAAATATATAGGATTACAAAGTTACATTTGCAGTTAGGCACCTAGTTATGATTATGTTCAAAGGTAACTTGTAAAATGGTCAACGGAATGATAGTAGAAGGTACCGGAAAGGAAAAAAAACCGGCCAAGTGCGAGTCGGACTCGCGCACGAAGGGTTCCGTACTATTATTTATAAAAAACGGCAAATAAATCACGTTTGTTGTATGAGAGCCCCACTTAAATATTTATTTTATTCTGTTTTTAGTAGTATTTGTTGTTATAGCAGCAACAGAAATAGGTACATCATCTATAAAAAAAATTACTGTCTAACTATCATGGTTCATTCATTCAGCCCTGTGTGTGACAGATAGACGGACAGACAGACGGACAGCGGAGTCTTAGTAACAGGGTCCCGTTTTTAACCTTTGGGTACGGAACTCAAAAAACTAGGACTATCTACAAAAATAAATGAGATGCTATCAAAAACATAACTTGTAAAAAAAGCCAAGTCTCGCAACGCAACTCAGTTCTTCTACCGTAAAAAGTTGTGAGATCCATGTAATACCAAGTCGGTTAATTTAATCAGTCCCTACTTTAAAAGGGTCCTTCTGCCTTATGTTATTACGTAATTAGCTTACCCTTAAAGTAGGGACTGATTAAATTAACCGACTTGGTATTACATGGATCTCACAACTTTTTACGGTAGAAGAACTGAGTTGCGTTGCGAGACTTGGCTTTTTTTACAAGTTATGTTTTTGATAGCATCTGTTTTTCCCGATCTTTACGCCATCCATAACACATAAGGGTATGAAAAATAGATAGTAGCCGATTCTCAGACCTACTGAATATGCATATAAAATTTGGTAAAAATCAGTGAAGCCGTTTCGGAGGAGTAAGGTAACTAACATTGTGATTTGTGACATGAGAATTTTATATATAAGATTAGGATTCATACTATACTACGGCCGTTCTGAGAATGCGTTCCTGACTCCGGGTAGACTCAGCCCCTACAACTAAAATTTCTAGCAACACCTTATACAAATTGCAGATAAATACTAGGGTTCAGAACCGGGAAATCCCGGTACCGAAAGTACCGGGAATTCCCGGTTCTTTTGTCAGTAAAAAGGAACCGGGAAATCTAATTTGATTCCCGGTTCTTTCGGTACTTTCGGGAATTTTATTTTTATAACTCGGCGGGCCTCGCAGGACTTGCCACGTGCGAAAAGTAAGAAAAAAGTGTCGCGCGTTTGACTCCAAGGTAAGTATTACGTTGTTCCTCATACCAAACAATGGTGACAGAATGTAATTTACTTCAAATACGACGTATTATCATACTCCTAATATGATTTTTGTGATATTATAAACAAAACCACAGTAATTTTAGGGGCCGGTATCTTATCTTAGCCTATATCGTCCCACTGCAGGGCAAAGGCCTCCCTCCCTTCTTTTTACACCTTTCGATCTCCAGCTAAGTTGCGCCAGTCATCTAAATGACTGTCGAGATCGTCCTGCCATCTCCTCCGGAGTCTGCCTCGAAGGCGTGTAGTTTGTGGGGACCAATCGTTTGTTATTTTGGCCCAAAGATCGTCCGGCATGTGAGCGACATGCCCTGCTCAATCCCATTTGAGTTTGGCCGCTTTATGGGTGACGTCAACTATTTTTGTTTTGAAGCGTAGTATCGTGTTTCGTATGCGGTCTGTGAGTCTGACTCCTAAGATACTACGCTCCATGGCTCTTTGGCAAACCTCGAGTTGGTATCTCTCATGAGCTGTCGGGAACCAAGTCTGTGCACCGTACGTTAGAATTGGGAGAATGCACATGTCCATAAGTCTGCGCTTATTGCAGAGTGGCAGTTCGCCATTCATAAGATGTTTCATCGACCAGAAGTTTCTCCAGGCGTTTTCGGTGCGTCGAGCAACTTCGTTTTGTTGTGCCTGGAATGAAACTATCTGGCCGAGATACACATACTCATGGACATACTCAATCTCCACATTCTCCACGTACAATCTCCTCTTCGTGCCATTGGCTGCTTGGTCTTGCTCATATTCATTCGGAGTCCCACATCTTGGTCGGCTTGCTTGGTTCAGTCCTTGAAGCATATCGCCTAGTTCTGCAGCTGTGGGGGAGAAAAGGACAATGTCGTCGGCGAAGCGCAGGTTTGTTAGCCTGCTATCTCCGACGACGATGCCCTTCTCAGCCCATTTGGGCTTCAATCGCTTGAACACTTCTTCCAAAGTTGTAAACTGTTTAGCTAAAAAGCTGTAAACAATTTAGGAGAAAGCGGGTCTCCCTGTTTCACGCCTTTTACAATTTGGAAAGAGAGCCCCGTGAGTGAGGTTTTTATGGATGCTGTACTATTGCTATAGATATTACGGATAAGTTGAATGTACGTTTAATTTATGTTCTGATTAGAAAGTGCCTCGAATAATGGTTTTATGTTTTATGCTATCAAAAGCTTTTGAGTAATCTACAAATGCAAGATAAAGTGGGATATTTAATTCTACATGTTTTTTTAAGAGCTGGTTAAGGGAATGGAAATAATCCGTCGTGGAGAGGCCAAGGCGGAAACCCGCTTGTTCTGGTGGTTGATGTAAATCGAGCTCACCGGATATTCGATTTTCGATAATTTTCATGAATTGTTTAAAAAGGTGTGAGATAAAACTGATGGGACGATAATTGCCAATGTCGGACTTTTCACCCTTTTTATGTATGAGTATAATGGTGGAGTGGCAGAAATTATGAGGAAAAGACCCGGTCTGAAGAATGTCAAAGGTTCGTAAGGTGTGGGAGTGGTACTGGTTCTCCGATTTTTAAGGCTTCGTTGGTAACACCATCTGTACCTGGGCTCTTGCTATATTTCATGCTGCAAAGCGCGCGATGAACCTCTGGTCCTGTTATCGGCTCTATATCATTTTTCTGATATATATTCATTCCTAATGTTATCTATTCTCGTCGATCTTAATTGTAGTTGACTTTTGAACCTTATCACTTGTTTTATAAATCAAAAACTGCCAAGAACCGAAAATACCGAAAGAACCGGGAAATCCCGGTACCGATTTAAAAAAGTACCGAAATTCCCGGTTCTTACAAAGAATACCGGTTCCGGAAACACTAATAAATACCTATTTATCTTCAGCGAGCGCTTCAATCAGGTGAAGCTTGTTTACAAACTCGTCTCCTAAAATTTTAAATAATATTGTTAGCGAAGGGAATTCCTTTTTTGTTGGCCATTAGGACATCTTTGTTGCTTGGTAGAAGGCATCGACTACACAGCCCAAAAGTCGATGGTAGAAGGTAATGTTTTGGCATGAAGGTTCATTCTGATAAGGTTGAACTCAAATTCAAGTTAAAAAATCATTTATTTCAATAAATTCACAAGGATCACTTTGAAACGTCTTAGGAGCTAGGTGAACAACCATTGTCTAGAAGAATCAGGCAAGATGCACTGTTGTAGAAATTCTGATGCGTTGAACTTGCATATTTTTAATAGACTTGAAGAGGCAGAGCACATTTTTCCTGTTCATTTGTTTTCAGCATAGTGGGGCTCTCGCTTTGTTCAATTTGTTGAGTCTGGAGTGCTGTTATATTTCTCTCATTCATTTTAGGTCCTCCGTTCATTAGTATTGGTATTGTGTTTTTGTAAATTTCCATTTCTTGTTTTTTTGGTAGTATTCCATTTTTATCTAGGTACTAGCTGTGCAAGAAAGTGGTCCTGTCAAATTTCAATTTCCAAAATTTTCTTATAAAAAACACTAACGAATATAACAAGAAAAAAATTAGCAAAATCAGTTCAGCCGTTCACGCGTGATGCTGTGACCAAGGGAAATAGGGATTCATTTTTATATAATATAAGATATTCTGATATCCACAGTCCAGTGTAGTTGAAATATCTTGTGCTAGAAAGTAAGTATTTTAATAACGATGCGATTATTGAAATTTGGACAGAACAAAGTCTGTCACAGGTTGGCTAGTTATACTTAAGAACTCGCACCTGCATCTCAGTCGTTTAATCACACAACAGCCACAGAGTTTGTTAAATAACACCTATTCCTTATAAGTATAAATTACATCACATCTGTGGCTTGCTTGGTATTCCATTGTGAACAAGAATGTGAGCTGCTAAATTAATTTTCTGAGTGTATACCTTATCACATACGTTGCAACGTTATGGCTTTTCTCTTGTGTGAATACGCATGTGGCTAGTTAAGGAACTTTTTTGAAAAAATGCCTTATCACATCTGTTGCAACAATGTGGCTTTTCTCCAGTGTGAATATGCATGTGGATTTTTAAATTACTTTTTCTGTTGAATTCCTTATCACACCTGTTGCAACAATATGGCTTTTCTCCAGTGTGAATATGCATGTGGATTTTTAAATTACTTTTTCTGTTGAATTCCTTATCACACCTGTTGCAACAATATTGCTTTTCTCCCGTGTGAGCTTGCACGTGGGTAGCTAAGTGATTTTTGCGAAGAAAAGCCTTATCACATATGTTGCAACGATACGGCTTTTCTCCCGTGTGAATAAGCATGTGCATTTTTAAATTACATTTTGTATTGTATGCCTTATCACACCTGCTGCAACGATATGGCTTTTCTCCCGTGTGAATACGCATGTGGGTAGTTAAGGAATTTTTTTGAGTAAAAGCCTTATCACATCTGTGGCAAAAATATGGCTTTTTTACAGTGTGAATACGCATATGATTTGTTAAAGTAGTTTTTTGAGTGAATGCCTTATCACATATGTTGCAACAATATGGCTTTTCTCCCGTGTGAATAAGCATATGATTTGTTAAAGTAGTTTTATGAGTGAATGCCTTATCACATATGTTGCAACAATATGGCTTTTCTCCCGTGTGAACACGCATGTGGGTAGTTAAGGAACTTTTTTGAGTAAAAGCCTTATCACATCTGTTGCAAAAATATGGCTTTTCTACAGTGTGAATACGCATATGATTTGTTAAAGTAGATTTATGAGTGAATGCCTTATCACATTTGTTGCAGGAATGTGTTTTTCCACTTGTATGTAATTTTAAATGTCTGGATAATTGATATTTGGATGTTTTTTTTATATTGCACACATCACAATAGAACATTGGAAGTATATGTTTGTATTTATCATTGTTTAAAGAAGGTTCTGTATTATTTGAAATGTTATTAATTTCAACATTTTCATCAGAAATCTCCATTGTCATCTCTTGTATATTGATTTCATCAGTTTCATTTGTTTCTTCTTTTACAACTATTTGTTCTTCCTTAATAGTTTCAGCAATACATCTAGTTTCTGAATCAATGTTTATGGAGACGTGATTTGTCACCGCCACAGATAAGTTATGCATTCTCTGAGACTGCATTGTGACCATATTTTGTGTTAGCTGAAAAAACAAAATAATTAACAAGGTAAGTTATTAAGTTAATTAACAAGCCCCCCACACATAACGGACTAACTTTCGAGTCCGTTTCCCGCATTTAGACTAGACTCCAATACCTAACTAACTAAAACTATTAATACAATAGAAAATATGTCATAGGTAGGGTAGTTTTTTTTATCGAAATTTATATTTTTATTTTTATTCAGCTTCGTAGGTAGGTAAATCAATTAAATGCAAGTACAGTTTTATACCTCTGTGCCTTTTTGCAGCAGATCTTGAAGAATTCTGTTGGATTTATGTGCCACATTTGAGAATCTATGGCACCTCTGCAGGTGCCGGTGACAGACATAACAGACTGTGCTAGGAAGCCCATTTTCTCTTTCTGTGTGAAGCTGAAACAAAAACAATAATGGTAAGCACCTAGTGCTTGGAAAGCCATTGCTCATTCTTGCGTCAGATCTGGCTCTAAACTTATGCTCTTTATCATTATGACATATATGCTCTTTGTCTAAACCAAGGAACTTATCTTATTTATGCTCTTTGGAACATAATACTCCAGGGAACGAACATGGAATGGAACACATTAGTGGTGAGCGTTGCCCAACATAGATAGTTTTTAAACCGTCTATTTCTCTTTACAACGATAACGCGTTTACCAAAAGATGCAAAACTATCTATTTTCATATCGCTACATTTCACGTCCATTGCTCGCTATTCACCACAACGACACTTACGAAAACGCTTCAAACGAATCAAGCGATAGCGTTATGAAGTTATCGACTAAGCAGGTTAGAGCGAAACAGCTACATTTAGCGTTAGTATGCGTAGAGCAGGAGAGGGCAGTATGTTACGGATCGTAACTTCGAGATTAGAATGAACAAAAATACACCTTATAGACATAATAGATATTAGGACGAGATTAGGTTGGCCTTGAACTTCAACCTCATGGTAAATGTGACCCATTTCTTTTTAGATTAGTTCATTTCATACGCGTCACGAGCTGTATTGTTTTTGTTATTCTAATTATTTTAGTACCTAATGTGTGTTTTTTGTATGGAGTGAGTAACGGAATCACCTAAATATGTAAATAATAAAGATTTTAATAGTATCAACTGTATTATTTTAGCGAGCTTTAAACCTCTTCGATAACATGTTAACCACATTTAGGAGTCGAAGTTTTGGTTTAAATTAACGTAGATATTGCGTTTAAACATATGTTATAAAAATAGATAGTTATGAAAAATAGATAGTTTTGACAACGTTATTTTCTATCGAATAACGATTACGTTACGTTATTTCAAAAAGCCGCAACGACACATAACTAGAACACATTGGAATTTTGGAATGGAACACACACTTCAAGTCTTCAAGCAACTAGCAACAAGCAAGATAAGGATGGGAATAGACGTCCGATCCGATTGTCTGATCAGACTATCGGATCGGATTCACTCAATACACGTCCGATTTTTGCGTCAGACATTTTTTGGTTTTACTCTTAGTCGTTTTCGAGCTGTGCTGTGATGCGCACACGTCCTCACAAGCCAAATTATTCATTTGCCGATCGTGATAAGCTTCAATGCCCGTATTCATATTCATATTCATTTATTGCTCCAGTTGGTACAATGGTCTTAACATATTTGTACAGAGTTTCTCAACATGGGCCCCGCTAGGGCACTACAATAATATATTATTCTAATTACATACTAATTAAAATAATAATAATAAAAATATATATTTATATAACTAAATATATATAATTAAAATAGAAATCTTTGTTTATTAATTTTTAACCATAAATTCTTTTATATTATAGAAACATTTAGACACTAAAAAGGTTTTAAGGTTTTTCAAAAATATTGAGTTTTTTTCTATTGATTTTAATTTTGAAGGGAGCTTGTTATATATTTGAATGGACATGTGATATGTTCCAGATCTGACGGTATTATATATTTTACGGTAGAAAACCTGAGCTGCGCTACGAGACTTGCCTTTTTTTACAAGTTATGTTTTTGATGGCATACATACTAACACCCAGACACTCTCCCTCGTATTCAAGAACGACACTATGAGAACACGTCGTGACGTGAGATCCTTAAGGTTAAGTTGATTGTGGTGATGGTAACATCCCTAGATGCGGATATATCATTCGTTCGTTCCAATGTTTCAAAAATTAATTCTGGAATCTGGATTGGTTGAACGCGCGCGCGAGCGCGACCAATCGGAACGAAACGAAGGAAAGGAAGAGTGAATGTGAATCAATGAGCGCGTCTGTCTGTTTTAATTTCTCTGTATTGTATTGTATTCTGTTCTGTCTGTAGTGTCTTGTCTGTTAGCTGTTACTGTTTTCGAATATTGATTGTTGATTGACGCGTTGTGTATTTGCGATGGGCAGCTGTATTTATTTCACGTTATTCCTGTGTTTTAGCACAAAAGGTGAGTAAAACAATCTAAATCTGTGTAGTTTTATCTCAAACGACTTCTATTCTATGCGTAGTTTCTACCTCAAACTTGGAAAACTGCATGCCGTGGTGATTCAAGTTTCGAACGTAAAAACGACACGCCCAAGTTTTCTTTTGTTGTTTTTAAAAAACTGTTTTTTAGGTATTGTTTATATTTTTAATTAAAAGAGTTTTTAATCCTCTAAAGAACACGTTATACCGCTTAAATGACTTACTTTCTATTCAAAAAACATGTGTACGTTTATGATAGAAATATTTTTTTCACCGGCAGATTAACTACTTTTTATGCAGACAATAAGTACCTACATATGAAAAGTAATAAAATATGTTTGCGATTCTACCAGGTCACTGATGGAATACATAGTTATGTACATACCTACTTTTTTTGTAAATACATACCTATCTAGATACCCTAGCTTTTACCCGAGACTTCGTCCGTAGCCTATGTCCTTTCATAGACTTCAAACTATCTCCGTATGAAATTTCATCACAATCGGCCCAGTGCTGTGGCCGTGTTAACGTCACAGACAAAGTTACTTTCTCATTTATAATATTATAATATTAGTATAGATTCTATCAGTCTTCTGGTTCCCATAGTACGAACTTTGCTTAGTTTGGTGCTAAGGTATAATGTCCACCAATTTTTTTTTTAATATTGCAGTACTTACTACAAAATCCTTTTTTATATTGTTTTAGTGCTAACACAGAGAACTCCGACAATATCACATATAACTCAAGAGCAGATAAGAGACATCGGGGGACAGGTGGATTTGCAATGCTCCGTACACTACTCGCAAGATTTTCCCGTCATTTGGGTAAGTTATAATGATAGGTAGCTGTTAATAGCTTAGCTAGTGGAAACCCCATCTTTATCCCACACTTTAATAATAAAATTATTTATTCTTCTCTCACTAGGTAGGTAATAATAGACTAGGTGGTTATCTACAGGGTGTATCTACATACACAAGAATCAGTTGAGCTATCTAAATATCATTGCCATTATTTATGTAAAAATCTTCGGGTTATCTTCAAATAAGACTATATCGTCCGCAAATCGTAGGTGGTTCAATTTTGCACCTAATCAAAATGATAGACTCACTCAACGAAGAGAGTAAAAAGGTAGGCCTACACATAAATAAAGACAAAACAAAATTGCTAACAAACTCTGAACCAGTCGCTATAAAAATTGACAATCAACCACTTGAGTACATGCCCGACTACATACAGTCGTGGTCAACTAATTAGGGACACTCTTTGGTTAAACCGAATTGTGAATTTATTTTTTATTTTCCAACGAGTCTAAACCATATTCCATATCTCTTAATGTGCCCGATTATACAAACAATAACAACTTCTTAAACATTAAACCTCTTTACAGTATAGCTGATAGATTATCGTAGTGCTATTTGTTCAAATAATGCTGGCTGGCCATTTAATTAGGGACACTGAGATATTGCGTTCTATTTTCAAAATTTGAATCTCAATACTTTTTTACTTCTTCTCTTATTGTTTCGTGGTAGTTTTGGCGGCAATCCCGATATTTATTTTAAGTTTTGAAAAATATTTTGAAGAAAAATGGGTAAAAATAAAAGTTGCGATCCAACACTACGAAAAATTATCATGAAGTTTGTTGTCGAGCATGGTTGGCCATACCGAAGGATAGCAGAACATTTAAATTGTTCAAAAACTATGGTATACAATGCAGTGCAACATGTCAGACGCAATAACACAGATTTAAATGTGCCCAGAACAAAAAGATCGAGAAAAACAACTCCGCAAGAAGATAGAATGATAACCAGGTTAGCTAAGAAAGATCCGTTTCTAGGCTCTATTTTAATTAAACACGAAGTGTTTGGGACAGACGAAAGAGCTGGTGTCTCAGCGAGGACCGTTCGACGACGTCTGGTAGAAGCAGGGTTGTTCGGAAGAGTGGCTCGCAATTGTTGAAGAAAGAACATAGAAATGCTCGTTTGGCGTTTGCACGTAAATATGGACATTGGACCTACGCCCAATGGCAACATGTATTATTCTCTGACGAGACCAAGGTTAATTTGATTTCTTCAGATGGAAGGCAATACGTACGGCGTCCAGTAAAAGCGGAAATGAATCCAAGATTCACAAAAAAGCAGGTGAAACATGGCGGTATATGTGGGGTTCATTTTCTGGACGTGGAGTGGGACCTGTGAGGAAAGTTCAGGGTAACTTAGACCAACATCAATACAAGGCAATATTGGAGGAAACGATGCTTCCCTATGCTGAGGAGCATCTCCCTATTATATGGACGTTTCAGCATGATAACGACCCGAAACATACCGCCCGTTCAGTCAAGTCGTTTCTTACCAGTCAGTCAGTATCGGTGCTAGATTGGCCAGCAAATAGCCCGGACCTTAACCCAATCGAGCACCTTTGGCACGAAATCAAGAAAAAAGTAGCCACTTATCGTACCACAACTTTAGATGAACTTAATGAAGCTTTTTGTGAGGCATGGGCAAACATTCCTGTCGAAACATGCCAGAAACTGATAATGTCTATGCCACATCGGTGTCAAGCGGTAATTACTAACAAAGGTTTTGCTACTGGGTACTGATTTTACACGTAATAAAATGGAGCTGTTAAAGATATTATAATACTGCAGATTATTAGTTTTGTTTAACTCTATTTTTCATTATAGTTTACTGTCCTTAATTAAATGTCCAGCTACAGAATTATACCTTAAAATTGAATACATGTTCAACCTTTGATATTAAATACTTTTTTCTATTTATTTATTCTTTTATTTACAGCCATTTAAAGCATAATAATCGGACCAAATTATGCAAATAATAGTTACTGAGAAATCAATAGGGTTTTATATTTGTATGTACATAACCGGTTATTGTTCTTCACTATCTTGCATGTCCCTAATTAGTTGACCACGACTGTATATCTAGGACAGATAATATCTCACAAAGATCAAACCACCAAAGAAATTGAACGAAGAATAGGGAACGGATGGAAAAAATTCTGGTCTTTGAAAGAAGTCTTGAAATCCAAGGAACAGAATATGAAAATAAAAAGGAAAGTCTTCAACACTTGCATACTTCCAGTCTCCTATGGATGCGAAACCTGGGCACTCACCGAACATCACCGAGAAAAATTGAAACGCTGCCAGAGAGCCATGGAGAGAAGCTTGACAGGAATAAAAAAACAAGACAGAGTAAGATGCAGCATAATAAGGACCAAAACCAAAGTTATTGATATAATAACACGGATAGAACAACAAAAGTGGAGATGGACAGGTCACATGTTACGCGACCCTCAAGATAAATGGTGTAAAATTATCTCTGACTGGTATCCCAGAGATGGCAGGAGAAGTAGAGGACGTCAACAAACAAGATGGGAAGATGATCTGAAACTCACGGCTGGATTTCACTGGAGAAGAGCTGCAAGCGACAGATCCCAATGGAAATTGTTAGAGGAGGCCTATGCCAAGAGGCAAACTGAGCTTCGGGACATATTATAACAAGAACATAATTGCATTTATACATAAGAGAAGTTCAGAATAAAAAGGCTTATTATTATTATTATTTATTTTTAAATCTAAGTTTACTCGGCTCATAATAGCCGGAATTTAACTGAAACACAAGGGCCTAAGCCAATTGTGAACCAGTGGTTGCTAAACTGTGATCACTCGTACTAGATGGTAACAATTCGGTCGAGGAGTCAGTTTGTAAAAACTTTCTTACTATTCTACACGTATTTAAAATAACTGCTTTTTGTAGAAGAGCATACGTATGTTTTGGTAAATCTATCAAATTGAGAGACTGGAAAAGCTGTTTGGGAATGACTCCTGTAGTTGATATGACAATAGGGATTATAGAAACCTTTTTAAGTCTCCACATTCTAGTAATTTCATCTTTTAAGTCAATGTATTTGTTAAGTTTTTCAGCTATTGTGCTCTGTAAATTATGAGTATTAGGAATAGCTATGTCTATGATAAGTGCTGTTTTATTGATTTTGTTAATAAGGGTCAGATCTGGTCTATTGTAGTGTGTAGTTTTATCCGTAAGAATTGCTCTGTCAAAATATAGCTTGTGAGTATCATTTTCCAGTACTGTCTCAGGGATATATTTGTAGTAAGGTGTTGGTCTAACCATAGGTGATATATCTATCAGTTTGTACTTAGCAGCTAATCTCTGGTGAATAATATTTGCTACTTGATCGTGTCTGTGCTTATAGTCAGTCTGGGCTATAGTTTTGCATGCTCCTGTGATGTGTTGGATTGTTTCTGAGGAGCTATGGCATCTACGACATAAATCAGTTGTTAAGTTTCGGATCTTCATTATATGTTTTTGATAGTTGCGTGTCTCAATCACCTGGTCCTGGATAGCAATCATGAAGCCCTCAGTTTCTGGGAAGAGTTCCCCTCGTCCAAGCCATTCGTTCGACGCATCCTTGTCGACGTTAGGTTGGCTTAGGTCGTGGCGATGTCTACCATGTAGAGATTTGAGGGTCCATTCGTTTATTAATGTTTGTCTGTCTGTAAGTTTTTCGTTTTTTTGAGTGTTTACATCTTTTAAGTTGAGTGGTGTTAATTTTTGGTCATTTTGAACTATAACAGTGTGTAAAATGGATGATTCAGTCTTCGTATGGAAATATGCCCTAAGCGTGGCTATTTGTTTGTTATGCAAGTTTTGAATGTCTATTAATCCTCTTCCTCCTTCTGATCTCGGCAGAATTTGTCTTTGGACACATGCTCTTGGATGATGTTTACGATTTTTGGTCATCGATACGTTAATAATACGTTGCATGTCTTTCAATTCTTTTTTGGACCAGTTTATAACTCCAAAGGAGTAGGTCAGAATAGGTATTGCATAGGAATTTATAGCTTTTATAGTATTTTTAGAACATAGTTGTGTTTTTAAAACGGAATTTAATCTATGCTTGAAATTTAGAGTGAGTTTGGTTTTAGCTTCTCTATATAAAATCTGTTTCGATTGATAATAGCCTAGGTATTTGTATGCTTCGCTTTCATTTAGAGGTGTAATTACCTCCCCAGATTGCATATCGTAACTGTGTTCGTAGTTTTGTCCTGCTCTGATTGAATTTATTTTACATTTATCTATTCCAAACTTCATACCAATATCATGGGAGAACTGTTCAGTTAACTGTATAAGATGTTCTAAGTCAATTTGTGATGAAGCATAAAGTTTAAAATATCATCCATATAAAGTAGGTGGCTTAGTTTATATTCTAGATTGTCGGTCTGTAAGTCAGTTTCTATGCCGTGAAGAGAGTAGCCAATGTCAGATAAATTTAAAATATTTGACAGAGGATTGAGAGCAAGGCAAAACCCGTTATGGTTTTGCCTTGCTCTCAATCCTCTGTCAGCTGGCTGAAAGCATCACCCTGGAATATTCCACGTTGTATTCGAATGGGGTCAGTTTCGATAAGGCTATTTGAGGATTGAGCTCGTAGACGTGTTGTCCATCGATTCATTGAGTTGCGCAAAAATATAGTTAGCTTTGGATGAACTTTATAAATTTCTAAAATATTGATAAGCCATGAATGTGGCACGGAATCATACGCTTTTTGGTAGTCAATATATGTTGTATATAGATCTTTCTTTTTTTGTTGTACCTGTTTTAGAATTACAGAATCTATTACCAATTGCTCTTTACACCCCTGACTAAATTTCCTGCAACCTTTCTGCTGTTCATCCAATATGTTATTTAAGTCTATATGTTGGTAGATCAGTTGCGATAGACATGCTGTTGTTATCTTGTATATAGTTTGTAGGCAAGTTATTGGTCTGTATTTGGCTGGGTTAGTGATGTTGTCTAGGTCTTTGGGTATCATGTATGTAACTCCAGTTGTAATATATGTTGGCATAGTGTCGGGGTTTAGGATGAAGTTATTTATATGGTTATACAAAAAGGGGTGAATATGTGTAAATTTTTTATACCAGTAGTTGTGGATGTTATCGGATCCCGGAGATTTCCAATTGTGAGTGGCTTTCAAGACCTTCTGAAATACTTCTACAGGAATGTTTTCATATTCCATTCCTGAAAAAGTTGCGCTTTTGGCCTGTTCTTCAGCGATCCAATCTGCTTCTTTATTATGATCCACAACGTTTTCCCATAGACTAGCCCAGAAATCTCATAGTTCGTTTGGATCTACTATATCAGAGTGAGTTGCACGTTGCTCTCTAGATGTTGGCATGTTGTTCGTCGTTTTGGTGAGGTTTTGATAAAATTTCTTTTCATTGTTCTGAAATTGGTTGTTTTGTGTTTTACGGAGTGAACATGCTTTGTATCTTCTCAATCGACTACTCATGACGATTAGTTTCTGTTTAAGTGTATCTAGGAAGTGTGTTAAATTACTGTTCGATTCTTCGTGAACTGTGTGTATTTTATAAGATTCTAATATTTTATTGACGTGTTTAGTGATAGTTGAGCTCCTATTTCCCTGTATGTATTGAGTTAATCTCCCTATCTTTTTTCTCAGGTCCTCTATTTTCATCTCAATTCGTCTTTGCCATCGTGGTTTTGTTTGGTGCTGGGTTCGATTCTCTAAATCTTCCAAAGGTATTCGCAATTTCGAACCGTTGACTTTAGCTGCAGTCCAAGCAGCACAATACACTGTCGTCTGTAGGGATTCGAAACATGTGTTGATGTTGATAATTTCAGGTAGACTAATTGTATTGAGATAGTCAACAGCTTCCGCCAGTTTCCTTGATGTCTTCTGCTTTGGGATATATGGTCTTTCTACAGGATCTGTGTGTTGAAAGTAATCTAAAGCCTGTCTAAATGTGTCATCTATTTCTACGTGTCTGTCATTTGAAGGTGGGTTAGCATTTGTGTTACTTTCTGTGTCTATGGAGTGTTGTGTTACCGGTTCATAATTACTTATTAATACAGTGTCTTCAGTCATGTTTAGAGGTTCAGTTTGGTTTGACAACGTTTGTATGTTTGGCTCTAATTCATTAGCTAATTCATTTCTAATGCTACTCAACCTATCATCAGAAATAAATTTGTTAGAAATTATAAGCCTCCTTTGGTCAGCTATCCTTTGTTCACTTATGTGAGACAGGTGAGGAAACATGTTAACGAAATACTGGTGTAGTGGTTTTCTATATGCTGTTTTATTCGTTTCTAACTGAGTGATTCGGAAGTATTCTCTAATAATGGCTTCGTTGTGTTCTGTCGTCCATTTCATGCGCTGCCCATTTGGTGCGGGTTGTGATTGGCTTATGGTGTGTTGAGTAACCTGGTGTTCATTCGCATTCAGATGAGACTTTACTTCCTCGCGTATTTCGTTGATATGATTGGTTGTAAGTAAACTGTTGCGTAGAATGGCTCTTCTTTGGTCACCTAACCGTTGTTTGCTAACTTCCATATGTGGGAATTTATTTATAAACTCATTATGTAGGCTCGTGAGATATGCTCTGGTGTCGGATTCTAGTTTTGTAAGTATAAGGTATGTACGCAGGACGAAAGCATTCATTTCATCTGTCCACTTTTTGCGCGTACGTGTTTTAGCCGCGGCGGGTGCAGAAATATCGACTGTTGTCAACTGCACAACATCCTCGGCCATTGAAGATTTTTGGGAAGGAAGAGAAGGTGAAGAGGGTTCAGAAATGTAGTTTAAGTAAGAAGGTGGTGAAGAAGGAAGTGATGAGAATAGAGATTTAGGCGAGGATAGGTTTGATTGGGCTTCTTGTGGCTCTTCAGCCCGCTCAGTTCGGCTCTGGCTCCTTTCCTCGATCGGAGTTAACCGCCGTTTTCCAAATTGGTCGCTCATCCTGCTGCGACGTGCAGTGCCGGCTCCTGATGTGCTCCGGCTTCTTGTCTGTGGTCGTAGATTGTATCTTCTGTTGAGCTCGCATTGTTCGGGTTCCCCGGCAAAGGGCCGCCCATTACCCTCGCCACCGATGGTCTGCATGCTGTAACGTCCAGCATCGGCTCCAGACGTGCCCCGGCGATCACCCCCGGGAAGCGACCATATACGTACATTCTTACTAGGCTCCATCATGATGGGTTTGCCATTGCCCTTTTTTGTCACCTGCTAGGTTATTTTGTTGCAGGTGTCCGCCCCTCACGTGGCTTAGATGTTCAGCACGGACGTAGGGTTGGGCTTAGAGGGGCTTATTATTATTATTATTATGTAAAAATCTTATTTATAAAATTCTCGTGTCACAGTGTTTGTAACTAAACTCCTCTGAAACGGCTTGACCGAAGTCAGGAAAAACTGAAAGTGCTTTTCTCTGAGGGATTATTGAAATTTGTCAGGACAGCTAGTAAGTAAATAACACCTACCAGTCTCTTAGTCTTGAACTTACACTAGCATGTTTGACCTGGATAGGTGACAAGTAATGTAGATTATAATTGACCTCAACAACTAAGATAAAGATATAGTGTTCTTTATTATAAGAATAAGCAAGATGCTAAAAAAACCGGCTAAATGTGAGTCGGACTCGCGCACGAATTATTTGGCACAACATGACATGTGTTCTTCTATTTTCCTCTATCAGTCATCTCACCACTCACTCCTTTCTTACCCATTTCATCTTAAACATAGTCCATCCATCTTCTCTCTACCTTAGTTTTACAACATTACCATAAATATTACAAATTATTCTGTATAGGTATATATTTTTATGCAATTATATTTTACTAGCGACCCGCCCCGGCTTCGCACGGGTAGCATGTTATTATACATATAAACCTTCCTCCTGAATCACTCTATCTATTAAAAAAACCGCATCAAAATCCGTAGTGTAGTTTTAAAGATATAAGCAAACATACATACAAACGCGGGAAGCGGAAAGCGACTTTGCTTTATACTATGTAGTGATTAGAACTACTGCAAAATGTGGCATGTGCCAAATATAATGTTTGGACGTGCTTCTGACTATCACCTCTAGACATCTTCAAGGATATATACTTGGGGATTACAGTCGTGATTCTATTATTATTATTATATTTTATGAGCCAACCTATTGTAATCACCTTAGTTTTTACTTTTTAAATCACCATTCTTTGTTGAGGTTTATCCTGTGCATCCATTGCCTGGAAGACATCACTCTTAGCGATAAGGCCTGTCACATTGTTTCATTAACTGGTGAATAACTTAATATTATTTTCAGGTTAAGTACGACCAGAGCAAGTCGGTTGAGTCTATCCCACTGTCCAACAATGCCAATCTCATCATCAAAGACTCGCGTTTCTCGTTGAGGTTCGATGATGCTACTGCCACCTACACACTATCGGTAAGTTTTTATTCTATCATTGCTTTCTAAAGCTAAGTTGAAACGATCAGTAAGTTAAGACACTCACAATGGAACTCCTTAGTAAATACTTTGATTGAGTAAAAACTTTGCATACCTGTCAAGTTCTGATGACAATGTTATATGATGTGACAGGTGATAGCGCGTTGGTGTTTGATGGTATAAATGATTTTACAAAAACAAATTTTTCAACAGAAAACTTATTAGGGTTCTGTACTCAAACGGTAAAAACGGGACCTTATTACGAAGATTCCGCTGTCTGTCTGTCATAAGTCTGTATCTCATTTCTCCGTGATAGCTAGAAACTTGAAATTTTCACAGATGATGTATTTCTGTTGCTGCTATAACAACAAATACTAAAAACAGAATAAAATAAATATTTAAGTGAGGCTCCCATACAACAAACGTGATTATTTTGCCATTTTTTATAGAAATGGTACGGAATCCTTCCTGTGCAAGTCCGACTCGCACTTGGCCGGTTTTTTATAATTGTTTATTTGTATTCTTCCAGATAAAAGATATTCAAGAGAACGATGCAGGCTGGTACCAATGTCAAGTGCTCATTTCCATCTCGAACAAGATAGCAGCCGAGGTGGAGTTGCAGGTTCGACGCCCACCCATCGTCAGCGACAATTCTACCAGGTCGCTGGTCGCTAGTGAAGGAGAGAGTAAGTCAAATTGGAAACAAGATAAAATAAACAATTTTCTTTTCACCTTAAAATAAAATAAAAAATAAATAGGATCACGACTGTAATCCCCAAGTACGGTAGACATCCTCTCAGATCTTCAGACGCTTAGATCTTATGACGATGTCTAGTGGGGTTAGTCAGAGGCACGTCCAAACAATATATTTGCCACATGCCCATATTTTGCAGTAGTTAGCATTCCATACGTGACAGACAGGTTGCAAGCCCATCGCCGCTTATAAGAACACTAACTGGTTTCCTCACGATGTTTTCCTTCACCGTTGTAAGCACGTGTTTTTGATGCGCATATAAATTTTCGAACAGAAAAATCGATTGATACACGCCGGGATTCGAACCCACGACCTTCAGATTGAAAGTCGAGGTACATCCCACTCGGCCAACACGGCTTTCACTTTTTTCTATGCGATTATTGAAATTTGGGCAGGACATAGTCTGTCACGGGTCGGCTATTTTATAATATTAGTAAATATTAGGGTCTTTAGACTATGTATGTGAGTATTAACAGTTATTTTTTGTAGGTGTGCAAATGGAATGCTACGCTGGTGGATTCCCAGCTCCGAAGATATCTTGGAGGCGAGAGAATAATGCTATCTTACCTACCGGGGGATCTATCTACAGGTAACCAATTCAATATTTAATAGGTCTCACAGCTCAGTTGGAAACTTGGAAGTAGTTCCCAGGACGAATATTTGTGTGATGAACATAGATGTTTGTTCTGTGTCTGGGTGTTATATTATAAATGTATCATTAGTATAGTATGTATATAATTTGGTTCCCATAGTACAAGCTAGTTTAGATTTTCTTAGTTTGGGGCTAGATGATATGTGAAACTTCTACCAATATTTTTTTTTTATTTACCTATTTTTTTATTAGTTACTAGTGGAAACCCTCACGACCTTAAGACGCTGCCAGTCGACGATTATTTTTGTTCGAAACGAAAAAAGAAATACTTGTGAACAAGCCACATCTCCTATTTTATAATCACTACATAGTATAAAACAAAGTCGCTTTCCGCTTCCCGCGTCTGTATGTATGTATGTATGTATGTTTGCTTATATCTTTAAAACTACCCAACGGATTTTGATGCGGATTTTTTTAATAGATACGAGTGATTCAGGAGGAAGGTTTATATGTATAATAACATGCTACCCGTGCGAAGCCGGGGCGGGTCGCTAGTTAACAATAAATCACAAGTTGATTTTAATAGTAGGTATATAAAATATTTCGATCATAAATTCTAAAACGTATCATTTTTAAATAATATTTTTATCGTGAAAAGTTTCTGCTATTATGTTTTCAGCTTAATAGAAATCTAGGTAGGAACCTGAAGTAATATACTTATAAAAATAGGAGATGTGCCTTGTTCAGAAGTATTTCTTTTTTCGTTTCGAAAAAGAGCAATCAGCGACTGGCAGCCTCTTAAGACTTCAACCCCGCTGTACCTCTTAGAGCTCATACACACGAACGGCACGATGTTGACGGCAGATGTAACTTCAGCCGTCGACATCGTGCCGTCCGTGTGTATGAGCTCTTAGGGGTTGAATTTCGGGAATTCCTTTCTTTGTGCACCCACTACACACCCCCATGTTTCAAGTTTCTACTCATGGAGTAACGCAGGAGTTTTGTATATCTTCTATTATATAGAAACACAAAAAACCGGCCAGTGCGAGTCGGACTCGCGCACGAAGGGTTCCGTACCATTATCTATAAAAACGGCAAAAATAGTATATTATGCAACTAGTGAATAAAGGACGGATTTAAAGCGAGGGCCGTAGATGAGTCACGAGCAAGTGAAGGATTCTAATGATTGAATCACGAGCGCAGCGAGTGATTCAACTGTTAGAATCCTGAACGACGCGAGTGATTCATGGCCCTCGATATAAATTCGTACTTTATTCAGGAGTTGCATACTATACTTTATACCATGACTACGAGAATATTTATTTAATCTAATGCCAAACTCCTTGTCGCAAATATCGACCAATCAAATCTCGAGAATTTATTTGCACCAAAGAGTTTTGAATTTCGAATCTCAGCGCAAGGAGTTTGTGTAAGCATTGAAATAGAGACCGGATATATTTTGTGTTCCAAATTCAAACACCAAAATAGTGAATAAAAACAAAACAGTGAATAAAAGGCCTTTTTATTCACTGTTTTGCGTGAATAAAATAAGCTTTTTAAAGTAGGTATGGTATAAAACACGTTTGTTGTATGGGAGCCCCACTTAAATATTTATTTTATTCTGTTTTTAGTATTTGTTGTTATAGCAGCAACAGAAATACATAATCTGTGAAAATTTAAACTGTCTAGCTATCACGGTTCATGAGATACAGTCCTGTGACAGACAGACGGACAGCAAAGTCTTAGTAATAGTGTCCCGTTTTTACCCTTTGGGTACGGGACCCTAAAAATGAATCCCTATTTCCGTTGGTCATATGAACGGTTAGACCGAATTTGCTTATTCTTTTTTTGTTGTAATCATGTCAGGTGAAGTTTCTTACGGATAAAAATGAATTTGACAGGACAACGTCTGTCGGGACTCGGGACAGCTTGTTTAGTTAAATAATAATATATAGCCCAAACTAAGCAAATATTATATACCTACCATTTTATTTTCCCACTTCGCGTGGGGTTGGCACAACATGTTTTACAACCAGCCGCCTGCCTGACGTCAACCCTCTTTGGGACATAGATTCATTACATAAGATACATTGCAAGAAAAATATAATTTATTTACAAAATACTTTTCAGGGGTAATATTCTGAAAATCGCAGCTGTTCACAAAGAGGACAGAGGCACTTACTACTGCGTCGCTGAGAATGGAGTTGGGAAGGGAGCTCGGAGGAACATCAATTTGGAGGTGGAATTTGCACCGGTTGTCACAGTGCCACGGCCTAGGCTAGCTCAGGTGAGACATTCCGACTCAGTTGTGATATAAGCTAGCTCAGGTTAGACATTCCAACTCAGTCCAGTAGTTTCGGAGCCTATTCGATGCAAACAAACAAACAATCAAATCTTTCCTCATTATAATATTAGTATAGATTTTAAATATTTTGTCTTTGATTGTAGGCGCTACAATACGATATGGATCTCGAATGCCACGTGGAAGCTTACCCTCCTCCAGCTATAACCTGGCTTAAGGACGAAGTTCAGCTCTCCAACAACCAGCACTACAGGTGAGACATTTAAAAGGTCGTGGGTTCAATTCCCACCCAGAAAAAAAAACGTTTTTGTAATGAACATACATAGTTATTTGTGAAAATACGATCACGACTGTATTTCCCAAGTTTGGCAGACATCCTCTCAGATCTTTTGTAGATGTTAGCATTCCATACGTGATAGGTTGCAAACCCGTCGCCGTTCTGTGTCTAATTGTTATAAAGATAGACATTTTATTTTCCTTTTCATAATCCTATAGAAAAAAACAATGCCAATTTATCCCGAGTTGAATCATTAAAAAAACCGGCCAAGTGCGAGTCGGACTCGTGCACGAAGTGTTACATACCATTATCTAAAAAAATACGTTTGTTATTATGGGAGCTCCATTTAAATATTTATTTTATTCTGTTTTTTTTTTATAATTTTGGGGATGTTTTTAGTATTTTAAAATAGTCTTATGTTTTTTTCTGGCATTATATCTAAATCTACAGCAAATTTCATCTTAATCCGTTTTGTCGTTTATTTTTGATTAGGGAACAAACATAGCAGCCTTATCACAAACTTTCGCATTTATAATATTATTATGATTAGTAGTATTAAGATGTTTTTCAATATTTCAGTAACTTATTACAATTTGTTTCAGAATTTCCCACTTCGCAACTGCTGACGAGTTTACCGACACGACTATTCGAGTAATTACTATAGAAAAGCGTCAGTACGGCCTGTTCACTTGTAAGGCGCAAAACAAACTGGGCACCGACGAAGGAAAGGTGGAATTGACAGGTGGGTAAACAATACCTTCTGCGCTGTACGTTGTGGGTTCGATTCCCACCGACAAACATTTGTGTGATGAACATAGATGTTTGTTCTGCGTCTGGGTGTTATTATGTATGATTTACAAAAAAAAAGTATACAAGTATTCTATCAGTTATCTAGTTCCCATAGTACAATAAAGTAAGTATTGGTGGACATTTCACACAGCGCCATCTAGCCCCAAAGTAAGCAAAGCTTGTACTATGGAAACTAGATAAGTTATACAATATAATATACTTTTTTTATTGTAAATACATAAATAAAATAAATAAATAAATAAATATTGATGGACATTTCACACAGCGCCATCTAGCCCCAAACTAAGCAAAGCTTATATACTTTTTTTTTATTATACACCCAGACACAGAACAAAAAAAGTATTTATTTATTTATGTCTTTTAAAACTTTCCCGTAAGTATATCAAAAGGAGTAATTTATTGACATGCCTTATTCTATAAAGTAGTCTTTAATATTATTCAAGTAAATTTTTTGTTTGTTTTTTTTTTTTTGCATTTTTTGATAATTTTCAACTTTGCTTAGCAAGTAAGTTAGGCTTAGCGTTGGTGGAGATCTGTTGTTAGCATAAACTAACTAAAACTCGTAAAAGACTATCGATCTTATTATGTTATTGTGGAAAAGTAAAGTTTTAAATAGTTATTGTTTTGATAAAATTGAATGTGTTTTAAAAACGTAAAGCTAAACTAATTAAAGTAACTATTTAGTCGTTTTTAGGGTTCCGTACCCAAAGGGTGAAAACGGGACCCTATTACTAAGACTTCGCTGTCCGTCTGTCTGTCACAGGGCTGTATCACATGAACCGTGATAGCTATACAGTTGAAATTTTCACAGATGAAGTATTTCTGTTGCCGCTATAACAACAAATACTAAAAACAGAATAAAATAAATATTTAAGTGGGGCTCCCATACAACAAACGTGATTTTGCCGTTTTTTTATAGATAATTGTACGGAACCCTTCGTGCGTGAGTTCGACTCGAAAAAGGCTGATTTTTTATGAATTTTATTTAATATTTTATACACCCAAGTCTCATTTTAGTCAACACCAATTTACATGTTGATTAAATTTGAGTTGAAATTTCCAAATCACGTTACGAATATCTTAAAAGTCAAAACTATCCTAAGTTTTAAAAATGTCACTTTGAGGTTACGCTAATTTAGACTTTAACGTAAAAGGAATAAGATCGATCGTATATTATTAAATTTAAATCAGTTTATGGTAACCACAGAATTTGCCACAACCATATCAGTTTTGAAATGATGATAAACTGACAGTAATTTGTAAAGCTTATCAGTTTCGTAAAAATGTAATGTTTATTTCAATTAAATAAAAAAATAGGATCACGACTGTAATCCCTAAGTAAGGTAGACATCCTCTCAGATCTCCAAGCGCTCAGACCCTTGAGGATATATCTATAGGGGTTAGTCAGTCACGTCCAAACGTTACATTTAAACGTTTAATTACACATTTTTACTTTTAGTTAATCAGCATTGAATAAATTCTTTATTTATTTCGATTTGAATTTTATTGCGCATACTCGTATTTTATAGTGTTTGCGTGTAACTTTGTAACTTGAAACTTGAATTCTGATAAGATATATTTTGATACCTGCCATAAAACCTTAATGCTGACAATGACCTTAAACTTCAATTCTGACATTTAATTCCAGCCATAAAACTTAAATTCTGATACCAGAATTCCAGCCTCAAAACTTAAATTCTGATACCAGAATTCCAATCACAAAACTTAAATTCTGATATCAGATCGTTTCCATTCCGAGAAAAGATTCCTTCAAAGTTACACGTCAGCCTAGCATGACGCACGTCGCATGATTTTGTCAATAGAGTCTATTATCCCGGTGTGCCCACCTGCATGTGGGCAGACACGCTACAGCGGAGTTGCAACAGTGGCACCATCTCTTGCCACCATTGTCACATTGGCTGCTGGCTACGCCGTCTACGCTTACGGCAGGTGAGAATATTTAGCTTTAATGCTTTTTAAAGGTTTGTGTAATATATTTATTACTAGCTTTTCTTGACTGCATAATTCAGAAAAACGATTTTTGACCACTTTATCGTAAAACATTGAAATTCTTGAAAATCTAAAGATTTTTTTGGGAAAAGAAGTAGCTTGTCCGTCCCAAGACTTAAAATATCTCTATGAAATTTCATCACACTCGGCCCAGTAGCTTGGCCGTGATAATGTTACAGACAGGAAGACAAGAGTTACTTTCGCATTTATAATATTAGTATAGATTTCTTAATTAATTAGGGGGTAGTCAGAGGCACGTCCAAACATTACATTTGGTACATGCCATATTTATTTAGTCGAGACCACGATAAAGAATTAAGCAACTAAAACGTACCGTAATGAAATTACGTTTCATCGAATATTTTTTATTTGCGCCTATTTTGTTTTTGCCCGAATCTTTGTATTGATTTTGAGTTTAATTTTGCATAAACAGCATGGTAGCATAGTTTGAAATGGAGAATTTAACCTTATGGAAATAATGTAATATCAATATATTCGTTATATTTAAAAACATATCACTACATAGTATAAAGCAAAGTAGCTTTCCGCTTCCCGCGTCTGTATGTAATATGTATGTATGTATGTTTGCTTATATCTTTAAAACTACACAACGGATTTTGATGCGGTTTTTTTTAATAAATAAAGTGATTCAAGAGGAAGGTTTATATGTATAATACATGCATAATATTGTAGAGAAACACTGATAATTTTAGAGGTTTCTAATGTGATGTCGTAAATAAACACATTTTTTTGCGCTTACATTGCAAATGCTGGCTGAACCCCACGAGATATATCAAAATAATGTACTACAGTATTGTACACCTTAAAAACGTCTACAAAAAAGTCAACGATGGTATTAGAAATGTCTTACGCACAGCGAAGCGGGCACGGGTCAGCTAGTATATTATATAAGAAACGTGGGATGATGACATTTTGTTTTTAGGGTTCCGTACCCAAAGGGTAAAAACGGGACCCTATTACTAAGACTTCGCTGTCCGTCTGTCTGTCACAGGGCTGTACCTCATGAACCTTGATAGCTAGACAGTTCCATTTTTTACAGAATCTGTATTTCTGTTGACGCTATAACAACAAATACTAAAAACAGAACAAAATCAATATTTAAGGCTCCCATACAACAAACGTGATTTTTTTGCCGTTGTTTATAGATAATGTTACGGATCCCTTCGTGCGCAAGTCCTACCCGCACTTGGGCGGTTTTTTTTTGTTATGTTTATAAATGTGTAATATGTTTCAGAGTCGCCAATCCCCGACATTAACTACCCCGGACTACAACCGGACCCACAGTATAGTGCAGCGAGCAATCACACCAATATGGTCCTTATGATAATAGCATGGTTAGTAATGTCACACGTTTTCCAGCAAAGGTCCTGAATTTTTCGGTCAAACTTACTGGATTTTTTCGTACATATATACCGAATTTTCGGTCAAATGTATTGGATTTTTCGGTCAAATGTAATGGATTTTTCGGTCAAATGTAATGGATTTTTCGGACAAAAGTAATGGATTTTTCGGTCTATAATTTTGGATATTACGAAAAAACGCACGAACTCATGGCGATGTGATGATTTTATAAACATTCTAGAATTTCATTCATGACTTAAAAACATCAAATGATTTGTTTTTTTTTTCGATTGTCCTGAATTTTTGACTGAAAGTATTGGAAGAAGAAAATAATTATGAACAACAATCCAGAATTTTCTCTAGAACATAACAAAGTTTGGAAAGTCCTGAATTTAAGTTACTAAACTATGAATCTTTCAATTGTAGTCTGAAAAGCACTAATTAAGTAATTACTAAGGTTTTTGTAGCGTTTTCTATCTTAGATCTAAGTCTCTCAACTTAACGTACCTGTGAAGTGAAACCAATAATATATGTAAAATAAATGTATTTTTTAAATGTAAAGTTTAGCATGACATAGCAACGCATTTATTACATTTAACTTCTTAAAAATTGATATAGCTTATTGTGATTTTCATATCTTTTTATACAAAAATCACATAATATTAGTAATTGGTGGAAATTTTGTTGTTTTCACAAAATCTGACTAAAATTTCGTAAAATACGATCGCTCTTATTCTATTTACGTTAAAGTCTAAATTAGCTTAACTCTTAAACGCCCTTATTGCAATGAAAGCTTTTTTATATTGTGTGTTTCTTATATAAACTTATATTATTTTAACTAAATATTAAATAATCATTCCAATGGACTAATAAATTGGCATCTAATTTTATAAGTACTGATATTTCGACTTAAAAATTCCCTCCAAAAGGACTAAATATTTTATTTAAGCTTTTTTAATTAATTATACAAATTTTTTGGTATATTTTTAAATCTATAAATAAGGTCTGATATTATTATATTAAACCCCTGTCTAAAGTACTAATCGAATAATAAAATTTTACTTCATTTTTAAAACTTTCGTGTTTTTCAATGTCAAAATGGGAAGTTACTCACGTAAAAAATATATCCTAATCCTGTATCCTATCCTAATAATATTATAAATGTGAAAGTTTGTGACTTTGTATGTATGTTTGTGCCTCAACCAAGCCTAAACGACAAAACGGATAAATAAAAAATAGACTAGGTACTTTTAAATAAGAAAAACATCCCTAAAATTATAAAAAACGGCAATTGGGTTGATTTTGGTATAGATGGCGCTGGTGTGCAACAAATCTGACATCACAGACTAAAGACATTCAGTCTTTTCTATTCGATTATTGAAATTTGTCAGGACCACGTCTGTCACGGGTCGATTAGTTGTCTATAAACTATGTTTTTTACGTGAATAATTTCCCGTTTTAACATTGTTTTATAAAAATGTAGTAGAAAAATGAAAAACACACTTTTAATAACAAAAATAAAATAAATAGGATCAAAACTGTAATCCCCAAGTACGGTAGACATCCTTTCAGATCTCTTGGCGATCAGATTCTTGAACATGTCCAAAGGGGTTACTCAGCACGTCCAGTGTCAAAAATTTTGCAGTACCTAGCATTTCACACGTGACGACAGGTTGCAAACCCGTCGCCGCTTACAAGAATACTAACTGGTTTCCTAACTGAACTAAAAAGCAATTGAATGCATATACAAAGTTTGATGGCTGTAAGCCGTTGAGGAGCTGATCCTGACTGCATTATTGTTAGTATCATATTATTGTTTGGACGTGCCTCTGGCTAATCTCTGTAGGCATCTTCCAGGATCCGACTGCATGGAGATCTGAGAGGATGTCTACCGTACTTGGGGATTATAGTCGTGATCCTATTTATTTAATTTAATTAAGGATTGCCTAAGACAATGTGTTATTGTGTAGTTATTAATTAGTTCCATGACTGAGTATAATAATTGCCATTGACAGAATCTCGGTTGATAATTTTATATTGTGAAATTTAATATAAAGGTTTTTGTTGAAATAAATGAAAATATATCAATCATTGTTTATTTTATTTATTTAATAGTTATGATATACAATACAATACCAACTAACCCTTGATTACGTAAGTTTTGTTGCTATCTATTTCTATTTGTAACCGGTAAATATGTCTGTTTTTATTATCTGCTTACAAAGCGCCATCTAGCATTACACTAAGCAAAGCTATGGGAGCTGGACAACTGAATACTTATTATACTTTTGTTTGTAATTATAATTACATACATAAAATACATTATAACACCGAGACACAGAACAAACATCTGTGTTCATCATACAAATTTGTGTCCTGGGTGGGGATCGAACCCACAGCTTACAGCACAGAAGGCAGTGTTACTACCAACTGAGCTGTGAGGCCAGTCGAATTATTTTTAAAACTGATATAGAATTGCAACAATACTTACATAATGAGCTTAGATTTTATACATCTTACATGACCTACATTAATAAAAGCTAGTTTATGTCTATAATATTAACTATTCACAATTACAGCTTTTGGGATAAATAGATTACAATTCGGTGTTTCATTTTCAGTTATTTATTTCATAAAAAGTTATACATTCGTATTTAAAATTATAATAATTAAAAAAATATACAACGAAATTACATTTAAAAAACATTTTTTAACCGATGAAAAAAGGAGATTTTTATGTAGGTACCTACGCATTTAAAATTATAATAATTAAAAAAATATACAACGAAATTACATTTAAAAAACATTTTTTAACCGATGAAAAAAGGAGATTTTTATGTAGGTACCTACGCACGTATCTTTTTACCTGGTGATCCTATTAATTAAATGATTTCTAATGCGTTAGAAATCATTTAAAAGTTCCTTATTAAAACTTAAAAAAACTAAGACTTCGATTGGTCGAAACATTTTAATCGGTTTTCTTTTTAGTTTTTAATACGTAATTAAAGATATATTGAAGGAGAACCCCTCAGCCCCCTGGGGGACTTCCCAAGTCCGGCCCTAGTTTATGTTGCTCTTAACATTACCAGAACATTTTGAAGATGCACCATATTAGATAGAATGCCACCGCGCTGAAAAGTATTCTTGTTATCTGGTGTATATAATAGAGCCTGAAACAAAATTAAATATAATCAGTAAATATTATGCCATCAAAAACATAACTTGTAAAAAAAACCAAGTCTCGCAACGCAACTCAGTTCTTCTACCGTAAAAAGTTGTGAGATCCATGTAATACCAAGTCGGTTAATTTATTCACTCCCTACCTACTTTAAAGGTCCTTCTGTCTTAAGTTATTACGTAAAGGTTAGCTAATTACTTAATGACTTGGCTTTTTTTACAAGTTATGTTTTTTGATGGTATCTCATTTATTTTTGTAGATAGCCCTACTTTTTAGGGTTCCGTACCCAAAGAGTAAAAACGGAACCCTGTTACTAAGACTCCACTGTCCGTCTGTCCGTCTGTCGCTGTCTGTCCGTCTGTCTATCACATGGCTGTATCTCATGAACCATGATGCTAGAGACAGTTGAAATTTTCACATATGATGTATTTCTGTTGCCGCTATAACAAAAAATACTAAAAACAGAATAAAATAAATGTTTTAGTGGGGCTCCCATACAACAAACGTGTTTTTTTGCCGTTTTTTTTTATAGATTTTGGTACGAAAATCTTCGTGCGCGAGTCCGACTCGCACTTGGCGGGTTTTTTAGTTTATAGTACGGTACAAACAAATATATATATATTATATTACCTCTTTATAATAATAGTAAACTATATAATTAAATTTGCGATTCTAATTGATCCAAGTGATTTCAATGAATAAACGCTATTTTGATTTTGATTTTTTGATTTTCTGCTGGTAGAGAAATGTAAAATGCGGGTCAACGGGTGTAAAATGCGGGGATGTATGTTTGTATGTGTCGTATAAAGTTAGTCGTACCTTTTCCACTTGATCCTGGCTGCGGGTAGTGTGTCATCGCTCTCCTTGAAGAGATATCTTCGGATGCCGAAGAGATAAGAGTCGAAATAGTCGTCCCAATCTATTGCTCTCATGCTGAAGGGGAATAGCTGTAAAATTAAATAAATACAAATTTATAGACATATTACACGGTCCCTTCTAGCCTCAACCTAAGCAAAGATTGTACATGCACAATTTTATTTACATTGTACAAGCTTTGTAAAAATATAAATAACTTAATACTTATAGTTTTTATAAATATATACTAGGTGGCCTCACAGCTCAGTTGGTAGTAACTCTGCCTTCTGCGCTGTAGGTTGTGGGTTCGATCCCCACCCAGGGCAAATATTTGTGTGATAAACATAGATGTTTGTTCTGTGTCTGGGTGTTAATATGTATAATAAGTATGTATTTACAAGAAAAACAGTATATAAGTATTCTATCAGTTATCTGGTTCCCATAGTACAAGCTTTGCTTAGTTTGGGGCTAGATGGCGCTGTGTGAAATGTCCACCAATATTTATTTTATTATTATTAATGTGGTAATTTTTACACATCATAGTTTGGCCCACTATCAAAATTGTGATGCCTAAATCTATGTTAATACCTTCTTATCAGCCTCTGTCGTATTATCCCATAGTCCACGGACCCGTCTGTTGCAGAACTGAATCTCTGTCGTGCAGAAATACGACAGTACAGAGGAAAGCTTGTGGATTTTCTTGTAAACCTTCAGCATCCTGAAAAAAAAACAGTCTTTACTCACAGTAATTATCATCGTTATCATCTTCCTGCTACCCACATAGTGGGGCACAACATTTGTTCTTTTTTTATTTTGGTGTCCGTAATCTCATCAAACTCCTTTCTTACTCATCTTTCACAAACGGAAGTGAGAAATGCGGGTCAACCCTCTTCTCTCCCAGCATTTCGCTAACTCACATTCAACAAGACGTCGCACATCAAAACCAGCATTTTACACTTTCGACACGCAATTCTTTCACACCTCTAAACCCGCAAAAAATAAAAAATAGGCACACGGCTTTAATTCCCACTCAGATCCTTAAAGACTGGGGCTTAATGGGGGTAGTCGGGTACGTTCAAACATTTTGACACTTACTTTGGTTTCCGTCCTATGCACACGGCTAAGCCGTCCACTAACGTAGCTGGTATCAGATGCAGCATCACCATGTAGATCCGATTCAATATGGCTGACTTTGTCAGCGTCAAAGAAAAGTACCTGAGTAGTAAAAATGGAGAGTAGAAGTCGTTAGAATTACTCAGCCTAAAGCCTTACCACAAGCTCATAAGTAATATTAAAACAGAACTACTCAAGGTGCGAAATTAATAACACTACGAACTCGTAATATTGTTTTAATATTACTTTAGGAGCTTATGGTAATACCAGGATTAGAATATTATCGTTTATTTTGTAAGTATTTTAAATAATTCGAATCAGAGAATCTTGTAAAAGTAATGGAGTAAAATTAATAGGATCACGACTGTAATCCCCAAGTACCTACGGTAGACATCAGATCTCTAGGCACTCAGATCCTTGAAGATGTCTAAAGTGATTTATAAGTGGCAAGTCCAACATTACATTTGTATGGAGTCTAGAAATAATCAGACTGTATATTTGCAAACTTTGAAACGTCTCCAAGATTAGATGCCTCACCATACAGCATCAGATAAGGGGTGATTGTCTACTCTCGCACTGTTCTTCTCCAGGAAGTCACCCCATGTGATGCGGTTCTCGACAGAACTGACATAGTTGAATATTAACGGCTCAGTCGCTAAACTGAAAATAGATTGATTATTTGTACACCATATCAAAAATACATTAAAAAAAACAGGACATAAAACAAACAATAAAAACAGCTGACAATGAGCAGCTTTGTCGCTAACAGCGATCTCTTCCAGGCAAGCTTTGAATGGACAGGATAAAATATGTAAAAATTACCTACTCATTTCGCGTCTTCATTAGCGTGGCTTTGAAGACTTGGAACTTTTATTGTACTTTGACGTGTTATTTCAATTTAACTCGGGGGGACAATTTAACTTAATAACTAATTTAAATTTAACAATTTAATTTCCCGAAAAACTAACCCCCAACGTTAGTTTTTCGGGAAATAAAAGTATAATTATCAAGCAAAATCAATATAACAAAGCTTGTAGTTAGGTAGGTACTATGGGAGCCAGATTATAAATAATTAGTGTAATTGGTCTTGTACCTACCGTGCTAATTATGTATAAATAAATAAATTATGTATATCGGTACTTTTTACGTTATTAACACCCCGACGCAAAACAAACATCTATGTTCATAATACAAATATTTGTTCTGGCTAGAAATCGAACCCAGTGAGGTGGCTAGTGTTGCACGACAGTAACCCACCTTTCTCGCTGTGTCGTGGGTACACTCGCCGCTGCTGCTATAAGTCCGTTAACGACCAAATCCACAGGCACTATGTCGGCCGTTACATCACCGTCGCACTCTAGCGTCCGTAATATACCCGTGACTGGAACATAATGAATATAAATCCAACCGAACAACTCCTACAAGGATAGAGATTACGCTCGGGTTTATTTTAAAACAATAAAAAAAATAAAAATAAAGTTAAATTAATACTCACACATAAAAAGCCTTGTGTGGTGCCTAGACTTTCAATCCGACGGTCGTGGGTTTGAAACCCGAGCGTACATCTATTAATTATACTATATAAATAAAAAGGATGTGAATTTTACACAGGCACCGACACAACACTACCTTACCTATTTTTTGGAGTCATACCACAAGCTCCTTAAGTAATATCAAAACAATACCTATTCTTTTAATATTACTTTCGAGTTTGTGGTACGGCCCCTGTAATTATTGACCTATAATTATAATCACTACTATAAAGCAAAGTCGCTTCCCGCTTCCCGCGTCTGTATGTATGCTTAAATCTTTAAAACTACACAACGGATTTTGATGCGGTTTTTTTAATAGATAGAGTGATTCAGGAGGAATGTTTATAGGAATCAGCTTTACACCCGTGCGAAGCCGGGGCGGGTCGCTAGTTATCAATAAATTAGTATTATGACTATTATTGTTATTGTTTAAACTCACCACTACCGACAGCAACGCCTGTAGGTCCGTACATGTTGTCCAACCAACACTTTAAAGGCTCTTTGGCTGTTGATGTTACTGAAAGGCAATATTTATTAGCACTACCCTCTAAGATCACAAATTTTGTGAAATGATGATTTAATGACGCCCTCCCCACACCCTTGTCACACACGATGCCACACTGAAGGTTCTCCCTTCCCAGGGGGTACGAATTCCATGAGTGATGGGATGATTATTTCTCGAGTCTCTCCCTCTTATACGATGTCACACATCCACCTCCTCCCCTTTAAAGTGTGATGCATTTATAGATGGTTAGATGGCCCCGTGCCTGCAACTTTAGTGTCTTAGTATCGGTATGAAAAGTTTAGTAGGCTACGTGATGATTGATAGGCAAATATACTATTAGGTATATACACGATGAAGTTATTTTCAAACAGACTTTAGCCCCTGCTGTACCCCCTTTAGAGGTTGAAAATTTGGAATTTATTTCTTAGTGCACCCTTTTACACTAAAAGGAATACACTCTGCAAATTTCAAGTTTCTAGGACCAGTGATTTAGGCTGTGCGTTGATAGATCAGTCAGTAATGCAAAAGTTTTATATTTTAGGTTCTCCTATGTGATCATACCTGATGCCTTCGTCTTACCTATAGCAGGTCTGAATATACCGATCGGTAGCCCTCCAGCACTTATTCTTAGCTCCTTCTCAGCCAAGGCTTTGGTAAAGGTGTATGTGTTTGGCCATGATCCCAGTACCCTGAAAAAGAAACTTTAAATTAATCACATATCCAAAATGTCCATACAAGTATAAATATCCGACAAAATAAAAGACGTTAGTTTATCACGTAATTACCTACCTTTAATTTATTTTCCCGACGTTTCGGCTATCTATAAAATCTATAGTTATGTTTACTAATCACTATAGTTTGAAAAATAATAAAAGACGTTGGGTTCTAAAATCTTGGAATTAAATATCTTAATAATAATTGGTAACTCCTATTAAAGAGTTTAATCAGCCTTTATTTATTTTTTCTGTTGCAGCTTAAAGCTAAGTGGTGACCTATTTTGTTGTCAATTTCATTAAGTCACTATTATTTAACTATAAGACATGAGTTGACACAAAATAAAATGTTAAATGACTGTATTTTCTGGCAGATCTACATACTGTGGTAGTAGAGTGTCAATCTCCTTATCAGTAAGCTTGTCGATGGTCCTCTGAAGGTGATCTGCGTCTGCTGAGCACTCGTAGAACCGTTCCTCTATCCTCGAGAGGTGGGAATTGGAGTAGGCAGTTGATATGTGCATGAATACCTGGAATATAGTTGAAAAAACCTGGTTAATGTCTGTGGCCTGGGGCCGTACCACAAACTCAAAAGTAATATTACTCACGGTGCGAAATTTACTATAGGACCTGTGGCCCCTAAACAATACAATAAGTGTCACTTGTAACAAATGTCAAAAAATATCCCTCCTGATAAGTCTACTTAAACAAAAAATGCGGGTGTTGACGTGTTATCAGATTCACCTCGACATCGACACCCGCATTTTTGTATAAGCATTCTTAACCATTGTACTTAGTTTCAGAGTTAAAAATAAAAGTACCTACCTAGGTACCTACACTTATTCAACAAACAAAAGATACAAAAAAACCTGACAAGAGTGCAAGTCGAACTCGCGCACCGGAGGTTCAGTACACACCAATAGTTTCGGAGATAAAGGGGGGCAGACACACGTAAAGGTTCCGTTTTTTCCTGTTATGGTACGGAACCCTGAAATCTGGGAGGGGTGGGGGGAGATGTAACTGAGTTAAAATTGGACATGCTTATGAAATACTCACATCCAGCTTCTTCAAGTCCCGAGCGAGCTGGAGCAGCTGCAGTGGCGCGCAAACGTTTGTCGTGAGAGCTGCTCGGAGATGTTCGTCGAATTTGACAGTCGCCGCAGAATGAAAGATTATGTTCACCTGTAGGAATTAAATAAATAAGTACAGTCCCAAACTAAACAAAGCTAACAGATTAGTTAGCCCTAGGTACCACCATAATATAGGTATCTACATATTCTACATACCAAATTTCATCGAAATCGCTTCGCTGTTACTGTTACTGCTTTTGGTTTTGCTACTTTAGCACGCACACAACATTAAGTAAAAACTTAACTTAAATCAACATAATTTATACATTTATATACAAAACAAGCTGACCCCGCGAACTTCGTATCGCTTTAGAATTAACAAATGTTGTCTTAAGTTCCCGTTCCCGTTCCCGTTCGTTCAGTTTTTGTAGCGCACACGAAGAAAGCAAAATTTTTGGCAATTTTTTTACACCTTGCTTCAAACTATCGTCATTCTTAGAAAGAATTTATTACTTTTTCAAAATAAAAAATAGCTTACTCAGGGATAATGTAGCTTGGTAATGGTGAAAAAATTTTTGAAATCATTCAGTAGTTTTTGAGTTTATCCATTACAAACATACAAAAAAACAAAAAAAACAAAAAATCTAAACTTTTCTCTTTATTATAATAGATTACAATATCTAAAAAGATCCTGACTGGGGTTTCGCGTCTTTTTTCCCGGGTATCAGGTATTATTTTTTTCATATAGGTACCCGGGTAGAAAACCCTAGTCCCGAAGAACAGAGTGAATACTAACCTTGTCAATTAGCATCTGTCTGTCTGTAATAGTGAGACCAAGTCCAGCCGCTTCGCAGTTCGCGGGCACCACAACTATCTGATGCCGGAACTTCGGACACTCCTCCCTAAGACGGTTGAATACCTAGAATTTCATAAAGTTTATGATTGCACTGACATTTTTGACAGTTACTATAGAAGGTTCTTAGATTGACATGTAGGTATTTTTTTTGTTGCTTTGGATTTCGATGTCTTTTAGGATTCCGTACCCAAAGGGTAAAAACGGGACCCTATTACTAAGGCTTCGCTGTCCGTCTGTCTGTCACAGGGCTGTATCTCATGAACCGTGATAGCTAGACAGTTGAAATTTTCACAGATTATGTATTTCTATTGCTGCTCTAACAACAAATACTAAAAACAGAATAAAATAAATATTTTATTTTATTATTATTTAATAAAAAAAAATTCGTACAACAAACGAGATTTTTTTGCCTTTTTTATTGATAATGGTACGGAACCCGAGCGCGAGTCCGACTCGCACTTGGCCGGTTTTTTTCTATTGTGTACCTAGTGTAGAGAATAGTTCCATATTGGTTGGTCAAAATGTAGCACTTCCTTTATAAAACTTAAACAACCAATTTCGTCCCTTGACTTTTCGATTGGTCGAAATATTTTTATCAACTTTTTTAGTTTTTTAAACGTAAACGTATCGCCGTTAAAAAATGGTGGAGGTTTTCTTCAAAAAACCTACCTACATTATGTACATTTTTTTTTGTTTTTTTGTAACTTTTTATGTAGGTCTATCAATTTACACTTAAGTTATTGTAAGCTCTAAAATACAACAAAAGAAAAAAATGGCAGAAACCTTCCTTCGAACAAGGCTGTAAAATGACATCTTTGTTCAAAATGTTTACCAAGAGACGACATAACCTTGCATTTAATTTTATGGTCCCATAATAATGCATATACCAGGAAAATTACCCAACGTTTATTTAAGTTTATTTACCCATCAAAGATGCGAACAAATATTGCAAATCTTAGGTAAATGGCAATAACAAGAATTACATTGTTTGTTGTATGACATTGACGTCACAAACTGACATTGACACAATGTTACAAAAAAAAACGTTTTTTGAAACAATGACGTCACGTCAAGCTGTCAAACTAACATTGCTTGATAATAACGAAAAAAAGCGATATAAAAACTAAAAAGAAAAAACGGGCCAAGTGCGAGTCGGACTCGCGCACGAAGGGTTCCGTACTATTATCAAAACGGCAAAAAAATCACGTTTTTTGTACGGGAGTCTCACTTAAATATTTATTTTATGCTGATTTTAGAGAAATACATCATCTGTGAAAATTTCAACTGTCTAGCTATCACGGTTCACGAGATACAGCCTGGTAACAGACAGACGGACAGCGGTGTCTTAGTAGTCCCGTTTTTTACCCTTTAGATACGGAACCCTAGAAACATAAAAAATAATTCATAATATCTCGTAACCTACCTATTTACCTAACTACGTAGTTAGCATTCCACACGTGACAGGTTGCAATCCCGTCGCCGCTTTCAAGAATACTAACAGGTTTCCTCACGATGTTTTCCTTCACTGTTATAAACACGTGTAACGCGCATATAGGTACATTTTTCGAACAGAAATATCCATTGATGCACGGCCAGGATTCGAACTCGAAATTAATTGGAAATTAATAATATCTACCTATTTACCTAACTACATGAATTCAATAATTCAATTTCAAACTTTTTATTCGATAGCATGTGAAGTACCACCTATTTACCGACTTACTCTACCGATAGTGGTAAAATAGCGCCACCTGCCAGCGGAATCGCAAACCTCTTTCATCTTACCTCTCAAACCCCGAGCGGTCGCATGAGATCGCGAAAAGTACCTATAATACGTAGTAACATCAAATGAAACTAGATGGCGCTGGAATGCAAAAATCAAGTTTGTTGTATGGGAGCCCCCCTTAAATATTTATTTTATTCTGTTTTTAGTATTTGTTGTTCGAGCAGCAATAGATATACATAATCTGTAAAAATTTCAACTGTCTAGCTATCATGGTTCATTGTATCTCATGCCTGTGACAGACAGACAGACGGACAGACGGACAGCGAAGTCTTAGTAATAGGGTTCCGATTTTACCCTTTGGGTACGGAACCCTAAAAACGACGAAAAGGTTTCGACCATTAAAAAAGTCAAGAGATGATATTAGTTTTTTAAGTTTAACTATTAGTCCTACATGATTATAATTTAAATGGGACCAACTTGGGATCACCAGGTAAAATGATATGCACGGTTACACATAAGAAGAGCAAGAAAAATATAATATACTAGCTGACCCGTGCCCGCTTCGCTGGGGGACAGATAGTTTCACATCTGTTATTCCAATCTTCAAAATAAATTATAGCCTATATGTTGCCGAGGACTAATAGCTACATAAAAAAAAAAGTTTCATCAAAATCCGTCCTGTAGTTTTTGCGTGAAAGCCGGACAACAGACAGACAGAAAGACAGACAAAAATTTCAAAATGTTTTTTTTTTGGCTTGTGTTACTTGTATAAAGGCCCCTAGGAGTATTTTTTTTAGTTTTTATTCAATGTACAGAATTGAACTCTTCTACAGTTTTATTATATGTATAGATTTATATAATTATACAAAAAAGTATAATAAGTATATTTAACGCGTCGAATTGAGAACCTCCTTTTTTCGTCGGTTGAAAAACAATCGAATGTTTATTAACATGACAGAGGCGATATTGACCAGTAAAGACTTCGATTCCGATCGAGTTACAGCTCTGCTAAATTCTGATGAAAATACTTACTGGGTCATCGAAGACTTCTTCAACCCTCGTGTAGATATCTTTTCCTTTCTTCTGCCGTACCAGAAGATATAGATTGTCCACGTCGCAACAGCGCAGTAACTTCTCTACAAGGATTTTGCCGAGAAAACCTGAAAATATGAAGAATAACGCTTAAAATATCAAAACCGACTTCATGTTGATATTGTTGATTTTTGAATTCTTAGAGGAGGTATTTTTTCCTCAAATTTAAATGTGAGTAGGTATATCCTCCCATCTAAAAAATAATTCTCCGGGAAGTAGATACTTAGGTACCTATGTATATTATCCCAACCAAAATAAAACAAAAAAATAATTTTGAAAATCGAATAATACCTCATAACTCTTGTCTTTCTGAGGTAACAAACATAAAAAAACAGTCGAATTGAGAATACAAGAAATTTGACATGTTTTTTTAGGGTCCGTAGCCACAGGATAAAAACGGGACCCTATTACTAAGACTTCGCTGTCCGTCTGTCTGTCACAGGGCTGTATCTCATGAGATAGCTAGACACAAAGAGCATATAAGTAAGAGTCGGCACTCCCTAACTAGCTGTTGTCAAGGTTTTGTATGGACTTTGCTACACCTTACGAAAAGGAAAAAGCGTACTACCAACATGTTATCATGAAATAACAAATTAATAGTGAGGTGCCTTACTATCGTACATATATCGATAAATTATATTTAAAAAAAAAAAAATTGGGTTACTTCATAATTTTAAAAAATATTCTATTTTATTTGGAAATCAAAAGCAAGCGGTAATCTAAACTTAGTATGTCACCAAAATGTATAGTTATTAGCGAAATTTAAACAAAATTATCAATCCACAAAAAACTTTTCTCCCGATGACAGTACATGCAGATTACAGCTTACTTTTTTTAAATAAAATGCTTGTTTTTTTTCTGTTTTTGGGACGAGATAAAACCGATTTTATTAAAAAAAAAATCTGTTGTGAGACATTGTTACATGTGATTGAGCACAATTCATTCAAAACTGGAAGACCCAGTCAACAACCCAATTCCAGTACTTTGGAGGCTGCAACAAAGAAATAAACTTTTATAAAATAATTCATAGTCTAAAAAATAGTACTGCAATAATATCAAAGAAAATGTTACTGACAATTTAATGAATTTGCTGTACTTTGTACTAGTGAAATTTTACATGTGATTGAGCATAATTCATTCATTCAAAACTGGAAGACCCAATTGAAATTTTACATGTGATTGAGCACAATTCATTCAAAACTGGAAGACCCAGTCAACAACCCAATTCCAGTACTTTGGAGGCTGCAACAAAGAAATAAACTTTTATAAAATAATTGATAGTCTAAAAAATAGTACTGCAATAATATCAAAGACAATGTTACTGACAATTTAATGATTTTGCTGTACTTTGTGCTTGTGCAATTTTACATGTGATTGAGCACAATTCATTCAAAACTGGAAGACCCAATTGAAATTGTACATTTGTGATTGAGCAAAATTCATTTAAAACTGGAAGACCCAATTCCAGTACTTTGGTGGCTGCAACAAAGAAATAAACTTTTATAAAATAATTCATAGTCTAATAACTAATACCCTTTATTCTTAAAAATTCTTAAATAACAAAGAAATAAACTTTTATAAAATAATTCATAGTCTAAAAAATAGTACTGCAATAATATCAAAGACAATGTTACTGACAATTTCATGATTTTGCTGTACTTTGTGCTTGTGCAATTTTACATGTGATTGAGCACAATTCATTCAAAACTGGAAGACCCAATTGAAATTGTACATTTGTGATTGAGCAAAATTCATTTAAAACTGGAAGACCCAATTCCAGTACTTTGGTGGCTGCAACAAAGAAATAAACTTTTATAAAATAATTCATAGTCTAATAACTAATACCCTTTATAAAGAAGTTTCACTTCAAAAAATATAACATAAAAAAACAAAATCATGCAAAACCATTCAAATTTACTCGTTCTATGTAAGTACCTAGTATTTAGAATGGTTATTACGGTTAACGGTGAACCAGATGATTCATCGACAAAAATATCGATATAAATTTACCACACTATTACCGGCATTTACTGCAATAATAAAATGCAGTTTTCAGAAACAAACAAGTTGTTTTGAACAACTGCAATAATCAAACATAATTATCCATGCATTTTATAAGATAATAGGTCAACTTTTTACCTTTCAGGCTCCAATGGGAATTTGGCTAGAAATATTCCCGATGTGCTCTTCCTAAACCTTCTCACTCCACAAACTTCGCACTTCCTCAAAGTTTTGCCTCCCATATCTTTTATATTACGCAAACGTACACGTAGTAATTAAATTAAGCTATTTGTATTATGTACACCTAAATATGACGAAATCATAACCTCTAAAGAATTGCAAGGCCCAGAATCTCTCTCGTACCGCCCGGAGCGGGCCGGGGCCTCGTAATTCTTTACGAGGCCCGCGCACTCAAGCCAATTGAATAACATATTCTGTTCACTTCACTGTATTTCTGTGTGTTTTTAATAAAAACACATTAATTATAAAAATATTTAGAAACCTTCGGCAAAACTTGATCAAAACAAAAAACTGACATTTATTACCAACATTACAAAGATATTGGTTTGACGTAAAATACGACTAAAATAAAATTATTATTGTAGTTAGGTACTTCGGTGCTACGTTAATACTTTTTATTTTTGTAGTATTATGTTTTTTATCTGAGTGTTGGCAGAAAGATAGTATAAAACTTTATTTGTTCCTAGTGACGACAGCCTGGCTAGACAGTTGAAATTTTTACAGATGATGTAATGTATGCTTGTTGCCTTTATAGCAACAAATACTAAAAACAGAATAAAATTAATATTTAAGTGTCCTATACAACCAACGTGTTTTTTGCCGATTTTTATAGATAATGGTACGGAACTCTTTGTGCGCGAGTCCGACTCGCATTTGGCCGGTTTTTAACATACACCTACCTTTACTTGTTGATCCGATTTCGATGATTTTCTATTATGCAGGTAGAGAATAGTCCTAAGTTGGTCCCATTTAAATTATATTCATGTAGGACTAATAGTTCTTTCATAAAACTTCAAAAAACTAATATCATCCGTTGACTTTGCGATTAAAAAAAACCGACGAAAATGATACGACTACATTTTCGCCGGTTTTTTGAAACGTAGGTAGGTAGGTAATTATTTGAAGTCTCATAAAATCAAACAGCCCTGAAGATAGGTACCTACATAGTTATAAGAAAGAAGGAAAGACCGCAAGCGACCTTAGTCATAAAGTTATGATGACATGTTATTGAAAACTGATGAGTTGTCAGAAATTATATTTCCGAAGGTGAATAGCAAGGCCACGCTTTGCCACATAAACTTTTTTAATGTTATTTATGGCGTTAAGGAAGCTTCGAATAATCATTTAAGGCGCTCCCAGTCGACGATTATTTTTGTTCGAAACGAAAAAAGAAATACTTCTGAACAAGCCACATCTCCTATTTTATAATGTGTAGTCTTCTTCTTCTTCTTCTTAAATTAATGATATAAATTATGTATAATTACTTATCAAAAATCTATTCTAATAGAAATCTAGATCTACATATTACCTATCTTTAACAATAAATCACAAGTTGATTTTAATAGTAGGTACTTATATAAAATATTTCGATCATAAATTCTAAAACGTATCATTTTGAAATAATATCTTTATCGTGAAAAGTTTCTGCTATTATGTTTTCAGGTTAATAGAAATCTAGGTAGGAACCTGAAGTAATATACTTATAAAAATAGGAGATGTGGCTTGTTCAGAAGTATTTCTTTTTTCGTTTCGAAAATGAGCAATCGTCGACTGGGAGCCCCTTAACTTGTAATTTAAAAGAAAACAAACGAAAATTTTCGACCAATCGAAAAGACAAGGGACGATATTAGTTTTTTAACTTTTATGAAGGAACTATTAGTCCTACATAACAATTTAAGTAAATAATAAATAAATAAATATTGGCGGACTTTACACACAGCGCTATCTAGCCCCAAACTAAGCAAAGCTTGTACTATGGGAACCAGATAACCAATACATACTTATTATTATTATACATATTAACACCCAGGCACAGAACAAACATCTATGTTCATCACACAAATATTTTCCCTGGGTGGGGATCGAACCCACAACCTACAGCGCAGAAGGCAGAGTTACTACCAACTGAGCTGTGAGGCCAGTCGCGGGTAAAAGCTAGTTTGTAATTAAATTGAATCAACAATAAGTATGTACCTTGTCTACTTTATGTAGATAGGTAATGAAAAATATTTATTCGCGACATGTTGACCTTTCTTGGGGGTCATCCCCTGGGGGGGAAATTGGGGGGTCATGGTAGGTCGATCTCAAGTCAAGGTATTTTTAAAAAATCTTGAAGAAAGTTTAATAGGTTATTAATGATTACCTAAAGTAGATATTATAGGAGCCATCTTTTGACTATAACTACGTTTAAAAAAATTAAAATAAAATGTTTCGACCAATAGAGAAAAGACGACGATATTAGTTTATTAAGTTTTATGATGAAACTATTAGTCCTACATGAATATAATTTAATTTAACTTGGGACTATTATCAACACAATAGAAAAATCATCGAAATCGGATCATAAAAAAACCGTCCAAGTGCGTGTCGGGCCACGCGCAATGTAGGGTTCCGTAGCTAACAACGTATAAGTAATGTTCGTTTTTTTTTGGTAAAGCCTACTTAGCTATGATACTTTTCCTTCTAACTTCGTTATATGTACCTACTACTACATAGTTCATTTTTGGTCACCCTACATCACAGATTCAAATTCAAAAATCATTTATTTCAATAAAATCACAAGGATCACTTTGAAACGTCTTAGGAACTAGGTGAAGCTACGCCGATTCCACGCGACCAAGCCTAGAAGAATCAGGCAACAAACACGGCTTGGGGTCTGCCTTTTTTTTAATGATCCTTTCCTTAAAGCTATGTCACACTTTGGTGGATACCTTAGTGTAATAACTGTCTACGTAAAACTTACCCGTAGCTCCAGTTATAAGCACATTCTTCTTGCTATAAAACTTTTGAATCGGCGTGAGACTCATCTTATTCATGTTCTCGTCCATCTTGTCCTGGTCCCTGGTGCAGTCGGTGCAGTACTCAGGCCGGGGTCCGATTATATTAGAGAGTTCATCAAGGAAATGTCGGTCATTCGTTGAAATTGGCGCCATTTTGATTTTTGCGTTTTACTTTTGCATTTTTCTGTTGACAATAGAAATGTATTAAATACTTAAATAATATTATCATGAAAAAAAATCCTCAACACTTTCAATCTGAAGGAGGTTTCAAACAATGGCATTACGTTTAAAAAACTAAAAAGAAAACCAACGAAAATGTTTCAACCAATCGAAAAGTCAAGGGACGATATTCATTTTATGAAATAACTATTAGTCCTACATGAATATAATCTAAATGGGATCGACTTGGGACTATACAATAAATCTACACAATAATCTACACAATATAAAAAATACCGACATCGGAGCACCATGTTAAGTTTAAAAAAAAGATATTTCACGGTCGTACCTACATAAAATATACATATAATATCAGTTGGTGTCGAATAGAGAACCTTCCCTTTTTTCGTCGGTTAAAAACAGACATCATTTCAAAAGGCCAAGACTTAAAAATGACTCACTGGACTATTCTAGGTCACAATTAACATCTCACCACAAGAATTTGATGATTTTGATGTCATTGCAAAACTCATAAATGATGACTGAGGTTGAGTTCTTGAAAAATACCCACGCAAAACCTACCTACCTACCTGACAGATCTATTTTTGTTACAAAAACACATCTTCATCATAATATTAATACTTTGTTTAATAGTCTAAGTGTATTACTAATACTTACACTTTACAAATTACTAATAAATAAATGGTAACTGTGATGTACAAGTATGAATAAATGATTCGGCTAAACGAGCCGTCCGCTTCGCGGGTAGTTCGTTACTTGACGATCGAACGCGGAGCGATGCGGGCGGGTCGCTTGCGACTGTTATAATGGAAGTCTGATATTTTATTGCCTTACCCTAGAAAGGTACAAGACACCACAAATGGCGACGAGGATAAAAAAACGTGAGTAAGACATGCCATAAAAAGTACCATACGACTTGAAAAAAAAAAGCAGGCAGGTTATTAGTTGAAAAACATAAAATGTGGGTAATTAGAAAAAAAAAGGGAATGTGATGTAACTGTAGTGTTCATCTAGATGCTATTAGCTTTTTTTAATACGTTTTGTATAAATCATCTTGTTGTCTCAACATTGTCGTAATTTTAGAGAAAATTTAGGTAGTAGCAGCGTTAATTGCCGTAACCGCCTATGCCAATAACAACTTGTGTTTTATACTAAGTAAGTACCTACTATGTTTTTTTACTGATAACGCTTGATGAAGTCGTACAATTTATTCGTGCCTGCTAATATATACCTAGTTGTTCCATTGTTGTATAGTTAAACTAAGTTGTTTACCAACTGACTATACAACAACAAGATGTGCCTGTATAATATTAGCCAAGTCAGAATGTTAAACGAGAACAATCTGGCAAAGTAAAAATAATACAATGTTGAAGCATTGTTAATTGCCGTGCCTGCTAATATATACCTACCTATGTACCATTGTTGTATAGTTAAACTAAGTTGTGTACCAACTGACTATACAACAACAAGATGTGCCTGTATAATATTAGCCAAGTCAGAATGTTAAACGAGAACAATCTGGCAAAGTATTAAAAATACAATGTTGGAGCATTATTAATTGCCGTGCCTGCTAATATATATCTATTCTAATATATATGTTCCATTGTTGTAATGCACTAAGTTGACGTAACTCCTGACTATCTATAGAACAACAAGATGTGCCTATATATATTAGCCAAGTCAGAATGTTAAACGAGAACAATCTGGCAAATAAACAGAAATCAACGTAAAGCGAATGAATAAAATAAATCATCAAGTTCAAATTGATTCATATCAGTAATACGTAAAATTAAAAGTCCCAATTCTATAAGTGGGTAAGTATGTACGAGAAGACCGTACATGATTTGCTTACTTAATAAATGGACTAGTGGATAGGTATGTATGTATGTTAGAACTACAAATACATATATACTTGCCATATTGTAATAATAGTAGTATCATCTACCTACACCTAAATAGGTACCTACTTATTTTGAAATGGCGGACTTGACACACAGCGCCATCTAGCGCCAAACTAAGAAAAGCTGTTACTATGGGAACCAGGTAACTGACAGAATACTTATATATTTTTGTAAATATATTATTTACACCCAGACACAGAACAATTGCGTCAGATCAGCAACAATTTTCATAGCATATAAAAAAAAAAGAAACTCTATATGTTATTGGTTTATTTGAAGTTTCAATCGCGGTAGGACCGCAACAAAAAGATGCCAAATTATAATACATCATATAAAACGGCACCTGTACTTAATAGACAAAGAGAAATATATGTGCCTAAATGTCCTTAAATTAGGGTAAGTAATTTAGTGTAAATTACTTACCCTATGTTTTCAATATTTAAGAACGTACAACTAAATATAGCAGTTGACAATTCAGTAACACCAATTAGCCGACCATATATTACATTATAGGTAATAGAGTACCGATTCCATTAGAAAATAAATTAACGATAAGTTGACGAATTGGTTAAAAAGATAATGAATTATATTCGGTTAGTTAAAATGGGTTATTGTCACTTCATACACTCTTAAGTATACTGCATAAGTATAATGCAACTTTTTGCAATTTTATGTCAGCTAGTATAGGCACGGCCTACAATACAGTCAAAGTAAACAGTGTTTTATCTGATGATTGATAAAATAATAAAATCGACTAAGTACTTGTATGAAAAGTAGGTAAATTACCTACATTTTACCTTATTACCTTACCTTAAATGTTTTAAGAGCATTTGTAAACGATAAAAGATACTCAATTTAGTATGAAAAAATAATCAACCTTATTACAAAATCATTGTTTAAACATTTAACATAAAAAAAATAAGGTAGATACTTACATAAAATAAACAGTTTCTTTATCTGGATAATCAACAAGGTAAATAAAATAGGGATTTATAAAATAACCAGTTCTCTTAAATGTGTTCAGCAGTAAACTTAGTAAAGTTTACTGCTGAAACGAATAATAATAATACAGGAAGAACAAAATGGTAAGTTAAAAAAGTATAATAATAAAAATGTTTCTATAATCCCTATCGTCATTTCAACTACAGGAGTAATTCCCAAACAGTTTTTCCAGTCTCTCAATTTGTTAGATTTACCAAAACATACGTATACGCTCTTCTACAAAAAGCAGTTATTTGGAATACGTGTTAGTAAGAAAGTTTTTACAAACCGACGACTCCTCGACCGAATTGTTACCACCTAAAACGAGTTATCATAGATTAACACACACTGGTGCACAATTGGCTAAAGCCCTTGTGCTAAATTTCGGCTATTATAAACCGAATAAATTTAATAAAAAAAAAATTAAAAAAAGATACGGTTTAAGATGTTTATTTTCTCATAAAAATACAAATTCACAGAGAAAACTAAAGCTAAATAATATAATAATATCGAATGTGCCTGTGGGCGTTTTGCAATACCAAAACAACGAAAGAAAGTAACAAACATACAAAGAACAAATAATATGATTAATATTATTAAGCATTCAACAGGTTAACAAAGTACTTAAGATTAAGGTTTCTTAAAGTGTGATGTTGAGAGAACAGAACAAAAAGGGTTAAACAACAGATTTCACACAAGGCTGGGCCAGTATCGTGAAGGCCTTAAGCGGAAAAAAAATAAAATAAAAATAAACAGTTTTAGAATATTAATCTACAAAGAATAATGTAGTACAATTGAAATCAGTCCTTTTAATATAACATGCAACTTATAAAGTTGACACATTTGTACCTGATTTTTAAACCATTTTCAACACTGACTTCCGATCTTTTTAAAGCTTCTACACAACATCGTTACAAGTGTGAGGTTTTCTTCGAGGACGGTTTGTTCCATCAGAGTTAAAGTAGCATTGCACTGGTTCTTCACTTCCACCATCACTATTATTTTGTTTCTAAAGAACAAAGCGAGTCACCGACTTCGAATATTTTTCGTTTTATGATTGTATTTTGATCACAGTTTTACTGATTGATAGTCAGATAAATTCTTGACAAATTCCCATCACCACATTTTGTGAAGCGATCAGGGAATTAAAATAACTTTTGAAAATCAATCTGATGCATTATATCATTTCTACTTGTTTTCATTGTTTTGAAAAACTTTATTAATGAAATAGATAACCAAATAAATATAGCAAACAACACCAACGCAGTCTGGGTATTTCACTTAACTCTAGTTTTCTATTTGTGAAGTCGGAACACCCAAGTTCCAACCCAATAGGCTATTTGACAGTATGAAAAATAAAGTGTTGTTGATAGTGATCTATTTAAATTATGCCTTTATAAAGCGTTATAGAGTAAAATAACTTGAAAAAAAAAAAGAACAAAAAATCTATTTTAAACGACAGTCACGTGACACAAATGGTCAGTATTGGTCGAATCTATTATGACGTAGCAAGCTTGTCAATATGTCATCCGCCGTTATTTAATTTGTCAATATTTAATATACATTTTTAGGGCCAATACTTAACAGAATTGAGAATAATATTGTTATGGGTTCCACAGTCACTTCTGAATAATCTAGAATGGTTTTCAAAATCTTGTCAAATATCCCATTTTATGTTGGTGTTGTGAAAATGCAATACAAGTTTTGTGCCTTGATAGGGCATGATTGGATGCATAAGTTCCATAAGTAGGTAGTTTACCTACTTAACTGTGTCTGCGTTGATATCACGACTTATACAGACAAATAATGTTAAACTGGACATTGCTATATGGGTAGGTACAAACCTACGCCTTATCTACATAATTATGCATTCTCAGCAGTTAGGTATGAGAGTACCTTACTCTAGTATAGCTAAAGGTAGGCCCTTTTAGTAATTGGGTATTTGGGTAACCAGTTGGTATGAACAATTTAGTTACCTAGTAATTTACCTACATCCTACATGAAAAATATACCTAGGTACTTACAAACTACAGCCATGTAAATAATAAATAAATGGTTTTATAGCTACAGTTGTACAATGAAGATCTCTAAATTAAATTACCTATCTAGTAATGCACTTACCTATCATATACAAATTAACCAAGAATGGCTTGTACTTATATAAAAAATATATATATATATATATATATATATGAAAGCGTTGTTAACTCTAAGTACGTGTTCAAACTTTTTCATAACTTTTATTGTTTGAGGTAGGTACGAAATATATGATGGGTTTATTTACAGCTAATAACTATTATCATATGAAATCTCTTATCCGTGCAAGTATAGTTAATTACTTATGTTAGCAAGCTTGTTTCAAATGAATTAAAGAATTGTTTTGAGTAGAGAATCATTTTATTAAAAAGTACATGCTATCTAACCAACATTAATAAATCATTAGTTCTTTGCTGACCAGATAAACTAGGCAATCATTGTACCAGCCGACCCTTCACCATAATAGCTAGAGAAAATGCTTTAAGATGTAGAGAATAGGAACATAGATTTAGAAGTAAGTAAGAAGTAGAAGAAGAAAGAGGTAGAAGAAAAAGGTTAATTAAACGAAGACAAAAAGAAATGAGAAGAAATATAATACACATAAAGGAGGCAGAGGGAGGATGGAAAATTCAAGCTAAAACAAGACAGAAAATTAATTGGAAACAGATGCTAATTAAACGATAATTTATTGTACTCGATTATTCTAGATTAAATGACTAAAGTTTAAATTACAATTAGCCTAGAAGTATATTGTATTGATTTGTGAGCTTAGAAATATATTATATTGATTTGTGAGCTAGATTAGAAAAATAATTATAAAACATTATTGAAAGAGAGAGATGTGATGTACAAGTATGAATAAATGATTCGGCTAAACGAGCCGTCCGCTTCGCGGGTAGTTCGTTACTTGACGATCGAACGCGGAGCGATGCGGGCGGGTCGCTTGCGACTGTTATAATGGAAGTCTGATATTTTATTGCCTTACCCTAGAAAGGTACAAGACACCACAGTAACATACATACTAAACTAACAAATTATTTTATTCATTACAAAGAATTTTTTTTTAATTTAATTTAAAAAATAAATTGGTGATCTCCACGAACTTTGCAATAATGTGACTTAAGGTATCAAATTTTTTTCCTTAGACTGCATTAGAAACCTGAAGAAGTTGACAGGTATTGATCAATTGCAATTGACCATCTCGCCACCAAACACCTTAAAACTAGTGTAAATTATTAACTCAACGTCCGCCGTCCTTATTGTATAATTGCAATTGAATAATATGGCAACATGTGTAGTCAATTAATCAATTGCAATTGACAATCCCGCTACTACCATTCTGCTCTACAATCGTCGCCAAGTTTCGCCAGCATCTTTGGCGGAACTACCATGCGTATTACGAAAGTATGCAGAGAAATCAGATGTTATATAACATCACGTGAACTTGAACTGAAATGTAGGTTATAACATACTAACTGTCCGCCCCGACTTCGCACGGTACCTACTACATATTATGTACATCCGAAAGTTTGTAAAAATATATGTTTGTACCCTAATCAAACCTACACGACTTATCGGATTAAGATGAAACTTGCTGTAGATGTAGATTTGATGCCAGAATAAAACAGGGGTGTTAATCCGAAAAACATCCCCAAAATAATAAAAAAAATCCAGAAGGGATGATTTGGGTATAGATGGCGCTGGTGTGCAAAAAAACTGACATCAGTTACAATCAGTTACTACACAGGACAGGACAAAGTTTTTCATGGATCTGCTATAGTTATTATATATTATACATATTATACATTATATATGTCACTTTTAGTTTAGTTTTAAAAGATTTATATTGTCACAAAAAATAAATTTCTTTTTTCTTTCTTATTTTAATGATTTTTTTGTAGTAGAGAGATATCCCTAATTTTGCTAGTAATAAATATATTTGTACCTTTATTACCTTTTTTATTATCTTGGGTTACATTATTGAAGTTTTAGTAAGGATCACAATTTTTTTTAGTAATAAATATTTATTTTTTACACCGTGGGTTACATTATTGGTATTTTAGTAAGGATCCCTATTTTTTTCTAGTAATAAATATTTATTTTTTTACACATTGAGTTACATTATTGAAGTTTTAGTAGGGATCCCTATTTTTTCTAATACTAAATAAAGCCTATGCTACTCAGAGATAATGTAGCATTCTAATGATGAAAGAATTTTTGAAATCGGTCCGGTTGTTTTTGAGTTTATTCGTTACAAACATACAAAAAAAAATCTTTCCTTGTTATATTACCAGCTGCCAGCCCTGGCTTCGCATCTAAGATGTTTTGTTTGAATATTTTACAAGCTTTTATTTAACTTGCACCGTTTGTAAGGTAAAGTTCACCGTCAAAATTTGCAGACCAGTTTTGGACCATTTGTTGGTGTGTTGAGATGAAATTTTACATACACCTTTAGTTCTGGTGATAACACAATAATATGGTGACAGCGAGCTGATCTGATGACGGAGTTAAGAGCTGTTCAACGGACGCTCACAACGGAACTCCTTCGTAAATAGTTCGATTGAGTAAAAACTTTGCATACCAATCAAGTTTCAATGAGAAATAAAATATTATGTGACAGGTGATAGCACGCTGCCTTGATTTCTAGCTTGAAGGAGGATTTTACAAGCTTATCTTAAAAAAATATTTTTCAATAGAAAACTTATTGATACCTTATCTGATGATGGAGTCAGAAGGACAAAATAACTCCTTGAAGGATAGTAAAAGACTGGTCATATTTAAGCTCATTTCAATTACTTACATTGTCTTGCTTTTTAAACGTAGAAAAACGGAGGTTCTCAAGTCGAGGCGTATTTTTTTTTGTATGTATGACCACGCATATCTTTTTACCTGTTGATCCGATTTCGATGATTTTATTCTATTGTGTAGAGATTAGTCCCAAGTTGGTCCCATTTAAATTATAATTATGTAGAACTGACAGTTCCTTCAAAAACTTCAAAAACGAATATCGTCCCTTGACTTTGCGATTACTGCTACTTTACCTACTACTTGTTAAACATGTAGCTTGTAAAATGCCCTTCTTTTTATTCCATAGTCCGCATCGGCTTTGCCACGGATGTACGGCTTTATGTAATATAATGTTTGATACCTTAGGTTACACTATTGCATTTTTCGTAATGATCTCTAATTTTTTTGAAAATAAAATATGGCCTCTGATCTCTGATACCCGCTGCAGCTGATGATTGATATCATTGTACAGTTTGTTCTTGTTTATGTTTCTGTCATTGATATTTTTAGGGTTCCGTACCCAATGGGTAAAAACGGGACCGTGATAATGTAACTTTTGATAGGTGAAAGATTTTTTTGAATTGTTCTAGTTGTTTTTTATTATCCATTACAAACCAAAATACAAATATTACCTCTTTATTAGTGTAAGGCTTTGAGGCCCGTTCGTGTAGGTGCCGACCTAGGTAACGCGTTACGTCGTTACCTACTTCATGGGCTATCGAACGTCATGCGATCGTAATTCGTACGTCATTTTGGCGAACGAACCTTCATTTGTTTTCCAACCGACGAAAGCAGGTTCCTTCTCAATTCGGCGATATTTCTGGTCTAATATTGACTAATGCTCGATTTTTTAAATACTTAGGTACCTGTACTTGTTTAATAAATTCCCAGTTGAATGGTCAAAAATTAAGTTTAATTTTATAAAATGAGATTTGTAAGGATGTCTATCGTCCTTGAGGATTATAGTCGTGATCCTATTTATTTTATTTATTTGTAACAGGCTAATCTTTGACATAATTAATAAATGAAAGAAAATGCTTTATTGTAGGTAGGTGGTGTACACCAATAATGAATAAAAACCGGCCAAGTGCGAGTCGGAGTCGTACCATTATCTATAAAAAACCGGCCAAGTGCGAGTCAGACTCGCGCACAAAGGGTTCCGTACTATTATCAAAACGGCAAAAAAATCACGTTTGTTGTACGGGAGTCCCACTTAAATATTTATTTTATGCTCTTTTTAGAGAAATACATCATATTATGTGAAAATTTCAACTGTCTAGCTATCACGGTTCACGAGATACAGCCTGGTAACAGACAGACGGACAGCGGTGTCTTAGTAGTCCCGTTTTTTACCCTTTAGGTACGGAACCCTAGAAACATAAAAAATAATTCATAATATCTCATACCTAACTACTTACGTACCTAGTTAGCATTCCACACGTGACAGGTTGCAAAGCCGTCGCCGCTTTCAAGAATACTAACAGGTTTCCTCACGATGTTTTCCTTCACCGTTATAAACACGTGTAACACGCATGTACATTTTTCGAACAGAAATATCCATTGATTCATTGCACGGCCAGGATTCAAACTCGAAATTAATTTGAAATTAATAATATCTACCTAGGTACCTATTTACCTAACTACATGAATTCAATAATTCAATTTCAAACTTTTTAGTCGATCATGTGAAGTACCATCTATTTACCGACTAACTTTACCGATAGTGGTAAAATAGCGCCACCTGCCAGCGGAATTGCAAACCTCTTTCATCTTACTTCTCAAACCCCGAGCGGTCGCATAAGATCGCGAAAAGTACTTATATTAACGTAGTAACATCACATGAAACTAGATGGCGCTGGAATGCAAAAATCAAGTTTGTTCTATGGGAGCCCCCCTTAAATATTTATTTTATTCTGTTTTTAGTATTTGTTGTTCGAGCAGCAATAGAAATACATAATCTGTGAAAATTTCAACTGTCCAGCTATCATGGTTCATGAGATACAGCCCTGTGACAGACAGACAGACGGACAGACGGACAGACGGACAGACGGACAGACGGACAGACGGACAGACGGACAGACGGACAGACGGACAGACGGACAGACGGACAGACAGACGGACAGCGAAGTCTTAGTAATAGGGTTCCGTTTTTACCCTTTGGGTACGGAACCCTAAAAACGGCAAAAATATCAACTGTCTAGCTATCACGGTTCATGAGATACAGCTTGGTGACAGACAGACGGACAGCGGAGTCTTAGTAATAGGGTCCCGTTTTTACCCATTGGGTACGGAACCCTAAAAATATCAATGACAGAAACATAAACAAGAACAAACTGTACAATGATATCAATCATCATGAATCAATTAACAGATGAGGGTAGGTAGCTAGGTAGGTTTATATATTTTTAACCGTAGGTATTTTTATGTAGGTATCTCTTTTTTAAGGGTTCCGTACCCTACGGGGATTACTAAGACTTCGCTGTCCGTCTGTCTGTCCGTCCGTCTGTCTGTCACAGGGCTATATCTCATGGACCGTAATAGCTAGACAGTTGAAATTTTCACAGAATATGTATTTCTGTTGCTGCTGTAAAAACAAATACTAAAAACAGAATAAAATAAATATTTAAGGGGGGCTCCCATACAACAAACATGTTTTTTTGCCGTTTTTATAGATAATGGTACGGAACCCTTCGTGCGCGAGTCCGACTCGCACTTGGCCGGTTTTTTATGGCAATCGTCCTTATTTGGAGATTTCTGTCAGTAAGCGTATCTCGTCTAGTATCTGTCACAGAGCATTAAGTAGTTTAAATCGCGGCGCCTCGTGCCGTGCATCAATGAATATTTCCAACTTTGTAAGTGAACTAAATTACCTAATGCTAACACGTGCTCACGTGCAAAATATTAGTATTCAAGCGGCGATGGGTTTGCCTATCACGGAATGCATGCAAAACTAGTTACCGCGAAGTTATTTTTAAACAGACTTCAACCCCCACTGGACGCCTTTAGGGGTTGAATTTCAGGAATTCCATTCTTAGTGCACCCCGACACACCAAAAGGAATCCTAATTTCAAGTTTCTAGGACCAGTGGTTTAGGCTGTGCGTTGATAGATCAGTCAGTCAGTAACGCAAGAGTTATTTATTTAGATGTGTGCACGTGTCTCTGACTGCACCATCTAGACATCTAGATCTAGATCTAAGCGCCTGGAGATCTGAGAAGATGTGTTTCTATCCTAATAAGTTTTCTGTTGACAAATATTTTCACCAAGCTTTCGTAAAATTCTCCTTCGAACTAGAAATCAGAGCGCTATCACCTGTCACTTAATATTACATTGCTATTGGAACTTGACAGGTAGGTATGAAAAGTTTTTACTCAATCGAACTATTTACTAAGGAGTTCCGTTGTGAGTAACTGATCGACAGCTCTTGACTCCATCACCAGATCAGCTCGCTATCATCATATTATTGTATTGTCACCGAAGTTACTCAAGTACGCAAAATTTTAGCTCAATCGGTTGGGGATAAGATAACTGCTTCAAAATTTAATTGCAAGATTCCACCCGAATAAACGTAGTTACATACCTACATTCATACATTCATAAATGCATTCATACATACATACATTAATATACAGGGTGTCCAAGAACCTGGCGTCCAACTGGATTCCCACGATGCCCCAAGTTCTAACAGTACTCAGAAAAATATTTTAAAAAATCCACCCCATGTACTTACAGAATTATACTGATTTCAAAAAAAAGGGGAAATGAGCACCCTGTGACATACTTTTGAATGCTGTGACTGCTAATGCTGATAATTTCGATATTTCTTGGAGGTTTTGTAATCTAGGGTATTGCTGTGTCTAAATAGAATGTAAAAATAAAGTACTTATTGTACCATTTTAAAATAAAATATTATTTTAACTAAAGGTGATATGGAAAACTATTGAATTTCGCAACTTTGACCGACTGTAGTGTAAAAAAAATGTACCAAAATAGTATGGCAAGTGACGTCAAATTTTGACGCGTTTATTCCTCTTTTTAAAAAGGTATAATACTTACACATTAATTTGAAAAAAAAAAATTTGATAATATTTTTACTCAACAACCCAATTTTTACGAAGTGCCTACCTACTAACGGTAACTGTCGGACCCTTTCTTATCTTAGAAACTGTTATGTTACTACTATTATTTACTTCGGTTCCAAGAGTGAGCAAGAAGGAAATACACACAGGTAGATGGGTTCCCAGTAGAATAAAAGCAAAGAATGTTAGTTTAAAGATATTTTATTACAATAAATGTTCAAAATGTTGACCACCCGCGGCAATACAAGCTCTCACTCTCCTTAAAAAGGACCGCTTTATGTTTCGCGAGTAACTTTTTTGACGTATCACCTGCACTGCTTGTGGTATCTTCTCACGAAGGTCAGCGATGTCATTAATGGGCTTCGCATAAACGAGCTCCTTCATAGTTCCCCAGAAAAAAAAATCCAGCGGATTTAAGTCAGGTGAGCGGGCTGGCCACGGGATTGTTCCTGATCGCCCAATCCACCTGTTCGGGTATTGCTCGTCCAAAAACTCTCTAACGGATACGCGAAAATGTGCTGGACAGCCGTCGTGTTGGAACCACATATCTGGTGGGGTCTCTTCTAGTAAGTTTGGCAAATCATTTTGAAGAAAATTTAAATATGATTCGTCAGTCAAATTCTCGGGCATCTCAAATGGACCAATAATATTCCCACAGAGAATACCCGTCCACATGTTCACTTTGAACCGGTACTGGGATCTATCTTCTCGCATCAAGTGCGGATTTTCCACATGCCACTCGTGCAAGTTGTGTAGGTTCATGTAGCCATCCTTCTTAAATGTTGATTCATCTGACCACAAAATTTTGTCGATAAAGTTTTCGTCTTCTCGATGTTTTTGCAGGATTGTTTCACAAAACGCGACTCGGCTCGGATAGTCTCGAGGTAAAAGACTTTGCACTCGCTGTACGTGGTACGGATGATATTCTTCTTTTTGGAGAATACTGTGTGCTGTGCTCTTCGGTATCCCCGTATCAGCTTCAATTCCTCGCACAGAGATGCTTGGATTTGCCGACACCGCCTCTAAAACTTCATCGCGTATGAAGTCATTTACGGGTCGTCCTTCACCAGCTACTTGATTGGGGAACCGCCCGTCACATAGTGATCTGTGCACATTAATGAAAACTCGATGGTCGGGATATCGCGTAGCCCTCGGATACCTTTCTCTGTAAAGTCTCGCTGCAGCTCGTCCATTACCTCTACATTCTCCATAAATGTAGTGCATATTTGCGTATTCTTGCGGAGTGTAGGTCGCCATGGTAGCACACACAAAACACAAACTGTCCAAACACAGGCAAAGGTCGTCGTAAAGAGTTCGTTTCAAAGTCCAGAGCACAAAGAGTAATCGAGTCCAATAAACAAAGCTTTAAATCGTAGTACGTGATCAATGGTAACAATAAGAGAGAGGTGCGTAGTAACGGCAGGAGGCAGTGACGCGTACTGACCGTACTGTTATCCTAAACCTTTTTCTCCCTCACTCTTACCTGAATAATGGGGTACCATAAAGAAGAACCAGCAAATCGCAAAGATAGTTTCTGTCTTGCTCCCTCCTGTTGTAATAACGAATCACTATGGTGAGATGCATGCACATACCGTCCCTTACGGTCTAACCTGTTTTTTGAGAGGCCTGTTGTTATTTTTATGAGCATACAATAGTAATTCTTTAGAGGTTAGATTCAATTCGTCGTAAATTTTTCTTTCTAAGAATTCTGTAAGACATCGTAAAAATTGGGTTGTTGAGTAAAAATATTATCAAATTTTTTTTTTTCAAATTAATGTGTAAGTATTATACCTTTTTAAAAAGAGGAATAAACGCGTCAAAATTTGACGTCACTTGCCATACTATTTTGGTACATTTTTTTTACACTACAGTCGGTCAAAGTTGCGAAATTCAATAGTTTTCCATATCACCTTTAGTTAAAATAATATTTTATTTTAAAATGGTACAATAAGTACTTTATTTTTACATTCTATTTAGACACAGCAATACCCTAGATTACAAAACCTCCAAGAAATATCGAAATTATCAGCATTAGCAGTCACAGCATTCAAACGTATGTCACAGGGTGCTCATTTCCCCTTTTTTTTTGAAATCAGTATAATTCTGTAAGTACATGGGGTGGATTTTTTAAAATATTTTTCTGAGTACTGTTAGAACTTGGGGCATCGTGGGAATCCAGTTGGACGCCAGGTTCTTGGACACCCTGTATAAGTACATTACAATAAAAACTTGTAATAAGATGAAGAATAATGCATATAACACCACTACAAGTGAATAGGTACCTACTAACATTCATTATTTTGTAAGTGAATGTCTCTTTGTCTTAGTCCATTTCGTTAACCTTGTAAGGTGGTACTTCATACATTGCACATTGCTTAGAGCAATAACTTTGCAATGAGGTGTTTGGAAGTTTTAATTGGGTGGTTAATAATCCTGGGTCACGTCCATCACATTGAGAAACGTGCCCACCATGTTACAATTTTTTTGGCTAGCTATTTGACCACGCGCAGACTAATCTTGCGCGAAGTCTTGTCACGTCAACAAATAATAGGTAGGTACGTTGGTATGTAAGTATGTAATACGTTTTAAAAAGTAAAATATAACTATAGATTTTGACACGGGTTATTGTAACATAGCCGAAACGTCGGGAAAGTAAATTAAAGGTAATTACGTGATAAAGACCCGTGTCAAAATCTATAGTTATGTCTACTAATCACGATAGTTTGAAAAAAGTAAAATAAACGAGACCCATCAAGAGTGAAAATAGAGAGAGAAAGATAGCATTGAATAATTGAATAGTAGAATTGATAAACAGGGATAATAAACTACGAATAGGTTTGGAAGTCGTGGTATGTACCTACCTACCTCCAATTCGGTTGGCCTCATGACTTGTGTTGACAGTTGTGTGTGTGACAATGTGACAGATAGGTACTTCTGTACGTAAAAACTAATAACAAAACCGACTTCATTTTTATGGAGGTTTTTTGGTAGTATTGCCCTATTGCTATTGAATCTGGTAGCGTTTATTGTCATAATATATGACTATGGAGTTCTTTAGGTAGGTAACTCACTGATAATTTTAGCTTTCCATTAACTTTTTTTTTTAATTGTTGCTTTAGTTTTTAATTTATCCCTAACAAAGATAAATACAAACTTTACCTCGTACCAAGTGTAACTAGATTAAAATTTCTACTTAATGTAAGTACTTTAATTATGTACCTACATACATATAAAATCCAAGCAGGTGTTAGAGTAGGTCAGTGGGTAGGTATTTACAACAATATTGCATGGTAAGTATACCTATCATAAAGGTCAAAAGATATCTTCAATTTAATAGGTAAACACAAATTAAGTAGGTATGAAAGTGGGCTGAATACCTAGTTACCTACTAAACATTTCTTTCACAACTTCTTGTTTATATAAAACGCACCTTTTGAAATACAACATAATTTATTCAAAAGCAACGTTATGATATAACATTTTAATTATTATTGCCAAAAACAAGAGATCGGTGTATTGACTTTAAAAGTCATAATTATATTACAAGCTGTAACAGATCTGACACAACTAGTCGCTAAACGACTAATGCCCAATAGAGAATTTAAAAAAATCTTACCCGATAGCCGTTTCGCGCCAAAACCTCCCGATTGTTTCTCACTCACTTATCTATGTCAACACCAAACAACTGGAAAGACGATATTCAATAAAACACTGAAGAAATTATACGAAAGACATACTATTTAAATATAATCTGCCCTTTGGGTAAATTAATGAAAAAAAAAACAACAACTGGCCACATAAAAAAAAACACAACTGTCAAAATAAAAACGCGCGAACTTACTAAGGTAAAAAAAAACAAAAAACTGGCCACTAAAAAAACACAACTGTCAAAATGAAAACGCGCGAACTTACTAAGGCATAGAGCAGAATATCGCAATCCGTTTGAGGCCAAATTCTTATGCAATTTTATTACAGTGTATGTATTACATAAAAATCGGCGAAGGCAGATATTATGCAAGTTGGACTATCCGGTGGGTATGGCGTGCGTCCGGCGTTCGAATGGTATACTTGCTGATCCCATCATATCTGCTGACCGTCTTCGAATCCCCCTCTTTTTAGGAGTGGGGAACTGTCACTTATAAACATAGGCGTGTTTACATTTTAAACTTTACTTGACCGAGACAGTGCATTCGTAAGTTTGTCACCACCACGCGGTAGACATCCTCTCAGATCCGAAAATGTAGGAAGGAAATAGTCAGAGGCACGTTAAAACATTACATTTGGCACACGCCAAAATTTAGCAGTACCTACAGTACATATTACCTATTCCATACCAAATTCACCAAATTGACAGGTTTTCGAATACCCCTCCATTATATTGCTAAATTAACATCATGCTTACCACTCGCCGAGCAACTTAAAAGTATTAATTCTAGCTTTTACCCGCGACCAAAGAGCATGTAAGTAATCCCGCGACTTTGTCCGCGTAGATTCAGAAAATCTATCTATTTATCGCAAAACATTGAAATTCCTAAAATACAAAAGAAAATTTTGGGACAAAAGTAGCTTAATTAAACTTTTAACTACCTCTATATGAAATTTCATCACAATCGGCCCATCGAGCGGTTTGGTCGTGATTTCGTCACGGACAGACAGACAGACACAGCGCCCTCTAGCCCCAAGTCTCGCGGCCGGCCTAGTAACTCGTATCGTGTTGACGAGGCATAAGGAGCATTTGAAGTGAGTACGTACCTAAAGACGTAATTTCCACCTATTTACCTACTTACTGTAAAATACCTTCAGATTTCAAGGCGTTAAGATCCATGAAGATGTCTAAAAGGGGTAATCAGAGGGCATGTCCGAAAAAATTACGAATAATTATTATAATACAGATACCAGGTACCAAAGTTAAGTACATATCTGAACACTAGTTACTTAGTTATTGTGTTTCAAACATAACATCGGACCTAGGCGTACCTACCTACTTAGTAAAGGTAGTCGTAGTTTAGTAACTGGGTCTTTCGTGACATAGATTAAAGGCCCTGTATGTCGACGGTTGCTCTTTTTCAAACGAAAAAAAAAACTTACTTCTGAACAAGCCACATCTCCTATTTTTATAAATAGGTATATTACTTCAGGTTCCTACCTAGATTTCTATTAAGCTGAAAACATAATAGCAGAAACTTTTCACGATAAAGATATTATTTCAAAATGATACATTTTAGAATATATGATCGAAATACTTTGATAAGTACCTACTATTAAGATCAACTTGTGATTTATTGTTAAAGATAGGTAATATGTAGATCTAGATTTCTACTAGAATAGGTTTTTGATAAATAATTATACATAATTTATATCATTAATTTATTCGAAAAGCAAAGGCGTACCACGCGCCGCCCATGGATCAGTACCACTTCATAAAAGTACTCTGTGAGTACCACCGTGACGTACTGTCAACGTCAGACGTGTGTTTGACGTCATTGCAGCGGTCGGTAGCAGGAGTTATTTATCGAAACACTTAGAGATGGGTAACAACTCTAAAAAAATATTGAAAAAGAGAAAATGGTTATGAGGGGTGGGTAATCTGGGTAAAGCTACCCCTATTACTTGCCTACGTAGGTACCAGCAACGCGATCTCATAAAAACTGTCGATAATATTTACGATACGCATACGCCATCTAGAGCTTGCCGTTGTTAACTGTCTTAGTCGTTTCTGCCGCGGTTTTAGGAACTGGCAGCGCCTTAGTAGGTAGTAGGTAGTAGTTCCTACATACTTAAGTGAGTTCTTGTTCTTACTAATAGTTCATATTCTCATCTATTGTTCTTGTTTTTCTGACTTTCCACGAAATTAAGAGCTCATTTTTATGTTTTTAGATTAACAATGGAGAGCCTTGTATCGTTGTCGGTTTCATTCCTCTCCTCAAATAAAAAATAGGATTACGACTGAAATCCTCAAGCTTTGAAGATGTCTAAAGATGTTAGAAGCACATCCAAACATTTGGCGCATATCCCGTGTCACCAATCACAATTATACAAATATCTACCTCCAAATCTTTTATTTATAATTTACTAGCTGACCCGTGCCCGCTTCGCTGTGCGTAAGACATTTCTAATACCATCGTGGACTTTTTTGTAGACGTTTTTAAGGTATACAATACTGTAGTACATTATTTTGATATATCTCGTGGGGTTCAGCCAGCATTTGCAATGTAAGCTCAAAAAAAATTGTTTATTTACGACATCACATTAGAAACCTCTAAAATTATCAGTGTTTCTCTACTATATTATGCATGTATTATACATATAAACCTTCCTCTTGAATCACTCTATTTAGAAAAAAAAACCGCATCAAAATCCGTTGTGTAGTCCGCGGGAAGCGGAAAGCGACTTTGCTTTATACCTATGTAGTGATAAGTAGGTACGCGGGGAGGAAGGAAATCTAGTTTTGAACACAGTTTTGAATTTAGAGTTAACTAGCGACCCGCCCCGGCTTCGCACGGGTAGCATGTTATTATACATATAAACCTTCCTCCTGAATCACTCTATCTATTAAAAAAAACCGCATCAAAATCCGTTGTGTAGTTTTAAAGATATAAGCAAACATACATACATACGCGGGAAGCGGAAAGCGACTTTGCTTTATACTATATAGTGATATTGCTTGTTACATAGATGGCGCTATACATGTATAGTATATAATAATAATTTATATTACGATTCATTTACTTTATTTTAACGCCATCTATCGGCGAGTAGCAAGCCCTCTTAAAAAGCAGGTGTGGTCCTCAGGTATCTTGTCCATAATTTTTTTTTAATCTTTATTTATTTAATGGAGCTTTGGTCGACAACGACTATGTCCCCCAGTAAAAAAAGCTAAACACCACAACTCTATTAGTAACTACGTACATTAATTAAAAACCTACTAATAAATTATCAAAAAAATATTTATAAAAACCAAACCTATCTATCCCGTTCCAACGATGAGATATATAATATATTCTATATAGTATTTTGGCCTCTACAGATAGTGGCGAGGTCAAAATACTATTACATGTGCCTATATTATTTCCATAAAATAATATAGAAATGCGTGGATAACAGATGGGTCAGCAAAAAGTTTTTTATTAATGTTTTCCTTTTTTAGCTTTGATATTATTTTAGAATCTAAGAACGAAACGTGTGTTTATGTCTCTTAAATTTTGACAGAAACTAGTTTACTTAGTTCGTTCTCTATAGCCAATAGCAACAAGCTTATTGATTTAATTGGTCTTACTTAATAAAGCTTTTCATTGGTCCTCTGTAGTGCCATTTGTTGTTCAATCTGACCAATTACCTTGTAACGATAAGTATAGGTAAACAAAATTGTCAGTGAAACAGTACTTTCCATTTACATTTTAATTTTATTGATTTGATTTTAGATTTTCTGTTTCTGGTCATTTCATATGCGTTTTCTAGTCGCGCGTTCGCTATTTTTCGAGTGAATATCTTCTACTTTTGTTATACATTTGCCTGCTGAAAGAAACCTATACCAAATTTAGGTTATTTGCGAATATATTTCGTTGGCTAGGTTTAGGTACACGAATACATCAAATATTCGATTTATTGGTTACAACCAGCTCTTATAAGCTACAAATATGCTACCCCGACCTTACTACACGGAGCAGGACATCAGAAAACGGCAGATAGACACTCTAAAAGTCTTCAACGATCATGTTATAGAAATCCAGGAAAACTCCGAATACAGCGTTAAGTTCGACTCGAACGGAAAGAAAATGAGTCTAAATGTCGTTCTAACCCCGGAATTTCCCAATGAACAGCCTAATATATACATAAACCCTCCAGTTTTACATCCGTGGGTGTCTGAAAACTCTAATCAAGTGACCGGTGCTCCAGGACTTGTTAATTTTACCGTACACTCAGATCTGGGTCGCCTAGTCCAAGCCATCATCAGGGAGTTCCAAAGGTAAAATTTTAAGTTCACTTCAAATTTTTCATGTAAAAGTAAAGTAATTTTTGAAGTGCAATTAAAATATTATTATATAAATAAACACATTTTATGTAAGTAAATATCTCTGTTAGTCTCGGATCTGTTAGTCTGAAATGAATGATTTATTATTATTATTATTATAAAGGTACCTCCCAACGGCCTCGGAGGAGGGTACGTCGAATGATACAAGTCCACAGATGAACAGTAATTATAGTACACATTCGTTGATGTTTCCCGAGCTAGGTGAGCTAACGATTGATGAGCTACATGAGATATTGGAAAATCCTGATCTACAGGTATGTTTAAATAATGAATCTATATCTATTTATAAAACAAATTCATGATTTTTCAAACATGTGTTCTTATAACTTATGCAGCTCAACCAAATTTAATGATTTTTGGTGTGTTGGATTTGTTTTCATCCTGAATAGCAGAACTATGCTTTACACAGCATTTGTTATTTCTAAAGCACTACAAAGTTTGCTGTTAATTTAATTATAAGCAAAGTTCATGGGAGCCAGATTACTGATAGACTTACTTAATATCCTTTATATTTGTAAATACATCATAATTATTATCATTAAAGGAGGATGACATAATTTAATTTTATGAATGACCCCTAACAACTTATTTCTTAAACTCCAGGATAAGCTTCTGGAGACAAATACTCAACTGCTGGAACTGGACCTGGAGACTGAGGAGCTGATGACCAGCATAGAGCAGATAGCACAAGATAATCTAGCAAAACAACAGGTTAGTTCTAAATGAATTAGGCTCACAACTGTAATCCCCAAGTGCGGTAGACATCCTCTCAGATCTCCAGGCGCTTAGATCCTTGAAGATCTCTAAAGGGAGTTGGAGGCACGTCTAAACATTGTGTCTGGCATGTGCCCACATTTTGCAGTAGTTAGCATTCCTTACGTGACAGGTTGCAAGCTCATCACCGCTTTTATGAATACTATCTTTTTACCTGGTGATCTGATTGGGATGTTTTGTTTTGTATTATGTAGAGAATTAGTCCCAAGTAGGTCCCATTAAAATTATATTCATGTAGGATTGATAGTTCCTTCATAAAACTTAAAAAACCGACCAAGAGCGAGTAGGACTCTCGCACGAAGGATTCCGTACCATTATGTATAAAAAGCAAAAAAACATGCTTGTTGTATAGAAGCCCCACTTAAATACTTATTTTATTCTGTTTTTAGTATTTGTTGTTAATAAAATTTCAACTGTCTAGCTATCACGGTTCAGCACTAGCACACAGGCAGGCGGACTAACGGACAGCACGACGAATATCATCCCTTGACTTTTCAATTGGTTGATACATTTTCGTTTGTTTTCTTTTTAATTTATTAAACGTAATTATTTTACTTTCAAAACTTTCGTGAGTTGTACTACACATTATTACAACAACGGGAAATTACTCACGTAAATGATAAATTGTCAATGAGGACACCGACAATGCGAGCAGGGTAGCGCGCGCGTTATGGTCCACTCACCCTGAAGAAGATTCTCTAGATGAATCGAAATATTGTCGGTGTTCTCATTGACAATTTATCATTTACTTGAGTAATTTCCCGTTGTTGTAATAATGTGTAATTATTTTATTCTGTTTAAAATGTCCACTAATATTTATAATGTTATTTCAGAGTCTGGACAGCATAAAAACAGAGGTGATCGACCGCATCTCAACAATAGTTCAGCTCAAGATGAGTTATGAGGAGCTGAATCGCAAGCACCAAGAATTGGCTGCAAGGTGCGACCCTCGGAGGCTGAGGGATGGCTTGAGGGAGGCAGCTGGAAGGGCGGATGAGGACTCGGAGATGATCGCTGAACAGTTTCTATTAGGTATGTGTGTATGTTTGTATGTATGTATGCATGTGTGTATGTATTAATGTGAGAATGAATGTATGTGTGTAAGTAGGTCCATTTGTTTGGCTGTTAGATGCGAGGTTGAGGAGGCTTGAGGTTTTTTCAAATAATGAAAATGGATTTGATTTGATAATTATGGATTTGACACGTTTTTTGAATACATTAACTGTCCGCCCTGCCTTCAAATTTTTATTTTATTCTGTTTTTAGTATTTGTTGTTATAGCGGCAACAGAAATACATAATCTGTGAAAATTTCAACTGTCTAGCTATCACGGTTCATGAGATACAGCCTTGTGACAGAAAGACGGACGGAGTCTAAGAGGGTCCCGTTTTACCCTTTGGGTATGGAACTTTAAAAACTACAGGACCAATTTCAAAAAAAAATTCACCTATCAAAAGTTCATAATTTATTAACAACTAGCGACCCGCCCCGGCTTCGCACGGGTAGCATGTTATTATACATATAAACCTTCCTCCTGAATCACTCTATCTATTAAAAAAAACCGCATCAAAATCCGTTGTGTAGTTTTAAAGATATAAGCAAACATACATACATACGCGGGAAGCGGAAAGCGACTTTGCTTTATACTATGTAGTGATAAATTAGAGATCCCCACAAAAATTGCAATAATGTAACTTAAGGTTTAAAAAATTTGCCTTTAATCTTCATTAGTAATTAATAATAATTGATTATTTATTTCAGGTAAAATGACAGTGGACGAATTCGTAGCTCAGTTCGCGGAAAAGCGAGCTCTGGGACAGGCAAGGCGAGCTAGAGAGGAGAGGCTAGCTCATCAGTTAGCTCAGTTGGACAAGGCCACTACATAGTTTGTATTGAGTTATGATATTATGAGCTAGAAACGTGAGAGTTAGGCCGCCGGAAGGCCTCGTGGCCTAACGATTTATAGATGGGCCCTACGAAGTAAGAATGAGCTATTAGTGGTCACCCATCTGTATTTGGTTGTTTTGTTTAGCTGATCTGTTAAGGTGAGGGTTTAAATTTTATTGGTAACTTGCAGACCCGCGACAGACGTTGTAATGTCCAAACTTCAATAATCACATTGCTATGACTACTGATGTCAACACTGATGTCAGATTTTTCGCACACTAGCGCCATCTATATCAGAATCATCCCTTTTGTTTTTTTAATCAGTTTGGGGATGTTTTTCGTAGTAGTCGTCTATTTTTTTTACTGGCATTATATCTACTTCTACTTATAGCAAATTTCATCTTAATCCGTTCTGTCGTTTAGGCCTGATTGAGGCACAAACATACAAACATCCTCACAAACTTTCGGATTTATAATATTAGTATTAAATATTAAACTATTTATTGTTATTTTTTGTTTTTATAAATAAAAAAAAGAATAATCTACCTAAATTACAAACAATTTCTATATTATGTTTAATAGTTTTTAATATTACGTTTCTATCACATTTAAATAAACATTTTTATTTTAAACTTTACCGATATATTAATTGAAAAATTTGGTGTAATTATGCATTTAAGTTGGCAACACTTGTTGTGAAAACTTATAGTAACCATGCTGTACTTATTTTATAGCTATGTATTAACAAACACACACACACACCTACTCACTCACTTACAAACTTTCGCATTTATAATATTTGTAGAAGTAGGACCTCTTTAGTTTTGAACATAGATGAAACTTATACTACTGTTATAAGCCATGCTGTTCATTGATGGAGCGTTTTGATTGGATGTTTGCGGGGTGTATGCGTTCTGATTGGTCGCTGGAGTGTAAGATATTATTTTTGAATTTGTGATGAGGCTCTTTAGTTATTATTATTATTATTTATTGTGTACGTACTTGAGTAGTACTTTTAATAATTATTCTTGTTTGAGCCTTCACCTTGTTCGATTGTCATCACACTGGAGCTCTACATAGCTTTAAGAAAAGGATAATTAAAAAAAAGGTAGACCCCAAGCCGTGTTTGTTGGCTGATTCTTCTAGACAATGGTCGCGTGGAATCGGCGTAGCTTCACCTAGTTCCTAAGACGTTTCAAAGTGATCCTTGTGATTTTATTGAAATAAATGATTTTTGAATTTGAAAGGTATGTATTTCCAAAAAAAAGTATAATGTATCAGTAATCTGTTCCCATAGTACAAGCTTTGCTTAGTTAGGGTCTAGATTAGGATGTGAGATATTTATTGTATAAAATTTGTATGTTCATAAGTTATATTAGCTTTAAATGTTATATTTAAATTTGTTGAGCTAAAAAATTAATATGTTGTCAATGTAAAAATATTTATAGCATAAAAAAACAGTCAAAATTTAACATAAAAAGTCAAAGTTTAAATGGCCCCACAGCTCAGTTGGTAGTAACTCTGCTTTCTGCGCTGTGGGTTGTGGGTTCGATTCCCACCCAGGACAAATATTTGTGTGGTGAACACAAATGTTTGTTTTGTGTCTGGGTATTTTAATGTTCTTTATGTATGTATTTATTTACATAAATGTTTAAGTATTCTATCAGTAATCTGGTTCCCATAGTACAAGATTTGCTTACTTTGGGGCTAGATGGCGATGTTTGAAATTTCCATCAATATTTATTTATTTATAATTAAGTACATTTTAAGTACTTACTTACATAAACTTGTTACAAAGTTTAAACTAATTATCTATTTGCATTATCACTTTGGAAATACATTGATATTGAAATATAAATTGGTTTATTATTATATTTTAGTACACAATATTTACCTATATGGGCATGTGCCAAATGTAATGCTTGTACGTGCCTCTGACTGACCCTTTTAGACATCTTCAAGGATATGAGAGGATGTCTACCGTAATTGGGGATTGCAGTCGTGATCCTATTTATTTTATTTATGTTGGTCAAAGTTGACTTTCAATCTTAAAGTCGAAATCCCGGTTCGAATCCCGGCCTTGCATCAATGGATTTTTCTTATGGGTTACAATATAATGGTGAAAAAAAAACATCGTGAGGAAACCAGTTAGTATTCTTATAAACGGCGATGGGCTTGCTTGTCACGGAATGCTAAATACAGCAGAATGTGGGCATGTGCCAAATGTTTGGAAGTGCCTCTGACTGACCCCTTTAGGCATCTTCAAGTATCTGAGCGCCTGGAGATCTGAGAGGATGTCTACCGTTCTTGGGGATTACAGTCGTGATCTTATTTTTAGGGTTCCGTACCCAAAGGGTAAAAACGGAACCCTATTACTAAGACTTCGCTGTCCGTCTGTCCGTCTGTCTGTCTGTCTGTCCGTCTGTCTGTCACAGGGCTGTATCTCATGAACCGTGATAGCTAGACAGTTGAAATTTTCACAGATTATGTATTTCTGTGGCTGCTCTAACAACAAATACTAAAAACAGAATAAAATAAATATTTAAGGGGGTCTCCCATACAACAAACATGTTTTTTTTGCCGTTTTTATAGATAATGGTACGGAACCCTTCGTGCGCGAGTCCGACTAGCACTTGGCCGGTTTTTTTATTTTTATTTGAATTCATCCTGTTTCACCGCAAACTAGTACCTATACTAACCTGTTTACTTGGTTTAAAAAAAATGCAATATTTTTGACATATCTATTGTCAGAATGATAAAAAATCATTCCGATTTCATAAAATGTTTGGGAATGAATAGAAATAATTTTAAGGGCCTCTTAAACCGGTGGCCCACCCCATATCTAATATATAAAATTCTCGTGTCACAGTGTTTGTAACCTAACTCCTCCGAAACGGCTTGACCGAATTTTTCGTCTATTTGTAACAAAGCTCAGTATTTTTTGTTTCTACTCGGCCTTTACTTTATCGTTTTTTTTTTGTGGAGTTATGACAGCCCTTATTAGGCAACTGCCTATGTTGCCTATGATTAAAATACGGCACTGCCTATAACTTAAAACAATGCTAGTTATGCTATAAATAACCAGTGGTAGGTAGGTACCTATCTAGTAATAAAATAGTCGTCTACTTAAATCGTAATTATACTTATTATTTACCGTACTTTCATACTTCGTGATCTTATTTACTTGTTATTTCAGTAAAATCACTAGGATCACTTTGAAACGTCTTATGAGCTAGGTGAAGCTGCGCCTGTTCCTCGCGAGCATTGTCTAGAAGAATGAGCCAACAAACACGGCTTGGGGCCTATGGCCTAATATCTAGAAATCTACTTACAATAGGCTCGGATGGAACTACCTATTTAAATATAGTTACAACCCAACCTATGACCTATCTAGGGTTGCCAGATGGTCGGGATTGTCCGACAATTTATATGAGCCCGGCAAAATACAAATTGTCCCGATAAATTTTAAATTACGCTGTATTATAATCACTTCACTCACTCGATTGAACGAAACGCGCTTGATAGCGAGTGTATTTTGTTGCATTGCATGTAAGTAACTTAAAAAAATGTTCAACTTTATTGATAAAAAATAACTTTTTAATTCGTAATATTTATTTGTCCTGACTTCCGCATTTTTTTTTTTAAATATATTATCAAAACACAGAAAGTTCATTAGCTGTAAACTTAACCATTGTTAAATACGTTTTGTTTGTTTATTTATTGGTTTAATCTAGTCATCCCATCTGGTAACCCTAGACCTATCGCAACGAAGACGCCGTGCCAGGCCGCTGTCATTGACCTAATGTTTACCTACATACGAGTCCAATGAAAACGAACAAATGAATGAATGGAAGGAATGGATCAGTCATTCTACAATCATAGCAGTGAACAGTCATTCATTACCATTTACCACACTAGCCACTGAAACGTCCCCTTGTACACGTAGAATCGGACGCGTGAAATGGCGGGAAAACTTTTTTTTCTCGTACTCGGCTGCTGCTGCAGTCTTGCATTCTGCTTGGAGTTGAAGCAAGTGTTGATTCTAAGTCGTCACAACCTCAGAACACCTATCGCGGAACGTTTGCAAAGTATGTCGCCTAAACCCTGGTTGCGTTGGGATCAGGGGACAGCGCAGTTGACAAAAAAAGGAGCTCTTTTGGAAGGATATCTTGGTGATTATTTCGTGGAGTGGCTGAATCATACTGGATTAATTAATGGATGTCCGAACGAAGATTTGATTCATGTTTACGCTAATACGCGGGAAAGGACAAGAGATACAGCGAAAGCGTTTGTCGGCGCGTTCAGAAACTGTACCATCCCAATCGTGTCTATAAACTCAACGGAAATGGATCCTGTTTTTCATCCAATTTTACACAACACAACAGACGCTTTTAGGGTAGAAGCTTTTGCAGAAATGAATAAGAAACTCGAGGAAACCGATCTAACAAGTATGTTTTTAGAGTTGAATCGGATAACGGATATTAAAAATTCACAGATATGCAAAGAAAAATCATTCTGCGATTTGGTGATGGATAAAAATGAGATTGTTTTACAAGTTGGCAGAGAGCCTGATCTTATTGGACCGCTTTTTATTGGCGCCTCTGTGGTAGATGCGTTTTTAATGTCTTACTTTGAAGGTTACCCTTTAAACGACATAACGTGGGGAGAGATTAAAACTGAAGAACAATTACATATGTTGGCTAAAGTTTTGAGAGACTACCAAAATGTAAGATTTGACCTGCCAAGGTCTACAAAAGATTATGCAAAGCCACTACTACAATACATGAAGAAGATGTTTAGCAGCGACAAAATCTTTACGTTACTGGTCGGCCATGATACTAATTTAAACTCTGTGATGGCTGCGTTAGAGTTTAAATTATTTACGTTACCAGGACATTATGAAATAGTGCCAATTGGCGCCAAATTGGTTTTTCAAAGATGGACAGACGGAGCAAACGACTTTCTCAAAGTAGAATACGTGTACGACTCGTGGCCACAAATAAGGAATGCGGAAAAACTGTCAATGTCAAATCCTCCTAAAAATATAACTATGCATTTTAATGTTACGGACGAAAATGGGTTATATCCTTGGAGTTATTTTGAGGGTTTGTTGGAAGATGTTACACAATAAATGCAGTTCTTTTAAGTGTTTTTTTTTTCTTTTATTTTCCTGCCCTTATCCCACCCAAGTGGGGTCGACACAACATGTGCTCTTCTTCCATTTTCCTCTGTTAGCCGTCATCTCAACATTCACTCCTTTCTTATCCAAGCCTTAAGAGGCTGCCAGTCGCTGATTGCTCTTTTTCGAAACGAAAAAAGAAATACTTCTGAAAAAGCCACATCTCCTATTTTTATAAGTATATTACTTTAGGTTCCTACCTAGATTTATATTAAGCTGAAAACATAATAACAGAAATTTTTCACAATAAAGATGTTATTTCAAAATGATACGTTTTAGAATTTATGATCGAAATATTTTATATACCTACTATTAAAATCAACTTGTGATTTATTGTTAAAGATAGGTAATATGTAGATCTAGATTTCTATTAGAATTGATTTTTGATAAGTAATTAAACATAATTGATATCATTAATTTATTCGAAAAGCTAAGGCGGACCACGCGCCGACATGTGTTTGTCGTCATTGCAGCGGTCGGTAGGATTATTTATCGAAGTGATTAAAGATGGGTACATCTTTATTCACATATACTACATTATAAAATAGGAGATGTGGCTTGTTCACAAGTATTTATTTTTTCGTTTCGAACAAAAACAATCGTCGACTGGGAGTGCCTTAAGATTTATTAATTGGTTCACAACTACAATAAATATTTTCTAGACAGGTGGCTGCGCTTACACTGTAGCCTTGGTGGCACTCCCCTAGGGCATGTAAACCGATTAATCGATTAACCGAAAAACCGATTAACCGACCTGATTTTACGTCGGTTTATCACCGGTTTTTTTTGGCAAAATAACCGGGTTTTCGGTTTTTTTTAATGAGTGTTACTAAGTGTAATACACTCATTTTATTCTAAACTGTGGCCTTCTCTGGACTGATTTATGATAATATATGAGGGTAGCTATAATATTGTCGATTATTATAACTGTTTAAGTAAGATTGAGTTGAATATTACCAAATGTTTTAAACTTTATATAAGTCTGAATTATTTTAATGTTTAAAGATACTTATCGATTTTGTTTATTTTTAGTGTTCCGTACCCAAAGAGTAAAAACGGGACCCTATTACTAAGACTTCGCTGTCCGTCTGTCTGTCTGTCTGTCCGTCTGTCTGTCACAGGGCTGTATCTCATGAACCGTGATAGCTAGACAGTTCAAATTTTCACAGATGATGTATTTCTGTTGCCACTATAACAACAAATACTAAAAACAGAATAAAATAAAAATGTAAGTAGGGCTCCCATACAACAAACGTGTTTTTTCCTTTTTGTATAGGTACGGAACCCGTCGTGCGCGAGTCCGACTCGCACTTGGCCGTCACACTTCCCTATATCAGCCGTCATCTCATCACTCACTCCTTTCTTACCCATATCATCTTTCACACAGTCCATCCATCTCTTCTTTGGCCTACCTCTACGTCTACATTCATCCACATTCATGCCTTACACTCTTTTCGTTACATGACTTTCTTCCATCCTCATAACATGCCCAGGCCCATACCACGCTAACCTATTGCTCTTCATTTTTTCCGTCACAGGAGCTACTTTCAAACATTTTCTGATATACTCATTCCTTATCTTATCCATCCTCGTCACACCACATATCCATCTCAACATTCGCATCTCCGTCGCATGCACTCTTCTTTCATCTGTCCCTTTTGCCGCCCAACACTCAGATCCATACAATACGACAGGTCTAACGATCGTTTTGTAGATTTTCCCCTTAAGCTTAAGGGGCATTCTCGGATCGCATGTTGTTCCGGTGACCTGACGCCATTTCATCCATCCTGCATTTATTCTATTCTTCACATCCCTATCTATCTCACCATCATTCTGTACTACTGACCACCGAAGTCACAAAACAGATGTTCTGTTTTGGTTCTGCTGATCTTCAGTCCGACACTCTCCAATTTCTCCTACCATTTTACCAGACTGCTCTGGACCTCAGTTGCATTTTCTCCAACAAGAATAATGTCGTCGGCGAACAGCATACACCAGGGTGCCACTTCCTGTATGTCCGATGTCAGTGCATCCATTACCAGGAGAAACAAATAAGGGCTTAAAGCCGATCCCTGGTGCAAGCCTACAGCCACATTGAACTTGTCCATAAGGTCCATAACGCCAGCTTCGGACCGGACATGTGTACAGGCTCGGCTGTATACCAATATTTACTGGTATATTCTCTAACACTCCATTCCAATCGTTCTCCTCATTCATCAAGTTTTGAAAATATCCCTTCCATCGTTCTCTTATTTCTTCGTCGTTCGTTAATACCTTTCCTCCATCATCTTTTATGCATTTCACATGGATAATATCCCTTGCATTATTTTCTCTCTCTTTTGCCATTCGGTACAGGTTTTTCTGTCCATGTGGGCTATCTAAAGATTGGTACAACTTATCCTGTACTTTAGCCCTTGCAATAGCAACAGATTTTTTAGCTTTCCTTTTACACTCCATGTATTCAATTATTTTGTTCTCTTTCATACTATCATCACGATCTCCAACACTTTTCCATTCTTTGAACGCATTCTTCTTATCTTTCAAAATCTTTTGTACGTCCTCATTCCACCACCACGTAACCTTATCTATCTTTCCTTTACCTTTCGTTTCACCAAAAACGTTCTTCGCTACACCTCTTATGCTAGTAGCCATTTCAACCCAACATTCATTCACCGATTTCTCTTTCATATCATTCATTTCTATCATTTTATCAACTACTTGTCTTTGAGTGCTACTGCATACTCATTCTTCTACATTAAATGCCATCTGATTTTGGGTAGGGGCTTTGATTTAGTTTTTAAATTCTTCTAATAAATCTTTATTTTAATTTCTAAGAGTACTTAATAACCTATCTGTGAGACTACCCCTTCTCCCGGTATAACTTTGCAGTTTTTAACACTGCACTTATTTGTATCCTTTTTACTAAAAAGTAGTCTATTTAGGTTTTGTGATTGCCATATTATATATTAATACTACCAAATAAAAAAGTTATTTATTCTTATCACTATATTCTTTGTTACCTCGAAATATCCTAACCTCGATTCGACCTCGTAACCGTGTTTTGGTAGTTTTAGTTAATAAAATGACTTCGAGTCTGCCTCAGGTCGAAGACATCTCAACATATTTCCTCAGTGAAGGAACTGTCAACTCAAGATATCTCGTGATCTACCTTAAGCATTCCTCGACAGCTTCTAAACGGCTGTGTAACGTTTCTTTGACTTTCGTGACATTTAAAATTCACCAAAGGTAATTGAGAAATTGAGAAACCTCGAAAAAATCGATTCAAGATCCAAACATGAAGTACTTTTCAAGGGATATTCGAGGGGCCTCAGAAGAGTTTGAATCAAGGTAGTTTCGAGGTTACAACAAATAATTATGGGGTATTAATGGTAACTATTAGGACTGATTTATCATGTTTTTGCATTTTATTACTTTATTCGAGTAAGGGTGAGTTTTGAGTACATCAAAATGTTTTAAACTTTAACAAGTTAATATAATTTGTGCTTGCTTATTTAAATAATAACTTATTTTTTATTAAATGTATGGTTTTATTATGTTCTAAGACACCTATATAAAAAACATGAAAATAACCGGATAACCGGTTTAACCGGTTATTGGAAAATAAAAACCGAAAAACCCGGTTTTTCTAAACAACCCGGTTTTTACACGCCCTACACTCCCCCCTTAGCTTACAGTCCGGCACTGCAGTTCGGATAGCGAGTCCGCCCACCTAACCACTTATTACTATAGTAGCCATACCAGTGCAATAAGCACCAGGATAATGTTTTCGAACATTCTACTTCACATAAAATGTTATTACTAGCTGTCCCGTCAGACGTTGTCCTGTCAAATTTCAAAGTTTTTCTCAAACTTTACGCCACCCGTAACATTAGGGATATAAAAAATACCCTACGACCTATTCTCAGACCTAATGATACACAAAACAAATTAATTAAAATCGGTCAAGCCGTTGCAGAGGAGTTTGGTTACAAATACACGAGAATTTGATTTAGAATTCTTTCTTATAAAAACATTTAGACACTAAAAAGTTTTAGATTTTTCAAATGTAATCATCATCAATGTCAATCATCTTAAACTGCAAATGTAATGTATAAATAAACATGCCTCCGACTACCTCCTTCTATATTCAGTAAAGGATCTAAGCGCCTGGAGATCAGAGATGTTTACCGTACTTGAGCATGTTACGTAAATCGAGCATCGCACGGGTAGCATGTTATTATACATATAAACCTTCCTCCTGAATCACTCTATCTATTAAAAAAAACCGCATCAAAATCCGTTGTGTAGTTTTAAAGATATAAGCAAACATACATACATAGAGACGCGGGAAGCGGAAAGCGACTTTGCTATAAACTATGTAGTGATAGGCAAAGTAAGGGTACACTACACAGCTACACACTACCCACGATCTAGCTGCACTGCTCACACCAAATTAGAAAGTTGCGCACCAAAAACGTAACGAGGTCATGCGTTCAGTAGATTTTACTACTCACATTTTTTTCATACCGGGCGCCTTATATCTAAAACCGATTCTTAAGGAGTAAACTCCAATAAATATTTAAGTGGGGCTCCCATACAGCAAACGATATTTTTTGCCGTTTTTTATAGATAATGGTACGGAAGCCTTCGTGTACGAGCCCGACTCGCACTTGGTCGCTTTTTTATTATACCAATTTATAAACCAGTGATTAAACCTCAGACATACCTACTCATAAATCAATAAAATTCAGTTAAGTAATTATAAATTCCGTTCTGAGCGATAGTTGATATTTCAAGTAGGTACCTACTACCTACGGAAGTTAGTTTTAAATCTATGTGATGACGATGACGATGACGATCGAGTATTTCAATCGATTTGTTTTGAAAACATATAGGTACCTACCTCCTACCTACTTAGTTACGTCAATATTATTGACTGAACATTCCTTCAGCAGTTTATACACCCGAGAAATTTGTCTATAAAATAATAGACACTAAATTTCGACGTAGAAAATAGCACCGTAGACGTGAAATTTTGAACGATCCAAGTTTTTAACTGACTTCAAAAAAGGAGGAGGTTCTCAATTCGATTTTTTATTTTTTACTAGCTGACCCGTGCCCGATTCGCTGTGCGTAAGACATTTCTAATACTGACTATAATACTTACAGACATTTCTGAAGTCGGTTTTATTTTAAGTTTTTTACCGTAATTGATTATTCTTGCGATTGTTTAAGTACCTACCTATAGGTACATAAAATAATGTGATTTTGTCTGTAAGTACTTCTGCAAAATAAACTTTTCTGCACGTACTGCAATGTACCTATTAGGTAGGTACCTATTGAATTAACTATGTGAAGCAAATTATTATTAGGTCGGTTTAAGTAACCCTACCCTACTAATAAGTATCTACTAATATAAAACGTGCGTCACGTTTTCGCGTCAACTTTTTAAACAAAATGTTGTGAAGGGCGCTCCACATTCTCAAGAGAATCTCGCGAGAACGCGAGAAACATGCGAGAAACGTGAATGTGGAAGCGATTCGCGTATTCTTCTCAAGTTCTCGCGTTGTTCTCCGGCTTTTCTCCACTTTTTGTCGGTTTTTTGGCGCGAGACAAAGGAGCGCGAGAACGTGAGAACAGGCGAGAACGTGTATTGACTCCACACTCACATGTTTCTCAGAAGCGCGCGAGCCGCCGACTTGAACGGTTGTATATTGTGTACCGCGTGGCGTCAATATGAGCGTAACTTGGACAAACGAACTTGAGTTGAAATTTTTAGAATATTTCCAAGCGGAACCCGTGCTATGGAATACAAATTAAAATAGAATAAGAATAAAATATGCGCTTTGTTTTGCCGCGCTGCTTCCCTAGCATGAGTAAAAGTTTTAAAACTTAAAACATGTTTATAAATAAATACCTGATATACTCTGTGGGTCCATTAATTTTGTCGAAATCAAATTTTAAAAGTCAACAATATAATATAAAAAAATGTAAATATGAAATTACTTACAACTAGGTAGGTACCTATAGATAGATAACCAGTGCGATTATCTATTTTAATAGCAGCGGTTACTTCTGCGTCCATCGTCATCGAGCGCGAGAACTGTAGTGAGAACTATTTGAGAACTTTGTGAGAGTGTGTACCCAAAGAAGTTCTCGCTGAGAATCTCCGGAGATTCTCGCGTGAATGTCTCGTGTGAATGTGGAGCGCCCATGAGAATTTTATTGTATTACTAGCTGTCCCGACAGACGTTGTCCTGTCAAATGTCAATAATCCCACAGAAAAAAGCACTTTCCGTTTTTCCCGATCTTTACGCCACCCTTATCACTTAGGGGTATGAAAAATAGATGTTGGTCGATTCTCAGACCTACTCAATATGCTCACAAAATTTCATGAGAATTGGTCAAGCCGTTTCGGAGGAGTACGGTAACTAACATTGTGACATGGAAATTTTATATATTAGATGTACTTGTGTTTTTTAATTTATAAAATGATTTATTATCAGATGTACCTAATAATGTACCTAAGTACCTACCTAATATCATATCAACAAAATACTAATACAATAATTATTATTTTAAAAGGATTCGTAACAAAATACAAAACGTCACGGTTCCTTTACCTACGCTAATTTAGTGTAACAAAAACTCGAGAAGTCGTAAGAACGTTCTTATTTGAATAAATTATAGTTAGTTTCTCGAGACAATAAAATTGCCTCCATTATGCCAATAATAGGAATATTTGCAGTGTTGGCCGAGTGGGAGGTACCTCGACTTTCAATCTGAAGGTCGTGGGTTCGAATCCCGGCGTGCATCAATGGATTTTTCTGTTCGAAAAATTTATATGCGCATCAAAACACGTGCTCAAAACGGTGAAGGAAAACATCGTGAGAAAACCAGTTAGTATTCTTATAAGCGGCGATGGGCTTGCAACCTGTCACGTATGGAATGCTAACTACTGCAAAATGTGGGCATGTGCCAAATATAATGTTTGGACGTGCTTCTGACTACCCCCACTAGACATCTTCAAAGGATCTAAGCGTCTATTTATTTATTTATTTATTTATTAAAAAGGATACCCAACACAGGTGTACACATTCACATTCAAGAAAAAGTAATACCAAAAGTTAAAGCAAAGTGCTCCCGCAATTATAGGGTACCACAGCATGCGAAGAGTTTTTAACAACTTAAAAATATATATCTATAAATATAATATATAAAAGGTAACTTAATAGTCTAAAGTAACATTATGAGAAAGATGTTCAATATAAAAGGATATAAAACTGAATAAAAAACCTATTAAAATTTTGTTGAGAATTATAAAAATATACGTATACTTGATCGTTTACATTACCTATCTAATCGAGACATGAAGCAAGACAAATCTTTTTTAATTGTGTTTTAAATTTTGGTAGAGAGTCTGTTAGGTCCAAATTGCTTGTTTTTATACTGCCCACAGATTTTTGGCAAAACGGAGTGCTTACCGAGATTTGTTCGTGCATAATTAAGGCAAACTAAACAAATTAAAAGCCTTAATTTTATGTAATCGAGACGGTGCGGCAATACTTAAACTACTTGTAATGTTAACGCAATTTATTTTTCCATTAAAGACCTAAGCAAGAAAAAGAGATCAATTTGTTTTCTACGGCAAGATAAAGCAGTCATCTTGTAGTGTTTAAGTATTTTTTTATAGCCTAATGCTTTATTTGCTAGATTATATCTGTAAGATAGATGATACTTATAGCGCCTCTGTATACCTTCAATCCGTTTCGAGTAGACTTCGTACTGAGGGTTCCAGACATCGACTACATAGCCTACTGCCTAATAGACGCCTAATGGCTTTATTTTTTCAAACAAACAACTCTGTCAAGTCAGTGAGGTATGAGGTACGGGGGGAGTGGGAAAAAATGCATTCTGATTGGCCGATTCAAGATGACGTGATTCACTAGGGATGGGAAGTGTTGTCATGAGTTGTCGATAGCAGTCAGAGGCACGTCCAAATATTATATTTGGCACATACCCACATTTTGCAGTAGTTAGCAGTCCATACGTGACAGGTTGCAAACCCATGGCCGCTTATAAAAATACTAACTGTGGGAGATATCTACGCTCCCGTGTAGAAATAAAACAGCCAGGTGTTGTAGAATTACTTCGGATAATAGGGCTAACAATGAATGTTTAAACATAAAGAAGATCGTAATGAATAAAACTCCCGGTAACTATCTAACCTAACGAACATCCTGCTATATATATCTTTCATCTGTCACTGTCATTCTTGACTAGTGGTTTGACCACCGAACATAGAAGTGCGACGATAGATTCGCCACATAACTACTGGTTTCCTCACGATGTTTTCCTTCACCGTTTTAAACACGTGTTTTTGATCTATATAATCAATTGCTGTTCGTTAGTCTCGCTAAAACTCAAGAACGGCTGAACGGATTTATTTTATCTTGGTCTTGAAATGTTCGTGGAGGTCTATAAAGGATTAAAAGGTGAAAAAAAAATCGAATAATTGCCGGGAAAACCCTAAAAACAGGCCTTTTCTTTTTCCCATACAAAAACGTAGAGTCCATTTGAGCTTTATTAGGTTTGATAATACGGGAACGGGAACGGGAACGGGAACTTAAGACAACATTTGTTAATTCTAAAGCGATAATATTATAAATGCGAATAGCAAATAGGTTACTTCATATCCATGTAGGTACAACGCGTGCGAAGCCGCGGACGGAAGCTAGTTGGCAATAAGTAGTTTACTAGTTAGGTCCAACTGTTGTTGTTACTACTATGTAGGTTTATCGATCATCAATTATTGAGGAGTGGTACAACACTATTGACTTTCGACAAGGAAAATAACCAGTGTAACTTGAGCTTGTGGTAATGGTTTTTTAGCATAAACAGACGAGATGTGCACGGGTCAAGGAAGTGGTCGGTACTACTGCAGGTTTGACGCGCGGTATTTTTTATCGGCCGTATAAGCCTGATGTTTTGGATGACAGTGTTCGCCTTGCATGCGGTGTCTTCTGGGCTATGTAGTCGATGGTTCCAGACAACTGAGCAGTATTCAATCACAGGACGGACTAAGGTTTCGAATAGTTTGATTCTGGTCGTAGGATGTTTGAATTCTTTGCTGTTACGTATGATGAAACCAAGCTTGAAGGATTTTGAGACTGTATTTAGAATATGAGCATTGAAATTTAGTTTTTGGTCTATTATAACTCCTAGGTCTTTAACTGTGTCTACATTTTGTAGTTTATGCCCCTTAATATAATAACTGTTAGATGTATGAGTGACTGTGCTTCGAGTAAAATGGATATAGTGGCATTTTTTAACGTTCAAGGTCATATTATTACGGTCACACCAAGCAGATAGTCTATTTAGGTCGTCCTGTAAAAGTTCAGAATCAGATGGCAATGTTATTGGGCGCATAATTTTTAAATCATCGGCGAAAAGATAAACTTTAGAATGAGTAAAACAATCTGGAATGTCATTAACAAAAACGTTGAATAGTATTGGGCCTAAATGAGATCCTTGTGGTACCCCTGAAGGGGATATAAAAGGGTCAGAAAGATGACCACTAACGGCTACCTTAGACGATCTATTCAGCAAATATGATGAAAACCATTTCAGTAAGGAACCTGGTATGCCGAGATTAGAAAGTTTGTGTAACAATAGACAATGGTCAACTTTATCAAAAGCCTTGCTAAAGTCGGTGCATATGGAGTCAACAGGAATTCGATTATCTAGAGAATTTATCAAATCTGAGGTATAACAAGTTAAGTTGGATACTGTAGAGCGAGCATTAATGAAGCCGTGCTGGCAATCGGTAATATGTTGTTTCAGATGCCAGGTTATGCGTTCAGCGATAAGTTTTTCCAGTAGCTTGCCAAAAATCACCAATATTGAAATGGGTCGATAATTAGTAACCTCATTTTTATCTCCTGACTTGTGTATAGGAACGACCAGTGCTTCCTTCCATGAGCTGGGGAATGTACCTTCCTCAAGCGATTTATTGAAAATACGTTGGAGTGGTTCAGTAAGAGAATTCGCACATCTTTTGATAAAAACTGGTGCTATTCCATCTGTTCCTGCACCTTTATTGGCGTCTAGTGACTTTAAGGAACTCTTAATATCTGCCGCGGTGAAAATTATATCTACCGTATTTGGGGCATTTTGGGGATTACAGTCGTGATCCTTTATATAATACATATATATATATATATTTTAGGAATATTTATTTAATATTAGCTGTCTGTCCCGACAGACGTCCTGTCAAATTCATTTTTTCCTATACAAAAAAAAATAATTATAGCGAAATCGGTTCAGCTGCTCTCGAGATTTGCGCTTAGCAACACATTCAGCGATTTTTTATATCTATGAAGATAAATTCACAGTAACCACTTCTGCAAGATCGAATCTAGACGAGCGACCCGAGATTAACAAAAAATGCTTAAATAAATATACATTACTACCACAGTACCACAGAACCAGAACACATAATGATCCTGTTACTACCATCCATAGAACACCTATCTTGAACTTACAGCTGTCGGCTATTAACATTGACATTTTATTTTATTGACGGATTTGGCAGTCACCAGCCAGTCAAAGTCAACCCAGCCAGCTTTGAGTCAGCAGCCCTGTTGCGAAAGTACCAAAATTTTGCCAATTTGATATATCTAATAAAATTCACCCCAACCGTATTACAACACACTCTCTACATAAGTCATCGGATCTGTCAGTGTCAAGTTTTAGTTTGTCATGCAATGCATGTATGTGACAGTGACAGATTGTCAACACAAATACAACACTCACTCACAACAGTGTGTTTTTGTTTTGTTTGTACTGTTCAAAAATAAAGTTAACTTAGTTTTTCGACGCTTAGAGAATTCTTTATCGGTATCCTCATTCGAAGCAGGTAACTAGATTCATATTTTTGGTTGGTAGGTCTAACCAAAGAGCATATAAGTCGGTCTAACTGTTTCTACTTAGCGAACTTATGTAGGTTGGTAGATAAGTACCTAAACTATAGATTACGACATAAAATGTCTTTCTCTTTACAGTTAGGTAGGTATTAATATTATGTAAGCACGTAAGCACAAAGAATTGGCAGTCAGTGTGACCATATGTGGCAGGATCCTGCCTTTTTGGCAGATTTAGCCCTTGGTTTTACTCTCTGGCAGGTTTGTTTGAAGTTTTAGAAATCTGGCAGTAATTGGCAGTATATAGCAATATAAGCTGGCAGATTTGGCAGTATAGTATAAAAGGAGTAGGGTGTAGTATCGAGAAAACAAAAAGCAGTTGGTAGGAATTTTAAAATGCCAATGGCAACATTGGCAACGCAATGACCTTTAGTTCGGGGATTTCCCATAACATCTCTAGTTGAATGTGTAGTTCATTCAATTATAAACTTTAAAGTGTTGCACAAAATGTTTATAATAATATTACATCTTTATTTGTAAGTTGTTTTTCTGATTAGTCGCCTAGTCGGATTAGAAGAGAAGACATACTTTTGTTTCTGATTTCGTGCGGTGTGAATGTTTTCCTTTCCTGATTTATAATGAAACGTAAATATGAACGATTATATCGCCCTGAGTGGGAGCAGGATCCATCACTTTCGTCCTGGATAACAAAAGCGAAAGACGAAGATGTTGCATGGTGTAAAGCATGTAACACCAAGTTGTTACCTAGGTTGTCTATTATAAAAGAACATGCAACTACTAATAAGCATAAGAAGAACATGATCGGATATAATGGGCAGTCCTCGGTGAGTTCTTATACATTTTTTTTTTATATAATCGCACGAAAATTGTAGGAAGTATTTGTAAGTTAGTAGCACCATTGCTAATAAAATTTCTGTATGATTTCAGGTGAAAAAGTTTTTTAAAACGTCTTCATTAGAAGATGAGGTGAAAAAAGCAGAGCTGAACATGTGTGCTCTGTTGGTTGAACATAATTTACCCTTTCGTGTCATGGATCATATGAGTGAAATCATTTCCAAATGCTTTACCAATCCAGAGGTGGCGAAGACTTTCTCCTGTAAACGAACCAAAGCAGCTGCGGTAACTTATAATGTTTTGAAGCCGGAACTGGAGAGGGAAATGCACGCAGATTTAAGATCATGTCAGAATGTTAGTACCCGTGCACCAGTGTATTCTTTGATAATAGATGAGAGTACAGACGTTTCATCTACGAAAATGCTTGCTATAGTAACTAAATACTATTCTGAAAAATCAACAGCGTTGAAAACTAAATTTCTAACTATGGTAGATTTAGAAGGGGAATCGGCACAAGATTTGTTTGACGCTCTTTCAAAAGCTTTGCGTGATTTAAATCTTGATATAAAAGATGCAGTTGGTTTCGGAGCCGACACTACCAATGTAATGTTTGGTGAACATGGTGGAATCATTGCTAAAATTAAGAATGTGAATCCGCATTGCTTATTTATCAAATGTGTCTGCCATTCCACGGCTTTATCGGTTAGTCACGCAAGCAAAGACACATTACCAAGAGCTGTGAATCAAGTAGTGAAAGAAGTTTACGGGTATTTTGCTCACAGCAGCAAAAGACAGAGGGAATTTTTGGAGTTCCAAGAATTTGTAAATACAGATAAACACAAAATACTACAACATTACGATATTCGTTGGTTGTCATTCCACTCGTGTGTGAACAGAATTCTTGAGCAATGGGATGCGCTTAAAATTTATTTTCAAAGCCAATATTTAGATGACAAAAATATGTCCTCTCAATTTTTATTCGAAAGCTTTAATAACAAAATATTAAAATTATATTTTTACGCACTTGACTATATTCTGCCTATTGTCAATAAATTAAATACGGTGTTTCAAGGGGATTATGCGACTGTACACTTGGTTTATAAAGACGTGTCTGAAATGTTTATGGCACTGTTAAGCTGCTACATGAAAGTCAGTTACGTAAAGAGTACAGACCCACTTCTTCTAGATCCGACATCCAGCGTTAACTACCTACCTTTGAAAGATATGTATTTAGGTGTTAATGTCAGCAGAGAAATCACTGGTCTAGCAAGAGATATAAATTTGAAACCTGCGATTCAATCGTTTCTTGAGCATATGCAATCATTTCTTATCCAACTTTCAAGTCAACTGAAGACACGTCTGCCATTAAATACCCTTTTTAAACAATTACAGTTCCTAACTCCTCAAGACGTTGTATACAAGGAGTTTTCTTCGATAGCAAATGTTGTCACCCAATTTCCTAATCTTGTTGATGAACATACAATTCAAAAAATTGATGATGAATACAGACAATTAAAACTTGATAAAGACGTCAGTGATTTATTAGAATCTGGTGGGAGTAATGCAAACCCAATTCTAAGGGTTGATAAATTTTGGGGTGCCGTTGGCAAAATCCGAAATTCAAATGGAGACTTAAAATACGTTTATGTTTCTAATTTTGTAAAAGGTTTGTTGTGTCTGCCAATGTCGAATGCTGCTTGTGAAAGAATATTCTCTCAAATCAACCTCATAAAAACAAAAACACGAAATAGATTTACAAATAAACATGTCGCCTCTATTTTACATGTAAAACAGGGCATTAGTGAACATGGTGACTGTGTTTCATTCCAGCCAACTAAAGAAATGATTAAACAAATGACAAAAGCGATGTATAAAGAAAATGATCAAGAAGAATATGATGCGAATACGAATGTATAATTACTTACTTTCTGTACAATTCTTTTAAATAAAACTACAAAAAAATAATGTGTCTATTATTTTAAATTATATTGGCATTATTTTGGCATTTTGTGCATAAATGTTGGGCAGGATTTGTCAGTTTTCTTGCCTAAGCGGGGCAGGATCCCTAATTTAAAGTTGGTCACACTGTTGGCAGTATTATCGTCCGACCATAGTCCATACAGTCACATTCATTGATAATTTCATGGATCATGGATTTAAAACCTCTTTTGATTCTCAGTGTGCTAATTTTGAATTCGGAACAACTTTTTCTCAAACAAGTGCTAATACTCAGTCGACATAACGTGAGAACTCCTTTGTCTGCAACTCTTTCGCAATCCAGTCCGAAACCTTGGCCTATTTGGAACGAAAAACCGGGATATTTAACTCCAAAAGGTATTTTACTTGAAGGTTTTATGGGCGAGTATTTCAACTCCTGGCTGAATGAAGAACATCTGCTGCCTCAGGGGTGTCCGGACGAAAAGGAATTCTATGTCTATGCCAATACAGCTCAAAGGACTTTGGCATCAGCAATGTCATTTGCAACCAATGCATTTCCATTATGCAATATAACTGTACACCATGCAAACAAAGTTGACCCTATTTTCAATGCAGTGATACACAATACATCATCATCTTTTATACAAGAAGCGGTTAAAATTATGCAAAACAAACTAAAAAATCTTCATTTATATCAATCTTTTGACTTCTTAGAAGACATTCTAGATTATAAGCATTCAGACAATTGCTTAAAAAATCATCACTGTGATCTGGTGGCAGATAACAACACAGTTATTGTGAGAACTGGATCAAAACCCAATATCAATGGTCCGATTAAGATCAGTAAATCAGCCATCGACTCATTTATAATGGAATATTACGAGGCTTTTGATACTAGTCAAGTAGCTTGGGGTATGTTAAATACTGAGGAAAAATGGCAGTCTATTATAGATATTTCTCATAGTTACCACAACATCATATTTAATACCACAATCTTAGCCGAAGATATCTCTAAACCGTTACTTAAATATATGACAGATATATTTCTTAATAATGAACCGAAAGTTTCTTTATTAATGGGTCATGATGCTAATTTGTATACAGTTCTTAATGCAATGGGTTTTAAGCCGTATAATCTAAAAAATCAACACGAAAAAACCCCTATTGGGGGTAAAATTGTATTTCAAAAATGGTCAGACAATAATACTAATGATTATTTGAAAATTGATTATGTATATCAGCCGTCGGAGCAAATGAGAGATGGTATAAGGTTGTCGATAAAAAATCCTCCGATGTTTGTTAAATTGGAACTTAAAGACTGTAAGGTGACAGCCAACGGACTGTGCCTATGGGAGGATTTTATTAAGTTGTTGAATAAATTAGTCAAATAGGTGTATAGCGGTTAGTTAGGTACCTAGGTAACTCATTGTTACCAGTCTATAAAATTAAATATACCTTAGGTAGTCTGTGTCATTACTATTGTATGGATTCTTGACTTCTAGAATTGGATTAGGCTGTGCTTTGATTGTCAGTCAGTCATTAACGACTTAAATATACTAAGACTTTAAATATATTATAGATAAGATGAATAAACCATGACATGACGTGTTGTGAATTGTACCTGACGTAAAATAAAAAAACCTAATAATATAAAAGAACATTTATATTGTATAAATTACACGTACATACAACATACAAGTACATAAGTAGGGTCAAAGACCCGGTTGTGGTGCCTACTTTGGTTTTAGTCATTTACAATTGTTTAAATCAAACAAACAAACTTGTAATTGTTTAAATTAAGCAAACAAACTTGTTTAAATCTATATTTAATTTAATTTTTTTGTCTATGGTCCCGTTTGATTAGTGACAGTTGTGATGCGTTATATTATACCTCTAGATTTGATTGACCACAACTAATGTTTTTCCGTTAGAAAAGTCAACACGTACGTCAAAGCATTAATTTACTCTAAACGAGCGATTTAATCACAAATATCAGAACTATTTAAGAAACTCAAGAAGTGAAAAAGCAGCAGAGGACATTCAAGTGAGAAATTCTTGGCGGATTGCAAGAAAAATACTCGAAAAGTGCAGTGAAATAATTACGACATAACCTAAAAAACATTAGTGCAGTCGGGCAGTGTGAAGTTCGTCGCTAATCGACCTGTCGCCCTGTCAGCTGTCAATCATAGAAGACAATAAAAATTGCCAACCGCAATCCAGTGTTGCTGCTACCAAAAATATCCTACGAATTTGTTAGTAATTTTAACGACCATGGAGAGAAAAATAGAATTATTGCTAGAAAAAATGGATGATATGAAAGAAGATTTCAGACGCCAAATGAATGCTCAAACAGAGAAGATCACGAACGACTTAGCTTCTACAATTGATAAAAAGCTAAAACCAATTCTAGAAGAAAACAAAGTGCTGAAAAACGAAGTAGTAACTCTTAAAAACAAAGTTCGAAGCCTAGAAAAGGAAGCGAGAAAGAATAATATTATCCTCCACGGGATCAAAGAATCTGAGGGAAACAGTTACGACCTTCAAGTTTTGGTGATTGACACATTTAATGCCGTAAGCAAAACTGCAAATTTAGATCCTTTCGACAAGTGGGAGCTAAGCGACGCCTATAGACTGGGCAAAAAACAAGACAATAAACAAAGACCAATACTGATAAAACTTACGCTTTCATGGAGGCGATTGGAAATTTTAAAACATAACAAACAATTCCCCACCGGTATTTATGTCACAGAAGACTACCCAAAAGATGTCCTGAAAACCAGAGAGGATTTAAAAATCAAACTGAAAGAAGAACTAAAGAAGGGAAACAAGGCTGTGATTCGATATGACCAACTAATAATTAAAGGGAAGGATGACTCAAACGTCACAAAGGAGAAAAGGAAAAGGTCACCCTCTAAAACACCCACACACCCAACCACCAACGAAGAAATACCACAGAAGGCACCAAGCAAAATAAACAAAACAAACGCTTTTGAATTTATGAATCGCCCAAGGACAACGTCACAATCATCCACAAGCACACAATAGCAACCAACAAGGGACCCCGGAAACGCATCAAAACAGAAAAGACCACAACAACCAAAAATTTTCTTTCCCCAAGCCGGTCAGCGGTCACCGTGGGGAAATATGACCGCCACCCTCCAGTGAAACAGAAACAAAAGAAACAAAAGAAACAAAAGAAACAAAACAACAAACAAAACAAAACAACAACAAAAACAACACCAGAAACAACACCAACAACAAAAGCAACAAGAATGCATTAGAAATAAAACCACAATGAACATTTGTACCTACAACGTACGGTCTCTGGCATCAACAGAGAGGTACCTAGAACTAAACAATGCATTAGCATACATTAATCATGACATAATAGGACTAAGCGAAGTCCGAAGGATGGGTTGTAACATCGAGGAATATGAAAACTATATCTTCTGCTACATCGGTCAAACAAAGGGTCTGTACGGAGTAGGATTCCTAATTAAAAAGAAGCTAAAAAATAAAAGAAAGAACTTCATAGGAATATCGGAGAGAGTAGCGCTTCTGCAACTTAAGTTTGAAGATATAGATTTCTCAATAATACAAGCATATGCGCCCACCGAAAAATCAAATAAAGAAGAAGTCCAGAAATTTTACAACAACATTAAAGAAGCACACAACATAGCTGACAACAAAGTAATCGTAATGGGCGACTTTAATGCAAAAATAGGACATCCAAAGAAGGAAGAAAAGATTATCATGGGCAACTACGGCTACGGAGAACGCAACGAACGAGGAGAAGAATTAATTGACTATGCACTAGAATACAACCTATCTATAATGAACACTTTCTTCAAGAAAATAGTTGAAACAGCAGGGAAAGACTGGCTGCTCAAGGCAAAGGACAGAGGAAAATGGGACAAGATGGAGGAGGCCTTCACCCTAAGAGGGGTCCAACTTAAAGATTGACTTGACTAACATTACTAACAACTAGCCTAAAAAAAGACCACTAACAATCTCACTAACGACATTTGGATTGTAAAATAAGTGAACAAGTTGGAAATAAAGGGCTTTATTATTATTATTAATATTATTATTATTAATGTTTTTCCGTTGTCTAGTTAAATATAAATAAATATCGCCTGTTACAAAACCTCTGATTAACCTAAGAAATAGATAAATAAAATACTCTATTGTATGTTGTTTAAAAATAGTCGTTTTTAATCATTTATTGAATATAAACCGTTTATTTGAAAATTAAAATGTTGTTAAAATGCCCACAACCAGCGCTCTCACCCTATACCTACGTAATTAATATCGTCAGTGTTAGGTACTTATAGGCTTACGAAATAAATTGGTTATTTTCTTAATGAATTTAGAAACATTTTATATTTTTTCCTCTGTAGCTAGGGTTACCAGATGAGATGACCAACATTTTAAAAAACGTCTGTATGTCTGTCTCATGAACCGTGATAGCTAGACAGTTGAAATTTTCACAGATGATGTCGCTGTTGTCGCTATAACAACAAATACTAAAAACAAAATAAAATAAATATTTAAGTGAGGCTCAAATACAACAAACGTAGCTTAGCTCATCAGTGCTTAATGGTAGAAAGCTGTAATTTGGCATGACCACTTTGTTGACATTACTAATACCTAAATACATATTATATTAGAAACAGAATCTTAATAAATATTTTTTTAGGGTACTTGTACATGTAGGGAGCATGTAACGTGGGGATGTTTTTTTATTTCTTGCGTACCTACCCTAGGTGTGGGGCATTGGATAGGTATTTAAAAAATATTAAGGGTTTGTGAAAACAACTTAGATTATGGGAGCCGTTTGTGAAATATTAAGCTAAAATTTTTGTTAGTCGAGTTGTCGGGACTCTGGACATAACGTGAAATGGTGGAACATAAATAAAATAAATAGGATCACGACTGTAATCCCCAAGTAGGGTAGACATCCTCTCAGATCTCCAGAAGCTTAAATCCTTGAAGATTTAAGACATTTTGACAAATCCGGACTATCTGACAACCCTATCTGTAGCAGTTTACCTACTTAAATTAGGTAGGTTACTGAATTTTTTATCTCTAAATTAAGCCTATCGAACTTAAAATGGCAAAGTTGAGCTCTTTATCATATTTTTTGATTAGGTCCCTACGTAAATTGTTTTTTTTAGTAAGTACAAGCTAACCCGGCTAACTTCGTATCGCTTTAGAATTAACAAAATGTTGTGTTCCCGTAAATTTTTTGAATGTTTTAATACTTATCGTATTCCGGACGAGGACAAATCTAATAACACAAAAATCATAAAAATTTGTCCAGCCGACACAACTTTGTTTTATATTAAAAGATGTGTATAATAATTAAATGATCTCTCTCTCTCTCTTACAAAGCTCTCTACCATTCCCTTTCCAAATTACACAAAGGTTAGCTGGAAGAATATGCTAGCTAGCATTAAGTTCGCCTATGTACATGTTCTTGTATTGTGCAAAGAAGAATTTTCTATCTATCTATCTTTCTACTAAAATGCTTTGTCCTGAATGACTGACTATCAACGCAGAGACCTAAAACTTGGAGGGTGTGTTCTTTGTATGACGTAGGCATCAAATAAGAAAGGATTTTCCGAAATTCTACCCCTTAGAGGATGAAATAAGAGATGAAAGTTTGTATGAAACTCTTTCAATTGTTATTTAAAATGAATGAAATGTGGTATTTAATCTCAACATATAATAAAATTAATAAATAAATATCGCCTGTTACAAAACCTTTGCTTAACCTAAGATAGATAAATATTAATACTCTATTCTATGTTGTTTAAACATCGTCGTTTGAATTATTTTTTCAATAAAAACCGTTTATTTGAAAATTAAAATGTTAAAATGTCCACAACCAGCGATCTTGCCTTTTAATGTATTTGCAGTAAAATAAAGTAAAGATGTTTATTCATAAAAGAAGCACTTAAAAATAGGTACATCTATATAAAGTCAAAACTATAACTAATTTTAATTATGTTTCCTTATTTATAAGTATTAGTAGGTATTTAACATAGACTTAAGATTATATTAGATTACAGCATAATTGTATAACAATAAAAGTCTAGAAATCGTCATAAAATATTTACCGTTTGACACTTGAACAAAAGTTAGCACTTTAAAACGTAATATTTCAATCAAAATATTGTCGTATTATAAAAACTATTCTATGTTGTTTAAAAATCGTCGTTTCCAACATTTTTTCAATATAAACCGTTTTTTTTTAAATTAAATTGTTGTTAAAATGCCCACAATCAGGGTTCTCACCCTATAGACGGCTGACAATGAAGTAGATAGGTACCTACTAACTAACTAACCAAACTAAAAAATCTATCCTAAGTTTTAGAACTGTCACATTGAGGTTACGCTAATCTAAACTTTAACGTAAAAGGAATAAGATCATTATTTTATTAGGAATTTTAAGTTTAGCGTGGACACAACTGAATCGCCACCACTATAGGTACACCTATTTCACTAATTTATTCAACAACTTAATAAAATCCTCCCATAAGCATAGTCCGATGGCTGTCACCTTACAGTCTTCAAGTTCCAATTTAACAAACATCGGAGGATTTTTTATCGACAACCTTATTCCATCTCTCATCTGCTTCGACGGCTGATACACATAGTCAATTTTCAAATAATCAACCATCTTTTAAATACAATTTTACCCTTAATAAGTGTTGTTTCATATTGATCTTTCAGTAAATACGACTTAAAACCCATCGCAATAAGAACTGTATACAAGTTATTTTTATATCCCATCAATAATGTAACTTTATATGTGTTATTTATAAATATATCGGTCATATATTCAAGTAACGGTTTGGACATATCTTTAGCTAACGATGTGGTATTGAATAAGATGTTGTTGTAGCTATAACTGATGTCTAAGACTGACTGCCATTTTTCCTCAGTATTTAAAAGCCCCCAAGCTACTTGACTTGTCTCAAAGCCTTCATAATATTCCATCAGAAAAGTGTCAATGGCAGATACACCGATTCGTATAGGACCAGCTATGTTGGGTTTTCCAGTTCTCATAATAACTGTGTTTTTATTTTTTAGTTCGCATCGATGTTCTTTTAAGCATAATTCTGAATGCTTATAGTCTAGAATGTCTTTTGAAGTCAAAAGATTGATTTGAATGAAGATTGTCTAGTTTCTTTTGCACTATTTTAAGCGTTTCTTGTATAAAAGCTGAAGATTTATTGTGTATCACTGCATTGAAAATGGTGTCAAATTTATTAGTATGTACAGTTATATTGCATAAGGGAAATGCATTGGATGCGAATGATTTTGCTGATGCCAAAGTCCTTTGGTCCATAGCGGCACAAAAATAAAAATCCTTTTCGTCCGGACATTCCTGAGGCAGCAGATTTTCTTCATTCAGCCAGGAGTGGAAATACTCGCCCATATAACCTTCAAGTAGAGTACCTTTCGGAGTCAGATATGCCGGTTTTTCGGTCCAAATAGGCCATGGTTTGGGACTGGATTGCGAAAGAGTTGCATAAAAAGGAGATCTCAAGTTATGTCGGCTGTTAATAAGCACTTGTTTGAGAAAAAGTTGTTCCGAATTCAAAATTAGCGCACTGAGAATCAAAAGAGGTTTTATATACATATTTAATTAAAAATAATCACTGTATGAATGAATTTTGGTCCGACGCTAATACGTAACTGCCAATTATTTGTGCTTAGGTACAGTTAGATAATTATTATGTTGGTAACTACAACAAAGATACAGACATTTTATCATAATAATATTATAAATGCGAAAGTTGGTGAGGATGTTTGTATGTCGCTCAATGAGGCCTAAACGACTAAACAGGATAAGATGAAATTTGCTGTAGGTGTAAAAAAAATCAGAATAAAGAATATGGGTAGGTAGGTACTTATAATTCAAAAACCATCCATAAAATGATACAAAAAGGGATTATTTGGGTATAGATTTCGTGGCGCTGGTGTGCACAAAATCTGACATCTACTTACAAGTACGAAAATACTACGAGTAAAAAAATACTTTCAATTTAAAAATACTTTATAGTATAAAATACGCCTATGAATCATGACGTCATACCTGGTACGTATTTTTAGACACTTATACCTGGTCGAGTAAATCTTTCACTTCTTTTTCATTCTCTTTTTTAGCATTCTACCAAAAAGGTTGAACGTACTATCTATCTATCTTTAAGCACCTACTAATATGCCTGTGAAGTTATCACGGCCAAACCGCTGGGCCGATAGCAATGAATTTTTTTTCGATTTTTTGGAATTACAATGATTTACTTACGATAAAGTCATCAAAAATGAATCTACGCGGACGAAGTCGTGAGTAAAAGCTAGTGTAACTTATAGTACTTTAGGTACCTAACATAAAACCGATTGGTGAAATTTCGATAGATTTATTTTCCAAAGTTTACTCTTCCAAAACACTATTGATTAATATATATTTATATTTATATTTTACTCAAAACTGAATAGCTAAACAGTATTTTTTTATATAGTTCGTTAGATAATCATACTAGCTACATAAATGAAAGACAGTTTCTCTTTAAATCTGACATCACAGACTAAGGCTCGTATTCAAGAACGACACTAAGAGAACGCATAGTAGGCTCCGACCCACAGTGGACAATATCTTGTTTCATAAACATCACTTGAGTGTTGTGCGACACTATGCGTACACTTCAGTGTTCCTCTAGCCAAAGTACCTCAACAGCTACTTTACCGAACGCATAGGCTCGTATTCAAGAACATCACTAAGCTAAGTGTAGGATTTCTCACTGCAAAGTTTCCGATTTCTCACAGTGTCGAATATGTCCATACATTCGTTTCATGAACAACACTTAAGTATTCCTTAGCTCAGTGAACGCATGGGGGTGGATTCGGCGTTGTGATTGGTAGTTGGTTTTGGACCTAACTTCAAGCAATGGTAAACGTCATTAATATCAATCAATCAAAGAAACAAACCACAGAGTATTTTGTATAAACAAACAAATGTCATGTCGGCTCATCAGCTGTGGCCGTACCACAAGTTAAAAAGGAATATCAAAACAATATTAATTACGGTGCAAAAGATACAACGCATTTTTTCTGATATTACTTTAGGACCTTGTGGTATGACCCCTGATATCTGTTGGATTAATAAATTACAATAAAATTTTCTTGTATGTAGTAAATATAAATAGTATCGTTTTTTTCGTCGACCGAATAAAATAATCATCAAAATCATCCTCATTTGTACTAATTTTTAAGTTAAATTTACTTGAGGTTATACGTATGACAATACAACCAACACTATGCGTTCGGTAAAGTAGCTGTTGAGGTACTTTGGCTAGAGGAACACTGAAGTGTACGCATAGTGTCGCACAACACTCAAGTGATGTTTATGAAACAAGATATTGTCCACTGTGGGTCGGAGCCTACTATGCGTTCTCTTAGTGTCGTTCTTGAATACGAGCCATAGTGTTGGTTGTATTGTCATACGTATAACCTCAAGTAAATTTAACTTAAAAATTAGTACAAATGAGGATGATTTTGATGATTATTTTATTCAGCCGACGAAAAAACGATACTATTAAAATTTACTACATACAAGAAAATTTTATTGTAATTTATTAATCCAACAGATATCAGGGGTCATACCACAAGGTCCTAAAGTAATATCAGAAAAATTGCGTTGTCACTTTTGCACCGTAATTAATATTGTTTTGATATTCCTTTTTAACTTGTGGTACGGCCACAGCTGATGAACCGACATGACATTTTGTTTGTTCATACAAAATACTCTGTGGTTTGTTTCTTTGATTGATTGATATTAATGACGTTTACCATTGCTTGAAGTTAGGTCCAAAACCAACTACCAATCACAACGCCGAATCCACCCCCATGCGTTCACTGAGCTAAGGAATACTTAAGTGTTGTTCATGAAACGAATGTATGGACATATTCGACACTGTGAGAAATCGGAAACTTTGCAGTGAGAAATCCTACACTTAGCTTAGTGTCGTTCATGAATACGAGCCTAAAAACATTTAGTCGTCATAGCAACGCAGTTTTGACTAATGAATGATACGCATTCTACCAAAATTCGTAATTTATTTTATCAGTACAAGGTTTAAGTTTGAGGGTTTTCAAGATAATGCGGTTTTATCATTTTTTCCTTATCCGGTTGTCTTATCCGGGTAGACTCAGCCCATACAAAAAACAAAAAAATCACATATCACCTTAATCTTAGCACTAAGTTTATTATTTGTTTAATTATTTATAATAAACTAATGCCACACAAAAACGCAGTGACAGATCAACAGATAAACAGATGATATTCCAAGATGCCCGACCATGACGGGAAAGCCGACTTTGAAAAAGCGCGCGAAAGTGAACTTGTAGCCGTGTTGTTCGGCGACTCCTGCGCAGACCACATTCGCGCTCGCGCTAATGAGAGTGCCGTTTCCTGTAAATAAATGAAAAAATATATTTACAATAGGATCACGACTGTAATTCCCAAGTACGGTAGACATCCTCTCAGATCTCCAGACGCTTAAATCCTTGTATATGTCCAGTGGGAATAGTAAGAGGCAATTCCAAACATTACTTTAGCCGTAGGTATTTCTATTTAAAATGATAGATATTTAAAATGAGAGATGTTTAAAATGAACAACCACGATAGTTTTAACTCTATAATAGCAAAATTGGTATTAGTATAGATTGAGGCACCTCCAAGACAGGCTCCGAATAAGAGAGCCCAGATCAAAGGCTGCAAGGGTAGATTCAAAGTGGGGTTGGAGCCGATGGCCACCACAACTCGCACCATCATCGTGGTTAATGGGATGTTGTCCACGAACGCGGAAATCATGCCGGATACCTGGAAAATTATAACAATATATAAAATATATCTATCTATATAAATAAGAGCCGGCCAAGTGCGAGTTATTATTACCGTTATCTATGAAAAACGGCAAAAATATCACGTTTTGTTGGCCCCCCTTAAATATTAATGTATTTTATTCTGTTTTTTTGTATTTGTTATAAATAATGGCAACAGAAATACACCATCTGTGAAAATTTTATCTGTCAGACAGACGGACGGACAAACAGAAAGACGGACAGTAATAGTAATAGAGTCCCGTTTTTACACTTTTGGTAAGGAAGCATAAAATGACACTATTAAAATATCAAAAATTAAATTGTGACGTCACAAGTCTATTAAGGATGTGGGCAATGGGCATGCCCATAGTGCCCACAACGGTGGAACCGCGCTTATATAGACTTTGTCTTTGGATCTTACCCATAGAATCAGCATCAATGCCACGGCCAGTCGGCAGCTATCGTCCACCTTCAGAATGAGCTGTTCCATCAATCCACCTACGTAGACTATGAGACCGAGCTTTGATAGAGCCTGAAATAGATTTATTTAGAAATAGATATAGATAATATAATATTATATAGAGGAAAGTTTGTATTTTTGTATGTTTATAACAAATAAACTCAAAATCTAATGGACCAATTTCAAAAATTCTTTCACCATTAGAATGCTACATTACCTCTGAGTAACATAGGCTATATTTATTACTAGAAAAAGATTTTATTTCATTATTTGGTATAGGTACACTGAGCATTCTAAATACTATGATTTAAAATTCATTATTTAAAACTCGTACATAATTTAAAATAAAAATAAAATTTATCATAGCCACTAGTAGGGAATGAATGGGGATTTTTGGACAAAAAGTCCAGAATTTCCCATTATACCTACACTATATGGGCCGTCAATGGGAATAAGTGGAGATTTTTTTCCCACAAATACCTATTGATAGAGACAATGAGACTTTTAAGAATAACTCGCGTGAATCCACTACTCGAATACTCATACCTCCATCAGCACAAATAATGCTGCAAAGAACAGAAGAGTAGACCACTCCACGCGATGCAGGATCGGCTCCAGATCCTCTCTATCAGCCAGGGTCAGGAGTAGGATCGCTCCTAGCAATGCAGTCCAGCCAAGGGATATGCGATCTAAAAATAATAAAGACATCTTAGTTACCTAAGTACTATTTAGTTACCCAAGTAGGTACTCAGTTACCTATAGATACTACTTACTAAAATATAAAAAAAACGGTTAAGTGCGAGTCGGATTCGCGCACCGAGGGTTCCGTACAAACTTCTTAAAGGTGTCCTGTAGGTGTTCCTGTAATCTAAGTGAAAAACTATTTTCTATTTTTTTTTAAACTTAAGGCATAATTTAATTTTTAGTTTCGGAGATAAGGGGTGGTGGGGAATGGTGGCACGAGCAGACACACGAGTGATCCTATAAAGGTTCTCTATTTCCTTTCGAGGTACGGAATCCTAAAAATGAAAATGAAATAGGATTACGACTGCAAATCCCAAGTACGGTGTATCTCCAGGTGCTGAGATCCTTGAAGATTTCCAAAGGGGTTAGCCAGATGCAGGTCTGTCAAGGTACTTCCTACATACAACCCGGTCAGAATATCTGTGCACCTCGCTGGAATGCGGCGCCTCTCCCGCTCTCTCTCTCTCCCGCCTCGCCCGTACCATGACGTCACGAGGTCAGGTGCACAGATATTGTGACCGGGTTGTACGTATGGTATATGGCAAAGTAAATAGGCACTCACTCAATTCTGGAATGGAGTGTAGAAAAAATACGATAACGACAAATGCTATCGCTATGGAACTCTTGATCAGCAGAACTTTGTCGCGGATTTTGTACTGAAATATAAAGAAAATAGGTAGAGAGGAGGCAGTCAGAGGCACGTCCAAACATTATATTTGGCATATGCCCAAATGCAGTAGTTAGCGTTCTCCACGTGACAAGTTGCAAGCCAGTCGCCGCTTATTAGAATTAAAAAATATTAATAATAAAAATAATAGGATTATTTATTATTTGTCATGACTGTAATTCCAAAGTACGATAGACATCCTCTCAAATCTTCAGAAACTCAGAACCTTGAAGATGTCTAAAGGGTTAGTCAGAGGCACGTCCAAAATTTGCAGTAGATAGCATTCCATTTCCATACGTAACAGGTGTTACATCTAAAAAAAACGGCTAAGTGCAAGTCGGACTCTCGCACGAAGGGTCCGTACCATTATCTATAAAAACGGCAAAAAAACACGTTTGTTGTATGGGAGTATGGGAGGCCCCACTTAAATATTTATTTTATTCTGTTTTTAGTATTTGTTGTTATAGCGGCAACAGAAATACATCATTTGTGAAAATTAACGGAACCCTAAAAAGTACCTTTAAACCTAAGTATTCTATCATTTATCTAGTTCCCATAGTACCTTTGCTTAGTTTGGGTCTAGATGGCGCTGCTTGATCATGACCGCCGAGATTTTATTTATTTTCTATTTATTTAGTTAGTGTATATATGTATATACTATATACCTTAGCTTTTAAGTCTGTGAGTGTTGTTCTAAAAGTATCTTTAGGACACGCTCTTTTGCTACTTTCCTTCACCAGAGTCTGTAGTTTGTCTTCTAACTTCATGATCTTCCTCTCCAGCCGTTCTCTGACCACGTGGACGTCCTGGGGGTAGGCAGACATGCTTACTTTTTATGCAATTAAATAGAATCACGACTTTAATCCCCAATTACGGTAGACATCTCAGATCTCTAAGATCCATGAAGATGTCTAATGAGGGTAGTCAGAGGCACGTCTAAACATTACATTTATGCCAAATTTTTAAGGTTTCAAAGCTGAAGAAAGGTTACTTTTGAGTTAATCGCTAGACTGCAAATTACCTGGCTGAGGTGGGGTAAAGATTCTGTGGCGCGACGCCATATTGTTATTTGGCGCGTCAGATCTGAAAATATTATTAAGTATTAAGACCTGTGTCAAAATCATTAGATATGTGTAGTTATCACGATATTTTAAAAAATAACCGCTGTCTTCCAGTTTTTCCTCACTAGGGGTCGGCACGGCACGGCACAATGTCTAGAAAAACATGTTGCAAAAGTATTTGGCTTAGTGTTTTAAAACCGGCCTGTTTTTACAACCCTCTTTGGAAATTCAACCATCTGGTACCTAGTATCATAATTAAATATATCCTACCTTGAATTTCCTTTGGAACGGCTAGCCTCAGTTTGTTGGTATCTCTGAAGATGTATTTGATCTGAAGAGACGTTTGAATGAAGACCAGAATAATTCCCATGGACATGTGCGCTGTGAAGTTCGTGAAGTTTATACCCTGGAATTAGAAACATTCTTGCAGCAGATCGGTAAAGCGGGTGACGTATTAGTGGCGAGACACATGGAACTGTGGCAAATCAGCGACATATTCCTGATAACGTAATTAATGCGTTGCAAATGGGTGGCACTTTGGTGGCATGACACAAACATATCTCATTGTAATTGTGGCAGATTGTTTACGTATTAACGACATTATAACGGGTTAATAAAGGGTGGCTTGCCCGTAAGAAATCGTAATGTACCTAATCAAATAAAAATCTATTTCAATCTATTTCATAAAGGAATGACCGTGGGATAAAAAACGGTAAGCGTCAATAATGTAGGTAATCAATCCATGGCAATTGGGTGACTTTGTTGTGGCAAATCTCAATAATGCAATCAATCTGTGGCAAATGGGTAACACATCGGTGGCGTAAAAAACATTGGTCCACGTTACTTTAAAAGGTCTTACCGCTTGAGCAACTGCTTTATTCGACACGACTATGACGTTTGGGGGGTCGCCAACCGGTGTCGCCGCGCCACCAATGTTGCTGTATATCGCCATAAACATTAAGATTGGGACTGGATCTAGCTCCATCACTTCGCATAATCTGGAATAAACACATCAGATTTCCACGTGCTTGCGATCCTTGAAGATGTCGAAAAGGAGTAGTCAAACACGTTACTTGGCACATGCCGAAATTAGATAAATCCATTGGCGGGAACGGCTTTCGGGTTTTAAGTTGAAACTACCCAAACGGCCAACATGGCTTTTGAAATTAATACCTAGTTATGAACAAAAATAAGATCAATTTGTAGCACTGTATAAACCTTAATGGTTTTTAGATGCTATTATATAAGCAAATATTATGTAATAAATGTTTAAATGGTAAATAAATCAAAAAATAAAATAAAAAAACCCCAAGTACCTAAGTACAGTACGACTACGGTAGACATCCATTCAGATTTCCAGGTGCTTGCGATCCTTGAAAATGTCTAAAGGGGGTTGCCTCTGAGTCAGAGGCACATCTGCACATGCCCACATAATTTCACAATAGCCCACCAACCACCATAGATCAGTATAGGTAGGATGTTAAAGTGAAGATTACCTGATGGTTACAGGAGACATCAACAGAACAGTTGTGACATTGTCCAAGAATGTAGACAATATGGCGGTTATGGCGCTAAGTAGGTAGATCAGCGGCCATAGCTTGCCTTTTGTGACCTGAAATAACAAATTTAGGTAGGAATAATACAGATAACACACATAGATAGTGGTGACAATTCTATTGTGTCCACGCTAAACCTAAAATTCCTAAAAAATTATCGATTTTATTGCTTTGTCTAAAGTGGAACGCTAATGTCTAAAATATTCTAAATTCTATTTTGAGGTTAGGCTAATTTAGACTTGAACGTAAAAGGAAAAAGAGCGATCGTATTATTATGTTTTAGCTTTATGCGAATAACAGTAGGGTGACATGTGATGTGACATGAAAACATGATTAGAGACGTTTAATGATGCAATACCTAATGTTAGAGAATACCTAATCTGTACACTTTTCATAGTAACTATTCACTGTTTTTGCGTCTATACCTACGCTTCTGCGTAGGTATTGTATTGGAAGCGTAAGTATAGGTGCCTAAACAGAATAAAAAGCGTAGGTATTCAGTAGGTACCTATAAATATTGGTATGAATATCATAACATGATAATCATGTTTTTACAAAACATCCCCACAGAATTGCCACCAATAGGTATAAAGTTTTGCAAAACACAAAAGTGTTTTGAAGCAAACCCGACGATTACTTAGGATTCAATTTGTTAGACCTGTCAGAAGCATTTGACTGAGTTTTAAATTTAGTTTTCAACGCTAAAGCTTATAGTATCCTACATTAAGCATGCATAATTATTTAGTAAATAGATATTGCTTCATTTATCTGATAAATAATATAGGAGTTTTAACTAACAATAAAACTTACCTATTATTTTTCCAACGATATCCGGAATCCATCTTGAGTCAAGCACCTGTCTTTTTCACGTTTTTCGTCCTAACATCCGCCTCCCTTTGACTTCCGGCGCTAGAGTCGCAACGATTTAGTGTCGGCGAGTCGCATAGCGCTCGGATTTTACCTCATTATATTTACTCACGATGTACCAGGTAGGCATTACCTGGATTCCGGATATCGTTGGAAAAATAATAGGTAAGTTTTATTGTTAGTTAAAACTCCTATATTATTTGTTCCGATACGATATCCGGAATCCATCTTGAGTGATGTGTTTGTTATCTCCTGGTACACCAATAATTATGTAATTATGGTGATGCTATAATGTGTCATGTAATGGTAAGATAAACTGTAAGTAAATAACCGATTTAATACTTGCATGTTATAAATCAAAAATAATCATAATCAGAGTTCAATTATACAAAAAATTGATTCAACAAAAAGACAAGGAAACTGAACTGAAAATATTCTTTACCACTTAATTGATAAGCTATTTATTTTTTGAAAACGGATCTTCATTTAGCCGCTGATTTCAGTACTAGATGCTGGCTTAGATTTTCTTCTAGCAGCTATAAAAAAAGGTTCTGACAAGGTACCTGTAAGATTTTTTGAAGACCTAATCAAAAGAAAGTTGAATACAGAGACAAGGTTTTATTCGGATGTGCCTTCAATCTCTATCTAGACAGCCTGTAACTAATGTCGTCGGTTTTTGTTCCAAAATAAGGCCATAATACAACGGTACTTACTTCGATGCATTCGTCGGCATCGATTGAAAAACAGTCGAAAACGTCGGTCGCCTTATAAATTATATTCACCTGGTATTATTACCAATTATTAATTGCCAATTATTGTAATACACTTTCTGCATTTCAAATAGGTGGTTTTGTTTTCTTGACCCTTGCAACTGAAATAGCTTTATGAAAAGGTTAACAAAACTTATTACGATACATGGTGATTCTAGTAATTACGTTATTTAATAAGTTATGAATGAGCACATCGACACGATGAATAAATGAAAGACAATCTCGTAAAAGTAACAATTACAGATTTGTGTAGGTACTAATATTGTCCAATACGCTGAATGAACCTTTACTTTTGTACAGATATGCCAGGTAACATGCTATATTTTGTCGTGGGCTAGGTTTTTTGTAAGACATATAATTAGACACACATCATGTTGATTCCATGCAGGTAAGTGTCTATGTGTGTATATAGTGAACTTTTCGCCAACTTAACATTACCAGATAGGGTTAGCTGGAAGATATTTTATTCTGCAGACCACTCGTTAACTTCGTTTCGAAATAGTGGTGTTGATCAGAACCGGTGGTAAGTTCAAGACTTTGTTAGGATCTTAGATGGCACGGGCGTGTAGGTTTGCCAAATATTATCATCCACTTTGGAACTATCAAAATGTACAGCGTGACAGTACCTGTAGTATTAGGTTTGGTGGTGGAAACAAGTAACTTACTGTATACTTACACACACATTAAGTATACTTGTAAACAAGTATACTTACTGGCAAATGAACGCGTTGTGAAATAGTGTGCCTTCGTCTTTTGAGTTTGCCGATACATAAGAATAAGACATCGTCACATGAGGTGTCGAGTGTGAGGTCTTAGAGGTAGTAGGTTAGAGGCAAATAAGTTAACTTGCAGTGTGCCCCACAGTTCGATTAAATATGTTATTTGTCGCTACAGGCATCAAGAGCCATTCGAGACACTTAAAAGTTGATCGGCCCGGAAAGTATAGTGCCGTTACCGATATACATATATATATTTAAAAAAAAAAATTACCTTCAGCAGCTAGCGTGTCAGGTTCCGAAGTTTCTAAGATTTCGTTCAAACTTCCCTAACTACATAATAACATACAAATACAAGGAATAAAGAGTCACCTACATTGATGTAGACTAAGACCGTGCGGTTGTCTGTTTACAATGAGATGCGAGCATTGTACAGCTGACTGTTATGTTGTTGTGTCGCCGCATATACCGCGAATAGTTATTCAGTACATGCCACGATTGTTGTCGTTCTGTTCAGACCGACATGTTCGTGTATTCTAGCCGAAGTGGCCACTGTTATATCGCATATTATGGAGTAATTAATTAATACATCCGTTATATGTTTTATATTCATATTTTACTATGTACCGTAAACCACAAAACTAACCTTTATTATTTGTAAAAGTAAAAGTAAAAAGCGTGGGAAAGGTCTGACAACTCATGACATTTGACACTAGACAGTGACATTGTCACAGTAAACAGGTACGAGTTCGAGCCGTGTGAATAGTAAAAAGGGCTCTGTACCGCTTTTAACCACCACGTCATTTCGGAGAGTGCAGATTTGGGTAATTTCTCCTGTGAAAATGCTTTTTGAAAAGGCTATGAAATTGCAGCATTCGATCTAAACTCCTTATGCGTATTACTTACGAGGCGTAGTTGAGTCACCCCAGAAGGAGCTGTGCCTGAATGGGAGACCAACTGCCTCTGAACATCGGACTGCGGCGTATTACTTACCAGTCGAAGTTGAGTCACCCCAAAAGGAGCTGTGCCTGTGTGGGGGACCAACTGCCTTTCGACATCTGAATGCGGCATATTACTTACCAGGCGAAGTTGAGTCACCCCAGAAGGAGCTGTGCCTGTGTGGGGGACCAACTACCTTTCGACATCTGAATGCGGCATATTACTTACCAGGCGAAGTTGAGTCACCCCAGAAGGAGCTGTGCCTGTGTGGGGGACCAACTGCCTTTCGACATCTGACTGCGGCATATATCAGGCGAAGTTGAGTCACCCCAGAAGGAGCTGTGCCTGTGTGGGGGACCAACCGCTTCTGGACATGTGACTTCGAAGTGCCCTGCGTAGCGTTAGGCACTTCGGTATCGATAGGGACTTCATGTCGAGTTTGGTATCCCATGTAATGCCTCGAAACTTCGGGCGTTAAGCCGGAACGAGAACAGACTTGTCCATATTTTTGTTCTAGCCCAGTTGCTTCATTAGGTTCACCATAAATGCAATGTGTTCGCGTAAAATTCTACTGGACTGGTACCCTATAAAATTCGTTGAATATACCTTGTATCTCGGATTCGTGATGAAGATTAGCGAAAGGTAGACATTGTCATCTGTAAGTAGCCGGTCATTGTAGCGGAGCCATGAGAATCGTTTGTGCTCCTTCGCTACAGGGTAGGTGGAAGTAAGCCTGGCTTACATCTACCTTTATGAGGAACAGGCTTAGTATCACCCGTCTCCAAAGACGTTTCAAAGAGATTTGATTTGTTTGAAATAAATAGCTTTGCATTCGAAAATAACTGATAGGCTGAAACCTTTTAGTTAAAAATAAAAAATTGTTTAATCGTTTCAAGTTGGAGATGAGGAATAACGATCAGTCTAAATTTCTCACTAGAAAAGGAAATAATGTTGACAGATAGCCGAGATAGTTATTAGTTAATTCATGTGATAGCTCTGAACTGAATAGATTTGGATTGACGAGTATCACGAACGGGTTACGTACTCCTTTGAGAAGTTTGCATAATATATGATTGGGCGTTTCCCGATTATTCCATGTAGGTATGTATGCTTCTGACATCCATACTGACATGAACTCTAGATAAGCGATTATATTTATTGAGAACTTGATTTCTTACTTTTGAAGATTAGTCTACTTTGCTCTCGGCATAAGACGACTTCTTATTAGATGATCTGACGTGGCTTGAACTTATCTTTAGATGTCAAAGTATATATCTTCGTAAAACCATTTTACCACTTACTTATTTGCTTGTAGACAACTTCGTTATCAATGCACCGTATGCACGCATTTGGCCGGTTGCTGTAGCCGCCGCGGCTGTCTGCAAGGTTGTCTGAAATCTAGCTGTTAGTTTTATGGCCCCCCCCCCTCAACTTTCTGTAGGTAGGCTGCCAGCACGTTCGAAAGTTGAGAGGGTATTTGGATGTTTGGGCCTCAATCAAACTTTAACTAACCTAGATGAAACCTTGAATATACATAGCCCATGTACATATCATAAAGAATATTTTTCATCCAGGCACCACGCGAGCAAAGCCAGCGGAAGCTTGGTTATGTATAATCGGTAAATTTTGTTAAATTCGACTCTTTACCAACCAATTATGAAACTTTTTTGATTAGAGACTTGGGTGTTGCTTAGTGTCATGCTCTTATCATTATACTAATCTAGGTACTAACCTCTGTAGATTGTGCACATTTTCTTGTAAGATAGTAGATATAAGTCAAAGCTGCAAAAAGTTTTCTTTGTTAGGTTAACTATTTTGCTATGGCTAAACGCATTGTAACGTCATGATTATAATTTACATTTAGTTCTATAAACCCAAGGGTTGTAACGAGAAAACTTTGATAAATTAATTTGTCAGGAAAGCCACTTGTCGTAAAAGTAATTAAAATTGTACTTCACTTACGTGTTAACTTTAGACTGCTTCCTTATAAACCGGACTCGAAATCTCCCCTACGCTCCAACCGCTCGAACATGGAGAACGATTTTTCTTTTTTCCCTGACACAACGTTTAGTTGCATTATCACAATAATTTTCGTCCTCCATAACAAAGGGAGGAATTCTTATTCTTATAACCTTAATAAAATTTGCTTTAGTATTACTTATCGTTAAATTTAAAATAATTTGCTAAGACGTGTTAACGCTACGAAAAACGACGCTATAATGAGGTAAAATCCGAGCGCTATGCGACTCGCCGACACTAAATCGTTGCGACTCTAGCGCCGGAAGTCAAAGGGAGGCGGATGTTAGGACGAAAAACGTGAAAAAGACAGGTGCTTGACTCAAGATGGATTCCGGATATCGTATCGGAACAAATAATAATTAAATGTGCAAAAACCAGCTTATGGTAACAAGTTGATATGAATTTAATTACTCATTTAACTAAGGGTTTTTCTGGGACCCATTTAATTACTTTTGTATGATTTCAAAGTTTCTTAATAAATATACTTTTGTCAAAAGGCTTTTCATTTCAAGTCAATGGTAATTATATCAATAAAATCACAAGGATCACTTTGAAACGGCTCAGGAAGCTACGAATGTTCTTAACCAAGCCTATAGGTAAGAATCAGGCAACAAACATGGTATCTAAGCTTACCTCAAAAGTGAATACAGCTAAGAAGTCGAAGATCCCCGTCTCCGCCATGATAGCTACCAGCAGCATCATGCTGAAGAGCAGCAGGAGTGTCTCCTCATCAAGCCAGGATATGACTTCCGGTACCGTCGGCCGTTCGCCAGCCAGCGCAAGCGCAGCCAGCGACATGGTGGATACAGTAATGGCTGCCATCATCCTATTTATTATCTACAAAGTTTTGCAAATGTATGAAATGAAATAGGATCACGACTATAGAGGTAAAACTATCGTGGTTGCTACTCATTTCATTCATCTGCCGTTGATCGCGGTCGAGGACGATGCTCATGATGAAGAGCATCTGAATTGTCTCGAAACGTCAGCAACACAAGAAAAAAACGTGGTAATTAGCCGTATTTCTATTTAAAAAGGATCACGACTGTAATCCCCAAGTACGGTAGACATCCTCTCAGATCTCCAGGCGTCTGAACCTTGAAGATGTCTAAAGGGGTTAATCAGAGGCACTTCCAAATATTACATTTGGCACATGCCCACATTTTGCAGTAGTTAGCATTCCACACGGGACAGATTGGATTGGCTCGTCGCCGCTTACAAGAAAAGGTAGTAACTGGTTTTCTCACGATGTTTTCCTTCGCCGTTGTAAGCACGTGTTGATATTTTTTACAAACAGAAGAAACCCATTGATGCACGAATCTCGGCTGGGATTAAAATCTTAATTTAACTAAACGTAAAACGACATAATTTCTAACCTCAAAAATTATCAACGCGTACAACCCACACAACAACACGCACGCGTAAATGACCCCAACAGCGCCATCTATTGGTGACAACTTGTAGCTCATTACAAACGCGACGGTTTGAGTCGAGGCAGAACGTAATCTGATTGTATAGTCTGTGTGGTTCGATTCTGGGAGCTTTAGAACCGTTTTGAGTTTTTCTTTTGAGGTATCATTGAGAAGGAGGTACCAGGATGAAGATTTCTAAAAAAAAACAACAATTTTCCATGATTATACATAATTCGTTGCTGTCAGTACAAAAAGTCGTACCTATGAAAAATCGTTAGGTTTTCAGGAGACACAAAAAACTGATTATTTTATTATCATATCTATGAAGTTTTTTTAACGTCAATTTGACGTTAGGGGGATTTTGACTCAAAATACACTAGGTAGATTATTTTTCTTAATAGTAGGAAGATGGAAGATAGATAGGTACACCAGAAATTCCCATTGATGGGGATAGTCAATGGGGATTCCTGGACTAACCCACATTTAGTACCTACATACCTAGTTTAGGTAGTTCATTCGATAACTTGATGGTGCCTAGATAAGGTATTTAGTACATAAACTTACCACACTATCACTACCCAGGTTGTAAGACCGACTTTCTAGCCACACTTCGATTTTGGCCATTGTGTCTAGTGTGCTAGAGTTGAATTTCATCTGCGCATGCTCCGATAAGAACGGTCCAGATAATTTAAGTGCAATGGACGATGATGCGTTGCTTCAAGTGTGAAATCTAAATTAAAATGAATAAAATTATAGTTTATAGAACAAATAAACTGGACAAGTGCGTGTCGGACTCGAGCACCGAGGGTTCCTTACAAAATTCTTACTAATGTAGGTAAAGAACTATTTTCAGTACTTAATAAAAAAATTACGCTGTGTGATTTCGGAGATCAAGGGGAGGTGGAGGAAAGTACACCTACTTAGTAAAATTTAGAAAAAAAACCCTCTAGGTATACGCAAATCCGACTCGCACTTGTGCAGATTTTTATATATTTTTTTCTATTTTCTTTATGAAGAAACTTACTCTTTTCCTCTCCTCTCTCCAAGGAGGTTATGACCTCCTCTTCATGTTTTTCGTTGTACATCATGAATATGGCGGTGAAAAACACCCAACACGCTAGTAATACTGTCATTTTAATATAATACTTTGCTTGTGAGATCTGCAATGCATAAAAAAATAGATAAAAGAAAAAAAATTAAACATAAATAAAAATAAAAATGAAAAAGGATCACGACTGTACCTAATCCCCAAGTACGGTAGACATCATCTCAGATCTCTAGGCACTCAGACCCTTGAAGATATCTTAAAGGGATAGGAGGAACAGGCATGTACAAACATCACACATTCCCACAATATGCATATTCCATACGTGACAGGTTGCAAGCCCATTGCTGCTTATAAGAATGATATTCATTGAACTCACTAGGTAGGATCATTTAAAATCGTCATAAAATTTAGTTTATTTTAAACTATTGTTTGTGTTTTTGTTTTTTTAGGTAACTCACCTTTTCCATTTTCATGTGTATGGACGGAGTTTTTTTTATATTTAAGCTGAAAAAAAGTATTTTTTTTATTAGCAAAACCTTATTTAATTAAATAGAAAAAGCTGAAAAAATTAGAAGAAGCTAGAAAAAACTTAAAAGCTGTAATTTTAAGGTGTAATTTAATGTAATGTGTAAGAAGAGCGATCGTCTTTTACGAAATTATACTTGCCGAGACAAAAGAATTGCCAATGTTAGAAAGAGACTTACCTATCGTCTTCTCTCTCTTCCACAAGCTCTTCGATGACGTCATTTTTACTATTGATTACTTCGGGTTTCTGACTCAGTGATATTATAGGGGCTGAGTGTACAGGGTGTAGTTTAGGAGCTTTCTTTGCCTGTGTTTTGCCTAAAATACAAGAAAAAATATAAAAAATCGCCACTTTAAGTGTAGGTACACTAAAAAAAAAAACAAGATTTTATTCTACCACTTTGTCGGGAATATTCATGCCAAATTACAGCTTTCTAGCACTGATAGTCTCTGAGCTAAGCTGCGGACAGACGGACGGACGGACATGGCGAAACTATAAGGGTTTCTTGTCTTATGTAGACTACGAAACCCTAAAAACGAAAATAACTGACGAAAATGTTTCGACCAATCGAAAAGTAGAAGAGACGATTATTATTTTTAAAGTTTTATGAAGGAACTATTAGTTCTAAGTAGGTAGGTACCTAGGTAGGTACAATCAATTTAAATGGAACTAACTCTATACCTAAATACATACACAACATAAAAAAACATAATTAAAATCAGAGTAGAATAAATGCAGAAATGAGAGCCTTGAGAAGTAGGTATAAACTTTAAAAGATAAAGTTGCATGATAAGAGAACGTTGTTGAGTGAAAGAAGACGTAGTGATGAGGATTGAGAAAGGGATGCTTAGATGGTTTGGGCATGTAGAGAGAATGAATGAAGAAAGATTGATAAAACAGGTTTATAAGGCGAGTGTGAATGGGAGCGTTGGAAGAGAAAGACCTCGGCGTAGGTATTTACTTGGGCCAAATTGGTGACGATTTGAAAAAAGGCCAGGTCATGAGTAGGTACTCTAAACCGAGCATGCATGGAATGTGATGAGAGTGAATGAAGCAAAATAAGTATGTCAGGATCGTAGCAAGTAGAAATCTGGTCTCTGCCTATCCTTCTGGGAAACAGGCGTGATTTTATGTATGTATGTATGTATGTATTCATATCATAGCAATGGCTATTAAAATCATTTTACATTTTCACGAAAGCCAGCTGTGCGTAGGCAGGTAGGTACTACTAATGAATATGACAAACAGAATTTCAGGATGTGAAAATGGTTTGTTACATTTAGCGTTTTAGCGTCTTTCCTTTTTAGGAGTGGTTCAAAAATCTTTAGACATGCCATTACCTTATGTGGGTTAGTCTGACTTAAATAAATACTAGTAAATATACTAGTCGAAATGGCAATAATGGACTGAACGCGAAGTCTAAAAATCCTATTTTTCTTTCACCTATCAAAAGCTACATTATCAGCGAGTAAAAAAGGTTATTATATTATTTTCAAAAAAAATAAAGATCCTAAAATTGCGATAATGTTACCTAAGGTATCAAAAATTTGCCTTTAATCTTCATTATTGCCTTCACCTTGTTCTTACAGCACCACACTGGAGCTCTACATAGCATTAAGGAAAGGATCATTGAAATAAATGATAGGCCCCAAGCCGTGTTTGTTGCCTGATTCTTCTAGACAATGGTCGCGAGGAACAGGCGTAGCTTCACCTAGCTCCTAACACGTTTCGATGTGATGTATGTGATTTTATTGAAATAAATACTTTTTGACTTACCATGTTTTTCTTCATATTTAATCTTAAATGGCGCCAATGCTGGATCATTCTTCACCTCCTCGGGGAGGTCCATCCATAGTTGAAGACTGTCTGCTGTCAGGTCACATGACACCTGGAATAAATGCCATTAAATTAATAATAATAAAATAATAAACTTTATTTATTTCAGTCACAAGATATACAAGTAGTTTTTAAAGCCCTTGATCTCTGAGCTAGGTAATATAACTATATAATATAATTATATAACCTGTGATTCAGAAATCAAGTTCCTCTTCCATCCTTATGCACTAACACTAATTTCAAGTGAAGAAATTTAACAAACTTAAAGTAAGAAAAAAAAGATAATAATGAGTAGGTTTAACAAATGATGAGAATAAACAAAAAGAAAAAGAAATTAAAATAAATGTATGTATACAAAGTGTTTAAACGTGTGTGTGTGCGTGTGTGTGTGTGGTGTGTGTGTGTGTGGTGTGTGTGTGTGTGTGTGTGTGTGTTTTGTTTAAAGCCACTAAATCAACATAACTATAGTACGTCAAAAATGGTTATGGTAATAGTAGTGATTCTGATTTATGGTAATCCAGTTTTAATAGCCAGTTTTTGAGTTTTAATTTAGCCTCACGTTTTGACAGTGGATGTATATTAACATGTTTGTTTACTTTGTTATACAGGGTGTCCAAGAACCTGGCGTCCAACTGGATTCCCACGATGCCCCAAGTTCTAACAGTACTCAGAAAAATATTTTAAAAAATCCACCCCATGTACTTACAGAATTATACTGATTTCAAAAAAAAAGGGGAAATGAGCACCCTGTGACATACTTTTGAATGCTGTGACTGCTAATGCTGATAATTTCGATATTTCTTGGAGGTTTTGTAATCTAGGGTATTGCTGTGTCTAAATAGAATGTAAAAATAAAGTACTTATTGTACCATTTTAAAATAAAATATTATTTTAACTAAAGGTGATATGGAAAATTATTGAATTTCGCAACTTTGACCGACTGTAGTGTAAAAAAAATGTACCAAAATAGTATGGCAAGTGACGTCAAATTTTGACGCGTTTATTCCTCTTTTTAAAAAGGTATAATACTTACACATTAATTTGAAAAAAAAAAATTTGATAATATTTTTACTCAACAACCCAATTTTTACGAAGTGCCTACCTACTAACGGTAACTGTCGGACCCTTTCTTATCTTAGAAACTGTTATGTTACTACTATTATTTACTTCGGTTCCAAGAGTGAGCAAGAAGGAAATACACACAGGTAGATGGGTTCCCAGTAGAATAAAAGCAAAGAATGTTAGTTTAAAGATATTTTATTACAATAAATGTTCCAAATGTTGACCACCTTCGCATAAACGAGCTCCTTCATAGTTCCCCAGAAAAAAAAATCCAGCGGATTTAAGTCAGGTGAGCGGGCTGGCCACGGGATTGTTCCTGATCGCCCAATCCACCTGTTCGGGTATTGCTCGTCCAAAAACTCTCTATAAAACGCTCACCTGACTTAAATCCGCTGGATTTTTTTTTCTGGGGAACTATGAAGGAGCTCGTTTATGCGAAGCCCATTAATGACATCGCTGACCTTCGTGAGAAGATAACACAAGCAGTGCAGGTGATACGTCAAAAAAGTTACTCGCGAAACATAAAGCGGTCCTTTTTAAGGAGAGTGAGAGCTTGTATTGCCGCGGGTGGTCAACATTTTGAACATTTATTGTAATAAAATATCTTTAAACTAACATTCTTTGCATTTATTCTACTGGGAACCCATCTACCTGTGTGTATTTCCTTCTTGCTCACTCTTGGAACCGAAGTAAATAATAGTAGTAACATAACAGTTTCTAAGATAAGAAAGGGTCCGACAGTTACCGTTAGTAGGTAGGCACTTCGTAAAAATTGGGTTGTTGAGTAAAAATATTATCAAATTTTTTTTTTTCAAATTAATGTGTAAGTATTATACCTTTTTAAAAAGAGGAATAAACGCGTCAAAATTTGACGTCACTTGCCATACTATTTTGGTACATTTTTTTTACACTACAGTCATATCACCTTTAGTTAAAATAATATTTTATTTTAAAATGGTACAATAAGTACTTTATTTTTACATTCTATTTAGACACAGCAATACCCTAGATTACAAAACCTCCAAGAAATATCGAAATTATCAGCATTAGCAGTCACAGCATTCAAAAGTATGTCACAGGGTGCTCATTTCCCCTTTTTTTTTGAAATCAGTATAATTCTGTAAGTACATGGGGTGGATTTTTTAAAATATTTTTCTGAGTACTGTTAGAACTTGGGGCATCGTGGGAATCCAGTTGGACGCCAGGTTCTTGGACACCCTGTATATGAAGCTAGACATATGTTTGCTGACGCCTTGCGAAGGCTGTACGATGCTTAGGAAGATTGCATACGTTAGTGATTGTTCGTTTTTTGTTATATTTGACTTTGTCATAGGGTGTAGTCATGTGTTGCTTTATTGTAATATGATAGATGTACAATTGCCGAACGGTTAAAACTTCGCACTTTTCGTACAACTCCTTAGTTGGGAACCTAAAAGGACTAAAAGTCATCACTTTTAGTAAGGATCGTTGTGCTCTTTCCAGGTGTAACATAAAAGTTTTACAGGACTCCCCCAGACTCCAACACAGTATCAAAGAATAGATTGGGCAAGAGAAAAGTAAACTGTACGTAATAGGTTGAAGTCTGTGGCATGCCTCAGCCTTTTAAATGCCCATATGAGTTTTCTGATCCGAAAAGTAGTAAGCTCAATGTGTTTGTACCATGAAATTTTCTCGTCTAAGATTACACCTAGGTATTTAATATCAGGAGTTTTACCGAGAGTAGGACATTGGCAATTTGTACCAATTAGGTACGTTTAAAAAAAGAAAACCGACAAAAATGTTTCAACCAATCGAAAAATAAAAAAATAGGATCACGACTGTAATTGCCAAGTACGGTAGACATCCTCTCAGATCTCTAGGCGCTTCTAGTGGGGGTAGTCAGAGGCACGTCCACCAATCGAAAAGTCAAGGGACGATATTGGTTTTTAAGTTTTATGAAGGAACTATTATTCTACATGAATATAATTTAAATGGGACCAACTTGAGACTATTCTTTACACAATGGAAAAAATCATTGAAATTGGATGGTAAGAAGTTTTTCGCTGTCATAATAAAAAATATATACATGTCAAATTGAAAACCTTTTTTTTTTTTCGTATATGTAGGTAGCTTTACCTACATTATTAGATTATGTATACGTACTTGCGTCTATAAATCTGCTACTAACCAGAGAGTAACTACTCCGATAGACCTCATTCTCTGGTCTGTTTCTGCTCACCCCCGTCCATTCCTTGAAGCTCTGCCAGGCCATATTAGATCATGATCTTGTTGACCTGAAAATGAAAATGAATTATTTTATACAAAAATTCGAAAAAATATGTAGGCGTGTAAAAAACGATATTCACACACTGATTTTCACACTTAAGGGGCTGCCAGTCGACGATTGCTCTTTTTCGGAACGAAAAAAGTAATACTTCTGAACAAGCCACATCTCCTATTTTTATAAGTATATTACTTCAGGTTCCTACCTAGATTTATATTAAGCTGAAAACATAATAGCAGAAACTTTTCACGATAAAAATATTATTTCAAAATGATACGTTTTAGAATTTATGATCGAAATATTTTATATACCTACTATTAAAATCAACTTGTGATTTATTGTTAAAGATAGGTAATATGTAGATCTAGATTTCTATTAGGATAGATTTTTGATAAGTAATTATACATAATTTATATCATTAATTTATTCGAAAAGCTAAGGCGGACCACGCGCGGACGTGTGTTTGTCATCATTGCAGCGGTCGGTAGGATAGGATTATTTATCGAAGTGATTAAAGATGGGTACATCTTTATTCACATATACTATACATTATAAAATAGGAGATGTGGCTTGTTCACAAGTATTTCTTTTTTCGTTTCGAACAAAAATAATCGTCGACTGGCAGCGTCTTAAGATTTTTTAATAGTTACTATAAAAAAAACTATCGTTCACAGCTCAGGGTCTACTCCGCAAAACGATTTGGACAATAGAACAATGTTTCGATATTTCTGCCGCACTAACCGCACAGGCTGCAAGCCAATCGTCGGAATTTACCCAGTAACGAGTCGCGAACTCAAATATTATGAAGACTATGTGATTTTACATGTAAATACTAAATACTAAGTAATATCAAGGTTTATTATTAGAATTATTATTAGTTACTAGCTGCTCGCCCCGGCTTCGCACGGGTGGTACCTGGATAAATGTACCTAGCCTATGTGTTATTCTGATGTATAAGCTATATTACTGCATCCATATATTACTGCTAAATCCGTTCATTAGTTTTAGCGTGACGTGAAGAGTACCTAACACACATAGTCACTCAATCACAAACTTTCGCATTTATAATATCAGTAGGACTATGTGCCATGCCATGCATAACTATGTGATATTGCTACCTATATACTACAAATACTAACTAAGTAATAGGTATCTAGGTTTATTATTAGCTAAGTACCTACTATGTGATGTGCTTATTTAAGCAGAAAATTATAACCGTCCGTTAACCTTGTTGACTCGCTGTGTTACGAGTTACGACTGGTAGCATGTTTTGTTATAAATTATGAATGTGTTCTACGCAAAACCTTGGTGCCCAGAGGTTACTTATATCCAGCTACACCTATCTTCAGTAGGCTGATAAGCTATGACAGTTCCACTATCGAATTTGACAGTTAAATCCAATTACGATTTCGGCTGCCGGTACCTACTTAAAAGTAAAAAGGATTCCAGGAGCTGTCCACTAGCTCCTTTAACAGTACCTAATAAGGTTTGTGAAAACAACTTTTTGATTAAGGGATTCGTTTATGAAATATTAGCTAACCCGGCGAACCTTTTATCGCTTTAGAATTAACTCCCGTTCCCGTTCCCGTTAAAAAGTATCCTATGTTCGTCTCCTGATTCTAAGCTACCTCCCCACCAATTTTCAGCCAAATCGGTTCAGCCGTTCTTGAGTAATAAGTGTTGTAACAAACCCGACTTTCTTTTATATATTAGAGAAGACATAGATTAAGCTTTAAAGTGACAATTTTTGTTAGAGTCGCGTGCATTAAAATTTTCATATCTCAACGGAGAACCGAGTTATTGTGAAAAAACTATCTCTGCTACCAGTACCTAGGCTTAAAGCCATCGCTACGCTCGAACTACAAAACAATCCTAACATCTAGGAAATCTATATTATGTTTAGATCAAACCTTGACGTATGTATGATTATGATATCATACAAATAGGTAGGTAGGTACCTAATGATTAGCGATATCACGTGATGCAGATCGTAAAGTTTATATCATTATCTTTGTTAACTACCTAGAATTTACACATCTTGAAGAAATCTAAAAAGGGAAGTCAGCACAGTTAGCCATTAGAACTCCATTGGTCTATGCCCATAATCACCTATAAGAATACCTACTAGCAGTGGCGAATTAACACATTTGCCACCATTAGGCTACTACACCCCCCAATTTCTATGCTCTAGTTTTTGAGCAAAGTCAGCTGTCACTCTGACAGGTATTCTGACAGAGAGGTTTTTGGAGGGAAGTGTATTGGATGTTCCGCGATATTATTTATTAAGAAATATAAATCCCACCAAAAACATTCTGTAAAAAACTAGCCAAGTCTCGATGGAGCTGCTTGTTTATCTCTAAAAAGTAATGAAATCTAGACAAAGTCGTGTCAAGTCTGAGGTTCTTTACTGCGATTTCTTTATTATTATAGAATGTTGTGTGACTTGGCCGTTGAACATTATTTATACGTTAGTGGGTACAAGTCAATTTTGTTTACACGTAATGTTATATCTGTTGTAACTACCTATGTTTGTTAAGCGAGATAATAGCCAATACAGGTATTGGTAATTGGACGCTAGTGTCTTATTTTAGGCTGTTGTTGATCGTGCAACACATGCATTCAGCATTGACAATGCTGACTTCTGCTGTCTTCTTTTTGGAGCGTCAAATCGACCACCGATCCAACATAACATAGATGTATTTTTTATACTGTTTGTTTCAGGCTCGCCTTTACATAAGTATTATTGAAATACGCAGCTTTATCAAGCCTACCATTGACTGGTTATTGAATCAACGTTTTCTAAGTGGCAATTTTCCATCATTAATGGGTAGCGGTTCTGGCGACAGATTGGTGAAATGGTGTCATGGAGCACCTGGTTTTGTACCCTTGTGTACTCTTCAACAGCCAAGTCACATAACATTCTATAATAATAAAGAAATCGCAGTAAAGAACCTCAGACTTGACACGACTTTGTCTAGATTTCATTACTTTTTAGAGATAAACAAAGCAGCTCCATCGAGACTTGGCTAGTTTTTTACAGAATGTTTTTGGTGGGATTTCACTTCTTTTTGTAGAAACGTGGGCTTATTGATTTATTTTATTAGATTTTCTTATTTGACACAGTTTTTTTTTTCTTTTTATGAGTAGTTTTTTTATTATAAAAACAAATCGTAAGCGCGTTTAAAATACAGTCAGCGCCATCTAGCGACGTGTGCGGGTATCACCGCCACTCTAAATCCAATGCATTATATTATTTTGATCAAATTTTGAGCGAAATTAATATTTTAGTTTATTTAATTTGTTAATTTGTTTATTCAATTTGTGTAATGTTCGAGTAGAATAAAGTTAATCGTTCGACTATTTCTTCTTGTAAACTTGTAAGTATAAGTAAGTATAAAAGCCAGTCTAGTCTTATCCAGAGTTTTCCTTTAATTTTATTGCGTACTAGCAGTCCGCCCCGGCGTCGCACGGATGTAATAATGATATTATAGGTAATTTTTTTACACCTTGGGTTAAATTATCGAATTTTTCATAAGGATCCCTAATTAAACTTTTAGTATCGCAGACTTTTTTTGTAGATATTGTATGTCCTCTTTAAAACTGTAGTACATCACTTTGCTCTATTGTCAACAATTTCCGCAGAGTACGCGATATAAGGATTTTTTAGGATTTTTTTCACACGTTGGGTTACATTATCGAAGTTTTCATACGGATCCCTAATAGTGAGACATATGGTATTGCATACTTTTTTGTAGATATTGATGTTCTCTTTAAAACTGTAGTACATCACTTTGCTCTATTGTCAACAATTTCAGCAGCGTACGCGACATAAGGATTTTTTTGGTTTTTTTTACACGTTGGGTTACATTATCGAAGTTTTCATACGGATCCCTAATAGTTAGACATATAGTATTGCATACTTTTTTGTAGATATTGATGTCCTCTTTGAAACTGTAGTACATTACTTTGCTCTGTTGTCAATAATTTCCGCAGCAAACGCAACATAAGGACTTTTTTTTTAATTTTTTCACACTTTGGATTACATTATCGATGTTTTCATACGGATCCCTAATATTTTTGAAAATATACTATTGCCTATGTTCATCAAGGATAATGTAGGATTCTAATGATGAAAGAATTTTTCAAATCGGTCCCGTAGTTAAATATTTTTTGTAAAGGCGGTATGTCGATCTCTAATAGTTTGGTTAGGCTCTTGTGTTTTCTTATCAGGGTCACCAGGTACTCCAGATCTTCGATTATCCTAGTTTTTATGGTTTTCCCTTTATGTGGCCATTAAACCCTAACTCTGTACCAAATTTCAGCTCTCTGAGTTTATGGGAAGTACTAATTCTATTCTGATGATCATGAGTGAGTGAGTGAGTGAGTGAGTGAGTGAGTGAGTGTCTGTCTAAAATGCGAAACTTTGCTTTCGCTTAACTTCGTAACTAAATGACCTACAGACTTGAAATTTTGGATTTTAAGTATGTGATTATGGCTTACTGGATGACGAAAATTTCAGCGTTCTGGTCTTATCCAGAGGTTCTCAAATAGGGGCCTGAAAATGCGGCGAAATGGTTCCAGTAAAGGATGGTACGGCAGTGTTTGCTTCGCGCTCGACTTGGCGGGGGCACTGCCGTGCCCCCAAATAAAAACATGGATAAAAGTATGAAAACTAAATGGAATTTGACTAATTATTGACCCTACAGAGAAGACTTACACGTGCATATAATTTTTCAAATGACAAATCTATGACCATGATGAATTGGTGCGTGACCGAAATATGAACCGACTATCAATCTAGATACCTACCTTTTCACAAGGTCACTTATGTAGGTATGCTAGCAATTCTGCTAATATTATAAATCAAAAAGTTTACGAGTATGTTTGTAGTTCAAGTAATGAACGATCAAACGAATTTGGATGAAACTTATATACATAGGTATACATAGCCTCCTGGAATAGCAAATAGGCAATTTTTTATCAAAGTACCACACGAGCAAAGCCGCGGGCGAAAGTAAGTATATTAAGTATGAATCCGACGGACTCTAGATACCTACATACCCAGCTCTATGTCCTTGAATGACAAATACTTAGGATTACACAAAGGTTGGCTGAAAGAAAATGCTAACTAGCATTAAGTTTGCCTATGCACATGTTCTTTTAAAAGCAATACAGAATTTTCTATCTATCTATCTACTTTTTTTCCAGTTCTACATCAGCGAAATCATGTACGGAAACTAGTTTAAAAGGTATACTTACTTAGCTAGGTAGGTAGTTCTTACGAACCTACATAGTTTCCTTGTAATCTGAGTGGATAGGTATTATTGACCGAGTAGTTTTGCTAAATTGCAAACCTAAGTGCAAGCAAACGCAACTCAATAAAACCACAGATAAATAAATATAATTTAGTACTTATTTCATAAAAACAATATTATTCACCAGCTGATAGTAATTTATATGCGTTAGTAACTCAGTCTGTCTGTCTGTGACGTTATCACGACCAAACCACTGGGCCAATTGTAATGAAATTTCAGGGATACTTTTTTTTTTTTTTTTGAAATCTTTATTTTTAAAAAGGGCTTTGAATCGCTTAGCGATTATGTCAGCCCTGTTACAACTTGCAACTATTTACTACGACTTAACTATATTATAAACATATCTAAAAAGAGCCATAGCCTCCTCGGCCAGAGGGGCAGATAGGACACTTTGAAGTACACCAATGTTCAAAAGATTTAAATCATATTGATTATGCATGTGAGATCTCAGTGACTGGCTCCGGACACATTCCAGCAGAAGATGGTGAACATCTTCTATGACTCCGCAAGTATCGCAGTTGGGGGAGTCAGAAATGTTCATTAGATGATTAAACTTAGCAAGAGGCATGTGTCCAGAACGCAGCCTATGAGCTGTTACAATCAGACATCTCTTAAGACTACTATTTACAAACCAGGGTATACGAGGAGGTTCACACTGTACTATTCTATACCAAATTCCTTTTAATTCTGAAATATTAAAATAATACTTTTTCCACCTCTCAAAAATTTTATATTTATATTTTAACAACACTTCTGTATGTTCGGATATAATATACGTTTCTACGCCTACTGAAATTGCTTCTTTTGCCAACCTATCAGCCTCCTCGTTTCCCTGAACACCAACGTGTGAAGGAATCCATTGCAATCTCAGATCTACACCACTATCCAAGAGCAACAATACTTTATTTAGAATAGCATACGCCACAGACGCACCCCGAGCACCAGAGGCGCATCGAGCGATATGCTGTAAGGCACTACGACTGTCTGTTAATATAACTATTTTACTTGCATCTAAAGTTGCCGCATATGATACTGCCTCTGAGATTGCAAAGAGCTCCACTGACATAATCGTATTGTACTCAGACATGACTTTGTATTTTTCCTTCAAATTGTGACTGGGATCGTAGAAAGCCGCACCTGCACCGTTACCAACTTTAGACCCATCAGTAAACAATTTGTAAAAGTCCCCGTATTTATCATTTAGCATAACTAGAGTAAGAGACTTCAATATATTAGCATCATATTGACTTTTTGCCTGTTCTATTCCATCTACCATAATCTCTATAAAATTTAAATTTATATTTGATACCCATGTATTCAATGAAAACATATTAAGAGGACCAGTTTTAATAATGTCTAGCTTAGTTTCTTCATAAATAGATATAATTAAAGGTTTCTTCTCTCGACATAACTTTAATAATTTTTCAAATAGAGTGATAGTAATGTTATTATAAAATGACTGAGCTTTAAGGCAATATTTAGTGGCAAGGTATAGACGTCTTAACTGCAATGGCTGTACACACAACTCACACTCCATAACATGAATGGGTGTGGTCCTGATAAATCCACCGATCGCTCTCATTGCCATGTTCTGTACTCTATCTAACTTTGATAAATGTGTCTTTGCAGCGGCATCATAAAGAAAACATCCATAATCTATTCTACTACGAATCAAGGCAATGTATAATCGACGCACATGCTTAGGATGTAAACCCCAGGAAGCACCAGATAAAACTTTCAAAAGACCTATAATTTTCATTGTTTTATCACGAGTCTCATTTATGTGTTTACTCCACAATAAGGACTTATCCAACCAAATACCCAAATATTTAATGTTTGCTACAGCTGTTATACTATTATTATTTATAGAAAGATTAATTCTATCCAATTTTCTTCCTTTCCTGAAACTACAACATTGTGTTTTTGATGAAGATACTTCTAAACCTAAATCAGCCAATTTATTTACAACAGTATTTAATGCTCTTTGAAGGTAAGCCTCATTCAAATCAGAGTTTTTATTTTGTGTGTAAAAAACAAAATCATCGGCGTACTGCAACGCATTAACATTATTATACCCCGTGCAAATTTGATGTGTAACGATATTAAATAGTAAGGGTGAAAGAGGATCACCTTGTGCCAATCCTCTACCAGTCCATCTAGCCATGGTGAAATCATCATCATCATCATCTTTGATTTTCAAAATTCTACTACTTAAAAAGGACCACAAATATCTACATGTTTGAGATCCTATATTGATACTATCAAGCAACATAACAAGCTGGTCCGTCAATACGTTATTGTAGGCACTTTCTACGTCTACGAAGACTGCCAATGTTGATTCATTTTTAGAAAACCCTATCTGTATTTGTGTAACGAGACGGACTAAGCAATCTATACAGGACTGACATTTTCTAAAACCACTCGTAACAGGTGCTAAAATTTTGTGTTTTTCTACAAACCATTCAATACGTTTACAAAGCATCGTATGAAATATTTTACAGATACATGACATTAAAGATATAGGTCTGAATTTAGGTATTACATTAGGGTTGGCATTAGGTTTGGGGATAGGAACTATTTGAATGTTCTGCCATTGTAAAGGCACCAAAGAATGTTTAAAAATCAAATTGAAAATACGAAGTAGATATGACTTGCCTACCAGAGGAAGATTATAAATCATCGAATAGGTAATATTGTCTTCTCCGGGGGTAGTATCTTTCTTTTTTAAGCATCTTTCAAACTCTTGAAAGGAAAACAGTTTATCTAAGAGATTGTTTTTAGAAGTAAACACTGGTTGTGAAGTTTGTACAGAGTCAGGAGCTAAGCTACATAAAAGTTCTTCTTTCTTATCACGAGGAGCGCGCACATAATCTCTACGTAGACCTTTCATCCAGCGCATACGACGCCACATATCTGAGGCTGACATACTTTCGTCTACAGTTCCACAAAATTGTTGCCAACTTGCTGATTTAGCTCGTCTATGAACTTTTTGCGCTTCAGCGATCTTTGCATTGAGATAATCAAGATTATTAGGTGTAGGATTGCGTCTAAACGTTTTCAAGGCCAAGCGACGTTGAGCTATGGCGAAAGATATCGCTGGACACCAGTATGGTTTTGGTTGAAACGATTGTACAGGTCCTGAACAGTTTTTAATCATAGGAATACTCTTACTAGCTGCGTCATTTACCTTTTCTATAAATAAATCATAACTCAATTGAATGTCAGTCTCATCCACATTTTCTTTAAAACTATCTTTTAATATCTCTTGATATGCACGCCAGTTAGCAAGCTTAAAGTTTCGGCGCTTTACAAACCTACGTGAGTCCTGATATTGAAGAGAATATTTAATAATCAAATGATCACTACCTAAGTTCTCCCGTGTTACTAGCCATTTAAAATAAACCGCTATATCAGACGTCACAAATGTAATATCCGGCGCCGATTCCTGTAAATGACCGTTAACAAATTTTACCCTTGTAAATTCCCCACTATTAAGTGATATATAATTATGCTCTAAAGATGAATCAAATAATTGCAACCCTCTAGTATCGTTTTTACAGGACCAAGTAGAATGATGACCATTAAAATCACCAGCAACTATTGATTTCGACGAAAACTTTGAAAAAATACTATCCCAATCACATTGTGAAGTTCTTATAGTTGAAGGGTAGTAGACTGATATAACTTGCTCTAAATACTTACAGTTAAAAACTCTTACACATAAAATTTCTATACCGTCATTGTTAATATCTATAGGACACATTTGAGTTTTGATTGATCTATGAACTAATATGGCTACACCTCCATAAGAATCTGTTCTATCTTTTCTGAAGATATTATATTTACCTAATCGCAAGCTAGTATCGGAATCGAGCCATGTTTCACTTAGTATGCAAATCCCTATTTTCTCTCTACATAATAAAAGATCGAGCTCTTGTTTTTTGGGCATCAAACTCTGCGAGTTCCATTGCGCAATATTTATAAATTGCGCAACGGAACCTACAGGGCTCGATACCCTGGCCTCGTTAACATTAGAGATGTTGTTATCCATCATGAAACAGGCCTAATAGTTTAGTTATGACATCTCCACTACTCATCATCTGGACTATGAAAGACATTAGTTCCTCAAACAGTAATTTCAACACCTGGCTAACTTTTTCTTCAAAACTTTCCCTCGAAAACAGAATGTCTTTAACTTTTGTAAATAAATTACCAAAACTAGAATTATTCTTTTGATTCTTACTAAATGTTTTTTTCTCACTTGTCGTCGCAGTGGGAGGCACTGGTGCCGCCGGTGACGCCGCTTCCATTGCCTCCTGAACGCCTTCGGCAGTGCGAGACATACGTTTTTCACGTCTTTTTTCCCTTCTATTTTTCTTCTTTTTTCCTCCTTTTCTTGGCGAACTATCCTCACTGCTATCATTCGATTCATTGTCACTGTCCATATTCCGTCGCAAAACATCCTCATCTAGATGTATTAAAGCCTCCGTTTGTATAACCTTCTTTGCACCAACACTTTGACTGTAAGACATAGTTGGTCTGACGGGCTCATACCGCTTAGTACTAGGTTCATCGCCAAACATAAAGAAAGATGATGGATCTTTCGGCCGTGGATCGAACTTACGTGCTTTGTTTTCTAAGTACTTTGATAACGCCACTTTATAAATGCAGTTTTCTTGACACATTATGAATCTGATTTCCCTCTCCTTCAAATAAATAGGACACGACTTACTCAGGGCCATATGCTTGCCTTTACAGTTGACGCATCGATACTCTGTCGTCTCGCAGTTTGTGTGTCCTCTACCACATTTTGGACAAAATGGTTTTTTCGTTGGACATGTCCGTGTCAAATGCCCATACTTCCAGCACGAGGCGCATTGCGTTACCGGAAAAGTATAAGGATCTACTTTAAATCTGCAACCATATCCAAACACATAAGAAGGCAAAGTAGAGCCATTGAAACCGAAACGTACGGTTTCACTACTGACCCATTCACCTTCCTCCGACATTCTATTCAACCTTTTTACAGACACTATCTTCTGATCACTGTGCAATGACGCCATCAAATCCTCCTCTTTCACTTCAAGTTCCAAATATTTCACCACGCCATAAGTAATGCCGACTTCACTCGTCAAGTAGCATCTGAATCCTGACTCCATAAAAGTTGTATTCGCGACTAACTTGTTTGCATCATCTTTGTTTTCAAAGCTAATGACCACTCGGTAGGGACTTTTGTATTTAATCTGCGTCGCATTAGTAATTCCTTCAGCCTTCAATAACATTGCCAGTCCAATTTGTTTTGGTAGCAATTTGTACGACGAAACGCACACTTCATAGTAATTAGTAATCAATTTATTGGTACCTCTTACAGTCGCTCCTCTCAATTTTCTATCCGCACCCCGATGTACCTTTCTCTGCACAAGAGTAAATCCTTCCTCATCAACACATTGTCGCTCGTCGCTGCTATCATTATTTCTCAATCGTTTGGGCGGCCGCCGCTTCTCTCCCTCAGCTAATGATTCGTCACATTGTTTATTTTCATCAATAATGGCTTGCACAGCCATCTCTTCTTCGCTCATAGAACTACTTCTGGACCGAGGCCTGGGATGGACCTCGGCCACATCCATTTTTTGACCGCGCGCAAATGCACTAAAATTATATTTTCTGAATAGTCCGTAATTAATTACAGTTGTTGATTTCAAATTTGAATCCAAAATCACACTTTAAACAGTAAAAAGCTAATTTATTTATCCGGAAAATTTTCAAACCATCCCGCCGCAAAGACAATTTTTTTTTTTTTTTCCAGGGATACTTTAAAGTCTAGGGACCGACATAGGCACCTTTTTTTTTTCAAAATATTCCTTTGATTATAGGGAATTTACATAAAATGTTTTAAGATAAAATCATTCAGAATCGATTTTCTGAATCTACGCACAGGAAGTCGCGGGTAAAAACTAGTAGAATCTATGTAATCCATTCTATGGTTGTATAATTTACCATGCAATAGGTATTCTATAAATTCGTATGTTCATAACTCTAGCGATGAAAATCAGTGGGAGAATCGATTTTTACGAAATAAGCTTGAGAACTGATAGGAATGCACCTAACCCACAGCAAAAACAAACAAACCTTTTTACCTTGTAGGTACTTTCGATTTGGGAGTTAATCAATGATTTTTTAAAAAACACTAAATTAATTAAATGTAGAAATAAAACTAAATGATTATACGTGTACACCGATTTGGAGGTGGTTTAATAATGATCTCAAAGTACATGGGCGGATGCAGCCGGGCGACTGCAGACGCTGTATCAGCAAACCTTAGTTTCTAAGAACTGCATTGAAGATGCAGGCAAAAACAATATTCTAGACTTAATCTAAGGCAGAGGGGTGAGGGGACATCATAACTCCTCCATCCCTAAGAGGAAAATTATCGGTATGATCGATTTGAGATTTGTTCCGATAATTTTTCATACATGGAATGCTATTCAACAATTTGAGTCGAAAAACATAAAATAAAAACATAAGAAAACATAAAATGATTAAGCCTAAAGTTACGTATCCTAAAGTTTCACTGAAGTTAAAGTTTCTTTCATTCAAAACACTTTCAATCACTGAACTATGCTTTAAAGAGTACGCCATGTATTTAACTTCATCTAAACTGACACCGTTCATGTTGAGTGCGCGTGCACTGGATAGACTCGCGTTCACACGTAGTCGTGGTAAGGCGATTAGCGGAATTGGCTCCACAACTTCCGTTTCTATGAAGACACGGTGGTTTATGCTAATTCCATTGATCTCCAAATCGCATGGTTCGTCGATTGTCACGAGGTAAGTACCGAAAACTGTCAATTTACTGATGTCATTGTCGCAATGCTTAGTAAGGGTCGTCTTCAGTCTGCTATACATAATCCAACTGTCGGGGTTGACCTGTTGAACCTTGACCTCTTCAATTTGGACCTGATGTTGCGTACAGCGAGTGGGGTCATTGTCGAATCTCATGAGCTGCTCCATACAGGTAAGCTCATGGTACAAAGCTCGGTTGTCTGTGTTACACAGGAAATGGTCGCCGGCTGATAACGGGCGACATGGTTTCACAATCGGTAAGTATTTCATTCCTTTCGCCAGAAGGTAAGGATATTTAGGAAAAATGGATAAGGTCTTATTTTCGGATTCATGGAAAATTGGTAAGGAGTACAATTTGTAATAATTATAATTAATCTTATCTGTTATAGGAATTTCCATAATAAATGTGATCTGATTTTTCTTAATATAGGATTTTACACAAATGGTTTCCTCTAATTTTAACAAGTTTTCATAGTTCGGTGGATACACTAAGGTTTCAGAATTAGCAATCAATTTCAAATGATACAAGAGTTCCGTAGAGTTCACAATAGACTGATGTAATACAGATACTTTACTTAAGGCTAGAGCAGTTTCAATTTCACTGAGCCTGACAAATATAGTATGAAAACTGCTTGTAAAAACGTTCAACAAACCAATAAAGTACGTCGAGAAAACCCAATTTTTCTCTTTAGCAACTAAATCTCTTATCATAATTTCAGTTATTTTAAGACGGTTTTCCAAATTAAATGTATTATTATTAATCGTTTCAGTTATATTAATAAAACTATCAAACATTTTTGAGACTAGTGTTAATTTATCAGATAATATAATTTCGTTGTGACTCAATTTTGAAGTAAGTTTCTCAAATCTAATCGCGTCTTCGTTATCAAGATTTCCTGTTACGATTTTTATAAGAGAACCCAAAGGATTAATGAGACCTCTTTTAAAGCGCTGTTGTGGAACAATTTGTTGGTATTTTTCCATAGTAATATCGCGAATAAACTCTGTATGTAATTTCGCACTCTTAAATTCTTGAGAATATGATGCATTCCAGTCGACTAATTTACACAGCTGTTCAAAATTTGTAGATACGTAATTTAAGTCGTTGTAAATCCTATCCAATTTAATAACCTTAACTATAGTCCAATGATCAGTTTGAACATAAGCTTGTCCTTCTTTGATCGGAAGTAAACCTGGATTTCCTTCAAGTGTTTGAAGATGAAGAGCCAGCGATGGCACCACTACTAGCAGCAGGCTGCACCTGCGGAGGGCGTTTGATGTTTTTAATTGGAACTTTAGTTTTCCTTTCATTTACTTTTATAGGTAATACATTCCTTTCCGGTTTACTTTTACGTTTATTAACGTCTTTGGCGAAAATTGTTTCTGATTTGCTGGATTCTGATCGCACTGGATAATTGTCATAATTAGGGCTATGAATTGATGATCTATCTGAAATTTCAATAGGGCTGGCTGTATTTGTCCTACTTGTATCCGATATGGTTATCGTAGATGAATCATTCCTATTTACTTTCTTTTCGGCTGTTAACTTTCCTATCTCTTCAACTATATTTCCTAAATGATTTTTTAGCTTTTCTTCCTTCTCATCTACGTTAACTGCGATGGATAAATTTTCATCGTCGGAATCTATAGCATTTATCTTTATCCTAGACAAGGCATCAGCGTTGGTATTCTGTTTGCCGTCTTTATGAATCATTTCATAGTCATAATCTTGTAAACGTAATCTCCATCGGGTGAGTTTGCTACTCGGATCTTTAAGAGATCGAAGCCATATTAATGGACGATGATCAGTGTATATGAGAAACTTTCGACCGTATAAATAGGGTCTAAAATGCTTCACTGCCCAGATAATAGCGAGCAATTCTCGTTCAATCGTGCTATAACGAGCTTCAGTATCGCTTAATGTGCGACTAGCATACGCTACAGGTTTGTCACTTCCAATCTGTCCCTGGGATAATACTGCTCCTACCGCTACATTTGACGCGTCAGTCGTAAGTACAAAAGGCTTGTCATAGTCGGGGTATTGCAATAGAGGGGCATGCGTCAAAAGTTCTTTGCATTTATTAAATGCTTCAATGTACTTTTGGTCAATGACAATTCCATTACGTTTCTTTAAACAGGCCGTCAAAGGTTGTGTAATTTTAGCAAAGTCCTTTATGAATCGTCTGTAGTATCCTACAAGTCCTAAAAAGCTTTTAATTTCTGTCGTCGTCTTTGGTAATGGATATTTTAATACAGCGTCAATTTTGTCGTTGTTAGGTTTAAGTCCATTTTTAGTAATCGTATGTCCTAAGTAAAGAACTTCTTTACGTAAAAATTCAGATTTGTCAAGCTGTAATTTCAAGTTGGTCTCTCTGAGTCTGTCGAAAATCGTTCTCAATTTTGTAATGTGTTCGTCAAGGCTGTTTGAGTAAATTATTATGTCGTCTAAGTAAACCATACAGTGGAGTCCTTGTAGTCCTCGTAAAACATTGTCCATAGTCCTCTGAAAGGTTGCGGGTGCTGTTTTTAAACCAAATGGCATTCTGTGGAATTCAAAATGTCCATTTTGTGTGCTGAAGGCTGTTTTCTGTCTGTCATTTTTCTCTACTTCTATCTGATGATAACCACTTGCTAGATCAAGTGTGCTAAAGTAAGAGCATTTTCCTAACTTGTCGAAAAGGTCTGTGATGTTAGGTAAGGGGTATTTGTCATCTATAGTTATGTCATTGAGTCGTCTGTAGTCAACTACCATTCTGTATTTCATTTCACCAGATGCATCCATTTTCTTTGGTACTAGATGCACGGGTGCACTCCATGGGGAATGGGATTCCTGAATGATATTGTCCTTCAATAACTTATCTACCTGTTTACCAATTTCGTTTTGTAAAAACGGAGCCTGTCTATAAGGTTTCATGTAAATAGGGTCTTCGTTTTTAGTCCTAATGTGATGTTTAACCTGATTGGTAAATGTCAAGGGAATCTGGTCACAGTAAAATATGTCCTTGTATTCCTTACATAGTCTGTAAATCTTTTCACGTTCTTCGTCGTTAGTATGATCAAGTCTGATTCTACTTAAGTTCTCTTCTAACAGTTGATCAATTTCAATGTCGTTCGTGTCGTTTTTAGTAAAATTCAGTTCACAGTCTGTCCTTTCGAATTTAGTCACAGTAAAAGGTCGTTTAATTGTCAATTGTTTTGGTTCATCTAGTGTATTCTGAATAACCGTAGATGCGTAACCATTTATACAGTTTACTATCGCACTGGGCATTCTTAAACCGTTGGCAAATTTTCTAAAGTCAAGGATAGCTTCACCGGTATGTTGGTCAATTGGCAATTTAACTCGTTTTTCTGTTCGTGCTGGTATATCAATGATATAATTTAGATTATTGTTGATTATTGGAATGCAAGTAGCATTTGTTTTCAAGAGCTTTTCTTTTAAATCAATAACTGCGCCTAACTGTTGTAAAAGATCATTTCCGATTAAACCGTCGTAACGTGAGTCAACGTCATATACATAGAATTTATGCCAATCGTTAGAGGCAAAAGAAGGCAAGAGAGGGATTTCTACCACTTCATCATGTCTACTAGTTGCGTGGGTGCTAACTACGTGGAATGTTTCCTTTTGAATAAATTCACCGAAATATTTATAAGCAATTCGGGGGCTAAAGAAAGATCTCATACTCCCGGTATCTATCATCATTTTTGCGTCGATTTCTTTTATGTGAACATAAGGAAGTTTTAAATTTGGATCACAATTTAGTTCTAAGACTTCTTGTCTTCGGAGGCTGTTGTCTGAAAATCCTCTTGTTGATTTTCGCCGGTCTCTTCAATTTCGTCATTACCTAACTCATTTTCAATGTTATAATATTCATTATAATCGAGATTATTATAATCACCGTACGCATAACTTTCATCGTAGTAGGGTTCATAATCGTTTGTAGTCAGTTCATTCAATTTGAAACCTTGTTGTGGTGTTTTAGGGACTGCTGTCCGCATTGTAACGTCGCTAGTTTGTAAGCGAGGAGGCTGTACATAAGGTTTCGTTTCTGGCTTATAACCAGACGCTTGAGGGGGTCTATAGCCAAACGCCTGAGGGGGTCTATAGCCAAACGCCTGAGGGGGTCCATAACCAAACGCCTGAGGGGGTCTATAACCAAACGGTTGGTTATTTTGTTGTTGTTGTTGTGGCTGAAGGCCAAATTGAGGCTTATATCCGAATGATGGTTGTCGGAAAGTACCGTTATTTTGTGGCTGTGCTTTCATGGGTATACCAAAATTAAACCTTGGCTGTACATTATGAGGGGCACTAAAACCAAACTTTGGCTGTGCGTTGTTAGAGCCGGATAACATAGGCTGACTTATCGATGGCCTTGAAACCGTTGCATGTTCGATCTGCCTACCACCATGAATACGATTTCTCATATTGTACTCTTCTGAGAAGTTGACTTCCTCTAGAACAACGCTTAGTGCTGCTTCTAAAGTCGAGGGTGCTTTTAATCTCACTATGCGAACCATATTTTCAGGAAGGTTGTACAGAAATACATTCAGAGCTGTGTTGTTGTAAATTATCAATTTTGCGCGCTTTAAATCTTTGTCATCTATCGTGTTCACTTTTGAAATTAATAGTGAGCGAATTGTTTGTATTCGATTACAGAAATCTAGATAACTTTCACCTGATTTGATTTTTAGAGATTCTAATTCGATATTAATACAAGCTTCGCTACGCGGGTCTCCAAAATGTTGGATAAGGATTTCCTTCAACTCTGACCATGTCTCAACGTCGTCACGTTCTGATAAGAGCGCAGCTGCATCCTCGGCGAGTCTACTAGTCAAAACATTATAGACATAAAGATTCTGAGCTTCGTTTCCGGGCTGACCGTATTGACCGATAATGTATTGGCATTTTCGCAAATATAAATTTAATTGTCTTTTATCACCTTTAAAAAGCGGAATTAACTGAGAGACTTCTCTAGGGATAAGTTTAAGCTTATCGGGCTCTGGTCCAGAAGTTCCAGTCATCGTGAGCTATGAAAATAATCGGAGGAGGCAACTGACTTTTATTCACTATCACACAAATTACACAAATTACACAAATTTTTAAAACACAATAAAATACAATAAAACAAGCAATAGAACAATAAGGATTATATGTAAAAAGTTTTTATAAAATAATATTTTTTATATTATATTTCATATATATTTTTTTTATAATTAAATAATTAATATTATGATCGAGTTTAGATCAGTAATATTTAATTAACACCTAAATATTTTTTTTACTTATATAAAATCAGATCACTTTTGATTTGAATATGCCGTATCAATTTATTCTTAAATCTATGTTTATTCTATTTTTAGAACATGGTTTGGCCTTGATAGAAATGCATACAAGGTCTACCGAATTAAAGTAAGTTATAATGAGCAAGTTTCTATCTCAGGTATAACAATAAAATGTGCAAAATATAGGAGGGTGAGGGAAAGGAATGGCGAAAAGTTTTACTCACCAACCGACCGCTACTCCCATACTGCTTCCACTCAAAAGAAATTTGTTTGGTTCGACGGATTAACTTTACAAGGAATTTTCCCCAAAATTTCCTAACGGATTTGGACGTCGGAAAACTGTGAAAAACACCGTGATTTCAAGGAAATCCGCGCCGGCTGCGCCACTTTCGATTTGGGAGTTAATCAATGATTTTTTAAAAAACACTAAATTAATTAAATGTAGAAATAAAACTAAATGATTATACGTGTACACCGATTTGGAGGTGGTTTAATAATGATCTCAAAGTACATGGGCGGATGCAGCCGGGCGACTGCAGACGCTGTATCAGCAAACCTTAGTTTCTAAGAACTGCATTGAAGATGCAGGCAAAAACAATATTCTAGACTTAATCTAAGGCAGAGGGGTGAGGGGACATCATAACTAGGTACCTTGTATTTACCTTATCAAAAACAAACTGTCACTGTCAGTTACAATTTAGGCGCGAAATTATCAATCACCTGATTGGTCGAACGACTGTTTTATTTTTTTATAGTGTGTTTAACTAAGCAGAATAAAAACGTGCTCACAGCGCGCGTGCGCGACTCAACTGTTTGGTCTCAATGACACTGACATTGGAATTATTTATAAGTCGTATGCAAATAGTATTATTGTGTTGCCAACAGAAAACCTTCCTACTTTATAGGTAGAGTGAATTATTAATTCCGCATTCATTGCAATTCGATTTATTATGCTAATAATCATTTTACATTCAATATGTATTATATGATTTGAAATTCCACAAATAATAGGTAGGTTTATTTATTTATATATACTTACAAAGTATCAAATATCTACCTTTATAGGAAAAAATTAAATATTGTTACGACTGTAGTACCTTCCTAATTCCTAAGTAAATAGTAGACATCCCTTAGATCTTCGGATGCTCAGATCCTTTAGATATCTGGAGTAGTCCGAGGCACGTCCAAATATTACCTACATTGGAATCTCATAATATAGGTAAACAAATAAAAAACATATTAAGAGAGTAATCACTATTCGTATCTTTAATTAAATCTTAATAATAAATATTTTACGTAGTTTGTGATAAATTATTTCTTAAATTAAACTATATTACTTTATTCTAGATATACAGGTACCTATTAATAATATTCAATTTAGGCGTATTCTATTTAACTTTTATATAAAGATATAAAATACAAAGGTACATAAGAGTTTAGGTACGGAAAATTAAATTAAATTACTTAGAATTAAATATCTACTAATAATGATTACACTATGTCTGACGTGGACACTATGACGTAGTACTAAGATTCTACAGCGTAGACATTACGACGTAGATTCTATAGCGTAGTCGCTATGACAAAGACATCACATCGTTGACTGTAGACAATGTCTACGTCTTTAGGGTCTACGGCGTAGTGGCTAGTAGACAAGTGTCTACGAAGAACGTTGTAATGTCTTGCCTGTAGTATTGTAGCTACTAGCTTCTAGACACTACGCCGTAGACACTAACAGCGTTGTAATTATTACGAAGACACCACATCGTTGACCGTAGAGAATTTCTACGATGTCTTTAGGGTCCACGGCGTAGTGTTTAGTAGACAAGCGTCTACGATTAACGTCGGCGTGACTTAGCTATAGTATAGTTAGTTATTAGACACTACGTCGTAGACAGAAAACTACTATACTAATAAACCACTACGAAGTGTAGACACAACGACGTCATAGACACTTGACCACTATCTTTACAACATCGTTTAGGCAAATTATATAATTTAATAACCAGTTTAATGTTTTTTTAACAAATAAATATATTAATTAATATTTATAGCTAAATGGACGAATATGAATGGACTATTTTAATATTATAACAAGATACAAAACTAGGTTACGTAGACTAACTAAAGGATGGTATCGGTTACCCGTAGTCCTATTGCGTAAGCTGTAATCGTAATTTGTCATAACTGTAAAATTCCCATTGTATAACTGTGTTAAATGTAAAATTATCATTATTTATGTAACTATTAAAAATGGTATTTTCATGTAAGCTTACATACAGGGTTGCTGATCAAGTTTCTGATTTAAACAGTGAATAGTTACCATATTTTTCATTGTATTAAAAAAAAACATTTTTTATTATGTTACTAGGTACATTACATACATTATGTACTAGGTACCTATTCATAAAACTAAATGCTTATTATGAAAAGATATTTAATTTGTGACAACAAAATTTATATTATGCCCGAAATTTCTACTAAATAATAAATAAAAGAACTAAAACTAACTAAATCTTTTGTTCAATAAACTAAAATACTGCATACATATCACAACTAGAATTTGTACATTTTTGTTTTTAACGCTACATAAATAAAAAATCCATAAATTACTATAAAATAAAATGAAATAGGATCACGACTGTAATCCCCAAGTACGGTAGACAACTTCTCAGATCTCCAGGCGCTCAGATCCTTATGTCTAATGGTTAGTCAGAGGCACATCCAAACGCACATGACCACATTTTGTAGTAGTTAGAATTCCATACATAAGTGACATGATTTTTGACGCATTATCATTTAACAGATATTTGACAGGTGGAAATTTGACAGATTGAAATAAAGACAGCGGCCATCACTACATACTATAAAGCAAAGTCGCTTCCCGCTTCCCGCGTCTGTATGTATGTATGCTTATATCTTTAAAACTACACAACGGATTTTGATGCGGTTTTTTTTAATAGATAGAGTGATTCAGGAGGAAGGTTTATATGTATAAAATACATGCTTAATATATTAGAGAACCACTGATAATTTTAAGATTTCTAATATGAAGTCGTAAATAAACACATTTTTTTGCGCTTACTTTGCAAACGCTGGCTGAACTCTACGAGATAGATCAAAATAATGTACTAAATATTGTATACCTTAAAAAGGTCTACAAAAAAGTCCGTGATGGTATATGTTTATCTCTTAGGGATAACCCACAATAATCAATTTCTATCCTTTACTTTTTACCGCGACTTTTTTTTTAAATTTTAAATGCTGTTAACGAGTATCAAATCACTTTGATCTTAGGATCGATCCCCGTAAATTTATAGCTCTCATTATTAACTCCAACTACGTATCTTGGTTATATGTATTTTTCACTGACATCAAACTGAATACAAAGACATTCTGTAATATATTTTGGTATCAGCTTTGCACCCGTGCGAAGCCGGGGCGGGTCGCTAGTATAATATAAAACTCTTGCGTTACTAACTGACTGTTCTATCAACGCACAGCTTAAACCACTGGTCATAAAAAAAAAATTTAGAGGGTGTAGGTACTCCTTAAGGTATATCCGAAATTCAACCCCTAAAGGATTGCAGCGGTGGTTGAAGTCTGTTTGATGATAACTTCATATCAAGACGACACCAGGGTTTCCACACATTCCACCAGCCTAAAATATTTGTGATGTTGAAAAGTTCTAAAGTCTTATACTTTGACACACTTTATGACATAATTATAGAACTTTACACGTAATTTATTTTCCCGATGTTCAGTGACAGTCAATGTGGTGTGTCGTAATATGAACATGGAAATTTCAATTTCTGAAGACTAAGTGAGGGTAGTTTCTTCAATTGACTCCGCTTCAGAGTACTCCAATCTGCCCGCGACCATGGCTATTGTAACATAGTCGAAACGTTGAGGTAATTACGTGATAATGATCCGTGTAAAAATCTATAGTTATCTACTAATCACGATAGTTTGAAAAATAATTACTTAAGGACACTAAACCTTACTCATGCCATGCAAATAAAACATGGCAGAATATAAGATAGCCCGATGCAACGATGAGATGACCGATCATGACCGGAAAGCCGATCTTGAAGAACTGCATGAAGGAAAACTTGTAGCCGTGCTGTTCCGCGACTCCTGCGCATACCACGTTTGCGCTTGCGCCGATCAGGGTTCCGTTACCTGTTACCAAAAAAATAATGAATGAATGAATGAGTGAATGAATAACCCAAACATCTCATCATGCTCATCACACAAATGTTTGTCCTTAGTGGATATTTAATAATGAAATAATTAATAGGATCACTACTGTAATCCCCAAGTACGGTAGATATCCTCTTAGATCAACAGGCGTACAAATCCTTGGAAATGGCTAAACGGGTTAGTCGTGAGGCACGTCCAACATCACGTTTTGTAGTAGCTAGCATTCCATACGTGACAGGTAGCAAGCCTATCGCCGCTTACAATAATGATAACTGGTTTCCTTACGATGTTTTCCTTCACTGTTTTAAGCATGCATTCTATTCATATTTTAAATAAAATTACTTAAGGGGCTCCCAGTCGACGATTGCTCTTTTTCCAAACGAAAAATAAAATACTTCTGAACAAGCCACATCTCCTATTTTTATAAGTATATTACTTCAGGTTCCTACCTACATTTCTATTAAGCTGAAAACATAATAGCAGAAACTTTTCACGATAAAAATATTATTTCTAAATGATACGTTTTAGAATTTATGATCGAAATATTTTATATACCTACTATTAAAATCAACTTGTGATTTATTGTTAAAGATAGGTAATATGTAGATCTACAATTCTATTAGAATAGATTTTTGATAAGTAATTATACATAATTTATATCATTAATTTATTCGAAAAGCTAAGGCGGAGCACGCATCGCCCATGGCTTAGTCAGTAGTCAGTACCCCTGTGACTACTGTCAGAGACAGACGTGTGTTTGACGTCATTGCAGCGGTCGGAAAGATTATTTACGAATTGAAAAAAGATGGGTAATATTTCAAAAAAAAAAAACAAAAAGAGATAATGGTTACGTACCCTAAGAAAACATGCTAAAAATATAAGAGAAATAAAACAGTAAGTAAACCTTCCTATTTTATCAATTTTACCTATCTACGTTATCTTTGATAATCTTTTGAAAAATATTAGGCAAAGAAAACAGTAAGTACTTACATAACTACATACTTTATCATACATACATACATTTATACATAAAATCACGCCTGTTTCCCAAAGGGGTAGGCAGAGATCACGGCTTTTCACTTGCTACGATCCTGACATACTTCTTTAGCATTCACTCTCATCACATTCCTCATGCATGCTCGTCGGTTTAGAGTACTCTTGACCCGGCTTTTTTTCAAAACGTTTCCAATATGGTCCAGGAAAATACGCCGAGGTCTTCCTCTTCCAACGCTCCCTTTCACACTCGCCTTATATACCTGTTTTGTCAATATCTTTCTTCATTCATTCTCTCCACATGCCCAAACCATCTAATCATCCCTTTCTCAATCCTCTTTCACTTCACAACGTTTTCTTGGATAAATTGTAGGGAAAAATTCTGGAAAAAATCTGGAACGACCAGTCGGATTTGCGTATAACTTTCTCGAAGGATGATAGTTCAGCATCATCACTAACACTTCTAACCATAGCAAAACCCGCAGTTGAACAAAATAGGTACGTATGAATAATAATATATTCAGCGGGTTATATAAATCCCAAGATTTTAGTAAGAATCGGTTCAATGATCCTGTCATTTTTGTTACATAATGTTCAAAGAACATGGCGCATACATAACAGACTACGTTTTGGTGGCTGATTGTGTTCTAATAGGTATATTACCTATTACCCGCCACTCTGTGACACAGAGCAGAGTCCCGCCAACCGCCGAACACGCAAGTTTTTTAAAAAAATTACTTTGACAGACAAAGAGTTTTTACTTCCTATTCTACCAAGGAGTATTAATGCCACCTGCTTTATTACGTAGGGATAGTTCATCACTACATAGTACCTATAAAACAAAGTCGCTTTCTCTGTCCCTATATCCCTATGTATGCTTAAATCTTTAAAACTACGCAAAGGATTTTGATGCGGTTTTTTTTTATTGATAGAGTGATTCATGAGGAAGGTTTTTATGTATAATACATGCTTAATATAGTAGAGAAATACTGATAATTTTAGAGGTTTCTAATGTGATGTCGTAAATAAACACATTTTTTGCGCTTACATTGCAAACGCTGGCTGAACCCCGCGAGATATATCAAAATAATGTACCTACACTCGCTGCTTAAATACTAAACGGTCATATTTCAAAATTTCTGTTTTTTCAGGAGAGCCAATCAAAGTTTTAAAAAAATATTTTTTTAATTTCTGAGAAATTTATATTTGTATTAGTTATGAGTTTTGGATCACTAGAAGCGTAATTTTAAGCTGTATCTATCTATATTTTTCGTTTTGCTGTAACTTTAACCTATTGGCGTAAAATACCACATGTGTCCCTTTTGCATATAAAAAAATATTTAAACGTAAATTAAAGTTATCGATAAAAGGCCACATATTATACAAAAATAAGAGTTTTCTTTAGATTTTTCCTTCACTTCTTCGTCTGATGTAAAAAACCTATTAATAAAACAAATATTATACAATATCGAAAGCATGCTAATATTTTTTTTTGATAATACTAAAAATAATTCGCTATTTATTTAAAAAACCAAAAACTATTTTTATACAAAGTTATTGGGGCAAAATAAGAGGTAATTTAATGTTGATCTCTAAACTGAGTTCAACATTATTACTAGCTACACAAAAATAATAATAAGGTCACTATAAAGGCTTCATAAATCTATTTAACTACAAGTATATAAGTGTTTAATAATTAATAAAACTATATATTTTCTGCTAAATCTGTCTTTCTAAAAATCAATGAGTACCTAAATCACAACCCAGTTGTTATTAACTCAAACATATTAATCACTTCGTCATCTTTATAATTTCAGCCATAGAACATTCCATTGCTAAACATTAGCCTTCTTCGTAAAATCAATTCTAATGATCTATTTCGTGCAGTGTGCACCCAATGCCTCCCAGCAACCTTTATCAGGTCATCTTTCCATTCATTCTACCCAACGACCATCAGTTCTTTAAGCCATGTACCTACCCCGCTCACAGCCGCGTCAACTAGCTACTCCTCTTGGGTATGTCGGTGACTTTAGTTCGTATACGGATATAATAACATCTCCGTCTAACGCTTCTCTTCAAAGAAATCGCTTTCGTACACTGCTCCTGCACCCGGACTGACACGGTGGCGTTGTTGTACAAGCATTTCAACACTACAATGTATTGGTAGTCAATACGGCACCGCTGGAATAACCATAGCTTTACACAGGTTTCCACTGAATTAAATTATTTTTCGTAGTCTACAAACGCTAAACATAACGACCGATTATTAGATAGATTATTATCTCTATTAATAAGCTTATAAATTTAGCGTATTACATCGCTTTAAATTATGTTAATATTTTCTTAATAAGTTCTTTGATTATTTCAAATTTGTTTTATCTTGAATAGTAGGTACAGTAATTTCCAACAGTAAGAGATTCCAAGTCAAAAATGTCGCCATGTTTAATTTTTTTGACATAATAACCAAGAAATGGCATTTATGTCTTATAAATTATATTAGAATTCACGTAAAAATAATATTCTACGCAAACGCATTTCGAAATGTGGTACTTATGTATAAAAAGCAATATTTTAACGAACTAAAATTATTATTCAAAACAAACGCATTTGAAATGTGTATAGAAAACAATATTGTACTAATATACATTTTATATTCAAAGCCGACGCATTCTAAAATGTGGCACCTTTGTTTAATAAATAGTATTATACATACGTTTATTTTATACTCGATACGGACACATTCTAAAAAATGGCACTTTTGAATATAAATTTTAATTAAAAAACCGGTAGTTTTTTGAAATGTGGCCCTTTTGCATATAAGCTATGCGCGCTTCTGTCAAAAATCAAGTCGCAATTGATAAAATGGCAGTTTAGCTCTGAAGTTTGCCTGCAAAGTGCAAAAATGCTAAACAGACACTTGTATGTTTTAGTTATTTATAGTGCTATAATTAAAAGGATCAAATTTTTATTATATAAAATGACCATTTTAGATCACGTTTTTGCACTAAAAACGATTTTCACATTTTTTGATTTGTGACACTTTAGTATTTAAGCAGCGACCTGTACTACAGTAATTGTAAACGTCTACAAAAATGTCTGACTTCATCATCAGAACAGCTCGCTGTCACCATATTATTGTATTGTGACCAGAACTAAAAGATGCAAAATCTCAGCTCAATCGGAAATGGTCGAAAAATAACTTGCAATTATTGAAAGTTACAAAAAAACAAACAAACATTATACTAACAGTGCTAGTCGATAATAAAACTTGTACAAAAGGACAGTTTTTATTCTGGGAAAAATAAGTTGTGGATTTTTACCATCATATTAAAAATTATTCAAACGCTAGAGCTTGGGCTGCGACACAGATTGGAAAATAGTTATTACGAGCGGTGGACTACATGTTTCAAAGCGGCGTTGCCGCTCTGTGCTTTTGCGTCACGCGGCCACAGGCGACGTTGCCAGCTCTCCAAGCGGGAGAGAGCTTATGACAGTTATTGGGATTTCTGGATATATGCAATTTTCGTAAAATTGACTTCCCTTGACTTTTCGATTGGTCGATACATTTTTGTCGGTTTTTTTTTTAGTTTTTAACGTAGGGTGAGAGCGATGGTTGTGGGCACTATAACAACATTTTGAATTTCAAATAAACGGTTTATATTGAAAAACTGATTATAACGACGATTTTTAAACAACATAGAATAGCAAGGGTTTTTTAACAGCGATATTTATTTATTAATTATTCATATTTAAGTAAATAGACAAAACGGGAAATATTTAGTTGTGATCAATCAAATCTAGAGGTATAACGCATCACAACTATCACTAATCAAAACAAGCCATATACAAAGAATTGTATTAACTATAGATTTACTATATATATATATATACTACTATATACTATAGAGCCTACCCGGGCTGCGAGCGCCCGCACTGCGCCTGCGACAGTTACAGCCGCACCTTCAGCACCTGCATCTTTTCGCATGGACATTGGCCAAGAATACGATAACGTCACGCAACGCGCGAAGCCCCGAAGCCAATGCCACTGCCTCTCTGCTGACATTATCCGTGAAATTATAAGGGAGGAACTAGACAGGAAATTCACTTCACAAGTCAAAGACATTCAATCTAAATTGTCTATAATAGAAGTTTCTCTTCGATCTTACCCGTCGAAAACACCAGATGGAGCAGCTATCCCGTGCTGAAAATTTGGAGATACAGTGCATCCCAGATACAGTGCATCGCACTTTGATCGTAAATAAAAGTGCGTATTTCCGACCGAAGGTTTTTAAAAACGCGGGCGGGCGGTCTCTAGCCGATGACGTCACACCCCGTCACGACCGCGATCGCGACGCTCAGTTTTGTTTCGATCGTAATATCTTCTGAATGGAATGTCCGATTAATAAAAAAGCTGACCAATATCAGACATGATAACCATACCTTCGTATAAATCCTTATCCAAATAAATCATTTCATATTGAAAACTGTTTCAATACCAATATACCTATAACTTTTTGAATTACTCAAATCGGACATTCCATTCAGAAGATATTACGATCGACACAAAACTAAGCGCCGTGACCCGCGTCGCGGTCGCGGTCGTGACGATGTGACGTCATAGTGTAAGCGCTAATCTTAGAAATTCAAAAACCGGCCAAGTGCGAATCGGACTCGCGCACGAAGGGTTCCGTACCATTATCTATAAAAAACAGCAAATAAACACGTTTGTTGTATGGGAGCCCCATTTAGATATTTATTTTATTCTGTTTTTAGTATTTGTTGTTATAGCGGCAACTGAAATACATAATCTGTGAAAATTTCAACTGTCTAGCTATCACGGTTCATGAGATACAGCCCTGTGACAGACAGACAGACGGACAGACGGACAGCGAAGTCTTAGTAATAGGGTCCCGTTTTTACCCTTTGGGTACGGAACCCTAAAAAAGGGCTTCAACTTCTCGTCGTTATAAGTATAGGTACCGCCTATCATGTTTTACAATTTATTTTTGTTTGAGTTCCGGTGTAAAAACATGAAGATATGGTTTTGTTTAGGAAACAATCTAAAATAAATTTAAAACCAATATAGCATTGAATACTGACCATTAATTAAAAATTTTTAGGAGTGACTACAATATTCACTTCATTCTGGGATGTTCCCAAAGATTCTCCGGAGAAAGCTGTGTTACTTATAAGGAAAACTGAAACTATTCAATGAAAACAAGCCTGGTGGAACAGCTGGATAATAGAAATTAGTTTGTAAACATGAAAATAAACCAGAATATTGATTATTAACACTTTATTACTTCATTTCCTTTCTAATCACATAAAGTTATCATCGCTTCTCATGGTTTTTTACAGCCAGCTAAGTAGGTAGGTATACCGGATTGAGACAATGTAGGTTGTAGGGTTTTTTTTATCAATCTAAGTTATGTTTCAGAGTATAATAGAAGCACAATAATATAACAATATCATACATATTATAAAAACACAAAAAGTCAGAGCTCTTTTTTCTTGGTGCTTCCCTATGTAGACTATTTTTGTTCAAAAGCCCAATGAATACATCCATAAACTTTCTAGACCCGGAGCACATAATATGACTTGAAGTTTGTATGATTATAAATCGCAATAAAGTAAATTCCACTGCCTGCAAAGTGAACCCAGAAGACAGTGGAGCAGTACCACGCTGATTACGAGTTTCTTCTCCGCGACAGTGAATCCTTCGTCGACCTTCTGCGAGCCACGGGCTGCCCTCGACCGGCAGACAGTTGAGGCTGGCGGGACACCCAGCGCGTAACTCTTCTTCTGCTCGCTTGGCTTGTGAAACGGTCTCAATATTCGCGTCATTTATTTATGCTGACCGGTGTTGTATGTATGGCATTGGTTGACTCCGCCGCGCCAAGGATTTGCGTTTTGCACTGACTTTGACATAGGTACATATAAAATGCCGGCTCTGTTTACATAAACATTTGTTCTACTTTTTTTTTATGGAGTCTGTAGTCAGTGTTACCATATTTACCGTTCCGACTTGGCAAATAGAAAATAGAGTTGGACGAGATGCCCAGACAACATTTATTTGCTGTATTTATTTGGTTATTTCATTGATTGCATGTACACAAAGTTTTTGTCTTTGAAAACCCATAAAAAAACATCCTGATTTGCCGCGGCGCGCACCTGATTAACTGACATTGACATAACAAAAACTTGGAATGTGTTATGTCAATGTCAGTTAATCAGGTGCGCACTGACCTCTATTATACAATAGAGGTCAGTGACCTAGCGAGTTGAGTAGTCACGTATGGAATGCGTAACTACTGCAAAATGTGGGCATGTGCCAAATATAATGTTTGGCCGTGCCTCTAACTACCCCCACCAGATAGTAAAGCCTATTACCAGCCTACGTAGGTACCAGAAACGCGATCTCATAAAAACTGTCGATAATATTTACGATAAGCATACGCCATCTAGAGCTTGCCGTTGTCAACTGTCAGTGTCGTTTCGGCCGCGGTTTTCAGAACTTACCGCGCCTTAATTAAAAAAACATGTAATAGGATCATCTAAGATCTCCAGCCTTTCAAATTCTTAAAAATGCCTTGTAGAGTAGTCAGTAGGCACGTCTAAAATTACATTTAAAGTGCTTTATTACACTTTACATGTAGTGTGTTAAAAAGTGACTTACCGCCCAAGCAGGCACCGAATGACAGCGCCCATATCAGTGGGGTCATGGGTAGGTTCAAGTTGGGGTTCGAGCCCAGTGATGTCACAACACGAACCATCATAGTGGTCAGCGGGATATTGTCAACGAATGCTGACGTCACGCCTGACACCTGTCAAAAAAAAACCACAAGTCAGATGGTATTTATTTCAATAAAATCACAAGGATCACTTAGAAACTTCCCAGAAGTTCGATGATTAAATAAATAAGTATTGGTAGATATTTCATACAGCGCCATCTAGCCCCAAACTTAGCAAAGCTTGTATTAATGGATCCAGATTACTGATAGAATTACTTACTACATACGTTTTCTTTTTAAAAATATAGGTACATAATTAAACTTATTTATTTATGATTTAAAACTAAAATAAAAACTGTAGAAAATGTTTCAACCAATCGAAAAGTCAAGGGATGATATTAGTTTTTTAAGTTTTATGAAGGAACTATTAGTCCTACATTAATATAATTTAAATGGGACCAACTTGGGACTATTCTCTACACAAGAGAAAAAAAAACATCGAAATCGGATAACCAGGTAAAAAGTTCGGTCATACATAAAAAAAATACATACACTGTCAAATTGAGAACCTTCTCTTTTTTCATCGGTTAAAAATGTTTCCTCTAAAAAATAGTAGTGTAGATTATATTATCTTATCTTATCTTACCCATAGCATTAGAAGTATAGCCACCGCGAGTCTCGCGCTCTCGTCGACTTTGAAGATGACAGCTTCTGTCAAACCGCCGATGAACTCGATCAGACCCAGCTTTGACAGTGCCTGTAAATAAAGGTTGAATTATGCTCATATTTAACGGAAATATTACTCTGCAAAACGATTTGACAGTGACAGTGCTCCGATATATTCTGTCAAACCGCACTTTTAGAAATCGTCGTTCGTCTATAATAGAATGTATGACGTAAATTGTCAAAAGTGATGTCGGTCGTTTCATCTTTCAAAATATAGTCGGAAACGATGTGACGTTTGTACCGATATATCGTTGATCGTTTTCAGGAGAAGACCCCCCCCATTTGGGTTCAATCCAAAAGGAACGGTTTAACCTGGAGGACAGGAAGAGGGGAGGGGAATGTTTGGCCTGAGTGGGAATCAAACCCACAACCTACAACGCAGAAGGCAGAGCTACTACCAACATACATACCTCCATCAGCACAAACAGAGCAGCAAAGAACAAAAGAGTAGACCACTCCACGCGATGCAGGATCGGCTCCAGATCCTCTCTATCAGCCAGGGTCAGGAGTAGGATGGCTCCTAGCAATGCTGTCCATCCAAGGGATACTCGATCTGAAGGTACAAGCAATTAAATTGGATCACGACTGTAATCCCCAAGTAAGTACGGACATACTCTCAGATCTTGAGTCGCCTGATTGGGCTCCCTGATTTGGCATTTTTTTTAAATCGTTTTAACAGTACCTATGTGCCGATCTGCCGTTGATGGGGATACGGGCAATGCTCATGATGAAGAGCATCTGAATTATCTCGAAACGTCAGCAATACAAGAAAAAGACAGGGTAATTAGCCGTATTTCTAGCTAAAGTGAATAACGCCACGATAGTTTTAACTCTATAATGTGTTGTGTGAGTACACATTAGAGGTACTCACTGAGTTCAGGAATGGAATGCAGGAAGAATACTGTGACTACGAAGCCGATGGCGATCGTGGATTTGATCAGGAGACACTTGTCGCGAATCTTGTACTGCAAGTGAAGAGAAGATTAAAGTTACAGTAGGTGTCAGAGTCGGAGTCGGAGTCGGAGTCGGAGTCGGAGTCGGAGTCGGAGTCGGAGTCGGAGTCGGAGTCGGAGTCGGAGTCGGAGTCGGAGTCGGAGTCGGAGTCGGAGTCGGAGTCGGAGTCGGAGTCGGAGTCGGAGTCGGAGTCGGAGTCGGAGTCGGAGTCGGAGTCGGAGTCGGAGTCGGAGTCGGAGTCGGAGTCGGAGTCGGAGTCGGAGTCGGAGTCGGAGTCGGAGTCGGAGTCGGAGTCGGAGTCGGAGTCGGAGTCGGAGTCGGAGTCGGAGTCGGAGTCGGAGTCGGAGTCGGAGTCGGAGTCGGAGTCGGAGTCGGAGTCGGAGTCGGAGTCGGAGTCGGAGTCGGAGTCGGAGTCGGAGTCGGAGTCGGAGTCGGAGTCGGAGTCGGAGTCGGAGTCGGAGTCGGAGTCGGAGTCGGAGTCGGAGTCGGAGTCGGAGTCGGAGTCGGAGTCGGAGTCGGAGTCGGAGTCGGAGTCGGAGTCGGAGTCAGGCAACAAACACGGCTTGCCTATCATTTTGTTCAGTGTTTCTTTCCTAAATGCCGTACCCACCTTTTCCTTCATGTCCTGAAGGGTGCTCTGGAAGGTGTCCTTGGGGCAAGCTCGCTTGTTGCTCTCCCTCACCAGCACATCCAGTTGGGCGGACAGCTTCTTCACCTAAATTTGTATTTATTTATTTAGTACATCCAACAGAAAAAACACTAATTGAAGATATTATACTTATGTCATAGCGCTGTGTGTGAACAGACAGGGCACCGCTTGAAGTTATTTAAATTATGTAATCTTGCAGAGATTATTATTTTAAATGCACAAGTTATATCTAACAGCTTCTGATCATCTCACAGACCTTTCTACGAATAACATTTAATAAAAACTATTTTTAAAATACAAATCAGTGTTTTTTACAATTATTGGATTAGACTTTACTTTATTATCTTCCTGTCCTTATCCCACCACGGCACAACACGTGTAGGTACTTCTTCCATTTCCCTCTATCAGCCGTCATCTCATCACTCCTTTCTTACCCATGTCATCTGTCACACAGTCCATCCATCTTTTCTTTGGCCTACCTCTACTTCTACATCTATCCATTCATACCTAACATCATTCTCTCCTCATAACATGCCCATACTATGCTAACCTATAATAAATCAACTAAACTAAACAAAATTAAAAAGGAGAAAGGGAAAAATTAAGCAATAATAATAAAAACCTTTCGCTCAAGTCGCTCTCTGACGACGTGCTCGTCCCTGCTCATGTGTGGGAGAGATTCGGCCGCGCGACGCCATATTGAAATCTGATGGCGCACATCTGAAATTACCAATATAAACTTAAATGAAAGAAACAAAGAGAGCAATAAAGAAAACTACACAGCAAAAATAATTTAGTCTACAAATTTAAAGTTTCTTGGACCACTGTGGGTTAGGCTGTGCGTTGTTAAGTTTGTTAGTAGTACAAGAGTTTAATATATTTCGATGTTTTCTATTTTTATCCTTCACTACTTTTTGCCAGTGGCTTCAATCGCGTGGTACCTGGATTAAAATTAGCCTATTGGATATTCCAGGGCATAGGTCGTGTATGTATATTCCAAGTTTTATCTAAATTACTAATTACTAAAGTGGTTTGGGCAGGATTAAGACACAAACATCCTCACAAACGTTTGCATTTAAATTAAGATAAATATACCTATAACCAACTCCTATTATATTATTCCCAAAGAGGGTTGTAAAACAGGCGGCCTGTTGTAATGTTTGTCAACATGGTGTGTCGACCCCACATAATGTGAAAAAAAGAGAAGAAAACAATGATATCTATATTAAACTCTGTTACAGACTTACTGACTGACCTCAATTTACTCAGACTATATACAGGCCAAAAAAAAAGCAATGGTAGAAGCAATCTTACCTAGTATCTCCCTGGATTCCTTCAATCGTAGTTTGTTAGTATCGCGATATATAAAGTAACGCAGCTGTATCCATGTCTGTACGCATACCAGTAGGATGCCGAAGGTCATGTGGAGTGTGAAGTTTGTAAAGTTTATACCCTGGAATAGAAGGGAACGAATCATAGCATAATATTTTATTTTAATAATACGTTAAACAAGGAAGAAAGTAATTTTAATCTCATTACTAGTTCGATAAACGATTAATGTTGTGTTTAACTGTTTACCTGTGATTGGCTTTTGTATGAGAACTATTCACATACCATATAACCATAAACACAGACCATATAAAGGCTGTCCATTTTTAAAAATAAATAATTACTTACGAGTAAAACTAAAATAATAAACTTTTTAAAATTTTGATGTGTAACACCGAAATAAAAAAAATCTACCAATAAAAGTCAGGAGACGATACAGTTTTTCAAGTTAACTATTTCACCTTGGCAATTCTTTGCACAATAAAATTTCGTAAAATACGATCGCTCTTATTCCTCTTACGTTAAATTAAAATTTTATAATCCCAAATTTTAAGCTAAGGGATTAGAATAGCCACCATTGTCTATGATTGTGCTTGTAAGGCCTCTAAAAATGCAACTTACAGCCTGGACGACCGCCTTGTTTGACGCGATGATGACGTTGGGCGGATCCCCTACCGGCGTAGCGGTGCCGCCTATATTGCTGAAGAGCACCATCGACATCAGCACCGGGATCGGATCCAGGTCCATGCACTCGCACAGTCTGAAAGAGACAGCAACTTTAATTTAAAAAAAAGAATAATTAAACAGGATCACGACTAAAAAAATTAAATAGGATCAGTACTGTAATTTTCAAATACCGCAGACACAGATTACTAGGCGCTCAGATCTTTAGAAATGTCTAGGGAGTAGTCAGAGGCATGCATGCCCTCGTTATACTATAGTTAGCATTCCATACGTGATGCATACGTGTGTAACCTGCTAGGCCATCGCAGCGTATAGAAAAGTACATTTTAATATTATAGATCCGAAAGTTTGTCCGTCACAAACCTAATTATTATAGTTTTCCTATGCGTAATGTGTCGGAAATGTTTTTTTTAATAAAATACTTATTTGTAAACACTTTACTTGATTACTCGCAGTCGCATTATTTTCTAACCTGATAGTGACAGGTGTCATCAGAAGAACAGTTGTCACGTTGTCAAGGAACGTTGAAAGAACAGCTGTGATGGCGCACAACACGCTGATCAACGGCCATAGCTTTCCTTTCGTCACCTGGAAATAACAATAGTTACATAAAAAAAACAGCCAAGTGCGAGTCGGACTCGCGCACGAAGGGTTCCGTACCATTAACATTATGTTTATGGAGATTTGTTGGTCGTAAATGCTCTATTGAATCTGAGGGTAGAGTTTATTGTCTTATGTGAGTTAGTGAGGAGTTCTGGTGCCCAACTGTGGTCTTTTCCATCAGTTCCACATCACCAAATGATACTTTCTGAATGCAAATGCTTGACTTGTTGCTGTAAATACTAAAATCGCTATATATGCCTACAATATTTGAGGAGTTCTCTCAATTTCGCATGGATTCTATCATCAGAACCAGATTTTTATAACAATAAGACCAATATAAAAGTATACTATCCTTGTGTGTACAGTTAAATTAAAATAATAAATCCAAATTGGTATATAAGTAACTAGGTAAGTTCTTTGATAACAAACATTAAAAAACCGGTTAAGTGCGACTCGGACTCGCGCACGAAGGGTTCCGTACCATACTCTATAAAAACACAAATAAAAACACGTTTGTAGTATGGGAGCCTCACTTAAATATTTATTTTATTCTGTTTTTAGAATTTGTTATAGCGTCAACAGAAATACATAATATGTGAAAATTTCAACTGTCTAGATATCATGTTTCATGAGATACTGATACAGCCCTGTGACAGACATACGATAAGACGGGCAGACGGACAGATGGACAGATGGACAGACGGACAGCGAAGTCTTAATAATAGGGTCCCATTTTACACTTTAGGTACGGAACCCTAAAAACAACCGAATTGAGAATCTTCTATTTGCAAGTCGATTGTACATAAATTAATAGAATCACGACTATAATCCCGAAATACGATAGACATCCTCTCAGATCTCCAGACGATTAGATTCTTTGAAGATATCTAGAGGGGATAGTCAGAGCCACGGGATGACTCATGTTTCGCTATGAAGTCGCACTATTTCGATACGGAACCCTAAAAACTGACGTCTGTGTATCTACTCTAGAATGCTATCAAAATGTAATTAGACATAGATTTATCTTGAGTCCACACTTCCTATAATAACACAACAAAAATTTAAATCAGTTTGTTTGTACAGACATAACTATGACACCTAAACAAAGACAAACCTAATGGTTATGTCACACTTAACTGTAGGTAAACAATGTTTTTATCAACGAAAAATTAGGTTTACAATTCAACGCGTGTTTTTGTTGCTCTTTTAGGGTTCCGTACCATTATTTATAAAAACGGCAAAAAACACGTTTGTTGTATGGGCCAATTAAATATTGATTTTTAATTCTGTTTTTAGTATTTGTTGTTATAGCAACAGAAATACAATCTGTGAAAATTTCAACTGTCTAGCTATCACGGTTCATGAGATACAGCCCTGTGACAGATGGACAGGGTCCCGTTTTTACCCTTTCGATACCGAACCCTGCAAAATCATTCGAATCAGATCATTAGGTAAATAAATATACGCGATCATACATAAAATTAAACCGGCCAAGTGCGTGTCGGGCCACGCACAATGTGGGGTTTCGTAATGTACACAACTAATAACGTTATTTTTTTTTCAATATTTTATTGTTCCACTTTGTCGGCGATACTAAATGTATATTCATGCCAAATTACAGCACTAAGAGTCTCTGAGCTAAGCTGCGGACGGATAAAACTATAAGGGTTTCTTGTAGACTACGAAACCCTAAGGCCTTTGCCACACTTGACGGATATTCCGTCGCGGATCTTTCGCGACGTAACGTCAATACATGTTATTGCATACAAATTACAAATAGCGGGCACACTACGCGGAAGATCGGTCGTTCCGTTTTGTATGCAATAACATGTATTGACGTTACGTCGCGAAAGATCCGCGACGGAATATCCGTCAAGTGTGGCGCTGGCCTAAAAAGCAACACAAAAACAAAAAAATATACACCTTCGTGTCAAATTGAGAACGTGTCGGTTGAGTTTGGTCGGTTGAAAATTACCAGCTCTGCGCCTGAGCTAGACAGACATCTACCTAGTTATGTTATTTGTTTTGTTGTCTAGCTCGGCTCTGAGCCTGAGCTAGACAGACATCTACCTAGTTATGTTATTTGTTTTGTTGTCTAGCTCAGCTCTGAGCCTGAGCTAGACAGACATCTACCTAGTTATGTTATTTGTTTTGTTGTCTAGCTCAGCTCTGAGCCTGAGCTAGACAGACATCTACCTAGTTATGTTATTTGTTTTGTTGTCTAGCTCAGCTCTGAGCCTGAGCTAGACAGACATCTACCTAGTTATGTTATTTGTTTTGTTGTCTAGCTCAGCTCTGAGCCTGAGCTAGACAGACATCTACCTAGTTATGTTATTTGTTTTGTTGTCTAGCTCAGCTCTGAGCCTGAGCTAGACAGACATCTACCTAGTTATGTTATTTGTTTTGTTGTCTAGCTCAGCTCTGAGCCTGAGCTAGACAGACATCTACCTAGTTATGTTATTTGTTTTGTTGTCTAGCTCAGCTCTGAGCCTGAGCTAGACAGACATCTACCTAGTTATGTTATTTGTTTTGTTGTCTAGCTCAGCTCTGAGCCTGAGCTAGACAGACATCTACCTAGTTATGTTATTTGTTTTGTTGTCTAGCTCAGCTCTGAGCCTGAGCTAGACAGACATCTACCTAGTTATGTTATTTGTTTTGTTGTCTAGCTCAGCTCTGCGCCTGAGCTAGACAGACATCTACCTAGTTATGTTATTTGTTTTGTTGTCTAGCTCAGCTCTGAGCCTGAGCTAGACAGACATCTACCTAGTTATGTTATTTGTTTTGTTGTCTAGCTCAGCTCTGCGCCTGAGCTAGACAGACATCTACCTAGTTATGTTATTTGTTTTGTTGTCTAGCTCAGCTCTGCGCCTGAGCTAGACAGACATCTACCTAGTTATGTTATTTGTTTTGTTGTCTAGCTCAGCTCTGAGCCTGAGCTAGACCTCTAAGCTAGACAGACAAAGCCAAGGTTTGTTTCTATATTACGTTATCAGCTTCATTTTACGACTTAGGACTTAGAACCGACACGTGGCTAAATATACAGCAATAATGACATTGCTTCATGAACTTGATTGTACTATTTCTACATTAGATTATTACGCTGATATCTTCTTAGATCATAATCACTACATAGTATAAAGCAAAGTTGCTTTCTCTGTCCCTATATCCATATGTATGCTTAAATCTTTAAAACTACGCAACGGATTTTGTTGCGGTTTTTTTTAATTCAAGATGAAGGTTTATATGTATATACATGCATAATATAGTAGAGAAACACTAATAATTTTAGAGGTTTCTAATGTGATGTCGTAAATAAACCCATTTTTTTGCGCTTACATTGCAAACCCTGGCTGAACCCTACGAGATATATCAAAATAATGTATGTGTATTGTACACCTTAAAAACGTCTACAAAAAAGTCCGCGATGGTATTAGAAATGTCTTACGCAAAGCGAAGCGGGCACGGGTCAGCTAGTAATATTATAAATGCGAAAGTTTGTGAGTTTGTTTGTATGTTTGTGCCTCAATCAGGCCTCAACGACAAAACGGATTAAGATTAAATTTCCTGTAGATGTAGATGTAATGCCCGAATAAAAAATAGACTACTTTTTAATATGAAAAACATCCCCAAAATAACAAAAAAAAAACGCAAAAGGATGATTTTGGTATAGACGGCGCTGTGGTGTGCAACAAATCTGACATCACAAACTAAAAACATTCAGTCTAATCTATTCAATTAATGAAGTTTGTCAGGACAACGTCTGCCATAGGTCGGCTAGTATTATTATAAATGCGAAAGTTTGCAAAAAGATAGTGAGAAAAGATATGTTAGGTATAGATTAGGATAAAAGGATTCTCGTGTCACAGTGTTTGTAACCAAACTCCGAAGATATCTACAAAGGGTAATCATTGGCACGTCCAAACATAACATAATACTGACCTCAAAAGTGAACACGGCTAGGAAGTCGAACATCCCCGTCTCCGCCATTATAGCCACCAATAGCATCATGCTGAAGAGCAACAGCAGGGTCTCCATGTCTAGCCAGGAGATCAGCTCGGGCAGCGTCGGCCGCTCGCCAGCGATGGAGAGCACGGCCAGCGAGGTGGTGGAGACCAGCACCGCTGCCATTGTACGGTTTATTATCTGAAAGGGTATTATAAATATAAAATGATAACTACAGCAAAATGTCTATACCATACCCCATACCATCGCTGTCCGTCTGTCCGTCTGTCCGTTTGTCCGTCACAGGGCTGTATCTCATGAACCATGATAGCTAGTCAGTTGAAATTAACACAAATTATGTATTTCTGTTGCCGCTATAACAACAAATAATAAAATCAATATTTAAGTGGGGCTCTCATTCAACAAACTTTTTTTTTGGTGTTTTTACTGATAATGGTGCGAAACCCTTCGCGCTCGAGTTCGACTCGCACTTGCCCGGTTTTTTTGTACTAAAACAACGAAACACTGAAGAGCAGACCATAATCCGAGGGTAGATTTGAAACGCACAATGACTTAAATATAAAGATAAAAAGTTATATTTATCTAATTTAAATGACACCTTTCCTTTAATTATTGTTGGTTATTTGTATAAAGATAAAAAAGGTTAAATGTAAGGTCGAGTTTAAGGTTAAAATATCACTCGATGATGTTATAACCAGATGATACCAGATTATTAAATCGGGTAGGTAGGTACCTATTTAGACTATAGTATACTAGCCGACCCGTGACAGACGTTGTCCTGTCAAATTTCAATAATGTGATGTCAGATTTGATGCACACCAGCGCCATCTATACAGAAATCATCCCTTTTGCGTTTTTTATCGTTTTTAGGATGTTTTTCATATTTTAAAGTAGCCTATTATTTATTCGGGCATTATATCTACATCTACAGCAAATTTCACCTTAATCCGTTTAATCGTTTAGGCCTGATTGAGGAACAAACATACATACAAACTCACAAACTTCCACATTTATAATAATATTATTAAGATTAGAATACAAGTGAGTGAAGTTGCTCATAGCACACGAGGCTGTTATTTGTATCCCGAGTCGTAAGCGAGGGCGTAAAACATCCGAGTGTCTAATGAGCAAGTTGCTTACGAGTTTCATACGAACTTTTTCAACACACTTGCGAGGAAAAAACAAACATGGTATATTGCATAAATCGTTTTACCACACAGCAACAAATGCGATACAAACAAAATGGCGTGCATGTATTTTTTTTTGCCCTTGTTTATGTACGGTGACTGATTATATAATAGCCATATACAGATACAGCCTACTTGAAAATTATAATTTTAGTGATAAAATTAAAATATTTTAAACAAATTATTGAAATCACTCTATCTATAAAAAAAAACCGCATAAAAATCCGTTGCGTAGTTTTAGAGATCTAAGCGTATATAGGGACAGACAGACAGCGGGAAGCGACTTTGTTTTATAGTAGTGATTAGAATAGAATGACTTACCTCAAAAATAATTAGCACGTAAAGACCACAGAGTAGAAGACATGCGTATATAACGCCAGTGGTGACATCTAGCGGATTGATCGTGTAGCTCATTGCAAATGGCGCCGTCTGATTGGAGTTCGTGTTCATTCTGAGTCTGTAGGACGTCTGAGTTGAGTTCATGACAGGTGGCAAGCTGATCAGCGACTTGCGGGGCTCACCCTCGCTGAAGTCCAGGGTCTCCTCTTGCAAGGTTATGGACCAGGGGTCGGTTTTCTGTGAAGTTCAATGGATTTCAGAATAGGTAAGAGTCAGTCAAGCCATAGGAACTCCCTAACTACAACATGAGCACGTCGTGTTTGGCCTCGTTGGATTTCTCTTGACGAGTACTAGAGCCATAGAAATTATTAAAGCTTGATAATCTTATATATAAAATCCTCGTGTCACAATGTTAGTCACGTTACTCCTCCGAAACGGCTTTACCGATTTTTACCAAATTTTATATGCATATTTATTAGGTCTGAGAATCGGCTACTATCTATTTTTCATACCCCTAAGTGATAAGCATGGCGTAAAGATCGGGAAAAACTGAAAGTGCTTTTTTCTGTGGGATTATTGACATTTGACAGAACTACGTCTGTCGGGACAGCTAGTAAAAATATATTTGAGAAAAAACTTATTAAGAGTAGACCCCAAATCCACAGATCCAAGTAAACTTACCTGCACAATATCTTCACCACTCCAACCCTCAACCCACACCTTCATGGATACTGCTGCGGCTACTTCACTGTCGTTCAGCCTCGCTTCGCTGGTTTCAGAGAGGAAAGGTCCTGATATCTTCAGCATGAGGGTGCTCAGGTCCTCCTGACTGTCTATTGAGTAGCCTGGGAAAGATATTTATATCAGTACAATGTTGTCTGATTCTCTAAGGTTTACTCTTTGTTGTCTAAGGTTCACTGGATCGCTTTTTAGCGATAAGACCGCATTGTACAGTGTTTCTTCGAGTTTAAGTTTCTGTCATTACTATTTAGTTGTTATTGGTGTACAATGAAGCATTTTGATTAATTCATTCATGTTTATAATAACTACTTGCAGAGCCAGCCACGCGTTGGTGTGTCAACAGATATCGCCATCTGTTAGAATCTTTTGGAGCTAACAGATAATTGTGACTGTCAGATAATAAACAAATAATTTGCAATAAAATAATATTGCGACTATAAATTGAAATGTAAGCTATCCTATCTTTTAAGTTATATCAAACTGCACACGGTGTGCAAAGTTTAATTAAAATCGGTTTAGGAGTCCATCGCGGACAAACAACGTGATGCATAATTTCATCCACTTCATAATATGGGGTCGGCACAACATGGATTTGGCTTGATTATATACTAGCTGACCCGACAGACGTTGTCATGTCCAAATTTGAATAAACCCATAAAAAAGCATCTATATGTTAATTTAATACGCAGTGGGTCGTCGTCTCGTACGAATTTTAGAGTGTTCTCTCCACGTATCGCTATGATACATAATAATATTATCGATATTTTCGTATTAAAATGTAGATTTGTCGATTGTATGTTTCATCGCGATATGTACAAAGGAACGCAGGTGAGAGTTTTTTTTACAAGCTTTTATTTAACTTGCAATGTATGTATGTAACTATGTTTGTTAAGGTGGAATCTTGCAAGATAATTTTGAAGCAGATATCCCCAACCGATTTAAATTTCACATACTTATGTAACTTCGGTGACAATGCAATATTAGGGTGACAGTGAGCTGATCTGATGATGGAGTCAGGAGCTGTTCAACAGACACTCACAATTGAACTACTTAGTAAATACTTCGATTGAGTAAAAACTTTGCATACTTGTCAAGTTCCGATGACATGTTATATGATGTGACCGGTGATAGCGCGCTGGTGCTCGATGGTTTAAATTATTTTACAAAAGCTTGTCATTGAAAAATATTTTTCAAAAGAAAACTTATATTTTATTGTGGTCGTATTTCGACCGGGTGTTTCTAGTTGAATGTATTACAAGCTTTTATTCAATACTAGTCTATGCCACGGCTTCGCACAGGTGTACTAATGAAGATTTGAGGCAAAGTTTTGATACCTTAGATTACATTATTGCAATTTTCGTAAGGTTCTCTTATTTTTTTAAAAATAAAATATAGACCATGCTGCTCGCTGATAATGAAGCTTTTGATAGGTGAAAGAATTTTTAAAATTGGTCCAGTAGTTTTTTGTTTATCCATAACTAACAAATATACAAAACATAATTTTTACCTCTTTATAAAAGTAGATGTAGATTTCTTACTTTTGATTTCTCCTGACGCGACGGCCGAGTTCCTAACAACCGTCACCTTCTCATTGTACATCATGAAGACTGAAGTGAAGAAGAGCCAGCAAGCGAGCAGTAGCGTTATCTTTGTATAATGCTGCGCCTGCGCCCACTGAAAGAGAGCCAGATTCATGTTGTGTTTTTACAGTTCTGTGAGCGATGTTTTCTTTTACATATTTTTATGAAAAAATTACAAAAAATAAACAAAATATATTTTACAAATAATATTTTTTTCTTTTGTGACCTGTTTATATTGTGTTTATGTGTCCTTCATTAATACAATTGTAATAAAGTCGTTTTAATCACAGTTAAATAAATAAATAAATGATCAACATCATAATTCCAACCGTAGGATGTCCACTAACATTTCAACGATACTTGGTGTCTACTCCGCAAAACGATTTTAACAATACGCCAGTGCGATATTCGGCCAAATTGCACTCTCACCCTCGTATTCAAGAACGACACCATGAGAACACGCATCCACAGTGGACGAAATCTTTTTTTATTAAAATCACTTTGTGTTGTGCGACACTATGGCGCACACTACCGTGTGCCTTTAGAACTCAACTTTGGCTAGAGGCACACGACAATGTGCCTCTAGTCACACTATGCAGTGTCGCACAAGCACAACACATAAAGTGATTTTTATGAAAAAAGATTTCGTCCACTGTGGGTGCGTGTTCTCATAGTGTCGTTCTTGAATACGAGGGTTAGAAATCGTCTGTAGTAGAATGTATGATGTAAATTGTCAAAAGCAATGTCGGTCGTTCCATCTTTCAAAAGTCGGAAACGATGTAACGTTTGTCACGTATATCGTTTGCGAAGTAGACCTGGTTTCCACGCGATGTGTTTCTTTCGGACCGAAAGTAGAGTTACCTTTTTGTTGGTGTAGTATACATTTTCATTCATTCATTCATTCACATTCCTCGAATAGGAAGTCTTACCTTAGATTTCTTCGGACCCGATGTTTGTTCTTCAATCCTGGTGAAAATGTAAATATTTGAAAAAGTAGGTCTATGACAAAAATTGCACATGTTCGCCTAATAAAATAGTAATTAAAATAAATTCTCGCAAAATTCTACAAAACGAATCGAAAAAACCGGCCAAGTGCGAGTCGGACTCGCGCACGAAGGGTTCCGTACCATTATCTATAAAAACGGCAAAAAAATCATGTTTGTTGTATGGGAGCCCCCCTTAAATATTATTTTTATTCTGTTTTTGTGTTTTCGTGTTAGAGCAGCAACAGAAATACATAATCTGTGAAAATTTCAACTGTCTAGCTGTCACGGTTCATGAGATACAGCCCTGTGACAGACAGACGGACAGACAGACAGACGGACAGCGAAGTCTTAGTAATAGGGTTCCAATTTTACCCTATGGGTACGGAACCCTAAAAACGGTTTAAATATTAAAAATTTTCTACCGAGGAAAATAAGGGGTTTCTCATTTTGAGATAGCTTTGATTTTTTTTTATGTACTTAAGTACTTAATATAATGAATTTCTATTGTGTGGAGAATAGTCCCAAGTTGGTCTCATTAAAATGACAATATTTATTTAGGATTATTAGTGCCTTAAAAACTTAATATAAGGATTTCTTGTAGACTGCGAAACCCTAAAAACTATTATCTTCCCTTTAATTTTTGACAGAACATTTTCGTCGGTTTTCTTTTGAGTTATTTAAACGTCATTTTAAATTTGAATTGGGATGTGAAGAGGTCCACTTACAGTTTCTCCATCCTCTCTTTCTCTTCCCCGAATGGCTGTTCTCTAACGAGATGCACATTGTTGTTCAGATGAGGAGCAGAGTTCACGGAGGGCAGACGTTTGTTGCGAGGCGCGGTCGACTTCCTGGCATTCTCTTGCAGTTTGCCTGTAAGAGATATCTTATCTTAATAAAAACAAATAGGATCACGACTGTAATCCCCAAGTACGGTAGACATCCTCTCAGATATTCAGACGCTTAGATCCTTTGAAGATGTCTAGTGGGGGTAGTCAGAGGCACGTCCAAACATTATATCTGGCCATTCATTCGAACCCACGACCTACAGATTGAAAGTCGAGGTACATCCCTCGGCCAACACGGCTCATAAGAAATAATATTCTTTAATATTAATAATATATGTATACCTACACTAGCAATCCCACCCAGCTACGCAAGGATGTACAATGTGAGCATGTGCCAAATGTAATGTTGGACATGCCTCTGACTACTCTGAGGATCTGAGCGCATGGAGACCTGAGGGTAGGTATGTCTACTGTATTATTTCTTATTATTAATACATATTACTAATATAATACATATGTATATATGCGAAAGTAACTCTGTCTGTCTGTGACGTTATCACGGCCAAACCGCTGGGCCGATTGTGATGAAATTAAATATGGAGATAGCTTAAAGTCTTGAGATGGACCATGGCTACTTGTTTCTCAAAATTTTCTTTCGAGTTCTAGTATAAAAATAAATCCCTATCCTTCGTCACGCATGGCATCACGCATGAATAGCTAGGACCGATTTTGCTAATTCTTTTTTTATTGTGATTGTTATTGTCAAAAGAAGGTTCTTATGATTTTTCTATAAAATAGTTTTTTTTTATTATTATTTAAAATAATAATAATAATAAATGGCGTAAAGACGTAAAATTCCGAAAACGGAAAGTGTTTTTTTTGTGTTAATTATTGAAATTTGACAGGACAGCTGTCGGGACAGCTAGTTTTATAATATACTAGTGACCCGCCCGGGCTTCGCACGGGTGCAATGCTGATACTAAATATACTACAGAATGTCTTTATATAAAAAGTTTTTTTTTCACAGCTTTTTTGACATTAGACAATTATTGATGATTTCTTTTTTTCTCGAACGTTCGCGACCGGCCGAACTGCGCGTTTGACGCCTAGCTGCTAGGCCGGTCGCGAACGTTCGAGAATGTTCGTTTTACGAAGCTACTCGCTAGGTGACTCGCTAGCCTCTAGGTGCCAAGCAAGCCGCCTGCCTGTGCGTTCGCGTTTTTAATTAGGGATGACTGAGAGTGTTATAAACGTAAGACAAATATAATCAGAAAGCTTCGAACTGCTAAGCTATCAGGAGTTACACGTGTTATTGTGAGTCAACCATAAAAGATAGACATATGCTGTCCTGGAATATTTTTTATATAATTTTAAGGAGAACATTTCCGTCATACATGATTTCTGTGTAGCTTTAACCATTAAGGTTGCACACGCGACGGAAGCTTAAAAAATGGAGTAACTTCTCCCGTTTTTCCAACATTTTCCTTCACTGCTCTGCTCCTATTGATTGCAGCGTGATAAAAAGTATACTATAACCAGCTCAGGAGTTTGAAAAATAATTGTACCAAGTTTCGTTAAAATCCGTCGAGTAGTTTTTGTTTCTATAACGGTTATACAGACAGACAGACAGACAGACAGACAGACAGACAGACAGACAGACAAAAATTTTACTGATTGCATTTTTGGCATCAGTATCGATCCCTAATCACCCCCTGATAGTTATTTTGGAAATATATTTCATGTACAGAATTGACCTCTCTACAGATTTATTATAAGTATAGATAGATTTCATTAATTGTCTTTGCCGCGTATTACACTTGTTTCTTTATGGTCATCATAATTTAAAAGAACCCGAAAACTCCAATCAAAGTAGCATTAAGGTATGTTTGTTTGTAACCATAAGCGAAATACATATAATAGGTATATCTACCTATACTAATATTATAAAAAGATGAAGTTTGTTTGTGAGTTTGTATATCGGTAATATTTAAAACTACTGAACCGGTTTAAAAAATTCTTTCAAGGAAGGAAAACTGCATGATATATTCTGTATATTATTATAAATTTATACGAAATTATATATAATTCATTAATTTTTTTTATATATTGGTTGGGTATATTTTATTTTAATACATACGAGTAGGTAATATTCTATTTATTTAATTTACAACACATTAATTATCAAGTAAATTTCGTGTAGATACTAATAAAACGCGACCAAAGCCGCGGCAAAAGCTAGTATTATAGTATTAATATAATAGGAAGGTAGCTAGAGCAATTTTCAAAATTATATTCTGGCGGATGTTTTCGTAAACATCGTTGAGCATTAGGATTTAATTTTTTTGTCATTGTGATCTTGTTTTATATAGGTACTACTATTTTAAAAAGGTACAATTTGTAGTTTTGTTTTTAATGGATAAACTAAAATAAAACCGGCCAAGACTCGCGCACATAGGGTTCCGTACCATTATCTATAAAAAACGGCAAAAATCAAGTTTTTTGTATGGGAGCCCCACTTAAATATTTATTTTATTTTGTTTTTAGTATTTGTGGTACTTAAATAGCGGCAACAGAAATACATAATCTGTAAAAAAATCAACTGTCTAGCTATCACGGTTCATGAGATACAGCCCTGTGACATAAAGACGGACAGACGGACAGACGGACAGCGAAGTCCTAGTAAAATACGTCAAGCCGTTTCGAAGGAATTTGGTTGAGTTTTGGTTGCTTGTAAATGGGCGTTCCCACTACGCCGAACCGGCAAATCTGCCGGAAACCGGACACCGGACAGAGTGTTCACATTACATCGGATGCCGGAAGAAATTCAGACAGTCAAGTACTGAGTGACAACACGTAGTGACAAAACGCTCGGTAAAAATGCCGGGCTCGGCAAAAATGCCGGACCCGGGATAATGTGAACAGATTCATATAAATTCATATAAATTGTACAGCCACTAGCCCTTCCGGCAGATTTACCGGCGCGGCAGATTTGCCGGTCCGGCGTAGTGGGAACGCAGCCTAACACTGTGACACAAGAATGTTATATATTAGTTATTATAATAATAAATAAAATTATTTATTAGACATAAATACATACGGAAGCCGTTGGAATGTTGCAAATGAATTGATTTGGATGAAATTCTCCACACTGATAGCAACGTGGTATGTAAATAAGAATTTAATTTATAAATACTACCTAGTCACTTATTTACTTAATAAAAACAAACAGTTGGTAACGGGGCCCTTACTCTACAAAACGATTTCGACATTCTCGACGACAGTGACAGTGCTCCGATAGATATATTATGCCAAACCGCACTCTTCAGCCGTATTCATGAACGACACTATGAGAACGCACAGTAGGCTCCGACTCTCCGACCCACAATGGACAAAATCTTGTTTCATAAACATCACTTGAGTGTTGTGCGACACTATGCGCACACTACCTTTGTGCCTCTAGCCAAAGTTGACAGAGGGTCTGTGGGTCGGAGCCTACTGTGTTCTCATAGTTACGTACATAAATACGAGTGTTAGAAATCGTCGTCAACGATGTCTGTCCCGATATATCGTTGATCATTTTCAAGACTAGACCCCTGGTTAAAACGGCGAAGAAAGACATCGTGTGGAAACCTAAATTTAAATAAGATCACGACTGTAATCCCCAAGTACGGTAGACATCCTCTCAGATCTTGAGGCGCTCAGATTCTTTGAAGGTGTCTAAATGGTCATCAGCGGCACGTCCATCCAAACATTATATTTGGCACATGCCCACATTTTGCAGTAGTTAGCATTCCATACGTGACAGGTTGCAAGCCCATCGCCGCTTATAAGAATACTAACTGGTTTCCTCACGATGTTTTCCGTCGCCGTTTTGAGCACGTAATTTTTGATGCACGCCGGGATTCGAACCGGAGTTGCCTCCCACTCGGCCAACAACTTATTACTTCGAACTTTGTTACAAAAAAGTGTCGACTTACCATGCTCCTTCTCATAGAACTGCCTGAACGGCGCCAAGGCGGGGTCGTACTTCACCTCCTCAGGTAGCCCCAGCCAGAGCTGGATAGCTCCAGCTGTCAAGTCATTGGAGGACACCAGGGAATACTGACTGCGACTCAACTCTGCCTCCGGTTTCCTAGAACCACCCCAATCTTTCACTGTCTTCACCAACTTCTCCATGGCATTTAGTTCTTCAGAGGATTCCAAAATCGAGAAGACAAAGTCGAGGTGATGTAATTTTGGTAGGTATATTATAACAATTAGATGTTATTTCACTGTTTTCCTTATAAGTTTGGATCTTACTGTCTTCTTTTGAATTCAGAGGAAGCTCTCCGAGTTTTTTTGGTATATCGATATTTTTAGATACCTACAGCTTTTCTAATTTGGAACTTCAGAGTTTTTTTTTGGTAGTTTTATCGGTATTTTTAGATACAGCTTCCCTTGTTTGGAACTTCAGAGGATAATTCTACAAGGTTGTTGGTAAACTTTTGTATCTTTGCTATAATTGAATTACTTTTAGATATTTCTCGGTTCTCGAAACAGATTTTCTTGAGGGATTTCTTTTTAGGTAGTCGTATTAGGCACCTGTTAACCTCTATATATCTTGTGGTTATACATATGTAATATTGTGCTGGTTGTATGTTAATTTGTCTCTCTGCGGTTATTTAAAACCTTTTGTATTGTTTTTACGATTGTATCAAAGTTCACTTAACTTATTAACACTAGAAATTTTGTAATATTCACACGTTTTAATTCACAAATCCTATAAAATCACAAGAATTTCATGAATGTGTTGACATGAATGAATGTTTTGAAGTTTCACCAGATATTTTCTGTTGTGATAATACTTTTTGGTATGAAAGAAACGTCTATTTTTCAACTGACTAAAAAAGTTTTCAATTCAACGCTTATTACCTACTTAAATATTTAATCGTTGCTTTGTATGACCGTGTATATCTATCTTCCTGGTGATCCCATTCAAATTGTATTTATGTAGAACTAATAGTTCCTTTAAAAAACTTAAAAAAATAATATCGTCAATTGACTTTTCGATTGGTCGAAACATTTTCGTCGATTTTCTTTCTAGTTACAATCTAAATGCAATTTTTGATGTCCTATTCCAATCTCTTTAGTATTTTTTTCAGGAAAATAGTATCCTTCATTTAATCCCACGTTATACCTATATATATTCTATTCATTAACGAAATTTCATCGAAATAGTTACGTTACGACGTGATTGAATAACAAAACAAACTTATAATAAGTAATAGTGTTATTTATGAAGATTCCTAATAGAGTTAAGACAAACCTTTACCATAAAGCTTTCCAAGAAATAACTTATCATAGCTAATAAGCCCTTATTACTAACATTATGATAATTGCCCTTCAAAATTGATACCTATAGGTATAGGTATCTAAATAAGAACTGCGAAAATTAGCATCATTCTCTGCTGCTTCCGAGAGATAGGTACCTGGATACAAAGTAGGTAGCCCGTTTGCTATTCCATAGGCTATGTATGTTCCAAGTTTCATCTAAATCCATTCGTTTGGGCGTGATCGAACAACAAACATAGGTACAATGTTTATATTCCAAGTTTCATCTAGTTTTTCCCGAACTTAACGCCACCCTTATCAATTAGGGGTATAAAAAATACCCTACGACCGTTTCTCAGACCTATTTGGTAGGTCTACACAAAAAAAACATTAATAACGGTCAAGCCGTTTCGGAGCAGTTTTCAGAGCTATCTTGTAAAAACATGATTATCATGTTAAGATGTGGAATGCAATAGGTATAGGTACCTAATGTTAAAGAATACCTAAACTGTACACTTTCTAACTATTCACTGTTTACGCGCATCCTTACCTACGCTTATGCGTAGGTAGTGGTGTCGATTCTGTTAGCACCGAGCTAATCCTAAAATTTCCTAAAGTAAAATTAAAACAATTTAGCTCCTATTCCTTTACGTTAAAGACTCAATTCGCGTAACCTCAGAATGACAGTTTTAAAACGTAGGCTAGTTTTAAGTAATTTAACGGTGCCAACAGAATCGACACCATTGTATTGGAAGCGTAGATGTTATTGCTTAAATTGGAATGAATATCATGATAATCATGTTTTTACAGAATAGCCCTACAGTTTGGATTTTATATATTAGAAGATAGATGAAAGATTACCGACTACTTTTCTGCATAGCCGTGTTGGCCGAGTGAGAGGTACCTCGACTTAAAAGGTTCGAATCCTGGCGTGCATCAATTGATTTTTCTGTTCGAAAAATGTATATGCGCATCAAAACACGTGCTCCGAACGGTGAAGGAAAACATCGTGGGGAAACCAGTTAGTATTCTTATAAGCGGCGATGGGCTTACAACCTGTCACGTATGGAATGCTAACTACTGCAAAATATGGGCATGTGCCAAATATAATGTTTGGACGTGCCTCTGACCCCCTCTAGACATCTTCAAGGATTTAAGCGCCTGGAGATCTGAGAGGATGTCTACCGTACTTAGGGATTACAGTCGTGACGTGATCCTATTTTTTTTCTACATAGTATGTAATCAAAACTAAGGTTTCTCGCAAAGATCAAGAGACCAGTCAACTTTCCAGTGACTGGTTGTAACCGGTTTAGACCGGTTCTGTCGAGTTTTAGTCGGATTCCGAGACTGAATGTAATATGTACATAGTACATTAGGTATCAACTTAGGTTACCTACCCAGGCTGGGTTACAGAGCTAGAGTGCCTAGAATGTCTCTCAAAGAGTCTGATTTGAAAATAAATATAGGTGGATTTTACACACAGCGCCATCTAACCGTAAACTAAGTAAAGCTTGTACTATGGGAACCACATAACTGATAGAATACATAGGTACATTATATACTTTTATGTAAATACATCTTCTAATTTATAAAATTTTCGTGTCACAGTGTTTGTAACCAATGTCTTGGTAGACATCGCTCTTTAGCGACAAGACCGCCCACTGTACAGTGTTTTCTGAAGTTTATGTTGCTGTTATTATTATTGGAACGAAGTTTTGGAACGAAGTTCCTTAGCGCGCGTTGTGAAAGGGGGCTAGACGGAAAAAATTCTTACGAAAAGTTGTCACGAAAAGTTGTCACGACACTTTTTTGCTATAGTATATCTATTAATATATATATCTATTAATTGTGTCGAGGTCGAGGTCGAGGTCGAAGTCGAATTCGAAGTCGAGGTCGAGGTCGAGGTCGAGGTCGAGGTCGAAGTCGAAGTCGAAGTCGAAGTCAAAGTTGATTCCCCTTCCCTTGTCCCACGTTATTTTGTGAGAACTTCGTTCCATCCGGGTGTCCCTTGACACCTCTCAAGTTTTTTTTTTTTTTATTAGTTTACTATAAAGTATTTTCATTCATTATAATTCATACAAAAACATCCTAATCCTAATAATATTATAAAAGCGAAAGTTTGTGAGTTTGTTTGTATGTTTGTGCATCAATAAGGCCTAAACAACAAAAAATTTCAATAATCGCATAGAGTAACACACGTTGCTATGATGACTTATGTCAACGCTGATGTCAGATTATTTCACACCAGCGCCATCTATACCAAAGTCATCCCTTTTCTGTTTTTTATCATTTATGGGTTGCTTTACGTATTTTAAAGTAGTCTATTTTTATTCGGGCATTATATCTATCTACATCTACAGAAAGTTTCATCTTAATCCGTTTTGTCGTTTATTTTTGATTAGGGAACAAACATAGCAGCCTTATCACAAACATTCGCATTTGTAATACTAGCCGACCCGTGACAGACGTTGTCCTGTCAAATTTCAATAATCGAATAGAAAAGACTGAATGTTTTTAGTCTGTGATGTCAAATAATATTGTACTTTTGGAAACGCAATAAAAACATTTATTATTATTATTGTTATTATTTACATCATCTGTGAAATTTGCTATCACAGTTCATGAGAACAGCCTTGTGACAGACAGACGGACAGCGGAGTCTTACTAATAGGGTCCTGTTTTTACCCTTTGGTACCCTAATTAGCTAAATATATAGTCAATGTAGTTAGATCAATCTAGTAGATTGGTGCTCGTAGGTAGGTTAACCTACTAGTCGAATAGAACCTATTTTTTTTCTTTGTCATCTTTTTATATAAAAACCACAAACCTACCTAACTATGTGGCTACTAAATTCTTTTTAGCTATTGTTTAGTTATTGTGGTTAAACACTCATTCACTTTATTGATTCATTATTATGAATAATATTTTGTTTACCTACCTCTAAAACATTAAAAATCAAGTAACATTTATGCTGATACTTGAAATGTTTGGTTTTTTGTATGGTTGCCGAGTTTACCCGAATAACACGGAAAAGTGATAAAACTGCATTATCTTGAAAACTATTAAACTTAATAAAAAACTGTTTTTAATTTAGGTAGCTAGCTACCGATGATTATCTAACGAATTATACAAAAACCGGCCAAGTGCGAGTCAGACTAGCGCACGAAGGGTTCCGTACCATTATCTATAAAAAACGGCAAAAAAGATGATGTACTTATTTCTGTTGCCGCTATAACAACAAATTCTAAAAACAGGATAAAATAAATATTTATTTGGGGCTCCCATACAACAAACGTGTTATTTTGCCGTTTTTTATAGATAATGGAACGGAACCCTTCGTGCGCGAGTCCGACTAGCACTTAGCCTAGCACTTAGCCGGTTTTTTTAATAGTAGTGTTGAAAAAGCGAAGGCAATGAATTATTGATTTTTTAGGAGGCCTAAGTACTTACAACATTAAAATACCTTGAAAAAGGGCATCAATGATAATATTTGCAGAAGTTTTTTTCGACACCATATTGGGACCATATTGACTTCCTTGATTTGTTAGTTTGGGAGTGGGTGTAGTTTCGTTGTCCCCAGTGACCGTGTCCCCGTCAACGGGACACGGTCACAATTAAGACTTTAACGTAAAGGAATAGTAGCGAAATTGATTTAATTATATTTTAGGAAATTTTAAGATTAGCTCGGTGCCAACAGTATCGACACCATTGTTTGGATATGGTGGTATAACCTACATTTTTGTACGATATTAGTACAATATGATACATTATGATACATGGTACGATGATGTAATCGGAGTAAACTTTGGAAAATTACCCATAATACCTATTTGTATTTACCTAGTTAAGTTTGTAAGTTGTTCATTGACACAAACCAAAATACAATTTTGTTTGTTTTATTCGTTAACGAGGTGTTAGAAGACCTCTACGTTTCGTAATATTATAGATTACTAGCTTCCGCTTGGTGAGCTTGTTCCAAATGTAATGCATGGACGTGTTGACTACCCTCTTTAGAAATATTCATGGATATAAGCTCCTGGAGATTTGAGAGGATCTACCGTACCGGATTACAGTCGTGATCTTATTTCATTTTAGTACTGCGGAAAGTTCCGTAGCGAAAAAATACTGTCAAAAAAATCTTCATTTCAATACCGTGGCGAAAAAATTACTGTCAAAAAAAATTCAATAGTTATTTCCTAATGGAAATAACTATTGAATTTTTTTTGACAGTAATTTTTTAATCCTTAGAATTTTCCATTAGTTCCGTTAACGGTAAATTAATCACTGACTAAAAGCGCGCATCTCTTATATCTACATTTAAAATGATAAATAAAGTGACAGCGAGGCATGATGAGTGAGAAAAAGCAATAATAATAATGTTGTATTGTCTAGAATTAGGTATATATTTAGTCTGTCTATATACAAAACACGCATAAAATACCTAACATACCTATATTTATTTGGTCAAGATGTTTTTGCGTAAAATACCTACATAACACATCATTATGTTCAAGATGTTTATTATTAAGTAGCATTCCGCCCCGGCGTCGTTTGAATGTACCTACTCATAATTTGATGGCTATTTTTTTTACACATTATTGAAGTTTTAGTGGGGATCCCTATTTTTTCTACTAATAATATAGCCTATGTTATTTAGAGATAATGTAGCATTTTAATAGTAAAAGAATTTGAAAGCGGTCCAGTAGTTTTTGAGTTTATTTGTTGCAAAAATACAAATCTTTCCTCTTTATAATATTATTATTTATAGACTACAAACCCTCGCGACTACGTTCACGATTGTTCTTTTCAAAAAGACGTTCAACCCCGCAGCATCTCCTTAGGGGTTGTATTTCGGGAATTACTTTCTTAGCGCACCCCTACACACCAAAAGGTACACACCCTCTAAATCTCAAGTTTCTGGGACCAGTGGTTTAAGCTGTGCGTTGATAGATCAGTCAGTCAAACGCAACAGTTTTATATGTATATTTGGAAGACTAGTATACATTAATATTATCGATGAAGATTAAAACAAGAATAATCTATACTTAAATTAGACATAGGCATAATACAAGGTGTAATAAGACTGCTCCCGAAAACCAGAATGAGGTGTTCAAAAAGGAACCTTGATCATCACAAAAAAAAAACAAAAACAATGGCAATTGAAATTTTTAACTCCATAAATTGGCCATTTCTAAAAATCTCTCCCGATTTCTAAACGATTTTTTTTCCAAACTTTCGTGTTTAGTTCACATTCTCTCAGATCTCCAGGCGCTCCAGATTCTAGAAGATGTCAAAAGAGGGAGTTTTACACGAGTCTTTATTCACGTATTATCTGGTATTTGTATTGTGGGACCATGTGACTGCTGGGTGTTATCCATTATTTAATTATCATTGAGCATGTGGAATGTGACCTTAAGTTGCAACGCATTTTCTTTGCAAATGACTCATAAATACATAAAATGATCTTTATACGTCACAATCTTTGACTAGTAAAACGCGCGACTTCGGTTTAATACCTTATTTATCTTTTACATAAAAATGAATCCCTATTTTCCTTGGTTCGATTTTCTGTTCTTCTTTTCTTTCGTCAATATATACAAATAAAAAAATATTGGTGATAATTTCACTCAGCAACATCTACCTAGCCCCAAAGCAAAACTGGTAGAATACATAGATAGATAGATAGAAAATACTTTATTGCATACCATAAAAAAAAACAAATAAATAATAAGCATACACAACAAAAAAACTATGCTGAACAATGGGCGGTCTTATCGCTAATCAGCGATCTCTACCAGACATATACATATACATTTGCATGGGAGTAATTTTAACCCACCTTGTATATTGTGTATGATAAGGAAGCATTGTCTTGTAACGAAGATTTGCATCAAGATAAAATAAAAGACATCTTATGTAAATACAAACCTATTTGTTTTTAGGGTTCCCTACCCAAAGGGTAAAAACGGGACCCTATTACTAAAACTTCGATGTCCGTCTGTCTGTCACAAAGCTGTACCTATATATCATGAACCGTGATAGCTAGACAATTGAAATTTTCACAGATAATGTATTTCTGTTGCCGCTATAACAACAAATACTAAAAACAGAATAAAATAAATATATTAATAGTATTGCAAGAAATATTATATCTTCAAAGCAATGTAAAATCTATCGAAACATTTTTCGGATTACTTTTGTTGTTTATTTTAGTCTAAAAGTTACTTATAATTATTAGTTATTAAGTTAATGGCGGCCACATACGTAGCGGTATACCTGAACGGTATACCGGAACTTAAGGCTTGTGCATGTGCAAGTATACCTAACGTCCATAGTGACCACACACGATTCAAGTATGCCTGTGCGGTCTCAGTTCTGCGCCTGTGACAAACCGAAGAAGTCGTGTTGTGCACTAAGTATTTTGTGAAATATGCCACCGGTTCTATCTAAAGTGACACCCACAAATGATGACGTTTTGGCTATTGTTGGTTTGGTGCTAGCTATTAAGAAAAAAGAGAAGTGTAAGAAGAAACGTTCTGTATGGTGTAAAGAATGGTTACTGAAAAGAAATAAGTATTCCCACACAAACCTAAATAAATAAACAAATAAAAAAAAATTAAATAAAAATAAATAAATAAATAAATATAAATAAAATAAATAATAATAAATAAACACACACAAGTCACACAACACAACCGACCGAAGCACTGGCGCGCGTGCGACTGAAGCGTTCCGACACACACGCTCATGCATACATGCACAAACTTGTTTGCGCCGGTATACAGATCGTAGTTTTGATCTGCCTACCAGACTTGTGCAAGTCAGGAAACTTGTGCAAGTTTTGTCACACACACGCTTCGGTATACTTGCACAAGCCTTAAGTTCCGGTATACCGTTCAGGTATACCGCTACGTATGTGGCAGCCATAATAATGGTAAAAATTATGTAAAATTAAAAATTAAAAATTTGTATTTACTTTAAATTCAAATAAATAACAAAATTCCTAAAATTTGATGCGATTTTTTAAATACGAGTATCTAATGCGAAATCAGTTACTAATATATAATTAGGTATGTGAATAATTTATTTGTTTTGAATTATAAATGTATCTATACTGCACGTGCTAACACACGTGACACTAGATAAACGGGACACGTGTTCTCAGAATTATAATTACCGTCATTCGACCATGTGTAGAATCATGATACAGAGTGTACTAAAAATAAAAAAAATAAAAAAAATAGGATCACGACTGTAATCCCCAAGTACGGTAGACATCCTCTCAGATCTTCAGACGCTTAGATCCTTTAAACATGTCTAGTGGGGGTAGGAGGCACGTCCAAACATTATATTTGGCACATGCCATTGTAAGCCCATCGCCGCTTACAAAAATACTAACTGGTTTCCTCACGATGTTTACTCGGTGATAATGTAGCTTTTGTAGGTAAAATAATTTTCAAAATTGGTCCAGTAGTTTTTAAGGTTCCTATACAAACACAAAGGGTAAAAACGGGACCCTATTACGTCTGTCCGTCTTTTTGTCACAGGGTTGTATCTCATGAACCGTGATAGCTAGACAGTTGAAATTTTCACAGATGATTTATTTCTGTTGCCGCTATAACAAATACTAAAATAAATATTTAAGTGGGGCTCTCATACAACTAGCGTGATTTTTTGCCGATTTTTATAAATAATGGTGCGGAACCCTAGGTGCGCGAGTCCGACTCGCGTTTGGCCGGTTTTTTTGTTAATCCATTACACACAAAAATACAAATTTTACCTCTTTTAGCAGTACAGTAGAAAAATAGGTCATGGTGTTAATAAAACAAAGTGTAGGTATTATCTGTGTTTGGTAAACCTTTAAGGCTTCACAAAGGCCGCACGTGCTTAAGGGCAAAGAGGGGTAATCAGGGTTAAGGGGCTGTATGCCGACGATTGCTCTTTTTCAAAACGAAAAAAGAAATACTTCTGAATAAGCCACATCTCCTATTTTTATAAATATACAAGCTGACCCCGCGAACTTCGTATCGCTTTAGAATTAACAAATGTTGTCTTCCGTTCCCGTTCCCGTGCCTGTTCCCGTTCCCATTCCCGTTCCCGATACAATTCCCGTTCAATAGTTTTTGTAGCGCACACGAAGAAAGAAAATTTTTAGCAATTTTTTACACCTTGCTTCAAACTATTGTCATTCTTATAAAAAAAATATTACTTTTTCAAAATAAAAAATAGCCAATGTTACTCAGGGATAATGTAGCTTGGTAATGGTTTATCCATTACAAACATACAAAAAAAAAAACAAAAAAAGAATAAAACAAAAAATCAAAACTTTTCTCTTTATAATATTATAGTATAGAGTATAGATTACTTCAGGTTCCTACCTAGATTTCTATTAGGCTGAAAACATAATAGCAGAAACTTTTCACGATAAAGATGTTATTTCAAAATGATACGTTTTAGAATTTATGATCGAAATATTTTGATACCTAGTATTAAGATCAACTTGTGATTTATTGTTAAAGATAGGTAATAATGTAGATCTAGATTTCTATTAGAATAGGTTTTTGATAAGTAATTATACATAATTTATATCATTAATTTATTCGAAAAGCAAAGGCGGACAAAGAGAAAATGGTTATTGAGAGGTGGGTAAAGCTACCCCTATTACTTGCCTACGTAGGTACCATCAACGCGATCTCATAAAAACTGTCGATAATATTTACGATACGCATACGCCATCTAGAGCTTGCCGTTGTTATTAACTGTCTTAGTCGTTTCTGCCGCGGTTTTAGGAACTGGCAGCGCCTTAAGGATAAGCCCTTCCAAAGAAAACTAGTTTGAACAAGAAATTAAATGCGAAAGACAGTGAAGGAAAGACTGGCTTGAAATCTATCACAGAATGCTAACTACTGCTAAATGTGGGCATGTGCCAAATGTAGTGTTTGGACGTGCCTTCAAGAATCAGGGGCCGGACCACAAGCGCTTAAAGTAATATTAAAACAGTATTACTTAACATTAAAACTTGGACGTGCCTCTGACTACCCCCTCCTTCCAGATCCAAGCGCCTGGAGATCTAAGAGGATGTCTACCGTACTTGGAGATTACAGTCGTCCTATTATCCTATTTATCTTTATAAAACTTGCAATATTAAAATAACTTTAGTCCCGGCTGCATTATTTTCTTAGTGCGGGAATACACTCTCCAAATTTCAACTTTGTAGGAACTGTAGTTTTTGAACGGACAGATAGACAGACGGACAGACGGACAGCGAAGTCTTAGTAATAGGTTACCGTTTTTACCCTTTGGGTACGGAACCCAAATAAAAATGTGAATTGCGAGTAGTAAGTATACAATATCCGATGGCCTTAATTGTAATTATTCATAAACACATAAGTAAGTAATTATTGTTATCATTCGCCAAAACATACTTGAAAACAAAGGTTACATCAAGGTTTTGTTTATATTTTTAGAGGAAAAAGATCGATTTAAAGTGTTTGTTCGTTGTTGTGGCTTTTGGCGTTGGCCCAGCATTGCATTTAGACGCCCATCGATGTACAAACACTTTTATTATCTTTTAATTTAGCCAAAACATCTTACATTCACGTGAGGCTCGGAAGGGGGGACAAAAATCAGGAAATATTACAAGGGGGGGGGGGGATGGTAAGATTAGATTAAAGTAAGATTTCTAAACTTAAAAGCGGCGAAAAGACATTTCTATCATATCCTTAATTTTGTAAATTAAATTATATTATAGGTACTTTATACCTGTATTTAAAACTAATATTCTAAAAAATTTAGTTTCTTTAAAAAATACACGTGAGTTGAGTGGGGGAGGGGAAGGAGGGGTAGTCTTAAACCTCACCACGTATCACCAAGGGGGAAGAGAGGGGAGGGGGGGGTTAAAAATGATAAAAAACATCACGTGATGTTCAGGGGAACTACCACAAATCACTATCGTATCGTTAAAACATCAAAACTGACACTTATTGTATAAACTCTGCCTTCTGCGCTATAGGTTAGTATCATAAGTATGCATTTACAAAATAAAGATATATATGTATTCTATCAGTTATCTGGTTCCCATAGTACAAGCTTTGCTTAGTTCAGGGCTAGATGGCGTTGTGTAAAAATGTCCTCCAATATTTATTTATCTATACTAATATTATAAAAAGGTAAGATTTGATTGTTTGTTTGTTTTCATCGAATAGGCTCCGAAACTACTGGATCGATTTGAAAAGTTATTTTACCATTAGAATCCTAAATTATCCCATAAAGTCATTATTACACCCGTGCGACGCCGGGGCGGACTGCTAGTTTATTTATAGGTGTAACTTTTGATGTTTTTAAAAGCTTTTATTTAACTTGCAATGTACGATTATGTATGTAACTATGTTTGTTAAGGTGGAATCTTGTAACTCAATTTTGAAAAAGTTATCTCCAAACCGATTGAGCTGAAATTTCGCATACTTATGTTACTTAGAAATAAAAAAGGCTTTATTATTATTATTATTATTTATGTTACTTCGATGACAATGCAATAATATGGTGACAGCGAGCTAATCTGATGATGGAGTTAAGAGCTGTTCAACGGAACTCCTCAGTAAATAGTCTGATTGAGATAAAACTTTGCATATCAATCTCCAATGACATTATAAACTTATGGTACAAGCGAGCTGGTCTGATAATGGATCTCGAATGTAGCCATAGAAATTGCCTAACTATACAACAAAACCACGTCGTGTTTGGGCTCGTTGGATTTGTCTTGACGAGTACTAGAGCCCTAGAATTTATAAAAGCTTGATATTCAAAATATATTAAACGAAAAACTTATTACGGTTAAAATGTGAAGGGATCTAAGTCAACAAGGCATAAGCTAGGTTTTTGCTACCATCCATTGCAAATGCGAATCGTGTTTTGAATACAGACCGGTTCTGCATGCTATTAGATTACAAGGACAACTATGTTCTATACCTACTACACATTTATAAGACACATTTGTTAAGAGTTGGCGACGGGCTTGCAACCTGTCACGAGTGGAATGCTAAACTGCAAAAAGTGGGTATGTGCCTGTGTGTAGTTTGAAAAATAATATGTGCCTGTGTACTTAATAATATTACTTTAGCAGTCCGCGTCAGCGTCGAACGGATGTGTTTGCCTAGTAATGATTTTATGGCTTTTTAAGGTTCGTACTTAAAGGGTAAAAACGGGACCCTATTACTAAGACTTCGCTGTCCGTCATTCCGTCTGTCTGTCACAGGGCTGCATCTCATGAGCCGCTATGACAACAAATACTAAAAACAAAATAAATAAATATTTAAGTGGGGCTCCCATACAACAAACGAGTTGTTTGCCGTTTTTTATAGATAATAGTACGGAACTCTTCGTGCGCGAGTCCAACACGCACTTGGCCGGTATTTTTAATAAAATAGCCCCACAGTGCAGACAGTACTGATATAATCGTAACAGAGCACTATTGTAACCCAATACAAGGTCATAATATACCTACATTTACGTGTTAAGGTATTAATTATCTTATCGTAAATCGATATGCGCTTGCTAGATAAGTCAGTGAGGTGTGTAGGTAATTGTGATGCTTCTTGCGTTTAGTTTAGTCTGAGAGGTTCTTAAACTTTTTTATTATTGACTTTTTTACCGATGAAAAATAGGTTCTCAATTCGACGTGTAAATATATATATATATATATATATATATGTTTTTTTTTTAACCTATTTTGTCCCACTGCTGGGCAAAGGTCTCCCCCAAATCCTTCCAACCATCTCTATCTTTTGAGTTCTCCCACCATGCGCTATCGAAGGAGTCGAGATCATCCCTCCAGCGTTTTCTTGGCCGACCACGACCTCGCCTACCGTCTGGTTGCCAAGGTGTTATGGCATTTGCCCATTTGTTTGGTTCCATTCGGCTGACGTGGTCCCATTTAAATTATATTCATGTAGGATTAACAGTTCATCCATAAAACTTAAAAAAATAATATCTTCCCTGACTTTTTGATTGGTCGAAACATTTTCGTCGGTTTTATTAAGTTACATATTAAGTTACGCATGTACGGTCATAGTTTTAAAATATTATATGTGTCACATTTCTTACCGATAACGATGTCCAAATTATGGAGACAGCGACAAAGACTTGCTAACCTTATAATTAAAATTTGTCATTTAGAAATTCGTCAATATCATAATAACATTTGTCAAAAAAACATCGTGAGGAAACCAGTTAGTATTCTTATAAGCGGCGATGGGCTTGCAACCTGTCACGTATGGAATGCTAACGATTGCAAAATGTGGGCATGTGCCAAATATAATGTTTGGACGTGCCTCTGACTACCCCCACTAGACATCTTCAAAGGATCTAAGCGCCTGGAGATCTGAGGGGATGTCTACCGTACTTGGGGATTACAGTCGTGACGTGATCCTATTTATTTATTTTTATTTTTAATATAATTAAAAATAAAAATAAACCAGAGAAACCATTTTGTTTATCATCGCAACCAAAGTCTACAACTGTCTGGCAACGAAGGTTAGTGAACCTCGAAATCAATAGCAAACAAATAATTAACTTCCAAGATAAAAATACGTTTTACTTTGACTACATCGCGCTGAGATAATAATTTGGGTCAAGTCCGCGCGACACTATTTCGTATTTATTTTTCCCTGAAGTTTTCCATACAATTTATCCCACTGATAAAGGGAATTTGGAATAATTACGTAGTTAAGAACTCAAGATCTAAATATACCTACTAACTATAATGTTAAATGTTCCTTCCTAGGATTCCAGTTATGTAATAATTACGTCAAAACATAGGGCTTTTACTTAATTTTTAGGGTTCCGTACCCAAAGGGTAAAAACGGGACCCTATTACTAAGACTTCGCTGTCCGTCTGTCTGTCACAAGGCTGTATCTCATGAACCGTGATAGCTAGACAGTTTAAATTTTCTCAGATTATGTTTTTCTGTTGCCGCTATAACAACAAATACAGAAAATAATATAGATATTTAAGTGGGGCTCCCATATAACAAACGTGTTTTTCCCCCGTTTTTTATAGATCATGGTACGGAACCCTTCGTGCGCGAGTCCGACTCGCACTTGGCCAGTTTTTTTTCTAGTGTCGAGAATATTCCCATACAAATAGTTCATTCATCTCTTAGAAATCGTCGTCTGTAGTAGAATGTATGATGTCAATTGTCAAAAGTAATGTCGGTCGTTCCATCTTTCACAATAAAGTCGGAAACGATGTGACGTTAGTACCGATATATCGTTTATCGTTTTCAAGAGTAGACTTTCTGGTTGCAAGTTTCATCTTCGGCAAGAATTTGCATAAAAATGGACTGTTTAGCTATTCATAGTTTTGATTAATAACGAAACTAGTGTTTTTGAAGAGCCAAGTTTGGAAAATAAATCTATGGAGAAAAGTTTCACCAATCGTGTTTCTGTCTATAATTTATCTAGATTATATCCATAAGTTATCTTTGTTATAAAAAGCAAAATTGTATGTTTTGCGGTTATTGAGAAAAAAACTATTCGGCATTCATAAAAAAACATTAATTACTGGTCTTAATACCTAAAGGCAAACGGTGAACAAACTCTTAATAGTTTAATATAATAGAATTGCTTATCACTTAATGCGAATTATATAGCTAATAACTCGTCCACACTACTAGGAGTAAAATTTGTATGTTTGTTTGTATATGGATAAACTAAAAACTACTAGACCAATTTTGAAAATTCTCTAACCTATCGAAAGCTGCATTATCAGTGAGTAATACAGGTCAAACTTTTATTATCAAAAAAATTAGAGATCCCCACGTCATGTAACCCAAGGTATGAAAAATGCCGGCAGACCCGGCGCGGGAAGCTAGTAATATATAAATTAATAAATATTATCGTAAAAGAGTATGGTTCATGCGTTTTATGTACATACAGTTCCCCTCCCCCTCTCTTCTCCCCCCTCCTACTTAATTTTATAATCGAAGGTTCTAGTGTTCTAGAGTGGTGGCGATTCTGTTGCGTGAATTTTAGGATTCCTAAAACACTTATTCCTTTAACGTTAAAGTCTAAATTCGCGTAAACTCAAAATGGAAGTTTTACCAGAAAAGACATTTAGTTTTTTTTCCGTACATTTAAAAAATAGGAAAGTCAAAATTTCAATTTATTCAACACCTTTTTATATGCTGACTAAATTTAATAAAATAGTTAAATAGGATCACGACTGTGATTCTCAAGTACGGTAGACATCCTCTCATACCCTCGTATTCAAGAACGACACTATGAGAACACGCACCCACAGTGGACGAAATCTTTTTTCATAAACATCACTTTATGTGTTGAGCGGAACTATGGCGCACGCTATCGTGTGTCTTTAGAGCGCAACTATGGCTAGAGGCGCACGACAATGTGCCTCTAGTCACACTATGCAGTGTCGCAGAACACATAAAGATTTCGTCCACTGTGGGTGGGTGTTCTCATAGTGTCGTTCTTGAATACGAGGGTTAGTCTCATATCTTCAGACGCTCAGATCATAAGATGTCTTATGGGTTAGGTTAGCACATTCTATTACATTTGGCACATACCCACATAATTTTATTATTGTGTTGTGCAATAAAGTATTTTTATAACTCAAAACATGATTATTCCATCAGATTTTCTGATTACACAACAAATCAAAACAAATATTAAACCATTGGAATTGTATTTTGGTAGTGTCCGACCGAAACAGGTTTTTCAGCCGAAACCGAAACCAAACTTTCGACTTGATACTAACTTAAGACGAGTAATATTTTTTTTTATGAATGCAGATTTTTTTCTCAATAACCGCAATAAATACAGTTTTGTTCTTTATGACAAAGATAACTTAAGGATTTAATCTAGATAAATTATAGACAGAAACACGATTAGTGAAACTTTTCTCCATAGATTTATCACTTTTTCCGTCTTATCCGGGTAGACTCATCCCATACAAAAAAACAAACATTTCAAGCATTATTTAAAATTGCTTTTGCATACTGAAATCGAAGTTCGCCGATCGACGACCGTTAATTCACGAACATTCTAGTTTTTCGCGCGGCCGAAACCGAAACTAGATTTAGTTTAGTTCTTGGCCGAAACTGGCCGAAATCGAAACCGAACTTTCAGTCGGTCACTAGTATTTACTTAATAGCCCTTTATCTGCGATAACATTATCATAATGTTGCAACATATGTTGCACAATGTTGTTGGCTGGGGCCGTTGGTTGCAAAGATCTAAATATTAGATATAAAGAGAAAAATATGTATTTTTCTGTTTATGTATGTTTGTTTGCTTATATATTAGTTTATATATTAGTTTGTTTAAGAAAAATAGCGATAATCATGATGCAAATACTAGAAATAAGGATAAACTCGCTGTTCCCACGACTAGGCTCACTAAAACTAAGAAATCATTTCAAGGGCAATGTGTACGCTTCTATAACAAAATCCCAAATGACATGCAAAAGCTATCTATTAGCAAATTTAAAAACTTAATTAAACGTAAACTATGCAAAAAGGCTTCCTATAAAATATCTGATTATTTAGACGACAAAAAAGCCTGGGACTGCTCCAACTCGCTGTATCAATAATAATTAAGATTCATTTTGTATTAAAAATATGTACAAAGACTTAAAAAAAAAAACAAACAATGTACAAAATTAAACTAAATTAAAATTAACTAAATTTGACGATTCTAAATGATCCAAGTGATTTCAATGAATAAACGCTATTTTGATTTTGATTTTGTTCCAATATATAGGGTTGTTGTAAAACATAAAGCCAAATCATCTTCGCAATGTTTTTGACAATTATGTTGTGTCGACCCCATATTAAATGAGAAAAGGCGAAGAAAATGACGATGTATTTTTGGATAGATAAACAAAAAACGGCCAAGTGCGAGTCTGACTCGCGCACGATTAGTTCCGTAGCGTTATCTATAAAATACGGCAAAAAAATCACGTTTGTTGTATGGGAGCCCCACTATATAGTTGAAGCCAAAAATCTTCGACACCAAATTTCTATGACAGTCGAACCATCAATATACGTGTTTGTACAGAACCCTCGGTGCGCGAGTCAGACTCACACTTGCACGGTATTTTTTTATAATTAGCGACTTCACCTGCGTTTTATATTCCGTGAGAAATTTAATTTTTTCTCTATATAAAAACCTTCTCAGGACTTCAACGAACAATTTAAAACAAAAATGATCAAAATCGTTCCAGCCGTTTAAAAGTCTATAACGGACACAAGTAGAAACATTGTGTTTTATATATACGATATATTGGATATAGATAATATTAAAGACATCGGTTAGGTACACGCTAAATATGGCGTCAGTTCAATCCATCATTCTGGTCAAAATGACGGGAGTACCTATACATACCCTGTAACACGCGGACTGATGGACTGATGGTCTGGACTGATGAAAATTTAAAACCGTTTCCATTTCCCATCATTCTGGCATCAGTAAAAACTCGAATCGAATGATGAATTGAACTGACTGACGCCAGAATTAGAGTGTAATCGATGTCTAACAAAACCAACCAGCGACCAAGAAAAATAATGATAACGCAGTAAGTACCTACCTACCTAAACTGGGAAATATCTATTTGCATATAGATAGGTAATCTATTTGTGGTGTTTGAGCTAGATTATTAAGCGGAGCTTGCTGCCGGTTGCTTTGAAACAGACATGTTCTAGATCATGTAGGTGTCTAGACAACGGGAAAACTAGAAAGTAATAAGTATTTACTTACTCAAGACGAGTAATAAATTTGTTTGATGAATGCAGAATCGTTTTTTTCTCAATAACCGCCCAACATACAGTTTTGTTTTTTACGACAAAGATAACTTAGGGATTTCATCTAAAATAGACAGAAAAAAATATAGGATAAATTATAGACAGAAACACCATTGGTGACACTTTTTCAAAAGTGGCTCTTCAAAAACACTACCTACTTTCGTTTTTACTCAAAACTATGAATAGCTGAACAATTAGTTTTTATTTAATTCGTTAGCTCATCATACTAGCTAAATACTGGACTAACAGCTTGGCCGATTGTGATGAGATTTCATTAGAGATAGTCCAAAGTCTTGGGATGGACATAGGCTATTAATACCCAAAATTGTCTTTAGATTCTACGCGAACGAAACATCAAACATCCCGGGCAGAAGTTAGTCTTATAAATGCGAAAGTTTGCGAGCATTTTTATATGTTTGTGCCTAAATCACGACTAGACAGATTTAGATGAAACTTGGAATATACATACCTACTTACTACAAAGCCTATGCCCTGATGTAGGATAATACTACTTTTTAGGGTTCCGTACCCAAAGGGTAAAAACGGGACACTATATTGCTAAGACTTCGCTGTCCGTCTGTCTGTCACAGAGTTGTAGGTATCTCATGAACCGTGATAGCTAAACAGTTGAAATTTTCACAGATATACCAACAAATACTAAAAACAGAATATAATATATATTTAAGTGGGGCTCCCATACAACAAACGTGTTTTTTTTGCAGTTTTTAATAGATAATGGTACGGTACCCTTCGTTCTCGTGTCCGACTTGCACTTGGCCGGTGTTTATCTACGTACCAAGCGATAAAAGCTGCGGGCGGAAGGTAGTAGTTAATATATTCTTCGAGTATCGATTAATATTATGTTCCGAGTTCATGACTGGTATTTTTATTTATATATACTTAGTTTATATTTATTAAACACCTTTTTGACGACTCATTACCGTATCTTGAATCCGCACTTCGAAACGAGTTTCATTTGTGTTTATAAATAAACATTGTGTTATCACAACAGAACAATCTGGTATTAAAAAACTTGGCAAAGCACGCACTACAACACCAAACACTTTTTTATTTGTTTCTCGACGAAAACCGCGATGTTTTCGTTCAGAAACGTGTTATTTTTTTTGTATTTGGCGAACGCGTGAGGTATGGCGCGCGTCTGTATCGCGACTGAACGTAAAACTGATGTTGACGACTGATGTAGTAATGTATACAGGGTGAATTACTTATTTGTGTAGAATTTAAAGGTATTTATCTGTGTTAATTACTAGCATTTTTTTTTGTACAACGTGGAAAGGTGTAGACTTAAGGATTGGAAATACGTACAATTTTTATTTATTTATAGTATTATGACTGGCTCAACAGCTAAGTTGGTAGTAACTCTGTCTTTGATGCTGTAGGTTGTGAGTTCGATTTGAACTCGAGATAAATATTTGTGTGATGAACTATGTTTGATCTGTGTGTGGGTGTTAATATGTATAATAAGTATGTATTTATAACAAATAAAAGTGTCTAAGTACCAGTAATCTGGTTTTCATAGTACCTACAAGCTTTGCTAGTTTGGGGCTAGATGGTATTGTGTTAGATGACCACTAATATTTATTCAATAATTTATTTATTTAATTTTTATTTTTACAAGCCCTTTACCCCTTTTTTTATTTTTCCTTCAGATTCGAGAGGAAGTCTACCGTACTTGGGTATTACAGTCGTGATCCTATTAAATTTTCATAAGTAAGTAGAAAAAATTGTCAATTTTTCTTTACATGATTTTTTTGGATGCTTGATGATTTTGAACATACATGGTCTAAACATCCAATTTCAGTTTTTGGGAGTACTTAGGTACTCTAAATTCACCCTGTAGGTATTTAGTCGGACACAACAAAAGTTATCAAAACATTCTGATTATAGCATTACGGATAGTAGCATGTAACTAATGTTAGTTTGTTACCGCGGTTTGAATTTATAATTAGAATTATTAGGAATTTTTAGAATAATCACCATAAATACGAATAAATTTAATTAAATCATCAGTATGGAATATTTTGTATTAGCTTATTAACTAAACAAAACGATAGTTTAAGTTTACGTAAAATATTAAATACTAGCAGGCCCGACTGACGTTGTCCTGTCCAAATTTCGATAATCGCATAGTGACGCAAGTTTCTATGACGACTGATGTCACACGGATGACAGTTTTTTTGCATACCAGCGCCATCTATACCAAAATCATCCCTTATCTAAGCGTTTTTTTATCATATTGGGGATGTTTTTCGTATTTTAAAGTAGTCTATGTTTTATTTGGGCATTATATCTACATTACAACATTTAATCTTAATCCGTTTTGTCGTTTAGGCCTGATTGAGGCACAAACATATAAACAAACTCACAAACTTTCGCGATTATTACTTTATTTGGATACAGGGTGATAAAGACCGCTCCTGAAAACTGAAACTGAAAGTTCAGACCATGCATATTGATCGATTTTTTCGAAAACAAAAACGAAAGTGGCACTTCTTAATACCTTAAACATAATAGCACTTTCCAAAATCAGGATTCAGTTCAAGAATTAGGAACCGTTTAAAAACACAAAAAAACCGACCAAGTACGAAACGGACTCGTGCACGAATGGTTCCGTACCATTATCTATAAAAAACGCCCAAAAAACACGTTTGTTGTATGGGAGACCTTAATATTTATTTTATTCTGTTTTTAGTATTTGTTGTTATAGCGTTAAGGGGCTACCAGTCGACGATTGCTCTTTTTCGAAACGAAAAAAGAAATACTTCTGAACAAGCCACATCTCCTATTTTTATAAGTATATTACTTCAGGTTCCTACCTAGATTTCTATTAAGCTGAAAACATAATAGCAGAAACTTTTCACGATAAAGATATTATTTCAAAATGATACGTTTTAGAATTTATGATCGAAATATTTTATATACTTACTATTAAAATCAACTTGTGATTTATTCTTAAAGATAGGTAATATGTAAATCTAGATTTCTATTAGAATAGATTTTTGATAAGTAATTATACATAATTTATATCATTAATTTATTCGAAAAGCTAAGGCGGATCACGCGCCGACGTGTGTTTCTCGTCATTGCAGCGGTCGGTAGGATTATTTATCGAAGTGATTAAAGATGGGTCATCTTTAGTTACATATACTATAGGTACATTATAAAATAGGAGATGTGGCTTGTTCACAAGTATTTCTTTTTTCGTTTCGAACAAAAATATCGTCGACTGGGAGCGCCTTTACAGAAATACATAATCTGTGAAAATTTCAACTGTCTAGCTATTACGGTTCATGAGATACAGCCCTGTGACAGATAGACGGACAGACGGACAGACGGACAGCGATGTCTTAGTAATAGGGTCCCGTTTTTACCCTTTGGGTACGGAACCCTAAAAATTACCAATTTAATGTAATTAGTAGTAGTATTCATAGTTTTAACCGCCCACTTTAGACATTCAGTAAACAAATTTGACGAATCAATGAAAGAAAACATACAGGCATATCTTATTATGGATCTGCATCTTTCTTATTATGGATTTTTGAATAAAATATTAAAATCGATCCAGTTTTGAAGGAGGAAACAGGTGAATACGAAATAGCGATTTTGTCATTTTTAAATAGGAATATTGGATCCGCGCTGTTGTTGTCTCTATCGCCACTCATACGTTTATATCTTGGGCACAGCGTGACAGCAATAGATTTTTATACCATACCTACTTTAAAAAGCTTATTTTATTCACGCAAAACAGTGAATAAAAAGGCCTTTTATTCACTGTTTTGTTTTTATTCACTATTTTGGTGTTTGAATTTGGAACACAAAATATATCCGGTCTCTATTTCAATGCTTACACAAACTCCTTGCGCTGAGATTCGAAATTCAAAACTCTTTAGTGCAAATAAATTCTCGAGATTTGATTGGTCGATATTTGCGACAAGGAGTTTGGCATTAGATTAAATAAATATTCTCGTAGTCATGGTATAAAGTATAGTATGCAACTCCTGAATAAAGTACGAATTTATATCGAGGGCCATGAATCACTCGCGTCGTTCAGGATTCTAACAGTTGAATCACTCGCTGCGCTCGTGATTCAATCATTAGAATCCTTCACTTGCTCGTGACTCATCTACGGCCCTCGCTTTAAATCCGTCCTTTATTCACTAGTTGCATAATATACTATTATATAGGATTTTTTCTTTACGCTATTTGATGAAAATTGAAACGAATTTGAAACGATGTGACGTTCGTCTCGATATATCGTTGATCGTTTTCAAGAGTAGACCCCCCTATATCTCTTATTATTGTACCTAATGAGCCGTATGCAAATTATCTACAAGCTGTTAAATGTTACATGAATGAAACGAATGATAAAATCGTAATAAGGTCCCTAAGTACTTATCTTTAATTAGATAGAAAACTATATTTAATTAGCTTCGGTAAATGAGTACCTACTTAGATACCAAGATAGTTATCTATTGTAAAATTCCACTGTGCCTTCTTCCCTAGCGACAAGGGGTTAGTCAGGGTTGAGTCAGAGTTAAGAGCCCTGTATAAATATTCCTAGATACGCCAATGAGTAGGTAGACAACTACAAGCTTTGCTTAGTTTGGGGCTGGATAGCGCTGTAAAAAATATCCATATCCGAATATTTATGTAATAAACAATAATAAATAAATATTGGTGGACATTATCTCACAGCGCCATCTAGCCTTAAACTAAGCAAATCTTGAATATGGAAACTAGATAGTATACATAAATACGTTTTTTTAAATACATACAATTACATAGGTATGATACATTATAACACCTAGACACAAAACAAACATATGTTCATCACACAAATATTTTCCCAGCTGGCTTATTTTGTAAAAATCATCTAAAGCAATGGCCATAGCTATGGTTATAATACATTTTAGAATACCTATTTCATAGTAACTAAGAATCTATTCAAATTCAATAATAATTTATTTCAATAAAATCACAAGGATCACTTTGAAACGTCTTAGGAACTAGGTGAAGCTACGCCGATTCCTCGCGACCAAGCCAAGAAGAATCAGGCAACAAATACAGCTTGGGGTCTACCCTTTTCACCTATGTACCTAAACATATGGCATTGAAAGCCATAATATGATAATCATACATTTTTACTAAATAAGCTATCTGGGTGGGGATCGAACCCACAACCTACAGCGCAGTACCTACCTATAGGTAGTTATTAGTTTACTTTAGACATAAAACGAAGTAGCACGATAAAACGCAAGTGTTAAAGCTATAAATATGTTTGTGTCATTAAAATGTCATAAAATATGTCTCATTTACGCATTAGTAATGATGAGTAGTGATTTGCCGCGGTTCTACCTGCTTTAAAAGAGGACGAATTGAACAAGGAGGAAAATTACACTAATATTTACATCTAGGCACACAACACAAGGTACTATTATGTACCTACCTATTAGTGATGCTTGAAATTTTTGTTTTTTTGTATAGGCTGAGTCTACCCAGGATAAGAAGGAAAAAGTGAGTTTTAATTAACCATTAACCGCTGTTTTTCATTTATGTAGCTAGTATGATTATCTAACGAATTATATTAAAATGAACTGTTTAGCTATTTATAGTTTTGAGTAAAAACGAAATTAGTGTTTTTTTGGACTTTGGAAAATAATCTATCGAGAAAAGAAATCTATCTATCTATTCATCAAACGTATTTCTGTCTATAATTAATCTAGATTAAATCCTTAAGCAATCTTTGTCATAAAAAATACTGTAGTATGTTTTGCGGTTATTGAGAAAAAACGATACTTACTACATTCATCAAAAAAAAATTAATTACTTAGTAGTTTTTAATAAACTAAAAAACTACTAATAGACCAATTTAAAAAATTCTATCACCTATCAAAAGCTACAATTATCGCGAGTTATCTTACTCGCGCTGTATTTTATTTTTAATGGATGGATGTAGACGTAGAGGTAGACCAAAGAAAAGATGGATGGACTGTGTGAAAGATGATATGGGTAAGAAAGGAGTGAGTGATGAGATGACGGCTGATAAAGGGAAATGGAAGAAGTACACATGTTGTGCCGAACCCATTTAAGTGGGATAAGGGCAGGAAGATGATGATGATGACAGATAATAATACAAATTTGACCTCTTTATAATAGTAGGTAAATATCGTGAGAAATCATTAGTAGCACGATAAACACAGCACATGTCAATTAAAACTGCACGTGCGAAACTTTAGATCGTTATGGGTTCTTTAAAGCCCCTGACGCATTTTTAATAGCAATACCAAATGGTTATTGTTATTGCAGCTATAAAAAGGTAGGTGCTTGCCATTCGATTGTACTTGTGATAACGTGTTTTTAAAACACAATACCTAATGGTGTTTTAAAAACTAAAAAGAAAACCGACAGAAATGTAACAACCAATCGAAAAGTCGACGATATTCGTTTTTTTAAGTTTTATGAAGCAAATATTAGTCCTACGTGAATTTTATTTAAATGGGACCTACTTGGGACTATTCTCTACACAATAGGAAATCATCGAAATCGGATCACCAGGTAAAAAGATATGCGCGGTATAAAGATATGGAAGAAACATTTCTTGTGTTTTTTTTAATAGAAGATTTCGTATGTAGGTAAGTATTTTTCTATTAGATATTGGTGGCGATTCTGTTGTAACCAACCTAAACTTAAATTTTCTTAAAAAACTATCGCTCTTATTTCTTTTACGTTAAAGTCGAAATTAGTGTAGGTAGTATCAAAATGACAGTCTTAAAACCTAAGATTATTTAGTCATTTCTCTATTTTATTTCGCATATTTGACACATTCAAGTGTCATCTTAGTCAACACCAATTTACATGTTGATTAAATTTAGCTTGACGTTTCTAAATCAAGTGATTCGTAAGTACGAAAATCGTAAATTTATTAAAACTTTGCTTAGTTTTAGAACTGTCACTTTGATGTTACGCTTATTTAAACTTTAACATAAAAGGAATAAGAGCGATCGTTTTTAGGAAATTTAGGTTCACCGTGGATACAACAGAATCGCCACCATTATCATAATAAATTATTGTTCTTATACATTTTTTTATTTTATAACTAAGTACTAATATTTTTTGTTGTTTGAGCACGCCAACCTCTTTCTTTTGTACCTGTGAGGTTGGCAGGCAGAAAGCCCACCTATAAACAATTCATTTGTATATATTTTGTGTCCATTAAGTATTAAATAAATAAGTAGGTAGGTACTCACAGTTGCCAAGCGTCGTCTCGTCCTAACAAAGTCCCAAAAGGTCGTTCCCTCAGACTCTTAAACGGCCCAAAGCTCCTGTGGACCTCTTCATGATTCTCAACCAGGTCATCCATCAGACCCAGCGATCTTCAAGTCAGCGAAGGTCTTTATCACTGTTGACAACTGTCAGAAACGTAGAGCTGCCCCCTTACGACAAGCTTTAAAGTAGTATTGGTGGGAATTCTATTGCGTCCACGCTAAAGTTAAAACTTTATAATACAATCGCTTTTATTTTTTACGTTAAATTCTAAATTATTGAACCGCAAAATAAAATTAGAGCTCTGGGTTGTTTTAGGTAATTTTACGATTTATTAAGTAAATTTTGTCAGCATTTAACCCATTAAAGGTGTTGAGTACATACCTATAGGAAAATGTTAACTTTCTTATTTTTGCACATCCGAAATATACGAAAAAAAACTTAATGTCGACTAAACTATTGTCGAAACGATGTAACTTTGAAACGAAAACTGTTAGGCACGTTTGAAATGGACTCTGAATATTGTTACGATATTTCGTTTTCAGATCAAATTCAAAAATCATTTATTTCAATAAAATCACAAGGATCACTTTGAAACGTCTTAGGAACTAGGTGAAACTACGCCGATTCCACGAGAGTAGACCCCAGGCTGTTGCCAGTCCACAAGGTTCTGAGGTCAGTAAAAAGAGCACAATTTTGCACTTAGTTTAAGTTTACTGTATAGGAACCAATCAACGCAAGTTCGTGATTAAAACTGATCATATTATGTTATTTTATGATAACAAAACATTCCCTGCAGTATGTTGTTTCAACAACTCTGATTATAAACCCTTCCTTATTATAAATATTGATAAAAACCGGCCAAGTGCGAGTGGGACTCGCGCACGAAGGGTTCCGTACCGTAATTTTAATCTGTTTTTAGTATTTCTTGTTATAGCTGCAACAGAAATACATCATCTGTGAAAATTTCAACTGTCTAGCTATCACAGTTCATGAGATACAAACCCTGTGACAGACAGACGGACAGATGGACAGACGGACAGCGAAGTCTTAGTAACAGGGTCCCGTTTTTACCCTTTCGGTACGGAACCCTAATAAAGTAACTCTGTCTGTGACGTTACCACGGTCAAACGGCTGTCTGGGCCGATTGTGACGAAATTTTATATAGAGACTAGCTGTCCCGACAGAATTTGTCCTGTCAAATTTCAATAATCCCACAGAAAAAAGCATTTTCAGTTTCTCCCAAACTTTATGCCACCCTTATCACGTAGGGGTAACTATAATAAATACGCTATGACCTATTCTCAGACCTACGGTCAATAAAAATGAAATAGACAAAATATATATTTTTTATTCAATTTTATTTGTTTTTTTTTAGACAACTTAGTCATAAATTATAACTTAAAACGAATAAAACAGTTTAGTATTGCACCCTTTAACACAACAATATAAAATTATAAGTTTCTAGTTATTTACTAACTTAATTATAAAACAAAATAAGTACAAGGCAATTAACATGAATAATTTAATTATGTAAATGCATAATTAGTCTTTAATAGTATATAAGTAACAGATAGTAACGGAATGTGTTGGTATCCATTTAACCAAACGAATAGTATTTACTTACGAGATATGATTAAAAATATATCTCTTATTTGATCATTTAAGGTACATACATATGTGTCACTTGGTTAATAAGTTGGATTTGAATACCTACCAACTTTAACTATGTCAAACTGCTGTGTCCTAACAGGACCATTTAGGACCTTTTACAAATGTACCTATATGACTGCAAATAAACATATAAAGATACAGTAGAATCCGTCCCTTCAATGAGAGATGACGTACGAAATGGTTGTTGTCATATGGCCACACCACAGAGCTTTGAAGTCCATGCGTGTCGCCCTGTGACCGCGCGGGGGCGATGTGGCCCGATCGTTGTTCTGTGGGCCACACACACAGGTAAAGTATTGTGATAAGTATTTTCTCGCTCACATTGAAACAATCACTCTATGTGGAGGGGCGTTCATTTAAGATTACACTTACTCTAAGTGCCTACAACAATTTGTCTTGTGAATCATATCTGACTCATAAGACAACGTACCAACCCGTCAAAAAAAACATTTACAATTTGCATTGCTCTTTCAAAAGCTGTATCCAAAATTCCAATCTATCTTTATTTACGTCTTTAAGACAAGTTATATCGTCGTCCACGACCAAAGTGCGTTTGTCGTGTTTGGTGTACGGCAGCCATTTTGTTTTTTGATTCGACCATGTTGGTACTCTGGAATAAAATATATTTTTGTTTATAAATAACTATAATAATAAAAATCGTGGGTTCGAATCCCGGAAGCGCATTTTTGGATTTTGCGATTAAAAAAATTATATGCGCATCAACACGTGCTTGCAACCTGTCACGTGTGGAATGCTAACTACTTACTACAAAATGTAGGCATGTCCCAAATATAAAGTTTGGACGTGTTTCTGACTATCTCAGAGTATGTCTACCGTGCAGTCTAAGAGAAATAGTTTTAAAATTGGTCCAATAGTTTTTTAGTTCATCCATTACAAACAAACATACAAAAAAAAGTATTTTCTTTTTCTTTTTACATTAGTATAGATTTAACAGTTTTGTTTATAAACTTACCCATTTTTAGCGAAATTGCAGAACGCTTCGCTCAAAAACTCCACTACCTTCGAATCTTCCACTGTGCATTTGCTCGCTTTGCTCTTCCTATAAAACTGGTATTGGATCATATCGCCGTGAGTGGCTCCCTTCGCTCCTACACTAGACATAACCCTTGTATTCATATTGCCTTTGTAGCTAAACTTTAGTACATACGTTTGATCTGAATATCGGGATAAGTTTTCGTTAAAAAACATAATATCTCTTATGAAGAACACATCCGATATCAAATCTAGATATTCATTTTTAACCCTATCATCTAACTTCCCATCTTGTATGTAGAATTCCCGAATCTTTTTCTCAATTTGTGCAGATTTTCGCGTATTTCTATCAACAAACAAGAATCGCGGGATAAAATAGTAAAAATCCTCTTCATACACGACTTTATCTTCATCTCGGAAGAACAAAACACCTTCATGTGAGTTAAAAGTTGACAGCACCGGTACTTTATGATATCTATTCTCTTTAATAGAGATCTTAGGGTGTTCGGAGAAAAAACAATCAACATTATCAAATCTTTTCTCGACAACCGGTAAGAGATACGCATAAAAAACAGATCGCGGTCTACTCAATTCTGCTGTTAAGAACGCCGTAATCAAATCCTCTATAGGCGCGTTTGAGAAGAAATCGAAAATTTCTCGCTCGTCATTCAACTCTTTACCCATAATAGAAGCTATGTTCCTCGCCTTAGCGATAGGATCTTCTTCTACCAGATACAAATCGGCTATACAATTCCCTGATTGTGCTATAACTTTGCTGTATAACCCAATAGTCATGTCCGAAGTGAGGTATGAAGTTACAATACCAGCGCCAGCGCTCTCCCCAAACACAGTAATATTCCTAAAATCTCCGTTAAAAACCCCAATATTTCTATTAACCCATTTCAACGCCTTCACAGTGTCTTTTAAACCCGCATTTCCCGGACACTCGGGTATGTTTAAACACAACCAACCTAAAATATGTAATCTGTAATTCACAGTGACTAAAATAACGTCGTTTTTAAGAAAATAATCTGGGGTGTAGTAGCTACCATGGCCGAATATAAGTCGCCCGCCGTGCACGAAGAATAAAACGGGTAGTTTTGTTTTTGAGCTTGGCAGCACTGGAGTGTATATGTTTAGGTATAAGCAGTCTTCGGAGCCGTCTATAGGGGTGCTGGAATAAGGGTTGGACTGTATGCATTTGTTACCGGGTTTGGTAGCGTCTAGGACGCCCGTCCAAGGTTCTGATGGTTGTGGGTCCTGAAATAGGAAAATGTTTTTATTTATCCTAATTCTAGTACTGTTCGCTGTTTACCCGGCCCGAAGAATCAATGTTTGGAGGTGAACCTTTTGTTACAGAAACCATTATGGAAATTAAGTTAATCAATGTAGCTAGAGATTTGTATTGTTTTAAAAATTAATACAGCTAACCAACACATTAATTAAATACAAAATAAAATAGGTATCTACTAGCTTTTGCCAGCGGCACCAGGATAAAAAGTAGCATATATGCTACTCCAGCACATAGCTATGTATATTCCAAGTTTCATCCAAATCCGTTTGGTCGTTTGGGGGTGACTGGGCCACAAACATAAAAACATCCTCACAAACATTCGGATTTTTAATATTAGTCAGATAAGATAATTATTTTTCAAACTATCGTGATTAGTAGACATAACTATAGATTGTCTGCCCGCGACCATGTCGAAACGTCGGGATAATAAATTATAGGATAATAACGTGATAATGACCCGTGTAAAAATCTATATTTAGGATTAAGAACCTACTTATTTAAAAAGTGTTGGTGTGTGTGAATTTGACCATAATAATGTGTATTATGTGTTGTGTGTGTGTGTGTGTGTGTGTAAGCGTGTGTGTATGTGTATGGTGATTGTATGGGTTTGTGTGTATATTAACTCACTCTGAACCTCAAGTTTCCCACAGGTGGTTTGGCATAAGGTATGCCTTCAAAACTGTAATATTTTTTTCCATAGAATGTTAGACATTCCTTCCCTTGGAGCGTTCCTTCCGAGACCTTCACTTGGATAGACATTTAAGATGATGCGCGGGAACTAATCTAAAAATTAAAAAAATTAAGTTTTAAAAAGCTAAAACGAACACCGACTTAAATGTCTATGGTCTGCGCAGACTGACGGACAGTGCGGTAGAGGATTTACAATTTATAGGCCGTGCAGCCCATAATTATTTTTGAAGATAATCATTTCACACGATAATTAAAACTTTATCTATACATCTAAAAATCACAGAACGTAACAACCTACACATTTACATAAATTTCATTTTTTTTTATTGACATAATATACAGTAAACATAAATAAAGAAATAAATAAAAATAAATTGGAATCTTGGGGATTACAGTCGTGATCCCGTCGTGATACGGTAGACATCCTCTCAGATCTCCAGACGCTTAGATCCTTTGAAGATGTCTAGTGGCGGTAGTCAGAGGCACTTCCAAACATTATATTTGGCACATGCCCACATTTTGCAGTAGTTAGCATTCCATACGTGACAGGTTGCAAGCCCATCGCCACTTATAAGAATTCTAACTGGTTTCCTCACGATGTTTTCCTTCACCGTTTTGAGCACGGGGTTTTTTTTATGCGTATATAAATTTTTCGAACAGAAAAATCCATTGTAGCACTCCGGGATTCGAACCCACGACCTTCAGATTGAAAGTCGAGGTACCTCGCACTCTGCCAACACGGCTAATAACACACAACACAGTAAACATAATTAAATAATCCATAGGCTCCCGAACTAGTGAAAACTGTGTTTCAGGAGCTAGTTGCTTCTCCCATCATAGGATTTGGTATAATATTACATCTAAAGAAATATAAAACATCTACACTATTATTTTAAGATGAGTAATAAAAATTGTTTTTTGTTGGGGCCTCGGCGTCAACGGCCGCCAACGAATAGTCTACGTCACTGTCACTTGACATCTGTCAAACGAACTGTCAGTGTGACAAATAGTTTAGGCGCTAAATTTATGTACGCGTGTGTGTGTGTGAGTGAATAGACAGAAAAACCTCAAGATGGACGATCTAGCATAACATGTAACACGAGACATCTATTTTTCCTTTTGTAAATTTATAATAAAAAAAAAAAAAAAAAAAAAAAAAAAACAAATTGGTGACCCCGACGTGATACATAGGACAACGCAGGGAGGCTGAACAAATCCCCTCAGGAGAGGTGAAACAATCCAGAGTCCGAGGGAAGTGAGCCCCATTCCCTATCATCTTTATCCTTCTTCTTTAATTTTGCTTCTTTTGTGCGTATTTCATCGATATCTCGCATCTTTTACATCTTTGTGGCGTGTTTGATTCAAACCGCCACCGGTTTTTCTTAGGTATCGGAAGCACTTTATTCGTCAAATATCCTGGTCTTACAACAATCTCTTCATTATTTCTCAATTAGACATCATATTTAACTTATTTACATCGGTTTTAGGGTATATTTCATTGCAAAAACGTCTATTTCAAGTAAATCAGTTTTCAAATTTGCACGTGTCGCATTCGAATTTAAAGTTCTAATAACTTCTAGAATCTCAACCAAAACATTAAAATATCATCATATACAGTTAGTAAAGCATATTGGCCTACTATTCCAGGGCTATCCCGGGTCAAGACCGGTGATCAGTGAGAGCTGCAGGCGCCGACATTGCCAAGTACCTACCGCTGCCTGCGCCCGAGTCGACGGCCAGTGAAACCGTGCTTGCTGAGCTGATCCTAAAGGGTTTGAGCAGTATAGCGCGAACGAGGTTGTATTCATTGCATACTTTATTATTTAGAACTTTCTATTCATTTAAATTGTTGAGTCCGGTCAATTGTTTGCACCTACTATGGCTGAACTTAAAGAACTTGTTGCACAGCGTGGTCGCGTTAAATCTCGTATTACCTTATTTGAAAATTATGTGAAGCCTCTTTATGAATCTAAACTGAGTAAAAATCAGTTCAACGAGTTAACTTTGCGACTAAGTAAGCTTCAAGATCTGTCATTTAGTTTTGAGGAATTACAATCAAAAATTGAAGCTTTAGATAATGCTGATGAGGAACTGAGTGAGAGGGAGAAGGTTGAGAACAGATTTTTTAGTCTCATTGCTAAAAGTCAAGAAATGTTAGATACATATACAGAAAAGGATAAACAAGTCTCATTACCATCAGCTTCTCATAGCTCCCAATGCACTCATCAGCATCATCAACAGCATCTAAAGCTACCAACACTAACGGTTCCTACATTCAATGGTGATCCCGGTAAATGGTTAGAGTTCAGGGACACATTCTCCTCGCTAATACATAACAATGACAGGGTTGACAACGTTATTAAGTTTCATTATTTGAAATCTTATCTTGAGGGTACAGCTAAGGCAGTCATATCTTCAGTAAGGGTCTCAACAACAAACTATCCCATTGCATGGTCTCTCTTGTGCGACAGATTTGACAACAAAAGATTACTTGTTAATGAACATATTAAGTGCCTATTTTCATTGGAGCCTATGACTAAAGAGTCTGATAAGGGCCTTCGCAGCATGGTCGATACCATCTCTAAAAATTTAAGTGCATTGAATAACTTGGATGAACCCACAGGTAGTTGGGATACAATCATAATATACATGGCGACTGAAAAATTGGACACTGAGACTGCTAGGGACTGGGAGGAGCATAGGAGTACATTAGAAAAGGTTTCTTTAGAGAAATTCTTTGACTTCCTTCGTCATCGAGCAACTGTTTTAGAAACAGTCCGTGCTAGTAAAGTTTCAAAGAGTGAAAAACCACATAGTCAGGTAAAGTCAAAGTCCTTTGTGGTCTCTTCAGTTGAATCATCCAATGGTCCATCCAGTGGTGCTTCTCACCGCAAATGCTTAGCCTGCAAACAAAATCACAAGTTATATGATTGTACAGAATTCAAAAAATTACCCGTTGAAGACCGAATTACAAAGGTCTTTGAATGGAAGTTATGCAACAATTGCTTGCGCATTGGCCATAGGTCAGCTCAGTGTAGGCTCGGTGGTTGTCGTATTTGTCATAAAAGGCACAACACAGTTTTACATAAACAATCATCTCTACAAACACAACCACCACAACAAAGGAGTCATGAAGAAACAACATCTCTACTGACTACATCTATTGTTTCTGATCATGACTCACCTTCTTCTTCTTCTGTGTCCCACCATGAGGGTGGAGACTCTTCTCGTGTAGTCAGCATGTCTGCGGTCACCTCTGATCAAGTTCTTCTGTCCACAGCGTTGGTCGAGGTGACAAGCAATGGAAAGACATTTGCATTGAAAGCTTTGCTCGATAGCGGAAGTCAGTCTTCCTTTATAACGGATGTCGCCTTATCCAAGATAGGTCTCAATAAATCAAAAATTCATAAGCAATGCATATCGGGCTTAAGCAATGCCACCATTAACATCACAGAAAAATGTGATCTGGTGATAAAATCTTCATACACTTCATTTAGTGCACCTGTCACTTGCTTCGTTATTCCGTTGATAACGGATAGATTACCTCATGTAGAAATCCGAGTTCAGGAGTTAGGTCTTCCAAGCCACATTCAGTTAGCAGACCCAAGCTTTTATTGCCCATCTGACATTGACATGCTTCTAGGAGCCGATGTCTTTTGGGAAATCATAGGCTCTTCTCAAATCAAGTTAGGTCCTAACAATAAAGTATTTTTGCGTGAAACCCAACTCGGATGGATAATAGCTGGCCCCATGGGGGGAAAGCAATGCGGCAAGTCAAACCGGATGGTTTGCAACTTCAGCCGAAACATTCAGCAACAGCTTGCCAAGTTTTGGGAGCTTGAAGAGGTCCCAATAGATGTTCCTCCGTCGTTAGAACACGACTTTTGTGAAACCTTCTTTGAGGAAACAACAACTCGTGATGAGAATGGTCGTTTTTGTGTCCAGCTTCCTCTTCGTGATTCGCCATGTGTCTTAGGCGAATCATATTATATTGCAGAAAAACGATTATTTCAAGTAGAGAGAAAATTAAGTAGAGCCCCTTTAATGCGAACCGAGTACAATAAATTCATGGAAGAATATGAACGCCTGGGACACATGAGTGAGGTTTTTAAACCATCAAACGGCTGCTACTTGCCTCACCATGCTGTGATCAAAGAGAGTAGTGAAACCACTAAGTTAAGGGTCGTTTTTGATGCGTCTGCTGTAACATCTTCAGGTGTCTCTCTCAACGACATACAGTATATTGGCCCTGTAGTACAAGATGACTTGTTTTCCATCTTGCTCAGGTTCAGGCAACACCGATACGTGGTTTCTGCAGACGTTGAGAAAATGTACCGCCAAATTGAAATTGATCGCTCGCAGCGCCCTCTACAAATGATTTTGTGGCGAGAAAGGGATGATCTTCCTATCAAAATCTTTGAGCTGAATACTGTAACGTATGGTACTGCTTCGGCGCCATTTCTTAGTACAAGATGTCTTCTCCAGCTAGCAAAGGAATGTCCCGATGCGAAAATAGCAGAACTTATTCAGCATGACTTCTATATTGATGATTTGTTGACAGGAAGTAGCGATCAACATGAGCTTAGTGAGATCATAAACACCGTCACACGCACTCTTCATTCTGCCGGCTTACCGCTGCGTAAGTTCCGAACTAATGCGCCGTCTATAGTGCTTAACAACCCAAGTTCATTAATTCCCAAAGATTTTGACTCTACTTCTCCTTCCAGTGCACTAGGCCTTAAGTGGGACCCAGCCACTGACGTCTTGAACTTCTCTGTGAACATTGAAAACCCATCTCAAGCCACAAAGAGAACGATTTTATCGAATTCAGCTAAACTGTTCGACCCATTGGGTCTATTGAGCCCATGTACCATTATCCCTAAAATAATCCTTCAAAAATTATGGATTTCCGAGCTAAAGTGGGACGACTCTATTCCTCATGAAATCGAAAAATCGTGGCTTGATTTTGTAGCTAATTTACATACTTTGTACTCTTTACAAATTCCCAGGTTTATTCTCTGCGTCGAGCCTGAGTACATCGAAATGCATGCATTCTGCGATGCGTCAGAGGTAGCGTATGGAGCGTGCCTCTACTTGCGGTCCATAGATAAGTCAGGTCAGATCAAAACTAATCTTCTTTGCGCAAAGACTAAGGTTGCGCCTTTAAAACCACAAACGATTCCTCGCTTAGAGCTATGTGGTGCAGTATTAGCTGCTCGTCTCTCTCACAAAGTATTGAAAGCTCTGAGACTCAACATACAAAATGTTTACTTTTGGTCGGACTCTTCTGTAGTCCTTGGTTGGCTGTCATCGCATGCACGTGATCTTAAAACATTCGTATCTAATCGGGTTGCTGAGATTCAGCAGCTCACGTCTTCTAGTTCCTGGAGACATGTACCTGGAACACAAAATCCTGCAGATCTAGCCTCGCGCGGTTTAGATCCTAAGCTCATCAGTAATGCAACCGTGTGGTGGCATGGCCCTTCTTTTCTGCTCGAACCCGATTCAAATTGGCCAAAAACAATTAAGCATTCAAAGGAATTGCCTGAAATTAAATCTAAATCTAGTGCTCTGTTTCCTAAAACAAGCTCTTCTCTATGCACTACCGCTACAACTAATGTTAATATTCACCTCAATGGGATAGTCAATTTCGAGAGATATTCTAGGCTGACCACACTACAACGAAGCATAGCATATGTGCTACGCTTTATCTACAATGTTAGGCATAAAAATTCTAAACATACTGGTCATCTAACAACTGATGAGCTAAAGGCTTCTCTACATATTTTAGTCAAACAACATCAAGTCGAATGTTTTAATACTGAAATAAATTTGATAAAAAATGAAAAATGTTTACCTGCCAAGTCGAGCTTATTGTCTTTAAGACCCTTTGTAGATGCATCCGGCGTCCTTCGTGTAGGTGGCCGCATTCAAAGGGCATCTGAAACTTATAACAAAATACATCCAATTTTATTAGAATCAAAGCACATCTTTACCAAGCTTTTATTTGCTAACGAACACAAGGTACTTATGCACTGTGGTCCACAATTATTACTCACAAACATCAGACAAATCTATTGGCCAATCACAGGTAGACGATTGGCTAGGAGCACAGTGAATAATTGCAAACTATGTAGAGTCATAAAAGCCAAACCAATAAATCCCATAATGGGAAACTTACCTCTTGCTAGGGTGTCTCCTAACTTACCATTCCAAGTTTCAGGCGTCGACTTTGCAGGACCGTTTCCAATTCGTGATCGCATTGGGCGCGGATGTAAAATCATAAAAAGCTATCTTTGTATATTTGTATGCTTCTCTACGCGCGCTCTTCATTTGGAAATTGCATCGGACATGAGTTCCGAAGTTTTCATTTTATGTTTAAAACGCTTCATCAGTCGCAGAGGTAAACCAAGCGAAATTTACTGCGACAACGGTCGAAATTTCGTAGGCGCAAACAATGACCTTAATCAAATTTTAAATAAATGCAATAATCAAATTTTAAATAAATGCAATGAATCAATCTCTTCATTTGCTGCCGACGAAGGCATTAAATTCAAATTTTCACCAGCTTACACACCACATTTCGGTGGGCTTTGGGAAGCCGGTGTAAAATCAGCAAAGTACCATTTAGTAAGAATATTAGGTAACAATCACCTCACGTATGAGGAATTATCGACGTTATTCGTACAAATTGAAGCAATTTTAAATTCCAGACCCCTTTGTCCGCTTTCATCTGATCCTACTGACCTCTTTCCTCTGACTCCGGGGCACTTCCTGATCGGCAAACCCCTCACATCTCTACCTACGCCAGCGATGATCGACATCAAGAGGAGCCGTCTATCAAGATACCAAGAAATCGAGCAGATGCGACAGCATTTTTGGGATAGATGGCGTAAGGAGTTTTTGAGCGAACTACAACAGAGATCCAGATGGCGCATAAATCAAGGGGAGCTTCTAGAAGGAGACATGGTCATTCTGAAAGAAGCTAATCTTCCTCCACTCAAATGGAAAATGGGACGTATTCAACGTCTCTACCCCGGATCGGACGGAGTCTCGCGCGTAGCTGACGTCTTCACATCAAAGGGCATCGTACGTCGAGCTATCACAAACCTGTGTCCTCTTCCTATGGGGACCTTCCCAGAAGATGCGTGTCCTCGAGAACCCAAGGTCGTCGAGAGGGGGGAAAATGTTGGGGCCTCGGCGTCAACGGCCGCCAACGAATAGTCTACGTCACTGTCACTTGACATCTGTCAAACGAACTGTCAGTGTGACAAATAGTTTAGGCGCTAAATTTATGTACGCGTGTGTGTGTGTGAGTGAATAGACAGAAAAACCTCAAGATGGACGATCTAGCATAACATGTAACACGAGACATCTATTTTTCCTTTTGTAAATTTATAATAATAACAAGAAATAAACCCTACTGTCAAATAATGGAGTTTTGAATTCATTGAAGAATGCCATAGCCAGGATCAATTCGCAACATTTTTGATAAATGCAAAATAGTTTTTTCTCAATATCCGCAAAACATACAGTTTTGTTTTTTAAGACAAAGATAATTTAAGTATAAATTACAGACAGAAACACGATTGGTGAAAGTTTTCTCGATAGATTTATTTTAAAAAGTTGGCTCTTCATAAACACTAGTTTCGTTTTTAATCAAAACTATTAATAACTAAACAGTTAATTTTTATATAATTCGTTAGATAATCATACTAGCTAAGTAAAATACAGACAGTTTCTTTATAAATTTGTTGGTTTTCAAGATAATGCAGTTTTATCACTTTTTCCGTCTTATCCGGGTAGACTCAGCCCATATAAAAAGTCAAAAATTTCACTTTAAAGAAGTAAAATTTGTGTTTTTGTTGGTAATAGAAACTAAATAAAACGACCAACCCAAGTGCGAATTGAACTCGCGCACGAAGGTTTCCGTACCATTATCTATAAAAAACACTAAAAAAACATGTTTGTTGTATGGGAGCCCCTCTTAAATATTTATTTTATTCTGTTTTTAGTATTTGTTGTTATAGCGACAACATAAATATATCATCTGTGAAAATTTCATGAGATACAGCCTTGTGACAGACAGACAGACAGTGAAGTCTTAACCTCGTATTCAAAAACGACACTTCGAAAACACGCACCCACAGTGGACGAAATCTTTTTTCATAAAAATCACTTTATGTCTTGTGCGACACTGTATAGTGTGGCTAGAGGCACACGACAATGTGCCTCAAGGCACACAGCAGTGTGCGCCATAGTGCCGCTCAACACATAATGTGATGTTTATGAAAAAAGATTTTGTCCACTGTGGGTGCGTGTTCTCATAGTGTCGTTCTAGAATACGAGGGTTAGTATTAAGGTGCCGTTTCTACCCTAAGGATATGGAACCCTAAAAAGGCAACTTTTCCTGCCTGTATCTATGCCTGTATCGTCCCACTGCAGGATCTCCAGTACCATTTTGCGAATCACAACGACAGGTACTTTTAAATTCGTAAATTTAATCCAGTAGTAATCTTATCTTATTATTATGTAGGTAGCTACTTACCAAACTGTAAATTATAACAAATTAAAATTACTGCAGCTGATTACCAACGTTTGTAAAGTTAATTAGTCTGAACATTGAATAAACGAATCTAAGACTAAGGGCATCATACATACCAAGTAGGTAGTCTTTGGATGGAGATAAATATAAACAATGGTGTGAGAACGACCGACAAAAAATGCTCTTTCCAATTGTTGTCTGGTGTTTGCTTGTGGTGTGTTGTTAGCTTGTTTTTATCAATTTGGACTTTGATTAAGAAACGTCTATATTCAAATAATTGCTAGGCCAAAAACTAGGCTAGCTATTGCTAGGCAGTGCCGGATTAACCACGTAGCAAGAGTAGCAAATGCTACGGGCCCCGCGACTCGAGGGGCCCCGCGGTCCAACACAACTCTCACCGTAAAACAATAATGTAGATAGGAGCGTAAAAATATTTTACTAGGGTATGCTTCACTCCCACCTGAAATATGACCTTATAATAATAAATAAATCGCAGTAAGGAACCTCAGACTTGGTACGTCTTTGTCTAGATTTCATTACTTTTTAGAGATAAACAAGCAGCTCCATCGAGACTTGGCTAGTTTTTTACAGAATGTTTTTGGTGGGATTTCACTTCTTTTTGTAGAAACGTGGGCTTATTGATTTATTTTGTTAGATTTTCTTATTTGACACAGGTTTTTTGACATATTTTTTTGCAATGACAGTCGATTTTTTTATGTACCAATAGTAGAAGGGGGCATTACCATATCTCTAATACAGCTGAGACCAGCTGAGGGTTCTTCATCAGATACTTCAGACCTTCGATTTTTTACATCAAATGAAGCGGCCCATCAAGTTGAATATTTTTTGTCAAGGCGGTATGTCGATCTCTAATACATAGTTTGGTTAAGCTCTTGTGTTTTCTAATCAGGGTCACCAGGTACTCCAGATCTTCGATTATCCTAGTTTTTAGGGTTCCGTACCCAAAGGGTAAAATCGGAACCCTATTACTAAGACTTCGCTACCCGTCTGTCTGTCTGTCTGTCTGTACGTCCGTCCGTCTGTCAGTCACAGGGCTGTATCTCATGAACCGTGATAGCTAGACAGTTGAAATTTTCACAGATTATGTATTTCGGTTGCTGCTATAACCACAAATACTAAAAACAGAATAAAATAAATATTCCATACAACAAACGTGATTTTTTTGCCGTTCTTATAGATAATGGTCCGACTCGCACTTGGCCGGTTTTTATGGTTTTCCCTTAATGTGGCCATTAAACCCTAACTCTGTACCAAATTTCAGCTCTCTGAGTTTATGGGAAAAGTACTAGTTCTATTCTGATGATCATGAGTGAGTGAGTGAGTGAGTGAGTGTCTAAAATGCGAAACTTTGCTTTCGCTTAACTTCGGAACTAAATTACCTACAGACTTGAAATTTTGGATTTTAAGTATGTGATTATAGCTTACTGTATGACGAAAATTTCTGCTTTCTGGTATTATCCAGAGGTTTTCAAATAGGGACCTGAAAATGCGGCGAAATGATTCCTGTAAAGGATGGTACGGCAGTGTTTGTTTGCTTCGCGCTCGACTTGGCGGGGGCACTACCGTGCCCCCCGATTTGTAACAGTTTTGTTTTATTTAATAGGTACCCTTAACGTGAGAACCTATAGCAAACTAAGGGCCCCTTTACAAAATTTGCTACAGGCCCCGCGCTAGCTTAATCCGGCACTGTTGCTAGGTCAAAAACGATATAACTTTCAGATAACTTACATAGAAGGTGCACGTGCAAAAACCACAAGAATATTTACTTTCCCTTTTTATTTATAGGTGCATACACTTATCAAGAATATATTCCTGCGTATTTAGTGTGGCTTATGCTGTACAGTACATTACATTAAATAAAATCTGAAAAAATATTATATAAAAATTACTTTTGAAAGTTTGTTTTGAAATATTTAAATATAAATTCCATTTTTTGTTGTGTCACTGTCAATGTCACTGACACAGTGCTGCCAGCTCGTTGTTAGGTAACGGCTAGGTAACTCGAATTTCAAAACGACATAGATTTGTCCAACATTGTTTTATAGAAGACTTTTGATAGCTACTATTAAAGGTTTATTTTTTTGATAAAAATATTGATCGTTGAATATGTAACTTGTGCTAATATGACAAAAACGTGAAAAATCTTATATATTCCTCGATTTCATAGACAACCTAGAAGTTTTAATACTGTAGTCAAATATTCCCATCACTATCAATAATTGTCTATGCCGATATAACCACACAACTAACACCACAACACAAGTGTCATGGCCGCCGTCCACCATATTGCAACATCTGTAGGTAGCGTGACAAGTCATGTCATTTATGTCCATGATTTATGAAAATTTCCAATGGCAGATTCTTTCTTTGGGTTCGATACATCAACATCGGTAAGTACACGCACGAATCTACGCAATTTCACCATCCGATTGAGGTTGCATATGCCTTAAACTGGGTTCGGAGCAACTCTTGTTCCGGATGCTAACATGCTACATAGTGGAACAATAAAGTTTTCAGGGCTGGAATCGCGCCTTCTCACTCTATAATCGCCTATAGAAGTACTAAACAAAGCATAATTTACCACCTAAACCAATAAACAACCCGCATATCAGTCCTGAAACCTAATAAAAGGGTCTTTGAACCCAACATAGCTACCTATACCCTGGATTGCTACCTACATGCAAGTTTTGTTTGTGTCAAATTACGATAAACTCCAATGATTCTTGGTATCATACAATGTTGTTCATACAGCTGCTGTATGCATTGTAAACACTTATTAGAATTTTGTACTGTTCTGTTTTTAGGCCTTCTGAGTCATGTTGTTTACGATGTCGTCTTTCTGACGTGTCTACGTACTAGCATGTCTTTTCTTGTCTGGTGTGTCTTCAAAATTACCTGCTAGTCTACCTTAAATATAATCTTAATATTTTCAGTAAATTTACTGTTTTTTATCACATGCCAGTATATCAGCATGCCAAGTGTCAGGTTATAAATGATTGTAATTTTTTTATAACATATTGGACTGGCCTCACAGCTCAGTTGGTAGTAACTCTGCCTTCTTTCTGCAATGTAGGTTGTGGTAGATTCTCACCCACGACAATTATTTGTGTGATGAACATAGATGTTTGTTCTGTATCTGGGTGTTATGAAGTATTCTAAGTATTACAAAAAAGTATATAGACTATATCTACTATATAATATATAGACTATATCTGGTACCTATAGCACAAGCTTTGAGATGGTGACTAAGTGGAATGTATATAAATAATTAGTAAAGTAAAAAATATATAAAAACGGAACTAGCGACCTTCAGAGCCTAAACGGTCAGTAGCTAGGGCTGCATAGACAGGAACCTCCTGAAGATCTATGCCAGGAGTACTGCCTTTTGCATTTTTATCAATGATATTAATCGGTAACTTATGTTGCAGAACTTAAATGATGATGAAGGAGGTGGCGAAGGTTCTGAAGAGGAATACGATGCGCTCAATGATGAGACCTTTGGCCATGAGAGTAAGTACAAATTTACTCAATAAATACAATTTTTTTTTATGGTAACTTCTCTACACTTAAAGTGGGTGTGTTTTTTTTTATGTAACCCATAGTGTGGGGTGTTGTTTTAATAGGTCTTAAAGCATATTGCAGATTTGTAAAGACATTTAAAGGATCCCCCCCTTAATCTTCATCATCTTCCTACCCTCATCCTGGGGTGCGCACAACATGTGTTCTTCTTCCCTTTCCCTCTATCAGCTGTCATCTCATCACTCACTCCTTTCTTACCCATGTCATCTTTCACACAGTTTATCCATCTTCTCGATGGCCTACCTCTACGTCTACATCCAGCCACATTCATTCCTAACATTCATCTCGTTATATGTCTTTCTTCCCTTCTCATGACATCCCCCTCTTAATGTGTGACGTAATTTAAAGATGGCTCCTACCAACTTGGAGTTTTTAGTATTAAAACTTTGGTAATAAAAAAAATCTCTTAGAAATATCACTAAACTGGCATTCACTGTTTCAGATGACGAATTTGACTGGGAGGTGGAGCACGAGCATTTGGCTCATCAGTTGGAGAGCAGCCGGAGGCACGATGGCATTGACGACTTGGCCAACTCGCAACTGGGTAAATACAATATGTGCCTAGCCTCTGGACCAGTGTTCCTCAAAGTGGTCTATGTCTATGATCAGTCTATGACAGTGGGTCTTAGTTTAGCAGATTGGTTAGGGATAGGATGCAAGGCAAAATAGTTTGAGAAGCTCTAGTCTAGATGATAAATAGGATGATATTTAGGGTTCTGTACTCAAAGTGTGACAAATGGGCCTCTAATAATATAACTATTTATTTTTTACACAGGTTTTTGTCACAAAAATCAATAGTTAAGTCTACTAATCACCATAGTTTGAAAATATTCCAATGATGTCCTTCTGTCTGTCACTGGTTTTGTTTTTAGATTTTTAAACATAATTAACAGTTATTAAATGTAATTATTTATTTACAGAAGCATCACTCTCCCAGCTAGTGCTGGACGAGACAGACGCGCCGCTCCACACCCTCGGCTCTAGCGTCTGGCGACACGATCCTCCACCCCAGGTATTCATTCTTAGCATATTATAACATAATTATAATTAACAAAATATATTGTTCCTCGTAACTGTTATCCCTAAGTAAAGTAGACATACTCTCAGATCCCAAGGTGCTTAGATCCTTGAAGATGTCTTAAGCGGGTAGCTAGAGGCACGTCCAATTATTTCGTTTAGACAATACTTATCAATCCATATATGACGGCGCACTGCCGCTTGTAAGAATACCAACTGGTTTCCTTCGCCATTTTTAGCCATTCCTGTCTTGTCCTGTCCATTGCACGACCGGGATTCAAACCCACGATTGGTTGAAAGTCGATTGGTGGTACCTCCCACTCGGCCAGCTAGACTTTTAGTTAAATAAAAGCTTGGTAATGATGTTGAGGTTTTAATGAAACATCCTTTTGCAGCCTCCGAAACAGCAGCTCAAGAATGTCTGCACAGTCGAGGAGTTGGAGCGGCAGCTGAGGCAGAATCAGCAGCCGCCGAATCAGAACTTCTTCCAGGTAACATAATTAATATTATTCACATAAACTGAAATATCCTACTGGTCCTTATAAATCCGAAAGTTAGTAAGGATTTCTTTTGCCTTATTAACTTAAATGGATTTGGGTGAAACTTTGAATACACATAGCCTATCCCTCGTATCCAAGAACGACACTATGAGAACACGCACCCATAGTGGACGAAATCTTTTTTCATAAACATCACTTTATGTGTTGAGCGGCACTATGGCGCACGCTACCGTGTGCCTTCAGAGCTCAACTTTGGCTAGAGGCACACGACAATGTGCCTCTAGTCGCACTATGCAGTGTCGCACAACACGTAAAGTGATTTTTATGAAAAAAGATTTCGTCCACTGTGGGTGCGTGTTCTCATAGTGTCGTTCTTGAATACGAGGGTATGTCTTGGAATAGCAAATTGGCTACTTTTTATCCAGGTACTATGCGAGCTAAGCCGCGAGCGGAAGATAGTATAATATCACTGGAAAAAAACCAACACAAAATATACATACCAATGCTGATCCAATATATAATTTAAGAACTGTTACAACATTTTTAAGCTCGTTAGTAACTGACGAAGCGCGAAGTTTTCTAAAGCTACTTAATGTTTCAATAAGATCAATGCATTGTCGCTTCTTGAAATATTAATTTAAGCCAATATAAAAACTTTTGTCAGATTTGAACCTACACAAATATTTATTGTTACAGCCGAGGTTTCCAGTAATCCTACAGAGGCCACATGGAATCCAGGGCCCATTACCATTACCATTCGCCCAACAACCTATGAACCATATGAATCAAATGAACCAACCACATCAACCACTCAACAAAATTATGGGTCAAAACAACATGATGGGGAACCAATTGAATCAAATGGGTCAAAACATGAACCAAATGGGACAAAACGTGAATCAAATGGGACAAAACGTGAACCCAATGGGCCAAAACATGAACCAAATGGGCCAAAACGTGAACCAAATGAATCAGAATGTAAACCAATTTATACAGAACAACCAGTTGGGGTTTCAGAATAATCATGGTCAGATGATGCATCAGAATCAAATGATGCAAAATCAGATCATGAATAATATGAGCCAAAATCATAATCAGATTGGTCAGAATCATATGGCGCAGAATATGAATCACATAGGTCACAATGTGAACCTTAATATTGCCCAGAACAATCTCGGCCAAAACAACCAGATTGGTCAAAATATCAATCAAATTGGACAACCGAATGTCAATCAGTTGGGCCAAAACATGAATCAAATGGGTCAAAATGTTCAAATGAATCAGAATGTGAATCAGATGGGTCCAAATGTGAATCAAATGGACCCAAATGTGAATCAGATGGGTCCGAACATGATGAACGGACAATTTCCCATGTACCAATTTCCTCATAATATGATGGGGCAAAATCGTATGATGCCTCCACCTGGTATGAATATGCCAAGACAGAATTTCAGTCCTAATATGGGGCAGTTTAATCCAAATTTTCGAGTAAGTATTGATTTTGATAATCTTAATTAAAGTAAAAGACTTTAGGGTTCTGTATGCAAAGGGTAAAAAACGGGACCCTATTACTAAGACTCCGCTGTCCTTCTGTCTGTCCGTCAGAAGGCTGTATCTCATGAACCGTGATAGCTAGACAGTTGAAATTCACAGATGATATATTTCTGTTGCTGCTATAACAATGGAATACTAAAAACAGAATAAAATCAATATTTAAGTGGGGCTCCCATACAACAAAAGTGTTTTTTTGCCGTTTTTTTATAGATAATGATACGGAACCCTTCGTGCACGTTTTCGACTCGCACTTAGCTAGTTTTTTTTATTGATAATGATACGGAACCTTATGTGCGCGAATCAGATTTGCACTTGGCCGGTTTTTTCAAAATTTTTGATACACATTAGATTACATTATTGCAATTTTCGTGGAAAAACTATTTGTGTGATGAACATTGATGTTTGTTCTGTGTCTGGGTGTAATGATGTATGTATTTACAAAAAAAAGAGTTATAAGTATTCTATCAGTTATCTAGTTCCCATAGTAAAAGCTTTGCTTAGTTACGGGCTAGATGGAGCTGTGTGAAATGTTTACTAATATTTATTTATATTGTGTAGTGAATTTTTTTTTTTTTTTTCTATTTTGTAATACTAATTATTATAGTAATGTACGAATTCATTTTCTTTCCTAGGGTCCAATACCTAAACCTAACGAGCAGCAGCCCATGATCATGAATCAGCAGATGATGATGAAAAATCAACAAGTAATGCCGAATCAGCAACAAAGTTTACCCCAAAACTTACCCCAGAGTTTACCCCAAAGTTTACCCCAAAACTTGAACCAATCTCCCCAGAAGACAAAGGACAAACAGCAGCAACAGAAAAGTAGGGTTTTCAATTCGAAAACCCCTAATAATATTACGAATAACTTATCTTCGCAAGGTGAGCAATATTCTACTATCCTATATGTATTAGCAACTAGTCACGTAATTAATGCTGACTACTGCAACATATTGTGTGTAAAATTTAATGTTTGGACATGCCACTGAATACCCCATTTAAGCATCTTCAAGGACCTGAATGCCTGAAGATCTGAGTCAGATCTGAGACTTGGGGATTACAGTTGTGATCATATTAAATTATTATTTCTACAAGAACTTTTAAATGTACAATATGTATTTACTATTTACACAAAAAAAATATCTTAGGTAATTCTATCACTTATCTGGTTCCCATAAATTTGCATTCATAGGAGCTAGATGGCGCTGTGTAAAAATGTCCACCGATATTTATTTTAAAATTAAAATATTTATTTTTATTTGTAATGTTTTTCGAGCGTATGTATTGTATGTCCATTTGTTTGGCACTCTACAGGCCAAACGACTTGACGGATTACAACATAATGAGGTGTCGTTGGATTTGTCTCAATTGTGGGAGTGTCTTAAGCTATTTTTTTTTTATATAGCGCCCACTCCCCAAAAAAGAGGGGCATAACAATTTTTAGTGCTATTGTTTTATGTTTTTATACTAAGTAATTTTTATTTTATCTTGTCTTATTGCAGGATTAGTCCAACTCATTCAAAGCACCCATCCGATGCTGCAACCGTACAACAACATCAGTAATAGTTTTCACAATGCGAATCACCATCCAATGCTGAATCGGGCACAGCAGTATGTTAATCAGAATATGATGAACTCAAGAAATGGATTTCCCATTAATAGGTATGTATATATATATATTTTTAACCTGTACGCGTGGCAATTCTTTTGTGTCCGCCTAAAGCTCTTATTTCTTTAAAGTCTAAATTCGCGTAACCTCAGGATGCATGTTCTCAAACTGGGTAGATAAGTAAAAAAAATACGTAAATTTAGACAGCATTTAAAAAGGTGTTGACTAAAATGATATTTTGATGATATGTGAATAAAATACTAAATGGCTAAAATATTCTAAGATTTCCATTCTGTGGATGATCTAATTTAGACTTTAACGTAAAGGGAATAAGAGTGATCGTATTTTTAAGAAGATTTAGCTAGTCTGTGTGTGTTTACACAACAGAATTACCACCATTGTCTTTAGTACACAAATATGAAGTGGTGAAGATAGAATGTAGAAGTAGAAGTAGGCCAAAGAAAAGATGGATGGACTGTGTGAAAAATGACATGGGTATGAAAGGAGTAAGTGAAGAGATGACGTCTGGAAGAGATCATTGAAGAAAATGATAGCCAGCCGCGTTTGTTGCCTGATTCTTCTAGACAAAGCTCGCGAGGAACAAGCGTTGCTTCACCTAGCCTAGCTCCTAAGACGTTTCAAAGTGATCCTTGTGATTTTATTGAAATAAACAACTTAAGTTTGACTAAGACTTAATACAGGAGGTAGAGGTTTGATGAAAGTGGAGATGGATGTAGAAAAATTAAAAAAATATTAAATTCATCCAAATTCGTTTGGTCTTTTAAGCATGATAACGCCACAAACATCCAAACATCATAAACACTGATGATGATCCATACATAATTGATTGATATATCTTTTCAGGATAATGATGAACGGTGATGACAGTTTGAGTGATACAGACGAGTACGCTGGTTTGATGACTCAACGGGAGAAGCAATGGTTGATCAATATACAAATGCTGCAACTCAACACCGGAACACCTTATATACACGACTTTTATTACACGGTTAGTACTTACACATTGAAACTTCCTATATTCATTAATTTTATATACCTTTACGTTAGTTCTCAACTAGCGATTCATTAGTTTGATTGTCGAACTTGCCGTGTGTGAAGCCCTTAGCTGTCAAAACACAATATTCGTTTTCAATATTATATTGTTCGCAATACAAGACAAGAAACCCTTATAGTTTCGCCATGTCCGTCCGTTCGTCTGTCCGCAGCTTAGCTCAGAGACTATCAGTGCTAGGAAGCTGTAATTTAGCATGTATATACATATTAGTAATGTCAATAAAGTCGTAGAATAAAATCTTGAAAAACAATTTTTTTAGGGTACCTCCCCTACACCTAAAACTATTGGGTTTGGGGGCGTGAAAAAAATCACGGTAGTAGTACATAGTACTGAAGTTAAAAGCAAAACTATCACAGCTAAGTAGGCTATATAAGTTTATGAGTAATAGACGTAATAGTTGACCAACTTATAAAATGTACTTGAAGAAGAAATTATAATGGATTTTTTAGTACAAATACCATTGAAAAATACTTATTTATAACGTTGTCAGCTGTGTAAACTACGAAACCCTACATTGCGCGTGACCCGACACACATTTGGCCGGTTTTTATTAGGGTTACCATACCTAAAGTTTAAAACGGGACCCTATTACTAAGACTTCGCTGTCCGTCCGTCTGTCCGTCATTATTAAACAGAAAACTTATTTTCAGGTGTTCTTAGAAAGACAAGCGCAGAAGGAAAAGGAAGGCGTGAAAGAAGCACACAAAGTAAACCAACAAAATCATCCCTTCTACAGTGGGGGTAAGTTTGGGGTAATTGAATAAATTAATAAATTGATTGTCCTTGCAACTCAGTTGGAGTAATTCTGCCTTTAGTTTTGTGGGTTCGATTCCCACATGTGACAAACGTTTGTGTGATGAACATGGATGTTTGTTCTATGATATATCATAAGTATGGTATTTACAAAAATAAAATACATAAGTATTCTATCAGTTATCTGGTTTCCATAGTACAAGCTTTGCTTAGTTTGGCGCTGTGTGTAAAGTCCGCCAATATTTATATTTGACACATCTTTGAAAATGTCCAAAAGGGAGTAGACAGAGGCACGTCCGAATATTACATTTGGCACATGCCCCCACAGTTTCGCAGCAGCTAGCATTTTATACGTGACAGGTTGCAAGACCGTCGCCGCTTTTAAGAATACTAGCTGTTTTCCTCATTCTGTTCGTCAATGAATTTTGTTTATATCATTTTAGGTGTGAAACAAGAGAGTATGAGACGCGAGCGTCATAACTCCAACCGTCACAATTCCACGAGTGAAGATCCTCCCAGGACATACGTACCTACACAGTTTGAGAACTCCTTAGGAAAATTACAGGTAAATCCTAATATCTTAATCCTAATCCTGATATCCTAATATCATAATATTCAAATTTTAATATTATAATCCTAATATCCTAATCTATTTTATATTATAAAATAAAGTCGTTAGTTACACTATTTATAACTCAAGAACGGTTGAACCGATTTGGCTGAAAATTGGTGGGGAGGTAGCTTAGAACCAGGAGACGGACGTATGATACTTTTTAACGGGAACGGGAATGTGAACGGGAACGGGAACGGGAACATGAACGGAACTGGAACGGGAACGAGACACAACATTTCTAATTCTAAAGCGATACGAAGTTCGCCGGGTTAGCTTGTAATATTATAAATGTGAAAGTTTGTGAGTTTATATGTATGTTCGTTCCTCAATCAGGCCTAAACGACAAAACGGACTAAGTCGAAATTTGCTTTAGATGTAAAAATGATAAAAAGAGGGATGATTTTGGTAAAAATGGCGCTGGTGTGCAATAAATCTGACATCAGTCGTCATAGCAAAGTGCGTTACTCTATGCGATTCTTGAAGTTTGGACGGGACAACGTCTGTCGCGGGTCTGCTAGTTACGAATATAACATAAATCGGTGGAGTTTTTGCAAGATACATTGTTTTTTTTTATAGTGTGGCAGCGTGACAGCTCCCAGGAAGATAATAGACCTGGAAGTGGTCGGAGGTGAACAGCAACAGCAAAGGAGCTCTAGGGCTCCAAGTGTGGCCAGCACCACTAACCCTGCCGAGGTAAATTCACCATCTAATTATATTAAACATTTGTTTTAACTATAAATACGGCTAATTACCACGTTTTTTCTTGTATTGCTGACGTTTCGAGACAATTCAGATGCTCTTCATCATGAGCACCGCCCGCGACCGCTATCAACGGCAGATTTTTTTATTTTTTATTTATTGTCTGTTCATCTGTCTGTCTGTCACAGGGCTGTATCTCATGAACCGCTAGACAGTTAGAATTTTCACAGATTATGTATTTCTGTTGCCGCTATAACAACAAATACTAAAAATAGTCTAAAATAAATATTACTACAAACGTGTTTTTTTGCCGTTTTTTATAGATGATGGTACGGAACCCTTCGTGCGCGAGTCCGACTCGCACTTGGCCGCTTTTATAGATTTAATTATTTAAAATAAATTATTTTTACAGGTCCCTAGAGAATTGAAACGGACAAAACAGCTACTTCTTGATATCGAAGCGTTATACCTAATACTGCTGCGGTTAGAAGAATTAAACGATCCGCTAGCGATATCGAACGCGCTAATACTCAAGGTTTGTTTAATATTACGTGCATTTGTCTAATTTGTCTTAAATCCTCAAGTACAGTAGACATCCTCTCAGATCTCCAGGCCAGATTATTGAAGATTTCTAAGGGGGTAGTAGGGGGTTTTTGTTGTAAATACATACTTATTATACATGACACTCAGACACAGAACAAACATCTATGTTCATCACACAAATGTTTATCCCGGGTGGGGATTGAACCCACAACCTACAGCGCAGAAGTCAGAGCTACTACCAACTGAGCTTTGAGGCCAGTCAATGTGATATCTTGTTTTATCTTCTATAGGATAATTTAATATCATTATCTTTTTTTTTATCTTCTATAGGAAAGAGAAGAAAAACAGAAGCAACTGGAGTTGGCGTTAGCTTTGGAGAGCTCTCAAGAAGATGAGACGAATGTGTTCCTTAGAAACATTGAATCTGTTCAGCGAAAAAAGCAAGATAGTCCGAAGAGCGAGGTAGTCGACAAGAGACAGGTGCGTGTACTATATAAAATACAAAAAAATATAAAGAAGCCAGGGGATTTACTCTAAAAAAACTGGCCAAGTGCGAGTCGGACTCGCGCACGAAGGGTTCAGTACCATTATCTATAAAAAAACGAACACGTTTGGCGTATAGGAGCCCCACTTAAACGTTTATTTTATTCTGTTTTTAGTATTTGTTGTTAAAGTGGCAACAGAAATACATAACCTGTGAAAATTTCAACTGTCTAGCTGTCAGGGTTCATGAGATACAGCCCTGTGACAGACAGACGGACAGCAAAGTCTTAGTAATAGGGTCCTGTTTTTACCCTTTGGGTACGGAACTCTAAAAACGATAAACACATCGTTTCCGACTATATTTTGAAATAATCGATATCATACATTCTACTACATATAACGATTTCTAAGAGTGAGGTAAACGTGGCCCTAGTCATTTTATTTAAATAAATACCTATAGACTTTGACTTTATGATATTGGTGGACATTATCACGCATTGCCATCTAGCCCCAAACTAAACAAAACGGGTGCTATGTGAACTAGATATTTGATAGAATACATATAAACTTTTTATGTAAATTATATACATTATGATAATACATTAATAACATTAAGACATAGAATATAAGTCCATGTTCATCACACAAATGTTTGTCCTTAGTGGGAATCGAACCCACAAACTACAGCAGAGCTACTACCAACTGAGCTGCTAGGCCTGTCATTGATTATGTGACTATTAGATGTTACCTGTTTACTGAAACCATTGTCATTATTTTACAGGTTGTCAGCTTGGCGCTTCCACAAAAGCCTGCACCTGTCAAAAACTTACTGGACGAAGACAAGGATGATCTGATGAACAAAATGTTTCTTGGTCTGCTATTCAGTGACAGGTTAGCTCAGATGCTAACTGTCAGGAAAGGAAGAGTAAGTGTTAAAAGTGGCGATTTGTCTACTTATGCACTGCTATCGCAAGAATTAAACTATAAAAGTAATATTTCTTACATTCAAATTTATTAGTGTCAATAAGCTAGGCTTAAGAGGCTGTCAGTCGCTGATTGCTCTTTTTCGAAACGAAAAAAGAAATACTTCTGAACAAGCCACATCTCCTATTTTTATAAGTATATTACTTCAGGTTCCTACCTAGATTTCTATTAAGCTGAAAACATAATAGCAGAAACTTTTCACGATAAATATATTATTTCAAAATGATACGTTTTAGAATTTATGATCGAAATATTTTATATACCTACTATTAAAATCAACTTGTGATTTATTGTTAAAGATAGGTAATATGTAGATCTAGATTTCTATTAGGATAGATTTTTGATAAGTAATTATACATAATTTATATCATTAATTTATTCGAAAAGCTAAGGCGGACCACGCGCGGACGTGTGTTTGTCATCATTGCAGCGGTCGGTAGGATTATTTATCGAAGTGATTAAAGATGGGTACATCTTTATTCACATATACTATACATTATAAAATAGGAGATGTGACTTGTTCACAAGTATTTCTTTTTTCGTTTCGAACAAAAATAATCGTCGACTGGCAGCGTCTTAAAGAGATATGTAATTTTCTTGTATACATTTTGTTTCAGAGTCTAATAGTCCGTTTCGTGTCCCGCGTGCCAGCTTCCCACGCTCGCCTCCGCGGTGTGTGGGCGCGAATACTGAGAGCGCTTCCAGGTGCCTCTCGCAAGTATGACACATCGTCTATGGCGCCACTCGCGATCTACTACAAGAAGTGAGTTTTATTTTCTTTAAGTTCAAAGAATAGGATCACGGCTGTAATCCCCAAGTACGGTAGACATCCTCTCAGATCTCCAGACGCTTAGATCCTTTGAAGATGTCTAGTGGGGGTAGTCAGAGACACGTCCAAACATTATATTTGGCACATGCCCACATTTTGCAGTAGTTAGCATTCCATTCTACTATGACAGACGATAATTTCTAGGAATGAGGGCGAAATATTTCAAAGCAATGTCACTGTCTTCGATAATGTCGAAATTGTTTTGAAGATTGATTGTCTAAAGGCCAAGGGGGCGGTCAGAGGCACGTCCAAACATTACATAAGACATAGTTTTGCAGTAGTTAGCGATTCGCGTATGGGTGTCCTCTGCTTGTATGTTTATACCAAATCGGTGACGTTTTGGAAAAAGGCCAAGTCCAGATGATCAATCATTGAAGCATAATCATTCAAACATTCTCACAAACTTTGGATTAATAACATAAGTAAATATATTAGGATGTATGTATCCTATTATTTTTTTATTGTTCCATACCCAAAGGGGGACCCTATTACTAAGACTCCACTGTCCGTCTTTCTGTCTGTCACAGGGCTGTAGTTGAAATTTTCGCTTATGATGTATTTCTATTGCCGTTATAACAACAAATACTAAAAACAGAATAAAATACATATTTAAGTGGGGCTCTCCCGTACAACAAACGTGATTTTTTTTCCGTTTTTATAGACGGAATACGGAACGGATTTTTTTATATAATACGTTAGTTATTAATACTACTTAAATTAAAGATAGTTTATTTTTAAGTTTGATGGTTTTCAAGATAATGCGGTTTTAACACTTTCTCCGTCTTATCCGGGTAGACTCAGGCAAAAAAAAAAACAAAAAAAAATCTATCATCTTCTTAATTGGTATTTATTGTTGCAGGTATATAGAAAACAGTTCTGGATGGATAGCAGTGTTGGAGTCTTGCAGTTTATTAGCTGAAGCTTTCGACCCCGCGAGGACGCCCTACGCTTTATCCACCTCTGTAAGTACTATTATTCTCGTATCTCTTCTTTTCTATCTTTCTCGCTCATCCTCCATCAGTTGATATCATTCAATGAATCTTCTGGATGGTTATCCGTGATAACGGTGGACCATATAAATTTTTCGAACACAAAATTCCATTTATGCACGCTGGGATTCGAACCAACGAACTTCAGATTGAAAGTCGAGGTACCCCCCGCTCGGCCAACACGGCTGTGTATCCACAAACAAAAAATTTTTTTTTTCTTTATCTGTAGTATAGATTTAATAGATTATTTTTTTCTTCCAGTTCACACTATCCTGCGTATGCGCATTAGTGGATAAGGCGTCGACATTAGTAACAACCGCCGAAGCCACAGCCAACGAGCGACAATGGTCCAAATTCCTCAAGACCCTAGCTCGGGCACTCAAGCACACCTCGCTCAACGTAGCTCGTCCGATCCAGCCAATGCTGACAACGAAGCTGAGCTACCATCTGAAACAAATAGATCGGGGCACGATTGAAATACTGCAACGTGGAAAAGCGCACGAGCTAGCAGATATAACCAAATCAGAAGTTCAGGAACAGCTGCTGAGGCATTTATGCTAATGGTGATGCCAAATGTGGTGGATTAGCCTCTGACTACCCTTGGATATACTCGAGGATCCGTGCGCATGGTGATCTGAGATGTCTGACGTACTTGGGGATTGCAGTCGTGATCTTAGATGTGGTTCTTGATCTACCGATAGAGATGAGCGATCTCTGATAATGACAGTGATCGATTGCTAAAGCATTTGTGTGTGACGCGTTGATAGGACACTAGTTTTCCGACTATATTTTGAAAGATGGAACGACCGATATTACTTTAGACAGTTGACATCATACATTCTACTACAGACGACGATTTCTAAGAGTGCGGTTTGGTTGAATATATCGGACCGTCACTGTCGTCGAGAATGTCGTAATCGTTTTGCAGAGTAAGGGCCCTGATCATAGAAAATCATGAGTGAACAGATATAGGAGCATGATAGAAACAACAAAAAAAGATTCACTAACAGGTTTACGTTAGTCGCTGGGTTTCATGCTGTTTAATACCACCAGGTAAACCACGTAAGTCAGACTACTACTGGTGCCGATTCTGTTGGTGCCAGACTATACTACAACTAAACGGCATCCATCTCTTTCTGTTGCGTATAGTGTAAAAGAGACAGCAATCATTTTTAGTTTTTAGCCAACAGAATTGACACTTGATAATTGCGGAAGTGGTCTGAATTAATTGGTTTACCTGCAGGTTACTAGATAATGCAACAGTGGTGACAAGCTCGGCTAACTTGCAGCAACAATTTTAAAACTAACTTGACAAAGGTGGCAAATCTGGTGTCACGACAAACTAACTAAAATTTTGTAAAATACGAACTATCTTATTCTGTTCGCGTTAAAGTCTAAATTGGCGTGGCAGTTCTAAAATTAGGATTATTTAGTATGTTTTTCCATTTTATTTAGCATATTTTACATATTCAAGTGTCATTTAGTCAACATGTTGACTAAATTTAGGTTGACGTTACTAAATCACAATAATAAAACTCTAAAATTGTATTAAAACAAATTTTAAAACTGTCTCTTTAATGTTTACGCTTACTTAGACGTTATCGCGAACAGAATAAGGTCGATTATGTTTTATTAAATTTTAGTTTGTTTGTCGCACAGAATCGTCACCAATCTTTTCCATTTTGACATTTTCGGTAAGTCGAACCAATATCCAAATAGACATTAGAAGACTTGAAATGTATTTTAATAAAGACGAAGTGGACCTCGATTATGCTCCAAATTATTTTTTAAATTAGCAGCTAAATTTAGCTAAGTTTTAAGTAGTTAAAATTCGCACATTTTGATAAAAATGCCTAAAAAATTAACGCTAAAAAAATTGCGCGTACCTTTTCTCGGTTAAATTCTTAGATATTTTCTTTAGTTTTAAGTTTGCTTTTTCTCAAAAAAACGCTTATAAAAAAAAAATAAATTATTTCTCGATTCGACTTATCACAAAAAAAAATGTAGATAGAAAAATCTCAAAGCTTGTCCATAATTGTTTTTATTTAAAAAATAATCATTTATTACTTGTAAATAATAAGTACAGATTTTTATCCGTATAGATTAGAATTTTTAACATAAAAAAGCTATGATGCTTTTTAACATTACATTTTTAATCCATTGAATTTGTGACGTATATGGAAACTCGGATATGTTTTAAAATCCATATTATGATTCATAGATAGATACAATCACACACATTTTTGAAATGGTATTAGTACGAGATATGGTTAATAAATAATAAATATATTCCCTCATCTGTTATTTATTTCTAAGAATATTATGTTAAATAATATTATGTATATTGATAAATCGCAAATGGGTTGCCTAGCCTAATTAAATATACTTAATTAACGATTTTTTTTATCAACTTTCCAGATTTGTTATTGATAAAAATCTAGCATTAGTCGAGAGAATATACATACATAATATCACGTCTGTTTCAGAGAGACAATGGTTTTTCACTTGCTATAATCCTGACATACTTACCTCTTTTACTTCATTCACTCTCATCACATTCCTCATGCCTATTCGAGAGAATATTACGAGAAATTGGAAAAATAATAGGATTCTTACTTTCCCTATAATACAACTATGAAATATCTTTATCTAAAGAATAAATAATGTCCGATTTTAATCAATATTAAATTGTGGAAGTTGATAAAAATTTGTTTATTTAGGTTTATATTATTTATCAATGTTGGCTGATTTGCCTAGGCAACCCATTTGCGATTTATCAATGTACATAATATTATTTAACATAATAATTTTTGACATTATCAAATAATAGAAGAGGGTATAATTATATTTCTTAACCGTGAGAGTCACGATAATAAAATAACTTCCAACAGGTCAATTTTTGTACGAGCTGTGAACCTGTGACTTTTAAAATATGCTTTTTTTTATTTATTAAGGCTTTAGTTTAATATTTTTTATTATAAACTAATATAACAAGGGTGATTGCAAATTATAGTTTATGCGATTCTGTTGTTTTTAGTTTTAGAACTCGAAATTTTATTTTAACCGGGTTTTAGCTAATTTTATTTGGAACCCGGTTCTGGGTGATTTTAGAAACTAATTTAGCTAACTAACAATTTAGACTAGATCAATGAATGTTGGAGTGGTGATTAGACCATTGCATAAAATGTGTGTGACAAGAGGGTTGATTTTTTAAATTTCTCTTTTTTTTTTATTTAATAGTGACTGTGATCGGTAAACGTAGAGACTTATTTTTAAATTATTTTCTCTTTATGGTTTTTTAAAAAAGCAACCCTCTTCGGCCGTGGCTAAATCGCATTAAAACATTTGTTTTTTATTAATGTGAATTTAGACGTGAATTGATGAAAAATACAAAAAAAAAGTCGGGGTAAGGTAATAATAATATGGGTTCTATATTTTTTCTTATACCCATTAATGGTGGCGATTATTTTGTTTCGACAAACTGACTAAAATTTGTTAAAATACGATATCGATCTTATTCCTTTTACGTTAAAGTCTATATTCGCGTAACAATGACAGTTCTAAAACTTAGAACATTTTAGTAATTCCTCTATTTTATTTCGCACATTTGACACATCTAAGTGTCATTTTAATCGACACCAATTTACATGTTGACTAAATGTAGGTTGACGTATTAATCACATTATTATTAAATCACATTACGAAAATCGAGAATTTAGTCAACAAAACTATCCTAAGTTTTAGAACTGTCATTATAAAGTTACGCGAGTATAGACTTTAACGTAAAAGGAATAAGGTATGTCGTATTTTACGAGATTCTAGTTATTTTGTGGTAACAACAGAATAGCGACCACTTTGACTCTAGATATGTTATTTAATGAGTCTGTTTACTAGGCAAGTCTTAACCTTATGTAAAAATGCCTGTAAGTTGTATCGTTTCCTCTTAAGGAGTTAAATTAGCTTTCAAATGTTGCCAGATAAGAGTTTTTTTATTTGTAAAAACAACTTTAAGGCATTTTTTTTATTTAATATGTATGTAGTCTAAATAAATTGTATATAATGTATTAACTGCCACACTATAAGCAGAATAGAATCATATATGTTAAATGAAAAAAGTTTATTGTTAAAGAAACATTTTTTTTGTGAAATACTTTTTTTTTTATTTTCATCGAATCATAGGAGGGAAGTACTATTTTTAATAATAGTTTTTAGTTTTTTTTATCCATTAAATACATAGATTTGTTTATAGTAATGCTTGTTTGATTTTTAATTACTACCGTCGCATGAAGTTATTTTCAAACTTCAAACCCCGTTGCACACTCTTTGGGGTTGCATTTCGGGAATTCCTTTATTAGTGCGCCCCAACACATTAAAAGGAATACACCCCTCCAAATTTCAAGTTTTAGGACTAGTGGTTTAGGCTGTGCGTTGATATATATATAATAAACTAGCGACCCGCCCCCGGCTTCGCACGGGTTTAATACATATAAAGTTTATATGTATTAAACCCGTGCGAAGCGTAATCGGTTTATTAATAAACCTTCCTCCTGAATCACTCTATCTATTAAAAAAAACCGCATCAAAATCCGTTTTGTAGTTTTAAAGATATAAGCAAACATACATACATACAGACGCGGGAAGCGGAAAGCGACTTTGCTTTATACTATGTGCTGATTACCCGTGACAGACTTTGTCCTGCCCAAATCTCAATAGTCTCAGAAAAAAAACATTTAATATTTATTTAATTTGGATACCTGTTTATGCTATGATAAACTTGGAATGTGAGGGTAAATAAAATAAATTATTATTTACTATTTTTATTTGATTAAAGTCAGATATAAAAGTCTTTTTTTTTTTTACAAATATTGATCTTATAATTCACTATTTCAACATGAAGGTATCTTTCTGTTACTTAGATTTAGAAAGAATCTGTTGATTTTAGGATTAGATAATCCCATTCGTTCATTCTTGCGATTTCCATGTTCTAAAGGTAGAAAAATCGCTGCTGACACAAAAATATGCTTTTCTCTGTAGGTACATACTTCTGTGTAGCACTAACCCTCGTATTCAAGAACGACACTATGAGAACACGCACCCACAGTGGACGAAATCTTTTTTCATAAACATCACTTTATGTGTTGAGCGGCACTATGGCGCACGCATCCGTGTGCCTTTAGAGCTCAACTTTGGCCAGAGTCACACGACAATGTGCCTCTAGTCACACTATGCAGTGTCGCACAACACATATAGTGATTTTTATGAAAAAATATTTCGTCCACTGTGGGTGCGTGTTCTCATAGTGTCGTTCTTGAATACGAGGGTTAGTGTGCTGTGACCTGGGTGTCTCTTGAAAACGATAACAATATATCGTGACAGACATCACATCGTTTCCGACTATATTTTGAAAGATGGAACGCCGACATTAGGTACTTTTGAATCTTTTGATAATTGACATCATACATTCTACTACAGACGACGATCCTAAGAGTGCGGTTTGGTCGAATATATCGAAGCACTGTCACTGTCGTCGATATTGTCGAAATCGTTTCACAGAGTTAGGGCGCCTTCAGATTAGACGCTCGAGGAAGCGCCACAGAGCTAGCATACGTAAAAAAACCGGCCAATTGCGAGTCGGACTCGCGCACGAAGGGTTCCGTACTATATACCTATAAAAAACATTTATATTGTATGATGTAATTAAAAATTTACGGTTTCCGCATTTTTTACTTTATCTGTGCTATAAGACGTTGCTTCGTACCAAATTTCAAGATTCTGAGTTCACGGGAAGTAGGTACCCTGTTTTTGATTCCCTTGGCCCTTGCGAGTTTCGAACAATTGCGGCATAAACGGCTGAATCTTTTGATTGCGTTGGCTTAGAAGTTTGAATTCACAGCTCCAAGGGACAGTAGACCTGAGTATTTAATATAAATTTCAGCTTAATACCAGACAGACGGACAACAAAAAGATCCTATAAGGGTTCCGTTTTTTCCTTTCGAGGTACGGAACCCTAAAAACAGTTGCTAAAATCATTAATTATGAAGATTTTGTTGTAGCGGTTCTGTGGCGCTTCCTCGAGCGTCTAAATCTAAACTGAAGGTCCTAAGGGCCCAGGCCACAGATGAGGACTCTGTTTATGAGAAGCTGGATATCTTCAGCTCTTGCAGCAATGCGAATACAGTCTCCACAAGACGATATTTCATGTTAAATGTGGCGCGTCGCGCGTCCACCGAGCCGTACGACATGTTAAGCGTGAACAGGTCTGGGAAAAACTGAAATCAGAAGACAAAAGGTTTAATTATTAAAGACTTCAAAAAAACAAAAACAATGATTTCTACCCCTTATCTTTATTGTAGCTACTTACACCATGATTTTTAATAAATACCTACATAAAATAAAACCGGCCAAGTGCGAGTCGGACTCGCGCACGAAGTGTTCCGTACCGATATCTATAAAAAACGACAAAAAACAAGTTGTTGTATGGGAGCCCCACTTAAATATTTATTTTATTCTGTTTTTAGTATTTGTTGTTATAGCGGCAACAGAAATACCTACATAATCTGTGAAAATTTCAACTGTCTAGCTATCACGGTTCATGAGATACCTACAGCCTTATATTATGACAGACAGACGAAGTCTTAGTAATAGGGTCCTGTTTTTACCCTTTGGGTACGGAACCCTAAAAAGCGAGACACAAAAACAATTGATCGCTCTTACCGATAAGGTCAGTGTGACAATGGGTATCCTTATCGGTAAGAGCGATCTCCAGGCAACCTTTGGACATCTTCAAGGGTATGGGGGTCTACTCTTGAAAACGATGAACATTATTATATCGAGACAAGCATCACATCCTTTTAAAAGATGGACCGACCGACAAATATAGATAATTTTGACAATTGACATCATACATTCTACTATGACAGATGATTGACAGACGACGATTTCTAAGAGTGCGGTTTGACAGAATATATCGACGACAGTGACAGTGCTTCGATATATTCTATAGTTAGTGATAGATATAGTTAGTGCTCTGAGTCAGAGCACTAACTCTCCTGGAGATCAGAGAGGATGTCTACCGTTCTTGAAAATTACTCCAGGGAGACATCCTCCCAAATCTGCTGGCGCTCATTTGGTAGTCAAGTGAGTTGTCAAGGGGCACGTCCAAGCATTTTGAACCTACCGGCAGACCCATCATGGGCTCGGTGCTGAACTCTTGCGCCATCTCGTTGGCTTTCAGGATGTTGGCGCGTTGTGGCGTCACGTGTAGGAGTTGAAATTTACCCTAAAGTTAATTAAAACAAAATAACTACGTAAATGTTGGTAAAATATGCCAAAATATTGGTGGACATTTCACACAGCGCCATCTAGGCCTAGGCTAAGAAAAGCTTATTCTGGGTTTGGGAACCAGATAACTGATATACCTAATACTTTGAGTAGGTATTAAGTATACTTTTTTCTAAATACAACATTATTACAACCAGACACAGAAAAAACATCTAAGTCTGTTCATAACACAAAAGTTTGTTCTGGGTGGGAATCCACAAACTACAGCTCAAAAGGCAGAGCTAATAATACCAACTGAGCAGTGAGGCCAGTCAATGTTCGTTTGTTGCATAATAACTTCGTAACGGCTGCACCGATTACAATTAAACTTAGTAAATTAATAGATTATGACCTGGTTTAAAACATAGAATACTTTTTATCTTAGTTATACCTCTCGTTTCTTATCCACAGCCTCTCTTAACTGCATCACAATGTTCCGACTTCCGGCTGCCGCATTCCACCTGAAGCAAGCAAGCTCAGCTGTCAAAGTCAAAGTCAAGTCCTAGAAAATTTGAAATTAGGAGGGTGTATTCCTTTTGGTGTGCAGGGGTGCACTAAGAAAGGAATTCCCGAAATCCAACCTCAAAAGGGGCGCAAAGTTGAAGTCTGTTTGAAAATAGCTTCACATGAACGAAGTCGCGAGGGTTTTCACAAGTTAGGTTATAAAGCTCCTACGAGTGCTTGGGTATATATCGATTATCAATGACGTATTATATATAGACACGTTATCAACCAACATCTCGGCGCTTAAAAACGGCGAAAATACTAGATAACTACTTATACGCGTAAAGAAAGGGAAATAAAATATGACACCGTACGGCGGGATGCCTGTTGCTAGAGGGAGATAAATAAACATCTTCAGTTACGCCACAGGATAAGTAATAGTCAAATAACATTAAAAACAAACATAGCGTCGCGCGACAGGTTGGTGTGTGACTGAGCGCAATGTGGCCAATTGGCTTCATTTCATGTTGCCATTTTAGAGTGCGGACAACGTATCTATAGTTTTAATACATCACTGACACGCAAGAACAAGAATACATCATTGTCGATTATAATAAAAACTACATCACCTGCTCCACTGGAAGTTGTAGGACCTCGAGAGGAAGGCCATGGCATGGTAGTTATGCCTCTCCAGCACCCATTCCTTCGGGCACGAGCCCTCTAGATGGCTGTGACCATCAAATTCCGGAAAAAAGTCGCATGCTGCCTCTCGCATTATCTGTAAAACTATTTTAGATAGATAAAATAATACCTAACTATCGATTTTTTACATTTATATTCCGACGTTTCGACTATGTTACTATAGCCATGGTCGCGGGCGGATCAATGAATAAAAATAAATAGTTCTATATCAGTAGTTCGATATCAATAGTATCGTGATTAGTTAGTCTATTAATCACGATATGAAGAAGAAAAAAATACGTTTTCTTTACACAAGGGAAAAAAAATTGTGTGTGTCAGCTCCGACGCGCGACTGGTTTACCAGATCGTGCGTAGAGCGTACCCCCACTATAAGATGTTTTGCCATCAGTAAGAGTGAGAGAAAGCATTATAAAGTATAGGCAAAGTAAGGGTACACACTACCCACGATATAGCTGCACTGCTCACACCAAATTACTTAGAAATTTGCGCACCAAAAACGTAACGAGGTCATTCGTTCAGTAGATTTTACTAGTCACATTTTTTTCATACCGGGCGCGTTATATCAAAAACCGATTCTTAAGGAGTAAACTCCAAAAATATTCAAAATCGGATCACCAGGTAAAATATTACGGTCATACATTAAACATATAAATAGCAACAAATAATATACACGGGTCACGGACACGGTATTGATTTTAATTTTATTTTCCACTTGAGTTACCTACCACAATACCTAGTTTGAAAAATATTTTTATGTCTCATCATGGTTTTCCATCATACCCGAGTCATCCTCTTCACACGATCCCGATAGGTTAAAAAATAATGTTGGGTCTAATACTCATCATGGTTTTCCATCATACCTGAGTCATCCTTTTCACGCTGTAAGGCTTATTGAAGTGCTCCTTCAAAGCCGGTGTGGTGGCATTAGCGATCCATTTCAACCTAACAGAGTTTCCCACGCACAACCACGTCACTGTCACACACGCACCGGTGACAGTCAAAATGACACCTTTTCTGTGGAGGTAATAAATAAATAAAATAAAAATAGGATCACGTTACGACTGTAATCCCCAAGTACGGTAGACATGATGCTCTTAGATTTTCAAGCGCTTAGATACTTGAAGATGCCTAAAGGTAGTCAGAGGCACGTCAAACATTACCCACATTTGCAAGCCAGTCGCCGCTAATAATACTAACTGGTTTCCTCACAATGTTATTATTAGTTATTTATTTTTTCTGTTGTTATTTTTCTTGTTTGAGCCTTCACCTTGTTCTTACGGCACCACACTGGAGCTCTACATAGCACTATGGAAAGGTTCATTGATTAAAATGATAGGCCCCAAGCCGTGTTTGTTGCCCGATTCTTCTAGGCTCGGTCGCGAGGAACAGGCGTAGCTTCACCTAGCTGTAACTTTTTTTTTAATTATCTACCTTTTGTACCTATTTATGACTTTAAGAGTGTGAGGATGGAGCTAATCTTACCCGTCAGGATCAGGTTTTAAGTCCCATCCTTGGTATGGCATATTGCTGTACCGCAGAGTCGCTATACCAATAGGCCCTGAAATTTCACTTTCAAAACTTTCGTGAGAAGAACGATGAACAAGTAAGTGAAAGATTTTAAAATTGGTCCAGCATTATTTCTATTAGTTTATAAAATGAAATTAAATAGGTACATTTTATTTGACAAAAACCACACACAAATGACATAATTATAGTAATAAAAAACCTGCCAAGTGCGAGTCGGACTCGCGCACGAAGGGTACCAAACCATTATCTATAAAAAAACCGCAAAAAAATAATCACGTTTGTTGTATGGGAGCCCCAATATAATATTAATTTTATTCTGATTTTAGTATTTGTTATAGCGGCAACAGAAACACATCATTTGTGAAAATTTCAACTGTCACTGTTTATGAGATATAGCCCTGTGACAGACAGACGGACATACAGACATACGGACAGACGGACAGCGAAGTCTTAGATACATAACTATAGATTTTAACACGGGTGTTTATCACGTAATTACCTTTAATTTATTTTTCGTTAAACACTTGTTAAAATCTATAGTTATGTCTTAGATACAAACCTAGAAACACCGACAAGACTAGACTAGATATAAAACTCCATCTAATCATCCCATAAGAAACAGGTTATAATCTTATGACCTTACAGAGAACCCCCGTCCGGAACTGCACTGTAAGTTTGTCCTCATTGAACTTGAACTCGTTGACATAGTTCGAAGTCCAGAGTTTGCGAGGTTCCTGCCATTGGCAGACCACGGGCGGCTCGCTCCACATCAGGTCTTGGGGTAGGCTGGGGGTTGAAATAATTGCCTACGTTCAAAAAACCGGCCAAGTGCGAGTCGGATTCGCGCACGAAGGGTTCCGTACCATTATCTATAAAAAACTACAAAAAAAACACGTTTGTGGTATGGGAGCCCCATTTCAATATTCATTTTATTCTGTTTTTAGTATTTGTTGTTATAGCGACTACAGAAATACATCGTCTCTGAAAATTTCAACTGTCTAGCTGTCGCGGTTCATGAGATACAGCCCTGTGACAGACATACGGACAGACGGACAGCGAAGTCTTAGTAATAGGGTCCCGTTTTTACCCTTTGGGTACGGAACCATAAAAAACTAAAAATATAACCGACAGAAATGTAATGACCAATCGAAAAGTCTATACGATATTTTTTTTTAAGTTTTATGAAGGAACTAATCTACTAACTCCTACAAAAATAATATTTAAATGGGACCAACTTGGGACTATTAAATAAATGAATACATAAATAAATATTGGCGGACTTTACAGAACCACATAACTGATAGAATACTTATATATACTTTTTTTTTGTAAATACATACTTAATTTACATATTAACACCCAGACACAGAACAAACATCTATGTTCATCACACAAATATTTGCCCTGGGTGGGGATCGAACCCACAACCTACAGCGCAGAAGGCAGAGTCACTACCAACTATTCTCTACGTAATAAAAAAAAAACATCAAAATCGGATCACCAGGTAAAAAAAAAAAAAACACGTCGAATTGAGAACCCCATTTTTTTGAAGTCAGTTAAAAACACGCCATTAAAACACGTGCTCAAAACGGTGCAAGAATAGTACCTAAGTAGGTATTCTTATAAGCGGCGATGGGCTTGCAATCATTGTCACCACATTCTCATTCTCATTCCCATTGAGATCCCTTATAGTGTTTATCTATTGAAAGTACTTACTCTATAGAGACAAGAGCCAGCTTCTCATACTCCGTCTCTGTCTTCTTCATGTCAGCCTCTATCTCTTCCGGGGTGCGAGTGACGCCGGGCGGAGGTGGTGACGGCGCCCGATACTGAACCTGGTATTTCATCGGTTGCAGGGTTTTGGGGAGCTGGACTGGAACAAAGATTTCAATCAAATCACAAAAAAAACATCATTTTCTTTTCCTTTACCCAATGTGGGACACAGCGTGTTGCGAAGAGGATTTTGCTTATGTTTTACAACATGCCTGACCTTCAAAAGGGACCTGGAACATAATTAAAATAATAATGAACATTGGGCATTAAAATAAAATAAAACCGGCCAAGTGCGAGCCGGACTCGCGCACGAAGGGTTCCGTACCATTATCTATAAAAACGGCAAAAAAAACACGTTTGATGTATGGGAGCCCCACTTAAATATTTATTTTATTCTGTTTTTAGTATTTGTTGTGATAGCAGCAACAGAAATACATAATCTGTGAAAATTTCAACTGTCTAGTTGTCACGGTTCATGAGATACAGCTCTGTGACAGACAGACGGACAGCGAAGTCTTAGTAATAGAGTCCCGTTTTTCCCTTTGGTTACGGAACCCTAAAAAGGATAACAAGACACAGAACAAACATGTATGTTCGTCGATTACACAAATGTTTTTCCTGAGTCGAATAATGGTAAATTTTCATCTACATAGTTTCTTAAATAACGTCACAAATATTACTTGAGAAACTCGCATTATGCCCTTTCATTGGATATAAGTACAGTATCTGAGACTTTTTAAAATTTTCAAAGTGACCTCCATATTCAAAAGCTTCGTAGCGCTTACGTAGCATTCCTCGTAGCAAACTTCGAAGATGTCTACGAAATCTCTACACTCAATAGTCTTCGCACGGGTGTATTATGAAGATTAAGGCGATACTTGAAATTTTTGACTTTTTGTATGGGCTGAATCTACCCGCGATAAAAAAGTGATAAAACTGCATTATCTTGAAAACCATCAAACTTAAAAAGAAACTGTCTTTAATTTAGCTAGTATGATTATCTAACGAATTATATAAAAATGAACTGTTTAGCTATTCACAGTTTAGATTAAAAACGAAACTAGTGTTTTTGAAGAGCCAACTTTGGAAAATAAATCTATCGAGAAAAGTTTCACTAATCGTGTTTCTGTCTGTAATTTATCTAGATTTTATCCTTATGTTATCTTTGTCATAAAAAACAAAACTGTTTGTTTTGCGGTTATTGAGAAAAAACGATACTGCATTCATCAAAAACATTTATTACTCCTCTTAAAGGAAATTTTTTCATACCTTAGGTTACATTATTGCAATTTTCTTGAAGATCTCTAATTTTTTTTTAAAATAAAACTCGCTGATAATATATCTTTTGATAGGTAAAAGAGTAGTTTTTTAGTTTATCCGGTACAAACAAAAATATAAATTTTACATAATAGACTAGCAGTCCGCCCCGGCCGGCGTCTCGCACGGGTGTGTTTATAGCAATTTTTTTACACCTTGAAGTTTTAGTGGGATCCCTAATTTTATCCAGTAATAAATATAGCTTAAGTTACTCAGAGATAATGTAGCATTCTAATGGTGAAAGAATTTTTGAAATTGGTCCATTAGTTTTTTGTTTATCTATTAAAAACAAAAATACAAATGTTACCTCTTTATAGCAGTTTAGAGATTTAAGGTGTTACCTGACATTGCGCGGCAATCGAGCGAGTCAGCCGCGAGCTACTTGCCGCGCTCAGACGGTGTTATTGTTAGTTCGCACGGCATACTTGCCGCAGCTGCCGCGCTCGATTGCCGCGCAATATCTGGTCACACCTTAAGACTCACAGAACACGTTGTAATAGACAAACTTCCTCGGTCATAGATAAAAACAAACAGCTACCTGTCAATAACTTAATAATAACAATGATAGATGGATTCTCTATTGGTCACCGATTAGATAACCCTATCTGCAGATAGACTAGTCAGATTAAATGAAAACGGCAAGTGTATTACATTACTACGTAGTTTCTAAATTATTTGGTAAAAAAATATCTCTTTCTTATTTAAAAAATAATTAATATAACATAATAGTGTTGTAGTGTTTGGTGAACTTTGTAAGCTTTGTTCACCCGGTTTGTAACGTGTTTTTGATTGTGATAGGTTGCGTGTGATAAGTATTTACAGATGTGTATGTAGGTGATGTGATGTGACAAAATGTTTTTGTATCTGAAAATTCAATGTACATTATGTTTATGAGGATTATGTGAGTACCTTCTTTTGATTTTTTAGGGTTCAGTACCTAAAGGGTAAAAACGGGACCATTATTACTAAGACTTCGCTGTCCTCCTGCCTGTCTGTCTTTTACCAAGCTGTATCCCATGAACCGTGATAGCTAGACAGTTGAAATGTTAACGAATTTGTATTTTTGTTATAGCGGTAACAGAAATACATAATCTGTAAAAATTTCAACTGTCATCTATCGCGGTTCATGAGATACAGCCTAGTGACAGACAGACGGATAGACTGACGGACAGCGGAGTCTGAGTAATAGGGTCCCATTTTACTTTTTGGGTACGAAACCCTAAAAATTACATTATCAGCGACTAACATAGGATAGATTTATATATAGACATATTCACGATTTTGATTTATTTTAATGTTTTCAGTTTATACTGCTGTTTACTGCTGTCAACTGAATGCATAAAGCATAAGAAACAACAATGTCTGACAGGCTACATGACAGAGGTCCAATCATGGGTCGACAACAAAGGAGTTCTCACCATATCAGAAGGTAGCGACCTCTTTTAACCAAGAAATATATTTATTTAATTTTAATATAATTACGCGTCACGTTGTTTGACCGCGATGGACTCCTAAACTGCTAAACCGATTTTAATCAAACTTTGCACACCGTGTGCAGTTTGATCCAACTTAAAAGATAGGATGGCTTACATCTCAATTTATAGTCGCAATATTATTTTTTTGCAAATTATTTGTTTATTAAGAGGCTCCCAGTCGCTGATTGCTCTTTTTCGAAACGAAAAAAGAAATACTTCTGAACAAGCCACATCTCCTATTTTTATAAGTATATTACTTCAGGTTCCTACCTAGATTTCTATTAAGCTGAAAACATAATAGCAGAAACTTTTCACGATAAAGATATTATTTCAAAATGATACGTTTTTGAATTTATGATCGAAATATTTTATATACCTACTATTAAAATCAACTTGTGATTTATTGTTAAAGATAGGTAATATGTAGATCTAGATTTCTATTAGAATAGATTTTTGATAAGTAATTATACATAATTTATATCATTAATTTATTCGAAAAGCTAAGGCGGACCACGCTCCGACGTGTGTTTGTCGTCATTGCAGCGGTCGGTAGGATTATTTATCGAAGTGATTAAAGATGGGTACATCTCTATTCACATATACTATACATTATAAAATAGGAGATGTGGCTTGTTCACAAGTATTTATTTTTTCGTTTCGAACAAAAACAATCGTCGACTGGGAGCGCCTTAACTGGCAGTCACAATTATCGTTAGCTCCAAAAGATTCTAACAGATGACGATATCTGTTGACACAGCAACGCGTGGCCGGGTCTGCTAGTGCACACATAAATTTTCCTACTTCTGCACAAAGGTCTCCTTTTGGTGTTTTTTTAGTTAATAATTTTTTAGCAGTCGGATTTTTAGTTTTTATAATAATTTGTTTTATCTTGTAGAATTAGACGACGCCATCGATCTCTCGGCGAACGCAAACCCTGTTCCAGTGCTTCAGCAGAAGATGACCTTCATGAGGGACGTTGGAAGCGTTCACGTCAGATATTTAAGTTTGGCGAGATGCCGACTCACTGTGGTACCTACGGTATGTTAAACCGTGACATTTATGACATGTACCTATGTATTTAAAATATGGATGGACTGTGTGAAAGATTACATGTGTAGGAAAGGAGTGAGTGATGACGGCTGATAGAGGGAAATGGAAGAACAGGGAAGATGAGAACAGGGAAGAAGAGGGAAATGTTGTGCTGACCCCACTTAAGTGGGATAAGGGCAGGAAGATTATGATGGATATGGTCGATCCTCACTCTAAAATACCGGCTACATTATTTTATTTAACAACTAGCAGACCCGGCCACGCGTTGCTGTGTCAACAGTTTGCAATAAAATAATATTGCGACTATAAATTGAGATGTAAGCTATACTATCGTATAAGTTGGGTCAAACTGCACACGGTGTGCAAAGTTTCATTAAAATCGGTTAAGTAGTTTAGAAGTCTATCGCGGACAAACAACGTGACGCGTAATTTATATACCTATACAAGCTGACCCGGCGAACTTCGTATCGCTTTAGAATTAACATTCCCGTTCCCGTTCCCGTTTTCCTGCTTTTCTCTTGAAAATTTTCCTGAATTTTCTTTGCTATAAACTTTACGGAGCCCGAGACCTTTCCAACGAATGCAAAACCGTTAAAGTCAAAGTCAAAGTCAAAGTTTCTTTATTGCTTGAAATACATGTACAGAAGATGTTCATTTATAAATATATTACCAATGTACTCTGCCTATGAAGGCATGCAATATCAAATTTACAACATATCAAAAAAAAATAACAATAATAATAATAAAAATTGTAATAATTGTAATTTGTCATGATAAATTCTTGATGTCATTAAAAAAAAAAATAATAATAATAATAGTAATAATGTCAAAATACAGTCAAACACGGAAATAATTAAGTACATTAAAAATAAATAAAAGAAATAATAAATGAAAATAAATTGTGAATTAATTAATTGAGATTTTTATCATTCATGAAATCGTCTATGGAATAGTAACATTTGCTTACTAATAACTTCCTAAGCTTCCCCCGAAACAACAAACATGGCATATCTCTCATTAACTGCGGGAGTTTATTATAAATGAAAGGAGCCATACAGAATATACTCCTGCGCATAAAAGTAGTTTTAGAGTTGCGGACACAGACTTTACTATTGTCTCGTCTATTTCGAACAACAACATCAGACAGCCGACAAAACAGATGTGGGTTATTTTTTACAAACATAGCTGTTTCAAAAATATACAGTGAGGGAAGTGTTAAGATGTTATGCTTATTGAAGAAATTTTTACAGGAGTCTGTAGCCTTAAGTTTAAACATCGCACGAATGCATCGTTTTTGGCTTTTAAATACTTTATCTGTGTCTGTAGAGTTTCCCCAAAATATTACACCGTATCTGATTTGTGATGCTATCAGGCCATGGTATGCTATTATTATAGTTTCTATATTTACTATAGAAGATAGTTTATATAGAATATATACAGAACTATTTATTTTCTTACATAGGTGCTCTATATGTGATTTCCAATTTAGTTTTTCGTCAATATTTAATCCTAAAAATTTGGTATCATGAACTTTCTCTATTTTATTATCATTATATTGTATGTCAAAATCTAGGGATGTAGCCGTATTACGTTGTCTAAAATGGATAATTTTAGTTTTATTCAAATTAATTTTTAAATTATTATTATCTAACCATGCTATAATCGATGTCAATGCTAAATTAATGTCATATTTGTAGGTGTCAAAATCATTACATGTTATGGTCACTGTGCTGTCGTCTGCAAAGAGTGACATAGGCTGAATAGTGGTTTTAGGTATATCGTTAATATATATTATGAAAAGTAGTGGCCCTAGCACACTTCCTTGGGGAACCCCATATTTTATAAAACGCTCTTCAGAAAAATGAGATTCCTCGCGTCTGGTTACAAAATTTAGATTAGTTATTTCAGTTATTTGTTTTCTATTTTCAAGATAAGATTTAATCAATTGCAAAGAATTACCTCTAATACCATAAATGTCAAGTTTTTCAAATAAAATATGATGGTCAATATAGTCAAAAGCTTGTGTCATATCACAGAAGATTGAGCACACAGGTCTTCTTTTATCTATGTCATTTGAAACACGATAAAGGAAGTCGTATATCGCCATATTTATAGTTTTGTTTTCTCGGAATCCTTTTTGCTCTGTGCATAAAATATTGTTGAAATCGGTTCGTGCGTTCTGGAGTTATAGCGTCAGGAAGGAAAACCCGACTTATTTATATATTATAGATTAAGATTTACAAACTAGAATTAAACAGACAATGGCAGAATTGTGATAAATAGTTATAGCAGCCATGGAAGAAATGTACTGAATAGAGCTTTATGACAAGACCTATGTTAGATGTTAGATTTAAGTTTATGCCTACAATTTTGGTGAAATAGTTTTTCTATTCGTTATATTTTTTAGGGTTCTGTACCTCAAAAGGAAAAAATACGGAACCCTTAAAGGATTACTCGTGTGCCTGTCCCTCCTTATGTCCGAAACTATTGGGAATCAAATTTAGAAAAAAATAAAGAATTATATTTCTTTAGCTAACCACCTTCTAGCTAACCTTAGTATCCTTTCCTTAGTATCCTTTGGAAAAGAGACGATTTTTTTTATTTTTATAAGTAGGAAACGGCTTAACCGATTTTTATGAGTTTTTTGTGCACTTTTGGTAAGTATGAGAAAAGGTATAAAATTCGGGAAAAACTGAAAGTGCTTTTGTTCTGTTTGGTTATTGAAATTTGACAGGACAACATCTGTCGGAACAGCTAGTATTTATATAAAATTAGTTGTTGTATTCTTTGAATTGTAGCAAGCAAGCTAATTATAGTTCTAATTAATTAATTATAACATAATCATGATGTAGCGAATTGAATAAAGCGGATTTATCAAGACAGTTAGGTACCTACATAAGTATGTACTAATTAGTATAAGTACCTTGTAATGTGGGTTCGTTTGTTTACTGATTTGAGTCATACATCCTGCCATATACCTTTATATCAATATTTAATCTATTTTTTTATAATAAACTTTTTGGTAATTACGATTAAAAAACTAAAAACAATCCTACTAATATTATAAATGCGATAGTTTGTGAGTGGGTGTGTGTGTGTTTGTTACTCTTTCACGCAAAAACTACTGAACGGATTCTAATGAAACTTTACAGTAATATAGCATATACATCAGAATAATACATAGGCTACTTTTGATTTAGGTACCACCAGAGCGAAGCCGGGTCGGTCAGCTAGTGTTATTATAAATCTAATACAAAATTTCCAATCATCATCATTTTCATATTTTTTCCCACTTAATAATTATGCTTTACAACTGTACGATTTGCTTGGATTTGCATTATAATTTTTTATATATTATTTCGCAGGTGTTCTTATTCAGTGACTCGAAGGACCAACTTCTGTCAGATACATTGGAATATTTGACATTATATGGAAACGACTTCTCTGAAATCAGTCACCCGGGAGATATCTACGAGGTTCATATTAATGCAACGAATCCTCACGAGAAGGCGATCAATTCTCCATTTCAACGCCTAGGTACGAAATATACAACGTGTTACAAAATATAATTCATTATAATTTTGTCAACCCTAGTAAGCTGTCATGTCAGGGAACCAGATTATTTAACAGAAAGGCCTAAAATTTGCCTTTAATCTTCGTTAATACACCCGTGCAAAAGGTACTCGTAGACTGCGAATTATTAATGAACCTATTGTTTTAGCCGTGTTGGCCGAGTAGGATGTACCTAGACTTTCAATCTGAAAAATTTATATGCGCATCAAAAACACGTGCTTACAACGGTGAAGGAAAACATCGTGAGGAAACTTGTTAGTGTTCTTATAAGCGGCGATGGGCTTGCAACCTGTCACGTATGGAATGCTAACTACTGCAAAATGTGGGCATGTGCCAAATATAATGTTTGGACGTGCCTCTGACTACCCCCACTAGACATCTTCAAAGGTTCAAGCGTCTGAAGATCTGAGAGGATGTCTACCATACTTGGGGATTACAGTCGTGATCCTATTTATTTTATTTGTTTATTTGTTTTATGTCCGCAGCATCGGTAACTTGGTCCCTTGGATTCAGAGAAACTAACTTCCCACAATTACGAGAGCTGGATTTGAGAGCATGCTCAATACAGATCATAAGCGACAACATATTCAATGGCATGACAAATCTAAAAGCGTTATATATCGGAGAAAATCAGGTCTTCTATATAGATGCGAACGCGTTCGCCGGCTTAAAGAACCTGATACATCTAGACTTTAGTAAAAACACTGCTTACGGCGAGAAAGGGAAAGTACAATCACTCTCAACAGAGTCTCTATACGTGTTCAACCCGTTGAAAAACCTGCTGTCTTTGGATCTGTCATTCACGAAGTTGACACAGCAACATGTTTGCATGCTGAGAGGCATCAGTTCAAAATTGACAAGGCTGTCGCTTTGTGAGACAGGCCTGGTGAATCTAGAAGACGGTATACTCAACAGAACAGCTCTAAGAATCTTAGATCTGTCAGGAAACTATGGCATATTTAGCGGAAGTAAAACACTAAGCGGGTTAGAAAATACATTGCGGGTTCTGTATGCAAGAGACACGGGGTTACGAACGATGGATGTCTTTGAGCGGTTTTCTCGACTTGAAATATTAGATTTGTCATTGAACGAAATATCAGTAGTGAGTCCGCAGGTGACGGTAACTTTGAAGAGCTTACAGATTCTTAGTCTAGATCTAAATAGGATCACGACGTGGTTCACCTCAACTTTTTCTTTAATTCCATCGCTTAGATTACTGTCACTTAGAGAAAATAATATAAATCTAATAACGGAAGAATTGATAGATGATATATCAATGGTGCAATACATCGCGATGTCTGGTAACTTTATCATTTGCAATTGTTACACCAGAGACTTCTTCGATTTGGCGTTGCAAAATGAACAGCATCGCAGAAAATCCAACATAACTGGGGAGATATCGAACAACGAACGGTATCCAAACGAATACCATAGATATCATAGAGGATTCATAGATTATAACAAAATAATAGCGGGTAGAAACGAAGTGACCATAAACTGTACTAAAGATACGTGCTACGATTTTAACGAAGAGTTACAAGGCAGTTTTCTACTCTTAGATTACCATGTCGGGAGTTACATGTGCTTGTTGGCGGCTGAAAGTAAACCGATAGAGTTCTCCGAAATGGACAGCTGCAGTCGAAGTGCAAGAGATATAAACTATGATAAAGTTATACAAAATAATGAAAGGAGGCTGTATATTTTATTAGCGATACCAGTTTTTATGCTGATGTTGATCGTGGCGTTCGTTTTTAGGAGAAACTTTAGATACTTTTTGATTACGTTGAGAAATTCTGCTATGCTGAGCGTGATTCATAAGCATGAGTTTGTTAATGGTAAGTACTTATTTTTTGAGAACCACCTTAAAAAACCGACCTTAAATATTTGTTTTATTCTGTTTTTAGTATTTGTTGTTATAGCGGCATCAGAAATACATCATCTGCGAAAATTTCAACTGTCTAGCTATAACGGTTCATAAGATACAGCCTGGTGACGGACAGCGGAGTCTTAGTAATAGGGTCCCGTTTTTACCCTTTGGGTACCTACCACCTACCTATTTTTTTAACTAACTAATTGATAATTCCAGACGGCACAATATTCCATTACGATGTGTTTGTATCGTATTGCAATGAGGATCGCAACTGGGTGTTGGATCATCTGCTGCCACACCTGGAGTCTGATGCTGGTATCAGCGCTTGTCTCCACGAGAGAGACTTTCAGGTAACTAACCTAAGGTTCTTTGTAGGTTTCAAAGTTGAAATGAAAGTCATATATTTAAAAAACCAAGTGCGAGTCGGACTCGCGTTCGAAGGGTTCCGTACCATTATTTATAAAAAACGGCAAAAAAAAACGATGTTTGTTGTATGGGAGCCCCCTTTAAATATTTATTTTATTCTGTTTTTAGTATTTGTTGTTAGATCAGCAACAGAAGTACGTAATCTATAAAAATTACAACTGTCTAGTTATCACGGTTCATGAGATACAGCCCTGTGAAAGACAGACGGATAGCGAAGTCTTAGTAATAAGGTCCCGTTTTTACCCTTTGGGTACGGAACCCTAAAAAACTGAAAAGAAAACCTACGAAAATGTTTTGACCGATCGAAAAGTCAAGGGAGTTATTAGTAGGATTCGTTTTTTAAGTTTTATGAAGGAACTAATTCATGAATATACATAATTTAAAAGGGACCAACTTGGGATCATTCTCTACTGTAAAGAATTGGTCCATTGGTTGAATTGTTGGTAAAAACTAGCCAAGTCAAATCTTGAATGACAATGTTCCTGTAACTAAAACTTTAGAATGTTTCTACACAGAACTTGGCACTCTTATAGATCTCAATTATTTTGTGGGCCATGTCGTCACAGACGCAAGACGCATATTCTTAAAGGGCTGTATGTCGACGATTGCTCTTTTTCGAAACGAAAAAAGAAATACTTCTGAACAAGCCACATCTCCTATTTTTATAAATATATTACTTCAGGTTCCTACCTAGATTTCTATTAAGCTGAAAACATAATAGCAGAAACTTTTCACGATAAAGATGCTATTTCAAAATGATATGTTTTAGAATTTATGATCGAAATATTTTGATACCTACTATTAAGATCAACTTGTGATTTATTGTTAAAGATAGGTAATATGTAGATCTAGATTTCTATTAGAATAGGTTTTTGATAAGTAATTATACATAATTTATATCATTCATTTATTCGAAAAGCAAAGGCAGATAAGGAGAAAATGGTTATTGAGAGGTGGGTAAAGCTACCCCTATTACTTGCCTACGTAGGTACCAGCAACGCGATCTCATAAAAACTGTCGATAATATTTACGATACGCATACGCCATCTAGAGCTTGCCGTTGTTAACTGTCTTAGTCGTTTCTGCCGCGGTTTTAGGAACTGGTAGCGCCTTAATATTGAATTTGACTCTGAATGAATGAATAAAGATTGACAAAACGGGTATATAAGGCGAGTGAGAACGAGTAGGACCATTGAAGGAGGAAGACCTCGGCGTATTTTCTTGGATCAAATTGGTGACGTTTTGAAAAAGGCCAGGTCAAGGGTACTTTAAATCGACGAGCATGCATGAGGGAGATGATGCGAGTGAATGAAGCAAAATAAGTATGTCAGAATTGTAGCAAGTGGAAAGCCATTGACTCTGCCCTTCGGGGAAACTGGCGTGATTTTATGTATGTATGTACTAGCCGACCCGTGACAGACGTTGTCCTGTCAAATTTCATAAATCGAATAGAAAAGACTGAATGTTTTTTGTCTGTGATGTCAGATTTGTTGCTGACCAGCGCCATTTATACAGAAATCATCCCTTTTGCATTTTTTATCGTTTTTGGGATGTTTTTCATATTTTAAAGTAGTCTATTATTTATTCGGGCATTATATCTACATCTACAGCAAATTTCAAATTAATCCGTTTTGTCGTTTAAGCCTGATTGAGGAACAAACATACATACAAACTCACAAACTTTAGCAATTATAATATTATTACGATGTACTCGGCTCTCAATTAACATTAGTGTTTTTGTTGGGATTTTTTTTATCTGTTATCAGGTGGGACATTCGATCCTCGAGAACATTGTTTACTGCATGGACCGCTCGCGGTCTATCATGCTGGTCATCTCGCAGAGGTTCCTGCTTAGTCAATGGTGTCAGTTTGAGATGCATTTAGCACAACACAGGTGAGGCATTAGATTATGGATTATTCTAAGATCGCGCAAGCCGAAGAAAATCAGGGCGTTGAGTCGAGTTTCGGCAAAAAAAACGTATTTCTATTTATTTAAAACTAGCAGTAGGTACGCGGGATGTCGCACGGGTGCGGTGTAACATTTTATGAGTAAGTTTTTTACACCTTGGGTTACATTATTGAAGTTTTAGTAGGGATTCCTATTTTTTTATAATAATAAATATAGCCTATGTTACTCAAAGATAATGTAGCATTCTAACGGTGAAAGAATTTTTGAAATCGGTTAAGTAGTTTTTGAGTTTATTCGTTACAAACGTACCAAAATATGAATGTTTCCTCATTCCAATATTATTAGTAAAGGTATTAATTTAAACTAGTGGAAACAGTCGCGACTTCATTCAAGTGAAGTGATTACTTAATTATTTATTTCTATTATTTATTTTAAATGTATCTAATTATATTCGTGTTTGATTTTATTTTGACATTATTACTATTATTATTATTTTTTAATGACATCTTAAATTTATCATGATCACAATATTTAATTACAATTTTTATTATTATTATTATATTTTTTGAATAATAATTGTTGTAAATTTGATATTGCATGCCCTAGAAACTTGACATTTGGAGGGTGTATTTCTGTTGGTGTGTAGGGGTGCACCATGAAAGGATTTCTCGAAATTCAACCCCCAAAGGGGTACAGAAGGGGTTTGAAGGGGGTTAAGTGTTTGAAAATAACTTAAGGTGTACGAGGATTTTCACTAGTTTTTACATAGTATGTTTCAAACCAATTAAATTACTAAATCAAATTACAGATTACTAGAGACACGCCGCGAAGACCTAACTCTGATCCTCCTGGAAGAGATCCCGCGACGCCTACGTCCCAACACTCTTCATTACCTGATGCTGACAAAGACATACATCGTGTGGCCGAAGAATGACAACGAACGCGCTGCCTTCTGGAGGAGGATAAGGAAAGGACTAGTCACCATGAAGCAAAGGCAGTCCGCGATCGATGTGTCTTTAGCTTAAAATCTGTCATTGATACCGATTATGCCAGACTAAATTAAAACTAAACTTAACAGCATCCATCTCCTTCTGTTTCGTATAGAGTAAAAGAGACAGCAATAATGTTAGAGACGTCCAAATGGTTTTTAGTTTAGTTTCGTAGAATTGAAACTAGTCTGAGTTTAAATAGTAGGTAACATTTTTTAAACTATAAAGGTTAGGAAATGTTTTGACCAATCGAAAAGTCCTAAGACGATATTGATTTGATATCTAATACATCTACATAATATAGGTACTAAGTAAATGAATAATCACTACATAGTATAAAGCAAAGTCGCTTTCCGCTTCCCGCGTCTGTATGTCTGTATGTATGTTTGCTTATATCTTTAAAACTACGCAACGGATTTTGATGCGGTTTTTTTTAATAGATAGAGTGATTCAGGAGGAAGGTTTATATGTATAATAACATGCTACCCGTGCGAAGCAGGGGCGGGTCGCTAGTTATTATAATAAAATAAAACTCAAAAAATTCTATACACTTATTTTTTTACAAAAACGTGTTCAGGAAAACTCAAATAATAAGACCCAATTTTTTTTATCAGGTTGGTTAGCATGAACCTTTTTCGTATCGACAACGTATCGTCCAAATGCCAAAACTGACACTTTTACTATACAAAAAGTGACAGTTTTGACATTTGAACGATACGTTGTCGAAACGATAGCAGTTCGTGCTCAGGCCACAGAAGTCTTTGTTATTTATTGTTATGTTTAAAGTGTGAATGTATGAATTATCATTTGTATTTAAGAATATTAAAGCTAAGTTTCAAGCTTGTGTGATCTTGTTTTTATCCCTATTGCGAAAAATCCTCTGTCTCCTTTGTTTTCAGGGTTCTGTACCCAAAGGGTAAAAAGGGTCCCGTTTCCTAATACTTCGCTGTCCGTCTGTCCGTCTGTCTGTCACAGGGCTGTATCTCATGAACCGTGATAGCTAGACAGTTAAAATTCACAGATGATGTATTTCTGATGCCGCTATAACAACAAATACTAAAAACAGAATAAAATAAATATTTAAGGGGGGCTCCCATACAACCAACATGATTTTTTTGCCGTTTTTAATAATAATGGTACGGAACCCTTCGTGCGCGACTCCGACTCGCACTTGACCAGTTTTATTATAAAGGGTGTCCCAACAAGAGCGCAATTTTTAAATTTTAAATAAAACACAGATATTTAAAAAAAAGTCGTGAAACTTTATTATATCGTAAAGTAGACAGAATGAGGTTATGTATGGAGCAATATATCGTGCAGATGGCCGCGGCGGCTTTGCTGGCATGCACGCGATCTTTTAATGAAATTTTCAATGACCGTTTTGCATAAATGCTGCGGTATTTCATTAATGCAGCGTCCAATTTCCTCTTTTAAGGCTTGAGTCGTCGTCGGCTTATTCGCGTAAACCATCGACTTCAAAAAACCCCAAAGAAAAAAATCTAATGGTGTTAAATCGCACGATCTAGGCGGCCAATTCTGATCTCCAAAACGCGAAATAACACGACCGGGAAATGACTGATGCAGCAATTGAATTGTTTCTCTGGCTGTATGACATGTAGCGCCGTCTTGTTGGAACCACATGCCCTCCACATTCATTTCTTCAATTCTAGGCAAGAAAAAACTGGTTATCATTTTCACGATACCGAACACCATTGACTGTTTTTTTTGACAATTTCACAACAATTTTTTTTATTTTGACAATTTCACAATGAGAATGCGTTGTTCATTCGTGTAGCGCTCCATTTTTACTAACCTCGTACCTTCTACTAGCAAACAATAACAATTGTTCAAATGTCAAACAATGACACTTCGAATGTTGCCAGATTTAAAAATTGCGTTCTTGTTGGGACACCCTTTATTATAGATTATAACACTCAGACACAGAACAAACATCTATGTTCATCACACAAATATTTGGCCTGAGTGGGGATCGAACCCACAACCTACAGCACAGAGGCCAGTTAGGATATCGCATCTAGTAGATTCAGAGAAAATTGGCTGTGACGGACATATAGACACGAGTGATGTTTTAGTACGGAAGTACGGAATCCTAAAAAGTAAAGGTTTTATTATAAACTTACATGTTGTCAGAGTGATCCCGCGCCTCATCCTCTTGGGCTGAGGTGGGGTCATCAGGAGGTCCAAGTTAAGTACCCCACCGCAAATCCTTGAAATAATAAAATTAAGTTGACAGCCGTGTTGACCTAGTGAGAGGTAGAAAAGAAGAAAGAAAGAAAGAAAAAATTAAAATATATTTATAGGGGGAACGATATGTGTAACTGAGTACAAAGTATATCTCCTCATAACAATTCTCTTAGCCAAAATTTGACACACTCTGTCTGTTGTGAATGTAAGTGTTTGTGTATTTGTGTATCAGCGTGTGCGTGTGCGTATGTGTATGTGTGTGTACCTAAGTATAACCACGCAAGGGGTTGTCTGTGTACTGAGCTTTTAATTGGAATGCGAGTTATATGGTATCTGTATGTTCATTTAGGTACCTGTACTTTCTCAGGTTTATTTCACCAGCTCGTGTTCTAGTCAGGCTGGTCTTCAGGTACTTAGCAAAGGCGAGCTCTGAAATAATTAAAAAAAACATTATTATATCAAGGAAAGAATCATTGAAAAATAACCGGCCAAGTGCGAGTCGGACTCGCGCACGAAGAACCCTTCGTACCGTACCATAAAAAACGGCAAAAAACATAAAAATCATATTGTATAATTACTTATCAAAAATCTATCCTAATAGAAATCTAGATCTACATATTATCCTATCTTTAACAATAAATCACAAGTTGATTTTAATAGTAGGTATATAAAATATTTCGATCATAAATTCTAAAACGTATCATTTTGAAATAATATTTTTATCGTGAAAAGTTTCTGCTATTATGTTTTCAGTTTAATAGAAATCTAGGTAGCACTGGCAGCCTCTTAACTGCGATCTTATTGTGTTTTATATCACAGTGTGATCTAAACACTTAAGTCACGCTTCTCCATGACCCAATAACACCGTGCAAAAATGAATCTATTATAGGTACTCATTTCAGACCTCGGCGTATTTTCTTGGACAAGATTAGTGAAAAAAGGCCAGGTCAAGGGTACTAAACCGACGAGCATAAGGAATGTGATGAGAGTGAATGAAGCAAAACAAGTATGTCAGGATCGTAGCAAGTAAAAATCTCTGCCTATCCCTCTGAGAAACTGATTTTATCACTACATAGTATAAAGCAAAGTCGCTTTCCGCTTCCCGCGTATGTATGTATGTATGTTTGCTTATATCTTTAAAACTACACAATGGATTTTGATGCGGTTTTTTTTAATAGATAGAGTGATTCAGGAGGAAGGTTTATATGTATTAAACCCGTGCGAAGCCGGGGCGGGTCGCTAGTGTATGTATATAGGTATGTTTGAGAAGATATTCACATTCACATCAAACATTAGGGGGCGTTCATAAATTACGTGAGGTGTTTTTTTAAATTTTCTGTCCCCCCCCCCCCCCTGCTGAGATGTCGTGAGATTTTATTCAACCCCCTCCCCCATCTCCCAATCTCACGTGAGATTTTTCAAAGTGTGGGTTTCTTATGTAAACGCGTTGGATTTATATTGTAAAAAGAAAAAAAAATATTGCTACGTGCTTTTGACTAGTAATCAATATTGCTGAGAGTTATAAGTGTAATAAAAATTTAACAATAGAATACTTAAATCGTAACTACTGCGATTCAAACGATGACGCCTAAGATTATAATAAAAATAGAATAAATAGGATCACGACTGTAATTCCCAAGTACGGTAGACATTCTCTCAGATCTCCAGACTCTTAGATCCTTTGAAGATGTCTAGTGGGGGAAGTCAGAGGCACGTCCAAACATTATATTTGGCACATGCCCACATTTTGCAGTAGTTATTCATATTCATATTCATTTATTGCTCCAGTTGGTACAATGGTCTTAACATATTTGTACAGAGTTTCTCAACATGGGCCCCGCTAGGGCACTACAATAATATATTATTCTAATTACATACTAATTAAAATAATAATAATAATAATAATATATTTATATAACTAAATATATATAATTAAAATATAAATCTTTGTTTATTAATTTTTAACCATAAATTAGCATTAGTTAGCATTCCATACGAGACAGGTTGCAAGCCCATCGCCGCCGATTAAATCTTAAGCATGTACAATCTGAATAATGGACCAAAATTGTATTTTTTTTTTTGTGTCAATCAGAAAAAAAATTGCGTGATATTTACCGAGACCCCCCCTCTCTCCAACGTAAGATTAGATGAGATTTGGCTCGACTCCCTCCCCCCCTTAAACATGTCACGTAATTTATGGACGCCCCCTTACCGTTTTGTTCTCCAATAAATGTCCTCGGATCGGGTAAGAATGGTGGCTCCATCATATTGAGATTGTCTAAATCGTCCTTTTCTTTTTCGTTTTTGGTGTAGCTGAAATTATACAAATATAGGTGATGCGAAATGCAATAAGATACTACAAACAGACCGACAAAGTTATTTTCACATTTATATTGATAATCTATATATAATCAATGCCACTTTTCGTTGTAATTTTGTAACTCAACGGGCTCACCTATCCAAACAAAATGTTTAGGCTTTGTTCGGACTATTTAGTAGATGGTTTATGTGAATTTTGCACAAAATCGGTAGAGCGGTTCTTCATTTATTACATTTTTTGTAACAAATGAATTCAATAAATGGCGTATCATTTTGTAAATGGAGATTTTGCTGTCAATAAATTATAGAAATTTGACAGGACAACGTCTATCACGGGTATTATTAGTGTAAATTTATACCCACCTATCCACTGCTAGGAATATTATATTTTCTTGTAATTTAAGGTGAGAGCGCTGGTTGTTGGCATTTTAACAACATTTTAATTATCAAATAAACGGTTTATATTGAAAAATTGATAGACTAGAACATAGAATAGAATATTTATCTATCTCTTCTCTTAGGTTAAGCAAAGGTTTTGTAACATGCTATATTTATTTATTAATTATTCATATTAGACAAAACGGGATATTTTATTTATTTCAGTGAACATAAGTACATGTGAATAAAAACTATGAACACTGGAAAATGCATTAGTATAAAAACTGTGTCGCGCTTTCCAGTGCCCGTCCTTAGGACTAGTTGAAGAACCAGACGTTCCTGATAATATAACAATTAAACTATTTAACTTTTATCTTTTTAACTATTTAACTTAACTTTTTTTTATAATAACAATAATAAGTTTTTAAATTTTAAAATTTTATGTATAAGGAAACTTAACCAGAGCTATAAATATATACATATTTAGTTATGGTCAATCAAATCTAGAGGTATATAAGCTGGACAGAAAAAATATACAAATACAAATATAGAGGTTTTACGTAGAATACAGGAAAAAAGGATCCTATTAACAACGATTGAGAACAGAAGAGGGAAGATGGTTGGCCACCTTATACGGCACGACAGTTTTATAAAGACTATAATGGAAGGGAAGATTGAAGGGAAGAGAGGAAGAGGAAGGCCACGAATAAGCTACATGAGCCAGATAAAGGAGAAAATAGCTGTCGTGTCGTATAAGGAAGTTAAAGAGACGGCACTGGAGAGAAATAGATGGAGAGAGCTGCATCAATTACACCGACAAGAGCACATCAGCTCTTAAGTTAGAAGAAGAAGAACACATCACAACTGTCACTAATCAAAACGGACCATAGACAAAGAAATGTAATAACTATAGATTTTAAACAAGTTTGTTTGCTATGCTTAGATATTGATTGCCAAAATTGAAAATTACCAAAACAGGCACCACAACCGGGTCTAATCCTGTTTTTTTTATACAAAATGAATTATCCTATTCTATTCATGTCATCTGTGATGAAAAATAATCGTCAGCTACTTACGGGTTGGCCTTTAAAAAGTTCTCCAACTCTCGAATCTTCTCTCGAATCTCCTTGTAAAACTTGGTGCGTATCTCATCCTGCTCCTTCTTCAGCTTGTACGCATCAATGTGCTCTTTCACGTTGAATATGAACAAATCTGGAATTAAAATTATATCCACCTTAAATTAATGGTAGTCAGAGGCACGTCCTTATTACATTTGGCACCAAGCCCACGTTTTGCAGTTAGCATTCTGTCGTGACAGGTTGCAAATCTATTGCCGCTTAAACAAATAAAACTTAATAGGATCACGACTGTAATCCCCAAGTACGGTAGACATCCTCTCAGATCTCCAGACGCTTAGATCCTTTAAAGATCTAGTAGGGGTAGTCAGAGGGTGTTATTCGAACTCACGACTTTCAGATTGAAAGTCAAGGCACCTCCCACTCGGCTAACACGACCAATCGCCGCTTATAGGTACTAACTGCCTTCTGACGCACGTTGCAATGACGACTGATGTCAGATTTTTTTTGCACAACAGCGCCATCTATACCCAAATCATCCATTTTGCGTTTTTTAAGATTTTGGGGATGCTTTTCGTATTTTAAAGTAGTCTATGTTATATTCGGGCATTATATCGACACCTACAGCTAATTTCACTTTAACCCATTTTGTCGTTTAGGCCTGATTGAGGCACAAACATACAAACCAACTCACAAACTTTCGCATTTACAATATTATTAGGATTATGAAGTTGATACAAATAAATTTAAATATATGTAGTTCGGAGTCTTAATTAAAATTATAATATTCTTGTATTGTGCAACAAAGTTTTTTCTCTTTATCTATTTGTCAAGCGAAGCGAAACAACATACCTTCGTATCTATTATGCAGGTCAGTTGTTAAAGCGTAGCTTCTGGAACTTTCACTCAGCAGGTCTATCATAGACCTGGCCGCACGCACACACACGCACGAGCCGTCTATTATCTTTGGCAGTTTCACACCAACCTTCATGGCTGGAAAAGCGAGTTCCACCGGCTCTCTGGGGAAGAGATAAGAATGTTATTAGGGTTCCGTACCCAAAGGGTAAAAACGGGACCATATAACTAAGACTGCGCTGTCCGGCTGTCTGTCTTTCAAGAGGCTGTATCTTATGAACCGTGATAGCTAGACAGTTGAAATTTTCACAGATGATGTATTTCTGTTGTCGCTATAACAACAAAACAGAATAAAATAAATAGTTAAGTGGCTCCCATACAACGATTTTTTTGTTAATGGTACGGAACCCTTCGTGCGCTAGTCCGACACGCACTTGGCCGGTTTTTTTTAGTATTTTGTTGTTATAGCGGCTACAGAAATACATCATCTGTCTAGCTGTCACGGTTCATGAGATACAGCCTTGTGACAGACAGACGGACAGACGGACAGCAAAGTCTTAGTAATAGGGTTCCGTTTTTACCCTTTGGGTACGGTACCATACAAAACAGCAAGTGGTCTGCGAGACGCATAAGTTCAGGGTCTAGTAGACCACTGCAGTAAAAGACGCAACTCACGGATAAGGCTCTACCGGCTTCCGTTTTCTTGTAGGCATTCTCACTGCAACCCAAAGGTTCAGCCGAAGTCCCTTAAACTCCCGCTGGTATATTGCAAGCTTTATAGACTCAAACTTGAGATGTTTCTCCAGGTCTCGGAGTAGCGTGTACGATGCGATTTGAATGGCGAAGGATAGTTGCGCTCTGAGGGCTAGACGGACCTGTAAAACAAATTACACTAACATAAAATAAGATTGCAAAAAAATAATAACTAAAAAAATGGGTAGGCGCAATATTTAAAAAAAATATAGCCTAAGTACTAAAGTACGAATAAAACAAAAATATAAATCGGTCAAGCCGTATAGCAAAACTAGTAAACAGCATTCATTTTTATTATATTACTAGCTGCTTGCCCCGGCTTCGCACGGGTGGTAAGTTTGTGAGTGTGTGTGTTTGTGTTTGTTACTCTTCACTACATAGTATAAAGCAAAGTCGCTTTCCGCTTCCCGCGTATGTATGTATGTTTGCTTATATCTTTAAAACTACACAACGGATTTTGATGCGGTTTTTTTTAATAGATAGAGTGATTCAGGAGGAAGGTTTATATGTATAACTAGCGACCCGCCCCGGCTTCGCACGGGTAGCATGTTATTATACATATAAACCTTCCTCCTGAATCACTCTATCTATTAAAAAAAACCGCATCAAAATCCGTTGTGTAGTTTTAAAGATATAAGCAAACATACATACAGACATACAGACGCGGGAAGCGGAAAGCGACTTTGCTTTATACTATGTAGTGATAACATGCTACCCGTGCGAAGCCGGGGCGGGTCGCTAGTTTACTCATAAACTACAGAACGGATTAAAATAAACTTAACTGTAATATAGCTTATACATCAGAATAACATATAGGCTACTTTTTATCCAGGTACCACCCTTGCGAAGCCGGAGCAAGCAGCTAGTATTAGTGTGATATAAGATTTATGCTTATGTACCTCATTATAACTTTGTGCTTGTAGAGGCGTGTACTGTCTCGAATTAGCTACGAATTCTTCCAGCATCTCCAACATCTGTTGAGTTATAAATCTGTTTAAACTTGAGCATCTACGAACATTTTAATTATAAACAAATGAAAACAAATTTTATTTTATTACGAAAAAATCACCCAATTTTAAAATTAACTGTATCTGTTTCTGTTTATTATAACCTGTTCCTGTCTATCCAAAGGTTGCCTGTAAGATATCGCTTTTAGCGATAAGTCCGCCCATTGTTACACAATTTTTAGGGTTCCGTATCCAAAGGGTACAAAGTGTGGTCTGTCACAAGGCTGTATCTCATGAACCGTGATAGCTAGACAGTAGAAATTTTCACAGATAATGTATTTCTGTTGCCGCTATAACAATAAATACTAAAAACAGAATAAAATAAATATTTAGGTCAAGGTCATTCTCTACTATACTATGCATGTATTATACATATAAACCTGTCTCTTGAATCACTCTATCTATTAAAAAAAACCGCATCAAAATCCGTTGCTGTCTAGCTATCACGGTTCATGAGATTACAGGCTTGTAACAGACAGACAGACAAACAGACGCACAGCGGATTCTTAGTAATAGGTTCCCGTTTTTATCCTTTGGGTACGGAACCCTAAACAGAAAATATACGACATAATGCGGTTAGGTTAGGTTACTCCACAAAGACCTTATCAATATACAGTGAGCCTAATGATGTTTACACTGTTTTACTTAGGTAATGATGTTCAATATTGATGTTCATCACCACTTACCGGTAAAGATTCGATACACCGCCTATCTAATTCGTTGTCATCAGTGAGTGTGCCCTTCTGCCAGAGATGCAAGTAGGTATTCATTTGAGTCACGACCCGCGGGTCTGGGAGACCGTCGCAGCGTAGGTATTGTTGCCACTTGGGAAAAATAAAAGACACATTACGGGTTAAGTTGCCATAATCATCATTTCATAATCTAATATTAGTTTCTAGATAGAATAGATAAATTATCACGCAACTTTTTTCAGCTTATATTCAGGAAATCGATTTTTGAAGACTTTACTATAATAAATAGAGAAATTCCTTAAAATCAAAAGACAAGACTTTTCCTATATCTAGACAAATTATCTCTACATGAAATTTCATCACAATCTGCCCAGCGGTTTGGCCGTGATAACGTCACAGATAGACAGACAGACAGACAGACAGAGTTACTTTCGCATTTATAATTATAGTTTTGTAAGTATATTATTAGTAAATTAAAATAAAATTATGTACCTAATTGTAACATAAAAAAACAAACCTCGGCATCCATTTGCTTCTTATTTTCAAAATCGATCTTCTGCTTTTCGAACTCTGTAAAAAGGTAGAAATTTGAACTATATCTCATCATCATCATCATCTGATTGCCCGTATCCCACTTCACGTGTGGTAGGCACATATTTTTCTTTGCCACTCACTTCTTTCGTAAAAACATGTTGTAGACTCAGACTAACAAAACTATAAGTACGTACAGAGCCGATAAACAGGCAGGCGGACAGGCATAGGCACATTTAAGCAGACAGACAGACACGAGTGAAGGTTCCTAAAGATCCTTGATTCATCTTATTTGTGTTTTTATAATACGTATCTATGTTAGTTTGTAAGGTATTTATTAATATGGGCCTTAGTTTTTGTATATTACATTAGGTACTATTGTTGCCTGAAATAAAGATTATATTTGGGGGCACGGCAGTGCCCCCGCCAAGTCGAGCGCGAAGCGAACACTGCCGTACCATCCTTTACTGGAACCATTTCGCCGCATTTTCAGGCTCCTATTTGAGAACCTCTGGATAAGACCAGAACGCTGAAATTTTCGTCATCCAGTAAGCCATAATCACATACTTAAATTATTATTACTAGCTGACCCGTGCCCGCTTCGCTGTGCGTAAGACATTTCTAATACCATCGTTGACTTTTTTGTAGACGTTTTTAAGGTGTACATGTACAATACTGTAGTACATTATTTTGATATATCTCGTGGGGTTCAGCCAGCATTTGCAATGTAAGCGCAAAAAAATGTGTTTATTTACGACATCACATTAGAAACTTCTAAAATTATCAGTGTTTCTCTACTATATTATGCATGTATTATACATATAAACCTTCCTCTTGAATCACTCTGTTTATTAAAAAAAAACCGCATCAAAATCCGTTGTGTAGTTTTAAAGATATAAGCAAACATACATACATACATATTACATACAGACGCGGGAAGCGGAAAGCGACTTTGCTTTATACTATGTAGTGATTATTATTACTTTGGAATAAGTTGACAGTCTTCTGTAGGAGGTCCCTCCTGACCTCCTGCTCGCTGTTGTCTTTCGCCATCAGCTCTGCCCTCTCGCGAGCCAGCGTGGCTCTCTTCTCTTTCGCACCCGCCAGGATTGCTTGTCTGCGGGAAGGAGACAACAAAACCATATTTACATTTATTTTAAAGGAAGGTCGTCATATAAAAAAAATTACGCATCAAAATGAGAACCTCCTTTTTCGCCGTTTCAAAAAAGGTAGTAGGTATTCATATTCATTTCAATATTCATTGACAAGTGCTTGATAATGGTTTAGTGAAACTTTATTCTGAAAAATATTCTGTTTTTAGTATTTGTTGTTGTAGCGGCAACAGAAATGCATCATATGTGAAAATTTCAACTGTCTATCTATCACGGTTTAAGAGATACAGCCCTGTGATAGACAGACGGACAGCGAAGTCTTAGTAATAAGATCCCGTTTTTATCCTTTGGGTACGTAACCCTAAAAAGAAAGAAAAGAAAATGATCACGACTGCAATCCCCAAAGTACAGTAGACTCTCTCTCAGATCTCCAAACGCAAAGATAGTTAAACATGGCTTAAGGAGATAGTCAGATGCGTGTCCTGGCTTAAAAAAAATAATTGAAAAGGAAATAATGTGGAGCTATAGGTTGGCATTGTATGAGGAGAGAAGAAGGTCATGTGAGGAGAAGAATGTTAGGATGAATGTGGATGGATGTAGACGTAGAGGTAGGCTAAAGAAAAAATGGAAGGACTGTGTGAAAGATGACATTGGTAAGAAAGGAGTGATGAGATGACGGCTGATAGAGGAAAATGGAAGAAGTACACATGTTGTGCCGACCCCACTTAAGTGGGATAAGGACAGGAAGATAAATAATAAATAAATAAACATCGCCATCTAGCCCCAAACTAGGCAAAGCTTTTACTATGGGATCCAGATTACTGATAGAATACTTATATATATTTTTTGTAACTACATACTTATGATAAAATCACACACAGACACAGGACGAATATCTATGTTCAACACAAAAATGTTTGTCAAATGAATGATGGGAAAGGATGGGGAATAGGACTAACTTCTCCGCCTCCTTCTCCGCCCTCCACTCTTCGATCCTCTGCAGCATCCATGCCTCTCTCTCCTTCTTATTCATCTTCTTCCAAGTCTTCGGCTGTTCAAATTCACTGACAGATTTATGTTAGAGGGGGGGTTTTTTTATAAAAAAAGACTTATTTATATATTTTAATTAATATTTTTTTTAATAATCAAATATAAATTAATGAATTACGGCATCGGCCAGTTGAACATCTTGAAGTTTTTTTATTTTCTTTTGTTATTAGTTAAAAAAAAAGAAGTTTTGCTATTTTTTTTGAAGTTAATTTTTATTAGTATTTTATTAATGTTACTAATATTGATTTTTATGGGATTTTGATGTTTTTTAAGTAAGACCGATATTTCTCTTTGAAGTTGCCGTTGCCGCGTATATTGACAGAATGATTGACAGATTCTAAACAATCCGAACTATATTCAAAGCGTGGCGATAAAAAATTTATAGCTTTTTTTATTTGACCACGAAACGGCAACTTCAAATAAGAATTTTAGATTTTTTTTTATAGTCCACGTCACGTTCACAACAACTTTTGTAATCAAAGAATGGAATTCATGTTAAGAGATAATAAAAATTTGAGGATGCGTGTCGAGCATTGAAAATGTCAAGTTCGCTTTGAATTCACGTAAAAACATTTTTTCAGTAGATTACAGAGAGATTCTGACTGGTGAAACTGAATTTTGTGATTAAAAGTAGAGTTTATCGATGCTATAGGCCTTTTTCACAAAGTTTCAGCCAGCTAGATGCCATAATTATGCTTTTGAACGCATAAATATTAAACCAATTTAATGATACTGAGTTTCTTTTACTATGTTATAGATATTTTACCTATGTTACACAAAATTTTTTATTTTGTATATTTTTCACCTTTTTATCTTTATTTAAAACACAAGGTACCTAAATAATTATTTTCTTTGATTACATTATAATGAAAAACTCTACTAATATAAATTATTTTTCAAACTATCGAGATTAGAGTAGAGATAACTAAAGTTTTTTTACACGTTGGGATAAAAATAAAATAAATCTATAACAATTTTTTTTATTTTTTTTTATAACTGCGAAATTTTAACCCAGAATCTAAGTCGCTCTAAGTTCCCTAAATAATAATAATAATAATAATAATTGTTAATAAAATCGCCTCTGAAGAAGATACATTAAACAAACCTTTTCGAACGCCGGTATTTCCTCTTTTTCCTTCTCCTTCTTTCCCTTCTTCCCTTTCCCCTTCTTCTTCTCTGCTACCTGTTCCTCTTCAACTTTCGCCTGTTCCTCTGTTGTGAACAACATTCCGATAATATTCATTTTAATTTTAACAAGCGGGCTACCGGCGAACTTCGTGTCGCTTTAGAATTAACAAATGTTAAGTTCCCGTTCCCGTTATAAAAAGTATCTTATGTCCATCTCCTGGTTTTAAACTACCTTCCCACCAATTTTCGGCCAAATCGGTTCAGCCGTTCTTGAGTTATAAATAATGTAACTAACACGTCTTTCTTTTATATAATTACAATTATATATTTCAAAGAAAGCTAGTTACCGGCTGGTAAAGATTCCTCAGACCATTGGAAGAGGTCACTTCCACCCCTTTCTGCTACCTCTTCAACCACTTCCGCCTTCTTCTTGCCCTTCTTCTTCTTCGGTTTGACTTCTGGAAGTATAATTATAATTATCTATACTAATATTATTAATGCGAAAGATCTCGAGACGTAATGTGTATTGGCTCTGAATACCCACTTTAGACATCTACAAGGATCTGAGCGCCTGGAGATCTGAGAAGATGTCTACCGTACTTGGGGATAACAGTCGTGATCCTATTTCATATTCTACTGCTGGACCTTCTGAATTATTTCACATATCAAAAGCTACATTATCTGCGAGTAATATAAGCCATATTTTGTTATCAAAAAAATTAGAGATCCCTACGAAAATTGCAATAACGTAACCTAAGATATCAAAAATCTTCATTAGTAATCCCGTACGAAGCAGAATCGGGTAGCTCGCTCTGAATACATTAACATACAACGAAAGTAGTAAAAAAAATCTACATACCAATTTTTGTCAGTTGAAAACAGTAAATTATCGAATTTACGATATTTTCACAATCACGGGTACAAACCCTTTTTTGATGGGTATCATAGCAACTGATGGTATTGATCTAATATTATTGAAAACATGTATAGAGTTCGTTCGTAGTCTGTTCCGTATTAGGGAACGTACCCATATTAGGTAATCTGTTTTGTCAAAAATACCACGCATAGTCACTGATACTGATGTGCCGTTCCCGGTAATATTGGGAACTTTGGGAAAGTAAATTTCCATTTTTCCTTGGAATATTCCCAAAATTACTAACCTAAAAATAAAAAAAGGAAATAAAAATAAGCATTTATTTGTACTAATAACCAACACAATTACTCTATAAACATAAAAATATTGTTTTTTAATGTCCTACATGTGATTAAGTTACAGTAGGTACGTATTTTAAAAGTTTTAAACTTTATGAATCAAGGGGGTTCTTGCTATTTCAGGTTCACATTAGGCGGTAGGTAGCTCAAAGTTAGATAAAATTCGATTCTGTGGTTAAAAAAATATATGTAGATAAAGTTTGGTACGGGAACTTTGGGGAATTTTCCCGGGCACAATGGAAATTTACTAGTAATTTACTAGTCGGTAAATTACTGGGGATGGGAATATTCCCAGCGGCACAACACTATTTACAGAGGGGCGGGGGGGGGGGGGGGGGGTTGGTATTAGGTTTTTATCACGTAACCAATATCCTCTAGAAAATACTCACGCTTTTTCGAGCTATACTCAAATATGGAGTGAACTCAAAATGCCTCTTATACCATGCATAGATGACCCAAATGACCAGTTTACCAATTTGTCTAATTTAATAACTAGAGAGCACAGTGAAATTTTTAAGTTACAAACGAGCAAAACTAGATGTAAGGTCGGGTTTACTGACTGGGCTACACCTGGTATTTATAGAAGTAGAAATAAATTATACGAACTTTATGCAACTAGGGAGTCACGGCTGCACGACCCTACCTTTATACTTCATGTTAAGAATTATTCCAAAATTTTCAAAGAAGTGTGTCGTGCGGCTAAATCATTGTATTTAAGATATAAAATTGAAAAGTCCTCTAATAAAATTAAAGCTAATTAATAATGAAACGGGAAAATCTAAACCCCGTAATAAACAGATAAATTTAAATATTAATGATAAGCTATTAACTAAAAGAAAAGAAGTGGCGGATGCATTTGATAGTTTTTTCTCTAGTATACCTAGAATTGTTACCCAGTCACTAAACTCCTCAGCTTCTGCGGCGTCCGTTCTCTTAGAATCTAGTGTTGCCAAATGTGAAAATGAGTTCAGCTTTAGATACATTAATGCTGATAATATTGTGAAAACTTTTAGATCTCTGAATATCAAAAATACTGAAGATCTATGGGGTATATCTACAAAGGTATTAGGTACTATTATCATTGATATTGCTCCATGTTTAGCCCACGTTTTTAATAGGTGTGTTGACGAGGGAATTTTTCCTGATCTCATGAAGCATAGTAAACTCATTCCCTTGTACAAGTCGGAAAACGAGAAAGATCCCTCTAATTATAGACCAATATCAGTATTGCCTGCTCTAAGTAAAATTTTTGAAAAAGTTATTCTTACTCAATTATTATCTCACTTCAATCTTAATGGGCTACTTCATTGTCATCAATTTGGATTTACAAAGGGTCGATCAACAACCGATGCCGGTACTTTGCTCTTAAAGCACATATATGAGGCCTTTGAGAAATCGCAAGATGCGATCGGTGTGTTTTGCGATTTGTCGAAAGCGTTTGACTGCGTGAGTCACGCAACTCTAATCGCAAAGTTACAACACTATGGCATCCATAACCAGGCAATTCACCTCTTACAATCTTACTTGTCCAATAGAGTCCAGAAAGTTGATATCGGTGGCGAACGATCTTCTGGGTCATTTATTGAAATGGGAGTTCCACAGGGCTCGATTTTAGGTCCATTTTTATTCTTAGTTTACATTAATGACCTCCCATTCTATGTAAAAGACATTTGTGACATAGTCCTATTTGCTGATGATACGTCGCTTATTTTTAAAGTCGATAGATCTAAAGTTAACTTCGATGACATAAATGCGTCACTGTCGCTAGTCTTTAATTGGTTCACTGTAAACAATCTATTGCTTAATTCTAAGAAAACAAAATGCATTAAATTCTCTTTGCCTAGTGTACGGCATACTCCGACTAACATTGAAATAAATGAAGAGGCTCTTACGCTTGTTAATTCGACTACTTTTTTAGGTCTCAATATTGATGCAAACTTACAATGGGGACCTCATATTGTAACACTTGCTGGTAAACTTAGTTCCGCTGCCTATGCAGTCCGCACGATTAGGCGGCTGGCCGATGAAGCCACAGCTAGGCTAGTTTATTTTAGTTACTTCCATAGTGTAATGTCGTATGGAATTCTTCTCTGGGGTAAGGCAGCAGACATTCAAGTTATTTTTGTTTTACAAAAACGGGCAGTACGTGCCATTTATAAAATGAAGTCCCGGGACTCTTTGAGACAAAAATTTAAAGAAATTAACATTCTCACAGTAATCTCACAATATATATATGAAAACTTACTGTATACTCATAAGAATATGGCTTTCTTTAAGAAAAAAAGTGATGTACATAGTATTAACACAAGAAATAAGAACAAATTGTACATACCCAAATTTAGATTAGAAAAAGTGAAGGGGTCGTTTATGGGGAATTGTATACTATTTTATAATAAACTGCCAGAAAACGCAACAAAACTTCCCGTTAGAAGATTTAAAGCCTATATAAAGAATAATCTTATAAACAAAGCGTATTATACTGTAGATGATTATATAAATGATAAATCCTCGTGGCCTGATGTCGCTCTGCCACTCGACAGCTAAATATTGATTTAGGTACTTAATTTCATTTTGTGTAACATTTGTCTACTTTAATTATTTTTAAGCAAATAGTTATTTTATCTGTAAGTTTTAATTCTAAATCAAGTGTAGCGTGTGTTGCTTTTTGAATTTGTGCTGAAGCTCTTTAGTTATTTTTTTTTATTGCTGTACCTACGTACTTGAGTAGTAGGTACTTTTAACTTTTAATTATTATTCTTGTTTGAGCCTTCACCTTGTTCGATTGGCACCACACTGGAGCTCTACATAGCATTAAGGAAAGGATCATAAAAAAAAGGTAGACCCCAAGCCGTGTTTGTTGCCTGATTCTTCTAGGCTTGGTCGCGTGGAATCGGCGTAGCTTCACCTAGTTCCTAAGACGTTTCAAAGTGATCCTTGTGATTTTATTGAAATAAATGATTTTTGAATTTGAATTTGAATTTGGAGCGCATGCACACATTTCGGCCGTATCAATAAAGACAAACGTGAGCCAAAATATATATATTTTTTACATTCCTTGCAAAAAAATATTTAAAACCATAATTCAATTATTACGTGAAAACTCGAGGGGTAGAGGGGGGGGGGGGGGGCAATTTAGTAAATACTACGGGTGGTCACCGAGGGAAGAGGGTAAAAAAAAGAAAAAGTTGGCCCACGTAGTATGAGTACGTTCCCAAGATACAATTCACTCTGGCCTCACAGCTCAGTTGGTTGTATCTCTGCCTTCTGCGCTGTAGGTTGTGGGTTCGATCCCCAACCAAAAGTGGAGTACCAACTGAGCTGTGAGGCCATTCAAAAAATACCTAGATAACTTGTTTTTTCTACAAGTTTTGCCGACCTCGCATGAAGGGCCTAAAATTCCTAATAAGTTTTTTATTAAAATTATATTCTTAAAAACAAACTTTTATATTCCTAGAGGTCGTCAAGACGAATCAACAACTGAATAGTCTAGTCACCATTGTCAGACAATTATCAATCACGTCATTGCATACTAATCACGATTCCATTGTCAATTGACATTGATGGGGCAACACGCCGGCCATTTTAAATTTTCATTTTCAGAGTTACTAAAAGTAATTGGCATAAGGTCATGACACCTGTACTGAACTTGCTCTTCAGTTAATTTTTAGGGTTTCGTACCCAAAGGGTAAAAACGGGACCCTATTACTAAGACTTCGCTGTCCGTCTGTCTGTCACAGGGCCCAGGGCTGTATCTCATGAACCGGATATCTAGACAGTTGAAATTTTCACAGATTATGTATTTCTGTTGCCGCTATAATAACAAATACTAAAAACAGAATTAAATAAATATTTAAATCCCCCATACAACAAATGTGTTTTTTTGCCGTTTTTTTATAAATAATTGTATGGAACCTTTCGTGCGCGAGTCTGACTCGCATTTGGCCGGCTTCATTTAATAATGGTGTTAGATTGAAGAAGTACCTTCGATAACAGGAGGTAGGGACTCGAAAGAGGCGCTGGTGTACGATGTGTCTGTGAACTGAACCACCTCCGGCTCCGGCTCCAGGTCCGTGGTGGCCACCAGAATCTCATCTTGGATTTCTGACTCTGTAAGGAATATGGGCTATTCAAAATGCTGTCACATTACAAACTGTCAAACAAAGAAACCACTGAAAAAGGAATGATAGGCCTCAAGCAGTGTTTGTTGCCTGATTCTTCTAGGCTTAGTCGCGAGGAACAGGCGTTCACCGAGCTCCTAACACGTTTAGAAGATCCTTGTGATTTAATTTCAAACACACTTCACTACATCACTTCACTATCACTACATAGTATAAAGCAAAGTCGCTTTCCGCTTCCCGCGTATGTATGTATGTATGTTTGCTTATATCTTTAAAACTACACAACGGATTTTGATGCGGTTTTTTTAATAAACAGAGTGATTCAAGAGGAAGGTTTATATGTATAATACATGCATAATATAGTAGAGAAACACTGATAATTTTAGAGGTTTCTAATGTGATGTCGTAAATAAACACATTTTTTTGCGCTTACATTGCAAATGCTGGCTGAACCCCACGAGATATATCAAAATAATGTACACCTTAAAAACGTCTACAAAAAAGTCAACGATGGTATTAGAAATGTCTTACGCACAGCGAAGCGGGCACGGGTCAGCTAGTTTAGAATATAATAAAATAGAATAGAAAACAGTTTTATTTCCACCACAAAATACAGACAATACATTATATTATTATATACAGTAGAAGATAGTACAGATTAATATAGTAAATAATACTTAAAGCGTTCCATGGGGACGATTGTTTTATTTCGAAACGAAAAAATAAATACTTCTGAACTAGCCACATCTCCTATTTTATAATGTAAAGTATATGTGAATAAAGATGAACCCATCTTTAATCACTTCGATAAATAATCCTACCGACCGCTGCAATGACGACAAACACACGTCGGCGCGTGGTCCGCCTTTGCTTTTCGAATAAATTAATGATATAAATTATGTATAATTACTTATCAAAAATCTATTCTAATATAAATCTAGATCTACATATTATTACCTATCTTCACTTCACTACATCACTACATAGTATAAAGCAAAGTCGCTTTCCGCTTCCCGCGTCTGTATGTAATATGTATGTATGTTTGCTTATATCTTTAAAACTACACAACGGATTTTGATGCGGTTTATTTAATAAATAGAGTGATCCAAGAGGAAGGTTTATATGTATAATACATGCATACTATAGTAGAGAAACACTGCTAATTTTAGAGGTTTCTAATGTGATGTCGTAAATAAACACATTTTTTTGCGATTACATTGCAAATGCTGGCTGAACCCCACGAGATATATCAAAATAATGTACTACAGTATTGTACACCTTAAAAACGTCTACAAAAAAGTCAACGATGGTATTAGAAATGTCTTACGCACAGCGAAGCGGGCACGGGTCAGCTAGTTAACAATAAATCACAAGTTGATTTTAATAGTAGGTATCAAAATATTTCAAATTCTAAAACGTATCATTTTGAAATGATATCTTTATCGTGAAAAGTTTCTGCTATTACGTTTTCAGCTTAATAAAAATCTAGGTAGGAACCTGAAGTAATATATGTACTTATAAAAATAGGAGATGTGGCTTGTTCAGAAGTATTTCTTTTTTCGTTTCGAAAAAGAGCAATCGTCGACATACAGCCCCTTAACACTGTCTGACTTTACATATTATAGTGGACATACAGCATCATCTAGCCCAAAACTAAGTGAACCTTGTAAAAAACTATGGGAACCAGATAAGTTTTGTTGTAAATACGTATAAGTACTGCAACCCTATGTTATTTAGCTGTATGCGTGGTCTAACATAAAAAACCGGCCAAGTGCGAGTCGGACTCGCGCACGAAGGGTTCCGTACCGTTATCTATAAAAGCGGCAAAAAAATCACGTTTGTTGTATGGGAGCCCCCCTTATATATTTATTTTATTCTGTTTTTAGTATTTGTTGTTATAGCAGCAACCAAAATACATAATCTGTGAAAATTTCAACAGTCTAGCTATCATGGTTCATGAGATACAGCCCTGTGACAGACAGACGGACAGACAGACAGACAGACGGACAGCGAAGTCTTAGTAATAGGGTTCCGATTTTACCCTTTGGGTACGGAACCCTAAAAACATACGTGTCGAATTGAGAAACTCCTCCATTTTTTTCGTCGGTTAAAAACTATTCTAAGTTTAAGGCTAGATGGTGCTGTGCGAAATGACTACCAATATTTAGGTATTTAAGTCGATATCGGGCTATTTACAAGAGTTCATTGGTAGACTTTGAATTAATAAATAAATAGGCATTTATTTACCTGGGGGTTCATTGTCCTCCTGAAAATAATAATATATATTAATATATTTTTCATTCGAAAGTCGACGACATCGTAAAAAAACCGGACAAGTGCGAATTGGACTTGCATAATGTGGGTTCCGTAAAAAAAAAAACGAAAACTTATAGGTTTTCTTGTAATCAAGAACTATTTAAGAAGTAAGAACTATTTTCTGTATTTTTTATATATTGATTACCTACTTTTATAAGCTTGGGTTGTATTTATGTAACGGAATCTTTAAACGTGATTTTGACCTACTTCAAAGAGTCAGATTAATTTAAAACTTTGCATACTTATTAAGGAACGATGACAAAACAAAAAAAATATATAGCGAGTTTTTAAGTTTTTTTAACTATATTTATTTAAAGTTTAGGCCAACTAGTTTTGGAAACAAGGGTAAGGAAGGACGGACAGACACACGAGTGATTCTAATAAGGGTTCCATTTTTCCTTACGAGGTACGCAACACTAAAAACAGCACCACGCCTAGTTTCATGACCCAAGTAAAGTTTATTTTATAGAAGTTTTATCGTCTAGTTAAAATGATTAATAACCACGATAGTTTTAGTTCTATATTTTTAGGGTTCCGTACCCAAAGGATAAAAACGGGACCCTATTACTAAGACTTTGCTGTCCATCTGTCTGACCGTCTGTCTGTCACAGGGCTGTATCTCATGAACCGTGATAGCTAGACAGTTGAAATTATCAAAGATCATGTATTTCTGTTGCCACTATAAGAACAAATACTAAAAATATAATATAATTAATATTTAAGTGGAGCTCCTATTTTTAGGGTTCCGTACCCAAAGGATAAAAACGGGACCCTATTACTAAGACTTTGCTGTCCATCTGTCTGACCGTCTGTCTGTCACAGGGCTCTATCTCATGAACCGTGATAGCTAGACAGTTGAAATTATCAAAGATCATGTATTTCTGTTGCCACTATAAGAACAAATACTAAAAATATAATATAATTAATATTTAAGTGGAGCTCCTATACAAAAAACATATTTTTTGCCGTTTTTTATAGATAATGGTACGGAACCCATCGTGCGTAAGTACGACTCGCACTTGGCCGGTTGTTTTTATGGTGTGCAATAAAGTATTTTCTATCTTGGTATTCAAGCCTACTTACTTTTTTCCCTTTCTTATCTTTCTTAGCCATGTTGAAACACTTAAAAAACCGGTAAAATGAATCTAAAACTATTAGATTTGATTAATAAACTTTTAGTAAAATGTAAATAAATAATTGTGAAGTTTTTGCTGTCAAAAATATGTCGTAAAATGACTTTAGATTCGCGCATGCGCTGTAGAAAGCTATTTCAAATCGAACTCCTTTAGGTCACAAGAGGTTTTACATACATAAAATCACGCCTGTTTCCCAGAGGGGTAGGCAGAGACCACGGCTTTCCACTTGCTACATTCGCTCTCATCACATTACTCGTCGGTTTAGAGTACTCTAGTCCTGACCTTTTTTCAAACTTAGGTATAACGTTTAGAAAACCGGCTAAGTGCGAATCGAATTTGCGCACGAAGGGTTCCGTACCATTATCTATAAAAAACGGCAAAAAAACACGTTTGTTGTATGGGAGCTCCAGGGGGGGTGCCTTTTGAGCCTCACGTGCTCGCGGCTCCTTATCGGTATGACATTTTTATTGAGTGTGTGCACTTTTGATCATCAGTACCTAATCATTGTTCAAAAAATGCAACTTTAGTAATATGAGCGTTTAGGTCAGCAAGATTTATAATACTATTGCAATATTGGTGGCGATTCTGTTGTCTCCACGCTAAAAACTAAAATTTCTAAATAAAATTGCTTTTATTCTGGTAATGTCTAAATTTGTATAAAATCAAAATGAAAGTCCTAAAACTTAGAATATTTCAGTAATTTTATCGTTCCGTACCCAAAGGGTAAAAACGGAACTCCATTACTAAGACTTCGCTGTCCGTCTGTCTGCCTGTCTGTCCATCTGTCCGTCTGTCTGTCACGGGGCTGTATCTAATGAACCGTGATAAACAGTTGTTTTTTTTACAAATGATGTATTTTTGTTGTCGCTATTATAACAAATACTAAAAACCGAATAAAATAAACATTTAAGTGGGGCTCCCATACAACAAACGTGTTTTTATGCCGTTTTTTATAGATAATGGTACGGAACCCTTCGCGCGCGTGTCTGACTTGCACTGAGCCGGCTTTTTTCTATTTTATTCGCATATTTTACACATACAACTGTTATTTTAGTCAACACCTATTCACATGTTGATGAAATTTAGCTTGACGTTTCTAAATCACTCGAAAATCGAAAATGAATCCAAAACAATGCTAAGTTTTAGAAATGTCACTTTGATATTACGCTAATTTAAACTTTAACGTAAAAGAATAAGAGCGATCGTTTTTTAGGAATTTTAGATTTTAGCGTGGATAGGACACAACAGAATCGCCACCAAAATGTGTGTTTTATTTATATTATGCGCAGTTAGGGAATTTGATGAATTGAGTTTGATAAAGAATCAGTTTTATCAATTCATAAATTATACCTTGAATACGAACTACCTGTTATTCTACATTGGTGTTGTATAGCAATTTAAATAATACATTGGAATACTTAGGTTCCATAGATAGATAGACATAGGAACCTACATAATGCTAATCCACCACCTTGCGAACGAAGTCGCGCACGGGTCAGCTAGTAAATTATAAATCATTATAAATGTGAAAGTTTGTAAGTTTGTGCCTCAATCAGGCTTAAACGACAAAACGGATTAAGTTGGAATTTGCTGTAGATGTAGATATAATGCTCGAATAAAACATAGACTACTTTAAAATATGAAAAACATCCCCAAAATCATAAAAAACGCAAAAGGAATGATTTTGGTATAGATAACGCTGGTGTGCAACAAATCTGACATCACAGACTAAAAACATTCAGTATTTTCTATTCGATTATTGAAATTTCGGTCGGTCGGTCACGGGTCGACTAGTCATCTTAAATTTAAAATGAATTAGGATCACGGCTGTAATCCCCAAGTACGGTAGACATACTCTCAGATCTCCGGGCTCTTAGATCCGTGAAGATGTCTAATGGGAGTAGCCAGAGGCCCGTCATTTTGCATTTTGTAGTGGTTAGCATTCCATACGTGACAGGTTGCAAGCTCATCGCCGCTTTTAACAATACAAAATGGTTTCTTCACGATGTTTTCCTTTACCGTTGTAAGCACGTGTTAATGCACATCATTATTCAAGCAGACTAATCCATTTATGCACGGCCGGGATACGAACACCTTTGGATTGAAAAGCGAAGGCACGACCTTTGGTCGAAGTAACAACACGGTTTTTTTAGGGTTCCGTAGTCCACAAAAACCCTTATAATTTCGACATGTCAGTCTGTCCGTCCGTCCATCCGTCTGTCCGCAGCTTAGCTCGGAGACCCTTAGTAGTAGGGGACGATGGGGGAATTGCGGACGCGGGGTAAATACGGACTTACAGGTATCTACTCTATCTCTGCCTTCCGCGCCCCGCCGCGCCGCCACGATCACGCGTTGAGTTCCGCCATCTTTAGTGCCCACCAAACATTCCCGATTGACAGATGCGCGCTTGTTTTAAGGTAATTGAAATTTTTGTTTTTTTGTGTTTTGATGTAATTTTTGGCATTTACTATTTTGAGTGTTATGGAAAAATAATTAGTGTCAGTAAAAAAAGTCATATTTTCAGTCGATTGCGATATTGATGACAAGTAAATTACACAACCGTTTGCTTTGATACATTTTGTTAACCTAAAAATTTTGATGTTTTGGTTTTTCTAACTCGTTTGGGGCAATATGTTGATAGATCTCGTATAATAACTAATGTTGATTTAATAGGTGAATAGCTATAGTTTAATAATTAACAAAGACAGACTGATTATTATTGATAGTTTGAGTTTTATTTGTAATTCCGCAATTCCCCCATCATCCCCTAATACATAAAATAAAAAATTAAATAAAAATACATTTATTTGACACACACACACACACACATAACAAGAAGAAAGATGGGTAGGTACATAAAAACACAGACTACTGATGCGTGGATCAAACAGGTGTGGCCTGTTTGATCAGCTTGATGCTGCTTCACATGCATGAACCATGATATAACATGATAAAACTATTAAAAAATATATTATAAAAGGAAAACTATCACAGCTAAGTTACCTAGGCTTTATAATTTTACTAGCAGGTAATAGTCGACCAACTTATAAAATGGTCTTAAAATGTAGTGCAAATACCATTGATAATTAGTAATTACGTAACGTTTTTAGCTGTGTAAATTACGGAACCCTACATTGCGCGCCGAGACGCACTAGGCCAGTTTATTTTTATTTGTGACACCATTTCTAAAAATGCTTCTTTAGTCGCATACCTACTTAACCCCGGGGTTGTGTGATATGAGTATACTAGGGTTTGGGAAGTCTCGACAGTTTTAAAGTCCCGGGACAAATGCCTTAAACTAAAACAGCTTTCCTACAAAACAGTGTAGTCTGTATGAACACGTAAAATCTACAACAAAATACCTAAATCGACGATAATATATTTAGGACTAAATTTAAACAATTATTAATTAACAAATGCTATTTTAATTATTATAATATTAACGATTTCATGACAGATAAATTTTGACATCACCATATTTTACTATTGAGCCTGTTACTATTATTACTTTTTAATTTTTTGACATTAATTATAATACAATATTGACTTTATCTTACTACTAGCGACCCGCCCCGGCTTCGCACGGTTAGCATGTTATTATACATATAAACCTTCCTCCTGAATCACTCTATCTATTAAAAAAAACCGCATCAAAATCCGTTGTGTAGTTTTAAAGATATAAGCAATCATACATACATACATACATACGCGGGAAGTGGAAAGCGACTTTGCTTTATACTATGTAGTGATAGTGATAACATTTGCATCCTAATCTTAGTAGAACATAATTTAATCTAAAATATTATTTATTAACATCTGTCACTGTGTAACCAAGCAAATAAATGATCTTTATCTTTACGAGCCAGCCTACGATTAGAGTCCCGGAGTCCCGGGGCACCTCGCGACTTCGAGTCTTCTCAGAATAATATTAGAATCGAGTTAATTTCTGGCGATATATTAATAAAAAGGCAATGTGTAGTAAAAACCAAAAAATGAAATCTTACCAATTTTAACATTTATTTCAGTCTAAATCATTGTTAAATTGACTAATTGCAAACACAGACAAAATGATTATTAAACATCCCAAAAGAACTAAAACAAATGTAAACAATTATTGTAATCTATAAAGAAAGAAAAAATAATAAATTTATTTTGTGTCAACTCTCCTAAAACTAAACAAAAAATTACATACTTAATGGCAACATTGACAATAAAATTGGTCATCACTCAGCTATTTGCTGCAACAGCGCAGTAGTTACGTTACAAGTAATCTATACTCTATACTAATATTATAAAGAGAAAAGTTTTGATTTTTTTGTAAGTTTGTAATGGATAAACTCAAAAACTACTGAACCGATTTAAAAAATTCTTTCACCGTTACCAAGCTACATTATCCTTGAGTAACATAGGCTATTTTTTATTTTGAAAAAGTAATAAATCTATATATATAAAAATCAATTGCTGTTCGTTAGTCTCGCTAAAACTCGAGAACGGCTAAACGGATTAATCTTATCTTGGTCTTGAAATGTTCGTGGAGGTCTAGGGAAGGTTTAAAAGGTGAGATTAATTCGAATAATTGCCGGAAAAACCCTAAAAACAGCCCTTTTCTTTTTCCCATTCAAAAGTTTTCTAACTAAAACGTAGAGTCATTTTGAGCTTTATTGCTATTGTATAAAGATCAATGTTGTCTAAGCAATGTAGGTGTGTTCCTAAGAACGGGAACGGGAACTTCAAACAACATTTGTCAATTGCGATACGAAGTTCGCCGGGTCAGCTTGTTATTAATTAAACTAATAGTTGACGCTAGACGCTAGGCTCTTTTAATTGGTAAATTGAAATTATTACAATACAATATCGACAACCGTGTCTCGTCTCGAATCTCGATCCAAATTTTCCGGGACTCGAGACACCTAAATGCACCAAAAGTCCCGGGACTCAAACCCTAATAAATACCTACTTAAAAGCATGACGGCGATTTAATTACTATTGTTTAAAAACAGTTTAGTAATCATTGAAAAACAAGTGAATAACATTGAGGCAATAAGGAAAAATGTGATTCTTCTTCAAAAATTGTTGATCTTGTAACTGAATAAGACGTAAAGTAATTTAGCTAAAATTGAATTTACTAAACCAGTTTTGTGGTTGAGCATACATACATTTGATTTAGTAAAATCACAATATTAACTTGGTTCTGTTACTAAGTGATAAATAAAATTGAAAGTTAAAAACATGGGGTTTTTAGAAAACGACAGAGATTTTTCGATGGTACCATCTATACCGGATTATTATAAAAAGAAAATTATATTCATTACTGGCGGTACTGGTAAGTTATTTTGTACATTTCTACATTAGTTTTATAATATAACAAAACGTACTTACGCAAGTATGATCATGTTTCGGAGTTTCGCAGTAAGCTCAAGTGGTTACCCATACGTCTTCGTCGGAATACTCACTTTTTAAATCTTTTATATAATATTTTATTTAACCCTTCTTCACCTTCCTATCTTAAAGAACGTTTCCAATTCCTCCATCAATCCAACCCTCGTTCCTTGCGCTCCTCCGAAACTTTCCAACTTAAGACACCTGTTCACTCCTCCTCCTATTATGATAACTCTTTTACAGTGCAGGCTGCTCGGTTGTGGAATGCGCTGCCTGTGACTGTTAGGAGTGCTAAATCTCTCCCTATTTTTAAATCCATGTTAAGGGAACACTATCTGTCCTGTTGTCGCTGAGTTGTTTGCTTTCTTTTTCTTTTTCCTTAAATATGTATTATGTAGTTATTTTATTTTTATTTCAAATGTAAGTCGCACTATAAATTTGCATCATCAATGCCCCATATAATTTTCATCAGTCCTTCTCCATCCAAAGGTTGTCTGGAAGAGATCGCTGATTAGCGATAAGACCGCCCATTGTTCAGCATAGTTTTTTTTGTTGTGTATTCTTATTATGTATGTTTTATTTCTTTTTTATGGTGTGCAATAAAGTATTTTCTATCTATCTTTTATCTATCTACTTTTGTAAAATCCTCCTTCGATCTAGAAATCAGAGCAGCGCGCTATCACCTGTCATATATTATCCCACCAAAAACATTCTGTAAAAAACTAGCCAAGTCTCGATGGAGCTGCTTGTTTATCTCTAAAAAGTAATGAAATCTAGACAAAGTCGTGTCAAGTCTGAGGTTCTTTACTGCGATTTCTTTATTATTATAGAATGTTGTGTGACTTGGCCGTTGAACATTCTTTATCCGTTAGTGGGTACAAGTCAATTTTGTTTACACGTAATGTTATATCTGTTGTAACTACCTATGTTTGTTAAGCAAGATAATAGCCAATACAGGTATTGGTAATTGGACGCTAGAGTCTTATTTTAGGCTGTTGTTGATCGTGCAACACATGCTCAGCATTGACAATGCTGACTTCTGCTGTCTTCTTTTTGGAGCGTCAAATCTACCATCGATCTAAAATAAAATAGACGTATTTTTTATACTGTTTGTTTCAGGCTCGCCTTTACATAAGTATTATTGAAATACGCAGCTTTATCAAGCCTACAATTGACTGGTTATTGAATCAACGTTTTCTAAGTGGCAATTTTCCATCGTTAATGGGTAGCGGTTCTGGCGACAGATTGGTGCAATGGTGTCATGGAGCACCTGGTTTTATACCCTTGTGTACTCTTCAACGGCCAAGTCACATAACATTCTATAATAATAAAGAAATCGCAGTAAAGAACCTCAGACTTGACACGACTTTGTCTAGATTTCATTACTTTTTAGAGATAAACAAGCAGCTCCATCGAGACTTGGCTAGTTTTTTACAGAATGTTTTTGGTGGGATTTCACTTCTTTTTGTAGAAACGTGGGCTTATTGATTTATTTTATTAGATTTTCTTATTTGACACAGTTTTTTTATTTTTATGAGTAGTTTACAGTCAGCGCCATCTAGCGACGTATGCGTGTATCACCGCCACTCTTAGTCCAATGCATTATATTTTGATCAAATTTTGAGCGAAATTATTAATATTTTAGTTTATTTAATTTGTTAATTTGTTTATTCAATTTGTGTAATGTTCGAGTAGAATAAAGTTAATCGTTCGACTATTTCTTCTTGTAAACTTGTAAGAATAAGTAAGTATAAAAGCCAGTCTAGTCTTATCCAGAGTTTTCCTTTAATTTTATTGCGTACTAGCAGTCCGCCCCGGCGTCGCACGGATGTAATAATGATATTATAGGTAATTTTTTTACACCTTGGGTTACATTATCGAATTTTTCATAAGGATCCCTAATAAAACATTTAGTATCGCAGACTTTTTTTGTAGATATTGATGTACTCTTTAAAACTTTAGTACATCACTTTGCTCTATTATCAACAATTTCAGCAGCGTACGCGATATAAGGATTTTTTTGGTTTTTTTTACACGTTGGGTTACATTATCGAAGTTTTCATACGGATCCCTAATAGTTAGACATATAGTATTGCATACTTTTTTGTAGATATTGATGTCTTCTTTAAAACTGTAGTACATTACTTTGCTCTATTGTCAATAATTTCCGCAGCAAACGCAATGTAAGGATTTTTTTTTAATTTTTTCACACTTTGGATTACTTTATCGATGTTTTCATACGGATCCCTAATATTTTTGAAAATATACTATAGCTTTTGTTCATCAGGGATAATGTCGGATTCTAATGGTGAAAGAATTTTTCAAATCGGTCCAGTAGTAAAATATTTTTTGTAAAGGCGGTATGTCGATTTCTAATAGTTTGGTTAGGCTCTTGTGTTTTCTTATCATGGTCACCAGGTACTCCAGATCTTCGATTATTCTAGTTTTTAAGGTTTTCCCTTTATGTGGCCATTAAACCCTAACTCTGTACCAAATTTCAGGTCTCTGAGTTTATGGGAAGTACTAATTCTATTCTGATGATCATGAGTGAGTGAGTGAGTGAGTGAGTGAGTGAGTGTCTGTCTAAAATGCGAAACTTTGCTTTCGCTTAACTTCGTAACTAAATGACCTACAGACTTGAAATTTTGGATTTTAAGTACGTGATTATGGCTTACTGGATGACGAAAATTTCAGCGTTCTGGTCTTATCCAGAGGTTCTCAAATAGGGGCCTGAAAATGCGGCGAAATGGTTCCAGTAAAGGATGGTACGGCAGTGTTTGCTTCGCGCTCGACTTGGCGGGGGCACTGCCGTGCCCCCAAATTACATTGTCATTGGAACTTGACAGGCATGTTTTTTTATTCAATCGAACTATTTACTAAGAAGTTCCGTTGTGATTGTTCGTTGAACAGCTACTGACACCATCATCAGATGAGCTCGCTGTCACCATATTGTTGTATTGTTACCAGACTAAAGGTATATGCAATTTCAATTTCAGCTCAATCGGATACAAACAAACAAACATAAGAACAGTGCAAGTTAAACTTTATAAGGTTTTATTTAACTTGTAATTAATGTAACTAGGTTAAGGTGGAATCTTGCAACTCAATTTTGAAACAGTTATCCCCAACCGATTAAGCTGAAATTTTGCATACCTATTATAATACTAGCTGACCCGTGCCCGCTTCGTTGGGGGACAGATAGTTCCACATCTGGTATTCCAATCTTCAAAATAAATTATAGCTTACTAGCCGCCCCTTGACAGACTTTGTCCTATCCAGATTGCAATAAACGCATAGAAAATCACTTACCTATAAGCAACTTCAATTTTTTTCCTATAAACCGAATTACGAATTATGGTAGAATGCGTATCATTCAGTCGTTAAAACTGATATTAGATTTTTTGCACACCAACGCCATCTATACCCAAATTATCCTTTTTGCATCTTTGTATCATTTTGGTTTTTTTTCCGGATTATAATCATCCCTATTTTATATTCTCTTGTTCTATTTTTTTTATCTACATCTACAGGAAGTTTTATCTCAATCCGTTCCGTCGTTTAGGCCTGAGTGAGGCACAAACATACATACAAACTCACAAACTTTCGCATTTATAATATTATTAGAATAGGATATATTGTCGAGGACTAATAGCTACATAAAAAAAAGTGTTATCAAATTCCATCCATATAATTTTTGCGTGAAAGCCAACAGACAGACAGATAGACAAAAATTTCAAAATGTTTTTTTTTTTGGGTTGTGTCATTGTGTCACTTGTATATAGGCCCCTAGGAGTATTTTTTTTAGTGTTTATTCAATGTACAGAATTGAACTCTTCTACAGTTTTATTATTATGTATAGATACGAGTAATATTGGCTTACAGGTTTTATGGGCAAAGTGCTCATCGAAAAACTGCTATATTCCTGCACTGATCTGGAGAGGATATACCTACTCCTCAGATGCAAGAAAGGAGTTGAGCCAGAGAATAGGATCAAAGATTTGTACTCTTCAGTAGTAAGTATGATGTTCATTATTAAGACTCCGCTGCCCGTCTGTCTGTCCGTATGTCTTTCACCAGGCTGCATCTCATGAACCTGTGATAGCTAGACAGTTGAAATTTCACAGATGATGTATTTCTATTGCCGCTATACCAAACATACTAAAAACAGAATAAAATATATATTTAAGTGGGGCTCCCATACAAAAAACATATTTTTTGCCGTTTTTTATAGATAATGGTACGGAACTCTTCGTGCGCGAGTCCGACTCGCACTTGGCCGATTTTATTTATGTATATGTTTTACAATTTCCAGTGTTTCGATCGACTGCGCCAAGAGAAACCTGGAGTTTTTGAAGCCAAAGTGTCAGCGATAGCTGGTAATGTTATGGAGTTGGGATTAGGTAAATATGCCGCCTGTAAAAGATAGTGTACATTTACATTTCAACACTACGAACTACACCTTGTTCGATTGGCACCAAACTGGAGCCCTACATAGCATTAAGGAAAGGATCATTAAAAAAAAGGTAGACCCCAAGCCGTGTTTGTTGCCTGATGCTTTTAGGCTTGGTCGCGTAATTTTATTGAAATAAATGATTTTTGAATTTGATTTTGACTTAAAGGAGGGTATTTATATAATCAATGCTTTTCAGGTATATCCGAACAAAATCGCAATCTACTGGTGAATAATGTGAATATCATTTTCCACGTTGCTGCCAGTGTGAGGTAAGGATCTATGTAGATTTCGCCAAAAACATCTAACGAAATGTTTGAGCCCCTGCTCGTGCTGAGAAAATCGTGTTAGTTACACTATTTATAACTCAAGAACGGCTGAACCGATTTGGCTGAAAATTGGTGTTGAGGTAGCTTAGAATCAGGAGATGGACATAGGAACTTTTAATACGGGAACGGGAACGGGAACGGGAATTTAGCACAACATTTGTTTATTCTAAAGCGATACGAAGTTCGCCGGGTTAGCTTGTTATATTATAAACTAGCTGACCCGTGCCCGCTTCGCTGGGGGACAGATAGTTTCACATCTGGTATTCCAATCTTCAAAATAAATTAAAGCCTATTATGTTGCCGAAGACTAATAGCTACATAACAAAAAAAGTTTCATCAAAATCCGTCGAGTAGTTTTTGTGTGAAAGCCAGACAACAGACAGACAGACAGACAGACAGACAGACAGACAGACAAAAATGTCAAAATGTTTTTTTTTGGCTTGTGTTACTTGTATGAAGACCTCTAGTAGTATTTTTTTTAGTTTTTATTCAATGTACAGAATTGAACTCTTCTACAGTTTTATTATATGTATAGATATAGATAATATTTTTCTACCAGATTCGACGACCCCCTAACTTACGCTGTGAAAATGAACCTAAGAGGTACCAAAGAAATGGTATATCTCGCTAAGGAGGTGAAAAATTTATCGGTAAGATTTTTTAAATATATTTAATTTATTTTTTATTTACAGTAATAAATAGTTTATAAGTTCCTGGAAAAAAATGCCTGAATGACAGTTTGTCGAATGAACCATTTCACGAAAACAACTTCCCGAATGAACAGTTGCCCGAATAAACAATTATCCCGATGGACAATTCGATAATTTGAATTAACTTTTTTTTTATTGAGTGAATTTGAGTGGATTAAAAGCATAATGCTTATGAAAATTTACAGTCTCTGGTCCACGTTTCCACCTCCTACTCAAATACAAACCGGAACCCCATTGAGGAGGTCATGTACCCTCCTCATGCTGACTGGCGGGACGTACTCCAGATTTGCGAGGAGATGGACGAACATACCATCAGGACACTAACACGAAAGTAAATACATTTGTACTTGTAAAGCGGCGATGGGCTTGCAATCTGTAAAATGTGGAATGCTTGCTACTGCATAATATAGTGTTTAAACGTGTCTCTGACTAAGACACTTTAGATATCTTCAACGATATGAGCACCTGGAGATCAGAGAGGATGTCTACCGTACTTGGGGATTACAGTCGTGAATTTTATTTCATTTTTTTTTCACTTTACTGTTTGTGTCGATTTTATTGTGAACTTAAACGACCAATGGCAACATAATATTTGTATGTGTTTGTTACCTACCTTGTATGTGAGCGCAAACACATTACAGGGGCCGTCATTTTAATATTAGACAGATTAAATACTAATTAAATTCGACATTTTGTGAGGATATTTATGCCTCAAACACGCCCAAACGACCAAATGGGTTTGAATGAAACCTGGAATATACAATATACATACATAGTGCTAATTACTGCAAAACGTGGGCATATGAATTTAATGTTTGGAAGAGCCTAAGACTACCCTCTTTAGGCATGAGGATATCTTCTGTAAGTACTTGGGGCTGACAGGCGTGATCCTATTTTTTATTTTGTTTTATTTCAATGAGTATAATCTATTTTATTCAGGATGTTAGGTGAGCTCCCAAACACGTACACCTTCACGAAACAACTGGCAGAGCACGTGGTGTACGAGCAATGTGGCCAACTACCAGTGGTCATCTTCAGACCATCTATTGGTATGTTATCTGAAAACAAATGCCACTAATCCATACAGCTGCGCCAAAAAAAACTGGACAAATATAACTAATAGCCTGTACATGAGCTCGACCATTTTAAGTTTTATTAAACAAATTAGTAGATAATTACTAGATTAAATCTAGACTATTACTGTGTTCAAGGTTTATTTCACTACATTAAATTTCTATTTTTACGGATCCTACCGACTGCGCCAAATTTCTTCTAAATTCTTGTTTCAGTTATATCCAGTGTCAGTGAGCCGATGCCGGGATGGATTGAGAACTTTAATGGTCCCGTGGCTTTACTCGTTGCTAGTGGAAAAGGTAAAGCAGACCCCACTTAAATGCTATGCAGAGGATGAATAAATGAATGAATGAAAATGCTTTACACACCAAAAATTTAAAAAATATGACAGAAACTTAAACTAAGACAACACATATTTTTCAGAAGATTGAACATTTTGTTCTATTAAATATCTTTTAAGTTTTTTATTTATTAATACTTGTTTTGCACTTAAAAAGATATTATAACAAGATAAAACGAATTATTTTAAAAAACATAAAACTCGAAGCTAAAAAAAATTAGGGCCTCCTTTTTCGGGGAGGGGAGCGCTATTTTTTTTTAATTATTGCTAGCCTAGCCTATGCTCACTTCCAAAATTGAGACGAATCTAACAACGCCTCATATGTTGTAATCCGTCAAGTCGTTTGAGCTGTAGAGAGTGCCAAAGAAATAGACATACTTAAACATACATACGCTCGAAAAACATTACCCTCTTTCACTTTTTTTTTGTTTTGCAGGTATATTAAGAAGTTTCCACACAGATCCGGATCTAATAGCTGATTATATGCCAGTTGATGTCTCCATCAAGGCCATGATCGCTGCTGGCTGGGTGCGAGGCACTAAGAAGTAAGGGTTCATTTTCAACCGACCTCTGTCCTCTTTACTCTTCGATGATCCGAGCGCCTGGAGATTTGAGAGGATGTCTACCTTACTTGGGGATTACAGTCGTGATCCAATTCCATTTCATTAATGAAGGAGAATTAATGTGCTTAAAACAGTGAAGGAAAATATCGTGAGGACACCAGTTATTATTCTTGTAAGCGGCGACAGGCTTTCAACTGTATGGAATGCACCGGAGCTCCTAACTGATGACAATTAACGCTAACCTCAGATTAAATAGAGCATTTACGGCCAACAAACATCCAATACTTGGAGTTTGTTTTGTTTTTAGTTTTTTAACTGAAAAAAAAAGAGGTTTTTCTATTCGACATAAATATTTTTTTTTGTTGCTTTATTTTGACCGCGCATATCTTTTTACCTATGCTCTGATTTCGATGTTTTTTTTATATTGTGTAAAGAATAGTCTCAAGTTGGTCTCATTGAAATTATAATACTTATTCATGTAATAGTTTCTATATAAAACTTAAAAAAAAACTAATATCGTCCCTTGACTTTTCGATTAGTCGAAACAACGGTAAAAAACGTCGCTTTAATGTTTTTTAAATGTGTAAAATTTGAATGTTTTTAAAGTGTCCATAACCAGCGATCTTGCCCTAAATGTATTTTCTTTCTTTCTTTCTTTTCAGACTGGAGACCACAGACGATATACCTATCTACAACTGTTGTTCTGGTGATCTGAACAACATAACGATGGGTGAAATGATCGAGATGGGCCGCGAACTCATTGCTACAATACCCCTGAACGATATGCTGTGGAGTGTAGGAGGTAGTCTTACCACCTCACGTACTATTCATCAACTCAAAGTAAGTTATGCCGGAGACACACCTTCGTGTCGTGGCGCGGCGTATCGCGCCACTAGCCAATCGCAAGACAGCGTTTGCGACACGACACGACACCCAAATATGTCTCTAACCATACTAAATGTATGAAAGCGATTAGCTAGTGGCGTGTCGCGCCACGACACGACACGTAAGTGTGTCTCTGGCATTATTCAATACGACTAGCTCTCTCCCTTTCCCAGCTATCACCTGTCACATTATTAGATTGTCATTGGAACTTGAAAGGTATATGCAAAGTTTTTACTCAATCGAAGTATTTACTAAGGACATTAGTTGTGAGTGACTGTTGAACAGTTCCTGACTCCATCATCAGATCAGCTCGCTGTCACTATATTATTGTATTACGGTACGGTATTAACAAATTCAACGGGAATTCGTTTTTTTTTAGATACCTATAGATACGTACATACATTGTAAGTTAAATAAAAGCTTGTACTTGATAACTATCAACGCTAATAACGGTCGCAATATAGCGGTAAACATGCGCTGGAAACTGGCGCCGTAATACAATATAGTGACAGCGAGCTAAGCTGATGATGGAGTCAGGAGCTGTTCAACAGACACTTACAATGGAACTCCTTAGTAAATACTTCGATTGATTATAAAACTTTGCATACTTGTCAAGTTCCGATGACAATGTTATATTACAGGCGCGCTGGTGCACGATGGTCCAAAAGATTGTCATTGAAAAATATTTTTCAATAGAAAACTTATTTGTTTTCAGGTTTTTTTCTTCCATTTGCTGCCAGCTCTTTTTGTGGACTTCATTTTATGGATAATTGGTAGAAAGCCATTGTGAGTGAATAAATTAAATACCTATTATAAGAAAATCTGTAAGTTAATATTGATGGACAGATCCAGCGCCATCTAGCCCCAAACTAATCAAAGCTTATACTATGGTAACAAGATAATTGATAGAATACTATACATACATATGATAGATACAATAAAACAGCCAGACACAGAACAAAAATCTATGTTCATCACATAAATAACATTTTAATTTTCAAAAAAACGGTTTAATATTAAAAAAAATATTAAAATGACGATTTTTAAACAACATAGAATAGAGTATTTATCTTTCTCTTAGGCTAAGCAAAGGTTTTGTAAGAGGCGACATTTATTAAATAATTATTCATATTTAAGGCGCTGCCAGTTCCTAAAACCGCGGCAGAAACGACTAAGACAGTTAACAACGGCAAGCTCTAGATGGCGTATGCGTATCGTAAATATTATCGACAGTTTTTATGAGATCGCGTTGCTGGTACCTACGTAGGCAAGTAATAGGGGTAGCTTTACCCACCCCTCATAACTATTTTCCGTGGTCCGCCTTTGCTCGAATAAATTAATGACATAAATTGTGTATAATTACTTATCAAAAACCTATTCTAGTAGAAATCTAGATCTTCATATTACCTATCTTTAACAATAAATCACAAGTTGATCTTAATAGTAGGTATCAAAGTATTTCGATCATAAATTCTAAAACGTATCATTTTGAAATAATATCTTTATCGTGAAAAGTTTCTGCTATTATGTTTTCAGCTTAATAGAAATCTAGGTAGGAACCTGAAGTAATATATTTATAAAAATAGGAGATGTGGCTTGTTCAGAAGTGTTTCTTTTTTCGTTTCGAAAAAGAGCAATCGTCGACATACAGGGCCTTAAGAAGACAAAACGGGAAATATTTAGTTGTGTTGAGTCTAGATCACTGTACACTGATTATAGTATAATAGAGGGTCAGTGGTCTAGATGTATAACGCATCACAACTATCACTAATCAAAACGGACCATAGACAAAGAATTGAATTAACTATAGATTTTAAACAAGTTTGTTTGCTATGCTTAGTTATTGACTGCCAAAATTGTAAATGCCCGAAGCCGGGGTAGGCACCACAACCGGTCAAATCCGGTCAAGTTTTTTAAACGTAAAATGATGTTTCAGACTGTTGAAAATCCAACGCCGAATCTACATAGCGAACCAAGCGCTTATCTATTACGTCACTAAACAATGGACTTTCGCCAACAAGGAGTTGATCTCTCTCCGTTCCAGTATAAAAGAGCAGGACAAAGCATCGTTCTACTACGACATAGAGAATGTAGATAGAAGAGAGTTTCTATTAAACGGTTGTATGGGAGGGAAGAAGTATTTGCTGAAAGAGAAAGATGAAGATTTGCCAAAAGCCAAAGTGCATTTTAAAAGGTATGAAAAAAAAAATGAAAATTAATAATTTTATTTGACACAAACACACAGGATCTAGAACAGCGGCAGGTATGATCTAGAACAGCGGCGGTGGGCTTACAACCTGTCACCAATGCTAACTAATGCAAAATGGGCATGTTAATAACGTGACTCTGATTACCCCCTTTAGACAGAGAGGATGTCCACCGTGCTTTGGGATTACAGTCGTTATCATATTTATTTTTTTCTGAGCAGTTATTCTTAAAGTAGCATTTTTCGACCCCCAGCAAGGGAGGGGTCTATGAGATGTTAAGGGAGCTTACGATATTAAATCTCATATTAGCAAGTCGTTACTTTAATTATTATGGCTTTCCATAAACGGTGTAAAAACTGTCAAAATTTTTATAAAAGCTTGTTTCGAAGAAAATTAGGAAGTTAAATTTTTATCGTTCCGTACCCAAAGGGTAAAAACGGGAAGTAATAATGGTACGGAACGCGCGAGTCCGACTCGCACTTGTTTAAATATGGCGCCCCCCTTCCTAAAAACGGAGACATCAATTTCTGTTTTGTTTTTTTTATCTGTTGGCTTTTGTTTTTATAATAATTTGTTTTTTTTTCAGAATGTATTATCTGGACTTAATAGTGCAATCGATGTTTTACGGTTTGTTATTATGGTGGATTTTAAGTTCGAGTTATATGCTAAATGTATTTAAGTTCGTTGGTTTGTAGATTTGTGTTAATAATAAAAATAATTAGTGTGATTTGACTCGAGTTTTTCTTTAACAACCAACTTCAAAACTAATCTTATATATATCTCTTATCTATATCTTATATATAAAATTCTCGTGTCACATTGTTAGTTCCCGTACTCCTCCGAAACGGCTTGACCGACTCTCATGAAATTTTGTGAGCATATTGAGTAGGTCTTAGAATCGGCCAACATCTATTTTTCATACCCCTAAGTGATAAGGATGGCGTAAAATCGGGAAAAACGAAAAGTGCTTTTTTCTGTGGGATTATTGACATTTGACAGGACAACGTCTGTCGGGACAGCTAGTATATATATATAAATGAGTGTTTGTCTGTATGTAATTATTTAAATTCAATTCAGTATATTCTGTAAGTAATATCTATATAAATATTTATTTTACTTTGAAACCAAGGAAAGAAAACATAGTTTAGGTAAATCATATTTTAATAAGATTCTCTTATAGGTACTTAATTTATATAACATAAATATACATATTTATATTAGCTTTTATATCAACTTCCCCGATTTTTTATTGGTGAAAATTGAGCATTAGTCGAGAGAATATTAAATTAATAAAAAAAATAAATTATATCATCATAAAAGATTTAAGTTACCGACATTTCCTTTAATACAACTATAAATACCTATCTTCACTTAGTTGTGCATGGCTTAACTAACAGTAATCACTATTCGTATCATTAAAACGTCAAAACTAATACAATAAATGTCAGTTTTGACGTTATAGTTATATAATCTATGAACTAATCTATTCTCATATCAATAAATCAATAGGTTTTAGAGAATACCAATTTCTTAGTAAATACGATAAGAGCGCTGGTCGTGGGCATTTTAACAAAATTTTAATTTTCAAATAAACGGTATAATTATATTGAAAAAATGATTAAAACGACGATTTTTAAACAACATAGAATATAGTATTTATCTATCTCTTAGGTTAGGCAAAGGTTTTGTAACAGGGGATATTTATTTATTAATTATTTATATTTAAATAGACAAATCGGGAAATATTCAGTTGTAGTCAATCAAGTCTAGAGGTATAACGCATCACAACTGCCACTAATCAAAACAGATCATAGTTTAGTAGACCAAACATAGTTTTTTGCGAAAAAAACGCCAGCTGAACACGAATCACTAATCGTTTAACCAAAACGTCAAAACTGTCACTTACACAATCATAATCAAAAAAGTGTTTATTCATTGAGATCACATGGATCATTTAGAATCGTCAAATTTAGTTAAATCTTAATACTTATATATAAATTACGCGTCACGTTGTTTGTCCGCAATGGACTCCTAAACTACTTAACCGATTTTAATGAAACTTTGCACACCGTGTGCAGTTTGATCCAACTTGAAAGATAGGATAGCTTACATCTCAATTTATAGTCGCAATATTATTTTATTACAAACTAGCTGTTGCCCGCGACTTCGTCCGCGTTTCCGTCGTTTTTCGTAAAAAAAGTAGCATAAGTCCTTCCTCTCGGCTCAGTGGTTTTGATGTAACAGACAGACTAACTTTCGTATTTTAGTAGGGAAATATTATATGTCAATCTACAATACTGTTGAAAAATAGCGCAATACGGAATCGCACAATATTATTGTAAATAGCTGTGCCCGCGACTCTGTCAGCGTGTAACTCCTGTGTAAACAGTCAGTAAAGTGAGTCGTATTTTTCGTATATTCGTCTATCTATACAGCGTCTATACTCTGTACGTCGTATATTCACGAAAATTTGTGTCTGTCTGTCTGTATAACCGTTATAAAAACAAAAACTACTCGACGGATTTTAACAAAACTTGGTACAATTATCTTTCATACTCCTGAGCTGGTTATAATATACTTTTCATCCCTCTACAACCAATAGGAGCAGAGCAGTGAAGGGAAATGTTGGGAAAACGGGAGAATTTACTCTATTTTTAAGCTTCCGTCGCGTGTGCAACCTTAATGGTTAAAGCTACACAGAATGCTGATACTAAATATACTACAGAATGTCTTTATATAAAACGTTTTTTTCACAGTTTTTTTGTCATTAGACAATACATTAGATGATTTATTTTTTTGTTCAAACGCTAGTGTGGGGGCGGACTTATTTCTGGTAAGATGCTTAACTCTCTTTAATTCGATATCGTACAGGATATTCTTAAAAATTATTAAATAATTTGACATTTGGAACAAAATGGACGAAAAATCGGACTGACACTGTATTTTCGGAAAAGTATTGAGCAAAATATACCTGAAAAACCAGCCAAAGTGCGAGTCGGACTCGCGCACGAAGGCTTCCGTACCTATAAAAAACGGCCAAATCAAATCACGTTTGATGTATGGCCCATACAGTATGGGAGCCCCACTTAAATATTAAATTTATTCTGTTTTTAGTATTTGTTGTTATAGCGACAACAAAAATACATAATCTGTGAAATTTTCAACTGTCTAACTATCACGGTTTATGAGATACAGCCCTGTGACAGACAGACGGACAGCGAAGTCATAGTAATAGGACCGTTTTTACCCTTTGGGTACGGAACCCTAAAAACCATATGTTTTCGATGTTTTTTGGATTGATTGTAGCAATCACACTTCGTACAAACTCTGGGGTCTACAGCGAAGTCTTCTTGACCTCGTATATCGCTTAACGAACGATCACTCGACAATTAAGATTACTTCCTGGCCGGCCCATTTCAAACGTAAATATCTCGGGACCCCTTCTAGTACAATTCCTGATTTTTGGAGTACAATTCGTACAATTCCATAAATTTGTAACTGCATTTAAATTAACCCTTAACCACGGTGGGTCCAGCTGCGTAGTATCACACACAGTCTCACACGCCCCGCCTTTTTATACCTTCGGCCGCGAGACGCGGCAAGCGCGGCGACCGATTCTCGAACGTTCGCGACCGGCCGCACTGCGCGCTTGACGCCTAGCTGCTAGGCCGGTCGCGAACGTTCGAGAATGTTCGTTTTACGAAGCTACTCGCTAGGTGACTCGCTAGCCTCTAGGCGCTAAGCAAGCCGCCTGCCTGTGCGTTCGCGACCTTATATACAAAAATAATCCTTATAGCATGATTCAGTATTCACGCGCGATGGCTTATTATTAGCGTATTTCATGTATAACTTTGGTGTTTCTATACCGATTTCTATGATTCTTTTTTTATGGAATAGTTAATATTGTAAACTTTTTTAATTAGGGATGACTGAGAGTGTTATAAACGTAAGAGTAGTCAAATATAATCAGAAAGCTTCGAACTGCTAAGCTATCGGGAGTTACACGTGTTATTGTGAGTCAACCATAAAAGATAAACATATGCTGTCGTGGGATATTTTTTATATAATTTTAAGGAGAACATTTCCGTCATACATGATTTCTATGTAGCTTTAACCATTAAGGTTGCACACGCGACGGAAGCTTAAGAAATGCAGTAACTACTCCCGTTTTCCCAACATTTCCCTTCACTGCTCTGCTCCTATTGATTGTAGCGTGATGAAAAGTATACTATAACCAGCTCAGGAGTATGAAAAATAATTGTACCAAGTTTCATTAAAATCCGTCCAGTAGTTTTTGTTTCTATAACGGTTATACAGACAGACAGACAGACAGACAGACAGACAGACAGACAGACAGACAGACAAAAATTTTACTGATTGCATTTTTGGCATCAGTATCGATCCCTAATCATCCTCTGATAGTTATTTTGGAAATATATTTCATGTACAGAATTGACTTCTCTACAGATTTATTATAAGTATAGATGATTAGTTTATTATCTGACAGTCACAATTATCTGTTAGCTCCAAAAGATTCTAACATATGGCGATATCTGTTGGCGTGGCCGGGTCTGCTAGTTTAATTTAATAGGTGTAGGTGTGGTAATACAATAGGTGTCAGCTTTGACGTTATAGCGATACGATGTCGATATGATAGTGATTCGTGCTAGCTCTGTGCTCCCTTACCAAAAATTATTAACTTACGATCATAGAGTATAGACTTTCTTGTTACTTTCAAACCAAATTATAAAAGTACGTATTTGGGTTGGACGTAAAGTGACGACATACTCGGGTTCCGTCACTTCTGGTTCTGAAGCATTGATGGGTTCCACGGGTTCCTCCTTCGGAGACATCCTGAAAGAACATTGAAAAATATATTTTAAGACAAGCATTTATAAAATCCTCCTTCGAGCTAGAAACCAGAGCAGCGCGCTGTCATCTGTCACATAATATTACATTGTCATTGGAACTTGACAAGTATGCAAAGTTTTTACTCAATCGAAGTATTTACTAAGGAGTTCCGTTGTAAGTGTCCGTTGAACAGCTGACTCCATCATCAGTTCGCTGTCACCATATTATTGCATTATCACCGAAGTTACATAAGTATGCATAATTTCAGCTAAATCGATTAGGGATAACTGCTTCAAAATTGAGTTGCAAGATTCCACCCGAACAAACATAGTTACATACATACATACTATGTACAATGTCACTACATAGTCTAAAGCAAAGTCGCTTTCCGCTTCCCGCGTCTGTATGTATGTATGTATGTTTGCTTATATCTTTAAAACTACACAACGGATTTTGATGCTTTTGTTTTTTTTAATAGAGTGATTCAGGAGGAAGGTTTATATGTATTAAACCCGTGCGAAGCCGGGGCGGGTCGCTAGTATTACATACATTGCAAGTTAAATAAGAGTTTACAATAAAAACAATTTCATTATCATACCTTTTCCACCTATTCTTAGGAAGCTTATTTTTTTCCTGTATGCTTTCTTCTTCATCTTCACTTTCCTTCTCTTCATCTTCATCATCGTCATCATCATCGTATTCATCCATCACACCTCGTCTTTTAATTACCTTTTTCGATGTTGTTTCAAAATCTGAAAATTTACAATTCAATGTGATAACGCGTATAAAAATTTTTCGATAAGAAAAAACCATTGATTCGAACCGGATTCGAACCTACGACCTTCGTAAAGTCAATCGCAAGCTACACTATATAGTAAAAAGGTTAGCACATAAAAAACCGGTCTAGTGCGAGTCGGACTCAAACACGAAGGATTCCGTACCATTATCTATGAAAAGCGGCAAAAGAATCCCATTTGTTGTATGGGAGCCCCACTTAAATATTTATTTTATTCTGTTTTTAGTATTTGTTGTTATAGCGGCAACTATCTAGCTATTACGGTTCATGAGATACAGCCTTATGAAAGACAGACAGATAGACAGACGGACAGCGAAATCTTAGTAATAGGGTCCCGTTTTTACCCTTTGGGTACGGAACCCTAAAAAAATCTTGCCTATAATCTTCATTAGTACAACCGTGCGAACATCTAGTTGCAAAAACATATCTACCACTATCTTTTCTATATTTTATTTACCTTCTATTTCACTACCATCTATCTTCAATTTTGTATCAGTCATAAAGAACGGCATATCGGCACTAAACCGCTTCTTCTTCCGTTTCCTTCTAGAAGATTCTGTTATATCCTCGTAGTCGTTATCAATCCTTCTGTTGTTCTTTCTTCTGTTATCAATAGGTCTAGTCAGGGGCAGTGGCTTGGTTTTGTAATACATTTCGTAAATGGATTTTGTGATGCCGTCATCGGAGGTGTCGATTATAATTACTGAAAATGACATTTTGTTTTATACAGGGTGAAATCGTAAACACACGTCAAATTGATATGGGTGGTTCAGTATACGTAATAGTTTGGTTTCATGAAAAAATAATACACATTTAAAAAAAAACAACAACTGATGTAATCAATTTAAACGATGCAGACAAAGTCAATGTATTCAGATAAGTTCATAATATCAGTGTTTTTTTTTGTTAAAATATTTAAAAAATAATATTCGGATAAAAAACATTTAAAGTATCAAGTTAATTTAGTTGAACTAAGTACACAAAACTTTGCGAGTGTAATAAGATGCCTTTGCAGTTGTTGTTTTTTTTTTTTTAATGTGTATTATTTTTTCATGAAACCAAACTATGACGTATACTGAACCACCCATATCAATTTGACGTGTGTTTACGATTTCACCCTGTATAAACAAGATGGCGCTGCGTAAAATGGCCACCAATATTTATTATTTACTAGCTGACCCGTGATAGACGCTGCCTTGTCAATTTGAGGTAACTTCCAATTTTTTCCCTACAAACCTTGTACTGATAAAATAAATTACGAATTTTGGTAGAATGCGTATCATTCATTAGTCAAAACTGCGTTGCTATGACGACTAAATGTTTTTAGTCTGTGATGTCAGATTTGTTGCACACCAGTGTCATCTATACCAAAATTATCCTTTTTGCGTTTTTTTATCATTTAGGGGTTGTTTTTCGGATTATAATAAGTTCCCCCTTTATTTATTCTGATTTTTTATCTACATACTCCAGCAAATTCCATCTTAATCCGTTTTGTCGTTTATTTTTGATTAGGATTATTATGGGAGGTATCTTTACGTTCAACTCGAAGGTCGTAGGAACGAATCCCGCACGTGGATTTATTTATTAATGGATTTTTTTGTTTTTCTACGGTATAGTAGGTATAGGTCCATATTCTGAGGAAACCAGTTAATATTCTCAGAAGCGGCAACTTCCAACTTGTCACGTATGGAAAACTAACTACAGCAAAAGGGTTTATGCCAAATGTAATGTTTGGACGAGTCTATGAGTACCTCCTATCGACATCTTGAAGGATCTCATAGATCCGAGAGTATTTTTTTAATAGCATGAAAAAGAAGCATAGCAGTTATACCTTCTTTATTCTTCTTGGTCCTTCCCTTCTTCTTAGGAGACCTCTTCCTCAAATTGGAAGAGAAATCCTCTTCCGACGATCGTATTTCCTCGTCCACTTCCCAATACGGTAGTTTTTGTTTCGGTCGATTCAAAAAGCTTAATTTTCGAGATTTTTTGAGGCTTTTTCTAGTTTTCATCGTTGTTTTAAGTGTTTTTTCTGTTGTCATTATAGTTTCATTTATAGATACATTTGTGTAGTTGATCCTATAAAAATAGAATATAATTGTTTTGTATCACATAATAAACAGATCTATTGACCAGATCTAACTATCTACTTTATCTATTTCAATCTATTTATCGGTTAGCGTGGTATGAACATGTTATGAGGAGAGAAGAAAGACATGTTACAAGAAGAGTGATAGATAAGAATGTGGATGAATACAGGAGTAGAGATAGGCCTAAGAAGAGATGGATAGACTGTGTGCTGCTTTTATAATTTGTGCTGAAACTCTTTAGTTAATTTTTAGGGTTCCGTACATAAGGGGTAAAAACGGAACCCTATTACTAAGACTTCGCTGTCCGTCTGTCTGTCTGTCTGTCCGTCTGTCTGTCACAAGGCTGTATCTCATGAACCGTGATAGCTAGACAGTTGAAATTTTCACAGATTATGTAATGTTGCCGCTATAACAACAAATACTAAAAACGGAATAAAATAAAAAATTAATTAAACGTAATTAATTAAACGTGTTTTTTTGGCATTTTTTTATAGATAATGTTATGGAACCCTTCGTGCGCGAGTCCGACTCGCACTTGGCCGGTTTTAAATTTAAATTTTGTGAAAGATGGTATTGGTAAGAAAGGTGTAACTAGGTATTGCAATAACGAGCGATAGGGGAGTGTGGTAAAGAGAGACAGGTTGTTTCGACCCCACTTGAGTGGGATAAGGACAGTCAGATCATAATGATGATAAAATAGATCTATTAACAGACCTGATACCCAATTTTAAATCATTACTAGTATTTATAACGTTTTCGTTGATATGTTTTGTGTCGTTGAGCGATCGCTTTCTCCTTTCAAACTCATTATTCTTGTTTTTCAGTTTGGCTCGACCTTTTTCGGTGAATTTCGGTTGTTTCCTTGCGTATTCTTGATCTTCCTCGGAATAATTTCCTGAAATAATGTTGGAAATTAATTATAAAGCTCGTTTAAATCTATACTTAATATTATAAAGAGGAACATTTGTATTTTTGTATGTTTGTAACGAATTAACTCAAAACTACTGGACCGATTTCAAAAATTCTTTTACAATTATAATGCTACCTAATCTTTGAGTAATATTACTAGAAAAAATTATGGATCAATTATTAAATCGTATCTTACGTATTTACCTAAATCCTTATCAATTCTCGTGGTAGAATCATCTTCAACATGATCTTCTGCCAGAATTCCATCATCCCCACCACTGTAGACGTACCTTAAAACAAAATTATGATTGATAAAGATTTATGATGACTGATAAGGATTGATAAAGATTGACGACGATTGATCACGAAGAATTATTGATGCCGACTATGGATGGGTATATAATATGGGTGATGGTAGATAAAATAAATATTGGTTTACATGAAACAGACACGCCGCGCGCGACTTGCCGCGCTATGATTGGACGACGGCAGCGCGTACATTAACCTTTATGTATAAACTAGTCACGAGGCAAACTCCCTAAAAGTGATGATTACCTGGTGCTCCAATCCATCTGCCTAGCATCATCAAGCCACTGATTCGCAGCCAGGGTCGTCTCCCGAACCAGCTTTATTCGGAGCTGAAGAAAGATCTTCCGAAGCTCCACTGTTATATGCGACTTCGTGTCTTCGGGTACACTCGGATCTAATCGGAATTTGCCTGCGTAAATAAATAAACATAACATAATTAGAAATAAAAATACTAACTAACCTGCGACAGACGTTGTCCTGTCCAAATTTCAATAATCGCATATCCTCGTAAGGCCCAGGGCTGCTAATCGTCCACTTGTCATTACGACCCAGTCGTCCCTCCTAAAGGACTACACAAAAGTAGAGACTCCGGCCCAGCGAACAGTTAGTTTTTCAGGTCCTTGTAAAAGACCGTTGGGTATTAATGAGTACACAGCTGAAAAATGGGTTGGGCGGGAATGGCCATGTTCGGTGAGTACTTTAAAAAGAACTGTGGGCCTTACAAGGATTTAGTTTTCTCAGGATATTTTTTTTTAAGTTTTATTTCACCACTTTATCGGCGTGTTAACAATGTATATTCATGCTAAATCACAGCTTTCTAGCTCTAATAGTCTCTGAGCTAAGCTGCGGACGGACGGACGGACGGACATGGCAAAACTATAACGCATTCACTTTTTCAAAATTTTACTATTTTTAGGCAATTTTTTACCTTGTCCTGCTAATTTTACGAACACCGACCTTCTTAGTAGGCTCAACATTTTTGGGAGAATGATAGGTGTCGTCAAAAATGACTAATGTTAGATTTATTGCACACTAGCGCCATCTTTACCCAACAAATCCTCCCTTTTGCCTCCTATTTTTCCGGATGGTCGAAAGATTTGCAGTTTTCGATTGGTCGAAACATTTAGGTCTGTTTTTTTGTTTTTCAAATGTAGGTAATTCTAGAAAGAACTATTTGACTAATAGTCCTACCTCTACTGCTTTTCTCAAGAGTATTCTCCAGTCTGAGGAGTACGGAGCCAGCCTTCCACGGCTCCAGCGTCAGGATATGAATATGTCGTGGTAGCCCATGTAGTTTCAATGCCGAATACTAAAAAAATAATCCGATATTTATTAATCAAAAACAAAGTCGAAGTCAATCAAAAGAAATAAAGAAAGAAAGAAAGAAAATACAATGATTGATGATTGATGATTGCTGATTGCTGATTGATGATCGATGATCGATGATCGATGATCGATGATTGATGATTAATGATTGATTACCCGTTTGTTCCGAACGTTCTGCCACTTCCGTCTGTTGACCTTGTCTCCCGAAGTGAAGAACAACCATGGTTCCATTTCCCATCTCCTAGCAGCAAGAGACGCCCTTTCGGAGAATGTAATATCATCCACTGGAACACATAACTACATTTTAAAAACTAAAAAACAAAACCGACTTTATGTAGTAAAATTCAAATATCAATCATTTATTTAAATCACTTTGAAATATCTTAGGATCTAGGTGATGCTACGCCTGTTCCTCGCGACTATTTTCTAGCTAGAAGAATCAGCCGACAAATACCGCTATCATTTTTTTCAATGATCCTTTCCTTAATGCTATGTAGAGCTCCAGTGTAGTGCCGTAAGAACAAAAAATAGTGAGCAAAACCAGAAAGGGCCCAAATAGCGAACAGACCCTTATAGCTGACTTCTGCCTTACCTTCGTGCCTGTTGGATCCAAAGACGATCCTATGCCTTCCTTTAACCACAAGTCCTATCCCATACGCCTCTTCGTTCAAAGGCTCTTCGAGTCCAAACCCATCATCGGTAAGTAGTCTTCTGTGGAGCTGGACAAGAAGACAAGAAATTAATGAGAAAATTTCATTCTTATAAAGGTGTATTAAGAACAACAGGGAATTTAGGTTGAAATGAAATTAAATAGGATCACGACTGTAATCCCATCCTCTCAGATCTCCAGGCGCTCAGATCCTTGAAGATCTCTAAAAGGGTTGCTCAGAGGCACGTTCAGACATTACATTTAGCACATGTTCTCATTTAGCAGTAGTTAGCCCGTTGCCGCTTACAAGAATACAAACTGGTTTCCTCACAATTTTTTCCTTCACCGTTGTAAGCGCATATACATTTTTCTAACAGGAAAATCCATTTATGCAGCTGGTATTCGAACTCACGAGCTTCGGATTGAAAGTCGAACCTCCCACTAGGCCATCACGGTTCTTTTACGGTAAGTATGGTATGAAAATGAATAGCCTTATTCATACCATCAGTTCAATTTCGCCTTCGTTGTATGATGTACCGCCTTGGGTCCTGTCAGTGAGGACACACATCCCAACGCTGCTGTTTTGCGAGCTGATGCATATTCGAGAGGTTACGGGAAAGTAGCAGGCGGCTACTGGCTTCTTGGTTTGTTGACCTGGAAATATACAATCAGGTGTTAAGAGAATGAAACCCCTTGAAGATGCCTAATGGGGCTTCTATACTTATGTTCTAAATGCGAAAGTAACTCTGTCTGTGCCTGATGTTATCACGGCTAAACCATTGGGCGATTGTGATGAAATTTCATTTAGAGATAGTTTAAAGTCTCTGAATGGACATAGGCTCCTTTTTTTCCAAAATTTTCTTTAGATTTTCAAGAATTTCAGTGTTTTATGATAAGGTCATTAAAAATTGATTTCCTAAATCCTATGACGAAGTCGTCAAACTCTTGCGTTACTGATTGACTGATCTATCAACGCACAGCCTAAACCACTGGTCCCAGAAACTTGACATTTGGAGAGTGTATGCCTTTTGATGTGTAGGGGTGTACTAACAAAGGATTTCTTGAAATTCAACCCTTGAGGGTGTGCAGCGGGGGTTGAAGTCTGTTTGAAAATAACTTCACATGAACAAAGACTAAACTTTGCAGTACCCATGCGTGATTGGTTGCAAGCCCATCGCCGTACTTAGAGGCACTTAAAACTTACCTGACTAAAAGACTCAAATATAAAATCCCAGGATATAAGTCCAAATAGACTAACCTGCTGTCTCATTCCAGCAGGTCCTCTTCATCATTTGCCGTCCATTAGAATCGGTGAAAAAGTCGCCATTATTGCTAATGTTACTCGAAAAGATACTGACTACCTCCTTGCCTAGATCCGTTCTGAAATCGGAGTCAAAATCAAAGTATAATTAATCTCCGTATTCTTAGTTGTCAGGTTGTCACCTCGAAATATGTCCACCTCAACTCGACCTCGAAACCGTGTTTTGGTAGTTTTAGTTGATAAAATTACCTCGAGTTTGCATCTGTATATATTTTATCTAACAGTTATCTATCGTGTGTGTTAATGTTGCAAATACATATTATAGATTTTTACAAGATCTACTAATCACGATAGTTTGAAAAATAATTTTGCTAATACATGTTTTTTGTTGACCAATTTTGTTGTCAATGTTGCCATTATGTATGTCATTAACACGCTTTTATAAGCTTGGATTGTATGTATGTAACGAATCTTTGAACGTGATTTTGACCTACTTCAAAACGTCGGATTTTTTAGTTTTTAAAACTATATTTTTTATTTTTTGTTTAGTTTTATGAGATTATGTTGACACAAAATAAATTTGTTCTTTCTTTCTTTCATTTTCATTTCATCTTTGACGTGTTGACGATACGATAGTGATTCGAGCTAGCCCAGCTCATACAAACTTACCCAACAGGTACAGGGCCTATAATCCACTCCAGTTCTATAAATTCCTCACCACGATGAATCCTGATCACCTGAAATAAAACTTGTCTCTTCAGAAAGAAAGAAAGAAATAAAAAAATATAGAAAGAAAAATAATGTTTTTATTTATGACTAGCGACCCGCCCGGGCTTCGCACGGGTGCAATGCTGATACTAAATATACTACAGAATGTCTTTATATAAAACGTTTTTTTTTCACAGCTTTTTTGTTTTTAGACAATTATTGATGATTTTTTTTTTCTCGAACGTTCGCGACCGGCCGAACTGCGCGTTTGACGCCTAGCTGCTAGGTCGGTCGCGAACGTTCGAGAATGTTCGTTTTACGAAGCTACTCGCTAGGTGACTCGCTAGCCTCTAGGTGCCAAGCAAGCCGTCTGCCTGTGCGTTCGCGTTTCTAATTAGGGATGACTGAGAGTGTTATAAACGTAAGAGCAGACAAATATAATCAGAAAGCTTCGAACTGCTAAGCTATCGGGAGTTACACGTGTTATTGTGAGTCAACCATAAAAGATAGACATATGCTGTCGTGGGATATTTTTTATATAATTTTAAGGAGAACATTTCCGTCATACATGATTTCTGTGTAGCTTTAACCATTAAGGTTGCACACGCGACGGAAGCTTAAAAAATGGAGTAACTTCTCCCATTTTCCCAACATTTCCCTTCACTGCTCTGCTCCTATTGATTGTAGCGTGATAAAAAGTATACTATAACCAGCTCAGGAGTATGAAAAATAATTGTACCAAGTTTCGTTAAAATCCGTCGAGTAGTTTTTGTTTCTATAACGGTTATACAGACAGACAGACAGACAGACAGACAGACAGACAGACAGACAGACAAAAATTTTACTGATTGCATTTTTGGCATCAGTATCGATCCCTAATCACCCCCTGATAGATATTTTGGAAATATATTTCATGTACAGAATTGACCTCTCTACAGATTTATTATAAGTATAGACGACACATTATGGGACAGAACAAAGAGACGATTTATCGAAAAAGGTTGGGTATACTTAAGTAATTAATACAAAGAAGATTATATTGTAAAAGATAATTAAACAAATCCTTTTTACTCCAACCTGCGTGATCCAGTCGCTGAATCTCTGTCTGATCTCTTTGACGAGGGAACCTCGTATTGTGTTGTACTGCACTTTATCTGTAATCTGGAGAAGGAATAGCAAGATAACATAAATTTTGTTGAACCGGACAGACAAACAAACAGACGAACAGCGAAGTCTTAGTAATAGGGTCCCGTTTTTACCCTTCAGGTACGGAACGCTAAAGTAACTGGCCTCACAGCTCAGTTGGTAGTAGCCTTCTACGCTGTAGGTTGTAGGTTCGATCCCCACCCGGAATAAACATTTGTGTGATGAACATAGATGTTTGTTCCGTGTCTGGGTGTTATCACTACTTATTATAAAGCAAAGTCGCTTTCCGCTTCCCGCGTATGTATGTATGTATGTATGTTTTCTTATATCTTTAAAACTACACAACGGATTTTGATGCGGTTTTTTTTTATAGATAGAGTGATTCAGGAGGAAGGTTTATATGTATAATACATGCATAATATAGTATAGAAACACTGATAATTTTAGAGGTTTCTAATGTGATGTCGTAAATAAACACATTTTTTTGCGCTTACATTGCAAATGCTGGCTGAACCCCACGAGATATATCAAAATAATGTACTACAGTATTGTACACCTTAAAAACGTCTACAAAAAAGTCCACGATGGTTGCTTAGATGGTTGCTTAGATGGCGCTGTGCGAAATGTTGGTAGACATTTCGCACAGCGCCATCTAAGCAAAGCTTGTACTATGGGGACCAGATAACTCATAGAATACTTATTAATACGTTTTTTTGTTGTTGTAAATACATACTTATTATACACTAGCTGACCCGTGCCCGCTTCGCTGTGCGTAAGACATTTCTAATACCATTTATATTTATTATATTTATTTATTTAATTATAATCTTCATTTACTTACTGGCACAGGCCTTGGCTTTTCAGGTCTGAAGCTGTAAGCTCCAGATTGTAGACCGTGCGAACTCTGGCTGTAAGCAAAGAAGTTCTGGGAGACCAGCACCTTGACTCCGTCTACATGCTGGATAGACTCCAGCAAACCTGTTGTCTTGTCAACTGTCACTTTAAGATACTGTAACATAGAAATAAATCAGTTAATTTTGAAAGGTCAATAAATTTGCAATGAGTTGATTTAACCGACTGCGCCAGAAGGAGGGCAATATTTGTCGAGCGTCTGTATGTATGTATGTATTATGTATGTATGTATGTATGGTTCATTTGTTGACTTGACGGATTGTGGGAATGACATTGGCTACCAGACTAACCTCGTTGGATATAAACGGTATCAGTTCCTGGTCTGCCTCCCCCTTCTCCGATTTGGACTTCTTCGCGTAGTCGTTCTCCTCCTGAAAGTTTGCAAGTACCTCAGATTTTAGTCAAGTCTCAGATTTTTACTTTTATCTGATCTTACCAGATGATCCATGATCTCAAAATTTGATCCCTGATCACAACATTTGATCTTCAATCTTACTAATTAAACTCTAATCTCACTAATTCATTATTTAATATTACCAGCTAATCCCTGATCATACCTATTTTGATCCCTAATCTAACCATTTACCCTTTGATCTTACCATTTGAACACTGATCTTACCACTTGAACCCTGATTTTACCAGTTGAACCATGATCTTACCTATTTTTAGACCCACAATCGTAACATTTGATCTTCGATCTTACCAGCTTATCCCTGATCTTACCATTGAAACCTGATCTTACCAGTTGATCCCTGATAGGTGAGATGTAGTAAGCGGAGAAGCCCAAAGCAGGTATGTTCTCCGATTCAAACCACAACTCTTGAATTGCATTTGAGGATCTTCCAGGTAGATTGATGGCTGCTGCCGAGAGAGGAACCAGCTGGTATTCTACCTCCTCATCTGAAAACAAGAACATCATTTAATCTTCTATACTAATATTATAAAGAGAAAAGATTTGTATTTTTATATGTGTAAATGTGAATTCATTGATGCACTAGAAAATTTCCAAGATACGAGTACCAGTGGAATTTAATTTCGATGCAACTTTTAATGAACTTATTACCATTGTGGTCTCTGATGGAGTAGTGGAGCGCTATAGCCGGCAGTCGTACATAATGGTAGGTCTTAATGCTGAGTGGATTGTACACCAGAAGAAGAAATGAGTCTTGCGTCTCAGTGAACTGAAAAAATAATATTTTAAAAATTTACACATCACTAGCTGACCCGGCGAACTTCGTACCGCCTAACAGTGGATTAATTATTATTATTCTTTTTTAATACTTTTCAAATTACGAATATTTTGTATGGGAATAAAGAAATGTGTTGATTTTAGAATTTTCCAGGATTTTTTTTTTATTTTCTCTCCGTATGAACCATCCTCGTGCTTCAAGGAATATTATAAAAAAAGAATTAGCGAAATCGGTTCAGCTGCTCTCGAGAGTTGCGCTTAGCAACACATTCAGTGATTAATTTTTATATACATATAAGAAGAAGAAGATACCAACGATATGATACTTAGAATTAGTATAACATTTTGAGTATTATTTATCGTCGCGTGTATGGTCTTTCGTGTCAAACTCCACTTACCCTGCATTGGCTCATGTTGAGCTGATGGCAGACTATGAACTGCTGGCTGTTCTTGGACCTCCTACTGGCACCCCAGGTTGGTGTGAGATAACTGAAATATTATAAATATGCATTGCATCATTAGAAGGATACTTTGAATTTAAGAACCGTAATTAAAACATGTTTAATCTAATAAGTAGTCAATTAGCAACAAAAATAACTGGTTTGGATGGTAGTTTCAGGGTTTAACTGGTAAGATGAAGGATCAAATGGTAAGATCAGGGCTCAATTGGTGAAATCAGGATTCAACTGGTATGATCAAAGCTCAAATGGTAAGAGCAAGGGTCAAATGGTATGATAAGGGCTTAAATCGTAAGATTGGGGTTCAAATGGTGAGACCGAAGATTAAATGGTAATATCAGGGCACAACTGGTAAAGATCAGGGCTCAAATGGTAAGATTAAGGATCAAAAAGGTATCAGGACTTAAGTAAGATCAACTAGTGAGTACTGAAATATGATTGGGTTTTTATTAAGAAATACCTCAGTAGATGAGAAACTTTCTTTGTACAAAAGTCAACTGCTTCGCTCAGTGTTCTGATGAAATCATTGGTCACGTGTTGTTGACTTGTTCCTGAAAACAGTAACTTCATATTAAAAATAGAAAGAGTCAAAGAAAGAAAGAAGAAAAGAGAGACAGAAAAAAAATAATGAAAGAAAATATGAGTGAATGAAGCAAAGGATAGCCATTTCTGCCTCTCGGAAACTTTATGTTATGTTATGTTATGTATGTACCTATAAGAGCTATATTTGTTATGGCTCGTAGGGTAGGTGTTCTCACCAGTAACAGCATCATGATGAAGTACCAGGCCAACAGCATGCCTCAGGAGATGCAGCTCGTAAGAATCCCCACTTTGGGCTATAACCGTAAGTTGCTTCACAATCTAAAAAAAATTTAAATAGGATCACGGCTAATTCCCAAGTACGGTATTCACAATATACGGTATGGGCATGTTATGAGGAGGGACGAAAATTATGTCAAATTCAAATTCAAATTCAAAAATCATTTATTTCAATAAAATCACAAGAATCACTTTGAAACGTCTTAGGAACTAGGTGAAGCTACGCCGATTCCACAAACACGGCTTGGGGTCTACTTTTTGTAACGAAAAGAGTGTTAGGCATGAATGTGGATGGATGTAGACGTAAAGGTAGGCCGAAGAAAAGATGGGTGGACTGTGTGAAAGATGATATGGATAAGAAAGGAGTGAGTGATGAGGTGACGGCTGATAGAGGGAAATGGAAGAAGTACACATGTTGTGCCGACCTCACTTAAGTGGGATAAGGGCAGGAAAATGATGATGGTATTCACATATCTTCAGACTCTTATATCTATAAAAACGTCTAAATGAGGTAGTTAGAGGCACGTCAAACACATGCCTACATTTTGCAGTAGTTAGCATTCCACACGTGACAGGTTTACCTACCTGTAAAAAAACATGGGCCTGTCGAACGTAATACTTGAAGCTAGGCCTTGAGGAGTAGAAGCCGGTCCAGTAGGTGGATGCATCACTGCCGTATGGTAGCTGATCTCCCTGAGAAGAAGAAAGAACAATGGTATCAACATCAACCGTTATCAATCAACACTCAATCAACACTGGCTGATGCAGCATATAGCTGAACAGTGACCAATTTTGCTATTTAACTTGTTTTAATAGATAATTTTGTCACAACATACAATAATATTCTTTATTTATTTCAATCAGCTTCAACCGTCAAGTTCTCATTGTGCAAATGTCAAAATACAATAAAGTTTTGACAGTCGATTATCAGTGTAGGTACTTGCGAAATGGGCCTGCCGGAACAATAACTTCCAGCTCAATATTAGCTTTATAATTGTTATATACAAAAACAATTGCTTGCACACGGGTAAATAAATATCACCTTTTTGACCTGAGATCTCCAGACGTGAAGGTATCTCTAAAGGGGGTAGACATAGACACGTCCAAACATTCGATACATTCGGCCGCTTATAAAAATACTAACTGGTTTCCTCCAGTGTTTTCCTTCACCGTTTTGAGCAAGTGTTGATGCGCATTTTTTCATGCGGATTTTTGAATAGAAAATCTATTGATCCACGGCCTGGATTCGAACCCATGACCTTAGATTGAAAGTCGGCCTACTTTACCAACACATAAATAAAAATAGACAAATCGATTAAAAACTTACCTTTTCTGTATAGATAGCTTTATCCCTCCTGCCATACAAATAAATGGCTTTTAAGTAACAAGATGGCGTCGAGTAGAAGATGTTTATATCTGACATGTTAGCTGGATGAGTGTTTACGTGGCTGAAACAAAATTAGTTATTAATATGAAACAACTCCATCTAGTGGTGACCTTTGGCAATGCATCTATTTGTGTGACTGGTCTCACAGCTCAGTTGGTAGTAGCCCTGCCGTCTGTGCTATAGGTTGTGGGTTCGATACCCAACCAGGACAAACATTTATTTATTTAAGTGGTAAAACAGCGCCATCTAGTAGTGACCTCTGGCAACTCTTACTTGATAAGCTAGGCATCTCTCAGCCATACAGTTTACAATTAAGTTGTGAAATAGCGCCATCTAGTAGTGACTTATAGAAACTCTTACTTGATAAGTTTGTCCATGTTCATGAACCAATTGGCAGCACTCTGGTACGTGAAGTCACCCCCCATAGTAACTATTATGTTATCGTGGTCGTAATATTTCGCTTGGCGTTCTATTTGAGCTATGAAATCGTTCACCTGAAAATAATAATTGGTATTTATATAGCCGTGTTGGCTGAGTGAGATGTACCTACCTAGACTTTCAATTCGTCACTGATATTCTTATAAGTGTGGAGTTGCCTGTGCATTAACTACTGAAATTATAAAACAACTCCATCTAGTGGTGACCTTTGGCAACGCATCTATCTGTATCTTGCATTTTTCATGAGATTATGATTGTTATTATTTGTATTCATGAGATATGTATCAGTAACTCGTATCTCCTCTTAGAAACCTAGTTAGACTCGCTTCGCTCGCTAGTATGACCTTACCCGCTTGTCCGCGTTGTACAGTTTAGTATCAGGGTCGTCGACAATCGGCTCGTCGCTGCATAGGAAGTCGAAGCAGAACCCGTCGGGTGCGTTGTACAAATTGAACAGGGTGTGCGTCATTATGTCAGACATTTTACCTAGAACGAATGAATGAATTAATTAATTAATGATTGATGAAGTAATTCATGAATTAATGAAATAATATGAATAAAATACTCGTATGTTCAACTACCTAGGACATCGCTCCCTCTCCACATAAACTCCATCCTGTCTTCCTCCATCATTGCTTCTCTTTCTCTATGGTCAACTCTTCCTGTAACATAATACTTTTACCTATTTCACTTTCAAAACTTTCGTGAGTTGTACTACACATTATTACAACAACGGGAAATTACTCACGTAAATGATAAATTGTCAATGAGGACACCGACAATGTTTCGATTCATCTAGAGAATCTTCTTCAGGGTGAGTGGACCATAACGCGCGCGCTACCCTGCTCGCATTGCCGTCCTGCACTCATTTTTTCGCACACTTTTACCTATGATACACGTAGGTACACCTACACCTTGTAAGTGAGTAAAAAGTTCAAAAATACTGTATAAATCGAATAGATCCTATTGATTAAACTTTAGTTCTTCTAAGCTTGGTCGCTTGGAACAGGCTAGCTCCTAGCTGTTTCAAAGTGATCCTTGTGATTTTATCGAAATAAATACCTTTTGAAAACACGGCTTTTCCAAACTGTAGGTACCTACCAAGAAATAGTCCATCGAATCCCATTTGAGCCAGCAAGGAAGCCTGCTCCCTTGTATGTCCGTATGTGTCGATCTGCCAAGCCGCTTTGGGTTTGCCACAGGGGCCTAGAGTATCATTGAGCTTTCTGAAACAATATATCCAAATAAATGTCGATGGGCTTGCAACCTATCACGTATGCAAAGTACTAAACCGGTAACTCGTCTCTCTACCGCTTTTGTGCATCATAAATCCGTTAGGTTGTGAGGATATTTGAAGGTTGTAAGGATGTTTGAGAAGAAGTATAAGTATTTTATCTTCATAGTTCCCATTTACAGTTTTGCTTAGTTTGGGGATTTGTGTAATGTCCACCACTATTTATTTATTACTAGCTTATATATAGTATCCTATTTATTATTCTTGGTCAAAAGCTATGTAAGTACGATGTAAGTATCCATTCCAAATCTGTTTGGGCGTGATTGAGGCACGCTCATACATAGGTATAATAAATATTTTCACAAACTTTCACATACACATGGCCTCCCAAAATAATTTTGAAAATCCGGGGCTTCCCCATGAATTGTGATGCCTTACCTGAGACCCCAAGTCCACATATCCAGTACATGGAGATACCCAACAGTAGCAGAGTCTGCGTGGGTCCAACCACCACCCGCAAACTCAGCCCTACCTTCTTGCACCAATGTCCTGGAAGCCATTTTCAAAAATCATCAAAATCGGATCACCAGGTGAATTTATATGAATGGTCATACATAAAAACAACAAAAAATATAAATGCGCATCGAGAACCTCCTCTTTTCGTCGGTTGAAGAACGAAAAGTGGCAAAATTTTCAACATTATTGTGCTGAATAGGCTATTTGACAGTATGAAAAATGCGTTCATAAAACGTTATGGAGTAAGATAACGTGACACAAAACGTTCAGGATTGGTCGAATCGACGATGACGTAACATGCTTGTCAATATGTCATCGCCTGCCTTGAAAAACTTGACGTTTGTGTATTTGTTGACAAGCATGTAACGTCACAGAAACTAGTGCGACGTCATTTGCTAAAGAAGCGTTTGTGCGGGTTATTTAAATTGTCAATATTTAATTTACATTTTTAGAGCCAATACTTAACAGAATTGAAAATAATATTTATTTATGGGTTCCACAGTCACTACTGAACAATCTAGAATGGTTTTCAAAATCTTGTCAAATAGCCCATAGCCCGTTGAAAAATTCGCCACTTTTTGTTTTCAAGAATGAAAGTAGTAAGTATTTATTTTTTTCGGATTTAGTCCATCATTGCCAATAAGATTTCTAGATGATACATTTTTTCGAAATCGAACATTCCTAAGGATTAATCAATTTGGTTTTCAAGGGCTAGTATGGAATGCTAACTACTGCCAACATGCTCACAGCATGTGCCAAATATAATGTTTGGACGTGATTCTGATTACCCCTTCTAGAAACCTTCAAAGAATCTAAGCGCCTGGAGATCTGAGAGGGCGTCTACCGTACTTGGGGATTACAGTCGTGATCCTATTTAACTTTATTCATTGGTAGGGTAGGTTTGCTTGGGCCTTCAGTATTCGTAAATCGACAGTATGCAGTCGATGCGATACGACGTCCGCACGCAGGAATATAGCTCTAATCTCTTAAAGAATTGGATGACACCTCGCAGATGTTTGCGATGCGATGCGAATTCGCAGTTATGTGTACGTCGCGTCGAATTGTTAACCAACTTTTTAAATCGGTTGTAAAGAAATAAACACAAATCTTACCTGAATGTGGCTCTTGTGTTGGGACGCTGCTCCTTCCACCAGCGCCAGAAATAGGCTGTCTCTGAAAACGTGAACCTGAAGAAAAAAAACGTAGAAATAGGATTACTTGTGCACACACATCATCACATTATTTTGTAAAAACATACTGATATTCATACCAGTATTTATTGGTACTGACTGCCATTATACCTACGCTGTTTATGCTGTTTAGGCATCTATACCTACGCTTCCAACACAATACCTACGCTTCTGCGTAGTTATAGGAATCTATTCCCGTCTAATACCAAAAACAATAGGTGCATAAATAGTGAAGAGTTACTAAAAAGTGTACAGATTAGGTATTCTCTAACATTAGGTATTACATTCAACATCATAACATGATAATCATGTTTTTACAAAATAGCCCCACTGGCCTGGAATCACAGCTCAGTTGGTAGTAGCTCTGCCTTCTGCGCTGTAGATTGTGGGTTCCATTCCCACCCGGGACAAACATTTGTGTGATAAACATAGATGTTTGTTTCACTTTCAAAACTTTCGTGAGTTGTACTACACATTATTACAACAACGGGAAATTACTCACGTAAATGATAAATTGTCAATGAGGACACCGACAATGTTTCGATTCATCTAGAGAATCTTCTTCAGGGTGAGTGGACCATTAAACGCGCGCGCTACCCTGCTCGCATTGTCGTGCGAGCAGATTTATCATTTACGTGACTAATTTCCCGTTATTGTAATAATGTATAGATGTTTGTTCTGTGTCTACTGTCTACCTAGGTGTTATTTTATATAACAAAGTATCACTACATAGTATAAAGCAAAGTCGCTTTCCGCTTCCCGCGTATGTATGTATGTTTGCTTATATCTTTAAAACTACACAACGGATTTTGATGCGGTTTTTTTTAATAGATAGAGTGATTCAGGAGGAAGGTTTATATGTATAATAACATGCTACCCGTGCGAAGCCGGGGCGGGTCGCTAGTGTATTATAAAATTTAATAAGTTTATTAATTATGTTATTTGATTCCCATAGTACGCTTTGCTTTGTTTGGGGCTAGATGGCGTTGTGTACCAATATTTATTTTATTTTATTTTTACTTACTTCCTCCTTTTGTCGTGCAGTAGCTCAGATAGGACGGAATGAAAGATCAGCTGAACGTTAGCAGTGCTGACTGTGGCCCGTGCTAAAAAAAAACAAATCACGACTGTAACACGATTGTTTTTCAAGATTTTATAAAGTTAACGTCCAACCGAAAATCCGACCTAGGCTAAGTTATGTTGGTTCTCAAAAAAAAATTAAAAATATACCTCATGTAGTTTCAAAATGACAGCGATTTTAAAAAAATTTACATCCTGTGTTGAGATTGACACCACTACTGTGGCTACAAATCAACTCTTTTCTTATATTTTTTTGTGTGGAGTATTCTTAAGTAATGCTCTTACAAATTCCAATTCATAATTTGCACACAACTTCCTTGGAATTGTAGAGAGGTTTTCGGTTGAGCATTGACTTTTGGGACAACCTGTATACATGCTAAATTACAGCTTTCTAGCACTAAGCGTCTCTACGCTAAGCTGCGGACAGACGGACGGACGGACATGGCGAAACTATAAGGGTTTCTTGTCTTGTAGACTACGAAACCCTAAAAAACTTATTATTCTTACTTCCATAATAATATTCGTCAAAAGTCTTCACCCATCCAGCATCCATGTGGGAATGTGGTATAAGATGGACATTCAAAGCACCATCTCTTGTTACCGGACATTGCTGAAATACAAGCAAATTAAAAAAAACCGGCCAAGTGCGAGTCGGACTCGCGCACGATCCGTACTAATCATAAGTAATCTATAAAAAACAGCAAAAAAAACACGTTTGTTGTATGGGAGCCCCCCTTAAATATTGATTTTATTCTGTTTTTAGTATTTGTTGTTGTAGCAGCAACAGAAATACATATTCTGTGAAAATTTCAACTGTCTAGCTATTACGGTTCATGAGATATAGCCCTGTGACAGACAGACGGACAGCGAGGTCTTAGTAATAGGGTCCCGTTTTTACCCTTTGGGTACGGAACCCTAAAAAGGCAGGTTTAAATGAGAAATAAGTATGAAACGCTAACAAAAAACCAACCTAGCGTTTCTTTTCAAGATTTTATTCTACCTTGTCGGCATTATTAATAATGTATATTCATGCCAAATTACTGAATCTTAGTAATAGGGTCCCAAAACCCTAAAAAGAAAACTGCAAAAAGTGGGTATATAAGATGTGCCTTTGATTCCCCCCTTTTAGATATATGAAGGGATCTGAGCGCCTGGAGATCTGAGAGGATGTCTACCGTACTTGGGGATTACAGTCGTGATCCTATAACTACTTCATTTAATCTAATGATAATGTGTATTTAGACCACGATAACTAAAACTGGATGTTCAGACCGTGCATCTCTGTTAAAAAGACATGTCAGTGAACTTAGCAGATCATTGTCCAGCAGATCACAAATAAATGCAAGTTCTATTCGCATAGTTCTATAGTTCCTGATACTTTTTGGAAATAGTTCTGGCGTATTTCCGGAGATTTTTTCAAAATGATCTGCCGTCATATTTATGCCAGAGTTCCCCTGTTAATCCGTATCCGTACGCGACGTAATGCTTTCTTTCCAAACTGTAATCAATGACAGCAGCAACCATGTACGTCTTTCAAAAAAAAATCATCAATGTAGGTGACATTGATGATTTTTTTAATTGAATTTAACTTGGGTCGAACGATCTTTTCTCTGCTGGGGTAGCCAGGATCGCTAACAATAGTGCTATCGATGACCAAATGTGATCCATATGAGTTCAAACATGAAACTTTTTTTTTACATTTGCAGCACGACCTTTCAAACGCTATACAATCATCGATGGCATCCTGAATCCTGTGAAGACCGTCGCAAAGAATCATGTCAATGTTCACACTCAAAAAACTGTAATTTCTTTTACATTCCACACTGCATATATAGCTTGGCTCTTTTTCTAATAGATACCGCACCAAGTGAGCAGCAATATTTTGGCCCGTTGAACGTAATGGTGTTTTGTTCATCTCCAGTCCGCATTCTCTACTTTGTGAGTCTAAGGTTTTTAACATAAATTTAAGATCTTCATGGTTCTCAGAAATTATGACAATGTCGTCGGCAAAGCGCAGGTGGCTAAGGGTTTTACCGTTTACATTGACACCCTTTCGAGTTCATTTGAGCTTCCGGAAAATTTGTTCTAGAATGGAGTTGAAAAGGCTCGGTGAGATCGGATCTCCTTGTCTTACACCTCTTTCCAACTCGAATGTGTCGCCTTTCCTCTCCAGTTTAATAATAGCTTTGCTTATTCGATAGATTTCTATGAGTATATATGAGTATATTGCTCTCTCATAGTTCTCGGACAAATAGATGATTCCAACTCATCGCAATACAATTTATTTAAAAATAGACCGCTAATGATTTCCTAGAAAATGGACCCTCTAAACGTACTGGTCCTGCTATATTTCCATTCAAAAAAATCGGTATTTTAGCCATGGTGGAATATTTGATAAAATCCTACTCAGGACAACTATCAAAACACGTTGGCTTCACACGTTTTGTTTTTACTAAATCATTTTTTAGCTTTCCGTTTGATGTTTTTTTTCTAAGCCTCCCCATTCTTTTCGAACATTCCAATCATTATCCGCTGGAATATTTTCGTCTCTTGGTGAATGAGCTATTTTATAATTAGCATTGTTCAAGGTACTCGAAGAATCGGCAGCAGCAGTCGTGTGATGGCCAATATTATTGTGGATTTGAGCAGTGAAGTTTCTTCCTGCTCGAAACTGGACAGTCTGATTTTCGTACCTTCTCTTAGAGTACTACATAAATTATTTTATATTTTCACGACGAACGAGTTTTCATCAAACTCCATCGTTGAGTGCTGATGGTCGTCGACTTCTGTATTATTTTGCTTTATTGGAGATTCGTTAAGCTCTGCACTTTTTTATGGACCGTCTGATGCTTTACAGCGCTCTTTTATTTTGTCGTTAATTCTTTCAATATGTTGTATTACAAATCGGTCGATTCGCATTGATGTTTCACCTCTAAACTCTCGATGTTTGAGATCTGCAAATTCTGCTTCAACAGCAGCGGAGGTAGCAGTCACTGGGTTTTTTTTAAAAACAGGCATCGTCTTGCCGTCCACAATGGTGAGTATAGTATGAGGTACCTTTTTAACCTTGTGGCAAAATCAGTGCATGCATTAATCGTGTCGCCATTTGAAGACTGATTAGCGATTTTCACAGCTCCATCGAACAATTTATCACGCCAAGATTTCCATCGTGTGGTTTCCAATTCTCTTTCCGCGGTGTTATGTTCTGCGTCAATGTCAGATTCCATGTCAGGAGCTTCTTCGTCGCTTTGAAGGGAAGCTTCGTTGTCATCATCGTTTTTTAGTTCTATACCTTTGATTTTGCTGTTCAGAAAATGCAGTCGATCCACCGATGGCAGAAGCATACCATTTGGTTTTGATCCAACAAGGACCGACTCTAGGAAATAGGAAAAGTCTTCTAGGTTCATAATTTGGTGAGCTTTTCCTATACACCGCTTATAAAATCGTCGTACCAAACATTTGAACCAAGATGTGCCTCTGATTCCCCCCTTTTAGATATATGCAGGGATCTGAGCGCCTGGAGATCTGAGAGGATGTCTACCGTACTTGGGGATTACAGTCGTGATCCTATAACTACTTCATTTAATCTAATGATAATGTGTATTTAGACCACGATAACTAAAACTGGATGTTCAGACCGTGCATCTCTGTTAAAAAGACATGTCAGTGAACTTAGCAGATCATTGTCCAGCAGATCACAAATAAATGCAAGTTCTATTCGCATAGTTCTATAGTTCCTGATACTTTTTGGAAATAGTTCTGGCGTATTTCCGGAGATTTTTTCAAAATGATCTGCCGTCATATTTATGCCAGAGTTCCCCTGTTAATCCGTATCCGTACGCGACGTAATGCTTTCTTTCCAAACTGTAATCAATGACAGCAGCAACCATGTACGTCTTTCAAAAAAAAATCATCAATGTAGGTGACATTGATGATTTTTTTAATTGAATTTAACTTGGGTCGAACGATCTTTTCTCTGCTGGGGTAGCCAGGATCGCTAACAATAGTGCTATCGATGACCAAATGTGATCCATATGAGTTCAAACATGAAACTTTTTTTTTACATTTGCAGCACGACCTTTCAAACGCTATACAATCATCGATGGCATCCTGAATCCTGTGAAGACCGTCGCAAAGAATCATGTCAATGTTCACACTCAAAAAACTGTAATTTCTTTTACATTCCACACTGCATATATAGCTTGGCTCTTTTTCTAATAGATACCGCACCAAGTGAGCAGCAATATTTTGGCCCGTTGAACGTAATGGTGTTTTGTTCATCTCCAGTCCGCATTCTCTACTTTGTGAGTCTAAGGTTTTTAACATAAATTTAAGATCTTCATGGTTCTCAGAAATTATGACAATGTCGTCGGCAAAGCGCAGGTGGCTAAGGGTTTTACCGTTTACATTGACACCCTTTCGAGTTCATTTGAGCTTCCGGAAAATTTGTTCTAGAATGGAGTTGAAAAGGCTCGGTGAGATCGGATCTCCTTGTCTTACACCTCTTTCCAACTCGAATGTGTCGCCTTTCCTCTCCAGTTTAATAATAGCTTTGCTTATTCGATAGATTTCTATGAGTATTTGAATGTATATTTCATTTATTCCTTGCTCTCTCATAGCTCTCGGACAAATAGATGATTCCAACTCATCGCAATACAATTTATTTAAAAATAGACCGCTAAGTATATCCTGGAAAATGGAATCAAACGCACACGTCGACGTCACATTTAAAAAGCACCCACTAAACGTACTGGTCCTGCTATATTTCCATTCAAAAAATCGGTATTTTAGCCATGGTGGAATATTTGATAAAATCCTACTCAGGACAACTATCAAAACACGTTGGCTTCACACGTTTTGTTTTTACTAAATCATTTTTTAGCTTTCCGTTTGATGTTTTTTTCTAAGTCTCCCCATTCTTCTGGAACATTCCAATCATTATCCGCTGGAATATTTTCGTCTCTTGGTGAATGAGCTATTTTATAATAAGCATTGTCCAAGGAACTCGAAGAATCGGCAGCAGCAGTCGTGTGATCGCCAATATTATTGTGGTTTTGAGCAGTGAAGTTTCTTCCTGCTCGAAACTGGACAGTCTGATTTTCGTACCTTCTCTTAGAGTACTACATAAATTATTTTATATTTTCACGACGAACGAGTTTTTATCAAACTCCATCGTTGAGTGCTGATGGTCGTCGACTTCTGTATTATTTTGCTTTATTGGAGATTCGTTAAGCTCTGCACTTTTTTATGGGCCGTCTGATGCTTTACAGCGCTCTTTTATTTTGTCGTTAATTCTTTCAATATGTTGTATTACAAATCGGTCGATTCGCATTGATGTTTCACCTCTAAACTCTCGATGTTTGAGATCTGCAAATTCTGCTTCAACAGCAGCGGAGGTAGCAGTCACTGGGTTTTTTTTAAAAACAGGCATCGTCTTGCCATCCACAATGGTGAGTATGGTAAGAGGTACCTTTTTAACCTTGTGGCAAAATCAGTGCATGCATTAATCGTGTCGCCATTTGAAGACTGATTAGCGATTTTCACAGCTCCATCGAACAATTTATCACGCCAAGATTTCCATCCTGTTGTTTCCAATTCTCTTTCCGCGGTGTTATGTTCTGCGTCAATGTCAAATTCCATGTCAGGAGCTTCTTCGTCGCTTTGATCGGAAGCTTCGCTGTCATCATCGTTTTTTAGTTCTATACCTTTGATTTTGCTGTTCAGAAAATGCAGTCGATCCACCGATGGCAGAAGCATACCACTTGGTTCTGATCCAACAAGGACCGACTCTAGTAAATAGGAAAGGTCTTCTACCATTACGCCACCGCGTAATCTTTGACATCAGAAGACAAACGTCTAAACGCATATACGTTGATGGCAATGACATTGCTTTATTTGTAATGAAAAAACGTGATTTTTAGACTCGAATCGTATAGAAGTATTCCTGAAAAGTATCAGGAACTCTAGAACTAAGCTATAGGCTAAAGAAAATACATTTTTTTTTATTTGCTACAAAATGATCTGCCATTACCAGAAGTTAGCAGATCATTTTGAAAAAAAATATCTCCACTTGAACTATTTCCAAAAAGTATCAGGAACTATAGAACTATGCTGCATGCGAATAGAACTTGCATTTATTTGTGATCTGCTGGACAATGATCTGCTAAGTACACACACACTAAAATGACTACCTACCTACTTCCAACCTCCAAGATCAGGCCTCACAGCTCAGTTGGTAGTAACTCTGCCTTCAGCGCTGTAGGTTGTGGGTTCGATCCCCACCCAGAGCAATTATTTGTGTGATGAACATAGATGTTTGCTCCGTGTCCGGGTGTTAGTATGTATCATATGTATGTATTTACAAAAAAAACTAAGTAAGTATTCTATCAGTTATATAGTTCCCATAGTACAAGCTTTGCTTAGTTTGGGGCTAGATGGCGATGTGTAAAATGTCCACCAATATTTATTTATTTATTAAAATTGACTGCAAACAATCTTTTCTGTCATGGCTTAACGACTGTCAACTGTCACTCATCTATCCTGGGCAGGTGATTTCTATACAAACGTATTCCCCTGTTCTTTCCCTGGATAATGACACTAGAGCAAATATTAATATCAAGTATGTAAATTGAATTCACTTCATTAGCGGCTGTATGAGGCACGTACAAACATTATCCTAAAAAATCTTAATAATATTATAAATATGAAAGTTTGTAAGTTTGTATGTATGTTTGTTCCTCAATCAGGCCTAAACGACACAACGGAATAAGTTGAAATTTTCTGCAGATGTAGTTATAATGCCCGAATAAATAATAGACTACTTTAAAATACGAAAAACATCCCCAAAATTAAAAAAAACACATAAGGGGTGGTTTTGGAATAGATGGCGCTGATGTTCAAAAAATCTGACATCCGTGTTGACATCAGTCATCCTATCAACGTGCGTTACTCTATGCGATTATCGGTTTAAAGACTTTATTCTCATAAGAACATAATACAGTTCACTTAAATTATTTAAATTTGGATAGGACAACGTCTGTCGCGGATTGGCTAGTATTTGATAATATAAATTATATCAGTGTTATTACTAACGCATTACAACATACCTTATACCCACACTCTATTTTCGTTTTCGCACACAAATTAGGCAAAAAATGTAAATTTAATATAACTAATATCCATAATAATTTAACCATTTTTCTTAATAACTTAACTAGTTTAGACAAACTAAACGATTGACAAAACACTTTTATTATTTATTTGAAACGAATAAAATATTAAATTATTTTTAACAGTAACATCACTTATTTGACTGATTGAACCTAAAAATGAAAGAATTACATGAAAAATATTAGATTATTTTAATCTGACAAAATTATTTAACGAAATATTTAGCAGTAAAATCACTTATTTGTCTGATTAAACCTAAAAATGAAAGAATTACATGAAAAATAATTGATTCTGAAAACGACTTCCTCACTCAAATTGCTATCAGTAGACTACAGTTTGAACTACACTCTCTATTGACTTATGAAAGGTAAACTTTTAGTCTAAAGGTTTGTTCTCAATGAGCATTGGGAACAAGATTATATAATTCATAATTAATAAATGAATAGTAGTGTTTTAATCCATAGATTACATTCTCATACAAAATTGTTTATAAATTTACCATGACCAGGCTTCTATTCATCTTTATATTCACTCCACTTTGAAGTATGGAAGAGATCGCTTTTTAGCGATAAAACCGCCAATTGTAGGTACCTACAGTGTTTGCTCTAGTTTAAGTTTTTTTGTTATTAGTGTAAGTACCTACCTACAACAAAAAAATTACATTCATTAAATCCTACTAATAATATAGAAAACTATAGAAATCTTCAAAGATTTGAGCGCCTGGAGATTTGAGACGCACGAGAGGTCTGACGTCTGCGAGTATTTTGCTTGTATTTTTATTTAAGGAGGTACCTAAGTAAGTAGGTTAAGTAAGTTTGAAGAAGAAGTAAATGAAGCACCCTTGTTGAAGTATTTTATATTCTATCTAGTCCCCATAATAAAAGCATTGCTTAGTTTGGGAATAGATGGCGCTGTGTTCACCATTTTATTTTTGTTATAAACCTAGGTACTACTTAGTGGATGTCGCAACTTTGTTCTAAGTTTGTTGTCTAGTTAGTGAAGTTATTTTCTAACAACTTCACTAACTTTTAACCCCTGCTGCACTCCATTAGGGGTTAAAATTCAGCATTTAATTTCTTAGTGCACCTTTACACATTAATAAAAAACACCCTGCAAATTTCAAGTTTCTAGAACCAGTGGTAAGGCCCAGGGCATTTTATCGTCCACTTGTCATTACGGCCCAGTGGTCCTTCTTAAAGGACTAATGGCGCCATTAGTCCTTTAAGAAGGACCATTGGGTGGCTGGAGTAGCCATGTTTATTTAGTACCTTAAAAAGGACATTGGGACTTACGAGGTTAAGCTGTGCGTTAATAGATCAGTCAATTAGTAACGCAAGAGTTTTTTTATATTTAGTTTTAATCAAATTATCTACAGTTTTGTGTTTTAAATGAAGATGCACGTGAACATGTCTCAATATTCCCATAACACCTTATGTTCAGGTTACTAGGCTTCTACTTATGCGATCAAAATTACATAAACATTCAACAATAATTCGTAACATAACCTCTAACATAACACTAAGACGAGTAATAAATGTTTTTGAAGAATGCAGAATCGTTTTTTCTCAATAACCGCAAAACATACAGTTTGGTTTTTATAACAAAATTAAGGATATAATCTAGATAAATTATAGACAGAAACACGATTGGTGAAACTTTTCTCAATAGATTTATTTTCCAAAGTTGGCTCTTCAAAAACACTAGTTTCGTTTTTAATCAAAACTATGAATAGCTAAACAGTTAATTTTGATATAATTCGTTAGATAATCATACTAGCTAAGCAAATTATAGACAGTTTCTTTTTAACTTTCAAAACTTTCGTGAGTTGTACTACACATTATTCTCATTGACAATTTATCATTTACGTGAGTAATTTCCCGTTGTTGTAATAATGAGTTTCTTTTTAAGTTTGATGGTTGTTAAGATAATGCAGTTTCACTTTTTCCGTCTCCAAAAAACCAAACATTTTACATATCACCTTAATATGTACCTACATAAAATACCTGACCTACATCAACACTAATATTAAATAGAGGAAAGATTTGTATTTTTTCATGTTTGTAAAAAAAACATTAATTCACAGCTGGGATTCTATTAGGTAACTATCCATTAAGGCAAGATAAATAAATTCTAGTAAATATAATTATTCAGTAATTTGTACATTATTAATGTAAAATATGAAGAGAAAAGGATAGCTAATTGTTTTCTAAATTAATATTATAAAGAGGAATGATTTTTATTTTTTTTGAATAAACTCAAAAACTATAGAGCCGATTTCAAAATTTCTTTCACCATTGGAATGCTACATTATCTCTGAGCAATATATCTATATTTATTACTAGAAAAAATTAGGGATACCTACTAAAACTTCAATAGCCATTAAATCATTAGTACCTAGACCCGTGCGACGTTTAAAATTAATTATTCGCTGTCTGTCTGTCTGTCACATATATTTCATGAAACGTGATAGCTAGACAGTTGAAATTTTCACAGATTATATATTTCTGTTGCCGGTTTATCAACTAATATACTAATTTTCTTTATCTACTCTCCCCCCCCCCCCCCCCCCCCCTCTATGGAGAATCCTGGAAACGCCCTTGAGTAGTCTATGAGTCAACCAAATTGGGTACCACTGATTTAAAGCCCCATTAAACCGTGTAATAAAATCGGAAGTGAATTCATTTTGCAATAAACACAGACTAAGACAACCTTGTACAGTTTAACACCGGACATAAAAAAATTAAAACGATTGCTTAGCTTTCCGCTTCCTGTTCTGTTTATTGTAATTCAATAGGTAATTAAATGTGGATGATTTGGTGTTCGGTGATAACTCTCAACCGTTAAAATTATGTTTTCTATGTATATTAAATTTTTTGTTGCATTTTTATGTATGACCATTATCATGCTCAATATCTTTTTGCTCGGAGATCCGATTTCGATGATTAATTTTCTATTAAAAATAATAATAATAATAATTATATTAATTTAGCAGTGTTGGCCGAGTGAGAGGTACCTCGACTTTCAATCTGAAGGTCGTGGGTTCGAATCCCGGTGTGCATCAATGGATTTTTCTGTTCGAAAAATTTATATGCGCATCAAAAACATGTGCTCAAAACGGTGAAGGAAAACGTCGTGTGGAAACCAGTTAGTATTCTTATAAGCGGCGATGGGCTTGCAACCTGTCACGTATGGAATGCTAACTACTGCAGAATGTGGGCATATGCCAAATATAATGTTTGGACGTGCCTCTGACTACCCCCACTAGACATCTTCAAAGGATCTAAAGAAGCGTCTGGAGATCTGTTTTTTATTTCATGGCCTCGCAGCTCAGTTTGTAGTAGCTCTGCCTTCTGCACTGTAGGTTATAGGTTCGATCCCCACCCAGGCGAAACATTTGTGTGATTAACATATATGTTTGTTCTGTGTCTGGGTATTATTATAATAAGTATGTATTTACAACGAAAAAAACGTATTTTGTATTCTATCAGTTATCTGGTTCTCATAGTACAAGCTTTGCTTAGTTTGAGGCTAGATGGCGCTGTGTGAAATGTCCATTAATATTTATTTATTTATCAGGTTGCTAATCGCCGCTTATAAGTATACTAACTGGTTTCCTCACGATGTTTTCCTTCACCGTTTCGAGTGAGATATGCACTTTTCAAATTGAAATTTTTGTGCACGACCGGGATTCGAACGACCTTCGGATTAAAAATGGTAATAACCTCTCGGATAATGCGGATGTTTTAGTTTTATAAAATATTCAAAATTCTATTTTTTTAATTTGTGATAAGTTATTAATTTTATGTAATAGACAGATATTTTTGGAAATTGGAGCTGAAACTTAAATGTTAACGTGCACTTAAGAAACAAGTTTACTGCTGATATAATTAGGGTTCCGTACCCAAGGGGTAAAAACGGGACCCTATTACTTCTTTGTCCGTCTGTCCGTCTGCCCGTCTGTCTACAATAGTTGGGGATTACAGTCATGATCCTATTTATGAGGAACTACGCGATCTGTGTGTTTATTTATCACACAAATTTTTCTATCTCCTCCTGGGAATCGAACCCAGAACCTACAGCGCAGAAGGCAAAGTTACTACCAACTGAGCTTATCAGTCAAGTGTTAATAAACAAGTTTTTGATCATACAAACAACATAACACATAATATGTGTGGGTGGTCTATCTCCATGTGTGGGAAGTAAACACCTCACTTCACACACGTTTTTGAAAAGCGTGACCTTACACGGGGACATGCCACAAGTCCTAAAGTAATATTACGCGCGGTGCGAAAGTGACAACGCTATACGAGTTTGTATTGCGTTGTTTCTTTCGCGCCTTGATTAATATTGTTTTAATATTACTTTTGAGCTTGTGGTACGGCCCAAGGTAGGTCTCAAAACCTTCCAAAATGATTAAAATCGAGACAAAAGTGTTCAACAGACAGATAATGAACAATTTGTAAGTCTAGTGCCAACATTCACTGTCTACAAGGTAATGTGAACTTAAACATTAAATTGGTAGGTAGGTACGTAGCTCATGATAAAATTATTTTCAAACTATCTAGGTACATCTATAGGTACATATAATTAAAAAATAACCAAAAAAAAACTCTGTGATCTCAAATAAAAAGATCAAAAAAAAATTATAATAGAAAACTTTGTGTCTGTACGTTTGACTGTGTTTTACTCAAAAACTACTGAACCGATTTTAATGAAAACTATCATATCATAATCATCAGGTAGCTTATGGTCTCAGGAGTGTTCGGATGTATTTAAATTTTTTCTACGTTTTCTAGAAATCGAATTATGAAGTAAAACGTATTTATTCAGAAATCCAACAAGCCTAAAACGGGGTTATGTTGTGTAGTTGAGGAGTTCCTATAGCTACATTGGAGATTTATCATCATACCAGTTCGATATTACCATAATATTACATTGTCATTAGAGATTGTTGCATGCGAAGTTTTAACTCAACCAGAGTATTTACTGAGGAGTTCCGTTGCCGTTGAACAGCTCCTGACTCCATCATCAGATCAGCTCGCTGTCATCATATTATTGTATTGTCACCGAAGTTGCATAGTATGAAAAGTTTCAGCTCAATCGGTTGGGGATAACTGGTTTAACTGAAAAATCAATTGCAAGGTTATAAATAGCCGTGTTGGCCGAATGGGAGGTACCTAGACTTTCAATCTGAAGGTCGTGGGTTCGAATCCTGGCGTGCATCAATTGATTCTTCTAGGCTTGGTCGCGTGGAATCGGCGTAGCTTCACCTAGTTCCTAAGACGTTTCAAAGTGATCCTTGTGATATTATTGAAATAAATGTTTTTTTTATGTTTTTTTTTTTAATTGTTTTTGCTATTCGACAAATTTATATGCGCATCATAAAACACGTGCTCAAAACGGTAAAGAAAAACATCGTGAGGAAATAATATTCTTATAAGCGGCGATGGGCTTGCAACCTGTCACGTATGGAATGCTAACTACTTCAAAATGTGGGCATGTGCCATAATGTTTGAACGTGCCTCTGACTACCCCCACTAAACATATTGAAAGGATCTAAGCGCCTGGAGATCTGAGAGGATGTCTACCGTACTTGGTCACACAGTCGTGACCCTATTTATTTTATTTTATTTTTTACTAGCTGACCCGTGCCCGCTTCGCTGTGCGTAAGACATTTCTAATACCATCGCGGACTTTATTGTAGAAAAAAAAATGTGTTTTTTACGACATCACATTAGAAACCTCTAAAATTATCAGTGTTTCTCTACTATATTATGCATGTATTATACATTTAAACCTTCCTCTTGAATCACTCTATCTATAAAAAAAAACCGCATCAAAATCCGTGGTGTAGTTTTAAAGATATAAGCAAACATACATACATATTACATACAGACGCGGGAAGCGGAAAGCGACTTTGCTTTATACTATGTAGTGATGATACTATAGGCTTCACAGCTCAGTTGGTAGTAGCTCTGCCTTCTGCGCTGTAGGTTGTGGGTTCGATCCCCACACGGGATAAACATTTGTGTGATGAACATAGATGTTTGTTCTGTGTTCTGTGTATGTATAATAAATATGTATTTACAACAAAAAAACGTATTTATGTATGTATTCTATCAGTAATCTGGTTCCCATAGTACAAGCTTTTAGTTTGGAGCTAGATGGCGCTGTGTGAAATGTCCGCCAATATTATTTTATTTATGTAGACAGGTGCAGGTACCTAATTAATTAAAATGAACAATGGTGGCGATTCTGTTGTGTCCAAGCTAAACTTAAAATTTCGTAAAAAAACGATCGATCTTATTCCTTTTATATTAAAGTCTAAATTAGAGTCACATCAAAATGACAGTCCTAAAACTTGGGATATTTTAGCCGTTTCTCTATTTTATTTCGCATATTTGACACAACCAAGTGTCATCTTAGTCAACACCAATTTACATGTTGATTAAATTTAGCTTGACGTTTCTAAATCGATTACAAAAATCGTTAATTTATTCAAAACTATTCTATGTTTTAGAACTGTCACTTTGAGGTTACGCTATTTTAAACTTTAGCTTAAAAGAAATAAGATCGATAGTTTTTAGGAATTTTAACTTAAGCGTGGACACAACAGAATCGCCACCATTGTCATGTATATTTAAGGTGATGCTTGAAGTTTTAGTATTTTTGTATGGGCTGAGTCTACCCGGATAAGACGGAAAAAGTGATAAGACCGTATTATCCTGAAAACCTTCAAACTTAAAAAGAAACTGACTTTCATTTATGTAGCTAGTATGATTATTTAACGAATTATATAAAAATCAACTGTTTAGCTATTCATAGTTTTGTGTAAAAACGAAATTAGTATTTTGGAAGAGCCAACTTTGGAAAATAAATCTATCGAGAAAAGTTTCACCAATCGTGTTTCTGTCTATAATTTATGTAGACATTAAAATCAAAACTGTATGTTTTGCGGTTATTGAGAAAAAACGATACTGCATTTATCAAAATATATATTACACGTCTTAATGTATAAGGAAATGTTCCATGCAAATTTACTAACTCGTTCAAAATTACATAAGTGCGTACTTTATATATTTCTTGTATATAGTTTGTTTACGTAATAATTATTTCCTATTTTGATAAAACTCTGATTCATACGGTGATTTGAAAGTTGATCCAATAGGCACGTCAAAATGTAATGTATAGACGTGCCTCTAACTGGCCTCTTTAAGTATATTCAAGGGTTTGAGCGCCTGGAGATCTGAGAGGATGTCTACCGTACTTGGGGATTACAGTTGTGATCCTATTTAATAGAAACTACGCGATCAGTAACTTGTCTTTGACAGTGTTTTATGTTGAAATCTATACTTCCTACTAATATTATAAATGCGAAATTTTGTGAGTGGGTTTGTTTGATTTAGATAAAACTTTACAGTAATATAGCTTATACATTAGAATAACACATAGGCTACTTTTTATTCAGGTACCACCCGTGCGAAGCAGGGGTAAGTAGCTAGTCTACTATTACCATATATTATTTATGCGAAAGTAACTCTGTTTGTGACGTTATCACGCTGGGCCAATTGTGATAAAATTGAATATAGAGATAGTTTAAAGACACGTAAGCTATTTTTTCTAAAAAAAAATTATGATTTTCAGAAAGGACGAAGTCGCAGGCAATATATATAATTCTTTCAAAGATATAGACAGACATACTGTCAGACTGACAACACGGAGAAATCCTGACGGTTTCGCCAAGATACGGAATCCTAAAAGTATATTTAAAGAGAAAGGTATTCTCCACTCTATTATGATGTCATGTTATGTTTGTCAATAGTGTCCTTAGGTCAGTAAATTATGGTCACCCTGAAAAGGACCTTGTGACGTCATAAAGGTCATTGACCATCGTTGACCGCATTAAGATGGTACTTTGACCTAGAACATAAACAAGATAAAATAAATTATTATAAAAAAAATATATGTAAAAGATATGTTTTGCCCCTTTTTGGGGAGGAGGGCAAAATAATTAAATAACTATTGGTGGACATTCCACACAGCGCCATTATGCCCTACACTAAGCAAAGCTTTTACTATGGGAACCAGATAACTGATAGAATACTTTTATACGTTTTTTTGTTGTAAAAACATACATACTTCATAATAACACCCATACACAGAACAAACATCTATGTTCACACAAATGTTTATTCCGGATGGGGATCGAACCCACACCCTACAGCGCAGAAGGCATAGCTACTACCAACTGAGCTGTGAGGCCTGTCATTAATTATATGGCCGAGTGGGAGGTAACTCGACTTTCAATCTGAAGGTCGTGGGTTCGAATCCCGGCGTGCATAAATGGATTTTTCTGTTCGAAAAATTTATATGCCCATCAAAAACACGTGCTTAAAACGGTGAAGGAAAACATCGTGAGGAAACCAGTTAGTATTCTTATAAGCGGCGATGGGCTTACAACCTGTCACGTATGAAATGCTAACTACTGAAAAATGTGGGCATGTGCCAAATATAATGTTTGGACGTGCCTCTGACTACCCCCACTAGACATCTTTAAAGGATCTAAGCGTCTGGAGATCTGAGAGGATGTCTATTGTCTACCGTACTTGGGAATTACAGTCGTGATCCTATTTTGCACGCCGGGATTCGAAACTACGACCTTCAGATTGAAAGTCGAGGTACCCCCCCACTCGGCCAACACGGCTTAGTTATTATTTAGCTTTTAGTTTTATATAATCACAATTTAAATGGGACTAATTTATTAATATTCTCCACAAATGTACTTAGACAATAGAAAAAGTATTATCAAAATCGGATCACCAGGTAAGATACGAGCAGTCATACAAAAAATTACAACAAAAAACATTATATCGTGATGAGAACCTCCTTTTTCGTCGTTGAAAAGTGTTTTTTCGATTTTATAACTATAATTTTATTCATTAAGAAGGCTATGTAGTTCGTAGGTAGGTGTTAGGCAGTGGTTAACCCTGGTTATTTAGTTCATAGTGCATTGCTATCTACTTGTCAAATTATGTCATACTAATTGATCTCAAAAAAAAAGCCAAGTACGAGCCGGACTCGCGCACGAAAGGTTCCGTACCATTATCTATAAAAAACGGTAAAAAAACACGTTTTTTGTATGGGATGGGCTCCCTAACTTAAATATTTATTTTATTCTGTTTTGTTGTTATAGCGGCAACAGAAATACATAATCTGTGAAAAATGCAACAGTCTAGCTACCACCACTACCACCACTAGCACCAGTTCATGAGATACAGCCCTGTGACAGACGGACAGCGGTCCAGTTTTTACCCATTGGTTACTGAACCCTAAAAACATAGTCGAAATTTTTTCGTCGATTTTCTCTTTAGTTTTTAAAACGTAGTTATGTTATAATGATATTGATCTTTCAATAAAAATAGGCTTAGACTAGGTAATAAGTAATTACACATTCAACTATTCAAATAGCAAAAATATCCGGTCGGCTACTACGAAGGTTAAGTACGCAAAAAATGAGGCCGTCTATGCCTTAGGGCTACATAATAATGTACATAATATGAACATACGATTAATGATTAGGAACATGTGGGCAGAATACATAATATTAAAATATCCTATATCCTATTCAAGATCCTAATCCTAATCATATTATTAATGCGAAAGTTTGTATGTTTGAAAGTCAATCAGGCCTAAACGACAAAACTGATTTATATGCAATTTGCTGTAGAGATAGATATAATGCCCGAATAAATAGGGTGGTTTATAATCCGAAAAACATAAGGGAATGTTTTTCGGATTATAAACCACCCTATTTATTCGGGTTAATGATAAAAAAAATGCATCTCAATCTTGAGATATAGGTGAATCTATACTAATATTATAAATAAAGTGTCTGTCTGTCTGTAACGTTATCAAACCGCTAGGTCTAGGCAATTAGATTATATAATGTTACAGAGCCCTTCGTGCGCGCGTCCGATTCGCAATTGGCCGGTTTTTTTTCTTAATTTTTAAAATGATTTATAAGATATTGGGGGCAAATACAAAATGAAATGAAATAGGATAACGACTGTAATACCCAAGTACGGTAGACATCATATCAGATCTCCAGGCGCCCAGACTTGTACAACCCGGTCAGAATATCTGTGCACCTCGCTGGAATGCGGCGCCTCTCCCGCTCTCTCTCTCTCCCGCCATGCGGCGCCTCTCCCGCTCTCTCTCTCTCTCGATATGACGTCACGAGGTCAGGTGCACAGATATTGTGACCGGGTTGTACATGTCTAAAGAGAGTAGTCAGAGGACGTTCAAACATTACATTTGGCCACATGCCCAGATTTTGATTAGCACTCCACACGTGACCGGTTGCAAGCCCATCGCTGCTTATAAAAATGACTAATTAATTTAATTAAATTATTTCAATACGTAATTAAAATATTATAATTGCCATCAAAAATACATTATTTTTATTGTCAACGACGATCTACTAATAAAAGGTAAAATTTGTATTTTTGTTTGTAATGGATAAACCGACCAAGTGCGAGTTGAACTCGCGCATGAAGGGTTCCGTACCATTATTTATAAATAACGGCAAATCACGTTTGTTGTATAGGAACCTCACATAAATATTTGTTTTATTCTGTTTTAGTATTTTTTGTTATCAGAAATACATCATTTGTGAAAATTTCAACTGTCTTGCTATCACGGTTCATGAGATAAAAGCTTTGTGACAGACAGTCAGACAGCGGAGTCTTAGTAATAGGGTTCCCGTTTTTACTCTTTGTATTTTCAGTCGTCATAGCAACGTTACTCTATGTGATTATTGAAATTTGGACAGGACAACATCAATCGCAGGTCTGCTTATACATCAGAATGAGACATAGACTGCTTTTTTCAGCTACCAAGCGAAGCCGCGGGTTGAAGCTAGTACATTATTTTTACGAGCGCCGAAATATAATAAAGTGATTTTTGTTAATAATTACAATTCTATAGACATGTTTGACCCTGCTACAATTTTTATTATCATATTAAAGTATTGTTTAATCTGTGGCGTGAATCGTGATGACAAACATCAACCACGGTCGGTTCCTTTCTGTATATTTAGGGTGACAATGAAGTATAAAATACTAGCTGACCCGTGATAATGATTTCAATAATCGCATATAGTACGCATGTTTGCTATGACAACTGATGTCGGATTTTTGCACACCAGCGCCATTTATACTAAAATAATTCCTTATACGTTTTTTTATAATTTTGGGGATGTTTTTCGTATTTATTGGTAATCTAGTTTTTATTCAGGCATTATATCTACATCTACAGCAAATTTCGCCTTAATCCGTTTTATCGTTTAGGCCTGATTGAGGCACAAATATACAAAAACTCACAAACTTTCGCATTAATAATATTACTAGCTGCTCGCCCCGGCTTCGCACGGGTGGTACCTGAATAAAAAGTAACCTATGTGTTATTCTGATGTATAAGCTTTATTACTGTAAAGTTTCATCTAAATCCGTTCAGTAGTTTTTGCGTGAAAGAGTAACAAACATACACACTCATAAACTTTCGCATTTATAATATTAGTAGGATTAAGATTAGGATTGAGAAAACCCCGATGAATTTGACCAATATAAACATATTTGAGTATAATAAAACCTTGTCACCCTACAAATCGATGTGGTTAAATGCGGTTATTACTCATAACAATCCAATTGTTGATGACCTTACTTTAGTCTTGTAATTGGTTAAGTGCTAAACATCCCTGTTTACTTGACTTCACAGAAGGAGGGTTATGATTTTCAGGGTTTCGTAGTCTACAAGAAACCCTTATAGTTTCGCCATTTCCGTCTGTCCGCAGCTTAGCTCAGAGACTAATTAGCTAACCTACAGTAATAACTTAAGACGAAGGACCAATAAAGTAGGGGCTGAATAAATTAACCAACTTGGTATTACATGGATCTCACAACTTTTTACGGTAGAAGAATTGAGTTGCGTTGCGAGACTTTTTTTTACAAGTTATGTTTTTGATGGCATATCCTATTATAGACGAAGACAATTCTAAGAACACAATAAAAAATTGATCTTGAAAATTAAAAATGGTGTAAGTAACACAACATTGTTTTAGTTTTGTTCTTGTTTTTGCCCAAATTTCAAAAATCGCATAGAAAATAGCACTTTCAGCCAAGATACAAGTATCATTCGGTAGTCAAATTCATGTCAGATTTGTTTGACTGACCTTAGTAGAATTTAACCTTTTTGGTTGTCGCATTCTGCGTTGCTATATATGACAACTCAATGTTTTCGGCCTGAGATGATTTTTAACACGCTTTTGTAGGCTTGAGTTGTATGTATGTAACGGAATATATGAACGTGATTTTGACCTACTTCAAAACTTTGCATACTTATTAAAGATCGATGACAATACATAAAAAATATACCTATATATCGTGTTTTTTAGTTTTTTTAACAATATTTTTTTAGTATCATCTAAGGATTGTTTTTCGGATGATAAGTTCTGTTATTCTGATTTTCTATCTACATATAACAGAAAATCTCATCTTAATCCGTTTTTCCGTTTAGGTTTCAAAGGTACAAACATAACAAACTCACAAACTTTCGCATTTATAATATTACTAGCCGACCCGTGACAGACGTTGTCCTGTCAAATTTCACTGACTGAAAGTTTTTAGTCTGTGATGTCAGATTTGTTGCACACCAGCGCCATCTATACAGAAATCATCCCTTTTGCGTTTTTTTATAATTTCGGGGATGTGTTTCATATTTTAAAGTAGTCTATGCATTCAAACTACATTGTCGTTTAGGTTTGAAAGGTACAAACTCACAAACTTTCACATTCATAATATTATTAGGATAGATGTTGTGCTTATTGTGAAGCAAATAAATGTATATTCTTTATTTCTTTTTAGTGTATCAAAAAATTGCCTATAAACTTCATTAGTACTCCCGTGCGCAGCCGGGGCGGAAAACTAGTATGTATGTTAGTGCAACAACCTTGCTCTACATAACAACTCATTATAAGTACATACCTACTTTACCTACTTATATAATAAGCTTAGTGTAAAACCGTTTTCATAAATTATTTAAATAAATAAAACATATAACGGTGTAATTCATTTCAAACGGGTTTTTTTAGGAGCTGTGTTTGTTAAATGGGGGAGGGGGGGGGGGGGCGTACCATGGCTTTCAATTTGAAGGTCGCAGGTTCGCATCAATGGATGTTTGATTGAAGCATGGTGAGGAAACATTAAAAAATAGGAAGAGGATCCCCAAGTACAGTAGACATCCTCTCAGATCTTCAGACGCTTAGATCTTTTGAAGATGTCTAGTGGGGGTAGTCAGAGGCACTTCCAAACATTATATTTGGCACATGCCCACATTTTGCAGTAGTTAGCATTCCATACGTAACAGGTTGCAAGCCCATCGCCGCTGGGAAAAAGAGTCCGAGAAAAACCGATATAAATGATGATAATAAATGGAACGATATAAATAAATAAATGAATAAAGAAATATTGGTGGACATTTCATACATCGCCATGTAGCCCCAAACTAAGCAAAGCATGTACTGTGGGAACTAGATAGCTGATAGAATACTTATATACTTTTGTTAATACATACATTATGATTGAACACACAACACACAGATAAATATTTGTCCTGATTAACTTAAAAACTTCTGAACCTATTTCTAATTATTTCACTTTTAGTATTCTACATTATCTCTGAGTAACTTAAGCTATATTTATTACAAAAAAAAATTGGGGATCCCTACCAATACTTCAATAATGTAACCCAAGCTGTAAAATAATAAGTTTTCTGTTGAAAAATATTTTTCAATGACAAGCTTTTGTAAAATCCTTTAATTAAACCATCGAGCGCGATATCACCTGTCACATCATATAACATTGTCATCGGAACTTGGCAAGTATGCAAAGTTTTTACTCAATCGAAGTATTTACTAAGGATTTGATTTGTGAGTGTCTGTTGAACAGCTCAGCATGTATGTATGTAAATATCACTACATAGTATAAAGCAAAGTCGCTTTCCGCTTCCCGCGTCTGTATGTATGTATGTATGTTTGCTTATATCTTTAAAACTACACAACGGATTTTGATGCGGTTTTTTTTAATAGATAGAGTGATTCAGGAGGAAGGTTTATATGTATAATAACATGCTACCCGTGCGAAGCCGGGGCGGGTCGCTAGTATTACTATGTAACTATGTTTGTTAGGGTGGAATGGGAACATAATTTTGTAGCAGATATCCCCAATCGATTGAGCTTAAATTTACGCATACTTATGTAACTTCGGTGACAATGCAATAATATGATGACAGTAAGCTGATCTGATGATGGAGACAGGAGCTGTTCAACAGACACTCACAAATGTAATGTATGCAACATACAATGCAAGTTAAATCAATGAACCCGTGCAACACCGGGGCAGACTGCTAGTAAATATTGTAGGTATTAAGGTGGTACAAAAGTATATTAGCTGGCTTTAACTAAGTTACTTTGTAACATAAAGCATTTAATTTGTCAAAGTAATTTAAAAACAAATTATTCTTATTGAAATAAACAGTACAACCTTGCACGAAGGCTAGCGACCCAGTTAATGACAGATCATCGTTACTGAACTGGTTCATTTTTGGACTCCGTCTAAATATGGCCTTGCATTATAACGTTTTGAAAACTAAAAAGAAAACCGACGTAAATATTTCGACCGAAAAGTCAAGAGACGGTAGTTTTTAGGGTTCCGTACTCAAGGGGTAAAAACGGGACCCTATTATTAAAACTTCGCTGTCCACTTGTCTGTCACAGGGCTGTATCTCACGAACCGTGATAGCTAGACAGTTGAAATTTTCACAGATTATGTATTTCTGTTGCCGCTATAACAACAAATACTAAAATCAGAATAAAATAAATATTTAAGGGGGGCTCCCAATACAACAAACGTGTTTTTTTGCGATTCGTAGAGATAATGGTACGGAACTCTTTGTGCGCGAGTTCGACTCGCACTTTGCCGGTTTTTTTGAAGGAACTGTGTATTAGTTATGTATACCTACTTATATGAAAAAAAAAACATTATATTATTACTAGCTGACCCGTGCCCGCTTCGCAGGTCGACAGATAGTTTCATATCTGGTATTCCAATCTTTACAATAAATTATAGCCTATATGTTGCCGAGGACTAATAGCTACATAACAAAAAAAGTTTCATCAAAATACGTCCAGTAGTTTTTGCGTGAAAGTCGGACAACAGACAGACAGACAGACAAAAAATTCAAAATGTTTTTTTTTGGCTTGTGTTACTTGTATAAAGGAACCTAGGAGTATTTTTTTTAGTTTTTATTCAATGTACAGAATTGAACTCTTTTACAGTTTTATTATATGTATAGATGAATTAGGATATTAGATTAGGATATTAAGGTTACAAAAAACATTTTTTTCTCTTTATAATAATAACGTCGATACCAGTAGATAGTAGGTACTTGAAGGATTTAGAGCGTGCATAATTATTGATAACGTCTGTTGTAACTCGATCCTACTCGATCAAGCATAAGTTATTTATTTACGTGTTGAATTATTTGCTTGAACTATCAGCTTTATATACTGGGAGTTTACTCTTGAAAACGATCAACGACGGACAATTATATCGTTTCCGAATATATTTTGAAAGATGGAACAACCGACATTACTTTAGACAATTGACATCATACATTCTACTACAGACGACAATTTCTAAGAGTACGGTTTGGTGGAATATATCGGAGCTATGTCGTATCGTTTCGATAATGTCAAAATCGTTTTGCAGAGTAAGGGCACGAACCATGGTAAAAGTATCTATCTACTGCAAGATGTGGCCATGTGTCAAATATAATGTTTGGACGTGCCTCTGACTACCACCACTAGACATCGTCAAAGGATCTAAGCCTTGAGATCGGAGAAGATGTCTACCGTACTTGGGGATTACAGTCGTGATCCTATATCTAGATAGATATATGCCAGTTATAGATAGATAGATCTGTCACTATCAATCGTTTTGAAGAGTAAGGGCCCTGACGACATCTTCAAAACTAGACTAATACGACCCCAAACTAAGCAAATGAAAACGTTAACTCAAAAGCTATCATTTAATTTAATTTAAAATGATGTCAGACTGGTGAGTTTATTAAAATTCAGTTGCAATTTAGATATTTTATTTAAAATAAATTTTAGTATCGCAAAAACACTTCCTGAACAACTTATACCTATCTAAGATAATTAAAACAATAGAGATGAGATAAAAACTTCTGGGTGCTGTACTATTATTACAGTCCTCCACACTTCATATGGCGCTGGGGCAACCAGTGTAGAATCAGGCCTTACAGCTCAGTTGGTAGTAGCTCTGCCTTCTGCGCTGTAGGTTGTGAGTTCGATCCTCTGAAACAGCATAACCGATTTTTATGTTTTTTTGTAATTATATTCAGTAGGTCTGAGAATAGGTCTTAGGGTATTTTTATACTCTTTTACTCTTGTCAAATATTTTTATAATCAAATTAGTAATCACTAGGGTAGTTATTACTACTTAAGGGTTGACAATCAGGGACAGACACTGTACTCAAATTTTAATAATCATAACAAAAAAAATCTCTTTCAGTTTTTCCCGAACTTTACGCCACCCTTATAACTTAGGGGTATAAAAAATACCCTACGACCTATTCTCATACCTACCAAATGTACAAAAAACATCATAAAAATCGGTCAAGCTGCACAAACACTGGGACACGAGAATTTTATATAAAAGATTTACGGGATACACAATGAATCTTCTTTACTGAATTTGCAACAATCTTTAGATAGTTCAACTGATCCAGATAGTGTAGACTGTAGATTAGAGTATATAGACTGCGCTTGTGCCATTGTAATTGGATTTGACTGTAAATTATTCTTACTATAATATTTTTTGTCCTGACATCCGACGAAGCATTAAGTTGGCTTATTGCTTAGAACATAAACAGAGTAATATGTTAATTTAATAATAGAGTGTTAATTACATTGTTTATCAAGTCAAGTTTGCTAAGTTTAGGGGCTAGATGGCGTTGTGTGATAAAGTCCACCTATAGTTAGCTAACCTAGCTAACCCTGCGAACTTCGTATCGCTTTAGAATCAACAAATGTTGTGTTACGTTCCCGTTCCCGTTCCCGTTACCGCCCCCATTCCCGTGATATCAAACTGAACTCAATGCAAGAATTTTCATTTTTTTTAAATTTTTGAATGTTTAAATACTTATTTATTATCCTATTCCGGATGAATATCATTCCAAAAACACAAAAATCATAAAAATTTATCTAGCCGTTCTTGAGTTATAAATAATGTAACTATTACGACTTTGTTTTATAAGACAAGCCGACTCGTGACAGACGTTGTCCTGTCAACTTCCAATTTTTTTCAATTTAATATCAGTTATTTTCCCTACAAACCTTGTACTGATAAAATAAATTACGAATTTTGGTAGAATGCGTATCATTCATTATCATTCAAAACTGCGTTGCTATGACGACTAAATGTTTTTAGCCTGACATCAGATTTGTCGCACACGAGCGCCATCTATACCAAAATCATCCTTTTTGCGTTTTTCTATCATTTAGGGGTTGTTTTTCGGATTATAAGTTCCCCCTTCTGTTTATCTGATTTTTTATCTACATACTACGAATTTCATCTTAATCAGTTTGATCGTTTAGGTTTGATTGAGGCACAAACATACAAACAAACTCAGAAACTTTCGCATTTATAATATTATTAGGATATTAGCACCCAGACACAGAACAAACATCAATGTTAATCACACAAATATTTGCCCTGGGTGAGGATCGAACCCACAACCTACAGCGCAAAAGGCAGAGTTACTACCAACTGAGCTGTGAGGCCATTCTAAGTATTTTCTTTTTTTTACTAGTTACTTGTAAAGGTCCTTAATTAATATAATTAATAATTGACATAATGTTGTTTTAATTAAGGTTAAATAAATAAATAAAGATAGTGGAAAATCGATGTATCCTTCCTCGCAGCTGTTGGTAGTAACTCTGCCTTCTGCGCTGTAGGTTGTGGGTTCGATTCCCACCCAGGACCAACATTTGTGTGATTAAGGCGCTCCCAGTCGACGATTGTTTTTGTTCGAAACCAAAAAAGAAATACTTGTGAACAAGCCACATCTCCTATTTTATAATGTATAGTATATGTGAATAAAGATGTACCCATCTTTAATCACTTCAATAAATAATCCTACCGACCGCTGCAATGACGACAAACACACGTCGGAGCGTGGTCCGCCTTAGCTTTTTGAATAAATTAATGATATAAATTATGTATAATTACTTATCAAAAATCTATTATAATAGAATTCTAGATCTACATATTACCTATCTTTAACAATAAATCACAAGTTGATTTTAATAGTAGGTATATAAAATATTTCGATCATAAATTCTAAAACGTATCATTTTGAAATAATATCTTTATCGTGAAAAGTTTCTGCTATTATGTTTTCAGCTTAATAGAAATCTAGGTAGGAACCTGAAGTAATATACTTATAAAAAAAGGAAATGTGGCTTGTTCAGAAGTATTTCTTTTTTCGTTTTGAAAAAGAGCAATCAGCGACTGGGAGCCTCTTAACATGAAAATTTGCTGTGTTTCTGGGTGTGTGTGTGTGTTTTCTTTATTTTTTTCTTATTAAGACTTTGCTGTCCGTGATAGCAAGACAGTTGACATTTTTACAGATTATGTATTTCTGTTGCCGCTATAACAACACATACTAAAAACAGAATAAAAAAACCGGCCAAGTGCGAGTCGGACTCGCGCACGAAGGGTTCCGTACCATTATCTATAAAAACGGCAAAAAAATCATGTTTGTTGTATGGGAGCCCCCCTTAAATATTGATTTTATTCTGTTTTTAGTATTTATTGTTAGAGCAGCAACAGAAATACATAATCTGTGAAAATTTCAACTGTCTAGCTATCACGGTTCATGAGATACAGCCCTGTGACAGACAGACAGACGGACAGCGAAGTCTTAGTAATAGGGTTCCGATTTTACCCTTTGGGTACGGAACCCTAAAAATGATAATATTTAAGTGGGGCTCCAATAAAACAAACGTGATTTTATGCCGTTTTTTATAGATAATGGTACGGAACACTTCGTGCGCGAGTCCGACTCGCACTTGGCCGGTTTTTTTTGTATACATACATACATTGTTTTATACACATACTTTATATACATAATAAACACCCAGGCACAGAACAAACAGTTACATGTGCTGCTTACAGTTCATACTGTTATATTCTATAGCTTGCTCAATCACTCTTATATCTTAACCCACTTCTGAGGTGTTTTTTCTTTATGTAGTTTAGTCCAAAATTATGTCCTTATAATTAGTTTAGGTCTTAATTATACTAATCTACTTCACCTTCATGGTCTTACACCTTTTACATTATTGCAATTTTTATAAAGATCTCTAATTTTTTGAAAATAAAATTTATCCTATGAAACTCTTTGATAATGTAGCTATTGATAGTCAAAATTGGTTTAGCAGTTTTTAATTTATCCATTACAAACAAACATACACATTTTAACTCTAGTATATAATAGATGAAAGTCATGAGACTGTAGTTTTAAAATATATACTAAAAAGGGTTATTTATATTTATCCTTGAAAAAATTAAAATATCTGAAAATGTCAACCCTTACGTCAAAGTGACGTCACATATAAACCCAACTTTATCTAAGGAAGTTATAAACCAAATACAACAGACATCTAATCCTTTAATCAATCTTACCAAACGTAGGTCAATAAGTTTTGGTTAACAAAAGAAATATGACAAAAATATCAAGACCTATCATACCAAAGAATGATCACTCGATGAGAGACAAAGTTATTTTGGTAGATAGAACTTATTCGGTTAAACAAACCAGCTTAAAATAAGCTATAGTTTAGTTTGTTTTGGGAGGGTATAGAGGTCTTGTTGTTATGGTAGCGTTCAATGATAGAAGTTTTAAAAAGCAAGGCTGTGTGGTTTATTCTACCAGTAAAGGTAGGCGCAGCGGAGACTGCGTTTGCCTCGCGCGTTTAAAAAAAAACAAGTAATTTTACGTTTAGTTTAGTACTTGTGATATTTAAATTGGAATAAATCCATTGAAATCAAATTTGTGAAGTGATTTTTGTGATTCCAGTTTTCGAAGATTTTGAAAAGGGAACAAAGGTGAGTTTTACCCTATTTTCAGGGGTTTTTGGCTAAAAGAGTAAAAATTTAATAGGATCACGAGTGACCTTAGACTCAGATGCTCAGATCCTAGTAGATGTCTAAAGGAGTAAGTCGGAGGCACGTCCAAACTTATCATTATAAATCATATTTAGGGTAGTAAGATAAGTTGATTCTTTAATTTTAATTCGGCTTCGCACGGTTGCACTAGTGAAAATTGTAGGCAAATTTTTTATACCTTAGGTTATATTATTGCATTTTTCGCAAGGATCTCTAATGTTTTTGAAAATAAAATATGACTAATTTAACTCTTTGATAATGTAGCTTTTCATGCGCGAAAGAATTATTAAAATCGGTCCAGTAGTTTTTGGTTACGTTTAAAAAACTAAAAGAAAACCGACGAAAACGTATCGACCAATCGCAAAGTCAAGGGACGATATTAGTTTTTTAAGTTTTTGAAGAAACAATCAGTCCTATATAAATATAATAATTTAAATGGGTCCAACTTGGAACTATTCTCTACACAATAGAAAAAAAATCATCGAAATCGGATCAACAGGTAAAAAGATAAGCAAAAAAAAAAATCCGCGTCGATTTGAGAACCTCCTCTGTTTTTCGTCATTTAAAAAAACAAAAAAGAATTTTTCTCTTTATAATAGACTAGCTGACCCGTGCCCGCTTCGCTGTGCGTAAGACATTTCTAATACCATCGTTGACTTTTTTGTAGACGTTTTTTAGGTGTACAATACTGTAGTACATTATTTTGATATATCTCGTGGGGTTCAGCCAGCATTTGCAATGTAAGCGCAAAAAAATGTGTTTATTTACGACATCACATTAGAAACCTCTAAAATTATCAGTGTTTCTCTTCTATATTATTCATGTATTATACATATAAACCTTCCTCTTGAATCACTCTATTTATTAAAAAAAACCGCATCAAGATCCGTTTTGTAGTTTTAAAGATATAAGCAAACATACATACATACATACATACATATTACATACAGACGCGGGAAGCGGAAAGCGACTTTGCTTTATACTATGTAGTGAAGTGTAGGCTGCGTATGATTGAACTTAAATTAAAACATTCATTAGAAGTTTAAGTACTAAGTACCTAGATGAACTAGATTTGCACGGTATTTCATTGCCTGAAAAAACGGATAAAACGACGTTTTCTAAACATGAAACCTAGCTAGATCGATTTATCGCCCCCGATACTCCCAGCACACTAAATTTCATGAAAATCGTTGGAGCCGTTTCAGAGATTTAAAGTAGGTAATTTCAATAATTAGCAAGATTTAAAAACAAATATATACTAATCTTACGATGATAATTATTAATTAAGTAATTAGTAGTTATGTATGTATGAATATAGATGACAGAGAAATGCAACGTAATAATGTATGAATGTAAATAGGTAGGTAGATACCTACTGAAATCCAATGTTAGGTACTAAGTTCTAATCAGGAAAACCAGTTAGTATTCTTGTAATCGGCAACAGGCTTGCAACCTGTCACGTGTGGAATATACTGCAATATGTGGGCATGTTCCCAATGTAATGCTTGGAGGTTCTTCTGACTAACCCCTTTAAACATCTTCAAAGGATCTAAGCGCCTGGAGATCTGAGAGGATCTTTACCGTTTTTTTTAAGTTTTAATCTAGGTCTATGGTAGGTGCCTAGATTGGGACCTAGACGTAATATGAAAAGGTACCTATCAAATTATTAACATCACTTAAATTCACCTATCTACCCATTTAAAAACTCCTTTTATCTAAAACTAACTAATTAAGATAAATAGATAGACTAGCAGACACGCTACAGACGTTGTCCTGTCCAAATTTCGATAATCGCGTATTGCTATGACGACTGATGTCAGATTTTTTTCCCACCAGCGCCATCTATACCGAAATCATCCCTTATGCGTTTTTTATCATTTCGGGGATGTTTTTCAGCAAATTCCATCTTAATTTAGGCCTGATTGAGATATAAAAATATATACAAACTCACAAACTTTTGCATTTATAATTATAAGATTATGATAGGAATAGTTTAGTTTAGTTTACGTAGAAGTTGAATTTGTTATCAAACTACCTACTAAATTCAGCACAACACTTTCAATTTCTTCGTATCACCACATTTCGTGTTAAAAATAGGATCACGACTATAATCCCCAATTACGGTAGGCATCCTCTCAGATCTCCAGGCTCTCAGATCCTTGAAAGATGTCTAATCGGGTAGTTAGAGACACGTCCTACTATTTGACACATGCCCACATTTTGCAGTAGTTAGCATTCCATACGTGACAGGTTGCAAGCCCATCGCCGCTTACAAGAATACTAACTGGTTTCCTCACGATGTTTTCTATATCTAAACACTAAATCCTTACTAATACATAAACGCAAATGTAACTCTCGTTGTCTGTTACCTCATCACGGCTAAACCGTTGAACAGATTTCGATCAAATTTGGCAAGCAGATAGATTAATAATATTTAGACGAATGAAGAACAAAAGTCATAAACGCGCTCTTTCTTTTAGACAATTTAATTTTTTTTAGTTTTTTTCGACCTCGGTGGCATTAGCTGGCCGATCGTAGCGAAACAAACGTTCGAATGATCTGCGAATATTTGTTCTGGGTACAGGGTCTACTTTTGAAAGCGATAAACGATATATCGGGATAAACGTAACATCGTTTCCGACAATATTTTGAATGATGGGACGACCGACATTACCTTAGACAATTGACATCATATATTCATAGACTGGCCTCACAGCTCAGTTGGTAGTAACTCTGCCTTCTGCGCTGTAGGATGTAGGTTCGATCACCACCCAGGATAAACATTTGAGCGATGAACATAGATGTTTGTTCTGTGTCTTGGTGTTAATATGTATAATAAGTATGTATTTACAAAAAAAAATGTATTTAAGTATTCTTTCAGTTATATGGTTCTCATAGTACAAGCTTTACTTAGTTTGGGGTTTTGATGACGATGTGTAAAATGTCCACCAATATTTATTTATTTATTCTACTACGACAGACGACTATATCTAAGAGTGCGCTTTGACGGAATATATCGAAGCACTGTCACTGTCGTGTCGTAATGTCGAAATCGTTTGCAGAGTAACGGCTCTGTTTTGTGTTCCATGGTACAGTTGTTATCTCATGAAGGCGGTGAGCAGTACCTGTAGTGGTGTGCATAGACGAGCGCTTTTGTGTGCGTCGCTCACTCACACACAAACAATGCGCCATGTGCATCTACACAATTAAGGCCAATCCGCCCTCGTGAGATAAAACTGTACTTATAATGTCTGGTACCTATGATACAGGAAATCCTAGTGTGGGAATGGCGTATGAGAGTGTTGGGTATTTATTTAGCTTCAAGGTTTGTCAAAGTCAAGGTCAAAAGTTATTTATTTCAATAAAATCACAAGGATCGGTTTGAAAACTTAGGAGCTAGGTGAAGCTACGCCTGTTCCTCGCGACCATTGTCTAGAACAGGGATCGGCAACCTTTTAAGTCAGAAGAGTCTAATAATAAGTTTTTAAAGACGCACAATTTTCTTGCCTACTAACTCGTATTTCTTACATAAATAGTTTTGTAAAAAAACATTTATCTGTTTATTTATATAAAAGTAGTGTTTTTTCACAACAATTTAGATAATAAATATATGGTATTATTAGGAAAACCCTTATTATTTAAGTAAAAACTTAAAACAATTAAAATTTACTTACAACACTAGTTTGTACTTCAATAACAAACAATTGAGCAAAAAAAATCAATGGGTGCGATGGCTCTTTGCATGGTCATTCAAGTAGAACATTTAAACTTCACTAAACAATGTAACTTGAATAAAAAATCATCATGAATAAAAAATAAAAAAATAGGATCACGACTGTAATCCCCTAGTACGGTAAACATCCTCTCAGATCTCCAGACGAAATAGAAATGTTGATAGAAATGGTGCCTAATCCTCGTTAATCGTTTTTTTTTTTATAAAATAATATTTGCGTATGGAACTAAACAGCCGTAGCTTCACATCTAAAGAGCCGCATGTAGCTTGCGAGCCGCAGGTTGCCAACCCCTGTGGGGCTATTTTGTAAAAACATGATTGTCATGTTATATTATATTCATACCAATATTTATTGGTACTCAATGCCATAATACCTACGCTTACAATACAATACCTACGCAGAAACGTAGGTATAGGTGCATAAACAGTGAATAGTTACTATGAAAAGAGTACAGATTAGATATTCTCTAACTTTAGGTATTGCATTCAACATCATAACATGATAATCATGTTTTTACAAAATAGACCTGCTGCTAGACCTGCAAGAACCAGGGCTAACTCTACAAAACTATTTTGACATTATCGACGACAGTGTCAGTACTCTGATATATTCGACCAAACGAAAATGTTCTCGTATGTCAATTGTCAAAAGTATTGTCGGCCGTTCCATCTTTCAAAATATAGTCGGAAACGATGTGATGGTTGTCACGAATATCGTTTATTTTTGTTAATTATTTTAATAACCATGGCTTGTGTCCACCGATACCTTAACTAATGGTCACCATAGTTATAGGGTAATGTCCGCTTCCTTGACCATACCGACCGGTATTAGTTAACGAAGTCGTATTCTGCATTTTACTTTGTCTCTAAGCAGTTATGTGCAAAGCGATTGATATTAAATAATTGATAGTCGATAAAAATAATGTTTTAACGTGCCTCTGACTATCCCCTTTGAATAGAGCAAGAATCTGAGCGTATGGAGATCTGAGAGGATGTCTACGTACTTGGGGATTACAGTCGTGATCTACGAAGGTTACTAAGGAGGCTCGCAATAAAATGTATGAACGTGCATATCTTTTTACCCGTTGATCCGATTTGGGTGACTTTTTTGTTTGTGTAGAGAATAGTCCCAAGTTGGTCCCATTTAAATTATATTCATGTAGGACTAATAGTTCATTCATAAAACTTAAAAAACCGGCCAAGTGCGAGTCGGACTTATCTATAAAAACGGCAAAAAAATCACGTTTGTTGTATGGGAGCCCCCCTTAAATATTGATTTTATTCTGTTTTTAGTATTTGTTGTTATAGCAGCAACAGAAATACATATTCTGTGAAAATTTCAACTGTCTAGCTATCACGGTTCATGAGATCCAGCCTTGTGACAGACAGACGGACAGCGAAGTCTTAGTAATAGGGTCCCTTTGGGTACGGAACCCTAAGAACGAATACCGTCACTTTACTTTTAAAGTAATTATACATTTTTAATACGGAACCTTCGGTTTTCGAGTCGCTTGACTGATCTTGTTTAATATTCATAGATATTAAAAAAACGTTACTCTTTATTCCGCTTATAGTGATTGTTGTATGACAAGTGTATGTATAAATAGAATATTACATTTTAATGAGATAATTAAAAATTCTGTGACAAGAAATCCGCAATCTTATTATGCTTACATCATAATTAAATACATATGTTTTTATGTAGGTATAATTATAACAGACAAGCTGCGCGCCCGTCTTCGCACGGTGTAATTATATGGATTTTTTTTAATAACTTGTGTGATATTATTGAAGTTTTAGTAGGAATACCTAACTTTTTCTAGTAATAAATATAACCTATGCTACTCAGAGATAATGTAGCATTCAAATAGTGGAAGAATTTATGAAATCGGTACTATAGTTTTTTAATTTATTCGTTAAATACATACAAAAATAAAAAATATTTCCTCTATATAATATTAGTATAGACTAGCTGTGATCCCGGCTTCGTATAAGCGGCGATGGGCTTGCAACCAGTCACGTAGAATAACTACTGAAAAAGTAAACATGTGCCTAATGTAATGTTTGAAGATGGCTCTGACTACACCCCTAAGTCATCTTTAAGGATTTGCAAGATAAGAACATTCAAAATACTTAATATTAAAAAGAAAAAAATATATATGTTTTTTTGTATGTTTGTTAGTAATGGATTAACTAAAAAACTACTGAACCAATTTCAAAAATTCTATCACTTATCAAAAGCTACATTATCAGGGAGTAAAATAGAACATATTTTATTTTCAAAAAAAATACAGATCCCCACGAAAATTGCAATAATGTAACCTAAGGTATCAAACATTTGCCTATAATCTTCATACCGTGCAACATACAGTACAACTGTGCGAAGGCAGTATAACAATATAATTGCTTGTAACAATCAGACATTCGTGCTCATGATCAATACCCATCGAGGTCATTGTCACCTGTAACCTATCAGCACAACAATAGGCCCTAATCGAAAGGCATAAGGTCACATTTAGATTAGCAGAACCCGATGCATTTATGCGAAAAAACACCTTATTACTTTTGTTCGTGAGAGTTTTACAGAAGAATTATTCGAATATAGTTCTTAATTTGATTTCGTTTGACTTAAATCCTTTTTTATGCGATTTTAAACAAAGGAGGTTCTTTTAAAAAAACGACAATTGGCTAGTGTCGTTTTCTTTTACGTACTTTACATTTAATTTTATAATGACCGCTCCGGACGTCATCAATCCTTATGATTTTATGGCATTTTTTTTTACCTTGGGTTACATTATTGTAGTTTTAGTAGGGATTCCTATATTTTTTTAATAATAAATATAGCCTTTAATACTCAGAGATAATGTAGCATTCTAATGGTGAAAGAATTTGCAAACATACAAAAACACAAATCTTTCCTCTTTAGAAACGGGACCCTGTTACTAAGACTTCGCTGTCCGTCAGTCTTTCCGTCTGTCCGTCTGCTTCCGTTCCGTTGCCGCTATAACAACAAATACTAAAAACAAAATAAAATAACTATTGAAGTGGGGCTCATAGACAACAAACGTGTTTTTTTGCCGTTTTTTTATAGATAATGGTAAGGAACCCTTCGTGCGCGTGTCCGACTCGCACTTGACCGGTTTTTTTATAATATTAGTATAGAAAACAATTGGCTAATTGGCCGTTTCTTTTCTTATTTTACATGAATAATGTATTTTATGGGACATTTTTGCAATTATTTATGGTTTTAACAAATTATTGAATTATTTAATAATTATATTTACAAGAATTTGCCTTGATAGTTAGTAGAATCCCAGCCATGGATTTTTCCGTTCGAATAATTTGTATGCGCATCAAAACACATGCTCAAAACGGTGAAAGAAAACATCGTGAGGAAGTTAGTATTCTTATAAGCGGCGATGCGCTTGCAACCTGTCACGTATGGAATGCTAGCTAATGCAATACGTGGGTATTGTGCTAAACGTAATGTTTGGACGTGCCTCTGAGTACTCCCTTTAGATCTTCAAAGATTCAAGCGACTTGAGATCTGAGAGTATATCTACCGTACTTGGGGATTACAGTCGTGATCTTATTTATATATTTTTTTATTTTTACATTAAAAGATCATTAAAATACATAAAACGCACTTTACCTAAAAGGTACATTTAAATGTATTAGTATAATGGTTTTTTATGTGGTAATTTTGATATTATTTTAAGTTTCTTTCTCTTAACGTTATTTTTATTGAGTGTTAAAATCTTTTGTCACTAACCAACTTACAAAAAAGGAGGTTTTTACACTGGCAGCAAAGTTTTTAGGGTTCCATGTTCAAAGGTTAAAAACGAGACCCTATTACTAAGACTTCGCTGTCCGTCTGGCTGTATCTCATGAACCGTGATAGCTAGACAATTGAAATTTTCACATAATATGATGCATTTCTGTTGCCGCTATAACAACAAATACTAAAAACAGAATAAAATAAATATTTAGGTGGGGCATACAACAAACGTGATTTTTTGTCGTTTTTTATAGATTGATACGGAACCCTTCGTGCGCGAGTTCGACTCGCACTTGGCCGGTTTTTTGTTTTATACATTGAAATCTGAGCGGATGTACTTGGGAATTACAGTCCTTTTTAATTTTTAATTGAATTTTATTATAAGAATAGTCACAATCTGAGAATAAGTTATGTACTTCTAAAAGTACTTAAATTTATAATTGAAATTTTGCACCAACATGTATTGATAAATTGCAATGCGTATAATAAATCCTTGAATAAACTAAGCTAGTAAAGTGTCGGGCGTCCATATTTATTAAATTTTGTAAGAACAATATCTTACAATAAAACAAAAAGAAATGTACCTACATACGTAGACACCGAATTAAGATTTTCCGCCTTTTTGTAGGTACAACAAAATGTGAGCATGTGCCAAATGTTATGTTTGGACATGGCTCTGGCTATCCCCTTTAGACATCTTCAAGGATTTGAGCGCCTGGAGATCTGAGAGGATGTCTGCCGTACTTGGGGATTACAGTTATGATATTATTATTATTTTTTGACGTTTTTGTATAAAGTTTTTTTCCGTAATTTTTCAAATATTTTAATAGTTATTCTGTTATTCATAGTGAAGACAAATCCATAAACAGAAATCATGAAAATCGGTCCAGTCTTTCTTAAGTTGTAGGTAAATGCAGCTTCAGTGTGACTATTACTCTGTTTTATACATACATGAGAAGATTATGGTCACCCTAGTTCTAGCCTTGTGACCTAAATATTTCTAGACTGCTTGTCGAACTAGCATACCTAGTATTTAGGTATTACTTTGACGTTTACAATTTAGTAATTAACTAGTAAAAACCTTTTTTACAAATAAATAAATATTAGTGGACACACGGCGCCATCTAGCCCCAAAATAAGCAAAACTTGTTCTATGTGAACTAGATAACTGATAGAATACTTATATAGGTACATTCTGTAAAAACATACTTATGATCCATTATAACACCCAGACACAGAACAAACATCTATGTTCATCACAATATTTGTCCTGGGCATCGAACCCGCGATCTACAGCGCAGAAGGCAGAGTTACTAGGTTACTACCAACTGAGCTGTGAGGCAATTCTAAACTTAGGTAACTAAAATTTAGTAGGTAGTTTATTTAGTAGGTTGTATAGGTACGGTCATATAATTTTAGAAAGGGCTGGGTGTGCCTAAAGTCGTGGTCACACGAGCACAATGCACCTGGATTAAGTTATTTATAAATTATATTTTTTAGAATTCCGTACACAAAGGGTAAAAACAGGACCCTATAACGAAGACTTCGCTGTCCGTCTGTCCCTCTGTCTGTCAGTCACAGGGTTGTAGGTATCTCATGAACCGTGATAGCTAGACAGTTGAAATGTTCACAGATGATGTATTTCTGTTGCCGCTATAACAACGAACACTAAAAACAAAATAAAATAATTATTTAAGTGGGGCATACAACAGACTAGGGATATAAAAATAAAACGATTATTAAATTAATCGATTATTTTTTGATAAAAATAGATTTTTTATAATCGATTTTTGGATTTCAAAAAATCGATTTAAAAAAAATCGATTATGTAAATTACACATATCAATCGATTTTTGTAAACTAAGTTTTCCGAACGCGAACCGAATCGTTCGTTGGCCATTTTCCCGGACGTGAACCTACATATAGTCGCCTCCCAAACGGAAACCGACCCATCGGTCTCGTCTCCGAACGCAAACCGAACCATTGATCGTTTTTCCGAACGTGATCCGACCAATAGTCGCTTCACAAACGGGAACCGACCCATCGATCGTCTCTCCGAAAGCGATCCGAACCGTTGATCGTTTTCCCGAACGTGAACTGCCGAACGCGAACCGACCGACCTATCGGTCCGTCTGTCTCCCCGAACGCAAACCGATCTCTAGCATTGCGGCACTGGTACTACAAACCTAATTTAGGCACTTATTAAAAATACTAAATTAAATTTTTACATGAAATCCTACTTACTATAACATGGTAAAATAGACATAAATTAAATTTGATATCTTACAGATATTCAATCATTTAATAATAAATGAATTGATTAACTATTTCATAAATCCCATGTCTATGGTAGTAATCAACAGCTGTCAATGTCACTTGTCAAAAGCTAAATTTTCAAACTTGTAGTCCAATTGACGCGAATTGTTTGTTTTGATTGTGCTTTGACTTTGAGGCTTTGCTTGCTTTACCTTTACAATTGTGTTTACCTGAATTTCTTTTAAAATTCCAACAGTTTTCTCCCAGTTTCACTCATTGGAAATATTCACATTTCACAGTGGTTTCTTACTTTTTATAAAAATGACTTTTACATCATCATCTACATTTGGCAAAACTGTGAAAATCGTTTATTTAAATGATCTAATTTAGGTAGGTAAATAAGCGAAGTAGAAATGATGAGTACGTAGGTACGTGGGTAGTAATATATAGGCTCCTATTTGTTAAGGTAGGTAGGTACTTACCACGCGTACGAAAAAAAATTTTCAAATCGCAGGAAAAAAAATCGATTTTTCCCGAAAAATCGATTATTATTTCCATATAAATCGATTTTTTGGAAAATCGATTTATTTGTAGTGACAAAAAATCGATTATTAATTAATCGATTTTTTTCAATCATTATTACATCCCTACAACAGACGTGATTTTTTGCCGTTTTTAGGGTTCCGTACCCAAAGGGTAAAATCGGAACCCTATTACTAAGACTTCGCTGTCCGTCTGTCCGTCTGTCTGTCACAGGGCTGTATCTCATGAACCATGATAGCTAGACAGTTGAAATTTTCACAGATTATGTATTTCTATTGCTGCTCGAACAACAAATACTAAAAACAGAATAAAATAAATATTTAAGGGGGGCTCCCATACAACAAACTTGATTTTTGCATTCCAGCGCCATCTAGTTTCATTTGATGTTACTACGTATTATAGGTACTTTTCGCGGTTTTCATGCGACCGCTCGGGGTATGAGAGGTAAGATGAAAGAGGTTTGCGATTCCGCTGGCAGGTGGCGCTATTTTACCACTATCGGTAAAGTAAGTCGGTAAATAGGTGGTACTTCACATGATCAAATAAAAAGTTTGAAATTGAATTATTGAATTCATGTAGTTAGGTAAATAGGTACCTAGGTAGATATTATTAATTTCCAATTAATTTCGAGTTCGAATCCTGGCCGTGCATCAATGGATATTTCTGTTCGAAAAATGTACCTATATGCGCGTTACACGTGTTTATAACAGTGAAGGAAAACATCGTGAGGAAACCTGTTAGTATTCTTGAAAGCGGCGACGGGATTGCAACCTGTCACGTGTGGAATGCTAACTACGTAGTTAGGTAAATAGGTAGGTTACGAGATATTATGAATTATTTTTTATGTTTCTAGGGTTCCGTATCTAAAGGGTAAAAAACGGGACTACTAAGACACCGCTGTCCGTCTGTCTGTTACCAGGCTGTATCTCGTGAACCGTGATAGCTAGACAGTTGAAATTTTCACAGATGATGTATTTCTCTAAAATCAGCATAAAATAAATATTTAAGTGAGACTCCCGTACAACAAACGTGATTTTTTTGCCGTTTTGATAATAGTACGGAACCCTTCGTGCGCGAGTCCGACTCGCACTTGGCCGGTTTTTTAATGATCCTTTCCATGATACTATGTAGAGCTCCAGTGTGGTGCCAATCGAAGAAGGTGAAGGCTCAAACAAGAATAATAATGAAAAGTACTACTACTACTAAAGTTGACTGGCCTCAAAGCTCATCTGCCTTCTGCGGTGTAGGTTGTGAGATGTATCTGATGAACATAATAGATGTTTGTTCAGTACCTGGGTGTTATTTAGGTACTTAGTAGTACGTACGTACGTACGGAACCCTTCGTGCGCGAGTCCGACTCGCACTTGGCCAGTTTTTTTATAGATAAGTACGGAACTCTTCGTGCTCGAGTCACACTTGGCCGGTTTTTTTATAAATATCTAAATATATGTATACTAGAATAGTCAAGTCTCAAGTCAAGTCAAGTCTTGTCTCATCAAATAGAATCATCGTGATTCTATTTGGTGTGTCGTTCCAGAAAATTACAGAAAGTTTCAGAAAATTCCAGAAAGGTGTTCCAAAAATGTATCCCTTACCCCTTACTCATTGGTAGTGCAATTTTAGATGACTTCTTTTTGAAAATAGCTTCAAGTGTCCTTCACCTATCACGAGGGTTTCCACTAGTTAGGTACAATATAAAAATAGGATCACGACTGTAATCCCCAAGAATGGCAGACCTCACAGATCCTATTCATTTATTCACTTATTCATTTTTCCATTCATTCAATCATATGACCATACATTACTCGTATATTAGGTACATACATGTACACTTTTGACAGCAGTTAGCATTCCATACGTGACAGCTTATACAAACTGGTCACGATGTTTTTGTTCACATTTTTTAGGTAGGTACTACGCGGAAATGTAAGCATGTAAATTTTTTGAATAAAAAAACTATAAGTTCTCTTCCGGTATTCTAACCCATGACCTTTTGATCTAAATATCTAATCTATTTCCAAAATTATAGACCATTCTTTTTATTTTATATACATACTTAGATTTAATTTAAGCGATTGAATACATATGTATTAATTACTCGCGACAGACTTTGTTCTGTACAAATTTCAATAAAACTTCAAATTTTTCCCTACAAACCTTGTACTGATAATAGTAGTTTATGTAACTGTCATATAAGGAAGGGTATTAAAACACGAGTGTGAGTTTATGAAACGAGCGAAGCGAGATTCATAATAGTAACGAGTGTTTTAATACCCGTGTTATATGCAGTTACATACACTACTTTATCTTCACTAACGTCGCTATCCATTTTTAACTTTTAATTTGTATTTTAAAAACAAAACACATTGCGAAACATTAAATTCACGCGTACGTGTATTGTATTGTCACAGTGAACTTGCCGCCATTAAAATCTAACCAATAAGCAGCTGCGCGCGCAGGGCCAATCAGGAGCGAGCGCGCGCTGTTTTTTTTTATTTAATTGGCACAAGATCTTACCAAAGAGTTTTGTGTATGTAAGTTTAGTAGTTTCACGTATAACCCAACTGTTTTCAAAAGCCAGCCTAATATCAACATTTTATACAACTTGTATGAGGATTTTGACATAAGGCTCGCCAGGTTAATTGGTCGCGTTTTATTGATGTTATAATGAGATTTTACGATATCGATGTGGATATTATACCATCATGTGAAATTGCTTAAATTGAGTGTTTTGTTGTCTGCGCTATAACAGTAGTAATTATAAGTCAAGTATTGGAAACATAAGTAGAATGTTACAACATTAGTGTAGATAAAATACATTACGAATTTTGGTAGAATGCGTATAATTCATTAGTCAAAACTGCGTTGCTATGATGACTAAATGTTTTTATCTGTGGTGTCAGATTTGTTGCACACCAACGCCATCTATACCAAAATCATACTTTATGCGTTTTTTTATCATTTAGGGGTGGGTTGTTTTTCGGATTATAAGTTCCCTCTTTATTTATTCTGATTTTTTATCTACAGCTCATCTTAATCCGTTTTGTCGTTTATTTTTGATTAGGGATATAATTTATTTATTTTATAATTTAATTTATTAAGATTATAACTATTGTAAGTGGTTGAAATAGGTCTTAATAAATTTAATAAATAAAACTGGCTAAGTGCGAGTCGGACTCGCAATTGGTGTCGGACGAAGGATTCCGAACCATTATCTATAAAAACGGCAAAAAAATCACGTTTGTTGTATGAGAGCCCTACTTAAACATTTATTTTATTCTGTTTTTAGTATTTGTTGTTATAGTGGCAACAGAAATACATCATCTGTGAAAATTTCAACTGTCTAGCTATCACGGTTCATGAGATACAGCCTTGTAACAGACAGACAGACAGCGAAGTCTTAGTAATAGGGTCCCGTTTTTACCCTTTTGGTACGGAGCCCTAAAAAATGAATAAACTCGTTACAGTGAAGGTCTAATCAATTTTGGTATTGATTTGATTAAGTTTTTAGAGAAATAGATACATAATAACATCAATAATAATCTAGAAATCCTAAAAAACCGAGGTCTTTTGTTAGTTTTCAAATCATACCTAGGTTATTATTTATGGCAATTATCTCGGTCCAAATGTATTTTTAAAATCTTTTATTTATATTGCAATGTATGTATGTAACTATGTTTGTTAAGGTTGCAACTCAATTTTGAAGCAGTTACTTCAACCGATTAAGCTGAAACTTGGCATACTTATGTAACTTTGGTGACAATGCAATAATATATGACAGCGAGCTGATCTGCTGATGGAGTCAGGAGCTGTTCAACGGAACTCCTTAGTAAATAGTCTGATTTAGATAAACCTTTGCATACCTATCAATCTACAATGACAATATAAAATTACGGTACTAGCGAGCTGGTCTGATGATGGTAGCCATAGGAACTGCATAACTACACAACATAACCGCGTCGTGTTTGGGCTCGTTAGATTTGTCTTGACGAGAACGAAATCCCTAGAATTTATAAAAGCTTGATTATAATAATATATTTTTTAAAATAACTCCTTTTATTGTGAACGCGTCTTTATCAGGCTATAACTAAAATTGCAAACGCTATCTATTATTGGAACTTTGTTGGACTCTATGCTTTATTTGTGGCTATTTGAAACTACGAGAATTATTAGGTAAACTTAATTCCTTTACAAACGAAGGCTATTCTCCACCAAAGCGAGGCGGTTCAGATAACAATGACTATAAATATACATATAGTATCATAATTTTTTTAACATACTCGCAACAAAAAAGTTATGTTTTGTTGCGAGTATGTTAAAAAAATTATATATGAAAAAATTATATATATGACGAGCCTCTGACTACTCCCTTTAGACATTTGTAAGGTTTTGAATTCTGGTAATTCTATATTCACATTTTTTTGTGTTTTGATATTATTTAAGAATAAGTACCTGAAGCGTTAATTAGCTGTCAGTCTGTCCATCTGTCTGTCACAGTCTCGCAACTTATCCCATTTTTCTTTATATTTAAACCACTTCTGTATTAAAACGAACGAAACAAAAAAGTAAATATTAAAATCGGTTGAGCCGTTTTTGAGTTTTAGCGAAACTAACGAACAGCAATTCATTTTTATACGAGTAGGTATTAAAAATAGTTAGTTTTTATTGCTTAATATAAAATTAAAACTATGTATCATGGTCGTTAATTTTAATCATATCATTATTTAGTCTTATTTCTATTTAAAATTATCTTACTTATTGTTTAAAATCAATTTTTCTTTGTTTCAGATTAGTTAACCAAAAATCAGTCATAATAAAACAAAATGGCGCCGCAAGAAAGAACAACTTACGAGCAAGAGGACGACTCCCGCCAAAACGGAACCATAGACAACCTGTCAAACATAGACCTGGCGTTCGTGAACAAGGGTTACCAGAACGACAGCTCCGACTGTCAAAAAGTTGCCAGTAACAATAATGTGGAGGAGAAAAAGAAAGCGACCGATTTTGACGACCTCTTGCCATATGTTGGAGAGTTTGGCCTGTACCAGAAGATTTTATTTTTATTGATGATACCTTTCGCATTTTTCGTCGCATTTGTATACTTCTCGCAAATATTCATGACGCTGACGCCGGAACAGCACTGGTGCTGGGTGCCGGAGCTGGCTAACCTGACGGTGGAAGAAAGGTGAGTTCTTATTATAATAAACTAGCCTTCGTTAGCGTAATGTTAGATAGACTATAGCGAAAAGCAAAAAAAATATATAGATATGCGTCGAATTACTCATAAGAAGCACCTTATTAGAAGCACTATTCGTTTTGCTAAAAAATCAAGTTAATTGTATGGAAGCCTCACTTAAATATTTATTTTACTATGTTTTTAGTATTTTTTGTTATAGCGGCAAAAGAAATACATCATCTGTAAAAAAACCAATTATCTAGGTATCACGGTTCATGAGATACAAGCCTGGTGACAGACAGACGGACAGTGGACTCTTATTTTAATAGGGTCCCGTTTAAAACCCTTTGGGTACGAAACCCAAACCATTAAAATCATTCAAACCTTTGCCGAGTTTTAGCGAGAGTAACGAACAGTTCAATCATTTAAATTCCATTCCATTCCAAATATGTGCAAATTTTCTATTGATACTTTGTTTAATAATTAAAAATAATAAAATAAATAGGATCATGACTGTAATCCCCAAGTCGGTAGACATCCTCTCAGATCTCAAGACTTTTTCCTTGAAGATGTCTAAAGGGGTTAGCCAGAGTTACGTCCAAACATTACATTTGGCACATGCCCAAATTTTGCAGTAATATCTAGTCTAACTTAATAATTTCCGGGTCGCTCTGCTATGATCGACAGCAGCCTTATACCTAAAAACAATTGATTGCTCTGATAAAAACAACTTTTATATGTAAAACCGCCAATAAAAAGAGCATGTATAATTATTATCGCAAAAAACCCAAGTGGTTTTGTGAGTATTTTTGACATAACATAAAAAAATCTATACTGATATTATAAATGCGAAAGTAACGCTGTCTGTTACGTTATCACGGCCAAACCGACAGACCGATTGTCGTGAAATTTCATATAGAGATAGATTAAAGTCTTAAAATGAACATAGGCTACTTTTTTCCCAAAATTTTCTTTATTTTCAGAAATTTCAATCTTTTACGATAAAGTCGTCAGCAATCTATTTCATGAATCTACGCAGAAGAAATCGCGGATATTGCTACTGTTATTTATAAATACCCCCCGGTAGCTAATTAGACCTTGACCCATTAAAGCCGGTTACTCACAAACGAGCCGTATCTAACCGTAACCATTCGTTTTAATTTCCATTTTACTTCATATGGAGTCGGCACAACATGCTTAAAAACATTTGGCTTGTTTTATAACTGGTCGTCTGACATCAACCCTCTTTAACTGTAACCATTTCGTTAAGAGCATTCCCTGTGGGGATGTTTCTAAAAACTATGATTAGAAAGCCGAACAATAAAAGAATACGCTTTTCAAGACGAAATACAGTACATTCTACCAACACCTTAGCAGCGCACAAGAGATAATATTATACCAAACACTATCATAATGGGCGATTTTAACGCAAAAATTGGTCAATCTACCCCGGATGACAGCGCTGCTCAAGAATCCACAAAATAATCTAAAACCACTAAAACTATCCAAGAAACAAATTCAAATTCAAATTCAAAAATCATTTATTTTAATAAAATCACAAGGATCACTTTGAAACGTCTTAGGAACTAGGTGAAGCTACGCCGATTCCTCGCGACCAAGCCTAGCAGAATCAGGCAACAAACACGGCTTGGGGTCTACCTTTTTTTTCAATGATCCTTCCATAATGCTATGTAGACCTCCAGTGTATGCACATAATACACACAACTGGCCTCACAGCTCAGTTGGTAGTAGCTCTGCCTTCTGCGCTGTAGGTTGTCGGTTCGATCCCCACCCAGGATAAACATTTGTGCGATGAACATAGAAGTTTGTTCTGTATCTGGGTGTTAATATGTATAATAAGTTTGCTTAGTTTGGGGCTAGATGGCGCTGTGTGAAATGTCCACCAATATTTATATTTATATTTTATGATATATCGAAATATTACAGAAAATTAAACAGCGTCAACGGAATACCTATACTAGAAATGAATGGACTAGGAGGCCTTTGTCCAAAAATGGGCATCCCAATGACATAAATGCATGATTTTATGATTATTATATCAATTACTTTATTAATTGTTATTATCACTATGATTTTTATATATTTTTCCTACTTATTTTATTAGCAAATAAATGGCTTTATTATTATTATTAGAAAGAAATAAAGAAGAAAGAAAACACATATACGCTTCCAATGCCATAGCCTAAACTGCATAAATAGCGTAGGTATTATGGCATTCAATACCAATAATATTGGAATGAATATCATAACATGATAAACATAGATTTTACAAAATAGTCACTCAGCTAGCTTTAGTCTATACAAACGTATTTCTCTGTTTACTCCCTGGATAATGACACTGAAGCAAATATTTTTTGACCATACAATCTATGAGGACCATTTCTTACCCCTATTTTTATGTTTTCCCTCATAAACTAATTAGAAACCTCCGAAAGTAACTCTGTGTTTCTGTCTGTGACGTTATCACGGCCAAACCGCTGAGCCGATGAAGATGAAATTTCAAATAGGCAATACTTTTTCCCATTGTTTTTTTTGTTAGTATTTTCAATATTTTACGATAAAGTCTTACCTGAATCCACGCAGTCGAAGTCACGAGTGAAAGCATAATGTTTAAACGATAACAGACTTACCCTCGTATTCAAGAACGACACTATGAGAACACGCACCCACAGTGGACGAAATCTTTTTTCATAAAAATCACTTTATGTGTTGTGCGACACTTCATAGTGTGACTAGAGGCACATTGTCGTGTGCCTCTAGCCAAAGTTGAGCTAAAGGCACACGGTAGCGTGCGCCATAGCGCCGCTCAACACATAAAGTGATGTTTATGAAAAAAATATTTCGTCCACTGTGGGTGCGTGTTCTCATAGTGTCGTTCTTGAATACGAGGGTTAGACGTTGGTAGCAAATCTTCCTGCTTGAGCTACTAGTACATAATATTAAATTTTATTGCTATAAGGTCTATATGGGGTGTCATTTCAAAGTGGTGTAATTTTGTCAAGTAGGGTGTCATAACTCTTTCTAGTCGTAAAACCAGATTATGAAATTGATTTCAATTCAATTCGCTCGGTGAAATTACATTTGCGTAATTTCTAATGCGATTTAGTAGGCACTATTTAACAGCTAAACGGCTATTAACTTTATCTATAGATTGGTGCAACGATCTTTAGATTGGTCAACCGTTTCTTATGTATAAGTAATTATTGATAGATAGATTTAAAACAAGAAAAAAAAATGACATTGGATCGCGACTGTAATCCCCAAGTACGGTATACATACTCTCAGATCCTATGATTCTTAGAGCTTTGAATATGTCTGGAGGAGGTAGTCATTGGCACGTCCAAACGTATATGTCCACATTTTGCAGTAGTTAGCACTTCATACGTCCAGATAGTTAGATACGATTGAAAGTCCAGATATATACCACAAGTTCCTAAAGTTATATAAAAACAATATTACTTTTGAGGTTGTGGTAAGGCCCTTGGGTTGATAATATTATTGCAATCAGTTACCAACTATTACAAGTATTATGCGTAAGTTAACTAGGGTAAGAGCGCTGGTTGTGGGCACTTTTACAACATTTTAATTTTCAAATCAACGGTTTATAAACAACATTAAGGTGATGAGTGATATTTTTGACGTTTTGTATGGGCTGAGTCTACCCGGATAAGAAGGAAAAAGTGATAAAACTGCATTATCTCAAAAACCATCAAATTTAAAAAGAAACTGTCTGTAATTTATTTAGCTAGTATGATTATCTAACGAATTATATAAAAATAAACTGTTTAGCTATTCATAACTTTGATTAAAAACGAAACTAGTGTTTTTGAAGAGCCAACTTTGGAAAATAAATCTTTCGAGAAAAGTTTCACCAATTGTGTTTCTGTCTGTAATTTATCTAGATTATATCCTTAAGGCGCTCCCAGTCGACGATTGTTTTTGTTCGAAGCGAAAAAATAAATACTTGTGAACAAGCCACATCTCCTATTTTATAATGTATAGTATATGTGAATAAAGATGTACCCATCTTTAATAACGCAGATTCTGCATTCATAAAAAACATTTATTACTCGAATTAAATAGAGTATTTATTTATCTCTTAGGTAAAGCAAAGGTTGTGTAAGAAGCGATATTTGTTTATTAATTATTCATATTTAAATAGATAAAAAGGGAATTTTTTAGTTGTGGTCAAATCTAGAGGTTATAACGCATCACAACTGTCACTAATCAAAACGGACCATAGACAAAGATTGTATTAAAACAAGTTTGTTTGCTATTATTAGTTATTGACTGCCCAAATTGAAAATGCCCAAACCCGGGGTAGGCACCACAACCGGGTCTATCACCTTATTACAAGCATTACGCGTGTGTTAACTATGACAGAGCGGCCGTAACCTAACCTTCGTTGCCGGATGTCCGTCTGTCTGTACGTCAAAATCGTTTAAAATCTCTGTGCCGTGTGAAGTCAGGGACGTACACGTACAGACGTACACGCATTCTCATTTATAAACGACGAGTTTTAGTTTCTACGTTTTTAAAAATAATAAAAAGAAAACTAATGACAATGTTTCGAACAATTGAAAAGTCAAGGTTAGATTTTAGAGTTCCGTACCCAAAGGGTAAAAACGGGACCCTATTACTAAGAGTCCGCTGTCCGTCTGTCTGTCTATTTGTCGGTCACAAGGCTGAATCTCATGAACAGTGATAGCTGACAGTTGAAATTATCACAACCGATACTAAAAACAGGATAAAATAAATATTTAGGTGGTAAGTAAAATAAAAAAGCCGTGTTGGCCGAGTGGGAGGTACTTTGAATTTTAAACTGAAGGTCGTGGGTTCGAATCCCGGCGTGCATCAATGGATTTTTCTATTCGATAAATATTATATGCGCATTAAAAAAACGTGCTCAAAACGGTGAAGGAACCATCTCGTGAGGAAACCAGTTAGTATTCTTATAAGCGGCGATGGGCTTGCAACCTGTCGTCTGAAGATCTGGAGGGTGTCAACCGTACATGGGGATTACAGTCGTGATCCTATTTCATTTTTAAAATAAATAATTTTCTAACGGCTGACCTATCTAAAGATCGTTGCACAAATCTATAGATAAAGTTAATAGCCGTTGCCGTTTAGCTGCATTTCTGGACTAATCCTGTTTTTAGACTTTCGCTCTGGTGACGTCATCTAAACTAATATTATAAATGCAAAAGTAACTCAGTCTGTCTGTGACGTTACTAAGCCCAAACCGCTGGACCGATTGTGATGAAATTTCTTATAGAAATAGTTTAAAATCTTGAGCTGGACATAAGCTACTTTTTCCTAAGTTTCCTTTAAATTTTCCGGAATTTCAATATTTTACGATAAAGTCGACATAAATAGATTTCCCGAATCTACGCATACGAAGAAGACGAAGCAAGTAATATTATAAATGCTAATGTAATTTAGTCTGTCTGTCTATGACGTTATCACTGCCAAACCGCTGCTGGGTCGATTTTGATGAAATTTCTTATACTAAAGTCAAAAATTAATTTCCCGAATCTAGCAGTAAGAAGTGGCTTGTAAAACCTAGTATTTGTATAAGTACTGCCCTTGATGAAGTGATTTTAATGGCTCTAAGGAGTAGGTTAGGTACTAGCATTAATGTTTAACGACATCAACGGCATTAAAATAATACCTTAAAAATAAATAAAATAAAAATAAATATTGGCGGACTTTACACACAACGCCATCTAGCCCCAAACTAAGCAAAGCTTGTACTATGGGAACCAGATAACTGATAGAATACTTATATACTTTTTTTTTTTTTGTAAATACATACTTATTATACATAGTAACACCCAGACACAGAACAAACATCTATGTTCCTCACACAAATATTTGCCCTGGGTGGGGATCGAACCCACAACCTACAGCGCAGAAGGCAGAGTTACTACCAACTGAGCTGTGAGGATCACTTTGAAACGTGTTAGGAGCTAGGTGCCTACGCCTGTTCGCGACCAAGCCTTAAGAATCAGGCAACAAACATTCCTTTTTCATCATTTTTTCATTGTACATTGTTTTTTTTTATAGTGTTTTATGGTGTATGTCCATTAAAGATATACCTACCTACCTAATCTAATCTAATAAAAAAAATCATCGGCATAAAAACATGTTTGTTGTATGGGAGCCCCCCTTAAATATTTATTTATTCTTAAATATTTATTTATTCTGTTTTTAGTATTTGTTGTTAGAGCAGCAAGAGAAATACATAATCTGTGAAAATTTAAACTGTCTAACTATCACGGTTCATGAGATACAGCCCTGTGACAGACAGACGGATAGACGGAGAGCGAAGTCTTAGTAATAGGGTTCCGTTCTTACCCTTTACTAAAAACAAATACGCATTGTTTTGAGAATCTATTTTTTTTTCGTCGTTTGAAAAAATCCCCGGCAACCATACCCTTAAACCGGAACTTAGCAACGCTGCTTGGCAGCAGAAATAAGTTTGAACTCAAATCCGTGTCGGGATGACACCATATTTATTTCAGAGAACCGCAAGTTCCATCTCCATTGTATTATTGGTTTTTTGTTTCATAATAAGTCTATACAAACCCATGTTCCAACTCGAATTCAAAAGGTAAATGATTATATGTACCTTTTTAGGGTTCCGTACCTAAAGGGTAAAATCGGAACCCTATTACTAAGACTTCGCTGTCCGTCTGTCTGTCACAGGGCTGTATCTCATAACAATGATAGCTAGACAGTAGAGATTAGGTTCACAGATGATGTATTACTGTTGCCGCTATAACAACAAAAGAAAAAAACAGAATAAAATAAATATTTAAGTGGGGGCTCCCTTTCATGGTCTGAACATCACTACCTTTTGTAGGTATTGTATACCAGTTTTGACGTTCTGATGATAATGACGATGCAATAGTGATCCGAGCATGTAGTAGGGTCGTAAGTACGTTTTTACGAACAAATAAACTTTAGCAAAAAATAGCTTATCAATGATTATTATCACGCAAAAACTAAAACGTGCGTTGTGGTTTTATTTATTATTATGGCTTTAGATATTAACTCCATGAATACTAACCGCAAATGAACACAATGGGTTTAATGGGAATTGGTAGTAAACAATCTTTAGCATTTAACTTTGTTTAAGAGCATACCTAGGCAGGCGTTTTTCTATACAAACGTATTCAGCTGTTTTCTGGATGATGACACTAGAGCAAATATTTTTCTACCATACAATCTATGTGAACCACTGCATGCCTCTGTCTTATTGTTATCCATAAATTAGTTATTATAAGAATTAGAAACCGTTTAAACACAAAAATTTACCAGTTTTAACCTCCCGCTTTTAGACGTCCAGTAAACAAATTTGACGGACATAATTAATGAAAGAAAAACATACAGACATAGTCCTATCATTATTATTATAAATTTTGAAAAAAAATATTAAATTCAATCCAGTTTTGAAGAAGGAAACATGTGTATGCGAAATAGCGATTTCGTCATTTTTTAATATTGGGAATATTGGGAATATTGGGAATATTGGGAATATTGGGTCCGCGCTGTTGTTTTCTATCATTTATACTCATAAGTTTATGTTTTGGGCACAGCGCGACAGCAATATATTTTTAAATACCTATTTTTCAAATTTGTTGCTGCTAGGATTACCTCTTAAGTGTTGGCCATGTGGGAGATGACCGTAACTTTCAATCCGAAGGTCGTGGAATTGAATCCCGGATCTTTCTATTTATATGTATGCAAACTAGCTGACTCACGACCGTCATTCTCCTGTCCAAATATCAGCAATCGCAAATAAAAATGCACTTACAGTTTTTTCCGAATTTAACTATTTTACAAGCTTTTATTTAACTTGCAATGTATGTATGTATGTAACTATGTAAATATATTTGTTAAGGTGGAATCTTGCAACTCATATTTGATGCAGTTATTTTGCCGTTTCTTATATATAATGGTACGGAACTCTTCGTGCGTGAGTCCGACTCGCACTTGTCCTATTTTTTATTTTTCTATATTGTACTTTACAAACAGATAATAATGATGAGGTTAGTTTATAAAATTATTCGTTCAAGAAGTTTTGCAACGTGACCTTAGTAGCACATACATAGTATTTTTCTAAATAATTGAATAATTTATAAGATTATTATATGAAATAGTTGTTTAACGAAGCCATGGAATGTATTAATTACGGCGTCTTGATTTTCTAGGTAAAATGCATCTTATGATGAAATTTTTGTATGGTCCGAGTTTACCCGGTAAGACGGAATAAGTGATAAAACCGCATTTATCTTGAAAACCATCAAACTTAAAAAGAAACTGACTTTCATTTAGGTAGCTAGTATGATTATTGATTATCTAACAAAATATATAAAAATTAACTGTTTAGCTATTCATAGTTTTGAGTAAAAACGAAATTAATATTTTGGAATATATATTTTCCAAAGTTGGCTCACTTTGGAAAATAAATCTATCGAGAAATTCAAAAAGTTCATAAATCATTTATTTCAATAAAATCACAAGGGTCACTTTGAAATGTCTTAGGAGCTAGATAAAGCTACGCCTGTTCGCGACCAAGATAAAAGAATCAGGCAAAAACAGCTTGGGGCCTATCATTTTTTTCAATGTTCCTTTCCATAATGCTATGTAGAGCTCCAGTGTGGTGCCAATCGAACATGGTACGAGTATACTACCATTCAGAGTCATCTCCGAGACCCTGAAGGCGTCTCCAATATCCTAAAAGATAGCATGTTGAATAACAATAAAGAATTATGAATTTACGATGTTCTGATACAATATATGCATATCTTTTTTCATTCAAATCAAATCTGGCCGTCAAAAAATCGCGTGCACAACGTTTTCTTAATTACACAATTAAAGTTTTCATGATAGATCAATTAGTTCTTTGTACTGTTGTGAGTGTTTGTTCCTTTGTGAGTAGAACGAAATTTTTGACGTTTTGTATGGGCTGAGTCTACCCGGATAAGACGGAAAAAGTGATAAAACTGCATTATCTTGAAAACCATCAAATTTAAAAAGAAACTGTCTGTAATTTATTTAGCTAGTATGATTATCTAACTAATTATATAAAAATGAACTGTTTAGCTATTCATAGTCTTGATTAAAAACGAAACTAGTGTTTTTGAAGAGCCATCTTTGGAAAATTAATCTATCGAGAAAAGTTTCACCAATCGTGTTTCTGTCTTTAATTTATCTAGATTATATCCTAAGTTATCTTTGTTAAGTTGTTGCTTAAGTTTTTTTTAAACAAACTGTATGTTTTGCAGTTATTGAGAAAAAACGATTCTTCATTCATCAAAAACATTTATTACTCGTCTTAATGTGTTTTTCTTATTTAAATAATGTCGTTGACAGATTGGAAATTGGAATGAATAAGAAAATCGACTTCTACGGAAAATTTTGTAAGATGATTTGTAATTCTTAAAAATATGTTTTGACCAATCGAAAAGTCAAGAAACGATAGTTTTTATAGGGTTTCGTACCCAAAGGGTAAAAACTAAACCCTATTACTTCGCTGTCCGTCTGTCCGTCTGTCTGTCATAGGGATGTCTCATGAACCGTGATAGCTAGACAGTTGAAATTTATACGGATGATGTGTTTATGTTGCCTCTCTAACAACAAATATTAAAAACAGAAAATAAATATTTAAGTGATTTTTTTGCCGTTTTTTTTATAGATAATGGTTCGGAACCTTTCGTGCGCGAGTCAGACCCGCACTTGGCCGGTTTTTTTATTAAATGTAGTAGGATTCCATACGTGACAGGTAGCAAGCCCTCTGCCCTCAAAGCGTGCAATGTGAAGGAAGTGTTTAGCCGGTAGTGCGCGCATGATTAGCACCGACGACCTTAGAAATGCACGAAACGGGTGACCTCTGTATTGTTCGCGTGACCTCACCCTGAGGTCGACGCTCGTTGACTGTTAGATAACATTTTTTTTATCAAAATCTGCTCAGCAACTTGGTGACAAATCCGCCCGGTTTGTACTACTATACATATTATGAAAAATTTATATGCGCATCAAAAACACGTGCTCAAAACGTTGAAGGATTTTTTTTCTTCTTCTGTGTTTAGTATATTTGTTGTTATAGCGGCAACAGAAATACATCATCTGTGAAAATTTCAACTGTCTAGCTATCACGGTTCATGAGATACAGACCTGTGACAGACAGACCGACAGCGAAGTCTTAGTAATAGGGTCCTGTTTTTACCCATTGGGTACGGAACCCTAAAAATTAAGAAAACATCGCGGAAAATTGTGAAATTCGGGAAAAACTGAAAGTGCTTTTTTCTATGGGATTATTTTAATTTGTCAGGACAACGTCTGTCACGGTCGGCTAGTATAAGATAAATGTATGTATAGATGGTGGTTTAAAGTTGTATTTTTCTTGTTCCAGACGCTTATTGGCGATCCCACCCAAATCCGAGGGTCCGTACTCTCATGAGCGCTGTCGCATGTACTCTGGTGATTGGGCCAAAGCTCTGTCCGAGGGTAGGACCACTCCTGATGATGAATGGCCTATTGTACCATGCACCCACGGCTGGGAATACAATCGGAGTGACATCCCGTACCATACCATCGCTTCTGATGTGAGTATTACCATTTAAAAAAATAAGTTTTTTAAATCTACCAAGAAAAAACCACTGTCAAGCACTGTGAATTAACAAAAGCTACGGTCAGGGTGGTTTCCAGTTGTGAGGGGTGGAAAAGTCAAATTTCCATTTAGGAGATGTTGTTTTTTCATTAGAGTAACGGGTTTGTTAAGAGTTTAGGTATATACTATATTAAAAAAGTCGTGTTAGTTACACTATTTACAACTCAAGAACGGCTGAATCGATTTGGCTGAAAATTGGTGGGGAAGTAGCTTAGAACCAAGAGACGGACATAGGATACTTTTTAATGGGAACGGGAGCGGGAACGCGAACGGGAACGGGAACGGGAACTTAACACAACATATTTTGTTATTTCTAAAGCGATATAAAGTTCGCCGGGTTTGCTAGTATATTTATAAAATCAAGCTTTTATAAATTCTAGGGCTCTAGTACTCGTCAAGACAAATCCAATTTATATTCATTAATTCATTACACGTGCTCAGAACGGTAAAGGAAAACATCGTGATAAAACCAATTAGTACTGTTATAGCGGCGATGCGCTTTCAACCTGTCACGTTTAGAATGTTAACTGAAAAATGTGAACATCTGCCATATGTTTGGATGTACTTCTGACTACCCTCTTTAGACATTTACTAGGATCTAAGCGATGATCGATCTGAAATGATGCTTACTAAGGGATTACTATTTTTTTTTATGTACAGACTCTATATCCATCTCTTTCCCTCTTCCAGCTAGATTGGGTGTGCGAGCAGGACAACCTAGCGGCTACAGCCCAATCTATCTTCTTCTGCGGTGCTATTGTCGGTGGTCTTGTCTTTGGGTGGATTGCTGATAAATATGGAAGGATACCAGCTTTAGTTGGTGAGGCTTAAATATGTCACTTATAAATATTAGTGCCTGGAAGACTGAGCTTTGCTCGGTATTTCATTGCCTGAAAACACAGATAAAACGACTTTTTCTGAAAATGAAACCTAGGTAGATAGATTTATCGCCCCCGTAACCCACTGCATACTTAATTTCATGAAAATCGTTGAAGCCGTTTCCGAGAATTGACGAATAAAAATGTTATTGATGAATGCAGAATCGTTTTCTTTTCGCAATAACCGCAAAAAATACAGTTTTGTTTTATATGACAAAGATAACTTATGGATATAATCTAGATAAATTATAGACAGAAACACGATTGGTGAAACTTTTCTCGATAGATTTATTTTTCAAAGTTGGCTCTTCAAAAACACTAGTTTCGTTTTTAATCAAAACTATGAATTGCTCACAGTTTTACCGACAAAAAGAAGAGTATATTTCATGCGTATATTTTTTAAGTCATTCAAAAATAGTTAGCCAATCTTTTCCTCTAAGTGCGAGAGTAAGTAGATACAATTAAAACTATCGTGGTTGTTATTCATTTTAACTACTAATACGTATAATTACCACGTTTCGATACAATTCAGATGCTCTTCATCATGAGCATCGCCCGCGACCGTGATCAACGGCAGATCGGCGAATACAGTGTATATATAGTTAAAAAGTAAGTAGATAAGTCTAAGTTTTTATTTATAAGTGCCTCTTTAATCATTCCTCTGGTTTCCAGGAACAAATCTGATGGGTTTCGCAGCCGGTATTGGAACAGCTTTCTGCAGCAGCTTCTGGACCTTCGCGCTGTGCCGGTTCCTCGTCGGACTCGCGTTCGACAACTGCTTCACTATGATGTACATTTTGGGTTAGTAATCTACATCTAAATCATCATCTTATCCTTATCCCACTTAAGTGGGGTCGGCACAACATGTTTTCTTCCATTTCCCTCTATCAGCCGTCATGTCATCACTCCTGTCTTGTTATACATGTTATCTTTCACACAGTCTATCCACCTTTTCTCTGGCCTACCTCTACTTCTACATACATCCACTCTACATAAAGATAAAGATAAAGCTAGCTAGACAGTTGAAATTTTCACAGATGATGTATTTCTGTTGCCGCTATAACAACAAATACTAAAAATAGATTAAAATAAATATTTGAGTGGAGCTCTCATACAACAAACGTGATTTTTTTTCCGTTTTTTATAGTTAGTGGTACGGAACCCTTAGTGCGCGAGTCCGACTCGCACTTGGCCAGTTTTTTTGTAAATACATACTATTTTATACATTACTAACTGCTCGCCCCGGCTTCGCACGGGTGGTACCTGGATAAAAAGTCTACCGATTTTAACCATCTACTAAAAATAGTCCGAACAAAGCCTAAACATTTGGTTTGGATAGGTGAGCCCGTTCTTGAGTTATAAAATTACAACGAAAAGGGGCATTGATTTTTATATATATAGATAACACCCAGAAACACAACAAACATCTATGTTCATCGCACAAATATTTGTCCTAGGGATCGAACCCACAACCTACGCAGAAGGCAGAGCTACTACCAACTGAGCTGTGAGGCCAGCATTATATAACCTTAATCCTTATATAACCATGCCATTATTTAAAATCACTCATTCGGATACACACGTACATATTCCATTCAATCCAAGGATACATCGCACGTGATCTGGTTCAAAGCTGCGATCATTCGAGTCACGCGTCTACAATCTGTGTATTGTCTATGTCAATTGAGGGTCATCAATGATCACCATCATTAAGGATTATAAAATCCCGTTTTACTGTTCTATACCTACATTGTATGTATAATAAAAAAATGCTTACTACAAAATGTGGGCATGTCAAATTTAATGTTTGGACGTGCCTCGGACTAACGCCATTAGACATGAAAGGATGTCTACCATACCCAGGGAATTTTTAATAAGTATGTATTTCCAAAAAAACTGTAGTACGAGCTTTGTTTAGTTTGGAGCTAGATGGCGATGTATGAAATGTCCACCAATATTTATTTACTAGCCGACACGCGACATGATTTCAATAATCTTTGTAGAATGCGTATAATTCATTAGTCAAAACTGCGTTGCTATGACGACTGAATGTTTTTAGTCTGTGATGACAGATTTGTTCACACCAGCGCCATCTATACCAAAATCCCTTTTGCGTTTTTTTACCATTGAAGGTTGTTTTTCGAATTATAAGTACCTACCCCTATTTTATAATCTGATTTTTATCTAAATCTACAGCAAATTCAATCTTAATCCATTCTGTCGTTAAGGCCTGATTGACTTTCAAACATACAAACAAACTCACAAACTTTCGCATTTATAATATTACTAGCTGACCCGTGCCCGCTTCGCTGTGCGTAAGACATTTCTAATACCATCGCGGACTTTTTTGTAGACGTTTTTAAGGTGTACACTACTGTAGTACATTATTTTGATATATCTCGTGGGGTTCAGCCAGCGTTTGCAATATAAGCGCAAAAAATGTGTTTATTTACGATTACGACATCACATTAGAAACCTCTAAAATTATCAGTGTTTCTCTACAATATTAAGCATGTATTTAAACCTTCCTCTTAACTCACTCTATCTATTAAAAAAAACCGCATCAAAATCCGTTGCGTAGTTTTAAAGATTTAAGCATACATATTCAAATTTCAAATTCAAAAATCATTTATTTCAATAAAATCACAAGGATCACTTTGAAACGTCTTAGGAACTAGGTGAAGCTACGCCGATTCCACGCGACCAAGCCTAGAAGAATCAGGCAACAAACACGGCTGGGGTCTACCTTTTTTTTTATGATCCTTTCCTTAATGCTATGTAGAGCTCCAGTGTGGTGCCAATCGAACAAGGTGAAGGCTCAAACAAGAATAATAATTAAAAGTACCTACTACTCAAGTACGTACAACAATAAAAAAAATAACTAAAGAGCTTCAGCACAAATTCAAAAAGCAACACACGCTACACTTGATTTAGAATTAAAACTTACAGATAAAATAACTATTTGCTTAAAAATAATTAAAGTAGACAAATGTTACACAAAATAAAATTAAGTACCTAAATTAATATTTAGCTGTCGAGTGGCAGAGCGACATCAGGCCACGAGGATTTATCATTTATATAATCATCTACAGTATAATACGCTTTGTTTATAAGATTATTCTTTATGTAGGCTTTAAATCTTCTAACGGGAAGTTTTGTTGCGTTTTCAGGAAGTTTATTATAAAATAGTGTACAATTCCCCATAAACGACCTCTTCACTTTTTCTAATCTAAATTTGGGTATGTACAATTTGTTCTTATTTCTTGTGTTAATACTATGTACATCACTTTTTTTCTTAAAGAAAGCCATATTCTTATGAGTATACAGTAAGTTTTCATATATATATTGTGAGATTACTGTGAGAATGTTAATTTCTTTAAATTTTTGTCTCAAAGAGTCCTGGGACTTCATTTTATAAATGGCACGTACTGCCCGTTTTTGTAAAACAAAAATAACTTGAATGTCTGCTGCCTTACCCCAGAGAAGAATTCCATACGACATTACACTATGGAAGTAACTAATATAAACTAGCCTAGCTGTGGCTTCATCGGCCAGCCGCCTAATCGTGCGGACTGCATAAGCAGCGGAACTAAGTTTACCAGCAAGTGTTTCAATATGAGGTCCCCATTGTAAGTTTGCATCAATATTGAGACCTAAAAAAGTAGTCGAATTAACAAGCGTAAGAGCCTCTTCATTTATTTCAATGTTAGTCGGAGTATGCCGTACACTAGGCAAAGAGAATTTAATGCATTTTGTTTTCTTAGAATTAAGCAATAGGTTGTTTACAGTGAACCAATTAAAGACTAGCGACAGTGACGCATTTATGTCATCGAAGTTAACTTTAGATCTATCGACTTTAAAAATAAGCGACGTATCATCAGCAAATAGGACTATGTCACAAATGTCTTTTACATAGAATGGGAGGTCATTAATGTAAACTAAGAATAAAAATGGACCTAAAATCGAGCCCTGTGGAACTCCCCTGTGGAAAAGGGATATAGGGACAGAGAAAGCGACTTTGTTTTATACTATGTAGTGATTAGGATTTATGTATATTTTTTTGTTCCAGTTCTCGAATACGTGGGACCAAAATGGCGTACATTTGTAGCAAACATGTCGATAGCACTTTTCTTCACTTGCGCCGCATCACTTCTTCCCTGGATCGCTCTTTGGGCTGATGATTGGAGAACATTCGCATTATGGACAAGTGCTCCTTTCATTCTAGCTGCCTTCACACCCTGGGTAGTCCCAGAAAGCGCCAGGTCAGTAACAAAGTCAAAATCAAAAGGCAATAAATGCCTTTTGATTTTGACGTGTTAGGAGCTAGGTGAAGCTACGCCTGTTCGCGACCAAGCCTAGAAGAATCAGGCAACAAACACGGCTTGAGATCTATCATTATTTTTTTCGATGATACTACGTTTCAAAGTGACCCAGAGGTAAAATTGGTATAAATAAATGTACCTAAATAATAATCATTCATCAGTCGCAACAATAAATCTATTTATTTTTCCAGATGGCTTCTCTCTCAAGGCAAGGTCGACAAAGCGCTCTCCATCATGAAGAAATTCGAGAGATTCAACAAGACTAAAATACCCGACAAAGTCCTGACCGAGTTCACTGTAAGTATTTCGACGAACCTTTATTTAGTTGTATCGCCATCTATCCTCAAGCTAAGCAAAGCTTGTACTATGCCCACCAGATTACTGATAGAATACTTAAACACTTATTTTCAGGAGTCTACCCTAAAGTCCATCAAGGAATCCGAGGCCCAGTGCCGCACCTACTCTGTCTTGGATCTGTTCCGAAGCCCTAGGCTACGTCGCAACACAATCCTACTAATTGTGATCTGGATGGCCATATCTTTAGTCTTTGATGGGCACGTCAGGAATGTTGGTTCATTAGGGCTCGACATCTTCCTTACATTCACCATCGCTTCGGCCACGGAGCTGCCTGCTGATACTTTTTTGACTGTTGTTTTGGATAGGTAAGTCTTTTGATGATTATCTTATCTTAATCTATACTAATATTATTAAGAGGAAATATTTGTTTGCACTGAATAGGCTCCGAAACTACTGGACCGATTTGTGTAATAATTACGTTAAAAAAACTAAAAATTGAACCGATCAATATGTTCCGGACCAATCGAAAAGTCAAGGAACGATATTAGTTTTTTAAGTTTTATGAAAGAACTATTAGTCCTACGTGAATATAATTTAAATGGGACCAATTTCGAACTATTCTCTATCACAATAGAAAAAAAAATCATCGAAATCGGAACTCCAGGTAAAAAGATATGATATCAATTTTACTAATAATAATGGGAGTTTGTTTGGGCAAAATGTGGGTATTTTGCCAAACATAATGGACGTACCTCTGACTCTGACTACCCTCTTTAGACATCATCAGTATCTAAGCGCCTTAAGATCTGAGAATATTCTTACCGTACTTGGGAATTACGGTCGTGATTTTATTTCATTTTTTTTTTCATTAGCAATGTGTTATAATGATTGCTATTTCAGATGGGGCAGGAGATGGCTAGCTTGCGGTTCGATGGTTGTCAGCGGAATCTTCAGTTTACTAGCAACAGCTGTGCCTGTTGGTAAGTACCGGTTGTGGTGCCTACCCCGGTTTTGGTCATTTTCAATTTTTGCAGTCAATACCCAAGCATAGCGAACAAACTTGTTTAAAATCTATAGTTAACTAGCCGACCTGTGACAGACGTGTCCTGTCAAATTTCAATAATTGATTGACAGCAAAATCCCCATTTACAAAATGATCCGCCATTTATTGAATGTATTTGTTACAAAAAATGTGATAAATGAAGAAGCGCTCTACCGATTTTGTGCATACTTCACATAAACCATTTACTAAATAGTCCGAACAAAGCCTAAACATTTAGTTTGGATAGGTAAGCCCGTTCTTGAGTTATAAAATTACAACGTAAAGTGGCATTGATTTTTATATATTATAGATACAATTATTTGTCTTTCTTCAAATATGTGGGCATGCGTCAAATGTAAATTTTAGATGTGCCTTTGATTACCTTCTTTATAAATATTTAAGAATATGAGCGCCTGGAGATTTGAGAGGATGTCTACCGTACTTGGGGATTACAGTCGTGATTCTATTTCATTAGCTTCACCTAACAAACTATGTAAGGAAATTTTGGAAATCGAATTTAACCAACTTCAATTTAATTATCAAATTTGGCAGCTGTGTATAATTCTGATGACAATACAATATATCTACCTGATGATGCAGCTAGGATCAGCTCCTCAACTAATATCTCGGACAACAAACTTCGTATACACGCATGTTAAATGCTTTTTAGTGCAGTAGGTACTTATAGGGTGTTTTTTAGTTTCTTAAACTATAATTTTATGTTTTATCTATAAATACAGCTTTTACCACTATTAATTACCACGTTTTTTTCTTGTATTGCTGACGTTTAGAGACAATTCAGATAATCTTCATCAAGAGCATCGGCCGCAACCATATTTATACTTACTTAAAATTAGTAACAACCACGACAGTTTTAATTTTATAATTATATGCCTTATTATTTCACTTTTGTATGTATAAATCTGTCTTCCAGGCGGTCCGTCAGCCACTCTAGCAATAATGGGCCGTTTCGCCGTCAACATCTCCTACAACATCGGTCTGCAATACGCAGCTGAACTGCTGCCCACCGTGGTGAGAGCCCAGGGGGTTGCCTTGATCCACATCATGGGATACGTCGCTAGTATTGTCGCTCCTTTCGTTGTGTACCTGGTAAGTTCATTCTTGTCTTTCTCGTATAGTACAATAGGTATTTGTATCTGATAATTCTAATCTAGTCATTATAATACAATCTTTGACTTTATAAGTTAAGGTGATACTTTACATTTTTGTCAATTTGTATGGGCTGAGTCTACCCGGATAAGACGGAAAAAGTGATAAAACTGCATTATCTCGAAAACCATCAAATTTAAAAAGAAACTGTCTGTAATTTATTTAGCTAGTATGATTATCTAACGAATTATATAAAAATTAACTGTTTAGCTATTCATAGTTTTGATTAAAAACGAAACTAGTGTTTTTGAAGAGCCAACTTTGGAAAATAAATATATCGAGAAAAGTTTCACCAATCGTGATTCTGTCTGTAATTTATCTAGATTATATCCTTAAGTTATCTTTGTCATAAAAAACAAAACTGTATGTTTTACGATTATTGAGAAAAAACGATTCTGCATTCATCAAACACATTAATTACTCGCCTTAATTCTAGTATTTATAGTACAACATTTGTACCAGATAAGTTAATTCTAGTTTTTATAGTACAACCTGAGTACTTGTATAAATCTATCCTATAGTTTTTATAGGTTCCCCGAAGGTTAGGTAATTTAGGTAATTTCCGAAATTAAACCCCTAAAAGGGTTCAGCGAGGTTTGAAGTCATTTTGAAAATAGCTTCACGTGACCAAAGTCGCGAGGGTTACCACTATTTATATTTTACAGGCAAACGTATCCCCTGATCTGCCCCTGATAATTCTGGGTGTTCTTGGCATCGCTGGTGGGATGCTCTGCCTCCTGCTGCCCGAGACCATGGACACGGAGATGCCTCAGACCCTTCAAGATGCAGAGAACTTCGGCCTGGAGCAGAGGTTCAGTGATATACCTTGTTTCCCCAGGTAAGTCTTCTACACGGCTTAGAGTAGACCGCGAAGATACTCCTAATAGATTTAGGTGCTCATGGATTCTTAAATTCTATAGTCAACTTCTAAATGTTTGATCTTTATCAAATTTGGCAGTTAGTGTATGTGTTGCACAGTATGTGTAGTTCTGAGGGCAATACATAATAATACATTCAAAAGTTGTGTGTAGCTTTGACAATACAATAAAATTTATTGTATTGTCAAAGCTACACACAACTTTTGATATCAACATGATGATGCAACGAAGATCAGGGGATCTACACGGACACGGGGTTCTTTTAAAATCACATCGTTTCGACTATAGTTTGAGCTGCTTTGTAAGTAGGGTTACGACATCGATGATTATTAAAAGTAATGACGGTCGTTCCATCGTTCAATCTATAGTCAAAACGATGTAAATTTGAAACGAATATTGTCACGAAATTTCGTTTTCAGTTCCCGAGTAGACCCCTAGCTCCTCCCAGCTAATAACGCGGACACCAAACATTCATTTACTTCTTAGTGCAGTACTATATAAAAGCGTGTTTTTAGGGTTCCGTACCCAAAGGGTAAAAACGGAACCCTATTACTAAGACTTCGCTGTCCGTCTGTCCGTCTGTCCGTCTGTCCGTCTGTCCGTCTGTCTGTCTGTCACAGGGCTGTATCTCATGAACCATGATAGCTAGACAGTTGAAATTTTCACAGATTATGTATTTCTATTGCTGCTCTAACAACAAATACTAAAAACAGAATAAAATAAATATTTAAAGGGGGCTCCCATACAACAAACGTGATTTTCGCATTCTAGCGCCATCTAGTTTCATTTGATGTTACTGCGTTACGTAACGTACGTACGGAACCCTTCGTGCGCGAGTCCGACTCGCACTTGGCCAGTTTTTTTATTCTTTAAACTATGGTTTTATATAATTAAAGACTAGCTTTTACCCGCGACTTCGTGTGCGTAGATTCGAAAAATCTATTTTAGACGACTTTATCGAAAAACATTGAAATTCCTGAAAATCAAAGAAAATTTTGAAAATAAGGTAGCCTCTATATTTGCCCAAAGACTTTAAACTATCTCTGTATGAAATTTCATCATAATCAGCCCAGCAGTTTGAAACTGCTCTGCTAAATGAAACAGAAAATTATTAGTACAAAAGAGCGAGACAGGTATGGCGACGTCGCCCAACCAAAAGACGGTCTAACATGCCGCTATAGATGTTTCACATCAAAAATCATCAAAGTTATGTACCTAATTCTCAACTTCTTTTACAGAAAACGACCACAAGCCCCCACTGACTCGGAAAACCCAGAGAGATACACCAAACGCACATCGATAGCGACGCAAGAAGCACACTTTGTCCGAGCATTGCCCTCCATCAGCTCGCGAGCCTCCATCCGCGGCTCCATCCGAGCGTCGACAAGGGAATCTCTGCGGAAACGCGAGAGAAGACAGGACGTAGTTTGAGAGCAAAGACTAAAAATGTAAACGTATGGTTCTTGTAAACAATGGCTGTGTACAATTCGTGGCATTCTGGGTACAACTCGTGGCTTTCTGGGTACGACTCGTGGCGTGGTACAGCTTGTGGCATTTTGGTATTGCGGAATGGTTCAAAATGAACCAATAAGTAAAACCAGTATTGGTGGCGATTCTGTTGACTAAATTACTAATTTCGTAAAAGAGATTGAACTTATTATATATGTGAATGAGTATAAACTTTAGTGACAGTTTGGTATAATTTTCTCACTCTCAACTCAAATTCAGTCAACTTGTAAATAAGTGTTCACTAAAACGACATTCGAAATATTTAGAAAAATTACTAAATTATTGTTATTTTAAGAGTATTGAAGTTTTAGTTACTCTAATTTGAACTTTAAAATGAACAAAGTAAGATCTTATTAGCATTTCACTCAATTTTAGCTCATTTCTGGACAACGGAATTGCCACTGATTATTTTGAACGGTTGGTACAATTCGTGGTACAACTTGTGGCATGATTCAAAACTAAATTATTCTTAAATTACAACAACGAATAAAAATAAATTAATTTACATTAAACGGCCAGTTCTCGTGTTTTGGGTACAAATGCAGATTTTTGGTACAATTCGTGGCATTTTTAGTCTGTGGCATTATTTCAGCTCTTTCTTATAGAATTGAATAATAGATTCGGTACAAGATATTTTATCTCTGACTACCCTGCAGCATCTTAAAAATATACTATACTTAACTACATCCAATAATAGCCGTGTTGGCCGAGTGGGAGGTATCTCGGCTTTCAATTTGAAAGTCGTGGGTTTGACCCGTGCATTATTCGATTTTGAACATTAACGCAGTTAGTATTCTTATAAGCAGCGATGGGCTTGCAACCTGTCACGTATGGAATACGAACTACTGCAAAATGTGGGTCAAATTTATGTTTTGATATGTCTCTAATTACCCTCTTTAGACATCAATATGGTCAGCTGGATGTATTGTATAGTACAGTCGTGATGTAATATTACGCCTAAAATTATTTAACCATTGTATTAAAAATATATACAAATGTAGATATTTTAAAAGATCTACATTATTTTTAATATTAATTTGAATTCTTGCCTTCGCATTGTGATAATATTACAAAAAGTTACCTAATTACAGTTTAAAGTAGTTTTTTTTTAATGATTTTGTTACCATGACAAAAACCAGATCTTAGATATATAATTATTGGTTAGGTTATTTGCCAAATTTTATTATTAAAAAGACATTCAATGTTTGACAGGTTGTAATATTTAGTATCGTGAGGATGATCTTATTGCTCGATTTAGTAATAGTAATATTAAATTATTTAGATTTAAGTAAGGTTTATTATTTATGATATTTACTAGCTTTTACCCGCGTCTTTGAACCCGTAGATTCATTAGATATTTGACGACTATGACAATTATAAATGCGAAAGTAACTCTGTCTGTCTGTCTGTGACGTTATCACGGCCAAAGCGCTGGGTCAATTGTGATTAATTTTCATATAGAGATAGTTTAGAGTCTTGGAACGGACATTAGTTACTTTTTTCAATGTAATATACAAATATTATAAAATATCCTAATATCCTATTATAAATGCGAAAGTTTGTGAGTTTGTATGTATGTTTGTGCCTCAATCGGGCCTAAACTACAAAACGGATTAAGATGAAATTTGCTGTAGAAGTAGATATAACGCCTGAATAAAAAATGGATTACTTTAAATTACGAAAAACATCCCCAAAAAAAAAACTCAAAAGGGATGATTTTGGTATAGATGGCGCTGGTGTGCAAACAAACTGACAAAGTTTGGACAGGACAACGTCTGTCGCGGGTCTGCTAGTATAAAATATATATTAAATTGTCAAAAATCGATTCCTGAATCTACAAGAACGAAGTTGCAGGTACAAGTTAGACTTTATAAAATAAGTGATGTGAAATTTGCAATATTTTTTGTAATAAATAAACATTTTATTCGGTGCAAAATTGTTAAGCGATTATTCTCTGTGATATTTATGTTCAAATAATAAAAATCAAAAAGATTCTTTTGTTTTTATTTCCTTTCCTAGTTTAGAAAGGTTTGGACATATGTGGGGGGAGAATGGAGGGTAAACAAACACGATTGATCCTATAAGGGTTCCGTTTTTCCTTTTAATGTACGGAACCCTAAAAATAACCAGTAGGTAAGACAGCAAACAAACTAATAAGCAACTAAATATTGCACGTAGTGCTATTTACTGATGTACTTTAAAACAGCAAACATAAGATATATATTTACCCAGGTACCACCCGTGTACAGCCGGGGCAAGCAGCTGGTAAAGTAATATATCTATGAGTAGATACATTAGATGCATTTTATTTACGACTTAGTACAATATAAGCTAAAATAGACAAACAATCTCTTTAAATTGAAGGGTACAGACTACAGACACGCTATAAAATCTGATGTGTTTACAGACATAACAATGTCAAGACATGACTTATATAAATACTTGCTATCTCATTGTGCTAGCGCAAATTGTTTATACTATGTCAGGTTTTCACACTTCATTAATAAATACCTAGCTAGGTATTTACCTAATTATGCGGTAGGTGAGTTTGTATGTATGTTTGTGCCTCAATCAGGCCTATGATAAAGCGGATGAAGTTGAAATTTGCTGTAGATGTAGATATAATACCCGAATAAAACATAGAATACTTTAAAATATGAAAAACATCCCGAAAATGATTAAAAAACGGAAAAGGGATGATTTTGGTATAGATGGCGCTGGTATGTAACAAATCTGACATCACAGACTAAAGACATTCAGTCTTCTTTATTCGATTATTTAAATTTGACAGGACAACGTCTGTCACAAGTCGGCTAGTAATCAAATAAATACGCTTTTTGCAAACCATTATCTGGGGGCACGGCAGTGCCCCCGCCAAGTCAAGCAAAAAGCGGCACGAAGCAGTTCAGGCCATTTTCGATTTAGATTTCATTAAACAGATAAAACATTTAAATGATTTTTATTTACTGTCATCATGCCTATTATGACGAAAGCAAGCTTTAGCCCAAATGAGTTTTCTATTAGAAAACATTTAACCTGTTTTATTTTTTGTTCAACCTCTGTCTACTCTATGGTATGGTGTTTTAAGATCTATGGTTGTTCCATTAAAGATAGTTCGCCATCAATTAAGCCACTTGCTGAATGCTGATACATCAAAATAAACCATGCACTATATTTCCACTGTTTTACGATTCCTTAAGTCACCAATCGGTGAAGGAAAACATCTTGAGAAACGGTGATACTTGATTTTTAGGGTTCCGTACCCAAAGGGTACTTCGTGCGCGAGTCCATCTCGCACTTGGCCGGTTTTATTTATTTTTTTATGGGCTGAGTCTACCCGGATAAGACGAAAAAAGTGATATAACCGCATTATCTTGAAAACCATCAAACTTAAAAAGAAACTGTCTTTCATTTATGTAGCTAGTATGATTATCTAACGAATTATATAAAAATGAACTGTTTAGTTATTCATAGTTTTGAGTAAAAACGAAAACAGTGTTTTGGAAGAGCCAACTTTAAAGAATAACTATATCGAGAAAAGTTTCACCCATCGTGTTTCTGTCTATTATTTATCTAGATTACTTTGTCATAAAAAACAAAAGTATAATTATGTTTTGCGTTTATTGAGAAAAAACGTTTTTGCATTAGCTGCAGTTTTTGAGTTTATTCGTTACAAATTTGTACAAATACAAATGTTTCCTATTTATAATTATAGAAGAGTAAATTTAAAAAAAAAATAGTTTTTTTTTAATTTACTCTAACGTAAGAGTAAATTAAAAAACTCTTACGCACAGGTGTTCAGCAAAAACTCAAATAAAATGACCGAAAATAAAAATTGATCGGGTTTTTCTCGAAAACTACATACTAAACCGATTTTCATGGAAGATGAATTATCTGATAGCTTAGGATTCCAGGAGTGTCCGGAAAAATATTTTATTTTTCTACGCTATGAAAGAATACGTTTTGTCAGTTATGTTCAATATCACGTCTATCACGGCTTGCCTATAACATTGGGTTGCGAACAAAGTCGCACGAGAACAGCTAGTATAATGAGAACTCCTACATATGACTAACACCAAACCCCCTTCCTATTCTACAGTACGGAGAATCGATATAGCGCCATCTGAAACGACATTACAGTCATTCAATTTCAGTGTCAAACGAAACTCGCGCGTTGTACGACGCTATTTCATTTAAACTGTAAAATATATTTTCATAGCGTCTTCAGTGGAACCGACTATAAAAACTGGTAATTCATTTTAAATTTATCATTCCATCTCATTATCATCTTACTGCTAACCACTAAAAATTAATCAATTAAAAGCTGCATTTTAAGAGAGGTTATATATATTTTATTTTAAAAATGTTATATTCCATTTAAAAAAATATTGCCATAACCGACTTTAAAAATTTGTTCACCAATGCTACATTATCTCTGAGTAACATAGGCTATATTTATTATTTGATAAAATTAGGACTTCAATAATGTAACCCAAGGTGTAAAAGATTTGACATAAAATCACCCGTGCGACGCCGGGGCAGAGAGTAATAAATAAATAGGAAGTTAAAAGTATGTGTTTTCCGGAACTAACCAAGGAAATATCGTACGCCAAAATTTATAGGTTAGGATATGTCAACCACGTGTCAATGTCAATAATATTTAAAACTAGTGACCCGCCCGGGCTTCGCACGGGTGCAATGCTGATACTAAATATACTACAGAATGTCTTCATATAAAACGTTTTTTTTTCACAGCTTTTTTGTCATTAGACAATTATTGATGATTTCTTTTTTTCTCGAACGTTCGCGACCGGCCGAACTGCGCGTTTGACGCCTAGCTGCTAGGCCGGTCGCGAACGTTCGAGAATGTTCGTTTTACGAAGCTACTCGCTAGGTGACTCGCTAGCCTCTAGGTGCCAAGCAAGCCGCCTGCCTGTGTGTTCGCGTTTTTAATTAGGGATGACTGAGAGTGTTATAAACGTAAGAGTAGACAAATATAATCAGAAAGCTTCGAACTGCTAAGCTATCGGGAGTTACACGTATTATTGTGAGTCAACCATAAAAGATAGACATATGCTGTCGTGGAATATTTTTTATATAATTTTAAGGAGAACATTTCCGTCATACATGAATTCTGTGTAGCTTTAACCATTAAGGTTGCACACGCGACGGAAGCTTAAAAAATGGAGTAACTTCTCCCGTTTTCCCAACATTTTCCTTCACTGCTCTGCTCCTATTGATTGCAGCGTGATAAAAAGTATACTATAACCAGCTCAGGAGTATGAAAAATAATTGTACCAAGTTTCGTTAAAATCCGTCGAGTAGTTTTTGTTTCTATAACGGTTATACAGACAGACAGACAGACAGACAGACAGACAAAAATTTTACTGATTGCATTTTTGGCATCAGTATCGATCCCTAATCACCCCCTGATAGTTATTTTGGAAATATATTTCATGTACAGAATTGACCTCTCTACAGATTTATTATAAGTATAGATTATAACTAGCTTTTACCGGAAACTTCGTCGGCGTAGATTCAAGAAATCGTTTTTTGTCGATTTTATCGTAAAAGATTTAAATTCCTAAAAATCTTAGGAAAATGAGAAAAAAAAGTAGCCTGTGTCCTTTCCAAGACATTAAACTATCTCTATATGAAATTTAATCACAATCGGCCCAGCGGTTTGGCATGTGATAACGTCACAGACAGACAAAGTTACTTTTGCATATAATTAATTAGTATAGATTATAACACTGATTCAGTAAGTCTATGTTCTCGTATTCATTCAGATAACACATGCATGGTACATAATTCGTTATCAAAGAACCTTGTATCTTTGTGAAGCTGGTTTTATTTATTAAAGTCAATAAAATTATTACAAAGTAGGTACATTAGACAGTGTATTAACACTGTTCAAACTAAAGACACAAGTAGGTAGGTATAATCAATAGGTACCTACTATTAAAAACCGGCCAAGTGCGACTTCGATTCGAATAAAATCACGTTTGTTGTATGGGAGCCTCACTTAAATATTTATTTTATTCTGTTTTTGGTATTTGTTGTTATAACGGCAAGAGAAATACATCATATTATTATGTGAAAATTTCAACTGTCTAGCTATCACGGTTCATGAGATACTGCCTTATGACAGACAGACAAATAGACAGACAGTCAAACAGACGGACAGCGAAGTTATAGTAATAGGTAATAGGTAAAAACGATCAACAATATATCAATACTAACGTCACATCGTTTCCGACTATATTTTGAACTAGCGACCCGCCCCGGCTTCGCACGGGTAGCATGTTATTATACATATAAACCTTCCTCCTGAATCACTCTATCTATTAAAAAAAACCGCATCCAAATCCGTTGTGTAGTTTTAAAGGTGTGCATTACCCCAGCAAAATGTTGGCTCTAATCAGGATTTGATGTATGCAGTAATATAGACCATGGTTTCGTGTAATTGTGACCGAATTTTAGAATTTGGGTGTCCACAGGCAAAAAACATATTAATTAAATACACATTCTGCTGCGGTAACGTTACCGCAGCAAAATGTTATCGAAATAATGGATGTAGCCAAAAAGTAATTAGTAGATTGGGTAGCTTATATTTGTGTGCGCTTATGAGCCAAAAATTTAACTCTGTGTGTCCAAGGACTCCAAAGATATTCAGGATTTTGTTAAGTATGGCGAAACTTTAAAGTCATTTTACGAGAGTTTTACATAAGTGAGAGAACTGATATGTTTTACACAAAAAAGAGTATTACAACAGCTAATTATTTTGAATTTTTCAGCGAATTACAGCGAGTGATTTCAGAAATATAAATGAAAACTCAAAAACAAACCATAACCGACAAACCCGACTAACAACGAAAGACACTTACAAGGTGGCGCTACGGTACATGATGGCGACCTTCGCACATTGTTCGCACTATAATGAAGTAACTGATATTTACCATAGTACAACATGTTCTGGAAAATAGTAGCGCAATGTTTTCAGTGCCATCACGAGCATTTTATTAATAATCTATGTAGGTATAGACCTGCAGGCTTTATACCGTAAAAATCGATCTTCGTTTTTCGATTTTTATTAGCTGTTGTAATACTCTTTTTTGTGTAAAACATATCAGTTCTCTCACTTATGTAAAACTCTCGTAAAATGACTTTAAAGTTTCGCCATACTTAACAAAATCCTGAATATCTTTGGAGTCCTTGGATACACAGAGTTAAATTTTTGGCTCATAAGCGCACACAAATTTTAGCTACCCAACGTACTAATTACTTTTTGGATACATCCATTATTTCGATAACATTTTGCTGCGGTAACGTTACCGCAGCAGAATGTGTATTTAATTAATATGTTTTTTGCCTGTGGACACCCAAATTCTAAAATTCGGTCACAATTACACGAAACCATGTTCTATATTACTGCATACATCAAATCCTGATTAGAGCCAACATTTTGCTGGGGTAATGCACACTTTTAAAGATATAAGCAAACATACATACAGACGCGGGAAGCGGGAAGCGGAAAGCGACTTTGCTTTATACTATGTAGTGAAGATGGAACTACCGACATTACGACGTCATCACTTAGGTACATAGTATAAATCAAAGTCGCTTTCCGCTTCCCGCGTATGTATGTATGTTTGCTTATATCTTTAAAACTACACAACGGATTCTGATGCGGTTTTTTTTAATAGATAGAGTGATTCAGGAGGAAGGTTTATATGTATAATAACATGCTACCCGTGCGAAGCCGGGGCGGGTCGCTAGTACATTATATTAGCTTTAAGAGTGCGGTTTGGCAGAATATATCGGGACTGTGTCGTATCGTACTGATAATGTCAAAATGAAAATCGGATGATCGTTTTGCAGAGTAAGTCCGCCCCGGCTCCGCACGGGAGTAACGTATTATAACGATTTTATGGGTATTTTTTTACCCAGGTTTCATTATCGAAGTTTTAATAGGGATCCCTATTTTTTTTTCAAACAATAAATATGGCCTATGTTACTCAGAGATAATGTAGCATTCTAATAGTAAACGATTTTTTGAAATCTATCCAGTAGTTTTTGGATTTATTCCATACAAATATACAAAACATCTTTCCTCATAATAATATTAGTACCTGTCTATAGATTATTACACTCATAATAACTTTAGAATGGTATGGAATTTGAGAATGGTACTCGTATAATTAAAAAAATAATTTACAGGTACTGATATGGCCTTGCAAATAAAGTGAATTTTTTGGATAAGATTAATACCCAGGTACTAATAATGTGGCCTAGTTTGTACAGGCGGCGTTACCATTGCATATTTTAACATGAAAAAGTAATTATTGTGACATAACTGTAATAGTTTGACATAATTATGGTATTGCTGACTTATTTGTTAATATTGATGTTATCTTTAAAACTGCAGTTCATCACTTTGCTCTATTGTCAATATTTTCCGCAGCATACGCGATATAAAGATTTTTTTGGATTTTTTATCACACGTTGGGTTACATTATCGAAGTTTTCATACGGATCCCTAATAGTTAGACAAATGGTATTGTTGACTTATTTGTAGATATTGATGTCCTCTTTAAAACTGTAGTACATTACTTTGCTCTATTGTCAATAATTTTTGCAGCATACGCGATATAAGGATTTTTTTGCTTTTGATTCACACGTTAGGTTACGTTATCGAAGTTTTCATACGGATCCCTAATAGTTAGACAAATGGTATTGTTAACTTATTTGTAGATGTTGATGTCTTCTTTAAAACTGCAGTTCATCACTTTGCTCTATTGTCAATAATTTCAGCAGCATACGCGATATAAAGATTTTTTGGGATTTTTTATCACACGTTGGGTTACATTATCGAAGTTTTCATACGGATCCCTAATAGTTCATATGGTATTGTTGACTTATTTGTAGATATTGATGCCCTCTTTAAAACTGTAGTACATCACTTTGCTCTATTGTCAATATTTTTTGCAGCAAACGCGATATAAAGATTTTTATAGGATTTTTTTTTTCACACTTTGGGTTACATTTTCGAAGTTTTTATACGGATCCCTAACGTTTTTGAAAATACTATATAGCCTATGTCCATCAGGGATAATGTAGGATTCAAATGGTAAAAGAATTTTTTGAATCGGTTCAGTAGTTTCGGAGCCTATTCGATACAAACAAACAAACAAACAAACAATCAAATCTTTCCTCTTTATAATATTAGTATAGACTAGCTGACCCGTGCCCGCTTCGATGTGCGTAAGACATTTCTAATACCATCGTTGACTTTTTATATAGGTAGGTATACAATACTGTAGTTCATTATTCTGATATATCTCGTGGGGTTCAGCCAGCATTTGCAATGTAAGCGCAAAAAAATGTGTTTATTTACGACATCACATTAGAAACCTCTAAAATTATCAGTGTTTCTCTTCAATATTATGCATGTATTATACATATAAACCTTCCTCTTGAATCACTCTATTTATTTAAAAAAACCGCATCAAAATCCGTTGTGTAGTTTTAAAGATATAAGCAAACATACATACATATTACATACAGACGCAGAAAGCGGAAAGCGACTTTGCTTTATACTATGTAGTGATGTTTCACAATTAAATGATGTCAGAATAATAAACAGTTTGTATAATTTATAAGCTTATCAAACAATGAAATTATATTTGTTAACCAGTTATCTAATTGACGCATATTTGGGTGTAAATAAAATGTGTTTATTTTTGCATAATTAATGTACCTAACCACACAGCTTAGTTGGTAGTAACTGTGCTTTTTGCGCTGTAGGTTGTGGGTTCGATTCCCACCAAGTACAAACATTTGTGTGGTGAACATAGATGTTTGTTCAACTGTCTAGCTATCACAGTTCATGAGATACAGCCCTGTGACAGATAGACGGATAGAAGGACAGCGAAATCTTAGTAATCTTTTATGGGTTCCACTGACATTACTGAATAATCTAAAATGGTTTTTAAAAGCTATAAAGTTTTCTTTCTAGTTTTTAATCATTTTATTTGTTACAGCTCAGCGCTTGCCAATTCAGTTTTTAAGGCCAGAAACCACGTCGCGTAAAGTGTCTTTTAAGGCCAAAACCCTCTTCGAAGATGGAATCACATGAGAAAGTGGTGAACGGCGCGGAAGACGCTCTCCGCGCCAATATGAATGGCTCTATGGAAATGCAAGAACTAACTGGTAACTAAGTTGACGGCCTCACAGCTCAGTTGGCAGTAACGCCTTCAGCACTGTAGGTTGTGGGTTCGATCCCCACCCAGGGCAAATGTTTGTGTGAACTGATGAACTTGAAATGATGAACATAGATACTTGTTCTGTGTCTGGGTGTTAGTATGAGTATGTATGTACGTATTTACAACAATAGAACCCATAGCACATGTTTTGGTTATTTCGAGGAGAGCAGTGTATGAAAAAAAAAAAGAAAAATATATTTATTGCTCAAATAAAAATATGCCGAATAGACGGTCTTATCGCTGATCAGTGATCACTACCAACAACCTTCGGATGGAGATGGACAGAAGAAAATTACATGGTGCATTGATAAATAGATACTTACTTATAACTTCTAGCAGTTTATGGGCTGTAGTTGTTAACTATTGCAAAATGCGGGCATGTGCCAAATGTAATGTTTGAACCTACCTCTGACCAACCCCTTTAAACATCTTTAAGGATCTAAATGCCTAAAGATCTGAGAGGATGTCTACCGTACTTGGGGATTACAGTCGTGATCCTATTTATTAAAAACCGGCCAAGTGCGAGTCGGACTCGCGCACGAAGGGTTCCGTACCATTATCTATAAAAACGGCAAAAAATCATGTTTGTTATATGGTAAGTATGCTATCCCTTAAATATTTAGTTTATTCTGTTTTTAGTATTTGTTGTTAGAGCAGCAACAGAAATACATAATCTATGAAAATTTAAACTGTCTAGCTATCATGGTTTATGAGATACAGCCCTGTGACAGACAGACGGACAGACAGACGGATAGCGAAGTCTTAGTAATAGGGTCCCGTTTTTACCCTTTGGGTACGGAACCTAAAAAAGTATAAGTACATATAAGTACTTTATCAGTACTTTAGTCTCTATAGTACAAGCATTGCTTAGTTGATGGCGCTTTTTGAAATGTCTACCAATATATATAATTGTTTATTTATTCCATCCAGAGAAAAGTACGCATCGCCTAAGAGACCTGGACGATCTCTTCCCGTACGTCGGCGACTTCGGCTGGTACCAACGTATCCTGTTCCTACTCATGATACCATACGCTTTTTTCTTCGCGTTTGTGTACTTTGGCCAGATATTCATGACATTAGTACCGGCAGAGCACTGGTGTTACGTGGAACAGCTTGGGAATTTGACAGTTGAAGAACGGTGAGTATTCATAGAAATAAAACTATAGTAATCATCTATAATATAAAAAAACCCCTTCGTGCGCTTGTCCGACTCGCACTTGGCTGGTTTTTTTTTTGTATTGCTGACGTTTCGAGAATTCAGATGCTCTTCACTATACTCCACTGCAGTAGTAGTCGTTGACGATGCTCATGATAAAGATTTGAAGCAGTTATCCCTAACCGATTGAGCTGAAATTTTGCATAATTATGTAACTTCGGTGACAATGCAATAATATGGTGACAGCGAGCTGATCTGATGATGGAGTAAGGAGCTGTTCAACAGACACTCACATGGAACTCCTCAGCAATTACTTTGATTGCGTAAAACTTTGCATACTTGTCAAGTTCCGATGACAATGTAATATGATGTGACATGTGATAACTCTGGTGCTCGAAAGCTTGTCATTGAAAAATATTTTTCAACAGAAAACTATTTTATTTATTTATCATAACCTAAGGTTTACTAGAATAAATGAAATAATACAGCACTTAAAAAACCATTATGGTGTGTAAAATCGGTGCTAAATACAAGTCTACACATAAGTATAATTATCGTAACCTTACAATACTCTTTTAAAGTAAGTACTTAGGTAGGTATATTACATAGCTAAGTAAATCTACCTGCTTACTTTAAAAAACTGGAACTAAGCAAGTCCATTTTTACCACTGACCTCTATTATACAAGTACGCTGTATAATAGAGGTCAGTGATTTTTACTATTAGGTACTTAATAAGACAAGAGCGATGGTTGTGGGCACTTTAACAACTTTTTAATATTCAAATAATCGGTTTAAATATTGAAAAAATGGCGTACGTAAAGGTTATGTATCAGGCGATATTTATTTATTCATTATTCATATTTATATAGACAAAACGTGAAATCATTGGTTTTGGGTTAACCAATCTAGATTTGTAGCAAAAATGACACTAATCAAAACGGACCATAGACAAGAATTGTATTAACTATAGACTGTCAAAATTGAAAATGCCCAAAGCCGGGGTAGGCACCACAACGTCTATAAAACTATTTAAAAATCAATTGGGGGCGCCACTGGACGCTCAGAGCCTTCTTAATGCAGGTTTAAAGAGTACCTACTACAGAAAATGCAACTATCTACCTATTTATTTCAGACGTCATCTTTCAATACCTCTAACGGATGAGACATCAAAAGGTTTCATCTACGACAAATGCAGAGTTTACGACGTAAACTGGACACAACTTTTACAAAATGGCGTCCGGGAACCCGACACAAAATGGCCGACAAAGAAATGTCAGAATTGGGAGTTCAATTATACAGATGTGCCGTACGAGACTATAGCTACACAGGTAGGTTTTAAAGTTAATAGGTACTAAAAGGTATTTATTTCTATAAAATCACAAGGATCACTTTGAAACGTCTTAGCTAGGTGAAGCTACGCCTGTTCCTCGCGACCAAGACTAGAAGAATCAGGCAACACACATAGCTTCTAATTCTAAAGGTCGATTAACACCCTCATCATCATTTACCTACCCTGATCCCACATTATGTGGGGTCAGTAGGTACAACACGTATTTTTCAAACCGACTTAAATCCCACTTTTGAGATTGAATTTAGGAAATTCCTTAATTAGTGAACCTCTATCTACAACACACCAAAAGAAATAAGTATCTACCCTCTAAATTTCAAGATTCTAGGACCAGTCTTTTAGGCTGTACGTTGTTAGGCCAGTCAGTAGTCAGTCAGTCAGTAACCTAAGAGTTTTAGGTATATATTTAGAAAAATATAAATATACCTAGTAAATCAGTTAGAAATGTATAAGCAACGCTTGTCTTGCAAACTGTCACGTATGAAATGCTAACTACCTACTATCAAATGATGCCATGCGCTAAATGTAGGTAATGTTTGGACGCGTCTCTGTCTCTCTGAGATATCTTCAAGGATCTGATCACCTGGAAATCTGATAGCATGTCTACCGTACTTAGAGATTATAGTTGTCCATTATATATATTGTTCCTTTCTTACTATTAGGAGGGATGGGTGTGCGACAGAGACAGCTATCCAGCCACAGCTCAGGCCGTCTTCTTCTGTGGTGCCATAGTCGGAGGTTTCATATTCGGATGGATCGCTGATAAATATGGAAGAATACCAGCTTTAGTCGGTAAGAAATTTGTTTTTATGTATACTAACATTATAATTGCGAAAGTAACTCTGTCTGTCTGTGAGGTTATAACGGCCAAACCGCTGGGCCGATTGTGATAAAATTTAATATAGGGATAGTTTAAAGTCTTGGAACGGACATAAAGAGACATTTTTTCCAAAATTTTCTTTTTATTTCAAGAAATTCCAATGTTTTACGATAAAGTATTTTTTTTGTATTTTTCAGGGGCAAACATATGCGGCTTCATTGGAGGGGTAGGCACAGTGTTCACCAACTCATTCTTGTCCTTCTGCCTGTGTCGTTTCGTGGTAGGACTTGCCTATGACAACTGCTTCATCATCATGTACATTGTGGGTAAGTGTCATAGAACTGTCAATGTCATAGTTAGTCCAGTCAACTTTTAATACTTTATTGTAAACAGAAAACATTAACAATTATGACATTACACAGAACATGTACAAAGGCGAGCTTAACTCTGAAAGAGTTTTCTACCAGCAAACCTTTAAGTGTAGGGAGAGGCCCTAATACATAATGTCAATGTACTAGACCCCCGACGCAAAAAGAGGGGTGTTATAAATTTGACGTGTCTGTCAGTCGCAAAAAATGAACCGATTTTGATGCGGTTTGTTCTTGTTTCGGCCGTGCATCAATGGATTGTGCATTTCGAAAAAATTATAATATGCGCATCAAAAACACGTGCTCAAAACGGTGAAGGAAAACATCTTGAGAAAACCAGTTAGTATTCTTCAAAGCGGCGATGGGTTTTGCAACCTGTCACGTATGGAATGCTAACTACTGCAAAATGTGGGCATGTGCCAAATATAATGTTTGGACGTGCCTTTGACGACCCCACTAGACATCGTCAAATAATCTAAGCGCTTGGAGATCTGAGAGGATGTCTATACCGTACTTGGGAATTACAGTCGTGATCTAATATCTATACATATATGACTTAGACCTAAACTTTGGCGTTGTTTATTCCAGTTGTGGAGTATGTGGGTCCAAAATGGCGCACATTTGTCGCAAACATGTCCATAGCAGCCTACTTCACTTTCGCAGCGTGTATGCTGCCGTGGTTGGCGCTGGCGGCGAACGATTGGAGGATCTACACGCTGGCCATTAGCGTGCCGCTTGTGCTGGCCGTGCTGACGCCGTGGGTGGTGCCTGAGAGCGCTAGGTAGATTAAATAAATTCAAAATTGGTGGGAATTGCACACAGCGACATCTAGGCCCGTGTTAGAAGTGTTAGTTACACTATTTACACCTCAAGAACGGCTTAACCGATTTGGTTGAAAATTGGTGGGCTTAGAGACTTAGCTTAGAATCAGGAGACGGACATAGGATATTTTTTAATGGGAACGGGCACTTAACACAACATTTGTTAATTCTAAACCAATACGGAGTTCGACGGGTTAGCTTGTAGATACATAAAAAACAAATTATAACATCCAGACACAACAAATATTCATCACACATATGTTTGTTCGAATCGAAACCACAACCTACAGCGCAGAAGGCAAAGTTAGGTAGGTATTATCCACTTAGCTGTGAGGCCAGTCAATGTGAGCTAAGTAGTATATAAACTGACATAAGCTACGAGTACCTACCTATAACAAAAGCATGTATTTTTGCAGATGGCTAATCTCTCAAGGACGCATCGACGAAGCTCTAAAGATCATGAAGAAATGCGAACGCATCAACGGAAAGAAAATACCAGATGATATCATCAAAGAATTCAAAGTAAGATAACAAATATTATGCTGAAAACAAAGCGGTTTGTTAACTGTGAATTCCCTATTGAATCTGAGGGTAGCGTTTATGTGAATTAGTTACGAGTTCCGATGCCCAACTGTGGTCTTCATCAGTTCCATTCAATGATACTTTCTGAATGCGAATGCTTGACTTGTTGCTGTCAATACTACTAATATTATAAATGTAAAGATTGTGAGTGTGTGTGTGTGTGTGTGTGTGTGTTTGTTACTCTTTTACGCAAAAACTACTGAACGGATTAAAATGAAACTTTACAGTAATATAGCTTACATCAGAATAACACATAAGCTACTTTTTATCCAGGTACCAGCCGTGCGAAGCCGGGGCGAGCAGCTAGTGGCTATATATGCCTAAAATATTTGAGGAGTTCCCTCAATTCCTCATGGATTCCATCATCAGAACTAGATTTTGATAACATTCATATTTATTTATTCATTTGTAAACACAAGTATTATAATAATGATATAAAAAGGTAAATAAATAATATTTATATTCATCGTAAGTATTTATGTTTTCCTATTATTTAAAGGACACAGCCAACGAGATAGCGAAAGCCGAACAAGAATGCAAAAATTACAACGTGTTGGACCTCTTCAAGACGCCCCGGATCAGACGTCACAGCATCCTCCTTGTCATCATCTGGATCACAATATCTATGGTCTTCGATGGCCATGTCAGAAACGTTGGAGCGTTGGGACTTGACATGTTTCTGACTTTTACTGTCGCTACAGCCACAGAGTTCCCAGCTGATATACTGTTAATCTTGACACTTGACGTGTAAGTACCTTATATCATCAATTTTCATGGGACCAAACGAAGAGTATGTATATTTTTCTAACCAACAAAAAAAAATCCAAATCAATTATTAAATGATAGAGTTCTAAGGTAAGAAACATAAATAAATACAATTGACTTCAGAAACTTTTAAGTAAACCCAAAACTTTTAACAGTTATTGATGTTTAACATCTATATCGGTTGGTCAGACCGCCTGTCGGCCTAGCGACGCTTGCCGTGGCGAACGTCTACTAGCGAACTACACGCGGCTACGCGAAGTAGATGAGTTGCTGCCGAAGAGGAGCCGACCGCGTCCGATCCGTTTCACGATATGCTGTCACGCTTTTGTACTAAATTAATTTTGCCATACATAATTTATTTGCTGACGAAAACTATCCTTGTATGTTTATTACCTATAATAATTTCGATGTTTCACATCTATCAGGCGTCCCGCGACGGTACACATTTGTTTTTTACTTATAGTAGAAAATCATAATAGGTAGGTACCTACCAGTAAAGACAGTTTCTTAAATTACGATTAAATTCGTATTTTTCAGACTTGGTCGTCGTTGGCTAGCCTTTGGCTCTATGGTGATCAGCGGTGTCTTCAGCCTCCTTGCCGCTGCTGTGCCCATTGGTAAGCACTATGTCCATCCTTTCACCACACTAGTCTTTTCACCATCAGCTCCATCAGCCATTACGAAAATACTCGTAATCATCGAATAAAATGATAGGCCAAGTGCCTTCTTTGGTGCCTGATTCTTCTAGGCTTGGTCGCGAGGAACAGGCGTAGCTTCACCTAGCTCCTGAGATTTTACAAAGTAATCCTTGTGATTTTATTGGAGCAAATACCTGTAGGCTGTAACAGATATACCCTCGTATTCAAGAACAACACTATGAGAACACGCACCCACAGTGGACGAAATCTTTTTTCATAAACATCACTTTATGTGTTGAGTGGCAATATGGCGCACGCTACCGTGTGCCTTTAGAGCTCAACTTTGGCTAGAGGCACACGACAATGTGCCTCTAGTCACACTATGCAGTGTCGCACAACACTTAAAGTGATTTTTATGAAAAACGATTTCGTCCACTGTGGGTGCGTGTTCGCATAGTGTCGTTCTTGAATACGAGGGTTAGAATGCTACTGCAATATGTGGTTATGTCTACCCGCATTAGTCATCTTTAAGAACGTGAGCGCCTGGACTTTTGAGATGTCTACTACCGTAGATACTTGGATATAACAGGTTCAAGAGACTATTTCATTTGACTTTGAACTTAGGTATTTATTAGTTAATCCTTTCCAGGACTACCATCAGCATCCCTGGCTATAGTCGGACGGTTCGCGGTGAACATATCTTTCAACATTGGTATGCAGTACGCAGCTGAATTACTCCCAACTGTCGTGAGAGCTCAGGGGCTGGCTCTCATCCATATCACTGGATATGTGGCTACTATACTGGTGCCTTATATCTGCTATATGGTAAGTTATAGTACGCCCTGTTATTTTTAAAGTCGGTTTAACGTGCGTTAAGGTTGATCCTCGGCATTTATCTCATTCCACAAGGTGTATTATGATAAAAATCGGTAAATAAATATCCGTCATTCACAAATTCTGATATAACAAACATAAAAAAACCGAATCTCTTTTTTTAAGGCGGTAACAAATAATAGGCATGCTAACTACTGCAAAATGTGGGCATGTGCCAAATGTAATATTTGGACGGGCATCTGATTACCTCCTTCATACATATTCAAGGATCTGAGCGCCTGGAGATCCTATTTCATTTAATTTATTAATTTACTTTAGCTAAAATAATTCGGACAACTCTTTTTTTATATTATATATTGTTGGACATTATCACACAGCGCCTTCTAGCCGCAAACTAAGCAAAGTTTGTACTATGGGAACAAGATAACTGATAGAATACTTATATACTTTTTTTTTGTAAATACATACTAGGTACATTATGATACGTAAAAACATATTTTCAGGCAACAATAGCGACCTACATCCCTCTCATAATACTCGGCATACTCGGCATAGTGGGGGGATGTCTCTGCCTGTTCCTGCCTGAATCTATGGGTAGAGCCATGCCACAGACAATACAAGATGGAGAGGATTACGGCAGGGAGCAGAGGTTCTGGGACTTGCCTTGCTGTTCCACGTAAGTTATTGTGTCCATCATTGGTAAAATTTCGAAAAATACGATCGCTCTATAAGTATTTATTTTACTTTAAAGTCTAAATTAGTGTAACCTCAAACTTCCTTACCAAAAACTAACTAAAGTGGAATAAGTCACGACCATCCTTTGGCATAGCGAACAGCTCGAGCGATTTAGCTGACTTTTATAGTATTTTTTGGAAAATCTACCAGAAAATAGGAAAAATTTGAAAAAACTGAAAGTGCTTTTTTAGGGTTCCATACCCAAAGGATAAAAACGGGAACCTATTACTAAGACTTCGCTGTCCGTCTGTCTGTCCGTCTGTCTGTCACAGGGCTGTATCTCATGAACCGTGATAGCTAGACAGTTGAATTTTCACAGATGATGTATTTCTATTGCCGCTATGACAACAAATACTAATAATAGAATAAAATAAATATTTAAGTGGGGCTCCCATACAACAAACGTGTTTTTTTGGTGTTTTTTATTTATATTTAATGGTTCGTGCGCGAGTCCGACTCGTACTTGGCCGGTTTTTTCTAGATTATTAAAATTTTCCCTACGACTATAAATCAACTATTTTCTAATATATTTTTATTTTATTTTAGCAAGAAGATAGAAGAACCACAGAAGGAAGTTCAAAGATTTTAAAAATACCTATTTCAGCAGGATCTTAATTTTAGGTATTAAACATTTTTAATCGACGAAATAAGTAAAAACATATACCTTTATTTTTTTATATCTTTATACCTAGTGATCCGATTCCTATGTTTTTTTTGTGTTATGTAAAAAATAGTTTCAAATTATTCATGTAGGACTAGTTCCTTCATAAAACATTTTCTTCAATTTTCTTTTCAGTTTTTTACATACCTAATTATTTAAATCTACTCGTACTTAGCTCCAAAGTACATAAACCGTTGTTTTTACAAAAAAATACCCTAAATGTTGGGTATTTTTGCAGTCACGAAGTATGAAACTTATATTATACCTACTTACTAGTTTGTATAGCTATGATATGTATTCAAATAAATATTTATAAGTTACTCACTTGTTTTATTTACATTTTGTTCTCTACATAAAAAAATATAAACTAACTAAAGGTACAAAACATAGTATAAACTACTTATAAACTATAATTTCCTGGATTTCAATGTCTTCATGATATTGTCATTCAATCTGAAATATTTTCAAAATTATCATTAAGTTTTCATCATTTCGAAAGGTGCCAAATAAAAAGGATATTTTGTTTAACCTTTGAAGATCTAAAGGAACTAGACAGAGGCACGTCTTCACATTTGTCAATGTTAAACTCAACTTCAACTTTGCAAAAATCTGAGAATTTTCTACAAAATCTTCGTAAAAAAAAAGTGAGAGATTTTTTTATACAGGTAGGTGTTACGCTAAATAAAAAAATATGTTACCTCTTCACGTAGGCTCGCCGTTTCGACTGTAAGTCGATAGCAATAGGGTTCATTTCGCCTTGAGATTTGCTGTTTACGTATCCTGGCATTATATCCGACATGCCATCGCTGTCATGAACTAAAGAGACAAAATAGGTAAGTTTTTGGTCGCAAAATAATCAAAATATAAAGAAGAATGGGCAGATTGGTACCCCTCTCCAATAATTCCAATTAAATATATATTTCCAATTACATGAAGTATTTAACCGAAAATAGGTTAAATGGGGCCGTATAAAGAGTCCATTCACAATATTTAAGAACCGTAGTAACGCAAAAAAAAATATGAATGAAAAATAGAAAAACTATTAGGGCGCTCCCAGTCGACGATTATTTTTGTTCGAAACGAAAAAAGAAATACTTCTGAACAAGCCACATCTCCTATTTTATAATGTATAGTATATGTGAATAAAGATGTACCCATCTTTAATCACTTCGATAAATAATCCTACCGACCGATGCAATGACGACAAACACACGTCGGCGCGTGGTCCGCCTTAGCTTTTCGAATAAATTAATGATATAAATTATGTATAATTACTTATCAAAAATCTATTCTAATAGAAATCTAGATCTACATATTACCTATCTTTAACAATAAATCACAAGTTGATTTTAATAGTAGGTAAAAATATAAATAGTATAAAATATTTCGATCATAAATTCTAAAACGTATCATTTTGAAATAATATCTTTATCGTGAAAAGTTTCTGCTATTATGTTTTCAGCTTAATAGAAATCTAGGTAGAAACCTGAAGTAATATACTTATAAAAATAGGAGATGTGGCTTGTTCAGAAGTATTTCTTTTTTCGTTTCGAAAAAGAGCAATCGTCGACTGGGAGCCCCTTAATGTAGACAATTATTATGTAAAATAGGTACGTAGGCCTTTCTGTTAAATAATCTGGTTCCCTGACATGACAGCTTACTAGGGTGGACAAAATTATAATTAATTATATTTTTTACGGGGTATTTTGTACCACGTTGTAATACATAATGGCATTGCTATATATTTTAGCCCATTCTCCTTTTTAGAACTTAATTTTGTTTTTTCTGGTCTTTACACAAACACTTAATCGATTTTTCTAATAAGAACCATTAATGGTAGTCAGGGGTACGTCCATACATTATGTTTGTATGTCCATATTTTGGAGTAGTGTACATACACTACACAGTAGGTAAATAAAATATCAAAATTTATATACCAATATGTCCAATATCACTTAAGTGAAGACTCCCGTCGTAATATACATTCCCTTCTGTATCTGGTGTCAAATCTGAAAAAAAGTTTATGTCGTTTATACATAAATAATAATATGTTTTATTTCCAACATAATATTTTTATGACATTTCGAACAACGCCATCTAACCTTAAACCAAAAGCTACATTAACAGAGTAGTCAGACCAGTAACATTTTTACGAACTTGTATTCCAATTTTCGAAGGGGAATTTTTTTGAAAATAATATACGGACCATATATCATTTTCAAAAAAATTAGAGAGCCCTTCGAAAATTGGAATACAAGTTCGTAAAAATGTTCTGTAAAAATCACAAGCCTTATTGAACTTCATTTCTGGATTAAACTTACCAAATTGCTTCAAATTAGACTCCAGTTCATCGTTATCTGAAAAAAAACCAATACAAAATAACATTCTAAATAAAATTGATGCAGTCGGAAGGATATCGTTGAAAAATTACTTAATGACTACTAAATACTTAAATACTAGCACACTTTTAAAATAGGTTTTAAATTTGCATCCAAAAAAACTACCGCAAATTTTTGAAATAGTAGAATTTATATTTTACTAGCAGATCCGGCCACGCGTTGCTGTGTCAACAGATATCGCCATCTGTTAGAATCTTTTGGAGCTAACAGATAATTGTGACTGTCAGCTAATAAACAAATAATTTGCAATAAAATAATAATGCGACTATAAATTGAGATGTAAGATAAACCTATCTTTCAAGTTGGATCAAACTGCACACGGTGTGCAAAGTTTGATTGAAATCGGTTATGTAATTTAGGAGTCCATTGTGCCAAAAAATGTGACACATAATTTATATATATTAAGAAGATTTATTATTTATTTATAATTACTTATACATCACATTTTACATAGATATTATATTTAAAACCTTAGTAAGTTGGCTAGGTACTCACATTTGTCGTACACACTCACCAAACTTCAAATGTCTAGAACCTGTGGTTTAGGCTGTGCGTCAGTCAGTTAGTTGTAACACAAGAGTTTTATATATTATATTAGTTACCTGGAAAGAATACTCCTTGGTTAGGAACAGCATACAATGGTGTTATTGGATCTAATGCAAGACTTGTAGCCATCCAAACTGTTGATGGAGCTGAAATGAATTATGACATAACATTATATTACTAGTTAAAAAAACCCCGACTCTAAAGTCTCAAGATACTAAATTTCGAATCGATCTGTGAGGTATTCTACTCTTGAAAACGATAAACGATATATCGGAACAAACGTCTCATCGTTTCCCCGACTATATTTTGAAAAATGGAACGACCGACATTATTGACAATGTCATCATACATTCTACTACGACAGACGACGAATTCGGTCTAATATATCGGAGTGCTCTCACTGTTGTCGATAATGTCAAAATCGTTTTGTAGAGTAAGGTTTCAATCACGAAATACTGTCGTATTGACATCACTACACCCTAACATATTATAGATCTCATAAACGAGTACTTTTACGTTGTTTTTAGCTCACTCATTCACTGACACACTCACCAAAAGGAATGAGTGTGACTCCAGGTTTCTCTATGCCACGATCTTGTGATACTTTCTGTAATATTTGCGGTTTTTGCTTCTTCATAACTGTTACAGGCTGAGGGAATAATTTCTGATCTACGGATAAAAATAAGATTTAAAAACTAAAAGAAAACTGTGAAAGGCTACGACTAAAAGTCAAGAGACGATATAGTTACATATAGTTTTTTTAAGTTTTATGAAAGAACTAACAGTTCTACATAAATATAATTTAAATAGGACCAACTTAAGATTATTCCCTATCCCTACACAATAGGTAAAATCACTAGGTTTAAAGATATGCGCAGTCATAATAGTCATTATATCAGTCATCACCAATTTACATGTTGACTAAACTTAGGTTGAAGATTCTAAATCACATTTCGAAAATTGTATTAAAAATATTTCTTTTTTAAGATCATCAAACATCATCAGTAGTTTTTCTTACCCATAAATCGTAATCTTCTAAGAGCCTTCTCAATACACCAGTTTAAAGTTTGCTGATTATTATTCTGTCCTATTTCATTGCAAAAACTCGTCGCCATTATTAGAAACGGATCTTTCTTACTTGCATTAGCGAACTCTGGGTTTGTTCTGAGCGTTTTTGCGTCCTTTTTAGGAGTGGCCTTTTTATTTTTATTAAAATGGTTGATCCATCTGCGTACCCGAATTTTATTATCTTTAGAATTACTTATAGGGAGTAATATAGTTGTTTCTAATTCATCTCTCTTGTTTTTCACATTCCTTGCAATCTCTATGCTGTTAGTATTAGTTGCGTAGTTATTTAGTATTTTATTTTTCATTAGATTATCAATAAACGTGTTGTTGAAATAGTATTTGTAAACTAAATCGTCTATAGGTCTGTCGTCTTTTTCTTTTATGATTAAATCGTCTTGATTTGATAGTTTCGTTTTAGTAGGAATGGAAAATAAATTAAGTTTGATAGATTCTACCGTCGATGGTATATTTGTTGAAGTTGGAATAATAGTTTGAATTGGAACAGTATTTACAACTTTGTCGTTATTTTCTCTATTAGTGTGATTGACTTTTCTATTGTCAATGAATAATTGCTTAGTTTTCTTCAGGATACGTGCAAAATTGTTTTGTCTATAAGATATATCACTCTGTGTTTTAGCAATCGTGCTTTGCTTTATATGTATCTTTTCATTTTGAGATAACATAACCTTCTGAATTGTGTAAAACTGTTTCTGTTGAGCCAAAAACTTCTTTTGTTGATTCTCGAACTCTATAATATTGTTGTCCATTTCTTTGTGTTTACTTTTAAGATATTTCTCTTCGCTGATAAGTTTATCCTCAATAGCCTTAAGTCTATCATTAAATTGCATCATATCCGAGTATTTTGAATCAAAGTCGTGAAATTTCGCGTTTATATCATTCACTTGCTCGATAAAATGGTCATTAATCGTGTTAAATTTGTCATACATTCGCTTAACTTCATTATGTTGCTTTATTATTTTCTTAAATGTTTTTGTTAGCATAGAAATTACTTTTATAAGACCTCTTTCGGTTACAGCTTTAGATTTTTCTTTAGGCACTACCTCATACACATTAGTATCTGGAATTGGTGCGTTTTGATGCCAAACTTTGTCGTCTTTTTCGTAAACGTTACGATTATCGTTGTTTTCATCTGTTTTATTGAAATCTTCAACTAAATCAAGACGTTCATTATTGTCTATTCCATAGATTTGTGGACTTCGCTTCGGAAGTGAAAGGTTCGCTTCTGTAGTCATCGCTTCAGTTAAACTTATGCCTTCATCAGCCATCTTAGTTGTATTCTCTATAACATTTTCATCATTCATACTGGCATTGTTATTACTATCATTTATTACGTTTAGAAGTTCTTTTTTGTTATTGTTTAGTAGAATAGCTATTTCATGAGGAGATTCGTTGAATACAGAAGTTGGTTTTAGATTAGGTACCTTTGAACTGGTTTCCTCTTCGATGCTATGTTTCATTTTCTTACTCTTTAAACTCTTTCTAGAATGTCGTTTCCGCATCTCTGTAACAAAGTTCTTATCTATACTAATATTATAAAAAATAAGGTTTGTATGTTTGTAACGAATAAACTCAAAAATTACTGGACCGATTTCAAAAATTCTTTCACCATTAGAAAGCTACATTATCTCTGAGTAACATAGGGTATATTTATTACTAGAAAAAATTAGGGATCCCTACTAAAACTTAAATAATGGAACCCAAGGTGTAAACAAAATTGCCATAAAAGACGCCGGAGCCAATTGCTAGTTACATATACACTTTTTTCGAGTGTATGTATGTATGTTCATTTATTTGGCACGCTCTACAGCCCAAACGACTCGAACAAAATTGCGGGTAAGAGCTAGTAAGAGCTATATTAAATATAGCGCCTTCCTCCCCAAAAAAGGGGGGCATAACATTTTTTTAGATAATAATTTTTAATGGGTTTTATGTTTTTATAATTTGTTTTATGATATAAATATACTTACGATCTGTCGACCGCCGCGCCCTCTCCACATAAGCGGACACAAACGGAGTCTCCTCCATAACATTTTCGGCAAATGTGTCAAAATTCGTTTGTAACAGCCGATCAGCATCTAAAGAGCTCGGTCGAAATATAAAATTACCCAACGAAGACTTCTCAAAGAGGTTATCTTTATACTTATTTCGAACCCAAACTCCTTTGTTAACTATATTATTGCGTTCTAATTTCGGTTTTAGATAGTTAGATTCGGCTTCTAAAAAGTTACAAGTTAAAAATTGTAAGTTTGTCAAAAGTATCGATATAATTAGTGAGAACATCACTATTGTGTCAATCGCATGACAGCGAGTCGACGATTGAGAGTGAGTTTGGAATTTTTGATGTAGTGTACTAAATGTTTTGGATTGTTTGTAAATATGGTGTAGTGATGGGATAAGGAACGGGATCTCGATAAGATTGAATTGTTATATCAAATAAATATATTTAGGCAATATATTTTTAAGCACAACGTTATTTAGGTACATTTTTCCGAAATAAAATAATTTTCAACAAACAATGTATGTAGTTAACGTAGGACCACAAACAGGATGATGTCTAAGAAGGTAGTGAGAGGTACATCCAACTATTACATTTGGCACGTTTTGTACACACATTCTGTAATTATTAGCATTCCAAAATCAATTGATGCACAACCTTTATCTTCTCAGATCTCCTTCAAGGCGCTCATATCCTTGAATACGTCTAAAGGGAGTAAGAGGCACGTCCAAACATTACATTTGGCACATGCCCACTTTCGCAGTAGTAAGCAAAATAACAAAAACATGATGAAAATAATATCGATAAACCACATCCTATCGACAAGAGCACATCACTAACCGACAAATTCGATTCCTACCAAGAAAAATGCAAGCAAAGTTTACATTTTCTAAAATTTTTCATTTTTTATAAACAATCTTTCGATAACGCTGTAAAATTATCCCAATTAAAAATGAGCTCTATTACTCAGACGACAAGTACTACATTAGCATGAGAAATTAAATCAAGCTTGAGTTCTAATACTTTTTATATTTTTTTTATGAGAAATGTTTTATTTTTGTGTTTTTGACAGTTTTGAAAACAGGTTTTCTATTCAATTGATTAGAGGAAGTCCTTTCGTACATGTCAAAGTAGGTAAGTGATATCTTAGTACTATCTACTTAGGGTCTAAATTACCACAAAATCTATATCTATACTAATATTATAAATGCGAAAGAAACTCTGTCTGTCCTTATTACGGTTACAAACGTGTTAAGCGGATAATATCTAGTACCTAGTTAAATATTATTAAAAGATAGATAATAATATGTATGTACAAAAAATAAAGTATAGATTTTCTTCCAGTTATCAAGTTCTTTGCTTAGTTTGAGGACTTTGAGGTTAGACGGCGCTGTGTGATATAGTTCACCAATATTTATTATCTTATGTAAAACATCAGCAATACATGAAAAAACGTGGTGCTGTATTTATATTTAAAGTTATTTCTTTATTATATTTATGTTATTAGTTTATTATATTTATAACAAGTATTAGGGTGAGAGCGCTGGATTTTAACAACAATTTAATTTTCAAATAAACGGTTTATATTGATAAAATTATGAACATAGAATAGAGTTTTTATCTATCTTTTGGGTTAAGCAAAAGTTTTGTAACAGGCGATATAATTTTGTATTAACTATAAGTTTGTATAACAAACAAAGCATAGCAAATGCTTTGTTTTGACCTATTTTGATATTTTTACAGCATCCTGTACATATTCTGATGACACGATGGGACTACGACACGGTGTTCTACAGAGTGTTCTGCACCGCTTTACTCCTTGTAGCTTTGACATTCACTGTCATACTGACAAACGTGTTTATAGATATAGATGGATTACTTTACAAGAAGAATAAAGGTAAATGACTATGACAAATGTACGTGCCTCAGACAAAGTCCTTTAGACATATTCAAGGATCTAAGCGCCTGGAGATCTGGGAGAAGGTCTACCGTACTTGGGGATTACAGTCGTGATCCTAAACAGACAGAACGTTACGTTTACGTTTATGAGTTACATCTGTTGTATGGGACCTACTTATATATTAATTTTATTGTGTTTTTAGTATTTGTTGTTATAGCGGTAACAGAAATGCTATCAAAAACATAACTTGTAAAAAAAGCCAAGTCTCGCAACGCAACTCAGTTCTTCTACCGTAAAAAGTTGTGAGATCCATGTAAAACCAAGTCGGTTAATTTAATCAGTCCCTACTTTAAGGGTCCTTCTGCCTTATGTTATTACGTAATTAGCTAACCTTTACGTAATAACATAAGACATAAACTCGGTATATTTCAAATTTCATTCAATTTGAACCAGTAGTTTAAGAATTATAACTAGTCAAAGTTTCCTATTTTGTCACTCACTCACTCACTCACTCACTCACTGACCTATCATCAAAAGTTTAAGGCTTGGTTACTGAAAATTCAGGCTTCTAGTTTTATCCACAACGAAGTTATAGGGGGTCGAAAATGACCTGAACTGCTTCGAGAAAAGGATGGTACGGCCGTGCCGCTTTTTGCTAGACTTGGCGGGGGCACTGCTGTGCCCCCAGATACATAATCTGTGAAAATTTCAACTGTCTAGCTATCACGGTTCATGACATACAGCCCTGTGCGCTGTGACAGAAAGACGGACGGACAGACCAGACAGACGGACATCGAAGTCTTAGTAATAGGGTCCCGTTTTGAAACCCTAAAAATGAGGCACTTGCGCCGTGTTTGTTGCCTGATTCTTCTAGACAATGGTCGCGAGGAACTGGCGTAGCTTCCTACCTCCTAACACGTTTCAAAGTGATTCTTGTGATTTTATTAAAATAAATACTTGCATCTTAACTACTTTAATTTTATCTACTAATAATACAGATCAGCTAGAAAGGGTACACGTAAATATGGAAGACGTTATGACAACGAACCTCATACCAAACGACGATGTGTACGATTATAAAGACTACGACGACTCCTACGCAGCTGAGAGGACCAAGAGGTCTTTGGGTAATGATTTTTATGATTTAATGCACCCATGATGCCTGCTCCCTGCTCTTATCCTACTTTATGTGGGGTCAGCACAACATGTTTTACAAGCTTTTATTTAATTTGCGTAAGTTGTCCGTCAAAATTTACAAACCATTTTTACCATTTATTGGTATCCGATTGAGCTGAAGTTTTGCGTACACCTTTAGTTCTGGTGACAATACAATAATATGGTGACAGCGAGCTAGTCTGATGATGGAGTGACTGACACTCACTTATACCTGTCAAGTTTTTTTACTTATGATATGATTTCAGACACGCAAGACTTTTCCTTTCACATAAAAGATCCTAAAATCAAAAAAGTTATTACTGACCGCTTATCAGCACTCCTAGAAGACCTGGACACAGAAGAATCTATCAACAGAAACCAAAAAAACAATAAAAAAGCCAAAAATAACTTAAATAAACATCATAAGAACGCTAAAAGTGAAAAGCTAACAGAACTCGTAAAAAGCTCTCACATAGAAAACGAATTTAACAGAAAAACATACAAAAATGATGTCGAAATGCTGTTTAACGACAAAAAGTCGATAGAGGATCTTGAAGATAACATCGATGATGAGATAGAGATAGAAACAATCAAAAAAGAAAGAGATATAACCAAATCTAACCACACAGAAGATGAGTTAAGACATCTAGCTATGCACAACATTATTTTGGAAGGAATCGTAGGACATATGGACTTGGGAGAGGTTTATACAAAAGTGCATAATATGATTCATAAACTTGAAACTACCAAAGTAAAAAAAAGTAATTATTTTATTACAAAATAAATACAGAGTGTATTAATACTACTCCTAAACTGAAACTCAATGTTCAGACCATGCATATTGGCTGAAAACGGCAAAAAAAACACGTTTGTTGTATGGGAGCCCCTTTAATATTTATTTTATTCTGGTTTTAGTATTTGTTGTTATAGTGGCAACAGAAATACATCATCTGTGACAATAATAAATCAAATTTCAACGGTCTAGCTATCACGGTTCATAAGATACAGCCCTGTGATAGACAGACGGACAGACGGACAGCAGAAGTCTTAGTAATAGGGTCCCGTTTTTACCCTTTGGGTACGGAACCCTAAAATTATAGGCGTGTTTGTTGCCTGATTCTTCTAGACTTGGTCACATGAACAGGCGCAGCTTCACCTATCTCCTAAGACATTTCAAAGTGATCCTTGTGATTTTATGTAAATAATTGCCTTTTGAATTTGAATTTGTGCCTTCAGTTTTAGAGAGTCGTTTTAATCCATCCTGTATAAATCATAATAATAAGATTTTTGAACTACTTAGTATAAAACTAGTCATAATATGTTATATTATTGCAGACAACTTAAAGGGAATACTAAATCTGGTGCAAGATAAACAATTTTTCAACGAACTCATGAACTGTAAGCAGCTCAAAGATGAAATTATCGCTGAAACCGCTAAACCTATGTCAAAAAAAAATAAAACTGAAAAAGAGTTTAAAAAAACAACGATGAAACCTGGTATGATTTTTTTTATAAAATCTTAATTTTAAATAAAAAAAATTCTTAAAATCTTTAGCATAAAAAGATTGTATTATATCCCTAAACACTAAAAATAAAAATTATAAAATTTGTTGCTACATATCTTTAGTTAAATGTATTCAAACAATATTTTCAAAACAATAACGTATCTTTCAAGTTGGATAAAACAGTATAAAGCACAGTCGCTTTCCGCTTCCCGCGTATGTATGTATGTATGTTTGCTTATATCTTTAAAACTACACAACGGATTTTGATGCGGTTTTTTTAAATAGATAGAGTGATTCAGGAGGAAGGTTTATATGTATAATACATGCATAATATAGTAGAGAAACACTGATAATTTTAGAGGTTTCTAATGTGATGACGTAAATAAACACATTTTTTTGCGCTTACATTGCAAATGCTGGCTGAACCCCACGAGATATATCAAAATAATGTACTACAGTATTGTACACCTTAAAAACGTCTACAAAAAAGTCCACGATGGTATTAGAAATGTCTTACGCACAGCGAAGCGGGCACGGGTCAGCTAGTATGCTTATATCTTTAAAACTACACAATGGATTTTGACGCGGTTTTTTTTAATAGATAGAGTGATTCAGGAGGAAGGTTTATATGTATTAAACCCGTGCGAAGCCAGGCGGGTCGCTAGTTTATATATATTAAGATAAGATGATTTGATTTAAGAAATAAAGATCTTCACAAAAATTGCGATAATGTAACATAAAGTATCAAAAATTTGCCTATAATTAAAAAATAGCTAGTAAAAAAACTACTGAAAAAAATGATGGGGGTTCATTAATCCTAATAATATTATAAATGTGAAAGTTTGTGAGTTTGTATGTATTTTTGTTCCTCAATCAGGCCTAAACGACAAAACGGATTAAGTTGAAATTTGCTGTAGATGTAGATAGTAGATATAATGCCCGAATAAATAATAGACTACTTTAAAATATAAAAAACATCCCCAAAATGACTAAAAAACGCAAAAGGGATGATTTTTGTATAGATGGCGCTGGTGTGCAACAAAACTGACATCACAGACTAAAAACATTCAGTCTTTTCTATTCGATTATTGGAATTTGCCAGGACAACGTCTGTAACGGGTCGGCTAGTTAATCATAAATGTTAATGTTGCAGGTCGGAATGTAATGATCAAGACAATAATTGATATAACATCGTTGGCTAATGACAAAACCAATCAAGATTACGCGTTAGTATATACAGTTATTTTATCAGTAGATGGTGAATATTTGATAAAAACTAGTGGAAACATGGAGTTGGGAATGGGTTCAAATCCATTTGACAAAATATACAAGACTTATATACATCAGGGGGGCTAGCACGAATCATTATGGTATCGACATCGTATCATCCAAATGTCAAAACTGACAATTATACAATACAATATCAGAAAGTGGGTTCGAATCCCAGTTGTGCATCAATTTTTCTATTGATAATTTGTACATGCGCATTTTTCCATGCTTAAATGGTGAAGAAAAACATTGTAAGGAAACCATTTAGTATTCTTGTGAAGAGCGATGGGACAATTTTTTTCACTCTTCTCTTATTTGGCCTGTGAGAACTCTTTAGACATCCTCTAAGATCCTTGAAGATATCTAATGTGGTTAGTCAGAGGCATGTTCATTTCCATCTTAATACGTTAGTTATTTTGCAGATCATCAAGAGAAAATGTGAATGGTATTATAAAGTTGATATATAACGGTAAATCTTTGAAGTTTAAAAGAGTTGATGATGAAAAAACAGTTAAAGCTATGGCGTTAAGACAAACAGATGAGAAGTTTTCAGATAATGTAGAGAGTAATATAGAAAGCATCAAAGAAGCTGAAGATAAAATACTTAATACTGATAAAACTAGAGACCCTAATACCTACGTTCCAAACACCTACATGAATAGATTGATCGGCGAGTATTTAAAAAGATTTTCAAAAGAATCTGAGGAAAACATCAAAAAAATCACAACAAAACGCCTCAAAAGGCACATCAAAATTCGATATGAAAATGAAGATACTTCAAAAACCACAACTGAGACATCGAAAGCCAGTAAAAAAGGTGATGATGAACTGTACGTGGAAATAGAAACGCATTTCGACAGCAAAGGTTTGAAAGGTGAAAAAAAAAAGAAAATGATCAGAGATTTGATAGAGAAAATTCAAAAAGCAATCCATTCAGAAAAAGAAGTGAAGAAGAAGAAACATAAGCATTTGCACGTGAAGAAGAGAACTCAGAATCCACTAGATAGAGAGAAAGCTGAAACATTCGTTAATAAAGTGTTGATGCCGTTGAACAGTCTGGTACATCGAGATTCAGACCCAATCAGCAAATCTGTACCGTTACACGAAAAGCTACCATACGTCTCTGATGATAAAGGTGAGAATTGGAGGAAAGATTACGACGGACCCAGATTTCTAACTGTCTCTAAAGCTATAAACTCGGCTGAGATGAGTGAAGTTGACACAGATTACAACAAAATCATGGAGAATGGAATCCCTCAAAGACTCCAGAAACCACTAAACACAGACAGTTACGATGGAACATTGAATTTCAATAATGTACAAGATGTAGGAAATAATAAATTTATAGTTAAAGACATAGCTGGGTCAGGGTTCTCTATAGGGTTTAATCAGTATATAGATGAACCGCCCGATGCAGAGTCAATGAAACTGTTTACTGGTATTGAAAATATAATACAAACGTACCATCAAAAGTATGACGAAGAGGATGCTAATGGGAATACAGATAAAACGCATCAAGATCCTACTATTCAAGAATATCCCAACAATGAAGAACCAGAAAACCAGGAGTATTCTACACCGGAGACAGATGAACACAGGGTTTTTAGGCGTTCAATAAAAAAAATTAAACGAGATTACCACTCAAACGAATACAAAGTAATATTCAACAAAAACTTCTTAAATTATGATAACTATCAAGATATTTATAATAGTAAAGGACATTACTCGATTGCTAAGAATAGTAAAAAGGAAATAGATGCAAATCCTGCATTAGTAATAGACGATGATATATTTAACAAAGATTTGAGACCTGCCGAAATATTCAGCTTAGCAGACATACTAGAAAGACAAAAACGTTCGTTAAGCGTCAAAAAAATCTCAAATATAAAAAATAAAAAGAAACTAAGCAGATACTTAAATACCAAATCAATGGCTTCCAAAAAAATATTTCAACAGAACAAAAGGAGCAAACGACAAATTGATAAAATAAGAATAATAGCTAAAGATATTTCGAGAGATCATAAACATAACTCGGAAGAAGATATATTCGTTATGTCAGACGAAAAGGTATTTGCAGATAGAGCTATGGTGAAAGAAGTAGAAACGGAGGTGGATCCTAGCGAGAAAATCAACGAAGAACATTACGATGTTTTCACTCCACAGAAGCCTTCCGAAGAACATTTTGAAATATTAATCCCTCAAAAAGTTTCAGAACATCACTACGACATAATTTCCCCCCAGAAAGTAACTGAGAACCATTACGATATTACTTCTCCATATATTTTCGAAGCGCCCTCTATAGAAACTAATAGCGCGAATGTATTTACTAGAAAATCTAGACATAACTCGTTGATGTCTAAATATCCACATATTTTTATGGAGGAAATATCTAGGTCGAAGGAAGAAGACTATATGCCTGACAGTCAGTTGTATGGGAAAATGATTGATCAATTGCCAGTAAACGTTGAAATGACTACTCCGTTAGCAGCGATTGAACCACAAGATTTACCGCAGCCACAATTCAAGAATACTGATATACAAGAAATCGTAGATCATTATCCTCCTCAAGAAAAAGGTAACTACAAAGTAACGGTTAAAATTATGCCCAAAAATAACACCGGCCTCAATTCCGGTTTCAAAGAAATACATACAAGTATTAACAAGAGTTACAATAAAAACGGTTTAGTTTATACCTCCTTAGTCAATGTATCTGAAATTTCCAAAGTCGAGAAGATCAATAAAACTAAAGACAACTATGAATCAGCTCATCCCAGTGTAAAGAAACTTAAAAGGGAACAGCTTAAGATGATATCGATGATACAACAACATAAAGACAGAATAGAAGAACAATTGGCGCATTTGAATAGGGAAAAGGAGAAACTAGAGCGTATTGATGTTAGAAACACAGAGTTTTTAAAAGAGGCACCGAGAGATTTCTTAAATCTTGCTTTGCCAACAAACCCAGCAAGAACACTGCATATAACCAAAGAAGATTTAGGCAGATTATTCAATTACGAAGAAAACTCAACAACGGAGCAACCCACAACGATAACAACCACAGAATATATAGAACCTATAACAGTAGATCCATTAAAAAATAAAATAATCGACACAATAGAAAGAAACGAAAACATAACAAACGAAATTTTAAAGAAGATAGATAAAAACACTGATATACTTCAAACGTTTTTAGATAAACTGATCAATAAAATTGAAGCGACTACACAAAAGCCCGAAGAATATTATAAACCTGAGCCTGTTTACAAAGAAGAAGAACAAAAAACTAACCCAAATACAGTACCGAAGATAAACGACAATTACGATAATAATATACCGATGTTTTTCAAACAAATGTCGAAGGAAGCGTACAGAAACGGCTCAGCCGGAATTCCATTTGTCTATGCTTTCCAACATCCTTATACTATACCCAATAGTAATAATAAAGATGTGCCTATAGCTAGTATAGTTTACCAAGGACATATACACGCACACACTATCAATAACCCAGATAATAATAACAATAATAATAATCTTTGGAAAGACAAGGATAATAATAAAAGAGAATGGACTAATCCAGATAATAATAAAAATAGACAGGTTTGGAAAGAAAAGGATAATAATAAAGAAAGGACTAACAATACAAACTCCGTGGTTAATGATGAGAATATGAATAAAAGTAGGTTTTTTATAGATGATTTGGATAATGATTATAAAGTTTTGCCTGTAGTTGGTAAAACTGTTTTTCCTAGTGATTCTGTAAATGTTACGAAGGTATAGAACCTGATTTTATTTTAGTACACATTGGGTTACATTATTGAAGTTTTAGTAAGGTTTAGTAATCCCTAATTTTTTCTAGTAATAAATATAGCCTATGTTACTCAGAGATAATGTAGCATTGTAATGGTGAAAGAATTTTTAAAATCAGTTCTGTAGTTTTGAGTTTATTCGTTACAAACATACAAAAATACAAATGTATAGATATCTGAACATCCAATTACAGTTTTAGGAAGTAGTCTATATTTAGTTTTTTTCTTATTTGATAGTTTTAAGTTGGTCTAACTGCTTTTATAAACTATTTATTTTTACATAATTAATATGAGTTTTGTTTTATTTATTGAACCACCAAAAAAAACAAGCGAGATTTATCAAAATTCATATATTTTTTGTTGTATCTTTGTACAACGATGAGTTTTTTGTGCCGAGGCCGACCCCACTAAGTCGGGCTTAAGACTCATCCCTACAAAAAACCACGTGTATATGTTTTAGTACAAGGTAACTATGTTAATTCTAGAATATACAGGTAGAGTAAATTGTGGACCATGATAAAAATATCTATATATTAAGATTTTACGGTTTAGATATCGCGCGTTCAACGAAAATATAAATAAACTCACTAAATACACCACTTTTGATATTTTGTGATTTTGCCAAAGCCCCAACCCCCCCCCCCCCCCCCCCTTTTCGAACCCCACGTGTTAAATGGACAATTCCTAAAGGAAGGGAAATGATGATTAGAATGGACTGTCTATAGATTTCATTTTTGGTTTTAAATTAGATTTCATTTTTGGTTGAAATTATCACACAGCGCCACCTAGCCAAAGTTGTACAATGGAAACTAGATAACTGATAGAATACTTATGATACTTTTTTTTGTTCAAATACAAACAAATACAAATGATAATGTATCATTTGTTTGTATGTACAACCTAGACACAGAACAAACATCTATGTTCATCACACCAATATTTTTCCTGGGTAAGGATCGAACCCACAACCTACAGCGCAGAAGGCAGAGCTATTACCAACTGAGCTGTGAGGCCAGTCAACATGAATCATAAACGATTTGTTGTAATAGACTTTCCCACAAGTTCGAGATAAAATTTATATCAAGATTAAAGATAATATAGCAATTAAGTTTAGTATTTATATTGTGAATTGATAGTAATTTCTATCAGATAACTTTTAGTGGTTCCAAGTGAGTGTTCATGATGAAGGAATACGTGGTGAGTACCCCGTTTCTGAATCTATTCTTAATATAAATGCGAAAGTAACTCTGTCTGTCTGTGACGTTAACACGGCCAAACCGCTGGACCGATTGTGATAAAATTTCATATAGAGATAGTTTAAGGTCTTGGGAAGGAAGTAGGCTACTTTTTCCCATAAAAATATTTTGATTTTGAGAATTTTAAATGTTTTACGATAGTAGTCAAAAACAATTTCTTGAATGTACACGGACAAAGTCTCGGGTAAAAGATAGTATCTCCATATTATTATATTTAATTGTATATTATTTACTATTAACTTTATAAAATATTTTAATAATAACTAAATTGTACCTATATCTTTCAGGTAACATTACTTATTCTGCTCTTCGATCAGAGTCACGGACACGCGATATCAAAAATCGAGGTAAATATTATTTTATAGTCACTTCAAATCATGACGGAGGTCTTTCCAGAGCTTTCCACTAGGTCATACAGTGTAGATTTTTTATAATGTCTATTCTATGGCACATGGTTTGGAAATGTTTATTTCTAAACTAGAATCTAGTGTCTAACTGTCTAGTCAAACCTAACTTAGGTTTTAAAACCATATTTTTGGTAAACAGTTTATTTGATAAACAAATTTAAAAAATACTGAAGGTCGGCACAACATTATATAATACATATTATAATAAAAAAAATATTACAGACCCTTCCAGATGCACCGATGCTGCCTGCACTCAATTTGGATATTCTGCCCGATTATATAAAAGCTATTTTATCAGAAAACACTGTAAGTATCCCTTTTATACATCTAATTGTTTATAAAAACAAAAATACACTAAATCCTAATAATATTATAAATGTAAAAGTTTGTGAGTTTGTATTGTATGTATGTTTGTTCCTCAATCAGGCCTAAACGACAAAACGGATTAAGCTAAAACTTGCTGTAAATGTAGATATAATGTCCGAATGAATAATAGACTACTTTGAAATATGAAAAATATCCCAAAAACGATAAAAAAAACGCAAAAGGGATGATTTCTGTATAGATGGCGCTGCTCCATCTATACAGAAATCATCCCTTTTGCTTTTGCTGAGCAACAAATCTGACATCACAGACTAAAAAAATCAGTCTTTTCTATTCGATTATTGAAATTTGACAGGACAACGTCTGTCACGGGTCAGCTAATAAATAAATAAATGAAAGCATATAAATTAACTAACGGTTACTACCTATTTTCTAAATGTTTTTATATTTTTTATATTGCTGGATTATTATACGCAAGCTAAGCAAAGCTTGTAGATACTCTGATAGAATACTTATATATTTTTTTTTAGTAGATACAATTAACTTAAATAACACAAAAAAACAGCAGAATTTAAAACACAAATGTTTTTTTCTGATTGAAAAACGAATTCACAACCTTCAGCGCAGAAGCCAGAGCTACTACTAAGCTGTGAAGCTAGTCAGATAATGAGATAGAATATAAAATATAGAAACATATAAAACTACTTATGAAAATTAACTAAAATCTTTTAAATAACAGGACACACATAAAGACAATCAAGTTGAAAGCATGGAAGAAAAAATAGAGAAACAAATAAGGGATCTAGAAAAGGCAGCCAACCACCCGCCGAAAATAGAAAGTGCTGATAATAGAGATCAGAAAAGAGAAGCGAGGACGTACGGCATGAGTTTGGCAGGTGACAGTGGTGTAGTTTGGAATGTGAGTACTAAAACTTTGCTTACTTAAAACTTAGATAAGTAAACTAACGATTATTTTGGTTTAATAATAAACAATTTAAAAATTATTTCACTTTCAAAACTTTCGTGAGTTGTACTACACATTATTACAACAACGGGAATTAGAAAGAAAGAATAAATTTATTTTGTGTCAACATAATCTCTTAAAACTAAACAAAAAACATACATATTGGCAATATTGACAACAAAATTGGTCACCACTCAGCTATATGCTGCAACAGCGAGAGTTGATGCAGCGCTGATTTTCAGTGGAGCCATAGTGCGTGTGGGGCAGCATATTGTATATCAAACAGTGCATATATTTACATTACTTAAATTCTAAAATACCTACTATTTAACATTCTATAAAAATATATACCTAAACAAAATAATATACCTACTTATGAATAATGTAATAAAATAAAATATAAGGCCTAGAACGACTACCTATGGACTTGTGAGTTTAAAAGGTAATTCTTAAGGGTTTTTTAAAAGAGAAAATATTGTTGCAATTTATTGTAGGAGGGGGTAAATTATTCCAGCATTTCGTAGCAGCATACCGGAAGCTGCCACGAAAGGCAGTCGTTCTATGGCTGGGACAAATCATCCGTACAGCAAAGCGCTGGAAACGGTTGGAAAAATTTAGTTTTTCATATAGAAACGAAGGTTGTTGTCTATTTATGATGCCAAAGAGTAAAACAGCAAAATGGAGGCTACGACGCGAGGACATATTTAAGAGGCTATGGCGATTAATGTAGGGTGAGATGTGGGCTCGAGGCGGGATAGGGAAACAGAATCTAACACATGCATTCTGTATGCGCTGAATCATTTTTTTGGAGCGAGCCAGTAAGCACTCCCCAAAGACATCATTAATATTATTAATATATTAATTATTACTCACGTAAATGATAAATTGTCAATGAGGACACCGACAATGTTTCGATTCATCTAGAGAATCTTCTTCAGGGTGAAACGGAAATGGTCCACTCACTCTTGAATTAAGTAAATTATTTTTTTGGCAGGATGTTAACGCCGATCAACTTGCATACTACGTCGGTGAACCAGAAACTGTCTCAAGTACAACTTTGAAACCTGAAGAAGTTCACGATACTACATCGAAAATAACAGCTACAATTACAGATGAATCTACAGAGAAAATATCTCCAAGCAAAGATAATAATATAGAATATAAAGAATCAAAAGACAAAAACAAGGGAAACGCAGATTCAGATGCATTTAAAGATATTGAAGCATCATTCGATGAAATAGGTAAAATACTCCAAGAACTTATGGAAGCGAATGATAGCAAACGAAATGCCACTGAAAGTAACCAAGACAATGCGACGAAGAAACCGGCCAATCAAAATGGTAGGACCACCGAACCTGCTACTGAAAAATCCACTACAGAAAAAACAACTGAAAAAACTACTACAGAAGCTTCTACTAAAAAATCCACTACAGAAATAACAACTGAAAAAGCTACTACAGAAGCTACTACTACAAAAGCTACAAATGAAAAAACAGGTCGTGAAGATAAGACAGAGATACCTGATAATAAAAAACCAGGCAATAAGGAGACGGATGGCAGAAAAGACAAAGGAATAATCAAAAACAAAGACGAGGATTCTAAACAGAAAGAGTTTGTGAAGGAGCTTATGAAAAATGTACGTACATAATATTTTTACACTTTTCTTTTCGTCTTACAGACGCTTATGACTTGTAGCAATTTGGATCAATTGAGTAATACGTTTTTGTATTCATCTAATTTTCTTTTTATAAATAGTCTTACAGAGAATTGTACAATTTCAGAAGATACCGAGTGTTGACTAGGTTTTTGGACTCGCAAAATAAAATAGCTGTAAATAAATAAAAAATAAACAAATCTTATTTATTTTAAACCATTATTGTCGTCATATTTTTTTTCTGTCTTGTATTGTATAATACATAATTATGATATTATTTTTATGCATACATTTTATTTATAGAAATACTTCTGGCAGTGGTTGCAAGACTCATCAGCTGCATACTTAAACATAACGATGAAGGTAAATTTTAACAAATATCTTATAGTTAAAGACTCAAAGATTCGTTCAAATACTAATTTGATAATAATCTTATTATTTTACAGAATGTGAACGTTTTAATCAAAGCAGAAGTAGAGAAGCAAATTAAACAGTATTTCAAAGAACACAAGAACGTTACCAACTGCAATACAAGCGGCAATAATACAGAACAACATACGACAACAGAAAAACCAGCCCAAATAGATAATGTAACAGTTTCAAATGAGATCAATACTACTCAAAAGCCAATCGTGAATAGTACAATTGAAAAACCTGATACTATACAACATTCAAAATTAAATAACACTGCTTCAAACCACACTACAACCGATGAGCCTATAAAAAGTGGTAATAAAACCGAAGAACTAGCAAAGAAACATAATAACATGGAATTAGATAACAAAAAGAAAGAAACACCAGTTAAAATCGAAGCAGGGCATGTATACGGTAACTCTGTAGGCAACGGTAAGGTTACAAACATTTTTGTTTTTAATGTTGGTAAAGAATCGGACTTGGGAAGCATTATACCACTAAGCAATGGAACTAATGGTGTATTTTCGTTTGGACTTGACAAAAAACCAGAACAAGATAAGGGAGATGATCACAAAGATAATAACAAAACTGGAAATGATAAAGTTACGACGGCTAAACCAGATGCAGCCGACCACACTGATAGTCATAAGGAAAATGAGAAAAATAAACCTCAAGTCAGTACTGCAAAGCCAGCCACAGTACCAAGCACTGTAGATGAATTTAAAGATAACAAAACTGAAGATTCAACAACCAAAAATGAGGCAACATCAACTGAAAAACAAACAACGCCCAAAGAATCTAGCGATGCATCTACGCAAAAACCTAATGACGATAAAGAACCAGTCAAAAGTACGACAGAAAAATCTATAGAACTAACAACAGAGAGAAAAGATCCAGTAGGAGGTAATTCCACTACTACAAGCGACAAAAAAATATCTGACAATAGTGAAAATAATAGTACAAAAGAAAATAACGTAGGAAATAGTGATAAAACAGAAGGGACGAAGGACACAGATGATAAAAATACTACAGAAAGTACAAAAGAAACCGAAAAAGTGAATTCAGGTGATAAAAGTACTACAGAAAGTACAAAAGGAAACGAAGTAGTGAATACAGATGATAAGATTACTACAGAACGTACAAAAGCAACCGAAAAAAATAATACAAATGATAAAAGTACTACAGAAAGTACAAAAGGAAACAAAGAAGTCAAGACAGATGATAAAAGAACCACAGAAAAAGAAAAAACAACAGCTAAAGATTAAAAAAATAAGAGTAAAGAATGAAGTTTATAATAATATTTAGTTCAATTAACTAAATAATAAAGTAAGGGTTACCTATTTATATCAAAATAAATAAAACAAAAAAACTATAAAATATAACACAATTTATTATTATTTCTATACTACTAAATAACAATTCCTGATTATGGCACAAACGCATTGAAGATAACTTCAGACTTTATACTCTGTAGACTATAGATAGGCCGACCTCCTTCGCCGACGTCGTCGCGTACCATCGTGTCGGTGATCGCGTACGGGACGTCAATGTCTAAATTCAGTGATTTAAAACAGTACAAGTAACAGTATGTAGGTAAACGTACATCAACGTATATGAGCGACAGACGTGGATGTACGTGCGCGACAAACGTTGACGTACGTGCGCGACAGATGTCGACGTACGTGTTCGACAGACGTCGACGTACGTGCGTGACCGATGCCGACGTCAGCAAAGGAAAGAGGACCAGCGGAAAATGTATTAACTTAGGTGTGAATCGAATTGAACCTCTTAACGCAACACAAATTACATAATTCTGACAAATCTCTATAATGAGACAAGGGTGACCAAATTCTTGGAACCTAAAAGACATTCTGATAGTTTAGCTGAGAGCTATAAAACAATAGCATATTTTTTTATTATTTTCCGCATTACCGCAGTGTTGCGAAGTGAAGTTAGTATTGTTTTTTTTGCTTTATTTTAAGTTCATTATCAATACTGCTACATTATATTATCAGAAGCGATTAATTTTTATGCGTTTACAATTTATTTCCATATTTATTACCATTTCGAAATATGCAATTCCCAAATGATTATGCGAGACGCTTGTAGTTATTATAGTCATAATAATTTTCTAACAAAGGAAGACATTATTATAACGAGTATACAACTCAGCTTACAAGTATATAAAAATTAATTTATCAAACCAATTCCCAGTATAAAAAAATATATTTAAAACTAAATTAATATAGTAAATAGTTTGTTCGATACAATATTTAAAGAAGAAAATTTATAAATTAATTTACCGAGCAAGATAGTGTCTTTTTTAAATCTTACTATATTTTATTATAATCATGCGACTATATAATATTATCACATAAAAGAGAGTGTGTATAGTAATATTTATAAAATAATTATAAATAAGCGTCTTTTATATAAAAATATAAATTAAGCTTACAGGAACTTATATTTGAGTGATTAAAATAAATATAAAATAAATGATTACTCTTATACAAATTCATATAAAATCTGATCGACGATTTAAGAAAATAAATTCTGTAGTTTTCAAATTCGTAAATATTATTTTGGGGCAATATTATTTTTTATCATAATGCCCATGGCATTCTGATCTGAGAGAGACTTAACCCTGTAAAAGTGGTTGATAAAATATAAGCATCTGCTCTAATATACATTTCCGTTTAAAAAAATACTTGTTTTATACACTTTCAAACTTTCACTAGTAAATTACAAATAAATATCTGAAATACATCTGATAAAAAACATTTGGAGACAAGCATGGACACATTACAAGTATATTGTTTAAAACAACGCCATCTAGCGGCGACAAGGCACTACTAAAATATACTAAGAGACTATACATAATCATTATTTAAACAATGGAAGAATTATATTAAATTCTATTATTAGTTATCCAAAGTTAAAAAATCTAAAAAAATATTTAAAAAAAAAACGAAATTCTGATTTTAAAGTGCCTCTAAGACGATGAATAGCAATTGAAAATGGCTACATTGCTGGAGGCTGAACATTGATGCGACTAATTTATTGATCGTTAATAAAGGAATTGTCAATAATAGCTACATTATTAACATCAATTACAAAAAAAATCGCTTCTTTCTGTCAATCGCAGTGGCAGTAAAAACCAAACATTGGTCAATAAAATTTCATAAAGCGTACTTCGTCCAATCATCAATTGCAATGGATCATCTCGAAGGCACTAAGCGAATTTTTTTAAGGTGCCGTTATAATTTTGTAATATTATTTTAATTATCGTTGATCCTCAACTCGGCTAATTCCTTCTCCTCATCAACCTCATCTTCATCGTCAGAGCCGTGGACGGAGGCGGCCGGAGTTGTACCTCCTGAAATATTAATAAATAGTAGAAAATTAATAATATTAGTTATTTGGTTTTACCACAATGTGCAATTCTGTTGTGTCCTAGCTAAAATTTCGTAAAATAGAATAGAATAAAATAGTTTTTAGGGTTCCGTACCTAGAGGGTAAAAACGGGACCCTATTACTAAGACTTCGCTGTCCGTCTGTCTGTCACAGGGCTGTATCTCATGAACCGTGATAGCTAGACAGTTAAATTTTTTCACAGATGGTATATTTCTGTTGCTGCTATAACAACAAATACTAAAAACAGAATAAAATAAACATTTAAGGGGGCTCCCATACAACAAACGTGATTTTTTTGCCGTTTTTATAGATAATGGCACGGAACCTTTCGTGCGAGAGTCTGACTCGCACTTGGCCGGTTTTTTATTTATTTCCACCTTAAAATACAAACAATAATAAGAATAAGATTTACATGTTACAGGCTACCCCTTCAGCATTTCCTGATAATAATAATTTGGAAATACGATCGCTCTTATTCCTTTTACCTTAAAGTTTAAATTAGCGTAACCTCAAAATGATATTTCTGAAACTTAGGGCAGTCTTAAGTAAAGTAATTTTACGTAAATTTAGACAGCATGTAAAAGGTGTTGACAAAAATGACATTTTAAAATAGCTAAAATATTCTAAATTTAAAAAAAAACATTTTGAGGTTACGCTAAACTAGACTTTAACGTAAAAAGAATATGAGCGATCGTAAATTACGAAATTTTAGCTAGATGATGGAAACAACAAAATTAGCACTAATATTTTCCTTCACCGTTTTGAGCACATTTAGGAAAAACACTATAGTTGTTCATCTATAACTACACTAATCTTATATTAAACAAGTGTGATTAAAATGGTGTAGTTAATATTGTGAAACACACACACACAATGCAATGAGGAAACACAAAAAAATATCGTGATATCGTGATTTGTACATATTACTATTATCACTACATAGTATAAAGCAAAGTCGCTCTCCGCTTCCCGCGTCTGTATGTCTGTATGTATGTTTGCTTATATCTTTAAAACTACACAACGGATTGTGATGCGGTTTTTTTTAATAGATAAAGTGATTCAGGAGGAAGGTTTATATGTATAATAACATGCTACCCGTGCAAAGCCGGGGCGGGTCGCTAGTTATCTAAAAAAATAAAAAATTGAATTTTTTTTTTACGATAAATTCGTCAAAAATCGATTTCCTGAATATACGCGGACGAAGTCGCGGGTGAAAGCTAGTATACTATTACAATAATTTACACGGGTCTTTATCCCGAGGTTTGCCCGCGATCATGGCTACCTTATCGAAAAGACGGGAAAGTAAATTAAAGGTAATTAATTATAAACTTGTTTAAAAATAGTTATAATCACATAGTAGTTCTAGTCTTTTTAGGGTTCCGTACCCAAAGGGTAAAAACGGGACCCTATTACTAAAATCTGCTGTCCGTCTGTCTGTCACAGGGCTGTATCTCATGAACCGTGATAGCTAGACAGTTGGAATTTTCACAGATTATTTATGTATTTCTGTTGCCGCTATAACAACAAATACTAAAAACAGAATAAAATAACTATCTAAATGGGGCTCCCATACAACTAACGTGTTTTTTTGCCGTTTTTTATAGATAATTGTACGGAACCCTTAGTGCGAGAGTCCGACTCGCCCTTGACCGGTTTCTATAATTAATTTCGCGATAAATACTTGGTTGATATATTTATAATTATCTACCACTCTGTGATACAAAATCTAATAAATGATGCCCGGTTACTATATTATACCGACCGGTATTGGTAGGTATACCTACTAGGTATAGTAACCAAGTCATATTTTAGGCCTGAGGTTTTCGGTAAAATTCAAGTTAAATGATAAAGTTTGACAATGGTGGCGATTCTGTTGTGTCCATGCTAAAATTTAGGATGACAGTTCTAAAACGTAGGCATGTTTTACATAATTTTGCGTAAATTTAGTCAGCATGTTTAAAGGTGTTGACATAATTGAAATTTGGCCTTTCTTATTTTTTTTGCACATCCGAAATATACGAAAAAAACGAAATGTCTAAAAAATCCTAAATTTAGAAACTTCCATTTTAAGATTACGCGAATTTAGACTTTAATGTAAAAGGAAAAAGAGCAATCGTGTTTTAGGAATCCTAAATTTCAGAGTGGACACAACAGAATCGCTACCATTCGCTGGGTTAAATATAGGAACCGGGCATTAATTTTCACACAAATAATAGTGACAACCTTAATAGGAATCGTCCGAATATAAGCCAAAGTTCGCATCGCGTCAACCCTAAGTTCAGGGCTGCCACGCGTTCAAGATTTCCGGGATTAGCGCGAGCTGTCAATATCAATGTCACCGCGCTCGCTTCGTCAACTGTTGAATTTTGACAGGTCATTAGACAACTGAATTTGATTGGCTTGCAGAACGTTTATTACGAAATAACGGGTTATTATGAGGTACATTTTTTTTTTTTTGTAATGGATAAACTAAAAATCTATTGAACAAATTAAAAAAATCTTTCACCTATCAAAAGCTACATTATCAGCGAGTAACAGAGGCGAATATTTTATTTCCAAAATAAATAGAGAACCCTACGAAAATTGCAATAATATAACATAAGGTATCAAAAAATTGCATTTAATCTTCATAGTATACCCGCGCGAAGCCGGGGCTGTGTCCGGAATGCGTTGCAATGGTGACAACGTTCTTATTCTGTTCACTTTAGAGTCTAAATTAGCGCAAAAAAACATTTACAGACATTCTTAAAATTAGATTACCATACTTAAGGATTACAGTCGGGCCTATAACTTTTATATACTTACAACTATTGTGTTAAAGGGATTTGTTTCAACATAATAAAATTAGCTTATTTACTATCGCAAATATTATACTTAATAATACTAAAATATCAAATACTTGTTCGAAACATGCTTTAGCCAATCAAAAACCGAGTCTAATAAACTCAACGTATGGCAACCCTATTCAAACCTACTCTTGAAAACGATAAACGTTATATCGTGACAAACGTCACATCGTTTCCGACTATACTTTGAAAGATGGAACGACCAACATCACTTTTGACACTTGACGTCATACATTCTATTAAAGACGACGATTTCTAAAAGTGCTTTCTACAAGTGGTTTAGGCTGTGCGTTGATAGATCAGTCAGTTAGTTACGCAAGTGTTTTATATATTTAGATACTCGATCTAACCGAAAACTACAAAATACTCGCAAATTATGCAAAAAATACCCGATCTATCCGAAAACTACCAAATACTTGTAAATTATTCAAAAACTCGATCTAACGAAATCGAAATTTACCAAATAATCGCAAATTAAGCAAAAATATCGAAAACTACTCGATCAAAAATCACCCGAACCTATTCCTGAACGCAATCGTACAACTTCGCGATCAGTTGATGACATCTGTTCGGCGACCGCCTCGTTCAGCGGCTCGACAAAATTGCTCGCCGTTCGGTAGTTCTCGTAAATTATGCAAAAGTACACGATCTACCCGAAAAATACACAATACTTGCATTTTATGCAGAAATACCCGACCCAACCGAAAATTACCCAATACTCGTAAATTATGGGAAAATACCCGATTTAACCGAAATCTAAGAAATACTTGTGCATTGTGCAAAAACTCGTTCTAACCGAAAACTACCAAAACATCGAAAACTACGCAATCAAAAATCACCCGAACCTATTCCTGAACGCAATCGTTCAACTTCGCGATCAGTTGATCGATCTGTTCGGCGACCGCCTCGTTCAGCGGCTCGAGAAAATCGCTCGGCGTTCGGTAGTTCTCGTGCTCCGACTCGGTGAAGTTCGGTTTTTCAAAGCTGACTACTAGCCCGCCGTCGGCTTCGTCCGCCTCAGTTATCTCGAGTATTTCAAGCGATTTTTGTAGTGTAAGCTTTTTCTCGTCGTCCGTTTGGACTTGTTCGTCTTTTGTTGTGATTTCTGACGGTTGGCGGTCGTAGCGACCCCCTGTGACATGAATTTTACTTTTTATACTAACTACTGCAAAAAGTGACTCGTAAATTTTTAGGGTTTCATACCTCGATAGGAAAAAAACGGAACCCATATAGGCTCACTCGTGTCTGTCTGTCCGTTCGACTATTTCCTCCATTATCTTCGAAACTAGAGAGCTTAAAATTTTGAAAAAATAAAATACAGACAATAGTTCTTCTATAGACTTTAAGAACCTACTCTCGGTGCGCGAGTCCGACTCACACTTGTCCAATTTTTTCTTTTATAAATACTTGTATAAAACCTTGCCTTGAAAAAATGAAATAGGATCACGACTGTAATCCCCAAGTACGGTAGACATACTCTCAGATCTCGACGTTTAGATCATTGAAGATGTTTAAAGAGAGTAGTCAAAATCACGTCCACACATTATGTTTGGCACAATACTCACATTTTGCAGTAGTTAACATTCCATACGTGACAGGTTGCAAACCCATCGCTTATAAAAACACTAACAGGTTTCCTCACGATGTTTTTCATCACAGTTTTGAGCGCGTAATATAAATTTGGAATAGAAAAATCCATTAATGCACGGCCGGGATTAGAACCCACGACCTTCGACCTTCTTTTTTTATTCTATTGACATTTACTCTAATTCGTTTTTTTTTTTTATTTTGTATTATATTATATTATTTTATTTTGTAATAAGTACCGACTACCTTATCACCCATTGTAAACAAAAATATTGCACACCCTTAATAGGGTAGAATACATTGATACCACAAAATTATAATTATTAACATCTTTGTACATATGATTCAGCAATAAATATACTTTGACTTTGACTTTGACTTTGACTTCGGATTGAAAGCCGAGATAGCTCCCACCCGGCCAACACTGTTAGATTACTAAAAATTTAAATTATTTTTAAATACTACAATTTTAAATGAGATAATACATAAAAATATCTAAACTAACGTAAAATCGATATGAAAAATGCAGCACCATCTATCGTCGCGAGGGAAGACCATTCAAAGGTTGCTTAGAGGAAATTGTTGTTAGCGATAAGACCGCTCATTGTCACATTGATTTATTAATAGTTTTTGAACTCTGTTTTTTATTTATTTTTGATAATGTTAGGTACAATTGTACATACAGTCCTTCTAATAATATAAATACGAAAGTTTGTGAGTATACTTAGATGTTTGTGCCTCAATCACGGCCAAACGATCGAACCGATTTAGATGAAACTTGGAATATACATAGTTATAGCCTGGAATAGTATTATAAAAATACTTTATATCAAAGTACCACGCAAGTGAAGCCGCGGGCGGAAGTTAGTATTGCAAAATTACAATTATGTAGATGTGGTTTGTTCCAATCTATACTAATCCTACATTATCCCTGATGAACATAAGCTATAGAATATTTTCAAAAATGTTAGGGATCCGCATGAAAACTTCGATAATGTAACCCAAGGTGTAAAAAAATTACCCATAAAATCATTATTACACCCGTGCGACGCCGGGGCGGACTGCTAGTAAATAAATAAAATAAAATAAGTAAAAAAATATATTTTGCAATTTAAACTCGATTTCAAATTCAGATAAAACTTACCCAAAAATGTTTCAATCGTTCAAAATTATCATTTTTAATCGTTTTAAATCTCAAAGTCATCTTACACCGATAGATGGCGCTGTTACAATGTAATGCAACATTTAATATTAGGTACAAAATTCTCGTTTTACTTAGAAAACACAACAAATTCTCGCCTGCAAAAACTTTAAGTTCACGCCTAGCTCTAGGACACACTTAGCAATGCTATTTTTATACAAGCTGATATTTCTAAGTGTGTTATAGAGTTCAAAGCATGAATTTATCTGTTTCTTTCTCTATTCTATCTCTTTCTCTCTCTTGCATTGAAAGCACAAAACTTACTGGAGTTCGATGGACTTGACGGCTCAGAATCTGGCCTTGAAAAGTAGTACACTCCCCCGGATTCGTGTCCCAGAGATTCTAAATAACGGCTATATTAGTTAGCGATTTATAAGTTAGTGTAGCCGGCGTGTAGCCGGGCTGTAGCATATAAGTCAGTGTAGCCAGCTTCTAGTCTTATAAGTCAGTCTAGCCAGGGGGTCTACTCCGGAAACCGATAAACGATATAAAGTGATATTTGTTTCGTTGTCAAATTAAAATTCTCGTATTATTTAAGGTGACGTTAAAGTTAAAAACAACTACGATTGTCAAAAGTAATGGCGGTCGATCCATCATTCAAGCTATAGACGAAATGATGTAACTTTGGTACGATTATTATAACGATATATCGTTTATCGGCGTGCGAATAGACCACCCGGCCTCTGACCAACCTCTGGCTTAATCGGCCTCTAGACAGACTTGACTTGACTTGACTGTAGCCCGCAAATAGCCAGTAAGTAGCACGTAGCCATCAGCCATACCGACTTCTAGCTAGCCTCCAGCCAGTATCTAGCCAGTATATAGCCAGTCTATAGCCATCTTCAACCAATGTATAAGGATGTGTAGCCGCGTTGAATACATAAAGTTATACTCACTAGACTGCGAGGGGCTTGGCGGCTCGGAGATGGGTCTGGGATAGTTGAATCGCTTCTCCAATTCTTGGTCCATTTGGTCCACATAGTCTGGGTAGACTATCTTCAGCGCCTGAGCTCTGGCTTGGCGATAGTACTGAAATAATATAACATTATTACTAAACGAAATAGTATCACGACAGCAATCCCCAGGCGCTCATATCCTTGAAGATGTCTAAGGGGTAGTCAGAGGCACGTCAACATTATATTTGGCGCATGCCCACGCCAGGATTTTAAACGTGACAAACACTTTTGGGTGTAATATTTAATTTAATTATTTGTGAAACACTAAGCCATATCTTTTCGCAACATGTTTTTCTACATATTTCAAGATGATGATGATGATGATTTTACACACTTTTCCCTCTATCCCCCCCCCCCCTTTTCCTATCCCTCCAGCAACATTGAAAAAAAAAGCACCTTGTCCTCGGACTAGGCATAAAAGCTGAGTTGTGGCCTACAAACAGACGGTCTTTCTGTTTATTTTCGTACCCAAAGGGTAAAAACGGGTCCCTATTACTAAGACTCCGCTGTCCGTCTGTCTGTCTGTCACAAGGCTGTATCTCATGAACCGTGATAGCTAGACAGTTGAAATTTTCACAGATAATGTATTTATGTTGCCGCTATAACAAAAATACTAAAAACAGAATAAAATAAATATTTAAGTGGGGCTCCCAAACAACAAACGTGATTTTGCCATTTTTTATAGATAATGGTACGGAACCATTCGTGCTCGAGACCGACTAGCACTTGGCCGGTTATTTTTAGGGTACTTACTATTCCAAGATTCCGCCAATCCATAAGATCGGAAAGTCGCTCAGTTCTGTTCCTCTGGATGATACGTTGACGACGGGTCAATCTGAAACAACATTAAAAATATAATATTACTACTAGCCGACCCGTGACAGACGTTGTCCTGTCAAATTTCATTAATCGAATAAAAAAGACTGAATGTTTTTAGTGTGTGATGTCAGATTTGTTGCACAGCAGCGCATCTATACAGAAATCATCCCATTTGCGTTAAATATCGTCTCACGACTTTTCGATTTATTATAAAATTTTCGTCGGTTTTCTTTTTAGTGTTTAAACGTAATTAATTTAACTATAATTTGTATTATTATTAACTTACTTGGTGAAATCATACATATACTGCGCCAATTGTTGTACAGAGCCCTCTAGCGAGATGTAGCGACGGTCGACAACGTAGATGCCGTACGACATCGGATCGGCAATGTGCTCTTGCATGAAACAGCCGAAACCTGAGTGCAAAGTTAGTGTTAGTGACATTATCAAAATAAATGTTTAAACATGTTGGGATGTCTCTAACTACCCCCTTCAGAAATCTCCAAAGACCTGAGCGCCTTAGAGCATATCTATTGTACTTGAGGATTACATTCATCTTGTTTTTATTACTGGCTTATATTTTTAATAGCTAAGGGGATTACATCCACCCCTTTCTTTATTGCTGGTTGAATTATCATGGCTTAAAATTTTAATAGCTTGTATAGTTACCTGAAAGGTTTGTAGTGACGCTGGGTATGCCCATAACAGTGCATTCCGCGGGTACCTACCCTCATATTTTAATGGCTTAAAGTTTTAATAGCTTGTATAGTTACCTGAAAGGTTTGTAGTGACGCTGGGTATGCCCATAACAGTGCATTCCGCGGGTACCTACCCTCATATTTTAATGGCTTAAAGTTTTAATAGCTTGTATAGTTACCTGAAAGGTTTGTAGTGACGCTGGGTATGCCCATAACAGTGCATTCCGCGGGTACCTACCCTCATATTTTAATGGCTTAAAGTTTTAATAGCTTGTATAGTTACCTGAAAGGTTTGTAGTGACGCTGGGTATGCCCATAACAGTGCATTCCGCGGGTGTATACCCCCAGGGTTCGTAGTAGGAGGGGAAGACGCCAAGATGGCAGCCACGAACAAACTCCTCGTAATCCAGTCCGAAGAGGGGATTGGTCGAGGTTAGGAACTCGGGGTGGAAGATAACCTTTAAATAAAATTATAGTTTAAAAGGCTAATTAAATAAGATTGAAAAATATTAACCGTGTGTATAAATAAAATAAATATTGGTGGACATTTTTACACATCGCCATCTAGCCCCAAATTAAGCAAAGCTTGTACTATGGGAACTAGATAACTGATAGAATACTATATATATTTTTTGTAAATACATACATATGTACTAACACCCGGACACAGAGCAAACATCTATGTTCATCACACAAATAATTGGGTTCTGGCTCTGGGTGGGGATCGAACCCACAACCTACAGCGCTGAAGGCAGAGTTACTACCAACTGAGCTGTGATGACCGCCTATATATTTTTACCTGGTGATCCGATATGGATGATTTCTTTCCTATTATGTAGAGAATAGTCTTGAAGTTGTTCTCTAAATTATATTCATGTAGTACTAATTAGTAATTAGTTCCTTCATAAAACTTAAAAAACTAATATCGTCTCTTGCCTTTTCGATTGGTCGAAACATTTTCATCGGTTTTCTTTTGTTTTTTAAACGTAATTATAAGAAAATGCGGTTATATAACCTTTCCGTTTTGTCCGGGTAAACTCTGCACCATACTAAAATTGTAAGCCATTAGACTTGGCTTAACACTAAACTTACCTTGACTTTGTCGTGGATTGTATTGAAAAGTTCGCATCTCCTCACTCCGTTCAACACTGGATCACTCCAATCGTCCACCTAAAGATCAAAAAATAATCTAAATATACAAAATTCTAGAATTCTTGTAAACGGCGACGAGCTTGCAACCTGTCACGTGTGGAATACTAACTACTGCAAAATGTAGGCATGTGCCAAATGCTATGTTTGGTCGTGTTGACTACCCCATTTAGGCATATTCAAGAATCTGAGCGCCTGGATTTCTGAGAGGATGTCTACCGTACTTGGAGATTACAGTCGTGATCCTATTTTACTTTTCTTTTAACTTTTTATTTTTTCTTTTAATAGTTTTGTATGCACTCACAATGTTATGCGTCGTGACGGGTGGCAAGCCGTCGCGCTGCAACGAGTAGATACACCGCTTGAGGCGAACTGTATCCTCCTTTTCTAGCAGCTCCGATGCATCAGGTAAGTGACCTCTGGGGATAAAAGAAGATAAAACAAATTATTATAAAAACATAAAACCCGACTGCTGCAGATAATTAACAAATGTCCCCTTTTTGGGAGCTTAAACTTTCCACATTAAATTTGAGTGTTTTTGAAACATCAGAAACGCGACAACTGTCATCTTTAAGGGTTCTGTATTTTCAATTTTTGACGGAAGCTATTTTGAGAAATCGTTTTTTTGCGAAAAGATCGCAAACCCATTGTAGTTTTTGCTCTTTTCATTAACTTTTATTATTCATTAACACATTCACTCATTCATTCATTCATAACCTCATTCACTCACACATTTATTCGTTTATAAATTCACACATTCACTCATTACCTCATTCACTCACACATTTATTCACTTATTCATTCATTCATTAATCACCCCATTCACTCACTCATTAATTCACTTATTCATTCACTCATTCATTCATTTATTACCTCATTCACTCACACATTTATTCACTTATTCATTCACTCATGCATTCATTTCATAGTAATCAGCGAATATCCCTTACCTCAGACAAGTATCATACATCCTCTTGCCGACCTTCTGCTGGATTTCATGGATGGTATCCCTCAACGCTTTGGTGACAGCGTGGCCTCGGAGACTTTCCACATTGAAGTTGTTCGTCTTAGCGGGGAAGATCAGGAACGCTACAACCGTCATATCAGAGCCGGATGACTGAAAATTAAAATAGGAATTCAGTTCAACCGACAATTATATTACTAGTGATAGTCCCGCGACTTCGGTCACGTGAATTAATACAAAAATAAACAGGCTCACGACTGTACGCCCAAGTACGGTAGACATTCTCTCAGATCTTGTCACTCAGATCCTTGTAGATGTCTAAAGGGGTTAGTCAGAGGCACTAACGGTGGATTACCTTCAAGTAGTGGTTCAACCTGGCCAGAGCCTCAATGAAGATATCTGCTCCCTTGTTCCCGTATTCGTAGCGACCAGCGATGAAGAAGTATAGAGTTTTATCCAGATCGAAGTTGAAATGGCTGAAACAGAAAAAAAAAAATTATCGACAACTATTTAAAAAAAAATAGCCGTGTTCGCCAAGTGAGATGTACCTCGACTTTCAATCTGAAGGTCGTGAGTTCGAATCCCGGCGTGCATCAATGGATTTTTCTGTTCGAAAATGTATATGCGCATCAAAAACACGTGCTTACAACGGTGAAAGAAAACATCGTGAGGAAACCAGTTAGTGTTCTTATAAGCGGCGATGGGCTTGCAACCTGTCACGTATGGAATGCTAACTACTGCAAAATGTGGGCATGTGCTAAATATAATGTTTGGACGTGCCTCTGACTACCCCCACTAGACATCTTCAAAGGATCTAAGCGCCTGCAGATCTGAGAGAATGTCTACCGTAATTGGGGATTACAGTCGTGATCCTATTTATTATTAAGCAAAATCTTCGCATACCAGTCAAGTTCCGATGACAATGTTATATGATGTGACAAGTGATAACGCTGGTGCTCAATGGTTTGAATGATTTTACAAAAGCTTGTCATTGAAATATATTTGTCAACAGAAAACTCTTTGTTAGTCACAACACTCACCCATAGAAATGTCCTCTAGCGAATTCATTGATCTTCTCCTTAGCCAGTGCGTGTAGATTTTGAAATTCGTGAAGAGCAGAGAACTTCTTCACGTTTAATCCGTTTGGCGTGATGATGTCGGGTTTGCGACGCAACAGATGCTCGGCTTCGTAACCTATTGACAATAAACATTGATACTAAAATTTTGATGATACTGAAATTTTTGGTTTTTGTATGGGCTGAGTCTACCCGGACAAGACGGAAAAAGTGATCCGCATTATCTTGAAAACTATCAAACTTAAAACGAAACTGTCTTTCATTTATGTAGCTAGTATGATTATCTAACGAATTATATTATAAAAAAACCGGCCAAGTGCGAGTCGGACTCGCGCACGTAGGGTTCAGTACCATTATTTATAAAAAACGATTAAAGAACACGTTTGTTGTATGGGAGCCCCACTTAAATATTTATTTTATTCTGTTTTTAGCATTTGTTGTTATAGCGGCAACAGAAATACATAATCTGTGAAAATTTCAACTATCTTGCTATCACGGTTCATGAGATACAGCCCTGTGACAAACAGATGGACAGACGGACAGCGAAGTCTTAGTAATAGGGTCTCCTTTGGGTATGGAACCCTAAAAATGAACTGTTTCGACGATTTTTTTGCTGTTTATGCACCTATACCTACGCTTCTGCGTAGGTATTGTATTGGAACCGTAGGTAAAGGTGCCTAAACAGCAAAAAAATCGTAGGTACTCGTATTATGGCATTCAGTACCAATCAATATTGGTATGAATATCATAACATGATAATATATTAGGTTTTACAAAATAGCCCCAACGGTTTGAGGCCTATCATTTTCTTCAATGATCCTTTCCTTAATGATATGTAGAACTTCAGTGTGATGCCGTAAGAACAAGGTGAAGGCTCAAACGAAAATTATAATAAAAATTTCTAACTAAGTATGTACAACAATAAAAATACATTAAATTTAATTATTAACGTAATTTATTAACGTTGACTGTAAAACCTTGTAAAAATTTACACTAACCAGTAATATCGGAGACAGTAGTGAAGATGTGAGTCATATGAGCGGCAGCACGCTCCATACAATAGCGATGGTAGATCTGACGCTTACCAGCTTCCTCGTCCACCGAGAACTGCAAACAGACAATAATGTATTAATATTCCGACTGCGCCAGAAAGAGGGTAATGTTTTTGGAACGTATGTATGTATGTATGTATGTATGTATGTATGTATGTATGTTTGTATGTATGTATGTATGTATGTATGTATGTATGTATGTATGTATGTATGTATGTATGTATGTATGTATGTATGTATGTATGTATGTATGTATGTATGTATGTATGTCCCTTTCTTTGGCACGCTCTACAGCCCAAACGACTGGACGGATTTTAACAGAATATAGAATTAAAACTATCGTGGTTGTTGATCATTTTAATTAGATTTACGGCTAATTACCGCGTTTTTTTCTTGTATTGCTGACGTTTCGAGAAAATTCAGATGCTCTTCATCGTGAGCATCGTCCGTGACCGCGATCAACGGTAGATCGACGAATACTGAGCATTGAAGATGAATCTCATGATGAAGAGCATATGATTTGTTTCGAAACGTCAGCAATACAAGAAAAAAACGTGGTAATTAGCTATATTTATAATTAGGTCTAAAAGATTAGATAGATAATTTCATAGATTTAAAACTGATTTATACTGTGATTTACGTACCTTATCCAAATTATTGTAGAAATCAGTGTTTCCAGCACACAGATATCTTCCCAGAAGGGTGGCGTGAGTTGTGAACACCGTAGCCACATCGACGTGACGTACTCTGAAACGAATTGACACTTGTTTTAACTAGCTGATCTGACTGACGTTGTCCTGTCAAATTTTAATAACCTTATAAAACCGGACAAGTGCGAGTAGGACTCGCGCACGAAGGGTTTCGTATTATTATCTATAAAACGGCAAATAAAACACGTTTGTTATTTGGGAACCCCGCTTTTTATTTTATTTTATTCTGTTTTTAGTATTTGTTGTTATAACGGCAACAGAAATACATAATCTGTGAAATCTTCAACTGTCTAGCTATCACGGTTCATGAGATACAGCCCTGTGACCTGTGACAAACAGACGGCCAGACGGACAGCGAAGTCTTAGTAATAGGGTCCAGTTTTAACCCTTTGAATACGGAACCCTAAAAAAAACTTTTGTTTTCTCATGAATTTTACAGTTATTCGGGTTACTTTTCCAATATTATTTAATATTTCAAAACTAGTAATCGACCAAAGTTTCAGTTTCAGCTGAAATCCTGTTTCGGTCGGACATAGCCATATTGGTCCAGCCATTCTCAAATGATGATCTTTCATACATACGGCCACTGATTTTATATAGATATTCACCTCAACATAATAAGTCCGACGCCCGCCTGCCACTCGTGGAAATGGGCGACCACACGTGGAGGCGTATCAGCATAACTCTCGGCCGCTTTGCGGAACTGAAACAAACATTAACAATATAACTCTCAATCGACTATATAAATATATAAATGCGAAAGTTTCTGAGGTTGTCTGGATGTTTGTGGCTTAAGTGAGTAATAACGACCGATGTTGTATCTCAAAGCTCTCAATTTTACTTTTACTTTTTTATCTTTTCATCCAACACGACTAAAACGGCCAAAAAAAAAGCAAAATTTCTGTCAAGTTGACAGTTGCGTTTGACAGTTGACGTTTGACAGATGACACTTGATAGTTGTGGGCGCATACAGCTACTAGGCCACAACAGTGCCCTATCTATCTATCTATTAGTTATCCATCCATCCACCCGGCTGCGCCAACAAAACTCACCGCCGCTATAAACTGCGACACCATAAATTTCAGTATAACAGCGTGATTCGCCTCCGCATCCAAATGGAGTAGCCGACTGATGTTGTATCACATAGCTTCTGCTTGTAGCCGTCACTCTGTACTACTTTAACTTTATTTCATTTAAATCTATCCACAAACCCGGCTGCACCACTTTTTTTTGTAAATTTCACACAGCGCCATCTTACCCAAACTAAGCAAACTACTTTTTTTTACTACTTTTCCTGTAATTTTCTTTTTATCTATCCATCCATCCCGGCTGCGCCAACAAAACTCACCTCAGCTATAAACTGCGCCACCATAAATCCCAGTATAACAGCGTCATTCGCCTCTGCGTCCAAATGGGGTATGCCAACAGATGTTTTATCCCAAAGCTCCTGCTTGTAGCCGTCTAGCTGCCACGCAGCTGAGCCGATGTCGAAGAGTATGATCTGGGGGTTGCCGTCAACCAACCAGGTACCCACGTGGAGCTGTGAACAAAAATCATTTAAATCACTAGGATAATTTAGTATCTTTATCAAATTTAATGTAATTTAACAATCCAAGTATAGCTTTTTTGATTCGAGAACTGGACCCCCTACAGCATCTACTTAGGGGTTGTTTCGGGGATTTATATCCTGGTCCCCCCTCCCGCAAGTTTCTTCAGCGTCAATCGTATCAGCTTCTCATTGTCAAAATCGCATTGCCTTTTGATAGTAACACAATGGGAACTTGCAGTTAAAGCCGATTACGATTACCAATGAGCTAACACAATAAGGCTGCAGGAGCCGTAACAAAATGGGTTTGCGAGACTTATGCAACACATAAATAGCAAAAATTAAACAAAAATATTAATAGGATCTCGACTGTAATCCCCAAGTACGGTAGACATCCTCTTAAATCTTCAGGTGCTTAGATTCTTGAAGATGTCTAAAGGGGGTAGTCAGTGGCGCGTCCAAACATTACATTTGGCACATGTCCACACGATGCAGTAGTTAGCATTTCATACGTCGCAAGCCCATCGCCCATAAAAATAACAGCTTCCAAGAACTGGCGACAAAGAACTAACCTTGTATCCCTGGCTCCTCATGGCGTTGACAGCAGCTGTCAGGGGGGAGTTGGGGGGAAATTCCGCCTCCTCAACCTCTGTACGGGCGCACTGTTCCTTGTAAGGCCCTGGGCAATAGGTAATATAGAATTAAAACCTATCGTGGTTACTAATAGGGGGGCTAACACGAATCACTATCGTATCGTCAAAACTAACACGTATGGCCAGCGCACATTGGCGAACGACAGCGCAGAGGATTTAACATTTATCAATTGAATTTAATAGTGATCCAATCGTAAATGTAATGCTCGGTAATCTCGCAAAACTACGCTGCGATGCTCCCAAGGCCGATCATCAAGCTCATGTATAACCTTATTTCGATTGGATAACTGTTAAACTAAATCGATCAAAATCCTCTGCGCCTCCGTCCGCAACTGTGTCTGATTCTTCTAGACAGGTCGCGAGGACCAGGCGTAGCTTCACCCAGCTTCTAACCCGTTTCAAAGTGATTCTTGTGATTTTATTGAAATAAATTATTTTTGAATTTAAATTTTGTGCGCAGGCCCTTATACATACGATGTCGATACTTTAGTGATTCGTGCTAGCCCCACAGCTGTCAGTGTCCTAAAGAGCTTACCAAGGAGGCAGTAGTTCTCTCCCATCTCCTCCGTGGAGACATACGCCTTGGACCTGATCACAGTGTAGATACCACCGACTGGAAACAAAAATTCTAAGTTAAATGGTATCCTAATAATATTATAAATGCGAAAGTTTGTGAGTTTGTTTGTATGTTTGTTCCTCAATCAGGCCTAAACGACAAAACGGATTAAGTTATAATTTGCTGTAGATGTAGATATAATGCCCGAATAAATAATAGACTACTTTAAAATATGAGAAACATCCCCAAAACGATAAAAAAACGCAAAAGGGATGATTTCTGTATAGATGGCGCTGCTGTGCAACAAATCAGACATCACAGACTAAAAACATTCAGTCTTTTCTATTCGATTATTGAAATTTGATAGGGCAACGTCTGTCACGGGTCGGCTAGCGACTAAGATAAAGAAATAACTAAATAACTAACGACAAAGCGGATTAAGATGAAATTTGCTGTGGATGTAGATATAATGCCCGATTAAAACATAGACTACACATTATTACAACAACGGGAAATTACTCACGTAAATGATAAATTGTCAATGAAGACACCGACAATGTTTCGATTCATCTAGAGAATCTTCTTCAGCGTTATGGTCCACTCACCCTGAAGAAGATTCTCTAGATGAATCGAAACATTGTCGGTGTCCTCATTGACAATTTATCATTTACGTGAGTAATTTCCCGTTGTTGTAATAATGTGTAGTACAACTCACGAAAGTTTTGAAAGTGAAAAAAAAAACATAGACTACTTTAAAATACTCTATGCGATTATCGCAATTTGGACAGGATAACGTCTGTCACGGGTCTGATAGTTTATTATAGAGGTAAAATGTTGCAAGTCCAAGCCAGTGACAGGTTGCAAGCCCATCGCAGCTTATAAGAATACTAACTGGTTTCCTCACGATGTTTCCTTTACCGTTCTGAGCACGTGTTTTTGATGCGCATATAAATTTTTCAAACGAAAAAATCTTTTGAAACACGCCAGGATTTGAGCCCACGACCTTCAGATTGAAAGTCGAGGTACCTCCCACTCGGCCAACACGGCTCTTCTCAGACGACCTACATTAAGACTATGACTTCGAACAAAAGATGTAAACCAGAATTACTGGTGCTTCAAGAAACGCATCATGAGCACACACAATGGTGTAAGATTTCAGGACCTTGCTTGTCTTGGCGCCAACAAGATCTTATATGTTAACTAGCGTTTTCCAGTGGTACCTGGATAAAGGAGACTAATTATGCTATTTATCTGTGTATGTATTTGATGTATTTCATTTCATTTTTAGGGTTCCGTTGTAGTGTGTGTGTAGTTTTAAGTACCTACTTAGTAATAGCGTCATAGTTCTAAGTCAGCATATACATATGTAAAGGTGTATGAATCGTAGAATAAACGGGGAGACCCAAACTGTGCGGACGTGTTTATATTTAATACCTCACCAACCTATTAGGATCATGTAAACTACTATAACGTACATTCACGCAATACACCGTACCTAATGGGTCAAATAGGGACCCTATCACTAAGAATCTGCTGTCCGTCTGTCTGCCTGTCACAGTCAACTCATGAACCGTGATAGCTAGACAATTGAAAATTTTCACAGTTCATATATTTCTGTTGCCGCTATAACAACAAATACTAAAAACAGAATAATATAAATATTTAAGTGTTTTATAGATAATAGTACAGAACCCTTTGTGCGCGAGTCCGACACGCACTTGGACGATTTTTAAACAACATACAAGAATACAGTATTTATTTATCTCTTAGGTTAAGCAAAAGTTTTGAAACAGGCGATATTTATTTATTAAATACATATTTAAATAGACAAAACGGGAAATATTCACATCACAACTGTCACTAATCAAAATGGACCATAGACAAACAATTGTATTAAGGCGCTCCTGTCGACGATTGTTTTTGTTCGAAACGAAAAAAGAAATACTTCTGAACAAAGCACATCTCCTATTTTATAATGTATAGTATATGTGAATAAAGATGTACCCATCTTTAATCACTTCGATAAATAATCCTACCGACCGCTGCAATGACGACAAACACACTTTGGCGCGTGGTCCGCCTTTGCTTTTCGAATAAATTAATGATATAAATTATGTATAATTACTTATCAAAAATCTATTCTAATAGAAATATAGATCTACATATTACCTATCTTTAACAATAAATCACAAGTTGATTTTAATAGTAGGTATCAAAATATTTCGATCATAAATTCTAAAATGTATCATTTTGAAATAATATCTTTATCGTGAAAAGTTTCTGCTATTATGTTTTCAGCTTATTAGAAATCTAGGTAGGAACCTGAAGCAATATACTTATAAAAATAGGAGATGTGGCTTGTTCAGAAGTATTTATTTTTTCGTTTCGAAAAAGAGCAATCGTCGACATACAGCCCCTTAACTATAGATTTTAAACAAGTTGTTTGCTATGCTTAGTTATGGACAGCCAAAATTGAAAATGTCCACAACCGGGTCTTTGACGGTTCCTAAAGTTAAAACTAGATATCGCACCTTTGTTAGCCGCCTCCCAGGCGGTTTCGAATGTCCATCTGTTCTCGTCGCTGGCCGCCTGTCCCTTGTCCATGAAGGACAACAAGTCGTGAGTCGACTCCGCCCGGTAGAAGCGCCTTGATGATCTGTCGCGCGACATTGTGCTCTGTGGGAAGAAGAATAAAGTTCAAAAAACCGGCCAAGTGCGAGTCGGACTCTCGCACGAAGGGTTACGTATTATTATCTATAATATATATAGATATAGATAAAGATAATAGATATATATTTATATCTCGTGATCCTAAATTTTTAGGGTTCCGTACCCAAAGGGTAAAACCGGGACCCTATTACTAAAGACTCCGCTGTCCGTCTGTGTGTCTGTCACCAGGCTTTATCTCATGAACCGTGATAGCTAGACAGTTGAAATTCAAAGATGATGTATTTCTGTTGCCGCTAAAACAACAAATACTAAAACCAAAATAAAATAAATATTTTAGTGAGCCCCACTTAAATATTAAAAATACAACAAACGTGATTTTTTTGATGTTTTTTATATATAATGTTACGGAACCCTTCGAGCGCGAGTCCGACTCGCACATGGCTGGTTTTATTTTATAGATCTACCTCTGATCATCTACAAATCTACAAAAACGCGAAATAAACATTGAAATCACAGAGCGAGTAATGTATACACCGCCGAATTGATAGTCTCCTTATTTAAACTCGGTTAACAACAACACATTTTATTTAAACTGGAATGACCTTGGTTGTATTAAATGCCCGCGTGCGAAATCACACCCAATCGCCATTGAATTAAAGTGCATTTTTCCACCGCCATTATGTGTTTACTAAATTTTTGACATGTTTGACATATTTTTACATAACTTTACTTAAGGCGCTCCCAGTCGACGATTGTTTTTGTTCGAAAAGAAAAAATAAATACTTGTGAACAAGCCACATCTCCTATTTTATAATGTATAGTATATGTGAATAAAGATGTACCCATCTTTAATCACTTCGATAAATAATCCTACCGACCGCTGCAATGACGACAAACACGTTCCCGTGGTCCGCCTTAGCTTTTCGAATAAATTAATGATATAAATTATGTATAATTACTTATCAAAAATCTATTCTAATAGAAATCTAGATCTACATATTACCTATCTTTAACAATAAATCACAAGTTGATTTTAATAGTAGGTATATAAAATATTTCGATCATAAATTCTAAAACGTATCATTTTGAAATAATATCTTTATCGTGAAAAGTTTCTGCTATTATGTTTTCAGCTTAATAGAAATCTAGGTAGGAACCTGAAGTAATATACTTATAAAAATAGGAGATGTGGCTTGTTCAGAAGTATTTCTTTTTTCGTTTCGAAAAAGAACAATCAGCGACTGGGAGCCCCTTAATACCACTCAAAATTCTGTCAGGGCTGTCATCCTACTAATACTACTAATCTTACTAATATTATAAATCCGAAAGCTTGCGAGTGGATGTGTGTGTGTTTGATACCCTTTCACGCAAAAACTAAAGAACGAATTTAAATGAAACCTTACCTTAATATAAGCTACTTTTTATCTAGGTACCTCGTGCGAAGCCGGGGCGAGCAGCTAGTATACATAGATTTGAAGACAAAAATACTAACAAAAAATCCTCTGTATGTCTAATCTAATAAATGAATTTAATTTAATTTAGTTTGGGGCTAGATAGCGCGGCATAAAATGTTCAGCAATATTTATTTAAAAAATAAATATTTTGTTTTGCAATATTTATTGGCAATTTTTTGATACCTTAGGTTACATTATTGCAATTATCGTAGGCATATCTATTTTTTTTTTTAAATAATATATTGCCTGTTACTCGCCTATAATGTAGCATTTGAATGGTGAAAGAATTTTAAAAATCGGTTCAGTAGTTGAGATGTGAGTTTCAGATGTGAGCACAAAAATATAGGTACAATCGGTAGGTATAGCTTTCTCTAGTATTCCGACCAAGCATATCAACTAGCAAGAGAATCAACCAGCAAGGTTATTTTGTAAGAAAATGATTATCATGTTATGATGTTTCATGATCATTTCTTACAAAATCACCCTGCGACCCGAATAAAACTAAGCAAAGCTTGATAAACTAGATGGCGCTGTGTGAAATTTACAGCAATATTTATTTAATTTGCAAGCGGTTGCCCTATCATTTTATTCTTAGCGACCACACCCCTACGCGTACACGTAGTCTGACGGAAATTGGAGACGACCCAATATTTTTGTATCGCTATTTTATTGCTCGTGTTATGTACAAGATAATGTTTATGTGTATCAATAGTAGGTTATTACAGTACATATGACTAGTAGTCCGCCCCGGCGTCGCACGGGTGTATTAATGATTTTATGGCTATTTTTTTAAAAGCTTTTATTTAACTTGCAATGTATGTAACTATGATTGTTAAGGTGGAATCTTGCAACTCAATTTTGAAGCAGTTATCTTCAACCGAATGAGCTGTAATTTGGCAGAGAGCGTGGCAGCGAGCTGATCTGATGGTGGAGTTATGAGCTGTTCAACGGAACTCCTCAGTAAATAGTCTGATTGAGATAAAACTTTGCATACCGTATTAATCTCCAATGACAATGTAAAATTATGGTACTAGCGAGCTGGTCTGATGATGGAGGTCGGATGTAGCCATCGGAACTCCTCAACTACACAACATAACCACGTCGCGTTTGGGCTCGTTATTTTTATCTTGACGAGAACTAGAGCGCTAGACATTACAAAAGCTTGATTTAAAAAATATATTTTTAATAAAAAAACTTATTGTCATCTAAAATCGATGACGGCACCGTCAACGTTTCGAGTACCACTCACAGAAAGTTTTGAAAGTGAAATACTGATAAAATATGTAGGTATGCCTTTGAATATTGTGTGCGAGCTATGATCTCGAAGATCCATAGACCGCGCGTAGCGAGGGTCAACAAGTTCTGGAATTAAACAGTTATTGTAAAACTTTACTAAATAACCCTCCATAATATTTTCTTTCCAGAAAAATTAAATATGAATTTGTAAAAAGAGATGACCAGCTCTTTTTAAAAATTCATATTTTCCATTGTATTTGTACTAAATGACATCACAAACCTGCAATACTTTTTAAGACCTATCCAAAGACATGGAGAGTATGCGAGAAAAAAAAACATCTGAAAATATGTATTTATTTCTACCACATTGTCGGCGTGACTAATGTATATTCATGCCAAATTACAGCTTTCTAGTACTAAGAGTATCTGAGCCAAGCTGCGGACGAATGGACGAAAATGACAAAACTATAAGGGTTTTTTGTAAACTACGAAACACTAAAGAGCACTTTCAGTATTTCGAATTAAACAATTTTTCAGGACACTTTATTATTTTTTTAAATATTTAATTATTTGCATCATGTACTTAAACTTAAGTATATGCCATCAAAAACAACTTGTAAAAATAAAAATAAAAATAAAAAGCCAATTATCGCAACGCAACTCAGTTTCTTTTTTTGTCTTTTTTTTGTTGGAACTATGCTCGTGTGTAGTAAACTTAACTTGTGAGATATTGTATAAGTAGCCTAAGATGACCAGAGATAATCTGTCGATGTCAGTCTCTCTTCCCTGTTCGCTTGTTACGGCTGGTCGTGTTCTATATCTCTACAATAAAGAATCCATATATATCACCCAGATTGTGTATAATTTAACCAAAAACCCATCAGTTCTTCTATCGTAAAAAGTTGTGAGATTTCAATGTCTGTCTGTCTGTCTGTCCAAAAAATGGCCTGAACTGCTTCGAGAAAAGAATGGTACGACTGTGCCGCTTTTTTGCTTGACTTGGCGGGGGCACTACCGTGCCCCCAGATAAACCTTGCTTTGATAATAACAAATACCGACCTTTTTAGAAGGTTCAACATTTTTGGTTCAATGCGTATCGTATCATTCGTCAGTCATTCATCAGTCGTCAAAATTGATTAATGCTAGATTTGTTGCACACCAGCACCCGGAGTCTTTTTATAGTTTTGAGGATGTTTTTTAATTAAAAATAGCCTATTTATAAGCTAGAGGTATATTTACATCGACAGCAAATTTCAATTTCATCCGTTTAGTCGTGTAGGTCTGATTGAGGTACAAACATCCAAACATACTTAACATCCGCACAAACTTTTAGATTTATAATATTAAAAGGTAGATGCCTTCGATTTAATGAGAAATAGATCAAATTCTCTTTCTAACCATTCAACCAATAAGAACCAATAGCAATTAACAAACGGGAGCCGGAAAACGAAAACGAAACCAAATACTAATAAAGAAAACGGAAAAACTGTGAAACAAAACCCTCCCCCAAGCCGACTGGTCATCGTGGGGGAAAATGACCTACACCCTCTAAGCGGAAAAAAGGAACAAACAAGCAAACCAAAAATTACAAACTTGGATATATTCGTAGCTACCTTGAACACGAGATCACTACGAACACCTGAAAAATTGACGGAATTAGAGCTGGCTATAGACAATATTAAATGGGATATAATCGGAATCAGTGAAATGAGACGGTTTGGTGAAGGAATTGAGGACCATAATGGAAAGTATATTTTGCACTACATTGGTGAAACAGCAGGACTATACGGCGTAGGCTTTCTTATCAAAAAGAAGTTAGCAAGGAAAATAGAAGAAATAAAGGGAATCAATGAAAGAATAGCAGTCCTTAACATCAAGTTGCCTTCACATAGAGATAAAGAAGAAATGTGGACCATAATTCAAGCATATTCACCAACTGAGTCAAATAAGAAAGAAGATATCATAAAAACTGACAAATTTTACGAAGATCTACAAGCAGCCATTCAAACTTCATACAAAAATTTAATTGTGATGGGAGATTTTAATGGTCAAGTAGGGACTTGTAACAAAGGAGAAGAGTATACAATAGGGAAACATGGACATGGCCAAAGAAGTAAAAACGGGAAAAGATTAGTAACCCTTGCAATGGAAAACAAACTGAGTATCTTAAACAGCTTCTACAAGAAGAAGAAATCGAAAAAATGGACATGGGTGTCGCCCAACGGGAAGCACAAGAATGAAATCGACTTTATACTAACTAACAACAGGAGGTTATTCAAAGATGTGACTACTGTCAACCAGCTTAATTTCCAGACAGACCATAGAATGATAAGAACAAAACTATCAGGAAGACAAGTACAAAAAAGGAGGCATATTCATAACAATAAAGACAGGACCGCACTTATATTTACTGGAAATAACGACATACTCCTTAATAACCTAAAAAATGCAATAAACGAAAATACAAAAACCAACCATAAACCAATTCAGGAACGATACAACAGTATACTAAATATACTCAAAACAGAAGTAAGGAAAACAAACGAACAAACAACAGAAAGCACATTATCTTCAGAAACTAAGCAATTAATTAATGAGAGGAAAGAACTTATACAGAAGGAAAAAACCAATCAAACACGTCATAAGATATCTGAATTAAGCAAAAAGATAAACGAACACATAAGGAAAGACAGGAAAAGTAAGAGGCGGAAAACTATGAAAATGTTTATTGAAAAAACCGGTGGGATTAAGAAAGCTTTAAAAGAACTAAACCATAAGAAAACTTGGATGCCAAACATAAAAACAGAAAATGGAAGTTCCGCAAGTAAAAGACAAGAGATACTCAAAATAGCCACAGACTACTATAGAAAACTATACCAAAGACAAAAAACAGCACGGGTGGAAGAACAAAACCTAATAACGACAAACTCTGAATCAGTACCAATAATATTACAAGAAGAAGTTATAAGAGCAATCAACACACAGAAACTAGATAAAGCACCAGGTTCAGATCAGATATCCAATGAGATAATAAAGTATACATCATCAGTGCTTGTTCCTAGCCTAACAGATCTATTTAATGAAATCTTAGCAACCGAAAGCATCCCTGAAGATTGGACAAAATCAACTATAATATTGTTACACAAGAAAGGAGACAAAGGAAATATGAGCAATTACAGACCAATAAGTTTAATGTCAAATATCTACAAGATATTCTCAAAGATTATATTATCACGAATTACTGTCACACTTGACGAAAATCAACCCAAAGAACAGGCTGGCTTCCGAAGTAAGTTTTCTACGATAGACCACATTCACGTCGTTAGGCAGGTGCTTCAAAAGTATAAGGAATACAACAAAGTTTATTATTTAGGATTTGTGGATTTCAACAAAGCATTTGACTCTTTAGAACACGATAGCATCTGGAGAGCATTAGAATGCCAGGGAGTGGAGCCTAAGTACATTCGAACACTGGAGAATATTTACGCAAAGAGTACGGCCCAAGTCAAGCTAGAAAGAACAGGTGAAGAATTTCCTATCGAGAGGGGTGTCAGACAAGGCGACCCCATTTCACCGAAATTATTCTCTGCGGTTCTCGAAATGATTTTTAGAAACTTGCAATGGGAAAGGAATGGACTGAACATTAATGGAGACAAACTCAATCATCTACGCTTTGCAGACGATATAGTCCTATTTTCGGAGACTCCAGATAGTTTGGAGGACATGCTACAACAACTATCAGATGAAAGTGCTAAGGTAGGCCTATCAATGAACATATCAAAAACGAAGGTAATGACTAACTCAGCTAAAAAAGACATTAGAATAAATGACGGACAGATGAAAATAGAGTATGTTAACGAATACATATATTTGGGTCAACTAATATCTACAAAAGACACAATGCAAAAAGAAATAGATAGAAGGATAACAAACAGCTGGAAACGGTATTGGTCGCTGAGCGAGGTCATGAAAGACAAGGATATGCCCATCAAAGAAAAAAGGAAAATATACAACACATGCATCCTTCCATGTTTGTCGTATGGATGCCAGACATGGGCACTGAACGAGAAACAACTCAAAAGAATCCAAGTTTGCCAAAATGGAATGGAAAGAAGCGTTATTGGAGTGAAAAGAAGAGACAAAGTAAGGCTAGAACATATAAAGAGAAAAACAAAATTTAAAAATATACATACAGTATACAAAAGCCTGAAATGGAAATGGACAGGACACATGCTAAGGGAAGGAATAGAGAAGTGGACGAGATTAGTAACGGAATGGTACCCGCGTGACAGCAAAAGGAGCAAAGGTAGACAAACAAAACGTTGGGAAGATGACATGAAAAAGATAGCTGGTCCAGAATGGACACATACCGCAAAAGACAGGACAAAATGGAAAGCATTAGAGGAGGCCTTTGTCGAAAGACAAGCTGAGAAGGATAAACCGGCTACCGATTAAAATAAGTTTAATATGAAAAAAGTAAAGTTTAAATGTAGATACAATAGAGTTAAGGAAATGTTAAAATTAAGTTTCAGCAATAAAGGCTTATATTATATTATATTATATTATAAATAATAATTCTGAAATCATTCTGGCAACCCTGCTAGCGTAAACACATAACAAACGAGCTCTCGTCGTTTTAACCAAATTTAAATTCATATTATAGTTAATTGTGCAACATACTGCTTTGGACCTTTGGAAGACTGAACACGCAACCGAAATAACTCATCCTAGCACCTCGGTGAGCTTTATATTTACAAAAACTACAACTCACATAGTTTAAAAAGCCGTTGGAACACTCAAAACAAACACACACATCACTGAATTTTGAGTTTTGTTGCCAAATAATGAATTTATAGCCAAAATTGCAGCATTGTGTTGTAATACTTTCAAAATACTGACTCAGCTGATGCGGATTGTCATATTTGACGTTTGGCTTGACAAGGCAGCTGTCGTTTGACGCATTCTACCAATAAACTTGCGGCCCAACATAAATAGGAACAGCGCCATCTAGCGATTGGCATAGGCAACTTGTAATACACCCAGCACGGAAAACGGTGACCATCGCAAGCGCATACTCACTGACATCCACGGTCTAACAATACACCAGAGGGCGCTAAACTCAAACACAAATATGAACGAACAAATGTTTGAAATGCTTAATGCTTTGAGATCACAAATAAAGGAAGATAACCAGGAAAGTCTTAGAAAAGTCGAGGAAAATATAACAGAAAACATCAATAGAAATTTTAATGAAAAATTTTCCAGAGTTGATGAAGAGATAACTAAAATACAAATTACCCAAGAAACTCATGAGAAACAATTAGAATATTTTGATAAAAAACTAAGACAGAGAAATTTGATTTTATTTGGTTTTACTGAAGAAGAAAAGAGTTACCAAGAACTAGAAGAGTTAGCTCTTAAAATTATTAACTATAAACTGGAAATTGAATGCGACAGGAAGGAAATAGAATTTATTGGACGAATGGGGAAGAAAAACACGAAATCTCGACCGATTAGACTGACACTTACGACATATGGAAAGAAAATAGCAATTTTGCAAAAGAAGAAAGTGTTAGAAGGATCCGGATCGTACATCAAAGAGGACTATCCACCCAAAGTTCTAGAAATAAGAAAATCTTTACTTCCTCAGTTAAAGGAACATAAGGAAAAGGGGGTATATGCCATACTGAAATATGATAAAATTGTAATAAGGGAAAATAGTCACCAACCGAGCAATAAGAGAGCACATTCGAACAGTCCTATTCACTCGGAAGATCTTGTTAACAGCAAAGCGAACAGTGCTCAGGCCACCCAAGTATCTAAGAAAACCAAAACATCATCGTCTAACAACAGGCCGAAAGCTCATAAATTGACTCCAGGGACAAGTCAATCAATCACATCATTTATGAAAAGAACAATGACAACTGAAAAAAATGAATCTTTAACTCTGGACAACCAATAGCAATTACAGCGGAAACCAAAAAGTTTACCAGACAACCACACGCTGATTAAACAAGATATTTACATAAACATTATTAAGCGAAGCAAAAATGACTTTGAAGAAAAAAAACTAAATCCACCGAGGGAGCCGTTGGCCACTGGAGCAACCACAGACCAACACTACCCAAAACAAAAAATTGAAACTGAAAAAACAATCAACACTCATCAAAACCCTCCCAATACGGCTGGTCCCCGCGGGAGCAGAAGACCAAAACCCTCCATCCATAAAACATTATCACAAAATATATCATCAAGTAGAAACAACTACTTACAACTCGGAACTTTCAATGTAAGAGGTCTAGTTGGAGAAGGAAGACTAAATGAACTAGAATACGCCCTACAAAATATTAAGTGGGATATAATCGGCATGTCCGAGGTTAAAAAGGAAGGAACGAAAATCCAAGAATACGAGCACTACGTGCTTATGTACACAGGGCAAAAAAGTGGACATAATGGAGTTGGTTTCCTAATAAAGAAAAAATGGAAAGGAAATATAATAGATTTTATCTCTATTTCAGATAGAGTCGCTAGACTCGACATGAAATTTGGAGATAACTCATTAAATATTATCCAAGTATATGCACCCACAACGCAAGCATCAGATAATGAAACGCACAAATTTTATGAGGATGTCACACAGACTCTACAAAACACATCAGGACATGTCATGGTAATCGGAGACCTAAATGCAAAAATAGGGCAACCAAATCCAGAAGAAAAAGCTGTCATGGGCCCTTGGGGATACGGAACTAGAAACAACAGAGGAGAAACATTAATACAGTTCTGTATACAACACCAACTAAGTATAACAAATACCTTCTTCATAAAAAACAGTAAAAAGAGATGGACTTGGCTGTCACCCAATGGAAAAACCAAAAATGAAATAGATTTTATTCTGGCCAAAAATTTAAAGATAATAGTCAACCTTGAAACTATAAAAACTACATACCCATCTGACCATAGATTAATTCGTGCTTCAATAAATTTGGACTTTAAAATTAAAAAAGATAGGAAAACATATGGATATAGAAACAATGAATTACTACCACCTGAGAAAGATTACCTGAAGCATACCTTCCAGAACCTATCCAAAAAGTTCGATATCCACACAACAAACCTTCAACAAAAATACACAGATATCACAAACACCATAAAAGAAAGTATTCAAATGATACCCAAAAGAGAAAAGACCGAATATTACAAATTTTGTCCTAAAATAATCAAATTGATACAAGAAAGAACGGAATTAAAGAACAAAGAAAATAAAACCAAAGACGAAAAGAAAAAGCTAACAAAATTGTACAGGAAAATTAAGAAAAAAATTTATAAAAATAAATTGAGGTTTCAACTGGACAAGATTGAAGAAGAAATTAAAACAAAAGGATCAGTCAAGAGAGCACAGAAGAAGTTAAAATTATCAAAGGAATGGATACCGTCACTAAAACAAAGTAACAACCAAACTACAACAAATCGAGAACAAATAGTTGACGTAGCAACGGAATACTACAGACATCTCTATAGTAGCAATACCAAAGAATACTCATTGGATACTTATCACCGAGAAGAAGCACTAGATGTACCACAATTCTTGACATCTGAAATCTACCAAGCTATAACAAACTTAAAATCTGGAAAGAGCCCAGGAGAAGACGGTATTCCAAGCGACGCCTTAAAAGCAATTATAGAACCCATTACTCCTATCTTGACAGATCTCTTCAACACAATTTTTCAGCAATGCTCTATACCTCAAGAATGGGAAAACTCTATCATCACATTGCTTTACAAAAAAGGCAGTCATTTGGATATTGGTAACTACAGACCAGTTAGTTTGCTACAAACGATCTACAAGCTGTTTACTAGCGTAATATTAAGAAGAATTAGAAATACCTTAGAACGCCATCAACCAAGAGAACAAGCTGGTTTTAGACCAAAGTATTCAACAATGGACCACATATTTACTTTAACCCAAGTTATAGAACGGTACAATGAATACAACAAACAACTCTACATAGCCTTCATTGACTACTCCAAGGCCTTTGACACTATCTCGCATCAAGCGTTATGGAGAGCACTAGAAAAACAAGGAGTAGAACAAAAATACATTCACATTCTTAAAGAAATATATTGTCGAAGTACAGCTACAGTTAGAATGGATAAAGTAGGAAAACCGTTTGACATAAAGCGAGGTGTGAAACAAGGCGATCCCATCTCTCCCAACCTTTTTACAGCATTGCTTGAACATATTTTCAATAAACTGAACTGGGACGGAATGGGAATCAGTATCAACGGAGAGCACCTAAGCCATCTACGATTTGCAGATGACATATTTATTATAAGCGAAAGCCATGATGACCTTACATACATGATGCAGACTCTAGATACCGAAAGCCGTAACTGTGGACTTCTAATGAATGCCGAAAAAACTTGTCTTCTAACAAACAGCGCAAAAATTAATCTACAAGTTCAAGGTCAGCTGGTTAAATACGTAGATGAATATATATATCTCGGACAAAGCATATCATTTAAAGACCAATCATTGAGAGAAGTGGAGAGAAGAATTAAATTAGCATGGAACAAATACTGGTCGCTGAAACACATATTTAAAGCAAAAGTTCCTATAGCTATAAAGAAAAAAGCCATGGACTCAACAGTGCTGCCTACTCTACTCTATGGCTGTCAAAATTGGTCTTTAACAAAAAAGATAATTACAAAGCTGCAAATTTTCCAACGCTCTACAGAAAGAAGTATGCTAAATCTACGGTTGGTCGACCGCATCAGAAACAAAGACATTAGAGAAAGCACCAATATAATCGACGCAGCCATTTTAGCTTGCCAGCTGAAATGGAGATGGGCTGGTCATGCGGCACGGACATCAGATGGAAGATGGTCAGAACGCGTGCTGCACTGGTACCCACGGTCGGTTCGCCGAGCGCGCGGGCGCCCGCTCCGCCGCTGGCGAGACGATATCGAGGACGTTGCCGGCTCTACCTGGACTAGACATGCCAAAGACAGGAGTCTGTGGCGATGGATGGAGGAGGCCTTTACCCGAAGATGGGTACCCGAATTTAAAAAATAATAATTGTAGGACTTAACTTGTACAATGAGTGAAGTGAATTTTTTTATAGTAAATTAATTTATAAATTTTATTTTATTTATATACTAACTCGTAAACATGTAATAATCAAATTTTTTTTTATTTTTTATTTTTCTAATTATGTTCTACTTTGTGTTATAAATTTTTGTATTCTATATTTAATTTTGGTAATAAATGGCTTATTATTATTATTATTATTATAAATAATAATTATAAATTATATTCATAATTTGAAATTTATGTAATTTTTCTAAATCCAATTATAGATAAAGTATCATTTTTTTCCATCCATGTATAAAAAAACACGCTTGGTAATATAGGGTAGATCGGGTCAAAACGATACAGGTAAGGATCATGGTACCTTAGAACTTTCATTTCAAAACAGAAATGTATCAAATCAACATTTATATTTATTTAATAGGACTAATTAGGGACACTTCAAAAACCAAAGCAAAAGACGTTGTCCAGAAAGTATTATCACTAAAATGGAAATGGGCCGGGCACATCCAAAGATTACAAAATGAGAGGTGGTCTAAAACAATTATGAATTGGGACACAATACATAAAAAACGAAGAAGAGGAAGGCCTGCTATGCGATGGGATGATGACATCGTGAAAGTAGCAGGCAAAACATGGAGCAGAGCCGCTAGAGATCGGGAAAAATGGAAAGAGCTGGAGGAGGCTTTTACCGCTGAAAGCGGTCCTTACACATAATTTTATATACCTATGCATAGATACATATTTAAGTTAATTTTATATTGTGCAAGGAAATAAAAGCTTTTATTATTTATTATTAATTAGGGACACAACCAGGTTCACATTTTCCTGAAATTTAATATTTTTATTAAAATAACAATCAAATACGAAACATCGGCTTATTTCGATTTTGCTCCGACGCGACGTATGCAAAAAGGTAAAACCGTATACTATTATCATATTGTTTCGAAACCAAACTCGATGAAACGCATCTTCTACAAAAAAAAATCATAAAACTCTTTCAGCAAATCATGCATTGTACCTAACCTTCATCTGTGTGGCTTGCACTAAATTCTTCAAGGCAATATTATTATACAAATGCTATCATTAGTTTTGCATGTCCAGTATTTTACCCCGATATGCCATTATGTAAGACCTCCCCTAAATTCGAAGAAAAATGTGACGTGGACGTGCTTCCCCGAGCGCGTCTGAGCGCTAACTGACGTGCCAACTTGAGGTGAATGTGAGTTTTGTATGGAAAAAATGTATGGAGAAGTTTTATTGCATTTTATATTGTTCATAAATGAAAAAGTAAATTTTTTGAAAACAAGATAATGCCACGCGGTATAGAGAAATATAAAATCTACAATTTCGTATTATTTTCAAATAAAAATATGCTGTGGGTCTAAAGATATTGGTACCTAACCAGACCCCATTTTTCGACATTTTCAGCGGTTCTTGCGACGGTAAAAACGTATTTTTTTGAAAATGTTGTATAGAACTGGCCTGTTTTTATTATCTACTATTAAAGATGAATATATTATCAGTAATTTTGTATCATTATATCCTCACAATTGTGATTCCTGGTTTTTAAATCGGTACCTGAAAATCATTGAAATACGTGTGTGAGTGTGAGCCGGGCCTTAAACAAGATATTATTGAACTTGCCAAACGATAACGAATTTCATTATCAGCAATTCAGCATGCCACCTGATTATTTATTGATGTTCATATGTCATGATTACAACATACGATGGTATTTTGATGATAATATTATCACCTAAATAAGTAGCTTATCTTAAGGCCCTTCCACACCCTAGGCTACAAGAAATTGCCTACCGGTGGTCTACTCACAAACAGAAAACGAAATTTCGTAACAATATTCGTTTGTGGCATTTTAACAATATTTTAATATTCACATAAATACCGAAAATAAAAATAGAATAAAAATATAGGATCACGACTGTAATCCCCAAATACGGTAGACATCCTCTCAGATCTGCATGCACTTAGATCCTTCGGTTCGAATCCAGGCGAGCATAAATGGATTTTTCTGTTCGAAAATTGATATGCGCATCAAAAACACGTGCTTACAACGGTGAAGGAAAACGTCGTGAGGAAACCAGTTAGTGTTCTTATAAGCGGCGATGGGCTTGCAACCTTTCACGTATGGAATGCTAACTACTGCAAAATGTGGGCATGTGCTAAATATAATGTTTGGACGTGCCTCTGACTACCCCCACTAGACATCTTCAAAGGATCTAAGCGCCTGAAGATCTTAGAGAATGTCTACCGTACTTAGTGATTACAGTCGTGATACTATTTATTTTTATTTATTGCCTGTTTAGCCTAGTTGTGGACTGGCCATCATCTGATAACGTATTTGAGGTGGTTTAATGCCCTCGATAGATGTTGTACCTACATAAATCAACAAACAAGTTAAGCGTTATCTTATTCGTATAATCAAAATACAATCCGTATTTAAATAATATAATTAAAAAACTAAAAACAAAACCGACTTCATGTTTATACTTAAATAAAAATTGTAGTGGGGGGTGACTCCCCCCTCCGCGAGATCTAGTGGCCCCTACCCCAGCTAGCCCTCTACTCGGTGTACGCCAATGAAAGAAGGGCAAGTTCTATAGTTCAAAAGCACTATCACTACATAGTATAAAGCAAAGTCGCTTTCCGCTTCCCGCGTATGTATGTATGTTTGCTTATATCTTTAAAACTACACAACGGATTTTGATGCGGTTTTTTTTAATAGATAGAGTGATTCAGGAGGAAGGTTTATATGTATAACTAGCTGACCCGTGCCCGCTTCGCTGTGCGTAAGACATTTCTAATACCATCGTTGACTTTTTTGTAGACGTTTTTAAGGTGTACAATACTGTAGTACATTATTTTGATATATCTCGTGGGGTTCAGCCAGCATTTGCAATGTAAGCGCACAAAAATGTGTTTATTTACGACATCACATTAGAAACCTCTAAAATTATCAGTGTTTCTCTACTATATTATGCATGTATTATACATATAAACCTTCCTCTTGAATCACTCTGTTTATTAAAAAAAACCGCATCAAAATCCGTTGTGTAGTTTTAAAGATATAAGCAAACATACATACAGACGCGGGAAGCGGAAAGCGACTTTGCTTTATACTATGTAGTGATAACATGCTACCCGTGCGAAGCCGGGGCGGGTCGCTAGTCAATTATAGAATTAAAACTATCGTTGTGAAACGTCAGCAATACAAAGGAAAAACGTGGTAATTAGCCGTATTTCTATTTAAAAAGCACTATCAATGCCCATAAATTTTGAAGGTTTCTCTCGATTTCCCTGTTACCATCGATGCTCACTTTGTGGTAATGGGACCACCTCGGAAGTATAGGCTTTCAAACAAAAAAATATTTTTGTAAATCCGTCCACAAACGCCGGAGTAATCGCGTAACATACACACAGGCGAATTGAGAACATTCTCCATTTTGAAGTCGGTTAAAAATAGGATCAAGACTGTAATCACCAAGTACGGTAGACATCCTCTCAGATCTCAAGACGCTTAGATTCTTGAAGATGTCTAAACTAAAGATAGGTAGTTTAATTACCATTCCACATGCAACAGGTTGCAAGCCCATCGCCGCTTATAAGAATCTAAATGGTTTTCCACAATGTTTTCCTTCACCGTTACAAGCACGTGTTTTGATGTGCATATAAATTTTTCAAACAGAAAAATCCATTGATGCACATAAAAACAATTATGTAAATAATTATAAGTTGTTACTGCTATATTTTTATGTGTTATGTATATTAAGTGTCTTGAACTTATGATAAGATATGACTCTTAGTGATAGCTTTATAAATATATTATTCGGTCAAGATCATAGCGCCCTAATGAGATGATAACATCCTGAGAGATAGGGAGCTTGAAGGCCTCCCATCATGGCTTAGCGACTGTTTAAGCCATGAGCGACTTTTCGTGTATGCTGCCCGAGATACACGAGGCATATATTCAAGCCAGGATAGCAAGATAGTGATAGTAAGCTGCTATCAACCATGACTGTCATATTCGAAATGTCATGACATTACAGGTCAAAGTCAAAAGTTATTTATTTCAATAAAATCACAAGGATCACTTTGAAATGTCTTAGGAGCTAGGATGCCAGAGAGCTATGGAAAGAAGCATGATAGGAGTAAGAAAGAAAGACAGATCTAGCAAAGTCAAACTAATAGACAAAACCAAACTAAGCGACATCCTGGAAAGAATAGGCCTACAAAAATGGAGATAGACCTGCCATATGTTGAGATCCAGACAAGACAATTGGAGCCAAATTACAACGCAATGGTATCCTAGAGATGGCAAAAGAAGTCGGGGACGACAATGAATGCACTGGGCTTAAACTTATTGCGGGATCCAAATGGAGAAGAGTTGCTCAGGACCGTAAACACACTGCACACTGTGCTGAGAGACATTTTATAGCACAACTTCAACCTACAACAATCCAACAGTGTCTAAAAGTTCAGATCTCTCACCCAGTTCAAAGGGCTAAATAAAAATAAGGAGCTAGGTGAAGCTACACCTGTTCCTGTCTAGTAGAAACAGGCAACAAACACTACTTTAATATAGCGGTGAAAAATTTAAATTTGTATTTTTTTTGTAATGGATAAACTAAAAAATTACTGAACCAATTTCAAAAATTCTTTCATCTATAAAAAGCTACATTATCTGTGAGTGATGTAAGACATATTTAATTTTGAAAAAAAATTGGAGATACCCACATAAAGTGCAAACTGATCCATCATAGGAAAAAACCCTAAAAATATCAACATCATTTTAACTCTATTTAGGTATACTATTTTATGATTTAAAACTCACATATCCTGTTAATTTTATTAGGAATAAATAACACATAATTAAATTAGGTAGGTAGGCCTATGCACTGAAATTTATATGAATTAATTGAAATTATCAGTAATAGGCTTGCAGCCTGTTCATATGGAATGCTAACTACTGCAAAAAGTTTGGACATGCCTCTTGACTAGTGGCTACCTCTTAGACACATCTTCCCTGCTCATATCCCACCTAAGTGGGGTCGGCCCAACATGTATTCTTCTTATATTGCCCTCTATCAGCCAATATCTCATCACTCACACCTTTCTTACCTAAATCATCTTTCACACAGTCTATCCAGCCTTTCATTGGTCTACCTCTACTTCTACATCCATCTACTTCTTCAGATACATCGTCAATGGACTAATTGCCTGATGATCTTAGTCTTGTGCCCAAAGGCCCCGACCTGCCCTAAGACAGCCTTGTTTGTACCACTATGAGAGAAATTTTGTTCTTGATAGCGATTATTCTGGATATAGGACGAAAGTGGGTACACTTTTAAATAAACACAAGAATTCAGAAAACTAATATTACATATGCGAAAGTAACTCTGCCTGTGTTGTTATCACGGCCAAACTGCTGGGCTGATTGTAATGAAAATTCATATAAAGATAGCTTAAAGTCTTGGAGCGGACATATAGGCTACTTTTTTTCCCAACAATTTTAATGGATTTTCAGGAATTTAAATATTTTACGATAAAGTCAAAAGATATTTCCTGAATTTACGCTAAGTCGCGGGTAAAAACTAGTTCAGAAATAAATAATATACTTTACTAAGGTACCTACATGATCTATTCAATTTCGCTGGTAATAAAAACTAAATATATTTAGAACCAGCACAGCAGTAGGCCAGTGGGATAAAGAAAAGCAAAAATAAAATCATTTCTATATTTTCAAAAGATTCTAGGAAGAAAGTAAAAAAAACTTTATTCCTACTTACTCTGTGCTCTTGAACTTTTTGGAGGCGAACCGCGTTATTTACTATTCTACAACTCGCGATAAAAACCTATTTATAACCACGGAGTCTGAATGAAACGTGTTCGTATCGAACAAATAAAAATTCAACTCACCAAAATATTCACGCAGCACGCCGAAAAACAAATCCCTTGACTTAATTACAACTTACACGCGGTTTTATCACTGTAAAATCATGCAGCAACGTGGCGGTTGGTTATTTTATTCACAAAATACAAGTTGCGAAGTAATTTCGGCGATTTAATCGCTGGAAAACATGTATACGCGGGTAGGAATTTCAAATTATTTTGATTTTTCTTTGACAACACGTCCGTGCGTCAAACTCGTTTTACACGAAGGTCACCTTGAAGTGGCAGTTCTAGTGATGGGGTACTTTATATTTCGCCAAACCTTGCAGAATCGATAAGTCAAGTCTAAAGGTTTTTATTTCAATACAACAAGGATCACTTTCAAACGTCTTAGGAGCTAGGTGAAGCTACGCCTGTTTGTGACCAAGCCTAGAAGATTCAGGTAACAAACACGGCTTGGGGCCTATCAATATCATATCATTTTTACATTTACAGCATTCCTGTGATCATAGAGATATTTTATTTCATATTTTTTTGTGATTTATATCGTGTATTTAGTAACTCCAAAAATATAAATGAATGAATAGTGTATATTAGCATTATGATTGCTTAGACCCCGAGTAAATAAGCATCTTGTTGCATCATCTTCATCTATTATTTGATTAAGTAAGGGACTAAGGAACAGTATTAAAAGATGATAAGTAGATCGATATTAGTAATAAAAAAATTATCGTTCCAACCATGGAATGATCTTTGGTTCCAACAAAGTTAAAAGACGTACTCTTACTATTCCACTGGCGTCGTCGTTTCGATGCTACGATGTTCACAATGCCAGTAAATTGCTACATCTCTAGATGGTCATATTTGTATTGCCATCATAAATACTATTACTACCATTTAGTAAATATTGCTGTCCGGTCTTAAGATTTATATTCGTAGAATAGAAGTCTTGTAAGTTAAATATATTTGACACATTTTTTTATAAGAATCCTTTTGTTTACGGTCAGGTATTACGAAAATAATAACAAAAATGTAACATATTACATTTTATTAAGATTTCCCGCATTTCACAACAGTAACAACTTAAAAACATTATTAAAAAAATGATTTTGCTTTGCAAAATTGTATCTAAAACACTAATCTAAACTCAAAGGCGGACTTGCATCAAATTCTTCGGCAAAATGATCTACACTTTTATCTTCTATGAAATTCAATTTCACTGGCACACTCCTTATATAGGTCCTTTTTACTGAAATAACGGGACTCTTTTCCCGACTTGTAATTCTTGCTTTCGGACTTTCCTGGGGTAATTCATTTACTGTGGCAGCACTGTTGACTGATATGAGTGGGCTTTGATAAGATTTTTTCGCGTTCAAAGATTTATTTATAATATTGATAGCGGTCAAGGGCGGTGGTTCACCATACATCTTTAGTTTCGCAATCTTTTCGTTTACTTTTTTCTTCCTAAGCATTGTTTTGGGTGATAATTCTTGCGTTTCGTGTTTGAAAGAGGACTCAAAGTCTAGCCCTGTAAGATTGAGATTCATATCTTCGTTTCTATTTGGTTTGAAACCTTGTGGTGTATCTATAAACATTTTATTTCTAGCAAAACTATAATCGCTATTATTAAACCTGTATGGAGATTCGTTCTCGCTATTATTAAAGCATTTGATGGCTGTATAATTACTTTTTATTGCTGTACAATCATCACAAAACTTTCGTCTATCTAAACCGAACAATTTCTTATTTAGATCATCCACTATCTCTCTAGCTTGCAAATTCTTGGGAGTTTTAGTAAAATGCGTAAACTCCGTTACCCGAAACTGGGGTATATTCTTCCTGGTATTGCCAGCTCGCTTTAACAAATTCGCACACGCGACTATCTGGCCAGTGTCTAGAATGTTTTCAAATCCAAACTTTTTCACACCACCCCAGAAGTTAACACAGATTATATTTTTATCGGCGTCCGTTATGTAAGCGTTTTGAAAGTTTCTGTTCGATTCGAATTCTCGATGACTCGGTTCGATTAGAAACACCATGCCGACTGTATCGATTTCGTTATAATCGGTTGTCATTGTAGGGTTGTTGGTAACATCACTAATTTTGTAGCACATTCTTTTTAGTGACTGATGTTCAACTGTTTCTTTTTTGTTTTTCGTCGGTCGAAATACAGACTGTCTTCCTGCTGTTATTTGTATTTCTGAATACCTGTAAAATAAAAATAAAACAAATATATTAATAAAAAACCGGCCAAGTGCAAGTCGGACTCGCGCACGAAGTATTCCATGCCATTATTTATAAAAAAACGGCAAAAAAATCACGTTTGATGTATGGGAGGGGCTCCCACTTAAACTTAAATACTTATTTTATTCTGTTTTTAGTATTTGTTGTTATAGCGGCAACATAAATAAATAATCTGTGAAATTTCTGTCTAGCTATCACGGATCATGAGATACATGTGACAGACAGACGGACAGCAAAGTCTTAGTAATAGAGTCCCGATTTTACCCTTTGGGTACGGAACCCTAAAAACTATCAAAGTTAAAGTCAAAGTCTTACCTCATAGCTGTTGGAACAGTATTCATGATTTCAATCGAACTGCCTTCTTGAAATAATTCCATTATTGCTTCGTTCGGTTTCCATATTGATAGCATTCCTGTAAAATTAAATAAATAAATATTGGTGGACATTATCACACAGCGCCATCTAGCCCCATACTAAGCAAAGCTTCTTTAGGTACCAGAATATTGATAGAATTCTTATATACATTGTTTTTTGGATTGTTTATGACTTACCTTTAGTAACGGCCATTTTATTGTCTATGGTAGCAATCCTTCCTCTAGCCAGAGTCACAACGTTCCTACAATGAATTTGATCTTGTAGTCTATTCTCTATGGCTTGTAGTAACTTTTCCCGATATTTACAAGTGTGGTCTTGTAGTAATTGCACTTGTGATGTTGTTAAATGGGCCTGTAATAAAAATCACACTAATATTGTAGGTAACTCTGTCTGTCTGTGTCGTTATCACAGCCAAACCGCTGAGTCGTATGTGATGAAATTTTATATAGAGACAAGCTGACCCCGCGAACTTCGTATCGCTTTAGAATTAACAAATGTTGTCTTAAGTCCCCGTCCCCGTTCCCGTTCCCGTTTCCGTTTCCGTTTCCGTTTCCGTTTCCGTTTCCGTTTCCGTTTCCGTTTCCGTTTCCGTTTCCGTTTCCGTTTCCGTTCCCGTTCCCGTTACCGTATTATCAAACCTAATAAAGCTCAAATTGACTCTGTTTTAGTTAAAAAACTTTTGTATGGGAAAAAGAAAAGGGCTGTATTTAGGGTGTTCCCGTCAATTATTCGAATTTTTCTCACCTTTTAAACCTTCCCTAGACCTCCACGAACATTTCAAGACTAAGATAAGATAAATCCGTTCAGCCGTTCTCGAGTTTTAGCGATACTAATGAACAGCAATTATTTTTTATATATATAGATAGATTAGTTTTTATACGGTGTGCTGTTGTGTATTTGAGTGTGTGTGTGTGTGTGTGTGTGTGTGTGTGTGTGTGTGTGTGTGTGTGTGTGTGTGTGTGTGTGAATGGTGTGTTGTGTATGTGTGCGACAAGAAGGTTAAGTTTTATGCTAACATTATAGTTTGATTTACCCTAAATTCCATAGGATCCTTGCTGAGTTTCATCATTTTGGCGATCTGCGATCCGCTCTCATAGTATTTCCTCTTACCCGATTCTAAGATCTCTGAATCTTGGGATTCCTGAAAAATACATCAAAAATTAATATAATCAATTTCTCGTGTTTGTAACCCAAATTTTTATGTTTTTTTTTGTGTATATTCTTTAGGTCTAAGTATCGTAGGGCATTTTTTATATCCCTAAGTGATAGGGGTCGAATGTCACATGATAGATGGACCAAGAAAATCATTGAATGGATACCAAGAGATGGAGTCAGGTCGCGAGGACGACAAAAGAAAAGATGGGCAGACGATTTTGTACAAAGTGAGGGACCAAACTGGATGAAAAACGCCAGAAATAGAAAATATTGGAAAGAAATGGGGGAGGCCTACGCCAAGGAGGCGACTACTACAAAATAATTTTATGATTTTAATTAGGACCGCGAATTACGTATTTAAGTTTATTTATATCAATCTAATAATCATATTATAAATTATTATTATTACTATTTTTTTTTTTAATTATTGAAATGTAAATATTATTTTGATTCTATAATTATAATTATTTTAATGCACGCTCAACGTAATTTAGAAAGGGTAGTAGAATAAATGGCTTTTTTATTTTTATTTTATTTTATTTTATTTAAGTGATAGGGGTGGCGTAAAGTTTGGGAAAAACTGAAAGTGCTTTTTTCTGTGGGATGTGAAATTTGACAGGACAATGTCTGTCGGGAAAGCTAGTAATAATATAATTATTTACCTGTTCAGAGAAATCCTTTTGCACTTCCTCATAGATCCTCTCCATCAACAGCTCCCTCTCCGCTTCATACTTTATCTGGTGAAGATGTTCCAATCTTTCCGAACGAGTTACTGGAAAAAATAAAATTAAAATGAAATAGGGGATAGTCAACACATCCAAACATTACATGTTACATGCCCATAATAAAACAAATTAATATAAAAACATAAAACCCGACTGCAAAAAATAATTAACAAAAAAAATTGTTATAACCCCTTTTTTGAGGAGGAGGGTGCCATATCACTAGTCACTACATAGTATAAAGCAAAGTCGCTTTCCGCTTCCCGCGTCTGTATGTATGTATGTATGTTTGCTTATATCTTTAAAACTACACAACGGATTTTGATGCGGTTTTTTTTAATAGATAGAGTGATTCAGGAGGAAGGTTTATATGTATAATAACATGCTACCCGTGCGAAGCCGGGGCGGGTCGCTAGTTTATAAATATACTAGAAGCCATATACATATACGCCATATACTAGAAGACCCGCGACAGACGTTGTCCTATCCAAATTTTAATCGCTAGATTAACGCACTTTGCTATGACGACTGATGTCAACACTGGTGTCAGATTTTTCGCACACCAACGCCATCTATACCAAAATCATCCTCTCGTTTTTAAACATTTTGGGGATATTTTTCGTATTTTATATTACCTAGTCTACGTTTTAAAATTTCTTTAAACTTTAAATTTCGTTAATGTTTTTTAAAATTTCATAAAGAGATAGCTTAAGGTCTTGGGAAGGACATAGGTTCCTTTTTTCCCAAATTTTTCTTATAATTTTCAGGAATTTTAATGTTTTACTTATCGTTTACTCGAATCTATGCGGACGAAATCGCGGGTAAAAGCTAGTAGATACATACGCTCGACATTACCCTTCTGGTGAAGTGGGGTAAATTGTTTTTTTTTTTTTATGGCAACTATCCTTATTTGGACATTTCTGCCAGAAAAATAAATACTTCTTATTAAGTGTGACAACTCACCTGTGCTGCCATCTTCAAACTTCTCCACAAACAACATAGGATATACCCTTGTCACGTAAACTTTCAGCCTGCATACTTTCCCGCCGTCAACTTTGACAGTTGACAGTTGAGACAAGATGGCGCCGCGGGTGTAACCCAACTTTGAGTGCCATGGCGCAGGCCGAGTCGAGTTGCCGAATATCTTTAGGCGAACTGCTGATGTGTCCTGGTAAAAGGAGGTAATGATGGGTAAAAATGAGTTATCTCTTACCCTGGGGTAAAACAGAAAGAAAAAAAACCAGCCAAGTGCGAGTCGGACTCGCGCACAAAGAATTCCGTACCTACCTATAAAAAACGGCCAAAACATCACGTTTATTGTATGGGAGCCCCACTTAAATATAAATTTTATTCTGTTTTTAGTATTTGTTGTTATAGCGACAACAAAATACATCATCTGTGAAATTTTCAACTGTCTAGCTATCATGGTTTATGAGATACAGTCCTGTGATAGACAGACGGACAGCGAAGTCTTAGTAATAGGGTCCCGTTTTTACCCTTTGGGTACGGAACCCTAAAAAGGGATAATTAAGAGGTAAAAAAATGTATTGCTAACTAGTTTCCGCCTTCGACTTCGCTCACGTGGTACATAGATAAGAAGTAGCCTTTATGCTATTGAAGGACATAGGCTATGTATTTTAAGTTTCATCCAAATCAGTTTAATAGCTTGGGCTTGATTATCGGCCGAACATTATGTATGTTACAATACCCACATTTTGCAGCATTCCATATGACAGGTAGCAAGCCTGTCAGGACACTGTGTAATATTAAACCATGACCCATGACTATGAACCAAACTATGAACTATGATACCTCCCACGGTGACACTCCTTGACAGTTGACCAATTCGGCTCCGCTTGTCACTATCTTACTGCCGACAAGGATCCTGCAGTCGTAGACAAGTTTTGACAGCATTTTGTCTATGGTACACTTAATGAAGTACCACCCATCTGTTAGTAATAACTCGACTTCTTTTGAGTTGGTAGCACTGTAAAGATTTTTTAAGGTTATAAAAAATCTGATTTTTAAGTTTAGTTAAAATTAAGTTCATTAAAATAAGGCCAAACACCAGTAATTTTATAAATAAAATATAATAACTACGTTCTAAAAACAAAACAGACGAAAATGCTATAACCAATCGAAAATTCTAAAGATGTTACTAGTTTTAATTTGACGAAAAGAGACAAGGTTTTCAATCCTACATTTATTTATATTTTTTGTTACTTTTTTTATGACTGTGATATTTGTGAATAACTCATATATTTTTACATGGTGATCCGATCTGGATGATTTCTTTTTTATTGTGTAGATAATACTCCAAAGTTGATCCCATTTAAATTGTAATTATGTAGGACTAATATTCCTTCATAATACTGAAAAAACTAATATCGTCCCTTGACTTTTCGATTAGTTGAAACATTTACGTCAGTTTTGTTTTTGGATTTTAAGAGGTAATTATTTTACTTTATGAGGGAGGTAAAAGTTTGTAAATACCTGCTGACACTAACGCCATCTATGTAATAAATCCCAGCAACACACAACACCATAGTTTTAGATGGTACGTCATCTTTTTCAAACACCTTTCTCAGTGAAGACCTTTCTGCATTATATAGTTCTTTGTCATATCTGTACTTTAGTTGATCTATGACATTTTGTACTGTACATAAAAATCCACCATTTTGAAATTTGATCTCGTATGAAATTAATTTCCATAGTATCAATTTTATATGATTGTCTAACCATCCTTCCGGGACTAGATTTTTGTTGACAGCGCTTATAAAAATTCTTTTTAACTCTTCTATATCTATTTTTATATGTGTAAGTTCATTTCTATGTGCCGCAAACTCAAATTTTAGTAAGTTTTCCAAACTAAAGTTTGTTATGTATGGATCTATGTCTGTTCTTTTGCCATTATTTAAATTTAGTTCTTTTAGTTTGTATACTTTATTTTTCTTATAATTTTCCTTGAATTTAACCTCTTTTGTGCATGTAATGTTTTCTGTCTTTTTATTGACATTTTTAGTTATTTTGTCCTTTTCATCTTTGTAAGGTATTTCAAATTTCTTTCTCTTTTTAGCTCTCGGACAAGAAAGTATGGGACTGCCGGACCGTTTGTTATTATTGGGTGTTTCTTTAAAATCTTCTGTGCAAAGACTCTCATCAAAGTTATTGAGAACTTGAGTATTTAATATATTGTCTAGATTCACTGCAATGCTCAGTTTTACATCTTTTTGCAGTTTAGGCTTATTTTTATCTTGAGTTATGTCATCTACAGATTTGGTAGCATCATTAGAATCATGTAACACTCTCAATTTTTTTAAAGCATCTTCAGAAACATCAACATTTTGATAACTAAACAAACTTTTATCAGACACTTTCACTGTATTGTTATTTGATTTTTTATTATCGTCTTCATCATAAGTATTTGCATCAATATCTTGAAATATTTTCTTACTTTTCGCTATAGCTTGCTCTGATACATTAACTTTTTTACTACTGGCTGTTTGAAAACCTTTAAAAGTATGTTCTTTTATTTCTGACATTTCAATGTCATTAAAAAGACCTTTAGTCTTTGCCATCACTTCTTTTGAAACTACAACTTCTTTCTTACTAGCTGTTCGGAAGCCCTTAAAAGAAATATGTTCTTTTAGATCTGATTCTTCAATATCTTTGAAAATATTTTTCGTTTTTTGTAATGCCTCTTTAGACACTTCAACTTTCTTCTTACTAGCTGTTTGAAAACCTTTAAAAGTGTATTCTTTAACTTCAAGAACTTTAATATCATTGGAAATTGATTCCTTTCTTTCTAAAGCATCTTTTGAAACTTCATCTGGTTTGTAATAATTAACTGTTGTTTTTTCATTCGTTATGTTGTTTGTTGCTAAATCATCCAAATCTTCAAAGATTTTCTTGCATCTAGCCAAAGCTTTTTCAGAGACACCCACTTTTTTGTTGCTGGCTGTTTTGAAGCCAACAAATGTTGTCGACTCATGTAGTTCACCTAAAGGGTTTTTATTGGCTCCTGTTTCTTTATAAATTGCAACCTCTTTGTTACTAGCTGTCTGTAACTTGTCATCAATATCCTGTAATATATTTTTACTTATCTCCAGTGCAACTACATTCTGGTTTATGTTTATGTCCGAATCTTTAAACAATTTCGTACTTTCAGCTATACTTTCTTTAGATATAGCTACTGCTTTATCATTTGCGGTTTTAAAACCACTAAAATGTTCACTATCTTTGAATTTTTTATTGAGATCTTGAATATTTTTCTCATTGACTCCTTCAATATCTTGAAATAATTTTCTGCTTTGAAGTAAAGCTTGTTGTTGTTCAGGTAATATGAAATTTTTGTTACTGGCAGTTTTGGATCTTTTAGGAGTATCTGCTTCTTTTTCAATATCATCAGGGTTATACTTATCAATATCTTGAAATATTTTACTAGATTTTGACAATGCAACTTCAGATATTCTAATATCTTTATTGTTTGCCGTTTTAAAACCAACAAAATCTTTTTTGCTCGTAGATGGTTGATTGCGATAATCTAAAGTTTGGATCTCTTTTTTTAGTTCTAATTTCTCAACTGAGTTACTAACGTCTTTATCAATATCTTGGAATATGTTTTTAGTATTCGATAGGGCTTGAGCAGAAATACTTATATTCTTATTGTTAGCTGTTTTAAACCCGTTAAACGATAATTCAGGATAAACCTTCTTTTCTTTTTTTTCACTTGAAAGTTTTTGAGGCAACATTTCTTTAAACTTTTTAATTGCAACATTTAGTTCCTCTGTTTCATCAATTTCTCCTAGATCGATATCCTGAAAGATATCTTTAATTTTCACCTTCGCTGCATCAGATATATCAATTTTTCTGTTACTAGCTGTTTTGAAACCCAAAAAAAGCTTTGTATTATTCTCACCATGGCATTTTTCTTTTTCTTCAAGAGACATTTCAATATTTTCAAACTCTTGTATAATCAGATCATCATTTATTTTATCGTCTAAATCACTTTCGGTTACGTTTTCATCGAGTTTGGCGATGATATTGTCTTTAGCTTTAACTTTTGTTTCTCCATTCTCCAAGTTATTATGATCAACAGAATCAAATTCCTCATCAAAATCTATATCTTTAAAAACTTTCTTACCATTATTCAAAGCTATATCTGATAAATCAATCATTTTATTACTGGCTGTCTTAAATCCAACGAAACATTGTTTCTCTGGTGGTTTCTTGATTGTATCACTAAAATCCATAGCTTTTGGTACTTTTTCTTTGTGGTCTTCAATCATTTCTTCATCTTGATTGAAATCATCATCCAACTTGATTTGAGATTTGTCACTGTCTATATTTGCAACTAACATTCCTTTAGGTTTTTCTTGTACTTTCAAATCAGCCGAGCTTACATTATTAATGCTTTTCTCATCACAAATTTCGACCAACTCAGCTAAACTAAAGTCTTTGCCATTTATATTATCATCTTCATCTAGCATGAACCGAGCTTTCTGAAATGAGTTGGTACCTATTTGTATAGACTTATTGCTGGCCGTTTGAAATCCTACATACATAGTTTCCTCCAATACATCAGAATGATCACAGAATGATGTATCTAAGGCTGCGGTTAAAGGCATATCTTGAAATTCTCTATATATAAAATCATTTTCTTCATCACTGCTAAATAGAATTTCATCTTTCAACCTATCACTTTGTTCATTTGCATCTTTTATGTTTTCTAAATTAGTTTCAATGCTTTTTCTTATAATTGGATCATTTTCAGAATTGTTTTGAATGATTTCACAGCTTTTTTTGATTATAGGACTTAATTGACAATTATCGTGAAGTATTAAATCTTCATCTGTATTTAGGCATAGTTCTCCCCCTAATATTTGCGAGTTTATCAAATGTTTACAAGTATCAAAATCATTATTTCTATCAATAAGAGGTATAGCTATTCTTTCAAATCTCTCAAATGACTCCAAAGGGACAACTAAAGATTTAGTTTCCGTTTTGCTTTTGGTTTTCATTTTTAAAACAGGACTCGGTGATCTTTCTTCAATGTTATCAATTTCCATTGCATCTTTTAGCATGATTATACTGTTAGCTATTTCTTTATAATCACTCATTTCATTTTCTTTATTTACAGTATCTTCATTAATATTGCCAGGGTTTTTATCCATACTCCATTCATTATTACTACTACTTTCTATGTGTGTTTTAACAATATGTAACAGTGTTATTGGAGATCTACCTTCTTCTATGACTTTGTCATGTCTTAATAAATCTGTAGTTTTATGGTTCTCATCTCTCATTTCTCTATCATCTAGTTGAATGTTGTCATTTGATGAAGTAGCATCTCTTTCGCTCTTATCATGTAAGAAAGAGACAGTTTCATCTACATTAGTTTGTGTGAATGTAGTTTCAAATTCTTGTGTCACTACCATGTTTTCTTTGTCTGTTTTGTCTTGTGACAATATGACAGTATTATTTTGGTTGTTTTGAGTAAAATCAGTGTCAAACTCTTGTGTCATTCCTTTGTGCGTGTCGATGAGAGCCTCTGCATCTTCTATAAAGTTTATAAGTTGAGTGTCAGAGACACATTGCGTTTCAAATGTGTTTATTGGTTTTGCTGCCTGAAATTTTAAAATAATTAATAAAGTACTAGCTGCTCGCCCCGGCTTCACACTGGATAAAAAGTAGTCTAAGTTTTATTCTGATGTATAAGCTATACTACTGTAAAGTTTCATTTTTATCCGTTCAGTAGTTTTTGCGTGAAAGAGTAACAAACACACACACAAACTTTGCATTTCTAATATTAGTAGGAAGTAGGAGGTTTCATTGATAGACAACACACATAGCATTACCTACCTCGTAAAACATTTCAAAGTAATCTGTGATTTTATTGTATTATATACCTTTTACTTACTTACTAAACCAAGGAGACAACTACTAATGAAGATGATACATAACAAATGTATCTAAGTAAAACTACATAGTATATATATTAGTAGAAATAAGTGCTAATTTTATTTATTTAAATACTTTACACTTATTTCAAACATTTGGGTTGATGGAAGGCCGGTAGAAAGGTTTATAGAATAATGCTTTTACTAAACTTTGGCAGATGGTTTAGATGGTGATTGAAGACATAGAAGTAGGTACTTACCTCATGACACACAGGCAATTTGTTAACTGCCAGAAAACTAGACTTTACCGCTTTCATGTCTTTACTTATCTTGGAGCTTTTTCCATCAGCTAATTGTATTGTCTTAATTTGAGAATACACGCTATTCAGCACATCTTGGGGTTTAATTGTTGTATTTTTATTATTGGTGGTGTTGTAGAGGGCTGAAGGTCTTTTAGTTGTGTTTTTCTTCAATAACAGTTCGAAATTCCGGAGGTTATTTGAATCGTTCATTGTTTGTGTAAATTGCTTTGCTGTAGGTACATTAGCCTAAAGTATTCGATGAGGTGGGTAATTTTAGGTATTTATCGTGTATGCCAAAAAAAGATCTATTTTGAGTAGGTTTTTCTGCAAATCAAATTCCTACCTAAAAAATCAAATCAAAAGATCAAACAAAACAAACAAGCTTCAAGCTTGTTTTGATTGATTGGACAGCCTTGGCTGACAGTGACAGACAGAACTAAAAGACATTACTTTTATTCTAGCAGCGATGTGTATACGCACTACATACTTTACACGGTTGGATGATTTTTCGCAGAGGGAATAGATTAACTATTCTAATGTAAAGGGCCTTAATATTTTTTTTTTGGTAGCAACATTTTAAAAATACTGTCAAGAAGATGTCAATTTTACGAATTGCCAACTGCTAGAAGCCAATTTTGTGTTATTCTCATTTCTCATCTCTTTTCCAAAAAAAGTAAATTCCAAAAAAAATCCATAAAACAAGCACGAAAATAAGCTATAGCTGAAAATCTGTGAAAATGTATACAGAGGTAGATGTTTTTGTGAGTAATTTCACTCTAATCGATCCAGAGATTTATCAGCTATGGATAGAAGGATGCTCATGTAAGTCGCTGAACACCTATGACAAAAACACCTAAAATATTATTTAAAGATGAATCGCAGCTTGTTTTAACTCAAACAAATACTTCATTTAGAGTTCCTTCCCTTCGTGTCTACTGTGTTAGTTATTGTTAATATTCAAACGGGGTTGATTTTGAGAGCGTATTTATACCAAATAGAACATTCAATAATCTTTATCCTCTCAATCTTTATCACTTGTTGATATTATTTCAGCTAGCGAAGCAGTTTCCACACTGCATCAAAGGAGCATCCTAAAACAGATGGTAGCACCTGTGGATCTCATCGCCAGCGATGTTTTAGATCACTACCGGTAATTTTTATTCTGTTTTACTTCATTTTAGCATAAGAAAATATTCAGCAAGCTAGAATTAATCAGAAATTTATCCCTATCTATAAAATAACCAAGAGAATAATATAACATAAGATATATTACAAAAATACATCATCCCCCAACCACGAGCTTTCACCAAATAATTAATAATATGAAGTTCATCAATACAATGTTTCAGTACTTTTGCCCTCTTGGAGAGACTACTGACAGTTCCATCGAAGCTGTCAGAGCAAATGATCTTTCAAATAGATGAGCTGACCAAGCAGATGTTGATTGAAAAGTAAGTGTTACTTATTCTAGCTAGAGTAAGTCCAAGTCTTTATAGAATTTTGTAGTCTACAAGAAACCCTTATAGTTTTGCCATGTCCGTCCGTCCGCAGCTTGGAGAGTTTAAGTGCTAGAATGCTGTAATTTAGCATGATTATACATAATGATCACATCAACAAAGTGGTACAGTAATATCTTACATACACTTACATACTCTATGGTGTGAGCTGTCGTTAGAAAGGTCTTTAAAAAACATGGGTTTGGTTTTGGGGAATCCGTTTGTGAAATAAAGTGCTAAATTTTGTCAGAGTCAGAGAGGGGGGGAGCGGGGGGTGCAATAGGCTGGTTGCAAATGTGTAAATCCGCCACTGTGCTTATGTAAAGTTATATTCAATCAAACATACTTCAATCCCTCGCTACACCCCCCTTAGGGGTTGAGTTTCGGGAGTTCCTTTCTTAGTGCACCCCTCCACACCAGAAATATTTATAATCTACAAATGTGAAGTTTCTAGTACCTGTGGTTGATCAGTCAGTCAGTCAGTCAATAATGCAAGTTGTCAGATAATGTTAATAGAATCTTATTTTAATATCCTAATAAATATTAAAAATGTGAAAGTTTGTGAGTTTGTATGTATGTTTGGGCCTCAATCAGGCCTTAACAACAAAACGGATTAAGTTGAAATTTGCTGTAGATGTAGATACAATGCCTGAATAAAACATTAGACTTCTTTAAAATATGAAAAGTATCTCCAAAATGATAAAAAAAACGCAACGGGATGATTTCGGTATAGATGATGCTGGTGTGCAACAAACAACAACATCACAGACTAAAATAAAAACATGCAAGTCTTTTTTTTTCGATTATTTAAATTTGACAGGATAACGTCTGTCAAGGGTAGGCTAGTAGAGAATATTTCTTTTTTTTCAGGTACTATGATCTCGATGATGCTGTAATAAGAGAACTGCTTGGAAAGAAGCTGTCTTCAAGGCATAGAAAAGATCTGGATGAGGTATTAATTATTAATGCTATGAAAGATATTGTTTGACTGGCCTTGCAGCTCAGTTGGTAGTAGCTCTGCCTTCTGTGCTGTAGGTTGTAGGTTCGATCCCCACCCAGGGCAAACATTTTTGTGATGAACATAGATGTTTGTTCTGTGTCTGGGTGTTACTATGTATAATAAGTATGTATTTACAAAAAAAAATATGTATTTATGTATTCTTATCAGTTATCTGGTTCCCATAGTACAAGCTTTGCTTAGTTTGGGGCTAGATGCTGCTGTGTAAAATATTTACCAGTATTTATTTATTTAGTGATGAGATTACCACTGATAGAGGGAAATGGAAGAATACATGTTGTACCAACCCCACTTAAGTGGGATGGGGGAGATGGACAGGAAGATAATAATGATCCCATATTGTTTAGGTTGCAGAGCGGTCCGGAGCACCGCTACGCTGCTGCCGACGTCAGTTCGACAACGTACGTCGCGTCTTCAAAGCTGTGGAAGAGATGCCTGGGAATGTGGTAGCTAATATCAGATCTACATTCCTGTTGTCGGATACCCTGGCCAAGTATGTGATGGAATACACCAAAATTACAAGCATTTTTTTTACATTTTTACATTAACTATAAATAAAATTAATATTGGTGAACCATTTAGCCCCAGACTAAGCAAAGCTTGAGTGGGAACCAGATTACTGATAGAATACTTTATTTTTTGTAAATACGCTTTGCTTAGTTTGCGGCTAGATGGCGCTGTGTGTAAAGTCCGAAAATATTTATTTACTAGCGACCCGCCCCGGCTTTGCACGGGTTTAATACATATAAACCTTCCTCCTGAATCACTCTATCTATTAAAAAAAACCGCATCAAAATCCGTTGTGTATTTTAAAGATATAAGCAAACATACATACATACGCGGGAAGCTGAAAGCGACTTTGCTTTATACTATGTAGTGATTATTTATTGGTATCTTCTTTATGTTTGTTTGCGTGTGCTGCTTTTTGAAAATGAGCTGAAGCTCTTTAGTTAATTTTTTTTATTGTTGTACATACTTGGTTAGTATTTTAATTATTATTCTTGTTTGAGCCTTCACCTTGTTCTTACGGCACCACACTGGAGCTCTAAATGGCATTAATGAAGGGATCATTGAAATAATGTCTCAAGCCGTGTTTGTTGCCCGATTCTTCTAGGCTTGGTCGCGAACAGGCGTAGCTTCACCTAGTTCCTAAGACGTTTCAAAGTGATTCTTGTGACTTTATTGAAATAAATGATTTTTTAATTTGAATTTGTTTCAGAAAATATGGTGCGGTCGTTTTCATAGCTTGTATGAGATTTGAAACAAGCAAAAGGAAATTGCAGTATCTAACCTTTGGAGATTTCTATCATTGCGCACAGGTGCTTATATTAATTACTTAACCTTAGAAACTTTAAAAAAGCCGGCCAAGTGCGAGTCAGAGACCTTCAGATTGAAAGTCGAGGTACCTCCCACTCGGCCAAATAATAGTAATCTATTTACAGGCTATAATGGGGAGTTGGACATACAGTTGCACCGGCCCAGAGTATTATGACACAGAAATGGATCGGGAACTTCTGCTGGAGCTTCGTGACCTTCGGATCCTGCTGGATAAGGAGAAGGAGCATAAGCAGTGAGCATTCATATCATTATAAAGTTAAAAAACCGGCCAAGTGCGAGTCGGACTCGCGCACGAAGGGTTCCGTTCCATTATCTATAAAAACGGCAAAAAAATCATGTTTGTTGCATGGGAGCCCCTCTTAAATATTTATTTTATTCTGTTTTTAGTATTTGTTGTTACAGCAGCAACAGAAATTCATAATCTGTGAAAATTTAAACTATCTAGCTATCATGGTTCATGAGATACAGCCCTGTGACAGACAGACGGACAGCGAAGTCTTAGTAATAGGGTCCCGTTTTTACCCTTTGGCTACGGAACCCTAAAAAAATATGTTTTGTTTTTAATAAATAAAAAACGGGGCAAGTGTGCGTCGGACTCGCGCGCCGAGGGTTCCGTGCAAACTTCTTATAGGTTTAAACAAGCAATTCTTATGTATATGTGTAAATATATATCTGAATCTTGTCTATCGAAAGGTTGTCTGGAAAAGATCGCTTTAAGCGATAAGGCCGCCCATAGTACATTTATGTTTGTTGTTATTTATTGTTTTCTTTGTGTGCAATAGACATTATCCATTTATCTATGTTTATTTAATTTGTTACAGTTTAGTGTGCATGAGGCTTAAGCCGAAACTACTGGAGAAGTCCTACCAAGAGCTGGAACTTAATTTCAGGTAATTTATCCATTTTTGTCACTAAGGTTTACGCTATTTTAGACCTAAACGCAATCAGAATAAGATCGATCCTGACTTTATTCTGTTAGAAACTGAACCCTGAAACTGTTGAACCCTTCGTGCGCGAGTCCGACTCGCACTTGGCCGTTTTTTATGTATCTATTTTGACCGGACTATTATGCTGCAACAATTATACGTACATTGTCCTATGTGGCCCTTGCTCAGAAAAGTGTGACGACCGCTGCTCTAACTGAGACTAAAGCAAACGCTAATTTAGACTTCATTTATGTTGAAGTGATACTGATAAGATTTATAATATTGTCTATTATTTCAGGTTGTACACTCGAGCTTTGGTCGGACTTGCCTGTAATCTTCATAGAGGAAGGGAGTTACGCTCCTTGTTCATCGAACTACTTGAAAGGTAAGCAGCTACTTAAGCCAGGTGCGGATTCCAGCCCTCAACTGAAGGTTGTCACAGTCACGAAAGAAACAATCATTTTGGTTTTAATGATACGTGAAATGAAAAAGGTCAAAATCGTTATATTAATTGTACCTAATTGTTATATCGTCAACAGAAATACATCGTCTGTGAAAATTTCAATTCCCTAGTTATCACGGATCATGTGATACAGCCTTGTGACAGACAGACGGACACACGACCTTCAGATTGAAAGTCGAGATACCTCCCGATTGGCCAACACGGCTTGCTAACATTGATGTAATGTAATGTCTTCCAGATGCATAGAGCCACTGCGACTTGGCTCTTGGCCGAAGACGGACTTGGCGCAGTTTCTATGCGCGTACGAACAATGCGCGTTGCAAATGGACGTTTTGAGGTACAAAGACAAACTGTCACATAGTCTTGCAAGATTAGCTTGAGAGCACGAGAAAATTTGTCTACGGGAGAGTAGACACAGTTCTTTGTCTACTCTCCCGTATACAAAGAACTATTGTGTCTATGGGAGAGTTGTCAATAAAACGATTTATATACGGGGGAACCTACAAATAACTATTTGTCTATGGGAGAGTATACCAAGAAAACTATTTGCCTACGGGGGAGTAGACAAAGAGCTATTTGTCTATTTGACAGTATACAAAGAAAACTATTTGTCTATGGGAGAGTAGACAAAAAATACATCGTCAAAAAAACTTCTGTCGAAGAACCTTTTCTCGGGTGCTTCATTTTACAAAATTTTATGACAATTATATTAAACTGATCCTAGTGATTTCAATGAATAACTTTGACAGGACTTAGTAGATTTAATTTATAGATAGATAGATAATATGTACACCAGAAATAAATAAAAAAAAAATCTTATTACGCGGCCTTATCGTTAAAAAGTGATTTATTTTAGGCAACCTGTAATTTATATGTGTAGGATTAGGTGATCTGGTCGCAAAAATATTTTGAAAAATATGTTTTTGTTTCAGGGAGGCTGATTTGAAGAGCGTTTGGGAAAGATACATGCGTGTTATAAGCAAGTGTCTTATAACTATGTATCATATTTAGCCTGTTTTTGTCTAACAGATGGCAGCACAAAATGTAGACCGCAATGGCCTGCGCACATTGGCGGACGGGACGGCAGTAGATTTAAAATTTATCAATTGAATTTAATAGTTAACCAATCGAAATAAGGTATTAAATCCTTTGTCCCCTCCACCAATGTGCGCAGGCCATAAGATGTAATGTTTCCGGATTAGAAATACCGGAGAAGTGCGTTTCTGACTCGCGCACCGAAGGTTCCGTACAAACTAGTGTTGATGGTTCATTGATCACGGAAATTAATTGTTAAGGGGCTGCCAGTCGACGATTGCTCTTTTTCGGAACGAGAAAAGTAATACTTCTGAACAAGCCACATCTCCTATTTTTATAAGTATATTACTTCCTACCTAGATTTCTATTAAGCTGAAAACATAATAGCAGAAACTTTTCACGATAAAAATATTATTTCAAAATGATACGTTTTAGAATTTATGATCGAAATATTTTATATACCTACTATTAAAATCAACTTGTGATTTATTGTTAAAGATAGGTAATATGTAGATCTAGATTTCTATTAGGATAGATTTTTGATAAGTAATTATACATAATTTATATCATTAATTTATTCGAAAAGCTAAGGCGGACCACGCGCGGACGTGTGTTTGTCATCATTGCAGCGGTCGGTAGGATTATTTATCGAAGTGATTAAAGATGGGTACATCTTTATTCACATATACTATACATTATAAAATAGGAGATGTGGCTTGTTCACAAGTATTTCTTTTTTCGTTTCGAACAAAAATAATCGTCGACTGGCAGCGTCTTAAAACGTAATTATACTTTACTAATATTATAAATGCGAAAGTAACTCGAAGTCTGTCTGTGACGTTATCACGGCCAAACCGCTGGGCCGATTGCGATGCAATTTCATGTAGAGATAGTTTAGTCTTGGTACGGACTACGGACATTATGATACTTTTTCCCCAAAATTTTTCGATTTTCAGGAATTTCAATGTTTTACAATAAAGTCGTCAAAAAATAGATTTACGAAATTTACGCAAACGAAGTCGCGGTTTAAAGCTAGTAATTTATAAATAAGAATTTCTAGTCTGTATGCAAATAATCATTTTAGAAGTAAGTATTTATTCGAAGTTTTTATCATGTTTTAATCGTGTTACTTAAAATAAATGTTTTATGATTCTTTTGTTTTTCAATTCAATGATAGTTACCCCCCACTGAACCTTATATTAAAATATGTATATTATAGTCACATCTATAATACCTATGGCAGAAATCCTCTCAGATCTTTAGGCGTTGAAATACTCAAATGAGAGTAGCTAGAGGCACGTCCGAACATAACGTTTGGCACAACATACAAATGTAGTTAGAATACCATACGTGATAGGTTGCACGCCCATCGGAAATATGAAATAATTGAACATATTTTGGAATTTAGAGAAATCTTTATTCCTATACTTAATACAAACTTAACATCTAAATGGTCAACAATAAGAAAATGAAAGAAGATAAACAAAAATATTACTTTTATTCTTTAATTTGGGTTGGAAGGTAAGGTTAGGTTAGGTAATATTACCCGTTTACTTATTTAGGTAAATTTGCCCATTAGATTATTTGGGTAATATTAACAATTTACTTATTTAGGTAATATTACCTATTTAGGTATATTACTTATTGTAAACCTTTGACATAGGTCGTTATGCGGGTTGCAGACCAAGAGCTAAGCTAGTTTAGTTTAGCTCGCATAGCCGACGTAGTTTTTCATACTTGTTGCATAGTTTGTAGTCTGCAGACAAGTATGAAAAACTACGTCGGCTATGCGAGCTAAACTAGCTTAGCTCTTGGTCTGCAATCCGCATTAGGTCGACCAATCGATTCGGTTTCTATGTGGGTGCGATTGACCAATCACAGTGCTCGAAATAGTTGACCTAAAAATTCCGAGCACTGATTGGGTCAATTCACGCTCCGCATCAGTGGAAACGCACCTTAAATGCCGGCGGACGGAAGCGCAGACGATTTAAATTGATAAATTTAATTTAATAGTTATCCAATCGAAATAAGGTATATATTCCAAAGCTCGGTAATCTCACAAAACTGCGCCGCGATTCTGCGAGCATTTAAATATGTATATACATACCTACCTTATTTCTATTAGATAACTATTAAATTCATGATAAATTTTAAATCCTCTCCGCTTCCGTCCGTCACTGTGCGCCGGACATGACTTTTATATAAGATTCTGTAGATTCCTTATATTTGTAGTTCAAAAGTCATACAATACGTCGTGGCAAACACCCTTAGTTAACACAAAAAAACAATAAATTCAATGCTGTTGGATAAAGTTTTATTCTAGGCGCACACCGGCCACAGAAACAAACGCCACCGCCAGCTGGCTTATGGCCTGCGCACAAAATTTAAAGTTTATTATTTGAATTACTTAAATAGTTATTTAATTGAAATAGGGTAAATATCCTACTCTGCGCTCCCGTCCGCCAGTGTGCGCAGGCCCTTATTGCCTAAAAATCAATCTTCACCCGCTGATTTTTATTCCTTAAAGTAACTAATATAGAATCTTGTACAGTGTATAATTCTATAATAGTTAGTATGTTGGTATTGTAATTTGAAAGCTGTGGGAATGGAAATCCACGGGTGAAGATTATTTTATGAAATTAGATTTTTGGGCAATAAGCCTGCTAGAGTTACAAAATTACATGAAACAAGCCATATGTATAATAAGTGGTTGGTAGCGGCCACAGGAAAAGCGACTCGGCGGCGTGTGGCGGCCACCGGCGACAATGGTGGCAATTCTGTTGTCTCGACAAACTGACTAAAATTTAGTAAAACTCAATCGCTCGTATTCCTTTTACATAAGTGCTTATTCACGTTGACTCGCGGGCGCGGTGGCGGGCGCGGTCACGAAATATCAAACATATCGCTAGTTAGCTCGCTACTTAGACCGCACGTGCGTTTTGAACGTGAACACTTGGAAATCACGTCATATGTTTGATATTTCGTGACCGCGCCCGCCACCGCGCCCGCGAGTCAACGTGAACAAGCACTTATAGTTCATATTAGCGTAACCTCAAAATGACAGTTCTTAAATTTGGAATATTTAGTAACTTTTTTTCGCATTTTTCATGTGTCAAAAGACAAAATGTAATTTTAGTCAACACCGATTTACATGTTGGCTAAAAAAAATTTAATAGGTACTTCCCTAAATTTTAGAACTGACTACCTGACGTAACGCGAATTACGGAATAGAAATAAAAGCGAACATAATTTACGAAATTTTAATCAGTAAACTATTGATTTTTATTTTGCCAACTGCCCGCAACCGTGGCTGTAAAATAGTCAGTAATTACGTGATAAAAATGCATGTAAAAATCAACAGTTACGTCTACTAAACTAAACACTAGATAGTTTTAAAAGTAATTTTAATCTGTAACTGTAAGTCAAGACTTTTTGCCACCAGCAGTGCAGCTTGGTGGCAGCGTTTTGTGGCTACCACATGACCACATGCCTGTGTGCAGACATAATCTAACTCGCAACTATTTATCTATCGTAATCAATCTTAAATTAGTTAGTCGTTGTGGCCAGCTGCTTGGCGTAGGAGTACATAAATCTTCTCTTTTATCCAATCCTTGTTGTATGGGGCGTATGTGTTGGTTGATTTTTGATACACAAGACAACTAAGGTCCGCTAGCTGTAAACAAAATACAGATTTTAACAATAGTTTTTTTTTAAAGCATCTACTATGGGAACCAGATAACTAATAGAATACTTATATACTTTTTTTTTGTAAATACATACTTAATATTTTTATATATAGTAACACCCAGACACAGAACAAACATCTATGTTCATCACACAAATATTTGCCCTGGGTGGGGGATCAAACCCACAACCTACAGCGTAGAAGGCAGAGTTACTACCATACCAACTAACCTGTGAGCCAATTGGACAGCTTATCTATATAGAATTAAAACTATTGTGGTTGTTACTCATTTTAACTATAAATGACTAAACTAATATTATATATGCTTAGTAACTCGTGTCTGTCTGTTACATTACCATGGCCAAACCCCTGGGTCCTGGCAGAGATGGTTTAAGGTCTTAGGATGGGCATAGGCTACTTTTTAACTCCCAAATTTTTTTTTAAATTTTCAGCACATTCAATGTTTCGATAAAGTTGTCAAAAATCGATTTCCTGAATCAACGCAAAGGTGCAGGTAAAAGCTAGTAATCAAATAGTTACCACTTGTAGCTGTGTTTGTGTGGTACCTAGATAACATACATACATAAAATCATGCCTGTTTCCCAGAGGGGTAGGCAGAGACCACAACTTTCCACTAGCTACTATCCTGACATACTTCTTTTGCTTCATTCACTCTTATCACATTCCTTATGCATGCTTGTCGATTTAGAGTACTCTTGACCTGACCTTTTTCTAGAACGTCATAATTTAGCTAGCTGTGCTGGTGGAAATGCTGCACTTGGATAAATAGCCACTAAGCTAGGTGTTAACAGTGCTGCCAAGGACGTACCAGGATTCTCTATAGGAGGAGGCAGTTTTATATATTTATAAGGTTCCGTACCAAAAGGGTGAAAACGGGACCCTTTTACTAAGACTTTGCTGTCCGTCTGTCTGTCACCAAGCTCTGTATCTCATGAACCGTGATAGCTAGACAGTTGAAATTTTCACAGATGATATAACAACAAATTAACAACAGAATAAAATAAATATTTAAATGGGGTTCCCTCCCATACAACAAACGTGTTTTATGCCATTTTTTATAGATAATGGTACGTGACCCTTCGTGCGCGATTTTTTTTAACTAATGATTATGAGTATCTCCCATTAGTCGTGGTGTCTCATCGTTATTACGGTGACATTGCTGAGAGCAAGGAATGATGGAAAAATCGTTTTTGTCAGTGACCGACCGCTCTTTTAGCTCATATAGAGGGGAGCAGCTGCCCTGCCCGTAACTCGATACGCCCATGAGTGCAGCCATAATCTTATGGCGCTAGAGATTGTGAGACTTCAGTTTGAGTATTATTATGATAACTTTTCACTTCTCATATTAGTCAGACTTTTATCACGTCAAAGACAACATAAGACTAGTAATTAATAATACAAACCTGATCAACGAAATCAAACAGTTGAGAGATATCGTAGGTAATTGTCGGCGTATTGGGATTTCGCCGCTTTAAATGTTCCTCATAGATCTTGCAGACCCCCTCCATACAGTCATTTACGCTTTCGTAGTCTGAGTATGTCCGTGTATCCGGCCTGGGGCCTGGTTGCACCAGCAAAATTGTATGAGACTGTAAAATATAACCTCACGTTACCGCCATTTTTTGACGCGAAGTGTTGTTTTTACACGGAAATGTTTAGGTAACTTACCATTCTGATAGGTGGGAGCTAATTGCATGTAATTAGATCTGTTATCCAATCGTTTTAGCTTGTAAATAAGCTGAAAATAATGTTTTCAATCAAATGTTTTATGTATGCACAAAACTACAAACGATCCACCAAAGAAAAAGAGTTCAATTGATTGAGTGAGTGAATGATGTAACTGAACTGTGAGTGAACTGAAATCAGGTTGAGGTCCTTGATAAAATAGATAATCTGTGGATTACGTACGCACTACGCACTACTCTACTGACTATCACGCACGCGCGAGCGCGATTTTTCTTTACAACCAAAAATAAAATTAAGAAGATGGTCTTTTCGAAAATATTTGATTAAAAAATAAAATATATTATAGTTTCCCACAATAATTACATATTTTGGGAAATTTTGATACTACTAGTTTTTAACTAAGACGATATTTCGGAACGCATCAAATCCATAGATTGACACAAAGAGCATTTATTATTGACATATTGACATCATTGACATAAAAAAAGAGATGAAGAGATTCTTCTTCTCATTCAGTGCTTTTGGTTTTACAATTTTTACATCAATTTCTGTTTCGTATTCGTACTATTATTACTACTGTATTGTTAGAAAATAATTAGTGTTTGTGTGAATGTAAAACAACCTTGCTCCTGCCTGAAGTTTGGCTTATCAAGAAATATCGCAGGTATTTATCAAAGAGCATATAAGTGTAAACAAAAATAATTAAAGTACCTACAAGGTGAATCAATACATTCGAATTTCGAACTGCATTTTATAAAGAAAGGAAGAAGGTTTTCGTGTAAAATTAAATTAATTGGCGTTAGTTTAGAACATAAAAGGATGTTCTGTTTAAAATAAGTATGTTGGCGTTAGTTTAGTTACCTAGAACAATGATTAAAAAATCCAAAATTGCAGATAATGTCGGAAGATCAATCTGAGGATTCAACACCAGCGGATAATGACACCATTAACGAAACTCGAAGTAACCCTGATATGGAAGAGGATAGTGATAATATCAACTTATTTAGCAGCGTGTGGGTCAAGATAGAGGTTCCTGATGATGATGATGATAGCCAGGCAACAAATGAAAATCCCTTGGATAAGAATTTGTTAGTAAAAAAGTCGACTTCGAAAGACAATGATAGGTAAGTAAGTATGTTATAAAGCTATATAAAGTTACATTATATTAACACCTGGATTTGGACTGGCCTTACAGCTTATTTTGGTAGTAGGTAGCTCTGCCTGCCTTCTGCTCTGTAGGATGTGGGTTCAATCCCCACTTATGTCAAACATTTTATGATTTTACATAGATGTTTGTTCTGTGTCTGGGTCCTTTATACAATTTTGATTAGTATAATACATTGATACATAGCCGATTTCAAACCATCAATCTTCAAATTCTAGTACCTACCTACCTCTAATTCGGCAAACACAGCTTAAAACTAACTATATATTTAAAGCCGCACCACCCTTCTTGTTAAATGTTCATTACAGTCCATCCTAAGGTTGCCTTGCAGAGATCGCTTTTAGCGATAAGGCCGCCCTTTGTATTAACTTTAAGTTTAATATAATTTTTTCATGTTCATAAGTTTTTGTATCCGTGTAGTAATCAATATAGTGTTATCTATTCATCTATCACCTTTTTAGGGTTTCATACCCAAAGGGTAAAAATGGGATCCTATTACTAAGACTTCGCTGTCATGGTTCATGAGATACAGCCCTGTGACAGACAAACTCACAGGGCTTTTCATGAACCAAGATAGCTAGACAGTTGAAATTATAACAGATGATGTATTTCTGTTGCCGATATAACAAAAAATACTAAAAACAGAATAAAATAAATATTTAAGTGGGGCTCTCATACAACAAACTCGTTTTTTTGGCGTTTTTGATAGATAATGGTACGGCCGGTTTTACTTATTTATAAATTTCTATGTTTTACAGTTACAGAAGAAGAGGATCATACAAAAAAGGTGATCCCAAATTCAAAACTCTCAAATGCGATCAATGTGACTATAAAACCAGTCACAAAAGCTGCCTGGCCTTCCATATTCTGGGTCATACAAATACAAAACCATACAGCTGCAATCAATGCGATTATAAAACCAAGTATCCAATGTCCCTAAAACGCCATACTTTTGTTAAACATGATGACGTTCCAACGAAGAAAGTACTACCAATTTTCAAATGCAACGATTGCCCATACGAAAGCCATTTTAAATGGAATTTGAGCTCCCATCAGAGAAAGCATGATGTATCGAAGCTACACAAGTGCCCCCAGTGTAACTATACCACAGCATACAAACACAGCCTTAAAAAACATAGCCGTAAACACAACAAACCCGAAGAACAAACTTACAATTGCGATCAATGTTCGTTCACTACCAAATTTGAAGGGCACATCACCAGGCACTTGGCAAAAATACATCATGTAGTATCAAGTAAGGCAAGTAGATGCGATCATTGCTCATTTTCCAGTAAAACTGGCTGGAGATTAAATATGCACAAGAAACGTAGTCACCAAGACAATCCAATTCGATGCGTTCATTGTGAATATCAGTCAATATATCGTTGTGCTTTTAAAGAACACAAACTAACTCATACCGAAGGCAACCAGCAATGGTTAGACTCTCTATTCAATAATAGTGCACATAAAAACATACAAAGTACAAAAGAACAACAAACTTTGGAGATAAAGAAGATGTGTGAAATCAGATCGAAGATAGATGATAGCAAGGATAATGAAAGTACAAATATTTACAATGAACTCAAGAGCAAACTGACAGACGATACCACTTACTATACTTTTAACCATGGTGATAAGAACAATCGAGGTTTGCCAATCGTCGCTCAGCAGTCTGAGCATGAGAAAAACAATCACTATCTGCTAGATCCCGACTGTGAGGTATCCTGGAGTAACATTCAAGTTATCGAGTCTCCGAGCCAAGACCGGCCGTTCCAATGCATAACTTGCAACTACAGAGCTAAGTTCAAAGCGTCCGTACAAAGACATTATCAACGGCACCATACAAGCCAAAACCGACCATACAAATGTGTGAATTGCGACTTTTCAACCAAAACCAAAGATCAAATTGCATTACACAACAAACGGAGTAGGTCAGACGAGATACTTATATGCAAAATCTGTGCGTTCACCTCTGTGTTTAAATGTCAGTTTGTTATGCATGAAAAAACTCACTATCCGTTTAAATGTGTGAATTGTGAGTATACATGTAAGAAGAAACCAGAAATGCAGAAGCATTTTACAATAGTGCATTTAGGAAACGGACTAAAATGCAGCCACTGCGACTTTAAAGCGACAAGAAAAGAAAGTTTGTTGTGTCATGAAGTGATACATACGGGAAAAAAGCCATTTCAATGTCATCTCTGCGAATACTCATCTGTGAGACGGTCTCTACTCGAGAACCATCTGACTAGATTCCACCAACCACTTACAGTGGAGGAAATAATTAATGATACTAAAGTGGAGTCGTTGAGAATAACGAAGTTGTAAATATAACTATTTTTTTACATGGGCTATTGTAACATAGCCGAAACGTCGGGAATATAAGTTAAAGGTAATTAGGGTCAAGGACCCAGTTGTGGTGCCATCCCTGGTTTTGGTCATTTTCAATTTTGGCAGTCAATAACTAAGCATAGCAAACAAACTTGTTTGAAATCTAGAGTTAATACTGGCCGTTTTGATTAGTGACAGTTGTGATTCGATAAACCTCCAGACTTGATTGACCACAACTAAATATTTTCCATTTTGTCTATTTAAATATGAATGATTAATAAATAATATATCTCCAGTTACAAAATCTTTGCTTAACCTAAGAGATAGATATAAATCTATTCTATGTTGTTTAAAAATCGTCGTTTTAACTATTTTTTGAATATGAACCGTTTGAAAATTAATATGTTGTTAAAATGCCCATAACCAGCGCTCTCACACTACATGATAAAGACCCGTGTAAAAATCTATAGTTATGTTATGTCTACTAATCACGATAGTTTAAAAAATAATGAAGTTGTAAATAAAGTATGGTATGGTAACCACTTTTGATTAGATGCTAGAGAAAATATACTATAACTAGATAGATCTACTGTAGATGTACCTATCTATACACAATCTGTATTATATTGTAGCTAATTAATAAAATAATAAAGTTATTTGCGCTGAAACGAATATCTACAGCTATTTTTCATCTTAATCCGTCTTGTCGTTTATTTTTGATTAGGGAACAAACATATAGCAGCCTTCCCACAAACTTTCGCATTTATAATATTATTAGGACTAAGATGAAGACTACTCTACGCTCCTATGTTTTTTTTCTTTAAAAGCTAATTAATTTAGGATTTTCGTTAGGTTCGTTTCGAGGCAGTGGTCCAACTGCTCTGTCCAATTAGTTGGACTATGGGCTACTCTATCGATACTTTCCTTTAGCGGCAACAGAACTACTAACATCAATTTTGTGTAAATTTCAACTGTCTAGCGCGGTTCATGAGATACAGCCCTGTAACAGACAGACGGACAGCGAAATATTAGTAATAGGGTTCTGTTTTTACCCTCTGGGTACGTATTTACGAAACCCTAAAAACGAAAAGATAACCTATGTTTTAGATGTATTGTACGAGTAAATAGATTCAATATGAAGCAGAAAAAAACAAAACATTAAATTGTACAAAAATATTTATTTACAATCTAAATACGTAGGCCGCTGCCTAGGGTAGCTTTTAAAAAAATACTTTTATTTTAAATCTAAATTTAATCGAAAGTAAAAGGATTACAAATTAATTATCTTAGATGAAACAAGTTCGAAGTTTGAACAAAGAATGAGAATATAAAACTAGGTAGTTTCCGTGAAACTCGCGATTGACGTCAAGCGACCACGTTCCCGCTGACGATGCGCCTCGTGAGTCCGATGCACCTTGTACCGCGCTTGGGACAGGTCGAGCCTAGCTCAGCTATATCCATACGTTAGCTTTGCGTAACACCTCCCCCCGAAGAACAGCGAGTATTGAAGCTTGTCGTAAATTGAGCTGGGGGTTGGTTGGGATCAACCCTTTTGTTGATTGGAAGAGAATAGACTCCTTGTAGTTCAGCTTGGCTTGCTTCAGAAATTTGGTGCGAGTCCTTGTTCCGATTAGGTCCATATCTTCTGTATAGTAGGTAGCTAATGAGTGCACATGCACTGGTTATAACCCCGTACATAGGAATTGTTGTGTGGTATAAACTGTAGTCGATGTCCTTTTGAAGATGAAGTGGCGATTGTAGCGAGATTTTCTTATTGGTAGCATGAAGGTGGTCCAAGTTGATAGAGTTCAATTTGAATGCTGGAGCTAAAGATGATGTCACGAGGTCACTCTCGGGTAGGTCCATTATCTTGATCGCTTGTCCTTTCAAACGATCGTTGGCGTTGGATATCGTGAAATCTTGAGTTTCCAAATAGCATTTCTGAGGAATTATAGCGAGATAGCTGCCTTGAAAAGTCTTGTAGAGATCTTGCCCACAGGATAGATGTACTTTCGTAGAAACAGGGAAGCTGATGCTGTAATGTTTCTCGTCGAGTTCTTCATACGCTGGTTTAGTTAAGGTGATGGTGGTAGGGCTGCATGTCTCGTCCCGCTGCTGCATAGATATAAGTTTCTGGATGCAGTCATCTGGTGATCGATTCTGCGAGTTCCTTTTCTCGTCGCAAATGTACCATTTACTGGTCTTCGGGCATTCAGCCTCAATGTACTTGAAATCTTTCTCATGGATAACTAGGTATGGGAAAGGAGGGATAAGGATCTCGTGCTTCTTATTGGGAATAATAGATAATTTATACATATCATATGTGGATGAGAGGATGATCGGAAATTTATATACTATAACTATCTCATTTCCTACGTAATAAAAGCCTAACCTAATTATATCAAAATATTCTCTAATGTCTAAATCTAAAACTTTTTCACTTCCATATAGTAATTTTAATTTGCGAATAATATCGCGAATCATATCTAATTTTAATACCGAATGATGAGCTGTGGAAGCCCTAATAAAAGCAAGAACATCCTGTAATTTAAGTATTTCTTGAGAGATAGAATCTACGTTATCTGTTAAAATCCTAAGGATTTGAACTAAATGCGCATACTTTACTAGGTCATAGTCCTTAGAAATTTCTACTTGTTTTATTTTATTCACTAATATTTCAATCTGATTCTGATTTTCTACAACACTATCTAAAATTTTTGAATATTGAGAAGTCCAATTTTTAGATAAACTAACATGATTGTTTAATTCGGTTACTAATTTATTCTCGTTCTCTTCTAAAGATTGAATAGCATTATTATAATGCAATGCATCTGTATAATCAAGATTACCCGTGATACTTTTAACTACCGATCCGAGACCATCTACGAGTCTTTTTACACGCTTTATCTCAAATGTTTCTAATTGATTAAGTACACCTGCAAGCTTTTTCTTCAAATAATCTATGTAAGGTTCAAATAATGAATTTGTTTGATTATTTAGATGAGAGCTAAAGTTATCTATCTGATTATCTACTGAATTTACTTTATCTTGCAAGTCTTGGAGATTTACATTTTGTAGAAAGGAATGGTAGTGGGAAACGAGTTTAGCTGAGCCTAACTTAAAAGGTAAAATGCCAGGCCCGTCATCGAGACTTTCAAGTTTTATCTCCTGCATCAGAGCTGGTGCCAGGAGCAGGTGAATTATAAGAAGGATCCTGTAACAATTGGGCGCTTTTAGGGAGACGCTTCAACCTAGATTTGGCAACGGGACCTCGCTTTTTCTTAGTGTAAATATGAATAGGGAGGTCTGCCATTACGACGTCATGAGTAAAACGAGGGGCTAACTTTTGTCTAGAAGCAAACGGATTTTTAACGAAAATCTGTTGCTCGGGAGAGTATTCAGCCTCTGGTTCTCGTTCCTTGTTTCGGTTATCTGTAAGGTCTTTACGAGTCGTGCTACACATGTCATGAATCGCGTTATAAGCTTTAGTCATCTTGTCTTTGTGGTTGGTCATGTACTGTTGTAGTAAGTGAGCTGAGAGATCTACGTCGAAAGGATCACGAGGATCATAATGTCCTGTAACTACATCTATTGGCTTGCACCTTGTAAAACTATGAATACTACTATTATATGCCAAAAGGGCGTAGGGCATTAAATTAATTACAGATTCGTTTTTCTGACCTAATTTTAAAATACGGAGATGTTCCAGTATCGTTGAGTGGAATCTCTCAACTATACCGTTCTCATTTGGTGTATGAGGAGCAATTCTATGATGCTGGATCTTATGCATCTTCATAAATTCTGCCATAAGCTGATTTGTAAATTCGGTTCCGTTATCGGTTACTATAGTGATAGGTATTCCGTGATGAGTACAAAAATGTAATAAAGCTTGTACTACACTTACGGCAGTGCCGTCTCTTAAGTGATATGCTTGTGCATATTTGGAGAATGCGTCTACGATTGTAATGAATTTCTCGCTTTGAATAGTCAATAGATCTAAATGAACCAGTTCAAATGGCTTAGTAGCGGGTGGTACCACTTTAAATTGTTGTTTTATCGGGCTGCGATCATATTTCGCTTGACCACAGATAGTACATTCATTTATGAATTTACTAATTTGCTCTCTCATTTTTGGCCAATAATATCTATGGGATAACGCTAAATAACATTCATTGATACCGCGATGGTTTGTCTTGCCATCGTGATACTTGTTTATAATTTCCTGCTGTCTCAAATATTCCCTAACGTTTTCTAATTCAGTCTTAGTCAGTGTAAGATTCATAGCCGAATTTTTAAAGGTTTTCTGTATAATAGGTATAATAGTGTACATAGCCAAATAGGGGTTTATTAGTAGTCCGGTCTTTATCTTAGGGTGGACGTACTCTTTGATTGCATTTATAACATCTTCCTCTACATTAGATTCAGATATTTGGACTGTAGTACGTGTGTGCGTCTCGAAAGGCTTGGTGACCATTGGTCGTCCTTTAATGTCACCTACAACATTAAATATAAGCTGTTTCGTGAATTTATTTAAAGGGTCATCAGTAATTGGTACTTCCAAGATGGGGCTTTCATTATTCGTGTGAACAGTGGCGGTTCTAGAACCAGCTTCAGTTTCAGTAGCTGTTATAGTTCTAGACTCGTCCAACGCGGGATTAGTCTCAGATGGATTTACTGCAATTGACATGAGCTCTTCGTTATTAATCTCAATACGCGATAGTGCATCAGCATTTGTGTTGCACTTACCTTGTAGGTATTCGACTCTATAATCATATTCGCTAAGTTTCAAACGCCATCTTGTAAGTCGTGAGCTAGGATCTTTTAAATTCACTACCCATTGTAAAGGTCTATGGTCAGTTAGGATTAGAAACTTTCGTCCATAAAGATAAGGTCTAAAGTATTTAGTTGCCCAAACAATAGCCAAAAGCTCCTTTTCGATTGTGCTGTAATTTAATTCGCTTGAATTGAGAGTTCGCGATGCGTATGCGATCGGTTTATTTGAACTCTTTGTGCCTTGAGATAAAATGGCACCTATAGCTACGTTAGATGCATCTGTAGTTAAGATGAACTCTCGCGTAAAATCTGGATATTGTAAGATCGGGTCATTTGTTAAGAGCGTCTTACAATGTTCGAAACAGTTGGTGTAGTTTTGGTCTAGCTTGATTTTAGAACCTTTCTTTAAACATTGAGTTAGTGGCTTGGTAATACGAGCGAAATCTGGAATAAATTTCCTGTAATAACCGAGTAACCCGAGAAAACGTTTGATTTCAGTGGTAGTCTTTGGAATAGGGTAATTTTCAATTGCTTTAATTTTATTAGGGTTAGGTTTTACACCTTCTTTACAAATTACATGACCTAAAAATTCAGTTTCTAACTTCAAAAATTCAGATTTATCCATTTGAATTTTGAAGTTCGATTCTCTCAATCTGCTGAAAACCTTGTCCAAGTTAATAATGTGTTCCTGAAGGGAAGTACTGAAAATAATTATATCATCGAGATAGACTAGGCAGATTTCATTCTGGAGTCCTCTCAGGACATTATCCATCACACGCTGGAAGGTTGATGGTGAGTTTTTGAGGCCCATTGGCATCCTTAAAAACTCGTAATGCCCATTCTCTACATTGAACCCTGTTTTATGAACATCGGAAGGGTCCATTTCTACTTGGTAGAATCCACTGGCCAAATCAAGAGTCGTGAAATATTGGCATTTGCCTAGTTTGTCTAGTACGTCTGTTATGTTCGGAATTGGATATTTATCATCAATCGTTTTCTCGTTAACTTTCCTGAAATCCACGACAAGACGCCATTTAACTTTACCTGAAGCATCTGCCTTTTTGGGTACAATCCAAATCGGAGAGCTCCATGCAGATTCTGAAGGTCTTATAATATTTTGGTCAAGCATCTTATTGATTTGATCTCTGACCTCTTGTCTGTGAACGTAAGGATAGCGATAACTCTTAGTATGTACTGGAATTTCATCATTAGTCCTAATTTTATGTTTGATTTTGTTGGTGAATGTAAGTGGTTCACCCTCAAGATAAAACACGTCCGCGTAGTTTGCACATAAACGTCGTAAATTAGCAAGTTCTTCCGGATTAAGATGATCTGTCCGAAGTCGAGATAAAACATCCTTTTCGCGGTCTGATAAAATTTCAGTACTGTCACATTCAATATTAAATATTTCAGCTTCTACAGGACGATCCATAGAAAATATAACATCATTAGAAGTCGGGTTAGTAATCTCTACCCAGCCTCGGTTATTCTGGACCGTCGTTATACAATCTGAAATAAGGCAATTACAAATCGTCTGGTTCTCTATCAGAACTTCACCGTCTAGTGTGTTTATCGGTAACCTAACTATCTTCGTAGAGTTAGCTGGAATAATTTCTTCATATAAATTAACGTTTCTAGAGTCGTACATCTGAATAGGTATCTGCGTATTACGAGTCATCAGTAACTTATTTTTTAGATTAATGTTAGAGTCCCATACGTCAAGTAAATCAAAGCCTAAAAGTCCGTCAAAATAGTTATGAAATTTATATATATATAAAGTCATGTCATTCGGGTCGTTAAATTCATTAAAACAAGGCAACGTAATTGAATAATCGTTCTTACTAGTCGCGTGCACATTTGTCACTTCAAAGGGATCGTAATTTAAAGGAATGTGACGGAAATATCTCTCTACAGCATCAGGGCTGATAAAAGATTGATTAGCGCCTGTATCGATTAAAAACTTAAGAGGAGGATTCGCTATTTGAATATAGCCTAGTTGCCTTTGGATATGAAAATTTACTTCTATTTTGGCTTTTCTAACTTCGAATCCTGTTGAAAATTTTCATCGGCTGGCACTTCCTCTACCACCGGTGGTTCTGAGTAGGAATACTGATCACATGGGTAATAATCAGGATATTGTTCACAAGAATAGTAGTCCTGGTAGTACTCAGGATAGCCGTCATAGTCGTCACAGTAATAGTAGTTACTATCGTATCCGTCAGATTCGTTGAAGTTAACTTCGCGTGTCTTAAAATAGTTAGTCGGGGGTGGATTCCCGTGCTTTCGCCAGTCATGTCCTGTCAACGCAAATGTCGGTAAACGTCTTTCGACATAATTACTAACACCACTCATTGGAGTAGGACGCGGGGCATTGCCATAATTTTGTGGTTGCTGTGGCTGAGGTCTATAGGGCATTCTAAATGCATTACTCTGTGGGTTATAATTCTGTGGAGGGGCACGGAACATCTGCTGAGTGCGAGTTGGCCCACGTGGTGGTTGCGATTGGGACATGGGGTTAGGCCTCCAACCTTGGTTAGGATGAGCCTGCATGGGGTTCGGTCTTGATGGACCGGGCATGTTAAACATTTGTTGATTCATTGGTCTAAATCCATGTCCGTTAGTCAGTCTAGGAGTGAAGTTATTAAGAGGGAGATTGAGCTTCGATGCGTTAGAGGTCGGCTGCTGCCAATCCTTTCTACTAATAGATGAACCACCACTACGCTCTTGCATGTATAAAGTGTTGAGCTCTTCCTGGATAAATTCCAGGGCTTTCTCCATAGACTCGGGTCGCATACAACGTATCCTAGATCCAAGTGGGTCCTTGAGACCTCGTAAATAAGCCTGAAGGGTTAACTTTTGGTACAGGACACGTTTTGCCTGTATGGTAGTCGCTACCGTCTCATGAAGTGAGACATACGTCATTATGGTGCTAAACAAATTTTGGCACCGTTCGTAAAACTCTTGCGGGGTACTTGATCCTTGACTCTCTAAGGATAAATCACTATACAGAGCGGTCTCGTCACGATGGTCTGCGAAATTGTTAATTAACGCGCTTCTAATACCCTGCCAGGTTTCTGGTATCCCATTTGAATTAATCAGCCTAGCCGCGGACCCCGACACTTTATTCAGAATCCCATTTATAAGTGCTAAATTAACTAATTCTTTACCTGGCTCTGTTGAAAAATGAGCCACTACAAGTTGGTCACAAAGATTAATAAACCTTGTAAGAATGTGCGGATTTCCATCGAATTCCGGCACAAGTCTTAGATTCTTATAAATCGTATCAATCGGATTAGCCATATTATCTTCTAAATCTCTATACTCGTCAATTACACTGAGTTTATTTCTAGATAATCTACTGCTACCTAATCTAATATACCGTGATTCTCTCGGATGGAAAATCTTGGATTTTTAGTCTAACACACAATAAATGAAATACACACACATATAAAATATAAAAATGCACTAAAGAAAGGATTATAGTAAGGATAAAGAAAGGACTTGAAAGATTCAAGGACTTACAGCATTTCTCGTCGTCTCGTAGCAGAATCGATTTCTAGATTCACCCTCGAACAGCGACACTAGTAGGTTCTTTTTTACTTGCGAGATGAGATCTCGTGAGATTAAGATTAATCAAGTATCCGTAAGGCTGCGCCAAATACGTAGGCCGCTGCCTAGGGTAGCTTTTAAAAAAATACTTTTATTTTAAATCTAAATTTAATCGAAAGTAAAAGGATTACAAATTAATTATCTTAGATGAAACAAGTTCGAAGTTTGAACAAAGAATGAGAATATAAAACTAGGTAGTTTCCGTGAAACTCGCGATTGACGTCAAGCGACCACGTTCCCGCTGACGATGCGCCTCGTGAGTCCGATGCACCTTGTACCGCGCTTGGGACAGGTCGAGCCTAGCTCAGCTATATCCATACGTTAGCTTTGCGTAACAATCTTAAAAACAATACAATATTTATTTGTTTTAAATAAAGGTAGGTACACTTCGACTTGAGAACTTTCTCAGTTTTTTGTCGCTAAAAAATATGGGATATCAAACAATAAGGTTAGTATTATTTTTCAAACATTCGTGATTAGTAGACATAACTATAGATTGTACTAGCGACCCGCCCCGGCTTCGCACGGGTAGCATGTTATTATACATAATAAGCCTTCCTCCTGAATCACTATCTATTAAAAAAAAACCGCATCAAAATCCGTTGTGTAGTTTGAAAGATATAAGCAAACATACATACGCGGAAAGCGACTTTGCTATAAACTATGTAGTGATTACTATTACATATTATACACAACCAAGGTTAGTGTCCAACCAAAACAGGTTTTTCAGCCGAAACCAAACTTTCGGCCTCGCTCTCAGTTTCGGCCAAAACCAAAAACTAACTTATACATAATATTTAAAATTCTATTACATACTGAAATCTAGTGTATTTTAACTTTTCGACATATTTATTTGCATAAGTATTCTATTTATACCGACAGTTAAATGAAATAAAAAGACAGTCAATTATAAAGTACGTAACAAACATAAGTAGGTATTATATTTTTTTATGTCGAAGTTCGCCGAACGTTTCACGATAATTCACGAGCACTCGTTTGAGTTTAGGCGCGGCCAAAACCGAAACTAAGGGCCAAACTCGCCGAAACCGAACTTTTCCGCGGTTACTTACTACCTAGACTACCTACCTATACCTACTTACCCTTACGCCTTCTCCCTTTTACGGTTCCTAAGAAATTTTGTTCAGCTAAATCTGTATGACTGAAATTATATTTCGTATCAATTACTCTACATAAAAACAGCTATCCAATGATACCACACAACGTAATTTTAGTTGTATTGTAATTTAAAAAAGTTCCAAGCATTTCAATTAGATCACTTACAAAATGTTTGACAAAGAGTGGTATATTAAACCTGTTTAAAATATTTTTCAACGGAATACCTATTTTATAAAGCACAAAAAAATGCCTTAGCCAATATTGAAAAATCTTTCACTAATAGAAAACTACATTATCAGCGTGTAACATAGCGGGTAAACCATAGAACGCGGACAAAGCCACGTGGCGGAAAGCTTAAAGTCTTGCACATAACTCACCTAAGTTTGCCTTTGCCTGCATCAAATGATATTCTTTAAAACAGCCAACGATGCATAGATTGATATTACAAGTGTCACATTTATAAGCAGTACGCGTGTGGGTCTTTTTCATGTAGCAAATTTTACATCGGCTTCGGTTTGTTTTAGCCTTAGTCGGGAAGTGTCCTGTGCGTTTGATTTCAATTCGCGGATTCAGGGTTCGGCCCTTTATCCTTTCCAAAATATCCTTCACTAGAGCCAACCTAAATTGCCTCTGATTGCCGTTTTTATCATGATTATATATAACGTATGCGTTGTAAATAGATACGTTGATTAGTCGTCGGAAAAGTTTTTTATACCAGACCAGGTTGCGCACTCTTTCCACGGGAAACGCCTGAAGCATTTGGTATTTTTTATCGATGCCCCCCATGGACATATTGTAGTCGAGCACAACCTGAGGTTTATATTTGTATATATCATATTTTTCCTTTCCCCCGACTACTACACTGTGGTATGTGCTTATCATTGCCACCATATTCGAATCGTGCCAAACTAACATTGTGAGATCTTCAGTTTGGCTGTAAACGACCTCACCCTGCCGTGTATTAAATTTTGTTAAACCCTTTAATGGTTCCGGGACATATTGTCTTTTTAAACGGAGCGTGCCCATTGTATCAGTTTTTTTTGTTTTCAACGTCCGTGACAGAAGTGGAGAGTTGTAAAAATTGTCCATAACCAGGGTATGACCTTTATTGAGCAAAGGTTGTACCAGGTTATGGACAATTTTCGATGCAGACCCCTCACGATTGTGAACCGCAGTTGTGTTGGTGTCGTTTGCTGATTTGTCACACTTGCCGGTGTAAATCAGCATTTTCCACAAATACCCCGTACGTGATTCACATAATTCATAACTCTTTATACCTACCCGAGCAGCTTTTGTTGCGATAAATTGCGTGAATGATAGCCGTCCCTTCCAAAGCAGAAGGGACTCATCAATCGCAATGTACCGATCGGGTAGATATAAAGAGCTAAATTTGTTGTTCAAATGATCGATAATCGGTCTAATTTTTTCAAGTTTCCTGTCTTCGCTGTTTGTAGTCCTCAGAGAGTTGTTGTCAACAAAATGTAGGAATCTTTTCATTAGCAAAAATTTTTTGTATGACATGATTTTATGGAAATTACCAACTTTAAGAAATGGCATGCATGGATACCAATACTCGCGTTCAACCGATAGTATTACAATGCTTTGCAGCATAATCAAAGCTAGGAATATCCATACATCATCGCCATTAAAATCGGACCATTCTTTGTTCTGGCGGGCGTAAACCTCACGTCCATACCGATTAGATTCCCTCACTATTGTGTTTATGATTTCTGTGTCCCAAACGCGTTTGAACACATCCAGTTGAGTCAAACCGTCCAAACTGAAAGTTGGTCCACTTTTCCCCGAGAAAACCTCTTGTTTTCCAACAAATTTCCCTGGGTCATTGGACCAATCAAAACGCAGCAAGTCCGGGTTGGATGACACTGCCTCCTTCAACTCGGAATCATCACAGTTGTCCATCTCTTCCAGAAGAAGAGTCAAGTCTGCTGGAAGGTATTCATCGACTTGATCCTCCTCCTCATCACTGCCAGGATTCACTTCGTTTTGCAGCCCGAGGACCTCATCATCTAATATGTTTTCTGTTGAAAAGTATTTTAAGCTTTTGTAAAATCATTTAAACCATTGAGCACGCTATCACCTGTCACATAATATAACATTGTCATCGGAACTTGACAAGAATGCAAAGTTTTTACACAATCAAAGTATTTACAAAGGAGTTCCGTTGAACAGCTTCTGACTACATCATCAGATCAGCTCGCTGTCACTATATTATTTCATTGACACCAAAGTTACATTAAGCAAAATTTCAGCTCAATCGGTTGGAGATAACTGCTTCAAAATTGAGTTGCAAGATTACTCCCGAACAAACATAGTTACATACATACATTGCAAGATAAAAGCTTGTAAAAACAGTGTAGTTATGTGGTATGAAATATTGATAATATTTAATTATTTTTTTGCATTCGGGTTTTATGTTTTCATAATTATTTGTTACATCTTGTTTGATTAACAAACGAAAATCCTAATTCCTAACAAATCTTCTATAATTATACGATTTAAAATCCTAATTTTTAACAAATCTTCTACTCGTATAATTATATGATTTAAAATCCAAATTTTTAACAAATCTTCTATAATTATATGATTTCTGAGTATATCAGAGGAAGCTTGAAAGTAGCGCCTGTGATGGAAAAAATGAGGAGCAATAAGGTTAGCGTGGTATGGGCATGTTATGAGGAGGGAAGAAAGTCGTGTAACAATAAGAATGTTATGAATGAATGTGGATGGATGTAGAAGTAGAGGTAGGCCAAAGAAAAGATGGATGGACTGTGTGAAAGATGATAATGGGTAAGCAAGGAGTGAGTGATGAGACGTCATCTCATCAGCTGAAATGAGGGAAATGGAAGAAGTACACATGTTGTGTCGACCCCACTTAAGTGGGATCAGGGCAGGATGATGATGATAATTATGATTTCTGAAACAGCTTACCGTCAGAAATATTATGTGGTTTCACTTCCAACCATTCAGAAAACTGTGTTGAGCGCTCGACACGAGAATTACTGGTGCTGGGTGCTGAAAAGGATCATTCAGGTTTCATACAAAAACTACCCAAAAGTTAAAGTGCGATTTATTTTTAGAGTACCGTACCCAAAGGGGTTCACAGATTATGTATTTATGTTGCCGCTATAAGAGAATATTTTAGTGGTGCCTCCCATACAACAAACATGATTTTTTTGCCGTTTTTTGTAGATATTGCTACGGAACCCTTCGTGCTTGAGTCCGACTCGTACTTGACTAGTTTTTTTATAATGTTTTAAATTTTTTTTACTAAGACAGCAATAGTCTACGAATAGCGGCAGAGCTGCTATTTAAATTGAGAGACGGACAGATAGGGTCCCCTTTTTACCCTTTGGGTACCCTAAAAATTATGTTGGTCGAGTGGAAGGTACATCGACTTTCAATCTATAAGTCGTGGTTTCGAATTCCGGCGTGCATCAAGAAGAATATTAAAGAAGTTAAAGTTTTTTTTTTTAATATTTTTCAATGACAAGCTTTTGTAAAATCATTCAAACTATCAAGCACCAGCGTTATCACCTGTCACATCATATAACATTGTCATCGAAACTGGACAAGAATGCATAGTTTTTACTCAATCGAAGTATTTACTAAGGAGTTCCGTTATGAGTGACCATTGAACAGCTCCTGACTCCATCATCAGATCAGCTCGCTGTCACCATGTTATTGTATTATCACCAGAACTAAAGGTGTATGCTAAATTTCAGCTCAATCGGTTGGGGATAACTCCATCAAAATTGATTTGCAAGATTCCACCTAACAAACACAGTTACGTACATACACTGCAAGTTGAATAAAAGCTAACAAAAAAAAATTATATATATCAATCGGCACAGGAACATACCAGGTGCAGGACTTGTTTCAACTTCAGAGGATGGAGAAGTGGACACATCTTTGTGTCTTCTTGAGCTGCTTGCCTTTGGCTTCTCTCTCTCTGGTTCTGAGCATGAGAAAACAGAAAAACGTTATAGGGCAAGAGCGTTGGTTGTGAGCACTTAACAATTTAATTTTCAAATAAACGGTTTATATTAAAAAACTGATTATAACGACGATTTTTAAACAACTTAGAATAGAGTATTTAGAAAAAGAAAGAAATAGGATCACGACTGTAATCCCCAAGTACGGTAGACATCCTCTCAGATCTGAAGGCGCTTAGATCCTTGAAGATGACTAAAGGCACGTCCAAACATTACATTTTGGCACATGCCCACATTTTGCAGTAGTTAGCATTCCATACGTGACAGGTTGCAAGCCCATCGCCGCTTATAATATTACTAACTGGTTTTCTCACGATGTTTTTCTTCACCGTTTTAAGCACGTGTTTTGATGCGCATATACATTTTTCGAACTGAAAAATCCATTGATGCACGCCGGAGTTTGAACCCACGACCTTCAGATTGAAAGTAGTACCTCCCACTCTGCCAACACGTTTTTGTAACAGGCGATATTATTGTACTCGCGCACGATGGGTTCCGTACCATTATCTATAAAAAAAACGGGGGAAAAATCACGTTTGTTGTATGGGAGCCCCACTTAAATATTTATTTTATTCTGTTTTTAGTATTTGTTGTTATAGCGGCAACAGAAATACATTATCTGTGAAAGTTTACCAAAAATTTTAATGAAACAACAGACAGACAGACGTTCAGAGGAGTCTTAGTAATAAAGCCCCGTTTTAACCCTTTGGGTACGGTACCCTAAAATATTATTTTATGTTTCTCAACTTTCTCACAATGCAGGATCGGTCTATCTATTATTTTGTCTATAATTAACCGATTATTTATTTTTAACCATATTTCGAACTCAAATAGCAGCCCTGCCGCTATTCGTAGACTACTGCTATCTTAACATTATTTTACATTCTTAGTAATAGGGTCCCGTTTTTACCCTTTGGGTACGGAACCCTAAAAAGAAAACAAAAAAATAACAATTGATTCGCACCAGATATGCTCTGCTTCTTCCAGGCCTGTAGTTTCCTGGGAGGTGGAGTAGATGGCACTCCAAGAAGAATAGGACAGGGCACTCGATTTGGCGTTGCTTTTCTAAAAGAATTTAATTAAATTAAATTATTTTATTTGACACAACATAAACATGTAGGAAAAATAAAAAATAAAACAACAATAAATAATCCTAATCCTACCAAAATTAAAAATGCGAAAGTTTGTGAGTTTGTTTGTATGTTTGTGTCTCAATCAGGCCTAAACGACAAAACTGATTAAGATGAAATTTGCTGTAGATGTAGAAATAATGCACGAATTAAAAATAGACTACTTTAAAATACGAAAAACATCCCCAAAATTATGGAAAAACGCAAAAGGGATGATTTTGGTATAGATAGTAACGTGCTTTAGTCTATCGCGGGTCTGCTAGCTAAACATAAGAATTGAATTGAACATAGTCACTACATAGTATAAAGCAAAGTCGCTTTCCGCTTCCCGCGTCTGTATGTATGTTTGCTTATATCTTTAAAACTACACAACGGATTTTGATGCGGTTTTTTTTAATAGATAGAGTGATTCAGGGGAAGGTTTATATGTATTAAACCCGTGCGAAGCCGGGGCGGGTCGCTAGTATTGAATAAAATTGTAAATGTTGTATAATAATTCACAATGTATCACTGATCCGAACTGTATGAAATATGTAGGTATGTGAGTTTGTGTGGGTATGTGTGAGTGGATTAAATAGGAAAATCTTCGAACCTTTTTTGTTTTTTCAGTGGAGGCGCATCTGGCAACGAATATCGAGTCACCTGTTTTTTTTCCTGCATCGCTGCTACAGTACCTTTTTTATCGCCCGAGAGCGCTCTTAATTTTTTTTTATCGCCCGCCTTTGGCGTCATCTTCTTTTTGGTTTGCTCTGCTAGTGATTTACTGAAAAAAGTAACAATCATAACAACATTTATGAAAAATAATAGTTTAAAAAAAACTAGAACACACGCTTTATATAGAAAACTAAACTAAAAAACAGAAAATAAATTTTAATAAATATTAATTAAGAATAATGTAAAAAATAATAATATATATAAGTTATTAATAGTTTGAATAAGAAAAAAAAATGTTTTATTGTAAAAAAAGCGTGGGGTGCATGGTGTCAATAGTTATGAATATTTAATTGACAGATATGAGAAGGATTATCATTTCGATAATATCTTGAAAAGCACCCCCGCTTTTTTTACAATAAAACATTTTTTTTCTTATTCAAACTATTAATAACTTATATTTATTAATTTTTTTTACATTACATATTCTTAATTAATATTTATTAAAATTTATTTTCTGTTTTTTAGTTTAGTTTTCTATATAAAGCGTGTGTTCTAGTTTTTTTAAACTATTATTTATTTTTTATTTTTTAGTCTACATATGCCAAACTCATAAATCACTTTCAAGTAATTGATTTCGTTCAATGGCAAGGGCGGTGAAAGTAATGACGTAGCTAGATAGTAATTAGCCAGACTAGGTATATTAAATTGGCAAGTTAATATTAAGTAAGCTTTGCTAGTAGAATTTCAGTAGGTGTTGCGAATAGAATTTCAGTAGGCGCTGCAACAGGATCTACTAAAAGAATTTATCCTGGCGGTCCTATTAAGGATAATGGGAAACTAATATCAAATTATTGCATTGTCATCGATCTTTGACAGGTGCGCAAAGTTTGAATTAAATCTGATCGTTCAAAGTAGGACAAAATCGAGCTCAAAGGGGTCGGTTACATACATACATACATACATACATACAGGTGAAGCTAATATAAAGCGTGTAAAAAAAAATCCAATCCAATGATAAATACATAATATATATCTCATTTTGGCATTTCTTCCTTTCCACTGACAATATCATAATCATAGTACAAGGATCGTCATCCTTGTACTATGTACTTGTAACCAAAATGGCATGCAACACAATATTTTGGGCATGCCACCTAAGGTGGAAGAAGGTATTATTAGAAGTTTGTAGCCGTAAACTATTGAGCCGTGTTGGCCGAGTGGAAGGTACCTCGACTTATAATCTGAAGGTCGTGTGTTCGAATCCCGGCGTGCATCAATGCATTTTTCTGTTCGTAAAATTTATATGCGCATAAAAACACGTGCTCAAAACGGTGAAGGAAAACATCGTGAGGAAACCAGTTAGTATCCTTATAAGCGTCGATAGGCTTGCAACCTGTCACGTATGGAATGCTAACTACTGCAAAATGGGCATGTGCCAAATATAATGTTTGGACGTGCCTCTGACCACCCCCACTAGACATCTTCAAAGGATCTAAGCCCCTGGAGATCTGAGTGGATGACTACCGTACTTGGGGATTACAGTCATGATCCTATCCTATAACAGCAAAAACTACTATACTAATAAAAACAGAATAAAATAAATATTTAAGTGGGGTAGGTATACAACAAACATGATATCTTTGCTGTTCTTTATAGCTGCTTTATAAAAACTCAGTAATACAAGAAAAATACATGGTAATTAGCCGTATTTCTATTTAAAATTAGTAACAACCATGGTTTATTTATTTTGTTGTTAGGGTTCCGTACCCAAAGGGTTAAAACGGGACCCTATTACTAAGACTTCGCTGTCCATCTGTCTGTCACAAGGCTGTATCTCATGAACCGTGATAGCTAGACTGTTGAAATTTTTACAGATGATGTATTTCTGTTGCCGCAATAACAACAAATACTAAAAACAGAATAAATTTAATATTTAAGTGGGGCTCCAAGCTCCATACAACAAACTTGATTTTTTTTGCCGTTTTTATTAGAAAACTAGCGACCCGCCCAGGCTTCGCACGGGTAGCATGTTATTATACATATAAACCTTCCTCCTGAATCACTCTATCTATTAAAAAAAACCGCATCAAAATCCGTTGTGTAGTTTTAAAGATATAAGCAAACATACATACAGACATACAGACGCGGGAAGCGGAAAGCGACTTTGCTTTATACTATGTAGTGATGGTACGGGACCCTTCGTGCGCGAGTCCGACTCGCACTTGGCCGGTTTTTATTACTTACTTTTTCAGTCTATTACTTTTCTTTATGGTCTGGCCCACAGGCTTCTTCTTTTTCTTTTCTTGTTGAGGCTCATCTTTAATTTCATCCTTTACTTTTACCTCTGCTTTTAACCAAACACTAGCAAATAGGTTCGGGTTAGAGCCGTCTTCTTCCAATCCAGAATTTCCCGGAGCCTGATTAGGATCATTATCAGCTGGTGATTGACTCTCAGGCTGGTCTTTTGCCATTGTCTGCAAGGTAACAAGGTTTTCTAATTATTTACAATAAGTAGGTAAGTACATCTAAGGCGGCCAACTTTCTGGGAATTAGATGCGGGACTTTTTGTAGATAGGTAGGTTTTTTGTGGTTCAAATGCGAAGTATGAAGTTTTGTCAGTACCTATACCTACCAAAATTACATAAAAACCAAAACTTACTGATGTCGTTTATTTTTATAATGGTATTTATTAAATAACAGTAGAGCGACACTTTTACAAGGTTTGTATTGAGTATTTCGTAAAAATCTTTGCAACTGCCCTAAGTAAAATCAAAGCTCGCAGTGTTTCTACTATGTTTTCGTACTTACATATAAAAAAACCGGCCAAGTGCGAGTCGGACTCGCGCACGAAGGGTTCCGTATCATTAACTATAAAAAAGGCAAAAAAACACGTTTGTTGAATAGAAACCCCACTTAAATGTTTATTATAATGTTTTTAGTATTTGTTGTTATAACAGAAACAGAAATACATAATCTGTTAAAATTTCAAGTGTCTAGCTATCACCAGGGGCGGATTTGCCCTAAGGCCCGGTAGGCCCGGGCCTAGGGCGGCCAAATATTAGGGGCGGCAAATCGTGCCAAAAAAAATCACTAATGATAACAAGATTAACAAGAAATAAGTAATTCAAATACAAAGTATCTTAATATATTGAAGCCTCGCGTACTTTATGATTATAATTCTTCTAAATCACTCTCTGAATAATGTGGCCTAGTTAGTACGCGGCGCGGCGTTACTATTGCATATTTTAGCATGAAAAACCGGCCAAGTGCGTGTCGTACCACGCGCAATGTAGGGTTTCGTAATTTACACACCTAACGGCGTTATATATGTAATTGTCGATGATATTTCTGCATAATTTCTAACATTACTTGATATTTGCATAAATTTTAATTTTCTAAGTTTGTCGATGATTACTTGTAAACTTGTAAAGCTCACTTAGCCGTGATAGTTTTGCTTTTAACTTGAGTATTTGTACTACAACCGTAAATTTTTTCACGCCCCCAAACCCAATAGTTTAGCTTCTAGGGGGGAGGGGAACTCTAACAAAAATTTACACTTTAAGGTGATAAGTGAAATTTTTGACGTTTTGTATGGGCTGAGTCTACCCGGATAAGACGGAAAAAGTGATAAAACTGCATTAACTCGAAAACCATCAAATTTAAAAAGAAACTGTCTGTAATTTACTTTTCTAGTAAGATTATCTAACGAATTATATAAAAATGAACTGTTTAGCTATTCATAGTTTTGATTAAAAACGAAACTAGTGTTTTTGAAGAGCCAACTTTGGAAAATAAATTTATAGAGAAAAGATTCACCAATCGTGTTTCTGTCTGTAATTTATCTAGATTATATCCTTAAGTTATCTTTGTCATGAAAAACAAAACTGTATGTTTTGCGGTTATTGAGAAAAAAACGATTCTGCATTCATCAAAAACATTTATTACTCGCCTTAAAGCTTAATATTTCACAAACGGATCTCTTAATCGAAAAGTTGTTTTCACAAACCCATAATGTTTTTAAAGACCTACTATCTAACGACACCCCACACCTTAGGGTATGCGAGAAAAAAATAACATCCCCACTTTAGGTGTAGGGGAGATACCCTAAATAAAATTGTTTTTCCACATTTTATTCTACGACTTTGTTAAGAGTCAAGTGTGTACCCCCCTCCCCCCTACCAGTTTTATACCACGATTAGTTTTGGAGGTGTGAAAAAATTCACGGTGTAGGTACTACTAGGTACCGTGAATTTTTTCACATAACGAATTTAAAAGGAAAATTATCACGGCTATGTAGGATTTACAAATTTACGAGTAATCATCGACAAACTAAGAAAATTATTTTCTAAGTTGCTCGACGATTACTCGTAAACTAGAAGTAAACTTATTAGTCCAAGTATTGTAGAAAGTTACCGATGTAACGTTGTTAGCTGTGTAAACTACGAAACCCTGCATTGAGCGTGGCACGCACTTGGCCAGTTTTTTTTCGGCAGTTAAAAGTGGGCAATAAAGTAAATTCATTAATTATGTATCTAGTCTATATGATGAGTGCTAAGAAAGGGGCGGCACATGACCCGGGGCCTAGAGCGGCTAGGACTGCAAATCCGCCTCTGGCTATCACGGTTTATGAGTTAGGTACTGCCCTGTGACAGATAGACAAACAGCGAAGTCTTAGTAATAGGGTCCCTTTTTTACCCTTTGGTTACGGAACCCTAAAAGTCAGCAGTTAGCACCAATATAAACGTTATTAGGAATTAAAACTGTCGTGGTTGTCTAAAATGAGTGTTATGGTATAAATTTATTATGGGTTAGGGGAAGTTAATACAGCATGCGTACTCACCTCTCAATCAGGTAGACAAATAGATTAATAAATCGTGGATGGGTTCTATACGAAGAAGGCAGAGAAGGCAAAAAACGCAGGCTAAGTTTTTTTTTTTGATAAATTTTCGGGAAAACACACAACAACAACAAACAAAACAAATCCAAAATACAACGGTTGGAGGTTGGAGGGAGATTTGATTAGTTGTCTATGGTTATGGTACTTTGCATAGGGAGGGAGAGTTAGGATATTCAATTATCGTGATATATAGAATTTACTCGATGTTTGCCACACGATTATAATTGATTGAATCGATGTTTAGTTCGATATATTTAAAAAAATATCGAATCGTTTAAAAAAACTAGCGCTGACTCATACTGACAATAAAACCAAAGTAAAATTTAACTGTACTCAATGATTTCAATTTTAATTCAAGCTTTTCCCTATGGGATAGTCACCATAAACTAGTAAGCAAGAATTGGAAATCAATACATGAATTATCAATCTACTTGCGTAGCCCAATAGTTGGGAAGCTCAATGAGAATCCTTTAAAAAAAATATCAAGATCTAAAAGGTCAGTTTCCTAAGCTTTACAAGATTGCCTTCAAATACTTAACTATATTAGGGACTTCTCAACCATCTGAACGAAAATAAAGAAATAGAATGAAATGCAAAAGACTAAGTAAACTTTTATTCCTACAAAGTCTGCCTAAAGATGATGGTCTTAGGTATATGGGTAAAGTGAAAGTTAGTATTTTTTTGTATTTCATTTAATTTTTTTATTGTTTAAGTATGAGACATGTAATATGTAATTTAATAAAATATTTTGACTATAAATTTGTAGTTTCACTTACAAATGTTTATAAAATCATCTCATCACTAGTAAATAAATAATAAATAAAATAAATATTGGCGGACTTTACAAACAACGCCATCTAGCCCCAAACTAAGCAAAGCTTGTACTATGGGAACCAGATAACTGATAGAATACTTATATACTTTTTTTTTTTTTGTAAATACATACTTATTATACATAGTAACACCCAGACACAGAACAAACATCTATGATCATCACACAAATATTTGCCATGGGTGGGGATCGAACCCACAACCTACAGCGCAGAAGGCAGAGTTACTACCAACTGAGCTGTGAGGCTACTCTGGTCTCTGATTATACTTTCACATAATAGACGAAACAAACGACAACAAATTTTCTGCGTTTGACTAGAGAAGTACAATATTAAACTTAAGTCGAGAAATTTTCAATATTGAAAAATAACGATGTTTACAAACGACATATCGGAAGACATCGATATCGCGTACCGATATTTATTTTTAGAGGACACCCCTCCGACTCATCAGGTTCTACAACATTACAACACCAACTAACTAATATACTACCAACTACTGCAAACCAATTTGTCAAAAAAAACCACAGAACAAAGAAAAGGAATAACTCAATGCATATAGAACAGAGTTGAACTTTTTGTTCACAATATTAATTTAATATCAACAAAACAATTAACTACGCATACAATTTTAGGTCTAGTTATGTTCAAAAATTAGCGAAAAATAACGTTTTGAAGAGAACTGCCTATTCCTACTTTATGAGGATATACTAAGTACTTTACTAATTAGAAACAAATATTTAAATCGTTGATTGGAATTATTATTTAAGTGAAGGTGTATTAAAAAAAATTGTAGTTATGAACTTACTTCCAAGAAAATATGCCTCTAGGAATACAATAATTTAATAATGAAGGGATAACCTACTATATGTTTTAGATGTATTTGATTAAATAGATTCAATATGAAGCAGAAAAACGGGCCAAGTGCGAGTCGGACTCGCGCATGAAGGATTCCGTACTTATCGATAAAAGATGGCAAAAAAAATCACGTTGTATGGAAGCCACACTTAAATAATTATTTTATTGTTTTTAGTATTTGTTGTTATAGAAGCGACAGAAAAACATCATCTGTGAAAATTTCAACTGTCTAGCTATCGCGGTTCATGAGATACAGCCGTGTGACAGACAGACGGACAGCGAAGTCTTAGTAATAGGGTCCCGTTTATACTCTTTATGTAGGTACCAAAAAAAAAAAAAACATTATTGTACAAAAATATTAAAAACAATATGTACAATATGTATTTGTTCGTTTTAAACATAAATGCGACCGCGATCAACGTCGATCTGCCGCTGATCGCGCTCACGGATGATGCTCATGATGAAGAGCATCTGAATTGTTTCGAAACCAGACTAGGTTGCGCACTCTTTCCACGGGAAACGTCTTTTTTATCGACGCCCCCCATGGACATATTGTAGTCTAGCACAACCTGAGGTCTATAATTGTAGAATTAGCATATTTTTCTTTTCCCTCGACTACTGCACTGTGGCACGTGCTTATCATTGCCATTATATTCGAATCGTGCCAAACTGAAATTGTGAGGTCTTCAGTTTGGCTGTAAACGACCTCACCCTGCTGTGTTTATTTACAATAAACAGTTAATTCATACAATGCAACAAAAATGACACATATTTTTTTTACTCACCAAAAGATCGAAAAGATAAGTTAAAATTTAGTTTTTTAAGTGTGCTAAGTATATATAATACAACATTCCAAAAACACATCAACAGCATTATATTTTAAAACTTCAATAAAGTAATTTGTTTTTCATAAGCGCCGAAAACGAAAAATTATCATCATCAACTTAAATGGAGACCTCAACACTGTTATAATATTTACTGTGATTATGGAACAAATAAAGCATTATTATTATTATTATCAACAGCCTGTTATATAAGAATTTTAATAAACAATTTAACTTTTCATACCTCAAATAATACAACCAACAAAATACACCAACATTCTGATATTATAAAATTTCAATGAATATATTCAGTTTTCCATATGCGCACAAAACACAAAATAATAATCATCAACATTCTGTTAAGTACTTACAATTTTTGAATGCGGACAAAACAAAATATTCTTCAATTAAAAAAATCCACAATCATACACCTACCACTCTCGTTTTCATAAAATACTATAATTTCAAAATAGATTTTTATGAATAATTGATATGAAGAAGACAGGTATTATGATGTATGGTATGATTTAAAGCAATCCTTTATACACAATGGCACGCGACAGGATTCACAGCAATAAATAGTTGTTCGAGTCTTCCGGCCTTCGCGCAGACAAACAACGCAACGCTTCCGGAAGTTCCGGTTGTTCGCTGATTTGTTCTCCGTCTGTTCCAGTAAAACGGGATAATGTGTAGAAAAAATGTGTATATTCGGTTGTTCGTGCATATACTTACTGCTGGAGACACAGGTGACAGTGTGTTTACGGCTTAGCGGACAAAGCGAAAGATGTTTTGTTAGGATGGAATCTACAAGATGAAGGCGGAATGCTAAATGACCGGAGTCTTTCTGGGTGGATGACTGCACAACAATGCGAGAATTGAGGATGGATACATTGACAAGGCGTTTAAAAAGTTTCATGTACCATTTTCTGCAACGTTTCCTTTCTAATAAGTAAGGCTCCATCATCTGATCTTTCGAATCTACCCCTCCCATGTATTTATTGTAGTCCAGCACAATTTGTGGTTTAATAGGCACTGGTCGAGCTGATGGTCTAGAAGAGACTGTAGGCAAAGCAACAGATGAACCATGACAAGTGGAAATCATGGTTTTTCGTTTCTGGTCTTGCCATGACAATACTGTGACATCGCCGGAATGTCTGGCAATGTACTCTCCCCTGTGAAGAGGAGCCTTATTTATTAAAACGGGAACGTCTGGACAGCAAGATCTCAGAGTACCAACACAGTCGGTACCATTGAGCTTCAGATATCTAGCTAACTGGGGTGAATTATACCAATTATCCATAAATAATCTATACCCTTTGTTCAGTAGGGGACCCATGAGCTTCTTCACAACAGCAGTACTTTTAAAAGAGCCGGGCGACTGCTCTATTTCTGTTGTGGATTGTTTACCACTATAAACAATGAAAGACCACAGGTAACCAGTGGTACTCTCACAAAGCTCGAGCGTTTTGATCCCAAACTTAGAAGCTTTGTTCCGAATATACTGCTTGAGTTTCAATTCTCCTTTACAAAGGGTTAAACTGTCATCTATGCAAATGTCTTTACTTAAAATATAATTTGATTGAAAAGCTGAATTTAAGTGTGTAAGTATTGGCCTCAAACGGTGCATTCGGTCAAGTCTTCTGGCGCCAGTGTTGAATTTGGGATAATTTGGGGTGGAATCTACAAAATGTAACGCTTTACTTAGCATTTCGTACCTTCTTCTTGTGAAGATGCGTCTGAAAACCTCAGTTTTCAGAAGTGGATCGACAGAAAAGCAACTGGCAAGAGTTGGCATTTTGACGATCCCCAACATCATCCAGAACGAAAACAGGCACAAAATTTCATGACAATTTGTGGGGAACCATTCAGCCTTGAAAGATGCAGATGCAATTTTACTGGCATATAGGTTTGTTTCACTCGCAATATGTTCTAAGATGTCATCGTTCCAGTAGGCACGAAAAGCGTCATAGCCCGAATTGACATAATGAACCGAACCAGTACGCTTGGGCTTAAATTGTTCTTCTACACCTCGAAAGGTCTCCATAGAAGACCATTCAAAGTGAACATCCTTACTTTCAAGACTAGGGAAAGTATCAGCATCATCACTAGCGCCGAGAAATTCATAATCATTTTCACTCTCGCTGGCATCCTCTCGTTCATAGATTCTTTCAACCTTCACACCATTTTGCAATTTACTCTGCCGTTTCCTCAATGTATCCTTCACCAAACTTAACAATTCAGGAGGGACGTCTTCGTCATTCCTCCAAATTTCCTTCAATGGATCCACTTTTTGATACCCACCCCTACTACATACTGCACCCCTAGCACGCTTTCGGCCACCTCTTCGCCCACTCGTTCTTCCTCTTTTTCTATTGCATTCACCTTCCCTTTCACGCTTTTCAGGGGACTCAAACAAAGAGTGGGTATCTGGGGCTAAATATATGCTGTCCTCGTCAGCGTCCATCGGCTCGCCAAATTCATTGTTTCCAGGCACCGGTGAAAAGGCGCTGTGAAAACAAACACTATTATTAGAACATATTTATTTATATTTATTAATAAACAACATTCAGCATTACACTTACGATTCTGACGAAAGAGATGATTCTGATGGTGACCAGGACCTATCGCTGTCCGCTTGTTCGTCCTGAATATAGCATACAAAATGTAAATAAAATAAACAAATCCAACTGCTTTCTCGTAATTATACTGCATGATCGCATATACCGCAATATAAGACTCTCCCTTTTTTGTTTTATAACGAAAAAAAACGTTGCCATGGATTATTTATTATTATTTATTTTATTCTATTTTTTAAGGAACCTTTGTCGGTATCCGACCATGTCGGTTCCATAATGTCCTCCCGACTAACGGACTCTACACCATATCTTGATTAACCAGCCCTAATATGGACCTGTAGAGCATGTTAGCCGCATCCGATGTCGGAGCCGCCAACACGCCCTGAAAATTAACCTCCACAAACTGTTTTAAGTCTTCTCTCATCATTGCGCTCCGGGCGCACTCCATAAGCAGATGGTAGACATCCTCCTTAATATTACATGTGTCGCAGTTTGGGTTTTCGTTGCCATGGATATAACGAAAAATATTCTACCATTGCATTATTTATTTCTGCGCCATCTAGTAGTTTTTGTCTGAACAAACTGTAGCTGGATACAACACTTGAATGAAAAACGCAGGTACACTCTTCTGTCCCTATGGACACATTGTGCATGTTGTGTTTTTAGGACTCAGGTCCCTTTGGACATGTGAGTGGACACTTAATCACGGTTCATGAGATACAGCCTTGTGACAAACAGACGGACGGACAGACAGACAGACGGACAGCGAAGTCTTAGTAATAGGGTTCCGTTTTTACCCTTTGGGTACGGAACTCTAAAAACAACTAAAACCACAATAAAAGCATTACCACTCGTGGTGACAAACTCTCCCAGCGTTCCAGTGATGAATGCGCTATTGTACGCTTCATGCTAAAACAGGAAAAACGTCCTTGCAAATTGCAAAAAGACTGCCACCCAAAAGCCAAGACATGCCAAAAAATACTCTCGACACTATGAAATCATAACAAATTCTAGAGCAAACTAAAGTACAACAACCTCATCGTCTCCGAGGTCCGATTCGTGGTAGCTCAACTCTTCCTTGATGGATTCTTCCTTTTCATCATTGCTTCCTTCATCCGTGCGCCAATTTGACATGCCTATAAGGCAACAAAAACAAATTATATTATTCATAAACAATCCACAAAACATAGGGTAGGTTATAATCCGAAAAACATTCCATAATTGATAAAAAAATGCAAAAGTGATGATTTTGTTATAGATGGCGCTGTTGTCCAAAAAATCTGACATCAGTTTTGACTACACAGGACAGGGCAAACTCTGTCACGGGTCAGCTAGTATATAATAATTTTGACAGTACTTACTGGGTGTCAAACCGAGATACTCGATATCTTCCTTGACGATCTGGGTATCGGGAACTATAAACTCACTGTGTACAATGCCATTATCGGGAGGGAATATGTATGAACCTGAAGAGAAGAATATTAAAGAAGTTAAAGTATATAAATAATAAAATTTCTTTTGAAAAATATTTTTAAATGACAAGCTTTTATAAAGTCATTGAAACCATCAAGCACCAGCGTTATCACTTGTCACATCATATAACATTGTCATCGAAACTTGACAAGAATGCATAGTTTTTACTCAATCGAAGTATTTACTAAGGAGTTCCGTTATGAGTGACCATTGAACAGCTCCTGATTCCATCATCAGATCAGCTCGCTGTCACCATGTTATTGTATTATCACCAGAACTAAAGGTGAACTAAAGGTCTAAATTTCAGCTCAATCGGTTGGGGATATCTCCATCAAAATTGATTTGCAAGATTCCACCTAACAAACACAGTTACGTACATACACTGCAAGTTGAATAAAAGCTTGCAAAAAAAAAACAAAAAATATATAAATCGGTACAGGAACATACCAGGTGCAGGACTTGTTTCAACTTCAGAGGATGGAGAAGTGGACACATCATAGTGTCTCCTTGAGCCGCTTGCCGTTGGCTTCTCTCTCTCGTCTATAAAACGATAGAAATGCAACTTAAAAGAATAAAACAATAACCGGGCAAGTGCGTGTCTAGCCACGCGCAATGTAGGGTTTCGTAGTTTACAAAGCTAACATCGTTTTGTAAGTAATTTTCAATGATATTTGTACCAAATTTGTATTACTACATCACCAAATATATTTTTTAAGTTGTTCTCAACTATTACTTGTAAACTTGCCTACTAAGCTGTGATAGTTTTCCGTTTCATTTCATTTTAATTATGTACTACTACCGTGATTAGTTTAGTTGGTAGGGGGGGGGACACTTGACTCTAAAATGGTACTCTAAAAAAACATTTTTAACAAGATTTAATTCTACCACTTTATCAGCGTGACTAATATGTATATTCTGCAAAATTACAGCTTTATATCACTAATTGTCTGAGCTAAGCTGCAGGCAGACGGACGGTCATGGCAAAACTATAAGGGTTTCTTGAAGACTACGAAACCCTAAAAAAGAAAACAAATGAGTAACAATTGATTCGCACCAGATATGCTCTGCTTCTTTGAGGCCTGTAGTATCCTGGGGGTTGGAGTGAGCACTCGATTTGGCGATGCTTCTCTAAAAGAATTAAATTAAATTAAATTATTTTATTTGATACAAACACACACAGCAGAAGACAAAAAATAAACATGTAGGAAAAATAAAAAATAAAATAACATTAAAATCTGTGTAATAAATTTTTGTGCCTCAATCAGGCCTAAACGACAATATTTGGTATAGATAGCGCTGGTGTGCAAAAAATCTGACATCAGTCGTCATAGCAACTTGCGTTACTTTATGAAATTTGAGTGCGATTATTGAAATTTGGACAGGACAACGTCTATCGCGGGTCTGCTAGTTAAACATAAGAATTGAATAAAACATAGTGTTGAAGAAAATTGTTAATGTAAAAGTTACTTGTATAATTCACAATACATCACTGATCCTAATTTGTATGAAATATGTGGGTGTGCGTGTGTGAATGTGTGGGTTTTTTGTGGATTAAAAGGAAAACCTTCGAACCTTTTTTGTTTTTTCAGCGGAGGCGCATCTGGCAACAAATATCGATCCACCTGTTTTTTTTTCTGCATCGCTGTGATAGTGCTTTTTATTTTTTCTCTTTCGGCCGCCTTTTCTTTAATCTTCCTTTTGGTTCGCTCTGCCAGCGATTCACTGAAAAAAGTAACAATCATGAAAAAAAAAAAGTGAGACGTCGCCTGGCAGATGTGAAACATCTAAATTATTTTGTAATGGTGGCGATTCTGTTGTGTCCAAGCTAATCTTAAAATTTCGTAAAATAACTATCGTTAATATCCTTTTACGTTAAAGTCTAAATTAGCGTAACATCAAAATGACAGTCCTAAAACTTGGGATATTTTAGTTTTCTATTTTATTTCGCATATATGACACATTCAAAGTGTAATTTTCCTTGGCAGATCAAAATTTGCTTTCTTTCTATAACGAGCAACGTATGACGCGTAAGCTAAACTTTTAAAATTATTTTACTTTGATCAAATAATTTTAGTACAAAAGAGCGCGGCACCAAATCGTAAACAAGATCGGACGCGGTTTGCCGCGTCACTACGGCAGCATGGCGTCGCCGGAACAACAGCCGGTCTAACCCGTCGCTATAGATGTTTCACATCAATAAAATTAGGAAACAAATTATTAGTGTATTTACGTGGGCTGAGGCTGGAGAGAGCTTGCAGGCGAAGACGACGTGGAAGGCTCTGCCAGCCTAAAACAAGTTAAACCAATAAGTTACATCTTTCGAGAATTGATTGTATATATGTAAAAACTTGTTCCTGATCTGACTGGTATTCACTCAGAACAGGAACATGTGCATGCAGAACATACAAACACTGATCTCAGCTGAAATCGAACCCTTTAAATAAACTGCTTTACTGACTGACTGAATGAAGGGCTGCCTGACAGACTATCTATCAACGCAAAGCCTAAACTACTTGCCCTAGGAACTTGAAATTTGGAGGGTGTAATTGGTGTGTAGGGGGGTGCACTAAGAATAGGATTTCCAAAATGAAATCCCTATGGGGGTGCTGCGGGGATTAAAGTATGTTAATTTACATTACATTAATGTAGTTGCGAGATGTTTTAAAGAGAAAAAAAAGGGACAGCTTAGTTTATAAATATAAATACGACTAATTACCACGTTTTTAGGGTTCCATACCCAAAGGGTAAAACGGAACCCTATTAATAAAACTCCGCTGTTGGTGGAAACAAGAAAAAATGTGGTGATTAGCCGTATTTATAGTTAGAATGAGTAACAACCATGGTTTATTTAGTTTGTAGTTTTTACTTACTTTTCCTGTTGATTACTTTTCTTCATGGTCTGGCCCACAGGTTTCTTCTTTTCCTTTTCTTGTTGAGGCTCATCTTTAATTTCATCCTTTACTTTTACCTCTGCTTCTAAACAAACACTAGCAAATAGGTTCGGGTTAGAGCCGTCTTCTTCCTGATTAGGATCATTATAGGCTGGTGATTGACTCTCAGCCTGGTCTTTTGCCATTGTCTGCAAGGTAACAAGGTTTTCTAATTATTTACAATACATCTAAGGCATTAAAACTATCGTGGTTGTTAATCATTTTAAATAGAAATACGGCTAATTACCATGTGGGTGTTTTCTTGTATTGTTGACGTTTCGAGACAGTTCAGGTGCTCTTCATCATGACCATCGCCCGCAGCCGCGATCAACGGCAGATCGACGAATACCTACTTGCAGATTGAGTATTCGTTGATCTGCCGTTGATCGCGGTCGCGGGCGATGCTCATGATGAAGAGCATCTGAACTGTCTCGAAGCGTCAACAATACAAGAAAAAACGTGGTAATTAGCCGTAAGTATTTCTATAAACATAATGGCGGCCAACTTTCTGGAAATTGGATGCGAAACTTTTTGTGATTAGGTAGGGGGGTGTTGGGGTGCAAATGCGAAGTATGAAGTTTTGTCAGTTTATCTACCAAAATTACATAAAAACTTACTGAAGTCGTTAATTTTGAAAATGGTATTTATCAGTAGAGTGACACTTTTTTACAAGGTTTTTATTGAGTACCTACTTATTTCGTAAAAATGTTTGCAACTGCCTTAGGGGTAGGTAAAAGCAAAGCTCGCAGTGTTTCTACTGTTAGAGATCACTTTTCCGACGTCCATTTATTAATGAAAGAGAACATTCTTTCTGTAGGCTTGAAAAATGTCATGATAGACGCGGGACGCTTCCAACGTTTTGAGGGATTATTTTACTAATGAAGAAGTGTTACGTTCAGTATTACGGGACAGTCCCGCAGAAAACAAGAAGGTGAGCCATAAATACAATGAAAAAACTTAGCAGTTATCACCATAAAAACACTATGGACTAAAGAATTATAGCTGTCGTGGTAATAAAACGCTATGGACTAGGTACCTATATGGCTTTATGGGATAGGCAAAGTTATTACAGCGTGCGTACTCACATATATATCAGGTAGACAAATAGATGATAAAGATGATTAAATCGTGGATGGATTTTAAAGTGCGAAGACAGAAAACGCAGGTAAAGGAATTTTTGGATGAAAACTAGAGCTTGAGCTTGCTTGGCCAAGCCAAGCGAAACAAAACAAATGGGTTGGAGACGTTGGAGTAGACAGATTTAGAAAGACAGTTGAGATAACTCTGGCTGGTTATGAATTCGAGACAATTTTTGTAAATAAACAAATGTCACTGACTGATTGAACATTTTTTTCGTGGATAAAATTTTACTAGTTGTGACCCTCCAAGCCTCCAACTCATCAGGTACACCAACATCACAACACCAACCAACCAAACCAAATAAACTTGTCAAAAAAACGTGAAAAAAAAACCACAGAACAAAGAAAAGGAATAAGTCGCGTTCAGATTGCTTGTCAATGCCTATTTTATACCACAGAACAGAGTTCAATTTTTTTATGCTAATTCACAATATTATTTAAATGCGAAGTAAATGGAAAGAAACTAACTGTTTAAATAATCCCCGCTCGAACATCCTTTGCCAGGCCAAGGATAGTCATGTGGCAATTCATAACAAGGAAAATATTTGTTTTAGGCAGTATTTGGGATTCAAAAAAGTAGTACAAATAAAAACGCTCGTAAAATTTCTTTAGTGCGTACACATTTCTATAATACGTTTTTAGTGACACCTAGCGTAATATTTTGAAAACAGAGGTAGACAAATGGTTTTTCATCACTTATTTTCTCCCCAGATTTTTAGGATTCTGCACGTCTGTTTATTACGATAAATATAAATATTTTTAGAATAGCAATAGTGAATTAGCAACAAAAAGTTTGAATTTGTTCTATTGTCTAACGTAGGCACAACATTGATATGCAATCTGAACGCGACATAATCCTCTTTTGTTTTTTTTGACAGGTTTGTTTGGTACTTGGTATAAAGTAGAGAATTGAATTTATTTGATTAAAATTGATATGTTGGTGAACTTGATGGGTCGGATTTGTTTTGCTTTGCTCCAATTTTCATCCAAAAATTCCTTTACCTGCGTTTTTTTGCCACTTTTTGCTTTGCCTTCTCATTAAACAATCATCCACGATATAATCTATTTGTCTAACTGATATAAAGGTGGGTACGCGCTGTATTAACTTTCCATAGCCTTAATTATTTAATGCTATAGATCTGATAAGTTTTTTCAGGTACAAACATAAAAGTATTAATTTAATTATAGAATCCTTGCAGATAATGTCGAAAGACCAGCCTGAGAGTCGGCCACCAGTCGATAATGATTCTAATAAAGGGGCCCCGAGCCATTCTGGGTTGGAAGAAGACAGATATAATATGAACCTATTTGCTAGTGTTTGGGTAAAAATAGAGGTAACTGAAGATGATGAAGTTCAAATTGAACATGAGCCTATGGACCAGACTCTAAAGAAAACTAATCAACAGAAAAAGTACGTAAATCCCAAATGGGATTTTTTATGCCTTGTTTTATTGTGGATTTTATCATACATTGCTATGAAGCCCCGAACTAAGCAAATCTACTACTGATAGAATACATAAATACTTCTTTATTTATGTAAATACCTACATGCTTTTAAGTAGTAGAATCGGGACAACCATATCCTATCAATCAGTTCTGTCAATCTTGTAATGAATGGGTAACCTATGATTTGAATCGGCGATGGGCTTGCAACCTGTCACGTATGGAATGCTAACTACTGCAAAATGTAGGTGTTGTGCCAAAACATAATGTTTGGGCGTGCCTTTGATTACCCCCTTTAGACACTTCAAGAAGCTAAGTGCCTTGAGATCTTAGAGTAGGTATGTCTAGCGTACTTAGGAATACAGTTGTAATACTATTTCATTTCATTTTTGTACATACATTCTTATAATAAATAAATAAAACTTAACCTATGGTTTTAATGATTTCAGAGGGAGGAAACCAAGCAAGAGACGAGACCAACCAAAGAACCTAAAGTGTGACCAATGTGACTACAAAACTAACCAGAAACACTCATTATCCATTCATATGTTGGGTCACACAGATGACAAACCATTCTCTTGTACTCAATGCGACTACAAAACCAGATACCTTGTGTCATTAAAGCGTCATATTTTTGTAAAACACGATCATTTTGAGGCTAAAGATGAATTACCAACTTATAACTGTACAGTTTGTCCTTACAAAACCCATTTCAAATGGAATTTAAGCGCTCATAAGAGAAAACATGATCTTGCGAAACAATATCAATGCCCCAAATGCAGTTATAGTACAGCTTACAAGCATAATATCATGAAACATGGTCGGACGCACAATAAACCCGAAGAATCTACCTACTACTGCGACAAATGTCCGTTTGCTACTAAGTACGAAGGGCATATTGCACGGCACTTGGCCAAGTTACATTTCGAAGTATCGGAGACAGCGAATAGATGTGAATATTGCTCGTTTTCAACCAAAACCGGGTGGCGATTAAACATACATAAAAAACGTAGCTGTCAAGACAAAGCTGTCAAGTGCGCTCATTGCAACTTCGAAACAATGTATCGTTGCGCTTTTAAAGAACACAGATTAACACACACCGAGGTAAGTAAAAACAACCAACAATGGTTGCATACTCTCTTCACGGATAACACCCAACAATTACAACAAGACACAAAAGAAGACCAATCTCTGGATATCATGAAGATGTGCGAAATTCGATCCAAGATAGAGGAAGATGCCGGAAAAGATCATAATGAGAGCACGAAGATATTTAACGACCTTAAAAGCAAATTGAACGATGATACTACCTACTACACCTTGAGTAATGACCAGAACAATCAAGTCCCGAGTGGCTCGCAGTTCGATCAACAGAAAAATAATCAGTACCTCGTCGATCCCAACTGTGAGGTATCCTGGAGTAACATTCAAGTTATTGAGTCTCCGAGCCAAGACCGGCCATTCCAATGCATAACTTGCAACTACAGAGCTAAGTTCAAAGCGTCCGTACAAAGACATTATCAACGGCACCATACAAGCCAAAACCGACCATATAAATGTGTGAATTGCGACTTTTCGACCAAAACTAAAGATCAGATAAACCTACACAATAAAAGGAGTAAGTCAGACGAGATACTTATATGTAAAATCTGTGCTTTTACCTCCGTTTTTAAATGTCAGTTTATGATGCACGAGAAAGTCCATTATCCTTTTAAATGTGTACATTGTGAGTATACTTGTAAGAAGAAGGTGGAGATACAGAAGCATTTTACTATAGTTCATTTGGGTAACGGTTTGAAATGCAGCCATTGCGATTATAAGGCATCAAGGAAAGAAAGTTTGCTATGCCATGAAGTGATTCACACGGGGAAAAAGCCATTTCAATGTCAGCTATGCCAGTATTCGTCGGTAAGAAAGTCTTTACTCGAGAGCCATATGACCAGGTTTCATAACACGAGGGTAGCGGAGAAGATTATAGATTATTCTAAGATTAAGTCGCTGAAAAGGAAGACAGTTGAGAGTGAATCGGATAAAATTGAAAACTATTACACTACTAATTCATCAGCGCCGGTATCAAACTGATTTAAATCTATTTATATAATTATATGAGAAAATCATGCAGAAAAATCATTTATTTACTTAGCTATTTGTACAGTAACGGCCTGCGCACATTGGCGGACGGGACAGCAGAGGATTTAAAATTAATCAATTGAATTTAATAGTTATCCAATCGAAATAAGATATATTTCAATGCCTCGGAGCATCGCAAAACTGCGCTGCGATGCTTCGGGGTCGATATAATCCTCTGCAGTCCCGTCCGCCCATATGCGCAGGCCATTAGACGTCTATAGCAGATTTTATGTGAATTTAGGTTACCTGCTTTTTACAGTTGCTTACATTTTAATGTATATAATGCTGTCCCTTTCTTGTAGATCTAAAAAACAGGGACGGCTAGTTTTATGATGAAAGAAAAACTATTTTTATTTGATAGGTATATGGTAGTGGTTACGATTCCGTTTGTATCAGACTAAACTGTAAATAACAGCATCCATCTCTCTCTGTTTCTTGTAGAGTAAAGAGAGCAATACTCTAGATGTCAAAATCGTTTTAAGTTAGGTGCCAACAAAATCGCCGCCATTTTTTAGGTGGCCAAAAGAGGTACCTAAATTACCAATAATAATTGTTCTGTGAAATATTTCGTTTAGTAATTTAGTCTATAAATATATCTCTTCCATTTGTTTAGTTAGATTATATTAGATCTCAATTTATAATAAATAACTTGCCAGAAATATAGTGTTTTGACTGATTCTCCAAATAGGATTCAAATATGCTGACCCGGCGAACTTCGTACCGCCTTAGAATTAATAAAGGTGAGTATTATCTGAGTTATACCGATAGCAGCGACACCTCCCGGGTCCAATTGTGTTATTAAGTCATCCAGGAACCCGTTGAAATATACATACTAAATTTCAACCAAATCGGTACGGCCGCGGCCGTTTAGGAGTTAGGTGACAAACACAAGTACAGAAGAGATATTTAAATTAAGATTTGTAATGTTACGACTGTAATCCCCAAGTACGGTAGACAATGTAGACTAAGGGATAGGCAGACACGTCCAAACATTATATTGGACACATGCCCATATTTTGGATCACAACTGTAATCCCCAAGTATGGTAGACAGGTACCACATCTAGCGCTAAGATCCTTGAAGATGACTGAAGGGGTAGGCAGGCATGTCCAAACATTACATTGGACACATGCCCACATTTTGCAGTAGTTATGTAAATAAAAATGCTAGTATTATAGATACATTTTATTCATAACATTTTTACAATTTACAAATTTTAAGAATAATTTATGAATAAGTACAACATAATTTATCATGATTTTATTTACTTATAGGTACTTGTGAATATTATTTTCTAAGCTGATAAAAAATAAATATTGGTGTACATTTCACACAGCGCCATCTAGCTCCGAAACTAAGCGAAACTTTTACTATGATAACTAATAAAATATTATTATGCTTATTTTTTGTAATTTCATACTTATAATCATAACTGCACGACACAGAACAAACTATGTTCATCACAAAAATATTGGTTCTGGTTGGGAATCGAACTCGCAATCTACAGCGCAAAGGCTACTAGTTTTCAGAATTCAATCAAACATTGTAAAAAAGAAAATGTAATTAATTAAAATCGAAATTCTTGCCAACAAATGAAAGATGTATGAGATTTTCAATTGCTATCTAATTCTTAGGAATAAGTGTCTATGGTGGCGATTCTGTTGTGTCCAAGCTAAACTTAAAATTTCGTAAAAAAACAATCGATATTATTCCTTTTATATTAGTCTAAATTAGAGTCACATCAAAATGACAGTCCTAAAATTGGGATATTTTAGCCGTTTCTCTATTTTATTTCGCATATTAGATGATTTAGATCATATTAGATCTATTTTATTTCGCACAACCAAGTGTCATCTTAGTCAATACCAATTTACATGTCGCTTAAATTTAGCTTGACGTTTTCTAAATCTATTACAAAAATCGTAAATTTATTTAAAACTATTCTGTTTTAGAACTGTCACTTTAAGGTTACGCTATTTTAAACTTTAACTTAAAAGAAATAAGATCGATAGTTTTTAGGAATTTTAACTTAAGCGTGGACACAACAGAATCGCCAAACAACAGTATAAAAAGCTCAAGCTTATAAATGGCATGAACTTAAAATTGATACAGACTGACACAAGTTAAGATTTTGATCTTCATTTTTTATAACCAGCCAAATTCAATGCCTTGAGATATGATATTTTTCACTAATGCATAAGACAATCTTAAGATATTTTAATAATCAAACACTTTCTTCTCCTTTTCCCACTTAAAGTGGGGTCACAACGGCACAACAATTTTGACAAACATATTGCGAAGGGGATTTGGCTTATGCTTTACAACCTGCCTGACGTCAACCCTCTTTGGGATGTTTTAATAATAATTATATAACAAAATATGAATAATTTAAGTTTACGAATTGAAAATTATATTAAAAGCCACAATCACAACATATTTATTACATTTCCTAATAACTACGATCACAATAATATGCTTAGCATTTTTACCCGACTGCGCTAGGAAGGAGGGTAATGTTTATCAAGCGTGTGTATGTATGTATGCATTTGTTTGGTACGCTCTACAGCCCAAACGACTTGACGGATTACAACATATGAGGTGTCGTTGGATTCGTCTCAATTGTGGAAGTGACTTATGAACATATATATTTTTTAAATACGCCGCCCCCCTCCCCAATTCAGGGGGGTAAACCTACTTTTTTAGTTAAGTACTTTTTAGCAGTCGGGTATTATGTTTTTACAATAATTTGCTTATTTCTTTTGAATAAACAAATAGACAATTATAATTTGGCATAAAATCAATCATACATCACAAAAAAACGACTTCTTGAACAAAGGGCGTAGTTTAATAAAATCGAAGGTGATTTTTTAGTTTTTTTTAGGAATGATCTTGTGTTAATACTAATTTATATTATTTTTTAATATGGACATTTCAATCACCTGTAAATTTTTGTTGTTTATTTTTTGGTTTGCGTGACTTTCTTACAGTTTTTATTAGGGTTTCGTACTGTAATCTGTAGCCACTACACAGGGTGTCCCAGAAGTCGATGTCAAGCCGGAATCGGGTGACAGTAGTAGTCATATTAGTCATTAATAGATAAATATTTAAATAAAGTAATGTATTAGAAAAGTAGCGTCTCTTTCTATCATACTCAAAAATCCTCAAAAATCTCAAATTTGGGTTAATTTTTTCAAACGTCTTATTTATTTTAGCCTTCTAGCCTCCCTTCCTTCCTTCCACACATCTCGATCTCAGCTAAATTTGGCCAAATGTCTTACAGGAATCACCACTTAACATGTTTAACTAAATCGTTGGATTGTAAAAGTAATCCAGGGGAGGGGGGGTAGGTTTAAAAGCCTACTGGCGGCAAATGTGTAAATCCCCCAAATCGTTTCCATGACGTGGACTTCTGTCCACCCTGTCTTTGCAGTTGGTATTACCGATTACAATAAGGAACCCTAAAAAAACACCATGTATGTTATGGTATACAAAGATGGTTTGATACACAACAAAAAAACATTGACAGGCGATTGAAGTCAATTGAATATAAATTATAAATAACTTATTCTAGTATGACTGTCACAAAAAACAAGATAATATAACACAGTCATCAAAATCTCACTTAAAATTTAAATCCTAGCACGCCGACAATAATGAATGAATACAATTGTTGTAAATTTCACACAGCGTCATATAGCCCCAAACTAAGCAAAGCTTGTACTATGGCAACCAGATAACTGATAGAATAATTATAATTTTTTTTACTATAAATACACCTGTATAGTTGAAGTTGCCATAATTACTATACAGATTTTGATATGATTTTTTTAGTTTTCAATATTTTCGAACTTCACAATAAATAAATAAATATTGATGGACATTACACACCGCTATCTAGTCTCAAACTAAGTAAAGCTTGTACTATATGAACTAGATTACTGATAGAATAAATAAGTATGTATGATAGATTGTTGTGGCTTAGTAACTGTTAGATATTTAATTATTTGAAAATGTTGTGAAAACTTACTTCTAAAGGTATTTTGTGCATATCTATAACATTAATAAAGTTATGTTAATATAGGGTTCACGACAAGCTCTTAAAGTAAAATTAAAATCACTACATAGTATAAAGCAAAGTCGCTTTCAGCTTCCCGCGTATGTATGTATGTTTGCTTAAATCTTTAAAACTACACAACGGATTTTTTTAATAGATAGAGTGATTCAGGAGGAAGGTTTATATGTATAATAACATGCTACCCGTGAGAAGCCGGGGCGGGTCGCTAGTAAATAATAAAGAAATATTAGTGTTCATGGTGGCGATCGCTCTTATTCCTATAAGCTAAAGTCTAAATTAGACTCGAAATAACAGTCCCAAAAATTAAGATATTTTATTTCGCATATTTGACACATCAAGTGTCATTACATGTTGATTAAATTTAGCTTGATGTTTCTAAATCACTTACGAAAATCATAAATGTATTCCAATCTATGGTAAGTTTTAGAACTGTCACTTTGATGTTACGCTAAATTAGACTTTAAGGTAAAGGAATAAAAGCGATCCTATTCAGGGATTTTAGGTTTAGCGTGGACCCAACAGAATCGTCACCACTATCACACCTCACTAATCACCTAAACAAACTGAGCAAAGCTTGTACTAAGAAAACTAGATCACAGATAGAATACCTACACTTTTTGTTTTTTTTTATGGAGTACTACGAATTCGTACAGCGTTGTCACTGTCGAGTATGTAGGTAGCTCTGTTAATATTACTTTGATAGCTTGTGGTAAGGCCCCAATATTCAGAATTAGTATTTTAAACGTTTTGTGCGGTATTTTATACAAAGTCAAGTTTCCTGAGAAAATAACTCAAATAAAATTTAATTATTAGCTAATTAGTAGCAGCAAATTAATACCTAAAAATTAACGCTAAAATGCATTCAGAGCGCATAAATCACAAGCGGACGCACTGTAGTTTTCGTAGCGGATACAAAAAGTCCGCTAAATATACACTTAACCGGCTATTCTAAAAAATTTGGTATCTTTGGTCACAATCTCTACTAATATTATAAAGATATAATATTTGTATATTAGTAACGAATAAACTCAAAAAATACTAAACCGATTTCAAAAATTCTTTAACCATTAGAATGTTACATTATCTCTGAGTAACATAGGATATGTTTATTACTAGAAAAAAATAGGGATCTCTACTAAAACTTTAATAATGTAGTCTAAAGTGTAAAAAAAATGCCGTAAAATGATTACACCCGTGCTACGCCGCCGGGGCGAACTGCTAGTATAATATATTCGCTCGCGTAATAAAAAGCCTATAACAAATCGGCTTTTAGTTTCAAAATGTCATTGTTTCTTGACAGTTGTACGATGGTAATTTGACAGTTGATATCGAGTACCAGTGAGCACGAAATAATCTGCTGTAGATTCCATAGTATTCTTTTTCAAACTATCGTGATTAGTAGATTTTTACAAGGGTCTTTATCAAGTAGTTGCCTTTTGAAATTTTTGTTTTTTTTTGTATGGGCTGAGTCTACCCGGATAAGACGGAAAAAGTGATTAAACAGAATTATCTTGAAAATCATCAAACTTAAAAAGAAACTGTCTTTTATTCATGTAGCTAGTATGGTTATCTAAAGAATTATATAAAAATGAACTGTTTAGCTATTCATAGTTTTAAGTAAAAATTAGTGTTTTGGAAAAGCCAACTTTGGAAAATAAATCTAACAAGAAAAGTTTCACCAATCGTGTTTCTGTCTATAATTTATCTAGATTAAATACCTAGGTTATCTTTGTCATAAGAAACAAAACTGTATGGTTTGCGGTTATTGAGAAAAAACTTTTCTGCATTCATCAAAAAAATTGATTACTCGTCTTAATTTATTTCCCCGATTTTTTGACTATGTTACAGCAGCCGTGGACGCGGTCGCGGTAAAATTACATTTAAGTGAGTCTGCACTTAAATGTAATTTTACGTGATAAAGACCCGTGTCAAAATCTATAGTTAATCTATAGTATTGTATATCTGGTTATAATTATATTTTGTTTGATTATATTGTACACTAATCTATATTTCCTGTATATATACTATTATTTGAATTATATAGTTCATTTAATTGCACAGTCCTAATGATTATACACTATACAAGGTGAATTCAAACTAACTACTGAAAACTGAAAATGAACAGCTTCTAACCTACCTACTGAAAAATGTGGTCAAGTGTCAAATATGTTTGGAAGTTTCTGACTACCTTCAGAGCGTGGTGATGATTTTTTTTGGTAGACATTGCACACAGCGCCACCTAGCCACAAAGTAAGAAAAGTGTGTGAAATGGGAACCATATTGCTATATACATTTTTTTATAAGTATTAGTTTTCAGGAGTATTTATTTATTTATTATAGTATGATATTTATTAGTATAGTATGTAGTCCTTAACACACCCTGTAGATATAGTCCATCACACAATCCAACTGATTTATAGTTCACAACAATCACAGTCCAAATGTATGTCCACTGTCCATCAATTGTTGTATATTTAAGTTTTGAGAGTTGTATGTATGTAGTTATATATACATTATTTATTTCTTAAAATCGAATATGTATTAGTTTTTGAGAGTAGTAGGTATATAGTCCTAAACACACTTTACCCTTTTACCATAAGATTTAAAGTAATATTAAAACAGGTAGTGCGAAAGTGACAACTTATAGCGTTGACAATGTCGCACGAGTAATATTACTTTAAGAGCTTGTGGTACGTGCCCTGTACGTATTATAGTCCACGTTGCACAATCACAGTCCGAATGTATTGTCCACTGTGCATCAAGTTTTGTATTCGTTTTTGGGAGTAGGATCTAGTTATAAATACATATTTATTTCTTATAACCAAGGATGTATTAGTTTTTGGGAGTAATATGTAGTACTAAAAACACCTTTCTCACTTACCACAAGCTCTAAAGTAATATTAAAACAGTACAACTCGCAATGCGTAAGTGACAATATTGTTATAAGATATTAGTTTAAGAGCTTGTGGTAAGGGCCCTGTAGGTATTATAGTCCATCACACAGTCCAAATTAATCACAGTCCGAATGTATAGTCCACTGTCAATTAAATTGTCCACTGTCATTCACTGCCCGTCTCCGTGGAGACTGAGAGTGGACACATTGTCTCATATGTCCACTTCGCAGATTTTCCTCTTCTGCGGGATGCCGTAGCTGTCCTTCTTGATTATCTCCTGTTTCAGCCCCTGGTAGATCTCCAGCCTGGATAGGCCGTATTCCTGGGAAAATATAAAATACAATTAAATAGGGTCACGACTGTAATCCCCAAGTACGGTAGAAGTCCTCTCAGATCTTCAGGCGCTTAGATCCTTCGAAGATGTCTAGTGTCTCCTGTCACCTATGGAATGCTAACTACTGCAAAATTTAGGCATGTGCCAAATATAATGTTTGGACATGTCTCTGACTACCCCCACTAGACATCGCCAAAAAGGATCGAAGCGCCTGGAGATCTGAGAGGATGTCTACCGGGATTACAGTCGTGCTCCTATTTTTTTACATAATTCCAAATTAAGAACGCATTATATAATAATACTAATATATTATACTAATTAAATTATACCACTATTTTTATGTAATAAACATTATTAATATGTACTATTATTGACTTACCCAGTATCCAAAAGGAATTTGGCTTTTAGATGCGTTGACAAAAGACCAGAGACTCCAGAACAGGTGACTTGCCAACGCGAATGCGTCCACCTAAACAAATTAATAAAATCAATAAATATATTTGTGGACATTAATTAAATTCAAACATAATATTTTGACGTGCCTCTGACTAATCCCTCTTAGACATCTTCAAAGGATCTGGAGATCTGAGAGGATGTCTACCGCGCTAGGGGATAACAGTCGTGATTCTATTTCAGTTTTCACAGCGCCATCTAGCTCCAAACTTAACAAAGCTTGTACTATGGAAACTAGATAACTGATAGAATACTTATATACTTATTTTTTTGTAAATATTTTATGATATATAATAACACCCAGACAGAACAAACATCAATGTTCATCACACAAATATTTGTACTGGGTATAGAACCCACAACTTGCAGAAGGCAAAGCTACTACCAACTGAGCTATGAGGCCAGTCAATTTCTTATATACTTTTTTGTATAAACATCTGTTATACTAATATAATAGAAATATAAATGTGAAAGTAACTCTGTCTGTCTGTGACGTTATTAAGCCCAAACCGCAGGGCCGATTGTGTTGAAATTTCATATAGACACTAGCCGACCAGTGACAGACGTCCTGTCAAATTTCAATAATCGAATAGAAAAGACTGAATGTTTTTAGTCTGTGATGTCAGATTTGTTGCACACCAGCGCCATATATACAGAAATCATCCCTTTTGCTTTTTTATATTGTTTTGGGGATGTTTTTCATATTTCAAAGTAGTCTATTATTTATTCGGGCATTATATCTACATCTACAGCAAATTTCAACTTAATCCGTTTTGTTGTTTAGTCCTGATTAAGGAACAAACATTCATACAAACTCACAAACTTTCGCATTTATAATATTATAAGGATTAGGATAGATAGTTCAAAGTATTGGGACGGACACAGGCTACTTAAAAAACCAAATTGCCAGAGTTCCGAGGTTTTAGGGGGTCCCCAAAGAACCCTGGCGCCCTGGCCCCCTGACCCCCAGAACATGCTTACTTCACAGAGCAGATGATTGACGTCGTCAATTGACGGCTCCCTGTCTTCAGAAAGATTACTGTTGTAATGCTTCAAGTATTCCTTTATGAAGATTTCCTGAAAAATACATTTCAATTGTAGAAAAAAATGTACTAATAGTTTTAAGTTAAGTTTAATTAATTTTAAATAGAAATACGGCTAATTATCACGTTTTTTCTTGTATTTCTATTTATAATGAATAAAAACCACGATAGTTTTAATTCTATATGTTTAATTCAGTCCAAGATTCTTGTCTAAGATCCTAATATTCCTAGCAAGGTTATAATAAATATATTTTGTTTTAGTAGTAATATGATAATGTACTTTTTATCGAAAATATATTTGTTAATTTGTTGGTGAAGGAAAACACCGTTTGGTACCGCTATAAGCGGCGATGGCCTTGGGATGCTAACTACAGCAAAATGTTTGGACGTGCCTCTGATCACCCTCTTGAGACATCTTCAAGTATCAGAGCGCTTGGTGATCTGGGAGGATGTCTATCATACTTAGGATAGTCAAATATACATATATATTTTTTGTCAGCATCTGGTGAATGACAGCTTTTATCTGAAGGCACGTAGGTTTGAAGACCTAACCAAAAGGGGTTAGGTTGAGACGTCCACAGGAGTTATGCTGAGGATTTCCATACAATGTTTTCCTTCACCGTTTTGAGCGTGTAATATGCTAATTTCAAGTTAATGCTTATAACTCTAGGACACACTTAGTCATAGCAATGCCAATTGTAAATATCATCTCTAAGTGCGTCCTAGCGGGTTTAGGCATGAACTTAAAAAGCGCAGATGGGATAACTGTGGCTCAAAATATATTGACCCTATAAAACAAACTATAATTCTTGATAATATAAACATTATTTTGCTGTTGGTTAAACAAATTCTTCAGTTTCAGAGGAAAATTAAAAAATACCTGCTTTAAATAATTATAAAGATAACATTTTTATTTTTGTTTGTAATGGATAAACTAATTAATTACAGGACCAATTTTAAACATTATTTTACCTATCTGAAGATACATTATCAGAAAATAAACATAGGTGATATTTTATTTTAAAAAAAATAGGATAGTAAATTACAATAATGTGACCTACGGTATAGAAAATTGTGTGTTGTGTTTTTTAGTTTTTTTTTATTATTGTTAAAAATGTCGATCTTGTAACTGTAATTTATTATCGTAAATCGAAATATTGTTTTTTGTTTTGCGCCAGCATCGGCTGCTCAATTGACGGAATAACTGTCAATAACATAAGTTATGCTGATGATATGGTGTTGCTGAGCCCATCGATCAGTGCACTCAGAAAACTTCTGAGGATTTGTGAGAGTTATGCGGAGGCTCATGGGCTCAGATACAATGCCAGTAAGAGTGAGGTGATGGTTTTTAAGGCCTCTTCTAAAACATATACCACAGTCCCACCAATATTGCTGGCGGGCAATGAACTCAGGAGGGTGACAAAGTTTAAATATCTGGGTCACTGGGTCACCGACACTCTCTCGGATATGCTGGATATTGATAGGGAGCGAAGGGCATTATCAGTCAGAGCTAATATGTTGGCCCGTAGATTTGCACGTTGCAGTATGGCTGTAAAAACAAGTCTGTTCAGGGCGTACTGCCAGTCTTTTTACACGTGCAGTCTATGGGTTAACTTTACCAAGAGCTGCTGGAATGCCCTTCGAGTCCAGTATAATAATAGTTTTAGGGTGCTGTTGAGGCTGCCATACTTTTGTAGTGCATCGGGAATGTTCGCAGAGGCACGCGTCGATGACTTTTATGCGATCATCCGCAAAAGAACGTCGTCCTTGATGCGCCGCATAAGGGACAGCCCCAACAGCTACCTAAGACTAATAGCAGGAAGGTTGGACACCGATTGCATATTTATGAAGCACTGCACACAGGTGCATCATTCGTACCAGTGATGCAGTGTTCATTTTAGACTGTTTAGGTTAAAAATTTATTATTTATAATTTACCTTATAATATGGCTGTAATATGTACGTGTACCTATGAAAGCTGAAATAAACGATTTGAATTGAATTGAATATACAGTATAATATTTCAGGGTAAAACGTACACGTCTCTAACTACCCCTTTAGACGCTCAGATCCACAAAGATGTCTAAGAGGGTGGACAGATTGTATAATATACCTAACATTGTTTTTGAAAAGGTATAGAGCTTTTAAACCGACTTTAAAAACGCAGGTACTCAATTCGGGGGCAAAGTATTTATTTTTTGTTAATAAAATCTGATATAACCAACAGCAAAACATAGAAATACACCAAATCCTAATTAAAATTATACTTTGTTAGCGCGCCGCCATCTTTGTTTCGCCATCTTTGTTTTGACGCCGGACGTCCGTCGGCCATTTTGTTGATGTCACCGACTAAAATACAAGCATACAAACAAGCTTCGTATTGGCAGATACACCAATTTTGGTGATACTTTGCAAGGAACATACCATGTAATTTAACAAAACTATAGTCAAAACTTGAGAGAAATATATTTAAATTTTTGTGGCAATATTATGTTTGAAGGCAACGCAAAAGACAAAAAGACTATATTTCGTGACAAGAATAATGTTTAAATTAAACTCTATAAAAGTAACGCAGAGACAATAATATTAATTATAAAAAAAAAATTATAAGGATTTTGATTTTAATATTACTTGGTGTGTAAAATATTTAGTAAAGGTTAAAAAAAATCTAAGTTATAAACTTAAGTAACACAGGTGATTAATAGTAACACAGTATTGTAAAAATAAGAACGTAAAATAGAGGGTTTTTTGTTGTAAAAAATCAAATATAAGTACTTCCAAATTTGATGAACAAGAATCACTATAATAATCCTAATAGCTTCGTCATCTTCCTGCCTTTATCCCACTTAAGTGGAGTCGGCACAACATGAGTACTTTTTCCATTACTTCCTTACTTTTTCCATACTCTACCAGCCGTCATCTCTTCACTCACTCATAAACCATTTCATCGTTCACGCAGACCATCTTTTCTTTGTCCTAATAACTTATGAAGAAAAATTGCTAATGCAATATTTTTCACATAAGAATTACTGGTATTAACCTATCCAATTTGTTATTTAATTAGGAATTTCTAGACCAATATTTAAAAAAAACTGGTTCAATACAAAATTTTAAAAAGAAAATAATAAAGATAGACGAATATTCATTTCGATTTTATGATCCTAGTGATTCTATTGATATATTTTTTGACTTTAGAATTAAATAGTTTTAATTGCTAATGTTCTCACCTTTTGCTCCAAAGTAGGGCAGTTCTCAAAGTTTTCAAAGTAGAACGGGTGCTCCGGATTGGTGTAATCGAACCCCCACTCCTGGAAGTGGTTGGCGAGATCGAAGCCGCGGTAGTTGTATGCGCAGTACTCGAAATCTATCAGCACCAGTTTCGGCTCACCTATATCTGATATCCGGCTAATTATACTGTGAAAAATGAAATAATAATAAATAAATAAATAGGATCACGACTGTAATCACCAAGTACGGTAGACATCCTCTCAGATCTCCAGACGCTTAGATCCTTTGAAGATGTCTAGTGGGGGTAGTCAGAGGCACGTCCAAACATTATATTTGGCACATGCCCACATTTTGCAGTAGTTAGCATTCCATACGTGACAGGTTGCAAACCCATCGCCGCTTATAAGATTACTAACTGGTTTCTTCATGATGTTTTCCTTCACCGTTTTGAGCACGTGTTTTTAGATGCGCATATAATTTTTTCTAATAGAAAAATCAAATGATGCACGCCGGTATCCAGTATAAAGTCTGTCACGGGTCGGCTAGTTATTTATATATTTAATTATATATATAATTAATTGGGTTACTTACATGTATATGGTGTTACTTACCTGTATGTTACGTTACTTATCGGTATGTCGTGTTACTTACCTGTCTATTGTGTTATTTACATGTATATGGTGTTACTTACCTGTATGTTACGTTACTTATCGGTATGTCGTGTTACTTACCTGTCTATTGTGTTACTTACATGTATATGGTGTTACTTACCTGTATGTTACGTTACTTATCGGTATGTCGTGTTACTTACCTGTCTATTGTGTTACTTACATGTATATGGTGTTACTTACCTGTATGTTACGTTACTTATCGGTATGTCGTGTTACTTACCTGTCTATTGTGTTACGTACCTGTCAGATGTGTTAGCGTCGTCGTGAGCCTCGGAGGGCGAGTCCGGAGGGTAGGTTTGCATGTAAGCAGGAGACAGATCGTCATCGGCCATCGCCTGAGGCGGATCCTCAAGAAGCAGGATGTTGCCTGGAGGGAATTAATAGTTGTAAGCTCTTATTATTGTTTGGGCATGCGCATGGAGACCGTTGGGTTTGTTCACTTTTTGTGTCTTTATTTGTTACTAGCAGTCCGCCCCGGCGTCGCACGGGTGTAATAATGATTTTATGGGTAATTTTTTTACACTTTGGGTTACATTATGGAAGTTTTAATACAGATCCATAACGTTTTTGAAAATAATCTAAAGCCTATGTTCATCAGGGATAATGTAGGATTCTAATGGTGAAAGAATTTTTCAAATCGGTATAGACAAGCTGACCCAGCGAACTTCGTATCGCTTATGAATTAACAAATGTTGTCTTAAGTTCCCGTTCCCGTAGTATCAAGAGTTGTTGTAACTGCATGATAATCTCTCTCCTAGTTCAACGACTGATAGCACAGCGTCGATTTAATTTTCTTATTATTTTTTATAAATTTCATTATATACAAACCTTGTCCTGACAATAAGAAATACATAAAAAAATTAATCATCCAATTTGGTGCAGTCGCTCGAATGTTATGCGCGTACAGTACATACATTTCGGCGATTTATTTATATACATATATATAGATTAAACATTTCCAGTCTGAATGTGTTTAAGGCGAAACTGAAACAAATGCTACTTGAAAAAGCATACTACAGTACTCGAGAATTTATAGATGATAGAATAGTGTGATGAATAATTTTAATTTCGAGAAGACTAGAAGACTTTTTACATTTTTCTTTATATAATAATTTACCATCTTATATTATTATTATACCCTAAGAAGCGATTTGTATAATATTAGACAACGTACCTTCTTGCATATCGTTGTGGCAGAAGACAACAGGAGATTCCACTGTGGCGATGAACTTCTTCATCCATTCCACTTCCTTCTCGAAGTCTACGTTCTTCAGATGCTTTATTATACGCTCCTCGTCTTCGTTCTAGAAGGAACAAGAAGTATGTTAAAATACCTAATCATATAAAACTGTGTTTTTTCTTTTGGTGTGTAGAGGTGCACTGAGAAAGTGTATGTATGTGTATGTATATGTATGTATATATGTGTGTGTGTGTGTGTGTATTTTCAAGTCACTGATCTTCCCATGAATATTCCCCCACAGCCTCTCCTCCCAGACTGTCCTGGTCCACTTGCCCATTGTGTCTTCTACAATCAGTTTAGTTTCTTATCTGTCTGTGGGTGTATATGTTTGTGTGTATGTGTATGTTTGTGTGTTTGAGTGTGTGTGTGTGTGTATATATGTTTGTGTATGTGTATGGGAAGAGGGTATGTGTGTGTGTGTGTCGTTGATAAGCGATAAGAACGCCCATTATTGTTCAGCATATTTCGTTTTCTGTATTTATGCATACATTCCTTTGTTCTGTTTGTGGTGTGCAATAAAGTATATTCTATCTTAATGTGTGCGTATGTGTGAGTGTGTGTGAATGATTATGTATGTGTCTAGTTACTAACCTTCCCATGAATGTTCCCCGACTGCTGTACTTCCGTCACTATCCTGGTTCATGTCACTATCCTGGTGTGTGTGGTGTGTATGTGTTGAGTTACTGACCTTCCCATGAATATTCCCCGACAGCCGTTCCTCTCGGACCGTCCTAGTCCATTTTCCCATGGTCTTCCACAGCCAGTTGGGTTCTTTGGACAACGGCACATCCATAGAATGGATGGCGGCCATCTTCTCCGCAATCTTCATTGAAAGAGCTGGTTCGGCGAGCTCCTTGGTGAGGAGGGGACGTGCCTGACAATTTACAAAATTACGTTTAAAAAACTAAAAAGAAAACCGACTATAATATTTCGATTAATCAAAAAGTCAAGGGACGATATTCGTTTTTAAGGTTCCGTACCCAAAGGGTAAAAAAGGGACCGAATTATGACTCCGCTGTCCGTCTGTCTGTCACAGGGCTGTATTTTATGAACCGTGATAGCTAGACAGTTTAAATTTTCACAGATTATGTATTTCTGTTGCTGCTATAACAATACTAAATACAGAATAAAATAAATATTTAAAGGGGGCTCCCATACAACAAACGTGTTTTTTTGCCGTTTTTTTATAGATAATGGTACGGGACCCTTTGTGCGCGAGTCCGACTCGCACTTGACCGTTTTTTAAGTTTTATGAAGAAACTATTAGTTCTACATGAATATAATTCAATTGGGAATAACTTGGGACTATTATCTAAACAATAGCCGCGTGTAGTTCGCAGTGACGCATACATGGAAACTATACCTTCACACAACTCTCATGACGACGTCAGAGACCGCGTTGCCGTCGGGTATATTTTCAAAACCAGTAAACTAAAATCATTTCAATAAAGCGTACCTTTATCTAACATTTGTGACGGCACTGTCGCGTGTTGATATCGGGTATACATTCAGATTTAGTATACTAACCTAACCTATAAAATACACGTCCCTTTATCTGATACCTACCCCAAACGGATGTTGCGGTCGGCTATATTTTGAAATCCTTAACACGACGGTTCATATTTTTAAAGTATCCCCAAAACGTATGTTACAGTCAGGTATATTTTAAAATCCTCCAAAAGGCGGTACATATTTTTATGGTATACGTATACCCGAACTCAACACTATAGAGCGTTGAGTAAAGGTATAGATTCTATATAAGCCGCGGTGACGCATCGCCGGTCTGACCAGATAGATGTTTTACATCAAAAAAGATATTTGGGGGCACGGCAGTGCCCCCGCCAAGTCGAGCGCGAAGCAAACACTGCCGTACCATCCTTTACTGGAACCATTTCGCCGCATTTTCAGGCCCCTATTTGAGAACCTCTGGATAAGACCAGAACGCTGAAATTTTCGTCATCCAGTAAGCCATAATCACATACTTAAAATCCAAAATTTCAAGTCTGTAGGTTATTTAGTTACGAAGTTAAGCGAAAGCAAAGTTTCGCATTTTAGACAGACACTCACTCACTCACTCACTCACTCATGATCATCAGAATAGAACTAGTACTTCCCATAAACTCAGAGAGCTGAAATTTGGTACAGAGTTAGGGTTTAATGGCCACATAAAGGGAAAACCATAAAAACTAGGATAATCGAAGATCTGGAGTACCTGGTGACCCTGATAAGAAAACACAAGAGCCTAACCAAACTATTAGAGATCGACATATCGCCTTTACAAAAAATATTCAACTACTGGACCGATTTGAAAAATTATTTCACCATTAGAATCCTACATTATCCCTGATGAACATAGGCTATAGTATATTTTCAAAAATATTAGGGATCCGTATGAAAACATCGATAATGTAATCCAAAGTGTGAAAATTTAAAAAAAAAATCCTTATATTGCGTTTGCTGCGGAAACTATTGACAATAGAGCAAAGTAATGTACTACAGTTTTAAAGACGACATCAATATCTACAAAAAAGTATGTAATACCATATGTCTAACTGTGAGATGGTGAGAAATAACAGAGGTTTTGGACATTAAATAACAGTTTATTAGGCGAAATAAGTAACACTATATTGCAGGTATTGTAACGATGCGGTGCAAAGCTTACGACTGACTGTAGGTACTTATATATACTACACTTACATCTAGGTAGGCACAGCTCACGGTACTTCGCTATTCCTAACACCTCCCCTCGAAGCCGTGAGTAAATCTGTTTATCCCTTACATACATCCGTCATACCTAAATTCAACATGCATTCTTGATGTTTTTTCCCACTCAAACCTTTGGTCAAAACATCTGCAGGCATTCTTTCTGTACATAAGTATTTCAGATCAATAACACCTTGCTCGCACATATCTCGAACAAAGTGGTGCCTCACATCAATGTGTTTTGTTCGTGAATGGTAGTTTCTACTACCAGCAAGCTTTATCGCACCCTGATTATCATTGAATAATGTTACACTATTGCATTCCATCCCAACATTACCCAGCACATCTCGTAAATACATGGCTTCTTTAGTTGCATCGGAAATAGCCATGTACTCAGCTTCTGTGCTTGACAAAGCAATACTTTGTTGTTTACGTGCTTCCCAGCTTATTGGGGCACCTGCTAAAATAAATGCAAAACCAGAATAGGATTTACGATCAATCGCATTCGAACCCCAGTCTGCATCTACCACACCAAATAACGGTAAGCCAGTCCTTTCATAAACTAAACCATAGTCTGACGTACCTTTTATATATCTCAATACACGTTTTGCTGCTTTCCAATGCTCAACATCAAAGTTAGTATTAAATTGGCTCAGATAACTCACGGCGTACGTGATATCTGGTCTTGTTGTCACAGCTAGATACATTAGGGCACCTATCAAATTCTGATAAGGATACTGATTCATCACATCATTTTTCACGCATTTAGGTTTTTCCAATTTCACATTCACATCAATAGGAGTCATTGTAGGCTTACATTCACTCATACCAAAACGTTCTAGTACCTTGTCTATGTAAATACTTTGATTTAAATACACTCTGTCTTCTTCATCACGAGTAAATTCAATGCCTAAACAATGTTTTATCCTTCCCATATCTTTCATTTCAAATGCGCTAGATAGTTGCTTCTTTACATCACACAACCATACATCATCGTTTGTAGCTAATATTAAATCATCAACATAAATCGTTATAAACATCATTCGCTCACCTTTTCGTGCTGCAAATACACATGGATCCTGCGGCATCGCTTTAAAACCAATACTCTTCAGCTTTCTTACCAGCTCCTTATGCCACTGCAATCCAGACTGACGCAAACCATACAAACTCTTTTTCAACAAACACACACTATTATCACATTCATTCAAAACTTTATTCCAACGTTTAGCCGTGTCGATAATTTTCTTATCTCGAATGGTCTTTCTTTGTGTTCCAATCTTTTGGTTTGCGAGTACCATATCTAGAACATTGCGTAGCTGATCCGGTACTTCCATAAATACTTCCTCATCCAGTGAACCATTCAGGTAAGCTGTCACTACGTCCATTTGATGGATATCTAGTCCTAATTCTGCGGATATAGCAGCTATGAGTCTTATTGATGACGATCTCACGACTGGAGATGAGGTTTCATGAAAATCCTCCCCTGGCCGTTGAGAGCATCCCTTTGCAACTAGACGTACTTTCTTTCCAGTAGTTTTGGTACTAAAAACAAATTTGCTTCCGATCACTTTTCGATTCGATGGTCGAGATACTATTTCCCACGTACCATTCTTCATCTGTGCCAAAAATTCATCTTCTAAGGCACCTCTCCAAGCGTCAGCATCGCTAGTCTTTTCAATTTCACTCCATGTCATTGGTTCAATAGTTGCTATTCCTGCTGTTAGCTGTTCATCAGATTCTTCACTTTCTGATTCTGGTTCAGTATCTGTCGCTATATATTCATTAACAGACCTGTAATCTAGACGCGGCCTTTCCACAAAACCAGTGCGAACTAGTCTTCCTCTTTTCTTTAAAGGTTCGACTAATCTTTCCCACGCAACTGTCGCGGTTCTTTTTCTTAAAGTTACTCCCCTATTTCTTTCTTCATCTGGTTCGTATATATTTTCAAAGGATTTTCTCATTTTTCCACCATCTCTTCTCGCTTTCAGTGGGGCCTTCTTCTTTTCTTCATTATTTTCGTTTGGCATATTAAGATCTACAACCATCTCTCCATTAATACTATCTTCTTCATCAAGTATTTCCTTATATTCATGCCTAAACGCCGTCTCATTCATGAATTTTACATCACGAGTTACTATAATTTTTCTTGTCTTAGGATCATGTATTCTATAGGCTTTGGATTGAATATCATACCCCATGAATATTCCCAATTCAGAGCTTGAATCAAATTTCCCTTTCTGGGAACCTTTGTCTTTGTAGTATGCCTTTGATCCAAATGAATGCATATAAATTACGGTAGGTTTCTTTCCTTTCCATAGCGTAAATGGTATTTGACCACTTAAGGCTGTAGTTGGACAACGATTTCTTATATAATTCGCAGTGTGAACTGCCTCTGCCCAAAACGCAGGAGGGCTTCCTGCCTGACGCATCATGCAGCGCGCCATTTCAATCAGCGTTCTATTCTTCCTTTCAGAAATACCATTCTGCTGGGGTGTGTAAGGCGCTGTCAGCCTTCTTTTGATCCCTTCTTTCTTCAAAAAATCGTCAAATTCATTGTTTACGTATTCACGGCCATTATCAGATTGTAAGTTCTTTATTTTCTTTCCTGTGAACTTCTCCACATAAGCCTTGTACTCTTTGAATACTCGCAGAACATCACTTTTGTTTGCAATAAAGTAAACTTCACACCATCTAGAATTATCGTCGATAAAAGTGACAAAATACTTTTTCCCGCCAAAAGACTGTTGCCTCATCGGGCCACATACATCAGTATGTACGATCTCTAGTAGTTCGCTCGTGCGATCGGCATTGCCTTTAGGAAAAGGCGTACAAGTCTGCTTTTCACTAATGCAGATTTCACACTCAGATAATTTTTCACTATCTTTGAATGACAGCCCATGCACTAGGGCACTCTTCGACATAGCCTTCAAATCGCGCTCATTCAGGTGACCGAGTCGTTCGTGCCACATGTCTATCGGCTTCTTCGCAACCTCAGCATTATTAGCTCCGTTCTGGCTCATTCGAACATGGTATAAGTTACCAACACGGTCCGCTCGCATGTGAATCTTGTTTTTCTCGTCGATCACAACAGCACAGTTCTTTTTAAAATGAACCTCGAACCCGCGATCTGTCATTTTCGCTACTGATAATAAGTTCGTTCGCAAGTCAGACACATAAAACACTTTCTCGATATCTATGCGGCGCTCTTCGCTGCCTGTGTCAACTGAAATGCTTACTTTACCCGCTCCAGCAATTTGTGTGCTTTCATTGTTAGCCAAATTTAACTCTGAGTCCAATCGCATGAAACCCTGGATTATATGCTTATCATTGCACATATGTCCCGTGCATCCACTGTCAATGCACCAAATAGGGTTACGCTGATCACCAAACATCACTTCTTCGGTGGTGCTCATCAACATCGTCGTCTTCGGATCACTATCCCGTTCGAAATGTTTTGCGTTCTGTTTCTTATTTATATTTTTCGCTTTGCACTCTCTCGCCAAATGCCCACGACGGCCACAACGATAGCACTCAATTTTGCTCTTATTGTTATAGCCTTGATTTGTATTTAAATTATTTTTCTGGTTGGCATTTGTATTGGTACGCCTGACGAACATGGCCCCCTGGTCCACTACTTTTGATTTTCGGCCATCAAAGTCTTCGACAATTTTCACTTTCAACGCTTCCGTTGATGGCAAATCATCTCGCGATTCCATTGCCGTTCGAAACATAGCGAAAGAATCTGGCAAACTATAAAGTAGTAAAATAGCCAGTAGTTCATCAATTACAACCAAACCGATTTCTTTGAGCTTTTTCACAGCATCAAAAAAATCCGATATATGCTTCTTTAAATCATCTTCTTCCTGCATACGCGTCAATACAAGTTTTTTCAACAATGAAGCTTTTCTTGCCGGCCCGCTTGACTGGTACAAAGATTTTAACTTGTCCCATATAGCTTTTGAAGTTTCCAAGCCATCCAACGCAATTAACTCGCTAGGACTTACTGCCAGCAAAATATCCGATTCAGCCTTTCCATCATTTTTAATCCATTCCGCATGCTTCGAATCCGAGCGCCCTGGCTGAGGCAAAGTTCCTGTTACGTATTCCCACAAGTCATTTTTCTTCAAAATAGCTCGCATTTGAATCTTCCAGGTATCATAATTATCGCCAGTTAGAGGATCAATTTTGATAGAAGCAGCCATTTCGAAGTTTTTTCAACTCCAAAACACTTCAAAACGCAAAAGAAATACGCAAATTAAATTTACGATGTTTCGACGTAATAAAACAACATGGATGCGTCCGATACAATAACAAGTGCACGAGTCCTCACGCAGCGATTACACAGAAAATGCATCGCTCGTGAACTTGTTTACGCAAAGTTTTAAATTCACTTATTTCACTTTAAATCCAGTCAATTTATCACGGAATCACTTGTATTTCACTCACTGGGCCCATAACCTGTGAGATGGTGAGAAATAACAGAGGTTTTGGACATTAAATAACAGTTTATTAGGCGAAATAAGTAACACTATATTGCAGGTATTGTAACGATGCGGTGCAAAGCTTACGACTGACTGTAGGTACTTATATATACTACACTTACATCTAGGTAGGCACAGCTCACGGTACTTCGCTATTCCTAACACTAACTATTAGGGATCCGTATGAAAACTTCGATAATGTAACCCAACGTGTAAAAAAAAAACCAAAAAAATCCTTATATCTCGTACGCTGCTGTAATTGTTGACAATAGAGCAAAGTGATGTACTACAGTTTTAAAGAGAACATCAATATCTACAAAAAAGTATGTAATACCATACATCTCACTATTAGGGATCCTTATGAAAAATTCGATAATGTTACCCAAGGTGTAAAAAAATTACCTTTATCATTATTACATCCGTGCGACGCCGGGGCGGACTGCTAGTACGCAATAAAATTAAAGGAAAACTCTGGATAAGACTAGACTGGCTTTTATACTTACACGTTTACAAGAAGAAATAGTTGAACGATTAACTTTATTCTACTCGAACATTACACAAATTGAATAAACAAATTAACAAATTAAATAAACTAAAATATTAATTTCGCTCAAAATTTGATAAAAATATAATGCATTGGACTAAGAGTGGCGGTGATACCAGCGCACACGTCGCTAGATGGCGCTGACTGTATTTTAAACGCGCTTACGATTTGTTTTTATAATAAAAAAACAACTCATAAAAAGAAAAAAAAAACTGTGTCAAATAAGAAAATCTAATAAAATAAATCAATAAGCCCACGTTTCTACAAAAAGAAGTGAAATCCCACCAAAAACATTCTGTAAAAAACTAGCCAAGTCTCGATGGAGCTGCTTGTTTATCTCTAAAAAGTAATGAAATCTAGACAAAGTCGTGTCAAGTCTGAGGTTCTTTACTGCGATTTCTTTATTATTATAGAATGTTATGTGACTTGGCCGTCAAAATACGTCTATTTTATGTTAGATCGGTGGTCGATTTGACGCTCCAAAAAGAAGACAGCAGAAGTCAGCATTGTCAATGCTGAATGCATGTGTTGCACGATCAACAACAGCCTAAACTAAGACACTAGCGTCCAATTACCAATACCTGTATTGGCTATTATCTTGCATAACAAACATAGGTAGTTACAACAGATATAACATTACGTGTAAACAAAATTGACTTGTACCCACTAACGTATAAAGAATGTTCAACGGCCAAGTCACACAACATTCTATAATAATAAAGAAATCGCAGTAAAGAACCTCAGACTTGACACGACTTTGTCTAGATTTCATTACTTTTTAGAGATAAACAAGCAGCTCCATCGAGACTTGGCTAGTTTTTTACAGAATGTTTTTGGTGGGATAAAACTTACGGGAATGTACTGCTCAATCCTTCCGCCAGAGAAGACTCCATGCAGTTTAGGACCGAGCCGTCTTTCGGATAGCAGTGTAAATATAACGGACTCCGTAACAATCGCGTCCATAGCTCGCTCACCGTGGACTTGTCCGTAGATACGTAGAAGTACCTGTAGGATTATAAGACAAAACTAATTATTATATAAATCTATAAAATGCTTTCCGCTGATCGTAGAAAACTGAAACTTGGAGGGTGCGTTCTTTGTATGACGTAAGATTTTCCTAAATTCTACCCCTAAGAGGGTGAAAAACGGGGGCAAAGTTTGTATAATACTCATAAAACACCTTGGAAATGTCTAAAGGGGTTAGTCAGACTTAAATAGCGAGAGATAATTATCGTAAAAAGCTTTCATTTAAGTTGATTAGATCTCTCACCGAGTCGCACATAATGAACAACAGAGTATTCGTTTTCATAGCACTTCCCTACGTACCTAGTCCATCCAAAGGTTGTCTGGAAGAGATCGCTCCTGGCGATAAGACCGCCCATTGTACTCCAATATTAGTTTGTGTTACTTCTTTTTAGGGTTCCGTACCCAAAGGGTAAAAACGGAACCCTATTACTAAGACTTCGCTGTCCGTCTGTCTGTCTGTCCGTCTGTCTGTCTGTCCGTCTGTCTGTCACAGGGCTGTATCTCATGAACCGTGATAGCTAGACAGTTGAATTTTTCACAGATTATGTATTTCTGTGGCTGCTCTAACAACAAATACTAAAAACAGAATAAAATAATTATTTAAGGGGGGCTTCCATACAACAAACATGTTTTTTTTGCCGTTTTTATAAATAATGGTACGGAACCCTTCGTGCGCGAGTCCGACTCGCACTTGGCCGGTTTTTATGTTAGTGTTTTGTTGTGTGCAATAAAGTGATTTCTATTACTTCTTTTTTATGTTAGTGTTATGTGGTGTGCAATAAAGTGATTTCTATCTGTCTTTCTAAATACTAAATATACCTTTTTGGGCTCCTCCATTGTGAACGAGTTAGATCTGACGACAGAACGCTTCGCCAGTCGGCTGGCCAGCGTCTCAGGCTCAGCTTCCGGCGAGCTGTCGCGCTGGGTGTACGCTGGCAGACTGCTGGTGTCTTCTGGCAGTGCCACATAGTACAAGAAGTTTGATAATCCACCACTGCGAAGAAGAAATAAATCTATACTATACATACATATTAACACCCAGACAGAACAAACATCTAAGTTTATCACACAAATATTTGCCCTGGGTGGAGATCGAACCCACAACCTACAGAGCAGAAGGCAGTTACTACCAACTGAGCTGTGAGACCAGTCAAAGTTGTAAGCCATCATGGTTTCTGAAATAGGATCACGACTGTAATCCCCAAGCACGGTAGACATACTCTCAGAACTCAAAACTCTTAAATCCTTGAAGATGCTAAAGGGTCTAAAGTAGTCAGAGGCACGTTCAAACATTATGATTGGCACAATACCATCGCCGCTTTTAAGAATACTAACTGAATTTCCTCACGAAGTTTTCCTTCACCGTTTTGAGCACAGCACGTGTTCTAATGCGCATTAATTTTATTGATAAAAAAAATCCATTGATACACAGCCGGGATTCGAGCCCACGACCTTCAGAATCAAAGACGAGGCAAGTTTTAATATTACTCATCGAGTAAATATTTGATTTCTTTTAAGTAATGGTTTGTGCGTCGTTTAAACGATAAAAAAACCGGCCAAGTGCGAGGCGGACTCGCGCACGAAGGGTTCCATCTATAAATAACGGCAAAAAAATCACCTTTGTTGTATGGGAGCCACCCTTAGATATTGATTTTATTCTGTTTTTAGTATTTGTTGTTATAGCAGCAACAGAAATACATAATATGTGAAAATTTCAACTATCTAGCTATCAAGGTTCATGAGATACAGCTCTGTGACAGACAGACAGACGGATGGACAAACAGATAGACAGACGGACAGCGAAGTCTTAGTAATAGGGTCCCGTTTTTACCCTTTGGGTACGGAACCCTACAAACTAAATATTCGACGCATGTAGGCCGACGGAATACTACTGAACTGATAAGCAGTGAAGTGCAGAGCGAGGCACATTCACTGATTAGGCTTGAAGTCGGCCTCGGTGGCATAGCAAACAGGTGCAAGTTCGATTATTTTTATCAACTGATGAAATAGACGGATTTTTCAATGGAATTTGTACTAAAAAAAATAATATTGTCATTATTTTCAGGAGTAGTCTTAATACAGCCTATTTATTTAATCACTAGCTGCTTATGTTATTACGTAATTAGCTAACCTTTACGTAATAACTTAAGACAGAAGGACCTTTAAAGTAGGGACTGAATAAATTAACCGACTTGGTACTACATGGATCTCACAACTTTTTACGGTAGAAGAACTGAGTTGCGTTGCGGGACTTGGCTTTTTTTACAAGTTATGTTTTTGATGGCATATGCGTTATTCTGATGTATAAACTATACTATAAAGTTTCATTTTAATCCGTTCAGTAGTTTTTGTGTGAAAAAAAACTACTGAACACTCAAAAAAAAAAAAAAAAAAAAAAAAAAAAAAAATGGATTTCCGCAAAGTCACGCCTGAATCAATCAATTATACTGAACACTCTTTCACACAAAAACTACTGAACACAAACAGACACACACACTATCACTCACTCACTATTTCTTTAACAGTACCTATCTCTCAAAACGTAACGCTTAACTCTCTTGCCTTATATCCCACTGATGAGTCTGAAGTAGAAAACATCATCCTAAATCTTCACAATGATTGCGCTGTCGGATGGGATGGCATATCAACGAAAATCCTTAAACTCTCTATAAACCCACTGGTCCCGATTATTACTCACATAAGTAACACCGCTCTTTCCAATGGCGGATTCCCTGATCCCTACAAAAAGGCCTTGGTTCATCCTATATTCAAGTCGGGCGATAGAGACAATGTCAACAATTATCGCCCCATATCTATTTTACCATCTCTGTCCAAGATTATGGAAAAATTACTGAATAAAAGATTAACTAACTACCTTGAACAAAACAAAGTAATCTCAAACAAACAATTTGGGTTTAGGAGAGGTAAATCAACCGAAGATGCAGTAGGTGGGTTAGTAAATGAAATAGCCCGAAACTTGGATAACAAGAGAAAATGCCTTGCAATATTTTTAGACCTCTCGAAGGCGTTTGACACTGTCTCTATCCCTCTGCTACTTGATAAAATGTCACGCATGGGAATCAGGGGCTTAGCCTTGGAGATATTTCATAGCTACCTAACAAACCGGAAACAATTTGTGAAACTGTGAACCTTCCCTTAGTGAATCTGTCCTAAGGTATTGCATTTCGGTTTGGGGAGGATCTGCAAAGACTAAGATGCTGCAGCTAGAAAGAGCGCAGAGAGCAGTTCTCAAGGTGATATTAAAAAAGCCTATTCGATATCCCACAACAAACATTTACAATGACTCCAAAGTCCTTACAGTGAGACAGCTTTTTGTACTGCAGACTATCCTACGCATTCACCCTACTTTACCGTACGATCCTGAGCTTAAGGAGAAAAAACGTAGGTCCGATCGAGTTTGTGTAGTGGAAGGCTGCAGAACAACTACTTATAGCCGTTTTTTTCCTATCATAGCACCTCAATTATATAATCGCATAAATAAAACTCTCAATATTTATAACCTGAATACTCGAAAATTAAAAACAACAGTTATTATATGGCTACTGCAATTAAGCTATAAAAGCACTGAGGAACTTCTTAATTTTGATATGTCAAAATAACTTCAATAATAAAATAAGTGTAGTAAAATAGCCGTATTTCTATTTAAAATATTTTTATTTTATTTTTGCAAACGCTCACTCACAAACACATTCACCCAAGCTCATTTACACACACACACACACACACACACACACACACTGTACACAAATACGAATTGGTACAGAGTTATACTCAGTATATTTATTTATTATTAAGTAAGCATGTCAGTTACAAGTATTTTTTTTTCCCTATATTTCGCTGAATGTACACTGTAGCCACGCTTTTGTAACTCCAGAGGATGGATGTTGAGGACAAACACCGCCCCCGAGATACAGTTTATACTAGTTCGGGGAATGATGAATGTCCAACTCGTGCACCACGGTGGTTGAAAGCATGGCTACAGTTTCTTGCCTTAGGTTAAGCAGGTCGTCTGGAAGAAATCGATTAATCGATAAGACCGCCTTTTGTAACATACATATTTGTAATTGCTTACATTGTGTTACAATAAAGAACATTTCATTTCATTTCATTTCATTTCACTCACAAACTTTCGCATTTATAATATTATTAATATTAGTAGGATATGACGAATTTATGTATGAGTGCGGATAATAACAAATATAATATATGCGCTTGTTTATACAAGTGTTTGTACCTGATATTTTAATTCTATTGTGTAGAGAATAACTACTGACAGGCCTTACAGCTCAGTTGGTAGTAGCTCTGCCTTCTGCGCTGTAGGTTGTGGGTTCGATTCCCACCCAGGATAAACATTTGTGTCATGAGCATAGATGTTTGTTCTGTGTCTGGGTGTTAATTCTACTAATATTATAAATGTGAAAGTTTGTGAGTGAGTGAGTGAGTGAGTGTGTGTGTTTGTTAAAAAGTATTATAAGTTTATAAGTATTCTATCAGTTATCTGGTTTCCATAGTACAAGCTTTGCTTAGTTTGGGGTTAGATGGCGATGTGTGAAATGTCTACCAATATATATTATTTTTATTATAACTACGTGTGGAATTGTCTTTGTGGTCATTTACCAGATGTTTGGACGTGTCTCCAACTACATTCTATAGACATCCTGGAGATCTGTCGACTTATAACAAACGCGATCTTATTATTTTTAATTCTACACTTTCTTCGACCTAAATTCCTAAAAAGGGTTGACGTCAGGCAAGCGGCCGGTTGTAAAACACTAAGCCAAATCATTTTGCAACATGTTTTTCTACGTGTTGTTCAACCACATGAAGTGGGACAGGACAAAAACATGACTTTATTCGACCTAAAATGTATGTCAATTGCGTTACTTTATACATTCGGAGGAGGATAAGTAATTTATTTCAATAAAATCACAAGGATCACTTTGAAACGTGTTAGGAGCTAGGTGCAGCTACGCCTGTTCGCGACCAAGCCTAGAAGAATCAGGCAACAAACACGGCTTGGGGCCTATCATTTTTACAAGTTTTTAATGAACTTGCAATGTATGTATGTAACTATGTTTGTTAAGTGGAATCTTACAACTCAATTTTGAAGCAGTTATCTTCAACCGATTGAACTGAAATTTTGAATACTTATTTAACTTCGGTGACAATGCAATAATATGGTGAAAGTGAGCTGAATTGATAATGGAGTCAGGAGCTGTTCAACAGATACTCACAACGAAACTCTAGTAAATTCTTAAGTAAAAACTTTGCATACTTGTCAAGTACCGATGACAATGTTATATGATGTGACAGGTGATAGCACGCTGGTGCTCGATGGTTTAAATGATTTTACAAAAGCTTGTATATTTAATATTTTTCAACAGAAAACTTATTTCAATATCCTTTCCATAATGCTATGTAGAGCTAAAATATTAATATAAATATTATTTTGATGGTATAAATAAGTTAATTTCAAGATCTGTAAAATGTATTAAGCTTATGGGGAAAATGGTTTCGTTGTTTTAATTTAATTACAACCCTTCGATTCCGCGGACTTCTGGACCTACCCTCGTATGTGGTGGCGTAAGAACAAGGTGAAGGTATGTACTCGTCTTTCCCTGTGTGTCTTTCCTAAGAATGCCGGTCTCACGAAATCGCTTAAGTTTTTGCTTCAGGAGATGTAAAAAGTCTCTATACAATTTCAGCGAGTTGTTTTGTCAATTTAAAATGGTTTTCCTTCAGTATACAACAGTAATTGTAGTAATTTGGTTTTTATTCACATGTAGCTGATAGAAAAACCTGCTTTGTGTGCTTTTTTTAAGTGTCACGCTAATAGATTATCTAATCTAATACTATCAAGTGCTCAATAAGTCGAATTATAATCACGTCTTAAAAAGTAGAAAGAAAACCCGACGTGAATGTTTTCGACCAATCGAAAAGTAAACAATAGTTGTTCTTAGGGTTCCGTACCCAAAGAGTAAAAACGGGACCCTATTACTAAGACTTCGCTGCCCGTCTGTCTGTCCGTCACAGGGCTGTATCTCATATCTCATGAACCGTGATAGCTAGACAGTTGAAAGTTTTACAGATGATGTATTTCTGTTGCCGCTATAACAGCAAATACTAAAAATAGAATAAAATAAATATTTAAAAGGGGTTCCCATACCACAAACATGATTTTTTGAATTTTTTATAGATAATGGTACGGAACCCTTCGTGCGCGAGTCCGACTCGCACTTGGCCGGTTTTATTTAAGATTTATGAAGGAAATATTAGTCCTACATGAATATAATTTGAATGGGACAAAGTTTGGATAGTTCTCTACGCAATAGAAAAAAAATATTCTAAATATGTAATCGTCACCTCGAAATATCTCCACCAAAACCGTGTTTTGGTTGCTTTAGTTGATAAAATCGCCTCAAGTTTGCCTCTAGTCGAGGATTCCACAGTCAACATAACTCTCAACTCATGGTACCTCGAGATATACCTTGAGATTCCTCGACAGCTTTTGAACGATGCATTTATGTGATGGTTTGTTTGAATTGAGGAATCTCCCAAACATCTATTTATGAAGGGCTTCGAAAAAGTTTAAGTAAATATATATAAATACTAGCTGACCCGTGCCCGCTTTGCTGTGCGTAAGACATTTCTAATACCATTGTGGACTTTTTTGTAGACGTTTTTAAGGTGTAGATAGTGTAGTGTGAGATATATCAAAATAATGTACTACAGTATTGACTGTAGTACATTATTTTGATATATCTCGTGGGGTTCAGCCAGCATTTGCAATGTAAGCGCAAAAAAATGTGTTTATTTACGATATCACATTAGAAACCTCCAAAATTATCAGTGTTTCTCTACTATATTATGCATGTATTATACATATAAACCTTCCTCCTGAATCACTCTATCTATTAAAAAAAACCGCATCAAAATCCGTTGTGTAGTTTTAAAGATATAAGAAAACATACATACATACATACATACGCGGGAAGCGGAAAGCGACTGCTTTATACTATGTAGTGATTGGCGGACTTTACACACAACGCCATCTAGCCCTAAACTAAGCAAAGCTTGTACAATGGGAACCAGATAACTGATAAAACACTGACAAAACTGATAAATGAAAAAAAAAAGTTTTGTAAATACATACTTATTAAACATATTAACACCCAGACAAAGAACAAACATCTATTTTCATCACACAAATATTTGCCTGGGGGATCGAACTCGGGACCCAGAATCAATTTAATTTTGGAATTTGAACCCACAACCTTCAGCGCAGAAGGCAGAGTTACTACCAATTGAGCTGTGAGGCCAGTCAAGGTAAGAGTCGAGGTAACAACTAAGAATATGGGGATAAGGGCTGATGATGACCTTCAGACCGTAAGCCGAGGCTCCCACCGAGCAAACACTGCTCACAAAAGGGAGAATCGATTATGTCTCGTACCAGACTTATTTTCGTCCATCGTTTTAAATCGAAACACGTTCCATCAAGGTCGTTGATCGTGTTTTCGCTTTTTGCATGTTTTGGTTTTTTTTGCGTTAATTTATTACTAGCATTCGCCTGCGGTTTCGCTCGCGTTGTACCTGGATAAAAAGTACCTATATGTTAGAGTTCCGTACCCAAAGGGAAAAACGGGACCTTGTTACTAAGACTCCGCTGTCTGTCTGTAACACGGCTGTAACCTCATGAACCGTGATAGCTGGACAGTTGAAATTTTCACAGATAATGTATTTATGTTGCCGCTGTAACAACGAATACTAAAAACAGAATAAAATAAATATTTAAGTGGGGCTCGGGGCTCCCATACAACAAACATATATTTTTTTGCCGTTTTTTATAGATTTTTTAGGAACCTTTCGTATGCGAGTCCGATTCGCACTTTGCCGGTTTTTTTGTGAACATAAGCTATATTCCAAGTTGTATCCAGATCCGTTTGGGTTTGATTGAGCCACAAACATACAAACAACCTCAAAAACAATGAGATTTATAGGTAAATACTAGCTTTTTCCAGCGGATTCGCTTGCTTATTCCCTGGATAAAGAGTATTGTATGCTATTCCAGGGCATAGGCTATGTATATACAAAGTTTCATTAAGAGAAGAATTAAATGTGTTTTGTAGGTAGTTGAAATCTTGCGTCAAAACAGAGAAGTTCGCGCATATCTTTTAAACTGGTGATCCGATATTAATGATATTTTTTTGTTGTGTAGAGAATATTCCCAAGTTGGTCCCATTTTAATTGTATTATTGTAGGATCAATAGTTCCTTCATAAAACTTAAACAAACTAATAGCGTCTCTCGACTTTTCGATTGGTCGAAACATTTTCGTCGATTTTCTTTCTATACTAATACTAGCAGTCCGCCCCGGCTCCGCACGGGAGTAACGTATTATAACGATTTTATGGGTATTTTTTTACCCAGGTTACATTATCGAAGTTTTAATAGGAATCCCTATTTTTTTCAAACAATAAATATGGCCTATGTTACTCAGAGATAATGTAGCATTCTAAAAGTAAACGATTTTTTGAAATATATCCAGTAGTTTTTGTATTTATTCCATAAAAATATACAAAACATCTTTCCTCGTAATAATATTAGTACCTATAGTTTATTACACTCATAATAACTTTTGAATGGTATGGAATTTGGGAATGGTATAATTAAAAAAGTAATTTACAGGTACTGATATGGCCTTGGAAATGAAGTGATTTTTTGGATAAGGATTAATACCCAGGTACGAATAATGTGGCCTAGTTTGTACAGGCGGCGTTACCATTGCATATTTTAACATGAAAAAGTAGTTATTGTGACATAACTGTAATAGTTGGACATAATTATGGTATTGCTGACTTATTTGTTAATATTGATGTAATCTATAAAACTGCAGTTCATCACTTTGCTCTATTGTCAATAATTTCCGCAGCATACGCGATATAAAGATTTTTTTGGTTTTTTTATCACACGATGGGTTACATTATCGAAGTTTTCATACGGATCCCTAATAGTTAGACAAATGGTATTGTTGATTTATTTGTAGATATTGATGTCCTCTTTAAAACTGTATTACATTACTTTGCTCTATTGTCAATAATTTCCGCAGCATACGCGATATAAAGATTTTCTTGGATTTTTTTATCACACGTTGGGTTACATTATCGAAGTTTTCATACGGATCCCTAATAGTTAGACATATGGTATTGTTGACTTATTTGTAGATATTGATGTCCTCTTTAAAACTGTAGTACATTACTTTGCTCTATTTTCAATAATTTCCGCAGCATACGCGATATAAAGATTTTCTTGGATTTTTTTATCACACGTTGGGTTACATTATCGAAGTTTTCATACGGATCCCTAATAGTTAGACATATGGTATTGTTGATTTATTTGTAGATATTGATGTTCTCTTTAAAACTGTAGTACATTACTTTGCTCTATTGTCAAAAATTTTCGCAGCATACGCAATATAAAGATATTTTTGGATTTTTTATCACACGTTGGGTTACATTATCGAAGTTTTCATACGGATCCCTAATAGTTAGACACATGGTATTGTTGACTTATTTGTAGATATTGATATCCTCTTTAAAACTGTAGTACATTACTTTGCTCTATTGTCAATAATTTTCGCAGCAAACGCGATATAAAGATTTTTTTAGGATTTTTTTTCACACTTTGGGTTACATTTTCGAAGTTTTCATACGGATCCCTAACGTTTTTGAAAATACTATATAGCCTATGTCCATCAGGGATAATGTAGGATTTTAATGGTAAAAGAATTTTTTGAATTAGTTCAGTAGTTTCGGAGCCTATTCGATACAAACAAACAAACAAACAAACAAACAAACAATCAAATCTTTCCTCTTTATAGATAATAAAGATAAAGATATATATATATATATATATATCTTTATTATATTAAGTATAGATATAGATTATAAAGAGGAAAGATTTGTTTGTTTGCATTGAATAGGCTCCGAAACAACTGGATCGATTTGAAAAATTCTTTCACCATTAGAATCCTACATTATCCCTTATGAACATAGGCTATAGAATATTTTCAAAAATATTGGGGTTCCGTATGAAAACTTCGATAAAGTAACAAGTGTGAAAAAAAATCCTTATATCGCGTTTGCTGCGGAAATTATTGACAATAGAGCAAAGTGATGTACTAAAGTTTTATAGAAAACATCAATATCTACAACAAAAATGTGATACCATATATTTAACTATTAGGGATCCGTATGAAAACTATGATAATGTAACCTAAGGTGTAAAAAAATACCCATGAAATCATTATTACACCCGTGCGACGCCGCGCCGCGCCGGGGCGGACTGCTAGTATTTAACCTTTAGATTGTATCTAGGTTATAATACATCACATATTGTTTGTTGCCTGATTATTTTAGGCTTAGTCGCTAGGAAACAGTCGTAGTATCAAATGCAATTATTATTTATCTGAATGTAATTAATAGTATCTATCGGTTACATGATGATGATAATATTTTTTTTATCAGCCGTAGACATAATTAACACTGGGTGTAACCGGTTTTGAAAACTAATTTAATATTAGTATTAGTACAGACTATCTGTTTACTAGTTGTATAATAAATGCATGAATAATGCAAAGTAGATGTCATAGGAAGTGGTATCTGTATCTCTAGGAAACAGACAAAAGTCCAAAATTAATTTATTTAAATAAAATCACAAGGATCACTTTGAAACGTCTTAGGAGCTAGGTGAAGCTGCGCCTGGAACAGGCCCGACTAAGCCTAGAATAATCAGGCAACTAACACGGCTAGGGGTCTATCATTCTTTTCAATGATCCTTTCCTTAATGCTATGTTGAGATCCAGTGTGGTGCCGTAAGAACAAGGTGAAGGCTCAAACAAGAATAATAATAAAAAGTACTAACCAAGTACGTACAACAATATAAAATAGATAAGAAAAGAGAGATAGACACCCTAACTCCAACGTAGCAACTCCCGCTGCAGTAGACCCCTAAAAAAAAATACTTAGGTTCACAACTGTAATCCCCAAGTACGGTAGACATCCTCTCAGATATCCTGACGCTTAGATCCTATGAAGATGTCCAGTGGGGGTAGTCAGAGGCACGACCAAAATTATAATTGGAACATACCCACAATTTGCTGTAGTTAGTATTCCACACGTGACAGGTTGCAAGCCCATCGCCGCTTATAAGAATACTAACTGGTTTCCTCACGATGAGGCCATTTTTAGAATCAAATCACAGCTTTAGACTCTCTTAAGTTAGTAGCTTGTGATAAGGGGGCTGTAAAAGACCTGACAGAAGACCAACCTGATTCTACTGAACTCCAAAGCCTGGGGCTCCACAGTCTTCCACGCGCCGTGAAGGTAGTTTCTGCAGATGCGACCTGCCACCTCCCGCATCTCCTCCTCCGTGCCGCACATCTGTAGTTTCTGGAAGGAGAAGGTTTTTGAGTATGTGTATTAGTTGCTATGCTACTAGGGGGGATTATACGATTTAAGTTTTAGATAGCAACAAGCTGACCCGGCGAACTTCGTATCGCTTTAAAATTAACAAATGCTGTGTTAAGTTCCCGTTCCCGTTCTTTTCTTTGCTATAAACCTCACGGAGCCCGAGACCTTTCCAACGAATGCAAAACCGTGGAAATCGGTTCGTGCGTTCTGGAGTTATAGCGTCAGGAAGGAAAACCCGACTTATTTTTATATTATAGATTATATTGTTGAAGATTACTATCACAGTGCCACGCGTACCTATCTTATCAATAACTTCGTATATTCTGATAAAATCACACAATTCTGATAGTAATCTAATGTGGGAACAAAACAAACGTGATATATCACTACATAGTATAAAGCAAAGTCGCTTTCCGCTTCCCGCGTCTGTATGTAATATGTATGTATGTATGTATGTTTGCTTATATCTTTAAAACTACACAACGGATTTTGATGCGGTTTTTTTTAATAGATAGAGTGATTCAGGAGGAAGGTTTATATGTATAATACATGCATAATATAGTAGAGAAACACTGATAATTTTAAAGGTTTCTAATGTGATGTCGTAAATAAACACATTTTTTTGCGCTTACATTGCAAATGCTGGCTGAACCCCACGAGATATATCAAAATAATGTACTACAGTATTGTACACCTTAAAAACGTCTACAAAAAAGTCCACGATGGTATTAGAAATGTCTTACGCACAGCGAAGCGGGCACGGGTCAGCTAGTATAATAATACATGTAATATTATATACATCGTTATTACTAATTATCGTTCGAAAAGAAAGCCGATGAAAATGTTTTAACCAATCAAAAAGTCAAGAGACGATATTAGTTTTTAGGGTTCGGTATCCAAAGAGTAAAAACGGGACCCTATTACTAAGACTTCGCTTTCCGTCTGTCTTTCACAAGGCTGTATGAACCGTGATAGCTCGACAGTTGAAATTTTCACGCCTTTTTATTCTAATTTAGACTACGTCGCATTAGCTTAGTGTTGGATGGAAAACCACAGTATTTATATTTACCTTATTGAAAACCGCGTAGGTTAAGTATTATCAACCTTGACTATTTGTTAATACATTTTATTGGAAAATTACTGTATCTAGTTAATAAAAACCCGACTATTCTCGGTAAAGATAACGAGAAAATTGATATTAATGTTAGAAGGAAGCTTCATAATGTAATTTACGTTTTAAGATGATGCTTGACATTTTTGTTTTTTTTTTGTATGGCAAGGCATTATCTTGAAAACCATCAAACTTAAAAAGAAACTGTCTTACATTTATGTAGCTAGTATGATTATTTAACGAATAATATAAAAACCGCGCGAGTCGGACTCGCGCACGAAGGGTTCCATACCATTATCGATAAAAAAAAAGACGTGTGGCACTCGGAGACTGCCGCGGTAAAGCTATTGCATAACATTTTTTATCAACTTATGTATTTATAATTATTTATTTATTTATTTTATTTATCCTTTTTTCCTTTGTTTTTCTTTTCTTTGATATTCAACTTTTTGAGCGTGGTGACCGATAAGAAAAGAAAAAGAAAAAAAAAAAGATTGCGGGGGAAGAGGGGGATTAGGCATGCGCAGTAACGCCGATACAACCAATGCCACCTATTGGCGAGTTGCTAAACTAAAGAGACAAGCGTGATATTTCAAAAAGTCATTAAAAGTTCTGCTATTCATCGATAGATGTCAAAATCTTTAACCTACCTATTTACCTAACTACGTAGTTAGCATTCCACACGTAACAGGTTGCAAGCCCGTCGTCGCTTTCAAGAATACTAACAGGTTTCCTCACGATGTTTTCCTTCACCGTTATAAGCACGTGTAACGCGCATATACATTTTTCGAACAGAAATATCCATTGATGCACGGCCAGGATTCGATATTTACCTAACTACATGAATTCAATAATTCAATTTCAAACTTTTTAGTCGATCATGTCTGTGAAGTACCACCTATTTACCGATAGTGGTAAAATAGCGCCACCTGCCAGCGGAATTGCGAACCTCTCAAACCCCGAGCTTTCGCATGAGACCGCGAAAAGCACCTATAATAACGTAGTATCATCAAATGAAACTAGATGGCGCTGGAATTCGAAAATCACTCTAAGCAGGCATGACATGAGTCATAGGGATGTAATATTGATTGAAAAAAATCTATTAATTAATAATCGATTTTTTGTCCCTACAAATAAATCGATTTTCCAAAAAATCGAATTATATGGCAATAATAATCAATGGTTCGGTTTGCGTTCGGAGACAAGACCGATGAGTCGGTTTCCGTTTGGGAGGCGACTATATGTAGGTTCACGTCCGGGAAAATGGCCAACGAACGATTCGGTTCGCGTTCGGAAAACTTAGTTTACAAAAATCGATTTATATGTGTAATTTACATAATCGATTTTTTGAAATCCAAAAAGAGAAATCTCTAACACTCACACTCACGCATATTGCGTGAGTGTGAGTGTCTCGTAAAATTTTGCGTAAATTTTCGTTACGAAATTTCTGGATTCGGTCTCCACGCTCAAGGCCCGCGATAGAAGCTATGCAATAGCTTAAAATATCGCGTTTGTTGTATGGGAGCCCACTTAAATATTTATTTTATTCTGCTTTTAGTATTTGTTGTTATAGCGGCAACAGAAATACATCATCTGAGAAAATTTCAACTGTCTAGCTATCACGGTTCATATTCATATTCATTTATTTATTGCTTCAGTTGGCTACAATGGTCTTATGGTATCACAGAGTTTCTCATGAGATATAGCAGCCCTGTGACAGACAAGCAGACAGACACACACACAGACAGACAGACAGACAGACAGACAGACGGACGGACAGAGACAGACAGACGGACAGCAAAGTCTTAGTGATAGGGTACCGTTTTTTGGGTATGGACCCTAAAAAATTTAAAAAAAAGCTATCAAATAATTAGTACCTACACCCGTGCGACGGAGCAGACTGCTAGTAATTTAAATGTAGGTAGATACCTAATCAATTTTATGCAGTAGGATTTAGATATATCAAATGCGTAAACATACAAAGGTAACACACGCAATTATAATATTAATATATTTTTTTTATCTTTGAAGGTTTTTTTTTACAAGGCCAGGTGGTTGTCTGATAAGTAAATTTTAATTTGAGGAAAAAATATCACCTCTAATGAAAAATAGGTGATGAAATTTTGTATTTTGTATTTTGAAGGTCCAATACAAAATTTCATCACCTATTTTTCATTAGAGGTGATATTTTTTCCTCAAATTAAAATGGAAACATAAAAACCCAACAAAAAAAAATATTTTTCCAAATCATTTAATAAATGAGTTCAGAGGTCATTCTCGGTTCAGAGGTTGTATAACATAAGCCAAATCCTCTTCACAACATGTTTTTCAACATTGTTGTGCCTACCCCACATTTAATGGGAAAAAGAGAAGGAAATGTTGAGGTAAATTTTTTTAAATATACAATTTAATTGGGAACCTCCTCTTTTGAAGTAGGTTAAAAAAGGTACAATGACTTGCATGATAATTTAGTAGAATGTTAAATAATATAATTAAAATCTGCCACAGTTTATGTAAATTTTCTGTTTTGTTTTAAAAACAGACATAAACTTGTTATTGTTTTTAAACTCATTAAGGGCATTAATCGTCTGTGATATAAAAACAAGACTTGGCTTTATGAATTAACAATATATTTTTAACTGGGATAGAATAAATAAATATTGATGGACATTACACACAGCGCCATCTAACGCAAAACTAAGCAAAGCTTGTACTATTTTTGTGAATATGTACTTATTATATTAACACCCAGACACAAAACAAACATCTATGTTCATCACACATAAATATATTTGTTGTGGGTGGGAATCGAATCCGCAACCTACAGCGCAGAAGGCAGAACTGTGAGGCCAGTCAATAAATAAAAGCGAAATCATTAATTGATTTGGAAGTGGAACAAAGATTACAGGAATGTTTTGATACTCTACATTACTTAAGTGTACTAAAGTTTTTTTTTTTTTTTTTTTAAATATTACCTATGTTACCCGCAGATAAAGTAGCTTTTGATAGGTGAATTCTTTTTTTAAACTTCTTGTGCTAATTAAAACATATCAAAATTCAACAGCAATGGGCTTGCAACCTGTCACTTATGAAATGCTAACTACTGCAAAATGTGGACATGTGCCAAATATAATGTTTGGACTACTAACCCCTTAACCATCTTCAGATCTTAGTGCCTGAAGATCTGAGGTATGTCTACCGTACTCGGGGATTACAGTCATGATTCTAAACCAATACCTATATAGTTGTGAACTAATCACTATAGTTTAATCACATTTAAAAAACTATAAAGAAAACCGGCAAACATCATAAGACAATATCAGTTTTTTAAGTTTTATGAAGAAACTATTGGTCCTACATAAACACAATTTAAATGAGACCAACTTGGGATTATATTCTACACAATAAAAAAAAAACATCGAAATCGGATGACCAGGTAAAAAGATATGCGCTGTCATACTTAAAAAAAGAACCTGTCTTTTCGTTGATTAAAACCTTTCTTAGGAACACTATTGATTATATGTAGACGGTTTCCCTGAACCACGACCTCGAAACGATTTAAGTACCAAGATACCTAAATAATCGGTAATCTTTCATGAAAGTAGTTGATAGGTCCTACGTACCTACGTAGGTACAGAAACAAACAAAATTACACTTATCACAGCAATAAAACGACGCAAACTCTTCCGATTAAATCCAAAGGTTATTTCCCTTTCATGAAACACAATTGTGCCTAAAAGAAGCTTGTAACAACTGAAAATTTCAGCCTAGAGTTACGTACAAATTATCACCTATGTTTTGACTGATTAGTCAATGGAATCTTACCCAATAGCTGTTTCGATTGATTTCAATGAAACTCCGATATCTATTTCTCGCCTGTATAAATAGATTTTTAATTGCTAGAGACATTAATTTTCACTATAAAATCACGTAAAATTAGAAAATCCACAGTAGTACGGCAAAATCCCGGCGAGCGATTACGATTTGACTGACATTTATTTAGTTTTTTTTTTTATATCGATTTTGTTTGACGTCTAAATGTTGCCCGTTTCATGTGATATATTTTCCCGAGTGTGTAACTTGACACTTTAAAAATGCATTGCAACTAAGGGTGAATTGTATACATAGATCTAAAAGGCACTAAATTCATAATTTACACTATTTATTTCTTTAAATTTTGCTTTAGTACCTACAATGAGAAACTTATATAATACTTAATTGAAACCGAGAATTAACGAAGTGCACTAGTGCTCTTATGGCATAAAGTGATTTCTTCCAAACAACTAATTATATGCCAACTAAACTTTTTAGTAAAATAATATTTTTCTTAAAATTTCTGTTGCCGCAATAGACATAGATACAGACATTAAATATTTGTATTTTATAAAGCTTGTAGTTAAGAGTTTAGTCTAGCTAGATAGATAGCTAGGTATATCTTCGTTAGGTAAGGAAACGCTACGCTAGTTATCGCGAAACCGTGTTGGTACGTCACCGGGTGGTGCGATGCAAAAAACAATATAAGTATTTGTGTAATACGAGTAAAACCAACAATATCGAGCGTTCCACCTAAAAACATATTTACCTTCGCCATTATTACGCAATGATCACCGCTTTATTAACACAAATCAGTATTTATTTGCAATTCATTCAGAAAATATCACGAAAATATCGATTTGTTCGAACACGTCCGCACAAAGCGTATTAAAAATATGTACTGACTAATGCATGGAGGGAGCGAGAGAGGCAGAGAGGTTTGCTGAGAAATTCGATAAGGGAGCTCCTCTACTCAGCGGTGTGAGAGACAGGGATGGAAATATGAATTTGCACATAACTGAACAGATCACACGAAAAACAACCCTTGTTCGACGTGTAAATACGTCACTATGACACGACCAAATAGCAATGCAATTTTTATAGCTGATACATCAAATCAATAGAAACTTTGATAATTGGTATGGTTATAGGTATCTCCTAGTACCATCGATAACTAAAAATAAACAGACTTTATTGAGTCATTCATAATAATTTTGTATAAATAAGTCATAATCCCATAATAACAGTAATCTGTTAACTAGATAATGATCAAGTAGCTAAATCATAATTTTGTTTACATTTATTTAATTGATGAGTGATTATCTAGGTAGGTATTTACACAAAGTTAGTGCTCAACAAAATCCTACAAGTTAATAGTTTGTATGAGACAAATTAGATTATTATTGCCTATTTTCAATGCTCGAATATTCCAGATTATTTTTCTCTCTGTGTTATTAACAGCCACAAAACTAAGTTTCTATTGAAAACAATAGGTGGGAACAGAAAATATCAAAATGTATTTACAAAGTAGGTACCTACCTCCTTATCCGATTATTTGAAAAAATATTTCTCTTTCAAGTTAAACCCAAATAAAATACAATTAATTGCTAATGATCTCATCATTATCGTCGAGTAGGTATAACCGCGTATTTTTTTTTTAATTATATTTAGTTACTAGGTATAGGTAGGTAGGTAAGGCACGTAAGTATCTCTAGTATTCCAGCATTATCTATGGCACTAATACAGTCTTAACAAGTCGTAATCGTAACTTTTATCACACTTGTAGACTTTAGGTATGTTGTTTTAATAAAGTAAACTAAAGTCATTGTGCGCAAGATAGGTAGGTACCTAGGACCTAGACTTAACTAAGTCATACTTTTTACAAGCGAACTTTTCTTGTTTAGGTACCAGTAACACCTAGGTACCAGTGTAATGAACATAGATATTTGCTCTCTGTCTTTATATTGTTATTATGTGTGTACTTATTTTATACTAGCTGACCCGTGCCCGCTTCGCTGTGCGTAAGACATTTCTAATACCATCGTGGACTTTTTTGTAGACGTTTTTAAGGTAGGTATACAATACTGTAGTTCATTATTTTGATATATCTCGTGGGGTTCAGCCAGCATTTGCAATGTAAGCGCAAAAAAATGTGTTTATTTACGACATCACATTAGAAACCTCTAAAATTATCAGTGTTTCTCTACTATATTATGCATGTATTATACATATAAACCTTCCTCCTGAATCACTCTATCTATTAAAAAAACCGCATCAAAATCCGTTGTGTAGTTTTAAAAATATAAGCAAACATACATACATACATACGCGGGAAGCGGAAAGCGACTTTGCTTTATACTATGTAGTGAAAACGAATACCTACCTAGGTATGTAATTATTCTATTAGTTATCCGGTTCCCATAGTAGGTACAAGCTTTCTAGATATACTGTCACGTATGGAATGCTAACTACTGCAAAATGTAGGCATGTGCCAAATACAATGTTTGGACGTGCCTCTGACTACTCCCACTAGACATCTTCAAAGGATAAGCGTCTGGAGATCTGAGAGGATGTCTACAGTACTTGGGGATTACAGTCGTGATCCTTATTATTGCTTTATTTAGACTATTTTTTTATGACTGGCCTCACAGTTCAGTTGGTAGTAACTCTGCCTTCTGCTCTGTAGGTTGTGGGTTCGATCCCCACCCAGGGCAAATATTTGTGCGATGAACATAGATGTTTGTTCTGTGTCTGGGTGTTAATATGTAAAATAAGTATGTATTTACAAAAAAAAAAGTATATAAGTATTCTATCAGTTATCTGGTTCCCATAGTACAAGCTTTGCTTAGTTTGGGGCTAGATGGCGCTGTGTGTAAAGTCAGCCAATATTTATTATTATTATTATTATTAATCAAGCTCACCTATCTAGGTTAGTCTAGCTCACCATCTAGTCTAGGTGCTAGACTAGATGGATAGTTCTAGAGTAACATAGTACTAGATGGAGCTGTGTGAAACGACCATCAATATTTATTTATTTGAAACTTATTGCCTGCGCTGAATCTTGTTTTGTTACAACAAAGCAAGGTAAGCCACGAGCGTTTTTTAGTAGGTACCTAGTTGTATAACATCACGCGAACGTTTTCAGTAAAATAATAATTTATGCATAGCCAGACCGAATGCAATAAAATGTTATTGGTTTCTTACCTTGACAGCGATTGTTGATTCAATAGTCAAGGCCTTGCTAATGTCAAGTTTACGTTCCATAGGGTTAGATTTTTATGATTTTATGGACATTCTTTAAGTCCAAAAGTCCAAAAAACAACTTTTTTTTTTTACACAGTGTCAATGTCAAGTATTAATTAGTACTTATTGTCAATGCTAAGGTTTATAAATTAAAGTTTTTGCTTCTTAGGCACATAATTCGTTTTTTTTTATAACAATATTCCATCTAAGTCCTCACAAAACATAGAAGTGGTTCGTAAAAAATATTTTTTCCACCCGTTTTACCCAAAACGTCTCAACAACCATCCTCATTCAAACTATCGCATTAGAAGATTCTATTTTCGTTATCTCTATAGGTAGGTACATTTAAAACAAGGAAAATGTAGTCATCGGACAAACTCGTACAACAATATTGATTCGTCAAACCTGACTCGAAGTGACTCGGTCTGACTCTGTAACAGTCATAAAACATGATTTGTATGACGCCTGGTATTGTTCTTCGTCACAAACCAAACTAGGCTTGGCTAATACATTACTTACATGGATATGCTGCAGTGTTTGAATTCTTACATTTACTTCTTGCTAAGTCCTTATATTCTTACATTTATTTCTTACTAGTAGTTCGCCCCAGGCAGCATCGCACGGGTGATCTACTGATTTTATGGCTATTTTTCATCATTAATAAAGTAGGTAGGGATCCTTATTTTTTTGTTAAATATAATATAAAATATGTTACTCAGAATTATTGCGGCATTTTATAGTGAAATAATTTTTGAAATCGGTCCGGTCGTTTTTGAGTTTATTCGTTACAAACATACAAAAATACAAATCTTTCCTCTTTATTATTATTATAGATAGTAAAGACTGAACATTCTTAGCAATACTTACCTTTGCTTCTTGCTGAGTTTTGTACGATAGCCTCTTGTTCTTTTGTATTATAGCGGAGTAGTTGCTTTCACTCTGTAATAAAATTATAAACACATTTAATTAAGAAATGAGTATGTAGTTATGTAAGTAGGTACCTAGCTAGTCTATATTACTGAAGATATTTTTGTAAATTACATCGTCAATCAGTGTCAGAATAATCTACTAATATTATAAACACTAATGATGAGATTGTATGTTTGTGTTAGATGAATATCGTTTAGAATAGTGAATAGTGTTTATATCTGAAATACCTAGCCCATAAAACTTAAGCTTGCTTAGGAAGTTAGTTTATTATATTTTTGTGATAATCAAAACCATTACAACATGGTCATCTTTCTATATTTAAATCTAATAAGATTTTCATACGGGTTTACTACATTGTAGATTTATTTGAAGATTTTGTGACCTTGCTATACAAATGCGTCAAGACAGTCGTTGTTACCAACAGACAATAGGCAAAAATGGAAAATACCGAATCTTAAAACAGTTATTTTACCGCAAAAAAATAAAATGAATGATTTGTATCCATAAGAAAAGAATAACAACCAATGGCAAATAATACAAATCTAACAAATACAAAGTAATGCTTTACTGAGAAAGAGCAGAGAGCACTTCAGATAATGGAGCAAATAAATTTGTAATAAGTAGTCTTACTAACATTATTATTATCATCTACTGATTTCTACAAAACATATTTTTTTATTATCATTTTTCAAAGTAAATAACGGAAGAAGTGGTATGATTACAACGGTAGTAAGACATACCTTAGTGTCACTTATAATAATTTTATATCGTAGGTATTAGAAGCCACCATTAGTAACTCCAGTCTTTAAATTACTTCCTAGACAGAAAATTACCCCGTCTATCTTACTTGTGCAGGTTAGTACCAAGGTACCTAATGCCTATTTCTTTACAAATATCTATCTATAGGCCATTGTTAAGTATACTTAACTGAAGTTTTTTGATAAATAAATTTAGAATAACATGGTTGTATAGAAAAATCGCAAAACGTACATACTTAGGTCAATATTGTAATATTATTGTATTGCTTATCAGCACAAAACCTTAAAATTTTAGATTAAAACTGGAATCGCTAAGTTTATAATCAAAATAAATACTGATGGAAAATCCACCAAGTATCTTCTAGCCTAACTAACCAAACCTTGAAGTAGGTAGGTACTATGCGATCCAGATCATATAAGTATGCCTGGGAAATAAACTCACAACTTATAGCGCGGTAGGCAGATCTACCAACCAACTGAGTTACCTTCTAGCTATTATCTACTAGAAAGATAAGTGTCAACTTAATGTTTAGCACTGATGGTCTTTAGGTGTCTTTATTTGTGTGTTGATCATATACTTGTAGTCTCCGATAATGAACGTTTTAACACGCGGGTAGACTGGGTGGGTAGGGTCGATGTGCCTGATATCGGCCTTTTAGTGCTCCCTCCAACTTTAGGACATCATAAAAAAATGTTGCAACTTTAATATGCCTGTTCTAATGATGTCATATGATAGCCTATATAATCAAATTTGATTTAAAATTACTATACGGTATATAAAGCTATTAGTTATTTTTATATTAATTTTAATCCGGAAAAATGCCAAAAATTCAGTTTTCGGCCCCAAAATTATGTTTTCGGCCATAGGGTTTTCAGTTTTCGGCCACTGCATTGTGATGGTTTTAAAATGAATTTATAAGTATATAAAAACATAAAAACGCTTTATTTGTATGTTAAATATTGTTTATATTATAAATCCAAATGCTATTAAAAATCACAAACAAAATTATTCAAGTAATCACTACATAGTATAAAGCAAAGTCGCTTTCCGCTTCCCGCGTATGTATGTATGTATGTTTGCTTATATCTTTAAAAAACGGATTTTGATGCGGTTTTTTTTAATAGATAGAGTGATTCAGGAGGAAGGTTTATATGTATAATACATGCATAATATAGTAGAGAAACACTGAAAATTTTAGAGGTTTCTAATGTGATGTCGTAAATAAACACATTTTTTTGCGCTTACATTGCAAATGCTGGCTGAAACCCACGAGATATATCAAAATAATGTACTACAGTATTGTACACCTTAAAAACGTCTACAAAAAAGTCCACGATGGTATTAGAAATGTCTTGTCTTACGCACAGCGAAGCGGGCACGGGTCAGCTAGTCTAATAAAAAACAACATTTTAGAAACATTTTGTCTCTCTAATTAAAATAGTTATTCTTACGTTATTCTCTGTTGTAAAAGAGATTAGTATGGATAAAGGTAAAAAAAAAACAGTGCAAGATATGAAGAATGGGAAAGCAGTTGGACCAGATGATATACCTACGTCCTGTGGAAGTATGGAAGTTTTTAAAAGCAGATGGATGGAAGTGGCTGACTTTGTTCTTCAACAAGTTGTTGCATGATGAAGCGATTCCGGACGAGTGGTGTAATAGTTAGCTAGTGCTCATTTTCAAAAACAAAGGAGACGTAAATGACTTCAATAACTACAGATATATAACGCTCATGTCACATACTATATGAAAATCTGGGATAAAGTGATTGCGAGATGAATGAGAGACGAGAGTGAGATATTGCAGAGCCAGTTCGGGTTTCGGGAACAGACGCCGTATTTGCACTTCGAAAACTATGCGAAAAGTACAGGCGTGCATAGTGTGCACATATGAACTTGCTGTGCTGACCTGGAGAAGATCAACACATACGACAGGGTACCCCGTGATGTTTTGTGGTGGGCTATGAAAAAGAAAGGCGTGCCTGGAAAGTACCTGCAGCTTATACGGGCCATGTACAGCCGAGCCTGTACATATTTCCGGTCCGAAGCTGGCGTTACGGACAAGTTCAATGTGGTTGTAGGCTTGCAACAGAGATCGGCTTTAAGCCCTTATTTGTTTCTCCTGGTAATGGATGCACTGACATCGTAAATACAGGAGGAGGCAAACTGGTGCATGTCGTTCGCCGACGACATTGTTCTTGTCGGAGAAAACGCAACTGAGACTGGGAAAATGGCAGATGAAATTGGAGAGTGTCGGACAGAAGATTGACGAGGATGGATAATAATCAGAGATGCTTGAAAAAAAAAGTAGCACCTGAGGCAGAAAAGATAAGGAGGAAGAAATATTATGAATGAAGGTGGATGGATGTAGACGTAGGGGTTGGCCAAAAAAAAGATGATGGACTGTGTGAAAGATGACATAGGTAAGAAAGGAGTGAGTGATAAGATGACGGCATTTAAACATTTCGTTTAAATGATTTGTCCTAAACACCTTCATATTTCAGTCCTACAAAGTCGGTTTATCTTAAATTAGTGCAAAAATGACAGCCAAGATTCTTCTCCGTATCTTCTTCTGTGTCGCTTATTAAAATGACTTCACAGAAGGAGCATTTCAATTTTATCTTTTCTTTTATCTATCTTTTCTTCGCCAAGCCCCAGAAGCAACATTGTAGACTATGAAACCCTAAAAAAGCAATAAAAACATATAATATATACGCGTTGAAAAGAGAACCTCCTTTTTTATAAAGTCAGATGAATGTAACGCTTAATCAAAGTAACTTTAGATTTATCTGCAGAATAAAATGTTATTAGAATCTTGTAGACGAAAACTAACAGTGACATTCAATTTTCGACCACCATGTTCTCCATACAATTAAAGGTCATGCCGAAAACTACGGTACCATTTTATCTATGATGTGATTTTCGGCCACCCCGAAAATGGTCATTTAAAAGGTCAATTTTTAACTGAATACCACGTAATTTGACGGCCGAAAATTAATGGCTAGATTACTCACATTAAATACAATGGTAATAGAAAGAATCTTTAGATATATCCTTAACCAAATAAATAAACAAGACAAAAGCGTAGAAGACTTGATATAGCACATATCGGCCCCTAGGCCGAAAACTAAACTTTTTTAAAAATTTAGATTTTAGATGCCGGCCTCTAAAATTACAGTGGTTTATAATATCACAAAAATCATATTATGAGTATGATAATACGTCATATTTTAAGTGAATTACATACCTATCACCATTATTTAGTTTGAAGAACAACGCAATACTTACCTTGGAGTGAAACGCGCGGCACTAATTTTTTTTTACTTTTTGCACGTGGCGTGACTTCCGACACCCGTCGTCAAACTAAACAATTTGCTATAAATCACTCGTAGATGTTTCGCGACTAAAAGTATTATCAGATATAAGGTTCACATTTTCAGATGTCCGATTAAATATTTCGTTTGAAAATAGTACATGAAAACGATATTATCTCAATTTTACGGCACCTAGAACGCGTAAAGGCCGAATACAGAAAGGGGCCGGCGAACGGGCTTACATACCCTACCACAAAGAGTAATAAATGGAGAGCAACAATAAAATGATATCATTGAAGATAACGAGGGGTTTCAGAATCACCTACTAAGTAGGTAAGTACACCTATACAAATGTAGTAGGTACACAGACGTTAAAATACTTCCAACTAAGATAGATAGACCTAAATAATCGTTTTCACGGTCAAGATTTTATCTGTTTTACGTGACTGTAGTAAATAATTGTTCGTACACGTGTTCTTACCTTATTCCTAACTCAGTAGTATTAATTTATATAAGTAGTATTTAATTCAGAAACTACAAGGAAATAATCATTTTCGTTAGTAATTAATATAAAATATTTTTATATATTAGCTAGCTGTCCCGTCAGACTCTGTCCTACTTAATTTCAATAAAAGAAAAAAGCACTTTCAAATATTCAAATCGTTCAAGCCGTTTTAGAGTTTTAATGAGACTAACAAACAGCAATTAATTTTTATAAATAAGAGAAGATACATAAAATTACGCCTGTTTCCCTGAGGTTTAGGCAAAGACCACGGTTTTCTACTCGCTACGATTCTGACATACTACTTTTGCTTCATTCACTCTCATCACATACCTCGTGTAGGTAATCATTTTCAAGTAAAAAGTATTCTAAAAAACAAGTTCACGTTATAAGTAGTACCCAGTCAATTATAAATCACCTAAACACTGTAAAGATACGGCCGATAAGAGCAAGCGTAAATAGGATTTCATTAAATGAGTTTATAAGACGATATAGAGACATTTACATAAACCAAGTCCGTACCTAATGTAATGTACAGGTATGTGTAGGTAGGTAGATAGATAACCACACGTCCACACATATACAAACAGAAAAAAAAACACTAAACTTAAAGGTAATACAAATGGCGGCCTTATCGCTAAAAGCGATCTCTGGGAGGCTGGAAGGATAGACTGGATTGAACTGAATAAAATTGGCGCGGCTTTAAATATATACAAGTAGATACAAAACTACCTCCCTACCTAGGTATCTACTTATCAAGATAATTATACTTACCTAACAGGAAGGTTCAAAATTAAAATTGATCAGATATTAGATATTTGTTTGATCGATTACTTTGTTGCTTTAAAATGCTGCAATGCAGATTCACATCGCAATTTGGTGTGTTAGCATTTTAATATTAAAAGATAAATTTGTATTACTAGAGTACCTACCTAATATTTTTCGTAGTCACTTAACAAGCAACAAGACATTCTGTTCACTGTAAAAAGCTGCTAAATACCTATACTTTTTTTTACATGAAACTAATCTAATTAAATATTTAATTTAGGTAAATCTTCATTTGAGCTAGTGCCCATACATTATTCTATTATTCTATTACCCCTTTAATAAAAACAAAGTTACCTTTTTTTAGGGACTTATATATTTTGATGGCAATATATGACATTATTATTATAATGGCAAAAGCTGGTACTTTATTCTGACCAATACCCACCCACCAGTCATAACCATAACCACAGAGCATTTAGTGTCATAACCACACAATGAATGACATTCAGTCAAGATGATATTTTACGAACACTAAGATTCTAATGGCTCATCCACACTCGCGCGAAAAATTTCGCGAGAATATGAAAAGTAGAATCGAGCCATTTTCCACGCTCACGATTCTCGGCCGTTCTCGGGGGTTCTTGTCGTGTAGACCACTACACGATGTCTAGATACCCGAACAAGACGGAAAAAGTGATAAAATGATATGTTTAATGATTTTCAAGATAATGCTTATCTTGAAAATCATTAAACATATAAACTAACTTTAATTTATGTAGCTAGTATGATTATTTAACGAATTATTTAAAATGAACTGTGCAGCTTTATACAGTTTTGAGTAAAAACGTAAATAGTGTTTTGGAAGAGCCAACTTTTGAAAATAAATCTATCGAGAAAAGTTTCACCACTCGAGTATCTGTGTTTGATTATCTAGATTATGTCTTTGTCATAATAAAAAAAATGAATGTTTTGCGGTTATTGAAAAAAAAATCTATTCTACATTCATAAAAAAAATACTTACCCTTTCATTTAAAAAGATAATAGTTATTTGTTATACAAGAGTGCAAAGTTGATTATTAACCGCGTGTTCAATTTTGATGACCGAGCAAGCGAAGGATTCTAAAATTGGATCACGAGCGCAGCGAGTGATTCAAAATTAGATTTTTTTGATAGCTCTTTTGATTCCTGCTGAGCGCCCGCCCGCCCCGCCCTGAGCGTTAGCGAGGGAATCAAAAGAGCACGAGGTGAAAAATCTTTGCACTCGAGTGCAACACGTAACTTTTCATTCCACCTCAGCGACGAAATTACTAAATGCAAAAAAAAAACGTTTACAATCACAAGATAGGTACTTTTATTTCAGTTTAGGTATTAACTACTACGATATGACAGGTAAGTATTACAGAATAATCTTAATAATGACGTGAAAAAATGCCGCGTAAAGAACCGCGTACAAAGCAAATTGAAAGAAGAACACCAAGAAGGTTCAGAGTCTGAGTTTTTAACAAATTAAAAAAAATTTGTATGATATATTCGGCACCATAGAGGTAGCAGTGAATAGGTTTAATGATTTTTTAAATAGTGCACGCGATGTTCTAAATTCAAATTCAATTTACTTTATCAATTTACAGTTATTGAAGAGCAAAAATACTCTTTCCGAGATGGTGGGATGAAAAAAATATAAAAAGTCTGTACCTACTCACCCGCCATATAACTTGTCTGCGCTCCAAGCTTTGCAGTCTTCTTTCCATGGTACTTAGCTTCCCTTTGAAGTCGTCAGCAATACAACGGCAGAGGTTTAGCGATTCGCCAAAAATGCGCATTTTGCATTTCAGATCTTCGAAATCGTTGCGGAATCTAGAATTAAAATATAACTATAAACATATAACTATAAAATATAACTAATGTTAGAAATCAGGATGGAAATAGGGTTTTTAAGAAATTAAATGACAAAACAAAAATAATCATAATCGAGCGAAAATAATTTAAGAGACGTCCGTCACGTTCGAAAGCCAAGAAAGAAGTGCCTCGTGCGACCAACGAGCTTTGTTCGGGCTATGGTTCGGGCTATGGTTCGGCTTTGTTCGGACTTGGCCCCGCCCACTGAAGAGATATTCCTAACACAAATATATATTGATGGATTTTTCATATAAAGATTTTTACACGGGTCTATATACAAATCTTATCAACATGTATCTTAACTTAAAAAATAGTTTCACACATCGCCAACTAGAGTCAAAGAAAGCTTGCACTACGGGTCACAAATTAACTAAGATGAACTAAAAGTAGCTGGTGCCCGCGACTTCGTCGTTTTACAGGTCCTTCCAAGATGAAATCCTTCACAAATTCTATCAAAATCTGTTTAGTGGTTTAAGAGTGAAGAGGTAACAGACAAACAGAGTAAGCGTACCGAAATATTAAACCCATCATACATACCTACTTTATGATGGGAACTATATGTAGATAGGACGATCTCGATAGTGGCGTGGTGACATTGGGGATGGTAGGCGATTGAGATGAAATTAATGAATGGGGTGCGGGTTCAATCCCACCAGGGAGCCAAATGGTTGCATTATCAGTAAATAGGTAGGTATATTGGTTCGAATATTGCAGTACCAGTACAAGTGCCTAAACCTACTCATCTTTAAAATAATACACAGTAGATCCTTGTCTCATACATTACATTACCTACATATATTTTAGTGTTTCCAAATAATGTTTTTTTAGGGTTCCGTACCCAAAGGGTAAAAACGGGACCCTATTACTAAGACTTCGCTGTCCGTCTGTCTGTCTGTCTGTCCGTCTGTCTGTCACAGGGCTGTATCTCATAAACCGTGATAGCTAGACAGTTGAAATTTTCACAGATGATGTATTTCTGCTGCTGCTCTAACAACAAATACTAAAAACTGAATAAAATAAATATTTAAGGGGGGCTCCCATACAACAAACATGCTTTTTTTGCCGTTTTTATAGATAATGGTACGGAACCCTTCGTGCGCGAGTCCGACTCGCACTTGGCCGGTTTTTTATTATTGTGGTCAAATTTCGACCACCAGGCAATCCTAGTGTGGAGTTAAGTTACAGGGACTATTTTTTTTTGCCTAAAGGGCAGGGGTTATCACTACATTAGTATAAAGCAAAGTCGCTTCCCGCTTTCTGTATGTATGCTTATATCTTTAAAACTACACAACGGATTTTGATGCGGTTTTTTTTAATAGATAGAGTGATTCAGGAGGAAGGTTTATATGTATTAAACCCGTGCGAAGCCGGGGCGGGTCGCTAGTGTATTATGTAAGATTATGTCACTGTCAGATAATATTATTTATTGTGCGCGAATTGTCCAGTCCCACGTGCAATATGTGCATGTATACAGATTAGGTACCTACCTGGATATAGATGAAGATAGCGAAGTATTCGAAATACTAGTAGAAATATCAGAAGTGGACATGTGAGGAGAGAGGATAGTAGTCTCCAACGGTTGCTTAGACCTAGGCCGTGCGTGTTCCTGAGGGATATTAGTAGTTCTATCACTGTTTGAGGAAGGATCACTAGAATTGTGGTCGTGAACCCTCACTTCAGGCTTAGGGCGACTCGTGCCCATAGCTTTCTTCATGATTATTTTTGTATTTTTGTGTCTTTTTGGATGATTTTGACGAGAATTTTGACTTGTTTTGACAAGAACCTATTTTGCGGGTGACGTGCCTGAAATTTGAAAGGCGCTTGCATTTTTCTTAGCAGCCACAGAATATTTTTATAACACAAGTAATAAATTATGATAGGTATAAGTTTTCACAAATATTTCGAATGTTCGCGGGGCGGTTTTGAAAGGCGAAAAACTCGGACTAGCAGTTCCAAATTATTAGGAATTTAAACAGCGCCATCTATGTTTGTTTTTTGGCGCTACCCCACGTAAAGACAAGTACACAGTTCTGCTACTCACCGATAGGTAGTGCTACTTGGCAGTCATTTCACGGCCCTATAGTTTGTCAGTTAAGTCAATGTCACTCACTGTCAAGTGTCAGTTCAGTTCAGTCATCAGTCTGTTTATGTTTACGATACGATTTGTATTCAATTAATTGCATTGCATTGCATTGCATCAAAGAGCATATAAGTCCATTGCATCACGAATTGAAATAATAAATTGAAAAATAAAGAAATTGTGCAATCCTACCAACAAAATGTTTATATGCAGAGCATGTCTGACAACTGAGACGAACTTAATACCAATGGATGTGTCTTTTGTAAAGAATTATAGCCTACTGACCGGTTTATATGTAAGTTACATCTAACAAACAAACTTTCTAAATTTTAATTCTGAGGCTTTCTACAAGTTTGAGTTTACGATTTTTTTTCGGCATTTTTTAATACTAGCTTATACCCCATAGATTCAGGAAATAGATTTTTGACGACTTTATCGTAAAAAATATAAATTCCGGAAGAGCAGAAGAAAATTTTAAGAAAAAAGTAGTTTATGTCCGTCCCAAGACTTGAAACTATCTCTATGTGAAATTTCATCACAATCAGCCTAGCGGTTTGGCCGTGATAACGTCACAGACAGACAGAGTTACTTTCGCATTTATAATATTAAATATGAAATATAGATCTACCAGAAACTATTTCTTGCCCTTAAGAAATAAATAGGCTAATGACTCTTGTGAATTACTTACTCTTAATCACAGTCCAGTCATAAGTCCAGATCATATTCCTATTCAATATTCATTTATTTATTGTTCTATCACCACTTATAAGAATTCTAGTGCTGAAATCTACAGGATTTCAAGAAGAATATCTATAAATTATAATTTTTGCAGGTAACAATGTCTGAGAAGTATCTATACACGTGTAAAACATGTTCTGATGCTGTGAAGTTCTTTACGGACTTTCGAAACCAATGTATTCAGTCGGACGTAACATTTCAAGAGATGTTGGTATCAACAGTTCAGGTATGGTATCATGCCACAGGCTCCAAGTTCCTTAAAACTTCAATCTCCTCTTTAAGTTCTTATGCATTTGAAGAACCTTAGGTTATTAAATATCTAACATAATATGCTCAGACATAAAAGTCAAAACAAAAAAAACCCTTGGGTGCCTAAAGGGGGTAGTTAGAAGCACATCCAATGATAGGTTTGGCAGTAGTATTGTAATCTAATCTACATAATATTATACATTTATATATTTTCAGTGGATGTCTGAACCATTTAATTTCAGGTAGAACCTATCTAGGTACATAAAGTTATTTTATGTCTTTCAGGAAAACAAATACGAAAGTGAATCTCTGCTTAAAAAGGAGTCAATGTTCCCAATTTTAAAACAAGAAATGAAAGTAAAATTGAACGGTTACCAAGAAAATTGTGATGGCAATGAATATACCTCAGAAACCATACATACAGGTAAGTTACTATTAACTTGCCAGCTGTGAAAAAATCTAATTTTTACGTTAGAAGTTAATATAATTTTAGGTGAGTAAAATATAATCTATTTTATTCATTATACAGGGTGTATTAAGACTACTCTCAAAATCTAAAACTAAAGGTTCAGATTATGCAACCTGATAAAAACAAAAAACCACTTTTGTGTGCAAGATTTTCAACTACATATATAATTTAGAATATTTTCAAATCATGTTGCCTGAATTAAAAGCTTTTTCACTTTGGATTAAGTTAATTAAAGGCGATTATTGCATGCTCTTTTGCCTGTAGCATTGCTATTATCATAGAATTTCTGCAAAATCTATTTTTCATCTTTTCAAATCGATACCAAAGCAGAATATCCTTCTAAGTTGTTATTTCTTAATTATTTACAGATGTGAAGAATCAGAGGGTTTCAAAGAAGAGATTGGTTTCAGATCAAGTTAAATACAATGTATTAAAAGTAAAAGTAAAAAGAAAATGTAAGAATGAAATCAATGCAAAAGAAAAATGTATTAGTTCCAATTTTTTTTGTGGTAAGTACCTATTGATCTAGTAATTGGATGGCCGAGTTATAAAAAACGCTTTGAACTTTTTTGGATTTAGTAAAAAAATATATACATAAATACATTTTTAATATAATATAGATAAAAAGGATTGCATATTGATATTCAAAAGACGTTTTAACCGTTTTTGTCGAGTGGGAAGTTTGATCAGTGACAGATCGCAAGCACATCGCCACTTAATAGAATACCAACTAGTTTATCTTCCTACCTTAACATGTTATACTTTGTTCTTTTGGTTTTTTATAATTCTTAATTGTATTTTTGGAACGAAGTTCCTTATCGCGCGTTGTGAAAGGGGGCTAGACGGAAAAAATTCTTACGAAAAGTTGTCACGAAAAGTTGTCACGACACTTTTTTGCTATAGTATATCTATTAATATATATATCTATTAATTGTGTCGAGGTCGAAGTCGAAATCGAAGTCGAAGTCGAGGTCGGGGTCGAGGTCGAAGTCGAAGTCGAAGTCAAAGTTGATTCCCCTTCCCTTGTCCCACGTTATTTTGTGAGAACTTCGTTCCATCCGGGTGTCCCTTGACACCTCTCAAGTTTTTTATATTTTATATGCTACATAAAAAACAACGCCTGTTTCTGCTTATAGGACTATGCAATAGTAAGTTTGATGACAGGAATGAGCTGAGCAAACATTTGGAGTACCACAAGTCAATTTATGACACACAGGTAAGCTTTATATTTTTCGGTTTTATATACACTTCTTCTGTTTTATATAGACTTCTGCGCTGTAGGTTATGGGATCGATCCCCACCCAGAACAAATATTTGTTTGATGAACTTAGATGTTTGTTCTGTGTCTGGGTTTTATACTGTATCTTGTGTATGTATTTACATAACAAGAAAAAGTATTAAGTACTCTAACAATTGTAGTGTAATTATTTATCTAGTTCATACAGTACAAGCTTTGCTTAGTTTGGGACTGACGGCGCTATGTAAAATGTCCACTATTATTTATTTATTCATCCTAGGTATCATGCGGTCTTTGCACCGAGCGCTTCGCAAACCTGCCTCACATGCTCGGCCACAGGCTGGAACACCTCCCAGAAGACCAGAAGATTTGCCACATTTGTTCCAAGAAGTTCATTGCTTCGTCAGCCACCTGCCTCGAATTCCACTATATGAGAGCTCATGCTATGGCGGACAAGGTACCTTTTTTAGCATACTTGAGCGGTGAAGGGCTTGCGATCTGTCACGTGTGGAATTCTACCTTTTTCTAGCAAACTTGAGCGGCGATGAGTTTGCAAACTCAAATATGAAATGCTAACTACTACAAAATGTGGGCATGTGCCAAATGTAATGTTTTGATGTTTCTGACTACTCCCTTTAGACATCTTCGATGATCTGAGTGCTTGATCACTATTACTGTGTCGCTTATAAGAACACATAAGAACTACTTTTCCCACGATGTTTTCCTTCGTCGTCATTGCGCATAATTATGATTGGTTTAAATAGAAAAATTAATTGAAGGCCGTGTTGGCCAAGTGAGAGGTACATCTTACTCACCACTGCAAAATGTGGGTATGGTGAATGGTGCCAAACAACATAACGTTTGGAAGTGTCTCACCTTCAGGCATCTTCGATGATCTGATACTCTGAGCGACTGGATATCTGAGAGGATGTTTACCGTACTTGGAAATTTCAGTCGTGATCCTATTTTCACAAGAATTTTTCTTTTTTTCTTTCAGGATGCTCAAATAAAATGCAAGCAGTGCACGTCCAGCTACGCCACGTCCCGGAAACTGATCCGTCATGTGAGAGATTGTCACTCGCCGCCTAGATACGAGTGTCGGTTGTGTCGCAAAGGGTGAGCAATCCGATTATGTGCGAGTCGCTCTTGCATACGTAGGGTAGAAAACCCTAAGATTGTAGGGTTTTTTTGGACCCATTAAGAACTGACTTTTAATTTTTCTTATTTTTCAAATTTTCGTGATTAGTACACATAACTATTGATTTTTATTCTGTTTGTTATCACGATATACCTTAAAACGTCGGGAAAACCAATTAAAGGTAATACGTGTTAGAGACCCATATAAAAAATATGTTTTCAATAGTTTTATACATATATATTATAGCCACACGCATTCTGTAAAAAAAATAGGTATCTATCTATTTCCGTTCAAGAAATAGAGCCCTGTGTGATAAACAGACAGATAGACAGGGGAGGCAGTTTAATAGAGGTTTCTTAAATCTAGTGTCTTCTCTTCAATAACTAAATAGTGTTTTTTTTTTCAGTTTCCGTAACAGAACATTGCTTAATGTTCACACAAGAATGCAGCACACTGAAGGAAAACGTGTCAAATGTGAACTTTGCGACTTTTCCAGCAAATACGCGAATAGTTTAATGGTAAGTTTTCAAAAAAAAAATCCGGATGCTAGTATTACTCGCACACGAAGGGTTCCGTACCATTATCTATTAAAAACGTCAAAAAACAGGTTTGTTGTATGGGAGCCCCCCCCACTGAAATATTCGTTTTATTCTGTTTCTATTATTTGTTGTAATAGCGATGAATAAAAAACTGGCTCAACTGGTTCTTGTGTATTTTGAAAATATTCTGTAATTCATATAGTATTAGATGTTATTTGTTTCTGTAATAAAGGTTAATGCTGTCTATTTAAAAAAAAACCGTAATTTACAAATTTTGAAAGGTCCATCAAGATAATTTTTGTTTTAGTTTTTTTTTCTGTGATAATTATGATTATGATACATAGTCTGAAGTCTGAACATTCAGTTTTAGTTTTCGCGAGTATTCCTAATTCACTCTGTATAATATTTTTTTAATAAATTTCAGTTACACACCCGAAGGAAACACACATCGAACACGTTTAACTGTAAAGCGTGCTACAGGGTGTTCCTCGACGAGTCGTCACTGTCCCGTCACGTAGCCGTTGTTTGTAAACAGAACGCGCGAGTCGTCTGCTCGGTGTGCGGTCACACCGTTAAAAAAGTATTTGTGAGTTCTCTATCTATACTTCTATACTAATATTATAAATGCGAAAGTAACTCCGTCTGTCTGTCTGTGACGTTATCACGCATGGCTAAACCGCTGTACTGATTGTGATGAAATTTTATAATTTTAGAGAAAGTTTAAGTTCTTGAGACAGACGTAGATGACTTTCATTTTTTTTTCTTGATTTTCTATGTTAAAATGTCTAATTTTACATAGAAGTTAAAAATCGATTTTCTAAATTAATTAAATAAATGTTAAAAATTTAGAGACGTCTAATGGCCTGCGCAGATACCTTATTTCGATTGGATAACTATTAAATTCAGTTGATCAATTTTAAATCTCTCAGACAGCGAGCTGATCTGATGATGGAGTCAGGAGCTGTTCAACGGAACTCCTCAGTAAATAGTCTGATTGAGATAAAACTTTGCATACCTATCAATCTCCAATGACAATATTATGGTACTAGCGAGCTGGTCTGATGATGGAGCTCGAATGTAGCCATAGGAACTGCCTAACTACACAAACGTCTTGTTTGGGCTCGTTGGATTTGTTTTGATGAGGAGCCCTAGAAATTATAAAAGCTTGATTTTAAAAATATATTTAAGAAAAACTTAGTTATTTAATTCCAGTTGAAAAATCACATGAGGTCCCACAGCGACGAGTACCCATTCAAATGTGACAAGTGTCCGGCTCAATACAAATACCGTACGGGACTGAAAGATCACAAGGACAAACACACAAACAAGCTAATATTCCATTGCGATATGTGTACCAAGAGCTTCTGTATCAAGTCCGCTTTGCAATCGCACAAACGAACTCACGGAGGTAAAAACTAGCCTTATTGTGTAAAGGATATATATCAGTGAACTTCACTACATAGTATAAAGCAAAGTCGCTTTCCGCTTCCCGCGTATGTATGTATGTATGTTTGCTTATATCTTTAAAACTACACAACGGATTTTGATGCGGTTTTTTTAATAAATAGAGTGATTCAAGAGTTAGGTTTATATGTATAATACATGCATAATATAGTAGAGAAACACTGATAATTTTAGAGGTTTCTAATGTGATGTCGTAAATAAACACATTTTTTTGCGCTTACATTGCAAATGCTGGCTGAACCCCACGAGATATATCAAAATAATGTACTACAGTATTGTACACCTTAAAAACGTCTACAAAAAAGTCCACGATGGTATTAGAAATGTCTTACGCACAGCGAAGCGGGCACGGGTCAGCTAGTAACTAATAATCGCAATCGGCTTGTTGTTAAAATCCCATTCTTTTTTCTCAGCTACAAATTAGAAATTTGACAATTGTATCCGATTACTATAGTATAGACCTTACACAATAAGGTTTGTTTTGAGTAAAATTTTATTGTTTTTTTTTATATAATTTGGATCATTCATAATATTGGTAGTCAGGTAGTCACCGAAGTCAGTTATTGTTAAAAAAACATAAATAAATAAATAAATAGGATCACGACTATAATCCCTAAGTACTGTAGACATCCTCTCAGATCTCTAGGCGCTTAGATCCTTTGAAGATGTCTAGTGGGGGTAGTCAGAGGCACGTCCAAACATTATATTTGGCACATGTCCACATTTTGCAGTAGTTAGCATTCCATACGTGACAGGTTGCAAGCCCATCGCCGCTTAATAAATGCTATTCCAAGGCATAGGCTATGTATATTCTAGGTTTCATCCAAATACGTTTGGGCATGATTGAGGCACAAACATTCAAACATTCTCACAAACTTATTATAAAAATGCTTTATTGTACCTTCGTCTTACCGTTAGTTACCGAGTTCGTTTTGTATTACCGTTACAAAGCGATCTATTCCAGACGACATATAATATTAGTTATGGATCTGATTACCTCTTTTGTTTCAGGTGAGAAGCCGTTTGTTTGTGAAATTTGCAAAGCAGGATTCAAAAGGCGCTACAACCTCAAATCTCATATGAATGCCCATCCGTGGTCTACTACTGGACACAAGAATGAGACCAAAATATGATTTTTATGGACAAAATAAAAATATATTATGAACAAAGAGACAATATTTTATGGACAAAGTGACAATATTAAGGACAAAATAAATATATTTTTTAGATACTTTTTTCACAATATACCTACCTAACTGAAATTGAGTAAAATACGATCGATCGTATTCCGTTCAGGATTAGCGTAAAAATAACTGGTTTCCCCACGATGTTTTCCTGCACTGATTTAAACACATACGCATATCTATTTTTTTTATAGAGAAATCCATACATTCACTTCTGTAGGACGAACGAACCCATACGACCCTCAGATTGAAAGATGAGCTCCCACTTAGTGAACGTGGCATGGAATAGCATAAATAATTATAGACTTCTATTATTCCGGTATCACGCGAAGAAAGTTGCAGAAGAAATATAGTGTTTAGTATCCATACGTTGTCACAAGTCATTGTAATTTCAATAAACCATGCATCATGCATTGAGAAACCTAATAAATCGGTGAACGATGACGCTGACAAAAATTGGTAAAAGCGCCATCTAGTATCGGGTAGCAATAACTTTATGTGATTGCCATACTACAAAAAACATTTTGCAACATATATCACTTCCGGTTCTTGTCATCGTTGTTCGTAGAACATTCACATCACATTCATTTCATTCGTCTCGTCTCGAGTCTCGCGGTTGGTGGTTTGATATGACAAGACAAGGGTTTTGTCGGACACATTTTTTAAATTTGCAAAAGTGTGTCGGTGCTTTATTTCCGTAATTCTATAGTAATTGTCTTGTCTAACTACTGTTTTTGTTAATAGGCGCATAAACATTCAGTTTGCTGTGAAGTTAGTGCTATCCTGGTTTTGTGTGCTTTTGAGTAGCTATTTTAGTCAGCTGTTTCAACTAGACCTCTTCAAATAACTTGGTAAGTTTTTACGAAACTTTGTGTGAAATCCTTTTTTGCCCTTTGTATTCTCAGAAAAACAATAGGTATTAGATGTAAATATTGCACAATATTACGGAATTCTTTTTTTACATATTTAGGTCAGAACTTTCTTACAAGGACGAATGTTTTACGGTTCTTTTGCAGCTTCAATCAAATATTATTATTTTTTTAGGGGGTGGGGGGGCAAAAATTGAAAAATGACGCCCCTGGCCACCTGTATTTAATTTACCTTTAGCTATTTTGCTTTCCGGAAGGCCAATGTCAATCAATTAGTGGACATCTAATAGCTGAAATCATAAAGATGATATTATAGGTAAAAATAAATATAAGTGGGGGGGGTTCTGTTTTTACCCCCCCTAAAAATAAATGATAATGTTTGTGCCGGTTATGTTAAGGGGCTGCCAGTCGACGATTGCTCTTTTTCGGAACGAAAAAAAGTAATACTTCAGGTTCCTACCTAGATTTCTTTAGAATTTATGATCGAAATGTTTTATATACCTACTATTAAAATCAACTTGTGATTTATTGTTAAAGATAGGTAATATGTAGATCTAGATTTCTATTAGGATAGATTTTTGATAAGTAATTATACATAATTTATATCATTAATTTATTCGAAAAGCTAAGGCGGACCACGCGCGGACATGTGTTTGTCATCATTGCAGCGGTCGGTAGGATTATTTATCGAAGTGATTAAAGATGGGTACATCTTTATTCACATATACTATACATTATAAAATAGGAGATGTGGCTTGTATTGTGGCACAAGTATTTCTTTTTTCGTTTCGAACAAAAATGATCGTCGACTGGCAGCGTCTTAAGTAAATTATGAGTTGTCCATTTGTCTGTAAAGTGTGAATTTGCCGCCCCCTGAACTTGGGGGCGTGGGCCCCGACTTCCCCCCGTTAGATCCGGGGCTGTTCTTTTGTAAATTTATTCTTAACATTTATACAAAAATATTCTATTGGTTCCATTAAAATACAGGTATAGGTTGAAGTAACTGTACGCACTGGGTGTAGGTAATAATGACGATTATAGTAAAAAATGGCGATATCAATATTTTCTTAAAATAAAATATAGCTTGTGCTACTCGCTGATAACGTAGCTTTTGATAGGTAAAAGAATTTTTAAAATTGGTCTAGTAGTTTTTTAGTTTATTCAGTAGGTACAAACAAAAGTACAAATTTTACAAAATAATAGTCTAGATTAAAAATTCACAGGTTTTATTTCCAAATATCTTATAATAAATTATGTATACTACCAGACACGGCCACGCGTTGCTGTGTCAACAAATATCGCCATCTGTTAGAATATTTTGGAGCTAACAGATAATTGTGACTGTCAGATAATAAACAAATAATTTGCAATAAAATAATATTGCGACTATAAATTGAGATGTTAGCTATCCTATCTTTCAAGTTGGATCAAACTGCACACGGTACACAAAGTTTGATTAAAATCGGTTAAGTAGTTTGAGTCCATCACGGACAAACAACGTGACACGTAAATTTATATATATTATAAGATTAAGATAGGGTAATTAATTAATAAATAGGCATGCTAAACGAATACGAAATTTTAAAATTATCAATTTAGTCGTTATATAAAACTTGTTTCAAAATTAATAAGCATTTTAAAATCTAGTTTTTAAATAAAATAAATAGGATCACGACTGTAATCCCCAAGTACGTTAGACATCCTCTCAGATCTCCAGACTAGTCTAGTGGGGGTTGTCAGAGGCACAACCAAACATTATATTTGGCACATACCCGCATTTTGCAGTAGTTAGAATTCCATACGTGACAGGTAGCAAGCCCATCGCTGCTTATAAGAGTACTAACTGGTTTTCTTCACCGTTTTGAGCACATATGTTTTTGATGCGCTTATACATTTTTACTGGCATAAAAATAATAATGGAAATATGCACTTAATCATGAGAAAAACATCAACTGACTGTTCTCCGCGACTTCTTCCGCGAAGATTTAGATCTATTTTTAAAAACTCTTTCGTAAAATATTGAAATTACGGAAAATTTAAATATATTTTTGAAAAAAAAAAATAAGATTTCTCCATATGAAATTTTATCACAATCGGCCCAGCGGTTTGGCCGTGATAATGGCACAGACAGACAGAGTTACTTTCGTATTTATAATATTAGTATATATTGTACTGTAAAATTTAGTGTATTAGTAGGTACTTTTAGCATTAAGGCATTTAGCATTGAAAAAAATGATAGACCCCAAGCCATGTTTGTTGCCTGATTCTTCTAGGCTTGGTCGCGTAGAATCGGCGTAGCTGCACCTAGTTCCTAAGACGTTTCAAAGTGATCCTTGTGATTTTTTTGGAATAAATGAGTTTTGAATTTGAATTTGAATTTAAGATTTAAATCAGTCAGTCTGCTGTATGCATGATAGAGAAGTATTAATAATGTAGTGTTTTCCTCATATCATGTCATGGGGGAAATATGTTGGTATTTCCCCCATGAAACTTTAAAAAGCCTAATATGACAGTCCAAAGTATCGCTACCATGTGTGATGTGAATCAACTCAGATAAACAAATAAAATAAATAGGTTCACGACTGTAATCCCCAAGTACGGTACACATTACAGTAGTGACCCTATTTCATTTATTTTTTTGTATGGGGAACTAGATAACTGATAGAATACTTATAATATTTTTTTGAATTACACTTTATAACACCCAGAAACAGAACAAACATCTATGTTCATCACAGAAATGTTTGTGATGGGGATCGAACCCACAACCTACAGCGCAGAAGGCAGAGCTACTACCAACTGAGCTGTGAGTCCAGTCAGTATTATGAAGAAAACTTCACCTTCGACCTATTAACAATCGTAAGCATGCGATGTAATGAGTCAATTCATTAAAGCTCATTCCGACTATTATTAGAGTAATATCACTTCAATTGAATTTAATTGAACAACACAAACAAAAGATATTTAAATTGGATGTAAAATACAACCAGTCCTTTATTAGGATTCCGTACCCAAAGAGTAAAAACGGGACCCTATTACTAAGACTCCGCTGATCTGTCACCAGGCTGTATCTCATGAACCGTCATAGCTAGACAGTTGAAATTTTCACAGATGATGTATTTCTGTTGTCGCTATAACAACAAATACTAAAAACATAATAAAATAAATATTCAAGTGGGGCTCCCATGTAACAAACGTGACATTTTTTATTTTTGGCCGTTTTTTATAGATTATGGTTCGGAACTCTTCTTGCCCGAGTCCGACTCGCACTTGGCTAATTTTTTTAAAGGTTTGAATCTTTTTAGTTTTTCAAACGTAATTATAATTACAAGAGATAATGACTACTAAACGATTAGTCACTGTTTTTTGTTCTTTGTACAGCATGAAAGCAAAACGACTTTGACTTTGTTTCGTACGTAAGGTCAACGACCGAGATGGACTTGCCTCAGCTACGACTTTGACTTTGTTTCATACGTAAGGTCAACGACCGAGATGGACTTGCCTCAGCTAACTTCTGCACTGTAGATTTGATTCCCAGCTGAAATGTAATTATGAAAAAAAGTTGTAACATCAACTCCAGCGTCGCACGGGGGGTGGGTGTAAATAATTTTCTGTAATTTTTTTACAAGGTTACATTATTGAAGTTTTAGTAGGGATCCTTATTTTTTTCTAGTCATAAATAATAGTCTATGCTACTCAGAGATAATGTAGCTTTCTAATGGTGAAAGAATATTTGAAATCGCTCCAGTAGTTTTTGAGTTTTTTCGTTACAAACATCAAATGTTTCCTCTTTTTAATACAAGGTGTCTCAAAAGTAAGTTCACATTTGCTTATCTTATTACGCGAAAGCAACTATTCTGAGGGGCGCGGGGGGTATGTCAGTCGGTAGTCTGGCTCTTGGGAATTTAGTCGCTATGGAGCGTTTCTCTGGTGCGGACCGTGCGTTGTGCGTACGTGAGTTTTACAAAAACGGTAATTCGGCGACTGTAGCGCGTAGAAAATTCTGCAGTATTCGACATATTCGTCACTTAAATGATGCGCCTAGCACTCGACTCATTGCAAAATGGGTTGAGAAGTTTGAAGAGACTGGGTCAACTCTGGAGAAACCAAAATCTGGGCGGCCAAGAACATCAAGAACAGCCGAAAACGTGGACAGTATTACTCAGTCTATTCGAGATGATCCAAACCTCTCGATTCGGAAGCGTGCTGTTGCTTTAAATGTGCACAGATCTTCATTATGCCGCATTTTACACAAAGATTTAAAGCTGCACCCGTACAAAATTCAGTTGGTGCAAGAACTGAAGCCTCAAGATGCTGGTCAGAGGCTTGACTTTGTAAATCAGATGATTGAGCGCTTTCCAACGTTCACCAACATCTTGTTTTCCGATGAAGCCCATTTTCACCTGAATGGGTATGTAAACAAGCAAAATTGTCGTTACTGGAGTGCAACCAATCCAAAACAAAAACATCAGAATCCGCTACATTCACCCAAAGTCACCGTATGGGCAGCGATGTCGGCGCGAGGAATTATCGGCCCTTACTTTTTTGAAGATGGAAGGAAGAAGTGCGTCCCGCACGCTCACAGTGAATTCAGAGCGTTATGTGGAGATGTTAGACGAGTTTTTCGTGCCCCTACTGCAAAACTTTCCTAGTTACAACCAAAGAACATGGTTCCAGCAGGATGGAGCAACTTCACACACGTCCAACAGATCTCTGCCTCGAGTTCGAGAAATTTTTCCGAACAAATTAATCTCCAGGCGAGGTGACATAAATTGGCCTCCACGGAGTCCCGATTTAACACCTATGGATTTTTTCCTGTGGGGTTATGTCAAATCAAAAGTTTACGCTAATAAACCGACTTCCCTGGCACAATTAAAAGAAAATATCCGTCATGAAATGGCAGCCATCACGGAGACTACCTGCCGAGCTGTCATAGGCAATTTTAGTGCCCGACTAAATGAATGCCGAGAGCGCAACGGTATACATTTGGACGATGTTATTTTTAAAAAATAAATTCCCAAACAGTGTACTTCAATATATAATAAACATTTTTTCAATAAAGCTAAGACTTTTCTTTTAAAAAAAGATTTAAATGTGAACTTTCTTTTGAGACACCTTGTATTAGTACCTTGATTGTAATTGTAACACCCAGACACAGAACAAACATCTATATAAAAATAAAATATAGGATAACGACTGTAATCCCCAAGTACGGTAGACATCCTCTCAGATCTCCAGGTGCTTAGATTCTTTGAAGATATCTTGTGGGGGTAGTCAGAGTCACGTCCAAATGTTATATTTGGCACATGCCCACATTTTGCAGTAGTTAGCATTCCATACGTGACAGGTTGCAAGCCCATCGCCGCTTATAAGAATACTAACTGGTTTCACTCATGATGTTTTCCTTCACCGTTTCGAGCACGTGTTTTTGATGCGTCTATAAATTTTTCGAATGGAAAAATCCATTGATGCACGACGGCAATCGAACCCACTACCTTCAGATTGTAAGTCGAAGTACCCTCCACTCGGCCACCACATCTATGTTAATCACAAAAATGTTTGTTCGGAGTGGGAATCAAACACAACATAAAGCGCAGAAGGCAGAGTTACTACCAACTGAGCTGTGAGGCCATTTCTTTCAGTTATCTCTATATGTGTTTGTTAACAGTATTGAAGTGGCTAAGTAAATATATGTACTACTGAATGTTCTCTATATTAGCGAACAAATATTGTGAAAGGTAACATTCGGTCGCGCCAGACAAGCGTCAATAAGATAAATATATATTTTTTTATTAAAAATATATTTTTAAAATCAAGCTTTTATAAATCCTATGACTCTAGTACTCGCCAAAACAAATCCAACGAGCCCAAACACGACGTGGTTATGTTGTATAGTTAAGGAGTTCCTATGGTTACATCTGAGCTCGCATCATCAGACTAGCTCGCTAGTACCATAGTTTTACGTTATCATTGGAGATTGATAGGTATGCAAAGTTTTATCTCAATTCGAATGAGGAGTTCCGTCGAACAGCTCCTGACTCCATCATCAGATCAGCTCGCTGTCACCATATTATTGCATTGTCACCGAAGTAACTTAAGTATGCCATATTTTAGTTCAATCGGTTGGGGAAAACTGCTCAAAATTGTGTAACGCTATAAAATTGCTGTATAAAATACTGTAACTTTAACTTAAAATAAATAAGATCTATAGTTAATAGGAATTTTAACTTAAGCGTGGACACAACAGAATCGCCACCATTATTCGAATTGATAAATTAATTGATGCACGGCCGGTATTCGAACCCACGACCTTCAGATTGAAAGTCGAGGTATTTCCCACGCGACCAACACAATATTTTTTCCTCGGTTTAAAATACAATTAAATTATTAGCTATAACTAAATACCAGCAGGGTGATTTTGTAAGAAATGATTATCATCTAGATTGGTCGTCTGTCCAATAATTATTGGCAATAAATCACCTAGGCTCCGCCCACTGAAGGCCATCGAAAACTTTCGATCTATTTACGATTCGTTCATCCAGAAGTTCTATTACTGTCAGTAGGATTGATTATGATAAATAGAGTGAAATATGTTAAAAACGATACTAGTGATATTCTTAAAAAAATATATTATTTATACTGCAATAGATATTGATTAATATTTCCATGTTTTCCTTTAATATTTTTCGTCGTGGTTTAAATTATCTATCTTTCAAAATTAATAACGGAACGTAAGAACGAATGGTTTATATGTGTTACAGTTATTTTTTAATTTTAAACAAATTTTACACATCGACACACACACACATCGAAAATGTTAACTTGAGAGGTATTGCATTCGTTTGACGTATAGACGTTCAATTGTTCACCATAGAGTGAATGATTTTTAATAGTTACTATGAAAAGTGTACAGATTAGGTATTCTGTAACATTAGGTATATTGCATTCAACACCATAACATGATAATCATTTCTTACAAAATCACCCCACAGAACTGAAAACGGTCAATATCTGATAAAAATAAAAACGCCAAGGACATCGTGCTGTCAGACGTGATTGAGATAAATTTGTTATCTATAAAACTTCCAAATACAAGTGCGGACAGACAGACGTAGCGAATTATTCGTATTAGATAGTACCTTTCATAGTAACTATTCACTGTTTATGCACCTATACCTACGTATCTGCGTAGGTATTGTATTGGAAGCGTAGGTATAGGTGTCTAAACAGCATAAAAAGAGTAGGTATTATGGCATTCAGTACCATTAAATATTGGCATGAATATGAATATCATAACAAGATAATCATGTTTTTACAAAATAGCCCCACAGGCTGGGTAAGCGCGGACAGTCGGACGGACTGTTTGTTGCCTGATTCTTCTAGGCTTGGTAGCGTGGAATCGGCGTAGCTTCGCCTAGTTCCTAAGACGTTTCAAAGTGATCCTTGTGATTTTATTGAAATGAATGATTTTTTATTGAAATGAATGATTTTTGAATTTGAATTTGGACAGTTTCCTCGCATTTATTTACTGTTTTTAACCGACGAAAAAAGTAGGTTCACATTTCGACGCGATTATATTTCTACCTGGTGATCCGATTTTGATAGTTTGTAAAGGATAGTCTGAAGTTGGTCCCATTTATATTGTATTTACGAGTATTTTTACAAGCTTTTATTTAACTTGCAATGTATGTATGTAACTATGTTTATTAAGGTGGCATCTTGCAACTCAATTTTGAAGCAGTTATCCCCAACCGATTGAGCTGAAATTTCGCATACTTATGTAGGTAACTCCGGTGACAATACAATAATATGGTGACAGCGAGCTGAGTCAGGAGCTGTTCAACAGACACTCACAATGGAACTCCTTAGTAAATACTTAGATAAAAACTTTGCATTCTTGTCAAGTTCCGATGACAATTTTATATGATGACAGACTGACAGGTGATTGCGCGCTGGTGATAATTAATGATGGTTTAATTAAATGATTTTACAAAAGCTTGTCATTGAAGAATATTTTTCAACAGAAAACTTATTTAGTTTTTAAACGTAAATTATGACTTATTAAAAAAACTTCAACAATTATATTTTAAATTGTTGAAGTTTTTTTAATCTATAATATAAAAATAAGTCGGGTTTTCCTTCCTGACGCTATAACTCCAGAACGCACGAACCGATTTCCACGGTTTTGCATTCGTTGGAAAAGTCTCGGGCTCCGTGAGGTTTATAGCAATGAAAATTCAGGAAAAAATTCAAGAGAAAAGCAGGAAAACAGGAACCTATAACACAGCATTTGTTAATTCTAAAGCGATACGAAGTTCGCCGGGTCAGCTTGTAAAAATATAAAAGTAAATAAGATCACGACTGTAATCACTGAGTATGGTAGACATTCTCTCAGATCTCCAGGCGCTCAGATCCTTGACTATGCCCAAAGGGGGTAGTCATAGGCACGCCCAAACATTCGGCACACGCCCCTTACATTAATGACTCGGGACATTCAGGAAACTCATGTTCAAACACAGCTAACATACAGACAATATTGACGGGTTTTTCTATAAACATGTGTTTTAGCTTTAAAAGGGGTTCATGTTTCGTAAACATTCTACCAGCAAAATGGCATCGATATCAAACGGTGTTATATTGAGGGATTTTCTCTTACAAATGGCACGATGAACGGTCTTGAGACATCTTCATCCACAGACAAAAAAACAACTTCAAATTTCAAAAAACAACTTCGGTTAATTTGTTCTGAATGTCTGATAATTAATCTTCACCAAATAAATGTGAAGACATTTCATACAGCAGCGCCATCTAGCCCCAAACTAAGCATAGCTTGTATAATGGGAACCAGATAACCGCAAAACATACCGTTTTGTTTTTATGACAAAGATAACTTAAGGCGCTCCCAGTCGACGATTGTTTTTGTTCGAAACGAAAAAATAAATACTTGTGAACAAGCCACATCTCCTATTTTATAATGTACTAGCTGTACCCCGCGGTTTCACTCGCGTATAACTTGAAGAATAAAATAAATATTCTATCTATCGGGAGTTACACGTGTTATTGTGAGTCAACCATAAAAGATAAACATATGCTGTCGTGGGATATTTTTTATATAATTTTAAGGAGAACATTTCCGTCATACATGATTTCTGTGTAGCTTTAACCATTAAGGTTGCACACGCGACGGAAGCTTAAGAAATGCAGTAACTACTCCCGTTTTCCCAACATTTCCCTTCACTGCTCTGCTCCTATTGATTGTAGCGTGATGAAAAGTATACTATAACCAGCTCAGGAGTATAAACAATAATTGTACCAAGTTTCATTAAAATCCGTCCAGTAGTTTTTGTTTCTATAACGGTTATACAGACAGACAGACAGACAGACAGACAGACAGACAGACAAAAATTTTACTGATTGCATTTTTGGCATCAGTATCGATCCCTAATCATCCCCTGATAGTTATTTTGGAAATATATTTCATGTACAGAATTGACCTCTCTACAGATTTATTATAAGTATAGATAGTATATGTGAATAAAGATGTACCCATCTTTAATCACTTCGATAAATAGAATGAATAGCTAAACAGTTAATTTTTAGGGTTCCGTATCCAAAGGGTAAAAACGGAACCCTATTACTAAGTTTTTACTGTCCGTCTGTCCGTTATAGCTAGACAGTTGAAATTTTCACAGATTACGTATTTCTGTTGCTGCTCTAACAACAAATACTAAAAACAAAAATTCGTTAGATAATCATACTAGCTACATAAATGAAAGACAGTTTCTTTTTAAGTTTGATGGTTTTCAAGATAATGCGGTTTTTTTCAAGCATGACCTTAATGCTCCTATCTCTACACTTTTCTCAGTATTTGCAATATCTTACGCAACCTAGAAGTCTAGATAAATATTTGCTTAAAACCATTTCAGTATATTTGTTCAGTTTTCTGATAATATTCCTGCAGAGTATTTGCAAAGGTTATTTACATTGTTTGAAGCTATTTTATACTGTTTGAAATTGTTTTAAATCGACGAAATAAGGAGGTTTTCATTTAACGTATTTTTTATGTATGTGCGTATCTTTTTAGCTGGTGATACGATTTGTATGTTTTTAGGGTTCCGTACCCAAAGGAAAAAACGAGACAATATTCTGTCTGTTACAGGGCAGTATCTCATGAACCGTGATAGCTAGTCAGTTGAAATTTTGACAATGATTTATTTCTGTTGCCGCTATAACAACAAATACTAAAAACAGGATAAAATAAATATTTAAGTGGGGCTCCCATACAATAAACGTGAGGTTTTTGCCGTTTTTATAAATAACGTACGTAAGTACGGTACTCGTCGTTCGAGAGTCCGACTCGCACTTGACCGGTTTTTTTCTATTTTGTAGACTAGTAGAGAATAGTATATAGTCAGAGACACGAGTCCAAACATTACTTGAGGCACATGCACAGTGCCCACATTTTGCAGTAGATATCATGCCATACGTGACAGGTTGCAAGTCCATCGCCACATATAAGAATACTAACTGCTTTCCTTACAATGTTTTCTTTCTCCGCTTTGACTTTTGAGCACATAGTCCATTGAAATGTTACATGAGCTTTGCATTTCTTAGAGGACGCAATTTTATTTTTGGGACATGTGTGGGGGTCAGTAGAAGCTTAACCTCAAGTTTGTGGGGTCGCCACCCTTGTCCCCCGGCCGCCATTTTGGAAAAAGGGGTGAAAACACTTTTTTCGCGATATCTCGGAAACTATGCGTTTTACAAAAAAATTGACAAATCATAATTTGTAGCAAACTGTTTTGCCTACAAATATGTTTATATAACTTTTTGCCCTAAATTAAAAATTAAAGAAGTTATATAAGCAAAAAAGTGAGAATTTTTTTATCAAAATTTTCGAAATTCGAATCCATGACCTTCGGATTGATGTCGAGGTACCCCCCTTCGGCCAACATAGCTGTTTATAATTTGTGAACCGAGAAGGTATTTACCGCGTCTAATGAATTGGTACAAGGTCTTGCGAGTCAAAATTATCTTGGGTTTACTTTCAAAATACTGATCTTGAACTGACAGTTAAGTGGTGGCGATTCTGTTGTCTCCACGGTAAAATAAACATTCTTAAAAGACGATCGCTCATATTCCTTTTACGTTAAAGTCTAAATTCGCGTAACCCCAGGATGACAGTTCTAAAACGGTGGCTAGTTTTTCACAATTTTTAGGGTTCCGTACTCAGAGGGTATAAACGGGACCCTATTACTAAGACTCCACTGTCCGTCCGTCCGTCTGTCTGTCACAGGGCTGTATCTCATGAACCGTGATAGCTAGACAGTTGAAATTTTTTCAGATTATGTATTTCTGTTGTCGCTATAACAACAAATACTAAAAACAGAATCAAATTAATATTTTAGTGGGGCTCCCATACAACAAACCTGTTTTTAGGCGTTTTTTATAGATAATGGTATGGAACCCTTCGTGAGCAAGTCTGACTCGCACTTGATCGGTTTTATTTTATTAACTTTTAGCGTGGATACAGAATCAGACAGATCAGAATCGCCACTACTGTTTTAATATAACTTTAAGAGCTTGTAGCCCTTGCCCTTATCCCATCTTTAAAATGTCATAAATGACTCAAAATGATACAACTTCCAACAGAGCATAACGTCTATAAGCGACCAAGGATGTATAGGTACGTCGGTATGTAAAAAACGTGGCTAAATTGTCTATTGTGACGTCAGACCACTTTAGTTCTACCATAAGGCTGACTTAGTTTGTAGTTTGTTTTGTAGTGTTTGTAGTTTGTAGTTAAGTTGGTAGTAGTGGCAACAAATGAAATTAAATATTAACACGACTGTAATCCCCAAGTACGGTAGACATCCTCTCAGATCTCCAGGCGCTTAGATACTTGGAGATGTCTAAAAGGGTTAGATAGTGGCATTATTTAATTTGATGTGTTACCTATTTATAATTACAATGTATTTAGTATTTAGGTACCTATGTATTTACAGTTTTTTTTTAAAAGTAATTCTATCAGTAATGTGGTCCTCATAGTACAAGCTATGCTTAGTTGACTGACTAACATATATTCATTTTTCGCAATATTTCGAACACGTGAAGTTCACAATCGTACAGTTAGATAAGTAGTCAGTGCCGTAGCTAGCCTTTTAGTGCTAGCTTCTCAGCTCAGCAACCCCCCCCCCCCCCTCCCCTAGCCCCCTAGCCCTTTGTTGTTATAGCGGCAACAGAAATACTGATTTACTTACAACAAATTGAATACTAGTTGGAGATCTTTACGTTACAATGAACTATAGTTTTATTTTTACACTACACTATTGCTGATCTTTTTATACTTGATTTTAAATAGCGTAAGGTAGGGTTTTACATTGATTTTTACGGTAAGGGACATGCTATCTACGAAACCGTAAGGAATATCTTAATTTTGAATTTAAAGTATGAAAGATCTAAAAATCTAAGACACTTTGCTCCTAGAAGCATTCAAATTGGACAACAGGAAAAAAAATGCAGACATTTACAAAAAAAATATCTTATTTTTGCTCTACTGTAATACAGGGGTTTTGTCCCTTACGATAAGTGATACTTTCGGTATCGTTATGTAATTAATATTTTGTAACCTGTAACTTATTTGTTATTAAAAATCAATTGCTGTTCGTTAGTCTCGCTAAAACTCGAGAACGGCTGAACGGATTTATCTTATCTTGGTCTTGAAATGTTCGTGGAAGTCTAGGGAAGGTTTAAAAGGTGAGAAAAAAATCGAATAATTGCCGGGAAAACCCTAAAAACAGCCCTTTTCTTTTTACCATACAAAAGTTTTCTAACTGAAACGTAGAGTCAATTTGAGCTTTATTAGGTTTGATAATACGGTAACGGGAACGGGGACGGAAACTTAGACAACATTTGTTAATTCTAAAGCGATACGAAGTTCGCGGGGTCAGCTTGTCAATAAATAAATTATAAGTAGACACTAAGTAAGTTTGAGCTGACTAATAATCCCCCGGGCTTAGGCGCCCTCACCCAAAACATACCCCTAAATTTGAGGGTGTGTTGGGACCTCCACGCTCCCTTGGGTAATGGACATATCAGCCCCCTGTGCCTAGGTACCTCAGTCCCTCACAGACTCACAGTCCTAGTTACGTCACTGTAAGTAGTTAGTTGGTTTATCTGTAAGCGACATTGACACACTAACACACGTGCGTGTCTAGTGTACTGTACAGTACACTAGTTATGCACGTGTGTTAGTGTTAGTAACCTTTGGCATACATAACTGAATGTTCATCTTATCATGGTAGTTACCTACTCACTAACATCTGCTCGATGCCCGCGGATTAAAATGAAAATAAATAGGATCACGACTGTAATCCCCAAGTACGGTAGACATTCTCTCAGATCGCCAGGCGCTTAGATCCTTTGAAGATGTCTAGAGGGGGTAGTCAGAGACACGTCCAAACATTATATACATGCTCGTCGGTTTAGAGTACTCTTGACCTGGCCTTTTTTAAAAACGTCACCAATTTGATCAAGGAAAATACTCGTACGCCGAGGTCTTTCTCTTCCAACGTTCCCATTCACACTCGCCTTATATACCTGTTTGTCAATTTTTCTTCATTCATTCTCTCTACATGCTCAAACCATCTAAGCATCCCTTTCTCAATCCTCATCACTACGTCTTCTTTCACTCCACAACGTTCTTTTATCACGGTATTTTAATCGTAGTGCTGTATTTCAATCTTAATCTACCCTTCAGTTCCCTTCCGCCCCCTTATGGGCTATTAAGATACACCTGGGGAGCCATAATTGGACGCACCCTAGCGACCTTGGCCATAAAATCAATGGCATAGTCACGTCAACGATATTTCTGGCTACAGACGTGAAGTGTCTTATGCTTAAAGCAATGGGGTCAAGTTTTATAGAGACAATAATAGTTTTTTTTTTAAGTTTTATCAAGGAACTATTAGTCCCACATGAATATTATTTAAATGAGACCAACTTAGGAATATTCTCTACATAGTAGAATAAAAAAAACCCGGCCAAGTGCGAGTCGGACTCGTAAACGAAGGGTTCCGTACCATTATTTATAAAACACGGCAAAAAAAAAACACGTTTGTTATATGGGAGCCCCACTTAAATATTTATTTAATTCTGTTTTTAGTATTTGTTGTTATAGCCGAAACAGAAATACATTATCTGTGAAAGTTTCAACTGTCTAGCTATCACGGTTCATGGGATACAGCCTTGTGTTGTGACAGACAGGAGGACAGGGGAGTCTTCAATGTTCGTCTCACAAATGAAATACAGCACTACGATAAAAGTTATGCTGACATGGCGAAACAATAAGGGTTCCTTGTAGACTACGAAACCCTAGCAAACCTCTCCGTTTTTGGGAAATTCAGTCGTGATCCTATTTATTTATTTATTATTATTTTGTTTCAGATCGACACAAAATGACGACGACGTAACTTCGATGAGGGATCATTTAACTCGGTGATAAAGACGCGCGTTGCCAAATACTTAAATAACTAAGTGTACTTAATTAGTACTTAAATTATATAGAATGGACCCAGGATACTTTGATATAGAGAGAAAACAAAATCCGAGGGAGAAGGCGAATATATTTTCGAAATTCTTTTTTTGGTAAGTTGCTAATAAATAGGTTTTCTGTTGAAAAATATTTTTCAATGACAAGCTTTTGTAAAATCATTAAACCATCGAGCATAAGCGCGCTGGTGCAGCAAGAAATACATCATCTGTGAAAATTTCAACTGTCTAGCTATCACGGTTCATGAGATACAGCCCTGTGACAGACAGACGGACAGCGAAGTCTTAGTAATAGGGTCTCGCTTTTACCCTTTGGGTACGGAACCCTAAAAATGAACAGTTTTGATTAAAAACGAAACTGGTGTTTTTGTAGAGCCAACTTTGGAAAATAAATCTATCGAGAAAATTTTCACCAATCGTGTTTCTGTCTATACTTTATCTAGATTATATCTTTAATAACACCCAGACACAGAACAAACATCTATGTTCATCTCACAAATATTTGTTCTGGGGATCGAACCCACAACCTACAGCGCAGACGGCAGAGTTACTACCAACTGAGCTGTGAGGCCAATTAATAGGTATTTAATTGTTTTACAGGTATACACACGATATCTTCAATAAGGGCAGGAAAGGACAGCTCAGCATATCAAACGTGTACAGGTACTAGTATTTATAGTAATTATAGTCTTAATCCATACGTGATAGAATGCAAACCCATCCCATAGCTTCTGAAAAATCCATTGAAAATCGAACTATGTAGCTCTAAGAGTTACGCTAATTTAGTCTTTAGTGTGAATATAATAAGGATCTGTTTCGTTCTCAGATGTACCCCAGGACACAGAGCTGCCCCCAGAGGTGATGCTTTAGGCGTGAAATGGAAGGAGGAATTACTAAAACGAGGTATTTATGGTAATTCTGATGCTTCTAGGCTAAGTCGCGAGGAACAGGCGTAGATTCACCTAACTTCTAGGACGTTTCAAAGTGATTCATGTGATTTTATTGACTTAAACACCTTTTCTTTTGATCTTTTGACCTTGTCATTTGTGACTTTGTAGCTCAAAAGCCAAAAAGAACAGGTAGGGTGAGAGCGCTGGTTGTAGTCATTTTAACAACATTTTAATTTTCTAATAAACGGTTTATATTGATATAATGATTAAAACGACCATATAATGACGAAAACGTGAGTTCAAAATTGGTCTCAGCTAAATACCAGCGCTGTAACATGTAGCAAATTTATGCTGAGCTGAAGACCATTACACCACCACACAGAACTAATATTATTTTTTTCTATTTTACCGGGGTAGGCACCACAACCGGTTCTTTTACCCTATGTTGGTATGTGAGGTATGTTGCAGGTTTGTTGCTTACGTTTGTGTTTATTTCATATATTAATATACTATTATAGTTAATGTGTTTTATATTATTGTATCGGGGTCGTGTGTACATCACGCGATATGTTAATGGAATAATGCATAATTAATAAAAATAAATAGAATCACGACTGTAATCCCCAAGAACGGTAGACATCCTCTCAGATCTCCAGGCGTACAGATCCCTTGAATATGTCTAGTTAGGGAGTCAGAGGCACGTCCAAACATTATGTTTGGCACAATGCCCACATTTCCTTTAGATATATTCTAAGATCTAAGCGCCTCGAGATCTGAGAGTATGTCTACCAGTCGTGAAAATGAAAATAAATGAAATAGCATCATGACTGTAATCCCCAAGTACGGTAGACATATACTCTCAGATGTCTTAAGGGGGTAGTCAAGAGACGCGTCCAAACATTACATTAAACATTTTTTTATTTATTTAAACTGTACAATTACCGTCATTTTTTTTGAACGTCATAGTATTTAACAGAACCAATTATTATTTTTCTACACCTAGCAATATTTCTAAGTATTTACTGTTTTTTTTTTTAATTTTGGTATCAATATTATTATTATTATTTTACATTAGTTTGCATTCCATACGTGACAGATTGCAAGCACATAACTACAAAAAATAAACTTGAAAATAAATGATAGACCCCCAAGCCGTGTTTGTTGGCTGATTCTTCTAGTCTAGACAATGGTCGCTACGAACAGGCGTAGCTTCACCTAGCTCCTAAAACGTTTCAAAGTGATCCTTGTGATTTTATTGAAATAAATACCAATTGAATTTTAAGTTGTGCGATGGTGGAAAATATCAGAGGTTTAGGACATTCATTATTTTTTATTTCTATCTAATTAAATATTTTTCTTTCTAATTTATTTCTAACAGATTTTTTTATTTTCAGATAAAGATAAAGCAAAGAAACCGTCCCTATTGAGAGCTATCATCAAAGAATATGGCCTTAAGTTTATAATTGTAAATTCTATATTTGCTTTTGTGGATTCTGCAATACGGTAAGTTATTTATACAAGTTGTAATAAGAACAAGTGAAAAAGTATGGGTCACTACTTCAATTTCTAAAAGTTGCCAATTACCAAACACAGATGGCGCTGTACTAAACTCACCTTACAAGGGTGACAGACGTTGTCATGTCAAACTTGCTATTTACGCTGGAAGAACCTTCTAACAATAACAAACACAACAAAAAAAGAATTAGCAAAATCGGTAGAGCCGTTCCACGCGTGATGCTATGACCAAGGGAAATAGGGATTCATTTTTATATATAAAACTAGCGACCCGCCCCGGCTTCGCACGGGTGCAAAGCTGATATCAAAATATATTACAGAATGTCTTTGTATACTCGTTAACAGCATTTAAAATTAAAAAAAAAGTCGCGCTGATTTGAAATCTTAAAATTATCAGTGGTTCTCTAATATATTAAGCATGTTATTATACATATAAACCTTCCTCCTGAATTACTCTATCTATTAAAAAAAACCGCATCAAAATCCGTTGTGTAGTTTTAAAGATATAAGCAAACATACATACATACGGACGCGGGAAGCGGAAAGCGACTGCTTTATACTATGTAGTAATTACCTACCTACCTATCTATAAGTAATAATATTATAAATGCGAAAGTAACTCTGTCTGTCTGTCTGTGACATTATCACGCCCAAACAGCTGGGCCGATTGTGATGAAACTTCATAAATAGATAGTTTAAAGTCTTGGTACTTACATAGGCTACTTTTTTTCCCAAAATGTAATATTCTACTAGCGGCAAATGTGTAATTTTTGTAAATGATTTAATTGGGTTTCACTATGGGCATTAGTAGGGTTAGGTGTGCGATTGTGCCATTAGTTTTTCTGTGCTAAAAAAAACCATTATTTTTTCCAGATTATCCATCCCGGTATGTCTCGAAGGACTCATAAACTATTTTTCACCGGACCACGGTGGTATTTCATCCACACACGCCTATTTGTACGCTACTGGAGTTGTGGGGTAAGTTTTTACTCCAAATCACCATCTGGTGTGTATGTGTGTAAATGAATTAATAAAAATGCTTTATTGTCCACCAATAATAATAATAACAATGACTCAAACTTGAAACTAGAACGCGATCAAACACACCAACTTTTTGATTTATAATATTTAGTGAAGTTAACTATTGGCAATGGATGGCACAGCGACACACTAACTGCCATAATGGCAAAATAAAATTGTCTTGTGGTGTGTGTAAATGTGTGTATGTAAGTGCATGTGTGTGTGTGTGTGTGTGTGTGTGTGTGTATGTCGTAAATTGCATGTTAATTTATTTTGATTTCTCTTGTTCACAGCTTAATGGCGATAAGTGCTAGTATAATGCATCCGATGCTGCTGTGGCTTCTCAGTATGGCTATGAAGATACGTGTCGCCACAGGATCACTTGTTTATAGAAAGGTATGATAAAAGCTGGCTACCGTCGGCAGGTTGTTTAATAGAACTCCTTAGGAAATATTTCGATCGAGTTAAAACTTTGCATACATGTTAAGTTTCGATAACAATGTAATATTATGTGACAGGTGACAGCACGTTGGTCTGATGTTGGAGATCAAAGATCCGAAGGATTTCACAAACGCTTGGGATTCATTTTTATATATTAAATATAGATAGATTTATTTATAATAGATCTAAAGAACTAGTTACCAACTAACATCAATTCCAGGTGCTGTCCCTAGACGTGAACGCAGGCGGGAAGGCCTCCGAAGGCCTAGCGGGTCACGTGATCAACCTGCTCACCACAGACGCTCAGCGCTTCGACATGGCCTGCCTGTTCCTCGTGGACTTAGTTAGAACCCCCCTTGAATGCACCCTTATAGTGTACCTTATGTACCGGCAGATAGGGGTAGCTACCTTCGCTGGGGTGGCTTTCCTGCTGGCGTTCATACCGTTGCAAGGTGGGTTTTAGTATAGCGCCATCTGTTTTTGGTAATTGGCAACTTTTAGATTTGTTAGGTTGGTTTTAGCAAAGCGTCATCTGTGTTCGGTTACTGGCAACTTTTTGAAATGTTATAAACGTCAGTGTTTCGCGTATGAGATATGGCGAGTTTTGTAAGATATGAAAAAATATTAGCATGTCTATGTCCGATTACCATTTATTGTAAAAGTTTGGTAGTCAAAAGAATACACAATCGGGGCCCTTACACGCCTACGATTTCCCCATAATAGAAACGATACGACCGTGCTTTGATATGTTCGATCAATATGCACTCTTTGAAATCGTCGTCTGTCACAGTAGAATGTATGTCAATTGTCAAAAGTAATGTCGATCGTTCTATCTTTCAAAATATGGTCGACAAAACAAAAATCAGTTTCCGATGATACTTTCGTTTTGCGCCATCTGGTTTCGAATCTCGGCAACAATTCAAATATTCTAGTTTAAAGTACAGCGCTATCTAGTATGGAGTTTCCGTAACTATACAAATATTGTTTTTTAGGCTATCTCGGCAAGATATCAAGCAAGCTCCGCAGACAGACCGCCGGGCGGACAGACAACCGCATCCGATTGATGAATGAAGTTATACAAAGTATTGAAGCAATTAAAATGTACGCTTGGGAGAAGGCTTTTGCAAGGATCATCGGTCAAGCTAGGAAGTAAGTAATCTGTTGTACCAGTGGCGCTATCTAGTTTTAAATCGGGGAAATATCAAATCGATACTTATAACGCCATCTATTGAGAATAAAGCAAAAGAAGGGTCGTAACAAGTGGAAAGCCGCGGTCCCTGCTTACCCCTGAAACAGGCGTGATTTTATGTATGTATGTATGTTATGAGACATATTTGAAGTATTGTTCCTTGAGATGAGACTCCATGCTCATGTCATCTTATCATTCGGGCTTCTCACAGGTGTCCTAATGAAGATTATAGGCAAAGTTTTGATAGCTTACTATAATGTATCTATAATTTTTTTGAAAATAAGGTATATCTCATATTACTAGCTGATAAGTGCTATTGTAGCTTTCAATAAGTGAAAGAATTAAAATTGGTCCAGTATATTTTTGTTTATCCATTACAAACAAAAATACAAATTAGACCTCTTTGAAATAGTAGTGTAGATGTAGATACTTTCATACTGACCACTCCGTGTTTTTTTTTAGGGTTCCGTACCCAAAGGGTAAAAACGGGACCCTATTACTAACACTCCGCTGTCCGTCTGTCTGTCACCTGGCTATATCTCAACAACCGCGATAGCTAGACAGTTGAAATTTTCTCAGATGATGTATTTCTGTGCCGCTATAACAACAAATAATAAAAAAAAAACCGGCCAAGTGCGAGTCGGACTCGCGCACGAAGGGTTCCGTACCATTATCTATAAAAACGGCAAAAAAAACATGTTTGTTGTATGGGAGACCCCCTTAAATATTTATTTTATTCTGTTTTTAGTATTTGTTGTTAGAGCAGCCACAGAAATACATAATCTGTGAAAATTTCAACTGTCTAGCTATCACGGTTCATGAGATACAGCCCTGTGACAGACAGACGGACAGACAGACAGACATACAGACGGACAGCGAAGTCTTAGTAATAGGGTTCCGTTTTTACCCTTTGGGTACGGAACCCTAAAAAGAGTAAAATAAATATTTAAGTGGGCCTCCCATACAACAAACGTGTTTTTTTGCCGTTTTTTATAGATAATGGTATGGAACCCTTCGTGCGCGAGTACGACTCGCACTTGGCCGGTTTTTTTTATTATTATTTATGTTATAAGTATTCTATCAGTTATCTGGTTTCCATAGTACAAGATTTGCTTAGTTCGGAGCCTGACGGCGCTGTATGATGTAAATTACCAGCAATATTAATTATTATATTATTTCCAGAAAAGAAATGAATGTCATAAAAAAGATGTCATGGCTGCGAGCTGTCATGATATCATGCGTCAAACTGAACACAAAAGTTGCCATTTTACTCAGCATAATCACATACATATCTTCTGGAAACGATTTGACAGCTGCCAAAGTCTTTGTCATCTTCTCGTACTATGACATATTGAAGTATACTTTGGTGGATTTCCTCCCTCTTGCTATCACCTTCACTCTCGAGGCGTACGTGAGTGTGTCAAGGATGCAAGAGTTTTTGTTGCTGCCCGAAGTTGAGTACCAGGGGGTAGACCTATGGTGTATAGATGGGGAAAAGGCGGAGGTTAAGGCGAACGGTGTGTTCGAGAAGATTGGTAATGGGTGAGTTTTGCCCTTAATAAATGTGTAACATTATTTTGCTTTAATTTTCAAACGAATTAATTTTATTTTTTGCATTTTAAATAAAAGCATTTAAAAATGAGGTTCTCAATTCGTCATGTATTTATTTTTAAGTTTCTTTTTTTTAGTATTACCTGACCTTTCTACACTGTGATCTAATATTCTAAAGTTGTTCCTATTTTAATTATTTTAATGTAAGACTAAATAGTTCCTTCATAAAACTTAAATAAAAACTGTTTTGTCTGTTTTCGTTTTAGTTTTTTAAACGTATGTAATATCTTTAATAAATTATTTCAGCCAACAAGCATATATTAAGTCGGAATCGAACCTGGAACATCTTAAACCGCAAGTGCTAGTCAGCATGAAGGATTACAATTCGAACTGGAGGAACGCTGAGGACGAAATGTTGGATGGAAAGGTGCCCGCTTTGACAGACATCAACCTTAATGTAAGTATACTATGTGTTATGTAAATACAGGATATTGATCTATAACTGGTATAACAGACACTGGTATTCTGGTATAACAAATACTGGCATTCTGACATGACAAACACTCGCATTCTGGCATAACATAACAGACACTGGCATTCTGTCATAATAGATTCTGGCATCTGTCATAATAGATTCTGGCATACCAGACACTGGCATTCTGTCACAACATAGTAGACACTGGTATTCTGATACCAGACACTGGCATTCTGTCACAACATAGTAGACACTGGTATTCTGATACCAGATACTGGCATTCTGGTATAACATACACTTGCATACCAGACACTGGCATTCTATGATGCCTGGTATAGATAATAAAAAAACAGCAAAATAATATTATATTATTATTATTTAATATTAAGGGGCTCCCAGTTGACGATTGCTCTTTTTCGAAACGAAAAAAGAAATACTTCTGAACAAGCCACATCTCCTATTTTTATAAGTATATTACTTCAGGTTCCTACCTAGATTTCTATTAAGCTGAAAACATAATAGCAGAAACTATTCTCGATAAAGATATTATTTCAAAATGATACGTTTGAATACGTTCGAAATATTTTATATACCTACTATTAAAATCAACTTGTGATTTATTGTTAAAGATAGGTAATATGTAGATCTAGATTTCTATTAGAATAGATTTTTGATAAGTAATTATACATAATTTATATCATTAATTTATTCGAATAGCTAAGGCGGACCACGCGCCGACTTGTGTTTGTCGTCATTGCAGCGGTCGGTAGGATTATTTATCGAAGTGATTAAAGATGGGTACATCTTTATTAACATATACTATACATTATAAAATAGGAGATGTGACTTGATCAGAAGTATTTCTTTTTTAGTTTCGAACAAAAACTATCGTCGACTGGGAGCGCCTTAAGCTATTATCTAATTTTATGGTATTCACTTCTTTTTCAGATAAAACCCGCCACACTTACAACTATAGTGGGAACGGTAGGCTCGGGCAAGTCCACGCTGCTGCAAGCTATCCTGAAGGAGCTGTCCACGAGCGGGGGACATTTGCAGTTAAACGGTGTGGTGGCTTACGCTGCTCAAGATCCATGGCTGTTCGAAGCCTCGGTAACTAAAATTAAATAAATATACAAAAAAAAAACAACCGGCCAAGTGCGAGTCGGAGTCGAGCACTGAGGGTTCCGTATAAGCTTCTTATAGGTTTTCCTGTTATCTATAGGTAAAGAACTATTTTCTATATTTTTTTTCCCTAGTTTTAGACACAAGAGATTTTATAAGAGTTCATTTTTTTCCTTTTGAGGTGCGGAACCTTAAAAAAGAAAAAGTTATTTTGCGTCAAAAGCCTTGACATAATAATAGTATTGACAGCAAAATTGGTCATCACTTTATTATTTTTATTACTTACCGATTGACATTTCACATAGCGCCATCTAGCCTCAAACTAAGCAAAGCTATGGAAGGCTAGACCAAGTGCTATGGGAATCTGATTACTGATATAATTTTAATTCTTAGTTTTGATCTTAATAATATTGTTTGTAAGGATGTTTGTGTGTTTGTGGCTCAATCACGCTGAAACGACCAAACGGATTTGCATGAAACTTGTGATATACATACCCTATGCCCTGGAATAGCACATCGGATATTTTTTAACCATGTACATTATTAATATTTTGACAGGTCCGTCAGAACATATTATTCGGACAAGAACTGGATCTGCGCAGGTACAAGCAAGTCATCAAGTGCTGTCAGTTGAAGAGCGATTTGGATATACTACCTAATGGGGATAAGACTATTGTTGGTGAAAGAGGTAATTATATTCTGAATTTAATTAAATTAAATTTATAAAACTAAAAAACTGTTGTAGACATTAAAAAAAACAGCCAAATCGGTCGAGCTATTTGAGCTGTCAAATTTTTGGCTACACTACTAAAATTTGTATTTTTGTTAAATAAAAAACCGGCTAAGTGCGATTCGGACTCTCGCACGAAGGGCTTCGTACCATTATCTAAAAAAAAACACGTTTGTTGTATGGGAGCCCCGTTTAAATATTTATTTTATTCTGTTTTTAGTATTTGTTGTTATAGCGACAACAGAAATACATCATCTGTGAAAATCTCAACTGTCTAGCTATCACGGTTGAGATACAGCCTTGTGACAGACAGACGGACAGCGGAGTCTTAGTAATAGTGTCTAGTTTTTACCCTTTTGGTACGGAACTCTAAAAATTACATTATTTTGTTATTTCAGGTACATCATTGTCGGGTGGTCAGAGAGCCAGAATAGCTTTGGCGAGATGCGTCTATCAAACTGCTGATATATACTTACTGGATGATCCTTTAGCAGCTGTTGATTCTAAGGTATGAAGGAATAATAGTCACTACATAGTATAAAGCAAAGTCGCTTTCCGCTTCCCGCGTCTGTATGTAATATGTATGTATGTATGTTTGCTTATATCTTTAAAACTACACAACGGATTTTGATGCGGTTTTTTTTAATAGATAGAGTGATTCAGGAGGAAGGTTTGTATGTATAATAACATGCTACCCGTGCGAAGCCGGGGCGGGTCGCTAGTGAAGGAATAAAAAAAAATAGAATCACGACTGTAATCTCCAAGTACGGTAAACATCCTCTCAGATCTCCACACGCTTAGATCCTTTGAAGATGCATAGATGGTAGTCAGAGGCACGTCCAAACATTATAATTGGCACATGCCCACATTTTGCAGCAGTTACGTGACAGGTTGCAAACCCACCGCCGCTTATATGAATACTAACTGGTTGAGTAAAAGTAATAAAAAAAACTATTTATAATCATTGATTGACATTATCACACACAGCGCCAACTAGCTCCAAATTCAGCAAAGCTTGTGCTGTGGGTACTAAATAACTGTTAACTTTTCTGTAAAAATATTATAAATGCGAAAGTTTGTGAGTAAGTGAGTGAGTGTGTGTGTGTGTGTGTGTGTGTGTGTGTTTGTTACTCTTTCACGCAAAAACTACTGAACGGATAAATATTAAACTTTACAGTAATATAGCTTATACATCAGAATAACACAGACTACTTTTTATCCAAGTACTACCCGTGCGAAGCCGCTGAAGCTAGTAAATACATAAATGATACATTATCACACCCGGACACATAACAAACATCTATGTTCATTACAAAAATGTTTGTCTTGGGGATCGAACCCTCAACCTACAGCGCAGAAGGCAGAGTTACCAACTGAGCTGTGAGACCAAATAATAATATATTAGTATTGTTTTTTGTCAACAGGTGGCGCAAGCGATATACGACGAATGCATTCGCGGCTTCCTCCGCGACTCTGCCACCGTTTTGGTGACACATCGGGTGCAATACGCCAAAAATGCACACAATGTGTGTGTTATGAAGGCTGGGAAGGTACATATAAAAATATATATATAAATATAAATTACGCATCACGTATATAAGTACGTTTGTCCGCGATCAACTCCTAAACTACTTAACCGATTTTAATGAAACTTCGGGTGGAAAAAAATGCCAAAATCAACTCACTCAATATATGGACCGCCCCTTTAGGTACACGTTTGCGCACAACGCAAGCAAAGCCGCCGCAAATGCTAGTAATACTATAAACACTTTTGTCAACAGATCGTGGCACAAGGCACGTTTAACGAACTCAAAAATGGTGTAGCCGAGTTTGAAACGTTGATAGAACAAGGGGAGAAGAGTGAAGAAGAAAAAGCTAAGCAGAAGACCATAGCTTACGATACCCAGGAGTCGTTGGTGAGGATATTTTAATAATTACGTTTAAAAAAACCGGCCAAGTGCGAGTCGGGACTCGCGCATAAAGGTTTCCGTACCATTATCTATGAAAAACGGGGGAAAAAACACGCTTGTTGTATGGGAGCCCCACTTAAATATTTATTTTATTCGGTTTTTAGTATTTGTTGATATAGCAGCAACAGATATACATCATCTGTGAAAATTTCAACTATCTAGCTATCACGGTTCATGACATACTGCCCTGTAACAGACAGACGGACGGACAGATAGACAGTCAGACAGACGGACTGCGAAGTCTTAGTAATAGGGTCCCGTTTTTACCCTTTGGTTACCAACTGGTTTTCTCACGATGCTTTCCTTCACAGTTGTAAGCACGTGTTTTTGATACGCATATAAATTTTCGAACAGAAAAATCCATTGTTTCAATCCATTATTTGAATCCCGGCGTGCAGGGATTCAAACCCACGACCTTCAGATTCAAAGTCGAGGTACCTCCCGCTTGGCCAACACATCTATAGTATAGTTCTAAAAACTATAATTATTATATTAATATATTTTGTTAAAGGTTTATAATGTCTCTGTGAAACCGGATAGACCGGATACAAGAAGAAGCGTTAGTTACCATTATAATCTATTCTATTCTATATTCTATTTTAATTTACGAGCGTCCGTAATGTAAAATATTCATTTATCAACCGTCGGTAAATATCAACTAACACTTCTGACTTACGCTTTGTTATTATTTCTAGCATTCGTAGCAAATACGGATAGTATTGTGAAAAGATAACCATTACCATTAGCAAATCTAGGTATCATCAGAATATCATAAAGAATATCTTCATCAGAATATCATAAAGTTAACTTTGTTAAAGAGGAACCCCCCTAGGAATCCCCCAGCCCCCTTAACTGAAAATTAAAATAGCTAGGAACATTATATAGCTATAAAATAGTATTTTTATATAATCCTGGCATTCGTAATTTAGTAATTTTTTTAAAAATTCGTAAATTTAGGCAGATCATAAAGTTAAAGAGGAACCCCTCAAGGAACCCCCCAACCCCCTAAAGTTTAAGTTAATATATCAGGAACATAGCTATAAAATAGTATAGCTATGTTATTTAGTAGAAGCCGGGTATTAGAAAATCCATGCAGATCATTAGTTCATCATAAAGTTGGCCTTATTAAAGAGGACCCTCTCCCCTTAGATACCTCCCAGCCCCCTTAAAGTTTAATTAATATTTCAGGAACATAACTATAAATTGTATTGTAAATATAAATACCGAGCATTTAGCAAATAGAATCAGATTAATATAAATCTAGCCTTTTTAAAGAGCCCCCCCCCCTAACCCTCACTAAGACTTATACAGTTGACCTTGTTATAGAGGAGCCCCACACCCCCCTCTTAACTTTGAATCAATCATATACACAGCTGTAAAATAGTATGTATTGTAAATATTGAAACATTGGCAAACCCATTCGTATCATCATAAAGTTGGCCTTGTTAAAGAGCTCCCCCTCCTCACTAAAACCCCCCAGCCCCCCTAAATTTGAATGAATATTTCAGGAACATAGTTACAAGCTACGCTCGCAGCGATCTATGTCAGAAGCATCGCAGCTATCATTCAACATGGATTTGGATAACAATTTGGACCCAAAATATGAAGGTATGTGTGGTATACTCTTGAAAACGATAAACGATATATAGGGACAGACGTCACATCATTTATCGGTCGAATATATCGGTCCCAACAGACGTTGTCCTGTCAAATTAATTTTCTAAATAATAACGAATACCTACAACAAAATAAAGAAATAGCGAAATCGGTTCAGCTGCTCTCGAGATTTGCGCTTAGCAACACAATTAGCGATTCATTTTTATATTATAGATTAGATTTAATAAGCTTGTTTAGAAAAATATATTTTGCGCGTTTTTTTTTTGTAATTTGAAAACACTCAGACACAAAAAACATTTATATTCATCACACATATTTTGTCAGTCACAGTCAGTTCGGTGTTAATATGTGTTTTACAAAAAAAAAAAGTTTATAAGTATTCTATCAGCTATCTGCTTCCCATAGTAAAAGCTTTGCTTAGTTTGGGGCTAGATGGCGCTGTGTGTAAAGTTCGCCAATATTTAATTGTATAAAAAACTTGGCCGTCTAATAAATTATGTTTTTTTAGGTGAAGCTCAAAACTCAGGATCTGTCGACAACAGTGTCTATATGTCTTACATAAAGAGTGGTGGGACCAAGCTATCGATGATGCTACTGTTCGTACTGTTCATACTCGCGCAGATATTCTATTCTTCTACAGATATATGGCTTAAAGAATGGTAAGTGAATATGATTAAAATTAAATATACAATATTTTATATTTTTTTTTATAATGCGCATCATTTTTTTCACCGGACTTTCAATCTGATGGTCGTGGGTTCCAATCCCGGCGTGCATCAATGATATTTTTCAACTGAAAACTTATTATATTATTGTTTTGTTTCAGGGTGAATTTAGAAGAAGCAAATAGTGCATTACAAAAGAATGCTACAACAGCAGGTATGCAATATATATAAAATTATAGTTAAAACAAATTATTATAAAAACACTAGCTGTCCCGACAGACTTTGTAATTTTTTTAGGGTGGGCCCATATAATTTAGGGGTATAAAAAATAGTTTACGACCTATTCTCAGACCAACCGAATATATAGAAAAAAAATAATGAAAATCGGTCAAGCCGTTTCGAAGGAGTTTGGTTACAAACACTGTTGTGTTTTTTATATATAAGATAGTTAACTAAAATTAAAAGAAACTTTTGGGAAAAAAAGTAGCCTATGTCCGTCCTAAGACTTCAAACTATCTATAACTTTATATTAAATTTCATCACAATCGGCCCAGCGGTTCGGCCGTGATAACTTCACGGACAGACAGAGTTACTTTCGCATTCATAATATTAGTATACATTATTTAATTATTATTTTAATATAGATAATTAAAAACGATTTTTTTTAGGTGTGGCATTCGAGAACATAAAATCGAACCATTTCAACCTAACCCGGGAGCAATGCCTATATGTATACGCGGGTCTCATCGCCATATGCATCTTCTTCACGTGGAACAAACTTGTGGTGTTCTACAACACATGTATTAAAGCATCTATAACATTACATGATACGATGTTTAGGTAAGTACGTAGACGTAGTCCTGTCAAATTTCAATAATCCCACTGAAAAAAGTACTTTCACTTTTTCCCGAACTTTTTATAAGCGGCGTCGGGCTTGCAGTTCTAACTACTGCAAAATGTGGGCATGATGTGCCGAATATAGTGTTTGGACGTGACCTAACCTAACCCCCTCTAGACATCTTCATAGGATCTGAGTGCCTGAAGATCTGAGATGGTGTCTAACGTACTTGGGGATTACAGTCGTGATCCTATTTATTTATTTATAGATTTTTATTATTATTTCATGCTTACAGAGGTGTTACAAACGCTCCTATGTGGTTCTTCCATCATAATCCTTCGGGCCGTATCCTGAATCGCTTCTCGAAAGACATGGGGCAGGTAGACACCCTATTGCCTGTAGCACTCGTGGATTGTTTAGGGGTGAGTGTCCAATTTAAATATCTACATTAATATTAATAAGGGAAACAACATAAAATAAATTATTATAAAAACATAAAACCCGACTGCTAAAAATAACCGGCCAAGTGTGAGTCGGACTCGCGCACAAAGGGTTCCGTACCATTATCTATATAGAACGGCAAAAAAACACATTTGTTGTATGGGACCTACTTAAATATTTATTTTATTCTGTTTTTAGTATTTTTGTTGTTATGTTGGTAGATAAATATTTAAGTGGGGCTGCAATACAACAAACGTGATTTTTTTTTTGCCGTGTTTTATAGATAAATAATGGTTACGGAATCCTTCGTGCGCGACTCCGACATAAGCGAAAACATACTATATTCGTTTTAATTAGTGTAAAATAAAATAAATGTAGTATTGTTTTTTAAAAGTATCTAATTTGCAGTTTTTCCTGGAAGTGATTGCTATATTGGCTGTCGTCTGCATAGTTAACTGGTGGCTCCTTCTGCCTACTGGTTGCGTGGCGGTGCTGCTGTTCGGACTTCGAGCCCTGTTCTTGTGGACAAGTCGCGAGCTGAAGAGAATCGAAGCTATCGGTTAGTTTTTAAGACGCTGCCAGTCGACGATTATTTTTGTTCGAAACGAAAAAAGAAATACTTGTGAACAAGCCACATCTCCTATTTTTATAAGTATATTACTTCAGGTTCCTACCTAGATTTCTATTAAGCTGAAAACATAATAGCAGAAACTTTTCACGATAAAAATATTATTTCAAAATGATACGTTTTAGAATAGATATAGAGCTGGAGATGAAGAGCAATCAGCGACTGGCAGCCTCTTAAGTTGAAAAAACTACATTTATTGTGAAATTTCTGGACTTTCTGTCCACAAATACTTATGTGTCCCTTATATTACAGACGGCCTCACAGCTCAGTTGGTAGTAACTCTGCCTTCAGCGCTGTAGGTTGTGGGTTCGATCCCCACCCAGAGCAAATATTTGTGTGATGAACATAGATCTTTGTTCTGTGTCTGGGTGTGTAGTATGTATCATAAGTATGTATTTACAAAAAAAAAAACATATATAAGTATTCTATCAGTTATCTAGTTCCCATAGTACAAGCTTTGCTTAGTTTGGGGCTTGATGGCGATGTGTAAAATGTCCACCAGTATTATATATATATATAATAGTGACTATCCTAATCCTAATAATATTATAAATGCGAAAGTTTGTGACTTTGTATATATGTTTGTGCCCTAATCAGTCCTAAAGTCCTAAACGACAAAACGGATTACGATGAAATTTGCTGTAGTATGTTGATAAAAAATAAATAACAGAAGATGGAACTTATAATCCGAAAAACAACCCCTAAATGATAAAAGAACGCAAAAAGGATGATTTTGGTATAGATGGCGTTGGTGTGCAACAAATCTGACATCACACACTAAAAACATTTAGTCGTCATAGCAACGCAGTTTTGACCAATGAATGATACGAATTCTACCAAAATTCGTTATTTATTTTATCAGTACAAGGTTAATAGTAAAAAAATAGGATGTTGCCTAAAATTTGATTTTTTGACTGACAACGTGAAAGTCTGACAGGACAACGTCTGTCACGGGTCGGCTAGTCTAATATATAAAATTATCGTGTCACAGTGTTTGTAGTCAAACTTCTCCGAATATTTAAGCGATTTTTATTAAATTATTTGTGTACATTTGGTAGGTATGAGAATAGGTCGTAGGGTATTTTTTATACCGCTAAGTAATAAGGGTGGTGTAAAGTTCGGTAAAAAACTGAAAGTGCTTTTTTCTGTGGGATTATTGAAATTTGACAGGACAACGTCTGTCGGGACAGCTAGTATTACTATAGATATTGAAATATAAATGTCAACCAATATGTATTTATTTCAGCTCGTAGTCAATCGTTGAACCATCTATCATCCACTGTGGGGGGACTTACCACAATCCGATCATCTCGCCACCAGAGACTCCTCGCCCAGGAGTTCGATAAGCTTCAAGATCTTCACAGCTCTTCGTGGACACTACTGCTTAACACAAACAGGTATATTATATACACATTCCCTCCATTCTCCCACCATTATCTTTGAAAATAATGGGCTTCAAATGTTGAAAAAAAAAATTATCTTAGAGTTCGTCCAATAATCACGTGAGGCTCCAAAGGCGGGGGTAGGGGTACGGGATTACGAAATATCACAAGGGAGGGGGGTGTAGTAAGATATAACGTGTATTTGATTCAATGTTTGTGAGTGAGTGGGTGTGTGTGTTTGTTTGTTTGTTATTCTTTCACGCAAAAACTACTGCACGGATTAAAATGAAACTTACATCAGAATAACACAAGGGCTACTTTTAATCCAGGTACAACCCGTGCGAAACCGGGGCGAGCAGCTAGTATTATTATACAAAATACACAAGAACCAATTGAGCTATCTCAAAACAGTGTATAGGTAGGTCAACTGATCGAGATCACTTCACTACTAGTCGGAAGCGACCCTAAGATACTTCGACTTTGACTTCGACTTGTTGGAAATTAGGCTATGGAATATGAAATACAAACTATGTATAGGCTTTTACAAAAGTAACTGATTATATTTATTAGCCAATTTATTTTTCACTAGGAAGGTTATACATCTATCACCTAGCTGAGCGTAAACAAGAGTGTCAACTCACGAACAAAGATGGCGTGCTTCCGTTTATTTAAATCGATTAATATTAAATCAAATAAAGATTGATTTTTGTAAATGAATATAAAATAAAATAAATCAACACGACTTCGACTTCGACCTTGACTTTTACTTTGGTTAATAGTCTTTTACTCGTCATTTCAGAGCCTTCGGATTCTGGATGGATATGCTATGCTGCGCTTATTTGGCCCTCGTCACATTTAGCTTCTTCCTGTTCGCCAGTGAAGGTAACTACAACTATTAAAGTTATGCGATTCGGCAAGTTTCGTCTATCTAAGGTGTCTTAAGGTGTGACCAGACATAGCGCCACAAGCTTGCCGCGTGACCAGTTTAAATATAAAGGTAAATGTACGCGCGGCCGTCGTCCAATCCTAACGCTAGCGGCATGTGCCAAATATAATGTTTGGACGTGGCCCTGACTACCCCCCCACTAGATATCTTCAAAGGATCTAAGCGTCTGAAGATCTAAGAGGATGTCTACCGTACTTGGGGATTACGGTCATGATCCTATTTATTTAATTTTAATTTAATTTAGAACATCTATATGTGTTTCAGACACGATCGGAGGCAGTGTGGGTCTAGCCATAACCCAGGTCATAGGTCTAGTTGGAATGTGTCAATATGGCATGAGGCAGACGGCCGAAGTGGAGAACCAGATGACATCGGTGAGTATCCCACTGCTGGGACAGATTGGGAATTGTCAAAACTGTGAAGAAAAACATTTGTATTTGTGTGTAATGCTAACTAGAGTCGAATGTGGGCACGTGCCATCTTTTGACGTGCCTCTGACTACTTCCGCTTCCGAGCTGATCTGATGATGGAGTCAGGAGCTGTTCAACGACACTCATAACGGAACTCCCTAGTAAATACATCGATTGAGTAAAAACTTTACATACACCTGTCAAGTTCCAATGACAATGTAATATTATGTGACTGGTGATAGCGCGCTGCTCTGATTTCAATTTCGAAGGAGGATTTTACAAAAGCTTGTTTTGAAAAAAATATTTTTCAACAGAAAACCTTATAGTTTTTTAGGGTTCCGTACCCAAAGGGTAAAATCGGGACCCTAATTACTAAGAATTCGCCGTCCGTATGTCCGTCTGTCCGTCAGTCCGTCTATCTGTCTGTCTGTCTCTCTGTCTCTCTGTCACGAGGCTGTATCTCATTAGCTAGACAGTTGTAATTTTCACAGATGATGCATTTCTGTTGCTGCTATAACAACAAATAGGTACTAAAAACAGAATAAAATAAATATTTAAGTTGGGCTCCCATACTACTAACGTGTTTTTTTGCGATTTTTTATAGATAATGGTACGGACTCCTCGCGCGAGTCCGACTCGCACTTGGTCGGTTTCTTTAATTTAATGTTATATTTTTTCTAAACGCAATGTATGGTTTCAGGTTGAAAGAATATTGGAATACTCCAATTTACCAGCAGAACAACCGGTAGAACCTAATGAGAAGGCATTGAAAACGAATCATCCCAGTTTGGACTTTGACAAGTGGCCTGCTAAGGGTAAAAACATTTAATATAACTAGCCGACCCGTAACAGTCTTGTCAAATTTCAGTAATCGAATAGAAAAGACTGAAGTTTTTTGTCTGTGATGTCAGATTTGTTGCACACCAGCGCCATACCAAAATCATCCCTTTTGCGTTTTTTATTATTTTGGGGATGGTTTTCATGTTTTAAAGTAGTCTTTTGTTTTATTCTGCTATTAAATCTACATCTACAGAAAATTTCATCTTAATCCGTTTTGTTGTTTAGGCCTGGTTGAGGCACAAACATACATACAAAGTCATAAACTTTCGCATTTATAATATTATTAGGATATTAGGATTACTAGCTGCTCGCCCCGGGTTCGCACGGGTGGTACCTGGATAAAAAGTGGCCTATGTATTATTCTGATGTATAAGCTATATTACTGTAAAGTTTCATTTTAATCCGTTTAGTAGTTTTTGCGTGAAAGAGTAACAAACACACACCACCCCACTCACACTTTTGAATTTGTGCTGAAGCTCTTTAGTAATTTTTTTAATTGGTGTACGTATTTGAGTAGTACTTTTAAATGTTATTCTTGTTTGAGTCTTCACCTTGTTCGATTGGCATCACACTGGAGCTCTACATAGCATTAAGCTTCACCTAGTTCCTAAGACGTTTCAAAGTGATCCTTGTGATTTTATTGAAATAAATGTTTTTGAATTTGAATACAAACTTTCGGACTTATAATATTAGTAAATGACGTCATTTATTTGCAGGTGAAATTGTGTTTCACGATGTCTCGCTCGAGTACGAGCGTCCTCCGAAGAAGGAAATGGTGGAAACCAAGGAGGAACCGTCTTACGCCATCAGAAACGTCAGTTTCACCATCAAACCTTCGGAGAAGGTGGCTGTGGTTGGGAGGACTGGAGCAGGGAAAAGCTCACTTGTTAATGCATTGTTTAGGTAAGGCCTTTGTGAAGCCTCCTTCATTAACTAACAAATAAACAAATACTAAGGACATTTTTGTATGGGCTGAGTCTACCCGGATAAGACGGAAAAAGTGATAAAACCGCATTATCTTGAAAACCATCAAATTTAAAAGAAACTGTCTTTTATTTATGTAGTTAGTATAATTATCTAACGAATTATATAAGAATGAACTGTTTAGCTATTCATAGTTTTGAGTAAAAACGAAACTAGTGTTTTTGAAGAGCCAACTTTGGAAAATAAATCTATCGAGAAAAGTTTCACCAATCGTGTTTCTGCCTATAATTTATCTAGATTATATCTTTATTTTATTTTTTCACAAAAAACAAAACTGTATGCTTTTCGGTTATTGAGAAAAAACGATTCTGCATTCATCAAAAACATTTATTACCTGTCTTAAAGTCGGTTATATTTGAGTTTTGAAATGATGTATATTATTGAATGAACTGATTTTAATGGATTTCAGACTAAGCAACATATCTGGCAGGATAACTGTCGATGGTGTATCAAGCGACCAAGCGGGTTTGAGGTGTTGGAGGGGGAAGCTATGTGCGCTTCCGCAGCGCGCAGCTCTCTTCGCTGCTTCGCTTCGGGATAATCTAGATCCAGCTGCGAAGCATACCGATGCTGATATTTACAGGGCGTTGGAACAGGTAACATAATCCTAATCACTACATAGTATAAAGCAAAGTCGCTTTCCGCTTCCCGCGTCTGTATGTATGTTTGCTTATATCTTTAAAAGTACACAACGGATTTTGATGCGGTTTTTTTTATTAGATAAAGTGATTCAGGAGGAAGGTTTATATGTATAATAACATGCTTAATATATTAGAGAGCCACTGATAATTTTAAGATTTCAAAGCAGCGCGACATTTTTTTTAAATTTTAAATGCTGTTATTGAGTTTTCAAAGACATTCTGTAATATATTTTGGTATCAGCTTTGCACCCGTGCGAAGCCGGGGCGGGTCGCTAGTAATAATATAAATGTGAAAGTTTGTGAGTTTGTTTGTATGTTGTATGCCTCAATCAGGCCTAAACGACAAAACGGATTAAGATGAAATTTGTTGTAGATGTAGATATAATGCCCGAAATAGACTACTTTAAAATATGAAAAACATCCCCAAAAAGATAATAAAACGCAAGAGGGATGATTTTGGTATAGATAGCGCTGGTGTGCAACCAATCTAACATCACAGAATAAAAAAAATCAGTCTTTTCTATTCGATTATTGAAATTTGACAGGACAACACCTGTCACGGGTCGGCTAGTTATAATATATTTTTTTACGAAAGTTTTGGAAATGAAATGGATTTTATAGATAATTTTTTTGAATTCTCTTCCCAGGTGGAACTGACCGACATGGTCAGCAAGATGGCTGCCGGACTCAGCACGAAGGTGGGCGATGGTGGAGGGAATCTCTCTATAGGACAGAGACAGTTGGTTTGTTTGGCAAGAGCCGCTTTGGCCAGTTCCAATGTGCTGGTCTTGGACGAAGCTACGGCTAATGTTGATACAGAGTGAGTGTCTAAGAAATTACTCAAATATTTATAAAAAAAACCGGCCAAGCGCGAGTCGGACTCGCACACGAAGGGTTCCGTACCATCACTACATAGTATAAAGCAGTCGCTTTCCGCTTCCCGCGTATGTATGTTTGCTTATATCTTTAAAACTACACAACGGATTTTGATGCGGTTTTTTTTAATAAATAGAGTGATTCAAGAGGAAGAGAGAAGGAGTTCATATGTATAATACATGCATAATATAGTAGAGAAACACTGATAATTTTAGAGGTTTCTAATGTGATGTCGTAAATAAACACATTTTTTTGCGCTTACATTGCAAATGCTGGCTGAACCCCACGAGATATATCAAAATAATGTACTACAGTATTGTACACCTTAAAAACGTCTACAAAAAAGTCAACGATGGTATTAGAAATGTCTTACGCACAGCGAAGCGGGCACGGGTCAGCTAGTTATCTATAAAAAACGGCAAAAAAATCACGTTTGTTTTATGGGAGCCTCACTTAAATATTTATTTTATTCTGTTTTTAGTATTGGTTGTTATAGTGACAACAGAAGTACATAATCTGTGAAAATTTCAACTGTCTGGCTATCATGAGATACAGCCCTGTGTATTAGGGTTTTTACCCTTTGGATACGGAACCCTAAAAACTAGGTCTCTTGACTTTTCGATTGGTCGACACATTTTCATCGGTTTTCTTTTTAGTTTTTGAAACGTAATGTTTTTTCATTATTTTACAGAACAGACAAACACATTCAGGAGACGATAAGAAACAAGTTTGGCAACTCCACTGTCCTCACAATAGCTCACAGATTGAATACCGTTATGGACTATGACAAGGTCATAGTTATGGACAAGTAAGTACCTACCTCTTTTTAAAAAAATATGGTTTAGCATGTCCTAGAATCTAAATCTTATATATAAGCTGTCCCGAGCAACAAATGCAATACAAACAAATATGAAAATTATGGTAAATGGCGCGCAAGTTTTTTTTATTTTAACACGCGCCAAATGTGAGGTTATTGATTACATATAGCCATATACACATACAGCCTACTTGAAAATTATAATTTTAGTGATAAAATGCCAATATTTTATGTCCCGTTCCCGTTAAAAAGTATCCTATATCCGTCTCCTGGTTCTAAGCTACCTCCCAATTTTCAGCCAAATCGGTTCAGCCGTTCTCTAGTTGTAAATAGTGTAACTACACGACTTTCTTTTATATATATATACTAGCTGTCCCGACAGACGTTGTCCTGTCAAATGTCAATAATCCCACAGAAAAAAGCACTTTCTGTTTTTCCCGATCTTTACGGCACCCTTATCACTTAGGAGTATGAAAAATAGACGTTGGTCGATTCTCAGACCTACTCAATATGCTCACAAAATTTCATAAGAATCGGTCAAGCCGTTTCGGAGGAGTACGGTAACTAACAGTGTGACATGGAAATTTTATATATTAGAAGATATAGATGTAATTAATTCATACGATTTTTTTTATCTTTCCAGAGGTAGGGTGGTGGAAATTGGACATCCATTCGAACTGCTAACTCAACATTCTCCTACTCAGAACAAGAGTGACATGGTACCGAGGAAATCGCTTCTATCCAAGAGCCAGGTATATATCCACAACATTAATTAAATAAGTTTTCTGTTGAAAAATATTTTTTTAAGACAAGGTTTTGTAAAATCCTTCTTCGAGTAACAGATCAGAGTAGCGCGCTATCACCTGTCACATAATATTACATTGTCATTGGAACTTGACAAGTATGCAAAGTTTTTATTCAATGAGTGTCTGTTGAACAGCTCTTGACTCCACCATCAGATCAGCCATATATATATTTTTTTAATTTTAAAAACATACATACGAATAGTGCTTGTTAAATAAAAGCTTGTAAAAAAATTTCAGGCGCCTTTAGCGATACCTGAAAACTTCACTTTCGACGCGACCACTGGAGAGAGGATAGAGGGGCATAACGAAACTGTGGTCCTGTCTAGGGACAGGGTTCGAACCTACTCCAACAGGTATGGAAATAAGCTACCAACAATCACACACAGTCCTGATCTAGTGTGGGACTAGAAATCTTTGTTTTTTTGGGTTTCATACCTAAGAAGAAAAAAACGGAACCTTAGATCACTCGTGCGTCTGACACCTCTCCTATCTCTGAAACTTCTGGGCCTAATAAAAAAACTACTGAAAATAGTTCTTTACAGAATACAGGAAAACCTATAAGTTTGTACGGAAACCTCAGTGCGCGTGTCCGACTCGCACTTGTCCGTTTTTTTTTTAATTCTTTTAATATTACTAGTCCGAAAGTTTGTAAGGATGTTTGTATATTCGTGTGGCTCAATCACGCTCAAACGACCAAACGGATTTGGATGAAACTTAATAGAATATACATAGCTTATGCCAAGTACGAGGTACCTATTTAGAAAAAAAAACACCATTTTAAAGGTACATTATTTCGACATACTTTTTAAATTAAATTATTTATTTTTATAAAAATAAATACTTTTTAGGTCTGAAGCGAGCGAACAAGATGGCGTCGGTATCTTCAAGACGTTAGTCGAACAGACGGGCGCCGAGACATCGGCTATGCTGTACAATATGGCCGAAGAGGTAACTATAAATCTATACTAATATTATAAACACGAAAGTATATTTGTCTGTCTGTCTATGACGTTATCAATCGTTATCGATTAAGCTGAAATATTGCATACACCTTTAGTTCTGATGACAATACAATAATATGGCGACAGCGAGCTGATCTGATGATGGAGTCAGGGGCTGTTCAAGGGACACTAGCAACGGAACTCCTTAATTTAATTGAGAAAAAAAATACCCCTTAATTTGATTTCATCTGTTTTCAGAGCTACAAGAAAATGATGGAGAAAAAGAAGAACTCCTAATGAATTTACTGATAATAATAATTTTTGAAAATCTTACATTCCATTGTGATTTTCACTCACCAGTATTTTAAGTAGGTACTTAGTACTGTTATGTCAATTAAATGCCTTATTTTTGCATTTATTTGATAAATGTATTTAAATGTAACAATAAAAAACCGGTCAAGTGCGAGTCGGACTCGCGCACAAAGGGTTTCGTACCATTATCTATAAAAAACAGCAAAAAAATCACGTTTGTTGTATGGGAGCCCCACTTTAATATTTATTTTATTTTGTTTTTAGTATTTTTTGATATAGCGGCAACAGTAATGTATCATCTGTGAAAATTTCAACTGTCTAGCTTTCACGGTTCATGAGATACAGCCCGGTGACAGACAAACGGGCAGCGAAGTCTTAGTAATAGGATCCCGTTTTTACTGATGGGTACGGAACCCTAAAAAACAAATCTAACAATGATAAATATGCCTGGTCATATACATATAGTCCCATACCCATACTAAATATATTCTATTTGATATTGGTGGACATATCACACAGCGCCATCTAGCCCCAAACTAAGCAAAGCTTGTGCTATTGGAACGAGATAACTGATAGAATACTTATATACCGTTTTTTGGAAACACATAATGATACAACATAACACCCAAACACAGAACAAACATATATATTCACACATATATTTGTCCTGGGTGGGGATCGAACTCACTACCTACAGCGCAGAAGGCAGAGCTACTACCAACTGAGCTGTGAGAACTCACTATTTTCATTCGACAACTTGATTTTAAAAAAGTACTAAATTATGAAATTTTTGTCATTTTTATTTCGTTATTTTTTAGACCAAATTCGATCAAAATGTATGGATCTGAACATTCAGTATTCGGGAGTGTTCTATAAATTCTGTACTATAGTAAAGATCTTAAAACTTTGAACTAATAGACTAAGCAACGACCAGCGCACTGAATTCGGACGGGTGACCAACAGCTAATCGAAACCCACGAATTTAATAATCAAAATACCTCAATTTTATCCATATAGTCGGTTTATTCAATAGGGTTGAACCGTATTTAATAGCACACCTCAGCCAATACATATTTGCGTGTGGTTGCGGTTATCTTTTAGATTTAATTTGCTGCTATTTAGAGATAATTAGAATCACCAAAATCCCAATGCAAGTGGTACGGTGTTTTTACAACTTTGTACCAAAATATTTGCTATTTATAGATATTGGAATCACAAAAATCCCAATGCAGGTGGTACTTACGGTTTTTTTTTACAATTTTGTACCAAATTAATTACTGTTTAGATATAATTAGAATCACAAAAATCCCAATGCCTATGGAATTTTTTTTTACAATTATGTACCAAAATATTTACTTAATAGTTATAAAGAGGTTAATTATAAAAAGAATACTTAAGAAATTGTTGAACAATTTAAATGTTACTTAATTTGATTGTGATATGAAACTCGAAATTGTTACCAGTATTTTGTAAACATCTGAATGGTAATTTTTAGATTATTGGATTTAAAATTATTATCTTGAAAATACTAAAATGTTTTCTGGGTAGAGCACAGTTGTTACCTGTCCCCCAAAATCAACCCTAAATAGAGTGCACAACAGGGGTTGAAGTATGTCTAAAAGTAGCTTCAAGTGAACGAAATCGGAGGCTTCCACTAGTGAATTTATAATAAATATAAATTTTTTTGTTGTTGGTAACACTCAGGTGCTAAAAATGCATTTTCCTTATGCTTTAAAAATACATATTTTAGATGTTAATATACAAGAATACTTACTTGATTATCTACATTAATTATATATTTACATATCATTTACTACCAAATGTCTTATAAGGGTAGGCAGTGGGGACTTACTTGAAATTATTGGAACAGGACTTGCCATTTTAAACAGTTATAAAATAATAAAATACTTATTTGGTTAGGTACTTATTTATTTTATACAGTAGAGTTGTTCAGCGAGTGCTGGTTTTTAAGGGAGTGCTGAGCATGCTTGTCTATGTAGTTTTACCCAAAAGCGGTGCTTATTCGAATTTTTACTTTAGTTAGGCAATTTTACATTGATTATGTCAATTTATTATGTAATTTATATGTATAGTAAAATATATTGTCTTGTTATTGTTAGCTGCGATAATAAGTGTTAATGCATCACTAATTGTGATAGTAATTAATGTGATATAGAAAATAAATATTTTTATTGATTAATCTGATTTTTAATTTAAAAATATTCCTACTAATTTTTGCCAGCAGCTTCGCTCGTCATGTGGTGATAGATTAAAATAAAGTTGTAAAAATCGGGTTCAACTAAAAGTGCTTTTTTCTATGGATTTATGGAAATTTAACAGGACGTACGTCGGGGCAGATAGTAAATAAATAAAAACACCCTTTTTACAAAATAAATACATTTAATTATATACAAAACACCGAATCCCACGCCCATGAGTAACGGTATAACCCCACTAAAGCTAAATATACAAATTAGAACCTATTTTACAAAAATAAAAAGGTATATCCATCACTTCATGCATCGACAAAACAGCCCAATAGCTTCATTTCTTCAAATAAATAATTCAGGTATCATCATCATGTGGGGTCTCCATTTAATGTGGGGTCGGCACAACATGTTGCGAAGCTTATGTTTTACAACCGGCCGCATGCCTGACGTCAACCCTCTTTGGGAACACTTGTGTGTGCAAAGTTCAAAGAAGAAATTCAGTCAAACCGTTGATATTACCGTATAATTTTCATTATTATTATTTTTCAAAGTGATCCATGTGGTTTTATTTAAATTAATGCCTTTTGAATACTACTTCAGATTTGACGCGCGCTGTCTTATATCAGCAGAATTAGCCTGATATATTGTCAGACAGTGTTCGGCTTGCACGAGGTGTCTATTGGGCTGTGTTGTCTATTTTTATATCCATCACTTTTTGGTGTTGCAGAGGTTAAAAGCTATAGAGACCATAAACACCGAAAACGAGAGCAAATCCAACGTTCATACCCGTGCCAGCGGTTCATACCTAAGCGTTACAATGCTTATATTACTCTGCACACAACATTATAAAATATAACAAAATAACAATCAATAAAGGAATGTTTATTATTCATTTCCAACCGACTATGAAATGAGAGGGAATTGATGGTTTTCCAACATGTCACATTTGACAAGCTCTGTGGATAAGTGGGGGCAGATGTTCCTAAACTTTTGTCTCTTAGACCAATTGCCATATTTTTTGGTTTTGGGTAGACACTTTACATGCCTTAAATTTTTTATAAATTTATTTAATTGTAATGTGTTTTGGACAACTGATATAAATAAGCATTGGTGGACATTACACACAGCGTCGTCTAGCCCCAAACTAAGCAATGCTTGTGCTTGTAGAGTTGGACACTCACTATGAAAGATTTATATATTATTGAAGTTGTTGTATAAAAATTTAAAAAAAAAAAACATTGGACATTTTAAAAAACCATCAAGAAAACTATGAAATGTATACCTTTTATCATTAGAGGATAATTAACATCATTATTAATGGTGATAAATCCAATGTTTTGATAAACTAACTAAAATTCAGTAAAATATGAATACATTCTTATTCTGTTTACGTTAAAGTCTAAATTCGCGTGAGTCAAAGATATCAAATTAGGATGCCATATTATATATTTTTGTAGGAATTGTTTTGTAAATTTCAACTTTTGTACACCTCCGTCTTTTCTTGTTTTTGTTTATCTTGTCGCATCAAACGGTTGTCTGGGAGAGATCACTTTTAGCGATAAGGCCGCCCATTGTACATTATGGTTTGTTGTTATTTACCATGTTTTCTTTGTGTGCGATAAATAGTTGATCTATCTATCTATCATATTAATCAATGTTGTAGTAGGTTGAGTTTTCTAAACGTAAGAAAATCGTAAATTTTCTTAAAACTATTTTAATTTTTAGAACTGTCTTTCTGAGGTTACTACGCCAATTTAGACTTTAACGTAAACAGAATAAGATCGATTAAATTTTACTAAATTTTAGTTAGTTTTTGGTAATAAAATTGCCATCAAAACCCTATAGATGATAAAAGACACACATTATGTAGTACATATATATTTCTATGTACATTAGGAATTAATCAACCACAAACCACGCCTGCCTGCACTAATGTCAAACTTAACTCTCTAGGACGCACATAGCTTATTCATACATAACATAAATACCCAATACACACATAGTTCTGACCCCACACTATTAAATGTCAAAACTGTCACTTTTACAAAACAATAAGTGTCAGTTTTGGCATTCGGACGATACGTTGTCGATATGATAGTGATTCGTGCTCAGGCCACAGAAACTAACATTTGTCCCGCCGCGGGATTCGAACCCGTGCCTCTTGCCGGGCAAGTTCAACAAAGCTATCAAACTGTCAAAGATTTAGTGCAGTCAGGCGTTATTATCAATTAAATAACATAATTTTCAAGCATATTTCCATCCAAACACACAAAAGGTATAATATTTTAGCCCCAAATTATTTGTTCGCTATATAAATAACTAATTATAGTTATATAAATGCAATAAAGGCAATAACCGGTTTTTTTTAAATACCGAAAAAAATATGAGCCTTTGCGGGACTGGCAGATGTGAAACATCGAATTAAATTATATTTTTTTTTGATGTCATTACTATTTAGTAAATCTAATCGATTGCCTGTGATTGGCTTTTGTATTTGAACTATTCACGTACCACATAACCGTAAACATGTTTAGATATAAAGGTTGTTGACAGTTTATTTTAATAAATAAATAAACTGAAATTTATTTTATAACAGGTTAATATGCATAAAAGGATTGTTTATGACAACAAATAAATCACTTAAATTACCACTTCTTCGGCAGCATCTAGGCGCGTGTAGTTCACGGCATGCATCGCCAAGCCAACAGCCGGTCTGACCCGCCGCTATAGATGTTTCACATCAAAAAGTCCATCATAAAAGTGAATATTGCCAGTTTTGCTTTTATATTAATAATTTATTAAACTATTATTGTTCCAAGTCTAATGCAGATAGTTTTCTTATAAACTCGGATCGTTGTGACGGAGTTAGTTCCTGAAAAAGAAAAAATAGTCAAAATTGTTGCATAGAGCTGTTTTGGACAAGCAGATGTCTCTATTATCTATCTATCTATAGATAGCTAAGATAAATAAAAACTAAATATATATTGGTGGACTTTACACACAGCCAAACTAAGCAAAGCTATATATTTTTTTGTAAATACATACTTATTATACAGTATTAAAACCCAGATACAAAACAAACATCTATATTCATCACACAAATATTTGCCCTGGGATCGAACCCACAACCTACAGCGCAGAGGGCAGAGTTACTACCAACTGAGCTGTGAGGCCAGTCATTATCAAAGGGGGTAGTCAGAAGTCCACTCACCATGACGAGGTTGTTAACAGCCTGCAGAGTAGCATCTTGCTTGATCGCCTTCAAATTCCTTTGCAGCACTGAGCCTTCATCAGCCACTTGGTCCTCCAGCCATAGGCATACTGCTTCGTTGTCTCGTTCCCACTGGTGGGACTGAGAACAGAACATTGTGTTTTTTTACATCTCATTTAGATAATTTAACGCAGATAAGTACTATTTATTCCTTTTTTTGCATATATATTCCGTCATAATGTTATAGTTTTATAGTGTACCTATTCGTTCTTATAGTGTACATAAACTAATGTTATAGTCTTATAATGTACCTAATAATTCTTATAGTGTACATAAACTAATGTTATAGTCTTATAATGTACCTAATAATTATTATAGTGTACATAAACTAATGTTATAGTCTTATAATGTACCTAATAATTATTATAGTGTACATAAACTAATGTTATAGTCTTATAATGTACCTAATAATTCTTATAGTGTACATAAACTAATGTTATAGTCTTATAATGTACCTAATAATTATTATAGTGTACATAAACTAATGTTATAGTCTTATAATGTACCTAATAATTCTTATAGTGTACATAAACTAATGTTATAGTCTTATAATGTACCTAATAATTATTATAGTGTACATAAACTAATGTTATAGTCTTATAATGTACCTAATAATTCTTATAGTGTACATAAACTAATGTTATAGTCTTATAATGTACCTAATAATTATTATAGTGTACATAAACTAATGTTATAGTCTTATAATGTACCTAATCATTTTTACAGTATACATACACTGATGTGTTAGGCTTATTTATAATGTACCTAATATAATTAGTTATAGTGTATGTTCGATTAAAAATAGAACATAAGAATATGTAATATTTTATCTGTAGCAAGTTGTATAGGTGAATGATTTTTTATCTGTGGTTCTCTCTCTCGCCATTGTGACTTGCACTGCAACGTACCAATAAATTATCTAAAATCTAAAAAAGTGTTTTTATGTTCTTCCCGAACATAAAATTGGTGCCGAAACAGTTATCGGGGTGTGATAGTACACGTCTAGTGTTATCTCCTAGAAATTTGCAGTATTTGCAACTATTTCGCGAATGGGAAGTTTGGCCGGCCGGCGTGGCGTCGGCACGTCCATGAAATCGAGCAAGAAAGCGATATCGCGTTCCCAATGAGAGCGACAAGGACAACAAATAAGTGCGCGCGTGCGAGGACAGAGCGAGAGCCAATACACAGCTACAGTGGGTGCAAAGGAGTGCGAAAATTAATGCTCAACACGTCATTCGGCGTTCGCTCATCTGTCAACTAAAGCTGTCAAATACGTCACGTCAACAAAATTATCAACAAACACAATATTTTACAAGCTTCAGAGTTTTTTCAAAGGAATTTGCAAGCCGTGATTGGAAAATTAATTAAAATCAACAAATATGTTGCCGCCGGGAGATGCTGCAGCCCAAATAAGGAAATTAAAGGCTCAAATTGGCCAGTTCAAAGGACAAATAACTCGCGCAAACAAATTTGCAATAGAGCAGCAAGAGCAAGTGCTGGTAGATGCTGACGCTGTCCAGATGCGAATACAAGTTCTTCGATCAGCGTTGCTAACATACAGGGATAATCAGTTAAACCTGCAGCTGTTATTAAATACTGGCGACGATCCCGACATGGAGGAAGACGAAGTGGAAGAGTTGTGCTTTACAGCCATTAGTGAGCTGCAGAAGGTCGTGAATTCCACATTGGATCACAGCAGTGTGAGCAAGGAAGCAAATCAACCAGTGGAAGGTGCAATATCGCGCAAGTTACCTACGTTAGAGCTACCTACATTCGACGGGAAAGAAATTGTGCAGTACAAAAGTTTTATTGATATGTTTTTAGCAGTAATTGGAAGTGATAATAGTTTAGCATCAGTGCAAAAATTATTCTATTTGCGCAAGTATTTGAAAGCTGATGCTCTAGCTTTAATTGAAGGGTTACCGTTAGTAAATGAGTCGTATACTCAAGCATTAGCGCTACTTAAAAATAGATATGACAATAAGTGTATATTAATAACCCATCACATCAATATACTTCTTGATTTACAGCCAATTTCAAAGGGTACTGCTCAAAATTTGAGACATTTGGTATCGCAAGCGCGACAACAAATTGGAGCACTTAAAGGTTTAGGTCAAAAGGTGGAATATTGGGATATGGTGATTGTGACAATTCTCATTAGAAAGCTTGATTCTTACTCTTGCAGAGCATATTTCACAGAGAGGGACCAGGTTTCTTTACCAACCCTAAATGAGTTCTTAGAGTTTGTGGAGAAAAGGGCCTTGAGCTTTGAAGAAAGCCAGCAAACTGAAGGTAAGTCACATCCATTTTCTAAAAGTCAAGCTCGCGTTAATAATCATGCAAGTGTGTCCCCTGTAAGTTGTAAATTTTGCCAATCAGCTGACCATAAATTGTACCTTTGTAAGAAGTTTCAGTTGTTAAGCATTGATGAGAAATTAGAATTTGTTGACAAGAATAAAATATGTAAGATTTGTCTCAACTTTCACAAAAACAAATGTAAATTCTTCTTTAAATGTGAAGTATGCAAAAGCAAAACACATCACACAGTGTTGCATAAGGAAGAGGCAAGGACGAAAGAAGAGCAACTATGTTGTCAAAATAGCACAACCTCCACCAACATGATATTATTGCCTACAATTAAAGTTAAAATTTATAGCGAAACAGGTTCCTGTATTATTGCAAAAGGCCTTTTAGATAGTGGAAGTCAAACTTCTTTTATTACCTCCAATCTAATGCGAAAATTATGTTTACCCACTTTCAAGCATGAGGTCAAAATTTCAGCCTTAGGTCAAAAGGAAAAATTAATAACCAAGGCTGCAAATATTATGATAAATTCATTGCATGATGATTATAATTGCAATGCATTGTTCTCAGTGGTAGACAATATTACTTCTTTTTTACCACAGAGCAAATTTGATTTAAAAGATATTGAATTTCCAAACAATATTAAACTAGCCGACAATGAATTTAATGTCCCAGGCCAGATTTCATTCCTACTTTCCTCTGAAGTATTTTTTAAAATAATGCTGCCAGACAAAATTGAATTAAATGGAGGAAATTTGTGTCTATTGTCAACAAAATTCGGTTATGTCTTGTCTGGGAATATCAAAAGAGAAAACATTTGTCTCACAAGTATAAACGAGCATAAAGTTGTATTGCACGCTACAACCATTCAAACTGAGAATGTGGACCTCCTCCTTCAACAATTTTGGGAAGAACAACATACTCCCGAAATAAATAAGGAGGACATAGTAAAGCCGGACATTTGCGAGGCCGAATTTAAAAATTCGGTACAGTTAATTAATAATAGATTTCAGGTGCGGCTGCCACTAAAGGTACCCATTGAAGAATTACATTTGGGTGACTCATTTACTTTAGCGTTGCAACGACTGAACAACTTAACCAAGCGATTTAACAAAAACCCGGAACTAAAAGAGGCCTACTCAGAATTCATTAGGGAATATGTTGATTTGGGTCATGCTGAGATCATCGACCTAGCCTCATCGACAACACCTATTGATCAATTGTATTTCATGCCCCATCATCCAATCATAAGAAAGGATAGTAAAACAACGAAGCTGAGGGTCGTGTTTGACGCGAGCGCAAAGGCAAAATCTAATTTAAGTCTTAACGATGTTCTGCATAATGGGCCAGTAGTACAAAAGGGTCTATTTGAGATATTAATACTGTTCCGTTCGTACGAGTTTATAGCGCTATGTGATGTCCGCCAGATGTACAGACAAATAAGAACTGATCCCTCCCAAAATAACCTGCAAAATATACTGTGGAGAAGTAGAATTGATGATAAATTGTTATGCTTACAGCTTCAGACAGTCACCTATGGAGTCAAAAGTTCCAGTTTTCTCGCAACGCGATGTTTGGTGGAGTTGGCGTTAAGGTATGGGGAACAATATCCATTAGCAGCCAAGGTGTTAATCAACAATACTTATATTGACGACTGTATCTTCGGGGCCCCGAGCATCGCGGAATTAAAAAAGGTATGTGATGAATTGATTGAATTATTGAGGCTGGGAAGTTTTGAGCTACATAAATGGAGTTCGAACAATCATAAAATCTTGTCCAATATTCCACGAGACAAGCAAGTGTTTGACAAAGACCATCAATTTAAGAGTGGGCATGCAGTGTTGAAGGCATTGGGGTTATGCTTAGATGTAAACAAAGATCAGCTCCGAATTTGTAGGCCAGAGGGTGAAGTTCCACAGGAGTGGACAAAACGAACTGTATTGAGTTGTATTGGGACATTCTTTGACCCTTTGGGATTGGCTGGGCCTATTGTTACAAGGGCTAAACATTTCATGCAAAAATTGTGGAAGGAGAAATTAGATTGGGATTCACCACTTACAAACGAATTGTTATTGTCATGGAATAGGTTTTTCAGCGATTTAATGAACATGGAACCTATAATTGTAAACCGAAATTTGAAAATTAGTAACGCTGATCACATAGATCTAGTAGGTTATTGTGATGCTTCAAATATTGCGTTTGGGTGTTGTTTATATGTAAGAACCATACATGGAAAGGAAGTGCATGTGTCCTTAGTTTGTAGCAAATCAAGAATTGCCCCAATCAATGCAAAATTAACCATGCCAAAGCTTGAGCTTAATGGTGCAGTTGTTCTCTCTAAATTGTTTAGTAAAGTTAAGTCGGTTTTTAAAGATATCAATTTTAGACGTAAATATATGTTTACCGATTCCCAAATTGTACTGTGGTGGCTAAAATCTATAAAAAATTCTCCGTATGTTCAGAATCGAGTTAACACAATTAATAATTTAACTAAGGAATGTGAATGGTTTCATGTAAATGGATCAAACAATCCTGCTGACTGTTTGTCAAGGGGTTTAAACCCTACTCAGCTGTCATCCCATGATATTTGGTGGCGAGGACCACAGGAGTTGTATGAAATAAATTTCATTCCCAAGGAAATTACTCTAAGCAAATTTTTTGATTCAGATTCGAATAATGTTGCGGTTGTCAATTGCGATGTACAACAAGAATTGTTACCGATTTCAAATGTATCCACTCTTGTGAGGTTGCAGCGAATTTTTGCATATGTTCTACGATTTATCAAAAATTGTAAAATCAGCAAAGACAAACGCAATTTAGAAAATTTATCTGTAACAGAAATAAAGGAATCCATGTCATGTTTGATTAAATATGTTCAGTCATTGCATTTTGCTGATGAGTTGAAATGTATTAGAAACGGTAGCCCAATAAGGACAAACATCAAGGGTCTCAATCCATTTTTGGACAAGTTGGGGATAATGCGAGTAGCGGGAAGGCTAGAAAATGCAAATCTGCCATATAATCAACGGTGCCCAATAATTTTGCCTAATAAATGCCATCTCACTACTATCATTATTCGAAATGAACACTTATCTCTATTACACTCAGGATTAAAATTAACTCTTTCTAGTTTGATACAAAAATATTACATTGTAAGTGCAGTGAGAGAAATAAAGAAGGTTGTACATAAGTGTACTGTATGTTTTAAGTTTAGGGCCCAAAGAGCCAGGCAGTTAATGGGAACATTACCTCATTCTCGTGTCAACCAAGATAAAATTTGGAACCATATCGGAATTGATTATTGTGGGCCATTCCAAATTAAGCAGTCAACCCTGCGTAGATCAATCATAAGTAAAGGTTACGTTTTAGTGATTGTTTGTTTTGCAACGAAATGTATACATTTAGAATTGGTCTCCGATCTAACAACCGAATGTTTCCTGGCAGCCTTTAAAAGATTCTGCTCCAGGCGAGGCACTCCTTCCGTGGTTTACTGTGACAATGCCTCAACCTATAAAGGTGCCAATAATCAATTGCGACAATTGTATTTGTTGAATAATACTCAGCAGCATAAAGACAGTGTGTTAAATTATTGTGCAACAAAGGGTATTGAGTTCAAGTTCATTCCTTCTTATAGCCCCACATTTGGAGGACTCTGGGAAGCCTCAGTTAAACTTTTCAAACACCATTATCGGAGAGTCGTAGGAAGTATGTGTTTGACATACGAACAGTTTAACACCATAGTGGTTCAAATCGAAGGAACCTTGAATTCAAGACCTTTAACTCAGCTATCAAATGATGTCAACGACCTTTCCTTTTTGACTCCAGCTCATTTTTTATGTGGACGCCCATTAAACGCGATACCTGAACCAGATTTAACCTCTATGAATATAAATAGATTGAAATTTTGGAAAAAATGCATTAAGATACAGCAAGACTTCTGGAGGGCGTGGCACAAAGATTATTTGTCACAATTTTTAAGGCGCTCTAAATGGCATAACGCCAATCCGAATATTAAAATTGGGGACCTAGTGTTGTTAATCGGTGAAAACTGTTCTCCATTGCAGTGGCCGATGGCTAGGGTTATAAATTTATTTAGCGGGTCTGATGGTTTAGTGCGAGTAATAGAGGTCAAAACTGGTCGAAGCACTCATAGAAGAGCTATAAATAAGGTGGCCGTATTGCCCATTGATAGGGAGGATTGATTTTTCTTTAAATTTTTAATTTTATTGAAAACATTTGGGATGTAAAAGACTTACACTAAGGATAAGCTAAGGATAAGGTATAATAGTTTGGCTTAATATTTAAATAATAGTTTAGAATAAGATTTAAGTACTTCATAGTTTAATATATAGAGGCGTATATGGTCGTGTCGGCCCGCCAATTTATGTTCGATTAAAAATAGAACATAAGAATATGTAATATTTTATCTGTAGCAAGTTGTATAGGTGAATGATTTTTTATCTGTGGTTCTCTCTCTCGCCATTGTGACTTGCACTGCAACGTACCAATAAATTATCTAAAATCTAAAAAAGTGTTTTTATGTTCTTCCCGAACAGTGTAGATATACCAATCAAAATAATGTCACATTTTACCTGTGTCTCCCCCCGATCCTCAGTGAACCACCTCCTAAGCGTGGCCGCTGCCGCCCCTTGATCCATCGAATCAGCCGAAGAAACAGCCAACTGGACTCTTCTCTCTTGCTCGTTCTGTCGCAGAAGACGTTTGAGTCGCCAGTAGAGGAAGCGACGCGAATCACGCCACGCTATTATATCCTGGAAAGAGTTTTAGATTCTTTCATTATTATTCATTTTGTAAGAAAACTTATCTAAATTATTTTAGTAAATTCAATGAATAATTGCTATTCGACTTTAAATATTAAATCACACAATGTATATTCTACTACAATCTACACTCTATCTCTCTACAATTTATTTATTTTTTTTGTAATGGATAAATTAAAAACTACTGAACCAATTTCAAAAATCTTTTACCTATCAAAAGCTACATTTTCAGGAGTACATAGGCTATTTTATTTCCAACAAATTAGAGATAATGTAGCATTATAATTGTAAAATAATTTTTGAAATCGGTCCAGTAGTTTTCGAGTTTTACCGTTACAATCATACAAATATATAAAATTTTCCTCTTTTTAATATTAGCATAGATAAACAATACTTACAAATATACACCCTTTTTCTAACATCCGCTCCGCTGTGTCGTGTAACTCTGCGAACTGGACGGCAATCTAAAAATAAAGATATTTTTTTTGAAAATTCTATTTTTCACAAATTTTATTTTTTGTATGTTTTTTTTTGTTGTTCAAGAAATAAGACGGAAAATGTGATAAAAACGCATTGTCTCACAGAACATAAAAAAATCCTATTCCATTTAGGTAAAAAATAAAATAAAATAGGATCTAACCCCCCCCCCCCCCACACTCACTCACAAACATTCGCATTTATAATATTAGTAGGATAGGATTAGGGATGTGAAAGTTTGTGATAGTTTTACTCGACTTCGAGTAACTGAGCTTAAGTGAGTGTGTGTGTTACTCTATCACGCAAAAACGACTAAACAGATTAAAATAAAACTTTACAGTAATATAGCTTATACATAAGAATAACACATAGGCTGCTTTTTATCCAGGTACCACCGAGAAGCTTGTAACTATATAATTTGATTAGTTACCTCGTGATATATAGGGCTAAGTTCCTTTTCTCTCGCCTTCATTGTCTTCTCAGCAGCTAAGAGTTCGGTATCTAGCTCACGCACTCTGCTTTCGGCTGAAATATTCAAGAAAAAAATATTAACATAACCCAACAATCAGTTAGGTACAAGATAAAACAAATTATTATAAAAAAAAAAAAAACTGCTAAAAAAAATATTAAAAAAAAATAGAGCTTGCCACTTCCAATCCAACGACACCTTATATGTCATAATCCGTCAAGTCGTTTGGGCTGTACAGCGTGCCAAAGAAACGGACATACAAACATATATACATACCATACATACATACCATCCATACATACATACAACCCGGTCAGAATATCTGTGCACCTCGCTGGAATGCGGCGCCTCTCCCGCTCTCTCTCTCTCCCGCCTCGCCCGCGATATGACGTCACGAGGTCAGGTGCACAGATATTGTGACCGGGTTGTACATGCATACCATATATACATACATACATACCATACATAAATACGCTCGATAAACAACACCCTCCACAGTCGGGTAAAAATGAAATACAGTTCTTACCTTGATTACCCGTGTCTGTCTTGATAAGGACATCGTCGATCGAACCGCGTCTGTCCAAGCTTTTAGATATTTCCTTAATTTGTTCTTTTATTTCTGAAAGATAATTAAACATAGTTTTATACAACTTCTTAATATATATAACTTTTCTGTACGTGTGTTTGTCACCTAACTCCTAAACAGCTGGACCGATTTGGTTAAAATTTTGTATGTATATTTCAATGGGTTCCTGAATGGTTTGAAAACCCAATTGGAACCGGTAGATGGCGCTGCTGTCTGTATGTCACTTAATTTGATTTGTTGTACTCTTAATATATAGACGGTACGAAGTTTTCCAAGTCAGCTAGTTGAATATATAATTCCCCTAAAGGGGTGCAGCGGGAGTTGAAGTCTGTTTAATAAAAATCAGCCAAGTGCGAGTCGAACTCACGCACGAATGGTTCCGTACCATTGTCTATAAAAAACGGCAAAAAAACACGTTTTTTGTATGGGAGCCCCACTTAAATATTTAATTTATTTTGTTTTTAAGATTTAATGTTATAGCGCCGACAGAAATATTAACTAATTATTTAACAGAAATACATAATCTGTGAAATTTTCAACTGTCTAGCTATCACGGTTCATGAGATACAGCCCTGTGACAGACAGACGGACAGCGAAGTCTTAGTAATAATTGAGTGTTTTCACTGGTAAATATTAAATTGTTAGGTACCTGCTGCTCTAGCTCCGTGCCTCATAAGTTCTGGATCTAATCTGTGCATAGTTTTGAGGATGTCTCGTTGCTTAAACTTCACTTCGACTATTCCCTCAGCTTCCAACACGCCTCCTCTGTACAAATAAATACAACATATTAGATTATAGCACAGTATGCTCTAAAGGTAGATTTATATCAGACCGGACCGTGTCCGGGCCGGGCTGGAGCCTTTATTAGTTAGTAGACGGGCCCGGACGGGACACGGATCAGGCACTGAATATACATTTCTTCGTACAAAATGTATGTAACGTTTCAAATCTGGCACGCCCCGGGTACGGTTCAGTCTAATATAAATCTACCCTTATCCTACTAATTAATACATGCTTTTAATATTTTTATTTATTATGACTCACAAAACACATTACATCCACCTAAGACTATAATTATTTTTATTGGGTTACATCGTAAACATAATAGTGCATACATCTAATTCAGTTTATATATCAGAAAGCGAGATAAATTTTAAAGATAATTTAAAACTTAAATTTTAAACTTCAAGTTAGTAAACAATGTTTCAAACATTAAACCCTAAACTTTAATTAAAAAAAAGTTAAAACTTTCAACACACATAATTTGTATAATAGAACTTGATCGTAGCCCTCACCTAGCCTCTGGATCCGCATACATTTCCATCCTCTGCGCATTAACACTAGGATCCACCACAGCCCAAGCTCCTCCCCTAAGCTCCCCTCCAGGGGGAATGTACACCAACACTGGTGCAGTGGCTCCTCGCAAGGCGCGGACTATCTCCGCACCGAACTTCAGGATTTGCTCGTACATATCTGTGGGCAGACATCAAACTTACATACATACATCAAATAAATAGGATCACGACTGTAATCCCCAAGTACCGTAGACATACTATCAGATCGCAAGGCGCTAAGATCCTTAGAGATGTCCAAAGGGCACGTCAGAGGCACGTCCAAACATTATCCTACTTTTTATCCATGTACCACCCGTGCGAAGCCGGGGCGAGTATTTAGTAGGATATACATCACTATAAGATCATACCTTTCTGTCCTCCACTGAATCCACGCCAGTTCGCGAATATGATGATGGGAAGGTTCTCACGAGAGAAGTCGTTTATAGCTTGAGCTGTTTTGTACGAGGAATCGGGGAACCATACCTGAAAAGTAGATTATGATTTACATCGAGCTAAAAATCGAGCGTCCTAATTAATTTGTGTTTTAAATTAGTAAGTATTATGTTAGATTTAAGGTGATTTTTAAATTAGTAAGTAGATTTAAGGTGATAAGTGAAATTTTTGACGTTTTGTATGAGCTGAGTCTACCCGGATAAGACGGAAAAAATTATAAAACTGCAATATCTTGAAAACCATCAAATTTAAATAAAACTTGTCTTTAATTTAAGTAGATTAGAGAATTAATTTAAGTAGATTATGATTATCTAACGAATTATATAAAAAATGAACTATTTAGCTATTCATGGTTTTGATTAAAAACGAAACTAGTTTTTTTGAAGAGCCAACTTGGGAAAATAAATCTAACGAGAAAAGTTTCATCAATCGTGTTTCTGTCTTAAATTATCTAGATTTAATCCTTAAGTTATCTTTTTGATAAAAAATAAAACTGTATGTTTTGCGGTAATTGAGAAAAAACAATTCTGTATTCATCAAAAACATTTATTACTTGTCATAAGTAAAAAAAATCTTATTATTTTTTTAAGTATTGTTGTGCATGCGCTAATTGATAATATAATGTATATTGGTGGACATTTCACACAGCGTCGTCTAGCCCCAAACTAAGCAAAGCGTGTACTATATGTTCAATGTATCTATACAGGGTGTCCAAGAACCTGGCGTCCAACTGGATTCCCACGATGCCCCAAGTTCTAACAGTACTCAGAAAAATATTTTAAAAAATCCACCCCATGTACTTACAGAATTATACTGATTTCAAAAAAAAAGGGGAAATGAGCACCCTGTGACATACTTTTGAATGCTGTGACTGCTAATGCTGATAATTTCGATATTTCTTGGAGGTTTTGTAATCTAGGGTATTGCTGTGTCTAAATAGAATGTAAAAATAAAGTACTTATTGTACCATTTTAAAATAAAATATTATTTTAACTAAAGGTGATATGGAAAATTATTGAATTTCGCAACTTTGACCGACTGTAGTGTAAAAAAAATGTACCAAAATAGTATGGCAAGTGACGTCAAATTTTGACGCGTTTATTCCTCTTTTTAAAAAGGTATAATACTTACACATTAATTTGAAAAAAAAAAAATTGATAATATTTTTACTCAACAACCCAATTTTTACGAAGTGCCTACCTACTAACGGTAACTGTCGGACCCTTTCTTATCTTAGAAACTGTTATGTTACTACTATTATTTACTTCGGTTCCAAGAGTGAGCAAGAAGGAAATACACACAGGTAGATGGGTTCCCAGTAGAATAAAAGCAAAGAATGTTAGTTTAAAGATATTTTATTACAATAAATGTTCAAAATGTTGACCACCCGCGGCAATACAAGCTCTCACTCTCCTTAAAAAGGACCGCTTTATGTTTCGCGAGTAACTTTTTTGACGTATCACCTGCACTGCTTGTGTTATCTTCTCACGAAGGTCAGCGATGTCATTAATGGGCTTCGCATAAACGAGCTCCTTCATAGTTCCCCAGAAAAAAAAATCCAGCGGATTTAAGTCAGGTGAGCGTTTTATAGAGAGTTTTTGGACGAGCAATACCCGAACAGGTGGATTGGGCGATCAGGAACAATCCCGTGGCCAGCCCGCTCACCTGACTTAAATCCGCTGGATTTTTTTTTCTGGGGAACTATGAAGGAGCTCGTTTATGCGAAGCCCATTAATGACATCGCTGACCTTCGTGAGAAGATAACACAAGCAGTGCAGGTGATACGTCAAAAAAGTTACTCGCGAAACATAAAGCGGTCCTTTTTAAGGAGAGTGAGAGCTTGTATTGCCGCGGGTGGTCAACATTTTGAACATTTATTGTAATAAAATATCTTTAAACTAACATTCTTTGCTTTTATTCTACTGGGAACCCATCTACCTGTGTGTATTTCCTTCTTGCTCACTCTTGGAACCGAAGTAAATAATAGTAGTAACATAACAGTTTCTAAGATAAGAAAGGGTCCGACAGTTACCGTTAGTAGGTAGGCACTTCGTAAAAATTGGGTTGTTGAGTAAAAATATTATCAAAATTTTTTTTTTCAAATTAATGTGTAAGTATTATACCTTTTTAAAAAGAGGAATAAACGCGTCAAAATTTGACGTCATTTGCCATACTATTTTGGTACATTTTTTTTACACTACAGTCGGTCAAAGTTGCGAAATTCAATAATTTTCCATATCACCTTTAGTTAAAATAATATTTTATTTTAAAATGGTACAATAAGTACTTTATTTTTACATTCTATTTAGACACAGCAATACCCTAGATTACAAAACCTCCAAGAAATATCGAAATTATCAGCATTAGCAGTCACAGCATTCAAAAGTATGTCACAGGGTGCTCATTTCCCCTTTTTTTTTGAAATCAGTATAATTCTGTAAGTACATGGGGTGGATTTTTTAAAATATTTTTCTGAGTACTGTTAGAACTTGGGGCATCGTGGGAATCCAGTTGGACGCCAGGTTCTTGGACACCCTGTATATGAAAGTCACTTACTTGTCCAGCTTGTTGTAAAGTCTTAGATTCCGAGTCCAGATTAGCAGGATCAGCGGGTAATGTGAATTCAACAGTTCTTGTCTCCACCGCTATCACTCCAACGGGTATACCGCCGAGGCGAGCTCTTCCTGCAAATTGGTACTTTGTTTAATAACTAGCTTTTGTGCGAGGCTCTCACGGCAGTCACTCAGATACTTGAAGAGCATTAAAGAGATGTTTAAAAGGATAGTAAGAGGACGTTGGACGTGCAAACATTACGTTTGGCACACATTTTGCAATAGTTAGCATTCCATGTGTGACAGGTTGTAAGACCCTCACGATGTTTTCCTTCATCAAAATAGGCCGGCCCAGCGGTTTGGCCGTGATAACGTCACAGACAGACTTCGCATTTATAATAATATCTTCCTAATATATATAAATTACGCGTTACGTTGTTTGTCCGCGATGGACTCCGAAACTACTGAACCGATTTTAATCAAACTTTGGACACCGTGTGCAGTTTGATCCAACTTGAAAGATAGGATAGCTAACATCTCAATTTATAGTCGCGATATCTGTTAAAAACATAAATATAGATATACCAGTAATAACAGTCTGCGCCCAATTCTTCATGATCTCGTCGAATGATCCCGCGTCAAAGAAGCCAGGCTTCCCTGGCTCCCCAGTCAGCATCAAGCGGGGGTCGTGGGGTCCCTTTGGGGGGACCCATTCCACGGGGCGGGCTATGGGGTCCCCAGTGCGCATTATGGGCACCAGGCTTAGCTTGTCCTGGGGATTTTAATATGGTTAAAGTGCATTTATGATTATTGTGGCGTAGTGGGTTGAGTTGACTGCTGACCAAATTTCAATAATCTTAAAGAATGTTTCATGCAACTTCTATTTTTTTATCCTATAAACCTAGCTCTGATAAAATAAACTACAAATACACAGACACATACACAGACTTTCGCATTTATAATATTAATATTATTAGGATAAGAATATACTACACACCTTAGGCACGAATGACAGCCATTTGATAGCTGTCCAAACAGCATCAAGATCTGTTGAGGCGACAGCGTGCGAGACACCATTGTTGTGCATAATCTGAACGCCACCCAATTGGTTGTTGCTCGCGTAAACTGGACGACCAAGGACTTTGTTCAGAGCTGCATAACCAGTTAGGATTATGTAGGAGGACTCCACTTGGATCACTCGGTGGCCGAGACTGAAATATTTTTTTTTATTTAAATATAAGCTTGGTATCTTATAATTACGTTTTAAATTTATTTAAAAAACCGGCCAAGTGCAAGTCGGGCTCGCGCACGAAGGGTTCCGTACCAAAAAAATCAAGTTTGTTGTATGGAAACCTCACTTAAATATTTATTTTATTCTGTTTATAGTATTTGTTGTTGTAGCGGCAACAGAAATGCATTATCTGTGAAAATTTCAACTGTCTAGCCATCACGTTTCATGACATACAGCCTTGTGGCAGAAATACGGACAGCGTAGTCTTAGTAATAAGGTCCCGTTATTACTCTTTGGGTAGGGAACCCTAAAGTGTCAGTTTGGATGTTGGTTTGTTAAAAAATTACTTGGTACGTCTGAATCGATTTCGATTAAATTTGGTTTGTAAATCTATGTACTTACCAAATTTAATCGACTATTCATTAAAAAAAGATTTGTTATTATACTCACACATACAAACACATACACACACAAATATAGTAGGGCTTTAAATCTGTTTACTTGTTTTATGCCCCACTTAATTTTACTTACCGCACCACATAAGAACCGATCCCGATAGCCCGACACGTAACCACAGATATGGTGACGATATCCTCATAGGCCTGAGCAGTCTCTCCAGCGATCAGACCTGCTTCACGCAAACATTCAACGCCGAGACCGTCTTCCTTGCCTGTGGAAGATAGTTGATAGATATTAGTGGATATTACAGCGCCATCTAGGCTTAAACTAAGCGAAGCTTGTATTATGGGAAGCTTGTATTACTAATACAAGCTGACCCGGCGAACTTCGTATCGCTTTAGAATTAACAAATGTTGTCTTAAGTTCCCGTCCCAGTTCCCGTTCCCGTTCCCTTTCCCGTTTCCGTATTATCAAACTCATGTAAGAGCTGTTGCAGCTGCATGATAATCTCTCTCCTAGCTGAACGACTGAATTAATTTTCTTATAAGATTTTATAAATATTCTTATATACAAACCTTGTCCTGACAATAAGAAACACGTTAAAAAATGAATCATCCAATTTGGTGCAGTCGTTCGGAAGTTATGCGCGTACATACATTTCGGCGATAAATTTTTATTTATATAGATTAATTCTGTAACGTTATCACGTTGAGCCGATTGCGATGAAATTGAATAAAGAGATAGTTTATAGTCTTGGGAGTCTCTAAATTTTCAGGACTTTTTTGTCGTCAAAAATCGATTACCTGAATCTACGCGAATAAAGTCGCGGGTAAAAGCTAGTATGACAATATTTTAAGAAATTTTTGCTAGATAATGGACACAACAGCAGGGCTATTTTGTAAAAACATGATTATCATGTTATGATGTTGAATGCCATACCTAATGTTAGAGAATACCTAATCTGTACACTTTTCATATTAACTATTCACTGTTTATGCACGTTAACTACGCTTGTGCGTAGGTATTGTATTAGAAGCGTAGGTATAGATGCCTAAACAGCATAAAAAGCGTAGGTATTATGGCATTCAGTACCGTACCAATAAATATTAGTATGAATATCATAGATGATAATCATGTTCTTACAAAATAGGGGCTATTTTTACAGAATTGCCACCGTAACATCAATTCGGTTTATAGAAATGTACATACCAATAATATCGGTTATCTTATATCTGGACTCGCCCTCGTCTTCAATCAGCTGGGTCTTCACAGACCCCAGCGGCCCCAACTTGGAGAATGACTCCGGTGACAGGTATAAGTACTTGAAGCCTCTGTCAGGCCTCTCAGAGTCAACCCATGCGACGTTGAATTCGGACTTGACTTCTTCGGCTACACCGATGCGGGCGCCAGAGTTCACGCTTATGTACAACTGAGAAATAAAAATTATATCATCATCACCTCATCCCACCTTCATGTGGGGTCCGCACAACAAAATATAGGTAATAAAAAAAATAGGGTCACGAATGTAATCCCAAAGTACGGTAGAAATCCTCTCGGATCTCCAGGCGCTTAGTCTAGTGGGGGTAGTCAAAGGCACGTCCAAACATTATATTTGGAGATGCCACATTTTGCAGTAGTTAGGTTTCATACGTGACAGATTGCAAGCCCATCGCCGCTTATAAGAATACTAACTGGTTTCCTCACGATGTTTTCCTTCACCGTTTTATGCACGTGTTTTTGATGCGCATATAAATTTTTCGAAAAATCGATGCACGCCGGGATTCGAACCCACGACCTTCAGATTGAAAGTCGAGGTACCTCCCACTCGGCCAAATAATAGTAATCTATTTACAGGCAATAATGGGCAGTTGGACATACAGTTGCGTTACGTGTACGTACGTGTTTTGATACGAATATAAATTTCGAACAGAAAAATCTATTGATGCACGACAGTATTCGAACCCACGACCTCCGAAATGAAAGTCGAGGTACCTCCCACTCGGCCCATACGGCTTTCTTTTCTACGTAATCTTTCTACAAAGCGGTGAAGAAAAACATCATGATGTAACCAGCCAGTACTAATTAGACCATTAGACCATTTAATTATATTTAAAAGTCGGTTTATAGTACTTACGTCTGTCAGATCAAAGTGCGGTCAAAGCGAGGTCAAAGTCAGGTCAAAGAGAGGTCAAACTGAGGTCAAACTGAGGTCAAAATGAGGTCAAAGTGAAGTCAAAGTAGATCTAAGTCAGTACCAAGAGCAAAGACTATAATCAGACTTTCTGACAGTAAAACTCACTCTAGGAATCTTCAGTTCTCTCGCATAAGACGACGCTTTGTAGAACACCCAATCCTCTTGGGGTCCGAAAGAGCCCATGTAGTAGCTGAGGTCGTTAGCTATCACTATTATGTCCCGACCTTCGGGACATTCGGGCGTGAGGAGGGTTAAACGCCATGCCACCATACCCACCTGGTTAAGATAAATTCAAATCAATTGGTGGACATTTTAAATATCGCCATCTAGCCCCAAGCTACGCAAAGCTTGCACTATTGGAACCAGATAACTGCTAGAATACCTACATACTTTTTTTTGTATATACATATGATACATACTAACACCCAGACGCAGAGCAAACATCTATGTTCATCACAAAAATATTTGCCCTAGGTGGGGATCGAACCCACAACATACAGTGCTGAAGGCAGAGTTACTACCAACTGAGCTGTGAGGTAATTACAATTATATGCGACTGGCAGTTATCTGGATTAGTTGAGCTACCTATTGCAACGATCTTTAGATAGCTCAACTGGTTTTTGTGTATTTTGTAAATATTCTGTAATATAAATTAGTATTAGATGTTATTTGTTAATGTAAATAGATCTTAATATATTGCAATTATTGACATCTTACAAAAAAAAAATTAACCTCTTTCTTCCCACTGCTAATATTATGAATCCAAAATTTAGAAAGGATATATATGTATGTAATGTATGTATTAATATTTATTTCAATGAACATAAATCATTTCCAATGTCCATCGTCAGGACTAGATGAAAAACCAGATAAAAAAAATAACTAAAGAGCCTCAGCTCAAATTCAAAAAGCAGCACACGCTACACTTGATTTAGAAATAAAACTTAAAGATAAAAGAACTATTTTTAAAAAATAATTAAAGTAGACAAACTAGAATGTGTATGATCGAGTGTGTGTGTGTATGTTTGTGTGTTTGTTTTTAGAACGTATAGACAGACGTATGGTACCAGTACTCACGTTATTCTGTCCAGGCAATCTGATGACTTCCACAACCCTTCTCTCACCATCAGGCTCGACCACCAACTCGACGGCCGACATCACGTTGTCGGGTACCGGTCCTGTCAACATTTATAAAGAAATTAATATCGGTGCATATTTTACCCAGCGCCATCTAGCCCAAAACGGAGCAAAGCTTGTACTGAATAGGTAGGTAAGTATAGAATAGGTAGGTAAGTAAGGTACTTAAAAAGTTTTTAAGGTTCCGTAACTCAAATGAATAAACGGAACCCATTTCCCGGAACCCGAAATCAAAATTCGAATAAAATATAAAAAAAATGGAAATTCACACTTTAATTTTATATTTTTATTTTTTACTATCATTTATCCGTGATGTCGTTCGCGTAGATTTAGAAATTTATAAAAACAAAAGAAAATTTTGGGACAAAATAATAGCCTCTGTCCGTCCCAAGGCTTCGAACTATATCTATATGAAATTTCATCACAATCGGCTCAGCGGTTTGGCCGTGATAACGTCACAGACAGACAAAGTTACTTTCCCATTTATAATTTTAGTATAGATTTTTTATAATTTATTTAATCAAAGGTTTCTTTTGATGTTTTGTTTGATGAATAAATGTATTTTGTTTCTTTCTTTCTTTATATGTCCGGTTTTTAGGGTTCCATACCTAAAGGTTGAAAACGGGGCTCTTTTACTAAGACTTCGCTGTCCGTCTGTCTGTCACAGGGCACATCTCATGAACCGTGATAGATTTACCACTATAACAACAAATATACTAAATAATATTTAAGAGGGGCTCCCATACAATAAACGTGATTTGTTTGCCGTTTTTATAGATAATGATATGGAACCCTTCGTGCGCGAGTCCGACTCGCGCTTGGCCGGTTTTATTTTAAACCAGTACTAACCGTCGACACTGCCTTCCTCTATACACTCTCGCCATCTTCGTTCGACAACCTGTCTGAACATGTCAGGCATGTCATACACGTATGTAGTTCCTTGCGATGTCGCCTGCGAATCAAAACAAACATTATTACACATATTTTTATACATAAAATGAAGCATGTTTCCCAGAGGGGTAGACAGCGGCTTTCCAGGCCGATTCTGCCATACTTCTTTAGCTTCATTCGCTCTCATCATATTTATCTCGTCGGTTTACAGTACTCTTGATCTGGACATTTTTCAAAACGTCACCAAATATATGTATCAAATTATTTTTTATACATATTATAATATAATGAAGACGTAAGAAAATACTGGTGTTAAAAATGTCTAAGTGTTTTAATTAAAAATATTTCCAAAATTGTATTCTTTAAAAATCATGAAAATCGGGTGTTTATTGGTGTCGATTCTGTTGTGTCCACGCTAAACCTAAAATTTCTAATACGGAACCCTAAAAACGATCGCTCTTATTAGTTTACGTTAGATTATAAATTAACGTAACCTCAAAATTACAGTCCTAAAACTTAGGATTTTTTAGTCATTTCTCTATTTTATTTCGCATATTTGACACATCCAAGTGTCATCTTAGTCAACACCAGTTTACATGTTGATTACATTTAGCTTGATTTCTAAATCACTTACGAAAATCGTAAATTTATTCCTATCTATGCTATGTTTTAGAACTGTCACTAATGTTACGCTAATTTAGACTTTAACGTAAAGTAATAAGCGATAGTTATTAGGAATTTTAGGTTTATCGTAGACACAACGGAATCGCCACTAATTCATGGATGGCTATTAAAAATATATGAACGTACCAAAAATCGCTTCTGTTGCAGATAATCTTTAGTGACGTACGGCGTGGAAATCGGTAGACTATGCATCGGACCCTGCTTTGCTCCGAATGATTGGAAGGTTATCTGGAATAATAAAATAATAATAATTTCCAAATGCGGTAGACAGACTTCCTCAAAGATCACCAGGTTTTTAGATCTATGAAGATGTATAAAGGCAAGTCCTGTTGGCACAGCTATATCATAGTTATAAATATACTAGCTGCTCGCCCCGGCTTCGCATGGGTGGTAACTGGATATAAGTAGCCTATGTGTTATTCTGATGTATAAGCTATATTACTGTAAAGTTTCATCTAAATCCGTTCAGTAGTTTTTGCGTGAAAGAGTAACAAACACACTTTACAATCACAAACTTTTTCATTTATAATATTAGTAGCATATGATGGAATAGCGGTTGTGTTGCGGTACTTACAACGCCAAGTCGCGGATCGGAGATCTCCTCATAAGTGTAGACATCCAGTGAGTATCCGGAACCGTTGGAGAGGCACAGACGAACATTCTTCGTTGGGGCGCCAGGACCTGGTGGTAGCAAAATCACTTAAGAACTAACTCAGATTTCAGATTTCATTTATTCATAAAGTTTTAAAAAATAAAATAAAATAAATAGGGTCACGGCTGTAATCCCCTCAAGTACGGTAGACATCCCGGTAAAATGTTATTGTATACAAGCTGACCCCGCGAACTTCTTATCGCTTTAGAATTAACAAAATGTTGTCTTAAGTCCCGTTCCCGTTCCCGTTCCCTTTTTAGTTAGAAAACTTTTGTATGGGAAAAAGAAAAGGGCTGTTTTTAGGGGTTTTCCGGTAATTATTCGAATTTTTCTCGCCGTAAAAACCATCCTTGAACTTCAACGAACATTTAATAAAATGAATTGGCCAAATTGCTCCAGGCGTTGTTGAGTTATGCGCTTGTCAACACATTTTGCGATTCATTTTTATATTATAGATTTGTCATTGTATAATTGCCATCATATAGCTGTTATTAGTAAAGAATCTTCATCAAAATTTCTCAACGTTTTGTCATAATAGTTAGTAACATACCAATTCGCAATGTGAATCTGATCTCAGCTTGCAGCACCCTGAGCTTCCAAAGCCTGGGGCCGTACCTCATCACCATGCCAAGAACAGACTCCTCGATCTGAAAAAAAAAATAAAAAAAAGATAGGATCACGTCTGTAATCCCCTAGTACGGTAGACATCCTCTCAGATCACCAGACTCTTAGATCCTTTTGAAGATGTCTAGTGGGGGTAGTCAGAGGCACGTCCAAACATTATATTTGGCACATGCCTACATTTTGCAGTAGTTAGCATTCCATAAGTGACAGGTTGCAAGCCCATCGCCGCTTAAGAACACTAACTGGTTTCCTCACGATGTTTTCCTTCACCGTTGTAAGCTGGTGTTTTTGATGCGCATATAAATTTTCGAACAGAAAAATCCATTGATGAACGCCGGGATTCGAACCCACGACCTTCAGATTGAAAGTCGAGGTACATCCCACTCGGCCAACACGACTTTTAAATTTTAATTAAATTAAATAAATTCAAATAATTTATTAGATTATGTATTTCTGTTGCTGCTCTAAAAACAGAATAAAATAAATATTTTTTTTTATAGATAATGTTACGGAACCCTTCGTGTGCGAGTCCGACTCGCACTTGGCCGGTTTTTTTAATATTTTGTTTTTTACATAAACGATTTTTTTCTTCTTTCTTTAGCAAGAAACTCTAGAATAATCTCTAATCTGTAGAATCGTATGAAAAACTAAAGTTTATCACCTTATTAGGGTCCATGATGACAGTGGGTCCAAAGTTGAGGAATATATGGTTACAATCGGTCCTCTTCGCTTGAGGATGGGAAAATGCTACTTCCAACTCGTCCATTGCTTCTAGCAGCACTCTGTGAATAGAAAATAACTCATTATTTGTTGAGATTTCACACAGCGCCATCTACGCCCAAAATAAGCAAAGATTGAGCAATGGGAACTAGAACTGATAGATACGTATTTTAGTAAATACATACATACATTATTAGCAGTACGCCCCGGCTTCGCACGGGTGTAGTAATTAAAATTATAGGCATTTTTTTGATACTACTATTTACTACGTTATTGCAATTTTCGTAGCAATCTCTAAATATATTTTACTTCTTTATAACAGTAGGGTAGATAACACCAAGACATAGAAAAAAACATCTATTTTTATTACACAAATGTTTGTCCTCGGTGGGAATCGAACTAACAATCAACACACACTTTTTTAAAACAAATCTAGTCTGAGGGTATACTTTAGAAAACTATAAACGACTAGCAGTCCGCCCCAGCGTCGCATGGGTGTAATAATGATTTTTATCTACACTAATGTTGTAACATTCTACTTATGTTTCCAATACTTGACTTATAATTACTACTGTTATAGCGCAGACAACAAAACACTCAATTTAAGCAATTTCACATGATGGTATAATATCCACATCGATATCGTAAAATCTCATTATAACATCAATAAAACGCGACCAATTAACCTGGCGAGCCTTATGTCAAAATCCTCATACAAGTTGTATAAAATGTTGATATTAGGCTGGCTTTTGAAAACAGTTGGGTTATACGTGAAACTACTAAACTTACATACACAAAACTCTTTGGTAAGATCTTGTGCCAATTAAATAAAAAAAAAAACAGCGCGCGCTCGCTCCTGATTGGCCCTGCGCGCGCAGCTGCTTATTGGTTAGATTTTAATGGCGGCAAGTTCACTGTGACAATACAATACATGTACGCGTGAATTTAATGTTTCGCAATGTGTTTTGTTTTTAAAATACAAATTAAAAGTTAAAAATGGATAGCGACGTTAGTGAAGATAAAGTAGTGTATGTAACTGCATATAACACGGGTATTAAAACACTCGTTACTATTATGAAACTCGCTTCGCTCGTTTCATAAACTCACACTCGTGTTTTAATACCCTTCCTTATATGACAGTTACATAAACTACTATGATTTTTTCTACACCTTGGGTTACATTATTGTAGTTTTAATAAGAATCCTTATTTTTGCTCATACAATGAATATCTATATATATAAAAGAGAGTCGTGTTAGTTACACTATTCATAACTCAAGAACGGCTGAACCGATTTGGCTGAAAATTGGTGGGGAGGTAGCTTAGAACCAGGAGACGGATTTAGTTTACTTTTTATAACGGGAACGGGAAATTAACACAACATTTGTTAATTCTAAAGCGATACGAAGTTCGCCGGGTTAGTTTGTAGCTTATATTAATTTGTGAAAATGAGGCATTCAAATGGTGAAATAATTTTTGAAATCGATCCAGTAGTCGGTGCACACACATATAAAAATACAAATCTTTTCTTTTTATAATATTAGTATAGATAGTATAAATATATCGTGACAAATGTCACATCGTTTCCGACTATATTTTGAAAGATGAAACGACCGACATTACTTTAGACAATTGACATCATACATTCTACTACAGATGACGATTTATGATGATAATGTATGCACTGACCGTTCGCCTTCATTCTGCAGATACTCGAAGCTGGCCTCCTTGGTGATGAGATCCTGGTGTCGGATGATGGAGCGGATAAAGAAACGGTAGTCGGTGACTTCCTGACCCTTCTTCACCTGTGAAGAAAACATTGTTTTAAAGAGACATTAACATTAACTCCTTTCTAAAAATACCCCCCTATTTTTAACCGACTAGTACCGCCTCCCAGGCGGCAAAATATGAAATTTTGTATTGGACTTGTAACAACATAAAGTCATGTTTGAATTGAGAAATAAAAACAAGTTATAAACTAGCTAACTTCGTACACAAAATTTCTTTTAGTGGGTTATTAAAATTATTTGCTTGGCCGCGGGCCGCACAAATACCGGCAACGGGCCGCAGTTTGACGACCACTGGCCCAACCTTAGCCTTGCCCAATCACAAGTGCATCTTCTAATTGCTGGTCTCCAGCTGGTAACTCCTCATCCTGTACAGCTTCAGATGGTCACAAAAATTAGGTCAACCCTTGTCACACTTCATTAACCCCTTCTCAAGTTAAGGGGGAGCTCTTAACTTGTGACGGACTTCTATACTAATATTATAAACAGGAAAGATTTGATTGTTTGTTTGTTTGTTTGCATCGAATGGGCTCCGAAACTACTGGACCGATTTGAAAAAATATTTTACCATTAGAATCTTACATTATCCCTGATGAACATAGGCTATAAAAGATTTTCAAAAACGTTAGGGATCTGTATGAAAACTTCGATAATGTAACCCAAAGTGTGAAAAAAAAATCCTTATATCACTTACGCTGCTGAAATTATTGACAATAGAGCAAAGTAATGTACTACAGTTTTATAGAAAACATCAAAATCTACAAAAAAGTCCATTATACCATATGTCTATTAGGACTCCGTATGAAAACTTCGATAATGTAACCCAAGGTATAAAAAAAATTACCCATAAAATCATTATTACACCCGTGCGGACTACTAGTTATTAATAATTCCTTTCTTTCTTCACCCCTTACCTTAGCCTTGCCCAGATACAAGTGCATCTTCTGATTGCTGGTGGGCAATGCCTCCAGCTCGTAACTCCTCATCCTGTACAACTCCAGCTGGAACGCCGAAGCTGGCTCCAGGTGCCGGTAGATTGTGTCCTCGGTGAAGTCGTTTCTCGCGCGGTACGTGAAGAATTTCGGGAATTGGCGCCTGGATTGATGATAAGATTTCTATCAAATACTATTATAAAATACGTATGGAATGCTAACTACTGCAAAATGTGGGCATGTGCCAAATATAGACATCTTCAAAGGATCTAAGCGTCTGGAGATCTGAGAGAATGTCTACAGTACTTGGGGATTACAGTCGTGATAATATTTATATTATTTTTATTTTTTTATAAAATACTAGCGGAAACCCTCGCGACTTTCCAAAACCCCATTGCACCCCCTTAGGGGTTAACTTTTTCCTTTCTTATTCCTATTGCACCCCGACACACCATCCAATTTTCAAGTTTTTAGGTCCAGTGGTTTAGGCTGTGCGTTGATAGAGCTGCCAGTGAGTCAGTAACGCAAGAGTTTTATATATTTAGATAGTGTTTGGACGTGCCTGACTACCCCCTTTAGATATCTTAAGGTTCTGAGCGCCTGGAGATCTGAAAGTACGTTGACCGTACTTGGGGATTACATTCACGTTCCTATTTAATTTTATTTTCATTATTATTTTTGCTACAAAATAATGAACCCACTTGATAAGCAGCATAAAGGTGATCCTCCTGATTCTCTTCTGATGCAGAATAGCACGATGCGCGCGACAAAAGTTGCCGAAGCGACGCGACACGGTGCTGTCGTCCGACTCGCCCGAATCACGTACTCCGATCATTAAGATGTGAATCGGCTCTAATGGCTACAAAAATAAATAATAAATAAACATTAGAAACATGTCTCGTAATGCTCCAAGCACGTCTCTAATTACACCCTTAAGAGGCTCCCAGTCGCTGATTGCTCTTTTTCGAAACGAAAAAAGAAATACTTCTGAACAAGCCACATCTCCTATTTTTATAAGTATATTACTTCCTACCTAGATTTCTATTAAGCTGAAAACATAATAGCAGAAACTTTTCACGATAAAGATATTATTTCAAAATAATACGTTTTAGAATTTATGATCGAAATATTTTATATACCTACTATTAAAATCAACTTGTGATTTATTGTTAAAGATAGGTAATATGTAGATCTAGATTTCTATTAGAATAGATTTTTGATAAGTAATTATACATAATTTATATCATTAATTTATTCGAAAAACAAAGGCGGACCACGCGCCGACGTGTGTTTGTCGTCATTGCAGCGGTCGGTAGGATTATTTATCGAAGTGATTAAAGATGGGTACATCTTTATTCACATATACTATACATTAAAAAAAAGGAGATGTGGCTTGATCACAAGTATTTATTTTTTCGTTTCGAACAAAAACAATTGTCGACTGGGAGCGCCTTAAAGTAAATAATAAATACACATTATATGAGGTAACATGTCACGTAATGCTCATATTAATTTTGACAACTTACAAACATTGGTTTGTAAGTTGTCATTTTGTCTATATTGCTATATACAACTCACCACTTCATCGACATCGTTGATAGGCTTGTAGTCCGCGCCGACGTTAATGCTGGTACTGTCTCTGTTCTCGCTACCCTCTTGCAGCGCAGCCAAGTCCTGCAACAAATCATCATCATCATCATTACATACTTTTTTCCTGTTTTTTTATATTTGAAACTAGCTAACGCCCCCGGCTTCGCTCGCGTAGTACCTGGATAAAAGTAGCCTATTTCCTATGCCAGGGCATAGGATATGTTAAATATTTGACCCAAGGAAGTCTGCGTTTTTATGTATCTTGCTTGATATGTATATCTATTTATCTGTGTGTGTAAAATAAATGTATTTCTTAACATTTAATTTTTTATGTATACCAATTGTCAGTTTGATCCAAATCCGTTCGGTAAAAAAGATTCTTACAAACTTTCAGGTTTATAATATTAGTAGGGTTGGTTACTAATTGATACTAATGACAATGACAGTTGGCAGTAAAACAAACAAACCTCTCGTCTGACAGCGGCATCGCTGGCGAAGTCGTAGACCAGATCGAACATCTCATCGGAGTACTGCTGGAACTGCTCGAAGGAGTCGAAGGAGGCCAACGCGCCAGTTCTTAACAAAATAAAAAAAATATTATAAAACGATAAACAGACTGCAAAAAAATACCTAAAAAAAAGTTATGGCCCCTTTTTTGGGAAAAGGGGCCCCATATTAAAAAAATTAATAGCCTATGTCACTCCTACAGTTGAGACGAAACCAACGACACCTCATATTTTGTAATCCGTCAAGTCGTTTGGGCTGTAGAGCCAAAGAAATGGTACATACATATGCACGAAAAACAATACTCTCCTTCTGGCGCAGTCGGGTGAGAATAGCATAATGTACATATTTACTCACCTTATTCTTACGGAACCACACTGGAGCTCTACACAACAATAAGGAAAGGATCATTGAAAAAAAAAAAATGATAGACCCCAAACCGTGTTTGTTGCCTGATTCTTCAAGGCTTGGTCGCGAGGAACAGGCGTAGCTTCACCTAGCTCCTAAGACGTTTCAAAGTGTTTGAAATAAATGCCCTTTGACTTTGAGTGTGCTGTGTTACCTATGGTGGCATTTCCTCATAGCCGCTGTGCATAGCTCTGCCGGGATGCCCTCCTGGTCCTGTGCCGAGGCGAGCTCTATCTCCGACTGACTAAGAGGGATCCTGTAAGAAAAGGACAGAAGATGTGTAAAAGAGATAAGTTATCAAGACAATCTTTTGTAAAATCCTCCTTCGAGCAGGTGCATATCAACAACAACATGTCATTAGAACTTGACAGGTATGAAAAGTTTTTAATCAATCAAACTATTTACTAAGAAGTTCCATTGTGAGAGTCCGTTGAACAGCTCCCGACTCCATCATCAGATAATCTCGTTGTAACCATATAATTGTGTTGTCACCAGAACTAAAGGTGTATGCAAAATTTCAGCTCAATCGGATACCGACAAATGGTTAAAAAATTATATGACAGCTTGTAAAAATGTGTTTGAAGTGAGAAGAATTTGAATTTGTCTGTAAGAAATATATCATAGACATAACGAACATGGGGCCTAAAAGAACCTCACCTGTTGGGATGTCCAGTAGGCAGAACAAACTGGAAGTGAACCACGCCCAGTTCTCCGGATAGATCCAGGTGTTGTAAGCACGTGATGTCGTACGACGTGTACGCTCGGCGGACGTACACTTCCAAAGCTGCATTGCATACCTGTTAGAAATAAATGTTCATTAAAGATAGTTAAACGGTTTTAAATCTATTTTACTTTTAAAACTTTCGTGAGTATTGTTACTGCAAATAATGTCAAAAACGGGAAATTACTCACGTTAACAACATTGTCGGTGACTTTAGATAGATAAATAGATAGATGAAAATTCTTTATTGCACAAAACATAAGCGAACATAATCTTCAATAAAAAAAACTTTATCGTCAATAAAAAAAATTATGTGAGTAAGAGTGAGTTTTTGACTTGTGAAAACTGTTATAAGACACAAACATGTTTTTTTTCATGTTACGCCAAACCCACGTAAGTAGGTAGTTAGTAACCACCAAAAATTCTAATTAGGTCTTCTGTTTTCTATGTGTCAAAATAAATTTAGGGCTGCGCCTCTGACTACCCCCTTCAGGCATAAAACGCGTGGAGATTTGAGAGGATGTTTATCGGACTTGGGGATTACAGTCGTGATCCTATTTGATTTTTCATTTCATTTCATATACAGGCTTGCAACCTGTCACGTATGAAAGACGAAGTACTGTAAAATTAAATGTGCCTCTGACTACCCCGTTACAGTTCAAGGATCTGAGCGCCTGGAGATTTAAGGATTACCACGCTTAGTGATTATATGATGACATTTTTTTTTAATTTAGAACTTCAATAGCATTTAAAATTAAAAATTTAATCAATTAAGCTATTCATAAACAGAATCGGTTAGATTCCTACAAAGATCATAATAGGTGAATTATGATAATTCGAATTCATATGCAGTTTATGATGAAAGGAATCGCTGGAGGGTAATAATTGTATGCCTTTTAACATATAGCCGTATTAATAAGTATTAATCCCGGCCGTGCATTAATTTTTTTTTCCGAATAATGTGTATATTATGTATACGCATTAATACGACAACGTTTTATGAAAACATCGAGAGGAATCCCGTCACGTATGGAACGCTATTGCAAAATGTGGGCATGTGCTAAATTTTATGTTTGGACGTGTCTCTGGTCACTTCTTTAAATGTTGTGTATCCTCAGTTTAGTAGTAATTCTCGAGGTTACGTTAATATAGACTAAGAGAACAAATTCGATCAAATTTTACTTAATTTTCAGTTTGTTGTAACAACAGACTTGACACAATAGTTTTACGTTTGAAGTCCCGTAGAGAAAGCATAGCCATAGTCCGTGCGCATGTGAAAAGGTAGCAAGACTGGTAGAATCGCCATTATCTCTAAACAAAACTTCCCATAAGGACGCTTTGTAAGCCAGCTAAATTAAGCCAGAATGGAGATGGGAGATTTTAAACAATTTAAGCCATTCCGGGACACATACAAGATGATAACTTTTACGATGAGCGTGGGTTTGATATACCCAAATCCAGATAAGGAAATGTTCCGTCTCGTGGGGATGCGTAAATAACTACATATTTTCTTCTTATTTTTATTAATATATTTTCTACGATTTCCTTTTCAACTTATTTAACTATTTTTTATAATAAAAAGTAAACATACGGAGATTTAGGGATGAACAATTTATTTTTAGATAGATCGATAGTTAGATCGATTTACACAGTTTACCTTATTAATTGGCGCTGACTAACGCCTTTAGACATCTTCAAGGATCTGACCGCCTGGAGATCTGAGAGGTTGTCTACCGTACTTGGGGATAACAGCCGTGATCCTATTTAATTTTATTTCAATAATTTTTTTAGCATGCATCATTGTAACTATCTTACCGCTTGCGGTAATGATTCTAATAGACATGTACTATTGCTGGATGAATCGTGACATAATCAATATTATACGACACAGCACTGTAGTTGGACCGTTTCTCGGGGGATTTTTCAAGGTACGTTTTTGTTTATAAAGAATGGAATAATTTATTTTAATCACGAAAAATATTCAAGAAATTATATAAAAACAATAGTTATAAATCGTGACAATAAAATTGGTCGTCACTTGTAAATTTATGGTACAGTACTACGATTATAGTTATGGGCTTCGTTTATTTTCGTCTATGATACACCACCAATTCTGATCCGATATTGAATACTCGTTGGTGACTGACGAGCTTCAAAACGACTGAACAGTACTGCCGGAAACACGAAAATTACCGAGACGCATTACATCTCCTATTATTTCCAAAAAATGTGCGTATAAATATATTTTGAGTAATTTTTTTAATCTAAGCATATTTATCGATCCACAGATGCTCCTAATGTATTACAAACGCAAAGAAGCTAGGAAAATAATAGACGAAATCGATCGAGATTACGAATCGTACAACCACATGACGGATGATTATAAAGAGCTCATTTCAAACGGCGTGAAGAATAATCTAATCTACAGGTAAATTAAATAGCATCACGACTGTAATCCCCGAGTACGGTAGACATCCTTTCAGATCTCCAAACCCTCAGATCCTTGAAGATGTTTAAGATTAATACGGATTATATTACAAACTGCTCCCCAAAACTAAAAGACACAAGTGCACCTACCCCTACGAATGCCCTAGTTAAAACCAAGTAACTTCATCTTGAAGTATGTTCTACTTGTGACTGTTTTTGTATCAGTGCAGTAAAAACAGTTTTTTTCAGAAGTTCTATGACAATTACAATGGAAGGAAATAGAGGAGGCAACAATGGCCGCCAATTAACAGAATTTAATGTGATAGTCCATGTGTTTCTCGATTTGGTGGCTTTGTAAAATGTCAACCAATATTTATAAACAGTTTTAATCATTTTTTTGCAGTGAACGTTGTTGGGTCATAGTTGTCATAACATGTGTCATGACATTTCCCCTAATGGCGGTAGTACAGACCACGTACAACTACACTTGCAAATTAGAGCCAATCAAATACATGATCCACGATTTAAAGATACCATTCTGCGAACCAGGTTGGTTAATAATTATGACAGGTTTTATTTCAGATGAATGTTATACCAGATCTGGAAAAAAACACTATTTTTTTCGTCAAAATTAAGTGTCAAAGTTAACTGACAACATATTTGTAAACCATGGCTTTTTTGTAAATCTTTTATATTTTCAAGAACTGGTATAACTTGGCTTCTCGCCCGGTACCAGGTTATCTTTGAGTTTTTGAACATCCTGTATACCTTTATCTGTTATTTAAATATGAAAAAGATTGTAACGTAAAACAATAAATCACAAATGGGTTGCCTAGCTAAATCGGTGGGCCAACGCTGTTAAATAAATAATATTTAATTTCATTCAATAACATATCGGAAAAGTTTGTCAAAAAAGTTAATTAAAGTTAGTATTATTTAACAATGTTGGCCCCTGATTTAGCAAGGCAAGCCATTTGTGTTTTATAATTTTAATCTTTGTCATAATTAAATAACAGTTGAGGGTATATATTTAACCGATTTAACCGTAGTAATAAATATTTTTTCATTTTAATTTCATTAATTTGATCACTCGATTGCCGCGCAATATCTGGTCACACCTTTAGACTAAATTTTGTTGTGTCTTACAGAACTAAGATTCAAAACGCCACAGTTCGAGATAACGTTCGTGTACATGTTCTACTGCTCAGTTTTGTACGTGATTAACTTCATTGGCTACGATGGTTTTTTCGGTCTTTCAATAAACCACGCTTGTATGAAAATGGACTTGTATTGCAAGGCTTTGGAAGACGCCTTGAAAAGCGATGACCACGTTCAAGCGAGAGTCGGGAAGGTTATACAAGAACAGTGTAGGATGTTCGAGTAAATACGATTTAACTAGACTGTTATTATACCGTTATAAGTTATATTATTGCAAATTTAGTAGAGATCAATGTTTTTTTTTTTAAATAAAATATGGTCTATGTTACTTTATGATAATGTAGCTTTTGATAGGTGAAAGAAATTTTATAATTTTAAATTTGTTTTTAGTTTATTCAGTACAAAATAGTATACATAGCATATTAGAACAAGCTTTCCTTATGGCTAAGGAAAGCAGTGTGTAAAATGTTCACTAATATCTATTTATTATTACAGTTTCGTGGATGTGATTCAAGACACGTTCAATATTTGGCTGGGATTAATATTCATCGCGACAATGATTCAGATATGCACCTGTCTGTATCATATTACTGAGGTAACTAAAATTTATGAACTGCCCATTATTATTTAAGTAATTAATCATTACTTAGGTAACTATTAATCACTATTGATGTTACTCATGATAGAGACTGAGGACTTTTTCTTTCAGGGTTACGGCTTCGATCTAAGGTACATGGTTTTTGTGACCGGCGCCGTGATACATATTTATCTGCCTTGTAGATACGCAGCGAAATTGAAGGCTATGGTATGTCTAGAAAAAGTCTTATTTACAACTACACTAATAATATAAAAAGAAAAAAAAGTATTTTATAATGTTTACTAGCGACCCGCCCCGGCTTCGCACGGGTGCAAAGCTGATTCCTATAAACCTTCCTCCTGAATCACTCTATCTATTAAAAATCCGCATCAAAATCTGTTGTGTAGTTTTAAAGATATAAGCATACATACAGACGCGGGAAGCGGGAAGCGACTTTGCTTTATACTATGTAGTGATTTGTAAAAATTATTTCACCTATCGAAAGATACATTATCATTATCAGCGAGTAACATGAGCAATAAACAATTAGACATCCCATGAAAATTGCAACAATGTAAACAAAGGTATCAACAATTTGTATATCAAGGATCTGAGCGCTTGGAGATCTGTCTCCCGTACTTGGGGATGAGAGTCATGAACCTTTATTATTTTTATTTCAGTCAGTAGAAACGTCAACAAAGATCTATTGCAGCGGTTGGGAGAATGTACACGATACGAGTGTACAGAAGATGATCATGTTCATGATAGCCAGGGGGCAGAAGACTATACAGATAACTGCTTTTAACATGCTCGTTTTTGACATGGATCTCTTCGTTTCTGTAAGTGTTTTAAAGACAAAGTAAAAAGTGAATGATAGAAAGAAAGACATGATAGAGAAATACGTATTTAGTTAAGACTTTAGTGGTGAAAAAAGAAAGTGTATTTTGAATATTTCAAAAATTTTACAATCTTTTATTTTGAGCTTTTCCTAAAATCACGATTTCTAAATTTAAACCATGATTATACTTTAGCTTCAATTCGTGTTCAACCATTAATTAAAAGCTAGTAACGAGACAAAGAAAGATATTATATACAATATTGACATAATTTATTTTGTTACAGATAATGCAAACATCTTATTCAATGTTCACGCTACTGAGATCGTAATTTAGTTATGTATTGTATTCTAAGCAAAATAAAAATGAAATGATTATCACCCAATTTTACTAGTCGTGTTTTAATTATCCTTCTAATCCTACTAATATTATAAATGAGAAAGTTTGTGAGTGAGTAAGTATGTAGCTTAGACATCAGAATAACACACAAGCTACTTTTTATTGAGGTACCACCCGTGCGAAGCCGGGGCGTGCAGCTGAGGATGTTTGTATGTTTGCTAGACAAGCCAGGTTGATAGGCCTAAACAACTAAAAGGATTAAAATGAAATTTGCTGTAGATGTATATAAAATATCAGATTACAAAGACAACAAAGGGGTACTTATAATCCGAAAAAATACCTCTAAATGATAAAATAAACGCAAAAAGGATGATTTTGGTTAAGCGGTGCTGGTGTGCAACAAATCTGAAATCACAGACTAAGAACATTCAGTCGTCACAGCAACGCAGTTTTGACTAATGCATGATATGCATTCTACCAAAATTCGTAATTTATTTTATCAGTACAAGGTGTATAGGGAAAAAAATGGAAGTTTGCAATTTGACAGGACAACGTCTGTCACGAGACGGCTAGTACTGTTAATAGAGGTAAAATTTGTGTTTTTGTTTTGTAATGGATAAACCAAAAACTTCTAAACTAATTTAAAAAATTATTACTCCTATCAATAGCTCTATTATAAGCGAATGACATAGGCTATGTTTTATTTATTTCAAGTTAGAGATTCTCCCAAGGGTTTCAACAATTTTCCTATAATCTTCATTAGTAGATAGAAAAGATAGATAGAAAATACTTTATTGCACACCATAAAAAAGAAATAAAACATACATAATAAGAATACACAACAAAAAAAACTATGCTGAACAATGGGCACACTAGTACACTAGTGCGAAGCCAGGGCGGCCTACTAGTCTAATCATAAACAGAATCGGTTAGGTTCTTTCAAAGATAAAGATAATTGAGATAATTATATATAATAATTCATAACTAGTTTCTGGTAAAAGGAATAGCCTGAGGATCATAATGATATGCCTTTGAACATACAGCTGCGATAGGCTTGCAACCTGTCACGTATGGAATTCTAACTACTACAAAATGGGAGCATATGCCAAAAAGTGAGGTGACTACCCATACCCACTTTCGTCGTCTTCAAGGATCTGAGCGCCTAAAGATCTGTGTAAATGTCTACCGTACTTGGGGATTACAGTCGTGATCCTATTTAATTTCATTTTTATTAGGGTTCCGTAACCAAAGGGTTAAAACGGGACCCTATTACTAAGACTTCGCTGTCCGTCTGTCTGTCACAGGGCTGTATCTTATAAGTATGTAGCTGTTGAAATTTTAACAGATTATGTATTTCTGTTGACGCTATAACAACAAATACTAAAAACTGAATAAAATATTTTTTTAAGTGGGGCTTATACAAGAAACGTATTTTTGGCGTTTTTTTATAGATAAGGGTACGGAACTCTTCGTGCGCGAGTCCGACTCGCACTTAGCCGGTTTTTTTACTTAATTTTGTGTCCTAGTCATTACATTTGCGGTAAGAATTGCCACCATCGTTCTACGTTTTAAGTGCCGTTAAGGAAGCTCAAAGGCCGTGCGCATGTGAAAAGGTAGCGATACTGGTAAAATCGCCATTATCTCTGAACAAAACTTCTTATAAGGGCGCTTTTGAGTAAGCCAGCTAAATTAAGCTATAATGGAGATGGTCGATTTTAAACAATTTAAGCCATTTCGGGACACATACAAAATGTTCACTTTTACAATGAGCGTGGGTTTGATATACCCTAATCCGGATACGGAAATGTTCCGTATTTTAGCGATACGTAAGTACACAGTTCGTCCCGTAATTTTTTTTTCTAGATTTGATTCTACGACTTTGTTGACATTAATAGTATGTATATACATATTACATACATGCCAAATTACAGCTTTCTAGCACTGATAGTCTCTGAGCTAAGCTGCGGACAGACGGACAGACGGACATGGCGAAACTATAAGGGTTTCTTGTAGACTTTGAAACCCTTAAAACGTGGTAATAGGTCGTATTTCTATATTTATTTTATTTACTTTTGTTTTTTTTAGTATCTATCATTGCAAGTATCTCACCGCTTGCGGTAATGATACTGATAGATATGTATTATTGTTGGATGAGACGGGACATAGTCAATATTATACGTCACAGCACTGTAGTTGGACCATTTCTCGCCGGATTTTTCAAGGTAGGTACTACATAAATATGTTTTCATTTTGATGCGTACCTACATTTTACATGGTGATTTGAATTTGATGTTTGATTTCCAAGGTTTCCATACAAATTTTATTTATATAGAAGTAATAAATAGTTCCTCCATAAAATTAAAAAAATAAACTATATTTTCTCTCGACTTGTGAATTGATTCGCTAAAGTAACCCTAATCAAGTCTCCTCGATACAGGCCTAGCCTAGTGAGGGACTGAAAGAAATCCCTTGTGCTCAATGATACTACGAAATTTTGAAAATTTAGTTAAGTTACTATGTACCTAGTTAAATCTTTTATTTCGTTGTAATAAAAATATTTTTCATTTTCATTTTGGTGTTATACATTCTTGTACAAAATTCCCCATTCAAGTCGATTTTTTTTAGTTTTTAAAACGTAGGTTTTATTTTAATTAGTTTCATTTTATTCACGATCTCGTTAAACACATTCTTTGCTAAAAATATGAGTGTACAGATATTTTTGTGCTACTGTTTCAAACTAAATAGATAAATCGATCCACAGATGCTCCTAATGTATTACAAACGCAAAGAAGCCAGACAAATATTAATCGAAATCGATCGTGATTACGAATTGTACAATCACATGACAGATAATTATAAAGAGCTCGCTGCAAACGGTGTGAAGAACAATCTAATCTACAGGTAAGTTAGTATGTTTGGATGTTTGTATCTTAATCACACCCAAATATCCAAACGGATTTGGAATATACATTATACATAGCATATGTGAAGAAAACTGGCTATTTTTACAAGCTTTTATTTAACTTTCAATGTATGTAAGTATTTAAATATGTTTGTTAAGGTGGAATCTTGCAACTCAATTTTGAAGCAGTTATCTATAACAGTTATATGTAACTACGGTGACAATGCAATAAATGGTGACAAACATACATACATACATACATATACATACGCGGGAAGCGGGAAGCAGAAAGCGACTTTGCTTTATACTATGTAGTGATGTGATAGCGCGCTGGTGCTCGATGGTTTAAATGATTTTACAAAAGCTTGTTGTAAAAATATTTTTCAACAGAAAGCTTATTTCTACTATACCTTTACATATAGATTACCGAAAAACATATAAGAAGACTATGGTCTTAAAAACACTTAGTAAAAATCTCAATATTTTGCATACAAACTTAAATTTGTAGTTGTACTATCTCACGAAGGGGAGTTGGTCTTCATTGTGTGTGTGCACATGGCACATTGTTTCCGATTTTTTTTTGCAGTGAACGCTGCTGGGTTATAGTTGTCATAACATGTGTCATGACATTTCCGGTAATGGCTATCGCACAGACAACTTACAGCTACACTTGCAAATCAGAGCCTGTCAAATATATGATCCACGATCTGAATTTACCATTCTGCGAACCAGGTACGTTATTATACTATTACATATTTAGATGTGCCTCTGACTACCTTCTTCAGTCGTCTAAATTAGACGTAGGTTGTAAGTTCGATTCGCACCAAGTACAAACATTTGTGTGATGAACATAGACATTTGTACTGTGTCTGGTTCTTATACAATTTAGAAAAAAAAAGTGTTTAAGTATTCTATCAGTAAACTGGTTCCTAAAGTACAAATTGTGCTAGATGGCGCTGTGTGAAATGTCCACCAATATTTATTTATTACTAGCTGTCCCGATAGACATTGTCCTGTCAAATTTCAATAATATCACAGAAAAAAGCATTTTCAGTTTAACCGAACTTTACGCCACTCTTATCACTTAGGGGTATAAAAAATACCCTACGACCTATTATCATACCTACCGAACGTACAAAAAAAAATCGTTCAAGCCGTTTCGGAGGAGTTAGGTTACAAACACTGACACGAGAATTTTATATATTAGATTATTTTATTACAGAACTAAGATTCGAATCGCCACAGTTCGAGATAATGTTTGTTTACATGTTCTACTGCTCAATTTTGTACGTGATTAACTTCATTGGCTACGATGGTTTTTTCGGACTTTCAATAAACCACGCTTGTATGAAAATGGACTTGTATTGCAAAGCTTTGGAAGACGCCTTGAAAAGCGATGACCACGTTCAAGCGAGAGTCGGGAAGGTTATACAGGAACAGTGTAGGATGTTCGAGTGAGTATCTTTTTATTACAAGCTTTAATTCAACTTGCAATGTGTATGTTACTATGTTTGTTCGGATGGAATCATGCAACTAAATTTTGAAGTAGTTATCTCCAAGCGATTGATTTTACTCAATCGAAGTATTTACTAAGGAGTTCCGTTGTGAGTGACTGTTTAACAACTCATGACTCCATCGTCAGATCAGCTCGCTGTCACCATATTATTGTATTGTACCAGAACAAGAAGTGTAAAATTTCAACTCAATCGGGTACCGAAAAATGTTCGAAAAATAGTTTACAAATTTACGAAAACTTACAAACAAACATACGAAGAATGATAGTTAAATTACAGCTTGCAAAAAGAATCTGAGCGCCTGAGGAGTTTCGATTCCTTTTCTAATTGTTACAGTTTTGTGGATCTTATTCAAGACACGTTCAACATTTGGCTCGGATTAATATTCTTGGCGACTATGATTCAGTTATGCACTTGTCTGTATCATATCACTGAGGTAACTAAAATTAATGAACTGCTTACTATTACTTAGGTAACTAATAATTATTTAGGTAACGGCCCATCACTTGATCACTTAGGTTGCGACTCATCACACGTGTAACTAATAATGATTTAGGTAACTATTCACCACTTAGGTTGCAACCCATCACACGTGTAACTAGTCATTATTTAGGTAACTATTCACCACTAAGGTTGCGACCCATCACACGTGTAACTAATAATGATTTAGGTAACTATTCATCACTTAGGTTGCGACTCATCACACGTGTAACTAGTCATTATTTAGGTAACTATTCACCACTAAGGTTGCGACCCATCACACGTGTAACTAATAATGATTTAGGTAACTATTCACCACTAAGGTTGCAACTCATCAAACGTGTAACTAGTCATTATTTAGGTTACTATTCATCACTTAAGTTGCGACTCAAACTAATTATTATTTAGGTACCTAATCATCACTTTTTCAGGGTTACGGTTTTGATTTAAGATACATGGTTTTTGTGATCGGATCTGTGATACATATATATCTGCCTTGCAGATACGCAGCGAAATTGAAGGCTATGGTATGTATAAATAACGTCTTAATTACATTGTACTATAATTTGTATATTAAAAGTTCTTCAAGAATCTGAGGCCTTCAGATTTGTTGCTTTTTTATGCATCTTTTTATCTGGTGATCACACAACTTAAAAAATCGTCTCCTGACTTTTCGATTAGTCAAAACCATTTTGTCGTTTTTAGTTTTTATAACGTAATTATATTTCAGTCAGTAGAAACGTCAACAAAGATCTATTGCAGCGGTTGGGAGAATGTACACGATACGAGTGTACAGAAGATGATCATGTTCATGATAGCCAGGGGGCAGAAGGCTATACAGATAACTGCTTTTAACATGCTCGTTTATGATATGGATCTATTCGTTTCTGTAAGTATTAGACAAAGACAGAGAGGGTAAAAGAGAGAAAGACCAAGAGGCGGGAGGGATCCTAAGTTTCGTGACGTCACATTACATATAATTTAAATAATAATGGCCTCACAGCTCAGTCGTAGTAACTCTGCCTTCTGCGCTGCAGGTTGTGGGTTCCTCGATCCCCACCCAGAGCAAACATTTGTGTGATGTACATTAATGTTTGTTCTGTGTCTGGGTGTTAATATGTATAACAAGTATGTATTTACAAAAATAGAAAGAGAGAGAGAGAGAGAGAGATGTTAGATAGAAAATTGATTATTAATTAATTAGTAATTTCTTATTGTTTTCTTTTGTTACAGATAATGCAAACTTCTTATTCAATGTTCACGCTTTTGAGATCGTAATTTAGTTATGTGTATTTTATGCAAAATAACAAGTTTTTTTTATTACTAAGTATTTAATACTTTTTCAAATTATCACTACATAGTATAAAGCAAAGTCGCTTTCCGCTTCCCGCGTATGTATGTATGTTTGCTTATATCTTTAAAACTACACAACGGATTTTGATGCGGTTTTTTTTAATAGATAGAGTGATTCAGGAGGAAGGTATAAACCTTCCTCCTGAATCACTCTACCTCTAAAATTATCAATGTTTCTCTACTATATTATGCATGTATTATACATATAAATGTATAATACATGCATAATATAGTAGAGAAACATTGATAACCTCTAAAATTATCAATGTTTCTCTACTATATTATGCATGTATTATACATATAAATGTATAATACATGCATAATATAGTAGAGAAACATTGATAATTTTAGAGGTTTCTAATGTGATGTCGTAAATAAACACATTTTTTTGCGCTTACATTGCAAATGCTGGCTGAACCCCACGAGATATATCAAAATAATGTACTACAGTATTGTACACCTTAAAAACGTCTACAAAAAAGTCCACGATGGTATTAGAAATGTCTTACGCACAGCGAAGCGGGCACGGGGCAGCTAGTCATAATATAAATATATAAATAACTCGTGCGTTACTGTCCGACTAATCGATCAACGCACAGCCTAAACCACTGGTCCTAGAAACTTGAAATTTGAAGGCCGTGCTTCTTTTGGTTTGTAGGGGTGTTCAAAGAAAGGAATATCCGAAATTCAACCCCTAAAGGGGTGCAGCGGGGGTAGAAGTCTGTTCGAAAATACTTCACGTGAGGATTACCCTAGTCAATATAAAATTCACATATAAATATCAATTTGTGTCATTCACACCCCTTTTTACCCCCTTATTTTATATACTTACCGCAGCGTTGGTGTGGTAGAAGAAGTCGTGGAGAATATCGAATATGGACGTCTCGGAGAGGATCAGTTTCTGTAGATTCTCTGGATGGAAATCGTGCCCGTACATGTCAACTGCTGACAGGAATATCGACTCCATCTGGTTGTGACGTAGCTCGTAGGCGGGCTGGTGGGCTGCTATCAGGACCTATCAGAACATATCAGAACATATCAAAACATATCAGAACATATCAGAATAATAAATTTATTGGTAAAAACTATTACACGTCAGAATTATTATCTGCACTACTATAATGAGATAAATTTGTATTTATGTTTGTAATGGATAAACTAAAAACTACTACATATGCCAATTTTAAAAATTCTTTCACCTTTCAATAGCCACATTTTCAGTAAGTAACATAGGCCATGTTTTAGTTTAAAAATATTAGAGATCACCACGAAAATTGCGATAATATATAAAAATTGTCTACAAACTTCATTACTTGTACCCGGTACCTGGATAAAAAGTATCCTTTAAACTATTCCAGGCTAATTTATATTCAAAGTTTCATTCAAAACCGATTTATGATATTACTAGACATTATTTGAGTTTTAGTTCAAGGTGGCTGCTAATTTGTCAACCAGATCATGCTCATTGGACCACAGGTCTCTCAGACCGGACCAGCAATGTAACATCTCTCGTCAAGTTACCTGTCTAGCTCGTAACGCCACTCGGCTATGCTCAGCTCTGTGCAGTGATGTCAGTTCGTTCAGTGTCGCCGCCAATTCGTCTGTTAGACCGGGCTCATTGGACCATAGGTGGTCGATAAGCAGGGTTACCTGTGAACACACAAAATGGGTTAAAATAGTCACATAAGGTTAATCTAAGCTTGCAACCTGTCACGTATGGAATGGGAACTACTGCAAAATGTGGGCACTGTGCCAAACATGTTTGAACGTGCCTCTGACATGCCCTTTTGGACATATTCCAGGATCTAAGCGCCTCGTGATCTGAGAGTATGTCTACCGTACTTGGAGATTACAGTCGTGATCTTATTTCATTTTTATTTAAGGGGCTGCCAGTCGACGATTGCTCTTTTTCGGAACGAAAAAAGTAATACTTCTGAACAAGCCACATCTCCTATTTTTATAAGTATATTACTTCAGGTTCCTACCTAGATTTCTATTAAGCTGAAAACATAATAGCAGAAACTTTTCACGATAAAAATATTATTTCAAAATGATACGTTTTAGAATTTATGATCGAAATATTTTATATACCTACTATTAAAATCAACTTGTGATTTATTGTTAAAGATAGGTAATATGTAGATCTAGATTTCTATTAGGATAGATTTTTGATAAGTAATTATACATAATATATATCATTAATTTATTCGAAAAGCTAAGGCGGACCACGCGCGGACGTGTGTTTGTCATCATTGCAGCGGTCGGTAGGATTATTTATCGAAGTGATTAAAGATGGGTACATCTTTATTCACATATACTTCTTCTAACTTAAGAGCTGTGCTCCTGTCGGTGTAATTGATGCAGCTCTCTCCATCTATTTCTCTCCAGTGCCGTCTCTTTAACTTCCTTATACGACACGACAGCTATTTTCTCCTTTATCTGGCTCATGTAGCTTATTCGTGGCCTTCCTCTTCCTCTCTTCCCTTCCATTATAGTCTTTATAAAACTGTCGTGCCGTATAAGGTGGCCAACCATCTTCCCTCTTCTGTTCTCCATCGTTGTTAATAGGATCCTTTTTCCTGTATTCTACGTAAAACCTCTATATTTGTAATTTTTTCTGTCCAGCTTATCCTTTCCATCCTTCTCCAGCACCACATTTCGAAAGCTTCTAGGATCTCCCTATCTCTCTGGGTCATTGTCCAGGTCTCACACCCATACAGCGCTATACTCCAAATATATGTTTTAATAAATTTCTTTTTGACATTTTTTGCTATTCTGGACGTAAGTAAATGTTTTTTATTGTGGAACGCCTTTTTTGCAATCGCTATTCTGCATTTTATATCCGGTGTGCATCTAGAGTCTGATGTTATAATGCTGCCTAAATATTTAAATGTGCTTACTCTTTTTAGGGGAATGTTATATAATGTTATAGTGTTTCTTGCAAATTCTTCTGTTTTGGATGTGGTTAGAATTTTAGTTTTATTTATATTAATTATTAACGAAAATTCTTTAAAAATTGAGTCCATGGTGTTTAATAATATCTGTAAATCATTCTGTGTTTCTGCAATTGCTGCTATGTCGTCAGCAAATCTTACAAATTTTATAACTTTTCCGTTGAATTTAACTCCTTTGTCTATTATTTCTGATATTTTATGTATTGCTGATTCTATAAAAACGTTAAATATGAGTGGCGAGAGTGAGCATCCTTGTCTTACCCCTTGTCTGATCTTAGCTGTTCCTCTTTCATTCCCTAACTCTATTATAGTCTCTTGATATTTGTAAAGTTGATCGAAGCCAACATTTCTTAATGATACCATCATTTTCTTCCAATCTACTTTATCAAAAGCTTTTTCCAAATCTATAAATGCTATGTGCGTGTTTAGTCCTAAATCCATTCTTCTATCAATAATAACTCTCAGTGCTAGGATTGCTTCTCTCGTACCTTTATTTCTTCTGAACCCATATTGATCCTCGCTTAAGTGATATTCTATTTTAGATCTTATTCTATTTTGGATGATTTTTAATATTATTTTTGAGGCTTGTGATAATAAACTTATAGTCCGATGTTCTTCGCATTTTAGTGTATTGGCCTTTTTTGGTAGTGTTACTGTCTTTGTTGTTTTAAAATCATTTGGTATTTCTCCTGTTATGTAAATTACTTGCGTCATTTCAAATATTTTATTAAGTAAGCCATCATTTGAATGTTTTATTAATTCTATATATAAGCCATCATCTCCTGCTGCTTTACCATTCTTTATACTTCTCAAGGCCTCGTCAAATTCACTTCTAATTATATCAGGTCCAATTCTATCTGGTTCTACTTCAGTTTCGTTTTCAATGTCAGTATTTGACAGTTCTTCTCCTCTATATAAACCTTCAATGTATCTTTTCCATCTTTCTACGACATCTTTACTGTTTATAATTATTTTATTGTTTTCATCCAAAATAGCGGTAGATTTTGTTTTATGTTTTCTATTTAAATTTCTTATAATATTGTAAGCTACATCTGTTTTCCCTATATTCATGTAATAATCAATAGTATCGCAGTCTTTTTCTATATCCTTCTCTTTTTGTTCTCTACATTTAAGTGTTATCCTGTTTGTAATTTTCTTATATTCATTATTCTATATTGTCTTCTTTTAATTATTAAGTCGCTTATATCTGTATTTAGCCATTTCTTTCTAGGCCTAATTTTTTCTTTACTTAAACTATTCTCTGCACTAAATTTAATAATATCTTTAATATTGCACCATTGCTTATCTATATTACTATCTATGTTCCTATTTTCAATTTTATTTAACTTATCATCTATGACTGTATTATATTGCACCTTCACATTATTATTATTCTTTAATTTATTGAGATCAAGTTCTTTGGCTTTATGTATCCTTTTTCCTTTTTTTATTTTAATGTCAATTTTGCTAATTAATAAATTATGGTCGGTATTGAGATCAGCTCCAGGATAGGTTTTGCAGTTTGATGTCATATTTTTATACTTTTCTTTGACTATTATATAGTCAATTTGATATCTTCCTATATCACCTGGCATTTTCCATGTGTACCGCCTTCTTTTAGGTTGTTTAAATTTTGTATTTGAGATAGTTAAGTTGTATTCACTGCAGAACTGTACTAATCTGTCCCCTCTTATCTATACTTATAATAAATCTGTAGAGAGGTCAATTCTGTACATGAAATATATTTCCAAAATAACTATCAGGGGGTGATTAGGGACCGATACTGATGCCAAAAATGCAATCAGTAAAATTTTTGTCTGTCTGTCTGTCTGTCTGTATAACCGTTATAGAAACAAAAACTACTCGACGGATTTTAACGAAACTTGGTACAATTATTTTTCATACTCCTGAGCTGGTTATAGTATACTTTTCATCACGCTACAATCAAAAGGAGCAGAGCAGTGAAGGGAAATGTTGGGAAAACGGGAGAAGTTACTCCATTTTTTAAGCTTCCGTCGCGTGTGCAACTTTAATGGTTAAAGCTACACAAAAATCATGTATGACGAAAATGTTCTCCTTAAAATTATATAAAAAATATCTCACGACAGCATATGTCTATCTTTTATGGTTGACTTACAATAACACGTAACTCCCGATAGCTTAGCAGTTCGAAGCTTTCTGATTATATGTTTCTACTCTTACGTTTATAACACTCTCAGTCATCCCTCATTAAAAAAGTTAACATTATTAACTATTCCATAAAAAAAGAATCATAGAAATCGTGTGATACTACGCAGCCGGACCCACCGTGGATAAGGGTTAATTTTAATGCAGTTACAAATCTATGGAATTGTACGAATTGTACTCCAAAAATCAGCAATTGTACTAGAAGGGGTCAAAAAAAGCTGTGAAAAAAACGTTTTATATAAAGACATTCTGTAGTATATTTAGTATCAGCATTGCACCCGTGCGAAGCCCGGGCGGGTCGCTAGTACATTATAAAATAGGAGATGTGGCTTGTTCTCAAGTATTTCTTTTTTCGTTTCGAACAAAAATAATCGTCGACTGGCAGCGTCTTAAGGTAAAACATCCTAACTTCCAAACATGTTTACAAACTTTCGGATTTATAATATTAATAAGATAGCAATAAATATTTTAAACAATAAACATTTTACTTATCCTGACTTTATGATTCGCGCTACCAAAATAAAAAGGTAAAAAGGTCAAAATAAAAAAAGGTATTAACACAACAAATACCCGTTTAAAATATTAATTCATATATTTAAGGGGTTCTTAACGCCAGGATAAAAAAAGGTATGAGCAAAAGCGGTAAGCGGTAAGCGGCAAATACCGTTTGAAATACAAAGTAAATATTCCAAAAATGCGATGCTTACTTAAGTTTTTTTATGTGACATTATAGAACAGAACAAAGAGACAAATAAGCGAAAATGGTACATAATATACAACTAGAATATGGTTGGGTATATATATTATTTATTCGCTTACCAACATATTCTTCTTGGCGACTTGGTTGTGTGAGAATATCATGTTGGCAACGGGCTGCATATCTTCCTTGTGTTTCTCACGCAATGCCACCACGCACTTATCGTACGATCCTTGGAACATAAAAAATAAACTTGACACCACAGATAGCGAGGTAGGTACCTCTTTCAAATACTTTATTGTACACAGAAAACATTAATTATGAAATTATAATGAACATGGTTTTTTCGTTCTTACCTAATTGGAAGTTGCTCTCGACTTGATAGTATTGTTTGAGTAGATCGTGGACAGCGGCCTTCATTCTGCCACGAATGCCGTTTCTAAAAAAAAAAAAAAATATAAAAACTGGTCTCACAGTACAATTGGTAGTAACTCTGCCTTCTGCGCTGTAGGTTGTGGATTCGATTCCTACCAAGGACAAACATTTGTGTGATGAACATAGATGTTTGTTCTGTCTCTGGATGTTACTATGTATATTTGGATGTTTACAAAAATGAATATAAGTATTCTATTAGTTATCTAGTTCCTATAGTACAAGCTTTGCTTAATCTGGGGCTAGAAGGCGCCAATATTTATTATTTACATTACTAGTCCAGCATACCTACTCCGTAAAAATCGTTATTCTTTGTTTGTTGTTTTTGTTATTATCAGGAGAAAGTTCATAAAACAGTTTTTTTTTTGTCAAGACTATGTCTTTCAGCTAGTCTATATATCTATATAAAAGAAAGTCGTGTTAGTTACACTATTTATAACTCAAGAACCGCTGAACCGATTTGGCTGAGAATTGGTGGGGAGGTAGCTTAGAACCAGGAGACGGACATAGGATACTTTTTATAACGGGAACGGATAGGTACGGGAACTTAACACAACATTTGTTAATTCTAAAGCGATACGAAGTTCTCCGGGTTAGCTTGTGTTAAATAAATATTACCTGTATCTTTGCACCAACACGACCAGAGCTTGGGTGCTCATGAAGAAGACATCTCTTTCAGCTCGCTTCGCCAGAGAGGCAGCGTGGCTGGAATAAAAACATATCAATTAATCTTCTATCTATTATACATACGTACGTAAAATCACGCCCGTTTCCCAGAGTGGTAGGCAAAGACCACAACTTTCCACATGCTACGATTCTGACATACTTCTTTTGCTTCATTGCCAAAAACTAATGGACTAATTTTTAAAATTCTTTCACTTATTAAAAGATACATTATCAGCGAGTAACATCACTACATAGTATAAAGCAAAGTCGCTTTCCGCTTCCCGCGTCTGTATGTATGTATGTTTGCTTATATCTTTAAAACTACACAACGGATTTTGATGCGGTTTTTTTTAATAGATAGAGTGATTCAGGAGGAAGGTTTATATGTATAATACATGCATAATATAGTAGAGAAACACTGATAATTCAAGTCGGACTCGCGCGTTTTTTGTATGGAAGCCCCACTATGATATTCATTTAAATCTGTTTTTAGTATTTGACATTATAGCGGCAACAGAAATATTTAATCTGTGAAAATTTCAACTGTCTAGCTATCACGGTTCATGAGATACAGTCCTGTGACACACAGACGGACAGGCAGACGAACAGCGAAGTCTTAGTAATAATGGTCCCGTTTTTACCCATTGGGTACGGAACCCTAAATAAGAGTAAAAAAGTATTCCATCAGTCATCTGGTTGGCTTAGTGCAAGCTTTGCTTAGTTTTGAGCTAGATGGCGCTGTGTGAAATATCCTTCAATAATTATTTACTCACTGGTCAATGACGCTCGCTATCTGCTGGCTGGGGAATTGCGCCAACACACTGGTTATATTACGTTCGTACAATGCCATCAGTTTGCGAACCTTCTTCTCGACCGCTATTGGAATACGGCCAGAGGTTGATGATAAAACCTATATTAGAAAATATAAATCGGTAAATAAGTTAAAAGATGAAAAATATTTTTTCAAAAAAGTTTTTGTATCATCCTCGAGTTCAAAATCAGAGCAGCGCGCTATCACCTGTCATATAATATTACATTGCCATTGGAAATTGACAAGAATGCAATGTTTTTACTCAATCAGAGTATTTACTAAGGAGTTCCGTTGACTGTCTGTTGAACAGCTCCTGACTCCATCATCAGATCAGCTCGCTGTCGTTATATTATTTTATTGTCACCGAAGTTACACAAGTTTTGACCCGCACATACTAACAAACGAAGAAACAAACTAACTAACAAGGCAAGTTAAGTAAAAGCTTGTAATGAAATAGGCCCACGAATGTAATCCCCAAGTACGGTAGACATCCTCTCAGATCTCCAGCCACTTAGATCCTTGAAGGTCTGTTCACTATATTCGGCACATGCCCACATTTTACAGTAGTTAGCATTCCACACGTGACAGGTGGCAATTCCACCGCCGCAGATAAGAATACTAACTGGTTTCCCCACGAGGTTTTCTTTCACCGTTTTCTACTGGCACGGCCGGGATTCAAACACACGGCCTTCAAAATGATTATCCCGATAGAAAAAAAAAACTCTTTAAAACTCTTCCCCAGACTTCAACGAGCATTTAATATTTTTTAATCAAAATCTGATCAACCTTTTAAACGTTGATAACGGACATAGGTAGATTTAATGATTATAATTTTAGTAGAATTAGGATTATTAGTTACCTCTTGTAATTCCAATAGTGGTAGCGAAGGATCTCTCAAACTAGACATGAATTTTTCAACTATTTCTCTCAATCGGGGGGTATTGTAGGGTTCGGGAAGACAGTAACCTGAGGACAATAAAATCAAAAGGTATTTATTTCAATAATATCACAAGGATCACTTTGAAAAGTGTTAGGAGCTCGGTGAAGCTACACCTGTTCCTGTTGCAAAAGTTGTGTACTAATAAGAAGAATATATTCTACAATCGAAATTATCTATTCAAACACAAATAAAAAAAAGCGTTACGACTGTAATCCCCTAGTACGGTAGACATACTCTCAGATCTCCAGGCGCTTAGATCCTTTGAAGATGTTTAATGGGGGTAGTCAGAGGTACCACCAAACATTATAGTTGGCACATGCCCACATTTTGCAGTAGTTAGCATTCCATACGTGACAGGTTGCAAGCCCATCGCCGCTTATAAGAATACTAACTGGTTTCCTCACGATGTTTTCCTTCACCGTTTTAAGCACGTGCATTTTCTCTACCACAAGCTAAGAAAAAATCAACTTACCAGCCAGCGAATTCTCCAGGATCAGTCTATACTTAATGTGCATATTATTCAGCTTCTCCGAAAGCTGAGGGTGTTCTTCAAGTGGGAACTGACCCTTGTACGGCTGTGCTGTCGTCACTAGAGATGGGTCGTCAAGGTCTGAAAATATGTCATCATTTAAATAATCTATAGATAGATACATATAAATCAAATCTAAGTGTCTGTATGTGATTTCAAAATAACTATTTTCTCAAGAGCTTATTGACTTTATATTCAATACTAAAACACAAACAAACGTTTTAAATTGTATTGCCTGTCTTTCTGTTTGTCCGGGCTAATCTCTGGAAGGGCTGAACCGATTTTAATGGAATTTTCACTCGAAGATAGAGGAGATAGGTTGAAAGCAGCATGTTCCATGCCAATATTACCAATATTTATAATTATTTTATTATTTTTACTTACCCAAGATCCCGATAAGCGATCCCTGATCCAGTACAGCACCAGGTCTGAGGTTAAACACGATTTTACCAGCTTCTGGTGAAGACAGCGTCATCACCATTTTCATCACCTGCCGGAATCAGAATTATGTATAAGTTCATCATCAGTTTTAGCAACCAACTAGGTATTACAAAGCTCATGTTAAAATTCCGAATAGAATAAGCCATCTTTGTTAAGGTGATAAGTGAATTTTTTGACTATTAGTATGGGCTGAGTCTACCTGGATAAGACGGAAAACGTGATAAAACTGCATTATCTTGAAAACCATCAAATTTAAAAAGAAACTGTCTGTAATTTACTTAGCTAGTATGATTATCTAACGAATTATATAAAAATGAACTGTTTAGCTATTCATAGTTTTTATTAAAAACGAAACTAGTGTTTTTGAAGAGCCGACTTTGAAAAATAAATCTATCGAGAAAAGTTTCACTAATCGTGTTTCTGTCTGTAATTTATCTAGATTATATCCTTAATTTATCTTTGTCATAAAAAACAAAACTGTATGTTTTGCGGTTATTGAGAAAAAACGATTCTGCATTCATCAAAAACATTTATTACTCGTCTTAATTTTTAAATTCGTAGACTAGTGGCATTTTTTATTAAAAAACATGCTCATTCTCATTTCAACTTACTTACTCTACTGGTCTACTCAACTCAAACTTGACTTATTGTTTTTGAACTTACCATATGTACTTTTTACCAGCTATGATCTACTAGTCTACTAATGACAGTGTACTGGTCTACTCACCAGAATCTTTACTTATAGTTTGTAAACATACAATGAACTTTTTCAGCTAAAGTCTACTATGGTCTACTGGTCTACTCAACCCAATCTTCACTACATAGTATAAAGCAAAGTCGCTTTCCGCTTCCCGCGTCTGTATGTCTGTATGTATGTTTGCTTATATCTTTAAAACTACACAACGGATTTTGATGCGGTTTTTTTTAATAGATAGAGTGATTCAGGAGGAAGGTTTATATGTATAATAACATGCTACCCGTGCGAAGCCGGGGCGGGTCGCTAGTTACTTATAATTTGCAAACGCACCATGTTTACTTTACCAGTTATAGTCTACTATGGTCTACTGGTCTACCCAACTCAATATTTGTAAACGCACCATGTGTACTTTACCAGCTACGGTCTACTATGGTCTGCTACGGTATACTATGGTCTACTACGGTCTACTGGTCTACTAACCTCAATTTCTGCATACGGCTGGCCCTTATCAACATGTCCGCCATCATCAACCAAAACATTCACCAACTTCCCTGCAGAGGGCGCTCTCAACTTCGAAGGGTCCTTTTCCTTCTCAAAGACCACAGTTTGGTTTCCGATAACTATTCTGTATTTGTCGACTTCGTCTTTTAAGTACGTGGTGTATGAAGAGCCCTCGACTGAGAGAAGAGTGCCTGCGGAGAGAGAAAGAGATAGATATATGTATCTTAATCATACTAAATTATCATACTATTATAAATATGAAGGTTTGTGAGGATGTTTGGGTGTTTGTGCCTCGATCACGCCCAAACGAGTAAACGGATTTGGATGAAACTTGGAATATACATAGCTTATGAACAAGAATAACAAATAGGATACTTTTATCCAGGTACCACGCAAGCGTAGCAGCTGGCGGAAGCTAGTAAATCTATATATCCTAATAATATTATAAATGCGAATGCGAAAGTTGCTGTAGTATATTATGTATGTAGATAATAAATCAGAATAAATAAAGGTGGAACTTATAATCCGAAAAACAACCCCTAAATTATATTTTTTTTTTTGGTATAGATGGCGTTGGTGTGCAACAAATCTGACATCACACACTAAAAACATTTAGTCATCATAACAACGCAGTTATGGCTAATGAATAATACGCATTCTACCAGAATTCGTAATTTATTTTATAAGTACAAGGTTTGGAGGGAAAATATTGGAAGTTTCCTGAAATTGCTATTTCCTATGCAATTATTACAATTTTACAGGACAACGTCTGTCACGGGTCGGCTAGTATATATATAAATGAATCGCCGCGCGTTAGTCTCGCAGACTTGTAAATAACCACCGATTTGGTAGTTTTTTTTTGTGTTCAAAATTATCGTAATTATCACTACACCGAAAAAAATGCTGTGACAGAAACTTGAACTATAACAAAACTGTAAAAACGGTGGTCTCATCGCTTAAAAGCTATCTCTTCGAGACAACCTTAAGATGGAGTGAATATAAAGATGAATGTATTGAGTGAATGAACGATTTATTACCTCCATCAGTCAACTTGTGAACCTCCAGCTCCTTGAAGCTGCTGTTCATGACAAGGAAGTACGAAGTTGGCCCGTACTTGGTAGCTGTCACCTTGTACTTGTGCCCCTCGTGAATAAGTTCCACGTCAACTGTGTTTGACAGTTGACTGGAAGCTTGGATCTGGCCCCTGGAGAAGTAATAAATAAATAATACGCTTGTACTATTACGAATACATATATAATTTATTTAAACTTTTAAAACTGTTTTTTTAATGTAAATATAAATAAATAAAACATTGTTGGACTTAACACAGAGCGCCATCTAGGCCCAAAATAAGAAAAGCTTGTAATAATTAGCCGTGTTGTCCGAGTGGGAGGTACCTCGACTTCCATTTCGAAGGTCATGGGTTCGAATACCGGCGCGCATCAATGGATTTTTCGGTTCAAAAAATATATTTGCGCATCAAACACGTGCTCAGAACGGTGAAGGAAAACATCGTGAGGAAAGCAGTTAGTATTCTTATAAGCGGCGATGGGCTTGCAACCTGTCACGTATGGAATGCTAACTACTGCAAAATGTGCGCATGTGCCAAATGTTATGTTTGGACGTGTCTCTGACTACCCCCACTAGACATCTTCAAAGGATCTATGCGTCTGGAGATCTGAGAAGATGTCTACCGTACTTGGGGATTATAGTCGTATTTCAATTATGAATTATGTTCATCTAGTCCAAAACTAAGCAAAGCTTCAATGTAACTCAAATTCAGTATAACTTACTTCTCCAAGCAGTTCTTGAAGTCTTGGAAGTGAGCTGTGATGATATTGTCAGCGATGAGAATGGATCCGCACATCACGCCTAGCATCACATCTGGTTTCTCCGATTGTACCTATGAACAAAACAATAATAATTACCCAAAAATCACTTGTCGTGATCCAAGTCAATATCTACACTTCTACATACATACATACATAAAATCACGCTAGTTTCCCAAAGGGGTAGGTAGAGACCACGGCTTTCCACTTGCTATGACCCTCACATACTTTACTTTTTTTCTCCATTCACTCTTTATCAAATTCCTCATGTATACTCGTCGGTTATCTACACTTATTATTATTATAAAGAGAAAATTATATTTATCTTTTTTAGTATGTTTGTTTTTAATGGCAGCTAGTAATTAATAACTTGACTAGATATTCCACTAATAGTTATTATAATGTATTCATGGACCACTGATTATGTTCTGATGGTCCTGTATTGTATATACAGATTATGTATGACTGGTCTTTTGGTCTACTGGTATTTTGGTATACTGGTCTTTTGGTTTACTGGTATTTTGGTCTACTCACCCTCTCAGCAATAAGAGCGTCCAGCCAGCTGGTGTCAATATCATTGTTCTGGAAATTGGCCGTCTCCAGCAGTGTGATGAGGTATTCCACTGTGGTTCTAAAGTCACCTCTGATGCTCAACTCTTTCAGGGCTATTACGAGATTCCTGAAATAAAATATACAATTTATAGTCCTGAAAACTTGTGTGAAAGTCATATTGGGAGGTACCTTGACTTTCAATTCGAAGATCGTGGGTTTAAATCTCAGTCGTACATCAATATATCGCATTTAACACGTACTCGAAACGGTGAAGGAAAACATCGTGAGGAAACCATTTAGCATTCTTAAAATCAGCAATGGGCTTGCAACTTGTCACGTATGAAGTGCCAACTACTGCAAAATGTAGGCACGTGCCAAATATTTGGATGTGCCTCTGGCTACCTTTCTTTAGACATATTCAAAGACCTGAGCGCCTGGAGATCTCTAATTTTTGCTAATTTGGAGATAATAAAAAGTTAAGATGTAAGTTCGCTACCCCTAAAGGGGCGCAGTTACCACTAGTACTAATATATACTCACTCCCTAGCCTGCTCCCTAGTCTCGCCCCAGGAGAAGCAATGTCCGAACTGCGAATCCGCGAACTCGTGAAGACCCCCCGAAGCCGCTACGCTGAAGTAGCCCCACACGTTCTTAGAGGAGCGGAAGTTCAGTTCCTGGACAGTGCCTGATGATGGCTTGAAACCTGTAGGAAGAAATATTACAAGCTTTTACTAACATACCTTGTATTTATTTGAAACACTTAAGACATAATCACAGAGAATTTTATTAAGACTTCAAAAAGAGGAGAAGGTTCTTGTACATGTTTGTTTTCTCAGTAAAATTATATCTTGGAAAGATATTTTTGATTCAAAAGGAAATACTTTTAGATATTCATTCATTAATTCCTCAGTCTCATTCGTTAATTTAAAATAATCATTTTCCTGCCATCTCATTTCAACAGTTTTATAGTTATCAAAATCTAGTTCTGATGAAGGAATCCATAAGGAATTGAGGGAACTCCTCAAATATTGTAGGCATATAGCGATCTTAGTATTTACAGCAACAAGTCAAGCATTTCAAAAATAATTTATTTCAATAAAATCACAAGGATCCCATTGAAGTTTAAGACTTTGAGTTAAAAAAAATCTGCTGCCTCTTTACTACAAGATCTAAAGTAATATTATAATATAACTTTAAGATCTTGTGGTACTGCCCCTGATCTACTCACCCTCATCCGGGTTCTCGGAGGTGATCCTGGCTGCGATGACATGACCCCATGGAGAAGGTCTTTGCTTGGGTTCATCGAATTCAATATGCGTAAGACCCCATGGAGACTCGCCATAGAGAAGGCGAATATCTTTGATGTGGTAGAGGGGTAGACCCATTGCAATCTGTAAGAGATTCAAAATAAATTTTCTATGGTGTTGCCGAACGGGTGAGGTGTAGGTATCAAGAGTGAATTATCTAGTTAAGGTGTTGTTGAGGGTGTCGTAGGGTGTCACTTGCAGTTTTGCAAAGGGGGTGTTATCAAGAGTGTATTATCGAGTGATTATCGAGTGACACCCTACGACACCTTCAACGACTAAAGAAGTGTGATTAAAGAAGTGTTGTTGAGGATGCCATATAATGTCACCTGTAACTGCGCAGCGGGCAGATTGACGTCTGCCACCATCTCGGTGCACGGATGCTCGACTTGCAGTCGCGGGTTCAGTTCCAGGAAGTAGTACTGTCCCGTGCCCGGCTCGTACAGGTACTCCACTGTGCCGGCGCTGACGTATCCCACCATTTTTGCTAAACGAACCGCAGCCTGGGGAAGATAGTATATTTTTTAGAAGCAAAAAAACAAAAAAAGTGTCACGACTGTAATCCCCAAGTACGGTAGACATCCTCTCGGATCTCCAGAAGCGCTGAGATATTCGAAGATGTCTAAAGGGGTTAGTCAGAGGCACGTCCAAATATTACATTAGAAGATTGAATAAAGCAGTCATGACCGAAGAGAAATATTGCCACAGTCAATGGTCTACTGAACTATTGGCCTGCTGGTCTACTCCATTTTTTCTACCTTACCTAAGACTTACCTTTCACTAACCTTACCTAAGAGTATATTATAGTCCGGGTCTACTAAGGTCTATTAAGGTCTACTAAGGTCTACTAATGGTCTACTAAGGTCTACTAAGATCTACTAATGGTCTTCTACCCTCACCTTCTCCATTTCAATGAAGACATCAGGCTTGGCCACCGCTGCTGGGGCCTCTTCAATGATCTTCTGGTGACGACGTTGGATGGAACAGTCGCGGCCAAAGAGAGAGATGGCATTACCTAAGAGTGAGACAGAAATATAAATTAATAATTTGATACATGCCCAAATACTGTGAGGTGTTTGGTTTATTAAGTAAAAGCTTGATAACGTCTGATGTTCACAGTAAAAAAAACCGGCCAAGTGCGAGTAGGACTCGCGCACGAAGGGTTCCGTAACATTATCTATAAAAAACGTCAAAAAACACGCTTGTTGTATGGGAGCCCCACTTAAATATATTTTTTTATTCTGTTTTTAGTATTTGTTGTTATAGCGGCAACAGAAATACATAATCTGTGATAATTTCAACTGTCTAGTTATCAAGATTCATGAGATACAGCCCTGTGACAGACAGACGGACAGCGAAGTCTTGGTAATAGGGTCCCGTTTTTACCCTTTGGGTACGGAACCCTAAAAATACTAATGCCAAATGTGGGCATGTGTAATGTTTGGACGTGCCTTAGCTAAAGGATCTGAATAGATATCTATCATACTTTGGGATTACAGTCGTTTCACAATCCTATTTCATTCATTTGATTTTTCCTTTTTATTACGGATATAAGTAATCCAGTACGGTAGGTGTACTCTCAGAGATCCTTGAAAATGGGGGTAGTCAGTATGGTGTGTCCAAACATTACATTTGGCACATACCTACATGTTGCAGTAGTTAGCATTCCATTGACATTTAAATGTTTCAAAAATACTGTAAAATCATCTACTCTTGAAAACGATCAACGATATATCTGGACGAACGTCACATTTCTCACGTTTCCGATTATATTTTGAAAGCTGGAACGACCGACATTACTTTTGACAATTGACATCATTCTCTTAAACTCACCATATTGATCGGCTAAGAGTTGCACCTCCAAATGGCGCGCAGACTTCGCTAGCTTCATCACGAAGATCGGCGAACCAGGAACTTCGGCTTGGACCTGCAAAGGTTGTTCGAATTTATTTATTTTACTTAAAACATGGAGCAGAGCCGCTTAGAGACCGGGAAAATGGAGGAGGCTTTTACCGTTGGTCCTTACACATAAAAACATATATAACTGTGCATAGATCTATATATAATAAAAGAAAGTCGTGTTAGTTACACTATTTATAACTCAAGAACGGCTGAACCGATTTGGCTGAAAATTGGTGGGGAGATAGCTTAGAACCAAGATACATGATACGGACGGACGGACGGACACGGACGGACGTAGGATACTTTATAACGGGAACGGGAACGGGGACCGGAACGGGAATGGGAACGGAATGAGAACGGGAACAAGAAAGGGAACAAGAACTTAACACAACATTAGCTTATTGTGTAAGGAAAATTAAAGCTTTTAATATAATTAGTATTATGTTATTCCATTGCAATAAAACAATTATACTGGAAAAAAAATGTATATAAGTTTTAGGCAACTTCTAATTTTTGTCCTTATAAACCTTGTACTGATAAAATAAATTGCGAATACCGACCTTCTTAGTAGGTTTAACATTTTTGGTAGAATGCGCATCATTCAGTCGTCAAAACTGATGTCAGATTTTTGCACATTCATTATTTTGGTGATGTTTTTCGGAATTCAAACCACCCTATTTTTTATTTTGGCATTATAACTACATTTACAGCAAATTTCATCTCAATCCGTTTTGTCGTTAATTTTTGATTAGGGAACAAACATAGCAGCCTTATCACAAACTTTCGCATTTATAATATTATCAGGATGGATTAGTAGAATTGTATAAGACAAATTTTATCATCAACACAAACAATTACCTGTCTATACATGTTTGTAAAGTCATCAGCATTCTCCACTTTTCTGATACCTTTTCCACCACCACCTTCGGAAGCCTTAATCATGACCGGGAACCCTGGAAAATCACATATTTATTAAATAAATAGGATCACGACTGTAATCCCTAAGTACGGTTGACATCTTCTCAGATATCCAGGCGCACAGATCCCTGAAGATGTCTAAAGGGAGTTAGTCAGAGACACGTCCAAACGTTACATTTGGCACATGCCTTCATCTTGCAGTAGTTACGATTCTACACGTGACAGGTTGCAGGCCCGTCGCCGCTTACAAGAACTCTAACTGGTTTCCTCACGATGTTATCCTTCACCTTTGTAAGCTTGTGTTAATGCGCATATTATTTTTTTGAATATAAATTTAAATAAATAAATAAAAGAAATATCGATGGACATTATCACACAGCGCCATCTAGCCCCAAACTAAGGAAAACATGTACCATGGGAACTAGAAACACTGATAGAATACTTATATATTTTTTTTTGTAAATCCATACTTATGATTATAACACCCAGACACAGAACAAACATCTATGTTCATCACACAAATATTTGCACTAGGAAGGGTTCGAACCCACAATCTACAGCGCAGAAGGCAGAGTTACTACCAACTGAGCTGTGAGGCCAGTCTATATGAAAATCTATTGATGCACGTCCGGGATTCGAACTCACCAATCTTGTACGCGGATTGCAAACCCTGCTCGGGCGTGGTCACACATCCCTTCCCAAACAGCTCCGAAGATATTTTGATCTTCTTCGTGTTGTATTCCGCCTTGAGTTCTGCAATTAAAATAACAAATAAAAAATAGAATCACGATTGCACTTTATAACTTATGTTAACAAGGGTAAAGAGTGAAAAGAGGGGAAGGGGTAAAGGGCGAAAGGGGGGAAAGGGGGAAGGGGCGAAAAAAGGGAAAGGGGTAGAGGGGAATTCTTGTAAACTTTCAAGTCAATGCGCATATAAATTAAAAAAAAAAAAAAAATAATTCACGTCGGGATTCGAACCCACGACCTTCAGATTAGTAGGATATATAAAATCTTACCGCTTCCACTCCAAGGTAATGTAGGAATATCAGCAGTTTGGGCAACAATAGACGAAGCAATCTTGTCTCCCAACGCCCACATAGCTTTCTCCGGTGGTCCTATGAAGACAACACCAGCACGGTGCAGTAACTCTGGTAGCTTGGGATTTTCTGAGGCATGGCCCCATCCGGCCCATACAGCCTGGAAATAAAAAAAAAACTAAAAACAAAACCAACGAAAACGTTTCGACGTTTGATAAGTCAAGGGACGATTTTATTTTTTTAAGCTTTATGAAGAAAGTATTTGGGACTATTCTCTACACAAAAAAAAAACATCGTAATAAGTACATAAAAAACAAAAAAGTAAAAAAAACAAAAAGATGATTGTTTATTTAATAAACATTTGTATTCATTAAATTCAAACAAATTCTTATACAGCTGATACATATTAGACCGGCTGTTGGCGTAACGACGCGTCGCCACGGCATGCGTCGCCAGGCCAACAGCTGGTCTGACCCGCCGCTATTGATGTATCACATCCAAAAACTTACCTGAACTTGGGTCCTAACAGCGATATCCACAATCAACTCAACATTGGCATAGTTATTATTGTTGGATCCACCTGGCACGGGGACGTAGTGATCAGCCATTTTGATGTACTCTGCGTTGGCTTTCAAATCTTCAGGGGTTACCTGAAAGCAACAATGTATAATCATTTTATACCATACTAGCGACCCGCCCCGGCTTCGCACGGGTAGCATGTTATTATACATATAAACCTTCCTCCTGAATCACTCTTATCTATTAAAAAAAACCGCATCAAAATCGGTTGTGTAGTTTCAAAGATATAAGCAAACATACATATATACATACATACAGACGCGGGAAGCGGAAAGCGACTTTGCTTTATACTATGTAGTGACAAGCAGACCCGCGACAGACGTTGTTCTGTCCGAATTTCAAAAATGACATAGAGTAACGCACGTTGCTATGACAACTGATGTCAGTTTTTTTGCACATCAGCGCCATCTATACCAAAATTATCCCTTTTGCGTTTTTTTATCATTTTGGGGGTGTTTTTCGTATTTTAAAGTAGTCTATTTTATATTCGGGCATTATATTTACAACAACAGAAAATTTCATCTTAATCCGTTTGGTTGTTTGGGCCACAGAAATCCTCACAAACTTTCAGATTTATAATATTAGTAGGATGTTTTATATGTGTGCAGCTGCTGGGGCTACAACGCCCTAAAGTAATATCAAAACAATAATACTGGCGGTGCAAAAGTGACAACGCTTTACTACTACTAATATTGTTTTAACATTACTTTTGAGCTTGTGGCACGGCCCCTGAACACAATAGTCTTACCATAACAACGAAGCGCACTGCGCGTTCGTTCTTGAACATCTCGTAGGACCATCTTCGGATAGATCGCATACATTTTACTGCACCAATGCCGTTGTTGGCAATTAAAACCTGAAAACATAAAATACTTTAAGACGAGTAATAAATTTATTTGATGAATGCATTAATTTGTTCTCAATATCCGCAAAACATACAGTTTTGTATAGACATCAGAAACACGATTGGTGAAACTTTTCTCGATAGATTTATTTTCCAAAGTTGGCTCTTCCAAAACACTAATTTAGTTTTTACTCAAAACTATGAATAGCTAAACAGTTCATTTCTTTATAATTCGTTAGATAAGTCACACTAGCTACATAAATGAAAGACAGTTTCTTTTTAAGTTTGATGGTTTGCAAGATAGTGCAGTTTTATCACTTTTTTCGTCTTATCCGGGTAGACTCAGCCCAAACAAAAAAACAAAAAATTTCAAGCATCACCTTAATATACATATAAAACTCTTGCGTTACTGGCTGACTGATCTACCAACACACAGCCTAAACCAGTGGTTCTAGAAACTTGAAATTTGGCAGATGTATTCCTTTCCACTATGTTTTTAGGCATTACTTTAGATAATAAACTTCAATGGGGCCCACACATACATAAATTGTCGAAGAGACTTAGCTCTGCAGCATACGCAGTCAAAAAGATACGTCTTTTTACAGACGTAGAATCAGCTAGACTAGTCTACTTCAGCTACTTTCATAGCATTATGTCTTATGGCATATTGTTGTGGGGGAGTGCTGCAGGCGTAAACACCATATTTGTGTTGCAGAAGAGAGCTGTTCGAGCAATTTACAACATGGGCCCCAGAGAATCACTGCAAAATAAGTTTAAAGAAATAAATATAATGACTGTACCTAGCCAATACATTTATGAAAATCTTATGTATGTTCGTAAAAATATTAGTTTGTTTAAGAAAAATAGCGATAATCATGATGTAGAAATAAAGATAAACTAGCTGTTCCCACGACTAGGCTCACTAAAACTAAGAAATCATTTCAAGGGCAATGTGTACGCTTCTATAACAAAATCCCAAATGACATGCAAAAGCTATCTATTAGCAAATTTGAAAACTTAATTAAACGTAAACTATGCAAAAAGGCTTACTATAAAAAATATCTGATTATTTAGACGACAAAAAAGCCTGGGACTGCTCCAACTCGCTCTATCTATACTAATATTATAAAGAGGAAAGATTTGATTGTTTGTTTGTTTGTTTGTTTGTTTGTTTGCATCGAATAGGCTCCGAAACTACTGAACCGATTTGAAAAATTCTTTTACCATTAGAATCCTACGTTATCCCTGATGAACATAGGCAATAGAATATTTTCAAAAACGTTAGGGATCCGTATGAAAACTTCGATAATGTAACCCAAGGTGTGAAAAAGAATCCAAAAAAAATCCTTATATCGCGTACGCTGCGGAAATTGTTGACAATAGAGCAAAGTAATGTTCTACATTTTTAAAGAAGATATCAATATCTACAAATAAGTCAACAATACTATATGTCTAACTATTAGGGATAGGTATGAAAACTTCGATAACGTAACCCAACGTGTGATAAAAAATCCAAAAAAATCTTTATATCGCGTATGCTGCGGAAATTATTGACAATAGAGCAAAGTGATGTACTACAGTTTTAAAGAAGACATCAATATCTACAAATAAGTCAGCAATACTATATGTCTAACTATTAGGGATCCATATGAAAACTTCCATAATGTAACCCAACATGTGAATAAAAAGCAAAATAATAATGAGTGTAATAATCTATAGGTACTAATGTTATTATGAGGAAAGATGTTTTGTATATTTGTATGGAATAAATCCAAAAACAACTGGATCGATTTCAAAAAATCATTTACCATTAGAATGCTACATTAACTCTGAGTAACATTGGCTATATTTATTGTTTGAAAAAAATAGGGATCCCTATTAAAACTTCGATAATGTAACCACCTTGGGTAAAAAAATACCCATAAAATCGTTATAATACGTTACTCCCGTGCGGAGCCGGGGCGGACTGCTAGTCAATAATAATTAAGATTCATTATGTAATAAAAATAAGTACAAAGACTTAAAAAAAAACACAAACAATGAACAAATTAAGTTAAACTTAACTAAATTTGACGATTCTAAATGATCCAAGTGATTTCAATGAATAAACGAGTTTTTGATTTTGATTTTGATTTTGGTGTTAGGCACTTAGGAATTCCCAAAATTCAACTCCTATGGGGATGTAGTCTAACTGTATCTGATAAGTTTTATGTAGTTTGTTCGGACTTACCTTATTAATAGATCTCGTACCCTGGAAACGACGAACAAACTCTTCAGGAGTGGCAACGGTGAAGTCTTTCTCTTGGAACCGGGCGCTGTGGATCACAGTGCCTTGGGACATTGAGGGCCTGAAACACAATTGGAGACATATTAAAAGAAAGAAAAAAAAAATTATTTGTCAACACATCGGGACATTCGATAAACAAATAAATATTGATGGACTTTTACACACATCATCATCTAGGCCCAAACTAAGCAAAGCTTGTACTATGGGAACCAGATAACTGATAGAAATATATACTATATAAATACTATATACTTTTATATGTAATTTACTTATATACTTTACGAATACTATACTTTTTTTTTGTAAATACATACTTAATCAAAACGTACGTACATTCGTCACACAAATGTTTATCCTGGGTGGGAATCGAACCCTTATCCTACAGAGCAGAAGGCAGAGTTACTACCGACTGAGCTGAGTGAGGCCAGTCAAGTTGGAACTGTATCAATGCATATCTGAACCAATTAGTAAGGATTGTCAATTAGATCAAGTGGCACCTGTCAATTTGAAAGAAATTGAAATGATGGAATGACACTGGACTAGTGTATTAGTGGACTAGTCCTTTAGGAAGGACTAGTGTACTAGTGGACTAGTCCTTTAGGAAGGATGACTGGGTCGTAATGTAAGTGAACAATTCAATGCCATCGGTCTTACAAAGTTATAAATGACTTGATGGTGATATTACTATTTTAATGACAAGAAATCATAATATGGGCGTTTCCGCCAGTAATTTGTATATTTTTGCATTTAGATTACATAATTGTTAATCAAATTAAATAAGATTTATTAATGCAGCATAGATACCTTCAAATTAGAGAAGATTATTAGAATAGTCTGACCGCGAACATGGCTATTGTAACATAGCCGAATTGTTGGGAAATTAATTTAGGGTAATTGCGTGATAAAGACCCGTGTAAGTCTATAGTTATACAACTAATAACAATAGTTTGAAAAATAATACCTTCAAATTATGAAATATATTTTAAAATCATAAACATAACATTTCTGAATATTCTAAGTATTTAATTCAAATTTATAGCCAAATTTAAGGTATGAGCTAAATTAAATGCAGCACAAATAGGTATCTACAAATTATAAGATATATTTTACTAAGACTTTGCTGTCCGTCTGTTTGTCATACGGCTGTATCTCATGAACAGTGATAGCTAGACAGTTGAAATTTTCACAGAAGATGTATTTCTGTTGCCGCTATAACAACAAATACTAAAAACAGAATAAAATAAATATTTAAGTGGGGCTCCCATACACAAACGTGATTTTATAGGTAATGGTATGGAACCCTTTAAGCGCGATTCCGACTCGCTCTTGGCCGGTTTTTTTATGCAAATATTTGTGTGATGAACATAGATGTTTGTTCTGTATCTGGGTGCTAGTAATACTGTATCTTGTACTTAGATACTAAAAAAAAGTATTTATGTATTCTATCAGTTATAGTTCTCATAGTACAAGCTTTGCTTAGTTTAGGGCTAGATGGCGCTGTGTGAAATGTCCACCACCACCAATATTATTTTATTAAATATTTATTATCATAAAGGAGTAAACTTTAGGAAACTACCAAGCAAATAAAATAGATAGTCTACTCAGTACTCAGCAATCACAGATACAAATAGTTCTATTCTACGGAAGTAGATATGTAAATATTTAAAAACGTATAAAAGTGAAACTCACGAGAAACTAAAAGCAAGACATTCTTGACACAATTACACTTTAACCGCAAAATTGGCACATATGTGCATATCTATTATTTTATTTAAACAATAGATATCTTATTATCCAGTTTCAGCGCACTAAATATCTATATTTTCAAAGTATTCGGGATCGTAATCAAAGTAGGTATTTAAGTTCTAACCTGTAAGGCGTTTCTGAGTAAAGTCCGTTCATTCCAGGATACATTTTTCAACAAAAACACAACATAAACACATTGAATAACAATATTCAACAGTAATAATGATATAAAACCCTGTATTTTAATTATAAACTTATCATTTTCTTGCTACCAAAGTTTTGTTTTCATATAGTTTGAACTGAATGATGAATGATGAAGTGAAGGAAGAGTTTGACTTGACTTAAGTTCCTCCAATCAATGAACTCCTTCAAATGACGGAAGAGGATCATACGATCGTGCTATCCCGTTTGCACTCGTAGATTATCCCGAGCGAGAGCATGACGCTAGATCCGATACAAAGTTGCCATTAATCAAGTAAATTGCAATGTTTTGCGTAATTTTGTTTACAAGTTTTAGAACGCAATTGTTTATGTTAGAGTTGGGAAAGTTCAAGTTTATCGATAAAAGTTGTTTGTGAGCAGAGATTAATCTATGCAAAACAACAAAATTTGATAACAAATATCACCTAATATGTCTATAAATATGGGTACTAACACAATTGATCACTTGATACAATACCATCTCATAACATCTAAATACCTACCTACATAATAAGATTTTAAAAATGTAGCCTATTCATGCCAATATGACAAAAAATACTAAATAACTACCTACATGATTGATTATTAAACTTTCCAACTCCAGCATTCGATGTAACACTAATAACGGTTAGTTACTTACACGTCCAATACCCGACCTTCATACTATCAATTGCTAATAAGTGATCAGTCTTTGTTTATTTTAGAATAACTATATACCTAGCTGATTAAAAACAAATAGAATAGTAGGTACATAGCAAAGCAAACTAAATAAAAGCTTTTAAGTACTTGAAACCCTACTGCGTAATTTCACTAGCAATCATAATCGGTTTCAACTGTCCGATAGTTTTTTGATAGTTACACAATGGCAATTTGGAAATTCAAGCTGATAACTATTGCAAATATATGTATTATGGCTGCCGGAAACATAAAAGTAATTCAAATACTATTATACTTACTACATAATATGGTACTAAGTACTAGATGCTCAAACGTAATTTAGATAAAAATATCACCTTTCTTCTTCATCACCTTCCATAGGCAGAGACCTGATAATAATAAAATAAGAGGAGAACATGGTTTCAAATCAATTGTAGATAATATCAGATCGGTCGATTAGTTACTCGTACATACGAGTAACTAATCGCTAGTATAAATTATGGTATATTTTAAGGACCTACTTAGCTTAGATACAATAAAGTACTGTGGTACAATAAAGTATCTCTATCTATATATATCCCGATTTCATTGGCATGGCTTTTATAGCTTGCTGAACAGGACAGTCACAGCTGTTAAGTAGTACCTACCTACTCATTTGCAAATGCAATTATTAACCAATTTAATACAGTGACATCTAAGCTAAGAAATGTTTGATATCAACAAATATATTTTGTGCTTATTTAAAATATTATGTACCATGACATCACGTGTTTTTTTTTTAAAGTTAAGATTCCTGAAATAGAACCTGTCCACCTACTTAATGATTTATATAATAAAAAGAGGTGTAAAAAGAAAAATCCCAAAGTTTTGAACGACCATTACACCTTATTCTGTTGTTTGTTCACTGTTATTTTTATTAGATTTATACCAAAAGAATAAGTAGTTGCTTTCCTACGCAAATGTCACTTTCTAAAAGTTTTAACTTTTTAGGACAAGATTGTATTAAATTCGCCAAACTCATTTAATATTTATTTTTTTATTATTTTCATATATTGCAAATTCTTTACACCAAAATCGGAATATAACTAATATGACGACCAAGATCTAGGTTTATAAGTAGGGGTAGCTAGGTAAATTGTAATACCTTGGTTTTCAGGATCTGTATTGTAACACCACTCCAGCTATTTTAAAAATGGTCAAAGGCAAAAGGGAGCGGGTTCAAAATTAGTAAAGTAAACGATGCAGGTACCTATAATGCAGTTTAAAACCAGTAGTTGGCATAACTTTTGTGTCAAGGGCATTAAAACTGGTAGGTAACTTAAAATATTTAACCGTAGGTAGATAGCCACTTTTCAAGTTGTTTATTTTGTAATTATCAACAACACGGCAACAATTCCTTATGTAGATTCTTAAGAATATCACTGCAATCATAAATTAGCGATTATAAACTAAACTTACTGCAACGTTGGCGGTTTCGGGGGGCTTAAAAGTTTTCCATCATTATCAGAAACCTTTTCTTCTTTACTTCCATTCTCTTCAATATCCGTCTGAACAGTCATTTGAAACTTCTGAATCAAACTTGCCGGAATCACTTCTACGGGCTCCTCATCAAAGTTCTGCACGTCAGTGCTATCTCCGAGCACGAAACGTTTGGATGTACGACGCTTCATCATTTTGAACCAATTCCACATAAAACTCAGAAGTTCGAATCACAATCGCTTTTACCGAAAGCGATTTATTCATATATTCTGTCTACATGCCATTCCTGCTTTGGCAAGATACACTGAAAATTACAGTCAAAAATTCGTAGGTAAATTGAATAATATGTCTGCTTAGTAATTACTAATTACATAAGCAAGTAGATACCTTTTTCGAAGTTTCGTTGTTGTCTATTATGGCATATTTGTGTAATCTGGATTTACAAGTTAAATATTAACTAGTGAAGTACATTTTATAATTCAAATCTTTTCTGTTGCTGTATGCATATGCGATCCAAGGTTGTGAGCATTATTTACGCATTATTTTTTGATAAAAAAAACAATAGTTTACCACCAGTATGAACTATAGAAAAAATAACTTCTGTTATAATGATAATGAGCTCTGGGCTGATATCATATCGTCGGTTTAGAGGTAAAATTCATTAAATGCGAAAAACTAGTATGGAGTTATAAGCGATAATAATTATTTTTTGCAAAAGATTGCATTTTGCTCATAGTTTTAAATGCAATCCTATTGAGTTTGATTTTGTTTTTAGATTATTAGGTTGCTTTTGTAACTGCTTTGTTTTGTAGATATTGCCCTGGTGAGACCGTTTCACGAATTTAATGAATTTGATAAATTATGTCACTTAATGAATTTTACCTTTAAACCGACGATATAACAGAAACAGATATTATGATAATTCTAATTTTAAATATGAACCATTTCTTCCAAACAGAACTTTTTTTTACCAATCAACAACCTACGCTAAGGTAAAGATAAGTGGGTAAACTACGTACGTATTTATTATTAAAAAAAAACCCAATGAAGTGATGACGTCAATGTTTTAAATGATTAGACAGTTACGTGGAATCAATTCTGGAAAAATAACTTTAAAATTAATTCACCTCAAATTTAGATATATGTTTTGTACGAAAATGACACACGTATTTCTCTAATCTTGTACCTACCTACAGTAGTATCTGCTCAGATTTACCTATTGGCGCTCAGATACTTATAGTTATCTAAAAGAAGAAGTCCTAGCTTGTCCATACATTATATTTTGCACATGTTCACATTTTGAAGTAGTTAGCATTCAATACGTAACATGTTCTAAATACATCGCCATTTATAGAAATACTACAACTCTTATAGGTTTCTTTACGTTGTTGGTTTATTTAGGAAAACTTTGTAAAATTGGCGGATAATGCTAACTACTGCAAAATGTGGGCATGCGTGCCTTTAGACATCTTCAAAGGATCTGGATGCCTGGAGATCTGAGAGGATGTCTACTGTATGTGGGCATGGGCATTACAGCCGTGATTTATATATATTGTATGGGGACTGTGCATGTTTTATTAAATCGTACTGAAAGTTGAAAAACAACCAAAATTGTGTAATAACGATGATGAGGTTTATCTGCTAATGGTACCTTAGTATCAGCATCATGATAACAACGAAAGATTTCCAACTCAAGATTTTGAATAACAAAAATAAGGCATTGGCAGATTACAATGTCATTTTGAAATGGTTATTAGCCACACCAAGCTACTTATTCATAAGAGGACTGAGGACGTATTAGCATACCATTACTTAAGTAGGTACATACAATAGGCAAATATTAATCTGGCCTTCAGATTTCGCTAGATCCTTACACTTGTATAATTCATTACCAGCATAGCATCAATTGCGTGCACAATTTTATATCAAAAATTATCACGACTTTAATCTCCAAGTACCTACAGTAAGTATTATTTTAGATCTTTACTGATGTCTATAAGGGTAGTTACAAGCACGTGTAAATATTACATATTACATATTAGTACATGCCCAGTGCCCACTTCTACCAGTTGCATTCGTATTATTTCGTATCAACTGCTGGTTTCCTTACGATGTTTTTCTTCTCCGTTTACAGCGCGTGTTATGCGCACAAATATATGTATAAATTGGAATACGACTGGAACTCAAACTCGCGACTCATCATCATCAATTATCAGCCTTAGAACGTTTCTCATCCATTCTAGAGCGACTCTAGAGCGACCAATCTTGTAAAGCCTGCACCCTTCAAAATGTCGTCTTTCTGTCTAGTGGGGGACCGTCCTATGAGCTTTTCTTCCCTAACAAGCGTCAAGAACCCATGATAACCGAATCGAAAGTCTAGACACATTCCCTTATGCCGAAACGGCCTACATAATAACATTATAAAAAATTATCACGTACTTAAAGTATCAGTGAAAACTTGCACTAACTGATACATTACGTAAGAACTTAGCAGTCGTTCAGGGCTAAGCAGTTAAGGAAAACCAAGAGAATAACAACATTAACAGCTAGTAAAATTGGCTGAAATAGGCTTGATAATCTATATAAAAGGCATAGTCTATGAATTGTAGCTTGCTGTTTAAACAAAAACAAAATAAATATTTAATTGATATGTTTTTGGTGCAGATCATTTCCGAACAGCGGGACACTATAATTTACGTTCAAAAGGAAAGTATAATTGGTACTTTCATCAATTATTTACGACGTAACTTTTTAGGGTTCCGTACCCAAAGGGTAAAAACGGAACCCTATTACTAAGACTTCGCTGTCCGTCTGTCTGTCACTGGGCTGTATCTCATGAACCGTGATAGCTAGACAGTTGAAATTTTCACAGATTATGTATTTCTGTGGCTGCTCTAACAACAAATACTAAAAACAGAATAAAATAAATATTTAAGGGGGGCTCCCATACAACAAACATGATTTTTTTGCCGTTTTTATAGATAATGGTACGGAACCCTTCGTGCGCGAGTCCGACTCGCACTTGGCCGGTTTTATACTTTAACATTTATAAAAAGTTGACGATGAAGTTTATAAATTAACAAGCGAATTTCTTTATACGTTTGTGTGGAATCATATTAGCTGTTGAAAAAGTATCTAGAACGATGTGAAAACAAAGTTATTGTTTGTTATAAGAATGTAATTAAATAATGTACCTACTTTATTAGTTTTGTGCTAGCTAAATGAAGTCATTACATGAAGTAAGTCATCATGATGGAGTACCTACTATTTCAAATTTTTGTTCTTTATGACAACTTGTTAGAATTTAATAATTAGACATACCAGACTCAGACAAGTATTTAAATAAGGATAGTGAATCATGTAATCAATTAAACGAAATATAATAACATCGTTAACATAAATATAGGAACATTATCGAAAAGTTTCTATAATCTAATAAGTTTAAAATTATATAATTTAGAATAATATCTAGGTAATAATAAGACATACAAGAATTAAACGTACTTATTTAAATAAGGATAATGCAAATGCTAATTAGTTAATCAATTAAACGAAATATAATAACTCGTAGGCTGTTCATAGTTAACATAAAAATAGACTCACTATCGAAAAGTTTCTTGGTACGCTACTACGATTAGTTGTTTTTACGAAGATACCTAGGAATTTGATTACGGAACTAGCAAAGTCAAGATAAAAACTAACACATTGGTAATGTACACAAAAACGGTACCTACTGAGTTGATTTACGTAGCCTTAAACAATAATGTAGGTATGTGATCTAATAAGGAATTAAAATTTGCCATTGACTCGAAAGTAAACAAAGCAGCAGGGCTATTTTGTAAAACATGATTATCATGTTATGATGTTGAATGCAATAACCTAATGTTAGAGAATACCTAATCTGTACACTTTTCATAGTAACTATGCACAGTTTATGCACCTATACCTACGCTTCTGCGTAGGCATTGTATTGGAAGCGTAGGTATAGGGGCCTAAACAGCATAAAAAGCGTAGGTATTATGGCATTCAGTACCATAACATGATAATCATGTTTTTACAAAATAGCCCCACAGGTAGGTATCTATACTTCTATACTAATATTATAAAGAGGAAAGATTTGATTGTTTGTTTGTTTGTTTGTAACGAATAGGCTCCGAAACTACTGGACCGATTTGAAAAATTCTTTTACCATTAGAATCCTACATTATCCCTGATGAAGATAGGCTATAGCTTATTTTCAAAAACTTTAGGGATCTGTATGAAAACTTCGATAATGTAACCCAAGGTGTGAAAAAAAATCCAAAAAAAAACCTTATAACGCGTATGCTGCGGAAATTATTGACAATAGAGCGAAGTGATGTAGTACAATTTTAAAGAAGATATCAATATCTACAAATAAGTCAACAATACCATATGTCTAACTATTAGGGATCCGTATGAAAACTTCGATAATGTAACCCAACGTGTGATAAAAAATTCAAAAAAACCTTTATATCGTGTATGCTGCGGAAATTATTGACAATAGAGCAAAGTGATGTACTACAGTTTTAAAGAGGACATCAATATCTACAAATAAGTCAACAATACCATATGTCTAACTATTAGGGATCCGTATGAAAACTTCGATAACGTAACCCAACGTGTGAATCAAAAGCAAAAAAATCCTTATATCGCGTACGCTGCAAAAATGAAAATGATTGACAATAGAGCAAAGTAATGTACTACAGTTTTAAAGAGGACATCAATATCTACAAATAAGTCAGCTATACCATATGTCTAACTATTAGGGATCCGTATGAAAACTTCGATAATGTAACCCAATATGTGAATAAAAAGCAAAAAAATCCTTACATCACGTAGGTACGCTGCAAAAATGATTGGCAATAGATCAAACTGATGTACTGCAGTTTTAAAGATTACATCAATATTAACAAATAAGTCAGTAATAACATAATTATGTCCAACTATTACAGTTATGTCACAATAACTACTTTTTCATGTTAAAATATGCAATAGTAACGCCGCCTGTACAAACTAGGCCACATTATTAGTACCTGGGTATATTAATCCTTATCCAAAAAAATCACTTCATTTTCAAGGCCATATCAGTACCTGTAAATTACTTTTTTAATTATACCATTCCCAAATTCCATACCATTCAAAAGTTATTATGAGTGTAATAATCTATAGGCACTAATATTATTATCAGGAAAGATGTTTTGTATATTTGTATGGAATAAATCCAAAAACTACTGGATAGATTTCAAAAAATCGTTTTCCTTTAGAATGTTTGAAAAAATGGGGATCCCTATTAAAACTTCGATAATGTTACCTGGGTAAAAAAATACCCATAAAATCGTTATAATACGTTACTCCCGTGCGGAGCCGGGGCGGACTGCTAGTATTTGTATAAATTAACAGTAAGTTACCTCGATTAAAAAAAAACAATTCTTCTTATAATGTGCTTTATATTTTTTTGCTTATAGGCAGTATGATCTTTGTATCAGTTAATTAATTGCCATTACAAAAATAAATTAGGTAAGGTACCTACCCCATCAAATGAAATTGATGTGTCTGAAACATGATTAATTCTCTAACCACTACACTAAACACAAACGTAAATAAACATAAACTGGCGTTTCTAATCTCTATCGTAAATGATAACGATGATTTCATTTATCATTCATACCTATCGCGATTTTTCGATGGATCCAAAGATTTCCTTATCTTTGAAACCACCTAAAATGTAGCTAAAATGAAATTGCATTTAAAATAATTATACACACACACTGTCTGCCTGTAAAAATATATATCGATTAAATATTTGCTGATCTGATCATCACTATTATTACTCCAAAATACGACCAAATGTTGCAAACTTCCCAAAACAACGAAACTTTGAAAAAAGAATGCAATCAATAATATAAATAGGTACCTAGGTATTTTTTAGAGCATAAAAAAACACCAGAAAAAAAACACTAAATTTCGCGGCGATTTATCCGAAAGTATTTATGATTATACCACACGGGTACAAACCATGAAGGTTTGATTCAAACTAGAGGCTTCGACGCCTTGCCGGCTGGTTCGATGACGTCAGAACCTCTAATGGATCTCAACGACTGGACATTGGGCAAAAAAAGGCTGCAATTATTATTTACGTATTTTATTATTATCTGCTGCCCCAATAATATTGAGGAAATAAAATAAATATAACTGAATAGATACAATATTGACTATTGACTAATGGGGATTATCGGATACCGATCTAGTGATGGGGTAAGAATATTAATGTTTAGTTAGCTTCGAATAATTGTTATAACAATTTTGTAAACTCATTCGACCGATTGTAAGAAGGTAAGTAACTTTCCTATATTTTTTTATTGTTTTGTTACTTATTTGTTACTTTATACCTTACTTATACACCGCATTGTATGTACATAAATATCCAAGATAAATAATGGTAGAGTCAGTCTTTAACTTTAAATACATGTAACGACCCCACTTAAAGTGGGATACGGGCAAGAAGAAGAAGAGTCAGTTAACTTTACTAACTACTATAATAATACTAACTATTACTACTTTACTAACTTATTTATTTATTTATTTGACAACTAGTTTCTATCCACGGTTCCGTTCGCGTAGTAAAAAAGGTAGGTAAGTATCCTAAGTTCAAAATATAAGTATGATAGCTCTGCCCTGCCAATTCATAGTATCTACTTGACATCTCATGACAATATGGCGTCTATTATAGCTATTGGTAAGTAGTTAGGTACTTAGCTACCAACATAGGTAACTAGGCAAATAATCTTATCATTTTAAGTACTACCTTGATAGGTACTCAGAGTACGTAATAGGTGCCTATATACTATCTACTAGACAATCAATCGCAACTGTCAATGTTTACTGATGTATAGTAAACATGACCATAACCAATGTTTGATTAGTTTAACCAATTGAGCCTCACAGCTCAGTTGATAGTAACTCTGCCTTCTGCGCTGTAGGTTGTGGGTTCGTTCCCCATCCAGGGCAAACATTTGTGTGATGAACATTGATGTTTGTTCTGTGTCTGGGTGTTAATATGTATAATAAATATGTATTTACAAAAAAAAAAAGTATATAAGTATTCTACTAGTTATCTGGTTCCCATAGTACAAGCTTTGCTTAGTTTGGGGCTACAGTTAAGCTACCTATAGACTTTTTGCAACGGTCTTTAGATAGTTCAACTGGTTTTTGTGTATTTTGTAGATATTCTGAACCTACCTGTAATAAATTATTATTAGATGTTATTTGTTTCTGTAATAAAGTATCTTTGCAAATAAAATGTCATTGACAATTACCTACATCCTACCTTTTTCAAATATTTTATTTATGTTGTATGTGGCTATTGTTTACCGTAATGTTGTAAATATATTAATAATATGTTTTGATTACGTGCAAGCTACGTAAACAAAACATAATGCTGAAAAAAATGGTGGTAATTTTTTCAAGAAACTCGAAGGCTCATAAGTTATGAGCAAGGTGAAAAAAAAAATAGATTGCTACATAAACAACTTAGATAGGTACTACACAGAAATAATTAATTTACAAGTCGAGAGTTTATGCAGAGATTATTTGATACAGTATAATTTAAACAATTAAATGCTGCCAATGTATATCTAACATTGTCAATTGCGATTTGCGACGTATCGTCTCGAGGCACTTAATTGACCACTTGTCGGAGTTGTCCGTGTGACAAGCAAACATCGAGAAGTCATTCTTCGTAAGTACTTACCTAAATAAATTAGGACTTGGTTGCCAATTACATTGTTGCTATGAGTGTATATTAACTATTTTAAAGGATCAAGGAACCGGTTATGGTGCTTACTCCGGTTTTAGTCATTTTAAATTTTGGCAGTCAATAACTAAGCCTAGCAATCAAACTTGTTTAAAATCTATATTTAGTACAATTCTTTGTCTTTGGTCCGTTTTTATTAGTGACAGTTACTGTGATGCGTTATTCTTACCTCTAGACTTAACTGACCACAACGAAATATTTCCCGTTTTATCTATTTAAATATAGCCTAAAAGATAGATAAATACCTACTCTATTCTATGTAGTTTAAAAATAAACGTGATAATCATTTTTTCAATTTAATTTAACTCATTTACATTACACCACAGTCTATTATAAACACTCATATTAATTAGCGCCTTTTCTAATAAAATAACGTCTGAGGCTACTTATGAACTCAGTAAACTTCGGCCAAAAGAAGATGGTTCCATACTGTATCTTCAACTGACAGATCCACATTTCTGTTATGGCTAACAGTCCCTATTAAAACAGTTGCTAACCAGTGGCCTAAGCACATCCTATCGACATCGTATCGTCCAAATGTCAAAACTGTCACATAAACAATACAGTGTTGACGTGTTGAGCTACTTAAAGACTGTTCGCAACTGTCTTTAGATGGCTCGACTGGTATTTTATACCAGTAAGTGTATTTTATAAATATACTAGCTGTTCCGACAGACGTTGTCCTGTCAAATTTAAATATTCCCACAGAAAAAAAGCACTTTCAGTTTTTCCCGATCTTTACGCCATCCTTATCACTTAGGGATATGAAAAATAGATAGTAGCCGATTCTCAGACCTACTGAATATGCATATAAAATTTGGTAAAAATCGGTCAAGCCGTTTCGGAGGAGTAAGGTAACTAACATTGTGACCAGAGAATTTTATATATAAGAAGATTATCATTAGATTTTATTTGTTTCTGTAATAAATGTTGATAGTGATTCATGCTAGACCCCCTAGACTATTGTCTGGTGAGGTTTTCTTACCTCAACTTGGAGCGTTTCTCAGCAAGCGCCAGTTGTTGTGCCTTGGTTAGGTGATGGCGCCGGATGTTGGGCGGAGGTGCATTGGGAAAGGAATCCCGCCCCTCGTGAGCAGGCTCCTCATCTATACCAGGATCTGACTCATCGCCCACGGTGAAGTTTAGGTTTCCTGGCTGTAAAGGAAATTGTAAACCATAGAATAGAACCTATCTTCAAACGTAATTAAAATACCTTAAAAACTGTCCTATCGTATATTTACGTAAATCGTGATGTGAATTTTTATTTTAAAAATTCGATAAATCTTTGAAAAAATTGCATTCTATTTGGGTGTATTGTATTTGAGGATAAACGTTAGATGAATATCTCAAACCAAGTGAATATTGTTTTTAATTTATCTTGGCTAAAATTCACCGTAAAAACCAACAAATGGTAATTTGAAGTTAAACACTTACTTTATCTTCTCTGACTTCTTCGGAATCAATCTTTTCAAAGTTATCACTCTCGCTTGAAGAACAGCGTGACTGCTCCTGTTCGGCCATTTCGACTGAAAAAAAAAAAATCTTTTAGTTACGTCTACCTTCTAAAAACTTTATATTGGTTCTGCACCGGTAGAGGCGCTGTGCTGGATTCCATACTAATAGCTAACGATACTCGGTAGCGACTGATATAGGTAAGTAAGTAAGGAGTGAGTGATGAGATGACTGCTGATTGAATGAAATGGGAAAATGTTACATGGCACATGTTGTGCCGCCACACGCAAGGGCGCGGGTGAAATCTGATTTTTTTCTAGCTTATAGCCCCCTCTTAAGTGGGATAAGGGCAGGAAGGTGATGATGTTGACTCGGCAGTGACAGTAGTTTGGAAATCTTATATATTAATAGGGCTACAGAACATATTTCTCATTTAGTTCCTTATCAAGTCGCTAGCGAACAGGAGGTTACATACACTAGACTAAAAAATAATAAGTAAGTGAAACCACTGTAGTCGATCAGTAATCTTCTTAAAAAGCGTAAAATGAACGCCCGTAAAAATAAAAGCAATAGTTGAACAATATTATGATACAGTTTATCCCAGGCGCTATCTTCGTTCACAATCAATTATTTGTTACTAGCTTCTTTCTGCCAAAGTTGGCTCGTGTAATATCCAGTTACAAAGTAGTCAAGCTATTTTAGTTTACGAACTATAATATATCTATTTCAAGTTTCATTCGAATCAGTTTAACTGCTAAGGCGTAATTGAAAAAAAAATATCTGAACACCTTAAAAACTTGCATATTTATAACATAGGTTTATGCCTCTCAGCTCATTTGGTAGTAACTCTACCTTCTGCGCTACAGATTGTGGGTTCGATTCCCACCCAGGAAAACACTTGTGGGATGAACTGTTTGTTCTGTGTCTTGGTTTTAATATGTATAATAAGTAGTTATGTATTTATAAAAAACCGGCCAAGTGCGAGTCAAACTCGCGCACGAAGAGTTCCGTATTATAATCTATGCAAAAAATCACGTTTGTTGTATGGGAGCCTCCCTTAAATATTTATATTATTTTGTTTTTAGTATTTGTTGTTATAGCGGCAACAGAAATACATAATCTGTGAAAATTTCAACTGACTAGCTATTACGGTTCATGAGATACAGCCCTGTGACAGACAGACGGACAGACGGACAGCGAAGTCTTAGTACCTAATAGGGTCCCGTTTTTACCCTTTGGGTACGAAAAAGTACAAGTATTACAAGCTTTGCTTAGTTTGGGGCTAGATGGAGCTGTGTGTAAAGTTCACCAATATTTATTTATTTATAATTAGATAGATACTAATACTGAAGTCTTCTCTAATGACTAATGAAAAACAATGAAAATATGCCAATACTTAGGTATGTTCAAATTCAATAAGCGAGAAAATTGCATTCCATTCGAAGTTGGTAGGCACGGCACCGGCTGAGATGGAATTTCCTGATGAGATTCGACCGGATTCCATCGAGTGTTGGGACTTAGGAAATAGGATGGGATAATAATGGCTAGAAGCACGTGGCTTTACATACAAAGTTCCTCACACTTGACATAACTGCTTTAAATAAATAAATACAAGAAGGTTAATATAAGTATTTTATCAGATATCTGGTTTCCATAGCTTTGCTTAGATTGGGGCTATAGATGGTGCTGTGTGTACCTATAGTTCGCAAATATTTTATTTATTTATTTTTAGCCAATAGCTTCAGATTGGATACCTTTCATTATAATTAGTAATAATGTACAAACAAATTTATTTCCCTTATAAAAAAAATAGTGCTATAACAAGGAAGATTGAAAGAGAGATGGCTCACCGCGTGCAAGTTATCTTATGGTTTATCAAGAGTCAAATGTCAAACTCAGTAAAGATGTCACGCTGTCATGCATGCATTTGAAGGTGAATTAGGACGTTCGATAATATCGGAAGAAGTTAAATGAAGGACAAGTTTGCGAGAAGTTACAAGAATTAAAAGGTTGTAATAATTAAGACAATAAATATATAAAAAAGGTTAATATTTGGGACAATTTCATTGAATTTCACAATTTCTACTTAGTAAGTTTGATGTAATTAGGAAGTATTAGCAATTATTTAGCACACTACACAAGGAAAACAACGCCACTACCACCTTTTTCAATCGCTTCTGAATTTGATAAGGCAATAATAAAAAAAAACATTAATTTATTTTTACAATGTTTCTATCTAGGGTACTTTTAAACAAGACAGAGAGAAACAGACAATAATTGGGTATGGTTATCAATTAGGTACAATTATGTTTTTAATAAAATACCTAGTCAGGTTTGACAGTATTTAAATTATGTTATTATGTATCATGACTGGCTGTCTAAATTTTGACACGGAAGCCGTAAGGAAGTCTTGACAAAGCCCTTCTCTATGACTATTGTCGCCAAAATTGTATCTTGAGCCCATTGGTCAATTGACCGATTACTATACAGTGTATTTCTTGAATGGATTACGTGTTGTGCGTCAATTGTTGTCATTTCCGGTAGAATTTTATATACTTACGTACATTTATTTGTATAAATAAAAAAAATTGTACACCTTGGAGGTAAAACATGCATATAGCTGCTAAGAATGAAATGGACAATGTCTATAAAGTAACTCCTAGGTCACGAACACCTAAAACACGCTCTATGCCTATATGCTGCCAACTTGAGGCATATGTTAATATTCCGTGTACCTTGTACCTTCATCGACAACCACACCTTTCAAATCAAAACACAGCAATTCTGCTTGGCTGTAGAAACAGGTATGGTGGTAGTACTGCTGGCGTAAAATTCTATGATTTTCATAGCCATAGCTATTATATGACTATCAGTCGAATTTAGAGAATACCTATTTCATAGTAACTATTATAGAATCTGTTCTCATAGCTATGAAAATGACAAATCTATCTATGAAAATCATAGATTTTTACGAAATAAGCCAGCTGCCCTGGACGAACCCCTTTCCTTCACAACAGAAGGAGCTCATCTACTCATAGACAATACGTTTTTTTCAATAGCTATATTTATAGTTCCTATCAATTAATCTAATCAAAGTAAATTGCGTTCATGCGATCGACAGCCTCTCAATTGTATTTTATTTTGTCTCCTGAACGAATTTTCGCATTGTATGTACAGAATATGTGTGTGCAATTTTTGGAACGAAGTTCCTTATTTGCGATCTACTTATCTATTAATGTTTTTATTGTAATGTAAAAGTTTTTTTTTTATAAATTCAATGTTAATAATGTAGAAGTTAAATGAAGTATACATAATTTACGAAAAGCTTCGTGAATTAAGCCGGTAACTAGGTAAATAGGCAGACAATTCCAAAAATGTAAGAATTGGATAATTTGTATTAAACGAATCACATAATGTAACATTATTTAAATAATAGAATAATAAAGAAATAAGAACGCACGCATTTACTGAAATCAATTAAGTAGACTCTACTGAGTGTGATGAATAATGAATGCTATTATATTTAAATGAGTTTCATCGTCATTGGGTTCATAGAGTCACATCGTACGATATGTGGAGTAAGCCATATGTAGTATCTGGCTACATAAATACTTTTGCCAAATCAATTTTCTGTAGTTAATAGAAGCAATATCCAAATAAAGCTTAAGATTCTACATAAGAATAGATTTAGCAACAGGTTAGCGTGGTATGGACATATTTGGCATGTCATAAGAAGGGAAGAAAGATGTTAAGAATTAATTTGGATGGATGTAGACGTAGAGGTAGGCCAAAGAAAAGATGGTTAGACTGTGTAAAAGATGACATGGGTAAGAAAGAAGTGACTGATGAGATGATGGCTAATAAAGGGAAATGAAGAAGTACACATGTTGTGCCGACCCCACTTAAGTGGGATAATGGCAGGAATATGATGATAAGAAAATATTTATTTTAAGTAAAATTAATGTGTTCATAGTAACTTTAGGTTTTAAATGTTTTACGAGACTTGGCCATTTTAGGTGACCAGTTACTGCATGATTTACCCTACTACCTACTGAATAAAAAATATTTTGGCCCGTGATTCAGTTGCCATGTATACAACTACATATATTTTGATAAATTTTTAGCCGTCATTTAGCTATATTTTATATTTATTTACTTTCCGTCATTACTTAATATGTTTCAGTTTTCGCGGATAGTGAATATGACAGCTAGATGCCTACGTTTACGATTCCATACGTGAGAGGTTGCAAGCCCATCGCCGCTTATAAGAATACTAACTGGTTTCCTCACGAGTTTTCTTTCACCGTTTTGAGCACGTGTTTTGATGGGCATATAAATTTTTCGGAAAGAAAAATCCATTGAAGCATGCCCGGTTCAACCCACGACCTTCAGATTGAAAGTCGAGTTACCTCCCACTCGGCCAACACGGTTTACTTATGAATAACTATAGGTACAATAAAAAGTGTCTCGTTTCTATTAACACGTGTCGTGAACCTTTAGTGGTTTTGGGGGTACATTTTTGCCAAATATTGACACCAGGAGTATCTACCCTAATCATAACAATCTATAACTTTTTAGACCCCCTTAGGTGAATTCATTCTCTGCGTCATTTACGAGTATTTATGGCATACATTCACATGAGCTCGGTTAAGGTGTACATAATAAATTAATAAATTATTAACATCGTCATTTCGATAAGTAGGTTGGTATCTAACCTTTTTCAAACCAATACAATATCGTATATACTATATAAGAAAACTTTTCAAATATGGAACATACCTTGAAGTTTGTCTTCAGCTCGCTCCTTTAGAAGAAACTTTAAAAAATAACAAACAATAACAACTCCGAAAATGAACCCAATCGTTATCATAAATCAATCTTTCACAACACTAAAACACAACAGGAAGCCATTACGCACGATTTAAAAAAAAGTGTTATTCCCGCCAACTTTTTGACATGCGACTGACATCCCCGCGCGTCGACGGGTATTAAGAAACGGAGTCGTACTGTTGTAACCTACCTAATCCGAATCCATCAATAAACTCGTAATTTATTTAACACCGCAATCAATACATAGCAAATAAAGTAGGTAGAGAAATTGTTTACACTTTACACTATTCAGCGTATGAATTCCACGCTATATCCTATGCTCTATCACGGGAAGACTGCCGAAAAAAACCTGACCTTGCTACCGTTTGCATGCTTAATTTAAACGACACTGCTTCTTGTGAGACGGAGTTGACGGAGACGTAGGTATAGCGCTGTTTTAGCTTTATTGTGTGTTTGTTATCGCGTGATCCTTTTGAACTTGTTGATAAAAATCACGAATTAATATGCTTTTTTCGTCACTCAAGCAAGCATGATGTTCGAATGCTATGAACGTTTTGTATAGACATTAAATGTCACTAAAACGTGTTATTAGTAGGAATTTTTATGATTATTATCAAGAATCATGAATTAGTCGGTTATATATTTATATATTTTATGGGTACCTATGTTATATATTATACCTACCTACAGTTCGATCAGCAGAGATGTTGGCTTACATGAACTGAGCAGCTTAGCTACGCTACGTGGCAGACAATTTTCGAGTGAAACTAAACCATTTTTGCCTTCAAACGGCTAACCTCACGTAAGTTATATGATCCAACGACCGGAGGTAGACCTGTGGGGCTATTTTGTAAAAACATGATCATTTAAAATGTTGAATGCAATGCCTTGAATTAAAAAAACATCTAAATGATAAAAAATGCAAAAGGGATGATTTTGGTGGTGTGCTACGCTGGTGTGCAAAAAATCTGACATCATCGTTGACATCAGTCGTCATAGCAACGTTAATCTATGCGATTATTGAAATTTGGGCTGATGGACAAAGTCTGTCGCGGTCTGCTAGTTCAGTCTATAAGTCAATCGATGTAATTTTGAAACGAATATTGTCACGTAATTTCGTTTTCAGTTCCCGAGTAAACCCCAGGTAGGTACTTCTTAGGTAGGTTATGGTGATCAAATTATTATCTTGGCCACTTTTTATTATTGTGTAGTGTAGTTAGTACCTACGTTTATATAATCTACACTACTACCTACGTAATTGACTTCCCTACGCACAATACAGGTACCCAGCTCCATAAATGATTTACAACTACACTTAATTTGAACTGCTTAGCTAGTTATTAATTTCACCTGTAAGTTAATTATCTTTCAGACATACTGAGCGATACAGATTGAAAACTGTTTCGATTTTGACTGGAAGAAATTACCAACCCTTTATTGAAGTTGATTAAAACAAGCTTACGCCATCTTTCCTAATTATAGAGAACTTGATGCATTGAACCTGTCTTTTGTGTAGTGGTAGACCAAAATTCAAACTAGATGGCGCTTATCTAAACTTTTGTGAAAAGAATGCCATTTGCTAGATTGTACCATTTTGGAAGTTTTTTAACCATCTGAACATTAATAACTTTTATTACTTTTTTTGTAGATTGTAAAATATGTAAAATAACTGTATAAAGGATAAATAATTTGAGTTTTAGGTATTACTCGAAATCTACGGATATAAAATAATTCGGCAACAACACACCTTTAGGCCCACCTACATACAACCTTTTTTTCCGGTTAAATTAGAGAAAATAAATACACTACATTAGGATTGATATTTCGTTAATAAACCGTTGATTGTGCTTGTCACGCTAATGTTTTAATTTCATTTCATTTAAAACTAATCATGGTAGGTTTTCTGTAGTAAATAATGGTAGAAATTATCAAACATTTTGCAGAACACCATTTGATTCTGACATTTCGAGTATACATGTGTCACATATTTGTCAAATCAACTTCAACTCTCAAATAATTTAGAAAAAAAAGAATTGTGAAACGTGAAGGACGTGAAATTTCAAAGAGAAATTAACAAACTTTACCGTGTTTAATTATAATAAATTCAGTGATAAATCAAGTGCTTTATTAATGTACCGTAGTTTGTGAACCATATTTTTAGTTAGTACAAGATGATTATAGAAAATCCAGAGGTTTTCAAAAGTTGGTTAACTTCCATATTGGAACCATTGTAAGTACATTCGCTGCCATTTTAATTTATTATTTACTTACGATTTCTAGAAGTCGCGAAAAATAACCTATCTCGATACATCAATTGCGAAGATTAGTTATTTTTTTTATTGCAACGTGGTCTAGAGAACGCTAAAATGTATCAAATTACAATTTCGCAACAATCTCCTTGAGAATATTACGGAATACGGACACATGGTTTAATTTGGCATTATTATCGCGTTTCCCTCGCTAATTAGTAGGGTTTTGGTTTTGGTGGGTTTCTTCTTCATTATGTTACTTTTTACTTAGGTCATGAAGTGAATACATACGAGTTTGTGTCTTTGAAAGTCAGAAAAACTTTAGCGTCACCCCAAAAAATATTACGATTGCTTCTACTATTCATTGTGATCGTCATCATAGCAAAATTATGACTAATTTAGACATTATATTAAGTTTATAATACAAGGAAAAAGGTACCAGATAATCAATGTAGTTACTAGGTACATAATGTAAGAGAATTGCTTAAAGTTTTAGAAAGGTAGGTAGGTATCTAGGTATCATCTAATTTTTACCGTCCTATTTTACAAACTAGACATAACTAAGTATAGCTAGGATCTTTATCACATTACCTTTCATTTATTTTCCCGACGATTCAGCTTTAATAGCCTGAGATAAAGATCCATGTTAAAATCTATAGATATATATACAGTCATTATTAATTATAGTAATTTGTACTGTGATGTTTGTGGTTTGAAAACTCTGTATTTATTCAGAAGCATGTTATAGCTGGCTTATTTTGTAAAACTCATTGATTAGCATAATATAGCTTATGTACCTACATAGATTCTTTTAGTTACTATAAAATTGGTATTCTCTAAATTCAACTGATATTCATAGCTATGGCTATAAAAATCAAAATATGAGCATGTGCCAAATATGTATGGACATGCCTCTGACTACCCCCTCTAGACATCATCAAGGATCCAAGCGCCTGAAGATCTGAGAGGATGTCTACTGTACTTTAGTTATTTTAATCCTATATTTTTTATTTCAAAAATCAATGATTTTTACAAACTAGTTGGGTAAAGGTGGAATAACATCTTAAGAGATATTGTTTTGCTTTGTAACCAAACTTTTTAATTTAAAACCAAATGGAATATAAAATGTGAAACTTTCTCTGCAAACATCTCAATATTTTAATAATAAAGATGCGAAAGTTTTTGAGGATGTTTGCACCTCAATCACAGTCAAACAACATCTGTTTTTGTTTAAACTTGGAATATACATAGCCTATGTTCCGGCATACAAGCTACTTTTTATCCATGTACCACGCAAGCAAAACCACTGGCATAAGCTTGTATGAAATGAAATAGGACCTAACTTAGGCTTTAAGACATTACTAACCATATTCTTTGTTTAATAAAAAAATAAAAGTATGGTAGACATTCTCTCAGACCTTCAGACGCTCAGATCCTTGAAGAGGTCTAAAGGGGTTAGTCAGAGGCACATCCAAATATTACATTTGGCACATGCACATTAGCATTCCTCACATGACAGGTTGCAAGCCAGTATGACATTAAAAAACCGGCTAAGTGCGAGCGATGGGAGGAAATATATATTTTATTGGTACTTAAATATTGATTTATTCTGTTTTTAGTATTTGTTGTTATAGCAGCAACAGAAATACATAATCTGTGAAAATTTCAACTGTCTAGTTATCACGGTTCATGAGATACAGCCCTGTGACAGACAGACGGACAGCAAAGTTATGTAGTAGGGTCCCGTTTTTACCATTTGGGTACGAAACCACGGAACCCTAAAAAGCAGTTAACGAAAGGTTTAGATTGTAACACACACAATCCTGTTTAAAAGTACATGTATTGTTTTATTTTTGAACATTGGCAGGAGATATTTTCCCAAAATATACATTTGTAAACATACAACACCCAGCTTTCTATAAATAGTTGAGATTGTGTCATACACCACAGATTTCTACTATCTTACTGATCTGTACTAAAAAAATTAAAATAAATATGATCACGACTGTAATCCACAAGTACTGTAGGCGTCCCCTCGGATCTCCAGGCGCTTAGATTCTCGGCGATGTCAGAGTTAGTCAGGGGCACGTCCAAACATTACATTTGGCACACGCCCAATTTTGCAGTAGTTAGCATTATAACATAGTTATGATCTATACTAATATTATAAAAAGACAAATATATTTGCATATTTGTTTGCAATGTAATGACGAGACACGCATGGACCAATTTTAAAAATTCTTACACATATTTAAAGCTATATTATCAGAGAGTAACTTAAGCCAGATTTTATTTCCAAAATAATTGTAGATCCCCACGAAAATTGCAATAATGTAACCTAAGGTATCATAAATTTGCATTTTGTTTATGGCAACATAATAGTATACTTTTTATCCGGGAATTCCCACATTATCGTGATTTACGCTGGAAATAGATTAGGGTAATATTGGTGTTATAATGAATCTTGTGTATTTACATACATAGTATATAAGTATTCTATCAGATATCTAGTTACCATAGTACAAGCTTTGCTTAGTTTGGAGCTAGACGGCGCTGTGTGAAATGTCCACCAATATTTATTTATTATTATGATATTATTAGCTGCTCGCCCCGGCTTCGCCCGCCTGGTACTTGGATAAAAAGTAGCGTATGTGTTATTCTGATGTATGTATATGCTATACTACTGTAAAGTTTCATTTTAATCCGTTCAGTAGTTTTTGCGTGAAAAAGTAACAAACACACACAACCACTCACAAACTATCATTCCCGCGACAGACGTTGTCCTGTCCAAACTTCAATAATCGCATAGAGAAATGAACGTTGCTATGATGACTGATGTCGGATTGTTTGCACATTTTTTTTTCACCGCGTTTTTTTTTTCATTTTGGGGAGGTTTTTCTTATTTTAAAGTAATCTATTGTTTATTCTGCAGCAAGTTCATGTCGTTTAGGACTAATTGAGGCACAAACATACAAACAAACTAACAAACTTATTTATAATATTATTAGGATTTGTAGGATTATCTCGAACGAAGTCGCGGGCACATCTAGTTTACGTATCTTGATTTGACACAACGCGGGAATCAAACACATTACCCGTAGGTGCTATTTATAATGTACCTCCACACGGTTGCTAAATGTGAACTAACTCACAGGTTTGTCTAATAATAGACTTGATTGTGTCAGTATGTCTGCAGGGAAAGTTATTTATTGACTTGCTCATGCTACCAGCTCCGCTTGCAGGGTATCTACGTTAACAAAATGATACGTGGCGTAGTTTAATAACTAAAAAACCGGCCAAATGCGAGTCGGACTCGTGCACGAAGGGTTCCGTACCATCACTACATAGTATAAAGCAAAGTCGCTTTCCGCTTCCCGCGTATGTATGTATGTATGTTTGCTTATATATTTAAAACTACACAACGGATTTTGATGCGGTTTTTTTTAATAGATAGAGTGATTCAGGAGGAAGGTTTATGTGTATAATACATGCATAATATAGTAGAGAAACACTGATAATTTTAGAGGTTTCTAATGTGATGTCGTAAATAAACACATTTTTTTGCGCTTACATTGCAAATGCTGGCTGAACCCCACGAGATATATCAAAATAATGAACTACAGTATTGTATACCTTAAAAACGTCTACAAAAAAGTCCACGATGGTATTAGAAATGTCTTACGCACAGCGAAGCGGGCACGGGTCAGCTAGTTATCTATAAAAACAACTAAAAAATCACGTTTATTGCATAGAAGCCCCACTTAAATATTTATTTTATTCTGTTTTTAATATTTGTTGTTATAGCGGCAACAGAAATGCATGATCTGTGAAAATGTCAACTATCTAGCTAACACGGTTCATGAGATACAGCCCTGTGACAGACAGACGTACAGCGAAGTCTTAGTAATAGGGTCCCGTTGTTACCCTTTGGGTACGGAACCCTAAAAATGAACTGTTTAGCTTTTCATAGTTTTGATTAAAAACGAAACTAGTGTTTTTGAAGAGCCAACTTTGGAAAATAAATCTATCGAGAAAAGTTTCACCAATCGTGTGAATTCTGTCTGTAATTTATCTAGATTAAATCCTTAACTTACCTTTGTCGTAAAAAACAAAACTGTATGTTTTGCGGTTATTGAGAAAAAACGAGTCTGCATTCTTCAAAAACATTTATTACTTCACATAAGGTTACATCGTTTCGACTATAGTTTGAACGATGGAACGATCGTAATTACTTTTGACAATCTTAACAATCTTACTTACAAATCACTAAAAACAATTCGCGAGTTTCAATATGGCATTGAAACTAATAATGTTATTATATCGTTTTCGGTTTGCGGAGTAGACACCCTGATCCTAGCTCCATCATCAGATCAGCTCGCTATCACCATATTATTGTAATGTAATGTCACCAGAACTAGAGGTGTATGCGAAATTTCAGCTCAATCGGATACCAACAAATGGTCGAAAAATTTGCAAATTATCACGGACGACATACAAACAAACATACGACAGTGCAAGTTAATTATAAGCGTGCTATAATGTTGTGTGCAGTTTACAACTCATTTATCTGGTCGACTACTTCAATGTGGTAATCGTTCGTAATAAATGATAGTCATACTCGTAAATAAAACTCGTTTCGAATAACCTCTCTTGAGTAATTTGTTGATAGCAAAACAAAGCTATTAATAATTGGCTTGGCGACGGGCGCCCTTTTCAGATTACATTTTAGGGTTTCGCACGTTAAAAGTAAACACCGGTTAAGTGCGAGATCGCACTCGTCGGGTTCATAGAGCGCTAGAAGAAAGATGTAGAAAACTATAATTTTACCTAAAGAGAAAAAACGGGAGCCTATTATTAAGACTCCGCTGTCCGTCTGTCTATCGCCAGGCTGTATCTCATGAACCGTGATAGCTAGACAGTTGACATTTTCACAGATGATGTATTGCTGTTGCCGCTATAAAACAAATACTAAACAGAATAAAATAAATATTTATGTGGGGCTCCGGTACAACAAACGTGATTTTTCTGTCATTTTTTTAAAGATAATAGATCGAAACCATTCTTTCGCTAGTCCGACTCGAACTTGGTCGGTTTTTTAATATTTTTTTGTATGGAGACCCACTTAAGATATCAAAACTGTGCCTATTATCTCATCTTTTAATTGTCGTAAAGCAAACCACTGTTGTCCGTATTATACACGACTAAAAAACCTGCGCGTATTCGTTTACCCCCTTTGGGGTTGAATTTCGAAAATTCCTTTCTTATTGCACCCCTACACACCAAAAGGAATACACCCTCCAAATTGCAAGTTTCTAGAACCAGTGGTTTAGTCTGTGCGTTGTGTCAGTCAGTCAGTCAATCAGTAACGCAAGAGTTTTTTATATTTAGTTAGTACTCTTTAGTTTGATAACGTACCTATTCTTAAAGATATGTTTAAGATAAAAAAATTAAAACGTGCTATATTATGATTTGTAACTAAACGCAAGATAAAGCTGTCTAATTATACTTAATTAGTAAAACGTAATAGATATAGGCTAAAGATATTTATCTGCTATCAACAAGTATGTTAAACTCGGTTCTACAGCTCTCAGGCTAAGTTGGTAGTAACTCTGCCTTCTGTGCCGTAGATTGTGGGTTCGATTCGTTTTTTCTGTGTCTGTGTCTGTTATCCTAATAATATTATAAATGCGAAAGATTGTGAGTTTGTTTGTATGTTCCTCAATCAGGCCTAAACGGCAAAACGGATTAAGATGTAATTTCCTGATGATGTAGATATAATGCCCGAATAAAACAGACTACTTTTAAATACGAAAATCATCCCCAAAATGATAAAAAAAACGCATAAGGGATGATTTTGGTATAGATGGCGCTGGTGTGAAAAATATCTGATATCCGTGTTGAAATCAGTCGTCATTATAACGTTAAAAATAAATTCCCTGAGCTCAACCCCTAAGGAGGTACAGCGGGGTTTGAATCCTGTCTGAAAATAGCTTAATGTGAACAAAATCGCAGGATTTCCCACTAGTCATCATATGAAGCCATTTGAACGGTTCTAAGTTGGTTTTCGCTCGTTACAGATGCGATGCGGATCCCGCCGCCTTGGCCAAGTACGTGTACGCCCTAGTTAAGAAGGAGAAGCCTCTTACCGAGCTGCGCGATGTTATGGTGGACCAGCTCGACGTCTTTTTACAACACGGTTAGTACAACTTACTGATATTAAAAAAACCGGCCAAGTGCAAGTCGGACTCGCGCACGAAGGGTTCTGTACCATTATCTATAAAAACGGCAAAATAATCATTTTTGTTGTATGGGAGGAGCTCCCATACAACAAATATTTATTTTATTCTGTTTTTAGTATTTGTTATTAGAGCAGCAACAGAAATACATAAACTGTGAAAGTTTCAACTGTCTAGCTATCATGGTTCATGAGATACAGCCCTGTGACAGGCAGACGGACAGCGAAGTCTTAGTAATAGGGTCCCGTTTATACCCTTTGGGTACGGAACCCTAAAAACTAAAAGTTTGTAAGGATGTTTGTATCTGCATCACGCCCAAACCATCACTCATCATGAAGCCTGATGACGTCGTGGAGTTTATAAAGCACAAGACCCAGTTTAAGGGGCTACTCTAAGGGTTGAAAAGCCGTGTTAGCCGAGTGGGAGGTGCCTCGACTTTCATTTCGAATCCCGGGGTGCATCAAAGGATTTTTCTGTTCGAAATATTTGTATGCGCATCAAAACAGTGAAGGAAAACATCGTGAAGAAACCAGTTAGTATTTTTATAAGCGGCGATGGGCTTGCAATCTGTCAGGTATGGACTACTACTGCAAAATGTGAGCATGTGCCAAATATAATGTTTGGACTTTTATGTTGGATTGAAAGTCTCCCACTCTCTTACTCTACCTGCCACTCGGCCAACACGGCTAGTCGGGAGTTTTATTTGTATATTTTTTAATGTTATATCTTTATTTGTTACAGAGACGAAACCTTTTGTAGAAATGCTGTTCAAATCTTTAGAGAGCAGCGAATACCTGAAATTACGTGAGGTTGATGCTAAACCCCCCAGCCCCCCTCCTGAATTGGTACTGGAAAAGGATAATGTGGAGAACGACGTTCCTGGACTGCCTGGACTACCTGGACTACCTGGTGAGTGAAAACAACAATTATTACGGTTTAAAAACTAATAATTCGTTTAAAAAACTAAAGAGAAAAGCGATGAAAATGTTTTGATCAATCAAAAAGTCAAGATAAGATATAGTTTTTTTTTTAAGTTTTATGAAGGAATTATTAGTCCTAAAGTGTGACCAACATACCCAACATAGCGCGGTATTCGAGCGCAATAGCCGCGTGCTATGATTGAACAACGGCCATGCGCAAAATCCCGCTCAAATGCCGCGCTAAGTCTGGTCACACTTCTACTGAATATAATTTAAATGGGACCAACTTGGGACTATTAATTCAATATTCAATAGGAAATCATTAAAACGGATCACCAGGTAAAAAGATATGCGCGGTAATATAAGTAATAGTATTTAATATCTTATAACATACTGAATAAATTTACACACCCGCACTATGCTGTGGTTAGTAACCAAATGATAATCACGCTACTAACCGATCCATATTAAAACAGTAATAGTTCGTTCCACAGTGAGTAACGGCACCGTGTCTCCCCCCCCGGCCCCCTTGGCCCCCCGGCCCCCTCCCCCGCGTCGTGTGGTGGTATCTCGTGCGCCCCCCCTCAAGCGCGTCGCGCCTTTACTCGAACAGACCCTTGTCAAGGTAAGCGTTAATATACTCAAACATTCAATAGGTACACGCACGACTGTAATCACCAGGTACGGTAGACATCCACTCAGATCCCCAGGCGCTCAGATCATTGAAGATGACTAAATTGGCTAGTCGGAGGCATATCCAAATATTACATTTGGCGCATGCCCACATTTTGCAGCCGTTAGCATTTAATATGTACCAACTAGTTCACGATGTTTTTTTCACTCGTGTAGGACAGGGACGAAGTCCTTGGTGGCGAGGCGGCCATGACGCAGGAGATGCGGGTTCAAAAATATTTAATATTTGTTCTTCCTGTGCTGGGTGTTGCGGTACTACATTATACACCAAAACACGCATACAAACATAAGAGACAATGGTCCGAGTACCATCTTCAAATTATCTTAAATGCCTCCTCCCTTTGACAGGTAATGCCCCTAACCGAGCTTTTGGAAGAACCCGTGGAGCTTCCCAGGAGGAGGGATCGAAGGAATGATTCGGTGAGTCATATTAATAACGTTGCTTGAAAACACGAATAAAACGACGTTTTCTAAAAATTTAACCTAGCTAGATCGATTTATCGCACCCGAAACCATTTCATGAAAATCGTATATTTGAGCGCTGTCATTGGTCCGCTGCGCACAGATTCATACAGCTCCGCGTCAGTCGAAACTCACCCTAAGTGTATCACACTATGCCGAAATTACGCGGCTGAAGTTCGGCGCAATGTGTGTCGTTAATAATTCAAACAGCATTGCAGGCGTTATTGCGCCGAACTTAAGCCGCGTATCTTCGGCATAGTGTGTTTAGACTGTTAGACTAAATCTATACTATCTATACTAATATTATAAAGAGGAAAGATTTGATTGTTTGTTTGTTTGCATCGAATAGGCTCCGAAACTACTGGACCGATTTTAAAAATTCTTTCACCATTAGAATCCTACATTATCCCTGATGAACATAGGCTATAGAATATTTTCAAAAATGTTAGGGATCCGTATGAAAACTTTGATAATGTAAACCAACGTGTAAAAAAAAAATCCTTATATCGCTTACGCTGCGGAAATTATTGACATTAGAGCAAAGTAATGTAGTAAACAGTTTTATAGATAACATCAATATCTATAAAAAAGTCCATAATACCATTTGTCTAACTATTAGAGATCCGTATGAAAACTTCGATAATGTAATCCAAAGTGTAAAAAAATTACCCATAAAATCATTATTACACCCGTGCGATGCCGGGGCGGACTGCTAGTTGGTACTATAAGACTTAGACTGTTTCAACTAGAGAGTTAAAAATCGGTATCTTTTCAGCTGCGCGACAAGGAAGAACGCCGTCGTCGTCGCTCTCGCTCTGGCGAGAGGCGAATGCGTGCGAGACGCGATCCGCGACATCCACGAGAATTCGACCACGAACGGAGGTACGAGGGAAGGTACTAACCAATCCATATTCATGCTACTAACCATGTCATAGCTAAAGCGCTCATAGCATACATTCAAATTTCATTACGTTTTGACCAAATGTGGTGGTACGGAGAAAAGCACTAACCAAACCATATTTATGCTACTAACCATGTCATGATTGAAGAAGCTCGTAGCATAAATTCAAATTACAAATTCATTGCACATTGACCAAATGTTATGGTACGGAGAAAAGCAATAACCAACCGATATTGCTGCTACTAACCTGAGCTCGTAAAGTAAATTCAAATGGTATTTATATGGAGGTACAAAAGAAGGTATAACCAATCCATATTGATGCTACTAACCAATCCATATTGATGCTACTAACCTTTACATACTTAAAAAAGTAAAATAAATTGAAATTTCAAATTCAAAAGGTCACCACAAACGGAGGTAAGATGGCAATTATTAACTGATCTATATTCATATTCATATTAACTAACCTTGTTGTTGAGATGCTCTTGTAAATTCATATTTCGAATTCAAAAGGCATTTTACTCAAAGGATTTTTTCACATTTAAATCACAGGGATCAATTTAAGTTTGCAAACTTGTTCCATATTATGTACAACAAACAGTTGGCCTGATTTCAGCGCTAATTTCTATTGTATCGATAAACAGACTTTATTAGAAAAAATATAATCGCTCTTATTCCTTTTACGTTAAAGTTTAAATAAGGGTAACCTCAAAATGACATTTTAAGCATAAATAAGGCCTATATAAGGCACATAGGTCTTAATGAGTTATTGATCCTCATTATCGAAACTAATTATAGAAATAGGCTCGCTTTTACCCAGAAATTATTTAAAATGATTTTTGTCACTAATGAATAGACAGTTATGAATTTTAATTTAATGTAGTATGAATTTAGAATTGTTGCTTATAACATCTTCAATTGTTTGGTATAATAGTTTTACGATGGAGATATTTGTTAATTTGTGCGTAGTATGTGTTTATAAATAGTTATTTATAAGACAACAGTGTGTTTGTTTGTTATAAATGTGAAATTTTGTGTGGAAAATATGATTTTCGTTGTGTATGTCTATTGGATAATGCATTCAATACTGAAAATAAGTTTTCTGTTGAAAATTTATTTTCAAATCAAGCTTTTGTGAAATCTTTCAAACCAGCTTCAACATCAGACTAGCTGTCACCTGTCATATAATATTATCTTAAGCTGCGTTCAAACGGCGAGTGACTTTCAGAGAAAGGTTTACATCAAAGACATTCTTGTCAGTGGAAAGTTAAAGTTTAAATCAAACTTTTGAAATATTGAAAGATATCATATTATAAGTGTCACTCATCTTTTGAACGAACACGGTTTTGTACACATAACCCCCCATATACTACACACCCCACCCGTACACACACACGCACACACCCACACCCACACACACACACATCCACATACACACATCCACATACACATACACACATCCACATACACATACACACACACACACACACACACACGCACACGCCCCCCCCCAACAAAAATAACCAAATACCATGTAACATTCATCATAATCATAATAAATGAATATCCCATAGACGCCTCGCGTCGCGTTCGCCGTCTCCGCGACGCTATAGGAACAGGAGTCCGCCGCCTACGGAGCGCCAGGCTAGCCGTTCTAGGTAACCCAACATAATCATTTAGGCTGAACCATGCATTTGCTAGCCCACTGTGCGTTATTTTTAACTGACAAAAAAAGAGGAGGTTCTTAATTCGACATGTTTAAATTGTTTAATATAGAATTAAAACTATCGTGGGTTGTGACTCATTTTAATTTGTTTTTTATATAATATGTTTTTTTTGTTGCTTTATTTCATATGCGCATATCTTTTTACCTGGTGATCCGATTTCGATGGTTTTTTTTCTATTGTGTAGAGAATAGTTTAGAGTCGATCCCATTTAAATTATATTCATGTAGAACTAATAGTTCATACATAAAACTTAAAAAACTAATATCGTCCCTTGACATTTCGATTGGTCGAAACATTTTCGTCGGGTTTCTTTTTAGTTGTTTAAATGTATTTATGTTTTTAGGTCGAGATCGCCGCAGATGCGGGACAGAGAGGTCGACAGAGAGAGGGAGAGGCTGCGCGCAACGCGCGAGATTGAGCGAGACAGAATGTCCCGCGACAGGGACCACAGGGAGCGCGTGTCCCACTCCAGGGAAAGGGAACGGTGAGTTATGTTGTTAATAAGTTCTTTTTGCAGAAAATAATAGTAAAAAAAAAAACAGAACAAGATTGCGCTGCTAAATGTTTATCAATGCTAGAACGTTGCGTTTTGAGGTGACTTTTGCCTTAGTTTATGAATTTGGGGGCACGGCAGTGCCCCCGCCAAGTCGAGCGCGAAGCAAACACTGCCGTACCATCCTTTACTGGAACCATTTCGCCGCATTTTCAGGCCCCTATTTGAGAACCTCTGGATAAGACCAGAACGCTGAAATTTTCGTCATCCAGTAAGCCATAATCACGTACTTAAAATCCAAAATTTCAAGTCTGTAGGTCATTTAGTTACGAAGTTAAGCGAAAGCAAAGTTTCGCATTTTAGACAGACACTCACTCACTCACTCACTCACTCACTCACTCACTCATGATCATCAGAATAGAACTAGTACTTCCCATAAACTCAGAGAGCTGAAATTTGGTACAGAGTTAGGGTTTAATGGCCACATAAAGGGAAAACCATAAAAACTAGGATAATCGAAGATCTGGAGTACCTGGTGACCCTGATAAGAAAACACAAGAGCCTAACCAAACTATTAGAGATCGACATACCGCCTTTACAAAAAATATTTAACTACTGGACCGATTTGAAAAATTCTTTCACCATTAGAATCCTACATTATCCCTGATGAACATAGGCTATAGTATATTTTCAAAAATATTAGGGATCCGTATGAAAACATCGATAATGTAATCCAAAGTGTGAAAAAATTAAAAAAAAATCCTTATATTGCGTTTGCTGCGGAAATTATTGACAATAGAGCAAAGTAATGTACTACAGTTTTAAAGACGACATCAATATCTACAAAAAAGTATGCAATACTATATGTCTAACTATTAGGGATCCGTATGAAAACTTCGATAATGTAACCCAACGTGTAAAAAAAAAACCAAAAAAATCCTTATATCGCGTACGCTGCTGTAATTGTTGACAATAGAGCAAAATGATGTACTACAGTTTTAAAGAGAACATCAATATCTACAAAAAAGTATGTAATACCATACATCTCACTATTAGGGATCCTTATGAAAAATTCGATAATGTTACCCAAGGTGTAAAAAAATTACCTTTATCATTATTACATCCGTGCGACGCCGGGGCGGACTGCTAGTACGCAATAAAATTAAAGGAAAACTCTGGATAAGACTAGACTGGCTTTTATACTTACAAGTTTACAAGAAGAAATAGTTGAACGATTAACTTTATTCTAATCGAACATTACACAAATTGAATAAACAAATTAACAAATTAAATAAACTAAAATATTAATTTCGCTCAAAATTTGATAAAAATATAATGCATTGGACTAAGAGTGGCGGTGATACCAGCGCACACGTCGCTAGATGGCGCTGACTGTATTTTAAACGCGCTTACGATTTGTTTTTATAATACAAAAACAACTCATAAAAAGAAAAAAAAAAACTGTGTCAAATAAGAAAATCTAATAAAATAAATCAATAAGCCCACGTTTCTACAAAAAGAAGTGAAATCCCACCAAAAACATTCTGTAAAAAACTAGCCAAGTCTCGATGGAGCTGCTTGTTTATCTCTAAAAAGTAATGAAATCTAGACAAAGTCGTGTCAAGTCTGAGGTTCTTTACTGCGATTTCTTTATTATTATAGAATGTTATGTGACTTGGCCGTCAAAATACGTCTGTTTTATGTTAGATCGGTGGTCGATTTGACGCTCCAAAAAGAAGACAGCAGAAGTCAGCATTGTCAATGCTGAATGCATGTGTTGCACGATCAACAACAGCCTAAACTAAGACACTAGCGTCCAATTACCAATACCTGTATTGGCTATTATCTTGCATAACAAACAACAGATATAACATTACGTGTAAACAAAATTGACTTGTACCCACTAACGTATAAAGAATGTTCAACGGCCAAGTCACACAACATTCTATAATAATAAAGAAATCGCAGTAAAGAACCTCAGACTTGACACGACTTTGTCTAGATTTCATTACTTTTTAGAGATAAACAAGCAGCTCCATCGAGACTTGGCTAGTTTTTTACAGAATGTTTTTGGTGGGATAAATTTCTAGATGATAAACTTAGAATACTACATTTTTTTTTTATAAATACATTCTTATAATACCTACATTATAACATCAAATTCAAATTCAAAAATCATTTATTTCAATAAAATCACAAGGATCACTTTGAAACGTCTTAGGAACTAGGTGAAGCTACGCCGATTCCACGCGACCAAGCCTAGAAGAATCAGGCAAGGCATCCAGACGCAAACCAGACATTACATTCAACACAAAGTTTCAAGACAAAGTTTGTCCTGGGTGGGATACAAACCCAAAACCTACAACGTAAAACCTTTTAAATTTGTCGTCCTTAGGTCGCGCGACAGGTCACGTGATCGCTCCCGCGGCTCGGCGTCGCCGCGCGACAACAGATTGGATATCAATGACGCGTTCAAGCGTAGATGTCGTGACTTTGACGGTAAGCATTTTATATTAACACCTCTGACTAACCCCTTTAGACATGTTCAATTATCTGAGCGCCTGGAGATCTGAGAGAATTTCTACCGTACTTGGGGATTACAGTCGTAATCCTATTTAATTTCATTTACACATTTTTAAATTAAAAAGTAATATAGTAGACATCATCTCGAACCTCCAGGTCTTCAGATCTTTGGAGATGTCTAAAGGAGTCCAAACATAACACATTAATTAAACCTTAAATAAAATACAATGAATTACTGTTCTAACATTTTTTGGTTAGTCAGAGGCAAGTCCAAACATGATATTATTGAATGAAACCTTAATAAAATGTATCGATTTTCAGAGAAAGGCTACTGCATGCGTGGCGACCTCTGCCAATGGGACCACGGAGTGGATCCTGTCGTTCTAGAAGATGCTGCATTATCCTCTGTGCTGACTATGCCTCACCCTGTACCAGGTATGTTGTGTCGATCTCAAACTCGTACTTTGGCGCAAACGTCTTAGGAGCTAGGTGAAGCTACGCCTTTTCTTCGCGAGAATTGTCTAGAAGAATATACCGTGTTATATTTACTATGATGAACCACCTCAAGATCCGGGATTTCAAAGACATTCACACTAATATTGAACTATACATGCGGGTCGGCTAGTAGTTATATAAATGTTTTTCAATGAAGCTGTAATATGTATTTTGTTTCCAGAATACAACCCCTTGGCCCCCGACATCTGGATGGCCCCTGGCTTCCCCCCCTACCCCCCACCGCCCCCCCACCACCCTCCTCGCGAGCTCATCCCCATACCCAGGTACGCAACTTAACTTATTTACCTTACCCACAATAGGTAAACCATTTAAGTTGAATCACTTCAGACGGTGCTAAATTCAAAAAAGTCGTGATCGTGATCCGACTTAAATGGTTTATAAAATAGCAATGAAATAGGACACGACTACAATCCCCAAGTACGGTAGACATACTCCCAGATCTCCACGATCTCTTACTCCTGCAAAATGTGAGCATGTGCCGAATTCAATGTTTGGACGTGTTTTTGACTACTCACTTTAGATCTGACGCGCATGTAGATCTGAGAGAATGTCTACCGTACTTGGGAATTATTATAACTATATTAGTCGAGATCCAATTTTATTGAAACCGTTTTTTATTATTATTATGATTGATTTTTTTTGATCGAAATTAACAGCGGGAGATAACGCGCCCTGACAACCGTGATGTGTGCTTCCCCGCATGCTAACTTTTACGGAAGTGCTTTGACTGATGTGGTTTACCTTTTATCTTGTTTATTCAGGGTGCGACACGAAGTACCTATTCCAGGAACACCATTGGCACCGTTGCCACCAAGACATCCACCACCTTCTAAGAAGAACTTTGACTATAATAGGATCGGTGAGTTTCTTTTTATCGGTGGACATTTTACTAAGATCTAAACTAAGCAAAGCTTGTATGGAAACAGAATTGATGATAGAATATACCTACTTTAATTTAAGTTGGCAAGTTATAACAGAACTGACAAAAATTTGAAAAAAAAATCCAAATTAAAATAATTTTTTTTTTTTTTTTTTTTTCCATTTTTATCTGCAATCAGTTCTCCAGAACTATGAGCAGGTGTGTTGTGAGCGCTTGATATTTTCGGATGAGTGGTCCATTGACCACTTTGTCCTCTCATTATGACCCGAGTTCGAGTATGTGGTTCCTCTTTAGCCTCTTGGGGTATTTGATGGTGTTTAATTCAGTTGCAAGAGGATTTGGATGCCTCTCAAGTCTCAGCTTGTAGGCAGTAAATTAAAATAAATGCAAGGAAATTTTCACCAATATTGAGGTGATTTTTAGGGTTCCGTACCCAAAGGGTAAAAACGGGACCCTATTACTAAGACTTTGCTGTCCGTCTGTCTGTCACAAGGCTGTATCTCATGAACCGTGATAGCTAGACAGTTGAAATTTTCACAGATTATGTATTTCTGTCGCTGCTCTAACAACAAATACTAAAAACAGAATAAAATAAATATTTAAGTGGGGCTCTCACAACAAACATGTTTTTTTTTTGCCGTTTTTATAGATACTGGTACGGAACCCTTCGTGCGTGAGTTCGACTCGCACTTGGGCGGTTTTTTTTCTTTATGCTTAAAAAAAAACTTGTCTCTCGCCCGCTACCAAGTTATCGTTAAGATTTGTGACAACCTGTAGATGTTTGACAATATTTGTTTCAGGAATGCGTCCCCCTCTACCGGCCAACGCCATAAACTGTTCGTTGGAAGTGAAGAAGGTACCTCGCGGGATGAACGACATCACACATCTGAACAATCACTTTAGCAAGTTTGGAAAGATTGTCAACATACAGGTAAATCCTTCTATACTAACATTATAAATGCGATATTAACTCTGTCTGTCTGTCTGTGACGTTATCACGACCAAACCGCTGGGCCGATTTCGATAAAATTAAATATAGAGATAGTTTATAGTCTTGGGACAGAAATAGGCTACTTTTTTTTCCAAAATTTTAAATAGATTTTCAGGACATTATTACAACAACGGGAAATTACTCACGTAAATGATAAATTGTGCGAGACGGCAATGCGAGCAGGGTAGCGCGCGCGTTATGGTCCACTCACCCTGAAGAAGATTCTCTAGATGAATCGAAACATTGTCGGTGTCCTCATTGACAATTTATCATTTACGTGAGTAATTTCCCGTTGTTGTAATAATGTGTAGTACAACTCACGAAAGTTTTGAAAGTGAAATAGATTTTCAGGAATTTCAAAGTTTTACGATGAAGTCGTCAAAAAATCGTTTTTCTGAATCTACTCTAATTGCTGTTTGTTAGTCTCGCTACAACTCAAAAACGGCTGGACGGATTCGGTTAATTTGGTTTTTAAAATGTTCGTGGAAGTTCAGGGAAGAATTAAATGGAGAGGAAATGCGAGGACAATAGTAAAAACAAAATTTTTCTATACATACATACAAACTCACAAAGTTTCACATTTATAATATTATTATCATTATTAGGATGCCTGAACAAAAAACGGCCTACAATAAAATTCAAAAAAACATCTCCAAAATCTTCGATCTCATTGAAATAGATATCTTTTGACTTTAACTAAACCTAAACTACTTTTGCTTTCCACAGGTGTGCTACGAAGGTGACCCCGAAGCGGCTCTGATCACATTCTCGAATCCAACGGAGGCCAATGTGGCCTACAAGAGCACAGAGGCCGTACTCAACAACCGATTTATTAAAGTGTTCTGGCATAACCCTGATGTAAGTATTTCTACATAGCTTTTGATATCATTTTTATACTTTTGATTATCATTTTTTAAATTAGTTTTTTAGTTTAGCTATTACTAGCTATTAGTTGATAGTAGCTCTGCCTTCTGCGCTGTAGGTTGTGGGTTCGATCCCCACCCAGACAAATACTTGGGTGATGAACATCTAGGTCCCATATGGCTAAACGGCCCTGTGTGAAATAAATAAATATTGGTTGACATTTCACACAGCGCCATCTAGCCCCAAGCTAAGCAAAGCTTGTACTATGGGAAGCAAATAAATGTCCACTAATATTTATTTATTAACTTGCAGAATAAACAAGAAAACATGGCGCCATCGAACCAGCAATCCAACAAGCCAGCGGAACGGCCCAACTCTCAGCACCCAATGTCCCACAACAAGGTTTTCATCAACAAGGAGAATATCAAGGCGACCGCGGATACCAAGCAGCTGCAGACCGATAAGGTACGGGTTCGATGCTTTGACGAGCACTCAGAAATAATAATTAATTAATTGTTTGCATTGAATAAGCTCCGAAACTACTGGACCGATTTTTAAAATTCTTTTACAAATTCAAATTCAAATTCAAAAATCATTTATTTCAATAAAATCACAAGGATCACTTTGAAACGTCTTAGGAACTAGGTGAAGCTACGCCGATTCCACGCGACCAAGCCTAGAAGAATCAGGCAACTAACACGGCTTGGGGTCTACCTTTTTTTTATGATCCTTTCCTTACCATTAGAATTCTACATTATCCCTGATGAATATAGACTATAAAAAAGTAGCTTATATATTAAACTAGCGACCCGCCCCGGTTTCGCACGGGTGCAAAGCTGATTCCTATAAACCTTCCTCCTGAATCACTCCATCTATTAAAAAAACCGCATCAAAATCCGTTGTGTAGTTTTAAAGATATAAGCATACATACAGACGCGGGAAGCGGGAAGCGACTTTGCTTTATACTATGTAGTGATTAAATAAATAATTAAAATGATCGTAAAACCAAACTCCTCCGAAACGGGTTGACCGATTTTTTTTTGTATATATTTGTTAGGTATGAGAATAGGTCTAGGAATAAGTGATAGGGGTGCCGTAAAGTTCTGGATAAAGAGAAAGTGCTTTTTTCTGTCGGATTATTGAAATTCGACAGGACAACGTCTGTAGGGACAGCTAGTAATCTTCTAAATCTCTATCCAGGAACAAAAAGAAGCGAACGGAACCACAGAGGCCAAGAAGGAAACAGTCCAGAACGCGGTAAAACCAGCGCCGGTTATGGACAAGAGCAAGCGAGTTATGGACATGTACAAACGCGGACAGGAGTTGCTCGAAACTCAACTGCATCAGCAGATTTTACTCATACAGAAGCTGGAGTCTGGTAAGTTATGCACACACGTACATGCACACATACACACACTCATGCAAATACACACTCAAACATAAACATACACAATCATACGCACACATACACACACATGCATAAACAATCATATACACACGCATACAAACACATACATACATGCGCAAACCTGCTCACGTGCGCACACGCACATAGAAACGTACATATACACACACACATAATCATACACAAACACACACATAATTATACACACGCACTCACATAAACATACACACACGTACACACACACTCACACTCACACAGAAACATACACACACAAGCATGACAGATACAATCACATTCAAATGTTTGTGCCTTGATCAAGCCCTTATGACCAAATGGATTTAGCTGACACTTGGAATGCATAAATTTCGTTTAGTTATTATTTCCTGAAATAGTCAAACATCCTCACAAACTTTCCGATTTGTAATATTAGTAGGATTATTTAAAAACATTGTATAATATTCTACAGGTAACGTGACGGGAGCTCAAAAAGCTGCCTTAATGGAAGCCATCAACTCTGCCCAAGAAGGCATCGAGAAGCTAAGGAAGGAACTAGTGGCATATAACGGAACACTCAAACAGATGCAGGTGTGTACAGTGCACGGCTGCTGGTGTGGCACGCGTGTTACATTTAGAATACAAGGCTAGAAATTGTGTCTAGCGGAAGTTCAGAACCAGAAAACACCCTTAGAGGTGGACCTATGACCATCAAAAATTAAGAAAACATTCTGTAAACTTTAATCTTATATTTATTTAAAAAATTAAAATAAATAAAAAAAAACTTCCATGTATCTCATCACAACTCTGAAACTAATCTATCGCGAAACATACATAGTTATTCAGGTATAATCTAAGGGTGCTCTAAATCTACACTTCCGCTTGGTACTATTTTTTTGGGACAGCCTGTTTAAGAGTAAACACGGCATAAATCAGACAAACGTAGTACTATCATTGCAAAAAATTAATACATATTTTACCAATGTTTTTCAATTTTTCACTTGTAATTGTTTATTTACGTGTAAATTGCAACAGTTTTAAACAGAAAAAGTAAACTATTAAATAAGTATGTACGTATTATATTAAAATAATAATACGACATGAAAAAGATAGCTGGGGTCGTACCACAAGCTTCTAAAGTAATATCGAAACAATATTACTCGCGGTGCGAAAGAGACAACGCTATACGAGTTCGTATTACGCATTGTCACTGCACCGTGAGTAATATTGTTAATAATAAATAATAATAATAATAATAATAAAAATGTCGATCGCAGGAAGAGACGGTAGCGCGGATGTCTCGCCTACAACTGAACCAGGTATTTGGACGATGGATGCGTGCGCGCATGCGTTTGTGCATATTAAAACACCATGTATAATCTCTTGTTATAAACACCATGTATACCATAAAACACCAACAAAGCTAGCATGAGGGTTTACAAAATATTTACCAAAACACAATTCTATAGAATAATAAATATCTGCATTTTGAACATCCATGTAATCTCTTATTAAAAACATCATGTATAATATTATGCCATCAGCAAAACTAGCATGAAGGTTTACAAATATTTAGCAAAACATAAGTGTAATAAAAATCTATTATTTTTATAAATTACGTTTAAAAAAAACTAAAATTTAAATGGGAACAACTTGGAATTATTCTCTACACAATAAAAAAAAACATTGTAGTCACCTGGTAAAAATATATGCTCGGTCACACATAAAAACAAACAACAAAAAAAAAATTAATGTTAACATGTAAAATTGGGAACCTCTTTTTTCGTCGGTTAAAAATCTTATATAAAAGAAAGTCGTGTTAGTTACACTATTTATAACTCAAGAACGGCTGTACCGATTTGGCTGAAAATTGGTGGGAAAAGCTACCTCAGCTTAGAACCAGGAAATAAACATAGCATACTTTTTATAACGGGAACGGGAACTTAACAAAACATTTGTTAATTCTAAAGCGATACGAAGTTCGCCGAGTTAGCTAGTCGTTTATAAACTTAATCGTTTTATCCAATGGACTATATACATTAGGTTGGTTCCACCGACTGACCGACCGACCGACCGACCGACCGACCGATCGACTGACCGTTTGACCGACCGACCGATCGACCGATAACTTCACATGAAGTTTTTATCATTAAAGCACTATTAAATTATATTATATTTATACTATAACCTTTGTGCGTGTGTGAGTTCGCTCTGTCTCTTTCGCTCCAAATTAGTGTAATTTTTAGTTTTTTTAAACAGCGCATGCGTTCTATCATCTATCGTCCATGTTTGTTTTCAACCATCTGTATCCATCACTAATTAAGGCAAGATTTATATAAGACCGGGCCGGAGACTTTAGTTAGTAGACGGGCCCGGATTGGACGACACGGATCAGGCACTGTTAAATATAAAATGCTTCATACAAAATGTATGTAACGTTTCAAATCCGTGCCCCGTCCGGGCCATGCACACGGCCCGCCTCGGACACGGCCCGTTCTAATATAAATCTACCCTAAAGCTGTAAATATTTGGTAAACAATCATTGACAGCGATTCTGCTGACACCATAAACTAACTTAAATATGTTAATGAACGATCTTGTTCTGTTCACGTTGAAGTCTAAATTAGCGCGAACTTTAGTGACATCTTAAAATTTTACTAGTTTTGGCTATGTTTACGATTTTCACAATGTGATTTAAAAACGTCAATCTAAAGCCGTATTTGCACTAGGGGAGATGTCACAGGGATATATCGTCCGACATGTCCGGCGATATCCCTCGTCGTCCGACTGTCGAGGGACATGTGGATAGAGTCTGTGCCGCGATCAGTAAATGTCGCATGCGGTGTGGACCTAGGTTCCCAAGTGCAATTGTGACTTATATTTAGTCAACGTGTAAATTGGTGTTGATTAATATGAATGGATAACACTTGGATGTATAAAAATATAATTCAAAACCCTAAAAATTACTAACCTATTAAAATCTTAAGAGATTTTAAGTTGTACGTAATTTGGACTTTATTTACAAAATAAGATCGTCTTTGACTTAATTTTAGTTGGTTTGTGACTACAACAGAATGGCCAACATCATCATCTCGTAATCTTTAGTGTATATAGAATCTGGTATTCTAGAACCTTCCTTGGCTTAGCTAGTTTAAGCTTTGATAGCTTAGGCAAAGATAGTAAGAAAACCCGAATTACCTCATTGTTTAATAAAATATATACACTAGCTGACCCGTGCCCGCTTCGTGCGTAAGACATTTCTAATACCATCGTTGACTTTTTTGTAGACGTTTTTAAGGTGTACAATACTGTAGTACATTATTTTGATATATCTCGTGGGGTTCAGCCAGCATTTGCAATGTAAGCGCAAAAAATGTGTTTATTTACGACATCACATTAGAAACCTCTAAAATTATCAGTGTTTCTCTACTATATTATGCATGTATTATACATAGAAACCTTCTTGAAACCTTCTTGAATCACTCTATTTATTAAAAACCGCATCAAAATCCGTTGTGTAGTTTTAAAGATATAAGCAAACATACATACATACATACATATTACATACAGACGCGGGAAGCGGAAAGCGACTGCTTTATACTATGTAGTGATTAAAAAGAAATGAAATAGGATCACGACTGTAATCCCCAAGTACGGTAGACTTCTACTCAGATCTACAGCCGCTCATTGCCTTGGTGATGTCTATAGGTAGTCAGAGACACGTCCAAACACATGATCATATTTAATAAAACATGCGAACACTACAGCTAAATAAACCTAACATCGCTAGTTTAAAAGGCCTTTGGTTTGGTTGTGTTTGTGTTTTGTATTAATAACGTCTATTTAAATAACAAATACATTTATATGAATATGTAAATATATAAATACGTTTATTTAATTATGTAAATAGTAATAATAACGGGGGAAAATCTTCTACAGATATCTTTATTTTGAATATCCTTAAAGAGAATGGAAAGAAAAGATCTTTGCCAGTCTATAGTTAGTAAAATAATCAACTAAATATTATTGTCTTTTGACAGTTATTTCAATGGGTACATAACATTTGAAGCCTGTCCTGCGAATGCCGCGCTGTGTTTGGTCACACCTCTAGAAACACTTTCAGTAATGATTTTGTAGGCTCTAAAAATATATCTACTTCAAAATATTTTAAATACAGCGACATCTCAAGGGTATTTAAGACAACTCCCGAAAACTGAAACAGAATATTCAGATCTTGATAAATTTTTGCCAAAAAAACAATCTTTTCCATTTCATAATTTGGTATTTTTCTAAAATCAGATTGCCATTATTTTTTATTATATTTTTTTTGCCTATAGCATTGGCATTATCATACTAGAACATCATATTTTTCATCGTTTCGAATCAAACTCAAAGACGAAAGGTATTTATTTCAATAAAATCACAAGGATCACTATGAAAAGTAAGAGCTAGGTGAAGCTACGCCTGTTCCTCGCGACCAAGCCTAGAAGAATTAGGCAACAAACAATAGCACTTTTTTTTCAATGATCCTTTCCTTAAGACGAGTAATAAATGTTTTTAATGAATGCAGAATCGTTCAATTTCAATAACAGCAAAACATTCAGTTATGTTTTTTATGACAAAAGGATTTTATCTAGATAAATTATAGACAGAAATACGATTGGTGAAACTTTTCTCGATAGATTTATTTTCCAAAGTTGGCTCTTCAAAAACACTAGTTTAGTTTTTAATCAAAACTATGAATAGCCAGTTAATTCTTCTATTCTATATAATTATTTAGATAATCATACTAGCTAAGTAAATTATAGACAGTTTCTTATTAAGTTTGATGGTTTTCAAGATAATGCTGTTTTATTATTTTTCAAACTATCGTGATTGATAAAGACCCGTGTCAAAATCTATAGTTAATGCTGTTTTATCACTTTTTCCGTCTTATCCGGGTAGACTCGGTCCATACAAAAAACTAAACATTACACATATCACCTTAATGCTATGTAGAGTGAACATAAGCTATTTGATTTTCACTAGGGCCATTGGTAAGGGTTGTCATCAGTTTTGCGAAGTAGTTTTAATATAAATAGTGATATTTTTTTGCCTACAGATCAACGCGAAAAAGCCGAAAACCAGAGAGGAGGCCCAGAAGGAGATATTGGACGCTGAATTGGATATGTTCAACAAGCAACAGGTAAATTCTACTAATATTATGACTACTGTTTCAAAAAACTAAATAGAAAACCGACGAAAATGTCTCGATCAATCGAAAAGTCAAGGGACGATATTCGTTTTATAAGTTTTATGATCTGTGTGATGTAACTATTAGTCCTATATTAATATAATATAAATGGGACCAACTTGTGATTATTCTCTACACAATAGAAAAAAAATCATTCAAATCTGATCACCAGGTAAAAAGATATGCGTCATATGGTCATACGTAAGAAAAATAATTAAAAAAATATACGCGTCATCTTGAGAACATCCTTGGTTTATCGTTGGTTAAAAAAAATATATATATCACGACTGTAATCCCCAAGTACGGTAGACATCCTCTCAGATCTCTAGGCGCCTAGATCCTTAATATGTCTAAAATGGGTAGTTAGAGGCACGTCCTAACATTACGTTTGGCACATGTCCACATTTTACTTTCAATATTTGATAGGCAAGCCTATCACCGCTTTATTGTACACCAGAAGTAAACAAAAAAACCATTAAACAAATAGTTTTCTAAAAACGTACAATGGGCGGCCTTAACGCTAGAAAGCGTTTTCGTCCAGGCACAGACACTTTAATGGGTATTTATTTTTATTATATTTTCACAGGAAGGACAAGACGTGACAGATCTTATGAAGAAAGTTTCCGAACTCAGAAAACAGATGGCGTTAAACTTTCCCGTACACTCAAACATAAGGAGACCAATATCTGCTAGGTAAGTTTTTTAATCTATACTAATGTTATAAATGCGAAAATAACTCTGTCTGTCTGTCTGTTACGTTATCACGCCCAAACCGCTAGGTCGAATGTGATAAAATTTGATATAGAGATAGTTTAGTCTTGGGACGGACATAGGTTACTTTTTTACCAAAGATCTCTTATGATTTTCAGAAATTTAAAAAGTCCTCAAAAATAGATTTTTTAAATCTGCGGATGAAGTCGCGGGTAAAAGCTAGTATATAATACATCTATAAATCTTTTGTGTCATTCGATAGTAAGTTTGACCATTTGTATCCGTATCCGTTATCCAGTATCCGTTTGAAGCTGAAATTTGCATACACTTTTAGTTCTCGTGACAATACAATAATATGGTGACAGCGAACTGATCTGGATGGAGTCAGGAGCTGTTCAACACACACAACGGAACTTTTTAGTAAATAGTTTGATTGAAGAAAAACTTTGCATAACTGTCAAGTTCCAATGACAAAGTAATATTATGTGGCAGATGTTAGCGCGCTGCTCTGATTTCTAGCTCGAAGGAGGATTTTACAAAGCTTGCTTGAACAACAAATTTTTGACTGAAAACTTAAGGACCAGACATTGCGAGGCAATCGAGCGCGGCATTCGCAGGACACAAGTTTCGATCGATCAAAGCCGCGAGCCACCTGCCTCGCTCAAACGGTGTTATTGTTAGTTCGCACGGCAAACTTGTATCTTGCGAATGCCGCGCTATGTCTGGTCACACCTTTAGATTAGTGCGCTCGTTAAATTAAAATACATTATATTCGTTTATGTGTGTAATGTTATTTCAAGCTGCTACAAAATTGTGAAAAGAAAGTTGAGGTAAGTACTTTAGTAAAGTTTTTGACAAAAAAAATGCAATCATGTACGGAAGACATGACTTAACTTAGTTTGGGGCTAAATGGCATTGTGTGAAATATACAGCAATATTTATTATTATTATTGCGACCTGTCGCGTATGGAATGCTAACTACTGCAAAATGTGGGCATGTGCCAAATATAATGTTTGAACGTGCCTCTGACTACCCCTACTAGACATCTTTAAAGGATCTAAGCGTCTGGAGATCTGAGTTGATGTCTACTGTACTTGGGGATTACAGTCGAGACCCTATTTATTTTGTTATTTTTTTACAGAGGCGGCCGTTTCAATCCGTCAATGCGTTTCACGCGAGGCGCCACCAATCACGCGCCAAAAACATTCTCCACTAACACTTCGGTGGATCACCGGCCGAAGGCTCTGCTCATATCTGGCTTTGAGACTGATGAATTGGATTCACTGTACACACACTTCTCTGTAAGTATTAAAAATTACGCGTTAAAAATTAACAAGAAAGCGTTTCGACCAATCAAAAAGTCATGAGACGCTATATGTCATTATCCTCCTGCCCTTATCCCACTTAAGTGGGGTCGGCACAACATGTGTACTTCTTCCATTTCCTTATATCAGCCGTCATCTCATCACTCTCTCCTTTCTTACTCATTTCATCTTTCACACAGTCCTCCATCGTTTCTTCATCCATTCACATTTATACCTAAGGGAACGTACCCCTACTACGTGACCCATTTTTTTTCCCAGCTCCCGCCTCGGTTATCACCGTAGTATTTGCTAAGACCAAGCTTACTGGTCAAGTGCGATTCGAACTCACGCACTAAGGTTTCCGTACCATTATCTATAAAAAACGGCAAAAAAATCACATTTGTTGTATGAGAGCCCCATTTAAATATTTATTTTATTCTGTTTATAGTATTTGTTGTTATAGCGGCAACAGAAATACATCATCTATGAAAATTTCAACTGTCTAGCTAGGACGGTTCATGATTTACAGCCTGGTGACAGACAGACGGACAGCGGGGTCTTAGTAATAGGCTCCCGTTTTTATCCTTAGGGTACGAAAATTGAATAATTTTGAATGTTGAATATTTTTGTAGCAATTCGGGGAGGTTAGCAGCAAGGAGGTGGACTTGGCTGTACCCCAGCTGGTTCTTCAGTACAAGGCTCGCAGTCACGCCGAGCAAGCTATGCTGCATGGCAAGAACTATAATGATAGAACATTATCCGTGAGTATACCCCTTATGACAATTACTTCTGCCCTGTAGTACCTGAATAAAAAGTAGCCTATTTACTGTTAATGTCGAGACATACCTTTGACTAGCCCCTTTAAGGGTCATCCATGAATAACACACAATGATCACAGCTGGTAACATTTGTAAGACTTCCTCCTCCCTAGTATGAAATTACATTTAATGTAATATGCAATTTGTTAAAATATAAATTAAATAATTTCGTGTAATTTACTGATTTACTTATAATATAAAATGCTATGTAAATTACCTTTAATTTATTTTCCCGACATTTCGGCTATGTTACAATACAATAGCCATGGTCGCGGGCAGACTCAAAATCTATAGTGACGTCTACTAATCACGATAGTTTGATAAATAAAATGCTATGATCATGTCATCATCTTTTGTATGAACATGCGATTTCTTCCAGATAACTTGGGCGCTCAGCACTAAGGCCGCCGTTGGCGTAGTCGAGGCGAAGCGGATTCACAACGGGGACTTCAACGAGGACCATAGAGAAGAGGTAAATCACTTTAAACATATACGACGCGACAAGATACGACACGACACGACACGAATCGACATGACAGGACACGACAGCACAAGACACGACGACTTTCCAAAACAATAATAGTTTGCAAGAATACATGATCGTTCATCAATATATTTTTAATTGCAGTATAGTAGGATAAGTAGGACAGTAGAATTAGTAGTATAGTAGGAGTTATAGGATAGTAGAATTAGTTGGATAATAGGACTTTTATGATAGTACTATAAGTAGGATGGTAGGATTAGTAGTATTAGGATTGATATGTTAGTGGAATAATAGAATTAGTATTTAATATTATAGTAGTATATTTTATTTTCAATGGTGTAGTACTATATTATACCCACATATAAATCTATGATAGTATTTTAGGATAGTAGGATTAATCTTACCATTGCCTACCCCCACAGCCGCAGACATCGGAAGCGAACCTGCTGCGCTCGGATGAAGAAGACGACGAAGAAACGCACGAGGCTCGATCATGGAGACGTTGACACACGAGAAAAACCATGGGATAGTCCTAGTATAGTACTTATTCATAGGCTATTTTTTCACTGATATATAAATTGACCGTTAAAACTAACATAACATGGGCGTTTACCGACTTGGGACGTTATCTGATTACCCCCTGACGTCTGAGGATACTGACCGTTAAAACTGACATTGGCCGTATACCGACTTGAGATGTTATCTGACTAACTTCGTTAACTTCCGAGGATTATAGCGACGACGGACGTTTTGAGAGGATGTCTGAAGGGATAGTCAGTAGACAGTTAAAAGTTGCGGGTCATGCCCGGTGCGTTCAGAGTTCAGAGTGTTGTAGGTCGTAATTTCTGTGGCCCCCTACTAAGACCATCTGTTATCCACGAGCACGGTAGACATACTCTCAGATATCAAGGCGCTTGGTTCCTTGAAGATGTATGAATGTGGTAGTCAGAGGCACGTCCAAACATAGTGTAACTAGGTTGAAATTAACGGTACCGGTTTATATGTTAGTGAATGTTAGCCTTAGGCCCTTATAATAATCAGTGTAAAGTTATGTAACTATACAAGGTTTATTAACCGGGGGGTTAGTGTTAATTTAATGTCAAAACAGCTGTCACAGTTTAACATTGTCAAATTTCTGGGTTGTATTTCTCGAGTTGTGAAACTTGTGAATGTAATGAGAAATGGTCCAGTTAATCTTTAACAAAATAGTCAAAATTATTGATGGTATTAGATTTGACAGCTCTTTTGATGTATAGCTTATTTGTAATATTAGGAGCAGAGATTCTTATAACACCAAATTGACCGGACTTAGACTTAGAAGCTAAATGACTTCTACACGACCGTTCTGGGGTTCACTTCATACATACATACATACACACAAACATACATAGATACAATATATTATACTGATATTATAAATGCAAAAGTTTCTCTGTCTGTGACGATATCACGGCCATACAGCTGTGCCGATTGTCATGTAATTTCATACAGAGATAGTTCAAAGTCTTCGGACCATCGACTACACAGCCCAAAAAGACACCGCATGCAAGGCGAACATTGACATCCAAAAGGTCAGTCTTATACGGCCGATAAAAAATACCGCGCGTCAAACCTGCAGTAGTACCGACCACTTCCTTGACCCGTGCACATCTCGTCTGTTTATGCTAAAAAACCATTACCACAAGCTCAAGTTAGACTGGTTCTTTCCTTGTCGATAGTGTCAATAAAGTCAATAGTGTTGTATCACTACTCAATAATTGATGATCGATAAACCTACATAGTAGTAACAACAACAGTTGGACCTAACTAGTAAAACTACTTATTGCCAACTAGCTTCCGTCCGCGGCTTCGCTCGCGTTGTACCTACATGGATATGAAGTAAAGTAACCTATTTGCTATTCGCATTTATCATATTATCGCTTTAGAATTAGTTCGCGTTCGCGTTCGCGTTCGCGTTCGCGTTCGTGTTCGCGTTCGCGTTCGCGTTCGCGTTCGCGTTCGCGTTCGCGTTCGCGTTCGCGTTCGCGTTCGCGTTCGCGTTCGCGTTCGCGTTCGCGTTCGCGTTCGCGTTCGCGTTCGCGTTCGCGTTCGCGTTCGCGTTCGCGTTCCCGTTCCCGTTCCCGTTCCCGTTCCCGATCCCGATCCCGATCCCGATCCCGTTCCCGTTCCCGTACTATCAAACCTAATAAAGCTCAAATGGACTCTACGTTCTTTTAACTTTTGTATGGGAAAAAGAAAAGGGCTGTTTTTAGGTTTTCCCGGCAATTATTCGATTTTTTTTTCACCTTTTAAACCTTCATAGACCTCCACGAATATTTAAAGACCAAGATAAAATAAATCCGTTCAGCCGTTTTCGAGTTTTAGCGAGACTAACGAACAGCAATTGATATTTATACATTTACCATTTTAAACACGTGTTTAAAATGGTGAAGGAAAACATCGCATCGTGAGGAAACCAGTACCTAGTAAGTATTTTTATAAGCGGCGATGGGCTTGCAACCTGTCACGTATGGACTGCTAACTACTGCAAAATGTGGGTATGTGCCAAATATAATATTTGGACGTGCCTCTGACTGCTATCGACAACTCATGTCAACACTTCCCATCCCTAGTGAATCACGTCATTTTGAAATTAGAATGCTTTTTCCGGCTCCCCCCGTACCTCATACCTCACTGACTTGACAGAGTTGTTTGTTTGAAGAAATGAAGCCATTAGGCGTCTATTAGGCTATGTAGTCGATGCTTCGGACGGACATAGGCTACGTTTTTTTGACAAAATTTCTTTTGAATTTAAAAAATTTCAATGTTTTACGATAAAGTCTTCAAAAATCGATTTGAATCTATGCGGACATAGTCGCGGGCAAAAGCTAGTACATATTATGTAAAATCACGCCTGTTTGCCAGAGGGGTAGGCAGACCACTACTACGTTCCTGACATACCACTTTTTCTTCCAGATACTTAAAAAAAGTAGCCTATGTGTTATTCTGATGTATTAACTATATTACTGTAAAGTTTCATACTCACAAACTTTTGTATTTATAATATGACAGATAATGCTAACAACAGAACGGTTTGACTGCACGACCTGACTACATGCCTACATACTCATACGACTCGACATATGAACACAGTGCGCGGCATAGCGTCGTCGTAAAACGTCGCGCATTGTAATATAAACATAATAATTATGGCCTTGTTCAACAAATACTTATGATACATACTTAGCTAATTATATATAGGGGTTTGTCCGTTTGTTTTGAGTGCCGTTTGAGCGATTGATCAATTGGCTGTAGCAATAATGAGTGCGTTATAGACATTGTTATCAGAGCGAAGCAAAAAACAAATCCTTACAAAATGAAAAGTATAAATATTCACGATAGACAAATACTCGATAGCGTGCGATACTCTAGGCACCACAAACTAACTAGAAATACGCAAAATACGTTAGCGCTTATTCACAGAGACATACTTTAGATGTTCCGTGCTTTCCATTAGCCTAAACGAATCGTTAAATAGGCCATATAACTAATATGTGTACTTAAAGATCGTGAAATAGGCCCTGTAACTTATATGTAAACCTAAAGATATTAAAATAGGCCCTGGAACCTAACCCTGTAATAGTTGAACCTAAAATCGTAATTTAGGCTTTATAACTAATGTGAACCTAATGATCGTGAAATAGGCCCGATAACTAATATGTGAGCTTAGACCATATAACTAATATTTTTACTTAAAGATCGCGAAATAGGCCCAATAACTAATAATGTTAACAGACGATCGCTCATAACGGCACTCGGCTAGTTAAGCGATGAAACTTAAAAAGTTAGTTAAATTAAAACCTTGTAGTAAGTAAATACGTTCGAGAAAAAAAGTGCAAATAAGGTAATATCGTTGTAGTTATCTTTCTTATAGAAGCTAGATGTTTACAGATTGCGCGTGTAGTTATGGCATTAGGAATGACGTTGACATCATTAGGCCCTGGTATCAGAAGACTATGGCATATAGGGTGCCCCATAAGTCGACGTCAAGCCGGTAATGGATGATAGGCCCAAGTCAAAATAGGATAGGTCAAGTTATCAGAAATATATAAACAAAACTTGCAGTTCCTGCCACGCGTTGCTGTGTCAACAGATATCGCCATCTGTTAGAATATTTTGGAGCTAACAGATAATTGTGACTGCCAGATAATAAACAAATAATTTGCTATAAAATAATATTGCGACTATAAATTGAATGTAAGCTATCCTATTTTTCAAGTTGGATCAAACTGATTTGATTAAATCGGTTAAGTAGTTTAGGAGTCCATCGCGGACAAACAACGTGACGCGTAATATATAATATATATTAAGATAAGATAAGATATATAACTTTTTAATTATTTTTCTGATAATTATGATTACTTGGCCCATAACCCGTTTCTGGTTTGACGTCAACCTACGGGACATCCTGTAGAAAAGTAGGAAGGCGTTACATAGTTTCAGTCTATGTCAAAAAGTATTTATTTCATATATTCTAAAAGATATATACAGAATCAACTTTCAACTTACGTCAAACTTTAGATACCTTAGGTTACAAAATTGCAATTTTCATAATGATCTCTAATTTTTTAAAATAAAAATATTGTTTATGTTACTCGCTAATAATATAGCTGTTGATAGGTGAAATAATTTTTAAAATTGGTCTAGTAGTTGTTTATTTTATCCATTACAAACAAAAATACAAATTTTACCAAAATTAGTTTAGGAAAACCTAGTCTTCTGGTCCAAGGGTCTCTGACAGATAGAAGGAACGACGTTTTAGGGTACCGTATTCAAAAAATAACACAGACCCTATTGTTTTTACATTTCATACGTTAAGGGTGCGTTTCCATTGACGCGGAGCTGGGCGGAGGACCGTGAATTAGCCAATCGCAGTGTTCGAAATTTTTGGGTCAACTATTTTAATCACTGTGATTGGTCGATTCTCGGTCCACTACGCCCAGCTCCGCGTCAATGGAATAGCACCCTAAGCCACGAATACACTTGAGGACACAAAAAGCGCAAAAAATACGTTTATGTTTCAACAAATGTGGTACAATTAATTTTCAAACTAGTGATTAGTAGATATAACTATAGATTTTTACACGGGTTTTTATATATTTCTTTTAATTTATTAAACTGCCCGTGACCATGGCTATTGTAAATTGTAACATAGTCTAATCGTCGGGAAGAATACATTAAAGGCAATAAAGACCTATGTAAAAATCTGTAGTTATGTTAAACAATGTTATGAAACTTTTTACAGGCCACACTGATCATGTTGCAGCAAGGAAAGTGTCACGTCAAAATGTCGCGGGGCATGTTGGGAATATGTCCTTTAGTGTGTTCGTGCCTTTAGATTTTGAAAATGTTGCAATACATTGTGTATTTCGTTTTCAAAACGAATGTATTGAAAGTTACATATTTAATAAGTTATTATTATTGAAATAGTTTTATTTTTATTTTAACTTTTTATTAGTTTTTAGTCGTTTGTTGTTTTTAAATGTAATTATTATTAACTAATACTTGTTAGGATGGAATCTTAAACTGCAAGCTAAATGTATCATTTAAATTATTTATTAAAATCGGCTTACATACAAACGTAGTTTCTCGATTGCGCGGTGATTTTACAAACAGCTCTTTTTATAATGACACAACTATTTTATCATAGTTTTCTTAACGTCTAATTTGTGCTAAAGTGTATATTTTTGACAGCTTTTTACTGAAAAGCTGTCAAAATATCTATACTTCTTCGTTTCATTATTTTGACGTGTTTATAAAAGTTAAATAATAAATACTTCGCAAGGGTGTACTAATGAAGATTAAAGTCAAAATTTTAATACATTCGGTTACATTATTGCAATTTTCGTAGTGATGTCTAAATTTTTAGATGATCCAGTAGTTTTTTTATATTTTATTAATTAAAATCGTTTTTTTTTCTCTTTATAATATTAGTGTAGAATTGTCTCGGCATTGTCATACCCGCTAACGCTGAACTACGTTTGTATAGAAACTTATCGTATTAGCCGTTTAATTGTCCTAAAGTACACATCGTCGGAAAATGTGAAGTGTTCGGAATGATTGGTTAGCAAAAGATGGCGTAGAATTTACTCAATATAATAAATTAATAAATCGACATTTATACTCGCGATGGTTTTGATCAAATGGTCCGTGCAAATTGTATATCCTATCGGTAAGCTTGGAGTTACTATGACATCGTACCATGAGCGTACCATGTACGCTAAGACTATTAACGAAGAATATTTTAGATGTAAGGTTAATATCATGGTATGGTCAGGGAAGGGTGTTAGCAATAATATTTAATCTCTAGCGATCTATATTACATAAACTATGCAATATTTGTATAGTATAGTTAATACACTTGTATACAAAACTTGTATGCAAAACGTGTATTATAGATTGCAAGTCTGGGTTTACGATTTGGGTGTTGGCATATTATCTTGCATTGTTGGCCGTTTGATCAAAATATATAATTATAAGTAAAGTTAAGAAACTAAAATACAAATTATAGTGAGCATTAAGATTCCGTTTGTAAAAATGTTTGCTTGTTTTTCAGTAGGTTAAGGCGTTCGCTCGTATCAACTAGAGACTTTGTCGGCTCGGGGTTGAGTTGACAGCTGTGTAGAGCCGGGTTCGATGCCCGGACCGGGACAAATGTTTGCATGATCTGCGTATGTTTGTTCCGCGTCTGTGCGTCGTCGTAACATGGTACTAGAAGCTTCTGATACGGCGCAGAGATCTTATTTCGTGTGATTGTCTGTTGTTGCTAGTATTATAATAAGGCTTTTAAGTACACGCTTATCTTTAAAACGCGCTCGGTTTGTGTGGAAATGTCACCGCTAAGTGCGTCTTAAAATATTAAGCGTGAACTTAAAGTTTGGCGCAGATTAGTACTTACAAAGCTGAACTTAGCAAATTTACTTTATTAACAAAATACGGTTTGGATTTATCACGTGTTTTTTGAACAGCTTAACTTAAGTCTGAGCGGCTAAGTTTATCCAAGTTGACGCGAGTGGGTGATAAGAGAAATTCACTTGTAAAGATAGTTTTTGCTGAATTGAATTGAGAATGATTGCACATGTTTTGAGAAGCGGAAACTTGCCCGTTTTCGATGAGAGTTTAACAACTGACAGTTTACTCAGAGCTTATGACTTAATGCCTGTAATAGGCTATGGCTATTAAAAAAAAGAACTTAACTTATAGTTGTGAGAAACTAACATAATATTAAATTCAGCTGTTTTAAGTTGAATTAATCGCGTAGTTCTAATGGTCAATCTGAGTTGTAAATCTGGCTTTGACAGTTGGCTGTCAAATCGAATGAGTAGACCACAAGGACGGGTAGAGTTTAACGTATTTTCAGCGCGTTTATTGATGAAAAATATGCGCGCTAAATGTGAATTTGGCGCTGCAATAAACGCAATTTTGATGAGAGTATGATAAAAATATTAATGAAAATATGCTAGTACGAAAGCACCTTAATATCAGATTTCGTTTCGTAGATAAACATGTGCAAGTCTGTAAGGTCCGCGTGGTGCAAAGTTAATCTAAGCAATAATAGAAATACAAAAATAAATATTTAATAATGAATTAGTTTTGATACAGAGAAAAAAAAAACAATATTTGCAAGTGATTTATTCAAATATACATGTACAGTTAGTACCTTAGATATGTAACTGACTTAGTTTTTAGTGAAAAATGTAAAAATATATGGAAAAAACAAAAATACACAAATAAAATTTAATAACAAGCCAGCGAAAAGACAAGCGCGGCGTAAAAATATTTTTTCAAAGTCAGTACACATTATTTTTTAAGGCGGTCTATTCAAAAAACACATTGTGACATGTAACGCGTGAAAAAAGTGACTCGCGATTGGTTTATGTTTGTAAAAAAAGAATTTTGACCGCCAAATAAATGGTTTCTTGTTTCTTGACTGCGTCAAACGTTGGTTCTCATGCAGAAGAAGAAAGAAGATGGAGATGGAAGAAGAAATAATCGGAAGCGGTTAGTAATAGAAGAATCGGAAGTGGTTGGTAATAGTTGAACACAAGGTAACTGGTATATAGAAGAACCAGAAGAAGACTATTAAAAGTGTTGTTTTATTTTTATTTTTCATGTGTGTTACCTCAGAACTCCGTCATTTATATATTACTAGCTGTCCCGACAGACGTTGACCTTTTAAATTCATTTCTTCCATAAGAACCATCTGATAATAACGAATACAACAAAAAAAGAATTAGCGAAATCGGTTCAGCTGCTCTCGAGATTTACGCTAAGCAACACATTCAGCGATTAGTTTTTAATATTATAGATTTATATACTTTCCGTTTGGTCCCATTGTTATCAAAATCTAGATCTGATGATGGATTCCATGAGGGATTGAGGGAACTCCACAAATATTGTAGGCATACAAATAGAGATTTTAGTATTAAGGCCCTGTATGTCGACGATTGCTCTTTTTCGAAACGAAAAAAGGAATACTTCTGAACAAGCCACAACTCCTATTTTTATAAATATATTACTTCAGGTTCGTACCTAGATTTCTATTAAGCTGAAAACATAATAGCAGAAACTTTTCACGATAAAGATATTATTTCAAAATGATACGTTTTAGAATTTATGATCGAAATACTTTGATACCTACTATTATTGAAGATAGGTAATATGTAGATCTAGATTTCTACTAGAAAAGGTTTTTGATAAGTAATTATAAATAATTTATATCATTAATTTATTCGAAAAGCAAAGGCGGAAAATGGTTATGAGGGGTGGGTAAAGCTACCCCTATTACTTGCCTACGTAGGTACCAGCAACGCGATCTCATAAAAACTGTCGATAATATTTACGATACGCATACGCCATCTAGAGCTTGCCGTTGTTAACTGTCTTAGTCGTTTCTGCCGCGGTTTTAGGAACTGGCAGCGCCTTAACAGGAATAAGTCAAGCGTTTGCATTCAGAAAGTATCATTGAATGGAACTGGCGAAGAAGACTGCAGTTGGGCACTATAACTCCTAACTCACGTCTATACTTATTATTTTAATTGCGAAAGTAACTATTTGTCTGTTTCTGACGTTATCACGGCCAAACCGCTTGGCCGATGTTGATAAAATATCGTATAGAGATAGTTTAAAGTCTTGGGGCGGACATAGGCTACTTTTATCCCAAATTTTTTCTTTGATTTTCAGGAATTTCAATGTTTTACTATAAAGTAGTCAAAATCGATTTCCTGAATCTACGAAGTCGCGGGTTTAAGACCCTCAGATTCAATACTGCATTTTTATGGCCAAGAAACCTCAATAAATAAATAAATATTGGTGGACATCATCATATAGCGCCATCTAGCCCCAAACTAAGCTTATACTATATAACTAACTGATAGAATACATAAATATTTATTATGAAAATGTATGTAAATGTATTAAAGAGAATGTATGTATTTACAAAAATAAATATTTATGTATTAAACATCTATGTTCATCACACAAAGTGTTTGTGATGGAGATCGAACCCATAATCTACAGCGCAGAAGGCAGAGTTACTACCAACTGAGCTGTGAGGCCAGTCAATATTAAGTCTATTTTGTTTTTTAGTTTTTTAAACGTAATTATTTATTTATTTATGCGTGTTAAGACGAGTAATACAGTTTTTTTATAAATGCAGAATCGTTTTTTCTCAATAACCGCACACAGTTTTGTTTTAGGTATATGACAAAGATAACATAAGGATTTAATCTAGATAAATTATAGACAGAAACACGATTGGCGAAACTTTTCTCGATAGATTTATTTTTCAAAGTAGGCTCGGACTTTAATAACACTATTTTCGTTTTTACTTAAAACTATGAATAGCTAAACAGTTCATTTTTATATAATTCATTCGATAATCATACTAGCTATATAAATTAAAGACAGTTAATTTTTAAGTTTGATGGTTTTCAAGATAATGCGGTTTTCTCACTTTTTTCGTCTTATCCGGGTAGACTCAGCCAATACAAAAAACCAAACATTTTACATTTACCCATCACCGTAAGTCGATTTTGTATATTTTTTTGTGTTTATGAGTTTAAATAATAGTATGACGCACGTGATTAAGTCAACAGAAAGCAAATAGTCATTTACCCAGTAAATAAGTAATTTATATATACAATTGTATTTTAATGTATATACCTGGTTCAATGAATTTAAATTGAAAATAATTTAAATTTGACTGTCATGCGTCTGCGTAGATTCAGGAAATTATGACGACTCGTAAAACACTGAAATTCAAGAAATCAAGAGAAAATTTAAGGAAAAATGTAGCCTATGTCCGTCCTAAGACTTCAAACTATCTCTTTACGAAATTTCTTCACAATCGGGCCAGCGGTTTGGCCGTGATAATGTCACAGACAGACAGTGTTACTTTCGCATTTATAATATAGAATAGATTGTATTTCAATCTATATTCCTGGTTCAATGAATTTAAATGGAAATTGAAGGTAATTTAAATTTGAATCGTTTTTGCCCTTTGGGTACGGAACCCTAACAGATTTACTAAAGATTGAAACGTCCACCAATTAAAAAAAAAAAACACATTATGTTATCCCGCGTATGTATGTTTGCTTATATCTTTAAAACTACACAACGGATTTTGATGCGGTTTTTTTTAATAAATAGAGTGATTCAAGAGGAAGGTTTATATGTATAATACATGCATAATATAGTAGAGAAACACTGATAATTTTAGAGGTTTCTAATGTGATGTCGTAAATAAACACATTTTTTTGCGCTTACATTGCAAATGCTAAATTCGAATAACAAAAATTCCAACAATTTAAAATTTAAATGAGTGAATATTGATTGTATGTTGAAAAAGTTTAGTTCGTCGATTAAGTCAAGTAGACAATGATATTATTATGTTTTTATGTACGACTTTTAACCGCTAAATAACAATGATGCAATGGACACAAAAAGCAATAGAATCACGACTGTAATCCCCAAGAACGGTAGACATCCTCTCAGATCTCCAAGCACTCAGATCCTTGAAGATATTCAAAGGGTTAATCAGGGGCATGTTCAACTACCTATGACATTTGGCACATGCCCACATTTTGCAGTAGTTAGCATTCCATACGTGACAGGTTGCAAGCCCATCGCTATGTTAAAGTCTTTATTAGCGTAACCTCCCATTAACCATTTAAAATATTTTAAATATATAAATTTTAGGGTTTTGTACCCAATGGGTAAAAACGGGACCCTATTACTCCTGGGATCGAACTAACCTACAGCGCAGAAGGCAGAACTACTACCAACTGAGAGGTCACTCAGTATGTTTTGTGTATTGACCTGCTACGTTTTAACGAGTCATTCAACAATCGGACTTGCAACTGTCAATATATTTCATTTTCCAAAAAGAAGGTGTCCAAGTCGGTTGTATTTTTTAGACTGTATTTAATCATTTAAATTTCATTTTAATTTCGGCTAATTGCCACGTTATTTATTTATGATTCTAAAATTTCTAGACAAGGGTAGAGAGCAATGGGTTTCTTAGAAGAAAGAGATTTGTCAAATGCGCCTACAATTCCGGAGTTTTTCAAAGGAAAAACAATATTCGTTACTGGAGGCTCTGGTAAGTAGATTTACGACCGACGAAAAACGGAGGAGGCTTTCAAGTCGACGCATATCTTTTTACCTGGTGATTAGATAATTTCGATAAATTCGATAATTCGGCTAATTCGATGTTTTTTTTTATATTGTGTAGAGAATAGTCCCAAGTTGGTCCCATTTAAATTATATTTATTTAGGACTGACAGTTCCTTCAAAAACTTAAAAAACTAATATCGGTCCTTGATTTTGCGATTGGTTGATACATTTTCGTCGGTTATCTTTATTTTTTTAAACGTCATTATTTTCAAACAGACTTCAACCCTAGGTGTTGAATTTCGGAAATTCGGAAGTCGTTTCATCGTTAAAATGATAGTCGAGACGGTGTGATTTTGAAACGAATATTGTTACGAAATTTTATTTTCAGAAGACCCCCTAGATCCCCAGATCCCCCAGACCCCCCAGTCCCCCAGTGGTTTAGGCTGTGCGTTGATAGATCAGTTGGCTTATTTTGAAAATATATGATTTTCATACCATAGTTATAAATATCAGTCGAGAAGCTATTATAGAATCTATGTACCTAATTACCTAATCTATTTCTCCTATGACAAGTACTTACTTTTTACTTAAAAGAAGATCTCATCATTGTTAATAATATTGTACTTTTGGAAACGCAAATAAAACATTTATTATTTACTAGCAGACCCGCGACAGACTTTGTCCTGTCTAAATTTCGATAATCGCATAGAGTAACGCACGTGGTGACGACGACTTATGTCAACACGGATGTCAGATTTTTCACACACCAGTGCCATCTACACCAAAATCATCTCTTATGCGTTTTTGTAATCATTTTGGGGATGTTATTCGTATTATAAAGTACTTAGTCTATGTTTTATTCGGGAATTATATCTCTCGTTCTCTCGTTTAGGCCTGATTGAGCGACAAACATACAAACAAACTCACAAACTTTCGCATTTATAATATTATTAGGATAGGATTATTAATGTACTCTAGCTATGGCTATGAAAATCATATATTTTTACAAAATAAGCCAGCAGACTAGTAAAAAGTTTGATTTCTCAGGGTTCATCGGGAAGATACTGATCGAGAAGCTACTGTTCTCCTGCTCGGAGCTGGACAGGATTTATGTGCTGATGAGAAGCAAGAAGGGCGTCAGCGCTGATGATAGACTGGCCCAGCTCTACTCCCTACCTGTAAGTTAATGAAAATGGTTTTCTGTTGAAAAATATTTTACAGGTAAGCTTTTGTAAAATCATCCATCAACCATCGAGCACCAGTACGCTATCACCTATCACATCATATAACATTGTTATCGGAACTTGACAAGAATGCAAAGTTTTTACTCAATCGTAGTGTTTACTAAGAAGTTCCGTTGTGAGTGATCGTTGAACAGCTCCTAACTCCATCATCAGATCAACTCACTGTCACCATATTATTGTATTGTCACCAGAACTAAAGGTGTATGCAAAATTTCAGCTCAATCGGTTGGCGATAAATGCTTCTAAATTGAGTTGCAAGATTCCACCTAGTTACATACCTACATACTTTGCAAGTTAAATAAAAGCTTGTAAAAAAAACTTGTTTGAAGTAGGTTAATGAAATAGGATCACGACTGTAATCCCCAAGTACGGTAGACATCCTCTCAGATCCTCGAATATGCTTAAAGCGGGTAGTCAGAGGCACGTCCGAACATTACATCTGGCACGTCCACATTCTAGTAAGTATCCACAATCGTTGACCCCTATTTACATATCACCCCCAGTTTTCAATTTTCGTTTGCATGAACCCTTTGGTCTTGTTGACCCCTGGGGGTCGATATACTCGTATGTATGTCTATTTATATTCAGTGCCGGATTAAGACTATTTGTTTCCCCAACACTATTTGTTGCCCTCCTATCCAAGAAAACTTACTTACCCTCGTATTCAAGAACGACACTATGAGAACACGCACCCACAGTAGACGAAATCTTTTTTCATAAAAATCACTTTATGTGTTGTGCGACACTGCATAGTGTGACTAGAGGGCTAGAGGCACATTGTCGTGTGTCTCTAGCCAAAGTTGAGCTCTAAAGGCACACGGTAGTGTGCGCCATTAGTGCCGCTCAACACATAAAGTGATTTTTTTGAAAAAAGATTTCGTCCACTTTGTGTGCGTGTTCTCATAGTGTCGTTCTTGAATACGAGGGATAGTATCGATCTATATCGAAAAAAAAATCTACAACCTGACAAAAAATTGGGCAATCTAACAACATTTAAATTTTTAAATAAACGGTTTATATTGAAAAAATTGTGAAATTATGTTTTTAAACAACATAGAATAGAGTATTTATCTATCTCTTAGGTTTTGTAATAGGCGATGTTTATCTATTAATTATTCATATTTAAATAGATATAACGGGACGTGGTTGTGGTCAAAACTACCTAGAATTCAAATTCAAATTCAGAAATCATTTATTTAAATAAAATCACAAGGATCTGTTCAAGTGCTGTTTCCTGTGCCCCCCCAATACTTGGTGCCCTAGGAAAGTGATGCTTGAAATTTTAGTTTTTTTGTATGTGCAGTCAACCCGGATAAGACGGAAAAAGTGATAAAACCGCATTATCTTGAAAACCATCAAACTTAAAAAGAAGCTGTCTTTCATTTATGTAGCTAGTATTATTATCAAACGAATTATTTTAAAATGAACTGTTTAGTTATTCATAGTTTTTATTAAAAACGAAACTTGTGTTTTTGAAGAGCCAATTTTGGAAAATAAATCTATCGAGTAAAGTTTCACCAATAGTGTTTCTGTCTATAATTTATCTATATACAATCCTTAAGTTATCTTTGTCATAAAAAATCAAAACTGTATGTTTTGCGGTTATTTAGAAAAAACGATTCTGCATTCATCAAAAACATTTATTACGTCTTAGCTAATCCGGCACTGTCTATAGGTGCATATTGTATACTTTATTAGTATAATTTATTAGATTTAGCACAATGACATTTATAATTCACTGTCACCTTGAATTTTAACTTTAGCTTTTATCTATAATATAAAAATAAGTCGGGTTTTCCTTCCTGACGCTATAACTCCAGAACGCACGAACCGACTTCCACGGTTTTGCATTCGTTGGAAAGGTCTCGGGCTCCGTGAGGTTTATAGCAAAGAAAATTCAGGAAAAAATTCAAGTGAAAAGCAGGAAAACAGAAACGGGAACGGGAACGGGAACGGGAACAGAACTCAACACAGCATTTGTTAATTCTAAAGCGATACGAAGTTCGCCGGGTCAGCTTGTACTATTATACATATTAGAGAAAGTCTAATATGTACAACTAGCCGACTCGTGACAGACATTGTCCTGTCAATTTTTAATAATCGCATAGGAAAAAGCAATTTCAAGCAACTTCCAATTTTTTTCCTCACAAACCTTGTACTGATAAAAAAAATACGAATTTTGGATGAATGCATATCATTCATTACTTACTCAAAACTGCGTTGCTATGACGATTAAATGTTTTTAGTCTGTGATGTCAGATTTTGTGCACACCAACGCCATCTTTACCAAAATCATCTTTTTTTTACCATTTAAGGGTTGTTTTTCTTATTATAAATTCCCCCTTTGCTTATTCTGATTTTTTATCTACATACTACAGCAAATTTCATCATATTCCGTTTTGTCGTTTATTTTTGATTTGGGATCGAACATAGCAGCCTTATCACAAACTTTCGTATTTTTAATATTAGGATTCCGTGTCACAGTGTTTGTAACCAAACTCCGAAAAGACTTGACCGATTTTTTTTTGTGTATATTTTTTATACTTTTTTTGTGTTTTTATACCCCTAAATAATAAAGTAAAGTTCGGGAAAAACTGAAAGTGCTTTTTTTCACTATTATAATATTACATTATCTCGGAGTAACATAGGCTATGTTTATTATTAGAAAAAAATAGGGATCCCTACTGAAACTTCAATAAGGTAAACCAAGGTGTAAAAAAATAAACATGTATGGGTCTACCCGGATAAGACGGAAAAAGTGATAAAACTGCATTATCTCAAAAACAATAAAACTTAAAAAAAAAACTGTCTATAATTTACTTAGCTAGTACCTATGATTATCTAACGAATTATATAGAAATGAACTGTTTAGCTATTCATAGTTTTTATTAAAAACGAAACTAGTGTTTTTGAAGAGTCAACTTTAGAAAATAAATCTATCGAGAAAAATTTCACCAATCGTGTTTCCGTCTATAATATATCTACATTAAATCCTTAAGTTATCTTTGTCATAAAAAACAAAACTGTATGTTTTGCGGTTATTGAGAAAAAACGATTCTGAATTCATCAAAAACATTTATTTCTCGTCTTAGTTCGTACACGGGTGTACCGTGCGAAGCAGGGGCGGACATCTAATTGCTAATAAAAAACCCTTACTTTCAGTGCTTCGACAGGCTACGAGCAGAAAAACCAGACATATTCAATTCCAAAGTGTTCGTCGTGGCTGGTGATGTCAGTGAGATTGGATTGGGTATGATTTTCAATCAGATTTTCATTCAGATATTCATTTAGATTTTCAGTACATAAACATATTTTTACATACTTATGTCAGGTGTAATGAAAATACTACCTAAAACACACTTATCGTTACCTAATTCCATTTATATTTTTTAAACTATCGCGTTAGTTGACATAACTATAGACACGGGTCTTTATCACGGTGAGAGCGTTGGTTGTGGGCATTATAACAACATTTTAATTTTCAAATAAACGGTTTATATTGAAAAAATGATTAAATCGACGATTTTTAAACACCATAGAATAGAGTATTTATATATTTCTAAGGTTAAACAAAGGTTTTGTAAAAGGCGATATTTGTATAGTATTATTGTTCGTTCGCACGGCAAAGAATAATCAGAATAATCAGAATAATCAGAATAATCAGAATAATCAAAGAATAACATTTATTGGTAAAAAGTATTACACGTCAGAAATCTTATTACATAAATATCATTAAATATATTTTAAATCGATTGTTTTATTATAGCAATAGTTTAATAATTGTATAAATATAATAAAAATAATGTGTAATGTCCACCAATATATATTTATTTTATCTATTTCAGGGTTGTCTGATGAAGATCGCACGTTGTTAGTGAACCGCGTTAATGTTGTATTCCATGTTGCTGCTAGTGTCAGGTATAGTAACACACCACTATCTATACTCTATACTAATATTATACATGCGAAAATAACTCTGTCTGTCTGTCTGTGACGTTATCATGCCCAATCCGCTGGGCTGATTGTGACGAAATTTCATATAGAGATAGTTTCAAGTCTTGGGACGGACATAGGCTACTTTTTAAGGTTCCATACCCAAAGGGTAAAAACGGGACCCTATTACTAAGACTTCGCTGTCCGTCTGTCTGTCACAGGGCTGTATCTCATGAACCGTGATAGCTAGACAATTTAAATTTTCACAGATGATGTATTTCTGTGGCCGCTATAACAAAAAGCAGAATAAAATAAATATCTAAATGGGGCTTTCATACAACAAACGTGTTTTTTTGCCGTTTTTTATAGTACGGAACCCTTCGAGCGCGAGTCCGACTCGCACTTGGCCGGTTTTTATTTAAACTCTAATTTTATTGTTTATATATTCTGGTTGTAGATTTGATGATACCTTGACGTACGCGGCACAGTTGAACCTCAATGGTACGAAGGAGATGACCGATTTGGCGAACGAAATAAGAAATCTCTCGGTAAGTTGTTTTTTAAATAAAAAATCATTTATTTCAGCATTTTAATTTAAGGCCCTGTATGTCGACGATTGCTCTTTTTCGAAACGAAAAAAGAAATACTTGTGAACACGCCACCATCTTTAATCACTTCGATAAATAATCCTACCGACCGCTGCATGTGGTACTGATCCATGGTCGGCGCGTGGTCCGCCTTAGCTTTTCGAATAAATTAATGATATAAATTATGTATAATTACTTATCAAAAATCTATTCTAATAGAAATCTAGATCTACATGTTACCTATCTTTAACAATAAATCACAAGTTGATTTTAATAGTAGGTATATAAAATATTTCGATCATAAATTCTAAAACGTATCATTTTGTAATAATATATTTATCGTGAAAAGTTTCTGCTGTTATGTTTTCAGCTTAATAGAAATCTAGGTAGGAACCTGAAGTAATATACTTATAAAAATAGGAGATGTGGCTTGTTCAGAAGTATTTCTTTTTTCGTTTCGAAAAAGAGCAATCGTCGACATACAGGGCCTTAAGTAAATACTTACTTTGAGCAAAGCAACAATAATAATATAATAATAATAATAATAAAAATATTTATTTTTCAAAAAGGCTTACACAGAAGGTTTACACTTATGTATGGCATAAATACTAGGTAAGTTAGGTTCTACATAATATCATCAACAATACAATGTGCCATTATTATTAGGGTAATACAATAGTAACACCTTATTTACCTACCTAGGTAAAAACATTGTGTTTTGAATGGGTAGATACTATACTTTGCATCAAGCCTCAATCCGGATACTTAAGGCACAGACACACCTACCCCTACTTCTACCCTTCCCTTTAGAGACTGTCTGAAATAAGTTTTAGAACTACATTACATCATCGATTTAAATTTACGTAATTTTAGTCAGATTGTCGAGACAACAAAATTGTCACCATGGCTCAGTCAAGTATATTCTATCTCCCTCAGTCCTTCGTCCACGTATCGACGTCCTACTCTAACACAAATCGGGATACTATTGAAGAGGTGATGTATCCACCCCATGCTGATTGGAGGGATACCCTGGACATATGCAAATCGGCGAACGAACACACCATAAGAATACTCACTCCTAAGTAAGAACCTCTTAAGCTACGTCCGCACAGACAGGCGGCTTGCTTAGCGCCTAGAGCCTAGCGAGTCACCTAGCGAGTAGCTTAGTAAAACGAACGTTCTAGAATGTTCTCGACCGGCCGCACTGCGCGCTTGGCGCCTAGCTAGTCGCTTAGCGTGTATCGAAGTAAACAAACGTGTTGGTTTTTTGACACAAGGCGCGAGGCAGTTTAAAAGAAAAAAAAAATAGATTATTAAATGCATCAGTTTTTAAAAGAGAACCACCTTTCAGTGCGGCCTCTGTCTATCCTAGCAAGTAGCCAAAATGCAAGCCACTAGGCTCTAGGTGCTAAGCAAGCCGCCTGTCTGTGCGGACGTAGCCTTATAGACTAGTGGAAACCCGCGCATGGAGTATGGGTTTCCAAGTAGGCATGTTTCAAATATAATGTTTGGACGTACCTCTGACTAACCTCTTAGATCTGAGATATTTTCATAGATATCAAAGATATTTTCATTTCATGTTTATAGAAGTACTTCGACGCTGACTCTTGAAATAAATAGGATCACGACTGTAATCTCCAAGTACGTCTCCAAATCTCCAGGCACGTCTAAATATTACGTTTGGCACATGCCCACATATTGCAGTAGCTCACAGCTCAGTTGGTAGTAGCTCTGCCTTCTGCGCTGTAGGTTGTGGGTTCGATCCCCACCCAGGGAAAATATTTGTGTGATAATCATAGATGTTTGTTCAGTGTTTGGGTGTTATTAAGTATTTACAACAAAAAAGTTTATAAGTGTTCTATTAGTTATGTGGTTCCCATAGTACAAGCTTTGCTTAGTTTGAAGCTAGATGACTATGTGTGTAAAGTCCGCCAATATTTATTTATTTATTATTATTATTGTTATTATCTATTCTACTATATAAAAGAAAGTCGGGTTTGTTACAACACTTATAACTTAAGAACGGCTGAACCGATTTGGCTGAAAATTGGTGGGGAGGTAGCTTAGAACCAGGAGACGGACATAGGATAATAATAATAATAATACACGAGAACGGGAACGGGAACGGGGCCGGGAACTTAACTTTTTAATTCTAAAGCGATACACAGGTCGCCGGGTTAGCTTGTTTATTTATAAAATCAACACTTCACAGATACCTCGGAGAGATTCCTAACACGTATACATTCACGAAGCAGCTCGCTGAGCATGTGGTCTACGAACAACGCGGTCAGCTTCCTGCTATCATCATCAGACCATCCATTGGTGAGCCTAATAGCGACAAACTAAATCCATTTATACTAATATTATTATGAGAAAAGATTTTTGTTTATTTGTAACGAAAAATCTCACAAAAAATTAACGGATTTAAAAAAAAAATTACCATTAGAATGCTTCATTATTTCTGAGTAACACTGGCTATATTTGTTACTAGAAAAAAATAGGGATCCCTTTTAAAACTTCGATAATGTAACCCAAGGTGTAAAAAAAATACCCATAAAATCATTATTACCCGTGTGACGCCGGGGCGGACTAGTAATATTATAAATGCGAAAGTTACTCCATCTGTCTGGCTGTCTATCGGTCTGTCTGTCTGTATGTCTGTTTGTCTAGTTGTTTGTAAAAGCTAGTATATGTATAATAAACTAGCTGTTATGGTAGACATCGTGCGGAAACCGGATAGTATTCTTATAAGCGGTGATGGGCTTGTAACCTGTCACGTATAGAATGCTAACTAATGCAAAATCTGGGCATGTGCCAAATTGAATGTTTAGACGTGCCTCTGACTACCCCCTCTAGACACCTTCAAAGGACCCAAGCGCCTGGAGGTCTGAGAGGATGTCTACCGTACTTGGGGATTACAGTCGTGATCCTATTTATTTTTTATTATTAATAATTTTCAGTTATTGCCAGCGTTTCGGAGCCTATTCCAGCGTGGATAGAGAGTTTTAACGGACCCGTTGGTATCTTCATAGCTTGTGGAAAAGGTACGTTATAAAAATCATAATATTATTACAGATTTTTACACGGGTCTTTATCACCTAATTAGGTTCAGAGACCCGGTTGTGGTGCCGCAGTCAATAACTAAGCATAGCAAACAAACTTGTTTAAAATCTATAGTTAATATAATTCTTTGTCTATGGTCCGTTTTGATTAGTGACAGTTGTGATGCGTTATACTTCTACGGTTGACCAAAACTAAATATTTCCCGTTTTGTCTATTTAAAAATGAATAATTATTAAATAAAATTCGCCTGTTGCTTTACCTAAGAGATAGATAAAAACTCTATTCTAACTGTTTTAACATAGTCGTTTTAATATTTTTTCAATATTAACAGTTGTTAACATTTTAATTTTCAAATAAACTGTTAAAAATGCCAACAACCGCGCTCTTACCCTACCTTTAATTAATTTTCCCGACTAATTAATTTTATTAACGATTTAATTTTATTCTAAACCGATACGAACTTCCCCGGGTCAGCTCGTTAAATAAATATAAAAAGTTGTGTCAGTAATAAGTTTTGACGTAAAACATATAGCGGCAGGTCAGACTGGCTGTTAGTTTTGCGGCGCAACGCCACGGCATGCGTTGCCTCGAACTACATGCGGCTACGCGAACTAGATGAGTTCCGAAGAAGTGCCGACTGCGTTAGATCCGGTTCTATCTTTTTTTGCATTTTTACCTGTACAAAATAATTTCGATGTTTCGATGTTTTTTTATACTTAAATAATTAAGAAAACCTGTGTTTACAGGTATCTTGAGAAGTATCTACACCAAACCTGAAATAATATTGGACTTTATACCAGTGGACGTCAGTGTGAAACACATTATATCTGCTGCTTGGATCAGAGGCACAAAGAAGTAAATAATCTATCCGTCCATCCGTCCATCCGTCCGTCAGGAGGATTTAGAAGGATTTAGGAGGATCCGTCCGTTAGGAGGATATACATACTTCCCGTTTGGTCCTATTGTTATCAAAACTTAGTTAAAGTCATGGATTTGCATTCAGAAAGTATCATTTGGTGATGTGGAACTGATAAAGAAGAACACAGTTGGGCAACAGAACTCCTTTCTAACTCGCATAAGACAATAAACTCATTCAATAGGGCATATACGGCCAACAAACCTCCACAAACGTGAAGTCAGTTTAGTTTATCAAACGTAAATTTGAATATAACTAGAAATCTATACCTACACGGGTCTTTATCACGTAATTACCTTTAATTTATTCTCCCGACGTTTCGACTATGTTACAATAGCCATGATCGCGGGTAGACTGAATTAATTATGAATATTTTTTTAGACTGGAGCCCGAAGACGACATCCCCATTTACAACTGCTGTTCGGGGGGTCTCCATCAGATCTTGATGTCTGATTTAGTGAGCATGGCCAAGCGCGTGTCTGTGGAGCTGCCTCTGGACAACGCTCTCTGGACCACCGGCGGGTCTATTACCGTAGATGCTCGTATGCACTACCTCAAGGTATACCAACTGATACTTATTAATATCTATAATAATATTATAAAGAGCAAAGATTTGATTGTTTGTTTGTATCGAATAGGCTCCGAAACTACTGGATCGATTTGAAAATTCTTTCACCATTAGAATCCTACATTATCCCTGATAAACTAAATTAACTAACCTAACTAACCTTATAGTATATTTTCAAAAATGTTAGGGATCCGTATGAAAACTTCGATAATGTAACCCAAGGTGTGAAAAAAATTGCGAAAAAAATCCTTATATCGCGTACGCTGTAAAAATTATTGACAATAGAGCAAAGTGATGAAAGCTATAAGTTTTATAGAAGACCTATCTACAAAAAAGTCCGTGATACCATATGTCTAACTATTAGGGATCCCTATTAAAACTTCGATAATGTAACCCAAGGTGTAAAAAAAATTACCATAAAATCTTTATTACACCCGTGCGACACTGGGGCGGACTGCTAGTTATAAATAAATGAAGACATCGCCATCTAGCCCCAAACTAAGCAAAGATTGTACTATGGGAATCAGATTACTAATAGAATACTTATATATTTGTATATATTTTGTAGTAATATAATTATGATACATACAACACCCAGACACAGAACCAATATCTATGTTTATCACACAAATGTTTGTCCCGGACGGAATAGAACCCACAACCTCCAGCGCAGAAGGCAGAGTTACTACCAACTGAGCTGTGAGGCATATTATTATGAATCTGACGTAAATCTAATTAAAAAAAAGAAAATCACAAAAAGCACACGTATTTTTTATAAATTTTGTCATTGTTTAAACAATTTATTTTTCATAGAAACTTTGACGCCTCTCTTTACCCTGTTAAGCTAAAAAAACCCTTAAATATGTTTTTTATTATTTAATATTTGGAGGCGGTTTTATTTAAAGGTGATTTGAATCCAAGAAATTGAAGGAACTGTAGTGTTTTGTTGTTTCAGGTTATTTTTCAGCATTTTCTACCTGCCTTACTGGTGGATTCGATACTATGGCTGCTTGGCAAAAAGACCATGTAAGATTATTGACAACTATGTAAATATTATCTAGCTTCTAGATGTAGAAGTAGAGGTATGCCAAAGTATGATGAATGGACTGTGAAGGATGAGATGGGTAAGTAAGGATTGAGTTGTGAAACGTGGCGACCCCACTTTAGTGGGATAAGGGCGGCAGGATGATGAGGATGATATACTACTAGCTTCCGTCGGCGTGGTGCCTGGATAAAAAATATCCCAATGTTATTCCAAGGTATGATTCGTTTGGAAAATTTAAAAAGATTGAAAAAGGTATATAAGGCGAGTGTGAATGGGGACATTGGAGGAGGAAAACTTCGGCGTATTTTCCTGGACAAAATTGGTGACGTTTTGAAAAAAGGCCAGGTCAAGAGTACTTTAAACCAACGAGCATGCATGAGGAAGGTGATGAGAGTGAATGAGCAAAATAAGTGTATCAGGATCGTGATCCTAACCCTCTGGGAAACAGGCGTGATTTTATGTGTGTTTGTATGTCATTCGTTTGGTCATGAGCCAGGGTTAAAATATTAGTAGGATTATGATGTTGGTGTTTTCAGGTTGGTGAAGGTCCAACGCCGTATCTTCATAGCGAGCCTGGCCCTCGGCTACTACTCCTCGCAGCAATGGACGTTCTGCAACAGGAACTTTGTTGCTCTGCGTGCTGCCATCAAGGATGAAGACCAGGACCAGTTCTATTACAATGTAATTCAGCTTTTTAATCAAATCTATGTATTCGTCCGTCCTTTCGTCCATCCGTCCATCCGTCCATCCGTCAATCCGTATTTTCTATAGCTAAGAACCATCTCGATCACGTCAACAAAAAACCGCAACAAAATCGGTCAAATCGTTTAGGAGCTACGATGCTACTGACAGACACACAAACACAGACAGTCTTTAAACTTATAACATTCCTCTTTTAGCGTTTGGGGGTTTCTTTATCTGTAATGGCTTCACAGCTCAGTTGGTAGTAGCTCTGCCTTCTGTGCTGTAGTTTGTGGGTTCGATTCCCACCCAAGACAAATATTTGTGTGATGAACACAGATGTTTGTTCTTTGTTTGGGTGTTATAATCTATACTAATATTATAAAGAGGAAATATTTGATTGTTTGTTTGCATTGAATAGGCTCCAAAACTACTGGACCGATTTGAAATACAAGTTATTCTATTTGTAATCTGGTTCCCATAAACAAGATGTAAAAAAAATAGCTTTTCCAATTTTAATGGTGTTCTGCTAAACCGTCACTTAACTCTCAGCTCGAGAACATGGACGACATTGAATATTTCAAAAGTTGCTGTTACGGTGGTCGGCGGTACCTATTAAAAGAAAAAGATGAAGACATCCCCAAAGCTAGAATTCATCATCAAAGGTATGTAATATTATAAAGAGGTAAAATTGGTATGTTTGTTTGCACGGACGTGCCTCTGACCGGCCCAAACTCATTAAATAACATTGAATGTACTTATTCAAAATCTTAAAAATAAAAAATAATATAAATAGGATCACGACTGTAATTCCCAAGTACGGTAGACATCCTCTCAGATCTACAGACGCTCAAATCCTTTGAAGATGTCTAGTGAGGGTAGTCAGAGGCACGTTCAAATTTTAAAGGCATTTATTTAAATAAAATCACAAGGATCACTTTGAAACGTGTTAGGAGCTAGGTGAAGCTACGCCTGTTTCTCGCGACCATTGTCTAGAAGAATCAGACAACAAACACGGCTTGGGGCCTATCATTTTTTCAATGATCCTTTCCTTAATGCTATGTGGAGCTCCAGTGTGGTGCCGTAAGAACAAGGTGAAGGCTCAAACAAGAATAATAATTAAAAGTACACACAACAATAAAAAAACCACCGTACCATTATCTAAATAAAACTGCAAAAAAACACGTTTGTTGTATGGGAGACCCACTTAAGTATTTATTTTATTCTGTTTTGGTATTTGTTGTTTTATAGCGGCAACAGAAATACATAATCTGTGAAAATTTCAACTATCTAGCTATTACGGTGCATGAGATACAGCCCTGTGACAGACAGACGGACAGACGGACAGACGGACAGACGGACAGACGGACAGCGATGTCTTAGTAATAGGGTCCCGTTTTTACCCTTTGGGTACGGAACCCTAAAAACCGACCAAGTGCGAGTCTGGCTCGCGCACGAAGAGTTCCGTACCATTATCTATAAAAACGGCAAAAAAATCATGTTTGTTGTATGGGAGCCCCACTTAAGTATCTGGGGGCACGGCAGTGCCCCCGCCAAGTCAAGCAATAAAGCGGCACGGCTGTACCATCCTTTTCTCGAAGCAGTTCAGGCCATTTTCGACCCCCTATAACTTCGTTGTGGATAAAACTAGAAGCCTGAATTTTCAGTAACCAAGCAGTCACTATATAAACACGGTATATTTTCAATTTCATTCAATTTGAACCAGTAGTTTAAGAATTATAACTAGTCAAAGTTTCCTTCCTTTGTCACTCACTCACTCACTCACTGACTGACTGACTGACCGATCATCAAAAGTTTAAGGCACTTCTAGCAGACATAGAAGCTTCAAATTTGAAACACAATTAGTGTTTAGTGAAAAAATCCTAAAAAAACCTGCCAAGTGCGAGTCGGACTCGCGCACGTTGAGTTCCGTACCATTATCTACAAATCACGTTTGTTGTATGGGAGCCCCACTCAAATACTTATTTTATTCTGTTTTTAGTATTTGTTGTTATAGCGGCAACAGAAATACATCATCTGTGAAAATTTCAACTGTCTAGCTATCATGGTTCATGAGATACAGCCCTGTGATAGACAGACGGACAGACAGACCGCCAGACAGACAGACGGACAGACATACAGATGGACAGACGGACGAACGAACAGTGGAGTATTAGTAACAGGGTTCCGTTTTTACTCTTTAGGTACGGAACCCTAAAAAGTAGGGCTATCTACAAAAATAAATGAGATGCCATCAGAAACATAACTTGTAAAAAAAGCCAAGTCTCGCAACGCAACTCAGTTCTTCTACCGTAAAAAGTTGTGAGATCCATGTAATACCAAGTCGGTTAATGTATTCAGTCCCTACTTTAAGGGTCCTTCTGACTTATGTTATTACGTAATTAGCTAACCTTTACGTAATAACTTAAGACAGAAGGACCCTTAAAGTAGGGACTGAATACATTAACCGACTTGGTATTACATGGATCTCACAACTTTTTACGGTAGAAGAACTGAGTTGCGTTGCGAGAATTGGCTTTTTTTACAAGTTATGTTTTTGATGGCATTTTTTTTATTCTGTTTTGGTATTTGTTGTTATAGTCTAAGATCCCAAGTAAGAACGACCTTCACCCATCTGATAACCAGATGAAAACTATATTTTAACAAATAAAATAAGTTTGTGAACGTGTACTGATAGGGTTGCCATAAAAAAAATGTTCATGGTTATGATTAATTAAAATTTTAAAAAAATATTATTTTTTTAAATTTGACTGTCTTGGTTGCCAAACGAACCATAGTATAATTGAAAGTTTAGAACATCTGCTAATGCAGTTGATCGGTTGCCTACCTTTTTCTGTTCCCTTTTACCTGGTAGCCACGTTCAAACAGGTAAATTGATATTGGTGTTTGCGCTCATCTGCTTACCACAATGAATATATGAATATAATTTATTGCAAATTGAGTAGGCTAGGGTTGCTTGCGAAAATTTGTTCATAGATAACGGTAGCCAGGCTTTGAAGTTTCAGAAGTTGGAGCATGTAAATATGTATGACAGAGAAGCGCTGCTCGTACTGTTCTATGCGATAAAATAGGACGTAGTATAACAGCTGCGCGCTGCCTGCCTGTAAAATATGAGAGTGCGCTTGCTTCCTATTCGTAATATAGACAAGGAAAGAAGTAGTATACTAAGTATAGAAAATCATTTTGAATAAAAAAAAAAAAAAAAAAAAAACTCCTAGGGGATACTCCCCTAGGAGTATTTTTTTTCAATGTACAGAATTCAACTATTGCATGTATAGATTTATTTACCTATTTATAAAAGCTTAAAAAAATATTTTTCAACTGAAAACTTATTCTTTATTTTTTTTTCAGATTGGCTATAATCAATAAAACAGTTCAATTTGTTTTTTATGGATGTCTACTGTGGTGGCTGTGGAATAACATCTCGAAATACTTTGGAGAAAGCTTATACGGTTTGATTATGTAATTTTTATTTAATATCTTAGTGGCTGCGTCATCATGTTGATATCATATTATTGTACTAGCCGACCCGTGACAGACGTTGTCCTGTCAAATTTCAATAATCGAATTGAAAAGACTGAATGTTTTTAGTCTGTGATGTGCGATTTGTTGCACACCAGCGCGATCTATACAGAAATCATCCCTTTTGCATTTTTTAAAGTAGACTTTTATTTATTCGGGCATTATATCTACATTTACAGCAAATTTCACCTTAATCTGTTTTATCGTTTGGGCCTGATTGTGGAACAAACATACATTTCTTTTCACAAACTTTCGCATTTATAATATTTAGCTGTCCCGCCAGACGTTGTCCTGTCAAATGTCAATAATCCCACAGAAAAAAGCACTTTCCGTTTTTCCCGATCTTTACGCCATCCTTATCACTTAGGGGTATGAAAAATAGATGTTGGTCGATTCTCAGACCTACTCAATATGCTCACAAAATTTCATGAGAATCGGTCAAGCCGTTTCGGAGGAGTACGGTAACTAACATTGTGACATGGAAATTTTATATATTAGATTAGGATTAGAATTGTCATCAGAACTATACAAAACTGCCGAATTTGATAACGATCCAAGAATTACAAGTTGGTTAAATTAGTTATATAGCAGTGGCCGAGTGGGAGGTACCTCGACTTTCAATCTGAAGGTCGTGGGTTCGAATACCGGCGTGCATCAATGGATTTTTCTGTTCGAGAAATTTATATGCGCATCAAAAACACGTGCTCAAAACGGTGAAGGAAAACATCGTGAGGAAACTTAGTATTCTTATAAGCGGCGATGGCCTTGCAACCTGTCATGTATAGAATGCTAATTACTGAAAAATGTGGGCTTGTGCCAAATAATATGTTTGGACGTACCTCCGACTAACTCATTTAGACATCGTTAAGGATATGTACGCCTGGAGATCTGAGAGGATGTCTACCGTACTTGGGGACTACAATTAGTGGTCCTATTTAGAACTCTTAAATAAAATAAATATGGAATCACGACTGTAATCCCCAAGTACGGTAGACAATAGACATCCTCTCAGATCTCCAGGCATACAGATCCTTTAATCAGAGGCAAGTCACATGCTGTCATTTCCGCTTACAAGAATACTATTTGGTTCCCTCACGATGTTTTCCTTTGATGCACGACCGGGATTCGAACCCACGACCTTCGGATTGAAAGTCGAGGTAAAACTATGTAAGAAAATCTTGAAAAACTAATTTAATCAACATGTAATTCTTGGATCGTTCAAGAAATATATATCAAATTCGGCAGTTGTGTGTAGTTCTGATGACAATACAATAATATGAATCAACCTGATGATGCAGCCAGGATCTGTTCCTCATGAGGACACCAAACTTTGTATACGCATTTAATTGCAATCAATTGTAACAATTGTTCAATCATCTGTAATAATCTAAGCGCCTGAAGATCTGAGAGGATGTCGTACTTGGGGATTACAGTAATGATCCTATTAAAATTTCTTAAGTTAATAAATGTGTGTTATAAATAATTAGACATATTATTGTTAACAGTTTTATTTTCAATAAACTTTTAAAAATTGTATTTAAATTATTTACAATTAACCGATTACCAAAATAGAGAGACATATTTTAGCTTATTCTATATTAGATTCGCGCGGATTTACTCGCTTTGTACCCGCAAGCATTCTATTTTCAAACCAGTATCGTATCGACAACGTATCATCCAAATGCCAAAACTGACACTTTTACTTTACAAAAAGTGTCAGTTTTGACGTTTGGATGATGATAGTGGTTCGTGCTCAGGCCACAGGTAATCTATACTAAATTTACAGTACAGTACAGCGATTACCCGATTTAGCTGATCTATACATACAAACATATAAGTTACATTAATAGTGTGGTTTTATTATTTCCTTAGCTATTTTTATAAATAATTAGGCAATTATATCACATTAAAGAGTGGTTTGCTTTGAAAACATATAAATATTACAGATTTAAATATATTATATAGTTAGCAAATTTTTATATTATTTCCGTTGCAATAACAAATTATTTATAACTGGTACGATAAATACATAAAACAGAGATAAAATGGAACTTAATAATGTTAATATTAACATATTTTAAATCTATATTATATAATTATATTAGAGGAAACATTTGTATTTTTGTATGTTTGTAACGATTAAATAATTAAACGTAACGACTAAACGTTGTAACGATGTAACGATTAAACGTTCTAGTAGTTACTAGAACGAAATCAAAAACTCTTTCACCATTATAATTCTACATTATCTGAGTAACATAGATTATATTTATTACTAGAAAAAAATAGGGATCCCTACTAAAACTTCAATAATGTAATCCAGGATCAAAAAAAATAGTATACATCCGTGCGATGCCGGGGCGGGCTGATAGTCGAACATATGTTAATATTAATATATTTTAAATATGTTAATATAACGATTCAACATAAAAAAGATACTAAAGTAGGTAATAGCCTGTTTTCTTTCGATAATGTAGGTACCTAAATTCTGATGATTTCATCTCTTTGAATGTTATTGAATTGCTATTATCATAAATTATTTGTTATTACAGTATATTATGTCTACAACGTGTTCCCAGCCTCTCGTTCATTCACATTTTTCTGATTAACATACAAAGTATTAGCTGTCCCGACAGACGTCGTCCTGTTAAATTTCAATAATCCCACAGTGAAACACTTTCAGTTTTTCCTGGACTTTCCAAAAAGCGATGGTTACCATTTATATTTATATATTTATATATTGGGATATTTGGTTATATGCACTAAAAATAAAATCGGTCAAGCCGTTTCGGAGAGGAATATGTTTTTATTTTTGGTTTTAATCTTTTTAAATCAAGTTTATTTTAAAGTAAAAGTAGCAGATTTCGGGTTTTTTTTGTTTTCATTTGTTCAGAATATAAGAACACGTTGTATACTGCAACTTTTTGTTGATGTTGAAAATGGTCGCTTCAGAACATATTAACTTTTGAGCACTTAAACTTTTCTTTATATTATCAAAAAAATCATAATTATCATGTTTTTTTTTCAAGGCGGAAGAGTGGGTTTACTTAAGTCGGGTCATATGCCTTAATCATAATATTACAGACCAATTTAATATAATAAATATAAATTAATGGCAAGAAAAAAATTAATTCATAATCACTGGCATAACAAATATGGACAATATTATGTATGTTACATAATTATGTACATACATACTTACATAAAATCACGCCTGTTTCCCATAGGAGTAGGCAAAGACCACAACATTTTACCAATTATTTAACCAACTTTTTGTAAGTAGAAAAAACGAGGCAAGTTATGACAAAACTATTTATTAATTAACTAGTCTTTAAATTAATTTAATAAAAGCAATATCTTATTGAAATACATAAATAATATTGAGCAATAGAAATGAACATTAATTTATGTAAGTTTATAGTGAAATATCACGATTAGGATTCTAAATATAAGTACATTAAAATTACACCTAGAACTACATATCCTATTATTTACAATTCAATATTAATACTAAGAATACAGTTTATACATAATTATGTACATAACAACTTATAAACATTGCAGCAATGCATAAAGTTAACAAATATTTTTATATTATTCAAATTAAGCAAAATCTAAAAATATATAAAAACTTTTTCAAAAATCGCGTCGACATGTCGAACGAATTAACTGAAATTATGTATTCGCGTTAATACGCTTGACTTTTGACATTGACTTGAACGAAACTTAATTTGACAGCTCGCTAAACGTCCATCCGGTTTTATGGTATTAAGAAGGACGGGGTTAGTAGCTTTCTTAAATTCAGTTTGACATAAATGTTATAAATAAATAAATGTTGCAAACTATTGGATTGTATTGCTACATTACTATTTATTGGAAGAATAGGCATTGCTATTTAATTCTAATCAATCATCGATTCAATCGACAACAATAAAAATTCTGATCAATTGGAATTGAATCAATGATTCTGTAATACTAAATATCAGACTTTAAACACAGTCACATAATAATATGGCAAAAGAAATACCAGATTTAAAGAAATTGAGCCAAGTAAAAAAAAAAAAATAGGATCACGACTGTAATCTCCAAGTACGGTAGACATCCGCTCAGATCTCTAGACGCTTAGATCCTTTAAAGATGTCTAGTGGGGGTAGTCAGAGGCACATCCAAACATATATTTGGCACATGCCCAGATTTTGCAGTAGTTAGCACTCCATACGTGACAGGTTGCAAGCCAATCACCGCTTATAAGAATACTAACTGGTTTCCTCACGATGTTTTCCTTCACCGTTTTGAGCACGTGTTTTTGATGCGCAAATAATTTTTTCAAAAAGAAAAATCCATTGTTGCACGCCGGGATACGAACCCACGACCTTCGGATCGAAAGTCGAGGTACCTTCCACTCGGCCAACACGGCTTTGAGTCAAGTTTCCCAAGTTATATTCTTTTAAGTTTAATATGCTCAATATGCGATGTTCGGAACGTGCCCCTGACTAACCTCAGACATACGAGGTTCTGCGATGAAGATGTCTACCGTGGGAGACAATTTTATTTTCAAAAATATTAGAAATCCTCACGTAAATTACAATAATGTAACCTAAGATATCAATTTTTTTTACTAATCTTCATTAGTAAACCTGTGTGACAGGTGTGGACAGGTCTGAGCATCAAACATGTAAGTGTGAACGAAAGGAACCAAAGCAATCCCACCTTTCACCACACTGGTTCTCGGACCTCACTGGCCATCACTTTGACTTTATTATCATTGACTTTATTATTATATAAGAATTGGCTCAATCTCACCTTAACCCAACCGGTATTTCAATCCGAGATTTGCAGCACTAAATCTTTCTTAGTTTTATTTTGTTTACCGTTATCGAAACTGACATCTAAATCCGTACCATCGTCCATCACTTCCAAATACTTGCAATCATCTTCACTGTCCGACTGCTTCACTTCTCTATAATCAAAGTTCTCTTCACTAGAGTCACTCTTCGATCCATCACTCTCAATCACAATATCGAATATATTCCTAACATTACCTGTCACAATATCTTTAACACTGCCAACTGTGTCATAAACTTTATCTGATAGTTTTATGCTGAGTCCTCTCATTTTCTCTCCCAAATTACTCTTTCTGGTATCATCCTCTGAATCTGTGTCTAGAGGTATTTCACAGGGTGAGTAGACATTTCCGTTATTTTTATCGTCTGACCAGAGATTTCTGTTATCGTTGTCTGACCATACATCCTTGGATTTAAACATGATTTTGAATGTAAGGTTGTAGATTGTGGTTAGTGTGAGTATAGCGCCGACTATGAAGGAGATATACATAATGGCTTGTTCGGCTACAGGTAAGATGTTGAGGTAGAGTTTGAAGCGTTGCTCCAATGATGGTGGTAGGGTGTACATTCTCTGTAAAAGAAATGGTTGGTTTAAAATGAGAAAATAACGCATCGGCGGTAAAAAAATACCTTTGTTTACAGAACATCTAATACTAATATTAACTAGACAGTGTGACCCGACATTCGACATTGCGCGGCATTCGAGCGCAGCAGTCGCGCGCGGCTAGCCGCGCTATGTTTGGATGACAGCCGCGCGCGGCAGCCCCAACCTACCTTCTACAGTCTAAACTAATCAAGCGCCAAGCTCGAATGCCGCGCTTTGTCTGGTCACACCTTAAGAATATTTACAAACTATCTAAAGACCTTTGCAAACAGTCTATACTCTATAGGTAGCTCAACTGATTTAGATCAGGAAGTGTTCTCAAGTCATACTTAACGGCAGCTCTTAGATTACTGCCAGTATCTTCGGGATTCTTCCGATTGGCAATGATCTGGCTCAATTGAGTTATCTACAGACTGTTTGCAACGGTCTTTAGATAGTTCAATTGTTTTTTTTTTGTATTTTGTGAATATTCTGTAATAAGTAAAATGTATGTACCTACAATTACTGCTAAAACAACTTTAGAAACTTTAAATATGTTTTAGTTTTCCTACTCATAATAGTCAGTAACAGTCACCGGGTATTAGTAAATATTATATTTACGACGAATGTGAATACCTAAATAATAATAAATAAATATTGGCGGACTTTACACACACCGCCATCTAGCCCCAAACTAAGCAAAGCTTGTACTATGGGAACCAGATAACTGATAGAATACTTATATACTTTTTTTTTGTAAATATATACATATTATACATAGTAACACCCAGACACAGAACAAACATCTATGTTCATCACACAAATATTTGCCCTGGGTGGGGATCGAACCCACAACCTACAGCGCAGAAGGCAGAGTTACTACCAACTGAGCTGTGAGGCCAGTCAAACCCTAGACAAACCTTCTAAGTTTTTAAGGTGCGATATCTGTGTAAGATGTGAGGTAAAAGTAATTATAAATAAATAAATAATAATAAATACATAAAACCGATAAGTAGACAAGAGTATTACTTACAATATCGAACCAGAGCATAGGAAGGTACATGTTGGCAAAATGCTCGCAATTCGTGATGCCGCCGATCTCGCCCAGCGCCATGTTGATCTGGAACTTGGAGCTGACGTCCAGTGGGAGGCCGGAGTTGGGCTCGACCCAAAATCTGAAATAATGAGTATTGCTAGAGTCATAGATAAAAAAGGCTAGTATAAAGAAAATGGCTAATACGAATATAATAGGCACTGACAAAACTATACATGTGTGTCAACATGTTGTATCGACCCCTCATTAAGTGGGAAAGGAGAAGAAAATGACGACGATAATGATGATATTGTACATAATGATAGATCCTGAACACTGAACACTGGGTGAGATTGGTTATAAAATATAGTCATACTGAATATCGGACCGGCTAATAAAGCTAATAACTACCTACCTTTACTAATAAAGGTTTTCTTTTAATTGTTGCAAGTTTTTTTATAAAATCGAAGTGTATCTCAAGGCTCAACTTTTGATCCTTCCTTTATTCTTGTTCATATAATAGACTTTTAAACGTAAAATGTAAATTATTACCTAGTTTCGTGTTCCTCTTGGCTAGGTTTCATTCCCTCCACCTTCTTGAAGAGGATTTCTTCTCCCTGGTAGAAGTGAGGGTAGGACAGTGCGATAGGGAACCCATAGTAGCACTCTGAGACATCTAAGAGACCGTCGGGTAAGCAATAATCTGGAAAACAAAAAATATAATAAAAAAATAGGATCACGACAGTAAACCAGTTGAAATTCTCTCAGATCTCTCATCTCCAGGCGCTTAGATCCTTAAAGATGTATGCCATATAGAGATGTAAGAGCTGCAGTCTCGATAGGAGGGATAAATGTTTCAGAATCTGGGTGTTATGATACCAACAAACAGCAGTAGAGGTTAGGACCAAACGTAACTTTTACATGATTTATGTTTATGTCAACGCATGTTTTACGTCAAGGAAGACCGACGAAGACGTTGGAAGCTGACGATCGATTGGAAGAAAATGGGAGAGCTGTACCCAGCAGTAGGAAAATATTAGTTAAACTAAAATTATATACAATAAAATTATATGTACCATTTCTGCAGAAGCACTTGTTATCATCGATATATTTGCCGTTGTCGAGCATGTGGTCTGGGAAGGTGTATTTGAAAGCGTTCAGGCCATTCCTCACACCTTTTCCTGTGGGAATCTGAAGACAAAAAAATATATATGAGTTTAATTTAGATGCAAAACAAAAGTACGAGTATCACTAGGTTCCTCCGACTCTTAGACATCCTAAATCTTACTAGAGATCTAAGAAGATTGACATTGCATTTTATCCTTTTAAAAAACTGGACTAGTAGTTTTAGATATAAAGGCAATATTGGTTAGCACACACTAACATCCTAAAAATAGAAAAGATTGTATGGAGTTCTAGAACTTAGTTTGTAGTTCAATCATTTCGTAACGGGTAAAGGATATGTCTATGGAGACAGTAATTTCGGTGTCATTTTAATTGACAAAAAACCGGCCAAGTGCGAGTCGAACTCGTATTTACTCATACATTATCTATAAAAACGGCAAAAAAACATGTTTGTTGTATGGGAGCCCCCCTTATTTATTTTATTCTGTTAGTATTTGTTGTTAGAGCAGCAATAGAAATACATAATCTGTGAAAATTTCAACTGTCTAGCTATCACGGTTCATGAGATACAGCCCTGTGACAGACGGACGGACGGACAGACGGACAGAAAGACAGACAGACGGACAGCAAAGTCTTAGTACCTAATAGGGTTCCGTTTTTACCCTTTGGGTACGAAACCCTAAAAAAGAAGCTTCTATTAATGCATAAAAATAGCAAAGTCCTATTTAATTGTATTTATGTAGAATTAATATTTCCTTTATAAATATTAAAAGACTATTATCGTCTCTTGGGTTTTCGAATGCACGAACGAAAAATTTTCTTCAGTTGTTTTAAATTTAAAAAGTTGTTTATTTATTAATTCATTTATTTATTTATTTAGGGCATCCTACAGAAAAATCACTTAATACATCTAACTATAAACAATTATAATTAAAACTAAGTGTTTTCCTAGTTACAGGATGTCACAGCAATTCACAGCATGCACTTAGATGACACAACTTAAGAGGAGTAATAAATGTTTTTGAAGAATGCAGAATCGTTTTTTCTCAATAACCGCAAAACATACAGTTTTGTTTTTTACGACAAAGATAACTTAATGATTTAATCTAGATAAATTACAGACAGAAACACGATTGGTGAAACTTTTCTTGATAGATTTATTTTCCAAAGTTGGCTCTTCAAAAACACTAGTTTCGTTTTTAATCAAACTTTGAATAGCTAAACAGTTCATTTTTATATAATTCGTTAGATAATCATACTAGCTAAGTAAATTACAGACGGATTCTTTTTAAATTTGATGGTTTTTAAGATAATGCAGTTTTATCACTTTTTCCGTCTTATCCGGCTAGAATCAGCCCATACAAAAAGTCAAAAATTTCAAGTATCGCCTTAACAAATAAATTTAACAGAATTAGTAACTAAAAAAATAAAAAGAGAAAGAGAAACATGAGATGAAACTATAAAAACTCATTATTATCATATATAGGTACTCATATTATCAAAATAACTCACCAATGGCGCAGCTCGACACAAGCTCTTCCTGAAGAACAATATAGATTCATCAGGACTGGCCCCTCCCGGGAACTTGGTGCCATCAGACGCGTTCTGTATATTCGAGCAATGCTTGCCATGCCATTGTGGCAAGTCCGTCGACCCTCTGTAGGTGTTGATAAGGCCAGATTTGCGTACATCGTCCTCGCCAGTGAAAATCGTCTCGTAATCACCCTCGAAGTCGTACATCTGGAATTGCGTACATTATTTAAGTAAATCAATATTGGTGGACATTATAACACAGCGCCATCTAGCCCTAATCTAAGCAAAGTACTTGTACTATGAGAACCAGATAACTGATAGAATACTTATATACTTTTTTGTTGTAAATACATGGGTACATATCCTAATAATCCTAATCCTAATACAAGGTGTCTCAAAAGTAAGTTCACATTTGCTTATCTTATTACGCGAAAGCAACTATTCTGAGGGGCGCGGGGGGTATGTCAGTCGGTAGTCTGGCTCTTGGGAATTTAGTCGCTATGGAGCGTTTCTCTGGTGCGGACCGTGCGTTGTGCGTACGTGAGTTTTACAAAAACGGTAATTCGGCGACTGTAGCGCGTAGAAAATTCTGCAGTATTCGACATATAATTTGTCACTTAAATGATGCGCCTAGCACTCGACTCATTGCAAAATGGGTTGAGAAGTTTGAAGAGACTGGGTCAACTCTGGAGAAACCAAAATCTGGGCGGCCAAGAACATCAAGAACAGCCGAAAACGTGGACAGTGTTACTCAGTCTATTCGAGATGATCCAAACCTCTCGATTCGGAAGCGTGCTGTTGCTTTAAATGTGCACAGATCTTCATTATGCCGCATTTTACACAAAGATTTAAAGCTGCACCCGTACAAAATTCAGTTGGTGCAAGAACTGAAGCCTCAAGATGCTGGTCAGAGGCTTGACTTTGTAAATCAGATGATTGAGCGCTTTCCAACGTTCACCAACATCTTGTTTTCCGATGAAGCCCATTTTCACCTGAATGGGCATGTAAACAAGCAAAATTGTCGTTACTGGAGTGCAACCAATCCAAAAAAAAACATCAGAAACCGCTACATTCACCCAAAGTCACCGTATGGGCAGCGATGTCGGCGCGAGGAATTATCGGCCCTTACTTTTTTGAAGATGGAAGGGGACGCATGCTCACAGTGAATTCAGAGCGTTATGTGGAGATGTTAGACGAGTTGTTCGTGCCCCAACTGCAAAACTTTCCTGGTTACAACCAAAGAACATGGTTCCAGCAGGATGGAGCAACTTCACACACGTCCAACAGATCTCTGCCTCGAGTTCGAGAAATTTTTCCGAACAAATTAATCTCCAGGCGAGGTGACATAAATTGGCCTCCACGGAGTCCCGATTTAACACCTATGGATTTTTTCCTGTGGGGTTATGTCAAATCAAAAGTTTACGCTAATAAACCGACTTCCCTGGCACAATTAAAAGAAAATATCCGTCATGAAATGGCAGCCATCACGGAGACTACCTGCCGAGCTGTCATAGGCAATTTTAGTGCCCGATTAAATGAATGCCGAGAGCGCAACGGTTTACATTTGGACGATGTTATTTTTAAAAAAATAAATTCTCAAACAGTGTACTTCAATATATAATAAACATTTTTTCAATAAAGCTAAGACTTTTCTTTTAAAAAAAGATTTAAATGTGAACTTTCTTTTGAGACACCTTGTATTATAAATGCGAAAGTTTGTGAGTTTGTTTGTATGTTGGTGCCTCAATCAGGCCTAAACGAGAAAACAGATTGAGATGAAATTTGCCGTAGATGTAGATGTAATGCCCGAATAAAACATAGACTACTTTAAAATACTAAAAACATTCTCAAAATTGTAAAATAACGCAATAGGGATGATTTTGGTATAGATGGCGCTGGTGTGCTAAAAATCTGACATCAGTAGCCATAGCAACGTGCGTTACTCTATGCGATTTTTGAAATTTGGACGGGTCGGCTAGTAATATTATAAATACGAAAGTTTGTGAGTTTGTATGTATGTTTGTTACTCAATCAGGCCTGCACGTCAAAACGGATTACTTTGCAATTTGCTGTAGATGTAGATATAATGCCCGAATAAATAAAAGTCTACTTTAAAAAATGAAAAAATACCCGAAATGCTAAAAAAATGCAAAAGGGATGATTTCTATATAGATCGCGCTGGTGTGCAACAAATCTCACATCACAGACTAAAAACATTCAGTCTTTTCAATTCGATTATTGAAATTTGACAGGACAACGTTTATCACGGGTCGGCTAATAATACATAATACCTAACACCCATAATAATTAGAAAGAAAGATTAATAAGAACTTGAAACTTCAACCACCCAAATTACTTTGTCTGTTTGAAAATAACTTCATGTGGTGGTGGTTCCCACTAGTTCTATTTTAAGTATAGTCTATTTCTGTTAGAATATTTCTTATGATAATGTTTGTATCATAATAGTACCTAATGAGTTTCCTTTGTTTGTTTTTTTATTGTGAGAATCTTGTAAAAATTTCCTTATTTGGAATCTTGGTAAAATCGGAACCCTATTACTAAGACTTCGCTGTCCGTCTGTCTGTCCGTCTGTCCGTCTGTCCGTCTGTCTGTCTGTCACAGGGCTGTATCTCATGAACCATGATAGCTAGACAGTTGAAATTTTCACAGATTATGTATTTCTATTGCTGCTCGAACAACAAATACTAAAAACAGAATAAAATAAATATTTAAGGGGGGCTCCCATACAACAAACTTGATTTTTGCATTCCAGCGCCATCTAGTTTCATTTGATGTTACTACGTATTATAGGTACTTTTCGCGGTCTCATGCGACCGCTCGGGGTTTGAGAGGTAAGATGAAAGAGGTTTGCGATTCCGCTGGCAGGTGGCGCTATTTTACCACTATCGGTAAAGTAAGTCGGTAAATAGGTGGTACTTCACATGATCGAATAAAAAGTTTGAAATTGAATTATTGAATTCATGTAGTTAGGTAAATAGGTACCTAGGTAGATATTATTAATTTCCAATTAATTTCGAGTTCGAATCCTGGCCGTACATCAATGGATATTTCTGTTCGAAAAATGTACCTATATGCGCGTTACACGTGTTTATAACAGTGAAGGAAAACATCGTGAGGAAACCTGTTAGTATTCTTGAAAGCGGCGACGGGATTGCAACCTGTCACGTGTGGAATGCTAACTACGTAGTTAGGTAAATAGGTAGGTTACGAGATATTATGAATTATTTTTTATGTTTCTAGGGTTCCGTATCTAAAGGGTAAAAAACGGGACTACTAAGACAACGCTGTCCGTCTGTCTGTTACCAGGCTGTATCTCGTGAACCGTGATAGCTAGACAGTTGAAATTTTCACAGATGATGTATTTCTCTAAAATCAGCATAAAATAAATATTTAAGTGAGACTCCCGTACAACAAACAAAAATAAAAAGCCTTTTATTTCTTGCTACAAATATAGGTTAAATCTAGGTTTACAATTAAAAAGAAAAAAACAAAAATAAATGAAAAAAAAACATCAAAACAGTTTGCATGCATTAATTAATTAGGTGCTTTAATCTTTTTGGTGCTATTATTTATGTATTAATAATCTATAGTACTTTATTTTGTAATTCTACACTACTTTTATAACGAGGTAAATTTGTATTTTTATTTGTAATCGATAAAGTAAAAAACTACATGACCAATTTTGAAAATTCTTTCACCTATAGCTATATTATCAGCGAGTAACATAGGATTTTATGGTTTTCAAAAAAAATAGAGATCCTCACGAAAATTGCAATAATGTAACCTATAAGGTTAAAAAATTATATGTCAGCGCAGAAGGCAGAGCTACTACCAACTGAGCTGTGAGGCCAGTCCCAAGTTATCGAAACGTATCTAGCTCCTTAAGTGGATATCCACTGACAGGGACTTGCGGACCAATCACAGTGCTCGAAATAGTTGACCCAAAAATTTCTAGTGCTGCCATTGGTCCACTCCGCACTGGTCCGCGTCAGAGGAAGCTCACCCTAAGACTAGGGTGATATGAAAAATGTATTTAAGAGTATCTTACCCGATCAATAAGTCCAAGCTTATCGAAACTGATCCAGCCAGGCATCAGGGTGTTCCCCAGGGTCATAAGATCTGACTTGTACCCCATCATGAACTCCCTTGCCGTCATCTTGGTGAGTGGTTTGATATTCGTGAGGCTCACCAGATGATTCAGACCCATTCTGGTGAAGAAGTTTTTCTTCGACACCACGTTTGCAATGCTCTGTGAACAAGGAGAAACAAATTAATATAAAAACACTATCTGTCCCTTACAAATAGTGAAAAAGAAGCCGAATATACCAAATACCAAACGAATATTCGGCGCATCTCTAAATATATGCTTGCGCTTACTCAAACGTCAGTTTAAGAGGCTCCCAGTCGCTGATTGCTCTTTTTCGAAACGAAAAAAGAAATACTTCTGAACAAGCCACATCTCCTATTTTTATAAGTATATGACTTCAGGTTCCTACCTAGATTTCTATTAAGCTGAAAACATAATAGCAGAAACTTTTCACGATAAATATATTATTTCAAAATGATACGTTTTAGAATTTATGATCGAAATATTTTATATACCTACTATTAAAATCAACTTGTGATTTATTGTTAAAGATAGGTAATATGTAGATCTAGATTTCTATTAGAATAGATTTTTGATAAGTAATTATATATAATTTATATCATTAATTTATTCGAAAAGCTAAGGCGGACCACGCTCCGACGTGTGTTTGTCGTCATTGCAGCGGTCGGTAGGATTATTTATCGAAGTGATTAAAGATGGGTACATCTTTATTCACATATACTATACATTATAAAATAGGAGATGTGGCTTGTTCACAAGTATTTATTTTTTCGTTTCGAACAAAAACAATCGTCGACTGGGAGCGCCTTAAGATGACTCAGATCAGAAGCACTGTCTCAATAATTTTCGCATAATGTAGGTCATGTATTCGTAACCCAAAAAAATCTTTTATTTTAAATGTAATGTTCCTTTGTTTATTTAAGCAATGTTATTTAAGCAAATGCAATACAATACTCCGAGGTGCGAATATTGCGACCGTGAACTAATTTACTTGTAAATATTTACTGTGTAGATATATATATAAAGTTATAATGACCTGAGCACTCGGAGATGTAACGCCGCTATTTAACCGACGAAAAAGGGAAGTTCATTCGACATGTCGTGGTGAATGTACATTTTTTAGGACATCGCTGTCCGTCTGTCTGTCAGTATCTCATGAACCGTGATAGCTAGACAGTTGAAACTTTCACAGATGATGTATTTCTGTTGCCGCTATAACAACAAATACTATAAACTGAATAAAATAATTATATAAGTGGGGCTCTCATACAACAAGCTTTGCTCAAAGATCCTTAGAGCTAAAACGCTGTAATTTTGCATGAATATGCGTATTGGTCACGCTAACAAAGTGGTACAATAAAATCATCAAAAATATTTTTTTAGGGTACCTCTCCTAAGCCTAAATTGGGGATGTTATTTTTTTTGCGCATATTCCATGGTATGGTATGTCGTTGGATAGGTATTTTAAAAATATTATGGGTTGTATAGATAACTTTTCGATTATATTCCGTTTCTGAATTATTAAGCTTTAAAATGCTAAATTTTGTCAGACTCAAGTGTCCCCCCCCTACCAGCTAAACTATTGGTTTTGGAAATGTAAAAAAATCGTGGTAGTAGTACATTTAATGAATTTAAAATGAAAACTATCACGGCTAAGTAAGTTTTACTAGTTTACGAGTAATCGTCGACCAACTTAGAAACTAAGAGTTAAATAAATAACAAATATCAAATAATAAAAAAAAAATACAAATATCACTGGAAATTACATAATAACGTTGTTAGCTGTGTAAAATTAGAAACCTTACATTGCGGCGTGGTCCGACACGCACTTGGCCGGTTTTATTTATAGATAATTGAACGGAAAATTTCGTGAGTCCGAGGATAGTTTACATTAACATTTAGGTATAGGATGGGCAGGACATTGTGAAATACGTTAAGAGTTCCTACCTATTACGAAAGAAAAGATTATACCTAAGTTATAACGTCGGTTACATTACCTACATCTACACACTTGAATAAGTTTTCTGTTAAAAATATTTTTCAATGACAAGCTTTTGTAAATTCAACCATCGAGCACCAGCGCGCTATCACCTGTCACATCATATAACATTGTCATCGGAACTTGACAAGTATGCAAAGTTTTTACTCAATTGAAGTATTTTCTAAGGAGTTCCATTGTGAGTGTCTGTTAAACAGCTTCTGACTCCATCATCAGATCACTGTCACCATATGATTGCATTGTCACCGAAGTTACTTAAGCATGCGAAATTTCAGCTCAATCGGTTGAAGATAACTGCTTTAAAATTGAGTAGCAAGATTCCACCTTAACAAACATAGTTACATACGTACATTGCAAGTTAAATAAAAGCTTGTAAAAAGCCGTATTGGTCGAGTGGGAGGCAAATCAACTTTCAATTCCAAAGGTCATGGGTTCAAACCGGCCGTGCATCAACGGATTTTTCTGTTCGCATTAACACGTGCGCACTTGGGGATTACAGTCGTGATCGATTTACTTTATTGTTTACGCAGTTGATTGGCCTCACAGCTCAGTAGTAACTCTACCTTCTGCGCTGTAGGTTGTAGGTTCGATTCATACCCAAGACAAATAATTGTGTGATGAATATGAATGTTTGTTTTGTGTCTTTAGGTATGTAGGGTGTATCGACTTCTCCCGAATACTAAAAAAAACCGGCCAAGTGCGAGTCGGACTCGCGCACGAAGGGTTCCGTACTATTATCAAAACGGCAAAAAAATCACGTTTGTTGTACGGGAGTCTCACTTAAATATTTATTTTATGCTGATTTTAGAGAAATACATCATCTGTGAAAATTTCAACTGTCTAGCTATCACGGTTCACGAGATACAGCCTGGTAACAGACAGACGGACAGCGGTGTCTTAGTAGTCCCGTTTTTTACCCTTTAGATACGGAACCCTAGAAACATAAAAAATAATTCATAATATCTCGTAACCTACCTATTTACCTAACTACGTAGTTAGCATTCCACACGTGACAGGTTGCAATCCCGTCGCCGCTTTCAAGAATACTAACAGGTTTCCTCACGATGTTTTCCTTCACTGTTATAAACACGTGTAACGCGCATATAGGTACATTTTTCGAACAGAAATATCCATTGATGCACGGCCAGGATTCGAACTCGAAATTAATTGGAAATTAATAATATCTACCTAGGTACCTATTTACCTAACTACATGAATTCAATAATTCAATTTCAAACTTTTTATTCGATCATGTGAAGTACCAACCACCTATTTACCGACTTACTTTACCGATAGTGGTAAAATAGCGCCGCCTGCCAGCAAATCGCAAACCTCTTTCATCTTACCTCTCAAACCCCGAGCGGTCGCATGAAAACCGCGAAAAGTACCTATAATACGTAGTAACATCAAATGAAACTAGATGGCGCTGGAATGCAAAAATCAAGTTTGTTGTATGGGAGCCCCCCTTAAATATTTATTTTATTCTGTTTTTAGTATTTGTTGTTCGAGCAGCAATAGAAATACATAATCTGTGAAAATTTCAACTGTCTAGCTATCATGGTTCATGAGATACAGCCCTGTGACAGACAGACGGACAGACGGACAGACGGACAGACGGACAGACGGACAGACGGACAGACGGACAGACGGACAGCGAAGTCTTAGTAATAGGGTTCCGATTTTACCCTTTGGGTACGGAACCCTAAAAACAAATTGAGCTACCTTATTACTAGTCTATACTAATATTATAATTGCAAAAGCAACTCTGTCTGTCATGACGTTATCACGGCCAAACCGCTGGGCCGATTTCGATAAAACTTTGCAATAACAACAAATACTAAAAACAGAATAAAATAAATATTAAAGTGGGGCTCCCATACAACAAACGTGATTTTTTTGTAGTTTTTTATAGATAATGGTACGGAATCCTTCGTGCGCGAGTCCGACTCGCACTTGCCCGGTTTTTTTTTTAAATTGATCTTTAGTTATCTAATGAGACCTATATGGATTATCATTATAAAGTATTGCAATGTAATAAACTTAAGATATATATAGAACTTTTATATATTTTTATGTGTCATTATCTTTGTTACTATAATTTATGTCAATTTTATCTTGTTTATTAATGTAAATGTCATGACATGTACTTCATAATCTTGTCATTATTGTGTTCATTTACGACAAACCAATACAACTATAAATATGTGTGTGTTGAGGTCTAACCAATCTACTAATAAATAAATAAAATTATAAAATAAATTTCACACATCGCCATCTAGCCCCGAACTAAGTAAAGCTTGTACTATGGGAACCAGATTACTGATAGAATACTTATATACTTTTTTTTGTATATACAAACGTAATACTTATGATAAGTACATTATAACACCCAAACACAGAACAAACAGGTTCATCACACAAATCATCAAACAAACAATTCAATGACAAGCTTTTTTGTTAAATCATTCAAACCATCGAGTTATCACCTGTCACATCATATAACATTGTCATCGGAACTTGACAAGTATGCAAAGTTTTTACTGTGTTTTTAAAGAGTCTGTTGAACGGCTCCTGAATTCATCATCAGATCAGCTCACTGTCATATTATTGCATTGTCACCGCGTCACCGGAGTTACAAAGTATGCGAAATTTCAGCTCAATCGGTTGGGGATAACTGCTTCAAAATTAAGTCGCAAGATTCCACCTTAACAAACATAGTTACAAACATTACAAGTTAAATAAAAACTTGTAAAAATTCTACAATTATAAACAGATTAAAATAATAATGGACTAATAATTTGGTAATGCAATTTTAGTGGTTACAAAACTGTATTAAAAGTCAGTAACTACGAAATTGCAAAATAAAAGACCTCGAAATAAATCTATGAACCTTAAAATGATTGCGTAGCTGACTGATTGGTACGTGATGTTATTTTTATACAAACTCAAAAGGTATTTATTTCAATAAAATCACAAGGATCACTTTGAAACGTCTTAGGAGCTAGGTGAAGCTACGCCTGTTCGCGACCAAGCCTACAAGAATCAGGCGATAAACACGGCTTGGGGTCTATCATTTTTTTTTCAATGAACTTTTCCTTAGTGCTGTGGTGCCGTAAGAACAAGGTGAAGACTCCAACAAGACAAAAAAGATACTAAACAAGTAGGTACAAGTAGAAAACAGCCCGCTGCACCCCTTTAGGGGTTGAGTTTCGGGATTTCCTTTCTTAGTGCACCCCTACAGATCAAATGGCAATACATGGTGTATTGCCATTTGATCTGTAGGTTGTTGGGAGAATGAAGATGTTTAGGGAGTACTAGGAGGTATGTTTAAATATTATCTTCATTTTGGCACATGATCACATTATACACGTAAAAAAAAGGTAGACAATTCATTATCTTAAAAAAAAAACGGCAAAAAAACACGTTTGTTGTATTGGAGCCCCACTTAAATATTTATTTTATTCTGTCTTTAGTATTTGTCGTTATAGCGGTAACAGAAATACTAATCTGTGAAAATTTCAACTGTCTAGCTATCACGGTTCCTGAGATACAGCCCTGTGACAGACAGACGGACAGCGAAGTCTTAGTAATAGAGTCCCGTTTTTACCCTTACGGAACCCTAAAAACAAAATGAAACAAAAAGCTATTAGATTATTTTGAATTATGTAACTAGTGCGATATTCTTCGGGTGATAGACCCCGATGTTACAAATAGAAGCAGTTTATTCTAGGTCAATAGCTAAGGTCAATTTCGTTCATCGAACGCAAAAGAACATTATACAAATTACGATAAAGCCAAGTTCATATTTCAACAGATAAGGAACGAATGAAAGTGTTTGCCGCTTTGTAGCTTTGAACTAGGCCTAGCATTATTATGACGCGTAATAAATGTTTTTGATGAATGCAGAATCGTTTTTTCTCAATAACCGCAAAACATACAGTTTTTTTTATGACAAAGATAACAATTTCTCGGTTAAAGGTGATATGTCAAATGTTTGGTTTGCTGTATGGGCTGAGTCTACCCGGATAAGACGGAAAAAGTGATGAATGCATTATCTTAAAAACCATCAAACTTAAAAAGAAACTGTCCATAATTTACTTAGCTAGTATGATTATCTAACGAATTATATAATAAAAACCGGACAAGTATGAGTCGGACTCGCGCACGAACGGTTCCGTACCATTATCTATAAAAACGGCAAAAAAATTACGTTTGTTGTATGGGATGTTGATTAACCCTTAAATGTTGATTTGATTCTGTTTTTAGTTATAGCAGCAACAGAAATGCATAATCTGTGAAAATTTCAACTGTCTAGCTATCACGGTTCAAGTCTTAGTAATAGGGTCCCGTTTTTACCCTTTGGGTATGGAACCCTATAAATGAACGTGTTGAATTAGTAAATGCTTACCAATAATGCGATATTTGGCATGTAGACTATGTCATCTTCCTTGTGCCCTTCCGACATCTCCTCAACCCAAGTGAGTGGATGAACTGGTATCGCAGACAAGGTGCTGTTATCATTGAAAGCCGTCACGTTGTGCTCTAACGCCTCCCTGAAAAGGATAAAACAAATTATTATAAAAACATAATCAAAAACGCGTGCTCAAAACGGTGATGGAAAACATCGTGAGGAAACCAGTTAGTATTCTTATAAGCGGCTTAGGTTTGCAACATATCACGAATGGAATGCTAACTACTGTAAAATGTGGGCATGTGCCATATATAATGTTTGACCTCTGACCACCCCCACTAGACATCTTTATAGGATCTAAGAGGAGAGTCGTCAGGAGATCTGAGAGAATGTAGGTACTTGGGGATTACAGTCGTGAACCTACTTTTTTTTTGTAAGTTAACTGATAGAATACTTATATGTTTTTATAAATAAATATCTAGGTACAATAATACATTTTAGCACCCAGAAACATATTAAATATCTATGTTCATCACAAATATTTAAAACCTAAAATCTGTGGTAATTATTGGCTACTAGCTGTCCGACAGACGTCCTGTCAAACTTCAATAATTAAAATAAAAAACGTCTTTCAGTTTTTCCGAATTTTACAATTTTATGCGAAACTCTCTTATTTTTTTCTTTCATAAGAACCTTTTACAATAATAAACACGACAAAAAAGAATTAGCGAAATCGGTTCAGCCGTTCATGCGTGATGCTGTGACCAATAAAATAGGGATTCATTGATAGATTAGTTAGCTACTTACTGGTAGACATAAGGGCCAACTTCTTCCACTATTATCTTGTCTGCTTTACCAGCTAGGTACTCCTCAGCATTAGTGACATTAAAGAGGTACACGCGACAGTACAACTGAACCTCCGGCTTCTTCCATATCTCGAAAATCTCGCCGCCATCTTGGAGGACGATTTTCTGCAAAGAGGTTAGAGGTTATGATTAATAATGGTCGTATATCACCAAACAAGAAGGTTCTCAAGTCGACGTGTACATATAAAGGTGTGCCCTGACATTGTGCGGCAATCATCAAAACATAAAAAAAGCGTCAAACCGCGCTATGTTTGGATAACAACCGCGCGCGGCAGCCGCGAGCTACCTGCCGCGCAAACGGTGTTATTGTTCGTTCGCATGGCAAAGTTGTGTCCTTCGAGTGCCGCGCTATGTCTGGTCACACCTTACGAGTACAGTTTGGAATATATCGGAGCACTGTCACTGACGTCGATAATGTCCAAATCGAGAGTATTCGAATCGGGATTTGCAGAGTAAGGACCCTGACCACTGTTGGATTAAACATACCTGCTTGAACAAAAAATCGTAGGGATGGAGGAACAGCACAAAGAAACCAACTCCCAGCGCAAAGAAACCCAGCAGCAGTAGGATGAAGAGACCTGGAACAAAGAAGACATTGTGTTATATATTTTAAAAGTCAGCGGCCATTGGCGTGCGCTCTGTCATGGTAGATACACAGATACACAGAAGTATGTAAGACTTAAGAATGTAGACTTTGTCTTGTCCGAATTTAAATCTTAATATATATAAATTACGCGTCACGTTGTTAGTCCGCGATGTACTCGTAAACTACTTAACCGATTTTAATCAAACTTTGCACACCGTTCGCAGTTTGATCCAACTTGAAATATAGGATAGGTTTTACATCTCAATTTATAGTTGAAATATTTTATTGCAAATTATTTGTTTATTATCTGACAGTCACAATTACCTGTTAGCTCTAAAAGATTCTAACAGATGGCGATATCTGTTGACACAGCAACGCGTGGCCGGGTCTGCTAGTAGTACTATATAAATATAATCTACTAGCGACCCGCCCCGGCTTCGCACGGGTTTAATACATATAAACCTTCCTCCTGAATCACTCTATCTATTAAAAAAAACCGCATCAAAATCCGTTGTGTAATTCTAAAGATATAAGCATACATACAGACGCGGGAAGCGGGAAGCGACTTTGCTTTATACTATTGACTAGCGACCCGCCCCGGCTTCGCACGGGTTTAATACATATAAACCTTCCTCTTGAATCACTCTATCTATTAAAAAAAACCGCATCAAAATCCGTTGTGCAGTTTTAAAGATATAAGCATACATACAGACGCTGGAAGCGGGAAGCGACTTTGCTTTATACTATGTAGTGATAGTGATATATCGAATTGCTCGTCTATTTTATATAGTCAGTCGACTTGACATTAGTGGTGGAATGGATGCCTGACTGAGACGTACTAGGTTCTTAACTGTCAAGTTCCAATGACAATGTAATATTATGTGACAGGTGATAGCGCGCTGCTCTGATTTCTAGATTTTACAAAAGCTTGTATAACAAAATATTTCTCAACAAAAATCTTATAATGTCATGCTACTTTTGATGCTGTTTTATTTTAATGGTTGAATCCTTACATATTTTATTGCCTATATCTTGTCAATCTAGGCATCATAAAATCTATAATGCCATGTTAGTGAATAATTCATAAATATTGGTTTCCACCATCGATCTACGCTTCAACTATCGAAGTTTTTGTATTTGTGCTAAAAGTTTATACATAAGTATAATATTTATATAAATTAAATAAAAAAACTGTTTTATTTAATCCTATAATAATTGCAACAGATGAAGCAATAATGGTCGCTAATAAATCTGAACCTTAGCGCATCTAGGGTTCCGTACCATCTATAAAAAACGGCAAGCCCCACTTATATATTTATTTTATTGTTTTTATTTATATTTGTTGTTATAGCGGCAACAGAAATACATCATCTGTGAAAATGTCAACTGTCTAGCTATTACGGTTCATGAGATACAGCCCTGTGACAGACAGACGGACAGCGAAGTCTTAGTTATAGGTCCCGTTTTTACCCTTTGGGTACAGGACCCTAAAAAGAACAAATATATAATACATTTTACATAATACATTTTAATAAATAAATTAAAACGTCGGCGTCGTTAAGAAACCAGTTAGTGTTTTACAAGCTTGCTCTGTGGTAACTAAGCTAAATGTGAGCATATATATCTTCTATATCTCTAGCTATATCTATCTATACTATTATAAAGAGGAAAGATTTGATTGTTTGTTTGTTTGTTTGTTTGCATCGAATAGGCTCCGAAACTAATAGACCGATTTCAAAAATTATTTTACCATTAGAATCCTTCATTATCCCTGATGAACATAGGCTATAGATTATTTTCAAAAACGTTAGGGATCCGTATGAAAACTTCGATAATGTAACCAAACGTGTGAAAAAAAAACAAAAATCTTATATTGCGTTTGCTGCAGAAATTATTGACAATAGAGCAAAGTTATGTACTACAGTTTTATAGAAGACATCAATATCTACAAAAACGTTCGTCATACTATATACCTAACTATTAGAGATCCCTATTTAAACTTCGATAATGTAACCCAAGGTGTAAAAAAATTAGCCATAAAATAATTTTTACACCTGTGCTACGCCGGGGCGGACTGCTAGTTCAAATATAAATCCGAAAGTTTGTGAGGATGTTTGGTTTTCTTGGTCGAAGGTCACGGTGACTTTTGAAAGCCGGAACCCACTTCCGAAGCGCGGAAGCGTTCAGTTACCAATAGCGGTCATCCATCCATATAGTGACCGCACCGAAGGTTGCTTATTGGTCGTCAAGCGGCCCGTGTTGGCCGAAGAAACAAGAGGAGGATCACAAGTCAACATGTTAGGTGTAACTAATAATAGGACCTGATGATCCGATTTGGATGATTTTTAGGGTTCCGTACCCAAAGGGTAAAAACGGGACCCTATTACTAAGACTTCGCTGTCCGTCCGCCTGTCCGTCTGTCTGTCACAGTGCTGTATCTCATGAACCGTGATAGATAGACAGTTGAAATTTTCACAGATGATGTTATTTCTGTTGGCGCTATAATAAAAAATAGTTAAAAGAATTGTAATAGCGCGCTGGTGCTCAATGGTTTAAATGATTTTACAAAAGCTTGTCATTAAATTATTTTTCAACAGAAAACTTATTAAATACTGTTTTTTTTACTATTTGTGTTGCAGTCGGGTTTTATGTGTTTATAATAATTTATTTTATTATTCAGAGCATTTTAAGAAGGAAGTTCTCAAACCTACGCTGCCGCTGTCAGAAGACGGCTAAGGTCATAGCTAATAAGGTTATTGCGATTTTAATGGCCACCAAATGAACTTGGATTTATTTCTTGACCGGAACTAATCTAAATAATGATAGATTGGTTATTAGATAGGTACTTTACTTATTGCTTTAAAGTGCAAAATACTACACATAATTAGGGTTCCGTATCCAAAAGGTAAAAGCGGGACCCTATTACTAAGACTCCACTGTCCGTCTGTCTGTACAAGGCTGTATCTCATGAACCGTGATAGATAGACAGTTGACATTTTCACAGATGATGTATTTCTGTTGCCGCTATAATAAAAAATACTAAAATCAGAATTAAATAAATATTTAAGTGGGGCTCCCATACAACAAACGTGATTTTTGTAAAATTACTTTCGGGTTTTTTGCTAAAAACAATACCTATATATTGCAATGTGAATGCCAAATTAATAAAAATATATAAAAATCTACAGAATAAAGGTAGGTCAATTCAACGCGTAGGTTGAATAAAGGATATTCGTCCGTTTATAAAAACGGTTCGCAACGTATACAGACAGTCAACTAATTACTTAAGTATTCGCCAGTTCCTCTATCGTGTAATGTTAATTTGTCCGTAACTTGTGTGAACCATTTCCTACTTTGCTATGCAAATGTCGTCCACCATGAACTTGGCAATGATCTCCTTGGCACAGCTCATGGGAAACAGTACAACCAATCACACTTTCAAAACTATCGTGGTTGTTTATCTTTTTAAACAGAAATACGGCTAATTACCACGTTTTTATGAGTTCCGTACCCAAAGGGTAAAAACGGGACCCTATTACTAAGACTTCGCTGTCCGTCTGTCCGTACAGGGCTGTATCTCATGAACCGTGATAGCAAGACAGTTGAAATTTTCACAGATGATGTATTTCTGTTGCCGCTATAACAACTTGAAACAGAATAAAATAAATTTAAATGGGGCTCCCATAGTACAACAAACGTGTTTTTTTAATTTTTTTTATAGATAATGGTACGGAACCCTTTGTGCGCAAGTCCTACTCGCACTTGGATATATTTATTTGATAAAACGTAATTAAATAGGTTGGCTATTTTTGTCTAGGTACCACACGAGCAAATCTACCAGCAAAAGTTAGTGTTATATTATTTATATATATGTAATTGGCGGAGGCACTGCCGTGCCCCCAGATAAAGTTGGGTCATTAGTATGTCTGTTAAAACCTCGATTAATTGTCATGCAATTAAAAAAAAACTCGCCACACCCAACACCTTGTCGAGCTATTTTAACATTAACCAATGTCAGTTAAAGAAAATGACCTCATCAAGGCCATATTGCTAATATTGCTTAAATCACGACAAAATCCTTGGACCAGCCCACGAACTCAAAACTTATTGCCTAATTTCCGATAATCACCCGCCGATGTTCGATTCAAGCTTTGCGAAGTATGGGGCTAGATGGGGAATCTCGCACGAAGGGTTCCGTACATCGAAAAAAAACGGCAAAACAAGTCACTTTTTTTATGGGAGCCCTTTCCAGTCACTAGTGGAAACCTTCGCAACTTTGTTTACACGAAGTTATTTTCAAACAGACTTCAATCTCCGCTGCACCCCTTTAGGGGTTGAATTTCAACAATTCCTTTCTTAGTGCACCCCTACACACCAAAAGGAATACACCCTCATAATATCAAGTTTTTAGAACCAGTGATTTTGGCTGAGCGTTTATAGATAAGTCAGTCAGTAACGCTAGTTTTAGGGTTCCGTACCCAAAGGGTAAAAACAGGACCCTATTACTAAGACTTCGCTGTCCGTCTGTCTGTCACAGGGCTGTATCTCATGAACCGTGATAGCTAGACAGTTGAAATTTTCACAGATGATGTGTTTCTGTTGCCGCTATAACAACAAATACTAAAAACAGCATAAAATAAATATTTGTGGGGCTTTCATACAACAATCGTGTTTTTTTGAAGTTTTTTATAGATAATTACGGAACCCTTTAAATGACCACGCATAACTTTTTACAGAGTAGTCCGATTTTGTTCATTCTTTTTTTATTTTAAAGGGAAGTTGGTCACATATAAATAAAAAAAAACCTAACCCTAACGGTAGGAAAACAAGGGATGATTGTTGGTCACATTTTTTGATTGGTCGGATCATTTACGTCGGTTTTCTTTTTAGTTTTCTAAACGTAATTATAAATGATATTTGAAATTTTGGATATGTTTCTTTTAGGGTGCACTAAGAAATATATCTACTAATCTCCACCCTTAATGGTGGCTTGAACTTTGTTCGAATATTTCGTCGGTTTAAAGGTAAAATTCATTAAGTGACATAATTGATCAAATTCATTAAATTCGTGAAACGGTCTCACCAGGGCAATATCTACAAAACAAAGCAGTTACAAAAGCAACCTAATAATCTAAAAACAAAATCAAACTCAATAGGATTGCATTTAAAACTATGAGCAAAATGCAATCTTTTGCAAAAAATAATTATTATCGCTTATAACTCCATACTAGTTTTTCGCATTTAATGAATTTTACCTCTAAACCGACGATTTTTCTATTTGTTATGCCTAATATATTGTACAAGTGATATTATTTAGTTATCGTATGCTAGCTACCTTAACTTGAGCTGTGTTTATACAAATAAAGCTTTAATTAGAATATTACATGCTTTTTAATGATGAAGGAAAATGTGAGGAGCAATAGGTTAGCATGGTATGGGCATGTTATGAGAAGAATGTTAACAATGAATGTGGATGGATGTAGAAGTAGAGGTAGGCCAAAGAAAAGATGGATGGACTGTGTGAAAGATGATATGGGTAATATAGCCGGGGTCCCACGGCGCGTAAACCGACGGGCCGCGCCGAATGACGCTCCGCCTGTGTGCGTCCGGCGCGTCGCGTACAGAACGTTCCGAGCACGGGCCACCACGAATGCATCGTGCCCACGGCGTGTCCGTCCGCCTTGGCGCGGTCTGGCGCGTGAACACGCGGGCCGTGGGACCCCGGCATAAAAAGGAGTGATGAGATGACAGCTGATAGAGGGAAATGGAATACATGTTGTGCCGACCCCACTTAAGTGGGATAAGGACCGGAAGATGATGATTAAATGTTAAATTGTTAATAATTATTTATTTTACATAACTTCACAAACATGTTATTTACTATTTACGTGTCTTCCGGTATTAATTACTAAACTTATTTTCATGATTCAAACTAGTTCCTGTCTACGATTATAAAGAGGTAAAATTTGTATTTTAACAGACTTTAAAAAAAAACTGGCCAAGTGCAAGTCGGACTCGCGCACGAAAGGTTCCGTACCATTATCTATAAAAAACTCCAATAAAACACGTTTGTTGTATGGGAGCCCCACTTAAATATATATTTTATTCTGTTTTTAGTATTTGGTGTTATAGCGTCAACAGAAATACATTAGCTGTAAAAATTTCAACTGCCTAGCTATCACGGTTCATGAGAAACAGCCCTGTGATAGACAGACGGACGGACGCCTATAATCTTCATTTGCACGGGTCTCATGATTCTATGGCTGATTTTTTTACACCTTGTAGTACGTTTTAGTAGGTATCCCTAATTTTTTCTAGTAATAAATATAGTCTATGTTACTCAGAGATAATGTAGCATTCTAATGGTGAAACAATTTTTGAAATAGGTAAAGTAGTTTTTGAGTTTATTCGTTACAAACATACAAAAAAACAAATCTTTCCTCTTAATAATATTAGTATAAGTATAGATAATAATATAATAAATAAATACGCGATGGTCCCACATAATGTGAATTTCAATTTAAAACGTTTTACGTTTATTTAAATTTAAAACCAGTTATATTATGCCTTTTGACTTTGAAAATATCAAATAACTGGTTTAATAACCCGCGACTTCATTCGCGTAGATTTATGACATTGATTTTTGCCGACTTTTTCGTAAAACATTAACATTCCTGAAAATTTTGAGGTTTTTTTGGGAAAAACATAGCCTATGTCAAGAATTCTAACTATCTTATTATGTATACTTTATTCTTCTGTACGTGTGTTTGTCACCTCAACCTAAACGGCGATTTGGTTATAATTTCGTATTGTATATTTCAATGGGTTTCTAGATAATTTGAAAACCGGTGTTTGCAAATTAATTATTAATATAATCTAGGAACTAGGTGGCGCTGCTGAAGGTATAACTCAGCTATCAACATTTATTAATTCTAAGGCGGTACGAAGTTCGCCGGGTCAGATAGTCTTTGTATAAAATTTAATCGCAATCGGCCTATTAGCGGATTGGCCGTGATCATGTCACAGACACAGTTTCTTTCGCATTTATATATTAGCATAAGTATGAAAGAATTCAGACATACATTATTATCCTTTAATTATATTGAATCATTAGCAACACCGGAAAAACCAGATATATAATAAATAATTATTCATAGAAACAAAAAATAATCTATTCTTAGTTTTATCTCGCTATATTAAAATCTCGCGAGAATTTTTTAACACTACCCAGCACCGAAATATGATCATTCTTTTTTACGATGAAGTATTTATTTAGTGATATAAATTACCATCGATGTAATATTCAATTTACCTGTATTAATCACACTAATAGGACTATAATATTAATGTGTGACTGAGTATAGATGTTTGTTTGTTAAACACTAAACGATTAGATATCTACGAGTAAGTATTACTCATATATATATTGATTACTAGCTGTCCCGACAGATGACCTGTCAAATTTCAATAATCCCATAGAACAAAGCACTTTCAGTTATTCTCGAATTTTACAATTTTATAGAATACTAGCGACCCGCCCCGGCTTCGCACGGGTAGCATGTTATTATACATATAAACCTTCCTCCTGAATCACTCTATCTATTAAAAAAAACCGCATCAAAATCCGTTGTGTAGTTTTAAAGATATAAGCAAACATACATACAGACATACAGACGCGGGAAGCGGAAAGCGACTTTGCTTTATACTATGTAGTGATTTTCCAATATTTTCTTTTGTAAGAACCGCGATGCCGTGACCAAGGGAATAAGTTTTTTTTAAATATATTTTTAAAATCAAGCTTTTATAAATTCTAGGGAAATCCAACGAGCCAAAACATAGCCAATTATGTCACTCACAAATAAATCAAAACCTACAGTATTTCCTGTTGACCTAGAATCATGAAATTTGGCAAGAAGCAAAGCAAGGTAAAGGTTAATATCGAAAAATATTTATTTGTATATCACATTAAAAAAAAATCGGCCAAGTGCGAGTCGGGCTTGCGCACGAAGAGTTCCGTACCATTACCTATAAAAACGGCAAAAAAATCACGTTTGTTGTATATTTAAATATTTATTTTATTCTATTTTTAGTATTTGTTGTTATACCGGCAACAGAAATACATAATCTGTGAAAATCTCAACTGTCTAGCTTTCACGGTTCATGAGATACAGCCTTGTGACAGACAGCCTTTATTGCAGGATGACGTGTGTGATACCCTTGTAATTTGTCACCAAAATATTGCCCCGCTAGATAGTAAAGTGCAAAGATTAGAAGTGCTGCTGAAAAACGAACTAAATTGTGACATACTTGCAATAACCGAGCACTGGTTGTGCGAGTCAAAATTAAAATGCGTAGATGTAGACGGATACAGACTAGTGTCGTTCTATTGTAGGTCTATAATAGATCGTGGCGGGTCCTGCTTGTACGTGAAAGACACTATTAAATGCGTAGAAAATGTTGACTTAACTTCGCTTTCGATAGAAAGATATTGTGAAATCTCAGCTATAGATTTACTTGATTTCAATTTTACAGTAGTTTGCGTGTATAGATCCAATGATTTAATTACACCATCAGAGTTTCTAGACAAGTTTGAATCTTTGCTCGACAAGATAAACGAGATTGGCTTAGAATGCGTTATTTTTGGAGACTTTAACATAGACTGCTTACGAGGTAGAAGCAGTAACGTTAAAAAACTAACCGATTTGTTATCGGCCCATGGCATGACGAACTTGGTTGATTTCGTTACACGTCCGCGTAGCTCAACATGCTTGGATCATGTTTATAGTAACTTAGCGCTAGGTACCGTGAACACATCGCCCGTTGTCACCAATTTGAGTGACCACGTCGGTATTCGAGGGGAAATCTTACGAGCGAAATTGGAACCGCAACTAAAATATACGTTTAAAAGACGGTTTAATACTTCAAATAAAGCCAATTTCGCAGCCTCGATCGACAGTGTGGATTGGAATGCGTTTTTTGGTAAATGTAGCTGTCCTAATAAACTAATTCATACAATAATTCGTGTAATTTGTAATCAATTTGACATTTGTTTTCCATTACGAAAAATCTCAATCTACAAAAAGAATAAATCTTGGATAAATTCTGACATAAAAAACTATAAATTTCTGTTATTTGACATGATTAAGCTTAGTAATAACTATGCCCATTTTGAAGACATAATAGTTGAAATGAATAGATATTACGATTATCTAATAGCCGATAGTAAACGACATTTCTATAAAAATATTATTAATTCAAATAAAAACACCTCGAAGGCGATGTGGGGTGTAATAAACAGAGAAAGAGGAAAATTAAATGTACACCGTCTGGATTTTACAGAAGTAGTAGTAGATCCAAATGGTAAAAAATTCCCATGCAAAAAGGACGTCCTAAATGCAATGAATGACCGCTTTTTAAGTGCAGCCGCGACGTGCGGCGCCCCTCGTCCCGACGCCTCCAAAGTGAGTCGCGCGCTGAGCTCATCAAGCACGCCTGCTGACCGTTCGCTGCGACTCACGCTGTTTACGGCAGATGAAGTCTATAACATTGTAGCTAATCGTATACCTCCGAAAGTATCCAAAGACGTATACGGCATCTCGATGGAAATATTGCGCTTATCAATACCGACACTGGCACCTGTCTTAGCGCATGTGTTTAACATATGCATAAGGGAAGGCACCTACCCAACCCCTCTGAAAATAAGTAAAGTATCCCCATTATTTAAGGGCAAGGGTAGACGTAGTAATATCGACGGATACCGGCCCGTGTCCATTATACCTGCCATTGCAAAGGTACTTGAAAACGGCTTAAGTTCTCGAATTACTGCGTTTCTAACATCCACAATCGCACTTTCAGACAGACAGTACGCTTACCGTGAGGGTCGATCAACAACATCACTGACGCGTGAGATGGTGAGGCTCGTCGTAGCGGCTCGCGAGGGGAATCGGCATGTCGCAGTGATATGCTGCGACCTATCGAAGGCGTTTGACGTGGCGGACCACAGCATCCTCGCCCTCAAGCTTCGCCACTATGGCATAGATGGACCATCCCATTCTCTCTTGACTGACATGCTTAAGGATCGAACCCAAGTAGTACAGGGAGGCGGTATGAAGTCTGATCCTATGAAATCAAGAATAGGGGTGGCTCAGGGGTCCTCAGTTTCGAACATACTGTTCTCTGTGTTGCTCAATGACTTACCTGAAGCCGTTACAGAAGCTGAGATATTTATGTACGCTGACGATGTTGCTGCGGTAGTCACTGCAGCATCGATCGATCAGTTGGAGGAAAATCTCAACAGCACGGCAGCACAGTTGGCGGAGTGGTTTAGAGTGAATGGCCTTGCTCTGAATTTAGGCAAGACACACTTCATCCACTTCCGACTAACGAGCCGCAAAGTGAGATCACTTATTGTGACGGTTGATGGTGAGCCAATTGAGCGGGTAGACTCTACGACCTTCCTCGGGCTACAGATAGATAGGGGACTGCAGTGGTCCGACCACATCCATACGTTGTGTGGTAGGTTGGGCAGTGCGTGCTACGCGTTAGGTCGACTTGCGTGGGTTGTGTCTGCAGATGTGGTACGTGCGTGCTACTTTGCTACCGTACATTCGCTGCTGCAGTACGGCACCGAACTTTGGGCACGTGCTGCCGACTGGAAACGCGTGTTCAGATTGCAGAAAAAGGCCGTACGTGCAATTGTACGTATCCGTAGCGATGTTACTGTTAGGCCGTATTTCAGTCAGTTAGGAATCCTCACGCTGCCCTGTATCGCAATCTATCAAGTGGCCACATACGTGAGAACAAACCTAGACTCATATGTGTTACACAGCCAGGTACACGAGCACAACACGCGCAACCGTCACAATATCAGACCGATATCTCGGAGGCTAGCGAAATCATCGAAGTTGACTCACGTCATGGGCCCTGCTGTATACAATAAACTGCCAAAGAATATTACCGAGGCCAATACATTATTATGCTTCAAAATAAAACTTAAACGCTGGCTCGTTGACCAATCTTTCTATTCATATGACGAATTTGTAGATTGAGTTGTTAAATGATTCAAATTATTATGTATTTCAAATTATTCAAAATGTCAATCTTTATTATAGAATTATGTATTTAATGCAATTCCCATTCTTATTATTACTACAACTATTAGTAGTATCTTATAGTAACTAAAATTAGTATGTAGTACCTGTAGGAAGTACCTACTTAGTATGTAAGTAATAAAACTGTTATTTTATGACGTGTAAAGGTGTTTACCAATAAATGACTATTATTGACTATTATTATTGACTATTATTGCCTGAAAGCGGAGTCTTAGTTATTACTGGGTCCCGTTTTTACACATTAGGTACGGAACCCTAGAAAACTTGAATAAAACGTGCAAATATATTCGACACCTGATTTCCGTGATGAATTAACATACAAGTTTGTATGGAACTCTAGTACGCGAGTCTGACTCACACTTATCCAGTTTTTTATACTGAAAAATAATAATTAAGGGATTGAAATGGAACGTCAAAATATGTATGAATTTACTAGCTGCCCGCTCCGGCTTCGCTCGGATGCACCTACTAATGAAGATTGTAGGCTAATTTTGTAGGTAATGCTTTGGGTTACACTTTTGAGAATTTTGTAGGGATCTCTGATGTTTATGAAAATGAAATATAGCCCATGTTAATTGATGATAATGTAGCTTTTAATAGGCGAAAGATTTTTTTAAATTGGTGTTTTTGTTTACCTATTTTAAACAAAAATATAAATTTTACCTCGTTTTAATAGTCTGCACTATTGAAACGAGGTAAAATTAATATTTTTATTTATTTTTATTTAGATTTAATATCTTTCTAATATAATAAAATTCTCGTGTGACAGTGTTTGTAATCATAGTTCTCCGAAACGGCTTGACAGATTTTCAAATTTTTTGAGTATATTTGGCAAGATGAGAATAGGTATATAGAATATTTTTTATACCTCAAGTGATAAGTGTCGTAAAGTTCGGGAAAAACTGAAAGTGCATTTTTCTGTAGTATTATTGAAATTTGACAAGACGTTTGTCGGGACAGCTAGTTATTACTGTAAAGATTAGGTAACTGTTATTATTTCATAATTAATATTGTTAAACAATCAAAAGTCAAGTTCAACATAATTATAAGGTCGTTGCAAAAATTGTATAATAGGTATATGAATATATTATTGAAAGGTTATATAATCAAGCCGGTTTAAATGATCATTAGTGCAAAACAGAACGGATTAAGATGAAATTTGCTGTATATGTAGATATAATGCCTGAATAAATATTAGACTACTTTAAAATATGAAAAACATACCCAAAACGATAAAAAACGCAATAGGCAGGATTGCTGTAGAGATGGCGCTGCTGTGCAAAACAAATCTGACATCACAAACTAAAAACATTCAGTCTTTTTTATTCGATTAATAAAATTTGACAGGACAACGTCTGTCACGGGTCGGCTAGTAATATTATAAATGCGAAAGTTTGTGAGTTTGTATATATGTTAGTGCCTCAATCAGGCCTAAACGACAGAACGGATTAAGATGAATCCGCCAGATTAAAGTCTAGAGGTATTTATTATCCGATAAACCAGGAATAGATAGAATATCTATAGGATAGAAGAATCAGGCAAAAAACCTTTTTATTCAATGATCCTTTTCTTAATGTTATGTAGAGTTCCAGTGTGGTGCCGTAAGAACAAGGTGAAGGCTGTGACAAGAATAATAATATTATAGAATCCCGTTTTTACCCTTTGGGTACGGAACCCTAAAAAGCCACAAAAAAAACGTGTTGAATTGAAAACCTCCTTTTTTGTTGATTGATAAAATACCTATCGCAAGTTTAGTAGGTAGATAGGTACCTAGTGATAACCGATCTTTTAATATATTCAGTGGTAAAAAACTTTTAAACTAATTAAAAAGTATTCGTAAAAACCCGGACCTAGAATTATATTAATGATAGACACATCTTAATAAAAAACCGGCCAAGTTCCAGCCGGACTAGCGCACGAAGGGTTCACGTACAAACATTACATTTGGCACATGCTCACAGCGAAGTCTTAGTAATAGGGTCCCATTTTTACCCTTTGGGTACGGAACCCTATACCGAAAAACAATTCTGCATTCATCAAAAAAATATGAATTGTCTTATGATATTTTTTATCTATATTTTTTACTAGCGACCCGCCCCGGCTTCGCACGGGTTTAATACATATAAACCTTTCTCCTGAATCACTCTATCTATTAAAAAAACCGCATCAAAATCCGTTGTGTAGTTTTAAAGATATAAGCATACATACAGACGCGGGAAGCGGGAAGCGACTTTGCTTTATACTATGTAGTGATTCGTAAAATGTAATTATGATCTTTTGTTAACCTGCATATATAGATGATAAAATAATAATCTATTAAATATGAAAGCTGCTAAGTCATTGGATTGCGTCAATTGTTTTACTCGGATTAAGCTTTTCATACAAAAAAAAAAACCGGCCAAGTGCGTGTCGGGCCACGCGCACCGAGGGCCCCGTACAAACTTCTTATAGATTTTCCTGTCTAGATATTTACGTTTTTTTGTGTATATTTACGACGAATAGGTCGTAGGGAATTTTATATACCCCTAAGTGATAAGGGTGGCGTAAATTTCGGGAAAAACTGAAAGTGCATTTTTCTGTTGGATTATTGAAATTTGACAGGACAACGTCTGTTGTTACTATAACAGTTGGTTATATTATAATTTGTTTAAACTTATTTTTATACACATTTCGAGCATGATCAAGATTATTTTAAGAAACATTAAGTTTAAGAAAGTTAAGTAAAATTTTACGGTCCGATTTAATAAAATTAAATTATCCACGAATTGTTGAGGATAATTGGATTTATATAATTACAACGATAATTAGGCAAATCTAACTATCCTAATTAGCCGTGTTGGCCTAGTGGGAGGTACCTCGACTTTCAATATGAAGGTCATGGCGTGCATCAATAGATTTTTCTATTCGCAAAATTTATATGCGCATCAAAAGCACTTGAGAGAACCAGTTAGTATTCTTATTAGCGGCGATGGGCTTGCAACCTGTCACGTGTGAAATGCACTACTGCAAAATGATGGCATGTGCCAAATACCCCTACCCCAAGACATCTTCAAAAGATCTGAGCGCCTGGATATAATGAGTCTATTACATATTACAGTCGTGTTCCTGTTGTTTTTGTTTTTATTTCTACTCTGATTACCAATACTACTTCTTCAACCGAATTAATCTATATTTCGGTAGTTGAACCTTGACCGTGGCTGATAATTTGGGACAATGAACCGAAACACACTTATTTCGGTTTCAACTTTCGCGTAGAAGTGAGTCGTGTTTTGTTTTCAAGTACCAGGTCTCAGAAATACCATCAATAAATACCAGGTTGATAAACGTTTAAAATAATTTAAAGAAGATAAATTTGAATAGGTTGAGTTCAAGTACCAAGTCTCAGAAATGCCTAAAATAAATACCAGGTTTATAGACCAGGGTTAAAATACTTTTATAGATATAGAAGATAGATTTGAAGAGATTGAGCCCCTTCATTTTAGAAAGTATCTACTACAAGTATTAAAATACTTAAAAGTATAAAAATACTTTCCCAGGGCAAATATTTGTGTGTTACACATAATGTAGATGTTTGTTTTTCCCATAATACAAGCTTTGTTTAGTTTGGGGCTAGATTAAAAATTTGATTGCCTAAAACTCTCTAATATTTATTCATTTATTTACTTTAAAGTATTAATAACTCGTCAGAACCTTGACGTCATATCTGGTATTAATTTTTTTACGCCTAAACCTGGTTTACAAACCTGGTCGACTCGTGGACCTCTACTTTCACGTTCGAGGTCAATGACTCTGAAATAAAACCGCAACCAAAAACCCCCCAAATACCAGTTAGAAGTACCTACCCACTCTCATTGTTCGACATGTATAATATGTATATTATATTTCTTTGAACTCGCATATCTTTTTTTATGTTGTACCGATTTCAATGATTTTTAGGGTTCCATATAAAAACGGAACCCTATTACTAAGACTTTGCTATCCGTCTGTCTGTCCGTGACATGTAGACAGTTGAAATTTTCACAGATGATGTATTTCTGTCGTCGTATTTTGCTGTTTTTTATAGGTACGGAACCCTTCGTGCACGGGTCCGACTCGCACTTGTCCGGTTTTTTGTATGAATGGCGAGAAAAACAATTGACGCAATCCAATGACTTAGCAGCTTTTAATATTTAATAGATTATCATCTATCTGGTATGCAGGTTAAAAAAGGTCATAATTACATTTTACAAAAAATCTAGATAAAAAATATCATAAGACAAGTAATAATTTTTTTTGATGAATGCAGAATCTTTTTTCGGTAAGCAAACGTGATTTTTTGCCGTTTTTTATATGTATTGATTGGTACGGAACCCTTCGTGCTCGACTCGCCAAACCAACTTGCACTTGACTGGTTTTTTATTTTATATTGTATTAATGTAGGACTAATAGTTCCTTCATAACACTTAAAAAAACTAATATCGTCCCTTGACTTTTCGATTGGTCCGAAAGACTCTTTTTATTTTATTAAACGTTATTATTTCTTGGTCACCCCATAAGGTCAGTGACCGGTTGTGTCTGTACCCACTGGTGGTGAAAGGTTGATGTTTTAAAAACTTAAAACAAAATCAAAAAAGATATTTCAATCAATCGAAAAGTTAAGAGACGATATATTTTTTTGAGTTTTATGAAGGAACTAGCTGCTCGCCCCGGCTTCGCACGGTTGGTAACTGGATAAAAAGCCTATGTGCTATTCTGAAGTATGTATAAGCTATATTACTGTAAAGTTTCATTATAATCCGTTCAGTAGCTTTTGCGTGAGTAACAAACACACACACTCACAAACATTCGCATTTATAATCAGTAAAATTATTAGTCTTACATGAATACAATTTAAATGGGACCAACTTGGGACTATTCTCTACACAATAAAAAAAGAATCATCGAAATAGGAACACCAGGTCAAAAGATATGCGCGTCGATTTAAGAACCTCCTCATTTTGTCGGTTGAAAATCGTAAACTGAAACTTTAAACAAACAGTACAATAAAAACTGTTGTTAAAGTTACTGAAAAAATGACTTAAGTTTTTTCGGTTTTATTTTGGGCCCTGTAAAAATAACATATATTAAATTGTCGAAATATTTTGGATTTATTCATTGAATGCAGAAAATTTAATGAATAAATAAGCGTCTTAAGTTTTAGGTTTAATTTGAAGAAATTTTTAGTTGGCAAAACCAGCGGGAATGCCTCAGACCATGATACGAGTGCCATATTATATGTATGCAATAATTTATCTAGCACCTATGTACCTACTGCTAATTTGTTCCCACTTGGATATTTACTTTACTAAACTTATTAATATTTATAGTGTATTTGTGTATGTATAATATTATTGCTCTTCACTCTTTTTGATTTTTTAAAAGCATGTCTATATAGTACATTTTTATTAAGCTCCCTCTCGGTCACAAAACAGCGTAGATTGTTCACGATCTACATTGCTGAACTAGGGACCATTTTGTAACAATATTTTTATTCTTTTAGTTTCTTCTTATTATTTTATGTTGTTTTAATATTATTATTGTTTTACTTCTTACTCTGTATCCGACTATGTATGATTATATTGTTACAAATAAAGTTCTATTCTATTCTATTCTATAAATTTGATGAATTCCCCAATTATGGAAGACAGCCTCTCAGATCTCTAAGCGCTCAGATCCTTGAAGATGTCTAAAAGAGTTAGTTAGAGCTGCGTCCAAACATTACATTTGACACAAGCCCCCTTATTCAATAGTAAGTATTCCATACGTGACATGTTTCAATCTTATCGTCTCTATTGAAGGGATTAAATCTATTTACTACCCAAATAACACTTAAAAAAAACTAGCCAAGTACGAGTCGAACTCGCGCACGATGGTTTCCGTACATCTATAATATAAAAACCGGCCAAGTGCGAGTCGGACTCGCGCACGAAGGGTTCCGTACTATTATCAAAACGGCAAAAAAAATCACGTTTGTTGTACGGGAGTCCCACTTAAATATTTATTTTATGCTCTTTTTAGAGAAATACTTACATCATATGTGAAAATTTCAACTGTCTAGCTATCACGGTTCACGAGATACAGCCTGGTAACAGACAGACGGACAGCGGTGTCTTAGTAGTCCCGTTTTTTACCCTTTAGGTACGGAACCCTAGAAACATAAAAAATAATTCATAATATCTCATAACCTACCTATTTACCTAACTACGTAGTTAGCATTCCACACGTGACAGGTTGAAAAGCCGTCGCCGCTTTCAAGAATACTAACAGGTTTCCTCACGATGTTTTCCTTCACCGTTATAAACACGTGTAACACGCATGTACATTTTTCGAACAGAAATATCCATTGATGCACGGCCAGGATTCAAACTCGAAATTAATTTGAAATTAATAATATCTACCTAGGTACCTATTTACCTAACTACATGAATTCAATAATTCAATTTCAAACTTTTTAGTCGATCATGTGAAGTACCATCTATTTACCGACTAACTTTACCGATAGTGGTAAAATAGCGCCACCTGCCAGCGGAATTGCAAACCTCTTTCATCTTACCTCTCAAACCCCGAGTGGTCGCATGAGATCGCGAAAAGTACTTATATTAACGTAGTAACATCACATGAAACTAGATGGCGCTGGAATGCAAAAATCAAGTTTGTTGTATGGGAGCCCCCCTTAAATATTTATTTTATTCTGTTTTTAGTATTTGTTGTTCGAGCAGCAATAGAAATACAGAATCTGTGAAAATTTCAACTGTCCAGCTATCATGGTTCATGAGATACAGCCCTGTGACAGACAGACAGACGGACAGACAGACGGACAGACAGACGGACAGACAGACGGACAGCGAAGTCTTAGTAATAGGGTTCCGTTTTTACCCTTTGGGTACGGAACCCTAAAAATGAATCGCTTAATGTGTTGCTAAGCGCAAATCTGCAGCTGAACCGATTTCGCTAATTCTTTTTTTGTTGTATTCGTTATTATCAGAAGGTTCTTATGGAAATAAGCGAACTCTTCGTGCGCGAATCCGATTCGCACCTGACCGGTTTTTTAGTTTATCCGTCACAAACAAACATAATGTAAAAAATACAATTTATTTATTTTTTATAATATTATAGAGTAATCGTGTAGATAGTCGAAGCGTTACAACAAAATGATAAATTAATTAATTGTGGTAGGCTTGTAAGGTTTATGGTACAGTCCCCAATAGACCGTTAGTGCGCATACACATGTTGCCAGTACAATTCCACAGGTAAACACCGAACACATTTAGCCTATAAATAACCGCAATCATACTTTTTATTGCATTTTTTGTATTGTTTCTTAAAAGTAATGGAATATTTGTGTTTTTAAATTTGTTTTCGTTTTTTGGGTTCCGTACCCAAGGGGTAAAAGCGGGACTCTATTAAGTACTAAAACTTCGCTGTACGTCTGTCTGTCTGTCTGTCTGTCCGTCCGTCTGTCTGTCACAGGGCTGCATCTCATGAACCGTGACAGCTAGATAGTTGAAATTTTCACAGATTATGTATTTCTGTTGCTGCTATAACAACAAATACTAAAAACAGAATAAAATCAATATTTTAGGGGGCTCCCATACAACAAACGTGATTTTTTTGCCGTTATTAATAGATAATGGTACGGAATCCTTCGAATCACACTAGGCCGGTTTTTATTTCTATATTTAACCGTTTCCTGCCTTGTGGCCGTACCGCAAGATTTTAAAGTAATATTAAACAGTTATAATATCTTTAAAATCTATCTATCTTTATAATATCTTTATTTTTTTTCAAAGGCATAGTTACCAACTGTGCCAGTCAATAACTGGCACAGTTGGTAACTATGCCTTCTGTGCTGTAGGTTGTGGGTTCAATTTCCGACCGGGACTAACATTTGTGTATGAACTAGGATGTTTGTTCTGTGTCTGGGTGTTATTACTTATTATTTCTCTGTCATCAGATCAGTCATGATTTTATAGTATTGTCACCAAAGTTACATAGTTATGTTAAATTTCAGCTTAAATTGGTTTGAAATTCAGTTGCAAGATTTGACCCGCATACTAACAGGTTGCTTGGAAGAAATCGCTTTTAGCGATAAGGCCGCCCATTACGTAATTAGAAAATTATATGTGTATTTATTAATGGTATACAATTAAGTATTATCTAACTAACAAAGTAACAAACAAACAAAGTAAGTTAAATAAAAGCTGTAAAAGTGATGCTTGAAATTTTAGTTTTTTTTGTGTGGGCTGAGTCTACTCGTATTAGACGGAAAAAGTGATAAAACCGCATTATTATGAAAACCATCGTACTTTAAAAGAAACTGTCTTTCATTTATGTAGCTAGTATGATTATCTAACGAATTATGTATAAATGAACTGTTTAACTATTCATAGTTTTGAGTAAAAACTAAACTAGTGTTTTGGAAGAGCCAACTTTGGAAAATAAATCTATCGAGAAAAGTTTCACCAATCGTGTTTCTGTCTATAATTTTTTTAGATTAAATCCTTAAGTTATGTTTATCATAAAAAAAATACTGTATGTTTTGCGGTTATTGAAAAAAAAACAATTTTGCATTCATCAAAAAATGTATTACTCGTCTTAAAGAAAACTGGTATAGTAACCTTAAGAGGAGTTTCCAGATGTTTCTAAACACGTTTTCACAAGATATTAATACTCGTATCTATCATTAATTACATGTTCTATAACAAACAGATGTTTTTTTGTAGATCTTCGTAATTATTTTGTTATTAACTACTAGTTTACTACGCATCTATACTAATCCTAATAATATTATCAATTCGAATGTTTGTGAGTTTGTTTGTATGTTTGTGCCTCAATCAAACCTAAACGACAAAACGGATTAAGATGAAACTTGCTGTAGATGTAGATTATACCAAAGAATAACAAATAGGCCTATAAGCCCTAAAAATATCCTAAAATTAAAAAGAAAATGCAAAAGGGATGATTTATTTGGGGTAGATAACTTTTTTTTTAATTTATATCAAAATGGATAAGTTACCTGAAAGATAACAAAATTTTAAAATTTAAAGTGCTTTCGCATAGATTATTGAAATTTGGACTGGACAGACGTAGTTTGGACAACTGTCGCAAGTTTAGTATGTTTGTACTATAACTGTATATTAATTTGAAAGCTGTTGGTGAACAAAATAATATATACTAATATTATAATTTTACAGTAACTCTGTCTATCTGTCTGAGAGGTTTCGCCGTCAGTGTGTAACCTCACAGACACTAGGCCGATTTTCATGAAATTTCATACCGAAATCATTTAAACTTGAGACATAGGCTACTTTTTAGGGTTCCGTACCCAAAGGGTAAAAACGGGACCCTATTACTAAGACTTCGCTGTCCGTCTGTCTGTCTGTCTGTCTGTCTGTATGTCCGTCCGTCCGTCTGTCTGGCACAAGGCTGTATCTCATGAACCGTGATAGCTAGACAGTTTAAATTTTCACAGATTATGTATTTCTATTGCTGCTATAACAACAAATACTAAAAACAGAATAAAATAAATATTTAAGGGGGGCTCCCATACAACAAACGTGATTTTTTTGCCGTTTTTATAGATAATGGTACGGAACCCTTCGTGCGCGAGTCCGACTCGCACTTGGCCGGTTTTTTCTATTATTTTTTTTTTGTTTTTCAAGAATTTCAGTGTATTACGATAAAAGTTTAAAGGATAGATTTCTTGAATATACACGAACGAAGTCGCGGGTACAAGCTAGTATCTGAATATATCGCAAAAATGATGTGATTGTTACCATATTGTGAAAACAAGTTACTATAAATTAGTATGTAAAATAATTTTAAAACAAATTATGTTTATGACAACGGGTAAAGTAATCTGTGACTATTGAAAGCCAGCGGATTCATTCGTAAGGAATTCTTTTCGTTACAAAGCGATTGCATTTATCTCAATAAAATCACAAGGATCACTTTGAAACGTGTTAGGAGCTAGGTGAAGCTACGCCTGTTCGCGACCAAGCCTAAGAATCAGGCAACAAACACGGCTTGTGGCCTATCATTTTTAGGGTTTCATAGCTTACAAGAAACCCTTATAGTTTCGCCATGTCCGTCCGTCCGCCCGGCATGAATATACATAATGGTCACGTCAACAAAATTGTACAATAACATTTTGAAAAATACCTCCCCGACACCTAAAGTGGGGATGTTATGGGGGATGCAAAATTTTGTCAGAGTCAAGTGTCCCCCCCGTACCAGCAAAACGACTGGTTTCGTAGGTGTGAAAGAATTCACGGTAGTAGTACATAATAATAATAACGAATTTAAAAATATCGTTGAAAACTACTTATATAAAGTTGTTAGCTGATGTGTAAACTACGAAACCCTACATTGCACGTGACTCGACACGCACTTGGCCTATTTTTTGTCAACCCTCTTTAACATTAAACTTGCGGTGCGTGATAGTCGGTCAGTAAGTTATGAATATTATATATATATATATATATATATCGTTCGCAATGTTGTCAGGTTTGTTTTAAATTGTGCGGAGTTCCGTAATTTATTTTTTATGTTGTGGTCATATTACTTTTCGACCCATAAATAATCTATACATATCTATATCTAAAGATATAGATATATCTATACATATAATAAAACTGTAGAAGAGTTCAATTCTGTACATAGAATAAAAACTAAAAAAAATACTCTTAGAGGCCCATATACAAGTATCATAAGCCAAAAAAAATCATTTTGAAATTTTTGTCTATCTGTCTGTCTGTTGTCCGGCTTTCACGCAAAAACTACTGGACGGATTTTGATGAAACTTTTTTTTTATGTAGCTAATAGTCCTCGGCAACATATAGGCTATAATTTATTTTGAAGATTAGAATACCAGATGTGAAACTATCTGTCGCCCAGCGAAGCGGACACGGGTCAGCTAGTTAAATAATAAAACTCGAACTAAATTGACTGTGGCAAAAGGTAAAATAATAAAATAAATATTGGTGATAACGGCGATTGGCTTGCAACCTGTCACGTATGGAATGCTAACTACTGCAAAATGTGAGCGTGTGCCTAGTATAATGTTTGGACTTGCCTCTGACATCTTCAAAGGATCTAAGCGCCTGGAGATTTGAGATAATGTCTACCGTACTTGGGGATTACAGTCGTGATTTTTTTTTATTTTGTTGGACATTATCACACAGCGCCATCTAGTCCCAAACTAAGCAAAGCTTGTACTATAGGAATTAGCCTAGAAATTGTATTTATTTTGGTGTGTATGTGTGTAGGTAAGTTGGGAATTCCAAACTCAAAAGGTATTTATTTCAATAAAATCACAAGGATCACTTTGAAACGTCTGAGCTAGGTGAAGCTACGCATGACTACTAAGCCTAGAAGAAAAAAAAAAAAAATAGGATCACGACTGTAATCCCCAAGTACGCTAGACATCCTTTCCAGATCTCCAGACGCTTAGAACCTTTGAAGATGTCTAGTGGGGGTAGTCAGAGGCACGTCTAAACATTACATTTGGCACATACCCATATTTTGCAGTAGTTAGCATTCTATACGTGACAGGTTGCAAGTCCAACGCCGCTTATAATAACACTAACTGGTTTCCTCACGATGTTTTCCTTCACCGTTGTAAGCACGTGTTTTTTAAGCGCATATACATTTTCGAACAGAGAAATCCATTTATGCACGCCGGGTTTCGAACCCACAACCTTCAGATTGAAAGTCGAGGTACATCCAACTCGAACAACACCGCTTTTAAAAAATATTTATTAATTTATGCATTTTATAAGAATATATTTAATTTAAATTATAACATTTTATTGGTGTATGAATAATTCGTGACTTTATTGAGATCATGAAATTTAAGTGTCTTATAGATAAAGATAATGTACCTACATGTTTATTGTCGGCGCAGACTGGCGGACGGTGCAGTAGAGGATTAAAAATGTATCAATTGAGTTTAATAGTTATGCAAAAGAAATAAGGTAATATATTTCAAAGCTCGGTTATCTCGCAAAACTGCGCTGCTTCACTACTTTATCAAGAGGTGAAATTTGTATTTTTGTTTGTATATATAAACTAAAAACTAATGGACCAATTTTAAAAATTCTTTCACCTATCAAGAGGTACATTATCAGCGAGTAACATAGACCATATTTTATTTTCAAAAAGTTAGAGATCCTCACGAAAAATGGAAAAATGTAACCTAAGGTATCAAAGAAAATCCTTTAATCTTTATTAGTATACCCGTGCGAAGCCGGGGCGGACTGAGTTTATTAATAATTTAAATTCTGTACCTACTATCAATCTATAAATATCGGTAAGGTGTGACCAAACACAGCGCGGCATTTGATCATTTGGCGCGGCTATGATTGGACGGCGGCCGCGCGTACATTTACTTCTATGTCTAAACTAGTCACGTCAAACTTGTCCAGCGAATGCCGCGCTTAGTTGCCGCGCTGTGTTTGGACACACCTACAGAAATGCACCTAGGGTCAAAGACCCGGTTGTGGTGCCTACCCCGATTTTGGTAATTTTAAATTTTTTCAGTCAATAACTAAGCATACAAACTTGTGACAGTTGTGATGCGTTATACCACTAGACTTGATTGACCACAACTAAATATTTCCCGTTTTATCTATTTAAATATGAATAATTAATAAATAATTATCGCCTGTTACAAAACCTTTGTTTAACCTAAGAGATAGATAAATACTCTATTCTATATTGTTTAAAAATCGTCGTTTTAATCATTTTTTTCAATATAAATCTTTTATTTGAAAATTAAAATGTTGTAGCGCACCCTATTTGGTTTAACCGTTTTGGAAATAAAATGGTTGTAATATCTTCCGATTGACAGTCGACATTGGAAGCCCCAGGATGTTGGGAGACGGCTCAAGACCGTACATTGTTGCTTTTTATGAAGGCATTAAATTTGACTGGCCTCACAGATCAGTTGGTTTCAAGCTCTGCCTTCTGCGTATAAGTTGTGAGTTCGATCTCTTGGTCAAACATTTGTGTAATGAACATAGATGATTGTTCTGTGGTTGGGTCTTATATCTTATCTCAATCCTGATAATATTTAAGAGGCTCCCAGTGGCTGATTGCTCTTTTTCGAAACGAAAAAATAAATACTTCTGAACAAGCCACATCTCCTATTTTTATAAGTATATTACTTCAGGTTCCTACCTAGATTTATATTAAGCTGAAAACATAATAGCAGAAACTTTTCTCAATAAAGATGTTATTTCAAAATGATACGTTTTAGAATTTATGATCAACGATGGGTACATCTTTATTCACATATACTATACATTATAAAATAGGAGATGTGGCTTGTTCACAAGTATTTATTTTTTCGTTTCGAACAAAACAATCGTCGACTGGGAGCGCCTTAAATGCGAATGTTTGTGAGGATGTTTTGATGTTTGTGCCTCAATCAGACCTAAATTAAAATATATCCTAGAATAATAAATAAGCTACTAGTTCGGAGCTAGATGGCGATGTGAAATGTCCACCTATCTACCACTATCTATCACGGCCAAACACCTGAGCCGATTGTGATGAAACTTCATACAGAGATAGTTTATAGTCTTTGGACGGACATAGTCTACCTTTTTCCCATTTTATTTATTGATTTTCTGGAATTTCAATGTATTACGATCGACAAAAATCGTTTTCCTAAATCTACCCGGACGAAGTCGCGGGCAAAAGCTAGTATTATATTTATAAATCGTCGAAAATTTCCAAAAAATCACTGATTCACGTCCAGGATTCGATCCCACAACTCTCGGAATTAAAGTCGTGGTATCTCCCACTCGACAAGGCTTCGTATCGTATAATTATGGAATAAATAATGCTCATTAAACCGCATTCCGGTTTCCTTGTACAAAACCCGAAATTATTATTCGGGATCTCTTTCTTACAGGTTATTGAACCTGAAAAGAAATATACGAGTTGAGAGCCTTCTTTTTTTTCGTCGGCATAAAAGGGAATCCAAGGACGTAATCAGCCTTTTTGTTGATGTTATTTTATAAAATAACTAGCTGTCCCGACAGACGTTGTCCGGTCAATAATAAATGTCAATAATCCCACAGAAAAAAGCACTTTCCGTTTTTCCCGATCTTTACGCCACCCTTATCACTTAGGGGTATGAAAAATAGATGTTGGTCGATTCTCAGACCTACTCAATATGCTCACAAAATTTCATGAGAATCGGTCAAGCCGTTTCGGAGGAGTACGGTAACTAACATTGTGACATGGAAATTTTATACGAAGATTACGTTTTGAATACTAAAAAGAATATCGACGAAAAAGTTTCGACCAAAAAAAAGTCAAGAGAACAGTCTCTTTCCCAAGTATGGTAGAGGCGCTCAGATCCTTGACGATGTTTAAAAAGGTTAGTCAGAGGCGTGTCCAAACAATACATTAGGCACATGCCCGCATTTTGCAGTAGTTAGCATTCCACACGTGACAGGCTGCAAGCCTGTCGCTTACTAGAATAGCACGTGTTTTTGATGGGCATATAAATTTTCGAACAGAAAAATCTATTGATGAACGCCGGGATTCGAACCCACGACCTTCAGATTGAAAGTCGAGGTACATCCCACTCGGCCAACACGGTAGTAGGTAGTATATTATACATAGTCTATATGTATGTACAGTGGATGAATCGAATAGTGTCGATCAATAGCGTATGGAAAATTTATAAAACAACTACCTAAGTTACTTTACTTGTTTTTCTACTATAAGATCAGTCTTTAAGATAATAATTCTAAAAACGAACAAGTTTTTTTATAGAAAACACGTTGTCTATGTAAAAAAAGCATAATTTAGATATTAATAGCAATTGTTGTTACAGAAAACTGACAAAACTTGTTTACAATAGTTATTTAAACACATATTTATTTACAGAAATAAATTACATCTAATATATATTACGTTTCAAAAACTAAAAACAAAATAGACTTCATGTTAATAAATAAAAATTGTAGTGCTTTAAAATACATAATTAAAAAACCCAGGGGCCCTGGGTTATCTGTGCCTTATATAAATTCGTGACATCAACACGAGGTGTTCATGATTTATATTTCGAACGTATCTCACGGGGGAACCTCCTCCTTTTTTTGAAGTCGGTTAAAAATACACAAGAACCGCAACTGGTTCTTGTGTCTTTTGTAAATATTCTATCACTACATAGTATAAAGCAAAGTCGCTTCCCGCTTCCCGCGTCTGTATGTATGCTTATATCTTTAAAACTACACAACGGATTTCGATGCGGTTTTTTTTTAATAGATAGAGTGATTCAGGAGGAAGGTTTATTGGAATCAGCTTTGCACCCGTGCGAAGCCGGGGCGGGTCGCTAGTTATACTATAATATATAATTCTAACGGTCTCTAGCGATCTAAAGACCGTTGCAACAGTCTATAGGTAGCTCAACTACCTAAATATAGATCAATAATTGAATTTGATTTAGCATTATTTCCAAAATATTTCTCCCGGATGTCTGGTATTGATGAAGTTAATGACTTTTTCGGAATTTAGAAACTATTTAATCTGTTGCCAAGTGCGAGTCGTACTCGCGCACGAAGGGTTCCGTACCATTATCTATAAAAACGGCAAAAAATCATGTTTGTTTGTATGGGAGCCCCCTTTAAATATTTATTTTATTCTGTTTTTAGTATTTGTTGTTAGAGCAGCAACAGAAATACATAATCTGTGAAAATTGCAACTATCTAGCTATCATGGTTCATGAGATACAGCTCTGTGACAGACAGACGGACAGACAGACGGACAGACGGACAGCGAAGTCTTAGTAATAGGGTCCCGTTTTTACCCTTTGGGTACGGAACCCTAAAAACAGCAAAAAAAACACGTTTGTTGTATGGCAGCTCCCGACTCCATCATCAGATCAGCTCACTGTCACCATATTATTGCATTGTCACCGAAGTTGCATTAGCATGCGAAATTTCAGCTCAATCGGTTGAGGATAACTGCTTCAAAATTGAGTTGCAAGATTCCACCTTAACAAACATAGTTACATAGTTACAAACATATTGCAAGTTACAATAAAAGCTTGTAAAAAACCAACTTTTCGATTGATCGGAACATTTACGTCGGCTTTCTTTTTATTTTTCGAAACGTAAATTCATTTAATTTCATTTCAAATACCTTTAAACTTTGACTTTGATCTACTTTAGATGTTGATTGTACCATAGTACCTATTTCTAGATCCTGATACAAATTTATTTCTATCAAAATTTGTAAACCGGTTATGGCGTGATTAAACGAGAATTAATCAAACATGGCCGATATCTAATACATTTTTTACAAGGTTTTTTTGTAGTGTTATACCAAATCTACTTAATATTTTTTATAATGATTTATAAGAATAATGTGGCTTGTTCAGAAGTATTTCTTTTTTCATTTCGAAAAAGAGCAATCGTCGACATACAGGGCCTTAAACTTAATAAAACGAATATCCGAACTCCCTCACCTTGAAAAATCTTCACTAATTTAATTATTTTATATTACTTTTAAATATGATAATTTATTTATATTACGAGTCTACAAAATATGTGATTTTATTTTTCTTTCAAGGAAATAACGATTCAATAATGTAGCAATGTTAATTATGTTATTAATTAAGTACATAACATATTCATATGTACCTACTCTATGGAACTTATATCCGCATTGAAAACAAATAAATAAATAAAAAACGGCCAAGTGCTAGTCGGACTCGCGCACGAAGGTTTCCGTATCATTATCTATTAGGGGTTGAATCTCGGGAATTCTTTTCTTAGTGTGCACCCCTACACAGTACACACCAGAAGGTATACATCCTCCAAATTTCAATTTTTTTTTGACCAGTGGTTTAGGCTGTGCGTCCCTTCCCTATCAAAAGAGGTGTCCGGCAAGGTGACCCTTTATCTCCGAAAATATTTACAGCAGTTCTCGAAAATGTCTTCAGAAAACTTGATTGGGCAACTAAAGGTCTGAGAATAAATGGAGAATAATATTTAATATTTAAGTCACCTCCGTTTTGCTGATGATATAGTCATCTTTGATGAAAATCCGAGAGATTTATCTTTTATTATAAATGAACTGACAAACGAAAGCAGAACAGTGGGCTTATACATCAATACCACAAAAACTAAAATAATTACGAACAGTGGAGAAAATGACCCTATACTGGTGGGTGATCAAGAAGTCGAATTTGTCAAAGAATATGTGTACTTAGGTCAGTCCGTCACATTCGAACAGCATACAAAGCAGGAAGTACAAAGAAGAATCGCCATAGCATGGAAAAAATACTGGGGGTTGAAAGAAATCATGAAAAATAGAGACGTAGACATTACCATAAAGAAAAAACTTTTCGAAATAGCAATCCTTCCATGCATAACTTATGGCTGCCAAACTTGGTCACTGCGTAAATGTGATGAGGACAAATTAGAGATATGCCAACGAAAAATGGAAAGGAGTATGTTGGGAATTAAACTGTCAGACAAGATAAGAAACCAAGACATTAGAAAAAAGACCAAAGTAACCGATATTGTGGAAAGAGTAAGAAGGCTTAAATGGAACTGGGCGGGGCATCGAATGGCACATGATAGATGGACCAAGAAAATCATTGAATGGATACCAAGAGATGGAGTCAGTTCGCGAGGACGACAAAAGAAAAGATGGGCAGACGATTTTGTACAAATTCAGGGACCAAACTGGAAGAAAAACGCCAGAAATAAAAAATATTGGAAAGAAATGGGGGAGGCCTACGCCAAGGAGTGAACTAGCGCGACTACTACAAAATAATTTTATGATTTTAATTAGGACCGCGAATTATGTATTTAAATTTATTTATATCAATCTAATAATCATATTATAAATTATTATTATTTTTTTTTTTTAATTATTGAAATGTAAATATTATTTTGATTCTTAATTATAATTATTTTAATGCACGCTCAACGTAATTAAGAAAGGGTAGTAGAATAATTTTTTTTTTTTATATTAGGCAGTTGACAGATCAGTCAGTCAGTCAGTCTTCACAAATTTTCGGATTGAATATAAGTAAGATACAAAACTAAAGACAGGCACGTAATTTATAGGAAATTATATATGAAAAATGCAATCATTAAAATAATAGGTTCACACAAGCACGTGCTAAATGAAACACGTACAGATACTTGTTGAAAATGCTAACATAGCCATATTTTATTTTCAAACATATTACAGATCCTCACTAAAGTTGCAATATACATTATTCCCTACCTAAGGTCCCAAAAAATTATAAATTAATATTTTTTGAGTTTATTAGTTACAAACATACAAATCTTTCCACATTATAATATTGATAGTATTAGTATACTAGCTGTCCCGAGATGTCTTGTCAAATTTCAATATTTTTAAGTTTTTGAGTTTTAGCGAAACTAACAAACATCAATTCATTTTTATATTAGAAAGACTAGTATAGACAAACAAAAACACAAAGTTTATCTCTTTATTACAGTGTAGACGTGGACAATTCATACAGCGCCATCTAGCGCCAAACTAAGCAAAGCTTGTACTATAACCAGATAACTGATGGAATACATATTATATTCTTTTTTTTGGAAATACATAGGTACATATGATACATAAAACCCAGATACAGAACAAACATCTATGTTCATCACACAAATATTTGGTCCTGGGGATCGAACCCACAGAATACAGCGCAGAAGGCAGAGCTACTACCAACTGAGCTGTGAATCCTAATCCTAATAATATTATAAATGCGAAAGTTTGTGAGTTTATATGTATGTTTGTTCCTCAATCAGGCCTAAGCGACAAAACGGATTAAGTTGAAATTTGCTGTAGATGTAGATATAATGCCCGAATAAATAATAGACTAGTTCTAAATATGAAAAACATCCCCAAAACGATAAAAAAAACGCAAAAGGGATGATTTCTGTTTAGATAGCGCTGCTGTGCAACAAATCTGACATCACAGACTAAAAACATTCAGTCTTTTCTATTCGATTATTGAAATTTGACAGGACAACGTCTGTCACGGGTCGGCTAGTAGATGATATAGCTAAGTGGTTTACTTAAGGTATAATTTGTAATAATACATAATTTGTTTGCTTATTTAAAACAATAGAGTAACACAGTTGCGTAAGACAAGTGCATGTTCATTGTGCCATTAGCAGTGGTTTAAACGGTTCCGTATCGCTAGCGAGTCAATCACAAAGCGAATTAAAGCGATATTTTAGATAAAATAAATTTTTCAACCGAGTTCAAGAAAAAGGAGGTTTACAAAAAAAGAGGTGAAAATGAACGAAAAAAGAGGTGGTTTTCAATTTGCCGTGTACCGATATTTTTTGTTGGTAGGGTAAAAACGGGACCCTATTACTAAGACTTCGCTGTCCGTCTGTCCGTCACAAGCAAGGCAATCTCATGAACCGTGATAGCTAGACAGTTGACATTTTCACAGATGATGTATTTCTGTTGCCGCTATAACAACATATACTAAAAACAGAATAAAATAAATATTTAAGTTAGGCTCCCATACAACAAACGTGATTTTTCTGCCGTTTTTATAGATAATCGTACGTAGCCCTTCGTGCGCGAGTTCGACTCGCACTTGGCCGGTTTTTTTATGTATGACCGCGCATATCTTTTTACCTGATGATCCGATTTCGACATATTAGCATGGTATGGGCATTAGACATGTTATGAGAAGGAAAGAATGTCGAAAGAAGAATATGGATGAATGTGGAAAGAGGTATGCCAAAGAAAAGATGGATGGACTGTGTGAAAGAGACATAAGTAACAAGGGAGTGAGGGAAAAGGAAGAACACATGCCGACCACTTAAGTGGGATAAGGACAGGAAGATAATGATCGCTTCCGACTACAAAATGCATCTAACTAATGCTATCCCCCAGTTAAACTAAATAATATAATTTGCAACTGCAAATTACATTCCCCGTGTTGTTTTCAAGGTTAAAGATGGAAATGCCTTTTTATTAAGAGGAGGTTTATAAAAAAATCTCGTGTTAGTGTTTGTAACCAAACTCCTTCGAAACGACTTGACCGGTTTTGTATTTTTTTTTGTGTGTATTTGGTAGGTATGAGAATAGGTCGTAGGGTTTTTTATAACCCTAAATGAAGAGAGTGGTGTAAAATTCGGGTAAAACAAAGTGCTTTTTATGTGGGATTATTGTGATTTGATAGGAAAACGTCTGTCGGGACATCTAGTGTAAATATAAATGCCGCTTTTTTGCTTGACTTAGAGGGGGCACTGCCTTGCACCCAGACATTGGCGGACTTTAGACACAGCGCCATCTAGTCTCAAACAAAGCATAAACAAAAGTGTTATCAATCGTGTTCTGTTTTTAATTTGAATAAATAAAACCCTAAAGTTATCTATGCCATAAAATCAAACCTGTACACTTTGCAAAAAAATAGAAAAATAAAAAAAAATGACAAAAAAGTTACACCTCACATTTTGCAATAAAAATAAAAAATTAAACCCCCGCCTTAATAGACAGTGTTAAGTGAGTTGACACTGCGCAAATAATAGTGTTTTTAATGTCGTTATGTTTTTAATAATTATGCAAGCAGTCACTTTGACTGTAATTACTCTGACAAGTGACGTTTCTATTGTCATAATACATTTACAGACACGAGCCGTACCACATAATAATAATTATAAACTTAATATATATAAATTACGCGTCACGTTGTTTGTCCGCGATGGACTCCTAAACTACTGAACTGATTTTAATCAAACTTTGCACACCGTGTGTAGTTGATCCAACTTGAAAGATAGGATAGCTTACATCTCAATTTATCGTCAATATTATTTTATTGCAAATTATTTGTTTATTATCTGACAGTCACAATTATTTGTTAGCTCCAAAAGATTCTAACAGATGGCGATATCTGTTGACACAGCAACGCGTGGCCGAGTCTGCTAGTAATTTATTAGATCACGACTGTAATCCCAAATTCTTGAACGTGCCTAAAGGGGGTAGTCAGAGGTACTTAAAATTACATTGGCACATACCCACATTTAGCAATTAGCATTACAATGAAATAGAAACTTTTCAATTTGTATGAATGCTTATAACAATACTAATTGAAACTGGTTTTTTTATGTTTTCCTTCGCCGTTTTGAACACGTGCCAATTAGGTTCAAAAATTTCAATAAGTATAAGTTATAAGTTCGGGTTCGGTACTTCGATAAAACGGAACCCTTAATTGACATAATTCTAATCTATAATATAAAAATAAGTCTGGTTTTCCTTCCTGACGCTATAACTCCAGAACGCACGAACCGATTTCCACGGTTTTGCATTCGTTGGAAAGGTCTCGGGCTCCGTGAGGTTTCAAAGAAAATTATTTAAAATTGTTAATTCTAAAGCGATACGAAGTTCGCCGGGTCAGCTTGTAATATTATAAATGCGAAAGTTTGTGAGTTTGTTTGTATATTTGTGCCTCAATTAGATCTAAACGACAAAACGGATTAAGATGAAATTTGCTGTAGATGTAGAAATAATGTCCGAATAAAATATTCCGAATAAATAAATAGTCCGAATAATTATAATCCAAAATCATTACCAAAATGATAAGAAATGCATAAGGAATGATAGGTATTAGTATAGATGGCGCTGGTGAGAAAAAAATCTGACATGTTGTTGACATCAGTCGTCATACCGACTCACAAACTTTCGCATTTATAATATTAGTAGGATGAAGTCGGTTATGTTTTTTGTTTTTTAAAAGTAATTTATATTTGCCTAGAAACCTTATTCGGATAATCATTGAACATTACAAAAAAGTATGACCCAAATTTGTCTAGCCATTCTCAAAATGATGACGCTTACCAACAAACGGTTATTAATTTTTATTAATAGCTATTATTTATAGGTGTACTAGTTTCCACCTGCGGCTTCGCTCGCGTTGTACCAGAATAAAAATAGCCTAAATGCTATTCTAGAGCATTGGCTATGTGGCTTGGAATATCCAAGTTTCATTCAAATCCGTTTGATCATTTGGGTGTGATTGAGATACAAACATCTAAACTCACAAACTTGCGGGTTTATAATATTAGGTATTAAGATATTACTAGCCGACCCGTAAAAACGTTGTCTTGTCAAATTTTCAAATTTTAATAATGGCATAGGAAAAAGCAAATTCAGGCAACTTATATATTTATCCCTACAAACCTTGTACTGATGAAATAAATTACGGATTTTGGTAGAATGCGTATCATTCATTAGTCAAAACTGCGTTGCTATGACGACTAAATGTTTTTAGTCTGTGATGTCAGATTTGTTGCACACCAGCGAAATCTATACCAAAATCATCAATTTAGGGGTTGTTTTTCGGATTTTAAGTCCTTCTGATAATCAGATTTTTTATCTACATACTACAGCAAATTTAATTTTATTCCGTTTTGTCGTTTAGACGCTAACATTATTATACAAACTGACAAACTTTCGCATTTATAATATTATTAAGACTTTCATGCCGTTATAATGGAACCGTTGAAGTTTTTGCAACAATTTTTTAGAATAACAAATTATTTTATTAAATAAAAACTCGTCTAACACGTCTATTTTGGGAGTTCATTTTTTATTCCAGACTTAGACTTGCGCTGATTGTCGGAAAAACAAGGTAAAGCCATAGATACACTACGAGACATTTTGTCCCGCAACATATCGCGCAACACTCAATCTACTCGACGCTGCAACGTTGCTGTATCTCGCTACATTTTACGTGACGCGGGACTTCTAGGGTGAAAGCGCTGGTTGTGGGCATTTTAACAAAATTAAAATTTTCAAATAAATGGTTTATATAAAAAAAAAAAAATTAAAACGACGATGTTTATACAACATATAATAAAGTATTTATCTATCTCTTAGGTTAAGCAAAAGGTTTTGTTACAGGCCACATTTATTTATTAATTATTCATATTTAAATAGACAAAACGGGAAATATTTAGTTGTGGTCAATCAAGTCTAGAGGTATACGCATCACAACTGTCACTAATCAAAGCGGACCAAAGACAAAGAATTGTATTAACTATAGATTTTAAACAAGTTTGTTTGCAATCCTTAGTTATTGACTGCATAAATTGAAAATGATTAAAACCGGGGTGGGCACCACAACCGGGTCTTTGACCCTATATGACATTTCTATAAACACTGAATAGTGTGGTCTGTAAAATATTCCACAACGTTGTCCTCGAGACATTCACCTAGTTGTTGTATTCAGAGGGACACTTAAAAACGATAAACGATCGGGACAAACGTAGCATCGTTTCCGACTATATTTTGAAAGATTGAACGACTGACATCACTTTTGACAATTGACATCATACATTCTACTACAGACGACGATTTCTAAAAGTGCGGTTTGGTCAAATATATCGGAGCACTGTCACGTCACTGTCGTCGATAGTGTCAAAATCGATTTACAGAGAGGGTTGAGTCTACACCATCGACAACCCAGCCCAAAGGGATATGTGCTATGTAGTCGATGGTATACGCTTACGCGGAGCTGACCAATGACAGCGTTTAAATATTCGAGTCAGTAAATGTCGAGCGCTGTCAGTGGTCCGATCGGCACAGCTTCACAGGCCCGCACAGCTCTGCTCAAGTCAAAACTCACCGTAAGGGCCTAGTGTTTATAGAAATGTCCGAGGAAGTGTCTCGCGTCACGTAAAATGTTGCGGGACATGTCACTCTATTTAGTTCTTAGTGTGTCCGTGGCATTATCAATTTAATGTATATACGTCAAAGGATTAATATTTTAATAAAAAGCTAATTAATAGTCCAATCGGAGGTCACGGACGTAAACAGATCGCGTCACCATTTAACATGTCATATTTTTTACAAGCTTTTATATATAAACTAGCTTTTATCTGCGACTTTGTCCGCGTAGACTCAATAAATCTAGTTCTGACTACTTTAATAACATTTAAATTCCTGAAAATCAAAATATTTTTCTTGGGAAAAGAGTAGCCTGTCTTTACCAAGACTTTAAACTATTTGTTTATGAAACTTCATCATAATCGGCCGAGCGGTTTGGTCGTGATAACGTCACTGACAGACAGAGGTGTACTAATAAAGATTTTTGGCAAAGATACCTTAGGTTACGTTATTGCAATTTTCGTAGAGATCCCTATTTTTTTTTAAAAGAAGATAAAGCCTACGTTACTCGCTGATAATGAAACTATTGATAGGTGAAATAACTTTTAAAATTGGTTCAGTAGTTTTTAGAGTTCCGTACCCAATGGTAAAAACAGCACCTTATTACTAAGACTCCGCTGTCCGTCTGTCTGTCACAAGGCTGTATCTCATGAACCGTGATAGCTAAACAGTTGAAATTTTCACAGATGATTTAAACAGAATAAAATAAATATTTAAGTGGGACTACCATACAACAAACGTGATTTTTTGCCGTTTTTTATAGATAATGGTACGGGACTCTTCGTGCGTGATTCCGACTCGCACTTAGCCGGTTTTTTAGTTTATCCATTACAAACAAAAATACAAATTACGAGTATACCTCTTTTTAATAAATAGGCACTTTACTATAGGTAGTGTAAACAAACGAATTAATAATATTTATAATAGTAGTATCGATTTAATTTATTCTCGAGCGACAATAGAAACGCATTAATCTTATACTAATTATAGTATGACGTGTGAATTATAAGTTGTATCACAAGAAATACACAGTTTTCTATACTAATATTACCTATAAAGAGGAAAGATTTGTATTTTTGTATGATTGTAACGAATAAACTCAAATACTAAAGGACCGACTTAAAAAAATATTTCGCCATTAGAATGCTACATTATAAATATATGAGTAACATAATCGGTATTTATTATTAGAAAAAAATAGGGATCCGTACTAAAACTTCAATAATGTAACCCCCAAAGTGTAAAAAAAAATTGCCATAAAATTATTTACGGCGGACGGACGCGCCGTGGGAACGATGCATCCGTGGTGGCCCGTGCTCGGAACGCTCTGTACGCGACGCGTCGGACGCACACAGGCGGAGCGTCATCCGGCGCGGCCCATCGTTTTACGCGCCGTGGGACCCCGGCTTAAGGCGTACTGTCAGCAGTAGATATTTACATAATAGATATTTACTTTGTTTTGCTTTTAATTGCAAAACTTGATTGGCCTCACAGTTGACAGTTCAGTTGGTAGTAGCTCTGCCTTCTGCGCTTTAGGTTGTGGGTTCGATCCCCACCTAGGTCAATTTTTTGTGTGATGAACATAGATGTTTATTCTTTGTTTGGGTGTTATAATGTATAAGTATGTATTTACAAAAAAGCGTATATAGTTTTTTAGTTCTCATACAAGCTTTGCTTTGTTTTGGGCTAGATGGCGCTGTGTGATAATGTCCACCGATATTTATTTATTTATTATAGCCTAGTGACATTAAAAGTTGTAGATGTTCTACGTCTTATTGGCGTATAAGCAATAAATACCTAAACTTAATGACGCAATCGTTGTAAATGTTTTCAGGGTTCCGTACCCAAAGGGTAAAAACGGAACCTTATTACTAAGACTTCGCTGTCCGTCTGTCTATCACAGGGCTGTATCTCATAAACCGTGATAGCTAGACAGTTGAAATTTTCACAGATGATGTACCTATTTCTGTTGCCGCTAAAACAGCAAATACTTATAACAGAATAAAATAAATATTTAAGTTACTACAATGCAACAAACGTGATTTTATTGCCGTTTTTATAGATAGCTGTCCCGACAGACGTTGTCCTGTCAAATTATTTTTTTTTCCACAAGAACCTTCTGATAATAACGATTACAAAAAAAAAAGAATTAGCGAAATCGGTTCAGCTGCTCTCGAGATTTGCGCTTAGCAACAACATTTAGCGATTCCTTTTTATATTAAAGACGTTTGTGCGCGTAAGCGTTTTTTATAGACGTATCAGGAAACATTTATCTATCGTTTTTCTGCGCAAATTTTTTTACGTTCTTCGAGCTTCGTCTATTAAACTGAACGTTTTTTTGTGCTTGTAGGTATTTTAAACTTTTAAAAGTGAATTTCGTTTGCTATAAGAAAAGCTAAATGCCCTGAAAGTTGATCTTTTTAGGGTTCCGTACCCAAAGGGTAAAATCGGAACCCTATTACTAAGACTTCGCTGTCCGTCTGTCTGTCTGTCACAGGGCTGTATCTCATGAACCATGATAGCTAGACAGTTGAAATTTTCACAGATTATTTTATTCATTGTTACTATTATAGAATGGGAATGGAATCTTCCTGCCCTTATCCCACTTAGGTGGGGTCAGCATAATATGTCGGTTTATGTTGTGCCGACCCCACCTAAGTGGGATAAGGGCAGGAAGATTCCATTCCCATTCTATAATAGTAACAATGAATAAAAAAATATCAACTTTCAGGGCATTTAGCTTTTCTTATAGCAAACGAAATTCACTTTTAAAAGTTTAAAATACCTACAAGCACAAAAAAACGTTCAGTTTAATAGACGAAGCTCGAAGAACGTAAAAAAATTTGCGCAGAAAAACGATAGATAAATGTTTCCTGATACGTCTATAAAAAACGCATACGCGCACAAACGTCTTTAATATAAAATGGAATCGCTAAATGTTGTTGCTAAGCGCAAATCTCGAGAGCAGCTGAACCGATTTCGCTAATTCTTTTTTTTTTGTCGATGACTATAATAGAATAGATAGATAGATAGGTAGATATAATTTTAAAATAGAGTGAATGATAGTAGTTATAATAAAAAATATAAATATGACACGACTGTAGGTAAACTACAGTCTAAGTAAGTCAAATTCAAATTCAAATTCAAAAATCATTTATTTCAATAAAATCACAATAGGATCACTTTGAAACGTCTTAGGAACTAGGTGAAGCTACGCCGATTCCACGCGACCAAGCCTAGAAGAATCAGGCATCAAACACGGCTTGGGGTCTACCTTTTTTTAAAAGATGTACTTAGATGTACTTCACCTTCACCTTGTTCGATTGGCACCACACTGGAGCTCTACATAGCATTAAGGAAAGGATCATTAGGTACGGTAGACATACATACAAATCACATGGCGTATAGATCCTTGAAGATCTGTAAAGGGGTTAGGTTAGAGGCATGCAAGGCAGTAGTTAGCATTCCACACGTGAAAGGTTGCAAGCCCGTCGCCGCTTACAAGAAGTTTTCTTGAAGACTGGTTTCCTCACGATGTTTTCCTTCACCGTTGTAAGCACGTGTTTTTGTTATAATCGAATAATAGTTACTATGAAGATAGTTTCTCTGAATTCAAAAGCTGTGGCAATGAAAATCAGCAGGTGAACATCGATTTAAGCAATAAACCTGCTAGAATAAACATTGCAATTCATGCAACCATTTGTATAATCAACGCGAGGTTCGATCCCGCACCATACGTCAGGCTCTTATCGCCACGCCGCTAAAGACGTTAAACAGTTCGGTTTATTTCCACAATACATATTTAATTTCAAATTTACAAGTATTTTTAAGGTTCCGTAGCTCAAAAGAAAAAACGATACACATAAAATAAATACTAATTAATAAATATTGGTGGACATTTCACGCATCGCTATCTAGCCCCAAACTATGCAAAAGCTGATACTTAATTCAATCAATTATTATGATCAATTTGTTGTTTTTCCGTATTACTGTCACAACAGTTTTTTTTCCAAAGAGGTATAAAATTGATGCTAATATCATATACCTACTTAATTATATAATTAGGTACTTAAACTACTTTTTTATTATTATAAACTAAAGTTTACGGTCCCTTGAAGTATTAAGCTTTTTATTAAACTCAATCAAAAAATATGGCCATATATTTATTATTATTTATGTCGCTCACTCGTAAATAAATCAAAGTCTAAAGAATACTTCCCGTTGGCCTAGAATCATGAAATTTGGCAATAAACAAGGTCATAGGTACAAGTACCAGCCTAAAGAAAGAAAGGCCGATTTTTTTTATTTTTAGTGAGGTATAACTTATACGATAGGATCACAACTGTAATCCCCAAGTACGGTAGACATACTCTCAGATCTCAATGCGCTTAGATCCTTGTTGATGTCTAAAGCCGGGTAGTCAAAGACACGTCCAAACATACGATTGATATCCACATATTGCAGTAGTTAGCATAACTTATTACATTAAACATATTTTTCAATTCATTCGACACTTAATTTCCGTGTTCGACGAACCATCAATTTTGGTTTGTACGAAACCCTCGGGTCAAAGTCGAACTCACACTTGTCCGGTTTATATTAATTAGATTGGAACTGGATTTTTGAAGTTGTTTATGACAGTCTGCTTCGAACTAACCTCTTGTTGTATGACGCACTAGTAATTGACAGTTTAACATATTCTTTCTTTATAAGTATACTAGCGACCCGCCCCGGCTTCGCACGGGTAGCATGTTATTATACATATAAACCTTCCTCCTGAATCACTCTATCTATTAAAAAAAACTGCATCAAAATCCGTTGTGTAGTTTTAAAGATATAAGCAAACATACATACAGACATACAGACGCGGGAAGCGGAAAGCGATTTTGCTTTATACTATGTAGTGATAATTATTAATTATTTATAAAACAGAAAGTTTTTTAAGCTAGCTATACATGTTGGCCCAACGTTGCCGAGCGAGGGCCAATACCAACGTGTAGACGGCATGTTTGCCTTGCCTTGCCATCGCTCGGTGTCGCTCGCCTAGCTGGCCGAGTGAATACAAGCGCCAACGTGTATAGAGGCCATTTGCAATGACTTGTCACCACTCGCGGTCGCTCGCGGCCACTCGCCTCACTTCGGAGCCGTGTCGGTTTTTTTGCACAAATCAAAGGCGCTTGTCTACGCTCGGCCAATCGTGTCCACATGTTTGTAGCTTCACTCGTCCAACTCATACATTGGCCGCTTGCAATAGTTTGCGTAAACTTGCCGAACGTCTAGACGGTAGCACTTGCCTTGCATCGATTTGCCTACGCTCGCGTTGGCCATAGCTCGGCCAACATGTATAGCTAGCTTTAGAATGTTTGTGGCTCAAACATGCCCAAGCGACTTGGATTTAGGATTTTAGAAGACTACCTCCTTTTGTACCCTAAGGAATTTCCAAACCCCAAATTTACCCTTATAGGGTAAACATTTCTAACGCCGCGCCGGCCGCTGGTTTACATAAATTTTTGCAAATTTTATTGATTAAAAAAAAAAAAAAAAAAAGAAAAAAATCACGGTTTTAATCAGTTTTATCAAGCTTCTAATACAAAAAAAAGTTTGACATGTTATTTTTTACTAAAAAATAATATAAAACATACCTTAATAATTCTATAGTATTTAAAACATCGACCGTAATGTCTATGGAACTAACAGAATAAACTAGTAAACAAAGTAAATAGTACGTAAAAATGCGTTTAAACTATGTTATTAAAGCAAATGAGGGTAGTTAAAAAAAACTTACATTTAGGCTGTCTCCCAAAGTGCCCCTTCTTTCTCCTTTCGAATAATCGATTGATAATCGCATCTTTGCCTTCGGAAAAATCAATATCCCTATTATTCAGGCCTTCGCACTCGGATAGGTTCGATTCGAAGTTCACTTTATCGATATCAGATACCTTTATTCGATTATTCGATAATTCCTTCAATTCCCGCTCGGTGATACTATTCGAGCAGCGTCGGTTCGCCACACGGTTCCAAATTTGAACTAGCTCCTTCATTTTCACAACACAAGCTGTCAATACGTCACAAAAAAAACTAAGTTTTTTTTTTAATTTGCAACACTTTTCGTTCGAATATCCGGCCACTCACAAAAAAATACAGTTATTTTCTTTTTAATTTGCAGCACTTTTCGTCGGAAAAAAACCGGCCAGTCACAAAAAAAATACTTATTTTTTACAATAGCCAGTAAAATTCGCTGAAATAAAAAAAAAATGCCACATTCGTTTTTCCGCACGCTCTTCAGAGCGTTGAACCCGAAGTCTGCATCGATCAAACTGTGATTTATCAATGAAAATCGCTCGGTCGACCCTCACGCTTATATAAAATTTTGCAAACGCACGCGCACTACCTTTTCTTTGTGTGTGTGAGCTTGTGACGCACGCAACCTGTTCCGATTGCTGTTTGGATCTAGGCTTTGTTTGAAGCAATGCGGCAGTCAAGATAATGGGGAAATTAGGAAAAGTTAGTCCGGGTTTGCCGCGTATCTAAATGTCATTGTCATATTTTTTTTTGAAAGTTGTGCTGTTATAGGGTTTCGTACCTAAAAGGTAAAAATGGGACCCTATTACTAAGATTTCGCTGTCCGACTGTCTGTCTGTCACAAGGCTGTATCTCATGAACCGTGTTAGCTAGACAGTTGAAATTTTCTCAGTTGTTGTATTTCTGTTGCCGCTCTAACAATTAACGTGATTTTTTCGCCGTTTTTTATAGATAAATGGTACGGAACTCTTCGTGCGCAAGTCCAACTCGCACTTAGCCGGTTTTTTACTTTTTGACTTTCTCACGGAAAAATCTACCTACCTTTATTCTACTTTACTTATATAAAAAGGGTTCAGTCTTTTCTAGAAATGTAAGCGGAAAGTTTTGAATTGACGAAGAAAAAATATGTTCTCAATTCTACGCGTACATATATTTTTATTGCTTATTTTTATATAATACAAGCATAGAATTAACAAATGTTAAAATAGTGTACATAACACGACTTTCTTTTATATATATACTAGCGACCCGCCCCGGCTTCGCACGGGTTTAATACATATAAACCTTCCTCCTGAATCACTCTATCTATTAAAAAAAAACCGCATCAAAATCCGTTGTGTAGTTTTAAAGATATAAGCATACATACAGACGCGGGAAGCGGGAAGCGACTTAGATCACCATGTAAAATCATATGATTTTTTTTCTATTGTGTCCAAAATGAGTTCCATTTCAATTCCATTTATGTAGAATTACGAGTAATAATTCCTTCATAAAACGAATATAGTCCCTTAACTTTTCGATTGGTTGAAACATTTACGTCGGGTTTTTTTAGTTATTAAAATGTAATTATTCAATGAATAAAGTGCGTCGCTTATAATACCTAAGAGTAGTATAAGATAGTCTTTGTCTAGACCGCAAAACATGAGAAGTCTACAACATTGTCACTTGAATCCTTGAAACATTTCCTGTCATCATTAAATAGCAAATTTGACAGCCTAATGAGGTTGCCATGTAAATTTCTGACTCGGAATTGTAATGTCTAACAATGGTCTAATAAATCGTAAATCTTTAACATTTGAAGAAACTTCCGCTACAACAAGTTTAGCAAAATTTGCAGACCAAATAATCCTTATCATGCTTGTACGGCATTAAATGAATAAATATGGGCGGACTTTACACACAGCGCCATCTAGCCCCAAACTAAGCAAAACCTGTACTATGGGAACCAGATAACTGATAGAATATTGATATACTTTTTTTTTGTAACTACATACTTATTATACATTTTAACACCCAGACACAATTATTACACAAATGTTTAACCTAGATGGGGATCGAACCCACAAACTACAGCGCAGGTGGCAGAGTTACTACCAACTGAGCTGTGAGGCCATCAATGAAAGATACTCAGGTATATAAGTAACGAATATCACTACATAGTATAAAGCAAAGTCGCTTTCCGCTTCCCGCGTATGTATGTATGTATGTTTGCTTATATCTTTAAAACTACACAACGGATTTTGATGCGGTTTTTTTTAATAGATAGAGTAATTCAGGAGGAAGGTTTATATGTATAATAGTAGAGAAACACTGATAATTTTAGAGGTTTCTAATGTGATGTCGTAAATAAACACATTTTTTGCGCTTACATTGCAAATGCTGGCTGAACCCCACGAGATATATCAAAATAATGTACTACAGTATTGTACACCTTAAAAACGTCTACAAAAAAGTCCACGATGGTATTAGAAATGTCTTACGCACAGCGAAGCGGGTACGGGTCAGCTAGTATTTTATATAAAAACAAATAATAATAAAAACCTTGTTAAGAAAAAATGCCATACACATAAACATACAAGAAAAAAAATACAAATTGGAAAAGCTTTTTTTTTAAGTCGGTTAAAAATACGAAAGACGTCTCCATTTATTTGAAGTAGAATATATTGTCATATTTTAACATCGCAAGACGTTGACACTACTTTACAGTGGTATAAACAAATTAACCGCCAAGCGCGAGTCGGAAATCGTATAGTTTTACCTTTAAACTAGCTATCCCGACAGATGTTGCCCTGTCAAATTTCAATAATCCCATAGAAAAAAGCACTTTCTGTTTTTCCCGATTTTTACCATTAAGGTACTAGGCAACTTATCCCATTTTTCTTTATTATTAAACTACCCAAACACATATTTCACTTTCAAAACTTTCGTGAGTTGTACTACACATTATTACAACAACGGGAAATTACTCACGTAAATGATAAATTGTCAATGAGGACACCGACAATGTTTCGATTCATCTAGAGAATCTTCTTCAGGGTGAGTGGCAATGCGAGCAGGGTAGCGCGCGCGTTATGGTCCACTCACCCTGAAGAAGATTTTCTATATGAATCAAAACATTGTCGGTGTCCTCATTGACAATTTATCATTTACGTGAGTAATTTCCCGTTGTTGTAATAATACCCAAACACATATTAGAGCAAAACTGAGACCCTTGAAAGTGTCTAAAGGGGCAGTCAGAGGCACGATAAAACATTTTTAAAATTGATATAGGATATTTTTTTAATTTCATTTTGTTATTTATTAACGTATATTAAACTTAGTCAAATTGTAAATTGGTGTTAATTAATATTACATTTTGAATGTGTAAATGCAAAACAAAATAGAAAAAACCGGCCAAGTGCGAGTCGGACTCGCGCACGAAGGGTTCCGTACCATTATCTATAAAAACGGCAAAAAATCATGTTTGTTGTATGGGAGCCCCCCTTAAATATTTATTTTATTCTATTTTTAGTATTTGTTGTTAGAGCAGCCACAGAAATACATAATCTGTGAAAATTTCAACTGCCTAGCTATCACGGTTCATGAGATACAGCCCTGTGACAGACAGACGGACAGACAGACAGACAGACGGACAGCGAAGTCTTAGTAATAGGGTTCCGTTTTTACCCTTTGGGTACGGAACCCTAAAAATAGTCAACTATCCTTAATTATTTTAAGACAGTGACTAATGTTTACGCTAATTTAGACTCTAACATGAACAGAATAAGAACTTTCGTATTTATTTAGTTAGTTTGTTGTAACAGAATTGCTTTATTGTTTCTCAACGAAACATAAATAGCTTTATTTATGTTTCGTTCGTAAGGTTTTCTTGGTGCACAACGGAACCCTAAAATAACAAACTTTAAATTGATTATTTTTGCAAAGGAATTTTAATCTTTCTCTTTTACAGTACTGCCCTTACCACAAGCTTTAAAGTAATATTTAAATAGTACTTCACGCGGTGCGAATGTGACAACGTCAGACGAGTTCGTATAGCGTGGTCAGAGGCACGTCCGAACATTATATTTGGCACATGCCCAGTTAGCATTCCGCACGTGACAGGTTGCAAGCCCGTCGCCGCTTACAAGAATACTAACTGGTTTCCTCACGATGTTTTCCTTCACCGTCTTGAGCACGTAATTTGATGCGCATATAATTTTTTCAAACAGAAAAATCCATTGATGCACGGCCTGGATTCAAACCTATGACCTTCGTATTAAAAGTCGGGGAACCTCCTACTCTTTCTCCACGGATTTCAAGCGAGTAATACTGTTTTAATATTACTTTAGAGCTAGTGGTACGACACCTGGCCATATGTCCACTTTGCTTATGACTATCACAGATTAATAAAATCTTCTCCCGATTATATATGAGCATAAATTATTTTTGGATCTGCCTACCTCAAAAATAAACTTGGTTTTAAATCCTATATATATAAACATTATTACAACAACGGGAAATTACTCACGTAAATGATAAATTGTCAATGAGGACACCGACAATGTTTCGATTCATCTAGAGAATCTTCTTCAGGGTGAGTGGACCATAACGCGCGCGCTACCCTGCTCGCATTGCCGTCTCGTTGTTGTAATAATGTGTAGTACAACTCACGAAAGTTTTGAAAGTGAAATATATAGGTATATAAAGTTTATGAGGATGTTTGTATGTTTGAAAATCAATCAGGCCTAAACGACAGAACGGATGAATATGAAATTTGCTGTCGATGTTGATAATATTGCTCGAATAAAACATAGGGTGTTTTATAATCCGAAAAACTTTTCCAAAATGATAAAAAAAATGCAAAAGGGGGCATAAAAATGCATATATTATTATAGAATAATTTTGAACTAGGCGCTGGTGTGCAAAAAATCTCACTACTATTTTGACTACACCGGACAGGACAATATCTGTCACGGGTCGGCTAGTTAAATGTCCTAAACGCATTATCTTATTACACACAGTGTTTGTAACCAAGCTAACAGACTGGACTTATTGGACGTATTGGACTTATGGCAGAGACACACTTGCGTGTCGTGTCGTGGCGCGACACGCCACTACCTAATCGCTTTCATACATTTAGTATGGTTAGAGACACATTTGGGTGTCGTGTCGTGTCGCAAACGCTGTCTTGCGATTGGCTACACGCCGCGCCACGACACGTAAGTGTGCCGGCGCCATTATTTATAAAAAAATAAGTCCAAGTACGGTAGACATTCTCTCAGATCTCCAGACGCTTAGATCCTTTGAAGATGTCTAGTGGGGGTAGTCAGAGGTACGTCCAAACATTATATTTGGCACACGCCCACATTTTGCAGTAGTTAGCATTCCATACGTGACTTCTTATTTGATTTATAATAACATGCAAGAAGTAATTTTTTCACATTTTTCCTCATTAAAAGATAAGTGTTATTATTATAGAAAATACGATCAAAATGACTCAACAAAACAAAAACCACTCTTGCATCACAAGTATGCACCTTTTTCAAAACTAACTTGGGTAGATTCCATACGTTAACATACTCGTACGTCAGTGTACAAACTGGATCGAACAGTTTCGTACGTTTTTTCGGATTGTACGTACGAAGTTTTTTTTTAGAGACTGAACAGAGTCGGAGAGTCTTAAATCATATCTATACTAGTACTAGGCTTTACCGACTTCGTTAGACAGAGAACAAACATCAATGTTCATCCCACAAATGTTTGCCCTGGGTGGGGATCGAACCCACAGACAGCGCAGTAGGCAGAGCTACTACCAACTGAGTTGTGAGGCCTGTTTAAGGCCCTGTATGTCGACGATTGCTCTTTTTCGAAACGAAAAAAGAAATACTTCTGAACAAGCCACATCTCCCTATTTTATAATGTATATGTATATGTATATGGGCCTTAACTAAGAAAGATAATGCTTAGATGGTTCTCGGGCATGAGAGATTGAACGAAGAAAGATTGACAAAACATGTATAAGAAAAGTTTTTAAGAGGAAGTCCTCGACATAATAACGTTTAAAAAACCGGCCAAGTGCGAGTCGGACTAGCGCACGACGGTTCTGTACCATTATCTATAAAAAACGGCAAAAAATAAAGTTTGTTGTAGTTGTATGGTAGCCCCGCTTAAATATTTATTTTATTCTGTTTTTATTTGTTGTTATAGCGGCAACAGAAAAACATCATCTGTGAATATTTCAACTGTCTAGCTATCACTGTTCACGAGATACAGCCTGGTGAAAGAATGGAACCAAACGGCAATGTCATCTTGCACACAGTCCATCCATCTTTTATTTACCTACCCCTACTTCTACATCCATCCACATTCTTCTCGTCACATGCCAAGAAACTGTATGTAATCTAAAATAAAATATTTATATAACTACACGTGATGTACTTGCACGTGATATGATTAAATCTCGCTCATCATTTATCAAATTTCTCATGATTTATCAAATTACAAGTTAACCCGAACTTCGTATCGCTTCAGAATTAATAAATGTTGTGTTAAGAGCCCGATCCCGTTCCCGTTCCCGCTAAAAAGTATCCTATGTCCGTCTCCTGGTTCTAAGCTACCTCCCCACCAATTTTCAGTCAAATCAGTTCTTCCGTTCTTGAGTTATAAATAGTGTGTAACTAACACGACTTTATTTTATACAAGCTGACCCCGCGAACTTCGTATCGCTTTAGAATTAACAAATGTTGTCTCCCGTTCCCGTTCCCGTTCCCGTTCCCGTTCCCGTTCCCGTTCCCGTTCCCGTTCCCGTTCCCGTTCCCGTTCCCGTTCCCGTTCCCGTTCCCGTTCCCGTTCCCGTTCCCGTTCCCGTTCCCGTTCCCGTTCCCGTTCCCGTTCCCGTTCCCGTTCCCGTTCCCGTTCCCGTTCCCGTTCCCGTTCCCGTTCCCGTTCCCGTTCCCGTTCCCGTTCCCGTTCCCGTTCCCGTTCCCGTTCCCGTTCCCGTTCCCGTTCCCGTTCCCGTTCCCGTTCCCGTTCCCGTTCCCGTTCCCGTTCCCGTTCCCGTTCCCGTTCCCGTTCCCGTTCCCGTTCCCGTTCCCGTTCCCGTTCCCGTTCCCGTTCCCGTTCCCGTTCCCGTTCCCGTTCCCGTTCCCGTTCCCGTTCCCGTTCCCGTTCCCTATCCCGTTCCCGTTCCCGTTCCCGTTCCCGTTCCCGTTCTCGTTCTCGTTCTCGTTCTCGTTCTCGTTCCCGTTCCCGTTCCCGTTACAATTCCCGTTCAATAGTTTTTGTAGCGCACAACAAGAAAGCAAAACTTTTGGCAATTTTTTACACCTTGCTTCAAACTATCGTTTGAAGAATGAAGAATTTATTACTTTTTCAAAATAAAAAATTGCCTATGTTACTCAGGGATAATGTAGCTTGGTAAAGGTGAAAGAATTTTTGAAATCGGTTCAGTAGTTTTTGAGTTTATCCATTACAAACATACAAAAAAACAAAAAAACAAAAAAACAAAAAAACAAAAAATCAAAACTTTTCTCTTTATAATATTATTATTAGTATTAGTATATTAGTATAAGTATATTAGTATTAGTATATATGTATATTAGTATAGATATATTATAGATTATAGATGATTCTTGACCGGTGATGTCAAAAGTTAGTGTTTATCTACATATATACAAACGATAGTACAATGTACATACATTATTACGTTTTAAAAACTAAAAACGACGACGAAAATGTTTCGATCAATCGAAAAGTCAAGAGTGATAATGGGTTTTACAAGTTTTATGAAGGAACTATTAGTACTACAAAGATTTGAAATGACCAATTTTGGACTATTCTTATTCTCTACATAAAAATAAATGAAGGTAGGTATATAAAATTGGGCATTATGACAAATATATATGTACATTAATAAATAAATAATATTAGTCGACATCAACATGTACAAAGCATGTACTATGGGAACTAGATAACTAATAAAATACTAGGAATATACATTTTTTTTATAAAGAGTTATATTGCATAATTTAAAATACCACTCATTATGTAAATCGTAATAACGTAGGTAAATTAATAAATTAATAAAATGAATAATATTGTTTAACAATAAATTAAAATTAATTGATTAATTAATTAATTGATTTGTAATATGGTTAATAATATAATTAACTGCATGATGGTACTTACATCTGAGAACCTCAGTTTGGCTTTACAGCAGATTAATATCTTTGGAAGGTAACGCGGCACTTACAATACAAGTCTTGAACTTAGTGTAAGTACCTACTGTAAGCCACATTCAATTCCGTACATGCCATTGCAAATGTTGTAATAGTTCGTTTTATATTATGTACCTATGCATGATTTTGTAATTTTGCTTGGTTTATTGAAAATAAATAAAATTATTATTATTATTATTATTATTAAATTAACAAGCTAACCCGACGAACTTCGTATCGCTTTAGAATTAATTCCCGTTCCCGTTCCCGTTAAAAAGTATCCTATGTTCGTCTTCTGGTTCTATGCTACCTCGCCACCAATTTTCAGCCAAATCGGTTCAGCCGTTCTCGAGTTATAAGTGTTGTAACAAACACGACTTTCTTTTATATACCTAGTAGATAGATATATTTTTTATTATACATTATAAATAACACCCATACACAGAACAAACATCTATGTTCATCACACATCTACATGTAGACATGAGCAGTGCGCAAACTTAATAAGATACCTAGAACTTGTGATAATGATTGCGTAATTCCCAAATTGGTATATTTTTAAATGAACTCTATATAAATGAAAAAACCGGCCAAGTCGGACTATTACCGCGGTACACTATACGTACTACACGCTATACACTATTATCGCGGTTCATGAGATACAGCCCTGTGACAGACAGACGGACAGACGGACAGACGGATAGCGAAGTCTTAGTAATAGGTTTCCGTTTTTACCCTTTGGGTAGGGAACCCTAAAAACGGTATACACAGGCACTTAGATACAAGCTTGTAAAAAGTTAGCACCGAAAATGAGTTCAGTTCTCAAAATAACATTCAATTATAACTTACGTCATTAATAAAAAATCTTACAAAAAACATACAAAAAAAGACGTGTGGCACTCGGAGACTGCCGCGGTAAAGCTATTGCATAACATTTATTATCAACTTATGTAATTATAATTATTTATTTATTTTATTTAAGCAGTATTTTTTTTTTCTTTTCTTCATTTTTCTGACGCTGATAATATTATGCTCTTTGACGTTCACAATTTATTTTTCTTTTTAGCTCTTTATGCTTTTCTTCTCTATAAAAAGAAAATATCTAGGTATAAATATTTAGGTACACTAAAATATCTAGGTAAAATAAATATTTATACCTAGATATTTTCTTTTTATAGAGAAGAAAAGCATAAAGAGCTAAAAAGAAAAATAAATTGTGAACATCAATGAGCACAATATTACCAGCGTCAGAAAAATGAAGAAAAAAAAAATACTGCATAAATAAAATAAATAAATAATTATAATTACATAAGTTGATAATAAATGTTATGCAATAGCTTTACCGCGGCAGTCTCCGAGTGCCACACGTCTTTTTTTGTATGTTTTTTGTAAGATTTTTTATTAATGACGTAAGTTATAATTGAATGTTATTTTGAGAACTGAACTCATTTTCGGTGCTAACTTTTTACAAGCTTGTATCTAAGTGCCTGTGTATACCGTTTTTAGGGTTCCCTACCCAAAGGGTAAAAACGGAAACCTATTACTAAGACTTCGCTATCCGTCTGTCCGTCTGTCCGTCTGTCTGTCACAGGGCTGTATCTCATGAACCGCGATAGCTAGACAGTTGAAATTTTCACAGATTTTGTATTTCTTTGGCCGTTATAACAACAAATACTAAAAACAGAATAAAATAAATATTTAAGTGGGGCACCCATACAACAAACGTGTTTTGTGTGATACAAACGCGATACGCACGTGATAGATTATTTTTGTAAATACTCCAAATAATAAATAAATATGTGTATGATTCCATCTGAGGAATGGTTTTGATCAGATTATACAACCTTTGTTGTTTAAGATAACTATGTTGTATATTAGGTGGAATGTTATTTTATGTATTTTGGTTATTATTATCAAATATTTCATAGAATAATAGTAATATTGAAATTTCAATCACTTGATTCTGTATAGTAACAAAGTTATACTGTATAACTTGGTATATGGTTACATATTATGTACATATATTTGCAAAAATGAAATAGTAGACATTTTAAAAACAATATTAGCAAAAATCGCCACTCTAATCCGTTTCGTTTCATTTTTGCAAAAACACCTGGCCGTCAGCCTTGTTTACACCGCACTATAAAAGCGCTGCCGGTCGTGGCGTGGGCTCAGTCGGTAACCGACAGCCGGACCGAGCAGAGCTCCCGTTTTAAAGTATAGCTGTGCCTGAGCAATTAGCTGTTGAATAAAAGCTAAGTAAAATATTGTTTATATTTATATATTTATGATATTACATTTAATATACATAAGATATATAAAAATATGTATTTGTAATTATTGTGATAAGATTAAATGATGATTAAAATAAAATGTGGATAATATCGATTAATTTAAAAATATCAGTAAATGATTTACCTAAGTATTTATTAGATTATATTTAAGTCAAAATTATTATAAAAGGTTTGAATGGTGATTAATTTGTTAATATCTTTAATTCATTCAAAAATCAGTAAATGATTTAGTATCTACATATTATTTCTTCGGTTATATTTAAAATTTACATGAACTGTATTTGTTTGTAGTTATTTATAAATTAAAATAATCCTATAGTATACTTAGGTAAAATAAATATTGTTTTATGTAAATAAAATGTTATAATATATTATGTAGGTAAATAATAATATATTATACTTTATGAAAATAAGTAATTAAATTAATAAATGGTGAGTACCTAATTATAAATATATGTAAAATTAATAATGGTAATAAATTGATGATTTTAATTATGTTTATTATACTTATATACATTAGGGTCTTTATTACACGCGAGTCAGACGCAAGGTCTACATTCTGCGGTGTGCATATGTGCGTATGTTAGTTTGTAAATTGTACAAAGCAAACCATTTTTCAACCATTTGTTGGTATCCGAAAACTTTGCATACAACTTTAGTTCTGGTGACAATACAATAATATGACAGCGAGCTGATCAGCGGACTTCTTAGTAAATAGTTCGATTGAGTAAAATTTTGCATAGCTACAAACGCGCGTCGACAGTGCGTTTGAAAAACGCGTTGTGCATAGGCACTTAACTATGTACCACGCGAGGAGGCTAATCACTACATAGTATAAAGCAAAGTCGCTTTCCGCTTCCCGCGTCTGTATGTCTGTATGTATGTTTGCTTATATCTTTAAAACTACACAACGGATTTTGATGCGGTTTTTTTTAATAGATAGAGTGATTCAGGAGGAAGGTTTATATGTATTAAACCCGTGCGAAGCCGGGGCGGGTCGCTAGTTTTTTTTATATAAAAATGAATTGCTGTACGTTAGTCTGGTTAAAACTCAAAAACGGCTGGACGGATTCGGTTAGTTTTGGTTTTAAAATATTTGTGAAAGTTCAGGGAAGGTTTAAACGGTGAGAAAATACGGAAAAAATGCGAGGACAATACTAAAAACAACATTTTTCTTTTCCCATACAAACTGTTAGTACCTGCCAAAAAATTGACATTCGTCCCGTTCGGTATGATAGACTCGGGTCAAATTGAAGAACGTATTAAAGGGTTTCGAATCGACAACATTATATCCGCAATTATCGCGTAGGATTTAATGATTTAGGAACGAGGACGGGAACGGGAACTTAAAACACAAAATTTGTTAAGGTGATAAGTGAAATTTTTGACATTTTGTATGGGCTAAGTCTACCCGGATAAGACGGAAAAAGCGATAAGAATGCATTATTTTGAAAACCATCAAATTTAAAAAAAAATGTGTTTAATTTAGGTAGATAGTATGATTTACGAATTATATAAAAATGAACTGTATAGCTATTTATAGTTTTGATTAAAAACAAAACTAGTGTTTTTGAAGAGCCAACTTTGGAAAATAAATCTATCGAGAAAAGTTTCACCAATCGTGTTTCTGTCTTTAATTTATCTAGATTATATCCTTATGTTATCTTTGTCACAAAAAACAAAACTGTATGTTTTGCGGTTATTGAGAAAAAACGATTCTGCATTCATCAAAAACATTTATTACTCGTCTTGAAAATTTGTTAATTCTAAAGCGGTAAAAAGTCCGCGGGGTTAGTAGTTATAAATATTGTAACGCGAGTATATTCCTATAACATTTTGTATCTTGTGTTCCAAATATAGTGAATAACATTAATAGTGGCACCAATTACGATAATGGCATTTTAATATCTATAATATCATCAACGTCGTCGATCAATAAACAAATTAACGATTAATTAGTTTTAAAAACGTGACGAATGTCATAACTGTTCTAAATACGTGATTGATTATTATTTATAATGTCGATGTTGTACACGGATACAAACTAAGTGACCTATTCGCTCTGGTGATGCTTGTAATTTTTGTTTCATATGTGCAGTCTACCCGAATAAGACGGAAAAAGTGATAAAACCGCATTATCTTTAAAACTATCAAACTTAAAAAGAAACTGTCTTTCATGTAGGGTCATTGCGCTGGATTACGACCGATTAGCGGGGTACCCAACTTTGGGTCAGCTTATTAGTATGAAATATTTACTCGACATTTATTGAAAGGGTTTGTCATGGTTCCATATATGATCAAGATATATTAAAAACCTTAAATATGTATATATATTATTAGACTTAATTTTAAATAATTTTTTATTGAGAAATAGGGTGATATGCTAGTTTGCTACCGATTTTCTTAGTATACGACCACCCCCTACTTTAGTTTACGACCACTGTCTGAAAGGGAAATTACACATAATTGATTAAAAATAATGCTACATTATCATGTTATTATTAATAATTTCTTTATTTCTAATCATCTGTTTTGTAACATCTGTACCAAAACTATAATATAAATACTAACATAATAGTGGTCGTAAAATAATACATCAAATTATTACATCCAATATGCGACCGTTAAATTCCCATACATTTTAAGACGTAAACTGACGTCGGCCGCGGTGGCAAACTAAAGTTGGGGTATGTTAGACGATCATATTATATATTTGTACAGTATTTACGAATGTTTATGCGGTCGCAAACCGATGGTAACAAAACCGCTATTAAGAATATGTTAAAAAAGTCACAAAATCCGTAACCTTTATTATTAAAGTAACAAGGGAGATAAATAAAGTTTGCAATCAAACAGTCAATTTGCGACCATGTGGTCGTAAAGTCAAATAACATGAAAAATTATATTTTGGTATGCGACCACTTAATATTTTACATGTTTTTGTATATTTTCATTATAAAAATTGCGCAAATGCGTAGAAAAATAATTTTCTTAGGCAATAAAAACACTATTAATCAGTCATTATATAAATAAATCATTAAATACTAACTCCGAAAGCAGCACGTGCTCACTATTTTTTTTTGTAATTTCGTGAACCCGTTCACGCGAGGAGTGCGGGCGCCGAAATGAGCGTGGGTTTGTTTAATTTCGGGTAATACTATGGTGCCAATTCAAATAGGTAAGAACAATAGATCTATCCTGCTCTGTATAGACCAGAATTTCGTTTGGAAAAGAGAGATGGAATTCTTAATTTCTTAGTATTTCTGCAGCAGGTCCCTGAAATGGTCGCATACTGACGGTGGTCGCGAAACCAGCGCAATGACCCTATGTAGCTAGTATGATTATCTAACGAATTATATGTATAAAAATGAACTGTTTAATTAAAAACGAAACTTGTGTTTTTGAAGAACCAACTTTGGAATTTGCGGTAGATGTAGTTATAATGCCCGAATAAAAAATACGATAACATCCCTAAGATGATAAAAAACGAATAAGGGATTATTTACGTATAGATGGCGATGGTGTGCGAAATATCTGACATCCGTGTTGACATCAGTCACCATAGCAACATGCGTTATGCCGGGGTCCCACGGCCCGCATTTTCACGCGCCAGACCGCGCCAAGGCGGACGGACGCGCCGTGGGATCGATGCATCCGTGGTGGCCCGTGCTCGGAACGCTCTGTACGCGACGCGTCGGACGCACACAGGCGGAGCGTCATCCGGCGCGGCCCGTCGTTAAACGCGCCGTGGGACCCCAGCTTTTTACTCTATGCGATTATCGAAATCTGGACAACGTCTGTCACGGGTCGGCTAGTAGGTACCTACATAATAAATAAAAAAATACATAACGCCAGTAAGATTGTGAGTATCAACGGTTTGATGGTAACAATGCTCGAACATACATACATACATACATACATAGATAGATAGATAGGATCACTGACTGTAATCCCCAACTACGGTAGACATCCTCTCAGATCTTCAGACGCTTAGATCCTTTGAAGATGTCTAGTGGGGGTAGTCAGAGGCACGTCCAAACATCATATTTAACACATGCCCACATTTTGCAGTAGTTAGCATTCCATACGTAACAGGTTGCAAGACTATCGCCGCTTATAAGAATACTAACTGGTTTCTTCTCTTCACGATGTTTTCCTTCACCGTTTTGAGCACGTGTTTTGATGCGCATATACATTTTTCGAACAGAAAAATCCATAGATGCACGCCGGGATTCGAACCTACGACCATCGAAATGAAAATCGAGATACCTTCCTCTTGGCCAACACGGCTTTTTTTTTACATACATACATATGCAAACATCAATTCTTTCAAGTCATCTTCGCTTGCTTATCAATAAATAAGAATGATTCGGTCAAGCAGTGCAAAATATGAATCACTAAAGACCTTCTATTTGCCTTGAGAAAACCCAGCTCATTAGTATAGGGTGACCAAAAATTACTTACTAAATTTTAACACGTGCTCAACATGGCGAAGGAAAACATTGTACGGAAATCATTTAGTATTTTAAAAAGCGGCGATGAGCAGCAACCTGATCACGTATGGAGTGCTTATCACTGCAAAATGTGTTCGGACGTACCTCTGATTACCCTTTAGGGATTACAATCTTGATACTTTATTTTAAATTGCTCGCTTAAGTGTAAATATGAATATTTTTATAAATACCTACTAACTGGTACCCTAACAATGTTTTCTCTCACCGAATAACGAAACAGTATATTATGAAACTGTTCGCTTTTGAACAGAAATAACTTAAGTAAGTATCGTTTTTTTTTATATTAAAAACACAAAGAAAGAAAAAAAAGACCAAGTGCGAGCCGGAGTCGCAAACGAAAGGTTCCGTACCATTATCTATAAAAAACGTCAAACAAATCACGTTTGTTGTATAGGAGCCCCCACTTAATTATTTATTTAATTCTGTTTGTAGTTTGTTGTTAGAGCGGCAACAGAAATACATCATCTGTGAAAATTTCATGAGATAGAGCCTTTTGAGACGGACAGCGAAGTCTAGACTTCGCTGTACTAGATACTAGGGTCCCGTTTTAATCCTTTGGTACGGAACCCTAAAAACTAAGGTAACAATTAATAGTTGCGTGCTTATAAGTCAACCTGTACCTACGTAGAAGCAGACCTTATCACAGGCTATTAAATGACAAACAAACAGAATATTCCATCTAATACAGTTTATAGTGTTATAAATTCGACCACAAAACCTTCAATTCATTACCGGTAAGCCATTTTTAGCAAAGATACAGTCGCCCCCAATAAGATGTATAATTTATCTAATACCTTTAATCGAGCAATTCTTGTATATCTTATCTTTATTCTTCATAATATTGTATAAATTACGCGTCGCTTTGTTTGTCCGCGATGGACTCATAAACTACTTAACCGATTTTAATCAAACTTTGCAGTTGCACACCGTGTGCAGTTTGATCCAACTTTAAAGATAGGATAGCTTACATCTCAATTTATAGCCGCAATATTATTTTATTGCAAACTAGCGATCCGCCCGGGCTTCGCACGGGTGCAATGCTGATAGGTACTAAATATAAAACGTTTTTTTTTCACAGCTTACATTAGATGATTTCTGTTTTTCTCGAACGTTCGAGTTACACGTGTTATTGTGAGTCAACGATAAAAGATAGACATATGCTGTCGTAGGATATTTTTTATATAATTTTAAGGAGAACATTTCCCTCATACATCATTTCTGTGTAGCTTTAACCATTAAGGTTGCACACGCGACGGAAGCTTAAAAAATGGAGTAACTTCTCCCGTTTTCCCAACATTTCCTTTTACTGCTCTGCATACATTTTCTTTTATTACTATTGATTGTAGAGTGATGAAAAGTATACTATAACCAGCTCAGGAGTATGAAAAATAATTGTACCAAGTTTCGTTAAAATCCGTCGAGTAGTTTTTGTTTCTATAACGGTTATACAGACAGACAGACAGACAGACAGACAGACAGACATACAGACAGACAGACAGACAAAAATTTTACTGATTGCTTTTTTGGCATCAGTATCGAACCCTAATCACCCCCTGATAGTTATTTTGGAAATATATTTCATGTACAGAATTGACCTCTCTACAGATTTATTATAAGTATAGATTATTTGTTTATTATCTGACAGTCACAATTATCTGTTAGCTCCAAAAGATAACAGATGGCGATATCTGTTGACACAGCAACGCGTGGCCGGGTCTGCTAGTATCACTACATAGTATAAAGCAAAGTCGCTTTCCGCTTCCCGCGTCTGTATGTATGTATGTATGTTTGCTTATATCTTTAAAACTACATTATCATATACAACGGATTTTGATGCGGTTTTTTTTAATAGATAGAGTGATTCAGGAGGAAGGTTTATATGTATAATAACATGCTACCCGTGCGAAGCCGGGGCGGGTCGCTAGTATAATATATATATAATCTGAATCTCGGAAACGGCTGCAACGATCTTCATGAAATTTTGTATGCGGGGGGTTTCGTTGGCGATAAATCGATCTAGCTAGTTTTCATTTTTAGAAAACGTTTTATCCGTGTTTTCAGGCAATGAAATACAGAGCAAAGCTCAGTCATCCAGGTACTAGATACACACATCAACACTGTCTAGGGATATATTGTATTTCTTAAATTTTTTGATAAACTATAAATATTTTGTTCAGAGAAGTATATATGGAATGAAACCTCAGTTAATGACCAACTTAATTAAATAAATAAAAAACATTTTATGTAACCAAATATTTTTTTAAAAATAAAATAACAAAGAGACTAAAAATGGTGCTAAGTCCACGAGTGAAATTAATTAATAAAATTAATAATTTTATTAAAAATAACAACAGAAAGTTAGAGTCTTGGGTCCAAGGATTGAACCCTGGCATACTCCAGAACAAGTATGGTAATAAAGACTCGTAAATTCCTAGTTCTACAAACAGCAGGCGGTCGCGTAAATAGTCAGCATGAAGTCTAAAAGACGCTAGACGTTTGAAATTCTTTTTATAAACCGGGGAATTCACTATCAGAATTCCCACGGGCGCAAGGTAGGATAAAATTAGAGTCTTTAAAATAAATAGGATCACGACTGTAATCCCCAAGTACGGTAGACATCCTCTCAGGACTGCAGACGCTTAGATCATTTGAAGATGTCTAGTGGGGGTAGTTAGAGACACGTCCAAACATTATATTTGGCACATGCCCAAATTTTGCAGTAGTTAGCATTCCATACGTGACAGGTTGCAAGCCCATCGTCATCATTTCATAGAATTTTCAAAATTTCAAATGAATTTGACAGTTCTAAGTATGCTTAAAAACATGCAAACATTTAATAGTCTAGTAACATCGGGTTTTATTTTTGAATAAAAACCATTAAAATACTTGTTTGTACATTTAAAATGTTTTATGTTTTATAGAATTAAAACAATCGTGGTTTTTAAATGGAAATGGAATTTCTTTAAACAACTTACAACTTTTTACGGTATTGCATTGTAAAGCTGAAACTTTCAGACATTGCTACCCTAGTTATAGTTAAGTTAAGTTAAAGATATAGTACCTGGATGACCGAGCTTTTTTCAGTATTTCATTGCCTGAAAACACGGATAAAACGACGTTTTCTAAAAATGAAACCTAGCTAGATCGATTTATCGCCCCCGAAAACCCCTGCGTACTAAATTTCATGAAAATCGTTATAGCCGTAAAAAAAAAACTTTTTGACCCGTCCGTTCCTGCGCGGGAAAATGCGGTCGGCCGGGCACAAGGCGGGCATGTCCATATCCGTCACATTCAAGAGACTTGTGACAAATCTGCTCGTAATTGGCGGGCGGTAGTGGGCAGTCTGATAGTGAATTCCCCGCTTAAGACGGAGTGAGTCATAGCATATTAATTAGCATAATTCAATGCAATATTTGTATTTACCATTCGATTAGTAGTATCGTTAAAGTTTGACGCAAAAGCGCAAAGTGCGCTGCGTGGTCTTTGACTCATGGAAAAAATAGGATCACGACTGTACCTAATCCTTAATTAGGGTAGATTTATTAGACCGGGCCGTGCCGTGTACGTGGCCCGGACCGGGCACGGATCTAAAACGTTACATACATTATACAGGTACATACAGGTAGAACATTTGTTGGAGATCTAATCTTAATTTTGGGCTATATTTATATTTCTATTTATTCTATTAATATCATAATATCAAATATATAATATATATTTTTTTTTGCTGTTTTATTTCTAGTGTACTTCTTTTTTTGTGGCATATAGGCTTAAGACTTAGTTATAAGTTCTTTACATAAAGGGTTATTTTCTTTATTAAGATTTAATTACTACTAGCAAATACTTGTAAACACCTTAGAGAAGCCAAAGGATTGAGCCCTCGTGTTTAGATACAAGTTTACTAAACTTAGTTAGAGCGAGGTGTCATTGAAAGGTTTTATTCAAGTAAGTACGTACTGAAACAGAAAGTTAAAATAGATACATTTTGTTATGAAATACATTGTAAGTACCTACTTTGTAAACCCATCTGTGTGAATAAATGTTTTTATTTAAAAAATAAATATTTATTTAGTATGAAGGATATATTAAACAGTGCCTGATCCGTGTCCCGTCCGGGCCCGTCTACTAACTAAAGGCTCCGGCCTGGCCCGGCCTTACAGCTTAGTGGGTAGTAACTCTGCCTTCAGTGCTGTAGGTTGTGGGTTCGATCCCCACCCAGACCAAATATTTGTGTGATGAACATAGATATTTGCTCTGTGTCTGGGTATCATGTATCAAATGTATGTATTTATAAAAAAAAAAAAACTTAGTTAAAATGCTTAGTTTGGGGCTAGATGGCGATGTGTAAAAAAATGTCCACCAATATTTATTTATATTTATAATAAATCTTCTCTTACGGTAGACATCCTCTCAGATCTACAGACGCTCAGATCCTTGAAGATGTCTAAAGAGGATTGTTAGATAATGGTGGCGATTCTGTTGTGTCCACGCTAAAAGCTAAAATTTCTAAAAAACGATCGCTCGTATTCCCTTTATGTTAAAGTCTAAATTCGGGTAACCTCAACTAAATTGCTCCAATGACGTTGTAAAAACTAAAAAAAACCGACGAATGTGTTTTGACCAATCGTGTTGTATCCAGCTGTGTTACCTGATTCTTCTAGACAATGCTCGCGAGGAACAGGCGTAGCTTCACCTAGCTCCTAAGACGTTTCAAAGTGATTCTTGTGATTTTATAGAAATAAATACCCTTTGACTTTACATACATACATAAAATCACTTTGTTTACCAGAGACAAGCAGAGATCATGCTTTTCACTTGCTACGATCTTGACATATTTATTTTGCTTCATTCACTCACTTCACAATCTTTATGCACTCTCGTCGGTTTAGACTCTTGACCTGGCTTTTTTTCAAAACGCCACCAATTTGGTCCAAAATGTAAAATTTGGTAAAATACGTCGAGGTCTTCCTCTTCTAAAGTTCCCATTCACACTCGTCCTAAATGCCTGTTTAGACTTTGACTTATGTATACATATAGAATAGAATAGAATAGAATAGTTTATTTCAAACAACTAAAAAAACATTTGTATAACTTTAATATACGTTTATGGTAAGTAATATTAGATACGTACAGAGAAAAAAAAAATTGAAGGGTAATTAAACAGTTAAAAAAAACCGGTCAAGTGCGAGTCGAACTCGCGCACGAAGGGTTCCGTACCATTATCTATAAAAAACGCCGAAAAATCACGTTTGGTGTATAGTGTATGGCCCCACTTACATATTAATTTTATTTTGTTTTTAGTATTTGCTGTTATAGCGGCAACAGAAATACATAATATGTTAAAATTTCAACTGTCTAGCTATCACAGTTTATGAGATACAGCCTTGTGACAGACAGACGAATAGACAAACGGATAGCGAAGTCTTAGTAATAGGGTCCCGTTTTTACTCTGGGTACGGTACCCTAAAAAAACACTATAATTAACAATGCTGAGAAAATTATTTAGTTTTAATTCATTATAAAACTGTGAGAATTACATTCTTTTATAAAACGAAGTAGATACAAACATGAATGTAACGGGTATAATTACGTTTGAAAAACTAGAAACGAACAAAACAAACACTCGACTCTAACAAAAATTGGCACTTTAAAGATTAATATTTCACAAACGAATCCCTTCATAGAAAAGTTGTTTTCACAAAACCTCAATACTTTTTAAAGGCCTATCTAACGATATGTCTTAAAAGTAGGTACGCGAGAAACGTTCCCACGTTAGGTATAGGGGAGGTACCCTAAAAAAAACAACCACATATACACAGAAAAAAACATAATAATTGATCTAGCCGTTTCGAAGATGTGAATACAAACACGAGAATTTTATATTTTAGAAGAAAATACTATAGATAATAATAATTATTGCTCAATATTGTTCTAAGATGACAGAGCCGATACAAACAGAAAAAAAACATAATTTTATACATCAGTCATGATTAGGGCTGCCATCTCTAAAATTTGGCAACTAACAAGACACGTGAAAATCCCGGATTTTAGAGCCCAGAACCCGGACATGTTAACAGGGGGAGGGGGGTGGGGAGCAATTTAAAGCGTAGTATTTCACAAACGGCTCCCTTTAGGCGAGTAATTAATGTGTTTGATGAATGCAGAATCGTTTTTTCTCAATAACCGTAAAACATACAGTTTTGTTTTTTTATGACAAAGATAACTTAAGGATATAATCTAGATAAATCACAGACAGAATCACGATTGGTAAAACTTTTCTCGATAGATTTATTTTCCAAAGTTGGCTCTTCAAAAACACTAGTTTCGTTTTTAATCAAAACTATGAATAGCTAAACAGTTAATTTTTATATAATTCGTTAGATAATCATACTAGCTAAATAAATTACAGACAGTTTCTTTTTAAATTTGATGGTTTTCGAAATAATGCAGTTTTATCACTTTTTCCGTCTTATCCGGGTAGACTTAATTAAGCCCATACAAATTGTCAAAAATTTCAAGTATCACCTTAATCGAAAAGTTGATTTCACAATTCCGGCACAGTGCTTGTGTCGCTCGTGGACAAATTTTAAACCCGGACTACAAATGAAAACCCGCCCGGACGCTCCCCGGACGCCCTCTAAACTAGGACAAATCCGGGGAAACCCGGATGGATGGCTGCCCTAGCCATGATAGGTAATTTAATTTTATTGCTTAGTCATTGTTAATGATATATCTTAACATCTTATGCGCAATTGTATAAGTAAATAACACTTACTAGGTACCTAATAGGACCTAGGTATTAACCTTATGGTACCTACTTCAAATTAAAATGGCATTTATTTCAATCAAATCATAAGGAACACTTTGAAACGTCTTAGGAGCTAGGTGAAGCTACGCCGGATCCTCGCGTCCATTGTCTAGAAGAACCAGGCAACAAACGCGGCTTGGGGCCTATCATATTTTTCAATGATCCTTTCCTTAATGCTATGTAGTGCTCCAGTGCCAGTGTACTTACTCCTAATAAGACCTATTTACTACTGAACAAACAATAGAATCATTTCTGTCTATTTCTTTTTTAAACAGGACAGCTGCACCTCAGATCTCAGTTCCTTGATGTCTTTAGAGATGGCTAGAGGCACGTCCAAACATTCGGCAGATTTTACAAAAGTCATAAGTAACACACGGTTAGGTATATATATTATTGTTATATACTAGCTCCCAATACAGACTTCGCACGGGTGTAATATTGAAGATTATACGAAACTAAATTGATAACTTAGGTTACATTATTGCAATTTTCGTGGGATCTCTAACGTTTTGAAAGTGAAATATAATCTATGTTACTCGCTGATAAAGAAGCTTTTGATAGGTAAAAGAATTTTCATAATTGGTCCAGTAGTTTTTTAGTTTATCCATTACATAGACACAAAAAAACTCATTATATATAATTTCTATGATTACCTAGTAATTACTACCTATAGATATAAAAAACTCTAGCTCGTCATCAAGTAGTAACGCGGATTTAGAGCCTGCGCACACTGGCGGACGGGGCGGCAGAGGATTTAAAATTTATCTATTAAGGTGATACTTGAAATTTTTGACAATTTGTATGGGCTGAGTCTACCCGGATAAGACGGAAAAAGTGATAAAACTGCATTATCTCGAAAACCATCAAATTTAAAAAGAAATTGTCTGTAATTTATTTAGCTAGTATGATTATCTAACGAATTATATAAAAATTAACTGTTTAGCTATTCATAGTTTTGATTAAAAACGAAACTTTTTGAAGAGCCAACTTTGGAAAATAAATCTATCGAGAAAAGTTTCACCAATCGTGATTCTGTCTGTGATTTATCTAGATTAAATCCTTAAGTTATTTTTGTCATAAAAAAAACAAAACTGTATGTTTTACGGTTATTGAGAAAAAACGATTCTGAATTCATCAAATACATTAATTACTCGCCTTAAATTTAATAGATAATGTAATCGAAATAAGGTATCTATTTCAGTGGAGCCTCATTCAGTGGCCTCGGAGCAACGGCGCTGTGATGCTCCGAGGCCGATCACCGAGCATTGAAATATTTACCTTTGCCGTCCCGTCCGCCAATGTGCATAGGCCATTAGTTTAGGTGGTAGATTTTAGGCCTTTTATTATCTTACTAATAAATTGTTAAAATATGATAACTTTGACAAATTATAATAAAAAAGTATGTCCTGTTCAAAGTCCAATGATTTATGACGGTTACATCATGTGTATCATTTTTAGGGTTCTGTACCCCAAGGGCAAAAACGGAAACCTATTACTAAGACTCCACTGTCCGTCTGTCTATTATGTCTGTCACAAGGCTGTATCTCATGAACCGTGATAGCTGGACAGTTGAAATTTTCACAGATTATGTATTTCTATTGCTGCTCTAACAACAAATACTAAAAACAGAATAAAATAAATATTTTAGTGGGGCTCCGATACAACAAACATGTTTTTTTTACGTTTTTTATAGATAATGGCATGAACCTTTCGTGCGCGAGTCATCTCGCACTTGGCCGGTTTTTTTGTTTACCTATAATAAAATATCGAAGCTATTATTACGCGTGATACGAGAGCTGGTTTCTATTTGGCACAACGGATCAGCATTTACCACCCAGCGTCGCAACGCCGCTAGTAGGTATTTTGGAAACGTATCCTACTGGTAACTGGTAGTGATCTGGATCAGTTTAGCTACCTAAAGACTGTTTGCAACTGTCTTTTCTTGTACGTTTTTTCTTGTATTGCTGGCGTTTCGAGACAATTCAGATGCTTTTCATCATGAGCATCGCCCGCGACCGCGATCAACGGCAGATCGGCAAATACTCTCAGAAAAAACGTGGTAATTAGCCGTATTTCTATTTAAAATGATTAACAACCACGATAGTTTAAACTCACACACACTCACTCACTCACTCACAAACTTTCGCATTTATAATAATAGTAAGAAATATTAGGATAGTTAGATGTTATTTGTTTTTGAAATCAAATTATTAAAAACATTTATATATTTTACAAACGCTAAATAGTTTGGTTAGTAAATAATCGGTGCTTACAAAAATCATCTTATTTTCTTTGTCATTTTCTTACTTCAAAAGTACGGTGAGTACAAAAATAAGTTTTTTAATAAATAAATACTTTTCAAAAACTAAAAAACCGTAGAAAATGTTTCGACCAATCGAAAAGTCAACGGACAATATTAGTTCTAAAGTTTTATGAAGCAACTATTAGTCCTACATTAATATATTTTAAATGGGACCAATTTGGGACTATTCTCTACTCAATAGAAAAATCATTCAAATCGGATCATCAGGTATAAACACCGTGGTTTATAAACACGTATAAAAACGTGGTTATAAACACCTCCTCTGTTTTTCGTCGGTTAAAAATATAACAAGCTTTTGCAAAACCCTCCTTCGAGCTAGAGATCAGAGCAGCGCGCTGTCAACCGTCACATAATATTACATTGTCATCGGAAATTGACAGGAACTTGAAAGTTTTTACTCAATCGAACTATTTACTAAGGAGTTCCGTTGTGAGTGTCCGTTTAACAGCTCTTGACTCCGACATAAGATCAACAAGCTGTCACCTTATTATTGTATTGTCATGGAAGTTACACAGGTCACAGGTATGCTAACCGGCCACGCGTTGGTGTGTCAACAGATATCGCCATCTGTTAGAATCTTTTGGAGCTAACAGATAATTGTGACTGTCAGATAATAAACAAATAATATTTCGACTATAAATTGAGATGTAAGTCTATCCTATCTTTCAAGTTGGATCAAACTGCACACGGTGGGCAAAGTTTGATTAAAATCGCTTAAGTAGTTTAGGAGTCCATCGCGGACAAACAACGTGACGCGTATTTTATATTATATTATGAAGAGAAGAAGTACGTAATAGGAATAGGAGTGATCATATTTTAAGAAATTTCAATTCCTTAGTGAACACAACAGAATTGCCACCATTAAGTACCAAATTTGGAGGCCAAGGACTCGACAAAATCCAAAAATGTGGTAAAACCCCGTATTAATAAACATATTCTAAATAAAGTCTTAGGATTTAATGTATTTAGGCAAATTTTAAGTTCTACCCGTCTCTTTCTTTCGTATGAAGCATTTAGTGTGTTAGAATGAGAAGGATACATTTTATAGCAAGGTGTCTGACCGTTCCGGTCTGATCAGGTTTTACCGCTTTTAATAGCATGGCTATATTTGGCATATGGGTTAGATTGTATTCGTTTATTTTTTAATTATTTGGAAGTAAACAGGACGTTGGCAACACCAGAAGCATTGATGATGCGCTGCCTGGTTTTTTGACCCCCGACGCGACGTAAGGGTGAGTTTCCACCTACGCGGAGCTGCGCCAAGCTGTGCGGAGCTAGGGCTGATTTATCTAATATTTGGCAACCAGGACAAGACACGTGAAAACTCCGGATTTTAGAGCTTAGAACCCGGACATGTTAAGACATGTTGTGCAATTTAAAGCTTAATATTTCACAAACGGATCCCTTAATCGAAAAGTTGATTTCACAATAGTTGTGAAACCCCGCCCGGCACTCCCCGGACGCCCTCTAAACTAGGACAAATCCGGGGAATCCCGGACGGATGGCAGACCTATATAACACAGCTGGAAACTTACCCTAAAAATGTAAGTTACACGTGTCATTCAAAATTTAGTATCATTATTACTTTAGACCCAGGGTTTTTTAAATGACTAATTTAGTGTTATACATTTTATTTATTTTTATTATGTTTTATTCCTAAAGAACCTTACAAAAGTCAACCAAAGTCAAAGTCAAAAGTTATTTATTTCAATAAAATCACAATGATCACTTTGAAACGTCTTAGGAGCTAGGTGAAGCTACGCCTGTTCCTCGCGACCAAGCCTAGAAGAATCAGCCAACAACCACGGCTTGACAAATTTGACATTCATAGATGGACGTGACAATGCAAGCCACAGATAGTGACGCGGACCACGGCGCCAAACTTTCCTAGTATGAATATTATTGATACTTTAGTACTTTTAATTATTATTCTTGTGAGCCTTGTTCGATCGGCACTCACACTGGAGCTCTACATAGCATTAAGGAAAGGATCATTGAAAAAAATGATAGGCCCCAAGCCGTGTTTGTTGCCTGATTCTTCTAGGCTTGGACGCGAGGAACAGGCGTTTCAAAGAGATCCTTGTGATTTTCACTATCACTACATAGTATAAAGCAAAGTCGCTTTCCGCTTCCCGCGTATGTATGTATGTATGTTTGCTTATATCTTTAAAACTACACAACGGGTTTTGATGCGGTTTTTTTTAATAAATAGAGTGATTCAAGAGAAAGGTTTATATGTATAATACATGCATAATATAGTAGAGAAACACTGATAATTTTAGAGGTTTCTAATGTGATGTCGTAAATAAACACATTTTTTTGCGCTTACATTGCAAAAATGCTGGCTGAACCCCACAAGATATATCAAAATAATGTACTACAGTATTGTACACCTTAAAAACGTGTACAAAAAAGTCAACGATGGTATTAGAAATGTCTTACGCACAGCGAAGCGGGCACGGGTCAGCTAGTTATTGATTCTTTAGTACTTTTAATTATTATTCTTGTGAGCCTTGTTCGATCGGCACTCACACTGGAGCTCTACATAGCATTAAGGAAAGGATCATTGAAAAAAATGATAGGCCCCAAGCCGTGTTTGTTGCCTGATTCTTCTAGGCTTGGTCGCGAGGAACAGGCATTTCAAAGTGATCCTTGTGATTTTATGAAATAAATGCCATTTGAATATGAATTGTGGCGTCAGTCGCTACCCACTATTCTTCGCCATAAGGTAGCTATTACACTATAATTTTATATAATTTCTACATTTTCTATAATTTCATAGTTTTTAATGGATCGTGGAAAATTACCTGCCACGGACATGACTAGCTAATGTTTAATATTAAACACCGTAGGAAAATCCGTAATTTCATTCACGTGCCGGTTTTCAAACTTTGCTGTGTCAATATACGAACGAAGAACTACTTGCTTACTCTGAATTATAACAAAACTGAGATTCTTTTAGGAACTATTGAATAATCTTTATCTTATAACAGTCACTCACACAATACATCAACACGACAAGCACGGCAATTTGAAATACTTTTATTTTCTACTTTTTAGGGTTCCGTACCCAAAGGGTAAAAACGGGACCCTATTACTAAAACTTCGATGTCCGTCTGTCTGTCCGTCTCTCTGTCACAGGGCTGTATCTCATGAACAGTGATAGCTAGACAGTTTAAATTTTCACAGATTATGAATTTCTGTAGCCGCTATAATAACAAATACTAAAAACAGAATACAATAAATATTTAAGTGGGGCTCCCATACAACAAACGTGATTTTTTTTTGACGTTTTTGTAGATAATGGTACGGATCCCTTTGTTGCAAATTCAAACCTTCGCGCGCTCATTAGTTTAAGTTAGTTTTAACCGTACCGTTAGCGTAACTAGTTTTTATGAGAACCCCTTCCATGTTAACTTTATCTTGGAGTAAACGTGTCCGTCGAAATTATTGAATTTTCAAAGTTATACCTAGTCCCCTACATGGTCCTTCGAGCCGGATAATCATACCAGTCAATTTATTCTTAAAAGAAGGAGAATTAATCACAGTACGAAGCCGTGGAGCGCAAATAAATGCATCGGGATTGCGCATCACAGAGTGGTCGAGAGTTCAAAGTCCAACAGCGTCCATTAGTGCAAAAGTGTGGAAAAGTGAATTTAATTGTGAACCCAACACTCTAATCAGGTATAATTAGGTATAATTCGACGTTACAACAATTCCAGGTCGAACGTGCTGGTCTCCCAGAATGGCCGATGAAAAAGAGTGCATTAAAAAACGCGGCAGTATCAAAGGTCGAATTACTGCTTTCGCGAATTATCTTTTGACGTTGGATGCATCTTCGCTGAAAGATTCGGAAGCCAGGGAGTTACAATTGCGTGTCGGTAAGATTGAAACTTTATATGACCAATACGATGAGGTACAGTTAAAAATCGAGATAAGTAGTGACAACAGTGATCTGCAGGCAAGTGAAAGAACTGATTTTGAAAGACATTATTATAGGTTACTTGCCGACGCGCAGGGAATGTTAGATACCTACAGAAAGGAACAAGATAAAATAGAAAGTGCATCAAGTTCTCGTTCCAATCATAAGCTTGTTAAGTTGCCTACGATTCAGTTGCCAAAATTTGGAGGTTCATACGAAAAGTGGTTAGAATTCCACGACACATTCTCAAGTTTAATTGATAACAACGATCAGATAGACGAAATTAACAAATTCCATTACTTGAGGGCGTCGTTGGAAGGTTCAGCTGCTGTAGTGATTCAATCCATTGAGTTTTCGGCAAATAACTATTCGGTAGCGTGGAAGCTTCTATGCGAGCGGTTTGACAACAAACGTTTGTTGATACAAAATCATGTTTCAGCCTTATTCAACATCGAACCGGTCACAAAGGAGTCGTCCGCTATTCTCAAACGTGTTATAGATCAATTAAATAAAAATTTACGTGCATTAGAGTCTTTAGGAGAACCGATTGAACACTGGGACACTCTTTTGATTTACATCGTCACCCAGAAGTTAGATGCGAAAACATACCGTGAGTGGGAGGAACATAAAGGTACCTTATCGAAAGATAAGCCCATTAGTCTTACTGCCTTTCTCGATTTTATGCGTAATCGCGCAGATTTAATTGAGACGATTGAATTGTCACAAAATAATGTGACAAGTGGTAAAAATGTGACGAAAATAAAAGCAATGGTTTCTTATCAGAATGATCATAAAAATAATTCGACTTCATCGTCAACGAAACCTTGCCCTAACTGTAATGATGATCATTATTTATATAACTGTCCGAAGTTTCTTGCATTAAGTAGTGACGCACGTTACAAGTTGGTACCGTCTTATAAGATTTGTTTTAATTGCTTTCGTAGTGGACACTACGCCAATTTATGTAGAAAGCCGGGTTGTAAAGTGTGTAAGCGTAAACACCATTCCCTTATTCACATCAATGAGTTTAGTGCAACAAAACAGCTGTCGCCGTCTATGCCTACAGTTACTCCAGCTGATTGCGATAATAACAACTCGAGGCCTACTACGACGAATTCCGAGAATTCGAGCCTTGCACTTACGAGTAGCATCACTACTACATGCAAAGATATAGGTCAGTGTGATGTTTTATTATCTACCGCATTAGTAAGATTATACGATTGCAATAATCGAGAGGTCATTGCTCGTGCGATTCTGGATAGTGGTAGTACATCGTGTCTTATGACCGATAGATTGCATAAACAATTAAAATTGCCAGCTGATCGCACAAATAGAATTGTCGTAGGTATAAATAATAAAACATCGCATATCAATGAAATGTGTCGCTTACCGATCAAATCGTTATGTGAAACCTTTTCAACTTACATAAGTTGTTTTATTCTGCCGTCGATTACTGATAACGTTCCTGGGTGTCAGGTTAATATAATGAATTTAAACATTCCATCAGATATTTGTTTAGCGGACCCTCAGTTTTATTCGCCCTCCGCTGTTGATTTAATCATCGGCGCTGATGTTTTTTGGGACATATTAGGTTCGCAAAACATTAAATTAGGAAACGGAAAGCCGATACTGTATGAGACTAGACTAGGTTGGATCGTCTCTGGTCCTGTTAACCGCGACTGCGTATCTACTTTGCCAATGATAAAATGTAATTTTACTCAAGTCGATCCCATGACTTCCCACTGTTCTGATGATGACATTCAAAACCAATTAATGCGTTTTTGGCAGCTTGAACAAGTTAGCCCTCAGTCATCTCATTATTTTCCAGAGGAGAAGCAATGTGAGGAACACTTTATGAAAAACACAACTCGCCTCACAGACGGACGGTTCTGTGTTAGGATCCCATTAAAACAAACACCGAGCGTGTTAGGTGATTCTTATCAGCGAGCTAAACATTGTTTGCTCTCTTTAGAGCGTAGGTTAAAAACTAATGATTCATTTAGTAAAATGTATAATGATTTCATGTCCGAATACGAATCATTGGATCACATGACAGAGTGCAAACCGATTACTTCGGTGCCTCATTATTTCATCCCACATCATGGTGTCCTTCGTGAGAGTAGTACGACGACCAAACTACGGGTCGTATTTAATGCAAGTAGTCCTACTACCTCGGGAGTTTCATTTAATCAGATTCAGATGATTGGGCCTACAGTACAAGATGACCTTCTGTCGATACTTTTAAGATTTAGGCAGCATAAATATGTTATAGTTGCAGACTGTGAGAAAATGTATAGATGTATAGCAGTACATCCTGCCGATAGGCTACTGCAACAAATTATTTGGCGTGATCAAAATCAACCCGATTCTACCATAAAATGTTATTTATTGAATCGGGTGAGTTATGGCACGGCTAGTGCGCCTTATCTTGCTACTAGGTGTCTGAAACAAATAGGCTTAGACTGTAAGGACCCTAAAATATCTGAAATTATAATTCATGACTTTTACGTTGATGATTTTCTAAGTGGTGGGGATGAGTTAAGTAAAGTTTTGCATATTCGTAAGCAGGTGACCGCCGAGTTAGCCTCAGCTTGCATGCCTCTTAGGAAATGGAGGTCTAATGAACCTCAGTTGTTGCCAAATACCGATCAGTCATCACCGGAACTAAACATCGGAGATACTGAAACGAGTAAGACGCTTGGCCTCGGGTGGCATTCAGTGTTTGACCACTTTTATTTCTCCATCAGTCCAACCATAGTCAAAGGAAGCACAAAGCGTGATATTCTATCAGTCATTGCTCAGATTTTTGACCCCTTGGGGCTTTTATCACCTTGTGTCATCCTTATGAAAATTCTATTACAGAGACTGTGGCTGCAGCGACTGTCTTGGGATGAGGAGTTGCCACCTAATATGAACCAGGTCTGGGTAGAAATTGTTGACAGCTTACCAGGTCTAAATAGCCTGCGCATACCACGACGTGTCATCTGTGACGAATATTCCACGCTAGAATTGCACATTTTTACAGATGCATCCGAGCGTGCGTACGGCGCTTGCATTTATGTTCGTAGTATTGACGATAAAGGTGAGGTCTCCGTCCACTTATTAATCGCAAAAAGCCGAGTCGCTCCTATTAAACCTACGACGATACCACGTCTCGAGCTCTGTGGTGCTTTGATTGGTGCTCGTTTGTATGAAAAGGCTATTAATGCGCTACGAGCGACAATTAAGAATGTTGTTTTTTGGACGGACTCCATGATTGTCCTAGGTTGGCTTAAAATGATACCTACTAAGTTACAGCCATTTGTACGTAATCGTATAGCTGATATTTTAGAAACAACTGGCAGCTGCACTTGGAGACATGTCCCGACTGACGAGAACCCTGCGGATATAATATCGCGCGGTGTTAGTGTTAGTTCTCTTCAGTCTCATACACTATGGTGGCATGGACCAGAATATTTAAAACGCGATCCGTCGCACTGGCCTGCAACTCCAAGTACGGTAGCCAAGTTGCCTGAAACTCGTAATGAAGTTTCATTATATTCAAGTAATTCCGCTTCACGTGAACTTATTGATTTCAGTCGCTTTTCAAATATGTCTAGGCTTCAGCGAACCGTCGCCTATGTGTTAAGGTTTGTTAATAATTTAAAGAAACGGACTAAATGTGAACTTAAATATTTAAATACTGACGAGTTAGATAAAGCTTTAGTTGTCATACTAAAAGAATCGCAAATACAATCGTTCACTGAATATGATTTATTAATTAAAAAACAAAATTTTCCTAGTAAAAGCTCACTGATTAAATTTAATGTTTATTTAGACAAAAATAATTTAATTCGCGTAGGAGGTCGATTAGATAATTCTAGTTTTTCTTTCGAGAAGAAGCACCCTATTATGTTACAGTCCACACATCATGTCACGAAGTTATTATTCGAGTTTGAACACAAAAAATTAATGCATGCTGGCCCTCAACTTTTGTTGGCCACAATTAGAGAAACTTATTGGCCAATTGGTGGTCGCAATTTAGCGAAGAAATGTTTTCGTCAATGCGTGCGTTGCAGTCGTATGAAGGGTAAAACGTATAACCCGCTCATGGGTAACTTACCACAGCAGCGACTTGAACCAGGTGGATATCCATTTCAAAGTGTCGGCGTGGACTACGCGGGCCCTGTTGCCGTCGCTAGTCGTACCGGCCGCGGTTGTAGGCTTATAAAATCTTACATAGCCATTTTTGTATGTTTCACAACCAAAGCGATACACTTGGAGTTAGTAGGTGACTTAACAAGCAATAACTACTTATTAGCATTACGCAGATTCATCTCTCGCAGGGGAAAACCTTCCCATATATTTTCAGATAACGGTACCTCATTTGTTGGCGCGTATAACGATATTTCGAAATTTTTGAAGAGTAATAGTGACTCCCTGGCTGCCGAGACAGCACAGGATAGCATCCAATTTCATTTTATTCCCGCGTACAGCCCCAATTTTGGAGGTCTCTGGGAGGCTGGTGTCAAGTCGACAAAATATCATTTAAATCGAGTGTTGGGAAATTGTAATTTAACGTTCGAGGAGCTTACTACTACGTTGGTGCAAATCGAGGCGATACTTAACTCTCGGCCACTCTCTCCGTTGTCGTCGGACCCAGAAGACTTGACGCCTCTCACACCCGGTCATTTTCTTATTGGCCGCCCTCTCACTGCTCTGCCAGAAAGGGACTACCAAGACTACCCAGTCAACAGACTGACACGCTTCCAACGCATCGCGCAAATTCGTCAGCATTTTTGGACACGGTGGAGTAAGGAATACATAGCGGAACTTCAACAAAGAGTCAAATGGCGATCCTGCAAGTATTCTTTGAAAATTGATACTCTCGTCCTGCTGAAGGAAGATGGCGTTCCTCCACTTAAATGGAAGCTTGGACGTGTCGTAGCTGTGCATCCTGGCCCTAGTGATGGCATATGTCGTGTAGCTGACATACAATTGGCTACTGGCGTCGTGCGGCGAAGCTTCAGCAAGATTGCTCCGTTGCTGCCTGAAGAGGATGTCTCCCGTTGAAAGACGAGCTTCCAACGCGCGGGGGCATGTTGCAAATTCAAACCTTCGCGCGCTCATTAGTTTAAGTTAGTTTTAACCGTACCGTTAGCGTAACTAGTTTTTATGAGAACCCCTTCCATGTTAACTTTATCTTGGAGTAAACGTGTCCGTCGAAATTATTGAATTTTATTTACCAAAGTTATACCTAGTCCCCTACACCCTTCGTGCGCGAGTCTTACTCGCACTTGGCCGGTTTTTTTTAGTTGGTTTTCTGTTTTATTCAGAAAATATACATTTATTTTAAAACAAATCTAATAAATAAAAATAAATAGGATCACGACTGTAATCCCCAAGTACGGTAGACATCCTCTCAGATCTCCAGACGCTTAGATCCTTTGAAGATATCTATCGGTAGTCAGAGGCACTTCCAAACATTATATTTGGCACATATCCACATTTTGCAGTGGTTAGCATACCATACGTGACAGATTGCAAGCCTATTATAAGAATACCAACTGTTTTCCTCACCATGTTTTCCTTTACCGTTTTAAGCACGTGTTTTTGATTTGCATATCAGTTTTTCGAACAGATTCTATTGTTTAATATTTATTTCTTTGAGATAAAAATATAAGTAAAAGTACTTACGGTTGATGTGGAACTTTCTTCTTCCGTCTGATATTTTGAAAATGCCCAACATTTTATTTTTTAAATTAATAATAAACATCAAAATAAAAATCATTTAAATTTAAAACTCACATGAGAATAAAAATCTTATTAAAAAAAGTATAAAGTTTTTGTCTTCCTTATTATTACTTATTTATGTTTTAAAATATTGATATTAGATATTATTTTATTATTAAGTTAAATGTTAAGAATTCGTTTATTATTGTAACACTGTCGGCTGACCTGAAAAAAAAAACAAAGCAATTAGTAAAATATTTTAAAGATTTTTTAAATTAAAATTAAAATAAATTGCCAATCGTATTTTTAATCGTTGAAAACGTCAATCACACTTATTATTAAACTTTGATTCAATTCTTTGAGTGCTGTTTTTGGGATAAAAAATATACCTACTCGTTTACCTACGAATTAGCAAAATCGGTCCAGTCGTTCATGCGTGGTGCCGTGACCAAGGGAAATAGGGATTCATTTTTAGGGTTCCGTACCCAAAGGGGACCCTATTAATAAACTCCGCTGTCCGTCTGTCTGGTCGCCTGTCTGTCACCAGGCCGTATCTCATAGTGATAGCTAAATAGTTGAAATTTTCACAGATGATGTATTTCTGTTGCCGCTTTAATAACAAATATACTAAAAACTGAATAAAATATTTTTTAAGTGAGTATTTTTTTATTTTAAATTGAAATACGGCTAATTACCACGTTTTTCCTTTGTATTGAATTGAATTGTCTCGAAACGTCAGCAATACAAAGGAAAAACGTGGTAATTAGCCTTATTTCTATTTTTTTATTCCCTATAAAAAAAAAAATTTTACATTTTTCTTAGATAATGTTGCGGAACCATTCGTGCGCGAGTCCGACTCGCACTTGGCCGGTTTTATATAATATATGAAGCCTGCAGCAAGCTTGGAATGAGCACTTTATCATTATTTTCTTCTCCTTTTCCTACTTCATGTGGGGTCGGCACAACATGTTGCGAATAGGATTTGGCTTATGTTTTATAACCGGCCGCCTGACTTTTATTTTTAGATTAGACAACGACATTCAAAAATATTCCTATCGCAAGGTGAGTTCAAGGACTCGACGACGACCAATCAGTGTTCGACAGTCTATTTTTGAAAGGTACTTACTTAGTTCTTAAAAAACATGTTTACATTTAAAAAGATTACGTTTTGTCTTGTCTTGTTTACATCTATTTTCAAAATTAAAAAATAATAATATTTCAATAAAATCACAAGGATCACTTTGAAACGTCTTAGGAACTAGGTGAAGCTACGCCGATTCTTCGCGACCAAGCCTAGAAGAATCAGGCAACAAACACGGCTTGGGGTCTACTTTTTTTCAATGATCCTTTCCTTAATGCTAAGTGTGGTGCGATCGAACAAAGTGAAGGCTCAAACAAGAATAATAATTAAAAGTACTCACCAAGTACGTACAACCATAAAAAAATTAACTAAAGAGCTAAGAAAAAAATTAGAGATCCTTACGAAAATTGCAATAATGTAACCTAAGGTATTAAAAATTTGCCTATATCATTAGGGGCAGCTTAGTGGGCGGGAACTGGTAAAAAATTGTTGCAAGATTTGATCGAAACAGACTATGAAATACTAGCCAACCCGTGACAGACTTTGTCCTGCCCATATTTAAATAGTCGCATAGAAAAAAACACTTTTAGGAAACTACAAATATTTTCCCTAATAAAATAAATTACGAATTTTGGTAGAATCATTCGGTAGTCATATTGATGTCAATATTTTTTGACAAAATGATTTTCCAATACCGACCTTGGTTGAATTCAACCTTTTTGGCAGAATGCGTTGCTATGACACCTCAATATTATCGGTCTAAGATGTCAAAATTTTCAAAATCATCCTTTTTGCGTTTTTTTGTCTTAAAGGGGTTGTTTTTCGGATTATAAGTTCCCCATTTATTTATTCTGATTTTTTTATCTACATACTACAGCAAATTTCATATTAATCCGTTTTGTCATTTATTTTTGATTACGGAACAAACAGCAGCCTTATCACAAACTTTCGCATTTATAATTTTTATTAGGCAATAAAAAGAACTTACACTATAAGAAAGTTAATCTCAAAACACGAATCACCACTCATTTTTTTCACAAATTTATTTTATGCCCGATCTGCTCTGTTTTTGACGTGTGGTCGCGTGTCCGAAAGACTAAATTCTATTTTCATATAGTAGGTATTGGTATTGCAATTATTAATGATAATGCAGGGTAGGTGCTTCAAAGAAATTGAAGTACAGATGGTCGACGTGCGATTCTGTCGTCCTAAGACATCGACAAAACTGCCTAATAATATTAAAGAAATAAAAATAACTGTAATCCCTAGGCACGGTAACATTATCTTAGATCTCCAGACGCTTAGATCCCGTGAAGATGTCTAGTGGGGGTAATTGGAGGCACGTTAACATTATATTTGGCACATGCCCACATTTTGCAGTAGTTAGCATTCCATACGTGACAGGTTGCAAACCCATCGCCGCTTATATGAATAAGTACTAACTGGTGACGATGTTTTCCTTCACCGTTTGAGCACGTGTGCATATAAATTTTTCGAAATGAAAAATTCATTAATGCACGCCGTGATTCAAACCCACGACCATCAGATTGAAAGTCGAGGTACCTCCCACTCAGCCAATAAATTATAAATATTCATTAAAATATTATAAATATTGGTAGACATTTCACACATCGCTATCTAGCCCCAAACTAAGCAAAGCTTGTATTATGGGAGCCAGAAAACTTATAGAATATACATATATATACTCTTTTGTAAAAACATACATAATATACATTATTAACGCCAAGACACAGACAAACATCTACTTATGTACATCACACAAATATTTGCCCTGGGATCGAACTCAAAACCTACAGCGCAGAAGGCAGAGTTACTACCAACTGCGCTGTGATGTCATTATAGAATAGACGCATAATGGCTTAATTCTTCAAACAAACAATTCTTTCAAACTGTTGATGATATGGGTCCCGAAAAATGTATTCTGTTCAAAGTGACTGTTTACGGAAGTGGTCAGTACTACTACAGATTTGACGCGCCGTGTCTTATATCAGCAGTATGAGCCTCATGTCTTGACAGACAGTGTTCGCCTTGCATAAGGTGTCTATTGGGCTGTGTTGTCGATGTCCTAGGACGACTCGTGTACCTACCCACCTGCGGCGAATATGCGGGTCCATTAAAAAAGGAAATTAAGGTGATAAGTGAAAATTTTGACGTTTTGTAGGGGCTGAGTCTACCCGGATAAGACGGAAAAAGTGATAAAACTGCATTATCTCGAAAACCATCAAATTTAAAAAGAAACTGTCTGTAATTTATTTAGCTAGTATGATTATCTTACGAATTATATAAAAATAAACTGATTAGCTATTCGTAGCTTTGATTAAAAATGAAACTCGTGTTTTTGAAAGGCCAACTTTGGAAAATAAATCTATCGAGAAAAGTTTCACCAATCGTGTTTCTGTCTGTAATTTATCTAGATTATATCCTTAAGTTATCGTTGTCATGAAAAACAAAACTGTATGTTTTGCGGTTATTGAGAAAAAACGATTCTGCATTCATCAAAAACATTTATTACTCGCCTTAAATAGGATCACGACTTTAATCCCCAAGTGATTCTTCTGTGCACCACAAACTTATCTTTGTGTTTTAGAGTCTGATAATTTTATCTACATTATGTGACCTCCGATCTTGAAGTAGGTCTCAACTAAACTTTACATATAAATATAACTTTTACAAAGTTGGTTAGTAAAATAAACCTTTTCTAAAACTTAAATTTAAGAGGCTGCCAGTCGACGATTGCTCTTTTTCGGAACGAAAAAAGTAATACTTCTGAACAAGCCACATCTCCTATTTTTATAAGTATATTACTTCAGACATAATAGCAGAAACTTTTCACGATAAAAATATTATTTCAAAATGATACGTTTTAGAATTTATGATCGAAATATTTTATATACCTACTATTAAAATCAACTTGTGATTTATTGTTAACGATAGGTAATATGTAGATCTAGATTTCTATTAGGATAGATTTTTGATAAGTAATTTTATATCATTAATTTATTCGAAAAGCTAAGGCGGACCACGCGCGGACGTGTGTTTGTTATCATTGCAGCGGTCGGTAGTATTATTTATCGAAGTGATTAAAGATGGGTACATCTTTATTCACATATACTATACATTATAAAATAGGAGATGTGGCTTGTTCACAAGTATTTCTTTTTTCGTTTCGAACAAAAATAATCGTCGACTGGCAGCGTCTTAATAGGTACTAGTGCCACTTAGGACATAAGTATTAAGTACTATGCTCAGGCAAATTCTTTAAAGACTGTAATCTTATCTTCTTATGTAGAAAACTAGCCGACCCGTCACAGACTTTGTCCTGCCCCAATTTCAATAATCGCATAGAAAAAAGCATTTTCAGGTAACTTCAATTTGTTTTGATCATTTGTATCATTAGTCAAGACTGCGTTGCTATGACGACTGATTTTTTTTAGTCTGTGATGTCATATTTGTTGCACATCAGCGCCATCTATACTAAAATCATCCTTATGCGTTTTTTAAATGATTTTAGGGATGATTTTCGTATTTTAAAGTAGTCTATGTTTTATTCGGGCATTATATCTACATCTACATCTATAGCAAATTTAATCTTATATAATTAAAACTAAACGGTTGTTAATCATTTCATTTCATTTCATTTCATTTCAATTACCACGTTTTTTCTTGTATTGCTGACGTTTATAAATAATTCAGATGCGCTTCATCATGAGCAGATCGGCGAATACAGTAGTCGAAGTCTTAGGTAATAAATAGTCCCGTTTTATATATAAAGATTAATAATATAATGTTATTAATATAATGGGACGGGACGGGCCGCCCCATTATATTTGGCACATGCCCACATTTTGCAGTAGTTAGCATTCCATACGTGACAGGTTGCAAGCCTATCGCCGCTTATAAGAATACTAACTGGTTTCCTTCCTTCGCCGTTTTGAGCTCGTGTTTTGATGCGTATATAAACTTATACAGAAGAATCCATTGATGCACACCGGGATTCGAACCCACGATCTTCGAAATGAAAGTCGAGGTCCCACTCGGCCAACTCAAATAAATTTATCAAATATATACATAGATCGTGGGGGTCTAGTGTGCCCCCACGATCTATAGGCGCAAAGATGGGTCTGTCAATAGGAGCTAGTCACGTGCAAGAGTCACTGGAGCAGAAACCTGAGGTCAAGCCTTGATAACAAGTATCGTAGGTCAACAATAATTATTGTGCCAATAAATATTTGCTTATGTTGTTGTTAGTATAGTTTTTTCTTGGTTTTCCAGTATTAGATATCTTTATTAAACTAACTAGCTGACCCTTGCCCGCTTTGCTGGGCGACAGGTAGTTTCACATCTGGTATTAAAATTCTCAAAATAAATTATAGCCTATATGTTGCCGAGGACTAATAGCTACATAACAAAAGGAGTTTCACTAAAATCCGTCCAGTAGTTTTTGCGTGAAAGCCGGACAACAGACAGACAAAGACAAAAATTTCTAAAAATTTTAGGAGAATTTTTATTAGTTTTTATTCAATGTACATAATTGAACTCTTCTACAGTTTTATTATATGCATAGATATAGATATTATTTAATATGCGAAAGTAAGTAATTGAAAAATATTTTTCAACAGAAAACTTATTTCTTCTAACAATATTTTCTCTTTTAAAAAAACCCTTAAGAATTACCTTTTAAACTCACAAGTCCATCCATAGGTAGTCGTTCTAGGCCTTATATTTTATTATATTATATTATTCAAAAGTAGGTATATTATTTTGTTTTTGCTATCTAGTTTAGGTATATTCTTATATATAAAATTCTCGTGTCACAATGTTAGTTACCGTACTCCTCCGAAACGGCTTGACCGATTCTCATGAAATTTTGTGAGCATATTGAGTAGGTCTGAGAATCGGCCAACATCTATTTTTCATACCCCTAAGTGATAAGGATGGCGTAAAGATCGGGAAAAACGAAAAGTGCTTTTTTTTGTGGGATTATTGACATTTGACAGGACAACGTCTGTCGGGACAGCTAGTATTTTTATAGAATGTTAAATAGTAGGTATTTTAGAATTTTAAGTACTTAATGTAAATATATGCACTGTGTGATTATACAGTATGCTGCCCCACACGCACTATGGCTCCACTGAAAATCAGCGCTGCATCAACTCTCGCTGTTGCAGCATATAGCTGAGTGGTGACCAATTTTGTTGTCAATGTTCCCAATATGTATGTTTTTGTTTAGTTTTAAGAGATTATGTTGACACAAAATAAATTTATTCTTTCTTTCTTTCTTTCTTTCTTATAAACTGGTCGACCTGTGACATACGTTGTACTGTACAAATTTAATAATCGAATAGAAAAGACTGAATGTTTTTATTTTAGTCTATGGTGTCAGATTTGTTGCACACCAGCGCCATCTATACCATAATCAAAACTTTTGCGATTTGTTATAATTTTGGGGATGTTTCACAGTGTTTGTAACCAAACTCCTCCGAAACGGCTTGACCTATTTTAATGATTTTTTTTTGTGTTTATTCAGTAGGTCTGAGAATAGGTCGTAGGGTATTTTTTAGCATTAAGAGAAATGTGTAAAGTTGGGTTACGTACACTGTGATACGAGAATCCTAATAATATTATAAATGCAAAAGTTTGTGAGTTTGTTTGTATGTTTGTCTCTCAATCAGGCCTAAACGACAAAACGGATTAAAATGAAATTTGCTATAGATGTAGTTATAATGCCAGAATAAAACATAGACTACTTTTAAATACGAAAAACATCCCCAAAATGATAACAAACTATTAAGAGATGATTTTGGTATACATGGCGCTGGTGTGCAAAAAATCTGTCATCAGTGTTGACATCAGTCGTCATAGAAACATGCTTTACTCTATGCGATGATTGAAATTTGTACAGAACAACGTCTGTCGCGGGTCCGCTAGTTATTTAAATACGAAAGTAATAAATTGTTGTCACCAACCTCTCAGTGCCTTGTGTAACGATCAGTGATGCTTTTTTTATTGACCTACATTATGCTTTAATCTGGGCTAAGGTCGCTACGAAATCTTCACAACGATCTCTGTCTGCGAAGCTATAATATTTATAAGAAACTTTAAAGAAAACCGACGAAAATGTATCGACCAATCGAAAAGTGAAAGGACGATATTCCTTTTTAGGGTTCCGTATCCAAAGGGTAAAAACGGGACCCTATTACTAAGACTTCGCTGTCCGTCTGTCCGTCTGTCCGTCTGAAACTCCAAATAATTTGGTCTTTTGGGGTCCTTGGGAAAACAGGGCCCTACGAGTTTTTAAAATTACATCATTGCGGGCTCGGCCCTTACTCTGAAAAACGAAACTATATACAGTACCGATATATTCGACCAAACGATGATATCAATTGTAAAAAATAATCGCGGTCGTTTCGCCTTTCAGAATATAGTCGCAAACGATGTGATGTTTGTCACGACGATATTATCGTTTTCAAGAGTAGACCCCTGGCTCCTATTTGGCACAACGGATCAGCATTGGCAATGTCCGCCAGTATCTTGAGAACGCCGACTGGCAGTGATCTGTATCATTTGAACTATCTGTAGACTGTTTGCAACGATCTATAGATGGCTCAACTGGTTGTAGTGTATGTTGTTAAGAGGCTGCCAGTCGCTGATTGCTCTTTTTCGAAACGAAAAAAGAAATACTTCTGAATAAGCCACATCTCCTATTTTTATAAGTATATTACTTCAGGTTCCTACCTAGATTTCTATTAAGCTGAAAACATAATAGCAGAAACTTTTCACGATAAAGATATTATTTCAAAATGATACGTTTTAGAATTTATGATCGAAATATTTTATATACCTACTATTAAAATCAACTTGTGATTTATTGTTAAAGATAGGTAATATGTAGATCTAGATTTCTATTAGGATAGATTTTTGATAAGTAATTATACATAATTTATATCATTAATTTATTCGAAAAGCTAAGGCGGACCACGCGCGGACGTGTGTTTGTCATCATTGCAGCGGTCGGTAGGATTATTTATCGAAGTGATTAAAGATGAGTACATCTTTATTCACATATACTATACATTATAAAATAGGAGATGTGGATTGTTCACAAGTATTTCTTTTTTCGTTTCGAACAAAAATAATCGTCGACTGGCAGCGTCTTAATATTCTGTAATATAATTGATTAGATGTTATCTATTTCTATAAATAAAATATGCTATAGATAAAAAATATATATAACAAGCTGACCCCGCGAATTTCGTATCTCTTTTGAATTAACAAATGTTGTCTTAAGGCGCTCCCAGTCGACGATTTTTTTTGTTCGAAACGAAAAAAAAATACTTCTGAACAAGCCACATCTCCTATTTTATAATGTATAGTATATGTGAATAAAGATGTACCCATCTTTAATCACTTCGATAAACAATCCTACCGACCGCTGCAATGACGACAAAAACACGTCGGCGCGTGGTCCGCCTTAGCTTTTCGAATAAATTATTGATATAAATTATGTATAATTACTTATCAAAAATCTATTCTAATAGAAATCTAGATCTACATATTACCTATCTTTAACAATAAATCACAAGTTGATTTTAATAGTAGGTATATTAAATATTTTGATCATAAATTCTAAAACGTATCATTTTGAAATAATATCTTTATCGTGAAAAGTTTCTGCTATTATGTTTTCAGCTTAATAGAAATCTAGGTAGGAACCTGAAGTAATATACTTATAAAAATAGCAGATGTGGCTTGTTCAGAAGTATTTCTTTTTTCGTTTCTAAAAAGAGCAATCGTCGACTGGGAGCCCCTTAAGTTCCCGTTTCCGGTCCCGTTCCCGTTACCGTATTATCAAACCTAATAAAGCTCAAATTGAATTTACATTTTAGTTAGAAAACTTTTGTATGGGAAAAAGAAAAGGGCTGTTTTTAGGGTTTTCCCGGCAATTATTCAAATTTTTCTCTTTTAAACCTTCCCTAGACCTCCACGAACATTTCAAGACCAAGATAAGATAAATCCGTTCAGCCGTTCTCGAGTTTTAGCGAGACTAACGAACAGCAATTGATTTTTATATGTATAGAGATTTAAGTTTATTCTCAATTTCCGTGTACGTACTTGAAGCAATCAGATCGCATTTATGGGTCAAGATTAAGGTCAATACTCTTTTGACTATATTCTTAAACTGACAATAATGATGTCAAAATATCTACTATAGCTCTATGGTCAGAACTCGGCAAAAACACGTAATTATGTCAAAATTTGTTGTAGTTGGAGTCTAAAATCTAAATTAATAAATTAATAAATTTTAGTGCATTTAGTGATTCAGTTAAAATTCTAGTAATGCTAAATTAGAAGGAAGAATAAGTAATCATGCCGTTTCTAAAAATACCTTCTAGCATAAGTAACTCAGTGGAGGCCCACAGTAAATGGCTGAGGATAATCCAACAAGCGCAAGATCTGATCAATGAGGACCTAGATCTCCAGGTGAGGATCATTAGAAGTCATCTTTATCTTGGGATATGAGAGGATGTCTACTTTGCTCGCGAACAACTTACGGATAACTTAAAGATTTAATCTAGATAAATTTTATTCTAGACAGAAATACGATTGGTGAAACTTTTCTCGATAGATTTATTTTCCAAAGTTGGCACTTCCAAAACACTAATTTCGTTTTTACTCAAAACTATGAATAGCTAAAAAGTTAATTTTATTAGAACTCTTTAGATATTCATACTAGCTACATAAATAAAATACAGTTTCTTTTTAAGTTTGATGGTTTTTAAGATAATGCGGTTTTATCACTTTATCCGTCTTCTCTGGGTGGACTCAGTCCATACAAAAAAACATAAATTCTAAATATATAAAAACGCTCTTGCGTTACTGATTGACTGACTCTTTGACTATCTATCAATATAGCCTCAACCACTGGTCCTAGTAATTTCACATTTGGAGAGTGTAATCATTTTAGTGTTTCCAATTAATCCTGGAGACGGGCACTAGAAAGCGTGAGTTTTATGTATTTTCCAATGTTCATTTAGTATTTATTCATAATGTAAAATGTTGTTAAAATGCCAATCATTGCTCTCAAATGGTTGGCATTTTAACAACATTTTAATTTTCAAATAAACGGTTTATATTAAAAAAAATGTTTAAAACGATTTTTAAACAACATAGAATAGAGTCTATCTATCTCATAGGTTAAGCAAATGGTAACAGGCGTTATTTATTTATTAATTATTCATTTTTAAATAGACAAAACGGGAAATATTTAGTTGTGGTCAATCGAGTCTAGAGGTATAACGCGTCACAACTGTTAATAATCATAGACAAATAATTGTATTACCTATAGATTTTAAACAAGTTTGTTTGCTATCTTTAGTTATTGACTGCAAAAATGAAAAATGACCAAAACTGGGGTAGGCACCACAACCGGGGTCCATAAATAAATGAATCGCATTATATTTCAGGATAAAGCTGCCAAGTTTTTGCGTTTGAAAGAACGCACACTACCACCTGAGGTGCTCGGTAGAAACTACGCACAGTACTGCGATCTTATCAATAGAATGTATGACGCGTACTTGAATAGTGTACATCTTCAACGATCTCCTTACATTTTGGAAATTATAAGTGTTCTTATGAAAAGGTGAGCGTTGCAAATGGGGTTTATTTGAGAACTGAAATCGAATTTTCGTGACTATTCGTTCAAAGTAACATCGTTTCGACTATAGTTTAAACGATGGAGCGACTGTAGTTACTTTTGAAATCATCGATGTTCGTAATCCTACTTACAAATGTTCAAATTATAGTCGAATATTCGTCGAAACGATATCATAATGAAACGAATATTGTCACGAAAGTTCGTTTTCTGTTCCCGATTAGCCCTGGCTTATTTAATTTCGAGCACTGTGATTAGTCAATTCACCGGTCCGCTTCGCTCCACTCCGCCCAGCTCCGCCCAGCTCCGCCCAGCTCCGCATCAGTGACAAAGCACCCTTAAGCCTCAAATACACTTGGGAATAAATGGAACGATATGTTCCGCTATACATCGTTAACTATGTAAATGTTTCGCGACATGTGGCGGAATAAAATTTCCCCTAGTCTATTTGTGCCTTTAGTCTTAGTCGACTGTAATCCCCAAGTACGCTAGACATACTCTCAGATCTCCAGGAGTTGTTCCTTGAAGATATCAAAATGTCTACGCAGCCTAGATATCGCTAGAATGGCGCGTCGATGGCGCGTTTCTAAAACGCGGTGTGCACATGCACAGCCACTAAACGGGGCAGTCAGCGGCTGTGAAGCGTATAAACAATGTATTATATACATGTCCATTGTCCACATTTTGCAGTAGTTAGCATTCCATACGCGACAGGTTGCAAGCCTATCGCCGCGTAGTATACTCGCGGTTTTCGCGTGGTTTCCTCACGATGTTTTCCTTCACCGTCTTGAGCGCGATAAATTTCGTATTCCGGTCAAGATTCGTATCCACGACATTAAGATTAAAGTCAAGGTCAAAGTCACTCGGTCAACGCGGCTTTTTAAGTTAACCTCAATAGTAAGTTTAATTTATTATCATCATTTTATCACCCTTTTCTGTGTTGGTTACTTTAAACAACTAAAAACACTACCATAAAAAGCAATTGAATGCGTATAAAAAATTCAAAATTCAAAAGGAATTTTCAATAAAATCACAAGGATCATTTTGAAACGTATTAGGAGCTAGGTAAAGCTTAGAAGAATCAGGCAACAAACACGGCTTAGGGTCTATCATTTCGAACAATGTGAAGGCTCAAACAAGACAAATAAAGATACTAAATAAGGAGGTACAATAATAATAAAATGAAATAAGGAGTTTCAGCAAAAGTTCTAAAGGCAGCACACGCTACACTTGACTTACGAAGTTTGGTGTCCGTGCTATTAGCCGTTGAGGAGTTCCCTCGTGAGTAGCTGATCCTGGCTGCATCATGTTGATATCATATTATTATATTGTCATCAGAACTACGCACTGGCAAATTTGATAATGATTATGAACAAATTAGAAGTTGGTTAAATTCGATTTCCAAGATTATCTTACATAGTTTGTTACAGATGTTAATAAAAGTGTGTTAAAACTAACTATGAAAAAGCCGTGTTGGCCGTGTGGGAGGTACCTCGTCTTTCAATATAAAGGTCGTGGATTTGAATCCCGGCGTGCATCAATGGATTTTTCAGTTTGAAGAATTTATATGCTCATCAAAAACACGTGCTCAACGGTGAAGGAAAACATCGTGAGGAAACCAGTTAGTATTCTTATAAGCGGCAATGGGCTTGCAAACTGTCACGTATGGAATGCTAACTGCTGCAAAATGTCGGCATGTGCCAAATACAATGTTCGGATCTTCAAAGGATCTAAGCGTCTGGAGATCTGAGAGGATGTCTACCGTAGGTACTTGGGGATCACAGTCGTGATCCTATTTTTTTAACTATTTATAAAACTGATATTCTTGAAAGTTTCTGTTTTCAGAAGTAGTCGAAGTACAACCTACAACCTGTAAACTTACTTTTCAGGCTGTACGAGCTAAGAAACGAATTGGTCCACCTTATAGTGAACGACTATATATATGTTGATGCACCACTATCGCAGCTAATAATGACACCATATGATATACAGGTAAATCTTTACCTAAAATTATAAATGCTAAAGTAACTCTGTCTGTCTGTCTGTCTGTCTGTGACGTTATCACGCTGAGCCGATTGTGATGAAAATAAAAAAAACATGGGATGAACATAAACATACATTTATTTTTCCAATAATTGTTTTTTATTTTCCGTTACTTCAATATTTTACGATAAAAATCGTCAAAATCGATTTGCCAAAATTTGCTATAAAATCATTATTACACCCGTGCGACGCTGTGGCGGATTGTTATTTGTTCTAAAATTGCAGATTATAGTTCCATATCACATCCCGTTGGAGAGTCGTCCTGACTCCATGGAACAGCTACTCCAGAAGATGTGGATGGAGGCTCTGAAGCGGAAGAATGCACCACCAGTTATTGTAAGTGCCAGTCTTGGCCAGTCGCTGGCTATGATTGTGGTCTTTGGGCCTATGTCCCGTATCATGGACACTCCCTGAGCTTATGCCACGTTACTGGTTTAAGCATGGTCAGCTTTAATTTAATGTTTAGAAGTGCCTCTGACTACTCTCATTAGACATCTTCAAGGTTCCTAGCGCCTGGAGATCTGAGAGAATGCCTACCGTACTTGGCGATTAGAATCGTGATCCTATTTAATTTAACTTCAGTTTGACACGAAATCGTCATGATTTTAATAAACAAATAGTGGTAGACATTTTACACAACGCAATCTAGCCCCAAACTAATCAAAATTTGTGCTATGGGAACCAGATTATTGATATAATACTTTTAGACGTTTTATTTTGTAAACACAAACTCATATAACTCCCAAACACAGAACAAACGTCTATATGTTCATCACACAAATGTTTAGACATCTACACGTATCTTTAGGTAGCCAATCCCTCTGAAGTACAAAAACTGTTAACTAAGGGTAATCCATTGTTGACTACACGTTTCATGGTTTGGTGTTGATGATTTCCAGGTGAAACCGACGGTCCAACTTGGTAGTGATGATGGCATACAGGAGTCGTATCATCATGAGCCGTCTGTTGAAGAAACAACTCTAGGTAAGTAGATTCAAATTAATCTTAGGAGCTAGGTGAAGCTACGCATGTTTCTCGCGACCAATCCTAGAAGAATCAGGCAACAAACACGGCTTGGGGTCTATCTTTTTTTTCAATGATCCTTGCCTTAATGCTAGGTAGAGCTCCAGTGTGGTGCCGATCGAACGATCAAACAAGGCTCAAACAAGAATAATAATTAAAAGTAATAACAAAGTATGTACAACAATAAAAAAAATGGATTTTGAAGTCGAATATAAGACGAGTAATAAATGTTTTTGATGAATACAGAATCTTTTTTCACAATAACCGCAAAACATACAGTTTTGTTTTGTATAACAAAGAAGACTTAAGGATATAATCTAGATAAATTAGAGGCAGAAACACGATTGGTGAAACTTTTCTCGATAGATTTATTCACCAAAGTTGGCTCTTCCAAAACACATTTTCGTGTTTACTCAAAAATATGAATAGCTAAACAGTTCAATTTTATATAATTCGTTAGATAATCAAACTAGCTACATAAATAAAAGACAATTTATTTTTAAGTTTGATGATTTTCAAGATAATGCAGTTTTATCACTTTTTCCGTCTTATCCATGTAAACTCAGCCCATACAAAAAACCAAACATTACACAAACATTATCACCTTAAACTCAGAGACAGTTTAAGGTGATAATGTTTGTATAATGTTTGGTTTTTTGTATGGGCTGAGTTTACATGGATAAGACGGAAAAAGTGATAAAACTGCATTATCTTGAAAATCATCAAACTTAAAAATAAATTGTCTTTTATTTATGTAGCTAGTTTGATTATCTAACGAATTATATAAAATTGAACTGTTTAGCTATTCATATTTTTGAGTAAACACGAAAATGTGTTTTGGAAGAGCCAACTTTGGTGAATAAATCTATCGAGAAAAGTTTCACCAATCGTGTTTCTGCCTCTAATTTATCTAGATTATATCCTTAAGTCTTCTTTGTTATACAAAACAATTGTTGTGATAAAACTGCATATGAAATTTTATCACAATCGTCCCAAGGCAGTTTGATCGTGATAAAGTCACAGACAGACAGACAGACAGAGTTACTTTCGCAATTATTATTATTACAATAAATTATAATTCTTTGTTTCAGAAGTGAGTATTCATACAATCATACCAGAGGAGTTCATACAAGTTTGTGTCATACAAAAGCAAGAAAGGTTTAGGTAATTATTCGCTTATCATGAAATAAAAATAAAAAATAAAAATAATCTTTTTTCTAACAAAAGTGACATGTTTTCAGACAATATTTTTTAAAAGACTTCAGAGCAAAGTGTGTGCGGCGAAGAATTTATTTTGCTGCAAAGGTTGTGGAACCACCAATGAATATTAAGATTAAAGCGGCTACACTTATACAGAAAATGTACAGGTAAAGGTGTGACCAGACATTGCGCGGCAATCCTGCGCGGCAGCCGCAATATGTTTGGACGACTGCCGCCTGCCGCGCTCAAACGGTGTTATTGTTCGTTCTAAAGGCATACTTGCCACGCGCGGCTGCTGCGCAATGTCCGGTCATAACTTAACTTAAGTCACATCAAACATTGTCGGGCTACAAACAAAAACATAAAAAAACCGGCCAAGTGCGAGTCGGACTCGCGCACGAAGGGTTCCGTACTATTATCAAAACGGCAAAAAAATCACGTTTGTTGTACGGGTGTCTCACTTAAATATTTATTTTATGCTGATTTTAGAGAAATACATCATCTGTGCAAATTTCAACTGTCTAGCTATCACGGTTCACGAGATACAGCCTGGTAACAGACAGACGGACAGCGGTGTCTTAGTAGTCCCGTTTTTTACCCTTTAGATACGGAACCCTAGAAACATAAAAAATAATTCATAATATCTCGTAACCTACCTATTTACCTAACTACGTAGTTAGCATTCCACACGTGACAGGTTGCAATCCCGTCCCCGCTTTCAAGAATACTAACAGGTTTCCTCACGATGTTTTCCTTCACTGTTATAAACACGTGTAACGCGCATATAGGTACATTTTTCGAACAGAAATATCCATTGATGCACGGCCAGGATTCGAACTCGAAATTAATTGGAAATTAATAATATCTACCTAGGTACCTATTTACCTAACTACATGAATTCAATAATTCAATTTCAAACTTTTTATTCGATCATGTGAAGTACCACCTATTTACCGACTTACTTTACCGATAGTGGTAAAATAGCGCCACCTGCCAGCGGAATCGCAAACCTCTTTCATCTTACCTCTCAAACCCCGAGCGGTCGCATGAGACCGCGAAAAGTACCTATAATACGTAGTAACATCAAATGAAACTAGATGGCGCTGGAATGCAAAAATCAAGTTTGTTGTATGGGAGCCCCCCTTAAATATTTATTTTATTCTGTTTTTAGTATTTGTTGTTCGAGCAGCAATAGAAATACATAATCTGTGAAAATTTCAACTGTCTAGCTATCATGGTTCATGAGATACAGCCCTGTGACAGACAGACAGACGGACAGCGAAGTCTTAGTAATAGGGTTCCGATTTTACCCTTTGGGTACGGAACCCTAAAAATGTACCGATAACGAATAAAAATGTACGATAAAAATGTAGCGAAAACTAATATTGTCGGTTCTTGTCGTGAATAATCGAATTATGTCTGATGATTTCGAAGACAAGTCAAGACAATATAACTTCTTGATGAAGGAGGCTGGCTGGCTGTTTTTAGGCTCTTTACTAGTTACTACTAGTACTCTTTACTACTTTACTACTATTTTTAGGCTCGTGGTTACACAATACTCAATAGTTTTTAAGAGATCTGTGATCTACCGTACATGGGGAAAACAGTCATAATATTTATTTATTATATTGACTTTATAAGACTTTATTGAAATGGTAAATCTTGCAGAAAGTTTATGCAGATAAAAAGAGAACAAATGCTGGATTCCAAGAGAGATGTTCTGCTGGGTCTCATTCCTGACCCTTACAGAGAGAGGTTGAACTTTGAAGAGGAGAATACAAAGGTTTGTTTTTGACGTGCCTCTGACTACGCCCTTTAGTCATCTTCAAGGTTCTAAGCGGTTGGAGATCTGAGTAGATGTCTACCGTATTTGGGGATAAGCGTCGTGTTCCTAGTATTTTTATGGTAGTCAATGGTAGCAATGCTGTTGGTACTAAAATATGACTAAAATTTTATAAAATTAATTCGATCTTATTCCATTTACGTTAAAGTCTAATTTAGCGTAAACCTAGAGTGCTAGCTCCAAAACTTAGGATAGTTTTGACAAAATTTACGATTTCGTAAGTTTTATATAGAACCGGCAATCAAATTTATTGAATAAGTAAATTGGTGTTGATTTATATGACACTTGGATATGTAAATTTGCGAAATAAAACATAGAAATTACTAAAATATCCTAAGCTATAAAACTGACACCCTGAAAAAAAAAACTTATCTGTAATCTCCAATTACGGTAGATATACTCTAAGATCTACAGGCGTTAAGAACCTTGAAGATGTCTAAAGGGGGTTACGCTAATTTGGACTGGACGAATTAACGAAATAGGTACGTTTGTATTTTAGACAAGTTTAGGGAGTTTGTCGAGACAACAGAATCGCCACCATTGACTGGTAGACTAGGTGATAAGAATTGGCCCTAGCTTCACCAATCTTAATAAAAAGGTATAGCTCTGTCTGCTGCTCTTTGTCACTGTTTGACCTATAGATTTTTATAGATGTATGAAAAGCGTCGTCGCACGAGACAGAAGATACAAGAGACGTACAAGAGGGAGATGGAGAGAGAGAATACAAGACTGATAGTGTTCAAGAAAGAGAACCAGATTGAAGACATAACGGAACAAGTGCGCGAGTGGTTTAGAGAATGGTAATAAACATTAAAAGAAATGTAATTTCGACTATAATCCCGACAACGAAAGAAAGAAAGAAACAACGTCATTTATTATTGTTTACTTTACTTGTGTAACTGCTTGAGACAATTCAAATACAAATTCAAAAATCACTTATTTTAATAAAATCACAAGGATCACTTTGAAACGTATTAGGAACTAGGTGAAGCTACGCCTGTTTCTCGTGACCAAGCCTAAAAGAATCAGGCAACAAACACGGCTTGAGGTCTATAATTTTTTTCAATGATCCTTTCCTTAATGCTATGTAGAGCTCCAGTGTGGTGCTGATCGAACAAGGTGAAGGCTCACACAAGAATAATAATTAAAAGTACTAATCAAGTACATTAAAAAATAACTAAAGAGCTTCAGCACAAATTCTAAAAGCAGACAGGTTTAAGAGGAGTAGCCTTCAGCACCTATACCAGGAATAGGCTAAGTAGATTCTCAGCCTAGTCCTCAGTCTTATTCCACAGATGATAAATGTTCCTCTGACCCTCTTTACCCTATACCCTATACCCTGTACCCTCTTTAGACATCTTCAAGTTTCTCAGCGCCTGGAGATCTGAAAGTATGTCTACCGTACTTCGGGATTACAGTAATGAACCTATTTGTATTATCTCCAAACCATTTTATTTACAAATCTCTTTTAACTTATCAGGTTTTATGGCTATGGGTTCTTCCCTGAGTTTCCGTACGATATAGAAGGCGGTACTATGATGGTGATGACAGGGGAATACCCTTCTATCGAGGAGAAGATGGAGGAAGACGAGAAGTACTTGGCTGCCACTAAAGGAAAGACTAAGGAGCAGGCAAGTCCTGTATTTAGTTATTTATTTATAGACTAGCAGTCCGGGTGTATTAATGAAGATTGTAGGCAAATTTTTGATACTTTTGGTTACATAAGGTACTGCAATTTACGTGAAGATCTCTACTTTTTTTTAAATATAATATAAGTCCTATAATATTATAAATGTAAAAGTTTGTGAGTTTGTGTGTATGTTAGTTCCTCAATCAGGCCTAAACGACAAAACGTATGCGAAATTTCAGCCCAATCGGTTGGGGATAACTGCTTCAAAATTGAGTTGCAAGATTCCACCTTAACGAATTAGTTACATACACAATAGAAGCTGGTAAAACTATGATCGCCTCTTGACTTTTCAATCGGTCGAAACATTTGCGTCTTTATTTTTTTTAGCTTTTAAAACGTTATTCCAAATCTTCAGCTGAAACAAGAGAAGGACCAAGCTAAGGCGGACGCAGCGCTTAAAGCGGAAGTAGAGAGAGAAGCGAAGAAGAAAGAAGCAGAAGCAGTCTTTAAGCTGAAGTGTAACCCATTCTCGGACCCTGGGTATCAGGCGCAGCGTTCGTCAGTTATGGGGGAAGTGGTTGCGGTAAGATATCCTAATAATATTATAAATGCGAAAGTTTGTGAGTTTGTTTTATATGTGCCTCAATCAGGCCTAAACGACAAGACGGATTAAGATGAAATTTGCTGTAGATGTATATATTATGCCAGAATAAAGCATAGACTACTTTAAAATACGAAAAACATCCTAAAAGGATAAAAAGTAGCATAAGGGATGGCAAAAAATCTGACATCAGTGTTGACATCAGTCGTCATAGCAATGCGCGTCTATTAATTATTTATTTATTAATTTCTCTATGCGATTATTGAAATTTGGACAGGACAACGTCTGTCGCGGGTCTGCTCAATCAGGCCTATACGAAAACGGATTTTAGATAAAATTTGCTGTAGATGTAGATATAAATAAGAAAAACATCCCCAAATTAAAAAAAATCGCAGAAGAGATGATTTTGGTATAGGTGGCGCTGGTATGCAAAACAAAATAGTTCTACTATCCGCAAAACTATTTGCTATGTGTTTTTTTGCAGGCACTACAAAAATACCGCGCTGCCTGGTCTATATACGATCGATTTCCCGCTGAGACTTGTGCTGATACAATATACGGGTATGTTAGTTATTATTATACTTACATATATGTATTTAAGCAAGTATTATATCTTGATTCCCTATTTCACATTTTCCTTTATAACACGCTTTCATAAGCATGTAACGGAATCTTTGAACGTGATTATGACCTACTTCAAAACGTCGGATTAATTTGAAACTTTGCATAGATGATATTTGCACAAGATCGAAAAAAATATATATATTTTATATCGCTCTGTATCTTAAGGCGCTCCCAGTCGACGATTGTTTTTGTTCGAAACGAAATAAGAAATACTTGTGAACAAGCCACAATATCTTTATCGTGAAAAGTTTCTGCTATTATGTTTTCAGCTTAATAGAAATCTAGGTAGGAACCTGAAGTAATATACTTATAAAAATAGGAGATGTGGCTTGTTCAGAAGTATTTCTTTTTTCGTTTCGAAAAAGAGCAATCAGCGACTGGGAGCCTCTTAATCACTTCGATAAATAATCCTACCGACCGCTGCAATGACGACAAACACACGTCGTCGCGTGGTCCGCCTTAGCTTTTCGAATAAATTAATGATATAAATTATGTATAATTACTTATCAAAAATCTATTCTAATAGAAATCTAGATCTACATAAATTACCTACCTATCTTTAACAATAAATCACAAGTTGATCTTAATAGTAGGTATATAAAATATTTCGATCATAAATTCTAAAACGTATCATTTTGAAATAATATCTTTATCGTGAAAAGTTTCTGCTATTATGTTTTCAGCTTAATAGAAATCTAGGTAGGAACCTGAAGTAATATACTTATAAAAATAGGAGATGTGGCTTGTTCAGAAGTATTTCTTTTTTCGTTTCGAAAAAGAGCAATCGTCGACATGGAGCGCCTTAAGTGACAGGCGCGCTGCTCTGATTTTTAGCTCGAAGAAGGATTTTACAAAAGCTGTATTAAAAAAATATTTTTCCCGGATTCCCGGTCGGATTCTTGCCTATTGGGGCGAGGGAGATGTGTTCAGATACTCATAAGCTGATCTATAGGTACCTGAAGCCGCTGCTTACTGAGGACCTGATGTGTCAACTGCACAAGGAGTGCAGGGTGTTCGTGGACGAACTGATGAGGTGAGGGAATCTCCACCAGTTTTACAATTAATTCTCTGAACGACTATTGGCCTACCACCACACCTCAACTTGGCCACCTTAAGGTTATAAGTAAAATTTTTGACATTTTGTAAGGGCTGAGTCTACCCGGATAAGACGGAAAAAGTGATAAAACTGCATTATCTCGAAAACCATCAAACTTATAAAGAAACTGTCTTTTATTTATGTAGCTAGTATGATCATCTAACGAATTATATAAAAAATAACTGTTTAGCTATTCATAGTTTTGATTAAAAACGAAACTAGTGTTTTTGAAGAGCCAACTTTGGAAAATAAATCTATCGAGAAAAGTTTCACCAATCGTGATTCTGTCTGTAATTTATCTAGATTATATCCTTAAGTAATCTTTGTCATAAAAAACAAAACTGTATGTTTTACGGTTATTGAGAAAAAACGATTCTGCATTCATCAAACACATTAATTACTCGCCTTAAAGCCATCTCCTATTGCCTAGCTAAATAAATGTATTATAATATGTACCTGTTATATATGTATATAATATTGAGTTGTAATAGTTGTATTGTAAGGCACTTTAATTTCATTTTCATTTCATCTTAAAACTAACTTTTTTAGTTTTAGACGACGTAGTTTTTTTTGATGAATGCAGAATATTTTTTTCTCAATAACCGCAAAACATACAGTTTTGTTTTTTATGACATATAAATAACTTATGGTTAGGTTAGGTTAATTAAATAGATAAATTAAACACAGAAACTTGATCGGTGAAACTTTTCTCGATAAATTTATTTTCCAAAGTATCTCTTCCAAAACACTAATTTCGTTTTTACTATGAATTAGATTACCTTTAATTTATTTTCCCAACGGTTGACTATGTTACAATAGCCATGGTCGCGGGCAGACTTAAGCAGGACTGGGCAGCGCCCCCTATCGATGCATTGAAAACTAAAATTGCTTCATCTTAAAATTATAAATGATGACTAACGTGATTAGTTAGTAGCTGTGACTAGCTTTGCTTCCAGTTTTCAGGATTTGTCTAAATACAGCCTGAAAGAAACTTAGTTTAGGTCTAACTCGAACTTGTAATATTCACAGATTGGATTTGAAGCTCCTAATAAAAATGCACCAAGTTATGTACAAGAACGTTGGTTGGAAGTTTCCCAGGCAGAGGCCTAGGAAGCGGCCTAAAACTCCCCCCATGCCTAAACTACTGAACGTTGATAGTTATCTTTTGAGAAGTTTGGAGGTACGATTTAAGATTGGTGTGACAATTTTCAAATTAAATTATCTAAGAAGAAGAACGTGATTTATGAAAAAAAAGGCTTGTGAATTTCTCAAATACTGTGTTAGGGATTACCTATTACTAAATCTCCGCTGTCCGTCTGCCTGTCTGTAACAAGGCTGTATCTCATGAACCGTTATAGCTAGACAGTTGAAATTATTACAGATGATGTATTTCTGCTGCTGCTTTAACAACAAATACTAAAAACAGAATAAAATAAATATTTATGTGGGGCTCCCATACAACAAACGTGATTTTTTTGTCGTTTTTTAATGATAATGGTACGGAACCCTAAGTACGCGAGTTTTTTTTCAGGAGGTGTTCGATCTCGGCATCATTTCAAAACCGACGTCCAAAATTAAGGACATCAACGGAGATTTCAACTATGCAGCATACGATCTTAATGTACGGGATCCGAAAGCCAAGTAGGTTTTTTCACAGCGTACCTACCTACAAAACTACCTACCACTTAGGGGAGGTACCCTAAAAAATAGTATATTGATACAAGTGAGTAAAGTTGCTCATTACACACGAGGCTGTTGTTTGTAGCCCGAGCCGTAGGCAAACAAACATGTATTGTATTGCATAAATCGTTTTACCAGAAAAAAACATCCACTAAATGATAAAAAAACGCAAAAAGGATGATTTTGGTATAGATGGCGTTGGTGTGCACAAAAACTGACATCACAGACTAAAAACATTTAGTAGTAGCAACGCAGTTTTGCCTAATGAATGATACGCATTCTACCAAAATTATTTTATCAGTACAAGGTTTGTGGGGAAAAATTGGAAGTTGCCTGAAAGTGCTTTTTCCTATGCGATTATTAAAAATTAACAGGACAACGTCTGTAGTAGTAGTCTGGCTAGTATTCTATAATAGTTACTATGAAATAGGTATTCTCTAAATTCGTCTGATGTTCAAAGCTATGGCAATGAAAATCAGCGGGTGGGTATCGATTTTCAAGAAATAAGCCGGAGGTTATTTAAGCTTTGCGTTCAAAGGAGTCAGTCAGTTTGTAACGCAAGAGTTTTATATACAATCTAGCTTTCCCGACATACGTTGTCCTGTCAAATTTCAAGAATCCCACAGAAAAAAGCACTTTCAGTTTTTCCCAAACTTTATGCCACACTTAGGGATATAAAAAATACCCTATTCCCATACCTACTTATCGAATATACACAAAAAAAAACATAAAAATCGCTCAAGTAGTTTCGGAGGAGTTTGGGTTACAAACACTGTGACACGAGAATTTAATATATATAGATGTTTTCAGAAGTAGTTAACATAATTTAACTTGCAGGTTTCCACCTCCAGGATACGGAGACGTCAAGCGTCGCCTGCTGATGTCATGCGTGTTCGGTTCGGGAATCGAACCTGGGGCTGTTCGGAACAAAGCCGTGCTTCTCGTCGGCCCACCGAGGAATGGAAAGTCTTTTCTTGTGGACTGCGTTGCTGGAGAGATGAGTATGAGGGAATGTTCTAGAAACAAATTTACACCTTGGGTTACATTATCGAAGTTTTCATACGGATCCCTAATAGTTAGACATATGGTATGCCGGATTTTTTTGTAGATATTGATGTCTTCTATAAAACAGTAATACATCACTTTACTCTATTGTCAATAGTTTTTGCAGCGTACGCGATCTAAGATTTTTTTTGCTATTTTTTTTCACACGTTGGGTTCCATTATCGAAGTTTACATACGGATCCCTAACTTTTTTGGAAATATTCTAAACCTGTGTTCATCAGGGATAATGTAGGATTCTAATGGTAAAATATTTTTTCATATCGGTCCAGTAGTTTCGTAGCCTATTCAATGCAAACAAACAAACAAACAATCATTTTACAAACACAAATTTTTCCTCTTTATAATATTAGTATATATAGGTACATATGCATCTTACAAACATGCCTTTTGCAATGGCTGCCATTCATCACCACCATGTTGTGTTTCTGATTTAAGATGGCGTGAAAATCGACATAACTCCTGAAGTTTTCAGTGCCGTAGTGAACAGGCCAGCCAAGCTGCTGTCGCTAGTGTTTATAGCAGCGAAATTGTTTCAACCAGCTGTCATTTTCTGTCGGGATGTTGAGAGGGTGTTTGCTAAGAAGGTACTAATATCGATATTTAACTTATAGGTAACTAGCTAACCCGGCGAACTTCGTATCGCTTTATTATGTTAATTTCCCGTTCCCACTCCAGTTCCCGTTCCCGTTAAAAAGTATCCTATGTCTGTCTGCTGGTTTTAAGCTACCTCCCCACCAATTTTTAGCCCAATCGGTTCAGCCGTTCTTGAGTTATTAATAGTGTAACTAACACGACTTTCTTTATCTAAACTAACAATGAAGAACCGCTCTACCGATTTTGTGCAAACTTCACACCTAAGCGCATCTAAGCGCCTTGAGATCTGATAATATGCCTTAAATTGGTGATAAAAGTCGTGATCATATTATATTTTCAAATATATATAAAACTCTTGCGTCACCGACCGACTGACTGATCTATAAACCACTGATCCTATAAACTTGAGACTTCCAAATACTAAATCCTAAAGAACTAAGGGGATTCGAGTTTGTCTCAAAATCTGGGGGCACGGCAGTGCCCCCGCCAAGTCTAGCAAAAAGCGGCACGGCCGTACCATCCTTTTCTCGAAGCAGTTCAGGCCATTTTCGACCCCCTATAACTTCGTTGAGGATAAAACTAGAAGCCTGAATTTTCAATAACCAAGTAAAGTAGACATAGTATAAACTCGGTATAATTCAAATTTCATTCAATTTGAACCAGTAGTTTAAGAATTATAACTAGTCAAAGTTTCCTATTTGGTCACTCACTCACTCACTGACCGATCATCAAAAGTTTAAGGCACTTCTAGCAGACATAGAAGCTTCAAATTTTGAATTCAATTAGTGGTTTGTGTATAAATCAAGGAAAAACCTAAATATTTTGCAATTTCAATCCAGTTTTCTAGATATACCGACTGCATAAATAACTTTGTAACCCTATATAAATATATAGGATTACAAAGTTACATTTGCAGTTAGGCACTTAGTTATGATTATGTTCAAAGGTAACTTGTAAAATGGTCAACGGAATGATAGTAGAAGGTACCGGAAAGGAAAAAAACCGGCCAAGTGTGAGCCGGACTCGCGCACGAAGGGTATACAATGAGAGCCCCACTTAAATATTTATTTTATTCTGTTTTTAGTATTTGTTGTTATAGCAGCAACAGAAATACATCATCTGTAAAAAAAAATACTGTCTAACTATCATGGATCATTCAGCTCTGTGACAGATAGACGGACAGACAGACGGACAGCGGAGTCTTAGTAACAGGGTCCCGTTTTTAACCTTTGGGTACGGAACTCTAAAAACTAGGACTATCTACAAAAATAAATGAGATGCTATCAAAAACATAACTTGTAAAAAAAGCAAAGTCTCGCAACGCAACTCAGTTCTTCTACCGTAGAAAGTTGTGAGATCCATGTAATACCAAGTCGGTTAATTTAATCAGTCCCTACTTTAAGGGTCCTTCTGCCTTATGTTATTACGTAATTAGTTAACTTTTAAGACTCCCTTCCGTAGGAAGCCCGTGTTGCTCTAAGGGTAGAAGCGACGCATGCTCCGAAAGCTAAATGGCACAACGGATCAGTACCTATTGCCATCCAGAGTGTCAAGGTTTTCCTCATCGTTTCCCCCCATCGTTTTCCCCAACATCTCGCAACTGTGAGTGCACTAACAGTGGTGGTAAAATCTATACTAATATTATAAATGTAAAAGTAACTCTGTCTGTCTGTCTGTCGGTGACGTTATCACAGCCAACCCCTGGGCTGATTGTAATGAAATTTCATATAGAGATAGTTTAAAGTCTTAGGACGGACTTTTATGCTACTTTTTTCAAAAATTTCTATAGATTTTCAGGAATTTCAAAGTTTTACGATAAAGCCGTCAAAAATCGATTCCCTGAATTTACGAGAAGGAAGTAAATTATTTATGTTTCAGGTACCGCCTCAAGACAAGGTGCTGAAAGCGAAAACATTGAAAGTACCACTTACGAAGCTGTTAAAATTGCTGTCAGTTGACGATAAAGTGATTTTTATCGGTGAGTTTTTTTCACCCGACTTCGCTAGAAGAAGAATTTTGAGCCTATTTTTAAGTAGGTATGTCTATTTTATTAGCACGCTCGATAGCCGAAACGATTTGACGGATTGTAATTTACAACATTATGGTGGCACGACACCATTTCGATTCATTTTTTTGGTCCTAAAGTGGCAACACCATTTCGAACAATCGAAATTTGGACACTTTTATTAAATTTCTGCTTTGGCAAGCAGATACGCTATCGTTTCCGGGTTTTGACTGTTACGAAGATGACAGATAAGACTAGGTATCGTTCTGTGAAGTAAAACCGTTCACTTTAATTTTTGAACGTAAATTTTTTGCGTGTAAATTTACAATATTTTTTTATTTTTGCGGTTTTAATTTTGAAAAAATAAATCCCACCAAAAACATTCTGTAAAAAACTAGCCAAGTCTCGATGGAACTGCTTGTTTATTTCTAAAAAGTAATGAAATCTAAATTATAGTCACACTTAACTATAATAATAGAAAAATCGCAGTAAGGAACCTCAGACTTGGCACGACTTTGTCTAGATTTCATTACTTTTCTATACTTATAATAAATCTGTAGAGAGGTCAATTCTGTACATGAAATATATTTCCAAAATAACTATCAGGGGATGATTAGGGATCGATACTGATGCCAAAAATGCAATCAGTAAAATTTTTGTCTGTCTGTCTGTCTGTCTGTCTGTCTGTCTGTCTGTCTGTCTGTCTGTCTGTCTGTATAACCGTTATAGAAACAAAAACTACTGGACGGATTTTAATGAAACTTGGTACAATTATTTTTCATACTCCTGAGCTGGTTATAGTATACTTTTCATCACGCTACAATCAATAGGAGCAGAGCAGTGAAGTGAAATGTTGGGAAAACGGGAGTTGTTACTGCATTTCTTAAGCTTCCGTCGCGTGTGCAACCTTAATGGTTAAAGCTACACAGAAATCATGTATGACGGAAATGTTCTCCTTAAAATTATATAAAAAATATCCCACGACAGCATATGTTTATCTTTTATGGTTGACTCACAATAACACGTGTAACTCCCGATAGCTTAGCAGTTCGAAGCTTTCTGATTATATTTGTCTACTCTTACGTTTATAACACTCTCAGTCATCCCTAATTAAAAAAGTTTACATTATTAACTATTCCATAAAAAAGAATCATATAAATTGGTATAGAAACACCAAAGTTATACATGAAATACGCTAATAATAAGCCATTGCGCGTGAATACTGAATCATGCTATAAGAATTATTTTTGTATATAAGGTCGCGAACGCACAGGCTGGCGGCTTGCTTAGCGCCTAGAGGCTAGCGAGTCACCTAGCGATTAGCTTCGTAAAACGAACATTCTCGAACGTTCGCGACCAGCCTAGCAGCTATTCGTCAAGCATGCGTCAAGCGCGCAGTGCGGCCGGTCGCGAACGTTCGAGAATCGGTCGCCGCGCTCGACGCGTCTCGCGGCCGAAGGTATAAAAAGGCGGGGCGTCCGAGCGCGAGCGCGAGCTTCATACAATTTTTGTGTGATACTGCGCAGCCGGACCCACCGTGTTTAAGGGTTAAAATGCAGTTACAAATCTATGGAAATGTACAAATTGTACTCCAAAATCTGGAATTGTACTAGAAGGGGTCCCGAGATATTTACGTTTGAAATGGGCCGGCCAGGAAGTAGTCTAAACCCGTTAACCCGAACGAACGCCGGCGTTCGCGCTTTAACGTCACTGCGCAAGGAATTTTTGGAAAATTTATTATTTGGTAACCCGAAGAGCTATCGCTTCCGGGTTTTGACTGTTACGAAGCTGACAGATGACAGTATCGTTCTGTGTAACAAAACCATTACTTCCATTGACTTCGCTGTAGACCTCAGAGTTTGTACGAAGTGTGATTGCTACAATCAATCCAAAAAATATCGTTTTTGGAACGAAGTTCCTTATGGCGCGTTGCGAAGGAGGCTAGACGGAAAAAAATCTGACGAAAAGTTGTCACGAGTCACGACACCGTTTGCTATAGTGTAGTAAGCCGTGCGGCGTGCGCATGTTTCTGTCTGTCTTTCTCTCTCTCATAGAAAGCAAGCAAATTATTTTCGGTTCGTCTTTCTATTTTGCTTTGAACAGTATACTGTCGCGACGATTTTTTTTTTGTTAAGTTTATACAGGTTTTTTGTACATAATAAATAATAATAGAAAATTCTGCACAAGTTCCGGATATTGTTGATGGAGTAGGTACATTTTTCGAACAGAAATATCCATTGATGCACGGCCGGTATTCGAACTCGAAATTAATAATATATACCTATTTACCTAACTACATGAATTCAATAATTCAATTTTAAACTTTTTTTTACTTTTTAGTAAAGTACCTACCACCTATTTACCGACATACTTTACCGATAGTGGTAAAATAGCGCCACCTGCCAGCGGAATTGCAAACATCTTTCATTATTGATTTACCTCTCAAACCCCGAGCGGTCGCATGAGACCGCGAAAAGTACCTATAATAACGCAGTAACATCAAATGAAACTAGATGGCGCTAGAATGCAAAAATCACGTTTGTTGTATGGGAGCCCCCCATAAGGCGCTCTATAAATTATTAAAATTTTGACAGGATTATTTTTTTCTGTCGCGGGTCTGCTATAGGCAATACGCTAAAAAGTTCTTATTTCTTCAAGTTATACGCGAGTGAAACCGCGGGGTACAGCTAGTTAGAAATAAACAAGCAGTTCCATCGAGACTTGGCTAGTTTTTTACAGAATGTTTTTGGTGGGATTTCACTTCTTTTTGTAGAAACGTGGGCTTATTGATTTATTTTAATAGATTTTCTTATATGACACAGTTTTTTTGACATAGTTTTTTGCAATGACAGTCGATATTTTTATATACCAAAAGTAGAAGGGGGCATTACTATATCTCTAATACAGCTGAGACCAGCTGAGGGTTCTTCATCAGATACTTCAGACCTTCGACTTTTGACATCAAATAAGCGGCCCATCAAGTTGAATATTTTTTGTAAAGGCGGTATGTCGATCTCTAATAGTTTGGTTAAGCTCTTGTGTTTTCTAATCAGGGTCACCAGGTACTCCAGATCTTCGATTATCCTAGTTTTTAGGGTTCCGTACCCAAAGGGTAAAATCGGAACCCTATTACTAAGACTTCGCTGTCCGTCTGTTTGTCTGTCTGTCCGTCCGTCCGTCCGTCCGTCCGTCCGTCTGTTTGTCACAGGGCTGTATCTCATGAACCGTGATAGCTAGATAGTTTCAACTGTCTAACTGTCACGGTATATGAGATACAGCCTAGTAACAGACAGACGGACGGACAGCGGAGTCTTAGTAATGGGTACGGAACCCTAAAAACTAATATTAGTTTATCATGTCTAGACTTTTTCGTCGGTTTAATCTTTTTTTTTTTGAACGTTATTATTTGAAATGGATTTATAGTTAAGTTATCTTCCAGCTACATGTTCGTACCCTAATACTGCCCAAGCCAAGCCAATGGTGTCGATGTTTAACGAAATGTTCCTTGTTCCGAGGACAGACTACGGAACCCTACAGTTGTTCTTCTATCACAAACTACAAAGGTAGCGTTGCTTCTTTTCCAGTTCAGTTCATTGATATTTAGTATTTACAAGCCGACCCGTGACAGACGTTGTCCTGTCAAATTTTAAAAATAGCATGTAGGAAAAAGCGATTTCAGGCAACTTCCAATTCTTTCCTTAAAAACCTTGTACTGATAAAATAAGTTACGAATTTTGGTAGAATGCGTATCATTCATTAGTCAAAACTGCGTTGCAATGACGACTAGAAGACTAAATGTTTTTAGTCTGTGATGTCAGATTTGTTACACACCAGCGCCATCTATATATTTTGCATTTATTTTATTATTTAAAATAACATTATATTTGGCACATGCCCACATTTTGCAGTAGTTAGCATTCCATACGTGACAGGTTGCAAGCCCATCGCCGCTTATAAGAATACTAATACCTCACGATGTTTTCCTTCACCGTTTTGAGCTCGTGTTTTCGATGCGCATATATAATTTTTTCGAACAGAAAAATCCATTGATGCACGCTGGTATTTGAACCCACGACCTTCGAAATGAAAGTCGTGGTACCTCCCACTCGGCCAAGACGGCTTTTATTATTAATACTAGCTGGACCCGCGACAGACGTTGTCCTGTCTAAATTAAAATAATAACATAGAAAAAAGCACTTTTACTAATTATTAATTTAATATTTTAAATAATATAATATTTTATTAATTTTTTGAATTTTACAATTTTTCATTCTGATTTCTCTGCATAAAAGTATAACGTTCGATAATAAACTTTAACGCCCCTTTTTACTCCCTTAAGGGATGAAAATCAAAAAACACTTAAACACGTTTCAAATAAAAATGGCAGAGTTTTATACAAACTTTCCTCCCCTATTTCACCCCATTAGGAGTAGAATTTCGGAAACCCGTTCTTATAGGATGCCTACGTCATACAATGAACTCACCCAGCCCAAAGTTTCAGGTCTCTACGATCAGCGGTTTAGGCTGTGCGTTGATACTGTTGATAGTCAGATTGATCAGATTCAGGACAAAGCATTTTATAGGTATAGATTAGTGTTATTAGTTAGCTAATTAATAGTGATTTGATTATTTGTGCTAGCCCTTACTATTATTACTTATTCTTGCACACTGTAGTATTCGAAGTATGCCCCGCGACTACTGCGTACAAGCGCTGGCGCAGTTGATGCAAGGGTATGGATCTGGGGTCGTGATGGAGCTGTTCCGTGACGTCATGACTTCGGAGAGAATCGTCAGGTTGGTCCAGTGCTTTAGATCAGGGGGTCTACTCTCGAAAACGATCAACGATATCGGCACAAACTGTATTTTAAAAGTTAGAACGACCGACATTGCTTTAGACAATTGCTATCTTTCATTCTACTACGACAGACGGTGATTTCTGAGAGTGCGGATTGAATGAATATATCGGAGCACTGTCACTGTCGTCGATAATTTCAAATCGTTTTACAGAGTAGTAGGGGCCCAGACTTCTTCTATCTATACCTACAATTCTAAAAAACCTGGCCAAGTGCGAGTCGGACTCACGCACGAAGGATTCCGTACCCATTATCTATAAAAAACGGCAAAAAAAACACGTTTGTTGTACTAAAAACAGAATAAAATAAATATTTAAGTGGGGCTCTCATACGTGTTTTTTTTGCCGTTTGCCGTTTATTAAAGACAATGGTACGGAACCCTTCGTGCGCGAGTCCGACTCGCACTTGGCCGGTTTTTATATAAACATTAAACACCCTTCTTTTTGTATCGGGTGTTAAAAACTGCTAAAATACATTATTCTTTTATTCATAGACTGAACGAGACTCCATTGTCGCCATCCGAGTTTTTGGAACCACTTATTGAGAAGGGATTGGAACCTTTAACAATGGAGGTGAGGGATATCTCGTGTGGTGATAGGGAGTAAATAAGATAAACAAACTATAATCCTAATCACTACATAGTATAAAACAAAGTCGATTTCTCTGTCCCTATATCCCTATGTAAGTATGCTTAAATCTTTAAAACTACGCAACGGATTTTGATGCGGTTTTTTTAAATAGATAGAGTGATTCAAACGGAAGGTTTATATGTATAATACATGCATAATATAGTAGACACTGATAATTTTAGAGGTTTCTAATGTGATGTCATAAATAAACACATTTTTTGCGCTTACATTGCAAACGCTGGCTGAACCCCACGAGATATATCAAAATAATGTACTACAGTATGTTATTAGAAATGTCTTACGCACAGCGAAGCGGGCTCGGGTCAGCTAGTAATATTATAAATGCGAAAGTTTGTAATAAGGCTGCTATGTTTGTTCCCTAATCAAAAATAAACGACAAAACGGATTAAGATGAAATTAGCTGTAGTTTAGCCTATGTCACTCTCACAATTGAGACGAATCCAACGACACCTCTTATGTTGTTATCCGTCAAGTCGTTTGGGCTGTAGAGGTGTGCCATACAAATGGACATACATACATAAATACATACACTCTAAAAACATTACCCGACTGCGCCAGGAGGTGGCGCTGTCGGGTAATAAGCTGTTCTATTTCTATCACACAAACAAACATACATACAACTAGCAGACCCGCTAAAGATTTTGTCCTGTCCAAACTTCAACAATCGCATAGAATAGACTGAATGTTTTTAGTCAGTGATGTCAGATTTGTTGCACACCAGCGCCATCTATACCAAAATCATCCCATTAGCGTTTTTTTAGTCTATTATTTATTCGGGCAGTATATCTACATCTACAGCAAATTTCAACTTAATCCGTTTTGTGGTTTAGGCCTGATTGAGACACGAGCATACAAACAAACTCACAAACTTTCGCATTTATAATATTATTAGGATTTATGGATGATAATTGAAATCTTGTTTAAAATTTCAGGATTATCAGGAGTACATGAACTTCTATTTACAAAACTCACCAATAAAAGCTGATAGAGAAGAATTCGAACTCATAAACATATACAGAGAAGTGGCGTACAGAAAACTGTCAAAGAAAAAAGCAGAAAAATAACTTTAAGGAACCCTAAGGAAACTATTTGTGGTTGTTGTCATCTGTACTAATATTATAAATTCGAAAGTAACTCAGTCTTGACTATCTGTCTATTTGTCTGTCTGTGACGTTATCACGGCAAATCAACTCGCTGGGCCGATTGTAATTAAATTTCATATAGAGAGAGTTTAAAGTCTTGGAACGGACATAGGCTACTTTTTTTAGGGTAAAAACGGGACCGTATTTAGACTTCGCTGTCCGTCTGTCCGTGTGTGTACGTCTGTCCGTCTGTCTTTCACAGGGCTGTATCTCATTAAACGTGATAGCTAAACAGTTGATCACAGGTGATGTATTTCTGTTGCCGCTATAACAACAAATACTAAAAACAGAATAAAATAAATATTTAAGTGGGGCTTTCATACATGCAACAAACGTTTTTAGCCTCTTTTATAGATTATGGTACGGATTCTTTCGTGCGCGAGTCCGACTCGCACTTGGCCGGTTTTATTTAATGTTTATTTTATTTTCAGCAATATATAATGTTTTATGATAAAGTCGTCTAAAATCTTAGCGTAATCCTACCTAGATAAAACTGGTGTAGCATGTTTGTGATTAGGCGTGCAATTTCAAATCGTCACAAAGGGAAATACCTATCACTACATAGTATAAAGCAAAGTCGCTTTCCGCTTCCCGCGTCTGTATGTAATATGTAATATGTATGTATGTATGTTTGCTTATATCTTTAAAACTACACAACAGATTTTGATGCGGTTTTTTTTTATAAATAGAGTGATTCAAGAGGAAGGTTTATATGTATAATACATGCATAATATAGTAGAGAAACACTGATAATTTTAGAGGTTTCTAATGTGATGTCGTAAATAAACACATTTTTTTGCGCTTACATTGCAAATGCTGGCTGAACCCCACGAGATATATCAAAATAATGTACTACAGTATTGTATACATTAAAAACGTCTACAAAAAAGTCCACGATGGTATTAGAAATGTCTTACGCACAGCGAAGCGGGCACGGGTCAGCTAGTAAATAATAAAATAAATAAATATGTAGGATCACGACTGTATTCCCTAAATACGGTAGATATAATCTTATCAGTTCCGCAGGCGCTCAGATCCTTTGAAGATGTCTAGTGGGGGTAGTCAGAGGCACGTCAACACATTATATTTTATTAGCACATGCCCGCATTTTGCAGTAGTTAGCATTCCATACGTGACAGGTTGCAAGCCCATCGCCGTCCACTGAAAGCAGTGGCGGATTTACACATTTGCCGCCAGTAGGCAGTTACACCCCCTCACAATCCAACGATTTAGTTAATAAATAAGTGGTGTAATGAAAAATGGTGCACGTGAACCTAATAACAATAAATAAATATTTTTTTATTAAATTCCTGTAAGACTGGCCAGATTGGCCAAATTTAGCTAGAGATCGAGATGTGTGGAAGGTAGGGAGGGAGGCATCTGTCCTGCAGTGGGACGATAAAGGCTAAAACAAATAAGATGTTTGAAAAATATAACCCAAATTTGCCGCCCCCTAAAATCTGCCGCCCTAGGCCAGCCTACTCAGCTTGGTGGTAAATCCGCGACTGACTGGGTACTGACTGGGTAACATTCGCATCGAGCATGTACGCATTGAGCATGTTTGCTGTCTTCAAAAAATCGGCGTAACATCATCGTTGGACGGGGTAAATGTATTTTAATATTTTATTCTACCACTTTGTTGACTTATATGTAATGTATATTCATGCCAAATTACAGCTTTCTAGCACTTAATAGTCTCTGAGCTAAGCTGCGGACAGACGGACGGACATGGCGAAACTACAATAATGGTTTCTTGTTGGCTCGAAACCCTAAAAAGGAATCTTGTGGGAAAAGCTAGAAAGCATTTGCAGCATTTTTTTCAGTCAGTATTATTAATATCATTAAAAAGTTTTGTTCTTAAAATATTACATTACGTTAGGTATAATATAAGTGAAGTTCACGAGCATAATCCAAGTGTTTCTTGCTGTGTTCAAACAATTAGATGTTTAAAATTGCAGGTTTCTGCAATTTTATTGCTTTTCTTTACATCAATACTTCTGTAGGTACTAAAGAAATAAATAAATATTGGCGGACTTTACACACAACACCATCTAGCCCCAAACTAAGCAAAGCTTGTACTATGGGAACCAGATAACTGATAGAATACCTATTTACTATTTTTTTGTAAATACATATGTATATGATATACATAGTAACACCCAGACACAGAACAAACATCTATGTTCATCACACAAATGTTTGCCCTGGGTGGGGATCGAACCCACAACCTACAGCGTAGAAGGCAGAGTTACTACCAACTAAGCTAATGAATTTAGCATCACAAAAACACATGCAAGTCCGTTACGAATTCCAAATGATGGTCACCCCAATCGTTGGTGATCAAGGAAATATTTAGTTTATAAATTATGAAAACAAAATAAACAACTTCAGTCGTTCTAATCTGTTCACAAAAATGGTGCGTTTTGTAAACTATTTAGTGTTGTTTATTTTATTAGCAAGATGCTCGGGTATGTAGTTACTGTTTTAATATCTTTATACTTAAACTAGCTGGACTCGCGACAGACATTGTCCTGTCCAAATTTTAATAAGAATTCTGTTATTTCTGTAGAGCGTTAAAAAATTTGCAGCTTTGTAATTATCCAGCCGAAAACCGTGCTGGGCATCCGACAGTTGACAATTTACCTGACTGTAGATGCATCGATGCAGAATAGACTCCAAAATCTTTGCGCACGATGACAATACAGCAATTGGCCGATAACCCCCCACATCTCATCCCCATTCCTCAGGGTACATACACGATTCTAGGATGAGATTATACAAGTGCAATTGTGGACTTATTAACGCGTTAATAAGTACACTCCTTAAATACAAAAGGAGGTATTCCATTCGGGGCCGTAAGAAAATGTAGGCTTTAGATTTTTAAAGGCTATTTAGGCACGACTGTAATCCCCTAGTACGGTAGACATCCTCTCAAATATCCAGACTCTTAGATCCTTTGAAGATGTCTAGTGGAGGTAGTCAGTACTATAATCAACTATGTAAAATAACTACTAAGTAATATTGTATAATTGAACAATCAATATAAGCAAGCATAGCATAATCATTTTGTTATTATTTTGTATTATTTTTAAGCTCTAAAATTAAAATAAACTAGCTACGTGCGAGTCGGACTCGCGCACGAAGCGTTCCGTACAATTATCTATAAAAAACGGGAAAAAATATCACGTTTGTTGCATGGAGCCCCACTTAAATATTTATTTTATTCTGTTTTTAGTATTTGTTGAGATATAGCCCTGTGACAGACGGACAGCGAAGTCTTAGTAATAGGGTCCCGTTTGTGCCCTTAGGGTATGGAACCCTAAAAAATGGTTACAAAATTTCTTAACTATAGATTTTAACATACGTGTTTATCACGTAAAGGTTAGGTATAGTTGCCGTGTTGGCCGAGTGGGATGTATCTCGACTTTCAATCTGAAGGTCGTGGGTTCGAATCCCGGCGTGCATCAATGGACTTTTCTATTCGAAAATTTATGCGCGTTTTTATGCGCATCAAAAACACGTGCTTACAACGGCGAAGGAAAACATCATGAGGAAACCAGTTAGTGTTTTTGTTTTTTTTCTTTGTTCATAAGCGGCGATGGGCTTGCAACCGGTCACGTATGGAATGCTAACTACTGCAAAATGTGGGCATGTGCCAAATATAATGTTTGGACGTGCCTCTGATTAGCATTATGTACATTTATTATTTTATTAGAAATATTTATTCTAACATAATAGTTAATTTAGTTTTTTAATTATATTAAACATAGTTTAAGCTGATCACATTCAAATACTGTTAAGGCACTTTCACAAGCTGTTTCATTTTGCACTGTGAATATTACAATTTGTATATTTTTTGTTATTATTATAAATTGTATAATTAAGAATATAATATAATATAATTAAGTAGTATAAAAACCAATCTATTATAAAATAACCCTCGTATTCAAGAACGATACAGTGAGAACACGCACCCACAGTGGACGAAATCTTTTTTCATAAAAATCACTTTATGTGTTGTGCGACACTGCATAGTGTGACTAGAGGCACATTGTAGTGTGCCTCTAGCCAAAGTTGAGCTCTAAAGGCACACGGTAGTGTGTGCCATAGTGCCGCTCAACACATAAAGTGATGTTTATGAAAAAAGATTTCGTCCACTGTGGGTGCGTGTTCTCATAGTGTCGTTCTTGAATACGAGGGTAAGGTACTAACAGTTTTTTTTTTTTTTATTATTCCCATTTCAATGATTATACGAGTAGATTTGTATGTTTGTTTGAAAATTAATCACGTAAAACTAAGTATAAACCAATTTTGATTAAATTTGATATATTTCTACCTACAATCTAAACTCATAACCGGTTATTAGTAGAAAAAGTATAAACTACTCTTGTACGAGTATTAAAGCATATTATTGTCTCAAACTTGTATGATAAGGCGTAGCTTCAAATAGTTCCAAAGACATTTCAAAGTAATTTTTGATTTTGTTAATAAATACTTTTTGTCTTTGGCTTTGACTTTGACAATAACAAGGGCTCAATAAACCTTAAGGCCGTGGGCCCATGTCTGCGGTGCGGCGTCTTAAACCAAGAAAAGGTGTGATTCCGTGCCATCAAAAGGCGCGATGCCGCGCCTTGAAAAACCGCGACGCCGTGCCGCGGAATGGCGACATACACGGCATAAGACGTGAAAAATGTCAACATTATATTCTTTTGTTTCTTACCTTATAGTTAAACCTTCATGGCGCGTCGCCGCGCCTTTAAAAGGCGCCCAACGCCGTGCATGGCATCTATCCGCGGCACGGCGTCGCGCCTTCTGATGGCGCGGCGTCACAAATTTTCATGGTGGAAGGCGCCGCACCGCAGACATGGGCCCACGGCTTAAGGACATTCCTCGGTGTTTTAATCAACACTATTGAAATTTATAGTGATAGGTACATTCTGACGAAGACAATACATATCCTGTTAGTTTAGATATCATAACCATAAGTAGTACTACTTTTTTTTATACATACATACATAATACATTCCCGGACACAGAACAAACATCTATGTTCATCACACAATCTACCTACTACGCAGAAGGCAGCGTTATTACCAACTGAGCTGTGATTGTGAGTGAATCGATTTAAAAATCGCAATACGCTCGCCAGTTTGTACGCTGGACTGCTAAAAGAGCGTCTGACCGCCTTATAACAGAATAAATAACAACACTTTGAAGTAGGTCTCCATTCATTAATGCCATTGGAACACACAGTGGCAGAACAGGAGGTAAACAGAGGCAACTATAAGGTTTCCGATCATTATAGGGAAACCAATCTTCAGGAACTCCAGGAAGGTGAACCGGTATCCGTGTTGCTCAGCCACACCGGCGCATACCACGTTTGCGCTTGCGCCGATTAGGGTACCATTACCTGAAACAACCCGTCAACAATATTATGCCACGAATACACTTTGGAGCAGCTTGTCCCGCAACATAGTGCGCAACATTCAATCTACGTTACGCTGCTGCAACGATGCATGCACAGTGTCTCGCAAAATTTTACGTGACCCGCACACTTCTTCGGGCAACATTTCTATAAACATTGAGTAGTGTGGCCTGTAAAAAACAACATTGTTCCCTAAACTTAATCGAACTATTTACTACGGAGTTCCGTTGTGAGTGTCCATTGAACAGCTCCTGACTCCATTTTTAGATCAGCTCGCTGTCACCATAATATTGTATTGTACCAAAGTATTGTATTGTCACCTGCACTAAAGGTGTATGCATAATTTCAGCTAAATCTGATACCAACAGAGGGTTGAAAAATGGTTTACAAATTTTTACGGACAATTTACAAACGAACAAACAAACAAACACACGAACAGTGCAAGTTGAATAAAAAAGCTTATAAAAACAAAAATACAATGTTTTCTCTTTATAATAATAATGAAGTAACATCAGTCTTTAGCGCGAGTAGCATTTTATTGTAGTATAGAATAAATACTAGTTAAGATTACCACCAAGACAAGCGCCGAAGCTCAGGGCCCATGCGAGGGGAGCCAGAGGCAATTCCAGACCGCCGGGCGCGGATAGCGCAGCAATCACGCGCACCATCATAGTCGACAGTGGAATGTTGTCGACAAACGCAGAAGCTAAACCTGAAACCTGAAAAAAGTGTTTTGTTTGTATAAATTTATAGGTACGGTTTTTTATTTATAGGTACGGAACCCTTCGTGCGCGAGTCCGACTCACACTTGACCGGTTTTTTATGTTGTGCAAAGTGTATTTACACAGAATACGTGAAAAAAAACCGGCCAAGTGCGAGTCGGACTCGTGCACGAAGGGTTCCGTACCATTATCTATAAAAACGGCAAAAAAAACACCTTTGTTGTATGGGAGCCCCCCTTAAATATTTATTTTATTTTTCTTTTAGTATTTGTTGTTCTAGCAGCAACAGAAATACATAATCTGTGAAAATATCAACTGTCTAGCTATCACGGTTCATGAGATACAGCCCTGTGACAGACAGACGGACAGCGAAGTCTTAGTAATAGGGTCCCGTTTTTACCCTTTGGGTACGGAACCCTGAAAAAAGGCTATTTTTTTCGTAATTAGAATTATGGTCTCAATACCCTATTTCAGTTTTCGGGAGTAGTCCTAATACACCCTGTATATATAAGTTTGAACATACCCATAGTACTAGCATTAGCGCTACGGCTAGACGGGATTCTTCATTCACTTGTAGAATAAGCGATTCTGTCATATTGCCTATCCATTGGATAAGGCCTAACTTGGCGAGAGTCTGAAATAAGTAACATGTAAATTAAAAGGTTTTCTGTTGAAAAATATTTATTCAAGACAAGCTTTTGTAAAATCCTCATTTGATCTAGAAATCAGGAAGGTTAGCACGAATCACTATCGTATCAACAACTTATACTTATTGTATTACTAGCGACCCGCCTCGGCTTCGCACGGGTAGCATGTTATTATACATATAAACCTTCCTCCTGAATCACTCTATCTATTAAAAAAAACCGCATAAAAATCCGTTGTGTAGTTTTAAAGATATGAGCAAACATACATACATACAGACGCGGGAAGCGGAAAGCGACTTTGCTTTATACTATGTAGTGATAAAAATTCAAATTTTGTCAATTACTGGAAGATACGATTGTGATACCATAGTGGATCGTGCCACAGGCCACAGAGCGCACTATCACCTGTCACATAATATTACATAGGTTTAAAGAATTTTATTTCTCATAAAAACACAGAGTTCACTTAAAATGAGATACAAAAATAACACATAAATATTGCGTTTTAAATGATTACACCTAAGGGCCTAGTACAGTTGGTATATTTTTAAATAGATCGATAAGTTAAACGCATACAATTAACACTAATACAACAATAAAATATACAAAACAAAACAAAATAGGTTAACATACTACATAGAGTGGTTACCAAGATAACAGAAATTAATAGATATGATGAGGGTAGGTAAACACTAGCTAAACTATCATTCAACATTGTCATTGGAACTAGAAAGGAATGAAAAGTTTTTACTCAATCGTAAAATTTCGGTGTGAGTGTCCCTTGAACAGCTCCTGACTCCATAATCAGATCAGCTCGCTGTTACCACATTATTGTATGATGATAATCAAACTAAAGGTGTGTACAAAATTTTAGTTCAATCAAAATTTTAGACAAATAGTCGAAAAATGCTTTGCAAATTTTGACGGACAACTTACGAATAAATAAAACATACAAACAAATATACGAACGGTTTAAGTTAAATAAAAGCTTGTAAAAATGTTTATGTAACTGTTAATGCAGCAACCCAGTCTTTAGAAGGAATGTTTGTCGAATCAACCAATGCAATGTAACAAATGGGGCATTCCACGTGAAGCGGACAAGCAAAAAAAGAGGTGGATTTTGTTTATATTCCGGTCAATTACATTTATTAATAGCAGACATACATAATATAATGTTCAATTTTTTTTTTTCGTGTGAAGCCTATTTGCTGAATTGCTTCAAAAAAATTGAAAAATTTTGAGCAGTCATTTTCGACCGTTGATATTGGCATTAGTGAATTTATTATTAAATTAAATTACACTGATTTTGAATAGTAAAAAGGATGTTCTTTTTAAATTTTAAGCCAAATTTGTTTTTTTTTTTTTTTTGTACATAAAACCGGAAGTAAGCATTTCAAATCAGATTTTCAGAAACTTCGACATATTTTTTATTTATTTTATTATTATTATAACTTCAAATTAAAGCTTTAAGTTTATTTTTATTTCCCCAAAAAAAATATAACGTGATCGTCATTAGTTTCGGAGTTACATTAAATATGGTACCAAGCCGTCGCATGGAGCGCCATGAGGAACACAGTCACATACCCGCAGCCCTAATGACGTAAGCTCACTGATAATCGTAATCGGCTTTAAATATTCCATAGTCTTTTGAAAGTTATACTATGAGAATTTAACCAATCCAACAAATCAAAAATCATGAGCAATTCTCGAGTTATAAGTAGTGTTGTTATAAAGCCGACTTTGTTTTGTCTAATAGATTTGTAGACATTTTATACAGCGCCATGTAGCTCCAAACTAAGCAAAGCTTGTACTATGGGAACCAGATAACTGATAGAATACCTACATGCATACTTTTTTTGTAAATACATCTTGTAATACATTACATTACTCGGAACATACATCTATGATCATCACGTAAATGTTTGTCCTGCGTGGGAATCGAACCCAAAACCAGTTGGTAGTGGCTCTGCCTTTTGCGCTGTTAGATGTGGGTTCAGTCCCCACCCGGGGTTAATATTTATGTGATGTACAGTACGTATTAAATGTTTGTTCTGTGTCTGGGTGTTAGTAAATATCATTAGGTACCTATATGTTTAAGTATTCTATCAGTTATAGTTAGTTCCCATAGTACAAGATTTGATTAGTTTTGGGGCTAGATGGCGCTGTGGTGCTGTGTGCTGTGTGTAATATTTATTAATTTATAGTTTGAAATTACCTCCATCATAACGAACAGAGCTGCGAAGAAAAGAAGCGTAGACCATTCAACTCTTGCCAGGATCGGCTCCAGGTCTTCTCTCTCCGCTAAAAGCAGAAGGAGTAATGCACCAAGCAGTGCTGTCCACCCGAGCGACAGCCTCTCTGAAAAGAACGTACAAATATGGGGTCTCACTTCCAAGAAAATTCTAGTTCAAATATGTTTCTTATACCTATATAATATATCTTCTTATTTATACACTGGCCTCTTTAGAGTTAAGCACTACACGTACACGTTTCAAATTGCAATTTCTTCTAAAATTTGTAATCAAAAATATTACATAGGAAATTTTAATAAATTTCTTTGTAGTTATAGTTTACATTAATAACGTTTTTAACTTTAAAAAACATAAAAACCTAAAGATAGCCATTATGAACTTACTGTCAAAAAACTCAATTAACATTTAAAAGTACGCCTTAATTACATTTGAATAACTAGAATTATCTCCTCGGGCTCTGAAAACAGCTTCGAGTCGGTTTGGCATACCGAAGATGAGATGAAAGCTTGTTTTTAAAAATATAATATTCTCATATATAAAAATGATTGCTGTTCGTCTCGCTAAAACTCAAAAACGGCTGGACGGATTTGGTTAATTTTGGTTAAAATATTAAAATATTTAAAATAAATATTTAAAATATTCCATAAACGTGAGAAAACATGGAAAAAATGCGAGGACAATACTAAAAACAACATTTTTCTTTTTTTATACAAACTGTTTCTGCCTTTCAAAAATGTTGGTATTCATCCCGTTCGGTACGGTTGACTCGGGTCAAATTGAAGACGTATTAAATTAAGGGTTTCGAATAGACAACATTATATTTATATCCGCAATTATCGCATATGATTTAATAATTTCAGAACGGGAACGGGAACGGGAACTTAAGGCGCTCCCAGTCGACGATTGTTTTTGTTCGAAACGAAAAAATAAATACTTGTGAACAAGCCACATCTCCTATTTTATAATGTATAGTATATGTGAATTAAGATGTACCCATCTTTAATCACTTCTATAAATAATCCTACCGACCGCTGCAATGACGACAAACACACGTCGGCGCGTGGTCCGCCTTAGCTTTTCGAATAAATTAATGATATAAATTATGTATAATTACTTATCAAAAATCTATTCTAATAGAAATCTAGATCTACATATTACCTATCTTTAACAATAAATCACAAGTTGATTTTAATAGTAGGTATATAAAATATTTCGATCATAAATTCTAAAACGTATCATTTTGAAATAATATCTTTATCGTTTCTGCTATTATGTTTTCAGCTTAATAGAAATCTAGGTAGGAACCTGAAGTAATATACTTATAAAAATAGGAGATGTGGCTTGTTCAGAAGTATTTCTTTTTTCGTTTCGAAAAAGAGCAATCAGCGACTGGGAGCCCCTTAAACTAACACAACATCTGGTAATTCCTAAGCGGTAAAATAACCGTTGGGGTAGCTAGTTTTTATATATTATTGACTTACGTAATTCAGGGATAGCATGTAGGAAGAACACGATGACCACAAATGTTACGCAAACTGCCGACTTGATGAGTAACTGCTTATCCCTGATGCGGTACTGGAAATAAGATAAATACAAATACTGAAGGCACTGAAAACCATGCTTAAAAAGCCTGAACCTTATGACATTTCTGTACCGATATGAAAAAAACGCAATAATAGCAATAATAGCTGCTAATTAACTGAATCTAAAAAAAAAAATATTATTTGCTAAATTGTTTTTTTCAATGATTATTTTTCAGGATGCATACTGCATAGTCTGAACATCCAGTTTCTGAATCTTTGCGGTAGTATTTACGAAAAGGATCATCGAAAAAAAATATAGGCACTTGCGCCGTGTTTGTTGCCTCATTCATCTAGACGTTTCAAAGTGATCCTTGTTATTTTTATTGAAATAGTAGCTGTACTCTGCGGTTTCACTCGTGTTTAACTTAAATTCACGTATAGTACACGGTACATCATAATGTATGCATTATGTTCTAGCCAGCGCACGTGGATAAAGCGATTCGATAATGATTTTTCTTTCAACTTACTTTACAAATATCAAGATTTTAGGCTAACCAACAACTTTAGTATAATACTAAACAGCCTATAGCCTTCTTCATGAATTTGGCTTTTGTACGCAAAATTTTTTTTTCAAATCCGACTGGTCGTTCCAGACGCGATCCAAACGCGTTAAAACAAACATACTCTTCAGCTTTATTATATTAGTATACCCAGACTAGATACACCTTTGACTTTAAATTCGAAGGTCGTGCGTGGGTTCGATCATTAATGGATTTTTGAACTGTCGGGCGCGTGCTGGTATTAGTGGCAAGTCCAAGCGAATTTACCTTTTGTTTCATGTTGGCTAAAGTTGAGCAGAACCGAGGATCTGATTTAGAAGGGCCGCCCTTTGCCTCTCTTCTTGCTAAAGCTGCGTTCAGCTTGTCTACCTGAAAACATAAGTTTTCAGTTGAAAAATATTTTTTTAAGACAAGCTTATGTAAAAACCTCTTTTGAGCAAGAAATCAGAGCAGCGCGTTATCACCTGTCATTGGAACTTGACAGGTATGAAAAGTTTTTACTAAATCGAACTATTTACAAAGGAGTTCCGTTGAGTGTCTGTTGTACAGCTCCTGACTTCTTCATCAAATCAGCTCGCTGTCACTAATTACTGTATTGTCACCAGAACTAAAGGTGTAGGCAAAATTTCAGAACAAGAAAAAGTTTTGACGGATAATAATTTACCTACAAACAAAATACGATACGAATAGTGCAAGTTATATAAAAGTTTGTAAAAAGTAAAGCTTTTTACATAAATTCGATTATTTTTACAGCAACACGCGACTAAGCTAAGAGAATAGGTAGGTAGGTATGTAGTATAGGTATTCACAAACAATATTGTTACAAATCAGAAAAATTATCGACGATTAAAAGATTTATACCAGAAAGCACAAAAAAATAGGAGCACGACTGTAATCCCCAAGTACGATAGATATCCTCTCAGATCTCCTGGCGCCCTGATTCTTGAAGATGTCTAAAAGGATTAAACAGAGGCACGTCCAAACATTACGTATGGCCTTAGAGCAACACGGGCTTCCTACGGAAGGGAGTAGTCTTAGCGGTAGATTACTATTAAAATAGTTCTGGCGTTTGTTGCGGGGGGGAAATGTGCACACAAGTGCAGTTCCGCACACTTACATGCAAAAACAAAACTGCCAACTGGCTGGAATGATGACGTTTACACATAAACAATCCAACAATACACTAATAATTCGTGTACAGATGACTCACACATTGACATTGCACTCAAAATGTGTATGCCAACTTGGGCTTGAACTTTGACAGAGAGGACCGCGGCGAATGGCTACTCCCTTCCGTAGGAAGCCCGTGTTGCTCTAAGCGTATGGCACATGCCCACATTTCGCAGTAGTTAGCATTCTACATAATTATATTAAATTTATTAAATTTGTTAATAAATATCCAGGTATAATTCCAAAAACATGTTGTTTTTAGGGTTCCGTACCCAAAGGGTAAAATCGTAACCCTATTACTAAGACTTCGCTGTCCGCCTGTCTGTCTGTCCGTCCGTCCGTCCGTCTGTCTGTCACAGGGCTGTATCTTATGAACCGCGATAGCTAGACAGTTGAAATTTTCACAGATTATGTATTTCGGTGGCTGCTATATATAATATATAAACAACTATATATAATATATATAATATATAATATACAAATACTAAAAACAGAATAAAATAAATATTTAAGGGGGGCTCCCATACAACAAACGTGATTTTTTTGCCGTTTTTATAGATAATGGTACGGAACCCTTCGTGCGCGATTCCGACTCGCACTTGGCCGGTTTTTTTTTTTTTAAATATAGCTCTCTTCTTTAGTATTGTTTGTGAATACGTGGTAGCCCTTTAGGGCCTGTTTCACCGAGTGCCGATTGAAGAAATCTGACAGATATAATGGTAACCCTTTTTCCTCCTTTGTGATTCCCACTAAGGACAAGAATTAGTGCGATGGACATAGATGTTTGTTCTAACACACTACACCTACCTTTAGCTTTAGATTATACCGAACTCTTAGGTTTTAGAGGGTAGTTATAGTTTAACTAAATATAATAAAAAATAACTATTAGATTGCTTGGTCAGCATTTGGTGAAAGAGGCCCTGTGAAACCTTTTTCTCAAGTGCTCTCCTCACGATATCCTCGTCCCGCGAGTAGTTTGACAAAGAGGCAGCAGCGCGTCTCCACACAGCTATTTCTTGACGCATTTCTAGAAAAAAACAGGTTTCTGTAGAAAAATATTTTTTAATGACAAGCTTTTGTAAAATCATTTAAACCATCGAGCACCAGCGCGCTATCACCTGTCACATCATATAACATTGTCATCGGAACTTGACAAGTATGCAAAGTTTTTACTCAATCGAAGTATTTACTAAGGAGTTCCGTTGTGAGTGACTGTTGAACATAAGCTCGATCAAAATGCAGTGAATTAATTTGAAGTGAACAAACCTTGTATATCCCTAGGGACACTGTGTCGCAGCTTGCTTATGTCACGGTACATGTATCGAAGCTGAAAGTAGGTTTGCACAGCCACCATCAGGATGCCTACCCCCATGTGCAGGGTAAAGTTAGTAAAATTAATGTTCTGCGAAAGAAAAAGTTGTTGTTTGTTATCTATATACTTACAAAACTAAAACCATCGTGGTTGTTAATCATTTTAAATATAAATACGGCTAATTACCACGTTTTATCTTGTTTTGACGTTTCGATACAATTTAGATGCTCTTCATCATCGCCCGCGACCGCGATCAACAACAAATTAAAACGTAATTAACCGAATTTCTAGATAAAATCTTTACACTTCGTTTACCGCCCGATGACCTATATTTGTATAGCTTTTTGGGCCTCTATTCTGCGAAACGATTTCGACATTATCAACGACAGTGACAGTTGCTCCGATAATTCGGTAGAACCGCACTCTTAAACTCGATTTACATCTGACGAGCGAATGCTCATTCTATTCCCACTCTTTTATCCACTCAAGCGTCCGATCGGACAAAAACATCATAAAAGACAATGATTTACCCGCCACCTTGGACAGCTGTCCAAAAGGACTTCACCGCCATAATTACGTTGTAGGGATGCCTACAGCTATAGTTGGTTCTAACAAAAACTACTAGATGGCGCAGAAATAAATAATGGCATTGGTAGAATATTTTTCGTCCTATCCATGGCAACAATTTTTTTGCGCATTCAATTAAAAAAGTTGATATCTCGCCGCCATTATGTGTTTTGATGAATTTTGGTGCACGGATGACGTAAAAAATGCAGTAATTAGTTATTTTCCTCTACTTATTTCCTTGACGCTTGAGTGGTTAACTAGAGCATTATTTTGTTGTTCTGTCTGCGTTCACATAGATTCTATGGAATATTCTAAGAATGCTCGCTCGCTTAATGTAAACGGCACTAGAGCGAGCGAACAATTTCTTAGAGCGTTCTTGAGTGTTCGGACGTGCTCGCTTCCTGGAGCGGTCTATTCAAATTCAAAGTGCTCTTGTGTTCTAGCGATTTGAATAGGTACATACATTATTGATTGAATTATAGAGCATTCGCTCGTCTGATGTAAATCGACCTTGATCTTGTGCGAGAATTCTAATTCTTGGTTCTCATTCTTGCTCGTTGATATTTCGGTGTAAACGTTAAAAACAAGCTTTTATTTACATGAAAAGATCAAGAGAGAATGCTCTTGTTCTAGTTCTAGCTCTTTGATTGTTTGGTTTAACCCACCCACCTTTAAAAATTGTCATGTTTGTAGCAGTAGTCAGAGGTCCCCTTCAAAATAGGTACCTACTGCTACAAATATTATATTTGGCAAAGAGCTAAGGATTATTTCTTTTTGTGATGAACTTAGATGTTTGTTCTGTGTCTAGATGTTAAAGTTATATTATAAGTATTTGCAAAAAAAAAGTATTATAAAAGTATTTACAATTTTTTTTTAAAGTTTATAAGTATTCAATCAGCAATCTGGTACTATAGTAAAAACTTTACGTAGTTTGGAGACTAGACGGCGTTGTGTAATGTCAATAAAAGGATTATTACCGCATTAAGTATAGAAGGATGGGTAGCTATGATCACATTTGGTGGATCACCCACTGGCGTAGCGGCGCCGCCGACATTGCTGAAGATCACCATTGACATGAGAACGGGCACTGGGTTCAGTTCCATCACTTCGCACAACCTAGAAGTATAAACCAATGGGAATATTATTAAGACGCTGCCAGTCGACGATTATTTTTGTTCGAAACGAAAAAAGAAATACTTGTGAACAAGCCACATCTCCTATTTTATAATGTATAGTATATGTGAATAAAGATGTACCCATCTTTAATCACTTCGATAAATAATCCTACCGACCGCTGCAATGATGACAAACACACGTCCACGCGTGGTCCGCCTTAGCTTATCGAATAAATTAATGATATAAATTATGTATAATTACTTATCAAAAATCTATCCTAATAGAAATCTAGATCTACAATATCTTTAACAATAAATCACAAGTTGATTTTAATAGTAGGTATATAAAATATTTCGATCATAAATTCTAAAACGTATCATTTTGAAATAATATTTTTATCGTGAAAAGTTTCTGCTATTATGTTTTCAGCTTAATAGAAATCTAGGTAGGAACCTGAAGTAATATACTTATAAAAATAGGAGATGTGGCTTGTTCAGAAGTATTTCATTTTTCGTTTCGAAAAAGAGCAATCAGCGACTGGCAGCCTCTTAAGTACCTATCAAAATGCGAATCACAATAATGTAATAATTAACTGACGAAACGAGAGGAGGTTCTCAGTTCAACATGTTTATTTATATTTTTTGTTGCTTTTTAGGGTTCCGTACCCAAAGGGTAAAAACGGGACCCTATTACTAAGACTTCGCTGTCCGTCTGTCTGTCAATGGGCTATATCTCATGAACTGTGATAGCTAGACAGTTGAAATTTTCACAGATTATGTATTTCTGTTGCTGCTATAACAACAAATACTAAAAACAGAATAAAATAAATATTTGAGGGGCTCCCATACAACAAACGTGATTTTTTTGCCGTTTATATAGATAATGGTACGGAACCCTTCGTGGGCGAGTCCGACTCGCACTTGACCGGTTTTTTATGTATCTTTTTTCCTGGTGATTCGAATTTAATGTTTTTTTCTATTGTCCTAATTTTGTCCCATATAAATTATATTCATGTAGGACCAATAGTTCCTTCATAAAACTTAAAAAAACACATCACACACACACACAACAGATCAGTTGACTTTTTGATGGGTCGAAACATTTACGTCTGTTGTCTTTTTAGTTTTTAAAACGTAATTATAGTTTTGTATTTATTCGAATCGAATCGAACCATCGCATCGATCGGGTTTTTTTTTAAATATTGGTGAACACTTGAAATTACATATAGCTAGTATATTATATCACCCGAAGATAAAACAAACATCTACCTACGTTCATCACAAAATATTTGTCCTTGATGGGGATCGAACCCACAACCTATAGCGTAGAAGGCAGAGCTACTTCCAACTAAGCTGTAAACCCAGTCTTATCACCTAATTCAATCAGCGCCACACTGGAGCTCTACATAGCATTAAGGAAAGGATCATTGAAAAAAATGATAGGCCTTGAATGATTCTTCTAGGTTTGGTCGCAGTGCTTCGATCTCTTATGACATTTCAAAGTGATCCTTGAGATTTTATTGCAATACCTTGACTTTGACTTAGGTTGACTTACCTAATTGTGACAGGTGTCATCAGGAGCACAGTGGTAACGTTGTCCAGGAAAGTTGAAAAGACTGCCGTAAAGAGGCACAAACAGTTGATGAGAGGCCACGTCCTGCCACCCGTCACCTAGAATCATTTATCTACTTAAATACCAGCAAGTATAGCATCATTAAGTAAAAAGCCGGCCAATTGCGTGTCGGGTCACGCGCAATGTAGGGTTTCGTAGTTTACACAGCTAACAACGTTATAATTAGTATTTTCAATGGTATTTGTACAAAAAAAATATTATTTCTTGTTCAAGTACATTCATAAGTTGGTCGTCTATTACAATTATTACTCGAAAACCTGTAACGCCAACTTAGCTGTGATAGTTTTGCTTTTAACTTCAGTCTATTATGTACTTTTACCGTGAATTTTTTCACGCCCCCAAACCAAATAATTTTGCTTTTAGGGGACTCTAACAAATATTGGCACTTTAAAGTAATATTTCACAAACGAATCCATTAACTGAAATTTTTTTTTACAAATTCAATACTTTTTAAAGACCTATCTAACAATACCCCACACTATGGGGTACGCGAGAAAAAAATAACATCCCCTCGTTAGGTGTAAGGGAGGTACCCTAAAAAAACTTGTTTTTCAAGATTTTATTCTACGACTTTGTTAACATTGCTAATATTATGTATACAGGGTGAAATCGTAAACACACGTCAAATTGATATGGGTGGTTCAGTATACGTAATAGTTTGGTTTCATGAAAAAATAATACACATTAAAAAAAAAAACAACAACTGCAAAGGCATCTTATTACACTCGCAAAGTTTTGTGTACTTAGTTCAACTAAATTAACTTGATACTTTAAATGTTTTTTATCCGAATATTATTTTTTAAATATTTTAACAAAAAAAAACACTGATATTATGAACTTATCTGAATACATTGACTTTGTCTGCATCGTTTAAATTGATTACATCAGTTGTTGTTTTTTTTTTAAATGTGTATTATTTTTTCATGAAACCAAACTATTACGTATACTGAACCACCCATATCAATTTGACGTGTGTTTACGATTTCACCCTGTATACTATACATACATGCTAAATTACAGCTTTCTAGCACTGATGGTCTCTGAGTTAAGCTGCGGACAGACGGACATGGCAAAACTAGGGTTTCTTGTAGACTACGAAACCCTCAAAAAAGTATAATCTAATGAAGATAATTTTATTCACAGCAATAAACATACATTAAACTTAAAGTAATACGTAATAGGTAGGTATAAGGTAGTATAAGGAAGTTATGATACATAGTCATCATATTCCTGCCCTAATCCTACTTAAGGCGCTCCCAGTCGACGATTGTCTTTGTTCGACTCGAAAAAATTAATACTTCTGAAGAAGCCACATCTCCTATTTTATAATGTATAGTATATGTGAATAAAGATGTACCCATCTTTAATCACTTCGATAAATAATCCTACCGACCGCTGCAATGACGACAAACACACGTCGGCGCGTGGTCCGCCTTAGCTTTTCGAATAAATTAACGATATAAATTATGTATAATTACTTATCAAAAATCTATTCTAATAGAAATCTAGATCTACATATTACCTATCTTTAACAATAAATCACAAGTTGATTTTAATAGTAGGTATATAAAATATTTCGATCATAAATTCTAAAACGTATCATTTTGAAATAATATCTTTATCGTGAAAAGTTTCTGCTATTATGTTTTCAGCTTAATAGAAATCTAGGTAGGAACCTGAAGTAATATATTTATAAAAATAGGAGATGTGGCTTATTCAGAAGTATTTCTTTTTTCGTTTCGAAAAAGAGCAACCAGCGACTGGGAGCCCCTTAAGTGGGGTCGGCACAACATGTATTATTTTTTTATTGCCCTCTATCAGCCGTCATCTCATCACTCCTTTCTTACCCTTGTTGCCGTCTTTCACACATTCCATCCATCTTTTCTTTAGCTTACCTCTTCTTCGACATCCATCAATATACAGTGTTAGGGCCCTGTACCTATATAAACAATGGATGCGCAGTAGTTAGCATTCCATACGCAAGCCCATCGCCGCATAAGAACACTAACTTTCTTTCACCATTATAATTTATCATACCTACTATTAAATACAATTGATAAATTTAAAATCCCCTGCGCTCCCGTCCGCCACAGTACGCAAACTATAAGTGAGATTCTTAAAATGACAAAAAATAGCTCCTGGGTAGGTGTTTAAAAAGTCCAAAATAAAAATGTTTCATGTTGTAGAAAAGATCTTAAAACTGGATGAAGCTATGAAACTGGAAAAAAATCAAGTAACAAACAAAATGATCGACGTTCGATCGAGCTTACTTGATACCAATCTAAAGTCTATGGATAATAGATTTTATTTTCGGTAAACAAACATCAGAAATAATAAAACAAACCTGCCGGTCTGTAGTTCGGCACCAAATCCACTTGATCAGTATCTTTTAATAATTAAATTTAATTATGTTTAGAAACTAAAAAGAAAACCAACGAAAACCGACTTTTTGATTATACAAAGATTTTCGTCGGTATTCTTTTTAAATTTTAAAACGTAATTGTCACCTCAAAAGCCAGCACAGCGAGATAATCGAATAATCCTGTCTCCGCCAAGATAGCTACTAGCAGCATCATGCTGAAGAGTAGCAGCAGGGTCTCAACGTCCAGCCAGGAGACCAGCTCAGGAAGAGTGGGCCGCGCGCCGCTTAGCGCCAGCACCGCTATGCCTAGAGAGGACGACAGAAGCGCTGCCAAGGTGCGGTTCACTATCTGTTTAAGAAAAAAATATGAAAAAAAATTAAGTCATCGCGGCAGGCCTGGCAGATGTGAAGAGCCAACTTTAGAAAATAACATCTATCGTGAAAAGTCCTATCGTATTCATGTTCTTCATTTATCTAGATTACGAGTATCTTCATATTATTACAACAACGGGAAACTCACGTAAATGATAAATTGTCAATGAGGACACCGACAATGTTTCGATTCATCTAGAGAATCTTCTTCAGGGTGAGTGGACCATTAAACGCGCGAGTATCTTTGTCATAAAAAACAAAACGAGTAAAAACTATTCTCAATTCATCAAAAAAATTCAAACTTCGCCTTAGCGCAGCCTGTACCTATACCTACTCGTAATCGTAGCATACCTCGAAAATGATGAGTATGTAGAGTGTGAACAGTAATGCAGTGGCGTAGATGAGGCCATCTTCGTAATCCAGAGGGTCCAACTGATAAGATACAGTCAGGGGGACCGTGGTAGTGCTCGTCGTGTTCAGACGAAGAGTCACCTTAGTGCCTGGTGATGATGGGAGAACTTAAACACATAAGACGGGAAAGATTTATTGTTTCATTCATTCGTTAATTCATTCATTCATTCATCCGCGCGCGGAAGGTAATAATTACATACATTTTAAAGGGGAATGACTCCCCTTAAAAATGTAATAATACCTTAGTCCAAGTCTAAGGTTTGCTTGCAGCCCCTAATAGAGGGTCGCCTAAATAGATAAAAATGCAATACAACCTTTTAGAGGTAGTAATTTAAAAACTCTCTTTAAGGATAATTTTTGATAAACCTGAAAATCAGTAGACATTCCACATAGCGCCATAGCCACATAGCCTCAACCAAAGCAAATCTACTATGAGAACTAGATAACTGATACAATACCTAACTGTTTTTCTAAATACATACCTACATTATAACACCCAAACACTGAATAAACATCGTCCATCAAATGACCCACCACCTACAACTTAAAATGCAGAGTTATCAACTGGAGGGCTAGCACGAATCACTATTGTATCGACATCTTATAGTCCAAATGTCAAAACTGACACTTAAACAAAACAAAAAGTTGAAACATTTGAACAATACGGTGTCGATACGATAGCGTTTCGTGCTTAGACCACTATATGTATATCCATCGACTTGCCATTTCTTCCGTTACTATTCCATTCCGTTAAATATTCTGTAGAATTTCCATCGTTGTATTGCAATATTTTCCCTTTGTTTTCAAGTATTAGCAACTTCGAATCTGTAGCGCTGGGTGAGAAGTCGATTACCTCGTCTGAGGGTAGGCGTATCGTCCAAGCTTGCGAGACCTGAAAATAATGAAATGAAATTACGTCTATTTAACACTTTGATTCGATTTTTGTTATTAAATCCTAATAATATTATAAATGTGAAAGTTTGTGAGTTTGTATGTAAATATGTTTGTTCCTCAATCAGGCCTAAACGACAAAACGGATTAAGTTGAAATTTGCTGTAGATGTAGATATACTGCCTGAATAAATAATAGACTACTTTAAAATATGAAAAACATCCCCAAATCGAAAAAAAAAACGCAAAAGGGATGATTTCTGTATAGACGGCGCTGGTGTGCATTAAATCTGACATCACAGACTAAAAACATTCAGTCTTTTCTATTCGATTATTGAAATATGACAGGACAACGTCTGTCACGGGTCGGCTAGTATTATATTTTTTTTAAATATTTATGATTTATTAAATATTCTTTATAAGTGCACTACGACCAATCTTCCATTCATTGTTATATTCACTCCATCCTAAGGTTGTCTGGAAGAGATTGTTTTTTAGCGATAAGACCGACCATTGTACAGTGTTTGCTTTAGTTTAAGTTTCTTTTATTATTATTATTTTTTGTTATTGGTGTACAATAATGTATTTTCATTCATTCATACGTTTAAAAAACTAAAAACTAAATCGAAAAGTCATTGGACGATATTAGTTTTGTTAAGTTTTTTATTAGAAACAAGCTGACCCGGCGAACTTCGTATCGCTTTAGAATTAACAAATGCTGTGTTAAGTTCCCGTTCCCGTTCCCGTTCCTGTTTCCGTTCGTGGAAATCGAGTTATTTTTATATTATAGACTACATGAATATAAATTTAAATGGGACCAATCTTCTTTCTATATTATATATTATATTTTCTAAAAAAACATTGAAATCGGATCACCATGTAAAAAGATATATTATGCGGGGTAATACATAATTAAATACATGTCGAATTGAGAACCTCCTCTTTTTTCGTCGGTGAAAAGGCTAACATCGCAAATTTTTTAAACGCAATAAAATAAATAGGATCACGACTGTAATCCCCAAGTACGGCAGACATCCTTTCAGATCTCCAAACGCTTAGATCCTCTGAAGATGTCTAGTGGGGGTAGTCAGAGGCACGTCCAAACATTACATTTGGCACATGCCCACATTTTGCAGTAGTTAGTAGTGACAGGTTGCAAGCCCATCGCCGCTTATAAGAATACTAACTGGTTTCCTCACGATGTCTTCCTTTACCGTTTTGAGCACGTTTTATCCAGCATTTATACATCTGCCCTCCGAGGAGGTAATTGTTATTTCCCTACCTGTTGTAACTCTCCATCATATAACGTCAACGTGCGGTGCAACCACAGCTGAAGTACGTTAAAACTAGTATTCGCTGTTGTCTGCTGAAATGGACCGCTAAGTTTGATTAGCACCTTCACTCTATCGTTACTTGGAGGTAGATCATATTCTGAAAATAGTGATTTTTGTATATTTATAAGAAAGTATTCTAACAGTTATAGTTACCATAGTACAAGCTTTGCTTAGTTTGGGGCTAGATGGACCTGTGTGAAATTTACACCAATATTTATTATTTATTAATTGGAAGGTCATAAAAACTGTATTTTGCTAACCCAATAGCACGAGAACAGCATAAATAATCGTTTTTAGGGTTCCGTACCCAAAGGGTAAAAATGGGGGAAGGGGAGGGTGATCTCATTTCTAACAGAAATTGGCACTATAAAGCTTAATATTTTACAAACGGATCTCATAATCGAAAAGTTGTATTCACAAACCCTTTTAATTTTCATGGACCTAACGATACTCCACACCATGGGGTACGCAAGAAAAAAAAAAACAAAAAACTAGACAGTTGCAATTTTCACAGATGATGTATTTCGGTTCCCGCTCTAACAACAAATACTAAAAACAGAATAAAATAAATATTTAAGTAAGTAAACGGCAAAAAATGACGTTTGTTATAAAGGGCGCTCCTTTACAACAAACGTATTTTTTTATGCATAATGGTACGGATCTCTTCGTGCGCGAGTCCGACTCGCACTTGGCCGATTTTTTGAAGAATGTTTAACAATAGCTTAACAATGCTTCGCTCGGGTGTACTAATAAAATGATTGCTACATTAGATTACATTATTGCAATTTACGTGGAGATCTCTAATTTTTTTTAAATAAAACATAGCATACTGGCTGATAATGCAGTTTTTGATAGGTGAAATAATTTTTATAATTATTCCAGTAGTTTTAATTAAGCCATTACAAACAAATATACAACAAGGCTATTTATACTTTCTAAATATGGCGCCCCCCTCTCCAAAAAAGGGGGCATAACAATGTTTTAGTTCATTATATTTTAACAGTCGGATTTTACTTTTGTATTATAATTAGTTTTTTCTTGTTTTAATATTTAAATTGATACAATGAGCAGAACTCATTTAGCTTCAACGCTGAACACTATATTCTTAGACAGATAAAGTTTGACCTTTGACCTAAACTTTGCCCTCATCTATAACATCACTTTATCCCTCAAATTGATACAATAAGCAGAACCCATTTAGCTACAAGCGCTGGTTCAATACTGTTCAATTACTTTTTTTGAACACAGGATAGAGAATGGCTCGCCTATAAAAGCCAGGCACACTCGGGTCGAGCTCAGTTGTTCGTTGGCGTTCGAGGCGTAAGCATCACGTTATCGCTGTCACAAGTCGTGACGAGCTATTTTTCTTGTCTCGACAAGAAAGTTATTAGTGTAAATTCATGTAAAGTTATGATTGTGTCGTTTTGTTTCATTTTTTTTTAGTTGATTTTACATAAATTCTGTTCAGTAAAATTGAGTTTGGTTACAGTTGTGTTTTCTTTTTCTTTAATCTACTCCTGGTTTCTTAAGGGCGCTCCACATTCTCAAGAGAATCACGCGAGAACGCGAGAAACATGCGAGAAACGTGAATGTGGAAGCGATTCGCGTATTCTTCTCAAGTTCTCGCGTTGTTCTCCGGCTTTTCTCCACTTTTTGTCGGTTTTTTGGCGCGAGACAAAGGAGCGCGAGAACGTGAGAACAGGCGAGAACGTGTATTGACTCCACACTCACATGTTTCTCAGTAGCGCGCGAGCCGCCGCATAACAATAAACTTGTCGCAGCGGTTACTTCTGCGTCCATCGTCATCGAGCGCGAGAACTGTAGTGAGAACTTTGTGAGAGTGTGTACCCAAAGAAGTTCTCGCTACAGTTCTCGCTGAGAATCTCCGGAGATTCTCGCGTGAATGTCTCGTGTGAATGTGGAGCGCCCATTACACAACGTTTTTATAGATAAAGTTTGACCTTTGACCTCAACTTTTCACTCACCTTTGACCTGGCTGCCTATAACAGCTGTGTGTAGAACAATATCGCTTTTTTCTCGATTTAAGAGTAATGATACAGTAAGCAAAACCCATGCAGCAACCAACGCTGTCAGCTTCACTATACGTAGTAATCTATCGATCTGTAAACAGAAATAATAAGTAGGTACACTTTGACAGGCTTCATTGCAGTTTGTAGTAACTCTGCCATCTGCGCTGAAGTCGTTTCGATACCCACCCATGTGATGGACGTAGATGTTTGTTCTGTGTCTAGGTGTTATTATGTACCTATGTATGTATTTACAAAAAATATGTTTGACAGGTGATAGCGCGCTGGTGCTCGATGGTTGATTTTACAAAAGCTTGTCATTGAAAAATATATTTTTTAACAGAAAACTTATATAATACAGGTAAATAAGTACTTACATTTCTCTTTCTGGTCGATTTAATCTTCTCATCGTCCACTGGCATCGGTTCCATTAACCTGAAATGTGAATTATGTTTTAAGTTTTTAAAGTTCTATGAAGAAACTATTAGACCTACATGAATATAATTTAAATGGGACCAACTTGGGACTATTCTCTACACAATAGAAAATCATCGAAATCGGATAACCAGGTTATAATCTTATGTTCGACTTAAGAATCTCCTTTTTTCGTCGGTCGAAAAGTTCTCATTTCTAAGACATCGTTTGTCTATTCTTCAGTAGAAAAATATAGTACCTATTAGGCTTGCAGAGAAGTATAAACTTAAGAAAGAATAACTTATTTTGACCTTCAAAATAAGTTATTATTTTTTAATATATTTTTAATTTCAAGCTTTTATAAATTCTAGGGCTCTAGTACTCGTCAAGACAAATCCAACGAGCCCAAAACACGACGCGGATATGTTGTGTAGTTAGGAAGTTCCTATGCCTAGGTTCAAGCTCCATTGTCAGACCAGCTCGCTAGTACCATGTCACTGGGGATTGATAGGTATGCAAAGTTTATCTCAATCCGACTTTTTACTGAGGACTGCTGTTACGTTGACCAGATCCTGACTCCATCATCACTCATCAGATCAGCTCGCTGTCACTATATTATTGCATTGTCATAATATGTATGATCTGGGGGCACGGCAGTGCCCCCTTCCAAGTCAAGCAAAAAAGCGGCACGACCGTACCATCCTTTTCTCGAAGCAGTTGTGGATAAAACTAGAAGCCTGAATTTTCAGTAACCAAGCAGGCATTATTTAAACACGGTATATTTTAAATTTCATTCAATTTGAACCAGTAGTTGATGAATTATAACTAGTCAAAGTTTCTTATTTGTCACTCACTCACTCACTGACTGACTGACTGACTGACTGACTGACTGATTGACTGACTGACTGACTGACTGACCGATCATCAAAAGTTTAAGGCACTTCTAGCAGACATAGAAGCTTCAAATTTAGAATACAATTAGTGTTTACTCTAAAAATCCTAAAAAAACCTGCCAAGTGCGAGTCGGACTTGCTCACGAAGAGTTCCGTACCATTATCGATAAGTCACGTTTGTTGTATGGGAGCCCCCCTTAAATATTTATTTTAATCTGTTTTTAGTATTTGTTGTTATAGCGGCAACAAAAATACATCATCTGTGAAAATTTCAACTGTTTAGCTATCACGGTTCATGAGATACAGCCCTGTGATAGACAGACGGACAGACAGACCGACAGACAGTCAGACAGATACACGGACAGACGGACGGACGGACAGTGGAGTCTTAGTAAGAGGGTTCCGTTTTTACTCTTTGGGTACGGAACCTTAAAAAGTAGGGATCTACAAAAATAAATGAGATGCCATCAAAAACATAACTTGTAAAAAAAGCCAAGTCTCGCAACGCAACTCAGTTCTTCTACCGTAAAAAGTTGTGAGATCCATGTAATACCAAGTCGGTTAATTTATTATTTATTTATAGTCCCTATAGGGGGGAGCCCCCCCCCCCCACTACAATTGTTATTTATAAACATGAAGTCGGTTTTGTCTTGGGAACAGCGAAGGTTGTTATCGGTGAAGAAACTTACCTAATCACCCCTTCATGGTGGGTTTCACTGACTCCATTACTGTTTGGTTTCTCCTCCTTATCAAATATCGTTTTGTCACCCTCACTCGCTTGTTGCTGCTCCAATTTACCTGAAAATCATCATCATTTCTCACGTCTTTTTGACAGTATTCACAGTTTATTAACTAACTAGCTAGACAGTTGAAATTTTCACAGATTATGTATTTCTTTGGCTGCTCTAACAACAAATACTAAAAACAGAATAAAATAAATATTTAAGGGGGGCTCCCATACAACAAACATGTTTTTTTTGCCGTTTTTATAGATAATGGTACGGAACCCTTCGTGCGCGAGTCCGACTCGCACTTGGCCGGTTTTTTATTTCTTCCGACTTATTTAACAAATAATAATTATTAAGATTAACCAAGAACTTTTCTGTAATGCTAATAGCCTATTTATATGCTATAGCCTTCCTCATAAATATTTTTGTAAGATTTTTTCCAGAGAAAAAAAAATAGGATCATGATTGTAATCCCCAGGTACGGTAGGCATACTCTCAGATCTCCAGGCGCTTAGATCCTCAAAGTAGTTTTAAGGGGGTAGATAAAGGCACGTCTAAATATTGCATTTGGCACATGCCTTCAAATTTGCAGTAGTTAGCATGCCACAGGTGATAGGTTGCAAGCATAATCGATTAATTGAAATGATTTAAAATTAAAATTTAAGATTTTAACTGCACATACCTACTTACATACTAATAATTGTAAGTTTTCTGTTGAAAAATAATTTTTCAAGGCAAGATTTTATAAAATCGTTGTCCAAGCTATAAATTAGAACAGCGCGCTATCTCCTGTCACTTAATATTAAAAGTGTCATTGCACTCCTGTCACTTAATATTAAAAGTGTCATTGCAACTTGACAGGTAGGTATGAAAAGTTTTTACTCAATCGAACTATTTACTAAGGAGTTCCGTTGTGAGTGTCCGTTGAACAGCTCCTGACTCCACCATCAGTTTAGCTTGCTGTCACCATATTATTGTTTTGTCACCAAAACTAAAGGTGTATGCAAAATTTCAGCTCAATCGGATACCAACAAATGGTCGAAAAATGGTTTGCAAATTTTGACAGACAACTTACAAACAAACATGCTGAAACGCAAGTTAATAATAACTTGTAAAAATGAAATTTTCTAAAAAAATAGGGTTTCGTAATCTCCAAGAAACACATAATAGTTTCTGTTTTTAGTAGGTACATATAACGGACTATCACAGCTAAGAAGGCTTTACAAGTTTACGAGTAATCATTGACCAACTTATTTGAACATTTACTTACTGTATTTGGAGAAGTAATAATAAAAATGTAGTTCAAGTATCTTCAAAAAATATTTATAGAACGTTGTTAGCTGTGTAAACTTAACATTGCGCGTGGCCCGACACCTACTTACCATGTTGCTCCTCATACCGGTGCTTGAAGGGGGCAAGCAGGGGGTCATACTTGATCTCATCAGGCAAGTCCACCCACACATCTAGGCTTCCAGGCGTCAGGTCGCTGCAGGAAACCATAGAATAAACACTATTTCTATTCTTCTTCATTATCACGTCCGCCATTTTGTTTTCACATTTGAAGTTGTAACGGTTTTTTGGCACTGTTTATTCACATTCGATTTTGAGGTTAGTTTCGATTTTTAAGTTATCTTAGTCGTAAAATAAAATAATTTAAATTGGATTTATTTATAAGCATTGTTAGTTAATTAATAAGTGTGTGATATTTAATTTTTAACTTGAGAATATATTTTTTATGTTCTTTTACAGAGAAATTATTGTGTTTAATATCATATTCTTCTAGGCTTGGTCGCGAGGAACAGACTAGAGGGATACGAAGTTCGCCGAGTTAGCTTCTAAATAAATAAAAAAAAATACTTCATCTCCGATTTACGCGTAGATACATGGATTACTCCTTTTTCAGGGTCTCGTACCTAATAAAGGGTGAAAACTGGATCCTATTACTAAGACTCCGCTGTCCGTCTGTCTGTCTGTCTGTCAGTCACAAGGCTGTATCTCATGAACCGTTATAGCTAGACAGTTAAAATTTTCACAAATGATGTATTTCTGTTGCCGCTAATACAACAAATACTAAAAACAGAATAAAATATTTTTTTAAGTGCAGCTCCCATACAACAAACGTGATTTTTTTGCCTTTTTTTGTAAATAATGGTACGGAACTCTTCGTGCGCGAATCCGACTCGCATTTGGCTGGTATTTAATCTATATTGTCCCGCTACTGGGTAAAGGATTATCCCTAAGTAAATTTATTATCTTGAGCACTCAAATGTTTTGTCCTGACACACTTTTTAACCGATTTAAAAAAAAAGGAGGTTTTCATGTATGCTGTATTTTGTAATGTTTTTTTACATCAGAACTCTGTTATTTATATTTCTTATATATTATTTTCTTATTAGTTATTTTTAATTGTCTGTTATTTCCCGATTATTATTTTTTTTTTTTTGATTGGGAGGATACATTTTCCGTTTATTTACATTAAAAAAAAACCTACCACCTCTATTGCACGGATTGCAAAATATTGGATGAAATGTTGTATTGGATTTATAATTGAGTAGATATTTTAATAATTTTAGGAATATAATAATACTAGCCGACCCGTGGCAGACTTTGTCCTGTCCAAACTTCAATAATCGCATAGAAAAAAGCACTTTCAGAAACTTCCAAATTTTTTCCTTAAACCTTGACCTGATAAAATAAATTACGAATTTTGGTAGAATGCTTATCATTCGGTAGTGAAATTGATGTCAGATTTTATTGACAAAATAAATTCGGCCACGTCTTTATCACTTGGAACTATTCTCACTACTCAGTAGAAAATGTAGGTACATTTATAATAAGCTTATAAGTCAAAGGTTTGTTGATAACAAGTACCTTTTATATATACATAAAAAAAAGTTTGCTGAGTAATCAAAATCACAGATGATGTTGTATTACAGTACAGACAGACAGATAACGCTTTATTGATTAACACACGTCCGCACACGGATACAGAAAGTTTTCAGAAAAAAAAAATTGGTCGGCCTTATCACTAAAAGCGATATCTACCAGGCAACCTTATGATGGACTGGAACAAGATAACTCATCCGATACAATGAATGCCATAACTCAGACTATTCTTCTGGCTATATTATGGTTCGTAGCCGCTAGCGCCATTTATAATGCCGCCCGTGGAAAGACGAAATAATTGAGTTAGATAAAATTAAAATAAGTTTTCTATTGAAAAATATATTTTCACTACAAGCTTTTGTAAAATCCTCCTTTGAGGTAGAAATCAGAGCATTGGCCTGAGTACAAACTATCGTATCGACAACGTATCGTCCAAATGTGAAATCGGACACTTTTTGTATAGTGTCAGTTTTGGCATTTGGACGATACGTTGTCGATACAATAGTGGTTCACGTTAACCTCACAGCGCGTTCTCACCTGTCACATAATATTTCGACACGTTGTCGATACAATAGTGGTTCACGTTAACCTCACAGCGCGTTCTCACCTGTCACATAATATTTCGATACGTTGTCCATACAATAGTGGTTCACGTTAACCTCACAGCGCGTTCTCACCTGTCACATAATATTTCGACACGTTGTCGATACAATAGTGGTTCACGTTAACCTCACAGCGCGTTCTCACCTGTCACATAATATTTCGATACGTTGTCCATACAATAGTGGTTCACGTTAACCTCACAGCGCGTTCTCACCTGTCACATGTCGTTGTCGATACGTTGTTCGATTGAGTAAAAACTTTTCATACCTGTAAATTCCAATGACAATGAAATATTATGTGACAGGTGAGAGCGCGCTGTGAGGTTAACATGAACCACTATCATATCGACAACGTATCGTCTAAATGTCAAAACGGACACCTTTTGTATAGTAAACATAGTATGAAAAGTTTTTACTCTATTAAACTATTTACTGAGGAGTTCCGTTGTGAGTCTATTGAACAATTCCATCATCAGATCAGCTCGCTGTCACCATATTATTGTATTGTCACCGAAGTTACACAGGTAGGATAAATTTCTGTTTAATTGGTTCAAGGGAGCTGGTTTAAAATTCGATTGCAAGATTTGACCTACACATACTAACAAACTAACGAACAAACACAGTAAGTTAAATAAAAGCTTGTAAAAAGACGCGCGAGTTCACTAGTATAGCAAAGGACATTACGATATAATGGTAGTTGATTATTATGGACAAAAACTAGTTAAAGTTAAATTATACTAGTAGGGTCATAGACCCAGTTGTGGTGCCTACCCCGGCTTTGGCCATTTTCAATTTTGGAAGTCAATAACTAATCACAGCAAACAAACTTGGTTAACATCTAATCTTGTTTAAAATAGTTAATACAATTCTTTGCCTATGGTCCGTTTTGATTAGTGACAGTTGTGATACCTCTAGATTTGATTGACCACAACTAATTATTTCCCGTTTTGTCTATTTAAATATGAATAGTTAAATAAGTAAATATAGCCTGTTACAAAACCATTGCTTAACCTAAGAGATACTCTATTCTATGTTGTTTATAAATCGTCGTTTTTTTTATAATATATACCTTTTATTTGAAAATTAAAATGTAGTTAAAGTGCCCACAACAAGCGCTCTCACCCTACTTTTTTAATTTATATATTTTTTGCTGATAGATAAGATAGATGATGATGATAGCCTTGGTATTATTATATCCGCCTTTATTTAATTACGTTTTGAAAACTAAAAAGAAAAACGACGAAAATGTTTTGTCAAATCGAAAAGTCAATAGACAATATTCGGTTTTTAAGTTTTATGAAGGAACTATTAAATAAATAAATAAATAAATATTGGCGGACTTTACACACAGCGCCATCTAGCCCCAAACTAAGGAAAGCTTGTACTATGGGAACCAGATAACTGATTGAATACTTATATACTTTTTTTTTGTAAATACATACTTATTATACATATTATTAGTATATATTAGTCCTACACAAATATAATTTAAATAGGACCAATTAAAGACTAATCTTTACTTATAGAAATAAAATCAATGAAATCGGATTACCAGATAAAAAGATATGAAAAATTAAAAAGCAACAGAGAAAATGGTATATTATGCAACTAGTGAATAAAGGACGGATTTAAAGCGAGGGCCGTAGATGAGTCACGAGCAAGTGAAGGATTCTAATGATTGAATCACGAGCGCAGCGAGTGATTCAACTGTTAGAATCCTGAACGACGCGAGTGATTCATGGCCCTCGATATAAATTCGTACTTTATTCAGGAGTTGCATACTATACTTTATACCATGACTACGAGAATATTTATTTAATCTAATGCCAAACTCCTTGTCGCAAATATCGACCAATCAAATCTCGAGAATTTATTTGCACCAAAGAGTTTTGAATTTCGAATCTCAGCGCAAGGAGTTTGTGTAAGCATTGAAATAGAGACCGGATATATTTTGTGTTCCAAATTCAAACACCAAAATAGTGAATAAAAACAAAACAGTGAATAAAAGGGCTTTTTATTCACTGTTTTGCGTGAATAAAATAAGCTCTTTAAAGTAGGTATGGTATAAACATATGTACATGTCGAACAGAGAACCTATTTTTATAACATCGGTTAAAAATGGTTTAATGTCATTGGCTACCTAAAACAAAATGGTGGTGGCGATTCTGTTGTGTCTTTAGGACTGACGAAATTTCAAAATAGTGGTCGTGATTCTGTTGTGTCCTAAAACTGAATAAAATACGATCGTTTTTAGGGTTTCGTAGTCTACAATAAACTCTTATAGTTTCGCCATGTCCGTCCGTCCGTCTGTCCGTCTGTTCGCAGCTTTAAAACATTTTTGGAACAAAGTTCCTTATCGCGCGTTGCGAAAGGGGCTAAAAGGAAAAAATTAAGACCAAATGTTGTAACGACACTTTTTGCTATTGCTTACAACTGTAAGCCGTGCGGCGTGCGCCTGTTTCTCTGTCTGTCTCTCTCTTTCTCTCTCATAGAAAGCAAGCCAGTTATTTGCGACGATTATTTTTTACTCAACAAAAATAATAGTCACGACACCACACTGTTCAATGCGAAATAGAAAGACGAAACGAAAATAACTGGCTTGCTTTCTATGAAGGAATAAATACTTAAGTTACCACAAGCCAATCATTACTAAAATTGAGCCTACTGATTAAGTTTATATTACATTATATTTGTTAATAATAAAAAAAAAATATTATAACTTAAAACAAATATTTGTTTTATTACAATGTATTCACTAATAATTAATCTAAAGGAACTTCGTTCCATCCGGGTGTTCCTTGACACCTCTCAGGTTTTTTTTAGGGTACCTCCCCTACAGCTAAAGTGGGGATGTTATTTTTTTTTCTCGCGCACCCAATGGTAGAAATAGACGTAATAGTCGATCAACTTATAAAATGAACTTGACAAAGAAATAATGGATTTTTTTAGGACAAATATCAATGAAAATTAAAATTACTTAAGACGCTGCCAGTCGACGATTATTTTTGTTCGAAACGAAAAAAGAAATACTTGTGAACAAGCCACATCTCCTATTTTATAATGTATAGTATATGTGAATAAAGATGTACCCATCTTTAATCACTTCGATAAATTATCCTACCGACCGCTGCAATGACGACAAACACACGTCCGCGCGTGGTCCGCCTTAGCTTTTCGAATAAATTAATGATATAAATTATGTATAATTACTTATCAAAAATCTATCCTAATAGAAATCTAGATCTACATATTACCTATCTTTAACAATAAATCACAAGTTGATTTTAATAGTAGGTATATAAAATATATCGATCATAAATTCTAAAACGTATCATTTTGAAATAATATTTTTATCGTGAAAAGTTTCTTCTATTATGTTTTCAGCTTAATAGAAATCTAGATAGGAACCTGAAGTAATATACTTATAAAAATAGGAGATGTGGCTTGTTCAGAAGTATTACTTTTTTCGTTCCGAAAAAGAGCAATCGTCGACTGGCAGCCCCTTAATATAACGTTGTTAGCTGTGTAAACTACGAAACCCTACATTGTGCGTGACCCGACACACACTTGGACGGTTTTTTATACGTTAAAGTCTAAATTAGCGTTATCTTAACTGAATATAACAAAGGCAACAAAAATATACACGTTGAATTGAGAACCTCCTTTTTCATCGGCTAAAAATTAAAAAAGGATTCACTCTGAATTGTATCACACTTTTTTTGACCACTGTTATTGGTTCATATAGTTTATCCAAACGATTTTCACGACTGAATTCTAGCAATAATGGGAACCAATCAAGTTATTGATAAATTCGCACCTAACATTTACAGGCTATAGAACAAGCGGGGAGTTATATACTAATATTATAATGAGGAAAGAAATATTTTGGCATTGTCAAAATCTCTGGACTGATTTCAAAAATTCTTTCACCATTAGAATGCTATATTATCTCTGAGTAGCATAGGCTATATTTATTACTAGTAAAAAAAGAGATCCTAATAACATTTATAAATGCGAAAGTTTGTGAGTTTATTTGTATGTTTGTACACATCTTAGTTTTTATTTTATTTTTTTTGTTTGTTTCATATTTTGTTTTGTTTTTTATCATTAGTTTAGTTTAGTTGATATGCGCCTTAAGCGCACAAAAAAAAAAACACTGATGCTTTACCAAATTGTATTTAATTCTTATTGGATGGTTGAGGCATTAAGTACCCTGCCGTAACACAGTTAAATCTAGCACGGGGGGTACGGACATGTAACTACCTACTAATGAAATTAAACCCTATGCCTACTACCTATTTAGTGATATTTTTTAGTAGTTAAGTTATTTATAATTTGTACCACTTTATTTGAAAAATAAACGATTTCTATTTCTATTTCTATTTGTGTTCTAATCAGGCCTAAACGACAAAACGGATTAAAAGGAAATTTGCTGTAGATACTTATAGATATAAAGTCCGAAAAAACATAAGATTACTTTAAAATACGAAAACCATCTCCATAATAATAAAAAACGCATAAGGGATGATTTTGGTATAGATGGCGCTGGTGTGCAAAAAAGCTGACATCAGTGTTGACATTAGTCGTCATAGCAACCTGCGTTACTTCATGCGATTATTGAAATTTGGACAGGACAATGTCTGACGCGGGTCTGCTAGTTTATTCTAAAACTTTCATAATGTAACCCAAGGTGTAAAAAAAATAGCCATAAAATCATTAGCACACCCGTGCGATGCTGGGGCGGACAGCTAGAATATACTTAAAATATAAATATTTTGTAGATATTTTACACATCGCCATCTAGCCCCAAATTAAGCAAAGTTTGTACTATATGAGCCAGATTACTAATAGAATACTTATATACCTTTTTTAGTAAATAGATACTTACTTATACATACTTATACATACCCAGACATAGAACAAAAATCTACTATATTTATCACGCTTAATATTTACGTCTGGTGATCCGATTTCAGTATTATTTTTATTGTGTAGAGAATAGTCCCAAATTGGTGTCATTTATCTTCTTATCTTATATATAAAATTCTCGTGTCACAATGTTAGTTACCTTATTACTCCTCCGAAACGGCTTTACCGAGTTTTACCAAATTTTATACGCATATTCAGTAGGTCTGAGAATCGGCTACTATCTATTTTACATACCCCTAAGTGATAAGGATGGCGTAAAGATCGGGAAAAACGGAAAGTATTTTTTTCTGTGGGATTATTGACATTTGACAGGACAACGTCTGTCGGGACAGCTAGTATTATATATACAACACTAGTTTTTAATTACCAAAAAAAATAATAACGTATTGTCAGTGTCTGTTACTAATCAAATTTAAGTAGTTAAAACTTAAATTAAAAAATTAAAAATAAAATCCTTATAAAAACACAATATTTACTTAACCGTTTATTCATACGCACCTACCACATAGCTACTCATATTTTCACGATTCTATCCATTCATAAATAGCTCGCCGTCTCCGTTGTAATTTGTGTAGTATTTTCTAGTACTGAGACCATAAATTAGTGCCAATTTTCGGTTAAAAAGAAACCTCGATAACTTTGTGATAGTGCAATAATAAATCATGCTGACAGTGCTCAGATCATAAGAAGCTTCTGCTGCAACGGTAATTTTTTATTTTTTCGGTATATTAAAACTATTATTGTATAAGTACCGGGATGATCGAGCTTTAGTCGGTATTTCATTGCCTGAGAACACGGATAAAACGACATTTTCTAAAAATGAAACCTAGCTAGATCGATTTATCTCCCCCGAAAATCGTTGGAGCCGCGTCCGAGATTCAGATTATATACAAGAATTTCGCAGATTAATGTAGGACTCATAGTTATTATTTTAATTTTTGGTTTTAGAAACGTAATTATTCTGATTTCGTGGCCCGACAGATGTTTAATGTTTACAGATAGGACTCAGTGTAGCCGGCAAGTAACTGGGGTCGTACCACAAGCTCAAAAGTAATATCAAATTAAGTTATTTTTGAAATATATTTTTAAAATCAAGCTTTTATTAATTCTAGGGCTCTAGTACTCGTCAAAACAAATCAAACGAGCCCAAACACGACGTGGTTATGTTGTGTAGATAGGTAGTTCCTATGGCTTCGTTCGAGCTCCATCATCAGACCAGCTCGCTAGTACCATCATTTTATATTGTCATTGGAGATTGATGGGTATGCAAAGTTTTATCTTTATCAGACTATTTACTGAGGAGCTCACAGCTCCTGACTCCATCATTAGATCAGCTCGTTGTCACCATATTATTGCATTGTTATGCCTAATTTCAGCTAAATCGGTTGAAGATAACTGCTTCAAAATTGAGTTGCAAGATTCCACTTTAACAAACATACGAGTAGTTACATAGTTACATACATACATTGCAACTTAAATAAAAGCTTTTAATAATATTACTCTCGGCGCAAAAGTTACCACGCAATACGAACTCGTATAGCGTTATCACTTTCGCACCGCGAGTAACAGTTTTGATATTACTTTAGAACTCGTGGTATAGCCCCTGGTATGAGTTCACACGCATATAAACATCGCTATTAGTGCAAAATGGATGGCTTTATATCCAGCGGAGAAATATTATGTTCACAGTTCACGTAGGCATTAGAAAATTGATTTTCAAATATACCTATATTTTTTTTGTTAGCATATATATACTGTTCACATCTCGAAAAAGGCCTCAGCCGTCAAAAATAAATAATAAATAGAAAAATCATTTTTTTTATAACAGTTTTTTTTATCAATCGACGTAGAAAAGAGGTTCTGAATTTGATGCGAATATATAATATTTTTTGTTGCTTTTTTATGTGACCGTGTACAACTGTTTACGTGGTAATCTAATTTCAATGATATTTTTCAATTGGTTAGACTCTAACCGTTAGAGTTAGTCTAAAGTTGGACTCATATAATTTTTATTTATGTAGGACTAATATTTAAAATTCATAAAACTTAAAAAAAACCAGTCAAGTGCGAGTCCGACTCTCGCACCTAGGGTTCCGTACCATTATCTAAAAAACACGTTTGTTGTATGGGAGCCCCACTTAAATATTTATTTTATTTTGTTTCTAGTATTTGTTGATAAAGCGGCAACAGAAATACATAATCTGTGAAAATTTCAACTGTCTAGCTATCACGGTTTTATGAGATACAGCCTTGTGACAGACAGACGAACCGACGGACAGCGAAGACTTAGTAATAGGGGAATAAAAACGGGACGTTTTTACCCTTTGAGTACGAAATCCTAATAACGAATGCCACCATCTCTTGAATTTACGATGACGATAGTCGAAACATTTACATCGGTTTTATTTATAGTTTCTAAAACGTGTTTATTCTATTAACCTCTGAAAAACTTAGGTCATATCCGTCATGCCTAGGTTTCTAGGTATTTCAGGACTTACTAAACTAAAGTGAACAATTATAAAAAGGTCCTCATCCTTCACTTAATCCCTCACTTGTGCTAAACTCAGCTAAGTGGGAGTTACTTCGACTTTTAATCCGAGGAAACTATAGTTAGTATTTTTGTAAGCGCTAACTACTGCAAAATGTGGGCAAGTGCTAAATGTAATGTTTGGACGTGCTGGCTAACTTAGACATATTCTATTGGCCCTTTAGACATATTCAAGGATCTGAGCACCTGGAGATCTGAGGGGATGTCTACCGTCCTTGGGGATTACAGTCGTGATCCAATATAGGGTGAGAGCGCTGGTTGTGGGCATTTTAACAACATTTTTATTTTCAAATAAACGGTTTATGTTAAAAAGAATATTGAAACAACGATTTTTAAACAACATAGAATAGTGTATTTATCTATCTCTTAGGTTAAGCTAAGGTTTTGTAAAAGGTGATATTTATTTATTATTTATTTTTATTTAAATCTAAGACAAAACGGGAAATATCTAGTAGTAGTCAATAAAGTCTAGAGGTATAACGCATTACAACTTTCACTAATCAAAATGGACCATAGACATTTAATTGTATTAAATATAGATTTTAAACAAGTTTGTTTGCTATGCTTAGTAATTGACTGAAAAAATTGAAAATGACCAAAACCGGGGTAGGCACCACAACCGGGTCTTTCACCCTATTCTTTTTTTATTTATCTTTCACCGGAATGTATAACTGGCATATCCATTATTTATTTGAACACCTGAGTAAATACCACGAGGTAGAGTTTAGTTGTGTTGTTTACTAAGTTCTGCCCGCGACTTTGTTCACGTAAAAATACAAATAAGTCTGTCTACATTCGTTTTTAAGGTTCCGTACCCAAAGGCTAAAAACGGGACCCTATTACTAAGACTTCGCTGTCCGTCTGTCCGTCTCTGAACCTGATCTAATGAACCGTGATATTTTACTTTCAGAGATGATGTATTTCTGTTGCCGCTATAACAACAAAATTAAATACTAAAAACAGAATAAATATCAAAATGGGGCTCCCATATAACAAAAGTGTTTTTTGGCCATTTTTTTATAGATAATGGTACGGAACCCTTCGCACTTAGCTGCTTTTATTTATGGTTAGCGCTGTTTCAAATCATGGCTGAAGACTATAAAGAAGTCGTTTGTTTATCCAAATATATAATACTCTTGCGTTACTGACTAACTGACTGTTCTATCAACGCACAACCTAAACCACTGGTTCTAGGAACTTTAAATTTGGAGAGTGTATTCGTTTTGATGTGTAGTCAAATTCAAATTCAAAAGGCATTTATTTCAATAAATCACAAGGATCACTTTGAAACGTCTTAGGAGCTAGGTGATGCTACGCCTGTTCCTCGCGACCAAGCCTAGAGGAATCAGGCAACAAACACGGCTTCGGACTTATAATTTTTTTTTATTTAGAAATAAAACCTAATGATGAAAGAACTATAGTAGTTATTAGTTAGGTTCACTAAGAAATGAATTTCTGAAATTCAACCCTATTCGGCGGGGGTTGAAAAATATATTTTTTCTAGGTTATAAGTTATAAATAATAAATAAAATAATAATAGGATCATCATGACTATAATCCCCAGGTATGGTAGATTAGATACCTATCTATTTCAGATCTCCATTCGCTCAGATCTTTGAGGATGTCTAAAGGGGTTAGTCAGAGGCACGTCCAAACATTGCATTTGGCACATGCCCACATTTTTCAGTAGTTAGCATTCCACACATGACAGGTTGCTAGCCCGTCGCCGCTTACAAGAATACTAATATAAATATATACTAATATAACTGGTTTCCTCACGATGTTTTCCTTCACCGTTTTGAGCACGTGTTTAGAAGCGCATAAAAAAAAATCGAACAGAAAAAACCATTGATGCACGGCTGGCGTTCGAACCCACGACCTTCATATTGAAAGTTGGGGTATCTCTAACTCGGTCAACACAGCTATAGGTTATATTATATCTATAATAATCACTAATTTAATAATTAAATGTTAATCCTTATTAACAACACGCACGAAATATTTTCACTAAATTGTAAAACTCGTTAAAATCGCTATTTTTTATCGAGTTCATTGACACGATCCGAACTGAACCGGTCATAACCGCTTCTAACTAGTTACTAACTTACGTCACTAGTATTTCGCACCGCCGCCATTTTGAATTGTTTTAGGTCACTTTCGAATAATTTTCGCGAACAACCGTTGGTTCTAACTAGCGCCATCGCTTTATTTAGTTCACACTTATATTATCCTAATAATATTATAAATGTGAAAGTTTATGAGTTTGTATGTATGTTTGTGCCTCAATCAGGCCTAAACGACAAAACGGATTAAGATGAAAGTTGCTGTCGATGTAGATATAATGCCAAAATAAAACTACTTTAAAATATGAAAAACAAACCCAAAATTATAAAAAAACGCAAAAGGGATGATTTTAGATGGCGCTGGTGTGCAACAAATCTGACATCACAGACTAAAAAGATTCAACTTTTCTTTTCGATTATTAAAATTTGACAGGTCAAAGTCTGTCACGGGTCGGCTAGTCTATACTTACTAATATTATAAAGAGGAAAGATTTGATTGTTTGTTTGTTTGTTTGCATCGAATAGGCTCCGAAACTACTGGACCGATTAGAAAAATTCTTTCACCATTAGAATCTCCTACATTATCTCTGATGAACATAGGCTATAGTATATTTGCAAAAATGTTAGGACAAAAAAATCCTTATATCACGTACCTACGCTGCAAAAATTATTAACAATAGAGCAAAGTGATGTACCTACACCTACTACAGTTTTATAGAGGACATCAATATCTACAAAAAAATCCATAATATCATATGTCTATTAGGGATTCGTATTAAAACTTCGAAAATGTAACCCAAGGTGTAAAAAAAAATTGTCATTTACACCTTTATACACCCGTGCGACGACGCCGCGCCGCGCCGGGGCGGACTGCTAGTAATATTATAAAGGACAAAGATTTTTATAATATTATTAAGATAGTATTTAGATATCTACTGAATTGATAGCCTAATCCGGTTTTAAAGTCATTTTTACAAACCATTTTAAATAATAGTTCTTACCTACGCCGTAAAATACCGCGGTCAATTGACACCATATCCTTATTATAATCGTTAGATATGCTCCTAAATGGGCAAATTTGTTGTCACATTCCTTGAGCCGAAGCCACGTTCATTGTCACATTCATTCCAAGCCGTGTTGGCTGAAGTGGTAGGTACCTCTACTTTCAATCTGACGGTCGTTGGTTCGAATCCCGGCGTGCATCAATAGCTTTTTCTGTTCGAAAAATTTATTTATATGCGCATCAAAAACACGTGCTTAAAACGGTGAAGGAAAACATCGTGAGGAAACCAGTTAGTATTATTATAAGCGGCGATGGGCTTGCAACCTGTCACGTATGGAATGCTAACTACTGAAAAATGTAGGCATGTGCCAAATATAATGTTTGGACATGCCTCTGACTACCCCCACTAGACATCTTCAAAAAGGATCTAAGCGTCTGGAGATCTGAGAGGATGTCTACCGTACTTGGGGATTACAGTCGTGTTCCTATACATACACATTCCCTGAGAAAAGTAATATTTTTTTTTTTATGAATGCACAATCGTTTTTTCTCTATAACCGCAAAACATACGGTTTTGTTTTTTATGACAAAGATCACTTACACAACCTACAGCGCATTTAGAAGGCAGAGTTACTACCAACAGAGCTGTGAAGCCAGTCTTGTATAATAAGTATGTATTTACAAAAAAAGTATGTGTCAACGTATTCTATCAGTAATCTGGTTCCCATAGTAAAAGTTTCGCATAGTTAAGCTTCGCATAGTTTAGGTCTAGATGGCGCTGTGTATGACCACCAATATGTATTGTGTTGTCGGTCCATAAGTTGCCGGCTTAGGCGCATCTTTAGGTATGTCAGTAGTAAAAAGCAGGACAAGACCTTCCTTGTAATAGAACCAATTTATCTACAGGAAAAGACAGTTTACATTGAGTGGTATTAATCAACAGTTTTTTTACAATAATCGGAAACAATGGAGACCTTCAACTAATGAAGTGACAAATGTACTCGTAAACAAACGTGTGTTTTGTATACTCGTATAAAAGGCGAGAGCGCTGGTTGTGGGTGGGTATTTTAACAACATTTTAATATTCGAATAAACGGTTTATATTGAAATAAATATTAAATCGACGACTTTTAAACAACATGGAATAGAGTATTTATATTTATCTATCTTTTAGATTAAGAAAAGGAATTGTAGCAGGCGATGTTAATTTATGAATAATTCATATATAAATAGACAAAACGGGAAATATTTAGTTGTGGTCAATCAAGTGTATAAGGCATCCCAACTGTCACTCATCAAAACGGACCATAGACAAAGAATTGTATTAACTATATATTTTAAACAAGTTTGTTTGTTATGCTTAGGTATTGACTGCCAAAATTGAAAATGACCTAAACTGGGGTAGGCACCACAACCGGGTCTTTGACCCTATTATGTACTTATATGTACAAGGTGTATAAAACTGATATAAAAATGGAATTAGATGTTCAGATGTTCATATTGATTGATTTTAGATCTTTGAAGAGGACTAAAGGGGATAGTCAGAACCTCGTATTAAACATCACATTTTCAGATTTAAAGTCGAGAGTCAATCAACTAGCACGGCTTTTAAAATTTTTGAAATTAGTTTAAAAATCTGGAAAATAGGTGAAAATTAAATTCTCTAAATTCTCTCTCGTAGGTGTAATGAAACAAAATTAGTTTTGTTTCATTGTTTAGACCTACGTACCTACTCAAGGTACGAATTTACACTACTAATTATTAATAATAATAATAATAATAATAAATATTGGCGGACTTTACACACAGCGCCATCTAGCCCCAAACTAAGCAAAGCTTGTACTATGGGAACCAGATAACTGATAGAATACTTAATACTTTTTTTTTTTTTTGTAAATACATACTTATTATACATAGTAACACCCAGACACAGAACAAACATCTATGTTCATCACACAAATATTTGCCCTGGGTGGGGATCGAACCCACAACCTACAGCGCAGAAGGCAGAGTTACTACCAACTGAGCTGTGAGGCCAGGCTTGTAGAAGTAAAATTTTTTTTTGTTTGTTATAAATATTCTAACACACTGGAGCTCTACATATCATTAAGGAAAGGACCATTGATAAAAAAACCGGCCAAGTGCGAGTCAGACTCGCGCACGAAGGGTCCTCCCATACCATAATCTATAAAAAACGTCAATAAAACATGTTTGTTGTATAGGAGCACTTATATATTTATTTCATTCTGTTTTTAGTTTGTTGTTTTTTTTTTTTTTTTCAACTATCTAGCTACCACGGACAGACGGACAGACGGACAGCGAAGTTTTAGTAATGGGGTCCCGTTTTAACCCTTTGGGTACGGAACCCTAAAAAGGTATACCCCAAGCCTTGTTTGTTGCCTGATTCTTCTAGGCTTGGTCACGAGGTATCGGCGTAGCTTCACCCAGTTCCTAAGACGTTTCAAAGTGATCCTTGTGATTTTATTGAAATAATTGATTTTTGAATTTGAATTTTTGATATCTTTAAGAACCCGAGTGTCTGGAGATCTGAGAAGATGTCTACCGCACTTGGGGATTACAATCCTATTTATAATTAATTATTATAAATGCGAAAGTAACTCTGTCTGTGAGGTTATCACAACCAAACAGCTCTGGGCCGAATGTATTCAAATTTCATATAGAGACTAGCTGTCTCGGCAGACTTTGTCCTGTTAAATTTCAACAATCCCACAGAAAAACCACTTTCAGTTTTTCCCGAACTTTTCGCCACCCTTAACACTTAGGGGTTTAAAAAATACCCTACTGTTCTCAGAGCTACTGAATATACACAAAAAAAAATCATAGGAATCGATCAAGCCGTGCAATAAAGAATTTTCTATCTATTATTATTTTCTTTACCGTTATTGTTACAGATAATATACTTTTTGATAGAAAAAACCCATAGATTCGCCGGGATTCGAACCCACGACCTTCGAATCGAAAGGTACCTCTCACTCGCCACGCGGTGATGACAGGAAGTAGTTAAAAATACGGTTTAACTTCTAACTGACCGTTTCTGACCTAACTAACACTAGATCACAGAGTAGATCAATATATACCTTATCTATGGTTAATATAGCCAAACAATGTTATCTTATCATAGAAATAGGGATTTGTACGCTTGACATACATGTGGAATTTCATTGCTTCATTTTTCACCGACTTTAATTAAGGAGGTTCTCAATTCTATTAAATGAAATGAAATAGGATCGTGACTGTAATCCCGTAGTACGGTAGACATCTGAAAGCCGGTAATAAAGTCTAAGTAATGATAAATCGTTTTCTATTTCGGTAAACATCGATGGGTTGAATAACTTAAATTAGGCATTAATTAGACGGTAGTAGGCATCTCTGCCTGCAGCGCAGCAGATTGTGGGTTCGATTCCCTCCAAGAACAAAAAAATGTGTGATTATAAATGTTTGTTTTGTGTCTACTTTTATAAATGAAATGCCTCTTTTTAACCGACGAAAGACGGAGTTCTTAATTCGACGCGTTTAAACATTTTTTACATATTTTGTTATATATTTTTACCCAGTGTTCAGATTTCGATGTATTTTTAAGGTTCCGTACCCAAAGGGTAAAAACGGGACCCTATTACTAAGACTTCGCTGTCCGTCTGTCTGTCACAGGGCTGCATCTCATGAACCGCGATAGCTAAACAGTTGATTTTTTTTTACATATTATGTATTTCTGTTGTCGCTATAACAACAAATACTTACTAAAAACAGAACAAAATAAATATTTAAGTGGGGCTCTCATACAACAAAAGTGTTTTTTTTTTTTGCAGTTTTTTTATAAATAATGTACGGAACCCTTCGTGCGCAAGTCCGACTCGCACTTGGCGGGTTTTTTTCTATTGTGTACCTAAGAACCTAGAGAATAGTCCCAAATTGGTCTTTTGATTTTTCGATTGGTCGAATGTCATCGTCGGTTTTCTTTTTAGTTTTCAAAACTTTATTAAATGATACTAAATATTATTACCCAGACAACTCACGGTTGAAAATAATTTTATTTTCCTCAAAATATTTACTAAGTTACTTAATTATTTTTATTAACACTCATCTAAGCTTCAAAATTATCATCATATTTAGCACTTATTAATAACACAATTTTCCAAGATGGCCGCACTATTTTTAAAAACGTTAACACTTCACGTCCGACGTAATGATACTAACCTATCTACTGTACTTTTGCTATGAGTGTACTAACTAATAATAAAGGTGAATGACGTATGTCTGTTTGTGACAAGGTGTCATAAAATCATTGTTGAAAACTGTAAAAAATAATTACTTAAATAATTAGTAAAATTTTAATTTTGGTAGATACTTGGTACTTGACTGATACCTATTAAAGTAGATACCTACATGTAGGTAGGTATAAAAAATAAGGTTTTCTTTACATAACTATAATGAAGCAGTGTTAGCCGAGTGGGAGGTACGGTACCTCGACTTTCAATCCAAAGGTCGTGGGATGGAATCTCGGCGTGCATCTATAGATTTTTCTACCGAGATGTCTACCGTACCTACTTGTCGATTACAGTCGTAATCCTAATTAGTTTTTTTAGTTCACTGAAATTTCAGTAATCGGCCTAAATAAAAGCAGTTATTGTTAATCCGAGTATTAATAAAAAAACGGGCCAAGTGCGAGTCGAACTCGCGCACGAAGGGTTCCGTACCATTATCTATAAAAACGGTTAAAAAATCATGTTTGTTGTTTTTAGTATTTTGTTGTTAGAGCAGCAACAGAAATACATAATCTGTGAAAATTTCAACTTTCTAGCTATCACGGTTCATGAGATACAGCCCTGTGACAGACAGACGGACGGACGGACGGACGGACAGACAGACAGACAGACAGACGGACAGCGAAGTCTTAGTAATAGGGTTCCGTTTTTACCTTTTGGGTACGGAACCCTAAAAATTACGAATGTAATCCCCAAGTACGGAAGCCATCCTTTGGCTTATGCCCACATTTCGCAGTGGTTAGCATTCTTTACATGACAGGTTGCAAGACCGTCGCCGCTTATAAGGATACTAACTGGTTTCCTCAATCGTACAAAACAGTCTCTGTCAAGCTGACTTTAACACCCTGTAGTAACATATTTCATGTTTTTCATTGAATAGCCTCGGTAAAGTTAATTACACTATTATCTACCTACATGTTACAGTCTAGCAATAATCTTTTCGTCACAAAGAAAATAAAAACCGTTGCCGTTTTTTATAGATAATGGTACAGAACCCTTCGTGCGCGAGTCAACTCGCACTTTGCCGGTTTTTTTATTTAGTTCATCTACAAACTAAAAAACAAACTTTTCCTCCTAAATATGAGTAGTACTGTAGAAAAACACAGATTACTACTATATGTATATGACAGTATTAAACCTACATCTTTCCTTGAAACATACAGATAAATGTGCTGTCATTGTAACTAACAAGGACAATCATCATCATCATTTCCTAGAACAATGACTCCTTTAATGCTATATTATATATAATTAACTAGCGACCCGCCCCGGCTTCGCACGGGTGCAAAGCTGATACCAAAATATAATTACAGAATGCCTTTGTATACTCGTTAACAGCATTTAAAATTTAGAAAAAAAGTCGCGCTGATAAAAATCTTAAAATTATCAGTGGTTCTCTAATATATTAAGCATGTTATTATACTTATAAACCTTCCTCCTGAATCACTCTATCTATTAAAAAACTGCACCAAATTCCGTTGTGTAGTTTTAAAGATATAAGCATACATACATACAGACGCGGGAAGCGGAAAGCGACTTTGCTTTATACTATGTAGTGATAATTAATTAGTTAGTATACTTAGATCAGAACGACAGATCAGTATCAATTATGTCCTTAGAGCAATGGAAGCTGGATAAAGAACTGATTCTATAGCGTGAGAGATGACATAATACGTTTAAAAAACCGGCCAAGTGCGAGTCGAACTTGCGCACAAAGGGTTCTGTACATTATGGGAGGCCCACTTATATATTTATTTTATTCTGTTTTTAGTATTTGTTGTTACAGCGGCAACAGAAATACCTAAATCATACAGCCTTGTGGCAGACAGTAATAGGGCTCTCATACAACAAACGTAATTTTATTGCCGTTTTTCATAGATAATAATATAATAAAATATATTTATTGACCATAATGGTACGGAACCCTTCGTGCGCGTGTCCGACTTGCACTTGGCTAGTTTTTTTATAGATAACAAGCTGACCCCGCGAACTTCCTATCGCTTTAGAATTAACAAATGTTGTCTTAAGTTCCCGTCCCCGTTCCCGTTCCCAAACGGAAGAGTAACAAACAAACACACACACACACACACACACACACACACACACCGACACACTCATTCTCAAACTTTCGCATTCATTATATTACTAGGAAGTAGGATTAGTGTAGGAAGTAGGTAGGTACTTAAAGATTTTTAATACCTTAGGATAAGTATATTATTGAAATTTTCAAATTTAAGGATCTCGCAGCTAATGTTTGATAGCTGAAAGATTTTTTTAATCTGGTCCAGTAGATGTTAGTATATCCATTACAAACAAAAATACAAATTTTACCCTTTATAATAATAGCTAGATGTAGATTATAATAATCTTACTCTGACATTAGATGACCGATCATTTTGCAGGTGTTAGCTGTTAGACGACTCACAGACTGCGCCTGCGTCGCCAGACCGCGCAACACTCGCGGCAAGCCAAGAACCAATAACTAGTAGGCGATATACAGACATACCTACATATATTTTTCTAGGCTTAGTCGTTAGGAACAAACGTAGGTAACCGACGATTCAATGTGATCCCTGTGATTGTACATACATAAGGGGTAAAATAGGGTATATGCAGTGACGGATTTACCACCAGGCTGAGTAGACTGGAGCCTAGGGCTGCAGATTTTAGGGGCGGCAAATTTGGGTAATTTTTTTACAGTTAAAAAACTATTTAATCAAATAATTAATTAAAATAAATTAATAAAAAAAACGAGAGCAGGATTCGCGAGACGCCTGGCAGATGTGAATAATCGAAATTATTAAAAATTTTATTGACATTATTTTAGTATAAAAAAGCGCGACGAATCACGAACCGGATCGGTCGCCACGCCAACAGAAGGTCTGACGTCTGTCCCGCCGCTATGGATGTTTCACATCAAAAATAATAACATACCTACATTTAACTAACAGATTATTAAACTTATCGCGTTTTTACAGCAAAATCCAAATCACATTTCGACATACTTCGATTATGGTGCTTGATTACAAAACGATCTGATAAGATCGAATTGATATTGCACGTTTCTTATTTGTCTGGCCCTCACAGCTAAGGTAACTCTGCTGTGTTCTGTAGGTTGTGGGTTCGATTCCCACCCTGGATAAACATTTGTATCACACAAATGAACATAGATAAAAATCCTGTATGGTTTGTGTAGAAAAAATATATAGGATCACGACTGAAATCCCCAAAATACGGTAGACACGCGCTCAGATCCTTGAAGATGTCTAAAGAGGCATCTCTAAACATTAGGTACTTCCGGTACATGCCCACATTTTGCAGTTAGCATTCCACACGTGACAGGTTACAAGCCCATTGCTACCTATAAGAATACTAACACAAATTCAAATTCCAATTCAAAAATCATTTATTTCAATAAAATCACAAGGATCACTTTGAAACGTCTAGTCTCAGGAACTAAGTAGGTGAAGCTACGTCTTCTCGCGACCCAGCCTAGAAGAATCAGACATCAAACCTTGCTTGGAGTCAATAATTTCAATGATCCTTTCTTTAATGCTATGTAGAGCTCCTGTGTGGTGCCGTAAGAATAAGGTGAAGGCTCAAACAAGAAGTACAAAAATAAAAAAAATTACTAAAGAGCTTCAACAACTAGTTTGCTCCAGTGTATACTAACCTATTGTTTTACAAACTGTATACCGTATGCGATGGATTATCAAGAATTAGCGACAGCTTTAGCCAATTTCACGGTCAAGGTTATTATACCCTGATTATACTTAAGGCGCCTTCAGATTAGACGCTCGAGGAAACGCCACAGAGCCAGCATACGTAAAAACCGGCCAAGTGCGAGTCGGACTCGCGCACGAAGGGTTCCTTACCATTAGGAGCCCCACTAAAATATTTATTTTATTCTATTTTTTGTAGGTATTAGTTGTTATAGCGGCAAAAGAAATACATCATCTGTAAAAATTTCAACTATCTAATTATCATGGTTCATGAATAAAGCCTGGTGACAGTCAGACAAACAGCGGAGTCTTAGTAATAGGGTTATGTTTTACCCTTTGGGTACGGAACCCTAAAAACAAAATTACATCATGAAAAAATCATTAATAAATGTTTTTAAATTTTAATATTTTAACCAAACTCAATAGGCTATTTGACAGTATGAAAAATAACGTGTTGTTGATAGTAATCTATGTAAATTATGCCTTCAAAAACGTTATGACGTAAAATAACTGAAAAATAAACAATAATTTATTAAAAAACTCATAATAAAAATTATCTTTTTTCAATCACCAGTCACGTGACACAAAACGGTCAGAATGGTGGTGAACGATGGTCGAATCGACGATGACGTAACATGCTTGCCAATATGTCTTCGCCTGCCTTGCAAAAACTCACTCAAAAAAGTCACAGAAACTAGTGCGACGCCATTTGCATGTACCTAGAAGCGTTTATGCGGATTATTTAAATTGACATTTTTTTTTAAATTGACTTTTAGGGCCAATAATAGTTAACAGAATTGAAAATAATATTTTTTATGGCTTCCACAGTCACTACTGAATAATCTAAAATGGTTTTTAGGGTTCCGTACCCAAAGGGTAAAACGGGACCCTATTACTAAGACTTCGCTGTCCGTCTGTCTCTCTGTCTGTCCGTCTGTCTGTAACAAGGCTGTATCTCATGAACCATGATAGCTAGACAGTTGAAATTTTCACAGATTATGTATTTCTGTTGCCGCTATAACAACAAATACTAAAAACAGAATAAAATAAATGTATAAGTGGGGCCCCATACAACAAACGTGTTTTTTTGCCGTTTATTATAGACTAGCTGACCCGTGCCCGCTTCGCTGTGCGTAAGACATTTCTAACACCATCGCGGACTTTATTGTAGAAAAAAAAATGTGTTTATTTACGACATCACATTAGAAACCTCTAAAATTATCAGTGTTTCTCTACTATATTATGCATGTATTATACATATAAACCTTCCTCTTGAATCACTCTATATATTAAAAAAAACCGCATCAAAATCCGTTGTGTAGTTTTAAAGATATAAGCAAACATACATACATACATATTACATATTACATACAGACGCGGGAAGCGGAAAGCGACTTTGCTTTATACTATGTAGTGATAATGGTAGGTACGGAACTTTTCGTGCGCGAGTCCGACTCGCACTTGGCCGGTTTTTAAAATCTTGTTAAATAGCCAATTATAGAGTTGTTAAGCGGCAATAACAGATACCGCTCGCGGTTACGAGGCAAATTATAGCCCGAAGAATAGCCCGGGTAACAGCAACCGCATTTCATTGTATGGGATGAGGTAGGCCTTACTTTACTTTACAAACTCTGAAAGTATTATAGCGTTGTGATTTTCGCACCGCGAGCAGTACTATTAATATAACTTTAGGAGCTTGTGGTAAGCCCTCTATACTGTTGTATTTATTTATAACCTGAAGTAAATAAATCAATATTTCGATGTGACATTTTTAGTTTTCAATTTTCAATCAGTCATTAGTACAGCTCTCAAGCCCATCACACTGATTATCATCAACAAAACATAATTCTTCTGGCCGTTTAAAACATCTTTTGGGCAGTTTAAAAAGACTTACCTTTCATAATCAGTAGAAGAGACGTCTGCATCTCCGCTCGACGTGTTTAACACTCTGTTAAAAAACACTGGTTTCCTCTTGGTGCTGCCAGTTGAGTCCACAATAGAGACGGTAGATGCTGAGGAGTAGTTTTTCTCTTTCTCCGGAGTATTTTCCATTATTTAAACTGAAATAAATCATTGTCTGTAATAAGTCTTCTTCTTCTCTTATAATCTACTCTAGATACATAATTATTATTATAATCTATCTATCTATAATATAAAAATTAATCGCTGAATGTGTTGCTGAGCGCAAATCTCGAGAGCAGCTGAACCGATTTCGCTAATTCTTTTTTTGTTGTATTCGATAATATCAGGAGAAGATTTATAAGGAAAAAAAAATAATTTGACAGGACAACGTCTGTCGGGACAGCTTGTAAATAATAAAATAGGATCCCTAAGTACGGTAGACATCCTTTCAGATCTCCAGACGCTTAGATCCTTTGAAGATGTCTAGTGGGGGTAGTTAGTAGAGGCACGTCCAAACATTATATTAGGCACATGCCCACATTTTGCAGTAGTTATACGTATACGTTGCAAGCCCGCTTATACATATAGGAGATTGTAGAGGAGTTTATTTCCGTTGTATGAGACTATAATGTTCTGATGCAAAAGTTAACGATTTCTGAGAAAAATAATATTTTTCAATAAATCGAGATTATGGGGTCAAAAAAATATTTTAAAAACTACTGGACTATTGAATATTAACTATTGGATATAGGGTCAAATACCCGGTTGTGGTGCCTACCCCGGTTTTGATCATTTTCAATTTTGGCAACTTTGGTAACTAGGCATAGCACACAGACTTGTTTAAAATCAATAGTTAATACAATTCTTTGTCTATGGCCCGTTTTGATAGTGACAGTTGGGATGCATTATACTTCTAGACTTGATTGACCACAACTAAATATTTCCCGTTTTGTCTATTTTAAATATGAATAATTAAAAAAGAAATATTGCCTATTACAAAACCTTTGCTTAATCTAAGAGATAGATAAATACTAATTTTAATGTTGTTTAATCAATTTAATCATTTTATCAATATAAACCGTTTAATTGAAAATTAAAATGTTGTTAAAATGGCCACAACCAGCGCTCTCACCCTAATCGAATTTTTATTTTTGTTTTAATACAAGAACATAACAAGCATTATTCAACAAAACAAAAACTACAAATGTATGTCTTCATTAATTAATACTAGACGGAAACATTTTGAACATTTTTTTTAATGAATTCCGGCATATCTAAAAGTGTTCACCCAGTTAGTCTTTAAAAATTCACTCAGTTAGTCTATAAACTAATATTATAAAGATGAAAGATTTGTACTACTGTGTCTTTCACCATTAGAATGCTACATTATTTCTGAATAACATTAGACTATTACTAGAAAAATAGGAATCCCTTCTAAAACTTCAAAAATGTAATCCAAGGTGTAAAAAAAAATCCATAAAATCATTAGTAACCGTAAAAATCATCATTGCGGACTTAGGACCCCATAGTTGAAATTAGGCCTCCATTTACAGAGGCCTAGTGCGGCCAACAGCTAGCTATCGTCCACCTGGGTTCATTCGCCACTTGGCCGCAACACAGGCCAGCATTCCAGTGAGAAACGTGGTCTCAAATAACTAACCCATCCAACCCTATATCTTCTAGTTTTCTCAATAAAACACTTAAAAACTCACCCCTTTATTGCACCACACTTGTACAATCCAACATAATGCAACTGATATAACTATTTCAATTATAAAATCAACTCAAAAACTGTGCGATGTTTTGTTTATGTACCCGCATTTGAAATAAAGGCGATATGTATATGTAGACGCGGATTCACACTGAACTAAAATACTTTTTTTTTTCTTCGCATGTATTATTAGTTACCTACTTGCCTAGTAGGTATGAATAAATTCTATAAAATATAAAAAAACAGCTGACAGGTGGTTTAAACGTGCTTGTGGTATGGCAGTTGTTATAAAACTGTTGTACCTACTATTACGTTTGGGTTAAGCGAAGCCTTATGCGATTCTGTTCCAATTAGCTTTCTGAGGTAACTACATACCTACATAAGTAAATAGGTTGGGAACTTATCAAAACCTATAGGTATAAATAGGTAGCTATTCTGTTGTGTCCGCCTAAAACTAAAACATATAAAATACGATCGCTCTTATTACTTTTAACGTCTAAATTAGCGTAACCTCAAAATGGAAGTCCCTAAATTAAGAGATTTTTTTCTTCGTGTTATTTCAAATTTCATTTTAATACCTTTTTGTGATGATTAAATTTACGTAAAATGACGTAAAAAATCGTTAAGTTCATAAAATCTACTAGCCTACGTTTTAGAACTTTCATCCTCAGGTTACGCAAATTTAGACGTTAACGTGAAAGGAATATGAGCGATCATTTTTTAGAATTTTTAGCTTTGTGTCCAAGCTAAAACTAAAATTTCGTAAAAAAACTATCGATCTTATTCCTTTTAGTACATTAAAGTCTAAATTAGAGTCACTTCAAAATGACAGTCCTAAAACTTGGGATATTTTTGCCGTTTCTTTAATTTATTTCACATATTTGACACAATCAAGTGTCATCTTAGTCAACACCAATTTACATGTCGATTAAATTTATCTTGACGTTTCTAAATCGATTACGAAAATTGAAAATTTATTCAAAACTATTCTTCTAAGTTTTAGTTTTAGTGTCACTGTTACGCTATTTTAAACTTTAACCTACAAGAAATAAGAATAAGATCGATAGTTTTTAGAAATTTTAACTTATGCGTGGACACAACAGAATCGCCACCATTATCTACTTATAGTTCTATCATAAGTTTTAATATAATAAAATTGTTCACGCCAATTTTATTTAGTAATGGAAAATCATAATAATATTATTCGAAAGTTTGGATGTTTGATAGTTGATTAATTTAATGTCATAGCGGCTGAAGTGATTTTCATAAAATTTTATTGAAGTATTAGGATATAGGTATACTTTAACAGATTGACAAGACGTTAAAATGCCTTACCCTCGTATTCAAGAACGACACTATGAGAACACGCACCCACAGTGGACGAAATCTTTTTTCAAAAACATCACTTTATGTGTTGAGCGGCACTATGGCGCACGCTAACGTGTGCCTTTAGAGCTCAACTTTGGCTATAGGCACACGACAATGTGCCCCTAGTCACACTATTCAGTGTCGCACAACACATAAAGTGATTTTTATGAAAAAAGATTTCGTCCACTGTGGGTGCGTGTTCTCATAGTGTCGTTCTTGAATACGAGGGTTAGAACCCAATGCAAAACTTACCTACCTAAATATTTTATCTATCTACCTACTTACTATGTACTGAGCGCGAAGTCGCGAGCGATAACTAGGTAAGTAACTAAAGGTAGGTAAGTGAGAAATTTTCTTCTACGAGAAAACTTTAAACTATGCTACGTATCAACAGATGGCGTAAGTAATTAAACTATATTCACTGCCATCTCTGAAAACTTTATAGAACTATTAAGATGAAGCCTAGGCTGAATTTAATTGTACTACTTTTCACTAGATGGCACGCGGAAAAATAATAGTTTAAACAAGTTTTAGAATAAAATAGAAAAAGTTTATTCAACAACCACAGAGAATATAAAATAAATTAAAAATAAATGTAAAATAAATTATTAGCTCTGTGTGGTTGAGTTACGCATGGTTTTTACTGATAGATGGCGTAAGTAATAAAATTATGCTGCCATCTCTGGAAATTTAATAGAACTATCGGTATAGCCTGCGCTGAATTTAGTTGTTCTTCTAGTCACTAGATGGCGCTATTACTAGATTCTACTAGATACAGTCCAAATAGGTTTTGCACCATGAAGGAAAACTTACAAAATCGCAAGAGGAAAAGCACCTCACTATTATTTTACTCATTCTAACTCATTCTATAGTCATGCACCTGAAAGAGAAGGCACTATCTTCGTGTTTTGTTTAGAGTTTCTTCGCTGTCAGTTCAATGTTTTCTTTCAAGCATAAGGTTGTGTTCATTCGTTTTCGTTTTATATAATAAAATAAACATTAATTTACCGTGAAATCAGTTTTGTAGGTATTTGGTTAATTATATTGACGAATTACGTAAATAATGGAGTTTAAAATGTTCTAAGGAGGATAAAATTGTCTCAAATATCGATTTTAAACGAGTTTGTGGTTTTCTGTGCTTTGATGAACTCTGAAAAGATAAATTGTTTTCCTGATGTGCAGTATTATACCTAGTTAGTAATGACAACTTTTAAAATCATGTAGGTACCTACTTACCTTCTTTTTAACTGTACTTAGGTAAATATTTAAAAAATATAGCTTAAATAAAAAAATAGTAATGTAACATTAATATAAAAAATGCATCAACAAAATAGTCGCGACGAATAGAGAACCTCCTTATTTTGTCGGCTGAAAAATAACAAACAGTGAAACAGTGTCTTCAAAATGTAAGTATCTAATTAATACATAAACCTAGTTTAGTTACCTAGTAGTACCTACCTACCTACCTAAGTAGCTAGAAACATTAGGTATATTTTTTCTTGATTCTAACTATTCAAACTATTTTGTCTCGTAGACCAATTGCCATGGTCTTCGATTTTCGGTAGACCCCCTACCCTAACAAACTCACCCTCGTATTCAGGAACGACACTGTGAGAACACGCACCCACAGAGGACGAAATATTTTTTCATAAACATTACTTTATATGTTGTTACGTTACGATAGTGTGCCTCTAGAGTTCAACTTTGGTTAGGTATAGGCACACGACAGTGTGCCTCTAGTCACACTATGCAGTGTCGCACAACACATAAAGCGATGTTTATGATAAAAGATTTCGTCCACTGTAGGTGCGTGTCCTCACAGTGTCGTTCCACAATACGGGGGTCAAGTCCCCCTGCAAGTTTTAAGTTATGAGTGTATGAATGTGTATGTACCACAAAAACGAATGCGGACAACTTACACTGTGTCATGATATAGGTATTTTCGTGGACCCTAAAAAAGTTATTATAATTATTAATTTATTATACATTTTTCAGTTAGTAAAAATGAAGACTAAACTAACTTCAGTGACATACCTCGGCTATACCGCCATGGATAGAAGGTTTTCAACTTCCATGCTGCCGTGGCTGCTGCGCGAGATTCGGGCTAACAGGATAAGAGATAAGGTTGGTTTTTGAATGGCACCCACCAGCTACAAACATAACTTTATTATTTTTAAGCAAATAGTTATTTTATCTTTAAGTTTTATTTCTAAATCAAGTGTAGCGTGTGCTGCTTTTTGAATTTGTGCTGAGGCTCTTTAGTTATTGTTATTATTATTATTTTTTATTGTTTACGTACTTGAGTAGTACTTTTAATAATTATTCTTGTTTGAGCCTTCACCTTGTTCGATTGGCACTACACTGGAGCTCTGCATAGCATTAAGGAAAGGATCATTAAAAAAAGGTAGACCCCAAGCCGTGTTTGTTGCCTGATTCTTCTAGGCTTGGTCGCGTGGAATCGGCGTAGCTTCACCTAGTTCCTAAGACGTTTCAAAGTGATCCTTGTGATTTTATTGAAATAAATGATTTTTGAATTTGAACTAGCTAAGCATCTCAGGTGCTCAAAAGAAAGCGCTTAAAATGGTAGCAATTCTGTTGTCATGACAACTAGTAAGATTGATTGAAATAATGTAATTTGATGTTCTTACAAAAGTCTATAAATTGTCTTAAAATTGAGATGATGTTTTAATAATATTTTTGATTTCGTAAAGTGATCTAGAAAACGTCAAAAGTGACTAAATTTACTGATTTTACATGATTTTGACGTAGCTAAATTATAATTACATTAATTACGTTGTAAAAAACCAAAAACAAATCCGTCTTCATACATCCTATCATAATAATTATTATCTTAATATTATAAATGCGAAAGTTTGTGAGTTTGTATGTATTATGGTGTAGTTTCGTTGTCCCCGGTGACCGTGTCCCCGGCACCGGGGACAACGGGAATTCATTTTTACAATTAAAAATTCTTCCCGTTGTCCCCGGTCTCTGTCCCCGTTGAAATAGTGAAATAAATTTAAGCCCGTTGTCCCCGGTATGTACTTTGCAGAATCAAGCAGAGTCGACGTCTCTTTTAATGAGAGTGGAATAATGTGAAATATCATCAAAAGTATCAATATCATTTAGTACTTTATGTTTAGTATGTTTTTTAAACGTGTTTTTTAAGTACAGAAATAAATATCTTTATAATTTTAAATAGATCGTACGTTCATATGAAGTTGTGTGGGCTTGAAATATTATTTTTAATAGGGTTTTATTGTAAAGTAAAAAAACACAACTTAGATGTTCACAAATATCAAAATGTGGTATTTATTTATTAATATTACAAAATCAACACATAAAATATAAACAATTAACTATTAAACATATAACACGTAACAATATTTGTGTCAATTTACACAAATATTTAACATAATTATTTATTTATATCACAGAATCAGCACAAAACATTAGAAAAAACTTACAAAGAACACGACTTTCAAGTCATATTACTTGTGTCAATTTACACAAATATGTAACACTATTATTTTTTAATTTTAATTATCACAGAATCAACACTAAATAAAAACTATTAAAATCTAACTAATAAAATCATAAAAGGTAATAATATTTGTATCGATTTGCACAATTATTATTTATAAAAATCACAGAATCAACACAAACCATTTGCAAAAAACACGACTTTCAAGTCGTATTACTTGTGAAAATTTACACAATTATTTATTAATATCACAGAATCAACACATAAAACATAATAGTATTTGTGTAAACAAACATGTAACACAATTATTTATAATTATTACAGAATCAAATCTTTAAAAAATAACTTTTAAGAATAACTTTAAAAAATAACTCTTAAGAATAATACGATTTTAATGCTATAAGGTAAATCGACATAAATCAGATTTGTTTATTTATCACAGAATCAACATGGTATAATACAATTATTAGAAACATATTAGCGCAGTATTTCTAGAAAATGCCCTACTGTTATTTCGGCACTAACAAGTTTAGTTTGGCATTCCTTAATAAATTCATCAGTTTGAATTGAATTTTGCGTGCGGCGTTTTGGTGATTGAGTGGATTTTACAGTGTATAAATTGGCATCTTGATGTAAAATTGTAAGGAGTTTTAAAAATGGTGGGATTTTTCCTGCCAACTGCGTTATTTAATTTACAGTGCCACCCTTCTGCAAAGTTGTTTGTTCGGTGTCGTTTGCCATAACTGCACCATATTTTAATAAGGTGCGGGCGAAGCCATTGCGATATCATATAATTTCGAAATTTTGTGCTTTGGCTGTCATCGGGACTTTGATTGGCAACGTAAAACCACCCTTCTATTATACGGTTCTCCGGCAATAATGGAAGCACTGCACTAAGTGCAACTTGGCGGCGCAAGATCTTCGATTTAGTTAGGTCTAATTCACGACCCTTCTTCCACACAGCTTTATTAAAATGATAATAATAACCTTGGAGATGTACGTCCGGGAACACTTTCATTATTGCAGATATGGTTGCTTCTTCAAAATCGCAAGTAAAAGATATGAGATTCCAATTTGGAATTTGAGACTTTATAAGACTAAAAAGAATTTCATATGACTTTGTCCTGTTTGTCATTAAAGCATACACTAATGGTTTAGTGCAGTGCTTTCATGATTGCTCCCTAAGTCCGCATGGATTGTAAAAATCTGATGAAAAAGCCTTGGACAACTTTTAAAGGTTCCGTCACCAAAAAAGTCCTTAAGAACTTCCATTTTTTTCCTTGCCTCGTATGAACAAAATACGATGATTCGCGTATTACCCTCACAATAATCAGCTAACATAAAGTTTTAAAATTTTTGCAGGTATTTCAACATTTTTCACATCACCAAAAACAGTCTTATCAACACCAAAAGTGGAATTTCTATGACGGTAGAGAGATGTTTTCTTACCATCATATTTAGGAAGCGCAATTACTTTGTCGAGTCCAAGATCTTTCATATCTGATATTGTTGCATTGAGAACTGTCGAAATGGCAGGTAGATCAACTGTGACGATTTTTTCCTTGCAATCTTCCATGTAACTATCAAGCAGGTTTTTATTAATGTCCGGTGTACACGTATGGGAAGCCTCCTTTAAAATCTGCCCATCCTATAGATAAATGAGAATAATATGGATTAGGTATCGAACATGGACATTGATCAAATTATAACTTTTTTGAAACTATACATTAAATTAACAATTATATAATATTTATAAAAGGTAATGGCCCAAAGGTCTCGATTTAAATCTACACTACTATTATAAAGAGGTAAACAATTGTTTTTGTTTGAACCGGATAAAACTACTGAACCAAGTTTAAAAATAGAGTAACATAAGGCTATATTTGATTTAAAAAATATGAGATCCCGAAATTGCAATAATGTAACAAAGTACATTTGGTTTTCTTTCGTAAGTAGCATTCCCATGTTGTAACCCCGTTTTTATATGTTTCCTTCTTCGTAAGTTGGTATCCAGCACGTATAAGTATAGTTCCGCCCTTTCTGTGTATTTGGGGGCACGGCAGTGCCCCCGCCAAGTCGAGCGCGAAGCAAACACTGCCGTACCATCCTTTACTGGAACCATTTCGCCGCATTTTCAGGCCCCTATTTGAGAACCTCTGGATAAGACCAGAACGCTGAAATTTTCGTCATCCAGTAAGCCATAATCACATACTTAAAATCCAAAATTTGAAGTCTGTAGGTCATTTAGTTACGAAGTTAAGCGAAAGCAAAGTTTCGCATTTTAGACAGACACTCACTCACTCACTCACTCACTCACTCACTCACTCACTCACTCACTCATGATCATCAGAATAGAATTAGTACTTCCCATAAACTCAGAGAGCTGAAATTTGGTACAGAGTTAGGGTTTAATGGCCACATAAAGGGAAAACCTTAAAAACTAGAATAATCGAAGATCTGGAGTACCTGGTGACCATGATAAGAAAACACAAGAGCCTAACCAAACTATTAGAAATCGACATACCGCCTTTACAAAAAATATTTTACTACTGGACCGATTTGAAAAATTCTTTCACCATTAGAATCCTACATTATCCCTGATGAACATAAGCTATAGTATATTTTCAAAAATATTAGGGATCCGTATGAAAACATCGATAAAGTAATCCAAAGTGTGAAAAAATTAAAAAAAAATCCTTACATTGCGTTTGCTGCGGAAATTATTGACAATAGAGCAAAGTAATGTACTACAGTTTTAAAGAAGACATCAATATCTACAAAAAAGTATGCAATACTATATGTCTAACTATTAGGGATCCGTATGAAAACTTCGATAATGTAACTCAACGTGTAAAAAAAACCAAAAAAATCCTTATATCGCGTACGCTGCTGAAATTGTTGATAATATAGCAAAGTGATGTACTAAAGTTTTAAAGAGGACATCAATATCTACAAAAAAAGTCTGCGATACTAAATGTTTTCTTAGGGATCCTTATGAAAAATTCGATAATGTAACCCAAGGTGTAAAAAAATTACCTATAATATCATTATTACATCCGTGCGACGCCGGGGCGGACTGCTAGTACGCAATAAAATTAAAGGAAAACTCTGGATAAGACTAGACTGGCTTTTATACTTACTTATTCTTACAAGTTTACAAGAAGAAATAGTCGAACGATTAACTTTAATCTACTCGATCATTACACAAATTGAATAAACAAATTAACAAATTAAATAAACTAAAATATTCATAATTTCGCTCAAAATTTGATCAAAATATAATGCATTGGACTAAGAGTGGCGGTGATACCCGCATACGTCGCTAGATGGCGCTGACTGTAAACTACTCATAAAAAGAAAAAAACTGTGTCAAATAAGAAAATCTAATAAAATAAATCAATAAGCCCACGTTTCTACAAAAAGAAGTGAAATCCCACCAAAAACATTCTGTAAAAAACTAGCCAAGTCTCGATGGAGCTACTTGTTTATCTCTAAAAAGTAATGAAATCTAGACAAAGTCGTGTCAAGTCTGAGGTTCTTTACTGCGATTTCTTTATTATTATAGAATGTTATGTGACTTGGCCGTTGAAGAGTACACAAGGGTACAAAACCAGGTGCTCCATGACACCATTGCACCAATCTGTCGCCAGAACCGCTCCCATTAACGATGGATAATTGCCACTTAGAAAACGTTGATTCAATAACCAGTCAATTGTAGGCTTGATAAAGCTGCGTATTTCAATAATACTTATGTAAAGGCGAGCCTGAAACAAACAGTATAAAAAATACGTCTATTTTATTTTAGATCGATGGTCGATTTGACGCTCCAAAAAGAAGACAGCAGAAGTCAGCATTGTCAATGCTGAATGCATGTGTTGCACGATCAACAACAGCCTAAAATAAGACACTAGCGTCCAATTACCAATACCTGTATTGGCTATTATCTTGCTTAACAAACATAGGTAGTTACAACAGATATAACATTACGTGTAAACAAAATTGACTTGTACCCACTAACGGATAAAGAATGTTCAACGGCCAAGTCACACAACATTCTATAATAATAAAGAAATCGCAGTAAAGAACCTCAGACTTGACACGACTTTGTCTAGATTTAATTACTTTTTAGAGATAAACAAGTAGCTCCATCGAGACTTGGCTAGTTTTTTACAGAATGTTTTTGGTGGGATATATTTTAATTCACTAAATCCTTTTGAAGGACCCGCCTGAGACTCTTGTGACATTGTTGTTAACTATTGGAAAAAACGGAACATTCATATATAAGAAGAAAATTGTAATAATGAAGTAGAATGAATAGTAAATTTTTAGGTAAAAAGTATATATAATTTATTGAAACACATTTTTTTTGCATCCTAGGCACCTTCAATTATGAACCTTACTGATTTTAGATAGAAATTAAAAATTGTACTTACATGAGTTTCATTTAAACTTTCACTAACATCACCATTGCGTTCACATCACTACTAAGTAATTCCAGTAACTAGCTTTTTTTGTCTAAACTGTATTCTGGAGTGGGTTTTAGAATGAGCCAATGAGAGCTTCTCAAAAAACAATGTTATCTGCGCTTTTGTTTCGTAGCTGCATCGCCCCGTCTCGCCGCCGCCGGCGCATCTTTTCAAGGACATTTTTTTATTATCTTAGTTACAAGCTCACACAACTTCATATGAACGTACGATCTATTTAAAATTATAGAGATATTTATTTTTGTACTTAAAAACACGTTTAAAAAACATACTAAACATAAAGTACTAAATGATATTGATACTTTTGATGATATTTCACATTATTCCTCTCTCATTAAAAGAGACGTCGACTCTGCTTGATTCTGCAAAGTACATACCGGGGATAACGGGCTTAAATTTATTTCACTATTTCAACGGGGACAGAGACCGGGGACAACGGGAAGAATTTTTAATTGTAAAAATGAATTCCCGTTGTCCCCGGTGCCGGGGACACGGTCACCGGGGACAACGAAACTACACCTGTATTATTATGTTTGTACCCTAATTAAACCTAAACGACCAAACTGACTAACATGAATTTTTCTGTAATTTATAGATAAAAAATCAGATAAACAGAACGGAGAACTAATAATACGAAAAACAACCCCTAAATGATAAAAAATGCAAAAAGGATAATTTTGGTATAGATGATGACAGATAGATGGCGCTGGGGTTCAAAAAATAGAAATCTCAAACTGAAAACATTGAATAGTCAGTAAAAGTTTGAATCCTACTAAGGTATTCGGTAGTCGAAATATATTTTGACAAAAAAATCTCAATTGATAAAAATATCAATTTGACTACCGAATGATACGCATTCTACCAATACCAAAATTCGTAATAAATTTTATAAGGTCAAGGTTTACCTATAGGGGAAAAAATTTAAGTGGTCTGAAAGTGCTTTTTTCTATGCGATTATTGAAGTTTGGGCAGGACAAAGTCTGTCACGGGTAGGCTAGTATTACATAATATTTATTGCATTCTAGTCCTAGTTACGAAACAAAAAAAAACATTAATGTATTTAGATGAATAATTATGTCATTCTTTGTATCTGTTAGATAAAGGTGCTAAAAAGCTCTCTGAGATAAGTGTTATTGATCAGCTTGATTTGCGCATCTAATTTAAGTGTCCTAATAATTATTATAAATGCGAAAGTTGTAAGGATGTTTGTATGTTTGATGGTCAATCAGGACGAAACGACAAAACGGATTAAGATGAAATTTGCTGTAGTATGTATAGATAAAAAATCTGAATATAAAATACGGGTACCTAAAATCCGAAAAACAACCCCTAAATGATAAAAAAAACGAAGAAAGGATGATTTTGATATAGATGGCGCTGGTGTGTAACAAATCTGACATCACAGACTAAAAACATTCAGTCATCACAGCAGCTTTGAATAATTAATGATACGCATTCTACCAAAATTCGTAATTTATTTTATCTGGTTGGTACAAGGTTTATAGGGAAAAAAAATTAAGCTGGTTAAAAGAGCTTTTTTCTGTGCGATTATTGAAATCTGGACAGAACCAAGTCTGTGGCGGGTCGGCTAGTTTTTGATAATTTATTGTTATTTTTATATCCGACTGCGGCAGGAGAAAATGTTTTTTGAGCGTATGTATGTATGTATGTATGTACTATGTATGTCCATTTGCTTGGTACGCTCTACAGCCCTAACGACTTGACGGATTACAACATACGAGGTGTCGTTAGATTCGTCACAATTGTGGGAGTTATGTAGGCTATAATTTTTTTAGGGTTCCGTACCCAAAGAATAAAAACGGGACCCTATTACTAAGACTTCGCTGTCCGTCTGTCCGTCTGTCTGTCACAGTCACAGGGCTGTATCTCATGAACCGTCATAGCTAGACAGTTGAAATTTTCACAAATTATGTATTTCTGTTACCGCTATAACAACAAATACTAAAAACAATAAAAATAAATATTTATGTGGGGCTCCCATATAACAAACGTGTTTTTTTGCCTTTTTTTATAGATTATGGTAAGGAACCCTTCGTGCACGAGTCCGGCTCGCACTTGGCCGTTTTTTTTTAGTTAGGTGATTATTGTTTAGCAGTCGTGTTTTACGTTTTTATAATAATTTGTTTTATTTTGTTGCAGCTGAGTGTAACAATCGAAGATGGATATTTAAGGGCATACAATGAAAATTTTGAGCCTGTGATCGTACATAGATTGGTCGATATTATAAGGTACCTGTACCTTGCCTTCTTTTTTTAGGGTTCCGTACCAAAAGGGTAAAAACGGGACTAAGACTTCGCTGTCCGTCTGTCTGTCACAAGGCTGTATCTCATGAACCGTGATAGCTTGACAGTTGAAATTTTCACAGATGATGTATTTCTGTTGTCACTATAACAACAAATACTAAAAACAGAATAAAATAATTATTTAAGGGGCTGTATGTCGACGATTGCTCATTTTCGAAACGAAAATAGAAATACTTCTGAACAAGCCACATCTCCTATTTATATAAATATATTACTTCAGGTTCCTACCTAGATTTCTATTAAGCTGAAAACATAATAGCATAAACTTTTCACGATAAAGATATTATTTCAAAATGATACGTTTTAGAATTTATGATCGAAATATTTTGATACCTACTATTAAAATCAACTTGTGATTTATTGTTAAAGATAGGTAATATGTAGATCTAGATTTCTATTAGAATAGATTTTTGATAAGTAATTATACATAATTTATATCATTAATTTATTCGAAAAGCTAAGGCGGACCACGCGCCGACGTGTGTTTGTCGTCATTGCAGCGGTCGGTAGGATTATTTATCGAAGTGATTAAAGATGGGTACATCTTTATTCACATATACTATACATTATAAAATAGGAGATGTGGCTTGTTCAGAAGTATTTCTTTTTTCGTTTCGAAGAAGAGCAATCGTCGACATACAGGGCCTTAAGTGGGGCTCCCATACAACAAACGTGATTTTTTGGCCGTTTTTAGGGTTCCGTATTTATAGATAATGGTACAGAACCCTTCGTGCGCGAGTCCGACTCGCACTTGTGCAAACGGTGAGGAAAAACATCGTGAGGAAACCAGTTAGTATTCTTGTAAGCGGCGACGGGCTTGCAACCTGCCACGTATGGAATGCTAACTACTGCAAAATGTGGGCATGTTCCCCTTTAATTCCAAGGATCTGAGCGCCTGGTGATTTGAGAGGATTACTACCGTACTTGGTGATTACAGTCGTGATCCTATTTATTTCTAATAACCGACATGGTACTAATCCTTATTTACTTTCAGAGCCAGCCAAGTTCCAGGGAGGCCAGAGGAGCTGTTCTACATACTCTTCAATGAGAAGGAGGCTCTACTCAACTGTTTCCTCTTCAGGGCCGCCACTGTTCTTGAGGTGGGTTTTATATACTAATATACTAATAATATTATAAAAACATTTGTATTTTTGTATGTTTGTAACGATTACAAAAACTACTGGACCTATTTAAAAAATTCTTTACTATTATAATACTACATTATCTCTGAATTACATAGGCTATAATTATTACTAGAAAAAAATTAGGGATCTCTCCTAAAACTTATATAATGTAACCCATAGTGTAAATAAACTAGCCATATAAAATCATTATTAAACCCGTGCGACGCCCGGGGCGGATAGCTAGTTTTTTTTATAAAAATAAATAGGATCACGACTGTAATCCCCAAATACGGTAGAAATCCTCTCAGATCTCAAGGTGCTTAGATCCTTGAGGTTGTCTAAAAGCGGTAGTTAGGGGCACGTCCAAACACTATGTTTGGCATAATATCCATGAGAATTTTAGGTTAGTATATCCGTTTTTAGCAAAATTAAATAATTCCAAGGCATTTTAACAATACAAAGATGAATAAGTGTTGACTTTTAAACCTTGACACATTTAATTATAGAATCTTTTTCAATATCAAAGTGATACAGTTTTATTTTTGGCCAGTATCAATCGGACATCGGATAAATCGGACTAAATAAGGCATTTTATTTGTTTAAAAATAATATTATATTAGTAAAAACTGTTTAAAACCCGTAAACAAAATATAAAAGTTTAACAAAAAAGATTAAGTTGATTATTTTTTGTGATTTTATAAATCTTTTTGTGTTGTATTTATACCATTCATAAATTCGTCAAAAAAAACAATAATAACTAAAATTTAAAACAATAAAAACTATTTTTTTTATTTATATAAATATTTTGTGTTGTGTCTTTAGGTAAGTGTTATAAATTCGTTTTGCAATAATATATTATGGAAACTATATTAATAACAAAAGTTTAAGAAAAATTAAAAATAATAAAATCTTTTTTTTATTATGTGTAATATTAAAAAAGTGTGATAATATAAGAAAACTACCTACATTAATAACAAAAATTAAAATAATTTTGTTTATATAAAATATTTTTTGTGTTCTTTCAAATAATAAGGAAGCGTAATAAATTATTTTGTAATCATAAAAACTAACATTGAACAAACTGCTCCAAAGATACAAATCAATCACACAGATTGAGGCAGTGCCAAGATACTATAGACTGAACTGCGTACAACATGTCTTCAGTTTGGACGCCGATAGCGCGTACGACATACGCATACCACGCAACGACATCCGACGCTGAATTCTGGTTCGGCATAGTTCTTATCCTGTTCGCGTGTGAAATGGACCTTATATACTTTCACATATTAAATAGTTTGAATATCGACCTATTTAGTTTTTTATAAAAAAAAACCTTGGATTCAAACTTGGAAATAGATCGCGGGACGTGCCAAGTTCGTATTAAAATAGATGTAAACAAAATAGTGTAGTGAAGTTTGTGGTTTATTGATGGATATAATCTTATAGTTAACAGGTAATTATTTAGTTACTAGCAGACCCGTGACAGACGTTGTCCTGTCAAATTTCAATAATCCCATAGGAAAAAGCGCTTTAAATTTTTCCCGAATTTTTATTTTTTTTGCGAAACTTTCTTAATTTATTCTTAACCTGAAAATAACAAAAGAATTAGCAAAATCAGCTAAGCCGTTCACGCGTGATGACATGAACAAGGGAAATAGGGATAAATTTTTGGGGTTCCGTACCCAAAGGGTAAAAACGGGACCCTATTACTAAGACTTCGCTGTCCGTCTCTTGTTATTGTTTTAGGACAATTTTGAATAATCTAATAATTTGACAGGACAACGTCTCGCGTTGCCGTTGGTCACGGCATCACGCGTGAACGGCTGGACCGATTTTGTTAATATTTTTTGTCGTATTCGTTAGTAACAATAGAAGGTTCTTAAAAAATAAAATTTACAGGACTAGCCCCCGCATTCAGGAACGACACTATGAGAACACGCACCCACAGTGGACGAAATCTTTTTTCATAAACATCACTTTATGTGTGTTGAGCAACACTATGGCGCACACTATGGCACACACACGCACGCACCGTGTGCCTCTAAAGCGTTAACTTTGTGTCACACTATGCAGTGTCACCCAACACATAAAGTGATGTTTATGAAAAAAGATTTCGTCCACTGTGGGTGCGTGTTCTCACAGTGTCGTTCCTGAATACGGGGGTAAGTCTGTCGGGACAGCTAGTATAATTATAGAACTAGTGTTAATTCTAATTTTTATTTAACTATCTGACCGACTGGACCGATTTTGCTAATTTTTTTTTTGTGTAATTGTTAGTCGAAAATTTAGAAATATCTATGTAGCTTAAAATTGTAAAATTCTTGAAAAACTGTAAGTGCAATTTTGACAGAACAGAACAGTCAGGTAATTTTATTTTTAGTAATTCATAATAATTTAAGGAATATATTTAAGGTAGATTAATTGTACATAAGGACAAAAGATGGTATTGTCTTGTTATTATTATGTTTAGGTTTATTTATTTATTTATTTGCATCATGTACAATACGTAGTATGTATAGGTCTTATGAATAGGGTTATAAGCTTTAAAGTGCAAATTTTTTTTAGAGTCGAGTCCCCCTCCCCCTTCAAAACGGAAAAAATAGGATCACGACTTTAATCCCCAAGTAAAAACAATACGTTTTTAGCACAATACCCACATTTTGCAGTAGTTAGCATTCCATACGTGACAAGTTGCAAGCCCATCGCCGCTTATAAGAATACTAACTGGTTTCCTTAAAACGACAATTATGCATAATCGAAGAATCCAATCAAAGTTACTAACTGGTTTGTTTTAATGATTTCCGTCATTAGGTATCGTGTAGAACTTGTTTAATGGGGTCAAGATTGAATTGTTCGAAATACAGGGCCGGACTTAAGGAGGGGGGGGGGGGGGACAACCGGGGCTACGGCATGAGGATTCGACAAGCGAGGGAATTTCACAATACAAAATTAAAAGAAAACATCCTTGTTTTGAAAAAAACTTTTTGGTCCCATATGAGGCCCCCAGACCTCATAAAATATATATTTAAAGTGGTGAACATTTCACACGCCAAACTCCAAACTAAGCAAAGCTTGTACTATATGAACCAGATTATTAATAGATTACTTACTAATAAAAACAAATTTATAATATCACCCAGACACAGAACAAATATCTTTGTTCGTCACACAAATGTTTGTCCTTGGTGGTAATCGAACCCAAAACCTACAGCGCAGAAGGCAGAGTCGATACCGACTAGGCTGTGAGGCCAGCCCCAGACCTTAATCCGGCCCTATCTAAATATCGACCATTATTGCTGCTTCCGTGTAAACAAAATGTAATGTTACTTATAGGAAATCACAACAATTATAATAAAGTTAATTTATGGGTTTAAATTTTATTGTTATTTCGATCGTGTTTTTATCAATACCAGAATATTAGGTGGCTTGCAACCTGTCTCGTATGGAATGCTATCTACTGCGAATAATGTAGGTATTGAGCCAAACGTAATGTTTAAACGTGTCTCTGACTACCCTCGTTAGATATCTTCAAGAATCTAAGTGCTTTGAGATCTGAGAGTATGTCGTCCGTACTTGGGGATTATATGCCGTCTGTCTGTCTGTCTGTATGTCTGTTTCAAGGATGTATCTCGCACTTGGCCGGTTTTTTAAGTTTTATGAAGAAACTTTTAGTCCTACATGAATATAATTTAAATGGGATCAACTTGGGACTATTCTCTACACTATTCTCATCGAAATTGAAACAACACCACGTAAAAAGATATGGCGGGGGCACTGCCGTGCCCCCAATATATATGTACATTAAAAAAACAAACTAATAACCTCCTCCTTTTCCGTCGATAAAAAATATACAGCTCATATTTTATGACATGCAAGTCATAACCGGGTACAACCATGTCATGACATTGATCGGTAATGAACCTTGACATTGATCGGTTGTTTAAAGAAATTGTCACAACTAGAAATGTCATCTTCTGACATTAAATTGTTGTAGGTCAAGTCTGTTCTGATTTGCATTAAGTAATAAATGCTTTTGATGAATGCAGAATCGTTTTTTTTCAGTAACCGCAAAACATACAGTATTGTAATAATGACAAAGATAACATAAGGATATAATCTAGCGGAATTAAAGACAGAACACGATTGGTGAAACTTTTCTCGATAGATTTATTTTCCAAAGATGGCTCTTCTAAAACACAAATTTCGTTTTTACTCAAAACTATGAATAGCTAAATAGTTATTTTTTATATAATTCGTTAGAAAATTAATAGCTACATTTTTTTAGTTTGATAGTTTTTTTTATCACTTTTTCCTTCTTATCCGCAGCCCATATAAAAAAAAAATCAAGTATTACCTTAATTGTCAACCAGAAATGTCATCTTTTGACATTAAATTATTAATTTGCATTAAGGGCATTAATTGCCTCGTAGGTAAATTTGTTGTTTGTATCCTTGTGATGTAATATAAGTATTTAGATAAATAAATAAATTAAATATGGTGGACATTTCAGACATGGCCATCTAGCCCCAAATTAGACAAAGTTTGTAGGTACTATGGGAACCAGATAACTGATACAATACATTATTACAACAACGGGAAATTACTCACGTACATGATAAATTGTCAATGAGGACACCGACAATGTTTCGATTCATCTAGAGAATCTTCTTCAGGGTGAGTGGACCATAACGCGCGCGCTACCCTGCTCGCATTGCCGTCTCGCACTGCGGGCCGCAAATCGTTCTGTGGGTGCGTGTTCTCATAGTGTCGTTCTTGAATACGAGGGTTAGGAGCTAGGTGAAGCTACGCCTGTTCGTTCCTCGTGACCAAGCCTAGAAGAATCAGGCAACAAACATGGCTTGAGGCCTATCATTTTTTTTAATGATCCTTTCCATAATGCTACGTAGAGCTCCAGTGTGGTGCCGTAAGCACAAAGTGAAGGCTCAAACAAGAATAATAATTAAAAGTACTAACCAAGTAGTGCGAGTTGTATGTTTTTGTTGTTATAGCGACAACAGTAATAGGTACATAATCTGTAAAAAATTTCAACTGTCTAGCTATCACGGTTCATGAGATACAGCCCTGTGACGGACAAACAGACAGACGGACAGCGAAGTTTTAGTAATAGGGTCCCGATTTTACCCTTTGGGTACGGAACCCTAAAAAGACATGGTGCCTACGATGTAACAGCAAAAATGGTTTCTTTTGTCGGACTGTATAAGGTCGAAAATTATCTGCCGCATTTTAGCCGAGATCCACTGTTCATACTGTACCTATCGACACGGAAATACGTTTAGGTATATACCCAATTATATAAGTACATACCCAAAAAGCTTTGTCTACATTATTCCAAGAACTGCTGGACGTTTTCCAACACCAAATTAGATTATTTACCAGTGGCTCCATCTTCAAGTTTCTTAGTGAACGAAGATACTGTTAAAAAATATTACATCAAGTTTAAAAAACCGGCCAAGTGCAAGTCGGACTCGCGCACGTAGGGTTACATATCATTATCTATAAAAACAGCAAAAAAAAATGACGTGTGTTGTGTGAGAGCCCCATTTAAATATTTATTTTATTCTCTTTTTAGTATTTGTTGTTATAGCGGCAACAGAAATACATCATCTGTGAAAATTTCAACTGTCTAGCTATCACGGTTCATGAGACAGACAGCTGCCTTGTAGCAGACAGACAGACGGACCGACAGAGGGACAGCGGAGTCTTCGTAATAATGTCCCGTTTTTACCCTTTGGATATAGAACCCTAAAAAGAAGATCAGTTTAGTATCTCACGAATGTTTTGGAAGTGAAATGGAAGACAGATGTGCCTATTAAAAGATGAAATATATATATTATACTAGCTGACCCGTGGCAGACGTTGTCCTGACAATTTTTAATGATCTAATCTAAAATTTTACCTAAAATTATAAAAAAGCAATTTCAGGCTACTTCCATTTTTTTCCCTACAAAACTTTTACCTACTGATAAAAAAATTACGAATTTTGGTAGAATACGTATCATTCATTAGTCAAAACTGCGTTGCTATGACGACTAAACGTTTTTAGTCTGTGTGATGTCAGATTTGTTGCAATCTATACCAAAATCATCCTTTTTGCATTTAATTATCATTTAGGGGTTGATTTTCTGATTATAAGTTGTTATTTATCTGATTTTTTCTACATACTACAGCAAATTTTATCCTAATCCGTTTTTATTATTTAGAATTGCTTAGGGCAAAATATATACAAACTTAGAAACTTTCGTAAGTATTCATAATATTACATTATTAGAATTATTATTATCTAGCAAAAAGCCACTGTGTCAGTTATACACTGACACAGTGGCTTTTTGCTAGGATGTTTCGACTTGTTTGACCTATACAAACTACGTCATAAAAGTATTAGTGGTACGTACCAACATCTGTACCTACACAAATATTATAAACAGCAGGGCTATTTTGTATAAACATCATTATCATGTTATGATGTTGAATGCAATACCTAATTTGTTCACTTTTCATAGTATGTAACTATTCACTGTTTATGCACCTATACCTACGCTTCTGCGTAGGTATTGAATTGGAAGCGTAGGTACAGGTGCTTAAACATTCAGCGCCAATAAATATTGGTATGATTATCATAAATATGATAATCATGATTTTACAAAATAGCCCCACAATAGCTGGCAATGGCAATTCAGTTGTGTCCACAAACACAAACTAGCTAACATTTCGTAAAATACGATCGCTCACTCGACAATAAATAATATATAAATATTGGCGGACTTTGCACACAGCGACTTCTCGCCTCAAACTAAGCAAAGCTTGTACTATGAGAACCAGATAACTGATAGAATACTTAAATAACTGTATTTTCGTAAATACGTACTTATTATTATTATTTATATTAACACCCAGACACAGAACAAACATCTATGTTTATCACACAAATATTTGCCCTGGGTGGGGATGGAACCCACAACCTACAGCGCAAAAGGCAGAGTTACTACCAAGTGAGCTGTACACCTTCCAAATTTCAAGTTTCTAGGACCAGTGGTTCAGGCTGTGCGTGTGATAGATCAGTCAGTCAGTAACGCAAGATTAAAATTAAACTGTATTTAGGTATAATAGTACTTTTCGCGAGTGAAATCGCGGTACGCAGCCAGTCAGTGCCTATTGTAGAATAGTAAATGACTCCTCATTAATTAGTTGCTGCTGTAGGGCAATAATAATCAGTGAAATTACGGGCATTTGATGATGCTACGTAGGTATCTATACCTATAAAATGCTTTGTCCTGAATGACTATCAAGGCACAGCCTAAACCGCTGATCGCAGAGACCTGAAACTTGAAGGGTGTGTTCTTTGCATGACGTAGACATCCAATAAGAAAGGATTTTCCGTAATTCTACCCCTAAGGAGGTGAAATAGGTAATGAAAGTTTGTATGAAACTCTGCCATTTTTTATTTGAAATAATTGAAATGTGGTATTTAATTTTAAAATATAAAATAATTAAAGATGACTTTAAGGGTTTATTGAATTTCATCCCTTAACGGGGTAATACGGGTGTTAAAGTTTGTATGACAAATTCGTTGTTTATTATCAAAATTACTTGAAATAGAGTATTATTTCTCATCAATGCAATTAAAAATATATATATTTTATGGTTAAAGTTTATTATCGAACTTTGCACTTTTATGCACAGAAATCGAAAAGAAAAATTGACAAATTCGAAAAACAAAAAGTGCTTTTTTCTATGTGATTATTTAAATTTAGACCGGACAACGTGTCTGTCGTGGGTCCAGCTTATATATACTTATACTATACTTCTATACTAATATTATAAAGAGGAAAGATTTGTATTCTTGTATGTTTGTAACGAATAAACTCAAAAATTACTGGACCGATTTCAAAAATTCTTTCACCACTAGTATGCTACATTATCTCGGTAACATAGACTATATTTATTACGAAAAAAAATAGAGATCCCTACTAAAACTTCAATAATGTAACCCTAGGTACAAAAATTACAACCGTGCGACGCCGAGGCGGACTGCTAGTACTTACATATACCTACACAGTACCTACACAATGTTCATGTATGTAGGTAGGTACACGTAATTGATCTAATGTTGGCATCTCCGGATGTGACGTGAGATGCGATAGGACAGATAATGCAGAAAAAAAATACTTCGTTTAAAAAACTAAAAAAACATGCATAAAGTCGGTTTACTTCAATAAAAATTACGTTTATAAAACTAAAAAGAAAACCGACGAAAATGTTCCAACCAATCGAAAAGTCAAGGGACGATATTCGTTCTCAAGCGTATATTTATTTTTTATTTTTTTTACGTAGAAAATAGTTCCAATTTGGTATCATTATGCTCTTGGAACTCCAAAAAGGGTAGTTAGAGGCACGTTTAAACCCGTGTATTAGTAGTAGACAATCCTACTTCACTACATAGTATAAAGCAAAGTCGCTTTCCGCTTCCCGCGTCTGTATGTATGTATGTATGTTTGCTTATATCTTTAAAACTACACAACGGATTTTGAAGCGGTTTTTTTTAATATATAGAGTGATTCAGGAGGAAGGTTTATATGTATACTAACATGCTACCCGTGCGAAGCCGGGGCGGGTCGCTAGTCCTACATAAAGCTTAGAACTTGTCTTAGAACAACATTCTGCCGCAGACAGCGATAAAAATGATGCATTATGTATGTATTTGTTTGTTTTACATTTTGTTTGTGGCTCTAGGAAACAAAATGACCTTGACGTAGATAAACCTGTTTTAGTGGCAGGTAGTACCTGTTTGTCCAATTAAATTGTCTAGTGGATTTTGAAATGAGATAACCATTAAAAAACTGGCCAAGTGCGAGTCGGACTCGCGCACGAAGAGTACCGTACCATTATCTACCGTTATATTATTATCTAACCGTTTGTTGTTGAAATTTGTTAATTAAAACATGGTTTGGAACAAAAAGTGATTCTATCCATATCATGATGTATCTATATAATTAAAAATCAATTGCTGTTCATTAGTCTCGCTAAACCTCGAGAACGGCTGAACGGATTTATCTTATTTTGGTCTTGAAATGTTCGTGGAGGTCTAGGGAAGGTTTAAAAGGTGAGAAAAATTCGAATAATTGCCGGGAAATCCCTAAAAACAGCCCTTTTTTCCCATACAAAAGTTTTCTAACGAAAACGTAGAGTCAATTTGAGCTTTATTAGGTTTGATAATACGGTAACGGGAACGGGAACGGGAACATAAGACAACATTTGTTATTTCTAAAGCGATACGAAGTTCGTGGGGTCAGCTTGTACTACATAATCTGTGAAAATTTCAAATGTCTAGCGGTCACCGTTCATGAGATACAGCCTTGTGTCAGACAGACAGACGGACAGCGGAGTTCTAATAATAGGGTCCCGTTTTTACCCTTTGGGTACGGAACCCTGAAAATGCCTACTTGGATTAGCCAAATGAGGATTTTACATATTTCAAAGCTTTGCAAAATTATATAAATGGAAACAGATTTCAACCGTTGAACTCTCTTAGGGGTTGAATTTGTGGAATTCCTTTTTTAGTGCACTCTTACACATCAAAATAATACAATTAGAATATTTAAAAACCTGTATTATCGTCTTTTTGGGTAGTCTCTGTCCAGACAAAAACAGCTTGAGGCGGATCCTTAGGCGTAACTTAGACTCTAGGTCAACTCGATCTTATGACGCACTTAAGGTATCTACCTATAACTATTATGCACGGCTCACTTAACTTGTTTCTGAATACATTTTCTCACTGATTGGAGAAATAAAATGTACATAGCACAAATATATCTAAACGGCTATTGATAATGTTCCTAATATTTGTTTCAAGAACTAAAAGCAAAACTGACTTTATATTTGTTTTTTATTTCTAGACTCATTATTATTTTTCAAACTTTCGTGATAAGTAAACGTAACAATTGATTTTTACACGGTCTTTATCATGTGATTTTTACACGGTCTTTATCATGTTTTACTTTAATTTAGTCTGTCCGCGACCATGGCTACTGTAATATAGTCGAAACGTAGGGAAAATAAATAAAAGGTAAGGTTTTAAAGACCCGTTTAAAAAAAACAATAGTTAGCCGATCTGCCATTGATCGCGGTCGCAGGCAATGCTCATGATGAAGAGCATCTGTATTGTCTCGAAACGTCAGCAATACAAGAAAAAACGTGGTCGTTAGCCGTATTTATAGTTAAAATAAGTTAAAAATACATAACTCAATTATAATAAGTCCATAATATATGATGAGAGATGGTATTTTTTCCTCAATTTTATGTAGAAACGGAAAGTAATATATCCAAAAATTGTTTTTCCCAAATTGGTTAATGGCGGAGTTCTAGGGTAACAAACTTATAGAAAACCTCATTGATATTTTTGAAATCAAATAAGAAGGTACAACTTTGATTTTATAGAAAAAACTAGTCGACCCGTAACAGACGTTGCACTGTCAAATTTCAATAATCGCATAGAAAAAAGCAATTGCAGGCAACTTTAAACTTTTCTCCTATAAACCCTGTACTAATAAAATAAATTACGAATTTTAGTAGAATGCGTATCATTCAGTAATCAAAATAATTTCAGATTTTTTGATAAATAAATAACGAGTACTGAGCGACCTAGGCATCTAAATGACAACTAAATGTTTTCAGTCAGAGATGTCAGATTTTTTGCACACCAGCGCTACCAAAATTATCCTTTTTGCATTTTTTTTTTATCATTTAGGGGTTGTTTCTCGGAGTATAAGTTCCCCCTTCTGTTTATCTGATTTTTTATCTAAAATCTACAGAAAATTGCATCTAAATCAGGTCGTTTAGACTTTATTAGGGTACAAACGTATGAGTCTTTCACCTTTCGCATTTATAATATATTACTAGCAGACTCGCGACAGACGTTGTCCTGTCCAAATTTTAATAATCGCATAGAATACGCACGTTGCTATGACGACTGATGTCAACACTTATATCAGATTTTTTGCACACCAGTGTCATCTATACCAGAATCATCCCTATTGCTTTTACAGATAGACGGACTTTATCATTTTGGGAATGTTTTTCGTATTTTAAAGTAGTCTATGTTTTATTCGGGCATTATATCTAAATTTACAGCAAATTTTATCTTAATCAGTTTAGTCGTTTAGACTTGAGTAGGGTACATTGTACCCTTGAACTTGTACCTTGTGAAAAGACCGATAAAAATCAAAACTTAATAAAAAAAAAACATTATTTTTTTTGGTCTTTTCCCAAGCTTTCGTATTTTTAATATTATCAGAATACTAGGAACAAATAGGAAGAAATATAACGAAATAAATTTGTTAATTTATTTGACAGATCCAATTATGAATCCGCCGAACAGACCGCTTTTCAGCTCGCATTCCGATACTTCGGCTATAAATATCAAACATATGGTAAGATTGTGTGACCTCATCAAAAAGTTATGTCATACTGTTTTTAACTTGTTTTTTTGTAACTTTCAAAATTTGCAAACCATTTTTAGACCTATTGTTGATATCCGATTCAGCTGAAATTTTTAGTTATGGTGACATACACATTTAGTTATGGTGACAATACAATAATATGGTGACAGCGAGCTGATCTGATGATGGACATATTTAGTATCACCAAACAATATTGTTCACTAACCCTCGTATTCAAGAACGACACTATGAGAACACGCAACAGTGGACGAAATATTTTTTCATAAACATCACTTTATGTGTTGAGCGACACTATGGCGCACACTACCGTGTGCCTCTAGAGCTCAACTTTGGCTAGAGGCACACGCAATGTGCACACACACACTAATGTGCACGTCACACTATGCAGTGTCGCACAACACATGTAGTGATTTTTATGAAAAACGATTTCGTCCACTGTGGGTGCGTGTTCTCATAGTGTCGTTCTTGAATACGAGGGTTAGTGAACAATATTGTTTGGTGATACTAAATATATCAGGTTTGTAAAATATACGAAAATAAAATAGTAAAATAACTGAACTATCAAAGTTTAAGAATTGTCACTATGTGGTTATGCTAATTTAGACCTTAACTTAAACAGAATAGGAACGTTTGTATTTTAATAAATTTTAGTAAATTTGTCGAGACAAAAAATCCAAATAAATCATTTTTTTGCGTTTGATTTATGTGTGAAGTGTGGTTTTATTTCTAACAAGTTATTGCATGTTATATTTTTATTTTATTATAAACTAGCTGACACGATAGACGTTGTTCTGAAATATTTTGAACTGGCTGCTCTAATTTACGTGAAACTAGTAGATTAGACATTCAAATTATACTGGTAAGTCTTATAACTAAGTAATTTTTCCGGTTTGTTGATATATTATAATGACTGTCTTGGCACCGGTGTACTAATGAAGATTATAGGCAAATTTTTACATTATAACAATTTTCGTGGTGATCTCTATTTTTTTTTGCAAATAAAATATAATCTATTTTATTCGCTGATAATGTAGCTTTTGATAGGTGAAAGAATTTTCAAAATTTGTGCAGTAGATTTTTAGTTTATCCATTACAACAAACATAAAAAAAATCATTATAAGGCGTCATTATATTAGGCGTAAGCCTACTCTACACTAATATTAGTGTAGAGTATGCTTACGCCCGCGGCTTCGTTCGCTTGATAGAAAAGTATCCTATATCTAAGCTATTCCAGGACATAGCTATGTATATTAAAGTTTCATCCAAATCCGGTTGGTCATTTAGGCGTGAGCGCCACAAACACAAAATATCATCACTAACTTTTGGATTTATAATAATATTATTAGAATAATAATAAAAACCACTTATTATTTTGCCATCTCTACTGTAAACAATGGACGTGGCGGAACGGATTCACACAGCCCATGTTCACCAACACAATAACCAGCCGATTAACTATACTTGTTATTACCCCGGCGCGCGGCGCTACATGTTAGCCAAAACGTTGGCCCCAATGGCACTCGTCTAACGTGAAATTCAAGAACCCCAACGTTGCCAATGCAATTTTTAGGGTTCCATACCCAAAGGGTAGGGAAAACGTAGGTAACGTACGTAACGTACGTAAAAACCCTATTACTAAGACTCCGCTGTACGTCTGTCTGTCTGTCAAGGCTGTATCTCATGAACCGTGATAGCTAGACAATTTAAATTAACACAGATGATGTAATTCTGTTGCTGCTATAAAACAAATACTAAAAACAGAATAAAATATTTTTTAAGCGGGGCTCCCATACAACGAACGTGTTATTTTGCCGTTTTTATAGATAACTAGCGACCCGCCCCGGCTTCGCACGGGTTTAATACATATAAACCTTCCTCCTGAATCACTCTATCTATTAAAAACCGCATCAAAATCCGTTGTGTAGTTTTAAAGATATAAGCATACATACAGACGCGGGAAGCGGGACGCGACTTTGCTTTATACTATGTAGTGATGTTAGGAATTAAAACACTGAAATCAGACAAAAGCCCAGGGCCTGACAGGATCACCAACGAAGTCATAAAAGCAGGATTGACGCGTCTTGTTACACCTCTTACGCGACTGTTCAACATGATACTGACCAGTACGAACTCTCCACGCCAATGGTCTGAATCGGAAATTATTCTGCTCTATAAAAAAGGAGATCCAGATAACATAAGTAATTACAGACCGATAAGCCTACTACCATCATTATATAAACTTTTCTCGTCATTATTAGAAAAAAGATTAAAAGTAACAACAGAAAAATTTCAACCCATTGAACAGGCGGGCTTTCGTCGAGGCTTCTCCACAGTCGACCATATACACTCGCTAGAGATGCTTATAGAAAAATTCCTAGAGTTCAACAAACCACTCTATATAGTTTTTATTGACTACCAAAAAGCTTTCGATACTTTACTCCACTCATCGATCTGGGAAGCTCTAATATCACATGAAGTACCTTTGGAATATATACAAGTCCTAAAAAACATCTACGACAATAACACCAGCAGAGTGAAGTTGGAAACCACCGGACCACCCATACAAATAAAAAGAGGTGTGAGGCAAGGAGACCCAATCTCTCCAACAATCTTCATAGCGGTGCTGGAGTATATCATCTGCAAACTAAACTGGGAAAAAGTGGGCATAAACATAAACGGACGCTACCTGAGCCATCTCAGATTTGCGGATGATATAGTTCTGCTATCAGAAAGCACAACCCAACTACAACTGATGATAAACTTTTTACATGAAGAAAGTCGTAAAGTAGGCTTGGAAATTAATTTAGATAAAACAAACGAATCATACTAAAATACCTATTTATCACAGAAATCGACCGCTAGCGTATGCTGATACTTATATTTATCTGGGAAAACAAATCTCATTTAACCCACGCAACAACGAACTAGAAGTAGAGAGAAGGGTCAACATCACCTGGAAGAAATTTTGGAACCTCAAAGAAATCCTAAAAAGCGACATGTCCATACATTTGAAAAGTAGAGTGATGAACACCTGCCTGCTCCCATCACTAACTTACGCTTGTCAAACGTGGAAATTCACAAGTAAACTAAAAAATAAGATCATAACCAGTCAAAGAAGTATGGAGAGAAGCATCCTGAAAATCAAGAAGATACAAAAAATCCGCCATACCGCTATAAGACAGAAAACTAAAGTTATCGACGCACTCAGTTACTCACAGAAGCTAAAATGGCGATGGGCTGGACACGTAGCCAGACTTAATGACAATCGCTGGACCAAAACGACAACGTCATGGCTAGGACCATCGGGCCAGAGGAAAAGAGGTAGGCCAAATACGCGCTGGATAGACGATGTTATAAAAATAGCAGGCACACACTGGATGCGAGAAGCTAAAGACAGAGAAAAATGGTCATCTTTGGAGGAGGCCTTTACCCTCCGTTGAGAGGGGTTCTTGTACCCATAAATAATAGCACCAAAAAGATTAAAGCACCTAATTAATTAATGCATGCAAACTGTTTTGATGTTTTTTTTTCATTTATTTTTGTTTTTTTCTTTTTAATTGTAAACCTAGATTTAACCTATATTTGTAGCAAGAAATAAAAGGCTTTTTATTTTTATTTATTTATTTATTTATTATGTAGTGATGTACGGAACCCTTCGTGCACGAGTCCGACTCGCACTTGGCCGGGTCTTTATTTAGATGGCGCCGGCCTTAATTAAAAAACAATGCAGATAGATATTAAGCAGGCTTAAATTATAGTCCATAATTATCCTTAATTTCCGTTGAGTCCGTGTCATTGAGGAGCTGATCCTGTCTGCATCATCAGGGTGTAATATTATTGTATTGTCACCAGAACTACAAACAACTGCTAAACTGATAATGATCCAACAATTAACAATTTCTATAATTTATCTTATCCATGATCCCATAGTATAAACTTAGTTTGGGGCTAGAAGGCGCTGTGTCTAGAGTTCAATTAAATTTTTTCATGTGTTTTTCATTTAACCTATGGTTACGTGAACCACCGATTAATGTGTTGGCGAACATCGTTCAAAAACATACCTGTGTATTTATACGGTGTTCATTATTTGTCTCTCTGTTTAACATCATAATTAACACAGTCGTGGATATTTAACTTAGGTAGGTACATACTCTACGTATATTTTGGGGTTTTTCCAAAGATTTGTATGTAGATGAAGATAATATGTGCTTAGGGATGCTGTAGGTACCTACCTACGGTATTCTTGTAATATACTAGCGAGGACGTAAATAAAACAACTAGAATGTGTGATACGAGTGCTCCGTATATTCCGACTGCCTCCGTAGAACTACCCACCACCATATAATATAAAATACTAACCTACCCACAGATCCTTATATACTACACTCCTCTACACTTAATTAAGACCTAGGTCCTAGGTACACAAATTCTTTATTATTTACATATTAAGACTAACAATATTACAGGTAATTTATTATGATTTTATTACTATGCACATTAACAATACAACTTGTTTTTATAGGTACCTAGGTACAACACTTCACTACATAGTATAAAGCAAAGTCGCTTTCCGCTTCCCGCGTATGTATGTTTGCTTATATCTAAAACTACACAACGGATTTGGATGCGGTTTTTTTTAATAGATAGAGTGATTCAGGAGGAAGGTTTATTATGTATAATAACATGCTACCCGTGCGAAGCCGGGGCGGGTCGCTAGTATCTAATACAAAGAGATTAATATAATATAATCTTACTTATTTTTATAATTTATAATTTGGCTTATTTTGTCGACATTGACGAATAGGCCGCGGCTGTGCTAAGCCTTCATTAGGTGGCTGGACTGAGAGAGGTTCAATGAGCTTAGGTTCCGCTGTGCCTGTTGTAATAGGTATCTCTAACTGCTCCGACGATCTGGCATCGCTTATTCGGACTGGAACATCGGTACCCGAATTTATGCCAGGTTCGATTTCCGTCCTTTCAGCACTGCCAACTACAGTATCACCAGGATCCGGGCAGATCAAGGAACTTCTTGTCCTACGCTTAATCTGGTCAATATGTCGATGAACCTGTTTTCCCCCTTCGTCTATAACCCTGAAGTTGGAAGGACCTACCTGGCTACCTACTCTTCCAGGTATCCACTTTTCCCCCGTCGCCGTCGGTACCATACCTCTATAATGTCCAAATTTCTATAATCGCATAGAAAAAAGCACTTTCAGGTAACTTCCAATTTTATTCTAATAAAAAATGTACTGATAAAATAAATTACGGAATCGGATTTTGGTTCATTCAGTAGTCAAAACTGATGTCAGATTTTTTACATGCCATCGCCATCTATACCAAAATCATCTCTTTTGCGGTTTTTTTTTATAATTAAATCGTTGTTTTTCGAATAATAAGTACATCGAGTCTGTAACCAGATTTTTTCATCTCAATTCGATTTGTCGTTTATGCCTGATTGAGGCACAAACATACAAACATTCGCATTTTTAATATTATTAGGATTAGCATTTATTTACTAACAATTACCTATTTATTACCAACATAAAAACTACCATCAACACCAAACCACGTAGGTAGGTAATGCGTACTTACTTATGTAATTAGTTACATCTACCGTTCACCGACGTACATAATAAACACATGATTGAAATCAAGGTCAGAATCAGAGTAAACAGACTCGTTAGTCGTTAGGCGTTATTGTTAAAGCACTTGCCCTCGACTTGGCTCGTGTACGGCCAATAAAACTCACGTTGCAATGTTCGTAGGTATTTATTAGTTGACTAATAATATAAATGTAACGTTCCAAACGTTAAAGTGCCTGTGATTAGTCACAGGCAGTTGAATATGTCTAAAGGGGTTAGCCCCTTTAGACATATTCAACGATCTGAGTGTCTGGAGATCTGAAAGAATGTCTACCGTAACCTATTTTTGTTTTATTATAAATGCGAAAGTAGCTATCTGTCTGTGACGTTATCATGGCACAACCGCTAGGCCGATTATCATAAAATTGTTTATAGAGATAGCTTAACGTTTTGGGACGAACATATGTTATCTTTTTCCCAAAAAAATCATTTGATTTTCAGAAATTTCTATATTTTTTACGATAAAGTAGTCAAAAATCTATTTCCTGAATACACGCGGACAAAGTCACGGGTAAAAGCTAGTTAGTTGATATCGTTACTAAGAAAGATTTATAAAACAGGTATACCTAAAAGGTAAGTGTGAATGGGACCGTTGGAAGAGGATGACTTCGGCGTATTTTCTTGGACCATATTGGTGACGTTTTGGGAAAAAGGCCAGACCTACTCTAAACTGACAAGCATGCATGAGGAAAGTGATGAGAGTGAATAAAGCAAAAGAAGTATCTCGTAGCAAGTGGAAAGCCTTGGTCTAAGCCTACCCCTCTGGGAAACAGGCGTGATTCTGTGTATGTATGATAAGTTAGTGTAGACCAAAGAAAAGATGGATGGACTGAAAGATGATGAGTAATTCGTATAAAGGGGTGACCAGACATTGCGCGGCAATCAAGCGTGGCAGCCGCGAGCTACCTGCTGCGCGCAAACAAATGCTACTGCAATGTATGGACATAAATGTAATATTTGAACATACTTCTGTCTACCCTTTACTACCTAGTCAACGTAATTATATCTGTTGATAAAATATTAACTTTTTTCATCCACCTACGAACAAAGCAGCTGGCTATAGCTATCAACAATACAAAGCATTACAGTACATAAATCTAGGTAGGTATGTCGACTCGCGTGCCGACATTCTCCATTAAATTTATTGGTGTACAAGTAGATCGATAGATAGGTACCTTGTTTTACATCAACATAGAATAGTAGGTACCTATACAAAGTTTTATCAATAAGCTCGGTAAAGTGGATGAGTTTGTAGGTAGGTAAACGCAATGTAGTCCTACCGCGATGTAGTCATATCAAGGGAGTCTACTCTTAAAAAACGATAAACGCTATATCGGAACAATAATCAAGACAAACCTAATATCATTCCACAACTGGCTCTGTCTGAAATCCAGCGCTGCTCCACGTCATGGTTCATGTATGTATATATATATATATACTAGTGACCCGCCCCGGCTTCGCACGGGTAGCATGTTATTATACATATAAACCTTCCTCCTGAATCACTCTATCTATTAAAAAAAACCGCATCAAAATCCGTTGTGTAGTTTTAAAGATATAAGCAAACATACATACATACATACAGACGCGGGAAGCGGAAAGCGACTTTGCTTTATACTATGTAGTGATATACAAGCTGACCCGTAAGTTCTTGTCCCGTTCCCGTTCCCGTTCTACGACTTTACGTTTTAGTTAGAAAAACTTTTGTATGGGAAAAAGAAAAGGGCTGTTTTAAGGGTATTTCCGGCAATTATTTGAATTTTTCTCACCTTTGAAACCTTCCCTAGACCTCCACGAACATTTCAAGACCAAGATAAAATAAATCCATTCAGCCGTTCTCGAGTTTTAGCGAGACTAACGAACAGCAATTTATTTGTATATAGAAGACTAGCTGTCCCGTGCCCGCTTCGCTGGGCAACAGACATTTCTAATTGTGATCGATTTGTATGGGTATGGCTCGAATGGAGATAGTTAATATATTATTAAATATTAACATACAAATATGTACATCTGTAGTGCAGCATAGTTTTGAATCGTTTTTTTGTCATTTTGAAACATTTGCGTGTACTGCGTATGGTATTGTATTGTATTGCATAGGGACTACCTTTCCCGCATTTAGACTCTCATTTGTTCCGTTATGCGTGGGGGTTTGGACCAGCTACATCTGTAGCCAGCTCAGCTCTTCCCAGAAGCACAGAAGCTTCATGGGATCTTTACAGGCCTCGAGAAGAGTCCTCGGGTTACCGAGGATTTGAGTGCGTTGTGCTCTTACGCCCGCGCATTCCAGGACTACGTGGGCAGCTGATTCTTCTTCGGTTAGGCAACCCCTGCAGAGCGGGCTGTCAGTGGCTCCGATGTTGTGTAAGTGTTTTGTTAAGGGGGCAGTGACCTGTGAGCGTCCCCACGATGGTTCTTAGGTCTGTTCTTTGTAGGTTCAACAGGCGAGTTGTCAGCTGCGGCGAGGTGGTTAGTATCGCCGCTCTTGACTGTCTGCAGTCAGTCGCCTGTGTCCATCGTTCGTTGTGTTTGCGCAACGTACACAAATCATCGGCAACTCGAGGACTCTTCTCTAAGCCTGTGAAGACCCCAGGAGGCTTCTGTTCTTCTGGGAGGAGCTAGGTTGGCTACAGATGTAGCCGGGTCACTCCCTACGCTTAACGGATCAACCGAGAATCTAAATGCGGGATTCACTCCTAAATATATAGCCTTAATTACTAATTTTTAGTTTAATAATTTTAGTTTATTCGATTATGTGCTAACATTATGATATGGATAGAATCACTTTTTGTTCCAAACCATGTTTTAATTAACAAATTTCAACAAAAAACGGTTATTATACTTAATGTATAATATTTAGACATACCATCTTGCAGACTTTTTTATGCGCTTTGTTAGGGACATTCCATATGTATCATATTTGTTTATGTACTATCAATAGTTTTTGTAGCGCACATGAAGTTAGCAAAATTTTTGCAATTTTTTACATCTTGCTTCAAACTATCGTCATAAGGAATTTATTACTTTTTCAAGATAAAAATAGCCTATGTTACTCAGGGATAATGTAGCTTACTAACGGTGAAAGATTTTTTGTAATCGGTTCAGTAGTTTTTGAGTTTATCCATTACAAACATACAAAAAATCAAAACTTCTCTCTTTATAATATTATTATAATTATATATTATATTAGTATTAGTATATTAGTATAGAGTATAGAAGTATAGATATAGGATTACGACTGTAATCCCCAAGTACGGTAGACATAGACATCCTCTCAGATCTCCAGACGCTTAGATCCTAGTGGGGGTAGTCAGAGGCACGTCCAAAAGTTACATTTGGCACATGCCCACATTGTGCATGTAAAGCAGCATAAAACTGAAATAGGGCCTATTTGACCCACGCAGTCGGTAGTCTATATTTTTATGTACCTACCTATCTTTCTTCTTTTTGTTATGTGTACCTATTTATCTGTGTGTGTGTCAAATAAATGTTTTTTTTTTCATTTCATTCTAGGTAACGGACCTCTTCACACAGATGCGGGAACCCTCGCCTGGGACTGTCAGTCCCAGGGGATCCAGCAGCTCTTTAAACAATGGATCAGTCACCAGGAACATCGGGTTTTCGAACCAGAACAGCACAGAACATCTGCCTTGGAGCAGCTCAGCTATCACCTTGCCTGGAAATTGTAATTCCAATTTGTAAGTCACGCGACACTAGATAATGTTCAACTGTCTTAAGGTGTGACTAGACATAGCGCGGCATTTGAGCGCGGCAGCCGCGCGCTGCTAGCCGCGCTATGATTGCACGACGGCCGCGCGTACATTTACCTTTATATTTAAACTAGCGACCCGCTCCGGCTTCGCACGGGTAGCATGTTATTATACATATAAACCTTCCTCCTGAATCACTCTATCTATTAAAAAAAACCGCATCAAAATCCGTTGTGTAGTTTTAAAGATATAAGCAAACATACATACATATTACATACAGACGCGGGAAGCGGAAAGCGACTTTGCTTTATACTATGTAGTGACTATTCACGCGGAAAACTTGTGTCCTGCAAATGCCGCGCTCAAATGCCGTTTAAAGGTAAGTTTGTATGTGCATAAACACGTGTTCAAACGATGAAGGAAAACGTCGTGAGGAAACCAGTTAGTATTCTCATAACTAGCGATGGGGATTGGCTTGCAACCGGTCACGTATGGAATGCAAACTACTGTAAAATGTGGGTATGGACCAAATTAATACTTCAATTTAACACATACGGCACTACATTATTTTTCAATTTCTTTCTATCAACTGTTATCTCATCACTCACTCCTTTCTTACCCATGTCATCTTTCCCACACAGTCCATCCATCATTTCTTTGGCCTACCTCTACTTCTACATCCATCTTCATTCTTTCCTTCAACAACCTTCTCGTCACATGACCTTCTTTCCTTTTCATCACATACCCATTTTACTAAACAAATGTCTTTTTGTTGTATCAACAAAAAAGTGTTTACGAAGATGTCTGTATTTTACTCTTTGGGAGCAGTTTAGCTGAATGATGAAGATGACAAAGATTGTCTAGTAACAAGAAAACCTTTGTCTGATTAGTATTTTGAAATGGATTTTTGCAAAATTACGCCTGAAACATATTATGACCAAACAGCTCATACCACGTTAACCTAACTAACTTTAGACATTTTCGAGGATCTGAGAGAATGTCTACCGCAATTGAGGATTACAGTTGTGATCCTATTTCATTTCATTTTGACCTATTGCTTCTCATCTATCACAGGCGTTACTATTAAACTTCCTCCACAAACTACTGTAGCTATTATCACAATCGGCTTAATGTTTGTTGATTTTTTACATTTGATGACGTTTCTAGGACCAGCGAGCAGGGTCTGGTGCGAAGCACAAGCAATGCTTCGGCCCTCACCTCACTGTCAGCTGATCTCTCACCTTCGGAGTCACACTTTTTTGAGGTACTTGCCACCGGTTTTTCGTACTCTATTTGAATGAATAGATTAGCGAAGACCTCGGCGTATTTTCTTGGACCAAATTGGTGACGATTTGGAAAAATAGTAATAATATTCACCAATATTTATTTAAAAGCAAAAGTAAAAACTAAATTTATTTTCTTTAACTCCTCAGCAAATTTAACGCTCTTAATTTTAGGTCCAATTGTAAAAGTCCTCAAATATAATACATAATTCCAGGTCCTGTACATCGGAAAAGTGCGTATATCACAAAGGAAAGTGCCGGAGACGCTAATAGATGACGCCCTGCAAAAGTTCACGCAGCACGAAGCAGAGAAAGCATTGAGAAGACGACACAGCTTACTGTCTTCTACTGGGGTATGTTCCTTTATGAGCATTCCTAAGCATTTTTCCATACAAACGTATTCAGCTGTTTCCTTCCTGGATGATGGTACCTACTAGAGCAAATATTTTTCTACCATACAATCTACTCGTATAAGAACCACTGCATTCCCCTGTCTTATTTTTCTCCTTAAATTAGTTAATATAAGAATCATTGTGTCTATCGCCACTCATACTTTTATATCTTGGGCACAGTACGACAGCAATAGATTAAAATACCTATTATTTAAATTTTTCCCTGCTAGGATTACCTCTTAAGTTTTTAGAGGCCGAGATGGGAAAAAGGTCGAGATTTAGTAACCAAAAAATTCGGAAAGAAAGAACAACATTATTTTTGATATTTCTTAAACTGTCATGATTAGTACAAAATAATATGGTTTTTTTAGGGTTTCGAGTCTACAAGAAACCTACTTATCTAACGTTGTTAGCTGTGTAAACTACGAAACCCTACATTGCACGTAGCTCGACACGCACTTGGCCAGTTTTTTTTTATCTGGCCCCGATCATGGCCATTGTAACATAGTCGTTTCGTCGGGAAAATAAATTAAAGGTGAAAAAACCCGTGTACATATCAATAGTTACGCCGTTATAGCCGCGTGCTGCTATGCCGCGCTATGATTGGACGACGGCCGCGCGTACATTTACCTTTATGTTTAAACTTGTGTCCTGCGAATGCCGCGCTATGTCTGGTCACACCTTTATGATTTCGGTTTTATTTGACTGGCTGGAAGAGCTCAATTAATTGGTAGTGTCCAAGTATTTTGTCAGTTATGTAGTTCCCATAGTACAAGCTTTGCTTAGTTTGGCGCAGTGTGAAGTCGACTAATATTTATTTTATTTTTCAAACTATCGTGATTAGTAGACATAACTATAGATTTTGCAGGAGTAGCATGTTAGATCTCATCGAATCTTTAGGGTTCTAGTTCTAGCACACCAGGTTTTTAAAAGGATAATTATTCATATAATGAATACTTGCAATATTTTTTTCAGACTTCTCTTTACAGTAATGATTCCAAAGAAAACCTAGCTGAAGATAAACACACTGAGGTCATTGATACTGTTAAAGTCACAATGGCCCCCAGCACGACCCCCTTAGAACCCGATATAGGTGCATGGAAAAGCGCTGAGACGCTTACACATAAACCTGAAACCAAAGCCGAAGAAGACGATTTCGACATGTTCACTAAAGAAAGAGTCGAGAAAAAAGCTACAGCAATTCAAAGACCTAATTCTATACAACTAGAACCTTCTATTCTAGTTCTAAATGTTCCTAAAGTCCTTAAGAACCTAGGAACAGTAGAAGAAGACGAAGAAAGAGATTTGAAGACTGTCATCTCAGAAACTGCGAATGATATAAACAAATTTTGTGAAGAGAGGATGGATACAAACAAACGTTTAAGTACTTGTTTTAAAGAAAACAATCCTTTTACTGACGATCCATTTTCTCCTGTCAAAGTTGAAAGTAAAGTAAAAGAAATAGTTAACACGAGTGAGAAGTTTGCAAATAAGACAAGTGTAAATACAATTTTTGAAAATAAAATAAAAGAAGTAATAATAAATTCGAATGAGAAGGTTGTAAATAAGAATAAACATATTAGTTTTGAAGAGATAGGTGGAAGGCCAAACAAAGGTGATGGTAATCGAAGAATGCCAGAGAATAAGCCATTTCTCAGAGATAGATCTGCGTCTATCGGTACTATTAGTCTCAAGACTCCAATTGCACAGCTGATTGGTGAACAAAATCGTACTATGCTATTTCAAGTAAGTATATTGTTATGAAAACTTATAATAATATATTAAAACAAGTATTATATATTGGTGTTATCTGTTTTTGCTTTGTTTTATATATAGTTGCTAGTTTGTATTTTAATTCCCAAAGAGGGTTGACGTCAGGCAGTAGGCGGCCCGTTGTAAAACATAAGCCAAGTCCTCTTCGCAACATGTTTGTCAACATGTTGAGCCGACCCCACATTAAGTGGGAAAAGGAGAAGAAAATTATAAATTATATCAATTCTAAGTATAGCTAATTAGCTATCATGAAAAGTTAGAAATCATATATTTCGTTAAATAGCAAAAATATTTATCACTATAGAAGAAATTTTACTTGGAAATTCACAAAATCTAAATTACCAATCTACTAATTCACAAAATCTATTTTGTGTAATTAGATTACTCTTGAAAGCTACAGAAAAACCCCACTACGTGGAAAGGTAACAGATAAACAGTAACCTTGACATATTACTAGCTTCTGTTCGCGGTTTTGCTCGCATAGTACATTGCCATTTATTGTGGCATTGCCGCACGTACCCTAGGGACGCTTTCAACTGGTAGTGATCTGGATCAGTTGAGCTATTTATAGTCTGTTTGCAACGGTCTTTGGATAGCTCAACTGGTTCTTATGTATTAAGTAAATATTCTGTAGATGTTATTTATTTCTGTAAATAAAGATTCTAAATATACAATTCCAGGTGGGCAGATCTGAACTTCGTCTCATAAGCCCTGATAGAAAACAGATTCTGCTGCACAGAGAGTTTAAAGACGTTGCGAGTTGTGTCTTAGGCCGTTGCAATAAGGATCATTTCGGCTTCGTCTGCAGAGAAACTAACGATACATACGCGTGCTATGTCTTCAAGTGTGAAAGCGATTCTGTTGCCACTGAAGTTGTTAATGGTAAGTTACTGAAAATTCCTGAAACAGCAAAATGAGCAATGTTGGCCGACTTTCAATACGACGATCGCGTGTACGAATACCGGTCGTGAATGACTTTTCTAATTGAAAAAATTATATGCGCATCAGAAACACATGCTCAAAACGGTGAAAGAAAACATCGCGGTGAAAGGCTTGCAACCTGTCACGTGTGGAATGCTAACTACTGCAAAATGTGGACATGTGCCATATGTAATGTTTGGACGTGCCGACTAACCCCTTTAGACATTTTCAAAAAACCGAGCTCTTGGAGATCTGTAAGGATTTCTACCATACTTGGGAATACATTCGTGATCCTATTTAATTTCCATTTCATTTTACATAGCAAAATAGGGCTGAATTCATCAAAATCCTCTTGCCCATAGAGAATTTTGCCATATTGAACTGAAACTTCTATAAAGGCAGGGGTTTTAGGATTTTTTCTGTCACGAAAAAGCGTTACGGCCGCGTGGAGGGGGTAGACGATATATCACGTGGTGAGAGGGTTTCAATTCTACTATGTGTCTCAGCACACATTTCCCCTTTTTTATCGCGTTATCTAGGTAATAGGTAAATCTAGATATACATAATGTTACACTAGCTTTTATGCGCGGCTCCGTAATAGTCTACCTTTTAAATGGTGAAAGAATTTTTCAAATAAGTGGCGTGATGGGAAGGGCAACATCTGGAATGTTTTTTTTTTTTTTTTTTTTTTGTGTTGCCCTTCCCATAAATACAAACTCATAAAATTCCCACTCTCTCTTGTCCCTTGACTATCCTCAATTGAAATCTTGAGACCTCTGTCCGTCTGGAGATCTAAGAGGATGTCTACCGTACTTGGGGATTACAGTCGTGATACTATTCAACTTCTAACAACGCCAATTAACAAACAATTCTATGTTCCAGCAATCAAGCAAGCGTTCGTCTTCCACGCTGACTTCGTGAAGAAGACCAGAGAGAAGTCACCAAACATGACATGCGAGCACTGCCCCATGTTATGGTACCATAGACTCTGCCACGATATAGAAGGTATGCACATCATCTTTTCCGCTTCAGCTAGAATAGAATGACTATTCAAAGTCAAAAGGTATTTAATAAAATCACAAGGAACACTTTGAAACGCCTTAGGAGGTAGATGAAGCTACGCCTGTTCCTCGCGACCAAGCCTAGAATAATCAAGCAACCAACCACGCTTTTTTTCGATGAACTTTTTCTTAATGCTATGTAGGATAGAATTAAAACAGAACAGTTATTCATTTTAACTATAAATAGTTAAATACGGCTAATAACCACGTTTCTTATTGTTGTATTGCTGGCGTTTCGAGACAATTCAGATGCTCTTCATCATGAGCATCGCCCGCGACCGCGTTCAACGGCAGATCGGCGAATAAAAGCAAACAACAAGGAACGTTAGCAATACAACAAGAAACGTGGTAATTAGCTATGTAGGATGTATCGATATCACGACATCACAATATTATAAATCCGAAATTTTGCGAGGATGTTTGCATGTTTGTAGCTCAATCACGCCCAAACGACCAAACGGATTTTGATAAGATTTCGAATATACTTGGCCTATGCACTGGAATAGAAAAATTAGGCTACTTTTTATCCAGAAGGCTTCTCTACAAACTTGCATGTTGATAGTTCCTTATGAAAATGATTATAAGTCCGTCTGTATATCTGTCTGTCCATGGTTTCCGTTTTTCTTTTTGAGGAAAACAACCCTAAAAAATTAATAAAGAGCTTTAAGGAGATAAGTAAAATTTTTGACTTTTTGTATGGGCTGAATCTACCCGGATAAGACGGAAAAAGTGATAAAACTGCATTATCTTGAAAACCATCGAATTTAAAAAGAAAAGAAACTGTCTGTAATTTACTTAGCTAGTATGATTATCTAACGAATTCTATAAAAATTAACTGTTTAGCTATTCATAGTTTTTATTAAAAACGAAACTAGTGTTTTTGAAGAGCCAACTTTGAAAATAAATCTATCGAGAAAAGTTTCACCAATCGTGTTTCTGTCTGTAATTTATCTAGATTATATCCTTAAGTTATCTTTGTCATAAAAAACAAAACTGTATGTTTTGCGGTTATTGATAAAAACGATTCTCCATTCATCATAAACATTTATTACTCGTCTTAACAAAAGTTATAAACACAGCATATTAAACCTGCACTTTTTGCATTTCAGCTAAACACTTGCTTACTATGCAAGATAGATTTAAAACCGAAATTAAATGCAATGAAAAACATTATTTTAGCACTAGCTTTTACACGCAACTTCGTCCGCGTAGAATCAAGAAATCATATTTTGACAAGTTTATCGTACAACATTGAAATTTCTGAAAATCTAAAGATTTTTTTTCAAGTAGTCTATTTTGGTCCTAAATGATATTTCATTTGATTTTTCATCAAGAAGTCCTGATCTTAATCCGACCAAGCACGCCTAGGATGAGCTCGTGAGGATGGTCAGGGACCTAAAACAGGCACTGATGGATGAATGGGAGAATATTCCTCAACATCGCCTCCGAAACCTCGTTTTCAGAATACCAAACCAGCTCGAAGCTGTAATCAAAACCCAAGGAGGCAATTCCAGTTTTTAAAATGTAAATAAGGCATAAAACATGCATAAAAATGTTATTTGCGTTTTTTCTCAGTAAGCTCAAAATGGCAATTTTTTGTTTTTATTATTTTGAAAGTTAAAAATGTTATTATAAAAATTTCTATAAATTGTTGTTTTTATTTAATATCTGTAACTTCTTTATTTTAGAAGAAATTGCAATTTGAAAAGTGTAGTAGGTACTTACTTTTAAAGGCCAGTCTAAACTAGATGTCTCGTAGAGAAGACAATGCTAGATAAACTATAAAAGGAAAAAAAATAAAAACAAACTATAAAAAAAACAATATTTGGTATAAGATAATTTAGTTTATATTTACAATTTCAGGGTTAAATGAGAAAAAAACCCACGCTTTCATTCTCCGCCGAATTGAACAGTTGCCTGAAGAAGAACAAGATATAATCATCACGAAATACCAAGGAGGAACCAACCATATCTATGAGGTATGCTTTCGTCATGGCTTAGCATCTGTTTAAGCTGGAAACCGGCATATTTATAGTAAACTTTTATGTGCAGTCAAACCTTGCCTAAACCTGGTTAAGGCTTTCGTCATGGCTTAGCGTCTGTTTCAGCTAAAAACCGACATATCTCTAGTAAGTTTTTATGCGCAGCCAAACTTAGCTAAGCCTGAAGGCATAGGCTAAGTTTTTCGTCATGGCTTAGTGGCTGTTATAGCCGGGAATCGGCAGATCGATAATGCCATTTATGGTTAGTAAACTTCAATTATTGTTTTCGTTATGGCTTAGAGTCTAATTATGCCAGCTGGCATGCTCAAAAAACATAGATGAAAATAGGTCAAATTTTCTCAATATTTCTTTGGTTCAACGTGTTTTTCCCTAGAACTCTTTTTTTTAACAGACGAAAAAATAATCCTATTTTTATGTAGGTATTAATAACTTTCCACCTGGTGATCCAATTTTGATGATTTTTATTTTATTTTGTAGAGAATAGTCCCAAAGTTGTTCCCTATACATTTTATTTTTTCAGACTTATCATCATCATTTTCTTCTCCTTTTCCCACTTAATATGGGGTCGGCACAACATGTTACGAAGAGGATTTGGCTTATGTTTTACAACCGGCCGCCTGCCTGACGGACTTATGTAGTTTTATAATCCTAATAGTATTCTCAATCCGAAAGTTTGTGAGTTTGTATATGTATATGTTTGTGCCCTATGCAATCCTAAACGACTAAACGGATTATGATGAAATTTGCTGTAGTATGTAGATAAAACAACAGATAAACAAAAGGGGGAATTAATCCGAAAAACAAAACTAAATGATAAAGAATGCAAACAGGATGATTTTGGTATAGATGGCGCTTGTGTGCAACAAATCTGACAACACAGACTAAAAACATTTAGTCGTCAACACAATCTTGACTAATGAATGATTAGCATTTTACCAAAATTCGTATTTATTTTATCAGAACTTGGTTTATAGAGAAAAAATTGGAAGTTTCCTGAAAGTGTTTTTTTTCTATGCGATTACTGAAATTTGGGCAGGACAAAGTCTGTCACGGGTCGGCTAGTAAAAGATAAAATAACTTTGCTTTTCGTCAAGAGACGATATCGAAAAACGTCGTCTCTTGGCTTTTCAATTGATTTTTTGTTTTATAACTCGTTTCAGACTGGTGAACACAACGCATTTCTGATGATGCTTCTCCGCGCTCACTGTGAGGGTAAGCAGCAGAGGCACGTCCATGATACTGCTGAACACAGGTACCTTAATAACATAATTACTTGACTTTTGCAATATTTATATATTTTTTTATATATTAATGAAAGAATGAAAATCAATGAAAAATGAAAAAAATGCTCGTACACAAAAAAAAAACAAAGACAAAAACTTAATCATAACGTAATGGGTGGTCTTATCGTTAGAAGTAAATATTACCACTAAGCCAACACTACCTATTTTATCCTGTCTACCTACAAATAATTTAAACATGATGTTAGTTTATTAGGAGTAAGTACTTTATACCAATATCGTCCGCAGATCAGAGTTCCTTAACCAGTTCCTGGGCGGTGGCGCCATCTTAGTGAAGAAATTGGCCAAGCGTTCCTTCTCGAGTGGGTTCGACCACCTACTCAAAAGGAGGGCCAGTCGGGACGACCTAATCCCACATGATGTTAAGAAGGTAACGTCTTCACATCACACTTCACAACACATCACATCATTACACTTCAACACATCACGTCATACATACTGTTTCAGCTACGACTGTTTGTATTCAGTATGTATGAGATGTGTCTAATAAGACTTTTTATTACGCCGATATATTTGTTTGTGACCTTTTATTGTGACTTCGGGCATATCCGTAGTACTTGTCGTGAATCCATATTTACGAATCATTTTCCTGTACTATTGACCCGTATTCGACATAAATATATTCAAAAGTAAATGACACACCGACAAGTGTTTTCCTTTTGGTGTCTCACTATACCCCTAAGGGGGTATAACTTCGTTTGAAAATAGTTACATCAGGAAAACATCGGGGAAGTTTACATTAGTCTATACATAACATATTTCATATTATCACCACGTTTATAAACACGTTACTTCACGTCACATCACATCGCCACCACATATTTAATCAATTCATAGATATGATTTCATTTTTTTTTATTTACAAAGTTATTATAGGAAGCGTCGCCTTTGCCTACCCCTAGCACGCCGGAAAACGAAGCGCCTCAATCAGAACTGGCGCCACCTGATTTAAGGAGCAAATCTGTTTCACCAGCTGTCATTAGCTTAGAAGGTAGGTTCCTCTAAATTTTGAACTTTAGAATTAGTGAATGAATGATTGACTCTTTTACGAGTAAATTCAATTTCACCTACTGGGCCAACCCGGTTATTAATCGACGATAGAGCTCTAAAAGTAACGAAAAAAGGGTACCCGTATGTATTCGTTACTTTAACAGTTAGTACTCGTTACTTCCGTATCGTTACTCGTTACTTCTGATACCTCATCACATGCTAATATGCGAATGCGACTCAAGTCGTATCGTTACTTCTGATACCTCATCACATGCTATTATGCGAATGCGAATCGAGTCGTATCGTTACTTCTGATACCTTATCACATGCTATGCGAATGCGAATCGAGTCGTATCGTATTACGTACGCATACAGTATGGCATTGATATAGGGATATAAAAAATCGATTAAAAATTCAAATCAGTTATTTGTAATCGATTTGCATCGCTTAGGTTATAATCGATTATTGTGTAATCGATTATTACGAAATCGATTATTATTTAATCGATTATTATGTAATTGATTATACTGTAATCGATTAATTTGTAATAGATAATTTTGTAATCGATTATTTTGTAATCGATTATTTTGTAATTGATTAATATGTAATCGATTTATTCGTAGACATCGCGGCGTCTCGTCGCAACATTCGTAATTTCCCCGATGGTGCCCCCTTCAGAACCCAAAAATGTAGGTAGCAAATGGGCCAGAAAATAGCAACAAAAATAAGAATAAAGAAGTTTCAATACACGATACGTCGGTCGCACACGCATCAACGGTACTTGCGCGAACTAAAACAGTGAAGTAACCATGATACGAAAAATGCGAGTAACGAAATTCATACGTGAGTAACGTTTCGTTACTCGTTACTTGATGGCGCACCCGTTACATAGTAACGAATACATGCGGTTTGCTACAGCTCTAATCGACGAGAGAAAAAGAGTAAGTTCTCAATTCGACATGTATAATATTATTTGTTCCGATACGATATCCGGAATCCATCTTGAGTCAAAGCACCTGTCTTTTTTCACGTTTTTCGTCCTAACAACTGCCTCCCTTCTTCCGGCGCTAGTGTAGCAACGTTTTATTTGTTAAGTGTCGGCGAGTCGCATGGCGCACGGATTTTACCTCATTATAGCGTCGTTTTTCGTAGCGTTAACACGTCTTAGCAAATTACTTTAAATTTTACGATAAGTAATACTAAATCAAATTTTATTAAGGTTATAAGAATAGGAGTTCCTCCCTTTGTTATGGGATATGAAAATTATTGTGATAATGAAACTAAACGTTGTGTCACGAAAAAATAAGTCGTCCTCCATATTCGACCGGTTGTTGCGTAGGGGAGATTTTGAGTCCGGTTATAAGGAGGCGGTCCAAAGCTAACATGTAAGTGAAGTACAATTTTAATTAAGTAGTAGTATATAACTAAATTTTGCAAACACCTTAAGTTCTGGTAAAATACAATAATATGGTGACAGCGAGCTCATCTGATGATGGAGTCAGGAGCTGTTCAACAGTCACTCAAAATCACAACTTAACTCCTTAATAAATACTTAAATTGATTCAAATTCTTGTCAAGTTGCGATGACAATGTTATAATTATAACTAGCGACCCGCCCCGGCTTCGCATGGGTAGCATGTTATTATACATATAAACCTTCCTCCTGAATCACTCTATCTATAAAAAAAAACCGCATCAAAATCCTTTGTGTAGTTTTAAAGATATAAGCAAACATACATACATACAGACGCGGGAAGCGGAAAGCGACTTTGCTTTATACTATGTAGTGATGTGACAGGTGATGATGTGGAGGCGCACTGGTGCTCGATGCGATGGTTTAAATTATTTTCAAAAATATTTTGCAACCGAAAACTTTTTCATACGTAATTATTGTTCCTATGTTAAACTACTTGTACCTTCTCAGAGTCTTCGACTCCGAAACACAACATGACTCCTACCTTGGAGGAGAGAGAGGGAGATGAGGAGGGCGGCACTCCTGTCAACTCTCCTCTGATGGACATGTAAGTATTTATTATCTACAAGGGGCATTTAGAAATTTATTTTAACACATAATACATATACTAGTTCTTCTCATACATACATCATACATACACATATTACACATACATCTTAGTAAATTCTAACATAGTAATTTAAAAAAAAAACAGAACCCTTATAGTATCACTTCATTATCCGTCTGTCTCCCAAGACCCTTTCTCGAAAACTCGTGAAGGTTGAAATTATTATGAAAAACCTGAAGGGATTGTAAATCTTAGTTGGTTTACAATCCCTTGAAAAAAAATATGGCAATTATTATTGCATAACAATATGCAATTTATTAAATTTATGTTGAGACTAGCTGACCCGTGCCCGCTTCGCTGTGCGTAAGACATTTCTAATAACATCGTTGACTTTGTTGTAGACGTTTTTGAGGTATACAATACTGTAGTACATTATTTTGATATATCTCGTGGGGTTCAGCCAGCATTTGCAATGTAAGCGCAAAAAAATGTGTTTATTTACGACATCACATTAGAAACCTCTAAAATTATCAGTGTTTCTCTACTTTATTATGCATGTATTATACATATAAACCTTCCTCTTGAATCACTCTATTTATAAAAAAAAACCGCATCAAAATCCATTGTGTAGTTTTAAAGATATAAGCAAACATACATACATACATATTACATACAGACGCGGGAAGCGGAAAGCGACTTTGCTTTATACTATGTAGTGATGATGATGAGACTAGTGAAAGAAGTCTCTGATATTATGAATATTATAGAATAGTTCCATCACAAAACTTTAAAAAACCGGCCAAGTGCGAGTCGGACTCGCGCACAAAGGGTTCCGTACCATTATCTATAAAAAAAACATCAAAAAAACGTATGGATTGTTGTATGGAATATTCACTTAAATATTTTTTTTGTTTTTGTTTTTGTTTCATGGCACTGATCTACAGATTGCAACATTGACTGCAACCGTTGCAATTGTTCGAGAATGTCTTCATACTGAGCATGGAGCGCGGAAAGTTCTTTCTTGAGGGATTGATTTTTGCCTAGAATCCCCAGCATCTCAGCTTCACTCTCCTCTCGTTCTTGTAGCAGCTGCCTTCGAATCTCATTTGATTCTTTGAGCTCCAATGTAACCACTTTGAGTTTTGCTTCCAAGTTGCATGCGTTCCGAGTCATCGTCATTGTGATGTAATCTGAAACACAATAGTGAGCAAGTGTGAATGTATGAAAAATTGTGAAAAGAGTTTGAATTGGTTAATGATAGCTAGGGAAAGATATAAATATGAAAAGAAAGGGGATAGAAGAAAGTGACTAGAACAATAGTTGGTATTAGATTAAAAAATGAAAAGAAATGTTTTATTTATCACTTTATAATTAAGAATTACATAGATTATTTATGTATCCTTTATTCTCACTACATTAGGATATTCTTATTTATATAGGTACACTATTAAGGAAAAATAAAAAATAAGCTAATTAGGTACTAGTTACTAATTTGTATTTACAAAGCTCACAGGTTCCCAAACAAGTCAAGGGAAATTACTGGGCTACCAATATACTTAATAAACAAAGTAGTAAAAATGACAATAAAAAACTAGTTTATCTATCTATCAATTAAAAATCTATAAAGTAATCACAAAAATTAAGTTAGATATTGTGACTCATAAATGAGATATTTATTGTTAGTAGGTAACTGTGATAGTGTTTTGTAGTTGTTTTTCTTGTGTGAGGCAGACGTTCGAACATCATCTCAGCTTCCACTTAATTGTCAAGCCAAGAGAGAATAAAACATAGCCTTTCTGTTTTGAAAAGTGACGTCACTCATCGAATCCGTTGAGCAAGTATGATGTGATTGTGTCGTGGTTTTGGTTATGTTAAACTAATAAAAAAGAACACAAATACTCCCCAGGTTTATCGACGAGCTCCAATCAGCAGTTGTTTATCAGTTTACAGGCATAAATCCACTTCGAACAATGTAATTTCGGTGTAAATTCACTATTTGTTGAGTTCGTTGCCGGCAAAAATCCAAAACTTTGAAACACTTTTTATGTGATTTTACTAGTTTTTAAGAATCACAAACACTGGTACGGTATATTTATACCGGCAACAGAAATACATCATCTGTGAAAATGTTAACTGTCTAGCTATTAGCTATCTATCACATTTCACGAGATACAGCCTTGTGACGGACAGACGGACAGACAGACGGACAGCGAAGTCTTAGTAATAGGGTCCCGTTTTTACCCTTTGGGTACGGAACCCTAAAAACGAATATCATCTCTTTAATTGTTTGAAACATTTTAGCCGGTTTACTTTTTTGTTTCTAAAACGTAATAAATTATATTACAGTTTTCTGAAAGTGAGCGACAGGGGAGCGGGAGCTGAGAAAGGTAGTGGTTCAGAGCCCGACGCCACTTGGAGGCAGGCCATCTACCGGAAAGTCATACAACCTACTGACGTACCAGACGGTAAGCAAAGTCCAGAATGCTGTTTGAGATCACAGCGCCATCTAGTTCCAAACTACATAAATATTGTACTTTAAGAGCATTCCTGGGCAGACGTTTTTCTATACAAACGTATTCAGCTGTTTTCTTCCTGGATGATGACACTGGAACAAATATTTTCTACCATACAATCTATGAGAACCACTGCATGCCTCTGTCTTATTTTTCTCCATAAAATAATTATTATAAGAATTAGGAACCGTTTAAAGCCACAAAAATTGGCCAGTTTTAACCACTCACTTTAGACGTCCAGTGAACAAATTTGACGAATATAATCAATTAAAGAAAGACATACAGGCATAGCCCCCATCTTTCTTATTATTTATATTGCTTATTATTTAAAAAAATATGTATGTAAAATTCATCCAGTTTTGAGGGAGGAAATAGGTGAATACGAAATAAGGTATCTTAATTTTTTAGAGTTTCATAGTCCACAAGACAAGAAACCCTTATTTATACATAGGTATGTAAATATTAGTAATGTCAATAAAGTCGCACCAGCACCTAAAATTGGGATGTTATTTTTTTTTTCTCGCGGACCCCATGTTGTGGGGTACCTATTGTTAGATAGGTCTATCAAAAGTATGTGGAGTTGGCGAAAACAACTCTTCGATTAAAGGATTCGTTTGTGAAATATTAAACTTTAAAGTGATAATTTATGTTAGAGTCGAGTCCCCCTACAAACAAAACTTTTGGGTTTTGGGTTTGGGGGCGTGAAAAAATTCACAGTACTGAATATAAAAGCAAAACTATAACAGCTAAAGTAGGCATTACAAGTTTTCGAGTAATAGACGTAATAGTCGACCAACTTCTAAAATGTACTTGAAGAAGAAATAATGGATTTTTTTAGTACCTATACCATTGAAAATTACTTATTATAACGTTGTTAGCTGTGTAAACTACAAAACCCTACATTGCGCGTGACCCGACACGCAATGGGCCGGTTTTTATGAAATAAGAATATTGGGTCCGCGCTGTTGTTGTCTCTATCGCCACTGATACACTTTATATCTTGGGCACAGCGCGACAGCAATAGATTTTATAAATACCTATTTTTCAAATTTGTCGCTTCTAGGATTACCTCTTAAGTACCTTGTTACAGATAACTAGTTAATTATTTTTTAATGCATATTTTATCACCAAATCTTAATGAGCTTATTCGTGGTTTTATCATACACTTTACAAATTACACATTACAGTTCTGAATGATTTGGTTTGATTTTTTTGGCCTGGGTGGGAATCAAACCCACAACCTACAGCTCAGAAGACCGAGCTATTAGTAAAAGGGAATAGTGATCCTTTTTAGGGTTCCAAACCCAAAGGGAAAAAAGGGGCCCTATTACTAAGACTTCGCTGTCCGTCTGTCCGTCTGTTTGTCACAAGGCTGTATCTCATGAACCGTGATAGCTAGAAAATTTAAATATTCACAGATGGTGTATTTCTGTTGCCGCTATAACAACAAATACTAAAAACAGAATAAAATAAATATTTAAGTGGGACGTGATTCTTTTTGCCGTTTTTATAGATAATGGTACGGAACCCTACGTGCGCGAGTCCGACTCGCAGTTGGCCTGTTTGTTTTTAATTATTTGTATCATCTTTAACAGAACTAGTACCGAATTTACGCAAGCAAACGATGCAAGGGAAACGGAATAAGGAGCAACTAAGACAGTTGTGGAAGATGGCCATAGACCAGATCATACTGCTTGTCAGGATGGAGAAAGAGAACGCTAGATTGAGAGGTATGTCAGTCTCTTTTTAACACCATCATTTTCCTTCGGTTCCACATTATGTAGACATAGAGTCGGTACAACATGTATTTTTCTTCCATATCCCTCTATCAGCTGTCAACTCATCCTATCTTACCCATGTCATCTTTCACACAGTCCATCCATATTTTCTTTGGCATACCTCTAGTTTTACATCCATCCAATTGTTAACAAGCATTTTTAAAATTAAAATTGCTTTGTTAGTAGTTCTCTCCAACAGATTAAGCCGAAATTTAGAATACCTGTGTAACTTTGTTGACAATACAATAATATGGTGACAGCCAGCTGATCTGACGATGGAGTCAGGAGCTGTTCAACGGAACTCTTCAGTAAATAGTTTGAGGCTCGTATTCAAGAACGACACTAAGAGAACGCATAGTGGGCTCCGACCCACAGTGGACAATATCTTGTTTCATTAAAATTTCATTCTTATTTAATTTTTTCATTTAAATTTTACAAGTACCTGTCAAGTTACGAAAACAATGAAATTACAGGACAGTATTAAAGGAAATATTTATAAAGGATAATATATAAAATATAATAAAGGAATTTTACATAAATATTTTTCAAAAGAAAACTTATTTAATTTCATATTTTTGCAGAAAGTGAAGAATCCTCTGCCGTCCGTAGAATAAAGCTGGAATACACTGAGCTAGGGGGTAATGATACGAATACCACTTCAATGTGGGACTCGTTGCTATCGCGAGACCGCTCCCAGCCCACTGCTAAAGTCGATAGGCATATGCTGACACAGGCTGTCAAACAGGGTAAGTTGAAAACTTGTCTGAGTCTTCTCTTTGTTCAATCGGCACCACACTGGAGCTCTACATAGCATTTACGAAACAGATCATTGAAAAAATCATAGGCACTTGCGCCGTATTTATTGTCTGATTCTTATAGACTCGTTCGCGAGGAACAGGAGTAGCTTCACCTAGCTCCATATGACGTTTCAAAGTGATCCTTGTGATTTCATTGAAATGAATACCTTAGGTTTATAGAACTTTATAGACCACCATCTTTCTTATTCTTTTTGAAAAATATGTAAATTGATCCAGTTTTGAAGGAGGAAACAGGTGAATACGAAATAACGATTTCGTCATTTTTAAATAAGAATATTGGGTCCGCGCTGTTGTTGTCTTTATCGCCACTCCTAAGTTTATATCTTGGGCAAAGCGCGACAGCAATAGATTTTTAAAATACCTTTTTTTCAAATTTGTCGCTGCTAGGATTACCTCTTATGAGTAGGTATGTTTACCGTACTTGGGGTTACAGTCATGATCCTATTTTTCATATTTTTTTAGGGGTACCTCGGGTCACTCGCGGCGCTGTCTGGTACTTCCTAGCTGAACAAGCAAGCCTCAACGTTCCACCTCCAGATACCACTCTCTTTCCGAACTACCACACTCCATACAAAACTCTTTTGTCTTCGTTGACGAAGCATCATCACGCCATACTCATCGATTTGGGTAAGTTAGACCTACATAAGTTACTAATATGTGTATATTAGTACCTATAGGGGAGACCAGCCCAAGACGGGTAAGCTAAGGTTAAAAGAAATAAAAACCGGCCAAGTGCGTGTCGGGCCACGCGCAATGTATGGTTTCGTAATTTACTCGGCTAACAACGTTATATAAGTAATTTTCATAGGTAATAAAAAAACCGGCCAAGTGCGAGTCGGACTCGCGCACGAAGGGTTCCGTACTATTATCAAAACGGCAAAAAAATCACGTTTGTTGTACGGGAGTCTCACTTAAATATTTATTTTATGCTGATTTTAGAGAAATACATCATCTGTGAAAATTTCAACTGTCTAGCTATCACGGTTCACGAGATACAGCCTGGTAACAGACAGACGGACAGCGGTGTCTTAGTAGTCCCGTTTTTTACCCTTTAGATACGGAACCCTAGAAACATAAAAAATAATTCATAATATCTCGTAACCTACCTATTTACCTAACTACGTCGTTAGCATTCCACACGTGACAGGTTGCAATCCCGTCGCCGCTTTCAAGAATACTAACAGGTTTCCTGACGATGTTTTCCTTCACTGTTATAAACACGTGTAACGCGCATATAGGTACATTTTTCGAACAGAAATATCCATTGATGCACGGCCAGGATTCGAACTCGAAATTAATTGGAAATTAATAATATCTACCTAGGTACCTATTTACCTAACTACATGAATTCAATAATTCAATTTCAAACTTTTTATTCGATCATGTGAAGTACCACCTATTATTACCGACTTACTTTACCGAATAGTGGTAAAATAGCGCCACCTGCCAGCGGAATCGCAAACCTCTTTCATCTTACCTCTCAAACCCCGAGCGGTCGCATGAGTACGCGAAAAGTACCTATAATACGTAGTAACATCAAATGAAACTAGATGGCGCTAGAATGCAAAAATCAAGTTTGTTGTATGGGAGCCCCCCTTAAATATTTATTTTATTCTGTTTTTAGTATTTGTTGTTCGAGCAGCAATAGAAATACATAATCTGTGAAAATTTCAACTGTCTAGCTATCATGGTTCATGAGATACAGCCCTGTGACAGACAGACAGACGGACAGACGGACAGACGGACAGACGGACAGACGGACAGACGGACAGACGGACAGACGGACAGACGGACAGACGGACAGACGGACAGACGGACAGACAGACGGACAGCGAAGTCTTAGTAATAGGGTTCCGATTTTACCCTTTGGGTACGGAACCCTAAAAATGATTATTTTTTCTTCATGTAAGTACATTTTATAAGTTTATAAACTTGTATAGCCTACTTAGCTGTGATAGTTTTGCTTTTAACTTCATTATCTACTTACTAGCTAAATCAATAGTTTAGCTTTTAGGGGCAAGGGGGACACTCTCGACCCTAACGAAAATTAGCACTTTAAAACTTAATATTTCCCAAACGGCTCTCTTAAGGGGCTCCCAGTCGACGATTGCTCTTTTTCGAAACGAAAAAAGAAATACTTCTGAACAAGCCACATCTCCTATTTTTATAAGTATATTACTTCAGGTTCCTACCTAGATTTCTATTAAGCTGAAAAATAATAGTAGAAACTTTTCACGATAAAGATATTATTACAAAATGATACGTTTTAGAATTTATGATCGAAATATTTTATATACAAACTATTAAAATCAACTTGTGATTTATTGTTAAAGATAGGTAATATGTAGATCTAGATTTCTATTAGAATAGATTTTTGATAAGTAATTATACATTAATTACATTACATTACATTATATCATTAATTTATTCGAAAAGCTAAGGCGGACCACGCGCCGACGTGTGTTTGTCGTCATTGCAGCGGTCGGTAGGATTATTTATCGAAGTGATTAAAGATGGGTACATCTTTATACACATCTATACATATAATAAAACTGTAGAAAAGTTCAATTCTGTACATTCAATAAAAACAAAAAAAAATCTTCTAGGGGCCTTTATTTAAGTAACACAAGCAAAAAAAACATATTGATTTTTTTGTCTATCTGTCTGTCTGTTGTCCGGCTTTCACGCAAAAACTACTGGACGGATTTTGATGAAACTTTTTTTGTTATGTAGCTATTAGTCCTCTGCAACATATAGGCTATAATTTATTTTGAAGATTGGAGTACCAGATGTGAAACTTTCTATACCCCAGCGAAGCGGACACGGGTCAGCTAGTATACTATACATTATAAAATAGGAGACGTGGCTTGTTCAGAAGTATTTCTTTTTTCGTTTCGAACAAAAACAATCGTCGACTGGGAGCGCCTTAATCAAAAAGTTGTTTTCACAAACCCACATTAAAGACCTATCCAACGATGTCGAAACATTTTCGTCAGTTTTCTTTTTAGTTTTATGAAACGTATGAATTATTTTATAGGTCGCACATTTCCGAAGCATTCGTACTTCGCTAGTGCTCTTGGACCAGGCCAGTTGGCTCTTTACAATATACTGAAAGCATACTCCCTTCTCGACCCCGATGTCGGTTACTGCCAGGGTCTGAGTTTCGTCGCTGGCGTTCTACTGTTGCATGTAAGTTTATCTATACTAATATTATAGAAAACTTAGTTAAGTTAGTACTAATATACAATAATAGTTTTAAAATACCGAAAAAAAAAATTGACCGTTGCAGCAGAAGCTTCTTATGATCTGAGCACTGTCAGCATGATTTATTATTGCACTATCACAAAGTTATCGAGGTTTCTTTTTAACCGAAAATTGGCACTAATTTATGGTCTCAGTACTAGAAAATACTACACAAATTACAACGGAGACGGCGAGCTATTTATGAATGGATAGAATCGTGAAAATATGAGTAGCTATGTGGTAGGTGCGTATGAATAAACGGTTAACTAAATTTTTTTTTTTAAGGATATTCTTTTTAATTTTTTAATTTAAGTTTTAACTACTTAAATTGAATTAGTAACAGACACTGACAATACGTTATTATTTTTTTTGGTAATTAAAAACTAGTGTTGTATAAGAGAAAAGTTTAGATTTTTTGTTTTTTTTATTTTTTTTTGTTTTTTTGTATGTTTGTAATGGATAAACTCAAAAACTACTGAACCGATTTCAAAAATTCTTTCACCATTACCAAGCTACATTATCCCTGAGTAACATAGGCTATTTTTATTTTATAAAAGTAATAAATTCTTTATATGAATGACGATAGTTTGAAGCAAGGTGTAAAAAAATTGCCAAAAATTTTGCTTTCTTCGTGTGCGCTACAAAAACTATTGATTGTACATAAACAAATATGATACATATTGAATGTCCTTATCAATGCGCATAAGAAAGTCTGCAAGATGGTATGTCTCAATATTATACATTAGGTGTAATAATCGTTTGTTGTTGAAATTTGTTAATTAAAACATGGTTTGGAACAAAAAGTGATTCTATCCATATCATGATGTATCTATATATATATATATATATATATATAAAAATCAATTGCAGTTCGTTAGTCACGCTAAAACTCGAGAACGGCTGAACGGATTTATCTTATCTTAGTCTTGAAATGTTCGTGGAGGTCTAGGGAAGGTCTAAAAGGTGAGAAAAATTCGATTAATTGCCGGAAAAACCCTAAAAATAGCCTTTTCTTTTTCCCATACAAAAGTTTTCTAACTAAAACGTAGAGTCAATTTGAGCTTTATTAGGTTTGATAATACGGTAACGGGAACGGGAACGGGAACTTAAGACAACATTTGTTAATTCTAAAGCGATACGAAGTTCGCGGGGTCAGCTTGTTCTAATATATAAAACAAGCCGACTTGTGACAGACGTTGTCCTGTCAAATTTCATAGAATTCATAGAAAAAAGCAATTTTAGGCAACATACAATTTGTTTCCCTATAAACATGTACTGATAAAATAAATTACGAGTTTTGGTAGAATGTTATCAATCGGTAGTCAAATTTATGACAGATTTTTTTTGAGAAAATATAGTTCTCATACCGTCCTTATTAAAATTCAACCTTTTTGGTAGAATGCGTTGCTATGACAATTCATTGTATTCGTTCTGAGATGTTATTTTTTTGCACAACCACGACATCTATACCAAAATCAGTTTTTTTATAATTTTTTATCATTTATTTAGGGTTGTTTTTCGAATTACAAGTTCCCCCTTCCGTTATTCTGATTTTTTATCTACATACTACAGCTAATTTAATCTTATTCAACTTGGTCCTTTAGGTTTGATCAGGGCACAAACATAGCAGCCTTATCACATACTTTCGCATTTATAATAATATTAGGATTCTAGTGTCACATCTGTTGGTTTATTTCGGCGTTTTTGAACCACAATAATCCTCTCAAATGACAGTGAACTAGTGATAGCGCTGATGATGTCTGTCATTATGTCAACCATACCCAAGTCCCCACGATACAGGCTCTGCTTAAGACGAGTAATATTTTTTTTTGTCGAATGCAGAATAGTTTTTTCTCAATAACCGCAAAACATACAGTTTTGTTTTTCATGACAAAGATAAATTATAGACAGAAAAACACAAACACGATTAGTGAAACTTTTCTCGATAGATTCCAAAATCTAATTAAGTTTTTACTTATAACTATGAATAACTAAACATTTCATTTTTATATAATTCGTTAGATATCATCTAGCTACATAAATTAAAGAGTTTCTTTTTAAGTTTGATGGTTTTCAAGATAATGCGGTTTTATCACTTTTTCCGTCTTATCCGGGTAAACTCATCCCATACAAAAAAAACAAACATTTCAAGCATCACCTTAATGTTAGGATTGTGAGATAGCTAACTGTACCTATCTGCATAAACTCTCGACTTATAATTTAATTATTTCGGTGTACCTTGTATCTACAACCCGGTCAGAATATCTGTGCACCTCGCTGGAATGCGGCGCCTCTCCCGCTCTCTCTCTCTCCCGCCTCGCCCGTATATGACGTCACGAGGTCAGGTGCACAGATATTGTGACCGGGTTGTAAGTTGTTTAAGTAGCAAATTTTTTTTATTTATTTTTTCTTCATATCCTCAGACGGAGGAAGCCGAAGCCTTCATTCTACTACGTCACCTCATGTTCCGACGCGGTCTTCGGAAGCAGTACCTTCCAGACATGGCGGCTCTTCAAGTACAGGTGATGTTCTTGTTCCAACAGGTTACTGGTCTTCGTAGATCACTATCTGCCTGCTCTTACCTCACTTAAATGGGGTCGGCACAACTCGTTGCTTTTTTGTTATACCTATACTAGCTTATACCCGCGACTTCGTCGGCGTATTGATTTAGGAAATCGATTTTTGACGAATTTATCGTAAAAAAATAAAATCCCTGGAAAATCTAAAATAAATTTGGTAAAATATATCTAACCTATGACCGTCCCAAGAATCTTCACATCACATCGGCACAATCAATGGTTTGGCCGTGATAACGACACAGAAAGAGAGACGAACAGAGTAACTTTCGCATTTATAATATCAATATTTGTATAGATAGTATAGATTATGTCAGTTATCTTGTTCTCGCAGCACAAACTTTAGGCTAGATGGCGCTGTGTGAAATATCCATCAATATTTTATTTATCGTTGAATGCATACTATAATACTCAGATCCATTTAACTTAAATAAACACAAAACACACACACACATTACATTACTTTTTCATATTTTTTTACTAAATTTACCATAAGTTTAACTCAAACTTCCAGTTTTACTTACTTATTTTGTTTAGTATTTTTTTTTACCTTTTGTCATACCGTCATGTCCGCCACCATACCACCTCCACTGGAACTCTGTCTCTTTGACGCGAATGGAGGGCGTTGTTATCTGTGACACTGTTTTTAACTCATGCAGGTATCATCGTTTCCATTTTTGTATTGTACACCTTTGTTTCATGTTCCAAATGAAGATTATTATTATTATTATATTAATTCCAGCTTTACCAATTATCTCGTCTACTGCGTGACCACGAACCTGAGCTACACGCGAAGCTGGAGTCTTTGGATATATCACCAGCTTTGTACGCGGCTCCTTGGATGCTGACTCTCTTCACCAGCCAATTTCCACTGGGATTTGTCGTGAGGGTATTCGGTAAGCCATATTCGTCATCAAGCCGTGTTGGCCGAGTGGGAGGTGCCTCGACTTTCAATCTGAAGGTCGTGAGTTCCAATACCGGTGTGCTTCAATGGATTTTTCTGTTAAAAAAAATTATATGCGCATCAAAAACACGTGTTCAAAATGCTAAGGAAAACATCGTGAGGAAACCAGTTAGTATTCTTATAAGCGGCGATGGGCCTTCAACCTGTCACGTATGGAATGCTAACTACTGCAAAATTTGGGCATGTGCCAAATATAATGTTTGGACGTGCCTCTGACTACCCCCACTAGACGTCTTCAAATGATCTAAGCGTCTGCAGATCTGAGAGGATGTCTACCGTACTTGGGGATTACAGTTGTGATCCTATTTATTTTTATTTATATTCTAATTTGGTTTCAAAAACTCTAAAATACCTGTTCCAGACCTGATATTCCTGGATTCTCTGGACGTGGTGTTCAGCATATCCCTGGCGATTCTCTCCTGCCATCGCGACGGCCTGTTGCTTTGCGAGTCGTGCGAAGAAGCCGCTGAATACCTTAAGCACAAATTGCCAGAGATGACACATCATCACAATGTCATCAGCAAGGTAACAACTAACCTACTAGTTTTACCGACTTAGTCTACGTAGATTCAGAAAATCGATTTGTTGATGACTCTAGAAAAATAAATGCCATCAAAAACATAACTTGTAAAAAAAGCCAAGTCTCGCAACGCAACTCAGTTCTTCTACCGTAAAAAGTTGCGAGATCCATGTAATACCCTACTTTAAGGGTCCTTCTGTCTTAAGTTATTACGTAAATGTTAATTACGTAATAACATAAGTCAGAAGGACCCTTAAAGTAGGGACTGAATAAATTAACCGACTTGGTATTACATGGATCTCACAACTTTTTACGGTAGAAGAACTGAGTTGCGTTGCGAGACTTGGTTTTTTTTACAAGTTATGTTTTTGATGGCATCTCATTTATTTTTGTAGATAGCCCTACTTTTTAGGGTTCCGTACCTAAAGAGTAAAAATGGAACCCTGTTACTAATACTCTACTGTTCGTACGTCTGTCCGTCTGTCCGTCTGTCTGTCTGTCGGTCTGTCGGTCTGTCGGTCTGTCAGTCCATCTGTCTATCACAGGGCTGTATCTCATGAACCATGATAGCTAGACAGTTGAAATTTTCACAGATGATGTATTTCTGTTGCCGCTATAACAACAAATACTAAAAACAGAATAAAATAAATATTTAAGTGGGGCTCCCATACAACAACCGTGATTTATAGATAATGGTACGGAACTCGACGTGCGCGAGTCCGACTCGCACTTGGCAGGTTTTTTTTAGGATTTTTACACTAAACACTAATTGTGTTTCAAATTTGAAGCTTCTATGTCTGCTAGAAGTGCCTTAAACTTTTGATGATCGGTTAGTCAGTGAGTGAGTGATTGAGTGAGTGACAAAATAGGAAACTTTGACTAGTTATAATTCTTAATATACTGGTTCAAATTGCATGAAATTTGAAATATACCGTGTTTATATAGTGACTGCTTGGTTACTGAAAATTCAGGCTTCTAGTTTTATCCACAACGAAGTTATAGGGGGTCGAAAATGGCCTGAACTGCTTCGAGAAAAGGATGGTACAGCCGTGCCGCTTTATTGCTTGACTTGGCGGGGGCACTGCCGTGCCCCCAGATAGGATCACGACTGTAATCCTTAAGTACGGTAGACATCTTCTCAGATCTGCAGACGCTTAGATCATTTGAAGATGTCTAGTGGGGGTAGTCAGAGGCACGTCCAAACATTATATTTGGCACATGCCCAAATTTTGCAGTAGTTAGCATTCCATACGTGACAGGTTGAAGGCCCATCGCCGCTTATTAGAATACTAACTGGTTTCCTCACGATGTTTTCCTTCAGCATTTTGAGCACGTGTTTTTGATGCGCATATAATTTTTTTTAACAGAAAAATCCATTGAAGCACTCCGGGATTGGAACTCACGACCTTCAGATTGAAAGTCGAGGTACCTCCCATTCGGCCAACACGGCTCTAGATTGTTTTGACAGCTAAATATATCCCGTTTTGTCTATTTAAATATAAATAATTAATAAATAAATATCGCCTGCTACAAAACTTTGCTTAACCTAAGAGATACATAAATACTACTACTATTCCATGTAATTGAAAAAAAATCGTCGTTTTAATCATTTTTTTTTTCAATATGAACCGTTTATTGAAATATTAAAATGTTGTTAAAATGTCCTCAACCAGCGCTCTCACCCTAGTTCGCTTGACCGAGCGCCTATTACGTAAAATTAGGAAGGTTTTGTCTATCTCCTATTCATAACAGTGATCAAAAGATTATTTTCTATAACTGGCAATGGTAGACTTATTTTGCGCGCACTCTAGCTATGAGGCCAGTCAATGGTGTCAGGGAATGACAGTCAGAACCTATTTGTTTGCCATTACAGGTCCACACCTTAGATATATCGCGACAGCTGTCAGATTATGCAGTGGAATACGCGGTGCTAGGTGAGGAGATGCCGCGTCTTGCCGCGCTGACGGAGCAGAACCGACAGCTGACCGCTGACACTAGCCGAATGACTGACGAACTTGATGTAAGCTTTTATTTTGTTATTTGACCTCTGTGGCATAGATGTGAGATGCTATTTAACTAATTATGCAAATATTTGAGTCTGAGTGTTGAGTCATTGTATTCAAAAACAAAAATAGGATCACGACTGTAATCCCCAAGTACAGTAGACATCCTCTCAGTTCTCCAGCCGTTTAGATCCTTAAAGATGTCTAAAAGGTTAGTCAGAGGCACGTCCAAACATTACAAGTGGCACATGCCCACATTTTTGCAGTGGTAAGCATTCCACACGAGACAAATTGCAACGTGTAATGCGCATAACATTTTTTGAACAGAAAAATCCACTGATGCACGGCCAGGATTCGAACCCACGACGACAATTCAATGTCTTAGTACCTCTCACACGGCCAACCAACACCCACTCAACATGTCCTCTCGACATGTTGACCAACATGTTGCCCCCTGCTGTCAACCCTTCTTGGGAATACAACCAAAATCAAATTTTGTATATACAACGTACAACAAAATACCCCGTAAAAAATATAATTAATTATAATTTTGTCAACCCTAGTAAGCTGTCATGTCAGGGAACCAGATTATTTAACAGAAAGGCCTAAGTACATAATTTACCTAATAATTGTCTACTTTAATAGTTTTTCTATTTTTCATTCAAATAAGTTTTTTTTTTTTTTCTTTACTACGGTTCTTAAATACTGTGAATGGACTCGTTCTCGTTATGAGGCTTCATTTAACCTCCTTTTGGCTTTACGGGTAGTTTTGTAACACCCCTGTACATAAATGCATATATCGTACATACATTAATGTCTACTGGGGGTAGTCAGAGGCACGTCCAAACATTATACAAGGTGTCTCAAAAGAAAGTTCACATTTAAATCTTTTTTTAAAAGAAAAGTCTTAGCTTTATTGAAAAAATGTTTATTATATATTGAAGTACACTGTTTGGGAATTTATTTTTTAAAAATAACATCGTCCAAATGTAAACCGTTTCGCTCTCGGCATTCATTTAGTCGGGCACTAAAATTGCCTATGACAGCTCGGCAGGTAGTCTCCGTGATGGCTGCCATTTCATGACGGATATTTTCTTTTAATTGTGCCAGGGAAGTCGGTTTATTAGCGTAAACTTTTGATTTGACATAACCCCACAGGAAAAAATCCATAGGTGTTAAATCGGGACTCCGTGGAGGCCAATTTATGTCACCTCGCCTGGAGATTAATTTGTTCGGAAAAATTTCACGAACTCGAGGCAGAGATCTGTTGGACGTGTGTGAAGTTGCTCCATCCTGCTGGAACCATGTTCTTTGGTTGTAACCAGGAAAGTTTTGCAGTTGGGGCACGAAAAACTCGTCTAACATCTCCACATAACGCTCTGAATTCACTGTGAGCGTGCGTCCCCTTCCATCTTCAAAAAAGTAAGGGCCGATAATTCCTCGTGCCGACATCGCTGCCCATACGGTGACTTTGGGTGAATGTAGCGGTTTCTGATGTTTTTGTTTTGGATTGGTTGCACTCCAGTAACGACAATTTTGCTTGTTTACATGCCCATTCAGGTGAAAATGGGCTTCATCGGAAAACAAGATGTTGGTGAACGTTGGAAAGCGCTCAATCATCTGATTTACAAAGTCAAGCCTCTGACCAGCATCTTGAGGCTTCAGTTCTTGCACCAACTGAATTTTGTACGGGTGCAGCTTTAAATCTTTGCGTAAAATTCGGCATAATGAAGATCTGTGCACATTTAAAGCAACAGCACGCTTCCGAATCGAGAGGTTTGGATCATCTCGAATAGACTGAGTAACACTGTCCACGTTTTCGGCTGTTCTTGATGTTCTTGGCCGCCCAGATTTTGGTTTCTCCAGAGTTGACCCAGTCTCTTCAAACTTCTCAACCCATTTTGCAATGAGTCGAGTGCTAGGCGCATCATTTAAGTGACGAATATGTCGAATACTGCAGAATTTTCTACGCGCTACAGTCGCCGAATTACCGTTTTTGTAAAACTCACGTACGCACAACGCACGGTCCGCACCAGAGAAATGCTCCATAGTGACTAAATTCCCAAGAGCCAGACTACCGACTGACATACCATCGCGCCCCTCAGAATAGTTGCTTTCGCGTAATAAGATAAGCAAATGTGAACTTACTTTTGAGACACCTTGTATTTGGCACATGCCCACATTTTGCAGTAGTTAATAAACTTTAGTTTGTTTATGGCGACAACAGAATTGTTACTGCTTGAACTAAGAAATAGAAAATACTTTATTATAATTCTATATAATTTGGTACATAGCAGCTTGTTTGTCCAAGTCTTTTTGTCTTGAAATGTTTGTATAAAAACAAACATTGCATTGGGCTGAATCTACCCGAATAAAAAGGAAAAAGTGATAAAACCGCTTTATCTTGAAAACCATAAAACTTAAAAAGAAACTGTCTTTCATTTAAGTAGTTATTATGATTAATTATCTAACGAATTATATCAAAAATTATTTAGCTATTCATAGTTTTGAGTAAAATAGAAATTAGTGTTTTGGAAGAGCCAACTTTGGAAAATAAATCTATCGAGAAAAGTTCCACCAATCGTGTTTCTGTCTATGATTTATCTAGATTAAATCCTTAAGATTATCTTTGTCATAAAAAACAAAACTGTATGTTTTGCGGTTATTAAAAAAAACTATTCAGCATTCATCAAAAAAAAACTTGAGAGGTGTCAAGGGACACCCGGATGGAACGAAGTTCTCACAAAATAACGTGGGACAAGGGAAGGGGAATCAACTTTGACTTCGACTTCGACTTCGACTTCGACTTCGACTTCGACTTCGACTTCGACCTCGACCTCGACCTCGACCTCGACCTCGACCTCGACCTCGACCTCGACCTCGACCTCGACCTCGACCTCGACCTCGACCTCGACCTCGACCTCGACCTCCACCTCCATCTCGACCTCCACCTCGACACAATTAATAGATATATATATTAATAGATATACTATAGCAAATAGATATACTATAGCAAAAAAGTGTCGTGACAACTTTTCGTGACAACTTTTCGTAAGAATTTTTTCCGTCTAGCCCCCTTTCACAACGCGCGATAAGGAACTTCGTTCCAAAAATACTACACGTCTTAATGTTATAAATGCAATTTTGTTACAGTCGGCAATGGACGCCATCACGAACTACCAGAAGAACCAAGCACGCCTGGAGTCCCAAAACAAATCATTAGAACAGCAACTAACACTACTTAGCCGTTTCGTAACAAACTACAAACAAGAAATGCCATTAGAAATAAAGAAGATTGTACAAATTCACAGCAAGCGGCCATCCTTCAGCACGAAGTTATTCTCTACAAAATTCTCCACAACCGACGAAGAGAAACCCAAAATGGGAGTCAGCACTCCGAACCTATTCGCAAAGATAAACAGAGAAGAATTCGCGAGGGCCAACAAAGAAGAGATAACTAAAGTTACAAAAGAAGACGTCAAAGCAAAGGAACGGACAAAAGACACCGAATCACCAGATAGAGAGAGAAAGCACTTCATAATGAAAAAGTCTCAATCGGTACAGTCGGGGCTGATAGCGGTCAAACCGTTGCAGGTGTTACAAGAGAAAAGCGAAATAAAAGAAAACTTAAAAGAGTTACGAATCAAATCGAACTTCTTCGCGAACACGCACGAACAAATCCGGCAAGAGAGACTCTTCGAGCAGCAATTAAAACATGATTTTGATGAGAATCTAAAGAAATTAGATACGAAACTGTCCCCAAAATCGTATATGGACGATTTAAACATATTTCAGAGCAGGAAATCTATGTCTTTGAATATAGGCTCGGAGAAAGGTGACAGTGGATTCGTGACACCTTTGACACCGGAACAGAAAACTGACTCCTGTTCCACAATTAGTCACCCCCTTAGCGATGTTGATGTGGAAATAAAGTTTGACGGACAGTCGACTAAGTTGAAACAATTTAGGTCTACTAAGTGTTCTGATAGTAGAACGTAACATATTTTTAAGTAACATTAAAATTAAATACAATATTGGTGACATCGACTACAAAACCCAATAGACGCCTAATGCCATGTTCAGATGGCAAAATTTTGATGCGCTTTTTCAGATCGCGCGACTAGACACTAGACATCCTGGTATTTACTTACAACCGACCACATGTGCAAGCGTTAACGCACGTCAGCGAGCGTTAACACGGCGCTCAGAGAAAAAGTCTAGACACAGGTGATCGCGCGTTGACGCGTGCTTTTATATGTATGTAATATCCGTTGATTGTTCAGTTGAGCGCGCGCTACCACCGCGATTTTCTTGTAATTTTGTTTATTTTCAACTCTACCAAACAGACTGGCGAGCACGCGCAACGCGCGTTAGCGCTTGTCATGTGAACTCTTTGTAAATTTAATCGCGCGCTGTCGTGCGATAACGCGCGCTACATGTGAACTTAGCCTAATAGCTTAATTTCTTCAAACAAACAATTCAGTCAAATCGTTGAGGTGTGCGGGGGGTCAAGGGGAGCGGTGAAAAAATAATTTTTATTGGCCGGTTCAATGTCACAGCCCGCCGCGGAGCGCGTCGTGAATCGCGCTCGGTGTCTTATATCTATACATATAATAAAACTGTAGAAGAGTTCAATTCTGTACATTGAATGAAAACTAAAAAAAATACTGCTAGGGGTCTTCATACAAGTAACACAAGCCAAAAAAATACATTTTGAAATTTTTGTCTGTCTGTCTGTCTGTTGTCTGGCTTTCACGCAAAAACTACGAGACGAATTTTTATGAAACTTTTTTTGTTATGTAGCTATTAATCCTCGGCAACATATAGGCTATAATTTATTTTGAAGATTGGAATACCAGATGTGAAACTATCTGTCGATCAGCGAAGCGGGCACGGGTCAACTAGTCAGCTATATATGCCTAATGTGTTGTTTGAAAGTGTTCACCTTGCATGAGGAGTCTATAGGCTGTGTGGTCGATGATTGTGGCGATATTTTTGTATCCTCAAACAAACTTAAATTTCGTAAAATACGATCGCTCTTATTCCTTTTGCGTCAAAATCTAAATTCGCATAAGAGCGATCGTATTTTACGAAATTTTTGCTAGTTAATGGACACAATAGAATTATCACCATTATAAAGCCGGTGTATTGAACCACATTGTATATGCGTCCATGAAATAAAAAAAAAACAAAATTACACGTTTTCAATTATTTTACACACTAAACCTTACCAAGACTGTAAATGCGAGTCTTTTGAGTTTGTTAAGCATAAAGGTGTGACCAGACATAGCGCGGCAATTGAGTGCGGCAGCCGCGATCTATCTGCTACAGTCTAAACTAGTCACGCGGCAAACTTATGTCCTGCGAATGCCGCGCTCGAATGCCGCGCTATGTCTGGTCAGACATTAACCAATTTGGATAAAATTAGTAAGTAAGTTTTTTGTGGTTCAATATAAACAAAACGCTTCAGTAATAAATCGTTGGCAACAATTCCATTGACACCACAATCTAAATACGAGATCGATCTTCGTAAAAATTTCAACTGCCTGGTTATCACGGTTCATGAGATACACCTCTGTGACCGACAGCGAAGTCTTAGTAATAGGGTCCCATTTTTACCCTTTAGGTACGGAACCCTAAAAAAATCTTATTTTAAGACTTATTTACGCTAATTTAGACCTTAACGTGAAACAAAATAAGAACGATCGTATTTTACAAAATTATCAGTGAGACAATGGTATTGTCACCATAATAGCTAATAGGTGGACATTGTCAATATATTAGTTATTGTTTTTGGGCGCGTTTGTATATTGTTTTTTAAGCACAAACGATGTCTTCAGCTTATGATGGCCATCCCCACATAAAGATTATAATATTTAGATAAATAAAACATCTTTAAATTTTATTTAATAGGTCGAATTGTTTTAGTTCTAAAATTCTTAGCTCAAATTTTCTGACAAGTTTTGTTTAGTAGGTATTTAAATAATGTCGTCATATTATGGATACTTAATTTATATATTATGATATTTGAACAAATAAAAAAGATTTCGAGTATAAATCTAATTATTTCTAAATTATATTTGGGGGCACGGTATTAGTGCCCCCGCCAAGTCGAGCGCGAAGCAAACACTGCCGTACCATCCTTTACTGGAATCTTTTCGCCGCATTTTCAGGCCCCTATTTGAGAACCTCTGGATAAGACCAGAACGCAGAAATTTTCGTCATCCAGTAAGCTATAATCACATACTTAAAATCCACAATTTCAAGTCTGTAGGTCATTTAGTTTCGAAGTTAAGCGAAAGCAAAGTTTCGCATTTTAGACACTCACTCACTCATGATCATCAGAATAGAACTAGTACTTCCCATAAACTTAGAGAGCTGAAATTTGGTACAGAGTTAGGGGTTAATGGCCACATAAAGGGAAAACTATAAAAACTAGGATAGAGGAAGATCTGGAGTACCTGGTGATCCTGATTAGAAAACACAAGAGCCTTACCAAACTAAGAGATCGACATACCGCCTTTACAAAAAATATTCAACTTGGTGGGCTTTCAACTTGCTTTCAACTTCATTTGATGTCAAAAATCGAAGGTCTGAAGTATCTGATGAAGAACCCTCGGTTGGTCTCAGCTGTATTAATGCCCCCTTCTACTATTGGTACATAAAAAAATCGACTGTCATTGCATAAAACTGTGTCAAAAAAAACTGTCAAATAAGAAAATCAAAAAAAAATAAATCAATAAGCCCACCAAAAACATTCTGTAAAAAACTAGCCAAGTCTCGATGGAGCTGCTTGTTTATCTCTAAAAATTAATGAAATCTAGACAAAGTCGTGCCAAGTCTGAGGTTCCTTACTGCGATTTTATTATAATAGTCATAAGGAACCTCAGACTTGGCACGACTATGTCTAGATTTCATTAATTTTTAGAGATAAACAAGCAGCTCCATCGAGACTTGGCTAGTTTTTTACAGAATGTTTTTGGTGGGATTATGCTATACGCACTAAAGACTAAAGTTACTACACTAATAATAATAGAAAGAGAAAACATTGTATTTTTGTTTTTACAAGCTTTTATTTATCTTGCACTGTTCGTATGTTTGTTTGTTTGTAAGTCCATCGAAATTTGCAAACCATATTTAACCCTTTGTTGGTATCAGATTAAGCTGAAATTATGCATACACCTTTAGTGCTGGTGACAATACAATATTATGGTGACAGCGAGCTGATCTAATGATGGAGTCAGGAGCTGTTCAATGGACACTCACAACGGAAATTCGTAGTAAATAGTTCGATTAAGTTTCGGGAACAATGTTATGTTTATAGAAATGTCGCCCGAAGAAGTGTGCGGGTCACGTAAAATGTTGCGGGACACTGTGCATCGTTGCAGCGTGACGTAGATTTAATGTTGCGCGTTATGTTGCCGGGACAAGCTGCCCCCCTAGTGTATCCGTGGCATAAAATTATTGACGGGTTGTTTCAGGTAATAGTACCCTAATCGGCACGAGCGCAAACGTGGTATGCGCCGGTGTGGCTGAGCAACACGGATACCGGTTCACCTTCCTGAAGATTGGTTTCCTTATAATGATCGGAAACCTTATAGTTGCCTTTGTTTACCTCCTGTTCTGCCACTGTGTGTTCCAATGGCATTAATGCATGGAGACGTACGTACGTGATAATTATTTTGTTATAATGCGGTCAGACGCTCTTTTAGCAGTCCAGTGTGCAAACCGGCAAGCGTAATGTGATTTTATCGATTCACTCACAATCACAGCTCAGTTGGTAATAACGCTGCCTTCTGCATAGTAGGTAGGTTGTGTGATGAACAAAGATGTTTGTTCTGTGTCCGAGAATGTATTATGTATATATACTCGTATGTACAAAAAAAGGAATACTACTACCCTATCTAACATATCTATCAAACATGGACCTCTGCAGAAGCAAAAATAATAGAAGTGGACATCCCCTTTGTCTTTCAGAATTTCACCAGAAATGGGCGGTGTTGATCGAGCTGAACAGTTAATCACAGTATACAGATCTGGGCTATATGAGGCTAAAAATGGTGCTGGGTTCTTTATAACTCCATGCTAGACTAGACTGTAGCTAATGCTTGGCCTCTTTATGTCCAGAGCACACAAAACGAATGTCCTGAACAGTAAACACTCGAGGAAAAAATATCACACTAATGCCCATTGGCCCCATTTGAGGACGGTGGTTTTTTCATATGTATAAAAGGAAGATATTTTTTTTTCAGTTTTTTGTAATAATGAATGAATGAATGAATGAATGAAAATGCTTTATTGTACACCATTAAAACAAAATAATAAAGATATAAACTTAAACTAGAAGAAACACTGTACAATGGGCGGTCTTATCGCTCAAAAGCGATCTCTTCCAGACAACCTTAGGATGGAATGAATATAACGAAGAATGGAAGATTGGTCGAGGTGCACTACTAAAAATATTTATTATAAATGTACTTAATCAAATAAATAATTATATACCTAAAAACATACGAATATAGAAATATTTATATTAAGTATATATATATATCCCTATATAAATATAGAATCTGTGATACATAATCCATAATATATATGTATATATAGTAAATTTAAATAAATACATACCTATATAACTAAATACTCATATAAAATATAATTATATATAAATATATAGATACATAAATAAATACAATATACATGCAACAAACTAATGAACGACGCTTGATAACTGTTCTGACAAATAAAATTGTTTGGTTCGATTTTTAAGTGTGGCTAGTGAGACTAGTGGCTAGTGGCTAGTGTGACTAGTAATATGTCTTACTAGTCTCCAATACATAGGAAAATAAAGTTTTTTTCATAATTTTACCACTAGTTTGTATTTGGGTCCAAATGGGTTAATTGTACAAAACAGGAAAAAATACTACGTAATATTAGGGGAAATTACCATCATTTATTACATTAAACTACATAAACATATTTCATCATCATCATCATCTCTTTGTCCTTATCCCACTTCATATGGGCTCGATAAATACAACTTGTAGAAGGAACGTGTTTGGGCTTGGGGTGTTTTACAACAGGCGCGACGGCCGACTGCCTGAATTCAACCCTCTTTAAGAATACTTTTATTTACTCGTAAGTAATCATCTTTAACCGCGGCTTATTACTACTATCTAAATAAAACCATACATTAAATCACGTCTTTTCCCAGGGGGCTAGTCAGTCGGTATTCTTGACCCTTATGCTTATGCTCTAAAGTACTCTTGACCTGGTCTTTTTCTAAAACATCGCCGATTTGGTCAAAGAAATACGCCGAGGTTTTTCTCTTGCAGCTAGTATTCTTAGAAGCGGCGATTGATTTGTAACCTGTCACGTATGGAATGCTAACTACTGCAAAATGTGGATATGTGCTAAAGTTTTAAACGTGCCTCTGACTACCCTATCATGACATCTTTAAGGATCTAAGAGTCAGATCTGAAAGGACATCTACCATTATTATAAGATTACTATAGACATCCTATTTAATTTTCTGTCTAAGTACCTACCCATACCATACAATATAAGATGAGTCAAGAGGAAAACTAAGAATACATTTATTTCGATGTTATTATCCTTATAATTGCAACCCCATGGAAAATAATAATTTATGGTAACCATGATTTCAACAGAATATGGACACTTAGTCTATTATATAGTTCCATAAGTATAAAATATCGGTGCGTGCACTAGCATACTTTATGAACTACTAGCTAACACGCACGGCTTCTAGCAGCGAAGTAATCAAACAAAAATTACCCACCCTATGTTTCAATCCAGGTCATTATTTTTCTATACAAACTGGATCATGCAAAACTTTCAAGGCAGATGGCGAAATATCGTCAGTATTAATAATATCATTTTGTTTCTTAATATTACATTACGGTAAACAAGGATAAGTAAAGTTCACGAACCTTATTCAAGTGAGAACCACGTCAGTTTCTTGCTGTGTTCGTACACAGCAAGAAACAGTCAATAAATGTTTACTATTGCAGGTTTCTACAATTTCATTGCATGAATGCTTTTCATCAATCAATACTTCTGTACTACAAAGCACGATAGATAATGAATTTAGCATCAAATAATCACACGCAAATTCATTACAAATACTATATGATGGTCACCCTAACTGTTGGTGATCAAGGAAAATATATATTGAGTGAATAATAAAAACAAAATAAACCAATTCAGTCGTTCTAATTTGTTCACAATAATGGTGCGTTTTGTGTATTATTTAGTGTTGTTTGATATATTAGCCAGATGCTCGGGTATGTAGTTATCTATAGACTTAAATAACTATTGCTATGAGTATGATTTTCACATAAATACAATATTTGCAAAATGTTGAATAAATATTTACAATATTTATTCAACATTTTTTGTTAGGCTGGGTATTTTCATAACTATATTTTTTTAAAGTTATAAAAAGTAAGGTTATATAGTAAGTTAGTAGTATAATTTAAATAGTTTTTTTTTATAATCATTCGAAAATCAATGTATTACTTATAATCAAAAAAAATATTAAGTATCAAAGCATTTGAATATATTTTTTAAATAAGATCACGACTACACCTAAACCCCACGTACGGTAGACATCCTTTGAAATCTCTACGCGTTATCTAAGATTCATGAAGATCTCTAAAGTGGGTAGTCAGAGGCACCTCCAAACGTATTAGTTGGAACCTTAATTTAACTCAATACAAGCATTTTTATTTGAAACACTAACCCTCGTATTAAGGAACGACTCTGTGAGAACACGCACCCACAGTGGACGAAATACTTTTTCATAAATATCACTTTATGTGCTGTGCGACACTGCATAGTGTGACTAGAGGCACGTGTGCCTCTAGCCAAAGTTGAGCTCTAGAGGCACACGGTAGTGTGCGCCATAGTGTCGCTCAACACATAAAGTGATGTTTATGAAAAAAGATTTCGTTTGTGGGTGCGTGTTCTCACAGTGTCGTGTCGTGTAAAAACTTTGCATTCTTGACAAGAATGCAAAGTTTTTACTCAATCGAAGTATTTACTAAGGAGTTCCGTTGTGAGTGACTGTTGAACAGCTCCTGACTCTATCATCAGATCAGCTTGCTGTCACCATTATATTATTGCATTGTCAACGAAGTGCAAAATTTCAGCTCAATCGATTGGGGTTAACTGATAAAAAATTGAGTTGCAAGATGCGAATGTTGAGATGGGTGTGTGACGAAGTTGGAAGTAGCGCTTGTGATAGAAAATATAAGGGGTAATAGGTTTGCGTGGTAGGGGCATATCATGAAAAGAGAAGAAGGCCATGTTACGAAAAGGATGTTAGGAATAAAGATGGATGAAGTAAAAGTAGAGGTAGGCCAAAGAAAAGATGGACAGACTGTGTGAAAGATGACATGGGTAAGAAAAGAGTGAGTGACGAGATGACTGCTGATAAAGAGATATGGAAAATAGTGCAGCAATTCAACCAATAATACTTACGCCTCAAATCGCGTTCAGATGGTAAGCGATGTTATAGTCGTTGAAATAATAATCTAACCTAAAACATTAATGTTAAAGAAATCCAAGTTGACCGACCGGTGGTTAGTAAGCCTAACTTATTAGTGTAAGTATTTTGATCTCGATAGTCTAGACAATCGTAGGTATCTACACTTTAGCAACGTTTAAATGCAGATCTAGCCAATAGAAGTTATTGGTTAGATACAACTATTATATAATGAACCACCGTTTATTATACCGCTCGTACTCGACGTAGGTCAATTATCTTTGGACGTGCCAAATTTGCCCATTTCAGAGTCTCAGAGTCTTTGCTCTGTATACTCCCGATAGGTAGGATAGGTATATTATAGGTAACTAATCTATAGTAAATAAATAAATAAATGTTGGTGGGCTTTACACACAGCCCCAAACTAAGCAAAACTTGTACTATGGGAACCAGATGACTTACCCTCGTATTCAAGAACGACACTATGAGAACACGCACCCACAGTGGACGAAATCTTTTTTCATAAAAATCACTATATATGTTGTGCGACACTGCATAGTGTGACTAGAGGCACATTGTCGTGTGCCTCTAGCCAAAGTTGAGCTCTAAAGGCACACGGTAACGTGCGCCATAGTGCCGATCAACACATATAGTGATTTTTATGAAAAAAGATTTCGTAAACTGTAGGTGCGTGTTCTCATAGTGTCGTTCTTGAATACGCCCTCGTATTCAAGAACTCTTATTCAATAGAATACATATATGTATACTTTTTTTTTGTAAATATTTATTATACATTATTAACACTCCGACATAGAACAAAGATCTATGTTCATCACACAAATGTTTATTCTGAGTGGGAATCGAACCCACAACTTACAGCACAGAAAGCAGAGCTACTACCAACAGCTTCTGAGCTGTGAGGCCAGTCAATACTGTAGGTACTGTTCGCTTTTATTTTTCCTCATATACGTGACGCATATAATTATGTAGGTATCTAAGAACTTTTTAGGTAAATATTAAACTAGTTGCCGTGTCAGACAGATTATGAAGTAAAACACTGCACGATAAATCGTCAAAAATGAGAGAAAAAATAAAAATAAAAATAATATATATATTAATAGTTAACACATCAAAAAAGTCTAAGCAACACCTACTGATTTTTGAATATCTTAAAATTGGTACATATTATTTTAATTATTTATTTTGTATTCTAATAAATGTCTATATATCGTGGGTTTTTTTAAATCGTAATTATAAAATAAAGCAACATAAATGTCAGTTATCAAGTCTATATATATATATATATATACAAATAAAACCGGTCAAGTGCGAGTCAAGTTTACGATTAATCAAATCAGCCAACTAAGAAAATGTATTTTCTAAGTTGCTCGACCATTATTCGTAAACTAGAAGTAAACTTTTAGTACAAACATCGTTGAAAACTACTTATTATAACGTTGTTAGCTGTATAAACTACGAAACCCTATATTGCGCGTGACCCGACACGCACTTGGCCGGTTTTTTATAGATAATGGTACGGAACCCTTCGTGCTCGAGTTCAACTCGCACTTAGCCGGTTTTTTTTGTTTTTAAAGCGTAATTAAGTACCTACCTAAATAGGTATTATTTATATCGGAACCCCTAAGCGTCAAGAGATCTGAGAGGATGTTTAACATACTTGGGACTACTAGTCGTGAGATTTTTTTTTTATAATTACCTATCAACGGTGTACGTTCATACGTAGCCTCCAAAATTATAGCAAATTTTTATGGTTAGTTAGATGGATAATAAAGTACATAGTAATTGAATGTTTTTTTTGTTTTCAGCTTCTTTACTACCATCTATCAATTTGAAGTTTTACACTGATTATAATAACAACAATGTCACGGTTTATGAAGGAGATTCTGATCTATTGGAACCAAATAAACCTTTTATAATAAAGGTCATTTCATACGATAAAATATTAAGGCATATTTAGTAAGTTGTTTAGAATATTAAAGTTTAATGTTGAAACATTTATTGTATAATGCGTAGGTATGCACTTAAAGTAGAAAGTTGTAAATGAACCAACACAGATGTGGTAATTAGTACACATGAAGACAATAAATTTAAATCTAAACAATAATTACTAAGAATTTCCATAGCGAGTGTCCGTTGAACAGATCCTGATTTCATCATCTGATTTGCGAGCTGCCACTTTATTATTGTATTGTCACTGAAGTTTCACAAGTACTTATGTCGAGTTTCAGCTTAATTGGTTGGAGGAACTGCTTTAAAATTTAAATAGAAACTAACGAACGAACTATTAAGGCCAGTTATATTAAAAGCTTGTAAAAATAAGTACCTACGCACGCCCACCATACATAATATTATTATCCTGTAGACATTTTCATGTTGTCCTTCCCACGGATGACAAGGCCTCTGTCTAGCAGAAAAACATATTAATTAAACTTAATATTATTATGTATTACTAGCAGACCCGCGACAGACGTTGTCCTGTCCAAATTTCGATAATCGCATAGAGTAACGCACGTTGCTATGACGACTGATGTCAACACGGATGTCAGATTTTTTGCACATCAGCGCCATTTAGACCAAATTCATCCCTTATGTGTTTTTAAAATCATTTTGGGGATGTTTTTCGTATTTTGAAGTAATTTATGTTTTATTCGGGCATTATATCTATATTTGCACAGCAGCAAATTTCATCTTAATGCTCGCCCCGTCTTCGCAGTGGTGGTACTTGGATAAAAGTAGCCTTTGTGTTATTCTGATGTAGGTATAAGCTATATTACTGTAAAGTTTTATTTTAATCCATGCTGTAGTTATTGCGTGAAAGAGAAACAAACACAGAGACACACACACACACTCATAAACTATCGCATTTATAATATTAAGTTGGATGTAGGATTAGGATATAATTATTATGTAGTCAGAAATACCCGACTAAAACTTTTTTACTAAAACACAACTAAAAAAAACTGCTGGGTTAGATTTCGATGCCCTTTATTGCACATAGGTAGGTATAGTTCAGTTGAGATAATAATATCGCTATTAGTTTGTAGACCACGTATTTCTCAAGCACTTGCTGGCATCCATTTATGCTGAAATTTGTTATAGGTAACCAAGCAATGCATTATATGACAACACAATAATCTATATACTAATATTATAAAGAGAGAAGTTTTGATTTTTTGTATGTTTGTAATGGAAAACTCAAAAACTACTAAACCGATTTCAAAAAATCTTTCATCGTTAGCAAGCTACATTATCCCTGAGTAACATAGGCTATTTTTTATCTTGAAAAAATAATAGATTTCTTATAAAAATTACGATAGTTTGAAGCAAGGTGTAAAAAATTGCCAAAAATGTTTTTCTTCGTGTGCGCTACAAAAACTATTGATAGTACATAAACAAATATGATACATATGGAATGTCCTTACCAATGCGCATAAAAAAGTCGGCAAGATGGTATGTCTAAATATTATACATTAAGTATAATAACCGTTTTTTGTTGAAATTTGTTAACTAAAACATGGTTTGGAACAAAAAGTGATTCTATCCATATCATGATGTTAGTACATAATCGAAAAAACTAAAATTAATAAACTAAAAATTAGTAATTAAGGCTATATATTTAGGAGTGAATCACTTTTTGAATCGTTCAAATAGATTGATTCGTTTTGAAGTTATGATTAGTATAACAAAATGAAAATTGTCGCGATATTCCTATCATGCTGTTAAAAAACTCGAGCCCTCCAAACATGTATGTATGTGTGTATGGGGACTCCCTTTCCCGCATTTAGATTCTCGGTTGATCCGTTAAGCGTAGGGAGTGACCCGGCTACATCTGTAGCCAACCTAGCTCCTCCCAGAAGAACAGAAGCCTCCTGGGGTCTTCACAGGCTTAGAGAAGAGTCCTCGAGTTGCCGATGATTTGTGTACGTTGCGCAAACACAACGAACGATGGACACAGGCGACTGACTGCAGACAGTCAAGAGCGGCGATACTAACCACCTCGCCGCAGCTGACAACTCGCCTGTTGAACCTACAAAGTACAGACCTAAGAACCATCGTGGGGACACTCACAGGTCACTGCCCCCTTAACAAACACTTACACAACATCGGAGCCACAGACAGCCCGCTCTGCAGGGGTTGCCTAACCGAAGAAGAATCAGCTGCCCACGTAGTCCTGGAATGCGCGGGCGTAAGAGCACAACGCACTCAAATCCTCGGTAACCCGAGGACTCTTCTCGAGGCCTGTAAATATCCCATGAAGCTTCTGTGCTTCTGGGAAGAGCTGGGCTGGCTACAGATGTAGCCGGTCCAAACCCCCACGCATAACGGAACAAATGGGAGTCTAAATGCGGGAAAGGGAGTCCCTATACTATACAATACAATATATACGCATACGCATACGCAGTACACGCAAATGTTTCAAAATGACAAAAAAACGATTCAAAACTATGCTGCACTACAGATGTACATATTTGTAAGTTAATATTTAATAATATATTAACTATCTCCATTCGAGCCATACCCATACAAATCGATCACAATTAGAAATGTCTGTTGCCCAGCGAAGCGGGCACGGGACAGCTAGTATTATACTGCCCACAGATTCTTAGCAAAACGGAGTGCTTATCGAGATTTGTTCGTGCATAAGGCAAACTAAACAAATTGAAAGCCTTAATTCTAGTTAAACGAGACGGTGCAGCAATATTTGTGATGTCAATGCAATTTATTTTTCCATTATTCAAGAAAAAGAGATCCCACCAAAAACATTCTTTAAAAAACTAGCCAAGTATCGATGGAGCTGCTTGTTTATCTCTAAAAAGTAATGAAATCTAGACAATGTTGTGCCAAGTCTGAGGTTCCTTACTGCGATTTCTTTATTATTATAGAATGTATATATATATATGTTGTGTGACTTGGCTGTTGAACATTATTTATACTTTAGTGGGTACAAGTCAATTTTGTTTACACGTAATGTTATATCTGTTGTAACTACTTATGTTTGTTAAGTGAGATAATAGCCCACTGGTATTGGTAATTGGACGCTAGTGTCTTATTTTAGGCTCTTGTTGATTGTGCAACACATACATTCAGCATTGACAATGCTGACTTCTGCTCTCTTCTTTTTGGAGCGTCAAATCGACCACCGAACTAACATAAAGTAGAATAGAAATAGACGTACAGATGGACTTCTATCAATGATTAGATGTCCATCTGTACTGGAAATATTTTTTTATACTGTTTGTTCAGGCTCGCCTGTACATAAGTATTATTGAATTACGCAGCTTTATAAAGCCTACAATTTACTGGTTATTGAATCAACGTTTTCTAAGTAGCAACAGATTGGTGCAATTGTGTCATGAAGCACCTGGTTTTGTACCCTTGTGTACCCTTCAACGGCCAAGTCACACAACATTATATAATAATAAAAAAAAACGTAGTAAGGAACCTCAGACTTGGCACGACTTTGTCTAGATTTCATTACTTTTTAGATATAAACAAGCAGCTCCATCGAGACTTGGCTAGTTTTTACAGAATGTTTTTGGTGGGATTTCACTTCTTTTTGTAGAAATGTGGGCTTATTGATTTATTTTATTAGATTTTCTTATTTGACAGTTTTTTTGACACAGTTTTTTGCAATGACAGTCGATTTTTTTATGTACCAATAGTAGAAGGGGGCATTACCATATCTCTAATACAGCTGAGACCAGCTGAGGGTTCTTCATCAGATACTTCAGACCTTCGATTTTTGACATCAAATGAAGCGGCCCACACCAAGTTGAATATTTTTTGTAAAGGCGGTATGTCAATCTCTAACAGTTTGGTTAGGCTCTTGTGTTTTCTAATCAGGGTCACCAGGTACTCCAAATCTTCGATTATCCTACTTTTTATAGTTTTCCCTTTATGTGGCCATTAAACCCTAACTCTGTAACAAATTTCAGCTCTCTGAGTTTATGGGAAGTACTAGTTCTATTCTGATGATCATGAGTGAGTGAGTGAGTGAGTGAGTGTCTAAAATGCGAAACTTTGCTTTCGCTTAACTTCGGAACTAAATTACCTACAGACTTGAAATTTTGGATTTTTAGTATGTGAATATAGCTTACTGGATGACGAAAATTTCTGAAGGCCTGAAAATGAGGCGAAATGGTTCCAGTAAAGGATGGTACGGCAGTGTTTGCTTCACGCTCGACTTGGCGGGGGCACTTGGGGCACCCAAATCAATTTGTTTTCTACGGCAAGATAAAGCGGTCATCTTGTAGTCTTTTTTTGTAGTCTAACACTAAGCCTAACTTATTTGCTAGATTATCTCTGTAAGATAGATGATACATAAAGGGCCTCTGTATACCTTCAATCTGTTTCGAGTAGACTTCGTACTGAGGGTTCCAGACAACTGAGCAGTATTCACGATAACAATTATTAAAGATCTAACTCTGTGTTATTTCAGCTGTAAGGATCCTCAAAACAACGACAAGTACGTGAACAAGGAATTAAAGAATGAAAAGAATAAAGATATTTACACAGTCGAGGTAAGTACCAGCTAAGTATTTTTAATATATTATTATCAAGATAGCTGACACGCTTGCGGCGTGACTAAGATTTGGGAACTTCTTCTTCTTCTTGTCGTGTCGATGCTTCATTTATTTATTTATTTATTCTTAAGACGCTGCCAGTCGACGATTATTTTTGTTCGAAACGAAAAAAGAAATACTTGTGAACAAGCCACATCTCCTATTTTATAATGTATAGTATATGTGAATAAAGATGTACCCATCTTTAATCACTTCGATAAATAATCCTACCGACCGCTGCAATGATGACAAACACACGTCCGCGCGTGGTCCGCCTTAGCTTTTCGAATAAATTAATGATATAAATTATGTATAATTACTTATCAAAAATCTATCCTAATAGAAATCTAGATCTACATATTACCTATCTTTAACAATAAATCACAAGTGAATTTTAATAGTAGGTATATAAAATATTTCGATCATAAATTCTAAAACGTATCATTTTGAAATAATATTATTATCGTGAAAAGTTTCTGCTATTATGTTTTCAGCTTAATAGAAATCTAGGTAGGAACCTGAAGTAATATACTTATAAAAATAGGAGATGTGGCTTGTTCAGAAGTATTTCTTTTTTCGTTTCGAAAAAGAGCAATCAGCGACTGGCAGCCTCTTAATGGTTCAAGAGTAGTAGTAGTAGCTGCCACCTTGACCGCTCTATCCGTGGCTCTATTTGGAAACTCGGAATCAGTTTAATTATTACACCAAATAACCGTGTTTTCACAGTTACAGATTTAGAACTATAAATACAGTTAATTATCACAAAAAAAAAAGGATGATTTTGGTATAGATGGCGCTGGTGTGCCAAAAATTTGACATCTCAGATCGAAACTTAGGTGGGTGGCCAACTATCAAAAAGTCGTTGTTATCACTACATAGTATAAAGCAAAGAAGCTTTCCGCTTCCCGAGTCTGTATGTCTGTATGTATGTTTGCTTATATCTTTAAAACTACACAACGGATTTTGATGCGGTTTTTTTAATAGATAGAGTGATTCAGGAGGAAGGTTTATATGTATTAAACCCGTGCGAAGTCGGGGCGGGTCGCTAGTTGACATATAAAGACATAATATATTCCTTCTACACACACTAACATCTATCAAACTTAAAGCCACAAACGCGGCGGCGGCGGCGAGTCGATCGCGCCGCTAGCTATTGTGGCAGTGCGATCTCACGCTTCGTAGACTACCGAAGTCGACGTTACAATTGTTATTCCGCGCGCACAGGAAAACGTTAGTTTTTAGTCAATAACCTATTATTATCTCATATTTTTTACTGTGTATTGTAGTTTATGGATATGTTTATGGTACTAAAGAAAAAAAACATAGTTTTGCCTTAATTTAAGTTAAAATATTGGCAGTGTTCCTAGAAAAGCCGGTGGTTCCTCATAAGGCCAATCAAAAATTTGACGGTTGGCCTTCAATGAAAATGAACACTTAGGTACTTTTTAGTTATAAATACGTACCGTTATAATTAAAACAATGATTTATATGTATTTATAATATTTTTATTTTTATTAATATGAAAAAGTCATCGTCATAATTGCTAGTTTGGCCTTATTAGGAAGATTTTGGCCTTACAAAGAACGGACCCATAAGAAGGCCATTTTGGGTAAAAAATAAAGTGTTTAATTTCAATATAAAGCAAGTTGGCAAGTTATTTGACGCCAAAATGATACTCTTATGTGCTATTTTTAAATAATTTCCATCGATATATTCTTAGATATACGTCGGTGTTCAAGTACCTAATGTTCGTTGAGTTTTTTATAGATGATAAAAATATAATGAGCATTTAAGGTTTCGCTTAAATGATCATTATCATATTTAATGTTACAATAACTCTATTTTTAAGTTTAATGATGTATAATATTGGCCTTCTTGGAGCCGCGTTCCTTGCAAGACCATTTGGAAGAGCTTAATTAAATTTAAGTTTAAAAAAGTGATTAAAGTTAGGTACAAAAAAAGTGATTTATATGGTATAAAACAAAGTATTACTTATTAATTTAATTCCTTCATTTATCCAGTAAATAAACGAATAAAAAGTGTTTATTCGTTAGAGTGGCCAGTGGCCATCCATGGTCCACCCACCTTAGTTTAAAGGGAAAAAATTAAAAATGGCCTAAAATTGCATTTATTTAAATTTGACAGGAACGTCTATTACGGGTCGGCTAGTATTTCATAAGATAAAATGGCAAAATACAAATATAGACCCGACAAATAACAAAACTCAAATTTAAAATTAGGGTACGCTATTCACTTTACTTATTCGATTGAATGAAACGCCGCTTGTTGCATGCGTGTTTTTTGCTATCTTTTTTTACATAAAATAACTTTTTAATTCGTAATATTTATTTGTACCCAAAATCCCAAAATCCCAACTTTTTGAAATTTAGGCCAGATATTTTGTTCATCCCATCGTTTAGTAGCCCTAATGTGACCGCTGCCAGTGGCGCTAGTGCATTTACGAGTCAGGAAGCCGAGCTTCAAAAGACACTATTACTAGTCGATCCTGATTACTACAGAAGCAAAACCAGGACGGAAGCCTTCTGGCGGCCTGAGAACTCCATCATCAGGCTTTATCACTTTAGATGAGGATCTTACTGAACTACGCTCAGTTTGGCATTATAAAAATCTTGTTACCTACTTGATGTTCTTGTTCTCATTCTCGTTTTACCTAAGTACTCTTTTTAGGTACAAAAAGCCAATCAAGAATTTATGGAAGGAGTTTGGAAGTGTACAATACAATACCTTGAAATCGGCGGAAATAAATCAATGGATAAAACATTTCAAGTAAAATTTAAATCATCAGGTAGGTATAGTATATTACCCATATAACACTTGTTCGATCAATGTAATAGCTATAAACATAGTAAGCCAAAATTTCCACTTTCCTTGATCCCGACAAATAACTTCTGCTTTATTAAATAAAATAAATATTGATGGACATTTCACACAACGCCATCAAGCCCCAAACTACAAGCAAAGCTTGTACCTATACCTACCTATGGAAACTAGATAAGTGATGAGTATGTACTTACATACTTTTCTTGTAAACACATACATATAAAACATTAGGTAAAATACCCAGACACAGATCAAACATCTTTTATATAAATCACTTCTATCATTACATTTGTATTTTTTCCAGATTGTCCAATTTGGCTAGAATACGTTTGACGATGTCTTTACTTTACCCTTTAACTATTCGTTTACACTAGCCTTGTAGACCTGTCAATCGTTCTTCATCCTGACATCTGCATGCCCAAGCTTACTTCTGTTACTTTTCAATAATAACAACTCTTGATTATTATAAAGAGATAAAAATAATAATAATACTCGTACTCGTAATAATAATATAATAGCCTTTATTCAGATACATAATGTTTCACATTAATAAATTAAGTTATTCTAAAGACTCAGGTGAGTCTGTGACACCGGCAACGTGGTCTGTTTGCCCAACTTTGGCAAAGGCCTCCTCCATTTCTTTCCATTTTGTTCTATTTAGCGCTTTTCTTGTCCATGTTTTTCCTGCTGTGGTCTTTATTAATTTTCCCATCTTTTGAACTGCCTTCCTCGATTTCTTTTCCTGTTTCTTGGGTACCAATATACTAAGCTTTTGTTCCATATATCAATGCCTCTCATTATAAAGGGTGATTTTTTAAGAGGTATAGGATTTGATTTTCAAAAAAACACAAAAAAATTGAAAAATTTGATGAAATATTTATTGGAATCGATAGAACGATCAATATAATTTAATGTTTGAAGATGATTTCATGCAAATGCTGGCCGCGGCTCCGGTTTAGATGGCCCATTCGCAAGGCCCAATTTCGGCACACTCTCTCCAACATATCGGCCGGTATATCACGAATAAATGCTTCAATATTGGCTCCCAGTGCGTCAATCGTTGCTGGTTTATCCCTGTAGACATGAGCCTTAACATGGCCCCACAAGAAATAGTCCAAAGGCGTTAGATCACACGATCTAGGCGGCCAATTGACGGGCCCAAAACTGTTCACCGAAGGCGGCTCTCAATTGGGCCATTGTTTCGCGTGCCGTGTAGCATGTGGCACCGTCTTGTTGAAACCACATGTCAGGCATGTCCAATTCTTCCATTTTGGGCAAAAAAAAATCGCCAATCATCACACGGTAGCGCTCGCCATTCACAGTAACGTTTCGGCCATTGTCGTCTTTGAAAAAGTACGGCCCGATGATGCCACCGGCCCATAATCCACACCAAACAGTACATTTTTCGGGATGCAGTGGTAGCTCTTGCAATGCTTCTGGCTGGTCTTCACTCCAGATGCGGCAATTATGCTTATTGACAATTTAGTCACAAGCTTCCGAATAGCTGCCTCAGTAGGCCGACCAAACTGCTCATAAATTGGAAGAAGTGCGCGATGCACTCTCTTAACCGAGCATGCATTTTGATAGTAAAATTCAATAATTTGCAAGCGTTGTTCGTTCGTAAGTCGATTCACGGTTAAATTATAGACCAAACTGAACAAGTTTGACAATGACACAAGACACGATTCACGCGTGATCTGTCAAAAACAGTGTTGCCAAAAAGATACCAGCAAAAAAATCACCCGTTATATTATGGCTAGTCCATTTCCACTTTAGCTTCCTTATTCTTTTGGTTACGTCTTCAATTTTAAAAACTCGCCTACAATACCATGTAATAACGTATTTTTAGAGCATGTTAGAGCATAGCAAATACGATCAAATTAAAATATTCGGTGCCTACTTTCTTAGCGATGAATGCAATAAAAACAGATTTTTAAAGATAGCCCCGCCCGAGTTTTCTTTTTTCTTCACCATTTGCAAACAAAAAGGCCGAATGAAATGAAAATTTGTATTATGAAAGTCAGATAATTGTAGTTTAGGATCAATTGTTAATAACGCGCGAAAAACTAATTATTAAACATATTCATTATTCATGTCATTTGTTTGTCTTTTTTTGCATCATTGGGTCTCGGTCCAACACTGGTGCCGCTACGTTATAAGTGTTAGTTATAACACAACACCAACTGTTAGTAGAGATTGAGTGACATTCGGTAGGTAAACAAGAGACTTCATAAAAATAGTTCTTAACTCTGTACAGTACATAGGTACTCTGAATTTAAGTACCCACATAACTAAAGCTATGAGAACTGATCATCTATAATTCTATGTAATAAAAATCGTGGGCCAATTAATTTGTATTATAACTTTGAATAGTGTTCACAAGTACACTGCCGATAGTAATTAAATGATCAGTCAAAAATAACTATATAGAAAGGTTAGAAAACCTAGAAAAAGAAGAAAGTATAAAATAAAATGTTGTAACATTGGATAAAATTTAATTGCTGTAGGACCCATGAGAAACCTTATACAATTACAGGAAAAAATCCAAGCGAGGTGTTTGTGAATGAATTTAAAATCAACACTACAGCAGCGAAAAATATACATTTTGAAGCGAAAGGAGAACACTGGTACCTTGATGGAGAGCTAGCAAACATCACGTGTGAGAATACAGATGGTGTTTTTATGAATATCAGCTATACTTTTCAAGATGACGGTGAGTTAGCAACTGTAAGGCTGTGGCCCCATGTCTGTGGTGCGGCGCCATTCAACATGAAAAGTTGTGTCGTTGTGATATGAAAATACGCGTCGCCGCAACTTGAAAAGTCATGGCGGCCTGCCACGGAGAGATGCCATGCGAGGCGTAAATGTCGACATTTCATGTCGTAAATCATGACACGATGGCGCGCCATGAAAATGCTAGGTTTAACTATAAGGTAAGAAACAAAAGAATTTTATGTTGACATTTTCGCACGCTTATAAATAAAGTGAAGTAATCCAAAATTTCAACTTTTTGGTAATTCAAGTTTAAAGTTTTGCGAATTCGCCGTACACTATATTATAGGATAAATACAAAAATATACATTTGTTTGGGCAATTTTAATGTTATAAAGGTATAGTCAATGAAATTTCCGTTAATATCATTTCATAAAATAATTATTATTGTGAATAGATTTTTTTAATACAAGACTTAAAAAAATATTAGTGACATATTTGTTCAATTGACTTGCTTTGAAGCGCCTGTTGAACGCAACTTATTATTTGCATCTAAATAATGCGTTTTATTAAAAAAAACTCGAAAAATCAAGTTTTTGAGTTACTCCGCTTTACGCGAGCGATTTTTTTATTCAAATCAATGAAAAACAACGAAAAACCGGCCAAGTGCGTGTCGGGCCACGTGCAATGTAGGGTTTCGTAGTTTACAAGAAACCCTTATAGTTTCACCATGTCCGTCTGTCCGCAGCTTAGCCCAGAGGCTATCAGTGCCAATAGTAGCCATATAGTTTAACTTTTCGAGGGGGGGGGGGGGGGGGGGAGGACACTCGACTCCAACAAAAATTAGCACAAACGGCTCCCATAATCGAAAAGTTGTTTTCACAAACTCACACTATTATTTAAAGACCTATCTAACGATACCCATAGTGAACACGAGAAATAAAAAAACATTTTACACTTTACATGTACCCTTAAAAAATATTTTTTAAGATTTTATTCTATCACTTTGTCGGCGTGACTAATACGAGTATGTATATTCATATTCATTCATTCATTATGTATATTATATTTATATAAGTTGCGGATAGACGGACGGATGGACAGACATGGCAAAACCATAAGGGTTTTTTGCAGACTACGAAACCCTAAAAAAATTTGCTGCGGTACGCCGCGCCAGGGATTTTCCGCGGCGCAGCATCGCGCTTTCTCATGGTCGCCGTGACTTGAAATGGTGCCTTTTACGCGATCAAAAGGTGACTTACGATTTGCATGGCAACTTTCCGTCGCATGCCGCCGTGTCTTTTCATGTCACGACGACACAACATTTCATGTTGAAAGACGCCGCACCACATACATGGGGACACGGCCAAAATGTAAATATTTAACATTTAGACTAGGGACAAATTCAGCGGGAAAACACTAGCGGTATATTATGACGTTATTCCGTTCTCCGCGAGCTAAACAGCATCCATTCAAATGTTCTAGTATAAGTGATGTTCGAAGCTGAAATTTAAATGGGATTGATTTAACACTAGCTATTAAACACATTCCCAAAGTGAAAAAAATGCAAAAGGGATGATTTGGGTATAGATGGCGCTGGTGTGCAAAAGATCAGACATCAGTTTTGAGAACTGAATGATACGCCAAAAATGTTGTACCTACTAGAAGGTCGAGAGACTCTCGTCCTACGAGAAGGTCGGTAATTCGTAATTTATTTTATCAGGAAAAGGTTTGTAAGGAAAAATATTGTAAGTGCCCGCTACTACGAGCTGCGAGCAGTAATCCTAATAATAATATTATTAATTCGAATGTTTATGCCTTAACGACTGAACGGATTAAGATGAAATTTGCTATCAGAATAATCAGAATAAAAAGTAGGGGAGCTTATGATTCGAAAAACTTAGAAAATATTCAGTTGTCATACCAACGCTTTTCAGAACTGTTGTGCGATTATTAAAGTTTGGACAGTACAACGTCTGTCGCGGGTCCGCTAATATTAAATGCGAAAGTTTGTTAGGATGATGCCTCAATCAGGTCTAAACAACGGATTAAGATGGAATTTGCTGTCGATATAGATTATATCTTAGAATAACAAATAGGCTAATTTAAACTCAAAAAACGTCCCCTAAAGGGCCAAGTCATAAGGTACCTACTTGCTAAGCCTGTCCTTCTCAGTCTTCACGAGATTAGCATCAGGTGGGATAGTGACATCAACGATTATTGCACGACGCTCCGTCCGATCTACCAGCGAAATATAGTATTATTGGCTACAATAGTCCTATCTGTGATGGATCGGTTCCACTAGAGAATGGCACAGCCATTTTCGAGAACTAGCTCCGGTACATATTTATAGTACGGAACCTCAACACCGACAAGGTAATATCAGAGAGTTATTACATTATTACGATTCATATAAGTATTTCTTTAAACAATTTGTGTAAATCTCGTTGTAATATAATAAGTTTGTTGATTCTTTCAGATAACACATCTCAATCAATTGTAACAAAAAAAGAAGTTAAAAATAAACAAATCATGCGTGTGAAACTTACAGAAAAACAAAACGGAACTTACTTTACTTGCAATGTCATCGAAGCAACAAAGCACGTGTATACTGTGCGATTGTATTTTTATATGATAGCACCAAGTTCAAACCACAGTAAGTATGAAGACCTTAATTTTATAAGCAACGATTGCCGCGCAGTAAGTGACGCTCAACATATTTGGCGATGGCGATGAGGGACGGCAAGAAAAATATGCTAAGCAATGTTGTCTATCCGTACATGACCCAATAAGAGCAGAGAAATGATGTTAATGAATCTCTGTGCCGCCTGCCCATACAATATCGCGTGCGGCTACTTGTAACTATGCTCCTCTACCCTATCACTTGCGCAGTGACGAGTGAAGAGAACGAAAACAAAAGTATTCATTTTATGAGGATTTGTCAACAGAAACTTCTTCAAAATCCCGATACCAGAATGAAGTTATTTTTACAAGCAGTCCGCCCCGGCGTCGTACAGGTGTAATAATGATTTTGTGGGTAATTTTTTTACACCTTAGGTCAAATTATCGAAGTTTTAATAGGGATCCCTATTTTTTCTAGTAATAAATAATTATAACCTATGTTACTCAGAGATAATGAAGTATTCATATGGTAAATGAATTTTTGAAACAGGTCAAGCAGTTTTTGAGTTTATTCGTTACAAATATACAATAAATCTTTCCTCATCTGGGGGCACTGCAGTGCCCCCACCAAGTCAAGCAATAAAACGGCACGGCTGTACCATCCTTTTCTCGAAGCAGTTCAGGCCATTTTCGACCCCCTATAACTTCGTTGTGGATAAAACTAGAAGCCTGAATTTTCAGTAACCAAGCAGTCACTATACAGGGCGTCTCACGGATATGCCACATGGAGGGAAAGTACTCTTAATACTGTAGATGGAACATTTTACTGAAAGAAGACATTATTTGAATTCATAAAACAATTTAAACTGCATTCATAGATCTTTAAATAATTACATGGTTGAACCGGGAATCGAACCCGTTACACGAGAAATATAATTATCCTGTAGCTTTATCATACCGATCGAAATTCATAAGGATTATTTTTTGCTAAATAACATAGTGTCAGAAATAAAAGGAAGACCATGAATTTTACCCTTAAAGTAGGGACTGAATAAATTAACCGACTTGGTATTACATGGATCTCACAACTTTTTACGGTAGAAGAACTGAGTTGCTTTGCGAGACTTGGCTTTTTTTACAAGTTATGTTTTTGATGGCATAATAATATTACCTACCTATAGATTATTACACTCATAATAACTTTTTAATGGTATGGAACTTGCGAATGGTATAATTAAAAAAGTCATTTACAGGTACTGATATGGCCTTGAAAGTGAAGTGATTTTTTTGGATATGGATTAATACCCAGGTACGATTAGTCTAGTTTGTACCGGGCCGGCGCGGAGGCGGCGTTTATATCTATAATTGCATATATTTTAAAAGTAGTTTTTGTAACATAACTATAATAGATAGACATATGGTGTTCCGGACTTTTTTGTAGATATATTCTCTATAAAACTGTAGAACATCACTTTGCTCTATTATCAATAATTTTGGCAGCGTACGCGATATAAGAAATGTTTTGCTATTTTTATCACACGTTGGGTTACATTATCAAAGTTTTTATACAGTCCCTAACATTTTTGAAAATATTCTATACCCTAAGTTCATCGGGGATAATGTAGGATTCTAATCTATTATTAGTATATTAGTATATTAGTATAGATGTAAAACATCTATAGCGGCACGTTAGACCGGCTGTTGGTAAGGCGACAAGCGTCCTCATGCCTGTCTCGCTCTTTTGTACTAAAATAATTTTCTGTTTCACTCACTCAAACTTTAGCTCACGCGTCATACATTGCTCTTTATGGAAAGCTAATTTTGATCTACCAAGTAAAATGACAATGTACATGTATAATTTACTTGTTCGGATGGAATCTTGCAACTCAATTTTATCTGGGGGCACGGCAGTGCGCCCGCCAAGTCGAGCAAAAAAAAGCGGCACGGCCGTACCATCCTTTTCTCGAAGCAGTTCAGGCCATTTTCGACCCCCTATAACTTTGTTATGAATACAACTAGAAGCCTAAATTTTTTGTAACCAAGCAGGCATTGTACACCAGTAGAAATAATATGACATAAGTATGGGGACTTTTGGATGGGACATGGGATGTGTGTGTGTAGAAAAAGTTATTCAAGGTCCAAAGTCAGAATTTTAGATTTTTTAGATTTTTCTCGAAAACGATAAGTTTTATCAAAAATATAACCCAGATAAAAATTGTAGATCTTTTAGTTATATCTAAATATGTATATTTTTTTTCTAAGACCTACGTTTTCTACCTATGTTTCAAAGAAATATCAATTAAAAAGAAAAAAAGTTGTGTTCTTAAAGCTCAGTTAAAGAAAGTCCGTTTGTCCGTCCGTCTCCGTCTGTTCGCAGCTTAAGGCGCTCCCAGTCGACGATTGTTTTTGTTCGAAACGAAAAAATAAATACTTGTGAACAAGCCACATCTCCTATTTTATAATGTATAGTATATGTGAATAAAGATGTACCCATCTTTAATCACTTCGATAAATAATCCTACCGACCGCTGCAATGACGACAAACACACGTCCGCGCGTGGTCCGCCTTAGCTTTTCGAATAAATTAATGATATAAATTATGTATAATTACTTATCAAAAATCTATTCTAATAGAAATCTAGATCTACATATTACCTATCTTTAACAATAAATCACAAGTTGATTTTAATAGAAGGTATATAAAATATTTCGATCATAAATTCTAAAACGTATCATTTTGAAATAATATCTTTATCGTGAAAAGTTTCTGCTATTATGTTTTCAGCTTAATAGAAATCTAGGTAGGAACCTGAAGTAATATACTTATAAAAATAGGAGATGTGGCTTATTCAGAAGTATTTCTTTTTTCGTTTCGAAAAAGAGCAATCAACGACTGGGAGCCCCTTAACTCAGAAAATCTTTGTACTACAATACAAAGCAGTTACTTGGCTCGTTTTATGGCATTTTTCATCACTTCGGCGAGAACTTTGGGCGACAGATTCTCGCACTCGTGTCGAATGTTGTCCTTGAGGGCTTCCAGGGTCTCGGGCTTGTTCACGTAAACACGAGACTTCAAAAATCCCCCCACAAAAAAAAGTCTGGAACGGTTAAATCAAGCGATCTTGCCAAAACGAGAAATGAGGCGACCCGGGAACGCCGCCTTTAGAATATCGGTTGTGGCTCGCGCAGTATGTGCCGTTGCTCCGTCCTGTTGGAACCACATGTCCTCTAGTCCTAATTCGTCCAATTGCAGCAGAAAAAACTCGGTTATCATGGCCCTATAGCGCGCACCACCGTACTCTGTTGTAGTTTGACTAGCAGCATTCTCGAAAAAAAATGGCCTAATGACTCCTCCAGCGTGAACAGCGCACCATGCAGTCACTTTGAGCGGGTGTAATGGCTCCTCGTGCATCACTTGTGGATTTTCGGTGTCCCAGAAGCGATAGTTTTGCTTGTTTACGTACCCGCTGAGGTGGAAATGAGCCTCATCGCTTATTATGATTTTGGTCGAAAAATCGACCACTTCGTCCTCGAGATTGAGGATTAGGTACCCGTAGGTTACCCTACGCCCAAGCCATCTTCGCGTCATCAACGCGTGTAAACGCGTTTGGCGGTCGACATGCAGCAGCTGATGCACGGACTGGACTTTGTACGGGAACATACGCAGGTCTTTGACCAAAATTCGCCTTAAGGACGACCGGCTGATGGCTAATTGCGAAGCACGGCGTCTGGTCGATGTTTCCGGCGACAGCTCGACATCCTCGGCAATAGCGGCAATATTCTCGGCAGAACGGGCGCTCCGGGGCCGGCTACTCTTGACATAGTCTCGTGTGGTCCCATACTCTTCAAGGTTGGTGGCCAAACGGCGCAGTGTTTGCGCAGTCGATGTCGGACGACCGGGGAATCGACGACGGAATTCGCGCTGCGTCAACACCACAGACGAATTGTTACGCAAAAAAATAGACACGATTATTCCGCGTTCTTGGGGAGTGTATCGCTCCATGGCTTGTTCACTTGTATTCTACATGTGTCTAGTCCACAAATGTCGAAACAGATATTATGACATTAGCCGCCATTTGCAAAAATAAGAGCATAGCATAGAGCAATATGGTGATTTCTTTTGGCCGACAATGTGGTAAAAAAGAATTTTGATAAAAAAAGTATATATGTATTTATATTTGTTTACTTTTTTATCAAATTTAACATATTTGTTTTCGATTAAGGGATCCATTTGGGAAATAGTAAGCTTTAAGAACACAACTTTTTAACGTTTTGAATCGTTATATCTCAGAAACGGTGGGTTTTAGGAAAATTAGTGCGAGTCGGACTCGCGCACGAAGAGTTCCGTACTTATCTATTAAAAACGGCAAAAAAATCACGTTTGTTGTATGGGAGCCCCACTTAAATATTTTTTTATTCTGTTTTTTGTATTTGTTTTTATAGCAGCAACAGCAATAAGTACATCATCTGTGTCAACTGTCTAGCTATCACGATTCATGAGATACAGCCTAGTGACAGACAGACAGACAGACAGCGGAATCTTAGTAATAAGGTCCCGTTTTTACCCTTTGGATACGGAAACCTAAAAAAGTATTAAGACAATTTTTAGAGATAATAAATGATTTACAATATTTATCAGGGTTATATTTTTGATAAAAGTTACCATTTTTGAGAAAAATCCGAAAACATTGATGGGATCATATATATATTATTTTATTTTTTAATATATTTGTTGAAATTTTCACAGATTATGTATTTCTATTGCTGCTCGAACAACAAATACTAAAAACAGAATAAAATAAATATTTAAGGGGGGCTCCCATACAACAAACTTGATTTTTGCATTCCAGCGCCATCTAGTTTCATTTGATGTTACTACGTATTATAGGTACTTTTTCGGGTTTTGAGAGGTAAGATGAAAGAGGTTTGCGATTCCGCTGGCAGGTGGCGCTATTTTACCACTATCGGTAAAGTAAGTCGGTAAATAGGTGGTACTTCACATGATCGAATAAAAAGTTTGAAATTGAATTATTGAATTCATGTAGTTAGGTAAATAGGTACCTAGGTAGATATTATTAATTTCCAATTAATTTCGAGTTCGAATCCTGGCCGTGCATCAATGGATATTTCTGTTCGAAAAATGTACCTATATGCGCGTTACACGTGTTTATAACAGTGAAGGAAAACATCGTGAGGAAACCTGTTAGTATTCTTGAAAGCGGCGACGGGATTGCAACCTGTCACGTGTGGAATGCTAACTACGTAGTTAGGTAAATAGGTAGGTTACGATTTTTTTGCCGTTTTGATAATAGTATGGAACCCTTCGTGCGCGAGTCCGACTCGCACTTGGCCGGTTTTTTTTTTTTAATCCTTATAATGCTTTTGCTGCGGAAATTATTGACAATAGAGCAAAGTGATGTACTACAGTTTTAAAGAGGACATCAATATCTACAAAAAAAAGTCTGCGATACTAAATGTTTTATTAGGGATCCTTATGAAAAGTTCGATAATGTAACCCAAGGTGTAAAAGAATTACCTATAATATCATTATTACACCCGTGCGACGACGCCGGGGCGGACTGCTAGTAATATTATATTTATAAGCGGCGACGGACTTGTCGTTCTGGAATGCAATGTTTGGCGATCTGAGAGGATATAATTATATTCTTGGGAAATACAGTCGTGAGCTTATTTGATATTTTTTATTTATAGTAACATTCAAGGTCAACAATACCGTCTTGGCTCCGGTAAAAAATGCTGGTAATTATAAATATGAATATTACGATGAAGAGATCTTATCAATTGCTGGTTCTATGGCCAGATCTAGTGACACGTGGAATTGTAGATCCGGCCAAGACACAGCTCAACTAAAACGTAAGTCATAAAAGGAGGAGCCTACTCAGCTAAAAGGAGTTTTTTACCAAAATTGCCAGGCCGTAAATGATCCACGCTGGCCCAGTAATATCTACAGGTAGTTGATTTTGATTCGAAAGTCGTGGGTTCGAATCCCAGTCGTGCAAAAATACTTTTTTCTATTCGTAAATGTGCTCGCGAAAACATGAAGGGAAAGTGTGAAAACCAGTAAGTATTTTTGTAAGTGCCGATGGACGTGCAAGCTTAAGAAATGGAATTGAATAATGAGTTTGTTAGAAACACCATCAAACCACGCCACGATTTCTTTGTAGGTATATTAATCAGCAAATTAATTTTAGCCATAGAACAGCAGAAAGACTTCATTAATTTGACCGTCACTTTACCTAAAGACAACGTGACATCGGCGTCTATCGATTGTCAAGCTGGCAATGACGCAGTTCACTTTGCACTAGTTCCTAAAAATACAACAGAGTTCGGTAAGTACCTCTTATTCCACAATGACAATTAAATCTAACTGGCTTCACTGCTTAGTTGGTAGTAACTTTCTCTAAGCCTTCTACGCTGTAGGTTGTGGGATCGATCCCCAAACATTTGTGTTATGTACAGACTCATAGATGTTTGTTCTGTGTCTGGGTGTTAATATGTTATAGGTACTTAAGTATGTATTTACAAAAAAAAAGTTTATAATGTATTCCATCAGTAACCTATCTGGTTTCCATAGTAAAACATTTGCTTACTTTGGGGCTAGATGGCGCTGTGTGTAAAGTCCACCAATATTTATTAACTTAAGCTAATATAAAGTGTGTATTAAGACAACTCTCGAAAACTGAAACTGGATTTTCAGACCATGCATCTTCCTTGATCGATTGTCACCAAAAAAAAAACAAAAACAAAAGTGGCAATTTTTTTAATTTCATAATGGCACTTTCATAAAATGCTTAGTCTTGAAATGCCCATTGACAATCCCTATCCAGAAGAAATCCCCATTGACAGCGCATTGAGTGTGTAATGAGCATTTCTTGACAAATCATCGTTTCATTTTGAATTTTTTTCTTCAATAATGTACATCATTATAAGTCAACTAGACAGGTTTATAAAAATATTATTTACAATCATAATAACACATTAAATTAAAACAAAAAAAACCGACCAAGTGCGAGACGAACTCGCGCACGAAGGGTTCCGTACCATTATCTATAAAAACGGCAAAAAAAACATGTTTGTTGTATGGGAGTCCCCCTTAAATATTTATTTTATTCTGTTTTTAGTATTTGTTGTTAGAACAGCAAAAAAAATACATAATCTGTGAAAATTTCAACTGTCTAGCTATCACGGTTCATGAGATACAGCCCTGTGACAGACAGACGGACGGACGGACAGACAGACAGACGGAGTAATAGGGTTCCGTTTTTACCCTTTGGCTACGGAACCCTAAAAACTAGCCAAGTGCGTCTCGAGCCACGAGCAATGTAGGGTTTCGTAGTGTACACAGCTAACAACGTTATATAAGTAATTTTCAACGATATTTTTACTATAAAGTTTACTTCTAGATTACGAGTAATCGTCGAGCAACTTAGAAAATACATTTTCTTAGTTGGTCGATGATTACTCGTAAACTTGTAAAGCCTACATAGCCTTAATAGTTTTCCTTTTAAATTAGTTATATGTACTACTACCGTCAGTTGCGGATTTACCACCAGGCTGAGTAGGCTGGAGCCTAGGGCGGCAGATTTGAAGAGCGGCAAATATAGGTTAATTTTTTCAAATATTTTATTTATTTTAGCCATTATCGTCCCACTGCAGGACAAATACCTCACTCCCTTCCGTCCACACATCTCGATCTATAACTTAATTTGGCCAAATGTCATACAGGAATATAAAAATAAAAACGTTAATTACTGTTATTATGTCCACGCACACCATTCAAATTTCATAGCACAGCATTTGTTAATTCTAAAGCGATACGAAGTTCGAATAGCAAATAAGCTTTTTATCCGTGTAGTTACAACGCGAGCGAAGCCGCGGACGGAAGCTAGTTGGCAATAAGTAGTTTTACTAGTTAGTACCAATTGATGTTGTTATTACTATATAGGTTTATCGATCATCAATTATTGAGTAGTGGTACAACACTATTGACTTTCGACAAGGAAAATAACCAGAGTAACATGAGCTCTAAAAAAATTTGTTCTTGAAATGATTATCCTAAAATTGATGAACTATGAAACGTAATCCCATCTTTTTTGTAATTAGATGTATCGCTACAATTACCACACTGAACAAGGAGCCATATTTCTTTGTGGTAATGGTTTTTTAGCATAAACCGACGAGATGTTCACGGGTCAAGGAAGTGGTCGGGTCTACTGCAGGTTTGACGCGCGATCTTTATTATCGGCCGTATAAGCCTGATGTTTTGGATGAAAGTGTTCGCCTTGCATGAGGTGTCTATTGGGCTATGTAGTCGATGGTCACAAATTGTCACATCCTGGTTTTCACTAGAGTCAATTGGTAGGGGTTGGTATGCCTGTGCCTTTAGTTTTCGAGAGTAGTCTTGATACACCCTAATGATAATGGTATGATAATTAAATTATACTACCTTCCCTTCGATCAACAATATCGAAGTACCTTCCGCATGCGGTTTTGCCCGAAAAAAATATCCTGTTATTAGTTACTTTTTTCTGATGTATTTACATAGGTTATATTAATTTAGGTTATATTAAACTGAAGGGGCGTAAACAAAGAGTAAAACATCTTCAAAACCGCCGGCGGAATCGATCATCCTAATAATCTGAATATCTCATTATTTTAAGTGTCAAAAAAGCCAGTGACCGAGTATGCTTGGGGCTTACTTTGCCTATACTTTATAATGCTTTCTCTCACTCTTACTGATGGCAAAACATCTTATAGTGGGGGTACGCTCTACGCACGATCTGGTAAACTCCAGTCGTGCGTCGGAGCTGACACACACAATTTTTTTGTGAAATATGCGAATAAAAAACTACGAGTATATGGTTAAAATATTATAAATTTAAGAACTTGCATCTTTAGGTTACTCTAATTCAGATTTTAACGTAAAATGAATAAGAGCAAACGTTATTTACAAAATGTTAGCATAGCATTAGCGTGGACACAACAGAATCGCCACCATTAGTTTCTCTTGGCGAACTATAATAGTTAGAGTAGATATATAATAAAAATACCTGAATAAGTAGGTAGTTCTATAAAAAATAATTATCTATTTCTTTTTTTCAGATCCATTTATAAGCGGGCTATCGTCATCTCAAATATTGTTTGCATACAGAAAAAACCCAAACGAATTCAATATTAAATACAGTAATCTTCGAGACAGAGCCTTGCAACTGACTTGTATATCGAAGTTTTCGGGTTGTAAATGGATAGAGAACGGTATGTACCTACAACCCACCTACCAATTTAGTTTTAGAAATTCAAACCATATCTATATCTATATAAATAAATATAATAAAACTCTAGAAGAGTTCAATTCTGTACATTTAATAAAAACTAAAAAAAATACTCCTAGGTGTCTTCATACAAGTAACACAAGGCAAAAAAAAAACATTTTGAAATTTTTGTCTGTCTGTCTGTCTGTCCGTCAGTTGTCTGGCTTTCACGCAAAAACTACTGGACGGATTTTGATGAAACTTTTTTTGTTACTAAATATAGTTATTAGTCCTGGGCAACTTATAGGCTATAATTTTGTAAGATCGGAATACCAGATGTGGAACTATAGCGGTCTGGGTTTGGGTAATCTATATGAGATATTAATATACTGCTTTAGGCAAATTTGTGCTGAGGCTCTTTAGTTATTATTATTTTTAATTGTTTATGTACTTGAGTAGTACTTTTAATTATTATTCTTGTTCGAGCCTTCACCTTGTTCGATTGGCATCACACTGGAGCTCTACATAGCTTTAAGAAAAGGATCATTAAAAAAAAGGTAGACCCCAAGCCGTGTTTGTTGCCTGATTCTTCTAGGCTTGGTCGCGTGGAATCGGCGTAGCTTCACCTAGTTCCTAAGACGTTTCAAAGTGATCCTTGTGATTTTATTGAAATAAATGATTTTTGACTTTGACTTTGACTTTGACTTTGACTTTGACTTTGACTTTGACTTTGACTTTGACTTTGACTTTGACTTTGACTTTGACTTTGACTTTGACTTTGACTTTGACTTTGACTTTGACTTTGACTTTGACTTTGACTTTGACTTTGACTTTGACTTTGACTTTGACTTTGACTTTGACTTTGACTTTGACTTTGACTTTGACTTTGACTTTGACTTTGACTTTGACTTTGACTTTGACTTTGACTTTGACTTTGACTTTGACTTTGACTTTGACTTTGACTTTGACTTTGACTTTGACTTTGACTTTGACTTTGACTTTGACTTTGACTTTGACTTTGACTTTGACTTTGACTTTGACTTTGACTTTGACTTTGACTTTGACTTTGACTTTGACTTTCACAGCAGCCAGAGAAAAAGAATTGAATTGAATTGACTTTGACTTTGACTTTGACTTTGACTTTGACTTTGACTTTGACTTTGACTTTGACTTTGACTTTGACTTTGACTTTGACTTTGACTTTGACTTTGACTTTGACTTTGACTTTGACTTTGACTTTGACTTTGACTTTGACTTTGACTTTGACTTTGACTTTGACTTTGACTTTGACTTTGACTTTGACTTTGACTTTGACTTTGACTTTGACTTTGACTTTGACTTTGACTTTGACTTTGACTTTGACTTTGACTTTGACTTTGACTTTGACTTTGGTCAACATGCTGTCGACATACAAAAGCAAAGGAATAAAATAAAACCGGCCAAGTGCGACTCGGACTCGCGCACAAAGGGATCCGTACCATTATCTATAAATAACCGTCCAGGTGCGAGTAGGACTCGCGCACGAAGGGTTCCGTACCATAATCTATTAAAAATTACAAAAAAAACACGTTTGGTGTATGGGAGCCCCACTTAAATATTTATTTTATTCTATTTTTAGTATTTGTTGTTATAGCGGCAACAGAAATACATCATTTGTGAAAATTTCAACTGTCTAGCTATCACGGTTCATGATATACAGCTCTGTGACAGACAGACGGACAGATGGACAGCGAAGTCTTAGTAATAGGGTCCCGTGTTTATCCTTTGGGTACGGAACCCTAAAAAAGAATTACGAATTATACATTAGTTCATAAAAAACTCAACAGATAGCAGCACATGTGTACCTACCTGTATAATATAAGGCGCAAACATTCTTTATATTTGTGTTGGCTTGCTGAACCATTATGTGTTATTTTAGTTGGTATACTTATATTATAAAGAGGAAAGCCGTGTTGGCCGAGTGGGAGGTACCTCGACTTTCAATCTGAAGGTCGTGGGTTCGAATCCCGGCCTACATCAATGGATTTTTCTGTTCGTAAAATTTATATACGCATCGAAACACGTGCTCAAAACGATGAAGGAAAACATCGTGAGGAAACCAGTTAGTATTCTTATAAGCGGCGATAGGCTTTCAACCTGTCACATATGGAATGCCTAACTACTGCAAAATGTGGGCATGTACCAAATATAATGTTTGGACGTGCTTTTGACTACCCCCACTAGACATCTTCGAAGGATCTAATCGTCTGGAGATCTGGGAGGATGTCTACCATCGGTACTTGGGGATGAAAGTCGTGATCCTATTTATATTTTTAAAGATTTGATTTTTTGTTGTATGTATTGTTTAGATAGATAGATAAAGATAAGTAGTATGATGTTTTATGATAAGATAGTTTGTACTTTGTACGTTTTATGTTTGTAATGGATAAACTCAAAAGCTACTGAACCGATCTTAATTTCATTGTTACCAAGCTACATTATCTCTGAGTAACATAGGCTATGTTTTATTTTTGAAAAAGTAATTGATTACTTATAAAAAATGCGATAGTTTGATGTAAAGGATAAAAAACTGCCAAAAATTTTGCATTTATTGCGTGCGCTGCAAAAACTATTGATAAACAAATAATTAACTATTGAATGTCCTCATAACTGCGCATAAGAAAGTCTGCGAGAAGGTATATACCTATCTAAATATTAAAGTTTAGGTATAATAACCGTTTTTGGTTCTATTCTCATGATGTTACTTATCCAACTTAACTAATTAGCAATTAAGGCTATATATTTAGGAGTAAACCACTAAAAACTATGCTACGCTACAGTTTTACATAGTTGTGATTGTGGAATAATATTCGTGTATAGTGTGCAGCAGTGGAAATGTAGACTCACGTTGTCCAGCAAATTAACCCACGCAGCTAAAATGCGTTGCGTGCCCGTGCACAGCATGCTCCGCAGCGGGTTTGGGCCTTAATGGTAAAGTCATAAGACTACTGATATAAAAGTTGTGGGATATTAAAATCGTGGCTACCAATGACTATCTTCACGGCGCCAGCAGCGGGACAACTTGCGTATATTCCGCGGATACCCATCTCCATTTAAGCCATACTATAGCCATACCTATTCAAAATAATCACATTTAGAAATGTCTGTCGCCCAGCGAAGCGGTCACGGGTCAGCTAGTATTATATAGCATCATCTGATGATATATTATAATCTGTATGAAGTCTAAACACATGCAGTTAGGACCGAACTCTAGTATTCATGTAGTGTGATGCTGGGATACCATCACCACCACAAAACCCAGATTAAATAAAATGTTTGCATTATATTTGCGCCTTAGTCGGGCTATACCGCTACGCCACTAAGGCCGTTCACGATAACACCGACTACGTAAATCACAGGGTCTATTTCCACCTATTTAAATTAGGTACGAGTAATTATTTGAACCAAGCTTTGTCCTCTATACCTAAGTATGTACTATTCTAATCTAAGTACAATCTAACCGTCAAAGTGTGATTGAACCACGACCATACAAACATGCGAGTTAGAACATAGTGAACTCGCTTTTTATAATGCTTATTTAAACTATACTGTTTTACTGTTTTTTTTTTTCAGATGATGAAGTATCAGTTGGTAAAAATGTGTATATGAAAGATACAAACCAGTATATAATTAAATATTTGTATAAACCACTTCCAAATGAGCCGAGTACAATCAAGTGTAAATGTTCTGATATTAAAAAGGAACAGTTTTACACCACTATTGCTGAAATAATAAATCAGGAAGTTCCGCATCCTCCACCAGTCACAGAATCCAGTGGAAATATAGGTATAGTTCTATTAACATACAAACTGTATTGGTAAGTATTATTTACTTTTCAATTATGCAGTCAGAGGAACACCGTAAACATAACTAAGTACCTACCTTCAAATTGCGGATCAAAGTTATAAATATTTTTAGAGATTTATTTTTCATTCATATACTTTAATAAACTAATCGTTTCTTTTAATAATCTTTATATATAAAAATGAATTGCTGTTCGCTAAAACTCAAAAACAGGCGGACAGATTTGGTTAATTTTGGTTTTAAAATATTCGTGAAAGTTCAGGGAAGGTGTAATAGGTGAGAAAAATTCGAATAATTGCGGGAAAACCCTAAAAACAGCCCTTTTCTTTTTCCCATATAAACGTTTTCTAAATAAATTTTAGTGTGAATTTGAACTTTATTGGAGAACGGGAACGGGAACGGGAACGGGACAAGACAACAAAGTCTGTCACGGGTCGGCTAGTATTATATAAAATTAACAAATATTAGTTTATTAATATACAGTATATTTTTCAAGAATAATACTTTGACTTAGTTTTTTTTTCAGCTTGTTCAGATTGTCGCAAATTGCTATACCGCTGTGGGTAGCGAATTTCGCCGAGCGATAATTAAATACAGCCCAGTGGCCTAAGCACAAACCACTATCGTATCGACAACGTATCGTCGTCGTATCGTAAAAGTGTCAGTTTTGGCATTTGGACGATACCTTGTCAATACGATAGTGGTTCATTCTAGCCCCCCAGTACTTATTTGTGTTTGTTTAAAGTTTCGCAACAGTGCGAAACCAGAAGACCGCGTGATAGGTATACGCCTCGGCGTATTCATAATCTAAGCGGCTAACTGATTTCGATGGAATTTGGTATACGAGTATAAATAAGTACTTAATTTATTCGATTTCTAATTCCATCGCAACAGGTTCAGCTCGTGATTGAGTGAGAAACATTAAAAACCGGACAAGTGCTAGTTGAACTCGAATGAAGAGGGCGTTCTTATTATTTTTCTTCGTATTTAATTAATAGCAAATCAACACACAAACACAAACTCAACAGCACAGAGATAAAGTTTTTAAGGTCATCTTATTATTATAACAGGGAAAAGTTATGCTTATCGACAAATGGGTCCAGAATCCGTTTCTTGTGATGTATTATTGTACCTACCTTCGAAAACTCCCTAATAAATTAGTTGCGTTTTATTAAACATAAAACTAAAACTGTGTGTCAACTGCTAAGATACCAACTATTAAATGTTTTTCTTAAATCGTCTAAATCATCAATGATTTTCAGTAAAAAAAATATAATGCGCATTAAGGGGCTCCCAGTCGCTGATTGCTCTTTTTCGAAACGAAAAAAGAAATACTTCTGAACAAGCCACATCTCCTATTTTTATAAGTATATTACTTCAGGTTCCTACTTAGATTTCTATTAAGCTGAAAATATAATAGCAAAAACCTTTCACGATAAAGATATTATTTAAAAATGATACGTTTTAGAATTTATGATCGAAATATTTTATATACCTACTATTAAAATCAACTTATGATTTATTGTTAAAGATAGGTAATATGTAGATCTAGATTTCTATTAGAATAGATTTTTGATAAGTAATTATACATAATTTATATCATTAATTTATTCGAAAAGCTAAGGCGGACCACGCGCCGACGTGTGTTGGTCGTCATTGCAGCGGTCGGTAGGATTATTTATCGAAGTGATTAAAGATGGGTACATCTTTATTCACATATACTATACATTATAAAATAGGAGATGTGGCTTGTTCACAAGTATTTATTTTTTCGTTTCGAACAAAAACAATCGTCGACTGGGAGCGCCTTAACACGTGCGAAGGAAAACATCGTGAATAAACCAGTCAGAATTCTTGTAAGCAGCAATAGTATATTGCTAAATGTGAGCATGTGTCAAATGTAATGTTTAAAAACATGCTACTGATCTGATCTGTTGCCTGATCACGAATCACTATCGTATCGTCAAAACTGACATTTATTGTATTGTTTATGTGTCAGTTTTGACGTACGATACGATGACGATAATGATGCACGAGAGCGCCTGGAGGTCTGAGTGGATGTCTACCGTACTTGGGGATTACAGTTTTAATATTTTTTTTAATTTTATTGAACACTAATTCAAAAACGAAATTGTTCCTTAGGATCTTCTGCCACTCTGATGAAAGAAGTTCTGGCGACAGGTTTGTAGAAATATTTTTATTAGGAATTGGCAGACCTAGCATGAGCACATGAAATAACGATTTGACAGCGAAAGAGAAAGAAAACAATTACATTTGGATGTTGAACATCAATGTAAAGCCGGGGTCCCACGGCGCGTAAAACGACGGGACGCGCCGGATGACGCTCCGCCTGTGTGTGTCCGGCGCGTTGCGTACAGAGCGTTCCGAGCACGGGCCACCACGGATGCATCGTTCCCACGGCGCGTCCGTCCGCCTTGGGGCGGTCTGGCGCGTGAAAACGCGAGCCGTGGGACCCCGGCATAAGGTGCGACGAGCGTGTTAATTTTTAATAGAGAGAGGTGAAAAACGTTCACTATTCTAGACTGACCTCACATCACAGCTCAATTGGCAGTAGATAACTCGGCCTTCTGCGCTGTAGGTTATTCGGGGATAAACATTTGTGTGATGAACATTGATGTTTGGTCTGTGTCTGGCCTGGTCCTGCCTGGTATGTATGTATGTATGTTTGCTTATATCTTTAAAACTACACAACGGATTTTGATGCGGTTTTTTTTAATAGATAGAGTGATTCAGTAGGAAGGTTTATATGTATAATAACATGCTACCCGTGCGAAGCCGGGGCGGGTCGCTAGTGTATTATAAATTATGAAATTTCAATAAAAAAAAGTATGTAAGTATTCTATCAGTTATCTGGTCTGATACATTTACATTATAGTCAAAATAGAAATATAAATATTGGTGGACATTTTACATAGCGCCATTTAGCCCCAAACTAAGCGAAGCTTGTACTATAGGAACCGGATTACTGATATACATTATATTACATTTTATAATAGCCGTGTTGGCCGAGTGGGAAGTACCCCGACTTTCAATCTGAAGGTCGAAGGTCGTGTGTTCGAATCCCGACGTGCATGAATGGATTTTTCTGTTCGAAAAATTAATATGCGCATCAAAAACACGTGCTCAAAACGGTGAAGGAAGACATCGTGAGGAAACCAGTTAGTATTCTTATAAGCGGCGATAGGCTTGCAACCTGTCACGTATAAAATGCTAACTACTACAAAATGTGGGCATGTGCCAAATATAATGTTTGGAGGTGCCTCTGACTACCCCCACTAGTCATCTTCAAAGGATCTAAGCGTCTGGAGATCTGAGAGGATGTCTACCGTACTTGGGGATTATATATTTTTTTTTTTACAATTTTAACACCCATACATAGAAAATACATCTAACTTCATCACGCACAAAATTAAATGTGTTTCCTTTGTGGGAATCGAATTCACAACCTACAGCATAGAACTGTGAAGTCAGTCTAATGATCAGTCAGATGGTTTTGACACAATAATGTAATTAATAAACTCTTTAACTTTCGAGTGGTTCTGCCTTCAAAACGTTTTCTCGGATGGTCATGCTAGTGCTAGGGCTGCAGGCGTGGTATTTGGTGCGTGCTCGAATCTGAAATCAGCACGTGCCAAGCGTCATTGCACAAATCGTATGATAATGCACAACTCGGCGCGTCATCGTTTATCACGTGGCGGCTAAAAATCGTTGTCATGAAAGAGATACCTAAGCGAGCGCGTATCAAAATTGTTGTTTCTAGAACTGTTTATTTAAAACAATAATAAGAATAATACAGTTACAGCACATTACAAAATAGAATTCGGAATAGGTTACACAGAAGAATGTTAATCGCCTTTACGAGTCCTTATGATAAAATGACTCTAGACAGAAGGATAAAATTAAATGCCGTAGAAAATAAATCATGGCAAGTCTAGGCCTGCCATATAATAGTATGCTTCCTATCCACCTACTTAATACGTGATTAGTTTTATTTCTGGGATGGGTCTCACCATCTTTGACAATTCATTTACCACCTATTAAAGCCTTTGCTGCGATTATGTAGACATGCTCATGCTGTGCTTGCAGAGGTGTACATGATGCCAGTAGTTATGCTAGTGCCAAATGTGCCCGTCATCGTTTATCACGCGTTAGATACTCGTCTTCTGTCACGTGACGGTTAAATTACTTCTTCGGCTTTCAACAAATGCAAAATTTTATTTGAAAATTTTATATTTTTCAGATACTACTACACCGATAACAACCGATGCTACAGTCAAAAATAATGAAGGTAAAGTTAGCTTAAGCTGTTTTACCAGAATAACGTGTACCGTAATTTTATTCATCCGTATTCTCAAGTTTTTATGAGGTAGCATAGCTAGCTATTAAATTCAGGGTATTCACGTGAAGCGGACAAGGATTGAGTTTTCTGTTGAAAAATATTTTTCAATGACAAGCTTTTGTAAAATCATTTAAACCATCGAGCACCAGTGCGTTATCACCTTCACCTATCACATCATATAACATTGTCATCGGAATTTGACTAGCATGCAAAGTTTTTAGTCAATTGAAGTATTTATTAAAGAGTTCCGTTGAGAGTGACTGCTAAATACAATACAATACAAGCTAAGTTGCCCATTACACACGAGGCTGTGGATTGCTGCCCGAGCCGTAGGTGAGGCCGTAAACAGCCTAGTGGCTAATGGGCAAGTTGCTCACGAATTTTATACGCACTTTTTCAACACACTTGCCAAGAAAAAACAAACATGTATTGCATAAATCGTTTTTCTACACACTTGCTCGTAAAGTGAGCCTTATTACATCGTTCTTAGGGCCATAAACCGAGCTATTACATACGCGTGCATAGTAATATTACACACTAGTGCATAATAGAATTATCTCTACAAAGTTAAGTTAGTACCTAACTGCATATAAGAGTAAACAGAGCATTTTCTTTTTTCTAACAACAAAGAGATTTTACGCCGCTGAAAATCCATTTACATTTTTGGAATAAATAAATGTGTCCCTAATTAAGCCGAAAAAAACATTTATTTTATATTATCAAATTCTTTTTAATTTACAATACTTCTTGTTATAAAATATTTGCATTTTATCACTAAAATTATAATTCAAGTAGACTGTATATGGCTTTATGTAATCAATCACCTTACATAAATATGTCGCGAGCAAAAAAAAAAGAATATTATGCACGAGTGTGTTTAAGCTCGGTTTATGGCCCTAAGAATGATGTAATAAGGCTCACTTTACGAGTAAGTGTGTTGAAAACATATCTTCTAATATATAAAATTTCCATGACACAATGTTAGTTACCGTACTCCTCCGAAACGGCTTGACCGATTCTCATGAAATTTTGTGAGCATATTGAGTAGGTCTGAGAATCGACCAACGTCTATTTTTCATACCCCTAAGTGATAAGGGTGGCGTAAAGATCAGGAAAAACGGAGAGTTGTTTTTTTCTGTGGGATTATTGACATTTGACAGGACAACGTCTGTCGGGACCATCGACTACATAGCCTAATAGACGCCTAATGGCTTCATTTCTTCAAACAAACAACTCTGTCAAGTCAGTGAGGTATGAGGTACGGGGGGAGTGGGAAAAAATGCATTCTGATTGGCCGGTTCAAGATGACGTGATTCACTAGGGATGGGAAGTGTTGTCATGAGTTGTCGATAGCAGTCAGAGGCACGTCCAAATATTATATTCGGCAGATACCCACATTTTGCAGTAGTTAGCAGTCCATACGTGACAGGTTGCAAGCCCATCGCCGCTTATAACAATACTAACTACTGGTTTCCTCGCGATGCGATGCGATGCGACTGGTTTCCACCGTTTTAAACACGGGATCGGGATCGGGGTCGGGATCGGGATCGGGATCGGGATCGGGATCGGGATCGGGATCGGGATCGGGATCGGGATCGGGATCGGGATCGGGAACGGGAACGCGAACGCGAACGAGAACGGGAACTTAAGACAACATTTGTTAATTCTAAAGCGATAATATTATAAATGCGAATAGCAAATAGGTTACTTCCATGTAGGAACAACGCGAGCGAAGCCGCGGACGGAAGCTAGTTGGCAATAAGTAGTTTTACTAGTTAGGTCCAACTGTTGTTATTACTACTATGTAGGTTTATCGATCATCAATTATTGAGTAGTGGTACAACACTATTGACTATCGACAAGGAAAATAACCAGTGTAACTTGAGCTTGTGGTAATGGTTTTTTAGCATAAACAGACGAGATGTGCACGGGTCAAGGAAGTGGTCGGTACTACTGCAGGTTTGACGCGCGGTATTTTTTATCGGCCGTATAAGCCTGATGTTTTGGATGACAGTGTTCGCCTTGCATGCGGTGTCTTCTGGGCTATGTAGTCGATGGTCGGGACAGCTAGTTTATATATATACCTACATACATACATTGCAACTTAAATTAAAGCTTGTATAAAAGATGTAAAGATTATAGAAAAGGTCGTGGATTTTGTTTATATTATGGTCAATTACACTTTAGTAGACATAAATAAGTGTAAGGCCTAATTGCCGATTTATTGAATTCTAATGAATTGGCAAAGTTTGAGGAGAGTCATTAAAGACCGTTGATTTTGGCATCAGTGAATTCATAAATTTAAATAAACTGATTTTGAACAGTGGAATGTTAAATTTTTTATCTACAACTTTTTGTTCATCATCTTTCCTAATCATTTGATATTGATGAAAACCGAGCAGAGTTGAGAGAAATATATTACATGAGGAATCCAAGTGAACGAAAAATATAGGTTTCCTATTTTTTCTTTAGCACTGCATCTTTGCCTACTTTGAAGCATCTTTGCCTAGTTGTACCCCACATACTTATTAAAGCTCTCAATAATTCTACTCTTATTCTTCTTTTGCTAATACATAACTCAAATTTCACTAACACTAATAGGTTTTTATTGTCGCGACACTCATAGGTAGGGGAAGGTAGTACGAGATGATCCCCTTAAGGGGGAATCGCTGTAAAATGCATATTTTTCGAGGTAAACCATAAATAAAGGTGATTACTACTAGTATATTTATCTAGTTCACTTTCCTCATACTCAAACCCAGAAATTAATTGAGGTTTCATTAAAATATTTCTTGTTTTTTAAAACCTTACAAAGTAATCATCTTGTACACCCCTATGGGTAAGATGATCCCCAGCTAGAGGCAAGATGATCCCTAAGATCATCTTACCCCCATTTCGAGTAAACATATATTTTTATGAAGAAAAAGGTTATAAGAAACAAAAATACATAACGGCCTCACAGCTCAGTTGGTAGTAACTCTGCCTTCAGCGCTGTAGGTTGTGGGTTCGATCCCCATCCAGAGCAAATATTTGTGTGATGAACATAGATCTTTGTTCTGTATCTGGGTGTGTAGTATGTATCATAAGTATGTATTTACAAAAAAAACGTATATAAGTATTCTATCAGTTATCTAGTTCCCATAGTACAAGCTTTGCTTAGTTTGGGGCTGGATGGCGATGTGTAAAATGTCCACCAGTATTTATTTATTTATTTATTAGTGAAACATAATCTTTATTTTTAATAGTCGGTCATCTTAAGTTTTTAGTTATGTAAGGTAATAAAATTAACAAAATCAACAGTCATATGACAATAAGTCACAAAAATTAAATTATTTTATTTTTTTCAGCTAGTTCATTATGCTAATGATAACAGTTCCTTTTTTGTTAATCCATACATTCTTGTCTCCATGTCTTTAATATGGTCCACGAGCTCGTTTTCTTGTTCTTCAGTAAAAGTCGTTTTTTTTCCTTCTAAATATTTTACTGCACCAACAGATATTTTATTTTTTACTTTGGCCCTTCGTTTCAATGACATTATGGGCACTGAAATTTTTTTACTTGTTTTTTTAAATGCCATGCCCTTTTTCACAGCATCAAGAGCGCCTGTCATGAATTCCTGCGACCAATCACCTCAAGTGGTTTTTCTTTTGTAAATACGCGGCATCACGTTTGGCTAAAAAAAATGTAAAAAAATGTTGTTTAAAATCAGAATTAATAATAGGAATACAACCTGAAGTCAGACAAAAGCATAAACAGACTGACAGATCAAAGCGGGCGGCGACTATTGTTTAAAATATTCGAGATTTAAAATTAAACAAAAATATGATTTTAAATTGCATACATAATAAAATTTATATGTACGAGATGATCCCCGGGGATCCGTGTCCGGAGCTATGTATTGCCAGCAAAAGCGACTAGATGACGTTAGTAGTTTCGGCACAATCGCAAAGGATCATCTTACCCCAAGGGATCAACTCGTACTACTTTCCCCTAATTTATAGTTCGCTAACCACAGAAGTAGCAAAATTCGGTAACCAACAGAAAAGTTTAATAAAGCCAAACAGAAAAAACGATAAACGCGTCTCTTCTGTTTTACGTTGCGACGCTTCTTAACGTTTTTATGAAAGTTCATCAGAGGCAAATTATGTCTCTTCTGTCTGGCTAGCCTCTGAGGTCAGGACCTCAGGTCTAAGAGGCTTCCGGGAATGCTAATCAGATTATAATTATCATCATATTATGATTACCCGCGGCACGTTTGGTTCCAGCATTTGAAAGTATAAAGCTGTCAACACACTCAGTTTTCACATTTTATAGCATTGCGTACTCTTCCTTAAATTTTCTTTTTTTGTTAAAACCCTGAACTATGAAATCAAAAGTACTTATCATACGATACTAACTTTGTATTGTAACTTATTCGTAACATAATTTTCAGGTAAACCTGAAATACCGATGATTATGCTAATAGGAATCATCGTAGGATCTTTGACTATAGTAATTATAGTTATTTGGATTATTGTGGGCGTACACAAACGAAAACGGAGACGGGAGCAGGTAAACCATCACCATCACCATCACCATCACCATCACCATCACCATCACCATCACCATCACCATCACCATCACCATCACCATCACCATCACCATCACCATCACCATCACCATCACCATCACCATCACCATCACCATCACCATCACCATCACCATCACCATCACCATCACCATCACCATCACCATCACCATCACCATTACCATCACCATCACCATCACCGCAATGCGTATAATGTGGCGATGGTGATGTTTGTTTTGTTCATAATTTGTTTGTTTCATAATTTGATTGTTTAGGCTCAACAGTCTACAATAAATTACGAGAACCTAACGGGGCACAACGAGGGTCCCATGGCAACGCCCTCGCAGTGGAACACCTATTCCGAACCTTTACGTGCAGAAGACTCAACTACTTACGCGTAAGTGCACTATTATAAGTATGAAATCGTAATCTACTTATCTTTTATCCGAAAATTCGTCCGCATTGATTCAGAAAATTAATTGACGATTTTATCGCAAGACATGATATTCCTGAAAATCCAAATGAAAAATGAAGACCTAATAACTATCTTATGCGCACCTGAGATACAAGTTCTTCCTAGTTTAGGCATAGAGTAAATTGTTACCTGTGATCCAATTTTGATATTTTTTTAAATATATTAGGTATGTAGAGAATAGTTTCAAGTTGGTCCCATTTTCATTGTATTTATGTAGGACTCAATACGGTGCTATTAATAAAAATTTACTTATCCAAAGATCATCTGAGGTTACACCAAGACTTTTTATTACCAGCTTAATGTAAGCAACTCCATTTCTAATCCTTGTTTATTAATATTGAATTCAACTAGTCCAAACGTAAGCGTTGGACTAAATTTAATCCTGCGCTAGTCTACGTTTATTAATGAGACGGATAGTGCCTTCATAAAACTTCTATAAATATCTAACAAATATTTGTCTCCTAACTTTTCATCAATGATCATTTTCGAAAACGAAATTATTCATTTATCAATTTCAAATTCAAAAAGCATTTATTTCAATAAAATCACAAGGATCACTTTGAAACGTCTTATGAGCTAGGTGACGCTACGGCTGTTCCTCGCGACCAAGCCTAGAAGAATCAGGCAACAAACACGGCTTGGTACGTGGTAACTAAAACTAAAGAGCTTCAGCACAAATTCTAAAAGCAGCTATTATAAATATTGTAGTGTGCCGTACGTCGAGACAAATATTGAAGATATGTATGCGCAACCACTACCTAAAGACCAAAGACAACCAATCGAGACGCTATACGCCGAGGTGGGGGCCCAAGGGAATGTTAACTATGCTTCAGTGATGCACAAAGGTACGTTTAATCTATTTAGACAATGGTGGCAATTCTGTTGTGTCCACTCAAAAAATTTGGGAGTCCTAAAACACGATCGCTCTTATCTGGGGGCACGGCAGTGCCCCCGCCAAGTCAAGCAATAAAGCGGCACGGCTGTACCATCCTTTTCTCGAAGCAGTTCAGGCCATTTTCGACCCCCTATAACTTCGTTGTGGATAAAACTAGAAGCCTGAATTTTCAGTAACCAAGCAGTCACTATATAAACACGGTATATTTCAAATTTCATTCAATTTGAACCAGTAGATTAAGAATTATAACTAGTCAAAATTTCCTATTTTGTCACTCACTTACTCACTCACTGACTGACTGACCGATCATCAAAGTTTAAGGCACTTCTAGCAGACATAGAAGCTTCAAATTTGAAACTTATAAAAAAGTGTAAAAATCTTATAAAAACCTGCCAAGTGCGAGTCGGACTCGCGCACTCGCGGCGCGTGCCCGTTTTTTCTAATAATAAATATAGCCTTATCAGGGATAATGTAGGATTCTAATGGTGAAAGAATTTTTAAATCGGTTCAGTAGTTTCGGAGCCTATTCAATGCAAACAAACAAACAATCAAATCTTTCCTCCTTATAACATCATCTCAGAGCTTTGGCAATGAAAATCAGCAGGTGCAGATCTATTTTTACACAATGAGCCTACAGAATAAGGACTTTTGTATTTATAACACGGTTGTCGAGACAACATAATTGCCACCACTGCACTGTACTGTATTCTAATTGTACTTTTTTATTGTTTCTAGCTGAAAGAGAACCTAAAACCGAGTACGCCAACCTAACAGGACAAGATGTCCCGGAATACAGCCAGATACAGCCGAAAAAGTTAATACATACCCGACCACAGGTACGATACTTTGTTTTTTTTTGGGGTTCGTACCCAAAGGGTAAAAACAAGACCCTAACCGATGACGAACGATGCATCCGTGGTGGCTCGTGCTCGCCCGCCCGTTACATCTGTAGTGGATACGTCCGAGGGCGCGGCGCGGCGCGGCCCGTACAGAGCGTTCCCACGGCGCGTCTGCGTCCGTACCAACTCATTAATTTCGTAATTAACCAACAAAAACAGAGGAGGTTATCAATTCAAAATGTATTACATTGTAGTATTTTCACTAGCAAAATTTTTATAAATAAAAATAGATAAATAGGATCATGATTGTAATCCCCAAGTACGGTAGACATCCTCTCATCTCCAGGCGCTTAGATCCTTTGAATGTACCTAGTGGGGGTAGTCAGAGGCACGTCCAAACATTATTTTTAGCACATGCCCACATTTTGCTATAGTTGGCATTCCTTACGTGACAGGTTGCAAGCCCATCGCCGCTTATAAGAATACTAACTAGGTTTCCTCACTATGATTTCCTTCACCGTTTTGAGCGCATGTTTTGAACAACAAAATTCATTGATGCAATCCGACATATGAACCCACGACCTTCGAAATGAAAGTCGAAGTACCTCCCACTCGGCTAACACGGCAAATTTTTGATACCTTAGGTTACAATATTGCAATTTTACGTAAGGATCTCTAATTTTTAAAATAACATATCACCTATGTCTTTTTTTAATGTCGGTCAATGGGCAGCACCAGGGGGGTTAGCACGAACCACTATCGTATCGATAACGTATCCGAAATATCCAAACGCCAAAACTGACACTTTTTCTAAATAAAAAGTATCTGTTTTGACATTTGGACGATACGTTGTCGATACTATAGTGGTCTGTGCTTGGGGTCCCACGGCCCGCGTTTTCACACGCCAGACCGCGCCTCGCCAGACGGACGCGCCGTGGGAACCGTCGTCGCATCCGTGGTGGCCTGTGCTCACCCGGTCGATCCATCGAGAGCCGATAAATTCAAACGGGCGGCGAGGGGCGCAGCGCGGAGTGCTGGGCGCGGCGAGGGGCGCGGTGCGGGGCGCGGGGAATGACGCGGGGCGACAGTGCCTGCCGGCCCGTACGGAATTACGGATGAATTTGCGTCTCATTCACTTTTCATCTGCGGCTGCGGGTGAATGTACAGTACACGCACGAAATGGAGTGGACGAATGATTTAGTTTTTAACTCTGTACGAAAATGAGGTGGTGATTTGGAACAGCTCGTTGCCACAAAACAAATATAAAAAGACGTGTGGCACTCGGAGACTGCCGCGGTAAAGCTATTGCATAACATTTTTTATCAACTTATGTATTTATAATTATTTATTTATTTATTTTATTTATTTATCCTTTTTTCCTTTGTTTTTCTTTGATATTCAACTTTTTGAGCGTGGTGACCGATAAGAAAAGAAAAAGAAAAAAAAAAAAAAAAAAAATTTTTTTTTACATCCCTAGATTGCGGGGGAAGAGGGGGATTAGGCATGCGCAGTAACGCCGATACAACCAATGCCACCTATTGGCGAGTTGCTAAACTAAAGAGACAAGCGTGATATTTCAAAAAGTCATTAAAAGTTCTGCTATTCATCGATAGATGTCAAAATCTTTAACCTACCTATTTACCTAACTACGTAGTTAGCATTCCACACGTAACAGGTTGCAAGCCCGTCGTCGCTTTCAAGAATACTAACAGGTTTCCTCACGATGTTTTCCTTCACCGTTATAAGCACGTGTAACGCGCATATACATTTTTCGAACAGAAATATCGATTGATGCACGGCCAGGATTCGATATTTACCTAACTACATGAATTCAATAATTCAATTTCAAACTTTTTAGTCGATCATGTCTGTGAAGTACCACCTATTTACCGATAGTGGTAAAATAGCGCCACCTGCCAGCGGAATTGCGAACCTCTCAAACCCCGAGCTTTCGCATGAGACCGCGAAAAGCACCTATAATAACGTAGTATCATCAAATGAAACTAGATGGCGCTGGAATGCGAAAATCACTCTAAGCAGGCATGACATGAGTCATAGGGATGTAATATTGATTGAAAAAAATCTATTAATTAATAATCGATTTTTTGTCCCTACAAATAAATCGATTTTCCAAAAAATCTAATTATATGGTTCGGATCGCTTTCGGAGAGACGATCGATGGGTCGGTTCCCGTTTGTGAAGCGACTATTGGTCGGATCACGTTCGGAAAAACGATCAATGGTTCGGTTTGCGTTCGGAGACAAGACCGATGAGTCGGTTTCCGTTTGGGAGGCGACTATATGTAGGTTCACGTCCGGGAAAATGGCCAACGAACGATTCGGTTCGCGTTCGGAAAACTTAGTTTACAAAAATCGATTTATATGTGTAATTTACATAATCGATTTTTTAAAATCGATTTTTTGAAATCCAAAAAGAGAAATCTCTAACACTCACACTCACGCAATATGCGTGAGTGTGAGTGTTAGAGAGTGTCTCGTAAAATTTTGTGTAAATTTTCGTTACGAAATTTCTGGATTCGGTCTCCACGCTCAAGGCCCGCGATAGAAGCTATGCAATAGCTTAAAAACCGGCCAAGTGCGAGTCGGACTCGCGCACGAAGGGTTCCGTACCATTATCTATAAAAACGGCGTTTGTTGTATGGGAGCCCTCCTTAAATATTATGTTTTTAGTATTTGTTGTTATAGCAGCAACAGAAATACATAATCTGTGAAAATTTCGACCGTCTAGCTATCACGGTTCATTAGTTACAGCCTTGTGACAGACAGACGGACAGATAGATGGACAGACAGACGGAAAGCGAAGTCTCAGTAATAGGGTCCCGTTTTTACCCTTTGGGTACGGAACCCTAAAAATGTATGAAAACCAGATAGCTGATAGATTACCTACATACGTTTGTTTTTTGTAAATACATTATAATTATTATACACAAGCTGACCCGGCGAACTTCGTATCGCTTTAGAATTAACAAATGCTGTTTTAAGTTCCCGTTCCCGTCCCCGTTTCCGTTCTTTTCTTTGCTATAAACCTCACGGAGCCAGAGACCTTTCCAACGAATGCAAAACCGTGGAAATCGGTTCGTGCGTTCTGGAGTTATAGCATCAGGAAGGAAAACATCTACTTATCACACAAAATATTATGTTTACCCTGGGTGGGAATCGAACCCACAACGTACACACAACAACTGAGCTTACAACTTACTGGGTATACAAAATACTGTAAAAGCGTTATATTCGATAATAGAAATACGATAATTCGATCCTAATATTATAACCCTCTATTGTGCCAGGTGCTGCCGAAGTTGCCCAACGATAACTACGCTCAGGTCCTGCCCAAGAGTATGCGGATGAACGCGGATGCATCGAAGTATGGGAACGTGTTCGACAACCAGCGCTATGCCAATGCACAGGCGAAGACGGACTACGCAGAACCGGCCTACTGCGAGGTCACTCCAAACAGAACTAAATGAACTGATCTATTCGAAAGACAATCGGCTTTTAGAATACCTAGGAGGTCTTTTCGCGAACCTTTAACGAATATACCGTAACAATACATCCCTATCATAATAATATTATAAATGCGAAGTATGTGAGGATGTTTGTATGTTTTAAAATAAATCAGGACTAAACCACAAACAGTATTACAATGAAATTTGCTGTCGATGTACCTAGATATAATGCTCGAATAAAACATAGGGTGGTTTATAATTCAAAAAACATTCCCAAAATGATAAAAAAAATGTAAAAGGGGTGATTTTGGTATAGATGGCGCTGGTGTGCAAAAAATCTAACATCAGTTTTGACTACACAGGACAGAACAGTCTGTCACGGGTCGGTTAGTATATACCTACATAAAATCACGCCTGTTTCCCAGAGGGGTAGTCAGAGATCACGGCTTTCCACTTGCTACAATCCTGACATACCTACTTCTTTTGCTTCATTCACTCTCATCACATTCCTCATGCATGCTCGATGACGAAGCGTTTTGAAAAAAGGTCAGGTCAAGAGTACTCTAAACCGATGGGTTTAGAGTACTCTTGACCTGACCTTTTTTCAAAACGTCACCTATTTGGTCCAGGAAAATACGCCTAGGTCTTCCTCTTCCAACAACGGTACCAATATTTGTATCAAAGTTACATCATCGTTTTGATTTGACTATTATAGTTTGTAATTTGTATACGTAGCGATTTTAGTTTGGTATTATAAACTATTCTAAATATATTTTATTAAATTTATTTATTTTTTTAGTAAGTACCATTATAATATTTACATCAACAAGTCAAAAATCATTCGTTAAAATGGAACTGATAAAGACTATTAAAGACTGATGATTATGATGCATTAAGCTGTCGATGTTCATTATACCACATGACAGGGGTCACCAATTATTTTCATAGGTTCTGATTTTAAAATAATATAATCTATATAGGTATATAAAACAAAGTCGTGTTAGTTATCATTTATTACAAAAGAACGGCTGGACCAATTTTTATCACGTGGTCACGTGGTATCCGTATAAAAAGTAGCCCATAATCTATAATAATGTAATTCGGAATAATTTACCTATCGAATTGTGAAATAATTTTTCAAATAGGTGCCGTGGTTCCGGTCCGGAGGACCTAAAGTCCTGCATACAAAATTCAAAACAATATTCATGCAAAAATTGCACTCTCTTTTTAGGAATAGTAGGTAATATTAGTTAAGACTTGTTCCTCCCTCGGACTTTCCTCAGAATTCAGTAGATTTTTATAAAAAACAATTAAAAAAAATAGGATCACGACTGTAATCCCCAAGTACGGTAGACATCCCCTCAGATCTCCAGGCGCTTAGATCCTTTGAAGATGTCTAGTGGGGGTAGTCAGAGGCACGTCCAAACATTATATTTGGCACATGCCCACATTTTGCAGTAGTTAGCATTCCACACGTGACAGGTTGCAAGCCCATCGCCGCTTATAAGAATACTAACTGGTTTCCTCACGATGTTTTCCTTCACCGTTTTGAACACGTGTTTTTGATGCGCATATAATTTTTTCGAACAGAAAAATTCATGATGCACGCCGGGATTCGAACCCAAGACCTTCAGATTGAAAGTCGAGGTACAACATGGCTTTTTTTTTTTAGCTTTACTTAATTATAAATAATCTACTTGCAATTATTTATATAGGATAGGTAAGGTAACCTACCTTAATTGGTACTTTATGTAAATAGCATTTTATGTTGTTAATTTCTACAAGTTGTGTTTTTGAGATATTTATGTTCAGTTTAGAATTTAGATGGTAGATAGAAACATTTTGTAATTTTCCTATATTTATATACATTACCTAGATACCTACTTACCGTTTACCTTACATACCTACATAACTTATTCTGTAAAGCATAAACTAAGTAGGTATGTGTTAAACATCATTATTACATATTTTATATATGACTATAATTTGCATGATATCCGAGTAAATAAATCTTAGATCCAATTTTAATCGTGTCAGAATACTTTAGATGGCGTTTAGAGATTATAAAATTAGTAATTAGGTAATAATTACCTAACAGGTAGGTACCTACATACATTTGTTTAAAAATATGAAGAAAAAACATTTGGTTCTAGAAAAATCCATGTTTAATAATGAATGTGTTGTTTTTCTAATTTTAATATTTTAACAAAACTTAATTATAGGTAACTTAAACTTAATTACTTAGGTACCTAGGTACCTACATATCGTCGTTCATTGGCTATGGCTTACACTATTACTTTGTGTCAAAAATGTGTGTGTGAATGTATCCTACCTTCTGTGTTCCTACTAAGATTAGCAAAATATGAAGGTTAAAGTGTAAAAAATTACCTAGGTACGTATAAAAAACTTAAAAGAAAACCGACGTAAATGTTTCGACCAATCGAAAAGTCAAGAAACAATAATAGTTTTTAAGTTTTATGAAGTCACTATTTGTCCTACATTAATATAAGTAATGTAAATGGGACCAACTTGGGACTATTCTCTACACAATAGAAAATCATTCAAATTGGATCACCAGGTAAAAAGGTCATACATAAAAAAATATATAGGTACGCGTCGACTTCTAAACCTCCGTTTTTCGCCGGTTAAAAAAAAGTGCAAAAGATCGCTTAGTATAAAACAAAAGAAAATAAAATCCTAAAAATCCTACTAATATTATAAATGCAAAAGTTTGTGAGTGGGTTGTGTGTGTATTTGTTAATTTTTCACGCAAAAACTAGGTACTGAATGGATTTAGATGAAACTTTTCAGTAATACATCAGAATAACACCTAAGCTACTTTTTATCTAGGTACCACCCGTGCAAAGCCAGAGCGAGCAGCTAGTATTAAATTAATCTACACCTCTACCTCTACCACTTTACTCTCAAAGCGACATCTAGTCCTAAGTTTGAAAAGCTTGTTAAACGTTCGTGTGGCTGCTAGTGACACCTGTTGAATGCTATCAAAAATACGAAGCACTCAACCATCTACCTACTATTCGCATGACAGAGCTCGCTAATTGCTGCTCAAATCTATCGATAGGTGGCAGCACATGTATTGAAAGCGAATAGTTGTTTACTCTAGGTCTAGCAATTTAGAAAACAAATAAAATAAATTATAAAAACTATTTAGTCTATTTTTCAACTATCGTAAATAGTAGCCATAACTATATATATTTTTACACGGGTCTTTATCACCTCTAATATATTTTCCCGTTTGTCTGCTGTCTGCCTGCGACCATGGCTATTTTAAATTATTAGAGGTAAGTAGGTAATTATGTGATAAAGACTAGTGTAAAAATCTAGTTTAAATAAAGACTAGTCTACTACGTAGTAAGTACCTACTTACGTAGGTAAGTAGTTGTCAAATAATATTTGACCCCATTTATTAATAAGAAATTAAGAATCAACTAGCAGGTAGTTAGCAATGTGGTAGATACCTAGATAACGTACGAGCTACGGAGCGGCTAAGCGCGGCCGGCGCGGTGCGATCGTCTTTTTCTCAGATTATCAACTTATCTATTCTGTAGTGTAGGTAGGTACTTAGCGCAGAATAATAAAGTACTTAGATAGAGAGATAGGTAGGTGTCGGTCTGTAGGTAGGCAAGGTAGCGTAGAGGCACCAGTGTTGGACTGAGACCCAATGATGCAAAGAAAGACAAGCAAATGACATGAATAAGTTTAATAACTAGTTTTTCGCGCGTTAATAACAATTGATCCTAAACTACAATTATCTGACTTTCATAATACGAATTTTCATTTCATTCGGCCTTTTTGTTTGCAAATGGTGAAGAAAACAAGAAACTCGGACGGGGGCCATCTTTAAAAATCTGTTTTTATTGCCTTCATCGTTAAGAAAGTAGGTACCTACCGAATGTTTGAATTTGCTCGTAATTGATATGCTCATATGAAAAATACTTTATTACATGGTATTGTAGGTGAGTTTACGGTATGTTTAGTGTGTTAGATTAAATTCTAAGTTCGAAATTTTACGTGTGAGAGAAGATTTTTATTACTGTATCTTATATTTTCTCATTTTCCAGTAATGGACAAAATATAGAAACTTACTTTTTGGAACGAAGTTTTGGAACGAAGTTCCTTATCGCGCGTTGTGAAAGGGGGCTAGACGGAAAAAATTCTTACGAAAAGTTGACACGAAAAGTTGTCACGAAAAGTTGTCACGAAAAGTTTTCAAGAAAAGTTGTCACGACACTTTTTTGCTATAGTATATCTATTAATTGTGTCGAGATCGAGGTCGAGGTGGAAGTGGAGGTCGAGATGGAGGTGGAGGTCGAGGTCGAGGTCGAGGTCAAGGTCGAAGTGGAGGTGGAGGTCGAGGTGGAGGTCGAGGTGGAGGTCGAGGTGGAGGTCGAGGTCGAGGTCAAGGTCGAGGTCGAGGTCGAGGTCGAGGTCGAGGTTGAGGTCGAGGTCGAGGTCAAGGTGGAGGTCGAGGTCGAGGTAAAGGTCGAGGTCGAGGTCGAGGTCGAGGTCGAGGTGGAGGTGGAGGTCGAGGTGGAGGTGGAGGTGGAGGTGGAGGTCGAGGTCAAGGTCGAGGTCGAGGTCGAGGTCGAGGTCGAGGTCGAGGTCGAGGTCGAGGTCGAGGTCGAGGTCGAGGTCGAGGTCGAGGTCGAGGTCGAGGTCGAGGTCGAGGTCGAGGTCGAGGTCGAGGTCGAGGTCGAGGTCGAGGTCGAGGTCGAAGTCAAAGTTGATTCCCCTTCCCTTGTCCCACGTTATTTTGTGAGAACTTCGTTCCATCCGGGTGTCCCTTGACACCTCTCAAGTTTTTTCTATTGTCTAACTACCACGTTTGCAGAAATGGCACTAGCAAAGAGCTATTATACCCCAGAATAAAAAATGGAAAACGCCGTAAAAACCGGCAATAATTAAGTAAAAGTGGCAACTGCTGTCACGAAATTTGAATGCCATCAAAAACATAACTTGTAAAAAAAGCCAAGTCTCGCAACGCAACTCAGTTCTTCTACCGTAAAAAATTGTGAGATCCATGTAATACCAAGTCGGTTAATTTATTCAGTCCCTACTTTAGGGGTCCTTCTGTCTTAAGTTATTACGTAAAGGTTAGCTAATTACGCAATAACATAAGTCAGAAGGACCCTTAAAGTAAGGACTGAATAAATTAACCGACTTGGTATTACACGGATCTCACAACTTTTTACGGTAGAAGAACTGAGTTGCGTTGCGAGACTTGGCTTTTTTACAAGTTATGTTTTTGATGGCATCTCATTTATTTTGTAGAAGCTTACTAGCCCTACTTTTTAGGGTTCCGTACCTAAAGAGTAAAAACGGAACCCTGTTACTAATAATCCACTGTCCGTTCGTCCGTCTGTCCATCTGTACGTCTGTCCGTCTGTCCGTCTGTCCGTCTGTCTGTCTGTCGGTCTGTCGGTCTGTCGGTCTGTCGGTCTGTCTGTCCGTCTGCTTATCACAGGGCTGTATCTCATGAACCATGATAGCTAGACAGTTGAAATTTTCACAGATGATGTATTTCTGTTGCCGCTATAACAACAAATACTAAAAACAGAATAAAATAAATATTTAAGTGGGGCTCCCATACAACAAACGTGATTTATAGATAATGGTACGGAACTCGACGTGCGCGAGTCCGACTCGCACTTGGCCGGTTTTTTTAGGATTTTTACACTAAACACCTAATTGTGTTTCAAATTTGAAGCTTCTATGTCTGCTAGAAGTGCCTTAAACTTTTGATGATCGGTCAGTCAGTGAGTGAGTGAGTGAGTGAGTGACAAAATAGGAAACTTTGCCTAGTTATAATTCTTAATCTACTGGTTCAAATTGAATGAAATTTGAAATATACCGTGTTTATATAGTGACTGCTTGGTTACTGAAAATTCAGGCTTCTAGTTTTATCCACAACGAAGTTATACATAGGGGGTCGAAAATGGCCTGAACTGCTTCGAGAAAAGGATGGTACAGCCGTGCCGCTTTATTGCTTGACTTAGCGGAGATTAATAACATAAAAATATCCTATTGAAACACATACTCTTGTGTACTCTTCAACGGCCAAGTCACACAACATTCTATAATAATAAATAAATCGCAGTAAAGAACCTCAGACTTGACACGACTTTGTCTAGATTTCATTACTTTTTAGAGATAAACAAGCAGCTCCATCGAGACTTGGCTAGTTTTTTACAAAATGTTTTTGGTGGGATAATATATTTTAAGTTTCATCCAAATCCGTTTGGTCGTTTGTGTTATTGAGGAGCAAAAATACAAACAGGTACCTACTCAAAAACGTACCTACGAACCTATGTCTGATTCTATTTCTGGAGATAACTTTTCCTATGTTAACTTTTCTGGGTCGTTATAAATAAACTTGTATCTTATTCATTATTATAATGGTCCTGTTAGGTTGATAGGTAGGTACCTACCTACCTACCTACCACCTACTATACAATGTAATGTTTCTCAACATGGGGGATTTTGTTATTGTTGTATTCTTATTATATAATCTTATATATTCTTTCATGCTATTAAATATTTCAACAAAAATATTTAGTCATAGTGTACCTCAGTACGCATATAATATTAAATAATGGCTGGCTAAAAAAGCTGTATCCAAGCCGCTAAAAATGTATAAATTAATGACTTGATAACCCAATAAAGAAAATACGTACACTACATCATTATCATCTTATGAAATTAGAACATTTTCTAAATGGTCGTATTATTCGATCGAATAACAGCAGCTGTCAAATAGTTTTGGCCGAAATTAAACTCTATCACGATGTGATAGAGTGCACATTGTTTTTCATGCAAATTGACAGATAGTATTGTCGGCCATTTTCCATTATGGCCGCGTAAACGCGACATCTATGCAGAGTTTACTTAGTTAGTGTCATCGCGAGCGTTCATGGCTTTGGTCGTGTATTTACCTCCTCGCTAATTGTTTGCAACCATTGTTTTAATAGAATTATGACGTGAAAACTGCCACGGATTTATCATAATTTCATGATGAACCAGAGCGTTATAACCTTATAAGCGTGCGTGACTCAAAAGCCTTCTCTGGAGTATGTTATCAAGTCGTTACGTAGTAAAAATAATGAATTTAACGCCGCCGCAGTGTTCTGTATGAATTGTCGTGAACGTTATTGTGGAATCGATTTTTAGGTGTTATTATTGAAATAACCGAGGTGCTCACTAGTGATCTTCCGATGCTAGTGCCATACGGTGTTTGTTAGTATCTTGATTAGCTATCTTTATGCTCGGAAGTTATAATCGATCAAGATAATAAAAAATGCATATTTCCCCCGAGTTTCACAACGGTTCGGGTCAATAGACAGTAAAAGGAATCTCGCTAAAAGTTTTATTGTGATGAAAGTGAGCTGTTGAAGTGGTTTTGTGTATTATGTTTATTTTAGTGATTGTGTGCTGTTTTGTGCAAGGTTTGTAAACAATTTCATACTTACCCCAGCCAAGACTCGTCAGCAATCGCGACAACTGGAAGAAAAAAGTAGCATGTAGTAGCTGTATGCATGCTAACAATCTGGTTTACGAGTTGACTTCAAGTTTCATCAAAACCGATACAGCTCAGTTGGTAGTAACTCTGCCTTCTGCGCTGTAGGTTGTGGGTTCGATCCCCACCCAGGACAAATATTTGTGTGATGAACATAGATGTTTGTTCTGTGTCTGGGTGTTAATATGTATAATAAGTATGCATTTACAAAAAAAAAAAAAAAAGTATATATAAATATTCTATCAGTTATCTGGTTCCCATAATACAAGCTTTGCTTAGTTTGGGACTAGATGGCGCTGTGTGTAAAGTCCGCCAATATTTATTTTTATTTTTATTATATTTGACGGCCTTACAGCTCAGTTGGTAGTAAATCTGCCATTAGCGCTGTAGGTTGTGGGTTCGATCCCCACTCAGGGCAAATATATGTGTGATGAACATAGATGTTTGTTCAGTGTCTGGGAGTTAGTATGTATCATCTTCTGCAAAAAAAGCAAAATAAATAATTAGGTAGGTACTTAGCTGTTTTTGTCACAAACTAAATCTGTACCATTTGATCATCAAATTTAAAGTCAAAAAACATATTTATTTCACAAAAATCACTTTGAAACGTCTCAGGAGCTAGGTGAAGCTACACCTGTTCCACACAACAAAGCCTAGAAGAATCAGACAACAAACACGGCTTGGGGCCTATAATTTTTTTCAATGGTCCTTTCCATAAAGCTCCAGTGTGGTGTTGATCGAACCAGGTGAAGGCTTATACAAGAATAATAATTAAAAGTAATAATTACCTATTTCACACATATAATTGCCTTATTTTACCTATTTTAAACTAATCACAATCATACAAAATCACCAAATTCAATCATATAAAGCTATACAATTACACATCCCTCCCTTGCAAAGTCCAAAGGTTTTAAATATAACGTAAAGAATAGAATGAAAGATTCCAATTTCAAAAAAGTTATGATTCTTTTTTTAACTTGCCAAAGAAAAAAGTTGCTTTGCCATAGAACCTCTCGAAGAGAATGCAATCAAAAAATATGCTTGAGAAATAATAATACTTTTTTCACTCACTAGCTAGTTATATTTTATGCAATACTTACACAAAACACCACATAAACTATTTCAATTAAATCACTAGGATACCAACAAATTCAATAATTTAAACCAACACAACACATCCACATCCCTCCAAAGTTCAAAGGTTAGATGTAAGGTTCCAATTTCAGAAAAGTTATTGTTTTTTTGTTAGCTTTGCCAGCCAAAGTAAATAGTTGCTATGGCATAAAAACTCTGGAAGAATGCAATCAAAAAATATATTTGGATAAAAAAAAATCTTTTTGATAGAAATATTAGAAATGTTTTCCTACTTTAGATAAATAAATAACAGTAATTAAAATTCTAAAACATTTTATTTCCCTCCAAAGTCCAAAGGTCATAATGTCACAATAGTGGAAGGTTCCAATTTCAAAAAAGTTGTTTGTTTTTTATTCTTACTTGCCAAAGCAAAGAGTTGCTATATCTTTGCAAAAAGAGGATGCAATCAAGAAACTGTGCTTGGCTCACCTTATTCAATAAATATTGCTAGACATTTCACACATCGTCATCTAGCCTCAAACTAAGCAAAGCTTGTACTGTCAGGACTATATAACTGCTAGAGTACTTATATATTTTTTTGTAAATAGCTACCTAGTATGTTTATAGAATGGGTAGGCTGTAAGCCCCTAGGTATACGCATTGACTATTGTTAACTGACTTACCACAGCTAATTACTGATTACATGCTGAGCTGAAGACTCTTTCACCACCATGCAAACTGTCATTATACTCCATACTATGTTACTATAATATCGCAGTATAAGGCAGTTGACATAGACTATGGTATCTATTCATGTCTTCTATCCTTGTTGTACATTAACAATGCAGATGTAGGTAGGTAGACATCTATTGCACATGACATACCAATGTTACATGTGGCTCCTTAGCCTATTATACGATTCTATCTAAATATGTTGTTTTCATGGACAATCCGGACATAATACAAACATAACAATAATTTGTACATGTATACATATACATGAAATCACGCCTGCTTCCCAGGACTAGGCAGAGACCACGGCTTTCCACTTGCTACAATCACACATACTTCTTTTGCTTCATTCACTCTCATCACATTCTTCATGCATGCTCGTCGGTTCTGTACTAAACATCACCAATTTGGTCCAGGAAAATATGCCGAGAAAACAATTATTTGTTGTTGTATTGTAATAAGTTTTGTATTTTTCATACCTTTTCAAGAACTATTGTAAAATTTTCCTACAAGCTAGAAATCAGAGCGGTGTGCTATCACCTGTCACATAATATTACATTGTCATTGGAACTTGATAAGTATGAAACGTTTTTACTCAACCAAACTATTTTGGAGTTCCGGTGTTATAGGAGTAAGCAAAATTTCAGCTCAACCAAATAACAAAAAATGGTTGAAAATTAGTTAGCAAATTTTGATAGATCTTACAGATAAACTACCAAACAATGCAAGTTAAATAAAAGATTGTAAAAATAAAATAGGGTCACAACCACAACTCTGTAATCCTCAAGTACAGTAGACAGACATACTCTCAGATCTCAAGGTGTTTAGAACCTAGAAGATGTCTAAAAGGGGTAATTAGAGGCACATACAAACATTACATTTGGAACATGTATGCACATTTTGCAGTAGTTAGCATTCCACGCGTGACAGGTTGCAAGCCTGTCGCCGCTTACAAGAATATTAACTGGGTTTCCTCACGATGTTTTCCTTCACCAAAACATGTAGGTACTCAAGACAGTGCGTGTTTTTGATGAAATTCCTTTAATACGCGGCCGGGATTTGAACCCACGTCCTTCAGATTGAAAGTCGGGGTACCGTACTCCCACTCGGCCAACATTAAATAAATTCTCGTTAGATAATCCCCAATTTTAAAATTAACATCAAAACTAGGTGATTCCTTTAGTTTAATAATTCATAGCCCAAGGCGGGGGTTCCCGGCTGGCGAGATCAAAAGAATATTTACTAGTGTCCGACCGAAACAGGTTTTTTAGCCGAAACTGAAACCGAAACTTTGGGCCTCGCTCTCAGTTTCGGACGAAACCAAAACTTTTTTTGTATGGGAGTCTTCCCGGATATGACGTATATAGTGATAAAACCGCATTATATTGAAAACCATTAAACTTTAAAAGAAACTATCTCTCATTTATGTAGCTAGTATGATTATCTAATAAAGTAAAAACTAAATTAGTGTTTTTGAAGAGCCAACTTTGGAAAATAAATCTATCAAGAAAAGTTTCACCAATCGTGTTTCTGTCTGTAATTTATCTAGATTAAATCCTTAAGTTATCTTTGTCGTAAAAAATAAAACTGTATGTTTTGCGGTTATTGAGATAAAACGATTCTGCATTCTTCAAAAAAATGTATTAAGTACTCCTCTTAAATGAAATAAAAAGACAATCATTAAAGTACGTAACAAATATATTTATTTTTTTTATGTCGAAGATCGCCGAACGACGCTCTTTAATAGACTATTTTAGACAGTATGAAAAATAAAGTGTTGTTGATAGTAATCTAATGTAAATTATGCCTTCATAAAGCGTTATGGAGTAAAATAACTAATAAACAATGATTTATTTAAAAATCCATAATTAAAATTGTCTATTTTTAAACACCAGTCACGTGACACAAATCGGTCAGGATTGGTCGAATCGACGATGACGTAACATGCTTGTCAATATGTCTTCGCCTGCCTTGAAAAACTTGACATTTGTTTATTTGTTGACAAGCATGTAACGTCATAAAAACTAGTGCGACGCCATTAGCTTAGAGAAGCGTTTTTGCGGGTTATTTAAATTGACGATTGACGACTTAACAGAATTTAAAATAATATTTTTTTATGGGTTCCACAGTCACTACTGAATAATCTAGAATGGTTTTAAAAATCTTGTCAAATAGCCCATTCAAGAATACTCGAGTTTCGGCCAGTTTCTGGCCGAAACCGAAATTAAGGCCGAAACAGAAACCGAACTTTCAGTTCGTTTGATGTTGGGTACAAACTACAAACTTACATTAGGTTATATTAACAGTGGAAAAGCTCGCGACTTCGTTCACGTAAAGTTATTTTCAAAAAAATGTTTTTATTTAGCTTTTTACTTTTAAGTAAGTGTAAGGGTGTAAGTTTTCCGAAGATTGTAAAAATAAAATAAATAAAAAGTTTTTCCCCGCTGCACCTCTTTAGGTTGAATTTCAGGAATCCCTTTCTTAGTGCACCTCTGCACACCAAAACGATTAGGTACACCCTCTCACTCAATTTCAAGTTTCTAGGACCAGTGGTTTCGGCGTTGAAGTCAAGTCTTGAAATAGTTACGTTTAAATAACTAAAATGAAAACCGACGATAATGTTTCGACCAATCGAAAAGTCAAGGGACGATATTAGTTTTTAGAGTTCCGTGCCCAAAGGGTAAAAACGGGACCCTATTACTAAGACTTCGCTGTCCGTCTATCTGTCTCAGGGTTGTATCTCATGAACCGTGATAGCAAGATAGTTGGAAATTTTCTCAGATTATGTATTTCTGTTGCCGCTTTAACAACAAATACTAAAACAGATTATAATAACTACTACTGCAAAATGTAGGCATGTGCCAAATATAAAGTTTGGACGTGCCTCAGACTACCCCACTAGACATCTTCAAAGGATCTAAGCGTCTGGAGATCTGTTTACCGTACTTGGGGATTACAGTCGTGATCCTATTTATTTTTATTTTTTTAAACTAGCCGACCCGTGATTGACGTTGTCCTGTCAAATTTTAATAATCACATAGGAAAAAGCGATTTCAGACAACTTAAAATTTTTTCCCTATAAACCTTGTACTGATAAAATAAATTACGAATTTTTGTAGAATGCGTATCATTCTTTAGTCAAAACTGCGTTGCTATGAAGACTAAATGTTTTTAGTCTGTGATGTCAGATTTGTTGCACACCAGCGCCATCTATACCAAAATCATCCTTTTTGCGTTTTTTATCATTTAGGGGTTGTAATTTAGTCTATAAGTTCCCCCTTTATTTATTCTGATTTTTTATCTACATACTACAGCAAATTTCATCTTAATCAGTTTTGTCGTTTGTTTTTGATTAGGAAACAAACATAGCAGCCTAATCACAAACTTTCGCATTTATAATATTATTCGGATTAGGATATTTTAGTGGGGCTCCCACTTCCATACAATAAACGTAATTTTTTTGGGCGTTTTTTAATAGATAATGGTACGGAACCCCTGTGTATATTTTGCTTTACGCATGCTTACGATAGCCAACAGGTTTTGAAAAGGTATTTCAGGATTACCAAGAAAGCATTATCGTATCGAGTTACAGAATGTATAGTGTGTCTGGTTCCTTAGAGTTATACCTTTGGTGTAGAGTTCCCAGTTCTTAGAAATATAATAATAAATATTGGTAGACATTATCAAACAGCGTATCCGTACCGTTATCTATAAAAAACCGGCGAAGTGCGCGTCACACTCGCACACGAAGGGTTCCGTACTATAACGTATCTATAAAAAACGGCAAAAAAACACGTTTGTGTTATGGGAGCTCCACTTCAATATTTATTTTATTCTGTTTTTAGTATTTGTTGTTATCAACAGAAATACATCATCTGTGAAAATTACAACTTTTTAGCTATCACGGTTTATAAGATACAGCATAGCGACGGTCCTTCCAGACCGCGGAGTCTTAGTAACAGGGTCCCGTTTTTAAACCGACTAAAATATATAAATAATTTAAGTCGGTTAAAAAGTGGTAAGAACCTTACGCTTGTTTCTCATACAGATTAAAGTACTTGCGTTATCTATATTAGACATGGTCTAACTAGCTAAACTAAAATGTACGAGTGAAGTTGCAGGCAGTTACTAGTTTTGATATTCATCTCGAGGCTATTGTACGTGTAAACTTCTTATGTGAGAAACACAAAGCACAAAGACCTACGTTAAGTTCTTTGTAAAGGGATGCTGTCAGTCGGAGGGTTAAATACTTAAAATCCGTTTACTGTAACTTGACGAATGACTTTTTACTTGTTTAAAGTAAAGAGTCATTTAAAAAGTTCAATGAAATAGGATTACGATTGTAATCATGTACATTCTCCCAGGTGTCTAGACGCTGAGATCCTTAAACATGTCTTAAGGTAGTCGGAGGCACGTCCAAACGTAACATTTGGCACGCGCCTACCTTTTACAATAGTTAGCATTCCACACGTGACAGGACAGACATTGACAATTCATTAGTTTCGTGATTGATTCATCGATTATGGGGGTGATTGAGGCGATTGATTCAATTCAAATTCAAATTCAAAAAATCATTTATTTCAATAAAATCACAAGGATCACTTTGAAACGTCTTAGGAACTAGGTGAAGCTACGCCGATTCCACGCGACCAAGCCTAGAAGAATCAGGCAACAAACACGGCTTGGGGTCTACCTTTTTTTTTATGATCCTTTCCTCAACAAACACTCCAGCCTTATTGCGTAAGCTTATTGCAACAATTCAATAAGCAACAATTAAACAATTTAATGAGCAGGGGCTTTACCACAAGCTCTTAAAGTAATATTAAAATCAGCAGTCATCTCATCACTCATTCCTAGCGAAAAACGTGATAGTTTTAATTCCCCTGAACTCATTATGCAGAACCACTGCTGCAAATAGAAACCCAAAATTTTTCAAACTACCGTGATTAAAAGACATAACCTAAAAGTCACACGCCGAGATATAATGTACATATGAAAAGTGTACATTTCAAGCTTGTTAAAATATGCTAAGCATCAAACAAACTCGCCAGCTTTTTCAGGTTTATTTTCAAAGCTAGTGCTTCTGAAGTGTATAGGTCGTCAAAAAGGAGATTTCAGTTTGGTTGTATTTTTTTATGTTTCTTTTCTTACCTCATAACTCTGTCATTTATTAACTGATTTGGAAAATTATTTTTTTGCTCCCATTTAAATTTGAGGAAAAAATACCACCTCTAAGGGTGAAAAATAGGGGATGAAATTTTGTATTGGACTTATAATAAATAAATGAAATAGGATCACGACTGTAATCCTCAAGTACGGCAGACATCCTCACAGATCCCTAAAGATGTCTAAATAGGTTAGTCAGAGGCACGTCCAAAAATTACATTCAGCAATATGCTCACATCTTGCAGTACATACTAGATATCATTACATACGTGACAGGTTGCAAGCCCATCGCGGCTTATAAGATTAAGATTACTAACTGGTATCCTCACGATGTTTTCCTTCACCGTTTTGAGCACGTGTTTTTGATGCGCATACGCATATCAATTTTTCGAACATATAAATCCATTGATGCATGCCGGGATTCGAATTCACGACCTTCGAAATTAAAGTCGAGGTATGCCACTCGGCTTACAATATAAGTAAGATAGTTCAAAAAGCTTTTTAGGTTTCCGTATTCAAAGGGTAAAAACGGGACCCTATTACTAAGACTTGGCTGTCCGACTGTCTGTCACAAGGCTGTAGCTCATGAACCGTACAGACACAGACAGTTGAAATTTTCACATTATGTATTTCTGTTGCCGCTATAACAACAAATACTAACTATTATAGGAAAACTATTAAGGCTATGTAGGCGTTATAAGTTTTCGAGTAATAGACGACCAGCTTATCAAATTTATTTGGAGATATAATAATATTTTTTAAAGTAGGTACAAATACCATTGAAAATAACTTACGTTGTTAGCTGTGTCAACTACGAAACCCTACATTGTGCATGACCCGACACGCACTTGGAAAGTTTTTATATCTAATGGTATTTCCTTATTTACTTTACGATATATAAATACATACGGTTATGTTACGAGTAAAGTTTAATAACGTTTTAACGATATCAATATGGCGTTTATGTGATCCAATAAACGCTTTAAATGTTCGTTTTGAGAAAAGCGACTAGCGAGACGTGCTCGGTCATCGAATCGTCAATTGAAAATTTAAAAAACCGGCAAAGTGCGAGTCGGACTCGCGCACGTAGGGTTCCGTACCATTATCTATAAAAAAAACGCCAAAAAATAACGTTTATTGTATGGGAGCCCCACTTAAATATTATTTTTAATATGTTTTTAGTTTTTGTTGTTATAGCGGCAACAGAAAAACATCATCAGAGAAAATTTAAACTGTCTTGCTATCACGGTTCATGAGATACAATCTGGTAATAGACAGGTAGACGGACAGCGAAATCTTAGTAATAGGGTCCCGTTTTTACCCTTTGGGTACGGAACCCTAAAAAGGCCAGGTCAAGAGTAATCTAAACCGACGAGCATGCATGAAGAATGTGATAAGAGTGAATGAAGCAAAATAAGTATGTCAGGATCATAGAAAGTGCAAAGCCGTGGTCTCTGCCTACCCCTCCCGGGATTTTATGTATGTATGAATGAAAGTACTTTAGAAAGTGGTTCAACCGCGACAACTATGTGGCATTTCCAGTGATATTTATAATTATTTATTACTTAAAAGGTCAATTTGTGATTCAATAACCTTTTAAATCTATACTAATATTATAATTATGCTAAAGTAACTGTCTGTCTGTCTGTGAAGTTATTACTGCCAAACCGCTGCGCTCTAAGCTGATTACCATGAAATTTCATATAGAGATAGTTTAATTCAAGTCTTGGGATTCAAAGGCTACTTTTTTCCCAATATTTATTTTGATTCTCAGGAATTTCAATATTTCACTATAAAAAGGTTAAAAATCAATTTCCTGAATTTACGCAGACGAAGTCGAGGTTAAAAGCTAGTTTTTAGGGTTTCGTAGTCTACAAAACAAGAAATCCTTATAGTTTCGCCATGTCCGTCCGTCTGTCCGTCTGTCCGCAGCTTAGATCAGAGACTATCAGTGCTAGAAAGCTGTAATTTGGCATGTATATACATATTAGTAGAATGTCAACAAAGTCGTAGAATAAATCGATGCCACGCGATGTCTGGTCACACCTTAATTAACACACGAATTAACTCAAAGAGGGTTCACGTCAGGCAGGCGGCCGCTTTAAAAACATAATCCAAATCCTCTTCGCAACATTTTTGTCAACATGTTGTGCCGTGCGGAACCCACAATAAGTGGGAAAAAGAAAAGAAAATGATGATGATGATATTAGCGAATTAGCATCTGGTCACACAAGTTTAGAACAAGAAGACATTTTAGAAATTAGATGTATCAATGAGTCGTTCACATATTAAACTGTGCTTTACAAAGAATAAAGGCGACAGAGTAAAGGGGTCGGCAGTAAGGGTTCTGCAGTCTAGGGCCCTTCAAATAATACAGGTGAACGCGTAGAGAGGGAGCGTGTCGATAGAAATTGAGAATTCATGGATCATCTTCTTTAAGAGACAAAACTATTGATTTTTACACGAGTATTTATGACGACCTTTAATTTATTTCATTAAAAAAAAGTTGGAACGAGGAACAACCGTAATTACTTTTGACAATCATCGATGTTCGTAACCCTACTTACAAATCAGTTCAAACTATATTCGAAACGATGTAACTTTGAAACGAATATTGTTACGAAATTAAAATAAATACTTAGATGAAAATTAGTGTTTCCAACGAGCAATATTAAAATTAAAATAATTAAAAATAAATAGGATCACGACTGTAATCCCCGAGTAATAGTAGACATACTTGCAGATCTCAAGGCGCTTAGAGCCTCGAAGATGTCTAAAGAGAGATGTCATCAGAGGCACGCTCAAACATTACATTTGGCACTTGCCCACATTTTGTAGTAGTTAGCAATTCATATGTTGGTTTGCAAACTCATCGCTTTATAAGATGACAGGTTTCCTCACGATGTTTTCCTTACCGTTTTCGCGCATTATTAGTAGTATTATTTTCACCGACATCGTCCCCACCCTAGTCCACTCAACCCGTGCACAGGCGCGGCAAGATTTTTTCTGCTTACGTCGTTTAAAAAAAAAGAAAAAAGGTCACGAGTCCAGCCTCTGTTTCGGTAACCGCGGACTATAATTCTGACGGCCTCATTCACTAGCACCGGTTTCTGACGTAGGGCAAGAGCGCTGGTTGTGGCCACTAAAAACATTTTAATTTTCAAATAAACGGTTTATATTGAAAAAAAAAAAAAGATTTTAAACAACATAGAATAGAGTATTTATTTATATCTCTAAGGTTAAGCACAGATTTTGTAATAGGCAACATTAATGTAATGCTGTGTGCATTACAAGCAAATCTTTTATTTATTCATTATTCATATTTAAATAGAAAAATCGGGAAATCATTGTGGGCAAAAAAATCACAATTGTCAAACTGACACTTTTAACGAGAAGGCAGGTATCCACACTCACGCGTATGTGTTTACGGGAGTTCTCGCCGTGAGTGTGATAGCCCTATTCGTTCGAACTCGTGCTAAGCCCACGGCCCCATTTTCAGTTGCAAATTGCAACGGTGTCTGCTTTTAATTGCTACGTTTTATATGTCGGCTGTTTTAGACCTCCGGCTTGTTCATTGTATAGCTGGTCTTGGTGTCCTGATGTGACAACCTCCGTGACTGAGTACTGAGTGGTGGACAAGTATAGGTTGCAATTCTGTTGTCTCGACAAACTGACTGAAATTTCGTAAAATACATAATATTCAAATAAATAGGATCACGACGATGCAATCCACAAATATGGTAGGCATCCTCTCAGATCCTTGAAGATGTCGCAAGGGGTTAGTCATAGGCACATCCAAATATTACATTTAGCACTTTCCCAGATTTTGCTGTATTTAGCAATCCAATCGTCGCCGCTTACTTAGAATACTAACTGGTTTCCCATCGTTATAAGCACGTGTTAATGCGCATATAAATTTTACAAAGAGATTAATCCATTGATGCACGTCCGGCATTCGAACCCACGACCTTCAAACTGAAAGTCGTGGTACTTCCCACTCGGCCAATGTGCATTTAATATATTATGTGAAATGTTTGGTTTTTTGTATGGGCTGAGTCTACCCGGATAAGACGAAAAAAGTTATAAAATTGCATTATCTTGAAAACCATCAAACTTAAAAAGAAAACTGTCTATAATTTACTTAACTAGTATGATTATCTAGCGAAATATATAAAAATTAACTGTTTAGCTATTCATAGTTTTGATTAAAAACGAAACTAGTGTTTTTGAAAAGCCAACTTTACTATCTATAACTAACTATAGAGAAAAGTTTCACCAATCGTGTTTCTGTCTGTAATTTATCTAGATTATATCATTAAATTATCTTTGTCATAAAAAACAAAACTGTATGTTTTGCAGTTATTAAGAAAAAACGATTCTGTATTCATCAAAAACTTTTATTACTCGTCTTAATTATAATACAAACTCTTACTCATACTCTTGTACAACCAGTGATGACATTCCTGTGACCTTTTCCTCCCACCAATGTTCCTAAAGTGACGCTTTGTTGTCCAATAACCACCATTTTGAATCTGATCATGTCTGTCACGGTTCATTGTGGCTTCTGATAAAGTCACTATTCATTGCTAGTTCCTAAATAAATATATTTTCAAAGTCAAAGTCAAAAATACCTATTATCTATATAATATAGTGTCAAAGATCCGGTTGTGGCGCCTACCCCGGTTATGGTCAGTTTTCAATTTTGGCAGTCAATAACTAAGCATAGCAAACAAACTTGTTTAAAATTTATTAGTAAATACAATTATTTGTCTATGGTCCGATTTGATTAGTGACAGGTGTGTAATGCGTTATAACTCTAGATTTGATTGACCACAACTAAATATTTCCCGTTTTGTTTATTAAAATATGAATGAATAATAATAAAATAAATATCGCATGTTAAAAAACCTTTGCTTAACCTAAGAGATTATTATATATAAATTATAAATACTCTATTCTATGTTGTTTAAAAATCGTCGTTTTATTTTATTTTTTTCAATATAAACCGTTTATTTGAAAATTAAAATGCCTAAAACCAGCGCTCTCACCCTACATAACGAGTATATTTTAATCTGAATCTCGGAAACGCATGCAACGATTTTTATAAAATTTTATATGATGTTTTCAGGGGCGATAAATCGATCAAGCTAGGTTTCATTCTTAGAAAACGTCATTTTATCCGTGTTTTCAGACAATGAAAGAAGAGCATAGCTCGGCCACCCAGGTACTTTCAATAAAATCACAAGGATCATTTTAAAACTTCTTCGGAGCTAGGTGAAGCTTTGACTGTTCCTCGCGACCAAGCCTGGAACAGCAAGCAAAACAAAAAAATGATTTTTATTTCATTTCAAATAACAAGCTTATATAAAACCGTGAGGATCGTGTTGACCGAGTGGGAGGTATTTTCAATCCGAAGGTTGTGGGTTCGAATCCCGGCTGTGCATCAATTAATTTTTAAGTTCGAAAAACTACACTAACTACACAGAGTTACTTTCACATTTATAATATTAGTATAGCTATAATATCGCGCAGTTTGAAGGCACCTTGAAATGGTTTGTTTATTTTCTGCGCGGCCCTTATTCCTTTGAAGTGTCCACGCCTGTGTTTGTGATATAAATTTATGACTTCTGGGAACATGATCCAACTGACATTTCAGTTGCACAAACACACAAGTGCTGATCTGCTCAGCTGAGACGTGAGTGGAGGTTCGATAGTTCGATTCCGCAGTGGAGCACGCCTGCATTAAAATTACATGATTTTATGGGGTTTCGTACCCAAAGGGTAAAAACCAGACCCTATTAGGTACTAAGACTTCATCTGTCTTATCTGTTACAAGGCTCTCATGAACCGTGATAGCTAGACAGTTGAAATGTTCACAGATGATGTATTTATGTTTTTATAGATAATGGCACGGAACCCTTCATGCGAGTCCGCCTCGCGCTTGGCCGGTTTTTATAAAAAATGCCCTTCTATAAGTACAACCTTTGGAGATAGCACCGGATTTATCTTCAACAAAAGAAAAATAAATTGCACTCCATTATTTTAGCACCGATATGATAAAAGCAGCTAAACTCGAAAAAGCGGGAAGCGAAAAAAAAAACAATATGGCCGACTCATAAATCATTCGTCTGACGGACGCTTGCATTAATGATTTCGAATGCGCTTGTGCGTCTGTCTGTATTGTGGGGACGTCCTTTCCTAAGCTCATTACCGACATCAAACCTGTATAGACTAGCGGTCTGCCCCGACTTCGGGTGCACTAATAAAGATTAAAGGTAAATTTCTGATACCTTAACATTATTGCAATTTTCGTAGGGACCCCTACTTTTTTACCTCTTTTTTTAAAATAAAATATAGTTTTTTTAGTAGTAATGTAGATCTTAACGGTAATATAATTTTTGAAATTGGTCTTGTGTTTTTTTTTTAGCTTATGCACTATAAACAAAAATACAAATTTTACCTCAATAATATCTGATCAATATATTTTGTTCTATAATGCAGAGAATATATTTTATACCTATTATATATATTTATTTTTATTTTAAAATAAATGCTTTATACCAGTTTATTTTTTTTTATTAAAACGACGATTTTTTAAAAACATCGAAAAGAGTAAGTATTTAATTTTATCCATCTCTTAGGTTAAGCAAAGGTTTTGCTGTGTGTTGTGTGGTTTTGCAGGTGTGTGGATGATTCAAATGTATATAGACAAAACGGGAAATATCTAGATGTGGTCAATCACATCTAGAGGCATAAGTTATGCCGCATAACGCATCACATCTGTCACTAATCAAAATGGAGCATAGACAAAGAATTATATTAACTAAAGATTTTAAATATGTTTGTTTGATATGCTTAGTTATTGACTGCGAAAATTGAAAATGACCAAAACCACCACACCACTACCGGGTCTTTGACCCTGTTTGATTTTAATTTGAATCTTCTTTTGATCTGAAAGTGTTGGCTTTATAGAAGTTAGAGTAAGTACCGCCAGCTAGAGGCCCTTCCCCGCATTTTATAATGGATGACAGCTTTTCAAAAAACCGGCCAAGTGCGAGTCGTACTCGCGCACGATGGGTTCCGTACCATCTATAAAGAACCGGCCAAGTACGAGTCAGACTAACGCACGAAGGGTTCCGTACCATTATCTATAAAAACGGCAGAAAAATCATGTTTGTTGTATGTTTTTAGTATTTGTTGTTATAGCGGCAACAGAAATACATCATCTGTGAAAATTTCAACTATCTAGCTATCACGGTTCATGAGATACAGCCTTGTGACAGATAGAAAGACGGACAGCGGAGTCTTAGTAATAATCCCGTTTTTACTTCACTTTGGGTACGGAACCCTAAAAAGTCCGAACGTTTCTGACCCCACTAACTATTATTTATTCTGCGTTAAAAGCTTTGTATTCATAAGCTTAGGAGGCCTGTAAATGTAGACAGTGAGCCGCCGGCATAATCCTGTGTTATGCCGTAACGAGCCAAGAAAAAAATCGTAAAAAAAAAAATCCGTTTGTCTTTTGATAACAACTCGTAGATAGCTCGAGGGCGCTCTTTGATTTTGTTAAAGATTCTTTATAGGATTAACTTACACGTGTAATTCTTTTGAATAAAATTGTTTGTCAATGTCATATAGCCGTGTTGGTCGAGTGGGAGTTATCTCAACTTTCATTTCGAAGGTCGTGGGCTCGAATCCCAGAGTGCATCAATGGATTTTTCTGTTCGAAAAATTTATATGCACATTAAAACACGTGCTCGAAACGGTGAAGGAAAACATCGTGAGGAAACCAATGAGTATTCTTATAAGCTGCGATGGGCTTGCAACCTGTCACGTATGGAATGTTAACTACTGCAAAATGTGGGCCTGTGCCAAATATAATGTTTGGACTTGCCTCTGACTACCACCACCAGACATTTTCAAAGGATCTAAGCGCTTGGAGATCTGAGCGGATGTCTACCGTACTTGGGGATTACAGTCGTGATCCTATTTATTTTTTATTTGATGTCGTAAGTAAAAGTTAGGTTTCAATAACGGAAAGTTAAAATGACAATATTTTACTAAAGTTTGAGATGTAAAAAGATTACGAACATTATTTTGGAAGTCTTAAATGCTAATTTTCATGATGCCGCTGGTGATACAGTTTTCGGTTGTTGTAATGGCACTGCGTAGACGAGGTGGGATGTGATGTGAGGGACTTTCGAGAAAAAGGTCGTGGGTTTGTCGTATAAATTTACAAAACATCTGCAATAGGATGTAATTAAAATAATTTTCTATGTCTCAATTATAACCGACAAAAAAAGAGATCAAAAATTTTACCTTGATTGTAGATTGATGTGTAGAGAATAGTCTAAAGTTGGTCCTATTTAAATTGTAGGTAGCATTAAAACTTCCTGCATAAAAATAAAATAACCGGTCAAGTGCGAGTCGGACTCGCGCACGAAGAGTTCCGTATCGTCTGTGAAAATTTCAACTGTCTAGCTATCACGGTTCCTGAGATACAGCCCTGTGACAGACAGACGGGCAGCGAAGTCTTAGTAATAGGGTCCCGTTTTTACCCTTTGGGTACGGAATCCTAAAAAAGCAAATATCGTCGGTTTTTAAAAGGTTATTATAATTGTTCTGTTAAAACTCAAGTCACTTGCCCAATGCCCACCCACCGCGGAATACTAATTAATTCGCTAATTCCTTTTTAATAGGACGTTCCTTATCAAAGACTTAATTGCTCACTACGATTACTCTGTTAAGTAGGATTTAAAGTGCTTGTATTTTTTCATAATTTTTTATCTCGAATATTACTTCTCGCTACTTTGCTTACTTGAACTACTTTCTTTATTAAATATTTCTCTGTAAAATCTTTCTTCAAAAAACCAGCCAAGTGCGAACCAACTTGCGAACCGAGGCTTCCGTAAAAACTTTTATATCGTTCGTCAAAAAGCCAAAATAGAAATTAGGATTCGAAGATTATTCAGTTTAAAGTTAAAAAAAATTTAAACTAAAGAAAAATTGGTTAATAAGTACTTATTACTTTTTTTTTTGGTCTGTGTGTCGCATGTCGCGTGACGGTCGGCCGCGGAGTAGGGATAAAGTGAAAGGCGTTCGTCAGAGCAGCCGAGGCCAATATGGCGGCGTCTATAGTTCCATCAGCTGACCGTGTAATGTATAGACTAAAAGTTTCACTTTTACCACATAAAACCACACAATTCCTTTTTTCTTTGTTTGTGCTGATTTTCATTATTCTAGGTCAACGAAAACTACCCTTACCTTAATATCCTGTAGGTTTGGATTTACTTGCGAGTGAGCAAAATATATCGCTATAAATCTTGTAAAGCACGTGTTTTTTGCACATAATTGTTACGACTATAAAAAATATAGGTACGCGACCAGGGCCCGAATCAAACCGTTAGTAAAAGTGCCTTCCACGGTTTCGAGGCACAATGAAAACTTGCAAATACCTTAAAACACCTAAAAACTTGAAGTCCTCCATCTAAATATGAATCTTTATTCAAATTGGTAATCTCGTATGCCCTTAGAATAATGAAACAAGCATTTTCTCATTTAATTTAAAATCAAGCGAGGTAAGGACAAAAATAATAAGTTACTGGCTCCCTCTTGCAAACGCGCACCGCCTCGGGTGAGTTGAGTATGATGAAACAAAAATACCGGCAAAATGGAGTGCAGTAATTACTGCATTAGCTGGCCCTTTTACTGTCATAGTCCGGGAGCCCACGTCACATTTCATTTTCCGTCTAAATAAGTTTTTTTTAAATATATTTTTAAAATCAAGCTTCACTACATAGTATAAAGCAAAGTCGCTTCCCGCGTCTGTATGTATGCTTATATCTTTAAAACTACACAACGGATTTTGATGCGGTTTTTTTTAATAGATAGAGTGATTCAGGAGGAATAATCAGAATAATCCATTTATTGGTAAAAACTATTACACGTCAGAAATCTTATTACATATTATAATATCATTAAATATAATTCAATCGATTGTTTTAATATAGCAATAGTATAATAATTGAATAAATATACTTAAAAAATAAAATGCTTAAATTATTGCAATTTGCATATAAAATCTTCAACATTATAGAACATATTATAGAATATATTAGAGAACCACTGATAATTTTAAGATTTCTAATATGAAGTCGTAAAACTATCTGTCCCCCAGCGAAGCGGGCACGGGTCAGCTAGTTTATTATATTCTACGGCTCTGGTACTCGTCAAGACAATTCCAACGAGCCCAAACACGACGTAGTTATGTTGTATAGTTAGGCAGTTCCTATGGCTCCATTCGAGCTCCATCATCAGATCAGCTAGCAAGTACCATAATTTTATATTGTCATTAGAGATTGATAGGTATGCAAAGTTTTCAGACTATTTACTTACTGATGTTTTCCGTTGAACAGCTCCTGAATCCATCATCAGATCAGCTCGCTGTCACCATTATATTGCAATCGGATGAAGATAACTGCTTCGAAATTGAGTTGCAAGATTCCACTTTAACAAACATAATTACAATACATAACATATATTGCAAGTTAAATAAAAGCTTTTAAAAATATTATCACGACAATCCGCAAGTGCGGTAGACGACACTCTCCTAGATATTAGCTATATAGATAAACTCTTCATTGCAAACAGAGAAAACGAATAGTAAATAACAACAAACATAAGTTTAACTATATAGACAACAATCAATCAATACAGATCTTCAGGCACTTAGATCCTTGAAGATGTCTAACCTCCGTATTCAGGAACGACACTATGTGAACACGCACCCACAGTGGACGAAAACTTTTTTCATAATCATCACACAGTGTGCCTTTAGTCACACTATGCAGTGTCGCACAACACATAAAGTGATGTTTATGCAAAAAGATTTCGTTCACTGTGGGTGCGTGTTCTCATAGTGTCGTTCCTGAATACGAGGGTCAAACAATAATAAATAAATTTTGGTTGTCAGCTGCAAAGCATTATCTTTGAATATTTACAATCTAATAAATAAATAATTGTAAATAAATTAATACTTGTAATACATTATAATTATAACACCCAGACACAGAACAAACACCAATGTTCATCTCACGGTTGTCCTGGGGAAGGAATCGAACCCACATCCTATAGTGCAGAAGACAGAGCTACCAACTGAGCTGTGAGAGTCAATTGAACTGTTTTCTTTGCTGAATGTGATATTTTTAAACGGCCACGGTTTTAGGTTATTTTGTTACGTTTTCTCTGAAATTTAAACCGAGTTTTATAAAGTAAAAAATACATCAAGGACCAGCGACGGAAAGAAGAGTTTTTTAAAATAAATTCGTTGACGGGCTCGAGAGCAGATATTTTTATGTGTGAAATAACAAAGATTTTTACTGGAATCGGTTGTGTTTTTAGGGTTCCGTAACCAAAGGGTAAAAACGAGACCCTATTACTAAGTCTGTTCGTCTGTCCGTCTGTCCGTGTTTTCGTATGTCCGTCTGACCGTTTGTTTGTCACAGGGCTGTATCTCATTAAGAGGGGGCTATTAGCTAGAAAAAAATCGGATTTCACCCGCGCCCTTGCCTCCCCCGAATCGCGTAGTACCACGAGCTGCCGCCGGCCGCCACGGCGCGCCGCGGCCCGCTCGCGCTTTACGCGGCTCTACCACAAAATAAATAAAGTAGCTTGACGCACTATTTGTAGGTACCTAATAAATATTCTGTTGACCATATTTATATTAGTACACCTATTTGTCTGTTTATCTGCCTACAACGAAAACAGAGAAAATGTATACCTAAATAAAATTTTATTATTACAACAGAATACTAAAGGACCATAAAAAGTTATAATACTAATAAAATAAATAGGATCACAACTGTAATCCCAAAGAACGGTATTCAAACTCTCAGATCTCAAGACGCTTAGATCCTTGAAGATGTCTAAAAGGGGTAGTCAGAGACACGTCCAAACATTAAATTTGGCACGATACCCATATTTTGCAGTATTTAGCATTCAATACGTCACAGGTTGCAAGCCTATCGCCGCTTATATGAATACCTACTAAGTGGTTTCCGCACGATGTTTTCCTTCACCGTTTTGAGTAGGTACGTGTATGCGCTATAACTTTTTCGAACAGTTGAACAATTAATTGATGCACGGCCTAGATTCGAACTCACTACCTTCCGATGAAAATTCGAGGCACCTCCCACTCGACCAACATGGCCAACTATAAATTTATCAAAATCAAAATTTTCGAACAAACAATAATTACCTTACTGTTTTATAAAAGTTTCATCGAATATTTATTTGGCAGTTTCACCATTTACCCTTTATCAAAATAGCACATAATGCTCAAAAACGGTAATATCCGAACTTATTATTTTGACGAATAGCATATTATTTTATGTACTATTCGAATAAAAAAAACCGTTGGCCACTCACGATCTTCAGATGGAAAGTTGAGGTACCTTTCACTCCGCTAACACAGTCAACTACAAATTTACCAAAATCAAATTTTCGAACAAACAATAATTTTATTATTCTGCTGTTGCTTGGCCGATAAATATTTCATCGAATATTTATTTGGCAGTTTCACTATTTACCCTATATCAAAATAGCACATAATGCTCAAAAACGGTAATATCCAAACTTATTATTTTGATGAATAGCATATTATAATAATTTCATAATTTTCATTTATTCATTTGTAAACACAGGTATAATAATAATATAAGATGGTAAATAAAAAATCAAGAGTCTCTGCATTTTGCCTGGCGGCGTACAAACATTGTTTTTATGGGGAACATTGTATTTAATATAATTAATAATAAAGAAAAAATGTCAAAAATAAAAAAAAATATAAAGGAATAGAAATTGTGTTACAAGTCATAAAAATATTGATTACATGTCATAAGAATATTGATTAAATTTAGTCTACTTGAAATTAAAATTATTCATCTAACTGTAACTTATCATTTAAAAATTCTTGAGTGCTGTAGTATGCTCTTTCAAGTAGCATTTGTTTTAGTTTTGCCTTAAACACAATCAGACTGGAAATATCTATGATAGACTTAGGGAGTTTATTATAAATACGGGCAGCCATACAGACAACACTTTTGTTATAAAGGGCGGTTTTATTGCGAGGAAAACAAATTTTTACATTGTGGCGTTTACTGTTACGCTTCCTATGTACCTACTATTCGAATAAATAAAAATCATTGGCCACTACTCACAACCTTCAGATGGGAAGTCGAGGTACCTCTCACTCCGCCAACACAGCCAACTCAAATTTACCAAAATCAAAATTTTCGAACAAACAATAATTTTATTATTCTGCTGTTGCTTGGCCGATAAATATTTCATTGAATATTTTATTTGGCAGTTTCACCATTTACCCTATATCAAAATAGCACATAATGCTCAAAAACGGTAATATCCGAACTTATTATTTTTACAAAAACCATATTATGTACTATTCGAATAAAAAAAACCATTGGCCACTCACAACCTTCAGATGGAAAGTCGAGGTACCTCTCACTCCGCCAACACAGCCAACTTCAAATTTACCAATATCAAAATTTTCTAACAAACAATAATTTTATTATTCTGCTGTTGCTTGGCCGATAAATATTTCATCGAATATTTTTTTGGCAGTTCAACCATTTGCCCTATATGAATATAACACATATATGCTCAAAAACGGTATGCAATATCCGAAATAAATAAATCAAATTCGTGAGAAAGGACTTTTCGATATTCGAATGAAGAAATACAAAAAAAACTTAAATATGCGTTTCTTTAATTGTATCGAAAAGCATAAATATTAAATGTCAAGTAATTATGAAAATGATAATTTATTTTTCATACAAACTTTAGCACCCCTTTCATAATGCAGTTCCCAGTTTTAGGGACCAGTGGCTTGACTGTGCGGTGCGTTGATATTCAGTCAGTCAGTCAGTCAGTAACGTAAGAGTTTTATAAAAGGTGGTGAGGTTCAATTATTGAAAACCCGTGCCTGATTTTTTTTTTATTAGTTATAGCGTCGTCGTTATATAGATAGTTATAATCACGACAGTAACTATTTATAATCATAGTTTTCCCTTACCTTCTACTAGTTTGAATCAATTGGGATTCATTTTCATTTGTTTTCTTCTTTGATCTAACAATAAACCAGTAATATGATATTTGTGAATTTTTAATTGTCTAATAAAATAACATTTGTACCAATTGTAATGAATATTTTCGACGAAATGAAAATCCTACAAAATTATTTTCGGTCAAACGTGAAAATAATCACAACTGTAATTTGTTATGAAAGTTTTCTCTTACCTTTCATTTGTTTCGAAATCGAGGATCGATAGGTATTCATTTTCATATATTTTCTACTTTGATCTAAAAATAAACACAATATCGACCGAGAGGATGCTTTATAAACAAGTAGGTAGGTACAATATAATCTTGGTAGGTACGCTCGTTTTCTAAAATTTTGCATAGCTAATAATTAGTGATCGGACATTTGGGTGCATATTTACCTAAAGTTCATTTAGTCTATTTCCGGCAAAAGCTAAGAAAGTATGAAAGCGGCTTCAAATTTGTAATTTATGTATATTTTTCTGTCTCACTCACTCACAGTAACTTCACACTCGTTTGGATATACATAAGCTGTTTGTCCGGTCGCTAACTACCCCTTTCAATAAAATAATACTATTTCTACAAAGCGCCATCTATATTAGCCAATAAATAACTTGAGGTAAGTAAATCCAATTATTACAGTTTTTGCATACTAATTACAAACTAGTAACTACTATCCATTGATCCCGGAAACGCGGGATTTTTTTAAAGAAGTGCTCTCCATACTAGTATAGCCAATCCGCAAAGTTTAGATAAATAAACATCAGAATATCCGACCACTAGCAATAATATCAGTAGAAACTCCCGCGACTTTGTTCGCGTGAAGTTATAATCTAGCAAGCTTCGCTGCACTGCACCGCTGGTTGTATTTGGAGAATTTATTTCTTAGTGCGTAAGGTAGGTACCTACCTACCTACTAAAAAGGAATAAACCCTCAAAATTTAAAGTTTTTGGAATCAGTCGCTTAGACTGCGCGGTGCGTTGATATGTCAGTCAGTCAGTCAGTAGGTAACGTAAGAGTTATATATAAGTACTAGCAGACCCGCGATTGACGAAAGACGAAGTTCTGACAAAACAGTTCAGAAATGCGTTGCTATGACAACTAAATGTTTTCAGTCTGAGATGATTTAGATGAAGCCGTGTTGGCCGAGTGGGAGGTACCTACCTCGACTTTTTCGGTCGTGGGTTCGAACCCCGGCGTGCATCAATGGATTTTCTCTGTTGGTGAAGGATAAGCTCTGAACATCAGTCGTATTTAAAGAATACCTACCTTTTTCATAGTACCTACTCACGTACCTAATATTATAGAATGTATGTAGGTATCCTATTCTCTAAATTAGAATGGTGTTCAGAGCTCTGGCAATGAAAGCCAACGGATGAATAGGATTATTACGAAATAAGCCTGCAGGTTGGTAGGTACCTACCTATAGGTACCTACCAACCTAAATGAAATTATCCGTGTGTCGCTCGCGAATGAATCTTTCAAATACACAAAGTACCTACCTACCTACCTACTTCAGTTATGTTTGACATTTGGTAGATTGGTAGGTAGGTACCTACCTAGATTAGGTAGGTACCAACACTAAACCACAACTAGACATAAAAACGACATACCTACTATTACCTACTTACCATACTATAACTACCTACCTAGGTCTATCTATCTATCTGATACCAATAATTCAATTTTCATACAATTGTGCGAGATGTTTTTATTGTTGTACCTACCTACCTACCTAGGTACTTACCTAAACCTAAGTCACATCACGTTGCTAGTAAAAAATATGAAGCGTAGATTAGGTTCAATGCGTTTCCCACGGCTTTTGTAATTTTTTTTTGTTTGATTTTTTACCCATGGTTAAGTTTAAAATTACGAAACCGCTCTGGAGAAAAGTAGCACAGGTCCGTCTAGCAACGCGGATCGCCGCGGAATGAGTATGACTGCGAAGCAAAATACGCGAATAGCAAGAAAAAAGAGTGCGGCATGAAGTTACCGATGCTCGGAATTAAATAGCGTAAGCGACATTTAGAAAAAAATAATTATGTAAAAGAAATGGCTTTAAAAAAAAAACTGCTAGACTATTCAATTTATAATTTATTTAGCAATATTTATGATAAATATCATATTGAATTGCCTTATGGTTTAGGATATTTTTGGGCAATTCTTGATTTTCAGAGATGTGTTTGGCATTTTTTCTTAACAAGGTTTTTATTAAATTTTTATTTTTGATAAAATAATTTTGACGCTTATATACCTGAGAATCTTCCATATAAATTTCAATTCCATACATCATTCACGATAAAAATTATTTGGGCTTCAACCATTGCAAATTTGGTTGTTGCTCAGCCTTAACCGTGATAGCTAGACAGTTGAAATTTTCACAGATGATGTATGTCTGTTGCTGCTATAACAACAATTACTAAAAACAGAATAAAAAAAATCTCCTATACAACAAACGTGTTTTTTGCCATTATTATAGATAACGGTACGGAACTCTTCGTGGGCGAGTCACTCGCACTAAGCCGGTTTTTTTCAATAAATAATTTTCAATAATTCCAACTCCTACACTATATGTCATTAGCAGAGCTTTCCTAGCACGGGGGAAGAAAGTAACATGATATTGTTCATATTCGCTCCTTTATGGATAAATTAATACCTACCTATTAGTGGTACGACAATGCTTCGAAAGTCACCTTCACGGAGGTGTAGGTGCTCTTTGTTCATTGACCTTTTAAAATCCTGAATCCTGTATGACATATCTATCGTGCTTTTATTTGATTTTCGTGATAATGACCCGTGTAAAAAGCTATAGTTATATCGTGGTTGTTAATCATTTTAACTAATACGACTAATTACTACGTTTTTCCCTTGCATTACGAGATCCTGTCTCGAAACGTCAGAAAAAACCTTGGTAATTAACCGTATTTGTAATTAATAAGACATATCTAATTATTTTAAAATTATCTCCTTTTTAAATTTATCGAAATCAGTTCACCGGTTTTTATAAAAACAAATAATATAGAATAACTAGGATAGTAGTATCTACCTGAACATTTATCTACTAGATAATCTTTGGTTACTGACTGTTTGACTGATCTAATAACGCACAGCCTAACCGCTGGTCCTAGAAACTTGACATTTGGAGGGTGTATTCCTTTTGGTGTGTTGACCACGAAGAAATTTCCGAAATTCAACCCCTAAGGGGGTGCAGCGGGGGTTGAAGTCTGTTTGAAAATAACTCCACGTGAACTAAATCGCTAAACTGTGGACCATCAACCGCGGAGCAGGGCCTAAGTGGTCTGTGGCTAGGGTTGTAGTAAAGGAACCTCATGACGACCCGAGCCGTGTTTAGGAGTGCTTTGTGTCTGATCTGACCCTTAATCTTGATCTCCTTGTCCACAGACGCAGCCTCCAGACGCCGCGAATGATTCCAAAAAGCGTTTCACCATTCAACACGCGAAGGACTCCTGTCAAACTGAAGTTTGGCGACATAATATCAGTATTATGTGATAGACGGTGTCCAGTGTAGTGTTTTGTAGTATCCATTTTGTGTTGCGCCATGGCCGCCATCTTGGATCTGTGTCGCGTGCGGCTCGGCGCTGTTTTGGCGCGAATTGGATTGCTGCTCACGCTGGCTGTTTATTCTTCTTATGGTGAGTTTTTTTATTTATTTGTGGGTTGTAGTAGTTTCTTTTATTTTACAGTCGATATTATTATTCACAACTGCGTACCGCTGTAGAATTAACAAATGTTGTGTTAAGTATAGTTATTCTGCTATTCGGGAATCCAACAAACCAAAAATCATGAATATCTGTTAAGCGGTTCTCGAGTTATAAGTGTTTGAACAAACCCGATTTTGTTTTATATAGTAGAGAGATAGATAGAATTTAATTAATTAGGTTACTTATATCCGCCATGTGACAACGAATTAGTAGGTACAAACAATGTCCGGCGTCCTGCATCTCGTCAGTCACTAACGAGCTCAGGGAATGTTGTAACATAAAATAAAATAAAAAATAAATAGGTAGCATCACGACTGTAATCCCCAAGTACGGTGGACGCCCTCTCAGATCTCCAGGCGCTTAGATCCTTTGAATATGTCTGGTGGGGGTAGTCGGAGGTACGCCCAAACATTATATTTGGCACATGCCCACATTTTGCAGTAGTTAGGTTAGATATTGTAACATCTCTAGATTAAATATTGAATCAGTATTGGTAGCATAGATATAGCTTACCTATGAGAATACTTCTTGAATAATCTAAAGACAGTTCTAAAACGTAGGCTAGTTTTTTAGGGTTCCGTACCCAAAAGGTAAAAACGGGACCCTATTACTAAGACTTCGCTGTCTGTCACAGGGCTGTATCTCATGAACCGTGATAGCTAGACAGTTGAAATTATCACAGATTATATTTGTATTCTGTTGACGCTATAACAACAAATACTAAAAATAGAATAAAATAAATATTGAAGTGGGGGCTACCATATAACAAACGTGATTTTTTTGCCGTTTTTATAGATAATGGTATGGAACTCTTCGTGCGCGAGTCCGACTAGCACTTGGCCGGTTTTTTATAGATAATTAGCCGACCCGTGATAGACGTTGTACTGTCAAATTTTAATAATCGCATAGGAAAAAGCAATTTCAGGCAACTTCTAATTTTTTCCCCACAAACCTGGTACTGGTAAAATAAATTACGTATTTTGGTAGAATGCGTATCATTCATTAGTCAAAACTGCGTTGCTATGACGACTAAATGTTTTTAGTCTGTGATGTGAGATTGTTGCACACCATAATCTATACCATCTATACCAAAATCATCCTTTTTGCGTTTTTTTATCATTTAGGGGTTGTTTTTCGGATTATAAGTTCCCCTTTATTTATTCTGATTTTTTATATACTACAGCAACTTTCATCTTAATCCGTTTTGTCGTTTATTTTTGATTAAGGAACAAACATAGCAGCCTTAACACAAATTTTCGCATTTATAATATTATTATATTACGATGTCGGACTCGCACTTGGCCGGTTTTTAACGATCTTGCGTAAATTTAGAAAGTATGTAAAAAGGTGTTGACTAAAATGAAATTTTGACTTTTTTTGCATCACAAAAAAAACGTTATTTAAATATTCTTTTTTAAGAACTTCCATTTTGAGGTTCCGCTAATTTAGACTTTAATGTAAAGGAATAAGAGCGATCGTATTTTAGGAAGTTTAAACTTTAGGCGGACACTACAGAATTACCACCAATAACTCACCCCTTAAAGTGTGTGCGAGAAACTATCTCTATGTAAACGAGGCTTAGGATGAGTTTCCACCTAAGCGGAGCTGTGCGGAGCGAACACGGCACTCGACAGTTTAAAACTCGAATATTTCATCTTGAGCTGTGGTTGGTTCTCGCCGCACAGTTTAGCGCAGCTCCGCACAGCTCCGCTTAGGTGAAAACTCACCCTTAACAGCCAGTGTTTAGACTCCGGCATGTATAAAGCGGTTTGTGGGCTGGGTGAAGCGGTTCCAAGAAGGTTAATTGCTGTATAATTGTGGCTGTAACTACCTTAATGCTGCAAGTCGGGACGGATTTGCTGATGTTTTCACTTTAGCGGTTCTTTCCCGGACACATTAAGCCAGTTCTTGCGTTACTGACTGACTGACTGACTGACTGACTGACTATTTATATATATTTCAGTAACCTATGATTCACACTATCTTGATTAGTAAACATTACTATAGATTCATACACGGGTCTTTATCATCGGAGTCTGCCCGCGACCATGGCTATGTAGACATAGTCGAAACGTCGGGAAAATAAATTAAAGGTGATAAAGACCCGTGTAAGAATCTATAGCTAGGATTCACAGTTTTCTTATTGTTGTATTATATTTTAATTTTCATCCAAATCCGGTTCTTTGATGTGATTGAGGCACAAACATCCCAACATCCTCACAAAATTTCGGGTTTAGGATTGTGTTTTTTAAAGTTTTTAAAATGTAATAATTTATTCACGCTAAGGGTCAAAGCATGCGACATCTTTATTTAGTCGGTTAAAACCCCGGTTCCCACATTTAGGGCTATTACCATAACAAAGGAGTTATTCATGCTGCTTTAATGTGTTTTAGATGAGGTGTCGAACAAAAAACATTAAATTATACCTGTTGTATAAAATGCAATTGAGAAGTGTAGCGTGCAGGCTTTTTATAGCTTAGAAATATAAGTTTTTACTCGAAAAATATTTTTTAAAGCTTCTATAACTACTGAAAAATGTGAGTATTGTGGAAAACATAATGTTTGAAAGTGCTTCTGACTGCCTTTAGACATCTTCATGAATCGAATCGAGATCTGGGAGTATGTCTGCCTAACTTGGGGATTACAGTTCCAAGATTATCGTGATCCTAATGGGGGTAGTCAGAAGCATGTCCAAACTTTATTTGCCACATTTAGACATTTAGACATTTATGGATCTGAGTGCCTGGAATCTCGAGAAGTCTACCGTAACGTAAGTACTAGGAGATTAAATTCGTGATCTTGTTTCACGGTTTTTACAATATTTAATATACTTTAGAGTACGTATACTTTCTTCGTACTCTAAAGTATATTTATACTTCAAAGTATTTTTCCAAAAATTCACCGCATAGGTCTAGGTGCTGGCTAGCTCTTTTAATCTCGAATACTTTTGGTTACTACTCGGTTTTTCAACCTGGTATTTATTTAAGGTGGTATTTGTCAGACCTAGTTCTTGAAAACACTAGTAACGATCTCTAATTTAGCCGTATTCTTATTTAAAATGGTTTCCTCCCGTAGTAATAATAACTTTACTACTACAGTCAGTCCCATTTCACCCCCCCATTATTCCAAGTGTACACTCACCTGGCAACATTTCTCTACTGTCAAATGTCATAACTTTTTAACCAGAGACAACGCAAATTAATCCTAGAGACGTGACGCGCAACTGCGCCTCTAGCGCCGTCTGTCATCGCCGGTGACAGCTCAGGATGATAAAGAGCGTGTGTGTATCAAAGGGGTCTGTACTGGATAATTACTTTTTGAGATGATATGAATTAAAACAGCCCTAGTGTGCTATTACTTAACTACTTATTAACATGTAACGCTAATATATAATACAAATTATTTACAAAATACACAAGAAAAAGTTGAGCCATCTAAAGACCGTTGCAAACAGTCAACTGATCTGATAGGTAGCTCAACTGATCCAGATCACTGCCAGTCGGAAGCGTTTCCAAGATACGGGCGGCGTTGCCACGCTGGACGGGAATACTGATCCGTTGTGCCAAATCCAGCACTCGGATCCAGGAACCAGCACTCGGATCACTATTCGCTTTGAATAGACGCCCTGATAAAATAAAATAAAAACTGGTGAGTCCCGTTCCCCATAGACCCAGGGTTTCGCCCCAATAGGCTCAAACATGTAAGCCCTATCGAGACTTGCATAAACTAACTAGCTACCTACCAGTGCGCGACTTCGTTCGGGTTAAACTAATAGTACAGTTGTTCATCTCACGAAAGCGGATGAGCGGTGCTAGTAGTTGTAATGTGTATTGACACGCGCTTTTGTGTGCGTGACTGATCTGAGCTGGAAAAGAAAACCTAGCAAACCGTCTGAAATGTGATCCTTGTGATATTATTGAAATAAATACAGCACCATCGCGCTGTCATCTGTCACCTCAGTATATAACATTGTAAGTGTCCGTTGAACAGCTCCTTACTCCATCATCAAATCAGCTCGCTGTCATATTATATTATTGTCACCAGAACTAAAGTTGTATGCAAAGTTTCAGCTGAATCAGTTCCCAACATATGGTCGAAAAATAGTTTGCAAATTTTGTAGACAACAAACATACGAACAGTGCAAGTTAAATAAAAGGTTGTAAAAATAGAAATGTATCGTTGACACCCGTTTTAGTTAAGTGGAGTGTTTAATTTATTGAGTCCCGCCGTCCATTATTGGCGCATCTAAATTTGTATTCGTTTTGATGGCTAATAATATCCGTAGCTTTTATTCAATTTATTTGGGTTAAGTAGTTGATTTTTAACACACTTTTCAACAGACGAAAAAATAGGAGGTTCTGAATTTGACATGTTTTACAAATGTTTACTTAATAAAATAATATTGTCCCTTGTTTTTTCGATTCGTCGAAACGAAACATTTTCGTCGGTTTTCTTTTTAGTTTTTTTAAACGAAATTATAATAGACCGATATTATTTATTTTTAACCATATTTCGAACTTAAGGGGCTCCCAGTCGCTGATTGCTCTTTTTCGAAACGAAAAAAAAAAAACTTCTGAACAAGCCACATCTCCTATTTTGATAAGTATATTACTCCAGGTTCCTACCTAGATTTCTATTAAGCTGAAAACATAATAGCAGAAACTTTTTACGATAAAGATATTATTTCAAAATGATACGTTTTAGAATTTATGATCGAAATATTTTATATAACTACTATTAAAATCAACTTGTGATTTATTGTTAAAGATAGGTAATATGTAGATCTAGATTTCTATTAGAATAGGTTTTTGATAAGTAATTATACATAATTTATATCATTAATTTATTCGAAAAGCTAAGGCGGACCACGCGCCGACGTGTGTTTGTCGTCATTGCAGCGGTCGGTAGGATTATTTATCGAAGTGATTAAAGATGGGTACATCTTTATTCACATATACTATACATTATAAAATAGGAGATGTGGCTTGTTCACAAGTATTTATTTTTTCGTTTCGAACAAAAACAATCGTCGACTGGGAGCGCCTTAAATAGCAGCTTTGCCGCTACTCGTAAACTATTGCTGTCATAGTGAAAAATGTTTAAAACATGGTGACACGGCGAACTTCGTAATCGTATCGCTTAAGAATTAACAAATGTTGTGTTAAGTTCCCGTTTCCGTTACCGTTATCGTGGTATCAAACTGAACTCACTGCAAGGTTTTTAATTTTTTTTTCTTATATTTTTTAATGTTTTAATACAATTATAATCCTATTCCGAACAAATACAATTCCAAAAATACAAAAATCATAAAAATTGGTCCATCCATTCTAGTTATGAATGGTGTAACTAACACGTAGTTATGTTGTGTAGTTAGGCAGTTCCTATGGCTACATTCGAGCTCCATCATCAGACCAGCTCGCTAGTACCATAATTTTATATTGTCATTGAAGATTGATAGGTATGCAAAGTTTTATCAAAATCAGACTATTTACTGAAGAGTTCCGTTGAACAGCTCATTACTCCATTATCAGATCAGCTCGCTGTAATCATATTATTGCATTTTCACCGAAGTTTCATAAGTGTGCTAAATTTCAGCTCAATCGGTTGAAGATAACTGCTTTAAAATTGAGTTGCAAGATTCCACCTCGACAAACATGTATATTATAGTAACATAGTTACATAAATACATTGCAGGTTAAATAAAAGCTAACAAAAAATATGGCCGGCACTTACATTTTTGGGTACTTTTTGTATGAAACCTGAATTATCTCCTTTGACAGTTATATGCAGTCCTAGTGTAGAACAAAATATATTGAAAACATTCATGAATGTTTTATATTATATATCTTTAGATTATAGTTGGTAAACAAAACTCCCATTATTGTTCAAAACAAATTCAAAACAACTTCTCATTTGTCTCATTCTATTGATGTAACAAAACTCCGTAAACAATCGCCCCGATTCGGAAGCGCGCTATTTTTATAACACGTCACTGTCAACTGTCAAACTCGATGACAGATGGCGGTAACTGCAGGCCGATGGATAAGGCGGGGATTTGTGAAAATGGCGGCCGTTCGAGGAGTTTTATATTCGAATTTCGAAATTAAGCTTAGAGGCACGTTTTGGCTATTACGAGCGGAAGCTTGTACAGTTTTAAATGTGGTAAGGGGTGCGTTTGTTTGACATTATTTTTTTTATTATTAAACTAGCAGTCCGCCCCGGCGTCTCGCGGGTGTAATAATGATTTTAAATCTATTTCTTACAAGATTTTATTTAACTTGCAATGTATGTATGTAACTATGTTTGTTCGGGTAGAATCTTGCAACTCAATTTTGAAGCAGTTATCCTCAACCGATTGAGCTAAAATATTGCATACTTATATATATAACTCTTTAGTAAATACTTTGATTTAGTAAAAACTTTGCATTCTTGTCAAGTTCCAATGACAATGTTAGTATGATGTGTCAGGTGATAGCGCGCTGGTGCTCGATAGTTTAAATGATTTTACAAAAGTTTATCATTAACAGTTAAAGTAGGGAACCCTATTTTTTTCTAGTGATAAATTTAGCCTATATTACCTCAGAGATAACACAGCATTCATATGGTAAAAAAAAAATTGAAATTAGTCCAGCAATTTTTGAGTTTATTCGTTACAAACATACTAAAACACAATGTTTTCCTTTATAAATAAATTAGTATGGATTTATAAAATGGTTGTTGTTCCGATTAGCAATTACCACATGTTTGTGCTATTAGATTTAGAACATAGAACCCTGAAATCGGAGAAGGGCTTTCCTCTGTAGTGTAAGATTGCACTATAAAAAGAAAAGAAAAGAAAATAGTAGTAAATATTATGATGCTAATCTAATATTAGCTAATTAAAATATTTTATTGTAAAAAAAAAGTAGTGGACATTTTTACACATTGAGCCCCAAACTAAGCAACGCTTGTACTATGGGAAACAGATTACTGATAGAATACATAATATATACTTTTTTTTTTATTTCTTACTGTAACACTCCCCCTTTAAAACCACCAGCCTATAGCCTAACCTACCTACATACTAGCTTACATACTACACACCCACCCGACTTCATCATCCTACTAAATTTTTTGAAATTTAAATATAATAATTTTAATTAATTTATATTATAAGAAGCTAATAGAAACCTATATTAATACCTAGTCATCCTGAAATCTTACCTAGAACTAATCCTAAAAGTTGTTATGATCTGTTTTAATTATTTAAATTGGCCAAGTGATCGTCTAGTTTTTATTGATTAGGACCGTACATTGTGATATAGGTAATAACTCTGATTCTTTTAGGATATTATGATTAAACTGTCTACCTACTTATCTACTATTAGATTCTATAACACTTTAGTATACAATTAAGGAAAGTCTAGAGAATTTGCTGATATAGAGAGTAAGAAGTAACGGAGAATAAAATATATATAATAAATTGGCTAGGCTTATCTGTCATCTAAAATGTGGAAAACTCAGCGCAGATCCTCTCCCCTCCAGTCCGAGAAGGATAGTGGAGATCATTCCATAGACCTTATCTCCTCCTCTGAGTAGAAGGCTTAATTGTCATTTGAGTGGGAATGATATTACAGAGTCATAAAGTTCAGTCTGTCAATTCTGTCTAGCAAAATATAAGAGGACTTAATCTTTTAGCAACCTGAGTCAGTCCGTCTATCAGTCAAGCCTTCAAACAAAAGGTTACTTTCGGATGCTGAAGAATCGATCAGATCGGTTCTAAAACATCCTATTTAGGTCAGATAAATACTTATACATAATATAAATCATAATATTTAGAACCTTCTTGTCCATTATGAAATAAATGTCTAATAAACAACTCTCCGTTGTTAGAATTATAATTGATATAATTTGTGATCCAGTTAATCTCCACAAACACCAGCTCAGGTCAACTCAATCAAAAGACACATTGTACGTCTTATAAGTTAAAATTCACATTGCTCGAATAATATAACTTAAACTTCAATTGTTGGGTCCACAATGATCGGACTTCCTGTTACAAGTCTCATGTTGAAACAGAATCTCAAATTATCTCACTTCAACACAGAATGTAATTATTAACTAAGATTAGACAAATCCTTCACAACCGACACAATCCGTAGATTTAAACATATAGAATAATGAACTCCAAATAACTAGAACTAGATTCAAATATGAAGAGTTTGTGGTTTTATCTCATAGAGAACTTCCTGCTTTTTCCTATCAACAATATAGTGTACCTACACTACCTATCCAGATCTAAATGTGTAATTTATCAATTCAGAAGTCACGAACACTTCATTTACATTTAACCGTGTATGTAACTCATCGAAGTGCAATGACAAGTTTCTAACTAAACTAGTTGGGGGAACTGAGTGGCAGACTCATGTCGCTAGCAGCCATAACCACCCTAGTACGTCTCTTGGCTACAGCCGAAGCCAGGGATGGGCCAAGAGACAAGGAATAAAGAGATAATAAGTGCAATATATATAGGTTATATGCCCTAACCAAGATTCAAGCTAATGTGTCCATATTCAGTTAAGTAAGTGCCTGGGCGTGATACTCTTGTCGTAATCCTCACCACTAAATATGGAATCAGTAACCCGAAGAGGCAATTGACTGTTCCCTGATGCTAGGGTAAAAACAGTCCCTGGATCACCTCAGATTTCCCAGGTCTAACCAGAATCACAATGTAGTTGTCACCGTTAGGTATCAATTGTGTGTAGAGAAGTCTTCTAGTCATATCAAAACCATTTAAACTGGTGCTTTAATTCAATTATTGAATTACACTCAACCATCACAATAAACTTTTATCTAAACTAATTCACAAACTTTAAGCACTAGAATGACTTCTCCGGGGCCTAGGTACACAGATAAATCCTACCCTCAAGTAAACCAGCCAAGGAAGCAACCCAAGAAATTATTCTAAAGCAAATCCCGTCTCCCAAGTTAATTTTATACGGACAGCAATTTTGTATTTCGATTTGAACTCCATTAATTGAACACATAAATTTATAGTAAGACTCAAGTTTTACTTTAAACGACCCCACAACTCCCAATTGAATACCCTTCAGAACCCCAAAAGAAATCCTCAACATCCCTTGTATCTACCCTTAACAATAGCGTCCCATGTATTCCCCAATTACCTCAAAAAATCTCTCCTCTCTAAAAAACTCTCTCACGACCCCGTCCTCCAAAAAAACCCACGCAGCCTCCATGTTTTTTTCTCTTCCCGCGCTTAAAAATACCAACCAATCAGAGCTCAGTGAATGAATGCAAAAACTCGAATTATTGCCATATACGTCACACGAATATAACTAATGGTTCACATTCTCGATCGATGAACTATTCTTATGTCATTGTTAATACTGACAGGTGATGTAACAGTTGACATTCCCATATCTCTGTCATAATTGACAACTTTGAGCTATGACAAACAATTCTCGCACCTCAAATCCACTATCGATTGATAAATCAGACCAATGATTAGTAATTTAGATTTAAAACACTATAATTTATTTTTGTGGATACCTTGAACGAAGCCTGACTCGTTACAGCCAACCCCCAAAATTTACGCAGATAGAATATCGTAGTTAATTTTTCACTAAGTAGAAAGTAGTTCTTCGCAAAAATAAATTATACATATAGATTAGATACTTATAAAACATTTTGTACATAAACAAAATGAATCCTTTATAGATATTCGTTTAAATATATATTTATAAAGTATTATATATATAAAAGAAAAGAATATACATAATTTTATGTATATAAATACACTACCACACACATTTCCTAAAATAAATTAACACAGTTATAATGTAACCATAACATAAAACGTACCATTATAATTACATTATCAGTAGTAGTTCCGTTACCTCCTTTTTTTTGTTATTTATTTTTAGTTGTACAATCTTCTAATTTGATTGTATTTGATTTCGATAACTATTATGTATGTATGTAAGTGGGTTTACCTTCATGTAAGTGTTTTTAAACCGAGATGTAAATAGTTATAATTTTGTACCGGTAACTAAGTTTTTGATGAAACAATCAATAAACAGATATCCATCTAGCCAGTCCGATCAACATCACGTAAGACAACTTGGTTGTGAAGCAAGTCAATTCTGCAATACTCTGTAGCACATACAGCTTTGGATATCAATCTTCCATTTCCTCAGGAGTAATCTACAGAGGTCTACAGATGAGGATCTTTCCCAAGGGTTAGACACATAGCTCTCCATGCCTGAAACATCCCACAAAGCACTAATCTCAAAATCACAAGTTAATCACACCCGGAGTATGTATAGTGTGCTTTAAAACGAGCCTAGCAGTATAGTAAGAACTTTCATGAGAACAGCGATAGCCGATGAATATTTATCCTAACACCAATTCTCCTTCATAATAGTTCTTTGTAAGTGTATCGTTTATCGAAAATCAACTAAGATCAAATCGTCTCAATTTAGAATATTTGTTGAATCATCTGGCCCATCATTCCATTAACCTCTACCACATATATTTCACTACCTCCAATCTAGCATTCATCTTCCTTGCACTTCAAAATTAAAATCCATTCTTCACTCACAGAACATTATTCATACCCCCCACAATCATTGTTGTTAACGCCACCAGACAATTCACCAACTATATGTGAATTTGAGAGCACGAAGATTTCATGTATAAAAATGATTAAATTAATTTGACATTAACTCAATTGAGTTTCTTTTGTTTGATTTTGTTACCTTTTTAAAACCACCTTTGTTACCTTTAAAAACCATTACCTTTTTCAAGAACTTTAGTTCAGTTCAAGTAGAAATACATTTTTCAGTATAATTACCAACCATGTCAGATTACCATATGTAAATTAAAAACATTTATAAGATTTTTTTTTTTTTTTTTTTTTTATTATATTTAGATAAGGTAATAAAGAAAACTTCATATCCAGTTAAATATTTTATCTTCAATGTTTAACTATTGTCAAAGAAACAAGAAGCAAGCAATGATCAAAGATTGCTTTGTGAAGACAGGCTCTTCAAGCTTGAGTAGTTACTCAAAGTTAGATTTTCTGCGCCACTTTGAATGATTGAATAATCATAACCTTTGTATTTTTAATTTTCACATACAATATTATTTTACACCCTGTATAAAAACTTTTATCCCAAATTCCCATAATAATATTATTTTACACCCTGTATAATTTTTTATCCCGAATTCCCATAATAATATTATTTTACATCCTGTATAATTTTTTATCCCGAATTCCCATAATAATTATGTTTAATGTGATGTCAAGTTATTTAATTAAGCCACACTAACCATCCCACACTAGTATTTGGTTGTTCAATTAAGAATTAATTAAGTAGTTAAAATTACCTCAATGGAAAAATACTTATATAATATTTTACACAAAACAGACCGTAACTAAAACTTGGAACTATAAGCAAATCTCAAAATCAACCTAACAATTACTGCTTAACTTAAATCATTGATTAACTAATCCAAACTTAGTTGCATATTTAAACCCGACTAAATCCTACCAACCAAAACATTAAACTTAAATAATAGACTAAGATTATTAATTAATTTATTATAAAATTCATTAAATATTAATTTGATTTACCTGAAATAATAGTTTGTAAAATCTTCAATATGTATTCCCTTTCAACTTCTCACATTAATGTATCTAATAATTTTCAACAACGTTGCTAAATTCAAAAATTAACTTGTTCCCGGAGGAACATGAGATAAAATATTTTTGTATTTTAAACGTTATGAATTTAATATCCTATCCGTTGCTAATTTTAAAAGTTGTTTTGTTTTAGAGAAACGTTGAGATAAAATAAATATGTATTTAAAACACTATATTTTAATTTTCCTAAGATATTTACCTTAGTTATTGAAAACACCTACAATTCATTGTTTATATAAGAACCTATATGTTCACACAGTGTATCTAACAATAATATTATATTTAAAACCCATTATTTAAACCAACTTTGATAAGTTTGAAAATTTACTTTGCTCCCGGAGCGATGATATCAAATTATTTATTTATTTTTACCATTATGACTTAAGAATCCTAACCGTGCCTAATTATAAAAATTATTTTGTTCACAAGAAACTATAAAATAATTGAGTTAGGTATTTTAACTGCCAAACATAAGTTTTTTTTTCTAACATAATTTTCTTAGATAACAAAAGGTTATAAAATTAATTGTCTAAATAAATACTTAATGTATGTAGAGCGTACTTAACTATATTATAATACCTGGACTAATTAGATTGGTATCTATTTTCTTCTACTGTCCTATTATTTGTGAAATTAACCCCATCTAAAACCTTGGAAATACTAAATGTGACTAACTTCTCAGAGCAGGAGGTACTTACTTTTCTACAGGTTGTTTTACCATGAATTTTACTGATGTTTATCAAGTAAGTACCTAGGTAATCATCACATCGTTTCAAGAACAAAATGTGTTCAGGAAAAATAATTTTGATATAAATAATTTATTTATCCTATGAACTCCCAATCATATTTACAAATGCTATAGGTTATTTTACTAATGATCGTAAGTAACTAGTTTTGTAATACCTATAATAATAAATGATTATAGTCTAACACTCACCAAAGCGCTGTATATAAACACAAACCAAGTTCTCTTCCTGATGAAGGTCTTTTCCTGAACTCTTCTTCTACCCAAAACCGCCATTGAACAATCACTGATAGATTTCCTACCTCTAATTTAATCTCAAACACTAACACTATCACTTAGAAAGGCCTATTTCAAGACGTAAATCTCTATTTTATATACAAGTCGTCGCGAACCGGTGTCTCAGTTTTTCGCCGGTAATAACGAAACTAACTTAACCTCACTTATTTTTCCTACCTACCTCCAAAGAGCATATAAGTGTCTACCTCCGTTACACTCTCAATCTCTCAACGCCTGATACTAATGCATTCCCAAGTAGGTACTTGTTACCACGCTAATATCGTATATCTTGTCTTAAATAAAACTCACTATCAACCAATTCTAAACACATCTACATAGCTCCTATCTACCTAGATCAAAGTCGCGATCCCAACTACGTAATTTATTTCATTTTAAAATAATTATTACCTATCTACCTTATACCTACCCACTTACTAGCTTGTAATGGGACACATAGACTAGCTAAGTGGTCAATGAACTCGTATACCTACCTATCTATATTGTAAATATTTAATTTAGGATATTCCCATCAATAATAATCAATAAATAGATAAACTTGATTGGCAGATGTAATTTCAATTAATAAGACGCCCTCTATTGGCAGGTAGCGTTACTACGTATTATTGTAAAATCGAATAGATACGACTAATTTATTTTAACACATCTAGCGGCGAATAGCAATACCTACTACTTAATTTCATTACGCTCAATAATGATTACGTTTCCTGTCACTAGATGGTATTACTTGTTTGTAAATAGGTTATTTATATTATTACGAATTTAATTATAAATTTTTGTATGATTGACACTAATTATTAATCTTTAACTGCAATAATCCTTTTCTTTGTTTGAATAATAAGTGATTAATTAAATAGTTTTTAAAACCAACTTAAGCCCTCAGAATTTATAAACTAGTTTGATTATAAAACAAATATTGGATAGCTATAGATTGAATATATCAACCCCCCAACAACAAGACTTTTGAATATTCCTGAACTTAATTTTAAGTAATATCTTTTACTTAGAAACATATAAAAAAAATATCTATTACTGTTTCTGAACGCAGTATCTCTGTCTCTCTCTAATTCAGTGCACCCGTGTGTATTTCTATCCTTTGCTAGCTCTAAGCATTTTTATAAATAATTATTAAGCATAGAGACTAAACAATAAAGTTTTTAGAACGAAATGATTTGACAGTTCATGCCCCGTCAAGTATAGAAAACTGATTTATAACCAAAATTCAACTTCCAATTAAATATAAACTCATTTATTTGGTTTAATAAACTTAAATTAAAGTCTGAACTCTTGCAAGGAGTATAATTATTGAAGCGAATGTTCTAGTGCTGTAAAACCTATGAGTTCACACCTGATCTTTGTGTATAAGTGAATTATTTGCATAAATAAGTTTACCTATAAAAAGTTAATGTTTAAAATTTTAATCTATTCTCTTTACCACCGATAATCATAGTTAGAATTACTTCAATTAAATTAACCTTTCCATTGCATACAGTTTAATCAAATCCTATCCATTAACGGCAACAAATTGTGCGGTTTCCTCCGCACTTAAATAATTAAAGACATAACAACTTGTATCTAAAACTATTATTAAATATCCTAGTTTACGGATTAACCAAACTGTAACTAAAAACTACTAAATATACTGGTCACGGCTAACAAATTGTAACACTCCCCCCCCTTTAAAACACCTACTCCTACCAGCCTACCTAGCTACCCTATATACTAGCCTATACTACATACTAGCTTACATACTACACACCCACCCGACTTCATCATCCTACTAAATTTTTTGAAATTTAAATATAATAATTTTAATTAATTTATATTATAAGAAGCTAATAGAAACCTATATTAATACCTAGTCATCCTGAAATCTTACCTAGAACTAATCCTAAAAGTTGTTATGATCTGTTTTAATTATTTAAATTGGCCAAGTGATCGTCTAGTTTTTATTGATTAGGACCGTACATTGTGATATAGGTAATAACTCTGATTCTTTTAGGATATTATGATTAAACTGTCTACCTACTTATCTACTATTAGATTCTATAACACTTTAGTATACAATTAAGGAAAGTCTAGAGAATTTGCTGATATAGAGAGTAAGAAGTAACGGAGAATAAAATATATATAATAAATTGGCTAGGCTTATCTGTCATCTAAAATGTGGAAAACTCAGCGCAGATCCTCTCCCCTCCAGTCCGAGAAGGATAGTGGAGATCATTCCATAGACCTTATCTCCTCCTCTGAGTAGAAGGCTTAATTGTCATTTGAGTGGGAATGATATTACAGAGTCATAAAGTTCAGTCTGTCAATTCTGTCTAGCAAAATATAAGAGGACTTAATCTTTTAGCAACCTGAGTCAGTCCGTCTATCAGTCAAGCCTTCAAACAAAAGGTTACTTTCGGATGCTGAAGAATCGATCAGATCGGTTCTAAAACATCCTATTTAGGTCAGATAAATACTTATACATAATATAAATCATAATATTTAGAACCTTCTTGTCCATTATGAAATAAATGTCTAATAAACAACTCTCCGTTGTTAGAATTATAATTGATATAATTTGTGATCCAGTTAATCTCCACAAACACCAGCTCAGGTCAACTCAATCAAAAGACACATTGTACGTCTTATAAGTTAAAATTCACATTGCTCGAATAATATAACTTAAACTTCAATTGTTGGGTCCACAATGATCGGACTTCCTGTTACAAGTCTCATGTTGAAACAGAATCTCAAATTATCTCACTTCAACACAGAATGTAATTATTAACTAAGATTAGACAAATCCTTCACAACCGACACAATCCGTAGATTTAAACATATAGAATAATGAACTCCAAATAACTAGAACTAGATTCAAATATGAAGAGTTTGTGGTTTTATCTCATAGAGAACTTCCTGCTTTTTCCTATCAACAATATAGTGTACCTACACTACCTATCCAGATCTAAATGTGTAATTTATCAATTCAGAAGTCACGAACACTTCATTTACATTTAACCGTGTATGTAACTCATCGAAGTGCAATGACAAGTTTCTAACTAAACTAGTTGGGGGAACTGAGTGGCAGACTCATGTCGCTAGCAGCCATAACCACCCTAGTACGTCTCTTGGCTACAGCCGAAGCCAGGGATGGGCCAAGAGACAAGGAATAAAGAGATAATAAGTGCAATATATATAGGTTATATGCCCTAACCAAGATTCAAGCTAATGTGTCCATATTCAGTTAAGTAAGTGCCTGGGCGTGATACTCTTGTCGTAATCCTCACCACTAAATATGGAATCAGTAACCCGAAGAGGCAATTGACTGTTCCCTGATGCTAGGGTAAAAACAGTCCCTGGATCACCTCAGATTTCCCAGGTCTAACCAGAATCACAATGTAGTTGTCACCGTTAGGTATCAATTGTGTGTAGAGAAGTCTTCTAGTCATATCAAAACCATTTAAACTGGTGCTTTAATTCAATTATTGAATTACACTCAACCATCACAATAAACTTTTATCTAAACTAATTCACAAACTTTAAGCACTAGAATGACTTCTCCGGGGCCTAGGTACACAGATAAATCCTACCCTCAAGTAAACCAGCCAAGGAAGCAACCCAAGAAATTATTCTAAAGCAAATCCCGTCTCCCAAGTTAATTTTATACGGACAGCAATTTTGTATTTCGATTTGAACTCCATTAATTGAACACATAAATTTATAGTAAGACTCAAGTTTTACTTTAAACGACCCCACAACTCCCAATTGAATACCCTTCAGAACCCCAAAAGAAATCCTCAACATCCCTTGTATCTACCCTTAACAATAGCGTCCCATGTATTCCCCAATTACCTCAAAAAATCTCTCCTCTCTAAAAAACTCTCTCACGACCCCGTCCTCCAAAAAAACCCACGCAGCCTCCATGTTTTTTTCTCTTCCCGCGCTTAAAAATACCAACCAATCAGAGCTCAGTGAATGAATGCAAAAACTCGAATTATTGCCATATACGTCACACGAATATAACTAATGGTTCACATTCTCGATCGATGAACTATTCTTATGTCATTGTTAATACTGACAGGTGATGTAACAGTTGACATTCCCATATCTCTGTCATAATTGACAACTTTGAGCTATGACAAACAATTCTCGCACCTCAAATCCACTATCGATTGATAAATCAGACCAATGATTAGTAATTTAGATTTAAAACACTATAATTTATTTTTGTGGATACCTTGAACGAAGCCTGACTCGTTACATTACCTATGATACAATATAACGCCCAGATACAGAACAAACATCCATGTTCTTCACACAAATGTTTGTCCCCAGTGGGAATTGAACCCACAATCTACAGCGCAGAGGGCAGAGTTACTACCAACTGAGCTGAAGCCAGTCAGTGAATTATGATTCAAGTCAAAATTTATTAAACCCAGTTAAAATATCTTATTGTGTTTTGTTCCTTGTGTATTCGTCATTAAAATAATTAATACCTAAAGTACGAGCAATAAACAATAATTCGATATGCGGCAGAATGATTCAACCGTCATCTACCTTTTCTCAGTTATAAGAACAAAATTAAATTTATGTTTTTGCGGACAATGGTGGCGATTCTGTTGTGTTTGTATCCGCCTAAAGCTTCGTAAAAATACGATGGCTTCTTATTCTCTTATATTAGATGAGTCTAAATTAGCGTAACTTCAAAATTTTACGTATATTTAGTCAGCATGTAAAAAGGTATAAACTAAAGACATTTTGTTTTTTTTTTGCGCATCTGAAATAATTACGAATATGGCTAAAATATTTTAAATTCAGAAACTTCTATTTTGAAGTTACGCTAATTTAGACTTTAACGTAAGATAAATAAGAGCGATCGTTTTTTAGGAAATCTTAGCTTTAGATTTAAGACAACAGAATCGCCACCATTGACTCATCAATGGCATTTTAAACTGTTGTAAGATTTATGTACGATGAGGCATCTTAAGGAAAGCCCACCCCAACGTTATGGAAACAACTTAAAATAAATCTTTGGGTTTAAATGCAGTTGGATGGACAAAAAAACTGTGGGGCAGCCTTAGTTTTATATGGAACCTTTAAAAAACATTATATGAAAAATGTATGATAAGTAAGTATTTAAAAAAAAAGTTGAAAGTATTCTATCAGTTATCTGGTCCCTATAGTATAAGCATTTCTTAGTTTGGGGCTAGGTGGCGCCGTGTGAAATGTCCACCAATATTTTTATTTATTTATATATAAATCTTTATTTGAAATTTGAATGCAATAAACACATTTTGTGTAAAATATGGTGCCTGGACAAAGTTGGGGTTCTTTAAATAAATAATTAATACTATTTCTTAACTATAGATTTTTACACGGGTCTTTATCTTAATACTTTTAATATATTTTCTCGACGTTTCGACTATGTTGCAATAGCCATGGTCGCGGGCAGACTGGAGTACTCAGAGCTACTGTCGAGAAGCGGAGGCAGTTGAAGAAACTACCACTTAGTCTTCAGAAATAGAAATGTCCATGTTCACATTACGACACACCTACTATACTATACTATTTCTACGTTTATGTAGACAAAACGCTTTCTTGGGTGTTCATATAACCTGTCTTTGTAGGATTTTTGTCACCGATTTATCCCGCACGATGGCCATAGTAATTTGAACACAATATAGTTCACAAAGGACGTTATGTAGGTAACCCTTTTGTAAAGTTATAGGTTGTCGACTCCATTCCCTTTTGTCCCATTGATTCATTACCAGGGGGTTCTCAAATTTATGACGATCTACTTCCTAAGGGACTTGGCGTAAAGACAGTTTACTTAATAACCTGGGATCAGTGCAAATGCAGCAGATTAGACGAATAAAAACATCGAAATGAGAATATATTGTGTCTATAACGCGTGACGTAGCGTGACTTGCATATTATTTAAGTATGTATGTATATTATATTACTAGCAGTCATTTGATTTTTTCGAACAGAAAAATCCATTGATGCACGCCGGGATTCGAACCAACGACCTTCAGATTGAAAGTCGAGGTACCTCCCACTCGGCCAACACGGCTATTGTTGTCGATACGATACTGGCTCATGCTAACCTCCCCTTTCTTTCAAAGATGAATCCATCAGGTAGAGTAAAAAAAACGCATTTAAAGTCGACTTTTTAAACGTAACAGATGTACATAGATTACTGGATTTATACCGCAGATAGCGATCGAGGAAGTAATTTGTATTAATAGAGATAGACGTTACTATGTGTCTTGATGAAATGAAGGGGGATATGGAGGGGATTACGGGGATGTTTTATCTCTTTTCGGCTGGGATAAGCGGCGATGGGCTTGCAACCGGTTACATTATGGAATACTTACTACTGCAAAATAAGGGCGTGTGCCAAATATAATGTTGGTGGTTTGCTGAAGTTCTATATTAAATTTTTAGGGTTCCGTACCCAAAGGGTAAAACGGGACCCAATTATTAAGACTTCGCTGTCCGTCTGTTCGTCTATCCGTCCGTGTATCACAAGGCTGTATCTCATGAACCTTGATAACTAGACAGTTGATTTTTTTTCAGATTGTGTATATCTGTTACCGCTATAACAACAAATACTAAAAACAGAATGAAATAAATATTTAAGTGGGGCTCCCGGCTCCCATACAACAAACGTGTTTTTTCCGTTTTATAGATACGGTACGGTATAGTGCGCGAGTCCGACTTGCACTTGGCCGGTTTTATTTTTTATTATTGTACCTAAATACTTTGTTTGTAGGTTACTTTATTATTCTTGTTTGAGCCTTCAACTTGTTCTTACGGCACCACACAGGAGCTCTACATAGCAATAAGGAAAGGTTAATTGAAAAAAATTATAGACCCCAAGCCGAGTTTGTTGCCTGATTCTTCTAGGCTTGGTCGCGAGAAGGCGTAGCTTCACCTAGTTTCTGAGACGTTTCAAAGTGATCCTTGGGATTTTATTGAAATAAAGAGATAGATAGATTACTAGAGTACCTACTCAGGTAAGTATTTAGTATACTACTTAAAATACACTATCACATCATACATATAAAGTACTAGCTGTTGCCCGCGACTTCATCCTCACAGTATTGAAATAAAAAGTAGACTATGTCCTTTCCCAGGCTGTAATCTATTTCCTTCCCAAATTTTATCAAAATTTGTACAGCGGGTTAGTGTTACTTTCGCATTTTATGCTTGTACGAGTATATCAGTAAGGATAAGGGTGATGGCTTTGGACTGATCTAAATGCTTTTATTGAATAAAAATCACACAAAATCCGAAAAACATTTTAGTGATGACATAAATGCAACCATAAATTCCAGTCACGTGATCAATTCGCGCCGAAAATTCCCCCCCCCCCCCCCATTTATCGGACGTCAAAACAAAACGCTCTTACCTTCGGCAAATCTATACTAATATTATAAATGCGAAAATAGCTCTTGTCTGTCTGTGACGCTATCACAACGAAACCGCTATACCGATTCTGATAAAATTTCATATAGAAATAGTTTAAAGTATTGGGACGGACATGGGCTACTTTTTTCCCAATGAATCAATGTTTTACGACAAAGTCGTCAAAAATTGAGTTCATGAATCTATTTTTCAAACGATCTTTATTTGTAGACATAACAATAGATTTTTACACAGATCTTCTGTAATTACGTGTCAAAATCTCTATAGTTATTTTTTTTGCCAAAATATTCGTTAAATTTTCAGAAATTTCAATGTTTTACGATAAAACTTCAAAAATCGAGTCCCTGAATCTACGCGGACGAAGTTGCGGGCGAAAGCTAGTAAAAATTAAAAGTCCCAAGCGACTAAGAATGTCTACGGCAATGAACGTAGCATAAATAATCAGGCGGAGTACGTCTCGGCAAATTACCCAGAACGGGCGGGCTCGAAATTGATGGCAACACTGAAATAAGTGCCGCCGCCATGTCAACTATGTCGGCTGTCGGCGCGCGTTCCTTTGCCACGATTTTTTTTTTATTTCAATTATTATAATGGTACGCATTCGAAATTAGAACTAGTTATTTATTGACGTGATGGGCTTAAAGGGGTTTTTACGAGCTATTGACGAGCGTATTTATACTTAATGGAAATTACCTATAATTGAATATAAAACGATAATATAAAGACAAAAAACCGTGTTGGCCGAGTTGGGGGTACTTGGACTTTCAATCTGAAGGTCGTGGGTTCGAATCCATCATCAATGTTTTTTTCTGTTTGAAAAATGTATATGCGCATTAACACGTGCTTAACGGAGAAGGAAAACATCGTGGGGGAATCAGCTAGTAATCTTGTAAGCGGCGATGGAATTGCAACCTGTCACGTGTGGAATGCTAACTACTGCAAAATGTAGACATTTGCCAAATATAATGTTTGGGCGTGCCTCTGACTAACCTAAGACTAACTCTAGACATGTTTAAAGATCTGAGCGCCTGGAGATCCGAGAGGAGGATTACAGTCGTTATCCTATTTAATATATATTTACTATAATGACTAGGGTTTTTAGTAAATTTAACAGAATTTGTTTTTAAAACTAAAAAAACTCCACTATCCATCCAACTTAATCGCTTTCTTCAAATTACAATTTAGGCCGTTTAAATTCAATTGTAAGATTTCTTATCGGTTTTAATGCGATTGCCATGTTGTCTTTTTAGTTAAAAGTTTTTACGGGATAATATTTAGATAAGATAATGGTAAGCCTTTAAAAAGTAGATAAAATAAATTTTAACGAAAACTTTCTAAAATCGTTTAAAATTATAAAATTCTGACCACATTTGACTTTCAGGAGTCTTTGACAGCGTGCAATTATTTACATGGTTTTTTGAATCAGATGTCAATCAAATTGTAATCGAAAAACAGCATTGAAATCCGACCAGCCGTTGCGGAGTAAACTTGCGATACTTCATAACTTGACCACATTTTAGTTAAAAAACATTTAAAAAGCTTTTAATACTTTAAAAACACATAATAAACATATATGTAAAATAGAGAATTTCGTCGCTTTTAGAAATTACTAGCTTTTACGAGTACGAAAAATGAATCAGTGGTTAAAAATAGTGATCTTTGAATCGGAACTATTAATATTTCATTGATATTTCCTTGACTCGCGACGACGTAATTAATTTGTCTTGAAGGCACATGCGACGCATGTGTTCGGAAGATGGCAGACGTGGAGTAGACAGAAATTAAATATTACGTTTTAAAAACTACAAAAAATATAAGCAACTGTTTCGAGCCAATCCAAAAGACAAGAGACGATATTAGTTTTTTAAAGTTTTATGAAGGAACTGTTAGTCCTACATAAATACAATTTAAATGTTGATTAGTAGACATAACTATAGATTTTTACACGGGTCTATATCACGTTACCTTTCATTTATTTTCCCAATGTTTCGACTATGTTAAATGTGAGGTAAAGGTAATAACGTGATGGACCCGTGTAAAAATCTATAGTTACAATTTAAATGATGGTCCCATTGTAGTTTTCCCACTTTGTAATTCACTACACATTAGAACAAAAATCATCCAAATCGGATCACCAGGTAAAAAGATAAGCGCGGTCATTCATAATAAAACCGGCCAAGTACGAGTCGGACTCGCGCACGAAGGGTTCCGTACCATTATCTATAAAAAACGACAAAAAAACACGTTTGTTATATGGGAGCCCCACTTAAATATTTATTTTATTCTGTATTTGTTGTTATAGCGGCAACAAAAATACCATAACCTTTGAAAATTTTAACTGTCTAGCTATCACGGTTCATGAGATCCCTGTGACAGACAGACTAACAGTGAAGTCTTAGTAATAGGATCTCGTTTTTACCCTTTGGGTACGGAACCCTAAAAATCAGTCAGATTGGGATTCGATCTCACAACCTTCGCATCGAAAGTCGAGGCACCTTCCACTAAATCAACATTCTGTTTGTAATTGTGTTGGTACTTTTTTAAACTTTTTTTTGGAGATTTAATGTATTCTCAGTTTGTTGCACTGCCAAATTAGGTTTCTGAGTATTCTAACTTCTTAAGTATAATACTGTAGACAACTTACAACACAACTCAACTTCAATTCGTTCATAACGAATTAAAGCCCAAAATATGATCTAGAAAGTGGGTTTCAGGCTTAATTGCAAAATTCGGTTTTAATTATGTATTTAAGTACAACAAAAAAAAAAATCATGTTGAAAAATAAGTTGTTATGGCAACTCTATGCGTTTCTAAATTCAAACGATGACACTTTAAAATTCTTAAAAGGATGCGCGGTATCAGATACAAATACTACAAATTAAAAATAAAGAATTAAATATGTTACATTTTTTATATTCATCTTGTTATTGAAGAGTTCGGTTGTTATTCTGCCTATAACCTGTATAATTTAAGCAAAACTTTGCTGCTTAACTTAGCTTCTTCTGAACAAAAATAGTCAGCATAAACATCAACATACTCTTGTTTTGGGTACGTGGAAACAGAAATTAACTGACATACACCTTGGGTTATATTATTGAAGTTTTAGTAGGGATCCCTAATTTTTTTCTAGTAATAAATATAGCCTATGTTACTCAGAGATAATTTTGGATTCGAATGCTGAAAGAATTTTTGCAATCGTTCTAGTAGTTTTTGAGTTTATTTGTTACAAACATACAAAAATACAAATGTTCAATTTCCTCTTTATAATATTAGTTACAAGATAACCAGGCGAACTTCGTATCGCTTTAGAATTAACCAATGTTGTGTTAAGTTCTCGTTCCCGTTCTCGTTCCCGTTCCCGTTCCCGTCCCCGTTATAAAAAGTATCCTATGTCCTTCTCTAAACTACCTACCCAATTTTCAGCCAAATCGGTTCAGCCGTTTTTGAGTTATAAAATTAAATAGTGTAACTAACGCGACTTCTTTTATATAAATAGGTTACAAAAACACAAATTATGTACATCTTTTTTTTTATTAGTAGTGTTGAAGTGAAGAAAAGCAGACGAAACTGTTTCGAAACATTTTGTTCGTGTCTTCAATTAAAACGAAACCTTTGTTTTAATCGGATAGGCGTGCAACTTCAAATATTCCAAGCTTCAGAACCAAAAATACACATTCCCTCGTATTCAAGAACGACACTATGAGAACACGCACCCACAGTGGACGAAATCTTTTTTCATAAACATCACTTTATGTGTTGAGCGGCACTATGGCGCACGCTACCGTGTGCTTTTAGAGCTCAACTTTGGCTAGAGGCACACGACAATGTGCCTCTAGTCACACTATGCAGTCTCGCACAACACATAAAGTGATGTTTATGAAAAAAGATTTCGTGCGTGTTCTCAGTGTCTTTCTTGAATACGAGGGTACGAATCCTTTTACACTTGGTAATTATCTGTGGCGTGCCCGCCTTCACTTGATGCATAGCACACTTGGGCGCAAAAACGTGGCCATGTCTAAATCACTTGGCCACGCCCAGCGGTGGCTATCGGCCAGCTTGTCGCGGTCTTAGAGCAGTATCGGCGGGTCTCCGAAGATCCCACCGTACCTATTCACGACCGGGATATAGCGGAGAAAGCGGACTACAACCCGTACCGCAATATGCTGTCAATTTTGCTACCGTTGCATTTATAGACGCTCAAATTTGATAGGGGTGGTCCCAAGACTTTAAACTATCTCTATGTGAAATTTCATCACAATCAAGTCAACAATTTAGCACGGCTAAACGTCGCAGACGGAAAGACAGACGAGAGATACTTTCGCATTATAATAATTAGTATAGATTTGTTGTCAATAATTGTTCATTATCATTGTATGGCGCAATCCATCAAAACTCAGTTCTTAAATTAGTTAGTAATACACCTCGGCTTTGCACTATTTCGTTAGGTTACATTATTGCAATTTACGTAGAGATCTCGATCTCTTAATAAAAAGTTGATTTCACTGCATCGCTATTCCGAACATGTATATAATAATAAAAAAACTAACCAAGTGCGAGTCGGACTTGCGCCTTCGTGCGCACTTCCGTTATTTCCGTTGTTTACTTTACGGTTCCGTACTGGTATCTATTAAAAACGGCAAAAAAAAACACGTTTGTTATATGGGAGCCCCACTTGAATATTTATTTTATATTGTTTTTAGTATTAGTTGTTATAGCGACAACAGAAATACATCATCTGTGAAAATTTCAACTGTCTAGCTATCACGGTTCATGAGATACAGCCCTGTGACAGATAGACGGACAGCAAAGTCTTAGTAATAGGGTCCCGTTTTTACTCTTTGGGCACGGAACCCTAAAAATAAAGACGGTGACTGCTATTTATAGAACCAAAGCCGGTTGTATCGGCGGTTTTAAATCTACAAATATCGGTTACTGGTCGGTTTTATTGCTTTAAGCTTGCAACCGTGTCTTGTCCGGTCGTTCTTAAGGGGGCTCTGAACGTCCAGTGGCGCCCCCAATTTATTTTGAAAATCTCTTTCTATGATCCCTTTTCTTCTAGTCTTTCTAAAACTCAAAAACACCTTGACCTATTTGAACTGACTTTTGTTTTTTTTCGCTTTAAAAATTAAAAAAAAAAATAGGATAGGTAAGTCGTCTGGAAATTGTAAAATTCAGGTAACTACAAATGCTTTTTTCTATGTGATTATCGAAATTTGAGAATTTTGATTCAGGACAGCTAGTTTTAAATATATATGCATAAACTAGCTGACCCGTGACAGACGTTGTCCTATCAAATTTCAACAATCGAATAGAAAAGACTAAATGATTTTAGTTTGTGATGTCAGATTTGTTGCACACCAACGCCATCTATACCAAAATTATCCCTTTTGCGTTTTTTATCATTATGGGGATGTTTTTCATATTTTAAAGTATCGACTACGTTATTTGTTTTATTCTGGCATTATATCTACATCTACAGCAAATTTCAACTTAATCCGTTTTGTCGTTGAAACCTGATTGAGGCACAAACATACATACAAACTCACAAACTTTCACATTTATAATATTATTAGGATGAAGACCATCATATTCATAAGATGACATATTTCTCTGACTAAATAATTGTATAACACGAACTAACAAGGAAAGTTAAATAAAAAGCGCGTAATAAGTTGTCCTATCGCGATGTAGTCATATCAAGATTTAGTCATAAAGCGGTGACTAGCATACCTGTTATGTAGTCGAATTGAGATGTAGTCATAAAGCTCCTAACCCGTTTTAAGAGCCAGTTTGGAATGATCCTACTAATATTATAAATCCGAAAGTTTGTGAGGATGTTTTGGTGTTTGTGGCATAATCACGCCCAAATAACCAAACGGATTTGGATGAAACTAGAAATAAATATGTAATACTGGCTCTTACCTGCGACTTCGTCCGCGTAGATTCAGGAAAAAAAAATTACGACTTTATCGTGAAATCTTGATCAAATTTTTTAGAAAAAAAGTAGCATATATATTTAAATATGTTCATCCCAAAATTTTACACTAAGTATCTCTATTATGACATTTCATGACAATCATCATCGATAAATAAAGTTTTACTAATGTTTCTATTTTTCAAACTCTATTACTAGCTAATTATTTCTAATATGTGACGGGTTGGAAGCCCGAAGCCCGAAGAATACTATTAAAAAAAGAAAAGAACTGAAAAGTTGGTTGTTTTTTTTAAATATAAAAACGGCTAATTATCACCTTTTTTCACTTTTTTTAAATGAACAATCTCGATAGTGTGAATTCTAAAGTTGGTAATTGTAAAAATAACCTCAGTTTGAGGCAAGAAAGATATATATGTAGCTTAGAATACAATGGTACCAATGTACATACGAGTAGGTACGACTGCAAGTATGTACCTATGTGGGTACTTTAATCACACACAAATCTGGCAAATCCAATTCTTGTGGCTATCACTTACAGGGCACAGAACACATCCGCGACTGCTTTTTTGGTCGCAGAACTGCTACTTTTTGTCGCCAAACTGTTTCCGACTTCGAACGTCAATGATGATGAGATGATGATGAGCAGACTTTTCACCGACGTAAATAGGAGGTTCTGAATAGTAATGCTGTTAGGTGCTAGATATCGCTGTGTAAAATTTCCACCAATATTTATATTATTACTAGCTGTCCCGACAGATGTTGTCCTGTCAAATTTAAATAATCCTACAGAAAAAAGCACATTTAGTTTTTCCCGAACTTTTCGCTGGATTTTCCATAAAGCGTTTCGAAATATACTTACCGAGCTATTCTCAGGCCTACCGAATATACATAAAAAAATCATAAAAATCGGTTAAGCCGTTTCGGAGGAGTTTGATTACAAGCATGTGACACGAGAATTTGTTTTAGAAGAGACAGAGTTTCTTCACTTTTCGATTGGTTGAAACATATGTTATTTTATGACGTGTAAAGGTGTTTACCAATAAATGACTATTATTGACTATTATTGACTATTATCATATTCGTCGGTTTTTTTTAGTTTTAAACGCAGTTTTTCAATATTCGTTCGTAAGCGAAAAAATCGACATGTCGCCCGGTCTGCGCTCGGCCTAAACCGCTTAATGTGGACATCCACCCTTGATTGTGTGGGGACAACACATAGTTTCATTACTGTGTTTGGTCAGCAAATATCCGTGCACGCGAAAATTGCTCTTACACTTTGTTAATAAAGCTTAGATTGCTATGAATGGCTGCACTGGAGCTTTAATAGTACTCAATGTACGTAATTTTCACTCCCATGTGGCTATGTCCTGTTCATTTTTAGGGTTCCGTACCCAAAGGGTAAAAACGGGACCCTATAACTAAGACTTCGCTGTCTGTCTGTCCGTCTGTCTGTCTGTCGCAAAGCTGTATCTCATGAACCGTTATAGCTAAACAGTTGAAATTTTCACAGATGATAAATATTTAAATGTGGATCCCATACAACAACCGTGATTTTTTTGCCGTTATTTTATAGATAATGGTACGGAATCTTTCGTGAACGAGTCCAACTCGCACTTGGTCGGTGTTTTAAATCAACTTATGAAATGGGTGAGTCCTCTGACCACAAGCTAAATTTACGAATTGTGTATCGGTCGCATCTGTGTTATTCTTTTAATCAAAACTTTTCATCTATATATTAAAAACTCGTGCGTTACTGACTGTCTCATCATTTTCTTCTCCTTTTCTCACTTAATGTGGGTACATGTTGCGAAGAGGATTTGGCTTATGTTTTACAACCGGCTGCCTGATGTCAACCCTCTTTGGGAACTACTTACTGACTGACTGCCTTACTGAGTGAATGACTGACTGACTGAATGATTGACTGACTCGATGACTGACTGATCTATCAACGCTAATACTAGCCTTAAAACCATTAGTCCTAGACTCTTGAAATTAGAAGGGTTTATTCGTTTTGGTGTGTTCAACTCATAAGAGAGTGCAGCGGGGGATGAAGACTGTTAGAAAAAACCCCGAGGTTTTCCACTATAATAAATAATAAAGAAATATGGTTGGACATTATCACACAGCGCCATCTAGCCCCAAACTAAGCAAAGCTTGTACTATGGGAACAAGATAACTGATAGAATACTTATATATGAGTATTCTATCATTTTTTAGGGTTCCGTACCCAAAGGGTAAAATCGGAACCCTATTACTAAGACTTCGCTGTCCGTCTGTCTGTCTGTCTGTCACAGGGCTGTATCTCATGAACCGTGATAGCTAGACAGTTACAATTTTCACAGATTATGTATTTTGGTTGCTGCTATAACAACAAATACTAAAAACAAAATAAATTAAATATTTAATGGGGGCTCCCATACAACAAACGTGATTTTTTTGCTGTTTTTATAGATAATGGTACGGAACCCTTCGTGCGCGAATCCGACTCGCACTTGGCCGGGTTTTTTTAATACTTACTTAATATACATATTAACACCCAGACACAGAACAAACATCTATGTTCATCACACAAATGTATGCCCTGGGTGGGGATCGAACCCACAACCTACAGCGCAGAATGAGTTACTACCAGAGATGGGCACTTACCCGGTAAAAATCATTTTTACCCATTCATTCCTATTTATACCCATTTATACCGGGTAAAAATGAGCCATCTGTCTTAAGTTATTACGTAAAGGTTAGCTAATTACGTAATAACATAAGTCAGAAGGACCCTTAAAGTAGGGACTGAATAAATTAACCGACTTGGTATTACATGGATCTCACAACTTTTTACGGTAGAAGAACTGAGTTGCGTTGCGAGACTTGGCTTTTTTTACAAGTTATGTTTTTGATGGCATCTCATTTATTTTTGTAGACTTTTGTACATCTTAGGGTTCCGTACCTAAAGAGTAAAAACGGAACCCTGTTACTAATACTCCACTGTCCGTTCGTCCGTCTGTCCATCTGTACGTCTGTCCGTCTGTCCGTCTCTCCGTCTGTCTGTCCGTCGGTCTGTCGGTCTGTCTGTCCATCTGTCTGTCCAATGCCAACTACTGCAAAATGTGGGAATGTACCAAATATAATGTTTGGACGTGCCTCTGACTACCCCCACTAGACATCTGCGCCTGATGCGTGATCCATAATTAGTTAAGTGTCATAAAAGTAAAAAAAAAAGATGCAATAATTTTTACCCGATATAAATTGGGTATAAATAGGAATGAATGGGTAAGAATGACGTCATTCTTACCCATTTATTCCTATTTATACCCAATCATTCTTACCCATTCATTCCTATTTATACCCAATATAGATCGGGTAAAAATGACGTCATTCTTACCCATTCATTCCTATTTATACCCAATTTATATCGGTTATTATTTATATTTTATTTATATCGAAATATTATTTATATCGGTACTTTGAGGTTTAATCTATAATAAGTAATCTAAAAATAACAAACAAGTAGTATTTCATATAAGCACTTAGTGTTTAGGTAACATATTTAAATATATTGTTTTGTGTCGAGCGTAGGTATAGGTACGAGTACTTTGGACAAAAGTAGACTAGAGACAAGTTTAACGGGAAGATGGGGAGGGTGGGGGATGCATTGCGTTGTACTTGTACTGCGGCCATTTTGTTTAGTACCTAGACGTTAGAGGTGGGTCGTACTTGTGTTTTGACGTACCAGGTCTAATTAATACCACCTCCATCAAATACCAGGTTTAAAATACTTTAAAGTATTTAGTTTCAGGCGAACCAACTCTCCACCCCCCCCCCCCTTGGATTGGTACTTTCTTGAAAAACACTGAAGTACGTACAAAAATACTTTTTGTACCCTTTAAAGTATTTTTCAAAAATACTTTCAAGTAGGTACAATATACGCGTTGAAACTGTGTCGTCATACTTGGTACGTATTTTTTTTTGCCTATACCAGGTTTGCAAACCTGGTCGAGTAAATTGCGCGTTCCCGCGCACCCTTTACGTGAACTTCGATGATCTTCAGTGAAAAATAATTTATCAGTAAATAATATCACTTTAGTTTGGTTGAATTGCGAATTTGTGTATAACCATAACAAAAGGTAAGTGAAAAATCATTTACATTACGGTACGGTAACAGTACGGTCGGTGGATCTAGGCAATCTATACGATAATCTTCACGATTACTTAGATCGGCCAAATGTACCGTGCTTAAGAGGCTGCCAGTCGCTGATTGCTCTTTTTCGAAACGAAAAAAGAAATACTTCTGAACAAGCCACATCTCCTATTTTTATAAGTATATTACTTCAGATTCCTACCTAGATTTCTATTAAGCTGAAAACATAATAGCAGAAACTTTTCACAATAAAGATATTATTTCAAAATGATACGTTTTAGGATTTATGATCGTAATATTTTATATAGGTACCTACTATTAAAATCAACTTGTGATTTATTGTTAAAGATAGGTAATATGTAGATCTACAATTCTATTAGAATAGATTTTTGATAAGTAATTATACATAATTTATATCATTAATTTATTCGAAAAGCTAAGGCGGACCACGCGCGGACGTGTGTTTGTCATCATTGCAGCGGTCGGTAGGATTATTTATCGAAGTGATTAAAGATGAGTACATCTTTATTCACATATACTATACATTATAAAATAGGAGATGTGGCTTGTTCACAGGTATTTCTTTTTTCGTTTCGAACAAAAATAATCGTCGACTGGCAGCGTCTTAACTACTTTAAAGTGTAGGTACGTAGGTAGGTCGATGTTTGCCATTGGTTTCGCAGACACCGGCAACAATCAGGGTTTCTTACTTATATTTGGAGATATGGATCTTTATTCATTTTTTAGGGTTCCGTACCCAAAGGGTAAAATCGGAACCCTATTACTAAGACTTCGCTGTCCGTCTGTCCGTCTGTCTGTCTGTCTGTCACAGGGCTGTATCTCATGAACCATGATAGCTAGACAGTTGAAATTTTCACAGATTATGTATTTCTATTGCTGCTCTAACAACAAATACTAAAATCAGAATAAAATAAATATTTAAGACAACAAACGTGATTTTCGCATTCTAGCGCCATCTAGTTTCATTTGATGTTACTACGTTATTATAGGTAGTTTTCGCGGTCTCATGCGACCGCTCGGGGTTTGAGAGGTAAATCAATGATTCACAATTCCGCTGGCAGGTGGCGCTATTTTACCACTATCGGTAAAGTAAGTCGGTAAATAGGTTCACATGATCGACTAAAAAGTTTGAAATTGAATTATTGAATTCATGTAGTTAGAAATAGGTACCTAGGTAGATATTATTAATTTCAAATTAATTTCGAGTTCGAATCCTGGCCATGCATCAATGGATATTTCTGTTTGAAAAATGTATATGCGCGTTACACGTGTTTTTAACTGTGAAGGAAAACATCGTGAGGAAACCTGTTAGTATTCTTGAAAGTGTCAAAAAAGTAAAAAAAAGATGCAATCATGCAATGCAAAAATGAATGGGTAAGAATGACGTCATTCTTACCCATTCATTCCTATTTATACCCAATCATTCTTACCCATTCATTCCTATTTATACCCAATTTATATCGGGTAAAAATGACGTCATTCTTACCCATTCATTCCTATTTATACCCCATTTATATCGGGTAAAAATGATTGAATCTTTTTTTTTACTTTTTTGACACATAACTAATTATGGATCACGATTTTCATATTTTCATTAGTTTAGATCTTTCGAAAATGTCTAGTGGGGGTAGTCAGAGGCACGTCCAAACATTATATTTGGTACATGCCCACATTTTGCAGTAGTTAGCATTCCAAACGTGACAGGTTGCAAGCCCATCGCCCATCTGTCCGTCCGTCTGTCTGTCCCTCTGTCTGTCTGTCCGTCTGTCTGTCTGCAGGTCTGTCTGTCCGTCTGCCTGTCCGTCTGTCTGTCCGACTGTCTGTCCGACTGTCTATCCGTCTGTCTGTCCGTCAGTCTGTCTTTCCGTCTGTCTGTCTGTCCGTCTGTCTGTCCGTCTCTCTGTCCGTCTGTCTGTCTGTCTGTCCGTCTGTCTGTCCGTCTCTCTCTCCGTCTGTCTGTCCGTCTGTCTGTCACAGGGCTGTATCTCATGAACCGTGATAGCTAGACTGTTGAAATTTTCACAGAAGATGTATTTCTCTAAAAACAGCATAAAATAAATATTTAAGTGGGACTTCCGTACAACAAACGTGATTTTTTGCCATTTGATAATAGTACGGAACCCTTCGTGCGTGAGTCCGACTCGCACTTGGCCGGTTTTTTATATATTACACGTCAAAGAGGCAGGACAAACAATCTACACAACCATGCATAATATGAATAATCAAAATAGATAGAATTTCGGTAATATTTTATGGAATTTGTATTAAGTTTAATTTTATTACATTGGTGGAGATTCTGTTGTCTCCACGCTAAACTTAAAATTCCTAAAAACGACCGCTCTTATTTCTTTACTAAAGTCTGAATAATTATAATCCAAATTAAAAAATAACAAGAAAACACCATAATTAATTAGTATTAACCAGTTAGTATTCTTATAAGCGGCGATGGGCTTGCAACCTGTCACGTTTGGAATGCTAACTACTGCAAAATGTGGGCATGTACCAAATATAATGTTTGGACGTGCCTCTGACTACCCCTACTAGACATCTTCGAAAGATCTAAACTAATGAAAATATGAAAATCGTGATCCATAATTAGATAAGTGTCAAAAAAGTTAAAAAAAAAGATGTAATCATTTTTACCCGGTATAAATGGGTATAAATAGGAATGAATGGGTAAAAATTATTTTTACCGGGTAAGTGCCCATCTCTGGTTACTACCAACTGAGCTGCGAGACCATTTAATTTATTCTGATTTACATGCGAGCAACAGTGAACATTACCACACACGCAATAAAGCCCATTGTACACTGTACGCCGATGGCAGTGACGCAAGCGTTAGGGGGCGTTTACACGTGGAAGATCCTGCAATGTGATAATGCGACATTTGTCTGTGATTGCGGAATTTATTTGTACATTAAAATTCCTGGAGGGTTCCGTGACAAATAAATTAAGGTTAGGATTTAGATTCGCCGGAATTAGATTTACGGATTGAGTGAGTTGTGACAGTAGTATTTCGCAAGTCTCAAATGGGTTTTCTAATCAATATTTCATAAACCCGTTTGTGGTGCCTACCCCGGTTTTGATCATTTTCAATTTTTGCAGTCAATAACTAACCCTCGTATTCAAGAACGACACTATGAGAACACGCACCCACAGTGGACGAAATCTTTTTTCATAAACATCACATTATGTGTTGAGCGGCACTATGGCGCACGCTACCGTGTGCCTTTAGAGCTCAACTTTGGCTAGAGGCACACGACAATGTGCCTCTAGTCACTCTATGCAGTGGCGCACAATAAAGTGATTTTTTGAAAAAAGATTTCGTCCTCTGCGTGTTCTCATAGTGTCGTTCTTGAATACGAGGGTAAGCATAGCAAACAATGTACTCGTATAGTTAATACAAGTTCTTTGTTTATGGTCCGTTTTGATTAGTGACAGTTGTGATGCGTTATACCTCTAGATTTGATTGACCACAACAAAATATTTCCCGTATTGTATTTAAATATGAAGAATTTAAATATAAGTATATTTAATTAATTCATAAATAAATAAAAAAGCCGTGTTGGCCGAGTACTTTCATCAACTTTCATTTCGAAGATCGTGGGTTCGAATACCGGCGTGCATCAATGGATTTTTCTGTTCGAAAAATTTACATGCGCATCAAAACATGTGTTTAAAACGGTGAAGGAAAACATCTTGAGGAAACTAGTTATCATTCTTATAAGCAGCGATGGGCTTACAACCTGTCACGTATGGAATGCTAACTTTCGACTTTTGCTGTTGCAAATAAACAATTAAAAGGACCTGTACACTTGTAGTCAATCCACCGAGACGTAAAAGCAGTATTCTTAAGACTTCTATAAGACGAGTAATAAAATATGTTGTTGATGAATAGTTTTTTCTCAATAACTGCAAAACATACAGTTTTTTTGACAAATATAACTGCATGGATATAATCTAGATAAATTATAGACAGAAACACGGTTAAACTTTTCTCGATAGATTTATTTTCCAAAGTTGGCTCTTCAAAAACACTCGTTTCGTTTTTAATTAAAACTATGAATAGCTAAACTGTTCATTTTTATATAATTCGTTAGATAATCATACTAGCTAAGTAAATAATAGACAGTTTCTTTTTAAGTTTGATAATTTTCAAGATAATGCAGTTTTATCACTTTTACCGTCTTATCTGGGTAGATTGCCCATACAAAAAACCAAACATTTCACATATCACCTTAACAGTCCTATAATTTACGTAAATTTACGCCTGTTCTAAGGAGTCGGTACCGAAGTACGGGAAACCGTCTAATGTCAATCATCGTTAAAATATTACCGAAATACCGAGCAATAACATGAAAATGTTCTGGCATTTTCGTGTTAAAACACAACCGAACCGTATTCAAATATAAAGCGTACCCAATGAATATGGTATAGTAGCCGAACTTCTGAACTCTGCCTCACTGAATGACTGAATGACTGACTGAATGAATGAAGGACCAAAAGACCAAATGATTCAAAATTCAAAATTCAAAATTCAAAATTCATTTATTTGTTTAGAATATGGTTAGTAAAATTAATGGTAATAAATGTCAAATAAAGTTTCACATATTCTGTCATAATGTTATGACATACAAATAGTCAATAATTATATACATACCTACCTATCTATATTAATTACAATCATAATAATAATGTCAACAAATTAAATTAGAATAAAGTATTAAAATTATGTAATTGCATGCAAATAAAGAATAACAAAATGTCAAATTTCAAAAAATTCATCAATTGATTGAATGATTGAATGACTGAATTAATGAATGACTGAAGGACTTAAGGACTTAATGACATTTTCAAAAATGCGCATGCGCGATGACGTCAGAGCCCGAACGCCGGCGTTCGGACGGGGATCTAGGGGTTAATGACTGAATGACTGAATTACTGAATGACTGAAATACTGAATGATTGAATGACTGAACGACTGAATGACTGAATGACCGAATGTGAAGTGTACAGTAATATGATTAAAGTTAGGCATCTCGGCAATTTCCGTGTTCCCGAATCAGAACGAATATACAACCAATGTCCGGTCGTCCCTCACTCGTCAGTCACTTACGAGCGTTGAGAAGTTCTAGATTCAATATTAGATTAGCATTTATAATAATAATAATCTTTATTGGTGCCGAGCCTGAGCCTTCTTTCGTAGTTTGCATAAAAGAGCGAAGTCTGGTGCAAAAGCTAGCAACAAATAAAAACAGAAATTATGTTAAAGATGAAAAGAGAATGACGGGAGCTTCTTTGCGTTGTATAATATATTAAAGAATGTATTCTAATATTCTTTTTAATGTTCAAAGTATAAGTAATTTAGGAAAATAATCTTTAGGAATGAAGAGAATTAAACAAATATTGAATCTTTTTGCACAGCTAAAAACATTTTCACGAGTCCGCAAGTGAATTGACCTAATTTGTACAAGCTTTTATTTAACTTGCAATGTATGTATGTAACTATGTTTGTTCGGGTGGAATCTTGCAACTCAATTTTGAAGCAGCTTTCCCCAACCGATTGAGCTAAAATTTTGCATAAGTGTATAGCTTAGGTGACAATGCACTAATATGGTGACAGCGAGTTGATCTGATAATGAAGTCAGGAGATGTCCAACAGACACAATGGAACTCCTTAAAATATTTCGATTGAGTAAAAACTTTGCATACTTATCAAGTTCCGATGACAATGTTATGTGATGTGACAGCGCGGTATCGCGCTGTTGCTCGATGGTTTAAATTAAACTAGCGACCCGCCCCGGCTTCGCACGGGTAGCATGTTATTATACATATAAACCTTCCTACTGAATCACTCTATCTATTAAAAAAAACCGCATCAAAATCCGTTGTGTAGTTTTAAAGATATAAGCAAACATACATACATACGCGGGAAGCGGAAAGCGACTTTGCTTTATACTATGTAGTGATGATCATACAAAAGCTTGTCAACTGGCCCAGTTCATTGAACGAAGAGTTCAACTCTTAAATTCTTGTACAACAAAGCGATTTATTTAATCAAACATAGTAAAAACGGGCCAAGTGTGAGTCGGACTCGCGCACGAAGGGCAAAAAACCGGAAAAAAACATGTTTGTTGTATGGGAGCCCCACTTTAACGTTATTAATATTTTGATTTTAGTATTTATTTGTTGTTATAGCGGCAACAGAAATACATCATCTGTGAAAATTTCAACTGTCTAGCTATCACGGTTCATGAGATACAGCCCTGTGACAGACAGACGGACAGACAGACAGACAGACAGACGGACATCGAAGTCTTAGTAATAGGGTACTGTTTTTACTCTTTGGGTACGGAACCCTAAAAAATGAGATGGCGTCAAAATTTGTAAAACGTCCATAAAGACGAGTAATACATTTTTTTGATGAATGCAGAATCGTTATTTGTCAATAACCGCAAGTTTTTTTGTTTATGACAAAATAACTTACGGATAGAATCTAGATAAATATATAGACAGAAACACGATTGGAGAAATTTTCACGACAGATTTATTTCCAAAGTTCTTCCAAAGACGATTGGTAAATAGGTACCTACCTAGGTAGATATTATTAATTTCAAATTAATTTCGAGTTCGAATCCTGGCCGTGCATCAATGGATATTTCTGTTCGAAAAATGTACCTATATGCGCGTTACACGTGTTTATAACAGTGAAGGAAAACATCGTGAGGAAACCTGTTAGTATTCTTGAAAGCGGCGACGGGCTTGCAACCTGTCACGTGTGGAATGCTAACTACGTAGTTAGGTAAATAGGTAGGTTACGAGATATTATGAATTATTTTTTATGTTTCTAGGGTTCCGTATCTAAAGGGTAAAAAACGGGACTACTAAGACACCGCTGTCCGTCTGTCTGTTACCAGGCTGTATCTCGTGAACCGTGATAGATAGACAGTTGAAATTTTCACAGATGATGTATTTCTCTAAAATCAGCATAAAATAAATATTTAAGTGAGACTCCCGTACAACAAACGTGATTTTTTTGCCGTTTTGATAATAGTACGGAACCCTTCGTGCGCGAGTCCGACTCGCACTTGGCCGGTTTTATTATATAAATCGTTAATTCATCATACTAGACTACTAGCTACATAAATGAAGGACAGTTTATTGGAACGAAGTTCCTTATCGCGCGTTGTGAAAGGGGGCTAGACGGAAAAAATGATTACGAAAAGTTGTCACGAAAAGTTGTCACGACACTTTTTTGCTATAGTATATCTATTAATATATATATCTATTAATTGTGTCGAGGTCGAGGTCGAGGTGGAAGTGGAGGTCGAGGTCGAGGTCGAGGTCGAGGTCGAGGTGGAGGTCGAGGTCGAGGTCGAGGTCGAGGTCGAGGTCGAGGTCGAGGTGGAGGTGGAGGTGGAGGTCGAGGTCGAGGTGGAGGTCGATGTCGAGGTCGAGGTCGAGGTCGAAGTCGAGGTCGAGGTCGAAGTCGAAGTCAAAGTTGATTCCCCTTCCCTTGTCCCACGTTATTTTGTGAGAACTTCGTTCCATCCGGGTGTCCCTTGACACCTCTCAAGTTTTTTTTTAAGTTTGATGGTTTTTAATGTGGTTTTATCACTTTTTCCGTCTTATCCGGGTAGACTCAACCCATACATAAAAAAACAAAAATTTCAAGCATCCCCCTAAGAAAGTTGTAGAGAAAAACAGGAGCTATTCATTCTGACTGTTAGATTTTACAGAAAAAACACGTGTATAAAACAAATGAATATGTAAATTGATAAAAGAAAAGCCTGTTTTGCAATTATGATTGCGATGTTAAGCAAAAAACGTGTAAAAAGAAAGCGAAGAGTGAAAAATTGGCTAGCAAAGAATAGTAAAATCAAATTATCCAAATATGTCAAAACTAGATTTTACCCGCGACATCGTCCGCGTAGATTCGGAAAGTCGATTTTTGGCGACTTTATTGTAAAGTATGAAATTCCTGAAAACCTAAAATTTTATTTGGAAAAAAGTGGCCAATGTCATGCCTTTAAACTATCTTTATATAATTGTGATGACGTCACAGACAGGGAGAGATTAAATTTTTATTACTTTCGCATTTATAATTTTAGTTTAGAGGTATAGATTAATTTAGCGTTAACATTAGTCAACACTAACTCGATTGGGTAGCGTCACTTGTAGGTTAATTAAGCCATGTTTAAACTGACTTTTGAATAAGCGTGTGATGTACGCCTTAGGTTGGGTTACCACTGATGCGAAGTACACCGTGAATTGACCAATCACAGCGCTCCAAATTGTTGAATCAACTGTTTCGAACACTGGTCAATTCACGGTTCGCTCCGCTCCACCCCGCGTGAGTAAAAACACATTCTTAAAGCCATGGGCGTTCAGTCAGTCACTCCGTCAGTCAGTGTCATGAAAGTTGACCAGCAAAGCTCATTATGAACTTAATTACCGAGCTCGTCCGCATATGAAACGAAATAGGATCACGATTGCAAACAGTACAGTAGACATCCTCTTATAGCTCCCAGCACCCAGATACTTGAAGATGTTTAAGGAGCAAACCAGAAGAGACGTAAGACAAACACACGTCGTAAATGTAGCGCAGACGTAAATGCGTCTCTGCGTCTCTTCTGTATGTTTTGCTTCGCGACGCTTCTATAAGTTTTTTATGAAGGTACATCAAAAGGGCGCCGCGACGCGTCCTCATCTAACGTCTCTTCTGTGTGTCTTGCCCTAAAGGGGGTAGTCAGAGGCACGTCAACACGTTTGAAAAACAATATTTTTCAACAAGGTGGTAGCTAAACTAAGCTCGCTTAATATTCAAGCCACACCGGACTGTGACAACTAAGGAAGCCACTCCGCGAGTTTGATCTAGTTAGAGCCGGTTCGAGGCAATTATAACTTGCTAACTATGGCATTCACTGTTTGCACACATCGCTGCTGATATCATATTGCTGGATATCTTCGCTTTACGGTGGACCACGGAACTAACAAGGCTTGAATATTAATGTATTTTTTTTCTATTCGTTAAAACTATCTGCGTTTCGAAACATTGATGGAAAACATTAGTGTTTTGAGCGGTGATGGGCTTGCAACCTATCAACTATGGCAAATAGGTGTTTGTCAAATCGAAAGCCTCATCATGGCATTTATTTTATTTATTGAACTATTCCAAAAAAATGCCAAATAGTGACAATTAGCGCAAAAAGCTCAAAAATAATGCTTATATACCTAAGAAGTTATTTAAATCTTTAGCTGAGACTCCTAATTTGCCCCTATTTGATTTTTTGGGCAGTTTTTTGGTATAATAAAAACCACCGAATTTCATGGTCCGTACCGTAGGTCACCCTGTACCAACGTATTTTGGGACACCCTGTATCCACTTAATACTTCAAAAAAAGTTTCGGGATAAGTGAGCTGATAAGAGCTGTTAACTGCAAAAGTATCGGAAACACTTTAGAAAACTTCCATTGAAATTAATCGTTCGGAAATTTCAATCCATGTGAAAATGAATTTCAAAGAGAATGTTGTGATAACTACAAGTTGCCTGAGGCTGTCGAAGCATTGAAGCGTTTATTTGTAGACTAATATTATAAAAATACCGGCCAAGTGCGTGTTGGACTTGCGCACGAAGGGTTCTGTACCATTATTTGTACAAAACGGCAAAAAAATCACGTTTATTGTATGGGAGCCCCATTTAAATATTTATTTTATTCTGTTTTTAGTATTTGTTGTTAAAGCAGCAACAGAAATACATCATCTGTGAAAATTTCAACAGTCTAGCTATCACGGTTCATGAAATACAGCCCTGTGACAGACAGACGGACAGCGAAGTCTTAGTAATAGGGTCCCGTTTTTACCCTTTGGGTACGGAACCCTAAAAAAAGAAAAATAAGTAGCTAATAATAATAAGTCCCAAGACTTAAAACAATCTCTGTATGAAATTTTGCCACAATCGGCCCAGTAGTGGTTTGGCCGTGATAGCGTTACAGACAGACAGTTTCGCATATTTATAATATTAGTATATATTTGAGTTACTTATTGTGCAATGTTAAATTTAAATCTATGTATTTATCTACCCCACTTTCATTTCCTTCTGTATTTTCGAAGATTAACTTAGCAGGCACACAGCGTCTGTATTTTAAGGGTAGATGGAATTTCTTTATTCGAATTAACATTCAAAATACAGCCGTGAATATTATAATAAGCTGTGAAATGTGTTAAGTAAGAAGTCGCTTATTATTTTTGTGGTTCCGTACCTTTTATTGGTGTTTCGAGGCAAAAACTAATAGCGAAGGTACGTTTATATTTTTTTGTTAAATGGTTAAAAAAAACTTAATAGATACAGTATGTTTAGCAAGCACAACAATTTTAATCGGCTTTTATAAGGGAAATAGAACCATGACTGTAATCCTCAAGTACGGTAGACATCCTCTCAGATCCCTGGAGATGTCTAAAGGGGTAAGTCAGGGCACGTCCGAACGTTACATTTGGCACATAACAGGCACACGTGACAGGTTGCAAGCCGCCGCTTATAGGAACCAGTTAGTTTCCTCACGATGTTTTCCTTTTTGCATGCGCATATAAATTTTTCGAACAGAAAAATCCATTGATTCAAAGCAGGGATTCGAACCCGATCGACGAAAGATTGAAAGTCGAGGTACATCCGCCTCGGCCAACTTAGCTTTTTAAACCCAATTATCTTCCGTGGGTTTTCTTGCCGACTTAAGGAACCCTACTGGGTTTACATTCAGGAGGTGCCGCATTCAGAGTTCAAAATTATTCTATTTTGTTGATTGAAAAATCACGGATCAGATATTTAGGTGATGGATTGAATTTACTTAATGATGTTGCTACATTTTTTTGTAACTGAGGTTTGTACCTTTAACGAAGAGACTGTTATCACAGTTCAGTTGGTGGTAACTTTGCGTTCTGCGCTGTAGATTGTGGGTTCGATTCCCACCCAGGACAAACATTTGTGTAATTAACCGACGAAAATCTTTTTACCTGGTGATCTGATTTGAATGCTTTTTTTTTGTGTAGAGAATAGTCCTAAGTTGGTAAATTATATTAATATAGGACTAATAGTTACTTCATAAAACTTAAAAACTAATATTGTCCGTTGATTATTCGATTGGTCGAAACATTTTCGTTGGTTTACTTTTTAGTTTTTTGGAATTATTTACTTTTAAAACTTTCGTGATTTGTACTACACATTATTACAACAACGGGAATTACTCACGTAAATTATAAATTGTCAATGAGGACACCGACAATGCTCGCATTTCCGTCTCGCACTGTGCGAGACGGAAATGCGAGCAGGATATCGCGCGCGTTTAATGGTCCACTCACCCTGAAGAAGGTTCTCTAGATGAATCGAAACATTGTTGTCGGTGTCCTCATTGACAATTTATCATTTACGTGAGTAATTCCCGTTTTTGGAACGTAATTATTAACATGTTTGTTCTGTGTTTGTGTGAATAAGGTATCATTAACAAGTATTCATAATAACAATTCTACAGTAATCTGGTTCCTATAATACAAGCTTTGCTTAGTTTGGGACACGATTTGCTGTGTAAATGTCTATCAATATTTATTTATTATATTTATATAGGTATTTTATAATACTCGTATAATACGTTTTTTACACTCGTAAAAGTTTGCCGACGTAAGCCTCAAGTTTTTTTTAAGTGGAACTTAAGTAAAAATATATTCAAGAATTGTGTGTATGTAAATTATATTAAGTAAACCAGTGAAAATGTCAAAAATGATGGTATAATACCATTCTAGTAGGTAGATACAAGTAGACCTATTCCGGTCGCAAATGTACCTATTTTGGCACGCTCTGTCTTCGCCATTTAATTATTACAGCATGAATTTTAATTGCACCGCTGTCACGAATCAAAAATAAACAAGGAGCCGTCCACAATAGCGCAAACAGACGTAGAAATTGTCTATTCCCGCGACGGCCATCTTGAATTATTTTTTTCTCGAAGCATCACTCGTGTTTGTACAGACCCTTTAATGAAATGCTAACTTTCGTTCAGAAATTATAATTAGTATACAAATATTTGCGGGGGCGTGATGTTTTTCCATTTCAGCACCTCTTTTTTAGGGTACTGTACCCAAAGGGTAAAAACGGGACCCTATTACTAAGACTCCGCTGTCTGTCTGCCTGTCCGTCTGTCTGTTTGTTCGTCTGTCTGTCTGTCTGTCTGTCTGTCTGTCTGTCTGTCTGTCTGTCTGTCTGTCTATCACAAGGCTGTATCTCATGAACCGTGATAGCTATACATATAGTAGAAATGTAGACAGATTATGTATTTCTGTTGCCGCTATAACAACAAACACTTAAAACAGTATAAAATAAATATTAAAGGCTCCCATACAACCAACGTGATTTTTGCCGATTTTTATATGGTACGGAGCTTCCCTTCTTGCGCGAGTCCGACTCGCACTTGGCCGGTTTTTCTCTCTTAATATAGTTAATTATTCTCTCAATAAACTTTGCTCTAAGCAATTTGAATTGTTATCCGAAGAAACGACGCTAATGCTAACTACTGCAAAATGTGGGCAAGTGCCAAATAAAGAGTTTGGACGTACCGCTGGCTGCCTCCTTTAGACATATTCAAGGAACTGAGAGCTTTGATATCTGAGAGGATGTCTATGTCTACCGTAATTAGGAATTACAGTCGTAATTTTGTGGCAATTTTTTTTTATCGAGGGAATAGTATTCGATCCAACTTGATATAGTAATTAATATCATAATAATAAAGTAATTAAATAGGATCACGACAGTAATCCCCAAGTTCTATATACATCCTCTCAGATCTAGGGATAAAGTATCATTACATGCGTACGAGTATCTAGTGGATACCACATACCACGACTTCGTTCACGTGGAGTTATTTTCAAACCGACTTCAACCCTCGTTGCACCCTCTTGGGTTGAATTTTGGGACTTCCTTTCTTAGTCCACACCTACACACTGAAAGGAATACACCCTACTAATTTAAAGTTTCTAGGACCAGTTGTTTAGGCTGTGAGTTAATAGATCAGTCAGTCATTAACGAAAGAGTTTTACATATTTAGATGATTTACTTATTTATTTAATTATTTATTGAATACGACCATTGTAACATATTTGGTTTATATTTAATATCCTTCTTGTGTATTAGATACTGGACTCTCGATATATTATCTTCCGCCCGCGGTTTCGCTCGCCAGGTACCTAGATAAAAAGTTACCTATCTTCTATTACAGGGCATAGGCTATTTATATTTCAAGTTTCATCCATATGTGTTTGATCGTGATTGAGAAACAACATCCAAACATCCTCACAAACTTTCAGATTTATATTAGTAGGATACCGGATAAATAACAGTAATATTATATATCTTATATATAATAATCTGGGCTATGTTTGCGTATGACCCGCGGACAATAGACGAACACACAACCCTTGTTTGTAGTATAGTATGTATTCTATTTGTACCTTGTTGACCTAGTAAGATTTGCATTGTCTTTAGGTGCAAAGGTATCGATTTCAGCACAGCATTTACTAAAAGGATAATTGAAAAAAATGATAGGCCGAAGCCGTGTTTGTTGCCTGATTCTTCTAGACAATGGTCGCGAGGAACAGGTGTAGCTTAATCTTAATCTCCTAAGACGTTTCAAAGTGATCCTGAAATATGTACTTTTTTGACTTTGACTAGAGGTATTTAAACATACTCTCAAAACTGCAATCCTTGAGTAATGTAGAGATGAACTCAGATCTTCTGTCTCCTGATGATCAGATCCTCATAGAGCCTGTACTGATTTTGGTTATAACTTCACTAGTATTGGAGTGTTGTCTTAGGCACCAATATCTTTAAACGAGTAATAAATGTTTTTGATGAATGCAGAATCGTTTTTTCTCAATAACCGCAAAACATACAGTTTTGTTTTTTTATGATTAAGATAACTTAAGGATATATCTCGATAGATTTATTTTCCAAAGTTGGCTCTTCAAAAACACTAGTTTCGGTTTAAATCAAAACTATGAATGGCCAAAAAGTTATTTTTTATATAATTCGTTAGATAATCATACTAGCTAAGTAAATTACAGACATTTTCTTTTTAAGTTTGATGGTTTTTAAGATAATGCAGTTTTATCACTTTTCTCTGACTCAGCCCATACAAAAAACCAAACATTTCACATATCACCTTAAGTTATACATACAGGGTGTCCAAGAACCTGGCGTCCAACTGGATTCCCACGATGCCCCAAGTTCTAACAGTACTCAGAAAAATATTTTAAAAAATCCACCCCATGTACTTACAGAATTATACTGATTTCAAAAAAAAAGGGGAAATGAGCACCCTGTGACATACTTTTGAATGCTGTGACTGCTAATGCTGATAATTTCGATATTTCTTGGAGGTTTTGTAATCTAGGGTATTGCTGTGTCTAAATAGAATGTAAAAATAAAGTACTTATTGTACCATTTTAAAATAAAATATTATTTTAACTAAAGGTGATATGGAAAATTATTGAATTTCGCAACTTTGACCGACTGTAGTGTAAAAAAAATGTACCAAAATAGTATGGCAAGTGACGTCAAATTTTGACGCGTTTATTCCTCTTTTTAAAAAGGTATAATACTTACACATTAATTTGAAAAAAAAAATTTTGATAATATTTTTACTCAACAACCCAATTTTTACGAAGTGCCTACCTACTAACGGTAACTGTCGGACCCTTTCTTATCTTAGAAACTGTTATGTTACTACTATTATTTACTTCGGTTCCAAGAGTGAGCAAGAAGGAAATACACACAGGTAGATGGGTTCCCAGTAGAATAAAAGCAAAGAATGTTAGTTTAAAGATATTTTATTACAATAAATGTTCAAAATGTTGACCACCCGCGGCAATACAAGCTCTCACTCTCCTTAAAAAGGACCGCTTTATGTTTCGCGAGTAACTTTTTTGACGTATCACCTGCACTGCTTGTGTTATCTTCTCACGAAGGTCAGCGATGTCATTAATGGGCTTCGCATAAACGAGCTCCTTCATAGTTCCCCAGAAAAAAAAATCCAGCGGATTTAAGTCAGGTGAGCGTTTTATAGAGAGTTTTTGGACGAGCAATACCCGAACAGGTGGATTGGGCGATCAGGAACAATCCCGTGGCCAGCCCGCTGCCCCAAGTTCTAACAGTACTCAGAAAAATATTTTTCTGAGTACTGTTAGAACTTGGGGCATCGTGGGAATCCAGTTGGACGCCAGGTTCTTGGACAACCTGTATAAAGAAAGAGTTAAAATTTGTATATTTGTTTGTAATGGATAAACTAAAAAACTACTAGTCCAATTTTAAAAATTCTTCACTTATCAAAAGCTACGTTATCAGCGAGTAACATAGTCGATATATTATTTTCAAAAAAATTAGAGATCACTACGAAAATTGCGATAATGTAACCTAAGGTATCAAAAATTTAATTAATCTTCATTACATCAATGCGAAGCCGGAGCGGACAGTTAGTTAGTTAGTTATGAAATAAATAATTCTGTTCTATCTCTGGTTTGCAAATAATACCACTACCTATATCGAGCGCCTGTGTTCCCATGACCATTGGAAGCGAAGCGTTAACCGCTAGTGATGTACTGCGATGTAGTCGAACTTATCGATAAAACTGACGAAGCATTTTATCGATAAAACGCTTACTCGCATTACATCGATTTTGCATTTGTTAAGCTCGATGTTGAGAACGGCACGTTCTGCTGATGCGTTTATAGCTTTAAAATGCAGTTTAGAATAAAGAGTGGCCGTACCACAAGCTCTTGAAGTAATATTAAAGTAGTATTACTCGTGCGAAAAAGTGTATTCCAATAAGGACGCTCGTTTTTACAAATTAAAATTAGTAGTTTCTCAAATATTTTTTTAGTAAAAAAATAAAATATCCTATCTATAATCTCCAAGCGCCTCATTTCTGTGCGATGATGTAGATGTCTAAAAGGACTTCAAAAATAGTTCAAAAATAACATTTAATTCGTCTACATTTTGCAGCAGGTCATCATCGTCTTCTGCCCTTATCCCACATAAGTGGGGTCGGCACAACATGTATACTTCTTCCATTTCCCTCTATCAGCCGTCATCTCATCACTCACTCCTTTCATAGCCATATCTATTTTGCAGCAGATACCTACTAAAATATGTACCTAGACATTGGTAATCATCTACCCCCAAACTAAGCAAAGCTTGTAAGCTAGATTACTGATAGAATACTAACATACTTACGAGTATACTATTTTTTTCTAAATATGTTTATCTATATTCATCACAAAAAAGTTTGTCCTGAGTGGGAATCGAACCCACAACCTGCAGCGCAGAAGGCTGTGATGTCAGTTTATTATAACTATTGACTTATTGACCTTTTCACATTGACATTGTTTCTACATTAAACAGGGCAAAGATAAAACTGTTATCAAATAGACATATTTGCACTTCACAATATACTAGCTCTAGTCCGTGGATTGACACCACAAAAATACATTTTCTCTAAGCACATAAATTTTACATAAATGGTACATTATAAATAAACAAGCTGCCCGCCCGGCTTCGCATGGATGTACCAATAAGGATTGTAGGTATTTTTAGGGTTCCGTACCCAAAGGCTAAAAACGGGACCCTATTACTAAGACTTCGCTGTCCGTCTTTCCGTTAGTCTGTCACAGGGCTGTATCTCATGAACTATGATAGCTAGACAGTTGAAATTTTCACAGATTATGTATTTCTTTTACCGCTATAACAACAAATACTAAAAACAGCATAAAATAAATATATAAGTGGGGCTCCCGTACAACAAGCGTGATTTTTTTGCCGTTTTGTAAAGATAATAGTACGGAACCCTTCATGCTCGAGTCCGACTCACACTTGGTCTTATACATTACTTTTATACATACTTTTATACATTAGGATAAATTATTGAAATTTTCGTGAGGTTATCCAAAAATTGGAAATATAATATGATTATTACTAAAATTTATATTAGTCTTTAATGATTGAGCTTTTGATAGATGAAGGATTTTTTTTAATTGATTCTGTATTTTTTTTTTATCCATTACAAACAAACATACAATTTGTTTAATATTGGTGTAGGTAACGCCCAACGGTCACATACATACATTGTCTTTACCACGCTAAGATTCTGTCGTGGGTATCATGTACCATGGTACCACAACACCCAGATCAGGAACTAAACCAATACCCCTAAAAAAAACATCAAAACTAAAATTAATTTGCGTTGCCAGAAAATTATTACAAATTTAGTTAAATCGAATTCATTAAATCGATAGTAGCTCTTACGAATAAGCACTTCACTAGCGCCCTTAGGCTGTACGCTGTATGTACACAGCCTTATGCCCTTTGTATGCAGCCGTGCTACTCGCATACCTTGAGGCGTCACTTTGATTCGACTTGCATCGTAAAATGAACTTTACCATACTCATTACAAGGGTCAATATCACATGAATGGCTTCACTAAACTTTCCTGCATCGTAAAATGAACTTTACTATGCTCATTACAAGGGTCAATATGACGTGAATAACGTCACAAAACTCTAAATAACAGAGCACGCGCGTGCATTACTGCTTATGACATTGTAAATTGAGCTGTCACCTCCTTGTCACAAGATTCAATTTCACGTGCACGGTGTTTTGTTTTTGCATTGTGGAAGTGAAACTTTTATATGAGGACTGCGTATGCGTATTATTTATTTGTACACCAGGGTGACCAGATATTGTGTGGATTGTAAATTTTTTGAATACGGTGGTTATGGACGAAATCATTATCAATATAACGAAACGACTGACAAACTGGAAAAATACTACCGATGTAAAAAAATATGTCAAATATACTACCAGACTGGCCTCACAGCTCAGTTGGTAGTAGCTCTGCCTTCTGCGCTGTAGGTTGTAAGTTCGATCCCCACCCAGGGCAAACATTTGTGTGATGAACATCGATGTTTGTTCTGTGTCTGGGTGTTATATAATGTTTCATGCGTATCTATTTACAAAAAGTGTGTATGTATTATATCAGTTATCTAGTTCCCATAGCTCAAGCATTATTTGTGGTACTGTAAAATTAAAAAAAAAAGTGACAGAAGTTCACATTTTCAGTACTTATTTTGTAACTGTTTTTCAGGTTGGTTCAGATTCAGAAGATGGCACGATTCTACTCAAATATAATTCAATTACTATATTTCTAGTTGTTCTAGCTAATGTACCTGTACCTATTGAATATTCCAAGTTTCATCCAAATCCGTTTTAGTCGTTTGGACGTGATTGAGAGACAAACATCCTCACAGATTTTCGTATTTACAATATTATTATTATTTATGATTTATAATATTAGTATGATTTATCTATGATGGTTAGGAAAAAAAACTTAAGTCAACTTCTGACTTTGACTGTACCACTCAGAAGTGCCATTTGTGCACATTAAGTGCTATATTATACCAAGAATTAAGTAAAAGTTATAGACAGTGAAGAAAAAGAGTCATGACAGCTGTCATATGGCACTCTCACCATCTTTAACGCAAAAAGTGGAAACCTTTAATTATGCTCCATCGGCTTCTATATAATATTTCACTCTGACTATCTAATTACAATAGGTGTTGTCTATGAAACCTTACAGCTAAGAATACTAACTGGTTTCCTATCGACGTTTTTTCTTCATATATATTTTCTCCACAATTTATACTTTGGCTACATAATAATTAAATAAATAATAAATAAAAGTGGCGGACTTTACACACAGCGCCATCTAGCCCCAAACTAAGCTAAGCTTGTGCTATGGGAACCGGATAACTGATAGAATACTTATATACTATATACTATATATTATTATATACTATATTAAAATCCGAGCGGTGAGCGGGGCGGGCAAACATCGTCCATACATTTAGTACTCGTGAGCCAGTGTATCGTGTGTACTATCTACAATATTATAAATGTGAAAGGAACTCTGTCTGTCTGTGAGGTTATCACGACCAAACCGCTGGGCCGATTGTGATGAAATTTCATGTAGAGTTTAAGGACTTAGGCTACTTTTTCCCAAAATTTTCTATTGCTTATCAGGATTTTCAATGTTTTATGATAAAGTCGAATCAAATCGAGTTATTAATCGAATCAGTAAACACTCTGAATCTACGTGGACGAAGTCGGAGGCAACAGCTACTAACTCTATGAAAGAGTTTATAACATAATAGATAATATCGCCGCGATACATTTTGTAAGGATCTGAGCGCCTGGAGATCTAAGAGAATGACGTCTATCCACCATGATCCTATTTGTTTCCTCGTTTTCAAAGAACTCTTATGGCTTTAAACAAATCAAAGAAAGAATTTCATCAGCTAATTTAAAACCACAATCGTTTTGCTTTGACTTAACACGACACAAGTGTCGACGAGACGTTAAAATTTATTACTGAACGCACCTTTCCAATTCTAAATTTAAACGCGGCCGCCATTACTCAAATGTCAATTCTTTTTTAATTCGTTCGGAAACGTCTGCGCATCAAACAGAGCCGTTGGCAATTTTTCAACGAAATTCTATAGATTAGTTTGGAATTTTTATCGCTTCCGAACGCAGTTAGTGCTTATTCGGTATTTCTTTTTAATTTACACCAATAAGGATTCAGATTGATTAGTTTTGGCTTTATGTTGTTTGCGGGCTTTTTATGGGACCGTAAAACTATTTCAGTACATATACGAGATTCTTACTTACTGACTGACTTGACTTACAGTTTAAAAAACAGTTTATAAGATCTATCTCATATAACCGTTTTTTCATCGGATGTACGGAACCCTCCTGACTGGCCAGACTGACTCACAGTTTTTGACGATTTTTTAATTTTTAATAAGATCTCTCTCATGTCAATATCAATATGTCTGTCTGTCCGTCCGTCTCGGCCTAATTTCCTTGTATCTACTGGACGTAAACAGTAACATAAATAGAGGTAAAATAAAAAAATGCAATACTTTTTTAAAATCTAAAAAAAAAATAACACGTTTGTTGTATGGAACCCCACTTAAATATATATTTTATACTGTTTTTAGTAATTGTTGTTATAGCGGCAACAGAAATATATGATCTGTGAAAATGTCAACTGTCTAGCTAACACTGTTCATGAGGTACAGCTTTGTGAGAGACAGACGGACAGCGAAGTCTTAGTAATAGGGTCCCGTTATTATCGTTTGGGTACGGAACCCTAACAAACATAAATTTTTGTAGTTTTGAAATGCAATGAATAATTATGTACGAAAATATAGCAATTACTTCGGACTTTACCATTCTTGGCATTTACAGTCACCTATTCCTTTGACGTCTTTCCACGCGAAGCCACAGGCGTTTCACTAGTTCTGCAGTAAATCTGTGAGCTCTAAAGAAAAGGTTTTATGTTCGTGTGATAAAATTGACTTTTTAACGGCACAGACCGCGCTTTTATGCCTTCAAGTCCTAAGTAGGCAGGGCATTTCGCGAAGACGCCATCTTTTAAACGTGTGTTATTGTTTAGCAGGTAGTAATTCAAAGTCAAAAGATATTATCAACCTACGAAAAAAAGAGGAGGTTTTCAATTCGACGCGTATAATATGTTTTTTTTTCATGACCGCGCATCTTTGTACATATTATTATGGTGATCTGATTTGGAGATTTTATTTCTACTGTGTAGCGAATAGTCCAAAGTTGGTCCCAATTAAAATAATAACTTCAAAATGTGGGTATTGTGCCAATCGTAATATTTGGACGTGCTTCTGACTATCTCCTTTAGTCTTTAAGAATCTAAGCGACTTGAGATCTGAGAATATGCCTACCCTATTTATGGGGGGAGGGGAAGGGGGAACGAACCCACAACCTACAGCGCAGAAGGCAGAGTTACTACTGAGCTGTGAGGCCAGTCAAATAACTATTCAACGTACCTCGGAGCCTGCTAGGGTTGCCAGATGGTCGGGATTGCCCCGAAATTTCATGAGTCTCGGCAAATTTTAATAATAAAATTAACATTTTATTTCGTAACATTTATTTGTACCGACAATTATACCAAAATTCCGACATTTTGAACTTTTCTCAGATATTCTGGTAATTCCATCTGGTAGCCCTAGAGCCAGCTAAGCCTCTGAGGGTGCCTCAGGTCACGCAGCCATCTTCCATCAGATTTCCGCTTTATTTACACTTTTGGCACAGATTAGGGACTTAGGAAACGAAGGCAGTGGCCTTCGCAACAACAATTTGTTGTTGGAAGCTAATTCTGATTGCTAGGTTGAATAAGACAATAAGATTTAGACACACCGAGACTCTCATGGCAACTTTCATGGAAAAACATGGCATAGATCACTTGCCAGGGTTTTCGGTTTTTGGTACACTAATATTCAAAATACTAAACGGGCAAAGATATTTAGCAACAAACTCCGCCAATCTGCTCTCAAAAGAGTTCAACCCAAGGTGAAATACACACATTCCAGTAGAAAAAATTCTCAGCAGAGAGCCTGGACAAAGTACAGTAAAATTTGTTACAGGAAATAAATAAAATACAAACAAGTACATAAATTTAGACAACTTGAAAAAAGTACCACAAATTAACCGTACCTCACTGTACTTTTTTCAGGTTGTCTAAATTTGTGTATATTATTTACTAGCGACCCGCCCCGGCTTCGCACGGGTAGCATGTTATTATACATATAAACCTTCCTGAATCACTCTATCTATTAAAAAAAACCGCATCAAAATCCGTTGTGTAGTTTTAAAGATATAAGCAAACATACATACAGACGTGGGAAGCGGAAAGCGACTTTGCTTTATACTATGTAGTGATATTTAAATTTATTTACATATATTATAAAATCTGCCAGGCTGAAGAGACATGAGTGACGATCCTAGCCCATCCAGACAGATGGGCTAGGATCGTCACGCAGTGGGTGCCTGAAGATGGGAGACGACGCCGAGGAAGGCCGCGGAGACGCTGGCATGACGACCTCGACATATTCCAGACTGGCTGGTGGGACGAAGCTGTAGACCGCAAAGCTTGGAAGAGAATGGGGGAGACCTTTGCCCAGCAGTGGGACAATATAGGTTGAAAAAAAAAACAAAAAACTATTTACTAACTTGAGGAAAAATTGAATACCTTGGGTTACATTATTGTAATTTTCAAGGGGATCACTAATTTTTTGAAATAAAATTTCGTTTATATTACTCACTGATAATGCAGCTTTTGATAGGTGAAAGATATGTTAAAATTGGTCCAGTAGTTTTTTTATTTACGACGTGCCAGACCCCTACCGAAAACTGAAAAATATTTCTAGTGGTTTATGAGATAAAATAGTTTGGGAACCTTTGAATTAGATGTTTATACCCACTGTTGGTTGTGCCCATCCGTGGGCAAAGACATTTGATTTAGGTGTTTATTCCCACAGTTGGTAGTGAGGCAAATTCCCAGCCGTGGGCAAAGTCAGGCTGCAGACCATGATGATTAGACCAAGGCTTATGATGGCTTAACCGAAGGTAGAATTCCGCAATGTATTCCTAAAACGGTGGTGGCTATGAAAGTTTAAAATCAGTTAAGCTAGATTCCTAGACGACGATGAACGATATATGACGGTCGGCGTATTTGGCGGTAGTAAGAGTATAAGTACTAGCTTCTGTGCGCGGTTTCACCCGCGTGGTTGGATGTACATTCGGAATAATATACTTTTAAAATGGTGATATAAAAATTAAAATAGGTAAATTCAAGGCTCCGAAGATTACCCTCCGCATACATACAAACTCACAAAATTCGCACTCTCTATTTATAATATTAGTAAGGTATTTTCGACAAATATCAGACATCAAACTCTTATGTTACTGACTGATTGGCTGACTGTCTGCTTGACAGACTGACGAGTGCACTAAGAAAGAAATCCCCTAAAGTAAGAGGGTGCAGCGTAATTTGAAGTCTGTTTGGAGATAAATTCACGTGAGTGATCGTCCAGGTTAAATAATTTTAAAAAGACATCACGCTAATGACGACCTCGGAAATCGAAAATCGCGGAAGTTTCCACTAGTTATTTATATGACGCCAGCCGCTTCAGGAAGACAAGATTTTAAGGAATGGAACAACTTCACCAATATGCATTGGTAATATTATACAGTAATCTGAGGGTCGAATGTTCCGGAATAGTTCCGGTTAAAGCTTGCAGGGAAACTAGATCTAGGATAATTTAGTTTTGAAATTAAATTAAATAGGATCACGACTGTAATCCCCATGTACGGTAGCTTTCCACTCAGATCTCCAGCCGCTCAGATCTTTAAAGATGTCCAGAGGCACGTCGAAAAAATAAAATTAATGCAAGATATAGGCAATGCCCAAAAACAATACAATTATAGCAATGACACTATCTTACTTGGGTTAGTTGGTAGAAAATGAATGAATTTTAAGTGCAATAAAGTATACAAATAAATTAATAAATATTGGTGAACATTATCATCTAGCCCCAAACGAAGCAAAGTTTTACTATGGGAACTAGATAACTAATAGAATACGTAGATACTTTTTTTTGATACATTGTATTATAACACCCAGAGACAGAACAAACATCTATGTTATGCAATGATATGATGACAGCGAGCTAAATTTGATGATTGAGTCAGCAGTTCAACGAATCTCTCAAGTAAATAGTAAGATTAGATAAAAAATAGCGTACCTCAACACATAATAAATACGAGAATCACTACATAGTATAAAGCAAAGTCGCTTTCCGCTTCCCGCGTCTGTATGTAATATGTATGTATGTATGTTTGCTTATATCTTTAAAACTACACAACGGATTTTGATGCGGTTTTTTTTTATAAATAGAGTGATTCAAGAGGAAGGTTTGTATGTATAATACATGCATAATATAGTAGAGAAACACTGATAATTTTAGAGGTTTCTAATGTGATGTCGTAAATAAACACATTTTTTTGCGCTTACATTGCAAATGCTGGCTGAACCCACGAGATATATCAAAATAATGTACTACAGTATTGTATACCTTAAAAACGTCTACAAAAAAGTCCACGATGGTATTAGAAATGTCTTACGCACAGCGAAGCGGGCACGGGTCAGCTAGTACATAATAAAATAATACATACAAGAACATACGAGAACTCTATCGTGCTTGGGTTCGTTGGATTCGTCTTATCTTGCCTTGAACTTTGTAAAAACTTGTTTTTCGACAAAAATCTTGTTTATACGTATTCGACACGGTTTTAGCATAGATATAGAGTATGCTATTATATATGCGAAAGTTTGTGAGTTTGTATATATGTTTGTACCCTAATCAAACCTAAACGACCAAACTGATTAAGATAAAATTTTCTGTATGTAGATAAAAAAATCTGAATAACAGAAGGGGGAACTTATAATCTGAAAAACAACCCCTAACCCCTTTTATTGAAATATATACCTATTGACTTTGACTTTGATTTTAACTGGGTAGGTAGGTACACGCGTGCAAAGCCGCGAGCAAAAGCTAGTATGATATAAGGTAGGTAACCTGTCAGTCATATTGTTGTATACTTTTACTAGAAATAGGTCATCATCGTCAGACGTCGTGAGTAAGCTGATAAAATACCTAAAGGTACGGTCACCTAAAAAACGACGATGTTATATTACGTCCGTATCATAGAACCTACCACTTTCTACTTACATACTTACGAGTTACGAGGTACTGATACTTGAAGATGTCAAATTATCCGTCTATTTTGAGTAGGTTGTGAGCTCAATTCCCACCTAGGGCAAGCATTTGTGTGATGAACATAGATATTTGTTCTGTTTTTGGGTGTTAATATGATATTAAGTATGTATATAAAAAAAACCGGCCAAGTGCGAGTCGGACTCGCGCACGAAGGGTTCCGTACCATTATCTATAAAAACGGCAAAAAAATCATGTTTGTTGTATGGGAGCCCCCCTTAAATATTTATTTTATTCTGTTTTTAGTATTTGTTGTTAGAGCAGCAATAGAAATACATAATCTGTGAAAATTTCAACTGTCTAGCTATCATGGTTCATGAGATACAGCCCTGTGACAGACAGACAGACGGACAGACAGATGGACAGCGAAGTCTTAGTAATAGGGTTCCGATTTTACCCTACGGGTACGGAACCCTAAAAAATGATATAAGTATTCTATCAGTTAATCTAGTACCCATAGTACAAGCTTTGCTTCGTTTGGGGCTAGATAGCGATGTGTGAAATGTATACCAATATTTTTTTATATATAGAAAAAAAATAGATAATAATATCAATCCTGATGTCTGCCGTTTTTATAAGAACCACAATTTAAGCTGATAAGACGAATCATAGCTAATATTTACTCACCTTGCTTTATAGTCATAGCCTCGTTTAAGAAATGATTCAATAGGTATTATAAGGAATATTATGATTCATACGTAAGAAGGGCGGATCCTCGCGGTGAGACCGGTGTTTGTATCACCAGATATTGTTAATAAAAGTAAATATAGATGAACAAAGCGCCATCTAGTCTCAAACTAAGCAAAGCTTGCACTGTAAGACTAAAATACGAGTGAAAATCGCAAATTTTAATTACGATTATAAAACGCAAATGTTTCAATCAATCGAAAAGTCAAAGGACGATGTTTGTTTTTTAAGTTTTCCTAACGAACTTTTAGTCGTACATGGATATAATTTAAATGGGTCCAACTTGGGACTCTTCTCTACACAATAGAAAAAAAAACCGGTCAAGTGCAAGTTGGAAATACGGGAAAAAAAAATTTACTCCAATAAATTAATAAAAAAATTGAATTATCATCTATAAAATAACGTGCAAAAAAATCACGTTTGTTGTATGGGAACTAAAACATTTATTTTATTGTTTTTAGTAATTGTTGTTACAGCGGCAACAGAAATACATAATTTGTGAAAATTTTAACTGTCTAATATTTAATTACATACCAATATTTATTTACATATTTATAACTAGCTGCTCGTCCCGGCTTCGCACGGGTGGTACCTGGATAAAAAGTAGTCTGTGTTATTCTGATGTATACATCATATATAGCTTATAAGCTATATTACTGTAAAGTTTAATTTTAATCCGTTCAGTATTTTTTGAGTGAAAGAGTAAACAAACACATACACACATACCCACTCACTCACAAACTTTCGCATTTATAATTTAAGTAAGACGAAAGTACTAGTATGATTGACGGTGATTCGTACTTTTAATGTTCTCACAGTTAGTACTTAAAAATACCTTAAACTCTTTCTTCTGAGATTTTTTTACTATTTAAGAATTCAGCTCGTAAAAACCTTCGTACCTTTATTATAGCCAAGCACCTTCATTAGTTCGTCTTATTAATATTAAAACTGAGTCAAGCCAAGACGGAGGACTACGAGCGGCCTATGAACTTCGAACCACCAATTCGGGCTTTTATTTTTATTCTTCTAGGCTTCATCGAACGGAGCAGACGTACACGTCTGTATTTTAAGTCATTTAATGCCTTGCTATTTAATTGATGAAGAGCAGTCTTTTGGTCTATGTTTGAATCAGCAACTTACAGTCTTATATGGTTGTTAATTCACCACAGCCTAGCTGGCATGGGGGGCGATTTAAATTCAATTTTTAAATTTAAAATAAAAGTAAATCTAATTAAATAACTAACTGAATAATTAAACAACAAATGATTGCCATCTAAGCATAATGCTACGACATGTTACCATGTACGTTTTGACCTCACGCCATAAATCGACTAAGATGCATTGAGTGCAAGTTCAACGAGACAAATGTTAGCATGAGTTGCAAATATTTGTTACTCGTTGTTTCATATTTTGTATACTCATACGAAATGCGTGGTCTAGGGGTCTACTCTGAAAAACGATAAACGATATATCGAGACAAACGTCACATCGTTTCCGAAAATATATCATGACTTTTGACAATTTGACATCATACATTCTACTATGACAGACGACGCCGACGCACTGTGGATCGAAAATCGACTTTCAAAGACATAGGCGAAAAAAAAAATTTTGGTCGGTTTTTTGCTTGAAACGGCTTCCATTAATCATTAATATGCCTAAATATATCATGATATACAATTTGGTGGGAAAATTGTCGAGTTATCATTTTTTTTACGAAAAAAATGTATGAAAAGCATATAAAAAATCCAGATATCTCCGGAAGTGCAAAGATAACCGTTATATCCTTGCATACAGTTATAGTACCAACTATTATTGATTTTTTGGCATACAACATATAACTCGAACTGCTGCACATTTTGAAAAAAAAATTATCAAAAATTTTTATTTATTTTTGATCTCTCTCAAGTGAAGACTTAAGGAAATCGGTTAAAAAAAGGTCCCCATCGGCAAATTGTATGCTATAAATAATAACAGACACGTGTTTTCTTGTTTGGCTGACGTTGAAATACCAAAAAACAAAGCTCAATAGCAAATTTAATTTAGGAACTATTTTTAATGTTATTTAACTACCTAATTAGGCAAGATTAGGTTTTGTCAGGTCTTTTAGTCATCGTTCCAACTGATGATGACGATGAAGGTTCCGCGGTGGTAAAGTCTTCGGTAATCGATCTTTCTTCACTTGGTCCCTGGGTGAGAAGACTAGTTTAACTAAAAAAAATTTTGGTCGGTTTTTTGCTTGAAACGGCTTCCATTAATCATTAATATGCCTAAATATATCATGATATACAATTTGGTGGGAAAATTGTCGAGTTATCATTTTTTTTACGAAAAAAATGTATGAAAAGCATATAAAAAAACCAGATATCTCTGGAAGTGCAAAGATAACCGTTATATCCTTGCATACAGTTATAGTACCAACTATTATTGATTTTTTGGCATACAACATATAACTCGAACTGCTGCACATTTTGAAAAAAAAATTATCAAATTTTTTTATTTATTTTTGATCTCTCTCAAGTGAAGACTTAAGGAAATCGGTTAAAAAAAGGTCCCCATCGGCAAATTGTATGCTATAAATAATAACAGACACGTGTTTTCTTGTTTGGCTGACGTTGAAATACCAAAAAACAAAGCTCAATAGCAAATTTAATTTAGGAACTATTTTTAATGTTATTTAACTACCTAATTAGGCAAGATTAGGTTTTGTCAGGTCTTTTAGTCATCGTTCCAACTGATGATGACGATGAAGGTTCCGCGGTGGTAAAGTCTTCGGTAATCGATCTTTCTTCACTTGGTCCCTGGGTGAGAAGACTAGTTTAACTAAAAAAAATTTTGGTCGGTTTTTTGCTTGAAACGGCTTCCATTAATCATTAATATGCCTAAATATATCATGATATACAATTTGGTGGGAAAATTGTCGAGTTATCATTTTTTTTACGAAAAAAATGTATGAAAAGCATATAAAAAAACCAGATATCTCTGGAAGTGCAAAGATAACCGTTATATCCTTGCATACAGTTATAGTACCAACTATTATTGATTTTTTGGCATACAACATATAACTCGAACTGCTGCACATTTTGAAAAAAAAATTATCAAATTTTTTTATTTATTTTTGATCTCTCTCAAGTGAAGACTTAAGGAAATCGGTTAAAAAAAGGTCCCCATCGGCAAATTGTATGCTATAAATAATAACAGACACGTGTTTTCTTGTTTGGCTGACGTTGAAATACCAAAAAACAAAGCTCAATAGCAAATTTAATTTAGGAACTATTTTTAATGTTATTTAACTACCTAATTAGGCAAGATTAGGTTTTGTCAGGTCTTTTAGTCATCGTTCCAACTGATGATGACGATGAAGGTTCCGCGGTGGTAAAGTCTTCGGTAATCGATCTTTCTTCACTTGGTCCCTGGGTGAGAAGACTAGTTTAACTAAAAAAAATTTTGGTCGGTTTTTTGCTTGAAACGGCTTCCATTAATCATTAATATGCCTAAATATATCATGATATACAATTTGGTGGGAAAATTGTCGAGTTATCATTTTTTTTACGAAAAAAATGTATGAAAAGCATATAAAAAATCCAGATATCTCCGGAAGTGCAAAGATAACCGTTATATCCTTGCATACAGTTATAGTACCAACTATTATTGATTGTTTGGCATACAACATATAACTCGAACTGCTGCACATTTTGAAAAAAAAATTATCAAAATTTTTTATTTATTTTTGATCTCTCTCATGTGAAGACTTTAGGAAATCGGTTAAAAAAAGGTCCCCATCGGCAAATTGTATGCTATAAATAATAACAGACACGTGTTTTCTTGTTTGGCTGACGTTGAAATACCAAAAAACAAAGCTCAATAGCAAATTTAATTTAGGAACTATTTTTAATGTTATTTAACTACCTAATTAGGCAAGATTAGGTTTTGTCAGACCGCTTATTGTTCAAATTTCAAGGAATGTATTAACAATGATCGGTAGTTAGCAAAATACAGGTAGCTTATGTACAAAGTTAAAAACATACCTTACTTAGATTATTTATTACCTACCTAAATGCATAAACCTGCACCGGAAATATTTAACAATGAGCGGTAGTTAACAAAAGACAGGTAGCTTAGGTACAAAAATACCTTACTTAGGTTATTTATTACCTAATTAAGTGCATAAAACTGCACCGGAAATATTTTTTACTTCAGTTTATCTGAACTATTTACTAGTGAACATCTCTCAGTTTTTTAATCATTAAAATGGAAAGTTTAAGCACTAACTTAGATTTGGTTGTTGTTCTTCAAGGTGCAGGTTCGCTACAAAATCATGAAGTTCTGTACGAGGCAGTATTATCTCGTCTAGGTGATCACCTTTCTAATGATGATAAGGTTACTCTGGAAGAGTTTTGTCGAAGATTTTCACGAGCTGCTTCACAGAGATGGAAAAATTGAGACAAGAGCATTCAGAAAAGATTATGAAGATTGGCTTCAAGCAAATGTTGATTGGCCAAGCTGCGTTCAAACTAGTCTTCTCACCCAGGGACCAAGTGAAGAAAGATCGATTACCGAAGACTTTACCACCGCGGAACCTTCATCGTCATCATCAGTTGGAACGATGACTAAAAGACCTGACAAAACCTAATCTTGCCTAATTAGGTAGTTAAATAACATTAAAAATAGTTCCTAAATTAAATTTGCTATTGAGCTTTGTTTTTTGGTATTTCAACGTCAGCCAAACAAGAAAACACGTGTCTGTTATTATTTATAGCATACAATTTGCCGATGGGGACCTTTTTTTAACCGATTTCCTTAAGTCTTCACTTGAGAGAGATCAAAAATAAATAAAAATTTTTGATAATTTTTTTTTTCAAAATGTGCAGCAGTTCGAGTTATATGTTGTATGCCAAAAAATCAATAATAGTTGGTACTATAACTGTATGCAAGGATATAACGGTTATCTTTGCACTTCCGGAGATATCTGGATTTTTTATATGCTTTTCATACATTTTTTTCGTAAAAAAAATGATAACTCGACTATTTTCCCACCAAATTGTAGATCATGATATATTTAGGCATATTAATGATTAATGGAAGCCGTTTCAAGCAAAAAACCGACCAAAATTTTTTTTTTCGCCTATGTCTTTGAAAGTCGATTTTCGATCCACAGTGCGACGGTGCGGTTTGGCTGCATTATATCAAAGCACTGTCACTATCGTTGATAATGTCGAAATCGTTTTGCAGAGTAATGGCCTAAGACTTTTTTTATTTTTATTTGTGGCATATTTCATCGATCAATAAAATCATCGACATAGTGACAACACTAGTGCGGGGTCACGTGCGTTGTAATGAAATAAGTTTTGTATCGCGCGTACGATCATACGCTAACACTTTCACTTTTGGGGATTAGGGATGGCTCATACCAAGTTGATTTTGCTAAGCAACATGGAATGCTAATAAAAAATGTGTGATAACATAATTAAATAGGATCACGACTGTAATCCCCAAGTACGGTAGACATCTTTTCAGATCTCCAGGGTCTTAGATCCTTATAGATCCTAAAGAAGGAGGGACGTCCAAATAATAAATTTATGTTACTTCAGTACGTACCAAAAAAAAGACAAATAAATTGGCAACATCTAGATGTCGTGCCGACCTCACGAAGACGTGGGATAAGGCGAAGCAGAATAAGAAGAAGAAGACTTTAGTACGTATCCATCCCCTTTAGACATATTCAAAGATCTGAGCACCTGGAGTTCTGAGAGGATGTCTACCGTACTTGGGGATTACAATCGGGATCCGATTTCTTTTGTATAACGCAGTCATCTTCTAGAAACTCTATAACTTCAATATCTAAGCAGATATCCATTGTGCTTAGGGATTTTTTTGCTGTAACTGAAATAACGCAATTTTAATTAAGTACTACTCGTGTGAAACCGTTGTTGGAAGCTAGTCTCTTATGAGTAAGACCATCATCATCTTCTTGCCCTTATCCCACTTAAGTGGGGTCGGCACAACATGTGTACTTCTCCCATTTCCCTCTATCAGCCGTCATCTCATCACTCACTCATTTTTTACCCATATGTAATTTTTCAAACAGTTTATCCATCTTTTCTTTGGCCTACCTCTACTTCTACATCCATCCACAATCATTCTCGTTACATGACTTTCTTCCCTTCTCATAACATGCACATACCACGCTAACGTATTGCTCCTCATCTTTTCCGTCACAGGCGCCACTTTCAAACTTCCTCTGATATACTCATTCCTTATCTTATCCATCCTCGTCACTCCACACATCCTATGAGTAAGAACATTGCTGTAAAATTATAGTTGTGTTTGCGTCGACAACCCTAAATCCCAAAGGTGTTCAGGGAAAAACTTGAGTACTTTGTTTACATTTATTTTGACAGTTCATATGGCACACGTAAATAAGTAAAAGGAATTCATTCAAATCAAATTAGTTTCGTGGAAAATTGCGAATATATGGTTTGATACCCGTGGGTGGGTACAGGGTAATATACCCGTACCCACTTAGTTTTTATGACGGTTCAAAAGCATATTAATTTCGTTAAATTACTAGCTGACCCGACGACGTTGTCCTGTCCAGATTTCAATAATAATAAAGAAAAAAAATTACTTCTGTTAAAATTTTGACATGAAAAGTAAAACAATAAAAAAATCAACCAAACCGGTCAATTTTAATGTGTAACCTGTCACGTATGAAATGCTACTACTGCAAATTGTGGGCATAATATGACAAATATAATGTTTGGACCTCTGACCACCCCCTTTAGACATCTTCTACTTTACTTGAATATTATAACCATGATCCTAGTTAATTTTGAATATCTAATTTAAATCTATTGTTCATATCAATGCACTTGATATTTGGAGGGTGTGTTCATTTTGGTGTGTATAAGTTACAAAGAAATAAATTCCCGAAATTCAACCCCTAATAGGGTGAAGCGGAGGTTGAAATCCGTTGAAAATCACTTCACGTGAACGAAGTCGCGAGGGTTTCCACTAGTTTTATTATAAGCCTACTAACTTCTGCCCGCGACTTCATCATCGATTTTTTACAACTATGGTAAAACATTGAAATTACCGAAAATCCAAAGAATTTTTTTGGGAAAAAAAGTAGCCTGTGTTCGTCTCAAGACTTTAAATTATATCTATGTGAAAATTCATCACAATCGGCGTAGCAGTTTGGCCGTGACAATGTCAAAGACAGACAGAGTTACTTTAGCATTATAATTCACGTGTCACAATGTCTGTAACCAAACTCCTCTGAAACCGTTTCTTTTTTGTTTATTCAGTAGGTCTGTGAGTAGATCGTAGGGTATTTTTTATACCTCTAAGTCTAAGTGATAAGGGTGGCATAAAGTTCTGAAAAAATTGAAAGTGATTTTTTTTCTGTATGATTGTTTAAATTTGACAGGACATCGTCTGTCGGGACAGCTAGTATTAGTATAGATTCCGGTGACACAACGGCTTTCCTGTTTAAGCATCTATGTACATGTAAGAAGGCACTAAATATTGTTTGAGCGTCGAAGGGGGTATCAAATGAAAACTCTTTTGAAGTCGTATGTTAGACTTTGGCAACCCAACGCACAAAAACGATAAATTGTATTCGTACAGAACATACATTGAGTATATCGAGTGTGGCGTACGTGCGTACGGTAGTGACGTTTCTTTATCGATAAGCATATCGATGTTTTAACCTTAGCCTTTGAGAGTAGGTACTTACCTAGTAGCTACTTATAAAATAAATTGGATCACGACTGTAATCCCCAAGTACGGGATCTCCAGGCACTCAGAACCTTATAGATGTCTAGAGGGGTTAGTCAGAGGCACGTCCTAATATTACATTTGGCACATGCCCATATTTTACACAATAATAATAATAATATAATAATAAAATTCTTTATTGTAAAAACCAATGTGTCAATAAACAGATGGAGCACTGACTCCTAAACTAGGGCTACCTGTATGTCAGGAGTCAGTTCTTCCCAGTAAAGGTACTAAAATAATGGTTTAAATGGTAAAAAATGTTGGTATATATAAATCAAAAAGTTTTTTAGTAAAATTTAAATTTAAAATCACAACAAAAGTACTAATTTAGATAGATAGATTAGTGTGTGTATGTGTGTGTGAGTTTGTGAGAGTAGGTATACATGTTTTATTACAAGTTATTATTTCACACGTGACAGGTTGCAAGCACGTCGATTACAAAAACTGATTTCCTCCTCACGATGTTTTTCAGCACGTGTTTTGATGCGCATATAATTTTTTTGAACAGAAAAATCCATTGATGTTCGGCCAGGATTCGAACCCACAATCTTCAGATTGAAAGTCGGGGTACCTCCCACTCGGCCAACACGCCTAGTAGCTATAGCTACTAGCTATAGATATAGAGCTACTAGTGGTCGTAAATGACGGAATACAAGATGGGGAAGCGAGCTAGTAACGTTCAAATTCAAAGCTAGTATCGCTTAGCATAGCGAGCATACCACAAAACTGGACAAGTGCGAGTTCGACTCACACCCCGAGGGTTCATATGAAAATTTGCCAGGAATTCATCAGATTATCTATCGGTAATCCCACATCACGCAACCTCCATGTAGCAAATGTGTAATAGCAAAAATATTTGTTTTTAAAAATATCATTTTTCTTCCTTTACATGTGCTGTAAGACCTTGCTAAGACTGGAAGTACACTGTAGGTTTTGATTTAGGTACTTACGAGAGAATAATGAGCTAAATATGCTACATAAATGGCCATATTATTTGATTGCGTTGACTAAAAAGCTTGATTATTTTACAACTTCTAGAAACAGTAGATCTTCGTATTTGATATTAATTTCAACTAGATACCTCCACGCGTTCTTGAGGAAAAAGGCTTTTTTGACAGACAGACAGACATAGATGGACAACGAAGTGATCTTATAAGGGTTCCTTTTTTTTTCTTATGAGGTACGGAACCCTATAAATGTATTAACAAAATTTAGCTCCAGGCTCGATCAATATTTACAACATTGCATAATAGTCATCTTTGTAATGTAATCAGAAAATAATAGGAAAACTTTGATTTGTGGTTGATATATTTTGTATCATGAGCCTATTTTAGGGTTTTGGGCCTTAATGAAGATATAGAACCTTAGTAGCTTCCGCCAGCGGCTTCGCTCGCGTGGTTCCTAAATAAAAAGTACTCTATATCCAAGGCCTTATACTTCATGAAATGAAATAAAATAGGATCTAGACTGTAATCCCCACGTACGGTAGACATCCTCTCAGATCTTCAGGTGCTTAAATCCTTGAAGGTGTTTAGAGAGGGTAGACAGAGGCACGTCCAAACATTGTATTAGGCACATGCCCACATTTTGCAGTAGTTAGTATTTCATACGTGACAGGTAGCCCATCGCCGCTTATAAGAATACTAACTGGTTTCCTCACGATGTTTTCCTTCACCGTTCTGAGCACGTGTTATTGATGCGCATATACATTTTTCGAACAGAAAAATCCATTGATGCACGTCGGTATTCGAACCCACGATCTTCGAAATGAAAGTCAAGGTACCTTCCACTCGGCCAACACGGCATTTTAAGTAGGAAGAAGGATAGGATATTCAGTTAGATTATGAAATTGATACACAGAACAGAAGCTTGAGATTTCGATTCCGTGCCAGTGGCGAGTTAGGCAAGAAGCCGAGGCAAAGTGGTCGGATTTTAATCAAATTATCCGGCGAAAGCCCGGACTTAAGGTTGTGGGGACTTCTAACTTTACCCTGTTTTGGGGACATACGGTGATTTCGTTTCTTGATTAATCTACGCACAGAATGCAACTTCCATTTACTTTTTAACCCACGAAAAGAGGCGGTTATCAATTCGACCTGTATATATTTTTTGTTGATTTTTAATGAGATGAGATTTTGAAAATATAAAAGAAAACCGACAAAAATGTTTCGACCGATCGAAAAGTCAACGGACGATATTCGTTTTTTAAGTTTTCTGAAGGAACTATTAGTCCTACTTTAATATAATTTGAACTTGGGACTTAAAACTAAAAACTACATATTTGACTTTTTTAATAGTAGTGTAGATTACTTGGTTAGTTACAAAATAGAAAAGTCGTGTTGGCCGAGTAGGAGGTACCTCGACTTTCAATCTGTAGGTAGGATTTTTCTGTTCGAAAAATGGATATATGCGCATCTTAAACACGTGCTGCAATATAATGTTTGGACGTGCCTCTGACTACACCCACAAGACATTCTCAAAGGATCTAAGCGTCTGAAGATCTGAGAGGATGTCTACCGTACTTGGGGATTTCAGTCGTGATCCTACGTGTTCCTGTAACACATTCATACATACATTCCGATGTATGTATGTATGTATGTGTTACAAAATGGCGTACAGTGAGTCCCCAAAAGTCCCAAGATTCCCAAAGCCACGTTATCAAATTATACATGCAAATATAATTTTGATCGAGCTGTGTAAGTGATATGCTATTGCCCCCGGCTTCGCACTCCCTTTGGGCCTGTTTGCTAATTTGCAGAGGTAGACATAATAATAATATAATAGTTTGAAGGATGTTTTGACTAAATGACTACCTCGGTGGCATAGTGGGGTACTGAGACGTGAGAGGTGCTAGTTTATCCCGCAGGTATACAAATCTATGTACAGATTGTACAGGTACCTGGTATTCGTTGAGCTTTTGGACACCATTTGAGCAAATATTTGTTCAAATACGTATTTGTATGAAAAGTATCGCAACGTTTTCATCTAGATCATAATCTATCTATGTACCAAATTCAAAATCGGTTCACCCGTTTCGTCGTGTTTTAGTTTTTTATGTTTGTTTTTAAAACCGATCTGATAAAAAGGTAAGTATTTATTTTACTACAAAAATAAAAAAATAAGCATTTTCGGAATATGTATCGAAAATTAAGCTGTCTTTCAATGTACAGATTTCGCTCAGTTACAGTTTTATTATATTAATATTATGATACAAGCTGTCCCGACAGACGTTGTCCTGTCAAATTTCAAAAACCCCACAGAAAAAAAACATTTCGTTTTTCCCTCACTTTATGCCACCTATATCACTTAGAGGTATAAAAAATACCTCCCAAATATACACAAAAATACTCCTAATATATAGCTTATCTCCTAGGCAACGGTCAGCGCTGACGAAAAGTAGGTGGGTGACAAAAAACCATTGTATCGACGTACACACACTTATCTAAACAAAGTTCACCCCTGTAAGGGTTCCAATTTCCAACCCCAACTACAATATTGAATTTCTGGGGGCGCACAGCAGTATTTCACAAATAATTGTATTTACAATAAACATTTACATAAATTATTTCGTACTGGCTTCCGCCATCGGCTTAGCTTGCATGGTAGACAGGAGGCCAAGTTATACCAGTTTTGGAAAAATAAGAAGAAAAAAAATCCATTAAATTTTTTGTTAAAAACTCATGGCTTACAAAAATATTGTTTAATTTTGATACTTCATTTAAAAAAAGAAAGTTATTTTTATCACTTTTTTCCTATTTTTTTCAGAACAGGTATAACTTGGCTTCTTGCCTAGTACCAGGTTATCGTTAAGTTTTTGGACACCCTGTATCTTATTCCAAGACAGAAGCTATTCCAAGTTTCATTCAAATCTGTTTCATCGTTTGAGTGTGATTGAGCCACAAACATACAAACATCCTCACAAACTTTCGGATTTATAATATTAGTAAGATGGATGGTCTTTAATTTGATGTGACAATGATGTATCAGTTATAATTTATCTACCGACGATGGGAGACAAATTACGATTTTTAATGTCGACGAGTATATTTATTTAATGCATACATTTTCACAGGGTAATATTTTTTAATATTTATAATTTAACATTGAAAAAAATAATTGGATAGTCGTGTTTGTTGCCTGATTCTTCTAGGCTTGGTCGCGAGGAACAGACGTAGCTTCACCTAGCTCAAGGCGTTTCAAAGTGATCCTTGTGATTTTATTGAAATAAATACCTTTTGAATTTGGATAAAGGTAGGAAGGCGAAACTCTTTACTATCATCATACGACTTCATCAGGAAATAAGGCCTGGGAATGTAAACACGAGTAATATTTTTTTTTATAAATGCAGAATCGTTTTTACCCAATAACTGCAAAACATACTGTTTTGTTTTTTTATGAAAAAGATAACTTAAGGATTTAATCTTGATAAATTATAGACCGAAACACGATTGGTTAAACCTTTATCGATAGATTTATTTTCCAAAGTTGGCTCTCCCAAAACACTAATTTAGTTTTTACTCAAAACTATGAATAGCTAAACAGTTATATAATCATACACTACATAAATAAAATACAGTTTATTTTTAAGTTTGATGGTTTTCAAGATAATGCAGTTTTATCACATCTTCCGTCTTATCCGGGTAGACCCCAACCTATACAAAAAAAAACAATAATCTCAAGCAATACCTTAAGTGGGATATGAAAGATCTGGGGTCGAAAGTCTAACAACGACTTCGTCAGGAAATAAGGCCTGGGAATGTAAACACGACTTAAAGTACAGTTAGAGACAGTTATTCTCGCTTCGTATCAAATTAACAGCATTAATCATTAACAATGAACAAGCGGATGTGCATTCACGCACACAAGTGTTATAATATAAATATTGAGCTTCAAAGAGCTTTCACAGCACTATTACCATAGTCTATATAAGTTTCGTTCACATGTTTTTGTACTATGGCTATTTATTGTAGTACAATATTTCTGAGATAATTACAAACTAGCTTTCGCCGTGGCTCAGTTCGCGTGGTACTCGGCTGAAAAGTGTCTTGTATCAATCAACATAATGCTTGTAAATTAGGGAAAGAACTGTCTCCTGGGCCACAGCTCACGCTTTTCCAGGAGACATATTAAACTGTAATTCACTTTTTTTTTGTCAATAAATATATTTTATTATTATTTATCCTAATAATATTATAAATGCGAAAGTTTGTGAGTTTGTATTTATGTTTGTGCATCAATCAGGCCTAAACGACAAAAGGGATTAAGTTGAAATTTGCTGTAGATGTAATGCCCTAATAAAACATAAAATACTTTAAAATACATAAACATCCCCAAAATGATAAAAAACTAAAAAGGGCTGATTTTGGTATAGATGGCGCTGGTGTGCAAAAAATCTGACATCAGTGTTGAAATCAGTCGTCATAGCAATGTGCGTTTCTCTATGCGATTATTAAAATTTGGGCAGGACAACGTCTGTCGCCGGTCTGCTAGTTATTTTATAATATGTCTCAAGAGATTCCATGGGTTTTTCTTAGTGACCGACCGAAAGTTCGATTTCAGTTTCTGTTTCGGCCAGTAACGGCCAAGAAATCTAGTTTCGGCCTTATTTTCGGTTTCGGCAAAAAATGGCTGAAACTTTCGGCCGCGCGGAAACTCGAATGTTCGTGATTATCGTGCGTCGTACGGCGAACTTGAGACAAAAGAAATTAAAAATATTTATTACTTTAATAATTGTCTTTTTATTTCATTTAACTTTATTTAACTGTCGGTATAAATAGTATATGCAATAAATGTTTAAAAAAATGAAAATACACTAGATTTCAGTATTCAATAGAATTTTTTAATAGTAATATTAAAACAATATTACTCATGGTGCGAAGGTGACAACTCAATATGAACTTTTATAACGTTATTATTCTCGCACCTGAAGTAATACTGTTTTAGTCCTACTTTAATAGCTTGTAGTACGGCCCCAGGGCAGCTAGTTTTTTAGGGTTCCGTACCCAAAGGGTAAAAACGGGACCAACAACAAACGTGTTTTATAATGGTACGGAACCCTTCGTGCACGAGTCCGACTCGAACTTGGTAGATTTTTTAAAGACGAGTAAGCATTTCGTAGTCGGCTGTACCACAACGGATAGAGTTTATTAGCACAAGAATTAAGTAAAACCCGCACTCGGTTAGCACACATGTCTAAGTATAAACTTGCTAAAATATTGTGTTGTTAGTTTTTATCTTTTAAGAATATGAGTCATGGAATACCTATTTTCAACTGACGAAAAAAGGAGGTTCTTAACTCGACGCGTATAATATTATTTTTACTCCAGGGCATGGGCTAGTTATATTGTAAGTTTTACCCAAATCAGTTTGGTCGTAATTGAGGCAAAAACATTCTTAAAAACTTTCGCATATATATAATATTATGATTAAATTAATATAAGTTGCATAAGTTTAAATGTTAAGTAATCAATCTCTTTTTAACAGCTGAACCGATTTCGATGAAATTGACTACCTGATAGATTATGGCCATAAACAAAACTTTTATACGACAAATAGGACGTCAAAGTTTTTATGAAAAACCACACGAACGAAGTTGCGGTCGTGATATTAACATCATCTAGGGCCGTACCACAAACTCTTAGTAATATCAAAATTGTATTACTCGCGGCGCTAAATTGACAACGCTACCATGTCATTTACGTACTGCGAGTAGTACTATTTAAATATAACTTAAGAGTTTGTGGTAAGGCTGCACGTGCCTTCTGGCTAAACATACGCCAATTTTATTACTACAATTTTAGTACTACTTTAAGAGTTTTTGTTAAGGCTGCACGACCTACAAGAGGCTTCTGGCTAAGCAACCGTTAAATGATCGGTTAGTCGTTGATGCATTCCGACCTGGGTATTGGTTATGTGACAATCAATAATACATTCATACATCAAGGGCTAACGGCTAGGATTACACAATTTCAATTAATAGAGATGGGACAGACGTTTGTCGATAAATTGTCGATGATTTAAATATCGATTATAGATTATACAGCCAATATTTTTACGTAACTTTTTTTTTGCAATTGTAATGTTTAGATGTGCCTCTGACTACCTCCATGAGACATCGTTAAGGATCTTTCGACTGTCTAGCTATCACGGTTCATTAGATACAGCCCTGAGACAGAAGGACAGCGAAGTCTTAGTAATAATAGGGTCCCGTTTTTACCCTTTGGGTACGGAACCCTAAAAACGAAAAAGAAGAAAACAGATGAAAAGATTTCGACTAATCGAAAAGACAGACAGTTCTACATAAATTACATTTTAAATGGATCAACTTTACACTAAACAAAAAATCTGAAAAAAAAATCATTCAAATCCGATCCCCAAGTAATAAAAAACAACTAAAAAAATAAAAATAAAATATAGCCGTCGAATTGAGAATTCCTCTTTTCGTCGGTTGAAAAACATGCAAGCTTCAAGTCACTAACCAAAGCGTAAGAACAAACGCTTTTCCATGTTATGAAAAGGCATAATTAAAATGACTCTTACAACACAAAGTAATCAAATTTTGCTTTCAAAACTTTCGTGAGTTGTACTACACATTATTACAACAACGGGAAATTACTCACGTAAATGATAAATTGTCAATGAGGACACCGACAATGTTTCGATTCATCTAGAGAATCTTCTTCAGGGTGAGTGGACCATTAAACACGCGCACTATCCTGCTCGCATTTTCGCCTCGCACTGTGCGAGACGGAAATGCGAGCATTGTCGGTGTCCTCATTGACAATTTATCATTTACGTGAGTAATTTCCCGTTGTTGTAATAATGTGTAATCAAATTTTGGTTTATTAAAGCGTGAAAATGATATATTATTACTGCAAACTCGAAAATATAAGTTTGTAAAGACAACAGCTCGGTTCGCTCGAAGTTTGTTTATCAAAGCCCTCTTCTACCTTACATTCTTACATGCTTCACTAGCTGTCTGCCCCGGCTTCGCATGGGTGTACTAATGAAGATTAAAATCTATAATAATATGACTGGCATTACAGCTCAGTTGGTAGTAACTCTGCCTTCTGCGCTGTAGGTTGTGGTTTAGATCCCCGATTCCCCGCCCAGGGCAAACATTTGTGTGATGAACATAAATGTTTGTTCTGTGTCTAGGTGTTAATATTTATAATAAGTATGTATTTACAAAAAAAAGTATATAAGTATTCTATCAGTTATTTAGTTCCAATAGTACTAGTTTGGGGCTAGATGGCTGTGCAAAGTCCGCCAATATTTATTTAATATTTATTAGCATTATTTTTGATAGTTTATTTGAAAATAAATTATAGCTTAGGTGCGTTACTCTCTGGTAATGTAGCTCTTGTTAGGTGAAAAAATTTATAAAATTGGTCTATAGTTAAAAAAAAACACTATAATAATACAAAGTGGTTTTTTTTCATAATATTCTCCTTTTCCCACTTAATATGGGGTCGGCACATGTTGCGAAGAGAATTTGGCTTGTTTTACAATCGGCCGCTTGCCTGACTTCAACCCTATTTAGGAATACTTGCTAATGTGATATTAGTTTATGATATTTCTTTAATAGTTACTATGAAAATGGAAAAATTGGTATTGTCTAAATTCTATCGATGTTCAGAGCTCTATGGTAATAATAATTTTTCTGTTGAAAAATATTTATGACAAGATTTTGTAAAATCATTTAAACCATCGAGTACCAGCGCGCGTATCATACAGATAACATTGTCTTGTGAACTTGACAAGTATGCAAAGTTTTTACTCATTCGAAGTATTTACTAAGGATTTCCTGCGAGTGTCTGTTGGACAGCTCCTGACTCCATGATCAGATCAGCTCTCTGTCACCATATTATTGCATTGTTACCGAAGTTACACAAGTATGCAAAATTTCAGTTCAATCGGTTGGGGATAACTGCTTCAAAATTGAGTTGCAAGATTCCACCTTAACAAACATAGTTACATAGTTACATACATAGCAAGTTAAATAAAAGCTTGTAAAAATCAGAAGACAAAGATCGTTTTTTTTAATGTTATCTTTTCTTTTGGGAATTCAACGTTTCTAAGAAGCTTTTGTACCAAGTTATCGATATCAGCTCATCACTAGTAGTTCCCATTATAATAGGCGTTTTGTTTACAATGCGTATAGGGGAACCCGAATCGCCGACTAATCTCAAAGCGAATTACACACCTCACCAACTCCATACTAAAACACACCCTAAACTGTTTATGATAAGAGTGAGTTTCCGCTACAACTCTAACAGCTTCCGAGGGGTGCAAAAGTAAATGCGGTAAGTGGCAGTTAGTGGTGAAGTGAAATCGACTGTATAACAATAGTGTTAAAGGTTAATTTGGTATACGGTTTAGATAGGATTTAGTGTTTTGTCTTGAGGTTTGTCGCGTCTTTGGGCACGAGAAATCAATAGTGGGTTATGGGTTGACACCTAACGGATTTTTTTCAGAGTATTTGGTTGAATCTTCGCAGTTTTAGTTTAGTTTTGCACTCTATTTATTTAGTCACGTTGTCACAAGAATCTATACTTATACTAGCTGTCCCGACAGACATTGTCTAATTTAAATAATTCCATAGAAAAAAGCACTTTTTTTACGAAATTTACGATTTTCCTTGAAAGTATAATCCTAATAATATTATAAATGCGAAAGTTTGTGAGTTTGTTTGTATGTTTGTGCCTCAATCAGGCCTAAACGACAAAACGGATTAGGATTAAATTTGCTGTAGATGAAGATATTATACCTGAATAAAAAAATAAACCCCAAAATTATAAAAAAACGCATAAGAGATGATTTTGGTATAGCTATCTATACCAAAATCATCTTTTATGCGTTTTTTTCGCTGGTGTGTCTGTCATTATTGAAATTTGAACAGTACGTCTTTCGCGGGTCTGCTAGTAAATAATAATTAAATATTGGTAGACTTTTACACACAGTGCCATCTAGCCCAAAACTTAACAAAGCTTGTACTATGTAAACCAGATAACATACTTTTTTTTGTAAATTTATATACTTAATATACATAACACCCAGACACAGAACAAACATCTATTTTTATCCTGGGTGGGAATCGAAGCCACAACCTACAGCGCCGAAGTATAGCTACTACCAACTATGCTGTGAGGCCAGTATGATAAACGCAATAATATTTCTGTCACATGTCAACAAACAATCGTCCAAACAACAAATTGACTGTGTTGTGACTTTAACCAAAAAACTGTGGTGTCCATTCATAACTAAGGTTTAGTTGTCAGGGTTCAACGTTGCTGACGCATTTTTGCTACTTTATCTACCTCCTTGGAAACTTGGCGTTTTAGGGTTCCGTACCCAAAGGGTAAAAACGGGACCCTAAAAAGTCCTGTCCGTCTGTCCGTCTGTCCGTCTGTCCCTCTGCCTGTCACAGAGTTGTATCTTATAAACCGTGATAGCTAGACAGTTGAAATTTTCACAGATGAAGTAATTATGTTGCCCGCTATAACAACAAATACTAAAAACAGAATAAAATAAATATTTAAGTGGGGCCGCCATACAACAAACATGTTTTTTTGCCGTTTTTTTAGATAATGGTACGGAACCCTTCGTGCGCAAGTCCGACTCGCACTTGGCCGGTTTTTTTTGTTACTATCCCCTAAATAAGATGCCAAACATCTTCAAGGATCTAAGAGCCTGAAGATCTGAGAATATGACTACCATACTTGAGGATTACAGGCGAGATACTTTTTTTTTTGACAAAATTCTTATACAGTTTCTAAAACTGAAATAGGGTATTCAGACCATAATTATACTAATAAAAATAAAATAAACTACTAACAAAAATAAAAAAATCCTAATTTTTTTTATTATTTTGGGGCGTTTTTTTTTTCATATATTCTACGTAATTAATTACCTATTGTAAATCATAAAAAAAATACAAACACCTTGTCATTTTGTTAAAAACGAAAATACCTACAACAAACACAAAAATATTTAGTCAGCCTTGGACTGCATGTTACTAGTCGACCACGCCAATTCCAAACTCGATTAAACTGTGGCTTGTACTGACCACCCTCCGACTCCATCTGCATCCATAGTTGATATATCAACACTCAACATAGCTTAAAACCGTGTTGGCCTAGTGGGAGGTAGCCCGACTTGCATTCCAAAGGTCTTTCATCAAGATTTGTCTATTCGATAAATGTATAAAAACATGCTCCGTGAGGAAACCAGTTAGTGTTCTTATAACCGGCGATGGGCTTGCAACCTGTCACATATGGAATGCTAACTACCTACTGCAATTTGTGAACATGTGACGACTGTATCAGGAGCTCTGTTCTAACTACACCCATTAGATATCTCGAAGATCTCAAAGAGTATGTAATATAATAAAATTGTTTCACTTTCATTTACGTGAGTAATTCCCGTTGTTGTAATAATGTATAATAAAATTGCTTTAAATAATTAAACCAAAATGTGGGCATGTGCCAAATATAATGTTTGGAAGTGCCTCTGAGTACCCCTACTAGATATCTACAAAGAATCTAAGCGTCTGGAGATCTGAGAGGATGTCTACCGTACTTGGGGATTACAGTCGTGATCCTATTCATTTTTATTTCTTTTAATTTACAAATAATTATATTTTCTTGTTTCAGGTAAGTCAAAAATTTTACAATCACTTTGGAAATTCACAATCACTTTGGAAACCTTCGAGACGAGGTAAGGGCCTTCGTGTTCACAAGGCATTCTGCGATGTACGTTGTGGGTTCGATTCCTACCCGGTACAAACATTTGTGTGGTCGAAAATTAACATCACAATTAGGTTATTCTTGTTATTCTAAGCTGTTATATCTATTAGGAGCGACCGGACAAGCCTTTTACGTTAAAACAGATGAAAACGGCGTCCCAGAAGTGGGAATAGCTGACAGGAACTTGAAACACGGGTCTCGGTAACGCATTAAGGCCCTGTATGTCGACGATTGCTCTTTTTCGAAACGAAAAAAGAAATACTTCTGAACAAGCCACATCTCCTATTTTTATAAATATATTACTTCAGGTTCCTACCTAGATTTATATTAAGCTGAAAACATAATAGCAGAAACTTTTCACGATAAAGATATTATTTCAAAATGATACGTTTTAGAATTTATGATCGAAATACTTTGATACCTACTATTAAGATCAACATGTGATTTATTGTTAAAGATAGGTAATATGTAGATCTAGATTTCTACTAGAATAGGTTTTTGATAAGTAATTATACATAATTTATATCATTAATTTATTCGAAAAGCAAAGGCGGACCACGCGCCGCCCATGGATCAGAACCACGTGCAGCGGTCGGTAGGATTATTTATCGAAGTGATTAAAGATGGGTACATCTTTATTCACATATACTATACATTATAAAAATAGAGATGTGGCTTGTTCAGAAGTATTTCTTTTTTCGTTTCGAAAAAGAGCAATCGTCGACATACAGGGCCTTAAAGCAACAGGAAGTCTCGTGGGGCAGCGAGGATCTTTAGCAGGGAATGCTTGAGGAACAGCCAGCCACCGTAAGAGATCTTATATTTGTACCCATTCTGTTGGTGCCAGATAAAACTAAAATAAATAATAATTATTGGCGGACTTCACACACAGCGCCATCTAGTCCCAAACTAAGCAAAGCTTGTCTATGGGAACCAGATAACTGATAGAATACTTATATCATTTTGTTTTGTAATACATACTTATTATACATATTAACACCCAGACACAGAACAACCATCTCGGGGCACGGTACTGCCCCGTCTAATTATTCAAAACATAAAAGATTTTTAATATTGATATGGTCACTATAAGATGTTGTTATAGGTTAGCTAATTACGTATAACATAAGACAGAAGGGCCCTAAAGTAGGGACTGAATAAATTAACCGACTTGGTACCTATTACATGGATCTCACAACTTTTTACGGTATAAGAACTGAGTTGCGAGACTTGGCTTTTTTTTACAAGTTATGTTTTTGATGGCATCTATGTTTATCACACAAATATTTGCCCTGACTGGGGATCGAACAAACAACCGGCAGCGCAGAAGGCAGAGCTACTACCAACTGAGATGTGAGGCCAGTCAAAAACTCAAAACTAAACTTAACGGCATCGGCATCCATCTTCTTCTTTATCTTCTTCACTTTATCCCACGTCCTCGTGGGGTCGGCACAACAAATGAGAACAGATTTTGCAAATTGATTTGGTTTGTGATGTTTTACAACCGGCCGCTTGCCTGACGTCAACCCTCCTTGGGAATGCTGCCGAATCATCTCCTTCTGTTTCGTATGAAGTAAAAGAGACAATATTAATTTTAGAGACTTCTTAATAGTTTTTTTTAGCTTAGTTTGGTGCCAAAAGAATTGAAACTAATTTAAAAATTCCGTCTAAAATGTTAGTATTGAGCCAAAAGTGATGTTTGGACGTGCCTCGGACTACCCCCTTTAGAAATCTTAAGCGCCTTGAGATCTGAGTTAAAAATTTGCCTATAATCTTCACTAGTACACTTGTGTAAAGCAGTGGGGTTATTTTGTAAAAACATGATTTATCATGTTATGATATTCATACCAATATTTATCGGTACTGAATGCCGTAATACCTACGCTTTTTATGCTGTTTAGGCACCTATACCTACCCTTCCAATACAAAACCTACGCAAAAGCGTAGGTATAGGTGCATAAACAGTGAATAGTTACTATGAAAATGTACAGATAATACCTAATGTTAGAGAATACTTATCTGTATATTTTCATAGTAACTATTCACACATTAAAAGCGTAGGTATTACGGCATTCAGTACCGATAAATATTGGTATGAACATCATAACATGATAATCATGTTTTTACAAAATATCCCTGCTGGGGTGGAAAGCTATTCCCGTGTATTGCCTCTTAAGAAAGTGAGTGCGTGACAGATCCCAGTTACACTCTCCCCATGCATTATCCTGTAAAGGACACGAGAGTAGAATAAAGGACGACTAAAAAAGAATTATGGACGATTAAATGTAAATAATAGTGCGATTATAGCAAATGAAATTATTTTCGTATTTTTTCTCAAATTGAGTGTTCCTGTCATAATCATATTTAGAAATAGGATCACGACAGTTATCCTTAGATCCCTGAATATGGACGTGCCTCTGACTACACCTATCTGAGAGGATGTCTACCGTACTTGGGAATTACAGTCGTGTTCCTATTCCATTATTCCAACATGGTGCCAACATTGTTAAATAATATTAACTTTTTTTTATCAATTTCTCCTATTTGTCACTGAATAATTTACGTTTAAAAAACTAACATGAAAACCGACGAAAATGTTCCGACGATGAAAGTCAAGGGACGATATTAGTTTTTTAAGTTTTATGAAGGATCCTACATAATTAAAATGGGACCAACTTGGGACAATTATCTACACAATCGAAAAAAAACATCGAAATCGGATCACCAGGTACAAAGATTCATACATTAAAAAAAGTAACAAAATTATACATGTCGAATTGATAATTTCCTCTTTTTTCGTCGGTTAATAATCGAGTTAGTCTTCACATAGTAAGCAGACGATGTTTTTTAACCGTATCTTAGTCTAGATGAGTCACTTTTTGACTTTGGCAACGAATTTAAGAGACCATGCAAGCTCAAGTGCTTTTACAGTGAAAGCATAAATATGTAATGACGTTTTCACTTGCATTACGGGACCCTAACGTTTCGTGCCGACAATATGTCGCCTGCTCGTTATTATGGGATGGTCTGTGTCTTTTCGAATCGGGGTTTAAGCTAAAATTATCTTTATTGCGACGGGCTTAGGCTCAATGTGGCGTGATTTATAATACCACTGGCGGTTTTTTTTTATGATAACGAATTATAGACATATTATGTTTCTTTGAAATTGTTGTATGTATAATTCCATTATTAAAGTATTTTATAAATGGAATTATACATACAAAGAAAAGACACAGACACTCACACACAAACTTTCGCATTTATAATATTAGTATTATAAATGTGAAAGTTTGTGAGTGAGTGAGTGTGTATGTGTGTGTTTGTTACTCTTTCACGCAAAAATTACTGAACAGATTAAAATTATACCTTACAGTAATATAGTTTATACATCAGAATAACACATAGGCTACTTTTTAACCAGGTTCCACCCATGCGAAGCCGGGCGAGCAGCTTGTAATAATATAAGTCAAGACAACTCAGTTGATATCATAGTGGAAATTGAGTTTGTCAATACAGTTATATTCTGTGTCGTAGCTTCGTGAACGCCCTCTAGTGGTGATTAATGATAGGTAAAGTAGATCGAACGTTAATATTATTAAAGACCTTCGGGGCTTTGTTACAAATATATGTCCATTTCTTCGAGTAACTATAGTAGCTATAATAGTAAATATATGTCATATTCGTTGGATGATTTTGGTAGATTAATTGATGGATTAAAAGCAAACAACATAGATTTATTGTAAAATAAAAATAAAATAAATAGGATCACGACTGTAATCCCCAAGTACGGTAGACATCCTCTCAGATCTCCAGACGCTTAGATCGTTTGAAGATGTCTAGTGGGGGTAGTCAGAGGCACGTTCAAACATTATATTTGGCACATGCCCACATTTTGCAGTAGTTAGCATTCCATACGTGACAGGTTGCAAGCCTATCGCTGCTTATAAGAATACTAACTGGTTTCCGCACGATGTTTTCCTTCACCGTTTTGAGAACGTGTTTTCTAGATTTATTTTACACAGTATAAGTTACGACGAGAGGTTATATTTGACACACGGAATAAAACGTCATTCATTGATAGCAACGCCATCTGGTGGCATAATCTAGTACTAAACTAGTACACAGATAGTTTTGTTTTTATTCAGTTCTACTAACATTAATGAATTAATGCGACAAGTTCCGCAACAATTTGTTGAAAAACTACGTAAATGTTATTATACAATGTGTATATTTTTTTTATATTATTTATAATTTGTTGTGTATCTTATAAAAGTGATGACAATACGACAATGTTGTGGAACTTTTAACAGGCCACACTACTCAGTATTTAAAGAAATAAAATACTGTATTTATGTCAAAGTACGAAAAATACATTTCCATCTCCGCTGAATGACGGTCGTCGTGGTGGTCGCTGTTTAGGAAGTAATTGCTTCTTTATACGGTTAAATTATATTGCCTAATTACACTTTTGGATATATCCGGCGAAAATACAGGGTGTATTAAGACTATTTCTAAAAACTAAACTGTTCAGACACACTATACAACCACATCTTGACCGGATATCAGTAAAAAAAATTAAACAAAATGGGTAAAAAATTTAACAGCATTATTTCATTTTCAGGTCATTTTCCAAAATGCCGATAACTTTTTTTCTGCTCATTTTCAATCCATTATTGCTTCCTCTATAGCCTGTAGCATGCCATTATCAAAAAACAGACTTAAGTCCTTAATTCTTCAGGATAAATATATTTTTTTTACCTAAAGCACTGGTAAGGATGTACTATCCTTACCAGTGCTTTAGGTAAAAAAAATCGGGTTTTCGTTTTCAGAAGCGATGCTACTAATATTAAAAATGCGAAAGTTTGTGAGGATATACGTATATTTGTGCCACAATCACGCCCATGAAATATCCAGAATAAAATATACGATAATTTTCATCCATGTACTTGAAGTCGAAGGCGGAAGCCAGTTTAGAGACTCAGCTCATAATCGCAATCGAGAAAGCAAACAAAACTTTTAGGGCTTTTGGGCCGAAAAATCACACAAAGGGCCAACAACTCAATCAGTTTAACCGCTAACTGATATGACTGTGCGGTTTTGACCCCATTCCTGAATTAGAAATCTTTGTTAAGATTAACTTTGCTTTTGGTACGCACTGCACTGAGATTACAGACACACACGTAATTACAGACTCTGCTTGCCCGCGACCATGGCTATTGTAATATAGTTTTTACGTATGTTTGTTTGTAAGTTGTCCGTCAAAATTTACAATCAATTTTTTGACTAGTTGTTGGTATCCGATTGAGCTGAATAATATGGTCACAGCGAACTGATTTGAAGATGGAGTCAGGCGCTGTTCAACGGACACTCACAACGGAACTATTTAGTAAAAAGTTCGATTGAGTATAAAATTTCATACCGTCAAGTTCCATTGACAATGTAATATTATGTGACAGGTGATAGCGCGCTGCTCTGATTTCTATTTCGAAGGAGGGTTTTACAAAAACTTGTCTTAAAAAAATATTTTTCATCAGAAAACCTATTTCTATAAATAATGAAAACGCAGCGTCAGTCGACCCAGTGCGTGCCCGCCAGCTTGCATTAAAGCATGTCCCCACAGTTTAACTTTAGCAAGTCACCTGATTGATTAAACGTACAGAATTATTATCTTTATTTTTGTTTGCCTATTGGAACCCCTACGTATATCACTACATAGTATAAAGCAAAGTCGCTTTCCGCTTCCCGCGTCTGTATGTATGTATGTATGTTTGCTTATATCTTTAAAACTACACAACGGATTTTGATGCGGTTTTTTTTAATAGATAGAGTGATTCAGGAGGAAGGTTTATATGTATTAAACCCGTGCGAAGCCGGGGCGGGTCGCTAGTAAAATATATAATATAAAATACTTTATTGCACACCACAAAAAGAACAAAAAATATAAATGCATAAAACAAAAACAAAAAAAAATATGCTGAACAATCGGCGGTCTTATAGCTAATCAGCGATCTCTACCAGACAATCTTTGGATAGAGATAAAGTAAAAAAAAAATTACATGGGACATTGAATATTTACGTAGCTTTATTATAAAATACTAGTAGAAACCCTCGCGACTTCGTTCATGGGAAGTTTAGGGGTTGAATTTCGGGAATTTCTTTCTTAGTGCACCTCTACATACCAAAAGAAATACACCCTTCAAATTTCAAGTTTCTAGGACCAGTGGCTTAGGCTGTGCGTTGATAGATCAGTCAGTCAGTAACGTAAGAGTTAAACATAATTTTATAGTAAAAGTTTGAAATCAAATCGTTCGAATACAAAATGTTTTTTTTTTATGTAAAATTATTTTCTTAATTCAGGCATCAAGATATTGGAAAAGGGCTAAATTATAAAAAATACTAATATCAGAAATGCGCAAGTAACTGTCTGTCTGTGAGGTTATTACGGCCAAACCGCTGGTCTTGAAATATAGAGGTAGTTTAAAGCCTTGGGAGTCTTGGGACGGACATACAAAAAAATCTTTAGATTTTCAGGAATTTCAATGTTTTACTAATTACGAAGTCGCGGGTATAAGCTAGCAACAAATACAAAATACAACCATTATTTTTTGTGTTTATCGGGATAATCGATGCTTGGTCTGAACATCCTATTTCGAGAGTAGTCCTTATGCACCTTGTATTAGCAGTAACAACAAAAGCATAATACGACGGATGCACTTTAACGAGCCGGTCGTTTCGCGGAAACACGGATTTACGAGTTTAGACGCGACACAACCCTTTGATGTTACTCTTTACTCTATGATTTATTTGAAAGTAGTTTTGTTATTAGTTTTCGATAAAGCTATGGAAATCTCTAGGCAGGTACTAAACCGTAAAGGTAGGAGGCCATTTAACCTCCCCCTTGGTGATACGTGGTGAGGTTTAAGACTAACCCAAATCAAGTGAATTTTTTAGTACCTACAAATAATCTTAAATTTTAGAAAATACTATCTTTAAATACGGGTAAAATATCTTTAAATATTCTGGAAAATTAAGGACCATGATAAAAATGTCTAGACAGAAAATCATTTGTTAATTCTAAAGCGGCTCGAAGTTCGCTTGGTCAGCTAGTCTATCTACATATTATATAAAAATAAATTAATCCCTATTTCCCTTGGTCACAGCATCACCAAGATCAGATTTTGCCAATTCTTTTTTTGTTGTAATTGTTAGTGTCAGGAGAAGGTTCATAAGGAAAAAAATGAATTTGACAGGAGAGCGTCTGTCAGGACAGCTAGTACAATATAAAACGTGGTACGAGTAATTAGCTATATGTCTATTTAAAATGCAATAAAAACGTATTTTCTGATTTTTAGACCGTTTTTCGACACATCAGAATTGTCGCTTTTATTATTTACTAGAATCCTCCCGCGACTTTATCCGCGTAGATTCAGGATATCCAATAAAATCAAAAGAAAAATAAGGGAAAAAAATCCCATGTCTTGGCACTTGGGATGGACACAAGACTTCAAACTATCAGTATATAAAATTTCATCACAATCGGCCCAGCGATTCCGTGATAACGTCGCGGACAGACAGAGTTACTTTCGCAATTTTTATTAGTATAGATTTATTTATTCCCTCTGTGGTTCCGAATTGAACAACAGATGCTATTCAGAAGTGTAAACTCATCGTAGTTATTGCTGTTTTTTTTGGGGTTGTTTTTTGGGGTAGTAAGCACTCACTTGAAATGGATTTAAGCTATTTCGTACTTTGATGGTCAAGAGAGCATCGTTAAGGGGAGGGGTATTAAATACGCCACAAAATATCGCCAATTTTCTTTTTAGGAATATAAAAAAAATAGGATCACGACTGTATTCCCCAAGTACGTTTAGATCCTTTGAAGATGTATAAAGGGGTTAGTCAGAGGCGCGTCCAAAAAATACATTTGGCACACACCCACGTTTTGCAGTAGTTAGCATTCCATACGTGACAGGTTGCAAGCGCATCGCCGCTTATAAGAATAATATCCTATTTATTTATTTTATTTTATTATTTAATAGTACCTTCATTAAACTTAAAAAAAATAGATTCTTCCGAATATATCAAATATTTTGGTTGTAGGTTGTAGATCCTAAAGTAATATCAAAACAATATTACTCCCGGGGCGAAAGTGACAACGCTGCGAGTTCGTATTGCGTTGTCACTTTCGCACCGTAAGTAATATTGTTTTGATACTACTTTTGCTTGTGGTGCGGGCCCTGGTCTGTAATAGCGCTTATTCTTGTTGTCCGTGAGCTGGCACTAAGTTATGTCCGCTGTCTGCTGGCAGTCGCCACCTTCCGAGGAAACACCCTGTACTTTGACTGTAGCGTTGGCAAAACAATCCAACGAAAAAAGAGGAGGTTCTTAATTTAATGTGTTATATTAAAAAAGGCAACAAAAAACTATAAAAAAACCGGCCAAGTTCGAGTCGGACTTGCGCACGAAGGGTTTCGTACCATTATCTAAAAAAATGGCAAAAAACACGTTGTTGTATGGGAGTCCCCCTTAAATATTTATTTTATTCTGTTTTTAGTATTTGTTGTTATAGCAGCAACAGTACTACATAATAATCTGAAAATTTCAACTGTCTAGCTATCACGGTTCATGAGATACAGCCCTGTGACAGACAGACGGACAGCGAAGTCTTAGTAATAGGGTCCCGTTTTTACCCTTTGGGTACGGAACCCTAGAAATCGAATATTGTTCCTTGACTTTTCAATTAATCGAAACATATTCGTCGGTTTTCTTTCTAGTTTTTTAAACGTTATGTCTATCACAGCTCAGTTTGTAGTAAGTAGCTCTTCTGCGAGGAACCCTGTTGCAAATATATTTTGCATGTATATTTTACAACCGGCCGCCTGCCTGATGTCAACCTTACATAATATGAATAGTTATTATTACTGATATTTACAGCATTTTAATTGTTTTGCAAACGCGCCCGGTCACTTAGAAGTATTGCGTTGGCGAGAGAGAACATAAAAAATATAGGAAACTGGAATACATTATTATTTATGTCCCGACCGTTCCGACAGAGGGCAGGACTGTGCCACTAACAGTCGACTCTCATTGCAAAATGACCTTTAAGACATGGTGTAAGATTCGATACGTAATAGTACCTACCTAACTACCCTCACAGTTTTGGTAGTAAGGTTGACTTCTGCGCTGTAGGTTGTGGCTTCAATTCCCACCACGCGCAATGTAGGGTTTCGTAATTTACACAGCTAACAACATTATATAGGTAATCTTCAATGATATTTGTGCTAAAATTCTAATATTACTTGATATTTGTACTAATTTTTATTTTCTAACTAGCTGAAATGTCTTACGCACAGCGAAGCGGGCACGGGGCCCGCTTCGCTGTGCGTAAGACATTTCTAATACCATCGTGGACTTTTTTGTAGACGTTTTTAAGGTATACAATACTGTAGTACATTATTGGAACGAAGTTCCTTATCGCGCGTTGTGAAAGGGGGCTAGACGGAAAAAATTCTTACGAAAAGTTGTCACGACACTTTTTTGCTATAGTATATCTAATATATATCTATTAATTGTGTCGAGGTCGAGGTCGAGGTCGAGGTCGAGGTCGAGGTGGAGGTCGAGGTCGAGGTCGAAGTCGAAGTCGAAGTCAAAGTTGATTCCCCTTCCCTTGTCCCACGTTATTTTGTGAGAACTTCGTTCCATCCGGGTGTCCCTTGAAACCTCTCAAGTTTTTTGATATATCTCGTGGGGTTCAGCCAGCATTTGCAATGTAAGCGCAAAAAAATGTGTCTATTTACGACATCACATTAGAAACCTCTAAAATTATCAGTGTTTCTCTACTATATTATGCATGTATTATACATATAAACCTTCCTCTTGAATCACTCTATTTATAAAAAAAAACCGCATCAAAATCCGTTGTGTAGTTTTAAAGATATAAGCAAACATACATACATACATACATATTACATATTACATACAGACGCGGGAAGCGGAAAGCGACTTTGCTTTATACTATGTAGTGATTTGGTCGACGATTACTCGTAAACTTGTAAAGCCGTGCTAGTTTTTCTTTTATTTTCATATGTATTACTACCGTGAGTATTTTTACATCTCCAAAAGCAATAGTTTAGCTGGTCGAGGGGGTGGGGGGACACTTGACTCGAAACAAAAATGAGCTAGAGTGCTCATTTTTGCATGCTTAATATTTCACAAACGGATCCCATAATCGAAAAGTTGTTTTCATAAACCCTCGATACTTTTTAAAGAGCTATCCAAAGACACCCTACACCATGGGGTACGCTAGAAAAAAATAGTATCCTCACTTTATATGTAGGGAAATATTTTTCAAATTTATTGTACCACTTTGTTGACGTGACTAATATGTATAGTATATTCGCCAAATTACAGCTTTCTTTTACTAAGAGCTAAGCTGCGAACGAACGGACATGGTGAAACTATAAGGGTTTCTTGTTAACTACGAAACCCTAATGATAGATTTTGTTAAATGTGGGCATGTGCCAAATATAATGTTTGGACGTGTCTCTGACTACCCTCACTAGACATCTTCAAAGAATCTAAGCGCCACCGTAATTGGGGATCACAGTCGTGATTCTATTTGTTTTTTTTTTTTATTTTCGATTTTGTTACGTTTTTTACCAATAGAATGGTCAGCTATCAATAACGTAATGTTACAGTGAGACTTTCCCCGTCTTTGTAGGTAGGTACTATTAGTTATTCAGGCAGGTGGCTGTTTTACGACTTGCCGCGCGACATGACGTAATGCTGTCACTTTTGAAAATGGAATGCATTTTTATTGGCTGCTTTTCGTAATGGAAATTTTAAAAGGTATGTAAGGTAGGCTATACTAGCCAACCTGTGACAGACTTTGTCCTGTCCTGTGTAGTCAAAACTGATGTCAGATTTTTACACCAGCACCATCAATACCAAAATCATCTCTTGCTTTTTAGGGTTCCGTACCCTTAGGGTAAAATCGGAACCCTATTACTAAGACTTCGCTGTCCGTCTGTCTGTCTGTCCGTCTGTCTGTCTGTCTGTCACAGGGCTGGTATCTCATGAACCGTGATAGCTAGACAGTTGAAATTTTCACAGTTATGTACAAGGTGTCTCAAAAGAAATTTCACATTTAAATCTTTTTTTAAAAGAAAAGTCTTAGCTTTATTGAAAAAATGTTTATTATATATTGAAGTACACTGTTTGGGAATTTATTTTTTAAAAATAACATCGTCCAAATTTAAACCGTTGCGCTTTCGGCATTCATTTAGTCGGGCACTAAAATTGCCTATGACAGCTCGGCAGGTAGTCTCCGTGATGGCTGCCATTTCATGACGGATATTTTCTTTTAATTGTGCCAGGGAAGTTGGTTTATTAGCGTAAACTTTTGATTTGACATAACCCCACAGGAAAAAATCCATAGGTTAAATCGGGACTCCGTGGAGGCCAATTTATGTCACCTCGCCTGGAGATTAATTTGTTCGGAAAAATTTCTCGAACTCGAGGCAGAGATCTGTTGGACGTGTGTGAAGTTGCTCCATCCTGCTGGAACCATGTTCTTTGGTTGTAACCAGGAAAGTTTTGCAGTTGGGGCACGAAAAACTCGTCTAACATCTCCACATAACGCTCTGAATTCACTGTGAGCGTGCGTCCCCTTCCATCTTCAAAAAAGTAAGGGCCGATAATTCCTCGCGCCGACATCGCTGCCCATACGGTGACTTTGGGTGAATATAGCGGTTTCTGATGTTTTTGTTTTGGATTGGTTGCACTCCAGTAACGACAATTTTGCTTGTTTACATGCCCATTCAGGTGAAAATGGGCTTCATCGGAAAACAAGATGTTGGTGAACGTTGGAAAGCGCTCAATCATCTGATTTACAAAGTCAAGCCTCTGACCAGCATCTTGAGGCTTCAGTTCTTGCACCAACTGAATTTTGTACGGGTGCAGCTTTAAATCTTTGTGTAAAATGCGGCATAATGAAGATCTGTGCACATGTAAAGCAACAGCACGCTTCCGAATCGAGAGGTTTGGATCATCTCGAATAGACTGAGTAACACTGTCCACGTTTTCGGCTGTTCTTGATGTTCTTGGCCGCCCAGATTTTGGTTTCTCCAGAGTTGACCCAGTCTCTTCAAACTTCTCAACCCATTTTGCAATGAGTCGAGTGCTAGGCGCATCATTTAAGTGACGAATATGTCGAATACTGCAGAATTTTCTACGCGCTACAGTCGCCGAATTACCGTTTTTGTAAAACTCACGTACGCACAACGCACGGTCCGCACCAGAGAAACGCTCCATAGCGACTAAATTCCCAAGAGCCAGACTACCGACTGACATACCCCCCGCGCCCCTCAGAATAGTTGCTTTCGCGTAATAAGATAAGCAAATGTGAACTTACTTTTGAGACACCTTGTATTTATGTGGCTGCTCTAACAACAAATACTAAAAACAGAATAAAATTAATATTTAAGGGGGGCTCCCATACAACAAACATGATTTTTTTGCCGTTTTTATAGATAATGGTACGGAACCCTTCGTGCGCGAGTCCGACTCGCACTTGGCCGGTTTTTTTTTATTATATTTTGAATGTTTTTCAGATTATAAACATCAAATTTCATCTTAATCCGTTCTGTCGTTTAGACCTGATTGATTTTCAAACATACTCGTACAAACATCCTCACTAACTTTCGCATTTACATAAATATTATTAGGATAAGATACCTAACCTATTATACTCTATGTTTAAAACATGTACCTACTCACTAGAGAGAAATTATAGAAAGTAGAGGTACCTCGACCATCGTTCATGGCCAAGGCCGTGGGTTCAAATCCCGGCCGTGCATTTTCTGTTCGAAAAATGTATTTTCCAGTTAGTATTTTATAAGCGGTCTTGCAGTCGTGATCTTATTTCATTTCATTTTTAGGGTTGCGTACCCGAAAGGTAAAAACGGGACCTTATTACTAAGACTTCGCTCTCTGTCTGTCTGTCTGACACAAGGTTGTATCTCATGAACCGTGATAGCTAGACAGTAGAAATTATCACAGATGATGTATTTCTGTTGCCGCTAAAAACAGAATAAAATAAACATTTAAGTGGGGCTTCCATTCAACAAACGTGTTTTTTTTTTGCCGTTTTTTATAGATAATGGTACGGTACCCTTCATGCGCGAGTCCGACTCGCACTTGGCCGGTTTTTTATTTTTATAATTTTTCATTTATTGTAGAAAAATTGCTGGTTTCTTCGAAGCTCTTGGTTACTCAGCTTCGAGCTCTTAAGTCCATTTGAAAACTAATATTTCACGCTGTACTATCGTCTTATTAATCTCCAATCTGCGAGTAAGCCTTGGCCCCAAGGGACGTGGCCAGTCTCCTCTGATTTTCCGCTGAACTGATGATAAAACAACAATTTTTGTGTTTTAATAACACTATTATCTATTAGAGGCGATTTACTTGCAACCTGTCAAAATGCTGACAATTGCAAAATGTGGCGTGTGCCAAATATAATGTTTGGACGTACCTCTGACTAACCCCTCTAGATATCTTCAAAGGATCTAAGCGTTTTAAAATCTGAGAAGAAGTCTACCGTACTTAGGGATTACTGTTGTGACGCTTTTTATTTTATTATTTTAACAATTTTTTTTTACCTGTCAAAAGCTACTTTATCATCAAGTAATATTTGGCCTTCCTTAAATATATGTATTTAAATTACGCGTCACGTTGTTTGTCCGCGATGGACTCCTAAACTACTTAACCGATTTTAATCAAACTTTGCACACCGTGTGCAGTTTGATCCAACTTGAAAGATAGGATAGCTTACATCTCAAAAGATTCTGGCGATATCTGTTGGCATTAGGAGTGCAGTATGTTTCAAATAACTTCACGTGAACAAAGTCACGAGGGTTTCCGCTAGTCAAACATGGATTACTAGCTTTTACCGCGACTTTGTCTGCTTAGATTCAGATTTTTTTTTTACTTTATCATTGAAATTTCTGAAAATTAAAAGAAGAGTAGCCTATGTTCATCCCAAGACACTACACACACTATCATAACTGTTATATATATATGAAATTTCATCACAATCAGCCTAGCGATTTGGCAGTGACGCACAGATACGAGTTTCTTTCGCATTTATAATATTAGTATAGTACTCGACAGACGTTCTGCGAAATTTCAATAATCGCATAAAGTAACGCACTTTGCTATGACGGATTTTAGATTTTTTGGCACACCAGTGCCATCTACCAAAATCATTTCTTATGCGATTTTTTATAATTTTTGGGATGTTTTTCGTATTTCAAAGTAGTCTAACCCTCGTATTCAAGAACGACACTATGAGAACACGCACACGCAAAATCACTTTATGTGTTGTGCGACACTGCATAGTATGACTAGACACTAGAGGCACATTGTCGTGTGTCTTTACGACGAATACGAGGATATGTTTTATTCGGCCGTTTATCTACATCTACAGCAAATTTCATCTTAATCTGTTTTGTCGTTTAGGCCTGATTAAGGCACGAACATTGTACAAACTTGTATGTACAAACTCACAAACGTTCGCATTTATATTATTAGGATATAGTATAGATGTACAGCTTGGTCTAACTTCCTCTGGCTAATGGCTGCTCGGAGCCTGACGCTGGAGCACTCAAATGAATAGTTTAATATACTTAAGTGATCTGGCAGAAAGCACGCCTCCCAGGACACCATTCTGACCTTCCGGAACCATTCACTTAAGGTGATACTTTAATTTTTCAGTTTTTTGGGTCCCGTACCCAAAGGGTAAAAACGAGACCCTATTACTAAGACTTCGCTCCGTCGTCCGTCTGTCCGTCTGTCTGTCAGGCACAGGGCTGTATCTCATGAACCGTGTTAGCTAGACAGTTGAAATTTTCACAGATTATATATTTCTGTTGCTGCTATAACAAATACTAAAAAAAGAATAAAATAAATATTTAAGGGGGCTCCCGTACCACAAACGTGTTATTTTGCTGTTATTTATAGATCATGGTACGGATCTCTTCGTGCGCGAGTCCGACTCGTTTTTGGTCGGTTTTTTCATTATTCTCGTCGAATAACATTCTTCCCTCGTCGTCGTGCACGGCTACAGCTGGTGAAACATATAAGTATAAAAACACTAGCTTTTACCCACGACTTTGTTTGCAGAGATTCAGGAAATCGATTTTTGACATCTATCTTAAAACTTTGAAATTCCTAAAAATCTAAATAAAAATTTGAGGATTAATAGCCTATGTCAGTCCCAAGACTAAACTATCTCTTTATTATTTACCATTGTTTTTTCAGTCTATTTCTCCCAACTTTTCTGCCTCAAGTCATTATCATGTTTTATTAAAATTTCACGCTAATATTTATCAACATCCATATATTAACAAACGACGTCCGACTGCATTACACGTGCATCATTGCTTCTTGTGTAAACGCACCCCAACGCCGAAGCAAAATCCACAGAGCATTGGGGAGGAACAGAGCCAAATCCGTACCTATACTAATATTATAAATGCGGATGTAACTCTGAATGTGACGTTATCACGGCTAAACCGATAGTTTAAAATTTTGGGACGGATATGGGCTACATTTTTTTCCCCAAATTTTTCTATTGCATTCCAGGAATTTCTAATGTCGAATCGTGTAAAATTTTCCTGAATCTACGCGGATGAAGTCGCGGGTAAAAGCTAGTAAATGATCGTTTTTGAGGAAGACTTGAAAAAAACATTTTGCAAACCTAAATAAAATATTAATATTGGTAGACTTTATACACAGCGCCATCTAGCCCCAAGCTCAGCAAAGCTTATGAAATATAATGCTTAAATATATTTATGCTCTTTTTTGTAAATAAATACATACTTAATAACATATTAACACCCAGACACAGAACAAAAATCTGTGTTCATCACACAAATGTTTATCCTGGGTGGAAATGGAACCCACAACCTATAGCGAAGAAGGCAGCTACTCTACCAACTGAGCTGTTAAATCAATCAAAATTAATTCAGGCGGTCAGGTCGAAGCGTGATCCAAGAGCTGGCTCCTATTTGGCACAACGGATCAGCATTGCCGTCCAATGTGGCAATATTTTTAACACCAATATTTTATTTCGTAAAATCACCGAATTATTGTTAAATTCGACAGTAGTAACAGTAAGTCTTTAGGTAGCTCAACTGATCCATATCACTACTAGTCGGAAGTCTCCCCAAGAAGCTGCCAGCATTGCTTCGCAGATACTTACGTAATACTTATAACCCTTATTTTTGCGTCGGGGTTTAATAACAGATTTTAAAAGATAAGTACTTACATACTTGATAGATGTGGTGCAGTGCAAAAAAAATGGATCTATTCTTTATTTTAACAAAGAGATTCGTTGGGGGAATATAACAAAGTTATAAAAAAAGAGGCAAGTGGAACATTGGAGTATGATTATTGCATTGTGTTTCTGCATTCGTCAGAATTGTATTCAGTTTTTAGGGTTCCTTATCCAAAGGGTAAAAGTGGGACCCTCTTACTAAGAATCCACTGTCCGTCTGTCTGTCACCAGGCTGTATCTCATAAAACGTGATAGCTAGACAGTTGAAATATTCACAGATTATATATTTCTGTTGCCGCTATGACAACAAATACTAAAAGCAATAAATTAAATATTTAGGTGGAGTCCCATTCAACAAACGTGTTTTTTTTGTACGGAAGACAGAACCCTTCGTGCGCGAGTCCGACTCGCACTTGGCCGGTTTTTTACCATTTCAATAGAGCTATTTTTTAAACTGCTCCGCGTTAATATAAAAACACATGATGGTTTTAAGACCTTAAAGACAGATTATAGTGGGCTTGTTGTATTCCTATTGTGTAAAGAATTTTGGTGAAGAAATGTTTGTTCTGGGTACCTATAGTATAGGTGTTACCATGGTGGTCGTAGTTTTTGATACTCATGATACGGGGAATCGAAGAGTTGTCTCTTAAACTGTATGAACTGTAATATCTGTAGATATAGATGGCAGCACTAGGTGGCAACCCCGGCCGTCCGCCATTACGCGTAAGGACAAGGCAGCCTTGCACATGCATTATGTTGTGAATAAGTAAAATAAAGAAGTTAAGAGTTCTCTCAACTAAGTGTTTTATTAAATACATGAAGAACACTACACTCATGATACGGGGAATCGAAGAGTTGTCTTTTAAACTGTATGAACAATCTTACTAATATTATAAACGCGAAAGTTTGTGAGGATGGATGAATGTAATGTTTGTTACTTCTTCATGCAAAAACTACTGAACGGATTTAGATAAAACATTACAGTAATATAGCATATACATCAGAATAACTTGGCTTGTAACATATTTACTGCTAACTAAGCAAACTTATCTTTGTTATTCAATACATCGCCCACGCATTGATCGCTAGGTAACCACCAAAAATTATGTTTAGGTCTTCTGTTTTCGTTGTACATAAACTTTATGCATTTCATTTCAAATCCAGTCGACAAATATTATTGCAAGTAGGTCAGTACTCTAACTATGATACCGGCTGATCATCTAGCCAGTTCATTCGGATGCAATTCGATTTGGAACTACGTAGTTATTCGTTATTTAAGTTTCATATTGGAATGTGAATTGTGTTTCGCAGTTGCTCGATTTCATAAAGTCCATTTGGTTTGCATTTGTTTTTCTATTCAATGTAATTTAACTTGCAATGTATTTATGTATATAACTATGTTTGTTAAGGTGGAATCTTGCAACTCAATTTCGAAGCAGTTATCTTAAACCGATTGAGCTGAAATTTCGGTGACAATGCAATAATATGGTGACAGCTAGCTGATCTGATGATGGAGTCAGGAGCAGTTCAACGGAACTGCTCAGTAAATAATCTGATTGAGATAAAACTGAGCATACCTATCAATCTCCAATCACAATAAAAAAATATGGTACTAGCGAGCTAGTCTGATGATAGAGCTCGAACGTAGCCATAGGATTTGTTTGACGAGTACTAGAGCCATAAAATTTATAAAAACTTGATGTTAAAAATATAATTAAAAAAATATATATTTTAAAAGCTGACCCGCCCTTTCTGTTTTTGCAACGAAATACGTCAATAAGAAAATAAGTAAATGAGAATATCAGTGGTTTTCATCGTATCTACATGCTTTGTTTAGTTTGGCGCTAAATGACACTGTGCTATACGTCCACCAAATATTTAACACTTAAAACATATTCCAAATTCTCCTTAAAGAATTTGAAAATAATATTGTTATAGGAAATATATATATTTAGGAATATATTTGATGAAAAGTTGGTACTTATAGCATCAGACCTTTGCCTCTCTTTGATAATAACGTAAACAAATAGGTAAACTAAAAATAGAATCTTATAGAATATCGCTGAAGGAAGAAAGAACCCATATGTGTGTTGGCAATCATCTTGACTATTTTTAGTACAGAAACCTCAATAACATTTCCTGATATTCAAAAAATGAGGTACGTTTTAATAACTAAAAATAAAAATGAAAATACCATTTTGCTACAAAAAACATGTATAAAAACAGTAACATGTAAACAGTATGTTTTTCCAACTCCATCAGAAGTATTCAAAGGTGTTAAAGAGCGAAAAGCTATGAAGTTATTGCCCAATTGTAATACAAAAAAAACCTTAATTTTTCGTCCGTTGAAAATACTATTTTACTGAAAAATCATACTTTGAGACCAATCTTGGTCTTGGTTCTTGGTAAAAGTATGTTTTGCCAGCTCCATCAGAAGTATTAAAAAGTTGAAAGAGCGAAGCTATGAAGTTATTGCCCAATTTCACCGACCAGTAATCACAGTCCCCTTAAACAAACCGAATACTTTCCGGGCGAGTAATCGATTATTGCAATCGAATTAGAAGCTATTTCTCGATTGGCCGATCCGTCGACACTCGATTATCGACGCATTTACATAGAAAGCATTGTTATTTGACATATTGATAAAAAACAAAAGCTCAATCAGTTGGGGATAACTGCTTCAAAATTGAGTCGCAAGATTCCACCTTAACAAACATAGTTACATACATACATTGCAAGTTAAGCTTGTAAAACAGAAATTAGATTAAGACTGTAATCCTAAAGTAAGGTAAACATCTTCTCAGACGCTTAGATCCTTGCATATACACTACACGCCCAAAATTTGCAGTAGTTAGCATTCCATACGTGACAGTTTACAAACCCATCGCCGCTTATTAGAATGCTAATATTTATAAAACTATAAAATTCGAAATTATTTCATTGGTATACTAACTTGTCCTCGATAAGGCCCAAAATGTAAAAAAATCTGGTTTTATTTTTAAGAAAACAGTATAATAAAAAAAAAAAAAAAAAAAAAACCTAATACCTTACCTACTAGGTTGAACTAATAAGGGGGCAGTTAGAGTCACGTCCAAACATTAGAGTACATTTTGTAGTAGTTAGTATTAAATTATTAATCAAACTTTGGCTTGTTTAAAATACCTGCTTTACAAGTAAATGTCGAGCCAGTCGGAGTGAAAAATTCTGTCCTAATAAATGCGTTAAGAGGGATAGAGTGACGCTCAAAGAGGACATTGGATTAGATCCTATTAATATTATAAATGCGAAAGTTTGTGAGTGAGTGTGTGTGTGTTTGTTACTCTTTCACGCAAAAACTACTGAACGGATTAAAATGAAACTTTACAGTAATACGAGTATAAATCAGAATAACACATAGGCTACTTTTTAATCCAGGTACCACCCGTGCGAAGACGGGGCTGACTGGTAGTCTGAAATAAAGCTGGAACGAAGTCGCAGGCGGAAGTTAGCAGGGTAGGCAGGATACTTCATGTCCAAAATGTCTTCAGTCAATATCATTTGATTTATCAAAACCGAAAGATTAATTTGAACAGAAAATCTTCGTTGCTTTACTACAAATGAAATATCACAAATTTCTGCATTTCAATCTAAAATGTGTTAATTAAAAGCAAAGAGAAGAAAAAACTAAAGAATCGCTGCCAACTCTTAGGGTAGATTTATATTAGACCGGGCCGTGTCAGGGGCGTGTCGTGTACATGGCCCGGACGAAGCACGGAAACGTTTCATACATTTTGTATGAAGCAATTTATATTAAACAGTACCTGATCCTTGTACCGTCTGGGCCCGTGTACTAACTAAAGGCTCCGGCCCGGCCCGGACACGGCACGCCCCGGACAAGGCCCGGTCTAATATAAATCTACTCTTAAACCGGGTCAAATGCAATGTCGGCTATGGAGTGCGGATTTTAAAGTCACCCCGCTGAGGAGGGCGCCACATTTTAATAAAACGAACTCCTCAGTTAGTGAGAACTAATATTATTTTGCAATTCAGTTGCCTTGATTGATCTGCGAGGTATTTGGAACTGGTGTCTGCCCACGGCTTTAACGTTATGAATGACATACATACATCCTTCTTCCTACTAATATTATAAATGCGAAAGTTTGTGAGTGAATGTGTGTGTGTGTGTGTGTGTGTGTTTGTTACTCTTTCACGCAAAAACTACTGAACGGATTAAAATGAAACTTTACAGTAATATAGCTTAAACATCAGAATAATACATAGGATATTTTTTATCCAGGTACCACCCGTGCGAAGCCGGGGCGAGTAGCTAGTACATACATAAAATAGCGCCTGTTTCCCAGAGGGGTAGGCAGAGACCAATGCTGAGACGGGGACCGATTTGCCCCCACATGGCAGAATTTGCTGTTCATTGTTTTTTGTTCTCTTTATTCATTAATTGTGTTGTGCTTTTGGAGCAAATAAACGTTTTTTCTTTCTTTTTTTCTTTCTTTCTAGAGACCACGAATTCCTCGAGGATTGCTCAGTCAACAGAACTGTCAACTCAAGGTACCTCGAAATGTACCTTGATATTCCTCGAAAGCTTCTGACCGACGCATGCGTGTGCCAATTTGTTTGATGAAAATCTCCCCCGACTGATGACGTAATTGAGGAATCTTAAAAATATATTTTTTAGATACCAAGGTACTTTTCGAGGGAAAGTCCGAGGGGGTTCGAAAGTGTTTGAGTCAAGGTAGAGTCGAGGTTAAAGTATGAGGATAACACAATATTTGTTAATTTTGAAGGGATACGAAGTTCGCCGGGTTAGCTTGTATTTATTAAGAACACAACAACATTATAATCCAGATCACAAACTACATTTCTTCTAAGTTCCACGTCGTAACAGCTTAACCGATTAACGTGATTGAAACACAAACATACAAAAATTTCGCTATTACTACTACTACTATTACTTTACATCTATACATATAATAAAAGAGTAACTTAAAAAAATCAGTCCAACCATTTTTTTTAGTAAAATCTTGTTCAGAGTTTCAGACCATAACAAGACCAAAAAAAAAATCCGATCGGAGGACTATGTCTGTCTGTTTAACCAGGTTTAACTTGAAAACTACTGAACTGGTTTTCATGAAAGTTATATCATCTGGTAGCTTTGGGTCCCAGGAATGACCGAAGGTATATTTTATTATTCTACGTTATCTAGAAATAGAATTATGAAAGAAAACGTATGTGTTCGTAGTAGCTATATAGGTGATAAAAAATTGCCTATAACCTACATTAGTTCATACAGCCATGCGAAGCCAGGGCGGAAAGCTAGTATAAAGTAAGGCAGGATTTCCTAGAACCAAAGGCTTTAACCAACATGCAATTTCTGAAGAGATATTCTAATGTACTGTGATATGAAACTATACACAATTAGAGCACATCCTTATCTCCAAGCTCCAAGTAACTGTCATCGTCATATGACGATCGTCATATCACGGATATGTACTAGCTGGTCTCTACGACAACCTTGAAAATGGCAAAAGAGTGTAGTCAGACACACGTCTAAACGTTACATTTGGCACAATCGCACATTTTGCAGTAGTTAGCATTTCTCACGTAACAGGTTGCAAGCCTTTCGCCGGTAGATCATCACTAGTTCTCGCCTTTAGATCATTTATAAATAAACTAGCTTCCAGCCGCGGCTTCGCACACGTGGTATCTGAATAAAAAGTCGTTTGTGATTAAGGCACAAACATCCTCACAAACTCATAATATTATTAGGATTTATAATATTAGTAAGATATTTGAGCTTAGTTTGGGCCTAATATCATGGGGTCTGAAATGATTTCCAACATGATTTCGGATTTCTACTTTTTTTCCCACAAATCCCTGCTAAATTACGGCCGCTGCTATTCAAGAAACAGAGCTACAGAAAGGATTTGCACGCAAAATCAATTATCTACGTAAAGGCACGTTCTGATTAGCTCCTAATTAATATTCGCATTTCGTATGTTGGCAACGCTCCCTTTAAACGTGGTTATGTTGGCACGAATGACACGTGGATAGAACGGAAAGCTTGAATAATATTAAACCATTCAGTACCTACATCTAAACTAATATATATTTTTATATGTATAAAGAAAGAAAACTTTATATTTTTATCTTTTTAACTATAAATATGGCTAATTACCACGTTTCTTGTTGTATTATATTTTTATCTTATACGTGTTATTAATGGTTTATACGCGGCGATGGGCTTGCAACCTGTCACGTATGGAATGCTAACTACTGCAAAATGTGGGTATTGTGCCAAAAATAATTTTAACTTTATACTCTCTTTAGACATCTTCAAAGATCTACGCCACTTGAGATCTGAGAGTATAGTCTACCGTACTTGGGGATTACAGTCGTGATCCTATTTTTATTTTTTATAATAGTATAACTAAACAACTAATGGAGCAATTCTAAAAATACCAATTAAAAGCTAGATTAAAGCGCTATATTATTTACTATATTTATTATTTATTATATCTCAAAAACCATTCAATAATAACCTAAAGGTGTCTACAAATAAAAGCCACCGGCCCGGCCGCATAGCCCACCGGTCAGGGCCGGCGGCTTGCACCCGCGTGTGTTTCCCGCCGGCACCCCCCCCGCTCATTCAGTTGCCGTCTGTCATGCCGCCGGCCAAAATCCGACTTGTAACTTTCAGAAGCCGCCGGGTTTACGCCGGCACAATCCCGGCGGGTTAGTGCCGGCGGGCCGGCGCCTTTGGTGTGTAGCTTACGGCATCAAAAACGTGTACATAGCCGGTAATTGTTAATTGTGTTAAGAAATTTTCTTGGTCTCTATATCATGTTTTTCAAAAAACATCGCAATAGAAACTGTCTAAGTTTCGATTCTATAGCGCTATTTTTACTTCATGTAGCAGTAATGTTGGTAGAACGATGAAATACCGTCGTTAATAAGTGATATTGGTTTGTTTCGTACTATTGTTTCGCATTTAATATAGCGTTTAGGCAACTAACCGGGCGGTAAGCGTATGTTAGATATCAGCGGGTTACCATATAAAATTACAGATGTAATATTGAAAAAACAACAGAAAAAAGAAGGAAAAATATCAATGATTTTGTAGTGAGTACAGTTTGATACAATGGCATTGAGAAATGGGATAGGTAATTTTGAGTATTATTAGTACATTTATTTACTTTATCAATGACAAAGTGCACAACCAGCAAGCATTCCCAAGTATGGTTGTCGTCAGGCAGGCGGCCGGTTGTAAAACACTTCAAGCCAAATCCATTTTCAACGTACACATGTTGTGAACACCACACAAGGAGTGGGATAAGGTGAAGAGGAAGAAGAAGATTAGTATATTTATTAATTTTTATTTGACTGACCTCACAGCTCAGTTAGTAGTAGTTATGCCTTCTGCGCTGTAGGTTGTTCGTTCGATCCCCACCCAGGATAAACATTTGGTGTGATGAACATAGATGTTTGTTCTGTGTTTGGGTGTTAATTATGTATATTAAGTATGTATTTACAACAAAAAAAAAGACATATTTAAGTATTCTATCAGTTATCTGGTTCCCATAGTACAAGCTTTGCTTAGTTTGGGACAAGATGGCGCTGTGTGAAATGTGGTAGACATTTCACATAGCGCGTGATAATGTTTATATTTATTTACTAATTATAAAGCGGTACGAAGTTTGCCGCGTCAGCTACTTATCGTATATCAGAGAAGATGCATAGTTTGTGGGGGCTTAAGGGTGATTTTCCACCAAGGCGGAGCTGTACGGAGTGGACCAATAACAGCGCTCAAATATTCGAGTTTCAAAATGTCGATGATACCAAGATATATTTGTCAAGACAAAATAGTGTACGTATAGCCATTAGGGTGAGTTTCCACCTAAACGGAACTATGCGGAGCTGTACGAAGCGGACCAAATGAAAATAAATGAAAAATAAATGAAAAACATTTATCTAGCTTGACAACAACAAATACTGATAAAATAAATGATATGGTTGGTAGGGGCGACAATTCAATTAATAAAAAGTAGGTAGGATAATAGGATGATGATGATAGCGCTCAAATATTCAAGTTTGAAAATGTCGAGTCTGTGCTTGGTCCGTGCCGCCATAGCTTAGCGCAGCACCCTAACGGCTGGACGAACACTATTTTGTCTTGCCAAATATATAATGAATTATCATCTAGATAGTGGATTATTCCACCATAAGGGTGAGTTTCCACCTACGCGGAGATGTGCAGAGCGGACCAATGATAGCGCTCCAATATTCGCGTTTCAAAATGTCGAATATTTGAGTGCTGGCATCATTGGGATATGTAGTCGATGGCTGGCATTGGTCCGCTCCGCACAGCTCCGTGTAGATGGAAACTCACCCTTAGCGGTCCGTGTGTACACATATTAGAGGGTGTACACACGTCGCAGTTTACCGTCGCCACGGGAGCGATAACCGCGCTTGGGCGGATCGATACTTTTTATTTGTGTACTCCTTTCGTTACGCTGAAGGGCAGAGTGACATGTGACGGGGTAGTTTGGGGAAACTAAGTGCTAAGTTCATAGGAATGGATAATGTGAGGCTGTCAGGAACATTGTAAGTAGGACAGTGTCAGGAACTGACAGTTTTTGTATAGATACTCGTATAGTAGTGTCAATCCTCGCGACTTTTTCCCCGTGAAATTATTATCAAACAGACTTTAACCTTCGCTGCACCCCCTTAGGGGTTGGATTTTGGGAATTCCTTTCTCAGTGCACCCCTATACTCCGAAAGGAATACACCCTCCAAATTTTAAGTTTCTAGGTCCAGTGGTTTAGGCTGTTGATAGATCAGTCAGTCAGTCAGTTATGCATGAGTTTTATCTATATGAACCATCAACGCACAGCCTAAACCACTGGTCTTAGAAACTTAATATAGAAAATTTATTCCTTTTGGTCTGTTACTATGAAATCTTCTTCTTCGCCTTATTCCACCTCCTCGTGGGTTCGGCACAACATCTTGATGTTGCTAATGGGTTTGACTTGGCCTGACATCAACCTTCCTCTCGGAGCTGTGCGAAACTGATACTAAGAAATCCTACTAATATTATAAATACAAAAGTTTGTAAGTGGGTGGTGTGTTTGTTACTCTTTTACGCAAAAACATCTGAACGGATTTTCACGAAAATTTACTGTAATATAGCTTATATATACATCAGTACAACACATAGGCTACTTTTAATCCAGGTGCCACGCGGGCGAAGCCGCAAGCGGAAGCTAGTCTATATGTATAAAATAAAGTTGTGTTAGTTACACTATTTATAACTCAAGAAATGCTGAACTGATTTGGCTGAAAATTGGTGGGGAGGTAGCTTTGAACCAGGCGACGGCCATAGGATACTTTTTATAACAGGAACGGGTACGGGAACTTTACACAACATTTGTTAATTCTAAAGTGATACGAAGTTCGCTGGGTCAGCTTGTATATAAAAAATAAACAAATACTCTATTTATAGCCTATAACTATAAGGTATTATTTGTAATAGGGTCCAAGCGTAATTTATAACTAAAGTGTCATTAAAAAAGCATGTCCATTTAAACAGGGTACCCTAATCCCACAGCGGGTTCCGCACTCGGCGACTAACACAATTGTGCACGGCGTGCTGAATTACAAGTATTGTAGGGTTAAGGGCACGTAGACACGCTAGGGGGATCTCCATTGTCGTACGAGATTTGAATATATATAATATCGGCGATTCACTCACACATTTAATAATAATAATAATAATAATAAATATTACTATAGATTTTGACACGGGTCTTTATCACGTAATTACCTTTAATTTACTTTCCCGACGTTTCGGCTATGTTACAATAACCATGGTCGCGGGCAGACTGGAGTACTCGGAGCTACCGTCGAGAAGCGGAGGCAGTTGAAGAAACTACCCTCACTTGGTCTTCAGAAATAGAAATGTCCATGTTCACATTACGACACACCACACTGACTGCATCCACGCACTGAGATGGTCTATCGCGACACCCACACATAGTGACTACAGGATTCCATGAAGAAGAGAGTCTAAAGCCGTCTTCGCGATTAAAATTTTTTGGGTACTTTTTAATTTCAATAGCTTCCCGGACTATTATCTTGTAGTAATGGCGTTCACTTGACAAAACTTTTGGATCATGTAGTTCAATCCAGTGAGACGGACCCGAATCCACTAAATGCTCCGCGATCGCTGACTTGTACACCTGGCGATTTTTGACTTACTTTTAGACTGGCCTCGTGCCTTCTGTGTTGTAGGTTGTGGATTCGATCCCCACCTAGGACAAATATTTGTGTGATAAACAGATGTTTGTTCTGTGTGTTATAAAGTTATAATGTATCAGTTATCTAGTTCCCATAGTACAAGCTTTGCTTACTCTGTTGGTAGATTGCATTGTGTAAAATGTCTACCAATATTTATAAATTTACTACCAAATGAGTTGTTACGTCATTGACAATGGAAACGCGCACATTTCGCGTGGCTGTTATCGATCGCGGCTCAGGAGAAAACAAATTAACAACAGAATCTACCGGGAATGGATAATACAATGCGATGCGCTCTAGCTCTAATTCTTATGATGTGGATATTGCACGGTGAGCTCTCACTGTGTTGGATACTGTGAATACTCTTCAACCAATAGGATTGAGATTAGCGATGGGCTTGCAACCTGTCACGTATGGAATGCTAACTACTGAAAAATATGCGCAAGTGCAAAATGTAATTTGAACTATAAATTCGACTAATTACCACGTTATTTTTTGTACTGCTGACGTTTTGAGACAATTTAGATGCTCTCGGAGAATAAAATCGGAGAATAATTTAAGAATAATTTTCTGCCAACAGGGGTCCAAGACGGGTATCCTTACGTGGGATCCGTGTCTTTTGGATGTTATTAACTTACTTCTGTTTGGAGAAGTGGTTTTATTCCAATATAGTCGGTCGCAGCTGAGTGAGTTACTGGCCAAGTATAAATTGCTTATTTTTTTTTCATGATAGGAGAATATGAAGTGAATGTATAATATCAGAAACAAGCTCGACCCGCAACGGACTGTACGAACTTTTCATGTTTCAATAATCGCATAGAAAAACGCACTTTCATGCAATATTTTTTACACATTGGGTTACATAATTGAAGTTTTGTTAAATATCCTTAATCTTTTCTAGTAATAAATATAGCCCATGTTACTCAGAGATAATGTAGCATTCAAATGTAGAAATCATTTATGAAATCGGTCCAATAGTTTTTGAGTTTATTCGTTACAAACATACAAAAATACAAATCTTTCCTCTTTATGAGGAGTAAATTCCCAAAAGTCACTCGAACGGAGTGGGATTTGAACCCACGACCTTTCTTTCTCCTAGATGCAGGGATTCTCTACAGGCCTCAAATAACGATTGGACTATGATTGGTTCTGTAGATCTGTAGCGATCGTAGCATTGTTTATGTATGGCTTCGTAGACACTAGCGTAGCTCGTAGCAAGCGCTACGAATACGCGCTACGACGTAGAACTATTTTATCTCATTTTAAAATTATAAATAAATATTGATGGACATCGCCATCTAGCCCCAAACTAAGCAAAGCTTGTCCTATGAGAACCAGGTCACTGATAGAATACTTAAGTACAAATAGCAAATACGAGTAGTTTGATTGAGTTAACACTTTGCATACCTGTCAAGTTCCGATGACAATGTAATATTTTGTAACAGGTGACAGCGCGCTAGTCTGATCTCTAGGTCTAAGGTTTGAAGGAATTTATAACAGCATGTTTTGAAAAAAAAATAACTAAATAATATATTTACTAAACTATCGAAAATGTATTTTCCTTTGAGTGTTCAAAGAATTTCATTCTCAAAGAGAGTTGATGTCAGGCAAGGGGCCGGTTGTAAAACATAAGCCAAATCCTCTTCGCATGTTGTGCCGACTCCACATTAAGTGGAAAAGTAGAAGAAAATGATGATGTTATATCACACGAGCGAAAGCCGCGGGTTGGAGCGAGTGTTCGTAAAGTTATAGAACTGCCTCGTACCGTGTAAAAGCATTTACCTTCTCTCGCGAATGCGGGTAACTCGATCAGTGGCTCAATTTGAGACGTCGGATTCGATGCAGCGCATAAAGATGTAATCGACTTACATACAACATTATTTAGCTAAATAAATAATAACTAAATGTTGGTGGACTTTACATTTAGCACCAAACTAAGCAAAGCTTTTTACTTCTCGTAATATTATTGTAGATAATAAAAATATCTTCTTTCTTATTAATATATATAAATTACGCGATTTTAATAAAACTTTGCACACCGTGTGCAGTTAGATCCAACTTGAAAGATAGGATAGCTTACATCTCAATTTATAGTCGCAATATTATTTGTTTATTATCTGACAGTCACAATTATCTGTTAGCTCCAAAATATTCTTACAGATGGCGATCTAGTTCTAATATATATTTTGTTTTTTTGCACAGATACAAATACTATCATAAATTGAACATCCTTCAGAAACTAGCAATTCGGTTTTTACTAGGGGTAGTGGTGCTTGTTCCTTTCGTTTTCGGAAGTAGTTTTAATACACCCTGTATACTTACTTATCTTCAAGGGGTACTTATGTGCACCCTCCCAATAAGGGTAGGTACAGATCGCCACTTCCTGGCACCCGCAGCCAATGCAGTCTGGTATAACCACTTAGCCTCCAAACTAAATTACCTTACACATACATTTAGGTTCGAAGCTACTTTTGCTGTCTGGCCGGATGCGACGGAAAATAATACAGTTTCTTCAATTTCAGCGTAGCATGGCATTATATGTTTTTGTTTACTTTTCAACCGATGGTATAAGGATTTCAATTTTTTTATGTATCATTACGCATTATTATATTTTTATCTGTGACCTGAGCACACTTAATTATTATTTTATAGTATAAGTGTCTACATGGGGGGCTAGCACGAATCACTAAAAAGATAAATAAAAATAAAAATGTATATACAAGTCGAATTAAGAAACTTTTGACCTTGACTTTGAATAAAATTTGACAAAACTTTGTGAGCATTAAATAATCAAACAAAATACTACGGTGCGATGACGCCGAATTTCGATATAAGAATAATATGTAGTTCTACGGCGTAGCACGTTCGTAGCACTTGCTACAGGACAGGCTACACTAAACGCTACGAGCAATGAAAACTATCTACTCTTTTAGATAAAATAAATGAACTACGGATATAAGATAAGATAATTTTGGCCGCTTTATGACGGTCGTTTTGTAACTTGTAGCGGAGGCTTTGGTTTTGGACCAAAATGACATAATCACTTCATACCAAATGTCTAACTATTTAAATGAATATTATTTAATAATATTTGTATTAAAATAAAGCAATTAGAATTGCTTAGTTGTCGCTGATAAGGATATTGTATGTGTCTATAGAGTAGAACACTAAGTACGGTAAACCCTCCTAGATGTCCAGGCATTTTTTAAATATGTCTAAAGGACTAGCCAGAGTCACGTCCAAACATTAAATTTGACACATACTCACCATCTGTTGTAGTTACATTCCATACGTGACAGGTACGCGGGTATCGAACCAGCACCTCTTGCGTCCCCCCTCGCCACCGAGGCCGTGAATATGCCGGTTAGGCATCTCTCGCGAATAGCAATGCCCACTTCACTAATATATTTACAAGATCCGGGCCCGTGCAAGCCATAAGCTATTAGCGATTCATACATTAAGCTAATCGCGGTCATCTTGTGTGAGTATGGTGTACTTACATGGATAGATAGGTAGATAACACACGTCCACACGGATACAATAGATACATTGTATAACAATTTGTCACCTATCTTAATCTAATAATTATATACGACTGCCTGACTGACTGATTGAAAGAACTTATTTATGAAAGAAAATTAATTTAAAAACTGTAAAATGTGCTAAATGTAATGTTTAGACGTACCTGTGACTAACTCCTTTAGACATCTTCAAGGATCTAACCGCCTGAAGATCTGAAAGGATGTCTACCGTACTCGGGGATTACAGTCGTGATCCTATTTTTAAGGTTGTACCCCCCAAAGGGTAAAAACGAGACTCTATTACTAAGACTTTGCTGTCCGTCCGTCCGTCTGTCTGTCTGTCAGTCACAAGGTGTATCTCATGAAGCGTGATAGCTAGACAGTTGAAATTTTCACAGATGATGTATTTCTGTTGCCGCTATAACAAATACTTAAAACAAAATAAAATAATTATTAAAGTGGGGCTCCCATATAAAAAACGTGATGGGTACGGAACCCTTCGTGCGCGAGTCCGTATTGCACTTGGCCGGTTTTTTATTTATTGTTACTTCTAAAATAATATAAACTTAGACCATACCCAAGAACATAATAAGAATTGGGATGAAGACAGGGGGGTATGGGGCTCGTTGTCGCATCACGTTACTTTGACGAGTGTCGTCCTTTGTCAATTCAACAACAGCCTTTGACACTGGTACTTTCTTGGTTACACTATCTTTTACTCTGGAGATCGGAAGTAATGCTAATATTTGATTTAAATATAACAACGGCTGAAACAATGTAGATAATACTTATAACAGGTCTATACTAATAATATAAATGCAAAAGTTACTTCGTCTGTCTGTCTGTGAGGTTATAACAGACAGACTAGACTAGAGATAGTTTTAAGTCTTGGGACTTCCCAATTTTTTATTTTTGTTTTCAGTAATTTTAATGTTTTACGATAAAGTCAACAAAAACTATTTCCTAATCTACGCGGATGAAGTCACGAGTAAAAGGATAGGACGGAGGATATACTTCCTGTGTTAAAATAGTAAATTACTCATCTAACTACCCCTGCGAGGATCTGCTTGGGGATCTGAGAGGATATCTACCGTACTTGGGAATTAAAGTCATGGTCCTATTTATTGCACACATCTGCAGCTCGTCCATCGAGCACACAGCCTATAGACTCCTCATGGAAGGCGAACACTTTATCACAACACATTAGGCTTATACTATATGACAAGCGGCAGGCATTGAATTGGCCAATCAGAATGCATTTTTTACCGCTTCCCCTGACCGCACCTCAACGTTTTGAAATAATTGTTTGTTTGAAGAAATGAAGCCATTAGGCGTCTATTGGGCTATGGCGGAGGCATTGGCGAGGGTTGAGGGTTGTCCAATGCAATGGTTTTAGGAAGTAATTACGCCTGCATCTAATTGATATTGTATTGGGCAGAGGGACATAATGATCAAAGACTGTCTTTTATGTGTTACGAGCGATTTCTCTTGTTTAATGTGTGTTTGTGTTCCGAACGATGTGAGCTCTGATTTCCTTAAGACCCGGCCATTAAGGTGATGTGTGAAATGTTTGGTTTTTTGTATGGACTGAGTCTATCCTGATAAGACGAAAAAAGTGATAAAACTGCATTATCTTAAAAACCATTAAATTTAAAAAGAAACTGTCTAATTATCTAACGAACTAGCAGTCCACCCCAGCGGCGCACGGGTGTAATAATGATTTTATGGCTATTTTTTTTACACCTTGGGTTACATTATCGTAGGGATCCCTAATAGTTAGACATATGATATCACAGACTTTTTTGTAGTAATTGATGTCCTCTATAAAACTGTAGTACATCACTTTGCTCTATTGTAAATAATTTCTGCAGAAAACGCAATATAGGATTTTTTTTCACACGTTGGGTTACATTATCGAAGTTTTCATACGGATCCCTAACGTTTTTGAAAATAATCTATAGCCTATGTTCATCAGGGAATAATGTAGGATTCTAATGGTAAAAGAATTTTTGAAATCGGTCCAGTAGTTTCGGAGCCTATTCGATACAAACAAACAATCAAATCTTTCCTCTTTATAATATTAGTATAGATTATATAAAAGTGAACTGTTTCGAAGAGACGGAAAAGTGAGCTATTCATAGTTTTGATTAAGAACGAAACTAGTGTTTTTGAAGAGCTAACTTTGGAAAATAAATATATTAAGAAAAGTTTCACCCATTGTGTTTCTGTCTATAATTAATTTATCTAGATTAGTCCCTATTTATTATCTTTGTCATAAAGAACAAAACTGTATGTTTTGCGGTTATTGTGAAAAAACGATTCTGCAATTCTGCATCCATCAAAAACATTTATTACTCGTCTTATAGACGGTAAATAAATAATACCCCGATAGTCATGGCCCTATCTACATCTTCAAATACATAAAAATATCGTGTCACGTTGTTTGTGGTCAAACTAGGAAACGGCTCGACCGATTTTTATGTGTATTTGGTAGGTGTGATAAATAGGTCGTACCGCTTTTTGTGAAATCCAGCGTAAGGTTCGGAAAACTGAAAGTGCTTTTTTCTGTAAAATTATTGCAATTTGGCAGGATAACGTTTGTTGTGACAGCTACTTGGTTACTTTTATAAAAGGTAAAAACGGGACCCTTTTTTTAAGACTTCGTTGTCTGTCCGTTTTTTCATTTTATAATATGTACTACCTATATAATCATGACTTATGAAAGTGCATAAAGATTGTAGAGTACATTTAGTAACATTTTTTTATGTCAAAATAATTTTATAACACTTAATATTAACGCAAAACAAACCATATTAAAGTGTGAACTCCCAAACGGCCGAAGAAAGAGTAAATACTCCACGGTGTGCTAAAACTTCTTTGCAATGCGTTCCCTCGAGTTGTCATTTGTATTTACAAACTTACCGGACAGCGAAAGCCTCTTAAGGCCTTCTCACATGCACCGGGTTGCAATCAAGCGGGTAAATTATACGTCTAATTATAGATTCGATGTGAAATTAGTCTTGAAGTAAGACTAGACCGTGGTAATAAATATATATAAATATTCAAAAAGTATATACAGTGTAATTAATGTAATGTTTGAACGTGCTTCTGACAAACCCCTTTAGATATCTTTAAAGATTTGAGCGCCTGGAGATCTGCGAGGATGTCTACCGTACTTGGGGATTAGAAATATTACACGGCGCCGTCCAGTCCCAAACTAAGCAAAGCTTGTACTATGGGAACCAGATTACTGATATAATACTTATGTTCTTTGGTTTTTAGGTGTTTATCTGTGTAAACTACGAAACTCTACATTGCGCATGACCGGTTTTTTTTTTGTAAACACATTATGATACATAACGGTAGAGAAATGAAAAGTTTCTCTATGACTGTACCTTTCCTAATTTCCCACTAAAAGTAAACACAATGGGGGCACGTCCCGTAGCTAGTAAAGAATTTGGGGCACGTCGACACCTTAAGAATTTGGCGATGGAATTCGTGGGGTAGGATGACAACTTAAGTTCTGGCAGTAAGTAAAAACAACCTTGTTTTGACATTAGACATTGTCAATCGCTCAAACGAATCTCGAACTTATTTACATTACGTTAACGTGCATTTCAGTTTGTGGAGGTTACATTACGAATGTCAGAATTGAAATTAAATGAAGTAAATTTATTTGACAAACACAGACAGAAGACAAGGCATGACAACTTTACATTTGGCACATGTTAAAATTTTGCAGTAGTTAGCATTCCATACGTGACAGGCAAGCCCATCGCCGCTTACAAGAATACTAACTGAATATAATATGTACTTGGAGATTACAGTCGTGATCCTATTTATTTTATTTATAAACTAGCTTTTACGAAAAATTTACCCTGATATCTTACTACATCCCCCCCCCCCTTCTGTAATATATCTAGATTTTTCCGAACCCCCTAGCGTGATTTATGGACGGTTCTGTCAAATCCTTGAGGTATAGAGGTATATAAAAAATGCATTCTGATTGGCCGGTTCAATGTCACAGCCCATCGCCCGGCGCGTAGTTTACACAGCATTTGTAGCACATATGTGTTGTCTGACAATGTTCGACTTGCATGAGGAATCTAGGCTGTGTGGTCGATGCAATCGGCACAGCAGCGGTTTCATCATGATAACGTCACAGACAGCCTCTGTCTGTGACTTTCGCATTTATAATATTGGCCGGGCGGTACCTCGACTTTCAATCTGAAGGTCGTGGGTTCGAATCCCAGCGTGCATCAATGGATTTTTATGTTCGAAAAATTTATATGCGCATCAGAAACACGTGCTTAAAACGGTGAAGGAAAACATTGTGAGGAAACTAGTTAGTATTCTTATAAGCGGCGATGGGCTTGCAACCTGTCACGTATGGAATGCTAGCTACTGCAAAATGTGGGCATGTGCCAAATATAGTGTTTGGGTGTGCCTGAGACTACCTCCACTAGACATCTTCAAAGGATATAAGCGTCTGGAGATCTGAGAGGATGTCTACCGTACTTGAGGATTACAGTCGTGTTCTATATTATGCTATATTATATATAGAATGGATTGTTCTATATTATAAAGTGCTTTTTTCCGATGAATTATATATGATATGATAATTATATGACAGCTAGTGTTAATATAGATGTACATAGCACGGAGCAATGAAGTCGCGTGCGGAAGCCAGTTTGCAATGTCGCTGAGAGTACTTCCCGTGTCCGTATACCTATTTGCACCATATTTCTCCGATCATAATATATTTTATGGGATATTTCCAATACACTTACGTCACGGTTAGGTACCTTCGTTGAGATATGGGTTCGTACATGGAAAGCCTTTTCACCTGACGTTTGGGGAAATATTCCGTTTTTGCCTGTAACATGTCTCCGTCCGCGACTTCGCTTGTAAAGTTGACTGACCTCACAGCTCAGTTGGTAGTAACTCTGCCTTCCGCGCTGTAGGTTGTGAAATCAATCCCCACCCCGGGCAAATGAAATGAAATGAAAAACATTTTTAGTGTTACAAGAACAAATAACAACCCACCCAAATATGAAGGGTACTTACTCAGTAGGAAGGGTACTTACTCAGCGAAGCTGGGGCGAACAGCTAGTTTTAGTATAGATATAAGTCATTAGGTAGGTATATCGATATACCTACCTAGCTACTAAAATGATAACGACCGAGCTTGAAGCAGAATGACTACCGTATTATTGCATTTATACTACGATAAATTTATATCTAAGGCGATTCACACACTATACCGTATGACCGTGCACACCGCACCGCAGACGTGTCCAATGTTGTATTAAATAGATAAAATAAATATATTAAAGTCATTTATTTCAGGCACAACTAAGTATACTGTACGTACAGTCATATTTTTTTTATTTATCGTCTGTCACTTGATCATTTGAAAACTATTCTACACTAGCTGACCCGTGCCCGCTTCGCTGGGGGACATATTGTTTCACATCTGGTATTCTAATCTTCAAAATAAATTATAGCCTATATGTTGCCGAGGACTAATAGCTACTTAACAAAAATAGTTTCATCAAAATCCGTCTAGCAGTTTTTGCGTGAAAGCCAGACAACAGACAGACAGACAAAAATTTTTAAATGTTTTTTTTTTGCTTGTGTTACTTATATGAAGACCCCTAGGAGTATTTTTTTTAGTTTTTATTCAATGTACAGAATTGAACTCTTCTACAGTTTTATTATATGTATAGATTGTCAGGATGATATATGAATAGCTCGAATCGAAAAATATTATTAGGGGATTCCCTCTGTAAGTGGCTAATTTGTGGTGTTGCCAACTTGCAGCATAATAATATACCATTACATTATGCCCAGCGCTTACTTTAAGAATAGTTATTAGGTGTGAGGTTTACAATAACAACAAATTCTAATATATTACAGAATATTTACAAGATACATATAAACCAGTTGATCCATCTAAAGACCGTTGCAAACAAGCTATAGGTAGATCTAGATCACTACCAGTCGGAATCGTTCCCAATCGCCAATTGAGAGTGTAAGCCTAAAATACACGGTCACCTTATAAACAAAGTCAAAGGCATTCATTCAATAAAATCACAAGGATCACTTTGAAACGTCTTAAGAGCTAGGTGAAGCTACGCCTGTTCCTCGGGACCAAGCCTAAAAGAATCAGGCAACAAACACACGTCTTTTTTTTTCAATGATTCTTTTCTTAATGATATTTAGAGCTCCAGTGTGGTGTCGTAAGAATAAGGTGAAGGTACAAACCGCTCGACCGCACGTTACCGCACAGTGTGCGCATCGCTTAAGGGGAATGTATGAGAATATGTATTATGTGCTAAGCTTTCATTTAATGTTTGTATCTTCGGCCCCGCTCTCCGAGATATCGGAACAGGAGAAGACGTATGATACCTGGGCGATACGTCACTATTGACAATATTTACGTCATTCAATCATATTGACCGATTTGACGACAGACGGACAACGGAGTCTTAGGTCCCATTTTTACCCTTTGGGTACGGAATCCTAAAAATCGATCTTTACCCGCTGATTTTCATTGCAATTTTAACAGATAATGTATTTATGTTGCCGCTTTAACAACAAATACCAAAAACAGAATAAAATAAATATTTAATTGGGGCTCCCATACAACAGTGTTTTTTTGCCGTTTTTATAGATAATGGTACGGAGGCCTTCGTGCGCGAGTCCGACTCACATTTGACCGGCTTTTACGAAATATGCCTGTTGAACCTGCCCAATGGTCAAGTATTTCGGGGGAAATATTTCTTAAGAAAGTCCCCTTGTTCTTTCGATGCGCTCAGTATGTATCTTCGGTTCCACTATCAATATTCTGGTGGCGTGAAGCAATCATTTATTTATTGGTTCTCACCTCAATTATTACGAAAATACCTATACTGGGGTTTACCTATTCGTTTATTTATAGCCTTACTAGATTCAGAGGAGACGTGTTGGCCTAGCGGGTACCTAGATTTTCGATTCGTAGTGGGGTCGAATCCCGGCCATGCAATTATGAATATACTAATTAAAGAGTACTACGAGAGGGACTACTAAAGCTGAAGAGTTTGTTTGTTTGAACGCGCTAATCTGTGAAGCGACGGATTTGAAAAATTATCTTTGTCATTAATCATAATACAAAGATAATTTATCAAATCCGTAATCGTAGCCATATTCTCTAGGAAGGCTAACTAGCATTACGCTAAAGTTCTTGGTTAGTCTTAAATATTGATATTTGGGAAGTAAGTCGGAATAAAATCGCTTTATCCGCGTGAACTGGGGTAATAGCTAATTAAAACTAAGTTAAACGCGGGGCGCAGCTTGTTAATGATAAAAAATATAAAATTGTACGCGTTAATGAGGCACAAACATCCAAACATCCTTACGAACTATCGTATCACTACATAGTATAAAGCAAAGTCGCTTCCCGCTTCCCGCGTAACTACACAACGGGTTTTGATGCGGTTTTTTTTAATAGATAGAGTAATTCAGAAGGAAGGTTTATATGTATAATAACATAGTTTATATGTATAATAAAATATATTAGAGAACCACTGATAATTTTAAGATTTCTAATATGAAGTCGTAAATAAACACATTTTTTTGCGCTTACATTGCAAAAGACATTCTGTAATATATTTTGGTATCAGCTTTGCACCCGTGCGAAGCCGGGCGGGTCGCTAGTTTATTATATTAGTAAGATGATAAGTAATAGTCGAATCGATCGGTTACAGCCGAATCATTTGGCCTCGAATCAGCTGGTAATATCGGAAAGTTCCGCAAACAGGAACCGGATGACGGAAAGCGCGCGAACGCTGCCTCTAAGCGATTTGTCAATAGCGCGCACGAGCGGAGTTGATACTTTATAGTTTCGTGACGTCACGAGAGCGCGCGGTATCGCCAAGGCTATGCTTGTCTCGAATTGACTTTTAGCTGTGTCGCAGTGGCCGCTAGAATACGTTCGTTCTGTTATTAGACGGTGGTGACAGTTACGGCTGCGATGAACGAAAAAACAAAGAAGTTTTCGCATTTTTTACGTTTATTTTTATATAAAGAGATTTTTTAGTTTAGTTTGTTTGTTTGTAATAGGTTTACTAAAAAAACTGGACAAATTTAAAAAAATATTTTATCTATCAAAAGCTACATTATCAGAAAATTAATTAGAGTTCCCCTTGAAAATTTAAAAATTATCTAAACTCACACTTGCAAAGCCATTACCATATACAGTTGATTAATGGATGATTGTAGCTGCTTGTAGCCAAATAAGACTATTATCTCTTATCTATATCTAAAAATAAATAAAAATATATATATTTCATCTTATCACGACCGAAATCGGGTCGTAATAACACAGTCACCGCGCACCGGGTTTAAAGAAAATGACGTCTGTAAATAGCGAAAAGATACCAACGACGTATCAGTTATATCATGGGCGTCATAGACTGTTACCGCCCTTTTGGGAACCTTTATAGTTTTACGAAGTCACGGGAGCGATACAACCAAGGTTGTGCTTACGACTTGCAACGAGTTGGGAGATCTCTCTATGGCATGTTACCATAACATTTGACTGTACATTTTTGCATGTTATGTTACTATTCGATAGTACGTTTATAGAGCATTTGAAGGGTACATTTTGTGGTCTAGAGGTGCATTAAAGATATGCTAGCTATGCTATGCGAGCATCTATCTTTATTATACTGGTTTCCCCAAAAATATTGATTATTAGCCGTCCGCCCCCAGCGTTTCGCGGATGTACTAATGATTTTATGGCTAATTTTTACACCTTAGGTTACATTATTAAAGTTTTAGTAGGGATCCCTATTTTTTTCTAGTAATAAATATAGCCTATGTTACTCGAGGTTAATGTAGCATTCTAATGGTAAAATAAAAATGGTATGGTAAATGGTAAAATTGTTTTTGAGTTTATTTGTTACAAACATACAAAAATACTAATCTTTCCTTTTCATATTATTATAGAAATTAGATAATGCTTTTCAAGTACCAAATCATGTCAGTCCCGCATTTCCGATCGGCAAATTTTGATCGTCACTACGCGTCGTTAAGTGATTGACTTTATGCCCAATGGACAGACACTTCGATTTTTATATATATACATTATCGGATAGGTATAATAGCCATACCGGGAATAATACAAAGTGTGTTAGGAAAACTCCAGAAAATTTTAACCAATTGTTCACACCATGCAACTAAATTGATTTTAACCGTTTTTTAGGGTTCCGTATCCAAAGAGTAAAAACGGGACCCTATTACTAAGACTTCGCTGTCCGTCTGTCTGTCCGTCTGTCTGTCCGTCTGTCCGTCTGTCTGTCCGTCTGTCTGTTACAGGGCTAATGTATGTGTGCTAATGAACCGTGAAAGCTAGACAGTTGAAATTTTCACAGATTATGTATTTCTATTGCCGCTATAACAACAAAAACCAAAAACAGAATAAATAAACATTTAGGTACAACAAACGTGTTTATTTTTGCCGTTTTTTTATAGATAATGGTACGGAACCGCTGGTGCGCGAGTCCGACTCGCACTTGGCTGGTTTTTTTTAATTATTTATCCGGGAACAAGACGAGCAAGTTTAGGGCGTACGCTAGTCCAAGCCAATCGCAAATGTCTCATTTTGACGTAGCAGTAGCAAGCAACTTTAGGGATTCACGCTCCGCCAATGACGGTCAGCGTCCCTAAGGAGCTCGCACCGTCACACTCTCGCGTAATCTGTGGCTGTGTGTATGTACTCAAATGGAAATGTGCTGTTTATTTACGCCTGGGGAAAAACTCCGCCTAATATTCATTTACTTTGACGAATTTCTTTTATAAACAAAACAATGGATATTTTTATCCCTAGCAGTCCTCACGGGCTTACTAATGAAGATTATAGGATAATTTTTAGGAGAAGAGAATTCTTAGGTTGCAAATTGCAATTTTCGTGAGGATCTCTAATTTTTTTGGAAATAAATTAACGCTAATAAAACGACGAAAATTGCAATAAAGTAACCCAATTTATTAAAAAAATGCTTATCATCTTTATTAGTATACCCGTGCGAAGCCGGGGGGGACAGCTAGTCTATAGCAAAATTATAAATGCGAAAGTAAGTCTGTCTGTCTGTGACGTTTTCATGGCCAAACCGCTGGGTCGATTGTGATGAAAAATTTATTGTGATAGTTTTAAGTCTTATAACGGACATAGGCTACTTTTTTCCCTTATTTTTTTCTATAATTTCAATGTTTTACGATAAAGTCGTCGAAAGTCTATTTTGTTAATCTACGGTCGCAGACGAAGTCGCGGGTAATAGCTAGTTTTTTTCAAAAAGAACTAACACATCAAACTAAAATAACTTGTGAGTATAAACTAACGTTATTAGACAAGACTTTGTTGTAACCATCTCGGCGCTGAATTTGAACCTGCGACCTTTGGGCGAGACTAAGGACCCAGACAGGCGGACACAAGTAATGGCTTTACATCCGGAGACCTTCTTCAGCTCGTCGCATAGCATCACTAGCTTATACTCGAGACTTCGTATGATTTTTTTTTACTAACATTGAAATAACAGGAATTCAAAAGAAAATATTGGGAAAAAAAGTAGCCTATGTCCGTCCCAAGACTTTTAAGCTATCGCTATATGAAATTTCATCGCAATCGGCTCAGCGGTTTGGCAGTGATAACATCACAGACAGACAGAGTTACTTTCGCATTTATACTATTAATATAGATTTCAGTATCTCAAGGAGGCCATGACTAACGATACGATGGGGATCGTTAAACAACTTCAAAAATAATAAAATTATAGACAAAAAACTAAAAAAAAAACGCTTTTATTATACTGCACTAAAAAATCTTCGGCTATGATTTTCAGGTTATTACGTACTTAAGAGGCTGCCAGTCGCTGATTGCTCTTTTTCGAAACGAAAAACGAAATGCTTCTGAACAAGCCACATCTCCTATTTTTATAAGTATATTACTTCAGGTTCCTACCTAGATTTCTATTAAGCTGAAAACATAATAGCAGAAACTTTTCACGATAAAAATATTATTTCAAAATGATACGTTTTAGAATTTATGATCGAAATATTGTATATACCTACTATTAAAATCAACTTGTGATTTATTGTTAAAGATAGGTAATATGTAGATCTAGATTTCTATTAGGATAGATTTTTGATAAGTAATTATACATAATTTATATCATTAATTTATTCGAAAAGCTAAGGCGGACCACGCGCGGACGTGTGTTTGTCATCATTGCAGCGGTCGGTAGGATTATTTATCGAAGTGATTAAAGATTGGTACATCTTTATTCACATATACTATACATTATAAAATAGGAGATGTGGCTTGTTCACAAGTATTTCTTTTTTCGTTTCGAACAAAAATAATCGTCGACTGGCAGCGTCTTAACAGCTGATATCTTGTAGAAGGTAATTTGGGGCTAGTCTCATATAAATTTATGTGGAATCGGTAGACTTATAACTGTAATTAAAAATCAGTCGTAACATTTTTCAGATAATTTTTAGTGTTTATTTTAGTCCAAAGTTTTTTTTATTAATATGAATTTAAATATTAGGTATATGTAGGGTAGTTATCTAGAAAATTACGCTCAACCAAAAAAACTGTTTTTTTGCATACCTGTGTAACTTCGGTGACAATACAATAATAAGGTGACAGCGAGCTGTTCAACGAAACTCCTCAATAAATAGTTCGATAGCGTGAAAACTATACATCAGATATCTGGGTATAAGTCTGGTATAAGTTCCGAGGACAATGTAATACTATCTGACAGGTGACAGCGGTTTTCTATTATCATAAAAAATATACCATAATAATATGACAATCTAGCCATATGGCATAATGAGTAATTTAATTCTAAATTTCTAGAGTATTACTAAACTAAGAATGTGTCCACTAGTGATGTAACGAATGTCATTTCTTGAGCATTCGCGAACGCGAATGCGAATGCGAATATTTGCTACTGACATTCGCGAATGCGAATGCGAATGCGAATAATCCGTTTACTTGACTTGAAGGAGAAAAGCTTTTATTTTTAAAGTTTAATATTTCGCTACTGAAGTTTAATTATTAAAATAGACAAATACTTAAACAAAAGTCGGAAAAAGTGATAAAACTGCATAATCATGAAAACCATCAAAAAAAATTGTCTTTAATTTAGGTCTAACGAATTATGTAAAAATGAACTATTTAGCTATTCATAGTTTTGATTAAAAATTAAACTAGTGTTTAAGAAGAGCTAACTTTGGAAAATAAATCTATCGAGAAAAGTTTCACCAATCGTGTTTCTGTCTTTAATTTATCTAGATTAAATCTAGTTATCTTTGTCATAAAAAACAAAACTGTATGTTTTGCGGTTATTGAGAAAAAACGATTCTGCATTCATCCAAAACATTTATTACTCGTCTTAATGTTTTTAGTTTCGTTCATGAAGATGATTATCTAACATTCAAAACTTATGTAAAAACTAATAAAAGTTTTAGAGAAGAATTGGTTTTAGTTTGTTTACATTGCATTATATTTTTTTTGTTTTCTAAGTTCTAATGAGAAGTTAATTGTTAATTAGTATAAATCTGAATCGTAAGCTTAATTACTGAAAGTAGATGGTAAATAAATAATACCAAATGATAAAGTAAAGTCTGATTAATGTGATTACGAGGTTAACTTATTTTTTCTAATAATACAAAAATAAGAAATGAATGGATTTTGATTTTATTAACCTAGTATTATCTCCAAATTATTATTTTTTTTTTTTCCAATATACATATTCGCAAAACATTCGCTCGAAATTTGCGAATGCGAATGCGAATATGCAAAAATATGCGAATATTCGCGAATGCGAATGCGAATGCGAATATTCGTTACATCACTAGTGTCCACTAACACTTTTCTTAGTGCGTCGTCGATGCGCGTTTGTAGCGATACAGACGCGAAATGCACACAAGTCCTTTGAACATCACGTTTTAAAAAGCGCCGTCTACGCGCGTTTGTTTTGGTACAGACGCGATGCTAACGCGCGTAAGTATCTTAGACGCTCCTGTGTCGCGCGTTTCTTAAACGTGCCGGTGTTACGCGACGCTAACGCGCGTGCGTATCGATACAAACGACATTAATAGGAGTAGGATAAAAACGAGCCGGTAACGCGCGTCGACGGCGCGTTTAATAAATGTGGTGTACACAGGCCCTTACCGTCTCTTTTTATGGGGAAGATACTTTGTTCTTGTGTTCTTTAAACGTAGTACTAACTAAAGGGGATTTAACAAGAACTTGTTTTAAAAAAATATTTTTCAACATTAATCTTTTTATGGTTTTTAAAACTAAATTATTTGAATAAGGCGATGTGGTCAGGTCATGACACCACAGACAGATTGTCAAAAGTCCCATGTGCCTGAATTATTCCTGTTTATTTTGATTATTGCTTCAATAAATAATATCTTCGTGTCTGTCTTAACTTGCGCGAGACACGCGATCTAGCACTAGGTTTTGCATGTGTATTTACCCACGTATTCTATTATATTTAGAGTTTATTTTAGTCCAAAGGTTTATTAGTAAGTTAAGGTTTTTATTGACTGACCTCACAGCTCAGTTGGTAGGAGACCCAGGGCAAATATTTGTGTAATATACATAGATGTTTGTTCTGTGTCTGGGTGTTAATATGTAAAATAAGTATGTATTTACAAAAACAAAAGTATATAGTATTCTATCAGTTATCTGGTTCCCATAGTACAAGCTTTGCCTAGTTTGGGGCTAGATGGCACTGTGTACAGTCCGCCAATATTTATATATATTTACTAGCTGTCCCGGCAGACGTTGTCCAGTCAAATGTCAATAATCCCACAGAAAAAAGCACTTTCCGTTTTTCCCGATCTTTACGCCATCCTTATCACTAAGGGGTATGAAAAATAGATGTTGGCCGATTCTCAGACCTACTCAATATGCTCACAAAATTTCATGAGAATCGGTCAAGCCGTTTCGGAGGAGTACGGGAACGAACATTGTGACACGAGAATTTTATATATAAGATTTATTTATTAGTAAGAATGTACATACATATAAATATAGTAAAGATATCATTTTCAGAGATTCAAATAAAGATATACATGTTTTAATTTTAAGTCGGTGTTTTTTTAAAGTTTTTATCAGGCTTGTTGCGTATGGAATTGCTAGCTACTGTAAAATGTTATATATGGACATGCCTCTGTCTACCCCGTTTAGTTAACTTTAGATCATCTGAGCCGTAATTGGGAATTACAGTCGTGACCCTATTTTACAATTTTTATTTCATTTTTTATAATTTTACACACATGCTTACACATAATGATGCAATACTACTATTTCAATATCTATACAAACTTTAATTTAAGTAATTATTGGTAGTAATCAGAGTCTGAAACCTTATGTATTTTAAGCAATTCTCATTCTAATTATTGTTTTTTTTATTTACAGGTAAGCCAAATTTCTACCAGCATACAATTCTAAATGGTAAGGTATCTATACACTACATTTTATTATCTACTTAGGGTCCGTCCTTTAAAGGGGGGGGGGGGGGGTTTGGCAAAAATCACGAAATATCACAAGGGGGGAGGGGGGTGTAGTAAGATATCACGTGTTTTTTTATGCCAGTCAAAACCAACCTACAACTTTTCTGTCTAGACATTTTTAATCCGTTCTGTCGTTTAAACCTGATTAATTTTCAAACATACAAACATCCTCAAACTTTCGCATTTATAATATTAGGATTAGTATCTCACTAGCACAAGTACCAACAAACAAATCCTAAAAAAACAATATGGCGGATTCAGCTAACCAATCACAAACAGTCTTTTTATCATTCTGTTTACAGCGCCATCTACATCTTGCTTCCATTAGATCGTAAAGTTTATAGCAAAATAAAATAATCGGCCAAGTGCGAACCGGGTTTTTTATATTGGTTTGTTGGACATTTTACATATCGCCATCTACCCCCAAACTAAGCAAAGCTTGTACTACGGAAACTAGACTACTGATAGGTATATTTTTTTTGTAAGTAGCTCAACTGATCCAGATTAAATTATTTGTTTATACTACTAATATTATAAATCCGTAAGAGGATGTTTGTTCCTCAATCACGCCCGTAACGGATAAACGGATTTGGATTAAACTTTGAATATACCTAGCACACCATGCAAATAGGCTACTATTAAGGTACCACGTGAGCAAAGCCGCGGGTGGAATCAAGTCTACAAGACCTTACAACTAATTTTCTTTATGATACATCACCAATGCTAATCCGATATTGAATATAAAGATGTTACAACATACCCTGTGCTCGTTAGTAACTGACGAGGCGCCGCACAACCGAACTTTGTTTGAGTCCTACTAATGCTGAAACTGTATTTAGTTCTTTGATAAAAATGCCTTGGTTAGGCATTTTTAAAAATTTACTAGCAACCAATTAACTGACTAGCAGGATGTTTAAAAAATAACTAGCAGCGTCACAAGGGTTGAGAACCCACCCTATTATTTATAATAGTATCCTACTATTTTAGGTCTAACTACTAATATTTTAAAAATATTACGAACCAAACCACTATATTTTATAAGCAAAACAAAATCCTTAAAAATAACTATATATATTAAAAAATGTTCAAAGCAGCAAAAAAAACATTGAATTATAATATATATATTATTTTGATATACACACTTTTTAAATTAATTTTCTATCTAGGTACTGTATTTAATTCCTTATAAACTATATTTTTATGGGTACAGAATCTTTAATACTATATTTGGTCGAAAGTTGGCAACCCCTGTCATGACAAACAAACGAACAAACCAAATTCGCACATTACTATAGAACCGCTGGGTGACATTTCTAAAAATTATAGCTGAATAAAAGTTCCCAAAATGTATAAGGTATTGACGAAACGACTTGGTCGTGACACGCGAATTTCTACCTTATATAAACAATATAAGGTTGGTATTCGGTTAAGCGGAAGTTGAGTTAATGGTAACGGCTTATAATATAAGGAATGGAAGCCAGTTTGCGGCGCGAGGATACAATCGAAGTAGCAAACAAATACATAGAAAGATGAAAAAACCGGCCAAGTGCGAGTCGGACTCGCGCATGAAGTGTTCCGTACCCAAAAGGTAAAAACTGAACCCTATTACTAAGACTTCGCTGTCCGTCTGTCTTTCATCTGTCTTTCACAGGGCTGTATCTCATAAACCGTTGTAGCTAGACAGTTAACATTTTCACAGATGGTGTATTTCTGTTGCTTTATCAACAAATACTAAAAACAGAATAAAATAAATACATGCACACCATACAACAAACGTGATTTTTTATAGATAACGGTACGGAACCCTTCGTACGTGAGTTCGACTCGCACTTGGTCGGTTTTTTTTATCTGACATAATAAAAACAAAATGGCATCCTATCACTGTCATCAAAAGACATTTTGGGTCCTTCGCCCGCAACCCCCATGTTTAATAACATCTGTACGTTTAAAAAAGCCACTTAATTGTACAGGGGGGTTTTATTAAGGGGATAGTAACGATTAAAAGACCATTTGTGACCGCGTCCACTTAATAATCCCACGCAAAATCGATCATTGTCCAAACATGAGGGTAGGAAGAGTTCCGTAACTTTGAAACAAAAACATCTGCTGAAATCGGAAACCCGCTGGTAATGTTTTCTCAGTATTGGAGAAATTCTACGAAATCTACACCCACATTCCAGTAGTTAGCATTCCATACGTGACTGGTTGCAAGCCCATCGCCGCTTATAAGAATAAATAAAAAAAAATGGTTCACGACTGTAATCCCCAAGTACGGTTTCACGACTGTAGATCCTTTGAAGATGTCTAGAGGGAGTTTTCAGAGGCACGTCCAAACATTATATTTGGCACATGCCCACATTTTGCAGCAGTTAGCATTCATACGTGACAGGTTGCAATCCCATCGCCGCTTATATGAATACTAACTGGTTTCCTTCACCGTTTTGAGCACGTGTTAATGTTAATGCGCATATATTTTTATCGAAACTACTTTGCTTCGTTGTATTTAGGTACAGTTCAAAAATAAACTGAAGATAAAATAAATTCAAAAAGTATCTTTTTCTACGCACAATTTATGCACGGAACCACAAAACCAATTTACAAAGTAACAATGTCATAATGCGTATTAAATTACGAAATGAAAACATTGAAAAGTTCCAACTTTGTATGTAATTTATCTAAATGACTGATTCCTTCTAATGACTGTGACATGCCATTATTATTGTATTGACACGAATAAATGGTGAATATTCGATATCCTATTAATAATATTAAGAATGAAAGTAAAGTAAAAACAAAAGTGCTTTTTTTCTGTGGGATTATTGAAATTTGACAGGACGTCTGTTTGGACAGCTAGTGCATGTATAAATTGAAAAGAAAAATAAGTAAAAATAAGTCCAATACAAAATTTCGTCCCCCATTTTTCACCCCTAAAAGTGGTATTTTTTCCTTAAATTTAAATGTGGACCACAAGGAAGTACCAGGAACAACCATGATTTTATTGTAATTTTTTATAGATAATGATACGGAACCCTTCGTGCGCGAGTCAGACTCGCACTTGGCCGGTTTTTTTTTAAAGTTATGAAGGAGTTATTAGTCCTACATGAATAATTTAAATGGGACCAATTTGGAACAATTCTCTACACAATAGAAGAAAATCATCGAAATCGGATCGTCAGGTAAAAATATATGCGCGGAAATACATTCAAAAAAAATACATGTAATAATTACATGTATTTGAATTATGAATTAATAACCTCTTCTTTTTTCATCGCTTAAAAATATCAAACAGCTGTTTTACTAACTTTGAAGGGGTGCATTAAGAAATACATAACCGAAATGGGGAATCCTAAATGAATAGGGGATCCTAAATGGGTGCAGTGAGAAATGGACTTTGTGAGACTGTTTGTATGTTTTTACCTCAATCACGCCCAAACGACCAAACGGATTTGGATAAAACTTGGAATATACATAGCTTATGTCCAGGAATAACAAATGATACTTCATATCAAAGGTACCACGCGAACGAAGCCGCGGGCAAAAGCTAGTTTTACATAATTGAATAAATATTCATAATTATCAATATTTCCATGTCATACAGGAAGAAGTCGCACAATGGGATGTTTGAATATATTAATAATTAGTTACTTTATTAGGTTAAAATAAAATATAATTGAATTAATTGTTTAAAACAATGACAACATCTATCCTAATAATATTAAAAATGCGAAAGTTTGTGAGTTTGTTTGTATGTTTGTGCTTAAATCAGGCCTAAACGACGAAACGGATTGAGATGAAATTTGCTGTAGATATACAAACAAACACAAAAATATGTTTTTTTTTTTAAATATGTTCTAGAGTAGAAATTAAAGAGTTTCAAATGGAAATTTATTTTTAATTTTGTATTTTGTTATTACGACATGATTGAAGCCGAGTGAGCCCTGTAAGCCGAGTAGGAAGATCGTGGGTTCGCATCTCGACCGTCCAATATATATATATTTTAAACAAATAATATGCGCTTGAGCGCGTACTTAAAAAGATGAAGGAAAACATCTTCAGGAAACCAGTTAGTAAGATTACTTATAAGGTCTTGCAACCTGCGACTATGGGCTTGCAACGTGTCACACATAGTTCTTACTAAGTACTGTAAAGTGTGTGTAATGTTTAGATATGCCTCTGACTCTGACTACCCCCGGTAGACATCTACTTGTGAAGTAAATTCATGCGTGATGCTTTTTAAGTTTAATGTTAATTGAATCAATTTTAACGAATGACCAATCAACTAATTAACATTTTAGATTATTCCATTCCATATCAATGCATTTTCCTTCAAAAACAAACAAACAACATACGATAAATTACATTATGCTTCAGAAAATAAGGTGCATATTCCAATGACATGTTTGCTATGTCGCAGGCAATATGAATAGGCAGGCTTTTCGCAAATTATCCAGTAACTGAACTGACATCGCCATTTGCATAGATGTCATCGGCTTAGCGTATTCATTTGGAACATAATAACTAGTAAACCCTTGCGACTTCGTTCACGTGAAGTTATTACAAGTATTTATTTAATTTACCTCTAGTTTCTATTGGGCACAAACTCTGACTAACCCCTTTAGACATCTTCAAATCTGATAATTAAGTCGGGAGATGTTCCACGGAACTCCTCAGTAAATAGTCTGATTGAGTTAACTTCGCATACCTATCAATCTCCAATGAAAATGTTATATTACGGTACCAGCGAGCTGGCCTGAATTTTGGAATTATTAAGTTTTTTTAGTTTTGTTACTTTACAGGATTAACTTAAGCAAAGTCACGAATACATCATAAGATTTGTACCAATTAATAGAAGCTCACACGAGCTGTTTTATCAAAACCATTTAGCACTGACAGCGGCTACAAGCACGTCAACGTCAAAGCTGACAGATTAAACGTCATCGCGTTTCGCGCTATCGAGAACTGTCATCGATCGAGTGACGCGGGCAAATTAGCTTGGGCTGTTCGTGAGGTCACGATGCGTGGGTAGTTTTCAGGTTCAATCAATTTTTTTCAGGGTTTAATTGGGTTTTGTAGGTTGATAGACTTTCAATTCTGTAGAACATTATCTGTACATTTTAAGGATTGTCTACTTCATAGGGAAATTCAGTGTACTATAAGTACATTTTTACATAGATCATTTAGTATCAATCATAATCTATACCAAGGATGTTACGGAGCTTCGACTCCGACTCCGATAAGTCGGAACTTCCGATTGTTATTAGTTATTACACCTCAGACTCCGACTTCGGTTCCGAAACTTTTAAATCGGAGGTTTTAATCAGAGGATGTGTGATACGATACACATGTCATTAAAATTATTACTACAAGGTTTTTTTTTTAATTTACATTTAATAAAACAAAATAAAAATCAACACAAAAACAACCTTGGTGATTTTGATTTAATTTGTTAACTGTTAAAGAGTAAACTGTTAAATGTTAATAGGAAACATAGCAATTTTTATTTTTAATGTCTCTAAATTCATTAAGTACTTTCAAATTAAAATTAAAAATGTTCACTGAATAATGTTTTTATTCTTCTCTGCCGCCACTTCTGATTCCTGATACTGCCTCCGACTCCGACTCCGATAAATCAAATTTAAAAACTCCGATTCCGACTTCGGTTCCGATAAAATTACCTCCGTTACATCCCTGATCTATACTATCCACTAATACTATAAATGCGAAAGTAACTCTGTCTGTCTGTCTGTTGTGACGTTATCACGACCAAACCGACAGATTGTGATGAAATTTAATATAGACATAGTTTAGCTAGAGCAAGAGCTCCTAAGGCGTTTGAAAGTGTTCCTTGTGATTTTATTGAAATAAACTTTCAATAAAATCACAAGGAACACTACTACTACTACTACTACATTCTCTATGTATCTAAGTCAAAAGGTAATGATGGGGAAAATATAAGCGAGCCGGTGTGGACATACCTATCGGGAAGCATTATGATAATATAATGCCCAGGTCTTTGTGATCTGAACGTATGGTAATACTGCACTCGAGAACTGCGCTTATAACTTGAATATTTGAAATGCACTCAAGCATTCGCTGATTCACATAATTTTTTCTATGACGGCCACGGCGTAGCGTAAACGTGGAAGGCTAAGTCAGAGTGGGTTCGATTCATGCGTGACAAATATTGGAGATCTGAGAGGATATATATACTAAAGTTTGACCTCACAGCTCAATTGGCAGTAACTTTGCCTTCTGCGCTGTAGGTTGTGGGTTCGATCCCCACCCAGGGCAAATATTTGTGTGATGTACATAGATGTTTGTTCTGTGTCTGGGTGTTAATATGTAAAATAAGTATGTATGTATTTACAAAAAAAAAGTATGTAAGTATTCTAGCAGTTACCTGGTTCCGATAGTACAAGCTCTGCATGTGGGCATGTGCCAAATGTCATGTTTGTACGTGCCTCTGACTACGCCTTTTTAGAACAACTACATCTACAATTTGCCGTCTTAGATTAGGCCATGCATGTACCCCTGTCTTCTTGGCCAAACTTAGGATCCGGGATCACTCAATGTGCGAGTGTGGCCTGGACGAAGGAAACGTGAACCACATATTTTTCAATTGCCCAAATCTAAACCGCTCCTTATATGAATACCTACCCCCTGATATTCCCCGACCCATTTCCTTGAAAATCCTTCTTTCCTTAACCTTCTCCCCTCCAATTATTTTAATATTATGTAAATTTATTACTCTAAATAAAATTAAACTGTAAAACAATATATATATATATATTAACGTAGCATGATTTAACCCCCGTTTTACGTAAATTTTTTTTTATAACTAACACTTGTATAAATGTTGTGCTGTCTTTTGTTTTAGATTACATCACCTTGGAAATTCCTACATATGGTCGATTTTCTTTAAATTACTGGCCATATTATTTATAAAAAGCCATATTTTCAATCACTATCTCCAATAAGGTTTACAATCTAGAATGACACGGACATTGGCAGAATTGTGACAATCTGTCACAGCAGCCAGAGAAAAAGAATTGAATTGAATTGACTACGCCTTTTAGACATCTTCAAGTTCTTTATCTTAGATCTTTTGAAAATGTCTAGTGGGGGTAGTCAGAGGCACGTCCAAACATAATATCTGGCACATGCCCACATCTTGCAGTAGTTAGCATTCCATACGTGACAGGTTGCAAGCCCATCGCCGCTTCGTCCAGCACTCTTGACAAAATTATAAAACCCTACAAAACTGACACCATGCATAACGATCTTAAACTCCCTCGATTCACTGACACCCCTCAACCCTCACAGGTATAGTACAAAACAATAAATACATTAGAATGGCTTAAGACGATATTTAGTGTACATTTTAAACGCCAATTTTGGCTTCAATTACATCCTTAAGCACCGAATGAATAACCATTCAGACACCTGATACCAAAGCCCTGGTTAACTTGAAAGCGGTTCCATCATATGACGGTGAAGTTTTGAAAAACGACTTTAAATTATTAAAGCTAACTATCCAAAATATGTGCATTTGCATAAACTCAAAAAGTTATTTAAATAAAATCACAAGGATCACTTTGGAACGTCTCAGGTGAAGCTACGCCTTTTTCTCGCGACCAAACCTTGAAGAATCAGACAGATTATGTATTTCTGTTGCCGTATTTAACAAATACTAAAAACATTATAAAATAAATATTTAAGTGGGGCTCCCATACAACAAACGTGATTTTTTGGCGTTTCTTATAGATAGTACGGAACCCTTCGTGTGCGAGTCTGACTCGAACTTGGCCGGTTTTTTTAGTTTTGTTTTGAAACATCATTCAAAGTCGTTTCTTCTATAATGGTCGATTGGACATTATGTGCCTCAACAAAAGTAAAATATATATATATAAATATTGAAGGACAAACTAAGCAAAGCTTGTACTGTGGGAACTAGAAGACTGACAGAAAACTTTTTTTATAAACACATAAGTAACTAATTATGATACACCCAGACACAATACAAAAATCTATGTTCATCACACAAATGTTTATCCTGGGTGCGGAACGAACTCATATAGCCAGAGCTACTACCAACTGAGATGTGAGGCCAGTCCATACTCGTATCTCAACAAAAGTAAAATATGTCTGACCGATATAAATATTTGCAAAAATATGCAGTCCATGGTATATCTGGAATATGTTTAAAATCTTTCTCCGGTATTCCTATGATAGATACAGTTCCGTCTGGTAACAATGCTATTATGATGTATGAATGCTTTTGTTATTAAAGTCGAAATCAATAAAGGTTGATTTTTCAAGTACTTGTTCTAAATTTCCAAAAAGCAGTTGACTTAGTGGAAAGAACCTCAACTTTCCATCTAAGATCGTGGGGTCGAAAAGTGTTACTTTTTTTTAAAGTTCTAACACCGCCTTAGAGAATACTACTATCTATCTACTAGAGATTAATACATCATGTTGTGCTAGATGAGATGAAGACATCAAAAAAATAGCGGACACAAACTGGGTAAAAATAGCCCAATCTGGAGTCTTTGGAGGAGGCCTTTGCCTGTGGAGGGGTTCTTATAAGTGGGAACAGCACCTAAATAAATCCCAAAATAATAAAAAGTGCTTATTAATTTATTAAATATTTAGATTCCATTTACACATTTTTTGTTATTTAAGTTAACTAAATAAATCAATCTGTCGATATATCTATCTAATTACTAATAGTAGTTTTTTAGTTTATCCAATATAAATAAAATTACAAAAATCTCATTTACCTCATTATAATAGTGTAGATTATTTCTAGAAGAAAAAGGCTACATGATTGGTTATTTTTTTACACCTTGTGTTATATTATTGCAGTTTTAGTAGGGATCCCTAATTTTTCTAGTTATAATATAGCCTATGTTACTCAGAGATAATTTAGCATTCTTATGGTGAAATAATTTTTGAAATCGGTTTCAGTAGTTTTTGAGTTTATTCGTTACCAATATACAAAAATACATATCTTTCCTCTTTATAATATTAGCGTAGATAATAAATATATTTAGATTTAAACAGGTATTCCTGACTAATGTCAAAAAGTGTTACAAGTGTGCCAGAACTGCGTACCGTAAAAACAATATTTGTCATAGTTTGATAGATGCCGGTGTTTTAGAGCCGGGACAATGGATATGATGTTGAATATCGATATCGATAAAAATAAAAAAGCCTTAATATCTTGATATCTTGTCTTATCAACTAACTCTTATGTCCCTTCTGTCTAAACTAACGAATATTACGTTTTGAAAAAATCTAGGCACTAACAATAGTAGAGTTAAAACTATCGTGGTTGTTAATCATTTTCATCGACGAATCATCGATCTGGCGTTGATCGCGGTCGCGGACGATGCTCATGATGAAGAGCAACTGAATTGTCTCGAAACGTTAATACAAGAAAAAACGTGGTAATTAGCCGTATTTCTATTTATAATGATAACAATAAAGTAAGGTTTTGTCGAAAAAAAATTGGTTATCGTTACGATCGGTTTCTGTTGTTTTACAATTGCTGCTTCGTGTTAGATCGTTATCCGTTATTGAGGTAACTTCCACTAGGCTAACACGGTTCAAGCTAAATAAAAGTTTATTTAATACTAGCAGTCCGCCCCGGCTTCGCACGTGTGTACATTAGTAGTATTAGTAAACATTGGGCCTAGAATCTTCGAAGACTCTAGGCAAATCTTTGATATCTTAGGTTACGATATTGCAATTTACGTGGAGATTTATAATGTTTTTGGAAGTTACATATAGCCTATGTTACTCGCTGATAATGTAGCTTTTGATAGGTAGAAGATATTTTGAAATTGGTCCATTCCCAATTCATTTTTTTCCATAAGAACCCATCTCCTGATAATAACGAATACAACAAAAAAGGAATTAGCGAAAACGGTTCAGCTGCTCTCGAGATTTGCGCTTAACAACACATTCAGCGAAAATTTCATAGAAATATTGATAAGTTTAGCGTGTCCCATCCCTAACAAAGGCTTCGTTGCAGCGACCGGGCGCGGGTAGGGACAAGAAAAACGTCTTTATAACACACCTGGGCACTGCTTACATCTTGTACGAGCATACGAACTGTCTTGATACTTTGGTTTAGAATAGAATTAGTTATAGAAGAGAATCATTTATTTTTTTCGTAAAAAAATACATAACAAGAAAATTAATGAAAACAGTCGATTTACATTTAAACTAGTGGAAATCCCGCTGCACACCCTTTTCTTAGTGCACCCCTACAAGCCCTACATCTTTCAAATTTCAAGTTTTTAAGACCAGTGATTTAGGCTGTGCATTGATTATTCAGTCAGGTAGTCAGTAACGCATGAGTTTTATATATTTAAATAACTGCAAAATGTGGGCGTGTACCAAATACAATGTTTGGATGTGTCTCTGACTACCTCCTCTAGACATTATCAAGAATCCTAAGCGTCTGGATGAGAGGATGTCTACCGTACATTTCTTATTATTTTAGAAAAAGACAACGGAAAAGTTGCCTAGAATATTGTAAAATTCATGAAACAATGAAATTTTCGTTTTGAAATTTGGACAGGACTAGTTATTAGAGAGAGAAAAATCTTACACAAGCGATTGAGATTTTTCTCAATAGCCTGTGAGACTGAGAATACGTCACTTAATACGTATAACTAGCTTAAAATATAAACTCAAAGTATCAAAACATCACAGTCGCGCTCTCAATAGCAGGTGTACTTGTTCGCCTCAAAAACAATTACGACCGAACATATTAATTTTATAGCTATTCCTACACAGGGATTCCTTTTATTTACCGCCGTGAATTTTAATAGACAATTTTTTTTTATTTTATTTGTACAGCTTTAACTGTCATATTATAATGGACCAAGACGCCTTAATCCCGGTTAAGTGTTTTATTTTTATTTTAAACGAATAAGATTTGAATATAAAGTTATTTAAAGTTAAGTTAGTATTTGAGAAAAGTGTCATTTTTTTTCTTTAACACACGAAATATGGAGTCTTTGAAATGAACAAGACTATTATTAAGAACTTTAAAAGTTTTCTGTTAAAAAATATATTATTAAAAATAAAAACAAGCTATTGTAAAATCCTTCGAACCCTTGAGCTCCGTCATCGGACGAGCGCGCTGTCACCTGTCACACAGTATTACATTGTCATCAAAACTGTCACCTATTTGAAAAATATTCTACCATTATAAAGATAGGATCACGACTGTAATCCGGTTACGGTCATCATACTCTCAGATGTCGCGTCTCTTAGATCCTTGAAGAAGTCTAGGGAATAGTCAGAGACACGTCCAATCATTGGCACAATGCCCACATATTGCAGTAGTTAACATTTCATACGTAACAGGTTGCAAGCCCATCGCAGCTTATAAATATACTACCACGATGTTTTCCTTCACCGTTTAGAGCACGTGTTAATATCTCACGTATTTAATACTAGCCGCCCCGTGGCAGACTTTGTCCTGTCAAAATTTCAATAATCGCATAGAAAAAATATTTTTCAGACAATTTCAATGCGTTGCAATGACGACCTGATGTTCTGTCAGACATGTCCGATTTTTTGCACACCAGCGCCGTCTATTCCAAAATCATCCTTTTTGTTTTTTTTTGAATGAATGAATAGAATCACGACTGTAATCCCCAAGTACGGTAGACATCCTCTCAGATCTACAGACGCTTGGATCCTTTGAAGAAGTCTAGTGGATGTAGTCAGAGGCACGTCCAAACATTATATATGGCACATGCCCTCATTTTGCAGTAGTTCTTTTGTCATTGTTTTTCAGATTACTAGTACTAGTACCTACTCCTTATCTTTATTCTGATTATTGTCTACATACTACAGCAAATTTTATCTTAATCAGTTTGGTTGTTTGTTTATGCCTGATTAGGGCACAAACATGTTAGTTTTCTCAGAAACATTCGAAATTATAATATTAAAAGCCGAACCGTGACAAACTTTGTTCTGCCCAAATTTCAGTAATAGCATAGAAAAAAACACTTCAGGAAACTTCCAATATTTTTCCCTATAAACCTTGTCGTCATAAAATAAATTATGAATTTTATCATTCAGTAGTCAAAACTAATGTCAGATTTTTATGATAAAATAAATTTTATTACGAATTTTGGCGAAATGCGTATCATTTGGTAGTCAAATTTCCAATACCGACCTTAGTAGGATTCAACCTTTTTGGTAGAATGCGTTTCTATGACAACTCACTGATTTCGGTCTGAGATTTCTAATTCTTTGCATTTCATTTCATTTAATTTTTTCATAATTTAGGGGTTGTTTTTCGGATTATAAGTTCCCCCTTCTGTTATCCTGTTTTTTTTATCTACATACTACAGCAAATTACATCTTAATTAATCAGTTTGGTTGTTTAGGTTTGATTAGGGTACAAACATATAATACAAACTCACAAACTTTCGCATTTATAATATTACTAGCAGTCCGCCCCGGCGTCGCACGGGTGTAATAATGATTTTATGAGTATTTTTTTTATACCTTGGGTTACGTTATCGAAGTTTTCACACGGATCCCTTATAGTTAGACATATGGTATTTCATATTTTTTTGTAGATATTGATGTTTTCTATAAAACTGCAGTATATTACTTTACTCTATTGTCAATAATTTCCGCAGCAAACGCGTTATAAGGATTTTTATTGGATTTTTTTTTCACACGTCGGGTTATATTATCGAAGCTTTCATACGGATCCCTAAAGTTTTTGAAAATATTCTATAGCCTATGTTCATCAGATATAATGTAGCATTGTTCTTTCTAACGGTGTTAGAATTTTTCAAATCGGTCTTGTAGTTTCGGAGCCTATTCATTACAAACAAACAAACAAACAATCAAATCTTTCCTCTTTATAATATTAGTATAGATAGTATAGATTAGGAAATTAGGATCTATGATACCTAATTCGCTAAACAATACCCACAATAGTTACAATTCCCAAGCACACACGATAATTCCCATAATTTATCCCAAGATTGTATTTGACAGATTCAATTGTTTAATACGATCCCACATCAGTCTTGAGTGGTCCTTGTGTCAATTGACACTCTGCCACGCGAAACTACACCTTATCCCGACGACATACGACACCACAAATTGATACTACATGTAAATTGAAAAGTCAACTCAAACTTCAACTCTATCTCCATGTCGCAAGTACAAAATTTGACGCTGTTTCCTCGAAATTTGCTAACTGACTTTCGACTTTCGGTAGTTGCAACACGGTTGAGTATGCAATGGCAGGTAGTTGTATAGATCGATTAAACGTGATTGATACTTGAGTGATACGAAGCCGATGTTGGGGTCACCATTTGGCATAATTGGTCACACGTTATTTGACAACTATTTTGTCCGCAAGTGTATAATCTGTTTGGTATTTGAGTGGAGGGGAGATTTATTACGATATAAAATAAAATGGAGGGTCACTGTGTTAGTATTATTATTTTTAACCGACTTTAAACAAAAAAACCGGGCAAGTGCGTGTCGGACTCGTGCACGAAAGGCTCCGTACCATTATCTATAAAATGGACCAAGTGCGTGTTGATTCACGCGCAATGTAGGGTTTCGTAGTTGACACAGGTATCAATCATATAGAAGTAATTATAATTACAATTACCTCTCCAAGTCCATTTTATAAGTTGGTCGACTATTACGTCTATTACTCGTAAACTTGTAAAGCCTACTTAGCCGTGATAGTTTTGCTTTTACCTTCAGTATATTTACTACTACCGTAATTTTTTTCCTCCAAACCCAATAGTTTAACTTTTAGGGAAGGGGGGGGGAGACTCGACTCTAATAAAAATTGGCACTTTAAAGCTTAATATTTCACAAACGAATCCCTTAATCGAAAAGTTGTTTTTACAAACCCGTAATACTTTTAAAAGACCTATCTAACGAAATCCCACACCATCGGGTACGCGAGAAAAAAAACATCCCCACTTAAAGTGTAGGGGAGATACCCTAAAAAAATGATTTTTAAGATTTTATTTCTGGTTCCGTTTTTACCCTTTGTGTACGGAACCCTAAAACAACTCGAAAAACAAAATAAAGTACCCTGCACTTTAAGCACCGCAATTTGCAAAGCAGATGTAAACAACATTCAATTTCCAATTACTGCCGTAAACAATGAAAATATAATGTCGAACAAACAGGAATGCGCAAAGCGGACGCCATTTTGAGAGGTTGACGTAAACAACTTATTTGAGAGGTAAGGGGTCGGGAGATTTCAAATCACCAAATGAATTATTTATACATCGAATTTTAGACTGTTTTTGTGTATACCTCTCTCTCTTGCAAGAGAGGTATTGGGCAGTATTAATATAAGACTAGTGGAAAGCCCCGTGACTAAAACTTACTAACCAAGTACGTACAACTAGCTACACAAACTAGCAAAAATTTCTTAAAATACGTCTAAGCGTTATTTCAAAATGAGAAATTTTAAATTCAGAATACGAGTATTTTAGTCATTTATTTTTTTAATTTCGCAATAAAAGTCTAAATGTCATTTTAGTTGACACTTTTTTAGATTCTGACAAAATTTACTTATTACGAAAAAAATCGTTAAAATTACTTAAAACTAGCCTACGTTTTAGAACTGTCATCCTGAGGTTACTCTAGTTTAGACTTTAACGTGAAAGGAATAAGAGCCATCGTTTTTTTACGAAATCTTAGCTTTACCTTGGACACAACAGAATCGCCACCGTGTAGTGTGTATACAACCTTATAATTTCAGTTCAAATATCAAGTGTTTGCTCCCATTCTGAAATCAATTAATCGCTATTCAAGTTTCAAGTATTATTGGCATTTATAGAATCCTACTAATAATAAATCCGAAAGTTTGTGCCTCAAACCAAACGGATTTAGATAAAACTTAGAATATACATAGCCTATGGCTCTGGAATAGCAAATAGGCTACTTTCATAGAAAATAAATTGAAGGTAAATACTTCAATACTAAAATTAAAAAGAGAAAATATTTGTATTTTTGTATTTGTAACGAGTAAATTCAAAAACTACTGGTCCGATTTCAAAAATTCTTTTACCATTAGATTGCTACATTATCTCCGAGTAACATTAGGCTATTTATTTCTATAATAGTTAAGGATCTACTTAAACTTCAATAATGTAACCCAAGGCGTAAAAAAAATTGCCATCATATCGTCGTGATGAAGGCCCGTGTAAAAATCAATAGTAATGTCTTCTAATCACAATAGTTTGAAAAGTAATTATGATGTACTATACCAAAGACAAAGCATTATTTCAGGGCATTGACATGGTGTTGATTGACTTCGATATATAAAACTACTGACTGACTGACTGATCTATCAACGCACAGCCTAAGCCACCGGTCCTAAAAACTAGAAATATAGACGGCGTATTCCTTTTGGTGTGTGAGGGGTGCACTGAGAAAGTAATTCCCGAAACTTCACTCCTAAGGGGGTGCAGCGGGGTTTGAAGTCTGTTTGGAAATAACTGACGTGAACGAAGTCGCGAGGGTTTAGTTCGAAATATTCAACAATTGTCGGATTCGAACAAAACCACTAAAACCAATCCCAAAGTTAAACCTAAGTTAATGGAAAAGCGGAAACAATCTGTCGTATTGAAAATAACTGTTTTGTTATAGCTAACATAAGTTGTATGAAATCATTCACCCGTTACGCCCCTTTTAGGGAATTCAGCGTCAAATTGATAGGACGGATGGCCGGACATAAAACAACAACTTGTTTATTATTTACTAGCTTTAACCCGCGACTTTGTCTACGTAAAACAATGAAATCCTAAAAATCTAAATAAAAATTGGGAAAAAAAGTAGCTTATGCCTGTCTCAAGATTTTAAACTATCTCTGTATAAAATTTCATCACAATCAGCCCAGCGATTTGACCGTGATAACGTTATTAGACAGACAGAGTTACCTTCGCATTTATAATATTGACTAGTAAAAAGTTTTGAACAAACTTCAACCCCAGCTGCACCCCCCACTAGGGGTTGAATTTTGGGAATTCCTTTCTTAGTGCACCCCTAAACTCCAAAAGGAATACCTCCAAATTTCAAGTTTCTCGTTTCTATTGTGTAGGGAATAGTCCCAAGATCCCATTTAAATTGTATAATGTAGGACTAAATCCTTAAAAAAAATATATATATATCTCTTGACTTGTTGTTATGGTCGAAACATTTCAATCGCTTTTTTTGTTAGTTTTAAACGTAATTATACCAAAGAAAACTATTTCTACCACGAAAAGCCGGTCGTATGGGTAACCCTACTCCAACGTTCCAGGTCAGAGAAAGCCCGCATCTATCTCGTTCTAACACACGACACGTTCAATGCTCACGAGGGAGACACACGACAAATGAGCCAAGTTCATTAGGCATACAGAAAATGAAACTCAATCATATTTCCACGCGTTTAGGGGACGGCTTTATGCCATAATGAATAATGCAGAAAATACCGGAAATTATGATTATTTTATTGAGTGATGTTTATGCGTGGGTGTGATTTAATTTAAAACTGTTTGTGCTTTTGTAATTTTATTTTACAATGTGAATGTTTTTGTGAGAAATACGGTGTTTTCAAGCTTTTATTTACTCGTTTATTTTAAGCTGCCCGCTTCGGCTTTTTATGGGTGTACTTATGAAGAAATCACTTTTGCTATCAATACTTTTTCTTTTCATTAATATCATACTAGCTTTTGCCAGCGGCTTCGTTCACATAGTATTTATATTTAGTAATAATAATAATATTAATAAATGTTATTATTGCATGGCCAAATGTAAATTATTATTATTAACAATTATGAGATCTCCTTTTAAGTAAAAAAATACTTGTCATAGGAGATTTCGCTCTTGCCGGCTTTAAAATAAAACCGGCCCAAAGCGAGTCGGACTCGCGCACGAAGGGTTCCGTACCATCTATAAAAAACGGGAAAAAACACTTTTTTTATATGGGAGACCCCATAAATATTTATTTTATTCTGTTTTTAGGATTTGTTGTTATAGCGGCAACAGAAATACATCAAAATTTCAACTGTCTAGCTATCACGATTCATGAGATACAGCCCTGTGACAGACAGACGGAAAGCGAAGTCTTAGTAATAGAGTCCCGTTTTTACCCTTTGGGTACGGAACCCTAATAAAAACAGTGTTTTACACATTACCTCGTCTTGGGCAAAAGGCGCTAGTTCTCTGTTGAACGAGCCCGTCCCAGTCTAGGTACGCTATGGAAATATGATTAGGAAAGCTTTGACGAGTTTTATCAAATTACGTTCATGTTACACGCGTTCGTTTTGAAAATAAAGCATTTTCAGTTAAGGGGCTCCCAGTCGCTGATTGCTCTTTTTCGAAACGAAAAAAGAAATACTTCTGAACAAGCCACATCTCCTATTTTTATAAGTATATTACTTCAGGTTCCTACCTAGATTTCTATTAAGCTGAAAACATAATAGCAGAAACTTTTCACGATAAAGATATTATTTCAAAATGATACGTTTTAGAATTTATGATCGAAATATTTTATATACCTACTATTAAAATCAACTTGTGATTTATTGTTAAAGATAGGTAATATGTAGATCTAGATTTCTATTAGAATAGATTTTTGATAAGTAATTATACATAATTTATATCATTAATTTATTCGAAAAGCTAAGGCGGACCACGCGCCGACGTGTGTTTGTCGTCATTGCAGCGGTCGGTAGGATTATTTATCGAAGTGATTAAAGATGGGTACATCTTTATTCACATATACTATACATTATAAAATAGGAGATGTGGCTTGTTCACAAGTATTTCTTTTTTCGTTTCGAACAAAAAAAATCGTCGACTGGGAGCGCCTTAAGGCCCAGAGCACAATGAGAGAGTTTGCTAAATGATATCTACTCATTAATATTATTGTGGTGTATTACTGTCCCGACCGACGAAGTCCTGTCAAATTTCAATAATCAAAAAGAAAAAGGCACTTACAGTTTTTCCCGAACTTTATGCCACCCTTATCACTTAGGGGTATAAAACATACCCTACGACCTATTCTCTTACCTACCAAATATACACAGAAAATCATAAAAAACGGTCAAGCCGTTTCGGAGGAGTTTGGTTACAAACACTGTGACACGAGAATTTAATATATAAGATTTAGAACAAGTAGTCTGTAGCCGGCGACGGGCTTGCAACCAGTCATATCACGTGTGTAATGCTAACTACTGCAAAAAGTGGGCATATGCCAAATTCAATGTTTGGACGTGCCTCTGACATACCCCTTTAGACATCTTTAAAGATCTGAGCGCCTGGAGATCTGAGAGATGTCTAACGTACTTGGGGATTACAGTCGTGATCCTAATTATTTTTTATTTTAGTAGTCTGCCGGCTAAACAAAATGCTATTAAAATCATTAGTACACCCGTGCTGGTGTACTAATGATTTTATAGCATTTTTTTTTCACATGGATGGATTACATTATTGAAGTTTTAGTAGGGATCCCTATTTTTTCTAGTAATATGTATAGCTTAATGTTACTCAGAGATAATGCAGCATTCTAATGGTGAAAGAATTTTTGAAATAGGTCCATTAGTTTTTAGCTTATCAATTACAAACAAACATAAAAAAATACATTTATATTTATAATATCAGTGTGGATAAGAAAGGAGTGAGTGATGAGATGACGGCTGATAGAGGGAAATGGAAGAAGTACTTGTGCCGACCCCATTAGTGGGGTAAGGGCAGGAAGATGATGAATATCAGTATAGATAACTTAATAATAATAATAATAAATAAATAACTGTACATTTTGAATAAAATATTCAACCACCACAATAATATAAGAAAAAACATAAAAGAAATTACAAACAAATGTAAATCTAATTACCTATTTAACTAACTAAATAAAAAATATTATTGGCTCTGGTCTTCATCTCAGCAAATTATTATATTGTTAGTTATACCCTTGTTTATTCCTAGCCAAAATGAAAAATATGTCTCCCTACTTACTCACATTAATTTTCTCCTATGAGGTACTCATGTTTTAATTAATAACCATCAATTAGGCAATTTAATCAAATTAATGAATTCAGCCCCTCCAAGATGGCGGCCCGTCAGGTGAGTGAAATAAAATTTAATTTAATTATTAAAATTGCCAACTAATTAGTTTTCATATTGCAGGAGGAAAACAATTAGACTGTGACAGTCGGACGGACAGACAATTGGGTTATTAATTGAAGAAATAGGGAATTCCACCCACCCAGTTCAAATCGTATTCAGCATAACCTCAAATTACTTATTCCTATTCATCTTCCCACTCCTACAGATTTGATTCAAATAAATATTCCTTTGTAAAATTATTTTCAATTAAAAAATTTAATAAATAGGATAACGACTGTAATCTCCAAGCACGGTAGACATCCTTTCGGATCTTTTGAGATGTCTAAAGGGGGTTGATAGAGGCACGTCCACATCATACCCACATTTTGTATATAGTATATATAGGGTGTTTGGCACATGGACCGACATGATTTTTTGGGGGTGGGGGGGGTCATGTGCTATTTTTCCCCGTGAGACCCAATATCCTAAGTCGAAATTTTAGTGGAACGAATAAACACCGCATTCGTAAAAATGCAAGAGGAAATGCGAATTCCTCCTCCTGCGAAGTCCTCTTTAAAACTGTAGTACATCACTTTGCTCTATTGTCAATAATTTCCGCAGCATACGCGATATAAAGATTTTTTTGGATTTTTTATCACATTTGGGTTACATTATCGAAGTTTTCATACGGATCCCTAATAGTTAGACATATGGTATTGTTGACTTATTTGTAGATATTGATGTTCTCTTTAAAACTGTGGTATATTACTTTGCTCTATTGTCAATAATTTCCGCAGCATACGCGATATAAAGATATTTTTGGATTTTTTATCACACGTTGGGTTACATTATCGAAGTTTTCATACGGATCCCTAATAGTTAGACTTATAGTATTATATTTTTTTTGTAGATATTGATGTTTTCTATAAAACTATAGTACATTATTTTGCTCTATTGTCAATAATTTTCGCAGCAAACGCGATATAAAGATTTTTTTAGGATTTTTTTTCACACTTTGGGTTACATTTTCGAAGTTTTCATACGGATCCCTAACGTTTTTGAAAATACTATATAGCCTACTAGCGACCCGCCCCGGCTTCGCACGGTTTTAATACATATAAACCTTCCTCCTGAATCACTCTATCTATTAAAAAAAACCGCATCAAAATCCGTTGTGTAGTTTTAAAGATATAAGCAAACATACATATACATACAGACGCGGGAAGCGGAAAGCGACTTTGCTTTATACTATGTAGTGATGTCCATCAGGGATAATGTAGGATTCTAATGGTAAAAGATTTTTTGAATCGGTTCAGTAGTTTCGGAGCCTATTCGAGACAAACAAACAAACAATCAAATTTTTCCTCTTTATCTATACATATAATAAAACTGTAGAAGAGTTCAATTTTATACATTGAATGAAAATCTATACATATAATAAAACTGTAGAAGAGTTCAATTCTGTACATTGAATGAAAACTAAAAAAAATACTCCTAGAGGCCTTTATACAAGTAACACAAGCCAAAAAAAACATTTTGAAATTTTTGTCTGTCTGTCTGTCTGTTGTCTGGCTTTCACGCAAAAACTACTGGACGGATTTTAATGAAACTTTTTTTGTTATAACATATTAGTCCTCGGCAACATTTAGGCTACAATTTATTTTGAAGAGTGGAATACCAGATGTGAAACTATCTGTCGACCAGCGAAGCGGGCACGGGTCAGCTAGTAATATTATATAGTATTATATAGTATATAGTATAGATGCGAAAGTTACTCTGTCTGTCTGTGACGTTATCACGGCCAAATCGCTGGGCTGATTGTGTTGAAATTTCATAAAGAGATAGTTTAAAGTCTAGAGGGGGTAGTCAGAGGCACGCCCAAACATTATATTTGGCACATGCACACACTTTTCAATAGTTAGCATTCCATACGTGACAGGTTGCAAGCCCATCGCCGCTTATAAGAATACTAACTGGTTTCTTCACGATGCTTTCCTTCACCGTTCTGTGCGTTCCTTCGTGTTTTTGATGCGCGAATTTTTCGTACTGAAAAATCCATTGATGCAATCCAGGATTCGAAGCCTCGACCTTCGAAATGAAATACCTCCCACGCGGCCAACACGGCTAAAAGCTAGTTTCCAATAATCGCTGGATAATAATTAACGGCGTAATTGATAAGAAAAAAAAAACAATTTTTAACGAAGATGTTTTGTTTTTGATAACCCTACAAGGTCTAAAATAAGATAAAAAATTATTTACCTACAACAGAGGTTTAAATGATTAAAAAGTATAAGGAGGTCGCTATCAGTAATTTATTTATTCACATAAGTATTAGGTACCTACTCTTTGCTGGTCCGATTTTATAGTTTTTGTTGTTCCGTACCCAGAGGGTACGGAAAAACGAGAAAAAACGAGACCCTATTACTAGGATTCCGCTGTCCGTCTGTATTTCTGTCACCAGGCTGTATCTCAAGAACCGTGATTGCTAGACAGTTGAAATTTTCACAAATTATGTATTTCTGTCGCCGCTATAACAACAAATACTAAAAATATAATTAAATAAGTAAAACAGATGGTTACATAACCAAAAATATTACATTGAAATATATATTTTTTTTTCAATGATTCTGATCCAGTGTAGTGACGATCGAACAAGTTGAAGGTTCAAACAAGAAAAATAATAATAAGTATTCTATTGAAAAATATTTTTCAATGACAAGCTTTTGAAAAATCATTTAAACTAATTGTCATCATATAACATTGTCATCGGAACTTAACAAGTATGCAAAGTTTTTACTCAATCTAAGTATTTACTAAGGAGTTTCATTGTGTCTTTTTTGCACACCAGCGCCATCTATATCAAAATCATCCCTTATGCGTTTTATTATCATTCTGGGGATGTTTTTCAAAGTATTCTATGTTTTATTCGGGCATTATCACTACATAGCATAAAGCAAAGTCGCTTCCCGCTTCCCGCGTCTGTATGTATGCTTATATCTTTATAACTACACAACGGATTTTGATGCGGTTTTTTTAATAGATAGAGTGATTCAGGAGGAAGGTTTATATGTATAATAACATAGTAAAAATGTAAAACATAAATGCTGTTAACGAGTATACAAAAACATTCTGTAATATATTTTGGTATCAGCTTTGCACCCGTGCGAAGCCGGGGCGGGTCGCTAGTATCTACATATACAGCAAATATCATCTTAATCCGTTTTGTCGTTTTGGCCTGATTGAAGCATAAACATTCAAACAAACTCGCAATCTTTCGCATTTATAATATTATTAGGATTTTGATATCAATTTCGCAGACAGGAAACTCCCGATTTGAAATCGAATCGTGCACAACATTGTTTATCCAGACGGATGCAGTGTTGCCAACATAATATAAATGCTTTGGTTATATTGAATTCAATTCTAATGCAACTGTATAATATAGTATTATTTTAAAGTATGTTTTTATCGTTTTTAGTTTAGGTTCCGTATGAAAACAAACTTAAAATCTTACCTACACTAATATTGTAAAGCGAAAAATAAAATTTGTTTATATTTGTTTGTGATAGATTTAAACTTTTAAACTAAAAAACCATTGTACCAATTTTAAAAATTTTCTCCTATCATAAGCTACATTATCAGAGAGTAACGTAGCCATATTTTATTTTCTAAAAAAATAGAGATCCCCACAAAAATGCAATAATGTAACCTAAGGTATTAAAAATTTGCCTATAACCATTACTATACCCGAAAGAATAAGACGGTAACTATATACCAGAGTGCCTTGGGTTTCTGGGGAACCCTAAAGCGGCAGACGCACGGAACTCTGAATGTTGTATGAGCCCTTCCATACAGAACACCTGGCACACTACGCTAAAACAAAAGCTCAGAGGACAATGACGGATGTTTAATGTACCTATATCTCCCGGTGCAAGGAACAAGCGATTTCCTAAACAAATTAATCATACATCTATAGATTGGACTCTGCAAGACGATTTCGACATCGAAACGATACGACAGTGCTCTGATATATTCGCCCAAACATCACTTTTAGATATTTCAAACTATCGTGATTAGTAGACGGTTTCTAAGAGTGATAACTATAGATTTTTACACGGGTGTTTATCACGTAATTACCGTCTGCCCGCGACCATGGCTATTGTAACATAGCCGAAACGTAGAGAAAATAAATTAAAGGTTATTACGTGATAAAGACCCGTGTAAAAACCTATAGTTATCTTAGAAATCGTCGTCTGTCGTAGTAGAATGTATGATGTCAATTGTCAAAAGTAATGTCAGTCGTTCCATCTTTCAAAATATTATAGTCGGAAACGATCTAACGTTTGCCCTGATATATATTATTATTGATTAGGTAACAAACATAGCAGCCTTATCACAAACTTTCGCATTTATAATATTAGTAGGATGTAGAAGATTATTATTAGTGTTAAGTTTATAACTTACACCAATCTCACTAGACCATTGAATTCTTTACAGCTGCAAATTACGTTAGCATAAAAGAACAATAAGTATTGAAAACCTAGTCGACCTAGACTTACTATTGTGCTAGGCTAGCTTTGTTCTAACCCCAGTTCGATAGGACTGTGGGGTCCAGTGACCCCATTCATCTTTGCATCCAGAGAAATGGACTAAGGGCTTTTATTTGAAGCTAAATGTGAGTAAAGAAAAGTTATTTACAAAACGTTAGAAATAATTAATGAAAATACAATACAAATTCTACTAATATTATAAGTGCGAAAGTTTGTGAGTGAGTGTGAGTGTGTGTGTGTTTTTTTTACTCTTTCACGCAAAAACTACTGAACGGATTAAAATGAAACTTTACAGTAATATAGCTTATACATCAGAATAACACATAGACTACTTTTGTATGTTTGTTTGTAATGGATAAACTAAAAAACCAGGACAAATTAAAACCTACAGCGCAGAAGGCAAAGCTACTACCAACTGAGCTGTGATATGCTGTGATATTTACTTATAATATATATCCTTTTTTTTGGAAATACATAACACACAGACAGAACATCTATGTTCTACACACAAATGTTTGTGCTTTGTATGTATGTACGTAACATAAATGCGAAAGTGCTGCGTATGCGTACCACCGATACGGTACAGTCAGCCACAAAAATGATTTGTCACCACGCAAAAATGTACTCACACAAAAAATATAACATTTTGGAATGCCATAAACTTTTAGCAGCGCTAAAACAATTTGTGAAAAGCTGGAAATAGTTTTTCCATGTTAAACATTTTTTATAGTAAACAAGGAAACGTAAAAAGGGCCAGGGATGGAGCTAGTGGGGGAGAGGAGTTCTTCGCATCTAGTACAAGGGCGCGGGACTCGGTGATAAAACTCTTAATCTACTGATTCACTGATCTACCAACGCACAAACCACTGGTCATAGAAACTTGACATTTTTAGGATGTGTGTTGGGGTAATAAACCCCAGGGTGCAGAGGGGGTAAAGTCTGTTTCAAAATAGCTTCACGTGAACAAAATTCACGATAGTTTACACTAGTCAAACATAAAACAAGCGCTGGTTAGCTGTGGATGTTAATTTATTTTCTGTAAAGTTGACCATGTATTGTTTTTAACTCAAATACTACAAAAAGTCGCGGAACATACATACACATTTGATTCATATTAAGGTGTTGTAAAATATTTTTTCTTCTAATATTTTACCAACCGATTTTATGATACTTTTATTAATTACCTAATTATTTCAAGGGTACCACGAATGCTTTACTTCTGGACTTCCAACGACACTATTTTTTTAAAACTACCTATAATGAAAGCCCCTTGCCCCAGTCCCGAATCCACCCCTGTCCATGACTCGCATACGTATGCCATAACGATGGCTATAAACCTTTATGCGATCATACGTCACTCATATACCATGTCACACAATATTTTTATAGTATGACATTACTTTATGACTGTGCTGCCCATTGCCGTTTGCGGTAATATGGATATGCTAAATTAAAATAGAGAAATGCACGCTATAGGCAATGTTGGCAATTCTGTTGTCCACGCTAAACCTAAAATACCTAAAATCGATCGCTCTTATTGCTTTACGTTAAAGTCTAAATTAACGAAACCTCAAAATAAATTGTTTTAAATTTAGGATATTTTAGACACAATTTGTACCCTAAAACCTTAGTAGGTTTGTCTGGGTACTCACTGTCGTCTAAATAGATGACATCGCATTTACAATCAAATGATCAAATGTTTTATTTATTTATTAATAAACGTCACACGGCTAACTTCACCAGCGCTACTCCACGTCATGGTTCATGCTTGTGGAGCAGCATAAAGCATGCATGGGGCCTGTTTGACCCACGCAATAGGTACTCTGTTTTTTATATACCTATCTTTCTTCATCTTGTCATGTGTACCTACTTATCTATGTGTGTGTCAAATAAAATTATTTCATTTCATTTATTTTCTTCACACCAAGATTATTTTTATAGTATCTTTTCTATCCCTATCGTTAAAGCTTAAAGCTAAATTCTCTACTAGTTTCTCCTCTCTTCCAGGCGGCGGCTGCACGTTTCCCGACAGCTGGACCGGCAGCTGGTTCCAATCAGGCACGTTGGGCCACATCGCCATCAACTCCAGCCACATCCAGTCGAAGGGAGACTGCGCGGAGACAGACGCGAACGACAAGTTCCTCGTGCACGACAGGTGGGTAAAACAACACTTTTGTTGTAGCTTAAATTTTAAATCCTCTGCGCTGCCGTCCGTCAATGTGCGCAGGCCCAAGTGATCAAATTTTTGTCAATGTTTATCTTATCGTCTCGTTATCAAATGTTTATTACTCGTCTTAAACAAAAAAAAATATAACTCTTTAAAAAAATGTTTTTCTTTTCGGCCTGATTTATTCGAAAAGTTATTTATTAGATTTCACAAAATTTTGTTTCTTTTCAGGAGTGATGACTGCTATAGATGTCTCGTCATACACGAAAAGCACAAATACGTTTTGCAGTACAAAGAAAGTGAGTTCGTGGTTATATTTTTAATTAGCTTTTCAACAGTTAGTAGTAGCTCTGTTTTCAGGTTGTGGGTTCGACTCCCGAACGTGTCTTAGTGCTCATATACATTTGCATTACAAAATTCAGGAAACCAGAGCATTCTTATAAGCGGCGATGGGCTTGCAACGTAATTAGTCTTTAAAACGTAATTATTAATGTATATTTTTAATGAAGACAGTGATTTTATATATGTGTATGTATGAGATAAAACTTGACATAACTGTCAAGTTCCTATGAGAAAGTAGTATTATGTGACAGGTGAGCTGGTCTCATCTCTAGCTCAAAGAAGATTTTTTTTACTTTGACCACTTAATTTATATTAAAAACTTATTAAACGTGATTATTAATTTACAGCATACTGCTCGCCAAAAGACTCGCTTTCGTCGATATGCGAGCTGATTACGGGAGATGCTCCACTCTACTCCATGTTCAGGAAGGAGCCGAGACCCATCCCCCAGCCGTGTCCATTCCACCCGCCGCCTTTCACCTTCGTTTATAACCGGTGAGAGTTGCATTACAATTGTCAAACTGTCAAAATCAAGTCAGGAAACCAGTTAGCATTCTAACTACTCCATAAAGTTGGCACGTAAGGTTTGAACGTGCCTCTGATTAGCCCCTTTAGTCAGTTTCAAGAATCTGATCTTCTTCAAAATCTGAGTCTACCGTACTTGGAGATTACAGTGATCCTATGTAATTTTGTTTCTCTGTTTAAGGGGAAGACACTTTGTTCTTGTTCTTTATTTACTAATTTGCACTTTCACTACACATTGATATGTGGTTCAGGACTTCAAATAAAGTCTATATTTAAATGCTCGGTAATCCCGCAAATCTGCGCTGCGATGCTCCCGTGGCCGATCATCGAGCATTGAAATATATACCTTATAACCTACAATTGGATGACTATTAAATTTAATTGTTAAATTTATCTCCTAACGCCGCCAGTATGCGCCACCCATAATTCTGGTTATAGTGCTATTGTAGCCACGTTTCATTCTTCTAAGCCTTCTTACTAATTTTGCGTTAGTTAAAAACTCTTTAGTAAATCCATGTTTTTCAAATTTCCAGAGGGACAGGCGACTGCATAAACCCACCATCGCGCGCCGAGTCTTGTACAGACGACTCGAGACTGCTGCTACGTTATATGTCATGCCCTGACGTACCTGGCACGGAAAGCAATGGTAAATATTAAAGTCTACATGTATTTATTTCAATATAATCACAAAGGTCACTTTGAAACGTCTTAGGAGCTAGGTGAAGCTACGCCTGATCCTCGCGACCTAGCCTAGAAGATATTATAGTCACTATCACTATCATCATTATCGCTACCATCACTAATTCAATTACCAAATATCATTATGTGGTCACAATCATTACCATTTATTTTTATTAAATAAATAAAATAAATAAATATTGGTGGACATTATCACACTGCGCCATCTAGCCCCAAACTAAGCAAAGCTTGTAATATGGGAACTAGATAACTGATAGAATACTTATATACTTTTTTTTTTTTGTAAATACATACATATGATACTTAATAACACCCAGACACAGAACAAACATCTATGTTCATCACACAAATATTTGTCCTGGGTGGGGATCGAACCCACAACCTACAGCGCAGAAGGCAGAGCTACTACCAACTGAGCTGTGAGTCCAGTCAGTATTATACATTTATTATTGTCACTACCATCATTAACGCCATCATAATTATCGTCACTATTACTACCATCATTATCGCTACGATCACTATCTCAATTTTTATTTATTTATTTATTTATTTATTAAGACGCACACAACACGTTACAACCACTTAGAAATAGGGACCATAAAACTATAGTTTTGAACTGGGTTACAACATAAACATATGTGCGTACAACTAATTCCATTTTTATACTTTGAACATTGAACTTTGAACCCTAACTCTGAAATTGAACATTAAATTTAACAACTTAGCTTAACTTAAACTTTAAATGACATAATACCTAATAAACAATACACAACCCGACACACTCCGCTCCAAACCCAACCAATCCCCAAAAACCTCAAAAGACACTCCACTACGACTAAAATCCACAGAAGAGTACAAACCGCCACGGGCAAGAATCACTTAAAATTTAAATGATATCTACAAATAGCAGCTTGTAAATATCATACAGTTATTCACCATCACTATCGTAACTAACACTATCACCGTCATCACTATCACTAACATCATTGTTACTACTATCACTACTAACAACATTACTATCGTCACTATCGATATATCGATAGTGATAGTGATAGATCATACCAACAATATCACCATCATCATTATCTCACTAGTGCATGTAATGATGAGTTTTGTCGTCATTCCAGTTGAGGAGTTGGTCTGCCTGGCGACGTGGAAGGAGGGTTCCACGAGGTATCTCGTTGGGCAGATCTCTCAAGTTCAGAGGAGGAACGGGATGACATCAGATGAAGATACATACAGGTAATTTTCTATTTAAAGTCTAAAGTCAAAAGGTATATGTTTTCAAAATATGGCGCCCCCTTCCTAAAAAAGGGGAGCATACTTTTTAGTAACGAATTTCATTTTAACAGTCAGTTTTTATGTTTTTACTAGCTTTCATCTGCGTAGATTCGGAAATTTTTACGAATTTCCTGAAAATCAAAAGAAAAATTTGGGGAAAAAAGTAGCCATGTTCTTCCGAAGACCTTAAACTACCTCTATATAAAATTTCATCTCAATCAGCCCAGCGGTTTGGCTTTGATAACGTCACAGACAGACAGAGCTACTTTCGTATTAATAATATTAGTATAGATTAATGTATGTAAATATGTCTATTTGTTTGGTTTTCTATTTTCTACAGTCTAAACGACTTGAAGGATAACAACATATGAGGTGTCGTTGGATTCGTCTCTTTTGTAGGGAGTGACATAGGCTGTATATTTTTTAAATATGGCGTCTCCCTCCCCAAAAAGGGGGGCATAACAATTTTTCTAATTAATTCTTTTTTAGCAATCGTTTTATATTAATTTGTTTTATGTTGTTTCCAGATGCTTTATCTATAAAGGTCAGCATAATGATAAGGTGATGACGTACAACATCGCGCAATCCGGAGACGCAACTTGCAATGGTGTCTCATCACCAACTGATGGTAGTCGAACCATGAAATTGACTAATAGTAAGTACAAATCTATCTAGATATATACCTATTCTTATATATAAAAAACCGGCCAAGTGCGAGTCGGACTCGCGCACGAAGGGTTCCGTACCATTGTCTATAAAAACTGCAAAAAAAAAACACGTTTGTTGTATGGGAGCCCCACTTAAATATTTGTTTTATTCTGTTTTTAGTTGTTTTTTAGTTATTTGTTGTTATAGCGGTGACAGAAATACATCATGTGTGAAAATTTCAACAGTCTAGGTATCACGGTTCATGAGATACAGTACAGCCCTGTGACAGACAGACGGGCAGCGAAGTCTTAGTAATAGGGTCCCGTTTTTCCCTTTGGGTACGGAACCCTAAAAATGAATCCCTGAAGGATATTGATTTTATATTGTAAGGATTTTACGAAATGTGTCCCCTCACGTCATATCCTCGCGCACGCAGCCTATTTACTATTCCAGGGAATAAGCTATGTATATTCCAAGTTTCATCTAAATCCGTTTGGGCGTAAATGGGACTAGAACATCTAGACATACAAATATCCTCACAGACTTTCGGATTTATAAGATTAGAAGTAGTGCATTTCACACAGCGCCATCAAGCCCCAAACCCAAACTAACCAAAGTTTGTCGAATAATCGATAGAAGTTACTTTTAATATTTTTTGAAACCTAACTTTGTCCTGTTCGAATGTCAATATTTTACACCTAACTTTCAATGGGAATTTTGAAATTTTAACCGATTGAGAGCCTCCTTATTTGTTAAGTCGGTTAAAAAGTACCTAACTCTTATTTTTCAATATTTCAGGCGACGACGAGCACAACCGCTGTCATTTCCCGAGCTGGATCGTGGATCATCACAAATGGTTCAGCCTCGACCACACGCACCAGTACCACTTCACCACTAAGAATGCCACTCTGAAGGTATTATCAACAAATATTTAAAAGAAAACTTTGTATTGTATAAGAGGGTAGTTTTTCAATTGTATGTATGTATGTATGTATGTATGTATGTATGTATGTATGTCCATTTGTTTGGCGCGATCTCAAGACCAAATGACTTGGCAGATCACAACATATGAGATATCATTTTATTCGTCTCAATTGTGGGAGTGACATAGACTATATTTTTTGTCATAGGGTTAAAGTCCCGGTTGTGGTGCCTACCGTTTTCAGTTTTGGTCATGTTAAATTTTCGCAGTCAATAACTAAGCATAGCAAACAATCTTGTTTAAAATACAGTTCTTTATCTATTGTCCGTTTTGATTAGTGATAGTTGTGATGTGTTAAATCTCTAGACTTGATTGACCATAACTAGATATTACCACGTATATTTAACTATGAATAAATAAGAAATAAACATCCCCTGTTACAAAACCTTTGCTTAACCTAAGAGATAGATAAATACTCTATTCTATGTTGTTTAAAAATCATCGTTTTAAATATTTTTTCAATATAAACCTTGGAAATTTAAATTTAAATGCCCACAAACACCGCTTTCACCCTAGGCTATATATTTATTTAATATGGCGCACCCTTATAAAAAGGGGTCATATTATTTTTTAGCAGTACTTCTGTAAATACATACTTAGTTATAGCGTTACCGATAGCGTTTACCGGCTGAACAGTATTCGGTGATGTTTTCAGATAATGAACGAGGATGGCACCTTCGAGGAGAAGAGACTGGTGTGTCATTCTATTCTGGAGCAGAAAGACAAGAAGCATATTAAATTGGTGGCTCATGTCACTCGGGGATGGTAAGTAAATCTTACTATCATTATAAATTTGTGAGTAAGTGAGTGTGTGTATTTGCTACTCTTTCACGCAAAAAACTACTGAACGGATTAAAATGAAACTTTACAGTAATATAGCTTATACATCAGAATAACACATAGGCTACTTTTTATCCAAGTACCACCCGTGCGAAGCCGGGGCGAGCAGCTAGTAATGTACTTATAGTATAGGCATTTAATCTAGATTTAAGTTATAGACAGAAACACGATTGGTGAAACTTTAATCGATAGATTTATTTTCTCTTTTAGGCTCTTCAAAAACACTAGTTCCGTTTTTAATCAAAACTATGAATAGCTAAATAGATCATTTTTAGATTCCGTACCCAAAGGGTAAAAACGGGACCCTGTTACAAAGAATTGAAATTATCACAGATTATGTATTTCTGTCGCCGCTATAACAACAAATACTAAAAACAGAATAAAATAAATATTTAAGTGGGGCTTCCATACAACAAACGTGATTTTGAACACCGTTTTTTATAGAAACGGTACGGAAACCTTCGTTCGCGAGTCCGACTCTCACTTAGCCGGTTTTTATTTATAGATAATGGTATGGCACCCTTCGTATAATCGTATAATCATACTAGTTATATAAATAAAGACAGTTTCTTTTTAAGTTTCTCTTAAGTAAACTCAGTCCATACAAATAAACTAAAATTTCAAGTATTACCATTATTTTTTAACGATATTTAAATTCCGTGTTTCAGCGAGTCCGGACATGTCTGCCTGAAGTTTCACCATCGCGATGGGAACGTGTTAGAGTTGCAGCAAGGCTCCGCTTTGTATGAAGCGCCCCAAGACGCATGCGCAGATCCTGCACCACACTACATCACACTTATTAGTAAGTCTATACGTGTATACCATGTTGGCCGAGTGGGATGTACCTCGACTTTCAATCTGAAGGTCGTAGGTTCGAATCCCGGCTGTGGATCAATAGATTTTTCTGTTCGAAAAATGTGTAGGTATCGAAACACGTGCTCAAAATGGTGAAGGAAAAACATCGTGAGGAAAACAGTTAGTATTCTTAAAAGCGGCGATGGGCTTGTAACCTGTCAGTCACGTATGGAATGCTAGCTACTACAAAATGTGGGGTATGTGCCAAATATAATGTTTGCCCAATATAACGTGCCTCTGACTACCACTAGACATCTTTAAAGAATCTAAGCGTCTGGAGATCTGAGAGGATTTCTACCGTACTTAAGGATTACAGTCGTGACCCTATTCATTTTTATTTTATCTACTACTGACTGGCCTCACAGCTCAGTTGGTAGTAACTCTGCTTTCTTCTAAGTTGTCGGTTTTATTCCCACCCGAAAAAAACATTTGTGATAAGAATGATAAGAATGAATGTGATAAGAATGTTCTTATTATACATATTAACACCTAGACACAGAACAAACATCTATGTTCATTGCACAAATGTTTTTTTCGGGTGGGAATAAACTAATAATGGAAAACTTATATTCGTTTATTTTTTGTTGTAAATACATATTTACAACAAAAAATAAACGAATATAAGTTTTCCATCAGTTATCTGGTTCCCATAGTACAAGCTTTGCTTAGTTTGGAGCTAGATGAAGCTGTGTGAAAAGTGAAATGTCAACCAATATTTATTTTTATTTGTGTATTGTTACAGCGACCACATTGTACCCTAACCGATGTCCAATATTCGGGAGATATTCGGTCACCAACTCGCTCGCCGATCGCCGTAAAAGGAGACAGCAACTCACTATAGGTAAATATGATAAGATAAGATACGAAATGAATTTAAAAATAAGTTTTCTGTTGAAAAATGCCAAAGTTGCCGACTATCTAGCCAAAGTTGAGATCTAGAGGCACACGGTAGTGTGCGCATAGTATCGCACAACACTCAAGTGATGTTTATGAAACAAGATTTTGTCCACTGTGCGTTCTTATAGTGTCGTTCATGAATACGGGTGTCAATCACGCCCAAACGACCAAACGGATGTGGATGAAACTTGAAATCAATTAGAGAATATGGAGAAGAATATGCCCTATTTTTTTATTTAGGTAGCACGCGAGCCAAAGCGCTTACAAAAGCTACTATTAAAAATATATATGTATATTAATCCGTGTGTGATTGTGTTCCAGGGGACGGCTCAGACTCGCAGAAGGAGACAGAGTGTGTGACAGGGGACGTTCATAGCGTCAGTATTGGCTGCGGCGCCGCTCAGGACACCATTGAGTTCAAGTCAACATGCACTAGCACTGGTAAATACTATTAGGAATACCACCTTAAGTTGATGAAGAATGCCGCAAAGGATGGTGTTGAAGTTAAAAAATGCGGGTAAAAATATGTAAAATACGGGTCAATATATGCAAAATGCGGGTTGGTTATTGTAAATGCGGGTTATATGTTGAATGGGGGCGCAGAATCGCAGGAAGAGAAGTATGCACTGCGAGACGTGATGCTATGTTGAATTTAAGCCAATCCTATTTTAATACCTAATTCAATAATTTTCTAGAACTGTCAAATACCTAATTAATTATTTTTTGCGGGTACGAGGTTGGTAACGGGGATGAACCTGATTTATTGCACCAGCTTTCAAAATCTTACAGCCTTGTCAGTTCAGTCAGCTATCTTTTGACATACATTTATCAGTTGAAACTGACTACGATTAATTGCTTGCGCAATATTGCAATTTTGCGCTGGCATTTTATTCGTTTATTTTTTCAATTTTTTATTTTACTTTAATAAAAACTAATTACAAAAATATAATTTAATATGAAATTAGCATATAACATACAAAAAAAGGTGAAGCTACGCCTATTCCACGCGACCAAGCTTAGAAGAATCAGGCAACAAACACGGCTTGGAGTCTACCAATGATCTCAAATGAATTTTAATGATCCTTTCCTTAATGCTATGTAGAGCTCCAGTGTGATGTTAATCGAACAAGGTGAAGGCTCAAACAAGAATAATAATATATCTTTTTGCTTCCAGTGTACACGTGTCATGGTAGTTGGCGTGACGGTGACCGTGGCTATGTCATAGCGAGTGCAGTCGCGCGCGCATCTAGTCATCCCCGTGCGCTTTGCTTCGTCTACACAGCTTCTGCTAAAAACGGTAAACATTTTATTTCAAAGAGAATTGTGTTGTGGGTCAATTCCCTGAGCGAACATTTTAGCGATGAACATAGGAATTTGTTCTATGTCTGACCTTTTAACTTATTAAAGAATGTATTAATATGCCAAATGTATTGTTGGGACGTACCTCTGACTACACCCTACCATCTTCAAGAATCTGCAACGCCCAGAGATCTGAGTAGATCTCTACCGGATCCTATTATTTAGTTTGTTTTTCATTTTAAAATGTTTTTATTTATTAAATGATGGAAGTCCTCGAAGGGTAGAGATGGTTGGAAGGATTTGAGAGTAACCTTTACCCAGCAGTGGGACTAAAACAGGTGTTACAGATTAAAAAAGTATTTTTTTGTATTATTTTTTGTATTGAATGATATCCATATGAATAACTATAGATTTGGGTCTTTATCACGTAATTAGGGTGAGAGAGCTGGTTGTGGCCATTTTAACAACATTTTAATTTTCAAATAAATGATTTATATTGAAAAAATGATTAGAACGACGATTTTTAAACAACATAGATAGTATTGATATATCACTTAGGTTAAGCAAAGGTTTTGTAACGGGCGATACTTATTTATTAATTATTCATATTTAAATATACAAATTGGGAAATATTTAGTTGTGGTCAATCAAGTCTAGAGGTATAACGCATCACAACTGTCACTAATCAAATCGGACCATAGATAAAGAATTGTATTAACTATAGATTTTAAACAAGTTTGTTTGCTATGCTTAGTTATCGACTGCTAAAATTGAAAATGACCAAAACCGGACCACCGGGTCTTTGACCCTACCTTTAACTTATTTCCCCGACGTTTTTATATAGTCTACTAATCACGATAGTTTGAATAATAATCCATAATAAATGTATACTTTCAGAGAGCAGAGGCGTAACCCATCAACTATATCTAAGCGCCGTCTCCCGCACTTGCGACCGTGGAGTGGTGCCGGGGTTGGCAGGGGAAAACGCCTACAACCTCACCATCAACGGTAAACAACAACATCATCTTCCTGCCCTTACCCCACTTAAGTGGGGTCGGCACAACATGTATTCTTCTTCCATTTTCCTCTATCAGCCGTCATCTCATCACTCTTTTCTTACCCATGTCATCTTTCACACAGCCCATCCATCTTTTCTATGGCCTACCTCTACTTCTACATCCATCCACATCGTGAGGAAATCAGTCAGTAATAAGCGGCGACGGGCCTGCAACCTGTCACGTATGGAATGATATGTGGGATGTGCCAAATGTAATGTTTGAATGCCTCTGGCTACCTCCTGTAGGCATGTTCATTTATTAATTATTTTCGTTTGTTTCAGGCACTTGCGAGCAAAGCAGCAAATACAACAGCTTAGCGACGCGCGTCACTCCTACCGCCATCTTTATGACGTCACTAATACTCTACGGCAGATGATAAGCGAATAGTTAATAGTAACTTGCCGTTGGTTTACCGATACTTAAGTTTAGTCACGTACTCAGGTTTTTACCCAGTCAGGTTTTTACCCAGTTAGGTTTTTACCCACTCAGATTTTACCCGATCAGGTTTTTACCCACTCAGAGTTTACCCAGTCAGATTTTTACTCAGTTAAGTCTTCGTCTACTTAAGTATTTACCTTACCCACTCAGGTTTTTACTCTCTCAGATATTCATCTACTCAGAACTGGTTGTTATTCACAAAATACGCAATAAACAAGATTATGTGATGATTCTAGTAGATTTTATTATTTGATTTTTATTTCAAGTCTCTAATGAACCTAATTTTTTGTTTACAAACTTTCTATTTTAATAATTTAGATTAGAGATTATCCTTCATAGAATAAAATCAGTTTTAAGTTTTTTTTTAGTTATTTTAAATAATATTAAACCATATTTCAATCTACAGATCTATTGAGCGCCCTAAACACTAATTCATTACTAATCTTTGATTCTAATTCGCATTCTGATAAGCGGCGTTTGGCTTGTAACCTGTCACGTATTTCCATACGTGACAGGTTACAAGCCAAAATAACCATTTTGCTAACTGCAAAATGCAGGCATGAAGCAAATGTACCGTTTGTACGTGCCTCTGACAACCACCTTTAGACATCTTCAAGGATCCAAGCGCCTTGAGATCTGAGAGTAGTCTACCGTACTTGGTTAGTTACAGTCGTGATCCTATTTCTTTATCATAAGTATAAACAACAGGGACTAAAGACATTGGCAGCTAATTTGGTCTCAGCTCAGCTTTATGCTGCAACAGAAAAATAGCTGATTCAATACTAGTTTTATAAAATAGGCAGCAACGTTGACACTATTTTGTGCCCTTAACATTTTAGTCTATTTATTTTTTTATTTTATTTAGTAATTTTTTTTTACTCATCCATAGATAGTCCCGGGGAGCTCATTCTAAGTCTACAGATCGTTGACCCTAGGTGTTTAGGAAGAAACCAGTGAAATGAAAGTCATAAACCAACGAGGCAGGATTTAATTATTGCTTTTTGTGATATAGGAAATTTTGGCGGGAAAAAAAAATCCAGTAAGTGAATGTTTGCAGCTTAGTCAATTTTATTTTTAACATGGCAACATTTAATAAATTATTTTGTGACTGAATTAGAAGATACTCCTTGGGTTTTTTTAAATCTATTTATGTCTGGAAAACGTAGGTATGAATAAGTACTAACTTTTTTTTTACATATTTTTGTACAGGCAACATTCACATAGTAATTTGTTATATTGTAACGCAATTAGTTAGGTTAGGCGGGAACGAAACAATGTCGAAATGAAACGAAGAAAAGTGATTAATATTGTAAATAAGGAAATCGGAAATGATATGGGTCGTTCTACATACGCGTTTCAGCAACACGCAAAAGTACACAGCATGTGGAATGCAGCGTAGTGCTGAAGCGTGCGACTATATGTAGCTCTGGATCCAAAAGCGAATTGATAAATGTTACTTATGTAATTTAATTATTTTTTAAAACTAAGCGGTCTGATGTCAATTTTGACGCAAATTTAATATTAAACTTTTCTACGGAAATGTTTTGTACGTGATTTGTGTCAGAATCTGTCATTTGTACATTATTTTATTATAAAAAACATTATTTATAGAAAAAAACGCTTTTGAAGTATACACACTTGTACTGTATGCTAAATATACAGATTAAAATTTAAGACTAAATTAATTTAGATAGACATTAATGTAGACGAATGCTCAGCATAGTTTTTTCATTGCATTTATTTGATGATGACGTCCAACATTTTTTTTACATATTTTACGAAAAAAAAACTATTCCTTCATTTATTACATTTACAAAAACTGTTGCTCGGCTCAACAATATTGCTGACGTGATAAAAATATAGGTAGCTGATATACTGTATTCATCTTTACTATGTTTTAAACTTGTCAGTATGTAAAAATGCTTTCACTAATTTAAAACTATCAAGAATATTATTCGTACACTTTAACATTATAAATAGATAAAAAAAAACATTTAACGTCTTGACCAACAAGTAGTTTAAAGTATATTTGCTCATACGAAAATAGTTTGAAAATTTTATTTGTGATATAAAATAACTTAAGATAAAAAATACTAATAAATATGTAAATATTCACTAGAAAAAAGTTCCTGCATCGTTTGTTTCTTTGTGATACCATATCCGGTTAGTTTATGGAATTGATCAATTGCTTGCCTTCAATAAATATTGTTTACATATAGCCCGAAAAAGAATATTGTAAATAATATTAGCTGGATAATTTATATGTTTATATGAAAACCATGTTTTATAAATACACGATCTAACAAAAAAATATTCTATTTTAAATAACTGATGATAATAAATAGTGTTAGATTATAAATTGAATGCTTTGACGCCATTTTAGAATATTATTTTATTAAAATTGAAAATAATGGAAACCTTATCGCTAATATATTCGTACATTTGTACGAACTGGCTCGTTTCGTACATTTAATTTAATTAGCTAGGCTGACTGGCACGGGTTTTCAAAAATCTTTGTATGTTTGTAAAAGTCATTAAAAATTATGTTTGTAACCTGTCACGCATGGAATGCTACTGCAAAATGCAGGCATGTGCCATATATGTTGTTTGAGCGTGCCTCTGAATACCCCTTTTATATTAAAGCATCTAAATCGATTACAGCCGTGATCCTATTACATTGTTTTCAAATATATAAAGCTCTTGCGTTAATGACTGACTGACTGATCTAACAACGCACAGCCAAAACAACTAGTCCTAGAAACATTAAATTTGGAGGGTGTATTCTTTTTGGTTTAGGGGTGCACTAAGAAATGAATTCCCGAAACTCAACCCCTAAGGGGGTGCAGCGGGGTTTGAAGTCAGTTTGATAACTTAACGAAGGTTTCCACTAGTTTCAAATGTAATATAAAGTGTTAAAAACTTGCACTAAAGTTAAAAGTAAATTTCACCATTAGATTAAGGCAGCTTATTGGGTTGTTTTTTTATTTTATTGTTAATGTTAAGATAATTTTTTCACAATGTGAATAATGCACAATATTTTTATGTAAAATAAATGAAATGTCAGCTTGTAAATATTTTTTGGTGATTTCTGTCAGTTTTGTAAGAAATATGCATTATTTTGACGTATTTTTGGCAATTTTTAGGTAATTTTGGGTTCAGCTTTTTATTTTTTTTTCGTCACGCTACGAGATACGATTGTAACTATTAATGTGTAAGCCTATTATTATATTTTGACTACTGAAATATATTTGAAAAATCAATATTTGTTTTTATTCAGTTCCCAATGCAACCTTAATTTGCCTGTAGGTATGATATTATTGCCTACGACTTGATTCACCAAACCGGCCACTTGCGAGTCGGACTCGCGCACGTAGAACCCTACGTGCGCGAGTCCGACTCCGACAAACATTGTCTATAAAAACGGCAAAAAACACGTTTGTTGTATGGGAGCCCCATTTAAATATTTATTTTATTGTTTTAAGTATTTGTTGTTATGCAGCAACAGAAATACGTCATCTGTGAAAATTTCAACTGTCTAGCTATCACAGTTCATGAGATACAGCCCTGTGACAGACAGACGGACAGCGAAGTCTTAGTAATATGGTTCCGTTTTTACACTTTAGGTACGGAACTCTAAAAACCAGAGAAATGCGAGTAAGATCGCGTAATTTTCCGTACAAACTTCTTATAAGTTTTCCTGTAATCTGTAGGTGAAGAAATATTTTCTGTATTTACTTAAAATTTTTAGGCCCATTAGTTTCGGAGGTAAAATGGGGATGAACGGACGGTCGGACAGACACACGAGTGATCCTATAAGGGTTCTGCTTTATCCTTTTGAGGTACGGAACCCTAAAAACTAGACTAATGAAGATTATAAGCAAATTATTGATACCTTAATTGCAATTTTTATGAGGATTTTTTAAAATAAATTATTGCAATTCTGTTGTGTCCACTCTAAAATTTAGATTCCTAAAACACGATCGCTATTATTCCTTTTGCGTTAAAGTCTAAACTCGCGTAACCTCAAAATGGAAGTTCCTAAATTTAAGATATTTTAGTTTAATTTTTGATATCAATTAAAACAGCATAAATATATTTGTTTTATTTTATTTTTCATTTTAACCAATATTTCCTTAAGCAGATACAGTATAGCAGTAGCGGTCCTTAGTACAAGTATGTTACAGAGTAGGGCTGAAGTCCACCAACACAATAACCGGCCGTTAATTTGTTTAATCTAGGTTCACAAAGCCGATGGTAACTGCCGTTATGTTTGTGGACAATCAGCCATAATTATCTGGTCTTGCGAGTAAAATTCTGATTTAAATTACTAATGGCAAAAGAATAATTACGTTTTAAAAACTAAAAGAAAATTGACGAAAATGTTATGTTTTTTTTTAAGTTTTATAAAGGAACTATAGTCCTACATAAATACAATTTAAATGGGGCCAATTTCGGACTATTCTCTACACAAAGTAAAAAAATCATTAAAAAAGGATCACCATGTAAAAAGATATGTGAGGCCATACCTACATCAAAAAAATACGCCTCGAATTGAGAACCTCCTTTTTGTCTGTTAAAAATGCGATGCTTTTTTTTATCAAAAAAATGTACTGATAAATGAGATCACAAAACATAATAATATATTTTACAGTAAAATATGTAATTATTTTTTCAAAATTTTACTCGAAGACCAAAGAAAGATATACAGAAACGAACATTTTAGAATAAAACAGTTGACACGAACACATATAAATGAGTTTCAACAATTCAAATTACATTTAAACACATATACTACATTTATATGTGAATAAATGTAACACCAAGAAATTACGTTTCATAATTTAATCGGAGTACAAAAATTACTTTTCAAAATATATTCTCCGTGGCAATCAGGCATCCTTAAATTAATTATATGAATAATCATTAATTATACTAATAAATAACAAATAAATGACTAGATATACAAAATATACAAACATGTAATACAAAGCATATATTTTTTATGTATTTCGGTGTTTTTATAAATGGGAATAATTCTATTTTTATACTGTTACGACTTTTAATTTTATGTAGCATACACTATGTAAGCCTGGTCTATGTATTTGTTAACCTATATCTATGGACATTGACAACATGAATTGATTATGCATCTAAACACATTAGGACCACATTATTTTTAAGACACGCAATAACCACTAAAATTATACAATTAGTTAGTAAGCTCTTTCTAAAACTTACTAAAACTTCCGCCTAAAAGTCGTAACAGTATCTAATACTTAACCTATGAGTATATTAAACAGTAAATATATTAATATGACTTTGTAAATGAGATCAAAATGACATCTGGTTTATATTTTTGAGCTCATATAGACAAATTTACATTTATCTCATATGAACTCATTTATTTTATGAAAATGATGACGTGATATGTAACAACTCAGGTCAACTATGTATGTATTGCGTATATAAGTTACTTCATAAACATAATATTATTAGAATAATATTACATTATAACAAATTATTTAATTAATGAGGAAAATAGGCACATCAAAATTGCATACAAAATTACGTTTACACTAAATAAAAAACTTAATAAAATAAATATAAATAACAAACATAAAACGTATAATTTAAAATAATTAATTTTTGACTAGAACTTTTTATAAGGTGACAATCTCACCTTTATATGCATTAACCATTTATTTAAGGTAAAATATATGTTTACATTTACAAAAACACATTTATTATAATAATGATAATATACAAATTGCCTACCTAGAGCAAAATATTTATAAGTACAAACCTATTAAAATAAAATGTACAAATAAACAGCTGAAAATAAAGTTTATATAGCATATATCAGATGAAAATTCTAGCATAACAAAATATATGTAATTACTAATTATAAATTAGTTTTATGATCAACTGATTCAAAGACGCCAAACTAAACTAAACAGTATACATCTCTATCTGTCTCGTATAGAGCATAAGAGACAGGAATAATTGTAGAAAATTCAATTCGTTTGGTTTGTTGCCAACATTGAATAAGTTTTGTAAACATAATAAATAATATTACAAAATATAGTCATGATTATTTAAAAATAATTTAATTATGTGCGTATTAACCAATCACACTATAAGACGCATAAGTCTAATAGTCACGCTATATAAATAAATATAATATCAGATGGATGTGACTATTATTTTAGCGAATGGTGGCAATTTTGTTGTCACGACAGACTAAATTTAGTAATTAATGTTATTTTAGTCTAAATTTGTGAGTGACAGTCCTAAAATTAGGGTAGTTTAATATTTCTTCTATATTATTTCGCGTAGTAAAAATATCCAAGCGTGTGTCCAAATTTAGTTTCTAAGACATTTCTAAATCACATTACGAAAATTGTAATTTTTAACACACTTTTGTTAGCTTCACAAACAAATTATGTAAGAAAATCTTGGAAATCTAATATAAGCAGCTTCTAATTGTTGGATCGTTATCAAATTTGGCAGTTGTGTGTAGTTTTGATGACAATACAATAATATGATATCAATATCATGCAGCCAGGATATAAAAAAAAACTATCCTAATTTTGAAACTGTCATTCTTACGGTGACATTCTTCATTAATAACAATAGAATTGCCATCATTCTCTAGTAGGCCTATCTTATCGACCCGAGAAATAAATTTGTCTACAAAAGAATAGACAATTATTAAATTTGGACGTATATAGAATAGAATATAGCGCCGACATCGTTCGTTCTTGCGATTGTCATGCTCAAAAAGTAGGATAAACGCTGTTTTAACACAAAAAAATATGTCTATACTTCAGTAAAATAAACTTTTCTCGGGTCATGACAGAGAAGACTTGCATAAATTGTACAACTATACATGGATAATATATGTATAGAACAGTCAATATATTTACATATATTCACATCAACAGTAAAAAAAATACGTTTATATATATTTAATTACTGTTAAACTATGACTGAATTTGAATCTAGATATCGATTGAAAAAATAAAATCTCCTAATTTATAATAAACACAAAAATATCTTTTTACATAAAAAAAAAAATGATTTTATTACCAATGTCACTTTGTTTGTACAAGTACATATACTAGTGGTAACACGACTTTGTTAACGTGAAGTTATTTTTAAACTTTAACCCCCGCTGCACCCTATTAGGGGTTGAGTTACGGGAATTTATTTCTTAGCGCACCCGTAGACACCAAAATACATTTAAAATTTCAAGTTCCTTTAACCAGTGGTTTAGGCTGTGCGTTGATAGATCAGTCAGTCAGTAACGCAAGAATTTTATATTTCAATAATGTTTGTAATTTAAAGGATATTTTATTTAATCAATCGATGATTTTAAAGCTTTTCTGATGATTGCCTACATATTAAGGGGGCAGAAAATGTTTAGGGCACAAAATAGTGTCAAAGTTAGTGCCTATTTTATAAAATTAGTGCTGAATCAGCTATTTTTCTGTGGCAGCATAAAGCTGAGCTGTGACCAATTTAGCTATCTATCTTTAGTAATCTGTATTATTCTTATGATAAAGAAATAGAATTACGACTGAAATCCCCAAGTACGGTAGACATCCTCTCAGATCTCCAGGCACTTAGATCCTTGAAGATGTCTAAACGGGTTAGTCAGAGGCACGTACAAGCATTACACAATGACACAAAACCAACTTTTTATTCGTCACTGTATTTAAGATATAAAGATATGCTTCTAATGACACAATATAATATTTTTCTTTTATTAATCAGTAATAATAAATAAATAAAATACATTTACAGTTTTTGGTCTGGGAAGTATGGTAGGTCGCCAACCTAGGTAATGAAGTTTTTAGGCCGCCTTAAGGCCTCTGTAGTAAGAGGCCTAAGCTGTTTAATAGGTTTTGTTTTATAAAAATTGACATTATTCTGTGCCTAATTATAAGCAGAGTTTTAAAATTTCAAATGACTAATTATTGCGCTGCCCAAAAGATTTGGTGAATATATTTATATAAGTAAACTTAAATATTTATTAATTATTTATGATTTATGATTTTGACATCATGATTATTATTATTTATGTCATATATTATTATATATATATTTTTATTATTATTGTTATTGTTATTTTTTTTTTTTAATAATGTTGTATTTTTAATATTGCATGCATAGGCAGAGTACATTGGGTTCATATTCATAACTGTAACTGTATTTAAAGCAATAAATAAACTTAGACTTGAAAAAAATCTTCAAAATGATAATCGATTTTTTAAAGTTTAAGTCAGTTTAAAAAAAAAAAAATTATTGAGAATATTTTCACCAATCCTAAGAGCAACTACGCAGTGCAATCTACGCTATATATAAAACTAAGACTAGATCGAGAGCCAACGGTCGTTTAAGGGATGTCATTTATAGTCATTGTAACTAGAGAGGTATATTTAACGGATAAGGGCGGCTTCCGTTTTGACGAACTACAAAAAGCGGTTTTACTAATATGGTATTTTTTTATAAATTTATTCTCACATACTTTGTAATGGCTGATCCAATTTTGATGGTATTTTATTGTGCAGGAGATGATCTAGAGGTTTTATATAAAATTTATTTTATTTAATGTAGTACTAGTACTTTTTTCCATTATTGTAATTAAATACATCATATACTGCAAAAAACCCGTATTAAAACTCTATTTAGGGGCGATTTTTAACATTTTTTTTATTTATTTTTTACATTTTGCTATGAATATTTTTACCCCTTTACGCTATTAGGGGATAAATTTCGAAAAGTCCTTAAAATGCCACAAATCATATCTTCCAAATTTTAGGTCTTTAGGCCATACAGTTTATACTGAGCGTTGATTGACAGTCAGTCAAGTATTTAAATATCCCACTAATATTATAAATCCGAAAGTTTGTGAGGATGTTTGGATGTCTGTGGCTTAATCACGACTGAACAGATTTTAATGAAGCTTATATCCTGGAATAGCATATAGGTTGCTTTTTATCTAGGTACCACGCGAACGAAGCCGAGGGCGGAAGCTAGTTAATAATAAACGCTTTAATGCCGTCCCAAAAACAGCTGTTGGCTCTTTGACAATGGCATAAATTAACATAAAAGTTTATATGTATACGTAAATAAATAATTGCAAAAATACAGCGTTAGGGTGCGTTTGCACTGACGCGGAGCTGGTCAGTGGACCTCGAATTGACCAATCACAGTGCCCTAAATAGTTGACCCAAAAATTTCGAGCACTGTCATTGGTCAAATCACAGTAGTACGTACCGTAGCTCCGCGTCAGTGTTACGCACTCTTATTGTTGACTAAACACACAAATCATTAGTTATATTTTGTCTATGATGACATTTAGCTTAAAACTATATTAAATTAAATCAGTACATAATTGGGTATTTTTATTAATATGGCCGGTTTCCGATATTCTTTTAATTATTATTTTTTTATTAATTAAGCTAAGTACAGCTATATGTATATATTCTTAATATAGGATTTCACTAGTTTTGGGCGTATTTATGTCAAAATCGAGTAATTTTTACTTTTAAATAGTGTATGCGCGCGCATGCGATTATGGACTTTAGGTACTTCGCGTTAAAGCTTTATTTGTGTTGAAAACACGAATGACAAATTTTGTGATAATTAAATTTTATGTGCAAAGATATTCAGTATTTCAAATTTTATCAATTTAGAAACAAACTAGATTTTTTATTGAAACTATATTATAAAAAAAAATACTTAACTGATCAAAAATAAGGTAATTTATATCCACACTTTTATTAAACAATAAAAAATTAAAAAATTAGATCCTTCAAATCGCCGATTAAAAATGTAAGCCAATAATAGTCCAAAATCGCCAAAACTGTCAAAAGATTTGTTTCTCAAATCCATAATTTTTTCACCCAAGTCTTTTACATTGACTAAAGATATTTACACTCATGGTAAAAATTGATTCTAAAATCGGGGCTGTTTTTACCCAAACAGACTTTTAAAAATCTCTTTATAGTCCCATCCATACGCACAGAAATAACACTTTACGGGGTTAGCATTTCGAACACAGGATTTTTTAGGTAAAATGGGCTAATTTTACCCTAATTGGGCTATGTTTACCCGAACTGGCAGGGTTTTTACCGAACATCAAGTTATATAGCTACAATAAGTTTCCTTAAACATGATTTTGTGGTCATATCATCATTTATAATATGGGCTAATGTAACCCAACATAACCCTTACACGAGATATTTGACTTGAATTCGGGCGAATGTAAGTTTTATACAAAAACGGGGCTGTTTTTACCCCACAATGAGCTATTTTTAGCACACATTAGCGTCACCAAACCAACTCCGTTATCAACCGACTTCAAAAATAGTTTATTTGTATTATTTAAATATACCTTAGTTACGTTATGTCTTACCTCAACCAATCAAACGACTCTATTTTTGAAGACTGTTCAAAACGGGGCCATGTCAACTCGACAAGGGGCAATTTTTACCCTAAAATTTTTCAAGTTCCTCGCGACATAAACCCGTGTTTCACGCGATCGAAGTCGCTGGCGTCACGTCGCGGTCGCGCGTCAGAATGTCGCGTCGGTTGTCGCGCAACGAGTTGTTGCGCCGCAGTTCGTCTTTTATTGATGAATGCGATTCGAGGCCGCGCCGCGGCGAGGAGGTCGCTTCGCGGCATTCGGAAGATGACCTTTTTGTGTGCGTGCCTGGTCATGGAGAATTGTAAATTTAAAAAAACGTAATTAAGGCGCTCCCAGTCGACGATTGTTTTTGTTCGAAACGAAAAAAGAAATACTTGTGAACAAGCCACATCTCCTATTTTATAATGTATAGTATATGTGAATAAAGATGTACCCATCTTTAATCACTTCGATAAATAATCCTACCGACCGCTGCAATGACAACAAACACACGTCGGCGCGTGGTCCGCCTTAGCTTTTCGAATAAATTAATGATTTAAATTATGTATAATTACTTATCAAAAATCTATTCTAATAGAAATCTAGATCTACATCATATTACCTATCTTTAACAATAAATCACAAGTTGATTTTAATAGTAGTAGTAGTAAAATATTTCGATCATAAATTCTAAAACGTATCATTTTGAAATAATATCTTTATCGTGAAAAGTTTCTGCTATTATGTTTTCAGCTTAATAGAAATATATGTGGCTTGTTCAGAAGTATTTCTTTTTTCGTTTCGAAAAAGAGCAAACAGCGACTGGTAGCCCTTTAAGGTACGTACAAACATTACTACTGCCAGCTGCAATCCCGCATTTAACACTAACTATGGACCGCCCTTTTTTATCACCAACCCCCTCTTCTTGAAACATAAATTGCTGACCCCCCTTTTCGGCCCTTACTTACCGGATATGTCTCATCTCAAACCATTGATTCTCTTATTGGCCCTCCTCTTTTTAATGTTGACTAACCCCCCATCCTCCCCCCTACTTCCCCCCTCTCTCGCCCCTCAATTATCGGGCATGCCTCGTCTCACACCATCGATTCTCTTGTATAATCCTGTAGTTCCCTTGATATCCACGTTTCCCCCCTTCCACCCACCTTTTCCCCCCACTCACCGGGTATATCCCATCCGCAGCGCATAATCTAGTAGTTCTCTGTTTGCTCCCCTTTCCCCCCTCTCACTCCCCCCCCCCTTTATCCCCTTTTCCCCCCGATCAACGGGAATATCCCATCCGCAGTGTATAATCGTGTGGTTCCCTTGTTGTTTACGTTTTCCCCCTTCCACCCACCTCTCCCCCCTTTCCCCCCACTCACCGGGTATATCCCGCCCGCAGCGCATAATCTCGTGGTCTAGCGAGGCGGAGGCGGGCTCGGCCTGGCGCCGCCGCACGCTCTGCTGGCATCCAATGACTGATTACGTTTCACATTGTATTGTTGTAATGTATAATGCGATATTAAATTGAATTATTAGGCCAGGATATGAAACAAATTTACCATTTACACAAAAAAATATAACAAAATAAAAAATAGCTGATAATGAAAATGAAAAAAAAAAAAAAAAAAAAATGTTTAATTGGTCCAGTACTTTTTTTAGTTTATCCATTACAAACAAAAATACACTTACTACTTCTTTATGATAAAATGAGTAGTTTATAGTGTAAATTTATGAAAAAAAAAAAACGATTTTTCCTCTTTTACAATACAATATAGGATGAGTTTTATACTTACTTTGTAACCGCTGGATCCGCTGGTCACCGAGGAGCTGGATCCTAGTGGATGGGTGCCGTTCTGAAACACAAACACAGATGGCGCTGTTTTCAATATCCACCAATATTTGTTACTATCTGACCGCCCCAGACAGCTAATTTTCGATACCTTAGGTTTGCAATTTACGTATTTGTTTTAAATAACATATGAAATAATATGCAACTTGCTGATAATGTGGCTTTTATTAAATGAAATAATTTTAAAATTGGTATGGTAGTTTTTGAAAATCCATTACAAACAGAATATAAAAATTGTACCACTTTTAGTAGTGAAGATTTTCTATTATATATATAAAACTACCCGAGCCGTGACAAACGTTGTTCTGACAATTTTTTTTGTAATAATCACATAATTAATGAGAATGTAATTTCAGGTAGCTTCCCATTTTTTCCTATAAACCTTGTACTGATAAAATAAATTTCGAATTTTGGTAGAATGCGTAACATTCATTAGTCAAAACTGCGTTGCTATGACGACTAAATGTTTTTAGTCTGTGATGTCAGATTTGTTCAAATCATTCTTTTTGCGTTTTTTTATCATTTATGGGTTGTTTTTCGGATTATTTAAGTTCCCCATTATTTATTCTGATTTTTTTATCTACATACTACAGCAAATTTCATCTTAATTCGTTTTGTCGTTTATTTTTGATTAAGGGAACAAACATAGCAGCCTTATAACAAACTTTCGCATTTATAATATTATTAGGATTGAATCACTATTTCCCTTGGTCACAGCATCAGATTTAGCAAAATCTTTTTTTGATGTAATCGTTATTATCAGGAGAAGGTTATTATGGAAAATAAATGAATTTGACAGGAAAACGAGTGTCAAGACAGCTAGTTTAAAAATATATTTACAAGCGGTCGATTGGGAGGAGCTTTGGCTTTCAATCCAAATGTGGTTCGAATCCCAGCCGGAACTGGATTCCAATGATTATTTCTATTTAAAATTAATTTTAAAGGCCTATATACAAACATAGGATACTTTTGAATTAAAATGTCACGTCAGTCGGATGAATCCAGACAGATGGGCTAGGATTGTCACGCAGTGGGTGCCTGAAGATGGGAGACGACGCCGAGGAAGGCCGCGGAGACGCTGGCGTGACGACCTCGACATATTCCAGACTGGCTGGTGGGACGAAGCTGTAGACCGCAAAGCTTGGAAGAGAATGGGAGAGACCTTTGCCCAGCAGTGGGACAAAGTAGGTTGATAAAAAAAAAAAAAAAAAAAAAAATGCTATTCTAGGACATAAGCTATGTATATTCCAAGTTTCACCCAAATCCGTTTGGTCGTGATTGAGCCGCAGACATCCAAACATACAAACATCCTCACATGCTTTTATATATAAAACTTTGTACCTGATCAAGCTGATCAATTGATGTGTGGCTTGTCGGACTCTTGATCTGATCGAAGACGGAACTGTCACTGTCATGGTCTGACACGTGCTGCGGCGTCTCAGGACTGTCAGGGATCTCGTTGGCTGCTGTAACATACATAAACAATATCATCTCATTGTCCTTATCCCGCTTTATGTGGGGTCAAAAGACATATTGTAAGATATAATAAATAAAAAAAGAAATAAATTAAATAATTTCGAGTAGTATATAAAATGTATGATTTAATTTGTTTTATACGTTAACTAGCTGTCTGCCCCGATTTCTCATGGGTGTGCTTCTGAAGAATACCGTTTCGAGCACGTGTTTTAATGCGCATATAAATTTTTCGAAAAGAAAAATCCATTGATGCACGCCTGGATTCGAACCCACACCACGATTAAATTAGTTTGGGCAGGTACTTAATCAAGTTGTTAAGTTGCAAAATGGTCCAACTCAGTTTAGGCAGGTTATAATAACCTACGCTGGTCTTCCATTTATAATATGAATATTATATATTATTATGTATACTATGTTACCGTGAGGATGCATATGCCGTCGTTGCGCACGAGGTTCGGGCGGGTGTAGCGCGTGTAGAGCGTGCAGAGCGGGGGCACGGGATGCACCGGGGGCACGGCACACGGCAGTCTGCACCACTTCGCACACACGCCGGAAGCGACGTATGTTGCCTGGTGGATGGAAAGGTAGAGTTACTTCCTGTTCGATAACCTAATACTGAAACCTCAATTTTAGATCATTCTAGAGTCTAGACTAGTGGTTCCTAAAGTGGAATATATCGACCCCTAGAAGTCGATAAAATAAAAGGGGTCCAGGTTTGAAAACAAAATAGGAAATGGAAATAGGATTCAATAATAGTAGATTTTATTTTTGCATATTGTGATTTTAATTGGTTGGTAAACGAATAAACGTATAAAACGTATTATGTTTTTTTTTTAAGATTAACACACTAACTAGCAATTTGAGAAACACTAGTAAAAAAATATTTTTTTTAAAAGTGAGCAGTGTTAACTAGCTTACAAAAATACATTTGAAATTAATTAAAAATAAATAGGTTTAGACTTTAATACGGTAAACATCCATCATGAAATTGATGTATTTGTAAAACCGAAACCGAAAAACATGGCTGGTGGTCATGATATAAAAGTTTGGGGACCTCTGGTCCAGACGTTATGACGTTTGGTTTGATTATTATTTCATCGATATAGAATCGACAAGCATTTACCTGACAATAACGTAAATGTGATTGCGTATAGATACTCCTTTCCATTCTCTCCGGGCGCTTTTGTTATTGTCGATATGTCCACCTGAAACAATAGATATGAAAATAAAATTAATTAATTCATTTGGCAGGATACAACAAAAAAAGAAGCAAACAAAAGTTATATAAAACGAGATGTTATAGAATAAAAATTAACAGAAATACATAAATAAAATTATTCATTATTATTTACTTATGCATTTATTTATTCATTCGTTCCTTCATTCATTTAATCATTCATTCCTTCATTCATTTACTCGTTCATGCGTTCAATCAATCATTAATTTAAATAAATTTGTTACTTCATTCATTCAATTACAATTACCTGATGATATTAGTTAGTAGTTACCTGAAATCTGACATGTCTTTGGAACATGGCAGGCGCGTTAGAGCCTCGCTTGTATTCGACTCTGAACGACATAGGACTTAGGACACTATGCGACAATTCCGCTATCTGAAATTAATAATTAATAAATAAATATTGGTGGACATTTCACACAGCGCTACCTAGCCTTAAACTATGCAAAGCTTGTACTATAGTTATCTAGATAACTGATATAATACTTTTTTTTTTAATAATACACAAGATACATTATAACACCCAGACATAGAACAAACATAAATATTTATCCTGGATAGGAGTCGAACCCACATCCTACAGCGCAGAAGAATCGCTAGCTATAACGGTTCATGAGAAACAGCCCTTTGACAGACAGACGGACAGACAGACAGCGAAGTCTAAGTAATAGGGTCCCGTTTTTACCCTTTGGGTACGGAACCCTAAAAATTTGCCAGGTCGGACAGCTAGTAACAATATATAATTGTACAAGCTGACCCGGCGAACTTCGTATCGCAATTGACAAATGTTGTTGAAGTGTGTGAAGTGAAGTTCCCGTTTCCGTTCTTAGGAACACACCTACATTGCTAAGGCAACAGTGAACTTTATACAATAGCAATAAAGCTCAAATTGACTCTACGTTTTAGTTAGAAAACTTTTGCATGGGAAAAATAAAAGGGCTGTTTTTAGGGTTTTTCAGGCAATTATATGAATTTTTCTCGCCGTAAAAACCATCCTTGAACTTCAAGGAACACTTAAAAAAAAGAATTGGCTAAATTGGTCCAGTCGTTGTTGAGTTATGCGCTTACCAACACATTTTGCAATTCATTTTTATATTATAGAAGAAGACTAGCTGACCCGTGTCCGCTTCGCTGGGCGACAGATAGTTTCACATCTGGTATTCTAATCTTCAAAATAAATTATAGCCTATATGTTGCCGAGGACTATTAGCTACATAAAAAAAAAGTTTCATCAAAATCCGTCCAGTAGTTTTTGCGTGAAAGCCGGACAACAGACAGACAGACAAACAAAAATTACAAAATGTTTTTTTTTGGCTTATGATACTTGTATATGGGCCTCTAAGAGTATTTTTTTTAGTTTTTATTCTATGTACAGAATTGAACTCTTCTACAGTTTTATTATATGTATAGATAGATAGATATACAACTTACACTAAGAAACGCGTGTATAAGATCAGCTTTGACAGTGGCCAATGGCTTGCCCTTAACCAGTGCGGTGAAAGTCTCCTCCTTATCCGCAGATAGCAATAACGATCCGAACCACGATCGCTTGGTTAGTTCGGGCGATGATTCCGGGGTGAGATGGACCTCTTCTGATGATGCTAGAATAAAGAATAGTTATTAAGGCGAGTAATAAATGTTTTTGATGAATGCAAAATAGTTTTTTCTTAATAACCGCAAAACATACAGTTTTGTTTTTCATGACAAAGATAACTTAAGGATATAATCTAGATAAATTACAGACAGAAACACGATTAGTGAAACTTTACTCGATAGATTTATTTTCAAAAGTTGGCTCTTCAAAAACACTAGTTTCGTTTTTAATCAAAGCTGTGAATAGTTAAACAATTCATTTTTATATAATTCGTTAGATAATCTTACTAGCAAAGTAAATTACTGCCAGTTTCTTTTTAAATTTGATGTTTTTCGAGATAATGCAATTTTATCACTTTTTCCGTCGTATTCGGGTAGACTCAGCCTCGTATTCAAGAACGACACTATGAGAACACGCACCCACAGTGGACGAAATCTTTTTTCATAAACATCACTTTATTTGTTGAGCGGCACTATGGCGCACGCTACCGTGTGCCTTTAGAGCTCAACTTTGGCTAGAGTCACACGACAATGTGCCTCTATTCACACTACGCAGTGTCGCACAACACAGAGAGTGATGTTTATGAAAAAAGATTTCGTCCACTGTGGGTGCGTGTTCTCATAGTGTCGTTCTTGAATACGAGGGTCAGCCCATACAAACGTCAAAAATTTCACTTATCACCTTAAGGCGCGGTAAGCTCTGAAAACCGCGGCCGAAACGACACTGACAGTTGACAACGGCAAGCTCTAGATGGCGTATGCTTATCGTAAATATTATCGACAGTTTTTATGAGATCGCGTTTCTGGTACCTGCGTAGGCTGGTAATAGGCTACTATCTGGTGGGGGAGTACTATCAAGTATGGGAAAAAAATAAATATTTTTTTGAAATTATCGTGCTGATGCATTATCTCGTTGTTGTTTTTAGCATGAGTAGCCATTTTACCTTCAACTCGCTAGGTCACTGACCTCTATTATACAATAGAGGTCAGTGCGCTAGGTACATGCCGATTTGACAGATGAACTATAAAAACTTGGTATGTGTTATGTCAATGTCAGTTAATCAGGTGCGCGCCGCGGCAAATCAGGATGTTTTTTTATGGGTTTTCAAAGACAAAAACTTGTTGTACATGCAATCAATGAAATAACCAAATAAATACAGCAAATAATTAATGTTGTCTGGGCATCTCGTCCAACTCTATTTTCTATTTGCCAAGTCGGAACACCCACGGAAACATGCATGTCGAATGATTTTACCTACCTGTTGTTGCTGTAAAAATGCAAAACAAGTTTTTTGTCCTTGATATGACATGATTTTTGTGAGTTTGGTTTCGCAACTTATCCCAACAAAAATGTTAAACTGGGTATTGCTACGTATGTAGGTACAAATACAAACCTACGCCTTATCTACATAATATTATGCATTTTCAGCAGTGAGATAACTAGGTACCGCGTTGATTCTTTTAGTGATAAATAAGTTTATAACCTACTAGCTGACCCGTGCGCGACTTCGTTCGAAAGGTGGTAGATTAGCATTAGGTAGGTATGTCTATCTATGGAACATAAGTATTCCAATGTATTATTTAAATTGCAATACAACACCAATGTAGAATATCAGGTAGTTTGTATACAAGGTATATACTCAGGTTACTGGGTAGGTACGGTACCTACCCCGTGGTAAGGACCTACATAGTTTATAATTTTATTAAAAAAAATAAGTGTCAACGTTAACGTCAAACAAAAAAAATATGTAGTAACACTGACTACAGACTCCATAAAAAAAAAGTAGAACAAATGTTTATGTAAACAGAGCCGGCATTTTATATGTACCTATGTCAAACTCAGTGCAAAACGCAAATCCTTGGCGCGGCGGAGTCAACCAATGCCATACATACAACACCGGTCAGCATAAATAAATGACGCGAATATTGAGACCGTTTCACAAGCCAAGCGAGCAGAAGAAGAGTTACGCGCTGGGTGTCCCGCCAGTCTCAACTGTCACACTCGACCGGCAGCCCGTGGCTCGCAGAAGGTCGACGAAGGATTCACTGTCGCGGAGAAGAAACTCGTAATCAGCGTGGCACTGCTCCACCGTCTTCTGGGTTCAATTTGCAGGCAGTGGAATTTACTTTATTGCGATATACTTGACGCGCCTGGACCCAAACAGTACCGGGAGAAGCATCATCAAATAGCAACATAATCATACAAACTTCAAGTCATTTATGTGCTCCGGGTCTATAGAAAGTTTATGGATGTATTCATCGGGCTTTTGAACAAAAATAGTCTACATAGGGAAGCACCAAGTAGAAAGAGCTCTGACTTTTTGTGTTTTTATAATATGTATGATATTGTTATATTATTGTGCTTCTATTATACTCTGAAACATAACTTAGATTGGATAACAAAAACCCGACAACCTACATTGTCTCAATCCGGTATACCTACCTACTTAGCTGGCTGTAAAAAACCATGAGAAGCGATGATAACTTTATGTGATTGGAAAGGAAATGAAGTAATAAAGTGTTAATAATCGATATTCTGGTTTATTTTCATGTTTACAAACTAATTTCTATTATCCAGCTGTTCCACCAGGCTTGTTTTCATTGAATAGTTTCAGTTTTCCTTATAAGTAACACAGCTTTCTCCGGAGAATCCTTGGGAACATCCCAGAATGAAGTGAATATTGTAGTCACTCCTAAAAATTTATAATTAATGGTCAGTACATATTCAATGCTATATTGGTTTTAAATTTATTTTAGATTGTTTCCTAAACAAAACCATATCTTCATGTTTTTACACCGGAAGTTTTGTGTCGATCGTAATATCTTCTGAATGGAATGTCCGATTTGAGTACCTAATTCAAAAAGTTATATATTGGTATTGAAACAGTTTTCAATATGAAATGATTTATTTGGATAAGGATTAATACGAAGGTATGGTTATCATGGTCTGATATTGGTCAGCTTTTTTATTAATCAGACATTCCATTCAGAAGATATTACGATCGAAACAAAACTGAGCGTTGCGATCGCGGTCGTGACGGGGTGTGACGTCATCGGCTAGAGAGCGCCCGCCCGCGTTTTTAAAAACCTTCGGCTGGAAATACGCACTTTGATTTACGATCAAAGTGCGTATTTCCGGCATATTTTAAGATATGAAAAAACTAAAAACACAGTTTTTCTCGAAATTTTTGTAGATTGATTTGCCATGTTAAAAAAAAACGTTTGTGTTCTCCAAATCATTTATTTCAATAAAATCACAAGGATCACTTTGAAACCCCAGTTCAACATACGACAGCTCAATAGACCTCTCAATCGTAAGATTTTCAATATCTTTACGCAACAATATCTTTAAGCTCAGAGCTATAGAAGGAAAGATAAACTTCTATATTAGACAATTTAGATTGAATGTCTTTGACTTGTGAAGTGAATTTCCTGTCTAGTTCCTCCCTTATAATTTCACGGATAATGTCAGCAGAGAGGCAGTGGCATTGGCTTCGGGGCTTCGCGCGTTGCGTGACGTTATCGTATCCTTGGCCAATGTCCATGCGAAAAAATGCAGGTGCTGAAGGTGCGGCTGTAACTGTCGCAGGCGCAGTGCGGGCGCTCGCAGCCCGGGTAGGCGCACCGCGAAGCGGCGCGGCGCGACTCACTGGCGGTGCTGCTTTTTTCGGGACTGTGGAGGCTGTAGGACCACGTACTGGTGTGTTGGAGTTGTGGGTGGTGCCCTTAGGTTGACTGATTTGATTGATCACAACTAAATATTTCCCGTTATTTGAAATTCAAAATGTTGTTATAGTGCCCACAACCATCGCTCTCACCCTACGTTAAAAACTAAAAAAAAAAACTGACAAAAATGTATCGACCAATTGAAAAGTCAAGGGAAGTCAATTTTACGACAATTGCATATGGTATCCAGAAATAAAGCACAGAGCGGCAACGCCGCTTTGAAACATGTAGTCCACCGCTCGTAATAACTATTTTCCAATCTGTGTCGCAGCCCAAGCTCTAGCGTAGCGTTTGAATAATCTATACTTCTATACTAATATTATAAAGAGGAAAGATTTGATTGTTTGTTTGTTTGTTTGTATCGAATAGGCTCCGAAACTACTGAACCGATTCAAAAAATTCTTTTACCATTAGAATCCTACATTATCCCTGATGGACATAGGCTATATAGTATTTTCAAAAACGTTAGGGATCCGTATGAAAACTTCGAAAATGTAACCCAAAGTGTGAAAAAAAATCCTAAAAAAATATTTATATCGCGTTTGCTGCGAAAATTATTGACAATAGAGCAAAGTAATGTACCTACTATAGTTTTATAGAAAACATCAATATCTACAAAAAAAATATAATACTACTAGCAGTCCGCCCCGGCTCCGCACGGGAGTAACGTATTATAACGATTTTATGGGTATTTTTTTACCCAGGTTACATTATCGAAGTTTTAATAGGAATCCCTATTTTTTTCAAACAATAAATATTGCCTATGATACTCAGAGATAATGTAGCATTCTAAAAGTAAACGATTTTTTGAAATATATCCAGTAGTTTTTGTATTTATTCCATACAAATATACAAAACATCTTTCCTCGTAATAATATTAGTACCTATAGTTTATTACACTCGTAATAACTTTTGAATGGTATGGAATTTGGGAATGGTATAATTAAAAAAGTAATTTACAGGTACTGATATGGCCTTGAAAATGAAGTGATTTTTTATCACACGTTGGGTTACATTATCGAAGTTTTCATACGGATCCCTAATAGTTAGACATATGGTATTGTTGACTTATTTGTAAATATTGATGTCCTCTTTAAAACTGTAGTACATTACTTTGCTCTATTGTCAATAATTTACGCAGCATACGCGATATAAAGATTTTTTTGGATTTTTTATCACATTTGGGTTACATTATTGAAGTTTTCATACGGATCCCTAATAGTTAGACAAATGGTATTGTTGACTTATTTGTAGATATTGATGTCCTCTTTAAAACTGTAGTACATTACTTTGCTCTATTGTCAATAATTTCCGCAGCATACGCGATATAAAAATTTTTTTGGATTTTTTATCACATTTGGGTTACATTATTGAAGTTTTCATACGGATCCCTAATAGTTAGACAAATGGTATTGTTGACTTATTTGTAGATATTGATGTCCTCTTTAAAACTGTACATTACTTTGCTCTATTGTCAATAATTTCCGCAGCATACGCGATATAAAGATTTTTTTGGATTTTTTATCACATTTGGGTTACATTATTGAAGTTTTCATACGGATCCCTAATAGTTAGACAAATGGTATTGTTGACTTATTTGTAGATATTGATGTCCTCTTTAAAACTGTACATTACTTTGCTCTATTGTCAATAATTTTCGCAGCGAACGCGATATAAAGATTTTTTTAGGATTTTTTTTCACACTTTGGGTTACATTTTCGAAGTTTTCATACGGATCCCTAACGTTTTTGAAAATACTATATAGCCTATGTCCATCAGGGATAATGTAGGATTCTAATGGTAAAATATTTTTTTGAATCGGTTCAGTAGTTTCGGAGCCTATTCGATACAAACAAACAAACAAACAAACAAACAATCAAATCTTTCCTCTTTATAATATTAGTATAGATAAGTCTAACTATTAGGGATCCGTATGAAAACTTCGATAATGTAACCCAACGTGTGATAAAAAATCCAAAAATATCTTTATATCGCGTATGTCTGACATATGAGGATCGTCTGCGAGCTACTATTACATACTTGCACATATATGCTATCATTACTTACTAATTCTACCATATTATTAATTTTTTGTTCTTTATCAGAGACATCCTGTACTGCTTTATGATATTGACATGACAGATCATGAAGTTATCTCTCTAATTCTACAATTTTTTCTGACATGTAGTTCAATTCGAAGCGACATATTAAATTGTAACAAGATTTTAATTCCTCATTTAAATTACATTTTTCTTTACTAAGCTTTGCATGGTCAAAGAAATTTTTATGCTTTTTCTGTTTTTTCTCAGATTTTTTTATAAAATTACTCAATTTTACATAATTTTTTTGATTTTATTACTCCCTCTAATCAGTGGGCATGCATTTTTACAATTCGGTGTAGTGAGATCTATTAATGAGAAGTTAGGCTCACTGTTTAAAAGTTCTGTTTGTAAATCCAGACTACAAAAATTATCAGGTATGGGCACTTGTTTTAACTCTAATTGGTCCATTATGATTTTACACTCAGATAACTCTTGCTGCAGGTCCTTATTGTGCTGCAGAGCCAAATCATATGTTTCATGGCACTGATCCACAGATTGCAACATTGACTGCAACCGCTGCAATTGTTCGAGAATGTCTTCATATTGAGCATGGAGCTCGGAAAGCTCTTTTTTGAGAGATTGATTTTTGGCTAAAATCCCCAGCATCTCAGCCTCACGCTCCTCTCGTTCTTTTAGAAGCTGCCTTCGAATCTCATTTGAGTTTTGCTTCCAAGTTGCATGAGTCATTGTCATTGTGATGTAATCTGAAACACAGAGTATGTATGGGAAATGGTGAAAAGAAATGAAATAAGTTAATAATAGCTAGGGAATGATATAATATACAAAGAAATAGGATAGAAGAAAGCGACCAGAACTATAGTATGAAATTAAAAATGAAAAGAAAAATTAATTTATCACTTTCTAAATATGGATTACAATAATTAGCCTTGGTGATTTGAAATGTGACGTGACTCAACGAATCCGTTGAGCAAGATATTATACTAAAAAAGAACACAAATACTCCCCAGGTTTATCGACGAACTCCAATCAGTAGTTGTATATCAGTATACAGGCATAAATCCACTTCAAACAATGTAACTTCGGTGTAGATTCACTATTTGTCAAGTTCGTTGCAAAGTCCAAAACTTTGAAACACTTTTTAGGTAATTTTACTAATTTTTAAGAATCACAAACACTGGTACGGTCTATTTATACTATTTCTGACCGATACACTTATTAATTTATAGATAAATTACAGTAAAACATAAATAGATAATAATTGATTTGACTACTAAATAAACAGCTGACTTTTACGTCAGACCGCTGGTGTTGCCACACGGCGAAAAAAGATATAATTCGTACTGGTTTTGAAGGTCGTGTTCCACTGTAGTTTGAAGAGGTGTCAGCATAGAGCCGTCCGGCGGACCGGAGTGTTGCTCTATGGGTGTCAGTGTTGGTATCTCCTCAGGTCTGAAATATCATAAATAAATAAAAAAATAAATATTTTCTGTGCTATGCCATATTTTTTTATAATTATTGTATGATCGTAGATTTATCGATATTTTTTCACAAAGGTATGATTGTAGGCTAATGTCATTATTTACATTCCACCTTGTTTGACGCAAGGCGAACGAGGAGCAGGAGTACCTAAGCATTTCTTATTTGTATTAGTAGGTAAGGTATACAATAATCTCTTAGTAAAACTCGCGCTATATAAATCAACTAGCTGACCCGTGCCCGCTTCGCTATGTGTAAAATACCATCGCGGACTTTTTTGTAGTCGTTTACAATTACTGTAGTACAGGTGTAGGTAAATTATTTTGATATATCTCGTGGGGTTCAGCCAGCGTTTGCAATGTAAGCTCAAAAAAATGTGTTTATTTACGACATCACATTAGAAACCTCTAAAATTATCAGTATTTATCTACTATATTATGCATGTATTATACATAAAAACCTTCCTCATGAATCACTCTATCAATAAAAAAAACCGCATCAAAATCCGTTGCGTAGTTTTAAAGATTTAAGCATACATAGGGATATAGGGACAGAGAAAGCGACTTTGTTTTAAACTATGTAGTGATAAACTATCCCTACGTAATAAAGCAGGTGGCATTAATACTCCTTGGTAGAATAGAAAGTAAAAACTCTTTGTCTGTCAAAGTAATTTTTTTAAAAAACTTGCGTGTTTGGCGGGACTCTGCTCTGTGTCAGAGTGGCGGGTTATGGAAAATAATATGTAATATACCTATTAGAACACAATCAGCCACCAAAACGTAGTCTGTTATGTATGCGCCATATTCTTTGAACATTATGTAACAAAAATGACAGGATCATTGAACCGATTCTTACTAAAATCTTGGGATTTATATATCCCGCTGAATATATTATTATTCATACGTACCTATTTTGTTCAACTGCGGGTTTTGCTATGGTTAGAAGTGTTAGTGATGATGCTGAACTATCATCCTTCGAGAAAGTTCTGAAAATAAGCGTATTGTTATGTTAGATACGCAAATCCGACTGGTCGTTCCAGATTTTTTCCAGAATTTTTCCCTACAATCTATCCATAAAAAAAACTTATTACCTACAAAATAAGTCAGCAGAATGCCACACACCTACCTACTATAAAGAGTTGATACGACCAGTATTTTTATGGATAATATGAGAAGTAGGTGATTTATAAATGCAGTAGAAATGAGAGCCTTGAGAAGTATGTGTAGGATAACTTTGAAAGATAGAGTGAAAAATAGCGTGATGAAAACGTTGTGGAGTGAAAGAGGATTGAGAAAGGGATGCTTAGATGGTTTGGGAATGTGGAGAGAATGAATGAAGAAAGATATTGACAAAACAGGTATATAAGGCGAGTGTGAAAGCGAAGAGGAGCGTTGGAAGAGAAGGACCTCGTCGTATTTTCCTCGTATCGTAGCAAGTGAAAAGCCGTGATCTCTGCCTACCCCTCTGGGAAACAGGCGTGATTTTATGTATAAATGTATGTATGTATGATAAAGTATGTAGCTATGTAAGTACTTACTGTTTTCTTTGCCTAATATTTTTCACAAGATTATCAAAGATAACGTAGATAGGTAAAATTGATAAAATAGGAAGGTTTACTTACTGTTTTATTTCTCTTATATTTTTAACATGTTTTCTTAGGGTACGTAACCATTTTCTCTTTTTGTTTTTTTTTTTTGAAATATTACCCATCTTTTTTCAATTCGTAAATATTCTTTCCGACCGCTGCAATGACGTCAAACACACGTCTGTCTCTGACAGTAGTCACAGGGGTACTGACTACTGACTAAGCCATGGGCGATGCGTGCTCCGCCTTAGCTTTTCGAATAAATTAATGATATAAATTATGTATAATTACTTATCAAAAATCTATTCTAATAGAATTGTAGATCTACATATTACCTATCTTTAACAATAAATCACAAGTTGATTTTAATAGTAGGTATATAAAATATTTCGATCATAAATTCTAAAACGTATCATTTAGAAATAATATTTTTATCGTGAAAAGTTTCTGCTATTATGTTTTCAGCTTAATAGAAATGTAGGTAGGAACCTGAAGTAATATACTTATAAAAATAGGAGATGTGGCTTGTTCAGAAGTATTACTTTTTTCGTTCCGAAAAAGAGCAATCGTCGACTGGCAGCCCCTTAATACTTACGTTTAAAAACTAAAAAAAATTAGACGTTTTTTATAGATAAACCCTTCGTGCACGAGTCCGACTCGCACCTGGCCGATTTTTTAAAAGTATTCTTAATACATAAAAATGCCTGTTTATAAAAATTACTATCTTTACCCAGCGACTTCGTCTGCGTAGATTCAGAAAATTTATTTTTAGAAAAAAAATTAAATTTTTCAAATCAAAATTTTCTCATTTTTTTGGTCCGTCCCAAAACTTCAAACTATCTCTATATGAAATTTCATCACAGTCGGCCCAGCGATTTGGCCAGGATTACGTCACTATCAGAGTTATTTTCGCATTTATAATTATTAGTATAGATATAGATATAGATAGTATAGAGCAGTGTTCCGCAAACATTTTGTGTCCAAGGTAACGAAATAATATTTTTTAATAACGAAATAATAAACGGTATCTAATGCGAAACATGAGCGTGTTTAATTGAGCATAAACTGTCTATTTGTGTAATTTGGAGTAATCGTTGACAGGGCTGCTAAAAATACGTTTATAAGATATCCTTATTTTTCCAAGGCACACCAACTAATGACCACGGTACACCAGTGTGCCGCGGTACACACTTTGCGGAACACTGGTATAGACACAGGTATTAATTACCTTGCATTTTCCGCCTATGGAACCTCGGGGACCCGAGGAAGGAGTTCTTGATGGTGGCCAATCTCACCCTCCAAGGGGCTGCGGCACCCCCGGGACCCCCAGCACCCCCAGCTTGCACCCCTGAATAATAAAATAAATTAATAAATATTGGTGAACATTTCATACAGCGCCATCCAGCTAAAAACTCGGTGGCACCATTTTAATGATTGTGACATAAAATTATTATTTTTCGTCAGAAAAATATGTCATCTTATGTACTACATACAATATAACGGTCTTCTTTCTGCATATTTGTCTATATATATAAAACAAAGTCAGGTTTGTTACAACACTTATATCTCGAGAATTTGTCTACTTCTTCACTTCTTTGAAAAAGGATTTGTCTTCGTATCGAACAGCAGATAAAAATTAAAAATCTCAAAAAATATAAGATTTTGTGATAAGTTCAGTTTGATACAACGAGAACGGGAACGGGAACAGGGACGGGAACTTAACACAACATTTGTTAATTCTTACAAAGTGCGCTGGGTTAGCTTGTATTGAATGAAAATATATCTTTCAAATCAATTGGGGGCGCCAATGGGCTCTGAGCCCGATTAAATTTAATACCGTGCATATTTGACAGTACCTGTCATAGTACCTAAGTTGGGGAACAGCGATGGAGGCACAGGAGGTTGAGTGCTGGGAGGGCCGGGAAGGGAGGACCTCTCACGTACTGTAATGTTACAAAAAAACGCATTAAAAACATTTATATTAAACAGACAGACGTTCTGTGCATATTTATATTATTTAATTTATTTATATACTTAATCCCAATCCTTCTAATTTATGGTAACTAAATATTGTGATCATCTCTTATGCATTATGTGAAGAATGAAAAAATACTGCAATTTAAGAAAATCTATAATATAAAAAAACAACCGGCCAAGTGCGAGTCGGACTCGCGCATGAAGGGTTCCGTACTATTATCTATACAAAACAGCAAAAAAATCACGATTGTTGTACGGGAACCCCGCTTAAATATTAATTTTATGCTGCTTTTAGTATTTGTTGTTATAGCGGCAACAGATATACATAATCTGTGAAAATTTCAACAGTCTAGCTATCACGGTTCATGAGATACAGCCTTGTGACAGACAGACGGACAGCGAAGTCTTAGTAATAGGGTCTCGTTTTTTCCCTTTGTGAACGGAACCCCAAAAATGAATCGCTGAATGTGTTGCTAAGCGCAAATCTCGAGAGCATAAAAAAAAATAAAAATAAAGCATTGTTAATTATTTATTGATTTAAAATGTCCTTTCTATGAATGATTATTTTTAATGAAAAATGAGAACTAATGAGAGTACCCGTATCATGGTAAGTAGGTAATATACAAGGAAAAAAAAAGTTAAAAATTGACCCATTTAGGAAAGTTAGCGTCGCGCCAAAAAGGATCAGCTCAGCACCATCAGTCATAAACTAATAGTACCACTAGTACCACTAGTACCATGGTACCAAAGACAAAAAGCTCACCTCTATGCGACTGCGAGGGACTATGCGGTCTGACAGCCACTGCAGATCCCACCATCGGGGATTCGTTAATGATAATCACAGCTTCTCCTGGTTCCCCACCTGGAATAAATATATAAATAACATATATACATACAATCCTAGAGGGATAGACATAGACCACAGTCCACTAGCAAAGCTTGTACCATGAGAACTAGATAACCGATAGAATAAATTATAATATACTTTACCGATTTTAATAAAAGGGGAGGTTCTCAATTCTATTTTCGTTTGTTTTTTTGCCTCAAAACTCCGTCATTTATTAACCGATTTAAAAATTTTTTTTTTTGTTGGATTGATATATTTTCCGTTAGGTTTCCATTTAAATTTGGACTAAAAAATATTTTTTTTGGAAATGGAAATTTTGTATTGGAATTAAAACAGTCAGTTGAACTCAGTACTTATGATACTTTATCTATATACTAATATTATAAAGAGGAAAGATTTGATTGTTTGTTTGCATTGAATAGGCTCCGAAACTACTGGACCGATTTGAGAAATTCTTTTACCATTAGAATCCTACATTATCCCTGATGAACGTAGGTTATATTGATTACTAGAAAAAATCCCTTTTAAAACTTTAATAATGTAGCTCAAGGCGTAAAAAAAATAGCCATAAATTCATTAGTACAATCGTGCGACGCCAGGGCGGACTGCTAGTAATCAGCTAGTGCTAAATATCAGAAAATTTAGTATAACTTACTAATGTTAAGACTAATAGTAGGTCCAGTGGAATTCGCTCTCTGATGGTGATGCTCGCGGACTGATGGAGATGCTAAAAAAATACATATTTATTAAAATAAAACAAATTAAATACATTATGAAAACTGCAAGGCATTAATTACAAATCTATTCTCCGAGAAATAAGTTATTTCTCTAAACCTTTATAACATTTTTTTATATTTTAATGGGGTGCATTAAAAAAAAATAATTCTATACCCCTTTATAGAAGGGAAAAGGGGTAAAAATGTTTGAATGAAAAACAACGCCAACAAAGCCGCAGGGATAACCCGCGTTTAGTTAGCTAGTTAAACAAATTATTACACTAAATGCTACTAATATAATAAATCTAAAAGTTTGTGAGAATGTTTGTGGTTCCATCACCGCCAAACGACCGAACGGATTTGGATGAAACTTAGAATATACATAGCCTATTCTAGAATAGATATACTTATATACTTTTTATCCAAGTACACAAACATTAAATTAAACTAAACTAAATTTTATGACGATTCTAAATGATTTTAATGATTTCAATGAATATTATTTGTTCCGATACGATATCCGGAATCCATCTTGAGTCAAGCACCTGTCTTTTTTCGCGTTTTTCGTCCTAACAACTGCCTCCCTTTGACTTCCGGCGCTAGCGTTGTAACGTTTTTGTGTCGGCGAGTCGCATGGCGCTCGGATTTTACCTCATTATAGCGTCGTTTTTCGTAGCGTTAACACGTCTTAGCAAATTATTTTAAATTTAACGATAAGTAATACTAAAGCAAATTTTATTAAGGTTATAAGAATAAGAATTCCTCCCTTTGTTATGGAGGACGAAAATTATTGTGATAATGCAACTAAACGTTGTGTCACGGAGGTCGTTCTCCATGTTCGAGCGGTTGGAGCGTAGGGGAGATTTCGAGTCCGGTTTATAAGGAAGCAGTCTAAAACTTACATGTAAGTGAAGTACAATTTTAATTACTTTTACGACAAGCGGCTTTCCTGACAAATTAATTTATCAAAGTTTTCTCGTTACAACCCTTGGGTTTATAGAACTAAATGTTAATTATAATCATGACGTTACAATGCGTTTAGCCATAGCAAAATAGTTAACCTAACAAAGAAAACTTTTTGCAGCTTTGACTAATATCTTACTAGAAAATGTGCACAATATACAGAGGTTAGTACCTAGATTAGTATAATGATAAGAGCATGACATCAAGCACCACCCAAGTCTCTAATCAATAAAGTTTCATAATTGGTTGGTAAAGAGTCGAATTTAACAAAATTTACCGATTATACATAACCAAGCTTCCGCTGGCTTTGCTCGCGTGGTGCCTGGATGAAAAATATTCTTTATGATTTGTACATGGGCTATGTATATTCAAGGTTTCATCTAGGTTAGTTAAAGTTTGATTGAGGCCCAAACATCCAAATATCCTCTCAACTTTCGAACGTGCTGGCAGCCCACCTACAGAAAGTTGGGGGGGGGGGGGCGCATAAAACTAACAGCTAGATTTCAGACAACCTTGCAGACAGCCGCGGCGGCTACAGCAACCGGCCAAATGCGTGCATACGGTGCATTGATAACGAAGTTGTCTACAAGCAAACAAGTAAGTGGTAAAATTGTTTTACGAAGATATACTTTGACATCTAAAGATAAGTTCAAGCCACGTCAGATCATCTAATAAAAAGTCGTCTTATGCCGAGAGCAAAGTAGACTAATCTTCAAAGGTAAGAAATCAAGTTCTCAATAAATATAATCGCTTATCTAGAGTTCATGTCAGTATGGCTGTCAGAAGCATACATACCTACATGGAATAATCGGGAAACGCCCAATCATATATTATGCAAACTTCTCAAAGGAATACGTAACCCGTTCGTGATACTCGTCAATCCAAATCTATTCAGTTCAGAGCTATCACATGAATTAACTAATAACTATCTCAGCTATCTGTCAACATTATTTCCTTTTCTAGTGAGAAAATTAGACTGATCATTATTCCTTATCTCCAACTTGAAACGATTAAACAATTTTTTATTTTTAACTAAAAGGTTTCAGCCTATCAGTTACTTTCGAATGCAAAGTTATTTATTTCAAACAAATCAAATCTCTTTGAAATGTCTTTGGAGACGGGTGATGCTAGGCCTGTTCCTCATAAAGGTAGATGTAAGCCAGGCTTACTTCCACCTACCTGTAGCGAAGGAGCACAGACGATTCTCATGGCTCCGCTACAATGACCGGCTATTTACAGATGACAATGTCTACCTTTCGCTAATCTTCATCACGAACCCGAGATACAAGGTATATTAAACGAATTTTATAGGGTACCAGTCCAGTAGAATTTTACGCAAACACATTGCATTTATGGTGAAACTAAATGAAGCAACTGGGCTAGAACAAAAATCCGGACAAGTCTGTTCTCGTTCCGACTTAACGCCCGAAGTTTCGAGGCGTTACATGGGATACCAAACTCAACATGAAGTCCCTATCGATACCGAAGTGCCTAACGCTACGCAGGGCACTTCGCAGTCACATGTCCAGAAGCGGTTGGTCCAAGGCAGTTGTTCCCCCACACAGGCACAGCTCCTTCTGGGGTGACTCAACTTCGTCTGATAAGTAATATGCCGCATTCAGATGTCGAAAGGCAGTTGGTCCCCCACACAGGCACAGCTCCTTCTGGGGTGACTCAACTTCGCCTGGTAAGTAATATGCCGCATTCAGATGTCGAAAGGCAGTTGGTCCCCCACACAGGCACAACTCCTTCTGGGGGACTCGACTTCGCCTGGTAAGTAATATGCCGCAGTCAAATGCACAGAGGCAGTTGGTCCCCCACACAGGAACAGCTCCTTCTGGGGTGACTCAACTACGCCTCGTAAGTAATACGCATAAGGAGTTTACATCGAATGCTGCAATTTCATAGCCTTTTTCAAAAAGCATTTTCAAAAACAGGAGAAATTACCCAAATCTGCACTCTCCGAAATGAAAGCGGTACAGAGCTCTTTTACTATTCACACGGCTCGATCTCGTACCTGCTTGCTGTGACAATGTCACTGTCTAGTTTCAAATGTCATGATTGAGACCTGTCAGACATTTTCCCACGCTTTTTACTTTTACAAATTATAAAGGTTAGTTTTGTGGTTTACGGTACATAGTAAAATGTTAATATAAAACTTATCGGATGTATTAATTAATTACTCCATAATATGCGATATAACAGTAGTGGCTTCGGCTGGAATACACGAACATGTCGGTCTGAACAAAACGACAACAATCGTGGCATGTACTGAATAACTATTCGTCTATGCAGCGACACAACAACATAACAGTCAGCTGTACAATGCTCACATCTCATTGCAAACAGACAACCGCACGGTCTTAGCCTACATCAATGTAGGTGACCCTTTATTCCTTGTATGTTATTATATAGTTAGGGAAGTTTGAACGAAATCTAAGAAACTTCGGAACCTGACACGCCAACTGCTGAAGGTAATAAATCATTTAAATATATATATATATATGTATATCTGTAACGGCACAATACTTTCCGGGCCGATTCAACTTTTAAGTGTCTCGAATGGCTCTTGATGCCTGTAGCGACAAACAACATATTTAATCAAACAGTAGGGCACACTGCAAGTTAACTTATTTGCCTCTAACCTACTACCTCGAAAACCTCGCACTCGACACTAGGGCATGTAAACCGATTAATCGATTAACCGAAAAACCGATTAACCGACTGATTTTAGGTCGGTTTTTTCACCGGTTTTTTTGGCAAAATAACCGGATATTCGATTTTTTCCAAATTCATTATTTTTGCATTTTTTTTATCGTTTTGGCAATATTTTTCGGATTATAAACCAGCCTATGTTTTAATCGGGCATTATAATCTACATCTACAGCTAATTTCATCTTAATACGTTTTTTCGTTAAGGCCTGATTGATATTTAAACATACAAACATCTTCACAAACTTTCGTATTTATAATATTATTAGGATTTGAGTACGAGAAAGAGTTTTAATACTACCAATTAAAAAAGTTAATTATTCTTATTCCTATATTCTTAGTTGTTACCTAGAAATATCCTCACTTAGACTCGACCTCGTAACCGTGTTTTAGTAGTTGTAGTTAATAAAATGACTTCGAGTTTGCCTCATGTCGAGGATTCCTCAACATATTTCCTCAGTGAAGAAACTGTCAACTCAAGGTATCTTGCGATCTACCTTGAGCATTCCTCGACAGCTTCTAAACGACTGTGTAACGTTTCTTTGACTTTCGTGACATTTAGAAACCACCACAGGTAATTGAGGAATTGAGAAAACTCCAAAAAATCGATTTAAGATGCAAACATGAAGTATTATTTTTCAAACTATCGTGATTAGTAGACATAACAATAGATTTAACACGGGTGTTTATCACGTAATTACCTTTAATTTATTTTCCCGACGTTTCGGCTATGTTACAATAGCCATGGTCGCGGGCAGACTGGAGAACACGGTGCTACCGTCGAGAAGCGGAGGCAGTTGACGAAACTACCCTCACTTGGTTGACTTGGTTGAACTACATGACCCAAAAGTTCTGTCTAGTGAACGCCATTATTATAAGATAATAGTTCAGGAAGCTATTGAAATCAAGAAGTACTCAAATTTAAATTGTGAAGACGGCTATAGACTCTTATTCTTGGAATCCTGTGGTTACTATATGTGCGCGTCGTGACAGACCATCTCAGTGCGTAGATACAGTTAGTGTGGTGTAGTGTTTCCGGAACCGGTATTCTTTGTAAGAACCGGGAATTTCGGTACTTTTTTAAATCGGTACTTTTGATTTATAAAAGAAGTGATAAGGTTCAAAAGTCAACTACAATTAAGATCGACGAGAAAATAGATAACATTAAGAATGAATATATATCAGAAAAATGATATAGAGCCGATAACAGGACCAGAGGTTCATCGCGCGCTTTGCAGCATGAAATATAGCAAGAGCCCAGGTGCAGATGGTGTTACCACCGAAGCCTTAAAAATCGGAGAACCAGTACCACTCCCACACCTTACGAACCTTTGTAACTACATTCTTCAGACCGGTTCTTTTCCTCATAATTTCTGCCACTCCACCATTATAATCATACATAAAAAGGGTGAAAAGTCCGACATTGGCAATTATCGTCCCATCAGTTTTATCTCACACCTTTTTAAACTATTCATGAAAATTATCGAAAATCGAATATCCGGTGAGCTCGATTTACATCAACCACCAGAACAAGCGGGTTTCCGCCGTGGCCTCTCCACGACGGATTATTTCCATTCCCTTAACCAGCTCTTAGAAAAACGTAGAATTTAATATCCCACTTTATCTTGCATTTGTAGATTACTCAAAAGCTTTTGATAGCATAAAACATAAACCATTATTCGAGGCACTTTCTAATCAGAACATAAATTAAACGTACATTCAACTTATCCGTAATATCTATAGCAATAGTACAGCATCCATAAAAACCTCACTCACGGGGCTCTCTTTCCAAATTGTAAAAGGCGTGAAACAGGGAGACCCGCTTTCTCCTAAATTGTTTACAGCTACTTTGGAAGAAGTGTTCAAGCGATTGAAGCCCAAATGGGCTGAGAAGGGCATCGTCGTCAGATAGCAGGCTAACAAACCTGCGCTTCGCCGACGATATTGTCCTTTTCTCCCCCACAGCTGCAGAACTAGGCGATATGCTTCAAGGACTGAACCAAGCAAGCCGACCAAGATGTGGGACTCCGAATGAATATGAGCAAGACCTAGCTGATGACCAATGGAACGAAGAGGAGATTGTACGTGGAGAATGTGGAGATTGAGTATGTCCATGAGTATGTGTATCTCGGCCAGATAGTTTCATTCCAGGCACAACAAAACGAAGTTGCTCGACGCACCGAAAACGCCTGGAGAAGCAATGAATGGCGAACTGCCACTCTGCAATAAGTGCAGACTTATGGACATGTGCATTCTCCCAATTCTAACGTACGGTGCACAGACTTGGTTCCCGACAGCTCATGAGAGATACCAACTCGAGGTTTGCGAAAGAGCCATGGAGCGTAGTATCTTAGGAGTCAGACTCACAGACCGCATACGAAACACGATACTACGCTCCAAAACAAACTACACGCCTTCGAGGCAGACTCCGGAGGAGATGGCAGGACGATCTCGACAGTCATTTAAATGACTGGCGCAACTTAGCTGGAGATCGAAAGGTGTAAAAAGAAGGGAGGGAGGCCTTTGCCCTGCAGTGGGACGATATAGGCTAAGATAAGATACCGGCCCCTAAAATTACTGTGGTTTTGTTTATAATATCACAAAAATCATATTAGGAGTATGATAATACGTCGTATTTGAAGTAAATTACATTCTGTCACCATTGTTTGGTATGAGGAACAACGTAATACTTACCTTGGAGACAAACGCGCGACACTTTTTTCTTACTTTTCGCACGTGGCGAGTCCTGCGAGGCCCGCCGAGTTATAAAAATAAAATTCCCGAAAGTACCGAAAGAACCGGGAATCAAATTAGATTTCCCGGTTCTGAACCCTAGTGTGGTGTGTCGTAATACAAACATGGACATTTCTATTTCTGAAGACCAAGTGAGGGTAGTTTCGTCAACTGCCTCCGCTTCTCGACGGTGGCACCGTGTTCTCCAGTCAGCCAGCGACCATGGCTATTGTAGCATAGCCGAAACGTCGGGAAAATAAATTAAGGATAATTACGTGATAAACACCCGGGTTAAAACATGAAGTACTTTTCAAGGGGTATTGGAGGGGTCTCAGAAGAGTTTGAATCAAGTTAGTTTTGAGGTTACAACTAAGAATTATGAGGTATCATTGTTAACTATTATGACTGATTTACCATATTTTTGCCTTTATTACTTAATTAGAGTAAGGGTGAGTTTTGAGTACATCAAAATATTTTGAAATTTAACAATTTAATTTAATTGGTGCTTGCTTATTTGAATAATAAGTTAATTTTCATTAAAATGTATGGTTTTATTATGTCCTAAGACACCTATATAAAAACTTGAAAAATAACCGATTAACCGGTTTAACCGGTTATTGAAAATTAAAAACCGAAAAACCCGGTTTTTCTAAACAACCCGGTTTTTACACGCCCTACTCGACACCTCATGTGACGATGTCTTATGTATCGGCAAACTCAAAAGGCGAAGGCACACTATTTCACAACGCGTTCCTTTGCTAGTAAGTATACTAACTTAGTTACTTGTTTCCACCACCAAACCTAATACTACAGGTACTGTCACGCTGTACATTCTGATAGTTCCAAAGTGGATGATAATATTTGGCAGACGTACACGCCCGTGCCATCCAAGATCCTAACAAAATCTTAACTTACCACCGGTTCTGATCAACACCACTATTTCGAAACGAAGTTAACGAATGGTCTGCAGAAGAAAATATCTTCCAGCTAACCCTATCTAGTAATGTTAAGTTGGCGAAAAGTTCACTATTTACACACATAGACACTTACCTGCATGGAATAAACATGATGTGTGTCTAATTATATATCTTACAAAAAATCTAGTCCACGACAAAATATAGCATGTTACCTGGCATATCTGTACAAAAGTAAAGGTTTAGGTTCATTCAGCGTATTGGACAATATTAGTACCTACACAAATCTGTAATTGTTACTTTTACGATATTGTCTTTCATTTATTCATCGTGTCGATGTGCTCATTCATAACTTATTAAATAACGTAATTACCAGAATCACCATGTATCGTAATAAGTTTTGTTAACCTTTTTCATAAAGCTATTTCAGTTGCAAGGGTCAAGAAAATAAAACCACCTATTTGAAATGCAGAAAGTGTATTACAATAATTGGTAATACCAGGTGAATATAATTTATAAGGCGACCGACGTACCGCTACATGCTACATTACTGTTAGCAGGGTAACTTGTGCATGATTTCAAACTGTTTTTCAATCGATGCCGACGAATGCATCGAGGTAAGTACCGTTGTATTATGGCCTTATTTTGGAACAAAAACCGACGACATTAGTTACAGGCTGTCTAGATAGAGATTGAAGGCACATCCGAATAAAACCTTGTCTCTGTATTCAACTTTCTTTTGATTAGGTCTTCGAAAAATCTTCAAAAAAAAAAAAAAAAAAAAAACAGGTACCTTGTCAGAACCTTTTTTATAGCTGCTAGAAGAAAATCTAGTACTGTAATCAGCGGCGAAATGAAGTCCGTTTTCAAAAAATGAATAGCTTATCAATTAAGTGGTAAACAATATTTTCAGTTCAGTTTCCTTGTCTTTTTGTTGAATCAGTGTGTTAATCAATTTTTTGTAAAATTGAACTCTGATTATGATTATTTTTGATTGATAACAATGCAAGTATTAAATCTGTTATTTACTTACAGTTTATCTTACCATTACATGACACATTATAGCATCACCATAATTACATAATTATTGGTGTACCAGGAGATAACAAACACATCACTCAAGATGGATTCCGGATATCGTATCGGAACAAATAATATAGGAGTTTTAACTAACAATAAAACTTACCTATTATTTTTCCAACGATATCCGGAATCCAGGTAATGCCTACCTGGTACATCGTGAGTAAATATAATGAGGTAAAATCCGAGCGCCATGCGACTCGCCGACACAAAAACGTTACAACGCTAGCGCCGGAAGTCAAAGGGAGGCAGTTGTTAGGACGAAAAACGCGAAAAAAGACAGGTGCTTGACTCAAGATGGATTCCGGATATCGTTGGAAAAATAATAGGTAAGTTTTATTGTTAGTTAAAACTCCTATATTAGAATTTAAATTTGTTAGTATAAAATATTTCTTACCCAATGGTGATCCTGGCGTAGCGGGGGTTCCCCCTAACGAAGACACTCTGTGCGGCGCGTGACCTATTTATAACAATATTTATTTATTTATTAAGCACACAGCCCCTTACAACCACTTAGAAATAAGTAGTATTAAATTATGTGTGTACAAAGAATTCGAAATTTAATAAACTTTAATCTTCAAACCCTAATTTTAAACTCTAAACACACAACACATTTAACATCTTTAAATATATATTTATAATAATCATTTTGTGTTAAAAAATATGAGCATGTGCACGTCAGAAACACATCCAAACAATACATTTGGCATATGGCTATATAAATATATGGCGAGTACGTGTTGTGTGTACAATCTGAAGGTCGTGGGTTCGAATCCCGGCGTGCATCAAAAGATTTTTCTGTTCGAAAATTTACATGTGCATCAAAAACACGTGCTTACAACGGTGAAGGAAAATATTGTGAGGAAACCAGTTAGTGTTCTTATAAGCGGCGATGGGCTTGCAACCTGTCACGTATGGAATGCTAACTATTGCAAAATGTGGGCATGTGCCAAATATAATGTTTGGACGTGCCTCAGACTACCCCCACTATGTCTAGTTCAGATGCTTAGATCTTCAAAGGATCTAAGCATCTGAAGATCTGGGAGGATGTCTACCGTACTTGGGGATTCCTATTTATATTATCAATTTGTTTAAATTATGTGGTAAAAATAAAGAAGTACTTATCATTTTCTTTCTCTCAAAATTCACTACATTCTTTCACAATTATTTTTCTCATAATCACAGAAAGCTGGAAGTTTTTTTTTTTATTATAAAAAGTATATACATATAAGCACTCACCAGGTGGACTGGCAGTCAGCTGTGGCGAGCTGCGTCCGTCGTGGCGCCTTCCAGACGCCGATCGGCTGCGGGCAAACCTGCCCTCAGTCATACGAGTTAAACAATACTACCTACTACTCGATACGAACAACTAACAACAAGCCAACACAGATCAGGTATCAGGGCGAAGGGATGCAAGAGGTGCATGGGGTGCAAGGAGTGAAAGGGGTGCACAGGATACTTTTATCGTGTATTAGAGGTGCAAGGGGTGCAGGGGGTGCAATGGGTGCAAGGGGTAAAAGGGGTGCAAGGGGTGCTAGAGGGTCGGACGATTGGCACCTCGGTGCAAGATAGGCTAGAGACGGCCCTGCCAGTAATCCTACTCCTAAGTTATTATATACTAGCTTCTATATCGCGGCTTTGCTCGCGTGGAAATCCTAAATATATCTACTACTACTTTCCACAGTTGAAGATCTTACTAATAATATAAATCCGAAAGTTTGTGAGGATGTTTGTTGTTCTATCACGCCCAAAACAAACGGATTTGGATGAAACATGGAATATACATAGCCTATACCCTGAAGATGTCTAGTGGGGGTAGTCAGAGGCACGTCCAACATTATATTTACTAGACATCTTCAAAGGATCTAAGAGAATATATAGGCTTTTTATTGAGGTACCACGCGAGCTAAGCCGCGGGCGGACGAAAGCTAGTATTCCATTTCCATCTAAAATTTGATTATTTGTTTGTAACAAAATCACGGCGCAACGCCTGAACCGATTTCGATGAATTTCGGTATACAGATGGATTATGAACTGAATTAAAACATAGGATACTTTTTATACAGGTACAACGCAAGTAAAGCCGCGCGCGGTAGCTAGTCTGCTTATCATCATACCTGAACTGGGAACGTCGTGGTGTGATTGGTGATCCTTCGCTGATCTGACCAAAGTGTGCTTGTTGGCCGTTCACCTGAAAAAATAAAAAACATTTAAGTATAAATGCAGAATCGTTTTTACTCAATAACCGCAAAACAGTTTTGTTTTTTTATGACAAAGATAACTTAAGGATATAATCTAGATAAATTATAGACAGAAACACGATTGGTGAAACCTTTCTTGATAGATAATTTTTTTAAAGTTTAATCAAAACCATGAATAGCTTAACAGTTATTCTTATATAATGGGTCCCCGAAACGATCAAGTGCACTTGACAAGTCTACGTGCTTGAAGTGAATATTGATCGTTTACAGCGTTGACTTGACAAGTCCCGTCAAGTGATCTACGGGCTTGACCTACTTGACAGAAATTTTGATTGACGGCACTTGAAGCACCTTGCGCTTGATGCGACTTGACGTGACTTGACAAGTTTTTATTCATTTGTCATTCATTTCATATCCATTATTAATTTTTGCGACGACCACTTTTCTGGGCACAGGGCGAAAGACTGTGTCACGTGAACTTGATGGCACCTTCAAGTCGTGTCAAGTCCCTCGTCAATTGAAATCGTCAAGCACATAGACTTGTCAAGTGCACTTGATCGTTTCGGGGACCCATAATTCGTTAGATAACCATACTAGCTAAGTAAATTATAGACAGTTCCTATTAAAGTTTGATGGTTTTCAAGATAATGCATTTTTATCACTTTTTCCGTCTTATCTGGGTAGATTCAGCCCATACAAAAAACTAAACATTTCACATATCATCTTAAATAGATTATTATTACACGGCGTGAAGTTAGCGCCTAGTAGAGAGTGTATTTACTGATTAGAATCGCCTTTATCGAAAAACATTGAATTTACTTGAAATCAGAAGAAAATTTTGGGAAAAAAATTAGTCTATGTTCGTCCCAAGCCTGGAAACTATCTCTATATGAAATCGCATCTTAATCCGCCCTGCGGTTTGGCCCTGATAACGTCACAAACAGACAGACAGACATATTTACTATACTATATCCTGTATGCATGGCAAAGCCTTATAATTATTAAAAGTTTTAACCCTTAACATAACTATACGAATTTTATTAATTTAAGTAATGATATTAATAATAACTACTAACCCTGCAGGTGTCAAGTCGTTTTCTGGGGGGGTCTGGGGGTGCCGGGGGCGCGGGGGGCCGGGGCTCGTCGTCTCTCGCGGGGCGCCGTCTCTTTCGCTCCAAGAGAAGAAAGTATATCACTTTCTCTGTGTTGTGGCTGGAATTTATGATATAATTAACACAACTATTTATAAAAATATCGTGATTAGTAGACATAACTATAGATTTTTACATGGGTCTTTATCGAGTTTCGGCTATGTTACAATAGTTATGGTCGCGAGCAGACTCTCTCTGTCTCAATCTGAAGGATGTAGGTTCAAATACATGCATCAACTGATTTATTAAAAATTATATGCAATTTGACACATGCTCAAATACGGTGAAGAGAAACATTTTAATGAAACCGGTTAGTATTCCTATAAGCGGCCACGAAAAATTCTAAATGCTGCTAAATGTGGGCATGTTCACAATGTAAAGAAATGGATGTGCAGCTAACTAACCCCTCTAGACATCTTCAAGGATCTAACCACCTTACAGGATTACAGTTGTGATCCTATTTTATTTTGTTTTTCTTTTTAATCTGGTTATATTAAATAATCTATTTAATGATAATGTTATTAAAATATTACTTACTGTGCACTTAGCAATTCTTGTATTAATTTATCCCTTTGTTTGAAACAGCCTAAACTGCATATTGCCTGAAAAAAAAACATATTTAGATAGTCAGATAACATACTTTAGTTTGGATCAATGTATTCTACCCACTAGGGTGTAATATTATGTGTATAATAGTTGATAAAAAAAAATCAAAGCAAAAAATATTAAATTTAAAAAATGAGAAATAAAAATTATAAAAATTATTACCATAAGTACAATGTTTAATGTATATGTATGTACTTAAACTAACACAATTTTATAAACAATAACAACTAAAGTAACAAACAAAAAGAATAATAAAATTACAAATGTTGCATGATGGACCCTAACTCAGCATGGTGCAGGTTGCAATATATCATATAATAAATAAGAGAATTAAAGTAAATGTCAATAAAATCATAATAAATCATAAGGCATCAGAAAAAATCACAAGTTATTATAAAAATTGTTATCCTTATACCTGTAGAACATCAGGATCTATAGCATCAGCGGTGGGCAGTACCCTGGTCTGAACAACCTCCATCATTGGTAACTCCTGCTCCAACTCCCCCCGGCCACCAGCAGTCACCCATGGGTGTCTGGTGATCTCTGCCAACTGGAATAATAAATTTAATATTTAAATTAACAAATCTTATCTTTCTACTATTAAAAAAAGTCTTCGCTACAAATAGCAGGATAGATATTAATACTTTCAAATATTTAAAGAAAAAAATTTATGATTTTTTGGTGAGTTCATTTGTCAATTCTAAAGCAGTACAAAATTCGCTGGGTCAGCTTATATTAATAGGATTATTTTAAAATGCTTGACTTACAGACATTCTCTTCTCCGGATTGACTTCTATCATTCCTCGCAGTAATTGTTGACAGTCAGGAGGCACAAAATGTGGTACATGGAACACTCCGCGTTTCACCTGAAAGCATACAACCATAATATATTAATTATGTGGTATAAATAAATAAATATTGGTGAACATTTTTACACAGCGCCATCTAGCCCCAAACTAAGCCAAGCTTACACTATGGGAACCAAATAACTAATAGAATACTTATATACTTTTTACACAAATATTTAGTCTGGGTGGGGATCGAACCCACAACCTACAGCGCAGAAGTCAGAGTTACTACCAACTGAGCTGTGAGGCCAGTCACAAGTATATTATTTATGTTTCTGATTATACACAATTTTTTATTATTCTAAATGAAATTTTAATAAATAGGATCACATCTGTAATTCTCAAGTACAGTAGACATCCTCTCAGATCTCCAGACACTCAGATCTTTAAACATGCCTGAAGGCCCTTTAGGCATTTATCGATTGATGGAGGTGACTCAAGATCGTTTTGGAAAATTGGGGAGATCTATGTCCAACAGTGAAATTCCTATGATTGTGGTAATTCTATTAATCTATCAATCACATCTGTATTGACTATCGTTCCAATTGCCTCTGTAAACGATCATTTGATGCCGTCAATGTGCAGAATTGCAAAGGCCTATTGCTCTCGGGAGCAGAGAAATATGTTTGTTTACCTTTTCAAGCAACTGGCGTAGGTTATCATCGTCAAATGGTAGCGCGCCTACAAGCAGCGCGTACAAGATAACGCCACATGACCACACATCTGCTCTTCGACCGTCGTATTTTTCACCCTGCAAGAAAAATAAACCCTTTTCATTCATAATAATTAGTGGTTGGTTTGTGAAAACACCGGCGGCTGTTTTGTTTATTTATGTATCTACTGTGACATTGACATTACTTTACTTTACTTTGTTTGACAGTTGGGTAGTTGGGTAGTTCAAACTCTAAATAACTCCGTTCCATTTTACAAGATTTATGAGGATTTTTGTTTATACTTTGCCTTTAATTGATTTAATTAATTATAGGTAAAAGCAAAACGTACTAATTTAATAACTAAAATTAAAATATAATTGATTATAACATGTGTTTTCAAACATGAAGCAGCTCTAAGCTAGTATTAACCTAATCGCTCCCGTATACTTATATACTTTATTATCAAATCAGCGTAAAATGAAACGACAATTTTATTATTTTGTTGGCATTACTGAATTTTGTGGCTCAGTAACGCCAACCATGTATGCAAAAAATGTTTCCACTACAAAAATATATCCCGGTTTCTTGACAGATTAGTCCTTCCCTAATTTATTTATTTATGTACAAAATATGTATTTTTGTTGGTATAGGTATTATCATCAATCTTCAATAGACACCAGTTAGTTCCTGTCAATGAATAAATTCCTTTGATATCATCAATATTATTTTATAATTTTTTTTTTACATTATTTTGTGGAGCCCTGTCTCGCATTATCTCATCCCTTATCCTATACTTCTAAATATTATTTCTTTATTAAGATTATTGGTTCTAAAGTTAGGTCATTAAAATGAAACCAAATCGTGAAACATAAGAAAATTATGGTAAATAAATATGTCAAGCTGGCAACATTTACAGAAAAAATGTGGAATGACAACATCCTGGGTGTAATACAATGCTGCCAAATTGAAACCGTTACAACTGTCAACGGTTCTGCTTCTGCGAAATAGCACTATGCAACACGCATGTGTGAACAAGAGACAGATTATTTCACAAGCAAGAAGTAAGCGTCTCCCTAATTTTTTCATCTAATATTGATAATTCATCAACGGCCGTTGCTTTGATTTTACGCACAGTTTGCTCAAACGGTTGAAATTGTGAAAACAAATCGTAATTTTTCATGTAATAACGTTAACCAGTGAAAATGAAGTCCGCGAAATCTAAACAGAGGTTGAACGATATGCGAACGCCCGCACGCAGTCGTCAAAACTTAATCCAAAGCGAACGGGATCCAGTACAGGTATTTTGCCGACTACGGCCCATGCAGCGAGAGTCGGATTCATCATGTATGAAGATAATTTCACCCACTACAGTATTACTAAACCCACCAACCACTGCGCTTACATACAGAAACGAAAGCAATAAAAGCATGAAGTACACTTTCAGAGAGGTTTTCCCGCCTGAAACAAATCAACAAGAAGTCTTCGATAAAGTCGCGCTACCTCTCGTCGAAGGCTTGATACGGGGTAAAAACGGCTTATTATTCACATACGGCGTCACAGGCAGCGGTAAGACCTTCACAATGACCGGTGAGCCTCAAAGTTGCGGGATTCTACCTCGATGTTTGAACATTATCTTCAAAACGATAAACGACTACCAAGTACACAAGTATGTATACAAACCGGATAAAATGAACATGTTTGACGTTCAATCCGAAGCTGAGGCAATGTTAGAACGGCAGCATGAGCTTCACAAGTTCAAATCAGGACGAAAAAACAATTCAAACCCGGATCTAGCCATGTCCTCATCTGATGTTACTAAAATCGGAGGCATCAACGAAGATAACCAATATGGCGTCTTTGTGACATACGTAGAGATCTACAACAACAGCGTGTTTGACTTACTCGAAGATGGACCTTCTACACGTAACCTACCCGTCAAAATCATAAGAGAAGACGCAGCACACAACATGTATGTCCACGGAGTCACTGAGGTAGAAATAAAATCTGCCGAAGAAGCATTTGATGCGTTCTACCTGGGATTGAAACGTAAACGCATGGCCCACACCAACCTGAACGCTGAATCAAGTCGTAGTCACTCAGTATTCACTATAAGACTGGTGCAGGCACCGGTCGATGAGATGGGAGAAGCTGTGATTCAAAATAAGAAGTTCCTCTCCATTAGCCAACTCAGCTTAGTTGACTTAGCCGGGAGTGAACGCACCAATCGCACTAAAAACACAGGCCAACGTTTAAGAGAGGCCGGGAACATAAACAAGAGCTTAATGACACTCCGTACCTGTATGGAAGCGTTAAGGGAAAATCAGATCAATGGAACTAACAATATGGTTCCATATCGCGAGTCAAAGATCACACATTTGTTCAAAAACTACTTCGAAGGTGAAGGTCAGGTTAGAATGGTTGTGTGTGCAAATCCAAGGGCCGAAGACTATGATGAGACCCTTCAAGTTATGAGGTTTGCAGAAATGGCTGCGGAGGTTGAAGTAGCCAAGCCTCAGGTTATTGACGTAGCAGCAAACATGGGACTTACCACTGGCAGACGTAAAGCTAACAAACTCTTCAATGCGGCTCGGGATAACATAGGCCGATTAGAAGCAAAGGATTTAGAACTAGACTTAGGTCTTGTATACAGTTTGGGACCTGATTTCCCAAGTCTAGAACTCAACAGCTCTAAGGCTGCTCATATCATCAAGGAACTGATGGCACATTTAGAAATGAGGATTAATCGACGGGAAACACTTAAACGTAGCAAGCAAATTAAGGACGAAAGACTACGTTCAGCTCTTCTCGGGCTAGAAAAAGATTCAATGGAGGTACGGAGCGAGAATCAGTCATTAAAAGCTCAATTGAACGAGTCTGAACGCAGAATCAGGGCCTTAGAAGACCGATTGACCTCAACGGAAAACACCTCTCTATCATACCAGAGAAAGCTGACAGAGATGACAGAATACACATCGGCTTTGAAGCGCGAATTACAAGAAAAAGACCTACTTTTAAACCAAAACAAGCTGGAAAAGGAAAAACAGAAGAAGGTACTCGAACGCAAATACAATCACAAAATAGCTGCCGAGCACGAGAAGGCAAAAGAAATCAACTCAGAGAATGAGAAGCTCCGGAACGAGGTAGAGGAGAAAGAAAATAGACTTCGGATCATCGATAAAGTTCTCAACGTTGATAGAGGTGACAACGAATACCAAAAAACCGACACAGGAGCCCAAACAAGAGATTTTACACCTGGATCTACCCCCCGAGCCTTACCAGCTCATCTGCTCACCCCGTTCAGCTCCTGTCAAACCAGAGACTCTAAAGACACCCCCTCATCGCGTAGAGGGGTAGCCATTGCAAATCCTAGACACCGCCGCTCCCTATCAGCAGATGGACGAGGTTGGGTAGAACATGCACCTACAAAACTAGTCCCGATGGGCACAGTTATGAAGCCCAACATAATTAACAGTAAAGTGGTCAACAAATTGACAAATGTTAAAGACATTGCCAACTCTAAAACATCAAAATACTGCCTAATCTCTCAAGAACAGGATACGGATGGTGAGTTGGAAACTAAGTTGTATAAAGGTGATGTGGTACCTACCTGCGGAGGTGGCGCCCAGGTTATATTCAACGATGTGGAGATGTTGAAGCAGTTTTCCCCGAACAGAGACAGGTCTAACTCAAACAGGCTGTCGGGGAATAACTGTGCAAGACATTCAGGAAAGAGAAGGGAGACAACATCGTCCCCGCCTCAAACCCCATCTAATACCAGCAAGAAGCAGCGAGTCGATGATGATTAATTAGTAATTTGTGGCAGCTAAGTACATATACAGTGTGTTCCAAGGCTAGAAGAGTGCACCAGCAGCCCTATTGTGTAAGTTTACTGGTAACCGTGATCTTATTTAATTGTCTTTTGACAGTTACACAATGGGAATTAAACATTTAGTAATGAATCGGTTGGCTTGCGCTGCTGCAGCCCTATTGTGTAAGCTCATTGGTAATCGTTATCGGTTTCCAACTGTCAAAATGAAAATTTGTTTTGGTATGGAAATTTATCTTTAAAAATCTGCAAGTTTACGCAATAGAACTGCTGCAGCCTTAATGCGTACGCAAGTTGTTACGTTATCGACTTCAACTGTCAAAATCCCGTTGTCTTTTGACACTTACTTAATAGGAATTTGACGATCACGTACGCACCTTTACAATAATTTAGGTTTATTTATATTGTGTTCTCTATTAAATGTGTGGTATTAGTTATGCATCGGTAGCTAAAAAAAGTATTGCACAATAATCTAGGACCTAACTCTGTAAAACGATTTCGACATTATCGAAACTATACGACACTGGTCCGATATTTTCGGCCAAACCGTAGTCTTAGAAAACTTCGTCAGTCGTAGTATGAATGTATGATGTCAATTGTCAAAAGTAATGTCCTATCCTTCAAAATATAGCTCGAAACGATGTGACGTTTCTCCCGATATATCGTTTGTCATTTTTCAAACTATCGTGATTAGTATCCGTAACTATAGATTTTAGATTGAGTCTGCCCGCGACCATGGGTATTGTATCATAGCCGAAACATCGGGAAAAAAATTAGAGGTAATTACGTGTGAAGACCCGCGTGTGAAAATCTATAGTTATATCGCTTATCGTTTTCAAGAGTAGACCCCCTATTCAGATATATCTCTGTTACTTCAAGTACTAACAAACCAATTGTTATGTAGTTAAATAATTGTATAAATTGTTACAAAACACAATTGAACTGGTGACCCCGAAGAAAGCGTGGACTCTTTCTGTTTTGAGGTCAAAATAATTGACCTATGGGGTCAAATTAATGGACCCTAAGTCATAAAGAATGTAGTTGATTCAACAAAATGTTGGTTTCTTCGTTTTTATTCTGGTAAATCTTTTAAACATAAAATTTTAGCTGAGGTTGGATAAATAGGTTAGCAGCCCTATTGCGTAAGCTCACTGGTAATCGTAATCTGCTTTAATTCATTTTCCCTGGCTGCTGCGACTTGTTATAATTTTGGCAATGTCCTTCCATATCAAGGGAGATGTGGCATAAAAATATGCCATTTTATCTATATCTATACATAATGATTAAACTGTAGAAGAGTTCAATTCTGTACGTTGAATAAAAAAAAATACTTCTAGGGGCCTTTATACAAGTAACACAAGCAAAAAAAAAACATTTTGAAATTTTTGTCTGTCTTTCTGTTGTCCGGCTTTCACGCAAAAACTACTGGACGGATTTTGATGAAACTTTTTTTGTTATGTAGCTATTAGTCCTCGGCAACATATTAGCTATAATTTATTTTGAAAATTGGAATACCAGATGTGAAAATTTCTGTCGCCCTGCGAAGAAGGTCAGCTAGTAAAATAATATGACCGGTATTAGAGAGAGTATCAACCTAGTTACAGCCAACAAAAGGAAGTAATTGATTTTTTAGGAATCATTTCCTAAAAATCTGTGTTTAAAAATCAAAATAACTTAAAACGTTAATTTATGCTACGTAATCTTCTTCAACTGCAAAATTTCTTTGTCTAATTGACAGCTAAATATGACAGAATATGGAATATGACAGTTGAAGGCAATTACGATTACCAGTGAGGTTATGCAATAGGGCTGAAGTATCAAAAGTACAAAATTCTCGAATATATATAGTTCAAATATGCTGTGTTTATATATTGCTCAATATTATGATTTATTACATTTAAAACTGTTTAAACTTTTGTAAGATCAACTTAAGTTTTTAGATCTTTTAGTTTGATTCTAACATAGATTTTGATAAATTTCTTAGATTCTCCTTTCTTTGTAAAGAGGATAAACTGATTTTGATAAGTTTTAGAAATAGTATTAATCTTTCTATGTTTAACTATTAACATTATAAATAATAATAATATAAAAATAGTTTCACGACTGTTATCCCCAAGTACGATAGACATCCTCTCAGATCTCCAGGCGCTTAGATCCTTTGAAGATGTCTAGAGGAGGTAGTCAGTGGCACGTCCATTACCATTATACTGGGTGAATTAAGTCAACTTCAGAACATTTAAGATACAAGCACATCTACCTCTACCAATGCCCTTTTAACTAAATTACTTGTCTGAAAACCCAGTTTACAGTTTTCAGGAATTGTTTTAATTCACCTTGTATACCTTCATAATGTAATGCCCGGTGTCTAACAAAATACGCTCCGTATTTGTTACGGATGGTAGTAAAAGTGACCTAGCGTTAGAAGTAGAACTTAAAACATTAATTTTCCGTAAGTTTAGATCTTTCAATGATTATAAATGTTAAAATTAAACCTGTAATGAATTCTTCAGTTAATCTACCGATAACAGTCGGTATAGTGTAGAAACTGGGCGTTAGTATGTAGTTTGTATGAAAGACGCGCCTTTAGCGCCTCTAGCGATAACTTTAGGGACAAAAAGTATTTAGTTTTTTGGGCGTCTCTAATTTTAGGCCAAAATTAATAGTTAAGGTAGCATAATTTAACTACTAATATATTCATTATAAAAAGTACTTAATTAAATTACTAATTAATACCTATAGGTAATTAAAAAATGTAAAAGTTATGTAACTATTTAACATTCTGTTAAGTTTTTTTGTAAGTTCAAAATAATGTATATTGTAACTAATGTTATTAAAATATCTATCTGATATAATTATATCGTTTTATTTCGTTACATACATACCTACTGTAAGTGCAGAGGTGTTTTAACCGATTTTAAAAAGGAAGGTTCAATCATGTTTTTTTGGTTCTTCAGAGCTCTTAAACGTTTTGGAAAATTACTTTGCTTTTGTTATTAGTAATTATTGGTGGACTTCACACAGTATCAAGCCCCAAACTAAGTAATGCTTGTACTATGGTACTAAGATAACTTATAGAATACTTTTTTTTTGTAAATGCATATTCTGTCAGTTATCTTGTTCTCATAGCACAAGCTTTGGCTAGTTTGGGGGTAGATGGCGCTGTGTGTAATGGCCACCAATATTTATTTAAGGTGTGGTAGAAATACATACCCGAATAACTTCAGGACAGGCATAGTGGGGACTGCCACAAGACGTTTCCAAAAGTGATCCAGCAGGTTGTAGTGAGGCCATACCAAAATCCGCTATTTTTATGTTATTTCTTTCGTCTAGGAGGAGGTTCTCTGGTTTTAGGTCGCGGTGGCTGAAATAATACATAAAAAAGAATATAAAATTATATTCATAAAAACTGGCTACGTGCGTGTCGGCCACGCGCAATGTAGTTTAAGTACGCATAAGTAAGCCTAAAAGCTAACTAAGCAAGTCATTTTCAATGGTATTTGTACAAAATTACTATTATTACGTAGGTAGATTCTGATCCAAGTAGATTTTATAAGTTGAACTATTATAAGAGTTCCTCGTAGACTATGAAACCCTAACAAACCCCGTCTCTGAAGTAACGGGATTACTAAATTTTTAATTGATCAGATCAGTAAAAGTTATTTCAACATCCCTTCAACAATTAGCTAAGAACCATCGATCAAGTGAGCGCATCGGTTCATTCGTTTATAAGCTACAATGCCGCAGACAGACAGCCAAGGGTTAAAAATTATTAGTATCAATTTTTAACTACTAACAGACTAACACCCTCTATCGGTTTTATTTCCTACTATCTTTTTTGTCTACTTGTCGCTAGATGGCGTTGATAAGACAAATAAATGGTCAAACGATACGCGGTTTCAAAAACATCGAAAGACATCTATTGTACGGAAAACAGGTGATGACTATTGAAAATATGAATTTAAAATTAATTTAAAAGTTATTTAAACAAGGGGGAGTGGAAACCTAGAATGGGAATGTCTTTAAGTTAACTTTTAGTTGTTATTTTCGCTTACCATATCGAATGACTGTGACAAAAATCCAATGCCGATATTATTTGTCTAAAAAACCTCCTTGCTTCTTTAGGAGTCAGCCTTCCTTTCTTCACTAAATAATCGAACAGCTCGCCCCCACTTACATGTTCTAATACTAAATACCTGGAAAATATTTAAATCATTTTAAAATCTTAAAATAAATACCTAGATATAAGTAAAGGTTCTTACATCTAATCTACCTATTTAATCGATCTGGATTATTTGATCTACCCATTTGCAACTATCTTTAGGATAACCTAACTGATGGTTCTTGTAAATATATTGAATATTTTGTAAATATTCTGTTTTAATATGAATTACCTAGGGGTTATTTATTTCTGTATATTAATGACGACGATTTAAAAAAAAATAGTTAAATCGTTCGTTTTAACAAGAATCGATTGGTGATAAAAGTTATGCCAATAGACAGCGCTACTAGTATTGGCATCTCAATGTACGGTAACATAACATGAAAAACTTACAAATATTTTTTGTTCTCGTAAACATCTGAAAGCCCTAAGACGTGTGGATGCTCTATTAGTTTCATGATTGCTATTTCTCGTTCGACCTGAAACATAATTAAGAAAATCGTTTAACTTTTACATATAAAGCCGATTACGATCACCAGTTCTGTTATGTAGTAAGTAGGTCTATTCAAAATCACGCTTTTATAATTGTAATCAAAATACTTCGCGTTAAAATACTTTAAATAAGATATTTAATCGAATTAATACAAAAAGAAAACAAAAAATGACTACTTTATAATTTTGCTACTCGACAATAGACGACGCTGTTACTAATCACGTTCGACACTTTACTTTCTTAGATGGATTCATGCAATATAAATAGAATTCAAAATCATGTCTTCATAGTTTTAATCAAAAACGATTCGCGTTAAAATACTTTGACTAAGACATTTGATGTCAAAATAATAAGAAAAGAAAAGAAAAATGTCAATCAATAATACTACTCGATAATTTTGCTACTCGACGCTAGATGGAACTGTCACTAAATATCGTTACTTGGATGGGTTCATGCAATAAATACAATTTATTTACCTTCATCAATACGGATTCGCTTAGTTTTTCCCTGTTTATGATCTTGACTGCGACCTTTTTGCCTGTGACGCAGTGGACGCCTAATTTTACTAAGCCTGAAAAAGAAAAACAATATTTATTTTATTTGGTGGAAAGGTGGATAATTTTAGATGAAATTGGCACGCCTCTGTCTACCCTCTTCAGACATCTTGAAGGTTTTGAGCGCCTCGAGATCTGAGAGGACGTCTACAGTAGGTACCTACTTGGTAATTGTAGTCGAGGCCCTATTATTTAAGTACCTACTTAGGTAAGTGCCTACTTCTAAATTTGTCTATAGAGACCTCTGTTGTCTACGGTTTTTTAGTAATTAGTTGCACCACAATTTTATAAATGATTTAATTTACCATCTTATAATTTATTACATATATTTATTTTCTGTGTTTTTTGGTCGAAATAAAACATTTTTATGTTCTATTCAATTATATATTTATAGATACCTATAATTTTATTATGTACCTACATCTAAGAAACTACTAAGGTTTTTCGCTGATCTTGTATTGAGGTGTAGACTCAAACAAATGGTACTACATAATCAAATACTTTTTAAGGGGCTGTATGTCGACGATTGCTCTTTTTCGAAACGAAAAAAGAAATACTTCTGAACAAGCCACATCTCCTATTTTTATAAATATATTACTTCAGGTTCCTACCTAGATTTCTATTAAGCTGAAAACATAATAGCAGAAACTTTTCACGATAAAGATGTTATTTCAAAATGATACGTTTTAGAATTTATGATCGAAATATTTTGATACCTACTATTAAGATCAACTTATGATTTATTGTTAAAGATAGGTAATATTATCTAGATTTCTATTAGAATAGGTTTTTGATAAGTAATTATACATAATTTATATCATTAATTTATTCGAAAAGCAAAGGCGGACAAAGATAAAATGTTTATTGAGGGGTGGGTAAAGCTACCCCTATTACTTGCCTACGTAGGTACCAGCAACGCGATCTCATAAAAACTGTCGATAATATTTACGATACGCATACGCCATCTAGAGCTTGCCGTTGTTAACTGTCTTAGTCGTTTCTGCCGCGGTTTTAGGAACTGGCAGCGCCTTAAAAAGTTTTCAGAAGTATTTTCCATGTAAGAGGAAGAATTGTATTCTTACAGTATTTCTCACGAACGGAAAGTGTCAAGTGTCAGAATTTCCTTGTAAAGGAGTGTGCATTATTAAATAACATAGAGCAGATATTACCACCGTCAAAAAAATTAAAAAAGATATTACCACAAGTCACTCAATCGTCTACATAAGTTTTGTTGCAATAATTTACAATGAATGTCTATTTGAAATCAGTAATAAGATAACGACAGAAACAAACAAGTAAAATTTGGTACTATAAATCCTACTTCTTACTAATAAGGCGGTTTTAGTTCCTAAATGCGGCTATAACAAGCTCCCTTCAAAATTAAAATCAATAGAAAAAAACTCAATATTTTTGAAAAACCTTAAAACCTTTTTAGTTCTAAATGTTTCTATAATATAAAAGAATTTATGGTTAAAAATTAATAAACAAAGATTTCTATTTTAATTAGGGCCGATTTTTCAATCATCAGATAAGTGTTAACTGTGGAATAAAATTGCAATTTTCCATACGATATGTCAAATTTATTCAACAGTTGGCCCTTATCTAATGATTGAAAAATCGGCCCTTATATATATTTACTTAGTTATATAAATATATATTATTATTATTATTTTAATTAGTATATAATTAGAATAATATATTATTGTAGTGCTCTAGCGGGGCCCATGTTGAGAAACTCTGTACAAATATGTTAAGACCATTGTACCAACTGGAGCAATAAATGAATATGAATATTGTAGCGCGCGGTGATCTGTCACCTGTCAAATCATTTTTATTTGGACCACGCCGCGTCGACTTCACATCCCTTTCCGGAACGCGCCGTGACTTTAAGGCGACTAGCGCCATCTCGCGCCAGGCCAGTGAGTTTCGGCGGCCCGCGCGTAACCGCGACGCATGAATGAGCGGCTCGAGTACTTTTTATTAATTTGTGGTGTTTTATTGTGTTTATTCTGTCTATTTTATATTTTACGTGCTTTATTATACATTCTTATCAAATATCAGCATTCTCATTAACTCTCCGAACCCCGAGATAGAGTCAGCCAGCCGGGCAAGTGTTAAAATATGAATATGAATAATAATATGCATTAATGGCACTACTTTTTGTCTTCACATGTAGGTAAATGTATAGACTGCTAAACTCATACCCTTTTGCTGACTGTCAGGGGTGTCTAACAACTCGATAATGTCGAAACAAACAAACAACACCCATATTTCACTGCATGTAGGTATTCTCCTTAGTTATCTACTGCCGAGCATTTGGTACGTGTGGCCGTAAAGTTACATCAACTAAAGTAATGTTTATCTATGGGTAAGTTTAGGACCGTTTTTATAAGCTTTTGATTTATTTCTCCAAAAACTTTTATAGTTAATTATTTTTAATGGTTAGTGATATGGTAATATTAAAGTCAAAATGTATTTATTTTAATAAAATCTCAAGGATCACTTTGAAACGTGTTAGGTGAAGTTGTTCCTCGTGACCAAGACAAGAAGAATCATGCAACAAACACGTCTAGTGCCTATAATTTTTTTCAATGATCCTTTCTTTAAAGCTATGTAGAGCTCCGAGTGGTGTCGATCGAACATTGAGAAGGCTCAAATCACTACATAGTCACTACATAGTATAAAGCAAAGTCGCTTTCCGCTTCCCGCGTCTGTATGTATGTATGTATGTTTGCTTATATCTTTAAAACTACACGACGGATTTTGATGTGGTTTTTTTTAATAGATAGAGTGATTCAGGAGGAAGGTTTATATGTATAATAATATGCTACCCGTGCGAAGCCGGGGCGGGTCGCTAGTCACTACATAGTATAAAGCAAAGTCGCTTTCCGCTTCCCGCGTCTGTATGTATGTATGTATGTTTGCTTATATCTTTAAAACTACAAGACGGATTTTGATGTGGTTTTTTTTAATAGATAGAGTGATTCAGGAGGAAGGTTTATATGTATAATAACATGCTACCCGTGCGAAGCCGGGGCGGATCGCTAGTATAGTATAAAGCAAAGTCGCTTCCCGCTTCCCGCGTCTGTATGTATGCTTATATCTTTAAAACTACACAACGGATTTTGATGCGGTTTTTTTTAATAGATAGAGTGATTCAGGAGGAAGGTTTATAGGAATCAGCTTTGCACCCGTGCGAAGCCGGGGCGGGTCGCTAGTAATGGTAATAAAGTTTGACTTTATTATCACTAATATAGTATAAATAAAATGTAGGTAAATAAAATTTAATTACGAATTCTTTGATCTCATTAGGAGTTCATTTTGTCAACGATGTGATTGCCTGTAATTGGCTTTTGTATCAGAATTGTTCACATACATTATTATAACCTTAAAGGCCTCACAGCTCAGTTGGTAGTAACTCTGCCTTCTGCACTGTAGGTTGTGGGTTCGATCCCCACCCAGGGCAAATATTTGTGTGATGAACATAGATGTTTGTTCTGTGTCTGGGTGTTAATATGTATAATAAGTATGTATTTACAAAGAAAGTATATAAGTATTCTATCAGTTATCTGGTTCCCATAGTACAAGCTTTGCTTAGTTTGGGGCTAGATGGCGCTGTGTGTAAAGTCCAATATTAATTTATTTTATTTTGTTGACAACATTTTAATAAATAATTAAAAGTGCTAACTAAATAGTTTTTTTGCACCAGGTTCATCATCATGGTCAGCTGTTCTTTGGGCACACTGGGTGCACCTTCGGATGAGTTCACAGCCGCCTTACAAGTGATGCCTCCCAGTGTGTCACTGTCCCCTATCAGGGATAGATACGACTTGGCAAACTTCAGTGAGTAGAAATCTAGAAGACCTATCTTTTATCTAATACTAGCTGATCCTTGTACTACTTGTAACTTATGCATGTACTTGTTGTTATGCAAGACATCACTATAAGACATCATATGTACCTATATCTGTTTATTTTATGTATGTGTATGAATTTTTGAATCATCATTTTATTCTCCTTTTTCCCACTTAATGTGGCACATGTTGATAAACATGTTGCAAAGAGGATTTAACTTAAATGTTTTACAACCGGCCGCCTGCCTAAATTTTTGATTAAATGATTAAATAAAATCCGAAGAATAGCCCGAGTTATGGTGATCGCATTTCATTGTGTGGGAAGAGTATTATATCATATCTATGGTATTAAAATATTCAAAAAATGTTTCTTTTGGACAATAATTATGAATCCATAGTGTTAATAGCACATATATACAAATAGAGTTAACCCAGCTGTTAGTATAAAGTATTAAAATATAAGTATATCCTCTCTTAATCGCATTCCGGATAAGTCATACCCAGAACGATGAGGATCATCAGATAAAAGTTCCACATAGTATTATTACATAGGATTTGACTTTCGATCGATTGTAATTTGATGTTAAAAAACGAACATAGACAACTCTAGCTGACCCCGTTCTACCGGATGTATTGACATGAAAGGTTGACCGCCTCTAACCGGAAGTGTCAACATGCTAGAAAACAGCTGAAAATGTTTTCTATCGACATAAAATGTTCATTTAATATGTGGAATGTAATGCAATTTTCAATTAATTATGAAACATATAGTGATTTTACTATATACCTACTTAGTGGTTGAAGTTTAGTGATACTTATTAGATTCTAATGACATTTGATAGGCCAGACTTTTTAGTTGGTACCTAGTAGCAGTGCCTTTTACGCTGTAAGTTGTAGGTTAGATTCCCACCCAAGACAAAGTAGGTAAAATTTGCATTTTTGTTTGTACCAAATAAACTAAAAAACTACCGGACCAACTTTAAAAACTCTTCCACTTATCAAAAGCTTCATTATCAGTGAGTAATTTAAGCTATTATTTATTTCCAAAAAATTAGAAATCGACACGTAAATTGCAATAATGTAACCTGAGGTATCAAAAAATTGTCTATTTCCTCATGAGTAGGAAACCTGTGATATCTACAGCTAGTTTACTTTAAAGAAAAATTTTCTTTTTCTAAGTAATACTTATATAAAACAAACGATTTTGTTATTACATAACTCGAGAACCGCTAGACCGATTTACATGATTTTTAATTTGTCTTTGATGAATAGCTGAATCTACTATATAAAAGAAAGTCGGGTTTGTTACAACACTTATAACTCGAGATCTGCTGGACCAATTTTCATGGTTTTTGATTCGCTGGATTTGTCTCCGCCCCGAATAGCAGAATACATCTTAAAAACAATGAAAACTCGACGAATACATGATTAAGAAAGATGAATCATTTTCAATAAATGTTCATTGGTTTAGTACATGTCAAACATTTGTTGTCCATCCTGTCAAGTACTGTAAAATGTTTTTTTTATCTATTAAAAAGGTTGGAAAGTGAGAAGTTCCTCAAATATTTATGCGTGCGTTCAGAAATAATGACAAATGATTAACATTTAACTATATAAAAGAAAGTCGGGTTTGTTACAACACTTATAACTCAAGAACGGCTGAACCGATTTGGCTGGAAACGGGAACGGGAACGGGAGTTAATTCTAAAGCGATACGAAGTTCGCCGGGTTAGCTCGTAACTAATAAAACATCGAAACGAGGACGGGAACTTAACACAGCATTTGTTAACTCTAAAGCGGTAAGAAGTTCGCTGAGTCAGCTAGTTTTCAATAAAATTGTTACAGTTTTTAGTCCCGGGCATCAGTTTACGTGTAAGTTTATGTCCGAGTCAATCCCCTAAGGTGATATCAATACCACTATTACTCGCCCAATTTGGCCCAAGCTCAATTCTCGATTGCGGTTTGAATTTCAGATTGACTCGATTGAGCTGCGCCAATCAGAATGGACCTCGTTACGTTTTATGTTTTCACAAGGTTCTTGTAATAAATCTAATGCATCCTAAAAACGGTAAAAACAAAGAAGCCTCTAAAACTTTTGTGAAAATCTTTTTTTTTATTGTTGTATCTACTTGTTTAGTATCTTTATTTGTCTTGTTTGAGCCTTCTCCTAGTTCTTACGGCACTACACTGGAGCTCTACATAGAATTGAAAAAACAAATAGGATCCAAGACGTGTTTGTTGCCTGATTGTGCTAGGCTTGGTTGCGAGGAATAATCTAGCCCATAAGACGTTTCAAAGTTTTACTGATATTATAACTTTTAGGAAAATAAGAAGACAACTACTTTTTTCACGGATCTGAGATGTCTACCGTACTTGAGGATAGCAGTCGTGATCCTATTTCTTATTTATTTCATTATTCTTAAGACGCTGCCAGTCGACGATTATTTTTGTTCGAAACGAAAAAAGAAATACTTGTGAACAAGCCACATCTCCTATTTTATAATGTATAGTATATGTGAATAAAGATGTACCCATCTTTAATCACTTCGATAAATAATCCTACAGACCGCTGCAATGATGACAAACACACGTCCGCGCATGGTCCGCCTTAGCTTTTCGAATAAATTAATGATATAAATTATGTATAGTTACTTATCAAAAATCTATCCTAATAGAAATCTAGATCTACATATTACCTATCTTTAACAATAAATCACAAGTTGATTTTAATAGTAGGTATATAAAATATTTCGATCATAAATTCTAAAACGTATCATTTTGAAATAATATCTTTATCGTGAAAAGTTTCTGCTATTATGTTTTCAGCTTAATAGAAATCTAGGTAGGAACCTGAAGTAATATACTTATAAAAATAGGAGATGTGGCTTGTTCAGAAGTATTTCTTTTTTCGTTCCGAAAAAGAGCAATCGTCGACTGGCAGCCTCTTAATGAACATACCATTATTCTACTAACTAATGATTGTAATAAAACCTGAAACTGGTGGTTGACAAAAGCGTTGACCTCGATTTACAACTTTGGTCAATTATTTCTTTCTATAAAAAAATAAAGCATTAAGTTAATGTTCATATGTAAATTATATTTAAGCATAAAGTACCTACCCAAATAAATGCAAACAAGGTATATTTAGTAATAAAATTATCATGTAACGCGGGTTAATATCACGTTGTTACCTTTTATTTATATCGACATTTTGATCGCGAAAGTAAGTAACTAAGTAGTTTGAAAAATCCAAATAATGTGGTTTTTGTTGCTAAAATTACTGAATTACGGTTAAAAGACATTTATTTCTCAAAAAAGAATACAATTTCGTGCCTGATTCTTCCAGACTTAGTTGCGGGGAACATGCGTAGCTTCACTTAGCTCCTGAGACGTTTCAAAGTGATCCTTGTGGTTTTATTAAAATAAATACCCTTTGACTATAACTTTACCCGACTACAGTAAAGTAGAAGTTACTAAAAGATGATGTTTTTAATGTTACAGATGGGTTCCTATCAAACAATCTGCTACAAGCTATCGTCGAGGAGTCAGAACAGAAGAAACGAGTCCAGCGATACAGGGATATAGAAAAATAAATGTTTTTTTAAATTATTTATCACTTAATAATTCAAATGAAAACTTGTAAATAAAATAGAAACAAAAAAATCTCAAAAATTACTAGTGGAAACCCTCGCGAATTCGAATTCAGAGTTTTTAAGCTATTGCATAGCTTCTATCGCGGGCCTTGAGCGTGGAGACCGAATCCAGAAATTTCGTAACGAAAATAATGCGACAATTTGCGCATTTGCGCATTGCGCTGCGCATGCGTAATCGCCCCGCAATCTGGTGACTCATGTCATGCCTGCTTAGAATGATTTTCGCATTCCAGCGCCATCTAGTTTCATTTGATGTTATTACGTTATTATAGCTACGGCGGTCTCATCCGACCGCTCGGTGTTTGAGAGGTAAGATGAAAGATGTTTGCAATTCCGCTGGCAGGTGGCGCTATTTTACCACTATCGGTAAAGTAAGTCGGTAAATAGGTGGTAGGTACCTACTTCACATGATCGACTAAAAAGTTTGAAATTGAATTATTGAATTCATGTAGCTAGGTAAATAGGTACCTAGGTAGATATTATTATTAATTTCAAATTAATTTCTTGTTCGAAAATCCTGGCCGTGCATCAATGGATATTTCTGTTCGACAAATGTATATGCGCGTTACACGTGTTTATAACGGTGAAGGAAAACATCGTGAGGAAACCTGTTAGTATTCTTGAAAGCGGCGACGGGCTTGCAACTTGCAACCTGTTACGTGTGGAATGCTAACTACGTAGTTAGGTAAATAAGTAGGTTACGAGATATTATGAATTCTTTTTATATTTCGCATTCCAGCGCCATCTTGTTTCATTTGATGTTATTACGTTATTATAGCTACTTTTCGCGGTCTCATGCAACCGCTCGGTGTTTGAGAGGTAAGATGAAAGATGTTTGCAATTCCGCTGGCAGGTGGCGCTATTTTACCACTATCGGTAAAGTAAGTCGGTAAATAGGTGGTACTTCACATGATCGACTAAAAAGTTTTTTTAAAAGAACCGATTTCCACGGTTTTGCATTCGTTGGAAAGGTCTCGGGCTCCGTGAGGTTTATAGCAAAGAAAATTCAGGAAAAATTTCAAGAGAAAAGCAGGAAAACAGGAACGGGAACTTAACACAGTATTTGTTAATTCTAAAGCGATACGAAGTTCGGCGGGTCAACTTGTATCTATATAAATTTAATGTAGGTAGGTACATCGCGCGAAATTCGATGATCAAACTCTTAATATCGTTATTTTTGTTCAATTTTTTTTTAATTAATAATTGTTTTGGTGTTTATACCTAGATATTTTCTTTTAGAGAAGAAAAGCATAAAGAGCTAAAAAAAGAGCTAAAAAAAAATATTATCAGCGTCAAAAAGATTTAAAGAAAAATGAAGAAAAAAAATACTGCATAAATAAAATAAATAAATAATTATAAATACATAAGTTGATAATAAATGTTATGCAATAGCTTTACCGCGGTAGTCTCCGAGTGCCACACGTCTTTTTTTTTAAACAGACATCAACCCCCGATACACCCCCTTAAGGGTTTATTTTCAGTTAATAACGCAAGTTTTTAATAAAAAGTTGATTCTAAAGTGAAAAAAATAATTTACGTTCTAACAATTACCTTTTAGAGTTTTGTGTTTGTTTGTGAGTAAAGGTAAATAAATAAATATTAGCGGACTTTACATACAACGCCATCTAGCCCCAAACTAAGCAGAGCTTGTACTATGAGAACCACATAACTGATAGAATACTAATTTACTTTTTTTTGTATTTTTTTACATACCTATGTACTTATTACACACTAGCCGACCCGTGACAGACGTTGTCCTGTCAAATTTCAATAATCGAATAGAAATGACTAAATGTTTTTCGAATAGTCTGTGATGACAGATTGGTTGCACACCAGCGCCATTTATACCAAAATCATCCCTTTTGCGTTTTTTATCTTTTTGGGGATGTTTTTCATATTTAAAAGTAGTCTATGTTTTATTCGGGCATGATATCTTCAACTACAGCATGTTACATCTTAATCCGTTTTATCGTTTAGGCCTGATTGAGGCATAAATATACATACAAACTCACAAACTTTCACATTTATAATATTATTAGGATATTGACACCCAGACACAGAACAAACATCTATGTTCATTACACAAATGCTTGGTCTGGGTGGGGATCAAACCCACAACCTACAGCGCAGAAGGCAGAGTTACTACCAACTGAGCTGTGAGGCTAGTCGTAATAGGTACCTACTACCTACATACATCATTGGCATAGACTTAAAAATCAATAGATCTTACTTAACCTAGCCTTCTTTATACATTATTATTTTTGAAAGAAACCCTACGTAATCGTATCTAAACCTGAAAGAGAATAGAATTTTTGATGTAGGACTATGGCCAAAACACAATACTTATCTGAGTGTTTTGTTGCCGAATATATCGGAGCACTCTCGTTTTGTCAAAGTCATTTTAAGGAGTAAACCTCCCTACTCAGTTAAGTTGGAAAGAAAAAATAATAACAAATAATATAGAAGATTTACGTATTGTAGGTACAGGAAAAAGTTTTCTGTTGAAAAATATTTTTTAATGACAAAGCTTTAGCGCGCTATCACCTGTCACATCATATAACATTGCCATCGGAACTTGACAAGTATGCAAAGTCTTTACTCAACCGAAGTAAGGAGTTCCATTGTGAGTGTCTGTTGAACAGCTCTTCACTTCATCATCAGATCAGCTCGCTGTCACTATATTATTGCATTGTCACCGAAGTTACATAAGTATGCGAAATTTCAGCTCAATCGGTAGGGGACAACTGCTTCAAAATTGATTTGTAAGATTCCACCTTAACAAACATAGATACATACATACATACATTGCAAGTTATATAAAAGCTTGTAAAAAAGTTCCTATTAACAACGATTGAGAAAAGAAGAGGAAGCTGGTTGGCCACCTTATACGGCACGATGGTTTCATAAAGACCATAAAAGAAAATAAAAGAGGAAGAGGAAGGCTACGTAACTACATGAGCTAGATAAAGGTGAAAATAGCTGTCGTGTCGTATAAGGAAGTTAAGGCCCTGTATGTCGACGATTGTTCTTTTTCGAAACGAAAAAAGATGTGGCTTGTTCAGAAGTATTTCTTTTTTCGTTTCGAAAAAGAGCAATCGTCGACATACAGGGCCTTAAGGAGGCGGCGCTGGAGAGGAACAGGTGCAGAGAGCTGCTTATAGTACACCGACAAGAGCACAGCTCTTAACACCTCCTCAGAATAGCTCGTAGATTTCTACGATCCGTCGCAACGCAGTTTTATCATTCTGAATCTTAATATATCTGCATCTGTATCATGGCAGGCTGCCAATGGCTCAAACTTTAAAATTGATAAAACTCTAAAAAATTTAAGACAGAGTGAGAAACCATTTTGATCCACACAGCAAGCACAGTATAGATCTCTTTCTCTGTTCTTTTTCTTATTTTTTTTTTTAATGTTTGTTGTTTTTTTATTTTTCCTGAATGTTTCTTTTGTCTGCTTTTTTTGTGTGTCAAATAAACTCATTTCAAATAATGCATTAAGAGAACGGTGTGTAGTGAAAGAAGACCTAGTGATGAGGATTGAGAAAGGATGTTTTAGGTATGTAGAGAAAATTAACGAAAATGTATATAACAAACAGGTACCTATATATAAAAATATACTGACAACAGTACATAAATAAAATGTTTCACGACTGTAATTACCAAGTACAGTAGACATCGTCTCATCTCTCCAGATGCTCAGATCCTTGAACATATCTAAAGGAGGTAGTCAGAGGCACGTCCACGCATTAAATTCTGCACAAGCCCACGTTATTACATAGAGCGATGTAATTTGAGAAAGAATAAAAATAGCCTAATACTAACTAGCCTAATAATTTAAGAATACTTTACCTGTTTGTCCCTTCCCCAGTGTTTTCTCCAATCTGAACGGGCCCACATATTGGTAGGCCTCCGTGGCCGTAGACCCGCCGCTTTCCATCTTCAATCTTGCAAGACCGAGCCAACATCAAAACACCGGCACATCACTAGTAACTGTCAGTTTTTTGTAGGGTTTTTGGCGCCAACGCTATTGCGGCCATTTTGAATTTTAGATTGGACGGTCATGCCGAGTTACACTCACAGTCGTTTATATATTAACCTGTTATATACAAATTAGGAGTTTTATTAAATTAGAGATTATATACGCTTTTAGACAATTTTTAGAACACCAAAATGAAGTTGTATACGTGTTTCCAGCTTATAATCTCTCATTTATAAATCGAAACCTCATTTTTGCCTTAATATAGACAATATAATAATTATGGCTTTATAGCAAATTGAATGGAATCGATTTCAATGACTTTTGAAAATTTTAGAGAACTTAGTATTTTTTAAATTATGTTACTTAATTTCAAAGAAGTATCTAATCTAGTCATACATAATGTTTTATTTTATTTACCTACTAAGTATTCCAAATTAAAAAATAGTTTTAAACGTTAGTTAAAAAGTATTTAAACTGTGACGTCTTTTAAAATAGATGAAACTCAACTTGGCAACGTTCTATTGAAACGCTTTTGAAGATAAAAGTTTAAAATGCGATAAGGAAAGTATTTTAAAACTTTCTGTGTGTAAATCGTGTTGAATGAATATGTTGGACATTTTAAACACAAATCTTAGACCTGCATTCTGAGTCGTGCGTGACTGAAGCTTGTTATTATTTCAAAATAGAATCAAAAACAGCAAAGGCCATAAAAATTGTAAATAAAATTATAAAGAAACAGTATGTTTATTCAATTAGTTTTCTCCGCAAGAAACGTACAAAATTAAGTTTATTGTGTAGGTAACAAAATGTGTTTATATATTTTTTCTCTCAAATGACGTAAAAATAAGTGACGTCTGTTTACGTTCTATTGTTTACCTGACAGTTAACCAAAATAAGGACAATGAAGTTTAATCTTTTATTAATATTATAGTCATACAGCTCTAGTGTTTGTGATTTTGACATTGAATACACAACGGGCTTGTTTTACACACTTTTCGATCATACATATTTAATCATCTATACTTATAATAAATCTGTAGAGAGGTCAATTCTGTACATGAAATATATTTCCAAAATAACTATCAGGGGATGATTAGGGATCGATACTGATGCCAAAAATGCAATCAGTAAATTTTTTGTCTGTCTGTCTGTCTGTCTGTCTGTCTGTCTGTCTGTCTGTCTGTCTGTCTGTATAACCGTTATAGAAACAAAAACTACTGGACGGATTTTAATGAAACTTGGTACAATTATTTTTCATACTCCTGAGCTGGTTATAGTATACTTTTCATCACGCTACAATCAATAGGAGCAGAGCAGTGAAGGGAAATGTTGGGAAAACGGGAGTAGTTACTGCATTTCTTAAGCTTCCGTCGCGTGTACAACCTTATTGGTTAAAGCTACACAGAAATCATGTACGACGGAAAGGTTCTCCTTAAAATTATATAAAAAATATCCCAGGACAGCATATGTTTATCTTTTATGGTTGACTCACAATAACACGTGTAACTCCCGATAGCTTAGCAGTTCGAAGCTTTCTGATTATATTTGTCTACTCTTACGTTTATAACACTCTCAGTCATCCCTAATTAAAAAAGTTTACATTATTAACTATTCCATAAAAAAGAATCATAGAAATCGGTATAGAAACACCAAAGTTATACATGAAATACGCTAATAATAAGCCATCGCGCGTGAATACTGAATCATGCTATAAGGATTATTTTTGTATTTAAGGTCGCGGACGCTCAGGCAGGCGGCTTGCTTAGCGCCTAGGAGGCTAGCGAGTCACCTAGCGAGTAGCTTCGTAAAACGAACATTCTCGAACGTTCGCGACTGGCCTAGCAGCTAGGCGTCAAGCATGCGTCAAGCGCGCAGTGCGGCCGGTCGCGAACGTTCGAGAATCGGTCGCCGCGCTCGACGCGTCTCGCGGCCGAAGGTATAAAAAGGCGGGGCGTCCGAGCGCGAGCTTCATACAATTTTAAACTTTTTTTTAGTTTTTAGTAAAGTACCTACCACCTATTTACCGACATACTTTACCGATAGTGGTAAAATAGCGCCACCTGCCAGCGGAATTGCAAACATCTTTCATCATTGGTTTACCTCTCAAACCCCGAGCGGTCGCATGAGACCGCGAAAAGTACCTATAATAACGCAGTAACATCAAATGAAACTAGATGGCGCTAGAATGCAAAAATCACGTTTGTTGTATGGGAGCCCCCCTTAAGGCGCTCTTTAAATAAAAATAAACTCTATAATGGGCGTGACTATCCCAAGTTTTGGCGCGAAATCGCGATACGCGCCGTGCTGACATCGCCGCGGATTACTAATAATGTTACTACGTAACAGATACATCACTTCACCGCAGAACGACAAATACCTACGCTTTATTTACCTAAACTTTCTAGATGTCAAACGACGCAAGGAAATATGAGCTTAACTGCTTTGACTCAACGGCGTTTCAAGTGCACAGCGGGCGATGACGTCTGCCAGTATTAAATTACCTTAGGGTTGACCCAATAAAAATGTTTCATTTTTTTATAAAATGGTCAATTTGTTTTTTTAAAAATAGCTAAATAAATAAAAGTGTAGTAAGCGGTGTTGGTCGAGTAGGAGGTACCTCGACTTTTAATTTTAAGGTCGTGGGTTCGAATCCCAGTGCATCAAGAGATTTTTTGTAAGAAATAAAATCCAGTTAGTCCTTCCTACTAATATTATAAATGCGAAAGTTTGTGAGTTTGTTCGTATGTTTATGCCTCAATCAGGCCAAAACAACAAAACGGATTAAAAAGAAATTTGCTGTAGATGTAGGTATAATGCTCGAATAAATTATAGACTACTTTAAAATAAGAAAAACATTCCCAAAATGATAAACAAAACGCACAAAAGGTATGATTTTGGTATAGATGGATCTGGTGTGCAAAATCTGACATTATTCTTCATAGCAACGTGCGTTACTCTATGCGATTATTAAAATTTTGACAGGATTATTTTTTTTCTGTCGCGGGTCTGCTTATAGGCAATACGCTAAAAAGTTCTTATTTCTTCAAGTTATACGCGAGTGAAACCGCAGGGTACAGCTAGTTTATCCTAAAATTTGAATAAGTATGTTTTTGTAACTTACTAAGCTGTCCCATAAAATCATCACTACATAGTATAAAGCAAAGTCGCTTTCCGCTTCCCGCGTATGTATGTATGTTTGCTTATATCTTTAAAACTACACAACGGATTTTGATGCGGTTTTTTTTAATAGATAGAGTGATTCAGGAGGAAGGTTTATATGTATAATAACATGCTACCCGTGCGAAGCCGGGGCGGGTCGCTAGTTTTTAATAATTCTTAAAAAAAATCCTTTTTAGGGTTCCGTACCCAAAGGGTAAAATCGGAACCCTATTACTAAGACTTCGCTGTCCGTCTGTCCGTCTGTCCGTCTGTCCGTCTGTCCGTCTGTCCGTCTGTCCGTCTGTCCGTCTGTCCGTCTGTCTGTCTGTCACAGGGCTGTATCTCATGAACCATGATAGCTAGACAGTTGAAATTTTCACAGATTATGTATTTCTATTGCTGCTCGAACAACAAATACTAAAAACAGAATAAAATAAATATTTAAGGGGGGCTCCCATACAACAAACTTGATTTTTGCATTCCAGCGCCATCTAGTTTCATTTGATGTTACTACGTATTATAGGTACTTTTCGCGGTCTCATGCGACCGCTCGGGGTTTGAGAGGTAAGATGAAAGAGGTTTGCGATTCCGCTGGCAGGTGGCGCTATTTTACCACTATCGGTAAAGTAAGTCGGTAAATAGGTGGTACTTCACATGATCGAATAAAAAGTTTGAAATTGAATTATTGAATTCATGTAGTTAGGTAAATAGGTACCTAGGTAGATATTATTAATTTCCAATTAATTTCGAGTTCGAATCCTGGCCGTGCATCAATGGATATTTCTGTTCGAAAAATGTACCTATATGCGTGTTACACGTGTTTCTAACAGTGAAGGAAAACATCGTGAGGAAACCTGTTAGTATTCTTGAAAGCGGCGACGGGATTGCAACCTGTCACGTGTGGAATGCTAACTACGTAGTTAGGTAAATAGGTAGGTTACGAGATATTATGAATTATTTTTATGTTTCTAGGGTTCCGTATCTAAAGGGTAAAAAACGGGACTACTAAGACACCGCTGTCCGTCTGTCTGTTACCAGGCTGTATCTCGTGAACCGTGATAGCTAGACAGTTGAAATTTTCACAGATGATGTATTTCTCTAAAATCAGCATAAAATAAATATTTAAGTGAGACTCCCATACAACAAACGTGATTTTTTTGCCGTTTTGATAATAGTACGGAACCCTTCGTGCGCGAGTCCGACTCGCACTTGGCCGGTTTTTTTTATAATAATATATATTTTTTTATCGTTGTACTGTGAAATATAATGCAAAATACAAACACTGTGTCAATTCAAACTACTTTTTATCTTCTTCAAGCAATGTCTCTGTGTTTGTCAGACAAACGCAAGACCGATCTTACAAGTCCAGGATCACTCTATGATGATAATGACGTTAAACGTCATCAAGCAATCGCTTTGACAGCTGACATGGCAACTACAATAGGCTCAAGTAGGCTCGTTACAGACCAACATAACACAACGTAACATAAAGTTCCTAATATACAATACAAGGTGTATAAGATGACTCTTGAAAATAGAAATCAACCCTACAAATGCTATATTTAACTAAATTAAATAAACTTAACTAAATTTGATTCTAAATGATCCAAGGGATTTCAATAAATAAACTCTTTATTTTGATTTTTGATTTAGTGAAAACCAAATTGCTTATTCGTGTAGGATGTTCTTTTGATATTATATTTTTGTTTATTAGTGACTGTTTTTAAATTTTTTTAATAAAATAAAATCAATGTAAACTAGTATAGCTGATAATTCTAAATACATAACGAACGATTTTTTGACTTATGCTTTGACTTTGACTTTTTAATGATTCGAAGGAACTGTAAATTTATTTCTCACAAAACCTATGATAATAGCAATAAATGAGGCAATAATAGCCGCTAATAAGTTGAATACAAATATAAAAATTATAATATTATATCTGGTTTGAAAATTGGGAATTTATAAAGTTGAAAATTTGCTACTTGTTTTTGTTTTTTTGGCGAAACTCGACCAAGATGCATAGTCTGGCCCATACTCTGCAAAACGATTTCGACAATAACGACGACAGCGACAGTGCTCCGATATATTCAGCTAAACCACACTCTAAAATCATCGTGTGTCGTAGTAGAATGTATGATGTCAATTGTCATAAGTAATATTATTTTCAAACTATCGTGGTTAGTACATAACTATATATATTTACACAGGTCCTTATTACATAATTACCTTTAATGTGTTTTCCCGACGTTTCGGCTATGTTACGATAGGAAATTTTATTTATTTATTTGGAACTAAAACAACAATAGCACATTAAAAGTAGAAAACGATGACATTTGCAGAAGTATAAATACTGTGTCGCAAACATCAACGCCCTCCTCCGAAGGTAGGGCACAGCACAGTTCCAATTATTATAAAAATTACATTTTATAGAATGTGTGTATAATGTATGTATGTATATTATGTGTGTGTGTGTGTGTGTGTGTGAGAGAGATTTTCTGAGAGGGAGTCTAAATCATTGTGTGATTGTGCTTACTTAAAAGCAACAATAAGGTCTTCAGTGTCATCATAAGATAACAATTTTAGCCATTCATGACATTTAAATGGTAATTACGTGATAAAGACCCAAGTAAAAATCTATAGTCAATAGTTAGTCGGTCTTTCTATCTTTCAAATTATTGTCGGAAACGATGTGACGTTTTTTATATCGTTGATTGTTTTTAAGAGTGAACATCTGAACATCCAGTTCCAGTTATCGAGAGTGGTCGTAATACACCTTATACATTGGCACACAGCCAACTACAATGTTCAGACAGGGACTATTATGTGGATTGTACACTAGACATTTCTAAATGTCGCTTACATCATTGTTAGCGGTTGTAACAAACTATAAAAAAAATATTACTGCGACACTATAAAAAACCGCCCAAGTGCGTGTCGGGCTACGCGCGTAGGGTTCCGTAGTTTACACAGCTAACAACGTTGTCTAATTCATTTTCAATGGTGTTTGTACTTTTGTATTGATTTTTCAATAAGTTCATTTTATGAATTGGTCGACTATTACTGAAGACTACGAAACCCAAAAAACAAGAAAATTATTATCCTCTTTGGCCCACGCAGTAAAGAAAGAACTTAAATCTTTATTATGTACGTAGGTACCTGTCATTATGTTATTTTTAATAATATAATATTTTTAATCATTTTTAAACCACCCAAACAAAAAAAAAAAAAAATCAGTAAAGCCGTTTTTGAGTTTTAACGAGACTAATGAACAGCAATTCATTTTATTCACAGAGAAAAGATTATTTTTCTAAATGTTTATATTATTATTGTGTCTTCTGGCTGAGTTTGTCAAATAAATTTATTTTATTTTTAATTTTTCTTCGCTCTTCTAAATAAGGCATTATTTGTTAACAAACAAAACGTATTTTAAAACACTTCGCGTTTGCTTTGATGCTTTTAAATTCTTATCCGAAAATGACAAGCTATTAAGCTTAAACATTTAGATTTTGACGTTCCTCTTAGTTTGTTTCGTAAGCTTTTAACTGATTTGACATATCCTGCGGAAAATAAGATATTTATTTATGTATTTAAGTATGTACTTATGTAAAGGACATGGTCGTTAAAATAGGATACTTATAATGTATTTAAGTATTAAAAAAAATAATTAAATAGGATCATGATTGTAATCACAAGTACGGTAGATACCCTCTAAGATCTCCACGCGCTCTGATCCTTGAAGATAAAAGGGTTAGTCAGAGTGCTATTCTTATTATGAATCCTTATATAACTCCTATTATTATTAAGGCGATACTTGAAATTTTTTACTTTTTGTATGTTCTGAATTTACCCGGATAAGACGGAAAAATTGCTAAAACTACAATATCTTGAAAACCATCCAATTTAAAAAGAAACCGTCTGTAATTTATTTAGCTAGTGTGATTATCTAACGAATTATATAAAAATGAACTGGTTAGCTATTCATAGTTTTGATTAAAAATGAAACTAGGGTTTTTGAAGAGCCAACTTTGGGAAATAAATCTATCGAGAAAAGTTTCACCAATCGTGTTGCTATCTGTAATTTATCTAGATTATATCCGTAAGTTATCTTTGTCGTAAAAAACAAAACTTTATGTTTTGCGGTTATTGAGAAAAAACGATTCTGCATTCTTCAAAAACATTTATTACTCCTCTTAAGAATAGAATCTGTGAAATTGTACCGAGTTATACAGAAAGCACTTTTACCAAAATTGAGTTGCACAGCCATACGTTTTTGGATATCGCGAATTTTTGTACAACCATGTCGATATCTCAATAATTATAAACATAAATAGAATATTACTTCTCAAGAAGCCTTGAGTTTGCGACATTGGAACTTATAAATGTATTATGACGTCTATGCTGGTACTGGGGCCGTACCACAAGCACAAAAGTAATATCAAAACAATATACACACAATTCGAAAGTGACTACGTAAAACGAAGTACACAAACTCATATAGCGTTGTCACTTTCGCAACGCGAGTAATATTGTTTTGATAAAATTTTAGGGCCTTGTGGTATGGTCCCTTGTCATTGCTTAGTGGTTGGCTTAGTCTATGTACTTACGTGAATTACAATGCATAATATGTTACATAGGATTGTGATTTATATGCCATCAATTGACGTGCTTCAATGTTTATTTGATCTACATCAATTTATCAATACTAATACAATTAAAAATATATGATAATGTTTTAGTATTGCATTAGTTTTATTTTTATATTATTACTAATTTATTTTCAAGAATTATTTTTTTATTTTTTATTTATTATTATTATTATTTATTTTTATTATTATTTATTTTTTATTTTCAAGAATTAAAAATATATGATAATGTTTTAGTATTGCATTAGTTTTATTTTTATATTATTACTAATTTATTTTCAAGAATTTTTTTGTAATGTGTCAGTCAGCTATGAGCCTGGATCGCTCGAAATATTTTATTTTATTGATTTAGTTATAAAACGCCTACAGTCACATATAAATAGGTATAATAATTTAGCTTTGTTTTTCTTATAAGTAAATTTGGAATTCTTATTAGAAAATAAACATAATAACTATATTTTTTATAATGTGAAGTATTTTTTTTACGACTTCGATGGCTTTGTGCGATTGCCCAACTGAGATAAAAATTGCGATTCAAAGAATTTGATACCTGTGGTAGGACAAACTTTAGGTACATGTATAAGTATAGGTACTTACTTAAATTTCATTTTATAGTGTTTGATATTCACACACGACACAGGGATTCCTAGTGTTTGACTGTACGTCGCTGATTCTGACGTGATACATGACGTTAGATGTTATTTAAAATAAGACATTTTCAAGTTTATTTGTGAATATTAGCTTGAAAAGTTTTATTTATTGTTAAATAATAACTAGAGATGAAATATAAAGAAAACTTACATGGATTAAGCTATTACCAACGTTATATTATTGTTTTTACTAAATCTACTACATATATTTTTTTTAATCCTATTTGTTTGTTAGTTTTAAAAAACGAAAGGTAACGTGTTCCGCTAAATTCTAATAAATTTATGAGAACTCTATAAAAACTAGGCTATAGATATTTTTGTTTTGGATAAAATATAAATATGGCGACTGAAAAAATAATAAAATGGATACTAGAACTGAATTGGCGAAGTAGTGTTTATTTTTTTATACTCGTTACAAACGTGACATGTTTTTTGCAGTATTTTTTAGGTTTTTCAATTAGATGCCCTAAAAGTCATTGAAATCGCATTCCGTTTACTCAATTGCAGGTTTTGGTGAAGGGGTTTTTGAAACACTTACTAAATTATTAAAACACAACACATTATCTAATAATAACACAATAATCCGCATACAAAGTCTGTGCACGTCACGGGAAAATCAATAATTTTTGCACCACGCTCTCTACACATCGTAACTTAAACACATTACCGATAAATCCACGGAACATTTAGCATTGCACATAACTTTACCGAGTTACCGGGTTAGGGTTTTGTAGATTTATTTTTTATAGTTACATAATAATGTGGATGAATTTTTGTGTTTTTAGTGCGGCGGGCTACTCGCGGCGGTCGCGATCTCTCGAGATCTCTCGGGTGTTTCCGTGTGGGGGTGGAATAGTGAGTCATTACCCTTAGGGGTGGGTTTGCGTTCCGTTCTACGCGTTACGAAGCCCATTGAAACTATTGTTAATGCTGGAGTTTTTTTATTTTATTGTGCAATTGTTGTAAATTTAGAAACGTTTTTTATTAAAATCTTTTTTTATATTGAAATAATCATTATACCAACCAAATATAATGTTGTGTTTCGTAAAATTTAACGTTTTACAGCAAGTAATTTATCTAGGAATACCTAAAGCTGATATTATGTCCATTATTATTATGTCATTATTTATACATAAGGTCATATACTTTATAGTATAGACATAGACATTCTAGACTTAGGCAGTAATTAAGACTTAGTTAAAATGAATTTTAAACATTTACATTTACCTTAGGTATGAATAAATGTTATAAGGTACCTAACCTACCTAGGCTACCTACCTTCGGGTGTATTAAACGATAATGGTCTATAAAATCAATAGACTAAGTATAAACTTAAACTATTCCTAACTTATAACTTATTATTTCTCCAACTACCTACCTACCAGGTTTATTATTAAGATAAAAAGATTAAGTAAAGTGTAAAGAACTAAGTATTTAAGTAAGTTTTGAATAAAATTAAAAACCTTTGGATAAAAAAAGAATAATTGTTTCTCATGCTCGACCATTGTTTTGATGTACGTAATGAATGTAAATTAAATTAACATTGAATTTACTGCAACGTAAGTAATTCGATGCTTATTAATTAGAATCCAACTTTGACTTCAGAAGCGCTATACAGTTTATTAACATACCTACTGAGTTTTTTAGATTTAAATTTAGTAAGTGTAATACAAATATTTTCTTAGCATGACGAAATCATTATAAGCTTCTAAAGATATTTAAATACATATCTATGTAGATAAGTACCTTACTAGTTTTTTTTAATGCCCAAACTGGTGTTGTTAATGACACCTACTTACACTTGGAGAGATACATACCTACTTAGGGCCTGTTTCATCATCTTCAAGTAAAGTGGTGATTAGTTACTTTCCAGTCTAAATTAATGTATGAAAGAGTCAAAACTATCAAATCTCAAATGGTACGTTCGTTTTTGGTAATCGCCGAGTTGGACTAGGACTTTACTTGAAGATGGTGAAACAGGCCCTTAATATAATATAATAATAAGCTATATTCATCACACAAATATTTGCCTTGGGTGGGAATCGAACTCACAACCTACAGCGCAGAAGACAGAGTTACCTACTACCAACTGAGCTGTGAAGCTTTTCAAGATTAGAGATAACATAGACTAGATAACGACACTTAGATCTTTTTAGACAGCATGTTTTTTTATACTTAGTTATTCATTCAACTATTATGATGGTATAAAAAACAATGTTCATTATCATTAGTCAGTTTAGTTACTTTTCTTTTAAAGAAAAACGAGAAATGTTGACGACCAATGATATTTAATCTATTGTATTATTATTTCAGGGGCCCTCCTAATTTTCATTGCTATTTGTGTTTTCTACAAGCGTCAACGTAAAACGGTAAGATTTAAAACTAATTATGTTCATATCTAAGTACCTACCTAGATTATTGACGGTGTGTCCAACACCAAATATACCTAGCTTACAACTTTTCTACATATAGTTTACATTAAAGTTAAATTGAAAGCATAGATAAACTCAAATTAATATAGGTATAATATATCTATGAATACATAGGTTAGGTACCTATATATTATATTCTATTAGTAAATTACTTTCCTGGTTACAAACTAAAAAAGATACACTTTTTTTGTATGAAATGCGAATATATTTCGTTCCGCGGACCGACTTTTAAATAAAATAAAATATTAACCTTTTATTATCACATAATTTAACATTAGGTACATGCATTTATTAATTTTTACATATAACTAAATTAGTATTTTAATCAGTTAAATAATTTATTACGTAGAATAAGCTTTTTTATTTATTTTTTGTTAACCTAAATATGTGGTCAACTTATATAAAAACATTATGTAACTTTCTTTTACTGATGATGTAGGTACAGACCTACGATTATTTTTTTAATTTAGATGTAATTTAGTTAAAATAACCAAATAACAAAAGAATTTACCCACAGATCAAAAATGAACAACGAAGTGAACAAGTAAGTACCTATTCGACGAGCATTAATGAATTTATATTTATTTTTACACCAATATTAAAATACTAGTATTTAATTTATATGCTTACTGGCTTATACCCGCGACTTCGTCTGTCTAAAATTATGTCTGTTCCAAGACTTTAAATTATCTCTATTTAAGTAATATTTAACGACTTGGACCAGCGCAGCGCAGCGGTTTGGCCGTGGTAACGTCGTAGACAGACAGACAGTTACTTTCGCATTTGGAATATTAGTATACAACGTGATACAAAATAAAATACCCCGTAAAAACATAATTAATTATAAGTCAACCCTAGTAAGCTGTCATGTCAGGGAACCAGATTATTTAATAGAAAGGCCTACGTACCTATTTTACCTAATCATTGTCTACTTTATATAATAATAATAATAGTAATATAATAATAGTTTTTCTATTTTTCATTCATAAATGTGTTTTTTTTGCGTTAGGTACTACGGTTCTTATATATTGAGAATGGACTCTTATAAGGCCGCATTTAACCTCCTTTCGACTTTTCGGGTAGTTTTGTAACACCTATAGAAGTAAAATAACAACGAATTTACCCACAGATTAATAATGGACAACGAGTTCAAACAAGTGACCGATGAGCGATATGAAATAATCATGACACGCTACGCAAAATTCCAAGCAGCCATGGACCATTCTGATTTAAAAGTAGTTAAAGTTTTTGATAAACTTAAACAGAAGCAAATAGACGAGCTGAACCTCATCAGAGAAGTTAGCAAGGACTTGCAGAAGAAGAAAGAAGAAGACATGAATAAGGCCTCGGTAATTTATTTGTACTTTTCCCACATCGCCTTCTACCCCAGTAAAGCTTGTACTGTGGGAACTAGATAACTGATAGAATACTTATATACCTACCTACTTTTTGTAAATACATACATGTGTAACATAAACACCCAGACACAGAACCAACATCTATATTCATCACACAAATGTTTGTCACGGATGGAAATTGAACCCACAATCTACAGCGCAGAAGGCAGTTACTACCAAGCTGAGGCGTTTTCATTCTTTTCTTGTTGTTGCATAAACTCGTTTTACAACTGCCCTCTAGCGGGGAGTAGCGCTAATATTGGGAATCAATAAAATACCAAGAACAAAAGCTACTTTGCATAAATAAAACATTAAAAGTCGTAATTAAAATACTACAGGTAACACTTGAGGTATATAACAATAGGTATATTGTTTCTATTGTAATTTTCCATTGTCTTCATACGTAAAACCAGTTTTATTATTATTTCTTGTGGTTTAGCGCCATCTTTCAGCAATTCGTATATGAACTATTTGTTTTGGATACTTTCAAGTAATTAAAGTAAACCTTGTTACGACTTTTAAATAAAACATTGTAAATCGTAATTAAAATAGTCCAGTAGCTACCTTATTTTTCATATTGTGGTTTTTCATTGTCTGAAAAACAATTTTATAATTATTTCATAAGGTTTAGCGCCATCTATTGGCAATGTGCATAATCATGATTGGTTGGGATTTGGGATATCATTTTTAATATCAATTTATTATTTTTACAGCAAGAAGAAGATTCCAAGGCAGAAGTCAAAGAGACGGAAGCCACAGAGGCAGAAACTAAAACAGAAGAGAAAAAAGATTAAAATTCTTCTTAGCTATATCTACATATATAAATTACTTAGAAAAATTATAAATATGTAGGTAATTTGGTAAATAAATAAAAAAATTGTAATAAAGCTTTTCAAGACATACCATAACCAAATTTTTTTACGGTTTATGTTTGAAACTACATTCCTACTTAACTTACACCATTGTAACATAAAGTTTTATACAATTTGAATTTAATAACATGACAAAAATAAAATACCTAGTATGAGTTACATACTAGATAGTTAGGATCCTTCTAATAAGTGATATACATTTATGTCTATGAAATCCCTATGAAATAGTCTTTTTAGGAAAATCACCTACACACAGCTGTTAATATTAATCTGAAGTAAATTCTTTCACCATTTGATTGCTACATTATCTCTGAATAATATAGGCTATATTATTACTAGAATTAAATAGGGATCCCTAATAAAACTTCAATAATGTAAGCCAAGGTATAAAAAAATTATTGCACCCGTGCAATGCTGGGCTGAAGTGCTAGATGTGATATAGAAATTTCAATTTAATTTATATCTTGATTGACAAAATAAAAAGAAAAGATAGCATAAAAAAGTATATTTCATAATAATTACATGATACACTGCTTACAATAAACTTAAATCTAAGAATTATCTGTCATCACATCCTCATCATCGTCTTCCGGTTCAGCCAAATCCGGATGAACAACCCTAATGTGTAAATTCAAGTTTATTTTCACAATAAAACTCTTTCCGCAAGTCATACATTTGTACGGCCTTTTAACATCGTCCTCGTGTACCGCGGGGTGAGCACGGGTCATATGCGTTCGCAGTAGCGATGAGTGCAAAGTGCGATCACATTGGTTGCACTTCACAAGGCAGTCAATAGGCTGGCCTTCGTGGGTCTGCCGATGCTTCTCCATCGTTATCTTGGAGACGAAGAGCTTTTGACAGAGATCACATTTGAAGTTCTTGACTTTAGTATGTTTCTTCATGTGGATTTTAAGACAGTTCTTTGTTGGGAACATGTCATCGCATTTCGAGCATTTGAACTTCTTTATATCGTTATGTAGCTGCATGTGAAGTTTTAAGTATGCTTGACCAGTAAAGCTTTTAAGACAGATCTCACAGTTGATTGTGCTTGTGGCAGAGTGCGTTTGCATGTGGCTCTTCAGGAACTGTGCAGCAACGAAGCTGCGATCACAAATCTCACATATGTACTTTTTGGAGGCATTTCCATCGTGCTTACTCTTATGTATATCAAGATGGTATTGAGAGTTGACTTTTACATCACATTTGTCACATTTAAATTTGCGACGTTTCTTCGGGCCTGACTTAGTCGTCGGCTGGGGTTCCGGGTCCATAGGGGGCTCGTCTTTCTCCCCGCCATGGAACTTCTTGTGCAGCATCAAAAACTCCAACCCCTCAAAAGTCATTTCACAAACATCGCAACGATACCTCTTGAGAATCCTATCAGTATCTCCGTTGTATTGTTCAGCCATTTTCTCGTGTTTAACTGATTTGTCGCTTGTCGCCGGTTCCATCATACTTTTCATCCAGTGGTCCTGAATTCCTATTCCCGATTTGGTCTCCATTGAGGACGCCTAGGGACGCATCTTGCCACCGCGATATTGATCTATATTTCGCGGTGTTAAAGGTAATATTCGCGTACTAACAGTTCTGTAGCGGCGGTAAACACTAATCGAGCATTGTTTACGCGTTTTACAGTCGAATTTCACGCAATAATTGTCCGGCTAACACAAAGGGAGCCTTGTTACGCTACCATAAATTCCAAAAGAGAAGCGATGCGCGTTGCTTTTTTTCGGGCGGTTCAATGACAGCACAGACAGTGTTTTTCTTTTGTTGACACGCAATTTGTTACCAGGCTGAAAAAAAAAGAATTGTACATAATCGAAATAAGGTACAGTGAGTTCCTTTAATATATTAGTCGCGTTCTCGCGTTCAAATAATATTACTTACAATCAAAATTGAGCTTTATAGGATTTTTAGTCTGTGGACTTCTTTTCCTTGAACAAAAACGTCAAAAGTCAATCGTTTACTTATTTTTATTGTCAAACAAAAGCCAGTCTCAAACAAAAGCCATAAAAAAGAAACAGCTGTTTGTGTTTATTTCGATTTGTTTTTGTAATAATTAGCAACGAGTTCAGTGATTGCTGTTACCAAACAAAATACAATATCATCATGAACTCAAAATACAGTAATAACCGGACTTTAGTCCCTTTAAATCAAGAACCTTTGAATTATGTACCTCCTCTGATTAAAAGTGAATTTGTTGATCCCAGAATCCCATCAGCAGCTACATCATCAAATGCATTTATATTACCAACTAATAACATTCAAAATGAATTTGAAGTTAATTCATCATGGCCTAATAATACACACTTCTTTGTGAAGAAAGAAGCTTTAGCAGAATCGGCGCCAACAATAAAATTTGAATGCAATGATTATTATTTCAATCAAAAATACACAGCCATGAAGCCTGAAATTCCAGTAAAAATGGAGCAGAAAGATATTCCATCCATTGTAAGTATTAAAATGTTTTTACAAAATTCTTAGGGTACTTCAAAAAGATAAACTTAAATTATTTTTTTATGTAGTATGGTAAAATTTTTATGGATGTTAAAAATACATTTTTTAATATATTATTATCATTTTTAGGGTTCCGTACCCAAAGGGTAAAAACAGGACCCTATTACTAAGACTTTGCTGTCCGTCTGTCTGTCATAGGGCTGAATGTCATGAACCGTGAAAGCTAACCAGTTGAAATTTTCACAGTGATGTATTTCTGTTGCTGCTATAACAACAAATACTAAAAAGAGAATAAAATAAATATTTAAATGGGGCTCCCATACAACAAACGTGTTTTTTTTGCCGTTTTTTATAGATAATGGTGCGGAACCCTTCATGCGCGAGTCCGACTCGCACTTGGCCGGTTTTTAATTATTATAATTTATAAGGTAATGCATATGTGTCAAAAGTGTAAAACATATCATAATTATTTGGTTACATGTGTTTATGATGTTATTAAATAGATATATAATAAATCTTTATTAATTTACATAATAATAAAACATTAACTATTAATATCTAATTGTAGGTAACAATTTACACTATGCCTGAACTAGCAAGATTATATCATATCTTAGGCGAAATAGACAAATGACTAGCCTCTTTAGATTAAACAATACATTAGGCACATGCCATTTAGATGCTATTTAATTTGCAGTAGTTAGCATTCCATACGTGACAGGTTGCAAGCCCAATGTTGCTTATATGAATACTAACTGGTTTCCTCACAATGTTTTCCTTTTTCACTTTCAAAACTTTCGTGAGTTGTACTACACATTATTACAACAACGGGAAATTACTCACGTAAATGATAAATTGTCAATGAGGACACCGACAATGTTTCGATTCATCTAGAGAATCTTCTTCAGGGTGAGTGGACCATAACGCGCGCGCTACCCGTTGTTGTAATAATGAATGTTTATGTTTTCCTTCACCGTTTTAAGCATTAAAAGCACATATATATACATTTTTTTATATGAAAATCCATAGGTTTCTACAGACGATTTTTAAATTTAATGTAAATGTATCTTCAACTCAGCCAACATATTTACAATACTAGTTTGATAATTTAAATTACAGAAACTATGGAATATGCCATCGCCAATATGTAAATCGGTACCAGGAGAGATAAAGACATTTTACATATGCTGCAACAATAAGTTTGATAATAAATATCAACACTTTCATCATATGCTTGGTCATATGGAAGAAGAAATTAGCCACATGGAAAAAAATATTAAATGGTACATCCTAATCTATAATATAAAAATCAATGCCACTTTTCGTTGTAATTTTATAACTCAAGAACGGGCTCACCTATCCAAACCAAATGTTAGTGAAATTTGAACGTCTGTCGCGTGTCTACTAGTATATAGGTACTTAAAATCACGCCTGTTTCCAGAGGGGTAGGCAGAAACCGCGGCTTTCCACTTGCTACGATCCTGACATACTTCTTTTGTTTCATTCACTCTCATCACATTCGTCATGCATGCTCGTCGGCTTAGAGTACTCTTGACCTGGCCTTTTTTCAAAACGTCACCAACTTACTTAACTACTAACTTTAACTTTACTTTAACCTTTAACTTACTAGCGAACTTTGTACCGCTTTAGAACTTTTAAGTTGTGGGTTCTATGCCCACCCAGGGTAAATATTTGTGTGTTAAACATAGATGTTTGTTCTGTGTCTGGGTTATAATATATTTTTAATATGTATTTAATAAAGAAAGTAAATAAGTTTTCTATCAGTAATCTGGTTCCCATTGTACAAGCTTTACTAAGTTTGGGTTAAATTTATTTAAATTCATTTAAATCATTGAAACTTGACAAGAATGCAAAGTTTCTACACAATCGAAGTATTTACTAAGGAGTTCTATTGTGTCTTTTGAACAGTTCCTGACTCCATAATCAGATCAGCTCGTTGTCACCATATTATTGCATTGTCATGTAGGCAACATTTCAGCTTGATCGGTTGGGGGATAACTGCTTCAAAATTGAGTTGCAAGTTTCCACCATGTTTGATATGTTACATACATTCATACATACATTGCAAGTTTAAATAAAAGCTTCTAAAATCCATATTAATGTTGAATAATTATGCAAGCACCTATGATAATATAGTGAACTGATTTTGATGATTTTCATTATAATGTTTTTCTATTGTGTAGAAAATAGACCCAAGGTGGTCACATTTTAATTTTATTCATGTAGGTCTAATATTTCCTTTATAAAACTTAAAAAACAATATTGTCTCAAAATTTTTGGATTGGTCTAAACATTTAAGGATTTCTATTCAATTATTCTTTTTTCTTTTCAGGGGGAGAATTAAATGTCACCACTGTGACATTTTCTTCAAAACTGAAAATGATATGATAAGGCACAAGTCTCAACACATTGGGTTCACATGTATGTCCTGTTTGCAGACATTTGTGACAAAACGCTTTTTGGTGAGTTTTAAAAACGCCCGTCTGTCCGTCTGTCCTTCTGTCCGTCTGTCCGTATGTCCGTAAGTCCGTCTGTCCGTCTGTCTGTTACAGATTATGTATTTCTGTTGCCGCTATAATAAAAAATACTAAAAACCGGCCAAGTGCAAGTCGGACTATTGAATATATAAATAAATTATTATTATTATTATTATTACAGATACAACACTTGAAAACTGTTCACAATTATAAAGCTACAAAAAAAAGTATCTATTTCAATAAAGTCTTGCAATGGCACAGGAATATTTGGGACAATAAATCCAAAATTTTGAAGAATGATATGTAAGTTTTATTATATATTTTAGATAATATTTACAAGCTAACCAGGCGAACTTTGTATCGCTTTAGAATTAGCATTGTGTTGAATGTTTTAATACTTATTTTTATTATCTTAATCCGGACGAAGACAATTCCAAAAACACAAAATAATAAAAATTGGTCCAGCCGTTCTTGAGTTATAAATCGTGTAATGACGACTTTGTTTTATATCTATAGATTTTAATTTTAATCTAACTAGCTTTAAACAAGTAATTTATTGATCATACTACATAAATAAATATAAATATTAGTGGACATTTTACACAGAGTCATCTAGCCCCAAACTAAGCAAAGCTTTCACTATGGGAACCAGATTTAATAATAGTATATGTATTTTTTTTTTGTAATCACTACATAGTATAAAGCAAAGTCGCTTTCCGCTTCCCGCGTCTGTATGTATGTATGTTTGCTTATATCTTTAAAACTACACAACGGATTTTGATGCGGTTTTTTTAATAGATAGAGTGATTCAGGAGGAAGGTTTATATGTATTAAACCCGTGCGAAGCCGGGGCGGGTCGCTAGTTACATTATAAAACTTACTTGTAAAACCTAGACATAGAACAAACATCTGTGTTCATCACACAAATGTTTGTCCTTGGTGGGAACCAAACCCTAACTAAACTAACCTACCTATACCGCAGAAGGCAGTCAATAATACTTAATAATTATTTAATTCTAAATTAGTCTAATTATGTTTTAGTGATAGTTTTAAAATTTAGTTAGTTTTAGTAATTTTTCTTTTATATTTTAGCATATTTACATCTAACTAATTTATATTTTGAAAAAAAAATCATCAATGCCTACATTTGTCACTAGAGTTTAGGCTAATTTAGATTCTAATATTAACAGAATAAGATTGATCAAAATTTTATTTGATAAACTAATTTTATTTTTATATCTATATTTTTCTTGTTGCAGAACTAAATTAGATGAAGAAATGACATTAAAAAGGTCGTCAGATATTAAGATTGAACAGATGATTGAACCAAAACTTGAGCCAAAAATTGAGCCAGAAATTGAGCCTAAAATTGAGCCAGAAATTGAGCCAAAAGTTGAGCCAATATTTTCAACAGATGAAGAGACTCAAATAATTTCAGAATTCAAAACAGATATCAAAATTTAAATTTACTTTTTTCAAATGTTAAATTCGTACTTTTTAACCGACGAAAAAGAGGAAGTTATTAATTTTAAATTGAAGAAAATGTATCTATCGACCAATCTAAAAGTCAAAAGACTATATTAGTTTTCTAATTTTTTGAAAAAACATAAATACATTATAAATGGGACCACTAACTTTGGACCATTCTCTACAGAATAAAAACACCGGCCAAGTGCGTGTCGGGTCACGCGCAATGTAGGGTTTCGTAGTTAATCGGATTACCAGGTAAAAGATACAGCATAAAAATATCTGCGCGTAAATAGAATAAAATAGAACCTTCTTTTTCGTCGGTTGGAAGAAAGATCTCATATCATTTACATTAAACATGATTATCATGATAATATGTTGAATGCAATACCTAATGTTAGAGAATACCTAATCTGTACACTTTTCATAGTAACTATTCACTGTTTATGCACCTATAACTACGCTTCTACGTAGGTATTGTATTGGAAGCGTAGGTATAGGTGCATAAACAGCATAAAAAGCGTAGGTATTATGGCATTCAGTACCAATAAATATTAGTATGAATATCATAACATGACATTCATGCCCCACTTGTCTTAATAAAATTCCGACCTAATAATGTCTTTTTTACAAAATAGCCTGGTTGTCTTAATAAAATTCCGACTTAATATTGTCTATGGGCTCATATTTATTTAAATTTGAAACTAGGCATTGCCAAAACTGCAAGGCTATTTTGTAAAAATATTATTGTCTATGGTCACATTATTACAGTCATCTTTGTTACCCGACTGCGCAAGAAGGAGAGGAGGGTAATTTTAGTCGAGCGTATGTATGTCCACTTTAGCACGCTTTAAGCCCAAACGACTAACGACTTGATGGATTACAGCAAGGTGTTGTTAGATTCGTCTCAATTGTGAGAGTGACATATTAAGCTATACAGGGTGTCCAAGAACCTGGCGTCCAACTGGATTCCCACGATGCCCCAAGTTCTAACAGTACTCAGAAAAATATTTTAAAAAATCCACCCCATGTACTTACAGAATTATACCGATTTCAAAAAAAAAGGGGAAATGAGCACCCTGTGACATACTTTTGAATGCTGTGACTGCTAATGCTGATAATTTCGATATTTCTTGGAGGTTTTGTAATCTAGGGTATTGCTGTGTCTAAATAGAATGTAAAAATAAAGTACTTATTGTACCATTTTAAAATAAAATATTATTTTAACTAAAGGTGATATGGAAAAGTATTGAATTTCGCAACTTTGACCGACTGTAGTGTAAAAAAAATGTACCAAAATAGTATGGCAAGTGACGTCAAATTTTGACGCGTTTATTCCTCTTTTTAAAAAGGTATAATACTTACACATTAATTTGAAAAAAAAAATTTTGATAATATTTTTACTCAACAACCCAATTTTTACGATGTCTTACAGAATTCTTAGAAAGAAAAATTTACGACGAATTGAATCTAACCTCTAAAGAATTACTATTGTGTGCTCATAAAAATAACAACAGGCCTCTCAAAAAACAGGTTAGACCGTAAGGGACGGTATGTGCATGCATCTCACCATAGTGATTCGTTATTACAACAGGAGGGAGCAAGACAGAAACTATCTTTGCGATTTGCTGGTTCTTCTTTATGGTACCCCATTATTCAGGTAAGAGTGAGGGAGAAAAAGGTTTAGGTTACGTCAGTACGGTCAGTACGCGTCACTGCCTCCTGCCGTTACTACGCACCTCTCTCTTATTGTTACCATTGATCACGTACTACGATTTAAAGCTTTGTTTATTGGACTCGATTACTCTTTGTGCTCTGGACTTTGAAACGAACTCTTTACGACGACCTTTGCCTGTGTTTGGACAGTTTGTGTTTTGTGTGTGCTACCATGGCGACCTACACTCCGCAAGAATACGCAAATATGCACTACATTTATGGAGAATGTAGAGGTAATGGACGAGCTGCAGCGAGACTTTACAGAGAAAGGTATCCGAGGGCTACGCGATATCCCGACCATCGAGTTTTCATTAATGTGCACAGATCACTATGTGACGGGCGGTTCCCCAATCAAGTAGCTGGTGAAGGACGACCCGTAAATGACTTCATACGCGATGAAGTTTTAGAGGCGGTGTCGGCAAATCCAAGCATCTCTGTGCGAGGAATAGAAGCTGATACGGGGATACCGAAGAGCACAGCACACAGTATTCTCCAAAAAGAAGAATATCATCCGTACCACGTACAGCGAGTGCAAAGTCTTTTACCTCGAGACTATCCGAGCCGAGTCGCGTTTTGTGAAACAATCCTGCAAAAACATCGAGAAGACGAAAACTTTATCGACAAAATTTTGTGGTCAGATGAATCAACATTTAAGAAGGATGGCTACATGAACCTACACAACTTGCACGAGTGGCATGTGGAAAATCCGCACTTGATGCGAGAAGATAGATCCCAGTACCGGTTCAAAGTGAACATGTGGACCGGTATTCTCTGTGGGAATATTATTGGTCCATTTGAGATGCCCGAGAATTTGACTGGCGAATCATATTTAAATTTTCTTCAAAATGATTTGCCAAACTTACTAGAAGAGACCCCACCAGATATGTGGTTCCAACACGACGGCTGTCCAGCACATTTTCGCGTATCCGTTAGAGAGTTTTTGGACGAGCAATACCCGAACAGGTGGATTGGGCGATCAGGAACAATCCCGTGGCCAGCCCGCTCACCTGACTTAAATCCGCTGGATTTTTTTTTCTGGGGAACTATGAAGGAGCTCGTTTATGCGAAGCCCATTAATGACATCGCTGACCTTCGTGAGAAGATAACACAAGCAGTGAAGGTGATACGTCAAAAAAGTTACTCGCGAAACATAAAGCGGTCCTTTTTAAGGAGAGTGAGAGCTTGTATTGCCGCGGGTGGTCAACATTTTGAACATTTATTGTAATAAAATATCTTTAAACTAACATTCTTTGCTTTTATTCTACTGGGAACCCATCTACCTGTGTGTATTTCCTTCTTGCTCACTCTTGGAACCGAAGTAAATAATAGTAGTAACATAACAGTTTCTAAGATAAGAAAGGGTCCGACAGTTACCGTTAGTAGGTAGGCACTTCGTAAAAATTGGGTTGTTGAGTAAAAATATTATCAAAATTTTTTTTTTCAAATTAATGTGTAAGTATTATACCTTTTTAAAAAGAGGAATAAACGCGTCAAAATTTGACGTCACTTGCCATACTATTTTGGTACATTTTTTTTACACTACAGTCGGTCAAAGTTGCGAAATTCAATACTTTTCCATATCACCTTTAGTTAAAATAATATTTTATTTTAAAATGGTACAATAAGTACTTTATTTTTACATTCTATTTAGACACAGCAATACCCTAGATTACAAAACCTCCAAGAAATATCGAAATTATCAGCATTAGCAGTGACAGCATTCAAAAGTATGTCACAGGGTGCTCATTTCCCCTTTTTTTTTGAAATCAGTATAATTCTGTAAGTACATGGGGTGGATTTTTTAAAATATTTTTCTGAGTACTGTTAGAACTTGGGGCATCGTGGGAATCCAGTTGGACGCCAGGTTCTTGGACACCCTGTATATTTTTAAAATATGGCGCTCCCCTCTCACAGAAGGGGTGCATATCATAACACTTTTATTGTTAATTATTTTTTAGCAGTCGGGTTTTATGATTTTATATTTTTTTTTATCTTGTTGAAATTCCGGCATGCTTAATGTTGTCTATGGTCCCATATTAAGGACATCTTTGTTGTTAGTTCAAGAATAACTCTAGGAGTAGATGTGCATCTGTAACCAGTCATGACTTTTATTTTACTTTATCCATGAAGTTGTAAATATAAAAATTGTGCCACCTAACTGTCTGTGTAACTGTCACATTGTGACAATCCGGGACACATTCTCATTTTATATCATTCCCTAGTTCATAAGATTAAACCTTTTTTATCTACTTACACAAAAAGAAATACTTTGTAGATATATGTACATGTTTTTTTAATAAATGTTTTTGATATATTTCTTATTCTTTGATTTGGTTACATGCACAATGCATGTCAAAGTCCTTGACCAAGACTCTTGTCTACTGTACGACTGTAATCCCCAAGTACCTACGTTAGACATACACTCAGATCTCAAAGCGCTTAGATCCTTTGAAGATGTCTGTTGGTACCAAAATTTTAGATATTTACGTACTTATTTTATTTTATTTTATTCGGAAAACAAACAGTTTTACAATTTAAATAAAAACACATAACGAAACTAATAACCAATACAGTATGTTTGTTTGTTTGTTATCTCGGTCTATTTTGCATATTTCTTTAACACGTGCTCAAAACGGTGAAGAAAAATATTGTGAGAAAACCAGAAGAACGGCGACGGGCTTACAACTTGTCACGCACATAGCATATTTTATATTGTAACGTATGGAATGCTAACAGCTGTAAAATGTGGACATGTGCCAAATTTTAATGTAATGTTTGGACTGGACGTGCCTCTGACTCTGACCCTCATTAGATCTGATTCTATTATATTCTAATGTTATACAGCGAACCCACTCCAATCGTCCTTCAATCCAACCTATCCTTGTAGTCTTAGAAGGATGATGTCTAAACGTGATCGCGCCAAACGCATTTTTAAGAAGTTTCCCTCTGACAAGAACCTTACTACTTACAAAAAGCTACGTAACCGTTGCAGTCGTATGTGTAGAGATGCCAAAAAGCACCACATTCATAATTCCATCCAAAACTCTAGCCCCTCTCAAATGTGGAATTTTTTTAAATCACTTGGGTTGTGCAATGGGCCTAGCGGCTCTCCTGTTTCTTTTGATTTAAACGCTATTAACTCTCATTTTTCTAAATCTCCTCTCTTTATTGATAATAGAGTTAAAATGTCTACTATTAACAAACTTTCTCTTGTACCTTTACCTAATTGTCCCCCGTTTAGCTTTAATGAGGTTGCTGAGGAGGATATACTGAAATTTCTAAGTGCCATTTCCACTAAAGCTGTAGGTACGGATGGCATTAGCATCCAAATGTTGAAGCTTCTATCCTTAGAGCTCACTCCTGCAATCTCCCATATCATTATTTTTTCTCTTGAGATGAGCTCTTTCCCAGCCTCCTTTAAGTCTGCACTCTTTTAAAGCAAAAGTAAAAGAGCACTATTTGTCATTGTAAATCCAATTTATGTTTGTTTTGGTTTATCATATATATATATATATATTATAATATATAAACATACATAAATATGATAAACCAAAACAAACATAAATTGGATTTACAATGACAAATAGTGCTCTTTTACTTTTGCTTTAAAAGAGTTAAGCGATTGACAGTTGCGAATAGTACTAAAGAAGTGGACATACATACGCTCGACTAAAATTACCCTCCTCTCCTTCTTGCGCAGTCGGGTAACAAAGATGACTGTAATAATGTGACCATAGACAATAATATTTTTACAAAATAGCCTTGCAGTTTTGGCAATGCCTAGTTTCAAATTTAAATAAATATGAGCCCATAGACAATATTAAGTCGGAATTTTATTAAGACAACCAGGCTATTTTGTAAAAAAGACATTATTATGTCGGAATTTTATTAAGACAAGTGGGGCATGAATGTCATGTTATGATATTCATACTAATATATATTGGTACTGAATGCCATAATACCTACGCTTTTTATGCTGTTTATGCACCTATACCTACGCTTCCAATACAATACCTACGCACAAGCGTAGATATAGGTGCATAAACAGTAAATAGTTACTATGAAAAGTGTACAGATTGCTACCACTCATCGACTATGCTGATGTCTGCTTCCTTGATGCCTCGGAGGAACTTGTTAACAAGTTGGAGCGTCTACAAAACCTATGCATTCGTTTTATCTTTGGTTTGCGTAAGTTTGACCATGTGTCAGAGTTCAGATCTCAGCTGAGGTGGCTTCCTATTCGTCGTCGTCGTGATCTACACATATTGTCTTTTCTCTTCTACATCCTTAATAATCCTTTATCCCCCCCTTACCTGCGTGAGCGTTTTGATTATCTTGTTCCTCGTGGTATGCCATGCAGGTCTTCTATGTCCCTTCTCCTTAAAACCCCCTCTCACTCTTCCAGCTGCTACAGTGAATCTTTCACTGTACATGCTGTGAAGCTGTGGAATTCCCTTCCTCTTACTATTCGCAACTGTCAATCGCTTAACTCTTTTAAAGCAAAAGTAAAAGAGCACTATTTGTCATTGTAAATCCAATTTATGTTTGTTTTGGTTTATCATATTTATGTATGTTTATATATTATAATATATATATATATACATATATCTATATTTATATATTATAATTGATTATTTTGTATAGTATAGTATGTAGTTATATATTTATTATTTGTTAGTTTATATTACATTTTCTTTTCTTTTTCATATCCACAATTGTATTATGGCCTCTCCCTAGCCTCAAAGGTTTGCTGGTAGAAAACTCTTTTAGGGTTAAGCTCGCCTTTGTACATGTTCTTTGTAATGTCATTATTGTTTATGTTTTCTGTGTACAATAAAGTATTTGAAAGGATCCCTTCATTAGCTCCTGGTGTACTCCTAACATATCCTTCAACTTGTTCATTTCCTCTTTACTTTCCCGCAACAGTTTACCATGTCCTTCCATAAGTTCCATCATTTCCATGTCATGTCTTGTCCTTTCCTCATTCGTTCCAATCCTATCCGATTTCCTAGTGATCTCTATCTCCTTTATCAGTTCCAACCCTTGTCCCTTCTCGATGTCATCTTCCGATTCCTTCAACAATTTTATCAAAAATTCCAAGCATTAATGGATTGCCATTTTAACGTCCTTCTTCATGTTTAAATTTTCATCCATTTTCTTTCGCGTTTCTTTTATTTTTCCCCGGGCCTCGACAACCTGCTTTGAGCCCAAGACTAGTTCTCTACTCTTCTGGATAGCGTTGTTGTTCAGCGGGACGGTGAACGAGGTCGCCCTCGCTCTAACCGTCGGCTTCTCCGGCTGTTTGGCAGCGGCGGTGCATGTCTGGGAAGTGCGAGCCGCTGTACTCAGCGACTCGAGCTCTCCAGACAGCCTCCGGACGATGCCCTCCTTGGCTGCAGGAGCCTTCACAGGGGCGGGGGGGTTGGACACAGCATTATCCGCGTCCTCCATTGAGGCGCGGGACGATGGAGGTGATCGAAGTGCGGCAAACATATCTAGTTTTTGGGTGCCTAAAATAAACACTAACCTAACTATTTATGCAGTGAGATTCAATATATATAATAATAGAGTATATACTATATATAAATAATAATATATAAATAATATCACAGGAAGGTGCAAGGTGTAAAGGCCTTGCTCTTTATTTCTTTTCTAATTTAATCTTATAAACGTGTCCTATACTAATAATTATACAATAAATCCCTAATAACTTTTTATTCACTAATTATACTTTACAAACTAATGTCTATTTTAAATATCGCAGTCAATTTACGTCACGTTTTTTAGCTCTCGACAAGGTGTATATAGCCTCGCCGATTGTCTTAATTCTATATGTTTATTAAAACTTGTCAAAGTATTGACTGTAGGTGTAAAAGCCTTACAGTATGTCTGAATAATCGTTTCAGCTCAGGAAAGCTCTGATTCGGTTACTAATAAATGTCGGCAGAACGCCACAAAAGTGGTGTCAGTCAGCGCGGTTCTACCGATATACCGATAATGACAATATCTCGAATCTGTAAAAAGTTACAGCCCTCACAAGAAAAGACACCGAAAATACGAGTGATTTTCCCTAAAATCTAAGATATTAAATTATCGAAGCGTCTTAAAATTTCAATATGTGTCCCTAATATGTCCTACGGTAGGCCTGTTTATGATAAGATTACTAAAACTATTTAAAGAGCAACTATTAATAAATTCCTATATGACCGATCAACTCTTCTTACCTTGGTAATGACAATATGGGTGGGGGGGCGGTCGATTTTTGAAATTTTTGTGCGTTTAACCTAGATGTTTTACTATCTACTAGAGACTACCCAAGTACCCAACCCATGCCTGGTGATACTTTGCGGAGTAGGGAAATATCTCCCACTAGCTCTGCCGGTGCACCAGAAGTGACCACTGGAAGTTCAACAACAGTTAGTGATGATGCCAGGAGAAAGTGGTCAGAAGTTGAACTTCACGAACTTATGTTCTGCTTCTTTAAAGCCAAAGTCGGAGGGGCTGGCTATATCAAACGTTTCAAGACTTTTTAAAGACCAGAACCCGGACAATCCTAAAGTCCATAAATTTACAGGAAATGAGTTAGCGAATCAAGCCAGAAATATTTTAACTCGTATAATACTGTCAACACAAGTACTAGATCAGATTAAGGATAGAGTAGAAGAATCACCAACACAAAATTTAAATGAAAATATAGATTCCACACTTGACTCAAATATTCAAACGCCACCTAGAATAACACCCACACAGACACACCCATCTATCGCTAACATCGCACGAAATTCAATCACACACACTCAACAATATCAAACGGTTACAGAATCAGATGAACAAATATCACCAGAAAATAACGCAGATCAATTAGGTGCTCCTGCTGAGGTCGTAGTAGATGAAATTAAAACCAAGATCCAATCATAATACAGTTTCTAGAGATACTAGCTGAAAAGAGATATCAGTAGAAAATAGAGAAAATTTGCCAAAACCTAACTTCAATAAACAATTTATTCAAAACCTAAATATAATTAATAATTTCTTACCTAGTCTTTTAATAACAAATACGTCTTTACGCGAAATTAATGATATCATCTATGCTTCTGCCAAAGCTTTAATGAGCAATAAGTTAAGAATTTCCTCCTCCGAGTAACTGGATACCAGGTTCTGGGTCAGGCTGACATGATCCATAGTATCCAGCTTGCATTGGATAAATCTATTATATGTCATCATTGGGACAGCCTGTGAAGCGACTGTTCAAGCTGATGGCACGATTGCGACTTCAATTAAGACACTTCGAGGATTTGAGCGCCTGGTAATCGTAAATTAGCATGTGACTTTATAAATATATTTTTTTGTAAATCTCTTATCACAATTGTTGCAACAGTATGGCTTTTTCCAACAATAATCAGCATGTATGACTTTGCAAATCTTCGATGAAATGCCTTGTCACAACTGTTCCATGAGTATAGTTTTTATTTAGTATGAAAACTCATGTGTTTTTTCAAATATTCTTTTTGATTAAATGCCTTGTCACAACTGTTGCAAGAGTATGGCTTTTCTCCAGTGTGAATTAGCATGTGTTGTTTCAAATTATGTTTTAGATTAAATGTCTTGTCACAACTGTTGCAAGAGTATGGCGTTTCTCCAGTGTGAATTAGCATGTGTCTTTTCAAATTATGTTTTAGATTAAATGCCTTGTCACAACTGTTGCAAGAGTATGGCTTTTCTCTAGTGTGAATTAGCATGTGTTGTTTCAAATTATGTTTTAGATTAAATGCCTTGTCACAACTGTTGCAAGAGTATGGCTTTTCTCCAGTGTGAATTGTCATGTGATTTCTCAAACTTATTTTATGTTTAAATGCCTTGTCACAACTGTTGCAAGAGTATGGCTTTTCTCCTGTGTGAATTAGCATGTGTTGTTTCAAATGATGTTTTAGATTAAATGCCTTGTCACAACTGTTGCATGAGTATGGCTTTTCTCCAGTGTGAATTAGCATGTGACTTTTCAAATCTTCTCTTTGATTAAATGCCTTGTCACAACTGTTGCAAGAGTATGGCTTTTCTCCAGTGTGAATTAGCATGTGTTGTTTCAAATTATGTTTTAGATTAAATGTCTTGTCACAACTGTTGCAAGAGTATGGCGTTTCTCCAGTGTGAATTAGCATGTGTCTTTTCAAATTATGTTTTAGATTAAATGCCTTGTCACAACTGTTGCAAAAGTATGGCTTTTCTCCAGTGTGAATTTGCATGTGTCTTTTCAAATTACGTATTACATTAAATGTCTTGTCACAACTGTTGCAAGAGTATGGCTTTTCTCCAGTGTGAAATAGCATGTGACTTTTAAAATCTGCTCTTCGATTAAATGCCTTGTCACAACTGTTGCAAGAGTATGGCTTTTCTCCAGTGTGAATTAGCATGTGACTTTTCAAATTATGTTTTAGATTAAATGCCTTGTCACAACTGTTGCAAGAGTATGGCTTTTCTCCAGTGTGAATTGTCATGTGATTTCTCAAACTTATTTTATGTTTAAATGCCTTGTCACAACTGTTGCAAGAGTATGGCTTTTCTCCTGTGTGAATTAGCATGTGTTGTTTCAAATGATGTTTTAGATTAAATGCCTTGTCACAACTGTTGCATGAGTATGGCTTTTCTCCAGTGTGAATTAGCATGTGACTTTTCAAATCTTCTCTTTGATTAAATGCCTTGTCACAACTGTTGCAAGAGTATGGCTTTTCTCCAGTGTGAATTAGCATGTGTTGTATAAATTATGTTTTAGATTAAATGTCTTGTCACAACTGTTGCAAGAGTATGGCGTTTCTCCAGTGTGAATTAGCATGTGTCTTTTCAAATTATGTTTTAGATTAAATGCCTTGTAACAACTGTTGCAAAAGTATGGCTTTTCTCCAGTGTGAATTAGCATGTGTCTTTTCAAATTACGTATTAGATTAAATGCCTTGTCACAACTGTTGCAAGAGTATGGCTTTTCTCCAGTGTGAATTAGCATGTGACTTTTCAAATCTGCTCTTCGATTAAATGCTTTGTCACAACTTTTGCAAGAGTATGGCTTTTTTCCAGTGTGAATTAGCATGTGACTTTTCAAATCTGCTCTTCGATTAAATGCCTTGTCACAACTGTTGCAAGAGTATGGCTTTTCTCCAGTGTGAATTAGCATGTGACTTTTCAAATCTTCTCTTTGATTAAATGCCTTGTCACAACTGTTGCAAGAGTATGGCTTTTCTCCAGTGTGAATTAGCATGTGTTGTTTCAAATTATGTTTTAGATTAAATGTCTTGTCACAACTGTTGCAAGAGTATGGCGTTTCTCCAGTGTGAATTAGCATGTGTCTTTTCAAATTATGTTTTAGATTAAATGCCTTGTCACAACTGTTGCAAAAGTATGGCTTTTCTCCAGTGTGAATTTGCATGTGTCTTTTCAAATTACGTATTACATTAAATGTCTTGTCACAACTGTTGCAAGAGTATGGCTTTTCTCCAGTGTGAAATAGCATGTGACTTTTAAAATCTGCTCTTCGATTAAATGCCTTGTCACAACTGTTGCAAGAGTATGGCTTTTCTCCAGTGTGAATTAGCATGTGACTTTTCAAATTATGTTTTAGATTAAATGCCTTGTCACAACTGTTGCAAGAGTATGGCTTTTCTCCAGTGTGAATTGTCATGTGATTTCTCAAACTTATTTTATGTTTAAATGCCTTGTCACAACTGTTGCAAGAGTATGGCTTTTCTCCTGTGTGAATTAGCATGTGTTGTTTCAAATGATGTTTTAGATTAAATGCCTTGTCACAACTGTTGCATGAGTATGGCTTTTCTCCAGTGTGAATTAGCATGTGACTTTTCAAATCTTCTCTTCGATTAAATGCCTTGTCACAACTGTTGCAAGAGTATGGCTTTTCTCCAGTGTGAATTAGCATGTGTCTTTTCAAATTATGTTTTAGATTAAATGCCTTGTAACAACTGTTGCAAGAGTATGGCTTTTCTCCAGTGTGAATTAGCATGTGACTTTTCAAATGATGTTTTAGATTAAATGCCTTGTCACAACTGTTGCAAGAGTATGGCTTTTCTCCAGTGTGAATTGTCATGTGATTTCTCAAACTTATTTTATGTTTAAATGCCTTGTCACAACTGTTGCAAGAGTATGGCTTTTCTCCTGTGTGAATTAGCATGTGTTGTTTCAAATGATGTTTTAGATTAAATGCCTTGTCACAACTGTTGCATGAGTATGGCTTTTCTCCAGTGTGAATTAGCATGTGACTTTTCAAATCTTCTCTTCGATTAAATGCCTTGTAACAACTGTTGCAAGAGTATGGCTTTTCTCCTGTGTGAATTAGCATGTGTTGTTTCAAATTTTGTTTTAGATTAAATGCCTTATCACAACTGTTGCAAATATATCTCTCATTTTTAGTGTGAGTAATCAGATGACTCGCCAACTTATACTTATTTGAAAATTGTCTGTTGCACATATCACAACAGAAACACACCTGCTTATCAATCATTTCATTTTCTGCAGAAATTTCGTTATCTGAAGGCAGTGTTGAATTATTTAGATCATTATCAATTTCAGTGTCTTCAACAAGTGTTTGCAATTCCTCAATATCCTGAGTGTTATATGTCTCTTCTTTTGTCACAACGATTCTATCTAGTTCCTCCTCCTTAATGGTTAGTAGAGGTGTACTTCCAGTGTGTGGATAATCACTTATAGACATGTGCTGTGTAGGAGTCACTGATAACTTTATCTTTATTTCCAGAGGCATCATTGCGACCGTATCATGTGTAGCCTGAAACAATACATTTTTGCATAAAGTTGAATGATTAACTACACCAGTTGCTACTCCAAGATGGTGGAATTTACGAGATGGATTCATGTTTCATTTATTTTCTTAAAAACCATTGGCCTGCATTGGATTTACTAACTAATGCTGGTTCAATTAGGGCAGTAGCAACTGGAAAGGGATAGGTTTTAAATTATAACAAATACAATTATGATTATACCACTATAGGTGTCTAACTAAAGAGTTCAAAACTCAAATTCAATGTTTGAGCCACAGTTCAATTTTATTTAGAAGGCATTAATCCTTATCATTTACTCTTTCAATCGACTTCATAAAAATACAGAATGTTTTTTTCCTAATTTTTGTCATTACAACAATTAGAAGTAAAGTAAAATATCATAAATAACATTTAAGGTATTTTCCTTTGAATATATATTTTTCATTTAATTTGCTACTAAACACAACTGCCAACACTAGTCAGCGCCTAATTGTGGCAGTTAGCATGTTAGCATGCAGTACCTACTTCAATGCCGCATTCAAACAGATCTTGAAGGATTCCGTTGGATCTGTGTGCCATATGGGATAATTTGTGGCACTTTTGCAGCTCCCGATGACAAACATAGCACACTGTGCTAGGCATCCCATTTTCTGTTTCTGTGTTGAGCTGAAATAAATCATGTTGGATGAAAGGAGACAGTAGTGTAGAGAAATAATAATAATAATAACAATAATAATAATCATTTATTTGTAACTAAATATTTGTAAACTAATGGTGTCTTGCCACTGGAGAAGTTAATATTATCAATGATGAGATCTTCTTTTAAGGCCCTATATGCCGACGATTGCTCTTTTTCGAAACGAAAAAAGAAATACTTCTGAACAAGCCACATCTCCTATTTTATAATGTATAGTATATGTGAATAAAAATGTACCCATCTTAAATCACTACGATAAATAAACCTACCGACCACTGCAATGACAACCAACACACAGGGCACCATGGGCGGCGCGTGGTCCGCCTTTGCTTTTCGAATAAATTAATGATATAAATTATGTATAATTACTTATCAAAAAACTATTCTAGTAGAAATCTAGATCTACATATTATTACCTATCTTTAACAATAAATCACAAGTTGATCTTAATAGTAGGTATCAAAGTATTTTGATCATAAATTCATTCATTCATCATTTTGAAATAATATTTTTATCGTGAAAAGTTTCTGCTATTATGTTTTCAGTTTTATGTTTTAGAAATTTAGGTAGGAACCTGAAGTAATATATTTATAAAAATAGGAGATGTGGCTTGTTCAGAAGTATTTTATTTTTCGTTTCGAAAAAGAGCAATCGTCGACATACAGGGCCTTAAGTAAAAAATACATGTACATACATTGTCATAGGTAATTTCACTCTTGCTTAGGTTTATTTTTAGAGTTATTTTCTAGTATTGCTGACGTTTCGAGACAATTCAGATGCTCTTCATCATCAGCATCGCTCGCGACCGTGATCAACGGTAGATTGGCGAATACTTACGAGAGTTATTAGTCATTTATTATTTATTTACAAGGTACCTACAGCTACTAATATCGCAAAGTCCAATAGTTACCTACCTTGGTGTTAGTAAGTGTTTCGTACATCTCCAGGAGGTGGATGTTATCAATGTCCAGCATCCTGATGTTGCCGACTAGACATATTCTGCACACCGAAGCCATTGTAGACGGAATCAATAAAACCACACTTAGAAAATTGGTTGTTGTGGCGTAGGCTGAACAAGCGAGTTTGTGGGTTTATTTATTTATTACAATACAAGTAAAAACACTACGCTGCTCAAGAGAGCCCTACGCTACGCTAAGTTATTTATGTTAGTTAGGGAGTGCCGACTCTTACTTCAATTCAATTCAATTCTTTTTCTCTGGCTGCTGTGACAGATTGTCACAATTCTGCCAATGTCCGTGTCATTCTAGATTGTAAACCTTATTGGAGATAGTGATTGAAAATATGGCTTTTTATAAATAATATGGCCAGTAATATAAAGAAAATCAAAGTCAAAGTCAAAGTCAAAGTCAAAGTTTTTATTGCTTTCATGTGTACATTATGGTCTTGTGGACTAACTTTCGAACTGTTTTATTTAGTTAGCAGGTACCTATCAATCTTAAAAGGCATTATAATGATAGTACCTACTGAGTTAGTAATTATCATTGACAATAATTTTATGCATGCAGGCATGATTGATTAGTTTTGAATGTACAAACGTGTCATTATAAATATGGTATCAACATGAGCCCGGGTAGGGCATTGCAAAAGATCACTTAACCTATAAAATTATAAAATGTAACAAAATAAAATAAAATTCTATAACTAAAAAATATTACTTATCGAGGTACATAAATTACCTAAACTACTTATTTAAACAAACTATTTTTGGGTTTTCACAAAAAAACTCTTGCAGAGTGTAAAAACTATTTTCAATTAAATATTTTTTGAGAAGGGTTTTGAATCTGGGTAGGTTATTTTCATTTTGTATTAGGGTAGGTACCTATGCTATTATAAATTTTGACGGACATTGCGTGTGGACCTGAATGAAACATTTGTAATTTAGTAAAAGGAAAAGCTAATCTATTTTGGGGCCTTAGGTTTTGTGGACGAGCATATTTTTGAAATAAATGCATGTTATTTTTCACGAACATACTTACTTCCATAATATATATACATACTAAAGTTAAGATTTTTTCTTGTTTAAAATAAGGCTTACAGCTCTCCATTTCACCCAAGTTGAGGATAATGCGTAGACATCTTTTTTGCAGAACAAACAGTTTTGGTGTATCCATGCTATTTCCCCATAGTAAAATACCGTAATGAAGCCATGCATGTGCATAAGCATAGTATGCACAAGTTGCTGTTTTAACATCTGTAGATTTTTTTAGTTCATATAAAGCAGGGTTGCACAGACTTATTAGGACCAGGGGCCACTTGGGCATATTATGAGCTAAAGGTGGTGTAAACGACGTACCTCGCGAACCTGAAACCAGAAAACCCATAGATTAAGTTTAAATATAGAAATAGTAAGAAAGTGTAGGTAGAAAAATAAAGTTGGCTGTACTCACCTTCAAAGTACCTAATAAAATGCGAAATACCCTCAGTTTGGGCATGAACGACACAAAAACAGTTGGTTATGTTCACCCGATACAATCACACTGTCGTGCGTGCTCAAATACTGGATTCTCTTTAAAACCTCCAAAATTCTTATCATTTTCTACGAATACTCACCACTCCACGCACCCTATCCTCTACAAAGTGGTTCTTCGACCGGATTCTACGTGGAACATTGTGCTGTATTCACCTAAATGTTTAAAACGCCACCGCGACGCAGCCGCCATTACGAAACTACGGTGCAAACGCGTAGCGCTTGGAAAAGGGAAGAACTCATGCAAAATATGATGAAAGAAGATCCACCACGCGATGTACAGTCGGAAATACTGAAGAAAGGAAAACTTGAAACTGCGTTTAGTGTCTTGTCAAGACCTAAAACTGAAGGCGATTATTTGAAAAAAGACGCCCACAGTTTGAAGCCCGTTTCCTCCAAAAAATATTCCAACTCATCTAAGTCATTCGAAGCAAAAAAGAAACAATTACAGTTTGAAGCCGCTCAAAAGAAGGCAGAAATCGAAAAGGAAGCTATCGAAAAGAATGTCCAGCTAGAAAAGTCGTTAGTGGAACAAAAGTTAGCCGCGGAAATTGCAGCCTTAGAAAGCGCGTCATCTCAAAGCCGACGAAGCTCCCAATACCAACCCACGGAAGTAAATTCAGCTGAAAGAGTGCAACAGTGGCTCGAAGAAAGTCGTATTGCTGAAAATACAAAAAGCTATGCGGCGGATGCTAACCGCGATGACGGCGGGCGACGAAGCGTCCCACGTGGCAGCGATGGCGGCCGCGCGAACGACGACGATATGCAAAATCTAGTTAGTGCTATTTACCAATCTAACGTGCAAAATAAACAGTTAATGACAAGATTTGCTTCGTCAAAAGACTTACCTCAGTTCTACGGAGATCCTCTCGAGTGGCTGGCCTACAAACAAGCTTACGATGAATCTACAAAAATATGCAAGTACAGTGATGCAGAAAATATGTGGAGATTACGCAAATCCTTAAAGGGAGAAGCAAAAGAAACTGTTTCTTCACTTCTTATCGGGACCACGGCTCCGCAAACTATCATTGAAGCACTCGAACTCCGCTACGGCAGACCTGAAACAATAATACACAAAATTACATATCAACTCAAGAAAATACCACCACTATCGCAAAACTACCACCACGAAATTGTGTCGTTTTCAATCAAAATCAAGAATTTCGTGGCAGCAGCAAAGTCAATAAAACAAACTGATTATCTAAGAAGTCCTGAATTGGTGTCCTCCGTGCTCTCGAAGTGTCCAAGTGCACTCATCAATAAGTGGGCTGACTACTACAGTATGAACTGCAACATACAAAAGGCAAAATTAGAAGTACTGGCTGAATTTCTTTACAACGAAGCTACCAAAATATCAGCCGCAGGTTTGACTCACCTACATAGTCAATCTGACTACCGTAAAAAACCCGAAGAACGAAAATCGCACTCAGTTCTAATTAGTACAAAGCGTGACGTCACAAACAGCTGTAGATTCTGCAAGGTCGGTGACCACAAGCTACCTGACTGCGCACGATTCAAACGCGCGTTGACAAAAGACCGATGGCGCTTCGTACGAGTAAACAACCTGTGTCATAAATGCCTACTAGCTTCTCATAGCCGCGACACCTGCTCTGTAGCTTCCTGCCCCGTCGATGAGTGTAGCCTACCTCATCACCGTTTCCTGCACTGGAAACTCAAAACCAATGTAAATGGTACGAAGAGTGAAAACGAACCTACCAGCAGTGACAATAATAATATGTTAACCAGTGATAAAACAGTGGACGATAACTGCTCTGAAAATAAAGAAACTGTAGCTCATGCGGCGACCAGCACGAGCTCGTGTGTCTTTCTGAAAGTGGTGCCCGTGAACATCCACGGACCGAAGGGTGTATTCCTTACTCATGCACTCTTGGACGACGGCGCAACGGTATCGCTTATATCAGCTGATATCGCTAACCGGGTCGACTTACATGGACAAAAACAAACCCTCTGTGTTCGTGGCGCGTGGAATTCTGAACTTATGTGTAACAGTGAAAAAATAAAGTGTAAAATTACAAACATAAACAATGAACCTTTCGAATTAAGTGCAAGAAAAATAACTGAACTTAATTTACCGTTACAAAAGTTATCTAATATAAAAATAAATGACTATGAACACCTAAACCGCTTAGGCAAGTACATTTCGTGTAGTGAAAATGTGAGACCTACGATATTAATTGGTCAGGACAATTACCATCTTATCGCACCCATCAAAACAATTATTCGTAGCAAAAATGAACCTTGTGCCACACTCACACCGCTAGGTTGGTGTGTACACGGTGTATGTGATTTGAAGCTACAACATTCAAGTGCAAGATCGGAGTGTGCTATGATAACAGGGGAACAGCTGATGCCTCCCCCTGCCCACGCTTCCAGTTACAAGTCCCGCCACGCCTGCGCCCGCGCCGCTGCCAACTACTCCCCACTGGCGGTCACGCACACAGACGCCTGCGAGATTACAGCTGATGAGGCGCTACACCACACACTCACAAACATAAGCACAAAAGCTACGGAATGCAAGTCTTGTTATTGCAAAAATGATGCGATACACACGGACCTAGAGAGTGACGAACAATTACACGAACTTGTGCGAAAATCTTTTACGTTTGAAAGCATCGGTGTTCATCACAAGCCAAGACAAAACAAAGATGAATTAAAAGCTACACAAATAGTGGAAAACTCTGCAAAGTTAATAAACGGAAAATGGGAAATTGGACTACCGTGGAAAAATGAAAATGCCAATATGACGAGTTCATTCTGCAATGCTTATCGTCGATTGAAAACAATAGAAAGGAAGATGTCTGCCGACCCAGGTTTTGCCTCGAGATACAAAGAAAGAATTAATCATTTGTTCGTCAATGATTACGCCTGTAAAATCGATCCTAATGAAAATTACCATGGAGCTACGAAGATATGGTACCTACCGCACTTTGGAGTGGATAATCCGAATAAGAAAAAACTGCGTCTCGTTTTTGATGCCGCTGCTACTTCTGGTGGTAATTCCCTAAATGACTACTTACTTCAAGGTCCAGATTTACTTCAATCCCTACTTGGCATTATGCTACGATTTCGAGAACGACCAATTGGACTTACGGGAGATATAAAAGACATGTTTCTTAGAACGAAAATAAAAGAAGACGATCAAAATGCCCTGCGATTTCTATGGCGAGATAATCCAAACGAAAACGAACCCATACAAAAGTATAAAATGACGTCATTAATTTTTGGCGCCAATTGCTCTCCTTTCATAGCTCAACATGTAAAGAATTTGAATGCACAGCGATTTGCTAATGAGATGCCAGAAGCTGTGACAGCGATAATAAAAAGCCACTATATGGACGATTATATCGATTGTTTTTATAGTGCAGACACAGCCCTAAAAACAATGAGAGATGTCACCTACATACATAAACAAGGCGACTTTGAGATAAGAAACTGGACGTCCAACGAGCCTCAAGTATGCCAAAATATACCTAAAGAAGCCCTGAGTGAAGCTGTAGTAAACTTCAAAACAGAAGAGGACAATCTAAGCGAACGTATCCTTGGATTATTATGGTACCCGAAAACTGACAGTTTTGGCTTCAATCTATCACTACAAAAAATTCCAAAGAAAATATTAAACTGCACACAAGAACCTACGAAACGGGAACTTCTACGCATTGTTATGTCTATATTCGACATTTACGGTCTATTGTCACCGTTTACGATAAAGGCGAAGATAATACAAGATACCTGGAAGTCTACAATTAAATGGGACGAAAAAATATCTACTAAACAGTTCAAATTATTTCAAGATTGGATAACGGAACTTCACGAACTAAAAGATATTCGTATACCAAGATGGTATTTTCGTTCAAAATTTACCTAGAAACACCTGGCCGAAAGGTATCGTGGAGAGAGTCTTTCCCGGAGCTGACGGGCGCATCCTCACTGTGGAAATTAAAACCAAGTATGGAGTATTATTAACCCGGCCTGTGGCTCGCTTGGCACTACTTCCTGTGGAGAAAAGTGTCCCTGAAGTGACACTGGGTGGAGAATGTAAACGACGTACTTCGCGAACCTGAAACCAGAAAACCCATAGATTAAGTTTAAATATAGAAATAGTAAGAAAGTGTAGGTAGAAAAATAAAGTTGGCTGTACTCACCTTCAAAGTACCTAATAAAATGCGAAATACCCTCAGTTTGGGCATGAACGACACAAAAACAGTTGGTTATGTTCACCCGATACAATCACACTGTCGTGCGTGCTCAAATACTGGATTCTCTTTAAAACCTCCAAAATTCTTATCATTTTCTACGAATACTCACCACTCCACGCACCCTATCCTCTACAGGTGGGCCACAGAAAATAAAAACGACTGAATTAAGTTTCAAAAAGATTAACGTTATATTTTCTTATCAATTTAAGTATGACTGGTAGATGCTTGACATTGCATGGTATTAACAATTTTTTTTATATTTGGTTCCAAATTGCTTGTCGCCACACGTAATATTCCCTCCAGGTTTTCGTTTGCTAGGCGGTTTCTATTTTTTGTTTTGTTCAGGTTCATAATCGAAAACGTTTGTTCGCAAATATAGGTAGATCCGAACCAGCTTACGCATTTTAAAGCATTTGTAAGCAGTGCTTTGTACGCGTTTTCATCAATGCAGCGGTAAAAGTTAAGTAAGTTACCTTTATTAAATTTGTTGCGTAAATTATCATCACTTTGCATATCAATCAATTCAAGCTGCATTGAATCTGGTGCATGTTCAGGCGAAATGGCAAAAGGATTACTAAATACGTCTAAGAGAGGTTTAACTTTTTTAAATAGGGAAAATCGTTCATCAAAAGCTCGCATCAAAACATCCAGTTTTTCCACATAAGCGAGATTGACCTCAGTTTTGTTAAATTTTTCAGCCATTTTCTTATAATTTGGAAAATGGACGTAATTGCCTTGATTTATTTGGGATCTGAAAAGAGTCAACTTGTTTTGAAAAAATAAAATATGAGAATATAGCTGATAAATCAGTTGATCTTTGCCCTGAAGTCGCGTATTTAAGACATTCAAATGGTTGGTGATATCTACTAAAAAACCTAAGTCACATAACCAATCAGGATTTTTTATTTCAGGGACATCCTTTTTCTTATTCGTAAGAAATATTTCGATTTCATCTATTAAATTCAAAAACCGCTCCAGTGTTAATCCACGGCTAAGCCACCTTACTTCTGTGTAAAACAGTAAATCTCCATATTCGCTTTCTATTTCTTCAAGAAATTGTTTGAATTGTCTGTGATTCAGGCCTCTGGATTTTATGAAATTTACAGTGGGTACAACAATTTTCATTACGTTTTCAAATCCCAATAACTTTGAACATAAGGCCTCTTGATGTATGATGCAATGAAACTGCATTAAATCTTCGGTATCTACGTTTTGAATTTGAAGGTGCTGCTTTAACAGAGTTACTAAGTCAGAATTAATGGTGCTGCCTCTTTCGGTTACGTTCGCGCGGTTCCGAATAGTTCAGAGCGCGAGTTCAAATATCGCGATTCGCGGCGTAGGTATTGAAATTTTTCATAATTAAGTATTTAGCAAATTTTATTAAGGTGCTGGCGGGCCGCACGTACATTGACAGAGGGCCGCATGCGGCCCGCGGGCCGCGGTTTGTGCATGCTTGATATAAAGCATAGGTGAATCTTGAAAGTTTAGCTGTTATTTTACTAATATGTATTTTCCAGTTTATGTTAGAGTCAATATTTATTCCTAGAAGAGGATAAGTGTTTACACATTCAAGTGGCGTATTTTGAAAGGAGTATTGAATAATTAGTGGTTTTTTTTGATAGGGATGAAATTGCATGAGCTTGGTCTTTTTGAAGTTTAATTGTAAGTTATGTTCTTCAAGCCAATTTACAATTTTCAAAAGAATTTTGTCTAGTTCGACATCTAGATTTGAAATAGATTTGCTAGGGACTACGATTGATATATCATCCGCAAACAGGGTGCATGGGCTATTTATAAGTTTTGGTAAATCATTTATGTACCTATATCAGAAATAATATGCATCCAAGAACGCTACCTTGCGGTATGGAATTGATGACATCTGTTTTTTTTGAATTTACTTTATTTAAATATCCTGTACTGTTGTCGTAGTGTTCTACTTCTACATATTGAGTCCTATTTTTGAGATATGAGACGAACCAGTCGTAGACTAGACCTCTCACACCTATACCATAAAGTTTTTTCAACAGAATATTATATGTGACTCTGTCATATGCCTTACTCATATCTAGTAAGATACCAATAGCATACTCTTTATTATTTATTATATTAAGTATATCATGTATGTATTTATAAACAGCTAAGGATGTGGATCGCTTTTTTCTAAAACCATTTTGGCAGTCATTAAATATATTAAATTTTTCACAATATGAATAGAGACGACATGACATTGCACTTTCAAATACTTTTGAAAATGTCGGCAACAGTGCTATTGGCCTATAGTTAGTACGATCACTTTTGTCATCCTTTTTATAAAGAGGTTTGATTACTGACACTTTCAATACATCTGGGACAATACCTTCTTCAAAAGATTGATTTATCAAAGATGTTAAAGGGGGAGCTAATTCTTTTGAACATTTTTTTATGAGCATTGGTGGTATCTCGTCATAGCCAAAACTGCGTTTGTTTTTAAGGTTGCAAATTAGTTTATTGACTTCTTGAACAGTGACTGGTTGTAAGTACATTGAGTTTTCAGATATGGATATTACAGGTCGACCAATTTTAGCTGATGAGACTACATTATTTCCTACTGATACGAAGAAGCTATTAAATGTATTTGCAATAATGTGTGGATCTTCTGTTATTTTTCCATTTATATTTAACTTTATTGTTTTTTTTACTTTTTGTAGTTAGTTTGTTTGTTTGTTCCTTTACAATATGCCACATAGTTTTAACAATATTTTCTGTGTTTTTTATTTTTTTAATGTTTTGTAGTTTTTTTGATATAATAACAGATTTTCTTAAAAATTTTCCGTAGTTTTTATAATGTAAGTTTAAAATAGGGTCATCGATTTGTGATGCTACTATTTTTAATGATCTTTTATGTTTACAAGAAGTTGTTATGCCTGCTGTTAACCATGTTTTTTTAATTTTATTTTTTATTTTTATTATAACTTTAGGTATACATGTGTTTAATAGTTGCATTATGGTTTCAATAAATGAATTGTATTTTTTGTTAATGTTTTCACTGTTACTAATAATTTCTTCAAAATTTATTTTTCTTAATTCAGTTAAAAATATTTGTATGTTCTTTTCGTTAAACACTCTTTTTTCTATTAACCAGAATTCTCGTGTTTCTAGTTTTTTAATTGGAATATTAATTAGTACTCCCTTATGGTCACAGAAACCGTACTCTTTTACTTTTATTTTAAATTCTATATGTTTAAAGTTTGTAAATATGAGATCTATACAAGAGTATTTTACTGTATTACTTTTTTTACATGTTTTTATTCTAGTTGGTTCCCTAACATGTTGATAGAAATTAAAGCTATGCATTAGATCTAAAAGCGTTGCCGAAATTGTAGGTTCTAATATATCTATATTAAAATCTCCGCCTATTATTATATCTTTTTTATTATATTTTAGTTTTAAGAGCTGCAAGAGTTTTGTTAGTGTTTTATAAAATAAATCAGGCATTCTCTTCCTATCTGGCCAATATAGATTAATTATAATGAGATCAAGCTTTGGCACTTCTATGGCACTTATTTCGATTATAAATTCTATAGTAAGGTCAGCTATATCATTAAGTTCTCTAAAATCTATCTCTTCTTTGAGAAATATGCACACTCCTCCACCTTCAAATTTTGACCGGCAATAATATGAAGCCAGTTGGTAGCCTTCAACACGTAATAGGTCTAGTTTAGTTGTTGTTAGTTGTTACCCAGGTTTCAGAGAGACATAATATTTGTATATTTTTATCGTATTCTGTGGCTTCTTCTACTAGATGTTGTTTATTGCATAGGCTTCGCATGTTTTGAAACAACACATTGATTTTATTCTCGAAAAAACACAGGAGCAGTCTGTGAAGTGCGTGTTGATTTATGTGCTTGTTCATAGCTTTGTGGTTGAGGTTGTTGGTGCATGCTTCCATCTGATGATTTTGTTTCATCATTCGGCTGGTATGAAGTGTTTTGGGATGACTTTATTGTAGGTTCATTTGTTTGTTTAAATTCCTTTCCATCGATTATAAGTTTGTTATTTACAATGTTTGCACGGTGTCCATTTTGTCGGGCTTCTACTAGCTTTTCAATAAGTTTTCTTCTGTTCTGCAATGAATCTGGCCCTAGAAGCTCTGAGACTGATATGCCGGTATTTTTAAAGTAACGACGGTTTTGGAGTATATGTTTGGTCATGTTTTTGCTGAGAAGTTCTATTACTAAGGGTCTTCGGTTCCCACGTTTTCCTAGTCTTTTCATATCTTCTATGTATCCTGTTATGTTCACGTTCAGTATGTCTTGGAAGAGGTAAACTACTCTATTATGCAGTTCGCATTCATTTTCTCTTGAGTTTTCCTCTAAGCCGTATATTACAACCTTTTTGTCTTGGTTTGTATTTTCTTCCATTATATTCTTTTGTTGTAGGGTTCCTGTGCAGTTTTGAGCGGATTCTTAAGACAGCACAACATTTATACAAGTGTTAGTTATAAATAAAATTAAAGAAAAACGGGAGTTAAATTATGCTACGTTAATATATATATATATATTTAGTTTTACAGTTTAATTTTATTTAGAGTAATAAATTTACATAATATTAAAATAATTGGAGGGGAGAAGGTTAAGGAAAGAAGGATTTTCAAGGAAATGGGTCGGGGAATATCAGGGGGTAGGTATTCATATAAGGAGCGGTTTAGTTTTGGGCAATTGAAAACGACTCTTACTTAAATGCTCTTTGTAGGTTAGGTTGGAAACTTGACTTGACATAACAGTTGAGTTGACTGACTGTGACTGACTGACTGCACAGCACAGAGCAGTTTTTTTTATTTTTAGGTGTCGCTCTCTGTACATTTGCCATTATTTTTTTATATTGTAGCTCCATTCATTTTATTAATATTACCAGGCGGTGATTAGTATTACCAAAGTTAAAACTAATCACCGCCTCCCAAGCAACCGGGTATCTTAATAGTCCCTGCCAGACTCTCATTCGTTCGCCTGCTGCAGAGCGGGGTTTATTAAGTTGGCGAGAAAGCAAATCACAATCCACGCGCGCGTTTTTGAAATAATCAAAAAAAGCTGACCACGCTCCGCCTCTTAGGCGGTGATTAGTATTCTAGTTTATCTTCGTTTCCTTAGGTACTTATAGGTATACTAGCGACCCGCCCCGGCTTCGCACGGGTAGCATGTTATTATACATTATACATACCTTCCTCCTGAATCACTCTATTTATAAAAAAAAAGACGTGTGGCACTCGGAGACTGCCGCGGTAAAGCTATTGCATAACATTTTTTATCAACCTAAGTACATTATTATAATGATTTATTTTTTATTTTATTTATGCAGTTTTTTTTTTCCTTTGTTTTTCTTTGATATTAATTCAACTTTTTGAGCGTGGTGACTGTTAAGAAAACTATTTTTTTTTTTTTTTTTTTTTTTTTTTTTTTTTAATAAATGAGAAGTAAAATATTGTTCAAAATATTTTTATTATCTTACAATCAATACATGTAGGTTATTCAGAAATACTTATCATTGAAACTATAGGTTTATTTATGTATTAATATGGTATTGATTTTCTTTATAGCAAATTTATAATATAAATTAACATAACAAAAAAAAAAAAAAAAAACGAGAGTTGTCAAGGGTCACCCGGATGGAACGAAGTTCTTTTCGATTAATTCGTCCTCGACCTCGACCTCCACCTCGACCTCCACCTCGACCTCTACCTCGACCTCCACCTTCACGTCGACCTCGACCTCCACATCCATCTCGACCTCCACTTCCACCTCGACCTCGACCTCCACCTCGACCTCAACCTCGACCTCGACCTCCACCTCGACCTCGACCTCGACCTCCATCTCGACCTCCATTTCCACCTCGACCTCGACCTCCACCTCCATCTCGACCTCCACTTCCACCTCGACCTCGACCTCCACATTGACCTCGACCTCCACCTCCATCTCGACCTTAACTTCCACCTCAACCTCCACCTCCATCTCGACCTCCACTTCCACCTCGACCTCGACCTCGACCTCCACCTCTACCTCGACCTCGACCTCGACTTCGACCTCCACCTCCATCTTGACCTCCACTTCCACCTCGACCTCGACCTCCACCTCGACCTCGACCTCGACCTCGACCTCGACCACCACCTCGACCTCGACCTCCATCTCGACCTCCACTTCCACCTCGACCTCGACCTCGACCTAAAAGTTCTGCTATTCATCGATAGATGGCAAAACTAAAAAGTATCAAGAGTGAGGGGCGTTAGGTTTTTACGGAATTTCTGGATTCGGCCTCCACGCTCAAGGCCCGCGATATAAGCTATGCAATAGCTTAAAACCGCATCAAAATCCGTTGTGTAGTTTTAAAGATATAAGCAAACATACATACATACAGACGCGGGAAGCGACTTTGCTTTATACTATGTAGTAGTGATGTAACGAATATTCGCATTCGCATTCGCATTCGCATTCACGAATATTCGCATATTTTTGCATATTCGCATTCGCAAATTTCAAACGAATGTTTTGCGAATATGTTTATTGGAAAAAAATATATAATGGAGATAATACTAGGTTAATAAAATCAAAATCCATTAATTTCTTATTTTTGTATTATTAGAAAAAATAAGATATCCTCGTAATCACATTAATCAGACTTTACTTTATCATTTGGTATTATTTATTTACCATCTACTTTCAGTAATTAAGCTTACGATTCAGATTTATACTAAATAACAATTAACTTTTGAACATTTGAACTTAGAAAACAAAAAAATATACAATGCAATGTAAACAAACTAAAACCAATTCTTCTCTGAAACTTATAATAGTCTTTACATAAGTTTTGAATGTTAGATAATCATCTTCATGAACGAAACTAAAAACATAAGACGAGTAGGTAATAAATGTTTTTGATGAATGCAGAATCGTTTTATCTCAATAACCGCAAAACATACAGTTTTGTTTTTTATGACAAAGATAACTAGATTTAATCTAGATAAATTAAGTACAGAAACACGATTGGTGAAACTTTTTTCGATAGATTTATTTTCCAAAGTTAGCTCTTCAAAAACACCAGTTTAGTTTTTAATCAAAATTATGAATAGCTAAATAGTTCATTTTTAGGGTTCCGTACCCAAAGGGTATAAACGGGACCCTATTACTAAGACTTCGCTGTCCGTCTGTCTGTCTGTCTGTCCGTCTGTCTGTCACAGGGCTGTATCTCATGAACCGTGATAACTAGACAGTTGAAACTTTCACAGATTATGTATTTCTGTTGCTGCTATAACAACAAATACTAAAAATGGAATAAAATAAATATTTAAGGGGGGCTCCCATACAACAAACGTGATTTTTTTGCCGTTTTTATAGATAATGGTACGGAACCCTTCGTGCGCGAGTCCGACTCGCACTTGACCGGTTTTTATATAATTAGTTAGATAATCATACTAGGCTACCTAAATTATAGACAATTTTTTTTTATGGTTTTCATGATAATGCAGTTTTATCACTTTTTCCGACTTTTGTTTACCTATAGAATTAAAACTATCGTGGTTGTTAATCATTTTAAATAGAAATACGGCTAATTACCACGTTTTTACTTGTATTGTTTACCTATTTGTCTATTTAATAATTAAACTTCAGTAGCGAAATATTAAACTTTAAAAATAAAAGCTTTTCTCCTTTATGTCAAGTAAACGGATTATTCGCATTCGCATTCATGTAATGTCAGTAGCAAATATTCGCATTCGCATTCGCGAATGCTCAAGAAATGACATTCGTTACATCACTACTATGTAGTGATAAGTTAACAGTTTTACATTTTAATTGTGTGCTAGGTATAGTACCTAGGTATACACAGTTATAAAACCTTACGCTCCATGCTAGACTTGCCTACTTATCTGTGTTACGGTTACGGCAGGGTAAGCTTCAAACCGTCTAAGATGATCACTTACCGATGTCAACGAAAATTGTATTAATTACTGTTGTATGGTTAAGAGTCAGTACCTCTATGTATAGATACATAAATAGTACGGTAAAGAATGTAATTGAATATCCTACAATTATAAAAAAACTAGCTGTCCCGTGCCCGCTTCGCTGGGCGACAGACATTTCTAATTGTAAGTAATCAATTTGGATGGTTATGGCTAGAATGGAGATAGGTATCCGCGGAATAAACGCAAGTTGTCCCGTTAGCCCGTTACTGACTCCGTGAAGATGGTCATTCGTCGCCACGTTTATATTGACCGGCAACTCTTTTATCATTAATCTTGACATGTGCCTTTACCATTTAGAGCTCAAACCCATCGCGGCGCATGTTGTGCACGGCACGGGAACGCGACGCATTTTAGCTGCGTGGGTTAATTTGTACCAGACCCACGTTGGTTTACATTTCCACTGACGTAAATATTAACTCACAAATATGTACAACTGTAGTGCAGAGTGCAGCATAGTTTTGAATCGTTTTTTATTAACATTTTGAAACATTTCCGTGTAAGTAATCAATTTGGATGGTTATGGCTAGAATGGAGATAGGTATCCGCGGAATAAACGCAAGTTGTCCCGTTAGCCCGTTACTGACTCCGTGAAGATGGTCATTCGTCGCCACGTTTATATTGACCGGCAACTCTTTTATCATTAATCTTGACATGTGCCTTTACCATTTAGAGCTCAAACCCATCGCGGCGCATGTTGTGCACGGCACGGGAACGCGACGCATTTTAGCTGCGTGGGTTAATTTGTACCAGACCCACGTTGGTTTACATTTCCACTGACGTAAATATTAACTCACAAATATGTACAACTGTAGTGCAGAGTGCAGCATAGTTTTGAATCGTTTTTTATTAACATTTTGAAACATTTCCGTGTAAGTAATCAATTTGGATGGTTATGGCTAGAATGGAGATAGGTATCCGCGGAATAAACGCAAGTTGTCCCGTTAGCCCGTTACTGACTCCGTGAAGATGGTCATTCGTCGCCACGTTTATATTGACCGGCAACTCTTTTATCATTAATCTTGACATGTGCCTTTACCATTTAGAGCTCAAACCCATCGCGGCGCATGTTGTGCACGGCACGGGAACGCGACGCATTTTAGCTGCGTGGGTTAATTTGTACCAGACCCACGTTGGTTTACATTTCCACTGACGTAAATATTAACTCACAAATATGTACAACTGTAGTGCAGAGTGCAGCATAGTTTTGAATCGTTTTTTATTAACATTTTGAAACATTTCCGTGTACCGCGTAGGTACACATAGTGCATAGCGTTAATAGCGTCGTTGTAGTACTTATAGGTGTACATAGTTTCGCAACTAGGTATTTTTTTTAAAGTGCTTACTTTTGGTTCTGTCCTGCAGGCTATTTCGTAAAAATCGATTTTCACCCTTTGATTTTCATTGCCAGACTTATGAACATCAGTTGAATTTAGAGAATACCTATTATAAGATAACTAATATAGAATCTATGTAATCTATCCTCATAGCTTAGTTTTAAATCAGTTGAATTTAGAAAATACATAATCATAGTAAGTAACTAAAATCTATGATCTATTTTCATAGCTATGAACAACTTTAAGGAATACCTATCTATTTCATAGTAACTATTATATAATAATCTATGTAATATATCCTCATAAATAACTCTAGTGAATATCGAATTAAATAGCTCTGGCAATGAAAATTAGTGGGTGAATATCGATTTTTACGAAATAAGGTAGATGTTAAACTATCTATATCTACCATTAATTTAAATTGAACTGATTAGAAAAAAAATGCACTAACTATCGAATCGAAAGGTCTATCCATAGAGTAAAGAAATTATAGGGAGGAGGGAAGGTCGTGTAACAAAAAATAGCGTGACAAACAAAAGTGTAATTATTATTAGCTATTAAATTTGATTTTAGAACGTCTTAATTTAGTAAATAATATTATCGGTTTTTTTAGTCTAATAGTTTAGATATCCAAATATTAAAGCACCTCAATAGATAGTTTTTAGAACTTGCATGATGAACGGAAGGTAGAATAACACTAAATTATTTTTTTTGTCTTTGTAGCTGACATGATACTGATCGGTGACAAAAGATTATAATATGTGACAGTTAGGTACCCATCTCTATTTAGATCAATAGTATTTTATTTTTGATTTGTTGCAAGTTGCAACCAATTGCAACTTGTGATTCAAATTATATTAATAATTCAAAGTCAAACAACGGTTTAATTTCTTTCTAAAGTTCGCTCGCATTTATTCCAGCTGAGCAGGTACAATGGCCGCAATGGCGCCTAAAAACCAGAAAAAAACGAAACAGATGGAAATAATATCCAAAGAAACACCAACAACCGTACAAAACAAAGTTCTAACTAATAATAACATTAGTTTCAATGGTCTAGAAAATGAATTGGCAATAAAAGTTCACTGTGAGACGTGCAATTTACATGAAAAAGGTATAATTTACCACAACTGTCCCCGAGAGCAAGTTACGATAAAGCAAGAAGGTTCTACCTCGATCACTAAACAAACAGAGGCAAAAGATTCAAAAGAAGTTCCATCAAAGGTCGAAAACAATTTAAAAAGGTAAGTAGGTAGGGTAGGTACCTACCTAACTTTTTCACTATAAAAAGGTTCAAGTTCAATCCTAGCCAGTAAACAAATTGTTACTGGTGCCACGAAATATTTGAGTTTCTTCACTACTAGATTTACATTCGCGTACGAGTCGCGAGACGAGGTGCGAGGCGAACCACGAGATGAGAGTGAATACTGTGAATAGACGCTCGTGGCTCGCCTCGCGCCTCTCTCCTTTACTATCGATCACGCGAGGTGCGGGCCGAGACAAGAGACGAAGGATGAGTACTACTACTTGTAAGTGTAACTACCTATTTCATTTTTATTAGAAATACCTACGGCTATTTACCTCGTTTTGTATTGTACCTATTACCTACTGAGGTTTAGAGAAATCAGATGCTCTTCATCGTGAGCATCGTCCGTGTCCGCGATCAATGGTAGATCGGCGCGGCGAATACTGTCAGCAATAGGTACCTACAAGATGAAACGTGGTATTTACAATTAGCCGTAATGTTAAACGTTAGTTTTGTTTAGTGCAAATAGCATAGAGAAGATTTTGGTTTGAAGCCGTGTAACCGTGATCATAAAAACTGTTTTGTTTTGTGTCACTGCGTAAGGTCGAAAATTGTCTGCAGCGCAGCCTAATGTAAGCTAAGATCCACCAACCGTAAGTAAGGTAGGTACCTACCTACCTCTTTATATGCCTTTAAAAACAATCCTAGGAGGTAATTACTAACAATAATAGGTACTTACGTGGATGACTGAGCTTTGCTTGTTATTTCATTGCTTGAAAACACGGATAAAATAATGTTTTCTAAAAATTAAATCTAGCTAGATCTTGATCTAGCGATGACAGGCTTGCACCTTGTCACATAGAATGCCTACTGTCAAATGTGGGCATGTGCCATGTGCCATGTAAAGGTTTAGATATACTTCTGACTACCCTCTTTAGATGTGGAATGCCTACTGTTAGCATTGGATGACAGACAAATATTAATTCTTCAGTATTATTAATTCTGACCTAGAAATCTGAGGATGTCTGTGATTTTACTTGGGGATTACAGTTGTGAACCTGATATCTTATTTTTATTTATATTTTTAGGGTTAAATGTAGTTCTTGTGACCGCACATTTAAGGACACATACAGCATGTGGCAACACAAAAAAGCCAAGCATAATATATATCAGAATGACTCTAAGATGGTACAAGGAACTGGGATCCCATCATATGGTAAGTAAACACACACACACACACACACACCCACCCACCCACACACACTTACTTACAAATTTTCGCATTTATAATATTTGTAATATTTGAATTAGGAATATTATGAATTAGGAAACTATACCTAAGTAATTTTTTTCTGTTTCAGATAGTTATAAACAAGCTAATAGAAATGTGAACATGAGAAATGAGGTCCGTCCATTTGATACATTCAATTATGTAAATTATGAATGCCAAGCTAATAGAAATATGAACATGAGAAATGAGGTCCGTCCATTTGATACATTCAATTATGTAAATTATGAATGCCAAGCTAATAGAAATATGAACATGAGAAATGAGGTCCGTCCATTTGATACATTCAATTATGTGAATTATGAATGTCATTTTTGCCGGCAACATTTTAGATACAACTTCATACTGCAAGACCATATTTTTAGAGCGCTCAACAATCCACAAATATGTTGGTTTTGTGGGCAAAGATTTTGCCTACCAATTTATTTGGTAAGTGCAGTATAAATAACTAGCCGACCCGTGACAAAACTGAATGTTTTTAGTCTGTGATGTCAGATTTGTTGCACACCAGCGCCTATACTAAAATCATCACTTTAGAGTTTTTTTTTTATCATTTTGGGGCTGTTTTTCATATGTTAAAGTAGTCTATGTTTTATTCGGGAATTATATCTACATCTACAGCAAATTGCAACTTAATCCGTTTTGTCGTTTAGGCTTGATTGAGGCACAAACATAAATATACAAACTTTGACATTTATAATAGGAGGATAGGATGTGTGTAGATAAGATGTTTCTTTTTCGCGTACCTACTCCATGGTGTGGGGTATCGTTAAATAGGACTTTAATAAAAAAATCCGGCCTTAAGTCGGAATCACGTTTGTTGTATGGGAGCCCAACTTAAATATTTATTTTATTCTGTTTTTAGTATTTGTTGTTATAGCGGCAACAGAAGTAGGTACATAATCTGTGAAAATTTCAACTGTCTAGCTATCACGGTTCATGAGAGCCTTGAGACAGACAGACGGACAGCGAAGTCTTAGTAATAGGGTCCCATTTTTACCCTTTGGGTACGAAACCCCAAAAAAGTAGAACAAATACCATTGAATTTTATTTATATACGGTTGTTAGCTGTGTAAACTATGAAACCCTACATTGCCTGGTTTTTTTTCTTAATTTAGCCATCTTATTTACAGAGGCAGCACCAGATATTCCATCATAACATAGATTTCGGACCATGGCATTGGAGACCACGTCAATACAACAAATCTTTAGATAATAAAAGAAATCCCGCAAAAAAGTTTGTTAAAAAGACAATGAAACGTCCAATCACGGATACGAGCAACGACCAAGCTATTTGTAAAATGCCACGACTTAATATCACAAGCCATTTAACTTCCCAAGCTGTTAAAGCTACATCTGGAGAGTCCTGTACTGTGAATAAGTAAGTAAAGATAGCGGCGATAGGCTTCCGACATGTCACGTTTGAAATTACTGGAAGGCGTGGGTATTGTGCCAAATGTAACGTTTGGTTGTGCCTCTTGACTACCCTCTTAAGACATCTCAGTAGTGTATCTAGTTTATCGTACTTGAGGATAATTGTTGTGATCCTATTTATCTTCTTCTTCTTAATAATTTAAATAAATTAGGCGTCAAAAAAACGTATATAAGTATTCTATCAGTTATCTGGTTCCCATAGTAGCTGTGTGTAAAGTCCGCCAATATTTATTATTATTACTGAGAAAGGAATTCTCGAAATTCCACCCCTGAGGGGGTACAGCGGGGGATTTGTTTTAAATATAACTGACCCAGCGATTTTTATACCCCCTTTAGTAATAAATGTTGTGTTTAGTTATGAGCCGAGTTATACCGACGGCAGCGCCATCTAGCGGGTCCAATTGTGTTTTCAAACTATACAGGAACCCATTGAAATAAACATACGAAATTTCAATCAAATCGGGCCAGCCGTTTAGGAGGAGTTAGATGACAAACACACGTACGTAGGTACAGAAGAACTATATGTACATATTAAGATAACAACGGTTTATTATTTCCATTGACAAACACACGTACGTATTTACAGAAGAATTATATGTACATATTATGATAATAACGGTTTATTATTTCCATTGTTTTCAGGTCCAAAACCAATGTCGGCGAATTTCCAATAATTACGAATATCAAAGTTGAACCAATTGAACCAACATATTCGAATAACAGAGTTGAACCAATATGTTCAAACGTCAAAATTGAACCAACAGTTATGAACATCAAAGTTGAACCGGCTTGGTAAACTTGCACGCCTGAACGAACGATCGAAGACCCAAGATTTCTTTTACAAAAGTATTGATATTTTTTTTTGCGTTAAAAGCACGCCTAGCTTGGATACCCGAATTAAGTTTATTTTAAAAGTATTGATAAAAACATTTTTTTTGCGTTAAAAGCAGCAATTTTTCCACCCATGAAAAATGAGGTTATTAATTCGACATGTATATATATTCTATTTCTATTTCTATTTCGCTGTCCGTCTGTCCGTCTGTCTGTCACAGGGATGTTTCTCATGAACCGTGATAGCTAGACAGTTGAAATTTTCACAGATAAAGTATTTCTGTTGCCGCTATTACAACAAATACTAAAAACATAAAATTAATATTTAAGTGGGGTTCCCGTTCCCATATAAGAAACGTGTTTTTTTGGCGTTTTTTTATAGATAATGGTACGGAACCCTTCTTGCAGGAGTGCGACTCGCACTTAGCCAGTTTTTTTATTTGTTTCTTGCTGTTTTTATGTATGACCGCGCATAAAAATCATCTTTTTACCTTGCGATCCCTTTTCGATGATTTTCTATTGTGTAGAGAATAGTTCCAAGTAGTCCCAAAACGTAGGTACGAGTATAATGGTCACTTGACTTTTCGTTTGGTCAAATCATTTTCATCATTAGTCTTTTTAGTTTTTTAAACATAATCATTGAGCATGAAAATCGCAAGAATGAACGAAAAAAGATAATTCTAAACTTGCCTCGACCAAAATTTCATATCGATGATATATTTTACGATCGATAATTGTTGTCTATAAAAATAAATAGGATCACACGAGTTCACGTCTGTAATCCCCAAGTACGGTAGTCGTCCTCTCCGATCTCCAGGCGCTCAAACACTTGTAGATGTCCAAAGGGGTTAGTCAGAGGCATGTCTTATCGTAGCATTTTCATTTTCTATTCTTTCGTAGACATCCATTTCTCGGGTCAATAAGCTGAGCCTGTTATGCAGACATTGGCAAAGTTAAGTCAAGGTTATTTTTTAGGAAGTATGTGAAAAGTTATAATATGTTGATTAAAAATATGTATAATTATATGTAAAAAAATGATGTTTTTTTTATACCACTTTAGGCAGATAAATAAATAAATAATGGTTTTTTTACCACATAAGGCAGATAAATAAATAAATAATGGTAGACGGTGCACACAGCGCTGTTTTGCCTGAACTATATAACTGAAAGAATACTTTTTTATTGTAAATAGGTACATAGGTACTACATACTTATTATATTATATCCTACTAATATTATAAACTAGCTGACCCGTGCCCGCTTCGCTGTGCGTAAGACATTTCTAATACCATCGTGGACTTTTTTGTAGACGTTTTTAAGGTGTACAATACTGTAGTACATTATTTCGATATATCTCGTGGGGTTCAGCCAGCATGTAAGCAATGTAAGCGCAAAAAAATGTGTTTATTTACGACATCACATTAGAAACCTCTAAAATTATCAGTGTTTCTCTACTATATTATGCATGTATTATACATATAAACCTTCCTCCTGAATCACTCTATCTATTAAAAAAAACCGCATCAAAATCCGTTGTGTAGTTTTAAAGATATAAGCAAACATACATACGCGGAAAACGGAAAGCGACTGCTTTATACTATGTAGTGATGCGAAAGTTTGTGAGTACCTAAGTGAGTGTGTGTGTGTGTGTTTGTTACTCTTTCACGCAATAACTACTGAACGAATTTAGATGAAACTTTACAGTAATATATACAGCATAGACATTAGAATAACACATTCATTCATTCCTCGAGTCAAATGTACTCATTCATTTTCATCAGATATGTTGCTTCCAGTAAGTTGCCACTTCCAAGGCCCTATCCTATGCTATGCCACAAGTAAGTCCACTCGGGTGCAGGTGGTCGGGCACCGAGGACAGGACAACAAGTGGAGCATATCCTGCGTTGCGGCGCCGCACTCACACTGGACCCGTGACGAATTTATAAGAATAACACAGGCTACTTTTTATCCAGGACCATGCCGAAGAAGTTGCTGGCGGAAACTAGTTACACACCCAGACACAGAACAAACACCACATGCACAACAACATGTCATAATTGTTAATGTTTTCTGTGTACAAAAAAGTATGTAATAAATCTATGTTTATCACACAAATATTTGTCTTAGGAATCGAACCCAAGCACACTTGTATCTTAATATACTATTTACAATCATCGATGTTTGTATTCCTACCAGTGCGTGGCGGATTTACTACCAGGCTGAGTATCCTGGAGCCTAGGGCAGATTTTAGGGTTATGTTTAACATTGCTTCATATAGTGGTAAGTAATAAAAAACAACATTGTTTTGCAAATATATATATTTAATCTAGGTACATAATATATAAATTCCCCAAGAGGGTTGAAGTCAGGTAGGCGGCCGGTTGTAAAACATAAGCCAAACCATGTTGTGCCGACCCCACAATAAGTGGGCAAAAAGAGAATAAAAAGAAGTAGGTAGTTATAAATACCTTTTTACAAAATTCGTAAAAAACAAACTTCTTGGCTTGACTTGGCCAATGTCTGACGGTAACAGTTTTATACTATTATAAATAAATAAATATTGACACACAACGCCATCTAGCCCCAAACTAGGCAAAGCTAGTAGGTATTATGGGCACCAGATAACTGATAGAATACTTTTTTTTTGTAAATACGTACGTACTAATTATAGATACATATTAACACCCAGATACAGAACAAACATCTATGCTTATCACACAAATATTTGCCCTGGGTGGGGATCGATCCCTCAACCTACAGCGCAGAAGGCAGAGCTACTAACAACTGAGCTGTGAGGTCAGTCCAGTCAATTATAATAAAGTTTATTTGTTTAGACAACTTACAGGTCCATAGTGTTAAAAAGTGTTTTTTAAACATAAAGGGTAAAATAAACTAGCAGTCCGCCCCGGCGTCGCACGGGTGTAATAATGATATTATAGGTAATTTTTTTACACCTTGGGTTACATTATCGAATTTTTCATAAGGATCCCGAATAAAACATTTAGTATCGCAGACATTTTTTGTTGATATTAACGTCCTCTTCAAAACTGTAGTAGGTACATCACTTTGCTTTATTGTCAATAATTTCCGCAGCAAACGCAATAAGAGGCTTTTTTTTTTTATTTTTTCACACTTTGGATTACATTATCGAAGTTTTCATACGGATCCCTAATATTTTTGTAAATATTCTATAGCATATATGTTCATCAGGGATAATGTAGGATTCTAATGGTGAAAGAATTTTTCAAATCGGTCCAGTAGTTTCAGAGCCTATTCGATACAATCAAACAATCAAATCTTTCCTCTTTATAATATTAGTATAGATAAAGAAAGTTCTACCATGTCGGTTCAAGATTGTTGGTTTAATTTTGACGTTTGAATAGGTATGTTGGTTTAACTCTGATATTTAATGTTGGTTCAACTTTGACATTATAAGTTGGTTCAACTGGTTCGACTTTGATGATCCGAGATGATGGAAATTCGCCGATATTATATTTGAACCTACAAACAATGGAAATAAAAATCATTACATTAATCAGGGTTGTCAATTTGACTTTTAGGAGAAAAAAAATTGGCAAAAAGAAAAAATAAAACCGGTCAAGTGCGAGTCGGACTTGCGCACGAAGGGTTCTGTACATCTATAAAAAAACGGCAAAAAATCACGTTTGTTGTATGGGATTGTACCTTATTATATATTTTTTCTTTTTTTAGTATTTGTTGTTGTAGCGAAAACAGAAATACATAATCTGTAAAAATATCAACTGTCTAGCTATCACAGTTCATGAGATACAGATATAGACATACAGACGGACAGCGAAGTCTTACTAATAGGACCCCGTTTTTACCCTCTTACGTACGGAACCATATAAAACGTAAATCTGAAAGTTTTTTATGCGATTATTGAAATCTTGACAGGACAAGACGTCTACTGACGCGGGTCAACTAGTAAAGAGATAGGTAGGTACATAATTGTAAATAAAGATACTTACTCGAGATAGTATATATCGTCTGCTTACTGGTAAAAGTGAGTAAGTGCACTTTTTTGCCAAATTGAGTTAAATATGCAGTTCTTTCTATTTTTTTACGCTCTATCTACTGGTAAAACCTAAAAACTGCTATGACGTACGGTTGCAGAGATAAGCAGTGTAAAAAAGTTGTAAGTACCCACATTTTGAAAAAAATATACCAGTAGAACGTCATAAAAATTCTTATTACCCAAACCGTTCCATGCTCATTCAGTGAAAAAGCAATAAATATAATTATTGGTTTTTACATTTCTAGTATTAATAGATAATTTGATTATTTGAACAGCGTAAACGTTATAAAGTTATTTATTTCATTTTACTGGTAGTAAACTTTAACTCTGGTTTTAAAATGTATGGGCAAAAAAATCAATAAATGCATTTATGCTTTTTTACTCGACAACAGATCCAGAAGGGTTGTTAGTTTAGCAATCTATGTATGTAACCGTATGTAAGCACCGAATGAAATTAAAATACATACAAGCGTCATAATAGAAAATCTAAAACTTAAAATTGAGAGGCACGTAACTCAGAGAATTGTCAAAAGTTTGAATAGAAAGTTTCTTGAGTGGAAACCATGTTTCAGAAAGCACAGCATAGGCCCGCTGCTACTAAACAAAAAGACGACCAAAAAAAGGCTGGAAGCCGTTGGTGTAGGCGGTACAAGAATATTCGTTTTGGAAATCTATGGGAGAGACCTATGTTCAGCAGTGGATGTCCAACAGCTGAAATGATAATTATGATTCATAATAATAACTGGCTGTGTTCAAGAACAACTTCCGACGATGCACTGGACGTTCAGGAAGTCACATCTGGGCATTCTTGTGTGATACTGATAACACTTCAACATCACTCAGATACTACGAGCATTTTTATCAAGATGTTCAATGAATCCTGTCCCGAGTCACCGCAGGCTCGCCAGATTTAAACAGTTACATTCTGATGCAGATCAAAGCATTGTGGTCCACTGCACTGTTATCATCGATGGATGTTCCACATCTCTTGTCTCACTGTAACAATGACCATTGCTGCCTTCATCTTCTCCTCCGGTCTGGAGAGCGTCGTCTAAATCAACACAATATAAATGCTTGCTCATCGCATCGATAGAGATAGACTTTCTACAATTTCAACCATCACAGTTAGTGAAATCCATGAAAAATAATTTTAACTAGACATTACCACCTTAAATCGCGCTAAAGATGTAATTTCGATGTTTAAACATAAAATAACTCATACAAACATCAACCACACTAGAAAATACATTAAGGTTTTATAAGAAACACACTCTGAACAACAAAACTTTACAGTTATTTTCAAGTGAAGATACAAAACTATCTAAATATTCGATTCTAATCAAAATAGCCTCTGACTAAAAATATTTAAGTAAAATAACTTTATAATAAAACCGTGAAGTTGGTATATATTTTACAACTTGTTTCTAGCTATTAAGTATGTATTTAGACAGGTTTAAGTTTTTAAACTTTTAATTGAATTCATTAGTCACTTTTGTATGGAGTTGTTTGTAATAAGTCACTTACATTTACTGAAAACCTACAGGTAAAACAGGTTATATTAAACAAAATAGGCTATATTTTGGTTAATATCCCCAAAAACAAAAATTTCAATACCGTAGTTAGTCTAAAATACAGTAAGATATTATAGGAAACGTAGATAAGTACTGTATAACATCAAATTAAGAAGATATACAAAATTTAGTAACTACAGGTAAAACGTAATAAATGCCTACCTCTCTGAATATTAATTTATTTTAATTAAGTTTTTACTATGAAAATAATATGAAATATGAGTAAATCTTATAAGAAGGATGTTCAACGCAACAATTTGCATTTGCAGTTTTTTAATTATTGATTTTTAACTAGGTTAAATAAACACTCAAACTTTCAAATGTAATTTACTCGAATTGACAAAAACTGCACTTACTCACTTTTACCAGTAAGCAGACGATATGTTGTTACTTGGTGTGAAGGTGACAGGAAATGTAATTGTAATCTGTGCATCGTAATCAAATTCTTGGAAGAATTGACATGTCCAATAATGGCAGAGACACACTTACGTGTCGTGTCGTGGCGCGACACGCCACTAGCTAATCGCTTTCATACATTTAGTATCGTGTGTTTAGTGTCGTGTCGCAAACGCTGTCTTGCGATTGGCTAGTGGCGCGACACGCCGCGCCACGACACTTAAGTGTGCCGGCGCCATAAGGGACTATATAGTATAGGTATGTAAAATTCGCCGATACCTTTTAACAAAATAAAAAAAAAATGATAAAGAAATTTTGTCGAGATATAGGTATATTATTCAAAACATTGTTTTTTAAAATTAAGGCTATTAAAAGTTTGAAATAGTAATTGCTAAGACAAATCCAGTGAGCCCAAACACGATAGAGTCATATTGTTTAGTTGAGGAGTTGAACTTCTAAAAAAACTAAATTTCTAAAATATTTACATATATTTAAGAATTCTTCGTTTTTGAGGTCACTCAAATTTAGACTTTAACGTAAAGGAATAAGAGCATAATGGTTTTTTTTAGGTAAGTAATTCTAATTTTAAAACGGTGCCAACATAATCGAAACCATTATCTAAGCATAGCAAACAAACTTGATTAAAATATATGTCTGGTTCGTTTTGATTAGTGACAGTTGACAACTTGTGATGCGCTAAACCTCTAGATTTGATTGACCACAAGCACAACTAGTGATTTCCCGTTTTGTCTACATAATTATGAATGATTAATAAATAAATTTCGCCTGTTACAAAACCTTTGCTTAATCCAAGAGATAAATAATACTCTGTTCTATGTTGTTTAAAAATCGCAATTTTAATAATTTTTACAACCTAAACTAAAATAAAAATGTTGTATAAAGTGCCCACAACCAGCGCTCTCACTCTTCACTCTACAATGTAATATGACTGACAGGTGAAGGTGATAGCGCGATACTCTGATTTCTAGCTCGAAGCAGGATTTTACAAAAGCTTGTCTTTAAAAATATATTTCAACAGCCGTGTTGGCCGAGCGGTCGAAGTCGAGAGCCTCGAAAGTCGAGGTAGGTAGCTGTGGCGTCCTTTAAAACTGGGAAAACACATAGATTTTAGCTTACTAAAATCTATGTGTTTTCCCAGGCGCTACCTACTTATAGGTATAATGTTTTTAATCTGTAAGACGTCATATACATAAATAAAAAGTAATAGTATATACAAGTGAGCTAAGTTGCTTATCACACACGAGTCTGTGAAATGCTGCCCGAGCCGCAGCGAGGGCGTAAAACAGCCGAGTGTCTAATGAGCGAGTTGCTCACGAGTTTCATGCGCACTTTTTCAACACACTTGCGAGGAAAAAACAAACATGTATTGCATAAATCGTTTTACCACACAGCAACAAATGCGATACAAACAAAATGGCGCGCAAGTATTTTTTTTACACCAGTTAAATGTAAGGTCATTGATTACATGATAGCCATAATACGAGTATATCCTACATGAAAATTATAACATTTATTTATTGATAAAATGCAAATATTTTATAACAAATTATTGTGAATTGAAAATAATTTGATAATAATGAATGTTCTTTTCGGCTTAATTTATTTACACACACATTTTTCTTATTCCAAAAATGTAAATGAATTTTCAGCGGCATAAAATCTCTTTGTTGTTACAAATAAAAACTGTATTACCCGGATAAATTGAAAATGCTCTGTTTACTCGCATATAATTTGAAGTTAGGTACTAACTTAACTTTGTAGGGATAATTCTATTATGCGCTAGTGTACCTATGTAATATTATTATGCACGGTTTAAGGCCGTATGACGATGAAATAAGGTGCACTTAACAAGCAAGTGTGTTGAAAAGTTATTTATTATTATAAATTTTATAATTATGAAACTGGCACAATACTACACATTAGTTTGTTTGATAAGACTGATTTTGATTAAATACACACTACTTAAATCACATTTAAAAGCATTTTTATTACTGACTGACTATCTCATACCGTTGAACTTATTTTGGTATAAGTTTATAAGTGGTATTTGTTAGGAATAGAATATTAATTAGGGCAATAAAGACATACCATTGGTAGGTATTAGTTTTTGTATCTTTTATGTTTTAAATAAATATATTGTTTTGACAATTGCACTAAACAATCTAATATAATATAGAAATCTAGGTAGGAACCTGAAGTAATATACTTATAAAAATAGGAGATGTGGCTTGTTCAGAAGTATTACTTTTTTCGTTCCGAAAAAGAGCAATCAGCGAATGGCAGCCCCTTAACACAAAACAATAGGTACATAACTAGAGTTAAGTTTTCTAAAAACCTGTTTAAAATGGCAAAGAAATGATTTATTGGACGTGTCTTGCCTTGCCACATAAAAGGTACCTACAATAACACAGAACACATAGGTATTTAATAAGTATTTACACAAAATAATAACAAAAAAATTGTCCAATGTCCCAAACAACAAAGTTTCAAAGTTGCTGCCATTGCCATCCATCCATCCAAAGAACGCCTATCACTTTATTGACAATGACATTGACAATAATGTCTTAGATGAAGATGACATTGATAGAAACCTAACTACAAAAAATAGCTCGACTCGACAATCGACATATCATTAAAAAAAAAACTCAGCTGCTTGCTGTTATTGCCAAAGAGTGGTTATTGCGTTACTGTTACTGCCAAAGAGCGTGATAATGCTGTAAACGGCAAAAATAATTTTCCTTTAAATCCAAATTACACACGTAAAACATAAATTAAAATAGTAGATTAAATTAAAATCGTGAGTATTGTTCATTTACACTCTCACTCAACCTCTGTAAGTTCAGTAAGTTCTAGATGAAACGTCATTAGGTTATTTTTTATCAATTTTTGTTTTTAGATGTGGCCCATTTTGTTACAAATGCTACGAAGTAATGTAGCATACATCACCTTACCTGTAGCCGCGGTGGTCGGCGTGATCGGGTATAACTTAGAAAGTTTATTATCAGACAAATATACACCCTTTAACAGTAAGTATCTACCAGTGTTTTAAAACAAGGGCTAAGCAATTCTTGTTTATATTTATAATAATCTAAATCTCGGAAACGGCTCCAACAATTTTCATGAAATTTAGTATGCAGTGGGTTTCAGGGGCGATAAATCGATCTAGCTAGGTTTAATTTTTAGAAAACGACGTTTTATCCGTGTTTTCAGGCAATGACATACCAAGCTTTGTTAGCTCATCCGGGTATTAACATAATAATATACCTTTTACCCACAACTTCATATGCATAGATTAATTAAATCAATAATTTTTAACTATGTCTTAAAACATTGCAATTACTCAAAATCAAAATAACATTTTGGTAAAAAGAGTAGCCTATGTCCGTCCCGAGACTTTAAACTATCTCTATATTAAATTTCATAACAATCAGCCCAGCGGTTGGACTGTGATAACATTATAGACATAGGAGGTAATTTCGTATTTATATATTTTCATATACCTATATAAATTTATCATGTCAGTGTTTGTAACCAAACTCCTCTGAAACAGCTTGACCGACTTTGATATTTTTTGTGTATATTCAGTAGGTCTGAGAATAGGTTTTAGGGTATTTTTTATACCTCTAAGTGATAAGGGTGGAAAATCTGAAAGTGCTTTTTTCCCATGGGATTATTGAAATTTGACAGGACAATCTTTGTTGGGACAGCTGGTATTAGTATAGATGTTTATTAATATTATTGTTTTCAGAACCAGTACAAGACCAACGATTGGATAGAATGATAGACGATGAAAGCCTCAAAGACCCGACGAATGTACAAAAACTGAAGTACAAAGAGAATGTGTTGGGAAAGAATGTTTCCCCGTCATTGCAAAAAAACTAGTCTGGACTTTGGATAATTTATTTTTGTGAATGTAGTTATCAAAATATTAAATTTATTGTAGTTATCAAAAGTTAGTATTATAGTTATCAAAATATTAAATTTTTAATTTGTTTTATTGCAATTCAAGCAAGATGAAAAAAAAATTGTGAATGTAGTTATCAAAATATTAAATATATTGTAGTTCTCTATCAAAATGTACATTTTTGATTACCATTGAAGCAAAATTAAAAAAAAAAAAGTTAATTGAATAATAAATACACCAGTTAGGAGGCAACCAAACGCTTTATGTATTTATAAGAAAATTACTTATTAATTTTACTCATTCAAATATTTAAAATCATTTGTAATACTAATGTACCTACAGATCAATCATAGTTTTAGTAATGTTAGTTTTTAATTAAAAGCTGTAAATAATACCTAGTGTTTTAAATTATCCTTTTAATAAATAACTGCTATATTTTTCTGAAGTTTCTAACCTACCTATCTAAAGTATTTGGGGGCATAGCAGTGCCCCCGCCAAGTCGAGCAAAAAAGCGGCACGGCCGTACCATCCTTTTCTCAAAGCAGTTCAGGCTATTTTCGCCCCCCCTTGTTATAGCGGCAACAGAAATACATAATCTGTGAAAATTTCAACTATCTAGCTATCACGGTTCATGAGCATCGACTACATAGCCTAATGGCGCCGGCACACTTACGTGTCGTGGCGCGGCGTGTCGCGCCACTAGCCAATCGCAAGACAGCGTTTGCGACACGACACGACACCCAAATGTGTCTCTAACCATACTAAATGTATGAAAGCGATTAGCTAGTGGCGTGTCGCGCCACGACACGACACGTAAGTGTGTCTCTGCCATTAGACTTGACAGAGTTTGTTTGAAGTAATGAAGCCATTAGGCGCATCGACTGGGCTATGTAGTCGATGATTAGGCGTCTATTGGGCTATGTAGTCGATGTTCATGAGCCGCCTTGTGACAGACGGAAAGCGAAGCTTAGTAATAGGGTTCCGTGCCCAAAGGATAAAAACGGGACCCTATTACTAAGACTTCGCTGTCCGTCGTGTATCTCATGAACCGTAGCTAGACAGTTGAAATTTTCACAGATGATGTATTTCTGTTGTCGCTATAACAACAAATACTAAAAACTGAATAAAATAAACATTTAAGTTGGGCTCTATATACAACAAACGTGTTTTCTTGCCGTTTTTTATAGATAATGGTACGAAACTCTTCGTGCGCGAGTCCCCATCGCACTTGGCCGGTTTTTACCATTTGGGTCCGAAACACAAAAAAAATATGAATTCGGATGCTATTAAATCACACAAGATAAAATGAAGTAACTTTAATTAATACTCACAATACAAGCTTGTAATGCTAAATTATAAATATATAACATGTTTTATTTTATGCCTATAAAATAATTATTACATTGCATTTCCCTTGATTCACACTAGCGCCTGTTTGCTACAAACTTTAAGACATTCCTAATTCTAGGATACACTTAGCAACAATTTGCTTACATCCTGACATTACTACATCTATCTTTCTAATACCTTTAAACGAGCAATTCTTGTATAATAATCTCAATCTCGGAAACGGCTCCAACGATTTTCATGAAATTTAGTATGCAGTGGGTTTCGGGGGCGATATATCGATCTAGCTAGGTTTCATTTTTAGAAAACGTCGTTTTATCCGTGATTTTAATCAATTAAATATCGAGGAAAGCTCTGCCATCCTATCCATCCATAAGTACTCTAAGTTAAGAGGCTGCCAGTCACTGATTGCTCTTTTTTCGAAACGAAAAAATAAATACTTCTGAACAAGCCACATCTCCTATTTTTATAAGTATATTACTTCAGGTTCCTACCTAGATTTCTATTAAGCTGAAAACATAATAGCAGAAACTTTTCACGATAAAGATATTATTTCAAAATGATACGTTTTAGAATTTATGATCGAAATATTTTATATACCTACTATTAAAATCAACTTGTGATTTATTGTTAAAGATAGGTAATATGTAGATCTAGATTTCTATTAGGATAGATTTTTGATAAGTAATTATACATAATTTATATCATTAATTTATTCGAAAAGCTAAGGCGGACCACGCGCGGACGTGTGTTTGTCATCATTGCAGCGGTCGGTAGGATTATTTATCGAAGTGATTAAAGATGGGTACATCTTTATTCACATATACTATACATTATAAAATAGGAGATGTGGCTTGTTCACAAGTATTTCTTTTTTCGTTTCGAACAAAAATAATCGTCGACTGGCAGCGTCTTAAATAAAGCAAAATCTCCAAAATAAAAAACACGACTGTAATTCCCAGGTATGGTAAGATATCCTCTCAGATCTCCAGGCGCTTAAATCCTTGAATATACCTATAGTTCGGCCGTTCTGAGAATGCGTTCCTGACACGTCGCGATTGTACTATGACGACGTAACTTTGTAATGGCGTTGCAGTTACGATAAAAATATTATTGCTGGTTGTTTACCGTTTTAACAATTGATGAGCATTAAAACAACATTATTACAACATTATAGTCACTATAACGTGACTAACTGATAGGTGTCAGGAACGCATTCTCTGAACGGCCGAACTATAATAGGTGTAGTCAGAGGCACGTCAAAACATTAAATTTGGCACACATTTTGCAGCAGTTAGCATTTCACACGTGACAGGTTGCAAGCCCATCGTCGCATTTTCAGAAAATGAAATAGTATCTCGACTGTACTCCTCAAGGTAGACTCTCTCACTTTAAACATGGCTTTAGGGGTTAGTCAGAGGCACGTCTAACTAAACGCTACATTTTCAGGTTATGCTTTAAGGTCACAACTGCAATCCCTAAGTAAGATAGACTTTCTTTCTGACATGGCTTTAAGGGTTAGTCAGAGGCACGTCTAAACTTTACATTTTCATGTCTTGCTTTATTTTAAAGACCTATGATTTTATGGTACTTACTAAGTATGAACTTAAAATTTGTTGCAAACAGGCATAGATCACATCTTATAATACCAATTACATGATTTGTTAGTTTTGTTTCTGAAATATATTTATTTAAACAAGCGTTTAATATATTCACAAGTTAAGCCTCTGCAGCCCTATTGCGTAAGCTCGCTGATAATCGCAATCAGTTTCAACTGTCAAAATTATATTGGCACTTGACAGTTAAACCCAGAGTCAAATCCTTTTACAGCATGTTGCGCCGACTTCAATGAGAATTTGATAGTTGAAGCTGATCACGATTACCAGTGAGCTTGCGCGATAAGGCTGCTAAAAGAATGCAAAGTTTCAACTCAATTAGACAACAGTCCATACTACATATGACTAAATTACGTCACCAGTGGTGGCAGTTCTGTACCACAAAATGACTAAAATTTCTTAAAATACAATCGATCTTGTTACGTTTGCGTTAAAGTCTAAATAAGCTAAAATAGTATTTTACAAAATTTTAGCCAGCTTGTGGTAGCCACAGAATTTGCCACCACTAAACTAAAAACATAACGAATTTATTAGCTTGTAAATATACTCAGTTTACCCACATCTTACAAATCTCACAGTTCAATTCAACACTCGTTGAACATAAAGCCACGGATACACTAGGCGACAAATGGCGCGACTACTTACGCAACATATCGCTCAACAAACATTTCTCTGGAACAATGTTGTAGAACTTTTTACAGGCCACACTACTCAGTAATGCCGCCCGAGGTGTGCCGCGTCACATGAAATGTTGCGTGACACTATCTATATTATTTTATTATTTACTATTTTTATTGTTGTTTCCTACTATTGACATTGTACAAAATGTATTTATCCAACTTATTGTTTTTGTTAGGTACTATTTTTTCGTTATTGTTAATCTGTATTCATATCTTTAATTAATGTGATTGGTGTCCAGCCATGTAAATTAAAGTAAAATAAATAAATAATATGCAACGTTGCTGAACATCACGTAGATTGGGCGTTTCGTGTCATGTTGCGGGACCAAAAGTTCACTAGTGTCCCCGTGGTTTATGGTCCAAGCTCAATTCAACACTAGCTGAACTTAAAGTGAACTAGCACGAGACATTTTGAACCTACATGACAGCAATTACGAAGTTTTAATGGCGTTATTCAAAACTTAGTACTCAGTCGGCGAAAGTTGATGCTTAGTTTAAACTTTTTTCTCTTTCAATAATTAGTTTAATTAGAATAAAACTATATAATGGTCGGTCTTATTGCTAAAAGCAATAAGCACAACCTTAACTTTCTTTTTCTATGTATAAATGAAAATACATTGTATTGTTTATAAATGACAAATTTCAACTAGAATAAAACTATACAATGGGTGGTCATATCGTTAAAAAACTATTTGTTGAAGATAACCTTAACTTTTTATTTCTATACTTAGAGGAAAGGAGACTAAGCATTGTCTTTTGCCGACGATGAACCGGCCTTATTACGTAAGCCCACTAATAAGTGAGTCTAAGATAATGAGATTTAGACAGTTAAAGCCGATTACGATTACCAGTGAGCTTACACAGTAAGGCTGCGGATTTTTGTATAACATAAATAGATTTCTATTCGAGCAGCCTTTTCCATAATTTGGCGACTGACAATATAATAGTGGCAATTCTGTTGTCTCAACAAACTAAATAAAATTTTGTAAAATACGAACGCTCTTATTCTTATCAAGTTAAAGTCCAAAATAGCGTAAAAAACCTTAAATTATGGCAGTATAAGTTTAATTCTATCTTAATATTTTGAAATGACATCCTCTCAAACCTCAGATCCTTGAAAACACCTAAAAGGGGTAGTCAGAGGCTTGTTCAAATACCACATTAGGCACATGCCTATACTTGCAGTAGTTGTTTACTAAGAACGATCGCATTCACTAAATTTTAGTGAGTCTGTGGCTGCCACAGAACTGCCACCGATATCCTAAAACTATAGAAGAATAGATATATATCATTTTAGCTATTAGAACATGTCGGAACTTGCGTCACTTCCATCAACGCGCGGTAAGTCCCAAACGTAGTATCATTTGATTGTAAATATTTCCTAACAATTAAATCTTGCATCTCGTGCGCCTTAACTGTATCCGAACACTCCGGCTTCTCATTCACATCTTCATTCTTCTGATTTGCCTTGTGATTACCCCCAAACACAGAAGCGTTGGTACCCTGCCCGGTGAGCAAATCATCATCCACAGTCAAGTACTCATCCAGCAAAGTTATATCTGTAAAGTAATGTTCGACATCAAAGTCTCTCAATATCTCACATAATGTTTCCTCATCGTTTTCTGTCACTTTAGGAGTCAATACACTATCTTCTTCCGGCATTGTGACGTCATATCCGATAGAAAACATACTCATTGTTATCACTGCTGGTGGAATTCTTTCCCAGGCCTTTTCGAGCATACTCAAAGCATCCAAACATGATATATTTCTGTCGAGGCCACTCGTACATTTCATAACCTTATCTTCTAATATCAATCGTCTGAACTCAGCTCTGAATCTAGAGTATACCCCATTTCTGATAGGCACAAGACTGTTTTTAGACTTGTAAGGGACAAACAGAAGTTTCAAGTTTGATAATTGAAGTTTGGTGTGTATTGTTGCTCGGTCCAGGACAAGTAAAGCTTTTTTGTTGCATTGTTCTAACTCTCTGTTCCAACAATGTACATAGTCTTCGAATACCTTCGTTGTGAAGTGCGCTTGCGCATGCCGGATGTACAAAGCTGGTAAGGTGTGTGGATCTCTATGGGAGTTGGTGAGGGGATCTTCCGTACCACAAACCAGAAGTTTCTTTTTATCAGTGCCCGATGCGTTGGTACAGAGGAATATAGATAGACGGTCTTTAACACATCCTTGTACAAACTTTTTGCCTCTTAACTTCTGGATGCGATTCTTCGATGAGTTGTAAAAGAGGCCAACCTCATCGGCTATATATATATCCTCATCCGACATCCCCTCTCTAGCCTCGGCCCATTGTTCGAGTAGAAACTGTGTCTTAACTTTATTATCCGGGGTAGCGTTGTAATTTCTTTTCCTCGTTCCGAACATAATATGATGTTTTTTCTTGAAACGATCCAACCATTTTCTGCTACCATCAAACGTGACAAAACCCTGGTCTTTAGCAAACTCTTCGGCTGCATTTTGTATCATTTTTCCTGAGATTTGGATATGATTATCTTTCTGTTGTTGTAGCCATACTAAGACACTCTCTTCTACTTTAGCGTTTAAGTGTCTATGGGAGCCACCGGGTTTATCGACTTGGTACTTTTCTCTATTATCCCATAACTCGTTTACAATTTGCGGTGTTACATTGTAAAGTTTACAAATGTCATTGATAGGTCGACCTTTGAACATTTTGTTTACAATCGCGCACTGGGTCGTATAGGTCAGGTCTTCACGGCATAGGTATGTCACGAACTCGTTCGGTGTAGAATCGGATTCGTTTGGGATGTCATCGTTTTGTTGAGTTTCGAAGGTGTTTGAAGTACTACCATCGTCAAAGTCGATTGGTTCAACTTTGACAATTATTTTTTCGGATTCACCTAGAGGGTCGTACATTATTTCAGGGGGTTGCGACCTGAAATTAAAAAAAAATAGATAATAAATATCAGTGGACATTATTACACAGCGCTATCTAGCCCTAAACTGAGCAAAGTTATGTATAGAGCTTTTATAAAATTTCAGAATTCATAACAAAATTCCCTGCTTAAGAGGCTGCCAGTCACTGATTGCTCTTTTTCGAAACGAAAAAAGAAATACTTCTGAACAAGCCACATCCCCTATTTTTATAAGTATATTACTTCAGGTTCCTACCTAGATTTCTATTAAGCTGAAAACATAATAGCAGAAACTTTTCACGATAAAAATATTATTTTAAAATGATACGTTTTAGAATTTATGATCGAAATATTTTATATACCTACTATTAAAATCAACTTGTGATTTATTGTTAAAGATAGGTAATATGTAGATCTAGATTTCTATTAGGATAGATTTTTGATAAGTAATTATACATAATTTATATCATTAATTTATTCGAAAAGCTAAGGCGGACCACGCGCGGACGTGTGTTTGTCATCATTGCAGCGGTCGGTAGGATTATTTATCGAAGTGATTAAAGATGGGTACATCTTTATTCACATATACTATACATTATAAAATAGGAGATGTGGCTTGTTCACAAGTATTTCTTTTTTCGTTTCAAACAAAAATAATCGTCGACTGGCAGCGTCTTAAGTCTGTGCAAAATGCAGGTACGAGTATGATCCAAATACAATGACACGCCTCTGACTACCTCATTATATACTTTATAACCAGGTGCTTATGCATGAATGATTTCTGACATCACAGACTAAAAACATTCAGTCTTTTCTATTTGATTATTGAAATTTGACAGGACAACGTCTGTCACGGGTCGGCTAGTTATAATAAATACACACAAAACTCACCGTCTAAACTTTGCAAAATGATCTTCCTTCCACGGATGCGTTTTAATATGCTCCTGCCATTCTGCTAAACTGTCAAACTTCGCTGAACATTGACTGCATTTATTGTCGGCGCCAGGAATCTAGAAATAACAAAGTCAAATTTATTAATCTACAAGCTGACCCGGCGAACTTCGTATCGCTTTAGAATAAACAAATGCTGTGTTAAGTTCCCGTTCCCGTTCTCGTTCTCCAATAAAGTTCAAATTTACTCTAAATTTTATTTAGAAAACGTTTATAGGGGAAAAAGGAAAGGGCTGTTTTGTTCTGGCAATTATTCGAATTTTTCTCACCTTTTAAACCTTCCCTAGACCTCCACGAACATTTCAAGACCAAGATAAGATAAATCGGTTCAGCCGTTCTCGAGTTTTAGCGAGACTAACGAACAGCAATTGATTTTTATATATATAGATAGATAGAATAGCAGACACGCGACAGACGTTGTCCTGTTGAATTTCGATAATCGCATATAGTAACGCACGTTGTTATGACGACTTATGTCAGTTTTTTGCACAGCTGCGCCATCTATACCAACATCATTTCTAATGGGTTTTTTATCATTTTGGGGAATGTTTTTCACATAACACCGAACATAACATAACATAATGACACTGAAAATAAATCTATGTTACCTGTTGCCTGATTCTTCTAGGCTTGGTCGCGTGGAATCGGCGTAGCTTCACATAGTTCATAAGACGTTTCAAAGTGATCCTTGTGATTTTATTGAAATAAATGATTTTTGACTTTGAATTTGTTAGTCTGTTCATCACACGAAAGTGGTAAAAATATCTTGACACTTGAGAAAGATGGAACAGATCAATGAACATAATTTTACACTAGTTTTTACCCGCGACTTCATCCGCGTAGATTCAGGAAATCGATTTTATCGACTATCGTATAACATAGAGATTCCTAAAAATCAAAAGAAAAATTTGGAAATAAGTAGTAACCGGCCGCTTGCCTGACGTCAACCCTCTATGAGAAAGAATATATAAATAACTAGCCGACCCGTGACAGACGTTGTCCTGTCCAAATTTCAATAATCGAATAGAAAAGACTGAATATTTTTAATCTGTGATGTCAGATTTGTTGCACACCAGGCAGCGCCATCTATACAGAAATCATCCCTTTTGCGTTTATTTATCGTTTTGGGGATGTTTTTCATATTTTAAAGTAGTCTATTATTTATTCGGGCAGTATATCTACATCTACAGTAAATTTCAACTTAATCCGTTTTGTCGTTTAGGCCTGATCGAGGAACAAACATACATACAAACTCACAAACTTTCACATTTATAATATTATATATATATATATATATAAGATAAGGATGTACCTGAGACTCTTTAGGCTTGGCCCTCGACTTCCTCTTATACTTCTTATGGTAGTCCAAACGTGCCTTCCTTTGTTCCGGAGATTCGTTCTGTCTCGCCCAGGACTTCCTCGCTCTGTCTCGTTCTAACCTGAGGAGCATAGGAAAAATAAACTATTAAAAATGTGCCAAATATAATGTCTCTGACTACCCCCACTAGACATCTTCACAGGATCTAAGCGTTTGGAGATCTGAGAGGATGTCTACCGTACTAGGGGATTATAGTTGTGATCCCATTTATTTATTTTTTATATTTAAATGTTTTTTCTTTAAAACCGTCCAAGTTGAAACGGTCTCGCGCCCGAAGCGTTCCGTACCATTATCTATAAAAACGGGAAAAAATCATGTTTGTTGTATGGGAGCCCCCCTTAAATATTTATTTTATTCTGTTTTTAGTATTTGTTGTTAGAGCAGCCGCAGAAATACATAATCTGTGAAAATTTCAACTGTCTAGCTATCACGGTTCATGAGATACAGCCCTGTGACAGACAGACAGACGGACAGCGAAGTCTTAGTAATAGGGTTCCGTTTTTACCCTTTGGGTACGGAACCCTAAAAACGGCAAAAAAGCACGTTTGTTGTATTTAGTATTTGTTGTTATTAGTGGCAACGGAAATAAATACATCATGAAAATTACTGTCTAGCTATCACGGTTCATGAGATACAGTCTTGTGACAGACAGACTGAGGGACAGCACAGTTTTAGTCATAGGGTTCCGTTTTTACCCTTTGGGTACGGAACCCTAAAACGGAAACTGTCAAAATTGCATTTATCCCTGTTTATTCCCATGCATCTCACCTTTCCTTTCTTTCCTCTGGTGTTTCTGGAGGTTTTCTTCTTCTCTGAGGCTGATTTTCTTTTTTATTTGGTGATTGTTTTTTTGGTGGTTTCGATGTCTGAAAGTATAAAGAATAGAATAGTTTCAATATGAGTAATAATTTTAATTGATGAATGCAGAATAGTTTTTTCTCAATAACCGCAAAACATACAGTTTTGTTTTTTTATGACAAAGATAACTTATGGATAGTTTAGATAAATTAAAGATAGATTGGTGTAACTTTTCTCGATAAATTTATTTTCCAAAGTTGGCTCTTCCAAAACAAATTTCGTTTTACTCAAAATTATGAATAGCTAAACGGTTCATTTTTAGGGTTCCGTACCCAAAGGGTAAAAACGGAACCCTATTACTAAGACTTCGCTGTCTGTCTGTCTGTCTCAGGGCTGTATCTCATGAACCGTGATAGCTAGACAGTTGAAATTTTCACAGATTATGTATTTCTGTGGCTGCTCTAACAACAAATATGTACTAAACACAGAATAAAATAAATATTTAAGGGGGGCTCCCATACAACAAACATGATTTTTTTGCCGTTTTTATAGATAATGGTACGGAACTCTTCGTCCGCGAGTCCGACTCGCACTTGGCCGGTTTTATTAAATAATTTGTTTAATAATCTTACTAGCTACATAAATTAATGACAGTTTCTTTTTATGTTTGATGGTTTTCAAGATAATGCAGTATTATCACTTTTTCTGTATTATCTGGGTAGACTCAACCCATACAAAAAAACATTTAATTGTATATCTAGCCGTAATGACTGGCCTCACAGCAGTTGGTAGTAGCTCTGCCTTCTGCGCTGTAGGTTGCGGGTCAGATACCCACCCAGGATAAACATTTGTGTGTACAACATAGATATTTGTTTCTGTGTCTGGATGTGAATATCCTAATAATAATATAAATGCGAAAGTTTGTGAAAAGAAATGTATGTTTGTTCCACAATCAGGCCTAAACGAAAAAACGGATTAAGATGAAACTTGCTGTAGTACCTATGTAGATAAAAAATCAGAATAAATAAAAGGATATCTTAAAATCCGAAAAACAACCCCTAAATGATAAAAAAACGCAAAAGGGATGATTTTGGCATAGGTGGTGCTGGTGTGCAACAAATATGACATCACAGACTAAAAACAATCAGTCAAAAATCGAATACTGTATTCGATTATTGAAATTTGACAGGACAAAGTCTGTCACGGGTCGGCTAGTGTATAATAAGTATGTATTTACAAAAAAAAGTATTTAAGTATTGTATCAGTTATCTGGTTCCCATATTACAAGCTTTGCTTAGTTTGGGGCTCTGTGTGAAATGTCCAATATTTATTTATACATACACAATACATATTTTCCATATGTGTAAGTAATATGGTATAATTTATGTGTGAATGGGCACGTTGGAAGGGGAAGACCTCGGCGTATTTTTCTGGACCAAATTGGCGACGTTTTGGAAAGAGGCCATGTCAAGAGTACTCTAAACCGACGAGCATGCATGAGGAATGTGATGAAAGTGAATGAAGCATAAGAAGAATGTCAGGATCATAGCATGTGGAAAGCCGTTGTCTGCCTACCTCTCGGAAACAGGCGTGATTTTATTATGTATGTAACTAATAAATAAAATTCTCGTGTCAAACTTCACCGAAACGGCTTGACAGATTTTTATATCTAAAGTTCGTAGGGTTTTTTTTATACCCGTTATAGTTAGCGGCGTTAAGTTCGGGAAAAACAGAGTGCTTTTTTCTATAGGATTATTGAAGTTTGACAGGACAACGTCTCTCGGGACAGCTAGTATTAGATAATAATTCAATGAGAAACTTGTAGTAATATACTCACAGAGCTAAAATCTAGTGCTTGATCATCTCCTTCTTCGACCTGCACAGTGACCATCATCTCGGGAACAATTTCTTCAGTATCACTCATCATCGAATTTTCATCTTCGTCGATAAATTCCATTTTGATGGTAACAGTCCCATCTTCAAATGATGTTCTCATTGTAGGAGTGTCAGTCATTTTTGTTGAAGAATTTAATACTTGTAGGTTCTTAGAATTAGGACGTGAAAACACTAATTTTAAAACATTTTTAAGTTTTTTTTTTTAAGAAAAGGTATTAGTATGTACATAGCTATACATACGGCGTAAAATGAATTATTTATAAGTTGCGGACGGCAGAAAACGCAAGGATAGGCTAGTAGGCTACCAATGACAAAAACTGTCTTGTCTTGTCTTGCTTGTTGTAAGAAAATAGAACTACCAAAACTTTCCAAAATATTTGTAAATAATAAAAAAAAACATTTTATTTCAAGCAAGTATGACTAGAACATAATTTATTTATTTACATTTAAAATAAAACTAAACCAATTTGCAGTAAGCAGTTCAATTTCTACTATTTTTTTACCCAGAACCAAGCAACCAAGTAGCAAGTACAATGAAAAGTCTCCTCTAGAATGCGTTCAAGTAATGAACCAATCAAAAATGAGCTTTCTACATTTCTGATGTCTTTGGATTTTCTCCTAATCTGTCATTGTCACTGTCAATGTTATGTCAAATTAGAAAACATAACCTCTAACGCGGCAGCGAATCAAAATAAATAAATCGGATGCGTTTCTTATGAAAAGTTTCCTCTATTTTCGAGTTTACTCTATTAAACTCGGCTAGAGTTTGATAAAAAATGTCTCAAACGAAACTATCCTATTGCCTATCGAGGGTACTGCTAAACAAGCCTCTTACCAACGTCAAAAGTTTATGTAACAGCATCCAAACCCAAAATGTTCGCCACAAAAATGTTTCGGCTCCGAAAATAAAGACTGCTAGCTCTGTGTACCGTACTATGGATATATTTGATAGAAAGACAAAGGCTTTGCAGAGGGAACGGTCGGCCCTGAGACCTGATTATCATCTAGCGGAGTATATTAAGGAAGAGGTTGGTTGGCGGACCGCGGACCGTATTTTCGACATAAAAAGAACTTTTAAAAATGCTGTGGAGCTTGGTAATTTTGTCTATACCTTCTAGCTAACTCTTAGAATTAAACCAATATCGTCCAGTGGTAATTCTGTTTTTAAAAGATTTACTAATACAATTCATAAAGTTTCCAACCAAAATCGAAAAGTTACCAATCTATTTCAAAGATAATACATTTAGTCTCTCAACTTCGTAAGCTCCTAGGTTCGAATCCTGGATGTGCATCAATGTGTGATGATTTTATGTGCCAATTGTAATGTGTGAATGCCTGGAGATCTGAGTAGATGTCTACCGTACTTGGGAATTACAGTTGTGATAATATTTAATTTCATGTCAAATCTGATTTTAGGAGCATCCCGTGGCTATGTTTCACGCCATTTCCTTCCGGATAGTGTAGAAAAAGTGACACTATGTGACACATCACAGACTCACCTTGATAAAGCATTGGTCGGTGATGGGGTAAAAGTAGAAAAAATGATTATGGATGAGGAAAATATAAATGTACGTAAATCTAATTAAAATTCTCGTGTCACAGTGTTTGTATTGTTTTTTTTTTGTGTATATTTAGTAGGTCTGAGAATAGGTCGTAGGGCATTTTTTATACCATACGAAAAAAACTGAAAGTGCTTTTTTCTGTTACATTTGAAATTTGACAGGACAATGGCTGTCAGGACATCTCGTAAATGCTATATAATTCTTATTTCAGTTCCCCGACAACAGTATAGACCTATTAGTTTCTTCATTGGTACTGCATTGGGCAAATGATCTACCGGGAATATTTGACAAAATCATGAAATGCTTAAAACCTGATGGAGTAAGTATAATACCTCTATCTTCTGCGCTGTAAGTTGTGAGTTTGATTCCCACCTAGGATAAACATTTGTGTGATGAACATAGATGTTCTGTGTCTGGGTGTTAAATGTAAAAATAAATAGGTATATTGGTCATTATGAATGTGTCATATATTGCGATAATATAGTCTATGACAGCTATTCTACTTTGTTGTATACATATAACAATGTAGATGTAGGTAGGTAGAAAATGTATTGCACTTGACATACCAATGTTGCATGTGGCTCCCTAGCCTAATATACGTGTATACCTAAATACATTGTTTTCATGGACAATCAGGACATAATAGAATGTATTTAAAAAAAAAAGTAACAGTTATCTTTTTCCCATAGTACAATCTTTGCTTAGTTTGGGGCTAGATGGCGCTGTGTGTAAAGTCAGCCATTATGAATTTACAAAAAAAAACAAAACAAGTATATTAAGTATTTTATCAGTAATCTGGCTCCGCTTTGCTTAGTTTGAGTCTGGCGCTGTGAAATGTCTAACAAAATTTATTGTTATTATTTCAGGTTTTCCTTTCCTGTGTGTACGGTGGGGATACACTATCAGAGTTAAGAGCAGCTATACAGTTGGCTGAAACTGAAAGATCTGGTGGTGTGGCTCCACATATATCACCTTTCACTAGTGTACGAGATATTGGGGGGTTGCTAACTGCGTGAGTATTGATTTAAATAAATAAATGAAGAAAATGAATGAATGAAATGGTTTAATGAAATGATTGAATGATATAAATGAATGAAATAGCTGAATAAAATTAATGAATGAAATAAATAAATGACATGATTGAATGAAATGATATATGATATGAATGAAAGAAATGATTGAATAAAATAAATGAATGAAATGATTGAATGTTTTTTTTTTTCTTATAGAGCTGGCTTCACCTTGCAAACGGTGGACGTGGATACTGTCACCATCTGGTATCCCACAGCGTGGCACGTGATGCGTGACACTAGGGCCCTTGGGGACTCGAACGCGGCTTACAATAGGCCTCTGAGGCTGAATAAAGACGTCCAGTTCGCAGCAGCGGCTATATACGATGAAATGTATGGAAAGGTAGGTATATTTAAAAAAAAAAACGCAAAAATAATGAAACAAATAAAAGAAAAGGTGGGTCTAATGAATATAATTTTTTTTTTAACACACCCAAATACACATCCATACACATACATACATATACAACAACACATGTTTTTGTTTCAAATAAAGAAATGACGTCACGTTGTTTGTCCGCGATGGACTCCTAAACTACTGATTTTAATCAAACTATGCACACCGTGTGTAGTTTGATCCAACTTGAAAGATAGGATGAGCTGACATCTCAATTTATAGTCGCGATATCTGTTGACACAGCAACGTGTGGCCGAGTTTGCTAGTCACTACATAGTATAAAGCAAAGTCGCTTTCCGCTTCCCGCGTCTGTATGTAATATGTAATATGTATGTATGTATGTCTGCTTATATCTTTAAAACTACACAACGGATTTTGATGCGGTTTTTTTTTATAAATAGAGTGATTCAAGAGGAAGGTTTATATGTATAATACATGCATAATATAGTAGAGAAACACTGATAATATTAGAGGTTTCTAATGTGATGTCGTAAATAAACACATTTTTTTGCGCTTATATTAATTACTTACAATAATGTACTACAGTATTGTATACCTTAAAAACGTCTACAAAAAAGTCCACGATGGTATTAGAAATGTCTTACGCACAGCGAAGCGGGCACGGGTCAGCTAGTATATAATAATAATAATAATAGCCTTTATTGCTGATTTATGTACTAATTAATTTACATTTCATGCTAATATACACAGTTACGCCTCAGCTTGTCTTTCGACATAGGCCTCCTCCAGTGACTTCCACTCATTTCGATTTTTGGCTGTTCTTCGCCAGGTTGGTCCTGCTATTTCTTTGAGGTCGTCTTCCCATCGCTTTTTTTGTCTGCTGTTGAGTTTGCTAGTATATTTTAATTCTAATAAAACTCAATGAGAATAAAATATGGAAAGTTTCACTCACCGCCATCTAACCCCAAACTCAGAAACGTTTGTATTTTTGATAACTGATAAACTCGCTGATTGCTAATCAAATATTTCGTCACGTCTCACCTCACCTCACATCACTTCACATCACATCACTTCACATCACCTCACCCGCCTCTCATCATCTCATCTGAACGTGACTTTACAAAAATCTATTTCGAAATACTAAACGGACAATGATATAATAACAACAAATTTATTCTCATATTCACGTTGATCATTCACTATTTATGGTGTTAATTATTTTCTATCTATTGTTGTCAGGACTTGCCCGAGCATAACTCCCGGGGGGTGCCAGCGACATACCAGATCATCAACTTCCTCGGATGGAAACCGGATCCGAAGCAACCCATCCCGATGGAACGAGGAACGGGGGAAGTCTCATTAAAAGATTTACATAAGATCGATGAAATTATACAAAATAAAACTAAAGTACAGTTGAGAGATGAGGATGTTAAATAAATAGTCAAAAGTCAGTTTAATTCTTGTTTTTGGCTTCTATGACTTTTGTTGTCACAATTCTGCCAGTATCTGTTTCATGATAGATTCGTAAGCATTAGGATAAAGGGTGCGTAATTATTAGAAACAAAAGTTAAAAGTCGAATGTCAAAAGTCAAAAGTCAAAAGTCAAAGTATGTCTGCTTGTCTTTGACGTTTGGCTGTAAGCCAAACCGCTGGGCAGATTGTGAAATTTCATAGATTTTTAGTATTTGTTGTTATAGAGGCAATATAACTACATAATCAGTGAAAATTTCAACTGTCTATCTATCACGGTTCATGAGATACAGCCCTGTGACAGACAGACGGACAGCGAAGTCTTAGTAATCCGTTTTTACCCTAAAACCCCCCGGAACCCTAAAAATAATAGTCTAAATTGGTACAAAATTATTTAATTAGAAAAAGCCAATAAAAAAGCTTTTATGAGTACATACCTATTCTATTCTATATCTATGTATTGTATCAAAATATATAGATTAGATTATGTACTATAAAACTGTATTAAAATTATTTAATGTAAATATTTACAAAAGTTAATAAATATTGTTTGTTATATATTGAGTTTAAATCTAATTTGTTTAATAAACTTAATATTAACCTATACTAATTTAAGTTCAAAATTAGGTACAAAATAACGTTTGAAAGAATGATAAAAGTTCTAACTAATTTTAAAACAATCAAAATCAGATTACTTATAGAATACTTTTTGTAAATACTTATTATAACACTCGGATACAACAAAAATGTATAATTCACCACAAAAAATATTTGTCCTGTGTGGGAATCGAACCCACAACCTACAGCGCAGAAGGCAGAGTTACTACCAACTGAGCTGTGAGGCCAGTCACAATTTATTTTCCTGTCCTTACCACAAGTATTAAAGTAATATTACTTGGAGAGCTTACGATAAGGCCCATGCACTTTTACCACAAACTCTAAAGTAATATTAAAACGAACTCGTATGTCGTTATCACTTTCGTTTCGCAACACAAGTAATACTGTTTTAATATTACTTGAAGAGCTTGTGGTACGGCCCTGGTCCCTTACTGGGATCGGAACAACTGAATGCTGGAATTTAATTTAATTATTACAATTAAAATTATTGTGGTAATTGGAGTACACGCCTATGATGAAGAGCATCTAAATTATCTCAAAACTTAGTATTTTTATATACTATAATAACTAATATTAAAAATGCGAAAGTAGCTCTTGTCTGTCTGTGATGTTTCCACATAAAAACCACTGGGCCGATTGTGATGAAATTTCATATATAGTTTAGTCTTGGGACTGACATAGGCTACTATTTTTCCCGATTTATATTAAAAAAATGATTAAAACGACGATTTTTAAATAACATAGAATAGAGTATCTATCTCTTAAGTTTTTGTAACAGGCAATATTTATTTATTTAAATATACAAAACGGAAATATTTAGTTGTAGTCAATCTATTCTAGACTATAGACAAAGACTTATAATAACTATAGATTTTAAACAAGTTTGTTTATTCTTAGTTATTGACTGCCAACATTGAAAATGACCAAAACCGGGGTAGGCACCACAACCGGGTCTTTGACCTTTTTTATTTAGTTACTAGCTGTCCCGACAGAGACGTCATGTCCAAATTTAAATAATATTTTTATTTAAAAGATTTCTATAGCAATTTCTTTGGCGGTGCGTTCCCATATATTCGGTATTCGGGTAGAACGTCATAACAATCGAATTCCTCGTCTGATGAACCATGGTAGCTTAAGGGATCTTCGGAAGGCTCAACTGGAAATATATTAAATTAAATTTAAAAACAATAATTTAGCAGTGTTGGCCGAGTGGGAAGGGTACCTCGACTTTCAATATGAAGGGTTCGGATCCCGGCGTGCATCAATGGATTTTTCTGTTCGAAAAATTTATATGCGCATCAAAAACACGTGCTCAAAGCGGTGAAGGAAAACATCGTGAGGAAACCAGTTAGTATTCTTATAGCGATGGGCTTACAACCTGTCACGTATGGAATGCTAAGTGGGCATGTGCCAAATATAATGTTTGGACGTGCCTGACTACCCCCACTAGACATCTTCAAAGGATCGAAGCGTCTGGAGATCTGAGAGGATGTCTTTGGGGATTACAGTCGTGATCCTATTTATTTATTTTTATTTATAACATCCAACATTATCATCATCTTCCTGCTCTTATCCCACTTTAGTTAGGGGTCGGTACAACATTTGTACTTCCATTTTCCTCTATCAGCCATCATCTCATCACTCCTTTCTTACCCATGTCATCTTTCACACCGTCCATCCATCTTTTCTTTGGTCTACCTCTACGTCTACATATATCCACATTCATTCCTAACATTCTTCTCGTTACATGACTTTCTTCCCTCCTCACAACATGCCCATACCACGCTAACCTATTGCTCCTCATCTTCAAGATATCTTGAAGATAACTTTTAGATTAAGAGATCCGTTTGTGAAATATTAAGCTTTAAAGTGCTAAATTTTGTCAGAGTCAAGTGTCCCCCTACCAGCTAAACGATTGATTTTGGAGGTGTGAAAAAATTCACGGTAGTTGTACATAATATAATTATAACGAATAATTTAAAAGGAAAACTATCACGCCTAAGTAGACTTTACAAGTTTACGCGTAATCATCGACCAACTAAGAAAATGTATTTTCTAAGTTGCTCGACGATTACTCGTAAATTGTAAGAAGTAATGTTTTTAGTACAAATATCGTTACTTAAATAACATTGTTACCTGTGTAAACTACGAAACCCTACATCGCGCATGACCCGACACGCACTTATTTCTATTTTAAAACAAGCTAACCCGGCGAACTTCGTATCGCTTTTAGAATTAACAAATGTTGTGTTAAGTGCCCGTTCCCGTTCCCGTTTCCCGTTCCCGTTCCCGTTCCCGTTCCCGTTCCCGTTCCCGTTCCCGTTCCCGTTCCCGTTCCCGTTCCCGTTCCCGTTCCCGTTCCCGTTCCCGTTCCCGTTCCCGTTCCCGTTCCCGTTCCCGTTCCCGTTCCCGTTCCCGTTCCCGTTCCCGTTCCCGTTCCCGTTCCCGTTCCCGTTACGATTTCTACGCTATGAAGACTGATTTTACTTACTATCATATCGTTTCGGCATTGGTATAGGTGGTTTTGATTTAAAAGATGGCACTGAAAAAAAATAATAATAATAACAAATAAATATTGGTGGACATTTCACACAGCGACTCAAACTAAGCAGCTTGTACTATTGGAACTAGATAACCGATAGAATACTTATAATTTTTTTTGTAAAAAAAAACACAAGAGCTTTCTGTCCGAAAAATGTATATGCGCATTTAAATACGTGTTAAAAACGGTGAAGGAAAACATCGTGAGGAAACCAGTTAGTATTGTTATAAGCGGCGACGGGCTTGTAACCTATCACGTGTGAAATGATAACTACTGCCATGAAGCGCTTTGAGATCTGATTAATTGCGAGTCTACCGTACTTAATATCATACGACTTATAGTATTTTATACAATAGATACTCGTATGACATACCATGTCCTAACTTGGATGCAATATTAGTGGAGGATGGAGCTGGTGGCATTCTAGAGTTATTTGCTGGTGTCACCCTAGGCCCATCTGCTTGGGGCATTCGAAAACCCCCGGGTTGCACCCTAGGTCCATCTGCGTGAGGCATTCGGAAACCCCCTGGTTGCATCCTAGGCCCATCTGCCGCGGGCATTCGGAAACCTCCTGGTTGTATCTTAGGCCCATCTGCCGCGGGCATTCGAAAACCACCTAATGGCATTCTAGGACCATCGGGTGTCGTTCTAGGCTCGTCTAATGGTGGCATTCTGAAATCTTTTCTTGGTGTCATTCCCGGGGTTTCTCCAACTGGGGCTTTAACGATGGGTTTTACTGAAAAAAGTAACCAAAATTTATAATCTTTCTAATATATAAAATTCTCGTGTCACAGTGTTTGTAACAAAACTCCTTCGAAACGGCTTGACCGATTTTTATGAACATTTGTGTGTATATTCGGTAGGTATGAGAATAGGTCGTAGATTTGTAGGATATTTTTTTATACCCCTAAGTGATAAGGGTGGCGTAAAGTTCGGGAAAAACTAAAGGACTATTTTTCAGTGGGATTTTTGAAATCTGAGTATAAAAATATAGTGTACTAGCTGCTCGCCCCGGCTTCACACGGCTGGTACCTGGATAAAAAGTAGCCTATGTAAGTATAAGCTATATTACTGTAAAGTTTCATTTTAATCCGTTCAGTAGTTTTTGCGTGAAAGAGTAACAAACACTCACAACCACTCACAAACTTTCGCATTTTTAATATTAGTAGGGTTAGTAGGTATACCTATCCTGGTAAGTACACATTAAAACTTACCTGGTCTCAAGTTGGCATTGGTTATCATGGATGGCAGCTTTGGCATTGCTCCCATGGCCATAGCGTTGACAGGCTTGCCATTTATGAGGGGACAAGTGCTAGGTCCGAATGGTGGCTGCACGATGTGTCCTAAAATCAAATGGCAAATGCTTCAAGAAAGAAAAGAAGTAAAATGTAGTCTATACTTATAATATTATAAAGAGGAAAGATTTAATTGTTTGTTTGCATCGAATAGGCTCCGAAACTAATAGACCGATTTCAAAAATTCTTTTACCATTAGAATCCTAAGTACATTATCCCTGATGAACATAGGTCATGATATAGGACATAGGTCATCGTTGAGATGGCGTTCTATAATGTTGAAGATTTTATATGCAAATTGCAATAATTTAAGCATTTTATTTTTTAAGCATATTTATTCAATTATTAAACTATTGCTATATTACACTTAAGCACTACCATTCCCTTTCCAAATTACACAAAGGTTAGCTGGAAGAAAATGCTAACTAGCATTAAGTTCGCCTATGTACATGTTCTTGTATTGTGCAATAAAGAATTTTCTATCTATCTATCTATCTATATTAAAACAATCGATTGAATTATATTTAATGATATTATAATATGTAATACTAGCTGACCCGTGCCCGCTTCGCTGTTCGTAAGACATTTCTAATACCATCGTGGACTTTTTTGTCGACGTTTTTAAGGTATACAATACTGTAGTTCATTATTTTGATATATCTCGTGGGGTTCATTTGCAATGTAAGCGCAAAAAAATGTGTTTATTTACACATTAGAAACACACATTAGACACCTCTAAAATTATCAGTGTTTCTCTACTATATTATGCATGTATTATACATATAAACATTCCTCCTGAATCACTCTATCTATTAAAAAAAACCGCATCAAAATCCGTTGTGTAGTTTTAAAGATTTATGCAAACATACATACATACGCGGGAAGCGGAAAGCGACTTTGCTTTATACTATGTAGTGATGATAGTGATGAAGATATCTGACGTGTAATAGTTTTTACCAATAAATGGATTATTCTGATTATTATTATGCTATAAATTATTTTCAAAAACGTTAGGGATCCGTATGAAAACTTCGATAAAGTAACCCAAGGTGTAAAAAAATTAGCCATAAAATCATTATTACACCCGTGCGACGCCGGGAAGGACTGCTAGTCAGTTATAAGAATGAAAGTAAGATTATTACCCGCCAGAGAGGAGGGTAATGTTTTTATGTAAGGTATAAATCAATATTTAATGGACATTTTCACACAGCGCCAGTCAGAGGGCGGAGTAGTCAGAGGCACGTCCAAACATTATATTTGGCACATGCCCACATTTTGCAGTAGTTAGCATTCCATACGTGACAGGTTGCAAGCCCATCGCCGCTAATATATGCAGATATTAAGCAAATTTTTGATACCTTAGGTTACATTATTGCAATTATCGTAGACATCTCAATTTTTTTTGGAAATTAATTATGGCCTATGTTACTCACTGATAATATAGCTTAAGATCATCGACTAGGCTATGTAGTCGATGCTAAAGATAGATGAAATAATTTTTAAAATAGGTCCTATAGTTTTTAGGGTTCCGTACCCAAAGGGTAAAATCGGAACCCTATTACTAAGACTTCGCTGTCCGTCTGTCTGTCTGTCACAGGGCTGTATCTCATGAACCGTGATAGCTAGACAGTTGAAATTTTCACAGATTATGTAATTCTGTTGCTGCTCTAACAACAAATACTAAAAACAGAATAAAATCAATATTTAAGGGGGGCTCCCATACAACAAACATGATTTTTTTGCCGTTTTTATAGATAATGGTACGGAACCCTTCGTGCGCGAGTCCGACTCGCGCTTGGCTGGTTTTTAGATTATCCATTACAAACAAAAATACAAATTTTACCTCATTATTATAAGTATGACCAAGCTTTGCTCGGTATTACTATTCATTGCCCCAAAACATGGATAAAACGACGTTTTCTAAGAATGAAACTGCGTAGGTACTAAATTTCATGAAAATCGTTGGAGCTATTCCGAGATTCACATTATATATAATACAATTTAAATGTATTAGTTATTAGATAAATTTAAAGTACCAACTCGTACCTAGTGTAGAAACGTTACCTGGTAATGAATGTCCAGGCGGCATCATGGGGCTTCGACTCGATCCTGGAGGACTTAACCCCCCGGGGGGCAAAAGGGGTTGCTTTCGGCCCAATGCGGGCGAATTGGGTATTCTAATGTTCTGAGATAGAAGTGGCGAACCTTGACCAATCTTTGGTAAGACTGAAAGTAGTTTTGAATTAGTTATTTACAGTTTTTAATAAGTTTTTTTACAATAGAATATAATTTAATGTACACCATACCATATCAAAATACATTTAAAAAACAGGACACAAAACGAATAATAAAAACAGTGTAATAATGGGCGGCCTCATCGCTAAAAGCGATCTCTTCCAGGCAACCTTTGGATGAACTGGATAGAATTAAACAAAAACAAAGATTTACATTTATTTTTTGAGGTACAAGGTGTCTCAAAAGAAAGTTCACATTTAAATCTTTTTTTAAAAGAAAAGTCTTAGCTTTATTGAAAAAATGTTTATTATATATTGAAGTAACTGTTTGGGAATTTATTTTTTTAAAATAACATCGTCCAAATGTAAACCGTTGCGCTCTCGGCATTCATTTAGTCGAGCACTAAAATTGCCTATGACAGCTCGGCAGGTAGTCTCCGTGATGGCTGCCATTTCATGACGGATATTTTCTTTTAATTGTGCCAGGGAAGTCGGTTTATTAGCGTAAACTTTTGATTTAACATAACCCCACAGGAAAAAATCCATAGGTGTTAAATCGGGACTCCGTGGAGGCCAATTTATGTCACCTCGCCTGGAGATTAATTTGTTCATAAAAATTTCTCGAACTCGAGGCAGAGATCTAATGGACGTGTGTGAAATTGCTCCATCCTGCTGGAACCATGTTCTTTGGTTGTAACCAGGAAAGTTTTGCAGTTGGGGCACGAAAAACTCGTCTAACATCTCCACATAACGCTCTGAATTCACTGTGAGCGTACGTCCCCTTCCATCTTCAAAAAAGTAAGGGCCGATAATTCCTCGCGCCGACATCGCTGCCCATACGGTGACTTTGGGTGAATGTAGCGGTTTCTGATGTTTTTGTTTTGGATTGGTTGCACTCCAGTAACGACAATTTTGCTTGTTTACATGCCCATTCAGGTGAAAATGGGCTTCATCGGAAAACAAGAAGTCAAGCCTCTGACCAGCATCTTGAGGCTTCAGTTCTTGCACCAACTGAATTTTGTACGGGTGCAGCTTTAAATCTTTGTGTAAAATGCGGCATAATGAAGATCTGTGCACATTTAAAGCAACAGCACGCTTCCGAATCGAGAGGTTTGGATCATCTCGAATAGACTGAGTAACACTGTCCACGTTTTCGGCTGTTCTTGATGTTCTTGGCCGCCCAGATTTTGGTTTCTCCAGAGTTGACCCAGTCTCTTCAAACTTCTCAACCCATTTTGCAATGAGTCGAGTGCTAGGCGCATCATTTAAGTGACGAATATGTCGAATACTGCAGAATTTTCTACGCGCTACAGTCGCCGAATTACCGTTTTTGTAAAACTCACGTACGCACAACGCACGGTCCGCACCAGAGAAACGCTCCATAGCGACTAAATTCCCAAGAGCCAGACTACCGACTGACATACCCCCCGCGCCCCTCAGAATAGTTGCTTTCGCGTAATAAGATAAGCAAATGTGAACTTACTTTTGAGACACCTTGTATTACGAGGTTTTTGTTAGGGTTCCGTACCTCAAAAATGGATCACTTAGTTGTCCGTCATCATTTTTCAGGAACGCGTAGTGGTATTAAGTTTAAATTAATATCAAATACTCAAAAGTCTACGTTATTTTTATCTAGAAATACGGCTAATTACTTTCAGTTACTTTTTTGTATTACTCGAGACAATTCAGATGCTCTTCATCATGAGCATTACCCGTAACCGCGATCAACGGTAGATCGGCGAATACATCCTAATAATATAATAAATGTGAAAGTTTGTGAGTTTGTATGTATTTTTGTGCCTCAATCAGGCTTAAACGACAAAACGGATTAAGTTGAAATTTGCTGTAGGTACCCGAATAAAACATCGACTACTTTAAAATATGAAAAACATCCCCTAAATGACAAAAAACGCAAAAGGGATGATTTTGGTATAGATGGCGCTGGTGTGCAACGAATCTGACATCACAGACTAAAAACATTCAGTCTAAGTATTCTATTCGTTTATTGAAATTTGACAGGACAACGTCTTTCACGGGTCGGCTAGTTATATCTATTTATTTATCGGTAATTAGCTGTATTTCTAGTTATAATGATTAACAAACGTGTTCTCGCATTTTTCATTGTATGGGATGTTCTATGTCATCTGTGCTGTGCTACAAATACTTTATCATCATCGTCCTGCCCTTATCCCACCTAAGTGGGGTCGGCACAACATGTATACTTCTTCCATTTCCCTCTATCAGCCGTCATCTCATCACTCACTCCTTTCTTACCCATATCATCTTTCACACACTCCATCCATCTTTTCTTTGGCCTACCTCTACGTCTACATCCATTCAGATACAGATACTTATAAGCCATAAATGAATAAAAAATAAATAAATAGGATCACGACTTTAATCCCTAAGTACGGTAGACATACTCTCAGATCTTCAGACGCTTAGATCCTTTGAAGATGTCTAGTGGGAGTAGGCAGAGGCACGTCCAAACATTATATTTGGTACATGCCCACATTTTGCAGTAGTTAGCATTCCATACGTGACAGGTTCCAAGCCCATCACCGCTTATAAGAACACTAACTGGTTTCCTATGTTTTCCTTCACCGTTGTAAGCACGTGTTTTTGATGCGCATATAAATTTTTGAACAGAAAAATCCATTTGTGCACGCCGGGATTCGGACCCACGATCGGACCTTCAGATTGAAAGTCGAGGTACATCCCACTCAGCCAACACGACTTTTAAATGAATAGTATTACTATAATTTATAAATTATCGAAGAATAGAAGACCATACTTACATTTATTTGGAGGTTTAGGGGATGCCTCTGGGGTGACGACTGCAAAATAACAAAAATCAAATTAGGCCAATATACCTGAGTGTGGTGCCTACCAGGCTTTGGGCATTTAAATTTTGGCAGTCAATAACTAAGCATAGCAAACAAACTTGTTTAGAATCTATAGTTAATACAATTCTTTGTCTATGGTCCGTTTTGATTAGTGACAGTTGACGTTATGCCTCTAGACTTGATTGACCACAACTAAATATTTCCCATTTTGTCTAATTAATATGAATAATAATAAAATAAATATCACCTGTTACAAAACCTTTGCTTAACCTAAGAGATAGATAAATTCTCTTTTCTATCTATACTAATATTATAAAGAAGAAAGATTTGATTGTTTGTTTGTTTGTTTGCATCGAATAGGCTCCGAAACTACTGGACTGATTTGAAAAAATCTTTTACCATTAGAATCTGCACTATCCACTATCAGGGGAACTACATTATCCCTGATAAACATAGGCTATAGAATACTTTCAAAAAAGTTAGGGATCCGTATGAAAAACATCGATAATGTAACCCAAAGTGTGAAAAAAATACCAAAAAAAACTCGCACAATACGCGTACGCTGCTAAAACTATTGACAATAGAGCAAAGTGATGTACTACACTTTTATAGAGGACATCAATATCTACAAAAAAGTCTGGGATACCATTTGTTTAACTATTAGGGATCCGTATGAAAACTTCGATAATGTAATCCAAGGTGTAAATAAAATACCCATAAAATCATTAATACACCCGTGCGACGCCGGGGCAGACTGCTAGTGTTGTATAAAAATCGTCGTTTTAATTATGTTTTCAATATAAACCGTTAATTTGAAAATTAAAATGTTAATATTACCACAACCAGCGCTCTCATTCTAGATTATATATAGATGTATAGACACAGAACAACATCTATGTTCATCAAACAAATTTGTCCTGAGTGGGGATTGAACTCACAACCTATGGCGCAGAAGAGTACTACCATACCAACCTTCGTATATTTCTTCTTCGGTCGGCAATGGTAGTGGGGGTCGATTCTTGATTCGCTCCAAAGACATCTGTGCACCAATAGTATCTGTTGATAAAAAATAAGGTAGTCAGAGGCGCGTCCAGATATAAAAATAAGCACATTACTGGCTTTTGCCAGCGACTACTCTCAGTGCGTGGATAAAAAGTAGCATTAGAACTTTTTTAGTTAAAAAAAAAATGGCGCGAAAAAAAAATATTTTAAATTTGCGCGGAAACATATTTCGGATCCGGAAGTGAATGTTTTTGTTACACACAGAACGATACTGTCATCTGTCAGCTTCGTAACAGTCAAAACCCGGAAGCGATAGCTCTTCGGGTTACCAAATAATAAATTTTCAAAAAAACCCTTGCGCAGTGACGTCACAGCCCGAACGCCGGCGTTCGCTTGGGATTCCAGGGGTTAAGCCAAAATTAGCAATTTAAAGCTAAATATTTCACAAACGAATCCCTAAATCGAAGAGTGGTTCTCAACAAACCAGCAATATTTTTTAAAGACCTATCTATCGACTCCCCATACTAAAAGACACGCGTGAAAATATATATCATCCCCACTTTACATGTAGGGGAGAAACATAATTTTTTTTTTTTAATTTTATTATAGTGTTATCGTGACTAATATGTATATTCATGCCAAATTACAGCTTTCTAGCACTAAGCGTCTCTGAGCTAAGCTGCGGACAGACGGACGGACGGACTGACGGACATGGCGAAACTATAAGGGTTTCTTGTTAACTACGAAACCCTAAAAACGTGGTAATTAGCCGTATATCTATTTAAAACAATATCAACTTACTAAATTTCGGCTCATTTTGCTGTACTATCCGTGGTGGTCGCGGGTTTGTTCTTGAGACTCCAGGTTGGGGTCCAACAGCTAAGTGCTGGCTGGACATCGAACGAGCCAATGGAGGTAGTGTAGCTGAAATTATTATAACGTTTTAAGACGAGTAATACATTTTTTTGATGAATGCAGAATCCTTTTTTCTCAATAACCGCAAAACATACAGTTTTGTGTTTTATGAGAAAGATAACTTAAGGATATAATCTAGATAAATTAAAGACAGAAATACGATTGGTGAAACTTTTCTCGATAGATTTATTTTTCAAAGTTGGCTTCAAAAACACTAGTTACGTTTTTAATCAAAACTATGAATAGCTAAACAGTTATTTTTTTTATAATTCGTTATATAATCATAGCTAGCTAAAAAAAACTGTCTTTTATTTAAAAGACAGTTTTTTTTAAGATTTATGGTTATGTTAATATGACTTTTTCCGTCTTATCCGTGTAGACTCAAATAAAAAAAAAAATTAGAAGCATCACCTTATAAACTAAAAAAAAATGGAAGATGTTACGACCAATCGAAATGTCAAGGGACGATATTCGTTTTTTAGGGTTCCGTACCCAAAGTGTAAAAACGGGACCCTATTTAAGTTTAATTAAAAAACTATTAGTCCTACATAAATGATGCTTAAATGGGACCAACTTTGGACTATTCTCTACACAATAGAAAAAAAAACACCAAAATCTAATCATCAGGTAAGAAGATATGCGCATGCGCAGTCAAACGCAATATAATTATTTAAACTGGCTATGCAACAAAGAGGGAAAGTACCTACATTAAATATTATAAATAGGATATTTTGCTTTATGGATACATTATTAATAATATGACATTTAAATATACAAAAAAAAACAAACCAATAAAATGAAAAAAACATGTAATTTTATTATGCTAATCGAAAGGGTAAATGATAAGAATGAATTCCTTCTAAATAACATGATATTATTGATATTTATATTAAAAGACACTAGAACAAGATATGTTTTTTTTTTAGGAAATCGTATTATTTGCTCGGGTCCAACAGAATCGACACCACTGTACAAATAAATAATTTAAATTAATTTCTTATTAGATTTATAGCAAGTGATCCTACAACGAAGTAATCTTATAAAGGTTTTGTTTTGTATTTTGAAGTACGGAACCCTAAAAAAATAGCATTTTAAGTAGCCTATTTCTGGCCATTATGACGTGTATTTGGTTTTACTACTAACGTCACAGCATCGCGGCACAGGGAAACTTGTGCAACATTGACGTGTTATTGTTTTATTTATATTTATAAATAAATAATAGATTGTTTTACCTGGTAGAGTCTCGATCGGTGGTGGTATTGGCGCTCGCTCTGGAACACAATATTATATGTAGATACCTACTAGCTTTTTTTACCCGACTGTGTAAGGAGTAATGTTTTTCGAGCGTTAGCTATATATACTAGCTGCCTCGACAGACGTTGTCTTGTCAAAATATTTTGAATGAACCTTCTCCTGACACTAACTAACGATTATAACAAAAAAGAATTAGCAAAGTCGGTTCAGCCGTTTGCGCGTGATGCTATGACCAAGGGAAATAAGGATTCATTTTTATAATATACTAGTGACTCGCCCCGGCTTCGCACGGGTGTAAAGCTGATTCCTATAAACATTCCTCCTGAATCTATTAAAAAAAACCGCATCAAAATCCGTTGTGTAGTTTTAAAGATATAAGCATACAGTATACAGACGCGGGAAGCGGGAAGCGACTTTGCTTTATATAATACTAACAGACCCGTGACAGATTTTGTCCTGTATTGTGTATCTATAGCAAAATTAAGAACATAAATAAAAAAATAGATTTGACAGGAGAACAGACGTTCTACATGGTCTTCCTTTTATTTCTGACACTATGTTATTTAGCAAAAAATAATCCTTATGATGAAGCCTTCCGATCGGTATGATAATTAGTAAGATAACAGGATAATTATTTTTCTCGTGTAACGGGTTCGATTCCCGGTTCAACCATGTAATTATTTAAAGATCTATGAATGCAGTTTAAATTGTTTTATGAATTCAAATAATGTCTTCTTTCAGTAAAATGTTCCATCTACAGTATTAAGAGTACTTTCCCTCCATGTGGCATATCCGTGGGACGCCCTGTATAGTACCTTAGTATAGTATAGATAACATACCTCTGACAGTGTCCAATAATTCATAGATACCACTTTCTCGTACCCCCTCGTTAGATCCATGATCGTGTCTGATGTAGCGTGAATCTAGAAATAGATAGGATTATCTTTGTGATTTTATTGAAATAAATACAGTTTATAGCCATTTTAATTACGTTTAAAAAACTAAAAAGAAAACCGACGAAAATGTAACGACCAATCGATAAGTCAAGTTCCGTACCCAAAGGGTAAAAATGGGACCCTATTACTAAGACTTCGCTGTCCGTCTGTCCGTCTATCTGTCACAGGGCTTTATCTCATGAACCGTGGTAGCTAGACAGTTGAAATTTTCACAGATTATGCATTTCTTTTGCCGCTATAACAACAAATACTAAAAACAGAATAAAATAAATATTTAAGTAGGCTCCCATACAACAAACGCGCGGTCATACATTAAAAAAAAAAAAGCAAAATAAAATGTTATAGTCTAATTCAGTGTTCCGCAAACATTTTGTGTTCAAGGTACATTTAGAAAAAGTTTTTTTTTGAGGTACACCACAAATTAAAAATCAGTTTTTAAGTAATATAATCAACATTTATTATTAATCAACGAAATAATATTTTTTATTAATCAACAAAACTAAACTTTATATTGCAGAAAAGGTATCTAATGCGAAACATGAGCCTGTTTAATTGGGCATAGACGGTCTAAATTTGGAGTAATCGTTGACAGTGCTGCTAAAAATAGTTTATAAGATATCCTTATTTTTCCAAGGCACACCAACTAATGACCACGGTACACCAGTGTGCCGCGGTACACACTTTGCGGAACACTGGTCTAAATTGATAACTCCTCTTTTTTTGTCGGTTAAAAGGTGACACTTGTGATTTTTTTTTCAAATAAATACAGTTTGAATTCAACTTTGACTGGCCACTTACCTGCCAAGTTATCGTCCGAACCGGATTTTGTAGGAGTCAAATTCTTCACCATTTCTGCTTTTTTAGCTAAAAATATAAAAAGTAGATAGTAAGAAACGGAAGAGAGTCTAAAGAAGAGACGGCTTAAGACTCTCTTCTTCATAAAATCCTGTGGTCACTATGTATGGGTGTCGCGATAGACCATCTCAGTGCGTGGATACAGTCAGTGTGGTGTGTCGTAATGTGAACATGGACATTTCTATTTCTGAAGACCAAGTGAGGGTAGTTTCTTCAACTGTCTCCGCTTCTCGACGGTAGCTCCGAGTACTCCAGTCTGCCCGCGACCATGGCTATTGTAACATAGCCGAAAGGAAATTAAGGTAATTACGTGATAAAGACCCGTGTCAAAATTTATGGATAAGTAGATAGTAACACGACTGTAATCCCCAAGTTCAGTAGTAGTACTCTCAGATCTCAAGGCGCTTAGATCCTTGAAGATGTCTAAAGGGGGTAGTCAGAGGCACGTGCAAACATTACGTTCGGCACAATACCAACATTTTGTAGTAGTTAGCATTCCATCGCTGCTAAAAACAATACATACCTACTAACTGGTTTTCTCACGATGTTTTCCTTCGCCGTTTTGGGCACGTGTGTTAAATTTCCGAACAGAAAAATCTGTTGATGCACGGGCGGGGTCGAACACACGACCTTCAGATTGAAAGTGCTCTCACTCAGCCAACATGGCTTAGATAGTCCACATTTTTAGGGTTCCGTACCCAAAGGGTAAAATCGGAACCCTATTACTAAGATTTCGCTGTCCGTCTGTCTGTCCGTCTGTCCGTCTGTCCGTCTGTCTGTCTGTCACAGGGCTGTATCTCATGAACCATGATAGCTAGACAGTTGAAATTTTCACAGATTATGTATTTCTATTGCTGCTCGAACAACAAATACTAAAAACAGAATAAAATAAATATTTAAGGGGGGCTCCCATACAACAAACTTGATTTTTGCATTCTAGCGCCATCTAGTTTCATTTGATGTTACTACGTATTGTAGGTACTTTTCGCGGTCTCATGCGACCGCTCGGGGTTTGAGTGGTAAGATGAAAGAGGTTTGCGATTCCGCTGGCAGGTGGCGCTATTTTACTATCGGTAAATAAAATTATTATTATAATAATTAATAAAATTATTACACTATCGGTAAAGTAAGTCGGTAAATAGGTGGTAATTCACATGATCGAATAAAAAGTTTGAAATTGAATTATTGAATTCATGTAGTTAGGTAAATAGGTACCTAGGTAGATATTATTAATTTCCAATTAATTTCGAGTTCGAATCCTGGCCGTGCATCAATGGATATTTCTGTTAGAAAAATGTACCTATATGCGCGTTACACGTGTTTATAACAGTGAAGGAAAACATCGTGAGGAAACCTGTTAGTATTCTTGAAAGCGGTGACGGGATTGCAACCTGTCACGTGTGGAATGCTAACTACGTAGTTAGGTAAATAGGTAGGTTACGAGATATTATGAATTATTTTTTATGTTTCTAGGGTTCCGTATCTAAAGGGTGAAAAACGGGACTACTAAGACACCGCTGTCCGTCTGTCTGTTACCAGGCTGTATCTCGTGAACCGTGATAGCTAGACAGTTGAAATTTTCACAGATGATGTATTTCTCTAAAATCAGCATAAAATTAATATTTAAGTGAGACTCCCGTACAACAAACGTGATTTTTTTGCCGTTTTGATAATAGTACGGAACCCTTCGTGCGCGAGTCCGACTCGCACTTGGCCGGTTTTTTATTATTTTGTTTATGTACCTTTAGACTTGAAGTAGAGAATGCATACAGTTTGACCTATGATCACCAACAGAACCAAAGCTGATACTCCGGAGCCAATGTAAATCCACATTTTATCTGAAAACATAAAGAAAATAATCACTATATAGTATAAAGCAAAGTCGCTTTCCGCTTCCCGCGTCTGTATGTACATAATATGTATGTATGTATGTATGTATGTTTGCTTATATCTTTAAAACTACACAACGGATTTTGATGCGGTTTTTTTTAATAAATAGAGTGATTCAAGAGGAAGGTTTATATGTATAATACATGCATAATATAGTAGAGAAACACTGATAATTTTAGAGGTTTCTAATGTGATGTCGTAAATAAACACATTTTTTTGCGCTTACATTGCAAATGCTGGCTGAACCCCACGAGATATACCAAAATAATGTACTACAGTATTGTACACCTTAAAAACGTCTACAAAAAAGTCCACGATGGTATTAGAAATGTCTTACGCACAGCGAAGCGGGCACGGGTCAGCTAGTTAATTATATAACCAAAAAAAAAAGTATTCTGTGTTGAAAAATATTTTTTCAAAACAAGCTTTCATAAAATATGGGTTCCACAGTCACTACTGAATAATCTAGAATTGTTTTCAAAATCGCCTATAGCCTATTCTCGAAATTCCACCTCTAAGGGGGTGCAGCGGGGGTTAAAGTCTGTTTGAAAATAATATCACGTGAACGAAGTCAAGGGTCCGCACTGTTAGGTATTAGTTTAAGATGAATTATGTAGACTGGCCTCACAGCTCAGTTGGTAGTAACTCTGCCTTCTGTATAGGTTGTGGGTTCGATTCCCACCAAGGACAAACATTTGTGTGACAAACACAGATTTTTGTTTTGTGTCTGGGTGTTATAAAGCATAATAAATAGTATGAATTTCCAAAAAAAAGTACCTATACAGTAATCTATCACTCAATCTGGTTCCCATAATACAAGCTTTGCTTAATTTGGATCTAGATGGCGTTGTGTAAAAATGTCCACCATTATTTATTTATATGTCTTATTCATTATTTTAGGTAGGCTTAGGTATAGATTTTTACACGGGTTTTATATATAAAAAACATGATTATGACCCGTGCAAAAATCAATTGGTTGTTATATCTTACTCAAGCTTCAATAAATATAAATAAATAGTATAAATATTGGCGAACTTAACACACAGCGCCATCTAGCCCCAAACTAAGCAAAGCTTGTACTATAGAAACCAGATAACTGATAGAATACTTATATACTTTTTTTTGTAAAATACATACTAATATACATATAAACACCCAGACATAGAACAATGTTAATGACACAAATGTTTGCACTGGGCGGGGATCGAACCCACAACCTACAGCGCAGAATGCAGAGTTACTACCAACTGAGCTGTGTGGAGTTATGTAGATAATCTCATACTTATTAATACTATACCTACATTAGCTTTAGTACAAATACTGTAATGTGTGACCGTCTTTCTTCCCAAATAAATTAAATAAAATAAAAAACTTACCATCTTTAGTTTGGATTTCTGGGACCGTTATAGACAATATTTGGGTGTAATCAATGGATGTAAGGTTTTCTTTTGTTTGAAGGTGAAAAGTACATGTCCAATTTCCGGTGTACTTTTTTTCTACATTAATTTCTTTTAATTCAACCTGTAATATAATAATAGGTTTTCTGTTGAAAAATATTTTTTCATCCCACCATCTCGGAAAGAGTATTTTTGCTCTTCAATATCTGAGTGCAAAAGCCGTTTTTATTCTCTAGAGGATAAAGTAAATTGAATTTAGAACATCGTGTGCACTAAGTTTGTGAATTAAAAAAATAATTAAACCTATTTACTGCTACCTCTATGGTGCCGAATATATCATACAACTTTTTTTTAATTTGTTAAAAACTCAGACTCGGAACCTTCTTGGTGTTCTTTTTTCAATTTGTTTTGTACGCGGTTCTTTACGCGGAATTTTTTCACGTCATTATTAAGATTATTCTGTAATACTTACCTGTTATAATGTAGTAGTTAATACCTAAACTGAAATAAAAGTACCTATCTTGTGATTGTAAACGTTTTTTTTTGCATTTAGTCATTTCCTCTCTGAGGTGGAATGAAAAGTTACGTGTTGCACTCGAGTGCAAAGATTTTTCACCTCGTGCTCTTTTGATTCCCTCGCTAACGCTCAGGATTCTAATTTTGGAAAATTTTAGAATCCTTCGCTTGCTCGGTCATCAAAATTGAACACGCGGTTAAAAAGCAACTTTGCACTCTTGTATAACAAATAACTATTTCAAGACAAGCTTTTGTAAAATCCTTCAGGCTAGAAATCAGAGCAGCGTGTTATCACCTGTCACATAATATTACATTACAGAACTTATAAATAAATAAATATTGGCGGACTTTACACACAACACCATCTAGCCCCAAACTAAGCAAAGCTTGTACTATGGGAACCAGATGATAGAATACTTAATTTACTTTTTTTTTCTCGTACATAATATACATAGTAACACCCAGACACAGAACAAACATCTATGTTCATCACACAAATGTTTGCTCTGGGTGGGGATCGAACCCACAACCTACAGCGTAGAAGGCAGAGTTACTACCAACTAAGCTGTGAGCCCAGTCGTGAGACTTGACTGGTGTGAAAAGTTTTTACTCAATCGAACTATTTAGGTAGGTACTAAGTTCCGTTGTGAGTGTCCGTTGAACAGCTCCTGACTTCATAATCAGATCAGCTCGCCGTCACCATATTAATGTATTGGCACCAAAACAAAAGTATGCAAAATTTCAGCTCAATCGGATACCAACAAATGGTCGAAAAACAAACATACGAACGCCAAGTTACATAAAATAAAAGCTTGTAAATATCTCACAAATAACTTGTTTTTTTTTATTTTAACTAGAAGTACGGCTAATTAACGTTTTTCACCATGTATTGCAGACATGTATTTTTTTTATTAAATTCTATAAATTGTTTTATTTATATATCAAAATGAGGCGTCCCTCGATAATTTGAATCCTAATAATATTATAAATGTGAAAGTTTGTGAGTTAGTATGTATGTTTATTCCTCAATCAGACCTAAATAACAAAGTTGAAATTTGCTGTAGATGTAGATATAATGCCCGAATAAATAAGACTACTTTAAAATATAGAAAACATCGCCAAAATTATAACAAAACGCAAAAGGGATGATTTCTATATAGATGGCGCTGCTGCGACAAATCAGATATCACAGACTAAAAACATTCAGTCTTTTCTATTCGTTTATTGAAATTTGACAGGACAACGTCTGTCATGGGGCGGCTAGTATATAAATATATTTTTCATCCCACCATCTCGGAAAGAGTATTTTTGCTCTTCAATATCCGAGTGCAAAAGCCGTTTTTATTCTCTAGAGGCACTCACCTCTATTATACAAGTAGAGGTCAGTGTCTAGAGGATAAAGTAAATTGAATTTAGAACATCGTGTGCACTAAGTTTGTGAATTAAAAAAAAACATTAAACCTATTTACTGCTACCTCTATGGTGCCGAAGATATCATACAATTTTTTTTAATTTTTTAAAATTCAGTCTCTGAACCTTCTTGGTGATCTTTTTTCAATTTTAAATTTTTTCACGTCATTATTAAGATTATTCTGTAATACTTACCTGTCATAATGTAGTAGTTAATATCTAAACTGAAATAAAATTACCTATCTTGTGATTGTAAACGTTTGTTTTTTTGCATTTAGTCATTTCCTCGCTGAGGTGGAATGAAAAGTTACGTGTTGCACTCGAGTGCAAAGATTTTTTACCTCGTGCTCTTTTGATTCCCTCGCTAACGCTCAGGATTCTAATTTTGAATCACTCGCTGCGCTCGTGATTCAATTTTAGTACCCTTCGCTTGCTCGGTCATCAAAATTGAACACGCGGTTAAAAAGCAACTTTGCACTCTTGTATAACAAATAACTAATTTCTTTCTTTCTTTCTTTTTTTTATTTTCTTATTGGAAAACCCTGCGTTTCTACTTAATAATATTGCTAGCTGCACTTACGTTTATAACCTTCTGTTCTTGTTCTGCATATTTCGTTTTACACTTCGTTGTAGGGATCTTTTCTTTGCCATTAACTTCACACCTAAAAATAATACGAAAATAGAAATTCTAGCGCCAAAAACCAGTACTACACTAAGGAATTCACAAAATTCAGCCCCTCGTCACAGATTTCTACACACTAATATTATTAAAGAGAGTGTGCATTGTGTTACTATGAATGTATGCGGAGGGTGACTTATTTTGAAAATTCTTTCACCCAGAATGTCAAAATTTGAAAGTTACTTTATTCCGTGTGGAAAAAAGGTACAGTAAATATAATTACTTTTAAAAATCCAACCCATTCCTACGATATTCATTTTTAGAGTTCCGTACCCAAAGGGTAAAAACGGGACCCTATTACTAAGACTTCGCTGTCCGCCACCAGGTATAAAGAGCGTCATACATAAAAAAACAAAGGAACATAAAAAACCGGCCAAGTGCGAGTCAGACTCGCACACGAAGGGTTCCGTACCATTATCTATAAAAACGGCAAAAAATCACGTTTGTTGTATGGGAGCTTCCCTTAAATATTTATTTTATTCTGTTTTTAGTATTTGTTGTTATAGCAGCAACAGAAATACATAATCTGTAAAAAAATCAACTGTCTAGCTATCACGGTTCATGAGATACAGCCATGCGACAGACAGACGGACCGCGAAGTCTTAGTAATAGAGTCCCGTTTTTACCCTTTGGGTACGGAACCCTAAAAATATGAAATATTACATTATACAATATACATGTCGAAGTAAGAACCTCCTGATTTTTCGTCGTTTATAGACTTACTCTCCAGTACAGGCACTGATGGCATATTTTTGATATTGATGTATTTTTGATATTTCCATTGCCAATATTTGTTTTCCTTCAGCCAATTTCAGCTCGTAAACCGGTGAAGTGATATTAAACACTAAAAAAAAAAAGAATTACGATCTTTAAGATTATAAATGTAAATAATAAATAATAAATAAATAATAAATATTGGCGGACTTTACACACAACACCATCTAGCCCCAAACTAAGCAAAGCTTGTACTATGGGAACCAGATAACTGATAGAATACTTATTTACTTTTTTTTTTGTGTAAATACATACATAATATACATAGTAACACCCAGACACAGAACAAACATCTATGTTCATCACACAAATGTTTGCCCTGGGTGGGGATCGAACCCACAACCTACAGCGTAGAAGGCAGAGTTACTACCAACTAAGCTGTGAGGCCAGTGAGTTTGTTTGTATGTGAGGCGCTAACATCAGTCATCAATCAGGCCTAAATGACAGTACGGATGAGGATAAAATTTGCTGTAGATGTAGATTTAATGCCCGTATAAAACATAGACATACTTTAAAATACGAAAAACATCTGAAAAATTGAGATACAGTTCTTAAGACAGATGGACAGACGGACAGACGGAGAGCGAAGTCTTAGTAATAGGGTCCCGTTTTTACCCTTTGGGCACAGAACCCTAAAAATAACAATAAATATAAAAACTTATTCAAACTATCGTGATCGGTACTCGTATAGTAGGTACTTAGAATACCTAATAACAATATTTATCAGAGTCGTGTTTCTGTTTTATGTTTATTTATTTTATTAGTAACTATCTATATTATTATTATTTATATACTTGTAGTTAGGTATATAGGTAGTAGGGTTTTGGTCTCGGGACGTCTCGTGTCTCGGAGTCCCGGGACTTTTTGTAACTTTATGTTCTTTCCCGGGACTTTCGAGTCGAGACTCGAGACGAGACACGGTTGACAAAATTGTATTGAATTTTTTTTTATAATTCATGGAAAAAGAACCTACCATCATTTATTAGTTTACTGCCGGCGCCGCCATATTGCATTTAATCAATTAATAAATAATTCAACCTAAAATTAACGTTAAAATTGCTAGGATATCATTTTATGTTTAATAAATGTTAGTTATTACTACAAATTACCTGTTATTAAATTTCGCCCGAAATTACATCGATACTCATTTTATTCTGAGAAGTCGCGAAGTCCCGGGTCGTTCCGGAACTTTGAAATTGATCGGGACTTCTCAAACCCTGATAGGTATTTATGTGGTTTATGATATTTATTTATAACAAAAACAAAGTGCATTTAAATACAAGGAATACAACAAATTTAACAATAGTAGGTAGGTAGAGGCAATTCTATTGTCTCTACAAACTAACTAAAATTTCGTAAAATACGATCGCTCTTATTCCTTTCATGATAAAGTCTAAATTGGAGTAACCTCAAAATTACAGTTGATTATATAAATATGCAATAATATAATATGTTCTTATCCTAATGATATTTTTAACGCGAGAGTTTGAGGATGTTTGTATGTTTGTTCCTCAATCAGCCCTAACGGATTAATATGAAATTTGCTGTAGATTTTAAAATAGCTGCTTTGTTTCTGAAAAACATCCCCAAAATGAAAAAAAGTGCAAAAAAAATGATAATCAGTTTTGACGACTGAATTCAAATAAATAATTATATACCTATAAACATACGAATATAGAAATATTTATATTAAGTAAGTACATATATCCCTATATAAATATAGAATCTGTGATACATAATCATAATACATAATACATAAACACATTCAACCAATTGAACTAAAGTTGATCATTCATTTCTTAGACAAGTAGGTACATTTTGTAAGTTGGTCGACTATTAGGTACGTCTATTACTCAAACTTGTAACTAAGTACTCACAACACTCGACTCTTAAAAAAAATTGCCCGTCCAAGCAGTTCGTTTATGGAATGCGTTACCGTTATCTGTAAGGAAGTCTCCCTCACTAGCCACACTTAAAAATCGAACCAAACAATTTTATTTGTCTGAACAGTTATCAAGCGTCGTTCATTAGTTTGTTGCATGTATATTGTATTTATTTATGTATCTATATATTTATATATAATTATATTTTATATGAGTATTTAGTTATATAGGTATGTATTTATTTAAATTTACTATATATATATTATGGATTATGTATCACAGATTCCATATTTATATAGGGATATATGTACTTACTTAATATAAATATTTCTATATTCGTATGTTTTTAGGTATATAATTATTTATTTGATTAAAGTACATTTATAATAAATATGTTTAGTAGTGCACCTCGACCAATCTTCTATTCTTCGTTATATTCATTCCATCCTAAGGTTGTCTGGAAGAGATCGCTTTTGAGCGATAATACCGACCATTGTACAGTGTTTCTTCTAGTTTAAGTTTATATCTTTATTATTAATTTTTTATTTTAAATTTTTATTATCTCCTTCAAACCGGATGCCATTCATGATGCGATACACCTGCTGACGGAAGATTTGTGTGCTGTCGCTTCTTGGTCAAGGAAGTTTGGTCTCCAAATTAACACAAATAAAACACAAGTGATGATAATTGGTAGCCAAGCCTTTATCTCTAGGCTTGACCTAAATTCTCTCCCCTCTGTAAAATATAATGATGTTCCCTTGGGTTACTGCTCCGAGGTAAAGAATCTTGGCCTCATCATCACTGAAAACCTATCCTTGCAACATCACATAACTGAAGTCAGCAGGAAAATGTATGGTGCTATGCATGCCTTGAAGTGTATGCAAAACTTTCTGCCTTTTTCCGCTAAATCCACCCTTGTCAACTCCATTCTACTCCCCATTCTAGATTACGCTGATGTGTGTTATCCCGACGCCACTGAAGAGCAACTTAACAAGCTGGAACGGTTGTTGAATCTCTGTATTAGGTACATGTACGGTCTGCGTAAGTACGACCACATCTCACACTATCGGACACAACTGAAGTGGCTTAACATCCGCCATCGTCGGAACACCCATATTCTCTGCCTCCTTTACAACATCCTCCATCATCCCCTCTCACCTCACTATCTTAAAGAACGTTTCACTCCCCTCATCCCTCCAGACCGTCCTTCTCGCTCCTCTCAACACCTTCTTCTCATGACGCCTCAACATAACACAAACTTTTACACCGACTCTTTCACGGTTACTGCGATCCGCCTATGGAACTCTCTCCCTGTAGACATACGCAAAGCCTCATCCATGGGAATCTTCAAGTCCAAATTATACCAACATTATCTCTCTCTGCAAAATACTCATCCAATTTGAGCACCTATATATATTTTTTTGTAGATACTAGGTATTATGGTATGGTATATATGTAAGTTTATGTATTTTTTAGTAAGTATGTGTATAAATATAATAAATTCAATGATTTCTCTCTTACAAAGCACTACCATTCCCTTTCCAAATTACACAAAGGTTAGCTGGAAGAAAATGCTAACTAGCATTAAGTTCGCCTATGTACATGTTCTTGTATTGTGCAATAAAGAATTTTCTATCTATCTATCTATCTAGCGGAGGTGCCCTAAAAAAAATTGTTTTTCATTATTTTATTCTACGACTTTGTTGACATTACTAATATGTATATACATGCCAAATTACAGCTTTCTAGCACTGATAGTCTCTGAGTTATGCTGCGGACAGATGGACGGACGGACGGACATGGCGAAACTATAAGGGTTTCTTGTAGACTACAAAACACTAAAAAAACATAAAAATCGGTCAAGCCGTTTCGGTGGAGTTTGGATACAAACACTGTGACACGAGAATTTTTTGCAAAAGATTTCACTTTATTTAACAACTAGCTGACCCATGCCCACTTCGCTGGTCGACATTATCTTCAAAATAAATTATAGCCTATATGTTGCCGAGGACTAATAGCTATATAACAAAAAAAGTTTCATCAAAATCAGTCCAGTAGTTTTTGCGTGAAAGCCAGACAACAGACAGACAGACAGACAGACAAAAATTTCAAAATGTTTTTTTTTGGCTTGTGTTACTTGTATGAAGACCCCTAGGAGTATTTTTTTTAGTTTTTATTCAATGTACAGAATTTAATTTTTCTACAGTTTTATTATACATATGTATAGAAAAGAGGATTCAAACGCCCGTAATGTGTCTAAATCCGTCGGTAACTATAACTGTCGGTATATATCAAGTGTTATCTTTCGTAATAAGACAAAGAGTACATTTAGGCATATATTTAAGTCCCAAAACACTTACCAGCGTCAGTAATTGTAAAAACACTAATTAAACAACTGATTACACCAAATATCACCATTTTGTCCATTTTGTCCCTCCCATTTGGATTGTAATATAATGACTAGTGGGGAAACAAAAGGAAAATACATAGTAGGGTGACCATGAGTTAATATTAGGAAAATACGAAATAAATAACACGATAGAACTCGTATAACATGCCACGGTGCCGTGGAGTATAGATTTGGCCTCACAGCTCAGTTGGTAGTAACTCTGCCTTCTGCGCTGTAGGTTGTGAGTACGAGTGGGTGGGGACCCAGGGCAAACATTTGTGTGATGAACATCGATGTTTGTTCTGTATAATGTATTTTAAGTATGTATTTAAAATATAACAAAAAGTATTTAATATCTATTATATGGTTCCCATAGTACGAGCTTTGCTTAGTTTGGGACTAGATGACGATGTATGAAATGTCCATCACCATTTATCTTGCAATCTTCAAGGACACTCGTGATCTTATTTTTGTTAATCCTACTAATAATATAAATGCGTAAGTGTGTGAGTGTGTTTGTTACTCCTACACGAAAAAACTACTAAACGGATTTAGATGAAACTTTACAGTAATATAGCTTATACATCAGAATAACACATAGGCTACTTTTTATCCTGGTACCTTGCGGGCGAAGCCGCTGGCGGAAGCTATTTAAGTAAAAGTATTTAAGTAAAAGTATAACATGTTATGGATCTGTGTCCAGAGAGGGACAGAAAGGTGTGTCTGTGCAAGCCACGTTGCACAAACTATTAGTTCTTTATGAAACTCTAATAGACTACTTTCTACACAAACTTTTTTAAGAGGGTAGGCAGGGCAAAAAAAAAAACTTGGATAAAAATCACGACTGTAATCCCCAAGTACGGTAAATTCTCTCTAGACGCTGAGATCCTTTGAAGATGTCTAGTGGGGGTAGTCGGAGACACGCCCAAACATTATATTTGGCATATACTCGTTTTGCAATAGTTAGCATTTCATACGTGACAGGTTGCAAGTAGGCAGGGTAATTTGTTTAATTTCTTTGTTTTTTCTAAGTAGGTACGTACTTACCATACTACGAATTGCTTTGTCTTCTCTACCATCTCCTTTAATTATTCTTTGTTTGATGTCATGTATATTTTATTTTCTTTTGTATCGAATATCCCAAACAGTACAAAGCTATAGTCACTGCATAATACCCATTGGATTATTACGGAACAGGATAACAATTAAAATGATGTTTAATTTTCCTTAAAATTATTGTCTTTAAAAACAATATTTTTCATCTGACGTACATCAATGGAATTTGCTTGGAGCTAGTCACTGCCAATCCTACTATCCTAATAATCCTACTATTTTATCATACTAATATATAATACAAAATTTTGTAAGGATGGCGGGGTGATAAGTGAAATTTTTGACATTTTGTATGGGCTGAGTCTACTCGGATAAGACGGAAAAAGTGATAAAACTGCATTATCTCGAAAACCATCAAATTTAAAAAGAAACTGTCTGTAATTTATTTAGGTATGGTTATCTAACGAATTATATAAACATTAACTGTTTAGCTATTCATAGTTTTGATTAAAAACGTAACTAGTGTTTTTGAAGAGCCAACTTTGGATAATAAATCTATCGAGATAAGTTTCACCAATCGAGATTCTGTCTGTAATTTATCTAGATTATCATAAAAAACAAAACTGTATGTTTTACGGTTATTGAGAAAAAACGATTCTGCATTCATCAAACACATTAATTACTCGCCTTAATTACCTATGCCTAAACGTTCAAACGGATTTTGATGAAACTTGGAATATACATATTATACACCTTTGATCAACCCCTAACATCTCTGATCTCCAGGCGCTCAGATCTTTAAAGATGTTAGAGTTTAGTCAAAGGCTCGTCCAAATATTCCACACGTGACAGACCAAGCCCATCGCCGCTTACAAGGATACTAACTGGTTTCCTCACGATGTTTTCCTTCACCGTCTTGAGTACGTGTTTAGATGCGCATATAGTTTTTTCGAACAGAAAAATCCATTGTTGCACTTCCGGGATTCGAACCCACGACCTTCATATTGAAAATTGATTTACTTCCCATTCGGCCAACACGGCTATAAATTAATATATAAAAAAAAAAAATGTGTTGGTAGAAATTTTACATATTTTTTTATTTATTCTATTAGTTATCTGATACCCGTAGTACAAGCTTTGCTTAGTTAGGGGCTAAATGGCGCTATGTGAAAATGTTCACCTATATATTTTATTTATCTAGACCCAAAGCAAAGCTTGCACGATGGGATTACCAGTGAGATTACCTGTGGTGTTATGTAATAGGGCTGCTGTTGGTTCTATTGAAGGTTGGCTGGAATTTGGTGGGAGAGCAGGTAGCATGCTCAAATCAATCTGCATTATGTTCATATTGAATCTAGGATTCAGATAAAATGTTTCTCGTGGATGAATTCCATCGGCCCAGAAATAACAACTCCAATCACCATTGAAGGTCATCGTTGCACTTCTGTCAATCAGTACCTAGAATATAATGAAATTGAATAGAATGGCATTGAATGGAATCGAATGGAATCGAATGGAATCGAATGGAATCGAATGGAATCGAATGGAATCGAATGGAATCTAATGGAATCGAATGGAATCGAATGGAATCGAATGGAATCGAATGGAATCGAATGGAATCGAATGGAATCGAATGGAATCGAATGGGATCGAATGGGATCGAATGGGATCGAATGGGATCGAATGGAATCGAATGGAATCGAATGGAATCGAATGGAATCGAATGGAATCGAATGGAATCGAATGGAATCGAATGGAATCGAATGGAATCGAATGGAATCGAATGGAATCGAATGGCATCGAATGGAATCGAATGGAATCGAATGGAATCGAATGGAATCAAATGGAATCGAATGGAATCGAATGGAATGGGATTGGATGGGATGGGATGGGGTGGGATGGGATGCAATAGAATAGATTCAGTGGCGGATTTACCACCCAAGAGGCTGAGAATGAGTAGGCCGAAGGATATGACGGCAGATTTTAGGGGCGGCAAAAATCTTGATTTTTTTTTCAAACATCATATTTGTTTTATCCTTTATAGTCCCACTGCAGGACAGATGCCTTCCTCCCTTCATTCCACACCTCTCGATCTCTAGCTAAATTTGACCAATCACTTTGATTTTGCCAAATGTCTTACAGGAATCACCACTATTTTTTTTTTACGAAAGCGTTGGATTGTAACAATATTCTAATGTCCATAAATATTGCAAAAAAAAAAAAAATGAACCGTTTTTTTAACCACCACGAAAATATAAAAATACAAATTTTACCTATGAGTTAAATGGTGGCCAATTCTGTTGTGTTCAAGCTAAAGCTAAAATTATAATGTCACTTTGATGTTACGCTAATTTAGGAATTATCGCGAAAGAAATAAGAAGTAGTTTTTTAGACTTAGCGTGGACACAAACGCCTTGCCATCACTATCTACTTACATTCAAGTGTGTATTGACAATATTACAATTGTTGGTCACGTTCTGAATTCCATTAATAGAACAACTGTAACAAAATAATTAAGAAAAAAAAAGTACGATAAAATAAACCAGCCAAGTGCGTGTCGGACACGTTTGTTGTATGGGAGCCCCACTTAATTATTTATTTAATTCTGTTTTTACAGTTTCGCAGTCTGTCTGTCCGTCCTTCTGTCCACAACATAGCTCAGAGACTTTCTAGTGCTAGAAATCTGTAATTTGGCATGAAGATACATATTGGCCACGTTGACAAAGTAGTACAATCAAATCTTAAAAAACTTTATTTTTAGGGTACCTACCTTCCCTACACCTAAAAGTGTGGATGTTATATTTTTCTCTCACATACCTCATGGTGTGGGATGTCGATGGATTGGTCTATAAAAAAAATTACGGGTCTGCGAAGACAACTTTTCGATTAAGGGATCCGTTTGTGAAATATTATGCTTTAAAGTGCTAAATTTGTCTGAGTCAAGTGTGGGCCCCCCTACCATCTAAACGATTTATTTTGGAGCTGTGAAAAAATTCACGTTAGTAGTACCTACTTATAACGAATTTAAAAGGAAAACTATCACGGCTATGTAAAGTTTACGAGTAATCATCAACCAATTTATAAAATGTATTTTCTACGATTACCTACTCGTAAAGTAAAAGTAAACTTTTTAGTACAAATATCGTTGAAAATTATTTATACAGCGCATGGACCGACACGCACTTGGCCAGTTTTTAGGGTTCCCGTACCCAAAGGGTAAAAACGGAACCCTATTACTAAGACTTCGCTGTCCGTCTGTCCGTCTGTCCGTCTGTCCGTCTGTCCGTCTGTCCGTCTGTCCGTCTGTCCGTCTGTCCGTCTGTCCGTCTGTCCATCTGTCTGTCACAGGGCGGTATCACATGAATCGTAATCGCTAGACAGTTGATTTTTTTTACAGATGATGTATTTCTGTTGTCGCTATAACAACAAATACTAAAAACAGAAAAAAATAATAATTGAGCCCCATACAACAAACGTGTTTTTTGCCGTTTTTTGTAGATAATGGCACGGAACCCTTCGTGCGCGAGACCGACTCGCTATTGGCCGGTTTTTTGAATTTGAATTTGTTAAGTGAATAATTGTTTGAATAAAGTGTTCCTTACTATCCATTGCACTGTCCGTTTTCTTGCTTCAATTCAAGTTGAGGATTGATTCTCAAAACAATTGGCTTAGCATTTTCAAACACCGTGAATTGTTGATTATTCCGTGTCAATATTATATCGAGGTATGCTGAAATAAAATAAAAATAAAATAAGTTTTCTGTTGAATAATATTTTTTAAAAACATTCCACAAGCTAGAAAACAGAGATCGCTATCACCTGTCACATCTAATATATAAAATTTCCATGTCACAATGTTAGTTACCGTACTCCTTCGAAACGGCTTGACCGATTCTCATGAAATTTTGTGAGCATTTTGATTAGGTCTGAGAATCGACCAACATCTATTTTTCATACCCCTAAGTGATAAGGGTGGCGTAAAGATCGGGAAAAACGGAAAGTGCTTTTTTCTGTGGGATTATTGACATTTGACAGGACAACGTCTGTCGGGACAGCTAGTAATTATATAAATTACACTAGCTAACCCGGCGAACTTCGTATCGCTTTAGTATGTTAATTTCCCGTTCCCGTTCCCGTTCCCTTTCCCCATTTATTGAATTCATTTGTTACAAAAAATGTAATAAATGAAGAACCGCTCTACCGATTTTGTGCAAACTTCACGAGCTAACAAGGCAAGTTAAATAAAAGCTTATAATAAAATGAAATAAAATCACGACTGTACCTAATCCGATTTGGTTTGACTGGCCTCCAGTTGATAGTAACTCTGTCTTCTGCGCTATAGGTTGTGAGTTCGATTCCCAGCAAGAACAAACATTTATTTGTGTTATGAATGTGTGAACACTGTTAACGTGTTTTGTATACTTTATTTTTGTAAAATAACCTTTCAGCGCCATCTATTGAGATATTATATCTGAAAGAGACGTCATCGTACTGCCGGAAGATGGCGCTTATATCTACAAAATAAGTATTTTCCTATGTTCGACTCTACGAGTGAAATCTAATACTTAGACAGATTAGTAAGTAAGTATAGACTTAATTTGTGAAACTAACTCTGTCTATCTGTCTGTCACGTTATCACGGCCAAACCGCTGGGCAACACGGCTTTATAATATCAGTATACATGCTCTATTAGTATGTTTGTTGCAAGTTGTCGCGTAAAAGCGCGTGTCTATACACATCACAACTACAAGGTAGGTACTGCTCAAGTGCTCGCCCGTTGTGCAACAGAACAACTTGTTTAAGTAGTTCAACTTCACCTTGTTCGATCTGCACCACACTGGAGCTCTACATAGCATTAAAGAAAGGATCGTTGAAAAAAATTATAAGCCCCAAGCCGTGTTTGTTGCCTGAATCTTCTTTAGACTTTCTTTAGTAAAATCTACAACAAAATACCTAAATCATTAAAAGATCTTGACGATAATATATTTAGAACTAAATTCAAACTATTATTAATCAACAAATGCTATTATAATATTAACGATTTTATGACAGATAAATTTTGACATTACCATATTTCTATTGAGCCTGTTACTATTATTACTTTTTATTTTTTTGACATTAATTATAATATAATATTGTCTTTATCTTACTATAACATTTGCATGCTAATTTTAGTAGAACATAATTGAATCTAAAATATTATTTATTATCATCTGTGTAACCTACATTGTGTTCAAGCAAATAAATGATCTTTATCTTTATCTTTATCTTTAGACTTGGTCGCGAGGAACAGGCGTAGCTTCACCTAGCTCCTAACACGTTTCAAAGTGATCCTTGTAATTTGAATTTAGGTTTTTATTTAGTCCTGGGTAATTCTCTGAAAATATCGCTTCACGGAATTTCCACTATATATTATGACATCAGTGAATAGACTACTGTTGTTAGGGTTTCGTACCTCATAAGGAAAAAACTAAACCCTAACGTGGGATGGGGCCTGCTCGATCCACGCAGTAGGTAGCCTGTAATTGTATATACCTATCCTTCTTGTTATGTGTAGGTAGTACCTATTTAGCTGTGTGTGTGAAATAAATGTATTTCATTTCATTTTTTTCATAGAATCATCACTGGTGTATCTGTCCGTCTGTCCCTCCATTCCCCCCTTATTTTCGAAACAACTAAACCTAAAATTTTGCAAAAAACACGGAAAATAGTTCTTTACTTATAGATAACAGGAAAACCTATAGGTATTAGTAAGTTTGTACGGAACCTTCGGTGCGCAAGTCCGACTCGCACTTATCCGGGGTTTTTATTTTAGTTAGTTTGTTGTGATTATTGCAGGAAATATCCAGCATAACTTTATTTATAGATCTAAGTAAACATAATATGACATATTATGTTTACTTAGATTCTTGATGACGACAATTTCTGTTGTTTCTAATTCTTCTGTCTAATAATTAGTAAAATACGATCGATCTTATTCTGTTCGAGTTAAAGTCTAAATTAGCATGAACCATAGTCTTACTCTATGCGATTTAATTTAGACAGGACAACGTCACGGGTCTGCTAGTCTTTTATACTTTACTAGCTGACCCGTGCCCGCTTCGCTGTGCGTAAGACATTTCTAATACCATCGTTGACTTTTTTGTAGACGTTTTTAAGGTGTACAATACTGTAGTACATTATTCTGATATATCTCGTGGGGTTCAGCCAGCATTTGCAATGTAAGCGCAAAAAAATGTGTTTATTTACGACATCACATTAGAAACCTCTAAAATTATCAGTGTTTCTCTACTATATTATGCATGTATTATACATATAAACCTTCCTCTTGAATCACTCTATTTATTAAAAAAAACCGCATCAAAATCCGTTGTGTAGTTTTAAAGATATAAGCAAACATACATACAGACATACAGACGCGGGAAGCGGAAAGCGACTTTGCTTTATACTATGTAGTGAAATTCAAAATTAAGGTCCCTTACCGTAAAAATCATTTTAAAGCCGTCTGTACCTTACGCTATTTAAAATCACTACATAGTATAAACTTTATACTATGTAGTGATCGCTTTCCGCTTCCCGCGTCTGTATGTATATCTGTATGTATGTTTGCTTATATCTTTAAAACTACACAACGGATTTTGATGCGGTTTTTTTTACTAGATAGAGTGATTCAGGAGGAAGGTTTATATGTATAATAACATGCTTAATATATTAGAGAACCACTGATAATTTTAAGATTTCAAATCAGCGAGACTTTTTTTTTAAATTTTAAATGCTGTTAACGAGTATACAAAGACATTCTGTAATATATTTTGGTATCAGCTTTGCACCCGTGCGAAGCCGGGGCGGGTCGTTAGTCAAGTATAAAATGTTCAGTAATAGTGTAAGGAACAAGTGTAAAAATAAAACTATAGATCATTGTAACGTAAAGGCCTCTAACTATTTATTTATTGTATTCAATTTGTTTTCAAACTGTCTAGCTATCACGGTTAATGACATACAGCCTGGTGACAGACAGACGGACAGCGTAAGGTCACGTTTTAAGGGTTTCGTAGTCAACAAGAAACCCTTATCGATATCGATAATGGTGCGGAACCTTTCGTGCGCGAGTCCGATTCGCACTTGGCTATTTTTTTAGTACAAATACCAATGAAATATTATAACGTTGTTAGCTGTGTAAACTACGAAACCCTATATTGCGCGTGGCTCGACACACACTTGGCCGGTTTTAACCCTTTGGGTACGAAAACATAAAAAAAACAAAACTCGCTATTATAGTACCAACTGGACTAAAATGCAATTGAATGCGTAAAGAAAGTTTGGTGTCCGTGCTATTAGTTGAAGTAGTTCCCCCGTGAGGAGCTGATCCTGGCTGCATCAATTTTGATTATAATATATTGTATTGTCATCAAAACTACACACAACTGCCAAATTTGATAATGATCCAACAATAAGAAGTGGGTTAGATACGATGGAATTGCAACCTGTCACGTATGAATGACAACTACTGCAAAAACGTGGGCATGTGCCAAATATAATGTTTGGAAGTGCCTCTGACAACCCCTTCTAGACATCGTCAAAGGATCTACGTGTCTGGAGATTTGAGAGGATGTCTAGGAATTATAGTCGTGATCCTATTTATTTATTTTATATATTTTTTATACGATTTCAAAGATTTTCTTTCATAATTTGTTACAGGTAAAGCTAAAAGCGTGTATAAGTGTACCTACCGAGATGGAATTCATGCTTTTAAACAATAGTCTAAAAATTGTTACATCTTTTCAACAAACGAAAAAAAGAGGTTTCCCCGTTTTTACCCTTTTGTGTACGGAACCCTAAAAACTAATATCTAATAATTATTAATGGTCCAGAGAACCTCTTTTTTACTTTTTTTTTTCTTTTTTTGTTCCAAATAAAAAAATATTCAAATTTGAATCTTTTGTCGTTTAAAAATCGTGTAAAAACGTACCAGTATCGGCATAGACATGACCGAGTTGTAGTTTAATCAATAATGCACTAATTAACACCACAGTAATATACATATTCACATTATTACACTGCCTACGGGAATGAAACCACAACTGCGAGTTTTAACTTAGCGCATATCCAATGGTAACCTCACAGCTCAGTTGGTAGTAACTCTGCCTTCTGCGCTGTAGGTTGAGGGTTCGATCCCCACCCAGGCCAAATATTTGTGTGATGAACATAGATGTTTGTTCTGTGTCTGGGTGTTAATATGTATAATAAGTATGTATAAAAAAAAGTATATAGGTATTCTATCAGTTACCTGGTTCCCATAGTACAAGCTTTGCTTACTTTGGGGCTAGATGGCGCTGTGTGTAAAGTCCGCCAATATAAAAAAAAAAAAATAGGTTGGCCATGCGTTTCATAAATAAATAGTACCTACACGGAAAAAACGACGTTTTATAAAAATGACACCTAGCTAGATCGATTTATCGCCCCGAAACCCGCTGCATACTAAATTTTATAAAAATCGTTGGAGCCGTTTCCGAGATTCACATAAAAAACATTTTCATTTTTTTTTTTTTTCATTTTCATTTATTCATTTGTAAACACAGGTATAATAATAATATAAGATGGTAAATTAAAAATCAAGAGTCTCTGCATTTTGCCTGGCGGCGTACAAACATTGTTTTTATGGGGAACATTGTATTTAATATAATTAATAATAAAGAAAAAATGTCAAAAATAAAAAAAATATAAAGGAATAGAAATTGTGTTACAAGTCATAAAAATATTGATTACATGTCATAAGAATATTGATTAAATTTAGTCTACTTGAAATTAAAATTATTCATCTAACTGTAACTTATCATTTAAAAATTCTTGAGTGCTGTAGTATGCTCTTTCAAGTAGCATTTGTTTTAGTTTTGCCTTAAACACAATCAGACTGGAAATATCTATGATAGACTTAGGGAGTTTATTATAAATACGGGCAGCCATACAGACAACACTTTTGTTATAAAGGGCGGTTTTATTGCGAGGAAAACAAATTTTTACATTGTGGCGTTTACTGTTACGCTTCCTAAAAAGGTCCATATTTGATTTTATAAAAGACGCAAGTTCATAAATATAGAGACTAGGTAGTGTCAGTATTTTAAGGTCAACAAAGAACGGCCTGCAGCTATCAGTTTTCTGGATTTTACATATTGCTCTAACACATCTCTTTTGACCAACAAATATTCGTTCCTTTAAGGTAGAATTACCCCAAAATATTATGCCGTACCTTAGAACAGATTCGGCATACCCATGATAAGCTGTAATTACGGCAGACTCATTAACAATTTTATTAAGCATGTACAATGCGTATGAAAATTGGTTAAGTTTCTTACATATAGTGTCAGCGTGAGCTTTCCAATTTAAGTTACGGTCAAGATTCAAACCTAGAAATTTAGTACTGACAACATTTTTAATTTGATGTCCCAAATATTTGATATTAATGTCAATATTGTGCGTGTTATAATTATTAGAGAATGTCATAAGCTGGGTTTTGTCAAGATTTATTACTAGATTATTTTGTTTTAACCATTTTATAATTATTTCAAGGGTCAAGGTAATTTTCGCCTCTAACTGAGACTTACATGCGTCAGAAAAGATCACGGTGCTGTCATCTGCAAATAATACCATCTGCTCGGAAATAGCTTTGGGGAGATCATTTATATAAATGATAAAAAGAAGTGGCCCCAAAACACTCCCCTGGGGTACCCCATATCTTGTTTCACGATACTTTGATTTATATACCATTTCCTTTTTCGAATGATGACAAATGCGTGTTATTTCTGTAGCTTGTCTTCTATTTCCCAAATACGACTTCATTAAATTCAGAATATTGCCTCGAATACCATAGGTTTCGAGCTTGGATAATAGATACAAGAATTGCTCGTTTATAAGTATTATATAATATAGAAGATATTAAAAACACCCATTAAATATCGGAGCAGGTTTAATGTTTTTAACATTAAACCGTAAAACATAAAAATTAATAAAAATAAAAAAATATGAGGGAAAAAAAGTAGCACAATACATTTCCGTCGCAAAACTTTATACTATCTCTATAAGAAATTTCATTCAAATTTAATTTCAATCGGTCATTGGCTTGGCTGTGATAACGTCACAGACAGACAGAACGAGTTACTTTCGCATATATAACATTAATAGTAAATAGTGTCTTAAGTATAACCAAGGGTGGTTAGAGGCACGTCCTAACAGTACAATGCCTACATTTTGTAGTCGTTAGCATTCCATAACTACGTCACAGTTTGCAAGCTCATCGCCGCATATAAGAATACTAACTGGAAAATTACGGAAATTAGAGAAAAGCCCTCATAATGATTGCAGGGACAGTAGAAAGTGACGTAAGTGTAACTATTGACTTTACCACATCCTCGGCTGTCATCGAAAATTAATGACGTTCCGTCTTATGACACATACCTGTCAATACGCCGGCAAGAATGAAATTAAAACATTATTAACCCCAAAACTTTCTGAACGAAAACTTTCCGAAAATCTGCAATCTTAGATATTTTTTTTAGCATTATTGCATTGTTCTCAATAGAGAATACAGAATATTATCTATTCTAGTCTTTGACAATGCTTCCAGACTTACGGGCGCGACGTCCTCACGCATGCGCAAGCGGGCCAGCCCAGTCAATCAGCTCAGACACAAAATGGCTACCGAGTAAAGCGTTCCGTGATTGATTTTTTTACCACCACACCAGTTAAAACAGTTTCCAACTAGCACAATACGAAGAAACTAACAGCCCCACATGTAAACTAAATATAATTATATACGCGCGGCATACGCGTTCAAAAATAACCCGCTCCCATAATAACCTCAGTGCCGATCTAGAGAAATTATTTATGAAAATTCGATTTAAACAAAATTCAAGTTTAAATGTGCAATAGACAGTGTTTTTTTTTCGGAGCGGCCACCGCTTCCTTTCCAGCCAGCCTCGGTGAGTACATACGCCTCGCATCAATTTACCGACTAGTTTAAGACGGTATGTGTGACCTAAAAATCTAGACCTAATGCAGTTAGTAACAATGTCATACGGTGCTAATGCCATCGTTACATGCCTCACTATCCAACACCGAGTGTAGGTACTATTCATTACAAACCTTTGCGGAAAATTAAAAAAAATAAAGCAGCTTCTGTTTTTAAAAGTCGTATTTGACACTTTTAGATTAATGAACAAATGACATAACTATTACCTTAGCGGCATAATTTGTTCAATGATCGCTCAGTGTGGGTTTCCCTGAAATTTGGGGATCCTGTATCTATCTCTGTCGCACTCGTTGCGTTTATCTCTTTCTAATAATGTTCCTCAATGGGTTTTAGGCATGCGCGGTGTAAATTCAGGGTCGCCGGAGAATTGGTGATAATTTTTCCAGTGATTTTTCTCGGCCGAACCCCGTTAAGAAAAGCTCTGTCTTTCAAAGGAACATCTTCCTTAAACTGCGAAGGATAGGGTCGAATTTTCAATGTGTGTTTTTAACGCATTCGTCTTACGTAAATTTTTTTAGTAATGCCAGGTTTTTGGAGATTTGGTGACAGTTTGGACAATATGGGGGCTTGGCGTTATGCCCGTTGGACCATAAAAACAAACACTGAACAAAAATCAATAGGAAAGTTTCGTCTGCCTTTTAGGTTAGGAGAACTCTGATGCTGCAATTTTCTTAGATTAGCTGTAGTTGCGCGACTTCATCGCTATTTCCACTACAAAATACAGACAATAAGATAAGAAGAAGGTTAACATGTAACACAAATAAGAATTCTTTCAGCATTTAACAATATAGCATCTATATAATATATATCCTTTCTGAAACTTCACGGCAAAACTTATAGAAGTTTGTTAAAGTACGGTAGACACACTCTTAGATCTCCAGGCGCTCAGATCCCTGAACATGTCTAAATGGGTTAGTCACGCACGTCCGAACGTTGCATTTGGCACATGCCCACATTTTGCAGTAGTTAGCATTCCACACGTGACAAGTTATCTAACAAATGTCCCAACTAGTGGAAAACATCGCGACTTCGTTCACGTCAAGTTATTTTCAAACAGATTTCAACCCCGCCCCCTTAGGGGTTGAATTTCGGGAAATTATTTTTTAGTGCACCCCTACACATCAAAAGGAATAACATCCTCCAAATTTCACGTTTCTAGGACCATTAGTTTAGGCTGTGCGTTGATAGATCAGTCAGTCACTGGTGGCAATACTGTCTCCAAAACTGAATAAAATATCGTAAAATACGATCGCTCTTATTCGCGTAACCTCAAAATAACAGTTCTTAAATTTAGAATATTTTGTTTTTTTTTTCATTATTTCACACGTGTCAAAGTCAAATTATCATTTTATCAACTCAATTTAAATGCAAAATTACTTTAAACTACCCTAAAATTTAGAACTGGTATGATCATGTTACGCGAATTTAGATTTTAACCTAAAGGAATAAGAGCGATCGTGTTTTACGCAATTTCAGTCAGTTTGTAGAAACAACAGAATGGCCTTATCTTGCGATCTTGATTTGCCTTATCGTGATCTAAACTTAGAACTGTATGACCCGTGTTAATTTCCAAAAAGAACCAATGACCCCATCAGGATATCCTCAATTGGTCAATAATATACACATTGCGCAGGATATGTAGGGCTCATTGACATACTCATCTATCATCATCATCATCTCCTTGCCCTTATCTATTAGGGCTAGAAGAAGATGAGCTTGCAAAATTTTCATGTATGTTGTCATGACTGTCATACTCCGACTCTTTAGTTCATTTTTAGGGTTCCGTACCCAACCGGTAAAAACGGAACCGTATAACTAAGACACCGCTGCCTGTCTGTCACTACGCTGTATCTCATGAACCGTGAAAACTAGACAGATGAAATTTCACAGATGATGTATTTCTGATGCCGCTATAACAACAAATACTAAAAACAGAACAAAATAAATATTTAAGGGGGGCTCCCATACAACAAACGAGTTTTTTTCCCGTTTTTATAGATAACGGTACGGAACCCTTCATGCGCGAGTCCGACTCGCACTTGACCGGTTTTTTTTAAAAGGCGTTGTTGGCAATTTTAACGATAGTTTTAATTCTAGAAAACTATTAGTTTTTGAAACGTAATTATTGGTTATCTTTTTTGTCTAAAGGAAATAATTGTACTTGCGGAGTTCAATTGAAATCGGTTTTTGATTCGTTTTAACACGTTGTTGACTGTCCGGGACTGTTCTAGGTAATTGCTTGGTATGACCTATCGGTTTTTTTATGTTCCTAGAAAAACAAAGTCCTAGCTCACACGTCCATTTCAAGGAACGCAGTCTTTGAATACGTAATAAACTAAAAAGATGTTTTGTCCAATCGAAAAGTCAAGGAACAATAATAGTTTATTCAGTTTTATGAAGTAACTATTAGTCCTACATTAATATAATTTAAATGGAACCATCTTGGGACTATTCTCTACACAATAGAATAAAAATCATTTAAATCGGATCACCAGAACACATGCGTTGCATACATAAAAAATATATATATTAGGTACTAGCTGACCCGTGCCCGCTTTGCTGCTAAATTTCCGATCTTCCAAAATTATAGCCTATAAGTTGCCGAGGACTAATAGCTATATAACAAAAAAAAGTTTTATCAAAAACCGTCCAGTAGTGTTTGCGTGAAAGCCGGACAACAGACAGACAGACAGACAAAAATTTCAATATGTTTTTTTTTGGCTCGTGTTACTTGTACCTAGGAGTATTTTTTTTAGTTTTTATTCAATGTACAGAATTGAACTCTTCTACAGTTTTATTATATGTATAGATAGATATATATACGCGTCGACTTGAGAACCTCCTCCGTTTTTCGTCGGTTAAAAATGTATTAAGTACATGTAATGCACTGAAGTCTCAGCCAAACCAAAAATGCATTATCTTCATATATATAAATTTCTCGTGTCACAGTGTTTGTAACCAAACTCCTCCATAACGGTTTGACCGATTTTTTTTGTATATTTGTTAGGTATGAGAATAGGTCGTAGAGTATTTTTTATATGGCGTAAAGTTCGGGAAAAACTGAAAGTACTTTTTTTTGTAAGATTATTGAAATTTATCACGACAACTTCTATCGGGACAGCTAGTGTAGGTATAAATATAATGTCAACGTGTTAAAAACAGGCAAGTACGAGTCGGACTCGCGCACCTAGGGTTCCGTACCATCTATAATATAAAAATAAGTCGTGTTTTCCTTCCTGACGCTATAACTCCAGAACGCACGAACCGATTTCCACGGTTTTGCATTCGTTGGAAAGGTCTTGGGCTCCGTGAGGTTTATAGCAAAGAAAAAAATTCAGGAAAAATTTCAAGAGAAAAGCAGGAAAACAGAATAAAAAAAAATAGGTCGTATTAAATAGGTCATAGCATCCGTCTCCTTTCTCAGTAAAAGTTATCCAATTGTTGTATTAGGCACTGCTTCTTTGAATGGGCGCCGAAGTGTGTCATGTGGTGCAAGTTAGGTGCGCACGCGTCATTGCTTGTTACATTTTGAGTCGACTTTTACAAGCTTTTATTTATCATGCTCGTCTGTTACTTTCAAAATTTGCAAACCATTTTTCGACCATTTGTTGGTATCCGATTCAGCTAAAATTTTGCATACACCTTTCGTTCTGGTGACAATACAATAATATGGTGACAGCGAGCTGATCTGATGATGGTGTCAGGAGCTGTTCAACACACACAACGGAACTTTTTAGTAAATAGTTCGATTTAGTTAAAACTTTTCATACCTGTCAAGTTCCAATGACAATGTAATATTATGTGCTGCTCTTATTTTTTAGCTCGAAGAAGGATTTTACAAAAGCTAGTCTTCAAAAAATATTTTTCAACAGAAAACTTATTAAGATGAAGCTGCCTTTTAACAAACTATGTAAGAAAATCTTGGAAATCAAATTAAACCAACTTCTAATTGAATTTGATTACGGATCTAGCTAAGGAAATAGTTATTTTATCCTTAAGTTTTAATTCTAAATCAAGTGTAGCGTGTGTTGCTTTTTGAATTTGTGCTGAATCTCTTTAGTTATTTTTTTATTGTTGTACGTACTTGAGTAGTAGGTACTTTTAATTATTATTCTTGTTTGAGCCTTCACCTATTGTTCGATTGGCACCACACTGGAGCTCTGCATAGCATTAAGGAAAGGATCATTAAAAAAAAAGGTAGACCCCAAGCCGTGTTTGATGCCTGATTCTTCTAGGCTTCTTGGTCGCGTGGAATCGGCGTAGCTTCACCTAGTTCCTAAGACGTTTCAGACGTTTCCTTGTGATTTTATTAAAATAAATGATTTTTGAATTTGAATTTGATCATTATCAAATTTGGCCGTTGTGTTTAGTTGTGATGACATTACAATAATAATGATAACAAAATGATAATATAAAGCCAGGCTAATAGCACGAACACCAAACTTTGTTAAGTATTAAATTGCTTTTTAGTAGTAGGTATAAAAGTGGTACTTTTAGGGTTTCGTACCCAAAGAGTAAATACGGGACCCTATTTATAAAACTTCGCTGTCCGTCTGTCTGTCACCAGGCTTTATCTCATGAACCGTGATAGCTAGACAGTTGAAATTTCGCAGATGATGTATTTCTGTTGCCGCTATAACAACAAATACTAAAAACAGAATAAAACTAATATTTATGTGGGGCGCCCATACAACAAACGTGATTGTTTAAGGTTTTTTTATTGATAATGGTATGGAACCCTTCGTGCACGAATACAACTCGCACTTGGCCGGTTATAATCTGTGAAAATTTCAACTGTCTGGCTATAACGGTTCATGAGATACAGCCTTGGGACAGACAGATAGACAGACGAACAGCGAAGTCTTAGTAATAGGTTCCCGTTTTTACCCTATGGGTACGGAACTCTAAAAAGGCCACCACTCAGCGTATGCTTTTAAAACGTAATATTTTTCTCTTTCATTCTTTTCTGTAAAGTTGTTATACAGATTGGGCGATGTGGTCGCTAAAATAAAGCCTTTTTGTCACGTTCATTATATTATAAAAAAAACCTTGTCGATGACGATGATCATCAGTCAAGTCGCGACTCACTCATCAATTGCACCACTTATTCTTAACGATCAGTGGACCGGAGCGGTCGTCAGTCGGTTACCGTCCGTCGCCAGTAACAGTTACCGCGTCATATCGGTGCGTTTAGTGATTGTGAGTGGATTTGACATACAAGGTGTAAGATATTTAAGGTAAGATTTTTTTTTTATAAAAGTATCTAAAAAAAATCAGGAATATATTAATAAAACAAGTATAGGATCACGTCTGCAACTCTCTAAGTGCGGTTATTTTTTTTAAATATAAGATAACATAAATATATTTAAAAAAATATAATTGTATATAATTAGGAGCATGACCTAATCCCAAGTTGGTACGAAAGACATATTCTCATTTTTTTTATTGTATAAATAACTTGAAATATCTGGATTTTTCTTATTATAAAAATTATAACAGTGACCTTAATTTTAATAAAGGATAGAATCCCCAAGTACGGTAGATAATCTATTTTTTTTTATAAAAAAATAATAAACTGGAACTATTCAAAATAATATGACCACAACTGTAAATAATTCCCGACATCTACTCAGATCTTCAGGCGCTTAGATCCTTGAAGATGACTAAATGGGTCATTCAGAGGCACGTCCAAAGATTACATTATAAGTGATAAAACTTCGAAAACCTTATGTAATAATTTTAAGATCATTATCTAAATTGATTGGAACTATTAAAATTGAAATGTATTAAAATTACTCTCGAAAACTGAAACTTGATGAAAACATCTTGATCGATAATAACCGAAAAAAAAACTGAAATGAAAGTGACGAATTTTTCAACTTCATAATTTGGTAAATTTCAAAATAATGTTTTATTTTTAATATGCCTGAATAAAAATAGTAATTTTTCTTTCAACTTCATAATTTGTTAAATTTCATTTTTTTTTTAATTTAATTTGCCTGAATGAAATTAGTTATCTTTCATGTTGAATTCAGTTCATTAACGACCACGTCACACGTAGAATTCTTACTAATCTACACTTAATATTATAAGAAGAAAAAATATAACAATTTTTGTTAAATTAAAAAACTACTGGATCAATTTTGAAAATTCTTTGAAATATCAAAAGCTACATTATCAGCAAGTAAAATGAGTCTCATTTTATTTAAAAAAATATATATTATCTTCACATAACTGTTATAATGTAACTTAAGGTATTAAAAAATACCTATAATTTTCGTAAGTAAACCCGTGCGAAGCCGGCCAGGCAGCTAGTATGTGATGAAGCATTTATTACTAAGAAGTTCCCAAAAATATATTTTGACAATAACATCACTATCCTTAGTCAACAGATAAGCTAGCTGTCATGAATCATGATAATCGGAACTTGACAGATATGCAAATGATTCAAGTCGATCGATCAACGCAGTATGCAAGTGTCTGTTCGCTATGTTCCCCTTTACTGGTTTTGTTCACAATTGACCAACCATAATTTTTTTTTTTAACCTTTTTCGGAGTTATCTAAGTTTTATTAGTAAGTAACTAACACCCGCGACAGACGTCCTGTCCAAATTTCAATATATGCATTATAGAAAATGAGAGAAACTAAAAAAAAACACTCCATGTTGAGAAATTTGTACTTAAGAGTATACCATAAGACATGATTAAGAATATAAATGTAAGAAATCCACTTTCAGTTTTGATTTTAAACCTTTTCCTGACAATAACGACCATAACATAAAAAGGAATATCAAATTTGGTGCAGTCGTTCCTAAGTTATGCGCGTACAAACAATTCGTCGATTCATTTTTAGGGTTCCGTACCCAAAGGGTAAAAACGGAACCCTATTACTAAGACTTCGCTGTCCGTCTGTCTGTCCGTCTGTCTGTCTGTCTGTCACAGGGCTGTATCTCATGAACCGTGATAGCTAGACAGTTGAAATTTTCACAGATTATGTATTTCTATTTCTGCTATAACAACAAATACTAAAAACAGAATAAAATAAATATTTAAGGGGGGCTCCCATACAACAAACATGATTTTTTTGCCGTTTTTATAGATAATTCGTGCGCGAGTCCGACTCGCACTTGGCCGGTTTTTTATTATCTCTGTACAAAGTTTCTCAAACTTTAGTTGTTTACTCTTTTACTAAAATAATCACCATTAATTTGTGTTTAATAACTAAACTTATAAGTTTTAATTGATGCACGGCCGGACTCTGAACCCACGACCTTCGGATTGATAGTCGAGGCACCTCCCACGCGGCCAACAAAGCCAAGTATATACTAATACTAGCTGTCCCGACAGACGTTGTCCTGTCAAATGTCAATAATCTCACAGAAAAAAGCACTTTCCGTTTTTCCCGATCTTTACGCCACCCTTATTACTTAGGGGTATGAAAAATAGATGTTGGTCGATTCTCAGACAATATAATCACAAAATTTCATGAGAATCGGTCAAGCCGTTTCGGAGGAGTACGGTAACTAACATTGTGACATGGCAATTTTATATATTAGATTTATTGTTAATTATACTTATAGGTCCAGACCTATAAGTTTTCATTGATGCACGGGCAGGATTCGAACCCACGACCTTCGGATTGATAGTCAAGGCACCTCCCACACGGCCAACACGGCAGTATGTACTAATATTTTATATAGGTAGGTAAGTGTAGAATCGTTAGCTTTCTACGCAAGATCGTGATGAAAATATATACAATGTTTTCTTCAGTTAGTATCGTATGCAATACAATTATAACACAAATACTAGTGGAAACACTCGCGACTTCGTTCACTTGAAATTTCCAACCCCCGCTGCACCCCATTAGGGGTTGAATTTCGGGAATTACTTTCTTAGTGCACTCCTACACACCCAAAAGAAATACATACATCCCAATTAAATGAAAAACGTATTAAATCCTAGTTAATTTTGTAAATGTATAGTTAAATAATAATAACTGTGATTTTGTTTTTAAGTAGTTATAATAATATAATTGTTTTTTTATTAGAATTTGCAAGTGATTTTTCTGTAGGACGCCCTAAAGAAATCCTACTATCCTACTAATATTATAAATGCGAAAGTTTGTGAGTGAGTGGGTGTGTGTATTACTCTTTCACGCAAAAACTACTGAACGGATTAAAATGAAACTTTACAGTAATAATAGCTTATACATCAGAATAACACATAGGCTACCCGTCCGAAGCCGGGGCGAGCAGCTAGTGATGTTATAATGGAAGTTGGTTCAAAATCGGACTAAGAAACTAAGATACTCGTAAATTCAAATTGACTTTTCTCAGTAGGCCAGTCGACTAACGCCCAATAAATTTTTATGGCCTCAAGATTATAGCACAGAATCTTTACATAACTAACTAAAACCTGTATTATGATGAAATTAACTGATAATTTCTTACTCATTGATATGTGCAATAGCCATCATCATTATCATCGGCATTTTTCCATTACCTATTTCTAAATCACTACATAGTATAAAGCAAAGTCGCTTTCCGCTTCCCGCGTCTGTATGTATGTATGTATGTTTGCTTATATCTTTAAAACTACACAACGGATTTTGATGCGGTTTTTTTAATAGATAGAGTAATTCAGGAGGAAGGTTTATATGTATAATAACATGCTACCCGTGCGAAGCCGGGGCGGGTCGCTAGTAGGTATATAAAACTCTTGCGTTACTGATTGACTTAAATTTGGAGGGTGTATTCCTTTTCGTGTGTGCATGCACTGAGAAAAGAACTCCCAAAATTCAACCCCTAGAGGGGTTGAAGTAAGGTATGGAATGAAAGTAATTTATTGCGTTACTTTACTACACACAATATACGTACATAATAAAATACATTTATCTAGTTAGGCAATAGGAGTATCGATCAATAGAAGATCGTGGGTTCGAATACCGGCCGTGCATCAATGGATATTTCTATTCTAAAATGTATAAGCGCATTCGTGAGGAAACCAGGTATTGTTCTAAACGTATGGAATGCTAACTAATGCAAAATGTGGGCATGTGCCAAATGATTTGACATACTTCTGACTACCCTTTTTATGCATCTGAGAGAATGTCTATCTACCTTTCTTAACGTATGATCAAATCCTCCTCCAATCCTCGGGTAAGACTCGGACAATCTACGCAACCAAGCACTAGCATTGAGTACAGTCGTTTTTACGTGCCCCTAACTACCCCTTTTATGCAAATTCTGAGATTATCTAAAAATAAAATAAATAGGGACACGACTGTAATCCTCTACTACGGTATAGGGTATAGACATCCTCTCAGATCTCCAGGCGGTTAGATTCTTTGAAGATGTCTAGTGGGGGTAGTCAGAGGCACGTCCAAACATTGTATTTATGTCTATTTACCTACCGTATTTGTGAACGTGTAGTCATACCCTCCTAAAATCCTCGGTTAAGACCACCACTTTCACTATGGTCATAACTATTTAAAAATGTGGGCATGGTCATAACTATTGAAAAATGTGAGAGAAATATTCCGAGATCTGAGAGGATGTATATCTACCTTTCGTAACGAACGTATGGTCAAAACCCTCCTCCAATCCTCGGGTAAGACTCAGACAATGTACGCACCCACCAGTATTGAGTACAGTCGGTGCGCGCGCGCAACTGCCCACTTTCACTAAGGTCAATGACTAACCGTGCTCGTGCCACATTTGGTTACGTGAAAACTCCGTGACCGTGAATCATGCTGACCCCTTTTCACTTGTAACAGGAGTTTTTACTCTAACCAGGGGGAGGGGGGGTGCTGCCACAAAACAGGGGGGAGGGGGTGTCACCACAAAACAGGGGGGAGGGAGCTGTTGGTGGCAATTCTGTTGTGACTAAAATTGAGTAAAAAAAAAAATAGAATCACGATTGTAATCTAAAGTACGGTAGACATCTTCTCAGATGTCTCGGCGCTCAGATCCCTGAAGATATTTAATGATGGTTAGTCAGTGGCGAAACGTGACATTTGGCACATGACCACATTTTTCAGTAGTAAAATGAATTGATCTTGTTCCATTCTCGTTAAAATTAAAATTAGCAAACTCTCGAGTTCTAAAAATTAGAATATTTAACGATTTTCGCAATGTGATTTAGAAACGTCAAACATGTCAATTGTTGTGGACTAATAATGACACTTGGATGTTTATAATTATGCATAATGGAATAGAAAAACCCGCTAAGTGCGAGTCCGTAAAATTATCTATAAAAAACGGTTTATCAGTCCGTTATTTGTGACTATCTGTCACAAATTTTTGTCCACTGTGAGTCGGAGCCTACTGTGCGTTCTCATAGTGTCGTTCATGAATACGAGTGTTAATTTCGGTTTTTGAGAGTGGTTTTATACACCCTGTACGTATAAAATCCGAATTTGCTATTGATTCTAGCGAAAATAGCTTAAGGCGATACTTGAAATTTTTGACTTTTTGAATGGGCTGATTCTAGCCGGATTCGGACGGAAAAAGTGATAAAACTGCATGATCTTGAAAACCATCAAATTTAAAAAGAATCCGTCTGTAATTTACTTAGCTACCTAGTATGATTATCTAACGAATTATATAAAAATGAACTATTCATAGTTTTGATTTAAAACGAAACTAGTGTTTCTGAAGAGCCAACTTTGGAAAATAAATCTATCAAGAAAAGTTTCACCAATCGTGTTTCTGTCTGTAATTTATCTAGATTAAATCCACAAGTTATCTTTGTTGTAAAAAACAAAAATGTATGTTTTGCGGTTATTGATAAAAAACTATTCTGCATTCTTCAAAAACATTTATTAGTCCTTAAGTCGGAAGTGTGTACATAAAACTGGATATACCGACTGTAGATGGCTACCGGTAGATCTTTATACTACTAGTTGGCTCAACAGACGTTGTCCTGTCAAATTTCAATAATCTCACAGAAAAAAGCACTTTCAGTTTTTCCCGAACTTTACGCCACCCTTATCACCTAATCTCATACATACCAAATAATACACAAAAGTTAAGTCTTATAATTTTCATTCATTTATTCGCATTGCAATATTTGAAGTAGCTAACACCTTAACGTTAAAATTTGTACCTACGTTGCGAAATAGCGGTGTTTACCCAGTACAAGAGTAGGTCATTTGTCTTTCATTCATTCAAAGATAAAAAAAACATTAATACTAGCTTCCCCCGCGGCTTCAGTAGACAAATAAAAAATATTCTATACTAGACGACCCGTGAGCCCGTGACAGACTTTGTCCTGCCTAAATTTCAATAATTGCATAGAAAAAAGGAATTTCAGACAACTTCCAATTTATCCCAACAAACCTTGTACTTATAAAATAAATTACGAATTTTGGTAGAATGCGTATTTCATTCATTATTCATTATTCAAATCTGCGTTGCTATGACGACTAAATGTTTTTAGTCTGTGATGTCAGATTTGTTGCACATGCACACCAACGCCATCTATACCAAACTCATCCTTTTTGCGTTTTTTTATCATGTAGGGGTTGTTTTTCGAAATATAAATTCCCCCTTTATTTTTTGTATTTTTTTATCTACATACTACAGCAAATTTCATCTTAATCCGTTTTGTCGTTTATTTTTGATTAGGTAACAAAGATAGCAGCCTTATCACAAACTTTTGCATATTATAATATTACTAGCCGACCCGTGACAGTCGTTGTCCTGTCAAATTTCAATAATCGAATAGAAAAGACTGAATGTTTTTAGTCTGTGATGTCAGATTTGTTGCACAGCAGCGCCATCTATACAGAAATCATCCCTTTTGCGTTTTTTTATCGTTTTGGGGATGTTTTTCATATTTTAAAGTAGTCTATTATTTATTCGGGCATTATATCTACATTTACAGCAAATTTTAACTTAATCCGTTTTGTCGTTTAGGCCTGATTGAGGAACAAACATACATACAAACTCACAAACTTTCACATTTATAATATTATTAGGATTAGGATGTTATTCCACAGCATAAGTTATTTATATTCCAAGTTTCATCCTAATCCGTTAGTAGGATAGACTAGTACCTAGGTTATTACTAGTTCATACGCTTCGAAAGAAAAGAAAGATACGCATCGAATTAAGAACCTCGTTTTTTCGCCGGCTAAAAACAGCAATATTTGAAGTACGTTGCGAAATAGCGATGTTTACCCAGTACAAGAGTAGGTCACTCGTCTTTCCGTAATGGAATCGTGCGACTCTCTTATATCACTTCCGAAATCGTACGGGGGCCATACCACAAGATCCTAAAGTAATATCAAAACAATATTACTCAAGGTCCAAAAGTAACAGCGCTATACGAGTTTGAAATTGTAACTTTTGTGCTTGTGGTACTGCCCCAGGTTTTACCATACTAAAACTGCTATGACCTAGTTTTATGAAATAAATATTAGTCCAACATGAATATAATTTAAATGGACTATTAATTATCTACATACACAATTGAAAAATAAAATATTGAAATCGGATCACTAGGTAGCAAGATATGCGCGGTCATACAAAAAAAGCGGTCAAGACTCGCGCACGAAGGGTTCCGTACCATTATTTATAAAAAACGCCAAATATATCACGTTTGTTGTATGGGAGCTCCATTTCAATATTGATTTTATTCTGTTTTAAGTATTTGTTGTTATAACGGCAACAGAGAAATTCATATTATTTTTCAAACTATCGTGATTAGTAGACATAACTATAGATTTTGACACGGGTCTTTATCACGTAATTACCTTTAATTTACTTTAAAATCATGAGTTCATGAGATTACAGCCTGGTGACAGACAGACGGACAGCGGAGTTTTAGTAATAGGGTCCCGTTTTTACCCTTTGGATACGGAACCTTTAAATCAACAAAAAACGTATATACACATATCAAATCTCTTCCTCGTTTTTGGTTGATTAAAAATAGTAATGATGGACACCATTTTTGGATGTCACCTGCCTTCGAATTTCGTCTCTAGGTCAAACCAGTGTCTTTTAAAATTACGATGATTTAATGACCAAAAAAAAAGAAGAAATTAAGTAGTTAATCTTACATTTTATAGTCTTATTATATGCCAATTTATCAGGGTTATTGGGAGGGGTAGATGTATCAAGGTACATCCGGAAGAATTAAATGAAAATAAAATATGAGTGAACTGCGTGAATGTTGATGGTTAAGAAAGGAGTGATGAGATGACGGCTTCAGAGCTCAGTTGGTAGTAACTCTGCCTTCTGCGCTGTAGGTGGTGGGTTCGATCACCCAGAACAAACATTTGTGTGATGAACATAGATGTTTGTTCTTCGTCTGTCTCTAATTTACATTATTATAGAGGTAAAATTTGTATTTTTGTTTGTACCGGATAAACAAAAAAACTATTGGACCAATTTTAAAAATTCTTACACCTATCAAAAGCTACATTATCAGTGAGTAACACAGGATATATTATATTTTCCAAAAAATTAGAGATCCTTACGAAAATTGTCATAATGTAACCTACGGTATCAAAAATTTGCCTATAATCTTCATTAGGTGTACTACGTGCCGAGCAGTTAGTGTATTATTAGTATGTAGTAACAAAACAATTTATATATAAAGGTGAGACCAAACATCGCGCGGCATTCTAACGCGGCATTTGACAAGGCTGCCGTGCAAACGAACGCTACCTGCCGCGCTCGATTGCCGCGCAATGTTTGGTCACACCTTATAGGTATAATCTATCAGTTATCTGGTTTCCATAGTACAAGTTTAGCTTAATTTGGGGCTAGCTAGTGTAAAATCTTCTTACCCACCTTATCCTACTTCTCGTGGAGTCGGCACAATATGTAGATATTGCAAATAGTATTGGACCGACCGCCTGTCTGATATCAACCCTTTTTGGGAATGCTTGCTAGTTGTGAAATGTGTACTAATATTTATTTATTTGTAACATACCCTACTTCTTCTCTAAGTACCTACATAACACCTGAGCGAAATCGCGGGCAATAGGTAGCTCTAGTCTATAAAAGAAAGGTGTAGTCGACATCTGAAGTAGGTAGTTAGTATTCTCTGCGTGACAGGTTGCAAGCTCACCGCTTGTTTATAACTATAAGTGTTATGTCAATGTGCTTATATGAATACTAACTGGTTTCGTCACGATCAATTTGAAGATAGGTACCAGGCAAGCAGAAATTGATAGAAGGTGGATTGTTTTATTAATCTGTGACTATTCTGACTTACTTTCAAACTACCTGAAACTTATGCTCGCCTATTACATTTTCATAAGTATAAAGTGGCGTCTGTGACGTAAAATATGAGGAGGAGGTTAGCGTGGTATGGGCATGTTATGAGGAGAGAAGAAAGTCATGTAACGAGAAGAATGTTAGGAATGAGTGTGGACGGATGTAGAAGTAGAGGTAGGTCAAAGAAAAGATGGATGAACTGAGTGAATGTTGATGGGTAAGAAAGGAGTGATGAGACGACGGCCTCAGCTCAGTTAGTAGTAACTCTGCCTTCAGCGTTGTAGGTTGTGGGTTCAATCCCTATCCAGAGCAAACATTTGTGTGATGAACATAGATGTGTGCAGTGTTTGGGTGTTAGTATGTATTTACAAAAAATATACATATAAGTATTCTATCAGTTATCTGGTTCCCATAGTACAAGCTTTGCTTAGTTTGGGGCTAGATGGCGCTGTGTAAAATGTCCACCAATATTTGGTAGAGGGAGATAGAAGAATACATGTCATGTTGTGCTGACCCCATCTAAGTAGGGTAAGGGCAGGAAGAGAATAAGCGGGCTTCGGTATGACATATCAAAGTTTGCTTTACACAAACAAGACATAACACAGGTACAGGTGAGATGGAAATGTGTGTTATATAACTAAGTGTTACATAAATATTATGTATGTATTAATACTATCGGACATAATCTATGGCACAATGACGGCCTACATTTATATTGATGACTTCCTCGCCACAATAGATACTTAATGGAATTGTACCACAATGTTATTTTATACTCAGTTTTAACTAATCATGTCATATACTTTTATAAACAACTTCTGCCCGCGGCATCGCACGTTTCAGATAAAGATAAAAAATATTTATTTAGCAACAAAACACTTACGAGTAACACATCCTAATATAATGTTATAAATGCGGAAGTTTGTGAAAAGACAGCTATGTTTGTTCCCTAATCAGGCTTAAACGACAAAACGGATTAAGATGAAACTTGCTGTAGTATGTAGATAAAAAATCTGAATAAATGAAGGGGTATCTTAAAATCCGAAAAAAACCCCTAAATGATAAAAAAACGCAAAAAAGATGATTTTGGTATAGATGGCGCCGGTGGGCAACAAATCTGACATCACAGACTAAAAACATTCACACTAGGCTGAGCCATACAGGCTCGTGAACTCGGAAAAAACTTCTTGTATATTTTTTGAAGTGAAACTTAGTCGTAAGCGAATAGGTCAAATAACCAGTGACACTATACATAGAGGCGTTACGAAGTTCGCCGGGTCAGTTACTTGGTTTTATAGTTTATTTTTCATTCTGATTTTAGTGCACAAAAGTGCAACATGCGTGTGGGAAGGAAAGTTGTCACATGGTTGTATAGGAAGCTCTATTTAGCTTTTATAAAATCATTCAGACCATCGAGCACCAGCGCGCTATAACCTGTCATATTATAAATTCAAATTCTAAAATCATTTATTTCAAATCACTGATCCTTGTGACTTTGAAACGTCTTAGAAACTAGGTGAAGCTACGCCTGTTCCTAGCGACCAAGCCTAGAAGAATCAGACAACAAACACGGCTTGGGGTCTGGCCGTCTGGGGAGCCCCACTTAAATATTTATTTTATTCGGTTTTTAGTATTTGTTGTTATAGCGGTAACAGAGATACATCATCTGTCAACTATCTATATATATATAACTGTATATATATCTATATATATATAACTGTGAAAATGTCAACTATCACGGTTTATGAGATACAGCCTTGTGACAGACAGACAGATAGACGGACAGCAGAGTGTTAGTAATAGGGTCGTGTTTTTGCGTACGTAACCCTAAAAATGGAATAAAATTAAATACCTTTCCGTTTCAGAGGTGACATCAGTTAGTAAGGTGTGGTTTGTCTCCTGGGTACACCCATGGACATACTCGTAGGTGATTTAGTTTAACTAATGGTGGCAATTCTGTTGTGTACTCTAAAATTTAGGATTCCTAAAATACGATCGCTCTTATTCCTTCCACTATAAAGTATAAATTCGCGTAACCTCAAAATGAAAGTTCCTAAATTTAGAATATTTTAGACATTTAGTTTTTTTCGTATATTCCGGATGTGCACTTCACTTTAGTCAACAACAATCTTTTAAATTTACGTACATGCTGATTAAATTTACGTAAAATAGTATGAAATTACTTAAAACTAGCCTACGTTTTGGAACTGTCAATGAGGTTACGCGAATTTAAACCTTGACGTAAAAGGTATAAGAGCGATCGTGTTTTAGGAATCCTAAATTTTAGAGTTAACACAACAGAATCGCCACCTATGTCCTGTATTCAAATTAATAAAACGTAATTATATTACCCTAAAAACTAAATAAAAAGAGATTTAATATGTATTTTATGAAATTTTTGGAATTAAAACTATCGTGGTTATTATTAATTTTGATTATAAATACGGCTAATTACTACGTTATTAACTCTAAAAAGTATCTCTTTAGATGATCTTAAATTAAATTTCGGAGAAGGGCGTTAACATTCGCGACCCAGTTTTTTTAGTTTCTGCGGTTGCTATGGAATTTGAGTTATTAATGAATTTATTCCATTTTTTTTATACCTTGTGTACTTAATAAATTTTTAGTAGGGATCCCTAATTATTTCGATTAATAAATATATCGTACGATACTTAGAGATAATGTAGCATTCTATTGGTAAAAGATTTTTTGAAATCGGGCCTGTAGTTTTTGAGTTTATTCGTTACAAACATACCAAAAAATACAAATCTTTACTCATTATAATATTAGTATAGGCATAGCCTTAATTTCGCTACCTATTACCTTTTCATTAGGTAGGTACTGTAAATACCTACTTGTTTTTTGTAAATCACTTAACTGTTTTACAACATAGGTTTAATAAAATTTGTAATAACCTGTAAGTTAATGGCTACTTAACAGTTTTCATTTTCATTAGTCGATAAAAAATGTTGTGAAATAATTTTAGCTTGATTTTGAAAGTTCGTTTATTTCAATGCATTTATACCTTTTTAGAAAGTTGAAGGAGTTTTGATACGGGCCAGGGCGTCTACTCCGCAAACCGATGAACGATATATCGTGACAAACGTTACATCGTTTCCGATGTGATCGACTGACATTACTTTTGTAAATTTTAAGGGTTTCGTAGTCTACAAGAAACCCTCATAGTTTCGCCATGTCCGTCCGTCCTTCCATCCGCAGCTTAGCTCAGAAAGTTTAAATGCTAGAAAGCTGTAATTTAGCATGAATATATTGAATATACCTACATAATGATCACGTCGACAAAGTGTTATAATATAAGTGTTATTTTTTGGCATTCCCTATGGGTGTTGTTGGATAGGTATTTAAAAAAACATGGGTTTGTGAAGACAACTTTTTGATTAAGAGATCCGTATGTGAAATATTAAGCTTTAAATTGTTAAATTTTGTCAGAGTACATACATAGTAGTAGTACATACAACGAATTTAAAAGGAAAACTATCACGGCTAAGTAGGCTTTACAAGTTTACGAGTAATCAACGACCAACTAAGAAAATGTATTTTCCAAGTTGCTCGACGATTACTCGTAAACTAGAAGTAAACTTTTTAGTACAAATATCGTTTAAAATTACAAAAATAACGTTGTTAGATGGTGTAAACTACGAAACCCTACATTGCCAGTTTATATAATACATTCTACTACGACAGACGACGTATAAGAGTGCAGTTTGTCCGAATATATCCGTGCACTGTCATATTATCAAAAACGTTTTGCAAATTAGCCCTGCATGAAACCTTTTTTCGAAGCTTTACTAACCAAGGAGACCCCAACAGGTCGCGCTAAAACCACTTTCGAAGCCCGTCCAAACACTGGCAGTTGCGTAAAAAGTACTTACTGTGACAGTTGTCACGTCACTTGCGTCTAGATATCTTCCGATTAGATAAATTCGATAAAATCGAGGCCAAATAACCGATAATATCGCAGTAATTTGTGTAAGAACAAGGTGTAACAGCGCACTGTGATTGCAAAATGAATTCTCGGGCCAAGTTCAAGGATTGACGGAATTTGAGGATTTGCGTTGAGTAAAAGTGATTTTCTATACAGTTTTCGAGGTGAGCTCATTGTTTTTTCAAACCAGTTATAGTGCGAAATTGTGGGTACCTACTTTTACTCACAGCGGTTTAGAAACTTGGAAAGTAGAGTCGATAATGAAATTACATAGTTCGGACGCGAACTCTAAGTGTTTCGATAATCCTATCGATATTGTAAATCTGAAAGTTTGTGAGGATGTTTGAGGCTCAATTACGACTAAACGACTGCTCGGATTTGGATGAAATTTGGAACATACATAGCTTATATTCTGGAATAGTTTATTGGATACTTTTATATAGGTGCCACGCGAGCAAAGCCGCGGGCGGCAGATAGCAATGTTATAAATTTTTGAAAGTTAGTGATGATGTTTTTGGCTCAATTACGCTCAAACTACTGCATGGATTTGGATGAAACTTGAAACATACATAGCTTATATCCTGGAATAGCTTATTTGATAAAAGCAAAGTCGCGGGCGGAAGCTAGTCGGATGTAATGACAAAACGTGGACAAGATACTCAAAATTACCAGATAGTTTTGTTTGGTACATTTTTCTCTCGTTTCTTCGATCGTATGATCCTGACTTTTATGTTTTTTTTTATAAAAGAGTCAAATAGTTACATAATGTTTCAGATTATGCCATATGATTTAGGCGTTTGTGAATATAATAAGAAGGAAAATAGAAACAAAACAGACGGAAAGGAAGGAGACTCGATAAACAAAACCTCTGGTAATGAATTTATTTTTGTTTTTCAATAATTTATCTAAAGGTGTTACCAGACATTTCGCGGCAATCGAGCGCGGCAGTCGCGCTATGTTTGGACGCCAGCCGCGAGCTACCTGCCGTGCCCCGCTTAAACGGTGTTATTGTTCGTTCGCACGGCATACTTGTCGCGCTTCTTGCCGCGCAATGTTTGGTCACACCTTAAGAATTAATAGACGTCTTTGCACGGTGTACTAATGAATATAAGCAAATGTTTGATGATTTGAACCTAAGGTGGTTACATTATTGCAATTTTCGAAGGGATCTTTATTTTATTCTGTTTTTAGTATTTGTTGTTATAGCGTCAACACAAATACATAATCTGTGAAAATTTTAACTGTCTAGCTATAACGGTTCATAAGAAACAGCCCTGTGACAGACAGACAGACGGACAATGAAGTCTTAGTAATAGGGTTCCGTTTTTAACCTTTGGGTACGGTAACCTAAAAACATAAAAAAAAACATATATTTTACATTTTTTTCTTAATTATATTAGTGTAGATATAGGAAATTTATTTCAAACCGTGTTGGCCTTGTGGGAGTTGTTTGACTTTCGATTGTTTCGGTCGTGGGTTCGATTACGGTTGTGTACCAAGATTATCTAGTTATCCACGCCTTACCACATAACCAGTTAGTACTATGAGCCAACCACCTTCCAACCTATTACGTGGGTTCCTTAGAAAAACTTCAGCAAAATGTAGAATAGAATATCTAGAATTTAAAGCGTAGGTCACTCGTAAGGGCTAAATCTGTACGTCATTGTTTACAAATGCAAATATTAATCAACCGACGAAAGAAGAAGGATCTCTATATAATATTTTTTTTTGTTGCTTTTCAGGGTTCCGTACCCAAAGGGTAAAAACGGGACCGTATAGTAATACTAAGACTTCGCTGTCCGTCTGTCTGTCACAGGGCTGTATCTCATGGAGCGTGATAGATAGACAATTGAAATTTTTCACAGATGATGTATTTCTGTTGCCGTAGTAACAACAAATACTAAAAACAGAATAAAATAAATATTTAAGTAGGGCTCCCATACAACAAACGTGTTTTTTTTGCCGTTTTGTAAAGAAAATAGTACGGAACCCTTCGTGCGCGAGTCCGAATTTCTCTTGGCCGGTTTTTTATATATCTTTTTAACTGGTGATTCGATTTGGATGTTTTATTTGTATTGCGTAGAAAATATTTCAATGTTGGTCCCATTTAACACTCGTGTGGAACGCGTGTAATGTTTGGACGTGCCTAGTAGTGCTTTAGACATCCTCAAGGCCCTAAGCGCCTTGAGATCTGAGAGTATGTCTACCGTACTTGGCCTTGGGGATTACAGTCGTGATCCCATATTTTTTTATGAGAAGCCAGTACACGACGTTGTAGGCAGACTTAGACCTGGCTAACACCATCTCGATCGCAAGTGCTCTTACGCTTAACGGGAGTAAGAGAAAGCATAGATAAACGTGCTTCTGGCGTGTCAGTATCGATAGCAATCCCTTGCCCCTGCTTTGATGAAAATTATAGAATTAAAACTATCGTGATTGTTAATCATTTTAAATAGAAGTACGGAAGATGATATGATGAAAAGCATCTGAATTGTCTCGAAACGTCAGCAATACAAGAAAAAACGTGGTAATTAGCCGTATTTCTATTTAAATCGAAGATTATAGGCAAATTTTTGATACCTTAGGTTACATTGTTGCAATTTTCTAAAGGATTAAATTTTTTTTTGTAAATAAAATATAGCCTATGTTACTCGCTGATAATGAAGCTTTTGATTGGTCAAAGCATTTTTCATATTGGTTCAGTCGTTTTTTAGGGTTCCGTACCCAAAGGGTAAAAACGGAACCCTATTACTAAGACTTCGCTGTCCGTCTGTCTGTCTGTCTGTCCGTCTGTCTGTCACAGGGCTGTATCTCATGAACCGTGATAGCTAGACAGTTGAAATTTTCACAGATTATGTATTTCTGTGGCTGCTCTAACAACAAATACTAAAAATAGAATAAAATAAATATTTAAGGGGGGCTCCCATACAACAAACATGATTTTTTGCCGTTTTTATAGATAATGGTACGGAACCCTTCGTGCGCGATTCCGACTCGCACTTGGCCGGTTTTTATTAGTTTATAGATTACAAACAAAAATACAAATTTTATCTCTTTTTAATAGTGTAGACTAGCAGACCCGCGACAGACAATTTCTGTTCAAATTTCAATAATCCCATAGAGTAACGCACGTTGCTATGACGACTGATGTCAGATTGTTTGCACACCAGCGCCATCTATTCCACAATCGTGCCTTATCCGTTTTTTTATAATTTTGGGGATGATTTTAGTATTCTAAAGTAGTCTTTGTTTAATTCGGGCATTATATCTACATCTACAGCAAATTTAATCCTAATCCGTTTTGTCGTTTAGGCCTGATTGAGGCACAAACATATAAACTAACAAACTTTCGCAATTATAATATTATTAGGATAAGTCTTGGCTGAGATCTAGAATGACCTAATCCGGTTTAAGGAAAACTTCACGTGCATCAACTGTGAGTCATATTAAAAGAGAAATGTGAAATTCACGCCAAACTGAGATATGTATAACTTTATCTTACTAATATGCGGCGACGGGCTTGCAACCTGTCACGTGTAGAATGCTAAATACAGCAAAAATGTGGGTATTACTTTAAAATACGAAAAACATTCCCAAAACTATAAAAGAGGCGTAATAGATGATGGCGCTGGTGTGCAAAAAATCTGAAATCATTGTTGACATCAGTCGTCATAGCAACGTGCGTTACTCTATGCGATTGTTGAAGTTTGGACTGGACAACGTCTGTCGCGGGTCTGCTAGTAGAACATGATTGGGTATTTTTATCTAGTTCCAAATCGATGCTGGTGTCCGAGCCGGCTGTTAGATACCAATTTGAACAGAAATATTTGGGTCGCGATTCATAATGTAGGTTCTAGTTGACGCCCGAAAAAAACCGTGTTGGCCGAGTGGAGGAAAGAAAGAAAGAAAGTGCGGCCAAGTGCGAGTCGGACTCGCGCACGAAGGGTTCCGTACCATTATCTATAAAAACGGCAAAAAAATCATGTTTGTTGTATGGGAGCCCCCCTTAAATATTTATTTTATTCTGTTTTTAGTATTTGTTGTTAGAGCAGCAACAGAAATACATAATCTGTGAAAATTTCAACTGTCTAGCTATCACAGTTCATGAGATACAGCCCTGTGACAGACAGACGGACGGACGGACGGACAGACAGACAGACGGTCAGCGAAATCTTAGTAATAGGGTTCTGATTTTACCCTTTGGGTACGGAACCCTAAAAACTAACGTTTGGTTTTGGAGGTGTGAAAAATATATATATATAACGTTGTTAACTGCGTAAAGTACGAAACCCTACATTTTTTATAGAATCTATGTAGGTATAGGTACCTAAACTGCATTGAAAGCCATAACAATGATTAATATAGTTTTTACGTAATAAGTTAGCAGAGTTATGAGTTCCAGTTCCTGGTATATAATTAGGAACATCTTATTGTGATGAAAACCCAACGCTTGCGTCAACATTCCTTCCACTTTCGCTGACAACACGCGAACATATTACACACATGTATGTCCTCAACAAAAGTAAAAGTAGGTATTAAAAGAATCGCGAGATTGTACTTACCGTTAACTTTGCCACCATGTGTACAAAGTCCATAAGACTCATGTTTAGGTTCGCTACTTTCTTAACCTGATTCAATTAAATAATAATAGGATCACGACTGTAATCCCTAAGTACGGTGGACATTCTCTCGGATCTCCAGGCGCTTAGATCTTTGAAGATGTCTATAAGGGTTAGTCAGAGGGACATTGTTGAAGAGATGTTGAAGCAATTTATACTGTTCTGATCGATTCAAAATGTAGTATCCAGAAACATCGGAAACGGGGTTTTTTAAATTTAAATTTTATGTCATCACTACATAGTATAAAGCAAAGTCGCTTTCCGCTTCCCGCGTCTGTATGTATGTCTGTATGTATGCTTATATCTTTAAAACTACAGAACGGATTTTGATGCGGTTTTTTTAATAGATAGAGTGATTCAGGAGTAAGGTTTATATGTATAATAACATGCTTAATATATTAGAGAACCACTGATAATTTTAAGATTTCTAATATGAAGTCGTAAATAAACACATTTTTTTGCGCTTACATTGCAAACGCTGCGCTGGCTGAACTCTACGAGATAGATCAAAATAATGTACTAAATATTGTATACCTTAAAAAGGTCTACAAAAAAGTCCGCGATGGTATATGTTTATCTCTTAGGGATAACCCGCAATAATCAATTTCTATCATTTACTTTTTACGAGAAATAATGGCTTATTTACGAAGCGATTTTAAGCAATACAGCATCAATCCTTATCTAATTAAGTACCTTAAATACATTTTGCATTTAATATAGAATAATATTGCCCATTCTGTAATATATTTTGGTATCAGCTTTGCACCCGTGCGAAGCCGGGGCGGGTCGCTAGTTTCATAAATAAAAATATATAAATAGGATCACGACTGTAATCCCCAAGTACGGTAGACATCCTCTCGGATCTCCAGGCGCTTAGATCTTTGAAGATATTTAAAGGGGTTAGTCGGAGGGACGGATGTCTACCGTACTTGGGGATTACAGTCGTGATCCTATTAATTTTATTTTTATATTAGAACAGATGTAGTAACACTTGTAACCATTTTGTTTTGTTGCAGGTGAAGCCACACAGCCATGTTGATAGCGCGCTGCTGACTGATTGAAGAACTGACCACTGCTGCGCGGTAGGATGGCGTCGTGTCTCGCGGGGGGCGGGTTCGGGGCGCACGAGTATGTGCCCGTCGCGGATTTCTACGCGGACAAGACCGTGTTTGTCACCGGTGGCACCGGTTTTATGGGAAAGGTGAGGATATAACACAATTTTACTTAATATGCAATGTATGTACAATAACTATGTTCGTTAAGGTGGAATTTTGCAACTCAATTTTGAAGTAGTTATCACTAACCGATTGAGCTTAAATTTTGCATAATTAAATGAAATGCAATAATATGGTGACACCGAGCTGGTCTGAAGATGGAGTCAGGAGCTGTTCAACAGTCACTCAGAACGGAACTCCTAAGTAAATAGTTCGATTGAGTAAAAACTTTGCACACTTGTTATATGTTGTGACAGGTGATAGCGCGCGTGTGCAAAGAGGTGCTGGTGGTGAAGATTAGTAGATAAATTGGTCTCACAGCTTAGTTGGTAGTAGCTCTGCCTTCTGCGCTGTAGGTTGTGGGTTCGACTCTGAACAAATGTTCGTGTGATGAATATAAACTTAAAGGCAAAAGGGCGGCTTTACCGCTAAAAGCAGTCAACCGTAGGATGTAGTAGACCCGTTTACATCAAGTGGACAATCATAGTGCCTAGTGCCTACCTAATTAAAGACTATTTGAAAACGATCAAACTTATAAAGAAACTGTCCTACATTTAGGTAGTTAGTATGATTATCTAACGAATTATGTAATAAAGAACTGTTCAGCTATTCACAGTTTTAAATAAAAACGTAAATAGTGTTTTGGAAGAGCCAACTTTGGAAAATAAAACTATCGAAAAAAATTCTGTTCTGCACTTATTCAATACTTAAAGTTATCTTTTTCATAAAAAAAAAAAACAAAACTGTATGTTTAGCGGTATTTATCAAAAAAAATTATATCTAGTCTTAAACTTTCGTCTTTAATTTGTCGCAGGTCCTTGTTGAGAAACTACTAAGAAGCTGTCCGAAAATCAAAAAGATCTACTTGCTGATGAGACCTAAACGAGGCCAGGATGTAGACTCACGCCTCACGGAGCTCACGCAATCGCCATTGTTTGAGACGCTACGTCGGGAAAGACCCCAAGAGCTGTTGAAGATTGTGCCCATAGTTGGGGATATCACGGAGCCGGAGCTCGGCATCAGCGCCAAGGACCAGGCCATGCTGTGTCAAATGGTATTTGTTACAAGCATTTATTTATCTTACCTTGTTTGTTTCTTAGTATGTGCGGGTCAAATCTTGCAATTGAATTTTTAACCTGTTCCCCAAACCGATTAAGCTGAAATTTAGCATGCTTGTGTAACTTCGGTGACAATAGATATATCAATATGAAGGCAGAGAGCTGTTTCAGTTTTCCTGATTTTTACTATTTTTACAAGCTTTTATTTAACTTGTACTGATCGTATGTTTGTTTGTAAGTTATCCGTCAAAATTTGCAAACCACTTTACGACCATTTGTTGGTATCCGATTGAGCTGAAATTCAGTCGTTACGGTCTGATTGAGGTACAAACATACAGACATCCTCACAAACTTTCACACCTATGTATATATTCCTATTTTCCTTGGTCACGGCATCACGCGTGAACGGCTGGAATTATTTTGCTATTCTTTTTTTGGGCGTAAAATTGTAAAATTCTTGATAAACGGAAAGTGCAAATTTAACAGGACAACCTCTGTCGGGACAGCTTGTTTATAATATTTTAAAGATAATAATCACCTGTCAACTTTCAGGTGTCAATAGTATTCCACTCGGCAGCCACAGTGAAGTTTGACGAGAAGCTGAAGTTATCTGTCACCATCAACATGCTGGGGACGCAGCAGCTTGTGCAGCTGTGTCATCGCATGCTCAAATTAGAGGTATGTACAGAACCATGAAGGTAGAGCAGAGGTTCCCAAACTTTTTTGTTTCGTAGACCACTTTCGGTTTTGGGTAGACCCCCTTGTGTTTTTTACAGATGTTTTAATGCTTATTAAAACGACCGACGAAAAACAACCTCTAAATGATAAAAAAAATGCCAGAAGGATGATTTTGGTATAGATGGCGCTGGTGTGTAAAATATCTGACATCAGTGTTGACATCAGTCGTCATAGAAACGTGCGTTAACCTATGTGATTATTTAAATTTGGACAAGACAACGTCTGTCACGGTATAGTACTCCTCAAAAAGGGGGGCATATTTTTTTTTGTTTGTATAATAATATAATTAGTTTTATCTTGTTTGACGTATATCACTTGTTCCAGGCGCTAGTTCACGTATCAACAGCGTACTGTAACTGCGAGCGGGAGCGCGTGGAGGAGACTGTGTACGCGCCGCCGGCTCTGCCCGAGCACGTGGTCACCCTAGTTCAAACTCTGCCCGACGAGCTGGTGGATCGGATCACACCCGATCTAGTTGGTGAGTGTCTTTGCCCATCCAGCCTTACGTTCTCAGTCATATGCGCATTAAGGCCCTGTATGTCGACGATTGCTCTTTTTCGAAACGAAAAAAGAAATACTTCTGAACAAGCCACATCTCCTATTTTATAATGTATAGTATATGTGAATAAAGATGTACCCATCTTTAATCACTTCGATAAATAATCCTACCGACCGCTGCAATGACGACAAACACACGTCGCCGCGTGGTCCGCCTTTGCTTTTCGAATAAATTAATGATATAAATTATGTATAATTACTTATCAAAAACCTATTCTAATAGAAATCTAGATCTACATATTACCTATCTTTAACAATAAATCACAAGTTGATCTTAATAGTAGGTATCAAAGTATTTCGATCATTAATTCTAAAACGTATAATTTTGAAATAATATCTTTATCGTGAAAAGTTTCTGCTATTATGTTTTCAGCTTAATAAAAATCTAGGTAGGAACCTGAAGTAATATATTTATAAAAATAGGAGATGTGGCTTGTTCAGAAGTATTACTTTTTTCGTTTCGAAAAATAGCAATCGTCGACATACAGGGCCTTAACACGTGCTTAAAACGGTGATGGAAAACATCGTGAGGAAACCAGTTAGTTTTATTATATTGTTATCTTATGATAACACGGAAGACCTCATTGTTGCTTATAACTAACCACAATCCCACAATGATTTAAAATCCCTCTCAGACACACACTACAAAAAAAAAATTGAATAAAATACACTTGAGATGTGAGTCTACCGTACTTGGGGATTACAGTCGTGATACTATTTATTTATTTTATTTTATGATGCAGCCAGGATCAACTCACGAGGAATCTCTTCATCCAAACTTTGTATACGCATTCAATATTTTTTTTTGTTTTTAACGTAACGTTAAAAAACAAAAAAAAAAATGTTCCGAACGGTAAAAACGGGACCCTATTACTAAGACTTTGCTGTCCGTCTGTCCGTCTATCTGTCACAGGGCTGTACGTATCTCATGAACCGTGATAGCTAGATAGTTGAAATAGATGAAATTTGATGTATTTCTGCTGCCGCTATAACAACAAATACTAAAAACAATAAAATAAATATTTAAGTGGGTCTCTCATACACTTCTCTCTCACTCTCATCTGTTTTTTTGGCGTTTCTTATAGATATTTTTACGGAACCCTTCGTGCGCGAGTCCGACTCGCACTTGGCCGGTTTTTAAACTAATTTACAAATCTAAATTCGTGCGGTATTTAGTTCTAACCTAAGATAAAGCTCATAATGGGAGCTGGTTCATCATCTTTTATGTATAAGTGTGATTTTTAAATGTGTATTTCTATTCGTTCCAGGCGACAGACCAAACACGTATACATTCACGAAGGCCCTCGCGGAAGACATGTTGATCCGGGAGTGTGGAAATCTGCCTGTAGCTATCGTACGACCGTCTATCGGTAAGTGATGTCCTTTTATCTCTCTTCTACCATTGTTTGTACCTTCACCTTCGCTAGTTGTATTGTTACATAAATCTATTGCACTATCCGTGGAGTGGGGGCACTACAGGTGTCAAACCTACCTCAGGCACCAGTCTCTCACAAAACAGGTTTGCATTAATGTATACTTTACTATATACTTACCACCTAAGCTTTATTACTGTTAATGCTTACCTTTGTGAGAGAAAATAAATAAACTTTATTATTATTATTATGTTACCACACCGTAGGATCAAAGTCAAAGCTCCACTTTCACCAAGACACGGAGCTAACAATCATTATGTTGTTGTATAATTTAGTACATTTAGTTTGAATTCCCATTATTTTAGGCATAAGTTTTATGCTCATCTGCACTTTAAGCTTATGCCTAACCTTTGACAAATTTAGCAATATCATTAACACACAAACTAGCACCGCTAATGCATCATAAAGATTGGCCTTAACGTGTAAATTACCTCGGTTTAGTGCCTGGCTTAGACGCTGGAGGTGCTGGTTCGATGATCGCTGCCTGATTTGTTTTTACACAAACTGTCTGGGCTGTATCTCATGAACCGTGATAGCTTGACAGTTGAAATTTTCACAGATGATGTATTTCTTTTGTCGCTATAACAAAAAATACAAAAAATATAATATACATAGAACAAACGTATTTTTTTTTGTCTTTGCCGTTTTTTATTGATAACAGTACGGTACCCTTCGTGCGCGAGTCCGACTCGCACTTGGTCTCGCTTTACACTATTTCGACCACTGTGATTGGTCAATTCACGGTCCACTCCGTCGTAAAAGCATAATGCACCCTAAATACGTTTCTACGCAAAGTAAGGATTGCGTAAATATTAGCCAATGTCTATGAGCGTTAGGCGACTTTCTTCTTTCTTAAACATGTGTGATATTTACGTACATTCTGCTACTAAAATCCGTGTAGGCCGAGTGGGAGAATAAAATAGAAAACTTTGATTCAACCACCACATCATCGTCATCTTCCTGCCCTTATCCCCCACTTAAGTGGGGTCGGCACAACATGTGTTCTTCTTCCATTTCCCTCTATCAGCCGTCATCTCATCACTCCTTTCTTACCCATGTCATCTTTCACACACTCCATTCATCTTTTCTTTGGCCTACCTCTACGTCTAGGTACATCCATTCAACCACCACAATAATATAAAAAAAAACATAAAAAGGAACTAATAACATATGGAGGTACCTCGACTTTCATTTCGAAGGTAGTAGTTTCAAATCCCTGAATTTTTCATCAATGAATTTTTCAGTAGTTATACTACAAAATGTGGGCATGTGCGCAATATAATATTTGGACGTGTCTAAACCCTTTAGACATCTTCAAGGATCTCAGTGCCAGGAGATCTGATAAGGTGTGGTCCTAATTCATTTTTCATATATCTAATTCATAGCTGCCGGCGCCGACTTAGCAAGGGTGTACTAACGAAGAGTTGTGATGCCTCAGGTTATATTATTGCGATTGTAGTGGGGACCTATAATTTTTTTGAAAATAAAATTTTGCCTATGCTACTCTCTGATAATGTAGCTTCCGATAGGTGAAATAATTTTTAAAATTGGTCCAGTAGTTTTTTAATTTAATCGGAATAAAACAACATAGAAACATAAAAAAATAAATCTTTATAACCAATATAAATAATGTAGTAGACTGAATTTATTTTTGTCAAATTCTTTAAAAATGAGTTTATGTCTACATTCTTATCGAGGTAGATAAACGTAGGTACCTACATATGTTTTGAGATATGATTATTTCGTCATCGAAGCTGGCTTAAAAGTAAATTGGATCGTGAGGAAACCAGCTAGTATTCTTATCAGCGGCGATGGGCTTCCAACCTGTCACGTATGGAATGCTAACTACTGCAAAATGTGGGCATGTGCCAAACATAATTTTTGCACGTGCATCTGACTAACCCCTTAGACGTCGTCAAGGATCTAATGATCTGAGAAGATGTCTATCGTACTTGGTAATACAGTCGTGATACTATTTTTACAAGCTTTTATTTAACTTGCAATGTATGTATGTATGTAATTATTTTTGTTAAGGTGGAATTTTGCAACTCAATTTTGAAGCCCCAACTGATTGAACTAAAATTTTGGTACTTATGTAACTTTGGTGACAAAGCAATAATATGGTGACAGCGAGCTGATCTGATGATGAAGTTAGAAGCTGTTCAACAGACACTCACAACGTAACTCCTTAGTAAATAATTCAATTACGTAAAAACTTTGCATTCTTGTCAAGTTCCGATGACAATGTTATATAATATGAAAGGTCGCTGGTGCTCGATGGTATAAAGCTTGTTATTGAAAACTATTTTTCAACAGAAAACTTATTTTTAGGGTTCCGTACCCAAAGGGTATAATCGGAACCCTATTACTAAGACTTCGCTGTCCGTCTGTCTGTCTGTCTGTCTGTCACAGGGCTGTATCTCATGAACCGTGATAGCTAGACAGTTGAAATTTGCACAGATTATGTATTACGGTTGCTGCTATAACAACAAATACTAAAAACAGAATAAAATAAATATTTAAGGGGGGCTCCCATACAACAAACATGATTTTTTTGCCGTTTTTATAGATAATGGTACGAAACCCTTCGTGCGCGAGTCCGACTCGCACTTGGCCGGTTTTATAAATGATTTTTTTCGTAATCGAAGCTGGCTTAAAAGTAAATTGCATAACAAATTGCTGTGCGTCCTGGTGTTATCTTTATATTTTTTTAATTACATGATATATCCAGCTTTATTATAACGATAGCATCATTATCTATCTAAATAACACAATTTGTTCATTTACAATTTTACATCTTATATTATAAAACATACTTTTATAAATTACTAGGTTAAAGATTAAAACTATCGTTGTTAATCATTTTAAATAGATATACCTACGGCTAATTACCACGTTTTTTCTAGTATTGCTTAAAATATAACTATAGTCTAAATTATACTATGTAAATATAAGTATAGTGTAGAAACGTCGTCGGGAAAATAAATTAAAGGTGATGATAAAGACCTTTGTAAAACTATAGTTATGTCTACTAAACACAATAGTTTGAAAAATAATATTGCTTAAAATAGGATATAGATGGATTAATAAAGATAATAGATACATTTTTGATAGGTCGCACCAATGCAATTTTTGCAGGGATCTCTAATATTTTTGAATATAAAATATTATAGCCTATTTTAGTTGCTGATAATGTAGCTTTTGATAGTTGAAAGAATTTTTTAAAATGGTTTAGTAGTTTTTTAGTTTCACCAAAAATACCTTAAAAACAAAAAAAAAAATGTTTTATTTTTTTATAAAAAAGTAGTGTAGATATATACTGGAGGCATACCTTCAATACATCAAATATTTCTGATTAATATAAGATAAGATAAAAAATTATGTCACCAGATATATATCCATTATGTTATCATTCCATGTATTGACAAGTGATATAGGTCTGTAGATATGAATTCTAAGACTTAGATAAAGAAATTTAAAAAGATTAATAGTCCCGCAACGGTATATCATACTTAAATATATATACTAAATACTTGACTCATACGAGGACAAATTATGAGGAATTGATATAAAAAAGGGTCCGTCTAGCTAGATAGTTTTAGAGTTGGCTATATGTATAGATAGACTATTGGATACGATAAAGAAGATATAAGCTGACGCTGACGAAGATAAAGACGCGGGAAGATAAAATATATAAATAAAATGACACTCCACAGTCATATAGTTACATAGTTTTGTGACCACATTAGGATTCATTTTGTCGTTAGTATCAGAAACTATTGGTGCCATAGAATCGTAAAAAAATGTTTACTATCATAAGAAGACCTGACCACACAAACAAACAAACATTCGGAAGAAACTGGTCTGCTTATTACCTACCTAACAATTTTTATAAAAAGTTAGCTGTTTCCGAAGTCAAAGTCAATAAACAATAAAAACAAGTCTCGAATCTCTCAAGTGTATTTTTAGTAATTTTATTCCATTCCCTCTATCAGTCGTTTTCATCTCATCTCTCACTCCTTTCTTAACATGAATGTTATCACATTATTACAACAACGGGAATTACTCACGTAAATGATAAATTGTCAATGAGGACACCGACAATGTTTCGATTCATCTAGAGAATCTTCTTCAGGGTGAGTGGACCATTAATTCCCGTTGTTGTAATAATGTGTAGTACAACTCACGAAAGTTTTGAAAGTGAAATGAATGTTATCTTTCACAAAGTACATCCATCTTTTCTTTGACCTACTTCTACATCCATCCACCTTCATTCCTAACATTCTTCTCGTCACATGACTTTCTTCCTTTCTAATGATATGCCCTGTCCGTACCACGAACTCACCACTAATGGAACCTTATTTCTTCTTCCAGTTCTCTCGTCACTCCGGGAGCCAGTTAAAGGCTGGGTGGACAATTGGAATGGTCCCAATGGTATCATAGCTGCCGTCGGCAAGGGTATCTTCCGTACCATGCTTGGTACCGGGACGCGGGTGGCGGACTTGGTCCCCGTCGATACCGTCATCAATCTGATGATCGTGTGTGCTTGGCGGACACATTTGAGACGGTAAGAAAGCAGAAAAAAAGAAAGAATAAATGTTTGTAATTCAATTAGAATTTACTATGGGACTATTAAAAGTAGTCCAATTGTATGTGACTGCTCTGTCATCAACGTGATGGATGCAGTTGAAATGATACTCTTATTACATCAAGGTGCTGTTCGTAGCCCAAACGGCATTCGATAAATCTCATAGCACTATTGGTGCCGGCCGTAGTCGTTTTTTCTAAAATAAAGTGGAAGAAACGCAAGAATTAAAACCCCTAAAGGTTATAAGTCTTCCAATAAAAGTTACATATCTAAAAGTTAGTAAAAATCAAAAAGTAGTAGAAAGCTAGTGATAAGATTTAAAAGAACAGGTTCGCTGCAGCGTATTTAATGCTTTAATAATGTTTTTAATTCCAGGGGCGAGGGTGTGGTAGTATACAACTGCTGTACCGGTCAGCAGAACCCAATTACTTGGCAGAGATTCGTGAAGACCAGTTTCAAATACATGCGGAAACATCCCTTTAGTAAGTTTAAAATATATTTTTCATCTGTCATCATCACAAGGCATTTTCAACGTCTTATGAATGTCTTGTTTAGCATGACATGCTAAATATGTTTCAAATGTAATGTTTGGTCGTGTCTCTGACTAACTCTTATAGACATCTGATTCGGCTTGCAACCTGTAACGTATGCAATGCTCACTACTGCAAAATGTGAGCATGCGTCAAATGTAATGATTGGACGTGCCTTTAGATATCTTTAAGGATTTGAGCCTGGAGATTTGAGAGGATGTCTACCGTACTTGGGGATTACAGTCGTGATCCTATTTATTTTATTTATTATTTATATTATAATGATTTTTTATTAATATTATTTGATTCTGTACACTCCAGGTGACGTGGCTTGGTACCCTGGAGGTGACATCACAAACAATCGGTTGAAACACGGCATCCTGTCGTTAATACAGCATCGCGCGCCCGCGACCGTTATGGACTTTGTCGCGCGAGCAACGGGAAAGAAACCTATGTGAGTCAGCTTTTCTTGTTAATTTTTATTTACTAGAACACTTGATACTTTTTATTTGGGCTAATGTTGTCTTCAATATCTTCAGCTTTTTAGTAATAAGTAAAAATTGGTAGACTATTCACAAAGAGACATCTAGCTCTCAACTAAGCAAAGCTTGTATTATGGAAATCGGATAACTAATAGAATACATTTATATATTTTTTTGTAAATGCGTTATAACACCCAGACACAGAATAAACATTATAAGTTCATCATACAAATGTTTGTCCTTGGAAATCGAACCTATAACCTACAGCGCTGAAGGCAGAGTTACTACCATGTGGGAAATTTGTGGATGTTTGTTCTGTGTCTGAACGTTTATATGTATAATAAGTATATATTTACAAAAAAAGTATAATATTAAGTATTATATCGGTTACCTAGTCCCCGAAGTACAAGTTTTGCTTAGTTTGAGGCTAGATGGCGATGTATAAAATGTCAACCACTATTAATGATACTTTTTTTAGGATGATGCGAGTTCAGAACAAGCTGGAAAAGGCGGCCGCCTGCTTGGAATACTTCACGACTCGCCAATGGGCATTCGCGGACGGCAACGTTCAGGCGCTGTGTGGCGCGCTCTCGCCCGACGACCGTCGCGTTTTCGACTTCAACGTTCGCAACATCGACTGGGACGCTTACATCGAGTCGTATGTTCTGGGGATCAGGCGGTTCCTGTTCAAGGAGAGCCCTGCGTCTCTGCCGCGCTCGAGAGCTGTGCTCTGGAGGTAAGGATGCTTCATATATGTCTTCAGATGTTATTTGACACCAAAATCGATGATTTGGCTCTGATTTTCAACTAACGAAAAAGGAGGTTTGCAATTAGATGCGTATAATTATGTGCTTTTTTGTTGCTTTTTTACTTTGTGATCAGATTTGGATGATTTTTATTGTGTAGAAAATAGTCTAAAGTTCATCCTATTTAAATTGTATTCTTATAGAACGAATAGGTCCTTCATATCACTTGAAAACGAATATCGTCTCTTGACTTCTCGAATGTTCGAAACATTTTAGTTGGGTTCTTATTAATTTTAAAAATGAAATTATATAGTCGCAGCCTCCTTCAATTAGTTCAAACAGTCGGCTCAGAATCAGCTTTCACTTATTTATGTCGGTGATAGCTTTTCGATGACCTTCATGTTTATCGATTTAATACAGTGAATATCGCAAAATGTGTGTATATGCCAAATGTAATGTTTGGACATGCCTCTGACATCTTCAAGGATCTGAGTGCCTGGAGTTCTGAGAGGATGTCTCTACCGTACTTGTACGTACCGTGGGATTACAGTCGTGATCCTATTTCATTTCTTCTTTAATAGCACAAACAGTCAACAGCAACAACAACCCTTAACATAACATCGACTTACGTGCTACTAGTAAGTGTGTTATGTTATGTACCTTCGTAATACGTAAATATTTTCCATTTTTATTAAATTCGCAGAAGTGGCTGTAATAACAGTGATTCAGCCTCGACAACTAGTCATACACATTCGTAAACATCGTGTATTACAATTTAGGTAATAATATTGCATTTCTCTTTCCAGGTTACACATGGCCCACATCCTATTACAAGTGTGCACCGTGATGCTATTGTGGAGATTTCTATTCTCCCGCACGAACGCTCTACGTAACCTCCTTCGGCGCATTCTCGACTTTATAACGCGGGCATCGCGCCTACTCGCCATAGCCTGATGACGCGCGCATACACAAACACCTGTCAGCTATGACGTTGACTTTGACATCGCCCCGTTATACGCTTCCAAGACATGGCGGCATTTGTATTTCTTTGCTGTCACGGGGGACGGATGAAATGAGACAGTTATAGTTCGGATTATCATTGTTGGCACACCGATTGCCTGGCTTCGGTCATCTGAGGCTTGATCTTGCTATCACCGCGATTATACATAGGGATCAGCTCGTAGTTAGGTTTCACGTATACATCGATCCATAGACTAAATCATGTCATAGATAGTTGAAATATAAAATGCTGGTTGATATATAAAACTCAACGTTAAATAACATCTGATAAAGAACGGCAGTGATGCGTCAAAATCGAAAGTTTTGACGTTTTGCATATTGAATATCGAATGCCGCCATGTTGTCGCGTTCTCAATATGAAGTTTATCACGAAATGGCGGGAGATCATCAAACACCAATAGAGAATATAAGGCAGAATAAAATTAGATATTTTCCTTCAAGCTTCCACGGGGCTAACTCGCTTCCCATATTGCATCTATGCGATCTTTTTAAATAAATTAAGGTTGTTTTTATCGCGTGGTATATTCCCCGAATGCTAGGCAACTAAGATAGTTCTGTTACGAATTGTTATAAGTAATAGTGATTCCAAATAATTTTGTACCTATACAGCTCAATGGTTATCTAAAAAAAATATTATACCTAATGATATGGTAAAAAGTTCAAAACTCTGTTAACGCATAGTGAATGCACTAATATAATAAATGCTGTTATATAGAATAGCAAAAGTTGTGTTATACTTCTTCGAAAAATCGAGTCTAAAATTTGATACGCTTCTTTTTAGCTGGTTTAGATAGTTGACAGTTATCCAGATTTTAGTCGAGAAGCGGACAATTTTAAGACTCGCGAAAGAAGTCATCACAAGGAATCGCATACAACTCGTTATGTTTCATATTAACGGACTATTTATTCAGATATTGCTAGATAATGTAGATGAATATTTTTTATTTTTCATTATTATACACGTTTCGCGCCTAATTTCGTCCAACATTGTTTTTTAACGAAATCGAATATAGATTTTGAAAGCTCAAAAAATATAATAGACGATTGAATGCTAGTCAAAATGGTTGAAATATAAATTTATAATAAGCACACAATGGTGGTAGTTCTATTGTGTTCGCCATAAGCTAAAACTTCGTAAAAATACGATCGCTCTTATTCCTTTTAAAGTCTAAATTAGCATAACCTTAAAAGGGAAGTTTTAATATTTAGAATATTTTAGATACTGCGTTTTTTTCGTATATTTCAGTTAAAAAAAGTCAAAATTACATTTTAGTCATCACTTATTTACATGCGGACTAAATTTACGTAAAAAATCTTTGAATTACTTAAAACTAGCCTACGTTTTAGAACTATCATCCTGAGATTATGAGAGTTTAGACTTAAACAAAGGCATAAGAGCGACGTTTTTTTTTACGTAATTTTAGGTTTAGCTTGGAGACAACAGAATTGCCACCAATAATGTAAAGTACAGTAAATTTATAAATGTTACTAAACGATTTTTAGTTAATTTGTTAAAATCTAATACTAATGTTACCTACATCATCTTTTGGATTATATATTGAAACAGCTTTGAGAGAAATTACTATAATGTAAAATCAGTAATTTCTTCTCCGAGGTAAATGAAGTTTATTAATAAAATATTGAGGGCCTCTCTCACCAAACTCGGATAGTGTAGCTGATAGTTCTGAAGGTTTTTGATAGTGGATGGAGCGTTTATCATCTTTTGTTGTATGTTCTACCGAGCTATGATCAGTAATGGTGAAATAGGCCCTTTTTAATTTTGGAGGTGCGCGGTCGTATAGCTGCTAGGTTTGTAGTTGTGAAAATTATCGTAATAACGAAATAAAAATAAAGGCGAACGCAGGCAAACGACATTATCTAGCCCTGGTGAAGAGCTCCATAACTTTGAGAAAAAAACACTAATTTAAAAACAATTTGACCAAAATCAATTGTCATGATCGTTCATTGACTTAATAAAAATAATTAGTACATTTTTTCAGAGGAAAGTTATTGGTGCCAGACTAAGCTAAAACAAAACTTAACGGCATCCATCTCCTTTTGTTTAGCATAGAGTAAAAGAGATGGCAATAATTTTTAGAGACGCCTAAATCGTTTTTAGTTTAGTTTGGTGCCAACAGAATTGATACAACTCTGTTTACTCGTACAACAACTGTTTTACGAACGATTGATATAGACTAAATGAACCGGCATGTAATTTGCTAGACGGATCTTTTATTAAAATCATGTGCAAGAAAAATTATAAAACTTATTGGCATTTTGTTTTGAAGATGTTAGTAAAGTTCATTACATAAATACAAACGTAGGACAATTTCCGAGGTTGTTATAAAACGACAATGATTAATATCACAAGTTATGTGGATATCATTGTTCTGAGGTTGTAAATGAATGACAATCGTAATGTCACACGCGTTAATGCTGTGTGGCTTGCAGGTGGCAGGTGACACTGGCACCAGCATGCCTGGCACGACCCTCATGTCTGTGTTTGGCATGCTAGTTTCTTTGTGCTATGACATGACAGCCATGCGATATTACGGCCTTTAGGTGGACGCGCGGACGGTATGAATTGTACCGAATTACTTTTGGTTTAAAAGGGGCACTTGACATTTAGTTTGAAAGTCGAAAAATCTTCCATTGCTTGGTAAGTTTGATCACGTTATACTTCCACGTTCGGAAATAAAATGAACAGGGGGTGACAAACAGTGAGTATCAGGCAAGTGACAAAAGAATCTTGAGTGATTGAATTTTGTAAGAATTTCCAAAACATGGGTCCTCCTATTCGCTTAGTTATTCTTAATATAAGCGATTACTAATTTAGTTCCATTGACGAAGCTTCCTTAGTAATAATGTAGGTATTTATTGTTTTTATAAATAAATCCTTTTAAAAAATTAATTTAATATACGCTAGGTAATTTTTTCTAGCAAAATGTTGAAATGCTGGCCTCATGACATAAAACTTTTGCCTCTAAAATGATTTTTGAATGCTAGATGAGTATGTCCTTCTAGGTTGCTAAAGGATTTTCTTTGAATCTAGGAGTTGTTGTTTGAATTAAGTAATGTGTAATTTTCCCCATAATTTTACATTCACTATTATTATCGACTTACTGCCTTACATGTCTGCCCAAAAGTTATCTTTTCACAATTTTGTCCCTACACAATTTTCGGTATAAGTTTTACTTTAAGTAACGCCTAAGTTTATACGATTTTTGTTTAAGTGTCAGCATTTTTTTTAATGTTTAAGTCTAAAGCGGAATGCTTTCGCTCTCACGTTCCGTTAGTCATGTGATTTGTAAAACGTGGAATGGATTTACTTTTTGGGCTAAACCTGGTTACATATCATTGATTTGTTGAATCATCCTCTTCTCCCTCACACCTTCATGATCGCTAATGCTTCTATCTCTGTCTGTTAACAAAATATCAAGTTCCATAAAGTGACCGTCCCATTTTAGTTCTATGGTGTATTTATGAAAATTTATTTGTGTCTATGGTCCATAAACAAATCCATTCCGATCTTCCAGTGTATGATTTGTTTGTTTTCTTGTAGTGCAAAGATTCTGACGGAAGATAGTGTATGTGGCCCCTAGAGTGTGCAGTCGATAAACATAATGTTTTCTACATAGTCTATTGACTGAACAACTCCAGGTTGAATGCGATATCGATCGCTTGTATTTATTAATATGTATATTTTGAGTAAAAAAAAAGAAACTTCTGTCTTCAAATGTTTTGTTTTAGCAAGCTTGTAAAGATTTTGCGTTGGTGGATGCTTTTTGTATTTTTAATTAAGTTAATATATTATTGTTTTTTGGGAAACTACAAGTGCGGATTAATGCCTGTGCTGAATATATTGTATTTATTTGTGTATATAGTTTAGTTACCCAAAGTTAAATCCAAATACATTCATGCGAAAGTTTTTTATTTTTTTTTTAATTTATTTCGCAGAGTACATAATATGTACAGGGTATTTCATTATTGACTAAGTAATTATATTGAAATTGCAAATTCTACAAACGGAAATAATAATATTTTGAGTTTTCTTATTAAAACTTGGAGGCAATTGTCAATGTAAATTGAAATTTTTAGGATTTTTTTTCCGATAAAAAAAACAACAAGCTAATTAAGCGCAAATAGATAAACACCATGATGTCCTTGTGAATAATTTGCAATAGAATAATAAAAATAAATAAAACTTTTTTATAAAAAAAGTTGAAAAGTAGAATAACTTTTAAAATTTAATTAACTTTATTTACTTCCATAAATTTATCTCTATCAGTTAGTGAAGTTAATTATGAAAAACCCTATATGTATCCTGTATAAAAGTGTCGACCTGTGTCGTCGTGATGGCAATCGTTTTCTGAACGAACTACGCAGTACTGTCCCGTAAAAATGCTGAGTGGAAGAGGCTATCTCCTTTCTCACATTTCTATAAAGACTAGTAAGGGATGCAACACAAAATGGCGCTTGTTAAACTATTATAGCTATTGTTTATCGAATCATACAACTATATCGCAGAATATTTTATAATTACATCCTTACGCCAGCTTTAGCATCTTTATTAGGGACAATGTTTTTTTTATTTTTTTGTTTTACAACAGAATTCAAAATGGCGACCAAAATGTTCGTTCAGAAACCGATTGTGAGGAGATGCTTTGGATTTTATTTCGCTTAGCGCCTCTCTCACCAAGTGTATAATCTTGGGGTTGAAAAGCTTTTTGTCATATATTTCTCATACTATCGTTGATTTTTGCTACCCACTGGTTATGGTCAGTTGGTGGGAAAGGCACTTAGGACGCCAAAAAAAATAATGATATAAAACAGTTAAAACTTGGTGGGATGATTGAATTACTTCGGTCAGGTATTTTATGCTCAATGTAGGATTGTCAATGTCTCTTTCTAACTACTTTATTTCACAAAAACTGGACATGTTTGGACGTGCCCTTAACTCTGGATATCCCCAAAGAGCCTAGAGATCTGAGGAGATGTCAATCATGCTTGGGGATACAATCTTGGACAGGGCTCCTTTTTATTTTCGATTTCCCAAACAAAACTTAGGTTAGTTTGATGATAAAGAAAATCAAAATTGTTTAAGGCTGTAATTTCCAAGCACGACATCCTCTCAGATTAATAGACATTCACTCAAACTACTAGACATCCTATCAGATTACTAGACATCCTCTTAGATTAAGTCACTCGATACCCTTGGTGATGTCTAAGGGGGTTTAGAGAACGCAAGTTCGAAACAAATATCGACAGTACAGTTTTGACGCCGGCCATTCTTAGCTGACGTCGGTCATATTTATAGTCGGTTGTGCATTAGATACATTATGTCGTTATATACAATGTGTCCTATGAAGCAATGTACAATCTGTAGGTACATTTGCGGCGCTATTGTTAGGTTAGGTAAGCGACCGACATGTGACGTCAGCTATGTTCAAAAGTCGGCGTACATCTTATCTTCTATTATATCTTCACTATAGCTCTGTTTTCACTTGATTTTATTAATAACTCTATAGAGGCTACTTTAAAACTACAGGTTACTGTATTATTATGTCGGTTGAAAACAACTATTTATAAGCGGCTAGTATAAACTCTGGTTAATGCGTTGGTGTACATGACCTTAATTGTATAAAATCATTGTAGGTAACGAAATACAACACTGAAACTAAATTCTCAGACCATACATCTTGATCGATTTATCACTGTAAAAAACTTCATCTTTATTAGGCACTTTTCCAAAATCAGGTTACCTGAATGAATAGAGATTTTTCACTTTGGATTCAGTTCATTGGTGTCTATAATTATTATTGCCTTCTCTATTGTCTGTAGCATTGACATTATCATAGAAATAAAAAAAATATGCATTTGAGCGCGGCATTCGCAGGATACAAGTTTAAATATAAAGGTCAATGCCGCGCTATATCTGGTCACACCTTTTGTGTTGAACATCCTTCAGAATCGAGCAATTTGGTCTTTACCAGAGGCATTTGGTGGGTGTGTTTTGTTTTCAGTTTTCTAAAACAGTCTTAGCAAATTTAATGTCCCTGTATTCTCAGGTCATTTGTCACCATTTTTCTTTGCATAAACCCAGCCGAATTATAAATTATAACAGCTTATTCAATATGGCTATATTTCGCCCAGTGCTAAATTCTTTTTAAGTAGGTAAAAATAAGGTGATAAAGAAGAGAGATAGCGTCACACGCATCAATTAGTTAGAAAGAGACGGCGATAGGTTGCAGCCAACGTGTTTCGGTGATACGTTAAATATGATGACGTTAAATACGCAAGGGGGGGGGGATTATTTATTATTCCATATATTAAAAATAAACGGATTGTAAAGATCAAAATGTTTTATTAGACCTTTATATCCAAATTCCTGTGTTCCAATCCTAAAAATCCCTGTTTTTATTGTTTTTTTAACCCCTTATCCCAAAGAGAGGGGTTTTGGTCTTTGGCTAAGTCAAAGTCAAAAGGTATTTGTTAAAAAAACCGGCCAAGTGCGAGTCGGACTCGCGCACAATGAGTTCCGTATCTATTAAAAGCGGCAAAAAAGTTTGACATGTCTTCTGTGTTATCTGTCTATGGCATCATAGCTCCTAAACGAATGAACGGATTTTGATGCGGTGGTTTTTTTTTTGTTTGAAAGTGTCGTAATCGTGGTGGTTCTTAGCTATATTTATTGATTGTACTCATCTGATCGATTTAAAATGTACCATCCTATAACTTTGATTTGATTTGATAAAAAGCCTAAATTTATAAAAAGAAAATAATACTAATAACTTCAGAAACATTTATTTCATATAATTCGATTAGAATTACAAATAAGTAAAAAACTCAGTGATAACTTTTCAACAATCATTATGCGACCATATTTAAGACGCATTTGCACTAAAAGACATGTCTCCGAGACATATCGCCCGACATGGCAACAATGTCCCGCGCAACGTAGCCCGACACGTAGAACACGTGTTTTACAGCCACACCAATCATATTATGCAAGCCACATGTCCAGCGTCACATCAAATGTTGCAACGTGTCCCGCGCCACCTCAAATGTTGTGCGTTGTATATTGCGGGACAAAATGTTCCCTAGTGTATCTTGTGGTTAAAAATTGATACCCGCAAACTTAAATAACTAGCATAACGGAAGTATTTAATCAGTTATAACGCCAGCAGTCGGTGCTTCTTCCTTCTTCACTTCATCGTATTTGTACTCAATGTACCTGAAAAAACAATTATGACTCTTTCTTGGTATAAGTTAGTCTCATTATACTAGCTGCTCGCCCTGGCTTCGCATGGGTACTTGAATAAAAAGTAGCCTATGTGTTTCATTTTAATCAGTTCAGTAGTTTTTGCGTGAAAGAGTAACAAACACTCACAAACTTTCGCATTTATAATATTAGTAGGAAGTAGATTTGACATTGACATTGTTTATGTGTGCGTAAGCTCGGGAGTGCTTAGTATCAGTCACACACAAATATAAATAGGTACATACTGCTCACCCGCCTTTGTAAAATATTTTTTCAAATCGAACTGGTCGTTTCATAGATTAGCGCCTTTAAACAAACGTTTCAGCTTTATTATATTGGTATAGATAGGAACAGGGCATTAGTAGACTTACTGCTCCAACGGTGGACAGAGGAAGTGCCTCACGTTCCTCGGCATCAGGACATCCGCTTGCACCTTGCAGACGTCCAGGGCGTACTCCGTGAATTCGCTGATAATTTCATCGTCCACTGATGAGCCTATGCCAGGCACCGCGTAGACTAAGGTTATCTGAAAGTTAGATGCTAATAACCAACTGTCCTCTACTCTAGAAACGACAAACGAATATCGGAACAAACGTCACATCGTTTCCGATTATATTTCAAAAACTTAATTATTTTGGACTGATTAATTACTTTGGACACATCGTAACTTCTACTACAACAGAGTCAACAGACAACGTTTCTAAAAGTGCAGTTTAGCCAAATATATCGAAGCGGAGCAGATAACTAGATGATCACCTCTGGTATAGGCTGTTCCTCTTCCTCCACCTCCTCGATCTCTGGCACGATCACGTCCATGTTCTCATCCAGAAACGTCTCCAGGAGCTCTCGTATCATCGCTACTTCTTCTGGTTTCGCCTGTTATTTTAAACTTGTCAAAAGAAACACTCCAAAAACTAGAAATTGGTAAAAAACATTCCAAAATTGTTTCCTATGAGACGTAGAGTCAATAATTATTGTTATTTTTGCTAGACAACACCATATTGGAGCATTGCAGTTTTCGCAAAAACTTTATAACTCTATTTTCCTCCCAGGAAACTATAATTATAACTAGGGTACTTTACTCAAAGTTTAGATAAACTTGGAGACTGATTCTAGTTAGATAACATATCGTAATAAGTAATTTGTGTCAAATACAAAATCTTCGGAACCAAGGCACCTATTTAAAAAAATCAAACAAAACTCTAAACATGCAAACATATTCAAAATAATCGCTCTCTCTCTTTGTATGTTGTTGTCGCTTATGTTACGACTTAACATAAGCGCTTATGTCGCTTATGTTATGTTACTTATGTTTGACGTTATATAAACTGATATAACGTCCAATTATATTAGCTATATTTGAACAGAAGAGTATCTTTCAACCTACGTTCAAGCACTTAGAAACTAAAGTAGCCTTTATAGACTAAAGTACCTTCTTCTTCTTCAAATCAGGATCGGGAAGGATCCCGATCTGCTCATCAATATACGCCATAATATCCTTTTCGATGTGCTGAACTATGAACTCGCCACTCGTAGTGGACATCATGCGGCCGGCCACCATGCCTGAAATAACGCATGCTTTCAGCCTATGCTAGATAAAGTTATTTTAAAACTATCGTGATTACTACATCATACATACATATAACTATTGATTGAAGACGACGTGAAGACGGCTTTAGACTCTCTGCTTCATAGACTCCTGTTGTCACTATGTGTGCGGTATACCATCTCAGTTCGTTGATAAAATAATTATGGTATGTTGTAATGTGAACATGGAGACTTCATTTTCCAAAGACCAAATCTTTTCAATGGTTTATTAGTTCTACTACCCCTCAAAAGACTATAAATTGACCTATGCAAAAGCAAAATCTCCTATGGCAAGTAATTTTTACTTAAAAGGAGATCTCATTATTGTTAATGATATTGTACTTTTGGAAACGCATTAAAAACATTTATTATTATGAAGTGAAGGTAATTTAACCAACTGCATCTGCTTTTCAATGTGAAAGAAAGGTAGACTAACCAAGATCATAGTTAGCAGACTTGTATCGGTCGACTATAGCTGTTATTTCATCGATCGTCTGCTCTAGATCTTCAAGCCTCATCTGGCGCGCGTTGTATAGCTGGGAATAGGAAGAGTATTTAGGATAGGATAGTCGGATAGTAGGCCAAAGAAAATATGGATGAACTGTGTAAAGATGACATGGGTTAGAAAGAAGTGATGAGATGACTGCTGATAGAGGAACATATGGAAGAATATGCCGACCCCATATAATTTGGGAAATGGTATTGGGTACAGGATTGGAAGGTCAGTAGTTCTACATCTTTGCTATAAAACACGCTTTTATAACGCTAAATAGCAATTTAATACATAATACTTAGTTTGATGTTCGTGCTGTTAGCCGTTGAGGAGTTGTGTACGTAGTGCATCCCTACACACCAAAAGGAATACACTTTCCAAATTTCAAGTTTCTAGGATCAGTGATATTAGGCTTTGCGTTAATAGATCAGTCAGTCAGTATTGCAAGAATATTTAGATTAAGGATGATTACTTCTGCCACCAAAAGCGCTATCTTCTCCTGTTCATTCTCCACCACTTCCTCGTCTTTAGCCTCTTCCTCTACTCCCGAAGGTTTAACTGTTACTTCAGTTGTTTCTTCTTCACCATACTCTTCCTGTACTTCTAAGTGCTCACCTGATTTTGATAGGTTATTGAAATCCTGATTTCTTATTTCTCTTTATTTCTAAGAGTTTTTCTGTATAATTACTTTCTACTGAACTATCAATTTTTTATTTATTTACAACAATGAATGTAATGGCAAATCAATATCTACTTACTGATAACATATCTGAACACCGATTTTTTTTCTTTATGAGAAACATTATTGTAATATATATTTTTAACATTCTGACTAACTAGGTACTTTAGTCGTAAAGTTTAAAAGTCTATCAGCGATACGTAACCATAAAACTCGTAGGGTATTTCGTTGTCGTCTTCATCGTACACAAATATTTCAACTCCTTCTTTTTTCATCTCCACTACTTTCTCTTCTTTGGCTTTTGGCACATCTACGACATATTTGCAAAAACTATGTGTTAATACTTTAAATGGGTTAAATTTTGCCATGAACATATTCTAAGTACAATTTCTAAATTGTCATGTATGTTTATGAAAATCTATTGCAGCATGTATGAAAGATCATCACATGAAATCGGCTCGACAGACTGGTTATTTTTTTGTTGTGTTATAATGATGTTAGGGTCAATTTTGTATAGAAGATTTTTTTAAATTGTAATTTGTATTATTGAAAATTGGACGGGACAATGATTGGGAGCTTTATTAGCATAACAATGCATTGCATATATATTTCTGAAATTGTCTATAATACATATAGTGTGTTAGTATATATAGTGTATAGTGTGTTCATTGGTGCACTCGGGCACCAGCGGAACTGAGCCAGGGTTTCCGCTACTGCCATAGCCTGCCGTCGCATGACGATGCAGGCGGCAGGTTGTCGTGCCCGGTGCCGCGGCCGCCGACGTCATGCTAGACGCCGCCCGGCCGCACAGCTGGCCGCGCTGCTGCCGCGCCTCCACGCGAGCCGTGATCAGCGCCAGGCGCCATAAAAGGCAAATTAAATCAAGACTTTTCACGTTAAACAGTATCGCTAAGATGTCTCGGTTTCTTTAGTTTAGCATTTTTTTTTAAATATACTCGAAAAATATGAATTCAACATAATAATATTCGTTCATCTGTACATGTCAAACAACCACAGAGTACATGTTCATCACGATAGTTTTCCGTTACTTTACCAATAAGTTTTTTCTAGATTTTTTCTTTGTTATGTGGGAGAAAGACGAAATAAGCGATAATAGGTTAAGATTCAACATCTCTTAGAATATAATAGTATATGTAGATAAAGGTATGTGCCCCTACATACACATAGGTAATGTTCGGAAGTAAGAAAGATATTTTTTTTGTGATATTGTAAATATTTTTTTAGATAAAAACTCACCCTCTTTAGGGATTTCTTGAGATGTAAACCTGGCAGCGCTCATTTCGCGAAGTTTTTTCTGTAAAGAAAAAATTCAATTATTTAATTTAATTACTTGAAAACTTTGAAACATAGTCTGAAAGAAAAACTAACATCAACATCCTCACTCGGCGCTGCTCTTCCTGTAAAAAATAAGTGTTTCAGCAAAAATGTAAAAGGCAGGAAAATAATAAGAGATGCTGGTTCAACTCCTGCTGCGATCCCGATATTTTAATACAAAACTTACAATTTAAAAACCATTAAGAAAACCGACGAAAATGTTTTAACTAATCGAAAAGTCTAAATTTTTTAGTGTTTATGAAGAAACTATTAGTTCTACATTTCATTTAGTTCAATTTAAAAAGGACTAACTTAGAACTATTTCTACACAATATGTGAGATGGTGAGAAATAACAGAGGTTTTGGACATTAAATAACAGTTTATTAGGCGAAATAAGTAACACTATATTGCAGGTATTGTAACGATGCGGTGCAAAGCTTACGACTGACTGTAGGTACTTATATATACTACACTTACATCTAGGTAGGCACAGCTCACGGTACTTCGCTATTCCTAACACCTCCCCTCGAAGCCGTGAGTAAATCTGTTTATCCCTTACATACATCCGTCATACCTAAATTCAACATGCATTCTTGATGTTTTTTCCCACTCAAACCTTTGGTCAAAACATCTGCAGGCATTCTTTCTGTACATAAGTATTTCAGATCAATAACACCTTGCTCGCACATATCTCGAACAAAGTGGTGCCTCACATCAATGTGTTTTGTTCGTGAATGGTAGTTTCTACTACCAGCAAGCTTTATCGCACCCTGATTATCATTGAATAATGTTACACTATTGCATTCCATCCCAACATTACCCAGCACATCTCGTAAATACATGGCTTCTTTAGTTGCATCGGAAATAGCCATGTACTCAGCTTCTGTGCTTGACAAAGCAATACTTTGTTGTTTACGTGCTTCCCAGCTTATTGGGGCACCTGCTAAAATAAATGCAAAACCAGAATAGGATTTACGATCAATCGCATTCGAACCCCAGTCTGCATCTACCACACCAAATAACGGTAAGCCAGTCCTTTCATAAACTAAACCATAGTCTGACGTACCTTTTATATATCTCAATACACGTTTTGCTGCTTTCCAATGCTCAACATCAAAGTTAGTATTAAATTGGCTCAGATAACTCACGGCGTACGTGATATCTGGTCTTGTTGTCACAGCTAGATACATTAGGGCACCTATCAAATTCTGATAAGGATACTGATTCATCACATCATTTTTCACGCATTTAGGTTTTTCCAATTTCACATTCACATCAATAGGAGTCATTGTAGGCTTACATTCACTCATACCAAAACGTTCTAGTACCTTGTCTATGTAAATACTTTGATTTAAATACACTCTGTCTTCTTCATCACGAGTAAATTCAATGCCTAAACAATGTTTTATCCTTCCCATATCTTTCATTTCAAATGCGCTAGATAGTTGCTTCTTTACATCACACAACCATACATCATCGTTTGTAGCTAATATTAAATCATCAACATAAATCGTTATAAACATCATTCGCTCACCTTTTCGTGCTGCAAATACACATGGATCCTGCGGCATCGCTTTAAAACCAATACTCTTCAGCTTTCTTACCAGCTCCTTATGCCACTGCAATCCAGACTGACGCAAACCATACAAACTCTTTTTCAACAAACACACACTATTATCACATTCATTCAAAACTTTATTCCAACGTTTAGCCGTGTCGATAATTTTCTTATCTCGAATGGTCTTTCTTTGTGTTCCAATCTTTTGGTTTGCGAGTACCATATCTAGAACATTGCGTAGCTGATCCGGTACTTCCATAAATACTTCCTCATCCAGTGAACCATTCAGGTAAGCTGTCACTACGTCCATTTGATGGATATCTAGTCCTAATTCTGCGGATATAGCAGCTATGAGTCTTATTGATGACGATCTCACGACTGGAGATGAGGTTTCATGAAAATCCTCCCCTGGCCGTTGAGAGCATCCCTTTGCAACTAGACGTACTTTCTTTCCAGTAGTTTTGGTACTAAAAACAAATTTGCTTCCGATCACTTTTCGATTCGATGGTCGAGATACTATTTCCCACGTACCATTCTTCATCTGTGCCAAAAATTCATCTTCTAAGGCACCTCTCCAAGCGTCAGCATCGCTAGTCTTTTCAATTTCACTCCATGTCATTGGTTCAATAGTTGCTATTCCTGCTGTTAGCTGTTCATCAGATTCTTCACTTTCTGATTCTGGTTCAGTATCTGTCGCTATATATTCATTAACAGACCTGTAATCTAGACGCGGCCTTTCCACAAAACCAGTGCGAACTAGTCTTCCTCTTTTCTTTAAAGGTTCGACTAATCTTTCCCACGCAACTGTCGCGGTTCTTTTTCTTAAAGTTACTCCCCTATTTCTTTCTTCATCTGGTTCGTATATATTTTCAAAGGATTTTCTCATTTTTCCACCATCTCTTCTCGCTTTCAGTGGGGCCTTCTTCTTTTCTTCATTATTTTCGTTTGGCATATTAAGATCTACAACCATCTCTCCATTAATACTATCTTCTTCATCAAGTATTTCCTTATATTCATGCCTAAACGCCGTCTCATTCATGAATTTTACATCACGAGTTACTATAATTTTTCTTGTCTTAGGATCATGTATTCTATAGGCTTTGGATTGAATATCATACCCCATGAATATTCCCAATTCAGAGCTTGAATCAAATTTCCCTTTCTGGGAACCTTTGTCTTTGTAGTATGCCTTTGATCCAAATGAATGCATATAAATTACGGTAGGTTTCTTTCCTTTCCATAGCGTAAATGGTATTTGACCACTTAAGGCTGTAGTTGGACAACGATTTCTTATATAATTCGCAGTGTGAACTGCCTCTGCCCAAAACGCAGGAGGGCTTCCTGCCTGACGCATCATGCAGCGCGCCATTTCAATCAGCGTTCTATTCTTCCTTTCAGAAATACCATTCTGCTGGGGTGTGTAAGGCGCTGTCAGCCTTCTTTTGATCCCTTCTTTCTTCAAAAAATCGTCAAATTCATTGTTTACGTATTCACGGCCATTATCAGATTGTAAGTTCTTTATTTTCTTTCCTGTGAACTTCTCCACATAAGCCTTGTACTCTTTGAATACTCGCAGAACATCACTTTTGTTTGCAATAAAGTAAACTTCACACCATCTAGAATTATCGTCGATAAAAGTGACAAAATACTTTTTCCCGCCAAAAGACTGTTGCCTCATCGGGCCACATACATCAGTATGTACGATCTCTAGTAGTTCGCTCGTGCGATCGGCATTGCCTTTAGGAAAAGGCGTACAAGTCTGCTTTTCACTAATGCAGATTTCACACTCAGATAATTTTTCACTATCTTTGAATGACAGCCCATGCACTAGGGCACTCTTCGACATAGCCTTCAAATCGCGCTCATTCAGGTGACCGAGTCGTTCGTGCCACATGTCTATCGGCTTCTTCGCAACCTCAGCATTATTAGCTCCGTTCTGGCTCATTCGAACATGGTATAAGTTACCAACACGGTCCGCTCGCATGTGAATCTTGTTTTTCTCGTCGATCACAACAGCACAGTTCTTTTTAAAATGAACCTCGAACCCGCGATCTGTCATTTTCGCTACTGATAATAAGTTCGTTCGCAAGTCAGACACATAAAACACTTTCTCGATATCTATGCGGCGCTCTTCGCTGCCTGTGTCAACTGAAATGCTTACTTTACCCGCTCCAGCAATTTGTGTGCTTTCATTGTTAGCCAAATTTAACTCTGAGTCCAATCGCATGAAACCCTGGATTATATGCTTATCATTGCACATATGTCCCGGGCATCCACTGTCAATGCACCAAATAGGGTTACGCTGATCACCAAACATCACTTCTTCGGTGGTGCTCATCAACATCGTCGTCTTCGGATCACTATCCCGTTCGAAATGTTTTGCGTTCTGTTTCTTATTTATATTTTTCGCTTTGCACTCTCTCGCCAAATGCCCACGACGGCCACAACGATAGCACTCAATTTTGCTCTTATTGTTATAGCCTTGATTTGTATTTAAATTATTTTTCTGGTTGGCATTTGTATTGGTACGCCTGACGAACATGGCCCCCTGGTCCACTACTTTTGATTTTCGGCCATCAAAGTCTTCGACAATTTTCACTTTCAACGCTTCCGTTGATGGCAAATCATCTCGCGATTCCATTGCCGTTCGAAACATAGCGAAAGAATCTGGCAAACTATAAAGTAGTAAAATAGCCAGTAGTTCATCAATTACAACCAAACCGATTTCTTTGAGCTTTTTCACAGCATCAAAAAAATCCGATATATGCTTCTTTAAATCATCTTCTTCCTGCATACGCGTCAATACAAGTTTTTTCAACAATGAAGCTTTTCTTGCCGGCCCGCTTGACTGGTACAAAGATTTTAACTTGTCCCATATAGCTTTTGAAGTTTCCAAGCCATCCAACGCAATTAACTCGCTAGGACTTACTGCCAGCAAAATATCCGATTCAGCCTTTCCATCATTTTTAATCCATTCCGCATGCTTCGAATCCGAGCGCCCTGGCTGAGGCAAAGTTCCTGTTACGTATTCCCACAAGTCATTTTTCTTCAAAATAGCTCGCATTTGAATCTTCCAGGTATCATAATTATCGCCAGTTAGAGGATCAATTTTGATAGAAGCAGCCATTTCGAAGTTTTTTCAACTCCAAAACACTTCAAAACGCAAAAGAAATACGCAAATTAAATTTACGATGTTTCGACGTAATAAAACAACATGGATGCGTCCGATACAATAACAAGTGCACGAGTCCTCACGCAGCGATTACACAGAAAATGCATCGCTCGTGAACTTGTTTACGCAAAGTTTTAAATTCACTTATTTCACTTTAAATCCAGTCAATTTATCACGGAATCACTTGTATTTCACTCACTGGGCCCATAACCTGTGAGATGGTGAGAAATAACAGAGGTTTTGGACATTAAATAACAGTTTATTAGGCGAAATAAGTAACACTATATTGCAGGTATTGTAACGATGCGGTGCAAAGCTTACGACTGACTGTAGGTACTTATATATACTACACTTACATCTAGGTAGGCACAGCTCACGGTACTTCGCTATTCCTAACACAATAGATAGATATCATCAACATCGAATCAGTAGGTGAAAAGATATGCGCGGTAAAACATTAAAAAAATAAAAATAATTCAAAAAAACAACCTCCTAAATTCGTCTGTTGAAAATAATAATTACACGTTTAACAAAAGTACCGACAATAGAGTTTTGCTAAAAAACATGTAGCCAAAAACCTTTCCTTTCCATCTGATAGTTGTCCCACTCTATCTGTCCCGCTCTCTCAGCAGACAGGGACCGCTCAATCTTGCCCAAAGTGGGCATGTTCATTCGCTCACTGAGCCTCGTACTTCGCGCCACACTCGCATTAATCAGAGTTAGCTTCTGAAGACCTTCGCCGTCTTGCCAGAACTCGTCGGAAGCGGACTGAGGGAAAGGAATGGGGGATACAGGGATAGAAGAAGAGAGTTTGAATGACACGAGAAGACAAACTGACAAACGTCATGTTGTCATATTTCGAAGTCAATAAAGATAGGAAGGTATTTATGGACCAAGGAAGGAGATACATAAATAAATAAATAAATATTGGTGGGCATTTCACACATTGCCATCTAGCCCCAAACTAAGCAAAGCTTGGTCTATGGGAACTTAATTACTAATAGAATACTTATATACTTTTTTTTTGTAAATACATACATAATACATAACAACACCCAGACGCAGAACAAACATCTATGTTCACCACACTCATGTATATACTGGGTGGTAATCGAACCCACTACCTACAGCGCAGAAGGCAGAGTTACCAACTATGCTGTGAGGCTAATCGAGATGATGACAATGTAGTAATGATCAGCTACAACTTACATCGTCATTAGTGTCGACATATGTAGCTTCTGTCATCTCCTCGCCCCCAAAGAACTCTGGTTCTGGCTCGTTCCCTGAAACATCAAGTTAGTGTACTGTACAACAAGTAAGATTCAGTAAGAATTAAAAAAAATCTTTCACCTATCAAAAGCTACTAAATCAGCAAGTAACAAAGGCTATATGTTTGTCAAAATAAGACCTTTGCGGGTCCTAGTATATCCGTGTCTTGAGCGTTGAGCGTCACGTTGCGGGACAAAACGTTCCCTAGTGTATCCGTGACTTGAGCGATGCGCATCATGTTGCGGGACAGAATGTCCCCTAGTATATCCGTGGCTTGAGCGTTGGGCGTCATGTTGCGGGACAAAATATCCCCTAGTATACCCGTGACTAAAGCGATGCGCGTCAAGTTGCGGGACAAAACGTCCCCTAGTATACCCGTGACTTGAGCGATGCGTGTAAAGTTGCGGTACAAAATGTTCCCTAATGTATATGCGGCTTCACTTACCTTCGCGATAACCATTCAAGTACCGCACGTCTTTAGAAGCATCCATGGTGGCCAGCAGTTTGTACATGACCAGAAAGTCGTGCACAGGTATAGCAGCGGAGCCACCATCAGGCTCTTTAGTTAAAGACTCGCAGAGCAGAATCATGGTGTGGGTTAAACTCTGAAAGAAATAATGAAAAACATTTTAAAAATTAAAAAAAAAACCGATGAAAATGTTTCGATCAATTGAAAAGTTATATTCGTTTGAAAGTTTTATAAAGGAACTATTAGCTATTATTTTTATTATTAAAAAAAACGCGAACATACGTAAAAAAAACAATAGAAGTAATTATATACGCGTCAAAATAAAATCCTCCTCATTTCGTCATTTGAAAATGAAAAGCACCTAATTATTCAAATGCCCCCAAAAATGAAGTAGGATCACGTTTGTAATTCCTTGGGAATCCTCTTAGATTTCTAGGCACTCAGGTTGAAGGGAGCTGAGTAGGGTGGAGAAGAGTAGACTGTGACTTGGCCAACTTGATACTGTGATTGGTTAATGGAAACCCTAAAGGGGGTCAAAACCTCACCTTAGTAAGTAACCCAGCAGCAACAGCGATGAAGTGGAGGAACGGCACAGTTTCCTCCCTCAAGTAGACCTCGCAGAGGCAGAAGATGCGCTTCAACTCCTGAGGGTCCAGGCAGAAGCTCTGCCACGCTGCCTTAACCACAGGCAGAGGTATTTGGGGCATTCCTGCTAACTGCAAATAAAATAAATATTAAAAAATATTTATATAAAAAAACCGGCCAAGTGCGAGTCAAACACGCGCACGAAGGGTTCCGTACCATAATCTATAATAACGGCAAAAAAATCACGATAGATGTATGGGAGCCCCACTTAAATATTTATTTTATTCTGTTTTTAGTAAGTATTTGTTGTTATAGCGGCAATAAAAATACATCATCTATGAAAATTTCATCTGTCTAGCTATCACGGTTCATGAATGAGATACAGCCTTGTGACAGATATACAGACGGACAACGGAGTCGAAGACCCTCACCTGATTAGCCAGCACCTTCAAGCAGCCCCTGGTGAGTCCCCCCTCGGTGCTGTACACCGGGTACTCCAATCGCAGCTTCACGGGCGGAGCCCTATGCTGGGATAGGGCTTTGAAGTATTCGAAGGACCAGCGGAGTAGGTCGTAAGGTTGAGTTTTTATTGCAGCTGTGAAATCATGTTTAATCACGTTTAATAGTCCAAAGAGACCGTCTATTAATCACGTGAGGCTCGAAAGAATAAAGGGGGAGGGGGGTTATGAGATATTTAAAACTTCGATAATGTAACCCAACCAGTGAAAAAAAAATTATATTATATTGCGTTTGCTGCAGAAATGATTCACAATAGAGCAAAGTGATGTACTACAGTTTTATAGAGGACATCAATATCTACAAAAAAATCTGTAATACCATATGTCTAACTATTAGGGATCCCTATTAAAACTTCGATAATATAACCCAAGGTGTAAAAAAATTTGCCATAAAATCATTATTACACCCGTGCGACGCCGGGGCGGACTGCTACACTGCTAGTAATATAATAATTATGATTTCTTTTAAATATACCTTTACAATATCTCTTCAGTATGTATGGAAACTTTGGTGGTATCACAATTTGCTGGGAGCAGTACATTTGCTCTATTAATTCCGGCATTTTGGATTCTAATCAAAATCTGAAAAAAAAAAATGAAATAGATCTTGTTTTTTTATTTTGTATTAACAAATATATAGTAAAAATAGACTTTTTCAAACTTTTTTTTTAGCGATCAGAACACCGTTAATTACTAGGAACGGGGTAGTCGAAATTCGACCACAATACAAAAAAAAATTACATAGGAAAATCACTTTCTCACTCGACTCTCACCTGCGTCCCACTGCACGTATCGCGATGAAACATATATTCGACAAATCTGCATTTTAATACGGAAACAACAATAATGTGTCATCGTCATCGCGATACATGGAGGGAATACTCTAAAATAAATTAAGAAGACGACCCACTGCGAATAATATATAGAATTAATAAAAACAAAACACTTAGAAAGACAGATTTACCGTGGATACTGCAATTATTTCAGTTTTCATTAACTTTTTCAATGGTTATGTGAATTTTCAGGAGCTGAATTTCACGCAATCTATTTTTGTTTTGTTTACATTGTACGTTGCTATGGACAACTGTTATGTCGTAGAATGACATTGATTTTGTAGAGGAGAATGGGTAAGAAAGGTACCTATCGTTATTTAAATGAAAGGTTTTTGAATTAAAACTATCGTGATTGTTAATCATTTTGAATATATGATGAAGAGCATCTGAATTGTCTCAAAACGTCAGCATCAAGATAAAACAGGGTAATTATGGCGTATTTCTATTTAAAATACCATGCTGAGTTAGGGTCCTTTTTGCAACATTTGTATTTATTTTTTGTTATTTTTCATTTTGTTTTTATTGTTTTTTTATTTTTTTTTATTGTTTATAAAGTTGAGTTAAGTTGTTGCAAATAAATTATTTCTATTTCTATTTCTATTTCTATTATGGTAATAATCTTTACAATCTTTACGTCAGTTATTTTGTTTATAAAATAAATAAAATAAAAGTCAACGAAGCTACCATGCTAACCCGCTAGCTGTAAAAACATTAAAAATCTGAGGAAACTACAAATTTTGACAACTGAATAAAATGTGTATTTTGTAAAAAAATAAACAAGTTATAATATCACATATACGAAGTTACATCTACTTGTAAAACAACCATAAATTCTAATCAATATAAAATTCAATCTGTACAAAAATTCACAATATCAATAAAATTCTACACGGTTTGTTACACACAAAAAATAATAAACGCCCTCTGGAATTTAATTATTTTTCGCGCTCGCTTTACTAGCTACTACTAGAGCCATCTCGCGACAAACCTGTGAACTACATCGCTAAAATCAATCGTCATACCATAGCTTGTTTGAGAGCATAAAAAACAAAAACCTGTTAGTTCGATGACGTCTAGTGTCTGTGTTTTTGTGTCGTACGGTGTCACGGAAGAGGTGCTATTTCGTATATTTTTAATACAAAACACTGCTGAACTTTCATGAAAAAGTGCATAAAACAAACAGAAAAGCTAACAAGCTAAGTTCCATCGTGTGTAGTGACAAAACCTTGTGTTTTATAACCGAGTGACATTCGAAACAACACTGGGTGAATGAAACTGCGATTGCTTTTATAAATACGGAAAAAAATGTACAATCACTAACACTGATACCTCTAAAGTGTTATAATGCCTCGATATAGTTATGTGACAGTGCTCAATGTGACAAAATAGTTGAAAGAAATGGGTGACAGATGGAAACATCGATTCAAAGTGAAAAAAACAATTTCTTTAGTGATTCCGAGAGTATGGATATGATAACAGATTTATCCACGATAGGTAAGTACATACTTTCTATGGATATTGCAGGGCTGTGGAGGGGAGAAAGGGGGATAAAAGGTCACAATTTGACTACTAGAAAAACTTGTAATATGTTTATAATAGCTAACTTAATAGGCACGTAATGGACTAGTCATACCTAGTAATGAACGAGTATTATTTTATTTAGAGGAAAGTGGGCATTTTTTGTTTGGTTATTTTTGTTATTATTGACTATGTTGTTTGGTATTAATTAGTTTAAAAAAATACCTATAACTAGCAGTCCACCCCCGCTTCGGACGAGTGTAGGTACTAATTAAGATTTTAGGCAATTTTTTGATACCTAAGGTTACATTAATGCAAATTTCGTGGAGATCTCTAATTTTTCTAGAATAAAATGTACCCATATTACTCGCTGATAATGTAGCTTTCGATGGATTAAATAATTTTTAAATTGGTTCAGTAGGTTTTTAGTTTAACCATTAGAAAAAAAAATTACCTCTTTATAATAATAATATTATGTAGTGTAGATCTTCTTGTAACGCCAAGAACTACTTGATATATTATATAAAAACCGGCCAAGTGCGAGTCGGACTCGCGCACGAACGCTCCCGTACCATTACCTATAAATATAATTATATAGTTAAGTCCTTCAATATATAGTTTATTCTGTTTTTAGTATTTGTTGTTATAGCGGCATCAGAAATACATAATCTGTGAAAATTTCACCTGTCTAGCTATCACATGTGATATAGCTTTGTGACAGACAGACGGACAGCGAAGTCTTTGTAATAGGGTCCCGTTTTTATCCTTTAGGTACGGAACCCTAAAAAACGTTATAAAACTAAGTGATACTTAGGTATATACCTAGTACCTACCATGTACCTAACATGTTATGGATATTTAGTCCTGTCACTGATAGCTATTACCAACCCATCTTGATGTTTTCCTGTCTGCTACAAAGAGAAGTCATGATTGTGTCATCTTTATGTACTTACCGAAGAATGTGCAAAGAATAGTTTAACCTATTCCTTCCTTGACCATTGTCATATTTGAGGTCACCACTAACCAAACCACGTCAGATAGTAAAAACTGTCAAAGAGATTGTGAAGTTTTCCTTGATGATCAAAAGGTTCTATTGCAAAGAACATCTTCTATTGGTTTTATGTAGGACATCAACAGTTTCATCTCCCCTTTTCATTATTGCTTGTCTATAAATAAAACAAAGTCGTGTTAGTTACACCATATAATACTCGAAAACGGCTAGACCATTACTTATGATTTTTGTGTTTTTGGAATTGTCTTCATCAGGAATAAGATATTAAGTACTTATTAGGAATTTAAAAACAAATGAATGCAGTTTAGTATTATACCATGGGAACGGGAATGGAAACAGAAACGAGAACGGGAACGGGAACAGGGACGGGAACTTTACACAACATTTTGTTAATTCTAAAGAGATACGATGTTTGCCGGGTTAGCTTGTCTTATCTATAAAATAATAGGAATTTCTGGTACTTTTTTTATTATTTTTCAACAGAAAACTTATTATATTACTAGCTGTCACGACGTTGACGTTGACGAGACGTTGTCCTGTAAAATTTCAATAATCCCACATAAAAAAGCACTTCCAGTTTTTGTCGAACTTTTCGCCACCCTTATCACTTAGGGGCATAAAAAATACCCTACAACCTATTCTCATACTTCTCAAACACACAATAAAATACATAAAAATCAGTCAAGCCGTTTCGGAGGAGTTTGGGTACAAAAACGGTGACGCGAGAATCCTAATCCTATCCTATCCTAATAATAATATTATAAAATATTATAAATGCGAAAGTTTGTGAAAAGAAATGTATGTTTGTTCCACAATCAGGCCTAAACGACAAAACGGATTAAGATGAAACTTGCTGTAGTATGTAGATAAAAAATCAGAATAAATAATAGGGTATCTTAAAATCCGCAAAACAACCCCTAAATGATAAAAAAACGCAAAAGGGATGATTTTGGCATAGATGGCGCTGGTGTGCAACAAATATGACATCACAGACTAAAAACAATCAGTCAAAAATCGAATACTGTATTCGATTATTGAAATTTGACAGGACAAAGTCTGTCACGGGCCGGCTAGTTTATATATTTTATCTAGATAGAGACTAGAGAGAACTAGGTAAGAATAATACAAATATCTCTTAAATTCCCTCGCTAGACCTTTGTAAATCGTGCAGCCAGCTCGTGACTGAATATATCTATACCTACCTAGATATTTGCGAAATCACAATACAAAAACAATAATGATAATTCGCACCCAACATTAAACACCTGTTCAAAATGTATTCACGTTTGTAATACAATTTCCGGAAATAATGGAAATACAGAGACGCAGTACCTAACTAGTGGTGGCGATCCTGCCGAGCTATTTTGTAAAAACATGATTATCATGCTATGATTTTAACTATTAATACGGCTAATTGCCACGTTTTTTTTCTTGTAATGCTGACGCCCGCGACCGCGTTCAACGGCAGATCGGCGATGCTCATGATGAAGAGCATCTGAATTGTCTCGAAACGTCAGCAATACAAGAAAAAAACGTGGTTATTAGCCGTATGTATAGTTAAAATGAGTAACAACCACGATAGTGTTAATCATGTTCAAACATTACATTTGGCGCATGCCCACATTTTGCAGTAATTAGCAGTTTTCTTGGCAAATTTAGTTATTATTCTTGTTTGGGCCTTCACCTTGTTCGATCGGCACCACACTCCAGTGTGGTGCCGATCGAACAAGGTCCTTAATCCTTAATTAATCCTTAATGCTATGTAGAGCTCCAGCTCTACATAGCATTAAGGAAAGGATAATTGAAGAAAATTATAGACTCCAAGCCGTGTTAGTTACCTGATTCTTCTAGAAAATGGTCGCGAGGAACAGGCGTAGCTTCACTTAGCTCCTAAGACGTTTCAAAGTGATCCTTGTGATTTTATAGAAATAAATTATTTTATAATTTAAAAGTTCTTTCATCTACCAAAAGCTGCATTATCAGCGAGTAAAATGACAATAAAAATTGCAATAATGTAACCTCAGGTATTATACAATTGCCTAGAAATAAATAAATAAATAAATAAATATTGGTGGACATTTCACACAGCGCCATCTAGCCCCAAACTAAGCAAAGCTTGTACAATGGGAACCAGATAACTGATAAAATACTTATATACTTTTATTTTTGTAAATACATATTTATTATACATATTAACACCCAGACACAGAACAAACATCTATGTTTATCACACAAATATTTGCCCTGGGTGGGGATCGAACCCACAACCTACAGCGCAGAAGGCAGAGTTACTACCAACTGAGCTGTGAGGCCAGTCCTAGTCCTATTATTACTCCTACATAATTAAAATTCACGTAAAAAGATATGCGGTCATAAAAAAAAGGTCTAGTTGGGAACCTCTTGTGTTTGTCGATTGTAAACTCAAACAAAACAAGATGAACCGAGATGACTCACAACAAACACACCATCTCAAGAGATACTGCCTTACTTTTTAGGGTTCTGCACCCAAAGGGTAAAAACGGGACACTATTACTAAGACTCCGCTGTCCGTATGTCTGTCACCAGGCTGTATAACATGAACCGTGATAGCTATATAGTTGAAATTTTCACAGATGTTTCTAAAAATAATAAGAATGTTATCAGTAATCTGGTTCCCATAGTACGTACCTAGCTTTGCTTAGTTTGGTGCTAAACGGCGATGTGTATAAGGTCCACCAATAGATAGGTACCTATAGGTATACTAAACCCTATGCGAGTCGTAAAACCTGAACGAACCATAATATTGGATGAAAAGATACCTTACTACGTTGGTGACTAGTAAAACATTATAAGGCGTCCTTTACACGATCATTCAAACGTCAGTGTACCCCTGGGCCGTTACTCTGCAAAACGTTTTCGACATTATCGACGACAGTGACTCCGATATACATATTCTATATTCGACCAAACCGTACTCTTAAGATACGCGTCTACAGGTCCGGTATCGTACACATCGGACACATCGCATCGGATCGTAGTATTCTTTGTATAGAAAGTCACATTAGTGCGTCCACTGCGTAAATGCGATGCGTCCAATGCGTACGCTGCCGACCTGTGGACGATTTCTAAAAGTACGCGACCTTTAGAATTGAATTCGCTGTCTGTCGTAGTAGAATGTATGATAGAATTAAAACTATCGTGGTTGTTAATCATTTTAAATAGAAATACGGCTAATTACCACGTTTTTACTTGTATTGCTGACGTTTCGAGACAATTCAGATGCCCTTCATCATGAGCAACGCCCGCGACCGCGATCAACGGCAGATCGGCGAAGCAATACAAGTAAAAACGTGGTAATTAGCCGTATTTCTATTTAGAATGTATGATGATATTTTTTCAAAAATAGTGTCGGTTCCATCATAATTTAGTCGGATAAGATGTGACGTTTGTAGCAATATATCATTTATCGTTTTCAAGAGTAGACCCTGTAGAAGGTCATGTACGAGTTACGAATACAAAGACATACCTCTACCGTATGGTGGATATAGCTCATTAGAGGCAAATTGGCTTTAGTTAACCTCATAATTCGTTTAGTTCGGAAACTGGAAATTATGGTTTATCTATCTACTATCCTAATAATCCTAATAATATTGTAAATGCGAAAGTTTGTGAGTTTGTATGTATGTTTGCTCCTCAATCAGTCCTAAACGACAAAACGGGTTAAGTTGAAATTTGCTGTAGATGTAGATATAATGCCAGAATAAATAATAGGCTACTTTAAAATTCGAAAAACATCCCCGATACGATAAAAAAAACTCAAAAGGCATGATTTCTGTATAGATGGCGCTGGTGTGCAAAAAATCTGACAGCCGTGTTGACATCAGTCGTCATAGAAAAGTGCGATTATTGCTCTATGCGATTATTGAAATTTGGACAGGACAACGTCTATCGCGGGTTTGCTAGTAACGAATAAGCTAAGAAGATCTCTGCCTTAGAAACTTGATCAGAACAGGTTATGGTGCGTCATCGAAAACAAAAGGTCGTTTAGAACTCCGAAGCCATCTTGGAGTTCCTAAAATAGTGTTCACTATTCAGTTTTTTGTAATAATCAACGTAATAAGTTATTTTAAACATTCCAGTTACTTTAGACACACAAAGACAATCGAAACTGGCAATTTGAAGTACTTTAAGCATCAAGCAAAGAGCACATTGTTGAAAATGTTTCGACGAATCTAAAAGCCAAGAAATGATTTTATTACAAGCTTTTATTTAACTTGCAATGTATGTATGTAACTATGTTTGTTAAGGTGGAATCTTGCAACTCAATTTTGAAGCAGTTATCCTAAACCGATTGTGCTAAAACTTTTCATAATTATGTAACTTCGGTGACAATGCAATAATATGGTGACAGCGAGCTGATCTGAAGATGAAATCAGGGGCTGTTCAACAGACACTCACAACGGAACTCCTTAGTAAATACTTTGATTTAGTTAAAACTTTGCATACTTGTCAAGTTCCGATGACAATGTTATTTGATGTGACAGGTGATAGCGCGCTGGTGCTCGATGGTTTGAATGATTTTACAAAAGCTTGTCATTAAAAACAATATTAATTAACAGAAAACTTATTAATTTTATGAAGGAACTATTGTAGTTTCAGCAGTCGCTCAGTTGGTAGTAACCTCCTTCTGCTCTGTAGGTTATAGGTTCAATACCCACTCAGGACAAATATTTGTGTGATTAATATAGTTTTTTGAGAGTTATAATCTACCTAAACTACTAGTAGGCATATAAAAAGCATTTTAAGAAAAAAATATTTTTGTTTGTAATGGATAAACTGAAAAACAAGAGAAACAATTTCAAAAATTATTTCACCTTTCGAAAGATACATTATCTGCGAGTAACATAGGTAATATTTTATCTTCAAAAAATTGCAGATCCTTGCGAAAATTACAATAATGTAACCCAAGGTAGGTAGGTAGGCGAAGCTGCGACATACTGCCATAAGTATCCAGGTTATTACAAAAAAAAAGTACATTTAAGTATTCTATCAGTATGCTTTTCATTGTACAAGCTTAGCTTAGTTCGAGGCAAGATGGCGCTTTGTAAAATGTCCGCCAATATTTATAATTAAGAGATTTAAATATGTATGGACGATGATCCCAGAGATGCATGGTAGGTACCTCTTGACCTTCGGCCCGGCAGACTAGACGCCAAACGCACACCAGGTCAGATAAGCCAGTATTGTTCGTTTGTGTGTCAAGTGATAAGGAGTAGCGATCTTTTATGTTATTTGTAGGACACGCTTTTGTATACTGAGAGCGGTTGCAACAGGACATTTAGACATCTCTCAAAATATCTTCAAGTCAGCTCTAAACAAGTCTAAACCTAAGTTGTGTGCCATTTCATCACCACTTGATCATATAAGCTAGTGATTAATCTGTTTTTTTATGATGATTAAATGGTTTTTCTTTCTTTCTTGCTTACCTAGATACAAAGTAGCCAACTTGCTAAATGTAGGGGTAAGTCCAAGGTAAATGTTATGTACATAATATTACAAATTTCATACAAATCGGTTTGGTCGTTGGATGTGATTTATATACAACTATCCTCTCAAACAGAAGAGAAGACAACTTCTCTCAAAGAGAAGTATAATTTCTTGGAGAAAGAACTGAGAAACTGCAATAATACGTGTACCAAAAAGGAAAAGAAAAATAAGTTAAGTGAAGAAACGCTACAGCTAATGGAAGAGAGGAATATAATGATAAAGAAACGTAAAGATAACCACCAAAACATTAATAATATTAGCAAAAAGATTCAAACATCAATAAGGAAACACAAGAAAACAGAAAGACTGAGTATATTAAGAAAACAAATAGAAAAAACAGGAGGAATTAAGAAAGGTCTAAAACAGTTAAAAGAATTTACACAATGGATTCCAAACATGAAAACTAAAAATAAGAATTGTGAGAAATTGACAACTAAAAGATTATCAATAGCCAAAGCAGCAACAGAATTCTATAAAAGGTTATACACACAGGAAGACAAAACAATAATAGTAGAGACAGAGCAGGATGCTTACGAGGAAGAAACGCCTTGTATTTTAGAGACCGAAATCATAAGATCTGTTAAAACACAAAAAAGCGACAAAGCACCCGGAGATGACAGAATCTCGAATGAACTACTCAAAGAATCCCTAACCGTGACGTCCAAACATTTAACGCATTTATTCAATGAAATTATGATTACTGAGCAAATACCAACCCAATGGACAAAGTCCACTATCATTCTGTTGCATAAAAAAGGAGATAAAAACGAAATAAACAATTATAGACCTATATGTTTAATGTCCAATCTATACAAAGTGTTCTCCAAAATTTTACTTGGCCGAATAACGAAACAGCTGGAAGAAAACCAACCCAGAGAGCAAGCAGGATTTCGCCCAGATTATTCTACTATAGACCATATCCATGTTGTAAAACAAATTATAGAAAAACTTAATGAATATGGACAACATTACTACATAGCATTCGTTGATTACAAAAAGGCTTTCGATTCCCTGAGTCATAACTTTATCTGGAAAACACTAGTAAACCAAGGCGTACACAGCAAATATGTAAGAATTATAAAAGAAATTTACAAAAATACTACAGCAACAGTACCACTAAAACAACAAGGAGAAGAATTTAGCATTCAGCGAGGCGTTAGGCAAGGCGATCCACTTTCCCCAAAACTATTTATAGCTGTGTTAGAAAACATATTTAGAAATATAGACTGGGAAGATTTTGGAATAAACGTAAACGGAGTAAATCTAAATCACTTGAGATTCGCCGATGACATTGTTATATTCGCTAAGAAACCAGATATACTGCAAACTATGTTACAACAACTAGACCAAGAAAGTAGGAAAGCAGGTCTGTCTATGAATCCAACGAAGACTAAAGTAATGACCAATGCATCAAAGGAAAACATAAAAATAGGACTAGAGATTATTGAATACGTAGACGAATATATATATTTGGGACATTTAATATCCAATAAAGATCAACACTCAAAGGAAATCGATAGACGAATAAGCAATACTTGGAAACGATACTGGTCACTTAAAGAACTATTTAAAAACGAAACAATGCCAACGTCAGTGAAAACCAAATTGTACAACACGTGCATTATGCCATGCCTTACTTATGGTTGTCAAACTTGGCCGTCCACGAGCAAAAACAACCAAAAATTAACAGTTTGCCAACGTAGCATGGAGCGAAGCATGCTAAACATAAGATTACAGGACAGATGGACCACTTCAAAAATAAGGAAAAGAACGAAGGTGAGCGACGTTATGCAAACAATAAATAAACTCAAATGGAACTGGACTGGCCACATTATGAGAACGAATAGAGAGAAATGGACTAAAGACATAATAGAATGGTATCCTAGAAACGGGAAAAGACATAAAGGACGGCAAATCAAAAGATGGGAGGACGATTTACCAAAAGGATGGAGAAAGTTAGCTCGGAATAGAGAAGAGTGGAAGACAATGGGGGAGGCCTATGTCAAGAGACAACCTGACCAACAAACTGGCTGCTGATAAACTAACCTATCTAAAAATTCGGTTAGAATTGCTTAGCAGTTATTATTATTATTATTATTTTTATTTTGTTATGTAGATTGTAAGTTAAAATTGGTTAGAGAATAAAGGCTTTTATTATTATTATTATTATTATCCTCTCAAACATTGAGATTTATAATATTAGTAAGGTAGGATACCTGAGATGTGGATATTATATCAATCAATAGTATTTACTTAGTAATAGTAATAATTCCAGCAAATGAATTTTCTTTTTTTATAAATAAATATAAAATTACAGTTCAGTATGTCAATAATTCTCCAGTTAAAACATCGCGGATCTGTTTTATTAGAGTACAAGAATTTCCCACCAATTTCCGCAAATCTCTTATTACTTATACCACACAAACCAGTGATAAGTAGATAATGGTTGGGCCAGCATTATCCCAGAAATAAAGTCATTGTTCCCTCAGCTAGGACCGAAACTGTCATACAATGACATCGTTCATTCATTCATTCGTTCATACGTCAATCTGATTTTAACTACCTACAAACCTTTGAGTATTTTTAGACTATCTGCAAATTTTTGATACGTAAATACGTAAAAGAATTTTGAATATTGGTCTAGTAGTTTTTTAGTTTATCGATTACAAACAAAATACAAATTTTACCTCTTAATAGTAGTGTTTACCTACCAGCTGCAAATTTTTGATACCTTAGATTACATTATTGCGATTTTCGTAAGGATCTCTAATTATTTTGAAAATAAAATATGACCTATATTACTTAACAACTAAATTTAACAAAATGAGTAACTAAAAAATTCAAAAGAGAAAGAGAAACATGAGATCAAAAAAAAAAAAAGAAAGAAAGATGCTTTCAAAAACATAACTTGTAAAAAAGCCAAGTCTCGCAACGCAACTCAGTTCTTCAACTGTAAAAAGTTGTAAGATCCATGTAATACCAAGTCGGTTAATTTATTCAGTCCCTACTTTAAGGGTTCTTCTGTCTTAAGTTATTACGTACAGGTTAGCTAATCACATCGAAGGAGTTCATAGAGTGGCAAGTAGAGAATGGCTATCCCAGAAATAAATCTTATTCCATTTCATTTCAATAATAAACGACAGACTTTGACTTTGTTTCCTAGTAAAAACGTGTTTATCATTGTATTAACAATGATATTATGGGTAACTTTTTTACACCTTGGGTTACATTATCGAAGTTTTCATACAAATCCCTAATAGTTAGACATATAGTATCGCAGACTTTTTTGTAGATATTGATGTCTTCTTTAAAACTGTAGTAAGTATATCACTTTGCTCTATTGTAAATAATTTCCACAGCATACGCGATATAAAAATTTTTTTTGGATTTTTTTTATCACATGTTGGGTTACATTATCGAAGTTTTCATACGGATACCTAACATTTTTGAAAATATTCTATAGCCTATGTTTATCAGGGATAATGTAGGATTCTAATAGTGAAATAATTATTTAAATCGTTCCTGTAGTTTCGAAGCCTATTCGATGCAAACAAACAATCAAACAATCAAATCTTTCCTCTTTATCTTCTAATATATAAAATTTCCATGTCACAATGTTAGTTACCGTACTCCTCCGAAACGGCTTGACCGATTCTCATGAAATTTTGTGAGCATATTGAGTAGGTCAAAGAATCGACCAACATCTATTTTTCATACCATTTTTCATAGTGATAAGGGTGGCGTAAAGATCGGGAAAAACGGAAAGTGCTTTTTTCTGTGGGATTATTGACATTTGACAGGACAACGTCTGTCGGGACAGCTAGTAATATTATAAGTATAAGTATAGATTTAGGAAGTGATTCAAAGCCACATCGAAGAAGTACATTGGCAAGTACATAATAGCTATCCCAGAAATAAAGCCATTGTTCGCTCATCTAGGGCTGGCGAAACCTTCACTCCTTGACATCATTCTCAAATGATTGAGGGATTATTATCCAATTGGATATTCCTCTCAGTTCACACGACGGGTCTTGGAGTGGTGTAGAAATGTTATGCCGGGGTCCCACGGCTCGCGTTTTCACGCGCCAGACCGCGCCAAGGCGGACGGACGCGCCGTGGGAACGATGCATCCGTGGTGGATGGCCCGTGCTCGGAAACTCGGAACGCACTGTACGCGACGCGCCGGACGCACACAGGCGGAGCGTCATCCGGCCCGTCGTTTTGCGCGCCGTGGGACCCCGGCTTTAGGATTTATTATGTGGTTAGACGAACCAATTTAGTGTATGGCTAGATCTTCATTTCCGACTTCATAAAAGAACAAGATTCTTTTAATCATGCATTTTTAGGGTTCTGTACCCAAAGGGTAAAAACGGGACCCTATTACTAAGACTCCGCTGTCCGTCTGTAAATTTGTCACAGGGCTGTATCTCATGAACCGTAATAGCTGGGTAGTTGAAATTTTCACAGATGATGTATTTCTATTGCCGGTATAACAACAAATACTAAAAACAGAATAAAAAAATATTGAAGTGGAGCTCCCATACAATAAACGTGTTTTTTTTTTGCTGTTTTTTATAGAAACGGTACGGAATCCTTTGTGCGCGAGTCCGACTCGCCCTTGGCCGGTTTGTAATGTTATTTTCTTTGTTACCTCAGTCATTAAAATATTTTTTTTGTTTGAGTGGATATACTTCCCATTTTGGTAATATTCAAATCTAAGAGTGAAAAAATAGCGGGTTAAATTTTGTATTAGACCTATAAAAACATGAAATCGGTTTTGTTTTTAGTTTTTTAAACGTAACTGTCAATGAAAATAAAAAAGAAATACATTATAATTTATAATACGATCACGACTTTAATCCCCTATTAGTACCGTACCATTTTCTCAGATTTCATAAATAAAATAAATATTCATGTGACGTCTTCAGGCACTTATCTCCTTGAATTATGCCATAAAGGGTAGTCAGAGGGACGTCCAAACATTACATTAGGTATATGCCCACATTTAATAGCACTGTCCAATCAATATTTAATCAGTCATATAAACAAAACAAATATTTTAACTTGTTTGTAAAACTATTAGGTCATGGATTTGATAAGTACCTTATCTTACAAATCAAGTTCTATAATATGTACGAATATTATTTCTAGGGTCATAGACCCGGTTGTGGCCCCGGCTTTGGGCATTTTCAATTTTGGCAGTCAAAGAGCATAGCAAAAATTGCTATAATTTGTTTAAAATCTATAGTTAATACAATTCTTTGTCTATGGTCCGTTTTGTGACAGCTGTGATGCGTTATACCTCTAGATTTGATTGACCACAACTAATGATTTCTCGTTTTGTCTATTTAAATATAAATAATTAATAAATAAACATCTCCTGTTACAAAACCTTTAACCTAAGAGATAGATAAATACCCTATTCTATTGTTTAAAAATCGTGATTTTAATATTTTTTATAAATATAAATCGTTTATTTAAAAATAAAAATGTTGTTAAAATGCCTACAACCAGCGCTCTCACCCTATATTGAACTTAAAATAGATAAAACACAACTTGACCCAATAAATAAATCTATGCGAAAATTGCAGACTTTATCTTAAATGACCCAAGCATTGAAAACTAAAATATTACATTTACATTATAGCAATTTTCGTCATGATTATTTTTTTTTAATTATCGTTTATGCTACTCGCTGATAATGTAGCTTTAGATAAGTGAAATAATTGTTAAAATTGGTCTAGTAGTTTTTTAGTTAATTCATTACAAACAAATCCTTTTATTTTCAATTTATTTTATCATTATATTATAATATTAGTGTCGATGTAGATATGTAAACAAAAAATAAAAAACACACCGTCCTATTTTCCCCAACATCCTCTTTCCTTTATGGACATAGTTTAGTAAGTTCATACAGAGATGGCGCCTCTAGTAGTCTTAAAAAGAGGTTGTAGTCTTGACCTAATAAATAAGTTTTACGTCAATTTGCAACCATTTACGGTTACAGCTCGGTCGGTAGTAGCTCTGCTTTCTGCGCTGATGTAGGTTCGATTCCCAGGGCAAACATTTGTGTGATGTACATAGAGATGTTTCTTCTGTGTCTGTGTTTTGTTACTAAATAAAAGTTTATCAGTTTTTTGGTTTCCATAGTACAAGCTTTGCTTAGTTTAAGCTAGATGGCGCTGTGTGAAATGTCCACTAACTTTTATTTATTTACTAGCTGACCCGTGCCCGCTTCGCTGTGCGTAAGACATTTCTAATACCATCGTTGACTTTTTTGTAGACGTTTTTAAGGTGTACAATACTGTAGTACATTATTTTGATATATCTCGTGGGGTTCAGCCAGCATTTGCAATGTAAGCGCAAAAAAATGTGTTTATTTACGACATCACATTAGAAACCTCTAAAATTATCAGTGTTTCTCTACTATATTATGCATGTATTATACATATAAACCTTCCTCTTGAATCACTCTATTCATTAAAAAAAACCGCATCAAAATCCGTTGTGTAGTTTTAAAGATATAAGCAAACATACATACATACATATTACATACAGACGCGGGAAGCAGAAAGCGACTTTGCTTTATACTATGTAGTGATTTTCTTAAAAGCCGTGTTGGCCAAGTGGGAGGGACGACTTTCAATCTGAAATTCGTGGGTTTTTCTGTTCGTGAAAATGATATGTTCATCAAAACACATGCTCAAAACGGTGAAGGAAAACATCGTGAGTAAACCAGTTATATTCTTATAGCATTATTGTATATGTATTGTACATGTTATATTATTCATATATATAGTTAGAATATAATGATTGGACGTGCCTCTGACTACCCGCACTAGACATCTTCAGAGGATCTAAACGTCTAGAGATCTGAGAGAATGTCTACCGTTTTATGTAATAGATTTTTTCTGTAGGACGCCATAAATAAATATATTTCTGATATTTCGAGACAATTCAGATGCTCTTCATCATGAGCATTGCCCGCGACCGCGATCAACGGTAGATCGGTGAATACTATTGTCTCGAAACGTCCGCAATTAAATACAAGGTAAAACGTAGTTATTAGTTATTATTATTATTATTAGTTATTATTAGCCGTATTTCTAGTTAAAATGATTAACAACCACGATAGTATTAATTAAATTAAAACTAATTTAAATAAAAACTGGCCAAGAGCGGGTTGGACTCGCACACGAAGGGTTCCGTACCACTATCTATAAAAACGGCAAAAAATCACGCTTGCTGTATAGGAGATCCACATAAATATTTGTTTTATTTTGTTTTTAGTATTTGCTGTTATAGCGGCAACAGAAATGCAAAAATCTGTGAAAATTTCAACTGTCTAGCTATCACGGTTCATTAGATACAGCCCTGTGACAGACGGACAGCGAAGTCTTAGTAATAGGGACCCGTTTTTACCCATTGGGTACGGAGCCCTAAAAAAGTATTCATGCATTCTATCAGTAATTGGGTTTCCATATTAGAAGCTTCGCTTATATTGGGGCTAGATTTATGTGTAAAATTTTCCAATATCATATTTTTTTAGTAGTCCCTTTTATCTAACTACTTTCCTAACCGACGGTTATAGTAATCACTGGTTAATTGTTGGTGTACAACGGTTTTAATTAGTGTCTTAGCCAACTATTAGAAATACTAAATGCTATGTTTTTTCCCACGTATCTACATAGTTAAGAAAACCTAACACAATGAACACAAATTGAAATCTACCATTGTTAAGCCATTGTTTTTATGCGCAAGTACGTAGGGTAAGAGCGCTGGTTGTGGGCACTTTAACTACATCTATACATATAATAAAAATGTAGAAGAGTTCAATTCTGTACATTGAATAAAAACTAAAAAAAATACTCCTAGGGGTCTTCATACAAGTAACACAAGCCAAAAAACACAATTTTGGAATTTTTGTCTGTCTGTATGTCTGTCTGTTGTCTGGCTTTCACGCAAAAACTACTGGACGGATTTTGATGAAACTTACCAGTTTTAAATTAAAAGGATCACGACTGTAATCCACAAGTACCTACGGTAGACATCCTCTCAGATCTCTAAGCGCTTAGATCCTTTAAATATGTTAGTGGGAGTCAGAGGCACGTCCATATTTAGTAAATGCCCACATTTTGCAGTAGCTAGCATTCCATACGTGACAGGTTGCAAGCCCATCGCCGCTTATAAGAATACTAACTGGTTTCCTTGCGATATTTTCCTTCACCGTTATAAGCACGTGTTTTGATGCGCATATCATTTTCACGAACAGAAAAACCCACGACTTTTAGATTGAAAGTCGTGGTCCCTCCCACTCGGCTCACACTGCTTTTTTTTTCTCTTTAACAATTTAATTTTTTAAATAAACGGTTTATATTGAAAACATGATTAAAACGACGTTTTTTAAAAAACATAGAATAGAGTATTTATCTATCTCTTAGTTTAAGCAAAAGTTTTGTAACAGGCGATATTAATTTATTGATGATTCATATTAAAAAAGACAATACGGGAAATATTTAGTTGTGGTCATTTAAATCTAGAGGTATAACGCATCACAACTGTCACTAATCAAAACTGACTATAGAAAAAAAAATTATTATCTATAAATTTTAAACATGTTTGTTTGCTATGCTTAGTTATTGTCTGCCAAAATTGAAAATGCCCAAAGCCGGGGCACCACAACCGGGTCTATGACCCTATGTAGGTAGGTATATGTGCGATAAAAGATGAACACCTGTGCCAGAAGTAGGTTGGCACACTTTTCCGTTTTGTTTTTAAGCAAGTGTTCAGCAAAACATGCAAACTAGCTATCGCAAGCGACTTCGCTCGCAAAGTTAGGTACCTTGCGAGCGAGTTGCCTATATAAATAGTACCATGGTTATTGTAACATAGCCGAAACGTCGGGAAAGTAAATTAAAGGTAATTACGTAATAAAGACCCGTGTCAAAATCTATAGTTATGTCTACTAATCACGATAGTTTGAAAAATAATAGTACCTATCTAAAGTTTTAAATACATTAAAGGTCGTAGTTTTTAGGGTTCCGTACCCAAAGGGTAAAAACGGGACCCTATTATTGAGACTTTGCTGTTTTTCTGTCTTCACCAGGCTGTATCTCATGAACCGTGATAGCTAGACAGTTGATCAGTTGCCGCTATAACAACAAATACTAAAAACAGAATAAAATAAATATTTAAATGGGGCTCCCATACAACAACCGTGTTTTTTTTGCCGTTTTTTATAGATAACAGTACGAAACCATTCGTGCGCGAGTCCGACTCGCACTTGGCCGGGTTTATTATATATATCGTTAGATAATCATACTAGCTACATAAATAATAAAACAGTTTCTTTTTAAGTTTAATGGTTTTCGAGGTAATGCAGTTTTATCACTTATCCGGGTAGGCTCAGCCCATACAAAAAACCAAACATTTTACATATCACCATAATCGCATTGAAAAGAACTGTCAGTGCCGTATATTAGTTAGCCCGCTAAAACCAGCGACTTTGGAACTTTTTTACTTGAGTCAAAGTTACGCAAAAAAGCATCGCTTGAGTGAACTGATCGCTATTGATGGTGATTCTGTTTGAAGGTGACGTTATCTACTACTATAAAGAGATTTTTTTGTGTTTGTTTGTAATGAATACATTTAAAAACTACTGGACTATTTTTAAAAATTATTTCACCTTCAAAAGCTTTATTATTAGCAATTAACATAGGCTACATTTTATTTTCAAAAAAATAAGAATTCCTCTCGAAAACATCTAGATAATAATGGTGGACATTTCACAGAGCGCCATCTAGCAAAGCTTGTAATATGGGAACTGGTTAACTGAAAAATATTAACACATTTTTTTTAAATACATAATTAAATTATGATACATCATTACACCCGGACACAGAAAAAATAATGTTCATTACACAAACTTTAATGTTTGCCCTGTTTGGGGATTGAACCTAACAAGCCAACTAATTCAACCATTACTCCAATGATATTTTTTTTCCATAAACCTTCATAATAATAAAAAACAACCGAATTAAATCATTTAAGTAGAACATTTTTTGTAATTACAAAAAAAACAACCTTCCGAACAAACGATTGTTTAAATGATTGCACTACTGATTTTATTCTAAAATTGGCCAAGTCTACAGTCGTTGTGGTCATAATTGAAGGCTGGCAATGTCAATGGTAAACTCATTTTGCATTAGCTGCGGTGGGCTTGCAACCTGTCACGAAATGTTAACTAGTGAAAAAAGTGGGCATGTAACACATTCAAATGGCATTCAATTCAATAAAATCACAAGGATCACTTTGAAACGTCTTAGGAGCTAGGTGAAGCTACGCCTGTTCGCGACCAAGCCTAGAAGAATCAGGCAACAAACACGGCTTGGAGACCTTTTTAATGATCCATTCCTTAATGCTATGTAGAGCTACTGCGTGGAGCCGTAAGAATAAGGTGAATGTTTTGACGTGCCTCTGACCCCCTTTAGACATCTTGCAGGATCTAAACGCCTGAAGATTTGAGAGGATGTCTACCGTACTTGGAGATTACAGTCGTGACCCTACATTATTTAATTAGGTACTAATTTAAATCAGATTATTCTAGTCTATAGGTTCTGAATTTTTCTACTAGCTATCGCCCGCGGCTTCTTTTAATAAAACATATCTATCACTATCACTACATAGTATAAAGTAAAGTCGCTTCCCGCTTCCCGCGTCTGTATGTATGTCTGTATGTATGCTTATATCTTTAAAACTACACAACGGATTTTGATGCGGTTTTTTTTAATAGATAGAGTGATTCAGGAGGAAGGTTTATATGTATTTAACCCGTGCGAAGCCGGGGCGGGTCGCTAGTATTATATAAAAATCAATGCCACTTTTCGTTGTAATTTTATAACTCAAGATCGGGCTCACCTATCCAAACCAAATGTTTAGGCATTGTTTGGACTATTTAGTAGATGGTTTATGAGAAGTTTGCACAAAATCGGTAGAGCAGCTTCATTTATCACATTTTTTGTAACAAATAAATTCAATAAATGGCGGATCATTTTGTAAATGGGGATTTTGCTGTCAAATTGAACCTTTTTAAAACGGAACGGGAACGGGAAATTAACACACTAAAGCGATACGAAGTTCGCCGGGTTAGCTAGTCTTTTATATTATTCTACTAGCGACCCGCCCCGGCTTCGCACAGAATGTCTTTGTATACTCGTTAACAGCATTTAAAATTTAAAAAAAAAGTCACGCTGAGAAGCACGTTTTTATTAAGTTTGTTTTTTTTAAATTATAAATCTTAAAATTATCAGTGGTTCTCTAATATATTAAGCATGTTATTATACATATAAACCTTCCTCCTAAATCACTCTATCTATTAAAAAAAACCGCATCAAAATCCGTTGTGTAGTTTTAAAGATATAAGCAAACATACATACATACATACATACATACGCGGGAAGCGGAAAGCGACTTTGCTTTATACTATGTAGTGATAGTGATGTAGGTATAAATAGCATAGAATAGTGTAGATGTAAGTAGGTAAAAAAACCTTGATTGTTTTAGAGCTTCCTAGGTATACTACTATATACTTGCAGATTTCAAAAAACAGATAATAGAAGTCAAATTGGCAATAAAAATGCAATTAAAATTATGTTGATTTAATTGCACATTATTATTGTATTTAGTTTCGTGACTTGTGCATTCGTGACTATTAAAACTGATGTCACACGAATATAGACGGTGTCTTTTTACAAGCTTTTATTTAACTTGCAATGTATGTATGTAACTATGTTTGTTAAGGTGGAATCTTGCAACTCGATTTTGAAGCAGTTACCCCTAACCAATTGAGCTGAATTTTTGCATACTTATGTAACTTTGGTGACAATGCAATAATATGGTGACAGCGATATGATGATAAAGTCAGGAGCTGTCGATTGAGTCGATTGAGTAAAAAAAAACTTTGCATTCTTGTCAAGTTCCGATGACAATGTTATATTATGTGACAAGTTATAGCACGCTGGTGTTCGATGGTTTGAATGATTTTACAAAAGCTTGTCATAGAAAAAATTATTTATCTAAATAATAATAAAGTTTAAAAAACGAAAGAGAAACTAACGAAAATGTATCGTTCAATAGAAAAGTCAAGGGACGATGTTAGTAGGTCATACATAACAAAATATACATGTCGAATTGAGAACCCTTCTTTCGTCAGCAAAAAAGTGGACTAAGTACCTACTTATGTATGATATAAATCCGAAAGTTTGTGAGGATGTTTAGATGTTTGTGACATAAGCTGTGTCCTAAAGAGGGTAGTCAGAGGCACGTCTAAACATTTGGCTTATGCCTACATTATAATAACTTGCTAAAGATAAGTTTTTTAAATGACAACGCGAAGTTTCTTTAAAATGTCAAGGATATGTGGCGATTGTACTAATGTTTATTAAACATACTTATACCTACTTATAAGTTGGTCACTAAACACATTGGTGACATTTATAAACCGATGAAAAAAATAGAAGAAATACCTAGAGTAGAAAAAAAACCGGCCAAGAGCGAGTCGGACCCTAACAGAAATACATAATCTGTAAAAATTTCAACTGTCTAGCTATCACGGTTCATGAAATACAGCCCTGTGACAGATACACAGATGGACAGACGGACAGCGAAGTCTTAGTAATAGGGCCCGTTTTTACCCTTTGGGTACGGAACCCTAAAAAGAGGACTTGCCTCACAGCTCAGTTGGTAGTAACTCTGTCCACACACCTAGGACAAACATTTGTGTGATGAACATTAATGTTTGTTCTATGTGTGTTATGTATCATATGTATATATTTACATAAAAAAAGGTATATAAGTATTCTATCCGTTATTCGGTTTCCATACAGACTTTGCTTAGTTTGGGGCGATTTGTGAAATGTCCTCCAATATTTATTTATTTAAATAAAAACATCATCCTTTACTATAATGTTTTGTTTCGACGATACGTCAAATTTTGACAATAAGCAAAGTGACGTGTCAGCACGCGTTCCTAATTTAAATCCCTTGCTTCTGATTGGTGGATTCACTTACTAGCAAGAGGGGATGCCCCGCCTTCAAAGTAACTATGATAATATTAGATCGAAGAATCAATGTTACTAAGGTTTTTCGTGGTTAAAAGTGAAACTATGAAATCTAATGGTAATCGACATGCTAGCTTTGTTTAATGTTGATCAAATGAAGAAGGTCCTGACCCCAGGGCGTCTTACACACAAGGATAAACATTGGCGGACTTTACACACAATGACATCTAGCCCCAAACTAAGCAAAGCTTGTACTATGGAAACCAGATAACTGATAGAATACTTATAATATATTTTTTAAATACATACTTATTATACATAGTAACACCCAGATAAAGAACAAACATCTATGTTCATCACACAAATGTTTGCCCTGGGTTGGAATTGAACCCACAACCTACAGCACAGAAGGCAGAGTTACTACCAACTGAGCTGTGCTTCAAAGGGGTCCTTAAGCTACCTTAGGCATGAGGGCTTTAGAAATGTAATGTTTGGACGTGCCTCTGACGTGCCCTTTAGACATATTCAAGGATCTAAGGGGTCACCTTAAGCACAAGGCGCTCTAGAAATGTAATTTTGGACGTGTCTCTGACTATCCTGATAAGACATCTTCAGAGATCTGAGCGCCTGGAGTTCTGAGATGTCTACCGTACTGGGATTACAGTCGTGATCCTATTTATTTGAATAAAATAAAAAAATAGGATCATGACTGTAATCCCCAAGTACGGTAGACATCCTCTCTGATCTCCAGATGCTTATGAAGATGCCTAAAGGGGGTAGTGGTGGGTTATGTTCAAGTATAGCGTTTGGACGTGCCTCTGACTAGACATCTTCAAGGATTTGAGCACCTGGATGTCTGAGGTTTCAAACGCACTTAGGGATTACAGTCGTGATCCTATTTAAATGTTCACCATAATCAAAAATACATTAAAAAAAAAACAGGAAACAAAAACTAATAACAAAAATAGTGTAACAATGGACGGCCTTAAATCTCTTCCAGGCTATTAGATTGAATACCCGAGTACGGTAGACATCCTCTCAAATCTCCAGTCGCTCAGATGCTTGGACGTGACTAAAGGGGGTAGCAAAAGAGGGTAGTTGTGCCCAAAACAGTCCTTGAGTCAAAATGTAGCGTTTGGGCTTGCCTCTGACTACTCTGGTTAGAATCTTCAAAGATCTGAGCGCATGGAGATCTGAGAGGATGTCTACCGTACTTGGGACTTACAGTTGTAATCTTATCTATAATATCACTATCACTACATAGTATAAAGCAAAGTCGCTTTCCGCTTCCCGCGTCTGTATGTATGTATGTATGTTTGCTTATATCTTTAAAACTACACAACGGATTATGATGCGGTTTTTTTAATAGATAGAGTGATTCAGGAGGAAGGTTTATATGTATAATAACATGCTACCCGTGCGAAGCCGGGGCGAGTCGCTAGTTGTATATAAAAATCAATTGCTGTTCGTTAGTCTCGCTAAAACTCGAGAACGGCTGAACGGATTTATCTTATCTTGGTCTTGAAATGTTCGTGGAGGTCTAGGGAAGGTTTAAGAGGTGAGAAAAATTCGAATAATTGCTGGAAAAACCCTAAAAACAGCCCTTTTCTTTTTCTCATACAAAGTTTTATATCTAAAAACTTAGAGTCAATTTGAGCTGGGGCTTGAAACGGGAACGGGAACTTCAAACAACATTTGTCAATTGCGATACGAAGTTCGCCGGGTCAACTTGTTTATTACATAAATAACATTACGTTAATTCAGCCTAGTCGACCTTATCCACAGATGAAATCTATTATGACGTCATTACAAACGTTGAGGAAAGCTAAACTCGCTTCAAGGTTCACGCCAAGCATCGAACCAACAACCCTTGGTTACCACGCTTGCCACCCACCATGACTTTGCAGACAACATTTTCTATACTAGCTACTGCCCGCGGCTTCGCTGTACCTGCATTAAAATTACGTTTAAAAAAGTACAACCGAATTGAGAAACTCCTCCTTTTTTTAGCGCTTAGATCCTTTAAAAATGTCTAGTGGGGGTAGTCAGAGGCACGTACAAACATTATATTTGGCTAGTAGTTAGCATTCCATACGTGGCAGGTTGCAAGCCCATCCGCCTCTTATAAGAATACAAACTGGTTTCCTCGCGATGTTTTCCAATTTTCGAACAGAAAAATCTATTGATGCACGTCAGGATTCGAACCCAAGACCTTCAAAATGAAAGTCGAGTTACCTCCCACTCGGCCAGCACTGCTTTTTTTAAGGTGATGTGTGAGATGTTTGGTTTTTGTATGGGCTGAGTCTACCCGAATAAGACGGAAAAAGTGATAAAACTGCATTATCATAAAAACCATTCAACTTAAAAAGAAACTGTCTGTAATTTACTTAGCTAATATGATTATCTAAAGAATTATATAAAAATAAACTGTTTAGCTATCACTACATAGTATAAAGCAAAGTCGCTTTCCGCTTCCCGCGTCTGTATGTCTGTATGTATGTTTGCTTATATCTTTAAAACTACACAACGGATTTTGATGCGGTTTTTTTTAATAGATAGAGTGATTCAGGAGGAATGTTTATATGTATAATAACATGCTACCCGTGCGAAGCCGGGGCGGGTCGCTAGTTTATTCATAATTTTGAAACTAGTGTTTTTGAAGAGCTAACTTTGGAAAATAAATCTATCGAGGAAAGTTTCACCAATCGTGTTTCTGTCTATAATTCATCTAGATTATATCCTTGAGTTATCTCTGTCATAAAAACAAAACTGTATGTTTTGCGTTTATTTAGAAAAAACCATTCTGCATTCATCAAAAACATTTATTACTCGTCTAATTTTAATATATTTTGGTGATAATCGATCAAGATGCATACTCTGATCACCCTTTCAGTTTTCAGGAGTTAAAACACCCTGTATAGCTGGTACGGTCATATAGCGGTCATAGCACAGTCATGGTATGTCACGGGTACTGGGTTGACACCTTGTATAGTAAAATTGATCCATTTACTTTGAATAGGGGTCTATAAATAATTAATCACGCAAACGGATCCATGGCTATCAACGGGTCATGAGAATGACCGTTCAACGTGTGATACATCGTTTAAAATAATAATTACTTTTAAAAACTAATAAGATAAGGTTTTGACCAATCAAAAAGTCAAGAGATGATAGTTTTGGGTTCCGTACACAAGAGGTAAAAACGGGACCCTATTACTAAGACTCCGCTGTCCGTTTGTCTGTCACACGGCTGTATCTCATGAACCGTGATAGCTAGACAGTTGAAATTTTCACAGATGATGTATTTCTGTTGCCGCTATAACAACAAACACTAAAAACAGATTGAAATAAATATTTAAGTTGGGCTCCCATACAACATACGTGATTTTTTTGCCGTTTTTATATATAACTAGTGACCCGCCCGGGCTTCGCACGGGTGCAATGCTGATACTAAATATACTACAGAATGTCTTTATATAAAACGTTTTTTTTTCACAGCTTTTTTGTCATTAGACAATTATTGATGATTTCTTTTTTTCGTTCGTGACGTTCGCGACCGGCCGAACTGCGCGTTTGACGCCTAGCTGCTAGGCCGGTCGCGAACGTTCGAGAATGTTCGTTTTACGAAGCTACTCGCTAGGTGACTCGCTAGCCTCTAGGTGCCAAGCAAGCCTCCTGCCTGTGCGTTCGCGTTTTTAATTAGGGATGACTGAGAGTGTTATAAACGTAAGAGTAGACAAATATAATCAGAAAGCTTCGAACTGTTAAGCTATCGGGAGTTACACGTGTTATTGTGAGTCAACCATAAAAGATAGACATATGCTGTCGAGGAATATTTTTTATATAATTTTAAGGAGAACATTTCCGTCATACATGAATTCTGTGTAGCTTTAACCATTAAGGTTGCACACGCGACGGAAGCTTAAAAAATGGAGTAACTTCTCCCGTTTTCCCAACATTTTCCTTCACTGCTCTGCTCCTATTGATTGCAGCGTGATAAAAAGTATACTATAACCAGCTCAGGAGTATGAAAAATAATTGTACCAAGTTTCGTTAAAATCCGTCGAGTAGTTTTTGTTTCTATAACGGTTATACAGACAGACAGACAAAAATTTTACTGATTGCATTTTTGGCATCAGTATCGATCCCTAATCACCCCCTGATAGTTATTTTGGAAATATATTTCATGTACAGAATTGACCTCTCTACAGATTTATTATAAGTATAGATAATACGGAACCCTTCGTGCGCGAGTCCGACTCGCACATGGTCGGTTTTCATTTAAGCTTTATGAAGGAACTGTTAGTCCTAATTTAAATGGTGTATTTTCTACACAAAGAAAAAAACATCTAAATCGGATCACCAGGTAAAAAGATTTTGACTAAAATATACGTTGACATTACATGAAAATAAGTTTTAGAACTGTCACTTCGAAGGTACGCTAATTTAGACTTTAGCGTGAAAGGAATAAGATAGCATTTTGCTCAATTTTGGTCAGTTTGTTAACAGAATTGCCACAATTGTTTACCAAAATCCCATTATAGACACAGTCATTACAGTAAACGCTAGAGGTTGTACTGCTCACCCCTCGAATATTGAAGGTAGCTACCGTGTGAACAAACATGTATGCACTTATTTACCTACATCATTCTTCATGACTTTAGTTTTGACAATTCTTTTGACAGCTCCGACGACACAGGTGATTTTTACAAGCTTATAATTAACTTGCACTTTTTGTATGTTGGTAAGTTGCCCGCCAAAACTTACAAACCATTTTTTCGACCATTTGTTGGTATCTGATTGAGCTAAAACATTGCATACACCTTTAGTTCTGGTGGCAATACAATAATATGGTGACAGCGAGCTGATCTGATGATGAAGTCAAAAGCTTTTCAACGGACACTTACAACGGAACTCCTTAGTAATAAGTAAATTGTTCCGATAGAGTAAAAACTTTACATACCTGTCAAGTTCTAATGACAATGTTATATTATGCTGCTCTGATTTCTAGATCGAAGGAGGATTTTACGAAAGCTTGTCTTGAAAAATATTGTAAAGGACCCGCCCCGGCTTCGCACGGGTTTAATACATATAAACCTTCATCCTGAATCACTCTATATATAAAAAAAAACCGCATCAAAATCCGTTGTGTAGTTTTAAAGATTTAAGCATACATACAGACGCGGGAAGCGGGAAGCGACTTTGCTTTATACTATGTAGTGATTTAGGCTCTACCAAGAGCTGTGAGAACAAACATACTCCTAACCTACTTCCTACTAATATTTTAAATCCGAAAGTTTGTGGGGATGTTTGGATGTTTGTGCCTCAATTACACCCAAACGACCAAGCTATTTTGATGAAACTTAGAATATCATAGCTTATGTCTATACTATATAGAACACTTTTTATCCAGGGACCTAATGAGCTAAGCCGCGAGCAGAAGCTAGTAAATTTATACTAAGAAAACAAATCTTTAGCATTAGGTATGTCTGTAAGTTATCCTTCTCACAAAACAACAAAATCTAACAACTGAATCTAAAAATAAATTTAACATTAAACGCAAATAAAAATGCATTTGCATACAGAAAAAAACTTGTTTTATTCTGATTTCCATACAGAAGATTTCAACGCGCTCCGCTAATGACGATATTACTTGTCAAAGTCATGTCAAAGTCAAAAGGAATTTCATTAAAATCACAAGGATCACTTTGAAACGTGTTAGGAGCTAGGTGAAGCTACGCCTGTTCCTCGCGACCATTGTCTAGAAGAATCAGGCAACTAACACGGCGCGTTTTTTCGATAAAATTATTTTACAAATTCGCATTAACATACGCGCATAACTCTATAATGACTGCACTAAATTGGATAATTCTTTTTTTATTGTGTTCGTTAATATACAAGGTTTGTTACAAAAAAAAACTAAATTCACCGGAAATTGTTTTAGAAAACTAATGTGTTTTATTAAATGAGGTTATTAAAATTTGAAAGGACGTCTTTCGGGACAGCTAGTCTTCTATCATCATCTAATATAAAAAATCTCGTGTCATGTTTGTAGTCGCATTTCTCCGAAACGGCTGTACCGATTTTTATGTTTTTTAAATGTATATTTAATTTTAGTAGGTATGAGAATAGGTCGTAAAGTATATTTCACACCGCTTTTTGGAAAATCAAGCATAAAGTTTGAAAAAAACTAAAAGTGTTTTTTAATGGGATTATTTAAATTTGACAGGACGTGTTCATGTAACAAAAAAATTATAGGCCCCAAGCCGTGTTTGTTGCCTGATTCTTCAAAGCTTGGTCGAATAGGCGTAGATTCACCTAGCTCCTAAGACGTTCCAAAGTGATCATTGTGATTTTATTTAAATAAATGTTTTTTGAATTTGAATATGAATTTGAATTTGTGTCGTGACAGCTAGTTTTAATATATTTTCCACCTTGCATTAGATACTCTACCGTTTGAAGCAATGAAGCGTGGTATGGGTTCTATGGGTAATTTTTTAGGGTTCCGTCAGGTGGCACCAATGGACTGTGACGTGGTTCCAGCTGCTATATATAGTTATATATCCCTTTTATTATCAAGAATAAATAAATATATTAGTAGAAAGAATGAAGAACGATTGCAAAAACAGATATTTAAGACAAGTGGAAGAGGAAGACCTTGGCGTATTTTCTTGGACCAAATCGATGATGTTTTAAAAGTACGGTAGACTAGACATGTAGACATCCTCTCAGATCACCAGGCCCTTAGATCCTAGTTGGTAGTAACTCTGCCTTTAGGTAAATTTTTGATATCATAGGTTACATTATTGCAATTTTCGTGGGGATTTCTATTGTTTCTTCTACCGTAAAAAGTTGTGAGATCCATGTTATACCAAGTCGGTTAATTTATTCAGTTCCTACTTTAAGGGTCCTTCTGTCTTAAGTTTTTACGTAAAGGTTAGCTAATTAGATCCTAGTTTGTAGTAACTCTGCCTTCTGCGCTTTAGGTAAATTTTTGATATCTTAGGATACATTACTGCAATTATCGTGGGGATTTCTATTGTTTTTGATAATAAAATATAGCTTATCTTACTCGCTGATAATGTAGCTTTTGATATGTAAAGGAATTTTCAAAATTGGTTCATTGATATTTTAGTTTATCCATTACAAACAAATGTACAATTTTTACCTCTCGTAGATAGTATAGGTGAGTGTTAGGTTTGGTTAAGGCCGAAGAATTTCCACCTTTCTCTGGCAAAAAGCATATTTCTAATACCTTCTTAGTTTAGGGAGGTCTTTCCTACCTTTAAAGCCAAGTAGAATGTTTTTTATTTTTATAAATCATTGTTTATTTAAAGAGGTTTTATTCTACATCGACTTTGTTTACAACCACAACTCGTATAGAGGTAACTATGTACATTAAAACAGACAGACATTGTCCTGTCAAATTTCAATAATCCCACATAAAAAAACACTTTTAGTTTTTCTAGAACTTTTCGCTGTATTTTCCAAAAAGCGGTTCGAAATATACTTTACGACCTATTTTCTGACCTACCAAATATACACAAAAAATAACATGATTATCGGTCAAGCCATTTCGGAGAAGTTTGGTTACAAACACTGTGACACGAGAATTTTATATATATAAGATAAGATTGGTTCTATATGAACTTCCAAAAGCTTAAATAGACGCTATTGTCATTAGTATTAAAATTACCATAATTATTTTGATCCTATCATATCGAACTAAATCAAAATTCAAAACTTAATGCTCGCAAAACATAATTTCTCATGTCCAACCCATCCCTATTCAAATTAGAACAACCTACGAATTGTTTTGATTGGTCGAGAGTTTTCCCTACAATTTTCCACGTACGTGAAAAGTGAAATACAGCTGTCTCTTTCTGTCACGCGATCCGTTCCGTTCGCTGGCTCTCTCGCACGAGGGTTGAAATAAAACTCATTCTACGCCAGTGTCTTCGAAGTTCAATCTATTGGCGGACGTTCGGACGACATTATTTTTAAACAAAAACGGCCAGTGTTTTTATTTCGAACAATAATCGATTGAATTTGATCGATAGTGATTTAAAACAATAAAATCGATTCGGACTAAATTAGTTACACCATCGTTTTACGGTCTATCGAACATACTAAATGATTGCTAATTTTAAAGTGAAAAGCATGAATTATTGAAAGAAAAACATAGTTTTTCTGTTTTCCCGCGATGTGTCATTTCGGTTTCGTTTTGGATGTGACGTAAATCGGTGTTTTTTTGAAAATGATAAGGGACTGAGTGAAAATGGAATACTGGATGGAGGACCCTGCTCACGATAATAGTGGGAGGACTGTGAATCGAATTCAAAGGAATCAAGGTACATATTTGTTCAAAATTCCGAAAAATATTAGTTTTTTTTTCCCGATTCTCTTGATAATTTTTTGTAGCCATAGGTAAACCAATTTCTTTTAAACTCATTTTATTATACTTTTTGTTAATAATTCAGCCTATTTTTAGTGTAAATATATATAATTATAAGCAATACTCGTAAAGTTTGTTTGTTTGTGACTCAATCACGTCTAAACGACTAAACGGATTTGGATTAAACTTGAAAAAAATAGCCTGTCTTGGAATATTCAAATTCAGATTCAAATTCAAAAATCATTTATTTCAATAAAATCACAAGGATCACTTTGAAACGTCTTAGGAACTAGGTGAAGCTACGCCGATTCCACGCGACCAAGCCTAGAAGAATCAGGCAACAAACACGGCTTGGGGTCTACCTTTTTTTTAATGATCCTTTTCTTAAAGCTATGTAGAGCTCCAGTGTGATGCCAATCGAACAAGGTGAAGGCTCAAACAAGAATAATTATTAAAAGTACTACTCAAGTACGTCAACAATAAAAAATAATAATAATAACAATAACTAAAGAGCCTCCGCACAAATTCAAAAAGCAGCACACGCTACACTTGATTTAGAAATAAAACTTAAAGATAAAATAACTATTTGCTTAAAAATAATTAAAGTAGACAAATGTTACACAAAATTAAGTACCTAAATTAATATTTAGCTCGAGTGGCAGAGCGACATCAGGCCACGAGGATTTATCATTTATATAATCATCTACAGTATAATACGCTTTGTTTATAAGATTATTCTTAATGTAGGCTATAAATCTTCTAACGGGAAGTTTTGTTGCGTTTTCTTCCGAATAGCTTATAGGACACTTTTTATCCTGGTACCAAGTGAGCGAAGCCACGGGTGGGAGCTAGTTAGTTGAATGAAATCTAACAGTCAATAACTATAATAGTCGTGACAATATAATTACGTTTCATAAATAAAAAGAAAATCGACGAAAATGTTCCGACCAATCGGAAAGTCAAGGTACGATATTTGTTTTTTAAGTTTTATAAAGAAACTATTAGTCCTACATGAATATAATTTAAATGGAAGCAACTTGGAACTATTCTCTACACAATAAAATAAATATCATCGGAATCGGATCATCAGGTAAAAAGATATGCGCGGTCATACATAAAACAAAGCAACAAAAAAATTATAAATATATGTATTAAATTGAGAACCTCCATCGTCGGCTGAAAATTCCTTGTTCGTTTTAAAAAGTTCTAATTGACATTCTTAAAATTCCTAATTCAAATTTTGAAATTGGCACGTCCGAATTCCGATTTGGCGCGAACGCACACATCGTTCCAAACACCGGTTCATTGGCAAATGGAGCGTGTACGCAACGCACTTTCATTTGCAAATAAACAGCCAAGTGCGAAACTAATTAAGATTATAGGGTTCATACATGAAAATTATAAGTAAAATACGTATAAACGTTTTATAAATAATTAAAAATATAATAAACGTATACTTAATAACCCTTTTAAACATATTCAAGATCCTCTGAAGATCTGAAAGGATGTAGCGTACTTGGGAATTACAGTCGTAATATTATTTTTTTAAACTTATTTCAAATTCAAAAGGCATTTATTCCGATAAAATCACAAGGATCACTTTGAAATGGCTTAGGAGCCAGGTGAAGCTACGCCTGTTCCTCGCGACCAAGCTTAGAAGAATCAGCCAACAAACATGGCTTGGGGCCTATAATTTTATAAATGATTCTTTTATTAATGCTATTTTGAGCTCCATCCATTTCATTATAAACGCTTCACCGTTTTTGCATAACATACGGAAACCTATAAAATAGCAGGTTAAATACGAGTAGTAATCCAATTCTAATAGAACGTTGTCGCGTGTAGGTATATCGTTCATCAATGTCAATTTTTTTTATGTCATTTGTTTCGGGCGACCGTGATTTGCGAAGAATTTAAATGGCTATTTGTTTTTTTTTATCGACCCGATGCGGCTTAGCGCGTTCTAATTTATAGAACTGTCAAAAATAAAAGAAAGAAAATAAAATAAATTTCGCAGTGTAATTTATAGAACTGTCGAAAACAAAAATAAAATAAATATAGCCCCCAAACTTATCAAAGCTTGTATGGGTACAAGATAACTGATAGAATACTTATAGGTAGGTATACTTATTTTGTAAATACATACTTAGAATACAGTCATAATAACATTAAAATGGATATTTGTTTTTTTCTAAATTTATTACTAGAAAAAATTAGGGATCCCTGCTATAAATATATAATGCTATAAATACATTAATACACCCTTGCGACGGGGCGGCCTGCTAGTTTTTAGAGTTCCGTATCCAAAGGGTAAAAACGGGACCCTATTACTAAGACTTCGTTATCCGTTAGTCTGTCACAGAGCTGTCATGAACCGTGGTAGCTAGACAGTTATTTTTTTTACAGACGAGTATAATTCTGTTGCCGCTTTAACAAGAAATACTAAAAACAGAATAAAATAAATATCTAAGTGAGGCTCCTATACAACAAACGTGTTTTTTTATTGCCGTTTTTTATAGTTAGTGGTACGGAACCCTTCGTGCGCGAGTCCGACTAGCATTGGGCCGGTTTTATTAATAAGTACATTTATTGCACTTATTAAACATCACTACATAGTATAAAACAAAGTCGCTTTTTCTGTCCCTATACCCCTATGTATGCCTTTAAAACTACGCAACGGATTTTGATGCGGTTTTTTTAATAGATAGAGTAATTCAAGAGGAAGGTTTATATGTATAATACATGCGTAATATAATAGAGAAACACTGATAATTTTAGAGGTTTCTAATGTGATGTCGTAAATAAACACATTTTTTGCGCTTACATTGCAAACGCTGGCTGAACCCCACGAGATATATCAAAATAATGTACTACAGTATTGTACACTTTAAAAACGTCTACAAAAAAGTCAACGATGGTATTAGAAATGTCTTACGCACAGCGAAGCGGGCACGGGTCAGCTAGTATAATTATAATACAAAACGGCGGAATTATTCTTTCGATTCGAATATGTTCATGTTTATACAAGACACACCTATAATAACTAATTCTGCACATAAAAAAATTATATCAAGAAATGTACGTAAATAATATGTGTTTATCTAGAAATTAGTTTGAAAGACTAGAAGGTCATTAATCTATTCTGTATCAAATTTCATCGAAACCAATACAGCCGTGACGTGACAGTTTGCGATGTGATTGTGAAACAAACAAACATTTTATAAACGTTAATAAGATTTTTGTTATGTTGCGATAAATACAAATTAATAAAACTAGTTAATGATCATGTTTTCCTCAATATTTGCAGAAGGTATAACATTACCTATACCTCGACTTTCATTTCGAAGTTCGAATCCCGGCGTGAATCAATGGTTATTCTAGTCGAAAAAATTATATGCGCATCAAAAACACGTGCTCAAAACGGTGAAGGAAAACATCGTGAGGAAACCAGTTAGTATTCTTATAAGCGGCGATGCGCTTGCAACTATTTTTTCACCCTTTAAATTGTTATTTTTTCCTTAATGGACCACGAGGGAAGCACCAGCTTTAAAATAAAAAAAGAATCTTTAAAATTAGTTCTCCTAGGCGAAAGCTCTGAAGAAACGAAAACAATAAAGTTTAGAAACTCCTTCTTTTTAGGGTTCCGTACCCAAAGGGTAAAAACGGAACCCTATTACTAAGACTTCGCTGTTCGTCAGTCCGCCAGACAAAAAATTACATATAATATGTTCTGAACGCAAAAAAAAAAAGACTTCGGGTGCTTTCTTTGCCAAGATATCAGGCGCGTGATCTCCACTCAATACCCCATTCTACCCCAACGGCCGTCGGCCAATTATGACAGCATCCAAAATTGAAAATCAGTTTCACGCTTGACCAACCCCAACGGTTCACACAATTACTGTAATTCAAAAATTAGGGGTAGTATTGCACTGCCCAGTCAACCGTGTGATTTGTCATTAATAGGGGTAAACATTAAACATAGGGGTAGCAGGTGCAATATTGAACATTGGTCGATTAATATACACGCACGCGACGTCTTTTTAACCTATGAAAAAACCGGCCAAGTGCGAGTCGGACTCGCGCACGAAGGTTTCCGTACCATTATCTATAAAAAACGGCAAAAAAATATGTTTGTTGTATGGGAGCCCCCACTTAAATATTTATTTTATTCAGTTTTTAAGATTTGTTGTTATAGCAGCAACAGAAATACATAATCTGTGAAAAATTCAACTTTCTAACTATCACGGTTCATAAGATGCAGCCCTGTGACAGACAGACGGACAGCGAAGTCTTAGTAATAGGGTCCCATAGTCTTCTCAAGCGCTTTTTATAACACACACAATAACTGTTATGAATAGTCATTATTAATCCAGATTGAGTGGCCTAAACGCTTAACATGAAGCTTTACGGAATAAATTACGAAGGCTTTTCGATTAGGTAAGCTGAAGTCTTAGTAATAGGGTCCCGTTTACCCTTTGGATACGGAACCCAAATAATAACACATTGCTTTCAAAATGTAAAGAGATTGTAGGTTAATCATATGTAATTGAATATACACTCTGGTTGTAGGTACCAGTCTCAGTCTTCACGGGAATGACATTATCAAAGTTCAATGCAGATCTAAACATAATTAACACAATAATCAGTCGGATGGAGTTACATACGCGTCATAATCGACGCCAAAGTAAAAATATCTCGATGATTTATTATTAACTTTTATCTGAAACCAACAACCAACCTCAACAAAAACATAGGTACCTAAATCACGCCTGTTTCTCGCAGAGACACGGCTTGCACGATACATACTTCTTTCGCTTCATACACTCTCATCACATTCCATATGCTCGTCGGTTTAAATTATTCTTGACCTGGCCTTTTTAGGGTTCCGTACCCAAAGGGTAAAAACGGGACCTTATTACTAAGACTTCGCTGTCCGTCTGTCTGTCACAGGGCTGCATCTCATGAACCGTGATAGCTAGACAGTTGAAATTTTCACAGATGATTTATTTTTGTTGCCGCTTTTACAACAAATACTAAAAACAGAATACAATAAATATTTAAGTGGGGTCTACCATACAACAAACGTGTTTTTTTGCCGTTTTTTATAGATGATGTACGGAACCCTTCGTGCGCTATTATTACGTAATTAGCTAACCTTTACGTAATAACTTAAGACATAAGGACCCTTAAAGTAGGGACTGAATAAGTTAACCGACCTGGTATTACATGGATCTCACAATTTTTTACGGTAGAAGAACTGAGTTGCGTTGCGAGTCTTGGCTTTTTTTACAAGTTATGTTTTTGATGGCATTATGTGTTCCGCCTTAAAGAACTATCTCCATGCCAAACGCTAAGCCTCATCAATGGGAATCTTTATGTACAAAATATACCAGCATTATTTCTCTCTCTCAATAAAAAAAATATATATATATATCTATCTATCTACTAGGAGTCCGCTCTGGCGTCCAACGGTTGTAACAATAATTTTATGGCGACACCTTAGGTTACATTATTGAAGTTTAAAAAAGGATCCCTAATTCTTTCTAGTAATAAATTTTGCCTATGTTACTCAGAGATAATGTAGCACTTTAATGGTGAAAGAATTTTTGAAATCGGTTCAGTAGTTTCTGAGTTTATTAGTTACAAACATACAAAAATAAAAAAATACAAGTCTTTCTTCATATTACTATGTAGATACGGGATCAGTTGCAAGATATACCTACGGGATCTTCTGTCGTGTTTGTCAGAGATATCGGCGTAAAAAACATGCACCATTGTTTTGATGTTTGTGGCTGTGACGTCACTGTGATTACCGAAACCCTATATTGCAGTTTCTGGGAATGAGAATCTCTCAAAACACGTAAACATCTGATGATAGGCTCGTAATAAGTTTGGTATTTTAGGACGTCATAGCAGGAAACTTCTGCTGATAAAGAAAATCGACGATGATATTTCATTCCAATGGAAACAGTCAAGGGATGTCCTCCCTTAGATTTTTAAGTTTTATGAAAGAACTATTAGTCCTATCATGAAAGCCGTGTTGGCCGAGTAGGAGGTACCTTGGACCTCGACGTTCGAATCCGGCGTGTATCAAAGGATTTTTCTGTTCGAAAAATTTACATGCGCATCAAAAACACGCGTTTACAACGGTGAAGGAAAACATCGTGAGGAAACCTGTTAGTGTTCTTATAAGCGGCGATGGGCTTGCAACCTGTCACGTATGGAATGCTAACTACTGCAAAATGTGGGCGTGTGCCAAATATAATGTTTGGACGTGCCTCTGACTACCCACTCTAGACATCTTTAAAGGATCTAAGCGTCTGGAGATCTGAGAGAATGTCTACCGTACTTGGGGATTACAGTCGTGATCCTATTTTATATATTTGTGAATAAATAAATTAAATTAAATGACACATAAAACTACGAGTGGGGTGTAGGGTCAAAGACCCGTGGGGCTATTTTGTAAAAACATGATTATCATGTTATGGTACTGAATGCCATAATACCTACGCTTTTTATGCTGTTTAGGCACCTATACCTACACTTCCAATACAATACCTACGCAGAAGCGTAGGTATAGGTGCATAAACTGTGCATAGTAACTATGAAAAGTGTACAGATTAGGTATTCTCTAACATTAGGTATTGCATTCAACATCATAACCTGATAATCATGTTTTTTTACAAAATAGCCCTGCAGGTTGTGGTCATTTTAAATTTTTGCAATCTAAGCATAGCAAACAAACTTGTTTATAATCGATAGTTAATACAATTTTTTGTCTATGGTCCGTTTTAATTAGTGACAGTTGTGATGCGTAATACCTGTAGACTTGATTGACCACAACTAAATATTTTTATAATTCACCTTATTCTATTGGCACCACACTGGAGCTCTACATTGCATTAAGGAAAGGATCATTAAAAAAAAAAGGTAGACCCCAAGCCGTGTTTGTTGCCTGATTCTTCTAGGCTTGGTCGCGTGGAATCGGCGTAGCTTCACCTAGTTCCTAAGACGTTTCAAAGTGATCCTTGTGGTTTTATTTAAATAAATGATTTTTGAATTTGAATTTCCCGTTTTGTCTATTTAAATATGAATAATTGATTAATAAATATCGCCTGTCACAAAACCTTTGCTTAACCTAAGAGATAAATTAACTCTTTTCTATGTTGTTTAAAAGTCGTCGTTTAATTCATTTTTTCAATCTAAACCGCTTATTTTAAAATGAATGCCCACAATGTTATTAAAATGCCCACAACCTAGTAGGTATTTGATTCTAGGTAAGACTTACATATGATTCAAAGTTTACATAAAATATTCCATGAATTCTTTATCAATTATTATCATATTATGTAGAAGAAATAAATAATAACTAAGATGTTTGATGTTGTTTAGAAAACCATCCCAACCAATCATTTTAAAAATCTGTTTCGAAAAACATTATTTAAATGACACACTAGTTGTCGAAGGTGGGTTGGAATTCCAGTCAATCAATAGATTTTTCTGTTCTATAAATTAAATCTATATTTATAAAAATCAATTGCTGTTCGAGTCTCGCTAAAACTCGAGAACGGCTGAACGGATTTATCTTATCTTGGTCTTGAAATGTTCGTGGAGGTCTAGGGAAGGTTTAAAAACTCGCTTAATTGCCGGAAAAACCCTAAAAACAGCCCTTTTCTTTTCTAACTAAAACGTAGAGTCAATTTGAGCTTTATTAGGTTTGATAATACGGTAACGGGAACTTAACACAACATTTGTTAATTCTAAAGCGATACGAAGTTCGCGGGGTCATCTTGTTAAATATAAATAAATATTGGTAGACATTTCACACAGCGTCATTTAACCCTAAACTAAGCAAAGCTTGTACTATAGAAACCAGAAAACTGATAGAATACTTACATACGTTTTTTTTGGTTGTTTAAACATCACTTATTATACATATTAACACCGCACACAGAACAAACATCTATGTTCATCACACAAATGTTTATCCCGGGTGGGGATCGAACCCACAACCTACAGCGCAGAAGGCAGAGCTACTGAGCTGTGATTTTCAATTTTGGCAGTCAATTATTAAACATAGGAAACAAACTTGTTTAAATTAATTAATACAATTCTTTGTCTATGGTCCGTTTTGATTAGTGACAGTTATAATAAATAAATACTCTACTCTATGTTGTTTAAAAACTTTCGTTTTAACCCTAAATAAACCCGTTTATTTGAAAATTAAATGTTGTTAAAGTGTTCACAACTAGCGCTCTCAACCTATATCACTTTTTTCGTACATGACGATTGAAACGCAATGATAGTACATTATAGTATGTTACAACACTTAACGTAAGTATTACAAAAGCAATAATTTAACGCTTCGCCGATCAATCTCGTGTGAAAACAGATGATTAGATGGAGAATATTGTGCGAGAATGTTGATCACAATATTAAATAAATAATTATTATTTCTATTTTAAAATCACTTTCTCACTTTAACGACAGAAAAATATCGTGTTGGCCGAGTAGGGTACCTCGACTTTCAATCTGGAGGTCGTCGTTTCGAATCCCGGCGTGCATTAATGGATTTTTCTGTTCGAAAAAATTATATGCGCATTAAAAACACGCTCACAACGGTGAAGGAAAACATCGTGAGGAAACCAGTTAGTATTCTTATAAGCGGCGATGGGCTTGCAACCTGTCACGTATGGAATGCCAACTACTGCAAAATGTGGGCATGTGCCAAATATAATGTTTGGACGTGCCTCTGACTACTCCAACTAGACATCTTCAAAGGATCTAAGCGCCTGGAGATCTGTCTACCGTACTTGGGGATTACAGTCGTGTGTGTTACTATTTTTTATTTGATTTTTTTGATTGTTGCTTTTGTATTACTTATCTATATCTATACTTCTATACTAACTAATGTTATAAAGAGGTAAGATTTGTATCTTTGTATGTAACAAACATAATCAAAAACTACTGAAACGGTTTCAAAAATTATTTCACGACTAAAATGCGACATTATTTCTGAGTAACATAGGAGGCTATATTTATTACTAGAAAAAAATAGGGATCCTTTCTGAAACTTCAATAATTTAACCCAAGGTATAAAAAAAATTATAGAATACTTGCAACGTTGGTGTTACCGTACAACGGTTGCACTTAATAATAATTAGAAACATTATCACACCCGTGCAACGCCAGGGAGGACTGCTAGTAGTCCTACTAATATTATAAATTCAAAAGTTTGTGAGTGAGTGGGTCTTTTTTATTCTTTCACGTAAAAACTACTGAACGGATTAAAATGAAACTTTACAGTAATATAGCTTAAACCTCAGAAAAACACATAGGCTACTATTTATCCAGGTACCACTCGTGCAAAGTCGGGGCGAGCAGCTAGTAATATGGTAGTTGTCCGACGCAGTACAATGATTGTGTGTACACATAAGACGAGGAATAAATGTTTTTGATGAATGCAGAATCGTTTTTTTCTTAATAACCGCAAAACATACAGTTTTGTTTATTATGACAAAGATAACTTAAGGTTTTATTTTACAAATTAAAGACAGAAACACGATTGGTGAAACTTTTCTCGATAGATTTATTTTCCAAAGTTGGCTCTTCAAAAACACTAGTTTCGTTTTTAATCAAAACTATGAATAGCTAAACAGTTCATTTTTTATATAATTCGTTAGATAATCATACTAGCAACCTAAATTTAAGACAATTTTTTTTTTTAAATTGATGGTTTTCAATATAATGCAGTTTTATCACTTTTTCCGTCTTATCCGGGTAGACTCAGTCCATACAAAACGTCAAAAATTTAACTTATCACCTTATTGATCTTTTGTTCCAGGTGCAGGCTTCGAGGAGCTGGACTTCGAGGCGTATATGGCCCCCGTCGGCGAGGGGTGCTACGTCCCGCAGTCCGACGGACGGCGGTCCACGTGAGTACCTTATTTTTTATCCGTACATACATACATACATCATACATCCTAATAATATTATAAATGCGAAAGTTTGTGAGTTTGTATGTATGTTTGCTCCTCAATCAGGCCTAAACGAAAAAACGGCTTAAGTTGGTGTTTGCTGAAGATGTAGATATAATGCCCGAATAAATAATAGACTACATTAAAATATGAAAAACATCCCAAAAACTATAGAAAACGCAAAAGGGATGATTTATGTATAGATGGCGCTGGTGTGCAACAAATCTGACATCACAGACTAAAAAAAATCAGTCTTTTCTATTCGATTATTTAAATTTGACAGGACAACGTCTGTCACCGGTCGGCTAGTACTTTTAAACATACTCGAACATACATATTCTACTAATACATATTATAAATGCGAAAGTTTGTGATTGAGTGTGTGTGTGTGTTTGTTACTCTTTCACGCAAAAATTACGGAACGGATTCAAATGAAACTTTACAGTAATATAGCTTATACATAAGAATAACACATAGTCTACTTTTTATCCAGGCACCATCCAGCTAGTCCATGCATATAAATAAAATGGAAGTGTCTTTGATTTCAAAATAACTGCGTTATCTCAAGTGCTTTTATTTATTTACACAATACCAAAACACGAACAAACATTTTTTTACATTATTGTCTGTCTGTCTTTTCGTTTGTTCGGTCTAATCTCTGTAACGGCTGAAACGACTTTAATGGGTAGAGAGGATACGGATACTTATGCAGGGCATACCATTATTTATTTCTTTAATACTTTATTGCACAAAAATATACAAAAAGGTGGGCTTAATGCTACAAGCGTTTGCTACTATTTAAACTCAAAGTAGCAAAATTTCTCTTCCAGAGGCCACCAGCTCCCTGAAAGTCCGCCGGACTCCGGCTCTGAAAACCCTTACAGTCCTGAAAACATACCTATATCAGTGCCGAACGTGTTATCAGCTGATTATATGCTAGTTCATGAACATCTTCAGCCTACTCATGAGATCTTAACTCAAAATGGCGACTATATTTACGAGGAGCTAAAATCTGACATGAATGGCGTGGTGGTGCTGAATCAGGATTCTGTGAGGCTTGATCTGGGGCTGGATATGTATCATAATAGGTAAGTGTTTTTAACTGACTGCGTAATGTTGAGGGTAATGTTTTTCGTGCGTATTTTAGAAGAGTCATCACACTGGAGCTCTACATAGCATTAAGGAAAGGATCATTAAAAAAAAGGTAGACCCCAAGCTGTGTTTGTTGCCTGATTCTTCTAGGCTTGGTCGCGTGGAATCGGCGTAGCTTCATCTAGTTCCTAAGACGTTTCAAAGTGATCCTTGTGATTTTAATAAAATAAATGATTTTTGAATTTGAATTTGAAGCGTTCGGTCACTGATAAAAAAGATTTTCCATCTTTTCTTATCCTAAGCAATGACACTAATAACGAGACTCCACTACAGGTGTGAAATACTCTTATCATAAAAACCACGATTAAAACAATACAGTCTAGGATTTTCTTTATCTGCCACCCCTATAGAGAATCTTAGCTCTGGCTACGCCCTTGTGTAAGTCTTTCTTTGGCACTACAGCCCAGACGACTTGACGGATTACAACATATCAGGTGGTCACGAAATTTCGATTCGGTTAGCGAGTAGAATCCTGGTTCTTAAGTATTTTGTAAATATTCTGTAATATATTATTAGATGCTATTTGTTTCTGTAATAAATTCATTTTATATTTTATTTTTTTATCAGATACGGCCAGCTCACAGAACTGGAGCAGGGTATGATAAATCCTCAGCTGGTAGCCTTAGGACATGAGACCCAGACCCCAGTGTACACCAGTCTTCAAGAAACCAGCGCGAAGAAAAGGAAGCATTCTCAGGATGCTTCTAATGTTAAATGTGAGCCAGGTATGCAAGGTTCTTTACTATTACGACTGGTCTGTCTTCAATCACTGGTTGCAATGGTGTTTTCGTTATCGGGGTTATTCGCACTTCGTACACTCTATTGTTATGCAAATTTTTAAAATTTTACCGCAGTGTAGGTACTTATAATAGTAATTTTCGGTATTAATTAGGTTAATAATACTCTCTAATGATCTAATCACCCTCATCCCCCACACCCACCGATAACTCCAGAATTTTTTTGTTTGGTTTTATTTTATTTTTATTTTTATACTTTCATATGATTTATAAAAAAAATATTTAGATATCTTAGCAATGAATAGCAGAAAATCGTAAATTGTTTAAAATAAAGTTTTAAAACTTAAAGAAAATAGATTAAAATGTTAGAAAAAACACTTTAAAACAGATCACCAGGCAAATAAATATACGCCGTCATAATATATCAAAAAAACTATAAGTACGCGTCGAATTGAGAACCTCCTTCTTTCGTCGGCTAAAATATGAATTTATACAGTACAATTACCAACATCGAATGATAGTTTTACCAACACTTCCTAAAACCAATCATTTGGAACCGATCCTTCCTGAAATTTTCACTTGCTTTCATTCGTGTAGTGTTCTGCTTCAGCTATGGTTGTGTCAGTTTGTACTGTCATAAATTGGTAACAGGTAGCTTGTGACAATGACTGTTAATGTTTGGGATCGTGCCCAGGATCGGAGTAAGTCCATCATCATTTTCTTCACCTTTTCCCACTTATGTGGGGTCGGCACACCATGTTCAGAAACGTGTTGTGAAGTGATTTGGCTAATGTTTTACAACGGGCCGCTTGCCTGTTGTAAGTCCATTCATAATCGTAATTTATAAAACTCTTTCGATACTGATCTACCAACGCATAGCCTAAACCACTGATTCTAGATACTTGAAATTTGGAGGGTATGTTTCTTTTGGTTTGTAGGGGTGCACTAAGAAAGGTATCCCCAAAATTCAACCCCTAAAAGGGTGCAGCGGGGGTTGAAGTATGTTTGAAAATAACTTCACGTTAACAGAGTTACGAGGGTTTTCACTAGTGGTTAATAACATTTTCTGTCATAGACACAAAACATAGGTGTTTTTCTGTGCCCGAGTCTTTTAATATATTATACCTATGTAGATATTTATTCACACACATTTATCAGGTTAGTTTGGTTCTGGTTAGTCTTTTAGTTTGGTTTGGTTGTTTAGTGGTAGTTTGGGGTTAGATGTTCTCTTGGCGTTCGATGGACACTGGAGCTCTACATAGCATTATGAAAACGATAATTGAAAAAAATTATAAGCCCCAAGTCGTGTTTGTTGCCTGATTCTTCTAGGCTTAGTCGCGAGGAACAAGCGAAGGCTCCACCTAGCTCCTAAGACGTTTCAAAGTGATCCTTGTGATTTTATTAAAATTAATGACTTTGTTTTAGCGGCTCTCTCGCCAGAGGCAGTGAGCGTGCCGCGGCCGGCGCCCTCAGTCGATGGCTCGGAGGCGGGCGACGACGCGCCGCTGCAATGCATCAGGTTCGGCCGCTGGTATGCACCAGCTTTATAAGATCTTTCGAGCCGGATACCTCCATCCATAACAGTCTAATTTCCGATATACTTAATACAGAAAAACAATTTTTTCGTATAACAGAATATTTACAAAATAATGTATTGAATGATGATGTATGAACCAGTTGAGCTATCTAAAGACCGTTGCAAACAATTTATTTAATTTATGTTATTTATAAATCAGTGCAGCGTTGGTCTTTCGAGCCGGATAATTGATTGGTACTTCGATTCGGCTCGAAGGACAAATAAAAACTAATGATTTAGCATCAGACCCCCGAAGACGGGACTTCAAGTTTCTACTACTTTTACCCGAAGAATTGCTAGTCAAGCATAGGATATCAGAATCTTTGTAAGTATTCTTTGAAATGTTTATGAATTCTGACTATTTCTGTTTTAGGTTCGCGCCATTTCAGCAACCGTCGTGGCATGCACTCTATGACTGCAATTTGAAGCCATTGTGAGTATTTTACAGCTAATATTTAATATATTTTATCTGCACTATTTGTTTTTTATTACATTTTTTGTCTACTTTAATTGTTTACTAAATAGTTATTTCATCTTTAGGTTTTATTATTAAATCAATTGTAGCGTATGCTGCCTTTAGAACAATTGCCGAAGCTTAGTTATTTTTTTACTTACTCGAATAGCCTGGCCTCACATCTCAGTTGGTAATAGCTTAGCTAGTCGGCATTTTTAATTTACCTTTCGTTTTTCAGGCAAACTCTATCATACGTGGTCGGTGCAGACAAAGGATTCAACTTCTCGCAAACCGACGAGGCGTTTGTGTGCCAGAAAAAGAACCATTTCCAAGTGACGTGCCAGATACAAGTGCAGGGCGAGCCGCACTACGTCAAGTCCAGTGAGGGCTTCAAGAAGGTCAACAACTTCTGTCTGCATTTCTATGGTGTTAAGGTGAGTTATCAAGCAAGTCTATGCTAAACTGCCAGTGTTTCTTTCTATGTTAAGTAGACAAATATGAAGTTACGAGTATGAGGGTGAGTTTCAACCTACGAAGTGAACTAATGACAGCGCTCAAATATTCAAGTTTAATCATGTCGAACGCAGTCATTGACCGCTTCGCAAAGCTCCGTAAAGATAGAAACTCACCCAGAACTGACCCAGAAACCAATGATATTGGATGAAATTTGCCGTGCAATGAAGAAGGAAAAACAAAAAAAAGTCAGAAAGAAAAAAATAAAAGGGCTCACGAACGTAATCGCTGTGATTTTGGTTTCAGGCAGAGGATCCCAGTCAAGAAGTGAGAGTGGAACAAAGCCAGTCAGACAGAACAAAGAAACCGTTTCATCCAGTACCGTAAGTTTTAGGAGTGCCTCAAGTAGCTAACTTCACCTAGCTCCAGAGACGTTTCAAAATGATCCTTATGATTTGATTGAAACAAATACATTTTGACGTTGACTTTGTGACATATCTCAACTCTTTCACAGAGTGGAAATCCGCCGTGAAGGCGCCAAAGTGACAGTTGGTCGTCTGCACTTTGCTGAGACAACAAATAACAACATGAGGAAGAAAGGAAGACCTAATCCAGACCAGAGGCACTTCCAATTAGTTGTAGCTTTGAGGGCACATACAAGTCATTCCGATTTCATGGTAGCAGCGCACGCAAGTGACCGGATTATAGTCAGGGTATGTAGCCTTCACTAAAGCATTTGATACTGTATTTGTTGTTTTTCTTCCAGATAAAAGGAGTTTCGCAAGGGTGTGTGCTTGTTCTCGTTCTGTTTAAATTATATATACTTGACACCTAAGGTTATATGCTGAATGTTAAGTAAGTAGTGCTAAACATCCTGTTGACTATTAAATTGCTTTATAGTAACGAATTAGAAAATATATGAAGTATCTTCACTTAGTTGTACTGAAAGAAAATTAGGAAATCTATATTTTTCCAATTCCTTATAACTAATGTTTGGCATTTCATTTGCGGCGATGGGCTTGCTACCAATCACGTATGGGATGCTAACTACTGCAAAATGAGGGCATGTGCCAAATATAATGTTTGGACGTGCCTCTGACTACCCCCACTAACATCTTCAAAGGATCTCAGCGTCTGAAGATCTGAGAGGATGTCTACCGTACTTTGGGGATTACAGTCGTGATCCTATTTATTTATTTTTTGATTTAGCTAGACAACTCATTTGCGATTTAACTATGTACATAATTAAAAACTTTGTCATAATCAAGTAACATAAACAGATAAAGGCATTATATTTTTCAATCTACCATCATTATTCTTAGTTGTAAACTCGAAACTACCTATACTCAATCTCTTTTGAGGCCCCTATAATTTCCCTCGAAAAGCTATGAATTTTGATATTTCAAAGTCAGTAATAGTTTAATTTAGTACGATTGGTCTCGCCTTGCACATAATTGATGATATATTATGATAACAAAAAGTAGTAGCAAAACAACTACCACTTTTTGCACTATATGTAGTCAAGAACTGAATAAAGTTTAAGCCAAGCGTGACTATAATCACAGTAATAAGTAGGTAGATTATGGTGGCGATTCTGTTGTGTCCAAGTTAAACCTAAATTTTCGTAAAGTAACCAGAATGATAATTCTAAAACGTAGGCTTTTTAGGGTTAAGTATCCAAAGGTTAAAAACGGGACCCTATTACTAAGACTTCGCTGTCCGTCTGTCCGTCTGTCGGTTATAGGGCTGAATCTCATGAACAGTGATAGCTAGACAGTTGAAATTTTTACAGATGATGTATTTCTGTTGCTGCTATAACAACAAATACTAAAAACAGAGTAAATAAATATTTAAGTGTGGCAAATACAACAAACGTGTTTTTCGGCGTTTTTTACCGATAATGGTACGGAAGCCTCATGCGCGAGTCCGACTCGCACTTGACCGGTTTACTTAAATTTAGTCATTTTGTAGAAAGACGTTGACTAAAATGAAATTTTAACTTTTTTTTGCATATATGTAATACGAAAAAAAAAACGAAATGTCTAAAATATTTTAAATTTAAGTACTTCCATTGAGGTTACGCTAATTTAGACTTGAACGGAATAAAAGCGATCGTATTTCACGAAGTTTTAGCTTTAGGCGGACACAACAGAATTGCCACCATAGTTAGGTACTAGTTATTCTGTTGGACTGTTGGCATTTTAAATGTGTTATTAACGTATCATGGTTCGCTGAATACTGAACTACAGCAGCAGCTCTGCGTTAGGTATTTAGGGTTCCGTAGTCTAATACCGTAGTCTGCGTTTAAATTTAAGTTTATACTTATCTCCCTGGTACTACTTAGTCACTTTTTATAGACTTCTTAGTAGCTTAGGCATTTGAGCTATTATTTAATTTATTTGTATTATGTTAATGTTAGGTTTATTTTGTATTTTATGAGTAGATTTATATGTTTTTTTGTATATTATGTTAATTTTGTATGACCGCGCACATCTTTTTACCTACCTGTATGTTTTTTTCACCTATTAAGTAGACTGTAAAGACTAGCCCAAGATTAGTTCCATTTGAATCGTATTTATCTAGGACTAATAGTTCCTTAAAAAACTATCGTCATTGACTTTTTGACTGGTAGAAACATTTCTGTCGGTTTTCTTATTATTAGTTTTTAAAAGGTTATTAAATTATTTCTTATTTTCCAGGCATCGAACCCGGGACAGTTCGAGTCGGACTGCCCCGAAGGATGGTGGCAGCGTGGAGTATCAGAGAACAGTGTACATTTCAATGGACGAGTGGGGATCAACACTGATAGACCTGACGAGTCATGCGTCGTTAATGGTAAGATGGGTGACCGCTAGTGGTATAAACATCTGTTTCTGTAAAGGCATAATACATAAGACGCTTCATTCTATCTCTCTTTAGCACCTATGGATTACCAACTCCTAATAGTTTTACCTATAGTTTTACCTATAGCTAAACTGACTGTAGATTATCTACATCTGCTATCTACATCGCAATGTTCGCATGGTTCGAAACTGAAAATGCGCCAAAACTGTAAATTTTGTCAAGTTTGTTGTTTTGGTATATTTTATAATCAACTAATTCATCTACAAATTCTCATCACCCTTTGAATTATTTTTTATTTTCGGGTATGTTTTTCGGGTTAGTGTTATTCCAGGGTATATTCTTATTTCTAATGGCTTATTCTAAAGTTCTATGACATGGTTGTAAGCAAGTTTTGTTTTGACATATTTTGAAGTCAACGAGTTTTATGCGTAATTCTAATCATACGTTTTGCGTTCTTTTTAAACTCTGGGATTAAAAAGTAGTCTATTTGATATTCCAGGGTATATTCTACTTCTAATTTATAATTATGGCCAATTCTAAAGTTCTGAGACATGGTTGTAAGTAAGTTTTTCTTTCCCAGGTAATCTTAAGGTCATGGGTCATATCCTCCATCCATCAGACGCTCGCGCGAAGCATAATATTGAGGAGTTAGATACAGCTCAGCAGCTCAAGAACGTACGAAGCATTCGAGTGGTCAAGTAAGTTTTTATTTTTAGCTCTTGATACGTGACAGACAGTCATTTGAAGTGGGAGATACCTGGTGCCACCACAAGCTCTTAAAGTAAAAATTAAACAGTATTAACGCTAGACGAACTCGTATGGTGTTGTCACTTTCGCACCGCGAGTACTGTTGTACTTAAAAACCTTATGACCCTGGTCTTTCAATCTGAAGGTCGTGGGTTCTTCTATTACACGTACTCAAAACTGTGAAGGAAAACATCGTTAGGAAACCAGTAAGTATTCTTAGAAGCGGTGAAGCATACGCGCGTATAGAAAGCTAACTACTGCAAAATGTGCCTAATGTAATGTTTGAACGTGCCTCTGACTGCCCCCTTTGACTTTGTAAAAATCCATCTAATAGGAAAGGTTCTTCCCCCTTTAGTCATCCTCAAGGACTCCAATAAAATGGTTGTACAGCAAAAAGTTTTTAATCCAGGTTCAATTACGATCCATCCTTCGCCGAGCACTCGGGCCTGGTCGGTTACGACCCCCTCGGACCGAGTCCTGCTTTGGACACGGGGGTCATCGCGCAAGAGGTGCGCCGTGTTCTGCCAGAAGCGGTCAGAGAAGCTGGTGACGTGGCACTGCCTAATGGCGACACCATTCACAAGTTTCTGGTGGTCAACAAGGTTAGTCTTTTGAATCAAATGTATTGTTTAATCTTTCGAGCCGGATTCCAACTTTTACGCCCTTCGAGCCGGATACTTTCAAGCAAGTCATTGGTCTTTCAGAATGCATCCTTAACTTTTGGTTTTCCGAAATAGATTCGTATTTTCGAGTCTTTTAAATGGAATTTAGACCTTTTGAGCCGGATTCTAACTATTTCATCCTTCAAACCGGATACTAATAACATAAGTCCTTCGGACTGCATCCCTAAATATATAAATATTTTGATTTGGTCTTTTGAAATAAATTTAGGATCCTTATTTCGTATTTCGAGACGGATACTGTCCTCGTTGGTAATTCGAGATTTTTCGGGACGGATACTAACACTATGGTTTTTTCAGGACCGTATCTTCATGGAGAACCTTGGAGCAGTAAAGGAGCTATGCAAGGTCACAGGTCATCTGGAGTCCAGGATCGACCAGCTCGAAAGGATCAACAAGAAACTCTGCAGTATTGGACTCCAGAGACGAGATAGCTCTAGGTCCAGTGTCAGTAATGGTGAGTTGAGCTAGTGAGCTAGGGTAAATTTCACCTGAGCTAGATACTTTTAGGTATGGGCCGTGTTAGACAAGGTAAAATGAGCTAATAATAACGGGTACACTAAGCTCGGTTTGTGATGATCATCATAAGTCAAGATGAGCTAGACAGAGCTAGGAAAATAAAGACGCCGAGAGTGAGGCCGAGTATATTTGTCACGTGATAGGCGATGAAAAGCACGAGTTGCAAACTTAAGTTTCAAGTAATTTCTACTACTGAGCTAGCTTTTTAGACCAGACTGCGCTAGAAGAAAGAAGTTTTTCGAGCGTATACATACGCTCGAAAATGTATGTCCATTTGTTTGGCACGCTCTACAGCCCAAACGACTTGACGTATTACAACATATGAGGTGTCGTTGGATTCGTCTCAATTGTGGGAGTGACATAGACTATATATTTCTTGAATATAGCTACACCCTCCCCAAAAAAGGGGGACACAACAATTATTTGATTCATTATTTTTTAGCAGTCGGGTTTTATATTCTTATAATAATTTGTATTATCTTGTTTTGCAGACTCCCGCTACTCAGCAGTTTCAAACTCATCCAAATCCTTCGGTGATAACATATCCATAGATCAAATACGCGATATCGCTCGCAACATAAAGAAGCACGAGTGTTGCCACAAACTTAGCCACCACTCCCCGAAATATACCCGAAAACAGTGCAAAAACTGCCACACAACCTCCAAGTTAGGGAAATATTATAACTACAACAAAACTTGCGTCAGGTGAGAAAACTAAACAAATCTTCGCTTTTTCGTTCTTTTATTAAGAGTAAAAGCTTTTAATTAACTTGTACTATTCTTATGTTTGTTTGTAAGTTGTCTGTCAAAATTTGCAAACCATTTTTCGACCATTTGTTGGTATCCGATTGAGCTAAAATTTTGCATATACCTTTAGTTCTGTTGACAATACAATAATATTGTGACAGCAAGCTGATTTGATGATGGAATCTGTTGAAATGATGGATGCTGTTCAACGGACACTCACAACGGAACCTTAGTAAATAGTTCGATTGCGTAGAAACTTTTCTTACAAGTTCCGATGACGAGTGACTTTCTGATCTCCAGCTCAAAGGAGGATTACACAAAAGCTTGTTTCAATATATATTTTTCAACAGAAAACTTATTTTTTATGTTATTATCAACAGATACCATTCAAACAAATCAGAGGAAGAGAAAAAACTCGACAACCCGACCTACGTCGAGACAGAAAGCCCGTCATCGAAGGAGGAAACAAAAAAAAAAGACACGTGTCTATGGATGAGGGATGATTTTTCGTATGGCAACACCAAACTTGGCTTTTGCTGTAGGAAGAAAGACTACGCCGATACTAGCACGGAGCTAATATCGAATAAGTTTCTGCAGATTGTCATAACTATATTGATTTTCATTATGGCAGTTTGGTAAGTTACTTTAACCCTCGCTGCACCCCCTTTAGGGATAAATTGTGGGATTTTTTTTCTAAGTGTATCTCACACATCAAAAATACATCTTCCAAATTTCATGTTTTTAGGACCAGTGGTTTAGGCTGTTCGTTGATAGATCAGTCAGTCAGTAACGCAAGAGTTGTAAATATTAAGATCAATGGTTTTATCATTTGTCCAAGATTTATATGCACACGTGCTCAGAACGGTGAAGGAAAATATCGAATTCATATTTTTTTTCTTAAATATTACCTACTAAAACCTTTTAACATGATCTTGACTTTGTGTCTGGTCCTTCGAGCCGAATAAAAAATGGCGTCTCCAAATTACAAAAACGAAAAATATGATCTTATAATATTCTCCATTTTCACATGATCCTTCGAGCCGGATTTTTACTCCTTATTTTCATTACAGCCTGGTGGTTATGTCAGCGCTATACTTCAGAGAACACCAGGAGCTCATAACTATGAAGGAGATAAGAATGCACGAGAAGTTTTCGAATTACGCGTACTATGGCAAACTTAATGGAGTGACTGTACACCGAACGCCGCCCGATCAAAATCAGATACAGGTGAGATATACATACTTATACCTATAATCATATATTATTTACTTACTATGTATCTTATTATGTTCTTACATTTTAGTTAAAAAAACTTTATCTCTATATTAAAAAAATAATAATGATAAGATAAGATTTATTTCTCATCAATTTCTATAGTAGGTATAATGGCATCTCTTAAATTAATAGGGTGATCCTATTTAATTATTTCTTTTTATTATTTTTTGTACGGTCTAAACGGGCTAGTTAGAGGCTCTTCCAATCGTTATATTTGGCCCATGCCCTCATTTTTTTAAACGTATCTTGTAGCTATCCCCTTCAGATCAGAAAGGATCTGATTAGATGTTTACCGTTCTTGGGGATTACAGTCGTTATTTTTATTTTTATTTATTACTAGCGACCCGCCCCGGCTTCGCACGGGTAGCATGTTATTATACATATAAACCTTCCTCCTGAATCACTCTATCTATTAAAAAAAACCGCATCAAAATCCGTTGTGTAGTTTTAAAGATATAAGCAAACATACATACATATTACATACAGACGCGGGAAGCGGAAAGCGACTGCTTTATACTATGTAGTGATGTTTCTAATAGTATAGATATATTTATTTCAGAATTCAAAATCTTCACAACATGCAACAGTAAAGAAAAGTGCTAAAGGTAAGATAAGTTAATTTATGATGTTACTTAAAAAAAATTGATAAGTTTTTTTAAATTATTTTTTCTACGCACAGAGAAAGGACCGCACAAAACCACACAGGAATACGTAACAAGCACGCACACGGAGCCGCCGCACGTGGCGTCACCCACGCTGCCAAATAAAAACTATGCCAGCAACTTTGTCATCAGTAAGTCTCTACATAACCTAACAACCCTGTAAAAGTAATTGTTCTTTATCTGTCTTTATCCTTGTAAGTTAGAACCCTCCTTGCCATTTAATAAGTCAGAATATAAATAGATTTTGACACGGGTCTTATCTCTTCATTCATACCTCTAATTTATTTTCCCGACATTTCGACTATGTTACCAAAATCTATAGTTATGCCTACTTTTAATCACGAAAGTTTGAAAAACAATAAGAATTCTAATTCTAATTTAAATTATATATCAATTAGTTTTTGCCAGCGGCTTCACGTAGTACCAGGATACAAAGTAGCCTTTAAGCTATTCCAGGGCATAAGATATGTACCTACCAAGTCTTATCTAAATCTGTTGGTCGTTTGAACGTGATTGAGCCACTAACATATAAACATCCTCACAAACCTTCGGATTTATAATATTAGTAGGATTTCATGGATGGACTGTGTGAAAGATGTCATGGGTAAAGAGAGAGTGATGAGATGACTGCTGATAAGGAAATGGAAGAACACATGTTGTGCCGATCCTACTTTAGTGGGATAAAGGCAGGAAGCTGGTAGGTTATTAAACAACATGACCTTTTCCACAGACACAGTTCAAACTTCACCGCCTCCCTCCTTCGAGAGGTTTATCTCCCTCTCCCGAGAGGCTGAAGCGATCGGCAACGGATGTAACTACGCGCTAAATACCAACAATGAACTGGACCCTGAATGCCAGGTAATTATGATATGACTCCACCAGGATTCACCAAGTTAATTCAAAGTCAAAGGCTTTATTTCAATATAATCACAAGGATCACTTTGAAACGCCTTAGGAGCTAGGTGAAGCTACGCCTGAAGCATCAGGCAACAAACAGGCTTGAAATTTTAAGTAATTAAAATATACATATATCAGTAACATCTATTGCTATTAAAATAATAAGGTAAAACAAAATAATAAGAAAGAAATAAAAGGGGTCCTAGAGAGCTGCTTTGTGTTACACTGTATCTACTTGTAGTCGGTTTAGTTGTCAATCTTTAGGATTGACATTTACCACAATATTTGCACGTTATGTCATAAACTTGTAACTGTTACCTTAAATGAAGACCGAATATTTCTATGATTATGCTTAAGCTTTATGCATCGTAAGCTTTAGCTAAGTCCAAAAATCCTTTGCCTATTTTAATCTTACGCTTTTTACGCATGCTGCAAAAGGATTATGAACGCATTTTTCTCTGGATTTATACATTATTGGTAAGAAATTATTCATATAAGTTGGTAGAGTCTGTCTAACATTAAAATGAACGCACCTCCAATGTGTTTACGCTCACATACAAAGTATGTGTATAGACGCAACACATACAAATTTGATGTTATCATTGGTCGTTCATAGGGCCTCACGCACACAAGCAAAGTGTTGTCATAATTGTTTCCTCTCTCACATTGAAACAATCGCGCTTTGTGGAGGGGCGTTCATTTTAAGATTAGTTGTCATGATTTTAATTGACGTTGAACTCTTTTCAATAGATATAACTAAGAAAACTGTGAATCTATACTTCTATACTAATATTAAAAAAAACACTGGCTGTCTATCCGTGACGTTATCAAAGCCAAAGCGCAGGGCCGATAGTCATGAATTTTCATATAGATATAGTTTAAAGTCTTATGATGAACATGGATTCCATTTTTTAGCAAAAAAAAAAAATTCAGGAATTTCAATATTTTACAATAAAGTCGTCAAATTACCTGATGAATCTACAGAAAATTGGGTAAAAGTTGTTATAAAAACGTATTTATTTTTCAGTCATCGTGCGGCGGTTTGGATACGCCTCAAACATTTGAGAGTCAAGAGCCTCTGGAACGTTCGAAACCGGATAAAGAACTAAACGACACATCGCGCCCACTGGAACCTCTACAAAAGGACAAAGTACCGATAACTCCAATGGACCCCGAAAAAAACAAATCAGAAGTCTATAAAGATAGTCAGAAGGACAATGACAGTTTTAAAATAAATGAAGGTACTGAAGATATTGGCTATTCTAATTTGTTGGATGGGGATAAGTCGAACGGGACGGATAATGGTAGTAGGATGAAAAGAGAGGTTAGAGATAAGAGGGAGACGGACGAAATCAGCTCGGAGGAGATGGGGCTGACTGATCAATCGAAGGAATTGGCTGGGGCGCGTGGTAAGTACATTTTACATATTATTAATAATAATATTCTTTTAGTACAGGCTCTAGTTCATTTTTTTAACGGTTCTTCACCTAAAATACTCAAAAAAAAAATACACACATAAAATATTATTATTGTTATAAATGTTTTCTTATTAACTTTAAAACTTACTACGAATATTTACATTATATCTTCACTTTGCAATTTGTCATTTTTAATTATTTTTGGCATACCTACCTTTGTTAATGCAAAAGGTGGTTTCTTGCAACTCTACCTGCAAAATATAGGCATGCCAAATGTAATGTTCGAACGTGCCTCTGACTACCCTATTTGATTGTTTCTTGTATTTTTTTACAGATTGCGATACTGTTCGCTTCGGCATCTCCAGTAAAAGTACAACAAATGCTTCGCTCTTGTTCACTGAGACAGTCTGTGCTAATACCGTTTACAACTTCACCTATACTGTGCCGCTCTCCCACTGTTTCAACCACAAGAACATCGATATTACCTTCAAGTGAGTTATTTTTAACAACCGACGATTCTCACGCGTATGTTTATATATGTTCCGTACCCAAAGGGTAAAAACGGGACCCTATTTTTAAGACTCTTTTGTCCGTCGTCACAAGGCTATTCTCATGAAGTAAACTTTTACATTTTTAAGTTTTTAATTTGGTTTTCTATTAAAACGTGTCATTTTTTTTTTAATATTTTTTATTTTTACTTTAATTTTGTTTTAGATCAACAAAACTAAAAGAGTTCCGCCTTTGCGACTTGCACTGTGGAAACAGCGACCCTGCCAAGTCCAGCCTCGGCATGGATATGGCCAAACCCATCCCAGCGCTGGGCACATACATCTTCAAAATGCCATTGGACTGCAACATTGATAGGTACCTAAGGATTCGCGCTTTCTTCGCTACTGGAAAACTACATTATTCTGCTAGAGTAAGTATAGAGTATTTTCTCATCAACATCTTCCTGCCAACTGCACGCACATTAAACATACATACACACATACACTCACACACACATACGCTAAAGCTAAATCACGTTAAAGCTTAAGGTTTAGGTTTTACTTAATTCAAATTCAAATTTATTTATTTATTTGGATCAAAAATAACATTGTTAATTAAAAAACAAGTAAAAAACGATGACAACTAAAAACTGAGTAACGAAAACAATGTTCCACGAAAATACAGGTTTTAACTTAAAATAAAAATGGCTATAATGAAAATATGTTATTGAGGTTTTTATCTTATATCATTATTTACAATACGTTTAGGAGGTGGAATTTGGGGCTGCTACACAGTTTTTTTTATAACTTTTGCTGTTCTCATCATTCCATTTGTAATCTGTTTCCTTTGTACTTTGTTCTGAGTAAATGAATTTGACTTTGCCGTTATTCTTCCGTTTCTCTATCAGCTGTCATCTCATCACTCCTTTCTTACCCATGTCATATTTCACACAGTCCATCCATTTTTCGTTAGCCTAACTCTACTTCTACATTACATACATCCATTTTTTATAAGAAAAAGGAGGTTCTCGTGTATATTTTCACTTATTTCGTATACTTATTATAGTTTTTATTTTTTTTCAGGATCTCTGTTACAACATGCCGGATTCGTTTTCGTTCGTCGAATACAATATACATATATTTAGACATTGTCACAATTGAAATTATTATAACTAGAATTATAATTATTATTATATATTATTAGCCTGTATTCGGGCGCTGTGCCACGTCTGTCACAACGTGAACTCTATCTCAATTATGTAAGTAGTTTGTATTAGTATAGTTATTATGATCGTTATTTATAATAAAATTATTATCATTTTATCACAATTTTGAAATCACAATAGGAGTAAATTATAGCTTCGTAATTACAAATAGATGATGTTAGACAGTTGTTTGTTTCGACATATAGAATTATTATAATAACTATTATTATTAAAAACTTAATTATTATCTGCTCTTATTAGTATATAATAGTAAATACATTCCAAAAGTGCAATTATACATCACGTATCCGTCCCAAATATCATGAATAATATTATTATATTGATATATATTTGCTATTTCACTAATATTATTTTATTATAGATTTTCGTGGTAACCTGAATCGTATGTTTTATTATAATGATGTACCGATGAAAAGATCTGAATTAAAACATAATTATCAAAACCATGACGCTATAAATCTCTTTTGAACTGAAAAGTATGTATACCAGTGAACTGTATTATTTATTATACACTTATAATCTTATTATTATTATTATTATTAACTAGCGACCCGCCCCGGCTTCGCACGGGTTTAATACATATAAACCTTCCTCCTGAATCACTCTATCTATTAAAAAAAACCGCATCAAAATCCGTTGTGTAGTTTTAAAGATATAAGCAAACATACATACATACGCGGGAAGCGGAAAGCGACTTTGCTTTATACTATGTAGTTAACCTTCATTATTATGACGAGTCCATGATAGTTCCTTTTTTGTAATGTTTCTGTCATTACTGGATTCGCAGGTGTACCTATTATTTTTTTAGATTTTAGTAAGATGTTTTTTTTTTTCAAATTGTAAATAATTTGCATAAGTTAGATTTAAGTTTTTAAGGAATTGTTTTTATTAATATTATTACAAAATATTCTATGAGATATGGTGGTAGCTAAATATCTTAGTACATTTTTAAAAGTATTTTTTAGCTTTATTGTAGAACTATTTTAAGTGATTTTCATGTTTATTCAATACTCAGTAAGACGTAAATTTAGGATTATTTTGAATTTATATTAAAATCGAGCCATATCAACTTTTTATTTTATTACTTATTTTCCAAAATGTTTTATAGACAAGATTATATAACTTGTGCTTTATTTATTATTATTTTATTTAGAAAATCACGTGTTCTTTGAACCGACTTCTAAACATTATGCCAGTACTTAATTAGTAATAAGAATCAAATAACCGGAAAATAATATTAAACGAGAAATATTCATAAAATTTAATTAATAATAAAACCGCCTGACTCTGATGTCACAGGATACTAAATATTGAGTCGATTAGACCAGCAGAGGTTGCTCACATCCATACAACCATATTTTCCTTATTATTGGTAAAAAGTCTCGATCAAGTCACCTTTTAACCAAAAAAACTTAATCAAAATCGGTTCATCCGTTTATTGGCAAAAATATGATCTATTATGAGCCTAATTTTAAATACATAGGTATGACAAGGGGATAGTCAGAGACACATCTAAACATTGCATTTTGCTGTAGTTAGCATTCCATACGAGACAGGTTGCAAACTCGTCGTTTTATCTAACTGGTTTCCTCACGATGTTATCCTTTACCGTTTTGGCCACGAATGGTATAAATTTCCCTTTCTATGTCTATACCTAGATCTATTCGGAATTCCAACCCACGTCCTTCGGAATGAAGATCTAATACGTAAAATAGGTAATTTTTGACATATCTTCTAATTATATAATATACTAGCGACCCACCCCGGCTTCGCACGGGTTTAATACATATAAACCTTCCTCCTGAATCACTCTATCTATTAAAAAAACCGCATCAAAATCCGTTGTGTAGTTTAAAAGATATAAGCATGTAACAGACGCGGGAAGCGGGAAGCGACTTTGCTTTATACTATATAGTGATAACTCTTGCGTTACTGTTTCATTGACTGACTGATCTATCAACACACAGTCTAAGTTACTGGTCCTAGAAACTTGAATTTTGGAGGGTGAATTCCTTAGGGTATGTAGGGGTGTACTAGGAAATAAATCCTCGAAATTCAAGGGGTGCAGCGGGGGTTAGTCTGTTTGAAAATTACTTCACGTGTACGAAATCGCGAGGGTTTCCACTTGTAGAAATTATAATATTAAATTATTAATAATTTTAAATAGAAATACGGCTAATTACCACGTTTTTTCTTGTATTGCTGACGTTTTATTAATAATTTTTCTGAATCTTCAAATGCAATTTTTTGTTACGAAAAAACATACTCCGATTTTTTTGCCATAATAATTGCGCTTTTTTAACAAAAAAAAAACCATAATAAATATTATTTATTATAATAAAATAATACGTAGGCACCTATATTTTTTGTAAACTTGTAGTAAATCAATGTCTTTATTATTACAATTATTATTATTATTATTATTATTATTAGAATTGAAAGTACGAGTAAATTACGTAAAATTAATAATTAGGTTTATAAGAACAAAAGCGCCGTAAGTTGACTTACTGTGTTTTTGTTTGTCGTATTTAAGATATTTGGTATGTTTGTAATTTTAATTCAACAAAATGTATTTCCTAAGAAATAAGAATAAACATTGTAGCTGTTTATGTTGTTTTATTAATAGCTGTCCCGACAGACGTAGTCCTGTCAAAAATCAAAATCAAAATCAAAATAGCGTTTATTCATTGAAATCACTCAGAATCGTCAAATTTAGTTAAGTTTAATTTAATTTAGTTTAATTTTGTACATTGTTTGTTTTTTTTTAAGTCTTTGTACTTATTTTTAATACAAAATGAATCTTAATTATTATTGATAGAGCGAGTTGGAGCAGTCCCAGGCTTTTTTGTCGTCTAAATAATCCGATATTTTAAAGTAAGCTTTTTTGAATAGTTAACGTTTAATTAAGTTTTTAAATTTGCTAATAGATAGCTTTTGCATGTCATTTGGGATTTTTTTATAGAAGCGTACACATTGCCCTTGAAATGATTTCTTAGTTTTAGTGAGCCTAGTCGTGGGAACAGCGAGTTTATCCTTATTTCTAGTATTTGCATCATGATTATCGCTATTTTTCTTAAACAAACTAATATTTTTACGAACATACATTAGATTTTCATAAATGTACTGGCTAGGTCAGTGTGTTTCACAAGAACGTGACCCCTATAAAAAAATGTATTCGATGCTGTTTTGCAAAACAAAAAATACGAGCAGGTAGCCCAACATTTTGCCCATGACGCATAAAAAAAAACAAACCAGTTCTCGCGTTAACCTTGCACAGAGCGCACGTTTCCCGAGATGAGTGCCGCGTATGCCTCCCGCTGTGAGGCAGTGTTCCTTTGATCGCATCCCAAAGGACCTAAAATGTCATATGTTCAGGCAGCAAAGTATATGAAAAAGTCAAAATCGTTCGTGACCAAGTGGGTGAACCGATATTCAGTAACAAAACACGTCGATGACTTCCCAGAACGTGGTACAACAAGAAAGACGTCGTCCGCCGAGGATAAGCGGATAACTAATCTATTTTTGAAAAATCCACGTTTATCTTTGCGATCCGCACAAGAAAAACTGAAAAAAATAGGGCTAAATATATCTCTAGCTACAATTAGAAGACGTTTAGTAGAGATTAAGTTAAAATATCGAAGCACATTGAAGACCGCTCCTCTCACAAAAACACGTTGAAAAAAGAATGGTCTGGGCACAAGAAAACAAAGACCGTGACTGGGACAAGATAATATTTTCAGACGAAGCTTCGTTTTGGGCAAGTAGTATCACACCTCGTGCTTGGTCAACTGCCGTCAACAGACTTGTCGAACGAACTGTTAAACACCCTGTGAAGGTGCATGTTTGGGGATGCTTCTCAAAACGTAATATTTTCAGACGAAGCTTCGTTTTGGGCAAGTAGTATCACACCTCGTGCTTGGTCAACTGCCGTCAACAGACTTGTCGAACGAACTGTTAAACACCCTGTGAAGGTGCATGTTTGGGGATGCTTCTCAAAACGTAATATTTTCAGACGAAGCTTCGTTTTGGGCAAGTAGTATCACACCTCGTGCTTGGTCAACTGCCGTCAACAGACTTGTCGAACGAACTGTTAAACACCCTGTGAAGGTGCATGTTTGGGGATGCTTCTCAAAACGTAATATTTTCAGACGAAGCTTCGTTTTGGGCAAGTAGTATCACACCTCGTGCTTGGTCAACTGCCGTCAACAGACTTGTCGAACGAACTGTTAAACACCCTGTGAAGGTGCATGTTTGGGGATGCTTCTCAAAACGTGGTTTTGGCAATTTGAACTTGTTTACCGGTACTCTGAATGCTGTAAAGATGAACCAGATATACCAGAAAGCATTATTACCATCTGCCCGTAGACTGTTCCCAAGCGAATCATGGATATTACAAGAAGACAATGACCCCAAACACCGAAGTCGCCTATGCACCGCCTGGAAGCTTGATAATGGCATCGAGGTTTTGGATTGGCCCTCACAATCTCCTGATGCAAACCCAATTGAAAACGTTTGGGCGTTGATGAAGCTTAAACTTCGAGGAAAAAAAACCCTAACTGCCGCCGAGCTTATTCGCAATTTAAAGGCCATATGGTTAAAAAGAACTTTATTCTCAAAATAAATTATACATTTCACTTAATGAGAAATTACAAATTTAAATTAAAGTAGATTATTATATAGACAGTGAGCATGCAGTATGAGTCTATAAGTAAATGACCTTAATATTACGAAAAGAAGTTTTGTATTAGTTAGTAAAGTGGGTACTTCATAAAAAAGTTCGCATACGTTTGACGAGCTGACGAGCGGTATTGGTCAGGAATGCAGCTACATACAGGGTCGGATTTAGAATGTAGTAATAATGTGATTTTTAAGTTTTGATTTGAAAATGTTTAGACTGTTTGAATTTTTAATAATTTTTGGAAGGGAATTGTATAATTTGGCACCCTCAAAGCATATACTCTTTTTACCATAATTAGTACGGACTTTGGATATTTGAATATTATCTGCATTACGAAGCATTCTCTTTCCTTTTTGCCTGTTAGTTTTAAATGTTGTCTCGGTATGTGTTTTATTTTGTAGTATTTTTTTGATTAGAATACATGTTTTAAAGTAGTATGTTTGGTATATGTTCATAATTTTCGTTTGACTGTATATTTGTTTTGATGGTGTCAGAAAGTCGTAGTTGAAGAGGAGTTTTATTATTTTATTTTGTTTTATCTGTAAATTTTGTAATGTATTTTTAGCTGCACTACCCCAAATTGTGCCACTACCCAAATATGGAAGTCATTATCCCGTGAATACGCAGAAAATTTAGTCGAAAGTATGCCACGAAGATGCCAGGCCATTATGGACAACGGAGGAGACTGGACAGCTTATTAATAATAAAGCATCTAAGTGCATACAATTGACTACATGTTTTATTTTTTTCGGACACTAGACTTCATTTTTTTGTAATTTATGCCGGTCACGCTCTTTTGTTACATACTGTAGGTACAGTCATTATATTTATTTCTTTAAATTTATTTTGCAGTGATTCTCTGGGGCCCATGTTGTAAATTGCTCCAACAGCTCTCTTCTGCAACACAAATATGGTGTTTACGTCTGCAGCACTCCCCCACAACAATATGCCATAAGACATAATGCTATGAAAGTAGCTGAAGTAGACTAGTCTAGCTGTATCTACGTCTGTAAAAAGACGTATCTTTTTGACTGCGTATGCTGCAGAGCTAAGTCTCTTAGATCATTTAATTTTATGCATGTGTGGGCCCCATTGAAGTTTATTATCTAAAGTAATGCCTAAAAACATAGTGGTGTATATCTACATGTTCGTTTTTGATTTTTATATCAACATTTACTTGTGTAACATTCGGTAGTATAATAGTGGGTGATAGACGTACGAGCAAGTACGCGTACTTATGGCTCGCCGACCTTTTTCGCTTGTGTGTCACCGTAAGTACGCGTACTTTAAAACCGCCGCGCAAAATCGTCGGCGATCCAACCGGTCTGAAATCTTGCTCGTAGCTCGTCATGGCATGGCTCGAACGTGTGGCAGCATTGCGAGCCGCGAGCCGCCATTTTGTTTCGACTTCGTTTCTTTTTTTTAGTTTTTAAAATGTAATACGATATTATTCCTAAATAACACAAAGCTTCTTCAGTCGACGACATCGCAATACAGAGTGAGTAAGCTTCACGTGTGTCACTAACGTCGAGCCGAGCAAGTTCGCGATCTTAAAAACCGCGTACTATAAGTTCGTACGTCTATCACCCACTTATCACCCACTTAAGACTTCGCTGTCCGTCTGTTTGTCACAGGGCTGTATCTCATGAACCGTGATAGCTAGACAGTTGAAATTTTCACAGATGATGTATTTCTGTTGCCGCTATAATAAAAAAAAATATATATTTATGTGAGGCTCCCAAACAACAAACGCGTTTTTTGGCGTTTTTTATAGATATTGGTACGGAACCCATCGTGCGCGAGTCTGACTCGCACTTGGCCGGTTCTTTAAATAATAGTATGGAACCCTTTGTGCGCGAGTCTAACTCACACTTGACCTGGTCAAACAAACAGACAAAGTGTTCTGATCAAAACAAAGTTTATATAACTAACAATAGCTTACAACTATAAAGTAAGTAAACTTTTAATTCCAATCAAATATTAAAAACATTGGATTTTGTGTTGGTTATTGGTCAGTTTGTAAAATGAGTGATGAGATCCGGTTTTGATGTTGACCAACAAAGAAACAGTTTTATTAGATGAGGCATGGAACTGTTATAACTAGGTACAGTTATTGTGTACCTAGTTATAATTATTATTAAAAAACGGTTTAAAATATAATATAAACCGGTTTTAAATAATTTATATAAATAAAAACCGGTTTATATAACTTAGACTTTTAACGTGAACAGAATAAGAATAATTATACTTATTAAAAAGTTTAAAAATAAAATAATGATTCATTGAGATGGCATTCTATTCTAATGTCGTCGATTTTCTATGCGAATTGAATAAATCTATAATTTTACAAATTATTGCAATTTGCAAAGAAAATTGTTAGCTTATACTAAAGGCTTGAGAGTTGTGTACATTTATACAATAGGCACTTATCTACCCAGGTACTAAATTATTTTATTATAAATAATCATTAATAAACTTACCTAAGTACCTATTATCTAAACAATAATATGATAATTATAAAAAATAGGACGTAGGCTATTTTTTTACGTTATTAACACCTAAAATTATCCTTCTGACGTACAATAAAAACCAATAATCGATTATTCTGACTAATAACCCATTAATAGCGGTTTAATACGATACGAGCTGAAAAACATTGAGTTTATTTATTTTATCGCTTCCTAGAATCACTACCTCTTGGTCACCACAATAGCGGTAAAGCGGAACTACAATGTAATCTACGGTAACTTCGTATCGAAGCCTCAATGTATCGCGCTCTGAGCATTAAATGAATAAACTTAGTTCCTCTCAATCCGTGGAGACGACAGCTGCCATTGCCGTGTCTGTGATTTAAAAAAAAAACGTGTTTTTTGGCAAAGGTAAGCTAAACGATTCTACTTTTTTTGATGACTTTTGTGAATATTTGACGTATTGTATGTTTTTTAAAACAATTTTAAAGTGCCTAAGATGACGTAAAGTGAATAATTGATGATTTGATGATGATGTTGGTTTAATCAATTATGTAGTACTTTTTTGATGACATAAGTTTTTACGTCGGATGTTTTTTTTTAAATAAATAATTGGTAAATTGGTATGTAGGCGAATTGATTCTACTTTTTTTGATGACATAAAGTGAATATTTGTTTGCAAGTGGTTTTAGGTAAATAAGTCGGTAGGCATCTTTGTTTAGCGTACTTATCTACCTATAAATTCCTTTTATAGTCTTCATATAGTATTTAATTGTAGGATAAGTATGAATAGAATATATGAAGGAACTAAATAAGTACAATTAATATATGTAAGTACTTAGATTAGATGGTTAGGTGCTACTGCAAAATGTGGGCATGTGCCAAATATAATGTTTGGACGTGCCTCTGACTACCCCCACTAGACATCTTCAAAGGATCTAAGCGTCCGGATTACAGTCGTGCGTAATTCTATTTTTTTATCTTTTTTGTTCCTAATTTTGAATTTCATTGCAACGAAATAAAATATTTATTTTTAAATTAAAAAAAACCTAATTAATTAATTGCATAACTATACATAAATAATATTTATATAATTAAAGTGCCTACCATACCTAGGTAGGTACTTTCACTGTTCAACAAGTCAAGTTATTATTCAGGGACACCCTAAATAATAACTTAACTTGTTTTTAATGGAAACGTAGCTATAAATAACTTTTTTGGCGTAAGCAAGTAAAAACAAGTTGTTTGTTTCATACAAAAACAAGAAACACGTACCTAAATCTGGTAATAAAGTAAATTAATTAATTATTTTATATTTTCGTTTGTGTTCAGTTCAGTTACCTTGTAGTAGAGCAGTTACCTACCTAGTCAAGGTTACATAATTTTGTTTTTTTGCTTTTATATTTGTTGCGAATTGATCCTGGCTATGGCATTCTTTAATGAATTCAAAACTCCATTATTTGACAGTAGGGTTTATTTCTTGCTAATATTAAAAATTTACAAAAGGGAAAAGAGATGTCTCGTGTTACATGTTATGCTAGATCGTCCCTTTTCCCTTTTGTAAATTTTTAATATTAGCAAGAAATAAACCCTACTGTCAAATAATGGAGTTTTGAATTCATTAAAGAATGCCATAGCCAGGATCAATTCGCAACAAATTGGTGACCCCCTTGCAATGTATGTTATGTATGTATGTAAATATGTTTTCGAGTGGAATCTTGCAACTCAATTTTGAAGCAGTTATCCCCAACCGATTGAGCTGAAATTTTGCATAATAATGACTGCGAGCTGATCTGACGATGGAGTTATCAATTCGTAATTTATTTTATCAGTACAAGGTTTGTAGGGAAAACATTGGAAGTTTCCTGAAATTGCTTTTTCCTATGCGTTTATTAAAATTTGACAGGACAACGTCTGTCACGGGTCGGCTAAAAGGGCACAGCGGAGGTTGAAGTAACTTTACGTAAACAAAGGTAATTATACAAAATCACTGCCAAACCTTTGTTCCTAAACTACCTTAGACGTCGCCGTCCGTCGGTGTCTTATAAATTATGTAACTCTAACTACCTATATTGTATATGCAACAGTATTTTACAGTTACTACGTATGCCATGGAAATTTCCATAGTTTATCTGGCCCATGAATGATCACTGGTTTAGAAACTTTAACGGCTTATATAAGCATTATGAATAGAGATGGGCGGGTGGAAAAAAAACGTCGAGTCGGACTGGCGCACGAAGGGTTCCGTACCATTATCTATAACAAACAGCAAATAATATCACGTTTGTTGTATGGGAGCCCCATTTATATATTTATTTTATTCTGTTTTTATTATTTGTTGTTATAGCGGCAACAGAAATACATCATCTGTGAAAATTTCAACTGTCTAGCTATCACGGTTCATGACATACAGCCCTGTGACAAACAGACGGACAGACGGACAGCGAAGTCTCAGTAGGTCCCGTTTTTACCCTTTGGGTACGGAACCCTAAAAACTAATAATAACGTCTCTTGACTTTTCGTTTGGCCGAAACATTTTAGTCGGTTTTCATTTTAGTTTAATTAAAAACGTAGGTAAGTAATTATAACGTTACTGCTAGTAATTTTGAAGCTATATCATTATAGTGCTTCATAAGAGAGACGGGCATTTATCCGGTAAAAATATTTTTACCCATTTATTTCCAACCTACCCATAGAGCCGTGTTGGCCGAGTGGTACTCGACTTTCATTTCGAAAGGTCGTGGGTTCGAATCCCGGCGTGCATCAATGGATTTTTCTGTTCGAAAAATGTATATGCGCATCAAAACACGTGCTCAAGATGGTGAGGAAACCAGTTAGTATTCTTATAAGCGGCGATGGGATTGCATCCTGTCACGTATGCAATGCTAACTACTGCAAAATGTGGGCATGTGCCAAATTTAATGTTTGGATGTGCCTCTGACTACCCCCACTAGAAATATTAAGGTGGGAATTAATCATCGTTCAAAAAATAAATAAATTTATCTTTAAAGGATCTAAGCGCCTGCAGATCTGAGAGTAGTTCTACACGAATATAATTTAATGGGACCAGCTTTGATCTATTTTCTTTACAATAGAAAAAAAAACATCGAATTAGGAATATCGGATCTCCGAGTAAAAAGATATGGTCATACATAAAAATTATATATTTTATGTAACTACATGTTGAATTAAGAACCTCCTGATTTTTCTTCGGTTAAAAAAGAACATATTATAAAAACCGGCCAAGTGCGAGTCGGACTCGCGCACGAAGAGTTCCGTACTATTATCAAAACGGCAAAAAAATCACGTTTGTTGTACGGGAGTCTCACTTAAATATATATTTTATGCTGATTTTAGAGAAATACATCATCTGTGAAAATTTCAACTGTCTAGCTATCACGGTTCACGAGATACAGCCTGGTAACAGACAGACGGACAGCGGTGTCTTAGTAGTCCCGTTTTTTACCCTTTAGATACGGAACCCTAGAAACATAAAAAATAATTCATAATATCTCGTACCTATTTACCTAACTACGTAGTTAGCATTCCACACGTGACAGGTTGCAATCCCGTCGCCGCTTTCAAGAATACTAACAGGTTTCCTCACGATGTTTTCCTTCACTGTTATAAACACGTGTAACGCGCATATAGGTACATTTTTCGAACATAAATATCCATTGATGCACGGCAGGATTCGAACTCGAAATTAATTGGAAATTAATAATATCTACCTAGGTACCTATTTACCTAACTACATGAATTCAATAATTCAATTTCAAACTTTTTATTCGATCATGTGAAGTACCACCTATTTACCGACTTACTTTACCGATAGTGGTAAAATAGCGCCACCTGCCAGCGGAATCGCAAACCTCTTTCATCTTACCTCTCAAGCCCCGAGCGGTCGCATGAGACCGCGAAAAGTGCCTAAAATACGTAGTAACATCAAATGAAACTAGATGGCGCTGGAATGCAAAAATCAAGTTTATTGTATGGGAGCCCCCCTTAGATAGAAATACATAATAATCTGTCAAAATTTCAACTGTCTAGCTATCATGGTTCATGAGATACAGCCCTGTGACAGACAGACAGACGGACAGACGGACAGACGGATAGACAGACGGACAGCGAAGTCTTAGTAATAGGGTTCCGATTTTACCCTTTGGGTACGGAACCCTAAAAACGTTCGAACATTCTCTTAGACTTCTTTATTTATTATGAAATCAGAATGTTGTAGAGAAATAGGTAAAATCTTTTCTCTAGACTGTGGTTTGCACATAGTAATCAGTAAGGTATTAGAAAGTCTAGAAATCTGTCACGCTGTGACTTGTCACGCAGTAAGATTTAGACACACCACAAAAGATAGGTAAGTACCTACCTAGATAGATACCTACTTACCTTAACAACAACAGTTTGATTTTAACTTTAGTTTTCTCTGAAAAATTCATATATAGCTATTTCATTTAATAGTAGGGTGAGAGCTCCGGTTAACAACATTTTAATTTTCAAATAAACGGTTTATATTGAAAAAAATATTAAAATGACGATTTTTAAACAACTAAAAATATTTATCATCTCTTAGGTTACGGTCCCGTTTTTACCCTTCGAATACGGAACCCTAAAAATTAAATAAAGAGCTTCAGCAAAAGTTTATAAGGCACCACACGCTACAAATAGTCACGTACCTACCTACTTACCTACTACCTACCTCCCTACCGTATAAAACTACGCGAGACCGTCCTAGACCTAGTGTGAAGTAACCCTTACGAAATAACTACGAACACCACCACAAACACCATCAAAATAAGTTTACTGGCCATGATGATGATGATGCAAGCGATTTAGCGTCTTCGTAAAGTAGGTGAACTACTAGGCCTCATTGCCTCATGTTAATCGTAGCATAGCATCCCAATAAAAAGGTTTAATGCTATTTACCTACATTATATTATGATACTAAGCAGTCCGCCAGCCCTTCGCACAGGTGTAATAATGATTTTATAGCTATTTTTTAGACCTTGTGTCACATTATTGAAGTTTTAATAGAGATCCTTATTTTTTTCTAGAAATAATCAAGTCTATGTTACTCAGGGATAATATAGCATTTTAGTGGTGAAATAATTTTTGAAATCGGTCCAGTAGTTTTGAAGTTTATTCATTACAAACATACAAAAATACAAATGTTTCCTCTTCTTAATAATTATATACCTACCAACAGATTTAATATTTTTCTCTATTAAATGCCTGCGTAATTGCGAAGTCTTACTCAGCCAGCGTGACTTAAAAACAAACAAACTAAGTAGGTAGGTACAAAGTCTGACAAACTCATTGAGATAATAATCATATTAAGCATCCTTCCTCTGAGGTAAAAATATTTTTTACCAAACGTGGTTTGTAAATGAACTTGAGGCATCTGAGGTAAAATTTATTCTACCAAGAATAATTTTATTCTTCTAATAAAATCATAGGTAGACATATCATCTAGGACTAGCCTTGTTTCTAGGTGGGTAGGTATATTACCTACTTAACGACTTTTTTGTTCTCACTGTCTTTAAGGTTAGAATTTAAAGGACCATTTTTAGGGTTCCGTACCCAAAGGGTAAAAACGGAACCCTATTAATAAGACTTCGCTGTCCGTCTGTCTGTCTGTCTGTCTGTCACAGGGCTGTATCTCATGAACCGTGATAGCTAGACAGTTGAAATTTTCACAGATTATGTATTTCAGTGGCTGCTTTAACAAAAAATACTAAAAACAGAATAAAATAAATATTTAAGGGGGGCTCCCATACAACAAACATGATTTTTTTGCCGTTTTTATAGATAATGGTACGGAACCCTTCGTGCGCGAGTCCGACTCGCACTTGGCCGGTTTTATTGAAATGAACCCTGTCCCACGATAGGGATAGCTACACGCTATTATTTAGGACCTAAATACCTAAATACCTCCGACTGACCGTACTTGTTTGTACAGATGCTTAGTGATGACATAATAATAATACCAACCTAAGCCCATTTGGAGAATAACAAAAAAAAAACTTATACAATATTTTTTTAAAGAGCTCTTTTTATTGAGAAGACAATGTTCAATAGGTAGGTACTTATATAAAAAAGAAAAAAGCTTGTAAAAAAATAACCGATTTGTAACTTTTGAGAAATTTTGTTTGACGTACCTACTAGGTAGCTAGGTAATGACATTTTTAGGGTTTCGTACCCAAAGGGTAAAATCGGAACCCTATTACTAAGACTTCGCTGTCCGTCTGTCTGTCCGTCTGTCCGTCTGTCCGTCTGTCCGTCTGTCCGTCTGTCCGTCTGTCCGTCTGTCCGTCTGTCTGTCTGTCACAGGGCTGTATCTCATGAACCATGATAGCTAGACAGTTGAAATTTTCACAGATTATGTATTTCTATTGCTGCTCGAACAACAAATACTAAAAACAGAATAAAATAAATATTTAAGGGGGGCTCCCATACAACAAACTTGATTTTTGCATTCCAGCGCCATCTAGTTTCATTTGATGTTACTACGTATTATAGGTACTTTTCGGAGTTTGAGAGGTAAGATGAAAGAGGTTTGCGATTCCGCTGGCAGGTGGCGCTATTTTAACACTATCGGTAAAGTAAGTCGGTAAATAGGTCGAAAAATGTACCTATACAGGGTGTCCAAGAACCTGGCGTCCAACTGGATTCCCACGATGCCCCAAGTTCTAACAGTACTCAGAAAAATATTTTAAAAAATCCACCCCATGTACTTACAGAATTATACTGATTTCAAAAAAAAAGGGGAAATGAGCACCCTGTGACATACTTTTGAATGCTGTGACTGCTAATGCTGATAATTTCGATATTTCTTGGAGGTTTTGTAATCTAGGGTATTGCTGTGTCTAAATAGAATGTAAAAATAAAGTACTTATTGTACCATTTTAAAATAAAATATTATTTTAACTAAAGGTGATATGGAAAATTATTGAATTTCGCAACTTTGACCGACTGTAGTGTAAAAAAAATGTACCAAAATAGTATGGCAAGTGACGTCAAATTTTGACGCGTTTATTCCTCTTTTTAAAAAGGTATAATACTTACACATTAATTTGAAAAAAAAAATTTTGATAATATTTTTACTCAACAACCCAATTTTTACGAAGTGCCTACCTACTAACGGTAACTGTCGGACCCTTTCTTATCTTAGAAACTGTTATGTTACTACTATTATTTACTTCGGTTCCAAGAGTGAGCAAGAAGGAAATACACACAGGTAGATGGGTTCCCAGTAGAATAAAAGCAAAGAATGTTAGTTTAAAGATATTTTATTACAATAAATGTTCAAAATGTTGACCACCCGCGGCAATACAAGCTCTCACTCTCCTTAAAAAGGACCGCTTTATGTTTCGCGAGTAACTTTTTTGACGTATCACCTGCACTGCTTGTGTTATCTTCTCACGAAGGTCAGCGATGTCATTAATGGGCTTCGCATAAACGAGCTCCTTCATAGTTCCCCAGAAAAAAAAATCCAGCGGATTTAAGTCAGGTGCGTTTTATGCGAAGCCCATTAATGACATCGCTGACCTTCGTGAGAAGATAACACAAGCAGTGCAGGTGATACGTCAAAAAAGTTACTCGCGAAACATAAAGCGGTCCTTTTTAAGGAGAGTGAGAGCTTGTATTGCCGCGGGTGGTCAACATTTTGAACATTTATTGTAATAAAATATCTTTAAACTAACATTCTTTGCTTTTATTCTACTGGGAACCCATCTACCTGTGTGTATTTCCTTCTTGCTCACTCTTGGAACCGAAGTAAATAATAGTAGTAACATAACAGTTTCTAAGATAAGAAAGGGTCCGACAGTTACCGTTAGTAGGTAGGCACTTCGTAAAAATTGGGTTGTTGAGTAAAAATATTATCAAATTTTTTTTTTCAAATTAATGTGTAAGTATTATACCTTTTTAAAAAGAGGAATAAACGCGTCAAAATTTGACGTCACTTGCCATACTATTTTGGTACATTTTTTTTACACTACAGTCGGTCAAAGTTGCGAAATTCAATAATTTTCCATATCACCTTTAGTTAAAATAATATTTTATTTTAAAATGGTACAATAAGTACTTTATTTTTACATTCTATTTAGACACAGCAATACCCTAGATTACAAAACCTCCAAGAAATATCGAAATTATCAGCATTAGCAGTCACAGCATTCAAAAGTATGTCACAGGGTGCTCATTTCCCCTTTTTTTTTGAAATCAGTATAATTCTGTAAGTACATGGGGTGGATTTTTTAAAATATTTTTCTGAGTACTGTTAGAACTTGGGGCATCGTGGGAATCCAGTTGGACGCCAGGTTCTTGGACACCCTGTACATATGCGCGTTACACGTGTTTATAACAGTGAAGGAAAACATCGTGAGGAAACCTGTTAGTATTCTTGAAAGCGGCGACGGGATTGCAACCTGTCACGTGTGGAATGCTAACTACGTAGTTAGGTAAATATAAGGTTACGAGATATTATGAATTATTTTTTGTTTCTAGGGTTCCGTATCTAAAGGGTAAAAAACGGGACTACTAAGACACCGCTGTCCGTCTGTCTGTTACCAGGCTGTATCTCGTGAACCGTGATAGCTAGACAGTTGAAATTTTCACAGATGATGTATTTCTCTAAAATCAGCATAAAATAAATATTTAAGTGAGACTCCCGTACAACAAACGTGATTTTTTTGCCGTTTTGATAATAGTACGGAACCCTTCGTGCGCGAGTCCGACTCGCACTTGGCCGGTTTTGATTTTTTGTGGAAAAACAACTATCCAATGTTGATGACATTTCAATGGAACCCACCTCGCAAGCATTCTCAACGCGATTGCGTAAAATATCAAACCAGCCGTTGAGTGTAAACGGGTAGGTAGGCACACATGCCAAAATACATACAAAGATGTCGAAACCAAAACCTCCTTTTTTGAAGTTGTTTTTTAAAGGTTGAAACCTACCAATATCCCGTGCAATGAAATGAGAGCGCCTCCAAATTAGCCACACGACAGTGCTGGCCGTGGCATCGTTAGCCCTGTAATGTTGTAAGCGGTAGATACCGCTTACTTTGTAGGTAAAAAGTATGCTTCGGTGTGCAATAATCGGTAAAAGATTATGGCCTTACATGGTATTTTAGTTGGGTTAGGTCAAATAATTACGATACCTACTTGCTAAATAAAGCAAACATACAAGTTGTATGTACCTACCTACCCATTGAGCTTAATGTACTACGTACCTACTAGAGGAGCTATCCAAGCCAAATAAATGCTATCAAAAACATAACTTGTAAAAAAAGCCAAGTCTCGCAACGCAACTCAGTTCTTCTACCGTAAAAAGTTGTGAGATCCATGTAATACCAAGTCGGTTAATTTAATCAGTCCCTACTTTAAGGGTCCTTCTGTCTTAAGTTATTACGTAAAGGTTTGGTATTGGACTTGGTATTACATGGACCTCATAACTTTTTACGGTAGAAGAGCTGAGTTGCGTTGCGAGACTTGGCTTTTTTTACAAGTTATGTTTTTGATAGCATCTCATTTATTTTTGTAGATAGTCCTAGTTTTTAGAGTTCCGTACCCAAAGGTTAAAAACGGGACCCTGTTACTAAGACTCCGCTGTCCGTCTGTCTGTCCGTCTATCTGTCACAAGGCTGAATGAACCATGATAGTTAGACAGTATTTTTTTTTACAGATGATGTATTTCTGTTGCTGCTATAACAACAAATACTAAAAACAGAATAAAATAAATATTTAAGTTGGGCTCTCATACAACAAACGTGATTTATTTGCCGTTTTTTATAAATAATAGTAAGGAACCCTTCGTGCGCGAGTCCGACTCGCACTTGGCTGGTTTTTTTTTCCTTTCCGGCACCTTCTACTATCATTCCGTTGACCATTTTACAAGTTACCTTTGAACATAATCATAACTAGGTGCCTAACTGCAAATGTAACTTTGTAATCCTATATATTTATATGGGGTTACAAAGTTATTTATGTAGTCGGTATATCTAGAAAACTGGATCGAAATTGCAAAATATTTAGGTTTTTCCTTGATTTATACACAAACCACTAATTGTATTCAAAATTTGAAGCTTCTATGTCTGCTAGAAGTGCCTTAAACTTTTGATGATCGGTCAGTCAGTGAGTGAGTGAGTGAGTGAGTGAGTGAGTGAGTGACAAAATAGGAAACTTTGACTAGTTATAATTCTTAAACTACTGGTTCAAATTGAATGAAATTTAAAATATACCGAGTTTATACTATGCCTGCTTGGTTACTGAAAATTCAGGCTTCTAGTTTTATCCACAACGAAGTTATAGGGGGTCGAAAATGGCCTGAACTGCTTCGAGAAAAGGATGGTACGCCGTGCCGCTTTTTGCTAGACTTGGCGGGGGCACTGCCGTGCCCCCAGATTGCTCAATTTTCAATTAAAAGCCAAAGTCCGCTTGCAGCGTAAAATAAATATTTACATGGCTAAACGAAACATTGAAACGTAAAGCGCTGACCGCTGAATGGCTTAAGTTACTTTCAATCTAAAAGGTCGTAAGCGCCATGAAAAACACGGCGCATAAGCTGTTTTTAAATGGGCACTATCTTGAAACACAAAACTATAGACTATGAATTACTTACCAGAAAAACAGAGAGGACAAAGTTTTTTGTACCTACGTAACAGTGTCTTAAAAATAATTTGTCTCGATAAAAAAAACACAGTCATTAAAATAATTACCTAAATACTTTATGTTTTTAGGGTAGGTAAGGTAGTAAATAAAACATTCAATTTTATTTACAGACCATAATTTATTACTCTGTAATATTATGCTTAGTTACTTTATTATATATAAGTATAGGTGAGTAGGCATAGGTGAGTAGGTATAGGTATAACACAACATCAAAATAAATTCTTAAGTATTACAATCTTACAATATTCCCACAAAATTAACGGAAGTGTCCACGTACTTTCAATAGTCGGATTGCCGACTAGTTCCGTAGTACCAACTACCGAGTAGGTACTTCCGTTAAATTTTGTGAAAATGTTCCAAAACCACGTTAGTTTTAACACTACAATATTCCTTATACTTTCACTATGGGACCAACCCTAAAAAGACGAAAAAAATATCAGCGGTTCCTTAAAAAACTTTACAACATAATCAACAAAATATATGGAGTAGTATATAAACATACATGTGTTAATCGTCTACTTCTCTTTTCTATGCTAAGTAAATACCTATATTTATTATTTTTATAATAATAGCCTTTAATGTTAGTTATATATAATTAGTATGTATGTAACTAATGCTATTTTAACAATTGTTTATTATAATTATACATAAATCTAAAACTTAAAATGTTCTTCAAATTTTTCTTTTAAATTCGTAGCCATTAATTTGTATGAATCACATCTCTTTTTTAAGTATCGGTTTTGACGTTGAACTTTCTTATATTTTTCAGCAAATAGCTTTCTAGCTTTGGTTTCTTTATGCAATTGTTTTTTTAAATTAATTATACGCGGAGTGTCAAAAATTGAATCTGAACTGCTTATCGATTCAGAAATCGATGCTGATATTGTTGATTTTGTTGGTGATAAACTTTTGTTGTATGGTACTGCACATTTTTTGAGATATAAGCGACCTTTTTTTGTGAAATACTTATCCTCGTCTTTAAAATGGTCAGAACAGATACACGAGTACTCACTCGGTAGCCATTTTTCATCATTGCGATTTTTCTGCACAAATTTTATCCACTTCTCTCTTTTTTCGTGACCATCTCGAAGAAACCTAAAAAAATGAATGAATGAATTAAAACTATATTTATTCACCAAGAACATAATATAACTAATACAGAATATCGAACTTAAAATTAGAAAAAAAAAACATAAATAGAAGCTCACCAAGAAATATACACATAAAACACCAAAACTACAAAGGAAATATGCAAAAAAAACCACACTGACAAATACTTCATAAAACATACACACTCACATACTTTAACTCAAATTCACACAAAAATTAACTAACAAATACTGACACATTACTCTTTCGACTCTGAAAATAAATATAGGTTTAAAAGACTCACCCTCGTATTCAAGAACGACACTATGAGAACACGCACCCACAGTGGACGAAATCTTTTTTCATAAACATCACTTTATGTGTTGAGCGGCACTATGGCGCACGCTACCGTGTGCCTTTAGAGCTCAACTTTGGCTAGAGGCACACGACAATATGCCTCTAGTCACACTATGCAGTGTCGCACAACACATAAAGTGATTTTTATGAAAAAAGATTTCGTCCACTGTGGGTGCGTGTTCTCATAGTGTCGTTCTTGAATACGAGTGTTAGTGTCCGTTCTGTACGTGATGTGTGATGTTTTGTTATTCTATGATTTGCACGCAATGGCGGCGCGTCGATGTAAACTCAAGCTTTGTCAAACAATAATCTTACAAATAAAATGATTACTTACCGATGAAATGTTACACCGCTATCTTTTTTTTTTGTTCTTGAATGGTTTGTGCACGTTTTTATGACACAGTTCGGCATTTTGATTGAAATTGCGTATTTGTATAACACGTTCGCGCGTCACAGGCGTTAGACTCGGACTAAGTCCACTGTGGTCCGAGGGACCGCAAGCGCACCGCAAATTATTACTTTGTGGTGTCATCTCTAGTACGTAGTACATTAAGCTCAATACCAATAGGTACCGTACCTGTACAGGTAGGTAGGTACCTATTGTTATTGACTTAGGTATTGTAAATAAACTTGCTCACCTTGGTCGCATTGAATAAACATTTTTTATCTTGTCTTCATCCGAAATGCATATGTTCCTAACTTTTATAGTACCTACTAGGTCTATACATTTTTTTTGTACGAATGAGTAATATCTCACTTAATAATTTCACTTTTTCTGAGAATGTTTTAAAACCCAATGACGTATTTATAGTAGTATAGTTTTTAATACATCAATGATAAAACCAAGTTTTTTTGACGGATCATGGTTAAACTTGACGTTGACATATTTGATTTGACATTTCTTTTTATGCATGGTTGTATGCCCCCGCGCCCCGCCCGTCTGCCATCCAGGGATGTGACATTGAGTAAAAAAACGATTATTTTAATAATAATCGATTTTCGGTTATACGAATAAAGAGTTTATTTACAAAAGACCCGTTTTAAACAAAAAAAACTTGAGAGGTGTCAAGGGACACCCGGATGGAACGAAGTTCTTTTCGATTAATTAGTGAAGGAATTGTAATAAAATTTTATTTCTTTTAAGTTAAAATAATATGTTTTTTATTATTATCAAATATAATGTAATATAAACTTAATCAGTAGGCTCAATTTTTGTCAATCTAGCTAGTTAGATGAGAAACAAACGCAAAGCAAATAAATAGGTAAGTATCTACCTTCCTAAGTAGATACCACCTACCAACTAATGATGTTTTGGTAATCTCCTACTTGCACAATAAGTCGTTTATTAGTTTACAGTTATGTTGTACTGAACACAAAATAACGTGGGACAAGGGAAGGGGAATCAACTTTGACCTCGACCTCGACCTCGACCTCGACCTCGACCTCGACCTCGACCCGACCTCGACCCGACCTCGACCCGACCTCGACCCCACCTCGACCCCACCTCGACCCCACCTCGACCCCATCTCGACCCCACCTCGACCCTTTCACAACGCGCGATAAGGAACTTCGTTCCAAAAAGTATTTAAGTATTCTATCAGTTATCTAGTTCCCATAGTACAAGCTTTGCTTAGTTTGGGGCTAGATGGCGATGTGTAAAATGTCCACCAATATTTATAATTTATTATTTATTACTATTATTATTATTTATATATTAATAGATATACTATAGCAAAAAAGTGTCGTGACAACTTTTCGTGACAACTTTTTGTGACAACTTTTTGTGACAACTTTTCGTAAGAATTTTTTCCGTCTAGCCCCCTTTCACAACGCGCGATAAGGAACTTCGTTCCAAAAAACGGTTTATTGTGCTATATACATAATCGATTTAAAATATTATGTATAAATCGATTTTTATTAAAAAATATTTATGGAAAACAAATTAAAATCAGTTATTTTTTCGCAACCCTACCGTCATCCGCATTCCGCCGGCCGGTCAAGTCAATCACTCGATCAAATCAAGTCATTGTTTTCTGGTAGCAAAGCAAAGTAGCAATCGTAATTCGTAATAGAAATCTTTTTAAGTTTTACCTTTATTTGGTGTCTATTGTTCTAGGACTAGATAAAACCCAAAGAAAAGGCGAAGAAAACCGAAAATGTCGGAAGATTCGCAAGTCCGAGCCTTTTACAAGGATAAAAACTTCTTCATCACTGGAGGAACCGGTTTCGTAGGTCTCTGCCTCATTGAGAAAATACTCCGATGTATTCCTGACTCAGGAAAGCTGTATTTGCTGATGCGGCCGAAAAAAGGCAAGGATATCAGCGAAAGGCTTGAAGAGTTTCCAAAGAACCCGGTAAGTGAGTTAATTTTGAATTCGGAAACGGTTTCCATTTTTAGTGTGCATTACCCCAGCAAAATGTTGGCTCTAATCAGGATTTGATGTATGCAGTAATATAGACCATGGTTTCGTGTAATTGTGACCGAATTTTAGAATTTGGGTGTCCACAGGCAAAAAACATATTAATTAAATACACATTCTGCTGCGGTAACGTTACCGCAGCAAAATGTTATCGAAATAATGGATGTATCCAAAAAGTAATTAGTACGTTGGGTAGCTAAAATTTGTGTGCGCTTATGAGCCAAAAATTTAACTCTGTGTGTCCAAGGACTCCAAAGATATTCAGGATTTTGTTAAGTATGGCGAAACTTTAAAGTCATTTTACGAGAGTTTTACATAAGTGAGAGAACTGATATGTTTTACACAAAAAAGAGTATTACAACAGCTAATTATTTTGAATTTTTCAGCGAATTACAGCGAGTGATTTCAGAAATATAAATGAAAACTCAAAAACAAACCATAACCGACAAACCCGACTAACAACGAAAGACACTTACAAGGTGGCGCTACGGTTACATGATGGCGACCTTCGCACATTGTTCGCACTATAATGAAGTAACTGATATTTACCATAGTACAACATGTTCTGGAAAATAGTAGCGCAATGTTTTCAGTGCCATCACGAGCATTTTATTAATAATCTATGTAGGTAGGTATAGACCTGCAGGCTTTATACCGTAAAAATCGATCTTCGTTTTTCGATTTTTATTAAGTATCTACCAACCTACCAGAGCTCTAAACATTGATCGATCAATGTAACTACCTTTGAATAAAGTCGAGGTTTCTACTAGTGGCCTATAAATTCATGTTTAGTTATACCTATAACTAAACATGAATTTATAGGCCACTAGTAGAAACCTCGACTTTATTCAAACAGCAACATAGGTAATTATTTTTAGGTTACCTTTATATGACGCATTAAAATGCATTTTTTTTTTTTTTTTTTTTTTTTTTTTTTTTTTTTTTTTTTTTTTTATTGTGGGTTTTCAGGCAAAACCCGTCAAATTTATTTCATAGTAGGTAACTATTAAGAAATAATATACTTTACGTATTCAACTCTATGGTTCTTTATTAGTTACTATGAAATAGGTAGTTACATTGATCGATCGACTTAATAAAAATCGAAAAACGAAGATCGATTTTTACGGTATAAAGCCTGCAGGTCTATACCTACCTACATAGATTATTAATAAAATGCTCGTGATGGCACTGAAAACAGTGCGCTACTATTTTCCAGAACATGTTGTACTATGGTAAATATCAGTTACTTCATTATAGTGCGAACAATGTGCGAAGGTCGCCATCATGTACCGTAGCGCCACCTTGTAAGTGTCTTTCGTTGTTAGTCGGGTTTGTCGGTTATGGTTTGTTTTTGAGTTTTCATTTATATTTCTGAAATCACTCGCTGTAATTCGCTGAAAAATTCAAAATAATTAGCTGTTGTAATACTCTTTTTTGTGTAAAACATATCAGTTCTCTCACTTATGTAAAACTCTCGTAAAATGACTTTAAAGTTTCGCCATACTTAACAAAATCCTGAATATCTTTGGAGTCCTTGGACACACAGAGTTAAATTTTTGGCTCATAAGCGCACACAAATTTTAGCTACCCAACGTACTAATTACTTTTTGGATACATCCATTATTTCGATAACATTTTGCTGCGGTAACGTTACCGCAGCAGAATGTGTATTTAATTAATATGTTTTTTGCCTGTGGACACCCAAATTCTAAAATTCGGTCACAATTACACGAAACCATGGTCTATATTACTGCATACATCAAATCCTGATTAGAGCCAACATTTTGCTGGGGTAATGCACACCATTTTTATAAAACCTACAGGTAAAACCTTTTTATTTAGGTCTTCTTTATTACTACTACTACTAGCTGTTCGCCCCGGCTACACACGAACATGTCTTAAGTTTTTTTTATAAGAGAATATTTAAGCTTTTACTCGCGCTTTCGTCCGCCTAGATTCTGTAAATCGATTTTTGATGACTGAAAATCAAAATAATTTATATGCAAATAAGTAGCTTGTCTATGTCCGACCTAAGAAATTGCATAACAATCGGCCCACCAGTTTGGCCGTGATATCATCACAGACATACATAGAGATACACGGATGCTTTTTCATTTATAAAATTAGTATAGATTTCATACAGAAACATGAAGAAAATCACTACATAGTATAAAGCAAAGTCGCTTTCCGCTTCCCGCGTATGTATGTTTGCTTATATCTTTAAAACTACACAACGGATTTTGATGCGGTTTTTTTTAATAAATAAAGTGATTCAAGAGGAAGGTTTATATGTATAATACATGCATAATATAGTAGAGAAACACTGATAATTTTAGAGGTTTCTAATGTGATGTCGTAAATAAACACATTTTTTTGCGCTCACATTGCAAATGCTGGCTGAACCCCACGAGATATATCAAAATAATGTACTACAGTATTGTACACCTTAAAAACGTCTACAAAAAAGTCCACGATGGTATTAGAAAGCGGGCACGGGTCAGCTAGTTACTAATATAATTTAATCCTTCCAGGTCTTTGCCCACCTCCTCCAAACAAAATCAACGGATGTCTTCAAGAAACTGGTCCCGATTGCCGGAGATGTTGGTGAGGAAGGCATCGGTCTGAACGCTACAGACAGAAAAACACTCATTGATAATGTAAATGTGGTGATACATTCGGCTGCTACATTAGATTTTCAAGATAATTTGCGTCCGACTGTGAAAATCAACTTGTTAGGGACGAGGAGAGTTATGGATCTTTGCAAGGAGATTAAGGACTTGAAGGTAAATAAATAAATATTGGTGGACTTATTAGTGGGATGTGGCAGGGAGATGATGATGATGATAATGGTGAACTTTTTACATAGCGCCATCTAGCCCCGAAGTAAGCAACGATCGTACTATGGGAACTAGATAACTGATAGAATAGTTACAAACTTTTTTTTTTGTAAATATAAATACTTATACTATTAGCCCAGGTCATGCGTTGGTGTATCAACAGTTTGCAATAAAATAATATTGTGACTATAAATTGAGGTTTAAGCTATCCTATCTTTCAAGTTGGATCAAACTGCACACGGTGTGCAAAGTTTGATTAAAATTGGTTAAGTGGTTTAGAGAGTCCATTACGTCCAATGCAAAATAGTTTTTTCTCAAAACATACGGTTTTGTTTTTATGACAAATTTAACTTATGGGTTTTAATCTTCATAAATGAAGAACCTAAACACGATTGGTAAAAAAATTATTTACCAAAGATTGCTATGAATAGCTGAACAGTTAATTTTTATATAATACATTAGATAATCATGTCTTTTTCAGATTGATGGTTTCAAGATAATGAATTATTACTTTTGTCTTATCCGGGTAGACTCAGCCCATACAAAAAATTCACATATCACATGGGATAAGATGATGAATGATATTTCATGTCTGTTACAGGTCATGGTCCAAGTTTCTTCAGCCTATGTGAACTCCTACCTGACAGACGTCCACGAGAAGCTATACGAAGCCCCCGAGGATGCAGAGAAGATCATAGCTCTAGTTGGAACCCTCAGTGATGAGGGACTAGACGAAATAGAGCCAAAGTAAGTTTGTTAGCTTAATAAAGAAATAAAAACCGGCCAAGTGCGTGTCGGATTCGCGCACGAAGTGTTCCGCACTATAATCTATAAAAAATTACAAAAAAAACACGTTTGTTGTATGGGAGCCCCATTTAAATATTTATTTTATTCTGTTTTAAGTATTTGTTGTTATAGCGGCAATAAAAATACAACATCTGTGAAAATTTCAACTACAACAGCTATCATGGTTCATGAGCACAGGTTCATGAGTTCAGGTTCACAGCCGTCTGTCTGTCACAAGGCTGTATCTCATGAACATACTCTACATTAGCATAACCTCAAAACTGGTATCATATTATCATTTTATTGTTCCATACCCAAATGGTAAAAAAGGGGCCCTATTACTAAGACTTCGCTGATGTATTTCTGTTGCCGCTACAATAACAAATATTGTGAACGATGAAGTCGGTGCAGCCAATGTATGTAGGACGCATGTACCTGCATACATTAACACAATTAACATGTTATACGCAATAAGAAAAACCCATAATAATAAATTATCAGGAGTCCTTGTAGACTACAGAACCCTAAAAACGTGTTATTTGTTCACAGAGTGCTTAAGGATCATCCCAATACTTACACATTCACGAAACACATGGCCGAGCATGAGGTGGCTGCGTGTGCTGATCTGTTCCCTTGTACTATAGTACGACCTACAATGAGTAAGTAATAATAATACATTATCACTACATAGTATAAAGCAAAGTCGCTTTCCGCTTCCCGCGTATGTATGTTTGCTTATATCTTTAAAACTACACAACGGATTTTGATGCGGTTTTTTTTAATAGATAGAGTGATTCAGGAGGAAGGTTTATATGTATAATAACATGCTACCCGGTCGAAGCCGGGGCGGGTCGCTAGTTCTTTATATAATTAAATATCCTAATAATATTATAAACTAGCGACCCGCCCCGGTTTCGCACGGGTAGCATGTTATTATACATATAAACCTTCCTCCTGAATCACTCTATCTATTAAAAAAAACTGCATTAAAATCCGTTGTGTAGTTTTAAAGATATAAGCAAACATACATACATACATATTACATACAGACGCGGGAAGCGGAAAGCGACTTTGCTTTATACTATGTAGTGATGCGAAAGTTTGTGATAAGGCTGCTATGTTTGTTCCCTAATCAAAAATAAACGACAAAACGGATTAATGTGAAATTTACTGTAGTATGTAGATAAAAAATTTGAATAAATAAAGGGGGAACTTATAATCCGAAAAACAACCCTTAAATGATAAGAAAACGCAAAAAGGATGATTTTGGTATAGATGGCGTTGGTGTGCACAAAATCTGACATTACAGACTAAAAACATTTAGTCGTCATAGCAACGCAGTTTTGATTAATTAATGATACGCATTCTACAAAAATTTGTAATTTATTTTATCAGTACAAGGTTTGTAGGGAAAAAATTGGAAATTGCCTGAAAATGCTTTTTCCTATGCGATTATAAAAAAATGACAGGACAACGTAAAGTCTGTCACGGGTCGGCTAGTAATATTATAATTGAGAAAGTTTGTGAGGATGTTTGTATGTTTGAGCGTCAATCAGGCCTTAATGACTCAACGGATTAACCTTTGGTACGCGAGTAATTTATTCTTCATGCCTAGGGTAAGTAGTGGCTGATGGCGGAATGATCAAACAACGCCTGCTTATTTCCTTACATCAAAACTATTTAACCAATTGCTCGTGAAAAAATGTAGGCGTTAATACCAGACAACTACAAGTAGGTAGGTATTGGTTTAGAGACATCCTGTGACTCATGGTGATTGTAGCTCCACAAATAATACAGTTAAGGCGCTCCCAGTCGACGATTGTTTTTGTTCGAAACGAAAAAAGAAATACTTCTGAACAAGCCACATCTCCTATTTTATAATGTATAGTATATGTGAATAAAGATGTACCCATCTTTAATCACTTCGATAAATAATCCTACCGACCGCTGCAGTGACGACAAACACACGTCGGCGCGTGGTCCGCCTTTGCTTTTCGAATAAATTAATGATATAAATTTTGTATAATTACTTATACTATTCTAATAGAAATCTAGATCTACATATTACCTATCTTTAACAATAAATCACAAGTTGATTTTAATAGTAGGTATATAAAATATTTCGATCATAAATTCTAAAACGTATAATTTTGAAATAATATCTTTATCGTGAAAAGTTTCTGCTGTTATAGTAGTATATAGTATATTCTGCCAGTAATAAGTGACAATAACCGCTATTTTTTTAAAGTTATTTTGCATTGCAATGGCATCACCACTCGACCAAAAAGACTAACTACCCACAACATAGGATATAGTCCATTAAAATGTTACAATTTAAGGACCGAATATTGCATTTCTTAGAGGACGCAATTTTATTTTTGGGAAATGTTTGGGGGTTCAGTAGAAGCTTAACCTCAAGTTTTTGGGGTCGCCACCCTTGTCCCCCGGCCGCCATCTCGGAAAAAAGTCCTCTAAAAAATGCAAAGCTCATGTAACATTTCAATGGACTAACCCTCGTATTCAAGAACGACACTATGAGAACACGCACCCACAGTGGACGAAAACTTTTTTCATAAACATCACTTTATGTGTTCAGCGGCACTTTGGCGCACGCTACCGTGTGCCTTTAGAGCTCAACTTTGGCTAGAGGCACACGACAATGTGCCTCTAGTCATACTATGCAGTATGACTTATGACTAGAGGCACATTGTCGGGTGCTATCGCACAACACATAAAATGATTTTTATGAAAAAAGATTTCGTCCACTGTGGGTGCGTGTTCTCATAGTGTCGTTCTTTTCTTGAATACGAGGGTTATATTCCTAGGGTGGAAGTTAGTGTTCTTACATCTAACAGGGGCATAGCTACCGCCGTATCAGCCGTATCAATGATACGGGGCCCCCGGGCTACGGAGGCCCTTAAAGTGTATAAGCAAAAATTTGTAAAATGTTATCCACAATGTCACTTACCCTCGTATTCAAGAACGACACTATGAGAACACGCACCCACAGTGGACGAAATCTTTTTTCATAAAAATCACTTTATGTGTTGTGCAACACTGCATAGTGTGACTAGAGGCACATAGTCGTGTGTCTCTAGCCAAAGTTGAGCTCTAAAGGCACACGGTAGCGTGCGCCATAGTGCCGCTCAACACATAAAGTGATGTTTAAAAAAAAGATTTCGTCCACTGTGAGTGCGTGTTCTCATAGTGTCGTTCTTGAATACGAGGGTTAATCTCGTTTCCCGGAAAAAAAAACATATAAAAAAACAGGTTGTCTGTAAAGTCGGTTTACTGACGATAGTTGAACGTGACAATTGTGATTGTGCCTCTTTGTCGCTCGTTCCGCGCTCTCGCTTGCACTTCAAGCCTTAAATGGAACGCTTCAGAGTGAGGTAACGCCGCATGAGTCATGTTTTTGGTGCGTGCAGCCGGCTCCATCGAATTATATGACGTCACGTCAAAAACTGTCGTATAGAGTTTTCACTTCAGAAATTACAATAGTAAAAAAAGCATTGTTTTTCCTTTGGAATGATTAAACGGGGGAATTCTGACAACCGATGTACAATGACAAACCACGGAAAGCAATGTTTACGCGTTTTATTTCATTTCAGTTCAAATATTATTACATTGTAATACAATACAATCTTCTTCTTTTGATTATTTATTAGAAAACTGGCCAAGTGCGAGTCGGACTCACGCATAGTGTCGTTCTTGAATACGAGGGTTAGTCTGCTTGTACTAATTCTTTTTTTTTTAATATCTGAGTTGCTAACAACAACCTCTTTCATTTGATATGTCACACGATTCAGTTTTCGAATATTTTTTATTTTTATTTTCAGGTTTATCCCCCAAATGTCCCTGTTTAAAATTCATTATTTTACTTTACGTGTTCATCTTTGGGTCAACAATTTACAATATGTTTACCAAATTTCAACTCAATCGGTCTAGTAATCGGCTGTGACAGACGGACAGACAGACAAACAGACAAACGAGTGATCCTATAACGGTTCTGTTTTTTCCTTTTGAGGTACGGAACTCTAAAAAGTAAACAGAAAAGGGTTGGAGGTTATATAAAAAATGCCCCTCCAAGGCACGCTACGCCTCTGCATCTATATCTATCTATGCTAATAATATAAATGCGAAAGAAACTGTCTGTGACGTTATCACGGTCAATCCGCTGGGCCGATTATCATGAAATTTTATATAGAGATAGCTTAATGTCTTGGGATGATCAAAGGCTACTTTTTTTTTTTTTTCAAAAAAAAATTGTAATTTTTATGTTTTATTTTCCGAAACCTCAAACTTGAAACTTAAATTTACTGAATCTACGCAGACGAAGTAAAAGCTAGTAGTAAATAAATGTGGGTGGAAATTATCATATAACGCCATCTGCCCCAAACTAAGGAAAGCTTGTACTATGGGAACTAGATAACTTATATACACTGTGTTTGTTATAACTATAGATTTTCTTTATCACGTATTTACCTTTAATTTATTTTCCCGACGCTTCGACTATTTTACTTTTTTTGTTGTTGTGAATACATAAACTGATACATAATAACACCCAGGCACAGAACGAACATCTATGTTCATCACACAAATGTTTGTCCCGGGTGGGGATCGAACCCACAACCTACAGCGCAGAAGGCAAAGCTACTACCAACTGAGCTGTGAGGCCAGTCTATATTAAATAACTACAAGTATGAGAAAATTTATTACACCTTATACCATGCGAGCGAAGCCACGCGCATAAGCTAGTAATTTAAAGATAATAATATTTGTAAGTATTTCAGACAGAAACGCCTAGCTGTAAACTAAGCAAAGCGTGAATTATAGATCCAAAGATATTCCTCATATTGTTTATTGTTACAGTTGTGGCATCGTGGAAGGAACCCGAACCAGGCTGGACTTGTTCCAAAGTAGGACCTCAAGGATTCCTCATGGGGGCAGCAAAAGGTACTTAATCTATCCTCATCATTATCATCGTCTTAACCTCTATTACTGGCCCTACCTACGAGCCCCCCCCCCAACCCTCGAATTTTGTGTGTGGGGATAAAACTCTTAAAGTAAAAACCTTACGTCAAATATTTTTTAATAAAAAGGGGGGGAGTCGGGGCTCTTACAAATGTGACCGACTGTGACATGGACGGAGGAGGGGTTAAAAATCACGAATTTAGTGCGACGTACATTTTAGATTATTCTGTTTTTAATATTTGTTGTTATAGCGGCAACAGAAATACGTCAACTGTGAAAATTTCAACTGTCTAGCTATCACGGTTCAAGAGATACAGCCTCGTGACAGACAGACAGACAGCGTTAGTCTTAGCAATTGGGTCCAGTTTTTACCCTTTGGATACGAAACCCTAAAAACGACTCGATGATAATGATCAGCAAGTAACTCGAGCTGTATTTTAATTTCAAATAAATTAGAGTTCCCTACGAAAATTGCGATAATGTAACCAAAGATATCAAAATTTGCCTTTGTAGAAGGATTGAACTGTTTTATTAAATTTTAAAATTAAATTAATATTTATTATCTTCAGGTGTGGTAAGAAGACTTCCCTTGGCCAAGGAGAATATCGCTGACTACATTCCCGTGGATGTGGTCGTCAATCAGCTGTTAGTGGCAGGGTGGAATGCTGCTACTAATAAGTAAGGCATATACATAATACATACCACATACCTAGTGGTATCTGGCATACAGCATACTAGACACTAGCAAACCAGACACTACCATAGTAGACACTGGCATACCAGACACTGGTATACTGAAATACCAGACACTAGCATACTAGACACTAGCAAACCAGACACTGGCATACCAGACACTGGTATACTGAAATACCAGACACTAGCATACTAGACACTGGCATACTGACATACCAGACACTGGCATTTTGACATACCAGACACTGACATACCCGCATACCAGACTCTGGTATATTATACTCGCTTACCAGGCACTGGCATATTTACTCGCTTACCAGGCACTGGCATACGGGCATACTAGACACTGGCTTACTGACATACCAGACACTGGCATACTTGCATACCAGACACTGGCATACTAGACGGGCTTACTCGCATACCAAACAATGGCATGCTTGCATACTGGCATACCGTACACGACTGCAGACTTCCCAGTCCTACTACCAGTCATATTACCTAAAAATGTAAGACATGGTAGTAACTTTAAAAAGTTTTTAATTGATTTTGTACATTTTCAGATCAGGTCTTACAATATACCACTGTTCATCATCAACTTGCAAACCATTTGTTTGGTCGCTGATTGAAAACACTGTGAATGGGATGCTGCACAAGTATCCGTTGAAAAGTGCTGTGTGGTAAGTTTATTATGATTATGAATCTATTTATTTTGACCGGCCTCACAGCTCAGTTGGTAGTAACACTGCCTTCTGCGCTGTAGGTTGTGGGTTCGATTCCCACCCAGGACAAGTATTTGTGTGATGAACATAGATGTTTGTTCTATGTCTAGGTGTTGAAATGTCTTATAAATATGTATTTACAACAAAAATAGTACATAAGTATTCTATCAGTAATCTGGTTCTCATAGGTGTGGTGATGGACATTTCACACATCGCCACCTAGCCCCAAACTAAACAAAGCTGGTACTATGGGAACCAGAAAACTGATAGAATACTTATATACTTTTTTTTGTAAATACATACATTCTTAAGATAAAATATTAACACCCAGACACGTAACAAACATCTATGTTCATCACACAAATTTTGCTCCTGGATGAGAATCGAACCCACAATCTACAGCGCATAAGGCAGAGCTCATTGCTTGCGTTTTTTTAGGCTTTAGGATACTTGAGCAATAAATAAATGAATATCCTAATCACTACATAGTATAAAGCAAAGTCGCTTTCCGCTTCCCGCGTCTGTATGTATGTATGTATGTATGTTTGCTTATATCTTTAAAACTACACAACGGATTTTGATGCGGTTTTTTTTAATAGATAGAGTGATTCAGGAGGAAGGTTTATATGTATAATAACATGCTACCCGTGCGAAGCCGGGGCGGGTCGCTAGTAATCTTATAAATGCGAAAGTTTGTGAGTTTGTTAGTATGTTTGTTTCTCAATCAGGCCTAAACGACAAAACAGGTTTAGTTGAAATTTGCTGTAGATGTAAATATAATGCCCAAATAAATAATAGACTACTTTAAAATATGAAAAACATCCCCAAAACGATAAAAAAACGCAAAGGGGATGATTTTGGTATAAATGGCGCTGCTGTGCAACAAATCTGACATCACAGACTAAAAACATTCAGTCTTTTCTATTCGATTATTGAAATTTGACAGGACAACGCGTCGGCTAGTGATTAAGAGGCTCCCAGTCGCTGATTGCTCTTTTTCGAAACGAAAAAAGAAATACTTCTGAACAAGCCACATCTCCTATTTTTATAAGTATATTACTTCAGGTTCCTACCTAGATTTCTATTAAGCTAAAAACATAATAGCAGAAAGTTTTCACGATAAACACATTATATTATAAAATAGGAGATGTGGCTTGTTCACAAGTATTTCTTTTTTCGTTTCGTACAAAAACAATCGTCGACTGGGAGCGCCTTAAATACTTTTGATTTTGTTTTTTTTTGCGTTTTAGGTATCCACATCTGAAGTTCGTGTCTTCATTGTGGTTATTCAGAATTTCAGCAATTTTTGTGCATTTCATTCCCGGATTCTTGCTGGACTGTGTGCTGAGAGTTACTGGTGGTAGACCGATGTAAGTCGATTTTTTATAGCCCTAAACTAAGCAGAGCTTGTACTATGGGAACTAGATAACTGATAGAATACTTTTATTTTTTTAACTACATGGTGAAGGAAAACATCGTGAGGAAACCAGTTTGTGTTCTTAGAAGCTGTGATGGGCTGCGAATGCCAAATGTAATTATTGCAATTGTAATTATTTTGCCGTTTTTCCATAGATAATGGTACGGAACCCTTCTTGCGCGAGTCTGACTCGCACTTGGCCTGTTTTTTTTTTACACACTTATATTAGCTCGGCCTGTATGTATGTATGTAATGGAATCTTTGAGCATCATTTTCACTGGTTTCCAGAAGTTTTTAAGTTTTATGAAGTAACATACTATTATTTACGTATATTTTCGTATATTTGGACCAACATGGGACTATTCTCTACAGTCTACACAATAGAAAAAAAAAATCATTCAAATCTGATGTTCATACATAAAAAAATCCTTCTCCGTTTTTCGTCGGTTAATGAATAACAACTACGATAGTTTTAATTTAAAAATACGATCCTGTTAGTTTATTTTAAATATCCTTTTTATATTTTCAGATTGGTCCGTCTTCACACCAACGTATGGAAATCCCTGAGTTTACTTGAGAAGTTCATTTTCACCGAATGGCTATTCCACAATCCGAACACTATTGCACTGTCAAAGAAACTGAATGACACTGACAGTAAACTGTTTTTTATTGACATCAGCACTTTGCAAGTAAGTATTATGCCATCAAAACATGCAAACTATATTTTCAATGTAAAATCTTTGTAAATCTTTGTAATCTATAAAATAGTTAGGTTAAAAAAATAATTTAACATTTTTCACAAATTATCGCAGATAGCTATCATTTGTGGAAATCACTACATAGTATAAAGCAAAGTCGCTTCCCGCTTCCCGCGTCTGTATGTATGTCTGTATGTATGCTTATATCTTTAAAACTACACAACGGATTTTGATGCGGTTTTTTTTAATAAATAGAGTGATTCAGGAGGAAGGTTTATAAGTAAAAAATAAATGCTGTTAACGAGTATACAAAGACATTCTGTAATATGTTTTGGTATCAGCTTTGCACCCGTGCGAAGCCGGGGCGGGTCGCTAGTTTCTTATAAGCAGCAATGGGCTTGCAACCTGTCACGTATGGAATCCTAAGTGTGTCTGTCTACCCCTTTAGGCATACTCAATAATATATACGCCTGGTGATCTTAGTGGATATCTACCGTACTTGGGGATAACAGTCGAACCCCTTGAGCCCCGTGCGAACGCCGGCGTTCGGGCTCTGACGTCATCGCGCATGCGCATTTTTGAAAATTTATTATAAAATAACCAGAAGAGCTATCGCTTCCGGGTTTTGACTGTTACGAAGCTGACAGATAACAGTTTCGTTCTGTGTAACAAAACCATTCACTTCCGGATCCGAAATATGTTTCCGCGTAAATTTAAAATTTTTTTTTTTTTTGCGCTATTTATTTTTTTGACTAAAAAAAATCACTAAAAATCCTTTTATTTAGTTTATTATAAAGTTTCTTATTTATATGATAAACAATAGCTATTGTTATGATCTATAAAAGAAACTTCATTTAAATTGCTTTTAATTTTTTTTTGATGAATTTTTTTTATTTTTTTTTATTTATTACCTTATTTATTTTTTTCTAAAAAGGTTATTTACACTCTAAATTGCATTTATAGATAAGTTTGTTGAAAATTTCACGGTTAATCCAAAAATATATAGATGTCTATACCTTTTCATGCAAAATAACGAGATATAGGTGAAATAGTGCACTTATGGCGCCAAAAAACCGCCAAAAAAACGGCGCCAAAAAAACGTGTCTTGTTCAAATACTAGTTGCTTAGTTTGGCGCTAGATGGCGCTATGTAAAATGTCCACCAATTTGATTAGTTTTATTTTAAATTTATTTCTAATTTTACAGTGGGAGGATTACTTCACGAAACTACATCTCGGTGTGAGGAAATACCTGAACAAGGAAACTGAGAAGACAATGGCGGCTGCTCGAAGCAAAGACAACATGTAAGTACATGTATATTTTTTTCTTTTTTAATGTTCCGTACCCAAAGGGTAAAAACGGTAGCCGATTACTAACCCTCGTATTCAAGAACGACACTATGAGAACACGCACCCACAGTGGACGAAATCTTTTTTCATAAACATCACTTTATGTGTTGTGCGACACTGCATAGTGTGACTAGAGGCACATTGTCGTGTGCCTCTAGCCAAAGTTGAGCTCTAGAGGCACACGGTAGCGTGCGCCATAGTGCCGCTCAACACATAAAGTGATGTTTATGAAAAAAGATTTCGTCCACTGTGGGTGCGTGTTCTCATAGTGTCGTTCTTGAATACGAGGGTAAGACTTCGCTGTCCGTTTGTCTGTCACAAGGCTGGCTGTATCTCATAAACCGTTATAGCTAGACAGTTGAAATTTTCACAGATGATGTATTATTTATTTTGCCGCTATAACAACAAATATACTAAAAAAATAATAAAATAAATATTTAAAAAGGGCTCCCTTACAACAAACGTGTTTTTTTGCCGATTTCTATAGATAATGGTGCGGAACTCTGTGCGCGAGTTCGACTCGCACTTGGCCGGTTTTTAACCCTAAAAACAATTGTCTCTACATTTCGATTGGAAGAAATATTATTTTTTTAAAGTATTATTCCTGCAATATGTGGGCTCGTACTAATTTTATTTTGTTTGTTGTTTACAGATTATTGATGGCGCATGTGGTATGGCAGCTCTTATCAATTTGGCTACTTTGGTTCATATTCGCTTGCCTCACCGGCCTCACGATGACGCAAAGCGCATGGATAGCTCCTACCTTTTATATCTTGATCAGTTTATTGTAAGCATCTACGGATCGTTAGGCACTGACGATTCGTTTGAAAAGACGTCTGTGTTTATAAATCGAATCCTGATTTAGTTTTATCTTGATCAGTTCAATGCAATCTATTGCGGCTCGTTAGGCACTGACGATTCGTTGGCAAAAAGACGTTTGTGTTTAACGAATCGTGAATTATCTTGAGTTTATTGTAAACACTTTTTAGATGATTCGTTAACAAAAAGACGTGGACGTTTTAAAACCGAATCGTGAATTATCTTGAGTTTGTTGTAAAACACCTATTATAGCTCGTTGGGAACTGACGATTCTCTGACAAATAGGCGATCATGTTGACCGAATTGTCATTTAATATAACTCTTTAAGGGCCGATTTTTCAATCATCAGATAAGTGTTAACTGTGGAATAAAATTGCAATTTTCCATACGATATGTCAAATTTATTCAACAGTTGGCCCTTATCTGATGATTGAAAAATCGGCCCTTAAACGATTAAACATTCATTGACGATTCGTTGAGACATATTTTATTAAAAACGCTACGTCTAATAACGAATGTCGTTTTAATTTTGTTTCTAACATTATTTAAATGCACTATTTATGCATAAAATAATTAACGATTCTCATCCTATAGCTTCGAGATATTACTGTAAGTTCGTAATCAGTGTCTTAAACTTAAGTATTAAGTGTTTATTCAGGGTGTATTAAGTTAGACTACTTCCGTAAACTGAAGCTACCCCAACGCCTTATGTGAAAACATCAAAGATGTTTACATGATTTGTTGAAAATTTCAGGAAAATCGTGTAATAAATCTGAAAAAATACTTTATTTTTTTGTGTTGATTATCTTTAAAGATGGCCTGAATAGTTTTCGGATATAGTTATATTTGTATTAAAATTACCAGAAATATATTACTTTTTTATCACTACATAGTATAAAGCAAAGTCGCTTCCCGCTTTCCGCGTCTGTATGTATGTATGCTTATATCTATAAAACTACACAACGGATTTTGATGCGGTTTTTTTAAATAGATAGAGTGATTCAGAAGGAAGGTTTATATGTATAATTACAAGATTAATATATTAGAGAACCACTGATAATTTTAAGATTTCTAATATGAAGTCGTAAATAAACACATTTTTTTGCGCTTACATTGCAAACGCTGGCTGAACTCTACGAGATAGATCAAAATAATGTACTAATTATTGTATACCTTAAAAAGGTCTACAAAAAAGTCTGCGATGGTATATGTTTATCTCTTAGGGATAACCCACAATAATCAATTTCTATCCTTTACTTTTTACCGCGACTTTTTTTTTAAATTTTAAATGCTGTTAACGAGTATACAAAGACATTCTGTAATATATTATGGTATCAGCTTTGCACCCATGCGAAGCCGGGGCGGGTCGCTAGTATAATATATAAAATATATTTTTATAATGCTTGAATGTATTACAATTATACGTTCACATTCCATGGCAGTAGGTAATAAAAGTTATTTAAATTTATAAATCGTTGTTTTATTCGATACTAACAGACCGGCTTACTGTATTAATGAACATTATAGGTAATTTTTTGATACCTTAGGTTACATTATTGCAGTTTTTGTAGGAATCTCTAATTATTTTGAACATAATAGACCTATGTTACTCGCTAGAGTAGTTTTTGACAACACATGTGCGCTACCTAAACAGGTATTCCTCTATATGGCGGATAAAACTTTACATAGGTACATACATACATAAAATCACGCCTGTTTCCCGGAGGGGTAGGCAGACCACGGCTTTCCACTTGCTACGACCCTGACATACCGTTCCTTCATACTCTCATCACATTTCTCATGCTCGTCGGTATAGGGTACTCTTGATCTGGCCTTTTTTCAAAACGTCACCAATTTAGTCCAAGAAAATGCGCCGAGGTCTTCCTCTTCCAACGCTCCCTTTCACATTCGCCTTATATACCTGTTTTGTCAATCTTTCTTCATTCATTCTCTCTACATGCCCAAACCAAGCATCCCTTTCTCAATCCTCATCACTACGTCTTCTTTCACTCCACAACGTTCTCTTAGCTCGCTATTTTAAAAGCTTTTATCTAACTTGCAATGTATGTAATGTTTGATAAGGAGGAATCTTGCAACTCAATTTTGAAGCAGTTATCCCCAACCGATTGACCTGAAATTTTGCATATTTATGAAACTTCGGTGACAGCAAGCCGATCTGATGATGGAGTCAGGAGCTGATCAACAGACAGTCACAATGGAACTCCTTAGGTAAATACTCTGAGTAAAAACTTTGCATTCTTGTCAAGTTCCAATGGCAATCTTTCAATGATTTTCCACACATACTTCTCAAGGCTCTCATTTACTGCATTTATTCTACTCTGATTTCCAATATTTATATGATTAAGACGAAACAAAAAAACTAGATAATTTTTATTAAGTTTTATTCATTTATTCACTAGTCATACATAAACACAGAAATTGCTACAATGATATTTTGGTTGTAAAATGCAATTTTGTTAGCGTGTTAGTTCTTATAGCTGTTATGTTAAAGCTTTATCTAAGCTTCATCTTATTCACAAATTTCTTTAGTTAGGGGCCACCTAAGTTAGCAATTCGACTAATATTATATAAATGCGTAAGTTTGTGAGTTTGTATGTATGTTTACAAACTGCTAAACCGATTTGGTTGAAGATTTCAGAATAGTTCGTGTTCTAAATAGCTTAAAGTTATAAGCTATTCTTAATCAAACTAATTAACAAAACTGAAGTAAAAACTATTTAAACGCATTTCATTAAAATATTTGAAAAAAGATTAAATAATTTCAACAAAAAAACATAACCTACTTAAGAACCTCGTCCTTTTTTGATGTTTAATAAAAATATCAAGCAATCCAGTTTTTGTATTACCATCGAAATACTGATAATTCTATATGAATGAAACTTAGAAAAGGATAAATCATTATATAATCATATAACATAAAAAAACTGATCATATTCCGAGTATTCAATGTACATACAGTCAACCACCGTCGATTTGCTTATTACCTTCTTTTTTAAAGTCGATTATAAATTTGTACTCGGTTTTTCACATTGAATATTAGTGCCCCCCTTATAGTTAACTGTGCTTAGTTGGTGATGCCTAGCTTTTATACAACTCGAGGCAATAAAAACTACAATTTCTAATATTTTATACATCTAAACAGCATGTAAAAGGTGATGTTTATTTTAAGAAATATATTATGAACTCTCATCTCAATATTTTAATTTAATAAATGGACGGCCGAAACTTAATATGACAATAATACTTTCTATATAAATTCTACAGCATTGAGCTATATTTGTAGTTTTGAAAATACAAGGTGTAATAAGAGTACAAAGGGTAAAAACGGGACCCTATTACTAAGACTTCGCTGTCCATATGTCTGTCACAGGGCTGTATCTCATGAACCGTGATAGCTAGACAGTTGAATTTTTCGCAGATTATGTATTTCTGTTGCCGCTATAACAACAATTATTTAAGTGGGGCTCCCATATAACAAATGTGTTTTTTTTTGCCGTTTTTTATAGATGCTCGAGTCCGACTCGCACTTGGCCACTTTTTTATCTGTCAAAATCATCCAGTTTCAGTTTCCGGGAGTAGTCTTTATACACCCTGTATAGCCTCTACGGTAGATGAAAGTTTTATAGAAATAGCTTCAGCTTTTCTCTACCAAAAGCAGATTAAAATCTAAGAGCGATTTTTCTATAATCAAATTCACAAAAAACATTTTTATTAAATATAATAATTATATCTAAATTAATAGTAATTGTGACAGCACCTTTAATATAAAAGAAATCCACTCAAAAAGTAATGCATTAATATATATATACAGGGTGATTCAGAATACTTAAATATTTTTGAAACATCCTGTTATAAGTTGTCTATTATGTAGTACGAATTGTTTTAAAATCTTTACTATATAGTGAATAATATACGATTTTACTGAACACAAATTATTACAATAATGGCGTATTGATACGTTTTTTATTGTTTTTAGTACAACTATTATTACTATAAATTACATTATAATATAATTAATTAGCACACAGAATGAGAAACATTCTATAAATAATTACTTTTCAAAAACTAAAAAGAAAACCGACGAAAACGTTTCGACCAATCGAAAAATCAAGGGACAATAATAGTTTTCAAGTTTTATGAAGTAACCATTAGTCCTATATTAATATAATTTAAATGGGACTATTCTCTACACAACAGAAAAAAAACATTCAAATCGGATCACTAGGTAAAAAGATATGCGTGGTTATACATAAAATATATCTTATATAAATCAATATATGAAATAAATCTATATTATATAAAAATCAATTGCTGTTCGTTAGTCTCGCTAAAACTCGAGAACGGCTGAACGGATTTATCTTATCTTGGTCTTGAAATGTTCGTGGAGGTCTAGGGAAGGTTTAAAAGGTGAGAAAAATTCGAATAATTGCCGGGAAAACCCTTAAAACAGCCCTTTTCTTTTTCCCATACAAAAGTTTTCTAACTAAAACGAAGAGTCAATTTGAGCTTTATTAGATTTGATAATACGGGAACGGGAACTTAAGACAACATTTGTTAATTCTAAAGCGATACGAAGTTCGCTGGGTTAGTTTGTATACCTATATAATATATGTATGCGTTGACTTGAGAACCTTCTCCGTTTTTAGTCAGTTAAAAAAATAGCTTTCAATGGTTTCCAACATAATATATAATTCACGCCTGTTTCCCAGAGGGGTAATAAAATAGTGAATATAGTGAAAATAGTGATAAATGCTTCGGTTAGGGCTTCAACAAGCAAAATAGCCATAACGTAAGATTAAAGCCGGAAACACACTTACGTGTCGTGTCGTGGCGCGACACGCCACTAGCTAATCGCTTTTATACATTTAGTATGGTTAGAGACATATTTGGGTGTCGTGTCGTGTCGCTATCTTGCGATTGGCTAGAGGCGCGACACGCCACGCCACGACACGTAAGTGTGTTTCCGGCATAAGACGAGTAATAAATGTTTTTGATGAATACAGAACCGTTTTTTCTCAATAACCGCAAAACATTCAGTTTTGTTTTTTATGACAAAGATAACTTATGGATATAATCTAGATAAATTATAGACAGAAACACGATTGGTGAAACTTTTCTCGATAGATTTATTTTCCAAAGTTGGCTCTTCAAAAACACTAGTTTCGTTTTTAATCAAAACTATAAATAGCTAAACAGTTCATTTTTATATTATTCGTCAGATAATCATACCAGCTAAGTAAATTCTGGACATTCCGTCTTATCTGGGTAGACTCAGCCCATACAAAAAACCAAACATTTTACAGAGAGATTTCACTATGCAACAGGTTTACAACTAAATAACGTAAAACGAAGAGGTTACTTCGAAAGTAAGGTTTTACAATCACAATATTATATTTAAAAAATAAATATAACTATTTATTTTATATTTATTTATTTACCTGTCATAGTTGTTAACTGCTACTTGTAGACATCTGTCAAATAGTGATGTAAGACTCCCAAGTACAGTAGACATCCTTTTAGATTATTGAAGACTAGCGACCCGCCCGGGCTTCGCACGGGTGCAATGCTGATACTAAATATACTACAGAATGTCTTTATATAAAACGTTTTTTTTCACAGCTTTTTTTGACCCTCTAAGCTATCGGGAGTTACACGTGTTATTGTAAGTCAACCATAAAAGATAGACATAATATGCTGTCGTGGGATATTTTTTATATAATTTTAAGGAGAACATTTCCGTCATACATGATTTTTGTGTAGCTTTAACCATTAAAGTTGCACACGCGACGGAAGCTTAAAAAATGGAGTAACTTCTCCCGTTTTCCCAACATTTCCCTTCACTGCTCTGCTCCTATTGATTGTAGCGTGATGAAAAGTATACTATAACCAGCTCAGGAGTATGAAAAATAATTGTACCAAGTTTCGTTAAAATCCGTCGAGTAGTTTTTGTTTCTATAACGGTTATACATACAGACAGACAGACAGACAGACAGACAAAATTTTTACTGATTGCATTTTTGGCATCAGTATCGATCCCTAATCACCCCCTGATAGTTATTTTGGAATTATATTTCATGTACAGAATTGACCTCTCTACAGATTTATTATAAGTATAGATGACCAATGGGGGTAGTCATAGGCACGGCCATACGTTAAAATATGGCCATATTTTGCAGTTGTCCATTAACTACTGTAAAATGTGAATATTTGCCAAAGGTCAATGTTTGAACGTGCCTCTGACTACCCCCTTTTAATCATCTTCAAGGATCTGAGGATCTACCGTACTTGAGGATTACAGTGGTGATTATATATAACTATATTTTTAATTATCTACATAGTACATAAATTATATTGTAACTATCTAGTTATTACTAATAATAACTATAAACTGACCATTTTTAGGAACAATAAGATGAGAGAATATATAAAATATAATATCCATATAAATAAAATTATTTGAGCCTTATTATAACTGTGGACTTCTTCTAATTAAAAGTAAATTATATATCAAATATTACTATTATGATACACTGGTGGCAATTGTTGCCACAGACTGACTAAAACTTCGTAAAATATGATCGCTCTTATTTATTTTACGTTAAGGTCTAAATTCGCGGAAGTAACATCAGAAAGACAATTCTAATACTTAGGCTAGTTTTAAGTAATTTTATTTTTTTACTTAATTTAGACTTTAGAATTAGTGTTTATATGTTGTATTTATATTTTACACATTAAATATTGCGATATGCTGATTTAGACTTGAACGTAAAATAAATAAGAGCGATCATATTTTACGAAATTTTAGTCAGTCTGTGGCAACAACAGAATCGCCACCAATATAACATTTAGACAAAGATTTTTTGAAGTTTTTTTCACCCGAAACACATTCTTACAATATGTCCCATACAAATTAATACATACTGTATAATTTTATTTAAGAAACATTAGAAATAATTTTGATTTAATTATACTTAGATTAGAATTAAATCAAGACGAAAACATACTTTAAGCACGCACTTAAACTATTACTTAACTTAATACATTACATAAAAACCGTACCGGCAGTTTATTAAGTTTTGACAGATTGTAGTCATAATCCCAATTCCCAAAGATGGTTGACGTCAGGCAGGCGGCCGGTTGTAAAACATGAGCCAAATCCTCTTCGCAACATGTTATGCCGACCATAGGTGGAAACAGGAGAATAAAATGATGATGGACCATTATTATATTTTAAATATATTAGAATTCTTCAATTACCTGTCAAAAGTTAAATATTAACAGCCGGCACATGTGATGATTAATGTTTCTAATTAACAACAATTGTATATAAAACTACCCGATGGTAGGTTAATCACAAGACAGAGGATAACTCAGACCGAATCTTCACAGAGTTATTTAAATGTAAACATAAATAATATATTTCCACTAGCTTGTACCCGAGATACCGCGTAGATTCAGGAAATAGATTTTGAACAAAAACATTGAAATTTGTAAAAATCAAATGAAAATTTTGGGAAGAAAGTAGACTATGTCCATCCCAAAACGATATTAAATTTCATCACAATCAGCCCAGCGGCTTGAAGGGGGTACCAGGTTTCATATATTTTTGCCATATTTCGGTTCAGTCGCTATTTAGTTGTGTTGGTTCTTTTTTGGTCACCTTCAATCACTAGATTGAGGTATTAGTGGTAATTCTGTTGTGTCTACAAACTAGCTAAAATTCCGTAAAAATCAATAGAATTGCCACCAATAGACCCTGAAAAGGGCCAATTACCGATGGTAAAAGAACCAGTGTTGTGAAAATTAATTTCAATGAGGACTCGGTTTAAACAATCTTTTTACAATCTAGGCAAGAGACAACATTATTGAATTATCATTGTGTGAATATGATATAGCGGTGGCGGTTCTGTGGTAACCACAAACTGACTAAAATTTTTGATAGTTTTGAGTAAATTTACGATTCTCGTAATGAGACTTAGACTTCAACCTAAATTTAATAAACATGTAAATTGGTGTTGACTAATGACACGTGGACGAGGGTGTGTTTAATATGTGAAATAAAATAGAGAAATGACTAAAATATCCTTCGTTTTAGAACTGTTCTGTATTTTTGAGGTAACGCTTATTTAGGCTTTAACGTACAAGGAATAAGATCAATCATATTTTGCGAAATTTTAGTCAGTTTGTGGTAACAACAGAATTGCCACAAATTAATCAGAATTTCTGATCAAGGTTTGTAGTTAACTAATGTGGCTTTGTTAAGCTCTCTGCCTATCCCTACAAGTGTAATTGTTTACACTTTGTCTGGACTTGCAAAGGTACAGAAAACGGCTAAACTTAAGACTAGATAAAAATAACTATTTTTCTAAATCAGTTGTTAATATAATTTACATTTTGTGATTTTGTAGTAATTTTGTTATTAATTCATTTTGCTTTTACACGGCGCACTATATAATACAGCGCATATTTGGCACTACAATGCAAGATATTGTTCCACAATTGTATTATGGCCTCCTTAATCCTCAAAAGTTTGCTGGTAGAAAACTCTTTTAGGGTTAACCTTGCCTTTGTACATGTTTTTTGTAATGTCATAATTGTTAATGTTTTCTGTGTACAATAAAGTATTACATAAATTATTGCAGCACCAATTTGACAAAAATAAAATACGTATTGTATAGTATCTTCAAGCACGGTCAGATTCTTGAAGCTGTCTAAGGGCAGTTAGGGGCGAGTCCAAACATAAAAATCTCATGCCCAGTTTTTGCAACAGTTAGCATTGTATACATGACAGGTTGCAAGATTATCGCCGCTAATAACAATTGCTTACTGTGCTAAAATTAAAGTAGGTTTCATTTTTGATTTATAAGAGTTATTCTAAATAGCTATAATACAATCTTTCTATGTAAAAATAAGTCAAATTGAGCTAGAGATTTATGCCCGTCTAACTTTAAGTTCAAGCCTCTCAGACGCACTTAGCAATGACATTTACATACAAACCGTCATAACCAATGTGTCAGAAATAAGTACGAATTAGATGCGCGCCGTCTAAATGCGACTTCGCAGTATGAGTAATACAATTGAACAGTACAGTGAAAATATTTGTATATTTCCTTTGTATGAAAATAATATTTTTTGATGTTTTTTTGTGATTTTTTGACAATGATCTGAATGACGGAACAGACCAAGAAATTATCGTGTATTAATTACACGAATTATATTATTATTTAGCTACTTTTTGTGACATAATTAAATCAAGCGCCGACTTTGTTGCGTCTCTTGTTGAGTAATGAATTGTTGCTTTGCTCCAATGCTTTTATTTGTACCTGAAATTAATAAAATAATTCATTAAGTGTAAAATAAATATTGCTGGATATATCACACAGCGCCATCTACCCTCAATCTAAGCAAAGCTTGGACTATATGGTCTAGATAACTGATAGAATAGTTATATACTTTTTTTGTAAATACATTACGATATAACACCCAGGCACAGAACAAACATCTATGTTCATCGAACCCACAACCTACAGCACAGAAGGCAGAGATACCAACTGAGCTATGAGGGTCGAATAAATAAATAATAATTATGTCAATCCAGTAATTATAATAGTTTTTGATGTTTAATAAGGGAATGAATGATGGCAAAGTGTGTAAAAGAGGTTCAAATAAGGTTAAACTTTACAAGTCAGTTAAGATCAATAATATACTAAAATTAAGAGGTAAAATGAGGATGATATAAAAAGGGGTAAAAATATTGGGGCATACTGAAACGAAGGGGTAAAAGAGGTGTATAAGCATACGTAAAAGGGGTATTACTAAAACAAACGGGTTAAAAGAGTGTGAAAATTAAGAGGGGGTAAAGGTACCTACACTGACCTGGTCATAATCCACTCGCATGGTGGCCAAAGAGCGTGTCATTTCGTCTTGGACATCTGCCCAAACTTCCCCACCCTCCCTTAGTAACGCGTCCGTGTATAGGGGAGTTGCGGGGACTTTGGTGTAGCCTCGGACCCAGGCGCTGCTCATTACCTAAAAATAAAGAATATTTTACATACATATAATAAATACATGTATAAAATCCGCCTGTTTCATAGAGGGGTAGACAGAAACCGCGGCTTCCCACTTGCTACGATCCTGACATACTTCTTTCGCTTCATTCACTCTCATCACATTCATCATGCATGCTCGTCGGTTTGGAGTACCCTTGACCTTATATATTTTTTAGGGTTTCGTACCCAAAGGGTAAAAACGGAACCCTATTACTAAGACTTCGCTGTCCGTCTGTCTGTCTGTCTGTCTGTCTGTCTGTCTGTCCGTCTGTCTGTCACAGGGCTGTATCTCATGAACCGTGATAGCTAGACAGTTGAAATTTTCACAGATTATGTATTTCTGTGGCTGCTCTAACAACAAATACTAAAAATAGAATAAAATAAATATTTAAGGGGGGCTCCCATACAACAAACATGATTTTTTTGCCGTTTTTATAGATAATGGTACGGAACCTTTCGTGCGCGAGTCCGACTCGCACTTGGCCGGTTTTTTAAAATAGAGCAACCTCTATACAAGTAATACAAGTCAAAAAAAAAACATTTTGATTTTTTTTCTGTCTGTCTTTCTGTTGTCCGGCTTTCATGCAAAAACTACAGGACGGATTTTGATGAAACTTTTTTTGTTATTTAGCTATTTAGTCATCGGCAACATATAGACTATAAAATTTATTTTGAAGATTAGAATATCAGATGTGAAACTATCTGTCTCCCAGCGAAGCGGGCACGGGTCAGCTAGTCTACTATATAAAAGAAAGTCGGGTTGGTTACAACACTCATAACTCGAGATCTGCTGGACCAATTTTCATGGTTTTTGATTCGTTGGATTTGTCTCTGTCCCGAATAGCAGAATACATTTTAAAAACAATGAAAACTCGACGAATACATAATTATGAAAGATGAATCATTTTCAATAAATGTTCATTGGTTTAGTACATGTCAAACATTTGTTGTCCATCCTGTCAAATACTGTAAATTAATGATTGACATTTATGCATGCGTTCAGAAATGTATTTTATGTAAACTATTTAAAAAGGGTAAATAAACTATTACCTGTTTTTTTTTAATCAATTAAAAAGGTTAGAAAGTGCATTAAACAGATACATAGAAGTTCCTCAAATATTTATGCGTGCGTTCAGAAATAATGACAAATGATTAACATTTAACTAGATAAAAGAAAGTCGGGTTTGTTACAACACTTATAACTCAAGAACGGCTGAACCGATTTGGCTGGAAACGGGAACGGGAACGGGAGTTAATTCTAAAGCGATACGAAGTTCGCCGGGTTAGCTTGTTTATAATATAAGTACTAGCGACCCGCCCCGGCTTCGCACGGGTAGCATGTTATTATACATATAAACCTTCCTCCTGAATCACTCTATCTATTAAAAAAAACCGCATCAAAATCCGTTGCGTAGTTTTAAAGATATAAGCAAACATACATACAGACATACAGACGCGGGAAGCGGAAAGCGACTTTGCTTTATACTATGTAGTGATTGTTACCTGTTGTATAGTAAGTCTCTTCGCAGGATCAACTGATAGCATTCCCCGGATCAAATTCTTCGCATCCGAAGAAACGTTGGACCACTCCGGCTCTGGGAAGTCATATTGACCTAGTCTGATACGCTGCAAATTTAGAAATAAATAAAGTTTTTAAGTCATAGGTATTTATTTAAATAAAATAACGACTGTAATCGCCAAGTATGGTACACATCCTCTCAAATCTCAAGGCACTCAGATCCTTGAAGATGTCAGAAAAGGGTAGTCAGAGGCACATCCACACATTAGATTATTTGGTACAAGCCCACATTTTGCAGTAGTTAGCATTCCACACGTGACAATGTTGCAAGCCCGTCGCCGCTTACAAGAATACTAACTGGTTTCCTCACATAGTTTTCCTTCACTGTTGTAAGGGTTCCCATAGTACAAGCTTTGCTTACTTTAGCGCTAGATGGCGCTGTGTGAAATGCCTACAAATATTTACATAGTTAAAACAATTTTACCTTCTTCATCCCTGGTGAGATGGCAAGTCCATGGTTGGAGTAGAAGGGTGGAAAACCGCAGAGCAGAATGTACATGACTACCCCCAATGACCAAATGTCGCAGGACTTGTCGTATTTCTCTGGACCGAGCACCTGAAACAGGCAAGTATAAATAAATAAGTTTTCTGTTAAAAAAATAATTCATTTTTTACATTCTTATAGTTGCAATGTATTGTATGTAGTATATGGTGGAATCTTGCTACTCAATTTTGAAGCATTTTTCTTCAACCGATTGAGCTGAAATTTCGCATACTTATGTAACTTCAGTGACAATGCAATAATATGGTGACAGCGATCTAATCTGATGATGGAGTCAGGAGCTGTTCAACAGTCACTCGCAACGGAACTTCTTAGTAAATACTTCGATTGAGTTAAAACTTTGCATACTTGTCAAGTTCCGATGACAATGTTAAATGATGTGACAGGTGATAGCGTGCTGATAGCAGGTGACAGACAGACAGACGGACAGTGAAGTCTTAGTAATACGGTCCCGTTTTTACCCTTTGGGTACGGAACCCTAAAAATGCGTGTAGAGATTTTTTTAAGTTACATGTATTATTGTACAGGTTAGTAAGAGATAAGCCGTGTTGGCCGAGTGGGAGGTATCTCGACTTTCAATCAGTAGGTCGTGGGTTCGAATCCTGGCGTGCATCAATGGATTTTTCTGTTCAAAAATTAATATGCGCATCAAAAACATGTGCTCGGTGAAGGAAAACATCGTGAGGAAACCAGTTAGTATTCTTATAAGCGGCGATGGTCTTACACCCTGTCCAGTATGGAATGCTTATTATTGCAAAATGTGGGCATGTGCCAAATATAATGTTTGGACGTGCCTCTGACTATCCCCACTACACATCTTGAAAGGATCTAAGCGCCTGGAGATCTGAGAGGATGTCTACCGTACTTGGGGATTACAGTCGTGAACCTATTTATTTTTATTTTTAGTAAGATATCTGACCTCAGGTGCAACATAATACGGCGTGTAACATGGTGTTTGCAATGTATCTGCTGGCGATAATGTCTCTTTAGCGAACCCAAAGTCGGTCAACTTTAACGTGGCGTTTGCAACAGCGCTGGTGTACAGTAAATTCTCCGGTTTAATGTCGCGATGGGCGATGTTGGAGTCGTGAAGATGGCGGACGGCAACACAGATCGAGTGCATTATCTGAAACAGAATTCATTATGTTTTAAGGGGCTGTATGTCGACGATTGCTCTTTTTCGAAACGAAAAAAGAAATACTTCTGAACAAGCCACATCTCCTATTTTTATAAGTATATTACTTCAGGTTCCTACCTAGATTTCTATTAAGCTGAAAACATAATAGCAGAAACTTTTCACGATAAAGATATTATTTCAAAATTATACGTTTTAGAATTTATGATCGAAATATTTTGATACCTACTATTAAGATCAACTTATGATTTATTGTTAAAGATAGGTAATATGTAGATCTAGATTTCTATTAGAATAGATTTTTGATAAGTAATTATACATAATTTATATCATTAATTTATTCGAAAAGCTAAGGCGGACCACGCTCCGACGTGTGTTTGTCGTCATTGCAGCGGTCGGTAGGATTATTTATCGAAGTGATTAAAGATGGGTACATCTTTATTCACATATACTATACATTATGAAATAGGAGATGTGGCTTGGTCAGAAGTATTTCTTTTTTCGTAATTAGCTAACCTAACAACATCTTATGGTGATCATATCAATATTAAAAATCTTTTATGTTTTAAATAAATATATTGACTTGGCTTGAAAATGGCCAGAACTGATTCGAGAAAAGGATGGTATGGCCTTTTTTGCTCGACTTGGCGGGCGAAAACTCGATATAATTTTTTAGGCAGTTTTTTAAATCTTTCCTGGATAATAAGTATCCTTTTTAGGGTTCCGTACCCAAAGGGTAAAAACGGGACCCTATTACTAAGACTTCGCTGTCCGTCTGTCTGTCTGTCTGTCCGTCTGTCTGTCACAGGGCTGTATCTCATGAACCATGACAGCTAGACAGTTGAAATTTTCACAGATTATGTATTTCTATAGCTGCTCTAACAACAAATACTAAAAATAGTATATAATAAATATTTAAGGGGGGCTCCCATACAACAAGCATGATTTTTTTGCCGTTTTTATAGATAATAGTACGGAACCCTTCGTGCGCGAGTCCGACTCGCACTTGGCCGGTTTTTTGTTATTCAAGGGCATAAACTACATTGTATGTACTAGGTGCAAGCTTTGCTTAGTCTTTATTTATTGAATTACCTCAGCGGCTTGTCGCTCCGTGAAGGCACCCTCACGATTGTCCTGTATCCTTTGGAACAGCTCCCCCCCATCCATACACTCCATAACCACCAGGAGACAGCCACGCCCCCCATAAGTGTTCTCGTATACGTCAATTATCTGAAAATTTAAAAATAAAATATATAAAAAAAGCCGTGTTGGCCGAGTGGGAGGTATCTCGACTTTCAATCTGAAGGTCGTGGATTCGAATCCCGGCGTGAATAAATGGATTTTTCTGTTCGAAAAATTATATGCGCATCATAACACGTGCTCAAAACGGTGAAGGAAAACATCGTAAGGAAACCAGTTAGTATTCTTACAAGCGGCGATGGGCTTGCAACCTGTCACGTATGGAATGCTAACTACTGCAAAATGTGGGCATGTGCCAGACGTAATGTATGGACGTGCCCCTGACTAACTCCTTGAGAGTATGTCTACCGTAATTGGGGATTACAGTTGTGATCCTATTTCTTTATTTCTGTCAAGTTTTACAATATGTTTTACACACAAGACATACAAGTTTTGATACGAAGAGGACATCTTCGTCTCATCTTCTTAATGTTTGGACGTGCCTCTGACCGCCCGCAGTTAGATATCTTCAAGGGTCTGAGCCAAAAGGTCTGAGAGGATGCCTACCGCACTTGCGGATCACAGTCGTATGCCTATATCATTTTAATTATTCACTTTAAAGAAAATTATTTTGTATGGAAATCCTCCTCGGATAGGACAGAAAATTGTGATAAGAACGCTTTATCTTGATAAATAAGTCTATAATTAGGTAGGTAAGTACAATAATTGATTGTCTACTAAATTAAGTAATACAATATTTGTTGGATTTTGAATAAAACAAAAAAAAAGTGGATTAGGAAAAAAATAGGATCACGACTGTAATCCCCAAGTACGGTAGACATCCTCTCAGATCTCCACTCTTAGATCCTTTGAAGATGGCTAGTGGGGATAGTCAGAGGCACGTCCAATCATTATGTTTGGCACATGCCCACATTTTGCAGTAGTTAGCATTCCATCGCCGCTTTTCGAATGATAAATCTATCAGAAAAGTATTACCGTGTTTCTGTCATTAATTTGGATAAATAGATCTATGCCATAAAATAAAACCCTTAATATAAAACAAAATATTTTAATTCTATTAAAAATTTGTTAAATATAAACTAATATTAAGTTGTATTGCTGACGTTTCGAGACGTAGTATAATCGTAGTTAGTTCTAATCTCTTTGAACTTGGCTGAAAACGCTGCCGCGTGTCTAGATTCTATACAAAGGTTTTTGATGTGAAACATCTATAGAGGCGTGGCGGTTGATACCGACTGTTGGCTTGGCGACGCCTCGCTACGGCAACTACACGCGGCTACGCGAACTAGATGAGTTGTTGCCGAAGAAATGCCGACCGCGTCCGATCTGGTTCGCGATATACTGTCACGCTCTTTTGAACTAAAATAATTTTCTGTTTCACTCACTCAAGCTTTGGCTCGTTATAAAAAGAGAGCTAATGTTGATCTGCTAATCCTATTATGCATCCTGTACAAAATAATTTCGATGTTTCACATCTGCCAAGCGTCCACTATCGGTTTCCATAATTGATATAAATATAAATTGTTAAAAAGTCACGAGGTTAAACAATGGATCGTTATAAGCCATTCTATTATTTAATAATCAGCTATTTTGCTATGGGAAAACGGTACTAGCTACCGCCCGCGGCTCCGCTCGCGTAGCACCTGGATAAAAAGTATCCTGTATGTTATTCCAGGACATAATCTATGTATATTCCAAGTTTCATTCAAATTCGTTTGGTCGTGATTGAGGCACAAACATCCTCATCAAAATTTCGGAATGAAAAAGGATCACGATTTTAATCCCCAAGTACCTAAATATCTTATCAAATCTAATGGTAAAAATCTATTCAGATCTACAGGCGCTCTGATCCTTAAATATGTCTAATGTAGTAGCGTTACATTAAGGATATAGTAGGATTAATATTCTCAAGTACCAGAGCGACAGAAATCGCGAAGAGATCTATCATCCTATATTTCATCTCAGAACAGAACTAAGCCTAATATTTTATCTGAAAACGGAAATGAGCCTTATGCCGCAAGAAATAAGGTACAAACCTCAACAATATGCACGCATCCGCGGGCCCTCCAGTGCAATTCCACCTCTCGTCTCGCCTTGACGCTGTCATGAAGTACTTTTAGCGCCCTTTTTGTACCAGACGCCTTACTTTTGCATTCTAGAACCTGAAAAGTAATAAAGTTTTAAAAATCAAAAAGAAAACCGATAAAAATGTTTCGAGAGATCGAAGTCAAGAGATAATATTAGTTTTTTAGGGTTTCGTACCCAAAGGGTAAAAACGGGACCCTATTACTAAGACTTCGCTGTCCTTCTGTCTGTCACAGGGCTGTATCTCATGCACCATGATAGATCACAGATGATGTATTTCTGTTGCCGCTATAACAACAAATACTAAAAACAGAACAAAATAAATATTTAAGTGGGGCTTCCATACCACAAATGTGTTTTTTTGCCGTTTTTGTCGGACATGGACAGAAAAAATTACAAATATAGAGGTTTTACGTAGAATACAGGAAAAAAGGATCCTATTAACAACGATTGAGAACAGAAGAGGGAAGATGGTTGGCCACCTTATACGGCACGACAGTTTTATAAAGACTATAATGGAAGGGAAGATTGAAGGGAAGAGAGGAAGAGGAAGGCCACGAATAAGCTACATGAGCCAGATAAAGGAGAAAATAGCTGTCGTGTCGTATAAGGAAGTTAAAGAGACGGCACTGGAGAGAAATAGATGGAGAGAGCTGCATCAATTACACCGACAAGAGCACAGCTCTTAAGTTAGAAGAAGAAGAAGAACATAGGCTAAATTTATTATTAGAAAAAAATAGGGATCCCTACTAAAACTTCAATAATGTAACCCAAGGTGTAAAATGGTGGGAGCGGACTGCTATAGACTATGTTAGCTCTTTAACGTATCTAACAATAGAATATCAAATAGTTTCTTTATGGCCCAACAAATCGTAGAATACTAATGGTTGGTACGACGCGGTAGAGCATTTAAAATTTATCAATTGAATTTAGTAGTAATCCAATCGAAATAAAGTATATTACTTCAATGGTGATCGGCCTCGGGAGCATCGTAACGCAGTTTTACGTGATATAAATCATCCACCGCGCCGTCCGCCAGTCTGCGCAGACCATCACGCGCCTTTATTGATTCACGATTCGAAGAAACGTTTTATGCAAATATCGCCTTCGAGGTCTTGTAAATAAGCGTTGTTATTCCCTGAATATTGCGAGACGATAGTTTGAGATACCGGTTTTCCTTGTTGTCATTTTAATAATAAGTTTATTTTATAGTTTGTAGTATAGTAATTCCGTTGTGTCGTCTAACTGACTAAAATTAGGCCAAACTATGTTAGCTTGGTATGGGTATGTAATGTAAGTAAATAAACTAAGAAATAGAATCGCAACTGCAGTCCCCAAGTACGGTAGACATCCTCTCAGATCTCCAGGCGCTCAGATTCTCAAAGATGAACTGTGGTCATGTGCCAAATGTAATGTCACGTGCTTCTGACTTCCCCCTTTAGACATCTTAATAGATCTAAGCGCCTCAAGATCTGAGAGTATGTCTACTGTACTTGGGGATTACAGTCGTGATCCTATTTAATCTATGTACTTAATTATTTTACACACACAAGTGTATATATATATATATTTCTTTTTTGTAGTTACTTTGTGGTGACAACAGACCAACAGAATCGTCTTTATTGTGTTCAGGCATTGTAGCTTCCCAGACTGTTTCGTCACCGTGCATTATTCACTGCTACTAATGACATTTTTCTTATTTGAGCCTTCACCTTGTTTTTACAGCACCACACTGGAGCTCTACATAGCATTAAGGAAAGGATCATTGAAATAAATGATAGGCCTCAAGCCGTGTTTGGTCGTGTTACATAAGTATGCCAAGTTTCAGCTCAATCGGTTGAAGATAACTGCTTCAAAATTGAGTTGCAAGATTCCACCTTAACAAACATATTTAGTTACATACATTGCAAGTTAAATAAAAGCTTTTAAATACACCCGTGTAATTATTTCATTGGCTGAATGAGCAGTTGGTTATTTTGCTACTATCAGTTACGACTATGCCACTCGTTCACCCAGTGTTTGCTATTTCACGATGATAAAACGAATCGTTATCTAGTTATCTACGCCTCGTAGCGTAACGTAGGTCCTATAATAGTGTTATAAAAACATATAGAGAACGACTTAAAGTTTAAACGTACATTACCTATACGCTTATTCAATTCCATCATTCATGAATTACCAGTTATCGCTAGCAGCTTCGCTTGCGTGGTACCAGAATAAAAAGTATCCTGTCATTCCTGGTCATAAGCTATGTATGTTCCAAGTTTCATCCAAACACGTTCGGTCGTTTCGGCGTGATTGAGGCACATAGGTACATACTAATAAACATCCCTAACGAACTTTTATTATAATACGCGAACCCCCCCGCGAACTTCGTATCGCTTTAGAATTAACAAATGTTGTCGTAAGTTCCCGTTCCCGTTCCCGTTACCGTATTATCAAACCTAATAAAGCTCAAATTGACTCTACGTTTTAGTTAGAAAACTTTTGTATGGGAAAAAGAAAAGGGCTGTTTTTAGGGTTTTTCCGGCAATTTTTCTCGCCGTAAAAACCATCCTTGAACTTCAACGAACATTTAAAAAAAAGAATTGGCCAAATTGGTCCAGGCGTTGTAGAGTTATGCGCTTACCAACACATTTTGCGATTCATTTTTATATTATAGATTAGGAGAATGTTTGAATGATAACGTTATAAAAACTAAAAATAAAATAAAATTGAATTATTCTCTGCACTACACAACAAAATAAACCCGGCCAAGTGCGAGTCGGATTCGCGCACGTAGTTTTTCGTACGTATGTACGGAAAACGGTATGTCTATACAAAACGGCAAAAAAACACGTCTGTTGTATGGGAGCACCACGTAAAAAATATTTTATTCTGTTTTTAGTATTTGTTGTTATAGCGGCAACAGAAATACATAATTTGTGAATATTTCAACTGTCTAGCTATCTCGGTTCATAAGATACAGCCCTGTGATAGACAGACGGACAGCGAAGTCTTAGTAATGTGGTCCCGTTTTTACCCTTTGGTTACGGTACTCTAAAAAAACAACAAAAATAATATATATATATGTATTATATATAGGATCACGACTGTAATCCTCAAGTACCTTGCCTACGATAGACATACTTTTAGGTCTCAAGGCGCTTAGATATTTGAAGATATCTAAAGAGGGGTATCCAAAGGCACATCCAAACATAAAAATATTTACATATTTAGAAAGATATAATAGCTGACCCGTGCCCGCTTCGCTGGGGGACAGATAGATTCACATTTGGTATTCCAATCTTCAAAAAAAATTATAGCCTATATGTTGCCGACGACTAATAGCTACATAACAAAAAAAGTTTCATCAAAATGCGTCCAGTAGTTTTTGCGTGAAAGCCGGATAACAGACAGACAGACAAAAATTTCAAAATGTTTTTTATTTGCTTGTGTTACTTGTATAAAGGCCCCTAGGAGTATTTTTTTTAGTTTCTATTCAATGTACAGAATTGAACTCTTCTACAGTTTTATTATATGTATAGATTACGAGTCGTATTGAGAACCTGTTTTAGTAGGTTGATAGGTAAACAATGTCAGTTGATAAGTCAATGACGCACTTTACGAGTAGTCATTGCAAGAATCTTTGCTTTGATAATAAATAGTTGGCTGAGAAAAACCCCAATTAATATAAATATATATACTAGACTAATGAATGACATACGAGGCAGAACAGATAAAATTATCTACGCTACACTTCAGAGTATAAAGAGATAAAATTTGTATTTTTGTTTGTACCGGATAAACAAAAAAACCGGCCAAGTGCGGGTCGGACTCGCGCAAGAAGGGTTCCAAACCATTATCTACAAAAAACGACAAAAAAATATGTTTGTTATTTGGGAGGGAGCCCCACTTAATTATTTTATTTTGCTTTTAGTACTTGTTGTTATAGCGGCAACAGAAATACATAATCTGTGAAAATTTCAACTGTCTAGCTATCACGGTTCATGAGATACAGCCCTGTGACAGACAGACGTACTAACGGACAGCGAAGTCTTAGTATAATAGGGTCCCGTTTTTACGCTTTGGGAACGGACCAAAAAACTACTGGATCAATTTTAAAAATTCTTTCAATTATCAAAAGTTACGTTATCAGTAAGTAGCAATATAAGCTTTATTTTATTAAAAAAAAATTAGAGATCTCCAAGAAAATAGCAATAATGTAACCTAAGGTACCAAACATTTGCCTATAATCTTCATTAGTACGAGCAGAAGCCGAGTCGAATTACTCATTTATAAAATTCTCGTTAGAATAAGACGAAAATAACTAGCGAGCAAAAAAAATTGACTCTGGCTGCGAAATTTCTCTACTGCAAAATTTAAAGCTCGTATTTTATTTTTGTTTGCAATATCTGACAGTTCATGATCTTAGATTTAGAATGAGCATACATTCTTTTGAATTTTTCTTATGGTTTCGTGATAAAAACACAGTTTTAAAATAGCTTAAACTCGATGAGTAATCGCAGGTAAAAATTGTAATAACTTTATTGTTAACTAGCTGATCACCCAGACTTCGCACGGGTACCTGGATAATAAGTAGCCAATGTGTTATTCTGATGTCTATGCTATATAATATTTCTGTAAAGTTTCATTTTAATCCGTTCAGTAGTTTTTGCGTGAAAGAGTAACAACACACACACACACCCACTCATTGAATTTACGAATTCGTTCACGCGAAGTTATTTTCATACAGGCTTTAACCCCTGTGGCACTCCCTTAGGGGTTGAATTTCGGGAATTCCTTTCTTAGAACACCCCTACACGCCAAAAGGAATACACCCTCCAAATTTGAAGCTTCTAGGACCGGTGGTTCAGGCTGTGCGTTGATAGATCAGTCTGTCAGTCAGTTAATCAGTTAATCAGTCAGTAAGTCAGTCAGTCAGACGAAGCATTAATTTTTTTTAACAATTCGTAATTATGTCATTTTGCCAGTAATTTTGTTTTATAATAACAACTAGCGACCCACCCCGGCTTCGCACGGGTTTAATACATATAAACCTTCCTTCTGAATCACTCTATCTATTAAAAAAACCGCATCAAAATCCGTTGTGTAGTTTTAAAGATATAAGCATACATACAGACGCGGGAAGCGACTTTGCTTTATACTATACTAGCGACCCGCCCCGACTTCGCACGGGTAGCATGTTATTATACATATAAACCTTCCTCCTGAATCACTCTATCTATAAAAAAAAACCGCATCAAAATCCGTTGTGTAGTTTTAAAGATATAAGCATACATAATACATATACAGACGCGGGAAGCGGGAAGCGACTTTACTTTATACTTTAAAGTGATAATGTTAATTGTTTTTAATTTGTTTACTTTAATATTGCTTTCCGGTTGTACATTTCCGGTATTTTTTGATCTCGATTACGTAAGTTTCGTTGCAATCAATTTCTATTTGAAACCGGTAATACGAGTATAATAGGCCTAAGCTTGATTTTTAATAGTTAAAAATGGTTATATTTACAAGTTTTTATTTAACTTGCAATGTAGTATGCAATCTAGTAAACTGATAGAAATAGAGCATAATTAGGACTAATTAGTATCTTACTAATATTATAAACTAGCTTCAGCCCACGGCTTCGCTCGCGTGGTGCCAGAATAAAAAGTTGCCTATTTGCTAGTCCAGGGCGTAGGCTATGTATAATCTGAGTTTCATTCAAATCCGTTTAGCCGTGATTGAGGAACAAACATCCAAATATCCTTAGTACAAATATTTGAATTTATATATTTTTTCCTGTGTTAGTTATCTTCTGATTCTAATATTAAATGTAATATAATAAAATGCTCGTGTCACACTGTTCGTAACCAAACTCCTCCAAAACGGCTTAACCAATTTTTATGATTTTTTTCGTGTATATCTGTTAGGTATGGAATAGGTCATAGGGTACTTTTTATTTTTACCCCTAAGTGATAAGGGTGGCGTAAAGCCCAGGAAAAATCGAAAGTGCTTTTTTCTGCGGGATTATTAAAATTTGACTGGAAAATATCTGACTGGACAGCTAGTTAATAATCAATAATATTGAATTATTTCGTTCGTCGTTCGTGTACTTAAGCTGACCTTAAAACCTTTTTGCTAATAATAATGTACATTTCGCTTTATCCAACCACCTGTTAAATGTGACCTTTTTAAAAGTTCACGGGTATTCCATTTACCTTATTTTGATGTAGGTTATGGAAGGTTTAATTGAGCGTGTGAATAAAGCGAGAAAAAGGTACATAGTTTAGGCATCTAATGGTTAATCAGAGGAATGTCCAAACACAACATTTGAAACATGCATATTATATTTTTCAATTAAATATTAACAATATTTTAGCCAAACAGATTTGGATTAAACTTTGAATATACATGGCTGAAGCCCTGGGATAGTAAACAGGCTACTTTTTATTATAATATATGTAGGTATGTACCACGCGAGCGAAGCCGTGGGCTGAAGCTAATATTTACATTTTTATTTAGAAAATTACACATGTACTTATTTAGAAATAAACAACATCACTACATAGTATAAAGCAAAGTCGCTTTCCGCTTCCCGCGTATGTATGTTTGCTTAGGTATATCTTTTCTTTTTGGTTTTTTTTAATAAATAGAGTGATTCAAGAGGAAGGTTTATATGTATAAGACATGCATAATATAGTAGAGAAACACTGATAATTTTAGAGGTTTCTAATGTGATGTCGTAAATAAACACATTTTTTTGCGCTTACATTGCAAATGCTGGATGAACCCCACGAGATATATCAAAATAATGTACTACAGTATTGTACACCTTAAAAACGTCTACAAAAAAGTCCACGATGGTATTAGAAATGTCTTACGCACAGAGAAGCGGGCACGGGTCAGCTAGTTTAATATAGATACTTGTTTATTCTAATTTATATATTATCTCTATACTAATATTATAAATGTAGAAGTAACTTAGTGTCTATCTGTGACATTATCATAGCCAAACCGCTGGGCCAATTGTGATAAAGTTACATATATGGAAATAGTATAGAGTATTGGGACGATAGACCTTTTTTTCTAAACTTTTTCTTTTAATTTTATGAAATTTAAATGTTTTATGATAATGTCATATAATATACTGAATCTACGCAGACAAAGTTGTGGGTAAAAGCTAGTACAGAATAGTTACAAAGATAACAGCTGAGCTATCTTAAGACCGTTGCACATTTAATATTGTCTCGAGAAAGTAATGCATGTTATGAATGCAATTAATTGTAGGAATGACCCTGAGCTGTTATGATTCATAATTAATATTTCGGTTGTCATTTCGCCATGACCTATAAAATGTAACCAACAACAAAATAGATATTAAATATGCCTGTAACATATCCTAATAATATTATAAATGCGAAAGTTTGTGATAAGGCTGCTATGTTTGTTCCCTAATCAAAAACAAAACAACAAAACGGATTAAGATGAAATTTGCTGTAGTATGTAGATAAAAATCAGAATAAATAAAGGGGGAACTTATAATCCGAATAACAACCCCTAAATGATAATAAAACGCAAAAAGCATGATTTTGGTATAGATGAACCTTTGAATTTTTGCATCAGTGCAGATGACATTGCGTTCTAAAAGAGTAACCAGAGGCAATACAAAAAAAAAAAGACTACGTTTTCTGAAAAATTGTCCGATCTTACCAGAAATCACCTTGGAAAATGTTGTGAAATTTTCTATTAAAATTAGATATCCCACGAAAGTTGCAATAATGTAAGCTAAGGTATCAAAAATTATTACACCCGTGCGAAGCCAATGCGGACTGCTAGTACGTACCTAATCAGTAAAACACGAATATAGGGAAAAAATTGTGAAATTTTCTACTTCCTTTGAGGGTAGACTTCGGAAAGTTGTGAAATAATAATAACATGAGTCATATAGTCACCTAAAATCCTCAACAATGTCGCTATTTCAAATCGCAACGTTTGGAAAGGCTAATTATATCCTTTACGTCATTTTGTAAACAACTTTTTCTCAGATTCAAAAGAGGTTTTATCAAAATAATCTAATTGCTACCGAAAATAACTCACCTTTCCATTGATACCAAGGCCGAGAACCGTGTTTGAGATATCGTAGTCATCCGTTATAGGCGTAGTTTTGATAAAACTGGCGAAATTACTCATTTTTAATGCACGTCACTTTAGATCAACAAAAACATTCGGGTTTTTTTAGACACTATCACTTTTGAACTTCACGGTTATGACACAACTTTATCGTATTCAAGTAATTTGGTATTATTTTCACAATGTGATGTCAGAAAGGAATGAATTTGTAGTGTTTATCTAATTTTGCACGGTGACAAATAACACGACACAGCAGGCCTGACACGGTCAACGCGCGGAGCGATGTTGAGAAATACCGGTAATGCTAACCTAAGGAAACGAAACGTCACAGCATGACGTCATTCAACTTAAACTTTCGTTCGGAAACAAAATCTTTGTTATTTGAGGGTACAATATGGTCAAGAGGGTTAACGTCAGGCAGGCGGCCGGTTGTAAAACATTAAGCTAAATCCTCTTCGTAAAATTGTTGTGCCAATGTGCTGACCCCGCATTAAGTGGGAAAAGGAAAAGAAAATGACGATGATTGTTTAGAGGTGGCTAACTAGAAAATCAGTAAGTTTTCGTTGCCCCAAATCGTTGCCCGATCGGAAGAATTGTAAAAGTACTTCTACTATCTATACTTCTTTTAAGAACAAGTAAAGAATCCTGTCAATAAAACTTTTTGACAGGTTGCATGAAATTGTGATCAATTGTATGTTTTTGAACGAAATAATTAGTTTTGTTTTGTTGGCGAAAATCAGTACTGAAAAAGTCGCTAGATGGCACTACGTACTACGTCTACAGTAGGTAATTTCAAAGTGTAATGTGAGATGGCGCTACTTACTAGTAATCTCATTAGATCAAGTCTTGTAAAACTGTCACCAGATGGCGCCAAATTATTATAGCAAAGTCTAAGGACATGGAGAAAAAATAAATGAAAATGAACAGTGAAATATGGATATATAAACAGGGTAAAGTTTAATTTAAAGAATTGATTTTGAAGAAAGACTTTTTATCCTACGTTATTAATTTGATGTTTGAAGATAAGCAGAGCGCCTTTCACACAAGAAGTCCCGCGCGAAATTATGTAAGGTAGATAGTTATCAAAATAGCCGTTTTTATACTTTAGCTAATTACTACTTAACCAGTCTAGATCTATCTAGTTACCTATCAACCACTAATAAATGTATAGTAGGTAACCTGCCTACCAAACTAGGAATCTGCTAAATAGGTAGGTAAGTACCTATACCTACCTACTTTAGCTAATCGTCTACGTAACTACTTGCACTTTCTCTGTTCGTTGTTCGTGAGTTAGTCATGCACTGTTGAGTCAGAGAAGAGCTTCAGATGACCTAGTAGGTAGGTACCAACGAGTTTTGTGAACCCGATTATTTCGCAACATCAAGGAGATGGTGATGTAGGTAGGTAACACATCAAATGCTCTGTTGTCTGTATAAAACGCCCACGAGATGGCGTGCTTATGTTTCCAAGCCCTTATTTATATATTTATATGTTTACATGTATATTTTGTTTGTTAATACCTATACCTAACTAGGTAGGTAAGTAAATGTCATTCCCCTCTGTAAGTAGGTAGGTAGGTAAGTAGGTATAGGTAGGTACCTACCTACCAAGAGTGAAGCCGCGGAAGTTTCCAAGCTATCCAATTTCACAAAAGAGAAATCTGGATTGTCTGACCTGTTACAGTGGGCGGTGTCCTTATCCGTTGAATCAATCTTTCGACATCGATTATACCTACCTAAATAGGAAAGCACAAAGGAAGGACCAAAATGTTCGCGAGAACAAGGAGATTTTACAGATTTTTTTACAGATTTTTTTTAAGAGATAAAGGGTGTATTCATCGACTACAGGTGTAATAGCCTACTGTCGGCAAAAAGTCCGCCACTGTATGTAGTCACAGATGTAGTCACTTCGAGCACTTATCAGAATCCGCACCGATTTCGAAGTTGAATCCCAAACAACAAACGTGATTTTTTGGCGTTTTTTTATATATAAATGGTACGGAACCCTTCGTGCGCGAGTCCAACTCGCACTTGGCCGGTTTTTATTGTATTTTCAGATGTGCAAAAACTGTGCGTGTGCAAAGAACTGTCATCCTGAGGTTATGCGAATTTAGTCTTTAAATAAAAGGAATAAAATAAAATTTAAATAGAATAAGAGCGATCGTTTTTAGGGTTCCGTACCCAAAGGGTAAAATCGGAACCCTATTACTAAGACTTCTCTGTCCGTCTGTCTGTCTGTCCGTCTGTCTGTCACAGGGCTGTATCTCATGAACCGTGATAGCTAGACAGTTGAAATTTTCACAGATTATGTATTTCTGTTGCTGCTCTAACAACAAATACTAAAAACAGAAGGAAATAAATATTTAAGTGGGGCTTCCATACAACAAACGTGTTTTTTTGCCGTTTTTATAGACAATGGTACGGAACCCTTCGTGCGCGAATCCGAACCCGGTTTTGGCCGGTTTTTTTAGGAATTTGAGCTTTTAAGCGTGGACACAACAGAATCACCTCCAATGTAGGTATGACTTAGTATGGTAAGTTATGGGTCTCTACCTTCGATCAAATTATTTGATCGAAGGTCTCTACCTAAAGGACAGAGAAAAGGAACTAACTACGTCTAGGGGGCTTCTATTATGTCTAAGGCGTTCTTCCTGGCTTGAAGCTTGTTTTCGAAAGCAATTACCTACTTCAAAAGTCGGTCATTTCATAACTTGCCGTGTCTAACAACTATTATCTTTATATTTTGTGTTATATCGATAGTTTGGGTCCGCATAGCAATAATGCAGTATTGTTTCCGTATTGCAAATGCAATTAACCGGCCGGTAACCGTATTAGTAACCGACACCAACAAAAAAAGTTAGCTGGTTATCAGAGGCACATCCAAACATCACATTTTGGCACATAAAAGCCGGTGTAATATCAATATTTAATCGCTTTAGATAGCACCACGGATCACAAATTATTAACAATTGACTAAACCAGAAATGATGTAATTCATGAATATGCATAGCACGGGCGTTATGAATAATTCAAAACCAAATGGAAAGATTGACTGACTAGATTTTACATAATAAAACTAGACTTTGTTTTGATTTACATAATCCTAATGTGTTTCATTTTTTAACCGACTTTAGAGGCATGATTGTTTGTTATCTATTTAGCCTGTACTGTCTTCATATAGTTATATAGTTTTGAAATTTTGTGTGCTACGTTCAATTAGAATCAGAACGTCAGTTTGTGAAAATAAAAGGCAAAGAGAAAACGAAGAAAAAATTGTTTTGTATTTTTCCTCGAAGAATCTGAAACGAGGCTTCGCGAAGCTTCCAACCAGACCATATTGTCACGTAAACGTAATTTAAAACTCAAATAAGAAGATAAATATTTAAAAACTTCTGAATATATACGTTTTTTTACTGTGTCCCGCTTTTTTCAATCAAATTTCAAAATCCGGACTTGGCATAATAAAAATCTGGTAATGCTGACCCCTACACATCAAAAGGAATACAGCCTCCAAATTCAAAGTTTCTAGAACCAGTGGTTTAGGCTGTAAGTTGATAGATCAGTCAGTCAGTCGGTCAGTCAGTCAGTCAGTCTCAGTCAGTCAGGCATTTAGTCATTCAGTATCGCAAGAGTTTATAGATACTTCTTGATCAAAGCAATAAATTGTGTTATTGTTGCTAAATAAATATTTTTTTATCTTTTTTACTTATGTATCTAGGTATGTCTGACTGAGATCTATTTTAAAACCTAGACTAATAGTTCACTCTTCTTAGCAACATGATTATTATTGCATTCATATATTAATTTTGTTTTTTTGGTCATCTAAAAACGACATTAGTGGAAGAGAATGTGTGGACAGTTGTGTGAACAAGTGTTAGGTCATAATGTGCCGTGTGCTGTCTTTATAACTGCTGAAGCTCTTTATTTAATATATTGTTGTAGGTTATTCTGTTATTCTACTCCTACTAATCCTAATAATATTATAAATGCGAAAGTTTGTAAGTTTGTATGTATGTATGAAAAAATGAAAATGAAAATGAAAAATATTTATTACTGCAAGTTTACACAAAGTTATAAAATGAATACATATCAAACACGATGTCGTACTTTGCAGACAACTATATGCCTACAGTGGTAACATTTAGTGGTTTCCTCACTAGGTCTAGCCTGTATCGAGGAGACCAAACTACGATATAATTAAAACATTAGTTAAATAGGTACTTAGAAAGAATTGCTATTATTGCAAAATGTAAGTTTATAGGTACTGTAATATAAATTTAAAAATTATAACTATTGAAGGTAATCATAAATAAAAATCTTAAAGCTAACAATTATTGAGTAGCTAGAATTTCCTCAGTGTAATTGTAAGATAATGTAGTAAGCCATTTTTTAATCACATGTTTCGCCTCAGAGACAGTTTTATTTTTAATGTCGCAGAATTTCACGACATTATTGTAGATATGAACTTTTATGAAGCTGCCAATACGTTGCGCAAATTTTGTGTTAACGGATGGAGTAATTAGCCTGTAAACTCTACGATTGGAAAGGAACTCGAACTCAGGGGAGGAGATAGCTGATTTATGCACCGAAAGAGAAGCTTATGTATGCATATGTATGTAGCTTAGTATGTGCCTCAATCAGGCCTAAACGACAAAACATATTAAGATGAAACTTGCTGTAGATGTATATAATATAATGTTCGAATAAAACATAGACTACTTAATGGGACAATTATATAAGGGATGATTTTGGTTTAAATGGCGCTGGTGTGCAAAAAATCTGACATCCGAGTAGACATCAGTCGACATATCAATGTGCGTTACTCTATGCGATTATCGAAATTCGGACAGGACAACGTCTGTCGCGAGTCTGCTAGTATTATAAACGCGAAAGTTTGTGAGTGAGTGGGTGTGTTGTGTTTGTTACTCTTTCATGCAAAAACTTACTGAACGGATTTAAATAAAACTTTACAGTAATATAGCTTATACATCAGAATAACACAGGCTACTTTTTATCCAGGTACCACCCGTGCGTAGCCGGGGCGAGCAGCTAGTTATTTATATAATTATTCTGACGTTTTATGAAAAAAGAGGAGATTTGACATGTTTATTTCTTTTTATATATATTTCTAAAGCGCATACTGCGGATATCTTTTTACCTAGTAATCCGATTTCGATGATTATTTTTCTGTTATGTAGAGAATAGTCCCTATTTGGTCCCATTTAAATTATATTTACGAAGGACTAATAGTTTCTTTATAAAACTTAAAAACTAATATGGTTGAAACATTTTAGTCGGTTTTATTTTTAGATTTTTAAACGTTGTTATTGGTTTAAAAACTTTATTCTCATAAAAACATAATACAGTAAATTTAAAATAAGACATTAGTTTTACATAGGGGCGACGGGCTTGCCTTAGACTACCCTCTTTAGACATCTTCAAGGATCTGTCGCCTGTAAATCTAAGGGGACGTCTACCATGATTGAGGATTACAGTCGTGAACCTATTATTACTTGTATAACATTATAGACAGCAAGGTGCTATACGGATTTTGTCCACGACTGCACCTAATGCACTTCAATCGTAAAATTACTAGCACTTTGTAGTTAGGTAACCTCTGCCTAACGACTCAGCTGTAGCGTCCACTCTTCAAGAAACCATTTACTGAAAATCCTAATAATATTATAAATGTGAAAGTTTGTGAGTTTTTTTCCTAAACGACAAAACGGTTTAAGTTGAAATTTGCTGTATAATGTAGATGTAGATGTAGATATAATGCCCGAATAAATAATAGACTACTTTGAAATATAAAAAACATCCCCAAAACGTTAAAAAACGCTTAAGGGATGATTTGTGTATAGATGGCGCTGGTGTGCAACAAATCTGACACCGCAGACTAAAAACATTCAGTCTTTTCTATTAGATTATTGAAATTTGACAGGACAACGTCTGTCACGGGTCGGCTAGTAATGATGCCATCAAAAACATAACTTGTAAAAATAAGCCAAGTCTCGCAACGCAATGATTGAGGAATAATAATAGCTAATTACGTAATAACATAAGTCAGAAGGACCCTTAAAGTAGGGACTGAATAAATTAACCGACTTGGTATTATATGGATCTCACAACTTTTTACGGTAGAAGAACTGAGTTGCGTTGCGAGACTTGGCTTTTTTTTACAAGTAATGTTTTTGATGGCATCTCATTTATTTTTGTAGATAGCCCTACTTTTTAGGGTTCCATACCTAAAGAGTAAAAACGGAACCCTGTTACTAATACTCCACTGTCCGTCCGTCCGTCTGTCCATCTGTACGTCTGTCCCTCTGTCCGTCTGTCTGTCTGTCGGTCTGTCTGTCCGTCTGTCTATAACAGGGCTGTATCTCATGAACCATGATAGCTAGACAGTTGAAATTTTCACAGATGATGTATTTCTGTTGCCGCTATAACAACAAATACTAAAAACAGAATAATATAAATATTTAAGAGGGGCTCCCATACAACAAACGTGATTTATAGATAATGGTGCGGATCTCGACGTGCGCGAGTCCGACTCGCACTTGGCAGGTTTTTTTAGGATTTTTACACTAAACACTAATTGTGTTTCAAATTTGAAGCTTCTATGTCTGCTAGAAGTGCCTTAAACTTTTGATGATCGGTCAGTCAGTCAGTCAGTGAGTGAGTGACAAAATAGGAAACTTTGACTAGTTATAATTCTTAAACTACTGGTTCAAATTGAATGTAATTTGAAATATAACGTGTTTATATAGTGACTGCTTGGTTACTGAAAATTCAGGCTTCTAGTTTTATCCACAACGAAGTTATAGGGGGTCGAAAATGGCCTGAACTGCTTCGAGAAAAGGATGGTACAGCCGTGTCGCTTTATTGCTTGACTTGGCGGGGGTACTGCGGGGCCCCCAAATATGTCCCCAAAACAAAAGAGACAAAAGAAAAATCTTCGACCAATCGAAGATTAGGTAGTTGTCGACGATATTCATTTTTTGACGTTTATGAAGGTCTTCAAACATTCCTGAATCTACGCGAACAAAGTCGCAGTAACAGTATTTTAATAAACTCAAAACTGTTCATACAAAGATGGAGTTGAATTTACGTTCGTTCGCGATCAAATCATTATCAGTGTTCGACTAGAAAGGGTGATTGTTTGGTCCTGTTAGTGACGCAATCGGAAACCCACTCGCAAGAACTGATTTCATGCTGTCACAGTATGACAGGAAACGAAAGTCAATTCCACAAAATACATTTTTGAGTATTTATCAGCTATGCTTTATACACTGCCATACTGTTTTATTATTAGTTTTAGTAGAATTAAAACTTTCGTGAATATATAAAAAAAATAAGATATATAAATTATATTGATAAATATTTCGTTAATTTTTAATAAACTTTACAAAAAAAAACATCGAAATTGGTATTTTTCCATGGAAGAGACATGATTTTTTTTCATATTTATAAGTTTTTTAATAAATAACAAGTAAATAAATATTTATTACATTGTTTTGTGTTATTGAAGTAAAGATTTTTTTAAAATATATATATTGCATAGTTAATTTTTAATTAATTTTATCCAGACGGGTCATAGCCTTCTCAATTGTCCCCTGTGCCCTACCACCTGCAGAAGGGACATCCTCATTAACTCCACCAAAAAAGGGATTGAAGGTGGCAAAAGTTTAAGCACAAATATTAATCTCTGTATTCTGTACCATAGATGTGCAAAAAGAAAAAATAATTTCAAAAAGAGTCCTTGCAATGTTTGATTTTTTAAATGAAAAATGAGAACTATCCATTTAGCTACCACCAAACATAATGTTTGGACGTGCCTCTGACCACCTTTAGATATCATCAAGGATCTAAGCGCCTTGAAATCAGAAAGTATGTAAGTGTGCTGTGCGGCTCAATGCTGAGACGGGGACCTTTTTGCCAACATATGGCACAATCTGCTGTTGATCGTTACCTATTGTTATTGTTCTCTTTTACTAGTTGTGTTGTGCTTGTTTTGGAGCAAATAAATGTTTTTTTTTCTTTCTTTCTCATCGTACTTGGGGATTACAGTCGTGATCCTAATTTACCTTCTGCGTCTTATTGCACTATGGCATCAGCATAGTTGAACTATAAAACATTGTACAAGCATATTCAGTAGTTCTTTTGTTGCATTATCTCGGCAACCATTGTGCTAGTACAATTAATAGGAATGACCTTTTACAATAATCCATACAAATCTACGGAAAAAAGTATTAACATGTGGCAATTAGCGTAGGTAATGGTCGCACGGTTGGTCATATAATGAAGAAATTCGACCAAATAAAAAAAATAATAAGATCACGATTGTAATCCCCAAGTACGGTAGACATCCTCTCAGATCTTCAGGCTCTTAGATCCTTGGAGATGTCTAAAGAGGGTGATCAGCACGTCCAAACATTATATTAGGCACATGCCCATATTTTGCAGTAGTGACGGGTTGCAAGCCCATCGCCGCTTTTATGAATACTAACTGGTTTCCTCACAATGTTTTCCTCCGCCGTTTAGAGCACGTGTTTTTGATGCGCATATAAATTTTTCAACCAGAAAAATCCATTGATGCACGCTGGGAATCGAACCCACGATCTTCAGATTGAAATTCGAGGTACCTCCCACTCAGCCAAAACGACTCCAAACACCAAATACTTTCACAAAATTTGTTTCCCGATTCGACCAAAATATTGCTACGCCATATTATGAACAATATTTGGTCGACAAATACCAAATAATATTTTTTATATTTCCAGCTCGACCAGGTTGCCTCTGTCTAAAAACTAGCGTTGCTTCACGTCATGGTTGGTACATGTGGAGCAGCATAAAGTTGAGATGGGACCTGTTTGACCCACGCAGTAGGTAGTCGGCTGTGATTTTATGTATCTTTCTTCTTCTTGTTGTGTGGCACATATTTATCAGTGTGAGTTTCAAATAAATGTATTTCATTTTATTTAGTTTGTCGCTTAGGAAACTCAATTGAGATTTATAATGAGTCGCCAAGAACAAAGAACAATATTTCTCAAATTTGACAAGTTTTTTTAGTTTTTAAACTCAAATTATTTATTGCGATATCTGTTACATACCCAATATAAAAATAATTTGATTATAAGTATGAGAAATTAAAAATAAACTAGTTATAAATTTATGGGTAAGTATATTCTATTCATACTAAGTATATTCTAAATATTAGTTTAATGGATACAAAATTTGAAATATTAATTAACGACAAATACATAGAAACAAACTAAAATACGCTTGGCAGATGTGAAACATCGTGACTGACGGGATCGGACGTAATCAGCATTTCTTCGGCAGCAACTTATCTAGTTCACGTAGCCGCGTGTAGTTCGCGGCCAAGCCAACAGCCGGTCTGACCCGCTATAGATGTTTCACATCTAAAACAAAAAATGCTAAAATGAATGCAAATTAAAAAATAATTACAGTGTTCTCACTGCATAACTGTAAACTCATCAGACAATAGAATCTAGATTACTTTTTGTTGTAACTCAGTATCTTTGTTTCGGACAAACAATAAAGATTTGACCTTACTGCTAGGGTCATATACTGTGGCCAGGCGTGCGTGACATGTTGTATCCAAAATACAAAGTTTTAGGAAAAAAACAGGTCAAGTGTGATTCTGACTCACGCACGAAGGGTTTCGAACCATTATCTATAAAAAACGGCGTTCTATGGGAGCCCCACTTAAATATTTTTTTTTATTTTGTTTTTAGTATTTGTTTTTATAGCTGCAACAGAAATACATCATCTGGGAAAATTTTAACTATCACGGTTCATGAGATACAGCCTTGTGACTGACAGACAGATAGGCAGACAAACGGATAGCAGAGTCTTAGTAATAGTGTCTCATTTTTACCCTTGGGGTACGGAACCCTAAAAACATGACAATAATTATGAGTCTAACTCGCGGACCGAGGTTCCGTACAAACTTGTATATTAATCAGGGAAATTAGATTTTTCGAGGATTTTTTCCTAATTTAATTAAGCTTAAGAAATATTATATTTTTTAATGTAATAAAATTACAATCTAACAATTTTCGGAAAAGTTTAACAAGAGTTCCGTTTTTTTCTTTCGAGGTACGGAACCCTAATGTATTTAGTAGAATTCTATTGTATTTAGTGGTATTTTAATTAATGCCCTCATGAATGTAGCATTTTTTTAACACGCTGGTTTAATAAGTTCCTAATACTTATATCTACTGCGAACATGACTGTACCTAATTTACATCTAACCTACCTACGTACTATGTATACTATATAAATTATATTTGTAACGAATTAACTCAAAAACTACTAGACCGATTTCAAAAATTCTTTCACCATTAAAATGCTACATTATCTCTGAGTAACCTAAGTTATACTTATTACTAAAATAGGGATCCCTATCAAAACTTCAATAATGTAACCCAAGGTGTAAAAAAAATTGTCATAAAATCATTACACCCGTAAGACTCCGCCGGTGTATTTTGTAAAGGGATTGCTGGTTTTTATAAAGAGATTTTTTTCTAAGTTTGTTTGTAATGGATAAACTAAAAAACTACTGAACCAATTTTAAAGATTCTTTCACATATCAAAAGCTACATTAACAGCGAGTAACAAAGACTATATTTTGTTTTCAACAATAATAGAGATCCCCTCAAAAATTGTAAGAATGTAACCTAAGGTTTCAAAAACTTGCATAAAATCATCATTAGTACACACGTGCGAAGCCGGAGCGGGCAGCTAGTAAATAATCAAATAGCTAAGATCCTTGAAGTCTTAAGGCGGTAGTCTAAGGCACGTCCAAAAATTACATTTGACACATATCCACATTTTACGCTTTAGACATCTTTAAGGATCATAACGCCTGGAGATCTGAGAGGAAGACTACCGTACTTGGGGATTACAGCCGTGATCCTATTTATTTAAGACAAGTTCAATATCGAACCCGCATCTATTTCCAGCCGGCTAGCCACCCTGTACCATGTCATCTGCAATATTTCTTATCTTTTCTTCAATCAATGATTTATTCTACAAGAGACCTTGATTTTAATTAAACATAAGTTAATTAGTTAATGTTTTGGGTAATTTAATTCGTTCGTTGATTAATTGGAACTGGTGGTGTAGTGGTGGCTAGACTCTCTTCTGATTCTACGCTCAATTCAATTCAATTCATTTTACCTGCAAAATTATTTGACAGCGCTCCGATATATTGTCTGACATATTTGACTCAGTTGGTAGTAACTCTGCCTTCTGCGCTGTAGGTTGTGGGTTTGATCCCCACCCAGGACAAATATTTGTGTGATAAACATAGATTTTTGTTCTGTGTCTGGGTGTTAATTTGTATAATAAGAATGTATTAAAGTATTATATCCATTCCCAGTACAAGATTTGCTTAGTTTGGGGCTAGATGGCGATGTGTAGAGTCGGACAATAATTTATTTATAATTTGGCCAAACCATACTCTCAAAAATCGTCGTATGTCGTATAATGTATGATGTCATTTGTCAAAAGTAATGTCACATGTCCCATCTTTCAAAATATAGTCGGAAACGATGTGACGTTTGTTCCAATATATCGTTTTCAAGAGTAAACTCTAAGTTCTCTATCGGGTTTTCCTTCGCCATTGTAATGCGGGTTGCAGACCAAGAGCTAAGCTAAGTTAGTTTAGTTTAGCTCGCATAGCCGACTTAGTTTTTCATACTTGTTGCATAGTTTGCAGTCTGCAGACAAGTATGAAAAACTACGTCGGCTATGCGAGCTAAACTAAACTAACTTAGCTTAGCTCTTGGTCTGCAACCCGCATAAGCACGTGTTAATGCGCATATAATTTTTTCAAATAATAATAAATACCTAATGCGCGGCCGGGCTTCGCACCCAAGACTTTCGGATTGAAAGTCGAGATCAAGGTAATTATTGAAAAAAAAAACTAATTTTCCTCGTATGTAACTAACAATCATGTTTTATCTAATTAAACCGCGATAATTGAAGGTTCTAAAATGGTTTTATTGTGTAACGCGTTAGATGTTAATTCGCTCGCCCTAGTTTTAATGGTCAGTCACTCAATAACCATGAGAATAAGGGTGCGGACACACAGAGCTGTAATCTATGGCATCTAAGAGCTATATAAACTACTAGCCGACCTGTGACAGACGTGGTCCTTTCAAATTTCAATAATCGAATACAAAAGACTGAATGTTAACGTAAAAGGAGGAAGGTCGATAGTTTTTAGATAATTATAGGTTTAGCTTGGACACAACAGAATCGCCACCAATATATGATCAAGGTGCTGTGCTAAAAAAAATCTATGGTATCTAATGTCAACTGGCCCCGCAAATGCACTTACTTTTTTTACCACTTGGGTAGAACAAGCAGATATTTAATGTAATTACTAATTTTATTTCTTTATTTATACTTTGATTAAATTAAAAATAAATACAAACAGGCGGACTTAATGCCTAAAATTTTCTAACAGCCAACCTAATTGGTAGTGGAAAAAAGTAGTTGGAAACAAAGAAAATTTAAAAATTAGAAAATTTAAAGCATTATGATAATATATATTATGATAATATATATATTTATAGATACATAATAAATATAATAATATATAAATATACATTTTGCCTATCATCATTAATAAATACATCTCTGACAAGGACACAATATTTTGTATTGTGTCACACATTGTATTTACTCATTATGGCCGGAAAAATAGAGCCATAATTATTATGAAGTGTGTCTTCGCCTTAAGGTAAAACGTACAACCACCTAAGTTTTTCCCTAAAATATTAAGGTAGATAAACTTTTTATTCGCCATAAAAACCATTGTCAAGTTTTGAGGTCAATTCACGGAGATCGACATCATTCATATACTTACCTATAAGTACATAACTTTAGGTCGAATACAATGTTTAATTCTTTGTCTCTACTGACATCGAACTGACATAAACAAACATCGAAATCGCTGTCAAATTGATTTTTTTTTTCTATTTTAGGGAATAATTTTATAAGTTGGTCTAGGACTGATAGTTCCTTCATATTACTTAAAAACCAATATCGTCCTTTTCGATTAAGTAGGTAGTCGAAACATTTTCATCGATTTCTTTTTTTAGTTTTTTAACGTCTTAGTTTATTATTAAGTACTTATACCTAAGTTAATAGGTAATGTAAAATTAATGTTTTAAGTAGTTAGATGTATAAGCGAAAGTAATTTTATATTTTTTATATTCATTTTAATATTGTCATCTCAAAATCGATGAAAGAAATCTTGTCGTATTTTGACTGCAATTATCGTCATTGTCATAGGATCACGACTGTAATCCCCAAGTACGGTAGACATCCTCTCAGATCTCCAGACGCTTAGATCCTTTGAAGATGTCTAGTGGGGGTAGTCAGAGGCACGTCCAAACATTATATTTGGCACATGCCCACACTTAAAGCCGTGTTGGCCGAGTGGAATGTACCTCGACTTTCAATCTGAAGGTCGTGGGTTCGAATCCCGGCGTGCATCAATGGATTTTTCTGTTCGAAAATTTATATGCGCATCAAAAACACCTGCTTACAACGGTGAAGGAAAACATCGTGATGAAACCAGTTAGTGTTCTTATAAGCGGCGATAGACTTGCAAACTGTCACGTATGGAATGCTAACTACTGCAAAATGTGGACTGCAATTATCTCTTGATAAAAACTGAACGTTCTATACATCGACGTAGATCGATGGTTTTATAACAGTTTTTTAGGGTTCCGTACCCAAAGGGTAAAAACGGGACCCTATTACTAAGACTTCGCTGTCCGTCTGTCTGTCCGTCTGTCTGTCACAGGGCTGTATCTCATGAACCATGATAGCTAGACAGTTGAAATTTTCACAGATTATGTAAACAAATACTAAAAACATAATAAAATCAATATTTAAGGGTCTCCCATACAACAAACGTGTTTTTTTGCCGTTTTTATAGATAATGATACGGAACCCTTCGTGCGCGAGTCCGACTCGCACTTTGCCGGTTTTTTAAAAACAACACAATTTATTTATAAACAGCGTTGGTTGTACACAGGTGTTGTACCTAGTCTATCGTCTTGTGTACCACAAGACTTGACTATATCCGTTTTCCGTATATAGAACTGTACTTGTGTACCAAGGATATAAGTGTTCTGTGGTGTACCACAGTAGATTCAAACCATCACCTTTGCGTACCATTATTTATATACCTAACTTATTATGTCATGGTTCGAAAGACGTTAGTAATAAAAACTCGTGCAAAATGAATTATTGATTGTCGATTCAGCTGTATCTAAAGCGAATTAATAATGTCTCTATATTTAATCTATTTTGTATTCCAAAATTCTATACATATTTTAAATGCGAAAGTTTGTGAGTATGTTTGGGCCTCAATCAGGCCTAAACAACAAAACGGATTGAGATGAAATTTGCTGTAGATGTAGATATAATGCTGAATAAAACATAGACTACCCGCTTGATTAGCCCGCTGCACAACCGATGAGTCATCGCGCCGATCGTTACCCTCGCTCGCCTCGTATGCAAGAACGACACTATGAGAACACGCACAGTGGACGAAATCTTTTTTCATAAACATCACTTTATGTGTTGTGCGATACTGCATAGTGTGACTAGAGGCACATTGTCGTGTGCCTCTAGCCAAAGTTGAGCTCTAAAGGCACACGGTAACGTGCGCCATAGTGCCGCTCAACCGCACCAACGTTCGTGTCGTTCTTGAATACGAGGGATACCCTCGTATTCAAGAACGACACTATGAGAACACGCACCCACAGTAGTGGACGAAATCTTTTTTCATAAAAATCACTTTATGTGTTGTGCGACACTGCATAGTGTGACTAGAGGCACATTGTCGTGTGCCTCTAGCCAAAGTTGAGCTCTAAAGGCACACGGTAACGTGCGCCATAGTGCCGCTCAACCGCACCAACGTTCGTGTCGTTCTTGAATACGAGGGATACCCTCGTATTCAAGAACGACACTATGAGAACACGCACCCACAGTAGTGGACGAAATCTTTTTTCATAAAAATCACTTTATGTGTTGTGCGACACTGCATAGTGTGACTAGAGGCACATTGTCGTGTGCCTCTAGCCAAAGTTGAGCTCTAGAGGCACACGGTAGCGTGCGCCATAGTGTCGCACAACACATAAAGTGATGTTTATGAAAAAAGATTTCGTCCACTGTTGGTGCGTGTTCTCATAGTGTCGTTCTTGAATACGAGGGTTATTAGTTTGCGCCCGAAAACTTGAGATTATTTACGACTCTATAGGTATTTATTGAAATTAGACCCTACTTGTGTGTAAGTTTATTGTTATGACTGAGTTGGGGCTTCGAATAACACATACTTTGTTGTGTTTGTGAAGGCATATTACGAAATTTATCAGGTCAGAACTTAAAACTTCAAAAAAACTATGCCTTAAGAATACAATGACTTTTAATTTGAAAATGAAAGGATAACCTATGTTTTAGATGTATTATAATTATGAGTAAATAGATTTAATGTAAAACAGAAAAAAAAACATTAAATAAAAAAAAATATTATTTAATAAAGTAATAATTAAAAAAAAATTTTTAAAATTAATAATTATATATAAAAAAATAAAATAAAAAAAAACTGAGCTAGACAATCGACTGACTTTTGTTTTTGTTTCGTCAAATGAATGTATTGTTTTTAGTGTAAAATATGAAAAACATTCCCAAAATGATAAAAAAACGCAAAAGGGATGATTTTGGTATAGATGGCGCTGGTGTGCAAAAAATCTGATATCAGTGTTGACATCAGTTGTCATAGCAACGTACGTTACTCTATGCGATTATTGAAATTTGAACAGGACAACGTCTGCTAATATGAAATATTATATATACGAAAGTAACAGTCTGTCTGTCTGTCTGTGACGTTATCACGGTCAAACTGCTAGGCTGATTGTGATTAAATTTCATATGTTAGATAGGCCACATTTTTCATATTTTTTTTCGCTTTTTGTGAATTTTAATGTTTTACGATAAAGTTGGCAAAAATAGATTTTCAGAAAACTAAGCGGACAATTCGCGGGTAAATGCTAGTAGAGACTATAAAACAGATGTGCTACACTTTACGACTTTGATTTATTGACAGAGAAATGTCAACTGATCTTAATTAAATGTCAATGTCACTGAAATGTTAAATATTGTCACTCGGATTATTTCAAAGTTCGAGAATATTCTTTATATCATCAGTCAAATAATTAATTGTGTTTTTCGTTCCGTACCCAAAAGGTAAAAACGGGAGCCTATTACTAAGACTTCGCTGTCCGTCTGTCTGTCACAGGGCTGTATCTCATGAACCGTGATAGCTAGACAGTTGAAATTTTCACAGATGATGTATGTCTATTGCCGCTATAACAACAAATACCTACTAAAAACAGAATAAAATGAGTATTTAAGGGGGGCTTCCATCCAACAAACGTGTTTTTTTGCCGGTTTTTATAGATACGGTACGGATACGGAACCCTTCGTGCGTTAGTCCGACTCGCACTTGGCCGGTTTTTTATTACCGCCCACGTCCTTAATTTTATGGGTAGGTGGAGGTAGGTACCTACTTACCCGAATAGAGTAGTTTTTAATTGTTAGCCTAAATAGGAGGTAATTCGACGTTCGATCCAAATGATTCAAATCTCGGCACCAATATATTTTTCAGTTCGGAAAAATGTATTACAAAAGTTATTTTGGGGTATAAGTATATTTCTAAACTAAAAAAATAAAAATAAAATAAATAGGATCACGATTAAGGCGCTCCCAGTCGACGATTGTTTTTGTTCGAAACGAAAAAAGAAATACTTGTGAACAAGCTACATCTCCTATTTTATTATGTATAGTATATGTGAATAAAGATGTACCCATCTTTAATCATTTCGATAAATAATCCTACCAACCGCTGCAATGACGACAAACACACGTCGGCGCGTGGTCCGCCTTAGCTTTTCTAATAAATTAATGATATAAATTATGTATAATTACTTATCAAAAATCTATTCTAATAGAAATCTAGATCTACATATTACCTATCTTTAACAATAAATCACAAGTTGATTTGAATAGTAGGTATATAAAATATTTCGATCATAAATTCTAAAACGTATCATTTTGAAATAATATCTTTATCGTGAAAAGTTTCTGCTATTATGTTTTCAGCTTAATAGAAATCTAGGTAGGAACCTGAAGTAATATACTTATAAAAATAGGAGATGTGGCTTGTTCAGAAGTATTTCTTTTTTCGTTTTGAAAAAGAGCAATCGTCGACTGTTGACGTCGTACGGTTGACATTCTCAAATTTCCAGGCGCTTAGGTCCATATAGATGTCTAAAGGGGTTAGTCAGAGGCATGTACAAACATTAGGTACATTTGGCACATGCCCACATTTTGAAGTAGTTAGCATTCTACACGTGCAAGCCGCCGCCGAAATATTTTCCTTGATTATGTAAAGTACTAAACTAGGTATATTTTTAGAAAATTAGCCAAGTTATACAAATAATCATAATTTCTTAGATTTCGCAGCGTGAGAAACGAATTCCCAGAACACCAGCCCGTTAACCTTGAAGTCTACATTTTGAAATCGCACAATAGGTGCTTATTTTGATCCCCAGAAAGCTTTTAGATTGATGTCACGCTGATAAACATCGTAGCGATAATAATAATGCATTTTGCAACCCAACTTCAACCCTGAGTAAGACAAAACGTATAGTGGTGTGGTACTCGACCAGGTTTCAAAACCAGGGTTTTGTGTTTCTAAAAAATACCTAAGTACCATGTAGGTACGTTACAGTATTGACGCGTATTTTTTACTTTAAAGTATATTATTTTGATAGATTTTGAATGTATTTTTAAAAAACAGGGTGCTGGCTAATCTTTGGTGTACCTACAGTAAAAGTAATCTCGCAAAACTGCGCTGCGATGCTCATTGAAATATATACCTAATTACGATTAGACATCTATGAAATTCTATTGATATTTTAAACTTCTACTGCGCCGTGCGCCTGTCTGCGCAGACCATAACTCTTCAAATCTAGAATACTTTATCAAATTTAAAACCTATCAACCTGGTATTTGTCAGACCTGGTACTTGACACGAGAACGACCCACCTCTAAAAACGTATAAAAAATGGTCCCGCCAAAATCCGCCATCTTGCCGCTCTACCGCCGAAACAGCATAAAAGCGCGCGTAAATTTAATATGTAACTCAGTCGTGCCGCGCATACAGCCTCGGAGGAACGCGCCTCGTTTTTGTTTTTTTATTTTTATTTTTAATTCACATTGACAAAATGAAATATCTGGTTGTTTTGGCCGTATTCGCTTTGGCTTTCGCTGATGAGGCCAAGGAGGAGGACAGACCGAAGACGTTCAGGCGACTGATCCCAGCTGATGTACTCAGAGGTCAGTGACATGTGATTTATTTTTAATTATAACCTTTTTTTTAGTTCTTAGCTGTTAATGGTGGACAAAGATCGAATCATTTATAAAAAAATATTATCGAATTGAGGAAGAGCGCCAAAAGTTAACAAAATGTTTATTATTTAAATAAATATACTTAATATAATTTATTTTTATATTATACCTACCTACTAGTATACCTAAACATATTCAACATCACAATGTTCATCTTAAAGTACCTACTTACGTATTGAAAAAATAAAAAAACTTGAATCTACCTAGATACAGTAGGTACCTACCTACCTACTTAACTACTAGGGTTCTGATTGAAAGGTAACTTTTAGCTGATTTAATAATAAGTAATTATTAAATTATTAAATATCATTTAACTTACTTTTTTGTGTGAAAAGCAGCAGTTTTTCTACTTTTTGATCGTGGAAATCGCAAGAATGAACGAAAAAAGTTATTTCTTTTAAAAAAGTTATAATTTAACGTGCGGCGATATACCTACAAGTATTGTACGTTCAAATTTATATTGTCTAACTAGCTGTCCCGACAGACTGTGTCCTATCTCTGTCAGATTTCAATTAAAAAATCCAATAGAAAAAAAGCACTTTCAGATTTTCCCAAATTTTACAACTTCCAGGCATATTATTATCTTTATTTTTAAACTAACTCTATTAAAACGAACAAAAGTAAATAAATATTCAAATCGGCCAAGCCGTTTTCGAGTTTTAACGATACTAATGAACAGCAATTCATTTTTATATATAAAAAGAAGATTAACGGATTCTTTCGTATACAAATCAATTTCTCTGGACATTCTGTAATCCACGAACGAGTTAAGTGTCTCGGTGATATAATGTCGTTCTGCTTGATGAATAAGACAGTGACATTTTTATGCAACCGATTAGGCATAATCGACGAATCGACCACGCAATAATGCAACACGCCGTTGTAAATTACGTCCAGGGTTTTTATAACAAAAACAAATTACATAACAAAAAAAAGCAAGTGATAAAAACTCTATATTAATGTATATCTTTATCAAATAATAAGGCATTTTTTTCATTTTGAACCAACGAAAAAGGTTTTTTTTTATGTTTGGCTAGCTCTCTGTTTACCTGGTGATCCGATATGGATGATTTTTCTATTGTATAGAGAATAGTCTAAAGTTTATCCCATTTCAATTGTATTTACAGGATCACGACTGTAATCCCCAAGTAGGGTAGACATCCTCTCCGATCTCCAGGCACTAAAAACCTTGAAGTCAGACGTAGGACACGGAAGTTTTAAAAAATCTTGAAAAACTAATATTTTATCGTTGAAATTGACTTTTCAAATGTTCGAAACATTTTAGTCTAAAATGAGTAAAAAATATTTTTGAAAAACACTTTTAATTACAAATGATTTCAATATACCTATAACTATAATAATTATTACTACATAGCTTCTGTTTCCAAGGAGCAAAATATAGTCCACATAGCTTATTACTTATGTAAAAATATGTATATAGAATATACCATCTAGTCTTAGCCTTGATCTTATTTAGACAACTATAAATGTCATTTCATAATCTATACTTAATCTGCCATTAGGATTCAAACAGGCATCTATAGAAATACACTGCGATCTAGTTTTGAAACGAGTTTAAGTCACAATGGTTCGATTCTCAGCTTAAGTTTCAAAATGATGACGCATCTTACTACCATTATTAATGACTAGCTTTCATCCACGGCTTTGCTCGTTTGGTCAACTACCTCCCTAGTCTATATTATAGGACCTAGCTTCGAATTCGATATTTGAAGTTTTATGAAAATCCATTTGATCGCTTGGGCGTGAGCCAAAGACATCTTTTTTTTTCCATTTCCTATATATTCATATAAGTATGTCCTGCATTTAGCACCTATCTTACAAACCTTAGTGGTTTTTTTTAAATTGTTTAATTAATTATTGTAAACTTTTTTAATAAATGAAGAAGTAATATAAAAATGTATACTTATTGCAAGTTTTATCCAAATCCTTTTGATCGTGATTGATCCACAAACATCCAAGCATACAAACATCCTCACACACTTTCGGATTTATAATATTATAAACGAGAAGGAAAGTAAATAAATAAACCATGTCGAAACCTTGACACAAAAAATAAAAGACGAAACTTTACCTTTTTAAATGACTGCCATTTTGCATTCATCATTTTTAACCTTTTCGACCCTTTTCTTGCGAAATAAAAAAGTATAACACGCATCAGAGATGACTAACCCTACCTTAAGATTAATATGCATACGTGATAACTACATGCATTCCCAAAAAGAGTTGACGTCAGGCCGGTTGTAAAACTTAAGCCAAATCCTCTTCGCAACATGTTGTGCCGACCCCCATTAAGAAGGAAAATGAGAAGAAAATGATGATACCTACACGCATTCCTAAAAAAGTCTTGACAGATAGACAGACATATAGACACAACTACAGACAGCCGATAACTAAGTGATCCTATGAAATCCCTCTTTTTCTTTAGAGATACTATACCTTAAAAATAAAGGAGGCCGAATTGGTTCTTTCGAATTGGTTTAAGAAAACGATTATGTAGGTATTTAAACTATATTAAGTAGAATTTCGTATGGTACTAATAATCCAAATTGCGTTTTAGAAACTAAAAAAGACCGACGAAAGTTTTGACCAATCAAAAAGTCGTAAATAGTTTATTCAGTTTTATGAAGTTTCTATTAGTCCTACATAAATACCATTCAAATAGGACCCACTTGGGATTAATCTCTACACAATAGAAAAAAAAAACATCCTAATCGGATCACAAGGTAAAATAATAATGCACAGTCATACATAAAAAAAATGTGTATGCATCGTATTGATAACTCTTTAAAAACTATTATTAAGTATCTAAGTAGAATTATTTTGTATCTATGTTAAAAAATCTTCAGTTGTTCGAAAAATAACTAAACGAACTTTTTCCATTGAAGATCTCTTACGTATCTTGTTTGGCATGCAGAATTATTATTCAAATACCGAACTAAACTGCACAAACTGCACATTTCAAATAGAAAGTGCATCTTCATTTCAGAGTTAGTAAACTGAATATTACTAGATATTATTAACTATTCAAACATTATTAGTAAAGCTTTCGAAACAGAAGATTGCAGTCTATACGCATTAGAGGATTTATTACACTTTCTCGAAGTAATTTAGTCGTGATTTAATAGTGGTGATATTATTCTTGTTATAATTCGCAATGAGATATGCTTTCACGTTTATCATTTTTTTAGTTATTTTATTTCACATCTAAATTAATCAATCAAACATTAAAACAAACTGTCAAACTGACAGCTGACACAACACCTCCCCTTTCTTATCATCATCCTACCGACTAAGGCTAACTTTAAGTATTTAAAAAAAACACTTTAAAAATATATCATCAACATACAACTATAAACTTTTTGTTTGCGTTGCGGAAGTTACTAAGTTTTGAAAATTTAAAAATGGAATACCTGCCAGTAACCTTTTTCACTAAGTTATACAAATTTGAAAATTGAATACTTACTAGTTATCTTTTTAAAACGGCCAGTTTCGCCTATTTGCACAAATAACCAAACTAGTGACAGGAAGCTACGCTTTCGACATGCCGACGTGATAGCCGACGGTCGCAATACGCACGGATGTGACTATTTCGTCAGTATGCGTGCTCATGCGTTGCAATAAGCATGTACTTTCTGCTAAAATTGATGGGCCCTAAACTATTTAATTAGCTATTTATAATTTTTATTTGTGATAAGTGAAATTTTTGTTTTTTGTATGAATAGTCTACCCGGATAAGACGGAAGAAGTGATAAAACCGCATTATCTTGAAAACCATCAAACTTGAAAAGAAACTGTCTATTATTTATGTCGCTGCGCTGGTATGATTATCCAACGAATACTAAAATGAACAATTCAGCTATTAATCGTTTTGAAAGAGTCAACTTTGTAAAATAACAACGTGCCCTGGAGATCTGAGAGGATGTCTACCGTACTTGGGGATTACAATCTTCTTGAATTTTAATGATGTTTGGTGTTTATTATGATTCGTTTGTTTTTAAAGGAACTACACCTACCTACCCACAAAGATAAATTGACATTTCCTGCAGTTTTACAATTTTTCACGTCTCTCAATTCCACGTGAATTAGGTGAAGGAAAACATCGTGAGGAAACCAGTTAGGACTTGAAACCTGTCACTTGTGGAAAGCTAACTAGGTACTGCAAAATGTGGGCATGTCATGCAATGGTTGAACGTGCTGGCTAACCCTTTAAACATCTACAAGGATCTGAGCGCCTGGAGATCTGAGAGGATGTCTACCATACTTGGGGATTACAGTCGTGATCCTATTTTTTATTTTTTTATTTTTTTCTCAGTGTCCCTATATAGTCACTTACTGGCTTTAAATAGAATCAAACATTATATAAAACCTTGTAGCAGGTACGATTACCTGCTAGGTATATAAATTACGTCTGTCAACTTTAAGCCTTACACAAAAAATAATGACCGTTTTCCTCAATTTTTGTCTCAAAACTATGACCTCGAGCCAAATTATTGCATTTAGTCATATTATGGCAATACAGGGTTATAGTCGTAAGTGGTTAAAGCGGAAGGGAAACATTACTTAAATTAAAATTACCTGTTTCACCCCAAAAGAAACAAAACTTGGGACCAGATGGGGATTATAATAACGTTTAATTACCTGTCTTACCCCAAACGAAATAAAACTTAGGACTAAATGACGAACAGCTAAAGTAAAGAGACGATATTAGTTTTTTAAGTTTTATGAAGGAACATATATCCACATACAATTGAAATTGGATCAATTTTGACTATTCTATACACAATTAAAAAAACATCCAAATCGGATCACCAGGTAAAAATATGAAATGTATGACCATTCATACATAAAATAACCAGACAAGTGCAAGTCGTCGTCGTAGCACCAACCGAGGGTTTCTTACAAACTTTTTATGGTTTTTTTTTGAAATATATATGTAAAGAACTCAACATTTTAGGCCCAGTAGTTTCGGAGATATCTTTGGAATGGAAAGAAAGAAAACACATTCATTTGTCCCCCATAATTTATAAAATAAGCACAACAGATAGCACATTGTGCTACGTGGGCAAATAGGTCCTGCCTCAACATTATGCCGCATCTGCACCAAACTCATGAGGGGTAACTTGGTGAACAGACGGACAGACTTAGGTACGAGTGATATAAGGGTTCCGATTTTTCCGTTTCAGGTACGGAACCCTAATAAACAAAGCAAGAATATCCTTTTTCGTCGGTTGATAGCATAAATAAGTATTTTAACATACTTAATTGAGGTTTTTTCATGAAATTGTTTCACCAAACTGGTTTTTCCTGAAAGAAATGACCCAGAAATCTGAACACGCTTATTATACAATTAGCGTGTTTGGAATCCTGCGTTAATTAATTAGTTATACAACTGTGAACTACTGACCGAATTCTAGTTTAATTAAAATCACAAATATACTCATATCATGTTTATTTAATTTTCGTAAAAAATCACCACCCCACCATACTGTTTTTCAATTCCCGCCAACTGACAACCTTTTTAAAATTCGAATTCTATCTACTAAGGAGTTTTTATTCTACCTCATGCAAGGAGGCTGCACTATGGCGCCGACAATAATAAGACTTTTAATAAGACTTTTAGGTACCTATTTGTAGCATTACCGCAAAATGTAGGTATTGTGCCAAACACAATGTTTGATCGTGTATCTGACTAACCCTTTAAGATATCTACTAACTCTGCCTCTTGTGCTGTAGGTTTTGGGTTCGATCCCTACCAAAGATAAACATTTGTGTTATGAACATTAATGTTTCTTCTGTGTCTGGGTGTTATAATGTACCATGTCATTTTTTACAAAAAAAAGTATAATTATGAGTATTCTATCAGGTATCTGGCTGCCCATAGTACAAGCTCTGCTTTGTTTGGGGCTAGATGGCGATGTGTGAAATGTGCACTTATATTTAAAATTGTTTTAAAGTATAAAGCCTACTCCACAATAATTAAATAACAATAAATTATAATAATAAATTTCCGCGTGATTTTCCTGTTTCCTATTACGTGAGTAATATTTCTTTATTCATATTGTACTTGCCTGAGTACTCGTAATTTCCTGGTGTCCTTTTGATAGTAAAAGTAACAAAAGTGAACGGTAACCTTGGCACGTTCTAGAAAACGTGGGTTCGGATGCCGTTCCAATTTTAAAATGTTATGTGACTGGCCATCTTGAAGTTTGAAAAAGGAACAAAAAAAAAACATTGTGCGTAACCCTAGGAGGGTTATGTGTGCGGTTTGAAATTGGAAAGTGCATTTAAAGTTGGATGCCGTTCCAATTTCAAAATAATAGTGACTGTCCATCTTGAAGAAGGAACTTAGAAAAAGGAACAAAAAAAAGTAAAGCATTTCCCTAAACAACTTTGAAATTAGAACGTGTATTTAAGTTTGGTTACTGTTCCAATTTTAAGTGTTTTATTATTACTCTCTTATTACTCTTCAAGTTGAAAAAGGAACAAAAAATTGCAAATCATTCTGCGATGCTTCCTGAACGATTTTGAAATTAGAAAGTGCATTTTAGGTTTAGATGCCTGCGTTTTAAAATTGGAACAATTTGAAAATGTTATGTAGGTAGGTAACTGTCCATCTTGAAGTTTAAAAAGGAACACAAAAAAAACAAAGCATTGTGCAAAATTGCCTAGTGTTTATGAATTGCTTTGAAATTAGAACGAAATTAGAATTATTTAAATTATTATAATGTAAGTATTATATTTGCGATTTTGCCTCATTACGAGTATAATGGAAATATATTTTAAATAATATGAGTTGAAAGCTTTTAAAATCTACCTACTTATTTGTTTTACATAAGAGTGCTTAGATAATAAAGAAAAACTGCCTGTTGCTATGTTCTGTTGCTATGTAGTGTTATGTATTACCTATTGAAATTGTCATAGTTATTATGTACTTGGTAATATTAATCTCTAATATATTCAATTCTCGGTATTCGGTAGGAGAATAGGTTGTATTCATAAAAAAATACATCAAAAAATCGATTGATAATCAAGACCTACTATTTCTCGGTATAAGCTTGAAGTATCAATACACAGCCGGGATTCAAACTCACGACCTTCACATTAAAACCAAACGAAAGTTGTACTTCCCACTATGCCAAAAAAGCTCTGTTTTTGTTTGCCTCGCAACAGAAAATGTCAAATGTGTGAAAAAAAACAATTTCCATTTTTGACAGATAAAGTTTACTAGCCAATTAATTAGAGATTCGAGTGATATTTAAGGAAAATGTCACTGAATTAATTAGTTCTGATTAATGAGAATAGGTCAAATATTGGGTTATTAGATCGTTGTAAATTAGATGTCCGAGGACACCCGGTTCATTAAAACTACAAACTTGTTTCTTTTGTTTTTGAATAAAAATTATATCGATGACTATAATTTATTTTATTAAGATCCGCTTTTATAAATATTATTATATACTAATATAATAAAGAGGAAAGGTTTCTATGTTTGTAACGAATAAAATCAAAAACAACTGGATCGATTTCAAAAATTCTTTCTCCATTTGAATGCTACATTATCTCTGAGTAATATAGGCTATATTTATTACTAGAAAACATTAGGAATCCTTACTAAAATTTCAATTATAAAATATGTAAAAGTTAGCCATAAAATAATTTTTACGCCCGTGTGACGCCCGCGCGGAGACTAAATATCTGCTTTTATTAAATAAGTCGGCTTTTAAATAGGTTATTTTATTTTTACCTTCGATTAAACATTTTAATAAGGTAAATATTTATATATTACTGCACGCACAAGATTATGTACTAGGTACAAATTCTGTTAACCTGCACCCAGAGTTCAACTTTAGGCAAAATACATACACCTTTCTACAGAAAACTTGCTGTAAACCTGAAAAAAGTACAATAATCGTAATTCCCTGCAAGAAACCGGAAAGAATTAAGTACCTTTAAATATATTTTTTCAATTGGGTAGAGAATAATCCTAAGCTGGTCCTATTTAAATTGAATTATTGTTGGACTAATAGGGTGAGAGCGATGGTTGTGGGCATTTTAACAACATTTTTATTTTCAAATAAACCATTTATTTTGAAAAATATATTAAAACGACGATTTTTAAACAATATAAAATAGAGTATTTTCTATCTCTTAGGTTAAGCAAAGGTTATGTAGCAGGGTTTTTTTATTTATTATTTATTCATATTTAAATAGACAAAACGGCAAATATTTGGTTGTGGTCAAAACAATCTAGAGGTACAACGCACCACAAATGTCACTAATCAAAACGGACTATAGACGAAGAATTGTATTAACTGTTTGCTATGTATAGTTATTGACTGCCAAAATCGTATATGCCCAAAACCGGGGTAGGGACCACAACTGGGTCATTTACCCTGTACAGGAGTAAATCACTCTAATCTATCGATCGATTATGCAAACGAACGATTAATCAAGTCATTGTTAAAAAGAATGAGGGTTTATCTACAGATCGTAAAATTACGAAATGGTCTGCCATAATCTATAGGTACCTAGGTATCTAGTACTTCTATAGAAAGGCCTAGATTTGAAGACTACTTTCACTTTTAGCTTGTGTTGGAACCGTCATTAGATATACGACCTGGGGCGTAACTACAAGCTTTACAAGAATTTGTGATAAACTTGATAAAAATTGCTTGTGCTGAAGCTCTCTAGTACATTTTTAGGGTTCCGTAACCAAAGGGTAAATAATATAATCCCAACTGCAATCCCCAAGTACGGTTGACATCCTCTCGCAGTAGTTAAGCATACCTTTGAAGATGTATAAAGAGGGTAATCAGAGGCACGGCCCAATATTACATTAGACAAATACCTACAAATACAAATCCATACGTGACAGGTAGCAAGCCCACCGCTGCTTATAAGAATACTAATTGGGTTCCTTACGATGTTTTCTTTCACCGTTTTAAACAAACTATGGTAGCCAACATAATCTAGACCAGGGTCACACACAAGGCAACAAACAGTCAAACCATTGTTAGACCACTAATTATGTTGCGAAACGTGTGGATGTCCGGGCATTAGGCTCATTATAAGAATACTAGTGGTAAACTTGCGACTTCGTTCACGTGATTGTATTTTTAAACTTAAACCCCTGCTGCGCCCTTTTAGGGATTGAATTTTGAGAATTCCTTTAAGGGGCTGTATGTCGACGATTGCTCTTTTTCGAAACGAATAAAGAAATACTTCTGAACAAGCCACATCTCCTATTTTATAATGTACTAGCTGACCCGTGCCCGCTTCGCTGTGCGTAAGACATTTCTAATACCATCGTGGACTTTTTTGTAACAATCGTCGACAGAGAGCGCCTTAAGCACACATCAAAAGGAATACACCCTCCAAACTTCAAGTTTTTAGGATAAGTGATTTAGGCTGTGTGTTGATAGATCTGTCAGTCATTAACGCAAGGGTTAAAGATTTTTTACGGTCTTAAGTCTATGACGAAATTAGTATTAATGTTCTTACAAATTATAGTAAGACACCAATTAAAGTATTGGATTAACTTTGGGACATATGAAGCGACAAGTTGCACAACTTGTTGCACAACAACTATGTGGATGTCACGGGGAAAATGTTGTTGAACTTTTTACAGGCTATGTCAAATTCAACAGGTGAAATGAAGGTACAATAACCAGGATTCCATGACAGAATAGGATTTCTCAAAGTTAGAGGTAAAAATGTATAACTCGCGACTCAACAAGTTGTCACTGATGCGAAACAGGTTGAAGAGGCACTGCTGGTACCAGGCGATCATAACTGTATAGGAGGTGATCTTCAAACAAGTTGGGAGTGGTCTGCTGCAGGACTCTTGGCCACAACAGGTGGAAATGTTAATCAAGTACTAGGCGTTCAAAATATTATAGGAGATGACAATCCACAAGTGGGCGTTATAGAAAACTTACACCAACAGGTTTTGAGTCATCACTGGTACCAGGCTCTCATATTATTATAGAAGATATCTTTCAACTGCTAGAATATACCCCAGCTACGGCTTGTTAAGACAAAAATGACACTTGGAGTCTAATCCAAGCTGAAAACCTCTGAGAGCAACATAAATGTACACAAGAAAGAAACAATATATCACAGAAATATCTACAAAATATACAAAAGAATAAAAACGATGATTAGATAGCTCAACTGATCGAGAATCTGAATCTGTCGAGATTGAATTCTATTTTCAACATTGGATGGAGTAGAAAGTTGAAATAATGTAATGGGTTAAAAAATAAATACACACGCCTTTTATGATGCAGGTACTGCACTAATAGTATATTATGCAACTAGTGAATAAAGGACGGATTTAAAGCGAGGGCCGTAGATGAGTCACGAGCAAGTGAAGGATTCTAATGATTGAATCACGAGCGCAGCGAGTGATTCAATGATTGATTCATGTGTGTGATTCGCGAGTGATTCATGGCCCTCGATATAAATTCGTACTTTATTCAGGAGTTGTATACTATACTTTATACCATGACTACGAGAATATTTATTTAATCTAATGCCAAACTCCTTGTCGCAAATATCGACCAATCAAATCTCGAGAATTTATTTGCACCAAAGAGTTTTGAATTTCGAATCTCAGCGCAAGGAGTTTGTGTAAGCATTGAAATAGAGACCGGATATATTTTGTGTTCCAAATTCAAACACCAAAATAGTGAATAAAAACAAAACAGTGAATAAAAGGCCTTTTTATTCACTGATTTGCGTGAATAAAATAAGCTTTTTAAAGTAGGTATGGTATAAAAACAATAATACAAATTTTGGTGTCCGTGATATTAGACGTTGAGGAGTTCTCTGGAGAGCAGCTGATCCTGGCTGCATCATAGTTGATATCATATTATTGTATTGTCATCAGAACTCACAACTGTCGAGTTTGATAATGATCCAATAATTAGAAGTTATATTCGATTTCCAAGATTTTCTTACATAGCTTCACCTGTAAGGTGAAGCTAGGTGTGTTAAAAATAAAATAATAATAAATAAGACCCTCCCCATAGACTCCCAACAAGTGGTTGTAACAGGTTGTTCAGCCCACCATCTACCAGGAACTCATGGAATGATAGAAGCTATGGAAATTTAAATCAATACTTCCAGCTCCAACAAGTGCTGACCACCTGTTTCCCCACTTGTTGGAGACGAGACGAGGTTACTGATTAACCTTTCATTTTATGCGAGCCTAGTATAATGCGTGCTAAAATCCTGTTGCATTCTTAGCTTAGGTGATTGGAGACAAGCTACAGTCTGCCATGACGGTAAGCTATTGACAACTGCTACGCCATTAGCATTTTATTGTGCTGATACGTACGATATAATATCATACAATACAATAGTGTACCCGTATTTTGCAAGTTCCATAATTATAAGTGTTTACATATTATGATTTAAAAACAACCAATCGAAGTCAAAAGATGATATTCGTTTTTTAAGTTTTATGAAGGAAGTATTAGTCCTACATAAATATAATTTTCATCCCACCATCTCGGAAAGAGTATTTTTTCTCTTCAATATCTGAGTGCAAAAGCCGTTTTATTCTCTAGAGGATAAAGTAAATTGAATTTAGAACATCGTGTGCACTAAGTTTGTGAATTAAAAAAATCATTAAACCTATTTACTGCTACCTCTATGGTGCCGAATATATCATACAACTTTTTTTTAATTTGTTAAAAACTCAGACTTGGAACCTTCTTGGTGTTCTTTTTTCAATTTGCTTTGTACGCGGTTCTTTACGCGGCATTTTTTCACGTCATTATTAAGATTATTCTGTAATACTTACCTGTAGTAGTTAATACCTAAACTGAAATAAAAGTACCTATCTTGTGATTGTAAACGTTTTTTTTGCATTTAGTCATTTCCTCGCTGAGGTGGAATTAAAAGTTACGTGTTGCACTCGAGTGCAAAGATTTTTCACCACGTGCTCTTTTGATTCCCTCGCTAACGCTCAGGATTCTAATTTAGAATCTTTCGCTTGCTCGGTCATCAAAATTGAACACGCGGTTAAAAAGCAACTTTGCACTCTTGTATAACAAATAACTATTAAATGGAACCAACTTTGGACTATTCTCTACACAATAGAAGAATAATCATCTAAATCGGATTACCAGGTAAAAAAATATACCACACTTAAAAAAAACAACAAAAAAATCATTTTGCGTCAATTGAAAATAACATAAAAAATATAAACATTCTCTTAGATTCGGTACATAATGAAAATCGGCTTATAGGTATGTCATAACATCTTAACATCTTCAGTATAAAGCGAAGTCGCTTCCCGCTTCCCGCGTCTGTATGTATGTTTATATCTTTAAAACTACATAACGGATTTTGATGCGGTTTTTTGAATAGATAGCGATTCAGGAGGAAGGTTTATATGTATTAAACCCGTGCGAAGCCGGGGCGGGTCGCTAGTTAAATATAAAAGAAAGTCGTGTTAGTTACACTATTTATAACTCAAGAACGGCTGAAATATAAAAGAAAGTCGTGTTAGTTACACTATTTATAACTCAAGAACGGCTGAACCGATTTGGCTGAAAATTGGTAGGGAGGTAGCTTAGAACCAGGAGACGGACATAGGATACTTTTTATAACGGGAACGGGAAATTAACATTCTAAAGCGACACGAAGTTCGGCGGGTTAGCTGCTAGTAACATATAAATCTAGATATTCCATGCTCACTGCTATTGTTGGCATTTCCACGCGAAATTAGTCATCCTAGATTAACATAGTCTAGATTCGCCCACTCACATCCCACTTAGTCTAACCCAACCCAATAAATTACTATTAAAATGGAAAAACCAACCAAGCCGAGTTTTATATACAAAAATAATTTAATATACTCATGGCTACGAACGGATGTACTAATGAAGATTATAGGCAAATGTTTGAAACCTTAGGTTACATTATTGCAATTTTCTCGGGGATCTCTAATTTTTTTGAAATAAAATATAACTTAAGCAACTCGCTGATAATGTAGCTTTTGATGGTTGACAGAATTTTTAAAATTGGTTCAGTACTTTTTTAGTTATCCATTACAAACAAAAATACAAATTTTATTTCTTTAAACCTAGTTGGTTCTTGATGACTCAGCTTTGCTCTGTATTTCATTACCTGAAAACACAGATAAAACGGCGGCGTTTTCTAAAAATGAAAGCTAGCTAGATCGATTTATCGCCCCCAAAACCCTCTGTATACTAAATTATCATGAAAATCGTTGAGCCGTTTCCGAGCTTCAGATTATACAATAATTGCTCGTTTAAAGGTATTAAGATTATTAAATGTAGTAAGTATAAATAACTTTTTCATCCCACCATCTCGGAAAGAGTATTTTTGCTCTTCAATATCTGAGTGCAAAAGCCGTTTTTATTCTCTAGAGGATAAAGTAAATTGAATTTAGAACATCGTGTGCACTAAGTTTGTGAATTAAAAAAATCATTAAACCTATTTACTGCTACCTCTATGGTGCCGAATATATCATACAACTTTTTTGCAATTTGCTTTGTACGCGGTTCTTTACGCGGCATTTTTTCACGTCATTATTATGATTATTCTGTAATAGGTAGGTACTTACCTGTCATAATGTAGTAGTTAATAATCTTGTGATTGTAAACGTTTTTCTTTGCATTTAGTCATTTCCTCGCTGAAGTGGAATGAAAAGTTACGTGTTGCACTCAAGTGCAAAGATTTTTCACCTCGTGCTCTTTTGATTCTCTTGCTAACGCTCAGGATTCTAAATTTGAATCAATCGCTGCGCTCGTGATTCAATTTTAGAACCCTTCGCTTGCTCGGTCATCAAAATTGAACACGCGGTTAAAAAGCAACTTTGCACTCTTGTATAACAAATAACTATTAATTAATATTCCCGTTTACAAAAACAAAATATTTGCAGAATAAAAACATATTACCTACCGTTTTAATTACCTATAGTTATGATGACTGACAAACTGTATAGCAACGGCTTCCTGCTTCACTTTCAAGATCAGTCGAGCGTACATTTTACGCTTATTTCGCGAAGAAGTAAATGTATATCGTTCGTTTTAGGGTTCCGTATCTCAAAAGTACAAAAAAATAATAATAAATATCCGCGGACTTTATACAGCGCTTTACTATAGGAAACATAATTATAGCTGATAGAATACTTTTTTAGTAATACCTACTTATTATACCTACATATAAATATCCTTATAGGATCACTCGTGTGTCTGTCCTGTCCGTCTGCCATTCCGTCGTTCCATTCCCATACATTATCTTTGAAATTATAATTTAGTTAAATATATAGAAAATAGTTATTTAACTATAGCCAGGAAAACCTATGAGAAGTTTTTAACTCGGTGTGCGAGTCCGACTTGCTCTAGTCCGGTTTATTTCTCGGTTCGAATGCGGACGAATTTTTCTATTAGAATAATGTTTACTGACTGACTAAACTCTGGTGATATTTAAGGGTGCACTAAGAAATAAATTCCAGAAAATCAACTCCTATGGGAGTGCAGCGGGGTTTAGCATTAAGTACATAGCATTAAGGAAAGGATCATAAAAAAAAGGTAGACCCCAAGCCGTGTTTGTTGCCTGATTCTTCTAGGCTTGGTCGCGTGGAATCGGCGTAGCTTCACCTAGTTCCTAAGACGTTTCAAAGTGATCCTTGTGATTTTATTGAAATAAATGATTTTTGAATTTTGAATTTTTTAAGTCTATTTAAAAAAAAACTTAACTTAAACGAAGTCGCGAAGGTTTCCACTAGTCAACTAAGCAAATATATGTATATACTCGTACATATTTACTTATGCATCTACTTAGGTACTTAAGTAAATATGAATTGTTTGATTTGATGAGTATTGAAAGTAACTATCTAAATAAGGAAGGAGTTGTTAGATAGGTACACGTAATCATTTACTTAAGGGGCCATACATAAATTACGTCTTAAATTTTGTGACGTCACATTTCTAAATCTAATTTCGTAATGCACACATAATGATAATATTATTAATTTAACAAAATACAATGCTAAATATTTTGTTAAATATTCTGCTAAATTCTAATATATTAAATTCTTGTGTCAATGTGTTTGTAACCAAACTCCTCAAAAACGGCTTGACCGATTTTTATGATTTTTTTTGTGTATTTTTGGTAGGTATGAGAATAGGCCGTAGGGTATTTTTTATACCCATAAGTGATAAGGGTGGCATAAAGTTTGGGAAAAAATGAAAGTGCTTTTTTTACGAAATTTGACAGGAAAACGTCTGTCGGGACAGCTAGTATTATGTAAAATGTTGTTAAATATTTTGCTAAATTCATAATCTCTTTGCAGATTTCCCCGGAATGTGTTTCGCATCGACCCGCTGCGCGACCGTAGAGCCCAGCAACACCTGGGACCTGGCTCCGTTCTGCGGCCGCTCCACCTGCGTCGTCAGCGAGGACCAACCACCGCGTCTTCTGGAGCTGGTCGAGGACTGCGGACCTCTGCCGCTGGCTAACCCCAAGTGCAAGCTTGACACTGGTAAGAAAATTAAATAGGATCACGACTGTAATCCCTAGAACGGTAGACATCCTCTCGGATCTCCAGGCGCTCAGATCTTTGAAGATGTCTAAAGAAGCGGCTGAGGCTGGTAAGATGAGACACCTAGATATCAAAATTATATTGGGGGTCTTACCACAAGATCTTAGGTAATAGTAAAACAGTAGGTAATTTTACGAACTCGTAGAGCGTTGTCACTTTCGTACCACGAAGATTCTATATCGGTATATTTTTTTGCTTTCATTTAGACGTATATTGGAAGTGAAAGTTTGATCGAATATAAATAAAATATTTATATAATATATATTAGCGGACATTTTACACAGAGCCACCTAGCCCCAATGAAATAATTAATAAATTTTACGAATAAACTTAATGTTTTTTTTGTTGAACATAATCCAAACTCTGTAAAACTATCATAATAATAACGCATTATATTAGAATATTATATTATGCATTATTCCAACTTAATAAGCATTTTTGTAACCCTTACTTCTGTTTCTTTCTAGATGCTACCAACAAGACCGCTCCCTTCCCAGGCTGCTGCCCAATCTTCAAGTGCGAAGAAGGAGTGAAGCTGGAGTACCCTGAACTCCCCTCCCCAGAAGAAGAGAAGAAAGAAGAGAAAGAAGAAGAGAAGCCCAAGGCTTAATTTAATAAAAAAAGTTGACAGTGACATTGACAGTTAGCGGAGCGCTGAACATTTTGGCATATTCTGCCATAGTTCAAATAAATAAAAAAAGGTTATGACGGCGCTTTGACAACCAGCTGGCTGGAAAAATTGGTCTCAAAATCCAAACTTTCTTTTGGCATGCATGACTAACAATCGTCACAATGACTGAGCTTCAAAACTATTTTCTACTTCCTGTCAACACAATATCTAACAGTAAAGTGTTATCTGAAATCGGAGTTTAACAAAAGAACAAAAAAAACTCAGTAACTTTATTTTTTTAGAAGTTTATTGGCCTTTTTTACTTGAATATCTGTCTAATTTTAATGTTTGTGATAAAATAATTTAGAAAAGTTAATCAATAAAAAATACAAAATTTCTAAACCATTTGTTTTATTTATTTTATTATAACATAGTGCATTCAAGGAATCTTTCTGTGGACTTTCGCCACACTAGTTTTATCAACATCAGTGGATATCTTTACTATGGTTTTATATCTTAACTTCCTAGAACTATAACTCTAACTAACTTTGGAAAATACTAAACTTGTCTCTTGTCAGATGAGTCAACAATGGTAAAGAAGGTTGGAGGTGTGAATTAATGAAACAATAAAATAATTAACTCAATATTTATTCTGGAATAATGAACTTTTTATAATAAATACACAATAAAAGTGGTGACTACCAACACTTTAATATAATTATTTAATATAACATACAGCTAGATCACTCTTAAATTAAAAATTTTAACGTAAATATTCATTTATAATATAATGTATATTTTTTACTGAAAAAATAATGACGTAAAGAAATATAGAATAGTAAAATAAATTAAAATTACTTTTAATTATTGAAGCGGTACATGCGTAACAGTTTTTAAAACACAACAGTCTATAATTACATTTTAACTTCTAATCTAAACACTGATCTTAACGTTACATGATATTACATATTTTTAAACATTATTATTTAGACTATACGATAAAATATAACCGACTATAATGTTAAAATCACATTTCGCCTAATTTTTAACATTTAATATTGCAGAAAATAGACACCGACCGCGTTACATTTTGAGCTTTTCGAAATTTTCAAAAGCTGTCAAGTACATTTAGATACATTTACACATTTAACTAACGCACAAAAATACTCGTATTAGAATAAGATACAGTCACAACTAGACAAAACTCAGAGCATTACAAAAGGCATGATTGGATGTGTCGATTTCATAAAAAAACACTATAAAATATAAAAAAAAGTATAATAAACACGCAGGGGTTGAGCTAAATAATGTTTTTTTATTATAAAATAATATTTTTTAGTTGCAAATAAGCAAGATCGTAATAAAAAAATAAATTGTAATTATATAAAATTATAGCAAAACTCATGATATTTTGTAAATAGTTTAAAAATAACAAGTATTTGTTCGGCTGCAAAAATATTTAAATATTTTATGACTATATATTTTTTAGAATATCATTTCATGAAAATATATATTTCTTTTACACATTATTTTGAAAATAAAAAATATTTGATATGTTATAATGTTGTACATCACAATCGGAGAAGCTTAAATATTAAAAATGGAAAAAATGCTCATTATTATGGTCATTTTTATCTTTTTAAAAGACATTATTTTGCAGTTTGATATAATTTCAAAAAATACTCGAAATATTGTTGAAAACAAAAACAAGAGGTAGAATGCTCGGAAGTTATTCAAGCTTTTTAAAACTATAAAAAAATGGATATAGATTGAACATCTCGCTATATAATGCGATTATTTCTATGTTATGTACACTTTAATATAATTCCTCTCATTTTGACCTTTAATTTTTACTTACTTACAAATTTTGATTAACATCTCTACTAATAAACACCTGGATATGCCTTTATTTATTAAAAACATGGCAAATTAAATTAAAACCAGTTCCTGAACAACTACTACCCAACACTCATTAACAATGCTTAGCATAGAAATAATATTTAAAAGTTTATAGCAAAAATAAAACAAGCTTACCATTTAGAATGACATTAAAAAAACAGTAAATATGAGAGTAATATATATTCAACTATGTAAGTAGCTATAGATTTGAATATAAAAAAAAATAGGATCACGACTGTAATCCCCAAGTGCGGTAAGAAGACATTTTGCAGTAGCATTCCATACGTGACAGGTTGCAAGCCCATCCCTTATAAATACTAACTGGTTTCTAATATAATTTAAAACTATGAATAAGTATCTTTACAAGTTCTGAGCCCTCGTAGAAATGTTAACGTTGGAAACTAAACATGACGATAAAGAAGATTACCTAACCCAGTCTAATAGGGATGTTGTAAACAGGCCGAACTCCGAATACTTACACGTAAGAATACCTACAGCTATTAGAATTCTGAAGCTACCTAGTTTAAGTACTTTCAAAAGTAGAAGAACCAATCGAAAATTCAAGAGACGATATTTTTTTTAAAGTTTTATCAAGAGACTGTTAGTTCTACATGATTATGGAACTAACTTTAGACTTTTATCTACACAATGGAAAAACAATCATCCAAATCGGATCAACAGGTAAAAAGATAAACGCGTTCATACATAAAAAAAAGCAACAAAAAAAAACGCGTCGAAATATGACTCATTTTTTGTCGATTGAAAAGAATGCTTGTCTATTAGCTATTTCAAAATGCTCTTTACAATAAAATGCGTAAACGTCAAACGCACAACAATAACTTTTTAAAAGGGGTTTAAAACAAAGTTAGGCCACTTTAAAAAGCCATGCCAAATAAGTAAAGTGATTACAACACGACTTGCGAAAGTGAGTGAACCGTTGCATTGCTATTCGTACTGTGCTATACTGCAAAGAGTAAACACAAACACAGTGCAATATCAACCTAATATCAAAGAGATTACGCTTCAAATTGAACTGATAAGAAATTTGACCGTTCAATTTGTAAAAACCAGTATATTTATGCCAAACGCGAAGCTGATTTGTTAAGTGTTACGCCACAAATTACATGCTAAGAGAAAGAAAACACAAGTATGTTACAAATTTTAAAGTTTCCGCAACAACCGAAACAATCGTGTGGCATGCTATCTTAAAGTAACAAGTTCTATAAAGATAGGAATCAAAAAAACAGTAGGTATTATTGCAAAAAGAGCATTATTAAAATTTCAAATGACTTAGGATCACGACTTAATCCCCAAGTAAAATATTAAAAAAATGTCTAAAGGGGCTATTCGGAGGCGCGTCTAAATTTGATACTATCTAACTTAAAGAAATTATGCAGACTCAGAACTTTTTAAAACTTTCTAAAGATTATAAGTTTAGTACATAGAGAGGAGCTACATTTTCTTGGCATTTTTCCTAAAATCGGGTTTGTAAAGCTCAGAGGATTACAGAAAATAATATAACATTAATAAACAAAATAATTTCTGGAATAACTCTTGTCTATTCTGGTGTTATTGTAAAAACAATTGAATATATCAAATAAAATGAAATAAAAAACAGTAGGAAAACTACTACACTAAGTTTGAAAACCAATAAAAAAAAAAAGAAAATTTAATAAACTAAAATACAACAAGATCATTATGTTGTAAATCGAATAATAACAAAACAACATCGAACTAATCAGTTATAAAAGTAAATTAAGAAGTAGTAATAAGAATCACAAAAATAAGTGTGGAAATATTAAAAGGGAAAGAGCAAACTGACATACAGAATCTTTCTTTCGTCCTAGTTTAAGAATCTGGGCTTTTTAAGAATCAATTGAAGCGTTTAGTAAGAACTAACAAGTTAATAAACAAAAAGAATTTAAGAAGGACTTAATAGCAAAACAATTCTTTTTAACACAATATCTCCATTTTAACTTTATGTTCAGAAACATGAATTGCACTGACACCTATAACAACGAGCTACAAGTTATAACATACACCTATAAAATATAACTACGTTCCTATAAAAACCTCTTTATAAATGTATACAATATTTTTACTCTGATGACATTTTAACACCGACTTGATACTACAGTTTGTAAGCATCATTAACATTGTAACAACAAGCTTTCACATTATTTTGTTAACTATTTTAAATATATACGTTAAATTAAATATACTTGTTAAATAATTAATAAGGCTTATAGTTATACAATAATAAAATTATAATTTTAGAAAGTTGTAAAATAAAAACAGTAATTAATTTTAACATAAATATTCAACTTGGTAATGTAAATATTTAATTACAAAAATGCCGTTTTTAAAATGATATGGACAAATAAAAAATTGCACTGTTCTTTATAATTTAAATTTTCAAATACTTCATAAAAATTCTCACCTAAAATTGACCAGCTACGATTACCACACACCTCATTTTATTTTAACATTTTAACAATAATTTAGAATGTTATGGCATCTAGTCCCAAGCACATTTTGAACAAAAAACATAATTTTTTGACACATTTGTTTTGCCTTGTTTGATGTTTTTTTTATTTTGGCAGTTCTTTTTCGTCTTTAATTGAAATAAAAAAGTTAAATACAAAGTTGGTATTATTCTTAAAATTTCCTAAAGTTTTTTGAGCAAGTCGAAAAAACTTTGAAATTATTTTATGTTGAATTGAATTGAATGTTAAACGGTGATTTATTTTAATAAAATAAGATATAAAAACAGAAATAAACTTTTAAATTATATTTCTACTCATCTTTGTGCGAACGTGAACTCGACTTTTTCAATATTCACTACGTTTTAACAATTATTTTACGCTTCTAACAATTGTTATTAAACCCTTAACAATAAAAACGTCAATTAGTCAAGAAATTAGAAGTTATTGGAAAAATTTACACATAATCAAATAAAATTGATAAAAAAAATCTATTTGTTTTACCAATTTTATTTCAACAAGTATTTAGAAAATAGTTCCATCCGAGGCAAGGTTTAGTCGAACCTTTAGAAATAGATTTTTAGGTGTTTTTTAAGATCTTTAAGTTCAAGGTTAGAATACAGCGTTGTGCTTTTATTTTAAAATGGATATAAATTAAATAAATATACCAAAAATGCGTTGAATAAAACGTTCGATGTATAATGGATAAATAAAAAATATATAGAAAAATAATAAAAAAAAATGATATTTAAAAAAAATCGAAACGTTGCACATCGCTGTAGTTAAAGACAGTTCCGGCGAGTCAATTCATCGACTCACTCAACGATTATTTCACAAAGTTTTTCTTTAACTTTTCATTGTAAATAACTAGATATTTTCGTTAAATAAATATTTTCATTAAATTTTTCAAATATTTTAAATATTTTAATATAAAATATAAATATTTTAGTTAAATGCTTTAAATATTTTGGTTAAATATTCTAAATAAAATTTAAAACTCTGCCAAATAACCGCCAAATGAGTGCCAGAAGAAGGAGATTCACATTTTTTTCGTGGCATTTTTACTTTTTTTGTAACCGCTCAGTCTTATGACGTTTTTGTAACTTCTTTTTATTAACAACAATTACAATGCACGCCAAGTAACTCTGCGCCTGCGCATACTACCAGCACCCTTCCACGCACATCCTAGACCATCGACAACACAGCCAATAGCCACCTAATGGCTTAATTTCTTCAACAAACAATTCAGAAAAATACATTCTGATTGGCCGGTTCAAAGTGGTAGATACTACTTTAGATTTGATTTGGTGTCATAAATCGGCAGTATTAGTCTAATGTGTTGTTTGAAAGTGTTCGCCTAGCACGAGGAGTCTTTTGGCTGTGTGGTCGTTGTCTTATACGTCATCTGTCATTGTATACAGCCGCAAAGTTAGTTGGCGCGAAGTATGGTTTGTTTATTCTGGCTTAAGGCGATGCCATTGCACGATGGTCTGTCGGGGTTTTGTGATCATGTCTTGCCAGTGCTTCGTTTCGGTCGCCCCTGAGCCGTTTTTCCCTGAAAAAGTAAATAGAATTTAGTCGAAGTCATCATCATTCTCTTCTCCTTTTCCCACTTAATGTGGGCACAACATTGCGAAGAGGATTTGGCTTATGTTTTACAACCAATGCCTGCCTAACGTCAACCCTTTTTGGGAATACCTGTTGGTTCACTTCGACGTTGGCAGCGGGCGCTAAAGATGGAGAATTTAGTCAGTCTTAAGGTATTTTTTATTTATGGTAATCGTCGTGTTAAAGCTGCGCCTGTTAAATAGGGAATTATTTTTATATAATACTAGCTGTCCCGACAGACGTCCTGACAAATTATTATTTTTTCTATAAGAACCTTTTCCTGATAATAACGAATACAACAAAAAAATAATTTGCGAAATCGGTTCAGCTGCTCTCGAGATTTGCGCGCTACATTCAGGGATTCATTTTTATATTATAGATACACTCGTATATAGATGAAAATATATAAAAACTGGACAAGTGCGAGTCAGACTCGCGCACCGAGGGTTCCATTCAAACTTCTTCTGGGTTTTCATATATAATCTTTAAGTGAAAAACGTTTTTAGAGGGGGAGGGAAATGGAAGATGGATAGACTAGAGTGATTAGATAAGGGTTCCGAGGCACGAAACCCAAACATTATTATTTTCATTCAGGCAACCTGTGGGGCTATTTTGTAAAACATGATTACCATGTTATGATGTTGAATGCAATACCTAATGTTAGAGAATACCTAATCTGTACACTTTTCATAGTAGGTACCTATTCACTGTTTATGCATCTATACCTACGCTTCTGCGTATGTATTGTATTGGAAGCGTAGGTATAGGTGCCTAAACAGCATAAAAAGCGTAGGTATTATGGCATTCAGTGCCAATAAATATTGGTATGAATATCATAACATGATAATCGTGTTTTTACAAAATAGCCATGCTGGTCTAACTTTGGTAACTGACCAGCGAGCAATATCCGCCCAATGAGCTCGTTCCGCCCAATGTTGTCGAAGTCCATAACCTGTACATCAAGAGAGCATTCCCTTATCTTCTCCCACGGCACGTTGAATGAGAAGGAGTCGTTGAAGACAGGATTCAAAGTGCATTTAAAGATGGCCGTCTTGCGTTTCTCGATGCGCTTATCGCCAAATTGCAGCCACACTTTGACGTAGGGATCTGGAAAAATGGAAAGAAATATTAGACGTGTTGGATGTGGGAAGTACCTTGATGTTTAATTTGAAGGTATGTTTGAGTCCCGGCCGTGCATCAAAATTAATGCAAAGAAAATATCGTGACGGAACCAAGTCTTATAAGCAGCGATGGGCTTCTAACCTATAACGAATGGAGTTTCTAATGTGGGCATGTGCCAAATGTGGACGGAGCGTGTGGACACTGGACATACTTCTGACTATCTCTACCTACCTGACTTCAAAGAGAGCGAAACCATGATAATATTATATCCTGGTATTAGGTTAAAAGGGCATGTATTCAGGCCATAAGAATAATGAAAAAAAAAACAAAAAAATCATTCGAAATAAAAAAAAAGTTTGAAATAAGTGAATAACTTGAAAACAATACATTTTAGTGCCTTTGTTTTTTTAAATAGCAAATCAAATTGTGAAATTAAAAAGGATTATGACCGTAATTCCCAAGTATGGTAGACATTCTCTCAGATCTCAACGCACTCAGATCCCTTAAGATGTCTAAAGTAGGTAGTCAAGGCACGTCCAAACTTTACATTAGACACACATTTCTGCAGTAATTCACATTGAAGAAATGTTAAGTTTTATTGCTGGGTTTTTTTGGTAGTAAGTGTAGTAAAACAAGTCGATCACAAATCTATGTATTCTAAACTAGCTACACGCCCCGGCTTCGCAAGGGTCTACTTATGAAAGTTATAGGCCTTACACCTTACCTTACACCTTAGGTTCCATTATTGCAATTTTCGTAAGGACCTCTACATTGTTTTAAATTATAATATAGCCTATGTTACTCGCTGATAATGTAACTTTTGATAAAATAATGAATTTTTAATTTTAGGTCCAGTAATTTTTAATTTTATCTATTACATACAAAAATATAAATTTCCCTCATTATAAATACTAGTGTAGATAGATAGGTTATTACTAAAAATGACAAGAAAAAAATCTCCAAACGGAAACAAAACTCACTACGGTAATTAAAAATAATTACCAAAAGATCGAATATCGTTTTAAATTCCAACAGTCATTATTCAGAGCAGCTGAAAATGGAGACTGGCCCTTAATGTAAGTGGAGCCCCGCCCTTAATTGGTCCCCCGAGACAGTATCACGATTTAGGGGCTATTTGCGAAATTAATTTTTGCATATTTTCTTTTAAGTTAATTGAATATTTACAAACAAGAAGTGATTTGTATAAGTATTGTTTTGATAATTACGTTAAAAAATTAAAAAAAAACGACGAAAAGGTTTCGAATAAACGAAATTCCAAGGGACTATATTTTTTAAGTTTTATAAACTAACTATTAGTCCTACATAAACATCATTTAAATTGGAGAAGTTTTGAACTTTTGTATTCACAAACAAAAACATCAAAATCGAATTACCAGGTAGGAAGTACGTAAAAGCAACAAAAAATATATATTCCTACGCGTCGAATTGGTTATCTACTTTTTTTCATAGGTTGAAAATTTGAAGTACAATCCATTTATAATACAAACATCTATGTTCATCACACAAAATGTTTTTTCTAGGTGGTGATCGAACCCACAATCTTCAACGCAGAAGGCAGAGATACTACCAACTGAGCTGCGAGGCCAGACACAAAATAATATATACTTAATTCTTTCTTTCTTTCTAAAGCCGTGTTGGCCGTGTGGGAGGTACCTCGACTTTCGATCTGAAGGTCGTGGGTTCGAATCCGGGCGACCTATGAATTTTTCTGTTCGAAAAATTTATATGCGCATCAAAAACACATGCTCAAAACGATGAAGGAAAACATCGTGAGGAAACCAGTTAATATTCTTATAAGCGGCGATGGGCTTGCAACCTGTCACGTATGGAATGCCACTAATGCAAAATGTGCCAAACATAATGTTTGGACGTGCCTCTGACTACCCTCACTAAACATCTTTAAGAAGATGTCTACCTAAGTACTTGGGGATTACAGTCATGTTCGTATTTTTTATTTATTTCTTTCTTACCTGATTTCCCGTTGATATCCTTAGCCTTAAGGTTCCTAGCCTTCAGGAGTGTCAGCGTCAGCACGCTGTTGCTCGGATGGTAGCAGAGTGAGGTCAGCAGCTCACCACACTTGTCCTTTGCAGGTGGTTTCAGAGCCTTCCAGAAGGACGGCTTCTCGCTAAAGTCGACCTGGAAAAGTTGTTTGTAGCAACAATAAGCTATTTTTTTAGGGTTTCTCGTGTGTTTGTCTGTCCGTCTCTCCATTCCCTTATCTTCGAAACTAAAGTGCTGAAAAAAATACTGAAAATAGTTCTAAATTACAGATTTATAACTCCATTAACACGTCAACTATTTTTCTTGTTACCTTAGGGTTGGCAGGTAGAAAATGCTTGTAGCATCAATCCCATCTTTTTGTACAACAATCGAAATCTCTCCTGCATTACTGATCGACTGATCAACGCATACCCTAAACCACTGATCCTAAAAACATCACATTTTGAGGGTATATTCGTATTGGTGTGTAGGGGTGCACTAAGAGAGCAATTCCCGAAATTCAACCCTTAATGGGGTACAGCGGTTTCAATTGACTGACCTCACAGCTCAGTTGGTAGTAACTCTGCCTTCTGCGCTGTAGGTTGTGAGTTCGATCCCCACCCAAATATTTGTGTGATGAACATAGATGTTTGTTTTGTGTCTGGGTGTTAATATGTATAATAAGTATGTATTTACAAAAAAAAGTATATAAGTATTCTATCAGTTATCTGGTACCCATAGTACAAGATTTGCTTAGTTTAGGGCTAGATGGTGCTGTGTGTAAAGTCCGCCAATATTTATTATTATTATTAATTCTGTTTGAAAATAACTTTACGAAATCGCGAGGAGTTTTTTCTGTATGTTATGAAAACATGTTCATCTCTGAAGCACATTAAATATAATACAAATTAAGTTACAGAATTATTATGAAAATATTCAAGTTTTATGGCCAATAAAGCTACCGTTTAAATGCCAAAATTTTGCGATTACCATAATTTCATAATACCATTAACATTTTACTTTTACCATCTATTTAAAGGATGAGAGATGAATAATAATGAAGGTATAAAGCCTACTTTAAATTGTATAGACGTGATTTGAAATAAATAACTACCAATTTCATTTAATTTCAGTGATTTGTCAGCGTCAGTTTGTTAATACGCTTTCGAAAGACAATTTACACTAAAATAGCGGTTTATCGAAATTAGAGCCTATGAACATGGGTTGCTGACGATTCGGACACAATAAATTCGGACACTTTGTCCGAATTGTCACTTTGCAATTTTAATATTTTTTTCACTGACGATTCGGACACCAATGTTTTGTACAGTCGGATATAAAAACTTAAACTGCTAAGAGGAATATAATTAGCGGACGGGACAGAAAAGGATTTAAAATTGATCAATCGAATTTAATAGTTATCCAGTCAAAGTCAAAGTAAAAAGGCATTTATTTCAATAGAATCACAAGGATCACTTTGAACGTCCTAGGAGCTGCTTAAAGATACGCTTGTTCCTCGCAACCAAGCCTATAAGAATCAATAAACACGGCTTCTAAAACGTAATGGCGTTGTCACTTTGGAACTGCGAGTAGTACTGTTTTAATATTGCTTTAGAGGTTGTGGTAAGGAGGCAGCTTCTCTCGCATCTCAGTCATTCCAGGTTATGATGATAAATACCTGACATAGTGGCAGGAACACCTCACCAATGGAGTCATCTCGTGAGAACCGATCGTAGTCAAACACGTGGAGATGAAGAACCTGTGAAAAGACACAACCATTGTTTAGTATCAATAGTACCTAAAGATCCAGTGTAAAGATAGGGGAAAGGTGGCCAAAATGATCCTCTTAAAGGCTGTCCAAAATATGAAAGTTTGAGAAAAGGTTGAAGGAGGTTAGACGAATAATTTCAGAGCTGACGTTTAGGCATAGGATTATTTTTAGATCTATAATATTCAGATCAATAAAAGATTTTCCAAAAGAGGGTGACGTCATCCTAAGCCAAAACTTTTTACTATACATGTTTTTTATTTTTTCATATTGTGCCGACCCCTACATGAAATGTGTAAGGACTAGAAGAAGAAGAGAAGTTTTGCCAAAATATTACTAAGGAATCATTTCGTATACCTGCTTAAAATTTTCCTTGAGGTGGGTTACATTCACGTTCAATCATATTTAGGTCGTTATCTAGTAAAACTAGTAATTTTCTTACCCGACTCTGCAGCTTCTGTATCGGGAAACCCTCAAAGTAGAAGGTCTCGTTCCACCTCGGGTTCAAGGTGCGTCGCTTGATCTTTGTCTCCAAGCGATGCTTCTTGTCCGGCAATAGGGTCACACGGACATACGGATCCGAGGTTCCGCTGAGATCCTTGGCTGGGAGCTCCTTACCCTGAAATGTTTGAGGGGTTTGATGTTAATTAAATCATTAGGATTTGACGTATATACATCTTATAAGCGGCGAGGCTTGAAACCTATTACGTACGAATGCAAAATGGAGGCATCTGTCTAATGCTTGCACGTGCCTCATTATCTCCCTTAGTCAGCTCGGATGATCTGAATGCTTGAAGATCTGCGAGGATGTCTACCGTACTTGGGGATTACAGTCGTGATCATATTTAATTTTCTTATACAAAACTCGTATCGTATTGACTGTCTAATCTATCAACGCATAGCCTAAACAACTGGTTCTAGAAGCTTGACATTTGGAAGGTGTATTTCTTTTGTTATGTAGGGGCGCACTAAGAAAAGAGTTCCCGAAATTCATTCTCTAAAGGGGTGCAAGTATGGTTGGAATTTGTTTGAAAATAACTTCAAGTGAGCACAGTATCTGAAAGCAAATAAAAAGGCACTCAGTTTCACACCCAGGACACCTTCCCGGGTAAAATCAATAGCATGGCTTTGCAACGGGGAAAGTTTGCTCTGTTTATCCGATTGAAACTTTGCGACACTTTACTTGTAAAGTAATAAGTTAATCTTCTGAACTTATTTTTGTTTTAGACTACCCGTGGGATGATTTATGTCCTGTCTCCTTAAAAGTTTCAGTGTATGGGCATAGATTATTGGATTAGGAGTTTCAATGGTGGTTTTAGGGGAATTTTATATAATCGATTGTAGAACAAAAATAGAAGGTATAAATCTGGAATTAGAAATAGTTAGAATAGTAGTTATAATCCGAATTAAAAATGAAATAGGATGCAAAAGGGATGATTGGAATCTAAATAATATAAAACTCTTGCGTTACTGACTGACTGATCTATCAACGCACAGCCTAGAAATTTGAAATTTAGAGGGTGTATTAATGAAAGGATTTTCCGAAATTCAACTCCTAGAGGGACGGGTTTAAGTCTGTTTTAAAATAACTCCACGAGAACAAAATCACAATCAAATAAAAATTTAAGTGGGGCTCCCATACAACAAACGTGTTTTTTTTGCCGTTTTTTATTGATAATGGTACTTAACCCTACGTGCGCGAGTCCGACTCGCACTTGGCCGGTTTTTTTAATATATTTGCGTTGATAGATAGGTACTTTGGTTATTTTTCTGCGAGCCAAAACAAAAGATGATGGCATTGTTGAAAGAAACAATTAACATATTAAACTCGTGACAATGTGATTTGCAACAAGCAAAACATATTCTTATGTGTTATATAAAGTAAAATAAATAATAGTGAACGTGAGAAGACAGTGGCCTGAGCACGTACCACTATTGTATCGACAACGTATCGTCCAAATGTTAAGACGGACACTTTTGATATAGTAGGTAAAAGTGTCAGATTTGGCATTTAGACGTTTTAAAAGATGGCTTTTTGTATAGTAAAAGTGTCAGTTTTGGTATTTGAACGATACGCTGTTGATATGATAGTAGTTCCTTCTAACCCTTCTGATCTAAGACTAATGATAATACCGAGAGAGTTAGTATGTTTTAATCATGGCGAGTCGGTTAAATAAAGATGAAACTAGGAATGAAAATTAAATAGAATCACGGCTGGAATTCCCAAGTACGATAGACATCCTCTCAGATCTTCAGGCGCTTATATCCTTGCAGATATCTGAAGGATTTAGTCGGAGGCACGTCCAAACATCATATTTGCAGACACCGTCTCCGCTTACACGAATATAAATTGGTTTCCCACCATGTTTTCCTTCACCGTTATTTTTTATGTCTCAATCTAATCTGGAAAAAAAATCGCACATACCTGGATGATCCTCAATATCAGAGTGGTGTTCTGGAAGTCGTACTCCAACGAGAAGTGGATTTGCCCCACGTTCTCTGACGGCTCCGAGTTGTCGATATACATATCCACCAATGAGATCGACCGGTTCTGAAGGAACGCCATCTGTTAGCGCAAAGTGGAACCACTTTAAACTAGCGCTAACCAGCGGGTATCGAAGAAGCAGACGCATCGGGAAAGTATTTTTAGTCACAGTTATAGACAAAGACCAAATCATGGAGGAGAATCCTATTGTGACAAGTTATAGATAACGTACAGGTTAGGTACCTTAGGCATAACATATTGGCCGGAGAAATGGATTTGTCTACGAAAGACTAGACAATAATTACATTCAGGCTTAGATAATTTAAGTAAATAATCTAAGCATTCAGGCAGAAAATAGATTAGCATATTCACCGAGAAATTGATTTGTCTACGAAAGACTAGACAAGAATTACATTTCGACGTTTAAAGCGTGAAATTTTGGACTAACAAGTTTAGAATAGTGCTAAACTTGTTTGAGTATAAATATACATTATAAGTATAATAAGAGTATAAGTATACATTTTTCATTGCGATTCCACGCTCAAATAATAGAAATATCGCAGCTAATAATACAAAAAATATGTTTTTGTATATTCGTAAGATAAACATTATCTCGAGTGTTACATGCTAGGCGTGTAGGTTTATAAATAATTCTGATCTCTTTCAAGTTCTGATCGCCTGGTACAAAATTTTAACTAAGGATTTATATGAATTAGAAATTAGCTTGTATTATATAAATTGTCACGATTCTTTAAGCTTGATTGGTCCATAATTGTCGAAAAAATCAATGAATAAAAATATTTTCTCTCATAACACGTCTATTTATTTTGTAATGTGTGAAGTAGATTTTGAAATAATACTTCTATGATAATGTACAAAATAAAGTAAAAAGTGTTTATTTGTGACAATTTTATCATTTACAAAAATGTAAAAGAAATATGTTACCTTACGAAAACTTGGTCTGTTTCGAATAAATAGATATTTATTATAAATAATAGATTAATTATTAAAAGACAGGGGCACAGAATACACATGCAAAGGACAAGCTTACAGCTCGGTTTTGGAAATTAAAAAAGTTTAATAAAACCCAAGTTTAATATTAATTATCCTTATAAAACTCCTTGGTAACTTTTAAGTCTATAAACATTATTTTTTTTACTTCTTTATAATATTTTTTTCATTATACATAGCAATTGAATTATTCGATTATTATATAGAGCGATTTTCCACCAATGAGAAAAGAACATTCTCAATTCGACGCCTATTATTTTTTTGTTGTTTTTTTATGTATGACCGAGTATATCTTTTTACCGGGTGATCCGATTTGGATTGTTTTTTTTTCTATTATGTAGAAAATAGTTCAAAATTTGTAACATTTAAATTGTATTTATGTAGGAATAATACTTCTTTCATAAAACATAAAAATCGAATATCGTCTCTTGACTTTTCCATTGTTCGAAACATTTTCCTCGGTTTACTTATAGTTTTTAAATGCTAAATCACACTGACATTATTTTATAACAGTTTTGTGACGGGTCAAAACGAATTTAGGTTTGAAATTAATAAAAAAAGTTTTTGAATTTGCCTAATGTGATTAAGCAAGGCATAATGTCCCTTAGCAATTACTAAAGTTACAAACCTCGTATTTTTAGGGAGGATAAATTTGCGGAGGCATTTCAAAAATTGCGTTGAATATCTAAATAAGTTTTCTTTTGAAAAACAAGCTTTTGTAATACCTTCAAGCTTACATTGTCATCGGAACTAGACAGGTATGCAAAGTTTTAACTCAATCGAACTATTTAAAAAGGAGTTCGGCTGTGAGTGTCCGTTGAACAGCACTTGACTCCGTCATCAGATCAGCTCGCAGTCACAATATTATTGAATTGTCATAAAAGTTACATCGGTGAGCTAAATTTCAGCTTAATTGGTTGGGGGGAACTGTTTTAAAATTTAATAGCAAGATTTGACCCACACATAACTAACAAACAAGTTATATAAAAGCTTGTACAAAAAAAATCAACACTGAAAGAAGTTTAGCGGGATATTTATGCATAGATAACAATTATTTTCATTTATAAAGAGAATAAAAGAACATCTGCTAATTAACAAGTTCATTATTAAGTTATGCTAGAGTCAGTTCAGCGTTGCTCGAGAGTTTTATGTAAAAATATAAAAATTAAGATATGACTAAAAGTATCCAAGGATGTACAATGTAATTTTAAGACGAACATAACTTAAACTTGGGTTTAAGAATAGGTTAGAGAGGGCAGGTTTCATGCAAAGTGAACTAAAAATGTCAGGTAGGGGTTGTGCTAATTTCAAAACTATCAAAACTCAAAGGTATTATCGAAAACTGTGTAGGCACACGCACTCGTGATTTGTGCTTTCTAATTTTGACTATTTGTTGCAGGTTTGTGGGTGTTTTTACTACTTTTTAGGGGTTAGGGGGTAAATCTAATAACTCTATTAGTTTTTTGATATTAAATTTTAAAGTTTTATTTCTTTAATTAAAATTTAAATAGACGTTTTTATTAACGTTTTTAGGTAAAGAGAATAAAAAATATGCGTAGCAAATGTATGTAATCAGTTATTAAATTAAAAATGAATTAAAGTTATTTCTAATGAATTTGCTTAAATAAAAACAGAGAGCGCGGCAAAATATAGAAATATAAGTTTTTTATTTATTTTGCCTCGCACTACGTTAATTTATTAATTTAATTATTCTTTTAAATTATTTCTACAAATATTAAACGGTGAGCTAGGTAAACCTAGTCTAAACTAAAAAGAAAACTCGTATGTACAAAATTTTCTTTCGTAATAAAATCTAAAAAATTCACCAGCTTTAAATGGTGTTCAAATGAAAAAATCTAAATACTTTTTAAAGCTGAATAGTGAAAACTCTTTGTATGAATGGATACAAAGACTTAAAGAGGTCCGTAAATTGCACCTATTTTCTTTACAATTTCAATAATAACCCTCATTGAGAATTTGAATGAAAGCATTTGGCAAAAAACGCTCAAAAATGTAACTTTGTATGTATGTATTTCAAGGACTTTGTGGATGTAGTTCAAAGACTGTTCATCGTGGCATTATGATAGGGATTTTGTCAAGGATTTGCAACTCGATCTTAAAAAAAAAGAATGACTAACATCCCTTATCTTTTCTTTCACCGTTTTGGCAAAACATATTACATTTAAAAAAATATTTTTTTATCTTTACCTTATGTTACTTATGTTTTACAACCGGCCGCTTGCCTGACGTCAACCCTCATTGGGAATACTTTTGCACTTCTTCGTCTTCGGAATTTTGATATAATAATCATTATTTATTTTTATCTATTCAATTATAAGTTTTAAGTAATACGTATATTTAGTTATTTTACGCGTCACAATAATAAGACCTCGTTATTCAAAGATTGTAAAGAAAATAAGTTCGACTGGGGACCCCTTAGCAAATCCGTTTCCGAAGCTGATTTTAATAAGCGTTATCTGAAAGCAAAATCTATTAGTTCACTCTATTTGTCGGTATACAACCTCTTCTACCTACCATTTTTGAAGGAGCAAGCATGGAAAGAGAATCCGTAGTTTAGACACAAAAACAAATCAAACTAGAGGACAGTTTAAAAACTATCTACACTATTTTTACACACAATTTTCTACAATAACAAATATTCCCTTGCGTTGTCCGTGTACTGTACAGATCGTGTGTGGTTGATTTTCTTGTATGAGCAACTTAAGCTCTCGTTTCTTAAAAAGCGGATTGACTTGACGTCTTAAATTGGGGGCCCGGGGCCCCTTAGGATTGATAGAGCCCCCTGGCATTATTTTTTTATTAAACAAATATATTTATGGTTTCGTAATCTGCCAGAAACCAGGGGCCCCATGGATAGTGAAATCCCCTTGGGGGGCTCGATGCTAATAGATGGTAATGGCAAATTTGATTGCAAAATAATTGTTTTTATTGGTTCGTGTTCTGCCAGGAACCAGGGGGCCCGATAGATCACAGCCCCTCCCTAGGGGGCTTGCTGCTAATAGATGGTAAATTTTCAGACAAATATTTAACATACATAGGTTCTAATATTATATTAGGATTCCCTTTTCCTTTTCCCCTTTGACGTCATCACGTGATTTTTTTTATTTGATATCAATATAAATAAATATTAATTAATATAATATAAAAATAAAAATAAAATGTATATTATATTTTTTTATATTTTAAATCAATATTAATCTTATTTAAGGCTGTTGACATTTTACATTTTTTATAATATATAATGATAAATATACGGTTTATATTAAATTCAGATAATACAAACGCCATACAAACTGATACCGCCACCGCTATTTCAGAAACAGTAGCTTTTATTCACGTTTTATTGATCCTTCGTGATAATACAATGACTTAAATAAATCCATCCAATTCAGACACATGTAAGTTATTTACTTTTTTCATAAATATTTATATTTACGTCGTTTTTAAAAGGTATCAATCGTCAAATATAAGTAAATCAATGTTTTTACAAAATAAATAATATATATCCTAACAATATTTATAAATGCGAAGGTTTGTGAGTTTGTATGTATATTTGAAAATTTAAAAAAAAATAATAAAAAAAACGCATAAGGGATGCAAAAAATCTGATATCAGTGTTGATATCAGTCGTCATAGCATCGTGCTTTATTCTGTGCGATTATTTAAATTTGGACATGACAACGTCTGTCTGATGGTCTGTTAGAGTAAAATAATGTATAAAAATTTGTATAATATCGTAAATAATATATATAACGGCTGTATGTCCAATTACTTGCAGGATTTAAATATGGCAATTCCAATGGTAAATGTAGCTGTGTTATTCAAGGCTCACGTGAATTCGGCCATCACGTGCCGGACTAACATCATCGCATAAAACTAACTATAATTTTCCTGCTTTAGTTCCTCATTACCTACTGCGGTAACCACAAGATGTTTCTTCTTTTCCTCTCTATCAGCAGTTATCTCATCACTCACTCCTTTTTTACCCATGTCATCTTTCACACGACGAGGAGACGTTTCAAAGTGATCCTTGTGATTTTATTGAAATAAATGATTTTTGAATTTGAACTTGAATTTGAATTTGACTCAGTCCATCCATCTTTTCTTTGGCCTACCCCTACTTTTACATCCATCCACCTTATTTACTAACATTCTTCTCGTGACATAAGACTTTCTTCCTTTCGCATGTACAAAACTAACTTTCTTTTAATTAATTATAGCTGCTTATAAATTCAAATATTAAAATCACCAATAAATTTGTTCTCTGATCTGATCTCTTTTCATTAAAATGAAAGAGACTATCAAGATTCTAGTTTTGATCGAAAAGAACAGGCTCCACCTAGCTCCTAAGACGTTTCAAAGTGATTCTTGGGATTTTATTGATAATAATCTTTTAGATTAGGCGAGACATGGAACTCTTAAATTTGAAACAGGCACTCTTTATTTTAAGAAGTACCTAGGCACACCCTAAAAGCATATTTAGAAAAAATCTCACTGTAATAAAAATAGATATCAAAGTTTGTAGGTATAAAAAATATCATATATTCGTAAAAATTGGAGCTTATATACATGTGGATGACACAGTTTTAGTAACATAACTTTATAAATCAATTTCTAAACCTTTAAGCAATGACGTGGGTCCCATGGACCCACACGAAATCGTTAAATATGTCTAAAATCAGCAGAGCCACCTCATTAGTTACGTGATTTTTTCACCTCATTAGTTAAGGGTTAAGCTTGTGCGAGACTCGTCGTCTATCACGTGACAGACGCAAGTAGCGGTTGGAATACGCGAGCAGAGTTCTTTTCATCCCAATATTCTTTGTTCGAGTTAATGATAAAGTCGAATGCTTTTCAAAAAATGCCTTTTCGGGTGTTTGTGAATGAAATACCTATTTAATTGAGATTCTTGTGCCAAATGGTATAAAGGTTTTTAATGAAGTTATAATCATGCGACCGTATTAATTACTAGCCGACTCGTGAACAGATGTTGTCCTGTCAAATTTTAATAATCGCATAGGAAAAAGCAATATATGGGCAATTTTATACAAACCTTGTACGGATAAAATAAATTTAGGGGTAGTTTTTCGAATCATAAGTTATAACTTATAATCCAAAAAACCACCCCTAAATAGTAAAAAAATGCAAAAAGAATGATTTTGGTATAGATGGCGGTGGTGCAACAAATCTGTCATCACAGATAAACATTTAGTCGTCATAACAACGCAGTTTTGACTAATGAATAATACGCATTCTACCAAAATTCGTAATTTATTTTATCCGTACAAGGTTTGTTGGGAAAAAACTGGAAGCTGCCTGAAATAGCATTTTCCTTTAAGATTATTACAACAAAAAATTGACAGAACAACGTTTGTCACGGGTCGGCTAGGATTTAGATAGTAAGGTCTTAGTTCAGGCAGTACAGGTCCTATTAGGTTGTTGTAATTAAATCAAACATTCAAATACTACATAATAGGAACCCAAAAGCCAAACTCTTTGCGTCTCGCAATCCATTTAACTTCATCCAACATTTACGCTCTGTTGAATCATTTATAAACTTGATACCTACTCGCGCACTGAATACCTACTTGGAATCAATCTATGGCGAGATTCTCCATTACAATTGCTTTCTGCATTTTTTCGCATTTGTTAACCGACGAGAAAAGAGGAGATTCTCAATTCGGCATGCATAATATTTTATTATTGCTTATTTTATAATTAACTAGCTGTCCCGACAGACGTTGTCCTGTCAAATTATTTTTTTAGGGTTCCGTACCCAAAGGGTAAAAATGGGACCCTATTACTAAGACTTCGATGTCCGTCTGTTTGTCACAGGGCTGTATCTCATAAACCGTGATAGCTAGACAGTTGACATTTTCACAGATTATGTATTTCGGTTGCTGCATTAACAACAAATACAAAAACAGAATAAAATAAATATTTAAGGGGGGCTCCCATACAACAAACTTAATTTTTTTGCCGTTTCTTTAGATAATGGTACGGAACCCTTCGTGCGCGAGTCCGACTCGCACTTTGCCGGTTTTTTTCCATAAGAACCTTCTTCTGACACTAACGATTACAACAAAAAAAGAATTAGCAAAATCGGTCTAGTCGTTCATGTGATGCCGTGACCAAGAAAAATAGGGATTCATTTTTATAAAAAAGATTTTATTATATGTATGACATTTTGTATGATATATTTTTGCCTGGTGGTCCGATTTCGATTATTTTTTTTCTATTGTGTATAAAGCCATTGAAATTACATTTATGTAAGACTAATAGTTCCTTTAAAAACGTAAAACAACTAATACTTAGTTTCTTTTGAGATTCCGATTGGACGTAAAATTTATTTTTAGTTTTAAAAACGTAATTATTTTATCTCACCAAAACTCACATATACAATAGAGAAAGGTGAATATGTGAAATGTTTGGTTGTTTGTATGGGCTGAGTCTACCCGGATAAGACGGAAAAAGTGATCAAACTGCATTATCTTGAAAACCATTAAAGTTTAAAAGAAAATGTCTTTAATTTATTTAGCTAGTATGATTATCTTACGAATTATATAAAAATTAACTGTTTAGCTATTCATAGTTTTGATCAAAAACGAAACTAGTGTTTTTGAAGAGCCAACTTTGGAAAACAAATCTATCGTGAAAAGTTTCACCAATCGTGTTTCTGTCTATAATTTATCTAGATTAAATCCTAGTTAACTTTGTCATAAAAAAAAAACAAAATTGTGTGTTTTGCGATATTGAGAAAATTATTGAGAAAAAACGATTCTGCATTCATCAAAAACATTTATTACTCGTCTTAAACTCAGATCACTTACATTCTGAGAATGTATTAACAAGTCCTTTGTAATTCAATCAAATTAATCGAGTAATTTCTCGACTTTATCTTACGAAGAGAAAAGCACATTTTGAAGAGCTCTTCTGTGGATGACACTAAGGGCCAACCTTTACTACAAGTACCAGGGGGTCTACTCGCAAATTGAAAACGAACGATGCTAAAAAATAGCTACTTATCATGCTAAGTTGTATTTACAGTAGCTTACATTATATAATAGTGTCTTATTATCGCGCATTGATAGTGACTTAGCAATTAAAGGACAATATCGTTTTTAGAGAGAATACCTAATGCTATTAAATAGAAGTCAGTTTAATTAGCATACCTTACAAATCAGGTCAAACTATATAGTCGAAACGATGAAAAGATACGAATATTGTTACGATATTTATTTTTCAGTTTATTTATTTTAGGAAAACTTACAGCTATATACATATACATACAGATACCTACATGCAAAGTGCATGTACGAAGGCCAATTAAAAGTTTCCACAGATATTAAACATTTTAAAAAGAAAATTACAGCTTACGTGGACGGTAAGAAACAACAATAAAAGTAGCGCGTTGTTTGCGAGTAGACCCCGTTTGCCTTTTCTTGCTATTATTCCGTAGGTACCTTAAAGGTTTACGAGATGATGCCCATAATAGAACGCTTGTTTCTTGGAGAAACATTAACTTCTTCGGATAGTTCGTTTATTAAGTGCTAGCTTATGTGCGTTATGGCTTTGCCTGTTAGCTTTACCTGGATCTTAGGTAACCTATGTCTATCTGGAATAATCTGGTGAAATATTTAAATAGGTTTCGGAGATTTCAATGTACATAAAAACTCACAACTCGCATCTCTCTTTAATGTTTGTGTAGGTATAAGTAGATACCTACCTACATAATAGCGATTTTAGTATTTACAGCAACAAGTCAAGCATTTGCATTCATTCAGAAAGTATCATTCGGTGATGTGGAACTGATGGAGAAGAGCACAGTTGGGCATCGGAACTACTAACTCACTTATGACAATAATCGCTACCCACAGATTCAATAGCGCATTTACGGCCAACAAACCTCCACAAACATGAAGTCTGTTTAGTTTTTAGTTCTATAAACATAGTTATAGTCACTAGATTGCCCCAGTTTAAACTTAGCATCAAAATTCCATAATTATATTCAAGTTTTAGTATCTACTAACCGTTTGCATAAGCAGGTGCCTAGTCAAGTCCTCCTATCAAAACTGTACTACGTGTTTTGCTATGATAATTTTGTAGGCGCAACACGTTTTGCTTAGTAGGTTCTTTTCTGTTTTAATAGTTACTAGGATCGCCTGGCGGTTGAAATTCGACCACAATTTAAAAAAAAAACATTATTTTCTAAGGATAAAATCACCTTCTCACTCTAACAACTTTCATTTGTGTTCCACTGCACGTATTGAGATGTAACATACATTCGATAAATCTGCATTGTAATACGAAAACAACGATGTATTATGTATAATCGTGATACGTTGAGGGAATACTCTAAAAACGTACGAGACGACGGCCCTCTACGTAATAATATATAGATAATATTTTAAATGCGAAAGTTTGTGAGGATGTTTGTATGTTTGAAAATGAGGCCTAAACGACAGAATTAGTTAAAATGAAATTTGCTGTAGATGTAGATAAAATGCTCGAATAAAACATAGGGTGGTTTATAATCCGAAAAACATTACCAAAATGATTAATAATGCAAAAGGGATGATTTTGGTATAGATGGCGCTGGTGTGCAAAAAATCTGACATCTGTTTTGACACCACAGGACAGGACAAAGCCTGTTACGGGTCGGCTAGGTAGTTAATATTATTATATATAGACTAGATTATTATTAGATTATTACAGAACAGTACCTACAGACTACACGGCACAATGGCTATATATAATCATATCTAAGACAGGTAAATACAGGTAGATGACATAACACAACTGTAAAAAGAAATCTGAAGGTAGATAATACTTTAGCCATATTATTTTTTACGATAACGAGGTTCAGAAAATAGTATTTAAATTTATATATAATTTTATTTTAATCAAAACTATAACTAGGCATATAATAATAACTAGGCCAGCCAAGGCGGGTCCAATTTATTTTTCTATGTTAAGTAGAAAACAAATTATGAAAGAAGGCGTTTCTTCACGCGACCGAAGTCACAAGCTACAGGGGCCGTACCACAACCTTCTCAAGAAATATTAAACTAGTATTACTCGTGGTGCGAAAGTGACAACGCTGTTCGAACTCGCATAACGTTGTCACTTTTGCACCGCGAGTAATACTGTCTTAGTATTACTTTTGAGCTTGTTGTACGGCCCCAGTTAGGTTGTATAATTAAGTTTATAATAAGCATTATACTAAGCACGGACTTAAGTTAATTTACATAATGTTTTCTGCCCGTGACTTCACTTACGTGATACCTGGATAAAAACTGGCCTATTATGTATTCCAGGACATAAGCTATCTATATTCTAAGTTGTATTTAAATCCGTTTGATCGTGATTCAGGCACAAACATCCAAACATTCTCACAAACTTTCGAATTTATAATATTAGTAGGATACAGCGGGAGGTAAATCTATCTAATATATAAAATTCTCATGTCACAGTGTTTGTAACCGAAATCCTCCGAAATGGCTTGACCGATTTAAAAAAAAAACAACTGTGTATTTCCGTAGGTCTGAGAATAAGTCGCAGGGTTATTTTATACCCCTAATTGATAAGGGAGGCGTGAAGTTCTTGAAAAACTGAAAGTGGGATTATTGAAATTGGACAGCTAGTAAATAAATGTAAAAATTCGTTCACACAGCGCCATAAAATACATTATTACATACAAACACAAAAAAAATCTATGTTCATCAAACTTTTTTTTATCTTTGGTGGGGATCGAACCCTCAACCAACAGCGCAGAAGGCAGAGCTACTACCAACTGAGCTGTGAGGCTAGTCAAATCTTTAGCTAGGTAAATATTTCTACTCATGGAACGTTGTAATGCGTTGTATGTTTTTGATGGAGTATATTTAAATCAACAAGTAGGTACGATCCTATCAGCTTAGAAGGCTTCATCAACAGGAAAAACATTGACAATCAGTGGAAACCCTCGCGACTTCGTTTACGTAAATTAATAGTACCTACACCAATAATAAAAAACCGGCCAAGCTCGAGTCAGACTCTATAAAAAACGGCAAATAATCACGTTTGTTGTTTGGCAGCCGCACTTAAATATTTATTTTATTCTGTTTTTAGTATTTGATGGTATAGCGACAACAGACATACATAATCTGTGAAAATTTCAACTGTCTAGCTATCACGGTTCATGAGATACAGCCCTGTGACAGACAGACGGACAGCGAAGTCTTAGTAATAGGGTCCCGTTTTTACCCTCTGGGTACGGAACCCTAAAAAACGGCCAAGCGCAAGTCGGACTCACGCACGAAGGGTTCCGTACCATTGTTTTTAAAAACCGGTAAAATATCGCGTTTGTTGTTTGGCAGCCCCACTTAAATATTTATTTTATTCTGTTTTTAGTATTTGATGTTATAGCCAGGGACTGAAAGCGGTAGAGGTTAACGGTATTGGTACCGCAAAAATATAACGGTACCGTTATTCGATAGCGGTTGGGCCATACCGAAATTATACCGGTATGGAATAACGGTATCGAAAAAATCTTGAGTGTCGTTCGTCGGCTATGAGAGAAGGGAGGAGGGGGGGGGGGAGGGCGCGTGAGGGGCAAAACTCAGAGCGAGTTCGTTTGTTGTGAACGCACACACACGTCTTTGTCAATCGAGCGACACACAGGTTAATAAAACTTTGTTTGTTCTGTTCTGTTGCGCACGCGTTCACGCACAGTAGGTAGGTACCTACCTACCTTTAACTATAGATTTTGACACGGGTCTTTATCACGTAATTAAGTACCTACCTTTAATTTATTTTCCCGACTATGACGTCTGCTCGCGACCATGGCTATTGTAATTATTTGTAGGTAAGTAACATAATCGAAATGTCGGGAAAATAAATTACCGGCAGGTAGGTATTTACATAATAAATACACATAACTTCTCTTTTATTTCTTTATGATAAAATTTAAATTAAAGTAGGTGGCGATTCTATTGTGCCCATAAAAAAATTTCGGAATCCTAAAACACCATCGCTCTTATTCCTTTACGTTAAAGTCTAAATTTGCGTAACCTCAGGATGACAGTTTTAAAACGTAGGCTAGTTTTAAGTAATTTAACTATTTTTTTACGTAAATCTAGTCAATAAAAGTAAAGTGAAATTTTGACTTTCTTATTTATTTCGTTCATCAGAAATAAACGAAAAAAAATAATTCCAAATTTAAAATTTTGAGATTACTCAAATTTAGACTTTATTGTAAAGGAATAAGAGCGAAATTGTTTTAATTGTTTATTTTTTTGGAAATTCTAATTGTAGAACGTTGCCAACAGAACAATTAATTACTGATTAGCGTATTAGATTATGACCTGTATTTAAATATAGGACAATTTTTATCTATACCCGGTCATAGTCTATCTATAAACCAAATTTCAACCAAATCTGTCTGTTTAGTAGTTGAAGTAGTTGTAGGATGGATGTTTGTTACAGTGCAGTCGGCGGATCTAGGCACTGGTGATGTTAGCCGTTTGGATGCGCGGCAGACAATTTTCGACTTTATACAGTGACATAATAACCATTTGTGCGTTTCTACGGCTAACTTCACGAGTGCCTAGATCCGCCGACTGCACAGTAACAAACATCCATCCATCTACACAAACTTTCGCATTTATAATATTAGTAGGAAATATAAAATAAGTAATAAAGATAACATTAATACATGTTTAAAATTTGCATAGTTTTTTTATTTTTAATCAATTTTGTTGTACATCTAGTGTTTAAAAGGTGGATAAGTTACTTGGATTTCTTCGCCCATTTTATGTTGCCCTTTTACTGCGTCAACAATCTTTAAGATATGCCTATACGCCATGTTTCGCATACATGGACGTACAAATTGTAGCTCATCCAAGAGCATGTGACAGAAATGATAACTTCCCTTATCAATTTTATTTTCTCTGACACAATCATCGCATTCGAAAACACATTCAGTTCCTGGTTTCTCTTTTTCTTTTTTCGGCGACGGCATACAGTTCTTCAAATGTAAATCAGATTCATATACAGGGGACACTGGGGCTGATGGCGATCCTTCATCAGATGAATTAGAAACTCGTCTATGATCTGCTTTTTTGCGTTTGCTAACTGTCGGCAAAATACTCTGCGACATTCCAACATCCAAGCCGCAAAAAACATCTGATGACAGACGTCTTTTTCTACCTAAAAAAAGGTTATACACATTGAGAAGAAATAAATAAAACCCACATACCATTTCCCACAAATTAATACAGTTTTCTGCCCGTCCATATATTTATTTATACTTATTTTGATGGAGTTAGTCATCTGTGGCAGTTATTATAATAACAAATAGATTTATGTTAAACTAATAAATAAATAAATAAATAGATATATATTGTTGGACATTTTACACATCGCCATCTAGCCCTAAACTAAGCAAAGCTTGTACTATGGGAACTAGTTAACTGATAGAATACTTAGGTAAATAATTTTATACTTAAGTAGGTACATAAATAATTATGATAGATATAGTTAGGTACTAACACCCAGACACAGAACAAATATCTATGTTCATCACACAAATATTTGCCCCGGGTTGGGATTGAACGCACAACCTACAGCGCTGAAGAAATTTTAAGTTTCGGTTTAGGCTGTGTGTTGATAGATCAGTCAGTCAGTAGGTAAAGCAAAATTTTTATATATGTAGATAGGTAAGTAAATACGATATAAACTTCGAAAAGTGAGGCATCTATTCCCAGTCTTACCCTTCACTACACACGCACAACAGTGAGGCATCTATTCCTAGTCTTACCCTTCACTACGCAACAGTGCATAGGTGGGTGGGTCAAACAAATATCTACCTATTATAAATTTTTAATTATAGGTAGGTATTAGGTAACCTATACTTACCTACCACATACCACATAATATTTATACTTTAATAGTAAGTAAAGTACATAGGTACTACCTACTCTATACGGCTTTCAATGCAGTTTAGGTGAAATAGGTAGGTAGGTATTCTCTAAAATTTATGAGAATTCCAATTTATATGTCCCACCTAAACTTCATTGAAAGCCATAACATGATAAACATAGTTTTTACGAAATAAGCCGGCTGACCCGGGTTGGTGGATCTTGGCATCTGTGAAGTGAGCTGTTTGGTTGCGCGGCAGACAATTTTCGACCTTATCATGGTTTTGTGTCACTGACACAAAACCATTTCTGCGTACACACAGCTAACTACACGAATGCCTAGACCCGCTGGCAGAACTGTAGGTAGGTACCTACCTACCTAGGTGGGTAGGTACCGAGGTAGGCAGGTACCTACATTCAATAGGTACAAAACATAGTGAGGCAGGTAAGGTCAGTAGGTACCTACCTACCTACGTGCCGTGTCACAGCAAGAATGGTTATGTGTCACTGGATAAGGTCAAAAATTGTCTGCCGCGCAACCAAACAGCTATCTTTACGTAGGTAGGTAGATACTTACCTAACTAAACTAAGATCCGCCGACAATACCTACTAGGTAGAGGTAGATACAGTACCTACTACGTAGGTAGGTACGTAGGTAGGGAACAGACCTATCATCTAAGTAATGAAATTTTGAGTTCGATTTTGAATTTGCAGTTCGCTATAGGTATAGTTCGTATGTCGCATCACACACAACTGAAACTGACACAACACAACAAAACAAACGTAGTAAGTCGTTTGATGCACCGACCGCCGCCGCCGCCGCTCCCCGCCGCGCGGGGAGTGAGAAAACCTATAATATTTGGGTAGAAATTGCGGTATCGTTATTCAACCTTTAGTATACCACTATGAATTTCGGTAGAAGCTTTTCGGTACCGTTATATTTTTAGGTATTGAAATATATGGAATACCGGAATTTATCGGTATGACGTCATATCGATAAATAGAGGTATCTTAATTTTTCGGTTATTCGGTCCCTGGTTATAGCGACAACAGACATACATAATCTGTGAACAGAAAGAAAGTAACTAATCATCACAATACTTGAATATCTTAAAATAAGTACCTTTAAAAAAAGATGGCGATCATTAAGACCTCATTATATTTATTTAAAAACGTTGTCTGTAACAGGGTCTGTTTGTCCTTTTTATGTAAGCGAATCTATATACTTGTTTATGTACTTCGTACGTGTTTATGTACTTTGGTAATGAGAAAAGTTTTCCGTTTGTTTTCAGACCCTTAAAGCGTGTACTAGTATCGCTTTGTTTGCTAATAGCTTTGACCGATATATGGCGGTCGTCTAATCGTGACCGGCTGGATTATTTAGTAAAAATCTATGATTATCATTTTTTTTTTGTTTTTTATTTGGAAAACAAACAGTACAAATCAATTTAAAATATTTAAAACTGATAGGTTAAACTTTAACCAATAAAGTTAAAATTACACGTGAAGAAAAGGTGGACAATTACAAAAAACATATAAACTTAACTATAAAAACTTAGAAATAAGAATGTTAAAAAAAAAAATGATAAAGAAGTAAAAAAAACTATAAAGCCTTTAGTAATACAAGATATGGCTTTCAATGCAGTTTAGGTACCTATACTTACAAAGATTCTATAATAGTTACTATGAAATTAGCTTTCTCTAAAATTTATGATAGTCATTCCTATTGGCTATGAAAATCATGGTTTTTTTTACGAAATAAGCCAGCGTGACTGGCCTCACAGCTCAGTTGGTAGTAGGTCTGCCTTCTGCGCTGTAGGTTGTGGGTTCGATCTCCAAGACAAATATTTTGTTATAGCAACAGAAATACATAATCTGTGAAAATTTCAACTGTCTAGCTATCACGGTTCATGAGACACAGCCCTGTGACAAACAGACAGACGGTCGGACGGGCAGCGAAGTCTTAGTAATAGGGTCCCGTTGTTACCCTTTGGGTACGAAACCCTAATAAAAGCTCTATCTCCGCTACAATACTGCCGTCATTGACGAATTAAGAAAACCATCGCTTAAGTATGTAGGTAATGTATTAAATAAGTTATAATTAATCTATTGTAATTAAACGGTTCGGGTATCATGGTTTATTGTTTGCACCTTGTGCTTGAACGTGACTCTGACTCACCCCTATTTACGTCTCTAAGGATCTTAGCGCCAAAGCATCAGAGCCTCGAGTGGGAAATGACAGCGTGGATTGTTATCAGTCAAGGTGAAATTAAAAGGGTTAAAAAATAAGGGATGAAATCCTGTATTGGACTTACTCGTATAACTATATGAAGGCGGTTTTGTTTCTAGTATTCTAAACGCAATTATTATAGCTTAGAAACTATTTATGTAACATAAAATAATTTGTCTCTAATTATGTAACAATTTTAGATTTAGAGTTAAAAGGAAAAAAGGCCATGTTAAAAAGATAAATCTATCTAGAAAAGTTTTACCAATCATGTTTCTGTTTTTAATTTGGGTAAAACAAACCCTAAACTTTAGGGTTTAGCCCAAATTAAAGACTTTGGGACCTAAAGTTATCCTTGCCATAAAGTTTAACAAATTTAGAAAAAAACACGATTAAATCATTACATTAGTGACGTCACGACTACACCAAGCTTTTGTAATATATTATGACGTCACATGCTCGTAGTAATTAATATAACTGAGGCAATCAAAATACTGTTTAAGGTGCCTTTTGGTAAGATCGGCGAAGGCGTAAGTCCGGACAAATCATCTAACTATTTTTTTTTTTTTTTTTTTTTTTTTTTCAACACCATCTAGCCCCAAACTAAGCAAAGCTTGTACTATGGGAACCAGATAACTGATAGAATACTTATTTACTTTTATTTTGTGTAAATACATACATAATATACATAGTAACACCCAGACACAGAACAAACATCTATGTTCATCACACAAATGTTTGCCCTGGGTGGGGATCGAACCCACAACCTACAGCGTAGAAGGCAGAGTTACTACCAACTAAGCTGTGAGGCCAGTCAATTCGGCGATAAATTTGAATTATGGCAACATCACCTTACATTATTACAACAACGGGAAATTACTCACGTAAATGATAAATTGTCAATGAGGACACCGACAATGTTTCGATTCATCTAGAGAATCTTCTTCAGGGTGAATCGAAACATTGTCGGTGTCCTCATTGACAATTTATCATTTAAGTGAGTAATTTCCCGTTGTTGTAATAATGTGTAGTACAACTCACGAAAGTTTTGAAAGTGTAACATCACCTTACGCACCATTTTGTTGTGCCTTCACCTCCCTTCCCCCTAAAATCTTACCTAAAACTCATATTTTATCACAAATTCAATATTTTTTTAACTTAGTTTTGTACATTGTACCGAATATTTTCTTATGATATAGCTTATAGCTGTTACAGGGACGATTTTATAAGGTAGTCCGGTCTTACCTTAGCACGGTCCGATCTTTTTCTTGCCATTATTAATAACTATGCTCTGTTTGATCATTCATAAATCATCAACAATTGTGTTTATCAAATCATTACAAATAATAAATTAAACCTCTGATTTTGCATCAGTGCAGAAAAAAATAAATTCGAAGAATCTTTAGGTTTTTTGAAAAATAGTCCTATCTTACCATAAATCACCTTACGAGTAACTTTAAGTACAAGTAAGCTTGTGCCATAGCAACTACCGAGCACTGTAGTCGTGTCAAGCTTGAATAATCTTAGAAAATATTTCACGAGGAAAGAACTTAAATTTCAAGCACGTTTTTAATTTTAACTGAAAAAGCAATAATCCTAATGGAATGGTTAAGATACGTTAGAGGGCATGAATTGTAAAAGCTTTTTTTTAAGCGAATTTTTTTTTTATTATTTTTTTTATACACGTCTTGTATTATCTTTACCTGTAAGAAAATCATGAAAATCGATGATAACTAACTTTGAATTATTGGATTATTATCAAATTTGGCAGTTGTGTAGTCTGATGACAGTACAAAAAAATCTACACTACTTTCAAAGATAAAATTGGTATTTTTGTCTGTAAAGGATAAAAGGATGAACCAATTTTAAAAATTCTCACACCTATCTAAAACTACATTATCAGCGAGTAACATAGGTAATATTTTATTTTCGAAAAATGTAGAGATCCCCACGAAAATTGCAATAATGTAACCTAAGGTATCAAACATTTGGCTATAATCTTCATTAGTACCATCCGTGCAGTCGTTCGGAATTTTACTAAACGCTACGAAAGTCTACGAAGCTACGAAAACCCTACTACGCCGTAGCTGATACATTTTCCTCTTTACACGATATAGCTGTATCATCTGTCTCTGTCGCACCCGTTAGTCTATTTCTATTCGCTCTCGCTCTAGCTTCACTTTGCTAATGTGGAGGTAGCTCCGATCTATATTGCTAGGGATAGGCTACACAACATCGCGTGCTTCAGTGTTCACGTGTTTCTGTATGATGTCATTACCTTACGATTTTATGTTATTCATCTATCAGAAATCTGGTTCTCATAAAAACTTTGCTTAGTTTGGGGCTAGATAGTGCTGTGTGATAATGTCCATCAATATTTTTTATTATTCATTGTATTTTAATATTATAATCATCATCATTAACTGGGTACTAAAAAGGCATGAACAAAGCTTAAAATTGCATATTAAGTGGACATATTATTTTGATATCAGTTTTAATGACATATTATAAGCATACTAATTATTATGTTTCATATACTAAAAACTAAACTTCATGTTTGTTAGTCTATATTATTATGTTCCTTATAAAATTACATTACTCAATTATAAGTTCAATACAAAATGGCATATTTTTTCATATAGACGTGGTATCTTTTTTCTCAAATTTATATGGTACAACCAAAAAAAAATTAATATCGATTAATAAATGATGGAGTTTTTAGGTAACATAAAAAATAGAACTGAATTGAGGTCCTCCTTTTGTAATTCGGTTAAAAGTTAATGCACAGTGCGATGAAGTGTAGTTTGGCGATAAATTGTCTATTTCGCGCGAGTATTGCTATAATAAGGATATATTTGTACAATCCTTAACATGTTTACTTTCAAATTTTCGATATTCGCATTATTTTAAAACATTGTTCTTAGTGTTTGGACGTGCCTCTGACTCCCCTTCAAGGATCTGAGCGCCTCAAGATAGGGCATGTCTACTGTACTTGGGAATAAGTCGTGATCCTATTTCATTGAACTTTTTTTTTACTATTAATTTTAATAATAAACTGTTTTACAGCCTATAAAAAAGGAATTTCTCAATTTAACACAACTAACTTAGTATGGTAATAATATTATAATATAATTATGCATAAGTATGTATTTACATCAAAAAGTATTAAGTATTCTATCAGTCAACTGTTTTCCATGGTACAAGCTTTGCTTTGAAATGTCCACCAGTACTCGTATGTATTTATTTATTTTTCAGTTATCTAGTTCCCATAGCACAAGCTTTGCTTAGTTAAGAGCTAGATGGCTTAACTTATTTATAATTATGAGTTATCTAGTTCTCATAGTACACGCTTTGGTTAGTTTGGGGCTAGATGGTTTTATTTATTTATAATTTTCTCCGAATTTACGATGTTCCGTTTTGTAGAATAATCCTATGTCCAAATTGATATATAGTCATTGAAACTAACAAATTGAAAGTCAAAGTCAAAGACAAAAAATATTTTTTTTCAATCACTAGGATCACTTTGAAACGTCTAAGGAGCTAGGTAGCCACTTCAATTCCTCGCGATGAAGTCTAGAAATGTAACGAGGATATCTAGCTCATGCTAAATTGGTTTCTTAGAAACCTTTTTTGTTTTACGTCTCAAAATAATAGATATTTTTAACCGACGAAAAACGGAGGTGGATCTTTTTTACGCATAACTTTTTACAGAGTAGTCCGATTTTAATTATTTTTTAGGGTTCAGTAAAAACGGGACAACTCCCATACAACAAACGTGTTTTTTTGCCGTTTTTTATTGGTAATGGTACGGAACCCTTCGTGCGTACACTTAGCCAGTTTTTTTTATATCCCTAAGTCTAAGTATTAGTCTCTGTGGGATTATTAAAGTTTGATAGGACAACGGCTGTCGAGACAGCTAGTTTATTTAATCCTAATAATATTATAAATGTGAAAGTTTGTGAGTTTGTATGTATGTTTGTGCCTCAATCAGGCTTTAACGACAAAACGGATTGAGTTGAAATTTGCTGTAGATGTAGATATAATGCCCGAATAAAATTTGAAAAACATCCCCAAAAAGATTGAAAAACGCAAAAGGGATGATTTTGGTATATGTATTTGGCACTGGTGTGCAACAAATCTGACATCACAGACTAAAAACATTCAGTCTTCTATTTGATTATTGAAATTTGACAGGACAACGTCTGTCACGGGTCGGCAAGTTAATAATATATCTACAAAACCCCAATTCTTCCAAAATGGATAAGGGGTCATAGCTCGCTTCGCTCATCGACAACACGCCATTTTTCCGTGTAAAATTGCTTCTAATTGCTACTTCAGCTATAAAAGTCTTGAAATAAATAATTTCGGTCACGTAAACAAAATGAATAATTCAGAACACGATAATAAAGATTTACTTTTGTTGTTTAAAAGTATGCTACCGTCTTATGACGGTCGCAACTTACCTGCTGGTGTTTGGTGCAAGCACAAATCTTAGACATGCATGTGCTGGGCATAAAACATACGTCATACGACGCGCTCAGGCGTTGAACAATTCAAACATATTTTAGGCCTCTCAGAGCCATTTATTACTCGTCTTAACTCCTAGCTTCGCTTCATAAATGATTTAAAAAAAAACCGGCCAAGTGCGAGTCGGATTCGAGCACGAAGGGTCCCGTTATCTATAAAAAAAAACCGGCCAATTGCGAGTCGGACTCGCACACGAAGGGTTCCGTCCCATTATCTATGACAAAACGGCAAAAAACACGTTTGTTGTATGAAACCACCTAAATATTTATTTTATTATGTTTTTAGTACTAGCTGACCGTAAGACATTTCTAATACCATCGTGGACTTTTTTGTAGACGTTTTTAAGGTGTACAATACTGTAGTACATTATTTTGATATATCTCGTGGGGTTCAGCCAGCATATGCAATGTAAGCGCAAAAAAAGTGTTTATTTACGACATCACATTAGAAACCTCTAAAATTATCAGTAATTCTCTACTATATTAAGCATGTATTATACATATAAACCTTCCTCCTGAATCATTCTATCTATTAAAAAAAACCGCATTAAAATCCGTTGTGTAGTTTTAAAGATATAAGCAAACATACATACATACATACGCGGGAAGCGGAAAGTGACTTTGCTTTATACTATGTAGTGATTTGTTGTTATAGCGGCAACAGAAATACATCATCTGTGAAAATTTCAACTCTAGCTATCACAGTTCATGAGAAACAGCACTGTGACAGACAGACGGACAGACAGACGGACCGACGGACAGACGGACCGTCGTAATAGGGTACCGTTTTTACAATTTGGGTACGGAACCCTAAAAACGGCAAAAAAATCACGTTTGTTGTATGGGAGCCCCACTTAAATATTTATTTTATTCTGTTTTTAGTATTTGTTGTTATAGCGGCAACAGAAAGACATATTCTGTGAAAATTTCAAATGTCTGGCTATTACGGTTCATGAGATACAGCCACAGGGCTGACGGACAGACGGACAGCGAAGTCTTAGTAATAGGGTCCCGTTTTCACCCTTTGGGTACAGTACCCTAAAAATGGATTTTCTTGTATTTTTCTTTTGCACGTTTCGATGCATATATAATTAAGCTTTTACTACGATAGTCGTCATAAAACGTACACCGCTATTTGGTAAATCGGAGAGTAAGACACAGGTGAGCATCTGGGATGATCATCCCTCAAATTAGGGGCTTAAAACAATCTTAAGGGATGTGTTTACTGTGTACATCTTAGAAGCTGTATTTGCCTTAGGTACTTTCCAAACTGAATGGCTGTAGGTTTGAATCCCGAGCTAGATAATCAGACAGTAAATAAATTGTTATTGGGTTCTTAATATTTACGTTTTAAAACAATAAAAAGAAAACCAATGAAAATGTTTCGACCAATCGAAAAGTCAGAGACGATATTAGTTTTAGAAGATTTTTGAAAAAACTATTAGTCCTACATAAATACAATTAAAATGGAACTAACTCAGTTGATTTTAACTAACAAGTTGATTTTAATTTTAGGTATCAAAATATTTCGATCATAAATTCTAAATACAAGGGATAGTCAGAGGACCGTCCAAACATTAACACTGGTACCCAAGGTATGTGTTTTTTGCAGTACTTAAACATTCCAGACGTAACACCCTTTTATCTGAAGTAATTCAATCGTCATCCCTTAGACTAGTAATATCATTGGCTCTCTACAACAAACCGATAAAGTTGCTTGTACACTGGCAATTTAATTGCTCAATTCTGGGCAACACTGCTTTGTAATCGCGATCTAAAAATCTACGGTGTTGTGAAGAAGAGGTATATATTTTTGGATGAATGTAGAATAGTTTTTTCTCAATAACCGCAAAACGTACAGTTTTGTTTTTTATGACAAAGATAATTCAAAAACACAAACAAAACACAACAAAAACACGATTGGTAAAGCTTTTCTCGATATGTTTATTTTCCAAAGTTGCCTCTTCCAAAACACAAATTTAGCTAAACAGTTCATTTTTTAGGGTTCCGTACCCAAAGGGTAAAAACAGGACCCTATTACTAAGACTTCGCTGTCCGTCTGTCCGTCAGTCTGTCACAGGGCTGTATCTCATGAATCGTGATAGCTAGACAGTTGAAATTTTCACAGATTATGTATTCCTGTTACTGCTCTAACAACAAAATACTAAAAACAGAATAAAATAAATATTCAAGGGGGGCTCCCATACAACAAACGTATTTTCTTTGCCGTTTTTTATAGATAGTGCTACGGAACCCTTCGTACGCGAGTCCGACTCGCACTAGGCCAGTTTTTTGTATAACTCGTTAGATAATCATATTAGCTACATAAATGAAAAACAGTTTCTTTTTAAGTTTGATGGTTTTCAAGATAATGCGGTTTTATCACTTTTTCCGTCTTATCCGGGTAGAAAATTTTCAAGTACCAACCTAAAGTTACTCGTGTAGGGTCTCCAAGGCCACCTTACAGTACAAATTGAAGGTAAGACGTGTTCTAATCTCGCTGTCTTTGTAACAAGTGATTTCGGTCCCTTGGAAGTGGATTTTGGGTAACTATCATTTAATAGATATCATTCCTATTGTTTGTTTGTAAGCTTGATAGCATTTGGGACGTTTCTGAATTATTAATCGACGAAAAAGCCGTGTTGGTCGAGTGGGAGGTACCTCGACTTTCATTTCGAAGGTCGTGGGTTCGAAACCCGGCGTGCATCAATGGATTTTTGAACGGCGAAGGAAAACATCGTGAGGAAAACAGTTAGTATTCTTATAAGCGGCGATGGGCTTGCAACCTGTCGCGTATGGAATGCTAACTACTACAAAATGTGGGTACGTGCCAAATATAATGTTTGGACGTGTCTCTGACTACCCCCACAAGACTCTCTCCCGCCTGGAGATCTGAGAGGATGTTTACCGTACTTGGGAATTACAGTCGTGTTCCTATTAATTTTAACCGACGAAAAAAAAGGAGGTTCTCAATATCGCGTATAAAACAGTCCATAGTTGGTACCATTTAAAATTTATTTATGTAAGGAATAATATTTATATAAGGTAAAAACGGGACCCTATTACTAAGACTTCGCTGTCCGTCTGTCTGTCACAAGGCTGTATCTCATGAACCGTGATAGCTAGACAGTTAAAATTTTCACAGATGATGTATTTCTGTTGCTGCTATAACAACAAATACTAAAAACAAAACAAAATAATTATTTGAGTTTGGATCCCATAGAACAAACGTGTTTTTTAGCCGTTTTTATAGATAAGGGTTTCGCCCTTTGTGCACGAGTCCGATTCGAACTTGGTTAGTTTTTTTTTCATTTAATATCTAGACCAAACATCGTTTAACCAAAGACATGCATAATTATAACCAGATGAGAAATAGAAGCCAAAATTCCCCTTGTCTCATTAAATAAAGCGAGTTTTGTTAGAATCTTATAAACTTTGTTCAGCTTAATCGCTCCACACGTTTTCCGGTAGTTATACCACAGATTATAATGGAATGAACAAACGAACAAGTTTCACTAGTAGTCGAAGTCAAAGTTATTGAGACTATAACACGTTCCAAAATCATTTTATCCGTAATAAAGTGTTGCGTGTGCTGCTTTTTGAATTTGTGTTAAGGTGATAAGTGAAATTTTTGACTTTTTGAATTTTTGATAAGACGGAAAAAGTGATAAATCTGCATTATCTTGAAAAGCATTACATTTAAAAAGAAACTGTCTGTAATTTACTTAGTCAGTATGATTATATATGATTTATTATATAAAAATAAAATGTTTAGATATTCATAGTTTTGATTAAAAGCGAAACTAGTTTTTTTGAAGAGCCAACTTTGGAAAATAAATCTATCGAGAAAAGTTTCACCAATCGTGTTTCTGTCTGTAATTTATCTAGATTATATCCTTATGTTAACTTTATCATAAAAAGCAAAAATGTATGTTTTGCGGTTATTGAGAAAAAACGATTCTGCATTCATCAAAAACATTTATTACTCGTCTTAAAGCTCTTTAGTTATAATATTTTTATTTTTGTTTGTACTTGGTTAGTACTTTTAATTATTATTCTTGTTTGAGCCTTCACCTTGTTCCTACGGCACCACACTGGAGCTCTACATAGCATTAAGGAAAGGATTATTGAAAAAAAGGTAGACCCCAAGCCATGTTTGTTGCCTGATTCTTCTAGGCTTGGTCGCGAGGCATCGGCGTAGCTTCACCTAGCTCCTAAGACGTTTCAAAGTGATCCTTATGCTTTTATTGAAATAAATGATTTATGAATTTTTGAATTTAAATAATTTTTGTAAGCAAAGTAATGTCAAGAAAAGTATATATCCAGTGATCCAACATTTTTACTTATGGTAAATATGTTGGACATAGTTCGGTTAGTTTTCTACTCAAACAGAACGTAATAAGGATTATTCTACACTGCACTTCAGCATGAAGAGAAACAGACTAGCAGACTTCGTCCAATGTGGTATCCTCGTAACTTTTGTAGCGTAACTCGAAACTTGAATTAAATTTCTGCTCAAACGCTATTTACGTTACGCGACACGACACGAAGCTTTGCGACGCAACGCGATAATGTAGGCGTGTGCCAAATGTAATGTTTTGACGTGCCTCTTACTACCCCCTTTAGATATATTCAAGGATCTGAGCGTCTAGAGATCTGAGAGGATGTCTACCGTACTTGGGGATTATAGACGTGATCCTATTTTTGTTGTTATTATTTTACTAGCTTTGACGACTTTATCGTAAAACATTGAAATTACTGAAAATCGAGAGAAAATTTTCCCAATGCTTTAAAGTTTAAGTTGTGATGAAAATTCATATAGAGATAGTATAAAGTTTAAACTATCTCTATATGAATTTTCATCACAATCGGTTCAGTGGTTTGGCCGTGATAACGCCTCAAATAAACAGACAGAGTTACATTCGTATTTACAATGTTACTAGCTGCTCGCCCCGGCTTCGCACGGGTGGTAACTTAATAAAAAGTAGCCTATGTGTTATTCTGATGTATAAGCTATATTACTGTAAAGTTTAATTCTAATCCGTTCAGTAGTTTTGCGTGAAAGGTAACAAACACACACACACTCATAAACTTTCGCATTTATAATATTAGTAGGAAGTATAGATTATCGACATACCTTGGTGTAATTCAAACCATTTCAACCCTTAAGGATTACCACACTATACTAATAAACCAACCGTAAAGTTTGTTTAATACTTTTATACGGGCTTACATAATACGACGATTCCACGCATAAACGGATTACAATGTGATTATTGTACAAAAAGCTCTGACATTTAGGAATTATAATTATGTATATTGGGTTAGAGCGCTGGTTGTAGGCATTTTAACAATATTTTAATTTTCTAATAAACTGTTTATATTGAAAAAATTATTAAATCGACGATTTTTAAACAACATAGAATGGAGTATTTAGCTATCTCTTAAGCTAGCTATACATGTTGGCCCAACGTTGCCGAGCGAGGGCCAATACCAACGTGTAGACGGCATGTTTGCCTTGCCTTGCCATCGCTCGGTGTCGCTCGCCTAGCTGGCCGAGTGAATACAAGCGCCAACGTGTATAGAGGTCATTTGCAATGACTTGTCACCACTCGCGGTCGCTCGCGGCCTCTCGCCTCACTTCGGAGCCGTGTCGGTTTTTTTGCACAAATCAAAGGCGCTTGTCTACGCTCGGCCAATCTTGTCCACATGTTTGTCAGCCCGCCATTCAATTTAAATTAAATTTTATTACCCGCCATTAAATTTACAACTTTCTTCCGGTATACACTGACGTAATTAATAAACGTGCTCATCAAATAAATAGCAGCAGCTGCAACAACTTCTACGTCTATATTGTCCGAACCAAATAAACACCGGATAACCACGTAGGTAGTTCGAATGCACAACAAGAACTGACAGCACCCAACGTGTGGGCAGCTTCACTCGTCCAACTCATCCATTGGCCGCTTGCAATAGTTTGCGTAAACTTGCCGAACGTCTAGACGGTAGCACTTACCTTGCATCGATTTGCCTACGCTCGCGTTGGCCATAGCTCGGCCAACATGTATTGCAAGCTTTAGGTTATGCGATTATTTTTGCTCTGCTTCTGCTATCAAACCTTTTAAGCTAGCTATACATGTTGGCCCAACGTTGCCGAGCGAGGGCCAATACCAACGTGTAGACAGCATGTTTGCCTTGCCTTGCCATCGCTCGGTGTCGCTCGCCTAGCTGGCCGAGTGAATACAAGCGCCAACGTGTATAGAGGCCATTTGCAATGACTTGTCACCACTCGCGGTCGCTCGCGGCCACTCGCCTCACTTCGGAGCCGTGTCGGTTTTTTTGCACAAATCAAAGGCGCTTGTCTACGCTCGGCCAATCGTGTCCACATGTTTGTCAGCCCGCCATTACGCGTTTGGTGTCGGTCATTGCAATAGTTTGCGTAAACTTGCCGAACGTCTAGACGGTAGCACTTGCCTTGCATCGATTTGCCTACGCTCGCGTTGGCCATAGCTCGGCCAACATGTATAGCTAGCTTTAAAGTCACGCCTTTATGACTGCACTTTCGTTACTATTTTTACAATACCCCGGGATCCGCCCGCAGTCTCACTCGCCTACTTAGATAAAAAGTAGCCCTTTTTGCTATTTCCACAGGCTATGTAAATTCAAATTTTCATTCAATTCTGTTGTTTGTGCGTTATTGAGGCACAAACATCCTCACAACGTTTCGCATTAACATTTGGTATACAACTGAAGTTTAGAAAAATTAGATCAATAACACTAAATGTCAGACCTCTTCATACAGTAACCGCGAAGAGATTATTTTGACCCTAATACGAATACAAGAGTTATTAAATGTGTTATATTATGATGTGGAATTTTATAGTGTGAGTCCCAAAATGTTAATAGGATTATGTGATATTATCCAACTTAACAGCGTAGGACTCGGTGGGAACGGTGTGAAACGGCTATTTAAATTGTTTTGAATAGAGAAATGTCAAAAACATTATCTATATTATTACAGAGTACCTCGAGGTTTGCTCGGTATTTTATTGTCTAAAAACACGGATAAAATGAAATTTTCTAAAACAGGTCAAGTGTGTGTCGGGTAACGCGCAATGTAGGGTTTTGTAGTTGACACAGCTAACAACGTTATAATCAGTAGTTTTTTATGGTATTTGTACAAAAAAAAAATGAAACCTAGCTAGATCGACTTATCGGGGGGAATATGCAAGGAGTACTCAGAGGCACGTCAAAACATTACATTTGGCATTTCGACGTTTTGTAGGGTGTGTAGATCTAAAAATATTAAATCAATTAAAGAACCTACAAAGAAGTTTTTTTTTAATATATTTCAAAGCAAGCTTTTATAAATTCTATGGCTCTAAGTACTCGTCAAGACAATTCAAAATCGAGCTCTAGACATCGAGCATCAGACTAGCTCGCTAGTACCATAATTTTATATTGTCATTGGAGATTAATAGGTATGCAAAGTTTTATCTCAATCAGACTATTTACAGATTTCCGTTGAACAGCTCCTGACACCATCATCAGATTAGCTCGCTGTCACCATATTATTGCATTGCCACCAAAAATACATAAGTATGTCAAATTTCGGCTAAATCGGTTGAAGATAACTGCTTCAAACTTGAGTTGCAAGATCCCACCAACTGTATACTTCCTTATCATACCACATATTCGTATTATTAAAATCAACATTATCTTCTTCCTGTCGTTATCCCAATTAAGTGGGGTCGTCACAACACGTATTTTTCATCCATTTGCCTCTATCACCCGTCATCTTATCACTCACTCCTTTCTTACCCATGTCATCTTTCACACAGTAATGTTTTTAAATATGTATGTAAATAAAAATAACATTTTAATTTTCGTTACGTTTTATGTTGTCATATTTTTATGGTTTATTTGATGAAAATCTCCTCGGACTGATGACGTAATGAGGTAATTGTGTGTCAAAACATGAGGTTCATTTCGAGGGAAAGTTCGAAAGAGTTTGAGTCAAGGTAGAGTCGAGGTTACAACTAAGAATATGGAGATAAGTTAATTAAGTTAAGTTAAGTATATAAAAAAACATCGTTTAAGTTTTTCTGTTCTTCGTGGCAAGAAAATTAGCATTTTGTAAAAAAAAAGGTAGCAAATATAAGTATTTAAAATTTTGTGTCTGAACTGGACGATATATATTCTATAGCCAAATAGAACTTCATTATATATATTATTATTTATTAATAAATTAATATGGAAATTACTATACTTGTAAAATTATGACTAAACGGGAAATTACTCACCCAAAAATATATTGTATATATAAATTATATATTTTATACATATATTCTATATAATTATAAATATATATAATTTTTTTTACGTACTAGACGAACGTGTTAACACGTGTAAGTCGGTAATATAGTGTATAATAATAGGGTAAATCTATATTGAATCTTATTTCTAAAAGTGTGTATTTTGTGTTTAGTGTGTTTGGTTATAGTTTGTTATGTGTTTTTAGCAAGGGCTATGTTTCTAAACTAATAAAACTGTGTCTAAACATAGTGTATTTAAATACTGTCAACAATTTAAGTTTCAAACATACAACATTGAAACAGATACTTATAAAATAGGGGTAGTCATAGTTCGTCAAGTTTATTTTTTAAATCAAATTATATTGCTTAGTTTGGGGCTAAATGGCGATGTGTGTAACATCCATTTATTATTTTATTATTATTATTATTTAAGTAATTTATTCAGAAATATATGGGTGCACTCTACAAAATGTACGATAAAACTTCAATAGTTAAAAATTGTGTAGTATTTTTTTTTTATTGGAGAAATCACCTTATGGTTATAATTAATATAAGCAAATTAAATATACTATAAAAAATCTGTATATAATATAATTTCTTTTATTTTTTTACTTTTATCTAAAGTGTTGGATGTATAAAAATTAATATTCAAAAGCTTTCAATATCAACACTAAAAAGATTTTACAGTTTTTTGGAATGATAAAATCTTTTTAAATAAAAATACGGCTAATTACCACGTTTTTTTTTTCTTGTATTGCTGACGTTTCGAGACAATTCAGATGCTCTTCATCATGAGCAATAGTTTTAATTCTATGATAAAATCTACTGTGATAATTGAAACTTGACAAACTAAGCAACAAACATTGTTAATTCAACACACATTTTTAACCATTATAACATATAACATGTAATATCAAAATAACAACCATTCCCAAACATCGATCTACTTGCAACAATACAACAATCTTTTTTTTTTTCTAGGGCTTTTGTTGCTAAAAAACATTGAAAGTGACGACTGTTAGCAGGGATTCAAACAATTTATTTATCTTTTAAGTTTTTTTAGCAAAAAATAAATCGACAAAATTTTTGATTAATTAAATTTTAGTGCCTAAATCAAGGCATAAAATAAAATAAAAACACACTAACACCTCTGCTTAATTACGGCCGTCATTGTAAATCAACGCTTTTTAGCAACAAGCTTTATTACCAAAAACACCTGGAAAAAAATATAATTAGTGTTATCGTTAAAAAAGTTGGTAGGATTTTTTTATCTACTCCTATTCTTCGCTACTCCTACTAATTTACTTACGTAATTGCTCAGATAATTCGGGTTCCTTGAGAAACTTTACAACTTTATTAAGTTTTAATTATATTGACAAAGCATTGACGCAATGACTGACTTTAGCGCTTCTACACGAACAATTTTAATGTAATTAAAAGCAATTTTGCAACATCTGACGTGCAATTACTGTAAGCAATTTTAGACGTTTTTTAGATATTAATAGCTCGTGTACAAGCACTTTGATGCCAGTGATTGATTCAATCTAAAAAGATACACAATTATTTATAAACATCGATGTATAAAAACTGCTATCAATTTATAAGACTAGATGTTTTTCGCTTCCCAGTTATACCCCACCTGGTAGCCATATTTACACTCTACTGTCATAAAAAAGAATTTCCTAAAACTTGATACCCAATTTTTTCCCAAACTCCCACTCAATCTCCTACTTGACATACATCTATTCCGATTACCCCTACCCAATAGCTTAAATAACCTAAAACATTTTTAATCTTTTCAAAAAAGCCCCACTTATTAAATGGTTTTTATGGTTTAAAAGTTTAAATTAATCATTTCTATCAATCCTTTACCATCGTTTTGTGTTTTTGTAGTCTCTAAGATTATCAAGAGATTAAATTGGCAAAACATCCTACCAAATTCTAAATTATATATAAACCCATAAGAACTCTAAATATCTAAATATCTCCTTATAAATTTGATAACTCCTCACTCACTCCCATCTACACAGTCCTACCTCAAAACACCTACAAACATCATCAATCCCTATTAGTAGTAGTTATCAAAATAGTTATCAATCCTGATAGTAGAAGTTAGTTATCAAAAATAAACCTTATCTCCTACTCCTAATTATTCATACTTCTACTACTTACGGAAGGATGCTGCGGGTGGTCCTGCCCCTTGACATGTTGCAGCTGCTTGTTGGTCGCAGTCGGTGTGCGTTCGCCGGCAACTGCAGACGCGCCTGCAGCTGCGCCCGCACTGCTGCCAGCAGGCGACTTCGCTTGCGGTGAGCTGGTCGATGTCGTCCTATAAAATAAAATTATTATTGTTAACATTTCACACGGCTCCATCTTGCCCAAAGTAAGCACAGTTTATACTATGGGAACCAAATGACTGATTGAATACTTTTACAATGTGTCCCTAGCTTTTGGACAAATATTAATAGAAAGGTACAAATTCATTAAGATTTTTTGAGTAATGTGCAAATATTAGAATAAATAATTAAGTATTTACTAAAAAATCTAAGATTTTGATATTAAACGCTTTGAAGCCGCCTATATTTACGCGGTATTGATAACTAATATTCATGTTGTGTTATGTACATTGTATCTTATGTGTCAAACATTTGGTCATTGTCAATGATTGAAACAGTGTATAACTGTTTGTAGAGGTATAATTGGGACTAAATTTGTTAGAGAATATTAAATAAATTTTATTCTAATTACAACAAAATTAAATGTAATTCTACAGCATTTCTGTGAAGTAGCCGGTTACGGGCTTTTCATTATTTGTCAAGAGCACAATGAGTTGTATACTATGAGTTGAATACATACATAATAAGACACAAACACAGAACAAACATCTAAGTTCATCACATTAATGTTTGTACTTGGTAGGATTCGAACCACCACCTACAGCGTAGAAGGCAGAGTTACGAACTGAGCTGTGAGGTCAGTCAAATGAAAAATTAATAAAAAATATACTTACTCGAGTTGTGCTCTGAATTTCGTAGAAGAAGGCAGGACATGAAACAAAGAAATCAACAAGTTAGAATCCAACAAGATTATTATATACTAGCTGACCCGTGCCCGCTTCGCTTGGGGACAGATAGTTTCACATCTGGTATTCCAATCTTCAAAATAAATTATAGCCTATATGTTGCCGAGAACTAATAGCTACATAATAAAAAAAGTTTCATATAAATCCGTCCAGTACTTTTTGCATGAAAGCCGGACAACAGACAGACAGACAGGCAGACAAAAAAAAAACAAAATATGTTTTTTTGGCTTGTGTTACTTGTATAAAGGCCCCTAGGAGTATTTTCTTAGTTTTTATTCAATGTACAGAATTGAACTCTTCTACAGTTTTATTATACGTATTGGCATAGTTGTGCTTTGCCATTGATCTGAAGATTCGAATCCCGGCCGTGTTCCAGTGAATTTTATTTATCCATTACAAACAAAAATTCAATTAATAAAAATAATTAAATAGGATCACGACTGATCCTATTTAATTATTTTTATTTATCTAACTTTTTTTTATCTAATGAAATAGGAATCTCCAAGTACGGTAGACATATTCTCTGATCTTCAAGCGCTCAGATTCTTGAAGATGTATAAAGGGGTTAGTCAGAGGCACGTCCACATTGCCACATGTCCTCAGTTTGTAATAGTTAGCACTCAACACGTCACAGGTTGCAAACCCGTTGTCGCTTATATGAATTCAAACTCTCCTAGCGATGTTTTCCTTATTATCATTTTTAGCTCTTAATAAATAAAAATAAATAAGATCATGACTGTAATCCCTAAGTACGGTAGACATACTCTCAGATCTAAAAACGCTTTGATCCTATTAATAATTAGTAGTGTAGATTATTATCTATCTGATATATAAAATTCTCGTGTCACAGTGTTAGTAACCAAACTCCTCCTGACTGATATTTTTTATTTATATATTTTTTGTGTATATTTGGTAGGTATGATAATAGGTTTTAGGTTAATAGGTTTATTTTTTGCACATGAAACATATTTTTATTATAGATTGTATAAAAATAAAATATGTTCAAATAAAATACACATTTTAGTCCTTAATTTTCACTCTTCTACCTAGAACCCCTATTTTTTATAGCAATACTAGCGACCCGCCCTGGCTTCGCACGGGTAGCATGTTATTATACATATAAACCTTCCTCCTGAATCACTCTATCTATTAAAAAAAACCGCATCAAAATCCGTTGTGTAGTTTTAAAGATATAAGCAAACATACATACATACATACATACAGACGCGGGAAGCGGAAAGCGACTTTGCTTTATACTATGTAGTGATTATCTGTGTGACTATTTAAATTTGACAGGAAAACATCTGTCGGGACAGCTAGTTAAGTAGATCACGTCTCAAAAGAACCAGTGCGGCGAAAAACTCTTATAAAAGGCCGGAGATAAGGTAAGTGAGGTTGGGTTCTAACACAGCGACTTTTCTTTTGTGCTTACAAATGTACAAACCACATTTTGTACGGACACAAAATGTCCGGTTTCTTTATAGCAACTGTCCCGGGCGGTCATATTTCGTTAAGCTTACGTTCGAATTTATTTCACGGCATTTTTCCGGACATTTTGTCTTTTCGAGTGGAGCTCTTTACTCATAGTCGAGTCACAATAAATTTTCTGTTGAAATATTTTTACCAAACAAGCTTTTATAAAATCTTCGGTACCTGGATGACCGCTCGGTATTTCATTGCCTGAAACACGGATAAAACGACGTTTTCTAAAAATGAAACTTAGCTAGATCGATTTATCGCCCTCGAAACCATCTGCATACTAAATTTCATGAAAATTGTTGAAGCTGTTTCCGAGATTCAGATTGATTACCTATATTTAACAAGGATTTCTCGGTAAAGGGTATTAGATAGAGATTTATAGATTAGATAATAAAATCTAGAGATCGCTATACCTGTCACATAATATTACATTGCCATCGGAACTTGACAGGTATGCAAAGTTTTTATTAATCGAACTATTTACTAACCAGGAGTTCTGTTGTGAGTGTCCGTTGGACAGTTTCAGTCCATCATCAGATCAGCTCGCTGTCACCATAAAATTGTATTGAAGTTACACTTGTAACACGCATATAAAACCTTATCATAACGCTTATTTTTAAATCTATCGTGATGAGTAGATGTAACTTTAGATTTATAGACTATGGCTATTGTAACAACGTTATAACGTCGGGAAAAAAAATAAGGTAATATGTGAAATGTTTGGTTTTTTGTATGGGCTGAGTCTACCCGGATAAGACGGAAAAAGTAATAAAACTACATTATCTTGAAAACCATCAAACTTAAAAAGAAACTGTCTATAATTTACTTAGCTAGTATGATTATCTAACGAATTATTATAAAAATAAACTGTTTTTGAAGAGCCAACTATGAAAAATAAATCTATCGAGAAAAGTTTCACCAATCCTGTTTCTGTCTATAATTTATCTAGATTATATCCATAAGTTATCTTTGTCATAAAAAACAAAGCGGTTATTGAGAAAAAATGATTCCGCATTCATCAAAAACATTTATTACTCGTCTTAAGGTAATTACGTGATAAAGACACAAATCTACAGTTATGTTTATTAGCTTATTTCACTGACGTTTGTCCTATATGGGAATTTAATCGCAAACCTACAGAGCAGAAGGCCACAGAACTGTGAGGCAATGAACAATATATTTTTTTTATCCAATCGTTTTCGCTTCCAATTTTAACCCAACAATGCGATCGTATCGGTTAACAGCGAATTCTGAAACTCGTTAAATATTTATTTCGAAAGCGAAACAAGCAAATATTCCTGATAATATCTGCTGTGGTTTTGACATTAGGCCCGGTATACACCGGAGAAGCAGGAAAGTAGTACCTAGTACAGTTGTTCTATCACGAAGGCGGGTGAGCACTACCTGTATTTCGATATTAACCGAATTTTAGGATCTCTTTCAGAGGAGAGACCTTGGGAGTCGTTTTAATACACCACTGTATAGAATCCTATCTAATCCTAATAATATTATAAATGCGAAAGTTTGTGAGTTTGTATGTATGTTTGTTCCTCAATCAGGCCTAAACGATAAAACGGATTAAGTTGAAATTTGCTGTAGATGTAGATATAAAGCCCGAATAAATAATAGACTATTTTAAAATATGGATAACATCCCCAAAACGATAAAAAAGGGAGGATTTTTGTATAGATCTGACATCACAAACTAAATACATTCAGTCTTTTCTATTCGATGATTGAATTTTGACAAGACAATGTCTGTCATGGGTCGGCTAGTAATATTATATATGTAAAAGTTTGTGATGTTTGTTCTGTTGTCTGCTATGTTTGTTCCCTAATCAAAAATAACCGACAAAACGGATTAATATGAAATTTGCTGTAGTATGTAGATAAAACATCAGAATAAATAATGAAACTTATAATCCGAAAAACAACCCCTTTAAGATAAAAAAGCGCAAAAAGGATTATTTGTACACATTATTACAACAACGGGAAATTACTCACGTAAATGATAAATTGTCAAAACATTGTCGGTGTCCTCATTGGCAATTTATCATTTACGTGAGTAATTTCCCTTTGTTGTAATAATGAGTAGTACAACTCACGAAAGTTTTGAAAGTGAAATGGATTATTTGTAGTTTCCTGAAAGTGTTTGTTTTTATGCGACTATTGAAATTTGGGCAGGATAAAGTCTGTCACGGGTCGGCTAGTAATTAATAAATATAAATATTGGTGTAAATAAAACACATCGTCATTCCCAAATTAAGCAAAGATTGTGCTATGAGAACTAGATAACCGATAGAATATTATTATACTTTTTTTTTGTAAATACATACGTGTATATAATACATAATGTATGTAAATTCTTTCGCCGCGCAATTCTTAGCTTACAAATACTTAGGTTTATTTCTCAATTAAAAGTATAGTCGAAACAAGGGTCAATAAAGATTTAAACGACAACGAATCCTACAAAATAATTAAATCAAATATGACGAACCAGACTAGGGATCCCGATCAAATTAGTCCAATATTTGCCAACTCTTTGTAATAAATACCTTTGACAATATTTGCTACCTATATAAAATGAGCTATTCAATTTATAACTGGGCTATTGAAAATTCCTTGTAGAGATCCTCCTAACCTACAATCCTAAAAATATTATAAATGCGAAAGTTTATGAGGATGTTTGTATGTTTGAAAATCAATGGCAGAGCGGATTAAGATGAAATTTGTATGGGCTGAGTCTACCTGGATAAGACGGAAAAGGTGATCTTGAAAACCATCAAACTTAAAAAGGAACTGTGTTCCACCTATGTAGCATGATGATGAGCATTTGAATTGTCTCGAAACGTCAGCAATACTAGAAAAAACGTGGTAATTAGCCGTATTTCAATTTAAAATTATTAACAGGTTTAATTTATTAGTCGTCTTAAGTTATATTTTATTTTGTTATTTAAGTTAACTTACAAGAAATAAAACGCTCTTTAAATTTTTTTTTATTTATTAGTATAGATAGTGGGTCCTGGGTTTTATAAAGCATTTCCAACGTTCACAGATCTGACGAGATGGGACAGTTTGGACAGAACCCTCATCAGTGATTTCAGGCATCATCGAATAGCCAACCAAGTTCGGAGATGTCAAAACACTTCTTTTTAGTTTTAATTAATTTACCTACTAGCTGTCCCGACAGATGTTTACTGTCAAAGTTCAATAATCTCACTTTTAGTTTTGATTTTTACAGTTTTAGGGTAGATTTATATTAGACCGGGCCTTGCCCGGGGCGTGCCGTGTAGGCCCGGACGAGGCACGGATTTAAAACTTTGCATACATTTTGTATGAAGCAGTTTATATTAAACAGTGTTCTCTTCAAATCCTTGTTCCGTCCAGACCCGTCTACTATCTAAATGCTTCGGCCAGGCCCGGAAAGTGCTTTTTCCTGTGGGATTATTGAAATTTGTCAGGACAACGTCTGTTGGGACAGCTATAAAAATGAAGGTTTGTCTGTATTTCCTTTATAGAATCGTAGAATCGAGTCGGTGGAGTAGCAACGTGCGCAGGGTACAGCTAGTAATAAATAAATGAATGCGAATAAAAGTTCACACTTTCGATCTAAAACGCCCGTCCACGTTTTATACCCGAAAAATATTGTCCCCTGATTCAAAAGTTATATAGAAAGTTCCCTTGTAAAGTTTTAAGCTACCACAGATCACGCAACAGTTTGTATATCAATCTAAAGTGTTATTACCTAAGTAGAAAACAGATTTCACGCTTCAGTCCCGATCCGAAGGTAAACAAGATTTACTGTGGTGTCTACAGGGCCGGATTTAGATGGGGCCCTGGGGCATCAAAAAAGTGGAAGCGTTTATTAAATGAAACACGGTTTGTACTAGTTCGAAAGCTTGTGGATTCAAAACAAATTGTGTTAGATTGAAGCATAATTATACATGTCGTGACACATTTTTTTATGTCTAATTAACAAAAATACTTTCTAAATAGATTAAATGATTTTTTCATTCAAGTGTTCAACAAATGGTTTTTCATTTCTTAATATTGATTAATTATCTTTAGAAGAATACTTCTGTGTACTCTGCTCGTTTGTTTTCTCGGCCATATTGTAGGAGCTTATGGATGAATAATGTTACAATGAACAAGTAATCAAATTAAAAAAGAGAAAAATACTTTTTATATAAAAAGGAAAGCTGATTATGTGCCAAAACGTTTTTTTAATATTATTATTGAAGGAGCCTTTTACTTATGTAAGCCTGGAGGCTGCCCCGGTTGTCCTCCTAAGTACAACCCTGCGTATTTCAGGGTATATCCTTATACTGGGTATCCGTGTTATCCCGGTTGGTAACACCTCGTTTTTCGATTGGAAGATCTTACACAGTCAAATCTCAATTGTAGAAAATTAATTTAGTAAAACTAGAAACACGTGCTTAAAACTGTGAACTAGTTTAGATATAGAGGTAAATGTATGCGCGGCCGCCATCCAATCATAGCTGCACTCAAATGCCGCGCTATGTTTAATCACACCTATAGTAAGGTATGATGTCAATTGTCAAAAGTGATGTCGGTCGTTCCATCTTTTTAAATATTGTAGGAAACGATGTGACGTTTGTCCCGATATATCGTTTGTCGTTTTGAAGAGTAGACCCTCAGATTCGAACATCTATTGTAAAGTTGCCTAGAGTTATGTAATAATTCACGAAGTTAAGTGTAGTCTGAAAGCTAAGTTTCTAGCTACCTAATAGTTAATTATTAGAAGAAAAGCCGTGATAATAAGGTTTCAGAACTTGTGTGATTAAGTCTTTTATTCGTAAAATCACTACATAGTATACAGCAAAGTCTGTATGTATGTTTGCTTATATCATTAAAACTACACAACGGATTTTGATGCGGTTTTTTTTAATAGATAGAGTGATTCAGGAGGAAGGTTTATATGTATAATAACATGCTTAATGTATTAGAGAACCACTGATAATTTTAAGATTTCAAATCAGCGCGACTTTTTTTTTAAATTTTAAATGCTGTTAGAGTTATATACAACGAGTATACAAAGACATTCTGTAATATATTTTGGTATCAGCTTTGCACCCGTGCGAAGCCGGGGCGGGTCGCTAGTCACTACATAGTATAAAGCAAAGTCGCTTTCCGCTTCCCGCGTATGTATGTATGTTTGCTTATATCTTTAAAACTACACAACGGATTTTGATGCGGTTTTTTTTAATAGATAGAGTGATTCAGGAGGAAGGTTTATATGTATAATAACATGCTACCCGTGCGAAGCCGGGGCGGGTCGCTAGTGTATTATATAATTGTAATCGTAATTAAATACTAGCCGACCTACAGACGTTGTCGTGTCAAATTTCAATAATCGAATAGTTTAGATTAAATGTTTTTAGTCTGTGATGTCAGATTTGTTGTACACCATCTGTACCAAAATTATCCCTTTTGCGTTTTTTTGTAATTTTGAGGGTGTTTTTCATATTTTAAAGTAGTCTACGTTTTATTTTTGTCGTTTAGGCCTGATTGAGGTACAAACATAACTACAAACTCACAAACTTTCACATTTATAATATTACTAGAATTTATAAGCACATTTTGAGCAAGTGTTTTAATGCGCATATTAATTTTTTGAACAGAAAAATCCATTGATAATAAGCACGTGTACATTCGAGTAGAAAGATTTTAAAGTTTGTAATAGCTTAAATTTTTGCGAATTTCAGAGCGCAATCACCCAGATATAAATTATTAACAGAACTTTGCCGTTATTTACTGGCCTTGATTCTAACTTGGACCCTTAAGGGGGAGTCTATACATCAACAACACGATAGAAGAGAATGCTCTGAATTGAATAGGATGTTAGGAATTAAGGCGCTCCCAGTCGACGATTGTTTTTGTTCGAAACGAAAAAAGAAATACTTGTGAACAAGCCACATCTCCTATTTTATAATGTATAGTATATGTGAATAAAGATGTACCCATCTTTAATCACTTCGATAAATAATCCTACCGACCGCTGCAATGACGACAAACACACGTCGGAGCGTGGTCCGCCTTAGCTTTTCGAATAAATTAATGATATAAATTATGTTTAATTACTTATCAAAAATCTATTCTAATAGAAATCTAGATCTACATATTACCTATCTTTAACAATAAATCACAAGTTGATTTTAATAGTAGGTATATAAAATATTTCGATCATAAATTCTAAAACGTATCATTTTGAAATTATATCTTTATCGTGAAAAGTTTTTGCTATTATGTTTTCAGCTTAATAGAAATCTAGGTAGGAACCTGAAGTAATATACTTATAAAAATAGGAGATGTGGCTTGTTCAGAAGTATTTCTTTTTTCGTTTCGAAAAAGAGCAATCAGTGACTGGGAGCCTCTTAAGGTGATATGTGAAATGTTTGGTTTTTTGTATGGGCTGAGTCTACCTGGATAAGACGGAAAAATTTACGGACGGAATTTTTATTTGTAAGCCAATACTTCAGACTTGGTCCCATTACCACCAAGTCAAAATCTGATGATGGGATCCCAGGGAAATCGAGAGAAACCTTCAAAATTTATGGGCATTGATAGTGGTTTCCAACTATAGAATTTGGCCTTCTTTCATTGGCATACACCGAGTGCCGTACACATAGACCGGGGTAGGGCTCCTAGATCTCGCGGAGGTTAAAAGCCTACAATTTTTAATTATAAATAAATAATAAATAAATATTGGCGGACTTTACACACAACGCCATCTAGCCCCAAACTAAGCAAAGCTTGTACTATGGGTACCCAATAACTAGTAGAATACTTATATACTTTTTTTTTTGTAAATACATACTTATTATACATAGTAACACTCAGACACAGAACAAACATCTATGTTCATCACGCAAATATTTACCCTGGGTGGGGATTGAACCCACAACCTACAGCGTAGAAGGCAGAGTTACTACCAACTGAGCTGTGAGGCCTGTCCTGAATTATAACGTAATTATTTATGCTCCTTTTCGTAAATGCTTTGTAAAAGATGCAAAATAACATCCCCCACATTCCACTTTTAATCATTTTTAAACTCGTAAATGCTAACATGATCATGAATGAACATGAATTTATTATTTTACCAGCATTATCTATCTAAAAAATACTCATCCAATTTGAGCACCTATGTATATTTTAGGTAGATAATATTTATGTATGTAACTTTATGTTTATTTTGGTAAGATTGTGTATAATTTTCAACAGACGACGAAATTCGATTCGACGAAGTTCTCAATTCGATTCGTGTACTTTTTAGTTTTTGTATGACTGCGCATATATTTTTACCTGGTTATCCGAATATGATGTTTTTAGGGTTCCGTATCCAAAGGGTAAAAACGGGACCCTATTACCAAGACTTCGCTGTCCGTCTGTCTATCACAGGGCTGTATCTCATGAACCGTGATAGCTAGACAGTTGAAATTTTCACAGATTATGTATTTCGGTTGCTGCCACATACTACTACAACAAATACTAAAAACAGAATAAAATAAATATTTAAGGGGGGCTCCCATACAACAAACGTGATTTTTTATAGATAATGAAACCTTTGCCGTTTTTATAGATAATGAAACTCATCGTGCGCGTGTCCGACTCGCACTTGGCCGGTTTTTTTTGTATTGTGTAGAGTTAGAGGGTAGTCGAAAGTTGGTCCCATTTAAATTGTATTTATGTAGGATTAACAATTTCTTCATAAAACTTGAAAAGAACATGAAAAAAACTTGAAAACTGGTCAAAATACTTTCGGTCTGTTTTCTTTTTAGTTTTAAAAACGTTATTATGTAGACACTATTTATGTTTGTAAATTTATGTATTTTTTGTAAAGATTGTGTATAATTTTTAAATTTTAAGAGTTCAATAAATTTCTATATTTTCGACGTTATATTTTTGAGTAATTATGCTGAAAAATACGTCTGAACTTCAAAGTCAAAGTCTAAAGGTATTTATTTCAATAAAATCACAAGGATCACTATGAAACATCTTAGGAGCAAGGTGAAGCTACGCCTGTTCCTCGCGACCATTGTTTAGAAGCCAACAAAAACGGCTTGGGGTCTATCATTTTCTTCAATGATCCTTTTCTTAATGCTATGTATAGCTCCAGTGTGGTGCCGATCGAACAAGGTGAAGGCTCAAACAAGACAAATAAAGATACTAAACATACTTAACAACTTTGCTTAGTTTGGGGCTAGATGGCGCTGTGTGATAATGTCCGCCAATATTTATTTATTTAGTTACAATAATACAAAAATGAATTAGAGAGCTTCAGCAAAAGTTCTAAAAGCAGCACACTGACTGTCTATGGCGATTTATCTTTAGTCGCGTCAGTTAGAACGTAGCTTTAACGTGATTCATTAGTCACTTCAAGTTTGTAAACTACCCTTAATTAGTCAACTTTAGATTACAGTAGGTCGCATAGGCCTAGTGGTTAACTATGACGGTGTTTTTAGGCCGCCTTAGGCCTCCGTCATAGTATCACGACTGGTTTAGTTAGTAAGTTTACAACCAACAATCCGTTGGTATGTCTGGTGACTTTATGTCTTTGCGGTTCTTTGTCATCATCCCGTTGGGAGATAGTCAGAGACATGTCCTAAATAGCTAGAGCTGCTTATTTCTCTTGAGCACGTAGCGTCGAACTTATGTCATTATTTATTTTGTCAAGTTATGTCATTACAGAATTAAACTACTTTTTGCTTGTTTTATTTATAAAAACAAGCTTTTGTAAAATCATTCCAACCATCGAGCATCAACACTGTCACATAATATGGCGGAACTTGACAGGTAATGCAAAGTTTTAACACAATCGAACTATTTAGTATTTACTAAGGAGTTTCATTGTCCGAGTTTCCGTAACACATCCGACTCCATCATCAGATCAGCTCGCTGTCACCATATCATTGTATTGTCAGCAAAGTTACATAGTTATGTCAAATTACAGGTAAATCCGTTGGTTAAAAATTCAATTGCAAAGTTATACAAACTGACACGCTTCCCGCTTCCCGCGTCTGTATGCATGCTTATATCTTTAAAACTACACAACGGATTTTGATGCGGTTTTTTTTAATAGATAGAATGATTCAGGAGGAAGGTTTATATGTATTAAACCCGTGCGAAGCCGGGGCGGGTCGCTAGTGCTAAATAAAAGCTTGTAAAACATATCTTTGTCTTATTTATAGCTTTTAGAAGCTGAGTATTTAAAATAAAGAGAATAAAGAAAGCGAACAATGGCTATTGTAAGCGACAAGCCAACTAGCACATTACCTAGACCAGACAGGCAGACAATACACCATTGTGTCTAGATGGGTAAGGATATTACACTTCGATACATACTGGAATGTTCCATTAGATAAAAATAAATATTGATGGACATTTCATTATATACCACGTTCCATAATCCTATCCTAATAATATTATAAATGCGAAAGTTTCCTCAATCAGGCCTAAACGACAAAACGAATTAAGTTGAATTTTGCTGTAGATGTAGATATAATGCCCGAATAAATAATAAACTACTTTAAAATATGAAAAACATCCCAAAAACGATTAAATAACGTAAAAGGGATGATTTTAGTATAGATGACGCTGGTGTACAAAAATCTGACATCACAGACTAAATACATTCAGTCTTTTCTATTCGACTATTGAAATTTGACAGGACAACGTCTGTCACGGGTCGGCTAGTCATACATAATTATATTGTCATTGGAATTTGACAGGTATGAAACATTTTTACTGAATCGAACTATTTATTAAGTTGCGAGTGTGCGTTGAACAGCTCCTGAATCCATTGTCAGATCAGCTCGCTGTCACCATATTATATTATTGTGGCCATATATTTATACCAATAAAAACTATTTAACGATACGTATGGAATGCTTACTACTGATAATTAAAGGCATGTATCAAATACTAGCTGACCCGTGCCCGCTTCGCTGTGCGTAAGACATTTCTAGTACCATCGTTGACTTTTTTGTAGACGTTTTTAAGGTGTACAATACTGTAGTACATTATTTTGATATATCTCGTGGGGTTCAGCCAGCATTTGCAATGCAAGCGCAAAAAAATGTGTTTATTTACGACATCACATTAGAAACCTCTAAAATTATCAGTGTTTCTCTACTATATTATGCATGTATTATACATATAAACCTTCCTCTTGAATCACTCTGTTTATTAAAAAAAACCGCATTAAAATCCGTTGTGTAGTTTTAAAGATATAAGCAAACATACATACAGACATACAGACGCGGGAAGCGGAAAGAGACTTTGCTTTATACTATGTAGTGATGATAATGATTGGACGTACCTCTGACTACCATTAGACATCTTTAAGCATCAGGGCGCCTGGAGACTTGAAGATGTCTAACTTGGGGATTAAGGCGGCTGTTAAATTTATGACAGCTCGCATTTTTTGTACTCGGTCGTATTCTGTGGCCGCACACTACGAATAGTGCAAACGCACACATTGAAGCTACTTCACACTTCATTTACCAAGACTAAATAACTAGTCTTGATACTTGAAAATATTTGGTGCAATAGGTATGTCATATTTGTATAGGTAGTTAGGTAGGTATGTACTTAATAATTTTATAGGTTGCACTTGACAAAAAGAAAATAAATATAGAAAAAAATAATATATATTATAAGACAGGTTACAAATCGTAAAGTGCTACTACACAGTTACTAATATTTGACTGTGCAAAAAATATTTGTTAGGTACCTACTAATAAAATACATTATGACAAAACGGTAAGTATCGTTTTTTTACAAGCTCTTATTTAACTTGCAGTTTATGTACATATTTATGTATGTATGTTTGATAAGGTGGAATCTTGCAACTTAATTTTAAGCAGTTATCCCCAATCGATTGAGCTGAAATTTTGCATACATAATATGGTGACAGCGAGTTGATCTGATGATGGAGTCAGGAGCTGTTCAACGGAACCCTTCACTAAATAGTCGAATTGAGGCAAAACTTTGCATACCTATCAATCTCAATGACAATGTAAAATTATGGTACTAGCAAGCTGGTCTGATGATGGAGGTCGGATGTAGCCATCGGAACTCCTCAACTACACAACATAACCACGTCGCGTTTGGGCTCGTTATTTTTATCTTGACGAGAACTAGAGCACTAGACATTACAAAAGCTTGATTTAAAAAATATATTTTTAATAAAAAACTTATTGTCATCTAAAATCGATGACGGCACCGTCAACGTTTCGAGTACCACTCACAGAAAGTTTTGAAAGTGAAATACTGATAAAATATGTAGGTATGCTTTTGAATATTGTGTGCGAGCTATGATCTCGAAGATCCATAGACCGCGCGTAGCGAGGGTCAACAAGTTCTGGAATTAAACAGTTATTGTAAAACTTTACTAAATAACCCTCCATAATATTTTCTTTCCAGAAAAATCAAATATGAATTTGTAAAAAGAGATGACCAGCTCTTTTTAAAAATTCATATTTTCCATTGTATTTGTACTAAATGACATCACAAACCTGCAATACTTTTTAAGACCTATCCAAAGACATGGAGAGTATGCGAGAAAAAAAAACATCTGAAAATATGTATTTATTTCTACCACATTGTCGGCGTGACTAATGTATATGCATGCCAAATTACAGCTTTCTAGTACTAAGAGTATCTGAGCTAAGCTGCGGACGAATGGACGAAAATGGCAAAACTATAAGGGTTTTTTGTAAACTACGAAACACTAAAGAGCACTTTCAGTATTTCGAATTAAACAATTTTTCAGGACACTTTATTATTTTTTTAATATTTAATTATTTGCATCATGTACAACTTAAGTATATGCCATCAAAAACAACTTGTAAAAATAAAAATAAAAAGCCAATTCTCGCAACGCAGCTCAGTTTCTTTTTTTGTCTTTTTTTTGTTGGAACTATGCTCGTGTGTAGTAAACTTAACTTGTGAGATATTGTATAAGTAGCCTAAGATGACCAGAGATAATCTGTCGATGTCAGTCTCTCTTCCCTGTTCACTTGTTACGGTTGGCCGTGTTCTATATCTCTACAATAAAGAATCCATATATATCACCCAGATCGTGTATAATTTAACCAAAAACCCATCAGTTCTTCTATCGTAAAAAGTTGTGAGATTTCAATGTCTGTCTGTCTGTCTAAAAAATGGCCTGAACTGCTTCGAGAAAAGGATGGTACGACTGTGCCGCTTTTTTGCTTGACTTGGCGGGGGCACTACCGTGCCCCCAGATAAACCTTGCTTTGATAGTAACAAATACCGACCTTTTTAGAAGGTTCAACATTTTTGGTTCAATGCGTATCGTATCATTCGTCAGTCATTCATCAGTCGTCAAAATTGATTAATGCTAGATTTGTTGCACACCAGCACTCGGAGTCTTTTTATAGTTTTGAGGATGTTTTTTAATTAAAAATAGCCTATTTATAAGCTAGAGGTATATTTACATCGACAGCAAATTTCAATTTCATCCGTTTAGTCGTTTAGGTCTGATTGAGGTACAAACATCCAAACATACTTAACATCCGCACAAACTTTTAGATTTATAATATTAAAGGTAGATAAATAATAATTATAAATTATATTCATAATCTGAAATTTATGTAATTTTTCTAAATCCAATTATAGATAAAGTATCATTTTTTTCCATCCATGTATAAAAAAACACGCTTGGTAATATAGGGTAGATCGGGTCAAAATGAATACAGGTAAGGATCATGGTACCTTAGAACTTTCATTTCAAAACAGAAATGTATCAAATCAACATTTATATTTATTTAATAGGACTAATTAGGGACACTTCAAAAACCACAGCAAAAGACGTTGTCCAGAAAGTATTATCACTAAAATGGAAATAGGCCGGGCTCATCCAAAGATTACAAAATGAGAGGTGATCTAAAACAATTATGAATTGGGACCCAATACATAAAAAACGAAGAAGAGGAAGGCCTGCTATGCGATGGAATGATGACATCGTGAAAGTAGCAGGCAAAACATGGAGCAGAGCCGCTAGAGATCGGGAAAAAAGGATAGAGCTGGAGGAGGCTTTTACCGCTGAAAGCGGTCCTTACACATAATTTTATATACCTATGCATAGATACATATTTAAGTTAATTTTATATTGTGCAAGGAAATAAAAGCTTTTATTATTTATTATTAATTAGGGACACAACCAGGTTCACATTTTCCTGAAATTTAATATTTTTATTAAAATAACAATCAAATACGAAACATCGGCTTATTTCGATTTTGCTCCGACGCGACGTATGCAAAAAGGTAAAACCGTATACTATTATCATATTGTTTCGAAACCAAACTCGATGAAACGCATCTTCTACAAAAAAAAACCATCCAACTGTTTCAACAAATCATGCATTGTACCTAACCTTCATCTGTGTGGCTTGCACTAAATTCTTCAAGGCAATATATTATACAAATGTTATCATTAGTTTTGCATGTCCAGTATTTTACCCCGGTATTCCATTATGTAAGACCTCCTCTAAATTCGAAGAAAAATGTGACGTGGACGTGCTTCCCCGAGCGCGTCTGAGCGCTAACTGACGTGCCGACTTGAGGTGAATGTGAGTTTTGTATGGAAAAAATGTATGGAGAAGTTTTATTGCATTTTATATTGTTCATAAATGAAAAAGTAAATTATTTGAAAACAAGATAATGCCACGCGGTATAGAGAAATATAAAATCTACAGTTTCGTATTATTTTCAAATAAAAATATGCTGTGGGTCTAAAGATATTGGTACCTAACCAGACCCCATTTTTCGACATTTTCAGCGGTTCTTGCGACGGTAAAAACGTATTTTTTTGAAAATATTGTATAGAACTGGCCAGTTTTTATTATCTACTATTAAAGATGAATATATTATTAGTAATTTTGTATCATTATATCCTCACAATTGTGATTCCTGGTTTTTAAATCGGTACCTGAAAATCATTGAAATACGTGTGTAACTGTGAGCCGGGCCTTAAGATCCTATTTCTTTCTATTTTCTTTGGTAAATTATTTTTATGTCCGCAAAAAATCCAAACTGATATTTATGCAAAAAGTTGTTTAATTTAAGTTTCGCGAATTACATTCTCCTTGTCGACATTAAGGACAATAAGGTTTTATAATAAGGAAGCTAGTCCTTAAGGTGATATGTGAAATGATTGGTTTTTTTTGTATGGGCTGAGTCTACCCGGATAAGACGGAAAAGGAACTTAAAAAGAAACTGTCTATAATTTACTTAGTTAGTATTATTATTAATTATCTAACGAATTATATAAAAATGAACTGTTTAGCTGTTTATAGTTTTGATTAAAAACAAAACTAGTGTTTTTTCGAGAAATGTTTCACCAATCGTGTTTCTGTCTATGATTTATCTAGATTATATCCTTATTGTTATCTTTATCATAAAACAAAACTGTATGTTTTACGGTTTTTGAGAAAAAACTATTCAGTATTCATCAAAAAACTTTTGATTGAGCGAGTGTCTGACGATAAATGGGTCCTAAAAACCACTTGGTCTGTCACGACAGTTAGTAGCTCTATTGATTATTATACCTCGGAAGGTTCAATGTAAATTTTAAGGTTCCGCGACCATCTTATGATAAAATATAAGGGGTGTCATGAATCTATTATTATAAAAAGAGCCCACCCCTTTATGAATATAATGTATTCATGGATGAAATGAAAATATTCAAAGTTTATATGAAAGGGTTAACTTATACTAGTGTTTTTGCTTGTCATGTAAAAATGGCTTTAGTACACTAGACTAGAGCTAGATGGCGCTGTGTGAATGTACAACAATTTTATATTTATTTATGACTAGTTTTTATCAGGTACCACGTAGGCAAAGCCGCGGTCGGAAGCTAGTTTTAATAAAAGCTTGTTTAACGAAGAAGATAATTTCAAACCTAATAAATATTACCAAAAATGAAACCATCCTTTATTGAGAGTTCGTGTATGTAATGCAATTAGTGAAATTGACTTTCGACTAGGGTAAGATATCCGTCTTTAATATACGGCAGAAATATAGCCGGACTTTTCATTCCCGGGGTGACAAAACCGGGTTGGTAAAACATAAGCCAAATTCTCTTCACAACATATTTGTCAACAGGTTGTGCCACATTTTGTGACCCCCACATTAAGTAGAAAAAGAGAGGAAAATGATGACTTTACAAGTTAAAATTTTTGAAATGAAAAATGATATAAAGTTTATTTTGACACAACATAAACAGAAGACACAAATTTTTTGGTGGTTACCTAAGTACTTACCTCCTTGCAAATAAAAAAATAAGATCTTAAAATTATTATCCTCAAGTCTTTGTTTGTTGTTTTAATTTTAATTTAGAAAATTTTACACCTTATTGATTGTGTGATAGGGTCACGACTGTAATTCCCAAGTACGGTAGACATTCTCTCAGATCTCCAAGCGCCTAGATCATTGAAGTTGTCTAAAGGGTTTAGTCAGAGGCATGTCAAAACATTACATTTGGCACATGTCCACATTTTGCAGTAGCATTCCGATATCGTTCGGCTCAGAATCTTAATAAAATATTACGGCTTTTTACCGACTCTAAATTAGCACCCAACTCTGTCGCAGTAAATTTCGCCACGTAAGCACTGCCTGAACCTTATAACGTAATAAAGGAATCTCTGATATCATTTGTATGAAATTGCCCTTTGAAATGGAAAAGGTCTAATGACGGTAGTTCAACGTTTCTTTTACTGGCGTTCGTGATTTTTTGTAAATCTTATTATTTAACTTTACAACTACCTGTGATAAGCAGTTTTTAGAAGCTTTATTTAACTTGCAATGTAGGTATGTAACTATGTAACTATGTTTGTTAGGGTGGAATCTTGCAACTCAACACTCAACAAACTTTACAACTACCTGTGGTAAGCACGAGTTTTTTTATTCCAACGATACCTTGAAACCTTAAATGTTTTTAGTCTGTGATGTCCGATTTGTTGCACACCAGCGTTATTTTATCATTTTGGTATTGTTTTTCGGATTTTAAGTACCCCTATTTTTTATTTTAGTTTTTTATCAACATTCTACAGTAAATTTCATCTTAATCCTTTTTGTAATTTAGGCCTGATTGACTATCAAACATACAAACATTCTCACAAACTTTCGTATTTATAATGTAATTATGATAGTTCTTGCATCGTTTGCAAGTATTTGTGCTGAAGCTCTTTAGTTATTTTTTTGATTGTTGTACGTACTTGAGTAGTATAGTACTTTTAATTATTATTCTTGTTTAAGCCTTCACCTTGTTCAATCGGCACCACACTGGAGCTCTACATAGCATTAGGGAAAAGATCATTGAAACAAATGATACACCCTAAGCCGTGTTTGTTGCCTGATTCTTCTAGGCTTGGTCGCGAGGAACGGGCTAGCTTCACCTAGTTCCTAAGACGTTTCAAAGTGACCTTTGTGATTTTATTGAAATACTAGCGACCCGCCCCGGCTTCGCACGGGTAGCATGTTATTATACATATAAACCTTCCTCCTGAATCACTCTATCTATTAAAAAAAACCAAGTCATAATCCGTTGTGTAGTTTTAAAGATAAAAGCAAACATACATACATACAGACGCGGGAAGCGGAAAGCGACTTTGCTTTATACTATGTAGTGAAGTGATTTTCGAATTTGAATAGTCTGGGGTTAGTCAGAGCTCATCAGCTATATAAACCAGCCCCGTCTTTGTGTGACTGTCTTCAGTATTTCCGTGGCCATTGTATCGTACGCTATTGTCTGTTGCAAGTTTCTCGGTTGAATGCGGCTTTTGTCGTTCTAACGGAAGAGGAATGGCTGCGTATGAACCAGTGTGGTGAAAGGCATTCGTTTGTGCATGTAAAGAAAAATTAAATAATTTTCTGTGACACAAACAAAGATAGAAGACAATTTAATTAAAAAAAATAAAAATATTGATGAATATTTTACATATCGCTTTATAGCCCTAAACTAAGCGGATTTGTACAATAAGAACTAAATAAGTGATAAAATACTTTTTCATCCCACCATCTCGGAAAGAGTATTTTTGCTCTTCAATATCTGAGTGCAAAAGCCGTTTTTATTCTCTAGAGGATAAAGTAAATTGAATTTAGAACATCGTGTGCACTAAGTTTGTGAATTAAAAAAATCATTAAACCTATTTACTGCTACCTCTATGGTGCCGAATATATCATACAACTTTTTTTTAATTTGTTAAAAACTCAGACTCGGAACCTTCTTGGTGTTCTTTTTTCAATTTGCTTTGTACGCGGTTCTTTACGCGGCATTTTTTCACGTCATTAAGATTATTCTGTAATACTTACCTGTCATAATGTAGTAGTTAATACCTAAACTGAAATAAAAGTACCTATCTTGTGATTGTAAACGTTTTTTTTGCATTTAGTCATTTCCTCGCTGAGGTGGAATGAAAAGTTACGTGTTGCACTCGAGTGCAAAGATTTTCCACCTCGTGCTCTTTTGATTCCCTCGCTAACGCTCAGGATTCTAATTTTGAATCACTCGCTGCGCTCGTGATTCAATTTTAGAATCCTTCGCTTGCTCGGTCATCAAAATTGAACACGCGGTTAAAAAGCAACTTTGCACTCTTGTATAACAAATAACTATTATTTTCTAAAATATGTAGGATACTCGGACTTTAATACTTAATAATTTCATGTATGTTAAGTATGTATTTACAAAAAAAAGTATATAAGTATTATCTGGTTCCCATAATACAAGCTTTGCTTAGTTTTAAGCTAGATGGCGCTATGTGTTAAGTCCGCCAAAATTTATTTATTGTAACACCCAGACATAACATCATGTTCATCACATAATATATGTTCTGGGAAGGAATCAAACCCAGAACCTAAAGCGCAGAAGGCTTTACTTCCAACTGAGCTGTGAGGCTAGTCAGAAATGAAAAGGACTCATAAAATAAACTTATTTAGGTAATAACTTAGGTTCTCAAAGGAATAAAAACTAAGTTTCAAGACCTAGTTTCAAACTTAATATTATAATATTAATAATATTATATTAATATAATAAATATTAATTTTATGCTGTTTTTAGTAAAAATAAGATGTGAAAAAAATACATCATCTGTGAAAATTTCAACTGTCTAGCTATCACGGTTCATGAGATAATGCCCTGTGACGGCTGTGACGGACAGACAGACGGACAGACAGACGGACAGCGAAGTCTTAGTACAGGATCCCGTTTTTACCATTTGTAAGTGTTTTGGAAGAACCAACTTTGAAAAATAAATCTATCGATAAAAATGTCACGAATCATGTTTTGGTCTATAATTTATCTAGATTAAATCCATAAGTTATCTTTGTCATAAAAAACAAAACTGTATGTTTTGTGGTTATTGAGAAAAAACCGGCCAAGTGCGAGTCGGACTCGCGCACGAAGGGTTCCGTACTATTATCAAAACGGCAAAAAAATCACGTTTGTTGTACGGGAGTCTCACTTAAATATTTATTTTATGCTGATTTTAGAGAAATACATCATCATACAGTTATAAACACGTGTAACGCGCATATACTTAGGTACATTTTTCGAACAGAAATATCCATTGATGCACGGCCAGGATTCGAACTCGAAATTAATTGGAAATTAATAATATCTACCTACCTATTTACCTAACTACATGAATTCAATAATTCAATTTCAAACTTTTTATTCGATCATGTGAAGTACCACCTATTTACCGACTTACTTTACCGATAGTGGTAAAATAGCGCCACCTGCCAGCGGAATCGCAAACCTCTTTCATCTTACCCCTCAAACCCCGAGCGGTCGCATGAGACCGCGAAAAGTACCTATAATACGTAGTAACATCAAATGAAACTAGATGGCGCTGGAATGCAAAAATCAAGTTTGTTGTATGGGAGCCCCCCTTAAATATTTATTTTATTCTGTTTTTAGTATTTGTAGTTCGAGCAGCAATAGAAATACATAATCTGTGAAAATTTCAACTGTCTAGCTATCATGGTTCATGAGATACAGCCCTGTGACAGACAGACAGACGGACAGACGGACAGACGGACAGCGAAGTCTTAGTAATAGGGTTCCGATTTTACCCTTTGGGTACGGAACCCTAAAAACGATTCTGCATTCATCAAAAAAAAAGTCTTACTCGTCTTAAACCATACGTGACTTTATATACCTGTGAAGAAGCTCTCGAGCTCAGACAATATAATTAAGTTTCGGAACGAGAAAGCTATGTATTCTACATTTTGAAGAAACAAGAACCACTGATTTATGAGTTTACTAGCAGATCCGCGACAGACGTTGTCCTGTCCAAATTTCAATAATCGCATAGAGTAACACACTCTGCTATGACGACTAATGTCAACACTGATGTTAGATTTTATGCACATTACCGCTATCTATACCAAAATCATACTTTTTGCGTTTATTTTATAATTTTGGGATTATGGCGCTGGTGTGCAACAAATCTGACATCACAGACTAAAAACATTCAGTCTTTTCTATTCGATTATCAAAATTTGACAGGACAATAACGTCTGTCACGGGTCGGCTAGTAAATTTATATTTTGATATCGTGTAAGCACACGTAACGAAGTAGCTTATTAAATGAATACTCTGATTTGGATCGTAAGAACCGATTTAATGATCCAAATTGGTATTTTATAGAGTGGAAAGGAGTCTTATTAACAACTAGCTGACCCGTGCCCGCTTCGCTGGTCGACAGATAGTTTCACATCTGGTATTCCAATCTTCAAAAAAAATTGAAGCCTATATGTTGCCGAGGACTAATAAGTATATAACAAAAAAAGTTTCATTAAAATCCGTCCAGTAGTTTTTGCGTGAAAGCCAGACAACAGACAGACAGACAGACAGACAGACAGACAAAAATTTCAAAATGTTTTTTTTTGGCTTGTGTTACTTGTATAAAGGCCTCTAGGAGTATTTTTTTTAGTTTTCATTCAATGTACAGAATTGAACTCTTCTACAGTTTTATTATATGTATAGATATTGGCTTCATTTCTGTACCCAGAGGAAGGTTTTAAGGTGATATGTGAAATGTGTGGTTTTTCGTATGGGCTGTGTCTACCCGATAAGACGGAAAAAGTGATAAAACTGCATTATCTTTAAAGCCATCAAACTTAAAAAGAAACTGTCTATAATGTACTTAGCTTATGATTATCTAACGAATTATATAAAAATTATCTGTTTAGCTATTCATAGTTTTGATTAAAAACGAAAATAGTGTTTTTGGAGAGCCAACTTTGGAAAATAAATCTATCAAGAAAAGTTTCACCTATCGTGTTTAAGTTTATAATTTATCTAGATTATATCCATAAGTTATCTTTGTCATAAAAAACAAAACTGTATGTTTTGCGGTTATTGAGAAAAAATGATTCCGCATTCATCAAAAACATTTATTACTCTCTTCTTAAATATATGTTGCATGATTTGCTTGGTCGCGAGGAATAGGCGAATCTTTACCTAGCTTCTAACACGTTTCAAAGTGATCCTTAAGATTTTATTGATATGACTTTGACTTTGAATAAAATCACTGGCAACAACATACTTACAATCATAGTGAACATGCCATTAGGTATGTTTCATCACAGTTGACATAATACTACAGAGATCCCATACAATGAAATGCGATTACCATAACTATTCTTCGGGCTATATTTTAAACTCTGGTTATTCTTCGGGCTATATTTTAAACTCTGGTTATTCTTCGGGCTATATTTTGGCTCGTAACCGTGCATATTCTATTATTGCAATGGAATGACGATTATTTTGTTTTTGGTAAAAATAACCGTATTTTTGAATATATAAAATAAATAAATATTGGTGAACTTTACACAACGCAATCTAGCCCCAAAACTTAGCAAAAATGTCCAGTGATTAAAGTTTTTTTCTTCAATTAAAACACAAACTTTGTTACACCTAATTTTGTTTTTACTGATCTTTACACAAATTTTAATACCAAATCGATACTAATAAAGTCATCTAATGAGACATATTTGCTTAGTTTGGGGCTATATGGCGAAATGTCTACCAACATTATTATTATTATTGGAACGAAGTTCCTTATCGCGCGTTGTGAAAGGGGGCTAGACGGAAAAAATTCTTACGAAAAGTTGTCACGACACTTTTTTGCTATAGTATATCTATTAATATATATATCTATTAATTGTGTCGAGGTCGAGGTCGAAGTCGAAGTCGAGGTCGAGGTCGAGGTCGAAGTCGAAGTCGAAGTCGAAGTCAAAGTTGATTCCCCTTCCCTTGTCCCACGTTATTTTGTGAGAACTTCGTTCCATCCGGGTGTCCCTTGACACCTCTCAAGTTTTTTATATTATAATTTTCTTTGAGTGTGAGACCTTATGTTTTTCTAATAAAATGTAACACAGCAAAATTAGTATATATTTCAAATGAGCACTCACATTCTTACCTTGATTTGGCAAAAGTCTTTGTAAATTTCTTTGGATGATCATACCAGGTACGTACTTGCTTGCTTATTACTCTAATGTAGCTCTATAAAAGCTCTCTTTGATGTTATTACTCTGATGTAAAGGCTTTTAAAGGAAAGGAATTTCTCCTTTTCCCTATTTTTTAAGGTCAAAGTGAAAGTCGTAAATATAAAAGAATTCTGAATCCGTTTTTATTCACTTTTTTAGGTTCTTTGTTAATAGCAAATGTACTGGCTATCGTGAAAATGATGTAGTTAAATTTTATTATATTTTGGTTTATTTTTAGGGTTTCGTACCTAAAGGGAAAAAACGGGACCCTATTACTAAGACTTCGCTGTCTGTCAGTCTGTCACAAGTATCATACGATAGCTAGACAACGAACCGTGATAGCTAGACAGTTGAAATTATTTCTGTTATAAGAACAAATACTAAAAACAGAATAATATAAATATTTAAGTGGGGCTCCCATACAACAAACGTGATTATTTTGCCGTTTTCTATAGATAATGGTACGGAATCCTCACGCACGCCCAAACATTATGTATGGCACAATACGCACATTTTACATTCCATACGTGACAGCTTGCAAGCCCATCGCCGCTTAAAAGAATATTAACTGGTTTACTCACTATGTTTTTTGCATGTTTATGTCAATGGATATAAACTAAAATACTATGTACCCAAAAACAATTTATTTTTGTCAAATTTTATGTTTAGACATACCTCTGAATACCCCTTGATTGATCTGAGAGGATGTCTATCGTACTACTGTCGTGATCCTATTTGATACGTTGAATTTGGCCAATTTCTGGGGTCACGATCTTGGGTGTAAGGGGGGACATAAAATTTTGCCCCCATCTTGGCCACTAATTAAACTTAGTCACGTGGTGCACCTTGTTGAAGTTGAAACGAGGCTCCAGTGACTAGCTATGACTCACTGATGTATGTAGTGTTTTACACCTAAAAACCCATTAGTCTTTAACTGCCTAAGTGTAATAAGCACCAGTTTTATGCCCATATTTTTAGTTGTAACCTCGACTCTACCTTTTCTCAACTGACTGGCCTCGTAGCTCAGTAGTAGCTCTGCCTTCTGCGCTGTAGGGCGTGGGTTCGATCCCCAGGATAAACATTTAGATGTTTGTTCTGTGTAATAAGTAAGTATTTACAAAAAAATATTATTTAAGTATTCTATCAGTTATGAATCAGGCAATAAACACGGCTTGGGTCTACCTTTTTTTCAATGATCCTTAATGCTATGTAGAGCTCCAGTGTGGTGCCGAACAAGGTGAAGGCTCAAACAAGAATAATAATAAAAAGTACTAACCAAGTACAACAATAAAAAAATTAACTAAAGAGCTTCGGCACACAGTTTCCTTGTAAGCACTGATTAGCTTGCAACCTGTTACGTGTGGAATGCTAACTACTGCTAAAATATGTAGACGTGCCTCTAATTAATCCCTACATGTTCAAGGATCTGAGTGCCTGGAGATCTGAAAAGATATCTACCGTACTTGGGGATTACAGACGTGATCCTATTTCATTTATTTCTTGAAAAAGTCAGAAACCGGTGTTATACAAACAGTTCATATTACTTTTATCATCACGCAAGGGACTAATTTCGGACCCTTTTTGCCTAATTAGTTCACTTATTTGACAATGGTGCTATCCTTTATCGTTCTGAAATACCCCTTTTTACCCGAAAAGGGGTATTTCAGGATTTAACAGGAACAGGCGTAGCTTCACTAAGCTTCTAGAATTCTGGCACATTCAATGTTTAAGTGATTAATACGAGATATCTTTTGTTCTTATAGCGGCAACAGAAATACATCATTTATGAAAATTTCACCTGTCTAGCTATCACGGTTCATAAGATACAGCTCTGTGACAGACAGACGGACAGACGGACAGCGAAGTCTTAGTAATAGGGTCCCGTTTTTACCCTTTGTGTACGGAACCCTAAAAAAGAATTACGAATTATACATTAATTCATAAAAAACTCAACAGATAGCAGCACATGTGTACCTACCTAACTACTACTAACCTACCTATATAATAATAGGCGCAAATATTCTTTATATTTGCTACACCATTATGGGTTATTTTAGTTGGTATACTAATGTTATAAAGAGGAAAGATTTGATTTTTTGTTGTCTGTTTCTGTTTCAAATAGCAGTTTTACGTAGTTGTGAGTTAATATTCCTGTATAGCGTGTGCAGCAGTGAAAATGTAGACTCACGTTATCAAACAAATGAACCCACGCAGCTAAAATGCGTCGCGTGCCATGCACAGCATGCTCTGCAGCGGGTTTACTCCTTAATGGGTAAGTCATAAGTACTGATATAAAAGTTGCGGGATACTAAAATCGTGGCTACCAATTACTATACTCACGGGGCCGGCAGCGAGACCATTTGAGTATATCCGCGGATACCTATCTTAAATTTAAGCCATACCATAGCCATACCTATTCAAAATAATCACATTTAGAAATGTCTGTCACCCAGCGAAGCGGGCACGGGTCAGCTAGTATCTAATAAAATGGGATTGATGTAGGATGTAGGAAATTATTCCATCGACGAAATACTTTTATTTATTTATTAACTGTCCCGACAGACGTTGTCCTGCCAAATTCATTTTTTACGATAAGAACCTTACGGTTACAACAAAAAGAATTATCAAAATCGGTCCACCCGTTCACTCGTTATGGCGTGACCAAGGAAAATAGGAATTAATTTTAATATTAGATTCCTTTTTAGAAATATAGAATTCAAACTACACGGTAGTTGTTAATCATTAAGCTATTTTAACAAGATTTTAAAAACCATTTTAGATTATTCAGTAGTGACTGTGGAACCTATAAAAAGTATTATTTTCAATTCTGTAAAGTATTGGCCCTAAAAATTTAAATGAAATATTGACAATTTAAATAACCCGCACAAACGCTCCTTGGCATCGCACTAGTTTCTGTGACGTCACATGTTTGTCAACAAGTAAACAAACGTCAAATTTATTTACTTGTTTCAAGGCAGGCGAAAACATTTTGACAAACATCTTACGTCATTTTCATATTGACCACCGTTCACCATCATTGTGACCGTTTTGTGTCACGTAACTGGCATTTAAAAATTTAATTACTTATGTGTTTTTTTATCATTTATTGTTTATTTTCAAGTTATTTTACTTTATAATTTAGATAGATTTCTATCAACAAAACTTTATCTAATAACATACTTAAACTAATAACATAATGGTATTACTATGTACCAACTTGATTAATTGATTGTCAAACAGATGTGACTTAGGTGCGAGTTCACCAATATATCTTAGTAAGTCCTTGCTATCACAAAAAAATTCGGCCAAGTGTGAGTCGGAAGGGTTCCGTATATAAAAACAGCAAAAAAAAAAAAACACGTTTGTTGTATGGGAGCTCCACTTAAATATTTATTTTATTCTGTTTTTAGTATTTGTTGTTATAGCAGCTACAGAAATAATCTGTGTAAATTTCAACTGTCTAGTTAGCTAGATATTACCTGAGCTTGTGGTGCGGCCCCAGTGTATGCAACGATGAGCGGATAATAATAGGCTATTTGACAAGATTTTAAAAACCATTTTAATTTATTCAGTAGTGACTATGGAACCCATAAAACAATATTATTGAAATTCTGTTAAGTATTGGCCCTAAAAATTTAAATTAAATAACGTCAATTTAAATAACCCGCAAAAACGCTTCTTTATGCAAATGGCGTCGCACTAGTTTCTGTGACGTCACAATGTTTGTCAACAAGTAATATATATCACTATCACTACATAGTATAAATCAAAGTCGCTTTCCGCTTCCCGCGTATGTATGTATGTTTGCTTATATCTTTAAAACTGCACAACGGATTTTGATGCGGTTTTTTTAATAGATAGAGTGATTCAGGAGGAAGGTTTATATGTATAATAACATGCTACCCGTGCGAAGCCGGGGCGGGTCGCTAGTAATATATAAACGTCTAGTTTTTCAAGACAGGTGAAGACATATTGACAAGCATGCTACGTCATCGTCTATTCGACCACCGTTTACCACCATCCTGACCGTTTTGTGTCACGTGACTGGCGTTGAAAAATTGATAATGTTAATTATGGGTTTTTTAATAAATTGTTGGTTATTTTCAAGTTATTCTACTCCATAACGCTTTTCGAAGGCATAATTTACTATCAACAACACTTTATTTTTCATACTGTCAAATAGCCTATTCTTGCATCAGTACAAGTATGTACGTACAATGCATGTATAATAACAGAGTAGGCTGGGCACGGACACCCCGAGGTGTACCATGAAAGCGGGTCACGTATAAATCCTACTCATATTATAAATGCGAAAGTTTGTGAGTGGTCGTGTGTTTGTTACTCTTTCACGCAAAAACCACTGTTCGGATTTAGATGAAACTTTACAGTATAAAGCTTATACATCAGAATAACACATAGGCTACTTTTAATCCAGGGACCACCTGTGCGAAGCCGAGGCGAGGCCAAACTAGCGCCAAACTAGGCTAGGCTTGAAACTAGGCTAGGCTTGAAACTTATGATAAATTATAACACACAGACACAGAACAAACATTTTATCACACAAATGTTTGTCCCGGATGGGAATCAAACTCACAACCTACAGCGCAGAAGGCAGAGTTACTACCAACTGAGCTGTGAAGTCAGTCGTAGGGTTTTCTAACATGAAGTAGTTTTCTATACTAGACAAGTATTGGCTTTCCATTGAGTAACGAGTAAACTTGCTATCCTCTCTGTTATGTCTTTTACAGTTTTGTCTATTCAAACCGGCTCTTTGTTTCTCGACTTGCCTCCAACTTTGATATTTATTCATTTAATTTTATTGTTCTGTGGCCTGGGCACGAACCACTAACGTAACGACAACGTATATACAACACTAGTTTTTAATTACCAAAAAAAATAATAACGTATTGTCAGTGTCTGTTACTAATTAAATTTAAGTAGTTAAAACTTAAATTAAAAAATTAAAAAGAATATCCTTAAAAAACACAATATTTAGTTAACCGTTTATTCATACGCACCTACCACATAGCTACTCATATTTTCACGATTCTATCCATTCATAAATAGCTCGCCGTCTCCGTTGTAATTTGTGTAGTATTTTCTAGTACTGAGACCATAAATTAGTGCCAAATTTTTTTCGGTATTTTAAAACTATTATTGTATTATCACTATCATATAGTACGATACGTTGTCGATACGATGAAAAACTGACACTTATATTCGTGCCGCTTTTTTTGCTCGAATATCTGGCCAGCTAGTATTATAATACTAGCTGGCCCCGAAAATTTCGTACAGCCTATATATTATTAAGAGTACAGCAAATCAAATATGTGACAGACCGCCACCTACCGGGTCTATTTGTGTCAAACCATCCAGGGACCCATTGAAATATACATACGAAATTTTAACTAAATCGGTCCAGCTTTATGGAGGAGTTAGGTGACAAACACACGTACAGAAGAATTAATACTGCTCCTAACTAGTTTTGAATATAGAGAACTAGCAGACCCGCAACAAACGTTGTCCTATCCAAATTTAAATAATCACATAGAGTAACGCTATAATGACTGATTGATGTAAACACTGATGTCTGATTTTTTGCACAACAGCGCCATCTATACCAAAATCACCTCTTTTTAGTTTTATATCATTTTGGGGATGTTTTTCGTATTTTAAAGTAGTCTCTGTTTTATTTGGGCATTATTTCTACATCTACAGCAAATATTTCATCTTTATCCGTCTTGTCGTTTAGGCCTGATTAAGGCACAAACATACAAACATCATCATAATATTAAAGTAGGATAGTAGGATAATGTTTTTTTGATAACACTATCCATCATTTCACAGTACCCTTCTTTTAGCAGTAATGAAAAATACACAGAAAGATGAAACGGCTCTCAAAGGGCGTTGTTTGTTTGTTGGCTTTAGAGAAGCTATCTTTTATTTTTCATTCAAAAGGCAATACAAGCTTTAGATATTGAAAAATTTCATATTTAATAATTATATACACAAGTAAATCTTGCAATAGTAGCCGTGTTGGCCGAGTGGGAGGTATCTCGACATTCAATCAGAAGGTCGTGGGTCCGAATACAGTGCATTAATGGATTTTCTGATAAAAAAGATTACATGCGCATCAAAAACACGTGCTCAAAACGGTGATGGAAAATATTGTGAGTATTCTTATAAGCGGCGATCGGCTTGCAACCTGTCACGTATGGAATGCTAGCTACTGCAAAATGTGGGCATGAGCCAAGTATAATGTTTGGACGTGCCTCTGACTACCCCACTAGACATCTTCAAAGGATCTAAGCATCTGGAGATCTGAGAGGATGCCTACCGTACTTGGGGATAACAGTCGATCTTTCAACTTAACACATTTTATTTAAGTTTAAAAAGATTAAAAGGAAACCGAAGAAAAGTTAAGGTACGATATTCGTTTTTTAAGTAAGGAACTATTAGTCCTACTGAAATATAAATTATATGGGACCAACTTGGGACTAGTCTCTACACAATAGAAAAAAAATTCTGTTAAAAAATATTTTTTCAATGACAATCCAAACCATCGAGCGCAAACTCGCTATCATCTGTCACATAATATAACATTGTCATCGGAAATTGACAGGTATGCAAAGTTTTGACTCAATCGAACTATTTATAAGGAGTTCTGATGCGAGTGTCCGTTGAACAGCTCCTGACTCCATCATCAGATCAGCTCGCTTTCACCATATTATTCTATTGTCACCGAAGTTACATAAAAATATGCAAAATTTCAGTTCCATTGGTCGGGGATAACTGCTTAAAAATTGAATTACAAGATAGTTAAATAAAAGATAACAAACAAACATAGTTACATACATTGCAAAATTTAAATAAAAGCTTGTAAAAAAACCAATCAAGCGATGTCGCGGGGTTCCACTAGTCTATAATAATGAAGCCTCTGTAAAATGCCGAGAGAATACATAGAACAACAAAAAAACACACTCAAAGAGAAAACTTTTCTTAACAATAAAGTTAGTCAATTTTGGTAATTTTATATAAAACTGAATCAGTTGATTTACTTAAAGACTGTTAGTAACTATAAAATAAAATAAACAAAATAAAATCGATTTTTTTATTATTTTTCAAACTATCGTGATTATAGACAGAAACACGATTGGTGAAACTTTTATCGATAGATTTATTTTACAAAGATGGCTCTTCCAAAATACTAATTTAATTTTTTACTTAAAACGATGATGATGATGAATTTTTTACTCAAGCTAATCAGTTCAATTTTAAATAAATCTTTAGCGGTTTTATAACTTTTTTCGTCCTATCAGTGTAGACTCAGCCCTTAAAAAAAAAACAAAAATTTTAAGTATTACCTGAATAAATTTACATAAACTTATCGGGTTCGGTCCAGTAATGCCCATTGACTATTCCCATCTATGCGGATTTCTTCAGTTAATATTGATAATATATGTTTGAGAATATTTAAAAACCGGCCAAGTGCGAGTTGGTCTCGTGTACGAAGGGTTCCGTACCATTATCTATAAAAAGCGGCAAGTAAATAACGTTATATTCACTTTTCTAAAATTCACTCTATTCAAAAATGGGCCGATTGTTATGAAATTTCACATAGAGATAGTTTAAAGCCTTGAGAAGGACATAGGCAACTTTGTTTCTCAAAATTCAACTTTGGTTTTAAGGTAAATTTAGATGTTAATATTTTCTATTGTTAACTTCTATTCAAGTTCCACAATAAAATTGTATGAGCGCAAATCATCCAATTGTTTCTAAACAAAAAGATCATTACTACGATTATATTCAAAAACCTTTCTCATTTTCATTCTAATCTTCATTTCTGTTTAATCTTGTAACACCTCTGGTTTAACTCAAGCATTATATTACTAAAGCGCAGCGTGTCGGGACGCTACGCTTCACTACATAGTATAAAGCAAAGTCGCTTTCCGCTTCCCGCGTATGTATGTATGTATGTTTGCTTATATCTTTAAAACTACACAACGGATTTTGATGCGGTTTTTTTTAATAGATAGAGTGGTTCAGGAGGAAGGTTTATATGTATAATAACATGCTACCCGTGCGAAGCCGGGGCGGGTCGCTAGTTAGTAATATACATCAAATCATACTAAATGTATGTTGTAGAAGCTAGGATGTAGGGGCGTAAGAGACGCTATGCTTTGGTAATATAATTCTAATCATAAATACAAATTCAAATTCAAAAATAATTTATTTCAATAAAATCACAAGGATCACTTTGAAACGTCTTAGGAACTAGGTGAAACTACGCCGATTCCACGCAACCAAGCCTAGAAAAATCAGGCAACAAACACGGCTTGGGGTCTACCTTTTTTTAATGATCCATACTAATTGTATGTTGTACAATTCTAGCGTAGCGTCCCTACACGCTTTAGTAACATAATTCTAATCCTACAAAATGTATATTGTAGAAGCTAGGACGTAAGGGACGTAAAGCGTACACTGTATTAATATAATTCTAGTCATACAAAATGTATTGGTACGTTATACTTATAACGCGTCACGACACGCCCCGACATAACAATATAATTGCGGCTTAAAGCTTTGGTTTTCCAAAATTCGACCGTCATTTGACAACTTCACTTTCATTTGACGACCGTACTAAAGCGAAAAACAACCGTCTACCTTTTCTTTATTGTTTTCATCCGACTATATCGAGGTCCCGGGAGGGTTATCCGGCTACAGCGAAGCCATGAAAGGGTTACTACCCGGCTACAGTAGTCATTTAATATGTATTATCTGTCATATTTATTTTAGATCTGTAAAATTTAAATTAGCTAGTATTTAAGTTTTTGTATTTTTTGTTGCCAACCACCATTTTACTACTATTTAGGTTGGCTGGTAGAAAATATCTAGGCATTAAGTCTGCTTCTTGTATTTTGTTTTTTAAGTTCAATTAAAGTAATAATAAATAAATAACGGGACAAATATTTGTGTGATCTGCATTCATTACAATATAAATATATATATTATATATATATGTATATATATATAAATATAGGACCACGACTGTAATCCCCAAGTACGGTAGACATCCTCTCAGATCTCCAGGCGGTTAGATCCTTTGAATATGTCTAGTGAAGGTAGTCAGAGGCCAAACATTATATTTTTAATTTGAAGTCAATTAATCCCACCGTTTTTTCGAAAATTGTTATAAATTGTTTTATATTACAGCAAATTATTATACTCAGTATTTGGCCACATTTAAAGTCTCAGAATAATCTTTTAATACTCTGATGGTTTAACTCGATAATAATATAAGCTTGTCTATGAAACCGTTGAGCTGCTGAAAAGCGGTTAATATCTCAACCGATTTTACAGTTCAGTTGGTAGTAGCTCTGCCTTCTGCGCTGTAGTTTATGGGTAGGACAAACATTTTGCATTTTTTTTACAAGCTTTTATTTAACTTGCAATGTATGTACTATGTATGTAAATGTTTGTTAAGATGGAATCTTACAACTAAATTTTAAAGCAGTTATCCCCAACCGATTGAGCTGAAATTTCGCATACTTATGTAACTTTGGTGACAATGCAATAATCATGATGATATTCTCTCAGATCTCCAGACGCTTAGATCCTTTGAATAAGTCTAGTGGGGGTCAGAGTCAGTCAGAGGCAAGTCCAAACATTATATTTGGCACATGCCCACATTTTGCAGTAGTTAGCATCATGTAAACAAATATTCTATCAGTTATCTACTTTTAATAATACAAGCTTTGCCTAATTTAGAACTAGATGGGGCTGTGTACATGTGCACAAAAAAAGTATTGAAGTATGAGAAAGGTAACATTCAATATTAAAAATCATCCAAGTGCGGGTCGGACTCGCGTACGAAGGGTTCCGTACCATTATGTGTTTGTTGAACCAGAGCTCCTCTTAAATATGTATTTTCTTTTGTTTTTAGTATTTGTAATTATAGCAGCACGGTTCACGAGATACAGCCTGGTGACTGTCAGACGAATAGACAGCGGAGTCTTAGTAATAGAGTCCCGTTTTTACCATTTGGGTACGGAAACCTAAAAAGGAATTGAAGTATAAAAAAGGTAAGATTCAATATTAAAAATCATGTGCTTGAATTGAATACGAATAAGTGAATTCTCGTACGAATCGAACTTCGAAGCACCTACTAACCCAACACGATATTATTTTGCGGTAAGGTTAGGAATATATAGGTACTAATATTATAAATTCGAAAGAAACTGTCTGTCTGTGACGTTATCACGGTCAAACCGCTAGGCCGATTGTGATGAAGCTTTATATAGAAGCTTTATATAGTTTAAAGTTTTGGGACGGACTTATAAAATAAATAAGTATTCTGTTTAAAAATAATATTCAATGACAATCTTTTGTTAAATCAATTATACCATCGAGCACCAGCGCGCTATCACCTGTCACATCATATAACAATGTCATCGGAACTTGACAAGAATGCAAAGTTTTTATTCAATCAAAGTATTTACTAAGGAGTTTCATTGTGAGTGTCTGTTGAACAGCTCCTGACTCCATCATCAGATTAGCCCACTGTCACCATATTATTGCATTGTCACCGAAGTTACATAAGTATGCGAAATTTCAGCTCAATCGGTTGAAGATAACTGCTCCAAAATTTAGTTGCAAGATTCCACCTTAACAAACATGTTTAATAATAATATTTATAGTTTATTTATTTGTTTAGAATATGGTCAATTAATGGTATTATCAATAAGGTTCAACATATTCTGTCATAATATTACGACATACAAATAATTAATTAGTCACCTAAGTTTCATTACAATAATAATAGATGTCAAAAATTTTAATTAGATCAGAGTATAAAAAAAATATTTAATTGTATTCAAATAAGGAATTAACAATGTCAATTTTTTATTTAATTTCCTGAATCTACGCGAAGTCGCGGGTGTAAGTTAGTATGTACGATATTGTACAATAACACGTCGGTGCTCCGTACATTCTGTATAATGCGTACATTGAAACGCATGTACAATGTTACTGAAGTATGCCATCAACGTTACGAATAAAATCGGATAGTGCATAGCTACAAGGCTTAAAGTTTACTTGACTAAGTTCTAAGTTATTATTGATAACAATATAAATAAAAAACTGATCAAGTGCGAATCGGACTCGCGCGGTTCCGTACCATTATCTATAAAAAACAATAAAATGTCACGTTTGTTGTATGAAAAACTAAAAAAACGAAAAAAAAATATATTTTATTCTGTTTCTAGTATTTGTTATAGCGACAACAAAAATGCATCATCTGTGAAAATTTCAACTGTCTAGCTATTACGGTTCATGATATACAGCCTTGTGACAGACAGACGGACAGACGGACGGACAGACGGACAGCAAAGTCTTAGTAATAGGGTTCCGTTTTTACCCTTTGGGTACGACACCCTGATGTGTGAAATGTCAACCAATATTTATTTATTTATAGTTATCTAGTTTAGTATAGTAGCTTTGCTTAGATCGGGGCTAGATGGCGCTGTGATAAAGTTCACATACATTTAACTTTCGTATACGTTGTCTGGTATACTTTTGGAAGAAGAAACTCCTACTAAATACCTATAGATATGAATCTACAGGTGTTGTTCAGTTTAATCCCAAGACGGCAATAAAAAGAAATGCCTCTATTCAAAGAATTTTATGACTTAAGGCTACAGCTTTAGGGTACAAATTACGTAAGCACTCGCCTCGAAGCTTTTGCCTCGTGGTTTATAATTAAGTAAGAGAAGGATAAAGGTTTTTAGGGTTCCGTAACCAAAGAGTAAAGACGGGACCCTATTACTAAGACTCCGCTGTATGTCCGTCTGTCTGTCATAAGGCTGTATCTCATAAACCGATTACGGTTAAGTCTAGCTATCAAGCTAGACAGTAGAAAATTTCACAAACTATGTATTTCTGCTGTTGCTATAACAACAAATACTAAAAACAAAATAAAATATTTATTTAATGGGGCTCCCATAGAACAAACGTGATATTTTTTCCGTTTTTCATAGATAATGGGTACGGAACCCTTTGTGAGCGAGTCCGACTCGCACTTGGCCAGTTTTTATTTTGTATACTTAGGGAATGGTAACTTTTAAAGTGGAAAAATTACAATCGAAAATTATTATTACTTGGTGGTTATAATCTTAAGCCGTGTTTGCCAAGTGGGAGGTACATCAGAAAACCAGTTAGAAAAGCGGCGATGGGCTTGCAACCTGTCACGTAAAAAATAAAATAGGATCACGACTAATCCCCAAGTACGGTAGACATCCACTCAGATCTCCAGGCGCTCATGTCCTTAAAGATGTCTTAAGTAGAATGATAATATAATAATCTTATGCCAAACATTATTGACTTAAGCCCATATTTTGCAGTTAGTCTTAATATATATCAATTACGCGTCACGTTGTTTGTCTGCGATGGACTTCTAAACTACTTAACCGATTTAAATCAAACTTTGCACACCGTGTGCAATTTGATCCAACTTGAAAGATAGGATAGCTTACATCTCAATTTATAGTCGCAATATTATTTTATTGCTAATTATTTGACAGTCACAATTATCTGTTAGCTCCAAAAGATTCTAACAGATGGCGATATCTGTTGACACAGCAACGCGTGTCAATAAATTACGAATTTTGGTAAAAATGCGTATCATTCATTAGTAAAAACTGCGTTGCTATGACGACTAAATGTTTTTAGTCTGTGATGTCAGATTTTGTGCACACCAACGCACATACATACTACAGCAAATTTCATCTTAATCCGTTTTGTAGTTTATTTTTGATTAGGGAACAAACATAGCAGCCTTATCACAAACTTTCGCATTTATTATATTACTAGCGACCCGCCCCGGCTTCGCACGGGTTTAATACATATAACCCTTTCTCCTGAATCACTCTAACTATTAAAAAAAACCGCATCAAAATCCATTGTGTAGTTTTAAAGATATAAGCAAACATACATACAGACGCGGGAAGCGAAAAGCGACTTTGCTTTATACTATGTAGTGATTAGGATATGAGGATAGGATGACTGGCCTCACAGCTCAGTTGGTAATAACTTTGCCTTTTGCGCTGTAGGTTGTGTCATAGTTTTGATTAAAAACGAAACTAGTGTTTTTGAAGAGCCAACTTTGGAAAATAAATCTATCGAGAAAAGTTTCACCAATCGTGTTTCTGTCTATAATTTATCTAGATTAAATCCTTAAGTTATCTTTGTCATGAAAAACAAAACTGTATGTTTTGCGGTTATTGAGAAAAAACTATTCTGCATTCATCAAAAGCATTTATAAAATAAATGAAGTCGGTTTTGTAAAACGAATAAACAACGTTTTACACAGAAATAAATAGTTACGCTATTTCACAACGGAACTTCAATTAGTACAAAAGCCCCGTACAATGTTCTAACAAAATTTATTATGTCTGTTCGTGACCCGTTTTACGTAATAAATTATGAAATGGTCTCCGAGTGGGCATTACAAGTAGGTGAGGTGACTAACTTGCCACTATAAGTTTACACCTCGCGTTTCGTGATAACTAAAAATAAAAAATAAATAGGATCACGACTGTAATCCCCAAGTACGGTAGACATCCTCTCAGATCTCCAGACGCTTAGATCCTTTAAAGATATCTAGTGGTAGTCAGAGGCACATCCAAACATTATATTTGGCACATGCCCACATTTTGCAGTAGTTAGCATTCCATACGTGACAGGTTGCAAGCCCATCGCCGCTTATAAGAATACTAACTGGTTTCCTCACGATGTTTTCCTTCACCGTTTTATGCACGTGTTTTTGATACGCATATCAATTTTTCGAACAGAAAAATTAATTGATGCTCGCCGGGATTCGAACCCACGATCGTCGGATTGAAAGTCGAGGTACCGCCCACTCGGCTAACGTGATAACTAGGTATTCATATTGACGTCAGCACAGTTGGTAGTGACTTTGACTTCAGCGCTGTAGGTTGTGGGTTCGACCAAGCGCGGATCCACCGTTGTGGGCATGCCCACAACCATAATAGACTTGTGACGTCACAATTTTAATAGTGTCATTTTTAGGCTTCCGTACGCAAATGGTAAAAACGGGGTAAGGGTAAATATACTCAAAAACGGAATAATATAAATATTATGTGGGACTCCCATACAACAAACGTGATTTTTTTGGCATTTTTGACATCAAAATGCGAGGGATTGTGTAGTTCTTTCGTGATTGTGGCCACAACCTTTTTTGAGGGCAGGATCCGCGCTTCAGACGTGCCTCTGACTATCCCCTTTAGACATCTTCAAGATCTGAAAGGATGTCTACCGTACTTGGGGATTAAAGTCGTGATCCAGTTTTTTGAAATACACTTTGAATTGAGGACCTCCGCTTTGAGTCGGTTGATAAACGACATTGTCTTTAATAGAGAATGACGCCATAACATTCCAGTGGGTTGCAAACTTATTGTAACCGGGTTGCAAATGGGTGTTTAAATATGAAATTTCGAAAGGTTTTGTTAGGAGCAAATAACATACCTTCCATTATTTTTTGATTTATACAGGTAGTTTGGACCTACCTTGCGATCTTGAAGTTGAATTTTGTAACTTATAAGATTTCTGTTGTCATCATCATAACTATTTAACGGATTTAGATGAAACTTAACAGTAATATAGCTTACTAGCTCTTACCCGTAGATTCAGGAAATCGGTGTTTGTCAACTTTATTGTAAAACATTGGAATTCCTGAGAATCTTAACAAAACATTCGGAGTAAGAAAAGTAGCCTACGTCCGTGTCCCAAGACTTTAAACTATTTCTTTAAGGCGAGTAATAAATGTTTTTGATGAATGCAGAATCGTTTTTTCTCAATAACCGCAAAACATATAGTTTTGTTTTTCATGATAAAGATAACTTAAGGATATAATCTAGATAAATTACTGACAGAAACACGATTGGTGAAACTTTTCTCGATAGATTTATTTTCCAAAGTTGGCTCTTCAAAAACACGAGTTTCGTTTTATTATTTTTAGCTAAACAGTTTATTTTTATATAATTCGTAAGATAATCATACTAGCTAAATAAAATACAGACAGTTTCTTTTTAAATTTGATGGTTTTCGAGATAATGCAGTTTTATCACTTTTTCCGTCTTATCCGGGTAGACTCAGCCCATACAAAACGTCGAAAATTTCACTTGGTAGTTTGGCCGTGTAGCGTCACAGACAGACAGACAGAGTTACTTTGGCATTTATAATTTTCGTTCGAATTTACCATTACCTAAATTTTTATAAGTTCGAAAACTGGGTCAAAACTTGCAGGATTTCATGCAGGTACTTAAACTTAACTCTCAAACAAACACACGAACAAGTAAAGCAGAGAACTGAGCTAAGAACAAGTTTATCTACAAAGAGAAGACACTGTTTCTCCCAAGTCCTAGAACTCACAGTAAATTTCTTTCAAAGAAAGAAAAGTGCGAGTCGGGCTCACGCACGAACGGTTCCGTACCATTATCTATAAAAATAGCAAAAGAATCACTTTTATTATATGGGAGCCCCACTTCAATTTTATTTTATTCTGTTTTTAGTATTTTGTTGTTATAGCGGCGAAAATTAAACTGTCTAGCTATCACGGTTCATGAGATACAGCCTTGTGACAGACAGACAGACGGACAGAGAAATCTTAATAAGGTCCCGTTTTTTCTCTTTGGGTACGGAGCCTAAATAAGAACATCACGACTGTAATCCCCAAGTACGGTAGACATCCTCTCAGATCCTAGGCGCTTAGATCAATAAAGACGTCGAAAGGATATTTAGTTCATTCGTTATAAAAACTTCGTCTCAGACATCTCACTTTGATTTATGTTTTTAATTATTTTCACGTGAATTTTTATGAGGTAATTATAAAGTTGGTACTTAAGGATTTAAAAGTTAGAAAGTATTTAAAAACTCTAGCGTTTCCGTATCCTTTTCTATCTTGAATTTAAATATTTAAACAAAAGCAATTTCTTCTTCATCTCTTGATTTCATATTTAATTTTTTATTTTTCAAAATGCTGATAACTGAATGATTACTTTAGTAATCATTCTTCACTTTAGTTTAAGAACAGTTACGTCTATAATTGGCCTGCGCACATTGACAGACGGGACGGCAGAGGATTAGAAATGTATCAATTAAATTTAGAAGTTATCCAATCAAAATAAGGTATATATTTAAATGCTCGGTAATCGGCCTCGGAGCATCGCAGCGCAGTTTTGAAAGATCACCGAGCATTGAATCATATACCTTTTTAGGGTTCCGTACCCAAGGGATAAAAACGGGACCCTATTACTAAGACTCCGCTGTCCTACTGTCTGTCACAAGGTTCATGAACCGTGACTTATGGCCGCTAGACAGTTGAAATTTTCACAGATGATGTATTTCTGTTGCCGCTTTATCAACAAATACTAAAAACAGAATAAAATAAATATTTAAGCGTGGCTCCCACACAACAAACGTGATTTTTTTGCCGTTTTTTATAGATAATATTTCGTGCACGAGTCTGACTCGCACTTGGTCGGTTTTTCAGTTTATTTCGATTAGATAACTATGACATTCAATTGATAAGTTTGAAATCCTTTGCTGTCCCGTCCGCCAATGTGTGCAAGCCCTTTTGCTTCCATAGCCTGGCATAACCATTATCACAAAATGACTAGCAAAAACGATTATTCATCGTTTCAAATCGATATAGAAACTGTCTTAAGTCTATAATCCTTCGGGATAAAGCAATTTTTCTTTCACCCAAGACATTAATAAGGATAGCGTTAGGTAATAGGGTTTTCAATTTTTAAGAGTCTAAATACACCCTATATTTACGAGTATTGCCATTAATACCACGTTTTTTAGGGTTCCGTACCCAAAGGATAAAAACGGAACCCTATTACTAAGAGTTCGGTGTCCGTCTGTTTGTCTATCTGTCATAGAACCATCAAACTTAAAAAAGAAACTGTCTTTCATTTTTGTAGCTAGAATGATTATCTAACGAGTTACGAGTATATAAAAATGAACTGTTTAGTTAAACGAAATTAGTGTTTTAGTAGAGCCAATTATGGAAAATAAATCTGAATAAAATAATTCTTAAGTTATCTTTGTCATAAACAAAACTGTATGTTTTGCGGTTATTGAGAAAAAACGATTCTGCATTCATCAAAAAAAAATATTACTCTTCTTTACATCTGATTCTGTATACTTATACCAGCTGTTATCAACAGCCTGTGTTTTGATGAGGGTAGTACATTTATAAAATAACAATGGCTTGTTCAAACATGCAAGATTCGTGATGAAATCTGAGGTGGTTAGAATTTAAGCAGGTTAGTAGACACATATTTTATGAGGGCAACATTCGTTCTAAAATAAACCTTTTATTTTTATCTTTCTTTATTCTATTGGACCTTTTGTTGCAAAAGTTACCAGAACATCTACATAATATCTATACGAATATAATATTATAAAGAGGAAAGATTTGATTGTTTGTTTGTTTGTTTGCATCGAATAGGCTCCGAAGCAGATTAGGTATTTTCTAAAATTAGGTATTGCATTCACATCATAAGATGATAATAAAGTTTTTACAAAATAGCCCTGCTGTTTTCGAGCCAGTGATGTCTAGGTACCTCTATGCATAGGTATAACTGCAAGCACTAAAGCCACGCTTTTTCACGTAAAAATCGTGCCAAAAAACAGTAAGCCGTTGCTAAAATTGTTGAAACACATCCACGGCCAACTTCAATCATGAAAAATGGCTGAAATTTAAAACAGCCAAACTTTATATAGAATCGGAAAAGTTGGAATGAAAATTTTGAATGCGGAATTTAATCAAACGTGCTAGAATTTATACCTATTGATCTCTGAAAAAACTACCTAGAAGCCTGAAGACCGGACGAGCACCAATGAGTTTTTGTGCAAAAAACACGTTTGTTGTATGGGAGCCCCACTTAAATATTTACTTTATTCTGTTAATATAGCGACAACAAAAATACATCATTTGTGAAAATTTCAACTGTCTAGCTATCACGTTTCATGAGATAGGTACAGCCTTGTGACAGACAGACGGACAGACGGACAGCGAAGTCTTAGTAATAGGGTCCCGTTTTTACTCATTGGTACTTTATTATATAGAAGAAACGTTTGTATTTTTGTTTGTACCGAATAAACTAAAAACTACTGAACCAATTTAAAAAATTCTTTTACCTACCAAAATCTACATTATCAGCAAGTAACAAAAGCTAAATTTTATTTTCAAAAAAGTTAGAGATCTCCACGTAAATTACAATAATGTAAAGTCAAAGTCAAAGTCAAAGTCAAAGTCAAAGTCAAAGTCAAAGTCAAAGTCAAAGTCAAAGTCAAAGTCAAAGTCAAAGTCAAAAATCATTTATTTCAATAAAATCACAAGGATCACTTTGAAACGTCTTAGGAACTAGGTGAAGCTACGCCGATTCCACGCGACCAAGCCTAGAAGAATCAGGCAACAAACACGGCTTGGGGTCTACCTTTTTTTTAATGATCCTTTTCTTAAAGCTATCTTTTCTGTAACCTAAGGTATCAAAAATTTGGCTATAATCTTCATTAGTACACCCGTGAAGCCGGAGCGAACGCTTTTCATAAGCCTACTGTTGCGTGACTGACTTAAACCGGGTCCCTATTTTCAATATCAAGATTCGTGTTAGTTACGCATGATCGCAAATATAATCAATCATAAGTCAAAAACCCTTAATAAACCAGCAGTCCGCCTGCCTTTGCACGAGTGTACTAATCTATCTAATACATTTAAGTCGAGTAATAAATGTTTTTGATTAATGCAGAATCGTTTTTTCTCATTAACCGTAAAAAATACAGTTTTGTTTTTTATGACAGAGATAACTTAAGGATATAATCTAGATAAATTACAGACAGATACACGATTGGCGAAACTTTTCTCTCTAGATTTATTTCTCTTCAAAAACACTAGTTTCGTTTTTAATCAAAATTATGAATAGCTAAACAGTTCATTTTTATATAATTCGTTAGATAATCATACTAGCTAAGTCAATTACAGACGGTTTCTTTTTAAATTTGATGGTTTTCAAGATAATGCAGTTTTATCACTTTTTCCGTCTATCCGGGTAGACTCAGCCCATACAAAAAGTCAAAAATTTCACTTATCACCTTAAACGAGCAATTCTTGTGTATACTCGTATATAATCTGAATCTCGGAAACGCCTATAACGTATTCAATAAAATTTAATATGTAGGAGGTTTCGGGGGCGATAAATCGATCTAGCTACATTTCATTTTTAGAAAATGTAGTTTTATCCGTATTTTCAGGCAATGAAATACCGAGAAAAAGTCATCGAGCTCGGTCATCCACGTGCTGAAGATTATAGTCAAACTTTTAATACCTAACATTATTCACATTATATAGGTCACATTATTGCAATTTTCGTGGGGATATCTGACTTTTTCGATAACAAAAATAGCCTTTGTTACCCGTTGATAATGTAGCTTTTGTTATGTGAAAGAATTTTTAAAATTGGTCTAGTAGTTTTTTAGTTTAACCGGTACAAACTAAAATACAAAAATCAAATTAAACTTCTTTTTAATATGAGTGGTTGTGTAGATATACTAACATAGAAGCCCTTCACAAGGATACTATACTACTTATTATAATAATTTTGTATTTTACGAGGATTATATTATAAAAATCGGTCAAATGCGAATCAGACTCGCGCGCGAAAGTTTCCGTTCCATTACCTATAAAAAACGGCATAAAAACACATTTGTTGTATGGGAGCCCCACTTAAATATTTATTTTATTACCTATGTTTTTAGTACTTGCTGTTATAGCGGCAATAGACATACATAATCTGTGAAAATTTCAACAGTCTAGCTATCACGGTTCATGAGATACAGCCTTGTGACAGATAGACGAAACGACAAACGGGACAGCAGTCTTAGAAATAGGGTCCCGTTTTTACCCTTTGGGTACGGAACCCTAAAAATGACTAAGGCACGGGTGGACCCTTCTGAGCTACCTTCCTATTATACTCGTAGTCTTGTCTTATAAATAGGCTCTTGTACTTTTATTACTGTTGGGATCCTTGAAACCGGGCGCCATTTGAGCTACTCTCTTTGAATTGGGCATTATTTCGGCTCAGCTTGGCCATTATGCTTTAATGCTGTTGTTTGCATATCTACAGCTTTGGGCATTGGGCATTTATAGAACACAGTGTATTTTTGTTTGTAATGCATAAAAATAATGCTAAAAAACTACAGGACTAATTATTGTCATTGTTTACCAATAGGCTGTTGTAGATAGTAATCTATGTGAATTATGCCTTCATAAAACGTTATGTAGTAAAATAACTTGAAAATAAACAATGATTTTTTTAAAAACCCATAATTAAAATTATCTATTTTAAACGTCACGTGACACAAAACGGTCGAATCGACGATGACGTAACATGCTTGTCAATATGTAATCACCTGCATTGAAAAAAACTTGACGTTTGTTTATTTGTTGACAAGCAATGTAACGTCACAGAAACTAGTGCGACGCCATTTGCATAAAGAAGCGTTTTTGCGGGTTATTTAAATTGTCAATATTTAATTTGTGATAGCTAGACAGTTAAAATTTTCACAGATTATGTATTTCTGTTGTTAAAGCACAAAAAATACTAAAAACAGAATAAAATAAACATTTAAGTAGGGCTCCCATACAACAAACGTGTTTTTGCCGTTTTTATAGATAATGGCACGGAACGGAAGCCTTCGTGCGCGAGTCCGACTCGCACTTGGCCGGTTTTTCAATGATTCTTTCATTAATGCTATGTAGAGCTACTAGTGTGGTGCCGTAAGAACAATAAGCGGATATTTGCCGCCCTAGACTTCGACCTATTAAGCCTGGTGGTATAATACCACTATCATTTTAAACGCAGTTATTATGAATGACCCTATACGCCAAAATTGCCATTTTCGCTCGATATCTTTATCTTCGAACTGCAGTCGCTGTAACCCGCTGGTCCCGGAAAGTAATCGTATTAATTATTGCTGACCGTGGGCTGGGTTGGAGGTTAGCACTGGTTTATAAGGCTATCGATTTACCAGAGAGATATGCGAAGGTATACATTTAAAAAACTAAAAAGAAAACCGAGTAAATTGTTTTCACCAATCAAAAAGTCAAGAGACGATTAGTTTTTACCCGACCGTAGAGGGTAATGTTTATCAAGCGTATGTATGTATGTATGTATGTTTGTATGTCCGTTTCTTTCGCACGCTCTACAGCCCAAACTGCTTGACAGATCACAAATAGTGTCGTTGGATTTGTCTCAATTGTGGGAGTGGTATAGGTAAAAACGGGACTCTATTACTAAAACTTCGCGCGTCCGTCTATCCGTCTGTCCGTCTGTCTGTCACAGGGCTCTCATGAACCGTGACAGCTAGACGGTTGAAATGTACAGATAATGTATTTTTGTTGCTGCTATAACAACAAATACTAAAAACAGAATAAAATAATAATAAATATTTAAGAGGCTCTTTACAATAAACGTGTTTTTTTTGCCGTTTTTTATAGATAATGGTACGAAAACCATCGTGCGCGAGTCCGACTCGCACTTGGCCGGTGTTTTTTTTAATATGGAGGTGAGTTATCCTACTAATCCGAAAGTTTGTGAGGATGTTTGTGGCTCAATCACGCTGAAACGGATTTAGATGGATAGGAACTGTGCGAAGCTGACCAAACACAGCACGTGACATTTTTAAAATCGAATATTAGCGCTGGGTTTGACTCAAATATTCGAGTTTAATAATGCCGAGTGCTTTCATTGGTCCACTCCGCAGCTTAGCGCAGCTCCGCACAGCTCTGCGTAGTGTAAAATCACTCACGAATTCTGAACTTGTGCTAAAGGCACTATTCTATAAAGACAGGTAGGGAACGAAAATTTATGGGTCTTTCGATCATTTTGGAACTGAGAAGGTAGATCTTTTACTCAACGAGACAATTTATATTTTATTCAAACTACTTAAACAATTTGTTATTATAATGATTTGTTTCTTTGTTTTAAAGAAACATGACGGCAATTTTGAACCGACTTCAAAAATAGGAGGTTCTCAAATCGGTTGTCTTTTTTATGTTTGTTAACTCAGAACTCCGTTATTTATTCATAAAAAATAAATAGGATCACGACTGTAATCCCCTAGTACGGTAGACATCCTTTCAGATCTCCAGACGCTTAGATTCTTTGAAGATTGTATAGTGGGGGTAATCAGAGGCACGTCCAAACATTATATTTGGCACATTCCCACATTTTGCAGTAGTTAGCATTCCATACCTAACAGGTTGCAAGCCCATCGCCGTTTATAAAAATACTATCTGGTTTTTTCAAGATGTTTTTTAATTATTTTTAAACGTGATAACCTATTTTGGTGATAATGATAATGTGATAACGTGGTGATAACGTGATAACCGTTTCTAATAATAATACGATTTGAATTAATTGTTGACATGTCAGTCACTCAAACAAACTGAATAGGAGATGATGTGATTGATATCATGTATCAAATGTATCATATATGTTACGGCAGTCAGAAACAGCGTTGTGTTGGTTAGAATATAGTAGCTTCTCCCTTCGGCTCTGCTTGTATTTATTGGGTATAAACACTGTGAAACACATGGAAATTGACTTGACCGATTCCATACGTGACAGGTTGTAAGCCCATTGCAGTGTGACTAGAGGCACTGACAAAGTTGAGCTCTAAAGGCACACGGTAGCGTGCGCCATAGTGCCGTTCAACATAGTTTATGAAAAAAAGCCGTTAGTGATGTTTATGAAAAAAGATTTCGTTCACTGTGGGTGCGTGTTCTCATAGTGTCGTTCTTGAATACGAGGGTTAGTCTACCCGGATATGACGGAAAAAGTGATAAAACTGCATCATCTTGAAAACCATCAAACTTAAAAAAAAAACTGTCTATAATTTACTTAGCTAGTATGATTATCTAACGAATTATATAAAAATGAACTGTTTAGATATTAGTTTTGATTAAAAACGAAACTAGTGTTTTAGAAGAGCCAACTTTGGAAAATAAATTTATCGAGAAAAGTATATCCAATCGCGTTTCTGTCTTTAATTTATCTAGATTATATCCTTAAATTATCTTTTCAATCAAAAAAATAACTGTATGTTTTGCGGTTATTGAGAAAAAATAAATCTGCATTCATCAAAAACATTTATTACTCGTCTTATTTTCTTTGTACAATAAAGTACATATTATAGATATAAATATACATTTTTCGAATAGAAAAACTCATTCATTCCCGACCACGATTATAATAATAATGGTGTATAAATATCTTACTATATATATCTAAACATTATCGATATTATATCACCGCTGACCCGTTAATCCTTTTGACCGTGAATCGACGTGGTTTCCTAAAATATCTATGATATTATTTGTATTATTATATTTACATAATAATGAATGTTTATATATACAGGACAAACATTTGTGTAATAAAAATAGATGTTTGTTTTGTGTGCGTTGTTTTAATGTATCATCACTACATCTACATAGTATAAAGCAAAGTCGCTTTCCGCTTCCCGCGTCTGTATGTCTGTATGTATGTTTGCTTATATCTTTAAAACTACACAACGGATTTTGATGCGGTTTTTTTTAATAGATAGAGTGATTCAGGAGGAAGGTTTATATGTATAATAACATGCTACCCGTGCGAAGCCGGGGCGGGTCGCTAGTATTTTAATATATTACTCATATATTTCGCTTTATCCGGGTAGAAAATATTATGGTTTTTTATATCTATCTAAAACTTGAAATGTTTTGAATATCGATATCAATCGTTTAAAAACTAAAAAGAAAACCGACGAGAATGTTACAACCAATCAATAATTTTAGAGATAGGTATAGTTTTTAAATTTTACGAAATAATACGAAATAATTCACAAAAATGGATCACCAAGCAAAAAAGATATGCGCGGTCATACATCTTTAACACACTATTCTATAGAGATAAATTTGTAGTTTTGTTTGAAATAGATAAACTAAAAAACTACTGAATCAATTTATTTTTTTACACCTATAAATTTTTTTTTTTTTTTTTAAAGTAAAAAGTTCATTTATTGTATCCAAAGCTTATGGAACTAAAAGTTACATAAAATTGTTTGTGTTATGTTAATCTACCTATCTACATGTTACATTATCACTACATAGTATAGGAAAAGCAAAGTCGCTTTCCGCTTCCCGCGTATGTATGTCTTGTATGTATGTATGTTTGCTTATATCTTTAAAACTACACAACGGATTTTGATGCGTTTTAAATAGATAGAGTATAACAGGAGGAAGGTTTATATGTATAATACATGCATAATATAGTAGAGAAACACTGATAATTTTAGAGGTTTCTAATGTGATGTCGTAAATAAACACATTTTTTTGCGCTTACATTGCAAATGCTGGCTGAACCCCACGAGATATATCAAAATAATGTACTACAGTATTGTACATGTACACCTTAAAAAGTCTACAAAAAAGGCCACGATGGTATTAGAAATGTCTTACGCACAGCGAAGCGGGCACGGGTCAGCTAGTTAAAGATAAACAAACAATTTATTATTGTAAGAACACTAACTCCCACCCTAGGAATATCCTGTGTTGTGGGTAGTTAGTCTCTTTCGTCGATGTGATCCATACAGATTGCTTACGTTCGTTAAGTGTGCGACAAGTTCATAAAGTTACGTATCAAATCTTATTATACGATATAGTTATGTAGTACCTACTATAAATAGTGTATTAAATTTTGGTATTAATTATATATTTGTATACATATTATATATTATGAATATTTATAATACATAAATTTACTATTTTTATAAATTTTATGTGTGTAATTTTATGCGTATATGAGGGAAGGCGGGAGGAAAGGAGAGGAGGGTGGGGGGAGAGATTTCCTATATATGTGTAAAATAGATTTAGGATAATGTGTTCAGCAATCTTTCAGTTTCGTTGTATTTAAGAGTAGTATGCTACATTATCAGCAAGTAAAATAGGCTATATTTTATTTTCAAAAATTTAGAGATCCTCATGAAAATTGCAATAATGTAGAAATGTCCACCAATATAATATAAATATATTTTTTTAACTAGAAAAAAATGTGGGTAAGCGTCGAATGGAAAATCTTTTCTTTTTGTCGGTTGAAAAAGGACCTTATCGCATTAAGAAACGTCAAAATTAAATACAAAGTGACACCTTTTGTCTGTGACATTATTGAATTAAAACACTTCAACTTTAATTGACAGCCTATTTCCCCCAGAAGCGGTCATTAGATTCTGGCTTCAGAAAATGATATTTATTAACTTGATAATACTCTAACGAATGCGATTGTTCCATTGTGTTTTGAATCATCATCATCATCAAGGGGGTTAGTATGAACCACTATCGTATCGACAACGTATCGTCCAAATGTCAAAACTGACACATTTTGTATAGTCAAAGTTTCAGTTTTGGCATTTGGGCGATACGTTGTCTATACGATAGTGGTTCGTGCTCAGGCCACAGGTTCTCAAAGATGGTTGACGTCAAGTATGCGGCCGGTTGTAAAACATAAGCTTAATCCTCTTTGCAACATGTTGTGCCGACCTCACAATAAATGGGAAAAAGGAGAAGAAAATTACGATTTACAAAAGAGGTATTTATGTAATCTATCAGTTATCTGGTTCCCATAGTATAAGCTTTGCTTAGTTTGGGGTTAGATAGTGTTGTGTGTAAAGTCCACCAATTTTAAATTTAATTTATTTAAATACCTTATGACTTTGTTACTTTCGGCTTGAAAGTCGAGGTACCTTGCACTTAGCCAACGTGGCTTATGGTACAGTAAGGTACATTGCCAATTAAAACGTAATTTATCCGTAATTAACCCAATTTGCGGGTAAACAAAGCTAAATGTAAACAATAATATGACTCACGGGAATTAGGGTCAAGCGGTACTTGACAATGGCTATCTAAAAATATCTCATATTATATCATGGAGAATCCAAATATATGAAATAGGATCACGACTGCAAATACTGTAATCCCCAAGTACGGTAGACATCGTCTCAGATCTTCTTAACTGTCATTCTCAAGAAGAGTAGATCTTCAGGCGCTCAGAGTCAGAGGCACGTCCAAACATTACATATACCTACCTAACTGCCCCCAAAACTACTGCCCGCAGATAGAATAGAATGGAATGGAATGGAATGGAATGGAATGGAATGGAATGGAATGGAATGGAATGGAATGGAATGGAATGGAATGGAATGGAATGGAATGGAATGGAATGGAATGGAATGGAATGGAATGGAATGGAATGGAATGGAATGGAATGGAATGGAATGGAATGGAATGGAATGGAATGGAATGGAATGGAATGGAATGGAATGGAATGGAATGGAATGGAATGGAATGGAATGGAATGGAATGGAATGGAATGGAATGGAATGGAATGGAATGGAATGGAATGGAATGGAATGGAATGGAATGGAATGGAATGGAATGGAATGGAATGGAATGGAATGGAATGGAATGGAATGGAATGGAATGGAATGGAATGGAATGGAATGGAATGGAATGGAATGGAATGGAATGGAATGGAATGGAATGGAATGGAATGGAATGGAATGGAATGGAATGGAATGGAATGGAATGGAATGGAATGGAATGGAATGGAATGGAATGGAATGGAATGGAATGGAATGGAATGGAATGGAATGGAATGGAATGGAATGGAATGGAATGGAATAGAATAGAATAGAAAAATCTTTATTTGTGGCATCTTGCAAATATAAAGCTAAAATTAGGTTACACATCTTATAATATTATATTAATATACCTAACAAACAGATTAGACATAGGAAAACCGTAACAGGTAAAAAAAAATACACACAAAATAACAAAACAGTATGTAGGTATACGTTACTTAAACCTTTAACCGTCTCATTAATAAACGTAGACTAGCGCAGGATTAAATTTAGTCCAACGCTTACGTTTGGACTAATCGAATTCAATATTAATAAACAAGGATTAGAAATGGAGTTGCTTACATTAAGCTGGTATTAACAAGTCTTGGTGTAACCTCAGATGATCTATGGATAAGTAAATTTTTATTAATAGCACCGTAAAGGCTTATGATGATGCTAACCATCTGCCATTGTCCATTGTTTCTATTGATTGTTCTCTTCTGTTAATTGTGGACCAAATAAATGTATTTTCTTTCTCTATTAATACTAATTCATACAAAATTCGAAAAATATAAAATAATGCATCTCACTTAAGATTTTTACTCGGGTCTTTATTACGTAATTACCTTTATCTACACTAATGTTGTAACATTCTACTTATGTTTCCAATACTTGACTTATAATTACTACTGTTATAGCGCAGACAACAAAACACTCAATTTAAGCAATTTCACATGATGGTATAATATCCACATCGATATCGTAAAATCTCATTATAACATCAATAAAACGCGACCAATTAACCTGGCGAGCCTTATGTCAAAATCCTCATACAAGTTGTATAAAATTTTGATATTAGGCTGGCTTTTGAAAACAGTTGGGTTATACGTGAAACTACTAAACTTACATACACAAAACTCTTTGGTAAGATCTTGTGCCAATTAAATAAAAAAAGAACTTGGCCCTGCGCGCGCAGCTGCGCTCTTCTTATTGGTTAGATTTTAATGGCGGCAAGTTCACTGTGACAATACACGTACGCGTGAATTTAATGTTTCGCAATGTGTTTTGTTTTTAAAATACAAATTAAAAGTTAAAAATGGATAGCGACGTTAGTGAAGATGAAGTAGTGTATGCAACTGCATATAACACGGGTATTAAAACACTCGTTACTATTATGAAACTCGCTGCGCACGTTTCATAAACTCACACTCGTGTTTTAATACCCTTCCTTATATGACAGTTGCATAAACTACTATTAATTTATTTTTCCGACGTTTCGGCCAGCTATAGTCGCGAGCAGACTTTAGAAATCTATGGTTATGTCTACTAATCAAGATATTGATAAAATAATAATGCCATTCAAATGTCATTATAACATTAGTGTAATCTTAATATATAAAAGAAAGTCGGGTTTGTTACAACACTTATAACTCGAGATCTGCTGGACCAATTTTCATGGTTTTTGATTCGTTGGATTTGTCTCCGCCCCGAATAGCAGAATACATCTTAAAAACAATGAAAACTGGACGAATACATAATTATGAAAGATGGATCATTTTCAATAAATGTTCATTGGTTTAGTACATGTCAAACATTTGTTGTCCATCCAGTCAAATACTGTAAGTAATGATTGACATTTATGCATGCGTTCAGAAATGTATTTTGTGTAAACTATTTAAAAAAGGTTGAATCAACTATTGTCTGTATTTTTTCATTTTTTAACGGGAACGGGAACGGGAGTTAATTCTAAAGCGATACGAAGTTCGCCGGGTTAGCTTGTTAACATTAAACAACAGAGTTAGATACAGATGCATCATCCCACATAATAGAGCTTTGAATCATGAATGGCATCATCAAATAATTGTCATTTCCAGCATCATAGAGTTAAAACTATCGTGGTTGTTACTCATTTTAACTATAAATTCGTCGTTATTCGCCGATCTGCCGTTGATCGCGGCCACGTACGATGCTCATGATGAAGATCATCTGAATTGTCTCGAAACGTCAGCAATACAAGAAAACGTGGTAAAATTTCCAGCATCACCTACCACCACTATAATACGGTTGTTATGTAACGGTAGACATTACGGGGAAGGAAACGAGGGTTTTATTATGGTTATTAACCTCTTAATAATATGATATGAGCCGAAAATGCGTATAAAAAATTCGTACACAAATATCCCGCATTTTTTGCCACAAGACAGATTAGACAGAAAATGGAGTGATTTTTTATGGCTACTTATATTAATATTTTTATTGCATTAATCTTGTTATTGTGGGAGATGCCTAGTCTTAAATTCGAAGGTCGTGGGTTCGAATCCTGTGCACATTTATCTGTGGAAAACAGCAAAGGAAAACGCCGTATGAAAACCTGTTAGTATACCAACACAAATTTTATAAAGCGAAAAAAATGTTTTTTTTTATACAAACGAAAAATACTGGATTAATTTTGAAAATTCTTCTATCAAAAGCAAGCAACATAGGGTATATTTTATTTTCAAAAAACGTAGAGATCCTTACGAAAATTTCAATAATGTAACCTTATGGTATTAAAAAATTGTTTTGGTATTAGACTGATTTGCGAGCGATGCCACGGACAGCAGCTAGTCCTGACAGATAAGGCCTAAGCTTTCATTAATCATCTAACCTTCCCATGACCCACTGTCGATTTGTCGAACAAAAGGATTTCTAAGGGGTGTTTTGCGAATATAAATAAAAGGTTTTTTCCGAAAAATATTTCGCCCTTTTTGAAATTGGATGCAGTCATGTATATTCGAAAGGACATCCTCTCAGATCTTCAGACGCTCAGATCCTAGAATAAAGGGGTTGTCAGAGGCACGTTAAAACATTAATAGTTTTTTTATACGTGACAGGCTGCAAGCCTATTGTCGTTTACAAGACCTAGCTGCCCGTTACGACTTAGTACTGGTGTATAATTAAATAAATAAATAAATATTTGTGGAAATTTCACTCATCGCCATCTAGCCCCAAACTGAGCAAAGCTTGAACTATGGGAACCAGATAACTTAAAGAATAAATAAATACTTTTTTTTGTAAATACATACTTATTATACATTTTAACACCCAGACACAGAACAAATTTCTCTGTTCATCATACAAATGTTTATCCTGAGTCAGAATCGAACCCACAACCTACAGCGCAGAAGGCAGAGCTACTACCAGCTGAGCTGTTGGGCCAGTCAATATATAATTAAAGATTATAGGCAAATTCTTGATTCCTTAGTTATATTAATACAATTTGCGTAGAGATCTATAATTAATAAAAATATATAGATATAAGCAAATAATATTGCTTCTGATAGGTGGATGAATTTTTAAATAGTAGTACATATACAGAAGTTAAAAGCAAAACTATAACAGCTACTTAGCTGAAAAACTTTTAACGCCTACTTAGGCGTTAAAAGTTTACGAGTAATAGACGTACTAGTCGACCAACTTATAAATAAATGTACTTGAAAAAGTTTTTGTTTTTATTACAAATACCATTGAAAATTACTTAATATAACATTGTTAGCTGTGTAAACTACGAAAACCTACATTGCGCGTGACCCATCACGCACTTGGCCGGTTTTTTCAATGACCCTTTTCGTAGGGCTCCAGTGTGGTAAAGTTAGAATAGTATAGACTAATAACTTACCTCTGTGCATAATACTCGAAGAATGCGACCAGGATCTCTATGGACCGAGTCATGGCGGCCCACATTTCATGCGTCTTGCATTTTGGGTTGATGGCAGATGACAAGCCGGAGGGACCGTCCGACATTTAGATGTTTTTTACATCGGAACAAACATTGAGACACGCTGGATTAGCGTTGGAACAGTTTTAGAAACACTGGCCAGTTCACAAGTTGGAAAGATGTTTCTTATAAATCACGGAACAAATATTGAGACACGCTGGAGTATCGTTGAAACAGTTTGGGATAGACTGGTCAGTTCAAAAGTTTAATTCGGAAGATGTTTCTTACAATCTATAAAAATCGTATGAATTTTTTTAATAAAAATTTGATATCAGGTCATCATTTAATTTTGAGAACAGCTCAATTGATTATCTTATTTTTTACAAGCTTCTATTTAACTTGCAATATATGTATGTAACTATGTTTGTTAGGTGGAAGGTCAAGTTCTGTATGCTTCAAAATATTCTTATATCTACCATCCACCAGACCACGTTTCTATTAAACCCTTATATTAACAAAAGACAAAATAAATAAATAAACTAAATAAATATTGGCGGACTTTACACACAACACCATCTAGCCCCAAACTAAGCAAAGCTTGTACTATGGGAACCAGATAACTGATAGAATAAATATTCACTTTTTTTTTGTAACTACATAAATAATATACATAGTAACACCCAGACTCAGAACAAACATCTATGTTCATCACACAAATGTTTGCCCTGGGTGGGGATCGAACCTACAACCAACAGCGTAGAAGGCAGAGTTACTACCAACTAAGCTGTGAGGCCAGTCAGACGAAGGCATAAAAACCTACTTTTATTACAAAAAAAGCCTTCAAAAAGATTACCATTTAAAAGGATGCAAAATGTCCACAAAGTACTTCGTAACACCCTCATCAAAGTTGATTTTAGGGCATTTTTCCACGAACATCGTCATTGCACGACTTTTTTGACCATTATTTTGTACTAGTGTCGCGCGGTGGTAGAAATTCGACCACAATATAAAAAATATGGGAAAATCACTATTATTTTACGACTCTCAGACTCTCTTTCAAGAACCAAATGTTAGATATATTTTGAAGTGGATTTATTTTTACTTGACTGCGCCTGAAAGAGGGTAATGTTTTTAGAGCGTATGTATTGTCCATTTCTTGGGCACGCTCTAGCTAGAGCTACGACTTGACGGAGTACAAAATATCGAGGTATAGTTGAATTCGATTTAATTCTGGTAGTGATAAAGGCTATATATTTGTTAAAAAGTGGCACCTCATTCCCCAAAAAGGAGGAAAACAATTTTTTTTTCCCAAACAATTTTTTTAGTTATTTTTTTTAACTGTCGGGTTATATGTTTTTATAACTATTTGTTTTATCTTGTCGACTTTATCGTATAATATCAAAAAAATCCTGGTAATCATTTTTTTTAAATAGTCGCCTATGTTCATCCCAAGACTCAAAACTATATCTTTATTAAATTTCATGACAATCAGTTCAGCGGTTTGGCCGTGATAACCTCACAGGCAGAAAGAGTTACTTTCGCACTTATAATATTAGCATAGATAGATTAATCCATTTGATGAACCGTTTCCTTGCGAATTAATACGACAAAACGCGACATTACGTCAACGTATCAGCTGACTGTCGCATATCGCAAACACTTCGTGTCGTTTCGTAGAAAAAAGCCTTACGGGTTAGTAAAAATGAAAAATTATTTTAATTACAATATAGGCGTCATAAAAGAGGATTACGAATTCATTATGCGTATATTATGCGCATTCATTTCATTGGTGCGTATGTTAATGAAAAAATAGGTGTGTGTTGTTTCTCTTTAATTGATGGAAACTATTTAACCCGGTTTAAATAGTTTATCACTACATAGTATAAAGCAAAGTCGCTTTCCGCTTCCCGCGTCTGTATGTATGTATGTATGTATGTTTGCTTATATCTTTAAAACAACACAACGGATTTTAATGCGGTTTTTTTTAATAGATAGAGTGATTCAGGAGGAAGGTTTATATGTATAATAACATGCTACCCGTGCGAAGCCGGGGCGGGTTGCTAGTATAAAGATAAAACTCTTGTGTTACTGACTGATTAGTTATAAAAATATCCACATAATTTGCAAAAAAAATTGAAATTGTTACAAAATTGATATTTCTATTACAGAAAATACACCCTACTGAAGGTAAAACTAACACAATTTATATTCTAGGCCAAAATATTTCACCCCTCACGTCCTTTTGTTATAAAGTAATAGTACAACCAATCTTCTTCACGCCAATATTTTCGCTTATCGGAAACCTATTCTGCCAAAACTTAGAGCAGAATAGATCGACGGTCGTTTGCCTCAAAAAAAAAACATTGGTGTCGTAATTTACGGTAAACGATATTTAAGGTGATAAGTGAAATTTTTGACCTTTTGTATGGGCTGACCCTCGTATTCATTCGTGTTCTCATAGTGTCGTTCTTAAATAGGAAGGTTAGTCTACCCGGATAAGACGGAAAAAGTGATAAAACTGCACTATCTTGAAAACCATGAAATTAAAAATAAATTGTCTTAGGTAGTATGATTATCTAACGAATTATAAAAAAATGAACTGTTTAGCTATTCATAGTTTTGATTAAAATCGAAACTAGTGTTTTTGAAGAGCCAACTTTGGAAAATAAATCTATCGAGAAAAGTTTCACTAATCGTGTTTCTGTCTATAATTTACTGTCTAAATTTTATAATTTGCATTCATCAAAAACATTTATTACTCGTTTGAAGTTACGAAACTAAAACTATCGTGTTGTGTTAATAATTTCAACTCGAAACGACAGCAATAATTAGTATGTAGAAACGTGGTAATTAGTAGGTATTTCTAGATAAAATTATATATTAGTTACTAGTTTTTTTCCACGACCGCGTAGAGTCAGGAAATCGATTTTTAATGACTTTAGAGTAAAATATTGAATTTCCTGAAAATAAAAAAATAAAAAATTTTGGAAGACATTAAACTCTTTATGGAAATTCATCTAAATCGGCCCAGCAGTTTGGCTGTCATAACGCCACAGACAGACAGGGTTACTTTTGCATTTATAATATTGAAAAATATATTTTTCGTATCAAGCTTTTATAAAATCCTAGCTTTTATAAGATCCTATAGTAGGTATTTAGGACAAATCCCACGAGCCCAAACACGATAGAGTTAAGCTGTGCAGTAGAGGGATTCCTATATCTTCAAGATCTTTCATAAGACAAGCTTGCTAGTACCAATATTACATTGTCATTGGAGATTGATAGGTATGCAAAGTTTTAACTCAATCGAACTATTTACTCAGGAGTTCCTATGAACAGCTCCTCGACTCAATCATCCGCTATCACCATATTATTGTATTGCCACCGAAGTTACACATGTATGCAAAATTTCAGCTCAATCGGTTGGAGATAACTGGTTTAAAATTCAGTTGCAAGATTTGACTCGAACAAAAATTAAAATAAATAATAAAACATTTTTTTAACATAAAACTCGACTGCTAACATACAATAAAAAAAAATGTTATGCCCCCCTTTTTAAGGGAGGAGGACTCCATATTTAAAAATATATAGTCTATGTCACTCCCACAATTGAGACGAATAAAATGACACCTGATATGTTGTAATCCGTCAAGTCGTTTGGAATGTAGATCGTGCCAATGAATATATATACATACGCTCGAAAAACATTAACCATCAGGCGTAGTCGGTTAAAAATGAGGTTTTCCTACGTTACGATGCCACCTACGCAGTTACAACTTAGCAACAGGTTCAATAACCTTTTATTAAATACCATGTAATTTTTTTAAAAAAGGAATACTATACTATACTATAGTAATTTAATATTACTGGCTGTAAAGATTTCGTAAAAAAAACACCTTCCGAATAAAATAAATACCGAGTAAGTTAAAAAAAAAGGAACACACTATAATTATTTTATCGTTTTAATTAATTGAATATAACTGGCTGTAAAGATTTCGTAAAAAAAACACCTTCCGAATAAAATAAATACCAAGTAATTTTAAAAAAAGGAACACACTATAATCATTATATCGTTTTAATTAATTTAATATTACTGGCTGTAAAGACTTCGCAAAAAAAAACACCTTCCGATTAAAATAAATACCAAGTAATTTAAAAAAGGAACAGACTATAATTATTATATCGTTTTAATTAATTGAATATTACTGGCTGTAAAGAGTTCCAGAAAACACCTTCCGAATAAAAACAAATCGTTCCAACCAAACTCAATTCAAAACTCTTTAAACAGAATAGAATAGTCAACAGTTCTATTTTCTTTGTTTTTTTTCACAGAAAACGCGATGCGTTCGGTTTCGGACACCGGCTTACATAGACTGAAGGTTTTGTTCCTATGCGCATGTCTTTACCAAACGACCATTTCCACATGATCTCCCGCGCTCGTCTTTCCACCTCACATTTGACGCAACAAAGGGTAGTCTGATCTATTCCTGGGGGTCGGGGTAAAGTGGTTTTATAAAACGCAGGTCTGCATTTGATAATAAGCGGGTTGTGGAAGCCACAGGTTACGTTTTTGTTACGGTCAGTAGGTTAATGGGTTCCTATAATGGAATTGGAATTCGTATTCAACTGGTAAATATAAATTGGTGATATGGAAACTGATGTGTAATGGGGTAGGAGATATTGATGATATTTTTATTCGCTATTTAAAAACGCTATGTATTTTTCAATAATAATCCTGGCAGTTCTAGAATAGACCTCCCTAAAGCCTATCAGACTACTTTGGAAAAATATAAAATATATTTTTTGTTGAAAAATATTTTTTTTTAAACAAGCTTTTGTAAAATCCCCCTTCATACTATAAATCAGAACAGCGCGCTATTAACTGTCACATAATAATTGTCATTGGAACTTGACAGGTATGAAAAGTGTTTATACTCAATAGAACTATTTACTAAGGAGTTCCGTTGTGAGTTTCCGTTGAACAGCTCTTGACTCCATCATTAGATCAGCTCGCTGTCACCATATTATTGTATTGTTATTGTATAGCGCGCTAACACCTACACGAATAAAATTAAAATAAAATAAATAGGATCACGACTGTAATCCCCAAGTACGGTAGACATCCTCTCAGATCTCCAGACGCTTAGATCCTTTGAAGATGTCTAGTGGGAGTAGTCAAGAGACACGTCCAAACATTATATTTAGCACATGCCCACATTTTGCAGTAGTTAGCATTCCATTCGTGACATATTGGTTTCCTCACGATATTTTCCGTGTGCACGTGTTTTTGATGCGCATATTTTTCGAACAGTAAAATCCATTGATGCACGCCTGGAATCGAACCCTCGCCCAGATTGAAAGTCGAGGTACCTCCCACTCGGCCAACATCTACCTACACAAACTAACAAGAAAAGTTTATTAAAAGCTTGTAAGACGTGTTCTTCTTCCATTTTCCCTATAATTTCCGTCAGTCAGTTAGTTAAGCAACAGTTGTTTGTAAATATTTGACCTTGTGTATATTATTTAACAACGAAATACAATGTGATAAATGTTATTTTGGACGTGCCTTTCACTAGTCTCCTATTATTTTTAAGAAGATCAAGATTTTTTTTACTTAATATGGTCCATTTAGAGTCCAATGATGTCCAATAAAGGTGTTTTTATGTCAAACAATAGGTATTCCTTAATTTTAAAAAATCTTAGAAAAAAAGAAATCGCAATTCGCGGCAATCGCATTTCAAACGCGATTGCCTACGAACAGTATTTGATTTTTATTTAAATAGATAATTAATTTTGTTTATCAAACAGCCAATCATAACGCGAAAAATATTTAAAATTACATTTTATAATTACGTTTAAAAACTAAAAAGAAAATCGACGAAAATTACGAACAAACGAAAAGTCAATAGATATATGTTTTATAAAGAAACTATTAGTCTTACATAAAAACAATAATTTATTGGACCAACTTCAGACTATTCTCTATACCAACTGCAAAAAATCATCTAAATCGGATCACTAGGTAAAAAGATATGCGAGGCTATACATAAAAAGAAATAAAAAAAATTATATTCTTCGGCTGAAAATTCAAGTCTAGTTTTCATTTAGATTGGAAAACCACGTGAATAGGAACGTTGGAAAAGGAAGACCTCGGCGTATTTTCCTGGATTAAATTGGTGATGTTTTAAAATTGGCCAGGTCAATAGTACTATAAACCGACGAGCATGAGGACTGCGATGAGAGTGAATGAAGCAAAATAAGTATGTCAGGGTCGTAGCAAGTGGAAAGCCGTGATCTCCGCCTATCCCTCTGGAAAACAGGCGTTATTTTATGTATGTATGTATGGAAAACCAAGTATTCGAGGTATCAACCTTTTCGAAATAAAATCAATTAGGATCATGACTGTAATCCTCAAGTAGATTTTCAGCGCCTAGATTGCGTGAATTTAAAAAGATAAACCCGACAAGTGCGAGTTTAAAATGCGATGCTAGATAGTGCGATGATAGATGATAGACTTTTTATAATCGAACTATAAGTATTTAAAGGAGATTTATATTATTTGATTTTACTTTTTATTTATTTAACTTACTGCTACACAGATTTTTATTACTTTTACGATTCTCATCGTTCCATCTGTAATATGTTTCCTCTGTACTTTGTTCTGTATAAATGAATTTGAATCTCGTGATCAAGATTTAACAATTTTTTATAAAAATATATAAATAAATAAGAATAGTTTTCTGTATTTTTAGGGTTCCGTACCCGTAGGTAAAAGCCCCCATTACTAAGACTTCGCTCCCATAAAAAACGACAAAAATCACGTTTGTTGTATGGGAGCCCCCACTTAAATATTTATTTTATTCTGTTTTTATTTTGTTTTGTTCATAGAGCAGCAATAGAAATTATATTATTTGTGAACATTTGAACTGTCTAGCTATCACAGTTCATGACATACAGCCTTGTGACAGACAGACGGACAGTCCCGTTATAGGGTCCCGTTTTTACCCTTTTGGTACGGAACCCTAAAAAAGAATATCGTCTTTTGACTTTTCAATTGGTCAAAACATTTTCGTCGGTTTTCCTTTTAGTTTTTAAAACATAATTATTACTGAAAGAAACAAAAACGTTGACAAGTTGACAGTGGTGACCTTCTTTTGTCTTGTCAAACTGACTAAAATTAATAGAAATACGTCCTTATTCTGTTCACGTTACAGTTTAAATTAGAGTAAACCATAGTGCTGTGAGTATTAAATAGGCTAGTTTTTATAAAGTTTACGATATTTGTAATGTCATTTAAAATCTAAGTAATTTATAACGAGTAAAATTTGTATTTTAGTATGTTTATAACGAAAAAAATCAAAAACTACTGGAACGATTTCCAAAAATATTTTTATTATAATGCTACATAATCTCTATGTAACATCGGCTATATTTATTACTAGTATTGTAAAAAAAATACTATAAAATTATTAGTAGGTATTCTAGCTCGATGACGGGGCGGACTGTTAGTCGTCAATATCTATGTAAATCAGCGTTGACTAATATCAATTTAATGTGTCAAATATCTTAAATATACTAAGTATTATAAAGAAGTAAAATTTGTATATTTGTTTGTAATGGATAAACTCAAAATCTACTTATTTTTCCACCTATTAAAAGCTACATTATCAGCGAGTAACATTAGCTATATTTTATTATCAAACTAGCGACCCGCCCCGGCTTCGCACGGGTAGCATGTTATTATACATATAAACCTTCCTCCTGAATCATTCTATCTATTAAAAAAAACCGCATCAAAATCCGTTGTGTAGTTTTAAAGATATAAGCAAACATACATACATACATACATACAGACGCGGGAAGCGGAAAGCGACTTTGCTTTATACTATGTAGTGATAGTGAAGCAATTATAGATCCATACGAAAATTGCAATAATGTAACCTAAGTTATTAAAAATATGCCTATAATCATTCATTAAAACGCCTGTGCGAAGCTTTTTATAGTTATAAAACTATATTGTTATAAGCTATAACTTACATTTTTATTGAAACTATTGAAAAACCTGAAAGCATCCTCACAAAAACCTAACACTTGGTAGCTCGTTGCCATAGCGACAGGGATCGATTGATGATACCCTCTCTCTATCTCGCTCGCACCTGCATTCGTGGACATATACCCGTCTCATTTCCCAGCTTATTATTCGAAATAGGCATTTTACTACAGTTTTTTTTGTTTTGTCTCACAAACGTACTGGATTTCAGAGAAACGCCTTTTTGAATTTATCTGATCAATTTGACGTTTCCCTTTTTGTTGTGGAAAAAGACACAATTATCGGAAAAATATAAAAAAATGCTGCCAAAACCTCATTGTTTTTCAACTCACGAAAAATGTGGTTCTCAATTTGACGCGTACTTATATATTTTTTTGTGTATGATCCTTTTATCCGGTGATCCGGAAAGATTTTTTTGTTTTGAGTAGATAATAGTCCAAAGTTGGTCCCATTTAAATTATATTTATGTAGGACACAGTGTCGTTCCTGAATACGGGGGTATTCAGGAACGACACTGTGAGAACACGCACCCATAGTGGACGAAATCTTTTTTCATAAACATCGCTTTATGTGTTGTGCGACACTGCATAATGTGACTAGAGGCATAGTATCGCACAACACATACAGTGATGTTTATGAAAAAAGATTTCGTCCACTGTGGGTGCGTGTTCTCACAGTGTCGTTCCTGAATACGAGGGTAAGAGTTCCAATATAAAACTTAAGCAAAATCAATATCGTCTCTTGACTTTTCGATTAATCGAAACATTTTTGTCGGTTTTCTTTTTAATTTTTAAACGTTATTATAAAAAATCGATTATCATTCTTCACATTATCTTATGTCTTGGAATAGCTTATAAGGCTATCTGTTCATATAGGCCATATAGGCCATATAGTTTGGTCATATAGGCTATAGTTTTATAGGTATCTAGAACGCGAGCCAAACTGGAGACGGAAGCTAGTAAATACGTACGTTTCTGGAGTTCTACTCTATACATATAATAAAACTCTAGAAGAGTTCAATTCTGTACATTGAATAAAAACTAAAAAAAATACTCCTAGGGGTCTTCATACAAGTAATACAAGCCAAAAAAAAAAATTGAATTTTTAGTCTGTCTGTCTGTCTGTTGTCTGGCTTTCACGCAAAAACTACTGGACGGATTTTGATGAAACTTTTTTTGTTATATAGCTATTAGTCCTCGGCAACTTATAGGCTATAATTTTTGAAGATCGGAATACCAGACGTGGAACTATAGCGGTCTGGAGCCATACCATAGCCATACCTATTACCTATCCAAAATAATCACATTTAGAAATGTCTGTCACCCAGCGAAGCGGGCACGGGTCAGCTAGTCTTCAATACGATAAACGATTTATATCGGGACAAACGTCACATCGTTACCGACTATATTTTGATCGATGGAACGACTGACATTAATTTTGATAATTGACATACATTCTACTACGACAGACGACGATTTCTAAGAGTACAGTTTGACCGAATATATCGGAGCACTGTCGTATCGTTTCGAGAATGTCGAAATCGTTTTGCAGAGTAGGTAACACATGAGCGAGACTACGAACGAAAGCTAGTAAATAAATAAAATAAATACAATGAACTCTATACAACTAATTCAATTGGAACAGGTTAGTGTGGTCGAGCAAATACCTACGCAGCAAGTTAACTAACCTAAGCAGGGTAAGTTAATCGGGTTACACTGTTTAACCTCTGGTAACGAGATATCTTTTGTTAATTTAATCGCCTGTGGTTAAGCCACGTTTTCTTGGCAATAACTGCTATAAAATAAAATAAAAATAAATCGGATCACGACTGTAATCCCCAAGTACGGTAAAAATACTCTCAGATCCTTGAATATGTCTAGAGGGGATAGTCAGAGGCACGTCTAAACATACTATTTGGCATTTGCCCACATTTTGCAGTAGTTAACATTCTATACGTAACATGTTGCAAGCCGCTTATAAGAGTAATAACTAGTTAGTTTCATTTCGATGTTTTCCTTCACCGTTTAGAGCACGTGTTTTGATGCGCATATACATTTTTCGAACAGAAAAAACCAATGATTCGAACTCACGACAACCCCTTTGGCTTTATATCTAAAAATAGCCGGCCAAGTGCGAGTCGGACTTGCGCACGAAGGGTTCCGTACCATTATCTATAAAAACGCGAAAAAAAACGTGTTTGTTGTATGGGAGCTTAAATATTTATTTCATTCTGTTTTTAGTATTTGTTGTTAGAACAGCAACAGAAATACATAATATGTGAAAATTTCAACTGTCTAGCTATCACGGTTCATGAGATACAGCCCTGTGACAGACAGACGGACAGCGAAGTCTTAGTAATATGGTCCCATTTTTACCCTTTGGGTATGGAACCCTAAAAATGAAGCTGCTATAACTAAGATTAATGAAAATCCTCGTGACTTTGTTCACTTAGAGCTATTTTTTAACAAACTTCAACCCTCGCTGCACTACCTAGGATCAGTAGTTTAGGTTGTGCGTTAATAGATCAGTCAGTCAGTAATGCAAGAGTTTTATTAGATTAGCTGTCCGTTCCAGCTTCTGACAACTAATATAATAATACTAATAAGATCAACTAAATTAGTTTTTTTTAAAGTTTTATTAGTCCTACATAATCTACATATATGATATTTAAGGTGAGTAATAAATGTTTTTGATGAATACAGAATAGTTTTTTCTCAATAACCGCAAAATATACAGTTTTGTTTTTCATGACAAAGATAACATAAGGATATAATCTAGATAAATTACAGACAGAAACACGATTGGTGAAACTTTTCTCGATAGATTTATTTTCCAAAGTTGGCTCTTCAAAAACACTAGTTTCGTTTTTAATCAAAACTATGAATAGCTAAACAGTTAATTTTTATATAATTCGTAAGATAATCATACTAGCTAAATAAATTACAGACAGTTTCTTTTTAAATTTGTTGTTTTTCTAGATAATGCAGTTTTATCACTTTTTCCGTCTTATCCGGGTAGACTCAGCCCATACAAAACGTCAAAAATTTCACTTATCACCTTAAATGGGACCAACTTTGGACTTTTCTATACATAATAAAAAATAATATTATAATCGGATCACCAGGTAAAAGATACCTGCTTTTTTGTCGATTGAAATATTGTTAGCAATTTCTGCTACTAAATTATCGTAAAGCCAGCATTATTTTAAAATGGAAACTGATTGAAATTTATTGCATCGAAACTCGTGTAATTGAGGGATATTTCGAAATTGGTTTATCTAATTTTAAAGGAAACAAAAACACATTAAAAATGATTAATTTATCTATCAAAAGATAAATTATAAGCAAGTAACATGGATCAATTTAAAAAAAAGAAAATTGCAATAATGTAACCTAAAGGTGTGACCAAACATAGCGCGGCAATCGAGCGCGGCAATGTTTGGACGAAGGCAGCCGCGAGCTGCCTGCAACAGTCTAAACTAGTCACGCGGCAAGCTTGTGTTTTGCAAATGCCGCGCTCGAATGCCGCGCAATGTCTGGTCACAACTTTAGGTATCAAATAATCTTCACTAGTACACCCGTGCGAAGCCGAGGCGGGCAGCTAGTTACAAATAAACCTACAACTTCTTTTTTTGCGTCAGTGCGGTTGTAAAATATAACGACTGAGTTACATCTACACGGGCCATTAAATTGTTCCATTGATGCTTGAAGTTTTTATTTTTTTGTGTGGGCTGAGGCAAACCGGATAAGACGGAAAAAGTAATAAAACCGCATTATATTATATCCAAAAATAATCACAAACTTTCGTCTATACTAATACTAATATACTAATAATAATATTTTAAAGAGGAAAGATTTGATTGTTTGTTTGTTTGTATCGAATAGGCTCCGAAAATACTAAACCGATTTCAAAAATTCTTTTACCATTAGAATCCTACATTATCCCTGATGAACATAGGCTATAGATTATTTACAAAAACGTTAGGGATCCGTATGAAAATAATGTAACTAAACGTGAGAGAATATTACAAAAAAAATCCTTAAATTGCGTTTGCTGCAGAAATTATTGACAATAGAGCAAAGTGATGTTTTATAGAAGACATCGATATCTACAAAAAAAATATGATATCATATGTCTATCTATTAGGGATCCCTATTAAAACTTCGATAATGTAACCCAAGGTGTTAAAATAAATAGCCATAAAATCATTATTACGCCCGTGCGACGCTGGGGCGGACTGCTAGTATTTAAAATAATAGTACGACTGGAAATATAATTCTATATCCATAGTTTGCTGCATTAGTCGGGCAACATTTGCCTAAAACATTGCCTGCATAGGAAAACCTTATATAAGTGGAAAATCTCGGAAACAGCTCGCGATGACAGCTGCGACCTAAATTTTTAACTGCAAATGACAGTAGCGAATGGATTTGTGGAGCCTGTTGCGTTCTTATAGTGGTGTCGGAGGTTGTTTCTTTTTTTATGTGTTTTGTACCTACACAAGTTTTTGTGTTAAGACTTTTTGTATTAGGTATTTACTAGCTTCTACTTTTAGCTTCGGTTTCTTTTATATACACTCTAACCTAAGGTTCTCTGGAAGAGATCTCTTTTTACAAGCTTTTAACTTGCAATGTAGGTGTAGGTATGTAGATGGAATCTTTCAACTCAATTTTGAAACAGTTATCCCCAACCGATTGAGCTGAAATTTTGCATACTTATGTAACTTCGGTGACAATGCTATAATATGATGACAGCGAGCTGATCTGATGATGGAGTCAGGAGCTGTTCAACAGACACTCACAATATAACTCCTTAGTAAATACTTCGATTGAGTAAAAACTTTGCATTCTTGTCAAGTTCCGATGACAATGTTATATGATGTGTAAGGTGATAGCGCGCTGGTGCTCGATGCTAAAATGATTTTACAAAAGCTTGTCATTGAAAAATGTTTTTGTACAAAGTACCTAAGTACCTAGATAGTTTAAGTTTCTGTTTTTGGTGTGTTTTTTTTTGTTGGTGTAGGATTTCATTTATTTATTCATTCATTTTCTTGTGTTACATAAAATGCTGATTTTGCTAGTGCCCGGATTCGAAACTAATCAACCAACGTTTTGGTTGACTAGGTTGCTCTTCCGACTGTGGAACATTGTATCTCGACCTACCTGTATAATGGTAAATCTACACTAGGTACTAATATAGAGGCAAACATTTTTGTTTGTACCGGATAAACTAAAAAACTGCTGGACTATTTTTAAATATTCCATTACCAATCAAAAGCTACGTTATCAGCGAGTAACATAGGCTATATTTTATTTAGAAATAAAATATAGAACTCCATGAAAATTACAATAATGTAACTCAAGGTATCATCAATTTGCTTTTTATATTCATTTGTAACCCCATGCGAAACTGAGGCGAACTGGTGGTCATAAATAACGCAAGAGGCTTTGATTTGACGCCATCTAGCGTACACAACTAGAACAACGTTCCTTGTAGTAGTGTCATGTTCCGCAACATACTTTAGCTTCCAACCGTTTCGATAGATGGCGCAAAAGACAAAAGTACAACACTAAAGATGGCGCTAGACATAAAGTTACAAATTGAAACATGCTTTCACTAGATGGCGCTATAATCAAGGTGGCACTGTGAAAAAATATTCTTAATAACAAAATACTAACACAGATGGCATTGTAGATGAAAGTATGTATTGTACTTTTATGACTTTATGCAATTAAATGGGAATGAGGTTACGTAAGATATTTGGCGCTGCGAACCGCTTTGAATATAAATTGTGTTAATGTTAACACACGACGTGTTATATTATGTCCGAAATGCCTGTGTCGAGCGGCGACAGGCTTGCAACCTGTCACGTGTGGAATGCTAACTACTGCAAAATGTGGGTATGTGCCAAATATAATGTTTGTGCCTCTGATTAACCCCTTTAGACATCTACAAGGATCTGAGAAGATGTCTGCCGTACTTGGGGATTACAGTAACTGTTTGTAATCATATTTCATTTTTAACCTACTTCAAAAAGGATCAATTCAATTCAAACTCAATCCGACTGTAAGTTTTTTTTTTCTATATTTCGCGATTACTCTGGCGTTTGTGGATGGATTTACAAAATTATTTTTTTATTTGAAAGCCTATACTTCCGAGGTTGTCCCAATACCACCAAGTCAGCATCTGATGATGAGATCCCAGGGAAATCGAGAGAAACCTTCAAAATTTAACTATAGACTTGCCCTACTTTTTTAGCTTTTATGGTTTTTTGGTTTTATGGTTTTTTTTAAAGAAGCTTGTACATTATATTGGTATATGAGGTAGATATAGATATGAAGTCGGTTTTTTTTTTAAATAACTTTATTTAGTTTAGGTATCCATTACAAACTAATATGTTTTATATGTAGTTTTTAATGTTTTGGACCAAAATAACCAAAACCGAGGTAAGCCTTAATGATGTAGCGACCATTTAAAGTTTTAACAATGTCGCTAAGATTGTTTAAATTATTCCCAACGGTGCTATATCCAACGCAACTATTGTGTAGGTATTCTAGTGTAATTAGGGCAGCTAGAGTTAGGGTCAGTTTACACCGAGGAGCGACGCGACAAGACACGACGCGACGAAAAAAAAAGGAGGTTAATAATTCGGTTGTATTTGAAATGAAATGAAAAACATTTATTTAGCGTGACAAGAACAAAATAACAAACACAGAATAATATAAATGAGATGGTTGGAAGGGAAGACAATGAAATTAGTACTAAGTACCTAGGTAAAAAAAAATGAAATAAAAAAAAAACAAGTAACAATTTTTAACATCCATTTTCCATTCGTGACAGGTTGCAAGCCCATCGCCGTTTACAAGAATACTAACTGGTTTCCTCACGATGTTTTCGCATATAATTTTTTCGAACATAAAAATCCATTGATGCACGCCGGAATTCGAACGCACGACCTTCAGATTGAAAGCCGAGGTACCTCCCACTCGGCCATCACGGCTATAACAAAGATCTAAGTACCATCATAAGTACTAAGTAACATGTAGATAGGTAGATTAACATAACACAAACAATTTTATGTAACTTTTAGTTCCTTTAAGCTTTGGATACAATAAATGAACTTTTTTTTACTTTTACCTATATTGTATTGTAATTTGTCATGGCGCGCCTTGTCGCATCGTGTCGCGTCTCACTGTGAGCTGACGTTAATTCCACAAGAATATGTTCCGTCGTGTAAATGATGACAGGCATACCGTCACGTGAGTGCTGAGTGGTACTCTCATGGGGTGTAATTCGGTGCATACATGTTCCCAGCACGTGATGGATAGTAACCGTGATACCAAATGAAATTTACATTATACCATAACAAGTGATAAGAAGGTCTACCGTACTTGGGGATTACAGTCGTGATCTAATTATTTATTTTTATTTTTACAATCTAAAAATGTTATCGGAATAAACCCTATCCATTAAAAAAATGTTTCTCTATGATTCTGTAAAAACTTATGCGTGATCTAACATTAAACAAAATATATACGTGAAGAATTGAGAACCTCATCCGTTTTTCGTCGGTTAAAAATTGAATCGCGACTGTCTCAAATCAACAACTGACTCAGATTTCCAAGCGCTATCCTTGATGTCTAATGGAGTCAGAGGCACGTCCAAACATTACATTTATATTACTATAAGCTGTCCCGACAGACGTTGTCCTGTCAAATTTCAATAATCTTACAGAAAAAAATAACTTTAAATTTTTACCGAAATTTACGCCATCCTTAGATCATATAAAAAATACACAATAAATGAATATACACAATCTTTTTTTATAAAAATCGGTTAAGCCGTTTCGGAGGAGTTTGGTTACAAACACTGTGACACGAGAATTTTATAATTATACAAGCTGACCCCGCGAACTTCGTATCGCTTTAGAATTAACTAGCAGTCCGCCCCGCGGGAGTAAAGTATTATAACGATTTTATGGGTATTTTTTTACCCAAGGTGGTTACATTATCGAAGTTTTAATAGGAATCCCTATATTTTTTAAACAATAAATATAGCCTATGTTTCACTTTCAAAACTTTCGTGAGTTGTACTAAGTGAGTAATTTCCCGTTGTTGTAATAGCCTATGTTACTCAGAGATAATGTAGCATTCTAATGGTAAATGATTTTTTGAAATCGATCCAGTTGTTTTTGGATTTATTCCATACAAATATACAAAACATCTTTCCTCATAATAACATTAGTACCTATAGATTATTACACTCATATTATTTTGCTTTTTATTCACATGTTGGGTTACATTAAGGAAGTTTTCATATGGATCCCTAATAGTTAGACATATGGTATTGCTGACTTATTTGTAGATATTGATGTCCTCTTTAAAACTGTAGTACATTACTTTGCTCTATTGTCAATAATTTCCGCAGCATATGCGATATAAAGATTTTTTTGGATTTTTTATCACACGTTGGGTTACATTATCGAATTTTTCATACGGATCCCTAATAGTTAGACATATAGTATTGTTGACTTATTTGTAGATATTGATGTCTTCTTTAAAACTGTACTATATTACTTTGCTCTATTGTCAACAATTTCCGCAGCGTACGCGATATAAGATTTTTTTTGGATTCTTTTTCACACCTTGGGTTACATTATCGAAGTTTTCATACGGATCCCTAACGTTTTTGAAAATATTCTATAGCCTATGTTCATCAGGGATAACGTAGGATTCTAATGGTAAAAGAATTTTTCAAATCGGTCCAGTAGTTTCGGAGCCTATTCGATGCAAACAAACAAACAAACAAACAATCAAATCTTTCCTCTTTATAATATTAGTATAGACAAATGTTGTCTTAAGTCCCGTTTCCGTTCCCGTTCCCGTTCCCGAAAAGAGCTGTTTTTAGGGTTTTATTAGATTTTTCCTCGCCGTAAAAACCATCCATGAACTTCAAGGAACACTTAAAAAAAAGAATTGGCCAAATTGGTCCAGGCGTTGTTGAGTTATGCGCTTACCAACACATTTTGCGATTAATTTTTATATTATAGAAGATTACTAAACTATTACTGTGTAAACTATTATAAGTTCCGTTATTTTTTTAGATCGACGGATATAAATAGATCGGTTTTCTTTGAAGTGTAATTTAATTACACTTTCAAAACTTTGACCTTTTCCATCAGAACTCAAGACTTTCAGGAATAGGCTTTTCCTTTCTACCTGAAATATATTTTAGATTGAAACATCAAACAACGGTATCGATAAAGCGAACTTACAAGATTCACTCATTGTTTATGACGTACAAATATTGTAAAATAAATATATCGGATCAGCTAAAAAGATAGAAAAATAAATAAATTAAGGTAAAGGATATTGTAATATAAAGAAACCGGATCTACAGTTAAAAAGATAAAAAAAAAATAGTTATGAAGATTTGTGAAATGTTTGGTTGTTTGTATGGGCTGAGTCTACCCGGATAAGACGGAAGAAGTGATAAAACTGCATTATCTTAAAAACCATCAAACTTAAAAATAAACTGTCATAATTTACTTAGGTAGTACGATTATCTAACGAATTATACTAAAATTAACAGTTTAGCTATTCATAGTTTTGATTAAAAACGAAACTAGTGTATTTGAAGAGCCAACTTTGGAAAATAAATTTATCGAGAAAAGTTTTATATATCGTGTTTCTATCTATAATATATCTAGATTAAATCCATAAGTTATCTTTGTGTCAAAAAACAAAACTGTATGTTTTGGCGATTATTGAAAAAAAAACGATTCTGCATTCATAAAAACTTTTATTACTCGTTTTAATAGTATCACGACTGTATTCCCAAGTACGGTAGACATCCTCCCAAATCTCCAGGCATTTAGATCCTTGATGATGTCTAAAGGGGTTAGTCAGAAGGACATCAAACGTTACATTTGGCACAAACCCGTATTTTGCAGTAGAAAGCATTCCGCGGTTATATAAATAAAAAAAATGTATATAACGCGTCGAATAGAGAATTTCCTTAATTCGTTAAAAAGCGAACTCATTGATACTTGAAAGATTGACAAGCTCATTATTTATAGCGTCAAAATATTCTGAAAAGGTCAGTCCTAATGTGAAAAGGTGAGGGTGTAGGTAATTTGTTTTCAACTAACGAAAAAAGTAGGTTCTCATTTCGACGCGGACTTTTTATTATAATATACTTTACTAGCGACCCGCCCCGGCTTCGCACGGGTAGCATGTTATTATACATATAAACCTTCCTCCTGAATCACTCTATCTGTTAAAAAAACCGCATCAAAATCCGTTGTGTATTTATTCATTTTATTGTATAATATGTGTATTTATGTATTTATTCAAGACAAGACAACGTCCGTCGGGTCGGACGACATTATATTTTTATGATACGAGTATATAAAATATGTTATTTTATATTTCTCCTGAATAAAATGTGTACTACGCGGTTCAAAACGAAAGTATTCCAAGACAGTGCAGTGCATTGAACAACGATAACCATCTATCAAAGAGGCCATCTGCCAGCCCTTTACAAAAGAGGCACGTACTCGACATCTGGCCAAACGCCAAAAACAAAACTTCACGATATTAAACGGAATTTCTCTTAAGGAGTAATACCTAACTCATGATACAATTGAAAGTAGGAATTATTGTTCTAATGCAAAATGTGGGCAATGTTTGGACGTTTCTCTGACTATTTGCTTTTGACATATTCAAAAGAGGCACGTATCCAGCATCTGGCCTCACGCCAAACAAAAGTTTACAATATTAAATTCAAAGTTAAAATTATTCTCATACATACGAGTAACCCTTAAGATCCGTACTTCGGTTCGGTGATGATGATATAAATATTTGCGAAAACTTTTCAAAAAATCATCAAAAACAAAATACTAAACCAGCCAGTACGTATCTATACTAAATGCAAAAGTAACTCTGTTTGTCAGTCTGTCTGTGACGTTATCACGGCCAAACCACTGCCGCTTTTGATGAAATTTCATACAGAGATAATTTATAGACTTGGATGGTTTTTTTTTTTTTTTTTTTTTTTTAATTTATTAAACGTATCAAAAAAAAGTGCTTTGTCGCTTTGCGACCACACCGCCCAATCGGTACAACTTAACTAGGTTAACAAAAAAAGAAAGAAAGAAAAGAGAGAAAAAAAATTAGGATTCTTTCCTGTCTAAGCACTTATTAGCTAGGAAATAATTTTTTTTGGCTTCATCAGACATCGGTGAAGCCAATATACTGTTACATCGGAGACTTGGATGGTAAAAACTCCAATACTAAAGACAGTTCAAATTTTCACAGATGTATTTCTGTTGCCGCTATAACAGCAAATACTAAAAACAGAATAAAATAAATATCTAAGTGGGCTCTCATACAACAAACGTGATTTTTTTTGGCATTTTTTTATGGAAATGGTACAAAACCGCAAGTCCGACATGCACTTGGCCGGATTTTTTCTCAAAATTTACTTTTCATTTTCTGGATGTTTTATGTTTTAAGATGAAGTCGTTTAAAATCGATTTTGTTAAACTAAGTGGACGGAGTTGCGGATAAAAGCTATATATTTTAGTATAGACACCGACAAAATAATGCCAGGTTTAGGGTTTAAATTATCCAAACAATTCAATAGGTATAATATTTTGGTTCCTATCTCAGAAGCACTAGATCAAGCTGGATAATATTGGTCCGAAACCCAGTTTCGTTTCAATAAAAGCAACTAGCATGCGGGCAGTGACAAACTTCGGGCTTATTGCCACTCCGTTATGTCACTACTAGTGGAACTCGATTTCGAATAGAATATAAAAATATTTTAGAACTGTTGAGAATAATCCTACTCATCCTAATAATATTATAAATGTGAAAGTTTGTGAGTTTGTATGTAGGTATGTTTGTGCCACAATCAGGCCTAAACGACTTAACAAATAAAATTGAAATTTGCTGTAGATTTAGATATAATCTCCGAATAAAACATAGACCACTTTAAAATATGAAAAACATCTCCAAAATGATAAAATAACGCAAAAGGGATTGTTTTGGTACAGATGGCGCTGGTGCGCAACAAATCTGACATCACAGACTAAAAACATTCAGTCTTTTCTATTCGATTATTGAAATTTGACAGGACAACGTCTGTCACGGGTGGGCTAGTATTATAAATGCGAAAGTTTGTGTGTGTTTGTTACTATTTCACGCAAAAACTACTGAACGGATTAAAATGAAACTTTACAGTAATATAGCTTGTACATCAAAATAGCACATAAGCTACTTTTTATCCAGGTACCAAACGTACGAAGCCGGGGCGAGCAGTTAGTGCATATATAATTTTACACGTGCTCATAACGATGAAGGAAAACATTGTAACAAGCTTTGCTTAGTTTGGGGCTAGATGGCGATGTGTAAAATGTCCACCAATATTTATTTATTTATTTATTTATTTATTTATTTATTGTGAGGAAACCAGTTAGTATTCTTATAAGCTGCGATGGACTTGTAACCTGTCACGTATGGAATGCTAACTAATGCAAAATTTGGGCATGTGACTAGACATCTTCAAGGATCTTATCGCCTGAAGATCTGAGAGGATGTATACCGTACTTGGGGATTACAGTCGTGATCATAATAACAGTTATCTAGTATCACAGTACAAGCTTTGCTCAGTTTGGGGCTAGATGGCGATGTCATCCAATATTTAAATCACTACATAGTATAAAGCAAAGTCGCTTTCCGCTTCCCGCGTCTGTATGTCTGTATGTATGTTTGCTTATATCTTTAAAACTACACAACGGATTTTGATGCGGTTTTTTTTAATAGATAGAGTAATTCAGGAGGAAGGTTTATATGTATAATAACATGCTACCCGTGCGAAGCCGGGGCGGGTCGCTAGTTTAAAATAAATAAGATTTTGATACCTATGTATTTTTTAAATATTTTATTTAGGTTTTAAGTTAATCCATACATACAAAATTAAAAAAAATCTTCTTTATTTTATTATTAGTGGAATTTATTTCGTTCAATCAAAAAAATACAAATAATATTAAGTGCTTGATATACTTTATCATCGCCACAATCTAATATAATTATTTTGTTTTAAATGAATGAAAGATAAATCTAAGCTAAGTGCGTATCAAACTTTAAGCAGTTGGGTTCTAAAATAACTTTGAGATATGAAATCTACACAATTGTATTTTATAGAGGTAAATAAAAAAAAGTTTTTATTTCAGTTTGTAAAAATAAAGAAAAAAAATATATTACCTATCAAAAGCTACGTTATCAGCGAGTGACATAAATCAAATCTTATTTTCAAAAAAATATGAGTTTTCCGCAAAAAAATGCACTATGTAACCTAATAGATAGATCAGTCAGTCAGTCAGTAATGCAAGAGTTCTATAAAAATATAAATAGGATCACGACTGTAATCCCCAAGTACGGCAGCCATCCTCTCAGATCTCCAGACGCTCAGATCCTTGAAGATGTCTGTCTTATCAACCACGATAGTTTTAATTCTATGTTTAGAGGGGTTAGTTAGAAGCACGTTCAAACATTACAATGGACACATGCCCACATTTTGCAGTAGTTAGCAGATTGCAAGCCCGTCGCCGCTCTAGAGTTTTATTTATTTACTAGCTGCTCGCCCCGGCTTTGCACGGATGGTACCTGGAAAAGACGTAGCCTATGCGTTATTCTGATGTATAAGCTATATTACTGTGAAGTTTCATTTTAATCCGTTAAGTAGTTTTTGCGTGAAAGAGTAACAAACACACACAAACTTTCGCATTTAAATATTAGTAGGATATAATTGGGACGCGCTGGCTAAAGGTTTAAGTATGCACAGATCTATTTGTTTACAATGGAACCCTAAAATAAGACAGAGACTTAACGTCTAAAGTGTCATCAATCACTTTGAAACATGAACAAAACCACGTCTTTTCATAAATTGGCTGTTTGCTTTCGTCCTGTTTCTGTAAATATAACAAGAAATACGCTTTAAAATATATTTCTGGCTATTTTTTAAATTAATAAAATAATAATAATAAATATTAGCATACTTTACACACTGAGCCATCTAGGTATAAGCAAAGCTTGTACTATAGGAACCAGATGACTGATAGAATACTTATATACTTTTTTTTTGTATAATACCTACATACACAATATACATATTAGCACCCAGACACAGAACAAACATCTATGTTCATCACACAAATATTTGCACTGGGTGGGGATCGAACCCACAACCTACAGCGCAGAAGGCAGAGTTACTACCAACAGAGCTGTGAGGCCAGTATTAAAGTATTTACTATAATTCTACCTACACTTTTACAGTTTCATATTGTTTTATCATAAAAAGTATTCATAAAATGGCCAGTTCAAAGAACCAATAAATCGGTTTAATTACCTATTTTCCTTTTACGACAGAGGGGAAAAGGGGTTATGCCATAAAATCTCCGCCAACAAGCCTTTTGCCTCTTTCCAAACATAAAAGAAAACAAAAGAAATAAACTCATTGGCTTCACATAGCTCCTAAGACGTTTCAAAGTGATCCTTGTGATAATAAAACTAAATAAATAGGATCACTGTAACAGTAATCCCCAAGTAAGGTAGAATTTCAGATCTCCAGGCGGTAAGATCCTTGAAAGGTCTAAAAGGGGTATCAGAGGCACGTCCAAACATTTGGCACATGCCCACATTTTGCAGAAGTTAGCATTCCATATGTGACAGGTTGCAAGCCCATCGCCGCTTATAAGAATACTAACTGGTTTCCTCACGATGTTTTCCTTCACCGTTTTGAGCATGTGTTATGATGCGCATATACATTTTTGAACCGAAAAATCCATTGATGCATGATGGATTCGACCGACGACCTTCGAAATGAAAGTCGGGCTCCTACTCGGCCAACACAGCTTTTTTTTTAAATAAATACAATATAAAATAAAATATAATAGGAAACACCATGAATTTTCAATTGTATGATGTTTCCGCCTAGTATTTTCCTAATTGAGACATACATTTGTAGTTTTTGTGTTGTAAAGTGTTGTTGATTATTTTTTTCTCATTTTTCAATGACACGCTTTTGTAAAATCATTTAAACCATCGAGCACCAGCACTTGTCACTTATTATAACATTGTCATCGTAACTTGACAAGTATGCAAAGTTTTTACTCAATCAGAGTATTTACTAAGGAGTTCCGTTGTGAGTGAGTGTTGAGTCGCTGTCACCATATTATTGCATTGTCACCGAAGTTACATCAGTATGCAAAATTTCAGCTTAATCAGTTGGGGATAACTGCTTCAAAATTGAGTTGCAAGATTCCACAAAAAAACATAGTTACATGCATTGCAAGTTAAATAAAAGCTTGTAATTATAATATGGCCCTCCAAATATCAATATCGTTGAGTGTACCTACTTGACACACTAGCGATGGACTAACAAGCAATATGTCAGTTGCATTGTCAAGTCAGTCGTGATTAATTCGAGAAGTCTATGGTACATTGTCTATGCCCGGAACAGTTTGACAACATCTACAATGCATTATGCTTAGAACTACCTCAGATAATAGAATACTACTGATTACCTTATCAAATACAATTATTAAATGCGTTCACTATAATTTGAGCTATTCTTAGGCTTTTTACACGTAACGTCAATAAAATTATGAGAAAAAATACGATTATTATACCTTACCTACTCATTTAATACAATATTTTGTTGTTTCATATTTCTTTTTATATCTTTTTTATGTATGGTCTTTGTTCCCGGTGATCCGATTTAGATTCCTTTTTTATATTTTGTAGAGAATAGTCCCAAGTTACCATTTAAATTATTAACGATTGGTTGCTTGGTTAGTACTTTTAATTATTATTTTTGTTTGAGCATATAACTAGATCTTACAGCACCACATAGGTACACATATCGATAACAATTATATACATTTGCGCCGTGTTTGTTGACTGATTTTTCTAGACATTGGTGGCGAGGAACAGGCGTAGCTTCACCTAGCTCCAAAGGCGTTTCAAAGTGATCCTTTTGATGTCATTGAAATAAAATACCTTTTTAATTTGAATTTGAATTTGGTCGAAACATTTTAATCTGTTTTCTTTTTAGTTTTCTATACGTAAGCACGTAGTTGAAATCTTAATCGACTTTAGATACTCTCGTAAACCAGTAGTAGCGCCACATTTCAAATTTCGAAGGGGTTCCGTTTTCGATCCGGGGATTGTTTGGATACACGTACCCACCGAACTGTACACAGAGTGTTCTGAATTCAAATTCAAATTCGTATTTCGAACGCCGAATTACCAGGTCTTTTGACTGCGATATCCAATTCTAAATTCGAATTTGCAGTTAGGAGTTTCTTTAGAGTATTAGTTCGATTCGAGGCTGGTGTTGTGTTGTAAATAAGTAATGGAATTAAATCGGATCACGACTGTAATCCCCATGAACGTCTAATTGAAAATGTCTAAAAGGGTAGGCAGCACGTCCACAAATGATTTATGTAAGACTAATATTTCGTTCATAAAACTTAAATAAATCCGGCCAAGTGCGAGTCGGACTCGCGCACGAAGAGTTCCGTACCATTATCTATAAAAAACTGCAAAAAATCATATTTTTTGTGTGGGAGCTCCGCTTAAATATTTATTTTTAGTATTTGTTGTTATAGCAGCAACCGAAATACATCATCTGTGAAAATTTCAACTGTCTAGCTATCACGGTTCATGAGATACAGCCCTGTGACAGACAGACGGACAACGAAGTCTTAGTAATAGGCTCCCGCTTTTACCCTTTGGGTACGGAACCCTAAAAACGAATATCGTCTCTTGACTTTTCGATTGGTCGAAACATTGTCGTCGGTTTTCTAAGCTGGTCAAGTTATTGTTAAAAATTCTATGGTCAGTAAAATTAATGTTTTTAAAACGACAACTTGTGACAGGACGGTCATTTTACGACAGGTATAAAACCAAGGAGCGTTTTACAGCGGATTTTAGAGATTTATAGCTACACACTGGCGGACGGGAGTGCGGAGGATTTACAATATATCAATGGAATTTAATAGTTATGTAATCGAAATAAGGTATATATTTCAATGATCCGTGATCGGCTTTGGAGCATTGCAGCGCAGTTTTGTGATATTAACAAGCATTTAAATATATTACTAGGTACCATATTTCGATTAAAAATCTATCTTTTTATGTATAAAGATATAGATATAAGAAAGTCGTGATAGTCACACTATTTATAGCTCAAGAACGGCTGAACCGATTGGGATGAAAATTGGTGGGGAGGTAGCTTAGAACCAGGAGACGGATATAGGATAAAACTTTTTAAAACGGGAACGGGAACACAATTGTCTGAACATTTGACTGGCCTCACAGCTTAGTTGGTAGTTACTCTGCCTTCTACGCTGTAGGTTGTGGGTTCGATCCCCACCCAGGGCAAACATTTGTGTGATGAACATAGATGTTTGTTCTGTGTCTGGGTGTTACTATGTATATTATGTATGTATTTACAAAAAAAAAGTAAATAAGTATTCTATCAGTTATCTGGTTCCCATAGTACAAGCTTTGCTTAGTTTGGGGCTAGATGGTGTTGTGTGTAAAGTCCGCCAATATTTATTTATTTATTTATTATTCTAAAGCGATATGAAGTTCGCCGGGTTAGCTTGATATAGATTAATAAATATTGGTGGACCTAGCCTCAAACTAAGCAAAGATTGTACTATGGGAACCAGATAACTGATAGAATACTTACGTAAATTGTAAATACTACTTACTATACCTAAATATTAACACCCAGACACAGAACAAACATCTATGTAATCGCACACATATTTGTCCTGGCTGGGGATTGAACTCACAACCTACAGCGCAGAAGTCAAAGTTACTATCAACTGAGTTGTAAGGTAAAATTAAATCTTGTAAAAAGCAATAAATATGAGCCAAAATCAAACACCGAAGATTATTTATGATACAAAAACACCGCTTTTTATTCGCTTTAGCATTAGGTATGTAAATTTAGAAAAACCGCAAATCGTCACGTACTAAATTAATTTTGTTTATTTTTAGTACAAAGGTTGAAAGAAAATTAGGTTGCGTTGAGTTTGGAAGTTATTCAAAGTGTGCTTGAGAAATTCTAAAGTTATTTTTTCAATTATTGTTTAACTAGCGACCCGCCCCGGCTTCGCACGGGTAGCATGTTATTATACATATAAACTTTCCTCCTGAATCACTCTATCTATTAAAAAAACCGCATCAAAATCCGTTGTGTAGTTTTAAAGATATAAGCAAACATACATACAGACGCGGGAAGCGGGAAGCGACTTTGCTTTATACTATGTAGTGATACTCGGTTTCAATATAAAATTGTGTATAAAAATGTAATAAAACTGTAGTAGAGTTCAATTCTGTACATTGAATAAAAACCAAAAATAATACTCCTAGGGGCCTTTATACAAGTATGTGTTACTGTTAGCAAAAAAAAAAACATTTTGAATTTTTTGTCTGTCTGTCTGTCTGTTGTCCGGCTTTCACGCAAAAACTACTGGATGAAACTTTTTTTTTATAACTTTTGATAAAACTTTTTTTGTTATATAGCTATTAGTCCTCGGCAACATATATAGGATATAATTTATTTTGAAGATTGGAATACCAGATGTGAAACTATCTGTCGCTCAGCGAAGCGGGCACGGGTCAGCTAGTTTTAAATAGTAAGAATTATGTTTTAAAACCTAAAAAAAAACCGGCCAAGTGCGAAAAACCCACCAAAAGATTCCGAACCATTATCTATAAAAAAACGGCAATAAAACACGTTTGTTGTATGGGAGCCCCACTTCAATATTTATTTTATTCTGTTTTTAGTATTTGTTGTTATAGCGGCAACAGAAATACATAATCTGTGTAAATTTAAACTGTCTAGCTAACACGGTTCATGAGATACAGTCCTGTGACAGACTGACGGACAGACGGACAGACGGGCAGCGAAGTCTTAGTAATAGGGTCCCGTTTTTACCCTTTGGGTACGGAACCCTAAAAACGGCAAACAGATCACGTTTGTTGTATGGGAGCCCCACTTAAATATTTATTTTATTCTGTTTTAGTACTTGTTGTTATAGCGGCAACAGAAATACATCATCTGTCAAAATTTCAACTGTCTAGTTATCATGGTTTATGAGATACAGCCCTGTGAGAGAGTCTTAGTAACAGGGTCTCGTTTTTACCCTTTGGGTTTTTTTAGAAGATAATAGATCAAGCCTCCTTGATACTCCAAAATAAAAATAATAAATATGGTAGAAATTTCACACAGCGCCATCTAACTACAAACTAAGCAAAGCCAGATATGGGAACCAGATTACTGACAGAATACATTTTATACCTATTTTTGTAAATACACGCAGATACATATAACACCCAGACACAGAACACACATCTATTTTCATCACAGAAACGTTTTTTGTTGTTCTTGGTGGAAACCTCAGAAGGCAGCAGCGCAGAAGGCAGAGTTACTACCAATTAAGTTAAGAGGCCAGTCAAATGCGAGGCATGTTCTGAACATCGATTTACAGTATTCATAGGTAGTCTTTATACACCCTTTATATACTCGTATCAAGGGTGGATCCAGCTATGGCACCATGTGTCACGTGAACATTACTAGGGCAAAATGTTTGCATTACTCACATTTTGCAAAATATTATCGAAATAATGGAAGTAGCTAAAAACTAACTAGTAGGTTGGGTAACTTATATTTGTGTGCTTATGAGTCAAAAATTTAAATCTGTGTGTCCAAGACTCCAGATATTTGCAGGATTTTATTAACTATGGCTAAACTTCAAAGTCATTTTACAAGAGTTTTACATGGACCTGGTCCCAGCCCATGGGACCCCATGACCCCATGACCCCCCCCCCCCCTGGATCCGCCCTTGACTCGTATACATATACATCAGGTATGGAATCTCATTTGTGGTTACGTGTAGTGAACTTTGAAGTGAGTACATTGGTGAAGTTGAGGGCTGTCTACTCTACACTCATCGACTACATAGCCTAATAGACGCCTAATGGCTTCATTTCTTCAAACAAACAACTCTGTCAAGTCAGTGAGGTATGAGGTACGGGGGGAGCCGGAAAAAGCATTCTAATTTCAAAATGACGTGATTCACTAGGGATGGGAAGTGTTGACATGAGTTGTCGATAGCAGTCAGAGGCACGTCCAAATATTATATTTGGCACATACCCACATTTTGCAGTAGTTAGCAGTCCATACGTGACAGGTTGCAAGCCCATCGCCGCTTATAAAAATACTTACTAGGTACTGGTTTCCTCACGATGCGATGTTTTCCTTCACCATTTTAAACACGTGTTTAAAATGGTGAATGTATAAATATCAATTGCTGTTCGTTAGTCTCGCTAAAACTCGAGAACGGCTGAACGGATTTATTTTATCTTGGTCTTTAAATATTCGTGGAGGTCTATGAAGGTTTAAAAGGTGAAATAAAAATCGAATAATTGCCGGGAAAACCTAAAAACAGCCCTTTTCTTTTTCCCATACAAAAGTTAAAAAACGTAGAGTCCATTTGAGCTTTATTAGGTTTGATAGTACGGGAACGGGAACGGGATCGGGATCGGGATCGGGATCGGGATCGGGATCGGGATCGGGATCGGGATCGGGATCGGGATCGGGATCGGGATCGGGATCGGGATCGGGATCGGGATCGGGATCGGGATCGGGATCGGGATCGGGATCGGGATCGGGATCGGGATCGGGATCGGGATCGGGATCGGGAACGGGAACGGGAACGCGAACTAATTCTAAAGCGATAATATGATAAATTCGAATAGCAAATAGGTTACTTCATATCCATGTAGGTACAACGCGAGCGAAGCCGCGGACGGAAGCTAGTTGGCAATAAGTAGTTTTACTAGTTAGGTTCAACTGTTGTTGTTACTACTATGTAGGTTTATCGATCATCAATTATTGAGTAGTGATACAACACTATTGACTTTCGACAAGGAAAATAACCAGTCTAACTTGAGCTTGTGGTAATGGTTTTTTAGCATAAACAGACGAGTAGTACCGACCACTTCCTTGACCCGTGCGGTCAAGGAAGTGGTCGGTACTACTGCAGGTTTGACGCGCGGTATTTTTTATCGGCCGTATGAGACTGATCTTTTGGATGTCAATGTTCGCCTTGCATGCGGTGTCTTTTTGGGCCGTGTAGTCGATGTCTACACTATTTTAAAGAGGTAAAATTTGTATTTTTGTTTGTAATAGATTTACTAAAAAACTACTGGACTAATTTTAATAATTCTTTCACCTATCAAAAGCTACATTATCGGCAAGTAACAAAGTCTATATTTCATGTTAAAAAAATTTGAGATCTCTGCGAAAATTGCAATAATGTAAGGTACTTAAAATTTGACTAGAATCTTCATTAGTACACCCGTGAAAGCCAGGCCGGGTAGCTAGTCCTAATCCTAATATAATATTATAAATGTGAAAGTTTGTGAGTTTGTATGTATGTTTGTTCCTCAATCAGGCTTAAACAACAAAACGGATTAAGTTGAAATTTGCTGTAGATGGTAGATATAATGCCCGAATAAATAATAGACTACTTTAAAAAATGAAAAACATCCCTAAAACGATAAAAAAACGCAAAATAGATGATTTATGTATAGGCGTGGGTGTGTAACAAATCTGACATTACAGACTAAAAACATTCAGTCTTTTCTATTCAATTATTGAAATTTGACAGGACAACGTTTGTCACGGGTCGGCTAGTATACATATAAATATAAATAACTGTAATCCAAGTACGGCAGCAATCAACTCAGATCTCCAGGCACTCAGATTCTTGATGATGACTGAAGAGGCTAGTCAGTGGCCCGTCCAAACTATACATTTGGCACATGCCCATATAACGCAGGAGTCAATTTTATTAATTAAGTTAATTATGTAGTCAAAGTAAAGGATATAATCGTAAGAAAACATTTAGTTTTCTTATAGGTAAGCGATGGGCTTGCTACCTGTCACGTATGATAAAACAGGAACAATAGGCATATTAATAAGCAACTGTTATGTTTTGACATGCCGCTGACTACCTCTAGAATGTTTAAGGATGTCTACAAAGTCGTTATCCTATAAAACTATGAATATACATTTTTCTACCAAAACATTGTTGTTTGTGAAACCCCTTAAAACCAAATCCGGCAAGCAAATATAAACCGAAATGCGTTGCCATAAGGTCTAAATCACCGTGAATAATTATTTTGTTTGGAAACTAAAGTTACTACTTTATGTATTGCTACTAACGAGTTGAAAACAATCATTATGTTGTAGCTTATGCACGCGGATGTGCTTGCTATACATAGTAGGTTTTACTATTTTTTAGGGTTCCGTACCTAAAGGGTTAAAACGGGACCCTATTACTAAGACTTCGCTGTCCGTTTGTCCGTCCGTCCGTCTATCCGTCTTTCCGTCTGTCAGTTCGTCCGTATGTTTGTTTTCAACTAAATACTAAAAACAAAATATCCTAATCCTAATAATATTATAAGTTTGTGAGTTAGTATGTATGTAATCAGGCCTTAACGACAAAACAGAATATGTTGAAATTTGCTGTAGATGTAGATATAATACCCGAATAAATAATAGACTACTCTATAATATGAAAAACATCCCTAAAATGATAAAAAAACGCAAAAGAGATGATTTTGTTATAGATGGCGCTGGTGTCTGACATCACAGACTAAAAAAAAACAGTCTTATCTATTCGAATATTGAAATTTGACAGGACAACGTCTATCACGGGTCGGCTAGTAATAAATATAAGAAGTATGGGAATACAACAAACGTGATTTTTTTTGGCATTTTTATAGATAATGGTACGGAAACCTTCGTGCGCGAGCGGACAGCGAAGTCTTAGTAATAAGGTCTCGTTTTTATCCTTTGGGTACGGAACCCTAAAAATATATACCTTTCTTTCAGTATACATAAATGATAAGGCCAAAACAAACACTCCAGTTCTGTTTTGTTTCACCAGATGGCGCTGAAGTAAACTATGGAAGGAACTACTAACTGAGAATCTTTTTTCATCGGTTAAAAATCTTACTACAAAATTTCAGATACATTTATTATTAAATAAGTATTTAATTAAATAAAAAAATATACACACGTTCCCCTACTTCCTACTAATATTATACTTAAATGCGAAAGTTTGTGAGTGGTTGTGTGTTTGTTACTGTTTCACGCAAAAACTACTCAACGGATTTAGATAAAACTTTACGGTAATATAGCTTATACATAAGAATAACACAGGCTACTTTTATCTAAGTACCACGAGCCACGCCGCGGGCGTAAGCTATTAAGACGAGTAATAAATGTTTTTGATGAATGCAGAATCGTTTTTTCTCAATAACCGCAAAACATACAGTTTTGTTTAATAGGACAAATATAACTTAAGGATATAATCTAGATAAATTAAAGACAGAAACACGATTGGTGAAATTTTTCTCGATAGATTTATTTTCCAAAGATGGCTCTTCAAAAACACTAGTTTCGTTTGTAATCAAAACTATGAATAGCTAAATAGTTCATTTTTATATAATTCGTTAGACAATCATACTAGCTACCTAAAATAAAGGCAATTTTTTTTTTAATTTCCTCGTTTTCAAGATAATGCAGTTTTATCACTTTTTCCGTCTTATCCGGGTAGACTCAGCCCATACAAAACGTCAAAAATTTCACCTCAAATGATAAAGCCAAAACAAACACTCCAGTTCTGTTTTGTCCCGCTAGAGGGCGCTGAAGTAAACTATCGAAGGCACTAGACGGAGGAGTACTCTTGAACTGAAGGGCTATCGTCTGTAGCCGACTTAAGAGCAAAATGGGAGTTTTTCCAATAGCGTTTTTATAATTTGTGACTTTTTACTTGTTTTTTTTTACAAGCTTTTATTTAAAATGATGCTTGAAATTTTAAAGTTTTTTGTGTGGGCCGAGTCTACCCGGATAAGACAGAAAAAGTGATAAACGATATCTTGAAAACCATCAAACTTAAAAAGAAACTGTTTATAATTTGTGTGTGTTTATGTTTGTTGTGGCTAGTATGATTTTATAACGAATATAAAAAAAAACTATTCAGCTATTCTTCGTTTTGTTCGTATTTTTAATTTGGTCATGTAATAATTGGACTTGAGTAGTACTATTAATTATTATTCTTGTTTGAGCCTTCACCTTGTTCGATTGGCACCACACTGGAGCTCTACATAGCAATATGGAAAGGATCATTGAAAAAAAAGGTAGACCCCAAGCCGTGTTTGTAGCCTGATTCTTCTAGGCTTGGTCGCGAGGAATCGGCGTAGCTTCACCTGAGTTCCTAAGACGTTTCAAAGTGATCCTTGTGATTTTATTGAAATAAATGATTTTTTAATTTGAATATGTATTGATGAAAACGATTCGTCGATCTGCCGTTGATCACGGACGATGCTCATGATGAAGAGCATCTGAATTATCTTCAAACGTCAGCAATACAAGAAAAAACGTGGTAACTAGCAGTATTTATAGTTATAAAGTATTTGTTGACTTATTTACACACTTATTTTGACCACTTACTCACACAATCAGCTAAATACTTCGTGATTCTGGATACTTATAACTTACCTGAAACAAAAGAACAAAATAAATCATAATCTATAATATAAAAGAAAGTTGTGTAACCCTCGTATTCAAGAACGACACTATGAGAACACGCACCCACAGTGGACGAAATCTTTTTTCATAAAAATCAATTTGTGTGTTGTGTGACACTGCATAGTGTGACAAGGGGCACATTGTCGTGTGCCTCTAGCCAAAGTTGAGCTCTAAAGGCACACGCACACTAGTGCACCATAATGCCGCTCAACACATAAAGTGATGTTTACGAAAAAAGACTTCGTCCACTGTGGGTGCGTGTTCTCATAGTGTCGTTCTTGAATACGAGGGTTAGTTGCATACACTATTTAAAACTCAAGAACGGCTGAACCGATTTGGCTGAAAATTGTTGGGGTGGTACGGGAGGGAACGGGAACGGGAACTTAACACAAAATTTGTTAATTCTAAAGTGATAGCGATACGTTTGCCAGGTTAGCTTGTTTTAGAAACCGGTCAAGTGCGAGTTGGAATCGCGCACGAAGGGTACCGTACCGATACCGTACCATTATCTATAAAAAACGGCAAAAAAAAACACGTTTGTTCTATGGGAGCCCCACTTAAATAATTATTTTATTCTGTTTTTAGTATTTGTTGTTGTACGACAACAGAAATCTGTAAAAAAAATCAACTGTCTAACTATCACGGTATCACAGACAGACGGACAGACGGACAGCGAAGTCATAGTAATAGGATTCCGTTTTTACCGGTTGGGTACGTAACCCTTAAAAAGGTAAAATCAATAGTTATCACAATACATACCTACTCGTAGAAAATAATATACCTCTTTCAAAACACAGGAGATATCATACCTTGGTATCTTTTAACCATAAAGATGTGAACAACCTCTGTATAGCTTGATATGTTCAACAATATCGATACTTTATGGAATACTCATAAAAGGGGTGGGTTAGGCTCAAGCTACACTGCATCGCGTGCTTCAGCAAACCATATCTTAATAAATTTACTTAGACCGGCACAACAATCTCCAAAAAATATTTAGCAGCAAGTTTTACTTCAATTTGACGTATTTGTATGACTTTTTGAATCTGACTGTTGTAATTGTTGTGCTAGCCGTTTTTAGTAGGGGATATATCAATGCGGATTTCTGGAGTCCAGAAATCCCCATTACAAACTCGATGAGATGCCAATGATTAAATAAACAGCTTTACAAACTGGCTAAAATTGTTATTTTATGATGATACGGAAGACCTTATTGTTGCTTTTAAGTTACCAGAATCACACAATGATTTCGACTTCCTCTCAGGCACACAAACACACACACACACACACCCATGCATGCACACATACATACGCTATACGCACTATATCAGAACTGTACTGAAAAATCCATTGATACACGTCCGGGATACAAACCAACGACTTTTGGATTGAGAGTCGAGGGGACTCAGCCGGCAATAACTTATTAATATAAACTTCATCATCCAACTAATACCTACAAACTGAGTAGATACTGAAGAGTGCTTTAATATGTAGCTCGCCTAAGCCTTTCATAGCTTATCAGTTGGATATAACTATACCTATGTAAAAATGCTATTATGTTTGTCTTGTAGATAACAAGGTTTATGTTGCTTTTATAAGTAAACTAGTGGAAATCCACGCGACTTCGTTCACGTGAAGATCTTTTCAAAAAATTACCTCCCTACACCCCTTTTGGGGTTGAATTTTGGGAATTTCTTTACTAGTGCGTTGTTAGATCAGTCAGTCAGTAACGCAAGAGTTTTATATATTACTAGCTGCTCGCCCCGGCTTCGCGTGGGTAGTACCTGAATCAAAAGTAGCCTATATGTTATTCTGATGTATAAGCTATATTACTGTAAAGTTTCATTTTAATCCGTTCAGTAGTTTTTGCGTGAAAGAGTAACAAACACACACACATACACACACACACTCACTCACTCACAAACTTTCACATTTATAATATTAGTAAGACTAGCGTCCCGACATACGTTGTCCTGTCAAATTTCAATAATCACACAGACAAAAAAACACTTTCAGTTTTTCCTGAACTTTACGCTACCACTTAGGGGTATCAAAAATATCCTACGAACTATTATCAGACCTACCGAATATACACAAAAAAAAACATAAAAATCGGTCAAGCCGTTTCGGAGGAGTTAGGTTACAAACACTGTGACACGAGAATTGTTTATATAAACTATCGAAACCTTTTATTTGGCACATGCCCACATTTTGCAGTAGTTAGCATTTCATACGTGACAGGTTGCAAGCCCATCGCCGCTTACAAGGATACTAACTGGTTTCCTCAAGACCTCTCCTTCACCTTTTCGAGCACGTGTTTTTGATGCCCATATACATTTTTTCGAACAGAAAAATCCATTGATGCACGCCGGTATTCGAACCCACGACCTTCAGACTGAAAGTCGAGGTACCTCCCACTCGGCCAACACGGCTATTACCTTACAACCACCTAGCATAGTATTAAGTAATTACTATCAGAAAAATATACTCAGTAGCATGAGGGTACCGGAAACAAGATGGCGGCGGAAGCTTCGGACCGGACACGACGTAACCGAATTGTCGACTACCCGCGAAGGGTGTGAAGGTATTATTGAATTTTGGCGCGGAGATAGAGAAAGGGTTTTTTTACTTCCACATCTACAATAATCTACACTACTAATATAAAAAGGTAAATAAATAATAATAAATATTGGTGGACATTTCACACAGCGCCATCTAGCCCCAAACTAAGCTAAGCTTGCACTATGGGAACCAGATAACTCATAGAATACTTATATACGTTTTTTATACATACTAATATCCCGGGTGGGGATCGAACCCACAACCTACAGCGCAGAAGTCGGAGCTATTACCAACTGAGCTGTGAAGCCTGTCAAATAATATTTGTATATTTTTTTATAATGGATAAACAAAAATTACTGGACCAAAAATTTAATTTATGAAAAGTTTCGTTATTAGCAATAATGAAACTTAAAGTATCAAAATAATTTATAATTAACAAAAAAATATCAATAATCTGGTAGGCATAGCGCAAGCTTTGCTTAGTTTAAGGCTAGAAGGCGCTATTATATATTTATTTTCTTGAAGATGTCTAAAAAGGATAGAATGCAAACTTTGTTCAATCACGAAGATCGTACCTGCACCTCGTCTTAGTCAAGTACTATTCCACTATGCCACTGAAGTTTTTAACTATAAGCTGTGTAGTTGTATATTCTCTTCATCGCCACAACAAATAACTAACTAGAGTTAAAGTTAAGGCACTCAGACTAACTTAAATTCAATTCTATGTTGCGTTCAAACCACAGTTGTTGTGAGAACAGCTGATTAACCACAGATAAAAAGAGGGTTGTTATAAGTTAAATGACTGGCCTCACAGTAGTAACTCTGCCTTCTGCGCCAGTATATTTAACAGTAGAAGCAAATTTGACAGCAGAATAATAATGTATTTCTGTAGGTTGTGTTTAATTTTAAAATAAACTGTTTATATTAAACGACCCGCCCCGGCTTCGCACGGGTAGCATGTTATTATTAATATAAACCTTCCTCCTGAATTATTCTATCTACTAAAAAAAACCGCATCAAAATCCGTTGTGTAGTTTTAAAGATATAAGCAAACATACATACATACATACAGACGCGGGAAGCGGAAATCGACTTTGCTTTATACTATGTATATTAAATAAATGATTAAAACGACGATTTTTAAACAACATAGAATAGAGTATTTATCTATCTCGTAGATTAGGCAAAGGTTTTGTAAAAGGCGATATTTATTAATTAATTATTCATATTTATATAGACAAAACGGAAAATATTTAGTTGTGGTCAATCAAGTCTAGAGGTTTATCGCATCACAACAGTCACTAATCAAAACGGACCATAGACAATGAATTGTATTAACTAAAGATTTTGAAACGAGTTTGTTTGCTATGCTTAGTTATTGACTGTCAAAATTGAATATGACCAAAACCGGGGTAGGCACCACAACCGGTTCCTTGATCCTAAACTACTTTTAATCCAGGTACCACCCGTGCGAGGGCGATGCGAGTAGCTGGTTTTATATATAGCTAGTTTTATATAGCTAGTTTTATATAGCTAGTTTTATAAAGCTAGTTTTATATAGCTAGTTTTATATAGCTTGTTTTATATAGCTAGTTTTATATAGCTAGAATTATATAGCTAGTTTTATATAGCTAGATTTATATAGCTAGTTTTATAAAGCTAGATTTATATAGCTAGTTTTATATAGCTAGATTTATGTAACTAGTTTTATATAGCTAGATTTATATATCTAGTTTTATATAGCTAGATTTATGTAGCTAGTTTTATATAGCTAGATTTATATAGCTAGTTTTATATAGCTAGATTTATATAGCTAGATTTATATAGCTAGTTTTATATAGCTAGTTTTATATAGCTAGATTTATATAGATAGTTTTTAATACGAAATACACCAGCTATTCTCCTAGACTGTGCCTATCTCTTAGACAGTAGGAAATGAAACTGCTAACTTTAGTTATCTAGCTCTTACTGCGCTTCAACTGTATCTTCACACTTGACTGCCTTGCCACTCAAAGTCAAAGTCAAAAGGTATTTAAATAAAATCACAAGGATCACTTTGAAACGTCTTAGGAGCTAGGTGAAGCTTCGCCTGTACCTACCTCGCGACCAAGCCTAGAAGAATCAGGCAACAAACACGGCTTGGGGTCTATCTTTTTTTTTTCAATGATCCTTTCCTTAATGCTATGTAGAGCTCCAGTGTGGTGCCGATCGAACACTAGTTCTTATTTGGTCACCCTGTATTGCCTTTAGCGAATTATGATAGATAATGGTGTATTTATCAACCGAAGAAAAGAGAAAATTCTTAATTCGACACGTATATATTGCTTTTTTAGGGTTCCGTATCCAAAGGGTAAAAACGGGACCCTATTACTAAGACTTTGCTGTCCGTCTGTCCGTCTGTTTGTCTGTCTGTCACAGGGCTGTATCTCATGAACCATGATAGCTAGACAGTTGAAATTTTCACAGATTATGTATTCCTGTTGCTGCTCTAACAACAAATACTAAAAACAGAATAAAATAATTATTTAAGGGGGGCATACAACAAACATGATTTTTTTGTCGTTTTAATGGTACGGAACCCTTTGTGCGCGAGTTGCACTTGGCCGGTTTTTTTTATGTATGACCGCGGATATCTTTTTACCTGGCTTACCTGGCTTTGGATGACTTTTTTTTATTGTAAAAAATAGTTTTAAGCTAGTCCCATTTCAATAAAATTCATGTAGTACTAATAGTTCCTTCATAAAACTTAAAAAACTAATATCATCTCTTGACTTTTTATCAATCGGAAAATTTTCGCCAAATTTTATTTCTTCAAAAAAAAACACAATAGATTTGGGAACCTCCTCCTATTTGAAGTCGGTAAGAAAGGTATCAGTGGCCCGTATAGAAGCATTTAAGCGAGTGGCCCTGAGTAGGTACTCCAAGGAACACCTGTTTACTTGTGTCAGTGGAAAACACAACTTGACTTTGTTTAGTTTAGGGTTGTCTGCCGGTAAATAAAAAAATAGTTTTTTTACCCATCGTGCGCGAGTCCGACAAGCACTAGACTTAGATAACGTAAAGAAATTAAATATTTCTCTGGACACTTCAGCAACCCTAAGCTATCAGATGATACAGTTTGAACTGATGAAGACCACAGTTGGACACCGGAACTCATAACTCACATCCTAATAATATTATAATAAATATATTATGTTCCTCAATCAGGCCTAAACGACAAAACGGATTAAGTTGATATTTTCTGTAGATATAGAATCCCCGAATAAATAATAGATTAATTTAAAAAATTCAAAACATCCCAAAAACGATCAAAAAACTCAAAAGGGATGATTTCTGTATAGATGGCGCTGGTGTACAACAAATCTGACATAACAGACTAAAAAACATTCAGTCTTTTCTATTCGATTATTGAAATTTGACAGGACAACGTCTGTCACGGGTCGGCTAATAAGACAATAAACGCTTCCCTCAGATTCAATTCAATAACGCATTTACGACAACAAACCTCCACAAACATGAAGTCGGTTTTGTTTTTAGTTTTTTAAACGTAATTATTTTGAAACGAACAATATATTATTACTGATGGTTTTATTGCGGTGCTTTGGTTAGAATATTAATATTTAGTAGGGTGTTAGGAATAATGTAGGAGTGAATATTAATGGACGTAGGTATGGTTACTGCAAATAAAACTCGTGAATTGCAAACTACTAACCCATGTTATGTTAGCGGTATTGGTTGGTAAATTTCAAATTCAAATTTGAAAATCATTTATTTCAATAAAATCACAAGGATCACTTTGAAACGTCTTAGGAGCTAGGTGTAGAATCAGGCAACAAACACGGCTTGCGGTCTGTCTTTTTTTTTTCAATGATCCTTTCCTTAATGCTATGTAGAGCTTCAGTGTGGTGCCGTAAGAACAAGGTGAAGGCTCAAACAAGAATAATAATTAAAATAATTAAAAAATAATCCATACTAATATTAACTCCATAGTATCCATAACCATACTTATCCATAGTAACTCTGTCTGTCTGTCTATCAGAGACATTATCACGGCCAAACCGCTAAGCCGATTGTGATTAAATTTTATATAGAGACAGTTTATAGTCTTGGGATGAACATAGGCTACTTTTTGACAGCCCTACTACACAACATCCGCTGAAGTTCAACATGTAGCATTCAAGCTACATTGTTTTATAACTTTAGAATCGAAAAGGCTTTGAAACTTCAGTTATATTACTGGCTCCGGCAGTACCTACTGTAATACATGAAGTATTTTCATTAAAAAATTTCAGTTACTCAAAGGATTTCAGATGAGATTTCAGTGTTAGAGTATTTCGCTGCATTGGTAGTAAGAAAGAAATAGGATCACGACTGTAATCCCCACGTATAGAAGACATTATTAAGAATTCAAAGTCGAAAGGTATTTATTTTAATAAAATCACAAGGATCACTTTGAAACATCTTAGGAGCAAGGTGAAGCTACGCCTGTTCCTCGCGACCATTAAAAGAATCACGATCCCACGATCGGCAGACATATTTTTAGATCTCTAGGCGTTTAGTTCCTTGAAAATGTTTTAACGGGGTGTCAGTGGCATTTCCAAATATTAGAGCGCATATCCTTATTTTGCAGTATTTAGTTTATATAAATTATTTACTTTACATTATCTTAATAATAATATAAAATTTGTATGCCTCATTCACCAAAAAAAAAAAATACAGACAAGTGCGTGTCGGACCACGCGCAATATAAGGTTTCGTAATATACATAGCTAACGACGATATATTTTTTAGGATATATTATAAGTAATTTTCAATGATATTTGTGCAAAATTTCTAATATTTTTGGAACGAAGTTCCTTATCGCGCGTTGTGAAAGGGTCACGAAACGAGTTGTCACGACACTTTTTTGCTATAGTGGTCGAGGTCGAGGTCGAGGTCGAGGTCGAGGTCGAGGTCGAGGTCGAGGTCGAGGTCGAGGTCGAGGTCGAGGTCGAGGTCGTGGTCGAGGTCGAGGTCGAGGTCGAGGTCGAGGTCGAGGTCGAGGTCGAGGTCGAGGTCGAGGTCGAGGTCGAGGTCGAGGTCGAGGTCGAGGTCGAGGTCGAGGTCGAGGTCGAGGTCGAGGTCGAGGTCGAGGTCGAGGTCGAGGTCGAGGTCGAGGTCGAGGAGGTCGAGGTCGAGGTCGAGGTCGAAGTCGAAGTCAAAGTTGATTCCCATTCCCTTGTCCCACGTTATTTTGTGAGAACTTCGTTCCATCCGGGTGTCCCTTGACACCTCTCAAGTTTTTTTTTTGTTATTTTTGTTCTCAATTTTTAGTATATGATGTAATACTACCGTGAATTTTGACACGCCCCAATCCCAATAGTATAGTTTTTAGAAGGGGAAGACACTCGACTCTAACAAAAATTGGCACTTTAAAGCTTAATATTTCACAAACGGATCCTTTAATCGAAAAGTTGTTTTTATAAACCCTCCATAGTTTTTTTAAGACCTATCTAACGATACCCCACACCATGGGGTACGCGAGAAAAAAAGAAAATCCCCACTTTACATGTAGAGGAGGTTCCCTTACAAAAATAGTTTTTTAAGGTTTCATTCTACCACTTTGTTGGCTTAATTTATATGTACATTCATCCCCAATTACAGCATTCTAGCACTAATAGTCTCTGAGTTAGGCTGCGGACAGACGGACACGGCGAATCTATAAGGGTATCTTGTACACTACGAAACCCTAAAAACATTAAATTATAGGTATCATTCCTGTTTACGTATTAAACAATCTAAATGTCACTATCGATCCTTTCAATAATTGTATAAATCCCCAAAAGCCCAATCCAAAGAGACGTCAGAACGTAGTCATTCCTTTGACAGGAATATTAAAATTCAGCTTAGTGTAGTCTTTGCAGCTTTTCTTGTCTCGCATAATGAAAAAGCAGTGGCGCGGGTGACCATGCTTTATTCATTAACGCTATGATGTAGGCCTTTAAGAATTAAAGTTGGTTCACAAATTATGTTTAAAACCAGTTAAAACTCTCATGAATTTATTCACATCAGACTTCAACATTCGCTGTACCCTATTAGGAGTTCAATTTCGGGTTTTTATTTCTTAGTGCTTCTCTACACACTTCAAGAAATACACCCTCCTAATTTCAAGCTTCTAGGACCAGTGGTTTAGGTTGTGCGTTGATAGATAAGTCAGTTTAGGCTTGGTTGCGAGGAACAGGCACAGCTTCACTTATCTCTTACGATGTCTTGAAGTGATTTTTGTGATTTTATTAAAATAAATACCCTAGATAGATAAATTAGCTACCAAATGAGACATTTTTCAATAAAATTGGTCCAATTGTTTTTTAGTTTATCTACTGAAGAAAAACGAACAATAATGATTATGTTTTTTCTCGTTGTAATATTAGTGTTGGTAGATTATAATTAGTTTAGAAAAGAAATTATTTATATCTCAAATTGTGTAATTTATTTGATTGAGATTGTGATGCTCAGAGACTTACGCACGCCTTACAACTTTAAGTTTATGACTTAGCTGTGAAAATACAAACTCGTCTTAGAGATAAGCTACTCGAAGTTTGGTGCGAAGAAAATAATTCTGTCACAAGTAAGAAATTTCCTGAGTTATACAGACCTTTATCCCCATATTTTTAGTTGTAACGTAGACTCTACCTTGACTCAAACTCTTTAGAGACCTCTCGAACTTTCCCTCGGAAAGTATCCCATGTTTGGTATCCTAAATCGATATTTTGGAGGATCCTCAAATACGTTATTACGTCATCATTCCGGGGAGTTCATTTAACAAACCGTCACACGCATGCGTCGTTCAGAAACTGTCGAAGAATGTCAAGGTTACATCTCGGGGTACCTTGACTTGACAGTTTTGTTGACTGCGGAATCCTCGACTATAGGCAAACTGGAGATAACTTTATCAACTAAAGCTACTACGGTTTCGAGGTCGAGTCGGGGCGGGGATATTTCGAGGTGACAACTAAGAATATGAGGATTACTCTTAGAATCCCGTAGGGTGGCCACTAAATCCCGACAAAAGTACAACAATACACACAAATCATGGAGTCTCTAACTAGCGCTGACCTAGTTCGTCTGAGCACTTGAAATCTACATTTTCTATGCAAACTCTAACGTTTCGACGATGTGTTTATGAAGGTCTTTGACAGTAGTATTGGCTTTGATTTTGTCTGTTTTAACTTTGGTATGGGGTCGAGATTGTAGTAGTAATGGTAGTAGTAGTAAAAACAGGGTCGAGATGAGAACAGGGTCGAGATGGGAAAAGGGTCGAGTTGGGAATAGGGTCGAGATGTGAATAGGGAAGAGATGCTACTAATTATCTTACTGCAAAAATACCATTGTACAATTATATTTTTACAAGCTTTTATTAAACTTCGTATGTTTTTTGTTGATATCCGATTGAGCTGAAATTTTGTATAGACCTTAAGTTCTAGTGACAATATAATAATATGGTGACAGCGAACTGATCTGATGATGGAATCAGGAGCTGTTAACGGGTATTCACAACGGAACTCTTTAGTAAATAGTTCGATTGAGATGAAGCCGTGTTGGCCGAGTGGGATGTACCTCGACTTTCAATCTAAAGGTCGTGGGTTCGAATCCCGGCGTGCATCAATGGATTTTTCTGTTGGAAAATTTATATGCGCATCAAAAACACGTGCTTACAACGGTGAAGGAAAACATCGTGAGGAAACCAGTTAGTGTTCTTAGAAGCGGCGATGGGCTTGCAACCTGTCACGTATGGAATACTAACTACTGCAAAATGTGGGCTCACAGCTCAGTTGGTAGTAACTCTGCCTTCTGCGCTGTAGGTTGTGGGTTCGATCCCCACCCAGGGCAAATATTTGTGTGATGAACATAGATGTTTGTTCTGTGTCTGGGTGTTACTATGTATAATAAGTATGTATTTACAAAAAAAAGGTATATAAGTATTCTATCAGTTATCTGGTTCCCATAGTACAAGCTTTGCTTAGTTTGGGGCTAGATGGCGCTGTGTGTAAAGTCCGCCAATATTTATTTATTTATTTTTATTTGTTCCAAATATAATGTTTGGACATGCCTCTACCCCCACTAGACATCTTCAAAGGATCTAAGCGTCTGGAGATCAGAGAGGATGTCTACCGTACTAGGGAATTACAGTCGTGATTCTATTTATTTAGACAGGTGACAGCGCGCTGCTCCGATCTCTAGCTCGAACGAGGATTTTACGAAAGCTTGTTTTGAAGAATATTTTTCAACAGAAAACTTATTTTTATAATATCATTTAATCAGGAGAAAAATTAGGGTTCATACATTTAACTTTTGAAATTCTTTACCTTATATTTTTAGGGTTCCGTACCCAAAGGCTAAAAATGGGACCCTATTACTATTCGCAGTCCGTCTTCGCTCTCTGTCACAGGGCTGTATCTCATGAACCGTGATAGCTAGACAGTTGAAATTTACACAGATTATGTATTTCTGTTGCCGCTATAACAACAAATACTATAAAAAAAATATAATAAAATAAATATTTAAGTGGGGCTCCCATACAACAAACGTTTTTTTTTTTTTTGCAATTTTCTATAGATACGGAACCCTGTGTGCGCTAGTTCGACTCGCACTTGACCTTTTTTACACCAAAACATAATAACAAAGTGACAAGTCTTGGAATAGCTTTCACAACTTTGCAAATATATTTTCAGCATTCCCTCTCATTCTATATTGCAGCTTATTCCCAAGCCATACGGTTCATTATTCAATTACCTTTAGAGCAGCGTTTCTTTTTACGTTTTCTATCTCGCCTGTTTGAATAAACACCGTATTCCAAGATCGATAAGGTTCAAAATACTTTCGTTTCAGAGCAGACGAAATGTAATTTTTTTTGTTTATCTGCAGTTCATATCTCGACTCTATTGTTAGGTGCATAAGGTTCAAAATATGTATAGAACTTCAAAAAATGGTGCTAATTGTCAGTCTCGTTAGTGGTCATTTGTTAATGCAAATATATCATTGAAATTTCCGGAGACGGACATTTTAATTTAGTATTTAAATTGTATCAATTGTAATTTAATTTTTAACAGACGTTGTCCTGTTCAAATTTCAATAATCTCATAGAGTAACGCACGTTGCTATGACGACTGATGTCAGTTTTTTTTCACACCAGCACCAAAATCACCAAAATCATCCCTTATACATTTTTTTTAATTTTTTTTGGATGTTTTTTGTATTTTTAAGTAAGCTATGTTTTATTCGGGCATTATATCTACATGTACAGCAAATTTCATCTTAATCCATTTTGTCGTTTAGGCCTGATTGAGGCACAAATATGGGGTATATTTGTGCCTCAATCAGGCCTAAACGACAAAATGGATTAAGATGAAATTTAGTTAGACATTTTCAAGGATTTGTAAAGATGTATATCAAGCGGCAATGGGCTTGCGACCTGTCACGTATGGAATGCTAACTACTGAAAAATGTGGGCATGTGCCAAATGTAATGTTTGGACGTGTCTCTTACTAACCCATTAGATACTTTTAACGATTTAAAAAGATCTCTACCGCGGGTATTTGGGGAAGCCGAAACTCGATTATTTGTTAAACCGCGGACAGAAACTAGTCTAAAATCATTGCACAAATATTTGTTTTTCGAAACTTTTTTCATTAGATTTTAGTGTTCCGTACCCAACTGGTAAAAACGGGACTCTATTACTAAGACTTCGCTTTCCGTCTGTCCGTCTATCTGTCAAAGGCTGTAACTTATGAACCGTGATAGCTAGACAGTTGAAAATTTCACACAATGTATTTCTGTTGCCGCTATAACAACAAATACTAAAAATAGAATCAAATAAATTTTAGGTGATTTTTTTACAGATAATGGTACGGAACTATAGATTTTAACACGGATGTTTATCATGTAATTACCTTTAATTTATTTTCCCGGCGTTTTGGCTAGTTACAAAAGCAATGGTCGCGGGCAGACTCAAAAATATTGTAAAATAATAATGGTACGGAATCCTTCGTGCGCGAGTTCGAATCGCACTTCATATTTTACTGACGACTATTATGAGTAACATACAGAAATAAACTCTACGAAGCTGAGAGCAGAAGCTAGTCATGAAATAAAATTGTAACAATAATTATACGTTGATAAACTGCGCTAATAAAAACCAGACCTCACTTCATTTGACCTGAAGTATGCTGTTTCAAGCCATTATCAATCTTAATGCAACGGAATACAACATATTTTACAGAAAAACCTGACTTAACAATGCTCGACACCCCTTTCTACCCCCTAAAGGGGGAGGTGTGTATACTCGACTAAGCACTCCTTCTACACGGTTTGACAGTTATACAGCGAAAATACTTTTACAGTTGAAGAAATTATTGCTATATTTAACAGTAATTTACAATAACTCTGGTCGGAAAAAGAAAGGGGTAGAGTTGAGACAAAGGGTTATCTTAACTAGTGGTTACTCGCGACTTTGTTCATGTTTATGTGACTTCAGGGTTCGTACTACAATCTCTAATATAAGACTAAAGCAGTATTACTCGCGGTGCGAAAGAGACAACGCCATACGTGTTTTGTTGTCACTTTTGATTCGTTGATTCTTTTGCCTTTTTTAGGGTTCCGTACCCAAAGGATAAAAACTGGACCCTATTACTAAGACTTTGCTGTCCGTCTGTCTGTCCGTCCGTCTGTCCGCAGCTTAGCTCAGAGACGCTTAGTGCTAGAAAGCTGTAATTTGGCATGAATATACACATTAGGAGGGCGCTGTCGTGGCACGGTCAACATCAGCTCTGTGTTTTATTGCAAAAATAATTATGAAAACAATAAGTTGTTGCGAAACAAATAGTGACAAATGTGTATAAGTGTTCAAGACGTACGTTCAAAGTGAAATCAAGAACTATAATCGATCAAAACAGTGCAAAAACCAGTATCAATAACATTAACAAACACAGTGATTTTTTCGTCTTATTTGGCTTTGTGAGACATTACACTTACGGATAACCAGTGGCAGTGCACTACCCAAAATACACAATTGCTTGGAATCCCTGAAAATGACATCTCAGCGAAACAATTAAATAGGACCCAAATCATAACCTAAAATAAAAAGTGAACTAATAAAACAGTCAAAGGCACGGAAGGCTCCACGTAGGTACCAACACGAAAACCTATTTCCCGCTATCTACCGGAAACCAGCTGTACTAACCCGTTAGCTACTTCAATCGATATTATCAATCATACAAAAGTAAAAATCAACTTACATATGGAAGTTCCAAGAAAGGATAATAGAGGGCGCAGAATTAAATTTTAACTTTGACCTATTTTACCACACTAATTCCAAAGAAAACCAGAAGAGGTCACTACCGGTTCGATAAAATAAAATAGAAATAATATTCAAAGTTTATTTCTCAACACAATGGAGGAGGTAATGGCTGCACTTCGTTTAATACAAAACGAGCTTGAGGAACAGAAAAAATTGATAAATAAAAGTAGCGAAGAAGTAACAGAAAAGGTAACAACAAACATAAATAAAATTTTAGAAGAAAAATTCAAAATCCTTGATGAAAAACATGAAAACTTGAAGTTAAGAGTTGAAAACCAAGAAGAGAGAATATACTATCTAGAAAAACAGGCAAGGCAACGAAATCTAGTATTTTTTGGACTTCAAGAAGATGAAAAATCCTATTCGAATCTTGAAAACAACATAATAGACTTCGTACATAAATACTTCCCAATGAAAATAGATTATAAAGACATAGAAGCCATCAGAAGATTAGGGAAAAAGACGGATAAGCCACGACCCGTAGTTGTCACATTTGCTACACTTGGAAGAAAGATAAATATCCTCAAACACAAAATAAACTTAAAAGACACGCCATTTTACGTAAAAGAAGACTACCCTCAACCAGTCCTGCAAATAAGGAAAGAGCTACAAGAACGGGTAAAAGCCGAAAGAGAAAAAGGAAACACAGCCTTCATCAAATATGACAAGCTTGTTATACTAAAGAACACACCTGCAAACACTAATAACAACAAAAGATATTTTCCAAACTCACCGGAAAACTCTACAAACAATCACGCTGAGCAACAGAGAGCAAACAAAAATAATAAAACCCTAGCTACCCACACAAAGCAAAGATCTTCAAGTTCATCAGAAAACGCAATAAAACCGGGAATGATGAATTTTCTGATAAGCAAAAACAATAGAAACACTCAAGACACCATCAACACATAGCAACGAACACTCCAGCCCCTCCCAAAAACCCACAAAAACATAAAAGAAGAACTCACAGCAATACACGAAATAAATCTTCCAAGCCGGCTGGTCACCGAGGAAGAATACGACCAAAACCCTCCAGTAAAACCACAAAACCAAGGATACACCAAAAGAAACAAAGAAAATAAGAACAATATAAAAGTAGGAACTTATAATGTCAGGTCCCTGGCTTCAACTGAACGATACCTGGAACTGACCCACGCACTAGAAAGTATAAACTGCGACATACTAGGTCTTTCAGAAGTAAGACGAATGGGATGCCATATAGAAGAATATTCAAACTACATTTTCTGCTACATCGGAGAAACAAAAGGCCTATATGGGGTCGGTTTTCTTATAAAAAAGACATTGAAACAAAATATCATAAATTTCGTTGGGATCTCAGAAAGAGTAGCACTGCTAGAAATGAATTTCGGTAACTTAAACATTACTATAATTCAGGCTTATGCACCGACCGAAAGATCCAGCGAAGAAGATATCCAAAAATTCTATTTTGACATAAAAAGGGCCCATACATCGGCAAATGAGAAGATCCTCGTATTAGGAGATTTTAATGCCAAAATAGGGCAACCCAGAGAAGAAGAAAAACTTATAACCGGACAATATGGCTTAGGCCAAAGAAATGATAGAGGAGAAAGGCTATTAAACTATGCATTCGAATATAAATTAGCTATAGTCAATACCTACTTTCAAATACGACATAACAGAAGATGGACTTGGAAATCACCTGATGAAACTGTCAAGAACGAGATCGACTACATTATGACAAATGTCCCGAAACAAGTCCAGAACTATGAAGTCCTCAACAACGTAAAATTCCGAACGGATCACAGACTAATAAGAACAACATTTCTCCTAAACCAACCAAAAAAAAGTAGAAAAAACTTCAAACCACAAATAAAAATCCCCAAGACTGATGATGAAATAAAACAGTACAAAGATAGCCTCAAAGCGTATATCGAAAACAACCCACAGGACACAGCACAGTCTTACTATAACAAACTGGAAAATGCCATCACATATAGTCTAACAAATGTAAATTGCCATAGGAAAACAAAGCAACATACAATATTTAGCGAAGAAACAATAGCACTAATAAATAAGCGAAGTGAATTAACAGCAAAAAAGAGTAAAGATATAAATCAAAAGAAGGATTTGAGCAAATTATACAAAGAAACCAGCAAAGCGATCAAAAGAGACTACAATAAACACAGACGGGAAATAATAACGGATAACCTAAACAGATTCAGAAGCACAAAAAGAGCATTCAAAGAGTTAAACCTACGGAAAACATGGATACAAAAATTTGAAAGCGATTGTAATGAAACCAATAACAGACAAGACATTATACTGCATGCAACCACTTTCTATCAAGAACTATTTAAAAAGAAGGAAAATAACATTGAGGAAGCTAAAGAACTAAACCAAGATAATAACACACAAGCAATAACGCCTATAGAAGAAAAGGAAGTTTACTTACAGTTAAAACAGTTAAAATCAGACCAAAGTCCAGGTCCCGATGGGATAACAAATGAAGCCTTAAAAATAGGTGCACCAATCTTACTAGGCTCTCTCACAGAATTGTTCAATCTGGTACTACAAAAAGGAATTGCGCCAATACAATGGTGTAAGTCGGACATTATACTGCTACATAAAAAAGGTAATCCACTAGACATAAACAATTATAGACCAATAAGTTTACTAGCAAATATTTATAAAGTTTTCGCATCAACTATTCTAAAACGCATATCACAGGACATTGATGAAGCACAACCTATAGAACAAGCAGGATTCCGCTCTGGATATAGCACCCTAGATCATATACAGGTAATAGAACAAGTGATCGAAAAGTATGAAGAATTTAACAAGCCTCTATATCTAGCCTTTATCGATTATAGCAAAGCGTTCGATAGTATCAGTCATAGTTCTATATGGGAGTCACTAAGCAGCCTAAAAATCAACGTAAAATACATAAACATTATAAAATATATATATAATAACAGTACTAGTCATATTAAATTAGAATCAAGAGGTGAAGCAATAAATATTGAAAGAGGAGTCAGACAAGGAGACCCCTTGTCTCCTAAACTATTTATTGTGGTATTAGAGAACATATTTCAAAACATAAACTGGAAAACAAAAGGTATAAAAATCAACAATTGCTATTTAAACCATCTAAGATTTGCTGATGATATAGTTATTTTATCAGAGTCACCAAAAGATCTACAAGAAATGCTAAGCTCACTAGACCAAGAAAGCTCGAAAGTAGGATTAGAGATGAACGCAACCAAAACCAAAATAATGACGAACAGTAAGAAAATACCCATCAACGCAAGAACAAACACAATAGAGTATGTTGATAGTTATATCTACCTAGGTAGACAAGTAGCATTCAATAAAACAAATAACGAAGAAGAGGTTGAAAGAAGAGCAAATATAACGTGGAAGAAATTCTGGTCACTCAAGGAAATTCTAAAAGGAGACTACCCCATAAACACGAAGAAAACTGTTATAGACACCTGCATACTGCCATGCCTGCTGTATGGTTGCCAGTCTTGGGTATTTACGACAAAAACAAAACAAAAGATTGAAACTACACAAAGAGCCATGGAAAGGAGTATACTCAACATAAGGAAAATACACAAAATCAGAAGCGTAGTCATAAGACAAAAAACCAGGTTGACTGATGCCCTCACGCAAGCTCTAAAGCTTAAATGGCAATGGGCCGGCCACGTATCACGATACAAAGATGGTAGGTGGACAGTTAGAACTACAGAGTGGAAAGGCCCAGAAGGAAAAAGAAAAGTAGGCAGACCGAAGAGAAGATGGGCTGATGACCTAGCGGATATAGCAGGAAGCGATTGGCAGAAGGCTGCATATGACAGGGAAAATTGGAAGAAACTGGAGGAGGCCTTCACTCATGGAGGGGCCCATACCCAAAATAATAAAATAAATAAATAGATTTTTAAGATAAAAAAATTAGAATTTAAGAAAAAAAAAAAAAAAAATATATATATATATATATTTTTTAAGTTCTAACATACACCTACGTGTAAAGGGTTGTGGGAAATAAAGGCTTTTTTATTTTTTATTTATTTATTTTAATGTTAACAAAGTCGTAGAATAAAATCTTAAGAACATTTTTTTTTGGGTACTCTTCCTACACCTGAACTGGGGATATTTTTTTTTCGCGCATACCCCTTGGTGTTGGATATCGTTAGATAGGTCTTTAAAAATGTATGTAGGTTTGTAATAACGACTTTTCGTGATTAAGAGATCCGTTTGTGAATTATTTAAGCTTTAAAGTAACAATTTTTGTTAGAAACGAGTGTACCTCTAAAAACTAAACTATTGGGTTTGAAGGCGTGAAAAAATTCACGGTAGTAGTACATAGAACGAACTTAAAAGTAAAACTATCACAGCTAAATAGGCGTTACAAGTTTTTGAGTAATAGCCGTAATAGTCGACCAACTTATAAAATGTACTTAAAGAATAAATAATCAATTTTTTTGTTCAAATATCATTGAAAATTAGTTAATATGGTTCACTAATGTTTCACCGACAAACGTTACGCAAATCTTCATTTCAAAACCAACGATTCGTACACTATTAATTCCACAAATATATCATTCCGCAAATGTATAATTTCGCAACTCAACGGGTCGTATACTATTTATTTCAAAAATGTATCGTTCCGCAAATGCATCGTTTCATAACTCAACGCTTCGATTCATTTTATTTAGCAAACATTTTATTACGCAAATGTATAACATCACAACATTTTACTTCGCATATAGTTTATTCAACAAACATATTTTTTCACAAATGTGTTTTTTTACAAATATATCATTTAATAATAAACAAACGTATAAAAAGACATACGATACAATGTTTGAAATGATGGTGGAATACGGATCAGAAAATAACATTAAAATCAAGCCAAAAGTTTGCATATTAGATTTTGAAAAAACTGCCATAAATAGCTTGAAGTCAAATTTTGAGAATGTAATCCAGCACGGCTGTAATTTCCATCTTGGACAAATAATTTACAGGTAAGTTTTAATTCTATACATTTTATTATCTTACTAAATATTAAGAGGTAATGGTAAATTATTAAATGACCTCTAAAGTTAATTACATTAAACTAGTAAAATAACAGCATTTCGGTTCTGGCACTCGCCGGCCGCTGCCGCGGCACGCTCGCTTCGCTCGCTCGGCTCGTGCGGCGGGTCACAGTTCTAACCTAACCTAACCGACAGTGTCGTTTGTGGTGGTGATGTTTTTTGAATAGGCACTACATTAATAAAAACTAGTTGATTCGAAATATTGTGCAATTAATTTTATTTTACCTCAATATTAAACCATACATATCACATCTTAGTACTAGTAAATTAGCACGTAAATTAAGTATTTTTTTTAGTAAAATATGTTTTCGGAACATTGCATTTGGGAAACGTTGGTTTGCGAAGTGTTGGTTTATGAATTGATATAATTATGATATGAATTGTTTTTGAAATAAAATATGTTTTGAACTGAACATTTGCGTGATGAATACTATGCGATATGAATTATTTATGATGTGATGAGTTATGAAATTAATAGTTTTGTAATAATACGTTTGCCAAGTGAATTATTTATGTAGTGATGTAGTTGCGGAAAGTTGAGATTTGAAACGAAAGGGTTCCGGAACGTTGGTTTTGTAATGAAGAGTTTTGAAACGTTTGTCGGTAAAATGAACGGGTACCAGTTAATATACCGTTGTTAGCTGTGTAAACTACGAAACCCTACATGGCGCGTGACCCGCTTGTAAAAGCTTGTTTGTCACTTTCACGTTATGCTCCGTTTAAAAAAATAAAAATATGGATCACGACTGTAATCCCCAAGTACGGTAGACATCCTCTCAGATCTCCAGACGATTAGATCCTTTGAAGATGTCTAGTAGGGGTAGTCAGAGACATGTCCAAACATTATATTTGGCACATGCCCACATTTTGCAGTAGTTAGCATTCCATACGTGTCAGGATGCAAGCCCATCGCCACTTATAAGAATACTAATACTTCAGCGTTGTAACTCAGACCACAGTAGGGAACCGGAACTCCTAACTAACTCACATAAGACAATAAAGGGGACTCTCTGATTCAATAGGGCATTTACGACCAACATACCTCCACAAACATGAAGTCGGTTTTGTTATTAGTATTTTTTACGTCCTCACAGCTCAGTTGGTAGTAAACTCTGCCTTCAGCGCGTTCAGGGTTTGCATCCTGTCACGTTTGGAATGCTAACTACTGCAAAATGTGAGCATGTGCCAAATATAATGTTTGCACATGCCTCTAACCCCTTTAGACATCTTTAAGGATCTAATCGCCTGGAGATCTGAGAGAATGTCTACCGTACTTGTGGATTACAGTCGTGATCCTATTTCTTATTTATTTTTACTTAGTAGCACGAGGATATAGGTCATGCATTCTGGATTACCGTGTTTATGTACGCATCTATCTCTGTCTCGTCGTTAGATAGAGAACAATGACGAGCAGGTACTTGATAGATGGCAAGCAAGCCTCAAATCTTGTTCTATCACTGTGTAGCGAGGGAGATTAATGACGGCTTAGGCCCGATCCGAGACAGCTCGGTTTAGTCGACCTAAGACTTTAGTACTCTAACAAAACAACTTTGTTTTGTCTTCTGAAGCTAATACGTTTTAAATCTAAAAAGAAATCGATGAAAATGTTTCGATCAAGTAATCTAATCAAATTATTTAAAAAAAACATCAAGAAAAATACATAAAATAAAATAATAAATACCATTTAAATGGGACCAACTTTGAACTATTCTCTACACAATAAAAATAGTATTTTTTTTATTAAATACTTTAATTTATTTACTTTACTTTAATACTAATAATTTTTTTCATACATATTTTTCTTGAAAAAATATTTATTAAGACGAGTAATAAATGTTTTAGATGAATGCAGAATCGTCGTACGTCAGAATCGTTCTCAATAACCGCAAAACATACAGTTTTGTTTTTTTGGACAAAGATAACTTAAGGATTTAATCTAGATAAATTACAGACAGAATCACGATTGGTGAAACTTTTCTCGATAGATTTATTTTCCAAAGTTGGCTCTTCAGAAACACTAGTTTCGTTTTAATCAAAACTATGAATAGCTAAAAAGTTCATTTTTATATAATCCGTTAGATAACAGACAGTTTCTTTTTAAATTTGATGGTTTTCAAGATAATGCAATTTTATCACTTTTTACGTTTTATCCGGGTAGACTCAGCCCATACAAAAAGTCAAAAATTTCACTTATCAACGTAATAGAAACCTTATTATTCGAAACATGTTGTAGACCAAATATACCTACCTCCTAAAATTATGTATAGTAATGCAGCACAGACAATAAACATCAATAACTAAGCATAAATTTGCTAGCTGTGCGAAGTTCTGGTAAATGCAAATTTTAATCAGACTATGCTCTACCTCTGTAAATAGAGAACACGTTTGCAAATACACCAGAAATATCCAGAGAATATTCACATTTGAAATATATTTCTACTACCTTCCACCCGCGGCTTTGTTCGCGTGTACATGTATAAAAAGTTGGGTCAAAGACCCGGTTGTGGTTCCTACCCTGTTATTGACTATTTAAAATTATGCAGTCAATAACTAAGCATAGCAAAAAACTTGTTTAAAATCTATTGATAATACAATTCTTTATCTATGGTCCGTTTTGATTAGTGACAGTTGTGATGCGTTATACCTCTAGATTTGATTGACCACAACTAAATATTTCCCGTTTTGTCTATTTAAATATGAATAATTAATTAATAAATATCGCCTGTTACAAAACCTTTGCTTAACCTAAGAGATAGATAAATACTCTATTCTATGTTGTTTAAAAATTGTCGTTTTAATCATTTTTTTCAATACAAACCGTCAATTTGAAAATTAAAATGTTGTTAAAATTAAGTTTTTAATTATTCTGTCCATAGAAGGATTAAATCTTTTTGGTAGAATGCGTTGCTATGACAACTCAATGTTTTCGGTCTGAGATGTCTAATTTTTGCACATCAGCGCCATCTATACAAACATCGTCCCTTTTGCGTTTTTTTATCATTTAGAGGTTGTTTTTCGGATTATAAGTTCCCTTCTGTTTATCTGATTTTTTTTCTACATACTACAGCAAATTTCATCATTATCAGTTTGGTCGTTTAGGTTTGATTAAGGTACAAACATAATCACTACATTAGTATAAAGCAAAGTCGCTTTCCGCTTTCCGCGTATGTATGTATGTATGTTTACTTATATCTTTAAAACTACACAACGGATATTGATGCGGTTTTTTTAAATAAATAAAGTGATTCAAGAGGAAGGTTTATATGTATAATACATGCATAATATAGTAGAGAAACACTGATAATTTTAGAGGTTTCTAATGTGATGTCGTAAATAAACACATTTTTTTGCGCTTACATTGCAAATGCTGGCTGAACCCCACGAGATATATCAAAATAATGTACTACAGTATTGTACACCTTAAAAACGTCTACAAAAAAGTCAACGATGGCATTAGAAATGTCTTACGCACAGCGAAGCGGGCACGGGTCAGCTAGTTATATACAAAATCACAAACTTTCGCATTTATAATATTAGTAGAAAGATGTACACCAACTCCTTGAGGAAAATATCAGTGACAACAAACTGAAGTTGTTTTCATTGGTATTACTGTCTTTGTTTGCGACTTGAAATGAAAATGAAAACATTTATTCGGCAAGATATTATAATAAGCAAATAAAAATCATATTTAACGAGATGGGAAATACAAAGAACTGTAGTAGGTAGAATAGAATAGAATATTATATATTATACCTTAAACGAGCTATTCTTGTATTTATATACGCGTATATTATCTGAATCTCGGAAACGGCTCCAACGATTTTCATGAAATTAGTATGCTGGGGGTTTCGGGGTCGATACATCGAAGCCGTGTTGGCCGAGTGGGATGTACCTCGACTTTCAATCTGAAGGTCGTGGGTTCGAAAATTTATATGCGCATCAAAAATACGTGCTTACAACGGTGAAGGAAACCCTCACGATGTTAGTATTCTTATGAGCGGCGATGGGCTTGCGACCTGTCACGTATGGAATGCTAACTACTGCAAAATGTGGGCATGTGCCAAATATAATGTTTGGACGTGCCGCTGACTACCCCCAATAGACATCGTCATAGGATCAAAGATCTGAGAGGATGTCTACCGTATTTGGGATTACAGTCGTGATCCTATTTATTTTTTTATTTTTTGATCGATCTAGCAAGGTTTAATTTTTACAAAACGTCGTTTTATTCATTTTTTTTAGGCAATTTTATACTGAGCAAAGCTCGGTTATCCCTTATTGTACACCATATCAAAAATACATAAAAAATAGGATACAAAAACTAATAATAAAAACATTGTAGGTTACAATATGGGCGGCCTTATCATTAAAAGCGATCTCTTCCAGGCATTCAATAAGTGGACAGTATAGAACTTAAAAAAAATAGATATCTACCAGGGTAAGTAGTAGGTAGATACCAACTTTATAAAACAAAGAGTAGATATCGCCTTCTAACCCATATGATAAGTTTAGACTTTATTTTTGAATTATATATTTTTTTAAGCCGTGTTGGCCGAGTGGGACGTACCTCAACTTTCAATTTGAAGGTCGTGGGTTCGAATTCCGGCTTGCATCAATGGATTTTTCTGTTCGAAAATTTATATGCGCATTAAAAACACGTGCTTACAACGGTGAAGGAAAACATCGTGAGGAAACCAGTTAGTGTTCTTAGAAGCGGCGATGGGCTTGCAACCTGTCACGTATGGAATACTAACTACTGCAAAATGTGGGCATGTGCCAAATATAATGTTTGGACGTGCCTCTGGCTACCTCCACTAGACATCTTCAAAGGATCTAAGCGTCTGGAGATCTGAGAGGATGCCTACCGTACCTACTAGGGGATTACAGTAATGATCCAATTTTTTTTTTTTTTTTTTTTTTTTTTTTTTTTTTTTTATATTTTTTTATTTATACTATAAGTCCGCCCTAGCTTTACACGGGTGTACTATGACTAATGAAGATTTTATGCATTTTTTTAATACCTTAGGTTTCATTATTGCAATTTTCGTAAAGATATATCTACTTTTTTTTTTAAATATTGCCTAATATTATTTGGTGATAATGTAGCTATAACAAGAGAACACATTTTCAAAATATTCTTTGCTATCTTTCTCTTCTTTGCGAAATATTTTTTATTTTTTCCATTACAAAAAACAAATTTATAAATAAATAAAATAAAAATGAATCCATCTAGCCCCAAACTAATGAAAGCTTGTACTATGAGAACTAGGTAACTATTTAATTATCTTTTATTAATAAACAGTGAAAGTTACTATGAAAAGTGTACAGATTAGGTATTCTCTAACATTAGGTATTGCATTCAACATTATAACATGATAATCATGTTTTTACAAAATAGCCCTGCTGAACTGCCTAGCCCCACAATATACGGAAAACCTCTTATCTTTAATAAGGCCACACTTTGTTTAACACACTCAAACAAAATAAAAACAATTTAATAAACCCGGGTGGAGCGCAAAACTTCTGTACGTACATTTTTGCGAGACAAAGGCAGTTAAAATGCTCTTACACGGGCAATTTTATGGAATACTAGCTGTCCGGACAGACGTTGTCCTGTAAAAAAATTAATTATTCCATAGAAAGAACCACTTTTAGTTTTTCCCGAATTTTACAATTTCTAGACAACTTTCCCATTTATTTTTAATTTTAACAAACATAAAAAAAATATTCAAATCGTTTAAGCCGTTTTTGAGTTTTAGCGTGAGTAACGAACAACAATTCATTTTATATAAGACTAGCTGTACCCTGCGCGCGTTGCTACGCCACCAACTCAGAAACCTTCGTGGGCTCATGCACAACAACTTTGCTAAAGATCATCACATGATCAAATGCATTGTTTACTATTCTATAAAGGACATACAGACAAACAACCCTTGTTTACGTAAAGTTATTTTGAAAAAACTCCCGCTTTAGGGGAGGATTTTGGGAATTTTTTGCTTAGTGCACCCCTATACACTAAAATGACCACCAGTTGTGCAGCACCAGTTGTGCTTCTATTTCTTTGCTTTTTAACCTTCGAAAAAATGCAGTTCTCAGTTCATATTTCTACCTGGTGATCCGATTTAGATGGTTTTTTTTATTGTGTAGAGAATAGCCTAAAGATGGTTCCATTTAATTAAATTTGTAATTGGTAATTTTTATGTAGTTTTTTTTTAAACTTTAAAAACGAACATCGTCTCTCAACTTTTGAATGGTTGAAACATTTTCTTCGATTTTTTTTTAGTTTTCGTGTAATTTTTTTTAATGGCATGTTATTTCCCAAAGTGAATCAATTTTAATTGCCCGTGTAAGTGCTACTCGTTCTCTGAAAAGTTTAAATAGAGCCATGAGATAGACGATAGCGCTGAAAACCTATATATACTTACTAATATTATATATTCAAAAGTTTGTGAGTTTGTATGTAAGTTTGTACCCTGATCGAACCTAAACAACAAAACAGATTAAGATGAAATTTGCTGCAATAAGTAGTATGCAGAAAGAGAAGGAAGGAAATAATCCGAAAACAACCCAATGTGCTATTCTGATGTATAAGCTAAATTACTGTAAAGTATCATCTTAGTAGTTTTGGCGTGAATGAGTAACACCACCCACTCACAAACTTTCGCATTTATAATATTAGTAGGATTAGGATACTTGAGGCAATATTTATTACACAAATCAAAATGTCACGCGAAAGATTCCATAAACAATGATTTATTCATTTCTGTGAAAAGCCATTGATAACTCAAAGTCGGCTTAAGAGCTCCAAATACTTAGAGTAATCAATCGACGATTATAGACAGGAATGCCGAAAACACGGCTATTAAATAAGCGATTTAAATATTGATTTGAGACGATTTAATTCGTTTTCTATTGAAAAATATATTTATAAGGTGATTATGTGAAATGTTTGGTTATTTTTATGGGCTGAGTCTACCCGGATAAGACGGAAATAGTGATAAAACTGCATAATCTTGAAATCCATCAAATTTAAAAAAAAAGGGAGGAGGGATTCTTGAATAAGCCTAAAAAGGTTAGTCATAGGAGAGCCCAAATGTTTCATTTTACAGTTTAACTGTCTATACGTGGCAGGCGTCTATATCTATTATCTAAATAAATATCTATATCCTAATAATATTATATATGCGAAAGTTTGTGATAAGGCTGCTATGTTTGTTCCCTAATCAAAAATAAATGACAAAACAGATTAAGATAAGATTTACCGTATATATAAAAAATCTGAAAAAATAAAGGGGGAACTTATAATCCGAAAAACAACCCCTAAATATAAAATATACAAAATGCTTGACCGGGATTCAAACAATCTTATGATATTTTCATTGTAAGCACGTGTTTGTGTACCTATATACATTTTTCGAACAGAAAAATGCTTGGGATAATATCCCACAAGCTTCTAAAATTTGATAAGTAAATATGCACTTAAATATAAAACGTCTGAATGGAGAGCTCCTGTTTTTTTTCAAATTTCGATCATAATCCAAGTTCTACAATTTTTTGGATGATGACATCTAATTTCTACAAGTTTCTACTAAATAAACTGCTTTGTTAGACTTGAATCTAAGACCAGCGCTCTCGAACCATACACTGCCCTTCGGATTAAAAGTCGAGGTCCGACAAACATGGCTAAAAAGTTACACAGCAAATAATGTCACACAAACAATTTTTGGCCGCACCAGTAAATTCGGGAGATAGCGACGACGGTCGATCGTTACAATTTACTGTAGCCATAAACGTCACCGATGAGTTACGGTGGACGCGACAGGCAAGTCCGCTTACCGTGAAATAACATGGCGGTGTATTTTTGACAGGCCTTACAGGTCATTAACCGAAAAAGAGGAGGTTTTCAATTTGACATAGAATAAATAAATATTGGCAGACTTTACACACAGTTCCATCTAGCCCTGGGAACCAAATAACTGATAGAATACTTATATACTTTTTTTTAGGTAAATGTATGTATTTACCTTATTATACATATTAACACCCAGACACAGAAAAATCATCTATATTCATCACACAAATGTTTATCCTGGGTGGGAATCGAACCCGCAACCTACAACTAAGCTGTGAGGTCAATCAATTTAAATCCTCTTCAAAATTTAAACCATCCCTAATCTTAAATAAGACAATTAAACTAGTTTTAACTCATTTCTAAGCCGTTATTTCAAATGAAAATACTCACAATACGAACAATAACAGAGTTAACGACCGACCGGAAGTGGCGCCATCTTGCGGCGATGACTCATTTCCGGTGCGGGCGGCCGATTGTTTAGTTTTGCAAATAGTTCATTGTTATTTTAATTAGTCGTTCGGATTAGATTGGATGGTATTTTAATTGCTATTCTTGAAGGAACTCCAAATACAGATAAACAATTTGTTATACGAGTACTTGCTCTTTGAGTACTCGGCTTTCAAAGTGATCCTTTTGATTTACTTAATATAAATAACTTAACTTTGTTTGAAAAATGAGCCGCGCTCAAATGCTGCTGTCTGATCATACTTTAATGATAATTACTTCAAAAACTGGGCATGACAATGTAATAATAACATGCCTATGACTACCCCTCTTAGATCAAGAATCTGAGCACCTAGAGAACTGATGTGAGGATGTTTATCGTGCTTGGTGATTATCGGGATAAAATGTTTTCATATAACTAGCTGTCTCGATAGACGTTGTCCTGTCAAATTCATTTTTTCCATAAGAACCTTCTCCTGATAATAACGAATACAACAAAACAAGAATTAGTCAAAACGGTTCAGCTGCTCTCGAGATTTGGCATTAGCAACACATTTAGCTATTCATATTTATATAATAGATTACGTTTCAAACAAAAAAAAAAGGATCACGACTGTAATCCCCAATAAACGGTAGACATCCTCTCAGATCTCCAGACTCTTAGATCCTTTGAAGATGTCTAGTGGGGGTTGGTCAGAGGCACGTTCAAACATTATATTTGGCACATGCCCACATTTTGCAGTAATTAGAATTCCATACGTGACAGGTTTTAAAACTAAAAACAATACAGACAGACAGACGGACAGCGAAGTCTTATAAATAGGGTCACATTGGGTACGGAACCCTAAAAATGATCTAAATCTTTATCACCAATTAAATAGACATGCGCGGGCATGCCTAAAACAAAAATACACGACAGATTTAGAACCTCTATCCTCGGTTTAAAATTCGTTTCAACTAAATAATTATTTAAATTAGGATCACGGCAGTAATCTCTTAGTACTGTTAGATATCCTAAAAGAAAATAGCTTTGCTTAAAACAGTCAAAAAGCTAAGTACCTTCAGACCACACGCTTTTAACTAGCAGTCTGTTCCGACTTGGCACGGGCTAATGAAGATTTATAGGCAAATTCTTGATATCTTAGGTCACATTTTTGAAAATTTCGTGAAGTTCTCAAACTTTTTTGAATATAAAATGTAGTCTATGATGTTAATCTCTGATAATGTAGCTTTTGATAAGTGAAAGAATTTTTAAAATTGGTTTAGCTTTTATCCATTACAAACAAAAATAAAAACCCGGCCAAGTGCGATTCGGATTCGCGCACAAAGGGTTCCGTACCATAAAAAACGGCAATAAAATCACGCTTGTTGTATGGGCCCCTCTTAAATATTTATTTTATTCTGTTTTTAGTATTTGTTGTTATAGCCGCAACAGAAATACTTCATCTGTGAAAGTTTCAACTGTCTAGCTATCACGGTTTATGAGATACAGATTTGTGACAGACAGACGGACAGCGGAGTCTTAGAATTAGAGTACAGTTTTTACCCTTTGGGTACGAAACCCTAAAAATGTACGTCTTTATATATTGTAGATTGAAACGATAAAAATGTAGCTTCAAAGAAAATAGCTTGCGTTTAAAACGCGCTATAGCTCATAGAAATGAACACAAAGAGCTAACTACCTTCAAGCCGCACGCTTTTGTTGCTTACTAGCGACCCGACCCGGCTTCGCTTGTAAATTATTAAAGTTTTAATAAAAATTGTTCAGGATTTTAGAAGAACTTTCAACTTGGTGGCAACATATTGTTATTTTGCACTTACATACAAACATAATAAGGTCTATTATATAGGGTCAAAGACCCGGTTGTGGTGCCTACCCTGGTTATAGTAATTTTAATTTTTTGCAGTCAATAACTAAGCATAGTAAACAAACTGGTTTAAATATTTTTTTGGAGTTTACTCCTTAAGAATCGGTTTTTGATATAAGGTGCCCGGTAAAAAAAAAATGTGAGTAGTAAAATCTACTGAACGCATGACCTCGTTACGTTTTTGGTGCGCAACTTTCTAATTTGGTGTGAGCAGTGCAGCTAGATCGTGGGTAGTGTGTACCCTTACTTTGCCTATCACTACATAGTATAAAGCAAAGTCGCTTTCCGCTTCCCGCGTCTGTATGTAATATGTATGTAATATGTATGTATGTTTGCTTATATCTTTAAAACTACACAACGGATTTTGATGCGGTTTTTTTTAATAGATAGAGTGATTCAGGAGGAAGGTTTATATGTATAATAACATGCTACCCGTGCGAAGCCGGGGCGGGTCGCTAGTACTTTATAATGCTTACTCTCTCTCTTACTGATGGCAAAACATCTTATAGTGGGGGTACGCTTACTCCCCATACGGGTACGCTCTACGCACGATCTGGTAAACTCCAGTCGTGCGTCGGAGCTGACACACACAATTTTTTTTTGTCTATGGTCGGTTTTGTTAGTGACAGTTGAGATGCGTTATACCACTTGACTTGTGATTGACCACAACTAAATATTTCCCGTTTTGTCTATTTAAATACGACTAATTAATGAATAAATATCGCCTGTTACAAAACCTTTGCATAACCTAAGAGATAGATAAATTATCTTTTCTATGTTGTTTATAAATCGTCGTTTTAATGATTGTTTTCATTAAAAACCGTTTATATAAAAATTAAAATGTTGTTAATATACCCACAACCAGCTCTCTTACCCTACTAGCAGACCCAACAGAAATTCTATCAAATGTACAATCTCCGTATTTTGAGAATTTTTAAATTTTATGCTATATATTTCAATTTAATTAAAACGTCTCCTGACACTAACGAATACCTACAACAAAAAATAACTATCAAAATCAGCCCAGCCATGCATGATGCCGTGACCAAAGGAAATAGGGATTAATTCTTTTGTGCAAAATGATCTGATCGTGAAAACCGTATCAAAATTAATTATCTACGTGGTGTAGGAGTTAGCGGAACAGACAGACGGGAAAATCGACAATGTTTTATACTATAGAGAAATAGGAGAGAATATTAAGCGAAGCGAGATTTTATTGAAAACAAAATTCCAACTCTGCTATACGCGTATTGACAGTGAGTTTGACCCAGTTTTCAATGGTACGGGATGAAGTGGTTTTTATTCGGGCACTTAACCGTGTGTACCGTAAACCCTGGTCTCTAAAATGCCGTGACAGGCAAAAAACGGCTGTCAAACGATTGAGGCAGCGCTGTGGAGCTGCCGTGGCTCGTGGTTCAATCGCTTCGGTTGTGTGTTTCTGCATATAAAAATATTTCATTTCTATTTAATAAAATCACAAGGATCACTTTGAAATTAAATAATAACCATTATTATCACGACTTATTTCCAAGCACGGTAGACATAACTCTCAGATCTTCAGGCGTTTAGATTCTTGAAGATGTTTAAAGGTCCGGTCAGAAGCAGTTTGAAGCTAGATGTCAATGGGTACCGTTTTTTGAATATTACGACCGTTTTTTGACGTTCTCTATAATTTTCGGAGAGTTAGATCTATAAATATATACGGAACACACTCGTACTAAATAATAAGCCTTTATTTGGTTTAACCACAAAACACTTATTGGAAGAGAGACAAATTGGGACAGGTCGAGCGAGAAAGTAGATCGTCTGTGTGGGAATTTAATTACCTGTCTCTTTCTCTCACCGCACTGTTTTATTTTATCACTAGTAAGTTAGTAACACCCGAAACGTCCGCGTTTAGATTCTTTAGATTTAAGAAATCGATTTTTGACGACTTTTTCGTAAAACATTAAAATTTTCTGAAAATCAAATGAAAGTTATGGGAAAAAATGGTCTATGTCTTTCCCAAAACTTAACTATTTCAATATGAAATTTCATCATAACCGGCCCAGCGGTTTGGCCGTGTTGACGTTACAGACAGACAGATTTACTCTCGCATTTATAATATTAGCATTGATATTATATTCTGCAGGGTGTACATTGGAAATCTACATTATCATTTTATGAAAAGGATCTTAGATAAGTTTTATGTTGAAAAAATTTTTTAAAAGAACCTGTTTCTGCTAATATGTTTTCAGCTTAATAGAAATCTAGGTGAAGAAGTATAATGAAGTAATATAAGTAGTATATACTATACTATACTGAAGTAATATACTTATAAAAATAGGAGATGTGGCTTGTTCAGAAGTATTTCTTTTTTCGTTTCGAACAAAAACAATCGTCGACTGGGAGCGCCTTAAATCCTCCTTCGAGCTAGAAATCAGAGCAATGCGCCATCACGTGTCACATAATATTACATTGTCATTGGAACTTGACAGGTATGCAAAGTTTTTACTCAATCGAACAATTCACTAAGGAGTTCCGATGTGAGTGTCCGTTGAACAGCTCTTGATTCCATTATCAGATCAGCTCGCTGTAATTTAACCATTGTACTTTGCATACCGGACAAGTTCCAATAATGGTGTAATATTATGTGACAGGTGATATCGCGCTGCTCTGATTTTAAGTTCAAAGGAGGATTTTACAAAATCTTGTTAGGAAAAAATATTTTTCCACAAAAAACTATATTTTACGATATTTTCCTTTCAGGGATTTAAGTCCACGACGACGACACTAACTTAAAAAAAAACTTAAAATAGGATCACAACTGTAATCCCCAAATACGGTAGGTACATCCTCTCAGATCTCCAGACGCTTAGATCCTTTGAAGATGTCTAGTGGGGATTCGAACTCACGACCTTCAGATTGATTTTAATTACCAATTTGAAAATATTATCTACACAATAAAAAAGAAATCATCGAAATCGGATCACCAGGGACAAAGATATATAAAAAAAACTGGCCAAATGCGAGTCGGACTCGCGCACGAAGAGTTCCGTGCCATTATCTATAAAAACGGCAAAAAAATCACGGTTGTTGTATGGAAGCCCCCCTTAAATATTAATTTTATTCTGTTTTAAGTATGTGTTGTTATAGCGGCAACAGAAATACATTATTTGTGAACATTTCAACTGTCTAGCTATCATGGTTCATGAGATACAGCCCTGTGACAGACAGACGGACAGCGAAGTCTTAGAAATAGGGTCCCGTTTTTACCCTCTTTGTATAGAATCCTAAAAAGCAACAAAAAAAATCATATTGATAGCCTCCTCTTTTTTTGTCGATTTAAAATTGCGTTTGCCGTCAAACTACGTCCGTCAGACGACAGTTTAGAAAACTAGAGCTTAGCTGTTAACTTGGCCCCTTTGCGTTCCCGCTAGAAAGAATAATGGTTTAATCTCCTAGAGAGAGACGCTAAGCCCTTTGGCGTGACGTAACTACGAGCATCTCCGTCAAGTCTGATAGACGCATATTTAGCCGACATTACGTTTAAAAAATAGTCAATTGATTCAGGCGTCACTAAGCGGAAATCTATTTCAAAATACTAAACGGACAAATATATTGTAGAAACAAATTCCGCTAAACAAAAAAAAAACTAATTCTACTTAATTTTTTGCTACATAACCGGTAGAAAAATAAAAAAAGGCGACGATTTTTTTTTAGACCAAATAAAAATTAAGAGACGATTTTTTTGTTTTATAAGTTTTATGAAGGAACTAGAAGGAACTAGTCCTACATAAATGCAATTTAAATGGGACCAACTTAGGACTATTCTCTACACAATATAAAAACCGGCCAAGTGCGAATCAGACTCGTGCACGAAGGTTCTGTACCATTATCTATAAAAAACGCCGAAAAAACACGTTTGGTGTATGGGAGGGAGTTGAAAATTTCAACTGTCTCGCTATCACGGTTCATGTACCCTTTGGGTACGGAACCCTAAAAATCATCATAATCGTATCATTATGTGATATGCCCGGTCTTACATAAAAAAATATAGACGCGTTGAATTGAGAATATCTTTTTGAAAATACACGCTCAAATAAAGAGGTAATTAAAAAGATTGGGAACAGCTGGGAAGGTAATAATGGTGACAATTCTCTTGGCACTTGTAACTAAAACTTTGTCACGTACGAACATTAATATTATGTTTATGCTAACGTAAAATTAAATTGTCATCAAAAACTTGGTCACATACAAATGTGCGAGTGCGTATTCTGTAAGTGAAGTCAAATTTGTGTCGAGTAATAAATGTTTTTGATGAATTCAGAATATTTTTTTCTCAATAACCGCAAAACATACAGTTTTGTTTTTTATGACAAAGATAACTTATGGATATAATCTAGGCAAATTATAGACAGAAACACGATTGGTGAAACTTTTCTCAATAGATTTATTTTCCAAAGTAGACTTTTCAAAAACATTTGTTTTGTTTTTAATCAAAACTATGAATTAAACAGTTCATTTTTAGGGTTCCGTACCCAAAGGGTAAAAACGGAACCCTATTACTAAGACTTCGCTGTCCGTCTGTCTGTCCGTCTGTCTGTCCGTCTGTCTGTCACAGGGCTGTATCTCATGAACCGTGATAGCTAGACTGTTGAAATTTTCACAGATTATGTATTTCTATTGCTACTCGAATAACAAATACTAAAAACAGAATAAAATAAATATTTAAGGGGGGCTCCCATACAACAAACTTGATTTTTGCATTCCAGCGCCATCTAGTTTCATGTGATGTTACTACGTTAATATAAGTACTTTTTGCGATCTCATGCGACCGCTCGGGGTTTGAGAGGTAAGATGAAAGAGGTTTGCAATTCCGCTGGCAGGTGGCGCTATTTTACCACTATCGGTAAAGTTAGTCGGTAAATAGATGGTACTTCACATGATCGACTAAAAAGTTTGAAATTGAATTATTGAATTCATGTAGTTAGGTAAATAGGTACCTAGGTAGATATTATTAATTTCAAATTAATTTCGAGTTTGAATCCTGGCCGTGCATCAATGGATATTTCTGTTCGAAAAATGTACATGCGTGTTACACGTCTTTATAACGGTGAAGGAAAACATCGTGAGGAAACCTGTTAGTATTCTTGAAAGCGGCGACGGCTTTGCAACCTGTCACGTGTGGAATGCTAACTACGTAGTTAGGTAAATAGGTAGGTTATGAGATATTATGAATTTTTTTTTATGTTCCGTACCTAAAGGGTAAAAAACAGGACTACTAAGACACCGCTGTCCGTCTGTCTGTTACCAGGCTGTATCTCGTGAACCGTGATAGCTAGACAGTTGAAATTTTCACAGATGATGTATTTCTCTAAAAAGAGCATAAAATAAATATTTAAGTGGGACTCCCGTACAACAAACGTGATTTTTTTGCCGTTTTGATAATAGTACGGAACCCTTCGTGCGCGAGTCCGACTCGCACTTGGCCGGTTTTTTTTTTATATAATTCGTTAGATAATCATACCAGCTAAGTAAGTTACAGACAGTTTCTTTTTAATTTGATGGTTTTCAAGATAATGCAGTTTTTTCAGTTTTACTTTTACACCTTACACTTTATAAATTAACAATTAAATAATATGATATTCATTTTACTAGCAATTAATACTATATTTTCTATTGTTTTGAAACTGGAGGAAACTAATGACGTTGGTTAAAAATCCAAAAAAATCCGAAGTCAAAATTACTAACGCTACTCTTTTTAAAAAGGTATAAATTGTAATTTTATTTAAAAAAAACTTATCAAAAGCTACATTATCATTGAATATGTAGCTTTTAATATTTTATTATCAACAGGCTACATATTATTTTCATAAAAAAAATGATATCCCCACTAAAATTGCACTTCTACTAACTGGTTTTCTCACGATATTTTCCTTCACCGTTTTAAACACGTGTTTTGATGCGCATATAAATTTTTCGAAACGAAAAATCTATTGATGCATATCAGGATTCAAACCCATGACCTTCAGATTGAAAGTTGAGGTACCTCGCACTCGGCCAACACGGTTTTATATTAGCAAATATTAGCTAGAATAAAATGCTTACTAGCATTAAGTTCGCCTCAATGTACATGATTTTATATTGTGCAATAAATATTTTTATATCAATCTAACTAGAGCGGAAGATCCGCTTTGCTTTCGTCCGCTAAATGTTCATACCCCTATACCTAGACAATTCCCAGTGGATTATTCGGCAAAGCACACAATTTATTACACTTTTAGCTTGGCTAGGCGTAATTGAAGTTTATGCATGAAACAGCTAAGTGTTTACAGACGTTACTTCAGCGTGCTTTATGTGTGTTCACAACAAAATGTAAGACTTAATGTGAGAATGAATGGTAAAAGATTTTCTACCATTTATTCTGTCAAACAAGATAAAATGAATTATAAAAACATTAAACCTGAATGCTAAAAAATCATTAATTAAAAAAAATATGCCTCCTTTATTGGGACTAAGACTTCGCTGTCCGCCTGTCTGACCGTCTGTCCGTCAGTCTGTCACAAGGCTGTCTGTATCTCATGAACCGTGACAACAAATACTAAAAACATAATAAAATAAACATTTAAGTGGGGGCTCGCATACAACAAACATGTTTTTTTGCCGTTTTTTTATATATAAAGGTAAGGAACCCTTCGTGCGCGAATCCGACTCGCACTTGGCCGATTTTTTATTATATATGTAGAAAAAGATTGCTTAAATACGTCTATGACTGTTAACGAAACAGTATCTTGAAATGATAAAAATATAGGTATATTTATGATCAATTTTCTTCACGAAATAGCACACTATCGTAGAACTCGGCCGAAGCCGCGAGCGAAACTAATTTATCTAAGTAAGCACTTATGATTGATTGATTGACGTACCATCCATCATCCATAGATATTATCCTCTACGGGCTAAATTAAGAATTCATAATTCTCTATGACCCCACATCTTGGTAGGCTCTGCCTACTTCGCTGTAGGTTGTGGGGACTTACATTTAAGTCGTTATTTTGCATGAAAATGTCAACGTACTTAATGTCAGGACGTCTGACTACTCAGAGTAGTAGACGTCCTGTATTCAGACGTTCGGAATCCTAAAAATGACAAAAATATCCTAAATTTTAGAACTGTTACCTATTCTAGTTTTACGCTTATTTAGACTAACAAGAATCTTCGTATATTAATACATTTTAGTTAGTTTGTCAAGAAAACATTATAAAGGTGTGACCAAACATTGCGCGGCAATCGAGCGCGGCAGCCGCGCGCGTCAAGTATACCGTGCGAACGAACAATAACACCGTACTTGCACCAAACACTACTTGCCACGGTCGATTGCCGCGCAATGTTATTCCACACATTAAGAACGTTCATAATTATTAAAATGGTGACCATACCAATATTTTCTCTTATACAACTTCAACATTACGTCCGTCATAAAACGGCTACACTTCCGTACAAACCGAGCCTTTACGTAACAAAAACGTGCGAGTGAAATATAGCAAACGCGAATACGAATCAATGAATTCGTTCAGAAACCGCATGAATCATGATTGCTTACTATCTGGCGTAGCATAAATCAAAATGGAGCCGAACCCGCGAATGTGGGATTTAATTTAAACTAGCCCATAGCTAACGTGGGAATACTTCGATCACTTTATATTCTTCTAGGATCAAAGTTCCAAATATAATGTTTCGACTGTAATGTGACTTTGACTAACTTCTTTAGATAGCTTCAAGAATCTGAGCGCCTGGAGATCTGAGAGTATGTCTACCGTATTGGGGATTAAAGTCGTGATCCTATTCTATTATTTTGTTATAAATAAATAAATAGATCAGATCAGATCCTTGAAGCTGTCTAAAGATGTTAGTCAAAGGCACGTCCAAACACTATTATTTGGTACAATGCCCACATTTTGCAGGGCTCTTGCGTTACTAATTGATTTACCTACTGATCTATCAACGCATAGCCTAAACCACTAGTCCTAGAAATCACCACTAGTCCTAGAAGTCCACTAAGAAAGGAATTTCTAATCCGAAACGGTTGCTTTTTGAAAATAACTTTACATGAACGAAATCGCGAAGGTTCCACTAGAGAGATGTATTGTAATATCTATTAGTTATCTAGTGCTCATAGTACAAGCTTTTAGTTTGGGACTAGATGGCGGTGTGTGAAATGCCCAACAATATTTATTTATTTATTTATTTATTTATAGAAATGTACAGCAATAAATAAATAAAGAAAGAAAAAAAGCCAGTTTTATTATTGTCCACAAAATGATCCAACTGCCTTAGCATTGTAGCTAGAATAATATAATTTGCCGACAATAATTTTCATCACAAACGGAATTACATATTCAATAATGGTAGTAACAAAATAACAAGTATATTCACAAGTTGAAAGACATTATTATTTCTAGTTAAATATACTTTTCAAAGCAAAATCGCCGTCTAGAAAGAAAATCAAATGCAATATTTAAGAATTTTGAATTCGATTAAATACTTTTTCTTTTCATTCGAATCAGATTTATTTTTAGGGTTCAAAGGGTGACAAATGGAACCCTATGAATATGCCTCCGCTGTCCGTCTGACTGTCACAGGGCTCTATCTCTTAAACGGAAATAGGAAGATACCTGAAATTTTCATAGAATGCGTGTTACTAAGGCCTCTACACTTGAAATGTTCACTAAGTACGTGTCATTAAAGCCTCCATCACGACAAATAATTAAAAAGTCAATACATTTATTCGCAAAGGGGGCTTCCATACAAAAAACCTAAGGCATTGAACTTATCACTTTACATAAATAGATACATTAATATTGCTTGGTGGTATAGAACCCTACGTGCGCGAGTCCGACTATCACTTGACTGGTTTTTAAATTCATAAAGTTTAAACGTTGCATGTTTTCAAATGTCACAGCGAGACGTTTAAAATGCAAATTGCATTCTTTGCATGCCCAGAAATTGGAATGAGTAAAATCGTTTAAAAACTACAAGTATCTTAGAACGTTTACGTCTGGTCGGAGATCTCGAGTCCTGGATTCTAGTAAAACATAGCTATATATTTAGTCAAAAATTGTAGGATATAATGGCGCAACGTCATCCGAAAAATTATAAAACGTGAATTAAGAAAAATATGTAGGAAAAACAGGAGCTCTCCATACATACGCCTGAAAAAATGATCTCTGGAAATATCTATCTAATACCTTATATAACTAGCTGCTCGCCCCGGCTTTGCACGGGTGGTACCTGTATAAAAAGTCTGCCGATTTTGTGCAAACTTCACATAAACCATCTACTAAATAGTCGTAACAAAGCCTAAATATTTGGTTTGGATAGGTGAGCCCGTTCTTGAGTTATAAAATTACAACGAAAAGTGGCATTGATTTTTAAATATATAGATATGAATCCCAAAAATGGCTCCAACAATTTTCATGTTATTTAGTATGCAGGTAAGTCAATCTAACTAGATTTCATTTTTAGAAAACGTCGTTTTATCTGTGATTTCAGGCAGTGAAATACCAGGTCATCCAGGTACTTGTACATAATTTTTTTATCAGATTTTACTAGGGAATTTGTCAAAGAGCTGCTCGGTTTGGTTTCGCACGAGTGAGTGTAGTAAAGAAGAGAGTTTTTAATACCTTAGGTCATTGCAATTTTTGTGAATATAAAAAAAAAAATATATTAAAATATGACTAATGCTACTCGCTGATAACGTAGCTTTTGATTTTAAGTTTATTGATCACACAAACATACATTTTTATCTTTTTAATACATATTAGTGTAGATGTAAATATCAACATTTTCTTTTCTTACCAATTGGGACTGAAAATAGTGATGGTAGTAGGTACTACATAGCTGTAAGTGGACTTACCTGAAACAAAAAAAAACATGTTAGTTGGTAAATTCTGAGAGTTGAGTTAGTCTGAGGTTACGCTTATTTAGACTCTATCACAAACAGAATAAGAACATTCGTATATTACAAAATCTTAGTCAGTTTATCGAGACATAAGAATTGCCACCATTATGAAACATAAAATAAACTTAAAGATCTCCTTCTTTTATCTGAAGTCGGTTTAATGTCGGACCTAGAGGACAATTGCCTTACTGAGTTGGCAATACTAAAACTGTAGGTACCTACTAAAAGCTATTAAGTTTTATTCGCAAGTACATAGGTACTAGATTAGCACTTAGTGTGGGGCTAGATAACTATGTAAAGTCTACCAATTTTTTTAAATAGCCTTCATCCGCGACTTCGTCCGTGTAGTTTCAGAAAATGATTTTCGACGACTTTATATTTAACTAGCGACCCGCCCCGGCTTCGCACGGGTAGCATGTTATTATACATATAAACCTTCCTCCTGAATCACTCTATCTATTTAAAAAAACCGCATCAATATTCGTTGTGTAGTTTTAAAGATATAAGCAAACATACATACAGACGCGGGAAGCGGAAAGCGACTTTGCTTTATACTATGTAGTGATTACTTAGTTTATTTTGATTGTAATTTAGAAAATAAAAAATTCGAAATATACAAAAAAATGGGAAAAAATAGCTTATCCGTCTCAAAACTTTAAACTGTCTTTATATGAAATTTCATCATCATCGGCCCAGCGATTTGGTCGTGATAACGTCACAAACAGACAGAGTTACTTTAGAATTTATAATACTACGAATTTAAAATTGGCTTAGTAGTTTATTTGTTTTTACATTACAAACAAAACTTTAGGTATAATATAAGTAGAGATGTAGATTTAGACAAAGTATTTTATATAAATTCGTTATAATTATCGAACAGAGAAATTCAGACGTTCGTATTTTAAATTAATTATTTGCTAATAAAAACAGTTAAGGCGCTCCCAGTCGCTGATTGCTCTTTTTCGAAACGAAAAAATAAATACTTCTGAACAAGCCACATCTCCTATTTTTATAAGTATACTTCAGGTATATAGTATACTTCAGGTTCCTACATAGATTTCTATTAAGCGGAAAACATAATAGCAGAAACTTTTCACGATAAAGATATTATTTCAAAATGATCCGTTTTAGAATTTATGATCGAAATATTTTATATACCTACTATTAAAATCAACTTGTGATTTATTGTTAAAGATAGGTAATATGTAGATCTAGATTTCTATTAGAATAGATTTTTGATAAGTAATTATACATAATTTATATCATTAATTTATTCGAAAAGCTAAGGCGGACCACGCGCCGACGTGTGTTTGTCGTCATTGCAGCGGTCGGTAGGATTATTTATCGAAGTGATTAAAGATGGGTACATCTTTATTCACATATACTATACATTATAAAATAGGAGATGTGACTTGTTCACAAGTATTTCTTTTTTCGTTTCGAACAAAAACAATCGTCGACTGGGAGCGTCTTAAAGTGTTTCTAAACGAATTATTTGATACTAAAAACAATTTTTAACGTGGGTGATCAGAGAAATACCAATTGTTATACAGGGTGATTGAAAGATGGCTGCAAAGCTGTGAGAGCAATTATTAGGAACTATCTTTTACCCACGACTTTGACCGCGTATATTCAAGAAATCGATTTTTGACGACTTAATCATAACATATAGAAATTCCTGAAAAACAATAATTTATATATATTTTAAATGTAGTTTATGTTCATCCCAAGACTTTAATATGAAATTTCATGATAATCGAACCAGCTGTTTGGCCGTGATAACGTCATAGATTAAGTTACTTTCGCATGTATAATATTAGTATGAATTAACTGAAAATTTTATGTTATATCACCAAAAACAAAATAAAAATGATAAAAAATAGTCGGACTTTGTCTTACATAATTTGGTCTAAATAGTTTTAATTATTTCTATTCCCAAAGAGGGTTGACGTCAGCAGGCGGCCGGTTGTAAAACATAAGCCTAATCCTCTTCGAAACATGTTGTGCCGACCCCATATTAAGTGGGAAAAGGAGAAGAAAATTAATGAATGATTTAAATGGTTCTAAAAGGTCTGAACTACCTTCCCCTTACAGCTCTTCATCCATTTTCCAATCATCCTGTATAAAGTAAGTATTTCTGAACGAATAATTCGCTATCAAAAATCATTTTCAATGCGGGTAATCTCTTAAAATTCGTTCAGTTAACACAAACCCTTGGAGGCTACAATTTATACCCTAGGGTACTGAGGTCACACTGAGAGTCATCTAATTTTATGGCTCACTACATAGTACGAACTGCCCATTACCACAGGTGATAAGGTGCAAACTCATCGCCGCTTTATAAGAATACTAACTGGTTTCCTCACGATGTTTTCCTTCACCGTTTTGAGCACGTGACCTTCAGATTGAAAGTCGAGGTACCTCCTACTCGGCCAACACGGTAAATATCATGTGCTATAGTTATTCCTTCCCTACTCTAAGATAAGTTCCCCCAGGGTTCCGTGGGTCCTTCGATTTACGAGACCCGAACTCGTTTGAAGAATTTATACCTTTTTTATACCAACTGTGTCTGGTTGTTACGGTTGGTGATTTTAGTTTTTGTACTTTCATATTGAATATTTATATAATGTAATGTTTGGACGTGCTTTTGACTAACCCCTTCAGACATCGTCAAGGATCTAAGCGTCTGAAGATCTGAGAGGATTTCTATATTTCATACACACTGGTGTCCCTACAGACGTCAAATTCCAATAATCCCACTGAAAGAAGCACTTTAATTTTTTACGAACTTTACGCCACCCTTATCGCTTAGGGGTTTTGATACCAGACCTTAGGTCACATTATTACTATTTTTGAGAGGATTTCTAATTTTTTCAAAATAAAATTTAGCCTATAGTTATGGTGTGTCCAAACACAGCGCGGCATTCGGATACAAGTTTGTCGCGTGAGTTTAGGCATATAAGTACTCGCATGCCGTCCAATCATAGAGCGGCTAACAACGCGCGGCTGCCGCGCTTAAATGCCTTGCTATGTTTGGTCACACCTTTACTCCCTGTAGCTATAGCTCGGATAAGTACCATTTACTCGGCTTATTTTCAGGCTAAAATCTTATCTTCTTTATTACCTACTACATAAAACAAAGTCGGGTTACAACTTTTATAACTCGAGAACTGCTAGACCTATTTCCATGATTTTTGATTTGTTAGATTTGTCTCCGTTCCTAATAGCAGAATAATAATAATTAACACAGCATTTGTTAATTCTAAAGAGGCACGAAGTTTGCTAAGGCTATAAACGCAGCTAGTAACGAAAAGAAAAAGTCTCCGAAAATAATTATTCTTAATCCAGAGACAAGAAATCTCTTCCAGGAACTTACCAAAGTTTATTTGAGCAAGTTGTATTACCAACTAAGTTGAGACTTAGTTTATGGTTACGTCCTGACTTTTAGGCCTCGTAATTAATGAGTAGGCAGACGTAGCTAATTGATGAGTGACTTCTAGAATATAATTCTTTTAATCAACGCGGCTATTTCCAAACTTTTGATGTTTTTAAACTCGTTTTTTTCGTATATACAAAGGATTTAAAATTTGAAAAAAATATTACGGCACTTTAAAAACTTAACAACTAGTTAAAAAAATATATCTCGTATATTATAAGCTACATTATTAGCGAGTAAAATAGTCTATATTTTATAAAATTAGAGATCCTCACGTAAATTGTAATAATTTAACATAAGGTATAAAAAATTTGCGGTAATCTTCATAAGTACACTCTTACGAACCCGAGGCGGACTGCAAGTTCATACATACATACATAAAATCAGGGGTAGGCAGATACCACGGCTTTCCACTTGCTACAATCCTGACATACTTATTTTGCTTCATTCATTCTCATTACATTCGTCATGCATGCTCGTCGGTTTAGAGTACTCTTGACCTGGCCTTTTTTCAAAACGTTTACAATTTAGTCCAGGAAAATACGCCGAGGTCTTGTCCAACGTTTCCATTCACACTCGTCTTATATACCTGTATTGTCAATCTTTTTTCATTCATTCTCTCTAAATACCCAAACCATCTAAGCATCCCTTTCTCAATCCTCATCACTACGTCTACTTTCATTCCACAACTGCTAGTAACATAAAGTTAGAAAGTGCACATCGTATAAGTAATAAATGTTCCTTAGAGTTGCCGTAAATCCTCTATTCAAACTCTTGGCGTCATGATCCGAGTTCACAAGGCGATAGTATCAGATGAGTAGGTTCTGGCGGATCGCCAAAACTGGAGATAGACCTGGCCATTTCTACGTATGATTCACTACATACTCGTACTAGCCAGTCACTTCGGCTACACACGGGCTCTATTTTCTAGTAAATATCACCTTCAGATCTGATTTTTTACTACAAGAAACCCATATAGTTTCGCCATGTCCCTCCGTCCGTCCGTCTGTCCGCAGCCTAGCTCAGAGACTATCAAGCTGTATTTTGGCATGTATAAACATGTTATTTCTCGCGTACTCCATGGTGTGGGGTATCGTTGGATATAGGTCTTTAAAAAGTATTTTGGGTTTGTGAAAACAACTTTTCGATTAAGGGATTCGTTTGTGAAATATTAAGCGTCAAAGTGCTAATTTTTGTTAGAGTTGAGTGTGTGTCCCCTAAAAGCTAAACTATTGGGTTTGGAGGCATGAAAAATTCATGGTAGTAGTACATATACTGAAGTTAATAGCAAAACTATGACAGCTAAGTAGGCAATACAAGTTTACGATTAATAGACGTAATAGTCGACCAACTTATAAAATGTACTTGAAGAAGATAATATTATATTTTTCTTTGTACAAATACAATTGAAAATCACCTATTATAACGTTGTTAGCTGTGTAAACTACGAAACCCTACATTGCGCGTGACCCGACACGCACTTGGCCGGTTTTTTACCTTATTACCTAACTGTGCTAGAGGGTAATGTTTTTCTAGCGTATGTGTGTGTGTCCAATTTTGTTTGGCACCTTCTACAGCCCAAACGACTTGACGGATTACAAACATTTATGAGGTGTCGTTGCATTCGTTTCAATTGTGGGAGAGACATAGTCTATATATTTTTTAAATATGGTGCCCCCCTACCCAAGAAAGGGGGGCTTAATATTTTTTTTTGTCAGTCAGATATAATAAAAAACCGGCCAAGTGCGAGTCGGACTCGCGCACGAAGGGTTCCGTACTATTATCAAATTATTACTATTATTTTATGCTGTTTTTAGAGAAATACATCATCTGTGAAAATTTCAACTGTCTAGCTATCACGGTTCACGAGATATTTTATCCTACCTTATATTTTACCCTTTAGGTACGGAACCCTAGAAACATAAAAAATAATTCATAATATCTCGTAACCTATTTACCTAACTACGTAGTTAGCATTCCACACGTGACAGGTTGCAAGCCCGTCGCCGCTTTCAAGAATACTAACAGGTTTCCTCACGATGTTTTCCTTCACGTGTAACGCGCATATACATTTTTCGAACAGAAATATCCATTAATGCACGGCCAGGATTCGAACTCGAAATAAATTTGAAATTAATAATATTATTATCTACCTAGGTACCTATTTACCTAACTACATGAATTCAATAATTCAATTTCAAACTTTTTAGTCGATCATGTGAAGTACCACCTATTTACCGACTTACTTTACCGATAGTGGTAAAATACCCTGCCTCTAATTAAAGGTAATTACGTGATAAAGACCCGTGTCAAAATCTATAGTTATATATTATTAAACTCCCAGATCATATTAATTATTCAAGTTTGGCTTGTACTAAGCTATGGTACAATACAAATGACACCCAGCTTAGTTTACCAGAACAAACTACACGCAAACAGCATAAAGCAACCAACTAAAACTTCACACAAAGGCCTTTGACTGTACAAGGTGTATAAGGACGACTCCTGATACCTAAAAGAAGAAAAAAAAACAGGTTGTCTGTAAAGTCGGTTTACTGACGATAGTTGAACGGGACAATTGTGATTGTGCCTCTTTGTCGCTCGTTCCGCGCTCTCGCTTGCACTTCAAGCCTTAAATGGAACGCCGTGAGGTAACGCCGTATGAGTGAGGTAAGGCCGCATGAGTCATGTTTTTTGGTGCGTGCAGCCGGCTCTATCGAATTATAAGACGTCGTCACGTAAAAAAATAAAAATACCATTAATCCTAATAATATTATAGATGTAAAAGTTTGTGAGTTTGTATGTATGTTTGTACCACAATCAGGCCTAAATGAAAAAACGGATTAAAATTATTTGTAGATATAGATATAATACCCGAATAAAATATAGACCACTTTAAAATATGAAAAACATCCCCAAAATGATAAAAAAAACGCAAAGGGGATGATTTTGGTATAGATGGCGCTGGTGTTCAACAAATCTGACATCACAGACTAAAAACATTCAGTGTTTTCTATTCGATTATTGAAATTTTACCAGAGAACGTCTGCCACGGGTCGTCTAGTTTACTATAAGACACAGCACAATTAATGAACATTAATTTTATATATTAATTATTGTACAGAATAAAAACAATAAACAATAATGACTTTGACTTTTTCGCGAGTAGACTTTATACACCCTGTTGGTTGCACGTGTTTGTGAAGTTACGCTGTTTATGAAGCTCTTTGACTGAAAATTAGGATAGTTTGCTGAAAACAACTAGGAAATTGTGGTTAGCTATGAAATGGGTAATCACATTCATCCTTGCGGCGATGGGCTTGCAACCTGTCTTGTATGGAATGCTGACTACTGCAAAATGTGAACATGTACCAAGTATAATGTTAGGACATGCCTCATACCCCCTCTAAACATCGTCAAAGGATCTAGCGCCTAGAGATCTCAGAGGATGTCTATGTCTATCGTACTTGGGGATTACAGTCGTGATCTATTTATTTATTTCATTTTATTTACATTTATCCTTACAACCGGCTACTGTCCATTAGTTATGACGATACTGAAGAACTTCTCGAAGTTATTACTTAAATAGGTACAAAAATAACTTTTACTGGCAAATATAACACCATCAATCACTAACACAAACACCCACACACACACACACACACACATACACACATACACACACACACTCATACACACTTATGCACATTTTTATCTATATTGTTTCTACCCATTGTAATTTTCAATGTTTATTAGTTTTACCACCCCACAAATAACTCTAAAAATAGACCTAAGCAAGAGCGAAATCTCCTATGACAAGTATTATTTACTTAAAAGGAGATCTCGTCATTGTTCATAATATTGTACTTTTGGAAACGCAATAAAAACATTTATTATTATTATTATTATTTATTATTATAACCGACAAAAATATGTTTTCTGTTGAAAATTATTTTTTTAATGACAAGCTTTTGTAAAATCATTCAAACCATCGAGCACCAGCGCGTCATCACGTATCTTCATAAAACTTAAAAAACTAATAATCGTTTCTTGACTTTTCGATTGGTCGATACATTTTCGTCGGTTTTCTGTTTAGTTTTTAGGGTTCCGTACCCAAAGGGTAAAATCGAGACCCTATTACTAGGACTTCGCTGTCCGTCTGTTTGTCACAGGGCTGTATCTCATAAACCGTGATAGCTAGACAGTTGAAATTTCCAGAGATTATGTATTTCTGTTGCAGCTATAACAAATAATACTAAAAACAGAATAAAAAAAATAATAAAAGGGGGCTCCCATACAACAAAGGTTTTTTTTTTGCCATTTTTTATAGTAATGGTACGGAACCCTTCGTGCGCGAGTTCGACTCGCACTCGGCCGGTTTTTTTTAAATGTAATTACTTATTCTTCTTAACATTCCCTTACGCTGACTAAATATAGGCGTAATGGTAAAACGATTTGCTCCGAATGTTGAAATGGTATGAAATAAATGGGATTGGAAAAAATATATGATTGAATAATCAAATCCAGGAAAACCCGTTTCGAATCAATAAAAGAAATTGAACTTTCGGGTCACTGAAATTAAGGTTCGAAATACGTTTCATGAAATATCACACCTGCTGCAAATTAATGCCGATTTCAGTGGGATTCATTTACAACCGATGAAATAAGGAGGTTCTCAATTCGACGCGTATTATAATCAGTTGAAACCCGAATTCTTTCACGTGAAGTTATTTTTAAACAGACTTCTATCCAAGTGCGAGGCGGACTCACGCACAAAGGGTTCCGTACCATTATCTATAAAAACGACAAATAATCATGTTTGTTGTATGGGAGCCTAATAATATTTATTTTATTCTGTTTTAAGTATTTGTTGTTAGAGCAGCAACAGAAATACATAATCTGTGAACATTTCAACTGTCTAGCTATTACGGTTCATGAGATACAGCCCTGTGACAGACAGACGGACGGACGGACGGACAGACAGACAGACAGACGGACAGCGAAGTCTTAGTAATAGGTTTCCGAAATTACCCTTTGGGTACGGAACCCTAAAAAACAAAAATCAAAAAAATGTTAGAGCCGTTCTTGAGTTACAAATGGTGTAACTAACACGACTTTGTTTTATATATATATATAGATTATTTATTATGTTTGCATTCAAAATTAAATGAGTAATGGAAGTAAATGGGAAACCGCTATATACTAGTGGTTTTCTACAGAGTGTCGAGTTAGAAACGCAAACCCGAAATGAATTATTATACTTTGTGATTAAGGGTTGATTAGGGTAGAGCTGTGTTGGCCTAGTGGAAGGTACTTCGGCTTTCGGTTCGATTATCGCAAGCTCGACGACTTGAATACGATTTTTTGTGTTTTTGTTTGTAATCGATTAACAAAACTACGAGGCCAATTTTGAAAATTCATTCATCTATCAAAAGCTACACTGTCAGTGAGTAAGATAAATTTAAATATATTGCAATATTGCGAAAATTGCAAAAATGTAAACTAAGGTATCTAAAAATTGCCTCTAAACTTCATTAGTTCACCCATGCAAAGCTAGTGTATAATAAAGATGTATAGATGGTATAAGAAAGGAAGAAAACGAAATAAAACCGACTCCTAAAAATAATTAACTAAAAAAAAATGTATGCCCCCCTTTTTTAGAGGGAGGGACGCCATATTTAAAAATATAAATATGTCACTCCCACAACTGTGACAAATCCAACGACATCTCACATGCTGCAATCTGTCGTTTAGGCTGTAGAGCGTGTTAAAGAAATAGACATACATACATACGCACGAAAAACATTAGCTTCCTGGTGAAGGCGCGTAGTAGAAACATTATATTGACTCCCCCTTGAGTAGGATAAAAGCAGATGATAATGACGGTGATCAGCGCGGTCAGCGCTAACTAGAATCAACCTAAATCAGTTTAAAGCCGCAAACCCACCGCCGCGCACAGAGTAGCGACGCACGTGCGTCGAGCTTTACTTTGCAAGAAAATATATGTAATTGTTTCCACTGCAACGCACGGATACGCTACGCATGAATTGACGTCATTGGTACACGCGTAGCTTGCTCGAATATGGTGCTCACGTAGCTCAACGCTGTCAACGCCTTGCACGCTGTGTACGCGGTACACGCGAAGATGAACGTATTATTCAAAAACGTACTGCGCTACAGTTTTACATAAAATAAAAATAAGCTCTATTTCCTTACCCGCTTCCTTATCTATTTCACTATCATATATCTATTCTATTCTAGGATTTCAGTGTAAGGACCATCTTTGGCGGTATAAGCCTCCTCCAAATCTTTCCACTGGTCCTTGTCTCTTGCTTTTCTCGGTCAAACATTTCCGGTTCAGTTTTACATAGTTGTGAGTTAATATTCGTGTATAGCGTGTGCAGCAGTGGAAATGTAGGCCCACGACAAACAAATGAACACGGCTATGCGTCGCGTGCCCGTGCACAGCATGCGCCGCGGTGGGTTTGCAGCTTAAGGGTTGTGAAGGAAATAAACAGAAATGTCTTTCACAATCAAAGGAACTTATACTCTATTCCCAAGTAGCAGAATCTGTAACACAAATGTTTAGGGTATAGTAAGTAACTGAGACGTTTTCTGCCTCCACACTTCGTGACCGAAATCTGTAACTGAGCTGTTAGTGCAGGAGCCAACGGGTAAAGTGTGTATAACAGTTTGTAGTAAGCATTGCCTTCGCTGCCTTTAATAGGCCTTTGGAGACCCGTTTAGTGGACTACGAGTCACTTACTGCCTTACAGTAATCTATATAAAAATCAATGCCACTCTGCGTTGTAATTTTATAACTCAAGAACGGGCTCACCTATCCAAACCAAATGTTTAGGCTTTGTTCGGACTATTTAGTGGTGGATGGTTTATGTGAAGTTTGCACAAAATCGGTAGAGCGGTTCTTCATTTCTCACATTTTTAGGGTTCCGTACCCAAAGGGTAAAATCGGAACCCTATTACTAAGACTTCGCTGTCCGTCTGTCCGTCTGTCCGTCTGTCCGTCTGTCTGTCACAGGGCTGTATCTCATGAACCGTGATAGCTAGACAGTTGAAATTTTCACAGATTATGTATTTCTATTGCTGCTCGAACAACAAATACTAAAAACAGAATAAAATAAATATTTAAGGGGGGCTCCCATACAACAAACTTGATTTTTGCATTCCAGCGCCATCTAGTTTCATATGATGCTACTACGTATTATAGGTACTTTTCGCGGTATCATGCGACCGCTCGGGGTTTGAGAGGTAAGATGAAAGAGGTTTGCGATTCCGCTGGCAGGTGGCGCTATTTTACCACTATCGGTAAAGTAAGTCGGTAAATAGGTCATAGCTTCACATGATCGAATAAAAAGTTAGAAATTGAATTATTGAATTCATGTAGTTAGGTAAATAGGTACCTAGGTAGATATTATTAATTTCCAATTAATTTCGAGTTCGAATCCTGGCCGTGCATCAATGGATATTTCTGTTCGAAAAATGTACCTATATGCGCGTTACACGTGTTTATAACAGTGAAGGAAAACATCGTGAGGAAACCTGTTAGTATTCTTGAAAGCGGCGACGGGATTGCAACCTGTCACGTGTGGAATGCTAACTACGTAGTTAGGTAAATAGGTAGGTTACGAGATATTATGAATTATTTTTTATGTTTCTAGGGTTCCGTATCTAAAGGGTAAAAAACGGGACTACTAAGACACCGCTGTCCGTCTGTCTGTTACCAGGCTGTATCTCGTGAACCGTGATAGCTAGACAGTTGAAATTTTCACAGATGATGTATTTCTCTAAAATCAGCATAAAATAAATATTTAAGTGAGACTCCCGTACAACAAACGTGATTTTTTTGCCGTTTTGATAATAGTACGGAACCCTTCGTGCGCGAGTCCGACTCGCACTTGGCCGGTTTTTTGTAACAGATGAATGGCGGATCATTTTGTAAAAGGGGATTTTACTGTCAATCAATTATTGAAATTCGACAGGACAACGTCTGTCACGGGTCGGCTAGTACGTGATAAAGACCTTTGTAAAAATCAATAGTTATGCCTTACATATTATTAGTAACAAGTACGGTAGACATCCTCTCAAATCATTGAAGATGTCTAAAAGGGGCACGTTTAAACATTACATTTGGCATATGCCCACATTTCGCAGTAGCTAAAATTGGCTGTTGTTCACTTCATAGCTTAGAATTGATCCCATAAGTTTATTATGGGATTATTGGATATTATCCCATTTATACTCCAGCAATAACCCAAAACTTACTTGTCTGGATGTTATGTTGTGTACTTGTACTCATAATTTCCTAAAAATAACATAGATTACCCAGTGGAGTCAGCAGGTTGATGTATGTATGCAACTTTTGGATATTTTAGAATAGGATATAATAATAGGATAATCGCTTAGTTGGTAGTTACTCTGCCTTCTGCGCTGTAGGTTGTGAGTTCAATCCCCCACCCAAGAAAATATTTTTGTGATACCTAAACATAGATTTTTGTTCTGGGTCTAAATATGTATAATAAGTATTTACAAAAAAAAAGTATTTAAGTATTTTATCAGTTATCTCGTTCCCATAGTACAACTTGGGGCTAGATGGCGCTGTTTGTGAAATCTGCAATTTTTTTTATTTATTTAATAAGAAATAGGATTTTATAGAACTTTCGCCGGATTTCTCACAGCTGAAGTTAAAAAGTGAAAACTCCAGTATATTGTAACATTCTACAGCTAGAATTTTCAGTTTCAGGTAGACGGCAGTTTTCAAAAGCAATTGGACTTTTTGACAGTTTTAAACTCAAAATCTTTAACAAAACTTCTACTCGTAGATAGTTTGATATAGTAAAGAATCTTTGAAAAAATTCTAAGAAAATTTTTGTTTATTTACCCCTGCGGCTTCATTCGCAATCCAATATTATAGGCAAGCCGCGTGATAGACATGACAGATTACATAGTTACGACGAACAAATACGTTTTCTCTCATAACTTGATTTCTAGATACCAGAGAAAAATAAAATATACCTTCGAACACTTCTGAAACCCTATTCTGTCTGCTGAAATAGCTTCCTTGACAATCGGTTTAGTAGTTTTTGATAAAAACCAGTTCAAAAAAATATATTGGGTCTTTATATTTAAAGTCTACTGAACACGTTTTTGCAACAAAAAATGACGATAACGTCAAAGATAGACAGTCAGACAAAAGTACATTCGCATTTATAATTTAGGTATCCTAATAATATTATAAATGCGAAAGTTTTTAACTACAAAACAGATTCAGGTGAAATTTGCTGTAGATTTAGGTATAATGCCCGAATAAAAAATAGACTACTTTAAAATACGAAAAACATCCCCAAAATGATAAAAACATGCATAAGAGAATAGATGGCGCTGGTGTGCAAAAAATCTGACATCAGTGTTGACATCAGTCGTCATAAATAAATAAATAAATATTGGCGGACTTTACACACAACACCATCTAGCCCCAAACTAAGCAACTAAGTAACTAAGCTTTTTTTTTGTAAATACATACAATATATACATAGTAACACCCAAACACAGAACAAACTCGTATGGTTACAAACTCTGTCGTATGAAGACACTGAAAGTCTTTTAGAGGTTTCTAAATAAATTATAATACTAAACTCCTTAACCTAAATAAATACAAAACATACACACACACACACCCACACACACACTCACACACACACAAACACACGCACACACACACACACCACACTTAATAATACACAACTCATACACTCGCACACATTACATTACTGTTTCACAATTTTTACTAAAATAACCATAGGTTTAATTCAAACTTTCCAGTTTTTATTTACCTAATTTTTGTTTTAGTAAGTTTTTTCTTTTGTTTTGTTTTTTAATGTATTTCCTATTCCTTTTTACCTTTTGTCATACCACCTCCACTGGAACTCTGTCTCTTTGACGCGGAGGAGGGCGTTGCTATCTGCGACACAGTTTTTAACTCATGCAGGTATCATCGTTTCCATTTTTGAACTGTACACTTTTGTTTAATGTTCCAAATAAAGATTATTATTATTATTATTATTAAACATCTATGTTCATCACACAAATAGCAACGTTACTCTATGCAATTATTTAAATTTGGATAGGACAACGTCTGTCGCGGGTCTGCAAGTAGATAATATATTTTGTTACCACCAGCTCCTGGTCTACATCAAGCTCACTGGCTGGAATCGTTCTGAGCGAGTGAATCCCTTTATCATTAATCTTTGGTATATCTAAGCAGAGGTTTCTTTATTACTTACCTACCTAGGTCGTAGGGCTATGATGGCGTAGTGGAAAGATGACTACTTTAAAATCCAAAGGTACTCTGTACGAATACTCCATTCATCCATCACCGATCAGCTGTTGATCGCGATCGCGGGCGATGCTCATGATGAAGAGCATCTGAATTATCTTGAAACGTCAGCAATGCAAGAAAAATAGTGGAAATTAGCCGTATGTATGTAAAGTTAAAATGAATTTATAAGTTGGAAAAAATAAAGTACAATTAAGAAAACGGTTAGAAATGTTTTATTTCATAGCAGTCCGTCCTTGCGTGTTGGCCGAGAAGGTACCTCGACTTTGAATTTGAAGGTCATGAGTTCAAATCCTGGCGTACATCAATGGATTTTTCACTTCGATAAATGTATCTGCTCATCAAAAAAACGTGCTCAAAACAGTGAAGGAAAACATCGTGAGGAAACCAGTTGGTATTCTTATAAGCGGCGATGGGCTTGCAACCTGTCACGTATAGAATGCTAACTACTGCAAAATGTGGGCTTGTGCCAAATATAATGTTTGGACGTGCCTCTGACTACACCCACTAGACATCTTCAAAGGATCTCAGCGCCTGAAGATCTGAGAGGATTACAGCCGTGGCCCTATTTATTTATTTTATTTTATTTTCAAAAAAATAGAGATCTCCACGTAAATTACAATAATGTCCTACTAGCCGATTCGTGACATACCTTGCCCTGTCAAATTTTAATAATCGCATAGGAAAAAGCAATTACAGACAACTTCCAATTTTTTCCCTACAAACCTTGTACTGATAAAATAATTATTTACGAATTTTGGTAGAATGCGTATTATTCATCAAAACTGCGTTGCTATGACAACTAAATGATTTTAGTCTGTGATGTTAGATTTGTTGCACACCAGCGCCATCTATACCAAAATCATCCTTTTAGCGTTTTTGGATTATAAAAGGGGACTTTTATTTATTCTGATTTTTTATCTACATACTACAATAACTTTCATCTTAATACGTTTTGACGTTTATTTTTGATTAGGAAACAAACACAGCAGCCTTATCACAAACTTTCGCATTTATTGTATTACTAGCCGACCCGTGCGAGACGTTGTCCTGTCAAATTTCAATAATCGAATAGAAAAGACTGAATGTTTTTAGTCTGTGATGTCAGAATTTGTTGCACACCAGCATCGACTACATAGCCTAATAGACGCCTAATGGCTTCATTTCTTCAAACAAACAACTCTGTCAAGTCAGTGAGGTATGAGGTACGGGGGGAGCCGGAAAAAGCATTCTAATTTCAAAATGACGTGATTCACTAGGGATGGGAAGTGTTGACATGAGTTGTCGATAGCAGTCAGAGGCACGTCCAAATATTATATTTGGCACATACCCACATTTTGCAGTAGTTAGCAGTCCATACGTGACAGGTTGCAAGCCCATCGCCGCTTATAAAAATACTTACTAGGTACTGGTTTCCTCACGATGCGATGTTTTCCTTCACCATTTTAAACACGTGTTTAAAATGGTGAATGTATAAATATCAATTGCTGTTCGTTAGTCTCGCTAAAACTCGAGAACAGCTGAACGGATTTATTTTATCTTGGTCTTTAAATATTCGTGGAGGTCTATGAAGGTTTAAAAGGTGAAAAAAAAATCGAATAATTGCCGGGAAAACCTAAAAACAGCCCTTTTCTTTTTCCCATACAAAAGTTAAAAAAACGTAGAGTCCATTTGAGCTTTATTAGGTTTGATAGTACGGGAACGGGAACGGGATCGGGATCGGGATCGGGATCGGGATCGGGATCGGGAACGCGAACGCGAACGCGAACGCGAACGCGAACGCGAACGCGAACGCGAACGCCAACGCGAACGCGAACGCGAACGCGAACGCGAACGCGAACGCGAACGCGAACGCGAACGCGAACGCGAACGCGAACGCGAACGCGAACGCGAACTAATTCTAAAGCTATAATATGATAAATGCGAATAGCAAATAGGTTACTTCATATCCATGTAGGTACAACGCGAGCGAAGCCGCGGACGGAAGCTAGTTGGCAATAAGTAGTTTTACTAGTTAGGTCCAACTGTTGTTGTTACTACTATGTAGGTTTATCGATCATCAATTATTGAGTAGTGATACAACACTATTGACTTTCGACAAGGAAAATAACCAGTCTAACTTGAGCTTGTGGTAATGGTTTTTTAGCATAAACAGACGAGATGTGCACGGGTCAAGGAAGTGGTCGGTACTACTGCAGGTTTGACGCGCGGTATTTTTTATCGGCCTTATAAGACTGACCTTTTGGATGTCAATGTTCGCCTTGCATGCGGTGTCTTTTTGGGCTGTGTAGTCGATGCACACCAGTGATCTATACAGAAATCATCCCTTTTACGTTTTTTTATAGTTTTTGGGATGTTTTTCGTATTTTAAAGTAGTCTATTATTTATTCGGGCATTATAATCTACATCTACAGCAAATTTCAACTTAATCCGTTTTGTCGTTTAGGCCTGATTGAGGAACAAATATATTTACAAACTCACAAACTAATATAACATTTATAATATTATTAGGATTAGGATTTTAAGGTCTGAATATTCACTTTCAAAACAATTTATCATTTACGTGAGTAATTTCCCGTTGTTGTAATAATGTGTCTGAATATTCAGTTTCAGATCTTGGTAGTAGTCTTAGTACACTCTCTATACAGGGTGTAATCGTTAAGTGTGCACAGGCGATTATTCCGTAACTATTGCAGATATCAAAAAACTTGAAACTGATATCGAAAGTACTTTACCTAATGAGTAAAATGACATTAATAACTTTTTAAAAATAAAACGAGAAATATCCAAAAAAAATACATTAATCACTCCCATACATTTAGTATGAGATAGTAGAAAGGTTTTAGTTTCCTTATTTTAAGTGGAATAGTACCTACTCATTTTACCCTTGTCATTTTATAATTATGTACGATATGAAGGTATTAATGAATTTCAAGTAGATACACGTGTAGATTAATTATCTTACCACTTCAAATTTATAATAAACCTTGTTTCAATATTGTATTGATTTGAACTAGCTGAAAAGCAACATACTAAATAAAAACAAAAAGAAAGATACTTTTTGGTGTTCGTTCTAAATTCAAATTCTTTATCGCGGGTTCTCGTTCCCGCCAATTTATTGTATTTTTCAATTTGCGTTAATAATCGTGATTGTTGCATTTATTGATTGAAAAATGGCATATTCCAATACAGAAAAGAGGGACATGTTAAAAATGTACTACAAACATGATTGTAAAAATAGGGCGGCCATTATCGCCTACAGAAGAGAGTACCCAGATAGAGAAGTTCCTTCTGGTACGTATTTACGTAAGTTGGATAACAATTTGATAAATTATGGATCTTTTAACAGAAAAAAAGGTTCGAGAACAAGAGATCCGGAATTTGATAATGACTTAGATAACAATATTATTAACTACGTAGTAGATAATCCACAAGAATCAACGCGTTCAGTGGCCCGATCATTTCCAGTGTCCCACAATTACGTACACAAGTTATTAAAAAAACACAACTTCAAAGCATTTAAGATAAAACCTACTCAAACGCTGCACAATGATGATCCTGCTCGTCGGCTGGTCTATTGCAATTGGCTAGTCAATAATTATGTCAATGTAAGGTCAATTTTATGGACCGATGAAAGTAATGTTTCAAACTGCGGCATTTACAATAGAAAAAACTCGCATTATTGGTCAATTGACAATCCTCGCTTAACTACTGAAGTTAGAGCTCAGGTGCGATTCTCAATTAATGTGTGGTGTGGTATTCTTGGAGATCGGATCATTGGGCCATTTTTACAGTGGAACCTTAAATGGACAGAGATATTTCTCCTTTGTACTAAACGATATGCTAAGTCTCTTAGAACCAATTCCAGACGATGAAAGAAGGTCGATAATTTTTCAACAAGATGGAGCACCTGCACATAATACAAATGTTGTAATGAATTTCTTACGAAACAATTATAATGGCTTAATAGCCAATAATAGTGCAACCCCTTGGCCTGCCAGATCCCCGGATCTCACGCCTTGTGATTTCTTCCTATGGGGATTTGTCAAAGACCACGTGTACGCTGAGAGAGTACACAGCCTAGAAGAGTTACAGAATCGTGTACGTTGTGCAATTGCTTTAATTACTCCGCAAATGTTAAGGAAAGTTCATTTAGAAACTGTAAATAGAGCTCGTCATTGTATTGCACAAGGAGGACGTCACTTCGAACATATGCTTTGAATACAAAATTTTGTACTTACTAAGAAATAAAATGTATGGGAGTGATTAATGTATTTTTTTTGGATATTTCTCGTTTTATTTTTAAAAAGTTATTAATGTCATTTTACTCATTAGGTAAAGTACTTTCGATATCAGTTTAAAGTTTTTTGGTATCTGCAATAGTTACGGAATAATCGCCTGTGCACACTTAACGATTACACCCTGTATAGTTAGCAAGATCATAGGTATTGCCTTAGACATTCGGCATGGCTGAATGGTTATTCCGGAGTGACATCATAACATGCTTAGTGTTCACCGAAGCACGGAAGCGTTCAGGGTGACCCAATTGAAGACCACGTTGAACAATGTTCCACTACTTGACCTCACAGCTCAGTTGGTAGTAGCTCTGCCTTCTACGCTGTTGTGGGATTGATTCCCACCAAGGATAAACATTTGTGTGTTGAACATAGATGTTTGTTCTGTGTCTAAATGTTATAATGTATTTTATGTGTGTATTTATAAGCCATGTTGGCCAAGTGGGAGGTACCTCGACTTTCAATCTGAAGGACGTAGGTTCGAATCCAGGCGTGCTTCCATGGATTTTTCTGTTCGAAAAATTATTTGCGCATCAAAAAAACGTGCTCAAAACGGTGAAGGAAAACATCGCGATGAAACCAGTTAGTATTCTTATAAGTGGCGATGGGCTTGCAACCTATCACGCATAATGCTTACTACTGCAAAATGTGGATATGTGCCAAATATAATATTTGGACGTGCCTCTGACTACCCCCAATCTTCAAAGGATCTAAGCGTCTGGAGATCTGAGAGTATGTCTACCGTTCTTGGGGATTGCAGTCGTGATCCTATTTTATTTTAAGTATGTATTTACAAAGAAAAGTTCCCAAAGAGGGTAGACGTCATGCAGGCGGTTGTATAACTTAAGCCAAATCCTCTTTGCAACATGTTTGTCAACATATTGTCCCGACCTCACAATAAGTGGGAAAAAGGAGAAGAAAATGACGATTTACAAAAAAGTATATAAATATTCTATCAGTTAGCTGGTTCCCATTGTACAAGTTTTGCTTAGTTGTGGTTTAGGTAGCGCTGTGTGAAATGTCCACCAATATTTATTGAATTAAACTATGCTACCTTACTTTACTTCAAAAAGTTTTTTGTTGAAAAATATTGTCAATGACAAGCTTTTGCAAAATCATTAAAACCATCGAGAACCAGCGCTCTATCGACTCTCATATCATTATAACATTGTCATCGGAACTTGACAAGAATGCATAGTTTTTACTCAATCTTATTTACTAAGGAGTTCCATTATGAGTGTCTGTTTAACAGCTCCTGACTCCATCATCAGATCAGCTTATATTATTGCATTGTCACCGAAGTTACATAAGTATGCCAAATTTCTTCAATCTGTTAAAAATAACTGCTTCAAAATTGAGTTGCAAGATTCCACCCGAAGAAATATAGTTACATACATACATTGCAAGTTAAATAAAACCTTGTAAAAATAGCATATTCTTCATTCTTCATACCATTGTATAGTTTCATGAACAAACAGACGAAAGCTTTTCAGCAAGAAGTTAATTTTAAACCGTTGGTAGCACGATTAACCTTTTAAAATTTAATTGAGTATGAATAACCTTTCGATCTAATCTCAACCTTACCACCTTGTGATATAGTTTAAAATCAAAAGCATTGGCATGACCGCAAGCTTGTGATCTGCCAAATTGGACCTTACGGCTCAGATAATAGGGGTAGCGAAGTTGTCCATTGGGATTAACCCAAGCATTATATCTCGTGTAATGTGCAGGTCTGTTAAAGTCTGTGAGTCTTTTATTTAGCTGGGCATAAGAACCCGTTGGGTTTACATAGCTACCCTCGAAATCAGGTTTGTATTCACAGAAATAGTGTTTTGAATTAAATTAATCAACCGACGAAATAAAGAGGTTCTCAGATATAATTTCTTGTTGCTTTTTCGGATTATGTACCCAAAAGGTAAAAACGGGACCCTATTACGAAGACTTCGCTATCCGTTTGTCTGCTGTCTGTCACAAGGCTGTATCTCATGAATCGTGATAGCTAGATAAATTTTCACAGATGATGTATTTATGTTGCCGCTTAACTTTAGTATGTATATATATTATGGAAGTAAGTATGTTCGTGAAAAATAACATGCATTTATTTCAAAAATATGCTCGTCCACAAAACCTAAGGCCCCAAAATAGATTAGCTTTTCCTTTTACTAAATTACAAATGTTTCATTCAGGTCCACACGCAATGTCCGTCAAAATTTATAATAGCATACCTACCCTAATACAAAATGAAAATAACCTACCCAGATTCAAAACCCTTCTCAAAAAATATTTAATTGAAAATAGTTTTTACACTCTGCAAGAGTTTTTTTGTGAAACCCCAAAAATAGTTTGTTTAAATAATTAGTTTAGGTAGTTTATGTACCTCGATAAGTAATATTTTTTAGTTTTAGAATTTTATTTTATTTTGTTACATTTTATAATTTTATAGGCTAAGTGATCTTTTGCAATGCCCTACCCGGGCTCATGTTGATACCATATTTATATAAGACCATAATGTACGCAATAAAAACTTTGACTTTGACTTTGAAAACAAATAATAGAAACAGAATAAAATAAATATTTAAGTAGGTCTCTATACAACAAACGTGATTTTTTGCCGTTTTTTCGCACTTGGCCGGTTTTCATGTAAATAATATATTTTTATCTGATGATTTAATTTTGTTTTTATACATATAATCAATGTACAATGATTATAATACAACATATATCTATACATATAATAAAACTGTAGAAGAGTTCAATTCTGTACATTAAATAAAAATTAAAAATAAAAATACTCCTAGGGGTCTTCATACAAGTAACACAAACCAAAAAAATATATTTGGAAATTTTTGTCTGTCTGTCTGTCTGTTGTCTGGCTTTCACGCAAAAACTACTGGACGGATTTTGATGAAAATTCTTTTGCTATATAGCTATTAGTCCTCGGCAACATATAGGCTATAATTTATTTTGAAGATTGGAATACCAGATGTGAAACTACTATCAACCAGCGAAGCGGGCACGGGTCAGCTAGTTGTATATAAAACAGTCCTAAGTTGGTCCCATTGAAATTGTATTTATGTAAGATAATTATTAGTTTCCTCCTAAAACTTTGAAACATTTCCATCGGTTTTCTTTTTAGTTTTTAATACTTTATTAATACTTAGTTTTTTAAAAGCAACATAGATTCTAAGCGACAAATACATAAAGACCAAACACGAAGCATATTCTAACATTGAAAATTGGCAGAATTATAACTATAGTAAAATTCTACCCCAATACAGAGCACCCCCAACACCCCAACCCCCACCCAGAGTCATCTTACGCGAAACTCTAGGATTTAGGTCGAGTTAAGTAAACAAGATCTATATCCGTTCTCGTTATAGTGCAGTTTTCTGAAAATTTGTTTACCCCTTTTTGTACCCCTGAAAAGGGGTAAATAATACCCGAAAGCCAATAAATTACACGGACAGATTGCTCAGTTAAATTTTAACGAGTTTCTACTTAAGCCCCGGTTTCCAAAATGCGGTTACCGACAGACGGTGAAGGAATAGTACATACCTACTCGAGGACTCTACTTTTGAAAACGATTAACAAAATATCTGGATAAACGTCACATTATATCCTAATTTCATTGAATTAAGTTTTTTTTTAAATATATTTTTTAAATCAAGCTATTTTAAATTCTAGGGTTCTCATCAAGACAAATCCAAGAAGCCCAAACATGACGTGGTTACTGGTTATGTTGTGTAGTTTCTATGGCTACATTCGGGCTCCATCATCAGACCAGCTCGCTAATACTATAATTTTATATTGCCATTGGAGATTGATAGGTATGCAAAATTGTATCTTAATGCGCTCCCAGTCGACGATTGTTTTTGTTCGAAACGAAAAAATAAATACTTGTGAACAAGCCACATCTCCTATTTTATAATATATAGTATATGTGAATAAAGATGTACCCATCTTTAATCACTTCGATAAATAATCCTATCGACCGCTGCAATGACGACAAACACACGTCGGCGCATGGTCCGCTCTAGCTTTTCGAATAAATTAATGATATAAATTATGTATAATTACTTATCAAAAATCTATTCTAATAGAAATCTAGATCTACATATTACCTATCTTCACTACATAGTATAAAGCAAAGTCGCGTTCCGCTTCCCGCGTATGTATGTATGTTTGCTTATATCTTTAAAACTACACAACGGATTTTGATGCGGTTTTTTTAATAGATAAAGTGATTCAGGAGGAAGGTTTATATGTATAATAACATGCTACCAGTGCGAAGCCGGGGCGGATCGATAGTTAACAATAAATCACAAGTTGATTTTAATAGTAGGTATATAAAATATTTCGATCATAAATTCTAAAACGTAGCATTTTGAAATAATATCTTTATCGTGAAAAGTTTCTGCTATTATGTTTTCAGCTTAATATAAATCTAGGTAGGAACCTGAAGTAATATACTTATAAAAATAGGAGATGTGGCTTGTTCAGAAGTATTTCTTTTTTCGTTTCGAAAAAGAGCAATCAGCGACTGGGAGCCCCTTAATCAGACTATTTACTGAAGAGTTCCATCAAATCAGCTCGCTATCACCATATTATTGCATTGTCACCGAAGTTACATTAGTATGCCAAATTTCAGCTCAATCGGTTAAAAAAACTGCTTCAAAATTGACTTGCAAGATTCCACCTTAACAAACATAGTTACTTACATAGTTATACATATATATACATTGCAAGTTAAATAATATCTTTTAATAAATAAATTCAATTGAACTGAATAGTTTCCGACCATTGAAAGATGGAACGACTGACATTACTTTTGACAATAGACATCATACTTTCTATTATGATAGACGAGGCAACGTCGAGGCGGAATCGCGACACAAGCGAAGCGGTTAAGAGTCGAGGCGGGGGCGCACAAGCGGTGCAGGTAGACCCCCAGGATACAGACGTTGAGTAAATATACCTACTTAGTAATGCTAATATTTATTGTAGGCTCACTAAAATCCTGAAGGTTATAAACAAACAAAACTTTGTTACTCTTTGATCGCGAGGATCGCCGTTTGTTCGAAGGTGCGGAGTCAAAAAAGAACGGCTGTCATGACAGTCACCGTATTTTGAAAACGAAAGCAGACAAAATAAACGGCACATTGCCACGAAATTGATAAATTGCTGGTGATATTATTATGAAATTGAAAATTATCAAAAGCTGCGGCCTAACCGACGGCGCGGCTGTGTCAAATATGTAGAGCGAAACGCGTATGTAAATAATTACGTTTAAAAAACTAAAAACTAAAAATAGAGGATGAAATGTTGTGTTGGACTTATATGGACAACATAGAGTAAGTTTTGATTTTAGTTTTTTTTATTAGTAACTAGCTGTACCCCGCGGTTTCACTCGCGTATAACTTGAAGAAATAAGAACTTTTTAGCGTATTGTATATAGCAGACCCGCGACAGAAAAAAAATAATCCTGTCAAAATTTTAATATGTATAACTTTGGTGTTTCTTTACCGATTTCTATGATTATTTTTTATGGAATAGTTAATAATGTAAACTTTTTTAATTAGGGATGACTAAGAGTGTTATAAACGTAAGAGTAGACAAATATAATCAGAAAGCTTCGAACTGCTAAGCTATCGGGAGTTACACGTGTTATTGTGAGTCAACCATAAAAGATAGACATATGCTGTCGTGGAATATTTTTTATATAATTTTAAGGAGAACATTTCTGTCATACATGATTTCTGTGTAGCTTTAATCATGAAGGTTGCACACGCGATGGAAGCTTAAGAAATGCAGTAACTACTCCCGTTTTCCCAACATTTCCCTTCACTGCTCTGCTCCTATTGATTGTAGCGTGATGAAAAGTATACTATAACCAGCTCAGGAGTATGAAAAATAATTGTACCAAGTTTCATTAAAATCCGTCCAGTAGTTTTTGTTTCTATAACGGTTATACAGACAGACAGACAGACAGACAGACAGACAGACAAAAATTTTACTGATTGCATTTTTGGCATCAGTATCGATCCCTAATCATCCCCTGATAGTTATTTTGGAAATATATTTCATGTACAGAATTGACCTCTCTACAGATTTATTATAAGTATAGATTAAGTTTTGTTAAAGTGTTAAAAACTTTGCATAAATTTTAACGTTCCATCTTATGAAACGCTAAATATGATCTAAACTAGAACCATCTGTCCCGACAGACGTTGTCCTGTCGAATTTCAATAATCCCACAGAAAAAATCACTTTCAGTTTTTCCCGAACTTTAATAAGGACTTTCCAAAAAATAGCGTTATCTATTCTTATACCTACTAAATATAATAATCGGTCGAGCTGTTTCGGAGGAATGCGACCACAAACACCTTGACACAAGGTGTGTTAATTAATTAATGTTTGGATCTGCCTCTGACTACCCCCACTAGATATCTTCAAAGGATCTAAACGTCTGCAGATCTGAGAAGATGTCTACCGTACTTGGGAATTACAGTCGTGATCCTATTTACTTTATTTTTTTTTATATAGCTAGCTTCCGCAAGCAGCTTTGCCCACGTGGTACCTCGATAAAAAGTAGCCTCTGTGTAAAGTTTCATCTGAATCGGTTCAGTAGTTTTTGCGTGAAAGAGTAACAAACACACACATCCACTCACTAAATTTCGCGTTTATAATATTAGTAGGATTCTATAGATACCATAATACTAGAAATCTAGCTTCAGGAAACTAGAAAATATCACCTACCAAAGCAGAATTTCTCGGTTTCTTAGTGCTAGTGCATACAACGTTTAGCACCCACCTGCCTACCCAACCTACCTTCAGTAGAAGTGCAAGGAGAAAATTTACCTACAAAATTGCGTTAATTGTATCTTGGTGTGTGACGTTTTAATGAAATAGGATAACGACTAAAACACTAAAGTACTATATACATTCTCTCAGTTCTCCAGGCGCTCAGATCCTTGAAGATGTCTAAAAGGTTTAGTCAGTGGCACGTCCAAACATCACATTGCATGCATTCATTTTTGCAGTAAGCTGTAGTTGTTAGGTAATTAGATTATTATTAGCGTGTGAGGGTCAAATCTTGCAAAGAAAATATGTTTTTACCGAAACATACGCGATTTACCACGGTTTCATTTCAATTTACAATAAACTAAATCAAAAAAGACCTATTCATTCGATCCATTCGCAAAAATTACCTATGGATCTGAACTTTTTGCGCGTATCCGAAAATGATTTAAATTAGGATCAATAACGAAACTTCGTTTATTTCGATCGTATGTACGGCTTTGCTCTCGTGGTACATAGATAAAAATTATCCTATTCCAGAATATAAGTTATGTATATTTCAAGTTTCATCCAAATCCGTTCGGCCGTGAGTGACCTACAAACATCTAAACATCCTCCCAATCTTTCGGATTTATATTTTAGCAAGATAAGAATACATATTGTCTGCATTTCATCATTGATGATCTTTAGCAAAGTTGTTGTGCATGAGCCCACGAAGGTTTCTGAGTTGGTGGCGTAGCAACGCGCGCAGGGTACAGCTAGTAATAGATAAAAATATTAACCTGTCAATTGTCAAAGTAAAACTCACCGTTCACTAAGCGTTTTCAGTTACTTGTTGACGGACTGGCGTAGTGCCAACCGTATAAACGCGAATTGTGTGCTGACTTCCGGTTCCGCCGGATGCGATGCGATTGTTCGCGGATTATAGAAGAGGATATTAACTAGGAAATAGCGTGGAGGATAATCTATGAAATAGTATCAACTGTAATCCTCAAGTACGGTAAACATACTCTCAGATCTCGAGGCGCTTAGATCTTTGGAGTTGTCTAAAGAGAAGTCATCATTATGTTTGGGCATAATGGTAAGTAAAGGTATAGATAGTATTAATTTTGCTTCTGTAGTACATGGATTAAAGAACATTAAATTAATCATTAAAAAAATCTCAACGACATAGAAAAGAGCAACTGATTCTTTAAACAGTTGAACAGATTTTATTTAATTACAAGCTAACTCGGCGAACTTCGTATCGCTTTAAAATTAACAAATGTTGTCTTAAGTTCCTATCTCTGTTCCCGTTCCCGTTATAAAAAGCATCCCATCATCTCCTGGTTCTAAGCTACCTCCCCACCAATTTTCAGCCAAATCAGTTCAGCCGTTCTTGAGTTATAAATAGTGTAACTAACACGACTTTCTTTTATACTCTCGGTCAAAGCACCTTTCAAACAAAAAAAACTAAATCAAAAACGGTTCATTTGTTTAGCAGCATACCACAGACAAACAAAGAAACATAAAAGCACAGAAGGACGATAAACTTACGGCAATTAAATACAGCCTGCCTGATGAACATCCTCCTTTTTCTTCCTTTCTTCCATTCCTTATTTCTAGTGTAAGTACATTTTTTTTATGGCATATAGGCCTTAAGACTTAGTTATAAGTTCTTTACATATATTAGTTTATTATTACATTATAGTTCTTTGTTGAGTTCTGCATTTGTTCCGTTAATTTTTTATTGCTTACCTAACACATACGATAGCAAATACTTGTAAACACCTTAAAGAAGCCAAAGGATTGAGCCCTCGTGTCTAAATACAAGTTTATTAAACTTAGTTAGAGCGAGGTGACATTGTTTGACCCTGAAAGGTTTTATTCAAGTAGGTAAGTACGTACGGAAACAGAAAGTTAAAACAAATACACCATGTTATGAAATACATTGTAAGTACCTACTTTGTAAACCCATCTATGTAAATAAATGTTTTTATTATTATTATTATTTTCAAAAGTCGGTTATAAAAATCGACCAGTTTAACGTGTTACCAATAGGCATATTAGTAACATGTTCTAAGACTGTTCCAACCCAAAATTAATTACTTTTGAATACCCTGAGCTCTCGTCACTAATTTGTCCCCGTTCCGAGAACGATACAGCAGTTTTGAAACTGGCAGACCGCCAGATCATATCGGGGGACCATTTCACGGCGATAGTCAGAATTAATTGCTAACTTTTAGGGGGCTTTCACACGACATCAGTTTGTACACGATAAGGCGCAGCGTTGTAAGCTAAAATGTTAAAATAAAACAAATTACTGTTGAATGGCAAAAAATCGTAGATGATGTATTTGTGCGGTAAGACGCAGTGTTGCGAGCTAAAATCATTGAAAGATAATTTACTGTTGAAAGGCAAAAAATCGTGTTGCTAGTGTTTTTTAAGTCACCTGAAGCGTTCGTGACGCGCCTAGCTTGTTGTCATTTCTGTCAAAAACATCGTTAAAATATGGCTTCATAGATAGAGTTTTATGTATCCATTTGGTATTTACATTCGTATTAAGATCCGAAAAACAATAGTAGGTCATGAAAAATACAATAGGTACATGTTTGTTTTGATATAAGAAAACATAAAAAAGTGGTGATTTTCAAGTTACATATAATTCAAAAAATAATTTGAGTTATGGTGATCGCATTTCAAAGTATGAGATGAGCTGGTATATATACTGCAGTATTGTCATTAACTTATGTAGTGCTAAAAATAACATTACTAATGATTACTAATGATATAACAAACATATCTTAAATTAAGTTCATGTATCTCTCTATCTCTCTAACATTTCACAAAATATATCATAAGGTAGCAACAATGCCTGAACTAGAAAAAAAGGAGCAATTTGACAGCCATTGAACCACAAACTCTAGTAATTTAATGTGTAATCCAGCGGCATGCAGGGGGTTGTGTGCAAGCGCGCTGTCACTCTGTTCAGTTTATTGGGGAATTGCAGAACTTTCAGTGCGGCCGTTGTTTATAAAATACGTTCACGAAAGTCTGTTAGTACGAACAGAAGGCGATGTGATTGAGCGTTATTAAGAGGCTGCCAGTCGCTGATTGCTCTTTTTCGAAACGAAAAAAGAAATACTTCTGAACAAGCCACATCTCCTATTTTTATAAGTATATTACTTCAGGTTCCTACCTAGATTTCTATTAAGCTAAAAACATAATAGCAGAAACTTTTCACGATAAAAATATTATTTCAAAATGATACGTTTTAGAATTTATGATCGAAATATTTTATATACCTACTATTAAAATCAACTTGTGATTTATTGTTAAAGATAGGTAATATGTAGATCTATATTTCTATTAGGATCTATTAGGATAGATTTTTGATAAGTAATTATACATAATTTATATCATTAATTTATTCGAAAAGCTAAGGCGGACCACGCGCGGACGTGTGTTTGTCATCATTGCAGCGGTCGGTAGGATTATTTATCGAAGTGATTAAAGATGGGTACATCTTTATTCACATATACTATACATTATAAATAGGAGATGTGGCTTGTTCACAAGTATTTCTTTTTTCGTTTCGAACAAAAATAATCGTCGACTGGCAGCGTCTTAACTTTCTTCTTCTTCTTCTAACTTAAGAGCTGTGCTCTTGTCGGTGTAATTGATGCAGCTCTCTCCATCTGTTTCTCTCCAGCGCCTCCTTAACTTCCTTATACGACACGACAGCTATTTTATCCTTTATCTGGCTCATGTTGCTTATTCGTGGCCTTCCTCTTCTTCTCTTCCCTTCAACCTTCCCTTCCATTATAGTCTTTATAAAACTGTCGTGCCGTATAAGGTGGCCAAATCTTCCCTCTTTTGTTCTCAAACGTTGTTAATCATTTTTTACTGTATTCTACGTAATAACTTTATTAACTTTCTAAAATTCCAAAAATGAGAGGAAACCAGTTTCTAGTAAGCGGCGACGGGCTTGCAACCTGTCGTGTGGAATGCTAACTACTGCAAAATGTGGGCATGTGTCTGGAGATCTGAGAGGATGTCTACCATGAATGGATTACGGTCTTGATCCTATTTATATTTTATTATTTATTAAAAAGAGGTGGTTCTTATTTCGACATGTATTTTTTGTGGCTTTTTTTTGTGTATATTTTTACGGTGATCCGATTTCCATGACATTCTATGGTGTAGGAAAATAATCCTAAGTTAGTCCCATTTATATTCATGTAGGATTAATAGTTCCTTCATAACACTTAAAAAACTAATATAGTCCCTTGACTTTTCGATTGGTCGAAACATTTTCGTTTTTTTTAGGGTTCCGTACCCAAAGGGTAAAAACGGGACCCTATTAGTAAGACTTCGCTTTCCGTCTGTCTGTCCGTCTGTCTGTCACAGGGCTGTATCTCATGAACCGTGATAGCTAGACAGTTGAAAATTTCACAGATTATGTATTTCTGTTGCTGCTATAACAAAAAATACTAAAAACAGAATAAAATAAATATTTAAGGGGGCCCATACAATAAACGTGATTTTTTTGCCGTTTTTATAGATAATAGTACGGAACCCTGCGTGCGCGAGTCCGACTCGCACTTGGCCGGTTATTTTTTATGTAATTATAGTGCGTTATTATTATTAAGTCAAAGTCAAAAGGTATTTATTTCAATAAAATCACAAGAATCCCTTTTCTACGTCTAATCTCCATACTCTTAGTTGTAACCTCGATATCTCCACCTCGACTCGATCTCGAAACCGTGTTTTGTTAGTTTTATTTGATAAAATTACCTCAGGTTTGCCTCGAGTTGAAGATTCCGTGGTCAGAGCTGGCCAGAACTGTCAACTCAAGGTACCTTGAGATGTACCTTGGCATTCTTCGACAGCTTCTGAATGACGCATGCGTGTGACTGTTTGTTCGATGAAAATCTCCTCAGACTGATGGCGTAATGACGTAATTAAGGAGCCACCAAAATATTGATTTAAGATACCAAACGTGAGGTACTTTTCGAGGGGCCTCGAAAGAGTTTGAATCAAGGAAGAGTCGAGGTTATAACTAAGAATAAGCATGGTTCCTCGCAACCAATAGAAGAATTAGGATCAATAGGTATTGTCATTTTGTATGGATAGCCAGCCGCGCACTAAAACTTAGATGCTGAAACAACAAAAAATTTATATTTGAGCGCGAATTTCTTAACGTACGTTATAAAATACAAGGCGTGACTTGAAATACTTATAAAAATATTAGACACATTTTGTGACTAAGCTATTTTCTTGATTCGTTCAGACTTGCTTTATTATCTAGACTTCTATAGTCTAGATTCTAGACATTCCAAAATGATCCTGAGCATTTTTATAATAAAGAGGTGAAGAGCGGAGAGAGAGTGGCGAACAAGCTTTCAACCTGTCACGTGTGGAATGCTTACTACTGCAAAATGTGGCATGTGCCAAATGTAATGTTTGTGCCTCTGACTAACCCCTTTAGATATCTTCAAGGATATGAGTGCCTGGAGATTTGAGATGATATCTAATACACTCGGGGATTGCAGTCGTGATACTATTTCTTTATATTTCTATATTTCTTTAAAAAGAGGTAAAATTTGTATTTTGTATTTTTAATTGTATCTTATATTCATTTATTACCAACTGGAGCAATAAATGAATATATGAATATGAATATAATAGATAAACAAAAAAAGTACTGCGCCAATATAAAAAATTATTTCACCTATCTATAGCTACAATAACAGCGAGTAACATTGGTCATATTTTATTTAAAAAAAATGTAATATCCTCATAAAAATTGCAATAATGTAACAAAAGGTATTAAAAAAATTGCCTATCTTTATAATAATAATATATCTATCTAATACCTTTAAACGAGCAAACGGCTCCAACGATTATCATGAAATTTAGTATGCAGAGAGTTTCGGGGGTAATAAATCGATCTAGCTAGGTTTCATTTTTAGAAAACGTCGTTTTATCCCTGTTTTTAGGCAATGAAATACCTATCAAAGCTCGGTCATCCAGGTACTAATATTTATAAGTACACCTATTAAAATGATTTTATTGAAATGGCTGAATCTCTGAGCGCAACGACCGAAAATAAGAAAGAAAAATAATCATGCTACATTATCTGAGTTATATGGTGTTCGATAACTCGGTAAAAGCATGAGGGGTGGCAAGCTGCCAGAACCAACAAGTATGATAGTGGATTATTTACTTGCAATTTCCCGTAATTTAGTCTGATGTCTGCCAAGACTTCCGCAACGAGAAATTTAGCAATCTTGTGTGGTAATTCGATAGATACTATAGAATTAAAACGAACGTGGTTGTTCATTTTAACTATAAATACGGCTAATTACCACGTTTTTTGTTGTTTTCGTTTCGAGACAATTCATATGCTCTTCATCATGAACATCGCCCGCGACCGCGATCAACGGCAGATCTCGAATTTTAAATTACAAAACCTCATCAACTTTGGTAGCTGACTTCACCACTCGCCAACACAGTACGAAATAATCAACTATACTTATTAAGAACTTCTCCAGGTTAGCAGTAATGTAACTTGAGATAGGTAATAGTGGCACCTGCAATAGATACTACCTCGGAAACTTCATTAAAGCGTTGATAGTCTGGTGGCGTGGCCGCAACTAGTGTGGTGCAAGTTCTAATAGTTAATATTGTTACACATTTCACACTCCATCTAGCCCCAAACTAAGCAAAGATATTGATACGTCCAAACATTACTCTAGAAATAATTTTTAGTTTAGCATGTAGACATTCTCTCAAATCTCCAGGCGCTTAGGTTCTTGAATACATCCAAAAAGGTTAGTTAGAGGAACATCGCACATTACTATAAAAATAACTTATAATTAGCATTAATTTAGCAGTCTAAAGAGGTTAGTTAGAGGCACTTCCATACATTACTCTAAGATTTACTTGTAATTCAGCATTATTTTAGATAGAAGACTACCCGCTAGCGTTTCTGCTTCGGCCCACACACGACAAAATGGGCCCGTCTTAAAACAATTAGGCCCAGTCAATTAACAGGGGCCGCTTCGTGTAATTTTGAGCTGCTGTTGTAATTACAAATCATAACTTATAGCTTCACTGAGACCCTGGCTGTGATGTAGAGGGCGCCACTTTATCATAGACTAGAAACCCTCGCGACTTCGTACAAGTGAAGCTATTTTTAAACAGACTTTGGGGTTGAATTGCACCCCTTTAGGTTGAATTTCAAGTTGATCTTTTATTTATAATAAAAGAGTATCCCAAAAATATTTTGAGATATTTATTGCAAAAACATGTTCAAGACACAAAAATATTTTTTTCGATCGAAAGACTGTCTATGTGTTTGTACGATCGAGATTATCTCAAAAACTACTTAACCAATTTTCATGAAAACTGTATCAGCTGATAGCTTAAATTCCCAGGAGTGTCTGGAAGTATATCATATTTTTCTGCGTTATCTAGTAATTGAATTATGAAAGAAAACGTATTTGCTTGTCTATAATATTGAACCTCGTTGGTGTCCTTACTGTTTGGATAATAAATATTACAAACTTTTTTAATTTGCCGTGTTTTAAATTAAAATGAAAGCATTGTTCCAGAGAAGTTAGGTTTTAAGAACTTTTTTTCTCATAAAAACAGAAAATTATATACAAAAATAACACTTTAATATTGCGTTTATAAATGATCACCTACACCTAGGGGCTTAGAACAGTAGATATATTTTTAAATAGATCAATAATTTAATCGCAAACTATTAATTTTAAAACTACAATAAAATATATTTTATAATATAAAAATGAATCGCTGAATGTGTTGCTAAGCGCAAATCTCAAGAGCAACTGAACCCATTTCGCTAATTCTTTTTTTATAAGTACGAGGATAGTTCTTACGGAGAGAAAAACTTAAAAAAATGCCTGAAAAGTCTAAAAACAACACTTCTATATTGCGGTAAGAAGTTCGCCGGGTCAGCTAGTAAAAAATAAAATAAAACAGGTTAACATAAGTACTACATAGAGTGTTTGCCAATATAACAAAAAATAATAGATATGATATGAGGGTAGGTAAAAAATACAAAATTACATTATACCTACTACATTGCGAACAAAATCGCGTACGGGGCTAGTATAGCTAGTATAGCTAGTACTAATAAAAAATATCACAATACCGCAGCTAAATGAAATATTCAACCACTCACTCCCGCTAAAAACTCAAGATCTGAGAGCCAATTTAACGTTTCGTTTGACGTGTATTTTCCCGTTCCGTTTTGCACTATACTAAAGAGTTCCATTACCGTTCTGTGGAGGGGCATCAGGCGGAATGAGGACAGTATCTTATGCTGTTTATGCTTCGTTGCATTCTTAGATTGTGGGTACAAAGGTGGCCGGTACGTTGGGGCTGAATTCCTGGCCATTATTCTTTGAGAAAAGGTCGAATCTAAAAGGAAAACACGTTGAGTTTGTACCGAAACCACGATGAAAATACTAAAATAAGATGATACTGAAAAGAGATGGGATTTATGACACTTTTGATGTGTTTACTCGTATTTAGGTGGCATTTTTAGAAAACGTGTATTCATTAAAATCAGGGTCACTTACAATCGTCCTAAAATTTAATTTAATTTTATAGTCTTTGTACATATTTTTTCATGCAAAAGAAAGAAAACATAATTAATATTGATAAGCGAGTAAGAGCATATTCAGTCACAGGCTTTTTTATTTGCGAAATAATCGAATACTTTGTAGATAATGCAATTATTATGTATATTATGTTGTATGTGTTTTTAGTTGTCTCTTAAGGCGCTCCCAGTCGACGATTGTTTTTGTTCGAAACGAAAAAAGAAATACTTGTGAACAAGCCACATCTCCCATTTTATAATGTATATTATATGTGAATAAAGATGTACCCATCTTTAATCACTTCGATAAATAATCCTACCGACCGCTGCAATGACGACAAACACACGTCGGCGCGTGGTCCGCCTTAGCTTTTCGAATAAATTAATGATATAAATTATGTATAATTACTTATCAAAAATCTATTCTAATAGAAATCTAGATCTACATATTACCTATCTTTAACAATAAATCACAAGTTGATTTTAATAGTAGGTATATAAAATATTTCGATCATAAATTCTAAAACGTATCATTTTGAAATAATATCTTTATCGTGAAAAGTTTCTGCTATTATGTTTTCAGCTTAATAAAAATCTAGGTAGGAACCTGAAGTAATATACTTATAAAAATAGGAGATGTGGCTTGTTCAGAAGTATTTCTTTTTTCGTTTCGAAAAAGAGCAATCAGCGACTGGGAGCCCCTTAAGGTGATGCTAGATTTTTTTTTTTTTGTCTCTGTGACTCTCCCCGGATAAGACGGAAAAAGTGATAAAACCGTATTATCATAAAATAAACTGTCTTTCATATGTAGTTAGTATGATTATTATCTAACGAATTATTTAAATTAATTTATTACTCGTCTTACGACGTTTCAGTCACACTTATTATATTTGAGACTGCAATTACAATGAAAACAGTTTCATGTTACTATGTTCACAACTCATTATAATCATCATTTAATTCAGTGAAGTCGGCTCATGTATCTTTCCTCCTCACTCACGTGTCATCTCATTATTCTTCTTTCTCTATTCCGCATATTCATTTTTTCATGCGTTATCTCATTACTCACACCTTTCTTATCCGTCATCTTCACTTAATCCATCAATTTCTTCAATTTCATCAATATCCGCGTTTATTCCTATTCGTACCCACGTACATTCGTACCCATCGCTCAACTATTGCAAATGAATAAGTTCGTTTGAATCGTACTTACTTTTGAATTACTTACTTCTTACGATTTGAATCCCTAAGTATGGTAAATTTTCATCAGAGTTTTCTCACGTGAAAACTTTTAAGATGTATATCAGAAGTCATCATAATAATATTTTACACTAGTCGACCCATGACAGACTTTGTTCTTCCCAAATTTCAATAATCTCTTAGAAAAAAACACTTTCAGAAAACTTGGTAAACGAATTTTGGTAGAATGCGTATCATTTGGTAATCAAAATAATTATTATTAATTGAGTGCTATGACCAAGGGAAATAGAGATTCATTTTTATACAACACTAGTTTTTAATTACTAAAAAAAATAATAACGTATTGTCAGTGTCTGTTACTAATTAAATTTAAGTAGTTAAAACTTAAATAAAAAAATATCCTTAAAAAAACACAATATTTAGTTAACCGTTTATTCATACGCACCTACCACATAGCTACTCATATTTTCACGATTCTATCCATTCATAAATAGCTCGCCGTCTCCGTTGTAATTTGTGTAGTATTTTCTAGTACTGAGACCATAAATTAGTGCCAATTTTCGGTTAAAAAGAAACCTCGATAACTTTGTGATAGTGCAATAATAAATCATGCTGACAGTGCTCAGATCATAAGAAGCTTCTGCTGCAAGGGTCAATTTTTTTTTTCGGTATTTTAAAACTATTATTGTATATACGACTAGCTGCTCGCCCCGGCTTCGCACAGGTATTACCTGATAAAAGTAGCCTATGTGTTATTCTAATATATAATCTATTGGGATGTAAGCTATCCTATCTTTAAAGTTGGATCAAACTGCACACGGTGTGCAAAGTTTGAAGATTAGTAGTCCATCGCGGACAAACAACGTGACGTGTAATTTATACATATTAAGATATATCAGAAACGTTAGCATTGTGTAGTAAATATAAATAAGTTTAAAAACACTTCGGTTGATATTGAAACCAAAACTTTCAATCCATAAAATAAAGTAGTAACAAATAAATAAACCTCATTTACCTCTGCGGTTCGACAATGACGGAGAATTCTTCTGAACCAATTTCACGTTTCGGTTCACACACACATTTAGTTCGTAATTGCATCGTACGACTTGCAATTTACCATTATTTATTGGTACTAAGTAGACCGTGGTCGTGTATTTTAACACTGGAAACCCTCGCGACTTCGTTCACATGAAGTTATTTTCAAACAGACTTCAATCCCAAGGGTTGATTTTCGGAATTTCCTTTCTTAGATAGAGCACCCCTTCATACCAAAAAGTATACCCCCTGTAAATTTCAAGTTTCAAACTGGTAACCTTCGCGACTTCGTTTACATGAAGTTATTTTTAAACAAACTGCACCCCATTAGGGGTTGATTTTAGGAAATTCCTTTCTTAGAGCACTCCTTCATACTAAAAGGTATACCCCCTGTAAATTTCAAGTTTCTAACACTTGTAACCCTGGCGACTTCGTTAACGTGAAGTTATTTTCAAACAGACTGCAAACCCCGCTGCACCCTATTAGGGGTTGATTTTCGGGAATTCCTTTCTTAAAGCACCCCTACATACCAAAAGGAATCACCCTCTAAATTTCAAGTTTCTAACACTGGTAACCCTCGCGACTTCGATCATGTGAAGTTATTTTCAAACAGACTTCAACCCCCACTGCACCCCATTAGGGGTTGATTTTAGGAAATTCCCCTTCCCAAGAAGCGTTTCAAGAACCAGTGGTTTAGGCTGTGCGTTGATAGATCAGTCAGTCAGACGTGGCTAGAACCTTTATTTTTCTTGTTTGAGCCTTCATATTTTTCGATGCGCGCCGGCGCCACACTGGAGCTTTACATAGCATAAATTAAGGGATCATTGAAAAAAAATATAGGCCCCCCAGCTGTGTTTTTTGCCTGATTCTTCTAGGCTTGGTCGCGAGGAACAGCTCGAGACGTTTCAAACTGATCCTTTGAAACTGACAACCTTTGAACTGATCCTGACGATTCAAACTTTTTGACTTTGATTTTGAGTCAATCAGTCAGTAACGTAAGAGTTTTATATTAGACTAATGTAGAAATTATGTTCGTGAGCGCCAGAAGGCGCGCTAGTGCCGAAGTTTATATCCTCCCAAAGGAATCCGAGAGTGAAATAAAAAAATAAGAAATAGAAACACGACTGTAAAACTCAAGTATAGTACCTATAGCAGAACATCTCAAATCTCTAGGGATGTGAGATTGAGTTAAAGAAATTGATTAAAAATAATCAATATAATGTCAATATAATGAATCAGTATAATCCTCCGCTGTTCTTACAAAATCTTTACAAAATCTCACATACAACTATTCTCCGTCGATGGGGGTGGGGGTGGGGGGTGGAAGGAAAAAGTCGATAAGTCTGTCTGTTTACAAAAATCGATTTGTATGTGCAATTCACATATCGATCGAAAAATGATCGCCTTTTTTTTTCACATCCCTGCAAATCTCCTATCGATGAGATCCTTGAAGTTATATAGAGTTATTGGCAAGTTTATACATTACATCTGGCATCTGCCCATATTTTACAGATGTTAGCATCCAATAGAATATCAGATTGCAAGCTTATCGCCGCTTTTAAGTAAAGTATTTTTTTTTTAGGTTAGGTATTTTAATTTTAATTGAAAGTCTGGCAGACTAGGCCATGCGTTGCTGTATCAACAGATATAGCGACAAAAAATTGAGATGTTAGCTATCCTATCTTTTAAGTTGGATAAAACAGCACACGATGTGCAAAGTTTTATTAAAATCGGTTAAGTAGTTTAGGAGTCCATAGCGGACAAACAACGTGACGCGTAATTTATATAAATTAAGAAGATTATAAAATCTATTTAATACATCTATTTATATTTGCTGTTTGATAATATTGCATAAAATACAATCCAAAAAAAATAGGCACTTTAAGGGTAGATTTATATTAGATCGGGCCGTGCCCGGGGCGTGCCGTGTGCCGTGGCCCGGACGGGACACGGATTTGAAACGTTACATACATTTTATATTAAACAGTGCTTGATCCGTGTCCCGTCCGGGCCCGTCTACTAACTAAAAGCTCCGGCCTGGCCCGGACGCGGCCCGGACTACTATAAATCTACCCTTAAGCACCGTATTATAATACACTAGCAGTCCGACCCGGCGTCGCACGACTGTACTATTGATTTTAGGGCATTTTTTTTTACTGTTTTATATAATTGAAGTTTTAGTAAGGATCCCTATTTTTTACTAGTATTAAATATAGCCTTTGTTACTAAGAGATAATGTAGCATTCTAATGGTGAAATAATTTTTTAAATTGGTTTTTTAGATTTTCAGTTTTTTCGTTACAAACATACAGAAAAACAAATCTTTCCTCTATAGAACATAAGCTGGAATATTTCTTCCATGAAACAATGCGTGCTCCGCCTAACCAACATCTGATATCCCAAAGCCAAGAAACCATCGAACGTAATGAAATTCCTATTTCATCGCAAAAATATCAGGAAGTCTTCCTATTGTGGCGGCAATATTCTCTGTTCCATATTGTTCGAGGTGACGTCATATTTTCTGAAGTTGGAATGCACCTATTTCTTGCCTGTGTCACTACAAACCTAGCTACGAGGAATAGGCTATTTGACAGTATGAAAAATAAAGTGTTGTTGATAGTAATCTATGTAAATTATGCCTTCATAAAGCGTTATGGAGTAAAATAACTTGATAATAAACAATTATTTATTAAAAAACCCATAATTAATATCTTTTTATTAATCTTTTTTTAAACACCAGTCACGTGACACAAAACGATCAGGATTGGTCGAATCGTCGATGACGTAACATGCTTGTCAATATGTCATCGCTTGCCTTGAAAAACTTGACGTTTGTTTATTTGTTGACAAGCATGTAACGTCACAGAACCTATTGCGACGCCATTTACATAAAGAAGCGTTTTTTGCGGGTTATTTAAATTGTCTAGCTAATTGACTGGTGAGCCTAGACAACTCTAGATCTTTTGACTGGCCCTACAGCTCAGTTGGTAGTAACTCTGCCTTCTGCGATGTGGGTTGTGGTTTCGATTCCCACCCAGAACAAACATTTATGTGATCTATCTATTTTCGTATAATAAAAGAGTAACTAAAATAAAATAAATAATTCTGTGCAGCCATTTTTTGTTGCAAACACGTGCATAAATAATAAAATAAATAAAAAAAAATCGATCAGAAAGTTTTTCTGTCTGATTGGTTGTCCTTTTTCAAATCATGCTTTTTGCGTCTTATCATTTAAGAGTTGTTTTATGATTATTAGTACTACTACCTATTTAGTAATTATTATTTTTTTATCTAGATTTACAGCAAATTTGATCTTAATCAGTTCTGTCGTTTAAGCCTGATTTATTTTGAAACACACGAACGTCCTCACGAACTTTTGCATTTACTTTCGCTTTAGAATAAACAAATATTAAGTTCCCGTTCCCGTTCCAATTCCCGTTCTCGTTATAAAAAATATGTATCCTATGTCCGTCTCCTAGTTCTAAGCTACCTCCCCACCAATTTTCAGCCAAATCGGTTCAGCCGTTCTTGGGTTATAAATAGTGTAACTAACACGACTTTCTTTTATATAATAGACTAGCCGACCCGTGACAGACGTTGTCCTGTCAAATTTTAATTCCCGTTCCCGTTCCCGTTCCCGTTCCCGTTCCCGTTCCCGTTCCCGTTCCCGTTCCCGTTCCCGTTCCCGTTCCCGTTCCCGTTCCCGTTCCCGTTCCCGTTCCCGTTCCCGTTCCCGTTCCCGTTCCCGTTCCCGTTCCCGTTCCCGTTCCCGTTCCCGTTCCCGTTCCCGTTCCCGTTCCCGTTCCCGTTCCCGTTCCCGTTCCCGTTCCCGTTCCCGTTCCCGTTCCCGTTCCCGTTCCCGTTCCCGTTCCCGTTCCCGTTCCGGAATAAAAAGTATCCTATGTCCATCTCCTGGCTCTAAGCTACCTCCCTGCCAATTTTCAGCTAAATCGGTTCAGCCGTTCTTGAGTTATAAGTGGAGTAACTAACACGACTTTCTTTTATATATATAGATTAGGATAGTTAGATTATGCCCAATATCAAAAGAGTCTTATAATAAACCGTGTTTTGGCCCAGTGAAACACCAGTGCGTTTCATTCACTATTTATTCTAGAAAGTTTCGTCGACATTTCTATTTCAAAAGAAAATCCCTCCTTTGTTGTGGCAATGCTAATTTATTTCTGTTCTTGTACGCGAAAATGAGAAAACGATCGGCGCTCTTTGAAAAAGAAAAATGCTTAAACTCTGACGTTTGAGGAAAATAATGCAATCAGAAGAACGTAGGATACAATAGGATGGATAGATGTAGTTTTTTGGGTTCCGTACCCAAATGGTAAAAACGGGACCCTATTACTAAGACTTCGCTGTCCGTCTGCCTGTCACAGGGCTGTATCTCATGAACCGTGATAGCTAGACAGTTGAAGTTTTCACAGATGAAGTATTTCTGTTGTCGCTATAACAAAAAATACTAAAAACAGAATATAACAAATATTTAAGTGGGGCTCCCATACAAAACACGTTTAATTACGTAACAATTACCTAAAAGGTAATTGTTCGGTACCCTTCGGTACCCTTCGGTACCCTTCGGGTGTTTGTCCGACTCGCACTTGGCCGGTCTTATTATATTACACCTTATTATTTAAAATACATTATCGTTGTGATAATTTAAATATATTTCTACCATCCCTCAAATAACTCTAAATAAGACATAAGCAAGAGCAAAATCTCCAATTATCATGATACAGCCCTGTAACAGACAAACGGACAGACAGACGGACAGCAAAGTCTTAGTAATAGGGTCCCGTGTAAAATAGAGAAATTGTGTTTATAATATTATGTATGTTAGTCTGTAAGGTATTTATTAATATGGGCCTATGTACTTGTATTTTTTACTTTACATTTAATTTTGTAATATTATTATTATTACTTACCCTTTAAGTACGAAACCCTAAAAATGAAATATGTCTTACTCTTATTACAGCCTGAAAAAACCGAGTTGACTACTAGGTCATACGAACTTACTTTAGATTATAAAAACGTTTGTCTCGTCACGGGAACGGAACTAGCACTTTAGCTATTCCCTCACCAGCCACAGAAGTACCAACTTGTATTAATAGTTTTTTTTCCGGGTTCCGGAGAAAATGCTACATTTTAAAACTATTTTTAAGTTTAAAAATGCAACAATTTTTAAACTCTTGGTTTGCGGTAAAATGCTCGCAGAGATTAAAATACGCGTTCATTTACAGAATTAAAGTTGGCATTTTTTATTTTTTATTTTTGGTATTTAGCGCGAGATTTTTAAACAACTATAACAGGCTATTTTATTTAATAACTAGTGAAAATACTCGCAACTTTTCACGTGAAGGTATTTTAAAACAGACAGATTGCAGCGGGGGTTGAACCCTTAAAAATAAGAAACCTTCCAAGTTTCAAGTTTTTAAAACCAGTGGTTTTTAGGTTGTACGTTGGTAGATCAATCAGTCGAGCTTTATATATAATTAGATGTGTCCTTCTGAAAATTTATTATTAAATTGAACCCTATTTTATTTCCGGAATTCCTCACCAAGTCCTCTACACTAGAGGTGGTGCGTATTTACTCGACCAGGTTTGCAAACCTGGTATGGGCATAAAAAAATACGTACCAGGTATGACGTCACAGTTTGAATGCGTATTTTGTACTTTAAAGTATTTTTGTACTTGAAAGTATTTTTGTACTTGAAAATATTTCTGTACTTGAAAGTATTTTTGTACTTGAAAGTATTTCTGTACAAAAAAGTGGATGGTTGGGCTGACATTTTTGTACTTTAAAGTATTTTGGTACTCTGGCTAGTGTTTTTATACTTCATCGTATTTTTGATTCCTAGGGGGCGCTGGGTGGAGTTGGTTGGGCTGAAACCAAATACTTTAAAGTATTTCAAACCTGGTTTGTCAACCTGGTATTTGATGGAGGTGGTATTTATTAGACCTGGTACGTCAAAACACAAGTAAGACCCACCTCTACCCTACACAAAAAATTGGGTAAGATAACAAAAACAAACTTGCTCGATGACGTTTTTTTTTCTTGTGTTTAATGCTGTTGTGTATACGAAACCCTTGGTGCGCGAGTACTACTCGCAATGTCAGTTTTATTTTAAGATTTTTAGGTATCAGTCATGTAAACAATGACGAAATATTCCTATTTCTAATTTACAGTATACTTACAGAGATTGTGACAGGTACTTTGACAGGCCAAGCTTCGATATTTTGCTTCCTTTGATGCCCTCATTGACGATGTTGGTCACCGTCAGGAAATTCTTCGTCATCGTCGACTCTTGTGATGATGACGTCGACGTCGATGTCACTACCGCCACAAAATTTTAGTAAATAAACGTAGTACTAAATCACTTGTAAACAAAATATGATTTTACTTTTGAGACTAAAAAATCTGATAAAAACACACTTAAACAAATCCAATGATAACGTGAAATAAATTAAATGAAATGTAAACACGTTACAATAAACTTTTGTAAACTGATTGTAAAAATGTAAATTGAGTGTAAAGCCGAGTGAGACTTACTCTTTTTCGGATTGGGTACCCAACATGGAATATTATTTAAAGAAAAATATGTAAACACGCAACTGTAAACACGCTTATAAACACCAAACACTAAAACAACACTTCAACAACTTTTTATTAATATTTTTTGTCAATAAACGTATTCTTTCAAGACACTGTTTTTTCTCTCAGCGTAAATTATCACAGATTTTTTATCGATGTAATGTTATTGCTTCACTTTTACAGTTTATTTGTAACCTGAAAAGAAATATCTTATTTATATTCATTGGTTTTGTTTGATCTGGGTCGTGTTGTTTACTGCCCAAAAGTATTTCTCATAAATTTTTCATTTTCTAAAAACATGATGGTTAAAAAAGATTTATTTACAGACCTATTTACAGAAATAACTATAACATAACTAATTAATTAATAATAACTAATTACGTAGAAAATTATCTAGTATCTTTACAATTTTATCATAAAAATAATACATAAAATATGATAATTATAACTATAGATTTTGACACGATTATCACGTAATTAACTTTCTATTATCTATTAGTTATGTCTACTAATCACTATAGTTTTAAAAATAATAAATTATGATATTAATCATTTATTAGGTATGTCATAGGGAAAACTTTAAACCGGTCAAATGAATACAAAATTTCAGGTGTAAAGCCGCGAGTTGGAATTGACAGTATAGATTGTCACCTGTCGCAGTAGGTACATAATGGTGGCGATTTTGTTGTGCCCAAGCTAAACGAAATTTTTCGTAAAAAAACGATCGATCTTATCTCTCTATTAAAGCCTAGAGTCACATCAAAATGACAGTCGTAAAACTTGGGAAATTTTAGCCGTCTCTCTATTTTATTTCGCATATTTGACACAACCAAGTGTCATCTTAGTCAACACCAATTTACATGTTGATTTAAATTTAACTTGACGTTTCTAAATCGATTACGAAAATCGTAAATTTATTCAAAACTATTCTAAGTTTTAGAACTGTCACTTTAACTCGTAGAGTGTCAGAGATATTTTATCTCCGAAAACTCTAGTTGGCAGGAAACGATTTTGAATCTACGCCCCGTCACGTCGCCGTCACGCGCCGTCACGCCCGACATGCACTATTTCACCTATATCTCGTTATTTTGCATGAAAAGGTATAGACATCTATATATTTTTGGATTCTCCGTGAAATTTCCTACAAACTTATCTATAAACGCATTTCAGAGTGTAAATAACATTTTTAGGAAAAAAAAATAGCGTAATAAATTTTTTTTTTGATAAAAAAAATTAAAAACATCATGAAAAAAAAATTTAAAGCAATTTAAATGAAGTTTCTTTTTTATATCATTTCTATAGCTATTATTTACCATATAAATAAGAAACTTTATAATAAACTAAATAAATGGAAATTAAGTGAATTATTTTAGTTAAAAAAAAAATGGCGCTAAAAAATAATAATTTTAAATTTGCGCGGAAACATATTTCGGATCCGGAAGTGAATGGTTTTGTTACACAGAACGATACTGTCATCTGTCAGCTTCGTAACAGTCAAAACCCGGAAGCGATAGCTCTTCGGGTTATTTAATAATAAATTTTTAAAAAATTCCTAAATTTTCGAAAAAAAAAATTGTATTAAATTGGATCAGTGCCAATTAAGGGAAGAAATTTATTGGATAATTTTGGATCAGCGGCAAATCCACAAGAGGTAAACCCAATTCGTCTTGTTTTAGAAAATAAACTTTTACCGTATATTACCAACGAAATAGGTTAATAAAAGGTTCACGTATTTTCGCTACTTAAGCTGACGGATCCCCCTAAGCCGAAAGTAACTTTAGGAGCAACTTAAAAGCAGTTCTTTTGCCAGTTTGTAATTGTCAATTTATTTCTTGCGATGCTCGAAATCGAACGGTTTCTAGTGTCGTGATTAACCTGACTGGTCTTACAGCTCAGTTGGTACAGCCTTCTGCGCTGTGGGTTGTGGGTTCCACCCGGGACAAACGTGTGATAAACATGGATGTTTGTTTTGTGTCGGGGTGTTAAAATGTATTTACTAAACAAAAGTATCCCAGCAAAAACATTTTTATTTAAAACTAGCTGTCCCGATAGATGCTGTCCTGTCAAATTCAATAATCATTTCACAAAAAGTTCGAAAAAACACTAAAAAAAACACACACAATTATTCAATTTTACGGTTGATTTTCTAATTTTCTTTCATACAAACCTTGTACTAATAATAACGATAACAAAAAAAAAATAGGGGTAGTCTTTCCGAAGTTATGCGCGTAAACATTTCGGCGATCATTTTTATTTCTATAGATAGATAGATATTGCCAAGACAATGGCCTCGCACTGAGCCAAGCTTCAATCTACATGCCATAACTCTACAAACTAACTTCACAAACTCGATACCTTAGTCAAAATATGTTGCCTTCACTTATAGCAGAATTTAGTTTGGATCAAATGTACGAAATAAGAAAGAATATAAGCATTAACACGTGCTCGGAACGACAGGGGAAAACGTCGTGAGGAAACCAGTTAGAATTCTTATTAGTGGCAATGGGTTGCAACCTGTCACGATCGATTTTCGACGACAAAATCACCAACATAATTTGGCACTTTTCCAAAATCAGATTTAGTAAAAGTTAGTAAAAAAAGTTTAGTAAAAATAAAAATAGTATTTTTTACTTTGAATTCGGTTAATCAGCAGCCATTATTGCCTGCTCTATTACCTCTATTCCTATTATCATAATAGGAATCCCGCAAAATCGAATTTATTATTTATTAAATCAGGTGTAACTCAGTGATTCTTAGTACTAGAAAGCTGTAATTTGACATCACTACATAGTATAAAGCAAAGTCGCTTTCCGCTTCCCGCGTCTGTATGTAATATGTAATACTAGCGACCCGCCCCGGCTTCGCACGGGTAGCATGTTATTATACATATAAACCTTCCTTCTTAAAATAAAATCTTGAAAAACATTTTTTTAGGTTACCTTCCGTCCGGTGTCTGTCTGTCACCACTCACCAGGGTGTATCTCATAAACCGTGATAGCTAGACAGTTGAAATTTTCACAAATAATGTATTTCTGTTGCCGCTATAACAACAAATACTAAAACAGAATAAAACAAATATATAAGTGGGGCCCATACAACAAACGTTTTTTTTGCCGTTTTTTATAGATTTATTTTACGGAAACCTTCGTGCGCGCGTCCGACTCGCTGTTGGCCTGTTTTACATTTGGAAGGACCTTAAATAAGATCACAATCTTTTACCTGACAGAGTTAGTAAAAGTATTTGTCATCCGCTACGTTGGAAAACAAAGCATTTCTCCTTCGGTTAATCTTAAAACAATAAAATTCGCGCAAAAATTGAAGTTCTAATTGGATTGTCCTCATGACGTGATGAAGATAGTATCTTCTAAATTGGACGCTTTCTACCTACAATGGCGGCCATACCGATGTTTATCTGTAACCACTGTCTGTTAGGTCACGGATACACTAGGAGACATTTTGTCCCGCAACATGACGTGTAACGCTCAATCAAGCGTTGGATAGACTAGGGGACATTTTGTCTCGCAACATGACGTGTAGCGCTCAATGAAGCCACGGATACGCTAGAGGACATTTTGTTCCGAAACATGACGTGTAACGCTCAATTAGGCCTCGCATAGACTAGGGGACATTTTGTCCCGCAACGCAACATGACGTACAACGTTCAAACGACGTGATGTTGCAACATTTCACAGTGTCCTGCAACATTATATCAGATACAGGATACCTTCTCTTGCAACATTTTTATAAACATTGAGAAGAGTGCCTTGTAAAAAGTGTCACCATATTGTCCCCGAGACATTCACGTCGTTACCCCTTTTAGTCATCTTAAAAGATTTTTAAACACCTGGTTTTTTGTCGTTTTTCGTCAAAATCGCCAACATTGTTGGCTTTATAGTTGCCTTGACTCTTTTGTATAAATAACTAGCAGACCTATGACAGACGTTGTCCTGTCCAAATTTCAATAATCACATAGAGTAATGACTGTTGTCAACACTGATGTCAGATTTTTTGCACACCAGCGCCATCTATACCCAAAGTCATCCCTTGTGCGTTTTTTTATCATTTTTGGGATGTTTTTCATATTTTAAAGTAGTCTATGTTTTATTCGGGCGTTTTATCAACATCTACAGCAAATTTCATCTTAATCCGTTTTGTTGTTTAGGCCTGATTGAGGCACAAACATACAAACAAACTCACAAACTTGGATGGAATCTGGATTAACAGTAGCCTATGTGTTTTTCTGATGTATAAGCTATATTACTGTAAAGTTTAATTTTAATCCGTTCAGTAGTTTTTGCGTGAAAGAGTAACAAACACACACACACACACACACCCACTCACATTTTAATAATCGCATAGTAAAAAGCAATTAAGACGTTTCAAAGTGATCCATGTGATTTTATTGAAATAAATGATTTTTGAATTTGAATTTGAATTTGAAATTTCAGGCAACTTCCAATTGTTTCCCTACAAACCTTGTACTGATAAAATAAATTCATTCATTAGTCAAAACTGCGATGCTATGACGACTAAATGTTTTTAGTCTGTGCTGTCAGATTTGTTGCACACCAGCGCCATCTATACCGAAATCATTTTATTACGTTATTTTATCATTTAGGGGTTTCTTTTCGGATTATAAGTTCCCCCTTTATTTATTCTGATTTTTTATTTACATACTACAGCAACATACACAGCAGCCTTATCACAAACTTTCGCATTTATAATATTATTAGGATTAGGAATTAGGATATTCTGTATGAAAGTCCTCATAACAAAATGTTAACTCAAATTATGTACGGAACAAAAAGACGACGATCCAATGATAATAATCACGGACATTCGATGTCCCAACTCATTCATAACAAACTTAATAATGGAAGTTTGTGATAGAAAAGCAGATATATATGTACCTCCTACGAGTTTGTTACTGAACCGACGAAATCAGGAGGTTCTCATTTTGGGTTAGTCCAGAAATCCCCATTGACTATCCCCATCAATAGGCACTTCTGGACAAAAAGTCCAGTTATCCCCATTGGCAGCGCATTGAGTATGTGATGGGCATTTCTGGACTTTTTGTCCAGAAATCCCCATTGAACCCCTACTAGCGACTATATTTATTTCAAATTATGATCCTTTTAAAAATGAAATACAAACAACATAAATCATCACAAATATTTATATTTTATTGTCTTCTCAATTTGACGCTTATAAATCTGCACTACTATTATAGAGGTAAAATTTGTATTTTTGTTTTTTATGGATAAACTTAAAAACTGTTGAATCAATAAAAAAACCTATCACCTATCAAAAACTTTATTATTTGTGAGTAAAATAGGTAATATTTATTTTCTAAAAAATTATATCTCAACGAAAACTGCAATAATATAACCTAAGGTATATCAATTGATGGACAGGATTTGAACTGACGATCTTTGTATTACAAGACAAAGTACCAACACTCTGCCAACACGGCTTTTTATATTAGTGGATATTTCATAAAGCGCCGTCTAGCTCCAAATTAAGCAAAGCTTGTACTATGATAATTAGATATCTTATATACTTTTTTTGTAAATACATACACAAGTTACATTATAACACCCAGACACAGAACAAACATCTATGTTAATTACACAAATATTTGTCCTGGGGATCGAACCCACAGCCTACAGCGCAGAAGGCAGAGCTACTACCAGCTGAGCTGTGAGGCCAGTCAAGAAAATAATTTTAAAAATATACTTTTTAAGGAAAATCGTATTTCATTCTAAATTCATCCTGTATAAGCAAACAGACAGCATCGTTTTAAATATAATTCTATTTCCATCTCTTATTCAATTTGTTTTCCAAAAAAAATGTAGCAATTACGTTGATTGCCACCACTTTCGTAAAATTACACGTCAAAGTGGAAGAGACTTTTGATTAAAATGAACTCTATCGTCATAGAAATAGAGGTCGTTTCGTTATCGATCTGAACATTTTCGGGCATAAAAGTTATTTTTCTTTTTCTTTTTCTTGTTAGTGACTTCTAAGAATCAAAATCATTAAGTTAGTTTAATCATTTAGTTGTCCATCCCTTCCCATAGTACGAGTACTATGAAGATTTTAGGCATTTTTTTGATACCTTATGTTATATTATTGCAATTTTCGTGAGAATCCATAATTAGTCAGTACAACATGTTGCGAAGATTTGGCTCTTGTTTTGTCACCCTCTTTGAGAATATTTTACAAAAGCTTGTCTTGAAATATTTTTCAACAGAAAACTTATTTAGTTTAGAAAGTCAACGTACTCTTTACTCAGCCAACACGTCTATAAAGGCTATCGGAGGATATATAAAAGGATCACTTTGTAATACCGGTAACTGTCCGTTAACATTATCGCTCACCGTTTTCACTCGAGCTGAGACGTTTCGAAGACCCTCTGACTTTGTTAACAACTAGCAGTCCGCCCTGGCTTCGCACGAGTGTACTAAAGTTACATTATTAAAGTTTTAGTAGGGATCCCTAATATTTTCTAGTAATAAATATAGCCTATGTCACTCAGAGATAATGTAGCATTTAAATGGTAATTTTTTTTTTGAAATCGTTTCAGTAGTGTTTGAGTTTATTCGTTACAAACATACACATACACAGCAATACAAATCTTTCCACTTTATAATATTACTAGCGACCCGCCCCGGCTTCGCACGGGTAGCATGTTATTATACATATAAACCTTCCTCCTGAATCACTCTATCTATTAAAAAAAACCGCATCAGAATCCGTTGTGTAGTTTTAAAGATATAAGCAAACATACATACATACGCGGGAAGCGGAAAGCGACTTTGCTTTATACTATGTAGTGATTATGAGTATAGAGATCATCGACTACATATAGAGATATACATAGTACGGACTAGCTAGCTCCGGTTTCTAAAATTTAATATACCCATGTTAATCGCTGATAATATAGCTTTTAGTAGGTAAAATACTTTTAAAAATTCGTCAAGTAGTTTTTTATTTTATCCGGTATAAACAAAAATACAAATTCGAATAAAAAACAAAAATAAAAATAAAAACAATTCTTTATAGATAGTATAGATTGCGATTTCGTTCACGTAAAGCTATTTTTACATAGACTTCAACCTCCGCTGTATACCCCCTTAGGGGAAGAATTTCGAGAATTCCTTTCTTTGTGCACCCTTACACAAAAGGAATAAACTCACTAAAGGTTTAGGTTATACTTTGATATAACAACTGTTACTAGTCATTCAGTCAGTCAGTTACGCAAGAGTATTATATATGTAGACTAGCTTCCTCACACGGCTTCGCTGGTATTTGGATAAAGAGCAGCCTACGTGTTGTTCTTATATAAGCGCTATAAAAAGGAGTGTCCAAACATAGCGCGCAAACTGCGCGGCAACTACGTGTGGCTTTCGTAGGACACAAGTTTGCCGCGTGACTAGTTTGAACATAAAGATGCCGCGCTATGACTGTCACACCTTTAGGTAAACACAACTGCCGCCAATAAACCAAGTTAACAACTAAATAGTTCATAAACATTACTTTTATGCAGAAGTAAAGATAAGCTATCTATATAATATTTAACCTCCTTTTCGCTAAAATTCGGTTTAATGCGTTCAGCGTTAGTTATCGCCTCAAAAGGGGATATGCGTAACAAGATAAAAAAGTACGTTAATCTGCAATATTATCTGGTTTTGGCCTTAAATATGCCCGAAGGAGGGAATAAAATAAACGGTTTTTACAGAGGTGAATCAAGGATATGATAATTATTACATTATAAAAATTAAAAAGAAAATCGACGAAAGTGTATCGACTAATTAAAAAGCCAAGAGACATTTCTTTTTTAAGTTTTATGACCGAATTATGAATCCTACATAAATAAATTTTCTTTTTAAGGTTTTCAAATTGACTCATATATTTTTATTTTTTAGATTGCGCATGTCTTTTTACTGGTGATCCGATTTGTTTTTTTTTCTTCTATTGTGTAGAGAAAAGTTGGTCTTATTTAATTAGTATTTATGAAGGACTAATAGTTCCTTCAAAAATAAAAAAAACCGGCCAAGTGCGAGTCATACTCGCGCACGAAGGGTTCCGTACCATTATCTATAAATACGGCATAAAAATCATGTTTGTTGTATGGGAGCCCCCTTAAATATTGATTTTATTCTGTTTTTAGTATTTGTTGTTAAAGCAGCAACAGAAATACATAATCTGTGAAAATTTCAACTGTCTAGCTATCACGGTTCATGAGATACAGCCCTGTGACAGACAGACAGACGGACAGACAGACAGACAGACGGATATCGAAGTCTTAGTAATAGGGTTCCGATTTTACCCTTTGGGTACGGAAACCTAAAAAACGAATATTGTCTCTTGACTTTTATATTGGTAGAAAATTTTTCGTCGGTTTTCTTTTTAAATAGTTATTATGGTAAAAAGATTGAAATTTAATAAAGAATTCTATACACCTACTACATATAGAAATAACTTCTCAGGTTCCTTTCTTTTTTTAAACATTTATTGATCTAGGAATATTTTCGTCGATTTTCTTTTTAGTTTTCAAAACCTTACCCTGAATCCGGCCCTGTGGTAAGAAGCATCAATGCTAATGTCCCTGTATCGAGCCCTTCCTTTATCTTCAGCTCTTGATATTTAAGAGAAAGCTCAGCTTTGTCGAAGATTTATTCGATTTGACATCAATTCTGCCACTTTACAACTCTTCAATCATTCTCTTTGGCGAAAGAAAAAAGTTTGAAAATGAAATTGAATCATGACTTTTTTCGAGTACGGTACACATGCTCCCAGATCTTTGAAGTTATCCAAAGGGGGTAGTCAGAGGCACGTACAATAATTATATTAGGTAATGCCGACATTTTGCAGTAGTTAGCATTACTACTAAAAGTTTTTTAACTATTAAAAAATGCGAAGGCCTAAACAAATGAAAGGATTAAGATGAAATTTGCTGTAGATGTAGATAAAATATCAGAGTAGAACATAGGGGTACTTATAATCCGAAAAACAACCCCTAGAATATAAAAAAACTCAAAAAGGAAAATTATGTTGAGGCGCTAGTGTGCAATAAATCTGACGTCACAGTCAGTCTTTTCTGTGATTATTGAAATTTGGACAGGACTAAGTCTGTCGCGGGTCGGCTTGTAGACGAATAATGTAAATTTTTGCATTTTTAAACAATAAGTACAAAGTTGGGATTAGGAATCCCTAACTCAATATATTATTATCTCAATATATAGCTCTGATATTACTAAATTAAAAAAAAAATGATTGAAATAATTTTAGTGAGATTTTTTAATTATTTTATGGGACATAAAGAAAACATTCCTTAAATTTGATGTATTTTTAATATTATATGTAAATACCGGCCAAGTGCGAAACGGACTTGCGCACGAAGGGTTCCGTACCATTATCTATAAAAAACGGCAAACAAATCACGTTTGTTGTATAGGAGCCCCACTTAAATATTTATTTTATTCAGTTTTTTGTAGTGTTTGTTACAGCGGCAACAGAAATACATAATCTGTGGAAATTTTAACTGTCTAGCTAACACGGTTCATGAGGTACAGCCTGATAAGTACGGTTTAAAATTGTCTCAAAATGTGCTGACATTAAATGATACGTAATGAAATGTAATGAACGTAATGAAATACGTCTAATAATTAGACGTATTTATTTTCATAGTATAACGTATTTTTTTTAGATTTTATAACAAATATATATTTTTCCTACAGTCTTAGTCTAGATTAGGTCTGCTCAGCGTATATTCTGCTAAGTTTAATTTAAAATGGAAGTGAAAAAGCTGAAAATTCGATTTGTAAAAAAATACCATTAGTCTGGAGCATGCCAGGATCGTTTCTAACGGGGAAGTTACGAAATTACATTTCAAAACCCCCCACTCTGGAGGTCTACTCGCAAACGTCTACTTTTCATAGAATGTTAAATAGGTATTTTAGAATTTAAGTAATGTAAATATATGCACTGTGTGATATGCAGTATGCTGCCCCACACGCACTATGGCTTCACTGAAAATCAGCGCTGCATCAACTCTCGTTGCAGCATATAGCTGAGTGGTGACCAATTTTGTTGTCAATGTTGCCAATATGTATGTTTTTTGTTTAGTTTTAAGAGATTATGTTGACACAAAATAAATTTATTCTTTCTTTCTTTCTTACTAACCGAAAACGAAATATCGTAACAATATTCGTAGCGAAGTTACATCGTTTCGACTAGTTTGAATTGATCTGTAAGTAGCATTACGAACATCGATGATTTTCGAAAGTAATTACAAAAACTTTGATACAAATATTTTAAAATAATGGATTACGACTGTAATCTCCAAGTACGGTAGACATCTTCTCAGATCTTCAGGCACTTAGATCCTTCCTTCCTAAAGGGGTTAGTCAGAGGCACGATCAAACATTACATTTGGTATCATTAGTTAGCATTCTACACGTGACAAGCCCGTCTCTTACGAGAATACTAACTGTTTCCTCACGATGTTTTCCTTCACCGTCTATATCTTTCGAACAAAAAAACCAATGGATATCGATCCGGGATTCTAACCTTCGGATTGAAAGTCGGGGTACCTTCTAACGGTTATTGTTACGATATTTCCTTTTCGGTTTGCGAGTAGACCCCCTGACGTCATGGTTGTGACGTAATGCGTACTACCGCTTAAGCTGTGTCGGGTAAATGGGTCAATCGTTTGTACAGTACCTTTTAGATATATCCGGTTTAAATCGGGGTTAACCATAACGATGTTTAAACATTATACTCCTTACTTAAGAGCGGCGATGGGCTTGCAACCTGTCATGTATATATTAAATATAACTATTCATATAAAATAAATTAATATTGGCGGACTTTATACACAGCGCCATCAAGCTTCAAACTAATCAAAGCTTGTAATATGACAAATAACTGATAGAATATCATACTTTTGTTTGTTCTATATAATTTAATGCTAGCTACTAAAAAGTGTAGGCATGTGCCAAATATAATGTTTGGGCGTGCCTCTGACTACCCCCATCTTCAAAGGATCTAAGCGTCTGGAGATCTGAGAAGATGACTACCGTACTTAGGGATTACAGGCGTGATCCTACATATTTATTTATATATTTATTGTTAAGACCTAAATAGCCGTGTTGGCTGAGGTACCTAGACTTTAATTTCAAAGGTCGTGGGGTCAAATCCCAGCGTGCATTAGGTTCATGGTTACTTAGGGAGAAAAAAATGAAAAATCCAGCATAAAATTTAAAAAATCTTAAAAAACGGAAACATATTTATAGTAGGTATAAAATAAAATAATGGTGGGCATTTCACACAGAGCCATTTAGCCCCAATATCATTTTTGATATTGGGGCATTTTTGATAATTGTGGTCATTAATATCATGTTTGGACGTATTAAAACTATCGTGGTTGTTAATCATTTTAAATAGAAATATAATATCTGCCGTTGATCGCGGTCGCGGGCGTTGCTCATGATGAAGGGCATCTGAATTGTCTCGAAACGTCAGCAATACAAGTAAAAACGTGGTAATTAGCCGTATTTCTATTTAAAATGTTTGGACGTGCCCTAACCTCTTTAAAAATCTTCACGGGTCTCAGCGCCTGGAGATCTGAGAGGATGTCTACCGTACTCGGGGATTACGGCCGTGCTTCTATTCAATATTTTAATTGAATTTTAAAAATAATGACGGTGGAAAACTTCAAGGTTTCCGGGGTCATTTTAATGGAAATTTTGTACAAAATACCGATTAAACTTTTTGATCTACCGTTCATCGTCGGTAACGGTTGGTGTAACTGTAATATTATTTTTAGGGTTCCGTACCCAAAGGGTTAAAACGGGACCCTATTACTAAGACTTCGCTGTCCGTCTGTCTGTCACAGGGCTGTATCTCATGAACCGTGATAGCTAGACAGTTGAAACTTTCACAGATTATGTATTTCTGTGCCGCTATAACAACAAATACTAAAAACAGAATAAAATTGATATTTAAAGGGGGCTCCCATACAACAAAGGTGTATTTTTCACCGTTTTTTGTATGGAACTCTTTGTGCGCGACTCCGACTTGCACTTAGCCGGTTTTATTTATGTATGCTTATCACAGCTTGAAAAAACAGAGTAGTCTCTAGCCTTACGAACTTACTTACTTTAGGTTAAAAACGTTTGTCCTGTCACGAGAATGGAACTAGCACCTCAGCCAATCCCTCACCAGCCACAGAAGTGACAACTTGTGTTTCAAAACCACTAGAACCACTTCACTTCGAACAATGGATGATGATGAACAACACACAACCACTTCGATTTGTTGGGCATTTCTTGGTCACTTTGCACCAAGAAATGCCCAACAAATCGAAGAAAGACTGAATGAGACCATTTATCTTCTCTCACACACGTCTTTGTCAAGACCAAAGCAGATGTAATCAATACAGATTCGGTCGCTTAAGCTTTACCTACGTACGTTCTTTAAAAGCGGACGCCGTTATATACCGGCCACATAGCTCAGTTGGTAGCTTGCCTACTGCACTGTAGGTTGTGGGTTCTATTCCTACCCAAAATAAACATTTGTGCGATGAACTTAGATGATTGTTTTGTGTTTGGGTGTTAATTCTACACTACTATTAAGCCTTTATTAGTAAGCCGTGTTGGCCGAGTGGGAGGTACCTCGACTTTCAATCTGAATGTCGTGGATTCGAAAAATTCCAGGCGTGGATTGGCAGAAACTTCAATGGATTTTTCTGTTCGAAAAATATATATGCGCATCGAAACGAAGGATGACATCATGGTGAACGAAACATTGTGAGGAAACCAGTTAGTATTCTTATAAGCGGCGATGGGCTTGCAACCTGTCACGTATGGAATGCTAACTGCTGCAAAATGTGGGCATGTGCCAATTATAATGTTTGAACGTGCCTCTGACTACCACTAGACATCTTCAAAGGATCTAAGCGTCTGAAGATCTGAGAGAATGTCTACCGTACTTGGGGATTACAGTCGTGATCCTATCCTTCTTTATTAATGCGGTTATATTAACGCTCGCCGCTTTTCAGGAGCTTGGAGTAGGTCGGCTAAGATACGGGGTAATCGAAAATCGATATGTACACAAACAAGGTACCTTAGGAAGTAGGTACTATGTAGTTAAACGGTGTGGTTGACATACATTGACGAGATAGAACAGCTGGTAAACTTCTCCAAACGTTAAGTTTTGAAAAAAGACCAGGTCAAGAGTACTCTAAACCGACGAGCATGCATAAGGAATGTGATGGGAAAGAATGAAGCAAAAGTATGCCAGGATCGTAGCAAGTGGAAAGCCGTGATCTCTGCCTACCCCTGTGGGAAACAAGCGTAATTTTATGTATGTATAAATCCTAAAGTTTTTGAAGATGTTTGTGGCTTATTGACGACCAAACGACCAAACGGATTTAAATGATAGTTTATGTCCTGGAATAGCTTAGAATATTTTTTATTCAGGTACCATAAAAGCGAAGCCTGGGGTAAAAGCTAGTGATATATGATTATTTTAGTAGAACCGTGTTGGCTGAGTAAAAGGTACCTCGACTAGGGCCAAGAACTGGATAAAATTTGTATTTTTAAATTTTCATTTATAATGGACTAGCGACCCGCCCCGGCTTCGCACGGGTAGCATGTTATTATACATATAAACCTTCCTCCTGAATCACTCTATCTATTAAAAAAAACTGCATCAAAATCCGTTGTGTAGTTTTAAAGATATAAGCAAACATACATACAGACATACAGACGCGGGAAGCGGAAAGCGACTTTGCTTTATACTATGTAGTGATAAATAAAAAACTACCGAACCAATTTTAAAAATATTTTCAATGATCAAAGTTACATTATCAGCGAGTAACATAAATCATATTATATTTTATTATAAATTGCAATAATGTAACCTAAGGCATCAAAAATTTGCCTACAATCTTAATTAGTATACACGTGCGATACCTACAATTAAATTACACAAATTTTCAGTTTACATACCATTTCATTTCTGTGAGCACTAAAAAGGTTTAAGAAAAATCCCCAGAGGGTTGGTAAAGTGGAATAAAAGCCGCGAACTGAGGGTGGGATTTGGATATTATCTAGTGGGTTTGATGGACTGACAGTATAGTTAGTAGTCTGCAAAATGATTTCGACATTATCAACGACAGTGACAGTGTTCCGATAATATTCGACCAAACATAGATGTATAGCCGTGTTGGCCGAGTGGGAGATACCTCGACTTTCAATCTAAAGGTCGTGGTTTTGATCCCAGCTTGCACCAATGGATTTTTCTGTTCGAAAAAATTATATGCGCATCAAAACACGTGCTTAAAAAGGTGAAGTAAAACATCGTGAGGAAAACAGTTTCTATTCTTGTAAGCGGCGATGTGCTTTCAACCTGTCACGTATGGAATGATAACTACTGCAAAATGTGGGCATATGCCAAATATAATGTGGATGTGCCTTTCACTACCCCGACTAGACATATTCAAAGGATCTAAGCGTCTGGAGATCTTAGAGGATGTCTACCGTACTTGGGGATTACAGTCGTGATCCTATCTATCTATGTACATATACGTCTGGGATGTTAGCATGAACCACTATCGTATCGACAACGTATCGTTCAAAATTGTCACTTTTTGTATAATAATAGTTACGATACGACAGTGGTTCGTGCTCAAGCAACTGCACTGTGTAGAAAGATGTACAATGAAAATGCACACACACATTTAATTTAAATTGAATTACCTTTACGTTATTTAGCGTAATGTATAAACCGCACGTCCTCATTTACAAAACAACAGAACGCGAACAGCTTGCAAATCCGAAATAATTGCACCACACAGGCTTTCCAGGTAAATCTCTTTATCAGTTCATAAACACAACAGCTGGATAAGTACATTCAGTCAAATTCGAAAGATATATATTTATATATAATTACTAGCTGAGCCGTGCCCGCTTCGCTGTGCGTAAGACATTTCTAATACCATCGTTGACTTTTTTGTAGACGTTTTTAAGGTGTACAATACTGCACAATACAATACATTATTTTGATATATCTCGTGGGTGGCTGTAATGCTGGCTGAACGCATTTGCAATGTAAGCGCAAAAAAATGTGTTTATTTACGACATCACATTAGAAACCTCTAAAATTATCAGTGTTTCTCTACTATATTATGCATGTATTATACATATAAACCTTCCTCTTAAATCACTCTATTTATTAAAAAAAACCGCATCAAAATCCGTAGTGTTGTTTTAAAGATATAAGCAAACATACATACAGAATTCAAATTCAAATTCAAAAATCATTTATTTCAATAAAATCACAAGGATCACTTTGAAACGTCTTAGGAACTAGGTGAAGCTACGCCGATTCCACGCGACCAAGCCTAGAAGAATCAGGCAACAAACACGGCTTGGGGTCTACCTTTTTTTTTATGATCCTTTCCTTAATGCTATGTAGAGCTCCAGTGTGGTGCCAATCGAACAAGGTGAAGGCTCAAACAAGAATAATAATTAAAAGTTAAAAGTACCTACTACTCAAGTACGTAGGTACAGCAATAAAAAAAAATAACTAAAGAGCTTCAGCACAAATTCAAAAAGCAACACACGCTACACTTGATTTAGAATTAAAACTTACAGATAAAATAACTATTTGCTTAAAAATAATTAAAGTAGACAAATGTTACACAAAATGAAATTAAGTACCTAAATCAATATTTAGCTGTCGAGTGGCAGAGCGACATCAGGCCACGAGGATTTATCATTTATATAATCATCTACAGTATAATACGCTTTGTTTATAAGATTATTCTTTATATAGGCTTTAAATCTTCTAACGGGAAGTTTTGTTGCGTTTTCTGGCAGTTTATTATAAAATAGTATACAATTCCCCATAAACGACCCCTTCACTTTTTCTAATCTAAATTTGGGTATGTACAATTTGTTCTTATTTCTTGTGTTAATACTATGTACATCACTTTTTTTCTTAAAGAAAGCCATATTCTTATGAGTATACAGTAAGTTTTCATATATATATTGTGAGATTACTGTGAGAATGTTAATTTCTTTAAATTTTTGTCTCAAAGAGTCCCGGGACTTCATTTTATAAATGGCACGTACCGCCCGTTTTTGTAAAACAAAAATAACTTGAATGTCTGCTGCCTTACCCCAGAGAAGAATTCCATACGACATTACACTATGGAAGTAACTAAAATAAACTAGCCTAGCTGTGGCTTCATCGGCCAGCCGCCTAATCGTGCGGACTGCATAGGCAGCGGAACTAAGTTTACCAGCAAGTGTTACAATATGAGGTCCCCATTGTAAGTTTGCATCAATATTGAGACCTAAAAAAGTAGTCGAATTAACAAGCGTAAGAGCCTCTTCATTTATTTCAATGTTAGTCGGAGTATGCCGTACACTAGGCAAAGAGAATTTAATGCATTTTGTTTTCTTAGAATTAAGCAATAGATTGTTTACAGTGAACCAATTAAAGACAAGCGACAGTGACGCATTTATGTCATCGAAGTTAACTTTAGATCTATCGACTTTAAAAATAAGCGACGTATCATCAGCAAATAGGACTATGTCACAAATGTCTTTTACATAGAATGGGAGGTCATTAATGTAAACTAAGAATAAAAATGGACCTAAAATCGAGCCCTGTGGAACTCCCATTTCAATAAATGACCCAGAAGATCGTTCGCCACCGATATCAACTTTCTGGACTCTATTGGACAAGTAAGATTGTAAGAGGTGAATTGCCTGGTTATGGATGCCATAGTGTTGTAACTTTGCGATTAGAGTTGCGTGACTCACGCAGTCAAACGCTTTCGACAAATCGCAAAACACACCGATCGCATCTTGCGATTTCTCAAAGGCCTCATATATGTGCTTTAAGAGCAAAGTACCGGCATCGGTTGTTGATCGACCCTTTGTAAATCCAAATTGATGACAATGAAGTAGCCCATTAAGATTGAAGTGAGATAATAACTGAGTAAGAATAACTTTTTCAAAAATTTTACTTAGAGCAGGCAATACTGATATTGGTCTATAATTAGAGGGATCTTTCTCGTTTTCCGACTTGTACAAGGGAATGAGTTTACTATGCTTCATGAGATCAGGAAAAATTCCCTCGTCAACACACCTATTAAAAACGTGGGCTAAACATGGAGCAATATCAATGATAATAGTACCTAATACCTTTGTAGATATACCCCATAGATCTTCAGTATTTTTGATATTCAGAGATCTAAAAGTTTTCACAATATTATCAGCATTAATGTATCTAAAGCTGAACTCATTTTCACATTTGGCAACACTAGATTCTAAGAGAACGGACGCCGCAGAAGCTGAGGAGTTTAGTGACTGGGTAACAATTCTAGGTATACTAGAGAAAAAACTATCAAATGCATCCGCCACTTCTTTTCTTTTAGTTAATAGCTTATCATTAATATTTAAATTTATCTGTTTATTACGGGGTTTAGATTTCCCCGTTTCATTATTAATTAGCTTCCAAGTTGCTTTAATTTTATTAGAGGACTTTTCAATTTTATATCTTAAATACAATGATTTAGCCGCACGACACACTTCTTTGAAAATTTTGGAATAATTCTTAACATGAAGTATAAAGGTAGGGTCGTGCAGCCGTGACTCCCTAGTTGCATAAAGTTCGTATAATTTATTTCTACTTCTATAAATACCAGGTGTAGCCCAGTCAGTAAACCCGACCTTACATCTAGTTTTGCTCGTTTGTAACTTAAAAATTTCACTGTGCTCTCTAGTTATTAAATTAGACAAATTGGTAAACTGGTCATTTGGGTCATCTATGCATGGTATAAGAGGCATTTTGAGTTCAATATTACCCTGAAACTTTCTAATACGACAATCAGTGATGGGACGGTAAGTGAACTCCTCAGGTTTATTTAATAAATTACAAGAAAATAAGAAAATACATACAGACATACATACATATTACATACAGACGCGGGAAGCGGAAAGCGACTTTGCTTTATACTATGTAGTGATAACGCTCACTTTAAAAAGTTTAAACTGCCATTTCCAAAATATTCATCTTGTCTAAGCATATAACAAATGTGTAAAGTGATGCTTGAAATTTTTGTTTTTTTGTATGGGCTGAGTTTACCCGGATAAGACGGAAAAATACCGCATTATCTTGAAAACCATAAAACTTGAAAAGAAACTGTCTTTCATTTATGTAGCTAGTATGATTATCTAACAAATTATATCAAAATGAACTGTTTAGCTATTCATAGTTTTGAGTAAAAACGAAATTAGTGTTTTGGAAGAGCCAATTTTGGAAACTAAATCTATCGAGAAAAGTTTCGCCAATCATGTTTCTGTCTATAATTTATCTAGATTAAATCCCTATGTTATCTTTGTCATAAAAAACAAAACTGTATGTTTTGCTGTTATTGAGAAAAAACGATTCTGGACTCATAAAAAAAAATATTACTCGTCTTAAATTGGTTTTTATTTTTTAACTTAATGTTTTTAGATACAGATCATCAGGTACCTATATCAATGTACGCATTGTGAATATTGTCATTAAGTTTCCTACACCATGCGCAATGTGGCGCCACTGCGCTGTAGCAGCATATAGCTGAGTTTTGACTAATGTTGCTGTCAAAATGTTATTATGTCAGCTTTATGAGATGATGTTGACACAACATAAACGTTTTTAGTCTATCTTTTTCTAATGTTTTAAAATGCTTTGGACTACCTCAACCGAGGATGGAACCTAGTTAAAATAATGATACCAGCGGCCTTATAATAGCCAAGACACGTTGTACAACTTGACAATACCATTTGCGTTGTTTAAGTTATTCCGATCACGTGCTGTACTGTTAACAAGGCCTTGTGGTGAAACGGGCCCAGTCTTGGTCTCTTTACGCTGTCAGTAAATGGTCGGGTGACCGGGGAGAAAGGGATTTTGATACACTTTCTGTTCAATCCTTTTTTGCTATTTAAAAAACTAATATACGATCACGACTGTAATCTTATATTATTTTGGTAGACATCCTCTCAGATCTTAGACTTATAATTGAATATGCCCTAAAGGGAGATCGGAGGCACGTCCGAACAAAAAACAATAGATAAATAATACTGTCTAGAAAACACAAAACAGTAGCACTAAACTAAGCAAAGCTTGTGTAATGGAAAACTAAATTTTTTGTAAATTCTCATAATAATAACATCTAGAGACACAACAAACATCTACGTTTATCACACAATGTTATGTCCTGAGTGGGAATCGAACCTACAACCTACAACGCAGAAGGCAGAGCTACCAACTGAGCTGTACAATTAACTTGTTGTTGTATCAGCTGTTTTAATTAAACTGTATTTGTTTACTCGATTAACATTTTAAATCTGTATTGGGATTTAAATTATTCAGGTTTAAGCTAATTAGGTAATGAATCTGAAATTTCAGTGGTCGGCAACCATCCAATGAGATGAAGTGGAAAGTCGTGGTCTCTGCCTACCCCTCAAAACAAGCTGGGTTTTATGTATAACTAGCAGCCCATCCCGGCTTTGGGTGTACTAACAGTGATTATAGAATGTTTGATGCCTTGCAAAACTAAATATTGCTTTTGATAGATGAAATATTTTTTTTACTAATATTTTTGATGCGAAGGTAACTATGTGTCTATCTGTGACGTTATCACGCCTAAACCGCTGAGCCGATTGTGATGAAATTTCACGTAGACATATTTTAATGTCTTGGGACGGACATGGGCTACTACTTCCCCAAAATTTTCTATTGTTTTTAGGAATTTCAATGTTAATGTGATAAGTAAAATTTTTTGACATTTTGTATGGGCTGAGTCTACCCGGATAAGACGGAAAAGTGATAAAACTGCATTATCTCGAAAACCATCAAATTTAAAAAGAAACTGTCTGTAATTTATTTAGCTAGTATGATTATCTAACGAATTATATAAAAATTAACTGTTTAGCTATTCATAGTTTTGATTAAAAACGAAACTAGTGTTTTTGAAGAGCCAACTTTGGAAAATAAATCTATCGAGAAAAGTTTCACCAATCGTGTTTCTGTCTGTAATTTATCTAAATTATATCCTTAAGTTATCTTTGTCATAAAAAACAAAACTGTATGTTTTACGGTTATTGAGAAAAAACGATTCTGCATTCATCAAACACATTAATTACTCGCCTTAATGTCAAAAAACGATTTACTTTACAAAATAACAAGCGGACGAAGTCGCGGTTTACAAATAAAAATACAAATATTTTTTATTTCTCCCTCAAACAAACCAGTGTGGTGAAAGGTTCCGTGTACAAAGAATCATGACCAAAACAATGCTATGAGTACAAGTGGGTCAAACTTTAAACAAAGCCGCGGGTCATACTTTGTTTAAAGGCAAGCTTCAGGTTCAAACTCATGTTTGTGGTTTGCGAAAAGTTAAACTTTTACGTTGTAGCGGTAATGTAAGTTGACAATTGTGACAACTGAGCCCCACAGATCAGTTGATAGTCTCTCTCTGCCTTCTTCGCTGTAGGTTGTGGGTTCGATTCCCACTAATATTTTTGTGATGAATATAGATGTTTGTTCTGTGTCTGGGTGTTATAAAGTATCATACCTATATATATTTACAAATAAAAAAACGGTCAAGGGCGAGTGGGACTCGCGCATGAAGGGTTCTGTACCATTATCTATAAAAAAAGCAAAAAATCACTTTTTTTATACTTAAATATTTATTTTATTCTGTTATTAGTATGTTATAGCGGCAATAGAAATACATCATCTGCGCAAATTTCAACTGTCTAGCTATCACGGTTCATGAGATACAGCCTTGTGACAATCAGACAGACGGACAGCGGAGTCTTAGTAATAGGATCCCATTTTTACCCTTTGGGTACGGGACCCTAATTAAATGACTGTTTGAATGACATAATCTCCATAATCCTTCTAAAAAAATGCATTTTTTTTTAATGAAAAACCGCATTCCGCTCACAAAACCACAAAGGTTGCACTCGTTCATTCTAAGGTACATAACTATGTGCAGTACTGAATCACTCAATGCACTATAATTCGACCTTATAAAACTACGAAAGCCCAACGTTGTATTAAATAAAACAGCAAAAGTCGAACTAATATCTCCATCGAATCGACATATGCTGCGTCCGGTTTTGACGTTTGGAAACTTATTACTGTACCCTTGGCACCGGTTAATAACGTTTTCTAGCGTGTTTCATAACTCATTTCCTCTAAAGAAAATATTATCTACATATCACTACATAGTATAAAGCAAAGTTGCTTTCCGCTTCCCGCGTCTGTATGTATGTATGTTTGCTTATATCTTTAAAACTACACAACGGATTTAGATGCGGTTTTTTTTAATAGATAGAGTGATTCAGGAGGAAGGTTTATATGTATAATAACATGCTACCCGTGCGAAGCCGGGGCGGGTCGCTAGTTATAACATAATAGGAACATGACTGTAATCCAGTACGGTCCGGTACGACAATAACAAACACAACAAAAAAAGAATTATCCTTTTTGGTGCAGTCGTTCCGAAGTTATGCGCGCACAAACATTCGGCGTTTCATTTTTATTTTTAGGGACTACGTTTTCAAAACAAAAAAAATAAACCGACGAAAATGTTTGACCGATCGTAAAGCCAACAAACGATATATGTTTTTTAAGTCCTATATAAATACGATATTGAATTGGATCAACTTTGGACTATATTCTCTACACAATAGAAAAAAATGTGTATTTTATTCTAATATGTTGTTATAGCGGCAACATAAATACATCATATGTGAAAATTTCAACTGTATAGCTATCACGGTTTATGAGATATAGCCTTGTAACAGACAGACATATAGACAGCGAAGTCTTAGTAATATGGTCTCGTTTTTACCCTTTAGGTACGAAACCCTAAAAACATTTAAATCGGATCATACATATAAAAATATGTACACGTTGTAATATAAACCTTCTTTTTACGTCGATTGAAATTATATAAGCACAATGACACATGCTCAAAACATAGACGGAAAACTAATGAAGAAATCCTCATCTCAAACATTTCTAAGAAGTTCAAGACAGAACACGTTTCGATATTAATCTTGTTAGCGAAGAAATTGAAAAATAAAACCTGTGGCCTGAGCAGGAACCTCTATATACATCATCATCATCATCTTCCTGTCCTTATCCCACTTAAGTGGGGTCGGCACAACATGTGTACTTCTTCCATTTCCCTCTATCAGCCGTCATCTCATCACTCACTCCTTTCTTACCCATGTCATCTTTCACACAGTCCATCCATCTTTTCTTTAGCCTACCTCTATGTCTATATCCATCCACATCAATTCCTACTCTTCTTCTCGTTACATGACTTTCTTCCTTCCTCATAACATGCCCATACCACGCTAACCTATTGCTATATCGACAACGTATAGTTCAAATGCCAAAACTGTCACTTTTTGTATAGTAAAAGTGTCAGTTTTGGCATTTGGACGATACGTTGTCGTTACATAGTGGTTCATGCTGACCCTGTTCTGAAAAATATGGTAGTACAATCCTACTCCATACGAGCGACTTTAAAATATATTTTTTGTTGGTTTTTTGGGTTCCGTACCCAATGAGTAAAAACTGGACCTTATTACTAACCTTAAGACTCCGCTGTCCGTCTGACAGTTGAAATTTTCACTAATGTATTTCTGTGCCGCTATAACAACAAATACTAAAAACAGAATAAAAATAAATATTTAAGTGGGGCTCCCATACAACAAACGTGATTTTATTGCGGTTTTTTATAGATAATGGTACGGAACACTTGGTGCGCGAGTCTGACTCGCACTTGTAATTTTTACAAATTTTCAAATTTATTTATTTTAAAAATAAAATGGTCCGGAGGGCGACGGCATATTATTCATACAAAACCGTAGGATAAAGCTTATATTTGACATTTCATTTCGTACATTCAGCAAAAACATAAAAAATTGACGCGAATTTTACAAAACAAATATTTTTTCCATTTTGCAATGTACAATGTACATTTTTTATTCTGTTTGTAGTGTAAAGTTTTAATTGGGGGGATATATCACAGAATAGTAGAAAACCCCACGACTTCGATCACGTGAATTTATTTTCAAACAGACTTCTACCCGCTGCACCCCTTTTGGGGTTGAATTTCGGGAACGGAAACGGTACGGTAGAGTAACGCAAGAGTTAAGTATTTAGATAGGATATACTATACCAAAATTTCTGTAATAAATGTATATTATAAAATAATACTAACATTTGACTTCTTAATCCTACTTTCTACTAATATTATAAATGCGAAAGTTTGTGAATGAGTGGGGGTGTGTGTGTGTGTGCGTGTGTGTTTTTTAATCCGTTCAGTAATTACGCAAAAACTACTGAACAACTTTACAATAATATAGCTTATACATCAGAATAACACATAGGCTACTTTTTATCCAGGTACCACCCGTGCGAAGCCGGAGCAAGCAGGTAGTAATTATAAATCCAAAAAAGTTTGTGAGGATGTTTGTATGTTTGTGGCTCAATAACGCCCAAACGACTGAACGGATTTAGGTGAAACTTGGAACATATCTAGCATAATGTCATGAGCACAAACCACTATCGTATCGTTCAAAAGTCAAAACTGACACTTGTATAGTAAAAGTGTCAGTATTGGTATTTGGACGATACGTTGTCGATACAATACTGTTTCATGCAACCCTCCAGGAATATAATATAGGCTACTTTTTATACACGTGAAGCCGCTAGCAAAAACTAGTAATAAACCCATAACAAGAATCTTCTAATAAAACTATCACATTCCAAAAAGCCATAGAGTAAATAGGTGGGGTGGGTTGTATGAGAATGAATTCTAAGGTGTATTTCCACGAGGGACGAATAAAAACACAAAAAAAGTTATGATAATGTTCACCAATGTTAATTAGAAATAGCTTTACATTTAATAACAGTATTAAAAAATTCAAAAAATGAAAGACAAAAAAAATTATAAACGTTACAGTGAGTTCAGTTTGATACGAAGTTCGCCGAGTTAGCTTGGATAAACTACAAAATACCCCGTAAAAAATATAAAATTAATTATAATTTTGTCAACCATAATAAGCTGTCATGTCAGGCAACCAGATTATTTAACAGAAAGGCCTACGTACCTATTTTACCTAATAAATGGTGGCGATTCTGTTGTGTCCACGCTTAAGTTAAAATTTCTAAAAACTATCGATCTTATTTATTTTAAGTTAAAGTTTAAAATAGCGTAACCTTAAAGTGACAGTTCTAAAACTTAGAATAGTTTTCAATAAATTTACGACTTTCGTAATCGATTTAGAAACGTCAAGCTAAATTTAATCGACATGTAAATTGGTGTTGACTAAGATGACACTTGATTGTGTCAAATATGCGAAATAAAATAGAGAAACGGCTAAAATATCCCAAGTTTTAGGACTATCATTTTGATGTGACTCTAATTTAGACTTTAATGTAAAAGGAATAAGATCGATCGTTTTTTTTTACGAAATTTTAGGTTTAGCTTGGACACAACAGAATCGCCACCATTGTCTATTTTAATAGTTTTTTTATTTTTCATTAATAAATGTTTTTTTTTGCGTTACTATGGTTCTTAAATATTGTGAATTGACTCGTTATAAGGCCCCATTTAACCTCCTTTCGGCTTTACGGGTAGTTTTATAACTCCCTGTATAATAGTAGTAGATAATACATAATATATTTTTTCTTTCTTTTCTTTCTCTTTCTTTTAATACCGTCGCTAGTGGAAATACGCTCTTAGAAATATGTATTCTGAAACCGGCTCACGATATAATGGAATACCATAACTGAAGGTGATTCCCATAAATAATTTGAAGTCCGCGACCCAAAGGGAAAACTATTCGGGTTAAACAGGGAAAGTTGAGCGGAAGGGTGGTCCAAGCACGCTGTCCACTAGAGCGGCGCGTGTAATAACTAGAAATAAGTTATGACGACATAAAGTAAGTTTTATGTACAAAAATGTTTTTATTAAAACAAAAAATTAAATTACGTCCGTAATCACCAAGTACGGTAGACATTATTACAACACCGGGAAATTACTCACGTAAATGATAAATTGTCAATGAGGACACCGACAATGTTTCGATTCATCTAGAGAATCTTCTTCAGGGTGAGTGGACCATAACGCGCGACGGCAATGCGAGCAGGGTAGCGAGCGGTAAGTTTTGAAAGTGAAACGGTAGACATTCTCTCAGATCTCAAGGCGCTTAGATCCTTTGAAGATATCTAGAGGGGGTCTATATTTGGGGGGATTATATTTGGCACATGCTCACATTTTTCAGTAGTTAGCATTCCATACGTGACAAGTTGCAAGCTCATCGCCATCGCCGCTTATAAGAATACTACCTGGTTTCCTCACGATGTTTTCCTTAACCGTTTCGAGCACGTGTTTGGTGTTTTTTTAAAACAGGCTTTTATAAAAGCCTTCAAACCTTCGAGCTTCATCATCAGATGTCTACCGTACATACTTGGAGATTAAAATCATGAAATCGTTTTATATCCAGATACCACACGAAAATCTAGTAATATAATTGTGAGTGTTATTGGTCTGGGTCTTGCTATATGAAAATGAATCAAAGAAAATCTTCGTAAGTAAGAATATTTTTGTAGGTTATCTCCACAAAGTAGAGTGGCGGCGTGGTTTAGTCGACGGTACGCCTAACCAGTGAAAGTTACATAACGGACTGCAAATTTACTTGAGGTTGGCTCAGAATTCGGAAATCTTTAGGACTTGCCAACTTTAAGGATTGTCTTCGATACCACAAAATGTAGCGTTTGCGGAATTTAAACTGTTTGAAGAGGAGTTTTGAATGCCTATTTATTCTGAGCTGTTTATACAATGAGTGGTGGTCAGATTTTGATGGTTTTTTTTCTATTGTGTAGAGATTAGTCCCATTTTCTTTTCATTCAAATTATATTCATGCAAAAAAAAAAGACTTGTGCACGAAGTGTTCCGTACCATTTACTACAAAGAAAGGCAAAAAAATCACGTTTGTTGTATGCCCCACTTAAATATTTATTTTATTCTGTTTATAGTATTTGTTGTTATAGCGGCAACAGAAATACATCATCTGGGAAAATTGCTATCACGGTTCATGAGATACTGCCTTATGTCAAACAGACGGACGGATGGACAGCGGAGTCTTAGTACTACTACTAAGACTCCGCTGTCCATCCGTCGTCGATTCCGTTTTTAGCCTTTGGGTACGGAACCCTAAACCCCTTGACTTTTTGATTGGTCGAAATATTCTCGTCGGTTTTCTTTTTAGTTTTTTAAACGTATTATATATTTTGGAATTTTATTGAAAATAATCTTTTCGTTACTTCAACAATAAAAATCATCTGTTAATATTTAAACCAGAATTAAACCAACAATCTGACGTAACCCCTGACATGACAACATCAAAACAATGTCACAACATCAAAAATCGCGCGCGACATAACATGCTTTTACGCGCTCAACATATTGAAATACTTTGTTAATTGCACGCGATATTGGTCCTTATTAGCATTTGGATTATATAAGCTGTTGCGTTTATTATATTTTAATATGATCATAATAATATTATGTTATGCAGTAGAAATGAGAGCCATAAGAAGTATGTGTGGGATAACTTTGAAAAATAGCGTGATAAGAGAACGTTGTGGAGTGAAAGAAGACGTAGTGATGAGGATTGAGAAAGGGATGCTTAGATGGTTTGGGCATGTTGAGAGAATGAATGAAGAAAGATTGACAAAACAGGTATATAAGGCGAGTGTGAAAGAGGAGAGTTGGAAGAGGAAGAGCTCGGCGTATTTTCCTGGACCAAATTGGTAACGTTTTGAAAAAAGGCCAGGTCAAGAGTACTCTAAACCGACGAGCATGCATGAGGAATGTGATGAGAGTGAATGAAGCTAAAGAAGTATGTCAGGATCGTAGCAAGTGGAAAGCCGTGATCTCTGCCTACCCCTCTGGGAAACAAGCGTGATTTTATGTATGTATGTATGTAATATTATGTTTATAAGTTTTTTTATTACCCACTACTTAGTGTTATATGAACAGCCAGAGTAATCGTACCCTCACGTGAGTTTGTCACGTGATAGGTTGCAGATATATCATCACCTTTGTACCACCAATACGTCACTTTTAGAAGTAATAACTGTTAAATTCCAATGACAATATTTAGCATCCTTATGTAACTTCGGTGTTGAAGTAGGGCAACCACGAACATGATGGAGTCAGGTGCTGTTCAAGAGACACTCACAATGGAACTTCTTAGTAAATATTTCGATTGAGTAAAAACTTTGCATACTTGTCAAGTTCCAATGACAAGTGCTCGATGGTTTAAATGATTTTACAAAAGCCAGTCATTGAAAAATATTTTTTATCGTAACCTCATAATGACAGTTTGACGAATTTTTAGTCAGTTTGTGACAACTGAATTTCCAATGTTGTTGTTAATTATGTGACAGGTGACAGCGCGCTAGTCTGATCTCTAACTTGAAGGATTTTACAAAAGCTTGATTTGAAAAATATTTTGCATCCGAAAACTTATTTTATTTAATTAAAATATATATATTTATGCGTGTTACAAGCACCCTAAACTTTGTCAAATTTCCAATAACAGACTGACAGAGTAATCTTTCATGGTACCTTCACAGGTACGTAACCCTAAAACAAAAACATATTTGCATCAAAAAACGCCAACCAATAACTTTGTAATAACATAGCTACACAAAATATATACATATGTATATAATATATATATGGCGATTCTGTTGTGTTCAAGCTAAATTTAAGATTTCATAAAAAACTAACGCTCTTATTCTTTTTAAGTTAAAGTCTAAATTAGCGTAATGATGTTACGCTAAAGAATTTAGTCAACACCTATTAAAAAGTGTGAAAAAGGAAAAAGTGATTGAGTGAGTGAAAACCGCATTATCTTTAAAACAATTAAAATACATTTACATTTAAAGTTTAAAAGAAACTGTCTTTTATTTATATAGCTAGTATGATTCTTAGTCTATAATTTATCTAGATTAAATCCAGTTATCTTTGTCGTAAAAAACAAAACAATGTTTGCGGTTATTGAGAAAAAATGATTCTGCATTCATCAAAAAATGTATTACTTTTTTAACCCTGAGTTTATAAACTTTCGTTTTGAGATTATGCTAATTTAGATCTTAACTTAAAAACAATAAAAACGATCGTATTTTTACGAAGTTTTAGCTTTAGACGGACACAACAGAATTGCTGCCATTATCGTATGAATAACTCGACATTTTGCCTCAGAACTCGAAGTCACGTTCGTCCCGAACTAACTTTCCAACTTTGTCATATCAATCATTCAGAGGTTACGTCGTAACGTTTACGATGTTTGAGACACGACGATCATCCACTCAGCCAGCTCGGTTAGATAATCTCTTTATCTTTTTAGATAATTTAGATTAGCGTAACATCAAAATAATAAAATAAAATAAATAAATAGGGTGACGACTTTAACTCCCAAGTAGACATCCTCTCAGATCTTCAGGCGCTCAGATCTTTTGAAGATGTCTAGTGGGGCTAGTCAGAGTTGTAGTATTAGTAGTATAGTAGATTGTTTTTAGGAATTTTAGGTTTAGCGTGGACATAACAGTATCGCTACTAATAATGTCAGAAATATCTATGATCCGATTTGGATGTGTTTTTTTTTCTATTATATATATATTAATTTCTAGTTGGGACTATTCCTTTAAATTAAGTTGTTTTAACCCCACAGATATCTAAACTGTCACCTGTAATGTTTTTAACGTGCCTCTGACTACCTTTTTAACTAACTTCGGTGAACAGAGCGCAAATTTCGCGTCATTGTTCATCAATCAAGTCTTTCTTTCTACAGGTAAACCATAAAATAAATATAAGTGAATATTAAGCTTGGTTTTCTGGTCACGTTCCTATATTGGACTCGACTAGTCAAAATTTACTGTTAAATTATACAATTTGTTGTAATTTATTATTCATAATACATTTTGTTGTATTAGGTACTAGATAATATATTATTATTCGTTTTGAAAAAACTAGGTAAAAAGGAATAATAGTGTGTTGGGCTATTAAAATACTTAATATAATACTTTTATCAGAATAATAAGTTATCTGTTGAAAAATATTTTTCAATGACAAGCTTTTGTAAAATCATTCAAACCACAGAGCACCAGCGAGTTATCACCTGTCACATCATATAACATTGTCATCGGAACTTGACAAGAATGCAAAGTTTTTATTCAATCGAAGTATTTACTAAGGAGTTCCATTGTGATAGACTGTTAAACAGCTCCATACTGCATCATCAGATCAGCTCGCAGTCACCGAAGTTGCATAAGTATGCTGAATTTCAGCTCAATCAACAATGACAATGGTAATGGAGAGAACTGCTTAGTAAATAGTTCGATTGAATTAAAATTTTGCATACCTGTCAAGTTCCGATGACAAGAAAAAATCGTGTCTTATGTGGATGACAAAAGTATGTGACTGACAGGTGACAGCGCATGTTTTGAATGTTTTTAGAAAAGCTTGTTTTCAAAAAATATTTTACTGAAGACGATTATTCTAGTAGGATCTTTTTCAGATTGATCTATGAAAATGTCTACACTCTGTGTAGACAGACAAACTTTGTCTTTTACAAATAGTCGTGTAGTTAATATTCAGTGGTTCTTTCAGCCATTCCGAGTGGCTATTTCATGCATATTTCATAAGCCATAATTTTCGAAAGTGTTTTTTAGGGTTCCGTACCCAAAGGGTAAAAACGGAACCCTATTACTAAGACTTCGCTGTCCGTCTGTCTGTCCGTCTGTCTGTCCGTCTGTCTGTCCGTCTGTCTGTCCGTCTGTCTGTCACAGGGCTGTATCTCATGAACCGTGATAGCTAGACAGTTGAAATATTCACAGATTATGTATTTCTATTGCTGCTCGAACAACAAATACTAAAAACAGAATAAAATAAATATTTAAGGGGGGCTCCCATACAACAAACTTGATTTTTGCATTCCATTGCATTCCAGCGCCATCTAGTTTCATGTGATGTTACTACGTTAATATAAGTACTTTTCGCGATCTCATGCGACCGCTCGGGGTTTGAGAGGTAAGATGAAAGAGGTTTGCAATTCCGCTGGCAGGTGGCGCTATTTTACCACTATCGGTAAAGTTAGTCGGTAAATAGATGGTACTTCACATGATCGAATAAAAAGTTTGAAATTGAATTATTGAATTCATGTAGTTAGGTAAATAGGTACCTAGGTAGATATTATTAATTTCAAATTAATTTCGAGTTTGAATCCTGGCCGTGCATCAATGGATATTTCTGTTCGAAAAATGTACATGCGTGTTACACGTGTTTATAACGGTGAAGGAAAATATTTAAGTGGGACTCCCGTACAACAAACGTGATTTTTTTGCCGTTTTGATAATAGTACGGAACCCTTCGTGCGCGAGTCCGACTCGCACTTGGCCGGTTTTTTTCGTTTCTGTATAGTTACAGCTTTGTTCGTTCGTTAGTACTTCCAAATGGATACAGCATAATAATAATTGGTAGTAGACATTCTGCCTTCTGCGCTGTAGGCTGTAGGTTCGATCTCCACCCATGACAAATATTTGTGTGATGAAAATAAATGTTTGTTGTGTTTTAATGTATCTTTTGTATGTATTTACAAAAAATAGTATATAAGTATTCTATCAGTTATCCAGTTTCCATAGTACAAGATATACTTCGTTTAGGCTAGACGGCGCTGTGTGAAATTTCCACTAATATTTATTTATTTTATTTAGTACCTACTTGTTATAGTACCTTGTAGTAGTACTTATATAGTACCGACAGCTTTTCAACCGACGAAATAAGGAGGACCGATCTTACCTGGTGATCTGATTTAGATGTTTTTAGGGTTCCGTACCCAAAGGGTAAAAACGGTACCCTATTACTAAGACTTTGCTGTCCGTCTGTCTGTCTGTCTGTCCGTCTGTGGGGCTCCCATACAACAAACGTGTTTTTTTGACATTTTTATAGATAATGGTACGGAACCCGAGTCCGACTCGCACTTGGCCGGTTTTTTTATCTATTGCTAGCTGTACCCTGCGCGCGTTGCTACGCCATCAACTCAAAGTCCTTCGTGGGCTCATGCACAACAACTTTGCTAAAGATCATCAAATGCTATTTTATAAAGGACATACAGACAAACATTCATTTTTATATAAATAGATATACATACGCGAACATTATTAGGATTTAGCTGTTCTAGATCAGCTACACCACATGACCTAGCTATAATCATATCACCTGCAACATAATTAGCCTTTTTTCGTATGCGGTTTGTCCGTGGAATTTTAACACGTTTCTTTTAAAACGCTAATGCAAAATATTAGCATAATTGTCTTTTGTTCACATGAATGTTGTTTCATTGTTCAATTTTGACTTCACACGACTAATGAGCTTTCTTTGTGTAATATTTTTAACCGACAAAAATGAGGGTTCTTATACGGCGCGTAATTTTTTCTGGTACTTTTTCTCTAAGTTAGTAATTTTTCTGGTACTTTTTCTTTAGGTTTAAGACGAGTATAAATGTTTTTTTATGAATGCAGAATCGTTTTTTCTCAATAACCGCAAAACATACAGTTTTGTTTTTTCAGACAGAAACACGATTGGTAAAACTTTTCTCGACAGATTTATTTTCCAAAGTTGGCTCTTCAAAAACACTAGTTTCGTTTTTAATCAAAACTGTGAATAGCTAAACAGTTAATTTTTATATAATTCGTTAGATAATCATACTACCTAAGTAAATTATAGACAGTTTCTTTTTAAGTTTGATGGTTTTCAAGATAATGCAGTTTTATCACTTTTTCCGTCTTATCCGGGTAGACTCAGCCCATATAGTGTTTTTTAAATGTGTATAATGAGCTAGCGTTTTTTATAATTGACAGTAGTCTATACTAATATCATAAAGAGGAAAGATTTGATTGTTTGTTTGTTTGCATCGAATAGGCTCCGACACTACGTGCTTATTCACGTTGACTCGCGGGCGCGGTGGCGGGCGCGGTCACGAAATATCAAACATATCGCTAGTTAGCTCGCGACTTAGACCGCACGTGCGTTTTGAACGTGAACACTTGGAAATCACGTCATATGTTTGATATTTCGTGACCGCGCCCGCCACCGCGCCCGCGAGTCAACGTGAATAAGCACTACTGGACCGATATGAGAAAATATTAACCATTAGAATCGTACATTATACTTCGGGTCTCGTCCGAAGACCATTTTTACTTGCAGCATTACGAGTTATGGTGCTATCTCCATCACACTTTAGATCCAAATTGCTAAAATACAATAACACTTCATCTCCTGTCTCACTCGTGCGCCCGCACAGGCTTCGGCTCCGGTCGGCTCAGATCGTGCCTGCAACTGGTCATTACTTGTTTTTGTGTTATCGAAGTCACACAAAAATTAATATTTTCTTCGTTAATTTGTTTTTTTTTAGCAACATAGTACAATGGGAAAGCGAAAACGCTCGCTAAATGAAAGTGATTATCGAAATATAAGAAAAAAAGTGAAAAAACTTGAGCGTAAACTCAAAAAATACAGATCGAGTAGTCCATCTTCTTCGGATACGGACCCTACTCATGAAGGTTCCTCATATCACGCCAATTATAGTGATGGTTGTAATGAGGAGTACCGGAACGACCAAGGTATGGTACATAATCTAACTTCTTCGCGGTCATATTCCATCCTACCCACATTTTAAAAATATCTGATAAAATTCAGGTATTGTGTTAGATGAATGTCTTTTTCCACGTAAATCGTGTCGAATGTAACGAAATATCTATCGATATAACCATCTGGTATACCCTCGCATGTATATCATGTCGAGAGTACGTATTATTTTCTCCACGTATATCGTGTTGAGTGTATCCCTTGATACAAAATAATCGTTCCTTCCAGATAACTCCGCGTATAACGCGTAGAGTGTAAATAAATATCTATCTATATAACCTCGCGTGTTTACCATGTCGAGTGTACGGATTATTTTCTTCACGTATATCGTGTTGAGCGTATCTGTCGATACAAAATAATCGTACTGCGAATAATCTATCCATGAACTTCGCGTTGATGATATCATCGCAACCAAATTCTCGGCATCACGTCAGTGGGTATCTAGGTACCTACTATATTTTTAAATCCTTACAGATGAAGATGTACCTCTCGAAGAAAGCGAGCTAGTAGAAACTGATGTACCAGTATTAGAACCTTTAATATCGTCAGAAACTACTCAGGAACTATCGCACAATCAAGAAAAAGTAGAAGAAATTCTTGATCCAGAAATCTTAATGATATTAGGTGAAGATCCTTCAGCACAGAAAGAACATGGAAATAACTTGCATAAAGACATTGCGGCCCGGTGGTCTAACATTTTGACAAATGGCTTGTCCAAAGAGGTTAAGTTGGATCTTTTGAAACAGTACTTGCCGGCTGAAAACTGTGCTAATATGAAGGCACCCAAGCTCAATTTAGAGATCGAAGCGGCATTATCACCTTTAAATGTCAAGAAGGACATCTTTAGTCAGAGTAAACAAACGCAGTTATCTAGCTGTCTATCAGCGATTGGAATTGCACTTAATTGGGCCTTGACATCGCCCAAGGACGCGTTACCCCATGCTCAATCAATCATAAAACCTTTGAGTGACGCTGGAAGACTACTCTGTGACAGTCATTACAGAGAGTCGCAATCAAGACGCTACGCGATTATAAACAGTCTTAACAAGAAGACTCAAGACTCTGTTAAAAATACGAAACTCGATGAGACCTTATTCGGCGCTAACCTTTCGGAACATCTAAAGTCGTCAAAAGCTATTTCTCAATCGGGCGCGGAGATGAAATATAGCGCAGCACAGCGCGCTCCGTTCAAACCGCCACCTCCCACCAGAAAAAATCAGCGGGGTGCTTTAAACTCGAGGGGGATGCCGCGACCAGCAGCCGGCGAGCCGCGTCAGAACCCCAGTTCACGGAGGCCGGCAGCAGCACCGCGGGACCAGCACCGAGACTCCTATCGCCGGAACTACTCAGCGCGCCAGAGGACCACGAAGCGTTAACTTCATCATCTCAGGTACCCATTGCAGGTAGACTACAATTTTTCTATGACCAATGGTGCAATTTAACTGATGATCCTATAATATTGTCCTGGGTTCGAGGATACAGCATACCGTTTATAAGCGAACCCCTACAAATGACTCTTCCTCAAAATTCGGGTAAATCAATATCCGAAACTAAAATAATCGACGATTGTGTTGAAACGTTGTTACAGTCTGATTTTATATCTATCTGTGAACCTTGTGAAGGACAATTCTTGTCATCTATTTTTACAGTGCCAAAATCGAATGGCAAACATCGCTTCATTTTGAACCTTAAAAACTTAAATAAGTTTATTCGACCTGAGCACTTCAAAATGGAAGATTTTAGAACAGCGCTAAAACTATTAAGCCCCAATTATTTTATGGCAACGATAGATCTAAAAGACGCCTATTTCTTGGTTTCTATCAATAAACACCATAGAAAAATGCTCCGTTTTGAATGGAAATCACAGCTTTATGAATTTAATGTTCTATGTTTCGGAATATGTACTGCTCCTTTTGTGTTCACAAAATTGATGAAACCTGTACTAAAATATTTACGCTCGCAGGGTCTTATTTCAGTCAATTACTTAGACGACTTTCTACTTGTAGGACAATCATACGATGAATGTGTTTACAACGTCAGTACGACAATGAATACATTACATTCTCTTGGTTTTGTTATAAACTCTAATAAAAGCCAAATAACGCCAAAGACGGAATGTAAATTTTTAGGATTTATTTTTAACACGAAAAACATGACCTTATACCTCCCGGAAGAGAAAAAACAGCGTATTCTTTATAAAACTACAGAATTCTTAAAACTGAAAAAATGTACAATTCGTTATTTTGCCGAATTCTTAGGTATACTGACATCCGCATGTCCTGCCGTTAGATATGGATGGATGTATACCAAGATATTTGAAAGACAAAAATTTTTAGCTCTTGGAAATTCTGATAACTATAATAAGAAAATGATTCTAGACAAGTCTTTGAAACATGATTTAGAATGGTGGAAAAGAAATATCTTGTGTTCAATGACACCCATACGTAATAATAATTACAATCTTGAAATCTACAGCGACGCGTCAACTACGGGTTGGGGCGTCGCTTGCGACATTAGAAGCTCGAATGGATATTGGACAGAATCGGAACTTGCTTCCCATATTAATATTCTAGAGCTGAAAGCAGCCTTTTACGGCTTAAAGATATTTGCCTCTGAATTTTCTAATTGCGATATACTATTGAGGATTGATAATACAACGGCTATATGTTACATCAATCGTATGGGTGGCATACAACACACACACTTGAACGACTTAGCTCGTACTATATGGCAGTGGTGCGAACTTAGGAATATCAACATATTTGCATCATATATAAAATCTTCTGATAACACTATTGCTGATCGAGAATCCCGTAAAATGATTATAGACACAGAATGGGAACTTGTAGAGTACGCATTTACTGAAATCACCAATAATTTTGGTCCACCCAAGTTTGATCTGTTTGCCAGCTCACAAAACTATAAATGCTCAAGATATGCATCATGGAAACTTGATCCATATTCTGAAGTAGTAGACGCATTTACTTTTAACTGGAAAAATCTATTCTTTTATGCCTTTCCTCCATTTAGCATGATAACAAAAGTTTTGCAAAAGATAATTACCGACAAAGCGGAAGGTATACTAGTTGTACCTTTTTGGCAATCACAACCTTGGTTTCCATTGTGGACAAAACTAATAGTCTCAGATAAAATATTTTTTGGGCCTGATAAACACCTTTTGCATTCGCCTTTCAGAACTTACCATCCGCTTCACGCAGACCTTATCCTGGTGGCGGCGAAATTATCAGGCAAGCGATGATAACACGAGGTATCCCAGAGGCGTCTTTGAATGTTTGTATGGCTTCTTTTGCGGAAAAAACTCTCATTCAGTATAGTTCTTCTATAAAATCATGGTGGACCTATTGTGAAAGTAACGGTTATAATACTTTTAATGCGACAAGCACTCAAGTAATTTCCTTCTTAACTGTAAAATTTGAAGAAGGAGCTAGTTACAGCTCATTAAATACTCATCGTTCCGCCTTGTCAACCATCTTAGGTAATAAAATAACTTTAGATGAAAACATCCATAGATTTTTAAGAGGTGTGTATAGGTTGAAACCACCAAATCCTAAATATGATTATACGTGGGACACCAATAAAGTGTTAAATTATATTTCTGATTTATATCCGTATACTGATATTACACTGGAAGCTTTATCACGTAAAACAATCTCTTTGCTTGCCATAGCCTCTGCACAGAGAATACAAACACTAAGTATCATAAAATTAAATAATATAAGTATAGAAAACGATATGATTGTGATTAAAATACCCGATTTAATTAAAACATCGAGACCTGGGGCCTTTCAACCACTAATTAGACTACCTTTTATTCGTGAAAATCCATCGATATGTCCAGCTACGGTATTGCAAGCATACATCGATAAGACTTCAGCCTTGCGTCAAGGAAATTCTGATGATCACCTTTTTATAAGCCTGAGAAAACCGCATAAAAAAGTTTCAGCGCAAACACTTGGCCACTGGATTAAGCAAGTTATGGCCAATAGTGGTATAGATATATCTATATTTGGAGCTCATAGTACACGCCATGCATCCACATCAGCAGCTCACAGGCTTGGTGTAAATTTAGAAGTGGTTCGCAAGGCCGCAGGTTGGAGTGATTCCTCCAACGTCTTTTTAAAATACTACAAAAGAGATATTATTAATCCAGCAAATGATTTCGCTGAGGTTATTCTGAATAATAATATAATATGATTAATTAATTTCTAAAAACCTATTAGTCTTAGTCAGGTACAATTATTGTATATTAACAGTATTGTTAAGAGGAAAATAGATGTATTTTGAAAAGGCATAGGTATCTAATGCAAATAAAGGTATACTTAAAATAAGATAATTAAACCAGTATGTAGATATACTTTATAAAATCTATTATATTTAGGTACAATAACTACTTAATTATATACACGTTATCAAGATTGCTATTCTTTCTTTTAACTTGATATCTTTATATTTCATGTATTTTATTTGTTTATATCTGCCGAGAGAAATGACACTTAGTCTTGCTCTAAACATCTGCAAGTAAAAATGGTCTTCGGACGAGACCCGAAGTATAATTAAGAATCAAACGAACTTACCTAGTGATGTTTTGATTCCAATTATACGAGGGTCTCGTCCGAAGACCATTTCAATCCCACCCATCCCAGTATAGGATACTTACCCGTTGAAATGTTACAAAAATTAAAATACATGTAACTATGGCAGGTAGCTATAGTATTCGCTGAAGGTAATGACCAGTTGCAGGCACGATCTGAGCCGACCGGAGCCGAAGCCTGTGCGGGCGCACGAGTGAGACAGGAGATGAAGTGTTATTGTATTTTAGCAATTTGGATCTAAAGTGTGATGGAGATAGCACCATAACTCGTAATGCTGCAAGTAAAAATGGTCTTCGGACGAGACCCTCGTATAATTGGAATCAAAACATCACTAGGTAAGTTCGTTTGATTCTTAATTATCCCTAATGAACATAGGCTATATAATATTTTCAAAAACGTTAGGGTGATAAAATTTCCTGATAAAATTTCGATAATGTGACCCAAGGTGTAAAAAAATTACCCATCAAATCATTATTATATCCGTGCGACGCCGGGACGGACTGCTAGTTTGTTATAAAGTTGTGCTCCTTCAAATGTAAACATATTTTTTCCGTAATTAGTTCTTTGGACAAAACAATGAAACTTGCGCGACGAGTGCTACGCTTTTTTTTTTGCTTTGATTTTATAAAAGCAGTATGGATAGGATTTATAAGTTAGTATAGAGAGCTACTTAAAATTTTACGAACTAAAATGCAGTATTATAAATGTACATTTATTTTGTTTATTTAATACAAATTCAAATCATTTATTTCTTGAAGTAGGTAGAAGGTACACAAATAATTATCGGTTGTGCTCTGTCTCCTGTGGTAGCTTTATGAAAAGCTGTGTTACAGGAGGCAGTTCCTTCCCAACATGAATATAACCTAAAACATCTTATAGAAAAATTAATAAGTAAACAGTACTAAAAAAAATAAAAAAGTCAAATTATCATTATTGACCACTATTTCGTTCATTATATTTTCATTGTTGCTGCCCGTAGTGAACACAACACTCTAATCTAATTGAACGCGAATTTCTGAAACTTTATTGTAACTTGGACGTTGAAACTTCAGCGAGATCCTGAAATGATGCAGAACTGATGCGAAACTTGTCGTAACAGGATTGGAAACCAATTGCATTAGGCGTAGCGAAGTTTCAGGAAATTCATTTGATTGGGATACGTGATATTGTTATAACCAGTGCTAGATACAGAATGCAAGATCTAGATGAAAATTAAGTAGCGAAATTTGTAAATTTGTTATTGTGTTTGTTTGTAATCTAAAAAAAATCGACTAGTTTTGAAAATTCTTTCAACTATCATAAGCTACGAGTACAATATCAGTCAAAGTCAAAGTAAAAAATCATTTATTTCAATAAAATCACAAGGATCACTTTGAAACGTCTTAGAAACTAGGTGAAGCTACGCCGATTCCACGCGACCAAGCCTAGAAGAATCAGGCAACAAACACGGCTTGGGGTCTACCTTTTTTTTAATGATCCTTTTCTTAAAGCTATGTAGAGCTCCAGTGTGATGCCATGTGTGATGCAGTGAGTAACATATAACAATACTAGCCGACCCATGACAGAAGTTGTCCTGTCCAAATGTTGATAATCGCATAGAACGCACTTTACTATGACGACTGATGTCAACACGGATGTCAGATATTTTGCACACCAGCGCCATCTATACCAAAATCATCCCTTATGCGTTTTTTATAATTTTAGGGATGTTTTTCGTATTTTAAAGTAGTCTATTTTTTATTTGGGCATCATATCTACATTTACAGTAAATTTCAACCTAATCTGTTTCGTCGTTTAGGCCTGATTGAGGAACAAACATACATACAAACTCACAAACTTTCACATATATAATAAATAACTCTGTCTGTGACGTTGTCGGCCAAAACGCTGAGCTGGACTAACATGATATAATTTTATTTAAAAATTGTATGAAGTCTGACATGGGTTTTTTCTTAAATTTATATGTACTTATATAAATCGATGATTTACGATAAAGTCGTCAAAAAAATTTCTGATTCTAAAAGAAACAGATAAAAGCTAGTATGTATGTTATATTTTATTATCAAAAAAAATTAAGATCCTTACTTAAATCGCAATAATATAACCTAAGGTATCAAAATTTGCCTACAATCTTCATTGGTACTAGCTGATACTAGCTGGTCGGGAAATTAGGGGCAAAAAGCTCAAGGGCAAAACTCAGGTACAAACCTCAGCTTGGATTACTACTAAGGTTTGAGGGCATTACCCCTGACGGGGTAGAAATGGAGGGACGAAAACGACCCCGCCGCCGGGACCCATGTGATTTTTGCGAGCTTGGTTTACCAGAGACGTGTTTTGGTCTATGGAAGAATACCTACATTTAATGCTGCATGCTGAGTTGCTGAATTATGTAATTAGATTCACATTTGTTTTTTTCCTTTCTTCACAATTCCTATTATGTTTTTTTTTATATTAATATCATTGTGGTGGTTGAACAACGTTTTCTATTCTATTCAATCTACATCTACAACTACTGTATTAAACGATGAAGAAGATAAGGCAGCGATTTGGGCTTATTTTGAGGGCAAGTAGATAAACAATTGTTAAGAACATAAAAGGAAAGGTTTTTAATTCAACATGTTTAGTTATTATCACTACATAGTATAAAGCAAAGTCGCTTTCCGCTTCCCGCGTCTGTATGTAATATGTATGTATGTATGTCTGTATGTTTGCTTATATCTTTAAAACTACACAACGGATTTTGATGCGGTTTTTTTAATAGATAGAGTGATTCAGGAGGAAGGTTTATATGTATAATACATGCATAATATAGTAGAGAAACACTGATAATTTTAGAGGTTTCTAATGTGATGTCGTAAATAAACACATTTTTTTGCGCTTACATTGCAAATGCTGGCTGAACCCCACGAGATATATCAAAATAATGTACTACAGTATTGTACACCTTAAAAACGTCTACAAAAAAGATCCACGATGGTATTAGAAATATCTTACGCACAGCGAAGCGGGCACGGGTCAGCTAGTAATATATATATTAAATGTATTATGTATCACCGTGCATATATTTTTATCTGGTGATCCGATTTCGATGATATTTATATTGTGTAGTTGGTCTCAATTAAATTATATTTATGTAGAACTAATGTAGTTCCTTCATATAACTTAAAAAAAAACGGCCAAGTGCGAGTCGGACTCTCGCACGAAAGGTTCCGTACCATTATCTATAAAAAACGGCAAAAAAACACGTTTGTTGAATGGAATCCCCACTTAAATATTGATTTTATTCTGTTTTTAGTATTTGTTGTTATAGCAGCATCAAAAATACATCATCTGTGAAAATTCTCTCTCTCTCTCAGACTCTTTACTTTTAGATTGGTCGAAACAATTTCGTCGGTTTTCTTTTTACTTTTTTAAACGTAATTATATTTACTACTAGCTGACCCGTGCCCGCTTCGCTGTGCGTAAGACATTTCTAATACCATCGTGGACTTTTTTGTAGACGTTTTTAAGGTGTACAATACTGTAGTACATTATTTTGATATATCTCGTGGGGTTCAGCCAGCATTTGCAATGTAAGCGCAAAAAAATGTGTTTATTTACGACATCACATTAGAAACCTCTAAAATTATCAGTGTTTCTCTACTATATTATGCATGTATTATACATATAAACCTTCCTCCTGAATCACTCTATCTATTAAAAAAACCGCATCAAAATCCGTTGTGTAGTTTTAAAGATATAAGCAAACATACATACATACATACGCGGGAAGCGGAAAGCGACTGCTTTATACTATGTAGTGATTATTTAATTACTAGCTGTCCCGACAGACGTTGTCCTGTTAAATGTCAATAATCCCACAGATTAAAGCAATTTCCGTTTTTCCCGATCTTTACGCCACCCTTATAACTTAGGGGTATTAAAAATAGATAGTAGCCGATTCTCAGACATACTGAATATGCATATAAAATTTGGTAAAAATCGGTAAAGTAAGATATTTAGTTTGAAGCTGCTTATAATATAATTAAACTAGCTGACCCGTGCCCGCTTCGCTGTGCGTAAGACATTTCCAATACTATCGCGGACTTTATTGTAGAAAAAAAAATGTGTTTATTTACGACATCACATTAGAAACCTCTAAAATTATCAGTGTTTCTTTACTATATTATGCATGTATTATACATATAAACCTTCCTCTTGAATCACTCTATCTATTAAAAAAAACCGCATCAAAATCCGTTGTGTTGTTTTAAAGATATAAGCAAACAACCATACATACATACATACATACATACAGACACGGGAAGCGGAAAGCGACTTTGCTTTATACTATGTAGTGAAGTGATAGTGATTAGTAGTAGCTCTTGATTATACCAATTTTGATATTGTGGTTTGTAACCGTTAACTAAAAGTTACCAACCGCAAACCAGCGTAATTTAATAGCTGTTAACTTTGATAACTAGTTAATTTTTGAGTTAGGCCTACTTACAAACTTCATTGTTTATTAAGGGCGCAATTCTCAAGAAACAGGGCATGTTAATAGGACATAACTTAGATATACTTAGGGTAATAAGCCGTGTTGGCCGAGTGGGATGTACCTCGACTTTCAATCTGAAGGTCGTGGGTTCCAATCCCGGCGTGCATCAATGGATTTTTCTGTTCGAAAATTTATATGCGCATCAAAAACACGTGCTTACGACGGTGAAGAAAAACATCGTGAGGAAACCAGTTAGTGTTCTTAAGCGGCGATGGGCTTGCAACCTGTCACGTATGGAATGCTAACTACTGCAATATGTGAGCATGTGCCAAATATAATATTTGGACGTGCCTCTGACTACCCCCACTAGACATCTTCAGAGGATCTAAGAGTCTGGAGATCTGAGAGGATGTCTACCGTGCTAGGGGATTACAGTCGTGATCCTATTTATATTTTTTTACTTAGGGTTATGCTTGAAGTAGGAAACAGTTAGTAATCTGTATATTTTTATTTAATATGCGAGGACATCTTACATGAAAAGTTTTTAAGGAAAATGTTTCCGGTTTGAAAAGTTGGTTGTGAAATTTCAGGATTATCAGGCTACACCTGTATGCCTTAAGTTGGAGGACGCACGGCAATAAATATTAGGGCGCGATGTATTCGAGGCATAAGAGTTAGTGTTTTTAAAGTTCTGTATTGGGTATATATAAAAACGGGACCCTATTACTCAGACTCTGCTATCCGTCTGTCTGTCTGTACCAGGCTGTATCTTATGAAGCTTGTCAGCTAAACAGATGAAATTTTCACAGATTATGTATTTCTGTTTCCTTTATAACAACAAATACTAAAAACAGAACAAAATAAATATTTAAGTCATAGACCAAACGTGATATTTTTGCCATTTTTTATTAATAATGATACGGAACCCTTCGTGCGTGAGTCCGACTCGCACTTGACCGGTTTTTTTATAAGCAATGCAATAAGCTAAGTACGCACAAATGCTGCAAAGGATAAGATAAGATAAGACAGGAAGGATAATATTCTGTCAGTATTTAGACTGATATTAATCAAGCGAATAAGAATATATTGAGGAAAGTTCGTAAAAAAAAGTTTTTACTCATAACTCTAAGCATAAACTTAGCTGATACGTATCTCTATTAGAAGACGTAAAACCATTTTTATAGTACATTTTATTATTCAATCAATTGTGTTGGCCGAGTGAAACGTGTCTGGACTTTCATCTGAGATTCATGGGTTTGAATCCCGACCGTACCACATAGATATTTTAAATAGGAATAATAAATACCACGTTTTTTCTTGTATTGCATTCGATTCAGTAATCGTCGACCTGCCTTTGATCGCGGTCGCGGACGATGCTCATTATCAAGAGCATCTGAATTGTCTCGAAACGTCAGCAATACAAGGAAAATAAAAACTGGCCAAGTGCGTGTCGAGCTACAATCAATGCAGGGTTTCGTAGTTAACCCAGCTAACAACGTTATATGTATAAGTAATTTTAAACGATAATTGTCCTAAAAAGTTTACTTCTAGTTTACGAGTAATCGTCGAGCAACTTATAGAATACATTTCTTAGTTGGTCGATGATTACTCGTAAACTTGTAAAGCCTTCTTAGCCGTGATAGCTTTCCTTTTAAATTCGTTATAATGTACTACTACGGTAAATATTTTCACACCTCCAAAACCAATCGTTTAGTTTGTAGGATGGGGAGACACTTGACTCTGACAAAATATTTTATTTTAAAGCTTAATATTTCACAAACAGATCCCTTATTCGAAAAGTTGTCTTACCAAACCCATAATATTTTTTAAAGACCTATCCAACAACATTCCACAACATAGGGTATAACATCCCCACTTTAGGTGTAGGGGGACCCTAAAAAAATGTTTTTCTAGATTTTATTCTACGACTTTGTTAACATTATTAATATGATACTTAACATGTCAAATAACAACTTTCTAGCACTTATACTCTGAGCTAAGCTGCGGACGGACGGACGGACATGGCAAAACTATAAAGCTTTCTTGTAGACTACGAAACCATAAAAACGTGGTAATTAGCCGTATTTCTATTTAAAATGATCAAAAACCACGATAGTTTTAATTCTTATATCTTATCTTATCTTATCAGTCTAGTGTGAATGAGGCCTTAAGAAAGTTCTTCGGTCACGCCCGAAGCATAAAGAACAGAGCATACCTTCTATTTCTCGAATCGTATTAGACATTTTGTTGTGCAATATCTTTGTTCCCACAGGGACCAAGTTAGGCATTTTTTAAATGGACGATATACGTTTCTTGGGGAGCTTTTCTGATATGATCTTATATAAATCTAATATAAGTGCTAATAATATTGATAAAAAAAATGTATGTGTATTTTTGTATGTATTATTATTTTTCCCAAAGAGGGTTGACGTCAGGCTGGCGGCCGGTTGTAAAACATTAAGCCAAATCCTTTAGCAATACGTTAATCTACATGTTTTGTTGACCCCACATGAAGACATAAGGACAAGATGATGATGATTTTTGTATGTATGTTTGAAATGGATTAACTAAAAAAACTACTGGACCAATTTTATATTTTATTTTCCAAAAAAATAGAGATCCTTACGAAAATTGCAATAATGTAAAATAAGATATCAAAAAATAGTACACCCGTGATAGCTGGTATTGTATTAACATAGAATACTTACTTAATACTTACTTAATCATGCAGCGCTTTGATCTCTAATAAGGTTAGTCAGAGGCATGTTTAATATAATTTGGCACATAATAGTTATATTATGTGCCAAATTATATTAAACATGCCTCTGACTAACCTTATTAGAGATCAAAGCGCTGCATGATCAAAGCGAGTTCCATACTTAGAAGTTACAGTCGTGTTCTTATTACATTTATTTCATTAAATAAAATATAATAATAAAATCTCTTTTTCTGAGTGTTAGATTTACATAAAAGTATATAAGAAAAGTGGATAGACTGTGTGAAAGATGACATGGGTAAGAAAGGAGTGAGTGATGAGATGACGGCTGATAGAGGGAAATGGAAGAACACATGTTATGCCGACCCCACTTAAGTGGGATAAGAGCAGATGATGATGATAAAAGTGTTCAAGAATTATTTCAGTTATCTGGCTTCCATAGTACAAGATCTGTCATATAATATACTAGCGACCCGCCCCGGCTTCGCACGGGTTTAATACATATAAAACTTCCTCCTGAATCACTCTATCTATTAAAAAAAACCGCATCAAAATCCGTTGTGTAGTTTTAAAAATATAAGCAAACATACATACATACAGACGCGGGAAGCGGAAAGCGACTTTGCTTTATACTATGTAGTGATTGTCATTGGAACTTGACAGGTATGCAAAGATTTTTCTCAATCGAACTATTTACAAAGATGTTCCCTTGTAAGTGTCCGCTGAACAGCTCCTGACTCCATCATCAGATCAGCTCGCTGTCACCATATTATTGTATTGTCGAGTAGTATGCTAAACTTCAGTTTAATTAGTTAGAGGATACTGATATAAAATTAAACTGCAAGATTTGACAAACTAAAAAGGCAAGTTATATATAAAAACCAGCCAAGCGCGAGTCGGACTTGAGCACGAAGTGTCCTGTACCATTATCTATAAACAACGTTAACTATAAGTTGTATGAGAGCCCCACTTAGATATTTTTTTTCTGTTTTTAGTATTCACAGTTATAGCAGCAACAGAAATACATAATCTGTGAAAATTTCAACTGTCAATTAACACGGTTCGTGAGATACAGCTTTGTGACCAACAGACAGAATAGGGTTCCCTTATAAAATCTTGGGTACGGAACCCTAAAAACTTGTATATAAAAAATCATAGGGTACAATTCTTTAAGCAACAAATGCATTCACCGTCATATTGAACCTTAACCAAACGTCATAAAGTTGTTTTTACATTGCGAGCTGTTTTGGTGTGATTTTCGGAAAATCCCATCTCTCTGAATTGCCACATCTTCATAAAACGAAACGTGGCAAATATTATTCTCATGAACGTTGACAGAAACTCCTCAATTTAGCTTCATATTAAATAACTAGCTACTCCTGCGGCTTCACTCGCGCGAATAAACTCAAATAATTCAAACAAACATTTTTTTTTATTATTGGACCTTGTTACAATCTTGGACTATAGGTACGAAGTAACTGATAGAATACCTATAATCTATACTAATATTATAAATGCGAAAGTAACTCTGTCTGTCTGTGACGTTACCACGGCCAAACCGCGGGGCTGATTTTGATGAAATTTCATATAGAGATAGTTTTAAGTCCTGGGACGGATAAAGGCTACTTTTATTTTCAAAATTTTCTCGCACGGGTTACTAATTTTATGGCATTTTTTTACACCTATTTTAGTTTTAGTAAGAGTCCTTATTTTTATCCTGTAATAAATATAGCCTATATTAATCAGTGATAATGTAGCATTCAAATGGTGAAAGAATTTTTAAAATCAGTCCAGTAGTTTTTGAGCCTATTAATTACAAACATACACCACACACACATACACTTTTGCAATTGTTATCATTTTTCACTTGTTTTATATGTACCTACCAATGTTATTTAAAAAAAATATATATAATAATATTCCTTTTTTAAAGTCGGTTAAAATGTGGGTACATTTAGTGTGTGTGTGGCTTTATGTACACAAAGAAAGTATCATTTATTATTAATGTTTACAATGTTAGCAAATAATCTACTGACAGGGGCAAAATTTATCTCTCAAAACTTATTCCTTGTCCAAATTTATTTATGTTCATAGGGTATTGTGTTTACAAAGGTTAACGTCAAAACTACGGCCGTACCACAAGCTCAAAAGTAATATCAAAAAAAGTAGGAAGAGAGCGCTGGTTGTAGGCATTTTAACAACATTTTAACAAATACACGGTTTATATTGAAAAAATTATGAAAACAAAGATTTTCAAACAACATAGAATAGAGTATTTATTTATCTCTTAGCTTAAGCAAAGGTTTTGTAACAGGCGATATTTATTTATTATTTATCCATATTTAAATAGACAAAACGGGAAATATTTAGTTGTGGTCAATCAAATCAACTGTCGGGACTGGAAATATTTAGTTGAAAACTGTCAATAATCAAAACGGACCATAGACAAAGAATTGTATTAACCATAGATTTTAAACAAGTTTGTTTGCTATGCTTAGGCTCGTATTCAAGAACGACACTAAGAGAACGCATAGTAGGCTCCGACCCACAGTGGACAATATCTTGTTTCATAAACATCACTTGAGTGTTGTGCGACACTATGCGTACACTTCAGTGTTCCTCTAGCCAAAGTACCTCAACAGCTACTTTACCGAACGCATAGTGTTGGTTGTATTGTCATACGTATAACCTCAAGTAAATTTAACTTAAAAATTAGTACAAATGAGGATGATTTTGATGATTATTTTATTCGGTCGACGAAAAAACGATACTATTTATATTCACTACATACAAGAAAATTTTATTGTAATTTATTAATCCAACAGATATCAGGGGTCATACCACAAGGTCCTAAAGTAATATCAGAAAAATTGCGTTGTCACTTTTGCACCGTAATTAATATTGTTTTGATATTCCTTTTTAACTTGTGGTACGGCCACAGCTGATGAGCCGACATGACATTTGTTTGTTTATACAAAATACTCTGTGGTTTGTTTCTTTGATTGATTGATATTAATGACGTTTACCATTGCTTGAAGTTAGGTCCAAAACCAACCACCAATCACAACGCCGAATTCACCCCTATGCGTTCACTGAGCTAAGGAATACTCAAGTGTTGTTCATGAAACGAATGTATGGACATATTCGACACTGTGAGAAATCGGAAACTTTGCAGTGAGAACACCTACACTTAGCTTAGTGATGTTCTTGAATACGAGCCTTAGTTATTGACTGCCAAAATTGAAAATGCCCAAAGCTAATGGGTTAGGCAGCACAACCGGGTCTGTGACCCTACTCACGGTGCGAAGGTGACAACGCAATAAAAACTTGTCATAAACAATATTGTTTTGATATTACTTTATCTTGTGGTATGGCTCCTGGGTATATTTAAATGTTTTGGGGTTCCGTTGCTGTATCGGCACCACACTGGAGCTTGACATAGCATTAAGGCCCTGTATGTCGACGATTGCTCGTTTTCGAAACGAAAAAAGAAATACTTCTGAACAAGCCACATCTCCTATTTTATAATGTATAGTATATATGTGAATAAAGATGTACCCATCTTTAATCACTTCGATAAATAATCCTACCGACCGCGACCGCTGCAATGACGACAAACACACGGGGCACCATGGGCGGCGCGTGGTCCGCCTTTGCTTTTCGAATAAATTAATGATATAAATTATGTATAATTACTTATCAAAAACCTATTCTAGTAGAAATCTAGATCTACATAATTACCTATCTTTAACAATAAATCACAAGTTGATCTTATGGTATCAAAATATTTCGATTATAAATTCTAAAACGTATCATTTTGAAATAATATCTTTATCGTGAAAAGTTTCTGCTATTATGTTTTCAGCTTAATAGAAATCTAGGTAGGAACCTGAAGATATATTTATAAAAATAGGAGATGTGGCTTGTTCAGAAGTATTTCTATTTTCGTTTCGAAAAAGAGCAATCGTCGACAAACAGGGCCTTAAGGAAAGGAATATTGAAAAAAATGATAGGCCCCAAGCCGTGTTTGTTGCCTAATTCTTCTAGGCTTGGTCGCGAACAGCGTAGCTTCACCTAGCTCCTAAGACGTTTCAAAGTGTTCCTTGTGATTTTTATTAAAATATCTTTTGACTTGGAATGAAATACAGAACCCTGTAGTGCCTTTGACTTCTAAACTGAAACATTTTCAGGGATCTGAGTGCCTGAAAACATAATCCACTTCTTCTTATCTTTCTTATATATATAAAATTTTTGTGTCACAGTGTTTGTAACCAAACTCTACCGAAACGGCTTGACCTATTATTATGATTTTTTTGTGTTTATTTGGTAGGTATGAGAATAGGTCGTAAGGTATTTTTCGTACTGTTTTTTTGGAAAAGTCAACGTTAAGTTCGGAACAAACTGAAAGTGTTTTTTCTGCGGGATTATTAAAATTTGACAGGACAACGTCGGACAGCTAGTATTTTTAAACAATAATATACTAAGTTGGTAAATGCGAAAGTTTGTATGCTTGTTTCAAAAACGGCTTAACCGACTTATGTAAAAATGAAAATAGTTATAGTTCGCGCTCTGAAATACTTAAGCGAGTGAATTCCAGTTGCATGATTAGTAGTTGATTTTAACCGACGAAAAAGAAGAGGTTCTCAATTTAACATGTATGTATGTATGTAAGACCGCCTATTATCATAGTTTTGTTCCTTATAAATTTTTATTACTGGAGTACAATAAAATATTTTAATAAATAAATATTTTTAGACAATTCACACAGAGCCACCTAGCCCCGTACTAAACAAAGCTTGTGTGAATGGGAACCAGATAACCGATAAAATACATTAAATCCATTATAACATTTAATACATTAAAACAGTCAGTCAAATAACAAACATCTATGTTCATCACACAAATGTTTGTTCTGGATGGGGATTGAACCTACAACCTACAGCGCAGAAGATTGAGTTACTACCAACTAAGCTGTAAAGCATTTAATTACATTCATTAATTCATAATCACTTCAAATTATAATTCAACTAGCTGCTCGCCCCGGCTTTGCACGAGTGCTATCTGGATACAAAGTAGCCTATGTGTTATTCTGATGTATAAGCTATATTACTGTAAAGTTTCATTTTAATCCGTTCAGTAGTTTTTGCGTGAAAGTATAACAAACACACACAACCACTCACAAACTTTCCCAACTTACCGACCCGTGACAGACGTTGTCCTGTAATATGTCAATAATCAAATAGAAAAGACTGAATGTTTTTAGACTATATGTCAGATTTGTTGCACACCAGCGCCATCTATACCAAAATCATCCCTATTGTGATTTGTTTATCATTTTGGGGATGTTTTTCATATTTTAAAGTAGTCTATGTTTTATTCGGGCATTATATCTACATCTACAGCAAATTTCATCTTAATCCGTTTTGTCGTTTAGGCCTGATTGAGGCATATATACATACAAACTCACAAACTTTCACATTTATAATATTATTAGGATAAAGTAGGATAGTTTATGATCCACGAACCTCTAGGAATGGAGTTCCTACAGGCGCAGAGGTAATACTGCGACGTGGCGCGTCCCCGGGCTGCGGATAGGGGTAGCCGGTACCGAGTTCGGTACCGGTAACCGTGTGTTGTTGCACACCGGCGCGGACAAAACACGAAGATAGGGAGGTGGGGGGCGGGGAAGGCTTCTCCGCGCGTCCCTTTGATTAGCAAAGGGCGCAGTGGATGAAGCAGGACGTGCTCGGTGAGCAACAGCCAACCGAGTAGGGAATAGAGGGGGTGCTCTATTGCCAGCGTCCAGGGATAGGCTAGATGAGGGATGAAAGAAGCTAGATGATGGAAAGAAGATGAGGGATGATGGGCCGTCTTCCTGAAAATCGGGAAGAGTTGGTGTGCCATGGCACCAGTTGCACGATTGTAGGGAGGGAGGCCACAGTGTGAGAGATGAGGGAATGGGTTCTCTTCCTGAAAGTCGGGACGAATTGGTCCCATGGCACCAATTGCACGATTAGTAGGGAGGGAGGCCACAGTGTGAGAGATGAGGGAATGGGTTCTCTTCCTGAAAGTCGGGTAGGTGTCTTGGCTTGTTGATCGCGGCGGGGAGCCATGATTGACTTGCCTTGACGCCAATTGCCCGATTAGTAGGGAGTGAGGCCAACCAAGTGGCGACGGGGCACAGACTGGCGGCTTGGTGACTTCATCGTGGTTTTGGGCGATGCACTTGCCTAGCTGCCAGTTATTAGGAAGGTAGTGAGGCCTCTTATAGGCCTCCGTATGGAAGGGAATGGTTGATGAAGGTCGGAAGGTCTGCCGAGGGTGACGATGCGTCGATCAGTGTGTGTCAACCCACCACTTGATCGACGAGTCGTCATCTCTTCGGCGGAGAATGAAAGAGATAGGAATGTGAGGTGATGGATGCAAGACGGGAATGGAGAGGAAGAAAACCTCAGTAAAAAATTACCAGCGGCAGGAGATCTGAGAGTGATGGGACGGTGTACGCACCGTCTCCGCAACTCTCCTCCTCCTGGCGATCATGTGATTTGCCGGGAGCGAGGCCGCCGAGATCCTTTTGATCCCACTCTGGGATGGAGGGGAGGCGACAGTGGGTGCCTGCCCCTACCGGGATGGTGACTGGTGGCCGTTCTGGCTTTTGGCCTTGCCACCAGTCGTGGAGCGGAGTTCGGCCTTGCCGACTCTGCTGTTTGGGTCCGTGAGTGGCTGAAGTGGGGGCTTCGGCTGCTCGCCTGTGGACCCCGGGAGGGCGATGGCACTTAAGTTAGTGCTGTCGTGAGCTCCGCGTACGTAGTGCGCGGGACCGGGCGTGGCAGTGGGTGTCATTCCCGGGACGATGCTCCTAGCAACGATGCGAGAGGGGCACCGGTGCGTTCCGTATGGAGATCCCGGAGCCCCTCGACATGCATTGAGGCTGGCCATCGGGCGTTTTTAGTGAGTCGTCGAGTGCAGAGTGCTCGACAACCTCACATAACCTAGTTTGTCGCCCTTGGACAAACTAGGTATCTGGTTGCAGATTTTTACCGCCCGTAAAGCAAAAAAAAAAAAAAAAAAAAGGATAGTTTATGATTACGACAAAAACTTTACTTTTAATAGAGTAATTCTATTAGAAATTTCACGCTTTTGTTAACACATTTCATGCTACAAAATCAGATTATCAAAATTGGGTTATTTAGCCAACTTTGATCCATAAAAGAACGATTTAGTTTCATAAAACACGCGTTTTACGATATACTTATTTAATGACCCGAGAATTTTACAACCGGAAGTAACTCGCTCCGGTAGCACGATTAAACTTATACTAATATTATAATCTACACTACTTTTGTAGATAGGTAAAAATGTTATAACGTTTTTTTATAAATATTCTAGCAGTCCGCCCCGGCGTCGCACTGGTGTAAAAAGGTTTTTTTACACCTTAGGTTACATTATCGAAGTTTTAATAGAGATCCCTATTTTTTTTCTTGTAATAAATTAACCTATATTACTCAGAGATAATAAAGCATTCTAATGGTGAAATAATTTTCAAAATCGGTTCAGTAGTTTCGGAGCTTATTCGATGCAAACAAACAAACAAATAATCAAATTTTTCTCTTTATAATATTAGTATAGATATAAATAGGATCACGACTATAATCCCCAAATACGGTAGACATCCTCTCAGATCTTCAGGCGCTAAGCCTTTGAAGATGTCTAGAGGAGGTTAGACAGACGTCCAAACATTATACTTAGCACATGCCCTCATTTTGCAGTAGTAACCATTCCATACGTGTCAGGTTGCAAGTCCATCAACACTTATAAGAATACTAATTAGTTTCCCCACGACGTTTTCCTTCACCGTTTTGAGTACGTGTTTTAATGCGCATATAAGTTTTTCGAACAGATAATCTATTGATGCACGCCAGAATTGGAACCCATGACCTTCGAAATGAAAGTCGAGGTACCTCACACTCGGCCAACACAATATTAATAAAAAAAATATGTTTGTATGTAACGGGAAAACTAAAAAACTACATCACCAAATTTCAAAATTCTTTTACTTACCAAAAGCTACATCATCATAGATTAATTAAGGATATTATATTTTCAAAACCTAGGGTAACAAAAAATTGCCTATAATCATCATTATTACACTTGTGCAAAACTGGGGCATAAAATGAATTATGGAATATACTATACAATACTAATACAGGTCTATCTTTGTTATTGTTAAGAATTGATGAAAACTGTAATGTAATTCATTAATCATTTTCCATTAATTCTTTTTTTTTTGTCGATCATTCGATCCACAAAAAAAGTAGGATGTTCGACGCGTTTATATGTTACTAGCGACCCGCCCCGGCTTCGCACGGGTAGCATGTTATTATACATATAAACCTTCCTCCTGAATCACTCTATTTATTAAAAAAAACCGCATCAAAATCCGTTGTGTAGTTTTAAAGATATAAGCAAACATACATACATACGCGGGAAGCGGAAAGCGACTTTGCTTTATACTATGTAGTGATTATTTGGTTTTTTAGGGTTCCATGCCCAGAGGGTAGAAACGGGACCCTATTACTAAGACTTCACTATCCTTCTGTCTGTCACAAGGCTGTATTTCATGAATCGTGATAGCTAGATAATTAAAATTTTCACTGATGATGTTGCCGTTATAACAACAAAAATACTAAAAACAGAATAAAATAAATATTTAAGTAGGGCTCCCATACAACAAACTAGTTTTTTTGACGTTTTTTATAGATAATGGAACGGAACCTTTCGTGCGCGAGTCCGACTCGCACTTGGCCGGTTTTTATGTATGACCGCGCATATCTTTTTACCGGATGATCTGATTTTTATGATTTTTGTGTAGGTAATTATTCTAATTTGGTCCCATGTACATTGTATTTATGTAGAACTAAAAGTTCCTTCATAAAGAGATTAGCCCGACGAAAAAGAGAGGCAAGAAACTGCTTAGTATTCATGACTGATCTTGGCGCGACAAACCTAACTAAAATTAGTTAGATACCAACCTTCATAATTCGTTTACGCAAAAGTCTAAATTAGTGTACATACTTGTAAAAAATAAACGAAATAGGATCACGACTGTAATTCCCAAGTACGGTAAACATCCTTTCAGATCTCCAGGCGCTGAGATCTTTGAAGATGTTTAAAGAGGGTAGTCAAAGGCACGTACAAACATTACATTTGGTACATGTTTGCTCTTTACAATAGGTTACTGACTAAAAATAGGTTCTATTTTAATTCAGGTAACCTAATTTTGAAAACGTTAAAATTAAATGTTGAATATAAGTTGAAACATTTGCCACATTTTTAGTTTATTTTGGTTACAAATGCAGAAACGATTTTCTCAATAACCACAAAACATACAGTAAACAAAGATAACTTATGGATTTAATCTAGATTAATTATAGACAGAAACACTAATTTGTTATTACTCAAAACTATAACTAACTAAACAGTTTATTTTTATATAATTCGTTAAGTAATCATACTGTCTACATAAATGAAAGACAGTTTATTTTTAAGTTGGATGGTTTTCAATATAATACCTTCCACCACCTTCCTTCCATACTCTTCACCTTAAGCGCAAAGCTATGAATTTGAATAATATCGACAAAAGCATAAATCGTTAATAAAAAAACACATCAATCTCAATTTTGTCAATGAAATTTGTTTTGACGGTAAATAGAATTACAATCGAATTGGTATTCCGAAAATTGAAACAATATGTTATCTCGCTTCTCTTTATAAACGGACGTCCAATGATTATTGTCAGATTGACACAAGAGTCAATTTCCTGTGACAGTTAGCATTATTTACAGTACTATGATTAAAGTTATGCACCTTAACAGTTTTCGTCAACACTACTTACAAAAAACCGGCCAAGTGCGTGTCGGGTCACGCGCAATGTTGGGTTTCGTAGTTCACACAACTAACAACAATAACTTTTTTACTGTACGAATTTGTTTACATTACTTATATGTACATTACATATTTATAGCAGAAAGCATCTCTGAGCTAAGCTGCGGGCAGGCGGACGGACGGACGGACGGACGGACATGGCGAAACTATAAGGGTTTCTTGTAGACTCGAAACCCTAAAAAGGGTAATATTTTTGTAAGCATGAATGAGTTTATCCTATCCCGCAGCCTAAACGGCTTGATAAATTTTGATAAATGAGGTGTCAGAAGAGTGACATAGGATACACAAAGTGTCAAAGGAATAATCGATTACCGATTAATCAAAAATTATAAACTTTATCAAATAACAACGAATATTATGGTTCATAAATAAATCCTTCTAATATAATGAATCCAGAAGATAACTGCAATAACTTTTTCAAAATTGAGTTGCAAGATTCCACCTTTACAAACATAGTTACATACATTCATACAAACATACATACATATATCGCAATTTAAATAAAAGCTTGTAAAAAGAAAACCGACTAAAATGTACCACCAGTCGAAAAGTCAAGGAAGGATATTCGTTTTTAGGGTTCCGTACACAAAGGGTAAAAACGGGATCCTATTACCAAAACTTCGTTGTCCGTCTGGGCTGTATCTCATGAACCGTGATAGCTAGTTTAAGTTATGTGAAGGAAATTAGTCCTACATTAATAAAATTTAAATGGGACCAACTTGGGATTATTCTCTAAACAATAGAAAAAATCATCAAAATTGGATTATTACGAAAAAAAGATGCGCGGCCATACATAAAAAAAAAACATTTCAAATTAAGAACCAGCTCTTTTTTATCGGTTAAAAAGTAAGTATAACTGTTGCTTTTTTGGCAGACTATCTATCAACAACAATGATTATATTATTATGTTCTAATAGCATTTAGGAGGATGTATTTCAGTGCCAAATGTGGACTTGTGCCAAATATTCTGACAACACTTTATATATCTCCAGTGTAAATCCTCGCAACTTCGTTCACTTGAAGTTATTTTTAAGGGGCTCCCAGTCGATGATTGCTCTTTTTCGAAACGAAAAAAGAAATACTTCTGAACAAGCCACATCTCCTATTTTTATAAGTATATTACTTCAGGTTCTTACCTAGATTTCTATTAAGCTGAAAACATAATAGCAGAAACTTTTCACGATTAAGATATTATTTCAAAATGATACGTTTTAGAATTTATGATCGAAATATTTTATATACCTACTATTAAAATCAACTTGTGATTTATTGTTAAAGATTGGTAATATGTAGATCTAGATTTCTATTAGAATAGATTTATGATAAGTAATTACAATACATAATTTATATCATTAATTTATTCGAAAAGCTAAGGCGGACCACGCGCCGACGTGTGTTTGTCGTCATTGCAGCGGTCGGTAGGATTATTTATCGAAGTGATTCTTTAAGATGTACCCATCTTTATGGGTACATCTTTATTCACATATACTATCACTACATAGTATAAAGCAAAGTCGCTTTCCGCTTCCCGCGTCTGTATGTAATATGTATGTATGTATGTTTGCTTATATCTTTAAAACTACACAACGGATTTTAATGCGGTTTTTTTTAATAGATAGAGTGATTCATGAGGAAGGTTTATATGTATAATACATGCATAATATAGTAGAGAAACACTGATAATTTTAGAGGTTTCTAATGTGATGTCGTAAATAAACACATTTTTTTGCGCTTACATTGCAAATGCTGGCTGAACCCCACGAGATATATCAAAATAATGTACTACAGTATTGTACACCTTAAAAACGTCTACAAAAAAGTCCACGATGGTATTAGAAATGTATTACGCACAGCGAAGCGGGCACGGGTCAGCTAGTACATTATAAAATAGGAGATGTGGCTTGTTCAGAAGTATTACTTTTTTCGTTTCGAACAAAAATAATCGTCGACTGGGAGCGCCTTAAAGAAAATAAAGAAAGAATAAATTTTTGTTTGTGTCAACATAATCTCTTAAAACTAAACAGACAAATGACATAAATAATGGCAACATTGACAACAAAATTGGTCACCACTCAGCTATATGCTGCAACAGCGAGAGTTAATGCAGTGGTGTGGTATAGTGCGTGTGGGGCAGCATACTGCATATCACACAGTGCATATATTTACTACACCCTCAAAGGGGTTAAATTTCTAGAATTTATTTCTTAGTGTACCTCTACATATCAAAAGGAATACACACTACAAATTCCAAGTTTCTAGGACAAGTGGTTTAGGCTGTGCGTTGATAGATCAGTCAGTCAGTATTCCTAGGCAAATAACTTTTTCGCTAGAGTTTTCACTAAAATTATCATGGAAAACATAGTGAACAAACCAGTTAGTATTCTCATAAGCGGCAATGGGCTTGCAACCTTTCACGTATGGGCTAACTACTGCAAAATGTGGTCTAGCTCTAGACATCTTCAAGGATCTAAGCGCCTGGAGATCTGTGAGGATGTCTACCGTACTTGGGGATTACAGTCGTGATCCAATTTTTTTATTGTGATGTGTGTATTGACTTATATTTTGTGTAATTTATAGTACCTACCTATGATTATTGATTATATTATTATTGTAATTGGGTAAGTCTCTGTCTGTCTGTGACGTTATCACGGCCAAACCGCTATGTCGATTGTGATAAAATTTCATTCAGAGATAGTTTTAAGTTTTGGGACGGACATGAGCTACTATTTACTCCATTTTTTGTTTTATTTTTCGGAATTTCAATGTTTTACGATAAAGTCATAAGGATTTATATAGATTTCCTAAATCCTAAAAATAATGTTTTTTTTAAAGCTGTTTATTAAGCTTGCTACGATTTATAAAATTGTAAATTTTTCGACCCATATTAAGATCTACAAGACTATGGAGGCATATCACAGATCGTTTTTTTGAGGGGTAGACAAAGGCAAGTTTAACTTTAGATTTTGACACGGGTCTTTATCACCTTTAATGTATTTTTTCGACGTCTCGACTAGTCACGATCTATTTCTTTCGAGATTTCTATTTCTGACCTAGTGAGGGTAGTTTCTTCAACTGCCTCCGCTTCTCGACAGTAGCTCCGAGTACTCCAGTCTCCCTGCGACCATGGTTATTGTAACATAGTCGAAACGTCGGGAAAATAAATTAAAGGTAATTACGTGATAAAGTCCCATGTCAAAATCTATAGTTATGTCTACTAATCACGATAGTTTGAGAAATAATAGAGGCTAGTTTGACCTCATCTTGTTGTTTTTATCTAATCTTCAATCAAAAATCATCAAGAATCGAGAATCTAGAAATGAGAATGTCGGCAAGGAAATGCAAAAAAAGTAATCCTGTCTGTCTGTCTGTGACTTTATCAAACCGTTAGGCTGATTGTTATGAAATTTCATATAAAGATAGTTTTTAATTTTAGAACGGACATAGGCTACATTTTTTCTCAATTGTTTTTTTATAATTATTAGAAATTTTGATTTTTACGATAAAATCATTTAAAATCGATTTTCTGAATCTACGTAGAAAAGCTAGTATTTATGTATCCTTATTTTTGCTACGAAAATAGTCAAAATTGATAATAAAATCAGGGGCGTTTCTTTACATACATATACATAAGAATGAATAACTTACTCTCATCTTAGAATGAAAATATTTATAGGTATAAATAGGTTTAATCATAAATAAATGGTTAAAAATATCTTAGGCATAATTTGTTTTTTTTTTATTATTTTGGTTTGTAAATTATTACTATGAAATATAATTCTTTGTTGTTCAGCTGTTAGAATAATAACATTAAAAACGAGAATAATTCCTAAACATCCTTCAATGTATCTACGTAATATATTTCTAAGTTCATAAAAAAAAATTCAATAGTCATAAGCAGTAGAATCTTCATTACATCAATAAGGTTCAAACTCGTATACACCCTATCTACATATACTTTTGGACAGTATACCAAAACACTCCCAATTCGCACCGCCGTGCCACACAACACTGCCCCTTATTTACAAACCTTGCCGTTACATAACAGCGATCGCGTCACAAAAACAACAAAACCACACAAAAACGTTCACCAACACTACTATAATAATTATTGCTTCTTATTTACGAAGAGAAAGAGATATTTTTATAGTATAAGAGAAGAAGAAAGGCGAGAGGTCTCCTCCGCGGGAAATTGAAAACAATACTGGCGTAGCTCGTAGCGTTTCGTAGGGGCTTCGTAGCGGTTCGTAGCTGCGCGTAGCAGTTAGAGTGGGAGATAATGTTGACTTTATTATGTAATGTATCTGAGCTTGCACATAGTCACGTATATACGAATATGCTTCAACTCGCTCTATTTAATTATATTTATATTCTTTTGTATGAAAAATTATGAATGTAAAAAAAACGCAAACTATAACCAAAACTAAAGTAAATTAGTTTTATGGTAATCCTAAATGATCCTAGTGATTTCAATGAACTTTACTTTAACTGTTTTGACGCTTAGACGCAAATTTGACTATTCTCTTTAGGAGACTATAAGAGGATTTTTACCAAGTTTGGGGATTTTAGTCGAGAGTATTTGTTTTTGACAAACATTTGTGTGATGAACATAATGTTTGTTCTGTGTTCGAGTGTTATAATGCAATTTAAGTATGTATTTATTTACAAAAAAGTATAATATTTAAGGTACTTTAACAGTAATCTGTTTTTCATAAGACAGGCTCTGCATTGTATGTGTCTAGATGGAACTGTAAAAATGTCCACCAATATTTATTTATATATATTAGTGTATTTGTGTTTAGTTTTGGTTATTTCCATAAAATAATAATACTACGGATGGTTCCTAGTCTAGGAGCATCTTTTGGTTTGTTATGGGTAGGGTGGGGAAGTATACTGCTGGTGTTTTCAGGGTTGATTATAAAAAAGTTTGGTTGTAAAAATAGCTAAGTTATTCTGATTTCATACAGCAAAAAAACAAACAGAGATGCTTGGCCTAGTGGGAGGTACCTTGAGTTTTATTTCCTAGGTCGTGGGTTCGAATCTAAGCAGTGCAATAAAGCATTTTAGTATTAAAAAAATTACATACGCATTAACACGGCAAAGAAAAACATCGTGAGGAAACCAGTTAGTATTGGCATAAAATAGCGATGGGTTTATGTTAAAACTGCATTATCTTGAAAACATCAAACATAAAAAGAAACTGTCTATAATTTACTTAGCTAGTATGATTATCTAACGAAATATAAAAAAATGAACTGTTTAGCTATTCATAGTTTTGATTAAAAACTAGTGTTTTTGAAGAGCCAACTTTGGAAAACATATCTATCGAGAAAAGTTTCACCAATCGTGTTTCTGTCTATAATTTATCTAGATTGTTATCTTTGTCTTATAAAACAAAACTGTATGTTTTGCGGTCATTGAGAAAAAAATATTTTGCATTCATCAAAAACATGTATTACTTCTTCTTAAATCGAAATTCAATTCATGTCTCAAACACACGACCTTCAGATTGAAAGTGGAAGTGCCTCCCACTCGGTCAACACGGAAGTTTAAATGGTAGCAAAATTCAGCCACAAAAGCTAACAAGACAGAGTTTAGCATCCGATATTATTCCGAAACTCTGTGTCAAAGAGCTCGAACAGTTAGTTTCTTAAAAGCGACGTCTGTTTTATAGCGGCAGTAATAATACAAAAAAAAAATAACTTAAAATATATTTATTACTTCCTGCTCGCTTCGCACGGGTGGTACCTGGTTAAAAAGTAGCCTGTGTGTTATTCTGACGTATAAGCTATATTACTGTAAAGTTTCATTTTAAACCGTTCAGTAGTTTTTGCATAAAAGAGTAACAAACACACACAAAATACAATTTTTACCTCATTATAATAATAAGTGTAGATATTCAAATTAGACATGTATAATGAAAAACTTAATATAAGATTATTCTTAATAAAACAGCAGTTAGTTAGTAGTAGCTCTGCCTTCTGCGCTTTAGGTTGTGAGTTCGATTCCCACCCAGGATAAACATTTGTGTGATGAACACAGATGTTTGTTCTATGTCTGGGTGTTAATCCTCTTAGAGTGGCAGTAGTGGTTTATCTCCGAAAACTCTAGTTGGCAGGAGACCATTTTGAATCCACGCCCCGTCACGTCGCCGTCACGCGCCGTCACGCCCGACATGCACTATTTCACCTATATCTCGTTATTTTGCATGAAAAGGTATAGACATCTATATATTTAAAAATAAAAGAAACATATTTCGGATCCGGAAGTTAATGGTTTTGTTACACAGTACGATACTGTCATCTGTCAGCTTCGTAACAGTCAAACCCGGAAGCGATAGCTCTTCGGGTTATTTTATAATAAATTTTTCAAAAATTCCTAAATTTTCGAAAAAAAAAAATTGGATTAAATTGGCACAGTGCCACTTTAGGGAAGAAATTTATTGGATAAAATTGGACCAGTGCCACAGCATAAGCAAAAAAAAAGTATTTATGTATTCTATCGGTTATCTGGTTCCCGTAGTATACAAGCTTTATTTATTTTGGGCTGTGTGTAAAGTCTGACAATATATTTAATAACTTGAACGATATAAGGTTATTCTTTATAAAACAGCCGTAATATAACGGCCGCCACTTCTCAAAGACTGAAGAACTCATCAAAAGGAAGAAAACAAACAAGTTTATTTACTGTTTGTGGTCAGTTTCAAGTAGACATTCTCGTATTTAGGACAAGGGATGGTTTAGGGATGTTTTCCTTTAAACATTTGTTTACGTGTAAGAAACCAATAAAAATATACATGCGAAAGTTTGCGAGTTTGTATGTTTGTGCCTCAATCAGGCCTCAATGTAGATATAATGCCCGAATGACACCTCACGATGTTTTCCTTCACCGTTTTGAGCACGTGTTTTTGATGCGCATATATTTTTTTCAAACAGAAAAATCCATTGATGCACGCCAGGATTCGAACCCACGACCTTCAGATTGAAAGTTGAGGTACATCCCACTCGGCCAACACGGCTTTTAGCTATTAGCACGTTTGAATTCGCACTTGGCTCCTCCGGGAATCAAACCCACGACCTGATTAAAAGTCGAGGTACCTTGAATTCTACCTTTTCTATTCTTCGACACCTTATTAAATAATAATTGCTTGGCTCATTGTGGTCATGATGCGGGAATATATTTTAAGTATTCTCTTTGTTCTTAACGAAGCAATATTTAGCCGTCGAAGAAAGAGGAGGTTATGGGATGATTTATATTAGACCAGGCCGTTTTCGGGCTGGGCCGAAGCCTTTATTTAGTGGACGGACCCGGACGGGACACGAATCAGGCACTGTTTAATGTAAACTGCTTCGTACAAAATGTGTGTAACATTTGAAATGCGAGCCCGGTCTGGGCCACGTCACAGCACGACCTGGTCTAATATAAAACTAACATATAATTTGTCGTATATATTGTTGCTGTTGAATGTTTGATCGTGCATATCTTTTTACCTGGTGATTTGAATTATGTTGTGTAGAGAATTATCCCAAGTTGGTCCTATTTAAATTCTATTTATTTAGGACTTATAGTTCCTTCATAAAACTATAAAAACTAATATCGTCTCCAGACTTTTTGGTTTTTCAAAACATATTCGTCATTTTTGTTTTCTTTTTAGTTTTTTAAACGTAATTATAAGTAAATAAATAAATAAATAAATATTGGCGGACTTTACACACAACACCATCTAGCCCCAAACTAAGCAAAGCTTGTACTATGGGAACCAGATAACTGATAGAATACTTATTTACTTTTAGTTTTTTGTAAATACATACTTAATATACATAGTAACACCCAGACACAGAACAAACATCTATGTTTATCACACAAATGTTTTCTCTGGGTGGGGATCGAACCCACAAACCTACAGCGTAGAAGGCAGAGTTACTACCAACTTAGCTGTGAGGCAACAATCTTTGTTCGCAAGAAAATTTATTCGCAAGGTAATTGTATAAATAATAAAACGTATTAGCCGAGTAAGAGGTACCTCGACTTTGAATTCAAAGGTCGTGGTTTCCTGGGCGTGCATCAATGGATTTTTCTGTTCGAATAAATATCTGCGCGTGGAATGCTGCCTACTGCAAAATGTGGGCATGTGCCAAATGATATGTTTGGACGTGCCTCTGACGAACCTATTTAGACATCTATAAGGATCTGAGCGCTTAACCGAACCGAAATGAAATTTTCAGTTAATAAAATAACGAGTTAAATTAGACAATTCGAATGCAAGGACCAAATTTAATTTCATTTAATTTCACAATTCATTATTCTTTAGTGTAAAGTGAAAACGGCGAAGTTAGGTTGTGGGCGCTAATAGGAAATACATAAAGTTTATGTAAATGTCTTATTATTATGTATTTTGATTGTGTTAGGATGTAATCACAACATCGAAATTTTGTAATGAAAATAGTACGTCTAATAAACCTAGTAAACTAATATTTGCCTTAAAATGTATTATTTGTACTAGTCGAACCGTGACAGACTCTTTCCTGTCCAAATTTCAATAATCGCATAGAAAAAAGCACTCAAAGCCAACTTAAATTTTTTGCCCCACATTAAACCTAACCTGATAAAATATATTATGAATTTTGGTAGAATGCGTATCATTTGGTAGTCGACGTGATTTCAGATTTTTTTAACAAAATAAATTATGAATATATAAAACCTTTGTATTATTCAACCTTATTGGTAAAATGCGTTGCTACAATTTAAATCGAATTAACTCTACACAATAGAATATCATCCTAATCGGATCACCAAATGAAAAGACATGCGCGGTTTACATAAAATAAAACCGGCCAAGTGCGAGTCGGACTCGCGCACGAAGAGATCTGTACCATTATCTATAAAAACGACAAAAAAATCACGTTTGTTGTATAGGAGCCCTCCTTAAATATTTATTTTATTCTGTTTTTAGTATTTGTTGTTATAGTAGGGTCCCGTTTTTACCCTTTGGGTACGGAACCCTAAAAATATGTACGCGTCGAATTGAGACCCTTCTTTTTTCGTCGGCTGATAGAATGGCCGCTCCTTTCTTGAGAAACCTTCAATATAATTTTATGTTAGCTACATTAAGCAAGTAGACCGGAAGTAAGGGGAAATAGCTTGAATCTAATTGAGGAAAAACTCTGATGGATGTTACAGAGCTTATTTGAATAGTATAGTTTACTAGCGTCCACCCACGGCTTAGCTCACGTGGTATATGAATAAAAAGTAGTCTATGTGTTATTCTAATGTATTAGATATGTTACTGTAAAGTTTCATTTAAATCCTTTTAGTAGTTTTTACGTGAGAGTAACAAACGTATACACATTCATCCTCACAAACATATTTATATTATTAGTAGGATTTGTGTCACTAATTTATGAAAGTTTTTTTGCGAAGAACAGATACGTCTGTTCTTCGCAAAAAAACCTAGCTCCTAAAATGTTTTAAAGTGATTGTGATTTAATTAAAATGAATAAATACCTTTTGGCGAAAAAGTTTCGACTAATCGAAAGAGTGAAGTAACGATATTTGTTGTTTTAATTTTATGAAGAAACTATGAGTTTTACATATACACAATTTTAATAGGATCAATTGGGGACTAAACTACAAAATAGAAAAAAAAACTTCGATAAAGATCGGGTAAAAAGATCGTTGGTATTAATTTTAGTATTTAAACATAATAATTTAACACTAGCAGTCCTTTTTACCTTCGTTTACATTATTGGAGTTTTAGTAAGAATCCCTATTCTTTTCTTGTAATAAATATAGTTTATGTTACTCAGAGATAATGTAGAATTCTAATGGTGAAAGAATTTTAAAAATCGGTTCAGTAGTTTTTGAGTTTTTGTTACAACAAAAATACAAATGTTTCCTCTTTATAATATTAATACCTTAGCATCTCTCATCTTATCTCGAACATCTAAAAAATACAACAACCGACTATTTTAAGATATAAAGCAACAAGTTTAAACTTGGATGACATGGCGATGACAGTTTGTGGTCTGTTTTTGTAAACTGACATGTAACTGACAGGTTTAAAAGCTGGATTTGAATACGGATATGTTTGGTGTGTGTTGGGATTAGGCTTGCTTTAAAATGGTTGCGTTTTTAGGGTGTTAGGGGTTTTTTAGGGTGAAATTATACCAGTTATTGAGGGAGATTATATTTAAATTTAAATAACTTTGGTGACAATGCAATAATATGGTGACAGTAAGCTGATCTGATGATGGAGTAGGGAGCTGTTCAACAGACACTCACAATGGAACTCTTTAATAAGTACTTCAATTGAGTAAAAACTTTGCATATTCAAGTTCCGATGACAATGTTATATGATGTGACAGGTGATAGCGCGCTGGTGCTCGATGGTTTAAATAATTTAATAAAAGCTTGTCATTGAAAAATATTTTTCAACAGAAATCTTATTCCTACTTAATTTGGGGTCGGTACAACCGGCCGCCTGTCTGACCTCAACCGTCTTTATAATAGTAATGTAGATAAAAATAATAAGATCACGTCTGTAATCCAAAAGAACCGAAAACTCACAAGTTTCAGGACATTTCAGGGTGTTAACTGAAAAGTTATGAAAATTTGAATATAATATTTGTTTTTTGACCTTTTCTTTATTAGGATATGAATTGACTTGCTAAACAGAGCATCCTTATTCATCTCAATAGTTTATTTCGTGTTTTTATCATGATCATATTTTAAAACAAATTGTTTTAAAGGTGGGAAAACCCAAAGAGGGTTGACGTCAGGGAGGCGGCGGGCTGTAAAACATAAGCCAAATCTTCTTCGCAACATGTTTGTCAACATGTTGTGCCGATCCCACATTAAGTGAGAAATGCTGATGATACATTAAATCGTAATACGTGATATAAATTTATTTTTTTAGAATTATCTAAAAATAAATAAATAGTATTTACCAATTGAAAAATCAAGAGACGATATTATGCATGACTTTGAAGTTTTTTAAAATAATTATATAAATAAAATTGAAATAAGACTACCTAGGATCTATTTCATCTATTCTCTATCTATTCTCAAGAAACAATAGAAAAAAATATAACCCTGAACACGAATAACTATCGTATCGCCATCATATTATAGTATAAATGTCAAAACTGACACTTTTTGCATTGTCAGTATAGATTTATGATAAAACATTTTGCAAAATCTTCATTTTTGGAAAAACAGAAAGTGCTTTTTTCTATAGGATTAATATTTAACGGGACAGGGACCTCCTAATTAAAGTTTTTTTTTCGAAAATCCTGTGATAATGGCAATGAAAAAAAGAATAAGGGATGAGACACAATAGACAGACAGAGGTATTCAAAACAGTGAACCGTATCAGAAATAAAGGTCTAACGACTTTAACAAATCGCTATCGTAATTTCCAAAGGGACACGTCCATTCGACCCCGTCCTGATCGATTCGGCCTCCAAAATCGAGTGGACCTTTTCCAAATCATTCGGCATAAGCTTATTAGTGATAAATAGGGTTTGTGTTTTTACAGGTGATGCTTTTAGGATATATGAGCGAATATGTATAAAATTGCGAAGAACAAAACAAACAAATAGGATCACGACTGTAATCTCCAACGGTAGACATCCTCTCAGAAAGGCGCTCAAATCCTTGAAGATATATAAAGGGGTTAGTAAGAGACGTCCAAACATTATATTTGGCGCATCTCAGCATGTTGCAGTAGTTAGCATTCCACACATGACAGGTTGCAAGCCTGTCGCTGCTAACCAGAACACTAACTGGTTTCCTCACGATATTTTCCTTCACTTTTTTGAGCACGAGTTTTTGATGCGCATATAAATTTTTCAAACAAAAAATCCATAGATGCACGCCGGTATTCAAACCAACGACCTTCAGATTAAGAGTCGAGGTAAACACTCGGCCAACACGGCTCTTAAAAAAATATTGATATTAATAATATAATATGGTAGATATGTGTTTCTACAGGAGACACTTTCGGGGCTTGTATATATGCCCTGAAAGCGTATATGCCCAAAAATGATGAAACAGCAAAATAAATAGGCTTAGTTTTAGTAGATTACCTGCCATAACTCCCGGTCTTAGGGTGCGTTTCCATTGACGCGAAATGAGCGGAGCTGAGCGGAGCAGACCGTGGATAAAAGTAAATCAATAAACATAAATGGACATCATTCAGCATTAAAAGCTAAGCTTGTACTAAAAAAAATTGATACCTAAATACTTTTTTTCGTGTTGTAAATATATTCTTAAAGTGGTATGTGGAATGTTTTGTTATTTATATGGGCTGAGTCCACCCAGATAAGACGGAAAAAGTGATAAAACTGCATTATCTTGAAAACCATAAAACTTAAATTAAACTGCCTATAATTTACCTAGTGTGTGTACAAATCATATATTATATAAATGAACTATATAAATTTTTTGAGAAAAGTTTCACCAATCGTGTTTCTGTCTATAATTTATCTAGATTATATCCACAAGTTATCTTTATCATAAAAACAAAAACTGTAAGTTTTGCGGTTATTGAGAAAAAACTATTCTGCATTCATCAAACACATTTTTTTATTACTCAAAATAGAATATTACACTCAAACAATGAACAAACAGCTGTGTTCATCACACAAATATTTGACTGGAAATATCCAATCTACAATCTACAGCGTATTTGACTGAATTGCGCTCAATTTTTTGATAACTATTTTAAGCACTATGATTGGTCGATTCACGGTCCGCTCTTCTCCACTCCGCCCATCTCCGCGACAGTGAAAACACACCCTTATTGTAAGTGCCAATATTATTTTGAGTCTGCATGTAAAAGCTTCTGAGATTATTTGAATATAATGAGTTTCAAAAAAATCTATACTTGTATTATAAGAACAAAACATATTTCTTGTATTACTCTGCAATAAATGAATATGAATATGAATATGAATATGAATATGAATATGAATATGAATAAACACAAAACTACTAAACCAATTTTGAAAATTCTTTTACCTATCACCAAAAGCTACATTATCAGAGAGTAATATAGGCTATATTTTATTTTCTATAATAATAGAAATCCCTACGAAAAACGCAATAATGTAACCTAAGGTATCAAAAATTTGCCTATAATTTTCATTAGTCACTTGAGCAGAGCGCGGAGGAATGATTTGATTGATTGTTTGCACTGAAAAAGATCCAAAACTACTAGACCGATATTTAAAAAAATATTTTACCATTGGAATGCTACATTATCTCTGAGTAACATAGGCTATATTTTTTACTAGAAAAAAAAACAGAGATCTCTATTAAAATTTCAATATTGTAACCCAAGGTGTAAAAAAAATAACCATAAATTCATTACTACACTTGTGCGACCCCGGAGCGGCCTAGTCGGATATAAAACAGTAATTTAAAGGCTTTTTTTACGTTATGCCTATGTTTTAACTGTACTAATATAACACATGTTGGTGAACACTAAACATAACTTTCGAGCTAAGATTTGAACCGAGTTTAATTTGAGACGAGTAATATTTTTTTTGTTGAATGCAGAATCGTTTTCTCACCATAACCGCAAAACATACAGTTTTGTTTTTTATGACAATGATAACTTAATGATATAATCTAGATAAATTATTGACAGAAACACGATTGGTGAAACTTTTCTCGATAAATTTATTATCCAAATTTGGCTCTACCAAAACACTAATTTAGTTTTTACTCAAAACTATGAATAGTTACACAGTTTCTTTTCAAGTTTGATGGTTTTCAAGATAATGCGGTTTTATCACTTTTTCCGTCTTATACGGGTAGACTCAGCCCATACAAGAATTTCAAACATCACCTTAAGAACTTAAACGGAACCACAGTCGCAATTCCAGAAATTCCTCGTTAAATTGCGTCTATCACGACTATAATCCCCAAGTACCGTAGAAATCCTCATAGATCTTAAGGCGTTTATATCCTTGAAAATGTCTAAAGGGGGTAGTCAGAGGCATGCCTAAACAACGTGTTTTACTGCATAAAGCGTAAACGTATTGAGAAGAAAAACTTTTAACACTTAAATGCTAGCCTGCTTCACAGCGTCGATAGTTATTCTGACTTCTGCGCTGTAGGTTGAGTTCGATTCCCAATCGGGACAATTATTTGTGTGATGAACATGGATGTTTGTCCTGTGTCTGGGTATTTTAATCCTTATATAAATATTTAAAAGAAAGTCGTGTTAGTTACACTATTAATAACTAAAGAACGGCTGAATCGATTTGCCAGAAAATTGGTGGGGAGGTAGCTTAGAATCACTTTTTATAACGGAAACGGGAACGGAAATGGGAACAGGAACGGGAACGAGAACGGGAACTTAACACAAGATTTTGTTAATTCTAAAGCGAAACGAAGTTCGCCGAGTTAGCTTGTAATATTATAAATGCGAAACTTTGTCCGTATGTATTATGTTTGTGCCCTAAGCATTCAAACGGATAAAGATGAAATTTGCTGTAGTATGTAGATAAAAAATCAGATTTACAGAATATTAAACCTAAAATCCTCTAAATAACAAAAAAACGCAAATAAGATGATATTGATGTGCAAAAAATTTGACATCTCAGATCGAAAACATTGAGTTGACATAGCAACACATTCTACCAAAGAGGTTGAATCCTACTCAAAAATACGAACTTATGTATTCTATCAGTAATCTGGTTCCCATAGTACAAGGTTCGCGTAGTTTGGGGCTAGACGTCGATGTGTGAAATGTCTATCAATATTTATTTTATTATTTATTTACATATTATACACTAGTTGCCCCGGCTTCGCACGGGTGTAGGTACTTAAGAAGATTATAGGAAAAAAAATGAGATTTTAGGTTACACTTTGGCAACTTTCACGAAGATCTCTAATTATTTTGAAAATAAAATATACTTTATGTTACTCGCTGATAATGTAGCTTTCAATAAATGAAATAATTTTTAAAATTGGTTTAGTAGTTTCTTAGTTAATTCATTATAAACAAAATTCAATTTTTACCTCTATTTATAAAAGTGTTGATTATAACACCCATACACAGAACAAACATCTATGTTCATTAAATGCATGTTTGTCCTGGGTGGAAATCAAACCCATAACCTACAACGCAAAAGGCAAAGCAACCAACTGAGTTGTGAGTTCATATTATTACCTTTACAATTGAATTGAAATAAGATAAAATGAAGTTCGAATTTAGTTTGTCCGCTGTGCCGTGTGTAGGAAAAAACGCAAAACCGTTTAAAACCTGGGGGTCTTAAATTAAGGCCGGCTTGCCGTGAACGGCTGAAAAGAGTCTGTAATTATGACCTGAAATATTCAGCCAGAATAAACTGAAACACTGTGACGTCACACGTGTGGAGTCTGCAAAAAAAGCTATCAATATCAGTGGGAAAATCCTATCCTAATAATATTATAAATGTGATAGTTTGTGAGTTTGTATATATTATGTTTGTGCCTTAATCAGGCCTAAACGACAAAACGGATTAAGGTGAAATTTGCTGTAGATGTAGAATAATGTATTATGCCAGAATAAAACAGACTAATTTAATATACAAAAAACATCCCCAAAATGATAAAAAACGCATAAGGGATGCGAAAAGTCTGACAACGGTGTTGACATCAGTCGTCACAGCAACGCACGTTACTCTATGCAATTATTGAAATTTGGACAGGACAAAGTCTGTCGCAGGTCTGCTAGTTGTCTATAAAATTCTTGTGTCACAGTGATTTTAACCAAACTCCTCCGAAACGGACTCCAATTTTTATGTTTTTTTTTGTATATATTTGGTAGGTATGAGGAATAGGTCGTAGGGTATTTTTTATACCCTTAAGTGATAAGGGTGACACAAAGTTCGGGAAAAACTGAAAGTGCTTTTTCTGTGACATTATTAAAATTTGACAGGACAACGTCTGTTGGGACAGCTAGTCTAGATTTAAAATTCTTGCTGTACTGACTAACTAATCTCTCTAGGCATAGCATAGCCTAAACCTGGTCCTAGAAACTCGAAATTTGTAGGGTGTATTTCTTTTAGTGTGTAGGGGTGTACTAAGAAAGAAATTTCTAAAAGTTAACCCCTAAGAGGGTGCAGTGGGCATTGAAATCTGTTTGAAAATAACGAAGAATAAAAGGGGTTGTGGCCTAAGAATATAAATAATTTAATTAAAAAAATGCATCATCATTTTTATATAAAAAAATTGTATCACGACTGTAATTCCCAGGTACGGTAGACATTCTATCAGATCTCCAGACGCTTAGATCCTATGAAGATGTCTAGTGGGTAGTCAGAGAGACGTCCAAACATTATAACATTATAATATGTATGTTCGATAGTTAACAGGACATACATACATTGCCACACCATTCGAATTTAAAAATGAAATAGTATCACGACTGTAATCCCCAAGTACGGTAGACATCTTCTTAGATCTCAAGGCGCTTAAATCCGTGAAGGTATCTAAATGGGGTAGTCAGAGGGACGTCTTGGCAAAATATCCACATTTTGCAGTAGTTAGTGACAGGTTGCAAGCCTATCTCCGCTCATATTGACTATGAGATAATTGCAGCCTAGATCACAAGCATCGCCATCGGTTTCAATTAAATCTACATCTGAATAGATTACAATTATATGTCTATAGAGACTAAGTTTTAGTTTCCTCAAAAACAAGAACCGTCATATTACTACCGATATAAAACGGTAAAGATATTTCGAATTATCTGCTTGCCTCGGCATTGCGCGAGTGTAATAATGAAGATTATAGGCAATTTTTTGACACAGAATAATCAGAATAATCAGAATAATCAGAATAATCCATTTATTGGTAAAAACTATTACACGTCACAAATCTAATTACATATTATAATATCATTAAATATAATTCAATCGATTGTTTTAATATAGCAACAGTTTAATAATTGAATAAATATACTTAAAAAATAAAATGCTTAAATTATTGCAATTTGCATATAAAATCTTCAACATTATAGAACGCCATCTCAACGAGCCATGATTTTAATTTTAATTTAAAAGATGGCAGACTGGGCGCTCCTACAATATGCTCCGGCAGGCGGTTATAGATAGAAGGACCTAAAATATGCGTTAGTTGTTCTGATTTTGCGAGTCTGTGGATTATTGCGGTTAGTCTACCAGCACCTCTAGTATTGTAAGCTCGGGCGTGCCCCTCCCCGCGCGTTTTGAATTTATCGACACATTAGGTTACATTAATTAAATTTTCGTATTTTCTAATTTATTTAAAAATTAAATATGACTTGTGTTATTTGTTGATAATACAGCTTTAGATATGTTAAAGATTTTTTTATATTGGTAAGTAGTTTAGTATATAGTTAATAGTTTAGTAAGTTAGTTAGCAAACAAAAAATACATTTATTAATAATATTTAATATGCCATTTTATTTTATCCAATTTTTTTCAAAAATATATATTTGAAAATTATACATCCTTTAGGCAGAAGCAACTTTTACACTTATATAATGGTAGAAGCTGAAGTTTACTGTCTTCTCGACTTCTAACGATCTTATACTCTTTTCGGCAGTAAAATAACGGCCACCGCATTTCAGAAAACGAAAGCTTACCATTTCCAATGAGAGCGTGCAAAGTGCAGATTGTGGCGTAGGCCATTGGCGTAGCACTATCGTAGCATTCCGTAGCTTCGTAGCATTTCGTAGCACATAATATAATCTATGCCATAATAATGTAGGTAGCTGATCCAAATAATTTTATTTTCTTTTATAGAATTGTGAATATTATTTAAATTCAATATATTAAATAGAGTCATGACTATAATCTCCAAGTAGATATAATTTTAAAGTTTTACGAAGGAAGTTTTTGGGTAGATTTCCCTTAGTCCTACATAAATAAAATTTAAATTGGTGGTCCTTGGTTTTATTTTCTTCACAATTTAATCTATGTTAAAATCTCGTATCGCACTCCTTCAAAACGGCTCGACTTATTTTTTTGATTTTTTAGAAGTATATTTAGTAAGTATGATAGTAAAGTATATTTCGTATCGCTTATTGGAAATGTAGCGTAAATAAAGTGATTTTATCTCCTGATGATTATGAAATTGTGTGAATGTGATTATTGAAATTTGACAGGAAAACATCAAAAAATCATACGTAAATTAAGAATTTCGTACTTATATTCATCGGTCGAAAAGCAAGAAAAACTTAATAATTCTCGCAAAAATCTCCTTCTGCTCCATCTCAATTAAATACTTAAATCTGAGATAATATCTCACTGACAGGCACACGTTGCTTTAACAAATTGGACGATTCCAGAACTTAAATTAAACTTATTACACTAAGTTTCTTTGAAGTATTTTTGCGTCAAAAATTCTTTTGTTATTGCAGTTTTTGTAACTTTATCTTCGCCTGTTTACAGTCGTGATCCTATTTTTTTAACCTACGAAAAAAGAGGAGATTCACTGTTTTACTTTTATATTTTAGGGTTCCGTACCCAAAGGGTAAAAACGGGACTCTATTTCTAAGACTTCGCTGTCCTCTGTTCGTCTCAGGGCTGTATCTCATGAACCGTGATAGCTAGACAGTTGAAATTTTCAAAGATGATGTATTTCTGTTAACGCTATTACAACAAATACTAAAAACAGAATAAAATAAATATTTAAGTGGGGCCATACATAGTGATTTTTTGCCGTTTTTTTATAGATAATGGTACGGAACTCTGTGTGCGAGAGTCCGACTCGCACTTGGCCGGTTTCTTAGCACTTGGAGGAGGTTCACTGTTCTGACTTGTATATTTTTTAATATGTATTTGACTGCACATACCTGGTAATCCAATTTCGACGATTTAATAATAACTAATTTCGGCCCTTCTTTTACGTTATAAATAAATAAAATAAAAGAGATCACGACTGCAATCCCTAAGTACGGTAGACATTCTCTCACATCTCCAAGCGATCAGATCTTTCTATATCTCTAAAGGGTAATCAGAGACACAACAAAACTTTAGACTCATGCCCACATTATGCAGTAACTAGCATTTCATACGTGACAGGTTTCAAGCCCATCTACTCTACGCTAGAAATACAAGCCTTAAGTGCCACGCGGATTATAATTTTCAATGTTTAAGTGATTTATTGCGAGACATTAAAACATGATTGATGGACCCATCAGTCGATTATTCAATATCGATATCTCAGTAACTGCCATTTTTGATTCGCTTCGTTTGTCAGATCGTCAATATTATAGTACAGTAAAAACGATTCGTCTAGTGCTTTAATTGACGTAAGCGATTGCATCAATAATTCATCAATCACGTAAATGTGATGCTGTCAACTAGCTTCCGCCTGCAGCTTCGCTTACGTGGTACCTACCTGGATAAACAGTAGCTTATTTGTTATTATAGACTTCTAGAGCATAGGCTGTGTTGTGTATATTTAAAAAAATAAAATAAAATAAATAGGATCACGACTGTAATTCCCAAGTACGGTAGACATCCTCTCAGATCTTCAGACACTTAGATCCTTTGAAGATGTCTAGTGGGAATAGTCGGAGGCACGTCCAAACATTTTATTTGGCACATGCCCACATTTTGCAGTAGTTAGCATTCCATACATGACAGGTTGCAAGCCCATCGCCGCTTATAAGAATACTAACTGGTTTCCTCACGGTGTTTTCCTTCACCGTTGTAAGCAATTGTTTTTGATGCACATTTAAATTTTAGAAAAATCCATTGATGCACGCCGGGATTCAAACCCACGACTTTCAGATTAAAAGTCGAGGTACATCCCACTCGGCCAACACGGCTTTTTAAGTTTTATTTTAAGTTTCATTCAAATCCGTTTAGTCGTTTTGGCCTTATTGAGGCACGAATATCCTCACAATTTTTTAATAAAAAACGAGTAATTAATTATTCTTTTATAATACACCAGGTAAAAAGATCGAAGAAAAACACGTTTTTTGTATAGGAGCCCCACTTAAATATTTTTTTTATTCTGTTTTTAGTATTTGTTGTTATAGCGGCAACAGAAGTACATCAACTGTAAAAAAAACAATTGTCCAGCTATCACGGTTCATGAGATACAGCCCTGTGACAGACAGACGGACAGCGAAGTCTTAGTAATAGGGTCTCGTTTTTACCCTTTGGGTACGAAACCCTAAAAAGCAACAACAACAAAAATATATACATGTCGAATTGAGAATCTCCTCTTGTTTTATCGGTTGAAAAGCTTATAAAAACTTCAATAGTAAACATACAAGAAATATAATGGATGCAACTTTTATGCTATCCATACACAGAAGTGTTAAGTTTTGCATTCATATCTCTTACGTCACACGAGCGCCCCCTAGCGGTCTTTTGTTTCACTTGCTTTTATTTTGCATATTTAAGAATAGGGGTGACCTAAATTTCGAATTTAACAATGGTTAGTTAAGTGGGAGACACACGGACTAATTAAATTTGAAGAGAAAATACAAGTGAGTAAGGCGTGGAATGCTACAGCAAAGTGTGGGTATAAGTAAAGTGTTTGGACGTGTCTCAGACTGTCCCTTAGACTTATTCATGGATATAAGGCGAAATCTGAGAGGATGTCTTTTAAATTTGAAAATTGTAATGTACAAAATGCTAACTACTGTAAAGTGTGCATGTGTTGATTGTTTGGACGTGCCCCTGACTGACCTTTAGACATATTCAAGGATTTAAGAGAAGATCTGAGAGTCGATATCATAATATATATAATTTTTTTTCTTGATTAGTTCAGTGAGAGACACACGGACTGAAAAGACAAGTTTAGTGAGAAAGCCGCGGAATGCTACTCCAAAGTGTGGGCATGTGTTGAGTGTTTGGACGTGTCTCTGACTGTCCTTAAGACATATTCAGCCAAGACAAGTGAGGAAACCAGTTAGTTAGCTTGCAACCTGTCACGGAATACCAACTAGTGCAAAGTGTGAGCATTTGTCTAATGTTTGGACGTGTCTCAGACTGTCCCTTAGACGTATTCAAGGATCTGACGTGAAATCTGAGAGGATGTCTTATAAATTTGAAGAGTAAAGTTAAGTGTGGAAGTTAGTATTGTATTGTACAAAATGCTAACTACTGTAAAGTGTGCATGTGTTAAATATTTGGACGTGCCCCTGACTCTATTATAAACATAATCAAGGATTTGGGAGAAGATCTGAGAGTCGTTATCATAATATTTATATTTTTTTTTATCATCTCTGCTAAAAGATACGAGCATATAACCCGCACCTCTTGCGATTCATCAAGACACTTGCCCACCACACGACCAGTCGTCATAAATTCTAACCATAAATTCATGACGGCTATGAAATTCTAACCACGGAATTCAAAGCTACGTAGCCATCGACCACATAGCCTATAGACTCCTCATGCAAGGTGAACACTGTTAAACAACACATATGGTCTACACATCCTGTGTAATCCACCGAGCACTCACCAAAACGTTTTGTCAGAATAGTTTGTTTGAAGAAATAAAGCTATGAAATGTATAGTTTTTTGAGTCTACCCGGATAAGACGGAAAAAGTGATAAAACTGCATTATCTTGAAAACCATCAAACTTAAAAAAAAATGTCTATATTGGTGTCTATATATGTCTATTTAGGTGCTTAGTATGATTCTCTAACGAATAATATAAAAAAAAAACTGATTAGCTATTCATAGCTTTGAGTAAAAACGAGTAGTGTTTTTGAAGCGCTAACTTTTAAAAATAAATCGATGTAGAAAAGTTTCACCAATCGTGTTTCTGTCTATAATTTATCTAGATTATATCCATAAGTTATCTTTGTCATAAAAACAAAACTGTATGTTTGGGGTTATTGAGAAAAAACGATTCTGCATTCATCAAAAACATTAATACTTGTCTAAAGCGTCTATTGGGCTATGTGGTCGACGAAGTAGCATTACTAACGGAAGCGTTACGCGAAAACAGACGTTATGTCTGATGTTTATAAGACACTAACTTGCAAAGCGTCTATTGGGCTATGTGGTCGACGAAGTAGCATTACTAACGGAAGCGTTACGCGAAAACAGACGTTATGTCTGATGTTTATAAGACACTAACTTGCGCCCTTGCGCCCACGGTTTGTTTACCAGGATAATAAGTTTTCTGTTCTAAAATATTTTTCAAAGCTTTTGTAAAATCCTTCGGTCTAGAAATCAGAGCAGCGCGCTATTGTCATTGGAGCTAGATAGTTTTTACTCAATCGAACTATTTACTAAGGAGTTCCGTTGTGAGTGTCAGTTGAACAGCTCCTGACTCCACCATCAGATCAGTTCACAATCATATTATTGTATTGTCACCAGAACTAAAGGTGTATGCAAAATTTCAGCTCCATCGGATACCAACAAATGGTTTGCAAATTTTGAAAGTTACGAACAGTACAGTATTGTTGTTATAGCGGCAACAGAAATACATCATCTGTGAAAATTTCAACTGTCTAGCTATCATGGTTCATGAGATACAGCCCTGTGACAGACAGACGGACAGCAAAGTCTTAGTAATAGGTTCCTTTTTTAACCCTTTGGGTACGGATCAGTGAAAATTACGATACTGAATCGATTTGTTCAATCTATTCTGAAGTCTTTCAAGTTTTATATAACTTTGTGTTCTCAAAGAGACTATATATCCGAAGTATGGTAAACAGCCTCTTAGGTCCATATGCACTCAAATCCTCGTTGATGTCCATAGGGAGTATGAAATAGTGACAACCGCCCTTGTGAACAAATCACGGGGTACTTTCCCATCCAGCCCAGTACCGGGGCAGGGTCAACGGGGCGATTAGGACTAAATTACCTTTATGCAAGGGCGGATCCAGCTTTGGCGCCACGAGGGGGGGGAGTCACGTGAACATTATTATGGCAAAATGTTGGCTTTAATCAGCATTTGAAGTATGCAGTAATGTAGACCATGGTTTCGTGTGACTGTGACCGAATGTTAAAATTCGAATGTCCAAAGACAAAAAAGATACATAATTAAATACACATTTTGCTGCGGTAAGGTTATTCTGGCAAAATATTATCGAAATAATGGAAGTAACCAAAAACGAACTAATAGGTTAGGTAGTTTATTTTCTTGTGTGTTATGAGCCAAAAAATTAAATCTGTGTGTCCAAAGACTCCGGAGATTTTTAGGAATTTGTTAACTATGGCAATACTTCAAAGTCTTTTACAAGAGTTTTACATGGACCTGGATCCAGCCCAGGGGGGGGGGGTCATGACCCCCATGACCCCCCCCCCCCCCTAGATTCGCCCTTGCCTTTATGTTCCAATCTGATTCTCTATAGAGCTATTTGCGATACTGAAACGATAAAATTCCGATATTTTTCACATTAACTTAATCATTATATTCTTAGTTGTAATTTTAATTATACCTTGACTCGAACTCTTCCGAGTCCTCTCAAATTTCCCTTGAAAAGTACCTTATGTTTGGCATATTAAATCGTAATTTGGAGCTTCCTCAATTACGTCATTACAGAGATTTTATCAAACAAACTGTCACACGTGCGTTTAGAAGCTGTCAAGGAATATCAAGGTACATATCGAGGTACATCAAGTTGACAGTTCTGTTGACTGAGGAATCCTCGACTCGAGCACGGTTTCGAGGTCGAGTCAAGGTGGATATATTTAGAGGCAACTTAGAATATGGGGATAAGCTTCGAAATAATTAAAACTCAGCTAAAAATAATCATTCAAATGGCTTTACCAACAAATTTGGGAATTTGATTTCGGGTAGTTCAAGTGCGGTTAGGTAAAGGTTTGTCCATAGTGCAAGCGAAGTCCATGATCAACGCGAAAGCGGGTTTGAAGACTTGTTTGTTTGTCCTTTCTGGAGCAGCAAGTCGACATGTTTTATGCATAAAAAACAACATACAGGCAAATTGAGAACCTCCTTTTTGAAGTCGGTTAAAAATAGTTCATGGGCAGGTGGCGATTCTGTTGTCTGCAAACTGGTTTATCGTGAGGAAACCAGTTAGTATTCTTATAAGCGGCAATGGTCTTGTGACCTGTCACGTATGGAATGCTAATTACATATAATGTTTGGACGTGCCTCGAACTACCCCCACTAGACATTTTCAAAAGACCTAAGCGTCTGGAGATCTGAGAGGATTACAGTCAAGATCCAATTTTTTTTTTCTTTTTTTTTTATTAGTTATAGACTTTCTTCTTATTAATACTCTAGTGACTCGCGACTTCGTTTTACATCAAGTTATTTTCAAAACCCCGCTGCACCCCTTCAGGGGTTAAATTTCGGGAATTCCTATCTTAGTGCACCCCTGCACACGAAAAGGAATACATCCTCCAAATTTCAAGTCTCTAGGACCAGTGGTTTAGGCTGTGCGTTGATAGATCAGTCAGTCAGTAATGTAAGAGTTTTATACATATACATATATATATATATATTACTACAACAAACCCACAACTCGTCTCCTTGAAATGATTGCCTCATTCAATATTTAAACTAGAAGGGATAACCAACCCTGAACATACCCCCTACCCTGAGCACAAGTATCTGGAGAAAGGATGATATCACTACATAGTATAAAGCAAACCGCTTCCCGCTTCCCGCGTCTGTATGTATGCTTATATCTTTAAAACTACAAAACGGATTTTGATGCGGTTTTTTTTAATAGATAGAGTGATTCAAGAGAAAGGTTTATATGTATTAAACCCGTGCGAAGCCGGGGCGGGTCGCTAGTATAGTATAAGGATATAGAATTTAAGTAGAGAAAATGTAAAGTGGATGTCATCGTATTATTGCAATGATATTTCTTATCCGACTAATTTAAGTCGGAATTATTATATTATTTGTCATCTATAATTAATTAAATAAGATGCCTTTGAACCAATTTATAATATTTTAGCTTATAATGTGTTTTTGACAAATTAATATTGCAGGCACGTTTTAAAATTTTTAATTAATAAATGAATATAAATTTAATTTAATTATATTATATGAATATGAATTATTTGTTAAGAGTTCGATGACGCTAAAACTGCTGCTTATAAAAGTTGTACCAATATTCAAACCTTTTCTATTTTTTTTATTAAAGAATGAGTGGTTGTATGTATGCCAAAACAAAAGTGATGTACAATCGCGGACAAAAAAGGACTATCTTATGGTGGTGCCATTATTATGTAGGATTGTTGGACTAAATAGTTATTTCATTAAACTCAAAAAAACAATATTGTCTCTTGACTTAAGTAAACATTTTTTTAGATTATTTATTTTTTAAACTTTCAGAGTGACTTCAAAATCACTACGTCGTCTAATATTATTATTTTATTTATAAAACGTAATTATTTTGAAAACAACATATTACTACACTAGCTGCGTCCCGCGTTTTCACAAAACGTTTTTTTATCAAAATAAATATAATTTGCTATAAACAAACTTTACCTCATTATAATTTTTACTCATTTTTCATTGCTCCGTTTTTGCTTGGGACGAAAAAAGTAATAAACCAAGAAGCCGCATAAAATATACAAACTGGATAACTTTTTGATTTTGATCTTAACCAAAACCTAATTATTATACTTACCCACTGATTTTCTATTCTAATTGTGACATTCAACAGAATAATCACTTCTTAAGACGAGTAATACATTATTTGATAAATGCTAAATCGTTTTTTTTCAATAATCGCAAAAGAAACAGTTTTTTTTATGATAAAGATAACTTGAGGATTTAATCTAGATAAATTATAGGCAGAAACATGATTGGTGAAACTTTTTTTGATAAATTTATTTTCAAACGTTGGCTCTTCTAAAACACTAATTTCGTTTTTACTTTAAACTATGAATAGCTAAACAGTTCATATTTATATAATTCGTTGGATATACTAGCTACATAAATAAAAGATGTTTTTTTTTAAGTTAAGAACCGACAAGAGCACAGCTCTTAAGTTAGAAGAAGAAATGGTTTTCAAGATAATGCGGTTTTTCACTCTTTCAGTCTTATCCGGGTAGACTCAGCCCATACAAGAATTTCAAGCATCACCTTAATGTGCCTAATTAGATTTGACATTAAGGGGCTGTATGTCGACGATTGCTATTTTTCGAAACGAAAAAAGAAATACTTCTGAATAAGCCATATCTCCTATTTTTATAAATATATTACTTCAGGTTCCTACCTTATTATTCTATTATTCTATGATTTCTATTAAGCTGAAAACATAATAGCAGAAACTTTTCACGATAAAGATGTTATTTCAAAATGATACGTTTTAGAATTTATGATCGAAATATTTTGATACCTACTATTAAGATCAACTTGTGATTTATTGTTATAGATAGGTAATATGTAGATCTAGATTTCTATTAGAATAGGTTTTTGATAAGTAATTATACATAATTTATATCATTAATTTATTCGAAAAGCAAAGGCGGACAAAGAGAAAATGGTTATTGAGGGGTGGGTAAAGCTACCCCTATTACATGCCTACGTAGGTACCAGCAACGCGATCTCATAAAAACTGTCGATAATATTTACGATACGCATACGCCATCTAGAGCTTGCCGTTGTTAACTGTCTTAGTCGTTTCTGCCGCGGTTTTAGGAACTGGCAGCGCCTTAATAACTACGAAGTGTGACGTCAAAGTCCTTTGATTGATGCTCTACCACAAACGTGAATATTCACATATGATATAACAGATAACCGCATACATACATAATTATAATAATAATGTTTACTCACGCGGCACGACAAGACACAATATCATGAGGAACCAAATAATGTAAATATAATATAATAACCGACCCTTAATAGACGTTGTCCTGTCAAACTTTAATAAGCGCATAGGTGAAAGCAATTTCAGACAACTTCCTAATTTTTTCCTACAAACCTTGTACTGGTAAAATATATTATAATATAATAAAATATATCATTCATTAGTCAAAACTGCATTGCTATGACGACTAAATGTTTTTAGTCTGTGATGTCGGATTTGTTGCACACCAGCGCCATCTATGCCAAAATCATCCTTCTTGCATTTTCTATTATTTAGGGGTTGTTTTTCAGATAATAAGTTCCCCTTTCTGTTATTCTGATTTTGTTCAACATACTACAGCAAATTTCATCATAATCAGTTTGGTAGTTTCGGGTACAAACATAAATATATACAAACGATATTGGTGAACATTTCACAGCTATCCAACCCCAAACTATAGGTTTTTTTTATTTAATTTTACTTGACTGACGGACTGAAGTGTTTGGACGCGCCTCTGACTATCACTGAGAGATATCTACCGCACTTAGGTATTTCAATCGCAATCCTGTTTATTTTATTTAAACTTCTGCAACAAAGTTATCTCCTTGACTGTACTCATATTCAACCATTTTAAGCCAAGAATATTTTTCCAATTTTCTCAACCTTATTTACGTTTATAGAATTACCCAAAAAGTTCTTTTTTAAGAGTTCCTTCTAAAAGTGAATGGCTTCACAGCTAAGTTGGTAGCTACTCTGCCTTCTGCGCTGTAGGTTGTGGGTTCGATCCCAGTTCACCCAGGACAAACATTTGTGTGATAAACATAGATGTTTGTTCTGTGTCTGGGTGTAGGTATGTAAAATTTCAGCTCAGTTTTGATACGAAAAAACATACATTGAAAGTTAAATAAAATCTTGTAAAAATGTATTGTTAGACATTTTACACAACGCTATCTAGACCCAAACTAAGCAAAACTTATACTATGGGATCCAATATGCAAAATATATGATTTAAATAATGTAGAGTTGAGTTATAAATACATAATATTAACTAGTTTTCAAAACGTAACTTTACGTCCGTCATACCACCGCCGCTATCTTTGGAAATAGAAGGATAGATACAAATCCTGAAAAGCTGCAATACTGAAATATCGAAGTTATAATCTAACCTTTTCAAGGAACCTCCTTAATTTTTAAAAGAAATCGTGTTTTCATTTATGTTTTACCTAAGTATATTCAGGTTAATGATCTAGGTATCTAGGTATTTTACGTCTATGTTATATAAGCTTTCTCCTGCGGCTTTACTTGCGTAGTATCTGTTTACTATTCCAGGGCATAAGCTATATAAATTCTAAGTTTCATACAAATCTGTTTGTTGTTTGTTGAACAGCTCCTCACTCCATCAGATCACTGTCGCCATATTATTGCATCGTCACCAAAGTTACTTAGGTATGCAAAATATCAACTCAATCGGTTTGGGATAACAGTTACAAAATTGAATTGCAAGATTATTATGATGATATAAGTTAAATAAAAGCTTGTGAAAAACGAATAATTATATTATCCGTCTCTTGACTTCTCGATTGTTTGAAACATTTTTTTCGATTTTCTCTTTAGTATTTAAAATGCAATTATATCGATGATTTTCGACTTCATTGCTAGACTTAAATTACATTATTTAAAACCGAATAAAACCAATTATCATAAAATTTGAGAATTAAATCAAAATATCTGTCAAACTGTTAAACAGTGTGTCACATAGCGAAATAAAGTAACTTGTTCGCGATGAAAAGGATCATTTGCGCGTTAGTCCATCTAGACTTTATCCAAGGGCGGATCCAGGAGGGGGGGTCATGTCTGGGCTGGGTTCAAGTCTATGTAAAACTCTGGTAAAATGACTTTAAAGTTTTGCCACAGCTAACAAAATCCTGAAAATGGAGTCTAAATTAGATTATTAATTAGAGTTACATTTTTGGCTCATAAGCACACACAAGCTACCCAACCTACTAGTTAGTTTTTGGCTACTTCCATTATTTCGATAATATTTTGCCACATTACCGCAGCTAAATGCGTATTTAATTATGTATCTTTTTTGTCTTAGGACACTCGAATTTTAAAATTCGGTCACAATCACTCGAAACCATAGTCTACACTGCATACTTCTAATCCTGATTAAAGCCAACATTTTTCCCTAGTAATGTTCACGTGACACGCTGCCAAAGCTGGATCCGCCCTTGACTTTATCTCATTGACTCTAAATTGTATTACGTAAGTCTATACCTAAGTGGCTGTGCAATGTGCACACCGGGTTTTATAAACGCGCCATCGACGCGTGTTTGTAGCGATACAGACGCGATAGGCACGCCATTCAGACAGCCTGTAAACCTTGCGTCTGACTCGCGTCTGAATCGCTAACGCGCGTGGTGTGGTGTGCATAGGCACTAAGACTACGTTCACAGTTCATGTAACGCACGCTAACGCGCGATCAAATTTACAAAGAGTTCAGTTGACAAGCGCTAAAGCGCGTTGCAAGTGCTCGTCAGTCTGTATAATAGAGTTAAAAATAAACAAAATTACAAGAAAGTCGCGTAATTTTGTTTATTCGTCGTACAATGGTAGCGCGAGCTATACTGAACAGTCAGTTATTAGTTTTAATAATGTATAAATTCAGTGTTTTTAATTATTTGTGCTCATATAAATAAATAAATTATTATTATTATTAAATAAATTATTATTAGTCAACGGACATTACATATTATATATCAAAGCTCGCGTCAACGCGCAATCGCCTGCGTCTAGAGACTTTTTACAAGCATTTATTTAACTTGTAATGTATGTATGTAACTATGTTTGTTAAGATGGTATCTTGCAACTCAATTGTAAAGCAGTTATCTCCAACCGATTAAGCTGAAATATGACATTGCAATTTGCAATTTGATTTATGTAACTTCGGTGACAATGCAATAATATGGTGACAGTGAGCTGATCTGATGATGGACAGACACTCAAAAAAGAACCCCTTAGTAAATACTATGATTGAGTAAAAACTTTGCATGCTAGTCAAGTTCCGATGATAATGTTATATGATGTGACAGGTGATAGCCCGCTGGTGCTCGATAGTTTAAATGATTTTACAAAAGCTTGTCATTGAAAAATATTATTCAACAGAAAACTTATTTTTTGAGCGCCGCGTTAACGCGCGCTCTTGTAATCGGTTCTATGTAAATACCTTGATGTCTAGTCGCGCGATTTGAAAACGCACGTCAAAATTTTGCCATCTTAAACATAGCCTAACTCGAATAGATTCTTGCGAATAGTGCCTACTCTGTATGTCTGGGATAGTTTTGAAATCAGTATAGGATAGTGTGATAAGAGAATATTGTAGCGTGAAGGAAAATGTTGTGAAGTAGAAAGAGAATGAATAAATATAAATGAACGAAAGATGATTGTTTGAACGGGTAGGTATACAAGGCTAGAGTTTAAGGGACCATTTTTCATCTATACTAATATTATAAATGCGAAAGTAACTTAGTCTGTCTGTCTGTGACGTTATCACGGCTAAACCGCTGGATCGATTGTGATGAAATTCCATTTAGAAATAGTTTAAACTCTTGGGACGGACATAGGCTACTTTCTTCCCAAATCTTTTTTTATTTTAAGAATTTCAATGTTTTACGATAAAGCCGTCAATAATTTATTTTGAATATACGCGAACGAAGTCGTGGGAAAAAGCAAGTTACTATTATTTAATAATACAACATACAACATAATACAACATAACACATACAACTTGTTGGATATATAATATATATAATAATATAGATACCAAATATTGGCATAAATTACTTCTTCTCTGATGTTTTTTTTTTACAAACTTAGACACACTTCGAATATTTTTTTTTATTTTGGGTATGTTTAACTTGTTTTTTTTGTTTATTTTTGTCTGTGCCATACTAAAGCTCTACTTACTCGTACTGTTTAAAAGAAGTATCATCGAATATGATATTCTAAAAGTCGTGTTCGTTGAAAAAGCCATCTTTGTAACAAGAAATTCCTCTTAAAATTCACACTCTCAAAACTTCTCATACATTCTTCATTTGTACGTTTTTGCGCACTAAACTTGGATGGGTTCTAACTTTATTTCGGATATTACGTCACAGAAAAATAAGTGTGATTTTATAAAAGTTTTACTGGATTGAAGATTTATCACACAATCCCATTAATTTTATAAACCGATTTATTATTTTCAATTTGTAAGTTCATTGTAATTTATTTTTTCTTTGCTTTCTTTTATTTTTGTTCTTTTAAAAATACGCATTTATCAACATATAAATTAAATTGGTATAATAAAATTTCATTCTCTGCGTTTTTACTGTCTTTTTGAATTTTAGGAAAAATTATTAATACATTTATTTACTTGAACATAAAGAAGGTTACAGATGTAAGGTCCTAAATATATGAAGTTTCAAGTATGTTCTACCTTAAAATTAGAAAAAATAGAGAAAAAGTCTTCTTCAAAGTTTACTCGTAATTAGAACCACAAACATTATAAATAACATTATATTATTATGCAAGTAGGATTTCTGCTCACACGTATAATCAAATAAGTAATTACTTGCTTAAAGTGTTTTGTAGAAGCATAATGATTAAGAATTAACAAGCGAAGAAATTATTAAATAAATTAAAAACTTTTAATTACGTTCTTGCTGCTTTGAAGGTGATTACTGAAAATGTACTGAATATAATTACTGGTGATATCGGTTTGTGCTTTTCAACTAACTAAATAAAGAGTTCTAGGCCTTATATTTTATTATATTATTCATAAGTATATTATTTTGCTTTGCTATTTTGTTTATATAATTTTCATAGAATGTTAAATTTTAGTTTTTTAGAATTTAAGTAATGTAAATTAATGTACTGTGTGATATGCAATATGCTGCCCCACACGCACTATGGCTCCACTGAAAATCAGCGCTGCATCAACTCTCGCTGTTGCAGCATATAGCTGAGTGGTGACCAATTTTGTTGTCAATGTATTAGCCAATATGTATGTTTTTTGTTTTGTTTTAAGAGATTATGTTGACACAAAATAAATTTATTCTTTCTTTCTTTTCTATTTTCAATTCGACACGTATATTTCAAATACTTTTGTTATGTATGACTATTATCTTTTTACCTGGTCATCTGGCCATACTAAACAACAATCGTGTTTTTTTTTGCCGTTTTTTAAAAGATAATGGTACGGAAACGGAACCCTTCGTGCGCAAGTCTGACTCACACTTGGTCGATTTTTGCTTAGATGCAATGACTGGAAGAAATAAGCATTTTTGAGTGACACAAGCTTGGAATGGGAGCCTTAACATGAATTTTACATTAGATCACTCAAGACTCAAGACTAGAGTTGGGTCTTACTCGTGTTTGAAGTACCAGGTCTCACAAACACCACCTACAATATCAGGTTTCGAATATTTTAAAGTATTGGTTAAGTACAATACGCGTAAGAATCGTGGGGTTATACCTGGTACGTATTTTTACATCGTCGTCAGTAACCTTGCCTACACGCAACTGGCTCTGTCTGAAAACCAGCGCTGCCCTACGTCGTGGTTCATGCATGTGGAGCAGCACAAAGCTGAGATGGGGCCTGTTTAACCCACGCAGTAGGTAGTCTGTGTTTTTATGTACGAGTACCTATCTTTCTTCTAGTCGTGTGTACCTATTTATCTGTGTGTGTGTCAAATAAATGTAGGTATTTCATTTCATTATTTTTACTATTATTATAGGATCACGACTGTATCCCCAAGTACGGTAGACATCCTCTCAGATCTCTAGGCTCTAGATCTTTAAAAATATCTAGAGGGAGTAATCAGAGCCACATTTTGCAGTAGTTAGCATTCCATACGTGACATGTAGCAAGCCCATCGTCGCTTTTAAGAATACTAACTGGTTTCTTCACGTGCTTTCCTTCACGTTTTTAGCACGTGTCGAACAGAAAAAACCATTGATGCACGCCGTGAATCAAACCCACGACCTTCGGATTGAAAGTCGAGGTACCTCCCACTCGGCCAACATGACTGAATTCATTTCATTTAATTTTTTTTAGATGCCTAAACCTGGTTTTGAAACCTGGTCGAGTAAATACGCACCACCTCTAGTCAAGACCCAAGATCGACGTTCACGCGGCGTGTTCTTTTGACAATGAATTATGTAATGACCTTCGATAGAAACTTCGGACTTGAAAAGGCTGTTTGAGCTCTTCACACTTGATAAGAATAAGAGCAAAAAATAAAGCCTTAAATCTACCATCGCCCAGATAATCACTACATAGTATAAAGCAAAGTCGCTTTCCACTTCCCGCGTCTGTATGTAATATGTATGTATGTATGTTTGCTTATATCTTTAAAACTATACAACGGATTTTGATGCGGTTTTTTTTAATAGATAGAGTGATTCAGGAGGAAGTTTTATATGTATACTAACATGCTACCCGTGCGAAGCCGGGGCGGGTCGCTAGTAATATAATATAATATTAATATTTTTTTGTTGCTTTTTAGGATTCCGTACTTACTGTCTACCTACGCTGTCCATCTGTCCGTCTGTCTATCATAGGGCTGTATCTAATGAACCGTGATAGCTAGACAGTTGAAATTTTCACAGATTATGTATTTCTGTTGCTTCTAAGCAACAAATACTAAAAACTAATTTTTTTTTTAAGGGGAGCTTCCATACAACAAACGGTTTTTTTTGCCGTTTTTTATAGATAACTAGCCGACCCGTGACAGACGTTGTCCTGTCAAATTTCAATAATCGAATAGAAAAGACTGAATGTTTTTAGTCTGTGATGTCAGATTTGTTGCACACCAGCCATTTCTTGTCATCTATACAGAAATCATCCCGTTTGCGTTTTTTTTTTGATTTGGGGATGTTTTTCATATTTTAAAGTAGACTATTATTTATTCGGGCAGTATGTCTACATTACAGCTATTTCAACTTAATCCGTTTTGTCGTTTAGGCCTGATTGAGGAACAAACATACATACAAACTCACAAACTTTAACATTTATAATATTATTAGGATGAATGATACGAAACCCTTCGTGCGCGAGTCCGACTCGCACTTAGCCAGTTTTTTTTCTATTATGAAGATAATAGTTCAAAGTTGATCCCATTTAAATTGTATTTATGAAGGACCTACGAGAAGTTTCTTCGTGATACTTAAAAAACTAAATTAATCTTTTGACTTTTTGATTGGTCAAAACATTTTCCTCCGTTTTCTCTTCTGTTTTAAAATGTATTATAATTATAATAGCAACTATAGCTAGATGTATACACAAAATCAAGAAATCAAATAAAATACATTTTCATTCGACGCAAAGTCGCAAACGTTAGCCATTTCTTAATTTAATTAACTGGTTTTCATAAAAATAAATTGACGGGTTAAAATAAGAAATCTTTTACATTGCCAGCGAAAGGAGCATTTTTCCCCATTTCTCTATCTGGAACGGAGGTACAATGACAGGCGAAAATAAGGCATTCGGACCGCTCCGGTTACCGAGATACGGGTTTGGGTTAATTCAAAAGCGATTTATCAGAAAATGGAAATCTGAAATCATTCATGAATTTAGTCTATCGGTTTCTATAGGGATCTTTTTTGTGCCCAATCACTTCCAGTAACCATAATTTATCTATTAAAACTTTAATTGTACCATAACACTTTATACATAAAAGACAGCTCAGCTGGTAGTAACTCTGCCTTCTGTGCTGTAGGTTGTGGGTTCGATCCCCACCCAGGGCAAACATTTGTGTGATGAACATAGATGTTTGTTCTGTGTCTGGGTGTTAATATGTATAATAAGTATGTATTTACAAAAAAAAAGTATATATAAGTATTCTATCAGTTATCTGGTTCCCATAATACAAGCTTTGCTTAGTTTGGGACTAGATGGCGCTGTGTGTAAAGTCCGCCAATATTTATTTATTTATTTATTTATAACTAAAGAACAGCTGAACCTATTTGGCTGGAAATTAGTGGGAACGTAGCTTAGAACCAGGAGACGGACATAGGATACATTTTAACGGGAACGGGACCGGGAACGGGAACAGGAACAAGAACTTAAAAGCGGTATGAAGTTCGCCCGGGTATGAAATACAAATAACAACTTAGAGCTTTTACACACGAACGACACGATACCAAATTACCAACGACAGAGATAACTGCTGTCGATAAGCGTCAGCCAGTCAAACGAGCATCGCTGAGCGAGTATCGCTGACCGATATGTCTGAGCGAGTTTTATCTTTGGTAGTTGTGGTCGCCGCTACAAAATAGCAGATAGTTCTCGTCAGCAGTGTGCACGGCCAGCCACCGACTATTCATATTATTATTATGTGTCTCTTTTATTGACACGGAATCTCTTATTTTGTTCGTTTCTTGAGCTAGAAAATAATTGATAATTTATCTAACAAACGAACTTACAACGCAGTAAAATAAAAGCGATGCAAAAATATGTATGGAAAACAGGTGATTTCTCATATGTTTATACTTTCCGCTTACTTCTTGGACCATACCAATTCTTTACCAGAGACTGGAGTTTATTCCACACGAGCGGTTCGAGCGTGATTGACGGTTCTGGATGATTTCATACGCAGTTCTTTTGAGTATTTCACGAATAAGTAGAATAGTTTTCTGAAAATCCGGCTTTTTATGCATTTCCCAAATCTTATTCTGTGATTCCGGATATAAAACCAACCAATGTGTTTAGGGTTCCGAGTCAATTGTAATATCAAAGCTGCTTACTCAAAAACTGGTTATTATCTTTAAGAAATGGCAAATTCTAAAATAGTTTTTCTTGTAGAATGAAAAATGATAAGAATATTACCATTCTCTCCATATAAACAAACACACACTATATCTCCACAAAATATTTATAAACATTTAAGTTGATTGAATTTATTTGAATTTATGCAGAAATTTCTATATTAGAACCACGTTATTTTTTTTCAAAAATAATAATAATAGTTGGGACTCGTTGAAGTTTAAAAAAGGGCTACTATGTCAATTGGGATATCATTAGAGAGGGCTTGATTTGCACTTTTAGTTTTAGTACGGAACACTCAGAGTGTGAATTGACTCACAAATAGGTTTTAATTATAATTTGTGTTAGTAGTGTTAAGATAAGGAAACTGGTTTCCTATAGTTCACACTAATATGAAGATTAGGAAACAGTTTTCTTACCTGTCACACTGCTTGAATAACAATGTGGTGGTTAGTAAAATTATTTCCTAACCGTAACACCAGTGTGATAGAGCAGTGTGAAGGTGAGTCGGGCGCGCACTTGATCAGACTTGTTTTTATTACCTTCACACTGACTGTCATTTTTTCACCTGAAAATAACCACACCTAAAAGGTACATATTTTATTTTTACATCAACAGCTGCTAACACAGGATATTATCCTGGATGAAATACAGGATGAAATCCGACATCTGATGTCTTAAAGCAGAACTAAATTTGATTATTTTTGATATTTTACGACTTAAAACAGAACTAAATTGCATTATTTTACATAACGTAATACTGCTTCTAAAAAACAGATGGCGTTATGCAGTTTTTACGGAAACGCAAAAGATTTTTTCGGTCCTCCAGCTCAATTTTCACTTTGAGCGCTAAGCATGAGTCGCAATTATCTGTAAGAGCCTCTTAGCTGGTGGTTTAGGCTCCATTAGTGCCTTTAAAGGGTGAATTTCCACCTACGCGGAGCTGTGCAAAAAAGTTGTGGAGTGGACCAATGATAGCGCTCGACATTTTCAAACTCGAATTTTCAAGCGTTGCTATTGGTTGCTCTGTTCAGTTTCGTGTAGGTGAAAACTGACCCTCAAGGTAAGCTGCCAGAGAATAAGAATAAATAATAATATACCACTTACCCTAAAGTCTTCGTACTTATCAGAGGAGTCTTCAAGCTGAGGAATCCATTCAGCCTACTTGTCTTTTGTCCACCTCCATCGCTGGAGGATGTGTCCGCTCTGTAAACAAAAAAAATATATTGGAAGTGCAAGTACAACTTTTGTGTAAGGCAATATGTCTAGTAGCAACCAATTGTAAAATTATGTGTTCTGTTAAAAAATATTTCTACACAAGCATTTATGATTTCCTCCTTCGAGCTAGAGATCAAACCTGGGGCCGCACCACAAGCTTAAAAGTAATATCAAAACATAATTACTCGCGGTGCGAAAATGACAACGCAATAATGTTTGGATATTCCTGTCATTTATTACCTATACTTACTATATTGTTATCAGAACTTGATAAGTAGTATGCAAAGTTTTATCTTAATCGAACTAATTTCTGTTGAATAGCTCTTGACTCCAATATTGACCATAACATGGCAAATTCGGTCAAATGGAGTTTATATTGAAGAAGTTTCTTACAACGCCATCTATACCCTAACCATGTCACTACACGCCCAGTTCTGGAAAACTTAACTTCAGCATCCTAGGGCTACTTTGGTTACATTACTTTCTCACAGATGGCGTTAAAACCAACTTTCCTTGACGGTTATATAATATAGAAATTGTGGTAAGTATTATTATGATTGTCTTCAAATTTCGTAAAAGTAATATATGTTAAACATTTTGGAAACATCTCAAAAATAATACCAATCGTATTTATGTCTCAATTTGGAAATCAAAAAACCCTAAAGTTATTTATAATATGTAATAATAATATAAATACGTATAATAATATAATATGTCAGTGTCCTTTTGCAAATTTATAAAAAAAACACAAATAAATGTGAAAAAATTAAAGTTCAGAATACTGGGAAACGCGTTTGAATTTTTCCAATTATATTCGCCCTCAAAGTATCTCACTTTTAAAATATTCGCAAGTTATTATACGTTATGAGAGACATGGGAATTAATTCGGTTTTTAACCGTCGAAAAAGAGTAAAATCTCAATTCGAAATGTATAATATTTTTTTTTAATTACCGCGTATATTTTTGTATCTGGTCATCCGAATTCGATGTTTTTACAAGCTTTTATTTAACTTGCAATGAATGTATGTATGAATGTATGTAACTATGTTTGTTAATGTGAAAACTTGCAACTCACTTTTGAAGCAGTTATCACCAACCGATAATGCAATTATATGGTGACAGCGAGCTAAACTGATGATGGAATCAGGAGCTGTTCAATAGATACTTACAATGGAACTCCTTAGATTGAGATAAAAACTTAGCATTCTTGTCAAATTCCTATGAAAATGTTATAATATGTGACAGGTGATAGCGCGCTCGATGCTTTGAATGATTTTACAAAAGCTTGTTGAATAATATTTTTCAACAGAAAACTTATCAAAAGTTATCATGAAATATCTCTATCATAGAAATTGCCGTGACTAAAATGATTATCAATGACTCGTGTAGCTCTACATAATTATACATAATGGTTCTACGCCGTAGCATCGAAGGCTTGCTACGCCGTAGCAGCTCTACGTCGTAGCTACAGAAATGATTATACCCGAATCGTTGTGCGTTATAATGGTGATTGTATAAAATTTACTTTGACCTTACCGCAGTCAACGAAAACAATAACAATAAATTAAATATGATTCAAATTAGACTGAACTTGGACTGACCTCACTGCTCTGTTGTTTAGAGCGAATTAGTTTTAATTTTTTATTATGTATAAAATAGTAAAAAAAATAGATCGATAGAAATTCTGTATACAATATTAGTTCTCGTGACAAAATAATATGCATTACTTAATTAAATAGGATCACGACTTTAATCCCCAAGTACGGTAGAAATCCTCTCAGATCTACAGACGCTTAGATCCTTTGAAGATATCTAGTTGGGGTAGTCAGAGGCAAGTCCAAACACATTATTACAACAACGGGAAATTACTCACGTAAATGATAAATTGTCAATGAGGACACCGACAATGTTTCGATTCATCTAGAGAATCTTCTTCAGGGTGAGTGGACCATAACGCGCGCGCTACCCTGCTCGCATTGCCGTCTCGCACTGAGGTGCGAGACGGCCTCATTGACAATTTATCATTTACGTGAGTAATTTCCCGTTGTTGTAATAATGTGTAGTACAACTCACGAAAGTTTTGAAAGTGAAGCAAGTCCAAACATTATATTTAGCACATGCTCACATTTTGCAGTAGTTTAGCATTCCATACGTGACAGTTTACATCGCTTATAAGAATTTCCTCACGATGTTTTCTTTCACCGTTTTGAGCACGTGTTTTTGATGGAACAGATAAATCCATTGATGCACGCCGGGATTCGAATTCACAACCTTCAGATTGAAAGTCGAGGTACCTCCCACTAATAATATGAATCCAAAAGTTTGTGAGGATGTTTGTATGTTGAGATATTTGTGCTTCAATCACGCTCAAACGGATTTAAATAAAACATGGAATATACATAACCTATAGGCTACTTTTTAGGGTTCCGTACCCAAAGGGTAGAAACGGGACCCTATTACTAAGACTTCGCTGTCCGTCTGTCTCTGTCTGTCTGTCTGTCTGTCAAAGGGTTTAATCTCATGTACCATGATAGCTAGTCAGTTAAAATTTTCACAGATTATGTATTTCTGTTGCTGCTCTAACAACAAATACTAAAAACAGAATAAAATTAATATTTAAAGGGCCTCCCATACAACAAACATGATTTTGTTGGCGTTTTTATAGATAATGGTACGAAAGCCTTCGTGCACGAGCCGGTTTTTATCCAAGTAGCAAACAATATCACATGCGGAAGCTAGTATTATGTTATCTCACCCAAAATTCGGGTAAAGTAATCATTATCCACAAATTTCGAAGAACAACATCAAAGTTAGAGGAAAATTAATTTAAAAGCATTTTGTTATTTAAATACATGTTATTTCTGGCGTCCGTCATCAACAGCTGGCGTTCAACTTAACGTTTACATACTATATTGCCTTTTATTTGGTACAAGTGATAAGATCTTTGCCTAGTCTGAAGACCGGAAAATAATGAATGAATTGAAAGAATATACATATACTAGCCGACCCGTGACAGACGTTGTCATGTAAAATTTTAATAATCGCATAGCATAAAGCAATGTCAGGAAACTTCCTTTTTTTCCTTACAAACCTTGTACTGATAAAATAAATTAGGAATTTTGGTAGAATGCGTATCATTCATTAGTCAAAACTGCGTTGCTATGACGACTAAATGTTTTTAGTCTGTGATGTCAGATTTGTTGCACACCAACGCCATCTATACCAAAATCATCCATTTTGCATTTTTTTATCATTTAAGGGTTGTTTTTCGGATTATAAGTTAACCCTTTATTTATTCTGATTTTTTATCTATATACAAACTTTTTTTATTATATACAAACTCACAAACTTTCGCATTTATAATATTATTAGGATTACTAGCTAACCCGGCGAACTTCGTATCGCTGTATTATTTTAATTTCCCGTTCCCGTTCCCGTTAAAAAGTATCCTATGTCTGTCTGCTGGTTTTAAGCTACCTCCCCACCAATTTTTTTGCCAAATCGGTTCAGCCGTTCTTGAGTTATAAATAGTGTAACTAACACGACTTTCTTTTATAATATAGACTAACAATGAAAAACCGCTCTACCGATTTTGTGCAAACTTCACATAAACTATCTACCAAATAGTCCGAACAAAGCCTAAACATTTGGTTTGCCCGTTCTTGAATTATAAAATTACAACGAAAAGTGGCATTGATTTTGTATAGACAGGTTTTTTTTTGAAAACGTGAAGAATCCATTTTGTATTCTTATAAGCGATGGGCTTGCAACCTCTCACGTATGGAATGATAACTACTGCAAAATGCGAGCATGTGCTAGGGATGATATTTGGACGTGCCTCTGACTACCCCTACTAGACATCTTCAAAGGATCTAAGAGGTCTACCGTACTTTTTTTTATGTTTAAAAAGCGTATGAAATTCTATGTCGCGTATTTTTATTTACCGGCGACACAGGCTATAATAACAGGCTGACAGACAACGCACGTCTTAACATGTACTAAAAAGCTTATTATTTTCAAGTGTAAGGATTTCTTTTGATTTTGGTAAAGCGTCCTAAAGAAACCTAGAAGGTCGGAGGGACCGCCGGGGTTTGAAGTTTGTTAGAAGTTAGATAAAATAACTAAGAACAAAGGATATCGCAAAATGTCACAAACATTGTTGTTATCTTTTTTTCACAAGCTTTTATTCATAACGAATAAAAAAATTGAGGAATGCAGAATCGCTTTTTCTTAATAACTGCAAAACATACAGTTATTTCTTCCCAACCCAGTTTTTTTTATATAATTCTTTAGATAATCTATATAAATGAAGGACAGTTTCTTTTTAGGTTTGATTGTTTTCATGACAATGCGGTTTTATCACTTGTTACGTTTAATAGAATACTTTACATACTTTTTTTTTGTAAATACATAATGATTCAAATTCAAATTCAAAAATCATTTATTTCAATAAAATCACAAGAATCACTTTGAAACGTTTTAGGAACTAGGTGAAGCTACGCCGATTCCACGCGACCAAGCCTAGAAGAATCAGGCAACAAACACGGCTTGGGGTCTACCTTTTTTTTAATGATCCTTTCCTTAATGCTATGTAGAGCTCCAGTGTGATGCCAATCGAACAAGGTGAAGGCTCAAACAAGAATAATAATTAAAAGTACTACTCATTACATACATATTAACACCCAGACACAGAACAAACATCTATGTTCATCACACAAATAATTATCATAGATAACCCACAACCTACAGCGCAGAAGGTAGAGCTACTACTAACTGAGTTATGAGGCTTTTTGCTTTAGCAGACCAGCAGCCTTATAGATAATCCCGTTATCCCCATCCACAATCGAATTCCCCTTCCGCTATGATGGACGTGCAGCCTAACCGGATAAAAGCTTAAAGCTAATAGAATAATGCCATTTACATGTCCCTCATCTGATGCGACAGACTACCAATTAGCTAATTGTGTTATACAATTGGATAAGGTTTTTACTGTATACGATACGATTACGATTTTTAGGGTTCCGTACCCAAAGGGTAAAACGTCTATGGGGCTTACTGCGGTTAAACTGTGTAGTTGAATAAGAACGCAGCATTCACTTGTTCCATATAATTTTATTGTAAGCACAGTAGGTACGTAGGTAGGTACAGTTGAAGTTTGGAGCGAGAGGAAACAGCGAGATACAAAGAGAAGAATGAAGCGGAAGTATTGTAAGAAAGCAGTTACGAGTATGATAGAAATAGCGAAAGAATTAAGCGCGGTATGCAGATGAATGAGAGGCATAGGTTCGTCGCGTAAGCGTAGCTGTGTGGCACTGCCCGTGCGCCGGCGCCGGCCGACTGGGGACCGGTTTTGCTTCCGCGCCTCTCCGCGCGTCTTGTCGCCCCCGCGGGCGCCTGCGCTAGTGTTGAGTGTAGCTGCGACTAGTGCTGTGCCGCCACACCACCTCTCTCACAGGGCTGTATCTCATGAACCGTAATAGCTAGACAGTTGAAATTTTCACAGATTATGTATTTCTGTTGCCGCTATAACAACAAATGCTAAAAACAGAATAAAATATTTTTTTAGGGCTTCCGTACCTCAAATGTGATTTTTTTTGACGTTTTTTTTATAGAAAATGGTACGGAACCCTTCGTGCGAGAGTCCGACTAGCAATTTCCGGTTTTTAAAATATGTTGAAACGATGATATTAGTGTTCTTAATGAAATAGCCACACAGCTCAGTTGTAGCTTTACCTTCTTAGGTTGTGACTTCGATTCCCACTAATGACAAACATTTGTGTGACAAACCTTGATGTTTGTTCTGTTTCTGATTGTTATAATGTTTTTTTAATTATGTAGGTATTTATAATAAAAAAGTATTTAAGTAATCTATCAGTAATCCGGTTCCCGTAAGACAAGCTTTGCTTTGTTTGGGGCTAGATTAAGGTTTTGTAAAAATGACCAATATTTATTTATTTCTATTTACAATTGGATTCCTTTTTAAGTTTACGATACGATTTCTATTTTTAAATTACGATAAACTGCTATATTTTAAAGGCCTCAAAGCTCAGTTGGTAGTAACTCATTCTTCTGCGCAGTAGGTTATGGGTTCAAAATTTCACTTTGAACAACACATTTTTACATGCTGACTAAATTTACGTTATTTTACGTAAAAAACCATTAAGTTATTTATAACCAGCCTACGTTTTAGAACTGTCATCCTGAAGTTACGGAAATTTAGACTTTAATTTAATGGAATATGAGCGATATGAGGATATGATATGGTTAAAAACGCGCACGAAAGTTTCAGTAATATTATCTATAAATAACGGCGAAGAAATCACGTTTCTTGTATGGAAGCCCCCCTTAAATATTGATTTTATTCTGTTTTTATAGTTGTTATAGCAGAAACAGAAATACATAATCTGTAAAAATTTCAACTATCTAGCTATCATGGTTCACAAGATACAGCCCTGTGACAGACATACGGACAACGAAGTCTTAATAATAAGGTCTCATTTTTACCCTTTGGGTACAGAATCCTAATAAAAAAGAACAATAAATAAAACTATACTATACCAATATATATACCAATATATATATACCATATATATAACTATACCAATATAGTATGCTTTCGCCTTTATGAATAAAAAGAAGTCTTGTTAGAAAGAAAACGAAAAACATAAATATCTAGTTACAAATGAATATAATTAAGTTTTAGGAATCATAAATTTAAAAATGAACACAACAGAATATTTTTGTTGACGTATCGGTTGTATAACATCGCTATCATTGCCATTGGCGCAGTATCGCAGATCTGTCGAACAGATATGGCCCAGGTTTGGTTCAGTATTAGATGACGTTTGGCGCTATGCAGTATTTCAGTATGACCGATACTCCTTAGGGTGAAATTCCACTGATGCGGACATGAGCGGAGCGGAGAGGAGTAACCCGTAGCCTAAACCCCATATTATTTGTTGTAACCTCGAAATATCACCACCACTCGACCTCGAAACCGTGTTTGGTAGTTTTTGTTGATAAAATAACCTCAACTAAAGGCAAACAGTTGAGGATTTCTCAGTCAACAGAACTATCAACTCAAGGTATCTCAAGATTTACCTTGACATTCCTCGATGTTTTCTGAACAACGCGGTGACGCATGTTGATATTGATTTAGATAAATAATAATACTTTTCGAGGGATAGATAGAAGGGCCTCGAATGAGTTTAATTCAAGGTGGAGTCGAGGTTACGACCTAGAATATGGGGACTAATCTTGATTTAAGCACAGTTATTGATCAATTCACGGCGTCACATTCATTGTCATTTCAGTGACATTTCTAATAATGCGGAACTGCACGGAGCGGAGAATCGTCAGTTTGCTGTCACCATATTATTGCATTGTCACCAAAGTTACATAAGTATGCCAAATTTCAGCTCATTCGGTTGATGATAACTGCTGCAAAATTGAGTTGCAAGATTCCACCTTACCAAACACAGTACATACATAGCAAGTTAAATAAAAGCTTTGAAAAACTACTTTTACTAACATACATACTACATAGGTTTAGATGAAACTTTGAATATAAATAGCTTATATCCTGAATAATAATAATAATAATTAATAATAAAATTCTTTATTAAAAAAACTATTGTGTCAATAAACAGATGGAGCCCTGACTCCTAAACTAGGGCTACCTGTATGTCAGGAGTCAGTTCTTCCCAGTATAGATACTAAAATAATGGTTTATAATAATATGAATGACCTAAGATACTTTTATCCAAGTTTAGCCAGCATACCTGCGAGCGGAAGTAAGTTACCATTATAAATTACTAGCGACCTGCCCCGGCTTCGCACGGGTAGCATGTTATTATACATATAAACCTTCCTCCTGAATCACTCTATCTATTAAAAAAACCGCATCAAAATCCGTTGTGTAGTTTTAAAGATATAAGCAAACATACATACAGACGCGGGAAGCGGAAAGTGACTTTGCTTTATACTATGTAGTGATTATTAGTTAAATAATGATGTATTTTATCTGTAATTATTTAGGTATATTGATAAATTTCCGCATACAATGGGCTATTTGACAGTATGAAAAATAAAGTGTTCTTAAAAGTAATTTATGTAAATTATACCTTCAAACAGCGTTATTGAGTAAAATAACTTGAAAATAAACAATAATTTATTACTCATAATTAAAGTTATATATTTTTAAACGCCAGTCACATGACATAAAACGCTCTGGATGGTAGTGAACGGTGGTCGAATTGACGATGACGTAAGATAATTGTAAATATTTCGTCGCCTGCCTTGAAAATTTTGATGTTTGTTTTCTTGTAAGCATGTGACGCCACATATACTAGTGCGACGCCATTTGCATTAAATAAGTGTTTTTGCGGGTTATTTAAATTGGCAATATTTAATTTAAATTTTTAGAGCCAATACTTAACAGAATTGAAATAGTTATTTGTTATACAAGAGTGCAAAGTTGCTTTTTAACCGCGTGTTCAATTTTGATTCTAAAATTGAATTCAAAATTAGAATCCTGAGCGTTAGCGAGGGAATCAAAAGAGCACGAGGTGAAAAATCTTTGCACTCGAGTGCAACACGTAACTTTTCATTCCACCTCAGCGAGGAAATGACTAAATGCAAAAAAAACGTTTACAATCACAAGATAGGTACTTTTATTTCAGTTTAGGTATTAACTACTACATTATGACAGGTAAGTATTACAGAATAATCATAATAATGACGTGAAAAAATGCCGCGTAAAGAACCGCGTACAAAGCAAATTGAAAAAACCGGCCAAGTGCGAGTCGGACTCGCGCACGAAGGGTTCCGTACCATTATCTATAAAAACGGCAAAAAAATCATGTTTGTTGTATGGGAGCCCCCCTTAAATATGTATTTTATTCTGTTTTTAGTATTTGTTGTTAGAGCAACCACATAAATACATAATCTGTGAAAATTTCAACTGTCTAGCTATCACGGTTTTTGAGATACAGCCCTGTGACAGACAGACAGACGGACAGCGAAGTCTTAGTAATAGGGTTCCGATTTTACCCTACGGGTACGGAACCCTAAAAAGAACACCAAGAAGGTTCGGAGTCTGAGTTTTTAACAAATTAAAAAAAAGTTGTATGATATATTCGGCACCATAGAGGTAGCAGTAAATAGGTTTAATGATTTTTTTAATTCACAAACTTAGTGCACACGATGTTCTAAATTCAATTTACTTTATCCTCTAGAGAATAAAAACGGCTTTTGCACACTGATATTGAAGAGCAAAAATACTCTTTCCGAGATTGTGGGATGAAAAATATTTTTTGATGGGTTCCACAGTCACTACTGAATAATCTAAAATGGTTTTTAGAATCTTGTCAAATACCCTATTGTTGTTTGTTTTTAGAAATAAATGAAATGAATAAAAATTATGTCAAGAATATTACGGTCAACGCTTTTCAGGATAACAAGTTTTAACGAGCGAGGTCGTTAAGGCCGGAGTGCACCAATTAGCAGGTCGTAAAACGCAGTGTGTTTTGTAGTATCTACTTAGGTATGCCTTGTTCTAGAAAGAGTTTGCCGGTTTGCAGCAGTTTTAAAACTAGCATCTGCCCGCGGCTTCCCTGGTGTAGTAGACTTCACTTTGTTCTTACGGCACCACACTGGAGCTCTACATAGCATTAAGGAAAGGATCATTGAAAAAAATGATAGGCCCTAGCCGTGTTTGTTGCCTGATACTTCTAGAAAATGGTCGCGAGGAACAGGCGTAGCTTCACTTAGCTCCTAAGACGTTTCAAAGTGATCTTTGTGATTTTATTGAAATAAATACCTATTGACTTTGACTTTAGGTACCTGTAAACCTAACATAAACCGAGAAAAGTTTTTTTTTTACAGAAAAACAAAAACATGTTTTTTTTTGTAATAAAAACAGGGTATTTTTTATGTTTTAATTAATTTGATTATGTAACGTTTGTGTCTTATTAGCTTTAGTAGTGTCCGTCTGCTCGTCTGTCTGTCTGTCACAGGGCTGTATCTCATGAACCTTGATAGCTAGACAGTTGAAATTTTCACAGATGTTGTATTTCTGTTACGACAAATACTAAAAACAGAATAAAATAAATATTTAAGTGGGGCTCCCATAGAACTAACGTGTTTTTTTACCGTTTTTTATAGATAATGGTTCGAAACCCTTCGTGCGCGAGTCCGACTCGCACTTGGCCGGTTTTATAAAGTAATATTATTATTATTAATTCATATTAACACAGAGATAAAGTAATAATAATAATAATTTTAAGTATGTACTCGCTTAAAGACAAAAATTCTGTGTATAATAATATATCATCCCTTACATGATCCAAGCTTCTCGAGGGGATATCAGTGATATATGTGCGTCTTAGGGTCAAGCTACACATGATTGCTAGCTTCAGCATCTGTGATATAAATATTTGTTCCGGGTTGGGGTGTTGTGGTATGGTATGCTTAGATTATTATACCCATGATAAAGAATAAACTGAAAAAAAAATATTTTTTCATCTTTTCTTTCTCTAAGCAATGCCACTATGTGAGAAACTCATATGTTATAAACCACAATTAAAAAAATACAGTAGATTTTCTTTATCTGCCTTCCCTCCTTCCCCCTACCCCCCATAAAAGAATCCTGGCTACGCCCTTGTGTGTGCCAATATGATTGTGTCGCGTGTGTAGAAAACATTTTTTACTGTCGTATTCCCTTCGTTCATTCGTTATTTCATTGATTATTTTATGGCCCTTGCGTTTAGTTATGTGTTACTTTGTGTGATTGATATTAAATGGGTATATGTGTGTAAAAAAAAACTTATAATACCATACATACCTCCTTATAACGGTGAAGAAAAACATCGCCTAGCTCGTCACCGCTTACAAGAATTCTAACTGGTTTCCTCACAATATTTTCCTTTACCGTTATAAGCAGGTGTTAATGCGCATATAATGTTTTTAACAGAAAAATCCATTGATGCACGGCTTGGATTCGAACCCATGACTTTCGGATTAAAAGACGAGGTATCTCCCATACGGCCTACACGGTTTTTATTTAGGTAGCATTAAGGTAATGCTTGAATTTTTTGTTGTTTTTTATGGGCTGAGTCAACCTGGATTAAACTGAAAAAGTGTCAAAACTGCAATATCTTGGAAACCATCATACTTAAAAAGAAACTGTCTTTAATTTATGTAGTGTGATTATCTATCGATTTATATAAAAATGAACTGTTTAGCTATTCATAGTTTTGAGTAAAAACGAAATAAGCGTTTTGGAAGAGTCAACTTTGGCAGATAAATCTATCGAGAAAAGTATCACCAATCATGTTTCTGTCTATAATTTATCAAGATTATATCCTTAAATTAACTTAGTCATAAAAAAAACTGTATGTTTTTCGGCATCAAAAAAAAAATCATTACCCGTCTTAACAGTATATTTTCAACCTCAATATATTGAGCGATAAATTCGGCCATGACACAACTTTTCCGGCAACAATTCGACTTTGTAGGATTGCGAAACTTATCACATCAAAGTATTTGGAATTCATGTTATTCCTCTCATATACGACTATCTATACTCATCTACACTACTATTATTAAGAAGTAACTTTTTGTATTTTTACCCGACTGCACAATAACGAGGGTAAGGTTTTTCGAACGTATGTATCTAGCAGTCCGCCCCGGCGTCGCACGCAGGGGAGTCCTGCCCGATAAAGAGGAAAATACCAATTTTAATCATGTAAAAATGTAAAAACATAATACCCATACCCATGTTGAGACGAGTAATGAATGTTTTTGATGAATGCAGAATCGTTTTTTCTCAATAACCGCAAAACATACAGTTTCGTTTTTTATGACAAAGATAACTTAAGGATATAATCTAGATAAATTAAAGACAGAAACACGATTGGGGAAACTTTTCTCGATAGATTTATTTTCCAAAGTTGACTCTTCAAAAACACTAGTTTCGTTTATAATCAAAGCTATGAATAGCTAAACAGTTCTTTAGATAATCATACTAGCTAAGTAAATTACAGACATTTTCAAGGTTTTCAAGATAATGCAATTTTATCACTTTTTCCGTCTTATCTCAGACTCTCTTAGACTCAGCCCATACAAAAAGTCAAAAATTTCACTTATCACATATAACTATAACCCATGTCATGACGCGGGAAGCGGAAAGCGACTTTGTTTTATACTATGTAGTGATGTGACCAACTTGGAACTATTCTTTACACAATAGAACAAATATCCAAATCGGATCACCAGGTAAAAAGATGTTCGAAGTTATACAATAAAAACATGCCGAATAGAGAACCTCCTCTTTTTTTGTCGGTTAAAAACAAGATTTATCAAAATGAAGCCTTTTCCATCTGTTAGCTGTGCCTACAATATTTATGCCTACAAGTTGGCACCGCAACTATAAAGTTAAACATTTTGTAGACGAGCGGTTGGTTCTGGCACGGTTTAAGCTAATAAAAACCTATTAAGTACTCACTAATGCGAAGCACGCGACTTCGTTTTTGTGCAGTTACTTCCTTGCTTTTAATTTATTCTTATCCCACTAATCCTACTTATATTAAGACTAATAATCCATAAACGAAGGGTTCCGTACCATTATCTATAAAAAACGAATAACACGTTTGTTGTGTAGGAGCCCTACTTAAATATTTATTTTAATCTGTTTTTAGTATTTGTTGTTATAGCGGCAACAGAAATACATAATCTGTGAAAATTTCAATTGTCTAACTATCACGGTTTATGACACGCGGCGGCGTGTGACAGACAGACGGACAGCGAAGTCTTAGTAATAGGGTCCCGTTTTTACCTTTTGGGAATGGAACCCTAAAAACGAATATGGTCTTGATTTTTCAATAGGTCCATAAATATTCTTCGGTTTTCTATATAGTTTTTTAAGCGTAATAATTACAAGCTTTCATTTAACTTGCCATAAAAGTTAGTAAGTAATATGTGCGATCAAATCTTGCAATTTATTTTTTTACTACAAGTTCCTATCTAATTACCCATTTAATATAATAATATGTAACAGCGAGCAGAGCAGAATATGTAATCAGGAGCTATTCAACGGACACTTACAATAGAACTCCTTAGTAAATACTTCGATTGAATAAAAACTTTGCATACATGTTAAGTTCCGATGACAATGTTATATAATTACAATTAATTAATTAATTAATTAATTAATTAATTGTAATTGTGTACGTAGTTGTTTTTGTTGTTTTTGTTGACTATTGTGATAATTGATTTTTTAATTTAATTTGTAAATAATTAATTAATAAGTGGACATTTGATGTGTATATAAAATAAGGATGTTATTGATGTTTATGATAATGCTTTTCTAATTTTTAATTCTTATAACTACTCTATTGTATTAGGTTACCTGTAATAATAGATGTATTTTGTAATAAATAAATAAATAAATAATAATGTGACAAAGGCATTTATTACAAAAAATTAGAGATCCTCACGTAAATTGCAATAATGTAACTTAGGTATCAAAATTTTGCCTATAATCTTCATTAGGACGTACAAAACTGGGGCAGACATCTAGTCTATATATTATCACAATTGAATTGCTACGACGTGATCGAACAACAAACAAATACCAAACTTTCGCAGTTATAAATAATAATGTGACTATATCTTCCTGCCCTTATCCCACTTAAGTGGGGTCGGCATGACTTGTATTAGGGTAGATTTGTATTAGACCGGGGCGTACCGTGTACGTGGCCCGGACGGGGCACGGATTTGAAACATACATTTTGTATGAAGCAATTTATTTACAGTGCCTGATCCGTGCCCCGTCCGGGCCCGTCTACTAACTAAAGGCTCCGGCCCGGCCCGGACACGGCCCGGTCTATTATAAATATTTCCTTATTCTTTCATTTATCTCTATCAGTTGTAATAATAGTTTTAATATCCATCGTAACTTACCAAAGATAAAACAAACAAAGATAGTTATTTATAGTTATATAGAATAGAATCACTTCTGTAATTCTCAGAAATAAAGATAAAGGTATATTTCTTTGCTTATAACATTATGTAGGTTACATTGCGTGCAATAGTTTTAAGATAATAATTTGTGACCTGTTTTACCGATAACGGTGTTCAAATTATGGAGACAGGAACAGATACGAGCTAACCTTATAATTAAAATGTCATTTAGAAATGCGTCAATATCATAATAACTATATTATTAACTCAAGTATTAAAGACATTACATGGCTTCACAGCTCAGTTGGTAGTAGCACTGCCTTCTGCGCTGGTAGGTGGGTTTGATCTCCACCCAGGGCAAATACTTGTGTGATAAACATAGATGTTTGTTCTGTGTCTAGGTGTTAGTATGTTTCATTATGTATGTTTTAACAAAAAAATTACATAAGGATTCTATCAGTCATCTAGCTCCCATAGTACAAGCTAAGTTTAGTTTGGGGCAAGATGGTGCTGTGTGATAATGTCAACTAATATTTATTTATTTATATTTTCAGTCTCTTAGATCCTTGAAGGGCTTCAAAAATTATTCTTCTAAAAGATATTTCTAAACATGCCTCGACCATAACTTCAAGTCTAAGCTATGAATGAATGAATGATTGATTGAATGAATGAATGGATGATTGAATAAATGAATAATGAATGAATGAATAAATGAATGAATGAATAATGAATGAATGAATGAATAATGAATGAATGAATGAATGAATGAATGAATGAATGAATGAATGAATGAATGAATGAATGAATGAATGCATGAATGAATGTATGTATGTATGTATGAATGAATGAATGAATGAATGAAAAAACTTTATTGTACACCAATAACAAAATAATAATAATAACAGAAACTTAAACTAGAGCAACCACTGTCCAATGGGTGGTATTATCACTAAAAAGGCGTCTTCTAGACAACTTTATATTAATCTACATTTTACAAGATATAATTAAAAGCAATCTCTTCCACACAACCTTATATTAAACATTCTACAATATTTAATTCTTGTCTATTATTTAGTAGTCAAATCAATTTCTCGAATCAAGTCTAGGCATGTTGGCAACAAACATTAAATAATATTAGCTGGCAACAACAAACAACATAACGAACATTTCTTTGCATAATTGGATAGGATATTTGGCAAGTTTTCAAATTGGTTCTGAGATATTGATATTTTATCTGATGTTATTAATACAGAAGTGTTGGTTGGGAGATACCTTGACTTTCAAACCGAAGATCGTTCAATAATTCAATGGATAGGAGTTTCGTAATGAATGTCCGTTGAACAGCTCCTGACTCCATCATCAGATCAGCTCGTTGTCAAATTATTGTATTGTAACCAGAATTAAAGGTGTATGCAAAATTTCAACTCAATCGGATACCAACAAATTTGTGGAAAATGGTTTGCAAATTTTATCAGACAACTTATAAACAATCAAACATACGACAGTGCAAGTTATTATAAAGGGTGTAAAAAGACGGACTTAATGCCAAAGCGTTTTATACCAGCCAACCTAAATTTTAGTAAATATATGTGTATTAAACTATTAATTATGTAATATGTTGCACGATTGTATTGATGTTAAATATATGTCATGAACTAGGCAAGTTTAGAAATATATTTTTGAAGAATCAAATAGAACTGTTTATTTTCTGTCACAAATAAATGACAGTAAATTTTGTCATCGAAACTTGACAAGAATGCCAAGTTTTTACTCAATCGAAGTATTTACTAAGAAGTTTCGTTGAGAGTTGCTGTTGAATAGCTCCTGACTCTATCATCAGATCAGTTAGCTGTCACCATATTATTTAATTGTCACCGAAGTTACATAAGTATGCCAAATTTCAGCTCCATCGGTTGAAGATAACTGCTTAAAAATTGAGTTGCAAGATTTCACCTTAACAAACATAGTTACATACATACATACATACATTGCAAGTTAAATAAATGCTTGTAAAAAGAATAAATAGTAAAAAACATAATTGGTTGGTTAGATATAGCGTGTGATAAGGAATATATGTATATTTAAAGTTGGTAATATAACAATTGTAGCGGAAAGCAATATCAAAACAGATTATGAATAAAGCCTTTTAATCATTACTGGCTTTTGCCCACGGCTTTGCTTGCGTGGTACGTGGTGGTGGATAAAATGTAACTTAAACACTCTCCGGTTCATAAACTATATCTAATCTATGCAAAAAAAACATAGAGTTAAAACTATCGTGGTTTTTAAACATTTTAAATAGAAATACGGCGAAATTTCCACATTTTTTCTTGTATTGCTAATGTTTCTAGACGATTTAGATGCTCTTCATCATAAGCTTGTACTATAGGAATCAGATAACTAGTAGAATACTTATATACTTTTTTTTTGTAAATACATACCTATTATACATATTAATACCCAGACACAGAACAAACATCTATGTTTATTACAAAAATATTTGGGTGGGTGCAAATCGAACCCACAACCAACAGCGCAGAAGGCAGAGTTACTACCAACTGAGCTGTGAGGCAAGTCCATTAAAGTAGCGTAGATGTAAATAAACAGATAAGTAATTCAAGCCTATGAATATGCTTGTATAATATATTATATGTAATCAAGTAAATAGCCTTACTTATTAAATAGATATGAAATAAACACAGAGAATAAGTCAACATAATCCGCTCTACGTAGCGCTACGAAAAAGCTACGCCGTAGCTCGTAGCACAATCTACGCCGTAGCCTCGTAGCATATTCTACGGTGTTTAAATATTACACGTCGTTCGTTCGATGTAGTACCTTTACCTGGTTTTTTTTATGTGTAGAGTGTAGTCCCAAGTTGGTCGCATTTAAATTAATTAATAGTTTCTTCGTAAACTTAAATAAAACCGGCCAAGTGCGAGTCGGACTCGCAGACGAAGGGTTCTGTACCATTATGTATAAAAATGCCAAAAAATCACGTTTGTTGTATGGGAGCCCCACTTAAATATTTATTTTATTCTGTTTTTAGTATTATTTTGTTGTTATAGCGGAAACAGAAATACAGCAACTGTGTAAATTTTGTCCTGGTGACAGACAGGACAGAGACAGCGGAGTTTTAGTAGGAGGTTCCCGTTTTTACCCTTTGGGTACGGAAGTCAAAATAATGAAGAGTCATCTACGTCGTAGCGATATTAAAGCTACGCCGTAGCCCGTAGCACATGCTACAGTTCGTAGGCAATAAAGGCGAATATACAAAGGTTATAATATAAGTAATATTAATGTCAGAATAACAATAAAAACATCAAACAATGAGAGATCACATGTAATTTATAAGAATTTGTTATCCTTTTGGGGAAGGAAATGAAATTACATATAATAGGATCACGACTGTAATCCCCAAGTACGGTAGACTTAGTCTCAGATCTAAAGGCACTCAGATCTTGGTGTCTAAAGGGAGTAGTCAGAGGCACGTCCATATTAATTTTACATGTGTCAAATATAATGTTTAGTTGTGCTTCAAAACACTTCCTTTATATATATTTAAGGACCTAAGTGTCAGGGGGTCTGAATATGTCTACCTTACTTGGGAATTACAGTCGTAATCTTAATTACTTTCTTTCATACTTTTATATTTGTACAACCTGAGCGAAATCGCGGTTGGAGGCTAGTTAATAATAAATGTAATATAATAATTTAAGAATATTATAATCTGAAAGTTTGTTTGTGTTTCAATCACGACCAAACGGATATAAATGAAACTTGGAATATAAATAGCTTTTGTCCAATAATAACAAATAGGATACTTATAATCCAGGTATATGTAAATATAGTATTGAATAAAAGTTACGACATTGCAAGCTGTTGTAAGATAACCTTATCATGACAATTTTTTTTTGATAAAAAACCTTTTCTTGATAAAAAATTACACAACAAAAAGGGAATTAACAAAATAGGTCCAGCAGTTCACGCGTGATGCCGTGACTGAGAGAAACAGAGATTCATTTTTATTGTATAGATTTACTGTCAAGTTATTACAGCCGCTGTCAATAAAATGTTTATTTTTCTCACAGTGCCTGACACACGTCAGACGCAAGCCTATTCTGCCACATTCACAGTGTAAGTAATATTTGCAGACAGTGACAAACAACAGTTGTTAGTGACCTACAAAAAAATATTTAGAATCACGACTGTAATCCCCAAGTACGGTAGACATCCTCTCAGATCTTCAGATGCTTAGATCCTTTAAAGATGTCTAGTGGGGGGTAGTCAGAGGCACATCCAAACATAATTATATTTGGCACATGCTCATTGCCCACATTTTGCAGTAGTGAGCATTCCATACGTGACAGGTTGCAAGCCCATCGCCACTTATAAGAATACTAACTGGTCTCCTCACGATGTTATACTTTTCCATTTTGTGCTCGTGTTTTGTTGCGCATATAAATTTTTCGGACAGAAAAATCCATTGATGCACGCCGGGATTTTAACCCACGACCTTCAGATTGAAAGTCGAAGTATTATTATTTGTGTTAAATTTAATTATTTATAGTGAAAACATAATGAGTTTAAATTTCAATGTCATATCGCAAAACATCAGAACCCAACTTGGATTCGCAAAAACTAACTTCTGCGCGCCTAAAATCACTCAAGCTGCCACTTAAATTGGATGAGTTTCTTCTGTATCATGACTCATCCTTATTTTCCCGAACAATTGATATTAATTACTATAATAGTAATAGCAATTATTCGGGAAAATAAGGATGAGTCATGAAGTAAGTATTTAAAAAACATATTTATTCCAAAAAAATAGTTCCCACACTAGTTAAATCTGTATTGCACACGATCTATCGGTTCTATTAGTTATCTGCTTTGAATAGTACAAGTATTTTATTATTATTTTTATTATAGTTTTTATTTTTCATATGCCAAAGTTTGAGAGTTTGTATGTATGTTTGTGCCTCAGTCAGGCCTAAACGAAAAAAGGAATAAGATGAAATTTGCTGTAGATGTAGATATAATGGCTGAATAAAATAAAGACTACTTTAAAATACGAAAAACATCCCCAAAATTATTAAAAAACGCATAAAGGTATGATTTTGTTATAGATGGGGCGCTGGTGTGCAAAAAATCTGACATCAGTGTTGACTTCAGGTAGTCATAGCAACGTGCATTACTCTATGCGATTATTGAAATTTGGACAGGACAACGTCTGTCGCGGGTCTGCTAGTAGTTTATAAAAGAAAACATCAAGAGGAAACCAGATAGTATTATTTTAAGCGTCAACGGGCTTGCAACCTGCTACGTACGAAATGCTAAAATTTGGGGGCACGGCAGTGCCCCCGCCAAGTCGAGCGCGAAGCAAACAAACACTGCCGTACCATCCTTTACAGGAACCATTTCGCCGCATTTTCAGGTCCCTATTTGAGAACCTTTGGATAATACCAGAACGCAGAAATTTTCGTCATCCAGTAAGCTATAATCACATACTTCAAATCCAAAATTTCAAGTCTGTAGGTCATTTAGTTTCGAAGTTAAGCGAAAGCAAAGTTTCGCATTTTAGACACTCACTCACTCATGATCATCAGAATAGAACTAGTATTTCCCATAAACTCAGAGAGCTGAAATTTGGTACAGAGTTAGGGTTTAATTGCCACATTAAGGGAAAACTATAAAAACCGGCCAAGTGCGAGTCGGACCATTATCTATAAAAACGGCAAAAAAATCACGTTTGTTGTATGGGAGCCCCCCTTAAATATTTATTTTATTTTGTTTTTAGTATTTGTTGTTATAGCAGCAACCGAAATACATAATCTGTGAAAATTTCAACTGTCTAGCTATCACGGTTCATGAGATACAGCCCTGCGATAGACAGACGGACGGACGGACGGACGGACAGACATACAAACAGACGGACAGCGAAGTCTTAGTAATAGGGTTCTGATTTTACCCTTTGGGTACGGAACCCTAAAAACTAGGATAATCGAAGATCTGGAGTACCTGGTGACCCTGATTAGAAAACACAAGAGCTTAACCAAACTATTAGAGATCGACATACCGCCTTTACAAAAAATATTCAACTTGGTGGGCCGCTTCATTTGATGTCAAAAGTGGAAGGTCTGAAGTATCTGATGAAGAACCCTCAGCTGGTCTCAGCTGTTTTAGAGATATGGTAATGCCCCCTTCTACTATTGGTACATAAAAATATCGACTGTCATTGCAAAAAACTATGTCAAAAAAACTGTGTCAAAGAAGAATATCTATTAAAATAAGTCAATAAGCCCACGTTTCTACAAAAAGAAGTGAAATCCCACCAAAAACATTTTGTAAAAAACTAGCCAAGTCTCGATGGAGGTGCTTGTTTATCTCTAAAAAGTAATGAAATCTAGACAAAGTCGTACCAAGTCTGAGGTTCCTTACTACGATTTCTTTATTATTATAGTCACACATTAACTAAAATCTAATTAATGTGTGACTATAATAATAAAGAAATCGTAGTAAGGAACCTCAGACTTGGTACGACTTTGTCTAGATTTCATTACTTTTTAGAGATAAACAAGCACCTCCATCGAGACTTGGCTAGTTTTTTACAAAATGTTTTTGGTGGGATACTACTTACTGCAAAAGTGGGCATAAGTGAAATGTAATGTTTAAACGTGTCTCTAACTACCCCTTTTATATATCTTCAAGGATCTGAAAGCCTAAAGGTTTAGGAGGATGTCTACCGTACTTGGGGATTTAAGTTGTATTCCATTTTTTTTACGTACAATCATACCATACCATGTACAACATTTTCTAAATTTTGTATCAAAATGCTTTTTGTAAAACTCGGTAAAAGCTGAACTGATTTGTATAATCGATATTAGCTGTTTGAAGTAGAAGAAGATTTACCCTCGTATTCAAGAACGACACTATGAGAACACGCACCCACAGTGGACGAAATCATTTTTCATAAACATCACTTTATGTGTTGAGCGGCACTATGACGCACACTACCGTGTGACTTTAGAGCTCAACTTTGGCTAGAGGCACACGACAATGTGCCTCTAGTCACACTATGCAGTGTCGCACAACACATAAAGTGATTTTTATGAAAAAATATTTCGTCCACTGCGTTTTCTCATAGTGTCGTTCTTGAATACGAGAGTTAGTTCTTTACGTGTCATTTTAATATAAAATCTACTTTTTATGAGTATGTATTTATGAGTACCACGTGCAAACCCGCGGTTGGAAACTAGTGTTCAAACTACTTACTACAAACTAAATCTATACTAATCTATAGGTACTAATATCTACACTACTAGGAGGTAAAATTTGTATTTTTCTAAATTAATTTTAAACATTCTTTCACCTATCAAAAGCTACATTATCAGCGAGTAACATAGGCTATAATATATTTTCAAAAATATTTTAGATCCTTACGAAAAGGGCAATAATGTAACCTAAGGTATCAAAAATGCCTATATTCCTCATTAGTACCGTGCGACACCGGAGCAAGCTAGTGCTTATTATTTTTATTACCTTCGAAGACTCATCGTTGATATTCAAAGCTTCCCAAAAGTTTAATAAACACTTAATATTTCTTTAAAATACACTCAAATTCCTCTTTAAACTTTTCAAATAAAACTTTATTTCACATAAAACTAGTACGTGAGCTTTATCCTATTCAAGCCACTAAAACCGAACCAAAAAAACTTTTTCCCAACACCTGTATTAAAATGTGGTAATGACACGTCTGTATACAACCACGATCTTTGCTCAACTGAGCTTTTGAACGTAGCTATCCAAACTTTAACACAAACTACACGCGACAATCTGCCCTAGCACCATACCTTAAAACCCAAAATCGCGTACTCGAAAACTTACATAGTAACCGCGAAGTATTCTTAAGGAATTATCGACAGTATCGTGGTATAAATAGAGTTGAATTTGGGTCAGCAGATTCAAATGCAGTAGTAACGAATCAAGATTAACTTTATATATTAAAAAGCATTTGAATATAGATTTGGTTAAAAATAAGCTCTACTTTTTATGAATGTCTACGTTTTGTACTAATTGGCTTTCCATATATCCAAATATTATGTAAATTTATATTAAGCCGTGTTGGCCGAGGGGTAGGTACCTCGATTTTCAATTCAAAGGTCGTGGGTTCGAATCCCGGGCGTGCATCAATGGATTTCTCAGTTCGAAAAAATTAATAACACGTGCTCAAAACGGTGAAGATAAACTTTGTGAGGAAACCAGTTAGTATTCTTATGAGCGGCAATGGGCTTGCAATCTGTCACTTATGGAATGCTAACTACTGCAAAATGTGGGCGTTGTGCCAAATATAATGTTTGGACGTGCCTCTGAAGACATCTTCAAAGGATCTAAGCGCCTGGAGATCTGAGAGGATGTCTACCGTACTTGGGGATTACAGTCGTGATCATATTTAATGTTGTACAAGCTTTTATTTAACTTGCAATGTATGTATGTAACTATGTTTGTTGGAGTGGAATCTTGTAACTCAATTTTGAAGCAGTTATCAGTATAGAATCTAACTTCACTTTGTTCTTGCGGCGCCACACTGGAGCTCTACATAGCCTTAAGGAAAGGATCATTAATAAAAATGATAGATCCCAAGCCGTGTTTGTTGCCTGATTCTTCTAGGCTAGGTCACAAACAGGCATAGCTTCACCTAGTTCTTAAGACGTTTCAAAGTGATCCTTGTGATTTTATTAAAATAAATATTATTTGAATTTGGTGCTCGATAGTTTGAATGATTTTATAAAAGCTTGTCATTGAAAAATATTGTTCAATAGAAAACTTATTTTTCTTAACTGGTTTCCTTATGATCTTTTCTCTCACCGTTTTAAGCATACATTATTGATCAAACCAAAGCGATGCTCAAATACAATCCCTAAGCGAAAGCCCTCAATTAGATCAGCCGCTCTGGCTCCATTTAGCAAAAAATAACTTGCTTCGCGAAAACCATCCCTATCCCATTGCAATAATCGCTTAAATATAATACTACCTTGCAACTGATAAATTTTCGAGAGTCATTGTCGCTTTGACACGCGATTTTAGGGCCTATTTAAAGGCGGATAAGGATGGGTTCCGTTAGAATAACGAGATACACAAATAGACGCCATTTATCAAACCTTCCTCAATTGTGCTTGGTTGGTTATGTCTGTTAGTTCAAGATTTTCCGATAGGGCGAGAATTCAAAAAGTTATAATTCCTCTATTCAGATATTTATGTCGGAGTTACTATTTAGTAATTTTGTACAATTTTGATTGTTAAGAGTCTACAATGGTAGTTGACTTTTCGGGCTTTAGGGTCATGGATTTGTTATTTAAATAATTACGTTGCAAAACATAATAAAATAAAACCAGCCAAGTGCGAGTCAGACCCGCGCACGAAGGGTTCAACAGGAAAAAATCAGGTTTGCTGTATCAGAGCCCTACCTATATTTATATACTGTTTTTAGTATTTGTTGTAATAGCAGCAACAGAAACACATAATCTGTGAAATTTTGAACTGCCTAGCTATCACGGTTCATGAGATACATGAACCCTGTGACAGACAGACAGACAGACGGACGGACATCGAAGTCTTAGAAATGGGGTCCCGTTTTTATCTTTTGGGTACGGAACCCAAAAAACCGTCAAAAATGTTTCGACCAAGCAAAAAGTCAAGAGACGATATTAGGTTTTTAAGTTTTATGAACGAATGATTAGTCCTACATTAATGCAATTTAAATACTATAAAATTTAGACGCTCAGATCTTCTGGCACTCAGATCCTTGAAGATATATTAAGGCGCTACCAGTTCCTAAAACCGCGGCAGAAACGACTAAGACAGTTAACAACGGCAAGCTCTAGATGGCGTATGCGTATCGTAAATATTATCGACAGTTTTTATGAGATCGCGTTGCTGGTACCTATGTAGGCAAGTAATAGGGGTAGCTTTACCCACCCCTCAATAACCATTTTCTCTTTGTCCGCCTTTGCTTTTCGCATAAATAAATGATATAAATTATGTATAATTACTTATCAAAAACCTATTCTAATAGAAATCTAGATCTACATATTACCTATCTTTAACAATAAATCACAAGTTGATCTTAATAGTAGGTATCGAAGTATTTCGATCATAAATTCTAAAACGTATCATTTTGAAATAACATCTTTATCGTGAAAAGTTTCTGCTATTATGTTTTCAGCTTAATAGAAATCTAGGTAAGAACCTGAAGTAATATATTTATAAAAATAGGAGATGTGGCTTGTTCAGAAGTATTTCTTTTTTCGTTTCGAAACAGAGCAATCGTCGACATACAGCCCCTTAAGAGGATAGTCAGAGGCACGTCATAATATTACATTTGACGGCGATGGGCTTTTAACCTATCACGTATGGGATGCTAACTACTGCAAAATGTGGGCATATGTCAAATATAGATATACCCCCACTAGACATAGATCTTCAAAGGATCTAAGCGTCTGGAGATCCGAGAGGATGTCTTACGTACTTGGGAATTACAGTCGTGAACCTATTTTTTTTTTTAAACATTTCTATTAGAGCTTGGTTATTTTATTATCATTAAGCGATGCTAGTTAATACTTTGTAAGATGCCCGCCTTAACTTCATCCGTACTCCTAAAGGAATGTAATAAAATTCCAAATTACTCCCTCGTGTAAAACCCTGTTTTTAGGAGAATTCAGGGATTGCAGGGCATTTTGCTATTTGTTCCGGCATAAATATTTTACAGTAACGTTGATACAATCTTCAAATAACCTGGAAATTAAAAAGGTTTTGTTTTGAAAAAAATGAAATAGGATCACGACTGTAATCCCTAATTACGATAGACATCCGCTCAGATCTTCAGGCGCTTAGATAATTTGAAGATGTCTAGTGGGGGTAGTCAGAGGCACGTCCAAACCTTATATTTGGCACATGCCCACATTTTGCAGTAGTTAGCATTCCATACGTCGACAGGCTGCAAGCCCATCGCCGCTTATAAGAATACTAACTGGTTTCCTAACGATGTTTCTAGTTGGAAGTACCTTGACTTTCATCGTGTGTTTGAATCCCGGCGTGAATCAATGGATTTTCTAAATTAGTACAATAGGCGGCCTTACCGCTAATAAGCGATTTAATCTAGGCAGCCTCAATCATCATTATGAAGAACGAAATTTGGATCTGTTTTGATCTGATCGGAATAAAAGTGATAATTTTTCACTTTGGCTTCGATTTGCAGATATTATTACCTCTTTTATGGCTTAATCATTGGCAGTATAATAAAATTACTTCACGATATTTTATCGTTTCCGATTATTTTCAAGCTTAGGGACATTACTCTGCAAAGCGATTTCGACATTATTGCAGTGTTGTGTTAGTATTGTGGGTGTTTGACTTACCAATCTATTTGGTAAGCAAGTAAAAAAAATAACATCCCCACTTCAGGTGTAGGGGAGGTACCCTAAAAAAATTATATTTTTCAAGATTTGATTATACCACTTCGTTGACGTAACCATTAGGTATATTTATGCTAAATCACAGCTTTCTAACACCTAAACTTTATGAGCTAAGCTGTAGACGGACGGGCGGATAGACGGACATGGCGAAACCATAAGGGTTTCTTGTAGACTACGAAACCCTAAAATCGTACCTACTGTACTAGACCCATAGGTGTAACCATTTAAAACGCAATATTTAAGTGTTATTTTTGTATCTTATTTTAAGTGAACTCACGTTCTTATGAGAAACTAGCGACCCGCCCCGGCTTCGCACGGGTTTAATACATATAAACCTTCCTCCTGAATCACTCTATCTATTAAAAAACCGCATCAAAATCCGTTGTGTAGTTTTAAAGATATAAGCATACATACAGACGCGGGAAGCGGGAAGCGACTTTGCTTTATACTATGTAGTGATAAAGTACTTAATACTACAGTCGGCACAATAATGTATTTTTATTTTATAGGTAACTTCCCATCACTCACTCCTTTTTTATCCATATCATCTTTCACACAGTCCATTCGATCGATACAAAATTAAATATCCTTCAGGATAAACCAATTACATTTTTTCTTAGGGTGATGCTTGTTATTTTTTTTTTGTATGGGCTGACTCTACGCGGACAAGACGGGAGGAGTGATAAAACTGAATTATCTTGAAAACCATCAAACATTACAAGAAACTGTCTTTCATTTATTTAGCTAGTATGGTTATCTAACGAATTACATAAAGATTAACTGTTTAGCATTCATAGTTTTGAGTAAAAACGAAATTAGTGTTTCGGAAGAGGCAACTTTGGAAAATAAATCTACCGAGAAAACTTTGACGAATCGTATTTCTGTCTATAATTTATCCAGATTAAATCCATAAGTTATCTTGTTCATTGAAACAAAACTGTAAGTTTAGAGGTTTTTGAAAAAAATAAACGATTCTGCATTCATAAAAAATATTTATTACTCGCCACAATACGTTCTGACATTTAGGTCTGAATGATTATCAAACATGCAAAACAAACAAACAAAACTGTATGTTTTTCTGTTATTGAGAAAAAACGATTCTGCATTCATCAAAATAATATTACTTGCCGTTTTCATTCGGGTCTAGTCTGAAAACACCCTCTACGTGACATTTCTTTAGTTATTTATTTGAGAAAACCTTGAGACCAAATAATAAACTAGGAATAACGATGTTTTCGTTGAATCATAACAAACAAAGCACTAAAAAGTTTTGCTGAGTCACCCACTTGTAAATAGGCTTATACTGGTCCATTTCAAACAGCGCCATCTATCGCCAATTTAATCAAAGCTTGTTCATTTTAGGAACTTATCGGAGATAACTAGTTTAATACGTTAATACTTTTATATGTAAACTAGCGACCCGCCCCGGCTTCGCACGGGTAGCATGTTATTATACATATAAACCTTCCTCCTGAATCACTCTATCTATTAAAAAAACCGCATCAAAATCCGTTGTGTAGTTTTAAAGATATAAGCAAACATACATACATACATATTACATACAGACGCGGGAAGCGGAAAGCGACTTTGCTTTATACTATGTAGTGATATGACAAAGTGAAAGTCAACAGGTATTTATTTCAATAATCACAAGGATCATTTATTAGGGTTCCGTACCCAAAGGGTAAAAACGGGACCTATTACTAAGACTTCGCTGTCCGTCTGTCCGTCTGTCTGTCACAGGGCTGTATCTCATGAACCGTGATAGCTAAAATAACCGTAACAGCTGAAATTTTCATAAATGATGTATTTCTGTTGCCGCTATAACAACAAATACTAAAAACAGAATAAAATAAATATTTAAGTGGGGCTCCCATACAACAAACGTGTTTTTTTGCCGTTTTTTATAGATAATGGTACGGAACCCTTCGTGCGCGAGTCCGACTCGCACTTGGCCGGTTTTATTAATAAGACAAGCTTTTGTAAAATCCTCGAGCTAGAAATCAGAGCAGAAGCCTATCACCTACCAAATAAAATAACATTGTCATTGAAACTTAACAGTTTTTACTCAATCGAAGTATAAATTCGATTCACAAATATATACTCACATCATGTTTATTTCGTAAAATACAATAATAACCACGAGTACTAATTGTAATTGTATATTCTCAAATAAAATAAAATGGTAGCTGACAAGGCGTTTCGTTGTGTGTTATTTAAACAGCTCCTGACTCCATCACCAGAACAGCTAGCTGTCACCATATTATTATTATATTGTCGCCTGAACTAAAGGTGTATGCAAAATTTCAGCTCTATCGGATACCAACAAATGGTCGATAAATGGTTCGCATGACGGACAACAGTTACTTCCAACAAACATACTAAGAGAGCAAGTTAAATAATTTCGTAGTTAATAATAATTGCGTTTAAAAAACTAAAAACAAAACCGACTTCATGTTTATAAATAAAAATTGTAGTGGGTTGTGATCTAGGGGCCCCTACCCCGGCTAGACCTCCACTCCGTGTATGCCAATGAATGAAGGGCAAGGTCTATAGTTGAAAACCACTATCAATGCCCATAAATTTTGAAGGTTTCTCTCGATATCCCTGGGATCCCATCATCAGATGCTGACTTGGTGGTAATGGGACCAACTCGGAAGTATAGGCTTTCAAATAAAAATAAAAAATTGTAAATACGTCCACAAACACCGGAGTAATCGCGTAACATACACAAAATAAAAAAAACTGGCCAAGTTCGAGTCGGACTCGCGCACGAAGGGTTCCGTACCATTATTTATAAAAACGGCAAAAAAATCGTGTTTGTTGTATGGGAGCCCCCCTTAAATATTTATTTTATTTTGTTTTTAGTATTTGTTGTTAGAGCAGCAACAGAAATACATAATCTGTGTAAATTTCAACTGTCTAGCTATCATGGTTTAAGAGATACAGCCCTATGACAGAGAGACGGACAGACAGACGGACAGACAGACGTACAGCGAAATCTTAGTAATAGGGTCCCTATTTACCTATTGGGTACGGAACTCTAAAAATAAAAAAAACATCATACAGGCGAACTGATAACCTGCTCTTTTTTGAAGTCGGTTAAAAATAGGACTCACCGGAGTGCGCAGCTGGTCCCGTCCTCATCCCTCTCACGCTTGCGCCTCCGTCTTCGTATGTAAATAACGGCCGCTACGGCAATAAGCGCGGCGACGGCGCCACAGCTTAGTATCACCACCAGCACTATATCGCGAGTCTTCATGATTCTGGAGAAGAGAAATACACATTATAACTTGATACAGATATTTGACATGATCAATGGTCATGATTGACTGGCCTCACAGATCAGTTAGTAGTAGCTCTGCCTTCTGCTCTGTAGGTTGTGGGTTAGATCCCCACCCGGAATAAACATTTGTGTGATGAACATAGATGTTTGTACTGTGTCTGGGTGTTAATATTTATAATTAATATGTATTTACAACAAAAATAAGTATTTTATTAGTTATCTGGTTCTCATAGTACAAGCTAGTACAGCAGTTTGGGGCTAGATGGCGTTGTGTTAAATCTCCACCAATGGGTATTATTATAATTATTTTAAGAATGGGTTGTAAAGGCGCTCCCTGTCGACGATTGTTTTTGTTCGAAACGAAAAAAGAAATACTTCTGAACAAACCACATCTCCTATTTTATAATGTATAGTATACTAGCGACCCGCCCCGGCTTCGCACGGGTAGCATGTAATTATACATATAAACCTTCCTCCTGAACCACTCTATCTATTAAAAAAAACCGCATCAAAATCCGTTGTGTAGTTTTAAAGATATAAGCAAACATACATACATACGCGGGAAGCGGAAAGCGACTTTGCTTTATACTATGTAGTGATGTGAATAAAGATGTACCCATCTTTAATCACTTCGATAAATAATCCTACCGACCGCTGCAATGACGACAAACACTCGGCGCGTGGTCCGCCTTTGCTTTTCGTATAAATTAATGATATAAATTATGTATAATTACTTATCAAAAATCTATTATAATAGAAATCTAGATCTACATATTACCTATCTTTAACAATAAATCACAAGTTGATTTTAATAGTAGGTATATAAAATATTTCGATCATAAATTCTAAAACGTATCATTTTGAAATAATATCTTTATCGTGAAAAGTTTTTGCTATTATGTTTTCAGCTTAATAGAAATCTAGGTAGAGGAACCTGAAGTAATATACTTATAAAAATAGGAGATGTGGCTTGTTCAGAAGTATTTTTTTTCGTTTCGAAAAAGAGCAATCAGCGACTGGGAGCCCCTTAAGTACCTACCTCTTATGATCAGAAAATATTGCCAACTTTTAAGATCTGCATCTCAGCACTTAGTTTGATGAGTGCTTAGAAACGATAGAGACTTGAAAGCTTCCTGCCTTACTATCAACTAGCGATTGCTTATGTCTTCGTATGGATTTATGTATTTACTAGCCGACCAGTGACAGACTTTGTCCTGTCTAAATTCCAATAATCGCATAGAAATCAGCACTTTTAGCAACTTCCAATTTTTTCCCTATATTCAACCTAGACCTGATGAAATAAATTACGAATTTTGGTAGAATGCGTATTATTCGGTAGTCAAATTGATGTCAGATATTTTTGACAAAATAAATTTCGAATATTGACCTGAGTAGGATTGTTTTTTTGTAGAATGCGTTCATTTTTTTCAATGATCCTTTTCAGCTCCAGTATGGTACTATAAGAACAAGGTGAAGACTCAAACAAGACAAATAAAGATACTAAATAAGTAGGTACTACTAGGTACACTAAGTAGGTACAATGAAGAACATCTATGTTCATCACACAAATATTTGTCCTGGGTGGGGATCGAAACCACAACCTACAGCGAAGAAGGCAGAGCTACTACCAACTGAGCTGTGAGGCTAGTCTGATGCCAAACTGTCATTACACGTGCCTTTGTTTATTGGAATGCATAATTCATCGAATTATATGGTACACCGGTATCTAGACTATGAAATCTATACTACTATAGACCGATCAAGAGCGAGTCGGACTCGCACACGAAGGGTTCCATATCATCTTCTATAATATAAAAATGAATCGCAAAATGAGTTGGTAAGCGCATAACTCAACAAGGCCAGGACCAATTTGGCAATTCTTTTTTTTTATGTTCGTTGTAATTCAAGGATGGTTTTTACGGCGAGAAAAATTAGAATAATTGCCGGAAAAACCCTAAAAACAGCCCTTTTCTTTTTCCCATACAAACGTTTTCTAACTAAAACGTAGAGTCAATTTGAGCTTTATTGCTATTGTATAAAGTTCACTGTTGGCTTAGCAATGTAGGTGTGTTCCTAACGTCATTTAACGGGAAAGGGAACGGGACAGAAACTTATTCTAAAGCGATACGAAGTTCGCCGGGTCAGCTTGTTATCTATTTAAACGGCAAATTAAATAGATAATATAACTGCTTTATCTTGAAAACCATCTATACCTATAATAAATCTGTAGAGAGGTCAATTCTGTACATGAAATATATTTCCAAAATAACTATCAGGGGATGATTAGGGATCGATACTGATGCCAAAAATGCAATCAGTAAAATTTTTGTCTGTCTGTCTGTCTGTCTGTCTGTCTGTCTGTCTGTATAACCGTTATAGAAACAAAAACTACTGGACGGATTTTAATGAAACTTGGTACAATTATTTTTCATACTCCTGAGCTGGTTATAGTATACTTTTCATCACGCTACAATCAATAGGAGCAGAGCAGTGAAGGGAAATGTTGGGAAAACGGGAGTAGTTACTGCATTTCTTAAGCTTCCATCGCGTGTGCAACCTTCATGGTTAAAGCTACACAGAAATCATGTATGACAGAAATGTTCTCCTTAAAATTATATAAAAAATATTCCACGACATCATATGTTTATCTTTTATGGTTGACTCACAATAACACGTGTAACTCCCGATAGCTTAGCAGTTCGAAACTTTCTGATTATAGTTGTCTACTCTTACGTTTATAACACTCTTAGTCATCCCTAATTAAAAAAGTTTACATTATTAACTATTCCATAAAAAATAATCATAGAAATCGGTAAAGAAACACCAAAGTTATACATATTAAAATTTTGACAGGATTATTTTTTTTCTGTCGCGGGTCTGCTATAGGCAATACGCTAAAAAGTTCTTATTTATTCAAGTTATACGCGAGTGAAACCGCGGGGTACAGCTAGTCAAACTTAAAATTAAACTGTCTGTAATTTATTTAGGTAGTATGATTATCTTACCAATTATACATAAATTATTATTTAGCTATTCATACTTTTGATTAAAAACGGAACTAGTGTTTTGAAGAGCCATCTTTTTAAAATAAATGTGAGAAAAGTTTCTTCCAATCGTGTTTCTGTCTATAATTTATCTAGATTATATCCTTAACCGATTCATTGCCCATGATCACCTAGCGCGTCATGAGGAAACTTTCAGTGAGGCCAATAACGCGCCAGGCGCGTCATTAGAAAAATGTTGAAATATCGATTTTTATTAAATTTAAACCGAAAATCCTTGTTTTATAAATAAAAATGTACACATTATAGACACTAATATCAGTGGCCACTAGATTTTTTTGAAAAATTAAATTATCTGGTGTCGTCAACCACAGGTTTAATTGTTTATTAATCCATCATTCATGGCCTATGACGCATCTAGCGCGTCATTAGGAAACCTGTCCAAATAAAAACCTAGTAGATTATGGTCTATTTTTGAATAAAATGGTCACACACTCATCTTCGTCTTAGTACAAACAAATGGCCTCGCGGACCTAGAAAGTACCCTATATTAATGGACATAAGGTTTATATTTTGTAAAATAATAATCCTATGTAAAATAATAAACTTGCGCTCTGTTGTAACTATAGATTTTAACACGGGTGTTTATCACGGTAATTACCTTTAATTTATTATCCCGACGTTTCGGCTATGTAACAATAGCCATGGTCGCAGGCAGATTAGAGAACACGGTGCTACTGTCGAGAAGCGGAGACAATTGACGAAACTACCCTCACTTATGTTGTGCTTAGGATGCTTGTGTTCTGTTCTTAGGAACCATGACATCTATTTTCTTAGCTGTATTAAAAGATTTTTGAAAAGTCGCGTACTAGAGCCGGCAATCGAACCTTTTTTGATTTGCGATTAAATACGACCCTAAGGTTTACAGCACCTGGTGGAAATCTGTAAATTACCTACCATCTCCTATAAAACACGTAGATAGTCACTTTAAAACATTCTTAGCTAATTAATAAAACAAAATAACATTACCGGGGGCCAACGACGCGCTAGGAGCGTCATCATTCAGGAGGGCCAATGACGCGCCTGGCGCGTCATTGAATGTTGTATGGGGCCGGGGTGGAAAGGCACGCAAAATTAAGGTGGCAAGGAATCGGTTAAGTTATTTTTGTCATAAAAAACAAAACTGTATGTTAAGCGGTTATTGAAAAAAAACGATTCTGCATTCATCAAAAACATTTATTATTCGTCTTAATACGTTCTGTCATTGAGGCCTGATTGACTGTCAAACATGCAAACATCCTCACAAACTTTCGCATATATTAGGGTGTAAAATGTCTGTTTTATTTTTGTAGGTGAATAAATCGGTATTTTATGGGGACTTGGTATATTACTAATTACCGAAAAAAAGAGACCTTTGTCGAAAAATCCATTTTATTTTTAAATCCTGAAAAAGCCGCCCGCCCGCATTGAAGCTGTTGACTTAATATAATTGCTAAAGAAAATGGTGGTTCTTTTCAAAACTTTGTCACAAAACAGGAATCTTTTCTCTGTATTACGTGGAAATTAATACTTTACTAACATTTTATTACTAATCTATCTAATGCCTGTAAAGTTTCTCCAATCGTGTTTCTGTCTATAATTTATCTAGATTAAGGCGATACTTGATATTATTGAATTTTTGTATGGGCTGAATCTACCCGGATAAGACGGAAAAAGTGATAAAACTGCATTATCTTGACAACAATAGAATTTAAAAAGAAACCGTCTATAACCGTCTAACGAATTATATAAAAATAAACTGTTCAACTTTTCATAGTTTTGAGTTAAAACGAAATAATTGTTTTTGAAGATCCACTTTAGAAAATAAATCTATCGAGAAAAGTTTCACCAATCGTGTTTCGGTCTATAATTTATCTAGATTAAATCCTTCAGTTATCTTTGTCATAAAAACAAAACTGTATGTTTTGCGGTTATTAAGAAAAAACGATTCTGCATTCATCAAAAAAAATATTACTCGTCATAATACAAAAGCTTGTTAATATGGATGGATTGTGTGAAAGACGATGGCGTGGTTGGCGAGTGACGTGACAAATGACATAAGTGTGTCCCGGCAGGGTTATATTACCTAATGATCTGCAAATATTTATTCCGGGGTCTGAGTGTTGTGAGTTCTACATATCATATACGAAAATAAAGTGTTTGTTGCCTGATTCTTTTTGGGCTGGTCACGAGGAACAGGCATAGCTTCACCTAGCTCCTAACACGTTTACTAACCCGTTTCAAAGTGATCCTTATGATTTTATTGAATCAAATACCTTCTGACTTTCACTTGACTTAATATACTCGTAGTTTCTGATACCCACGATAAAGAGAGGTCGTATTAGTTATTACTAAGTTGAGAGGTACTTTTACATTAAATCCAAAAGTCACAGATTCGAATTCCAGCCGTGCATTGATGGATTTTTATTATGTGAGTACTAGACTTCTCCAAAATATCTAAGTACCTAAGCTTCCGATCTGAGAGAATGTCTACCAATATTTGGGAATTACAGTCGTGATCCTATTTATTTTCAAAGCATAAAGTAATACGAGATAGCTATTAGTCCTGCATATGTATAGAAATATGCTATTTATCTTATTACTGTACTAGTTGAAAATGCATGAGCTACTGAAAGTATTATTTGCATATATTATAATATTCAATAAGAAAGATAGAGATTGAAGGCCTTCGCAAATGGAAACGGGTGCCAACTATTCTCTAAACTAATATACGAACAAATTTCAGTAATCGCTTAGAAAAAAACACTTTCAGCTAACTTTTACCAATATTTTCCTTATAAGCCTTGTCCTGAGAAAATAAATAACGTATTTTGGTAGAATGCGTATCATTCGGTAGTCAAATTGATGTCAGGTATTTTTAACAAAATAAATTTCCAATACCGACCTTAGTAGGATTCAACCTTTTTGGTAGAATGCGTTGCTATGACGACTCAATGTTTACGGTCTGTGATGTCTAATTTTTTGCATATCAGCGCCATCTATACATATAATTCGAAAAAACAACCGCTAAACGATAAAAATAAATTATCGTTTAGCGGTTGTTTTTTCGAATTATATGTATCCCCTTCTGTTTATTTGATTATTTATCTACATACAACAGCAAATTTCATCTAAAACAGTTTGGTCGTTTGGGTTTAATAAGGATACAAACTTAAATACAAACTCACAAACTTTCGCATTTATAATATTACTAGCTGCTAGTCCCGGCTTCGCACGGGTACCTGGATAAAAAGTAGCCTATGTGTTATTCTGATGTATAAGCTATATTGCAGTAAGTTTTATTATAAGCCGTTCAGTAGTTTTTGCGTGAATGAGTAACAAACACACACAAACACTCACAAACTTTCGCTTTTTTAATACTAGCCGACCCGTGACAGTCGTTGTCCTATCAAATTTTAATAATAATCGAATAGAAAAGTCTGTGTTGTCAGATTTGTTGCACATCAGCGCCATCTATACCAAAATCATCCCTTTTGCGTTTTTTATATCACTTTGGGGATGTTTTTCATATTTCAAAGTAGTCTATTGTTTATTTTGGCATTATATTTACATCTGCAGCAAATTTCAACTTAATCTGTTTTGTCGTTTAGGCCTGATTGAGGCACAAACATACATACAAACTCACAAACTTTCACATCTAAAAGATTATTAGGATAGGATTACTAAACGTGGTAATTAGCCGTATTTCTATTTAAAATGATAGTAATCCACGATAGTTTTAATTCTAGAAAAGTGTTGTTTTTCATCGATGTTTTCCATTAAAAGATAGAAAGCGATTTAGACCAATTTATTTCGCATTCCCAAAGCGAAAACTTTCAAATTGATTCCGCCACCAAATAAAGCTAGTTTTAGACTGTTTTGGCTTTGACCCAGATCTCGCTAGCCAAATTACAAACGGTGGTTGCGAAAATAGCGAATAAATTCTCAACTTAATATGAACAGAACTTTGTCGGATGTGTCACTAAATTTCACACAGCGCTATCTAGCCCCAAACAAAGCAAAGCTTGTGCTATAGGAACCAGACTAATAGAATACTTGTACTTATTTAGTAAATACATGTGATACATAAAATATACTAGCAGTACCCCGCGGTTTCAACCACGTAACTGATTCTCATGTAAGTGATATTTATTATCATTTTGAGAAAGCCACTGCCCCAGTGCACGCGGATATAGCAGTCTATTGGCGCTTTTTCTTTCGACTTTCAATGTTTAAATTAAAATAATTTATGAAAAAATAGGATCATGTCTGTAATCCCCAAGTACGGTAGACATTCTCTGAGATCCTTTGAAGATGTCTAGTGGGGGTAGTCAGAGGCACGTCCAAACATTATTTTTGGCACATACCCACATTTTGCAGTAATTAGCATTCCATGCATGGCAAGACCATCGCCGCTAAATAAATAAATTAAATTAAATTAGGTTCATGTATTTGAGTTACTACCAACTGAGCTGTGAGCCCAGTAACTGGTTCCTTTATGGTCACCGTGCTTTGAATTTTACAACTACTTCAAACTTTAGGGTTTTAAAAAAGTTGGTTTTATTTCAAAGCCGAGTTGGAGGTACTCGACTTTCAATCTGAAGGTCGTGTTCGAATGCCGGCATCGATTTTGTTGTCATTTTTTTCAGATGATGTATTTTTATTGCCGCTATAACAACAAATACTAAAAACAGAATAAAAAAAATATTGAACTCGGCGATCGGAACTTGGCCGGTTTTTTTATTGTTTTACGTACTTGGTTAGTACTTTTAATTATTATTCTTGTTTGAGCCTTCACCTTGTTCTTACGGCACCACACTGGAGCTCTACATAGCATTACAGAAAAGATCATTGAAAAAAAAAGGTAGACCCCAAGCCGTGTTTGTTGCCTGATTCTTCTAAGCTTCTTTGCGAGGAACAGGCGTAACTTCACCTAGCTCCTAAGACGTTTCAAAGTAATCCTTGTGATTTTATTGAAATAAATGCCTTTTGAATTTGAATTTAAATTTGAGTCAATAGGCATTTCTGAAAAAAACCCGTTTTTTCGCCTCACCGTATCCACACCTTTAATTTATGGTAAAAGGATATTGTAGCGATACATATATGCAAATTTTAACCCAGAAAGAACGGCACGTAACTTTTTATTCACGCTTTTAGCACGTACATAATCAATACCTTATACAACATTTTAAAATGGAATTCTGAACGTAAGAATGTTATTATTATCATTAGCTATTCATCAAGTTTTGTTTTATTCTTATGTATAAAAATGAGTTGCTGTTTGTTAGTCTCGCTAAAACTTAAAAACGGATGGACAGATACGGTTAAGGCGAGTAATAAATGTTTTTGATTAATGCAGAATCGTTTTTTCTCAATAACCGCAAAACATACAGTTTTGTTTTACATGACAAAGATAACTTAAGGATATAATCTAGATAAATTACAGACAGAATCACGATTGGTGAAACATTTCTAGATAGATATATTTTCCAAAGTTGGCTCTTCAAAAACACTAGTTTCGTTTTTAATCAAAACTATGAATTGCTAAACAGTTCATTTTTATATAATTCGTTAGATAATCATACTAGCTAAGTAAATTACAGACAGTTTCTTATTCAGTTTGGTGGTTTTCAAGATAATGCAGTTTTATCACTTTTTCCGTTTTATCCGGTTAGACTCAGCCCATACAAAATGTCAAAAATTTCACTTATCACCTTAACACAAAATTTGTTAATTCTAAAGCGGTAAGAAGTTTGCTGGGTCAGCTAGTATCCTAATCCTAATAATATTATAAATGCGAAAGTTTGTGATAAGGATGCTATGTTTGTTCCATAATCAAAAATAAACGACAAAACTGATTAGGATGAAACTTGATATAGTACTTATGTAGATAAAAAATCAGAATAAATAAAGGGGGAACTTAAAATCAGAAAAAACAACACTTAAATGATAAAAAAACGCAAAAAAGGATGATTTTGGTATAGATGGCGTTGGTGTGCACAAAATCTGACATCACAGACTAAAAACATTTAGTCGTCATAGCACATGGGCGCCAACGCAGTTTTGACTAATAAATGATACGCATACTACCAAAATTCGTAATTTATTTTATCAGTACAAGGTTTATAGGGAAAACATTTGTAGTTTCCTGAAAGTGTTATTTTCTATGCGACTATTGAAATTTAGGCAGGACAAAGTCTGTCACGGGTCGGCTAGTTTAATATATTTTGGTTAAAATTGGTCCAGGAAAAAAGATGAATGTTATTTCTAACGTTGCTATTCTACGGACATAAAATAACGGTACCCGTTTCTCACAACGCTCGAGTGTGAGTCGGGTGTTATTTATTTTATTCCTTTATCCCCGCAGGAATAACAGAATAAAAATGTTGTTTACATAGCCGTATCTAGTGCCGTAGTTTAATCAATACGGCAAATATGCAGAGTGTAGGGTTGTTGCTTGCAAACGTTATTTTACGACCGCAATATCTTATTAGGAGCAGTCATGGGCATTGGGCAGGCGTATTTCTATACAAACGTACTCTTCTGTTTCCTTCCTGAATATTGGCACTAGAACAAATATTTTTTTCTACTATACAATCTGTGAGAACCACTGCATGCCTTTCTTATTTTTCCCCTTAAATTAGTTATTTATAAGAATTAGGAACTGTTTAAAACCACAAAATTTGCCTTGTTTTAACCGCCCACTTTAGACGTATAGTAAACAAATTTGACGAATAAAATCAATAAAAGAAAGATATGCAAGCATAGCTCCATCTTTTTTAATATTATTATAAAATATGTATAAAATAATAATAAAATCGATCCAGTTTTGAAGGAGCAAACAGAAATGTAGTGAATACGAAATAGCGATTTCTTAATTTTTAGGGTTCCGTACCCAAGGGGTAAAGTCGGAACCCTATTACTAAGACTTTGCTGTCCGTCTGTCTGTCTGTCCGTCCGTCCGTCCGTCTGTCTGTCACAGGGCTGTATCTCATGAACCGTGATAGCTAGACAGTTAAAATTTTCACATATGATGTATTTCTGTTGCTGCTCTAACAACAAATAAAAACAACTAAAAACAGAATAAAATAAATAGATCGAACCCACGAAGAGTAAAATTAGTAGGATTTAAACATGTTCGTGCCACCCCTACCAAACCAATAGGTATGTTTGTACGTCGTGTTTTCTTTCGTTTTGTGTGTGATAAATATAAATAATGCCAAAGAAAAATAATCACAGAAGGACCCTTTGACTTTGTCGAAGGAATAAAAACAGTTATTCATGCGAGTATATTAGAGTAATAAGCTATTACCTTATGTTAAATTATAAATCAGCTATCTATATCTATATAATGCTTTGTCCTGAATGACTGACTATCAACGCATAGCCTAAACCGCTGATCGTTGAGACTTGAAACTTGGAGGGTATGTTCTTTGTATAACGTAAGCATCCGATAAGAACGGATTTTTCGAAATTCTACCTCTAAGGGGGTGAAAAACGGGGGCAAAGTTTGTATGAAACTTTGTCATTTATTTATCAGATTTTTTTTCTATGCAATTATTGAAATTGGGACAGGACAACGACTGTCGCGGATTAAGCTAGTCTATATAAAATATAAAACTCTTGCGTTACTGTCTGACTGACTAACAAAGTCAAAGTCAAAACCAAAGATATTTATTTCAATAAAATCACAAAGGATCACTTTGTAACATCATAGAAGCTAGGTGAAGCTACGCCTGTTCCTCGCGACCAAGCCTAGAAACTGACTGACTGACAGACTCACTGAGTCACTAATTGACTAACTGTCTGGCTGATTGATCTATCAACAAACAGCGGCGATGGGCTTCTGTCACGTAGACTCAAGACATCTTCAAGGATCTAAGTGCCTTGAAATCTGAGAGTATGTCAACCGTACTTGGGAATTACAGTCGTGATTCTATTTAATTTTAATAAATTAATATTAAATAAACATTGCTGCCGTCCAATCACTAAAAGGCCGTTAAGTAACATTTGATTTTGACACGTGTCTTCATCACGTAATTACCTTTAATTTACTTTCCCGACGTTTCGGCTATGTTACAATAACCATATCGTGGTCATTATCGTCTCCCCCGCGACCCATGGTTATTGTAACATAGCCGAGACGTCGGGAAACGCCATCTAGCCCAAACTAAGCTAAGCTTGTAGGTACTATGGGAACTAGATAACTGATAGAATACTTATATACGTTTTTTTGTAAATACATACACAAGATACATTAAAACAACCAGACACAGAACAAACAATAATGTTCATCACACAAATATTTGTCCTGGGTGGGGATCGAACCCAAAACAGCGCAGAACTAATTGAGCTGTGAGACCAGTCAATAAATAATTATATTATGTCATTCAATTTAGTATTTATGGGAGCTTTTTGTAAATGAAATCCATTTTAAGTGAATTAAAGCGAATTAATTTGAACATTCAGTTCTTGAAATGCGTCTTAGGAGTTGAAAATACGAATTTGTAAGATTATTGAAATTGAACTTCTAAGTGAACGTCGGATTTGCAAATTCTAAGTGTTATGTACTTAGATAAATGAAGATGACGTAATACATTGGCCTTCAAAACTTAGTAGAGTCCGTCTTAAGAAAGAGTAATATTTATTTCGATTAATGCAGAATCGTTACTTTAAATAATCGCAAAACATACAGTTTTGTTTTTTATGAAAAAGATAACTTAAGGAATTAATCTAGATAAATTATAGACAGAAACACGATTGTTGAAACTTTTCTCGATAGATTTATTTTCCAAAGTTGGCTCTTCATAGAAGGTAGTTTCGTTTTTAATGAAAACTATGAATAGATAATCAGTTATCTTTTATATAATTTATCACTTTTTCTTCGTCTTATCCGGGTAGACTCAGCCCATACAAAAAATATCATACATATCACCATAAATGAAAGCCTTTAAAAATAGATGCCAAATTGAGAACCGCCAAAATCGTCGGTTAACAAATAAAATCTGTAGTATCTGCTACAGATGGTAGCGAGTATAACAAAACTCAAGTTAATGTGTTAATAAAAAGCTGGTAATTTACTGAAAAGTATAAAGATCCATCGAATTTTATAGATATTTTATACTTCACGCATTAAGGTAGAAATAAAAAATGCTGCTGAAATAAATTTGGAAAAACATAATTACCATTGAACTGCTGAAAACGAAACAATCAATGTTTTGAATTATTAGATTCATGAAAAAATAAATAGAATCACGACTGTAATCCTAAAGAACGGTAGACATACTCTCAGATCTTCAGACGCTTAGGTCCTTTGAATATGTCTAGAGGGGGTACCTACATGCCTACATTTTGCAGTAGTTATCATTCCATAAGTGACAGGCTGCAAACCCCTCGCCGCTTATAAGAATACTAACTGGTTTCCTCACGATGTTATCCTTCACCGTTTTGAGCACGTGTTTTTGAAGCACATATATATTTTTCGAACAGAAAAAATCCATTGATGCGCGCCAATATTTGAAACCACAATCTTCGAAATGTAAGTCAAAGTACCTCCCACTCAGCCAACACGGCTTTAGTTTTATGAAGGAACTATTAGCATACTTATTACAAGCAAAGCTGCAGGCGGAAGCTAGTAATATTATAGATATTAAAGTTTTCGATGATGAACATACACATGTTTGTGGCTCTATCATATATATATACAAGCAGCTTTTCCCGGCTTCGCACGAGTGGTACCTGGATAAAAAATAGCCTATATGTTATTCTGATGTATAAGCTATATTACTGTAAAGTTTCATTTTAATCCGTTCAATAGTTTTTGCGTGAAAGAGTAACAAACACACACAACCACTCAAAAACTTTGGCACTTATAATAGTAGGATATTGCTAATGTCCTGGAATAGCTTATAGTATACTAGCAGACCCGCGACAGACGTTGTCCTGTCCAAATTTCGATAATCGCATAGAGAAACGTACGTTGATATGACGACTGATGTCAACACGGATGAAAGATATTTTGCACACCAGCGCCATTTATATAAAAATCATCCCTTATGTGTTTTTTTATCATTTTGGGAATGTTTTTCGTATTTTATAGTAGTAGTTGTTTTATTCGGGCATTATATCTACATCTACAGCAAAATTTCATCTTAATTCGTTTTTTCGTTTAGGCCTGATTGAGGAACAAACATACATACAAACTCACAAATTTGCGCATTTATAATATTATTAGGATTGCTTGTCTAGATACTATTCAAGCAAAACTGCGGGCGGGAACTAGTAATATTATAAATGTTAAAGTTTGCGAGGATAATAAAATAATAAATAAATATTGGTGGACATTTTACACATCGCCATCTAGCCCCAAACTAAGCAAAGGTTGTACTATGGGAACTAAATAACTGATAGAATACTTATATACTTTTTTTTATGTAAATACATACTTAAGATACATACTAACACCCAGACACAGAGCAAACATCTATGTTCATCACACAGATATTTGCTCTGGGTGGGGATCGAACCCACAACCTACAGCGCTGAAGGAAGAGTTACTACCAAGTGAGCTGTGAGGCTGTCTATGTTTGAATGTTTGGCCCTATCACTCCCAAAAGGACCAAACGGATTTGACTTAAACTTTTTATCGGTCGAAAATACTTTTTATCAGTAGAAAACTCGTCCCCTATGCAATGTTGGTTCTTCTAAATTAATATTTTAGGGTTCCGTACCCAAAGAGCAAAAACGGGACCCTATAACTAAGACTTTGCTGTCCGTCCGTCTGTCTGTCTGTCTATATGTCTGTCACAAGGTTGTCTCTTATGAACTGTGATAGCTAAGCAGTTGAAATTATTCACAGATGATGTATTTCTGTTGCTGCTATAACAACAGAATGAAATAAATACTTAAGTGGGGCTCCTATACAACAAACGTGTTTTTTGCTGTGTTTTATAGATAATGGTACGGAACCCTTCGTTTGCCAGTCCGACCCGCACTTGGCCGGTTTTTATTATAGTGATAAATCTTTCAAAACAAGGTGTGAGGCTATGACGTATTGTGGTTAAAATTTATATCTAATCCAATAGAAGTTCAAACGATACCTACGCGTCTTTATGTTAGCTAACTTTAGATTAGTTTCGCTCCACTCAGCGCTTTAGAACTAGATACTAGTAAAACTAGTTGAGTTAAGAGCAGTCCTGGCCAGGCGTTTTTCTATACAAACGTACTCTCCTGTTTCCTCCCTGGATATTGACACTGACAAATATTTTTCTACCATACAATTTATGAGAACCACTGCATGCCTATGTCTTATTTTTCTCCATAAATTAGTTATCATAAGAATTAGGACCCGTTACCACAAAAATTGGCCAGTTTTAACCGCCCAATTTAGATGTCCAGTAAACAAATTTGACGAATATAATCAATGAAAAAATCATACAGGCATAGCTTATTATTATTATTTTTGAAGAAAATAATAAAATTGATCCAGTTTTAAAGGAGGAAACAGGTGCATTCGAAATAGCGATTTCATCATTTTTAAATAGGAATATTAAGTCTGCGCTGTTGTTCTCTCTATAGATACTCATACGTTTATATCTTGGGCACAGCGCGATAACAATAGATTTTTTAAATACCTATTCAAATTTGTTGCTGCTAGGGTTTCATCTTAAGTATAGTGCAGTGTGTACAGATACTTCAATTCAAGTTAACAGCGCATTTACACTAGGGTAAATTTATCCCGCGACATTGTACGACACGTACTTTACGAGGTGGGCATGTCGCGCGGGACAGACGCTGTCTACGTGTTCTTCGACATCGCAGGGACATGTCCCGTGACATGTACAAATGCGCCATAAAGCGTAAAGTTTATTTTAAGACACTGATTCTATATCACGTACCTGATATCACGATCTGACGCGATCACGACCTGATCCTTACTCGATAGAGATACGATCTAGTACAGTTCTATTAAAACTCTTGCATTACTGACTGACTGATCTATCAACGCACAGTCTAAACCAATCGTCCTAAAAACTCGAAATTTGAAGGGTGTTCTTATTGATGTGTAGAGGTGCTTTAAGAAACAAATTCTCGAAATTTAACCCCGAAAGCGGTGCAGTGGGTTTTGAATTCCGTTTGAAATAACTTTTAGTAAACGTATTCGCGAGAGTTTTCAACTAGTCTCTCCTAAAATGTTGAAACTAACTTCCTATAACGAGAATCATAATTTTCCATCCAGTTCCCGAAGATTTATTGCGGCGAAGTGTTCGATAAGTTCTTAGACAAGAATGAAGTATCATTTATTTGGAAGAGGGTATTAGAGAGAATAAAGCCACGGATACACTAGCTGACATTTTGTCCCGCAACCTGACGCGGTGCAACCTTGCACAGTGTCCCGCAACATTGTCCGCGATGTTTTACGTGATCGGAAATAAATAATTAAAGGTACCTAATTAAAAAATAAAATAATTAAATAAATAGGATCACGAATGTAATCCCCAAGTACGGTAGACATCCTCTCAGATCTCTAGACGCTTAGATCATTTGAAGATGTCTAGTGGGGGTAGTAAGAGGCACGTCCAAACATTATAATCAGCACATGCCACATTTTGCAGTAGTAAGCATTCCATACGTGACAGGTTGCAAGCCCATCGTCGCTTATAAAAACAATAACTGGTTTCTTTACGAAGTTTTCCTTCACCATTTTGAGCATGTTTTTGATATGCATATAAACTTTTCGAACAGAAAAATACATTGATGCACGCCGGGATTTGAAACCACGACCTTCAGATTGAAAATCGAGGTACCTCCCACTCGGTCAACACTATAACTTATACATATAAAAGCTTATAAAAAGTAACCAAAAAAGTGTACACGCGTCAAATTGAGCCTCTTTTTGTCAGTAAAAAAAATATGAAAAAAACACCTTCGAGCCATTAGAATACAGAATAACCGGCCAAGTTTTTATTATCTATAAAAAACGGCTGAAGAACACTATATGGGAGCCTCACTTAAATATTTATTTTATTATATTTTTAGTATTTGTTGTTATAGCGGTAACAGAAATACATAATCTGTGAAAATGTCAACTGTCTAGCTATCACGGTTCATGAGATAGCCCTGTGACAAACAGACGGACTGACGGACAGTGAAGTCTTAGTAATAAGATCCCGTTTTTACCCTTTGGGTACGGTACCCTAAAAACAGTTAGGATAGTAAAGCGCGGGTCATGGAATAAACAAGAGACAGTATGCGGCCGAAATGGGAAGGGCCAATGCGGTATGCGACGGTCTCATCGACCCGAACTGTTTACATTGCGCTAGTGGCTAGCACAATACTTGCGCTAGTCAACAACAGTACCTCTAAAATATGTATAACTAGCCACGTGACAGACTTTGACCAGCCCAAATATCAATAATCGCATAGAAAAAAGCACTTTCAGAAAACTTCCAATTTTTTCCTTATATTAAACCTTGACCTGATAAAATAAATTACGAATTTATTGTGTATCATTCGGTAGTAATGATGTCAGATTTTTTCACAAAACAAATTTCGAGTCTAGTTCGAGTTCGAGTATTTATTTTGTAGTATATTATTATGTAGATGTCTACACCTATTCATACAAAATAAGTAATAAATAGGCGAAAGATTGCATTAGTGCGCGTAATTAATCGTCACGCGGCTTGCCAGTTTTCGTTCGTGCGCGTACCAAATAAGAGATGTTTTTTTTGATACCTGAATATCTTCCATTTTAATTTCAATGCTACTAACTCTACCAACTACTCGTTTTATAACAAACCTACTATCCCGTTACAACGCAGCACAATCGCACCGTGGATAATACATTTTTGAAGACGCAAATCGATTAAAGATGACACAAAACCCATTTAAACATAATCGCGTTCCTTTTATTGAATTTTCTTTTATAAGAACAAAATATGAAAGGTGTTCTAAAGGTGTGACCAAACATACCGCGGCATTTGAACCGCGTGCCGCGTGCCGTCGTCCAATCAGAGCGCGGCTAGCCGCGCTCTGATTGGACGACGGCTGCGCGCACATTTACTTACTAGTACCGTCATTTTTGTCAGTGTATCTATATCCAAAGGTTGTCTGGTAGAGATCGCTTAATAGCTATAAGACCGCCTATTTCAGCATTGTATTTTGTTTTTTTATGGCGCTATAAAGTATTTTCTATCTATCTATCTATCTACTGCGGCAAACATTTGTGTCTTGCGAATGCCGCGTCTTGCGCGCTGTGTTTGGACACACCTTTAAGTAAAGTTACGTTAGGGTTATGAGCCGACGAAAAAAGAAAGTTCTCATTTCGACACGCATGTATTTTCCTTATTTTATGTACGGCTGCGCATATCTTTACGATTCGATTTCGATGATTTTACAAAATTTTATTTAAGACGAGTAATAAATGTTTTTTATGAATGCAGAATCGTTTCTTCTCAATAATCGCAAAACATACAGTTTTGTTTTTAATGACAAAGATAACTTAAGGATTTAATCTAGATAAATTAAAGACAGAAACACGATTTGTAAAACTTTTCTCGATAGTTTTATTTTCTAAAGTTGGCTCTTCAAAAACACTAGAAACAGTTCATTTTTATATAATTCGTTTGATAATCATACTAGCTAGCTAAATTAAAGACAATTTTTTTTTGAAATTTGATGCTTTTCAAGATAATGTAGTTTTATCACTTTTTCCGTTTTATCCGGGTAGACTCAGCCCATGCAAAACGTCAAAAATTTCACCTTGCAATGTATGTAACTATGTTTGTTTGGGTGGAATCTTGAAGCAGTTATCCAAACCGATTGAGCTGAAATTTTAAATACTTCGGTGGCAATGCAATAATATGTCAGCGAGCTGATCTGATGATGGAGTCAGGAGCTGTTCAACAGACACTCACGGAACTCTTTAGTATATACTTCGATTGAGAAAAATCTTAGCATTCTTGTCAAGTTTCGATAACAATGTTATATGATGTGACAGGCTTAGAGCAACACGGGCTTCCTACGAAAGGGAGTATAAGTGATAGATTACTATTAAAATAGTTCTGGCGTTTATTGCGGGGGGAATGATACGCAATAATGTGCACACAAATGCAGTTCCGCACACTTACATGCAAAAACATAACTGCCAACTGACTGTAATGATAACGTTAACACATAAACAACACTAATAATTCGTGTACAGATGACTCACACATTGACATGTTTTATAAAGTGTGTATGCCCACGTAGGAAGCCCGTGTTGCTCTAAGGTGACAGGTGATAGCGCGCTGGTGCTCGATGATTTCGTTTCGGGGCAGTGGTCCAACTGCTCTGTCCAATTAGTTGGACTACGGGCCTTTACTATGGGTCGTGGTCCAACTATCTTTGCAGTTGGACCACGGCACCATAGTAGAGTTCCCAGGTCCAATTAAAATGATTTTACAGAAGCTTGTCATTGAAAAATATCTTTCAACAGAAAACTTATTTCTTCTATTGTGTAGATACCTGTTATCTACACAATAGAAGAAATAGAACAATTGGTTCCATTTTGTAATAATGTAAGACAAATAATACCTTTATTAAACTTAAAAAGTAATATCGTCTCTTGACTTTTGTATTTGTCGAAACATTTTCGTCGGTTTTCCTTTTAGTTTTTAGGGTTCCGTACCCTAAAGGTAAAAACGGGATCTTATTACTAAGACTTCGCTGTCCGTCTGTCTGTCACAAGGCTGTATCTCATGAACTGTGATAGCCAGACAGTTGAAATTTAGATGTATTTTTGTTACCGTTATAACAACAAAATACTAAAAATAAATGAAAATAAATATATTACATCATACTACATCATCCGTTTTGTTCTTTAGGCCTGATTGAGGCCCAAACAAAATTACAAAATACTACTAGGCTACTTTCAGGTAGGTATAGGTCAAGCACTGTCAAGGCCTGACGCTAGGTTAAATTCATATTAGACCGGGCCTAGCTCGGGGCGTCCCCTGTACGTGGGCCGGACGGGGCCGGATTTGAAACGTTACATACATTTTGTATGAAGCAGTTTATATTAAACAGTGCCTGATCCGTGTCCCGTCCGGGCCCGTCTACTAAATTAAGGCTCCGGCCCGGTCTGGACACGGCCCGGTCTAATATAAATCTTCCCTTAATCGTCAATGTAAAATGTATCGTTTCTTTTATAGAATAATCGAAGAAAGATTCAAATTACAAAAGAAAAGTTAAGTGATTTTCAGTCAAGTAGAAAGTTTAAGGTTCCTTTAGGTTTTAAATTACCGATCGTAATTCACAAAGAGTTTGTTCATAAAAGGTACGCTCGATTTTAAACGACTTTTAATTAATGACTGCCTCGTACCCGCGACTTTGTCCGCGTAGCTTCAGGAAATCTATTTTTGTCAAACTTATCGCAAAACATTGAATTCCTGAAAATTAAAATTAAATTTGGAAACAAAAGTAGCCTATGTCCGTCACAAGACTTAAAACTATATCTATATGAAATTTAATGACAATCGGCCTAGCCGTTTCACCGAGATAACGTCACAAACAGACAGACAGAATTACTTTTGCATTTATAATATTAGTAGATTGTCTTTTAACAATATCTTACACTTATTATTTTATTTACTAGCAGACTTTCGACAGACGTTGTCCTGTCCAAATTTCAATAATCGCATAGAGTAACGCTCGTTGCTATGACACCTGGTGTCATATTTTTTGTACAACAGCGCCATCTATACCAAAATCATCTCTTATGCGTTTTTTTATCATTTTCGGGATGTTTTTCATATCTTGAAGTTGTCTATGTTTTATTCGGTCATTATATCGACACCTACAGCAAATTTCATTATAATCCTTTATGTCGTTTAGGCCTGATTGAGGCACAAATATACAAACAAACTCATAAATTTTCGCATTTATAATATTACTAGCCGAGCCGTGACAAACGTTGTTCTGTCAATTTTTTTTGTAATAATCACATAGAAATAGGAAATTTCAGGCAGCTTCCATTTTTTTCCCTACAAACCTTGTACTGATAAAATAAATTACGAATTTTGGTAGAATGCGTATTCTTCATTAGTGAAAACTGCGTTGCTATGACGACTAAATATTTTTAGTCTGTGATGTCAGATTTGTTGCTCACTAACGCCATCTATACCAAAATCATCCTTTTTGCGTTTTTTATCATTTAGGGGTTGTTTTTCGGATTATAAATTCCCCCTTTATTTATTTTGTTTTTTATCTACATACTACAGCAAATTTCATCTTAATCCGTTTTGTCGTTTATTTTTGATTATGAAACAAATATTGCAGCCTTATCACAAACTTTTGCATTTATAATATTATTAGGATTATTAGGATATTTACAAAAAAGTAATCAGTCGGTAATCTGGTTCCTATAATACAAGCTTTGCTTAGTTTGGGGTTATGGCACTGTGTAAAAATGATCAATATTTATTATTATTCTCCCTTCTTAAAACAATATCCATTAGCAAAATGAGAAACAAAATTCTCGAAAGGGCGAGTAATCAAACATACGAACAAACTCACAAACTTTTGCATTTAAATATTATTATAAGCGGAAACCTTCGCGACTTCTTTCACGTAAAGTTATTTTCAAAGAGATTTCCACCACTGCAAGGGTACACCCTTAGTGGTTGAAATTCAGGAAATCTATAACTATGCCACAACACCCATACCCATACCCAAAACAAATACTCAGCCTATTCCCCGTGTAAAAGTGCCGAATCGTCTGGCCAGAATCGAGGGATTGGTTTGAAAAAAAAATACTAATATCACGTCGAAATACATAATTCAATTCAAACATTACACCACGTATTCTGTACCTATACGATTACGTATTACGACGTAAACGTGAAACAGCTGGCTTATTCCGTTATAATCGATTTTCATTACAACAGCTTTCGAATACAAAGAATAATAACAGAACAATAAATTAATGATTAATAATATTATTATTAACAATTTCATAGAAACGATTAAAAATATATATATTAATAGGATCACGACTGTAATCCCCAAGTACGGTAGACATCCTCTCAGATCACCAGGCGCTCAATCTGAAGAAGTCTAAAGGGGTTATTCAGAGGCACGTTCAAACATTACATTCGGCAAATGCCCACATTTTGCAGTAGTTAGCATTCCACACGTGACAAGTTGCTCATCACCGATTATAAGAATACTAACTGATGTTTTCCGTCATTGTTAAGAGCACGTATTTTTGATGCGCATATGAAATTTTGAACAGAAAAATCCTTTAGTGCCCGCCTTTCAGATTTAAAGTCGAGGTATCTTCCACTCGGCCAACACGGCAATTAATCGATTGTTTTACTCAATGTCACATTCCTGTGGGGCTATTTTGTAAAAACATGATTATCATGGTTTGGTACTGAATACCATAATACCTACGCTTTTTATGCGGTTTAAGCACCTACGCTTCCAATACAATACCTACGCAGAAGCGTAGGTATAGGTGCATAAACTGAATAGTTACATTAAAAAGTGTACAGATTAGGTATTCTCTAACATTAGGTATTGTATTCAACATCATAACATGATATTCATGTTTTTTACAAAATAGCCCTGCTGATTCCTACCCAAGTTTACCAGCTGTTCTACGAAGGTACGAAGGTTCCCCGCCCTATTCCATATGCAAATAGGTACCTACTTACAATTTGTCACGCCTGTACACGTGACTAGAATATCGGAGTACCTATTTAGTTACAAACATACGTCCACAGTTTTCAGACGAATGGTACATTTAAAAAAACCGGCCAAGTGCGAGTCTGACTCGCGCACGAAGGGCTACGCATTATCTATAAAAAATAAGAAAGAAAAATCTAATAAAATAAATCAATAAGCCCACGTTTCTACAAAAAGAAGTGAAATAGTCATAGCGGTCATAGTGAAATTGTCATAGCGGCAACAGAAATACGTTATCTGTGAAAATTAAAACTGTCTATCTACCACGGTTCATGAGATACAGCCCTGTAATAGACAGACGGACAGACGGACAGATAGACGGACAGATAGACGGACAGCGAAGTCTTAGTAAAAGGGTCCTGTTTTTACCCTTTGGATACGGAACCCTAAAAAGTAGCGTACCTTCAAAATATATTACAAACTAGCAGACAGTTAGACAGACGTTGTCCTGTCCAAATTTCAATAATCGCACAGAATAACGCACGTTGTTATGACAACTGATGACAACACTGATGTCAGTTTTTTTGCATTTTATTATCATTATGGTCATGTATTTCGTATTATAAAGTAGTCTTTGTTTTTTTCGGGCATTATATCTACATCTACAGCAAATTTCATCTTAATCAGTTTTGCCGTTTAGGCCTGATTGAGGCACAAATATACAAACAATTAGCCGTGTTAGCCGAGTGGGATGTATCTCGACTTTCAATCTGAAGGTCGTGGGTTCGAATCCCGGCGTGCATCAATGGATTTTTCTGTTCGAAAATACGAGCTTACAACGGTGAAGGAAAACATCGTGAGGAAACCAGTTAGTGTTCTTATAAGCAGCGATGGGCTTGCAACCTGTCACGTATGGAATGCTAACTACTGCAAAATGTGCCAAATATAATGTTTGGACGTGCCTCTGACTACCCCCACTAGACATTTTCAAAGGATCTAAGCGTCTGGAGATCTGAGAGGATGTCTACCGTACTAGGGGATTACAGTCGTGATCCTATTTTTTATTTTTTTATTTTATACAAACAAACTCATAAACTTTCGCATTTATATAAAAGATTTTGTCCGTAAGCGTGTGTCCACACTGCGTGCCTAGCGAGGTGGCGACGTCGAGCGCGATGTGTCAAACACCGCGTTATTAGCAGTGTGGACAAACACTTACTAATACTATCCAAATCGGCTTACAGTGTGTTTAAACATCAACAAAAATAGTTATATAATGGTCTCCTAATATAAAAATGTGTATTTTTGTAATTTTGCTTGTACTGGACAAACTTTTAAAGTACTGACCTAATTTTAATAATTCTTTCACAAATCTAAAGCGACATTATCAGCAAGTATTGAACGCTATATTTTATTTTCAAAAAAGTTAGAGATCCTCACAATAATTGCAATAATATAACCTAAGGTATCAAAACTTTATATAATTTTCATTGGTACAGTCTAGTAACTAGAATGTTAATCTAATATTATCATGACTTGCTTGTAAAGTGTTCTAACTAAGCCCGAGACAGGCACTAGAACACTATTACAACATCCTATTTCCCGAAACCTGAAATACAGGGTGTTTAATACGACTCCTGAAAACTGAAGGCACAAACGCACTTATACCAATGCGCCTAGTAGAAATCTTTTAGAAAAGAACAAGATTTCTGTTCAAAAATACTTTTTTTTAACAAAAAACCAACTTCGACTCAACCTTGACTCAAATTTTATCGTGGCCCCTCGAAAAGTACCTCATGTTTGGTATCTTAAATCGATATTTTGGAGGTTCCTAATAACGTCATTACGTCATCAGTCCGAGGAGATTTTCATCAAACAAACCGTCACACGAAGATGTCAAAGAATGTCAAGGTACATCTCGAGGTACCTTGAGTTGACAGTTCTGTTAACTGAGGAACAACCTACAGGCAAACTCGAGGTAATTGTATCAACTAAAACTACCAGAACTTGGATCCAGGTCGAGTCGAGGTGGAGATATTTCGAGGTTACAACTGAGAATATGAGGATTATTGTATGGGATAAGTGTCAGTTTTGACCTTGGGTTCGACGTTGTCGATATGATAGTGATTAGTGTTCTGGCCACAGAACCCCAAGTGCTAAAATATTATCTTCATTCTTAAACTAAAACGAAATAGGACTGTAATCCCCAAGAACAGTAGACATCCTCTCAGATCTCCTAGTGTTGACTAAAGGGTAAGTCTTCTGACTTCTGCAAATCCAAACATTATATTTGGCATCAGGATTTTGAAAGAGTACAAAATTAAAATTATGACGTCATAAAATTTACCGATTTTGTTTTCGATTTTTTCGGTAAATATTGTTATAGACATTGTCTGAAAATCCAGTTTCAGTTTTCAGGAGTGTTCTTTATACACCCTGTACCTAATCTAATTCTAAAGCCGTCACTGCGAACGTACTCTATTAAAATATGATTAATATTGCTAACGGTGTTACATAATACCATAAAAGCTATGCGTCTCAGTTAAGCAAGTTTAGTATTCTTGTAAGCGGCGATAGGTTTGCAACCTGTCACGTGTGGAATGGTAACTACCTACTGCCAAATGTAATTTACGTGCCTCTGACTAACCCTTTTAAGCATCTTCAAGGATCTTAGCGCCTGGAGATGTCTACCGTACTTGGGGATTACAGTCGTGATCCTATTTCTATATAATTTTATTGCCTCGGCAATTATAGTGTTACCATTTTTATTCGAATTATAAGTACCCATATTTTGTAATCAGATTTTTTATCAACATCTATAGCAAATTTCATATTGATCCGTTCTGTCGTTTAGGCCTGATTGATTTCCAAACATACAAACATACTCAAAAACTTTTGCATTTATAATATTAGTAGCTCGCCCCGGCTTCGCACGGTACCTGGATTAAAAAAGCCTATGTGTTATTCTGATGTATAAGCTATATTACTGTAAAGTTTAATTTTAATCCGTTCAGTAGTTTTTGCGTGAAAGAGTAACAAACACACACACACCCACTCACTCAGAAACTTATGCATTTATAATATTAGTAGGATTCGGATTCGGATAGTAAGTAAGGGTGCGCTAAGAAATAAATTCTCGAAATTCAATCCCTAAGGGGGTGCAACGAGAGTTGAAGTCTGTTTGAAAATAACTTCAGAACGAAGTCGCGAGGACTTCCCTCTAGAATCTATAAATATTCAGACTGAAATCACTAATTAAAGGCACTCCCCTAAAGACCCTCTTAAAGCGTTGTGAAAGGAAAAACTCCCAAGAAATCTTTTGTAAGGTTTTCAAGGATTAATCTGAAGCTAGCGTCCGCCCGCGGCTTCACTTGCAAAGATAATATATTCTAGGTGAACTATATCTGTTCTATAGTTCATTATAATCGGTGTCGCCATTATTGTGTTTAAACATAAACACACAAACATAATTCTGCAAGAAATTAATGAATGAATATGTTTTATAGTACACCATAAATAAAAAATTAAATAAACTTAAACAAAAACAAACTGAACAGTGGGTGGTCTTATCGTTAGCAAGCGATCTCTTCCAGACAACTATGGGATGGAGTAAATATAAAGATTATAGGGGTGCACTAAAAACAGTATAAAAGCTTGTAATAAGAGAAAGCAAAAATATATACTAGGTACATATATTATAACTAAATAAACTATGAGAACTAGATAACTGATAGAATACTAATAAACATTTTTTTTGTAAATTCATACTTTTCATACAAAATAAAATAACACCCAGACACAGAACAAACATCTGTAATCATCACACAAATATTTGTCCTGGGTGGGGATTGAACCTACAACCTACAGCGCAGAAGGCAGTTGGCAGGCTACTACCAACTGAGCTGTGAGGCTAGTCTAACTAAAAACATACAAGACATAATTTGTCTCGCAACATTGTCGCGGGACAAATCGGTGACATGTCTCAAACTAGCAAATGCGAATTAAAACTTATAATCCTACAAACTTTCACATTTATATTATATAAATTAAAATTAAAATTTTCGTTGATCGCATCACGGGAACGGCTGGCCAGATTTGGTAATATTTTTTATTAATGTTTGTAATATTCCCAAAAAGGTTTTTCAGGAAAGAAAAATTGAAAAAAATAGCTTGAGAAATTTTAAAATTTGAGAGAAAGTGCTTTTTTATGGTATCTCATCATCATCTCCCTGCTCTAATCCCACTTAAGTGGGGTCGGCACATAATGGATTTTTATTAAATTTTCTTGGGGAAAATACATGTCATTACTAGTACCTGGATGACCGAAAATGCTCGGTATTTAATTGCCTGAAAACACGGATAAAACGACGTTTTCTAAATATGAAATCTAAATTTCATGAAAATCGTTGGAGCCGTTTCTGAGATTCAGTTTATAATATACAAGAATTGCTCGTTTAAAGTTATAATCATCATCATCCGGCCCCGACTGAAAACCAGCGTCGCACTTCGCTTCGCCTACTCCCTAAGTTCGGTGATTTGCGGCTCAATGCTGAGACGGGGACCTTTTGCCTCCACATGGCATCTGTGGTCCATTGTTTCTGATAATATCCTCTTCTGTAAATTGTGTTGTGCTTAAATGTGAAGCAAATAAATGTATATTCTTTCTTTCTTTTATAATCCAAATAGGATCACAAAGAAAAAAAAATGCTGGTCATACATAAAAGTTCCAAATGCATCGGACCCTTATATTAACTATAAAGCGACATAATAACACTATTATTGACTATTATTACTATTTTATTAACAAAAATACATCATCTGTGTCCGACAGACGGACAGCGAAGTCTTATTAATAGGCTCCCGTTTTTAACCTTTGGGTACGGAACCCTTAAAAAGCTGCAAAAAATATTAAGTACCTAATTTTTTCGTCGGTTGGAAATATTGCAGCTCTTCGTTTGACGTCAGTAAACGCGATGTCGTAACTTATTTATGTTACCTGTGGTTTAATAGAAAATACACACGACCGGAACAACCACCAAAGTCGACAAAGAGCGTGGACATTGCGTTCACATATTACACATATCGCCATCTAGCCACAGGAAAGGAAAGCTTGTACTATGGGAACTAAATTACTGACTTCAATTCTTTTTTTAGGGTTCCGTACCCAAAGGGTAAAAACGGGACCCTATTACTAAGACTTCGCTGTCCGTCTGTCCGTCTGTCTGTCACAGGGCTGTGTCTCATAAACCGTGATAGCTAGACAGTTGAAATTTTCACAGATTATGTATTTCTGTTGCTGCTATAAAAACAAATACTAAATACAGAATAAAATAAATATTTAAGGGGGGCTCCCATACAACAAACGTGATTTTCGCATTCTAGCGCCATCTAGTTTCGCGTGCATTAATGGATTTTTCTGTTCAAACATTTTTTATCCGTATACACGTGCTTAAAACGGTAAAGGAAAACATCGTGAGGAAACAAGTTAGTATTCTTGTTAGTTAGTAGGCTTGCAACCTGTCACGTATGGAATGCTAACTACTTCAAAATGTGGGCATATGCCAAATATAATGTTTAAACGTGCCTCTGACTAGACACTAGACATCTTCAAAGAATCTAAGCGCCTGGAGATCTGAGAGGATGTCTACCGCACTTGGGAATTACAATCGTGACCCTATTTATTTTTTGCACGAAGAAATTCAAACTGAGCCAATATCATCGTGACATTCAGCGAACTAGGTTGTTCCGGCCGTGTGTTTCCCTGTAAATGTACAGCGTCATAAACTAAGCTTACATATACTATAACAACTTATTACGGCCGTTAAATGAAGGGCACCGCTTTCCAGGTAAAGGGACATTAGGGACTTGAAAAGGCCACGCAATCTATAATAAAATCTCCGTAAGGGAAAGGTCACTTATTTAAAGTAGATCATCCATTTTTATAAACAGGGCAGAGTTTAAAATTGTTTATTGAAAATTATTTATTAATATATCTATTATAAAACGTAAAAATAACGCCAAACCTCCGCAACCCAATTAATTTTTAAAAGCTTCTATTTAACTTGCGAGTTACGATGTATGATGTAACTATGTTTGTTAGGGTGGAATCTTACAACTCAACTTTGAAGCAGTTATCTTCAACCGATTAAGCTGACATTTGGCATACTATTGCAATAATATAGTGACAGCGAGCTGATCAGATGATGGAGTCAGGAGTTGTTCAACAGAACTCCTCAGTAAATAGTCTGATTGAGATAAAACTTTGCATACCTATTAATCTCTAATCACTACATAGTATAAAGCAAAGTCGCTTTCAGCTTCCCGCGTCTGTATGTATGTATGTATGTATGTTTGCTTATATCTTTAAAACTATACATTTTGATGCGGTTTTTTTTAATAAATAGAGTGATTCAAGAGGAAGGTTTATATGTATATGTAATACATGCATAATATAGTAGAGAAACACTGATAATTTTAGAGGTTTCTAATGTGATGTCGTAAATAAACACTTTTTTTTTGCGCTTACATTGCAAATGCTGGCTGAACCCCACGAGATATATCAAAATAATGTACTACAGTATTGTACACCTTAAAAACGTCTACAAAAAAGTCTACGATGGTATTAGAAATGTCTTACGAACAGCGAAGCGGGCACGGGTCAGCTAGTGACAATATAAAATTATGGTACTAGCGAGCTGGTATGATGATGAAGCTCAGATGTAGCAATAGGAGGCAGTTCTCTAACTACACAACATATCATAGTGTTTGGGCAGCGGAGTCTTAGTAATAGGGTCCCGTTTTTACCTTCTAGGTATGGAACTATGGAACCCTAAAATGTCATCTGACACAATGCTCACATTATGCTGTAAGAATTCCACACGTGACAGGTTGCAAGCCTGTTGCCGCTTACAAGGATAATAACGCGTTCCCTTACGATGTTTTTTCGAACAGAAAAATCCATTGATGCACATTGAACATCCTTACAAAGTTTTGTTAGTTAAATATTAGTAAGATACGCGTACATTTAAGAACCTTCTCTTTTGTCGGTTAATTATTAAGCTACCCCAAACAGAACATCACAAGATCACCTCTCGGACTAGTAGTTATATAAGCTTTACGTTTTAGGCGCCTTGGTCGCTTTAATCGCGTCGGTTTGGTTGTAGCTTAAATCACCCAAAATGTGACCCTTATCATTGTATTGTAAAGGAATATTCAGTATTCACACGTTCCTCGAATATACTTTGGGATATAATGTCCTATTTTAATTTCAAAGGACAATTCTACTACTTTTCAGAAATAACTTTATGACGATGATAATAAGTTTTCTTTTGAAAAGTATTTTTACATACAAACATCTTCTTCTAATATAAAAATAAATTCTCTTCTTCTTCTAATATAAGATTTGATCATGTCTTTTTAAAGTCTTTAGTTAAGTTGTTGTTCATGAGCCCACGAAGGTTTGAGTTGGTGGCGTAGCAACGCGCGCAGGGTACACAGCTAGTCTTATAAACAATTCTCGTGTCATAGTGTTTGTAACCAAACTCCTGCGAGACGTCTTTACCGATTTTCATTGTGTCTATTCAGTAGGGCTGAGAATAGGTCGTAGGGTATTTTTTATACCCCTAAATGGCGTAGAGTTCGGGAAAAACGGCAAGTGTTTTTTTCTGTGGGATTATTATTGTAATTTGATAGAACAACGTCTGTCGGGACAGCTAGTAAGGATCTTAAATCAATAAACCTAGTTAGAAATTCCATTTTCAAAAACTACAGACACTATAAAAGGACAACCTTTTTTTAAAGCCTTCTTCTGTCGTTTTATCAAGGCGCTATAAAATGTTTTTTCCCTCTCATTTTTATGACAATGAAAAGAGATGGCAAGAAATTTATCAACCATTGTTTTCCGAGGTTTATTAGACTATTATGAATGGTAACTATAGATTTAAACACGGGTCTTTATCACGTAATTACCTTTTAAGACCCGTGTCAAAATCTATAATTATGTCTACTAATCACTATAGTTAGAACAATTAATATGAATGATGTTAGTGTTTACAGTTTAGCAAGATAATAATAAATAAGTTTTCTGTTAAAAAATACTTTTCAATAACAAGCTTTTGTAAAATCATTCAAACCATCGAGCACCAGCGCGCTATCACCTGTCACATCATATAACATTGTCATCGGAACTTGACAAGAATACAAAGTTATTACTCCAACGAAGTATTTACAAAGGAGTTACATTGTGAGTGTCTGTTGAACAGCTCCTGCCTCCATCATCAGATCAGCTTATTGTCACCGTATGTTAAATTTCAGCTCAATTGGGTAAGGATAACTGCTTTGAAATTGAGTTGCAAGATTCCACCTTAACAAACCGATTGAGCTGAAATTTTGCATACTTATGCAACTTCGGTGACGATACAATAATATGGTAACAGCGAACTGATCTGATGATGCAGTCAGGAGCTGTTCAACAGACACAACGGAACTCCTTAATAAATACTTTGTTTGAGTAAAAACTTAGCATTCTTGTCAAGTTCCAATGACAATGTTATATGATGTGACGCGCTGGTGCTCGATGGTTTAAATGATTTTACAAAAGCTTGTCATTACAAAATATTTTTTTCATCCCACCATCTCGGAAAGAGTATTTTATACCATACCTACTTTAAAAAGCTTATTTTATTCACGCAAAACAGTGAATAAAAAGGGCTTTTATTCATTATTTTGGTGTTTGAATTTGGAACACAAAATATATCCGGTCTCTATTTCAATGCTTACACAAACTCCTTGCGCTGAGATTCGAAATTCAAAACTCTTTGGTGCAAATAAATTCTCGAGATTTGATTGGTCGATATTTGCGGCAAGGAGTTTGGCATTAGATTAAATAAATATTCTCGTAGTCATGGTATAAAGTATAGTATGCAACTCCTGAATAAAGTACGAATTTATATCGAGGGCCATGAATCACTCGCGTCGTTCAGGATTCTAACAGTTGAATCACTCGCTGCGCTCGTGATTCAATCATTAGAATCCTTCGCTTGCTCGTGACTCATCTACGGCCCTCGCTTTAAATCCGTCCTTTATTCACTAGTTGCATAATATACTATTTGCTCTTCAATATCTGAGTGCAAAAGCCGTTTTTATTCTCTAGAGGATAAAGTAAATTGAATTTAGAACATCGTGTGCACTAAGTTTGTGAATTAAAAAAATCATTAAACCTATTTACTGCTACCTCTATGGTGCCGAATATAATCATACAACTTTTTTTTAATTTGTTAAAAACTCAGACTCGGAACCTTCTTGATGTTCTTTTTTCAATTTGCTTTGTAAGCGGTTCTTTATGCGGCATTTTTTCACGTCATTATTAAGATTATTCTATAATACTTACCTGTCATAATGAAGTAGTTAATACCTAAACTGAAATAAAAGTACCTATCTTGTGATTGTAAACGTTTTTTTTTGCATTTAGTCATTTCCTCGCGGAGGTGGAATGAAAAGTGTTGCACTCGAGTGCAAAGATTTTTCACCTCGTGCTCTTTTGATTCCCTCGCTTGCTCGGTCATCAAAATTGAACACGCGGTTAAAAAGCAACTATTTGTTATACAAGAGTGCAACTCTTGTATAACAAATAACTATTAATAGAACTTACTTTTATTTATTTTAATCAAATGTAAGAAAGAATTTTACAGAGCTTTGCATTTTAGAATTTTTATTATTCCTCTGGTGTCGGACTTTGAATAATGGTTTATTAGTTAAGGTTGTGTCAGACAGCTTTTTTGCTCGTTTAGCTGTTTTCTATGTAACTAGATGTTCTTGGATAATAAGGTCACGTATTCACTTGCAAACAACTGTATCTTATAAAACAAATAGCTGCAATATCCGTTTTTAGTCCGTTATCCAAAGGGTAAAAACGGGACCCTATTACTAAGACTTCGCTGTCCATCTGTCTGTTACAGGGCTGTATCTCATGAACCGTTATAGCTAGACAGTTGAAATTTCCACAGATAATGTATCTGTTTCTGATATAACAACAAATACTAAAAATAGAATAAAATAAATATTAAAGTGGGGCTTCCAAACAAAAAACATGTTTTTTGCCGGAACCCTTCGTACGTGAGTCCGACTCGCACTTAGCCGATTTTTTTAAATACCAGAACTTACCTATGACAATTCAATACAAAAAATAATGAATTTGAGTTTTTTTTCTGCGGTTTTACTAAAATAAATTGCTGCTTTTGAAGCTGTTTAACTTTTTAATGTTGTAGAAATTTGGAATTTACAAACACAGAAAGAGGCACTAAGACACAACAAATATTTTATCCAAATTGGTGCAGTCGTTCCGAAGTTGTGCCCGTACAATCATTTCGGCGACTATGCCTTCTGTGCTGTAGGTTATGGGTTCGATTCCGATCAAGGACAAACATTTGTGTGATTGACATAGATGTTTGTTCTGAGTCTGGGTTTAATAAGTATAATTTAATAATTATGTATTTATTTATAATAAAAATAAAGGTCTAGTAAGTATTCTATCAGTTACCTACTTTTAATTATTATTCTTGTTTGAGCCTTCACCTTGTTCGAGCACACTGGAGCTCTACACAGCATTAAGGAAAGGATCATTAAAAAAAAAGTAGACCCCAAGCCGTGTTTGTTGCCTGATTCTTCTAGGCTTGGTCGCGTTTTTGGCGTAGCTTCACCTAGTTCCTAAGACGTTTCAAAGTGATCCTTGTGATTTTATTAAAATAAATTATTTTTGAATTTGAATTTGTCCCCATAGCGCAAGCTTTGCTAGTTTGGGGCTAGATATGTGAAATATCCACCATTATTTATTATTATTATGTGAGACAAAAACCATTATGTTTGTATGCTTTTACGTGAAAACGCGTTGTCCAAACCGACCCTTACCATTCGTTATCCACGCTCGTTCATTCCGGTCACGTACTATTGACTCGGTGTTAGCGGATTAATGAGAAAATCTATCGTTTTTAGTAAAATCGGGCCAGTTCGGGCCACTGATTATTTCATGGACATTAATATCACGCCTGTTTCCCAGAGGGGTAGGCAGAGACCACGGCTTTCTGCTACGATGCTGACATACTTCTTTTGCTTCATTCACTCTCATCACATTCCTTCTTCTTCTTGCGTGTAAAAATATATAAGTACTTCTTGGTACCTCTTTAGTGGTACGCTTATCGTAGGTAGAATACACGTTTGGTTCTATGCTGGGTTTTTGAGCAAAGTCACCTGTCACTCTGACAGGTATTCTGAGGTTTTTGAGAGAAGTGAATTAGATGTTTCGCGATATTATTGTATTATAAAATATGAATAAAACATGGATAAAAGTATGAAAACTAAATGGAATTCGATTAATTATTGACCCTGAAGAGACGACTTATACAAGTTTCAATGACAATTTAGATAGCCTGGCCTTTTTAGGGTTCCGTACCCAAAGGGTAGAAACGGGACCCTATTACTAAGACTAACTTGACTAACTATTACATGACTAACTTCGCTGTCCGTCTGTCCGTCTATCCGTCTGTCTGTCACAGGGCTGTATCTCAAGAACCGTGAGAAATCAACTGTCTAGCTAGACAGTTGATTTCTAAACGTCACCAATTTGGTCCAGAAAAATACGCCAAGATCTTCCTCTTGCAACGGTCTCATTTGCACACGCCTTGGACATGAGCGAAACCAAACATAGGCTCTTAAATCTATACTAATATCAGTAATGCGAAAGTAACTCTTTCTATCTGTGACGTTATCACGGCCAAACCGCAAGGCCGCTTGTCATAAAATTTCATATAGGGATAGTTTTAATGTCTTGGGATGAACATAGGTTGAACTTTTTTTTTCAAAAAAAATGTTATATTTTTAGGAATTTCAATATTTTACGACAGTCATCAAAAATCGATTTCCTGACTTTACGCGGACGAAATCGTAGGTAAAAGCTAGTGCTTTTTATGCCGTTAAGATTTAATCCGGTGAGCGACAGAATGTGACGTTTTACGATATTTGATTGACGTATGTGTTATATGTCTCATTTGATTCTGATAGATGTGATTGAAATATTTATTTTATTCTGTTTTTAGTATTTGTTGTTATAGCGGCAACAGAAATACATCATCCGTTAAAATTTCAACTGTTTTTAGCTATCACGATCAGACAGAGGGACAGCGAAGTCTTAGTAATAGGGTCCCATTTTTAACCTTTGGGTACGGAACCCTGAAACTAATAATGCTCTCTTGACTTTTCGATTTGTCGAAACATTTCTTTTTTTTTTGTTTTTAAAACGTAATCATTGATCATTTTGTGACAAAGAAATAGGAAAACGAACAACATCAATACCTAATTATTTATTGAAATGGTACTTCAAACCGGCCATTATGCCTAATGATCGGCATAATTGTCAGTAACGAGCGTTTGCATGTAGGTAAAGTTAGGTTTTATAAAAAGCGGCGACCGCCTTAAATAAATATAAATAACAAACACATAAAAAAAAATTGTATTTTGTATTTTTTGTGTATTTTTTTTCACATTTCCATGCATTGTCATCAACTTCTGAGCTATGGTCCAAATTTTAAGTATCTAGCTCATCGGAAAGTTAGTTAAAACAATCCAAAATTCCACCATACAAGAAGTGAGTTAATAAAAACACGGTAAAACAAAATTATATAAAAAATAAGTTTTCTAATGAAAAATAATTTTCATTAGCTTTTGTAAAATCATTCAAACCATCGGAGCACCAGCGCGTTATCACCTGTCACATCATATAAAACCGTCATCGGAACTTGGCAAGTATGCAAAGTTTTTACTCAATCGAAGTATTTACTAAGGCGTTCCATTGTGATAGTCTGTTGAGTAGCCCCTGACTACATCATCAGATCAGCTCGCTGTCACAATATTATTGCATTGTCACCAAAGTTACATAAATATGCGAAATTTCAGCTCAATCGTAACTGCTTCAAAATGAAGTTGCAAGATTCCACCTTAACAAACATAGTTACATACATTGCAAGTTATATAAAAGCTTGTAAAAAGGTTGTCAATTGACGCCTTCGCAGCTTAACGACTGTCATATGACGGAAGCTTCTTTAAGGAGGCCAACGCTATATGGTAGGAGCTAGGGCGATCTATGCGGTTAGAGATATTATTCATATTGTGTCGTCATGTTGGCCCAAAGTTCACTGACACGCAACACCGGTTAAACGGTTGATTAGCTCGATCGGCATAACTAACGGACTATGATGGGTTAAAATCATTTATATCAGGACAATAAAACAGTGATTAGGCGGTTTTTATATCAGTTTTTTTCTATACTAATATTTTACAGAGAACAATTTGTATTTAAGTATTTTTAACCGACGAAAAAACGGAGGAGGTTCTCAATTAGACACGAATATTTTTTTGTTTGATTTTAATAATTCTTTTTTTTAAGGTTAGGGTATACTCTTATAAACATTTTTTGATTGGTCGGAACATTTTCGTCGGGTTTTTTTTAGTTTTCTAAACGTTATTATTACATGTTTGTAACGAATAAACTCAAAAACAACTGTACCGATTTTAAACATTCTTATATTTTAAGAATACTACATTATCTCTGAGTAACAAAGGCTATATTTTATAATTATAAAAACAAAGATTCCTAATATTACTTCAATAAAGTAACCCAAGGTATAAAAAAAAAACTTAGTTTAAGATGAGTAATATTTTTTTTGATGAATGCTGTATCGTTTTTCTCAATAACCAAAAAAAATAGAGTTTTGTTTTTATGACAAAGATAACAAAATATGTGACGTGTTATATTCATGTAATTAACGAAATAAATGATTATTATGATTATTATGATTATTAGAGACAGAAACACGATTAGTGAAACTTTTCTCGATAGATTTTATTTCCAAAGTTGGCACTTCCAAAACACTATTTTTTTTTAACTCAAAACTATGTTTCTTTTAAAGTTAGGCGGTTTTCAAGATAATGCGGTTTTATCACTTTTTCCGTCTTATCCGGGTAGACTCAGCCCATACAAAAAAACAAAAACTTCAAGCTCAGAGAGAATATTTTTCATCAAAAACTTATTTATTTCTCAAGCAGTCACACGCCTAAATCGTTAAATATTCGAGAGCAATACATCACTAGCTTCTTGGTGATAAATGATGTGATTTAGGCCACACACCACTCCGACTTACCCTCGTATTCAAGAACGACACTATGAGAAAACGCACCCACAGTGGACGAAATCTTTTTTCATATACATCACTTTATGTGTTGAGCGCCACTATGGCGCACGCTACCGTGTGCCTTTCAACTTTGGCTAGAGGCACACGACAATGTGCCTCTAGTCACACTATGCAGTGTCGCAGAACACATAAAGTTAGTTTTATGAAAAAAGATTTCGTCCACTGTGAGTGCGTGTTCTCATAGTGTCGTTCTTGAATACGAGGGAAAGTTCCTTATTGCCTGTTTTGTCAGAACCAATATAATTGATGATCGGCCTATTATTTTATTGAGTTGAAAGTGCCTACGTGTTAAACTGTAGGTGATAAATTGCATTATAAATATGTGTTTACAAAAAAGTGTTTTATTTGACTGGCCTCACAGCTCAGTGAGTATGCTCTGTCTTAAGACAGGTTGTAGGTTCGATTTCTTCTCAGGATAAGCATTTATTTTGTGTGATGAACATAGGTCTTTGTTCTGTGTTAATAATCTTAATATATATAAATTACGCGTCACGTTGTTTGTCCGCGATGGACTCCTAAACTACTTATCCGATTTTAATCAAACTTTGCACACCGTGTGCAGTTTGATCCAATTTGAAAGATAAGATAGCTGACATCTCATTTTATAGTCGCAATATTATTTTATTGCTAAATGTTGACACAGCAGCGCAGCAGACCCGGCCAGGGTCTTCTAGTGTTTTATATAGTCACTAGCTGACCCGTGCCCGCTTCGCTGGTCGACAGATAGTTTCACATCTGGTATTCCAATCTTCAAAATAAATTATAGCCTATATGTTGCCGAGGACTAATAGCTATATAACAAAAAAATTTTCATCAAAATCCGTCCAGTAGTTTTTGCGTGAAAGCCAGACAACAGACAGACAGACAGACAAAAATTTCAAAATATATTTTTTTGGTGTGTGTTACTTGTATGAAGACCCCTAGGAGTATTTTTTTAGTTTTTATTCAATGTACAGAATTGAACTCTTCTACTTCTTCTAGTTTTATTATTTGTATAGATAATATAATTTTTAAGTAAAACAAAAACAACTTTGATTAATCCCTCAGACATCTATAAAGATCTTAGCGACTAGGGATCTAAGAGGATGACTACCGTACTTGGGGATTACAGTGTAGAGATCTTATTCATTTATTTTTATTAAAAAAATACATTGTTAATATTTATATAAGAGGATGATGAGGCAAAGCATATAATTGGTTTTATAAATGAAACATTGACTACTTTTTTGTTACTAATTCTCAATTGTTTTGCCTGTAATACCATACAGATTTAACTTTTGAAATAAAGCCATTATCAGACTTTATTTCAAAAGTTAATTATATAAATGCAAAAGTTTGTGAGTTTGTATATATTATTATTATTATTGTTTGTACCCTAATAAAACCTAAACGACCAAACTGATTAAGATTAAACTTGCTGTAGTATGTTGATACAAAATCAGATTAACAGAAAGGGGTACTTATAATCCGAAAAAAAAACCCTTAAATGATAAATAAATGCAAAAGGATGATTTTGGTATAGATGGCGCTGGTGTGCAACAAATCTGACATCACAGACTAAAAACATTTTGTCGTAATAGCAACGCAGTTTTGACTAATTAATGATACGCATTCTACCGAATTTCGTAATTTATTTTATCGTTGCAAGGTTTTTAGGGAACAAATAGGAAGTTGGCTGAAATTGCTTTTTTCTATGCGATTACTGAAATTTGGGTAGGACAAAGTCAGTTACGGGTCGGCTAGTAATTTTTAAACTCCGAAAACACAGCAACTTCTGCAGCTGTAAAAACGTGTCTTGTTTTATTGTTTCGCTTCGAGTCATCAAATCTTCAAGAGTAAACCTCAGACTTTTCATTACGTTCAAAGTGATGTAACAAGATGGGTGCCTACACAGGCCATTGAACATTCCACTCAAGGCAATATCGTGATGTTTTAACTATATTTAGTAAGCCTAAAATAATAAAAAGTAGGGCATAATCGAGCCCAAAGGAGTCGGTTACAAACATACATACAGGTGAAACTAATAAAAGCGTTGTAAAAAAAATAGGATCACGACTGTAATCCCCAAGTACGGTAGACATCCTATCAGATCTTTAGGCGCTTAGATCCTTTGAAGATATCTAGTGGGGGTAGTCAGAGGCACGTCCAAACATTATATTTGGCTCATGCCCACAATTTGCAGTAGTTAGCATTCCATACGTAACAGGTTTACCCTTGCCGTTTTAAGCAAGTGTTTTTGATGAGCATATAAATTTTTCAAACGAAAAAATCCATTAGTGCACGCCGGGTTTCGAACTCACACAACATAACCACGTCGCGTGGTTATCTTGTGTAGACGCCCTAGGATATGAAAAAGCTTGATTTTAAAAATATATTTTTTTAAATCTTATTATTGATACACTCTGTTGCCAAAAAACTTGCTCAAATCGCGCGTGTAACAATATCTAGCGTAATACAACTTTATTGTTATATTTATATTTATGTGGGGAGACAGTTTTATGGGGCTAGTAAGAAATGCCGAAATATAGACAATGTCAAGTAGAAGCAAAAAAGCCACTTATTTTGATTGAGTGATGACATTGAAAGACTATAATCTTTCAATCGTTATTTCGTCGTTTGTGAAGATAACGTACTATCTTACTGATATTATAAATGCAAAGGTTTGTTAGTAAGTGAGTGAGTGGGAGTGAGTGGGTGTGTGTGTGTGTGTGTTTGTTATTCTTCCACTCTAAAACTACTGAACGGATTAAAATGAAACTTTACAGTAATATAGCTTATACATCAGAATAGCACATAGCCTACTTTCACCCAGGTACCACCCGTGCGAAGTACCGTGTGAGTATTTTACAGTACTTTACAGTAATATAGCTTGAATATCAGAATAACATTACACATAGGCTACTTTTTATCCAGGTACCACCTGTGCGAAGCTGGGGCGAGCAGCTAGTATTCCATATAAACATTACCAAGTAATAATATATCTATCAGTGTCTTTGATGGTCTGCAAACTTCCACCTTTCAAAGCTCAAATTACCTTCCCACACGTTTCCTCCCCAGAATTGAGTAATTCGGTTCAAAGGAATCAGTACTATCCACCCAACGATAGACTACGTGAGCTCTGTAATTCAAGATCGATTGACCTTGGACTGACCTCAGATTGACCTCCGATAGTTCGGGGCCTAGGTCAAGACGAGTTCAAACATACTTCGATAAATCTGTGAGAAGTTTCGGACATGCAAATAACTTGATTTTCTTTCCAATAGTGCATTAAGTATGTTAGAATAAGAATAAGCTTTCTGTTGAAGAAAATCGCGAGGAACAGGCGTAGCTTTACGTAGTTCCTAAGACGTTTCAAAGTGGTCCTTTTGATTTTATTGAAATAAATGATTTTTGAATTTGACTCCTTTAGACATCTTCAAAGATCTAAGCGCCTAGATCTGAGAGCAAATCTACATTGTCTACGTGATCCTATTCCAGGTGTTATAATGTATTACTAGCCCACCCGTGACAGACTTTGTCTTGAACAAATTTCAGTAATTGCATAGAAAAAAACCACTTTCAAAAACTTCAAATTTTTTCCTTATAAACCTTGTCATGATAAAATAAATTACGAATTTTGGTAGAATGCGTATCATTCAGTAGTCAAAACTAATGTCAGATTTTTTTGATTAAATACATTTTATTACGAATTTAGGTAGATTTCTTTTGACAAAATAAATTTTCAATACCGACCTTAGTAGGATTCAACCTTTTTGGTAAGAAGGCGTTGCTTTGACAACTCCCTTGTATTTTCGGTCTGAGATGTCTATTTTTTTGCACATCAGCGCCATCTATACCAAAATCGACCTTTTTGCATTTTTTTTATTATGTAGGGGTTGTTTTTCGGATAATAAGTAATCCTTTCTGTTTACCTGTTTTTTATCTACATGCAACAGCAAACTTTCGCATTTATAATATTATCAGGATTATTATTAATCTTCCTTCTTAAAACAATATCCATTAGCAAAATGCGAAACAAATTCTCGAAAGGGCGAGTAATCAAAAATGTCATAAACATAACACCCCCGTACAACCCCTTGAGATTTCCGTTATGGCATAAAGTGTAATGACCTGTAAATAGGCCATTATTTCCCACGTCAGAGTAATAGAAGCACACACACAACGCCTAAGAAAATTTCATAAGACAGTTTATGTATAGACTTGGCTAGTAAAAAAAGTATCACGACTGTGATCCCCAAGTACGGTAGACATCCTCTCCGATGAATACTTACTAAAACCACTTATATATTACATTATTCACAAGTATTCGCCGATCTGCCGTTCTGCCGTCCGATCACTAAAAGGCCGTTAAGTAACATTTGATTTTGACAGGGGTCTTTATCACGTAATTACGTTAATTAATTAGTGATCGGACGGCAGCGTTGATCACGGTCGCGGGCGATGCTCATGATGAAGAGCATCTGAATTGTCTCGAAACGTCAGCAATACAACAAGAAACGAGGTAATTAGCCGTATTTAAAGTTAAAATAATACATTATTGTTTATGTTCACCACACAAATGATTGTCTAGGATGGGAATCGAACCTACAGCGCAGAAGGCAGAGTTACTATAAATGAGTTGTGAGGCCAGTCTATTATAAAGTTCCTGGATGACCGACCTTTGTTGGTATTTCATTGCCTGAAAACACGGATAAATGACATTTTCTAAAAATGAAACCTAGCTAGATCGATTTATCGCTTCTGAAATCCCCTGCATACTAAATTTCATGAAAATCGATGGAGTCGTTTCCGAGATTCATATTATATTTCAAATTGATGAATTTCTCGTTTAAAGGTATTAGATTAATTATAATTTAATTATCGCTCACTTAATAAGCTTTTACGCGCTTTTACAACTAATTATGATTGAAGATCTTATCTCAGAAAATCTTATGAAACTAATCATAAACATGTGAGACTCGTTGATTTTATATTAAAGTGATGACATTTTTGACGTTTTGTATGGGCTGAGTCAACCCGGATAAGACGGAAAAAGTGATAAAACTGCATTATCTTGAAAACCAACAAATTTAAAAAAAAATGTCATTAATTTAGGTAGCTAGTATGATTATCTAACGAATTATATAAAAGTGAACTATTTAGCTATTCATAGTTTTGATTAAAAAAGAAACGAGTGTTTTTGAAGAGCCAACTTTGAAAAATAAATCTATCGAGAAAAGTTGCATTCATCAAAAACATTTATTACTCGCCTTAACAGACATAGTTACATAGTTGCGTATGTACGTAACTATGTAACTATGTTGATGAATGCAGAATCGTTTTTCTCAATAACCGTAAAACATACAGTTTTGTTTTTCATGACAAAGATAACTTAAGGATATAATCTAGATAAATTACAGACAGAAACACGATTGGTGAAACTTTTCTCGATAGATATATTTTCCAAAATTTCACTTATCACCTTGGTGGAATCTTGCAACTCAATTTTGAAGCAATTACCTTCAACCGATTGAGCTGAAATTTGGCATACTTAAGTAACTTAGATGACAATGCAATAATATGGTGACAGCAAGCTGATCTGATAATGGAGTCAGGAGTTGTTCAACAGTCACTCACAACGGAACTTCTTAGTAAATACTTCATTGAGAAAAACTTTGCATTCTTATCAAGTTCCGATGTCAAATGTTATATTATGTGACTGGTGATAGCGCGTTGGTGCTCGATGGTTGATTTTACAAAAGCTTGTCATTGATTCGGCGATGGGCTTGCAACCTGTCACTTATGGAATGCTAACTACTGCAAAATGTGCCAAATATAATGTTTGGACGTGCCTCTGACTACCCCCACTAGACATCTTCAAAGAATCTAAGCGTTTGGAGATCTGAGAGAATGTCTACCGTACTTGGGGTTTACAGTCGTGATCCTATTTATTTATTATTATTATTTTTTGTCATTTAAAAATATTTTTTAATTAAATTGATCCCGCTAAAAGTATTTGTATTTGACGTTGCTAATAATTTCGACTTCTAATATTTAAAATTCTCGTGTTGAAGTGTTGAAGGCTGTATGGTCGATGCCTGCCTGAAAAGACAACTGTTTACCATCACATCTTTTTTTCGTGTCGATGCTTCATATTATTTTTTATTGTTTCTAAATTGTTTTCGAAAGTAGGTGGCCACCACGACCGCTCTATCTGTAGCCCTGTTGAGATCATCCCTAGTGCAGGTGGTTGGGCACAGTGGACACGCAAGTAAGTGTGGCATAGAATGATTGGGAGCACCGGAATCACTAAAATTACATTACCGAAGTTCGCACCCACCGAACACGCACCGTATATTTATCTTACTCTGCTGATTGCCATTAGTTTGACGAGCGATTTTCATAGCAAGAAGTACGAAATGCTAATTGTCTCCTTTCTAAAGGTGTGACCAGACATAGAGCGGCATTCGCAGGACACAAGTTTGTCGCGTGACTAGTTTAGACTGTTTGTGCGACAGTATTGTGCGGCTCTTCATTTCGTTCTCAGACCGCAATGAAAGCAGTCGACCGAACAATAACAACGTTTGCGCGCGGGAGGAAGCCTGCGGATGCCGCGCGCGGCTGCGGCTTTTGAATGCCGCGCAATGTCTGGTCACACCTTTAGATTAACTTTATGATGTTGATAACAATTAAAAGGGACATAAATTGAAAGAGAATGGATACAACCACTATAGCTAAGTGTTAGGTTATCTTTGTATTATGTCTGTTTACTTTTTAAGTTATTTTACATACATACATACATAAAATCACGCCCGTTTCCCAGGGGGGTAGGCAGAGGCCACGGTTTTTCACTTTCTACGATCCTGACATACTTTTTTTGCTTCATTCGCTCTCATCACATTCATCATGCATGCTCGTCGGTTTTGAGTACTCCAATTTCTTTTAGTATTCATAGAAGTTCATGCAAAATGTAGGTTTTCATAAATGTTATGTTTGGGCGTGCCTCTGACTACATCCACAGGCATATTCAAGGATCCGAGCGCCTGAGAGTCAACCTTATTTGGGAATCAAAGTCTAATCCTATTTAATTAGCTCTTAAGGCGTTTCAAAGTGATCCTTGTGATTTAATTTAAATAAATACCCTTTGACTTTGAATTATATTTACATCTTGAAAATTAAATGTGGGTATAAACCGTATTTCTATTTCAAATGATTAATATCAAACAACCACGATAGTTTCAGCTGAATTTAATTTGAAACCCGGAGAGCCGTGCCTTCCTCTAGACTCGAGATCTTAACGTGGGTCCTTACGTCATTTTCAAGAAACATAATAAATATTGGCGGACTTTACACACAGTCCCATCTAGCTCATAACTAAGCCAAGCTTTTACTATGGGAAGCAGATAACTGATAGAATTATATATATATTATTTGTAAATACATACATATTATAAATAACACCCAGACATAGAACATCTGTGTTGATCAAACAAATGTTTATCCTGGATGAGAAAATAACCCAGAACCCGTCTTCGCAAGGTTGGTATCTGGACATAAAAAATAGCCTATGTGTTATTCTGATGTGTAAGCTATATTACTCTAAAGTTTCATTTTAATCCGTTTAGTAGTTTTTGCATGAAGGAGTAACAAACACACACACACTCACTCACTCACAAACTTTCGCATTTGTTCTAATACTTATGTTTTTGCAATGTTTACTTTTTTGAACATACTTAGGTACGTCTTTTTAATTCGAGAACCTAGTGTTTAGATAAACTTAACTTAGGTTTTAAGACACTACTAACCATATATTTTGTAAACTGTTTGTTTGATAAATCCTAATCTAATTTTCCATGTCACAATGTTACTTACCGTACTCCTCCGAAACGGCTTGACCGATTCTCATGAAATTTTGTGAGCATATTGAGTAGGTCTGAGAATCGACCAACATCTATTTTTCATACCCCTAAGTGATAAGGGTGGCATAAAGATCGGGAAAAACGGAAAGTTCTTTTTTCTGTGGGATTATTGACATTTGACAGGACAACGTCTGTCGGGACAGCTAGTAATATTATAAATGCGAAAGTTTGTGAGTTTGTATGTATGTTTGTTCCTCAATCAGGCCTAAACGACAAAACGGATTAAGTTGAAATTTGCTGTAGATGTAGATTTAATGCCCGAATAAATAAAAGACTACTCTAAAAAATGAAAAACATTCCTAAAATAATAAAAAAACGCAAAAGGGATGATTTTAGTATAGATGGCGCTGGTGTGCAAAACAATCTGTCATACGTGTTGACATCAGTCGTCATAGCAACGTGTTTTACTCTATGCGATTATCGAAATTTGGACAGGGCAACATCTGTCACGGGTCGGCTAGTAAATAATTAAATTTATAATATTAGTAGGATGGTAGGATAGTGGATAGTAGGATAGTGACGTGAAACAACGCCCACGTCTACCGGGGAGTCGACCTCAAAAGCTTAAAGATTTAAGCCCTATCGAGACTTGCATATTTGCGCGTTTTGAGGGTTTCGAACGGATTAATATGACAAACGTTAAAGGAGGGTCAAATAATGGTTCGGACGTGTGCTGATTAACACTATCACGATTGGGGGACAGTTGTAAACCCAAAGCCCGCTTAATGTAATAATGAAGATTATAGGCATATTTTAGATACATTAGGTTACTTTATTGCAAAATTAGTGGGGATTTCGTTTTTAGGGTTCCGTACCCAAAAACAGGACCCTATTACTAAGACTTCGCTGTCCGTCTGTCCGTCTGTCCGTCTGTCTGTCACAGGGCTGTATCTCATGAACCGTAATAGCAAGACAGTTGAAATTTTCACTAAATGATGTATTTCTGTTGTTGCTATAACAACAAAAACAGAATAAAATAAATATTTAAGTAGGACTCCCATGCAACAAACGTGTTTTTTTGCCGTTTTGTATAGATAATGGTGTGGAACCCTTCGTGCGCGAGTCCAACTCGCACTTGGCCGGTTTTTTTTATGTTACTCGCTGATAATGTAGCTTTTGATAGGTGAATGAATTTTCAAATTGGTTCAGTAGTTTTTTTTTACAAATTTAAGATTAGTATTTTTCTTTTAATGCAGAATCGTTCTGTTATAATCATTCTAGCTACATAAATGAAAGACTTTAAGTTTGATGGTTTTCAAGATAATGCGGTTTCATCACTTTTTCCATGTTATCCGGGTAGAAAAAAAACAAAAGAACAAAAATTTCAAGCATCACCAAGAAGACCTAATAATGAATCCCCACTAAATAAAATTGTATCATTCAAACGTCAAAACTGACACATATTGTATTCTACACATCATTCATTCAACATTCATATCAGTTTTGATGATATATGTTTTTTGGAACGAAGTTCCTTATCGCGCGTTATGAAAGGGGGCTAGACGGAAAAAAATCTTACGAAAAGTTGTCACAAAAAGTTGTCACGACACTTTTTTGCTATAGTATATCTATTATATATATCTATTAATTGTGTCGAGGTCGAGGTCGAGGTCGAGATCGAGGTCGAGGTCGAGGTCGAGGTCGAGGTCGAGGTCGAGGTCGAGGTCGAGGTCGAGGTCGAGGTCGAGGTCGAGGTCGAGGTCGAGGTCGAGGTCGAGGTCGAGGTCGAGGTCGAGGTCGAGGTCGAGGTCGAGGTCGAGGTCGAGGTCGAGGTCGAGGTCGAGGTCGAGGTCGAGGTCGAGGTCGAGGTCGAGGTCGAGGTCGAGGTCGAGGTCGAGGTCGAGGTCGAGGTCGAGGTCGAGGTCGAGGTCGAGGTCGAGGTCGAGGTCGAGGTCGAGGTCGAGGTCGAGGTCGAGGTCGAGGTCGAGGTCGAGGTCGAGGTCGAGGTCGAGGTCGAGGTCGAGGTCGTGGTCGAGGTCGAGGTCAAGGTCGAGGTCGAGGTCGAGGTCGAGGTCGAAGTCGAAGTCGAAGTCGAAGTCAAAGTCAAAGTTGATTCCCCTTCCCTTGTCCCACGTTATTTTGTGTTCAGTACAACATAACTGTAAACTAATAAACGACTTATTGTGCAAGTAGGAGATTACCAAAACATCATTAGTTGGTAGGTGGTATCTACTTAGGAAGGTAGGTACTTACCTATTTATTTGATTTGCGTTTGTTTCTCATCTAACTAGCTAGATTGACAAAAATTGAGCCTACTGATTAAGTTTATATTATATTATATTTGATAATAATAAAATAGTAGTTTATGTAACTGTCATATAAGGAAGGGTATTAAAAAACTCGTTACTATTATGAAACTCGCTTCGCTCGTTTCATAAACTCACACTCGTGTTTTAATACCCGTGTTATATGCAGTTACATACACTACTTTATCTTCACTAACGTCGCTATCCATTTTTAACTTTTAATTTGTATTTTAAAAACAAAACACATTGCGAAACATTAAATTCACGCGTACGTGTATTGTATTGTCACAGTGAACTTGCCGCCATTAAAATCTAACCAATAAGAAGAGCCCAGCTGCGCGCGCAGGGCCAATCAGGAGCGAGCGCGCGCTGTTTTTTTTTTATTTAATTGGCACAAGATCTTACCAAAGAGTTTTGTGTATGTAAGTTTAGTAGTTTCACGTATAACCCAACTGTTTTCAAAAGCCAGCCTAATATCAAAATTTTATACAACTTGTATGAGGATTTTGACATAAGGCTCGCCAGGTTAATTGGTCGCGTTTTATTGATGTTATAATGAGATTTTACGATATCGATGTGGATATTATACCATCATGTGAAATTGCTTAAATTGAGTGTTTTGTTGTCTGCGCTATAACAGTAGTAATTATAAGTCAAGTATTGGAAACATAAGTAGAATGTTACAACATTAGTGTAGATAAAACATATTATTTTAACTTAAAAGAAATAAAATTTTATTACAATTCCTTCACTAATTAATCGAAAAGAACTTCGTTCCATCCGGGTGTCCCTTGACACCTCTCAAGTTTTTTTTTATTTAAATCCTAAATAATATACCCCAATAATATAAAAATATAGCCACATGGCAGGATAATAAGTAATTTCAATTAGACTTAAATTGCTAGAGTATTTAGTAAACTAATAATGTGTCCACTAACACTTTTTTACCGTCTCTATTTAAGGGGAAGACACTTTGTTCTTGTGTTCTTTTAACCTACTAACTTTGACGATATGATGACGATACAATAGTGATTCGTGCTAACCTCTGTCAAAAGTTGCATGCCGGCCAGCGGACGTCCTACATCTGAAATGATGTAGGTATAACGTATGATTTCCCCGACGGTATTCACTCGAATTTTCCCATTTTCATTCGCTCACAGACTCCATTACGTCGATCACCGGCTTTGTCTCGATACTCGTAATCGATTAAACCAATAAACTCTAGTGGGATTCGATTTGCGTACGTTCGTCGTATCACTGGCTCTTTTTTGTCGTCATAAATCCATATTTGTTGACTCAAACTACTCAAAGCAAAAGGTATCTATACTAATATTATAAATGTATGTCTGTATGTGACGTTATCACGATCAAACCGCTGGGCTGATTTCGATGAAATTTCATATACAGATAGTTTAAAATCTTGAGATGAACATAGACTACTTTTTTCGCATGTGTAGCTCACATATGCATCTTAGAATGAAATAGGATCACGACTGTAATTCTCAAGTACGGTAGACATCCTCCCAGATCTCCAGGCGCTTTGGTATCTTTTTTTTTTTTATAATTACTTTCTTAAATGTTATGTATAGCTAGAGTGTGATGCCGATCGAACAAGGTAAATGTTAAGCTTTTAATTAAGTTAAATATACCTGGACCACATTGCCTGAAAACAAGGATAAAACGATGATTTTTAAAAATGAAACCTAGCTAGATCGATTTACCGCTCCCGAATCCCCCTGCATAATAAATTTTATGAAAACCGTTCTAACCGTTTCTGAGATTCAGATTATATATAATAGAAGAATTGCTTGTTTGTACTTATATAATAATAAGATCATTTTAATTAGATAAAATTTACAAATAGTGGCCTTGAAAACACCAGCTTGATGCAATGATTCGACGAATACTTTTTTAATTCAACACATTTTTATCCCCTTCGATATTAACATTATTTTTTTCTACTTATCATAGTCGTAAAGCAATGCGAAGGATTTTGACACGGGTCTTTATCACGTAATTACCATTAATTTGATTTCCCGACGTTTCGACTATGTTACAATAGCCATGGACTCATAAAACACATATAATATTTTTCAAAATCTATAGTTGTCTACTAATCACGATAGTTTGAAAAATAAGAATGAAACAAAATTCAGGAAGATAGATCGCATCCTGGACTGTGTTAGGAAATAGGGTTTAAATTGTTTTTATTATTATTAATTTATTATAATTTTTCTGTTGTAAAATATATTTTTCAATAACAAGCTTTTGTAAAATCATTCAAACCATCGCGCAAAAGCGCGCTTTCACCTGTCACATGCATTCTTGTCAAGTTCCGATGTCAATGTTATATAATATTGACATCAGAACTTGACAAGAATGCAAAGTTTTTACTCATTGAAGTATTTACTAAGGAGTTTTGTTGTGAGTGTCTGTTGAACAGCCCCTGACTCCATCAGATCAGCTCGCATTGTCACCGAACTTACATAAGTATGCCAAATTTCAGCTCAATCGATTGGGGATAACTGCTTCAAAATTTAATTGCAAGATTCCACCCGAACAAACATAGCATTGCAAGTTATATAAAAGCTTGTAAAAAGCGCACTAAAAGTTAAAGTAGTTCCTCCCCAGTTGACTCCGCGATCCTAAAATGACAACAAACGAAGGGTCCTTAAGGGTGATTATAACCCCACATAAAATATTTTCTTAAGATTCTAAGACCGCACTTCAAAGGGCACTTTGCACCTTAATATCGAGGTCAAGGTCTTGCAAATATTGATATAAATATTGTAGATCGGAAGATAGCGCCGGGTTTTTTACGTCATGTCACAAGAACGAGTTTAAAAATAGTCATATTAGACAAACTGTCCGGTTTATTAATAAAGATTATAGGCAATTTTTTGATACTATTGTATAGGATACATTTTTGCAATTTGAGGATTCTATTTTTTTTAATAAACCTAGCTTATATATCTGATGATGTCGTTTTTGATATGTAAAATAATTTTTAAAAATTTTCAAAAGATTATGATATATTATTTAGGTAGTAATAATAATGCCAGCCCCAAACTAGCTAGTCAAACCATTTGATTTATCAATGTACATAATTATCTAACATAAAAATCTATAGTTATGTCTAGTAATCACGATAGTTAGAAAAATAATATTATAATAATCTTTATCATTATCAAATAACAGAAGGATATTCCTAAACATATCTTAGACTAATAAGTATTAATCGAAACCGTATGACGTAAGACAAATGCCGCTGCCTCTCGGTCTGCTATAAGATGCTTTGAATTTTCCACGCGGGCGATGTAATTAAGCTACATTCTTTACAGCCTTATTTATTGTGGGAATATTTCACAGTTAAATGAAGCGATTAATCGTTCTAATTTGTAAAGAGCCAAAGAAGCAAGGTCTAACACTTAGTTCAGTACCCTAAGGCTTAGGGTAGATTTATATTAGACCGGGCCGTGTCCGGGCAGGGTCGGAGCTATAGTTAGTAGACGCATTGTACATGTTTGTTGTTAAATACCATTTGTTGTCTTTGTGTGCAAGTGGGAGTTTATCTATCTATCTATTTTAGTTAGTAGACGCATTGTGCATTTATGTTGGTTGTTAAATACCATTTCTTTTCTTTATGTGAAATTAAGAGTTTATATATTTATCTATCTAAAAGGGCCCGGATGGGAAACGGATCAGGCACTGTTGAATATAAACTGCTTCATACAAAATGTATGTAACGTTTCAAATCCGTGCCCCGTCCGGGCCACGGCAGGGCTGAGTCTGCCCGGATAAGACGGAAAACGATTACAACAAAAAAAAATTAGCAAAATCGGTCCAACAGTTCACGAGTGATGGCTGGCGTGACCAAGGGAAACAGGGATTAATAATTTTACAAGCTTTTATTTAAGGCGCTCCCAGTCGACGATTGTTTTTGTTCGAAACGAAAAAATAAATACCTGTGAACAAGCCACATCTCCTGTTTTATAATGTATAGTATATATTATGTGAATAAAGATGTACCCATCTTTAATCACTTCAATAAATAATCCTACCGACCGCTGCAATGACGACCAACACACGTCGGCGCGTGGTCCGCCTTAGCTTTTCGAATAAATCAATGATATAAATTATGTATAATTACTTATCAAAAATCTATTCTAATAGAAATCTAGATCTACATATTACCTATCTTTAACAATAAATCACAAGTTGATTTTAATAGTAGGTATATAAAACATTTCGATCATAAATTCTAAAACGTATCATTTTGAAATAATATCTTTATCGTGAAAAGTTTCTGCTATTATGTTTTCAGCTTAATATAAATCTAGGTAGGAACCTGAAGTAATATACTTATAAAAATAGGAGATGTGGCTTGTTCAGAAGTATTTCTTTTTTCGTTTCGAAAAAGAGCAATCAGCGACTGGGAGCCCCTTAACTTGCAATGTACGTAAATATGTAACCATGTAACTATAATTGTTAAGGTGGAATCTTGCAACTCAATTTTGAAGCAGTTATCCCCAACCGATTGAGCTGAAATTTTGCACAGTTATGTGACTTCGGTGACAGTGCAATAATATGACAGTGAGCTGATCTGATGGAGTCAGGAGCTGTTCAACAGACACTCACAACGGAACTCTATAGTAAATACTCTGATTGAGTAAAAACTTTGCATTCTTGTCAAGTTCCAATGTTATATTATGTGACAGGTGTTCGTTAGTTTGAATGATTTTACAAAAGCTTGTCATTGAAAAATATTTTTCAACAAAAAACTTATTATATATAATAGATTAGGATATTGCTGCGACGCGAGCAAAGCCGTTGGCGAAAGCTAGTAAGTAATATTATAAATATTACCGAAAACGTAAATTATGGCGGTAAAATCTGGAATGAGCAGCGAAATTTTAATAAAGACACAAAATTACATTAATTTTAATAAAATTATTAATCAAACATTGTATTCATAATACTAGCGTACGCCCGTCGCTTCGTTTGAGTTTTACCAGTATAATAAGTAGTCTATTTGTTATACCATGGCATAGGCTATTTATATTTCAAACTCCATCCAAAACTGTTTAGTTACTTAAGCGTCATTGTGTTACAAACATCCAAACACAAACTTGCGCATTTTTTATACTAGCCGATCCGTGACAGACGTTGTCCTGTCAAATTTCAATAATCCCTCAGAAATAAACACTTTCCGTTTTTCCCGAACTTAACGCCACCTTTATCACTTAGGGATAAAAAAAAATACCCTACGATCTATTTTCATACCTACAAAATAGACACAAAAACGAAAATTTTATAAATTATAAGATAATAAAATTCACTCACGTAAAAATTCACATTTAAAATACTAAATACCAACTTAGGTACTAAGACTCTACTTAACCTTTTGTACAAACGACACCAGGATAAGTTATTTAATTACTTTACAGGGTCAACGACCCGGTTATGCCTACCTCGGTTATGGCCATTTTCAATTTTGACAGTCAATAACTAAGTATAACAAACAAACTTGTGTAAAATCTATAGTTAATACAATTCTTTGTCTATAATCCGTTTTGAATAGTGTCAGTTGTGGTGCGTTTTACTTCTAGATTTGATTGAACACAAATAATGATTTCCCGTTTTTTCTTTTTAAATATGAATAATTAGTAAACAAATATCGCCTAGAGTTAAAAGTATCGTGGTTATTAATCATTTTAAATAGAAATACGGCTAATTACCACGTTTTTTTTTTCTTGTAATGCTGACGTTTCGAGACAATTCAGATACTCTTCATCATAAGCATTGTCCGCAAGATCAACGGCAGTCAACAATTCAAGAAAAAACGTGGTAATTGGCCGTATTTCTATTTTTAATATTTTTCTCAATATAAACCGTTTATTTAAAAATTAAAATAATTTTGCCACAATAACTTTTTTAATTAATTAGTCTTTTAAATTCTAGAAATTAATATAAAAGTAAAAGGTAAAAGGGCCCACAACTAGCGCTCCCACCCTATAGTCAGTTAAATAACGTTCTGGTTATACAAGCTAAGGCTGTTTGTTCATCAAGAAGCGAATTTAAAATCAACATAGAGACCACTTTCAGAAACTAAAACTGAAATGATCAGGAGTTCTACTCCGCAAACTGAAAACGATGTATCGTATTTTTTAGCTACCGAAATACCAAATATTTTCGGTAATTATTTCGGTAATTACGATTAAAAAACGAAAACCGACGAAGGTGTATCGTAAAATCTAAAAGTCAAGGGACGATATTTGTTTATTTTTATGAAGCAACTATTAGTCCTACATTAGTATAATTTAAATAGGATCAACTTGGGACTTATTCTCTACATTATAAAAAATAGCCATCAAAATCGGATCACTGGGTAAAAAGATATGCGAAGCCATACATGAAAAAACCGGCCAAATGCAAGTCCGACTCGCGCAAAGGTCCCGTACTATTATTTATAAAAAAAGTTCAAAAAATCACGTTTGTTGTATGGGAGCCTTACTTAATTTTTTATTCTGTTTTTAATATTTGTTGTTAAAGCGGCAACAGAAATACATCATCTGTGAAAATTTCAACTGTCTAGCTATCACGGTTCATGAGATACAGCCTGGTGACAGACAGAGTACGGACAGCGGAGTCTGAGGGTCCCGTTTTTACTGTTTGGGTACGCAACCCTAAAAAGCATCATATAAAATATTTACATGTCGAATTGAGAACCTCGTCGTGTTTCGTCGATTATCTGGTTCTCACAATACAAGTTTTGCTTAGTTTGAGGTAGATGGCGCTGTGTGGAAAGTCCGCCAATATTGATTTATTTTATTAAAATCTAAATGGCAGCTGCTTCGGTAGATAATGGCCCCAAATTAAGGTTTAATTGAGAAATAAGGGGGAGATAAGTTAGTTTAGTATTGAAAGCACGTCTTTCTAACCAATCACGAAACTGTTTATGTTTAAAGATTGTTTTACTTTAAAGCGATGCGAAGCGAAATTAGTTACTTTACTAATGAAAAAGACTAATAATAACCTGCGCACATTGGCGGACGCGACTGCAGAGGACTTAAAAAGTATCTATTGAATTTAATAGTTTTTAGTATTTGTTGTTATAGCGGCAACAAAAATACATAATCTGTGAAAATATTAACTGTCTATTTATCACGGTTCATGAGATACAACCCAGTGACAGACAGACGAACAGACGGACAGCGAAGTCTTAGTAATAGGGTCCCGTTTTTACCCTTTGGGTACGGAACCCCAAAAAAACAAATGCAATTGTCTAACAAATGATCGATGTTCGATTTCAGGGCTTACGTGATAGATTCGATTCTAATGATAATCGTTTTCCATTTCAGTGATCATCGATAGATGAACATCGAAAACATGTGTGATGAACATAGATGGTTATTTACAAAAAGAGTAATTACAAAACGAAAATGAAATAAGATCACGACTGTAATCACCAAGTACGGTAGACATCCTCTCAGATCTCCAGGCTCTCGGATCCTTGAAGATATCTAAAGGGGTCAGTCAGAGGCACTTCCAACCATAACATTTGACACATTTAGTAGTGAGCATTCAACACGTGATAGGTTGCAAGCCTGCCGCCGCTTACAAGTATTTTATCTCTTTGAAAAATTTGTGAAAAATTTATTTACTTACAAATAAATTCAGCAAACATCAACTATGATTACCTGAAAAATACAAAAACAGCATATTTAATGTGAATTTCAATATAATGAATAACTAGCTGCTCGCCCCGGATTCGCAATGGTGGTACCAGGATAAAAAGTAGCCTATGTGTTATTCTGTTGTATAAGCTATATTTCTGTAAAGTTTCATTTTAATCCGTTCAGTTCTTTTTGCGTGAAAGAGTAACAAACACACAAACAATCACAAACTTTCGCATTTATAATATACTAGCCGACCCGTGACAGACGCTGTCCTGTCAAATTTAATTAATTGAATAGAAAAGACTGAATGTTTTTAGTCAGTGATGTCAGATATGTTGCACACCAGCGCCATCTATACAAAAATCATCCCTTTTGCGTTATTTATAGTTTTGTGTAATGTTTTTCACATTTTAAAGTAGTCTCTGTTTTATTCGGGCATTATATCTACATATACAGCAAAGTTCTTTGTATGTAGGCATCCGATAAGAAAGGATTTTTCGAAATTCTACTCGTAATAGAGTGAAAAACGAGGGCAAAGTTTGTATAAAACTCTATGGTTTTTATGGAACATTTTCTTCAAAGACTTACCTTCGTATTCAAGAACGACACTATGAGAACACGCACCCACAGTTGACGAAACCTTTTTTCATAAAAATCACTTTATGTGTTGTGCGACACTGCATAGTGTGACTAGAGGCACATTGTCGTGTGCCTCTAGCCAAAGTTGAGCTCTAAAGGCACACGGTAGCGTGCGCCATATTACCGCTCAACACATAAAGTGATGTTTATGAAAAAAGATTTCGTTCACTGTGGGTGCGTGTTCTCATAGTGTCGTTCTTGAATACGAGGGTTATTGTTGTACATTTGTGCCCTGAAATCGGAATGAAAAATTGTAAAATTAGAAAAACTATAAGTACTTTTTCTATGACATTTGGACAAGACAACGTTTGTCGCGCGTCCAGCTAGTTTTATACTAAGTAGTGAAGTAGGATATAAGTTGTAATAATAAATATTGGCTGACTTTACACACAGCGCCATCTAGCCCCAAACTAAGCAAAGCTTGTACTATGGGAACCAGATAGCTGATAGAATACTTGTATACTTTTTTTTTGTAAATACATTATTATACATATTAACACCCAGACACAGAACAAACATCTATGTTCATCACACAAATATTTGCCCTGGGTGGGGATCGAACCCACAACCTACAGCGCAGAAGGCAGATTATTATTTATTATTATTATTATAAGATGTGTTACAAAAAATCTTATTAGCTTAATAACAATAAAACAGCTTCAGAAAAAGCTCAGAGCAAAAAAACAGTGAAATACACGCCCACGCCCACGCCCACCTCACGTACGGAACAATAGAGATGGCCTAAAACGTACAATCTTTTTAAATTAAAAGCCTTTTTTAAAAGGAATAAGTTATATTAAAAATATATTTTAACCGTGTTGGCCGAGTAGGAGGTACCTCGACTTTCAAACTGAAGGTCGCGAGTTCGAATCCCGGCGTGCATCAATGGATCAGTAAACGCATAGAAAAAATCTAAATAAATTACGAATTTTGGTAGAATGCGTATCGTTTGGTAGTCAAATTCTTGTCAGATTTTTGCACATCAGCGCCATCTATACCAGAATCATCCTTTTTACGTTTTTTTATCATTTAAGTGTTGTTTTACGGATTATAAGTTCCCCCTATATTTATTCTGAGTGTTTATCTACATACTACAGCAAATTTCATCTTAATCCTTTTTGTATTTTATTTTTGATTAGGGAACAAATATAGCAGTCTTATCACAAACTTTCGCATTTATAATATTATTAGGATTAGTGTTATTGGTTTAACCGTGCTTATTATGTACTAGCGACCCGCCCCGGCTTCGCACGGGTTTAATACATATAAACCTTCCTCCTGAATCACTCTATCTATTAAAAAAACCGCATCAAAATCCGTTGTGTAGTTTTAAAGATATAAGCATACATACAGACGCGGGAAGCGGGAAGCGACTTTGCTTTATACTATGTAGTGATAAATCAATAAATCGTTATTAGTAGTTCTAGGCTAGTAGTAGTAATGGTTATTAAATTAATTCCTAGGGCTGTCTTTACTAGGGTGCGTTCAAGGGGTGTTCTCAAAGTTGAGGGGGGTTTGAGGCCGGTAGATTAATACTCAGACTCACCTCAAACTTACTTAAAATTCACTTCAACTTTATTTATCACTAGCAGACCCGCGACAGACGTTGCCTGTCCAAATTTCGATAATCGCATAACGTAACGCACTTTGCTATGACGACTGATGTCAAAACGGATGTCAGTATTTTTGCACACCAGCGCCATCTATACCAAAATCATCCCATATGCGTTTTTTTATAATTTCGGAGATGTTTTTTGTATTATAAAGTAGTCTGTCTTATTCAGGCATTAATCCGTTTTGTCGTTTAGGCCTGACTGAGGCACAAACATACAAACAAACTCGCAAACTTTTGTATCAATAATATTATTAAGATTTGCCTCTGAGGAGGGAAGGAGGGGTTACCGTCGCAAGACAGACAAAGGACGGCTCTGTTCATTTAACCAATTGATTAATACCGGATGTTGTACAACCCTAGTTGGAATAGCTCTCGGTAAAACTGAAGTTTACCGTTTACCGTTACGGGGGTAGATATAAAAAATAAAACCGACCAAGTGCGAGTCGGACTCGCGCACGCAGGGTTCCGTACCATTATCTAAGTATAAAAAACCCAAAAAAAAACACGTTTGTTGTATACAATACACCCCCACTCCCACTCAAATATTTATTTTATTTTGTTTTTAGTATTTGTTGTTATAGCAGCAACAGAAATACATAATCTGTGAAAATTTCAACTTTCTAGCTATCACGGTTCATAAGATACAGCCCTGTGACAGGCAGACGGACAGACAGACGGACAGCGAAGTCTTAGTAATAGGGTCCCGTTTTTACACTTTGGGTATGGAACCCAAGGAAGGTTTTGTCGATACCCCTCGTTACGGTAACAATAATAGTATACAGCAGGTATAGAATACTTATACACTTTATTATTCTATACATGACAGGTTGCAAGCCCATCGCCGCAAGAATACTAACTGGTTTCCTCGCGATGGTTTTCCTTCACCGTTTTGATGCACGTGTTTTTGATGCGCATATAAATTTCACAGAAAAATCCGTTGATGCACGCCGAGATTTGAACCCACGACCTTCAGATTGAAAGTCGGACGTTGTCCCAAACTCCCGACTCAATTTACGCCGAAGCAAATGAAAACCTATTTGTTTTAATTTTTGCGAGGGTCCTTTGAAATTTGTCTGTATTGTTCGTGGCGTTTCGTGTTTTTGTCAGTCATTATAATAATGTTGTCGGCTCATTGAGAAGGAGGGTGTAATCAGGGGCAAAAAATGTTTTACCAAACTTATATGTGTGTGCAGATTACTACACGTTATACTACACTAATATTACTAATGCGAAAGTAACTCTGTCTGTGACGTTATCACGGCCAAACCGCTGGGCCAATTTTGATGCACTTTCATACAGGGATAGTTTTAAGTCTTGGATCGGACATGGGCTACTTTTTCTCATTTAATTTTCAAGAATTTTAATGTTTTACGATAACGTTGAAAATCGATTTCCTGAATTTACGCGAACGAAGTTGCGGGTAAGAGCTAGTACTACATAAAAAACCGGCCAAGTGCGAGTCGGACTCACACACAAAGGGTTCCGTACCATTGTCTATAAAAACGCCAAAAAAATCACGTTTGTATGAGAGCCCTTCATAAAAAAAATTTTATTCTGTTTTTAGTATTTGTTGATATATCAAAAACAGAAATACATCATTTGTGAAAATTTATACTATCTAGCTATCACGGTTCATAAGATACAGCCTTGTGACAGAGAGACAGACGCACAGACGGACATCGAAGTATTAGTAATAGGGTCCCGTTTTTACCCTAAAAAGCAATTTAAAGAAATACGCGTCAAATTGAGCCTTAATTTTTCGTCATTTAAAAATCAAGAAATCCTATTCTAGTCACTTGCTGAGAAGTAAAGGCAAAACAAGAATAAAATTAACATTCTAATTTTACTTGCAAATGCTAAAAACTGCCTTAACTTGCGTAGGTATGGTTATTTATGTATACCTACAGGAATAATTCTGGTTTATAAGGAGCAGGTACTGAAAGCGGTAGGTATATACGATGTCAGGGGTCGTACCACAAGCTCTAAAGTAATATTAAACAATATTACTCGCGGTTCGAAAGTGACAACGCTGTACGAGTTCGTATTGCGTTGTCACTTTCGTACCACGTTTTTTCTTATACCTATTGCTGACGTTTCGACACAATTCAGATATGCTCTTCATCATGAGTATCGTCCACGACCGCTCAACGATCTCTTCTATTTAAAATGATTAATAACCACGATAGTTTTAATTTATGAGTAATTTAATATTAAGGTGTGACCATATTATAGAGCGGCAATCTAGCGCGGCAAACTTGTTGTTCGTTCGCACGGCAAACTTGTGTCCTGCGAATGCCGCACAATGTCTGGTCACACCTTTACTTTAAAATATTGTGGTACGGCCCCAGTACCGTAATAAGTTTTTTGTTGAAAAATATTTTGTTCAATGACAAGCTTTAGTAAAATCATTCAAACCATCGAGCACTAGCGCGCTATCACCTGTCACATAATATAACATTGTCATCGAAACTTGACAAGAATGCAAAGTTTTGACTCAAACAAAGTATTGACTAAGGAGTTCCGTTGTGTTTGTTGAACAGCTAGTTATGTTGTCCCCTCACCCCTCTGCCTTAGATTGAGTCTAGAATATTGTTTTTGCCTGCATCTTCAATGCAGTTCTTAGAAACTAAGGTTTGCTGATAGCCGTTTGCATCCGCCCATGTATTTTGAAAGCATTATTAAACCACCTCCAAATCGGTGTACCTACACGTATAATCATTTAGTTTTATTTCTACATTTAATTAATTAAGTGTTTTTTTTAAATCATTGATTAACTCCCAAATCAAAAGCAGCTTCTGACTTCATTATTAGATCAACTCGCTGTGACCATATTATTGTACTGTCACAGTATATATTTACAAAAAAAAAGAATATAAGTTTTCTATCAGTTATCTAGATTCCAAAGTACAAGCTTTGTTTAGTTTTAGAATAGATGGTGCTGTGTGATAAATGATAATGTCCACCAATACTTATTTAATTTGATGTTGACTGTACATGTACAATGTACAATGTACAATGTACATGCTGTAAAGACATGGCGTGCCAACTAAAGTACACTCAGACAATCCAAATAATGACTGCTGAAAAAGGGTGTTTTATTTTAAACCACTCCTGAAAACTTGACCTTGTTTGAATATCACTGAAAAAAAATATGGTATTTTTTTCAACATTTCGAGTTGGTATTTTGTCAATATAAATAAATTAATATTGGTGGACATTTAACACAGCGACATCTAGCCCCAAACTAAGCAAAGTTTTACTATAATAAACAAAGTTTACTATTATAAAAAGCCGTGTTAGCCGAATGGAAGGTACCTCGACTTCAATCAGCTCCGCTCAACAGCTCTTCAATGACACCTTTTGTATAGTAATAGTGTCAATTTTGGCATTTGGATGATACGTTGTCGATACGATAGTGGTTCATGCTAACCCCCCTGAGCTGTGAGTAACTTCACCCTGTAAACTAATTACATACAACAAAATGCACATAAAAGCAATTAAAAAGCTTGTACCTGCTGTAATGGTCGTAGCACATAACTATAGGTTGAAGGACGGTCGCATACTAAATTATGTATATGCATGTTTAACCTCTGACGCAATAAGGGTAAGCTTACACTGGAGTTTCGAAGCTTTGCGTAGCGGACCTTGAATTGAAAGCTTGCCACCTGTCATCAATGCTGACTACAATATTAGGGCATCATAATCTATATATATAAAATAAAGTCGTGTTATTTACACTATTTATAACTTTCTCGGCTAAAAATTGGTGGGGATGTAGCTTAGAACCAGGAGACGGACATATGATTTTTTTTAACGGGAACGGGATCGGGATCGGGAACGGATAATTCGTAAGATAATCATACTAGCTAAATAAAATACAGACAGTTTCTTTTTAAATTTAATGGTTTTCGAGATAATGCAGTTTTATCACTTTTTCCTTCTTATCCGGGTAGACTTACCCTCGTATTCAAGAACGACACTATGAGAACACGCACGTGGGTGCGCACAAAAAATAAAGTGATTTTTATGAAAAAAAAATTCATCCACTGAGGGTGCGTGTTCTCATAGTGTCGTTCTTGAATACGAGGGTCAGCCCATACAAAACGTCAAAACTTTCACTTATAACCTTAATATTACGTTTAGAAATACATTGATACGATTCACGGTTTTAACTTCCCGCGAAATGTGAAAATGTAATAAACAGGTAGTTTTTCAAGTCCTTTGTAAAGGACCGTTGGGCGTTCATGAGTACAAAGCAGGAAAATGGCCATGTTTGTTGAGTACTTGAAAAATAACTGTGGGCCTTGCGAAGGTAGGTAATGTTTGGAGAAGTTTTTAGACATCTGCAAGGATCTAAGCGCCTGGAGATCTAAAAAGATGTCTACCGTATTTGGGATTACAGTCGTGTTCCTTTCATTCTTTAATTATTCCTTTGGTAGGTATTATTATTATCTTTGTCTAAGACCCTTTATCAAAATGACTTGTTTAGCCAAGTGAAACAAAGGAAAACCCTAGAGATTTGTTTTTATTATTCACATCTCAGAAGACAATGGGACTAATGAAACGGATCTTCAGTCTCAGGGGAATTTTAGGAAGGAATTTCTGAAAAAGCAATCAATTTTAAAAACCGAATAATATACTAAGGTCTAAATCCGCCATATTGGATTTTTTTGACCAATAAATTATTTTAAGGGTTCGTTCTTAAAGTGTAAAATCGGGACCCTATTACTAAGACTCCGCTGTCCATCTGTCCATCTGTCTGTCTGTCACAAGGCTGTATCTCATGAGTTGTGATAGCTAGACAGTTGAAATTTTCACAGATGATGTATTTATGTTTCCGCTATAACAACAAATACTAAAAACAGCATAAAATAAATATTAAAGTAGGGCTCCGGTACAACAAACGTGATTTTTTTGCCGTTTTGTATAGATAACAGTACGAAACCCTTCGTGCGCGAGTCCTACTCGCACTTGGCCGGTTTTTTCTTGTATTGCTGACGTTTCGAGACAATTCAGATGCTCTTCATCATGAGCATCGTCATCGTGGTATTTAGCTGTATTTATAGTAAAAAAAGCTATAGCATTACGCGAGTGAAACAGCGAGGCACAGCTAGTTTTCTTATAATATTATACTGGTCTTACAACTCAGTTGGTTGTAGATCTGTTTCTATAGGTTGTATTTCCTATTCCCAAAACAAACATTAATTTGGGAGATGAACATAGATGTTTATTCTAAGTCTTGGTGTTATCTCCACACTACTATAATAAAGTGATAATATTTGTATTAATTTGCTGAAAGAAATAAATTAAAAACGATTATTTTCAGAAATAAATCTAATACCTTTCAACGAGCAATTCTTTTAAATATAATCGGAATCTCAGAAACGGCTTCAACGATCTTCATGAAATTTAGAAACGTCGTTTTTTCCGTGTTTTTACACTTGACTCATAATCTATATTCATGCCAAATTACAATTTTCTAGCACTAAGCGTGTCTGAGCTACGCTGCGGACAGACGGACGGACGAACATGGCAAAACTTTAACCGTCTCATTAATAAACGTAGACTAGCGCAGGATTAAATTTAGTCCAACGCTTACGTTTGGACTAGTCGAATTCAATATTAATAAACAAGGATTAGAAATGGAGTTGCTTACATTAAGCTGGTATTAACAAGTCTTGGTGTAACCTCAGATGATCTTTGGATAAGTAAATTTTTATTAATAGCTATCACGGTTCATGAGATACAGCCCTGTGACAGACAGACGGAAAGCAAAGTCTTAGTAATAGGGTCCCGTTTTTACCCTTTGGGTACGGAACTCAAAGGTAAAAATAAGAAAAACAAATTGGAAAAAAGAACCTCCTTCTTTTTTATAGTCGGTTAATAAGGCAGAATTGTAAGGCCAGTCATTGTGATCGTCTAATTATGGTAGGTACTTATTTTCGGACTATTTCCCATACAATATTCACTCAGTTTTTCTTTTACTAACGATAAAGTTTCTAATCCATTAGTAAGGTAAGAGTAATAAAACTTTTGTGTGTCCATAGTAATAGTATGAACAGAGTTTCTGTTTATGTTTTAAGAAGGTGGGATAAAAGTAGATCATCCAAAGCTCAGTTGGTAGTAGCTCTGCCTTCTGCGCTGTAGGTTGTAGGTTCGATCCCCACCCAGGACAAATATTTGTGTGATGAACATAGATGTTTGTTCTTTGTCTAGGTGATATTATGTATCTTAAGTATATATTTACAAAAAAAAAGTATATAAGTATTCTATCAGTTATCTAGTTCCCAGGTTATTTATTGTCCATGAATTTTTCTGTTCGAAAAATTTGGTCAAAACGGTGAAGAATACTATCGTGAGAAAACCAGTTAGTTTATTGTGTAGTGTAGAACATGTGCTGAATGTGATGTTATGACGTGCCCCTGACTACTCCCTTTAAATATCTTCAAGATTCTGAGTGTCTGGAGATTTAAGAGGATGTTTATCGTACTTGGGGATACAGTCGCGAACGTCTATAATATTTACATAATAATCTTAAAAAAAAAATGAATATTCCTATTTCCCTTGGTCTTAGCATCACGCGTAAACGGCTGGACCGAATTGCAAATTTTTTTGTGTGTTTGTTATTGTCAGAAGAATGTTATAATTAAAGAAAAATTTAGGAAAGATTCGCGGAAAATTTAGAAAATAGGTAAAGCTGAAAGTGCTTTTTTCTATGGGTTTATCGAAATTTGACAGGACAACGTCTGTCGGGACAGCTAGTAAATAATACGGGTTAAATAGATACAAGCTGTATTGTGCTAATATTACTCCGAGGTTCATTAGTGTCATAACATTACCAACTCGTATATGTGCCTTATCACAAACACGATCTTATGATCCCGTGGATACGAAAGTAAATAAATTGGTGGGTATTTCACACAGCGCCGTCTAGCCCCAAACTAAGCAATGTTTTTCAAACTATAGTGATTAGTAAGCATGAGACCTCGGCGTATTTTTAAATGACTTCAAGAAGGAGGAGGTTAACAAGTCCCTTTTTTTTGTGTGTATGTTACGCGAATACTCCGGCGTTAGTACATGGATTTACAAAAAAAAAAAAAATTTAAAGCCAATACTTCCGAGGTGGTCCCATTACCACCAAGTCAGCATCTGATGATGGGATCCCAGGAAAATATAGAGAAACCTTCAAAATTTATTGGCATTGATAGTGGTTTTCAACTATAGATCTTGCCTTTCTTTCATTGGCATATATACCGATTGGAGGGCTAGCCGGTGTAGGGCTCCTCGATCTCGCGGAGGGGGGACCTGTGTCTACCGTACTTGGGGATTTCAGTCGTGATCCGATTTATTTATTTATGGCGACATGCGTCGCTAGGCCGACAGCCTGTCAGACCCGCTGCAATAGATGTTTCACATCGAAATACTTCTTTATGATAGTAGTGTAGATGTAGATTGTGAATGTTGTTAGGGTTATTATGGCGATGAGAAAACGCAGCTGCTCACATATTTCTGCAATTTTCTGTGCAAGCATTTATGGAGCTATATCATGCCAGGGTAGAACAAACTAAAACACAGTGCAACGCAATTTGTAAACGCCTTAGCACCACACTTTATTATACATACTAGATACTTGCCTAAGTATTTACTCTTTTCTCTTTGTTCTTATTTTTTTTATCTTTTATCGGCTATTCTGCTGTTTTCTACCTACCTCGCTTTTTGTAAAAAAATAAAACGAGTGGATAACATAATATGAATTCAAAAAGGTATAAGTAAAAGTAAAACAGTGAATCCTAGGTTACTTACATAAATAAATACAAGCTTTGAAAACATTTGCCAGTCTCTTTTTCTACACTTTATAACGATGAAACAAAAACAATTTGATGTTCGACGAGCATGCATAAGGAATGTGATGAGAGTGAATGTAGCAAAAATCGAAATCAAAATAGCGTTTATTCATTGAAATCACTTGGATCATTTAGAATCGTCAAATTTAGTTTAATTTTGTACATTGTTTGTTTTTTTTTAAGTAGTTTTTTGTACTTATTTTTAATACAAAATGAATCTTAATTATTATTGATACAGCGAGTTGGAGCAGTCCCAGGCTTTTTTGTCGTCTAAATAATCAGATATTTTATAGTAAGCCTTTTTTCATAGTTTGCGTTTAATTAAGTTTTTAAATTTGCTAATAGATAGCTTTTGCATGTCATTTGGGATTTTGTTATAGAAGCGTATGTCGTATGTAAAATAAGTATGTCAGGATCGTAGCCGTGGTCTCTGCCTACCTGATTGAAACAGGCGTGATTTTATGTATGTACTCGTATGTATGTTGAACTACTTAATTTAAAAAAATATCGTATCTAAATATTACAATTACCTCATAAAATCACTCAACAATTACAGCCATGATAGTATGTCATAGTATTGGACCGTGTTCGATAGAGACCTTCAATTGTGGCGAACTGCAAAGTGTATTTACAAACAAAATATTTGCGTGACAAAGTTTCAAATTGAAAATGAATTAATGGTTTCTGTTTGCATAGAGGAATGTTGTTTTATTGAAGTATCATAAAGATAATTGTCCAAAGTTGGTCCCACTTAAATTGTATATATGTAGGGACTGATTGTTCTTTCATAAAACTTAAAAAAACTAATATTGTCTCTTGACTTTTCGATTGGTCGAAACATTTTGGTCGGTTTTACAAGCTTTTATTTAACTTGCAGTGTATGTATGTAACTATGTTTGTTATGGCGGAATCGTGCAACTCAATTTTGAAGCAGTTATCCCCAACCGATTGAGCTGAAATTGTACATACTTATTTAACTTCGGTGACAATGCAATAATATGGTGACAGCGAGCTAATCTGATGATGGAATCAGGAGCTGTTCAACGGAACTCCTTAGTGAATAATCTGATTGAGTAAAAACTTTGCATTCTTGTCAAGTTTCAATGACAATGTTATATTATGTGACAGTTGCTCGATGGTTTGAATGATTTTACAAAAGCTTGTCATTGACTGGCCTCACAGCTTAGTTGGTAGTAACTCTGCCTTCTACGCTGTAGGTTGTGGGTTCGATCCCCACCCAGGGCAAACATTTGTTTGATGAACATAGATGTTTGTTCTGTGTCTGGGTGTTACTATGTATATTACTCGTATGTATGTATTTACAAAAAAAAAGTAAATAAGTATTCTATCAGTTATCTGGTTCCCTTAGAATAAGCTTTGCATAGTTTGGGGCTAGATGGTGTTGTGTGTAAAGTCCGCCAATATTTATTTATTTATTTATATTTATATATTGACAAATATTTTTCAATAGAAAATAACCTTCCCTACAACCTCATAGCAGGTCGAATAACCAATCATCCTGTATATTGCAACATTTTGCAACATTTTTGTATACAAAATTATGTCTCTCCATTCAGTATGGTAATGACTGTCATTTCTCCCTCACCCTCTAGTATTCGTAATCGAAAGTATCACCTCTTGAGAACAGCACTTAGAATCAAACTAAGTACACTTAGGTCTAACTTTACTTCAATGTGCTTAAGCCTTAAGGGCTTTACACACAGCAGCTATAATGTAAGATGTACTTTAAAGCACGATACATCTCATTACATCTTTGAATCGTCAGGAGACCACACACTACAGCTATAATACACATTTTTACATCTTCGTATCTTAAGATATAAAGCGATATGAAAATATACCTTTTTAAGGTTCCGTACCCAAAGAGTAAAAACGGGACTAAGACTTCACTGTCTATCACAGAGCTGTATCTCATGAACCGTGATAGTTAGACAGTTGAAAATTTCACAGATGATGTATTTATGTTGCCGCTATAACAACATATACTAAAAACAGAACAAAATAAATATTTAAGTGGGCAACAAACGCGACTTTTTTGCCACTTTTATAGATAATGGCCCTTCGTTCGCGACTCCGACTCGCACTTGGCCGGACACATTTTAATACATCTCAATACATTTCCGTATAATGGAATGAAGGGAAAGATACATTACATTACCTGTTGTGTGTGTGATACATTAAAGCGCTGCGAGGGCCTAAAACCGCAGCAGTAACGACTAAGAGAGTTAACAACGGCAAGGTCTAGATGGCGTATGCGTATCGTAAATATTAAAAAGTGAAAAATTTCTGCTATTATGTTTCAGCTTAGTAATAGTCTAGGTAGAAACCTGAAATAATATATTTATAAAAATAGGAGACGTGGCTTGTTCAGAAGTATTTTTTTTTTCTATTCGACGAAGAGCAATCGTCGACATGGAGCGCCTTAAGATAATTTAAAGCTATACATCCTGGGATGTAATATACATTACTATACATTATAGCTGTGTGTCAAGCCCTTTACTGGCTCTTAAAGTTCACGGGCGTAAAATCTCTGACTGTGATTATTTTAAACCATTACTTCGATAATATAAAAGCTATTAATATCTCGACTCGCCGTGTTGGCCGAGTGGGAGGTACCTCGACTTTTAATTTGACGGTCATGGGTTCAAATCCAGGCCATCAGCCGCAGTAGGTGACGTTTTTTCAGAATTAAGAATAAAAATAAATAAATAGAATCACGACTCTAATCCCCAAGTACAGTAGACATCCTCTCTGTAGAGCCGCAAAGTAATGAAAAAACCGACCAAGTGCGAGTCGGACTCGCGCACGAAGGGTTTCGTACTATTATCTATACAAAACAGCAAAAAAATCACGTTTGTTGTACGGGAGCCCTACTTAAATATTTATTTTATGTAGCGGCAACAGAAATACATAATCTGTAAAAATTTCAACTATCTAGCTATCGGGGTTCATGAGATGCAGCCCTGTGACAGACAGACGGACAGACGGACAGACGGACAGACGGACAGACGGACAGACGGACAGACGGACAGACGGACAGACGGACAGACGGACAGACGGACAGACGGACAGCTAAGTTTTTACCGTTTGGGTACGGAACCCTTAAAATTGGTACCCGTGTGTATTCGTTAGTACTCGTTACTTTCCTATCGTTACTCGTTACTTCGAATGCGAATCGAGTCCGAGAAGTGTGAATTTGGCCGCCCTTAAACTTGTCGCTTGGGGCTTGGGCCCCGGCTTCCCCCCCCTAGATCCGGGGCTGCACAGACAAAGCATTTTCCCCAAAATATAGAAGGGAATATTGAACATTATAAATGAAATGATATTATCAGCTTTCAAACTCAGGATTTAAAGGAAAGATTATCTCTGGTCTCAAATTGGATTTCAAAGATTAGGGCCGAATATTATGATTATGTTTTAGTATTTAAAAGCTTGGCCGAAATGTGCCTTGTCTTGCAGTCTGAAGGTCGTGGGTTCGGGTGCCGGCCGTGCATTAATAAAATAAATAGGATCACGATTGTAATCCCCAAGTACGGTAGACATCCTTTCAGATCTCCAGACGCTTAGATCATTTGAAGATGTTTAGTGGGGGTAGTCAGAAGCACGTCCAAACATCATATTTGGCAAATGCCCACATTTTACAGTAAATAGCATTCCACGAAGGAATACATCGTGAGGTAACCAGTTAGTATTCTTGTAAGCGGCGACGGGCTTGCAACCTGTCACGTATGGAATGCTAACTACTACAAAATGTGGGCATGGGCATGTACCAAATGTTTGGACGTGCCTCTGACTAATCCCTTTAGATATTCTTCAAGGATCTGAGCGCCTGGAGATCTGAGAGGATGTCTACAGGCGTGATTTTTTTATTTTTTTATTTTCACATTTTGCCGCGGTGGCCAAACGAGTGCCTTGACTTTCAATCCAAAAGCCGTGGGTTCGGGTCCCGGACTTGCATCAATGGAGTTTTCATTTACACATGCTTAAAACTGTGAAGGAAAACACAGAATAGAAACCAGTTAGTATAGTATACTGGTCTCACAGCTCAGTTGGTAATAATTGGTGTAATACTACCCAGCCGGACCCATAGTGGTTAAGGGTTCATATAAATGCAGTTACAAAGATATGGAATTGTACGAATTGTACTCCAAACTGTGGGGACAACAGCGAAGTCTTCTGGACCTCTGTATATCTCTTAACGAACGATCACTTGACAATTAAGATACTTCCTAGACGGCCCATTTCAAACGTAAATATCTCGGGACCCCTTTTAGTACAATACCTGATTTTTAGAGTACAATTCGTACAATTCCATATCTTTGTAACTGCATTTAAATGAACCTTTTACTCCCATGGGTCCGGCTGGGTAGTATTACAGAATAATTCTGCCTTCTGCGCTGCAGGCTAAATATTTTCTCTTTCCTTCAATAAATCTCGTAAGCAACTTAATGAAACATTCACATTAACTATTAGCTAATTACCCAAAGGAATTTTGAAGCCATATATTTGTGTAATTATTAAGACTCTTGGCCTTTTATATCCTATCCTAATCTATATTATCTTCTCTACTATATAAAAGAAAGTCGGGTTTGTTACAACACTAACCCGAGAACGGCAGAACCGATTTGGCTGAAAATTGGTGGGGAAGTAGCTTAGAACCAGAAGAGGAACATAGGATACTTTTTAACGGGAACGAGAACGGGAACGGGAACGGGAACGGAAACGGGAACGGGAACGGGAACGGGAACGGGAACGGGAACGGGAACGGGAACGGGAACGGGAACGGGAACGGGAACGGGAACGGGAACGGGAACGGGAACGGGAACGGGAACGGGAACGGGAACGGGAACGGGAACGGGAACGGGAACGGGAACGGGAACGGGAACGGGAACGGGAACGGGAACGGGAACGGGAACGGGAACGGGAACGGGAACGGGAACGGGAACGGGAACGGGAACGGGAACGGGAACGGGAACGGGAACGGGAACGGGAGTTAATTCTAAAGCGATACGAAGTTCGCCGGGTTAGCTAGTCTACTATATAAAAGAAGGTAGTGTTATTTACACTATTTATAATTCAAGAACGGCTTGACCAATTTTTATGATTGTTTTTGGAATTGTCTTCGTCCCGAATAGGAATACTACTATTATAATACTTGTATTATAACATTCAATTAATTAAAGAAAAAAATTAAAAACCTTGCAGTGAGTTCACTATGATACCACGGTAACGGGAACGGAAACGACCGGGCCGTATCCGGGCCGGGCCGTGTCATTTGAAACGTTATATACATTTTGTATGAAGCAGTTTACTTGTGATCCGTGTCCCGTCCGGACCCGTTTGTTAACTAAAGGCTCCGGCCCGGCCCGGACACGGCCCGGTTAATATAAATCTTCCCTAAACCTTTTCAGATGGATAATATAATAATTAACTGTCTAATCTCACAACATAAATGAAGGCAAGAAAAACATAGCAAAGAAACTAATTAGTGTTTATTAGCGGCGATGGGCTTGCGATCCATCACGCATGGAATGCTAACTACAGCTAAATGTGGGCATGTGCCAAATATTACACTTATATTATAAAGTGGTGCCGTTGACTCCAATAGACATAATTAAAAGCTTTTATTTAACTTGCAATGTACGAGTTATGTATGTAACTATGTTTGTTAAGGTGGAATCTTGCAACTCAATTTTGAGGCAGTTATATTCAACCGAATGAGCTGAAATTTCGCATACTTATGTAACTTCGGTGACAATGCAATAATATGGTGACAGCGAGCAAATTTAAATTCAAATTCATAAATCATTTATTTCAATAAAATCACATACTCTTTAATCATCACAAGTTATTAAGTTTTATTTAATGTTAGTTTAATGTTTACTTGAAATATTTTAAGTATGTATTTTACAACAAAAAGTATGTAAGTACTCTATCAGTAATCTAGTTCCCAGAGTACAAGCTTTGCATAGTTTGGGACTAGATGGCGCTGTGTGATATTTTCACCAGTATATATTTATATTTGTCAACACCAATTTATATGTTGACTTATAAGGTTGATGTTTCTAAATCCAATTACGAAAAACGAAAATTTTATTAAAACTATGCCAATTTTAAGATACTAAGGTTTAAGCAAATTTGAACTTTAACGTGAACAGAATAAGATCGTTCGTATTGATGCTAGTCAGTTTGTCGAGACAGCAAAATTGTCACCAATGTCCAATAAATGAAAGGGTCGAAACACATTCTGTTTTCGTCCCGAATAGTTACGGACTATAAAAGGCGTAATACTTACGCAGTGCTACAGTTCAATGCGGTTGATATGGCACATGTCAATAGAGTAGGTATAGTCTTTTATACCTAAAACTTTATATAATACTAGCAGTCCGCCCCGGCCCTCACGGGTGATTTTATGGCTATTTTTTTACACCTTGGGTTACATTATTAAAGTTTAAATAGAGATCCCTGATTCAAGTAATAAATATAGCCTATTTTCATCAAGGGTAATGTAGGATTCTAGAGTTAAAAGAATTTTTCAAATCGGTCCAGTAGTTTCGGAGCTTATTAAATGCAAACAAATAATCAATCAATCTTTCCTCTATATAATATTAGTATTATGATGTATGTATAAAAAAGTATATAGGAAATCTGATTTCCATAGTACAAGCTTGGCTTAGTTTGGGGTTAGATAGCACTGTGTGTAATGTCCAACAATATATATTTAACTATTTTATACCTAACTAATCGTACTAATGAAGATTACTTATAGACCATTGATACCTTAGGTTACATTAATTAATTATAAATAAAACCTGTTGAATAAAAAATAGGCTACTTTCTTATCTAAAAAACATCCCGAAAATTAAAAAAAAAGAAAAAAAAGCTATTATGTTTTAGGTATAGATGTCGCTGGTGTGCAAATAGTTTGACATGGTCAGTTTTGACGACTGAATGATACGCTATCTACCAAAAAAGTTGAACTATTTAGAAGTTTGGTATTTGTAAATTTTATAAGGTTTAGGTTTATAGTGAAAATAATTGAAAAAGATGCCAGAAAAGTAGAGAAATAGAAAATTAAAACTGCATTTTTCTATTCGATTATTGATGTTTGGACAGGATAACGTTTGTCGCGGGTCGGCTTATATTATAATTTATCTATAGACCCACGACTCTAATGCCTGAGTACGGTAGACAGTTGACAATAGACATCCTCTCAGATCTCCATACCCGTTAATGTCTGTTTGGTTACAGTCAGCTCGCTACTGAGTAACTTCAACATGTGCCACACCGTGCCGTGCGCTGTAAGGCTAAACGGGTCGTTACGCGCACACTAGCTGAATTGACACTGTCCGTCAAGAGGCTAATTGAGACGCGAACAAGATTCAGGCAGAAAGCCAAGTAGGTTTTTAGATAGAAAATGGTGGCAATTCTGTTGTTGCCACAGACTGAGTAAAATTAGATCAAATACGTTTCGTAAAAAAAAAAAAAAAAAAAATAGGATCACGACTGTATTCCCCAAGTACGGTAGACATCGTCCCAGATCTCCAGACGCTTAGATCCTATGAAGATGTCTAGTGGGGGTAGTCAGAGGCACGTCCAAACATCATATTTGGCACATGCCTACATTTTGCAGTAGTTAACATTCCATACGTGACAGGTTGCAAGCCCATCGCCGCTTATAAGAATACTAACTGGTTTCCTCACGATGTTTTCCTTCACCGTTTTGAGCACGTGTTTTTGATGCGCATATAAATTTTTCGAACAGAAATATCCATTGATGCACGCCAGGATTTGAACCCACGACATTCAGATTGAAAGTCGAGGTACTTCCCACTTGGCCAACACGTTTCGTATTCCGTCTAATCAGCGTAACCTTGGATAGTTTTGAAACTCATCTTCCTGCCCTTCCAGGCGCGGATCCAGCCCTCAAAAGAGGGAAAAGAACTCCCCCCACAACCCGTCCCGTTTGCGCTTTGGCATGAATAAAGTAGGGATGTTATTTTTTTAACACGCTTTTATAAGCTTGGGTTGAACGTATGTAACGGAATCTTTGATCGTGATTTAACATACTTCAAAACTTCGGATTAATATGAAATTTTGCATACTTAATATGAATCTTGACAATACAAAAAAAAATTATAGCGTGTTTTTTAGTTTTTTGAACTATATTTTTTTTCGCGCATGTTCATGATGGTGGTTTGGTTTTATAATCATTGACATACCTACTTAGTTGAATACTAAGTTGGTCGACGATTACTCGGAAACTAGAAGTAAATTGACAACAATTAGGGTTGAGGGCATGCCCATAGCGCGCACAACGGTGAATCCTAGCTTGCCCTTATCCCACTTAAGTGGGGTCGGCAATACATGTGTTTTTCTTCCATTTCTCTCTATCAATCCAGTCGTCTCATCAAGAAAATAGTTTTATTTTAGTTTTTAGAAAATAGTTTTAAAACTATGGATAATTAAATCTACTATTTATAAAGAAGTAAAATTTGCATTTTTATATATTTGTTTGTAATGGATAAACGAAAAAACTACTGAACCAATTTAGTAAATTCTTTCACCTATCAAAACCTACACCAACATTATCATCGAATAACATAACCGACCAAGTGCGAGTCGGACTCGCGCACGAAGGGTTCCGTACCATTATCTATAAAAAACGGTAAAAAAACACTTTTGTTGTATGGGAGCCCCACTTAAATATTTATTTTATTCGGTTTTTTGTATTTGCTGTTATAGCGGTAACAGAAATACATCGGACATTACCACACAGCTCCACCTAACCCCAAACTAAGCAAAGCTTGTACTGAAACTAGATAACTGATAGAATACTTATACACTTTTATGTAAATGCATACATATGATACATACTAACACCCAGACACAGAACAAACATCCATGTTCATCACACAAATATTAGTCCTGTGTGGGAATTGAACCCACAACCTACAGCGCAGAAGACAGAGCTACTACCAACTGAGCTGCGAGGCAAGTCAACATCTCAACAACATTATTAGCTGTCAAGAAGCAATACGCCTTAATTGAGTTTATAAAATTGCAAGCTCGCTGGTGCACTTTCAATAAACTAGTAATTTTAGCTTATTGGTTTAACTTTTATTTAGGTCGGCACTTATTTACGTGTGTTTATTAGTGTGGGCGCACACTGACCACACGCCACTGCCACAAATGCCGCCATGAAGCAAAAAGCTGGTAAGTAATAAAATGTTTTGATAAATGCCGAATTTCAATAACCGCAAAACACACAGTTTTGTTTTTTATGACAAAAATAACTTCGATAAATTATATACAGAAACACGATTATTGAAAGTTTTATCAATAGATTTATTTTACAAAGTTGGCTCTTCAAAAACATTAGTTTCGTTTTTAATCAAAACTTAAAATAGCTAAACTGTTCATATTTATATAATTCGTTAGATAATAATCATACTAGCTAAGTAAATTATAGACAGTTTCTTTTTAAGTTTTATGGTTTTCAAGATAATGCAGTTTTATCACTTTTTCCGTCTTATCCGGGTAGACTCAGCCAGAGCCAGAGCTGTTCAACAGACACTCACAACGGAACTTCTTAGTAAATACTCTGATTGAGTATTTTGTTTATTTAAAAATGAATAATAAATGAATTAATATCACCTGTTACAAAAACCTGTGCTTAACCTAAGAGATAGATAAATATTATATTCTATGTTGTTTAAAAATCGTCGTTTTAATATTTTTTTCAATATAAACTGTTTGTTTAAAAAATAAAATGTTAAAATAGCCAGAATCATGGCTCTCACCCAAAATATGAAAACTGCGGTCTTTAGTTCGGTGGCGGCGTCGTGTGGCTGTCGTGTGTAACCAGTGTGCGAAGACACTTACGACACTCCCAATCAGCAAGCATTGATTGAGAAACCATACATCTTCAATTGTACGCCCACTCGTCTGTGTTCTCGTCCCGTTCTATATGTCCCGCGACCTTGTCGTCTGACACGAATTCTATGCGTCACGACGTCGCAGGGGACATCGCCTGTAGCGCAGGTGATATCTACGTTTCAACATGGACATTTTTTTATGAATGCACATTTGTCTAGCTTGTGATCCGATATAACTGTTTTTACAAGCTTTTATTTAACTTGCAATGTATGTATGTAACTATGTAACTATGTTTGTTAAGGTGGAATCTTGCAACTCAATTTTGAAGCAGTTATCCCCACCCGATTGAGCTGAAATTTCGCATACCTATGTAACTTCGGTGACAATGCAATAATGTGGTGACAGCAAGTAGATCTGATGATGGAGTCAGGAGCTGTTCAATAGACACTCACTATGGAACTCCTTAGTAAATACTTCGATTGAGTAAATGATATGACAGGTGAGCGCTGGTGCTTGATGGTTTGAATAATTTTACAAAAGTTAATCATTGCAAAATATTTTTCAACAGGAAACTTATTAGTTTTTAAAATGTGATGCTAAGTAAGGACTCGTGTCGCTCTGAGTCTAACCTAATAACACTACTTTTAGGGAAACATTTCAACAAAAACTTAGTTAGTGCACGACCGGAATGTCCACTGGCATTGGCCCCTTACTTTCGCATTACCTGCGGACATGTCTCTCGACTTTGTCCCCTGTGAATACCAACATGGCTCTTGTAAAACACGAATTTCATTTTAAGCTTTCATGTTGGATTCTACCGCGCCTGGTACGAGCAGACTTCGCGTTTTGGACATTAATTTAATAGATTTTTACGACAAAATGATGATAGTATTGTTTGATAGATGGCAGTCAATATTTACTTACTATTACCCGACTGATGGAAACCATCGCGAATTCGTACACGTGAAGTTATTTAAAAAAAAAAACAAAATAGTATCGCGATGGAAAAATCCATTGATGCATGCTGGAACCCACGACCTTCAGATTGAAAATCGAGGTACCCTCCCACTCGGCCAGCTGGGCGGGCGGACTGCTTGGTTTTATAAATTGGATTTTATGTTTTCAGTAAGTTATTCTGGTACGTTTATTGCATGTCTCACTCAATTTAGCGTTAAACGCTAATTTTTAGGGTTCCGTACCCGAAAGGTAAAAACGGAAACCTATTACTAAGACTTCACTTTCCGTCCGTCTGTAACAGGGCTGTAGGTATCTCATGAATCGTGATAGTTAGACAGTTGAAATTTTCACAGATTATATTTATTTCTGTTGCCGCTATAACAACAAATACTAAAAACAGAATAAAATAAGTATTTAAGTGGGGTATAAAAGTATAGATAATGGTACGGAACCATTCGTGCGCGAGTCCGACTCGCACTTGGCTGGTTTGTTATCATACCCATCTTAGTAAAGTATCTCTATGTTAACACACGTTCTAACCCATAATTTTTTATCAATTAAGCATTATCTATCAATCTACATAAAATTGGGTTTTGTAATGTCTCTAAATTACTTAATTACCTAATACCAATAATTAGATTTACGATATGATTTAATGACAGTAAATAGGCTGCCACTTTTAAACATAAAATAAATTGTTACGTGAAAAATTAACAGCTGTTTTATATTGGTTCAAAAATCAATCATATCAATTATGAGCTTTGTAGACAGAATTAGATAAACATAGATAATCTAGAAGAGATCGCTTTTTAGCGATGAGTCCACCCATTGTTCAGTTTGATCTAGTTTAAGTTGTTCTTTCGTTGTTTTTATTATTGATGTATAAGAAAGCATTTACATTATTTCGTTCATTCATTCATTCATTCACTCATTACTAATAAATAAAATATATAGGATCACGACTGTAATCCCCAAGTACGGTTTTTTTCAACTTTTTGGCATACTTAAATGTAACTTCAGTGACAATGCAACAATATGGTGACAGCGAGCTGATCTAATGATGGAGTCAGGAGCTGTTCAACGGAACTCCTCAGTAAATAATCTGATTGAGAAAAAACTTTGCATACCTATCAATCTCCAATGACAATATAAAATTATGGTACTAGCGAGCTAGTCTGATGATGGAGCTCGAACGTAGCTATAGGAACTCCCTAACTACATAACATAACCACGTCATGTTTTGGCTCGTTGGATTTTAAAAATATATATAAAAAACTTTTTATACTTGCAGTAGACACTTTCCAAAATTGACCTCCCGGGAGGAAAGGTGCTGGCTGACTTGGTTAGGGGCTCAATCTCTTCAATTCTCGAATACCTTAAAGTACTTAAAACCTGATTTATCTATCCGATATTTCTTGAAGGTGGTATATGTGAGACCTGGTACTTAAAAAAACGAGGACAACCCACCTCTACCGCCTTACCTAATGGACTTGCGGCACTGGTTTTCATCGCCACCGATCTGATTGATCGATTGATTGATTGACACAATTAATTTGTCAAACTGCGTTGTAAACAACATTATTAATTTCTTGGAGTGGCTACATTATTGCCTGTTCTGACATTTGTTATCTGTGACATTTGAATTATTGGTTAGACCTATAAATAATGATCAGTGTACCTTGCACACAGCGCCATCTAGACACAAAATAAACAAAGCTTGTACTATGGGAATCAGATTACTGATAGATATTTTTTTATTTTTGTAAACACATACCTATTTTTAGGGACCCGTGAAAACGGGACCCTATTACTAAGACTTCGCTGTCTGTCACAGGCCTGTATCTCATTAATCGTGATAGCTAAACAGCTGAAATTTTCACAGATGATGTATTTCTGTTGCTGCTAACAACAAATACTAAAAACAGAACAAAATCAATATTTAAGTGGGGCTCCCATATAACAAACGAGTTTTTTTCTCTTCCATCCTTATGCACTAACACTTATTTCAAGTGAAGAAATTTAACAAACTTAAAAAGAAAGAAAAAAAATGAATAGGTTAATCCAATATTTGCCCTGGGTGGGGATCGAACCCACGAGTAATTTATGGCTTTTCACTGTTTATTCTTGGCTGCATATCGACATTTATTATGTAGTAATACTTTGGCTGTAAATCCAAGAATCAGATTAATGGTCCGATGCCTACAAAGCCCTTGATACGAGTTCGTTTGATTTGTTTATATATAATAGTTATTTTATCTGTAAGTTTTAATTCTAAATCAAGTGTAGCGTGTGTTGCTTTTTGAATTTGTGCTGAAGCTCTTTAGTTATTTTTTTTATTGTTGTACGTACTTGAGTAGTAGGTACTTTTAATTATTATTCTTGTTTGAGCCTTCACCTTGATGAGATGATGAGTTTTGCTGTAGTATGTAGATAAACAAATCTGAACAAATAATAAAGGGGTTATCCGAAAAACAACCCCTAAATGATAAAGAAAACGCAAAAATAATGTTTTTGGTATAGATTGTGGCGCTGGTGTGCAACAAATCTAACATTACAGACTAAAATCATTCAGATAGAGTGACTTTCACACCAAGTAGGTACAAAGTTCCCATATCCAAGCTTCGCGAAGTGATCACTAGAGGCGCTTATCGTGTTCATACAAAAATCGGTCTGACTAAAATATTACTAACTAATTTCTGGTTCGTGCCGGAAATTAGTTCTTTAGCTAGCATCGTTGCTTTGAAACGTTTTTGTAGGTATATTTGGTTGTATCAGTTTAGTAAAACCGGATCGATCTGTCCTGAATCAGGGACAGGCTTCTAGATGATTGATAGTTAAGCTTGTTATACTACAGATGGTGTGTAGTCCAGTCTAGAGGAGAAAGGAATAAGTTATGTCCAGACAGAAAGAAATCAAGTAGGGCAGGAGCGTCGGTTGTGGGCACTTTCATAACATTTTAATTTTCAATTATAAGGTTTGTATATAAAAAATGATTAAATCGTCGATTTTGAAACAATATAGAATAGAGTATTTATCTATCGCGATTATTGCCGTTTTTTATAGATGTATGGAACCTTTCGTGCGCGAGTCCAGCTCGCACTTGGCCGGTTTTTATTCTTATTCCAAGGTATATAAAGAAGTTTAGATGACATTATAGAAATGTCACCAGCAGACATTTTGAATAAGGGTGTTCTAGATAGGTTTATTGTTGGACAATCGTCAACAAAATGTTTAAAACTATAGGACACTAACTGCTCGCCCCGGCTTCGCACGGGTGGTACCTGGATAAAAAGTAGCCTATGTGTTATTCTAATGTACAACCGGTTCGGTAGTAGCTCTGTCTTCTGCGCTGTAAGTTGTGGATTCAATCTCCACCCAGGGCAAACATTTGTGTGATGAACATAGATGTTTGTTCTGTGTCTGGGTGTTACTATGTATATTATGTTTGTATGTATTTACAAAAAAAAAGTAAATAAAAAAGTAATACTAACTGGTTTCCTCAAGATTCCTTCACCGTTGTGAGCACGTGTTTTTGATGCGCATATAATTTTTCGAACAGAAAAATCCATTGATGCACGCCGGTATTCGAACCCACGACCTTCAGATTGAAAGTCGAGGCACCTCCCATTCGGCCAACACGATCGGTTTTCTTTTTAGTATATATAATTATATCAAACTCTACCTAATTGTTCTCACTTCATGTAGATGTAAAATAGTTTTATTTGAACCCAACCCAATATCAATTTCCTTCCCCCATTCAGCGCTAAACCTTCACATTCAAATTAAAGGAACCCACGTCACAGAATCAACTATAGTTACGACTGACATTTCACTTTGACAGCACGTAGTTTTTTTAGTAGTTTAGGCTGTGCGTTGATAGATCAGTCAACAGTCAGCAGTCAACAGTCACGCCAGTCACGTCAGTCACGTCAGTCACGTCAGTCACGTCAGTCACGTCAGTCACGTCAGTCACGTCAGTCACGTCAGTCACGTCAATCACGTCTGTCACGTCAGTCACGTCAGTCACAGCAGTCACATCAGTCAGTCAGCCAGATTGCCGCTGTAGTTACCCGTAAATATTTATTATTTATTAATATCGTGTTTGATTTGAAATCTTAATAACATGAATAATATGAATGCTAAATTTTGTGAGGATGTTTGTGCGTCAATCACGCCCAAACGACCGATTTAGATGAAACTTAGAATATAGGTTTAATAATCATTTATTCCCAAAAATAAAATATATATCACTTACATGAGAATCAGTTGCATAGAAAAATATTAAGTATAGGTCGTTCAAATTATGGTTGGTAGGTACTCAATTAACGCATATTTATATTCTTGATAGGTAAATAGATAATCCATTAGTAATCATTTTTTCTAATGTATCGAGCAAGTCTTGTTTTATTTGCGTTGAATATACATATATAGTCTATGCCCTGGAATAGCAGATAAACTACTTTTTATCCAGTAGGCAGAACTAGGTAGCATTTTATAAAATAGCGATTTTCGTTAGAAGCTATGTGTGTTTTTGCATTTAATAAATACATTGTAGGTAAAAATTTTCAAATAAAAAAGTCCATTATTTACATTATACTCGTATCCAAACTCAGCAGAAATTCAAAGCACCCACAGATAATTGTACTTTTTTATTACGTCTTTTTAGGGTTCCGTAAAAGGTAAAAACGGGACCCTATTACTAAGACTTTGCTGTCCGTCTGTCTGGCTCACAAGGCTGTATCACATGAACCATGATAGCTAGACAGTTGACATTTTCACAGATAATGTATTTCTGTTGCCGCTATAACAACAAATACTGAAAACAGAATAAAATAAATATATAAGTGTCCTATACAACAGACGTGATTTTTTTGCTGTTATTTTTAGATAATGGTTTGGAACCCTTATTGCGCGAGTTCGACTAGTACTTGACCGGTTTTTTATCTTTTTTGCACGGCTCTTTACCAACGTGAGACCTATAAAACGTAATAATCAAACTCTGTAATATCCTTTTCATGTTTTAAAATGTAGCATAACATATTTTAGTCGGAGACTTAAATTTACATATATTTTCAACCGACATACATAAAAAGCCGTGTTGAGGCGAGTGGAAGGTACCTCGACTTTCAATCTGAAGGTCGTGGGTTTGAATTTCGGCGTGCATCAATGGAATTTTCTGTTCGATACAATTTATATGCGCATCAAAACACGTGCTTAAAACGGTGAATGAAAACATTGTGAGAAAACCAGTTAGTATTCTTGTAAACGGCGATGGGCTTGCAACCTGTTACGTAAGGAATGCTAACTACTGCAAAATTTGGACATGTGCCAAATATAATATTTGGACGTGCCTCTGACTACCTCCACTAGACATATTCAAAGGATCTAAGCGCCTGGAGATGATGGAGGATGTCTATCGTACTTGGGGTTTACAGTAGTGATAAAAAAAACTGTCGGGTTATTAGATAAGTTTTTATAATAATTTGTTTTATCTTGTTTTGTGAACATTACATACAGCTCTGTCTAGCTTCAAACTAAGTAAAGCTTGAACTATGGGTTCTCATAAATCCCACATCTCGCATTTTTTTTTAATTTTGCTAAAAACAATGAACAAATAATTGTTATGCCTCTCTTTTTTGTAGAGCACCATTTTAAAAAACAATACCCTTCTCCCTTCTGGCGCATTCAAGTAAAAAGCTTACTTTATCTGAATGCCGTTGAGAATGACATAGCCCCGAACCCTTTCAAACGAACATTTCGCAACATGTGTTGAACACGATTCATTTGTGTGTATGTTTAACTGTACGAAGTATTTCCAGTGCGTTACTCACGCTTGGCTAAAAGGGGGAGCGAAGAAAGGTTTACATAGGCTATAAGTATAGGAAGTATAACCGTAAATCGTTATAAATTCGTGCAAGTGTATAATACGCAGGTAATAATTGAAGAACCTTCATTCTTCGCCAAATGTAATGTTTGGACGTGTCTCTGACTCTCCTTGACATATTCAAGTTAAATTAATAAGGCATTTATTTCAATAAAATCACAAGGATCACTTTAAAACGTTCAGGAGCTAGGTGAAGCTACGTCTGTTCGCGACCAAGCCTTGAAGAATCAGGCAACAAACACGGCTTAGGGCCTATAATTTTTTTCAATGATCCTTTCTAATGCTATGTAGAGCTCCAGTGTGGTGCCGTAAGAACAAGGTGAAAGCTCAAACAAGAATAATAATTAAAAGTACTAACCAAGTACGTACAACAACAAAATAACTTGGAAGCATAATTATCTGAGTGATGAAGATCAGGCTGCGTAATACAATCTCTAAAGTAAAGATGTGTCCAAACACAGCGAGCAAAGTGCGCGGCAACTACGTGAGTGAAGCACAAAAATCGGAACATTCTCACAAACTTTCGCATTTCTATACATATAATAAAACTGTAGAAGAGTTCAATTCTGTACATTGAATAAAAACTAAAAAAAATACTCCTAGGGGTCTTCATACAAGTAACACAAGCCAAAAAAAAACATTTTGAAATTTTTGTCTGTCTGTCTGTCTGTCTGTTGACTGGCTTTCACGCAAAAACTACTATTCGGATTTTGATGAAACTTTTTTTGTTTTATAGCTATTAGTCCTCGGCAACATATAGGCTATAATTTATTTACTTGCAACCTGTCACGTACAGAATGCTAACTACTGCAAAATGTGGACATGTGCTAAATGTATTTGTTTTATATCAGGTATCGTTAGATAGGTCTTTAAAAAGTAAGGGCAGTTTGTTAAATATCAAGCTTAAAGTGCCAATTTTGTTAGAGTTCCTAAAAGCAAAACTATTGGGTTTAGGGGCGTGAAAAAATTCACGGTAGTAGTACATATACTGAAGTTAAAAGCGAAACTATCACAGCTAAGTAGGCGTTACAAGTTTACGAGTAATAAACGTAATAATCGACCAACTTATAAAATGTACTTGAAGAAGAAATAATATTTTTTTTTAGTACAAATAATAATTTAGTACTACTTATTGTGACGATTTTAGCAGTGTAAGCCACAAAACCCTACAATGCGCGTGACCCAACACGCACTGTGCCAGTTTTTGATGACTCCGCTATAAGCATGTTTAAAGGATCTAAACGCCTGGAGATCTGAGAGGATGTCTACCGTACTTGGGGATTACAGTCGTGATCCTATTTAATTTTACAACGTCACTGCTAATTAATACTGTAAATTATTCATGAAATCTTCAGCTCGGCTTGTTCTACTTGTAACTGTAAAGGCTTAGTTTCACTACAAATAGCGGCCGTTAGGTGACGGACGTGATGACGTCCAGGATTATGCGATGTTCATGATGAAGAGCATCTGAATTGATTCAAAACGTCAACAATACAAGAAAAAACGTTGTAATTAGCCGTAACCGCCGTATTTCTATTAAAAATTATGTTATTGTTTTTTTTAGAGTTCTGTACCCAAAGAGTAAAAACGAGACTATTAATAAGACATCGCTGTCCGTCTGTCACAAGGCTGTATCTCATGAACTGCGACAACTAGACAGTTAAAATTTTCACATCTGATGGAGCTCCTTAAACAACAAACGTGATTTTATAGATATTAATACGGAACCCTTCGTGCGCGAATACCACTCGCACTTGGCCGGTTTTTTTATCGAGCCCTCACTTTGACTAGCCTCACGGTCGACGCTGTAGGTTGTGGGTTCGATTCCCATCCAGGACAAACATTTGCATGATGAACATAGATTCTGTTCTGTGTAATTTAAATGCGTAATGCATTTACCAAATAAAGGAGAGTAAGTTCTATCAGATATCTGGTGCCCATAGTACAAAATTTGCTTAGTTTGGAGCTAGATGGCGCTGTGAAAAGCGTTCACCAATATTTATTATTCATTTACTTTAAACTATGTGATGTCTATCACGTTAGTTTATTATATTCGCGATCCTATTTCTTTTTTCGTTTCATTATTTTGAAGTACTTCGTTTCGTGTTTTATCTAGGACAGAGATCTCCAAACTTTTTGTCTCGTGGACCATTTGCCTTGTATTTAGATTTTGATAGACCCCTTAATCTAATATTAATTTTGGTAACAGTATTATTGGTCTGTTTGTTACACGTAAAACTAACTAACAAATCTCCAAGATCTTTTACCCAGATAAACTTAAAGGTCTATTTAGCTAAAAAGTTAACGCAAAACTGAAAATTACCACGATTTTTTTACAAAATAAAAACTTCACGATAAAATAATTCTAGTAGCTGTTGTTTAAATTCGCAACCAGGATAAGATTCACTATCATTAAATAATTAATTCTCACGACATCACATACATTTCACACAGCGCTATCTAGCCCCAAACTAAGCAAAGCTTGGACTGTGAGAACCAGATTACTGATAGAATACTTGTACATTATATATACCCAGAGACAGAACAAACATCAATGTTCATCACACAAATGTTTGGCATTGATCTCTATTTAAATTTTTGACTCCTAAATTAAATGTCATTATCGACCCCCGAAGGTCGATACAGACCACTTTGGGAACCACTGATCTAGGACAAGTGCAAAAGCCTTTGTAACGCTATACCATATGCGAGGCTTTCTATCAATTTCCTGTACGAAACCTACTCCAATTTGCTTAGTTGATCGAGTCAACGTAGATAGTGTTTTTCCTTTTAAGCTTTGAGAGTAGAGTAACCTCATTTGAAACAACTATTCAAAATAGAAAATAGGAATATTTCCGTGAAAGAAAAATAAATGTAAATAAATATTGGTGGACTTTAAGAGTAGTAATAGAAGAGTTTTAGTATACTTTTTTTTATATAAATACTTATTATACATATTAACACCCAGACACAGAACAAACATCTATGTTCATCACACAAATTTGTATTTTGGGTGGAAATCGAACCCTTAAGTATCAAAAATTCGCCTATCCCACTCAAGTGGGGTCGGCTAACTTTTACCTGGGGATCCGATTTCGATAATTATTCTATTGTGTAGAAAGTTGTTTCAAATTGGTCCCATTTAAAATTATATGTAGGACTAATAGTTCGTTCATAAAACTTATAAAACATACATACTTACATAAAACAAAAATCGTCCCTTATTTTTTGGATTGGTCGGAACATTTTCCTTAGTTTATTAAACACTAGCTGACCCGTGCCCGCTTCGCTGTGCGTAAGCCATTTCTAATACCATCGTTGACTTTTTTGTAGACGTTTTTAAGGTGTACAATACTGTAGTACATTATTTTGATATTATCTCGTGGGGTTCAGCCAGCATTTGCAATGTAAGCGCAAAAAAATGTGTTTATTTACGACATCACATTAGAAACCTCTAAAATTATCAGTGTTTCTCTACTGTATTATGCATGTATTTTATGGCTATTTTTTTATACCTTGGGTTACAATATCGAAGTTTTAATAGGGATCCCTAATAGTCAGACATATGTTATCGTGGATTTTTATGTAGATATTGATGTCCTCTATAAAACTGTAGTACATCACTTTGCTCTATTGTCAGTAAGTTCTGCAGCAAACGCAATAATAAGGATTTTTTTTGGATTCTTTTTCACACGTTAGGTTACATTATTGAAGTTTTCATACGAATCCCTAACGTTTTTGAAAATAATTTATAGCCTATGTTCATCTGGGATAAAGTAGGACTCTAATGGTAAAAGAATTATTGAAATCGGTTCAGTAGTTTCCGAGCCTATTCGATGCAAACAAACAAACAAACAAACAAACAATTATTAGTATAGATTATTATTTATATATGGGCCTTCATAAAATTTCAAAATTTTACTACGTTTTTTGATCCGTCTTTGCAATTATCTGAACATTCAGTTTTAGTTTGCAGTTTACCTACCATGCAACCGAAGCCACGGGCTTAAGCTAGTTATACAAGAAGAGTAATTTGGATCCCACAAACTATGAACCAATCAATATCCAGTATGTTCTATCGAATACATTCAGTTGGGTCGTATTCAAAAGCTACGTGGACATACCCTTTCAGAGTAATTAGGGTTGTCACTAGTCATTAACAACCCTTGTGGTAAAAATAAGCCTATATGCTATTCCAGGGTATAGGCTATGTATATTCCAAGTTCCATCTAAATCCATTGGGTCGTGATTGAGCCCCAAACATCCACACAAACTTTCACATTTATAATAACAAAAAATAAATAGGATCACGACTGTAATCCCCAAGTACGGTAGACATCCTCTCAGATCTCCAGGCGCTTAGATTCTTTGAATATGTCTAGTGGGTGTAGTCAGAGACACGGTCAAATATTATATTTGGTACATGCCCGCATTTTGCAATTGTCAGAATACCGCTTATAAGAATACTAACTGGTTTCCTCACGATGTTTTCCTTGGAGATCTGAGATGTCTACCGTGATTGGTGATTACAGTCGTGATCCTATTTATTTTATTTTTGACAAGTGTGATGGTGGTTCAACCCTACAACCTTACTAGGTTTCTATCGCATAGTTCGGAACCCTATTAAGGCAATCATGGGTCTCCGCCAACTCCATTACCAGCTGATTGGAATTACAACGCTGATATAGGCTTTCTTACGGCCGTACTCTGAGGTGTCAACTGTACAGCATGTAACAAAAATCCTCCTGTTAGAATCAATATTCGAAATTAGTAGAAACCCTCACGACTTTATCCAAGAGAAGAAGAAGTTGTTGCAGAAGTTTTTATATGGTGAGAAATAAATTAATTTTCCACGGGAACGGAATAAACGCGGATGAAACCGCTAGTCTAATCTACGTATACTAATATTAATAATAATAATAATCGTTAATTTCGGAAATAGTTATAAGGTACAATATTAATAGAAAGAACGATGTTAACTATAGTAAGTATTAGAACTGTGTCGCAGTTACCAACGCCCACCTCCTGGACAAGTGACATTTTAAACATTCTTACACCATTAGATTGCTACATTATCTCTGAGTAACATAAACATAGCTATAGCAGAAAAAAAAGGATCCTTACTAAAACTAAAATAGTGTAACCCAAGGTCTAAAAAACTTAGCCATAAAATCATTATTACACCCGGGGCAGACTGCTAGTCTATATTTCTATACTAATATTTTAAAGAGGAAAGATTTGTATTTTTATTTGTGTATGTTTGTAACGAATTGGCTCAAAAACTACTGGACCGATTTCAAAAATTCTTTCACCATTTGAATGCTGAATTATCACAGAAAAAAAATAAGGATCCTTATTAAAACCAAAATAGTGTAACCCATGGTGTAAAAAAAATTCTATAAAATAATTAGTACTCCGTGCGACACCGGGGCGGACTGCTTGTAATTTATAAAATGGACAACTCTGGTTGCGGTAGTTTCGTAGGTGCATATTTGATTTAATTTATAGGAAGATAGAAATAGAGGATGAAGTTTTGAGTGAATTTTAACATTTACGAGCGAATCCACTCTGCTCTGTGCAGTAGTATTTTCTGATGCAGAAATAAGTACGTACAAAAAACAAAAGAAAATCGAAGAAAATGTTTCAAATAATCGAAAAGTCAAGGGACGATATTGGTTTTTTTACCGACGAAAAACGAAGAAAGTTTTCAAGTCGACGCGTTCAATATTATATATTTTTTATTTTTTAATTATTATAATTTAAGGCTATTCTCTACACAAATAATATAAATAAATAGGATCACGACTGTAATCCCCAAGTACGGTAGACATTCTCTCAGATCTCCAGACGCTTAGATCCTTTGAAGATGTCTAGTGGGGGTAGTCAAAGGCACGTTCAAACATTATATTTGGCACATGCCCACATTTTGCAGTAGTTAGCATTACATACGTAACAGGTTGAAAGCCCATCGCCGCTTATAAGAATACAAACTAGTTTCGTATCACTACGAAACTAGTTTGTATTCTTATTCCTTTTTGTTCTTAGATATACAATATGTCTAACGAGGATAGTCAGAGGAACATCCAAACATTATATTTGACACTTGCCAAATTTTGAATTTGGCATTCTATACGTGACAGGTTGCAATCCTGTTGCAGGTCGCAATACTAACTAGTTTCCTCACAATGTTTTTCAATTTATATAAACAAATGAATTTAATTTAGGGATATAAGAAACCATTTCGAAGTAAGAAAATTGGTTGATAAAAAAGTAATTTAGAAGAAACCACGAATCAAGAGGTTAGTTAGGCTTTTACAAAGAACAATAGCTGGATAACCAATTCACATAAATCTATTTGCACAAACAAACGGATAGAAACGAGAGATCTATAAATAATGGTTGTTATTGAAAAGCTTCTCCAATTACTTCTGAAACTTCCGTCGACTCTGTGGTTCTAGGGTTCTGCAGGCAAACAAAGGAACTATCATGTTCATGATGGCAGACTAGGGTCACATCACGACTGTAATCCCCAAGTACGGTAAACATCATCTCAGATCTCCAGGCGCTTAGATCCTTTGACGGTGACTAGAGGGGGTTGTTATCATTCCATATGTGACAGGTTGCAAGCCCATCGCTGCTTGTATACTAACTGGTTTCCTCACGTCGTTTTCCTTCACCGTTTTAAGCACGTGTTTCGATGCGCATATAATGTCCTAAAAAAACATGATTATTAACAAATTGGTACATATAATACTGATCTGTCAATCATATATTTATTGACCTAGTTGATACCTAGTTAATTTATCGCAGAATATAATTGCTTAATATTTTTTTTTTAAATAGAACAAAAATCCTTAACTTCTGACTAACTTTCTTGCATTTTTCTGAAAATTTGTCTAAGACTTGAAAAGTGTTTTGAAATGAACTGATTCAATTTTTTCTTCATTTTTCTCTTTGTTTTTCGTTTTATATAGTTCAATTGTTGTTATACCGATTCAGTGCTGTAGTTGATAAGCGAGAAATACATTTATTTTTACAGACGCTACAAAAAACGCTTTAGTTTAAAAACGAAATAACTGCGGAACCACATCTTTGACACGTTAAACACACTTGTACAGTTTCCGTCTCGCTCGATTTGTTAAAGATATTTTCGAAGTTATTTCTTATAATTTTTTGATTGTATTCTTCGTTTTAATCAACTGGGGGGTACTGGCACACTGGGGCCGTACCACAAGCTCCAAAGTAAATATATTTTTTTAAATATATTTTTATAATCAACCTTTTATAAGTTGTAGGGCTCTAGTACTCGTAAAGACAAATCCAACGAGCCCAAAAACAACGTGGTTATGTTGTGTAGTTAGGGTGTTTCTATAGCTACATTTGAACTCCATCATCAGACCAGCTCGTTATTACCATAATTTTATATTGTCATTGGAGATTGATAGGTATGCAAAGTTTTATCTCAATCAGACTATTTACTAAGGAGTAAATAGTTCATACTCACATATTACTCACGGTGCAAAAGTGACAATGCAATAGGAACTCGTACATTGTTGTCACTTTCAAACTGCGAGTTATATTGATTTTTATATTACTTTAGGACCTTATGGTATGGCCCTGGTTAAGATTAAAGATAGATTGCCCGCAGTGAGATATTATCTAGTAAAAAGTATATTTTTCAATAAAATTACAAGGATTACTTTGAAACGTCTTAGAGTTAAGATGTGACCAGACATAGTGCGGCATTCACTAGACACGAGTTTGCCGAGAGACTACTTTAAACATAAAGGTAAATGTACACGCGGCCGTCGAAGCCGAAAACATCGTGATGAAACCAGTTAGTATTCCTATAAGCGGCGATGAGCTTGCAACTTGTCACGTATGGAATGCTAACTACTGCAAAATGTGGGCATGTGCCAAATATAATGTTTGGACATGCCTCTACCCCCACTAGACATCTTCAAAGGATCTAAGCGTCTGAAGATCTGTGAGGATGTTTACCGTGGGGGATTACAGTCGTGTTAATATTTTTTTATTTTTAAAAACTAAAAAGAAAACCGACGAGAATGTTTCGACCTATTAAAACTCAAGAAACGATAAGTTTTTAAGTTTTATGAAGGAAATATGGATCTAATTACTACATAATTACTATTTAAAATTGACCAACTCTAAACTATTTTCTACACAATATAAATAATCATCGAAATCGGATCACCAGGTAAAAAGATATGCGACATAAAAAGAAATGCCTCGAAAAAACCTGGAAAAACTCACGGTAGGTAGGTACACTAGAGATGACTGGTACAACAACGGCGCAGACACAATATTTCTATTTAAAAATGACGAAATCGCTATTTCGTATTCACCAGGTTCCTCCTTCAAAACTAAATCGTTTTTTTTTTTTTTTTCAAAAATAATAATAAGGAAGATGGCGCTATGCTTTTATGTCTTTATTTAATCTATATCTATATACATTTAATAAAACTGTAGAAGAGTTCAATTCTGTACATTGAATGAAAACTAAAAAAAATACTCCTAGGAGTCTTCATACAACTAACACAAGCCAAAAAAAAACATTTTGAAATTTTTGTCTGTCTGTCTGTCTGTCTGTTGTCTGGCTTTCACGCAAAAACTACTGGACGGATTTTGATGAAACTTTTTTTGTTATGTAGCTATTAGTCCTCGGCAACATATTGGTTATCATTTATTTTGAGAACTGGAATACCAGATGTAAAAATATTTGTCGCTCAGCGAAGCGGGCACGGGTCAGCTAGTTGATTATAAATGTCAAATTTGTTTACTGGACGTCTAAATTGGGCGGTTAAAACTGACCAAATTTTTGTGGTTTAAAACGGTAAAACGGTTCCTCATCCTTATAATAACTAATATATGGAGAAAAATAAGACAGAGGGGCATGCAGTGGGTTTCATAGATTGTATGGTAGAAAAATATTTGCTGTAGTATCATCATCCAGGAAGAAAACAGCTGAATACGTTTGTATATATAAACTAGCGACCCGCCCCGGCTTTGCACGGGTAGCATGTTATTATACATATAAACCTTCCTCCTGAATCACTCTATCTATTAAAAAAAACCGCATCAAAATCCGTTGTGTAGTTTTAAAGATATAAGCAAACATACATACAGACATACAGACGCGGGAAGCGGAAAGCGACTTTGCTTTATACTATGTAGTGATACGCCTGCCCAGGAATGCTCTTAAAGTGTGCCTCGTCAAGCTCTTTGTGCTACAGCAACTTATAAAACTTTAATTCTCTTTATATGAGTTCAAGCAAGTTCAACTTAATAATTCAACTTTACGACAATTAGCTGCCTCGACATCGCACTGAATAAAATATGAAATTATGAGTTTCTTGTTATGCAAATGAGTTTATATGATTTTGTGAAGCGCTCGTGACGTGGCGTCTAATTAGGCAACCTTCGGCACAGTTGTTGAACGAATGGGTGACCGTATATGGCATTTACTAGATAATTGAACATTTGAGTGGAAAAAAACTTAATAAAATTTACGGAGAGTATATCATCCCAACCAAAAATAATGTTCCCAATTGGTTAACAAGTGACGAAGTTTTGAGGTTGTATAAAAAAACCAATCAAGTGCGTGTCGGGCCACGCGCAAAGTAGGGTTTCGTAGTTTACACATCTAACAATTTTCAATAGTATTTGTACTACATTCTTATAATTATTATTTCTCCGAGTCCTTATAATGAACTACGAATTTTTTCATGCCTCTAAAGCCAATAGACACACTTTATTACTCCATCAAAAATTTGAATTTTAAAGCATAAATAGTTTCCTTAATCGAAAAGTTGTTTTTACAAACCCGCAATATTTTTTAAAGATCTATCCATCTACACCCCACACAATAGAGTAAGCGAGAAAAACCGGCCAAGTGCGAGTCGGACTCGCGCACGAAGGGTTCTGTACTATTATCAAAACGGCAAAAAAATCACGTTTGTTGTACGGGAGACTCACTTAAATATTTGTTTTATGCTGTTTTTAGAGAAATACATCATCTGTGAAAATTTCAACTGTCTAGCTATCACGGTTCACGAGATGCAGCCTGGTAACAGACAGACGGACAGCGGTGTCTTAGTAGTCCCGTTTTTTACCCCTTAGGTACGGAACCCTAGAAACATAAAAAATAATTCATAATATCTCGTAACCTACCCTATTTACCTAACTACGTAGTTAGCATTCCACACGTGACAGGTTGCAAGCCCGTCGCCGCTTTCAAGAATACTAACAGGTTTCCTCACGATGTTTTCCTTCACTGTTATAAACACGTGTACCGCGCATTTAGGTACATATTTCGAACAGAAATAGGTATCCATTGATGCACGGCCAGGATTCTAACTCGAAATTAATTTGAAATTAATAATATCTACCTAGGTACCTATTTACCTAACTACATGAATTCAATAATTCAATTTCAAACTTTTTATTTGATCATGTGAAGTACCACCTATTTACCGACTTACTTTACTGATAGTGGTAAAATAGCGCCACCTGCCAGCGGAATTGCAAACCTCTTTCATCTTACCTCTCAAACCCCGAGCGGTCGCAAGAGACCGCGAAGAGTACCTATAATAACGTAGTAACATAAAATGAAACTAGATGGCGCTAGAATGCGAAAATCAAGTTTGTTGTATGGGAGCCCCCCTTAAATATTTATTTTAATCTGTTTTTAGTATTTGTTGTTAGAGCAGCAATAGAAATACATAATCTGTGAAAAATTCAACTGTCTAGCTATCACGGTTCATGAGATACAGCCCTGTGACAGACAGACGGACGGACAGACAGACAGACAGACGGACAGCAAAGTCTTAGTTTAGGGTCCCGTTTATACCCTTTGGGTACGGAACCCAAAGAAAAAAATAATTTGACATACGACTTTTTGTACTAACAGCAACGATATACTACCTGTAGAACCATTTGGTGACCTAATTTACCTATTGTTATTCAACTATTCCTTTCCTCTCAAACTTTACAACAAAGGCGTAAGTTTCGAATTCCATTACAACTTGTTGGATTGTAAGGGTTCTTGGACAAAGAACCTTAACTACTGGACCCTGTACCTAGAAATACAACTGTTTGTTTCAATATAACTAGCGAATTATTTCATCGGCAACTTCGCACGTGGTTCCTGGATAAAATAATATGTGTAAATATGTATATTCCAAGTTTCATCGAAATCCATTTAGCCGTGATTGCACCACAAACATCCAGACATCCTCGCAAACTTTAATATTATTAATAAGTTTACTGTTAAAAAATATTTTTTCAAGACAAGCTTTTGTATCATCTTCCTTCGAGCTATCGTCTGTCTATATAGATAACTAGCTGACCCGTGCCCGCTTCGCTGTGCGTAAGACATTTCTAATACCATCGTGGACTTTTTTGTAGACGTTTTTAAGGTGTACAATACATTATTTTGGTATATCTCGTGGGGTTCAGCCAGCATTTGCAATGTAAGCGCAAAAAAATGTGTTTATTTACGACATTACATTAGAAACCTCTAAAATTATCAGTGTTTCTCTACTATATTATGCATGTGTTATACATATAAACCTTCCTCCTGAATCACTCTATCTATTAAAAAAAACCGCATCAAAATCCGTTGTGTAGTTTTAAAGATATAAGCAAACATACATACATACATACATACGCGGGAAGCGGAAAGCGACTTTGCTTTATACTATGTAGTGATATTATATTGTCTTTGGAACTTGACTGATATGCAAAGTTAAAGGAGTTCCGTTGTAAGTGTCCGTTAAACAGCTCCTGACTACATCATCAGATCAGCTAGTTGTCACCATATTATTGAATTGTCACCAACACTAAAGATGGTTAGCAAATTTTAAACGTTACAAACAATGCATGTTATATAAAAGCTTGTGAAAATTATATGAAATTGCTTACCTCTTTCGTCTGATATGCTAATCTTTTGACATCTGTCTAAATTTCTCACCCTCGTATTCAAGAACGACACTATGAGAACACGCACCCACAGTGGACGAAATCTTTTTTCATAAAAATCACTTTATTATGTTGTGCGACACTGCATAGTGTGACTAGAGGCACATTGTCGTGTGCCTCTAGCCAAAGTTGAAAAGTGCCGCTAAACACATAAAGTGATTTTTATGAAAAAAGATTTCGTCCACTGTGGGTGCGTGTTCTCATAGTGTCGTTCTTGAATACGAGGGTAAGTGTTAAAGAACATTAAAAAGTATTTACTCTTCGACAGCACGGATAGACAAATTGACAAAAAAAATATCGAAAGCAATATGCGCGACGTTGTTCGCGTTCTGATTTAAACTCTAATTTAACTACGTTAAGTCATAAATTAGAAAAACACGAATTTAAGTGCTAATTTGGAATCTAAGAGCGTCTTAAACGTGTTAAATCAAAGTCGAAATTAGATTGCGCTCTGATTTATTCTTGTTTAACTGACTTTAAAAAATGTAGGGTCGGTAAAAATGTAGTCGGTGGTGTAGGGGTGATGATAATGGTAGGACTTATCAATTTGGTAGAGTCTGATGTTTAGAATTTATAACGAATTAAAAGTTTTTTTTTGTCATTATATCCTATTTTTCTCAATATTAGCTTTGATTTTATAGTATAGATAATAATTACCCAAATTAATCTCTGAAGCCCGATTAGTAATGTTTTTCTAGATTGATTTATCATTTGAAAATGGCGCATAAAATCAACTGTTTTCGCTTTACACATTCTACCTACCATTAAAGACAAGTTTTTTTTAATGTTTTATAGTTTTAAGGATAATGACTTTTATTCACATTTTTTATCTTATCCAAGTAGACAATTAATTGTTAAATAAGACGAGTAATCAATATTTTGATGAATGCAGAATCGTTTTTTTTTTAATAACCGCAAAACATAATTTTGTTTTTTATGACAAAGATAACTGAATATAATCTAGATAAATTAAAGACAGAAACACGATTGGTAAAACTTTTCTCGATATATTTATTTTCCAAATTTGGCTCTTCAAAAACAATAGTATAAATTAAAGACAGTTTTTTTTATGTTTGTTTTTTTGTTATGTTTTTTTGTATGTTTGTTCAAGATAATGCAGTTTTATCACTTTTTCCGTCTTATCCGGGTAGACTAAGCCCATTCAAAAAACCAAACAATTCACATATCACCTTTAACAAAATACATTTTCAATGGTATACAACTAACACTGATAGCGGTGTCCAGTGTTATATAACTTGGTGAAAGGCTAAATTCTATAAGTTGGCTTATATAAGCAGGTAAACATAGCCTGAGGCAAATTGACCTAAGCAACCCAGAAATTGCCTAACACAATCCTAATTGTTTACCAAGCTATGGCCAAAGTAAGAAATTAATTATTAAGGTCAAAGACCCGGTTGTGGTGCCCCGGTTTTGTTAATTTTCAATTTTAGCAGTCAATAACTAAGAATAGCAAACAAACTTGTTTAAAATCTATAGTTCAAACAATTATTTGTCAATTGTCCGTTTTGATTAGTGACAGTTGGGACGCGTGAATGATTTCCCGTTTTGTTTACTTAAATATAAATAATTAATAAATAAATATCGCCTGTTACAAAACGTTTGCTTAACCTAAGATAGATAAATACTATTATTTTTCAAACTATCGTGATTATACATAACATAACTATAGAATTACGTAGATAAATACTCTATTCGATGTCGTTTAAAAATCGTCGTTTCAATAATTTTTTTCAACATAAACCGTTTATTTGAAAATTAAATGTTGTTAAAATGGCCAGAACCAGCGCTCTTACCCTAATTTAATTTTAAGTTTCTAAAGTAATGCGTAGGTGTAGGTAACTAATTTTGTATTGGGTCTGAGGAGTTTCTGATTGAATACCACAAGAAGTTATGAAAGACCTCCTTTGAGATCTCAAGGCACTTAGATCTTTGACGATGTCTAAAAGGGTAGACAGAGGTATGTCTAAATATTACATTTAGCACGTGCCCACATTTAGCATTTAGCATTCCACACGTGACAACCCTGTCACGCCTAGTTGGTCCCATTTAGATTGTATTTTTGTCATTTTAATATACCTTGCTTCAAACAATCGTCATTTATACTTATAAGAAATCAATTGTTTTTTTTTAATAAAAGTAATAAAAGTAATGTAAAGATAAAATTATTCTTAAAATCGGTTCAGTAAATAGTTTTTGAGTTTATACATCACAAACAAAAACTCAAAATTTTCCTCATTATAATATTTGTGTGTGCATTAAGGCTCGATGATACTGGGCTAGTTTACGAGCTGCTAGGCGGCGAATTTAAAAGCCAGCGAGTGAGCGAGTAAGCGAGTGTCGATGACACGAAAAAACTTTCCACTCGCTCAGTAGCGAACTAGCTAGCGAGTTGGAATCACGTGTTGTTGCCAAAACGCGTCGAGCCTTAAAAAAGCTCAATGACAAGAAGCGAATTCACAAGCTGGCTTGTAGCTTGTTAACTAGCCCAGTGTCATTGATGCTTTAGTGTAGATACATAACTATACATTGATGCGACAGGGTGAGTGACCGAAAGAATGTCATTGACATGACGATACAACCTTCTACAGCAATAAGTAACTACTTATTTTCTCATACCTATTTTCTTCTGTTCGTGACAACATTTCAATCGTTCTCCTGTGACGGTTTTTAAGGAAGCGGTGGCCGTGAATTGACGTCGATAATATATTTTCTATTTCAATTTATGTATTCTCAAAAAATAATAAACAATCACTTACATGAAAATTTCGTTACAACTGTTTTTAAAATATAAGTTAAATGTAAAAAGTACTTTTTATATGTGACATGTTTATATTACTCGTAAATTAAAAATTAGTTTTCATAATCACTACATAGTATAAAGCAAAGTCGCTTTCCGCTTCCCGCGTCTGTATGTAATATGTATGTATGTATGTATGTATGTTTGCTTATATCTTTAAAACTACACAACGGATTTTGATGCGGTTTTTTTTAATAGATAGAATGATTCAAGAGGAAGGTTTATATGTATAATACATGCATAATATAGTAGAGAAACACTGATAATTTTAGAGGTTTCTAATGTGATGTCGTAATTAAACACATTTTTTTTTTCTACAATAAAGTCCGCGATGGTATTAGAAATGTCTTACGCACAGCGAAGCGGGCACGGGTCAGCTAGTATACAATAAAATGTGAAAATTTTGATTTGAATGTGGTAAATGAGTTGATATTTTCATTAATGAGGGTAGCTTATCTTAATAATATTATAAATGCGAAAGTTTGTGATAAGGCTGCTATGTTTGTTCCCTAATCAAAAATAAACGTCAAAACGGATTAAGATGAAATTTGCTGCAGTATGTAGATAAAAAATCAGGATAAATAAAAGGGGAACTTATAATCCGAAAAACAACCCCTAAATGATAAAAAACGCAAAAAGTATGATTTTGGTGTATTTTTGTTATGGTGAACCATAAAGTTATAAAAAACATATGCCAAATGTATTGGACGTACCTATACTGATGGGGTCGTTAGTCATCTTCAAGGTATATGATATTTCAGGACAGCTGAAAAAAGATGTTTATATTCCAAGTTTCATTCAAATCCGTTTGGTCGTTAAGGCGTGGTTGAGCCACAAACATAGTACAAACATCCTGAAAAACTTTCAGATTTATAATATTAGTAAGATGTATAGGAATGTTTGTGTAAACCGCTAAATTATGGTTTCCGCTATATAACAGCCGTTAAATAATAGCACATGTTTTAACCCTCCGATGGTAGTAAATTCCTACACGTTATTTCACAATAGGTGTCCAATGCCCATTTATTTGTTAGCTATGTATATAAAACTGTTGGCTGACTGACTGACTGAATTATCTAATATAATATTACTATACTATTTAAATATATTATACAACTATTTACTATAATCTTATATACTATACTATTTAAATATATTATACAACTATTTACTATAATCTTATATACTACTAGCTGTCCCGAGCCCGCTTCGCTGGGCGACAGACATTTCTAATTGTGATCAATTTGGATGGGTATGGCTCGAAGAAAGCAAAATTTTTGGCAATTTTTTACACCTTGCTTCAAACTATCGTCATTTTTATAAGGAATTTATTACTTTTTCAAAATAAAAAATAGCCTTTGTTACTCAGGGATAATGTAGCTTGGTAACGGTGAAAGAATTATTGAAATCTGTTCAGTTGTTTTTGAGTTTATCCATTACAAACATTAAAAAAAAAAAAAAACTTTTCTCTTTATAATATTATTAGTATAGATAGTATAGATAAAATTCTCGCACAGTGATTGTAACTAAACTCCTCTGAAATGGCTTGTTTTTTGTGATATTCAGTTTTTCTGAGAATAGGTCGTAGGGTATTTTTAATACCCCTAAGTGATGAGGGTACCGTAAAATTCGGAAGAAACTGAAAGTGCTTTTTCCTGTAGGATTATTAGAATTTGACAGAACAACGTCCGTCCGGACAGCTAGTATTTAATAAAATATTTAATATACTGCAAAAATTGGACATATGCCAAATGTAACGTGTTGAAGTTCCTCTGACAGCTCCTTTAGATATATTCAAGGTTCTGAGCGCCTTGAGATCTGAGAGGAAGTTTACCATACTTGGGGATTACAGTCGTGATCCTATTTCTATTACAGATGATACCTACGCTGAAAGTTAATTTTAGATTTTGGGAGTACCTATGTGAGGGCCTGAGAGGTCGGAAGTGTTTGAGGAGTCAAATAGTTTTGAAGGATCGAGGAGTCTTGGTGATTAATTAATAGTAATTAAGGTAATTTAGTATTGGCGCCCAACGTGGGGGCAAACTTTGCTGCAAGATGGCCCCACGTTGGGCGCCATTGAGAGTAACTTTACCATATTCCAAAAACACACACACAGAGTTAAATAGTCACACCATAATAAGAAGAAGTAAGAAACATAAAAAACACTACCTACAGAGTAGGTGCAAAATCCGTGTTTGTTGGCTGATTCTTCTAGGCTTGGTCGCGAGGAACAGGCGTAGCTTCACCTAGCTTTTAAGACGTTTCAAAGTGATTGAACACCTTGTTACTTTGATTATAGAAATAGAATAGAATGTTAACTCACAGGTCAGTTGGTAGTAGCTCTGCCTTCTGCGCTGTAGGTTGTGGATTCGATCCCCACCCGGGATAAACATTTGTGTGATGAACATAGATGTTTGTTCTGTGACTGGATGCTATCCTAATAATATTATAAATGTGAAAGTTTGTGCGATTGTATGTATGTTTGTGCCACAATCAGGCCTAAACAACAAAACAGATTAAGTTGAAATTTGCAGTAGATGTAGATATAATGCCCGAATAAAACATAGACTACTTTAAAATATGAAAAACATCCCCAAAATGATAAAAAAACGCAAAAGGGATGATTTTGGTATAGATGGCGCTGATGTGCAACGAATCTGACATCACAGACTAAAAACATTCAGTCTTTTCTATTCGATTATTGCAATTTGACAGGACAACGTCTGTCACGGGTTTGGCTAGTGTATAATAAGTACCTATGTATTTACAACAAAAAAAAACGTATATATGTATGTATTCTATTAGTTATCTGGTTCCCATAGCACAAGTTTTGCTTAGTTTGGGGCTAGATGGCGCTGTGTGAAATGTTCACCAATATTTATTTATTTATTTTATAGAATGAGAACGAAGTCAGTGGCGGTTGCTAGCTCTTTAATACGAAGAGCCCACACCTACCGATCGATGGGCAAACTCGTAATGGTAAGGGAAAGTTTGTAGTAAGGTCGCTCCAAACTTTATGGCCGGTTGAGGTCAAACAACTTTACTTAGATAAACTCATAGATTCCTCATCAACTGTTCTATCTTCCTATTATATTATAAATGTGAAAGTTTGTGAGTTTGTATATATGTTTGTTCCTCAATCAGGCCTAAACTACAAAACGGATTAAGTTGAAATTTGCTAGAAATTTGTAGATGTAGATATAATGCTCGAATAAATAATCGGCTACCTTAAAAAATGAAAAACCTCCCCTAAACGATTAACGACTCTATTCGACTTTATCGTGAAGCATTGAAATTCCTGAAAATCTGAAGTATTTTTTAAGTTGTGTTGGCCGAATGCAGGTACCACGACCTTCATTTCGAAGATCGTGTGTTCGAGTCCCGGCGTGCATCAATGGATTTTTCTATTTGAAAAATTTATATGCGCATCAAAAACACGTGCTCAAAACGGTAAAGGAAAACATCGTGAGGAAACAAGTTAGTATTCTTATAAAGCGGCGATGGGCTTGCAACCTGACACGTATGGTAAGCTAACTACTGCAAAATGTGGCATGTGCCAACTTTAATGATTGGACTCTGACTACCTCCTCTAGACATCTTCAAAGGATCTAAGCGCCTGGAGATCTGAGAGGATGTCTACCGTACTTGGGGATTACAGTCGTGATCCTATTGTTTTTTATTTGGGATAAAAGTCGCCTATGTCTATCCGACTAAACTATCTCTAATTGAAATGTCATCAAAATTGTCCTAGCGGTTTGGCCGTGATAATGTTACAGACAGTCGCAGAGTTACTTTCGCATTTATAATACCTACTAGTCAATATAATAGAAATTCAAAATGGATACCAATCACGCCGTAAACAGTAAACCAATTTAGATGAAACAAGGAATAATATCGGAACAGACAACTCATAGATAACTGGACAAAGTTTCAAGAGAATATAGTAATTAAGTTTATTTTATTTCGAAAAATATTTTTTAATTTTTTTGTTAAATCTTGGGGCTATACTTGTCCAAACAAATCCAACGAGCCCAAACATAACAGTATTGTATTGTATAGTTGCAGATTTAATATGGCTACCTTCGACCTATTTTCAACGTCAGACCAGCGCGCTGTCACCATAATACATTGTCATCGGAACTTGACAGGTATGCAAAGTTTTATCCCAATCAAACTATTTATTAAGAAGTTCCGTTGAACAGCTCCTGACTCCATCATCAGATCAGCTCGCAGTCACCATATTATTGTACTGTCACCGAAGTTACAAGTTACAAGATTTGATTCGTACATACTAACTTAAGCTATCGCAAGTTAAATCATAAATTTATGTACTACTAGCGACCCGCCCCGGCTTCGCACGGGTAGCATGTTTTTATACATATAAACCTTCCTCCTGAATCACTCTATCTATTAAAAAAAACCGCATCAAAATCCGTTGTGTAGTTTTAAAGATATAAGCAAACAAAGCAAAACATTTCCGCTTACATTTCTCTTACCGAAAAAAGCTTTTAATCTTTCATCGGTTAATAACCACTTCTTATTACGGTTCATAACTCGGATTATACGTGAAACCGTGAAAAATCACAAAAAACGTACATTTCCGGTAATAATTTGTTCCGCCATTGTGTATGGTTGCGTGTCAAATAGCCCTTGGGGTAGGGGGTAGGGGGTACGAGGCCACAAAACATGAGTACGCGTCCGAGCCACGTCCGGTCCGGTCATAGGTAAAGTATGATCAGTGCTAAATACTTCGTAAATCTTTATTTTTTACGAGCTTTTATTTAACTATTATTTTTCAAACTATCGTGATTAGTAGACTTAACTATAGATTTTAACGTGGGTGTTTATCACGTAATTACCTTTATTACTTTTATTTAACTTACTGTTCGTATGTTTGTTTGTTTGTAAGTTTCAATTTGCAAACCATTTTTCGATCATTTTTTGGTATGCGATTGAGCTAAAATTTTGCATATAATATGGTGACAGCGAGCTGATCAAATGACAGAGTCAGGAGCTGTTCAACGGACACTCGTTCGATTAGTAAAAAGTTTTCATACCTGTCAAATTCTAGTGACAATAATATGTGGCAGGTGATGGCGCGCTGCTCTGATCTTACTCGAAGGAGGATTTTACAAAAGCTTGTTTTGAAAAAATAATTTTCATCAAAAAACTTATTCATTTGTAGTTTATAATACTTACGGAGTTATGGTCGAGCACTAATACATTTATGGGAGTTTTTGTGATCTGTTTTTTAAGCTTGAATCGGCGAAAGAAATCCCTAGTGATTCTGAGATTTAAACGCATTTACTGCCTTTCCTGTGAATAAGTCGGAATAAGCTGATGGGATTGTTCAGACGCTTAAGCCATTTAACATGTGCCAGGCACGAACATGTAAACCAGAAAAGTTCCACCAGACAATATATACTCGTAAATCATCTAAATATCTAAATATTTAATCATTCTTCTGTACGTGCATTTGTCACCAAACTCCTCCAAACAGCTGGACCGATTTGGTTGAAATTTTGTATGTATATTTCAATGGGTTTTTGGATGGTTTAAAAAGTGGCGCTGGTTTTTTTTAGCACAAATATCATTGAAAATTACTTATTATAACGTTGTTAGCTGTGTAAACTACGAAACCCTACATTGCGCGTGACCCGACACGCACTCAGCTAAACCAATTTTTATGATTTTTTGTGATTTTGGTTTGTCTTTGTCCGGAATAGGATATTATGTAAAATTTAGAGAAAAAAAATGAATAACTTTGCAGTGAGTTCAGTTTGATACCACGATAACGAGAACGGGAATGGGAACTGGAAAAGAAACAGGAGAGGGAACGGGAACTTCACACAACATTTGTTAATTCTAAAGCGATACGAAGTTCGCCGGGTTAGCTTGTCACTACATAGTATAAAGCAAAGTCGCTTTCCGCTTCCCGCGTATGTATGTATGTTTGCTTATATCTTTAAAACTAGACAACGGATTTTGATGCGGTTTTTTTTAATAGATAGAATGATTCAGGAGGAAGGTTTATATGTATAATACATGCATAATATAGTAGAGAAAAACTGATAATTTTAGAGGTTTCTAATGTGATGTCGTAAATAAACACATTTTTTGCGCTTACATTGCAAATGCTGGCTGAACCCCACGAGATATATCCAAATAATGTACTACAGTATTGTACACCTTAAAAACGTCTACAAAAAAGTCCACGATGGTATTAGAAATGTCTTACGCACAGCGAAGCGGGCACGGGTCAGCTAGTTTATAATAAATGTTAAAAGGCCTATAGGTAAAGTAATAAGTTTCGAGTCTGTGGACTTTGTGTTATGAATTTATTGCCTCCTTTCTATAGTCTGTTTTTGTGTGTATTGTTCTTAAACACGCAGGTTTTCTTACGATTATAGATCTGAAGGAAAAAGGAGGATTTTAATATGACGTAAAAATAAAAATCATAAAATAAATAGGATCACGACTGTAATCCCCAAGTACGGTAGACATCCTATCAGATCTCCAGACGCTTAGATCCTTTGAAGATGTCTAGTGGAGGTAGTCAGAGGCACGTCCATACATTATGTTTGGCACATGCCCACATTTTGCAGTAGTCAGCATTCCATACATGACAGGTTGTAAGCCCATCGCCGCTTATAAGACTACCTGGTTTCCTCACGATGTTTTCCTTCACCGTTTTGAGCACGTGTTTTTGATACGCATATACATTTTTGAACAGAAAAATCCATTGATGCACGCCGTGATTCGAACCCACGACCTTCAGATTGAAAGTCGAGGTACCTCCCACTTGGCCAACACAGTATGACGTGTATATATACTTTTTGTTGCTTTTTTTTATTTAGACTGCGCTTATTCTGGTGTTGCGATTTGGATGAATTTTCTATTATGTAAGAGATAGCCCAAGTTGGTCCCATTTTAATGTATTTTATGTACTTAGAAGTAATAGTTCCTCTATAAAACCTAAAAAAACCGAGTGCGAGTAAGACTCGCGCACGAAGGGTTCCGTAACATTATCTATAAAAAACGGCAAAAAAAATCACGTCTGTTGTATGGGAGCCCCACTTAAATATTTATTTTATTCTGTTTTTAGTATTTGTTGTTAGCGGCAACTAAAATACATAATCTGTGATAATTTCAACTGTCTAGCTATCACGGTTCATGAGATACAGCCCTGTGACAGACAGACGGACAGCGAAGTCTTAGTAATAGGATCCCGTTTCTACCCTCTGGGTACGGAACCCTAAATCGTCGTAAAATATCGTCTATTAACTTTTTGAGTGATCGAGCATAGTTTTTAAAACGTGATGTCTTGGACCTTGTTCTTACGGCACCACACTGGAGCTCTACATAGCATTAAGACGCTGCCAGTCGACGATTATTTTTGTTCGAAACGAAAAAAGAAATACTTGTGAACAAGCCACATCTCCTATTTTATAATGTATAGTATATGTGAATAAAGATGTACTCATCTTTAATCACTTCGATAAATAATTCTACCGACCGCTGCAATGACGACAAACACACGTCCGCGCGTCGTCCGCCTTAGCTTTTCAAATAAATTAATGATATAAATTATGTCCGCACGATTAGGCGGCTGGCCGATGAAGCCACAGCTAGGCTAGTTTATTTTAGTTACTTCCATAGTGTAATGTCGTATGGAATTCTTCTCTGGGGTAAGGCAGCAGACATTCAAGTTATTTTTGTTTTACAAAAACGGGCAGTACGTGCCATTTATAAAATGAAGTCCCGGGACTCTTTGAGACAAAAATTTAAAGAAATTAACATTCTCACAGTAATCTCACAATATATATATGAAAACTTACTGTATACTCATAAGAATATGGCTTTCTTTAAGAAAAAAAGTGATGTACATAGTATTAACACAAGAAATAAGAACAAATTGTACATACCCAAATTTAGATTAGAAAAAGTGAAGGGGTCGTTTATGGGGAATTGTATACTATTTTATAATAAACTGCCAGAAAACGCAACAAAACTTCCCGTTAGAAGATTTAAATCCTACATAAAGAATAATCTTATAAACAAAGCGTATTATACTGTAGATGATTATATAAATGATAAATCCTCGTGGCCTGATGTCGCTCTGCCACTCGACAGCTAAATATTGATTTAGGTACTTAATTTCATTTTGTGTAACATTTGTCTACTTTAATTATTTTTAAGCAAATAGTTATTTTATCTGTAAGTTTTAATTCTAAATCAAGTGTAGCGTGTGTTGCTTTTTGAATTTGTGCTGAAGCTCTTTAGTTATTTTTTTTTATTGCTGTACCTACGTACTTGAGTAGTAGGTACTTTTAACTTTTAATTATTATTCTTGTTTGAGCCTTCACCTTGTTCGATTGGCACCACACTGGAGCTCTACATAGCATTAAGGAAAGGATCATAAAAAAAAAGGTAGACCCCAAGCCGTGTTTGTTGCCTGATTCTTCTAGGCTTGGTCGCGTGGAATCGGCGTAGCTTCACCTAGTTCCTAAGACGTTTCAAAGTGATCCTTGTGATTTTATTGAAATAAATGATTTTTGAATTTGAATTTGAATTTGAATTTGAATTATGTATAATTACTTATCAAAAATCTATCCTAATAGAAATCTAGATCTATATATTACCTATCTTTAACAATAAATCAAAAGTTGATTTTAATAGTAGGTATGTAAAATATTTCGATCATAAATTCTAAAACGTATAATTTTGAAATAATATTTTTATCGTGAAAAGTTTCTGCTATTATGTTTTCAGCTTAATAGAAATCTAGATAGGAACCTGAAGTAATATACTTATAAAAATAGGAGATGTGGCTTGTTCAGAAGTATTACTTTTTTCGTTCCGAAAAAGAGCAATCGTCGACTGGCAGCCCCTTAAGGAAAGGATCATCGAAAATATGATAGGCCGTGTATGTTGGCTGATTCTTCTAGGCTTGGTCGCGAGGAACAGGCGTACCTTCACCTAACTAAAGGTGATTTTTGTGATTTTATTGAAATAAATACTTTTTGACTTTGACGTTTCCGGTTATTGTACCATAGTACCTCGTATTTCTTGATTCTGGTATGGGTTTTTTTTATCCTTATATTTTTATAGCCCGACTTTTGGGAAGGGTATACAAATTAGAGTAGACATTGATGTGGATTTGATGAGGATACGGTCTATTTTGGAGGGAATCGTTGCATTATGTCACTGGTCGTTCTTGGTACTATGGCGAGTGATTATTAACCGACAAAAAAGGAAGTTCTCAATTCCACGCGTACATTTAAACCTGATGATTTTTTTTTTATTGTGTAGATAATAATCCGAAAAATCTGTCACTTATGTAACGCTACCTACTGAATAATGTGGTAATGTGCCAAATGTACCTAATCTTCGGACGTGCCTCTGTTTAATCCTTTAACAAAACTCATGCGTTAAAAGAAAGAACAGCTCAGGTTTCCTTCTACGCTTAGTAAGGAGTAGCTCTGCCTTTTGCGCGGTATGTTGTGGGTTTGATTCCCACCCAGGATAAACATTGTATCTATGTCTTCACAAAAAAAAAGTATATAATGTATACTATCAGTTATTTGGTTTTCATAGTACAAGTATTGCTTAGTTTGGAGTTAAATTTCACAGTGTAGTCCGCCAATATTAAAAAAAAGTTATAACGTCCGTGTTCTGAATAATTTTAATTAACTTTCGTATTTTTATTACAAAAATAATATAATAATTAAAACCATAGCCCTTTCTAGAAGAGGTGGTGCGTACTTACTCGACCAGGTTTAAAAACCAGGTTTAGTCCTAAAAAAATACGTACTAGGTATGACATCACGGTTACATAAAAGTAGTTTTGTCTAACGTATTTTTATACTTTTAGGAAAATAGATGAAGTACAGATGTTGTGCCGACCCCACTGAAGTGGGATAATTGCTGGAAGACGATGAACGTATTGATAATATATATATGTTTTTTTTTTTTCTTTTTTAACCCCCCAGGATTTGCTGGCTAATTCTTTTCAAATCTGGAATACTTAAAAGTATTTATAACCTGGTATTGTTTGAAGGTGGTATTTGTAGGACCTGGTACTTGAAAACATGAGTAAGTACGACCCGTCTCTACTTAGGCGAGTGATTAAATCAAGCGTACCTTATCAGAAACACGAGAGTCCCGTACCCGTATCAAAACCAGTATTGTTATATACCGCTTTCAGAAACCGGTACTTTACGTACCTATTTGTTTTGATGGGATACGTACCCGGTACTGCTGGCTTATTTAAAAATCACTTATATTTATTACTAGCATTACTTTATTAGGGTTCCGTACCCAAAGGGTAAAAACGGAACCCTATAACTAAGACTTCGCTGTCCGTCTGTCTGTCTGTCCGCACTGAGAAAAAAGACCTTCTGAAATACAGAAGGTATTTCCATCCCTTTTGACTCAGCAGGAAATTTACCTTTCAAATTGGGCTGATTAAATTGAAAAAATTTACCGTCTAAAAATGTCCTGATTGGAAGATAAATAAAGGACGGTAAATTACGGACGGTAAGAGACTTGTTTCCTTCTAATATGCTTACCTTCCATTTTTTTCCTGCTGAGTCAAGATAGAAGGTAATATGAAAAGACGGTAATAATAAGGAAGGTTAATGGGATTAATTTCCTCCTACATTTAGAAGACGTTATTGGTCGGAAAAATTTATTGACCTTCCACATCTAGAAGGTAAATACCGTAGGTATTCGGGTATAGTAGGAAGGTATTTCCAGAATTAAACTTCTAATTTATGAACTACCTACCTACGACGGAGGAAGAAGCGGTAGGTATATCAGCATTATCCTTCCAATTAAGAAGTGTTTACCTTCTGCGAATCGGAGGTCCACCCAATGTAGAAGGCTAATACTGTAGGTAATTGGGTATAATAGGTAGGTAATTCTAGTATTTTCCTTCTAATTTATGAAATACCTACCTACGACAGAGGAAAAAGCGGTAGGTATATCACAATTATCCTTCCAATTAAGAAGTGTTTACCTTCTGCGAATCGGAGGTCCACCCAATCTAGAAGGCTAATACTGTAGGTAATTGGGTATAATAGGTAGGTAATTCTAGTATTTTCCTTCTAATTTATGAAATACCTACCTACGACAGAGGAAATAGCGGTAGGTATATCACAATTATCCTTCCAATTAAGAAGTGTTTACCTTCTGCGATTCGGAGGTCCACCCAATCTAGAAGGCTAATACTGTAGGTAATTGGGTATAATAGGTAGGTAATTCTAGTATTTTCCTTCTAATTTATGAAATACCTACCTACGACAGAGGAAAAAGCGGTAGGTATATCACAATTATCCTTCCAATTAAGAAGTGTTTACCTTCTGCGAATCGGAGGTCCACCCAATCTAGAAGGCTAATACTGTAGGTAATTGGGTATAATAGGTAGGTAATTCTAGTATTTTCCTTCTAATTTATGAAATACCTACCTACGACAGAGGAAATAGCGGTAGGTATATCACAATTATCCTTCCAATTAAGAAGTGTTTACCTTCTGCGAATCGGAGGTCCACCCAATCTAGAAGGCTAATACTGTAGGTAATTGGGTATAATAGGTAGGTAATTCTAGTATTTTCCTTCTAATTTATGAAATACCTACCTACGACAGAGGAAATAGCGGTAGGTATATCACAATTATCCTTCCAATTAAGAAGTGTTTACCTTCTGCGAATCGGAGGTCCACCCAATCTAGAAGGCTAATACCGTAGGTAATTGGGTATAATAGGTAGGTAATTCTAGTATTATCCTTCTAATTTATGAAATACCTACCTACGACAGAGGAAATAGCGGTAGGTATATCACCATTATCCTACCAATTAAGAAGCGTTTACCTTCTGCAAATCAGAGATCCTTCCAATCTAGAAGGCAAATACGGAAGGTTATTGGGTATAGTAGGAAGGTAATTCCAGTATTTTCCTTCTACTTTATGAAATACCTACCTGCGACGGAAGAAAAAGCGGTGGGTATATCAGCATTATCCTTCCAACTAAGAAGTGTTTACCTTCTGCGAATCGGAGATCTAACAATCTAGAAGGTAAATACCGAAGGTAATTGGGTATAATAGGAAGGAAATTCTAGTATTTTCCTTCTAATTTATGAAATACCTACCTACGACAGAGGAAATAGCGGTAGGTATATCAGCATTATCCTTCTAATTTAGAAGGATAAAGGGTTGCCTTTCGTCATTGACGACACACAGCAGCGATAGGCGACTCTGTTACCTGTCGCTGCTGCGTGTCAACGGTGACCGAAGGCAAACTTAATGCTGATAATGCACACATCATTTTCCTCCGACGTAGTTAGTATTTCATAAATTAGAAGGAAAATACTTCATTTGCCTTTCTATTAAAATTACCTTCGATATTTACCTTCTGGACTAGGGGATTCACTGTGACTCTCAGAAGATAACACATCTAAATTAAAAATATTATAATGCTGATATAGCCACTGGTTATTTTTCCGTCGTAGTTGGGTAACTCATAAATTAGGAGGAAAATCTTTCAATTACCTTTGTGTATCACCCAATTATCTTTGGCATTTACCTTCTTTATACGAGGTATTATGGACCAGAAGGAAGCAGACTTCTGAAATGGAAAAAATGCTTACATATTGAAGTGATATAAGAATGGCATATTAATAAAAACAATGAATTGTTCATAAAGGTTTTTATTTAATGTTAATTTACCTTATCCTAACAAACTAACAAAATTAATGAACAAAATTAAAGTGCAAATTACTTTAAAAGCGTCGCGGAGCGGGTGGGTGGCGGCCTGCCGGCGCACTGTGGGCTGTAAATAGAGCTTCATAGGCATTTAAATTGTTTTCGCTTTTTTTATTTTTTTTTTATTATGATAAGCTTCTAATCCCTTCAGTAGTCATAAATATATATGAGGGATATCATTTAAACTAAATTATAAAAAAAAAATCTCAAAATTTTGTATGGCACCAAAGTAATAAATGCAAATATCTTCAAAACCGCTGTCTTAACCGTTATATCCTTACATAATCTGTAAGGATATAACATCAGACAGAATCTGTAAGGATATAACGGTTAAGACAGCGGTTTTGAAGATATTTGCATTTATTACTTTGGCGCCATACAAAATTTTCAGATTTATGTTTTTTATAATGAAGAGATTAGAAGCTTATCATAATAAAAAAAAATAAAAAAAGCGAAAACAATTGAAATGCCTATGAAGCTCCATTTACAGCCCACAGTGCGCCGGCAGGCCGCCACCCGCTCTATAATCTTGAAATAATCACATTTAGAGGAGGCACCCACTCCACTATACATTAATATTTTAGATGAGACGATCTGTAACAGTGCTTATATCTAGTTAAACTAATCATTAATTAAAATATAATTAATTAAAATTAATTAAAATTAATTACGTGTGTTGATCGACTTCTGTCCGCGTGTGCCTGCGGAATATCTACTCAATGCTTTGGTTACTTTGTTGGTACTCAAGTAATTCTTTTTGCTATGGCATCCCAAAAAGAACAGAAAGAATTACTCCAACGACAATCAAATTTTTCGAAACAACCTTGACCACAATTGTAACCTGTACGACTATTCGTTAACATAGGGAGATTGTTGCAATTTTTTTTCAAATGAATTATCAATGAATTTACATCGGAAAACCGAGCTAAACAGTGGCCACAACTTAACATTATTGAAAGATATATCAATTTAACACTCTTTTCGTGACATTGCGAGAAAGCCGTTTTAACGAAAGATGAAGTAGTTCTGCCAACTCAGCAATGGAACGGTGATTCCAGTCAAATTGTGTATATACCGTAAACAGCTTGTTGAATAAACTCCCACACGTTGTGACATTCGAGTGGGTATTCAGCATGAAATGCATGAAACAACTGGAAACACGATTCCACCGCCTCCAAAACACTGGAGAAAGTATATACTACTTTGTCTAGTACAATGTGCGTTTGATTAATTTCGGTCCATGAAGTACCTACCGCGAGGACAAATGGCTGCAGGCGGATTGTATTCTTCCATTTTAACTTGTTTTGTACCTGTTCAAGGTGACAACGTAGTTTTTCGATTCCGTCTTCAACATCCGCTTCTGAGTCAGATTTGAAAATAAAAGCATCGAGCACATTGCTTTTTGTGGGCTTCCAATTTTTATTCACTTGTAGTCCTGTAGTAATCCTGTAGTTTGTTGTTTTATATCATCTCCTAAAAAAATATAAGTAAGTAATTAAAATAAAAAAAATAATACGACCTTATTATGGTCACATAATAAGGTTGTCACATTCGCCAAAAAGCAAGAAATCGTGTTTGGAAGAAACACAGAACATAACAAATCTCGGAAAGATCTCGAATCTGTAGGAGCAAAGTTTCATTTACGAAATGTTAAATAACAATTATTGGTAGAAGTGTTTAATAGTTTACAATTACGAATAAACATGTACAATTTGGATTTCATTACTTGTAAGTTAGTGCTCTGCATAATTTAATAGCACTTACCTTCTGCCAAGGAGAGAAAAATTGATATTTTCTCTCTTTGCACAAGCGCAGTCAATTTATTTTGGGCTTCCTTAGCTAACTTTATCATTTCAGTTCTCTTTGAAATCATAAAATCTTGAAGTTTACTAGTTGGATCCGATTCTTTAAAGAGAAGTTTGAAGTCCGTTTTGATCTAAAAGAAAAAGAGAGGCAACTTTACTGTCCAGTTTTCTACACAATTGTCTAGTTCCGGAGTTGTATTGTAAGCATATAACATTGTTAAACTCACAAGAGATGGGCCAATATTAGGGGCTGGGAGAGCTTTATATGATTTAAAATAATCCCAAAGTGTTCCTTTCGTTTCCTTCAACTCTTTCATGCGATAACTATGAGTTTCTGTCCATTCCTGAATAAGTTCAGCAGACACATGTGTTGGTATATTGTTGCGCAAATTATCAAGTTGACTTTTAATTTCCTCGTCAGATTCTAGAAATAATAATAACATTACATGAAAATTTAAAGATCGTTAATTATTATTGACATAAAATAACAACATAATATATGTTAATGAGAATGTCTGCAGCGCAGTGTACCTATCTTAACATTCACTGCGTATGTCAGACCGTTTCGGACATTCTCAGTAACATTTAAGTATATTATATATATATATATATATATATATATATATATATATATATATATATATATTTAGATTATATATATATATATATATAAATTTAGATTATATAAATATATTAAGCAAATATATACAACTATTTTAAAAAAATATACCTGGCGGAAAGTATCCTGATGTGCTCTCTTTAGCCAAAGATCTGTGACAAGACGCCCTTTTTATTTTCTGTGGAGTGCTTTTTTGGAGTGTTGATTTGATCTCGGAGGTAGCACTGGCACGCAACCTTGCTGTATCGTCACTAAGTAGCAGCTTTTTACGAAGTAAGCTTAGTTGTGTGTGCAAGGAACCAATTGGTCGTCCTTTATTCACTTGTTTTCCATCTTTTGTGTGGTATATTTCATTTTTCATAAAATAAAATCTGTGTGCATTAGTGTTTGGGAATACATTTTCGAAGTATTTGGACCAGAACATACAGGTGCTAGGAGGTACTTGACGCTTAGGCGGATTTGCTTCTGCAAATAAATACTGTGCTACAATTTTTGCCACTTCTTTTATTTCGGGAGCATTAAGTACACTTTCTTCTGACGAATTTGCAATTCTTTTGCCTTCCAAAGAACTTTTATTGAGCAGCAGCCAAATTGGGTTTTTTTGACGCGTTATTACTTCAACGACTGTTTGCGAGTTTACTTTAGTGACGTCATTTGTTTTAGAGTCATAGTCTTTCACATTATTTATGTCTTCCGCAATCCGTACACGTAAGTCTAAATCATCCAATTCTTGTTCGAAAAGGGATACATCTAATACATCGCTGATACTTGCTGTTTCTGCGCTATCTGTATTTTTTTCCGAACTATCGGTATTTGTAATACTATCGCTGCTTTTTAGAGAACTAGCGCCACTTTTCGAAGAACTATTACAATTATATAGATCTTTTGTTTTTGTTTGATGAGGGTGAATACCAGCAGTCTGCAAAACACATAGGTACAGATTAAGAAGAGACGGACAGAGTGAATTACTTCAACTATTCACTCGATTATGATGAACGTTTTTATATTAGCGAGGCCAGGTCAAAAGCTTGTACTTATAAATAAATAAAATTAACCCAAAAAATAATACAAGTTAGTAACCCAGAGAATGTTTTCTTCTATTTCTTGATCATTGTCAATGAGCCATGAAGCGAAGTATTTGCGGTATCAAGCTCTTTAGGTGATCTGTGATATATTTTAGATCTTCTATGTTTGAATATCCATTATCTGAAAAGTTAATACCAAACCACATATAAAGCAAGCCAAGGAAAATAATACAACACAAATGCTCACACAATGATTGAGTTATTGAGTATGAATTGGCTATTCAACAATAAAATTGTCCAACAAGTTTATTGGATGCGAAATGTTTTGGTACAAGCTACCCTAGTAAAACCACATCATCACACATCAAGCACATTATCATCACACATCAAGCACATTACATGTTGTTTCAGGACAGCCTATATACAGACTGTGGCGTAATGAATGGATAATATGGTACCTGAGGGTGGAGGATGTTGTGGCGGTTCAGAAAAAATATGTTTTATGTTTAGAAAAAGAATCTCAATGAAACAACATGTTTTTTTCTTAATTTGGCACTCAGGTGACCATATTTTTTTACACCAAGTTAGGTTAAACTAGGAAAATAAAAAACGGCCAAGAGCGAGTTAGATTTGCATACCGAGGGTTCCGTACAAACTTATAGGTTATTTAACTTGTAGGTAATTACCATGTAGGTACATTGAGAAAGCATCTAACATCATAACTTGCTTAAAATACAAACTTAATTTAAGCGGTTCGATTCCTACACACTGCTATAGCACCAACCGCAAATAATAAGTTTGTTATTGTAAATTCGTTTTTTTTTTGTTTGTAAGTAGGTACATAATTTACAATTTTTAGTACAACCTTCTGTACGACATTGCTTTATGCTAAATTTCGTGATTCTAGGTCAACAGGAACTAACATATAAGTTATCGACCCAAAACCTATTGGGTACTTTCGGTTGCCCTAGAATTGTCAATTTTGTTTAAAAGCAAGGTTATAAATTAACTTTATAAATCTATACTAATATTATCTATACTAATATAATAAAGCTGAAGAGTTTGTTTGTTTGCTTGAACGCACTCAAAAATCTCAGGAACTACCGGACCGATTTAAAGATAAAAATATTATTAATTATTTTAATATTAAAAATATTAATAATTGAATAAAAATATGTTCACGATTATAACAGTAGTTTCGGTACCTATTCAATGCAAACAAACAATCAAATCTTTCCTCATTATAATATTAGTATAGATATAGGTGTGCCAGTAATATTTGAAAAGTTCCTTGATTTCTTCAAGATTACACCATCAGATCCTGACCAGATGACAAAGGGACCACATCAAAAATATGCCCTTACATAATTATATAAAAGAATTTTCAATCACATGCACAGTTGAATAGAAAACTTCTTCCTTTTTTAAGTCGGTTAAAAGCTAATAGGACAAGCTCCTTACAGATTTGTATTATCATTTAGAAAGATATTAACTTACATGTAAGCATAATACCAACACCAGTATATACAAGTTGATAAAGTTGATAAAGGCACACACAATGGACTGAAACTGAACAGAATCAACAAAAATCAGCCCTACCAAAAGTAATAGCATGAACACAAAACATAGGTACTCACACATCAAAAATTTAGTGACAATTAAAAAGCATTTGATTAGGTTTTTTTATGTCAATGAATGACAAGACGAGAAAATCAGGTGCGAGTATGTTACCCACAGGTAACATACTCCATGTGGGTGCAGCCACGGGTAGGTCAGCTAGTACTATCTAAATAAGTTATCTGTGTACCTACCTTTTGTAGTGGTAGGCCTCTTTTGCAAGGGGCCGCCTGGGGAAGTATCGGTCAGTGGGTAGTCTTTGGGGCTCCACTGTTTCAGTATGCAATTTGGCAAAAAGTGTTAATAAGAGTTGCTTGTACGCATGGTTGATTTTGAAGAGTGACTACCCACTGACCGTGGAATGAGCTATCAGAATCAGTGATCAGTGTACCTACCTACAGTTTTTAAAATAGATGGGATGAACATGCAAAAGTGTAAAGGAGTATTATAAAATAACTTACCAATGAAACTTCCAACAATAACTTCAGTCGCGCCTAGTCGTTGGAGTAATTCTTTCAGTTCTTTTTGGGATGCCATAGCAAAAAGAAATTTCTTGAGTAAAGTAACCAGTAGTAGGTAGGTATTCCGTAGGTATTCCGCAGGCACATGCGGACAGAAGTCGATCAACACACGTAATTCAAACTAAACTTACACGCCGGAATATTTAGTTTCGTTTTTCACGCTGGCCACCATGACTTATATGCTCTTTGCTGGCCACCGGCGGGCGCCGCCCGGCGGTCGCACAAGAAAAGAATGAAATGAATTGAATCTGTCTTCTCTGTGCTGCCAACCTCTGATTTTGATTTTCCCCGAACTCCTCGTAAAATCTCCCTAAATTAGACACTTTTCAAAATGTTTTCCCCTAAACATTTATTCTGAGAATAAGATAGTAATTGAGCCGAATTATTTAAGTATCTCTCGTATATATATCATCTACTCACTTTATTATTTGTACCTATATACTCTTAGAATGCACCTATTATTTGGGTTTCCAATTCCGGTTACGTTATTACTGGTCAGGTGGACTTAGGTTCCGAGAATCAAACAACTGTGGCCACGAATACTAACTTAGATTAGGTACCAAATGACTTCGTTTCAGGAAATCGAGAATATACCATCTGCGAAACCTCAGAAACCGGACGTTTTGGTGGAATTATAGTTCGCAAAGGACCATAGTCGTCATCCGAACACCGGTATATACACAGTTCTTAGCAATGATTGTGTAAGGTAGGTATTGTAGGTAACTAATTGATAAAACCTACTTGGTTCCAAATTATCTTATTTCAAATCACCTATTTTCCGTTTTTGTTTTATATTTAATGTGGATTGTCAAAATGGAAGAAAGCTTATGATAGGTAGGTACCTACTTACGTTACAAACCGTATTTGTGACGGTTTTTACTACTACCATAAATATGTCTAGCTAGCTACATTATTTTCTAAACTGCGATTATGTGTCTGAGAAGATGGCAACACTTCGATGTAGGCAAAATATCGGAAGGTACATTCAGAAGGATATTTATTTTTTCCGTCTAAAAGCGTTCAAAATTATCTTCGCCATGTCACCCGACCACCATGTACAATGAATATATTAGGATTGTTAAGTCCCCAAATTTTCACAGATTATGTATTTCTATCGCTACTCTAACAACAAATACTAAAAACAGAATAAAATAAATATTTAAGGGGGGCTCCCATACAACAAACGTGATTTTCGCATTTTAGCGCCATCTAGTTTCATTTGATGTTACTACGTATTATAGGTACTTTTCGCGGTCTCATGCGACTGCTCGGGGTTTGAGAGGTAAGATGAAAGAGGTTTGCGATTCCGCTGGCAGGTGGCGCTATTTTACCACTATCGGTAAAGTAAGTCGGTAAATAGGTTGAATTCATGTTGTTAGGTAAATAGGTATCTAGGTAGATATTATTAATTTCAAATTAATTTCGAGTTCGAATCCTGGCCGTGCATCAATGGATATTTCTGTTCGAAAAATGTATATGCGCGTTACACGTGTTTATAACGGTGAAGGAAAACATCGTGAGGAAACCTGTTAGTATTCTTGAAAGCGGCGACGGGCTTGCAACCTGTCACGTGTGGAATGCTTACTACGTAGTTAGGTAAATAGGTAGGTTACGAGATATTATGAATTATTTTTTATGTTTTAAGGGTTCCGTACCTAAAGGGTAAAAAACGGGACTATTAAGACACCGCTGTCCGTCTGTCTGTCACCATGCAGGCTATGTATCTCGTGAACCGTGATAGCTAGACAGTTGAAATTTTCACAAATTATGTATTTCTCTAAAAACAGCATAAAATAAATATTTAAGTACAACAAACGTGATTTTTTTGCCGTTTTGATAATAGTACGGAACCCTTCGTGCGCGAGTCCGACTCGCACTTGGCCGGTTATTATGGTAATTCTTTCCAGCAAGCCTGGCCAATCCTTTCTTTTTTAATGGAATAATAGTGCCACTTTATTTCCTACTAGTTAAGAGGGTAAATATTCTTCATTATCAGAGGGTTAGTCTGCGTTTTCCTTCCGACACTGTTCCTACTGTAAAATTATAATAGATTTGGGAGGATATCATCATCAAATTTAGGAGGATGTTCCTTGTGATATTCCTTTCAAATGTGATACATCTAATTTGGATAGTACCTACCTATTTCCTTTCAACAAACCTGGCTAATCCTTTCGTTTCTGATGGAATAGTAGTGCCACTTTGTTTCCCACTAGTTAAGAGGGTAAATATTCTTCAATATCAGAGGGTTAATCTGCGTTTTCCTTCCGACACTGTTCCTACTGAAAAATTATAATAGATTTGGGAGGATATTATCATCAAATTTAGGAGGATGTTCCTTGTGATATTCCTTTCAAATGTGATACATCTAATTTGGATAGTAATTCCTTTCAACAAACCTGGCAAATCCTTTCGTTTCTGATGGATTAGTAGTGCCACTTTGTTTCCCACTAGTTAAGAGGTTAATATTCTTCAATATCAGAGGGTTAATCTGCGTTTTCCTTCTGACACTGTTTCTACCGAAAAATTATATTTGATCTGGGAGGATATTATCATCAAATTTAGGATGAAGTTCCTTGTGATATTCCTTTTAAATGTGATACATCTAATTTGGATAGTATTTTCTTTCAGTAAACCTGGCTAATCCTTTCGTTTCTGATGGAATAGTAGTGTCACTTTGTTTCCCACTAGTTATGAAGGTAAATATTTTTCAATATCAGAGGGTTAATCTGTGTTTTCCTTCTGATACTGTTCCTACCGAAAAATTGTGTTTGATTTGGGAGGATATTATCATCAAATTTAGGAGGATGTTCCTTGTGAAATTCCTTTCAAATGTCATACATCTAATTTGGATAGTATTTCCTTTCAGCAAACCTGGCTAATCCTTTCGTTTCTGATGGAGTAGTAGTGGCACTTTATTTCCCACTAGTTAAGAGGTTCAATATTCTTCAATATCAGAGAGTTAATCTGCGTTTTCCTTCTGACAATGCTCCTACCGAAAAATTATAATTGATTTGGGAGGATATTATTATCAAATCTAGTAGGATGTTCCTTGCGATATTCCTTTCAAATATGATACACCTAATTTGGATAGTAATTCCTTTCAACAAACCTGGCTAATCCTTTCGTTTCTGATGGAATAGTAGTGTCACTTTATTTCCCACTAGTTGAGAGGGTAAATATTATTTAATATAGGAAGGTTAACTGCGTTTTCCTTCTGACACCTTGTCTACATAAGAATTCCAATAAATTTGAAAGGACTTTATCATCCAATTTGGAAGGCTTTTGTTTATGATGTTCCACCCAAATTCTACACGTCTAACTTGGGTGGTAATTCCTTTTGACCCATTCAGCTAATCCTTTTGTTTCCGACGGAATAGTAGTAATACTTTTCCCGCCAAATACTTCCCACTCTTTTAAAAGGATGATTTTGGGAGGAATTATTATTATCCATCCTTATTTAGTAGGAATATTTAGCTGGATGGAAATTCCCTCTTCGTTAATGCCTTCCAACAAATTTCCTTTCTTTATGTTTTTCCGTATCAGATGGATAAAATCCATTACCTTCTAAATTTCGGTAGGAATTTGGTAGTTCCCCGATTCGAAAGGTAAACGGTGGAAGGAAAAGGCCCAATTTTGGAAGGAATTGGTTTTGGAAGGCAAAAATCGGAAGGTATATAAGGAAATTTTTCTCAGTGCGTCTGTCTGTCCGTCTGTCTGTATGTCACAGGGCTGCATCTCATGAACCGTGATAGCTAGACAGTTGAAATTTTCACAGATTGTGTATTTCTGTGGCTGCTCTAAAAACAAATACTAAAAACAGAATAAAATAAATATTTAAGGGGGGCTCCCATACAACAAACATGATATTTTTGCCGTTTTTATAGATAAGGTACGGAACCCTTCGTGCGCGAGTTCGACTTGCACTTGGCTGGTTTTATTAACTAGCCGACCCGTGACAGACGTTGTTCTATCAAATTTCAATAATCGAATAGAAAAGACTGAATGTGTTTAGTTTGTGATGTCAGATTTGCGCCATCTATATTGAAATCATCCCTTTTGCGTTTTTTTTTATCATTTAGGGGTTGTTTTTCGGATTATGAGTTCCCCTTTTATTATTCTGATTTTTTATCTACATATATACATACTGCAAATTTCATCTTAATCCGTTTTGTCGTTTATTTTTGATTAGGGAACAAACATAGCAGCCTTATCACAAACTTTCACATTTATTATATTATTAGGATTAGGATTTTTACCTATTCTAATTTTATCCAAATAATACCACCCCTGTGATTCAATTCACAAAACAAAGTTTCGCGTAGAAAAATCTCGAATCTGGGTGTCTACTCAGTAAGACGAAAACGGTATATCGTAAACCGTTAACCAAATTCAAATTCTCATATTTTTTGATTTTAGAATTGTCTTTGTCCGGAATAGGATAAACGAGTAATTAATTAAAACATTCAAAAATTTAAAGAAAAAAAAATTAACAACCTTGCATTGAGTTCAGTTTGATACCACGGTAACGGGAACGGGAATGGAAAGAAAATGGGACAGGGAACGTTTCGCTCTCAAATTCAAATTATCATATTTTTTTAGTGATTTGTTAGTAGTAGTATCTATATATAAACTTTAACGTAAAGGAATAGGAGCGAAATTGTTTTAATTTTATTTTAGGAAATTTTAGGATTATCTCGGTGCCAACAGAATCGACACCATTATATTACTTACTAATATGGAAATAAAGGCTATTTTTATTTTATTTTATTTTAAGTAATAATCTAAAAGATGGATAATTTTATGGTCTACAATTTTAGTCTGGGCTATATTTTTGATAAAACTTACCGTTTCATTTGGACAGGACAAAGTCTGTCACGGGTCGGCTAGTTAGATAATATAATATGTAGGTATGTAGTTTATGTATTTTTTGTAAGTATGTATAGTATATAATATAATAATTCAATTATTTATCTCATACAAAACAACTAACATTCCCAACTAGTCATTAAGTTTGCTTATGTACTTACATGTTCTTGAATTGTGCAATAAAGTATTTTATATATATCTCTCTATGTATCTAACTTTGGCACGATGAGTGTTACTGTTGGGAATAACTAACTTAGAGTTTAATTTTTGTTTATGACGGTAGTTTTAATTATAAGGCTTAATAAGCGATATAATAGTTACGATACATCGTTATCGGTTTGCGAGTAGACCCCCCTGTCTCTTACCTTGAACTGAAAATTATGTAACTAACCTGAAAGTTTTCTACCAACATTATTGCTTGTTATTCAAGAACTTGTCGGCGACAGTTGGTCGGACAAAAATATTTTCAGATTTCCACAAATGATAACATTTTCTCGTGAAGCGATGGTGATTGTAGACTACCTACCAAATCTACACAATATATATACTTTCTATGTAATAATAATGAGGAAAGATTTCCATTTTTGTATGCTCGTAACGAATAAACTCAAAAACTACTGGACCGATTTCAAAAATTATTTTACTATTAGTATGCTACATTATCTCTGAGTAACATAGGTTATATTTATAACTAGAAAAAATAGGGATCCCTACGGAAACTTCAATAATGTAATTAAATTGATATTTTACAATAATATAGCTTAAACATAAGAATAACACATAAGCTACTTTTTGTCCAGGTAACACCCGTGCGAAGCCGTAGCGAGCAGGTAGTGTATAGCCGGGATTTACTTAAAAACCACTGAACCGACTTTCATAAAAACTGTATCATCTGTTAGTTTAGGGTTTCAGGAGTGTCCGAAGGCATATTATATTTTCTACATTATCTAGAAACTTAATTATGAAAGAAAATATAGGAACTATGTAAATATTATGCCTACAACGGCCGCATGTTTAATGTTAATATAATATGCAGAAAAGAATACCAAAGCTTTGCCAAAATGTACATAAAGGTAATTAAGTGTAGTTCCGAATGAGATAATATAGATGTTTCTATACTAATATTATAAAGAGGAAAGATTTGATTGTTTGTTTGTATCGAATAGGCTCCGAAACTACTGAATCGATTTAAAAAAATATTTCACCATTAGAATCCTACATTATCCCTGATGAACATAGGCTATAGTATATTTTCAAAAATGTTAGGGATCCGTATGAAAACTTCAATAATGTAACCAAACGTGTGAAAAAAATAGCGAAAAAAATCCTTATATCGCGTACACTGCAAAAATTATTGACAATAGAGCAAAGTGATGTACTACAGTTTTATATAGAACATCAATATCTACTAAAAAGTCCGAGATACCATATATCTAACTATAAGGGATCCCTATTAAAACTTCGATAATGTGTAAAAAAGGTGTAAAAAAATTAGCCATAGAATCATTACTACTCCCGTGCGACGCCGGGGCGGACTGCTAGTACTTTATAAAACCACAAAAACTAAAACTACGAGTAAATTACTCGCCGCGCATCCAATCACCATGGTTATTCTAATTCCATTAGGGGATATCGATCGCTAAGCATGGGGTCATCAAGTCACCCCACAACTAACACAGACAAACTAGTTGGTCCACTCTTTAGATATATATTAGGTATGCCTATACATAGAAATAATAAATATACTAGCTACATAAATAAAATATAGTTTCTTTTTAAATTTGATGGTTTTCAAGATAGGCGGTTTTATTACTTTTTCCGTCTTATCCGGGTAGACTCAGCCCATACAAAAAACCAAAAATTCCACGTAAGCAAGTGAAAGATTGTTTGTTTTTAAAGAGAGACCAAGCTGTTCTAGATTGAGCTTGCATCACACTGACACGTGACTTACAGTTGGTTCCTTGTCAAAACCTTGAACTTTTACGTCGACCTAGATAAGACAGGGTGTATGAAAACATCTTCCGGAAACTGAAATCACAATGTCAAAAGGTATATAATTAAATAAAATCTCTTAGAAGCTACGCCTGTACGCGACCAAGCCTAGAAGAATCAGGCAACATATACGGCTTGGGGCCTATAATTTTGTTCAATGATCCTTTCCTTAATGCTATGGAGCTCCAGTGTGGTACCGATCGAACAATGTGAAGGCTCAAACAAGAATAATAATTTAAATTAATTAGCTATCTCTACCAATGCCCAAAAATATTTTTAAAAGTTAAAATTATTGTATAGATCCCAATTACCTTTAAAAAAATAAAAATAAAACCGACGAAAATGTTTTAACCAATCGAAAAGTCGAGGGACGATATTCGTTTTTAAAGTTTTATGAAGGAACTATTAGTCTATCACTTAGGACTATTCTCTACACAATAGAATATCATCGAAATCGGGTAACCAGGTAAAATAACAATGAGCGTTAATAAATTAAAATATCATTAGAAAATATATATTCGAAAACCTCCTTTTTTAGCCGATTAACGGCTAAAAAAACTAAAAACTAATATTTATATATCTAAAGGATCACGACTGTAATCCCCAAGTACGGTAGATATCTCCTCAGATCTCCAGACGCTTAGATCTTTTAGAGATGTCTAGTGGGGGTAGTCAGAGGCACGTTCAAACATTATATTTGGCACATGCCCACAATGTGACAGGTTGCAAGCCCATCGCCGATTATAAGAATACCAACTGGTTTCCTCACGATGTTTTCCTTCACCATTTTGAGCGCCTGTTTTTGATGCATAAACTTATGACAATAGTAATCCTACAGATAATTATTTCCGTGTCGCTCCCATTTGATTTACAATATATATTTTTGTATCTACTTTTTTCTAGTTTCTTCACTATCACTACATAGTATAAAGCAAAGTCGCTTTCCGCTTCCCGCGTCTGTATGTAATATGTATGTATGTATGTTTGCTTATATCTTTAAAACTACACAACGGATTTTGATGCGGTTTTTTTTAATAAATAGAGTGATTCAAGAGGAAGGTTTATATGTATAATATATGCATAATATAGTAGAGAAACACTGATAATTTTAGAGGTTTCTAATGTGATGTCGTAAATAAACACATTTTATTGCGCTTACATTGCAAATGCTGGCTGAACCCCACGAGATATATCAAAATAATGTACTACAGTATTGTACACCTTAAAAACGTACACAAAAAGTCAACGATGGTATTAGAAATGTCTTACGCACAGCGAAGCGGGCACGGGTCAGCTAGTTCGTTATAAATTATCACTAATAATCTATCAAAATGCAGTCAGTTTCAGTTTTCAGGAGCTGTTTCTGCACACCCTGTATGTTTTGAAGGCTGGCGCGAATACATTATTTAATATCGCAAACTTATCCCCTACCTCCCCAATGTAATAATCAATCGAACGATCGTGTGTCTTCTAAATATAAATATTGAAAAAAATATTTGTAGGTTAGGACAACGTCTGTCATGTTTGCTAGTCTATACTTATCTATATATATAAAACAATGTCATTTTAGTTACACCAAATTTATGACTCAAAAACGCAGCCGCTCGTCCGGAATTGTTTATTATATTAAAACACTAGCCAACCCGTGACAAACGTAATGTCAAATTTCAATAATCGAATAGAAAAGACTGAATTTTTTTAGTCTGTGATGTCAGATTTGTTGCACACCAGCGTCATCTATAAAGAAATCATCTTTTTGCGTTTTTTTATCGTTTTGGGGATGTTTTTCATTTTTTAAAGTAGTTTATTATTTATTCGGGCATTATATCTACATCTATAGCAAGTTTTAACTTAATCCGTTTTGTCGTTTAGGCCTGATTGAGGAACAAACATACATACAAACTCACAAACTTTCACATTTATAATATTATTAGGATTAGGTTTCAATAAAATTAAAGAAAAAGAAATGAAAATGCTTGCAGTTAGTTCAGTTTGATACCATGGTAACGGGAACGGGAACGGGAACGGAAACTTAACACAACATTAGTTAATTCTAAAGCGATACGAAGTACGCAGGGTTAGCTTGTAATAATTGACTTAAGAGGAGTAATAAATGTTTTTGAAAAATACAGAATAGTTTTTTTCAAGAACCGCAAAACATACAGTTTTGTTTTTTACGACAAAGATAACTTAAGAATATAATCTAGATAAATTACAGACAGAAACACGATTGGTAAAACTTTTCTCGATAGAATTATTTTCCAAAGTTGGCTCTTCAAAAACACTAGTTTCGTTTTTAATGAAAACTATGAATAGTTAACCAGCTCATTTTTATATATTTCGTTAGATAATCATACTAGCTAAGTAAATTACAGACAGTTTCTTTTTAAATTTGATGGTTTTTAAGATAATGCAGTTTTATCACTTTTTTAGTCTTATCCGAGTAGATTCAGCCCATACAAAAAGTCAAAAATTTAAAGTATCACTTTAAATCAACTGGCCTCACAGCTCAGTTGGCTCTGCCTTCTGCGCTGTAGGTTGGTTGGCTGCACTTGGGCGGTTTTTTTATCTGTGACATTGTTTTCTCTCATTCACGACTCTTATCTCTAACATTGTCTAAGCCAGCTCAGGTTTTCAGGCGCCTAGATGATTGAAAATATCTATAGGGGGTAGTTTACCCCCCACAGATAGTCATTATAGCCCACTGCGTAGTCAGAGGCATATTACATTTAAAATTTAGATTCAGATGGCCTCACAGCTCAGTTGATAGTAACTCTGTCTTCTGCGCTGTAGGTTGTAGGTTAGATCCCCACCCAGGGCAATTAAATAAATATATATTTTGGTGGACATGACACAGCGCCATCAAGCCCCAAACTAAGCAAAACTTGTCCTATGGGAACTAGACTGATAGAATACTTATACTTTTTTACTACCAACTGAGCTCTGAGGCCAGTCTATATTATGTGTGATGAACATAGATGTATGTTCTGTGTCTGGGTGTTAGTATGTATCATTATGTAGGTATTTACAAAAAAAAAGTATATAAGTATTCTCTCAGTGTTTATATAGTAATGTCGGCCGAGGTGTCTCACGTCACAAAAATGTTGCGTAACACTATGCAACGTTGCGACGTCTTATAAATTGAATGTTGCGCGTCATGTTAAATAAATAAGATGACGACTGTAATCCCCAAGTACGGTAGACATCCTCTCAGATCTCCAGACGCTTAGATCCTTTGAAGAAGTGTCAGAGGCACGTCCAAACATTATATTTTGCAGTAGTTAGCATAGCAGGGTGCAAGCCCATCGCCGCAAGTCATGTTACGGGACATAATGTACATTTTGTCCCGCAAGGGTAGTGTATTCGTGGCTTTAACTGACCTCAATACGTCAAAGTTTGTAATCAATTAAACCATTTCTTCGTGGAAAACCACAAGCGTAATATTACCGTCAAGTTTGGCAAATGGGTTTACAGTGAATTCGCAGATTTTATACGTTAGTTTCTTTGTAAGTAATACTATAATGCACCTAGATAGCAGTTATGGTTTTAATTTGGGTTTTAATACACTAACCCTCGTATTCAAGAACGACACTATGAGAACACGCACATATTTTTTCATAAAAATCACTTTATGTGCTGTGCGACACTGCATAGTGTGACTAGAGGCACATTGTCGTGTGCCTCTAGCCAAAGTTGAGCTCTAAAGGCACACGGTAGCGTGCGCCATATTACCGCTCAACACATAAAGTGATGTTTATGAAAAAAGATTTCGTTCACTGTGGGTGCGTGTTCTCATAGTGTCGTTCTTGAATACGAGGGTTAGGGCCTGCGCAAATTGGCGGACGGGACGATAGAGGATATAAAATATATCAATTTAATTAAGTAGTTATATACTAACGTCCATTACTAACGTCTTGATAGCAATGTGAATGTGATATTGTAAGTCTTTTTTGGCACGTAATCTCAAAAATATATAATAATTTTTTGGTATAATTTTAGGGATAATTTAGAATTTAGTTATAATAGGTATAATTTTTGTCGTTTTTATTTTCCATAACCTTGCTTCTTACTGAAATACAAGATCAACGGAAAATACCTAGTTTAGAGTATTTGTATTTGCGAGTAAGGAAAATAATACGACAATTTAGTCCACCCAAAGATTTTAGGCAAATTTTTGATACCTTAGGTTACATTATTGCAATTTTCGTGGGAATCTCTATTTTTTCTTATATACAATATAACTTAAGTTACATGCTAATAACGTAGGTGACAAGTTTTAGAAATCGGTTTAGTAGTCTTTTAGTTTATCCATTACAAACAAACATAAATAAGAAAACATATTTTTTTTTAAACATTACTGTAGCGCAAAAACTGAAAAGAGCGAAACTTTTCTAAGTGCCAAGTTATGTTTGTAAGATCTTTTTTAACACTTATTTTAGCAAATAAACATCTTAAATCTTGAATCTTGAATCTCAGATTCACCCTCTTCCGAAACCTTGTTTGAGAGACTGGAAGTTATGAAATCTTCGCTCAAGATGTTTGTGAATGACCCTTAAGACCAGCTTGTAAACATAGAATAGAATAGAATAGAATCGTTTATGTTATGTCGCAATAATTATTAACTACTGCAAAAATGTTTGCATGTGCCAAAAATAATGTTTGGACGTGCCTCTGACTACCCTCTCTAGACATCTTCAAAGGATCTAAGCGCCTGGAGATCTGCGAGGATGTCTACTGTGCTTGGGGATTACAATCGTGATCATATTTTTTATTTTATGTTGCAATATTTTTATTACGTAAATATAATGCCATCAAAAACATAACTTCAAGAACAAAATTTCAAGCATCACTTTAAGGCCCTGTATGTCGACGATTGCTCTTTTTCGAAACGAAAAAAGAAATACTTCTGAATAAGCCATATCTCCTATTTTTATAAATATATTACTTCAGGTTCCTATCTACATTTCTATTAAGCTGAAAACATAATAGCAGAAACTTTTCACGATAAAGATATTATTTCAAAATGATACGTTTTAGAATTTATGATCGAAATACTTCGATACCTACTATTAAGATCAACTTGTGATTTATTGTTAAAGATAGGTAATATGTAGATCTAGATTTCTACTAGAATAGGTTTTTGATAAGTAATTATACATAATTTATATCATTAATTTATTCGAAAAACAAAGGCGGACAAAGAGAAAATGGTTATTGAGGGGTGGGTAAAGCTACCCCTATTACTTGCCTATGTAGGTACCAGCAACGCGATCTCATAAAAACTGTCGATAATATTTACGATACGCATACGCCATCTAGAGCTTGCCGTTGTTAACTGTCTTAGTCGTTTCTGCCGCGGTTTTAGGAACTGGCAGCGCCTTAAGAAGAAATTTGCCGTAGATGTAGATATAATGCCCGAATTAAGTGTAGACTACTTTAAAATACGAAAAACATCCCCAATATGATAAAAAAAGGGAAAGGGATGATTTTGGTATAGATGGCGCTGGTGTGCAAAAAATCTGACATCCGTGTTAACATCAGTTGTCATAGCAATTAGCGTCATTACTCGTCGCGGGTCTGCTAGTATTGTATGTTCCTTTAACACTCCCTATTGTACGAAATTTCATTTGCGAGTAGACCCCCAGACTCATATAGCTTCCAGCTTGCAAGTAATTAAATAAACATTTTCACTTTCACAGTATACCATTTCTATTTCGGTTATAATCTGCTCATTAACGGACCACAAGCACCCGGTTTTTTATAAAACTCGGCGTCAATATGGCCGCTGTTAGAGAGCAGCATCCACCTTGTCACTACATAGTATAAAGCAAAGTCGCTTTCCGCTTGCCGCGTATGTATGTATGTTTGCTTATATCTTTAAAACTACACAACGGATTTTGATGCGGTTTTTTTTTATAGATAGAGTGATTCAAGAGGAAGGTTTATATGTATAATACATGCATAATATAGTAGAGAAACACTGATAATTTTAGAGGTTTCTAATGTGATGTCGTAAATAAACACATTCTTTGCGCTTACATTGCAAATGCTGGCTGAACCCCACGAGATATATCAAAATAATGTACTACAGTATTGTACACCTTAAAAACGTCTACAAAAAAGTCCACGATGGTATTAGAAATGTCTTACGCACAGCGAAGCGGGCACGGGTCAGCTAGTTGAATATAAGTATGAATTCTTCTAATGCTAGTCTTAGTAGAAATTAAATAGAATCGCGACTGTAATCACCAAGTACGATAGAAATCCTCTCAGATCTCCATGCGCTCAGATCTTTGAAGGGGTCAGTCAGAGGCACGTTCAAACGTCACATTTGGCAAATGCCCGCATTTAGCAGTATTCCATATGTGACAGGTCGCAAGATCATCACAATGAGTACTAGTTTACATAATTTGGGGGCACGGCAGTGCCCCCGCCAAGTCGATCACGAAGCAAACACTGCCGTACCATCCTTTACTGGAACCATTTCGCCGCATTTTCAGGCCCCTATTTGAGAACCTCTGGATAATTACTTACGATGTATTTATTCCCTACGCCATTTTCGAATACGCGTCAGTTCACATAATTTTATCGGATAAAAAAATCCATTGACAAGCCGGAATTCAAACTCATGACCTGCGGACTGAAAGTCAAGGTACCTCCAACTCGACCAACACGGCTTCTTCCATAATATAAGCGTACAAAATAAGAAAAATCTCATAAAAAAATGCACCGTATCTTAAACTTCCGTTTGCTTGCAGGTAGGAGACCGGGTAGGATTAACCGAAAATATTTTAGCCGTATTTCTGCGGTAATTTTGACCCTCATTAATTATTCTGTCTGAAATTCAGCAGTTTTTTTACACAAATCCGACATTCGCTTTGACCAGCTGAAAGAAATGCATAAAATATTTTGGATGTTGGCAGGACGTAAATAAATTGAAGTCCTACTAGACAGGCGGCCATCTTGGAATTTTAAAAACGTATTAAAAACTAAAAAGAAAACCGCTGAAAATGTTTGAAGCTATCTAAAAGTCGACGTAGTTTTTCTTTGAAATAATTTACATTTAATACAACAATAATTTACATTTAATAACATATTTTACAGGTTATTTATAAATTACTTTAAAAAAAGTCTGAGCTATCTAAAGTCCGTTGCAAACAGTCTATAGGTAGCTCAACTGATTACTACCAGTCGAAAGCGTCCACAAGATCTGGCTTTTCTGATAAATGCAAGTTTTATGAAGGAACTATTAGTCCTACATCTACATAAATACAATTTAAATATAACTATTAATGGCCTATTCATAACACAATAGAAAAAATCATACATAAAAACAAGACAAAACATATTATTACAAAAACATAAACTGCTTAAGATAATTAACTAGAAAAAAATGTTATGACGCTCTTTTTTTGGGAAGGGGGGCGCCTTATTTATAAAATATATAGTCTATGTCACTTTCAAGATTGAAACGAAGCCAACAACACCTCATTTTGATGTGATCCGTCAAGTCGTTTAGGCTGTAGAGAGTGCCAAAATTGACATACATACATACCCTCGAAAAACATTACTTGCGCAGTCGGAGCAAATATAATTCGCGTCGAATTCAGAGCTTTCGTTTTGATGAATACTGAAGAAATAGGGCATTCTTGATCACATTATTTTGAAAGGTTCTGAAAACTGAAACAAAGGTGTACGAAAGGGCCTGATAACATGCCGATAATATTCTTTGTGATTTATGGAAAAACGTCGTACTTCCACTTTATTATTTAACAGGACCCATTCTTATATTTAACACGCAACTCTTGAATTTTTGATGACAGCAACCCTTGTGTCATACACATTTGAGGGTTATCATGACATCTAGATTGTGGAGGAACGCGATCAATAATGACCTATTTCACATTAATTGTCAAAGTTGGGAAATAAAGCTACTTTCTTTATTTCACAACTTTGACATGTATGTATTATTATATGTAAGGGTGATGCTTGAAATTTTTGATTTTTTGTATGGGCTTAGTCTACCCGGACAAGACGGAAAAAGTGTTAAATCTGCATTATCTTGAAAACCATCTAACCCAAAAAGAAACTGTCTTTCATTTATGTAGCTAGTATGATTTCTAACGAGTTAAATAAAAATGAATTGTTTAGCTATTCATAGTTTTGAGTAAAAACTAAATTAGTGTTTTTAAAGAGCCAACTTTGGAAAATAAATCCCTATAAACCTTATACTGATAAAATAATTTACGGATTTTGGTAGAATGCGTATGATTCATTAGTACAACTGCGTTGCTATAAACGACTAAATGTTTTTAGTCTGTGATTTGTTTGCACATCAGCGACATCTATAGCAAAATCGTCTTTTTTGCGTCATCATTTAAGGGCTATTTTCCGGTATTTTAGGTACCCCTATATTGTAATCTGATTTTTTATCTAAATCTACAGCAAATTTCATCTTAATCCAGTCTGTCGTTTAGGCCTGATTGATTTTCAAACATACAAACATCTTCACAAACTTTGGCATTTATAATATGATTAGGATTTAAAAAAACAAATCGATTTATAATAAATAATTTATTAAGATAACTCCTCGAAAATTGTAGGTAAACGTACCTACACTCTGTATCGTAATGCTAACTGTTCATTGCTAAGTGCGTCTTTGATTGGCAAGATAAAGTTAGGCGTGAACTTTAAACCCGCCTACTGCTGCGTTATACTTTCATAAATATACTTCTACACAGGTGGAGGTTGGATAATATTAAATAAGTATGGTTCTCACATAATCAAATATTCAAAAGGATCCATGCGTGCTGAATGGAATTAACTCAGTACTTATATATTATATAGTAGGATATACTCAGTATATAGTAAGGATACTATATTCAATGTGAAAGTCTGTGTGAATGTTTGTTACCACGTATCTCCGTAACTACCTAACTTATTTAGTAGAAATTTGGTACGTAGATATTTTAGGTTATAAAATAACACATAAGCTAATCTTATTTTGAAAAATTAACCTCTGAGGGGGTTATGAAGGTTGGTAAAGTTTCTATGGAAAATTATTATTCACTCAAAACTCGGTATAATAATAAACTAGAAAGTTAATAATTAATTACGCATTTTTTATTTTTACAAATATACCCTTGACACAAAGTTCTACGCGGGCGAAACCGCGAGGCGCAGCTAGTTACAGAATAAATACATAGTTGATTGCGAACGAAACAGCCGTGACGTCACTGAGTGAAGCCTCACTACAAGCTTTTAAAGTAATATTAATAAGTTTTCTGTTAAAAAATATTGTTTCAAAACAAACTTATGTCCTCCTTCGAGTTAGAAATCAGACAGTTGTTTTTACTAGTTTCCTCGCATTTTTTCCGTATTTTCTCACCGTTAACACCGTCCACATTAAAGTTAGGAAATCTTTTCAAGGGCAATTTGTAGATACTATTAGGCTTTTATAACTAATTCCCAAATGACACACTGAAGGTAGATAGTTTATCTTGACATAGAGGCTTACCACAAGCTCTTGTGTAATATTAAAACCTAACCAGAACATGGAGTCGGTTTTGTTTTTAGTTTTTTCAAAGTAATTATTATATATGAAAGAACATAGAAGAGTAGAAGTTTATAGAAGTCCTACATTATAAAAATTAAATGTCAACACAAATTAAATTAATATCAAAAATCATTGAATTGTTTCGAAACCATTGTGGTTCTATTATAAACATACAACAAATAACTTAAAATAATATTCTTCGGATGAATAGATAGATAGATAGATAGAAAATTCTTTATTGCACAATACAAGAACATGTACATAGGCGAACTTAATGCTAGTTAGCTTTTTCTTCCAGCTAACCTTTGTGTAATTTGGAAAGGGAATGGTAGTGCTTTGTAAGAGAGAAATCATTGAATTTATTATATTTATACACATACTTACTAAAAAATACATAAACTTACATATATACCATACCATAATACCTAGTATCTACAAAAAAAAATTAATCATGGTGTTAAGATGATACTATATTAATTTTTGGTAGGGCAGTCTACCCGTACAAGACGGAAAAAGTGATAAAACCGCATTATCTTGAAAACTATCAAATTTAAAACGAAACTGTCTTTAATTAAGGTAGGTATTATGATTGCCTACAAATCATGTAAAAAATTCAGTTAAACATCTTTTGGTTTTGGAGATAAAACGAAAAAAATGGTTTTTTGAGCCGTTTTCGGGTGATAAATATATCTAGAAAAGTTTACCCAATAGTGTTTCAGTCATTAATTTGTATAAATAAAATCCTAAAGTTATCTATGCTTAAAAATCAAAGCTGAAATGACCAATATTTCAACTCACACCTTAAGTCATGGTATCGATTTTCAGAACAATAGTCTAACCTCTTTTGTGTTGTGGCCTCGCTTGTAAGGTTATTTACACAATACAATTGACAAGACTACTTTATTAGTCACCGTTTGAAGTAAGCTTAGGTGATAAGTGAAATTTTTGACGTTTTGTATGGGCTGAGTCTACCCGAATAAGACGAAAAAAGTGATAAAACTGCATTATCTTGAAAATCATCAAATTTAAAAAAAAATTTAGGTAGTGTGATTATCTAACGAATTATATAAAAATGAACTATTTAGCTATTCATAGTTTTGATTAAAAACGAAACTTGTGTTTTTGAAGAGCCGACTTTGGAAAATAAATCTATCGAGAAAATCGTGTTTCTGTCTTTAATTTATTTAGATTAAATCCTTAAGTTTTCCTTGTTATTAAAAACAAAACTGTTTGTTTTGCGGTTATTGAGAAAAAACGATTCTGCATTCATCAAAAACATTTATTACTCGTCTTAATTTAAAAAAAACATTTTTTCAAAACAATCTTTTGTAAAATGCCTCTTAACTTTTCGATAGGTCGATACATTTTACTGACCATTATGGTCTGCGCAGACAGGCGGACGGTGCGGTAGGGGATTTAAAACTTATTAAATAAATTTTATTTAAAAATAATAACGGTAAATCACGACTGTAATCACCAAGCATGGTAGACCTCTCAGATCTCCAGACGCTTAGATCATTTGAAGATGTCTAGTGGGGGTAGTCAGAGGCACGTCCAAACATTATATTTGGCACATGCCCACATTTTGCAGTAGTTAGCATTCCATACGTGACAGGTTGAAGGTCCATCGCCGCTTATAAGTTTGAATTTAATAGTTATCGCAAAACTGCGCTGCGATGCTCCCAAAGCCGATCACCGAGCATAGAAATGTATACCTTATTTCTATTAAATAACTATTCAATTCAATTGATACATTTTAAATCCTCTACGGCGCTGTCCGCCAGTCTACGCCGACCATTATGTTAATAAGAGCATTGAGAAAAGTCGTCTCTTTCTAGAATCTTCGCCAGAGTATTACGTCTGTCTCTCACTCTGTCAATTATTATCCTGTCAAGGCTGTCAAGATTTGGTGGAAAACCGACAGATGTCAAAGCGATTTCCGCAAAATTAGTACAATGTATAATGTGTTATATGGACAATGATGATATTTTAGTAAAAATATCGAATATATTGTATACTAGCGACCCGCCCCGGCTTCGCACGGGTAGCATGTTATTATACATATAAACCATCCTCCTGAATCACTCTATCTATTAAAAAAAACCGCATCAAAATCCGTTGTGTAGTTTTAAAGATATAAGCAAACATACAAACATACATACATACAGACGCGGGAAGCGGAAAGCGACTTTGCTTTATACTATGTAGTGATGATAAATATTAGTAATGCCAACAAAGCGTCGAATAAAATCTTGAAAAACAATTTCTTTTAAGGTACCTTCCCTACACCTAAACTGGGGATGTTTTTTTTCTCGCGTACCCTATGGGGTATCGTTTGATAGGTCTTTAAAAAGTATGGAGGGTTTATGAAAACAACTTTTCGATTAAGGGATTCCTTTGTGAAATATTAAGCTTTGAAGCCATTTTTTGTCACAGTCGAGTGCCTATGTTACTCTGATTTTTGATGTCGATCCAATTGTTTTTGAGTTTATTTGTTAAAAACACAAAAATACAAACTTTACTCTTTATAATATTAGTACTAGAAGTATAGATAGGGTAGGTACCTTTTTATCCAGTGTTAAAGCGAACGTAGCGACGTGCGGACGCTAGTTTGAAATATGTAGGTATGTAGGTATGTAAGGCTTCCACGGGGGTGGACCGATTGTATACTTTAGTATGTACGATGTAATGTAGGTTTGTAGGTTATGTAATGCGGGGGAGCCGCCGTCGCCATAATATCGTAGGAAGCTTGCACTTAGCGATTTCATTTTGAGTTTACCTAAATGGGAAAACAAGTAGAATACTTTATCATTATATGGCGTATGATAGTAGAAGTAAACTGAAAAACCAGCCAAGTGCAAGTCGAGCTCGCGCACGAAGGGTTCCATACCATTATCTATAAAAAACGACAAAAAAACAAGTTTGTTGTATGGGAGTCCCACTTAAATATTTATTATATTTATCTGTTTTTAGTATTTGTTGTTATAGCGGCAATAGAAATACATCATCTGTGAAAATTTTAACTGTCTAGCTATCACGGTTCATGAGATACAGCCTGGTGATAGACAGACGGATGGGCAGCGGAGGCTTAGTAATAGGGTCCCGTTTTTACCCTTTGGGTATGGAACCTAAAAAATGTAGACATACCCTCGTATTCAAGAACGACACTATGAGAACACGCACCCACAGTGGACGAAATCTTTTTTCATAAAAATCACTTTATGTGTTGTGCAACACTGCATAGTGTGACTAGAGGCACATAGTCGTGTGCCTCTAGCCAAAGTTGAGCTCGAAAGGCACACGGTAGCGTGCGCCATAGTGCCGCTCAACACATAAAGTGATGTTTAAAAAAAAGATTTCGTCCACTGTGAGTGCGTGTTCTCATAGTGTCGTTCTTGAATACGAGGGTTAATCTTTCTGTTTTCTGTCTTTTCTCATATTATATACAAATATTAATTGCAGTTAGTTACTCACGCTAAAACTCAAAAACGTCTTGTCCGATATGATTTTTTTTTTGTTTTGTTCACTTTAATACAAGGTTGGTTTAAAAATCCTAATATCCTAATAATCTTATAAATGTGAAAGTTTGTGAGTTTGTATGTATGTTTGTTCCTCAATCAGGATTTAGTTGAAATTTTCTGTAGATATATAATGCCCGAATAAATAATAGACTACTTTAGATAGAAAAACATCCCCAAAATGATAAAAAAAACGCAAAAGGGATAATTTCTGTATAGATGGCGCTGCTGTGCAACAAATCAGACATCACAGACTAAAAACATTCAGTCTTTTCTATTCGATTATTGAAATTTGACATGACAACGTCTGTCACGGGTCGGCTAGTAAAAAATAAATAGATAAGTTGCCTGGAAATTGTAAAATTTGATAAAAACTTAAAGTGCTTTTTTCTATTTTATTATTGAAATTTTACAGGACAACGTCTGTAGGGACAGCTAAATAGTATTAAATAATAATAAAAATATATATATTGGCGGCAGACAGCGCCATTCAGTCAGTGCTCTTGACTACCCCTTTTAGACATCTTCAAAGTTCTGAACAACATGAATTTTGAAAGGATAATTATGATGATAGGATCTAATGTAATTTAATTGAAAAAAAATTACGGGTAAAAAAAAACCGACCATTACCACCTGTCACTTTCACAAAAAATTTGCAAATTAAAAAAAATAGAAACCGGCCAAGTGCGAGTCGCTCACAAATGGTTCCATACTAACAAATGGCAAAAAAACACGTTTTTTGTATGGGAGCCCCACTTAAATATTTATTTTATTCTGTTTTTAGTATTTGTTGTTATAGCAGCAACTGAAATACATAATCTGTTAAAATTTCGACTGACTTGCTATCACGGTTCATGAGATACAGCCCTGTGACAGACAGACGGACAGACGGACAGACAGACAGCGAAGTCTTAGTAATAGAGTCCCATTTTTACCCTTTGGGTACGGAACCCTAAAAAAACAGCGAAAACGACCGAAAATTAACCAAACTCGTGAAATTGGAGCAAAAAGATAAGAAGACTTTCAGTGCTGCATTTTGTTCAGAAGGGGGATGTCGGCCCAAGTTAGGACATAATAAGTTTTCTGTTAAAAAATATTTTTTCACGACAAGCTTTTGTAAATTCATTCTACGAGTGAGGGCTTCACACGCAGCAGCTATAATGTAAAGATGTACATTATAGCACGATATATCTCATTACATCTTTCCATAGAAATCGTCAGGAGACCACACACGACAGCTATAATATACATTTTTACATCTTCGTATCTTAAGATACAGTGCGATATGAAAATATACATATTTTCGATACATCTTAATACATCTCAATACATTTCCGTATAATGAAATGAAGGGAAAGATACATTACATTACCTGTTGTGTCTGTGATACATTAAGATAATTTAAAGCTATACATCCCGGGATATAACATATATAACATACATTAATATACATTATAGCTGCCGTGTGTAAAGGGCTTCACACACAGCAGCTATAATGTATATTACTATAGCTTTACATTATCTTAATGTATCACAGACACAAAAGGTAATGTAATGTATCTTTCCCTTCATTTCATTATACGGAAATGTATTGAGATGTATTAAGATGTATCGAGAAAATGTATATTTTCATATCGCTCTGTATCTTAAAATACGAAGATTTAAAAATGTATATTATAGCTGCCGTGTGTGGTCGCCTGACGATTTCTATGGAAAGATGTATTGAGATGTATCGTGCTATAATGTACATCTTTACATTATAGCTGCTGTGTGTGAAGCCCTTGAAGCCCTTTAGAAATCAGTGCGCGCCTATCAATCACCTGTCATCTTAGAGCAACACGGGCTTCCTACGGAAGGGAGTAGCCATTCGCCGCGGTCCTGTCAAAGTACAAGCCCAAGTGGGCATACACACTTTATAAAACGTGTCAATTTGTGAGTCATCTGTACACGAACTATTAGTGTATTGTTGGATTATTTGTGTCGTTTTCATCATTACAGTCAGTTGGCAGTTTTGTTTTTGCATGTAAGTGTGCGGAACTACACTTGTGTGCACATTTTCCCCCGCAACAAACGCCAGATCTATTTTAATAGTAATCTAGTCATATAATATTTTAAATTGTGACTGGAACTTGAAAAGTTTTAACTCCATCTAACTATTTACTAAGTAGCTCCGTTGTGACTGTTCGATGAACAGCTCCTGACTCCATCATCAGATCAGCACGCTGTCACCATATTATTGCATTGAGGCTTAGAACTTATATTTTAATGTTAAGCTAATTTAGATTTTAACGGTAGAGGAATAAGAGCGATATATATTTTGATTTTTTAACTTTATCATGGATACAACAGAATTGCCACCAATTAATTATACTCAAAATCTTTTCAGAGTAATAACTAATAAACATTACAATATAATATTCTATTCTCTATCTATTCTATATTCTATTGTAATAAACATTGATAGTAAACATTTATCACTTAAGGCACACCCTGGAATGTCCGTTGGTAGACTTTTTTAATTATATTTCTCGGGAAGACACATCTTAAAGTAGGTAATTGACTGGCTTAACAACTCAGTTGGGGTTCGGTTCCCAGAACAAACATTTGTGCAATGAACTCTAGGTGTTATAATGTAATTTATATAAAATAAAGTCGTGTTAGTTACACTATTTATAACTCAAGAACGGCTGAATCGATTTGGCTGAAAATTGGTAAGGAAGTAGCTTAGAATCAGGAGACGGACATAGGATACTTTTTATAAAAGGAACGGGAACGGGAACGGGCAACGGCAATATTTGTTAATTCTAAAGCGACACGAAGTTCGTCGGGTTAGCTTTTGTTATTATTTAGTATGTTTTATATCAGTTATCTGGTTCCCATAATACAAGCTTTCCTACGTTTGGGGCTAGAATGGAATGTTCACTAATATTTGTTTAATCATTGAAATTCGTATTCTAACTACTGCAAAACGTGGCATGTGCCAAATGTTAGATTCGGACGTGCCGCGAAGTACCCCCTTTATCTCCAAGGATCCAAAAGAATGTCCTTACTTGGAAATTAAAGTCGTGATCCTATTTCATTTCAAAGATGGAGGCAGTGGGGGAACCCCCCCCCCCTATCCAATCGTGACACTCAATGTAAGTCTTAAATATAAAATTCTCGTGTCACAGTGTTTGTAACCCAACTCCGAACCGGCTTGATCGATTTTTATGAAACTTTTTGTGTACATTTGGTAGGTATAAGAAAAGATCGTAGGGTATTTTTTATATCCCTAAGTGATAAGGGTGGCATAAAGATCAGGAAAAACTGAAAGTGCTTTTTTTCGGTTTGATTATTGAAATTTGATAGGACAACGTGTGCTAGTAAAAGTATAACTTAATACCTACTTATCGTATTTCTCTAAGTATTCAAGTTTAAGTTACATAAATTACGTATAATAAACTAAAAAAAACCGACGAAAATGTTTCGACTTAACGAAAAGTAAAGGGAGAATATTAGTTTAATAAGTTTTATGAAAAAACGATTAGTCCTACGTGAATATAATTTAAACTAGCGACCCGCTCCGGCTTCGCACGGGTTTAATACATATAAACCTTCCTCCTGAATCACTCTATCTATTAAAAAAAACCGCATCAAAATCCGTTGTGTAGTTTTAAAGATGGGACTATTCTATACACGATATAAAAATAATCATCAAAATAGGATCTAAGATATATGAATATGGATATAAGATTTATTATATAAATATTCAAGATATAAGTCATACATAAAAAAAACCGGCCAAGTGCGAGTCGGACTCGCGTACGAAAGGTTCCGTACCATTATCAATAAAAAACGGTAAAAAAATAGTTTTTAGTTTGTTGTTATAGTGGCCACAGAAATACATGTGATAATTTCAACTGTCTAGCTATCACGGCTCATGGCGGCACGGCACAGCGGAGTCTTAGTAATAGGGTCCCGAATAATAACAACAAAAATATATACAACGGTTAAAAAGTATAACTAAGTACCAACTTATAGCATTTCTTCAAGTCCTTAAGTTTAAGTTAGAAAAGTTTGTAAAATGAAGATTGATGAGGCACACGTACGAAATCCGTTTCGGTAATAAAATTAACATAATTTTGTAATAAAATTGGGGAAACATAATAACTTAACAGGTGAGGGTTTAGTTTAGCGTATGTAGGTTTAGAGACCCGCTATATCAGAATTTCAGTACGTACTTATACTTACGTACTAAGTAGGTACATTGGGTGTAGCGAGGTACTTCCCCTCCCCACTAAGTAGAGCTAGAAGAGTGGTCGGTCTCTGATAAACAAAATTTTTCTCAACAAGACAAGATTAAAACAATACAGTCAAGGATTTTTTTATCTGCTTCCTCCCCTCCCCCCCCCCCCTCCGCTACGGCCTTGAGGTACATATTGAAAAAAGTATAAAAAGGATCACGACTGTAATCCCCAAGTTCGGTAGACATCCTCTCACATCTGAATCTCGGATCATCAAAGATGTTACAGAGATTAGTCACAGACACGTCCAAACATTACATTTTGCACATGCCCACACTTTGCAGCATTCAATACGTGGCAGGTTGCAAGCCCATCACCGCTGGCATCCTCATAAGTTGACCTATCCTCGTATAGGAAAGCATAATGCTGAGCCGGGACCCTTTTGCTGCTGTAGCACATAGCATTAATATATATGTATATATATTTTTTTATTTCTCTCCTTTTTTTTCTAAGTGTACCTATGTTAGTTAGTTATTTTTTTTCCTTTTTATGTTATGTTATGTGTTGTGTGCTAAAGTAGTAAATAAATAATTGTCTATGTCTATGTCTATGTCATACATTTTTCGAATAGAAAATATTATTGATTTGCAGTCGGAATCCGAGCCTACCACATTCGGATTAAAGTCGTCATAAATTGCCATCAAATTTAAAGTTAAAAAGTCTTTATTTCAATAAAATCACAAGGATCACTTTGAAACGTCTTAGGAACTAGGTGAAGCTACGCCGATTCCACGCGACCAAGCCTAGAAGAATCAGGCAACAAACACGGCTTGGGGCCTATCATTTGTTTTAATGATTCCTTTACTATGTAGAGCTCCGGTGTGCTGCCGTACAACATCAATTACGTCCTACATATAGCGGTCACCGCTGCTTAAATCAAAACCGTACAACACAGACTCTTATCAAACTTTATCAACATTGATACAGCGCATGCATTAGTTAATGAAAACAGTTGGATAGTTTATCAGATAAAATCTGATAGATAGCTTTTTATATTAACCGACGGCTTATGAGTTTTTGGTAAATTTGGATCAGCTTCATCACTGGTTTTTCTGTGTCACACTGAGTAAGGTCAGGTAGGTATGTATTACCCACTTGTGTTCAGTTTTTCAACGCAGTCTTGAAGTAAGCCATATCACTACATAGCCCTTAAAAGTAGAGCGATGTTGGTATTGGATTTATGTATTCCATTAAAATATCGACAATAGTTGAAACACTTTTCTTCTTGTCTATTCTAATACCAAATTTTGTAAGCGGGTCCAGTTGACCAATTCAAAATATGCATTAGGTCAACTGGGCCCGCGGGGCTAGTTCGAGCGGGGCCAGTTGACTAAAGAGCCCCATAACTGTGGTACTTGTATTACGGTGATAATTAAATTTATTTGTTATTTAGGGTTCCGTAACAGTATAACAGATCATTCTTAGGTATATGATTTGGTAGGCAATCATAATACCCACCTAAATAAAAGACAGTTTCTTTTTAAGTTTGATAGTTTTCAAGATAATGCGGTTTTATTACTTTTTTCCGTCTTGTCCGTCATATTTATGTTATTCTGTTTTTAGTATTTGTTGTTATAGCGGCAACATAAATACATAATCTGTGAAAAATTCAACTGTCTAGCTATCACGGTTCATGAGATACAGCCTTGTGACACACAGACGGACAGTGTCTTAGTAATAGGGTACCGTTTTTACCCTTTGGGTACGGAACCCTAAAAATAGGGGTGTATATAATCCGAGAAACATCCCCAAAATGATAAAAAGACGCAAAAGGTATAGATGGCGCTGATGTGCAAAAAGGGTACTCACTTGTTATCGATAAAAAAAATAAACGTCATCCTAAAAATTTATAATATTTTTAGGTACCAAGCGACCAAGCCGCGGGCAGAGTCTAGTGCTTCGTTAAACGTACACTTAGTGTCAAGGTAACAATATATAGGCATATTGTTTTGTATTTTTATTAAAATACCTTTATTAAGATGAAACATCCGAGCCACTGAAGTGTACAGGTACGTCTCAACGATCAAACCCATTTGTGGGCCGTTCATCCGTCAACACTGATTGGAACCTTAAGGTATATTGCATAAGGGCGACTATTGCTCGAACTTATTTTTTATAGAACCATTACAAGCCTTCAAGGTTTTGTTGGTGGTATTCGGTTAAAATGTATCTAATTTTTCAATATGATCTCACTTTATCTATACTACTATAATATGCGAAAGTAACTCTGTCTGTCTGTCTCGCTATCACGACCAAACCGCTAGGCCGATCGTGACGAAATTTCATATAGAAATAGTTTAAAGTCTTAGAATGGACATAGGCTACTTTTATTTCCAATTTTATTTTTATTTTTATTAATTTAAATTTATAACAATCGACGCAAAGTCCCAGATAAAAACTAGTCTATCTACATACTTAATTTCATCGTAATCACTCCAGCTTATCGACGTGATCAAAAAACAAATTGATAATGAATCATAAGAATCTTAAAGTTGTTTTATCTGACGAAGACGGGTAGGTCCTAACTGTGTAGCACAGTGTCATCCAAACCGCAGTCACGCACACAAAAACACGTGTCTATATACATCACAACTTCAAGTATACCATCGTGAGATACAACAACTGTACGTGCTACAAGGCCACAGTTATTAGCGACCAAGGTAGTGCTTGGTTGCAAGGAATAGGCGTAGCTTCATTCAGCTCCTAAGATATTTCGAAGTGATCCTTGTGATTTTATTAACTGGCTTCACAGCTCAGTTGGTAGTAGCTCTGCCTTTTGCGCTGTAGGCTGTAGGTTCAATTCCCACCCAGGATAAACATTTGTGTGATGAACATAGATGTTTGTTCTGTGTCTGGGTGTTAATATGTTTTAAGTATGTATTTAGAACAAAAAAACTTATATAAGTATTCTATCAGTTATCTGGTTTCCTAGTACAAGCTTTGCTTACAAATAGGACTGTAATTCTCAAGTACGGTAGATATGTCTAGTGGGGGTAGTCAGAGGTACGTCCAAACATTATATTTGGCACATGCCCACATTTTTCAGTAGTTTGCATTCCATACGTGACAGGTTGCAAGCCCATCGCCGCTTATAAGAACATTAACTGGTTTCCCCACGATGTTTTTCTTACATGTAAGCACGTATATCTTTTGACTTTCTAACACAAACTATCTAAAGTAATATCAACTACTCTGAGTCGCTTTTATCGAAACCTCCCCTTTAACTGCCCCTGCCTTTGATATCAATGTATCGGTGCTTGAAAGGAAACATCCCATTGAGGGGAGATACAGTCTATTTGTAAGGAAATTGCCTACTTCCAATGAAATAAAAATTCGCAGAAACGTATTCCTATAACGTTTCTACAACGTTCGTTTACATAAATATAAATAAACTAGCCGACCCGTGACAGTCGTTGTCCAATCAAATTTTAATTTTCGTATAGGAAAAAAAATCAGGTAACTTCCAATTTTTTACCTATAAACCTTGTACTGATAAAATAAATTACGAATTTTGGTAGAATGCGTATCATTCATTAGTCAAAACTGCGTTGCTATGACGACTAAATGTTTTTGTCTGTGATGTCAGATTTGTTGCACACCAGCGCCATCTATACCAAAATCATCCTTGTTTTATCATTTAGGGGTTGTTTGTCGGATTATAAGTTCCCCCTTTTTATTTATTCTGATTTTTTTATCTACTACAGCAAATTTCATCATAATCCGTTTTGTCGTTTATTTTTGATAAAGGAACAAACATAGCATCCTTATCACAAACTTTCGCATTTATAATATTATAAGAAACATCAGGAATAAAAGAAAACACAACTGTAACTAAACTCAATTTACTGAACAGAATTTATGTAATTCAACTAAAAACCAGGGACTGAAAGCGGTAGAGGTTAACGGTATTGGTACCGCAAAAATATAACGGTACCGTTATTCGATAGCGGTTGGGCCATACCGAAATTATACCGGTATGGAATAACGGTATCGAAAAAATCTTGAGTGTCGTTCGTCGGCTATGAGAGAAGGGAGGAGGGGGGGGGGAGGGCGCGTGAGGGGCAAAACTCAGAGCGAGTTCGTTTGTTGTGAACGCACACACACGTCTTTGTCAATCGAGCGACACACAGGTTAATAAAACTTTGTTTGTTCTGTTCTGTTGCGCACGCGTTCACGCACAGTAGGTAGGTACCTACCTACCTTTAACTATAGATTTTGACACGGGTCTTTATCACGTAATTAAGTAGGTACCTACCTTTAATTTATTTTCCCGACTATGACGTCTGCTCGCGACCATGGCTATTGTAATTATTTGTAGGTAAGTAACATAATCGAAATGTCGTGAAAATAAATTACCGGCAGGTAGGTATTTACATAATAAATACACATAACTTCTCTTTTATTTCTTTATGATAAAATTTAAATTAAAGTAGGTGGCGATTCTATTGTGCCCATAAAAAAATTTCGGAATCCTAAAACACCATCGCTCTTATTCCTTTACGTTAAAGTCTAAATTTGCGTAACCTCAGGATGACAGTTTTAAAACGTAGGCTAGTTTTAAGTAATTTAACTATTTTTTTACGTAAATCTAGTCAATAAAAGTAAAGTGAAATTTTGATTTTCTTATTTATTTCGTTCATCAGAAATAAACGAAAAAAAATAATTCCAAATTTAAAATTTTGAGATTACTCAAATTTAGACTTTATTGTAAAGGAATAAGAGCGAAATTGTTTTAATTGTTTATTTTTTTGGAAATTCTAATTGTAGAACGTTGCCAACAGAACAATTAATTACTGATTAGCGTATTAGATTATGACCTGTATTTAAATATAGGACAATTTTTATCTATACCCGGTCATAGTCTATCTATAAACCAAATTTCAACCAAATCTGTCTGTTTAGTAGTTGAAGTAGTTGTAGGATGGATGTTTGTTACAGTGCAGTCGGCGGATCTAGGCACTGGTGATGTTAGCCGTTTGGATGCGCGGCAGACAATTTTCGACTTTATACAGTGACATAATAACCATTTGTGCGTTTCTACGGCTAACTTCACGAGTGCCTAGATCCGCCGACTGCACAGTAACAAACATCCATCCATCTACACAAACTTTCGCATTTATAATATTAGTAGGAAATATAAAATAAGTAATAAAGATAACATTAATACATGTTTAAAATTTGCATAGTTTTTTTATTTTTAATCAATTTTGTTGTACATCTAGTGTTTAAAAGGTGGATAAGTTACTTGGATTTCTTCGCCCATTTTATGTTGCCCTTTTACTGCGTCAACAATCTTTAAGATATGCCTATACGCCATGTTTCGCATACATGGACGTACAAATTGTAGCTCATCCAAGAGCATGTGACAGAAATGATAACTTCCCTTATCAATTTTATTTTCTCTGACACAATCATCGCATTCGAAAACACATTCAGTTCCTGGTTTCTCTTTTTCTTTTTTCGGCGACGGCATACAGTTCTTCAAATGTAAATCAGATTCATATACAGGGGACACTGGGGCTGATGGCGATCCTTCATCAGATGAATTAGAAACTCGTCTATGATCTGCTTTTTTGCGTTTGCTAACTGTCGGCAAAATACTCTGCGACATTCCAACATCCAAGCCGCAAAAAACATCTGATGACAGACGTCTTTTTCTACCTAAAAAAAGGTTATACACATTGAGAAGAAATAAATAAAACCCACATACCATTTCCCACAAATTAATACAGTTTTCTGCCCGTCCATATATTTATTTATACTTATTTTGATGGAGTTAGTCATCTGTGGCAGTTATTATAATAACAAATAGATTTATGTTAAACTAATAAATAAATAAATAAATAGATATATATTGTTGGACATTTTACACATCGCCATCTAGCCCTAAACTAAGCAAAGCTTGTACTATGGGAACTAGTTAACTGATAGAATACTTAGGTAAATAATTTTATACTTAAGTAGGTACATAAATAATTATGATAGATATAGTTAGGTACTAACACCCAGACACAGAACAAATATCTATGTTCATCACACAAATATTTGCCCCGGGTTGGGATTGAACGCACAACCTACAGCGCTGAAGAAATTTTAAGTTTCGGTTTAGGCTGTGTGTTGATAGATCAGTCAGTCAGTAGGTAAAGCAAAATTTTTATATATGTAGATAGGTAAGTAAAGACGATATAAACTTCGAAAAGTGAGGCATCTATTCCCAGTCTTACCCTTCACTACACACGCACAACAGTGAGGCATCTATTCCTAGTCTTACCCTTCACTACGCAACAGTGCATAGGTGGGTGGGTCAAACAAATATCTACCTATTATAAATTTTTAATTATAGGTAGGTATTAGGTAACCTATACTTACCTACCACATACCACATAATATTTATACTTTAATAGTAAGTAAAGTACATAGGTACTACCTACTCTATACGGCTTTCAATGCAGTTTAGGTGAAATAGGTAGGTAGGTATTCTCTAAAATTTATGAGAATTCCAATTTATATGTCCCACCTAAACTTCATTGAAAGCCATAACATGATAAACATAGTTTTTACGAAATAAGCCGGCTGACCCGGGTTGGTGGATCTTGGCATCTGTGAAGTGAGCTGTTTGGTTGCGCGGCAGACAATTTTCGACCTTATCATGGTTTTGTGTCACTGACACAAAACCATTTCTGCGTACACACAGCTAACTACACGAATGCCTAGACCCGCTGGCAGAACTGTAGGTAGGTACCTACCTACCTAGGTGGGTAGGTACCGAGGTAGGCAGGTACCTACATTCAATAGGTACAAAACATAGTGAGGCAGGTAAGGTCAGTAGGTACCTACCTACCTACGTGCCGTGTCACAGCAAGAATGGTTATGTGTCACTGGATAAGGTCAAAAATTGTCTGCCGCGCAACCAAACAGCTATCTTTACGTAGGTAGGTAGATACTTACCTAACTAAACTAAGATCCGCCGACAATACCTACTAGGTAGAGGTAGATACAGTACCTACTACGTAGGTAGGGAACAGACCTATCATCTAAGTAATGAAATTTTGAGTTCGATTTTGAATTTGCAGTTCGCTATAGGTATAGGTCGTATGTCGCATCACACACAACTGAAACTGACACAACACAACAAAACAAACGTAGTAAGTCGTTTGATGCACCGACCGCCGCCGCCGCCGCTCCCCGCCGCGCGGGGGAGTGAGAAAACCTATAATATTTGGGTAGAAATTGCGGTATCGTTATTCAACCTTTAGTATACCACTATGAATTTCGGTAGAAGCTTTTCGGTACCGTTATATTTTTAGGTATTGAAATATATGGAATACCGGAATTTATCGGTATGGCGTCATATCGATAAATAGAGGTATCTTAATTTTTCGGTTATTCGGTCCCTGCTAAAAACAACCAAAATGGAACAAAACGACACAATCATAACTTTACATGAATTTACACTGCAAAACATTGATAACTCTCGACAAGAAATAAAGCTAATGCGTCACGACTTGTGACAACGATAACCTAAGTGATGTAAACGCCTCGAACGCCAACGAACAACTGCCCCCGAACCAAGTGTGCGCCTGGCTTTTGTAGGGGTGACCCCCATTCTTCATTCTGTGTCCGATAAGAAAACTGCTAATAATATAATATATACTTTTTTTTTTGTGAATATAACACCCAGACAGTACAAACATCTATGTTCATCACACAAATTTTTGCCCTGGGTGGGGATCGAACCACTAACCTACAGCGCAGGCAGAGTTACTACCAACTGAGCTGTGTATCTAGTCTAAATAAAAAAAGCGGTGAAAAGCTAACATCTTACATCAAAACTTACAAAATTTTAACGATTCTTGATTTCGATTCGAAAATTCGACGAAAATGTTTCAAAAGTCATTGGGACATAAATAACCTCTTCACAATAGAAAAAAATTAACAAAATCGGATGAGGCATAAAGAAACCTTTAAGTACTAAAATACGAAAATGTTGCGACCTATCGAAAGGTTAAGAGACGATATTAGTTTATTTTTATTTTTATGAAGGAAATATTTTTAAGTCCTACATGAATATAATTTAAATAAGTCCAACTTATAATTCTATAATACATAATAGAAAAATAATCTTCAAATAAATCAAATCATCAGGTCAACAGATATGCGCTTTCACTACATAGTATAACACGCTTTCCGCTTCCCGCGTCTGTATGTAATATGTAATATGTATGTATGTATTTTTGCTTATATCTTTAAAACTACACAACGGATTTTGATGCGGTTTTTTTTTATAAATAGAGTGATTCAAGAGGAAGGTTTATATGTATAATACATGCATAATATAGTAGAGAAACACTGATAATTTTAGAGGTTTCTAATGTGATGTCGTAAATAAACACATTTTTTTGCGCTTACATTGCAAATGCTGGCTGAACCCCACGAGATATATCAAAATAATGTACTACAGTATTGTACACCTTAAAAACGTCTACAAAAAAGTCAACGATGGTATTAGAAATGTCTTACGCACAGCGAAGCGGGCACGGGTCAGCTAGTCTTACATAAAACAAAAAAACTCGTTGAATTAAGAACCTCCTCTTTTTGTCGGTTGTAAAGTTGCTTAAGAGGGTCCACAATCTGTTATCTTAAAGGTACCCAACTCACTTATGTAGCTATGTAAGAGATAAGTACGTAACTACTTTCTAAGTAGACCCATTAAGTTTGTTTTCGCCTTAAAGTTTCGTAGTTCGATAAACTCGCTTAAATAACAATGGTTTCAGTGTGTGGTATTGTCTGCGGCGATAAGCTTGCAACATATGTAATGCTAACTATTGCAAAATGTGGTGCCAAATGTGATGTTTGGACATGCCTCTGACTTCCCCCTTTAGACATCTTCAAGGATCTAAGCGCCTAGAGATCTGAGAGTATGTCTACCGTACTTGGGGATTACAGTCGTGATCTTATTTCATTTTAATTTGACTGTTTGTCACACAGTTACTAGTTTTACTGGTTCTTTTTTGGTTATTAAAAAATAAATATTGCTAGTTATTATAATTATTATTACTACACACATTCAAAACTAGCCTAAAATTAAGTAAAGCTTGTATGGGATCTATGGGAACTAGATAATTGATAGAATACTTATAAACTTTTTATAACTGAAAAAAAATATATATATATATATAACTAACAAAAAACCGGCCAAGTGCGAGTCGGACTTGCGCACGAAGGGTTCCGTACCATTATCTATAAAAACGGTAAAAAAATCATGTTTGTTGTATTGGAACCCCCCTTAAATATTTATTATATTCTGTTTTTAGTATTTGTTGTTAGAGCAGCAACAGAAATACATAATCTGTGATAATTTCAACTGTCTAGCTATCATGGTTCATGAGATACAACCCTGTGACAGACATACGGACAGACAGACGGACAGACAGACAGACGGCGAAGTCTTATTAATAGGGTCCCGTTTAAACCCTTTGGGTACGGAACCCTAAAAAAAAGATCTCAATTCGATAGTATTTTTTTGTTTGGTACTTCAGAACTCCGTCATTTATTTACGAATTTGGGAAAAAAACTTGAGTGGTGTCAAGGGACACCCGGATGGAACGAAGTTCTCACAAAATAACGTGGGACAAGGGAAGGGGAATCAACTTTGACTTCGACTTCGACCTCGACCTCGACCTCGACCTTGACCTCGACCTCGACCTCGACCTCGACCTCGACCTCGACCTCGACCTCGACCTCGACCTCGACCTCGACCTCGACCTCGACCTCGACCTCGACCTCGACCTCGACCTCGACCTCGACCTCAACCTCGACCTCGACCTCGACCTCGACCTCGACCTCGACCTCGACCTCGACCTCGACCTCGACCTCGACCTCGACCTCGACCTCGACCTCGACCTCGACCTCGACCTCCACCTCCACCTCCACCTCCACCTCCACCTCCACCTCGACCTCGACCTCGACCTCGACCTCGACCTCGACCTCGTCTCGACCTCGACCTCGACCTCGACCTCGACCTCCACCTCCACCTCCACCTCCACCTCCACCTCCACCTCCACCTCGACCTCGACCTCGACACAATTAATATATGACTTAATAGATAATAATTATTAATTATATGACAGCCTCACAGCTCAGTTGGTAGTAACTCTGCCTTCAGCGCTGTAGGTTGTGGGTTCGATCCCCACCCAGAGCAAATATTTATGTGATGAACATAGATGTTTGTTCTGTGTCTGGGTGTTAGTATGTATCTTAAGTATTTATTTACAAAAAAAAAGTATTTAAGTATTCTATCAGTTATCTAGTTCCCATAGTACAAGCTTTGCTTAGTTTGGGGCTAGATGGCGATGTGTAAAATGTCCACCAATATTTATTATTTATTATTATTATTATTATTTATATATTAATAGATATACTATAGCAAAAAAGTGTCGTGACAACTTTTCATGACAACTTTTCGTGACAACTTTTCGTAAGAATTTTTTCCGTCTAGCCCCCTTTCACAACGCGCGATAAGGAACTTCGTTCCAAAAAAAATTAAGTTGGAAGGTTGACTTCCCGTTTGTTGTTTTTGGTTTTATAATTGTAACGTATTTTTTTGTAAATATATATCTAATACTTTTAAACGAGCAATTCTCGTATATATAATCTGAATTTCGGAATCGGCTCCAACGATTTTCATGAAATTTAGTATGTCGGGTTTCGGGGGCGAGAAATCGATGTAGAAAGAAAATGGTGTTTTATCCGTGTTTTCAGGCAATAGCATACCGCTCATCCAGGTAGTACATGCGTATAACAAACACAAAACAAACATCTATGTTCATCACACAAATGTTTGTCGTACGGGAATTGAACCTACAACCTACAGCGCAGACGGCACAGTTACTACCAACTGAGCTGTGAGGCTAGTCAGAAAGAATCTTTAATTAGTTCCTTAAGTATGTTTGCAATGTGAGAATATGTTTAATTTAGAGTGCTCGTTCGGGATGTTAGTAATAAAGGCAAGACTCCTCACAATGTGACTCTGAAATTCCGACCCACTGGTACAGTCAATTTCAAAAATATATGAACGCAGATGTTTTTCAAGTTTTTATTTAACTTGCAATGTATGTACGTATGTAACTATGTAACTATTTTTTTTATGGTGAATTCTTGCAACTCAATTTTGAAGCCTGACTACCCCTTTAGACATATTCAAGAATCTGAGCGCCCCGAGATGTGAGAGGATGTCTACCGTACTTGAGGATAACAGTCGTGATCCTATGTATAATGTATATAATATATTTTATACTAGCGACCCGCCCCGGCTTCGCACGGGTAGCATGTTATTATACATATAAACCTTCCTCCTGAATCACTCTATCTATTTAAAAAAACCGCATCAAAATCCGTTGTGTAGTTTTAAAGATATAAGAAAACATACATACAGACATACAGATATAAACCTTCCTCCTGAATCACTCTATCTATTTAAAAAAACCGCATCAAAATCCGTTGTGTAGTTTTAAAGATATAAGAAAACATACATACAGACATACAGATATAAACCTTCCTCCTGAATCACTCTATCTATTTAAAAAAACCGCATCAAAATCCGTTGTGTAGTTTTAAAGATATAAGCAAACATACATACATACATACATACAGACGCGGGAAGCGGAAAGCGACTTTGCTTTATACTATGTAGTGAAAAAATAGCATACGATACTTTTTATTATGGTTTCAAGTCTACTAGAAACCCTTATAGTTTCGCCATGTCCGTCCGTTCGTCCGTCCGTACGTCTGTCCGCAGCATAGCTCAGAAACGCTTAGTGCTAGAAAGATGTAATTTGGCATGTATAGTATATACATATTAATAATGTTAACAAAGTCGTAGAATAAAATCTTGAAAAACATTTTTTTTTCTCGCGTACCCCATGTTGTGTGGTATACATATAACGAACTTAAAAGGAAAACTATTACAGCTATCAGGCGTTACAAGTTTTTGAGTAATAGACGTAATAGTCGACCAACTTATAAAATGTATTCGAAGAACAATAATCATTTTTTTAGTACAAATACCATTAACAATTACATAATATAACGTTGTTAGCTGTGTAAACTACGAAACCCTACATTGCGCGTGACCCGACACACACTCCAGTTTTTATTCAGGTACCATGCGAGCCAAGTCGCCGGCGGAATGTAGTCACACAAACAAGTTTACGACTGTCATATGCAGATAACCGCTTTTAGAAAACACTTGATGTTATTCTAAAAACGGCTCATCCTAAGCTTAAACTCCATCTGTTCCTCAAAGGGTATAAAAAGAGAAAAACTCAACACCAAGGATTACCCTTTGTGCAGGTTAAACCCGCTTTAATAATAACGGTATGTGCAAGTACTAACCTCGGAATAAAAAAACCGGCCGAGTGCGAGTCAGACTCGCGCACGAAGGGTTCCTTACCATCCGGTATATGAAAATGAATCCCTATTTCCCTTGGTCATAGCATCACGCGTGAACGGCTGTACCGATTTTGCTAATTATTTTTTTGTTGTATTCGTTAGTGTCAGGAGAAGGTTCTTATGGAAAAGTCGGGACTGCTAGTTATCTATAAAAAACGGCAAAAAAAACCCCGTTTGTTGTATGAGAGTCCCACTTCAATATTTATTTTATTCTGTGTTTAGTATTTGTTGTTATAGCGGCAACAGAAATACATCATCTGTGAAAATTTCAACTGCCTAGCTATCCGTGATAGCTTCATGACATACAGCCCTGTGATAGACAGGCGGAAAGACGGACAGACAGACGGAGAGCAAAGTCTTATTAATAGGGTTCCGTTGTTACCTTTTGGGTACAGAACCCTAAAAGAGAAATAGAAGCCGGATAAACCTTGATCATACTTTTTTACAAGCTTTTATTTCACTTGCACTGTTCGTAAGTTTGTTCGTTTGGCGTTTTTTATAGATAATGATACGGAAACCTTCGTGGCCGAGTCCGACTCGCACTTGGCCGGTTTTTTTTTTATTATCGACCTTTTATAAGTATTTTATTTGGTAGTCTCGTTCACTTTCAAAAAAAAATTCCCAAAGAAAGGTAAAGAAATTTGAAATATTTTTCCTTTCAAAATATTTCACAATAGTTAAAAAAGGTTGAATTCTTAAATAAAAGTTCTCTTTTTACGTGTAAATCGCATTTTTGTTAGAGTTTTCACGAGAAAAAAGGTTTGGCAACGTTCAGCCTCGTCAATCGGTGACCGCTTTCAACAGATGAAAAAGGAGCTTCTAAATTTGACGCTTAACTTTTTTTATTGCTTTTTTTGTATAATATAACATATATTTTTACCTGGTGATCCGACTTGGATGATTTTATTTTTATTGTGTAGAGAATAATCCTAAATTAGTCCTATTAAAATTGTATTCATGTAGGACTAATAGTTCCTTCATAAAACTTAAAAAACTAATATATTCTCTTGACTTTAAGATTGGTCGAGACACTTTCGTATATTTTATTTTTAGTTAGAGTAGTTAAATAAAGTTTAGCAACGTTCAGCTTCGACAATGGGTGACCTCTTTTGGCTTTCCTAATTCCGATTTGCACAGAAGGCAGTCAGTCAATATTTACGATGCACTCGTAGCAAGTGCTACGCCGTAGCATCGTAGCACTGCTACAAGGCTACGAATTTACGTATAAAAGATCTTCAACGAAATGATAGACGTAGAATTAAATCAATACGTATGTGAAGGTATTTTTAGATTATTTAGAAAAAAAATTGGAAGGTAGATATTATTTTAAGTTATGACCGTTTATGTATGAAGCCGAAACGATAAAAAAATCGCTAAATTTGTAAATGTTATATATGTATATATTAGCAATTCTAGTAGCCATAAATATAAATGAAATATTTTTAAAATCGAAAAATAGTAGATCTTTTATTTATTAGGAAAATTGTTACACATGAAATGTTATTATATAAAATCGGCCAAGTACGAGTTTAAAACTCGCGTGCGAAGGGTTCAGTACCATTATCTATAACGGCAATAAAATCACGTTTGTTGTATGGGAGCCCCACTTAAATATTTATTTTATTCTAGTCCTACATTAATATAATTTAAATGGGACAACTTGAGACTATTCTCTACACAATAGAAAAACAATCATTAAAATCTAATCACCAATAAAAAGATATGCGTGATCATACATAAAAAATCGCGTCGACTGCAGTGCCTGCTCCGTTTTTCATCGATTAATAATTAAATAATAGGACACGACATATGACCTTCAGATCAAAAGTCGAGGTACCTGACCTAATTTAATACCTAACAACACTCTAGCAGAGAGAAGTGTGACGTACATACTTGTACATTACATACTCGAACTAACCGAATTAGCGTAGATTTATATTAGGCCAGGCCGTGTCCGGACCGGCCGTGTACGTGGCCCGGACGAGAGATTTAAAACGCTAGTAGTTAGCATTCCATACGTGACAGGTTGCAAGCCCATCGCCGCTTATAAGAATACTAACTGGTTTCCTAACGATGTTTTCCTTCACCGTTGTGAGCACGTGTTTTTGATGCGCATATAAATTGTTCAAACTGAAAAATCAATTGATGCACGCCGGTATTCGAACCCACGACCTCCAGATTGAAAGTCAAGGTACCTCCAACTTGGCCAACACGGATATATTTAGATACTAGCTGACCCGTGCCCGCTTCGCTGGGCGACAGACATTTCTAAATGTGATTATTTTGAATAGGTATGGCTATGGTATGGCTTAAATGGCGATAGGTATCCGCGGATATACGCAAGTGGTCCCACTGCCGGCCCCGTGAGTATAGTCATTGGTAGCCACGATTTTAGTATCCCGCAACTTTTATATCAGTACTTATGACTTACCCATTAAGGAGTAAACCCGCTGCAGAGCATGCTGTGCATGGCACGCAACGCATCTTAGCTGCGTGGGTTAATTTGTTTGACAACGTGACTCTACATTTCCACAGCTGCACACGCTATACACGAGTATGAATCCACAATCACAACTATGTAAAACTGTAGCGCAGCATAGTTTTGAATTTTGATTTTGAGCTACCTGAGCATTATATTCGAGCAAGACATGCGTGCTCCCATACAACAAACGTGTTTTTTTGCCGTTTTTTATAGGTACAGAACCCTTCGTGCGCGAGTCCGACTCGCACTTGGCCTGTTTTATTTTATTCCTTTTCTTTCGATTGTCGACAGCATGTTGACCAACTTTGCCTAAAGCAGTATATTAATATCTCTTAAAGATTACCCAAACCCAGACCGCTATAGTTCCACATCTGGTATTCTGATCTTCGAAAATTATAGTCTATAAGTTGCCTAGGACTAATAGCTATATAACAAAAAAAGGGTCATCAAAATCTGTTCAGTAGTTTTTGCGTGAAAGCCTGACAACATACAGACAGACAGATAGACAGACAGACAGACAGACAGACAGACAATAATTTCAAAATGTTTTTTTTTTTGGCTTGTGTTACTTGTATGAAAACCCCTACTTGTATGAAGAGTATTTTTTCGTTTTTATTCAATGTACAGAATTGAACTCTTCTACAGCTTTATTATATGTATGTATAGAAGATGTATAGATTATTGAGCACAAAGGGTACTCTTTCAGTACCTCACTAGGTTAGGCCTGTATCGAGAAGGAAAATGAAAGACAAAGCTTTTGCAAAAGTTCTAAAGGCAAGCTAAATCCAAATCTCAGCACTCAAGATCCTTAGGAATGCCTAACATCAGACGCACGTCCCAACATTATATAAGGCACAAGATTTATTATATACGTGACAGGTTGCAAGCCTACCGCCGTCTGATAAGAATACTAATCGATGGCTCAACTATATAAACTAATTATAAATACGAAAGTAACTCTGCCTCTATCTGCAGTGTTATTACTGCCTAACCGCTGAGCTGATTGTAATGAAATTTCATATAGAGATAGTTTAAAGTCTTAGGACGGATATAGGCTATATTTAACTCAAAATCTTATTTTTGATTTTTAGAAATTAAATGAAGTTTTACGATAAAGTTGTTAAAAAACTATTTCCTGAATCTACACGGACAAAATCGCGGGAATAAGCTAGTAAACCATATATATTATAACTATACGTATTTACATGTTGCATCATTTAAGTGTAGGTTAGGTATATACATATATTTATTATTGTTTATGTACAACTACAACAAAACATCAGGACAGTTATGAATTTCAGCAATTTATATTTTCAAGTCTTTAAAGAAACAAACCTGGTTGTAATGCCTACCCCGGTTTCGGTAATTTTCAATTTTGGCAGTCAATACCTAAGCATAACAAACAAACTTGTACAAAATATATAGTTAATACAATTATTTGTCTATGGTTCGTTTTGATTAGCGCCAGTTGTGATGCGTTATACCTCTAGATTTGATTGGCCACATCTAATGATTTCCCGTTTTGTCTATTTAAATATGAATAATAATAAATAAATATTGTATCTTATAAAAACTTTGCGTAACCTAAGAGTTAGATAAATACTCTATTTTAAGTTGTTTAAAATTTTTCGTATTAATCATTTTTTCAATAAATTGAAATGTTGTTAAAATGGTCACAATCAGCGCTCTCACTCTATATCTATCTATGTATCGTTGTTTTTGTATAACAATGCAGAATTGTCGAATGTATATTTCATCTTTCACATACGCTTCTATTATTCATATTATTCCTTTCCCAAAAACGCAAAGCCGTCATTTGTTGTTAATATTGCAGATAACGTAATATTTCCACAGTCACCGCTAAAACGGAGCTTAGTGACGGTTACAGCTTCCTAAAAAACCAGCTACCAAAAATATATAATTTAGTAGGTAGGTTTATGGCATCAATCCCTCTGATAACGCCTGAATTACAGTCTGAAAACACTGCAGATACTTGCTGAAGTATCCTGAAAATCTTGACATATGACATCCTACATAGCATTTTACATTTCGTTTTAAATACTAATAAGAAAACCGACGAAAAGGTTTCGACCGATCAAAAATTCAAGAGACGATATTAGTTTTTTAAGTTTTATAAAGGGACTATTAGTCCTACATAAATAAAATTTCAATAGGACTAACTTGGGACTATTCTCTACACAATACAAAAAAAAACATCAAAATCGAATCACCAGATAAAAATATATAATACATAATAATACTTAAAACATACGCGTCGAATAGAAAACCTACTTCTTTGTCGGTTCAAAACGCAATTGTACATAATGCAGATTCTTAATGCAGGCCCTTGTATATGCATTAATGGTTTTAATATTATTATATATTAAAACCTGAAAAAAAAACTAATACAACTAGAACTGGTAAATCGTCGTAAAAACACAAATATTTAATGTAAGCTCCTATGGGAAAACGCCAAAATACAGTCTGCAAAAACACGAAAAGATTCATAAATCACAGTACAATCAAGAACCAACCTTATTTCACTCTGTTTAGAGCAACTTTTCCATCACTCACTGCACTACACTTTCACTGAAGCTCACTTAACACGCGCAACACTCGGTTTCGGAGGACGAAATGAAAAGCGTCCGCACACGATAAAGGAACGAACAATACTGACGGTTATACAAAGGGACAAAGAGATTCACAGGACTTTAGACATAAATGGAGGTGGTATTAAAACATTGATGCTTCATAAATACGGCTAATTACCATGTTTGAACCAAAACTTGTACTAGAATGTGTTTTGATATATAATGTTGTATTATTATTTAAAAAGATGAAAGATTTGATTGTTTTTGTTTGCATTAAATAGGCTCCGAAACTACAGGACCGATTGGAAAAAAATGATGAACATAGGCTATATTCAATTTAAAAAAAAACAGGGATCCCTATTAAAACTTTAATAATGTAAAAGTGTTAAAAATTGCCATAAAATTAGTAAGATCAATAAATCCCTTTTAAAACAAACCAACCATGTTTTATGTTTTGTGAGTTACATAATATCTACAAATCTACATTCAAATACCAATTTGTCAAAATTGATTTAGAGATGTAGCGGCGATGGGCATGCAACCTGTCACGTATAAATACTGTACTACGTATAACTGTCACGTGTGCTAACTACTGCAAAGTGTGGTCATGTGCCAAATGTAATGTTTGGACGTGCCTAACCCCTTTAGACATCTTCAAGGAATTAAGCGCCTTGAGATCTGAGAGGATATCTACCGTACTTAATGATTATAGTCGTGATCCTATTTTTTTTTATTTAAATTCAGAGATCATGTCTCGCTTTGCTAACTCGACTATCAACATAGCTACATTAAAAGTCGATCAAAAGTAAGTGTCTACATAGCTATTGTTAAAGTCATAAAAAAGCTCCGAAAAACAAATTTAGAGAATGAAAATTTATGCAAATAAAATCCAAGTCTTTGTGTATTGTTGTGTTTTCTCATTCAACTTTTTCGTTTAAAATGCATAATTATTCGTGACGTAGCTAAATCTAGCATGTAGTACGCGCCTGTTTTTACGGCACATCCACAGTACAGTACAGTTCAGTTCATAAGGCACATAAGCTGCAGGATCTTAGCCACCGTTTTTTCTCAATAACCGCAAACCATACAGTTTTGTTTTCTAAGACAACGGATTTAATCTAGATAAATTATAGACAGAAACACGATTGGTGAAACTTTTCTCGATAAATTTATTTTCCAAAATTAGCTCTTCTTCAACACTTATTTTGTTTTTAATCAAAACTACATATGAACAGTTTATTTTTATATAATTCGTTAGATAATCATACTAGCTAAATAAATTATAGACAGTTTCTTTTTAAGTGTGATGGTTTTCAAGATAATCCAGTTTTATTACTTTTTCCGTCTTATACGGACTCAGCTCATACAAAAAACCAAACATTTCTCATATCACCTTAAACAGGTACAGTATTATAAGATGGAAATTACCCAAAACTGTTCACATGATATAAAGGGTTCTATTCATTTATGGATACATTCACTTCACTACACAATAATATACGGTAGAGATGGGTTGTACTCGTGTTTTAAGCACCAGGTCTCTCAAATACCACCGATAAATACCAGGTTGTTAATACTTGAAAGTATTTGAGATTTCAAGAGACACAGTGCCGTAACTAGACTTTTGCACCCCGAACGAACTCAACCAGCACCCTCCACCCCTAGATTAGATCTACTATTATTTAGAAAGTATCTACTTACTTGTACTACAAGTAAAATATTATACACTATTATTATATTATACAAAGACAGTTGAAATTTTCACAGATGATGTATTCCTGTTGCCGCTTTTACAACAAATTCTAAAAACAGAATAAAATAAATATTTAAGTGGGGCTCCAATACAACAAACGTGTTTTTTGTCGTTTTTTATAGATAATGGTACGGAACTCTTTGTGCGCGAGTCCGTCTCGCACTTGGCTGGTTTTTATTATAACCTATGTTCTCGTTCCCAATATCAGTATAAAATACGCCTAAGAGTAGTGACGTCATACCTGGTACGTATTTTTAGACGCGTAAACCTGGTTTTGAAACGTTGTCCTGGTCACCACCTCTGATATACAGATAAAGGAAAACAAGACAAGAAAAAGTAATTTCTCTCAGATCGAAATCAGTTAGTTACGTTAGATTAGAGTTGTGATCAAAAAACGCTAAGCGAGCGAAGCGAGCGCTCTGCCTAAGCCAGTCTACACGCGAACCGAAAACGATATATCGTAACAATATTAATACCAAAGTTACATCGTTTCAACTATAGTTTGAACTGATATGTAAGAAGAATTACGAATATCGATGATTGTCAAGAGTAATCACGATCGTTTCATCGTTTACACTATAGTCGAAACGATGTAACTTTGATAGGAACTTTGTTACGATATTTCGTTTTAGATTCGAGAGTAGACCCCCAAAACGTGGTTTTCACTTTTAAAAGAAACTTGCTTAACTAATTAGGGAAAAAAACGCTATAATTTTGTAATAATAATTTATTTCTAATTAAACATTCAAATCATAATTATAATATTAGTAATATATTTATCATATTTATTTCACCTATTCTAATTAAAATAATATTATTACAGGATTATTTAGACATGCCTCTGACTACTCCCTTTAGAAATGTACAAGGATCTGAGCGCCTGGAGATTTGAGAAGATGTCCATCGTACAGATTACATTCGTCATCCTATTTTTTTTTAATTATAAATTATAATAACGTCTATTTTTTATTGAGATTTTTCAAAATTACCATTTCCTTCTATACCATTTATGGCACTAAAGATCCACACGTAATAAAAACCATTTACCCCAAAGCTTACAAAGTTTTGAAATTAAGTCACTGATACACCAGGGAACATTTTGTCCCGCAAAATGGGCATGTTTAGAGGAGGGAAGGTCATGTAACGAGAAGAATGTTAGGAATGAAGGTAGATGGATGTAGACGTAGAGGTAGGCCAAAGAAAAGATGGATGGACTGTGTGAAAGATGACATGGGTAAGTAAGTGATGACATGACGGCTGATAGAGGGAAATGGAAGAAGTACACACGTTGTGCCGACCCCACTTATGTGGGGTAAGGGCAGGAAGATGATGATGATGAAAATAACGCGAACAAAACTTAATCACATGACGCTACAACGTTGCACAGTGTCCCGCATTTGCCCGCAATATTTTAAGTGACGCGGGACACCTCGGGCATCTTTTATATAACCACTGAGTAGTGTGCGAGCAATCTGTCAGCGAGCTATGGAGAAAGATAGATAGGTAGATAAACTCTTTATTGGACTATATACCAATACATATACATACATATTTAATACTATATATCTAGATTATTATGACAGGTAAAACTAAATTAACCGATTATAGAAGAAAAGGACAAGTAATAAATAAATAAATATAAATAAATATTAGTGGAAATTTTTACACAGCGCTATCTAGCCCCAAACTTAGCAAAGCTTGTAATATGGGAACTAGATAACTGATAGTATACTTATATACTTTTTTTTTTTGTAAATACATGAATATGATAAATACTCACACCCAGACACAGAACAAACATGTTCATCACACAAATATTTACCCTGAATGGGGATCGAACCCACAACCTACAGCACTGAAGGCAGAGTTATTATCAACTGAGCTTAGAGGCCGTCACATAATGCTCATATACCATGATTCTAAAGGTGTTAATAGATTTAGCTGATCGCACAGAGACAGGCAAGGAGTTCCACAACCGAACAGCGTGAACACTAAAAGGTTTACTATACAATATACATCTCAGAGCTGAAAAAGAAAGCTATGAAGCGAATCAGAAATGAGTATATCCGACAGAGAACAAAGGTCGACAGCTCAAAGGATTAGCAAACTGAAGTGGACTAGCCATGTGTGCCGACAACTGTTGGTTTAAACGTGTTCAGCAGGGCTATTTTGTAAAAAAACATGAATATCATGTTATGATGTTGAATGCAATACCTAATGTTAGAGAATACCTAATCTGTACACTTTTCAAAGTAACTATTCACAGTTTATGCACCTGTCAGCGCAGGTATTGTATTGGAAGCGTAGGTATGGGTGCCTAAATAGCATAACAATCGTAGGTATTATGGCATTCAGTACCATAACATGATAATCATGTTTTTACAAAATAGCCCTGCTGGAGTTGAGACCGCGCGTAGGCAAGCGAAGTGTTTGACTAGCCTCATAGCTCAGTTAGTAGCAGCTCCGACTTCTGCACTGTATTTGTCTGCAACGCCATCTAGCCCGAAACTAAGCAATGCTTGTATTATGGAAACCAGATAACTGATAGAATACTTATACAAGTTTTTTTTGTAAATACACACTTATTACACATATTAACACCCAGACACAGAACAAACATCTATGTCCATCACACAAAGTTTATCCTGAGTGGGAGTCGAATCCACAGCCTACAGCGTAGAAGGCAGAGCTACTGAGCTGTGAGGTCAGAGTGAGTCAAAATGTTTGGACATGCCTCTGACTACCCTCTAGACATCTTCAAAAGATCTAAGCGTCTGAAGATCTGTCGGATGTCTACCGTACTTGGGGATTACAGTCGTGATCCTATTTTTTTTTGTTTTATACACGGATATACAGTATACACAGATACACAAGGGCCTAGTGTAACCGTAGCTCAATTGTTTCAGTGAAGCTCACGAAGTTTTGAAAGTAACTTGCCTAACAATGACATGCCTAAAGCTCTCTCCTTTCAGAGAGCGTGGGTTGAGCTACTTTGGGAGCTGAAAATAGAAGAATTAAACTGAGACATCCATTCATTTTGTCAGTTTCTAGCTGACCCGTGCCCGCTTTGCTGTATGTAAGACATTTCTAATTGTGATATAATATTTGGATGGGTGTGGCTTGGGTGGAGATTTTTGGTGTACAATACTGTAGTACATTACATACCTACTGTAGAATAGTAAAAAAAACCATGGGATTATTAAAATTTGGACGAGACAACGTCAATTGGAACAGCCAATAAATAAAAAAAAATTAAAAAAAAAAAAAATTAAACCTTCCTTACACAAAACTACAGATAGTCGGAACTGGAACATATCACACATGTCCATTCAAATATATAACAAGCTCCCTTCAAAATTAAAATCAAAAGAAAAAAAACTCAATATTTTTGAAAAATCTTAAAACCTTTTTAGTGTCTAAATGTTTTTATAATATAAAAGAATTAAGAATTAATTGGTTAAGAGGCTCCCAGTCGCTGATTGCTCTTTTTCGAAACGAAAAAAGAAATACTTCTGAACAAGCCACATCTCCTATTTTTATAAGTATATTACTTCAGGTTCCTACCTAGATTTCTATTATGCTGAAAACATAATAGCAGAAACTTTTCACGATAAAGATATTATTTCAAAATGATACGTTTTAGAATTTATGATCGAAATATTTTATATACCTACTATTAAAATCAACTTGTGATTTATTGTTAAAGATAGGTAATAATGTAGATCTAGATTTCTATTAGAATAGATTTTTGATAAGTAATTATACATAATTTATATCATTAATTTATTCGAAAAGCTAAGGCGGACCACGCTCCGACGTGTGTTTGTCGTCATTGCAGCGGTCGGTAGGATTATTTATCGAAGTGATTAAAGATGGGTACATCTTTATTCACATATACTATACATTATAAAATAGGAGATGTGGCTTGTTCACAAGTATTTCTTTTTTCGTTTCGAACAAAAACAATCGTCGACTGGGAGCGCCTTAATAATTAATAAACAAAGATTTCTATTTTAATCTATACATATAATAAAACTGTAGAAAAGTTCAATTCTGTACATTGAATAAAAACTAAAAAAAAATACTCCTAGGGCCTATACAATACAAGTAACACAAGCCAAACAAAACATTTTGAAATTTTTGACTGTCTGTCTGTCTGTTGTCCGACTTTCACGCAAAAACTACTGGATGGATTTTGATGAAGCTTTTTTTGTTATGTAGCTATTAGTCCGCGGCAACATATAGGCTATAATTTATTTTGAAGATTGGAATACCAGTTGTGAAACTTTCTGTCGACCAGAAAGTTTCACAACTGTTTATATATATTTTTAAGATTAGTAGGTAATTAGATTAATATATTCTTGTAGTGCCCTAGCGGGGTTCACGTTGAGAAACTCTGTATGTAATATCTTAAGACCATTGTACCAACTGGAGCAATATATGAATATGAATATTAAAATACATTTGGTTTACTAACGATGTCCACTATGTCCACCGCGATGTCCACGGCATGGTCCGTTGCGATGTCCTTGAGTCCTTACTCCAAATCGGAATATTCTTTGTTCGTACGGTGTGTCATAGTGGATGTATTTCTTGTTTTCTGCAAACGTTTAAATAATTAACGTTTTGTGAAAACATTATCTATTTCGACCAATTTAAAAGTCAAAAGACGATACTTGTTTTTAGGGTTCTGTAGTCTACAAGAAATCTATCTGATCTAGAGATCGTTCGATAAAATCATTTTTTCAATATAAACCAATTATTTTAAAAATTATTATTAAAATGTTGTTAAAGTCTATAGATGTAAAAAAATACCATACCTTCTCTCTCTTCAGGCGGAAGTGGGTATTGCGGTCTGTTGCTAATATCGATAGATGGTTCTTCATGACCTGCGAAATCATAACACTAATTATTATTTAACAAGCTGTCCCGACAGACGTTGTCCTGTCAAATTCGTTTTTTTTTCTTAAGAACCTTATCCTGATAATAACGAATACAACAAAAGAAGAATTAGCGAAATCGGTTCAGCTGCTCTCGAGATTTGCGCTTAGCAACACAGTCAGCGATTCATTATTATATTATATCCTACTAGCTGACCCGTGCCCGCTTCGCTGTGCGTAAGACATTTCTAATACCATCGTTGACTTTTTTGTAGACGTTTTTAAGGTGTACAATACTGTAGTACATTATTTTGATATATCTCGTGGGGTTCAGCCAGCATTTGCAATGTAAGCGCAAAAAAATGTGTTTATTTACGACATCACATTAGAAACCTCTAAAATTATCAGTGTTTCTCTACTATATTATGCATGTATTATACATATAAACCTTCCTCTTGAATCACTCTATTTATTAAAAAAACCGCATCAAAATCCGTTGTGTAGTTTTAAAGATATAAGCAAACATACATACAGACATACAGACGCGGGAAGCGGAAAGCGACTTTGCTTTATACTATGTAGTGACTAGCTGACCTAGCGGACTTCATATCGCTTTAGAATTATTACCAGATGTTGTGGTAAGTTCCAGTTCCGGAATTATGAAATCTTACGCGATAATTTGTGATATATGTTCCCGAATCTAAATCCTTATACGTTCATCAATTTGACCGTACTGTACCAATCGGCACAAATTTCAAAATTTTTGACAGGTATGAACAGTTTGTACGGAAAAATAAAAAAGTTGTTTTTACTATTATTGTCCTCGCATTTTTTTATCAAAGTTTCTTGGTTGCTTGAAATACATGTCTGTCCGTCTGTCCGTCTGTCTGTCACAGGGCTGTATCTGAAATATTCACAGATATTTCTGTTGCCGCTATAACAAAAAATACTAAACACAAAATAAAATAAATATTTAAGTGTGGCTCTCATACAACAAACGTGTTTTTTGCCGTTTTTTATAGATAATGGTACGGCACCCTTCGTGAGTGAAGTCCGACACACACTTGGCCGGTTTTTTAAATGTAGTTATTTACCTGATTTACAAGCCGTATAGTTGACAGGTTCATAAATATGTTCCATGACATCCACAGCATTGTCTTCGCATTCCTCAATGATCGCGTCTTTCAATGGCTTCTGCTTATAATATTTCTTCAAATAAACTGAAAATAAATAAATTAATAAAAAATAAATATTGGTGGACATTTTACACAACGCCACCTAGCCTCAAAATAAGCAAAGCTTGTACTATTTTATTTTTATTTTATTTTTATAATTTTAGGAAAACTTACAGCTAACACATGAATTTAACACATAGAAAATAATACATTATACCTATACAAGATAGATACATGTATTTCTGACGGCTAATTACAAGTTTCCACACATAGAATTTATGAATAACTGAAACATAAGTAAAATAGACGGTAATAACAATAGATAATGTATATAGGTTAATGTACATAGGTGTATATAAGCATAATTATGATATAAAATAGTAATGCTAAAAAATATACATGCATTACATACATACATACATACATACATTGTATACTATGGTAACTAGATAACTGATAGAATACTTATATACTTTTTTTTGTAACACCCAGACACAACAAATCAACAAACATCTATGTTCATCACACAAATATTTGCCCTGGGTGGGGATACCCACACACAACCTACAGCGCTGAAGGTAGAGTTACTACCAACTGTGCTGTGCGGCCCTCAATAAACATTCGTTGAGCCACAGCTTTAGCCACAAACTAAGCAAAGCGACAGTCACCTGAGTTATCTGGGATAAAATCGCAATAAAAAAAAATTTGATCACGACTGTAATCACACGACCACAAGATAGGGTATGCGAGAAAAAAATAACATCCCCAAGGGGAGGTACGTACCCTAAAAAAATGTTTTTCTGGATTTTATAGCACCACTTTGTTGACGTGACCATTATACATATTCATGCCAAATTACAGCTTTCTAGCTCTTAAACTCTGAGCTCTCATGGCGAAACTATGGGTTTCTTGTAGACTACGAATCCCTAAAAACTAGTTTAATAAAAGCTTGTATAAAGAAACTAACCGTGAAACATAATCACCATTGTAACAGCAGTGCAGATCATTGTCACAAATATAGCAACTAACATCATTGCAACATCAGACGACTCTGTAAATTATGTAAAATATAAAATAGAATTACGACTGTAATCCCCAAGTACGGCAGACATACTCTTACCCTCGTATTCAAGAACGACACAATGAGAACACGAACCCACAATGGACGAAATCTTTTTTCATAAAAATCACTTTATTGTGTTGTGCGACACTGCATAGTGTGACTAGAGGCACATTGTCGTGTGCCTCTAGCCAAAGTTGAGCTCTAAAGACACAACGGTAGCGTGCGCCATAGTGCCGCTCAACACATAAAGTGATGTTTATGAAAAAAGATTTCGTCCACTGTGGGTGCGTGTTCTCATAGTGTCGTTCTTGAATACGAGGGTTAGATCTCAAGGCGCTTAGATCCTTGAAGATGTCTTGGGGTTAGTTAAAGGCACGTCCAAACAATATGTTCGGCGAAATATCCACATTTTGCTTTAGTTAGCATTCAATACACGACAGGTTGCAAGCACATCGCCGCTTATACTAACAATACTTAGCTTATTTATATAATATATAATAACTTAGCTAATACTAACTTTTTTCCTCACGATGTTTTCCTTAATCTATATATATCAATACCACTTTTCTTTATAATTTTATAAGTCAAGAACGAGCTCACCTATCCAAACCCAATGTTTAGGCTTTGTTCGGACTATTTAGTAGATGGTTTATGTGAAGTTTGCACAAAATCGGTAGACCTTTTTATCCAGGTACCACCCGTGCGAAGCCGGGGCGAGCAGCTAGTACGTTATAGGCACGTGTTAATGCGCATATAAAATTATCGAACAGAAAAATCTATTTGAACACACCTTCAGAAAGTCGAGTCAAAAAAAATTGAATATCTACCTTCACAAATCAATTCTGGAGCTGGAGTTTGATTTTCTTCTACAGACGACACAACTGGTGTCATTTCAAAGTTTTGTTCTGTAAATAATAATCAAACAATCAAACTAAATTTTTAACTGACGAAAATTCAAATTCAAATTCAAAAATCATTTATTTCAATAAAATCACAAGGATCACTTTGAAACGTCTTAGGAACTAGGTGAAGCTACGCCGATTCCACGCGACCAAGCCTAGAAGAATCAGGCAACAAACACGGCTTGGGGTCTACCTTTTTTTTTATGATCCTTTCCTTAATGCTATGTAGAGCTCCAGTGTGGTGCCAATCGAACAAGGTGAAGGCTCAAACAAGAATAATAATTAAAAGTTAAAAGTACCTACTACTCAAGTACGTAGGTACAGCAATAAAAAAAAATAACTAAAGAGCTTCAGCACAAATTCAAAAAGCAACACACGCTACACTTGATTTAGAATTAAAACTTACAGATAAAATAACTATTTGCTTAAAAATAATTAAAGTAGACAAATGTTACACAAAATGAAATTAAGTACCTAAATCAATATTTAGCTGTCGAGTGGCAGAGCGACATCAGGCCACGAGGATTTATCATTTATATAATCATCTACAGTATAATACGCTTTGTTTATAAGATTATTCTTTATATAGGCTTTAAATCTTCTAACGGGAAGTTTTGTTGCGTTTTCTGGCAGTTTATTATAAAATAGTATACAATTCCCCATAAACGACCCCTTCACTTTTTCTAATCTAAATTTGGGTATGTACAATTTGTTCTTATTTCTTGTGTTAATACTATGTACATCACTTTTTTTCTTAAAGAAAGCCATATTCTTATGAGTATACAGTAAGTTTTCATATATATATTGTGAGATTACTGTGAGAATGTTAATTTCTTTAAATTTTTGTCTCAAAGAGTCCCGGGACTTCATTTTATAAATGGCACGTACTGCCCGTTTTTGTAAAACAAAAATAACTTGAATGTCTGCTGCCTTACCCCAGAGAAGAATTCCATACGACATTACACTATGGAAGTAACTAAAATAAACTAGCCTAGCTGTGGCTTCATCGGCCAGCCGCCTAATCGTGCGGACTGCATAGGCAGCGGAACTAAGTTTACCAGCAAGTGTTACAATATGAGGTCCCCATTGTAAGTTTGCATCAATATTGAGACCTAAAAAAGTAGTCGAATTAACAAGCGTAAGAGCCTCTTCATTTATTTCAATGTTAGTCGGAGTATGCCGTACACTAGGCAAAGAGAATTTAATGCATTTTGTTTTCTTAGAATTAAGCAATAGATTGTTTACAGTGAACCAATTAAAGACTAGCGACAGTGACGCATTTATGTCATCGAAGTTAACTTTAGATCTATCGACTTTAAAAATAAGCGACGTATCATCAGCAAATAGGACTATGTCACAAATGTCTTTTACATAGAATGGGAGGTCATTAATGTAAACTAAGAATAAAAATGGACCTAAAATCGAGCCCTGTGGAACTCCCATTTCAATAAATGACCCAGAAGATCGTTCGCCACCGATATCAACTTTCTGGACTCTATTGGACAAGTAAGATTGTAAGAGGTGAATTGCCTGGTTATGGATGCCATAGTGTTGTAACTTTGCGATTAGAGTTGCGTGACTCACGCAGTCAAACGCTTTCGACAAATCGCAAAACACACCGATCGCATCTTGCGATTTCTCAAAGGCCTCATATATGTGCTTTAAGAGCAAAGTACCGGCATCGGTTGTTGATCGACCCTTTGTAAATCCAAATTGATGACAATGAAGTAGCCCATTAAGATTGAAGTGAGATAATAACTGAGTAAGAATAACTTTTTCAAAAATTTTACTTAGAGCAGGCAATACTGATATTGGTCTATAATTAGAGGGATCTTTCTCGTTTTCCGACTTGTACAAGGGAATGAGTTTACTATGCTTCATGAGATCAGGAAAAATTCCCTCGTCAACACACCTATTAAAAACGTGGGCTAAACATGGAGCAATATCAATGATAATAGTACCTAATACCTTTGTAGATATACCCCATAGATCTTCAGTATTTTTGATATTCAGAGATCTAAAAGTTTTCACAAGAAAAATAAGAAGGCTCTCTATTCGACAATATTTTTTGTTGCTTTTTAGGGTTTCGTACCCAAAGGGTAAAAACAGGAAGTGCTTTTTGTATGTGATACTTGAAATTTGCCAGGACAAAGTCTGTCGGGACAGCTAGTACCTGTAGAAAGTCGTGTAGATTCAGGTGTGAACATTCTTTTTCTTGTTATATTCAAAATTGTCGAAGATACCACTTTCCTGTCATTCGCTATTAAAGAGCAGTTCATTACCATGTAGAAGGCTTTTTGACCTTTCTTTGTTCGCAATTGGAATGTATTAACTGAAACAATACATAAAATATATATCTATACATATAATAAAACAGTAGAAGAGTTCAATTCTGTACATTGAATAAAAACTAAAAAATACGCCTTATGCAAGTAACACAAACCAAAAAAAAAGATTTTGAAATTTTTGTCTGTCTGTCTGTCTGTCTGTTGTCCGACTTTCACGCAAAAACTACTAGACGGATTTTGATAAAACTTTTTTTATTATGTAGCTATTTAGTCCTCGGCAACATATAGGTTATAATTTATTTTGAAGATTGGAATTAGAATAGCAGATGTGGAACTATCTGTCGACCAGCGAAGCGGGCACGGGTCAGCTAGTATAATCGTATAATATAATATACATATATACAGCCTCACAGCTCAGTTGGTAGTAACTCTGTCTTCAGCGCTGTAGGTTGTGGGTTCGATCCCCACCCAGAGCAAATATTTGTGTGATGAACATAGATGTTTGCTCTGTGTCTGGGTGTTAGTATGTATCTTAGGTATGTATTTACAAAAAAAAAGTATATTATAAATATTCTATCAGTTATCTAGTTCCCATAGTACAAGCTTTGCTTAGTTTGGAGCTAGATGGCAATGTGTAAAATGTCCACCAATATTTATTTATTTATTTATTTAATAAGTTTTTTATTACATCGTGTAAGAGCACTGGTTGTGGGCATTTCATAAGATTTTAATTTTTAAATAAAATATTTAATATTAAAAACATGATTACGACGAGTTTTAAACAACATAGAATAGAGTATTTATCTATCTCTTAGGTTAAGCAAAGGTTTTGTAACAGGCGATATTTATTTACTAATTATTCATATTTAAATAGACAAAACGGGAAATATTTGGTTAAGGTCAAAACAATCTAGAGGTACAACGCACCACAAATGTCACTAATCAAAACGGACTATAGACAAAGAATTGTATTAACTTTAGACTTTAAACAAGTTTGTTTGCTATGTTTAGTTATTGACTGCCAAAATTGAAAATGTCCAAAACCGGGGTAGGAACTACCGGGTTTTTTTTGTTTATAAAAAAGACTTTGACCCAACATACAGAAAATCACGCCTGTTACTTACCCTCGTATTCAAGAACGACACTATGAGAACACGCACCCACAGTGGACGAAATCTTTTTTCATAAAAATCACTTTATGTGTTGTGCGACACTGCATAGTGTGACTAGAGCCACATTGTCGTGTGCCTTTAGCCAAAGTTGACCTCTAAAGGCACACGGTAGCGTGCGCCATAGTGCCGCTCAACACTAAAGTGATGTTTATGAAAAAAGATTTCGTCCACTGTGGGTGCGTGTTCTCATAGTGACGTTCTTGAATACGAGGGTTAGCATGAACCACTATATCGTATCGACATATCGTGTTGTACATGTACAACACATAAAGTGATTTTTATGAAAAAAGATTTCGTCCACTGTGGGTGCGTGTTCTCATAGTGTCGTTCTTGAATACGAGGGTAAGATACTTGTAATTATAGGAATAATAACTGGTTTCCTCATTTAGGATCTTACATTCAGATGTTTTTCTGTTTACGGTAATGTTCCTATTAGAATTCGATTTGCAACCGAAAAAAAAATCGGTTTCTTCAAAATCCAATTGATAATGTATAACGCTGTGATTATTGTTGAGTCTGTATTTAGCTAACACTTTTGAAACATTTAATCCAGTGAAGTAAGGATCTGAAAGAGATAAATAGTTAGGTTATTGTCAACCGACGACAAAGAAGGTTGTCAATATCTATAATATAAAAGTGTTCGTTTTAGGGTTTCGTAGTCGACAAGAAACCTTTATAGTTTCGCCATGTCCGTCCGTTCTTCTGTCCGCAGTTTTGCTCAGAGGCTATCAGTGCTAGAAATCTGTAATTGAGCATGTATTACATAATAATATACATAATAGTAAATGCAAATTAAGACGAGTAATAAATATTTTTCATGAAGAATTTTCTCAATAAAAGTTTTTTCTCAATAACTGCAAAACATAAAGTTTTGTTTTTTATGACAAAGATAACCTAAGGATTATAATCTAGATAAATTATAGACAGAAACACGATCGGTGAAACTTTTCTCGATAGAATTATTTTCCAAAGTTGGCTCTTCATAAACACTAGTTTCGTTTTTAATCAAAACTATAAATAGCCAAACAGTTAATTTTTATATAATTCGTTAGATAATCATACTAGTTAAGTAAATTATAGTTTCTTTGTATTTTTGATAGTTATAGTTTGACAGTTGCAGTTTTATCACTTTTTCCGTCTCTTACCCACTCAGCCCATACAAAAAACCAAACATTTCACATATCACCTTAAATAAAAGCATATAATGATGATAAAACTTACCAAAGCACAACGTTTCGCATCTAGAGGCTATGTTAAATATTAACATGTCATTTGTACAGTTGTCGTTAAAGACTTCAGCGCTTATTCTATACAAAAACGTTGGGTATATTATAACTGTGCTGACTTTACTACTAACATTTGTAGTATCAAGATAGGAATCTGGAAACCAAATATAACAAATAAACCAAATACAAAAAAAAATATCCAAATTTTTCCTCTTAAGAGGAGTAATAAATGTTTTTGAAGAAAGCAGAATTGTTTTTTCTCAAAAACCGCAAAACATACATTTTTGTTTTTTATGACAAAGATAACACAAGGATATAATTTAGATAAATTACAGACAGAAACACGATTGGTGAAACTTTTCTCGATAGATTTATTTTCCAAAGTAGGCTCTTCAAAAAAACTAGTTTCGTTTTTAATCAAAACTATTAATAGCTAAACAGGTTATTTTTATATTATTTGTTAGATAATCATACTAGCTAAGTAAATTACAGAAGGTTTCTTTTTAAATTTGATGGTTTTCAAGATAATGCAGTTTTAACACCTTTTCCGTTTATCCGGGTAGAAATTTCAAGTATCGCCTTAATAGTAGTCCCCATATTTTTAGTTGTCACCTGGAAATATCTCCACCTCAAATTCAAATTCAAATTCAAAAGGCATTTATTTCAATACTAGCGACCCGCCCGGGCTTCGCACGGGTGCAATGCTGATACTAAATATACTACAGAATGACTTTATATAAAACGTTTTTTTTTCACAGCTTTTTTGTCATTAGACAATTATTGATGATTTCTTTTTTTCTCGAACGTTCGCGACCGGCCGAACTGCGCGTTTGACGCCTAGCTGCTAGGCCGGTCGCGAACGTTCGAGAATGTTCGTTGTACGAAGCTACTCGCTAGGTGATTCGCTAGCCTCTAGGTGCCAAGCAAGCCGCCTGACTGTGCGTTCGCGTTTTTAATTAAGGATGACTGAGAGTGTTATAAACGTAAGAGTAGACAAATATAATCAGAAAGCTTCGAACTGCTAAGCTATCGGGAGTTACACGTGTTATTGTGAGTCAACCATAAAAGATAGACATATGCTGTCTTGGAATATTTTTTATATAATTTTAAGGAGAACATTTCCGTCATACATAAATTCTGTGTAGCTTTAACCATTAAGGTTGCACACGCGACGGAAGCTTAAAAAATGGAGTAACTTCTCCCGTTTTCCCAACATTTTCCTTCACTGCTCTGCTCCTATTGATTGCAGCGTGATAAAAAGTATACTATAACCAGCTCAGGAGTATGAAAAATAATTGTACCAAGTTTCGTTAAAATCCGTCGAGTAGTTTTTGTTTCTATAACGGTTATACAGACAGACAGACAGACAGACAGACAGACAAAAATTTTACTGATTGCATTTTTGGCATCAGTATCGATCCCTAATCACCCCCTGATAGTTATTTTGGAAATATATTTCATGTACAGAATTGACCTCTCTACAGATTTATTATAAGTATAGAAAATCACAAGGATCACTTTGAAACGTCTTAGGAACTAGCTGAAGCTACGCCTGTTCCTCGCGACCAAGCCAACAAACACGGCTTGGGATCTATCATTTTTTTCAATGATTCTTCGTAATGCTATGTAGAGCTCCAGTGCTGTGCCGTAAGAACAAGGTGAAGGCTCAAACAAGAATAATAATTAAAAGAACTAACCAACTACGTACTACGTACAACAATAAAAAAATTAACCGAAGAGCTTCAGTACTAATTCTAAAAGCAGCATTTCGACCTCCAAACCTTGTTTTTTAGTTGATGAAATTGCCTCGAGTTTGCCTCTAATCGAGGATTCCTCAGTCAACAAAACTGTCAACGTAAAGTATCTCGAAATGTACCTTGACATTCCTCGACAACTTCTGTACGACGCATGCGTGTGACGGTTTGTTTGATGAAAACCTCCTCGGACTGATCGGAACCTCCAAACTATCGATTTAAGATACCAAATATGAGGTACTTTTCAAGGGAAATATCGAAGGGTCTCGAAAGAGTTTGAGTCGAGGTTTCAACTAAGAATATGGGGATTGGTGTAGTTAAAAAAATACCTATTTTAACATCCAATACTTTAAAATTTGAGTAGTTCTTCTTTGAATAGAATGATAGATTCAAATGTTCACTAAAAGTATTCAGATAATACATGCTATGTGGTTGTCTTATGAATAGTCCATTCACTTCGATGTGTGTTTCAGCTGTAACAAGAAAATAAATATTATAACTAATAATTATTATTATTGGATATTAATTAGGGTGAGTGCGGTTGTGGGCATTTTAACAACATTAAAGTTTTTAAATAAACTGTTTATATTGAAAAAAAATATAAAAACTACATTTTTAAACAACATAGAATAGAGTATTTTTCTTTTAAGTTAAGCAAAAGTTTTGTAACAGACGATATTTATTTATTAATTATTCATATTTAAATGGGCATAACGGGAAATATTTATTATGGTCAATCAAATCTAAAGGTATAAACGCGTTCACAACTATCACTAATCAAAACGGACCATAGACAAATAATTGTATTAACTATAGATTATTATAGATTTAAACAAGTTTGTTTTCTATGTCAAATTGAAAATGTCCAAAAACGGTCCAAAACCGTGGTAGGCACTACAACCGGGTCTTAAACCCTAATAGCGTTTAAGAAACTAAAAAGAAATCGACAAAAAGGTTTCGAAAAGTCGATGGACGATATTATGGTTTTTTAAATTTAATAATAGAACTACATGAATATAATTTTAATAGGACCAACTTTGGCCTATTCTCTACACAATAGTAAAAAAATCATCTAAATCGGTTCTCCAGGTAAATAGTAATGCGCGGTTAAAAAACTAGCAACAAAACTTTTCGATTAGTCAAAACAGTTTCCATAATTTGAATGGGACCAATTTGGAACTATTCTCTACACAATTTTTTTCTATCGTGAAGGTATAGGTATAGAGTATAGTTCAAAGTTGGTCCCATTTAAATTATATAATTATCGAAATCGTATCACCAGGTAAAAAGGTCATACATAAAAAATTGTCTTTTTATTTGGATCTCATGAACACATTTTTGCAAAAAACTAAAAAAAACGTGTATAGAGTTTATTGAGTAAATCTTTTACTAAATACGCATTTAAAATAATACTATCGATTTTTTATGCCTTTATCGTGAAACATTTAAATTCCTGAAAATCAAAAGATTTTTTTGGGAAAGAATACCCTATGTCCGTCTTAAGACTAAACTATCTCTGTATGAAATTTCATCACAATCGGCCCCGCGGTTTAGCCGTGAAAACGTCACAGACAAACAGACAGATGTACTTTCGCATTTATAATATTAGTATAGTAGTATGTAACGAGAAGAATGTTAGGAATGAATGTGGATGGATTTAGACGTAGAGGTAGGCCAAAGAAAAGATGGATGGACTGTGGGAAAGATGACATGGGTAAGAAAGGAGTGATGAGATGATGGCTGATAGAGGAAAATGGAAGAAAAACACATGTTTTGCCGACCCCACTTAAGTGGGATAAGATGGGCAGAAAGTATAGATCTTATAGAACTTACCAATAGCATTCGTGAATTTTAATGTAAGGGTCAATTTTGTAGAATTAAAATCACATTGGAACATAGAACCATCGTGGTATGGCGTCAATTTCACCAACATAGATACAACATCAGTTCGAGCAGCATTTCCAATTATCGGTCCATACAGAATTTGGCCTAAAATAATTTTAAAAGTTAATAATTACAGACGTTAGCCGAGTGGGATGTACCTCGACTTTCAATCTGAAGGGCGTGTGTTCGAATCCCGGCGTGCATCAATGGATTTTTCTGTTCGAAAATTTATATGCGCATTAAAAACACGTGCTTACAACGGTGAAGGAAAACATCGTGAGGAAACCAGTTAGTGTTCTTATAAGCGGCGATTGGCTTGCAACCTGTCACGTATGGAATTCTAACTATTGCAAAGTGTGGGCATGTGCCAAATATAATGTATGGACGTGCCTCTGACTACCCCCACTAGACATCTTCAAAGGATCTAAGCATCTTAAGATCTGAGAGGATGTCTACCGTACTTGGGGATTACAGTCGTGATCCTATTTAATCTGCTGAAATTTGGTACAGAGTTAAACCAAATTTCAGCTCTCTAAGTTTATGGGAAGTACTAGTTCTATTCTGATGATCATGAGTGAGTGAATGTCTAAAATGCGAAATTTTGCTTTCGCTTAGCTTCGGAACTATATGACCTACAGACTTGAAATTTTGGTTTTTAAGTATGTGATTATAGCTTACTGGATGATGAAAATTTCTGCGTTCTGGACTTATCCAGAGGTTCTCAAATAGGGGCCTGAAAATGCGGCGAAATGGTTCCAGTAAAGGATGGTACGGCAGTGTTTGCTTCGCGCTCGACTTGGCGGGGGCACTACCGTGCCCCCAAATGCGCGGTAAAAAAAGGCAACAAAAGAACTATTCGATTGGTCGAAACATTTTCGTATTTATTTAGCTTTTATTTAACTTGCAATGTATGTATGTAACTATGTTTGTTAAAGTGGAATCTTGCAACTCAATTTTGAAGCAGTTATCCCCAACCGATTGAGACGATTGGTGACAGCTCATTGATGATGGAGTCGGGCCCCGACTCCATCATCATCCCGACTGTCGGGGGCTGTTCAACAGTCATTCACAATGGAACTTCTTATTAAATACTTCGATTGAGTAAAAACTTTGCTTTCTTGTAAAGTTCCGATGACATTTTTATATGATGTGACAGGTGATAGATAGATAGGTTTGAATGATTTTACAAAAGCTTGTCATTGAAAAATATTATTCAACAGAAAACTTATTTAGTTTTTAAACGTAATTATTTGTTCTTACTTTTATTTCTGAAAACGAGGGTTGAGTTGTTCATGTGGTCGCACGTGATATAAATGAATTCATTATTAACATATTCAAGCACTTCCGATTCGATGATACACTCATGACTATTGATGCACATCCGGTCTGATGTTACTGAAATATAAATAATTTTGAGTATTTTAATCTATACTAATATTATAAAGACGAAATATTTGTATTTTTAAAAGCTTTTTAACTTGCAGTGTATGTATGTAACTATGTTTGTTAAGGTGGAATCTTGCAACTCAATTTTGAAGCAGTTATTCTCAACCGATTGAGCTGAAATTTTGCACACATATGTAACTTCGGTGACAATGCACATGGTGACAGCGAGCTGATCTGATGATGGAGTCAGGAGCTGTTCAAAGAACTCCTCAGTTAATAGTCTGATTGAGATAAAACTTTGCATACCCATTAATCTCTAATGACAATATAAAATTATGGTACTAGCGAGCTGGTCTGATGATGGAGCTCGAATGTAGCTATAAGAACTGCCTAACTACACAACATAATCATGTCGTGTTTGGGCTTGTTGAAATTGTCTTGACAAGTACTAGAGCTCTAAAATTAAAAAGATTGATTTTGAAAATATATAAAAAAAAAAAAAAAAAAAAAAAAAAAAAAAAAAAACCGTGTTGGCTGAGTGGGATATACCTCGACTTTCAATCTGAAGGTCGTGGGTTCGAATCCCGGCGTGCATCAATGGATTTTTCTGTTCGAAAATTTATATGCGCATCAAAAACACACGTGCTTACAACGGTGAAGGAAAACCTCGTGAGGAAACCAGTTAGTGTTCTTATAAGCGGCGATGGGCTTGCAACCTGTCACGCATGGAATGCTAACTACTGCAAAATGTGGGCATGTGCCAAATATAATGTTTGGACGTGCCTCTGACTACCCCCACTAGACATCTTCAAAGGATCTAATCGTCTGAAGATCTGAGAGGAGTTCTACCATACTTGGGGATTACAGTCGTGATCCTATTTTTTTTTTTTTAATTAAAAAAAATTATTTGTAACGAATAAAGCCAAAAGCAAAAATTCTTTCACCATCAGAATGTTACATTATCTTTGAGTAACACAGGCTATATTTATTAATATGATCTCTGCTAAAACTTCAATAATGTAACCCAAAGTATAAAAAATGCCATAAAATCATTGTTAACCTCGTGCATAAGCAAGTCATGTATTAAAATGCTGTGAGGTACTTTTGGGGTCCCGCGGCCCCCCACGTGGGGTCTCGTGGGGGGGCGCGGGTCCCCAAAAGTATTGGGGCAAGCTAACACCACATACACCTACGTACCATAATAGGAGTACTCAGTAGCAGATGTAACACCATATCCACCTGCACCCAAAACTTCCTCCCCACACCAAATAATAAAGAAAATCATTAAAAGAAACGTGATTTGAATCATTTTGCAAAATTAATTGTATATTGCACAACTGTGTGGTAAACCCGCCATTTAATTCTGAGCAAACACTTAAGGAAAAACAATGGGTGCATACTTAATAAGATATATTATGTAGAAATAATACAAGTTGTATGAAAATTACTTCCGAAAAGGAGGCAAGAGGAGGCAATAATTATGTATGTAAGGTAAAATCACCCTTTTTGCGTTTTTTTATCATTTAGGGGTTGTTTTTTCGGATTTTAAGTTCCCCCTTTATTTATTCTGATTTTTTATCTACACACTACAGCAACTTTCATCTTAATCCGTTTATTTTTGATTAGGGAACAAACTTTCATGCATTTATTAGGATTAGGATTAGGATTTGCCACTCTTATTTGATAATAATCGGTCAAGATACATTGTCTGAACATTCAGTTTCAGTTTTCGAAACCAGTATTTATACACCCTGTAGTTATAATATTATTATAATAGGTTTTCCTGTTATTTTATAAGTTTCTAACTATTTTCGTAGTCATAAAATTGTCAGAGAACAGTTATTTTTGTTTAAAACACATATATAAAATCACGCCTATTTCCCAGGAGGGTAGGCAGAGATTACGGCTTTGAACTTGCTACGATCGTGATATACTTTTGACCCTATCACAAATTTGCCTATAATCTTCACTGGCTATTGGCACGCGAAGCCGGGCGGGCCTAGTTTATAAAGCTCCTTGGCGCTCCCAGTCGACGATTGTTTTTGTTCGAAACGAAAAAATAAATACTTGTGAACAAGCCACATCTCCTATTTTATAATGTATTTTGTTATTTTGTATTTTATAGTATATGTGAATAAAGATGTACCCATCTTTAATCACTACGATAAATAATCCTACCGACCGCTGCAATGATGACAAACACACGTCGGCGCGTGGTCCGCCTTAGCTTTTCGAATAAATTAATGATATAAATTATGTATAATTACTTATCAAAAATCTATTCTAATAGAAATCTAGATCTACATATTACCTATCTTTAACAATAAATTACAAGTTGATTTTAATAGTAGGTATATAAAATATTTCGATCATAAATTCTAAAACGTATCATTTAGAAATAATATCTTTATCGAGAAAAGTTTCTGCTATTAAGTTTTCAGCTTAATAGAAATCTAGGTAGGAACCTGAAGTAATATACTTATAAAAATAGAAGATGTGGCTTGTTCAGAAGTATCTGGGGGCACGGCAGTGCCCCCGCCAAGTTAAGCAATAAAGCGGCACGGCTGTACCATCCTTTTCTCGAAGCAGTTCAGGCCATTTTCGACCCCCTATAACTTCGTTGTGGATAAAACTAGAAGCCTGAACCAAGCAGTAATTTTCAGTAACCAAGCAGTCACTATATAAACACGGTATATTTCAAATTTCATTCAATTTGAACCAGTAGATTAAGAATTATAACTAGTCAAAGTTTCCTATTTTGTCACTCACTCACTCACTCACTCACTCACTCACTGACTGACCGATCATCAAAAGTTTAAGCCACTTCTAGCAGACATAGAAGCATCAAATTTTGAATACAATTAGTGGTTAGTGTATAAATCAAGGAAAAACCTAAATATTTACTCTACTTTAAGGGTCCTTCTGTCCTAAGTTATTACGTAAAGGTAGCTAATTACGTAATAATATGTTATTATACAGACAGAAGGACCCTTAAAGTAGGGACTGAATAAATTAACCGACTTGGTATTACATGGATCTCACGACTTTTTACGGTAGAAGAACTGAGTTGCGTGGCGAGACTTGGCTTTTTTTACAAGTTATGTTTTTGATAGCATTTCCTTTTTCGTTTCGAAAAAGAGCAATCAGCGACTGGGAGCCCCTTAAGGGACTCGGACTGAATTAATAAATCGGTTAGTAATTATGCATATTTATTAAGTCATTTATCCTTTTGTCTGTTATTTCCTCAAAAGATATTTTGTCAACACGCCTATTTCCTCCAAGTATTTAAAAGATGATGTTTTATGTTATACAAGGTGTACAAAGACTGCTCCCAGAAACTAATAAAATATCTACACTTAACCCTACGAAAAAAATAAGATACTTCAGCGAAGTCTTAGTAATAGGTTCCCGTTTTTACCCTTTGGGTACGGAACCCTAAAAATGGTAGTATCTATAATAACACACACAATGTACAACTGCCGCCTGCCTGACGACATCCCTCATTGGGAATTTGAAGTAGGTTCATTATGAAAACAATATTATAAATCTAAATCAATTTTATTTAATCATATCAATATAAAATAACAATGGCTTCCAGTTTTATAACCTAAAAATGTTATTATCTAAAATATATAAAAAAATATATAAGTAGACGTTATCACACAGCGCCATCTAGCCCCAAACTAAGCAAAGCTTGCACTATGGAAACCAGATAAATGATAGAATACTTATATACCTACTTTTTTTGTAAATACATAACACATAACTTCCAGACACAGAACAAACATCTATGTTCATCACACAAATATTTGTCCTGGGTAGGGATCGAACCCACAACCTACAGAGGCAGAGCTACTACCAACTGATCTGTGAGGTCTAGTAATATAAATATATGAGTGATATTATGGTTATAAATTATTATAAAAAATGACTACTTATAAAATTATGAGAATCATACTTATTATGTATTTTTAATGACTTGACAAAATCAGTAAATTCATAAACTTAAGCTAATTAATTTAATAAAAAAAGCAAAAAGTACAGTTGTTTTATAAATATTTTCAAAAAAACATGTCGCCTAAGACCCGGTTGTGGTGCCTACCCATGATGGAGAGCATCTTAACTGTCTCTAAACGTAAACTAAATCTAATATATAAAATTTCCATGTCACAATGTTAGTTACCGTACTCCTCCGAAACGGCTTGACCGATTCTCATGAAATTTTGTGAGCATATTGAGTAGGTCTGAGAATCGACCAACATCTATTTTTCATACCCCTAAGTGATAAGGGTGGCGTAAAGATCGGGAAAAACGGAAAGTGCTTTTTTCTGTGGGATTATTGACATTTGACAGGACAACGTCTGGCGGGACAGCTAGTATATTATAACTCTTGCATTACTGACTGACTGATCTATCAACGCACAGCCTAAACTACTGGTCCTAAAAACTTCAAATTTGGAGGGTGTATTCCTTTTGATGTGTAGGGGTGCACTAAGAAAGGAATTCCCGAAATTCAACCCCCAAAGGGGTGCAGCGGGGTTCGAAAATAACTTCACGTGAACGAAGTCGCGAGGGTTTCCACTAGATAAAACGTAGCCGTATTTCTATGTTATACACGCCTCTGACTAGCCCCTGGGACGACGCTCCTTTGATTAGCCCCTCGGGAAACGCTCCTGTGTCTAGTCCCTCTGGCAATGCCTCTCTGACTAGCCCCCTGGGCGATACGCCCCTGGCTAGCTCCCTGGGCTTCACGCCTCTGACTAGCCCCTTGGGCATCTGGCTTCTGGGCGCATGGAGGTCGGAGAAGAGATTTTCCACGCATCGCTATATCTGTAACGGTTCTGTTTGGTTTTTCACTATTCACATCAAAACGTGATTTATCTGGTGTTGACACTATATCTTGTTTTATTTTCTTGTGCTTTAAAATGAGACGTGTATTTTGATAAACATTAAATAATTTCGAACGTTCATCTGAAAGAAAGAAAGTTTTCTGTTGAAAAAATATCTCAAAGACAAAGTCGAGAGGTATTTATTTCAATAAAATCACAAGGATCACTTTGAAACGTGTTAGGAACTAGGTGAAGCTACGGCTGTTCGCGACCAAGACTAGAAGAATCAGGCAACGAACACGGCTTGTGGCCATTTTTATTAAATAATTCAAGAAAAAGTCTAATATATTATTATTTTTTAGTAAATATGTGTATAAATATAATAATTCATTATCATATTCTCTTTAAAAGTAACCATTCCCTTTTCAAATTACACAAGGGTTATCTAGAAGAAAATGCTAACTAACATTAAGTTCGCCTATGTAAGTACATGTTCTTGTATTGTGCAATAAAGATTTTTCGAACTATCTTTTCAATATGTGAGCATGTAATGTTTGGACGTGCCTCCAACTAACCCTTTAAGACATCTCTACCGTACTTGGGAATTACAGTTGAAACGAATATACCCCCTGGTACCTCGCGAGTAAAGTTGGCAAAGCTAGATTGAAAAAGTTGGTAAGATATATAATAGTAGTAGATATATAATAGTAATCACGACTATAATCCCCAAGTACGGTAGACAACCTCTCCGATCTCCAGGCGCTCAGACCTTTAAAAATTTCTAAAGGGGTTAGTCAGAGGCACGTCTAAATATTAAAAATTTGGCACATGCCAATGATTTGCAGTAGTTACTCACCCTGATTTGATTCTCTAGGTTTGGAAGTATGTTGAAACCTACGTGTATGGTCGTATGGTGTGTCGTAGTGTAAGTAAGGTATTACATCTAAAATAATAAACCACTAATTATATTATAGTCAAAGTTAAAGTAAAAAGGTATTTATTCCAATAAAATCACAAGAATCACTCTGAAACGTCGTAGGAGCTAGGTGAAGCAACAACTGTTCCTCGCGACCAAGCCTAGAAGAATCAGGCAACAAACACGACTTGGGGCCTATCATTTTTAAAAGCCTGCAATGTATGTATGTAACTGTTTGTTAAGGCGCTCCCAGTCGACGATTGTTTTTGTTCGAAACGAAAAAAGAAATACTTGTGAACAAGCCACATCTCCTATTTTATAATGTATAGTATATGTGAATAAAGATGTACCCATCTTTAATCACTTCGATAAATAATCCTACCGACCGCTGCAATGACGACAAACACACGTCGGCGCGTGGTCCGCCTTAGCTTTTCGAATAAATTAATGATTTAAATTATGTATAATTACTTATCAAAAATCTATTCTAATAGAAATCTAGATCTACATATTACCTATCTTTAACAATAAATCACAAGTTGATTTTAATAGTAGGTATATAAAATACTAGCGACCCGCCCCGGCTTCGCACGGGTAGCATGTTATTATACATATAAACCTTCCTCCTGAATCACTCTATCTATTAAAAAAAACCGCATCAACATCCGTTGTGTAGTTTTAAAGATATAAGCAAACATACATACATACAGACGCGGGAAGCGGAAAGCGACTTTGCTTTATACTATGTAGTGATTTCGATCATAACGACATTTTGACGGCCTCACAGCTCAGTTGGTAGTAACTCTGCCTTCAGCGCTGTAGGTTGTGGGTTCGATCCCCACCCAGAGCAAATATTTGTGTGATGAACATAGATCTTTGTTCTGTGTCTGGGTGTGTAGTATGTATCATAAGTATGTATTTACAAAAAAAAAAAAAAACATATAAGTATTCTATCAGTTATCTAGTTCCCATAGTACAAGCTTTGCTTAGTTTGGGGCTTGATGGCGATGTGTAAAATGTCCACCAGTATTTATTTATTAGTATTTATAAATTCTAAAACGTATCATTTTGAAATAATATCTTTATCGTGAAAAGTTTCTGCTATTATGTTTTCAGCTTAATAGAAATCTAGGTAGGAACCTGAAGTAATATACTTATAAAAATAAGAGATGTGGCTTGTTCAGAAGTATTTCTTTTTTCGTTTCGAAAAAGAGCAATCAGCGACTGGGAGCCCCTCGCAACTCAATTTTGAAGCAGTTATCTCCAACCGATAGAGCTGAAGTTTTGCATACTTACGTAACTTCGGTGACAATGCAATAATATGGTATTATTGCATTGTCACTGACTTACAAAATAAAAGTGCATGTCAAATAAAAGCAATCTCAATTTATTATATGCGGTCATTGACCTGCAGGATGACCAAGAAAAAACCATTGACTGATCCAATGTAGACATACCTTCAGCATCTTTCCGTGGGAAGACCTGCGGTGGCCGAAGTGGATTATTTTCGAGTGGTTTGTTTTCATCTGAAATAAAAATAAATAGGATCACGACTGTAATCCCCAAGTTCGGTAGACCACCTCTCAGATCTCCAGGCGCTCCGATCCTTGAAAATGACTAAAGATTCTGACTCTATCTATACATAGTATAGCAAAGTCGCTTTTCGCTTCCCGCGTATGTATGTATGTATGTTTGCTTATATCTTTAAAACTACATAACTGATTTTGATGCGGTTTTTTTTAATAGATAGAGTGATTCAGGAGGAAGGTTTATATGTATAATACATGCATAATATAGTAGAGAAACACTGATAATTTTAGAGGTTTCTAATGTGATGTCGTAAATAAACACATTTTTTTGCGCTTACATTGCAAATGCTGGCTGAACCCCACGAGATATATCAAAATAATGTACTACAGTATTGTACACCTTAAAAACGTCTACAAAAAAGTCCACGATGGTATAAGAAATGTCTTACGCACAGCGAAGCGAGCACGGGTCAGCTAGTATAATATATATACTTACTAGCAGACCCGGCCACACGTTGCTGTGTCAACAGATATCGCCATCTATTAGAATCTTTTGGAGCTAACAGATAATTTTGACTGTCAAATAATTAGCAATAAAATAATATTGCAACTATAAATTGAGATGTAAGCTATCCTATCTTTCAAGTTGGATCAAACTGCACACTGTGTGCAAAGTTTGATTAAAATCGGTTAAGTAATTTAGGAGTCCATCGCGGACAAACAACGTGACGCGTAATTTATATATATAGATATTTATAGAGGCACGTCCATTATATTTGGTACAAGTCCACATTTTGCGGTAGTTCAGTTCATGTGACAGGTTGCAAGCCAATCGCCGCTTACAAGAACACTAACTGGTTTCCTCACTATGGTTTCCTTCACCGTACAACAGCACGTGTTAATGCGCATATAATTTTTTCGAACTGAAAAATCCAGAGTATATATCAGTGGATGTCTAAAAGAAGCACCTGTGACAGAAAAGATGAGGAACAATAGGTTAGCGTGGTATGGGCATGTTATGAGGGAAGAAAGTCATGTAACGAGAAGAATGTTAGGAAGGAATGTGGATGGATGTAGACATAGAGGTAGGCCAAAGAAAAGATGTATGGACTGTGTAAAAGATGACATTGAAAGGAGTGAGTGATGAGATGACGGCTGATAGAGGGATATGTTAGAAAAATACATGTTGTGCCGACCCCGATTGGGATAATGGCACGAAAATGATGAATAAACCGATCAGGAAAATTATGTTACAAAACAAAATGGCTAACCACAAACATACGTCATTGTCATTTCCTTTTGTATTGCTATCTGTTCTACTTGCTATTAATAAACGAGTAAGTTATACATTTTCCGTGAACCCTAATCCTAATAATGTTATAAATGCGAAAGTTTCTGATAAGGCTGCTATGTTTGTTCCCTAATTAAAAATAAACGACAAAACGGATTAAGATGAATTGCTGTAGATGCAGATATAATGCCCGAATAAAACATAGACTACTTTTAAATACGAAAAACATCCCTAAAATGATAAAAAAACAAATAAGGGATGATTTTCGTATAGATGGCGCTGGTGTGCAAAATATCTGACAACAGTCGTCATAGCAACATGCGTTACTCTATGCGATTATTGAAGTTTGGACAGGACAACGTCTGTCACGGGTCAGCTAGTAATATTATTAATGAGAAAGTTTGTGAGTTTGTTTATGGGTTGAAACTAGTAATAAATCAAACAAACCTGAGACGCAGATGAGTTCTTGACCATTGACTTCCGTATCCGTTTTCGTTGTCTTGATGACAGGTGTCAGTGTGACAATCAACTTACGAATACATGACTTTCTGTAACCTAAAAAAAATATTACGATTGTAATCCCCAAGTACAATAGACATACTCTCAGATCTCAAGGCGCTTAAATCCTTGAAGATATCTAGAGGGGACTGTCAGAAGCACGTAAAACATTAATGTTACATAACATTAATGGCACAATACAAACATTTTGCTATAGTTAACATTCCACACGTGACAGGTTGCAAGCCCATCGACGCTTAATCATCTTGTATATAAAAATGAATCCCTATTTCCCTTGGTCATAGCATCACGCGTAAACGTCTAGACCGATTTAGCTAATTCTTTTTTTGTTGTGTTCGTTTTTCAGAAGGTTCTTATGAAAGAAAAACAAACCGGCCAAGTGCGAGTAGGACTTGCGCACGAAGGGTTCCGTACCATTATCTATAAAAAACGGCAAAAAAACACGTTTGTTGTATGTGAACCCCACTTAAATATTTATTTTATTCTGTTTTTAGTATTTGTTGTTATAGCGGCTACAGAAATACATAATCTGTGAAAATTTCAACTGTCTAGCTATCACGGTTCATGAGATACAGCCCTGTGACAGACAGACGGACAGACAGACAGTCAGACGGACAGCGAAGTCTTAGTAATAGGGTCCCGTTTTTACCCTTTGGGTACGGAACCCTAAAAATAAGAAAGTTTCGTGGAAAATTGTGAAATTCGGGAAAAACTGAAAGTTGCTTTTTTCTATGGGGTTATTGAAATTTGACAGGACAACGTCTGTCGGGATAGCAAGTACTTACATAGTATTATAAGCACAATGATCCAGATGATAATAAATGCTATTGCCACGTAGACGACCCATGATAGTGTTGTATCTGGAACAAGACAAATATTTCATGAAAATGATACCTTAGGTTGCATTATTGCAATTTAAGTCTCTCTAATTTTTTTTTTAAATAAATATAGCCTATGTATGATACTGGCTGATAGTTTAGCTTTTGGTTGGTAAAAAAAATATTATTAACTTATTATTAAGTATATTATTAGGATCACGACTGTAATCCCCAAGTACGGTAGATATCCTCTCAGATCTTCAGACGCTTAGATCCTTTGAAGATGTCTAGTGGGAGTAGTCAGGCATGGCATATTTGGCACATGCCCACATTTTGCAGTAGTTAGCATACGTGATAGGTTGTAAGCCCATCGCCGATCATCTCAGATTGAAAGTCGAGGTACCTCCCACTCGGCCAACACGGAAAATAATTGTTAAAATCGGTCTACTGTTTTTTTGTTTATCTGGTACAAACAAATACACAAATTTGACCTCTTTGAATTAATAGCGTAAAAATATTATTAGGTTTGATATACTTTACTTATATTAAAACAGTATTTCCGCCTGTTGTGGGCACTTAAACAACATTTTAATTTTCAAAAACGGTTTATATTAAAAACTGGCCAAGTGCGTGTCGAGCCACGCGCAATGTAGGGTTTCGTAGTTGACACAGCTGTACTAAAAAGTTTACTTCTAGTTTACGAGTAATCGTTGAGCTTAGAAAATACATTTTCTTAGTTGGTCTATGATTACGGTAATGGTACGGAACCCACCGTGCGCGAGTCCGACTCGCGCTTGGCCGTTTTTTTTAGTTTATGGTCAGAAGCTTTCGTGTGCGAGTTCGACTCGCAATTGGCCGGCTTTTTTAATAATATGTTTTTATAATATGTCCAAAATTCATACTTTCTCTAGCCATCTCTACAATGACTAACCACGTGCGCGATTTTAAATCGATAACACCATTTTCGCCAGAGATTGTAGTGATGCAACGCACGTAAGATCTGTTTTGTGCAATCGTGAATTTTTCCAAAATCCTGTCATTTTTTGTTGTTAGCAACATTGGATCTTTGAAAGAAGAATTAGAGTAATACGCCACACCTAAAAAAAATATGAAAATTAATACATAGGATCACAACTTTAATCCCCAAGTACGGTAGACATCCTCTCTGATCTCCAGGCGCTTGGATCCTTTATATCTTGAGAGGTAGTCAAAGGCACGCCCAAACATTATACACATGCCCTCATTTTGCAGTAATTAGCATTATAATACGTGACTCTTGGTAGTAACTCTGCCTTCTGTAGGTTGTGGGTTCGATTCCCACACAGAACAAATATTTGTGTGATGAACATAGATGTTTGTTCTGTGTCTGGGTGTTATTATGAATTATTAAGTACTAGCGACCCGCCCCGGCTTCGCACGGGTAGCATGTTATTATACATATAAACCTTCCTCCTGAATCACTCTATCTATTAAAAAAAACCGCATCAAAATCCGTTGTGTAGTTTTAAAGATATAAGCAAACATACATACAGACATACAGACGCGGGAAGCGGAAAGCGACTTTGCTTTATACTATGTAGTGATATGTATTTACATAAAAAGTAGGTACTTATATAAGTATTCTACATATTAGTTATCTAGTCCTATAATTAGGTACATGTCCAGTGGCGCCCCCAATATTTTTTAAATGTGATATAACAAGCCTAAAACTACATATTCGTTATTATCAGGAAAAGGTTCTTATGGAAAAAAAATAATTTGACAGGACTTCTGTCGGGACAGCTAGTTATAAATAAAAAGATATATAATTATTATTTTTGTTTGAGCCTTCACCTTGTTCGATCGGCACCACACTGGATTAAGGCGCTCCCAGTCGACGAATGTTTTTGTTCGAAAAGAAAAAATAAATACTTGTGAACAAGCCACATCTCCTATTTTATAATGTATGGTATATGTGAATAAAGATGTACCCATCTTTAATCAGTTCGATAAATAATCCTACCGACCGCTGCAATGACGACAAACACACGTCGGCGCGTGGTTCGCCTTAGCTTTTAGAATAATTTCTTTTTTCGTTTCGAAAAAGAGCAATCAGCGACTGGCAGCCTCTTAAAGAAAGGATCATTGAAATAAATGATAGACCCCAAGCCATGTTTGTTGCCTGATTCTTCTAAACAATGGTCGCGAGAAACAGACGTAACTTCTTCTAGCTCTTAAGACGTTTCAATGTGATCCTTGTAATTGAATTTGAATTTGATATATTTAAAAATCAATTGGGGGCGCCACTGGACGCTCAGAGTCCCCCTTAAGGTATCTGTATAAAATGTTAAATCCTTACCTTTACAGGATGTTGGTATCTGAGAACCGTCAATGAGGTTTAACGTTTCATCTGTCAAAACAAATCAGATTTATTTCCAAAGAAGATTTATGACAGTACAAATTATTATACTGTTTCAATAATCGCATAGAACTTCCAATTATAAAACCTTGTACTGATAAAATAAGTAACGAATTTTGGTAGAATGCGTTTCATTCATTAGTCAAACTGCGTTGCTATGACAACTCAGTTTTTTTAGTCTGTGGTGTCAGATTTGCTGCACATTAGCGCCATACATAATATTACCTGATTAAAAAAATATAGGTATGTTTATAATCCGAAAAACATCCCCAAAATAATAAAAAGACGCAATTAATTTGAGTATAGATGGCGCTGGTGTGCTATAAATCTGACATCAGTGTTGACGTAAATCGTCAAAGCAACGTGGATTTCTTTATGCGATTATTGAATTTTGGACAGGACAAGGTCTGTCGCGGGTCTGCTAGTCTGCATAGTATATTTAGTTTTTAAATTATAAAAATATTTAATACCTTCTTTTATAGTTTTGCTTTTATTGTTTGCGATTAGCATAAAATGAACTGAATCTAGAACTTCAGGTCCTGCTCTGGTTGTACATGACACGTTGAAGCCGTCATCCAATCTATAAAACAATAATTGAATGTATTAATGAATTAATGAACGAACGAACGAACATATCTTTAAAACTTTAGAACGAACGAACAAACGAACCAACGAACGAATGAATGAATGAATGAACGATTAAATGAATGAATGAATTAAAATTTTAGCTTTATTTGTAAGTACACCCTACATAACAACATGAAATACATAATTAACATTAGTATCGTTCTTGCCAAACTCAGATAGACGAACAGACACTTATACATTTGCACTGGTTCTATAAACATAAAATTTTGAGGGTGTATTCCTTTTGGTGGGTAGGGGTGCACTAAGAAAATAATTCCCAAAATTCAACCCCTAAGCGGGTCATACAGTGGGGGTTGGGACTGTATGACTTACGATCCGTAGGTATCGCATACGAGTTGTAGTTACTCACCTAACTAATGGTAATGGTATATGCAGTATCCGTTCCTTTTCCCTACAAGACGTAGCTATTTTAACTACGTTGACACCGATCAAATTAACTGAAAATATAAATAAATATGTTTAAAAAACTAAAAATATTAGTTAACTATTAAAAATACAATTTATATAATTTAAATGGGACCAATTTGAGACTATCACTACATAGTATAAAGCAAAGTCGCTTTCCGCTTCCCGCGTCTGTATGTATGTATGTATGTTTGCTTATATCTTTAAAACTACACAACGGATTTTGATGCGGTTTTTTTTAATAGATAGAGTGATTCAGGAGGAAGGTTTATATGTATTAAACCCGTGCGAAGCCGGGGCGGGTCGCTAGTTGTGTAGAGACACAATAGAAAAAAAATCATTCAAATCGGATCACGGCCTCACAGCTCAGTTGGTAGTCACTCTGTCTTCAGCGCTGTAGGTTGTGGGTTCGATCCCCACCCAGAGCAAATATTTGTGTGATGAACATAGATCTTTGTTCTGTGTCTGGGTGTGTAGTATGTATCATAAGTATGTATTTACAAAAAAAAACGTATATAAGTATTCTATCAGTTATCTAGTTCCCATAGTACAAGCTTTGCTTAGTTTGGGGCTGGATGGCGATGTGTAAAATGTCTACCAGTATTTATTATTATTATTATTTATTAGGTAAAATGAAATACGTGGCCAAGCATACAAAAAAATATATGCGTCTACTAGAGAACCTCCTCAGTTTTTCGTCGGTTAAAAAGTGCCTTTTAGGGTAGATTTATATTAAGCCGTGCTCGGGGCGAGCCGTGTACGTGTGTATCACACACACAACAGGTAAGTAATGTATCTATTATTTGATATATTAAGATGTATCGAAAAAAAATATATTTTCATATCGCTCTGTATCTTAAGATACGAAGATGTAAAAATGTATATTATTTATTATTGCTGTCGTGTGTGGTCGCCTGACATTGACCTTTTCTATAGAAAGATGTAATGAGATGTATCGAGCTATATTGTACATCTTTACATTATAGCTGCTGTATGTGAAGCCTATATTAGTCAAATAATAGTGAGCGCCGCCGCGCCGCAAGGAGCGATGCGAGGCGTAGTAAGAATGGCAACGTCGCATTCTCCCTTGAAAGTGAGAGACGGCAATAATCGCACGGGCACATAGTTATTATTAGTCACTAACTATTATTAAATAGCTTAATATGATAAAATTCGTATTACCTAAATGAAATTCCTCTCGTGTACCTATTACGTATACCTAATACGAATATATTAGTCACACCTCATCCTTTCCTTAATGCTCTACATAGCATTAGGGAAAGGATCAGCTCCAGTGTGGTGCCGAATGTGCCGATCGAAGCCATGTAACGAGAAGGATGTTAGGAATGAAGGTAGATGTAGAAGTAGAGGTAGGCCAAAGAAAAGATGGATGGACTGTGTGAAAGATGACATGGGTAAGGAGTGATAATGAGTGAGTGAAGATGTGCTGCTTTTTGAATTTATGCTGACGCACTTTAGTTATTTTTTTATTGTTGTACGTACTTGAGTAGTACTATTAATTATTATTCTTGTTTGAGCCTTCACCTTGTTCGATCGGCATCACACTGAAGCTCTACTTAGCATTAAGGAAAGGATCATTGAAAAAAAAGGTAGACCCCAAGCCGTGTTTGTTGCCTGATTCTTCTAGGCTTGGTCGCGTGGAATCGGCGTAGCTTCACCTCGTTCCTAAGACGTTTTAAAGTGATCCTTGTGATTTTATTGAAATAAATGATTTTTGAACTTTAATTTGAATTTGAATTTGATGACAACTGATAGAGGAAAATGGGAGAACACACATATCGACCCCACTTAAGTGGGATAAGGGTAAAATGATGAGTTTACCTTGTAATTCTAATTTTGCGTCCTGAGGCTCAAAATATTGATCGGGTTTTTCTGGTGTACATATACATGTAATGTTAAACATATCACCATCATCAAATTTGAAATGTTTACCATTTTTACTTGAGTTAATCGTTTTATTGATAACTGCAATAAAAACATTAAATTTAAAATATAAAAGAATTAAAAAGTCACTGGGTATATTTGTACCGATCAGTAAAATCAGTTTTCATAAAAAAAAAAAAAAAAAAAAAAAAAAAAAAAAAAAAAAGCATCACGACTGTAATCCCCAAGTACGGTAGACATCCTATCAGATCTCCAGACGCTTAGATCCTTTGAAGATGTCTAGAGGGGGCAGTCAGAGGCACGTCCAAACAGTATATTTGGAACATGCTCACATTTTGCAGTAGTTAGCATTCCGTACGTGACAGGTTGCAAGCCCATCGCCGCTTATAAGAATACTAACTGGTTTTCTCGCCTCTCTCCTTTACTATCGATCAAGCGAGGTGCGGGCCGAGACACGAGACGAAGCACGAGGCGAATGTAAATCTAGCATCAGGAGTTCCGTTGTAAGCACTGAAATGCTACTGACTCCATCATATCAGCTCGCTGTCCATATTATTGTATTGTCACCAGAACTAAAGGTGCAGCACAATCGGATACCAACGGTCGAAAAATGTTTGCAAATGTATAGTTACAAACAAACAAAGGAAAAATGCAAGTTAAATTTAATACTTGTAATAACTTACACTTCGAATTACTCTCGACTTTGGTTAAGTTTATTGTTGCTGATTTTGGGCACTCTAAAACAAAAATAAAGTTAAAAAAAACCGGCCAAATGCGAGTCGGACTCGCGCACGAAGGGTTCCGTACCATTATTTAAAAAAGCGGCAAAAAAATCACGTTTGTTGTATGGGAGCCCCCCTTATATATTTATTTTATTCTGTTTTTAGTATTTGTTGTTATAGCAGCAACCGAAATACATAATCTGTGAAAATTTCAACTGTCTAGCTATCATGGTTCATGAGATACAGCCCTGTGACAGACAGACGGACAGACAGACAGACAGACGGACAGCGAAGTCTTAGTAATAGGGTTCCGATTTTACCCTTTGGGTACGGAACCCTAAAAACCGGCCAAAAGCGTGTCGGACCACGCGCAATGTAGGGTTTCGTAATTAACACAGCGAACGACGATATATATGATTTTTTCAATGATATTTAAGCAAAATTTTAATTTTCTTTGTTGTTCGACGATAACTTTTAAAGTTGTAAAGCCTACTTAGCCGTGATAGTTTTGCTTTTAACTTCAGTACATGTACTAAGTACTACTGTGAATTTTTTCACGCCCAATAGTTTTGCTTTTTGAGGGACATTGGACTCTTAATTGACACTTTAAAGTTTAATATTTCAGTAACGGAACCCTTAATCAAAAAGTCTTCTCCCATACCCAACTTTCACTGCCTTTAAGGTCGGCACTAACACTCCCTGTAGGTATTATATTGATACAGGCTATATATATATACCAAATACCTATTCTACTTTTTAAGTACCACTAGTACAAGAAGCTAATAATATTTAAAATCACTTACCAATAAAGTAACATAGCTGATGGGGTTGCCGAACCGATTTAGATAAAACTAATAAAAAGAAAAATTGAAAATAAACAGCGTAATGGCAATTCATTGTACATGTACTGCATGAGCGAAAAAAAATTCCCTAACCACAAAATAATAAATTATTAATGATTTAACACGTTACACCTAACTAGTAGTCACTTTATTAATATGTTATCGATGTCAATATAATTCACTAGTAAAAACATTCGCGACTGTCTTCACTTGTTAATTTCACGACTTCATACCCCGCTGCACCCTTTTAGAGGTTGAATTTCAGGAATTCCTTTCTTAGTGCACCCCTACACCCCAAAAGGAACACACCCTCCGAATTTCAAGTTACTGGGACCAGTGATTTAGGCTGTGCGTTGATAAATCAGTCAGTCAGTAACGCAAGAGTTTTACTAGTATTTGAGGACACACGCCTAAATTTAAAAGGATTGGATACAGGACAATTTATTCTTTATAACTATCCTATTTACAATTACCTATGTATTTAATTAAATAGACATTTTGCTGTTTAATTTATTCAAAGCCGTGTTGGCCGAGTGGGAGGTATCTCGACTTTCATTACGAAGGTCGTGGGTTAAATCCTGGCATCTAAGGATTATGTATATGCGCATCAAAACGGTAAAGGAAAACATCGTGAGGAAACCAGTTAGTATTCTTATAAGCGGCGGTGAGCTTGCAACCTGTCACGTATGGCATGCTAACTACTGCAAAATGTGAGCATGTGCCAAATATAATGTTTGAACGTGCCTCTGACTGCCCCCTCTAGACATCTTCAAAGGGTCTGAGCGCCAAATACATTTTCTAAGTTGGTCGATGATTACTCGTAAACTTGTAAAGCGTACTTAGCCGTTACAGTTTTTCTTTTAAATTCGTTATAATTATGTACTACTACCGTGAATTTTTTCACACCTCCAAAACCAATAGTTTAGCTGATAGGCGGAATGACACTCGATAAAAATTAAAGCTTAAGGCGCTCCCAGTCGACGATTGTTTTTGTTCGAAACGAAAAAATAAATACTTGTGAACAAGCCACATCTCCTATTTTATATATACATATACTATACTATATTTTATATAGTATAGTATATGTGAATAAAGATGTACCCATCTTTAATCACTTCGATAAATAATCCTACCGACCGCTGCAATGACGACAAACACACGTCGGCGCGTGGTCCGCCTTTGCTTTTCGAATAAATTAATGATATAAATTATGTATAATTACTTATCAAAAATCTATTCTAATAGAAATCTAGATCTACATATTACCTATCTTTAACAATAAATCACAAGTTGATTTTAATAGTAGGTATCAAAATATTTCGATCATAAATTCTAAAACGTATCATTTTGAAATAATATCTTTATCGTGAAAAGTTTCTGCTATTATGTTTTCAGCTTAATAGAAATCTAGGTAGGAACCTGAAGTAATATACTATAAAAATAGGAGATGTGGCTTGTTCAGAAGTATTTCTTTTTTCGTTTCGAAAAAGAGCAATCGTCAATCAATTTCACAAAAATGTTCCTTAATCGTAAAGTTGTCTCCACAAACCCGTCATGTTTTTTAAAGAACTATCCAACGACACCCCACACTATGGTGTATGCGAGAAAAAAAATAACATCTCCACTTTAGGTGTAGGGGGGCCCTAAAAAAAACGTTTTTCAAGATTTTATTGTACCACTGTCGGCGTAACCAATATGTATATTTGTGTTAAATTATAGCTTTCTAGCACTAAGCGTCTCTGAGCTAAGCTACGTACGGACGGACGGTCATGGCGAAACTATAAGGCTTTCTTGTAGACTACGAAACCCTAACGCAACGTAAGGGTAGATTTATATTAGACCGCGTTACATACATTTTGTATGAAGCAGTTTATATTTAAACTGCCTGATGCGTGTCCCGTCCGGGCCCGTCTAATAAAGGCTCCGGCCCGGCCCGGAAACGGCCCGGTGTAATATAAATCGACCCTAAACAGAGTCACGGGATTTTCTACTAGTTACTAATTCTACCTTAAATGAGTAATAAAAAAATCCCACAGATAAATACCGAAATTAATAAATATTTATTGTTGTACAATAGGTATTATAATTAATTTTCCGTGATAATACATAAATTGATCCTTATATATAAGTGATAAATATATTAAAGTCAAAGCATAGGTCGCAGCCAATAGGTAATCAATTTCCTACCATCCCGCGCGTCAGTTACTTACGAGCTTAGATAATGATGTAATCGCTTTATATTTGAAATAGAAATACTACTAATTACCTCGTTTCAACTTATATTGGCGAATTCGAGACCATTCTCATGCTCTAAGCTCGTTAGAAACTGACGAGGTGCGGGATGTTCGAACATTGCCTATAAGTACAAAAAAAATGTTTTTAGAATTTATTAAAAGCATTTGACTATTAGTTAATTTTAGCTACCATCCGTAGCGAATACGAATCGTATTTTAAATATAGGAACCATGGGGGCTTACTACAAGATCTTAAAGTAATATTAAAACATTGTATAGCGTTGTCACTTAATAATAATAATATTTAAAACCGCAAGTAGTACTGTTTTAATATAACTCCCATTAACTGAATCCCCATATTCTTAGTTGTAACCTCGAAATATCTCCACCTCGACTCGACCTCGAAACCGTGTTTTGGTAGTTGAGTTAATAAAATTACCTCGAATTTGCCTCTAGTCGAGGATTCCTCAGTCAACTCAAGGTACCTCGAGATTTACCTTGACATTGCTTGACAGCTTCAGAACGACGCATGCGTGTGGCGGTTTGTTTGATGAAAATCTCCTCAGACTGATGACGTTGTGACGTAATTTAGGAAACTTCAAAATATCGATTTAAGATACCAATCTTGAGGTACTTTTCGAGGGACTTCGACAGAGTTTGAGTCAAGATCAACTAAGAGAATGGAGATAAGAGCTTGTGGTAAACCCTCAGGAAATTATCAGGATACAACTGTAGTAGTGATTATCACAGTTTTTTTTAATAAATAAAATAAAATAGGATCACGTCTGTAATCCCCAAGTACGGTAGACATCCTCAGAGGAGTCAGAGGCACGTCCAAACATTATAATTGGCACATGCCCACATTTTGCAGTACTTAGCATTCCATACGTGACAGGTTGCAAGCCCATCGCCGCTTATAAGAATACTAACTGGTTTCCTCACGATGTTTTCCTTCACTGTTTTGAGCACGTGTTTTTGATGCGCATATAAATTTTTCGAACAGAAAAATCTATTGATGCACGCCGGGATTCGAACTCACGACCTTTAGATTGAAAGTCGAGGTACCTCGGTAATATATAGCCCGAAGAATAGCTCGACTTATGGCAATCAAATTTCATTGTACGGTATGAGGTATCAGTACTGTAGTATTACGTTATCTGTAAGACTTTGGTAAAATATAGCCTGATGTATAGCCCGAGTTATGGCGACCGATTTACGACATAAGGTATTTATATATATATCTTGTTATAGGGCTATGATATAATGCCGTGAGATTATTAATAAGGTAATTATTTTAATATTATCTGGTGTTTTCGCCACTATTCATTTCTTTGATGCAGCTTCTCAAGGTATCAGCCTCTGACTCCATATCCTGCAAACTCCTGGCTGGCTTAGCTGGGTGTCCTGAACGAAAGCTGAAAATAAGATAATTACTACATAGTATAAAGCAGTCGCTTTCCGCTTCCCGCGTCTGTATGTATGTATGTTTGCTTATATCTTTAAAACTACACTACGGATTTTGATGCGGTTTTTTTTAATAGATAGAGTGATTCAGGAGGAAGGTTTATATGTATTAAACCCGTGCGAAGCCGGGGCGGGTCGCTAGTTTTTTTATATAGTCTACTAGCTTCCGCCCGCGGCTATACAGAGAGGATGTCTACCATACTTGGGGATTACAGTCGTGATCCTATTTATGTTATAAGATACTAGCAGACACGCGACAGACGTTGTCCTGTCCAAATATAAATAATCAACAGAGTGACGCACGGTTCTATGACGACTGATATCAACACTAATGTCAGATTTTTTCACACCAGCGCCATCTATACCACAATCATCCCCTATTTTTTCTACAGCTAATTTTAACTTAACCCGTTTTGTCGTTCAGGCATGATTAAAGAACAAACATACAAAAATCCTCACAAACTTAGGATAATAAGGTAGGATTGTGTGGAGTTATAATTATAATACTTACTGGTCATGTTTGGCAAGCTCCAAGTAAATTAAGTCGTTTTCTATAAAATCCCCCTTTTTACGTGGCATTATGTGACAGTGAAGATGCTAAAAACAAAAAAATAAAATAAAAAATGCAGTTCAAATAGTTCAATTCAGTTCGTTGCTGTGTCAACAGATATCGCCATCCATTAGAATCTTTTGGAGCTAACAGATAATTGTGACTGTCAGATAATAAACATAAAATTTGCAATAAAAAAATATTGCGACTATAAATTGAGATGTAAGCTATCCTATCTTTCAAGTTGGATCAAACTGCACACTGTGTGCAAAGTTTGATTAAATCGGTTAAGTAGTTTAGGAGTACATCGCGGACAAACGCGTAATTTATATAATTACTAGCTGTCCCGACAGACGTTGTCCTGTCAAATGTCAATGATCCCACAGAAAAAAGCACTTTCCGTTTTTCCCGATCTTTACGCCACCCTCATCACTTAGGGGTATGAAAAATAGATGTTGGTCGATTCTCAGACCTACTCAATATGCTCACAAAATTTAATGAGAATCGGTTAAGCCGTTTCGGAGGAGTACGGTAACTAACATTGTGACATGGAAATTTTATATAGATTAAGATATATTTAAAAAAAAGTACTTATATAAGTATTCTATCAGTTATCTGGCTCCCATAGTACAACCTTAGTTTGGAGCTAGACAAGACTGTGTTTAAAGTCCGCCAATATTTATTTATTTTATGGTGATCTGTCATTTACCTTGACAGTTTGACCGGCGTCCGGTCCGTCCTGTATAGTGACAGTGCAGGAGTTGGTATTGTGAACAGACTCCATTACCTGAAACAAATTATTTTTTTTACAAAAATATAGATTATATAGGTATACTAGCCGACCGGTGACAAACGTTGTTCTGTCAATTTTTTTTTGTAATAATCACATAGGAACAAGCCATTTCAGGCAGCTTCCAATTTTTTCTTTACAAACCTTACGAATTTTGGTAAAATGCATATCATTCATTAGTCAAAACTGCGTTGCTATGACGACTAAATGTTTTAAGTCTGTGATGTCAGATTTGTTGCACACCAACGCCATCTACACCAAAATCATTCTTTTTGCGTTTTTTTATCATTTAGGGGTTGTTTTTCGAATTATAAGTTACCCCTTTATTTATTCTGATTTTGTATCTACATACTACAGCAAATTTCTTCTTAATACGTTTTGTCGTTTATTTTTGATTAGGGAACAAACATAGAAGCCTTATCACAAACTTTCGCATTTATAATATTATTAGGATTACTGAAATTTCCGTGGGGATCTCTAATTATTTAAAATAAAATAACAGACTATGTTACTCGCTGATAAAGTAGCTTTTGATAGAAGATTTTTTTTTGAAAACAGTCCAGTATTTTTTGATTTTATTCGTTACGAACATACAAAAATACAAATCTTACCTCTTTAAAATATTAGTATAGATATCGAAGTATAGATAAGTATTAAGTATAGACTTACCCTTTGTACCAATCTGACAGTTCTGTAAAAGTCATCAGACTCTTCGTCTGTCAAATCTTTGTTTCTTTCAGCCATCCTTATAGGGGCAACTAGGACGTGACCCGGAATGACACATCTGTAGAGAAATACAACTAAATAATTACGTTTAAAAAAAAAACCGCCACGTGCGATTAGGACTCGCGCACGAAGGGTTCCGTATCAATATCTATAAGAAACGCCAATAAAAAACCGGTCAAGTGCGAGTCGGACTCGCGCACGAAGGGTTCCGTACCATTATCTATAAAAAGGGCAAAAAAATCATGTTTGTTGTATGGGAGCCCTTCTTAAATATTTATTTTATTCTGTTTTTAGTATTTGTTGTTAGAGCAGCCACATAAATACATAATCTGTTAAAATTTCAACTGTCTAGCTATCACGGTTCATGAGATACAGCCCTGTGACAGACAGACAGACGGACAGACAGACGGACAGCGAAGTCTTAGTAATAGGGTTCCGATTTTACCCTACGGGTTCGGAACCCTAAAACACGTTTGTTGTATGGGAGCCTCACTTAAATATTTATTTTATTGTTTTTAGTATTTGTTGTTATAGCGACAACAGCCCTGTGACAGACAGACGGACAGCGAAGTCTTAGTAATAGGGTCCCTTTTTTACCCTTTGGGTACCGAACTCTAACAAGAAAATAACGTGGTAATTGTACGAATTTCTATTTAAAATACATAAAAATCTTTATCGTTATAATTTACCTCAAATTGACAAATGCATAACTCAATTTACTTTTGTAAAATACACAACTTTCCGGTACACGGACGTGCCCGAACACGTTGTGGGGTCTCTCAGACCCCGCGTCCGAAACACTCGGCTCGGGGTCTACCAGACCCTTCGACTCGGGGTCTGTCAGACCGTTCTGCTCGGGTTTGTGCGGGTCTAGCGTTCCTTTTCGTAAGCTGAGACAGTATAGCGAATACACACTTGGCCTGAAAACATTAAACACTTTAAATTGTCTGCCAGACGTATGAAATGCTAACTACTGCTAAATATGGGCATGCTGCAAATGTAATGTCTAAACATGACATTTGCATCATGCCCATATTGCCTCTGATTACCTCTAGATATCTTCAAGAATCTAAAAGGAAGACGATGACTAAAGAGGGTAGTCAGAGGCAAGTTTTAATATTACATCTGAATTATTTTTTAAATTTTAGAGAATGAATAATAGATAATCTCTCTGATCTCCAGTCATTTAGATCCTTGAAAATGTCTAATAATAACGTTAGACGTGCCTCTGACTAATCCCCTTAATATCTTGAGCGCATGGAGATCTGAGAGGACGTCTACCACGGGAATTTCCAATCCAAATCCTATTTATTTTTTATTACATAAATAAAAATGTTACCTTCTGTGCCTAAAAACGGGCATATTCTCGCGTACGCTCTGAATTTTCTTCCCGCTGATCTCTGCTACCTTGTAGCAAGGGGCAGAGTCCCCGCAGTCGGCTAGGACTTCGCCCCAGGGGTCCGCGATAAGGGCGTGGCCGTACGAGCGGCGTTTGGCGTTATGCGCGCCGCATTGAGCGCCAGCGATTATGTACGCCTGATTCTCTATAGCGCGCGCTCTGAAAATAATATGTAGTTACCCTTAGTTAAGTTGCCAAAAACCAAAATTTAAAAAGAAAAAATATTGTTGGACATTATCACACAGCGCCATCTAGCCCCAAACTAAGCAAAGCTTGTACTATTTGAAATAGATAACTGATAGAATACTTTTTTTGTAAATACATACATTATGATACATTATAACACTCGGGCACAGAACAAACATCTATGTTCATTACACAAATATTTAACCTAACATCCTCTGTAATGCGGGAATCAACCTCACCCGCTACGCCACTGAGGTCGTATTTACAAAATTATTAACGTCATCAATTAATCAATCATCTATCATCATCAATCTAACGTACATTAAAACCATCGCTTCTCCACGTCATGGTTCATGCTTGTGGAGAAGCCCTGGATAGGTAGTCTGTGTTTTTGTGTACCTATGTTTATTTTTCTTGTTATCTGTGTGTGTGTCAAATAAATGTATATAATTTCATTATTTGAAATGACTGGCCTCACAGCTCACAGAGGGCGCCACAGTGCTCACGTTAACATCGTCTCTATAATATTTTGTTTACAAAAATCGAAAACGAATCAATTCTGTTTTTTTCTACTGTGAATACAATCATAACTAGCTACTACACGCGTACCAGTGTTATCCAAGTTATCCAAAACGTCAGTTAAACAGGACATCAAAAAACAATTCGTAACGGACAACAACACAAAACAAGCAAAAACAGTGAAAAGGAACAAATTTATATAAATGGTATGAAATACAGTGCTGTACTCTGAAATTACAAAGTGGATAACTATCAATTAGCAAGCTACGAGAGCTAGAGCTACTTGCCACTAGAGGGCGTCTAAATGAAAAATAAAATAATAATAATAAAATAACTACCCAATAGAGGGCGCTACACACACAAATAATTTTATAACCATAACAATGGATGAAATGATGAGAATACTCAAAGGCATCGAAGAGGACATGCAAAAACAACGAAATGACATGGATAAAATAAAAGATACAATAATAAAAGACATAAACAGGAACATTGACTCGAAATTTGAAAGCATAGAAAGAAATCAAAACATCTTGGAAAATAAAATAGAGGTACAGCAGATTACTATAGACAGAATAGAACAGCATTTAAAAAGAAAAAATCTACTATTTTTTGGTATGGAAGAAACTGAAAAATCATATAACGAGCTGGAAAATAACATACAAAAAATAATCACAGAAAAGATGAAGATACCATGCGAGAGACGAGATATCGAGCTAGTAAAGAGAATAGGAAAGCAAACAGGACAGACTAGGCCGATTGTACTGACGTTATGTACCATGGGCCTGAAAATTCAAATTCTGAAAAATCGTAAATACTTGGAAAACTCTAAAATCTATATTAAAGAAGATTATACACCAAAAATACTGCAAAAAAGGAAAGAACTACAAGATGAATTTAGAGCTCGAAAAGAAAAAGGTGAAAATGTAGCGCTTAGATACGATCAAATAATAACGTTAAACAGAAAACATGAAAACACAGCGAGCTCAGCTAATTTCGAGCCTAGAGATGGAACCTCTAGCGTTAGAAGCTATAAACGGAAAACAAACTCACCACCTCAGCCAGAGACACTACTAAAAACACATCAGAGAAATATCTTTCAAACTGCAAAGAAAACTAAAACGATAGACTCGTATATAAAATCAAGAAGCATCTCGCAACACAGCGCTACAAATGAAACCGAAACAAAAACCGACAATACATTCAACTCAGATCAATAGCAACGACTAAAGGCCTCTCTCCAAAATCAAAACGAATACACTAATAAAACATACAATTGTCGAAAAATTATCTCTCCCAATCCGGTTAGTCGCCGTGGGAGTAGTAGACTACCACCCTCCATCCAACTAATAAAAGGTGATAGAGCCCCCACCCCCACCTCTAACCGCACCTATATATGCACAATGAATGTAAGGTCTCTTGTTGGAGCCGGCAGACAAGAAGAATTAGAACACGCTTTACAGAACATAAAATGGGACATAATTGGCCTTTCAGAAATTAAAAAACCAGAAACTCAAATAACAGAGCACGAAAACTATATCTTTATGCACACCGGAAAGAAAAGTGGTCGAAATGGTGTGGGGTTTATGGTTAAAAATAAATTAAAATTACATATAACAGATTTCATACCTATCTCAGATAGAGTAGCGAGGCTAGACATGAACTTCGAGAATTGTAATCTTAATATAATTCAAGTCTATGCACCCACAGAAAACGCTTCTCAGGATGAAATAGAAACATTCTACCACCACCTGAATAGCGCACAAGAGAATACTGCTCCAAACACTATTATAATGGGCGATTTTAACGCAAAAATTGGTCAATTTACCCCGGATGACAGCGCTGCTTTAGGTCCCTGGGGATATGGAACGAGAAACAATCGAGGCAAAATTCTTATCGAATTTTGTCTCGCAAACGAACTCTATATTATGAATACCTACTTCAAGAAGAAAACAAATAATAGGTGGACATGGCGATCCCCAGATGGAAAAACAATGAACGAAATTGACTTTATTATAACAAAAAAATCACGCAAACGCACAATAGAAAATGTAGAGGTTATAAATACCACCCATCCCACTGACCACAGGATGGTTCGAGCAACAATTGCTTTGAATACAATCCACAAAGTAAGAAAATCGTTCCAAACAAAGCAATCCGGTCTTGTACCTACAGAGCGCGAGTTTCTGAGAAATACTTTTACAGAATCTACAAAAGAATTCAAAACCAATGAAACTATCCAAGAAACATATAATGACTTACTACATAAAATTAAAACGAGTGTCAACGAACTACCTAAGTTGGAAAAGAAAAACAAATTAGAATACATAATCACTGAAAAGACTAGAGAGTTGATAAAAGAAAGAACACAACTGAAAGAAAACCCGGTAAAAACTAAACATGAAAGGAAAAAGCTCACAGTTTTGTATGGGAAAATTAGAAGACAAATAAAAAGAAATAAACACAGCTATAAAATGAAAATATACGAAGAAGAACTAGACAAAAGACGATCAGTAAAAAGAGGAAACAAACGCATAAATACTACAAAACAGTGGATACGCTCACTAAAAAGCACGGACACAACAACAACCAACAGAAACAGCATCCTTCAAATAGCTACGAACTTTTACAAAATGCTCTACAGCACGACGAACCAACCTATACAGACATATGAAAACCTATTTATACCACCTGAAAATAGTACCGAAAAAATACCTGTACTATTGAACAATGAAATAAATTATGCCATAAGCAAGCTAAAGACCATGAAGAGTCCAGGGGACGACTACATAACTAACGACGTTCTCAAGGCATTAGCAGAGCCAATATCGCCTATTCTTACCAGACTATTCAACGATATTATCATTCATAGACAGATACCGGTACAATGGGAAACATCTATAATAACGCTACTCTACAAAAAAGGAGATCCACTGAACATTAATAACTATCGGCCAATCAGTCTACTGCAATCTACATACAAGTTATTTACAAATGTCATACTAAGCAGAATTAAGAAGCAGCTAGAATCTCAACAACCAAGAGAACAAGCCGGTTTTAGAAGCAACTATTCCACCCTAGATCATATACTTACTCTTCGCCAAATAATCGAAAAGTTTACAGAATACGGTAAAACATTATATATTGCATTCGTTGACTACTCAAAAGCGTTTGATACGATTCTGCACGACAAGCTTTGGAGAGCTATGAGAGAACAAGGAGTAGATGAAATATACATTCAAATACTCATAGAAATCTATCGAAGAAGCAAAGCTATTATTAAACTGGAAAGGAAAGGCGACACATTCGAATTGGAAAGAGGTGTAAGACAAGGAGATCCGATCTCACCGAGCCTTTTCAACTCCATTCTAGAACACATTTTCCGGAAGCTTAAATGGACTCGAAGGGGTGTCAATGTAAACGGTGAAACCCTTAGCCATCTGCGCTTTGCCGACGACATTGTCATAATTTCTGAGAACCATGAAGATCTTAAATTTATGTTAAAAACCTTAGACTCACAAAGTAGAGAATGCGGACTGGAGATGAACCCTGAAAAAACCTGTATTATGACAAATGGACAGAAAGAAATGATAACAGTAAATAACAAACTGATTGGCTACGTTGACGAGTATGTATATCTGGGCCAAAACATTTGTTTTAAAAATCACTACATAGCAGAAGTGGAAAGGAGAATTAAAAAAGCTTGGAACGCATACTGGTCACAAAAACACTTATTTAAGTCCAATATGAAGATCCATCTTAAGAAAAAGGCAATGGACTCTATAGTGACCCCTACTCTACTTTACGGATGTCAGACTTGGCCTATTACTAAAGAAGTAATAATTAAAATACAAATATTTCAAAGATCTGTCGAACGTAGTATGCTAGGCATAAAACTGAAAGACAAAGTAAGAGGTAAGGAAATACGCGAAAATACAAAAATAATAGACGCAGCAAAAATGGCATGCCGCTTAAAGTGGCGATGGGCTGGACACATAGCAAGGACAACGGACAACAGGTGGAGCGAGAGGGTACTACACTGGTACCCTCGTGGAGAGCGCCGCCCTCCAGGGCGCCCACGCCGCCGTTGGGCGGACGACATCGTTGCCGTAGCTGGCGTCACATGGACGAGACTAGCACAAGACAGAGACGAATGGACTAGGATGGAGGAGGCCTTTGTCCAAAAATGGACATCCCAAAATAATTAAATGCATGCTTTTTTACGATTTACTATTTATTAATATCAATCTATCACTTTATTATTACTATTTTTTTACATGTCAATTGAATAATTCTATTTACTTTTTGGGAAATAAATGGCTTATTATTATATTATTATTATTATTATTATGTTTATTTTTCTTGTTATCTGTGTGTGTGTCAAATAAATGTATATAATTTCATTATTTGAAATGACTGGCCTCACAGCTCAGTTGGTAGTAACTCTGCCTTCTGCGCTGTAGGTTGTGGGTTCGATCCCCACCCAGGGCAAATATTTGTGTGATAAACATAGATGTTTGTTCTGTGTCTGGGTGTTAATATGTATAATAAGTATGTATTTACAAGAAAAACAGTATATAAGTATTCTATCAGTTATCTGGTTCCCATAGTACAAGCTTTGCTTAGTTTGGGGCTAGATGGCGCTGTGTGAAATGTCCACCAATATTTATTTATTTATTTATTTATTATTTTCTGATCAGCTCCGGATGTCATAAATCCTGATGGCATCTTAAGATAGGTACCTGAGTAATATATGCCAGTGCGCTTCTCCCGTGCTCTGCGTGAATGCAGATGGATACAGCAAGACTTCAGCTCCCAAAACACTCAGTACCGAGCTCAGCTCAGGAAATCGCATATCGTAGCATGTTGCTAGACCTGAAATATAACAATATTTATCGAAAAAGATCAATTTTATTTCAAAAACTACGAGTTTACATTATACAATTGTTAAATATTGATGATAAAGGTTGTCTGATAGAAATCGCTAATGAGCGATAAGTCCGCCGATTGTACAGCATTTTTTTTTTTATATTTATTTGTTGTTTGTGGTTTGCAATAAAGTATTTTGTATCTTCTATCTATGATTGACAACGAATGGTATATGGATTGATGATGATGATCATAATCTTTCAATTGCACTGAAAGATTACAATGTTTCATCGATTTTCAATTGATTCGATTCTGATAGAGATTTCAATGAATATAGACCAAATGTTTATTTTCTCTTATAGGATTTTTTCATTATAAATAATTAAAAAAGAATTCTTTATAAAAATTGAATCAACTGAAAATAAACCCATATTATCCATAAATATATGGCTGTTGTATGAACATAGAAAGCATGGAAGATTGATGATGAATGGTATATAACAGCTGAAAGGATTGATGCATTAAAAGGCCCTGCTACAGAGTGCCATTACTACAAAGGTAAACGGATTGATGTTGATAGACGGTTGACGTTGATATGTAACAGATAATAGTTTGATTGATGCCGATGGCTTAAAAACCTACCAATCTTCCCAACAGGTGTATCCACAGGCGCAACAATATGCTTCCCCGGAATAGTATAATCACTCTCCATCAATCTCACATTCTTCTCCGGGATCTCCACATCAAATAAATGTAGTTTTCTATATGTCTGTACAATGTCTCCATCGCTGTTTATTATTAGGTGTGTGTTGAAAATCTTTCCTGGGGAGTCTACATCCTAAAACATACAAAAATATATAAAAAAACAACACCATTTTCTTAACATTTTGTACATAGAGCTTAAAACGGTAAAGAAAAACATTGTGAGGAAACCACTTAGTATTCTTGTAAGCGGCGACGGGCTTGCAACTGGTCACGTACGCAAAGCCAACAACTGCAATATGTGGGCATATGCCAAATGTTTGGATGTGGCTCTGACTATCCCTCTTAGTCATCTTTAAAGATCCAAGCGCCCGGAGATCTGAGTGTACGTCTACCATACTGGATGATTACAGTTGTGATCCTATTTCATCTATTAAATTCTTTTGTTTAAGGCGCTCCCAGTTGACGATTATTTTTGTTCGAAACGAAAAAAGAAATACTTGTGAACGGGTTGAACAAGCCACATCTCCTATTTTATAATGTATAGTATATGTGAATAAAGATGTACCCATCTTTAATCACTTCGATAAATAATCCTACCGACCGCTGCAATGACGACAAACACACGTCGGAGCGTGGTCCGCCTTAGCTTTTCGAATAAATTAATGATATAAATTATGTATAATTACTTATCAAAAATCTATTCTAATAGAAATCTAGATCTACATATTACTAATAAATCACAAGTTGATTTTAATAGTACCTAGGTACAATATAAAATATTTCGATCATAAATTCTAAAACGTATCATTTAGAAATAATATATTTATCGTGAAAAGTTTCTGCTATTATGTTTTCAGCTTAATAGAAATCTAGGTAGGAACCTGAAGTAATATATTTATAAAAATAGGAGATGTGGCTTGTTCAGAAGTATTTCTTTTTTCGTTTCGAAAAAGAGCAATCAGCGACTGGGAGCCTCTTAAAACATTTACAATGTATCATAAGTACAACCCGGTCAGAATATCTGTGCACCTCGCTGGAATGCGGCGCCTCTCCCGCTCTCTCTCTCTCCCGCCTCGCCCGCGATATGACGTCACGAGGTCAGGTGCACAGATATTGTGACCGGGTTATATGTAAGTACAAACGACTATTAATATTGTGATGTTTTAATACTCCATCAATATTTATAAATTTAAATTTGTTTTTTAAAACATTCTTAATATACATAATAACGCCCATACACAGAACAAAAATCCATGTTCATCACACAAATGTTTATCTTGGGTGGGAATTACATTTAAACTCACTTTTTCATGGATCCCACCCATAGACAGCCACACTTTATGCCTTAACGCTAAATCTCTGTATGCTTTAACAGTTGGCCCTTTGAGTATTGGTTCGGCCCATGACAGTGTGTCGTTTTTGTTGTCACAAATGTAGTCACATGCTTCAGGGAAGAACACCATCTAGAAATATAGACCGTATAAAATTGTAGCTCCAAACTATTGTGATTAGTAGACTTAACTATTGATTTAAAGACGGGTCTTTATCACATTTTTGCCTTTAATTTATAAAAGACATCTAACACTCTGAACGCCTCCAAATATACAAGGAATGCATGGGCATGCGGGACGATCACGCGCTACGTGGACTGCCTCTCCTCCTTGAGGGCCAAGCCGCGGTGTCGTACGTAGGAGTGAAAACTACAACTACAAGTTGGGTCGACGCTCTCGAAAAACTATGCTATGTTAATAGACATCTTATAGCTATTAATGATAGATACCTGAACTCCGTCAGCTGCAGCATCGCTGATCAAATTGCTGACAACCTGCAGGTTTGCTGCCTTGTCAGCTATAGATGTCATTTGACAGACAGCTACTTTATTACTCATTGTGTTTGTATTTAGACTTCTTGTGTTAATTCTTAAGAAACCCCTTAGTACAGTAAGACTGCGATACTAAAAAAAAAGGTTTTACGAAATAAATGTTTTTAAAAAATATAGAAAATACAGCATCAACACAAGAAGAATATGTTTTAGTTTCAATAAATATACATAAGTACTTACTTACTTATTTAAAAGAAAAATCGTGATATGTTTTTACATAGACATATACCTACCTACTTTTACACAAGCCATTTTATTGTGTTATTGGTTAAAGATAAGGTCACCTTATGTAAGGTGGTGGGTAGGTACTTATTATATTTACAATTGAAACGGAGATAAGATAATTTCTTGAAATTATTTTATTCTGTAAAGTAAATAATTCTAACCTTTTAGTGTGATGTTAATACCAAGAAGCGTTATATCGTTTCAAGAATAATGTATTATGTAAGTGACTTACCCGCATCGTCTTGTTATTATTTTTAATTTATTAAAACATACACAACTTTGAGCAAGCAACTTCGTTCGGCAAACAAAACAAAAACTAAATATTTTTTTTACTCTGACAACTTGAAAGGACAACATTGACATTGACATACTACCCCGACTGACTCTGACTGCTACGAAAACTCACAAATTAAATGTTCAATTGCACGTTTCATTTCACTCATACTTGCTTTTTTTCTTTACTTTACTTTTTGCACTTTTTAAAAGCTTTTTCTTTACTTTACTTTTTGCAAATATTTTATTGAGTACGTATTTTTATTAGGTATTAATAGAACTTTATACCTTATAAGATATTTATTTATGTAAGAGTGTATTATGAAGCTAACACGAAGTATATATATTTTTTTAGTATTAAAGTCAATTCTGTGGTTTAATTAAGAGCATTCACAAAAGGCGTATAATGGAACAAATAAGGTACGTTCGGTAATCATAAAATATATTACCATTTTAAACAAAAAACGTAGAATGGATGGATATGTAAATAATAACTATAAGTAATATAATTTATAAATATAACTGTTCATGTAAATAACTAATCATGCAGGTAATTACGTACGTTTTACCTGTACGTATCATTAAATATTCAGTTTAGGGAATTAAATTATTTCTGTTTTTAGTAAATTCGAAATCATCAGTTAGGTAGTTACTTTCAGAACGCAACGCACTATTTAGTCTAGAAAAAACGCTGACGGTCAAGTCGGTCCCGTTTCGTGAAAAAATAATTTACGATATTACCTGATAAGTTCATACTTCTACGATAGTTCTATTACTTAGCAAATAATGTCGGAGACAAAGGATACTCCGCCGACTAACGTAAGTAAATTTTGATATAAATTTATTTTGAAACTGCTCAAGCATTCAGCCTGTCAGATTTTATAATTAGAAAAGTTCTGCTCTGTTCATGTGTTCTCCTTTGTCTGTATATTTAAACCTATAGTAGTTTGGTTTTCCTCAAGAATCTAATTATTCGTTTTAGGTGTAAGCACCTACTGGTAGCCAAAATTTACATTAAAACCTACTTTGTTACAATTTTTTTAAATGAAAACTATTTTCAGCCAGCTATGCCTAAAATCAGGCATGATTGGTACCAGACGGATTCGCAAGTGGTAGTGACTATACTGCTCAAAAATGCACCCAAAGATCAAGTCAAAGTACAGTACGGATCTCACAGTGTAAGTATTAAAAACATTATTATTTTGACTCCGAAGGAAACTCATTTTAATAAAACAAACAACCTGACCTCCAGACCAGTGAGGCTATATTGTAAAAATTATGATTATCATAATATCTATGCTTTTTATATAGTTTAGGCGCCTATACCTATGCCTATTGGTATGAATATCATATTATGATAACCATAGGTTTACCTAGTTCAGTGGCCTGAACCACTATTGTATCAACAACATATCATCCAAATGTCAAAACTGACACTTTTTAAAAGCTTTTAATTAACTTGCAATGTATGTAACTATGTTTGATAAGGTGGAATCGTGCAACACAATTCTGAAGCAGTTATCCCCAACCGATTGAGCTGAAATTTTGCATTCTTATGTAACTTAGGGGACAATGCAATAATATGGTGACAGTAACCTGATCTCATGATGGAGTCAAGAGCTGTTTAACAGACACTAACAATGGAACTTAGTAAATATTTTGATTGAGTAAAAACTTTGCATACTTGTCAAGTTCCGATGACAATGTCATATAATGTGACAGGAGATAACGCGCTGGTGCTTGATGGTTTAAATGATTTTACAAAAGCTTGTCATTGAAAAATATTTTTCAACAGAAAACTTAGAAGGATTCTATCATCAAATTTCACTTTCAGCTCTCCGTATCAAGTCCACAGCCGAACAAGGACACAGAATACAGCCTGGAGTTGGAGCTGCCTCATGAGATTGAGCCAGAGATGAGCACCCATGTGGTCTCTCCGTCCAAAATAGAGGTATGATCAGACGTAAATTTAAAAACTTAAATGTAAACTATGCAAAAAGGTTACCTTAAAATATCAGATTATTTAGATGACAAAAAGCCTGGGACAGAATATGCTCCTTCCTTTATCAATAATAATTATCATTAATTTGTATTAAAAACTAAGTACAAAAACTTAAAAGAAACACAAACAATGAATGAAATTAAATTTGACGATTCTAAAATGATCCAAGTGATTTCAATGAATAAACACTTTTTTTGATTTCTTAATCAGTTTTGTCGTTTAGACTTTAGGCCTGATTAGGCCATAATCAATAAAAGTCTTTTCACAAACTTACGCATTTATAATATCTATGTATTTAAGTATTTATGAATGTATTACAGTTAAAAAAAAACCTAACTTAATCTACAGGTAAAGCTACGTAAGAAAGAGGGACTGAGATGGGCGCAGTTAGAGGGAGAGGATGTAGGAGAAAGAGTCAAGGCTATACCTCAAGGTCTGTTTCTGTCACAAAGCTAATTTAAGGTACACATGCTCAAAAACGGTGAAGGAAAACATCATAAAGAAACCAGTTAGTATTCTTGTAAGCGGCGACGGGCTTGCAACCTGTCACGTGTGGAATGCTAACTAATGCAAAATGTGGGCATGAGCCAAATGTAATGTTCAGACGTGCTCCTGACTAACCCCTTTAGTCATCTTCAAGGATCTGAGAGGATGTCTACCGTACTTCGGGATTATAGTCATGGTCCTATTTTTTTATATTTTAATAAAAAGCGACTAAGCTTTTAAGATTAAGCGACCCGCCCCGGCTTCGCACGGGTAGCATGTTATTATACATATAAACCTTCCTCCTGAACCACTCTATCTATTAAAAAAAACCGCATCAAAATCCGTTGTGTAGTTTTAAAGATATAAGCAAACATACATACATACATACATACAGACGCGGGAAGCGGAAAGCGACTTTGCTTTATACTATGTAGTGATAATACATTATACCTACTTTAGATTCAGTACATATTGTAATGTGTGACCGTTTGTGTTCCCAACTAAATAAAATCGTTAATTTATTATAATTATTTGTGTTTTAGCTGTGTTAGACGCATCTGGGCCTCAGCAGCCTCCAAATCCATTTCAGAAGGATTGGGGCAAAATAGAAAAGGAAATTAACAAAATGGTGAGTAAAATATATAAAAGACACAACAGTTGCATACCTATATAATCTACTAGCCGACCCTTGTCAGACGTTGTCCTGTCAAATTTTAATTACCGCATAGGAAAAATCAATTTCAGGCAACTTCTAATTTTTTCCCTATAAACCTTGTACTGATAAAATAAATTACGAATTATGGTAGAATGCGTATAATTCATTAGTCAAAACTGCGTTGTTATAAAGAATGAATGTTTTTAGTCTGTGATGTCAGATTTGTTGCACACCACCACCATCTATACCAAAATCACCCATTTTGCATTCATGGTCATTTAGGAGTTGTTTTTCGGATTACTAGTACCCCCTTCTGTTAATCTGATTTTTTATCTACATACTACAGCAAATTTCATCTTAATCCGCTTTGACGTTTAGGATTGCTTAGGGCACGAACATATATACAAACTCACAAACTTTCACATTTTTAGGGTTCCGTACCCAAAGGGTAAAAACGGGACCCTATTACTAAGACTTCGCTGTCCGTCTGTCTGTCTGTCTGTCCGTCTGTCTGTCACAGGGGCTGTATTTCATGAACCGTAATAGCTAGACAGTTGAAATTTTCACAGAATATGTACTTCTGTTGCTGCTATAACAACAAATACTAAAAACAGAATAAAATAAATATATAAGGGAGGCCCCCCCAACGTGATTTTTTGGCCGTTTTTTTATAGATAATGGTACGGAACCCTTCGTGCGCGAGTTCAACTCGCACTTGGCCGGTTTTTAATATTACTAGCAGTCCGCCCCGGCGTCGCACGGGTGTGTAATGATTTTATGTAATTTTTTTTACCCCTTGGGTTACTTTATTGAAGTTTTAATAGGAACCCCTGATTTTTTCTAGTAATACATTAGCTTCATCAGGGATAGTAGGGTTTTATAATATTGTATTACAGCTCAGTTGATAGTAGTAGTAACCCTGCCTTCTGCGCAGTAGGTTGAGCGTTCGATCCCCACCCAGGACAAATATTTGTGTGATAAACACAGATGTTTGTCTGTCTGGGTGTTAATATGTATAATAAGTATGTATTTACAAAAAAATATATATAAGTATTATATCAGTTACCCAGTTCCCATATTACAAGCTTTGCTTATTTTGCGGCTAGATGGCGCTGTGTGTAAATTCCGCCAATATAAATTTGTTTTGTAAATTTTGTTTTAGGAAGAGGAAGAAAAACCTGAAGGTGAAGCAGCATTGAATGCGTTGTTTCAAAAAATATATGGTGACGGATCAGAAGAGGTTAGACGGGCAATGAACAAGAGTTATGTGAGTATACCTACAAGCACTAGCCGTCTCATTAATAAACGTAGACTAGCGCAGGATTAAATTTAGTCCAACGCTTACGTTTGGACTAGTCGAATTCAATATTAATAAACAAGGATTACAAAATGGAGTTGCTTACATTAAGCTGGTATTAACAAGTCTTGGTGTAACCTCAGCTGATCTTTGGATAAGTTATTTTTTATTAATAGCACCGTAGTTGTTTAGCGTGGGGGGAGGGACTTGGGAGGTTTGATACGAAGGGGGTGGCAAGCGCCATGATTTTTTCTATGGGGCTGACCAGAAATTCACCCTCTCCTCTTTTTAGGGTTCCGTACTCAAAGGGTAAAAACGGGAATTGGCGTTTTTTTTATAGATGATGGTACGGAACCCTTCGAGCGCGAGTCCGACTCGCACTTGGCCGGTTTTTTTACACAATGCTGATTGATAGAGCGCATTGGAACATATTCCCAGGCTTTTTTGTCTTTCAAGTAATCTTTTCTTTCTTAATATATGTATATAAATTACGCGTCACGTTTGTCCACGATGGACTCCTAAACAACTTAACCGATTTTAATCAAACTTTGCACACCGTGTGCAGTTTGATCCAACTTGAAAGATAGGATAGCTTACATCTCAATTTATAGTCGCAATATTTTTTTATTGCATTTGTTTGTTTATTATCTGAACAGTCACAATTATCTGTTAGCTCCAAAATATTCTAACAGATGGCGATATCTGTTGACACAGCAACGCGGCCGGGTCTGCTAGTGTAAATATACACCTAAAACTATATAATAAATAATATGTTTTGTCTTATAAATAATAATGAGATCTAAAATTAATTATTTCCAGTTGGAATCTGGCGGCACCGTACTCAGCACCAACTGGAACCAGGTGAAGGCGGAGAAGGTGGAAGTGAAGCCGCCGGATGGCGTAGAGTTTAAGAAGTGGGGGGCGTAGGGGAGATAGGAAAATATACAAATCATTTTAAATATAAATACGGCTAATTACCACGGTTTATCTTGTTCTTTCGACCGCGGCTCGCTCGCTTGATAAAAAATTGCCTATTTTTAGGGTTTCGTACCCAAAAGATAAAAACGGGACACTATTACTAAGACTTCGTTGTCCGTCTGTCTAACACATGGCTGTAACTCACAAACCGTAATAGCTAGACAGTTGAATTTTTCACAGATTATGTATTTCTGTTGCCGCTATAACAACAAATACTAAAAACAGAATAATTATTTAAGTGGGGCTCCCATACAACAAACGTGTTTTTTGCCATTTTATAGATAATACACAGAACGAGACCGACTCGCACTTGGCCGGTTTTTTATTAATAAATAAAAGTCGTTAGGGCGTGATTGAAGCACAAATATCTTCAAAAAATTTCACGACTCGTTTGGAAATCTCATAATATGGCTATTAAATTGTCTCGAAACGTCAGATATAAGATAAAGAGTGGTAATTAGCCGTATTTACATTTATAATGTAAAATGATTAACAACCATGATAGTTTTAATTGTAGAAAATAATGTTTAAGAGCCTTTGGCGTTCGTGCGTCTTACCTTCTGATCCTACCTTTTAGTCCTAACCTCGTGGTCCTTCCTCGCAGTCCTACCTTATAGTCCTACCATGTAGTCTTACCTTGTAGTCCTACCATGTAGTCCTAACTCGTGGTCCTTCCTTGTAGTCCTACCGCGTGTTCCTACTTTGTTGTCCTAACTTGTAGTCCTACCTCATGGTCTTTCCTTGTAGTCCTACCTCGTGGTCCTTCCTTGTAGTCCTATCGCGTGGTCCTACCTTGTTGCCTTATCTCATGATCCTACGTCCTGCCTCGTGGCTCTACCCCGTGATCCTACTTTGTAGTCCTACCTCGTTCTCCAATCTTGTGGTTCTATCTCTTAGTCATACCGCATTGTCCTCCAGTGCGATTTTTTTTTCACAAAAAAATGTCTTCATACAAATCTGAAATGGGACCACTGCATTTTGATACTTTTGGTAGTCCTATCAATATGATCTATACAGTAGGACCACGCACAACAAACGTAAAATACAGGGTGTATTAGGACTACATCTAGAAAATTAAAAATTACTATAAATAATATTATCCAATGTGAAAAATTACTATTTTCATTCAGGCAACCTGATTTTGGAAAAGTGTCAGATTCTGAAGTATTTTCGACAGTTTTTTTTTGTTTTTTGTTCAAGATGCATCCTAAACATCGAGTTTTAGTTTTCGGGAGTAGTCCTATTACACCCTGTATGGGTTAATTTAGCACGTGGCTTATAATAAAATGTAATAATAGTAATAAATTGATATGCATGATTAACTTTTAGCGGTGCTAAAATGAAATTAATTTAATAAAATAAAAATATGAAGATCTGTTTTATTTTTGCCCTACTGTTAAAGGAATGTTTTTTATTGGGATTTTTATAAATGAATTGTTATTAGATTTATCTTAAACAGTGACATAAATTAATAATATAATTATGTTATAAGAACTAAAAAGAAGATATAAGATGAAAAAAAATCGAGCAATCGAAAAGTCAAAGGACAGTATAAGTTTTTTAAGTTTTATGAAGGAACTATTAGTCCTACATAATATAATTTAAATAGGACCAACTTGGGACTATTCTCTACAAAATAAAAAACATCTCGGATCACCAGGTAAAAAGATGCGCGGTTATAGGTACACAAAAAAAATATACATGTAGAATTGAGAATCTCCTTTTTCGTCGGTTAAAAAAATATCTATTTATCGATTTATGGACTAAATCTATTTAAAAGTAAGTCGTGTTAGTTACACTATTTATAACTCAAGAACGGCTGAACCAATTTGGCTAAAAATTGGTGGGGAGGTAGCTTAGAACCAGGAGACGGACATAGGATACTTTTTAACGGGAACGGGAACAGGAACTTAACATTCCACAGCGATACGAAGTTCGCCGGGTTAATAGCTAGTATAATATAAATAATAAAACAAAATAGTAATTCCTCAGTACATTGTATTAATATATCAACTAGAATTAGAAACACATTATTGCTACAACTATTTAAAATACCTTATCATGATTAGAATACTTTACCTTAAATTATTTTTGAGTATTATAAAAGGTCTGATAGTAATCTAAATATATAAAACTTTTGAAATGAAATGAAATGAAATATATGAATGAAATGAAATATATATTTATTGGGAACAAGAACATAGGTTTAACAAACAGTCAAAAAACGGTGATGCCTGCAGAAGTGCTAGACTGTGTCGCAGACACCAACGCCCTCCTCTCGATACAGAGAATAAAGGTTCCAAATAAAACTAAATCAAAATGGTAAAAATGTTTCAAGGGTAAGAGTATGAGTGTAAGTGTGTGTGTGTGTGTGTGTGTGTGTGTGTGTGTGTGTATGTGTGTATGTGTGTGTGAGTGTATTATTCTATTAGCAAAAATAAGTAGTAGGAATGTAATATATATACCAATAAAGGGAAAATATAAATAGTTAAATAATAAAGAAATAAAAGATAATAATATTTATTAAAAGATATTTTGCCTAAACAACCTAAACCACTGGTCCTGGAAAGTTGATATTTGAAGGGTGTGTTCAGTATGTAGGGGTGCACTAAAAAAGGAATCCCAAAATTCAACCCCTAAGAGAGTGCAGCGGGGGTTGAAGTCTGAAATAACTTCGAGTTAAAATGACTTAATCAGCTTTTACCCTCATGAAATCGATGTTTGACTACTTTATCGTAAAATATTAAAATTCCTGAAAAATAAAAATACATTTAAAAAGTAGCCTATGATGTTTATCACGAGAATTTATCTCTATAAGAAATTTCATTACAATTGCCTAGCGCTAACTTTCGCATTTATAATAAAATATGCTCAAAGACCCGGTTGTGGAGCCTACCCCGGTTTTGGTAATTTTTAATTTTTGCTGTCATTATCTAAGCTTAGCCAACAAACTTGAATTTAATCTTTAGATAATACAATTATTTGTCTATGGTCCGTTTTGACAGTTGTGATGCGTTTTAATACATTTTACTGATTGACCACAACTAAATATTTACCGTTTTGTCTATTTAAATATGGATAATTATTATAAATATCGCCTCTTACAAAACCTTTGCTTAACCTAAAAGATAGATAAAACTCTATTCTATATTGTTTTTAATCATTAGGGTTTTTTTAATGCTAAAATGACCACAACCTCACCCTTTGAAGATAGTAAGATATGTTTATTCTCTATTCTTGTGACCAGGGACAGTAAATAGATTGACAGTAGAGTCATTGGCGTAACTCTGTACTCTTCCTTCTACAATGGTCGAGATCTCGCCAGAGCTCTGCTTTAAGCCGTTTTTAACTGGTGGGACTTTTTTCCCGTTCAGTTGGCCATTCGCCGCTTCTGAAGGATCTGTGGACAATTTCATCATTAGAAAATGGACAAATGTGAGTCTGGTTGTCCATCAATGGACAATTTATTTCATGATTAAAAAAAACGATAAATATTGGAGGACTTTAAATTTTACACACAGTGTCATCTAGCCCCAAACTAAACAAAGCTTGTACTATGGGAATCAGATAACTGATAGAATATTTTTTTTGTAAATACATCACTTATTTTACATATTAACACTCAGACACAGAACAAACATCTATGTATATCGCACTAATATTTGCTCTGGGTGGGGATCGAACCCACAACTAACAGCGCAAAAAACAGAGTTACCTACTACCAACTGAGCTGTGAGGTCAGATGTCAATTTTATCTTGATTTCCACGTGTTTCTAAGAAAAATGGTATTGACAGACAGACCGACGGAAAACGAAATGATGTATGAAAATAATATATAAGGTAGGTATATCAAATAGGATCACGACTGTAATCCCCAAGTAACTACTGCAAAATGTGGGCATGTGCCAAATACATATAATGTTTAGACGTGCCTCTGACCACCTTTAGAAATCTTCGAAGAATCTAAGCCCTTGAAGATCTGAGAGGATGTCTACCGGACTTGGGGATTAGGTACCTACAGTCGTGATCCTACAAATTTTAATTTAATTATAATACTCAATACTCACCATCTTCATTAACACTTTTCTCTTTCTTCAACATCCCCACCACACACGGCCCCTTGGCCAGTGACCACAACGGCACTGGGGGCTCCTCCCTCTTTATAGGCTCTAGAATATTCCTCCGAGACCTCAACACATTCGGCAAATCACTTCTCGAAACGTTCTGCAACTCCCCATTTTGCGGGTAATTTTTCTCAACTGGCAAAACTTTAGCGACCGGTAAGCTGTTTTCAATTTTCGCAATTTGACTTTCGACAGTGAATATTTCGTTTTCTTTTTGTAATGTGGGTTTAATGTCGTCTGATTGGTTGGTTTCTGTGCTGTCTTGGTTAATGAGTTTGTTTCTTGGGGATATAGAGTCTAGTCGCACTCCGTTTAATTTGGGAATCTCGTTTTCTAGGGAAAGTGGGGGAGCAGTTGCCATGTATTGACTGTACATGTTCCCTATTAATTCTTCTGTTCGTCTGAAAAACACAAACAGAAATTATTAACAAATTGGAAGACGAAAAACAGGTAGGTAGTTTTACTTAATATTGTTTTTATTTCGACCAATCGAAAAGTCAATTTAGTAGGTACACATTTTTTAAGTTTTTTTAAAAGAACTGTTAGTTCTGTGATCATCTTCGGAGTGGGGTAAACTCCGAAGTTGGTCCCAATCTATTAAAAAAATTATTATCTAAATTGGTCTACTCTTTAAAAAGTTATGCGTGGTCTAACATATAATTATATTTATAGGTACGCGTATCTAATTAAGAGTTGAAATTTTAAATTACGGTTGAAATGAATAATTTCGGAAGCACTTAGCTTTAACTTTTTCTTGAATGTGAACCTGTGTTGGGTATATTTTTAATAAAAATAAATAAAAAATAAACACTGGGTAGAATACGACACACTACACTAACCTTGTAAGAGGTATTATAACAGTTTGTGCTGCTCCATTTGTCGGTTGATAGGCATTATGTCCAAAACCGTCGATCGCTGCATTATTTGTTACCTGGAGAGTTAATCAGGTATGTTTATGTATGTAGTTAAGTAGCCTTGTTTGAGCCTTCACCTTGTTCTTACTGCACCACACTGGAGCTCTACATAGCATTATGGAAAGCATCATTGAAAAAAATGATAGGCCCCAAGCCGTGTTTGTTGGCTGATTCTTCTAGACAATAGTCGCGAAGAATAGGCGTAGCTTCACCTAAGTAGTTCCTAAGACGCTTCAAGTGATCCTTGTGATCTTATTGAAATAAATTAAATTTGAATTTGTGTTTTTAGTTAATATTTATTCTTTGGCAATATTCTTCTAAACATATAAAACTCATGCATTACTGACTAACTGATTTATCAACGCTCAGCCTAAAATCCATTTTAACAAGTTTTAGTCATTGTTTTTTAGGGTTCCGTACCTAAAGGGTAACAACAGGACCCTATTACTAAGACTTCGCAGTCCGTCTGTCTGTCACAGGGCTGTATCTCATGAACCGTGATAGTTAGACAGTTGAAATTTTCACAGACGATGTATTTCTGTTGCCTTTATAACAACAAACTAAAAACAGAATAAAAAAAATATTTAAATGGGGCTCGCATACATCAAACGTGTTTTTTTGCCGTTTTTATAGATATTAGTACGGAATCCTTCGTGCGTGAGTCCGGCTCGCACTTGGCCGGTTTTTTTATTATTGGTGTAGGTATAATTTTCTTTCATTCATTCATTCATTCAAAAATAATTTGGCTCACCTCCATCACACCAATTTGCGTGGTCCTCACGTGATAGGGGAAATTTTTGTTCGCAAAAACTGGTAATGTCAGCAACTGAAAGAATACCATATTATTATTATAAACAAAAAAATAAAAATAGCATCACGACTGTAAATCCCAAGTACGGTAGACATCCTCTCAGATCTCCAGATGCTTAGATCCTTTGAAGATGTCTAGTGGGAGTATTCAAAGGCACGTCCAAACATTATATTTGTCACATGCCCACATTTTGGAGTAGCATTCCATACGTGACAGGATGCAAGCCCATCGCCGCTTATAAGAATACTAACTGGTTTCCTCACGATGTTTTCCTTCACCGTGTTTTTGATGCGCATATAATTTTTTCTAACAGAAAAGTCCATTGATGCATGCCGGTATTCGAACCTACGACCTTCAGATTGAAAGTCGAGGTACCTCCCACTTAAATATAATTTCATATTTAATCATATTTTTAATGTTTCAGCAAGCCTAGGATAAATAGAGATAGAGAGAAGAATTTTCAGCTCAATCGGTTGAAGATAACTGCTTCAAAATTGAGTTGCAAGATTCCACCTTAACAAACATAGTTACATAGTGACATACATACCTACATACATTGCAAGTTAAATAAAAGCTTGTAAAAATAAGTTTATATGTTATGCTCTATACCTACCTACCTACTTCTGTAAAATATTTTTTTCTCGGGTCATTATGCTAGGCGTGCTGGTTATAAACGTTAACATGAACTTATATAAATGAACTTACCAGAAACATAATATGTCCACTAAATGTGATAAATAACAGCACGGCGGTGACCACACTTTCTCTCACCCATTTATCTAAAAAAAAAACAAAAAAAAGTGGTGTAGCGCGCGGTGATCTGTCACCTGTCAATTCATTTTTATTTAGACCACGCTGCGTCGACGTCCTAATCCTTTTTTCTATAACGCGCCGTGATTTTAAGGCGACTAGCGCCATCTCGCGTTACTGCGACGCGACGTGCGAGTACATTAATTGTTTTTGATGTTATATTGTGTTTTATTCTGTCTGTTTTATATTACGTGCTTTAATAAATATTTGAAATGATTATCAGCATTCTTATTAACATTCCGAACCCCGAAAAAGAGTCAGCCAGCCGGGCAAGTGTTAAACCTATATATATTTTTTTGTAGATACTAGGTATTATGGTATGGTATATATGTAAGTTTATGTATTTTTTAGTAAGTATGTGTATAAATATAATAAATTCAATGATTTCTCTCTTACAAAGCACTACCATTCCCTTTCCAAATTACACAAAGGTTAGCTGGAAGAAAATGCTAACTAGCATTAAGTTCGCCTATGTACATGTTCTTGTATTGTGCAATAAAGAATTTTCTATCTATCTATCTATCTTAAAATGGGTAAGAAAGAATTCAATAATGAGATGACGAGTGTTAGAGAGAAATGGAAGAAGAACACATGACCGACTCTAGGAGGCATCTCATAGCCTATGCAATAATAGCTATAAAACCCAAAAAACCGGCCAAGTGCGAGTTGGATTCGCGCACGAAAGGTTCCGTGTTAATATATCGATTCCGATTATAAAAAACCGGCCAAGTGCGAGTCGGACTCGCGCACGAAGGGTTCCGTACCATTATCTATAAAAACGGCAAAAAAATCACGTTTGTTGTATGGGAGCCCCCCTTAAATATTTAATTTATTTTGTTTTTAGTATTTGTTGTTATTGCAGCAACCAAAATACATAATCTGTGAAAATTTCAACTGTCTAGCTATCACGGTTCATGAGATACAGCCCTGTGACAGACAGACGGACAGGCGGATCACGTCTGTAATCCCCATGCACGGTAGACATATCCTCTCAGATCTCCAGACGCTTAGATCCTTGAAGATGTCTAGTAGGGGTAGTCAGAGGCACGTCAAAACATTATATTTGGCACATGTCCATTGCCCACATTTTGCAGTAGTTAGTATTCCATACCGCTAGTTATAGTTATAAAACATAATAATAATAGCTATAAAACATACCTATAAAAGTGTTTGCAGTCAATATGAACAGAGGTCCCGCAAAAAACCACAGTGTGCCACAGATGAAGAATGGACAATAAAACATGTTCTGAAACAAACCCATATTTTATTCGACTTACACAACAAATAGGTACCGACACATAAATAAAAAAACCGGCCAAGTGCAAGTCGGACTCGCGCACGAAGGGTTTCGTACCATACAACAGAAATACATAATCTGTGAAAATTTCAACTGTCTAGCTATCACGGTTCATGAGATACAGCCCTGTGACAGACAGACGGACAGGCGGATCACGTCTGTAATCCCCATGTACGGTAGACATCCTCTCAGATCTCCAGACGCTTAGATCCTTGATGATCTCTAGTAAACTACTAACTACGATAGTTTGAATTTTTTTCTTTACCTTCTGCGGATATTTCCTAACGGTGCAGAAAGTGGAATACGCGAACACGCACCACGCCGCCAGCCGCAGCACCACTATGCCGTAGCCGGCAGGGCTCTCGTAGAGATACAAAACTTCTCCTGGATCGAAAGCCTGTAAAAATATATTAAACATTTTTGGATTAGGATATAAAACGAATAAATATGTTTTAAAACTAAAAAGAAGTGTGATGTGAGTCACTATATGTCATAATTATTTTTCTATTCTTTTCTACTCTAGTTCGAAGGATTTTACAATTAAAAACATGTTTCTTATTACAGTAAACGCCAAGTGTAGCTAAAAAAATATGTCGTAAGTACATAAAAAAACGGGTCAAGTGCACGTCGGGCTCGCACTTGTCGTACCGAGGGTTCCGTACGACCTTATATCTTATACCCAGGTTTTCCTATAATTCTACAGGTAAATAATTATTTTCTGTATTTTCATTTTTATGATGGGACGGACGGACAGACACACGAGTAATCCTATAAGGGTTGCATATGAGGTATGGAACTCTGGAAAAAAATTGGTTGAATAATTAAATTACCTTGGCCTGGTAAATGAACAGAATAATGTAAGTGGCAAAGTAGCAGCACATGAAAACTGTCAGTTTGACAGTAAACGCCAGTCGTAGCCGGCCACGTGTCACTGTGTATCCTTTAGCTAGTAGTAGAAGTAGTAGTAGGAATGACATCTCTGATATGCCGCAGAAGAATTGTCCTGTAAATTAAATGGAAGTATTATTTTAAGACTAGGATCGGAGGTCGAAATTATACCACAATATAAAATAACATAATTTTAAAATTTTATACGGAAAAATCACTTTCACAAAACTGCAAAATATGTATTAAAAAACTAGTGGCTAACATAAATGCTAATAGCTTGCTATAACATTTTTGAAGTAACTTAAGGTTAAGATTCATTCTAGTAGCATAAACCAGAAATATTTTAGCAGCATAAGCTACATTAGCTTACTTAAGCCAGAAAGATTTTAGCAGCTAAAGCCATTATCTTACTTAAGCCAGAAAAACTTTAGCAGCTTAAGCCACATTACCTGTTATCTTTGCCCCCTCCCCCCCCCCCAGCCGTATGTAGCGTATCTCACGTACGCCAAACTCTGTAAGACTAAGCTACATAAGCTCACTTAAGGCAGAAATATTTTAACAGCTTAAGCCATTATCTTACTTAAGCCAGAAAAACTTTAGCAGCTTAAGCCACATTACCTGTTATCTTTGCCCCCTCCCCCCTCCCCCCCCCCCCCCAGCCGTATGTAGCGTATCTCACGTACGCCAAACTCTGTAAGACTAAGCTACATAAGCTCACTTAAGGCAGAAATATTTTAACAGCTTAAGCCATTATCTTACTTAAGCCAGAAAAACTTTAGCAGCTTAAGCCACATTACCTGTTATCTTTGCCCCCTCCCCCCCCCCCCAGCCGTATGTAGCGTATCTCACGTACGCCAAACTCTGTAAGACTAAGCTACATAAGCTCACTTAAGGCAGAAATATTTTAACAGCTTAAGCCATTATCTTACTTAAGCCAGAAAAACTTTAGCAGCTTAAGCCACATTACCTGTTATCTTTGCCCCCTCCCCCCCCCCCCCAGCCGTATGTAGCGTATCTCACGTACGCCAAACTCTGTAAGACTAAGCTACATAAGCTCACTTAAGGCAGAAATATTTTAACAGCTTAAGCCATTATCTTACTTAAGCCAGAAAAACTTTAGCAGCTTAAGCCACATTACCTGTTATCTTTGCCCCCTCTCCCCCCCAACCGTATGTAGCGTATCTCACGTACGCCAAACTCTGTAAGACTACTCCGGCATGTTGGTAGCATGCCGAGGCACAGTACAGTTTGTATGTGGAGTGTAAAAGATGGCGGGATTTTAGTTCGATGCTGCATATTACTATTGCAATGATCACGGCTATGTACGCGAAAGTATATGCTAATAACACTGGCAGGACATCTGGAAAGTAAACGTATTTGAATTAAAAGTATGCACCATCCTAATACTAAGTATTTATACGAATACTAGCCGACCCGTGACAGACGTCATCCTGTCAAATTTCAGTAGGTAATCGAATAGAAAAGACTGAATGTTTTTAGTCTGTGATGTCAGATTTGTTGCACACCAGCGCCATCTATACAGAAATCATCCCTTTTGCTTTTTTTATCGTTTTGGGGATGTTTTTCATATTTAAAAGTAGTCTATTATTTATTCGGGCAGTATATCTACATCTACAGCAAATTTCAACTTAATCCGTTTTGTCGTCTAAGCCTGATTGAGGAACAAACATACATACAAACTCACAAACTTTCACATTTATAATATTATTAGGATTATAAAGAGGACAGATTTGTATTTTTGTATGTTTGTAACGAATAAACTCAAAAACTGCTAGACCGATTTCAAAAATTCATTCACCATTAAAATGCTACATTATCTCTAACAATATTTATTATTAAACAATATTTATAACAATATTTATTATTAGAAAAATTAGGGTTCTCTACTAAAACTTCAATAATGTAACTCAAGGTGTATAAAAAGTTTCCATAAAATCATTTGAACAACTGAACGACGCCGGAACGGACTGCTAGTCTTACTTATAAACTACCAGATGATACAGCTTCCATGAAAATTGGTTTAGTAGTTTTCGAATAAAACCCGGTCAATCCGACAGACAAAGTCTTCTGATCAAAAAAGTTAGGTCTTTTTATATATACATATGTACAAGGTCTTTCGCAAAAAAATATAGGTATGTAGATTTAATACAGATTTTTTTGTGTTAGTTTTTTTAGATAATTTCATGTGTTTTTGTCATACCATAAATGATTAGATTAATTACTAGCGACCCGCCCCGGCTTCGCACGGGTAGCATTTTATTATACATATAAACCTTCCTCCTGAATCACTCTATCTATTAAAAAAACCGCATCAAAATCCGTTGTGTAGTTTTAAAGATATAAGCAAACATACATACATACGCGGGAAGCGGAAAGCGACTTTGCTTTATACTATGTAATGATATCATACCTAAACTATTATATTGTTAGAAATAGAATAAAACTCACAAAATTCATCAGCGGAAAAATGTTCACGCCAAAAGTCTCCATCGGGACCGTTTGTCATCAAAAACTTGTATTTTATTTCCAATCCCTGAAAAGAAAATAAGAATTAAAACTATCATAGTTATGCATCATCCAAATATTTAAATAAAACTCTTGAGTTTCTGACTGACTGATCTATCAACACACAGCCTGTCCGTCTGTTCGCCTGTTCGTCTGTTCGTCTGTTCGTCTGTTCGTCTGTTCGCCTGTTCGTCTGTTCGTCTGTTCGTCTGTTCGTCTGTTCGTCTGTTCGTCTGTTCGTCTGTTCGTCTGTTCGTCTGTTCGTCTGTTCGTCTGTTCGTCTGTTCGTCTGTTCGTCTGTTCGTCTGTTCGTCTGTTCGTCTGTTCGTCTGTTCGTCTGTTCGTCTGTTCGTCTGTTCGTCTGTTCGTCTGTTCGTCTGTTCGTCTGTTCGTCTGTTCGTCTGTTCGTCTGTTCGTCTGTTCGTCTGTTCGTCTGTTCGTCTGTTCGTCTGTTCGTCTGTTCGTCTGTTCGTCTGTTCGTCTGTTCGTCTGTCCGTCTGTTCGTCTGTTCGTCTGTTCGTCTGTTCGTCTGTTCGTCTGTTCGTCTGTTCGTCTGTCCGTCTAGCTGTTCTAGCAGCGTTCTAGCTGTAATCAGCAACGTTCAGCGCGCTAACCGAATGCATGGGTGACCGCTAATAGTACTTACTTTAGGATTATCACAGTTGCTTATAGCAATGAACCACCATCTCTCTCTTGCCGACTTAAACCTTCTAGTGTTATGACAGGATACAATAAGCCTTTCCTTGGCACTGTCTGCCCCTTTTTGAGAAGATCCTGCGTGGCGACGCCGGCGATGTCGCTGGACGAGTTCGTTTGTGGAGCGCTTTATTTTGTGCTGAAATATTTAATTTAATTTTAAAATTTCAGGAAATTTATCTGTTACCACAGAAAAATTACCAAGTTTATGTATGAGCTTACTTCACTACATGGTATAAAGCAAAGTCGCTTTCCGCTTCCCGCGTCTGTATGTAATATGTAATATGTATGTATGTATGTTTGCTTATATCTTTAAAACTACACAACGGATTTTGATGCGGTTTTTTTTTATAAATAGAGTGATTCAAGAGGAAGGTTTATATGTATAATACATGCATAATATAGTAGAGAAACACTGATAATTTTAGAGGTTTCTAATGTGATGTCACGAGATATATCAAAATAATGTACTACAGTATTGTATACCTTAAAAACGTCTACAAAAAGTCCACGATGGTATTAGAAATGTCTTACGCACAGCGAAGCGGGCACGGGTCAGCTAGTTAATTATAAATGAGTGTCAATAAATGAAATCTTCATAATATATATAAATTACGCGTCACGTTGTTTGTCCTAAACTCCTTAACTGCTTAACCGATTTAATCAAACTTTGCACACCGTGTGCAGTTTGATCCAACTTGAAAGATAGGATAGCTTACATCTCAATTTATAGTCGCAATATTATTTTATTGCAAATTATTTGTATATTAACTGACAGTCACAATTATATGTTAGCTCCAATCTGTTGACACAGCAACGTGTGGCCGGGTCTGCTAGTATGCTTAACCCAATCTAAATAAACGCAATATTTAACATATTATTTCGTTTTGACCCCCTAAACTATATAGACAGTTCCTTTTTAAGTTTGATGGTTTTCAAGATACTGCAGTTTTATCACTTTTTTCGTCTCATCCGGGTAGACTCAGCCCATACAAAAAACCAAACATTTCACATATCACTTTAAAACGTAAAGGTATTTTGACGATGTCTGCATTTATATATTGTGTTAAGGGGCTCCCAGTCGCTGATTGCTCTTTTTCGAAACGAAAAAAGAAATACTTCTGAACAAGCCACATCTCCTATTTTTATAAGTATATTACTTCAGGTTCCTACCTAGATTTCTATTAAGCTGAAAACATAATAGCAGAAACTTTTCACGATAAAGATATTATTTCAAAATGATACGTTTTAGAATTTATGATCGAAATATTTTATATACCTACTATTAAAATCAACTTGTGATTTATTGTTAAAGATAGGTAATATGTAGATCTAGATTTCTATTAGAATAGATTTTTGATAAGTAATTATACATAATTTATATCATTAATTTATTCGAAAAGCAAAGGCGGACCACGCGCCGACGTGTGTTTGTCGTCATTGCAGCGGTCGGTAGGATTATTTATTGAAGTGATCAAATATGGGTACATCTTTATTCACATATACTATACATTATAAAATAGGAGATGTGGCTTGTTCACAAGTATTTATTTTTTCGTTTCGAACAAAAACAATCGTCGACTGGGAGCGCCTTAAGCATTATTGTAATACTTTGACGCATTAGTTGTTTAGCTACTTTTACATACCCCTTCCACATTTTGACCATCAAAAAGTATCTCAACATCCTTTAAATCCTCCTTAGTGCCATTTTTTTCCGGTCCAATACTCTCCCAAAGCTCTTCATCTGGCAACACCGAAGTATTCCAATTGTCAGTTGGTAACATTTCGTACCACGTGGTATTGGGGTTGGCAGGGGGTAGTGGGGTGGTTTTCAGGAATTGGTCGTAGAACGAGGGGTGGGGGGCGACTGTTGTGTTCGGCTTTTTTGTTGGTTTTGCTGTAGAGGGCGCAGTAGTGCTGAAATACGAAATATAAGTGTAATTAAACAATAATTATTTAGGTACCAACTGAACCGCAGTAGGCGTTGTCCTGTCCAAATTTAAACAATCACACAAAAAAAAACCCTTTCAGTGTTTTGAATTTGGGATATTTTCTTTCCGATTTTAGTACACAAGTGTATCTTGCGTCTTTGAAGAATAAGTGCTACTTAGTGTTAATAACGTATTATAAAAACCCTAGAAAAAATCAAAACGAAATACATAATCTATTGGTCTATTTAGGTCTAAAGGTTGCTTCTCAATAAAATTTGTTTTATGTCATTTAATTCCTAAACTACCCCGCTAAAGGGGTGACATTCATGATTATGCTTACGTGTTTATTTATTTGCATTGAAGAGCCTAATTCAACCCCTAAGAGGGGTTGTCTGTTTTAAAAAAAAATACGTATTTCAAGTCGTAAGGGTTTCTACTAGTGGTCTTAGAGATGTAGGTACCAAGGTACCAAGGTAGCTGTGTTTGTTGGCTGATTCTTCTAGAAAAGGCTATTTGACAGTATGAAAAATAAAGTGTTGTTGATAGTAATCTATGTAAATTATGCTTTCATAAAGAGTTATGCAGTAAAATAACTTAAAAATAAACAATGATTTATTAAAAATACCCATAGTTAAATTTGTCTATTTTTAAACGCCAGTCACGTAACACAAAAACGTCAGGATTGGTCGAATCGACGATGACGTAACATGCTTGTCAATATGTCATAGCCAGCCTTGAAAACTTGACGTTTGTTTATTTGTTGACAAGCATGTAACGTCACAGAAACTAGTGCGACGCCTTTTGCATAAAGGAGCGTTTTTGCGGGTTATTTAAATTGTTGATATTTAATTTATATTTTTAGGGCCAATACTTAACAGAATTGAAAATAATATTTTTATGGGTTCCACAGTCACTACTGAATAATCTAGAATTGTTGTCAAAATCTTATCAAATAGCCCATTGGTAGCGAGAAACATTTGGTAGCGCGCTTCACCTAGCTACTAAGACGTTTCAAAGTGATCCTTGTGATTTTAATAAAACAAATTATTTTGTTTTTGTACCTTTTAGAGGCTGGCAGTTCCCTATTAGCCTTGGTGAGAACACACCCTGAGTACTCAGTCTCAGGGTACCAATGAGAGAGACGAATTATCTGATTCTGCCCTCGGCCCAGCACAGCTTCCTTCTCTTTGCAGCTCTGTGTCAAAAAAACAACTGTATTTAAAAACAAATAACATTTTATTAAAAACCGACCAAGTGCGAGTCGGACTCGCGCACGAAATGTACAATTATCTATAAAAAACGGCAAAAAAACACGTTTTTTGTATGGGAGCTCCACTAAAATATTTATTTTATTCTGTTTTTTGTATTTGTTGTTGTAGCAACAACAGAAGTACATCATCTGTGTCAAATGTCAACTGTCTAGCTATCACGGTTCATGAGATACAGCCCTGTGACAGACAGACGGACAGCGAAGTATTAATAATACGGTCCCATATCCACCCTTTGGGTACGGAACCCTAAAAACTAGCTAACCCGTCGAATTTCGTATCGCTTTAGAATCTTTATTTCCCGTTTCCGTTTCCGTAAAATCCTATGTCCGTCTCCTGGTTCTAGGCTACCTTCCCACCAATTTTCAGCCAAATCGGTTCAGCCGTTCTCGAGTTATAAAATATAGTGTAAGCAATACGACGCTACCCCCTTTGAAGTAACACTCACTGGATTTTGAATTTACAATCGATCAGAAAAGTAGAAGTTGTTTCAACATATAGATAAAACCATAAAAAAAACGTATATTTGTACGTTTGTTTGTTGACAAACTAAAAAACTACTAAACCAATTTTAAAATTTATTTAAATTATCAAAAGCTATATAAAATATTATATACTAGCTGACCCGTGCCCGCTTCGCTGTGCGTAAGACATTTATTTCTAATACCATCGTGGACTTTTTTGTAGACGTTTTTAAGGTATACAATACTGTAGTACATTATTTTGATATATCTCGTGGGGTTCAGCCAGCATTTGCAATGTAAGCGCAAAAAAATGTGTTTATTTACGACATCACATTAGAAACCTCTAAAATTATCAGTGTTTCTCTACTATATTATGCATGTATTATACATATAAACCTTCCTCTTGAATCACTCTATTTATAAAAAAAACCGCATCAAAATCCGTTGTGTAGTTTTAAAGATATAAGCAAACATACATACATACAGACGCGGGAAGCGGAAAGCGACTTTGCTTTATACTATGTAGTGATAGTGATAAAAAAAAATAGAAATCTCCACTTTAATTGCAATAGTGTAATCTAATGTATCATAGTACTCCCGTGCGAAGCCGGGTTGGACAGCTAGTTAACATTACTTTAAACCATCGCCACCTATTTATGCCATTATAAATTAGGACACCATAATCTAAAATTCTCAAACAAATAATGCATAGTAACTACTATCTAATCTGTGATTACCACGGTAGCAAACTCAAACACACATGCGTATCACATTTTTGAGCACGTTCCTCGTAGGCGCCGTGGCTTAGTTGGTTAAAGCGCCTGTCTAGTAAACAGGAGATCACGAGTTCGAATCTCGTCGGGGCCTTAGTAATGACAAACATGTTGGCTAGTCTTTTTGCACGAAATTTTTATTATTTCTTATTATTTTAATGTCTTTAACACATAATAAAATATTTATGTAACTAAGGTGATTATTAATTTTATTCTATTTTTGTATGGTAGAGTCTCCTCCGCTAAGAAAATGTGATAAAACGTATTATCAACAATTATCCAAACATAAATAAACTATCTATAATTGAGTTGTACCTAACTATAATTATCTAGATAAGTAATAATTACGAAACTAAAAAGAAAACCGACGAAAATGTTTCGACAAGTCGAAAAGTCAAGAGGCGATATTAGTTTTTTTAAGTTTTATAGAACTTTTAGGCCTAACTACATAAATACAGTTTCGTACCAAAATTAAACTTTATTATACTATACTTTATTAAACCTACATAAAACTATAAGCAACAGAAAAAAATATTACACTTTTTTTATCGTCGGTTAAAAACAACAGCCAAAGTCTACGATTGCTCTTTTTCGAAACGAAAAAAGAAATACTTCTGAACAAGCCACATCTCCTATTTTTATAAGTATATTACTTCAGGTTCCTACCTAGATTTCTATTAAGCTGAAAACATAATAGCAGAAACTTTTCACGATAAAGATATTATTTCAAAATGATACGTTTTAGAATTTATGATCGAAATATTTTATATACCTACTATTAAAATCAACTTGTGATTTATTGTTAAAGATAGGTAATATGTAGATCTAGATTTCTATTAGAATAGATTTTTGATAAGTAATTATACAGAATTTATATCATTAATTTATTCGAAAAGCTAAGGCGGACCACGCGCCGACGTGTGTTTGTCGTCATTGCAGCGGTCGGTAGGATTATTTATCGAAGTGATTAAAGATGTGTACATCTTTTTTCACATATACTATACATTATAAAATAGGAGATGTGGCTTGTTCACAAGTATTTATTTTTTCGTTTCGAACAAAAACAATCGTCGACTGGGAGCGCCTTAAGGGTGTATTTCCGTGGATCTGTGCGGAGCGGAAATAGCGCTCGGTAATTTTGGGTCATCCATTTCGAGCGATGTGATTGGTCCGCACCAGCAGGGCTATTTTGTAAAAACGTGATTATCATGTTATGATGTTGAATGCAATACCTAATGTTAGAGAATATCTCATCTGTACACGTTTCATAGTAACTATTCACTGTTTATGCCTATACCTACGCTTCTACGTAGGTATTGTATTGGAAGCGTAGGTGTTATGGCATTCAGTACCAATAAATGTTGGTATGAATATCATAACATGATAATCATGTTTTTACAAAATAGCCCCACAGCTCCGCGTCAGTTGAAACGCACCCTAATGTCACCATTTTCGGCTACGATGTAGTACTTTAATGCTACGCCGTAGCATGTAGGTCACCGTAGCACGCCGTAGCTATTTTCGTAGCTGCGTAGGTTTGTTTGTTACGTGTGGGCTAAATCTATTATTTACTTCTTTTTAAACGTGCGATAGTGCTATAGAAGTACTTAGGTAGGTACAGTATAGTATTCTGATACACTGTACATAAACTGAAGGTAGGGTGAGAGCATTATAACAACATTTTAATTTTCAAATAAACGGTTTATATTGAAAAGAATATTACAATGACGATTTTTAAACAACATCGAATACAGTATTTATTTATCTATCTCTTAGAAAGCAAAGGTAACAGGGGATATTTATTTATTAGATATTATAATTAGGTCAGTCGTAGTAAAATTATATGAAATAGGCACACGACTGTAATCCCCAAGTACGCTACGCTCGGATCCATAAAGATGTAGAGGGTATACAGAGGTACGTCTAAACATTAAATTACACATGCGTACGTTTTGCATTAGTTAGCATTCTATAAGTGGCGACGGGCTTGCAACCGGGCTTCCAACATGCTTGGTATGTTAAACTGCAAAATGTTTGGTAATGCCTCATTAGACATTATGGATCTCAGCGCCTGGAGATCTGAGAGTATGTTCGTACTTAAGGATACAGTTGTGATCCTATATTTTTATTAAGTTCACTTACCTTAGTACTATGGTACACGGCTGGCCACTGACTCCCGTCATCATAGTACAGCAACAGATTAGGAATGCCCATGTCCTTTTCATATTCTATTATGTACTCAAATTGGCCATTTAAGGACAAAAAGCAAAAACGGGAGAGAAATGCCCAATTCTGAAAGACATAGACAATTATTTACAACTTTAGCACACAACACATGACATAACATATTAAAAACGGAAAGAGATAAAAATAAATTAAACCAGCCAAGTGCGAGTCGGCACGCACGAAGGGTTCCGTACCATTATCCATAAAAAAACGGCAAAAAAACTCGTTTGTTTGTTTGGGAGCCCCACTTAAATATTTATTTTATTCTGTTTTTGGTATTTGTTATAGCGGCAACAGAAATACATCATCTGTGAAAATTTCAACTGTCTAGCTATCACGGTTCATGAGATATGACATACAGATGGACAGCAGAAGTCTTAGTAATAGGTTCCCGTTTTTACCCTTTGGGTACGGAACCCTAAAAACAGTTTTAACTTAGATTTAACATAGGTACACTTATAAAAACAAGGAGAGAAAAGAAAAAACTTAATTACAAAAAAAAATATATATATATATATATGTAATACTAATATGCTATGTGCTACAGCAGCAAAAAGGTCCCGGCTCAGCATTGTGCTTTCCTATACGAAGATAGGTCAGCGCTGTTATACTGCCGAAACGTTTGATCCAGTCACTTGAAAAAGAAAATTTCTTAGGCTTGAATTGCACTATTTTGTCCGCGACATCGTGTTCTACGTGGGCGACGTCGCGCGACATTTACGGCTCGCGGCACAGACGCTATCTACGTTTCGTCTATCGATACGAATTCTGTGTCGCGCGACATGTAAAGCAAATGCGGTCCTATACTAAAAACACCAAATCTAAGTATACTAATATCATAAATGCGAAAGTAGCTCTGTCTGTATGTCTGTGACGATATCACGGCCAAACCGCTGGGCTGATTGTGATGAAATTTTATTCAATTTAAAGGCTACTTTTTACAAGCTTTTATTAACTTCCAATATGTATGTATGTAACTTTGTTTGTTGCAAGATTCCACCAATCTTGCAACTCAATTTTGAAGCAGTTATCCCCAACCGATTGAGCTGAAATTTCGCATACATAAGTAATTTCGGTGACAATGCAATAATATGGTGACAGTGAGCTGATCTGATGATGGAGCCAGGAGCTATTTAACAGACACTAACAATGGAGCTCCTTAGTAAATACTTCAATTGAGTAAAAACTTTGCATTCTTGTCAAGTTCCGATGACAATGTTATATGATGTGTCAGGTGATACCGCGCTGGTGCTCGATCGTTCAAATGATTTTACAAAAGCATGTCATTGAAAAATATTTTTCGAAAGAAAAATTATTTCCCCAAAAAAATTTCTTTTGATTTACAGGAATTTCAATGTTTTACGATAAAGTCGCCAAAAATCGATTTCCTAAATACACACGGACGAAGTTGCGGGTAGAAGCTAGTAATCTACAATTATAACTACTGAGCTATTAGGCCAGTTAATTATTCATGTTATACCAACCTCTTTAGTATCGATGGTACCTTCAACCCATTTGGCCTTTCCCGCTGGCAGTGACAGGTACAGAACGAATCCCGGCAACCAAACCATATTGATCTAATAAGGGTTAGGTAGGATACTGGAAAACAAAGGTATAGGTATACCTATCTATCTAATACCTTTACATTCCATACTAGCAGTCCGCCCCGGCGACGCACGGGTGTAATATATTATGGGTATTTTTTTACACTTTGGGTTACATTATCGACGTTTTAATACGGATCCCTAATAGTTAGACATATGGTATCACAGACTTTTTTTGTAGATATTGATGTCATATTTAAAACTGTAGTACATCATTTTGCTCTATTGTCAATAATTTTTGCACGCTGGGTTACATTATCGAAGTTTTCATACGGATCCCTAACGTTTTTGAAAATATTGGATCGAAACTACTGGATCGATTTTAAAAATTATTTTACCATTAGAATCCTACATTATCCCTGATCAACATAGGCTATAATTTATTTTCAAAAAAGTTAGAGATCCTCACAAAAATTACAATAATGTAATATAGGGTATCAAAAATTTGCCTATAAACTTCATTAGTACACCCGTGCGAAGTCGTATTGTCTAAGTGAAGGTACCTCGACTTTCAATCTGAAGGTCTTGGGTTCGAATTCTGGTATTCATTCTATTCGAATATATTTTATTATGCGCAATAACACGTACCTACTCAAAACGGTAAAGGAAAACATCGTTAGAAAACCAGTTTAAAGCGGTAATGAGCTTGCAACCTGTCACCTTTGAACTATTAATTTAACATGTAGGCATGTGCCAAATGTTTGGGCGCGTCTGACTACCCCTTAAACATCTTCAGTGATCTGCTTAACCCCCCAAACATATTATTTATCGTGATATTATTTGATTTTTATTTCGTCTTTCACTCTTAACGTAATACTACCGTCCGTAGCAAATACTTACGAACCGTATTTTGAGTATAGAACAGAGCAGAGGTCCTTCCTTTAAATCACTACATAGTATAAAGCAAAGTCGCTTTCCGCTTCCCGCGTCTGTATGTAATATGTATGTATGTATGTATGTTTGCTTATATCTTTAAAACTACACAACGGATTTTGATGCGGTTTTTTTAATAGATAGAGTGATTCAGGAGGAAGGTTTATATGTATAATAACATGCTACCCGTGCGAAGCCGGGGCGGGTCGCTAGTAAATATATATATTTAGGTACATACGCGCCTATTTGCCCAAGCCTTAACTAATTTAGTCCCTAACCTAATCAAACCTAAACTAATTAGTTTTATTTTTGTTCATACATAAATTCAAATAATCTATGAAATAAATTGTAAGACTTACCAAATATTTTTCTATAAAGCTCACATGTTTAAATTAGATCGTATATGTTCAATATTTTAACGCAAAATTATGGTTTGTTTTGAATTTGGAACTTGTTTTGGGTCCACCGTTGCTACGACAACGCGTCCCTGAGCTCGATGCGTTCAGAAACTAAGTTTGGATATAAATCGATTATTAGTTTCTAAGGAAGTTAAATAAATATTGGTAGAGTTTTACACACAATGCCATCTAGCCCCAAACTAAGCAAAGCGTTTACTATGGGAACCGGATTACTACTGATAGAACATTTACATACTTTTTTTGTAAAGTAATTTTTTAAGTATAATCACACAAATGTTTGTCTTGTTAAATCCTATCTGGTTAGTAGTATCATAGTATCTGGTAGTTAGTTATCTGGTTCCCATAGTGCATGCTTTGCTTAGTTTGGGATTAGATGTCACTGTGTAAAACGTCTATCTGTATATTTACTTAAACTTTTGACATAAGGCTACCTACATATTAGGTTTCTGGGAGATTAGCACGAATCACTATCATATCGTCATGGTATCGATAAAACGTCAAAACTGACACTTAACACTTATCGTAACTTATAAATTAACTTTTTTACGTTTTGATGATACGATAGTGATTCGTCCTTAACCCACTGTTAATAGTCTTGTTCCGATTAGTAAATAAAAACATAATTACGAATATTGAATATTTATATTTCTTACACGAATATTTATATACCTTTTTTTGACATTATATACTTTACAATATGTAGAATAAACAAGTGCTTATATAACTTAAAAGCCATATTCAAAACAGAGCGGTTTGGGGGCCATTATATTGTTTCCATTCTAAACCTAAGATTTCTTAAAAAACGATCGCTCTTATTCATTTTACATTAAAGTCTACATTAGCGTAACCTCAAAATGACAGTTCTAAAACTTAGGAGTTTTATTAATTTCTCTATTTTATATCGCATAATTTGCACATCTAAGTGTCATTTTAGTCAACACCAATTTACATGTTGATTAAAAGCTTGACGTTTCGAAATCACCTAAGAAAATCGTAAATTTATTCAAAACTATGCCAAGTTTTAGAACTGTCACAATGATGTTACGCGAATTTAGACTTTAACGTAAAGGAATAAGAGTGATTGTTTTTAGGAATTTTAGGTTTAGCGTGGACACAACAGAATCGCCACCATTGTAATGTTTTTGAATATAGTTTTATACTTTTAGCTAATAAACACTAAAAATCTATACATTTCCAAAGAAATTAAGTTTTCTAAGTTACTTACCTACTCAAACAGATTTTGGTCAAAACATTCACTTATTTAACACTTAATTATTTCTTTATATAATTAAATATTTAAAGAAATACACCGTGACTAATATTTGATTCTGGACTTTTCCTAAAACTAATAATATGTAAAAAAAAAATAACTAAAAAAATAACATGGAATGACATTTTTTTAACATACTTCCAACAACAAAAAAAAATAGCAAAATAATGTTTATTTTAAAATAAGCGCTAAATACAAGAGTTTTATAGATCTCTATTATAAAATAAAACATATACACGACTTATAAGAAAACTTAAATAACAATTGATATACAGAGTGAATTATGACGACTCCCGAAAACTGAGCACAAGCACACCTAGCACCTACTTATACCCATGACCTTAGAGAAAACCAAATAGCTTAGTCCTAAAGGATTTTAAATATATAAAAAAAAATGTAAATGTAAAAAAGTGCCAAATTAAATGAAAAAAAAAAAACAACTTTTTAATATTTTCGGCGAAAATAGATTCATCGATCAGTCGTTTCAGTTTTCGGGAGTGGTCCTATTTCACCCTGTATGATGGTTGATGAACAAACAAATTGGTCGTTAAACGCCTAATCTCATTTAAATTAGATTTTCATAAAGTGCTATGATTTAAGTTAGAAGCTTTGGCAATGTTCGTGTTCCCGAATTAGTACGACTATGTCCGGCCGTCCTGCGGCTCGTCAGTCACCAACAAGCTTCAAACGCAGTATTTGGAAGTATATAGAGCTGTCAACAACCCCAGTTGTCACATTGCATGGTGAACTTTTTGATGTTTTTTTTAAATGTTGTAACACCTCTAGTTATATATCATTTGGCGTTCGTATTTACGAAGAAAGACGAAATTTGCCGAAGTGCTTAACTTAAATCGTAGTGCTACAAATTATTTGTCTTTATAACGAGCTCTAAGCCGTATGGAATATAAATAAGATAAAATATCTTAAATAATTCTTATCTTAAATAGTTACCATTTCATCTCATGATGAAGAATAATCCGAACATGCTTGCCTAAAACATTTAAATGAAATACCTAGGATCACGCCAGTACGGTAGACATACTATCAGATGCTCCAGGGGAAGCCAGAGGCACGTCCAAATATTATGTTCGGCACTACCCACATTTCAGTTTTAACTATAATGAATGTTATAATTTTGGAACATAACAAACTTACTAAAATTCCATAAAATACCATCGATCTTATTCCTTTTACGCTAAGTTAGCGTAAAACGTTTTAATCTCAAGTAAACTAAAAGGAACAAGAATGAATTTTTTAAGCCTTATATTATCCAAATTAATATGCGCACCGAGATAATATCTTTTAAAAATGTATGTTACATAATAATTTGCTGAGCATAACATATTTATGTATACATAAGTCTACTATTTGTTATACAGGGTGTATTTAGACTTCTAAAACTAAAGATACAAGTACCTACAGTTGTTACAAGTGAAGACAAAATTGACTCATACTGATTTTTGTAAAAAAAAATGAAAATAAGATCACGACTTTAATCCCCAAGTACAATAGATATTCTCTCAGATCTCCAGGCACTCAGATCTTTGAATTAGTCTAAAGAGGTTAGTCAGAAGCACGATCAAACATTACATCTGGAACATGCCCACATTTTAGATATAACATATTTATATAAAGTAGGTATTTTTTTTAAATAAATTGTCATAAAATGTGTTTGGTGACTTAATAGGAGTGACATAATTGTTTCGTTTAAAATTAAAAAAAAAAAAAACATTTTTATTCTGGCTTTTTTGCACCAACATGTAATTACAAAGAGGGTTGACGTCAGGCAGGCGGCCTGTTGTAAAATTTAAGCAAAATCCTCTTCGCAACATGTTGTGCCGACCCCACATTAAATGGGAAAAGGGGAAGAATTTTTTTAATTTTGTTTTAGCTTTTTCGGTATTACTCGATCAAGATGCATAGTTTAAACATCCAGATACAGTTTTTCAAGTAGTCTTAAATCACCCTGTATAATCTAGTATTAAAAAAAGCACATAATCTCCTATTTACCTTAAAACCGGATAAAATATACTCTCACGTTTTGGCATACAATCATTTTTACAATTATGAAATATATATTCGTATGACATTTTTAAGATAGAGCCCACCGACTCCACTTAAGTGGAATAAGGGCAGGTAGATGATTTTCAAGATAGAGCAAATACACGTTCTACGACTGCAATTATCAAATCCAGCAGCCTTATTGTGTAAGCTTAATTGCGATCGGTCTTCAACTGTCAAAAGATAGGATAGTGTTAGTTGAAGCTGGCCAGTAATGTTACGTAATAAGGTTGTTGGTAGTTTAAAAATATTATAAGTTGTGAAGCAGATTTTTTTTTATGCTGTCTTATTTGTGTATCTGTTAATCTTATTTGACTTCATACATAGGATCACGACTGTAATCCCCAAGTACGGTAGACATCCTCTCAGATCTCCAGACGCTTAGATCCTTTGAAGATGTCTAGTGGGGGTAGTCAGAGGCACGTCCAAACATTACATTTGGCACATGCCCACATTTTGCAGTAGTTAGCATTCCATACGTGACAAGTTGCAAGCCCAACTGTCAAACTGTCAAATTTTCAATGCGTAATCGTATTTTTTTTTTAATTTTCATAATATTTTGTAATGTTTTAAATTATTATTTTTATAGTTGTAAATAACTCGCTCTTACACTTAATTTCATTGCACGCTGTTTGTCTCCTTGAATTATTGTACCTGGTTTTTTTTAATTTGTTTTACTCAATTAAATAAATAAAGACAATGGAATTTTGACGGATGAAGAGATACAGATACTACCAGATACTACTAAGTAATCAGGCAATGAAATAGCGACAGCTGAAGCCGATTACGATTACCTGTGAGGTTACACAATAACGCTGATGATGGCCTAGTTATAAAATAGTATCCAATAAAAAAAAAATGATGACAAAAAAAGTCATACGAACATGTGATTACTTAACCGATGCCTAGTTTAAGTGTATCCTAGTTAAGGGCACTCCTTGAGGATCTGCAGCGATTTCCTGAGCACGTCCTGTTGAGAGCGAGCGTGCTTTATTTCTAGCTCGGCCAGGTCTATAAGGCTGGAAGAAAAAAATATGATTATCATAGTGCTTTTCATTGAAACATTTTTTTCATTGTTTAAAAAAAAAGACTCACAGTAACTAGACTGTAATCTCCAAGTACTAAAGTTAGAATTTAAAATATGAAGTTCAGAATTCGACATTTAAAATTTGTATTTGGGTCTCTTGTCTGCTTAATTATTCGTTCTATTTTTTTTTAATTACTTGCTTTTTATTGATACTTTAATTAGTTGTATGCACATTTATTTTGCAACCTAGTTAAAAACAATAATTTTATAGTCAGTATTTCCAAGTGGTTGTAATGTGTTTGTGTGCATTTTAATATATATAAAAAAAATAGAACATAATTTAATATTTTGTGTTACATCTATTAAATAATAAATGATAATATTTATAAATGCGAAAGTAACTCTGTCTGTCTGTCTGTGACGTTATCACGGCCAAACCGCTGGGCCAATTGTCATGAAAATTAATATAGAGATAGTTTAAAGTCTTGACAAAGACGGACATAAGCTACTTTTATCCCCAAAATGTTCTGATAATCAGGAATTTCAAAATTTAATTATAAAGTCTTTAAAAAACGATTTTCTGAATCTAAAAGCTGGTAAAGAATATAAGAACAAGTGTGGTGAAAGGCATACCTCTTCCTAAAGGCAGCCACTCGCCTGTTCCTAAAGTCGATCAGCTCTTCCCTTGCTCGAGCAGACAGCTTCTCAAACTTAGCGCACGCGTTCGCCTGAGCCTGCTCCGCCTGTGAATAACATTCAATTTAATAATAGTATTTTTAAATGAAAAAATAAATAGGATCACGACTGTAATCCCCAAGTACGGTAGACATCCTCTCAGAACTCCAGGCTTTTTGAAGATATCCAAGGGTAATCAGAGGCAAGTTTAAAAGATATAAAAAAACATGCATTTTTGTGCAGTTTATTTTAATAAATATTCACATCATAGTTATAAATAATCAGTTATTATCAAGACAAGCTTTTGTAATATCTTTCTTTGAGCTAGAAATCAGATCAGTTCGCTATCACCTGTCACATATTACATTGTCATTGGAACTTGACAGATATTCAAAGTATTTACTAAGAAGTCCCGTTGTGAGTGTCTGTTGAACAGCTCCTGACTCCATCATCAGATCAGCTCGCTGTCACAATTGTATTGTCACCGAACTTCGGTATGCTTAATTGGTTAGGGATAACTTTAAAATTGAATTGATAGATTTTGCCCAAACAAACATACACTGCAAGTTAAATAAAAGCTTGTTATAAATAGCGTTATATAGCGTGTCTTACCTCTTGTACTTCCATAGGCTTTTAGGTGTGCATAAAACAAACAATTATTGTGTGAAATATAATATTGTATTAGGTTCTATTCCCACTCCGGACAAACATTTGTGTGATGAACATAGATATTTTTTGTGTCTAGGTGTTATAATGTATTAATAAGTATGTATTTACAACAATAACCCTCGTATTCAAGAACGACACTATGAGAACACGCACCCACAGTGGACGAAATATTTTTTCATAAACATCACTTTATGTGTTGAGGGCACTATGGCGCACGCTATCGTGTGCCTCTAGTCACACTATGCAGTGTCGCACAACACATAAAGTGATTTTTACGTAAAAATATTTCGTCCACTGTGGGTGCGTGTTCTCATAGTGTCGTTCTTGAATACGAGGGTTAAAGTATTTTATCATTTATCTAGTTCCCATAGTACAAGCTTGGCTTAGTTTGGGGCTAGATGGCGCTGTGTGAAATGTACCCCAATATTTATTTATATCTTAGTTCGTTTTGTTTTTTGTTTTAGATCTCAACACATTCCAGATTGGCTGGTGGGACGAAGCAGAGCTTGGAAGAGAATGTGGAAGACCTTTGCTCAGCAGTGGGGCAATACAGGTTGAAAAAAAATATAATAATAATTGAATTTTAATATGTGAAATTCACACTGAAATATATTAAGGGGCTCCCAGTCGACGATTGCTCTTTTTCGAAACGAAAAAAGAAATACTTCTGAACAAGCCACATCTCCTATTTTTATAAGTATATTACTTCAGGTTCCTACCTAGATTTCTATTAAGCTGAAAACATAATAGCAGAAACTATTCACGATAAAGATATTATTTCAAAATGATACGTTTTAGAATTTATGATCGAAATATTTTATATACCTACTATTAAAATCAACTTGTAATTTATTGTTAAAGATAGGTAATATGTAGATCTAGATTTCTATTAGAATAGATTTTTGATAAGTAATTATACATAATTTATATCATTAATTTATTCGAAAAGCTAAGGCGGACCACGCGTGTGTTTGTCGTCAATGCAGCGGTCGGTAAGATTATTTATCGAAGTGATTAAAGATGGATACATCTTTATTCACATATACTATACATTATAAAATAGGAGATGTGGCTTGTTCAGAAGTATTTCTTTTTTCGTTTCGAACAAAAACAATCGTCGACTGGGAGCGCCTTAAGAAAAGGTTTACACTAAGAGCATTCATAGGGATATATGCTGTACATGTACATGTGAGTTTAGTTTTTTTAATTTTAAATACAACCTGTATAATAAAAAAAAGTTATTCTATTGAAAAATATTTTTTCAAGACAAGCTATTACAAAATCCTCCTTCAAGCTAGAAATCAGAGCAGCGCACTATCACCTGTCACATTATATTACATTGTCATTGGAACTTGACAGGCATGTAAAGTTCTAAAACAATCCAACTATTTACTAAGGAGTTTTGTTGCGAGTGTGCGTTGAACAGCTCCTTAGTCAGATCAGTTCGCTGTTATATTATTGTATTATTTTTAATTGTTTACGTACTTGAGTAGTACTTTTAATTAATATTCTTGTTTGAGCCTTCACCTTGTTCGATTGGCATCACACTGGAGCTCTACATAGCTTTAAGAAAAGGATCATTAAAAAAAAGGTAGACCCCAAGCCGTGTTTGTTGCCTGATTCTTCTAGGCTTGGTCGCGAGGATTCAGCGTAGCTTCACCTAGTTCCTAAGACGTTTCAAAGTGATCCTTGTGATTTTATTGAAATAAATGATTTTTGACTTTTATTGTTACCAGAACTAAAGGTGTTTGCAAAATTTCAGCTCAAACGGATACCAACAATTGGTGGAAAAATGGTTTGCAAATTTTGACGGACAACTTACAAACAGACAAACAGTGCAAGTTAAATAAAAGCTTGTAAAAAGTACTTACAGCGTGCACATCTTTGTTCTTAGACCTCGCTCGCTCCAAGTTCCTGTTGGCGGCTTCGTACGCTGCTAGGCATCTGAAAGTATGTAAAATCAGTAATGGGGTTTCACAAGAAAAAAGGGGTAGCTTGACACCCCATTTAAGAAGTAGTAGATACTTACGACGAGTAATAAATGTTTTTGATGAATGCTGAATCGTTTTTTCTCAATAACCGCAAAACATACAGTATATAAGTAGAATAAATGAAAAAAAAAACTGGCCAAGTGCGAGTCGGACTCGCGCAGGAAGGGTTCTGTACCATTATCTTAAAAAACGGCAAAGAAACAAGTTTGTTGTATGGGAGCCCCACTTAAATATTTATTTTATTCTGTTTTTAATATTTGCTGTTAAAGCGTCAAAAGAAATACATAATCTGTGAATATTTCATCTGTCTAGCTATCACGGTTCATGAGATACAGCCCTGTGACAGACAGATGGACAGACGGACAGCGAAGTCTTAGTAGTAGGGTCCCGTTTTTACCCTTTGGGTACGGAACCCTAAAAAAGCTCCGAAATTGAAAATTTTTTTAGGCTTATAATAATTATGGTCTAAATACCCTATTTCAGTTTACGAGAGTAGTCTTAATACACTCTGTATAGACCTTATTAAGTTTGGATAACTATTAAATTTACTAATTTTTAAATCTTCTGCGCTCCCGTCCGCCACTGTGCAACATACATACAAACTTTCTTATTTATAATGTTAGTAGGATGTCTTACCTAAGTCTTCTCACTAGGACTGCCTTAGCAGCGTGTGCATCTCGCATGTAGTATCGCAGTGTGTCAGCTAGTTTGAGATCTTGATCTGAAGCGATGCGGCCTTCAATTTTCTGAAATATACATAATATAATATACTAGCCGACCCGTGACAGACGTTGTCCTGTCAAATTTCAATAATCAAATAGAAAAGACTGAATGTTTTTAGTCTGTGATGTCAGATTTGTTGCACAACAGCGCCATCTATACAGAAATCATCCCTTTTGCGTTTTTTATAGTTTTGGGGATGTTTTTAATGTTTTAAAGTAGTCTATTATTTATTCGGGCATTATATCTACATTTACAGCCAATTTCAACATAATCCGTTTTGTCGTTTAGTGCTGATTGAGGAACAAACATACATACAAACTCACAAACTTTCGCATTTATAATATTATTAGGATATTATTTTTATAATTTATTAAGTTACAATATTTTACAAGTACGAAGTACACAGGTTGTGCTGACTCTGACCCCACTTAAGTGGGATAAGAAGATGAGGATGATGTTAGTTACAATATTTGTTATCAGGTACTAACATAATCTTAATCAATTAAATTTTAAAAATGGGTGAACATTACAAACAGCGCCATCTAGCCCCAATTTTAATATCATTTTAATTAAGGAAAATTAAAAGTAATTACTCTGCATTTGTCGAATGTGTCCGAAGCACGTGTTAGAAATCGTTCTGTGGACTGCTGCTCGCGCGTTGCAAGTTGGGTTAGGCAGGAGGACAACTTTATATGGGCGTCCGCTACCTCTGCAAAACATATACAAATAATTTATTTCATGGTAGAAGGTTCAAAATATAGAAATTAGCCTCAAAGCGAGTAATTAATGTGTTTGATGAATGCAGAATAGTTTTTTCTCAATAACCGTAAAACATACAGTTTTGTTTTTTATGACAAAGATAACTTAAGGATATAATCTAGATAAATTACTGATGAAACTTTTCTCGATAGATTTATTTTCCAAAGTTGGCTCTTCAGAAACACTAGTTTCGTTTTTAATCAAAACTATGAATAGCTAAACAGTTATTTTTTATATAATTCGTTAGAATCATACTAGCTAAATAAATTACAGACAGTTTCTTTTTAAATTGGTGGTTTTCGAGATAATGCACTTTTATCACTTTTTCCGTCTTATCCGAGTAGACTCAGCCCATACAAAATGTCAAAAATTTCACTTATCACCTTAATCTTAGCTTAAATGCCGCTACACAACTTAACTTTATGTTATAGGTTTCATAAGATGAATCCAAGTTGATTTCCATAGGATTTATAAATAGTAGGATGTGTACAAATCATGATACTTCTAGGACATTCGAAACCTACTAGCCTTTAAGTTTTTATACGTATTAAATGCATCCAAAGTTAATTTCCATAGGATTTATAGATAGTAGGATGTGTACAAATCATGATACTTCTAGGACATTCGAAATCTACTAACCTGTAAGTTTTAATATGCATTAAATGAATCCAAAGTTAATTTCCATAGAATTTATAAATAGTAGGATGTATATAAATCATGATACTTCTATGACATTCGAAATCTACTAACCTGTAAGTTTTAATATGCATTAAATGAATCCAAAGTTAATTTCCATAGAATTTATAAATAGTAGGATGTATATAAATCATGATACTTCTAGGACATTCGAAATCTACTAACCTGTAAGTTTTAATATGCATTAAATGAATCCAAAGTTAATTTCCATAGAATTTATAAATAGTAGGATGTATATAAATCATGATACTTCTAGGACATTCGAAATCTACTAATCTTTAAGTTTTAATATGCATTAAAAGCATCCAAAGTTAATTTCCATAGAATTTATAAATAGTAGGATGTATATAAATCATGATACTTCTAGGACATTCGAAATCTACTAATCTTTAAGTTTTAATATGCATTAAAAGCATCCAAAGTTAATTTCCATAGAATTTATAAATAGTAGGATGTATATAAATCATGATACTTCTAGGACATTCGAAATCTACTAATCTTTAAGTTTTAATATGCATTAAAAGCATCCAAAGTTAATTTCCATAGGATTATATAAAGTAGGTAGTATGTGTATAAATTATGATACTTCTAGAACGTTCGAAATCTACTTATATTTATGTTTAGATGTCATTCTGTCCACCTTCACAACGGCTTCCTTATAATGTATTAAATGCACCCGAAGTTAATTTCCATTGGATTTATAAATAGTAGGGTGTGTATAAATCATGATACTTCTAGGACATTCAAAATCTACTAACCTTTATGTTTAGATGTCATTCTGTCCACTTTCGCAACGGCTTCTTTAAGATGCGAATAATATTCTTGAAGGAATGTTGTCTCTTGTTCGAAGAAGTCGTTCACATCGCGAACTGTCGCGCCAAGGTATATCTCATCTGTGGTGGTAGTCATAGAACGCATCTGGAAATATTTATAAACAAATAAATAAACAAAACAAATAAATAAATGATTTTATGGCTATTTTATACACCTTGGGTTACATTATTAAAGTTTGAATAGGGAGCCCTGATTTTTTTCTAGTAATTAATATAGCCTACGTTGTTCATCAGGGATAATGTAGGATTCTAATTGTGAAAGATTTTTTCAAATCGGTCCAATAGTTTCATAGCCTATTCTATGCTAACAAACAATCAAATCTTTCCTCCTAATAATATTATAAAGTTTGTGAGTTTGTATATATGTTTGTTCCTCAATCAGGCCTAAACGACAAAACGGTTTAAGTTGAAATTTGCTGTAGATGTAGATATAATACCCGAATAAATAATAAACTACTTTAAAATATGAAATACACTAGCCGACCCGTGACAGAAGTTGTCCTGTCAAACTACAATAATCGAGTAGAAAAGACTGAATTTTTTTAGTCAGTGTTGTCAGCTAGTAAATAATAAACTACTTTAAAATATGAAAAACATCCCACAAACGATAAAAAAACGCAAAAGGGATGATTTCTGTATAAATGGCGCTGGTGTGCAAAATATCCGATATCCGTATTGACATCAGTCGTCATAGCAACATACGTCACTCTATGCGATTATCGAAAATTGGACAGGACAATGTCTGTCACGGGTCGGCTAGTATAGAAAAACAAAATTATAAATGTTATATTTTTATATAGTAGTGTTGATTATAGATACTCGTAGATTGTGATAATAGCCCTTACCAGTCCACCAATAAGGTCCATTTTCCCACGCGGCTTAGCGCATAAATCCTGCTGGTACTCCAGAAATACGCGTAGATGAGTGTCGTGTCTGAATACAGGGTGTGCCGCTAGACGTTGAAGAAAAACTTCATGCATCGCCACAGTCTTCTTGAATGTTGCCAGGTATTCACTGGAAATTAACATATTATATTATACCACGCCGAAGATGGAAAGACGAAATCGACTCCTACTTAAAGGATTGGCCCACAGTTGCACAGAACAGAGATGATTGGAGAGAAGAAAGGGAGGCCTTTGCCCTGCAGTGGGACACTACAGGCTCATAATAATAATATTATACTAGCAAACCCGTCCACGCGTTGCTGTGTCAACAGATATCGCCATCTGTTAGAATATTTTGGAGCTAACAGATAATTGTGACTGTCACAGATAATAAACAAACAATTTGCAATAAAATAATATTGCGACTATAAATTGAGATGTAAGCTATCCGAGTTCCGTACCCAAAGGATAAAAACGGGACCCTTTTACTAAGACTTCGCTGTCCGTCTGTTGGTCTGTCACAAGGCTGTATCTCATGAACCGTGATAGCCAGACAGTTGAAATTTTCACAGATTATGTATTTATGTTGCCGCTATAACAACAAATACTAAAAACAGAATAAAATAAATATTTAAGTGGGGCTCCCTTACAACAAACGTGTTTTTTTTGCCGTTCTTTATAGATAATGGTACGGAACCCTTCGTGCGCGAGTCCGACTCGCACTTGGCCTTTTTATGAACTTACTCTTCAAGCTCCTCCTTCATCTTGAGGAACTCCTCCCTGGTGAGGGCTCCTTCGCCCTCTCCAAGTCGCTGAAGCTTCTCGCGAGACGCGTCGAAGTCAGGCCGGGGCGGTGCCGGAGGTATCTATAAGATTCATTGGCTTTTATAAACTAAACATATGCAGTCACACTATGCAGTGTCGCTTAACACATAAAGTGATGTTTATGAAAAAAGATTTCGTCCACTGTGGGTGCGTGTTCTCATAGTATCGTTCCTGAATACGGGGGTTAGTGAAATTCATCTCATGAACGCGACTCGGTCATGCATGCTTATGGAGCAGCATAAGGCTGAGATGGGGCCTGTTTTACCCACGCAGTAGGTAGTCTGATTTTTATGTATCATTCTTCTTGTTATGTGTACCTATTAATCTGTAAGATTGGCAAATAAATGATTTTTTTTTCTTCCTACCCTCTTTCCAAATCTCAATTTAAATATTGGCGGACTTTACACACAGCGCCATCTAGCCCCAAACTAAGCAAAGCTTGTACCATAGGAGCCAGATAACTGATAGAATACTTATATACTTTTTTTTTGTCAATACATACTTAGTATACTTATTAACACCCAGACACAGAACAAATATCTATGTTCATCACACAAATGTTTGCCCTGGGTGGGAAGGGAACCCACAACCTACAGCGCAGAAGGCAGAGTTACTACCAAGTACCAACTGAGCTGTAAGGCCAGTCAAGAAAGTCAAGAAGAAAATAAGGATCATGAAGATTAATAAAAAAAAACTCCAAGCGCGTTAAAAATTCTCATCTCCTGAAGCTCAGCATGCTTATTGTTTAAAAATCTACTTTCACCAGCTTTCGAACTTAAGAGAGCACCAATGTCATACTAACTATTATAGAATCATTTACACTATTCCGAGATTTTAAAATAGTATATTCAATCAATGTTTAGCTCTAGCTGGGAAAATCAGCGGATGAATATACATTTTTAAGCAATAAGGGTGCTTATCCCTGAACATGTCTACATGGGGTGTACAGAGGCACGTCCAATGTATGGTAATCTACTCACAATATAACCAGCATAGTCTTCATTCTCTTCGTAGCGGTCATGCAGCCACACAAACTCTTCATGCTGTCTAACAACAGTGAACTCTGCATTACGGAACTCAGGTAGAGTTGTTTTAGTGTGAACTGTGAATTTGACTTTTTCCTTCTCGCTTAGAGCATCTGATATGTCAACCTGCAGAACAAAAAACAGAATTTTGTGTTAAGGGGCTGTATGTCGACGATTGCTCTTTTTCGAAACGAAAAAAGAAATACTTCTGAACAAGCCACATCTCCTATTTTTATAAGTATATTACTTCAGGTTCCTACCTAGATTTCTATTAAGCTGAAAACATAATAGCAGAAACTTTTCACGATAAAAATATTATTTCAAAATGATACGTTTTAGAATTTATGATCGAAATATTTTATATACCTACTATTAAAATCAACTTTGATTTATTGTTAAAGATAGGTAATATGTAGATCTAGATTTCTATTAGGATAGATTTTTGATAAGTAATTATACATAATTTATATCATTAATTTATTCGAAAAGCTAAGGCGGACCACGCGCGTACGTGTGTTTGTCATCATTGCAGCGGTCGGTAGGATTATTTATCGAAGTGATTAAAGATGGGTACATCTTTATTCACATATACTATACATTATAAAATAGGAGATGTGGCTTGTTCACAAGTATTTCTTTTTTCGTTTCGAACAAAAATAATCGTCGACTGGGAGCGCCTTAAAGATAGGTAATATGTAGATCTAGATTTCTATTAGAATAGGTTTTTGATAAGTAATTATACATAATTTATATCATTAATTTATTCGAAAAGCAAAGGCGGACAAAGAGAAAATGGTTATTGAGGGGTGGGTAAAGCTACCCCTATTACTTGCCTACGTAGGTACCAGCAACGCGATCTCATAAAAACTGTCGATAATATTTACGATACGCATACGCCATCTAGAGCTTGCCGTTGTTAACTGTCTTAGTCGTTTCTGCCGCGGTTTTAGGAACTGGTAGCGCCTTAAGTCATAACATATTTTATCCTATATTTTGTCTGTTAATAATCTGGCTTTAACTCGACAGGCATATACCAAAATATAAATAAATAAAACCGGGCAAGTAAGAGTCGGACTCGCGAACGAAGGGTTCCATACCATTATCTATAAACAATATCTATCTAGGTACCTACTTTATTGACCTAACAACATGAATTCAATTTTAAACTTTTTAGTCGATTAGGTACCTACTTGCCTACTGTCACAGTGCTATTGCCGGTAAAGTGACGCCGCGTGCCGGCGCAACCGTAAACTAGTCACGTTACTTCACATATCTACTATAATCATAATAATGTAGTAACATCAAATCAAACTAGATGTCGCTAGAATTGCAAAAACTTTTGTATGGGAGCCTCCCTTAAATATTTATTTTATTGTTTTTAGGGTTTCGTATCCAAAGGGTAAAAACGGGACCCTATTACTAAGATTTCGCTGTCCGTCAGTTTGTCACAGGGCAGTATCTCATGAACCTTGATAGTTGAAATTTTCAGAATGTGAATGTGATTAAAATAGAGGAGTATTTTAATCAGTTAAAAAGTTTATAAGCATTGTCACTGATTGTCATAATCATAGCAATAATATACAATACAAGGACATTTATTTTTAAACTATCAAATGTTACAACAAACAGTGCAACTATTATTGTTATCATGACTATGACACATTGTCATTGGAGAGTTGAAATTAATGTTTTGACTACTTAAGGCGAGTAATAAATGTTTTTGATGAATGCAGAATCGTTTTTTCTTAATAACCGCAAAACATACAGTTTTGTTTTTCATGACAAAGATAACTTAAGGATATAATCTAGATAAATTACAGACAGAAACACGATTGGTGAAACTTTTCTCGATAGATTTATTTTCCAAAGTTGGCTCTTCAAAAACACTAGTTTCGTTTTTAATCAATCCTATGAATAGCTAAACAGTTTATTTTTATATAATTCGTAAGATAATCATACTAGCTAAATAAATTACAGACAGTTTCTTTTTAAATTTGATGGTTTTCGAGATAATGCAGTTTTATCACTTTTTCCGTCTTATTACAAAACGTCAAAAATTTCACTTATCACCTTAATTGAAGTTTTTAGTCATCTGTCATGGCTTCATGACTTTTCAGAATAAAATAGTTTATCTTACAAAAAAATTACATTACAAGAAAATATGTTAAAATTAAATGATATGTGAAATGTTTGGTTCTTTATATGGGCTGAGTCTACCCGGATGAGAAAGAAAAAGTGATAAAACTGTGTTAACTTGAAAACCATCAAACTTAAAAGGAAACTTTCTACAATTTACTTAGCTAGTATGATTATCTAACAAATTATATAAAATGAACTATTTAGCTATTCATAGTTTTTATTAAAAACGAAACTAGTGTTTTTGAAGAGCCAACTTTGAAAAATAAATCTAATCTAAATTATGTAGATTATATCCTTATGTATAAAAAACAAATCTGTATGTTTTGCAGTTATTAAGAAAATAATATTCTGCATTCATTAAAAACATTTATTAATGTCTTAATGCAGTATAGTATAGGATCACAACTAAGGTGTCTGTCTTGTCGGAAACGTCTAGTATCACAACTGAAACTAACACTGAACACAATGACAGTTGGATAGTTAAAGCTTACTACATTCACATGAGAATTTATGACTATGCGACAGTCATTACTAGGTAATCAGAACAAAGATACTTACATGCTTTCACATGTTATAGAATATACTAGCTGACCCGTGCCCGCTTCGCTGTGCGTAAGACATTTCTAATACCATCGTTGACTTTTTTGTAGACGTTTTTAAGGTGTACAATACTGTAGTACATTATTTTGATATATCTCGTGGGGTTCAGCCAGCATTTGCAATGTAAGCGCAAAAAAATGTGTTTATTTACGACATCACATTAGAAACCTCTAAAATTATCAGTGTTTCTCTACTATATTATGCATGTATTATACATATAAACCTTCCTCTTGAATCACTCTATTTATTAAAAAAAACCACATAAAAATCCGTTGTGTAGTTTTAAAGATATAAGCAAACATACATACATACATATTACATACAGACGCGGGAAGCGGAAAGCGACTTTGTAGTGAAGATTTATCTATCTATATTACACTATAAACTAATATTACTCACCAGTAAACTGTTATCAGCGAGTGATACATTCTCATTGGGTTTCTTGTCTATTTTGATATCACCAACCGAAGGAGGAGTTTGGGTCGGTGCGGACAAGGGATCGTGGTTCGATTCTTCCACGCAGTCCTGAAAACGAACTGAAAATGTATATTTTGATGACATTTTAAACTACAACATAATTATATACTTTTTAGACAGTATGTAATGAAGTAGGAATGCCAGGCAACTGGTGAGTTTAATAGGAAGTTAATTTACTTTAGATAGATTGATTTTCCTCCCAGATAATAATATAAAAACTATTATTACTGTTGGCTTTACCCGGTATGCACGCATTCAAACGAACCTTCCCAAATTTGTTAGTCCACGTCATTACGATAAAAAGACAAATTACCACAAATTAGGATATAAAGTTAAAGTTATCACATTTACGAGGGGTTTTAGATAATTTTCGCGTGTCATAGCATATTCAGACTAATTAATATTGGCTAAATGATATCGAGATACGCCCCCGGCGGTGAAGTTTTTCTTTCAAGAAATATTATGCAGAAACGAAATAAGGTATGAAAACTTACCATCATTTTTTATTTTACGCGTAATTCTTTCTTTGTGATCTGAAAAATACAGGTTTAGGAATTTATTTTCGAAGAAAACAACAGTAAATCCAAGCTGAGAACTTCTCGAATCAAACAAAAAAGTGCTTCGTCCCGTCATTCAAGTTTGTCAGATTTGACATTGACACTTTTGGAACTTCATCTAAGGAAACAATTAGTATTTTATTACGAAATTTTTACAAAATACACGAGGACTTGTTTGAGCTATCTAAAAACCGTTGCAAATAGTCTTGAAGTATAGATAAAATAAACTTGATGCTTCATGTCAGGTCATACAGAGCGTAGAAGTACCTACGAGTAAAATAATCTTTGGCCTAATAATTGTGACACACATACATGTTTGTCAATGTCACTGTCAAAGCAACCCAAACAAAAATGCCGTCTGCGTCCGAATAGCGAATACGAATAGTCCGAAAGGAGAGGAAGGGATAACGTTTTGTTTGGTGTATTGCAAAATTTATTGACTGAATAATAATTGCAGTGGCTCTACGTTCTAAACTATATGTATTCCATTAAATTCTTCTAAAAAGACCTACGAGTTTGCGGTTTATATTTTTACTATAGTTTTGCCGTCAGCTCTTGTCGGTTCTGTCAGGTTTTGTATGAATACATTATGAGTGGAAACGGCCAAGGAGATGAAATTGACGAGAGAAAAGACGATGAAGCTCAATTAACCAGTACAACACCTGACAATGTCGGTGTGATGTCTAGTGTTAGTAATTTAGACACAAAAGCGGTTCCAATTGTTAGTACAACAGAGACCATAGAATTTTCTAATGTAGATCCTCCTGCTATTGCTACAACGGAAAGTGCTGATGGTAGAATAACCTCTGGTACACTGGATTCAAACATTGCACCAACTGTTAAATCTATGGAAAATGATGACAGTAACCCTATGGCTGTCATGGAAGCCGAAATAGACAGTGGGGACAAGACAACTGTCAATGTTCCAGAAGTTGGTGACAATGAAGATAACATAGCACCTGAAGAAAGTATTCCTGATATAGAGCCAAAGCTTAATCTTCTAAAAGATATCAATGAACTGATAAACAATACTGATAAAGACTCCAGCTCACTTGGTGAAGAGCTAGAGTTGAGATGGGAGGAGGATGATGATGATGATGAAATTAATGATACAATACCAACAGATGATGTTTTGAAGCAGCTTGATCAAGAACTTGAAAAAATGGAAGTATCGGATAGAAATCAAAAAGATGACAATGAAGCCGAGGCTGAACAATTGATAAAACCAGAATCTCAGATAGAAATTGGTAATAAAAATTTGACAGAGTCTACAATAACGGTGGAATCAGTTCAAGATTCAAGCAAAATTGAAGATAATGTTGAGTATATCAACCAGGATGTTCAATTGCAATCAGTTGATGATGTACCTGATGGAATTGAACATAATATTGATGAAATCTCAATTAACATTGATGATAAAGTACATGATGTTGAAATGGCAGGCAGTTTTTTTGAAGAAAGTCAAAATATAGGTGCAAAAGACACATCAATCACACAGACTATGGAGACTTCTTGTACTGAAATTGTTGAAAAACCTCAAATAATTGGTGTGGTGAACAGTTTGGCTGAAGAACAAGACATTGACATGGAAAAAGTTTTACTTGAAACTGAAAAACCTAACGAAAAGAAGACAGAACTCGATGACATGGATGTTGATGTATCAGAAGAAAAAAGCGATGATCTATTGATTGTAAAAAGTACTTTAGCATCTATAGAAAGCCCAGAACATCGTAATCCGACTGACATTCTTGACAATGAAGACAAAGGTCAAATCATAAGTGATATCAAACCAAAAGATATGGAAAAAAATGAAGATGTCATAGAAAAAGCTGATGGTGTAGGAAGCATCTCACAATCAGATGTTCCGAGTATTAGTCACTCAAATATCAAAGACAATGTTGAAGTTAAAAACAAAGACTGTCAAATAGAAACTTCTTCAGAACTAACTGACAAAGTATTAGAGATATCAAAGAAATTAACCCAAGAAATGGGTAATAATGATGTTCAAACCGATGTTTCACAACTAGAAGATGATACTATATTTGAAACAACAAATACTCGGACAGTACACCACAGAATAAACAAACCCAATGTTATGCTGGACATACCTACACAGGAGCTGAGTGACATTGAAGCCGAACTAGATGATGATGAGTTGGACTATGACAATGAAGATAATGTAGAGAAAACTGAAAGTAAACCTGAGATTGATGATAGTGATGTTGATATGAAAGAATCTAACAACACTGAAAGTAAAACAGAAGCAGATGAGACTAACCCAGAAGTATCGCCTATAATAGATCATCCATCGATAGAAATAGATGCTACAACATCAAAACTGAATATAATAACATTATCTCCAGCTAAATTAGATCAATTTGATGGTTTAAAACCAACATCCAAACCAGACGAGCTGATCGATGTTGACAAACAGAGAATTGATGAAGAAATGTCCACGTCAAATTTGGTAGAAGATAAGCCTTCAACATCGAAAGTAACTCGAGAAATTGATGATGCGAAACCCTCAACATCAAAAGCTGGAACTTCATCAGAAAAACTGACACCTGACAACACGGATGATGATCAAGAAGTGACAGATAGTCTAGGTAAATATAAAATAACTAGCTTCCACCCTAGATTCAGTTAATTGATTTTTGACGACTATCGTAAGATATTGAAATTCCAGAAATCAAATGAAAAATTTAGAAAAATGTGGCATATATAAGATAGATAAGTCTTAATTTTTTTTAGAAGAAAATAGCTTATATCCTTCTTAAAACTTTAAACTATCTCTGTATGAAATTTCATCAAAATTGGCCCAGCGGTTTAATTTTGATTTTTGATTTTGCATTTATAATATTAGTATCGATAGTGTAGGTAAATATCAATGGCTAATAATACTCATGAAGATTGAAGGCAAATTTTTAATATCTTACATTATTGCAAAAAAAATAGTAAAATCTTTCTAGCTGTTCACATGTGATGCCGTGACCAAGGGATTCATTTTTATATAAAGATGACATCAGTAGTATTCTTATAAGCAGTAGGCTTGCCACCTGTCACAGATTGTAACTACAGCAAAATTAGGGCATGTGCGAAATCTAATGTTTGTACATGCCTCTAATTACCCCCTTTAGACATCAAAGACATCAAGGATCGTTCAGTATTTTTATTTGTGTTGTTTGAGCCTTCACCTTGTTCTTACGGCACCACACTGGAGCGCTACATAGCATAAATTATAGACCCTTAGCCGTGTTTGTTGCTTGATTCTTCTAGGCTTGGTTGTGACCTAAGACCTCCAGACATTTTAAAGTGATCCTTTTGATTTTATTGAATTACTAGCTGTCCCGTGCCCGCTTCGCTGTGCGTAAGATATTTCTAATACCATCGTAGACTTTTTTGTAGACGTTTTTAAGGTGTACAATACTGTAGTACATTATTTTGATATATCTCGTGGGGTTCAGCCAGCATTTGCAATGTAAGCGCAAAAAAAATGTGTTTATTTACGACATCACATTAGAAACCTCTAAAATTATCAGTGTTTCTCTACTATATTATGCATGTATTATACATATAAACCTTCCGCCTGAATCACTCTATCTATTAAAAAAAACCGCATCAAAATCCGTTGTGTAGTTTTAAAGATATAAGCAAACATACATACATACATACATACGCGGGAAGCGGAAAGCGACTTTGCTTTATACTATGTAGTGATGAAATAAATACCGTTTGAGTTTGGATCTAAGCACCTTGAGATCTAAAAGCATGTCTACCATACTTGGGGATTACAGTTATTGCATTTATTACATTTGCATTTCAAAATTTCCAGGTCTCCTAGCAGAGTCATCACGCATAATGGACGATGACAATGATGATGATGACGATGAAGCTGAGGATCAGGAAGTTGATGATCATGATGATGACGAAGACTTCGATCCTTACGAAGGTTAGTTTAGTTTGAGTTTAAGGTGATACTTGAAATGTTTGGTATTTTGTATGAGCTGAGTCTACCCCGTTAAGACGGAAAACGTGATAAAACTGCATTATCTTGAAACCATCAAACTTAAAAAGAAACTGTCTATAATTTACTTAGCTAGTATGATTATCTAACGAATTATATAAAAACTGGTCAAGTGCGAGTCGAACTAGCGCACGAAGGGTTCCTTACCATTATTTATAAAAAACGGCAAAAAAATACGTTTGTTGTATGGGAGCCCCACTTTAATATTAGTTTTATTCTGTTTTTGGTATTTTGTTGTTATAGCAGCAACAGAAATACATCATCTGTGAAAATTTCAACTGTCTAGCTATCACGGTTCATGAGATACAGCCTTGTTATAGACAGACGGACAGCGAAGTCTTAGTAAAGGGTCCCGTTTTTACCCTCTGCTCAAAAAAAATTATACCTCATCTTAATTTTATTTTGTAGAATCGAACAGCGATTTGGCATTAGACATGGATGACTCCAACACACCACCCCCCGAGCTGGACCCAAAGAGGGGGGAACCAGAACCCACTCCACCCCCGGTTCCGGTGGGGATGGAGTCTTATGAGGGGACAATGGATATTAACGATGATATAGAATGTGTGGAGGTAAATAAAATAGAAATAGGATCACAACTGTTATCCCCAAGTACGGTAGACATCCTCTCAGTTCTCCAGGCGCTTAGATCCTTGAAGATGTCTAAGAGGGGGGTTGTCAGAGACATGTCCAAACATGATATTTGGCACATGCCCTAATTATGCGGAAGTTACAGGTTGCAAGCCCATCTCCGCTTATAAGAATACTAACTGGTTTCCTCACGATGTTTTCCATCACCGTATTGAGCACGTGTTTTTGATGCGCATATAAATTTTTCGAATAGAAAATTCATTGATGCACGCCGAAATTTGAACCCACGACCTTCGAAATGAGAGTCGAGGTACTTCCCAAACGGCCAACACGACTGTTTCGAAGGTAACATGGTGGCAATTGTGTCCACAAACCACCTAAAATTTCGTAAAATACGATCACCCATATCCCTTTACATTAAAGTCTAAATTAGCGTAACTTCAAAAGTTCTAAAACCTAGTATAGTAATAAATATTTTAAATAACTATTAGTCCGCCCCGGCGTCGCACGGGTGTAATAATGATTTAATGGCTAATTTTTTTACACCTTGGGTTACATTATCGAAGTTTTAATAGGGATCCCTAATAATTAGACATATGGCATTACGGACTTTTTTGTAGATATTGATGTCCTCTATAAAACTGTAGTACATCACTTTGCTCTATTGTTAATCATTTTTGCAGAATGATATAAGGATTTTTTTGTGATTTTTTTTCACACGTTGGGTTACATTATTGTAGTTTTCACACGGATCCCTAACATTTTTGAAAATATACTACAGCCTTTGTTCATCAGGGATAATGTAGAATTCTAATGGTGAAAGAATTTTTCAAATCGGTCCAGTAGTTTCGAAGCCTATTCGATGCAAACAAACAAACAAACAATCAAATCTTTCCTCTTTATAATATTAGTATAGATAACTAGTTTATTTTTTTTATAAAAAGAGTTATTAATTGATTGAGAAGTTTTGAAACTTTTTTTTTCGTTTTTATTTAAATAATAATTCGCATTATTTCAGAATGAATTACCTGAAATGGATTTACAAGATGGCGCTGCTTCAGAAACTCCATCGAATGAAGGTTGCATAGAAAAGGTTTGTTTGTTTGTATATTTAATCAAGAGATTACTTTCTGAACCTTTAGATGGACTGAATTAAAAAGAAAGAAGGAATGAATAAGTTTATATTGTGTCAACATATTTTCTCTTAAGATGAGGTATAATTTTTTTTTATGAATACAGTTTTGTTTTTATGACAAAGTTTACATAAGGATTTAATCTAGATAAATTATAGACAGAAACACGATTGGTGAAACTTTTCTCGATTGATTTATTTTCCAAAGTTGGCTCTTCCAAAACACTAATTTCGTTTTACTCAAAACTATGAATAGCTAAACAGTTCATTTTTAGATAATTCGTTAGATAATCATACTTACATAAATGAAAGACACTTTTTTTTTAAGTTTTATGGTTTTCAAGTTAAGGTGTGACGAGACATAGCGCGGTATTTGAAGACACAAGTTTGCCGCGTGTTTAAAAATAAACGTAAATGTACACGCGGCCGTTGTCCAATCATAGCGCGGCTAGACGCGCGCGGCCGCCGCGCTCAATTGTCGCGCTATGTCTGGTCACACCTATAAATGCGATCACGACTGTAATCCCCAAGTACGGTAGACATCCTCTCAGATATATAGTCGCTTAGATCCTTTGAAGATGTCTAGAGGGGGTAGTCAGAGGCACGTCTAAACATATTTGGCACATGCCCACATATAGCAGTAGTTAGCATTCCATACGTGACAGGTTGCAAGCTCATCGCCGCTTATAAGATTGCAAACTGGTTTCCTCACGATGTTTTCCTTCACCGTTGTGAGCACGTGTTTTTGATGCGCATATAAAAATTTCGAACAATAATATCCATTGATGCATGCCGTGATTCGAACACGACCTTCGAAATGAAAGTCGTGGTAACTCCCACTCGGCCAAAACTGCAACAAAAAATTTGAAATATCACCTTAAAGCTAAATACATAATAACAACATAATGGGTTCGCTCTGTTCTCCTTGTTACAGAAAGATGAACCAGAGATAATAGACGCCGATGCACACAAACAGACTGCATCAAAATGTCCCCCAGAGAAGATTATCAATATTCTGGAAAAAGTGCTTGGACAGCAAGTTTTGACAGGTACCTAGCTAAAATAATAAACCATGTATGTATAACTAGCCAAGCCGTGACAGACTTTGTCCTGCCCAAATTTCAACATATGCATAGTTAAATCACTTTTGGGCAACATCCAACTTTTTCCTTATACCTAATAAAGTAAATTAAAAATGTTGGTACAATGCGTATCATTCGGTAGTCAAATTGATGTCAGATTTTTTGACAAAATAAATTTCTAATACCGACCTCAGTAGGATTCAACCTATTTGCTAGAATGCGTTGCTACGACAACTCAATGTTTTTGGTCTGAGATGTCTGATTTTTTGCACACCAGCGCCATCTATACCAAAATCATCCTTTTTGCATTTTTTTATCATTTAGATTTAGAGGTTGTTTTTCGGATATAGGAACTAAATAACACAAATAACTGATTGAATACTTTTTTTTTTACATACATACTTATCTATAGATTTTGACACGGGTCTTTATCACGTAGGTAATTACATTTAATTTATTTTCCCGACGTTCTCAGACCCGTGTAAAAATCTATAGTTACGTCTACTAATCACGATAGTTTAAAAAATAATCACTACATAATATAAAGCAAAGTCGCTTTCCGCTTCCCGCGTATGTATGTATGTATGTTTGCTTATATCTTTAAAACTACACAACGGATTTTGATGCGGTTTTTTTTAATAGATAGAGTGATTCAGGAGGAAGGTTTATATGTATAATACATGCGTAATATAGTAGAGAAACACTGATAATTTTAGAGGTTTCTAATGTGATGTCGTAAATAAACACATTTTTTTGCGCTTACATTGCAAATGCTGGCTGAACCCCACGAGATATATCAAAATAATGTACTACAGTATTGTACACCTTAAAAACGTCTACAAAAAAGTCCACGATGGTATTAGAAATGTCTTACGCACAGCGAAGCGGGCACGGGTCAGCTAGTACATATAATATGATTATTACAATGATACACTAAAATATCAATAAATATTGTTTTCAGGTGCTAAACCCAAGGATCTGAGTTGTAATGTTAAGAACTATGTTGAGTTAGAAGGCTCTTCTGATTCTGATGGTGGTGAGTTGTTGATACAATAATTACTTTTAAAAACTAAAAAGAAAACCGACGATGTTTCGACCAACCGAAAAGTCTAAGACATTAGTTTTTAGGGTTCTGTACCCAAAGGGTAAAAACGGGACCCTATTACTAAGACTTCGCTGTCCGTCTGTCTGTCAGAGGGCTGTATCTCATGAACCATGATAGCTAGACAGTTGAAATTTTCACAGATGATGTATTTCTGCTGCTGCTCTAACAACAAAAACAGAATAAAATAAATATTTAAGGGGGGCTCCCATACAACAAACGTGATTTTTTTGCCGTTTTTATAGATAATGGTACGGAACCCTTCTTGCGCGAGTCCGACTCGCACATGGCCGGTTTTTTAAAGTTTTATGACGGAACTATTAGTCCTACATGAATATAATTTAAATGGAAACAATTTTGGATTTATTCTCTACATTATTGGTGTTCTTTTTAGTTTTAGAACATTATTAAACAAGATAAAACAAATATTATAAAAACAAAATCAAACTAAAATATAATTAACTATTAAAACTGTTATGCCCCCCTTTTTGGGGGAGGGTTGCGCCATATTTGAAAATATATATCCTATGCCACTTCCACAATTGAGACGAATAAAATGACACCTCATATGTTGTTATCCTTCAAGTCGTTTGGGTTTTAGAGGTGTGCCAAAGAAATTAACATAATACATACATACCCTCGAAAAATGTGTGTCCCTCCTGATAATAAATAAATAAAGAAATAATAATAAATATTGGTGAAAAAGTACGAACTATGGAAACCAGATTACTGATAGAATAATTAAATACTTTTTTGTAAATACCTACATATTATACATATTAACACCCATACACAGAACAGACCTCGGTGGAGTTACTACGAACTGAGCTGTGAGGCGAGTCATAATATAATTTTAATATATATCATTTAATATAATTTTAATACACAGATGTCCAGGAAGTCTCCAAATCTGATGCACCAATCATGATTTCCGTTAACATACCTAATGATGTAGAGGTTATGTCCACTTCCGGTACGTGCGGCACTTCCGACATTGTCAGCAAAGAGGGGGAGGTTGTAATCAGTGGGGTACCAAAAAAACCCTCTCAAAAAATGGTAAGTCTTAAAGACACATTTTGTTTGATGCGATATATATTAATGCTAAAATATTAGTGCTCAAAACAGTAAAGGAAAAGATCGCGAGGGAATCATTTATTCTTATAAGCGGTGACGGGCTAGTAACCTGTCACGTATGGAATGCTAACTACTGCTTAACATGATGTTTGGATGTGCCTCTGACTGCTCCTTTTAGACATAATCAAGTATCTAAGCCTCTGAAGATGTCTACTGTACTTGGGGATTACAGTCGTGATCCTAATTATTATTTTTCATTGGTTTTTTATGAGTTATCAATTGTTTCAGTCTAAGATAAATACTAGCGAGGTGTCTATCAAAACAACCGGTTTATCTTCTCCCAATATACACATCCCAGAGACTATAGTAAGTACTTAAAAAACCTATTTTAAATATCTTAACTAGCTTTTAGATAGATGATAGATAGAAAATACTTTATTGCACACCATAAAAAAAAACAAATAATAAGCATACAAATAAAAAAAAGATGCTGAACAATGGGCGGTCTTATTGCTAATCAGCGATCTCTACCATACAACCTTTGGATGGAGATGCACTTAAAAGTAAAAGAAAATTTATAATATTTTTTTTAATAAAAATATGTATACTTACCTAAAAGTATATAATTAATTTTTAATTAAAAAAAAATTTCATCTTACATAAGATAGAGGCGAATGGCAAAAACGAACAGGTTTGTGCCCAGCAGTGGGATGAGAAAGGCTGGTGATGATGATTATGATGATGATGTTGATGATGTTGTTGATGATGATGAAAACTATGATGATTATGATGAGCTTTTGCCTGCGATATGTCATATGTCCGTTTGTCCGTAACAAGACTTTAAATTATCTTTATATTAAACTAGCGACCCGCCCCCGGCTTCGCACGGGTTTAATACATATAAACCTTCCTCCCGAATCACTCTATCTATTTAAAAAAAACCGCATCAAAATCCGTTGTGTAGTTTTAAAGATATAAGCAAACATACATACATACGCGGGAAGCGGAAAGCGACTGCTTTATACTATGTAGTGATTACATCACAATAGACCATGCGGTTTGGACGTGATAACGTCACAGACACTCCACATCACCAAATTAAACTTTATAAATCTATTTACAGAGTGAAAAACCAAACACGACCAGAGACGAGATTTTCAATCTTGATTCTGATGAAGAAGATATGGAGAAGAAGGAATCCCCAGAGAAGGAAGAAAAAGGTATATTATTCTCTTGTGTTTTGATTGTAAGCCGTGTTTGTTGTCTGATTCTTCTGGGCTTAGTCGCGAACAGGCGTAGCTTCACCTAGCTCCTAAGATGTTTCAAAGTGATCCTTGTGATTTTATTTAAATAAATACCTTTGAGTTTGTGTTTGAGTAATATGATCGACGTGTTGGCCGAGTGGGAGGTACCTCGACTTTCAATCTGAAGGTCGTGTGTTCGTATCCCGGCGTGCATCAATGGATTTTTCTGTTCGAAAATTGATATGCGCATCAAAAACCCGTGCTCGAAACGGTGAAGGAAAAATATCGTGAAGAAACCAGTTAGTATTCTTATAAGCGATGGGCTTGCAGCCTGTCACGTATAAACGCTAACTACTGCAAATATGTGGGCATGTGCCAAATATAATGTTTGGACGTGCCTTTGACTACCCCCTCTAGACATCTTCAAAGGATCTAAGCGTCTGGAGATCTGAGAGGATGTCTACCGTACTTGGGGATTACAGTCGTGATACTATTTTTATTTTTTTTGATCGGCGTTTTCTCTTACAGTGCCGAAGCAACCAGCGAAGCGCAAACACAGGATATGCATCAACGTTGAATGCCAAAGTGACACTGAAGTATACTATCATGTGGATAGAGTTACATCGACTTTCTACTCGCACACAAAACGTGGTGGGGTAGTGTGCGAGCAGTGCAGACAGCTTGCGAGTGAGGGGAACGAGGTAAGATAAGATAAAGAATAGAATATATAAAAAAAACCGGCCAAGTGCGAGTCGGACTCGCGCACGAAGGGTTCCCATACTATTATGTATAAAAAACACGTTTGTTTTATAGGAGCCTCACTTAAATATTTATTTTATTCTGTTTTTAGTATTTGTTGTTATAGCGACAACAGAAATACATCATCTGTAAAAAATTCAACTGTCTAGCTATCACGGTTCATGAGATACAGCCTTGTAGATATAGACAGACGGACAGCGAAGTCTTAGTAATAGGGTCCCGTTTTTACCCTTTGGGTACGGAACCCTAAAAATCACAAATTCCAACCAGAAAATGAGACGATATTCGTAATATATTCGCAGGCTCTGATAAGCGGCGTCAAGGATCTACGTCCATTGCTGGATTTGGACATGACTACACCCTCGCAGCAGCTGGTGGAGATATCAGATTCGGACGAGGACGAGGAGAGAGGAGATGAAACACCCCTTATTGGGGAGAAGGGGGCAACGTGAGTTCATTGAGTTTGGGTTCATTGGTTCTGTTAGTTTAAACCTTCACTTTGTTCTTCTGATGTTCTTGTAATGCTGACGCCCGCGACCGCGTTCAACGGCAGATCGGCGATGCTCATGATGAAGAGCATCTGAATTGTCTCGAAACGTCAGCAATACAAGAAAAAAACGTGGTTATTAGCCGTATTTATAGTTAAAATGAGTAACAACCACGATAGTGTTAATCATGTTCAAACATTACATTTGGCGCATGCCCACATTTTGCAGTAATTAGCAGTTTTCTTGGCAAATTTAGTTATTATTCTTGTTTGGGCCTTCACCTTGTTCGATCGGCACCACACTGGAGCTCTACATAGCATTTAGGAAAGGATCATTGAATAAAATGATAGACCCCAAGCCGTGTTTTTGCCTGATTCTTCTAAACAATGGTCGTGAGGACCAGGCGTAGCTTCACCTAGCTCCTAACACGTTTCAAAGTGATTTATTTATTTATTTAATGCTATATAGAGATCCAGTGTGGTGCAGTATGAACAAGATGAAGGCTCAAACAAGAATAATAATTAAAAGTACTTGTCACATGCCCACATGTAGCATTTCACACGGTTCAAGCACGTCGCTTAAAAGAATACTAATTCAACATTACTTCTGACAGGTTTTTGGAAGATAATCTTGTTGATATGATCAACGAAACCTGGACAAAATACAAAATGGAGTCGAGATTGAGAGACACTGAGGCTTGCTTGATGAAGGAACTCGAAAAAATGGAAGGTAATTTTCGTCTCACTTGTTATTGGAACGAAGTTCCTTATGGCGTGTTGCGAAGGAGGCTAGACGGAAAAAATTCAGACGAAAAGTTGTCACGACACTTTTTTGTCGGTCACCAGCTCAGTAGGTAGGTTGTGGGTTCGATTCTCACCCAGCTGGCTTAGTTTATTGGCCAAAGAAACTGATTTGTCTACGAAAGAATAGACAAGATTTAAATTTTCATGCTAATAAATTGGTAAAATCGCTGTTTTTAACACAAAAAAATTACTTTCGTAAAACAAACTTTTCTCAGGTCTCGGCTAAGCGTGCAGGACAAATATTTGTGTGATGAACATAGATGTTTGTTCTGTGTCTGGGTGTTAATATGTATAATAAGTATGTATTTATTAAAAAAAACGTATGTAAGTATTCTATCAGTTATCTAGTTCCCATAGTACAAGCTTTACCTAGTTTGGGGCTAGATGGCGCTGTGTGATAATGTCCATCTATATTTATTATTTATATGTGGTTTGTTATTTATTTTAGAGGGTGCGAAAGAGATAGACGCAATGCTGAACGAATGCCAGAAGAAGACAGATGAGATTCGAGGCGACTTTTATAAGGATTACCGATTTCGTAGGAAGATTCTCGGATCTATTGTTATATACGACACTCCATTTAGTTCGGTAAGTTACATTTTAAAAGCTTTTATTTAAGAGGAGTAATAAATGTTTTTGAAGTTAAGGCGCTCCCAGTCGACGATTGTTTTTGTTAGAAACGAAAAAATAAATACTTGTGAACAAGCCACATCTCCTATTTTATAATGTACTTATAGTATTATGTGAATAAAGATGTACCCATCTTTAATCACTTCGATAAATAATCCTACCGACCGCTGCAATGACGACAAACACACGCCGGCGCGTGGTCCGCCTTAGCTGTTTGAATAAATTAATGATATAAATTATTTATAATTACTTATCAAAAATCAATTCTAATAGAAATCTAGATCTACATATTACCTATCTTTAACAATAAATCACAAGTTGATTTTAATAGTAGGTATATAAAATATTTCAATCATAAATTCTAAAACGTATCATTTTGAAATAATATCTTTATCGTGAAAAGTTTCTGCTATTATGTTTTCAGCTTAATAGAAATCTAGGTAGGAACCTGAAGTAATAAACTTATAAAAATAGGAGATGTGGCTTGTTCAGAAGTATTTCTTTTTTCGTTTCGAAAAAGAGCAATCAGGGACTGGGAGCCCCTTAAGGATTTAATCTAGATAAATTACAGACAGAAACACGATTGGTGAAACTTTTCTCGAAAGATTTATTTTCCAAAGTTGGCTCTTCAAAAACACTAGTTTCGTTTTTAATCAAAACTATGAATAGGCTAAACAGTTCATTTTTATATAATTCGTTAGATAATCGTCCGTCTGTCCGCAGCTTAGCTCAGAGACAATCAGTGGTAGAAAGCTGTAGTTTGGCATGTATATACATATTAGTAATGTCAACAAAGTCGTAGAATAAAATCTTGAAAAACATTTTTTTTGGGTACCTTCCCTACTCCTAATATGGGGATGTTTTTTTTCTCGCGTACCCCATGGTGTTGGGTATCGAAATAGTTCGATAAAACTTTGCATACCTGTCAAATTCTGATGACAATGTAATATTACAGAGATTTTATAAAAGACTTGTTTAAAAAAAATATCTTTTAATAGAAATATAGGTGTTATAATGTATATTAAGTATGCTAATACAAAAAATATATATAATATAAGTATTCTATCAGTAATCTGGTTCCTATAGTACAAGCTTTGCTTAGTTTGTCGCTATGCCCACTAATATGAAATTTATTGAAATTTTCCTTTGATAAATAAAATTATTAAAACTATCCTCTCTTTTACAGTTTTGCTGCCGTGAACAAAAACAAAGCAAAGTGAGTATTAACTTTTTTTTTATTACTTTTTTTGGGTATTTTTTTTTATAATATGTGTGTTATAGTCTATGTAAGTATTAACTTTTTTTAAAGTTTTTTTGTCTTATTTATAATATGTATGTTAAATTAATCTATGTGAGTATTATCTTTTTTTTTAACCTTCTGCTGACAATTACGAATACTATAAAAAAGAATTAGCAAAATCGGTCCAGTCGTTCACGCGTGATGCTATGACCAAAAAAAATAGGGATTCAGTTTTTTATAATAGATTTATTTAACATTAATTTTATCTTTGCAGTATATTGCACACTTTCAAAAGGACCAGGAAGAAGTAAGTATTAAAAAAAAAAACATTAAATAGGATCGCGACTGTAATCCCCAAGTACGGTAGACATCCTCTCAGATCTCCAGGCGCTTAGATGCTTGAAGATGTCTAGTGGGTGGTCAGTTATACTTGACATATGCCAACATATTAAAAAATAAACATTCCATACGTGACAGCTCGCAATCCCATCGCCGCTTACTATACTAACTAGTTTCCTCACGATGTTTTCCTTCAACGTTTAGAGCACGTGTTTATTAGCATACATTTTGAGCATATATTCATATTTTTATTAACTCAACCAAGGTTGTATGGAAGAGATCGCTTTGTGATGAGACCGCCCTTTATACAGTTTGGTCTAGTTTAAGTTTATTTAGTTATTTTTAGGGTTCCGTACCCAAAGGTAAAAACGAGACCCTATTACTAAGACTTCGCTGTCCGTCTGTCACAGGGCTGTATCTCATGAACCGTGATAGCTACACAGTTGAACACAGATTATTGTATTTATGTTGCCGCTATAACAACAAATACTAAAAACAGAATGAAATAAATATTTAAGTGGGGCTCCCATTTATCAAACGTGATTTTTTTGCCTTTGCTTATAGATAATGGTACGGAACCCTTCGTGCGCGGGTCCGACTCAAACTTGGCACGCTTTATGAGATACAGCCTTGTGACAGACAGACGGACAGCGAAGTCTTAATAATAGGGTCCCGTTTTTACCCTTTGGGTACGAAACCCTAAAATCGTGGTAATTAGCTTCGTTTCTGTTTAAAATCATTAACAAACACTATAGTTTTAATTCTATAAATGTTTTTCCAGGTACCTCAGACGACTGGCAGTCGTTATCCGAAACGCCGAGCGGCTTCTGTAGCGGAAATTCCGGCTAAGCGGCCGGCAATACCAATGGGATACACGCCGCTGGAGCAAAAGACGCTGGGGGACAAAATTGTACATGTCCAAGACAAAGTAAGTTAAAAAATAAATAGAATCACGACTGTAATCCCCAAGTACGGTAGACATCCTCTCAGATCTCCAGTCGCTTAGATCCTTTGAAGATGTCTAGAGGGGGTAGTCAGAGGCACGTCCAAACATATTTGGAACATACCCACATTTATCTAGTTATCTAGTTCCCATAGTACAAGCTTTGCTTAGTTTGGGGCTAGATGGCGCTGTGTAAAAAATGACCACTAATATTTATTTATTTAGCTGTAGGTAACTCGCAATTCCATCGCCGCTTATAAGAATACTAACTGGTTTCCTCACGATGTTTTCCTTCACCGTTGTAAGCACGCGTTTTGATGCGCATATAATGCTTTAAATTTTTGTTTTTTGTAAGTACTGTGTCTACCCGGATAAGGCGGATAAAACCGCATTATCGTGATAACCAACAAACTTTAAAAAGAAACTGTCTTTTATTTATGTAGCTAGTATGATTATCTAACGAATTATATAAAAATTAACTGTTCAGCTAGTTTTGAGTAAAAACGAAAATAGTGTTTTTGAAGAGCCTACTTTAAAAAACAAATCTATCGAAAAAAGTTTCACCAATCGTGTTTCTGTCTATAATTTATCTAGATTATATCCTTAAGTTATCATTGCCATAAAAAACAAAACTGTATGTTTTGCGGTTATTGATAAAAAAAAACGATTCTGCATTCATCAAAAAAATGAATTCTTTTGTAATTTTCAGTTAAAACGTAAAGCGTTGGAAACGCCAATCGAACCAAGCAGGGAAGACGATGTAAGTACCTTGATATTATATTCCCACTATTGCATCGCATACGACTTTGGTTATTTTTTTAACAGACGAAACAAGAGGAGATTCTGAATACGATATTTATTCTAATAAAAATAAAAATAAATAGGATCACGACTGTAATCCCCGAGTACGGTAGACATCCTCTCAGATCTTAAGGCGCTTAGATCCTTTGAAGATGTCCAGTGGGGGTAGCCAGAGGCACGTCCAAACATTATATTTGGCACATGCCCACATTTTGCAGTAGCATTCCATACGTAACAGGTTGCAAGCCCATCGCCGCTTATAAGAACACTAACTGGTTTCCTCGCATGATGTTTTCCTTCACCTTTGTAAGCACGTGTTTTTTCCTAATCCTTATAATAATATAAATGCGAAAGTTTGTGATAAGGCTGCTATGTTTGTACCCTAATCAAAAATAAACGACAAAACGGATTAAGATGAAATTTGCTGTAGTATGTACATAAAAAATCTGAATAAATAAAGGGGGAACTCATAATCCGGAAAACAACAAAATTAAAAAAAATTAATGATAAAAAAACGCAAATAGGATGATTTTGGTATAGATGGCGTTGGTGTGCAACAAATCTGACATCACAGACTAAAAACATTTTGTCGTCATAGCAACGCAGTTTTGACTAATGAATGATACGCATACTACCAAAATTCGTAATATATTTTATCAGTACAAGGTTTGTAGGAAAAAAATTGGAAGCTGCCTGAAATTGGTTTTGCCTATGTGATTATCAAAAAAAAACTGACAGAACAACGTTTGTCACGGGTCGGCTAGTAATATTATAAATGTGAAAGTTTGTGAGTTTGTTTGTATGTTTATGCCTCAATCAGGCATGACAAAACAGAAATTTGCTGTAGATGTAGATATAATGCCCGACTAAAACATAGACTACTTTAAATACGAAAAACATCCACAAAATTACAAAAAAACGCTAAGGGATGATTTTAGTATAGATTTTTTTTTAAATAAATATTCTTATTAATTTTCAGAAAGAAGATATATCCGTAGTAACACTCTCTGCGGAGTCCGCCCCCGCGGACCTACCCCCTTATGGGGAGATAAAATACCCTCCCCTAAAAACGGGTATGGTGGTTTACGCCATGAGAAACGCATTCGGTACATGGCTTAAAGGGAGGATAATGGAAGTGCAGCCGAAGACTGCTTTGGTAAGTTTAATAAATAGATTAATGTAGGTATATTAATAAAAACCGGCCAAGTGCGAGTCGGAATCGCGCGCGAAGAGTTCCCCACCATTATCTATAAAAAATGGCAAAAAAAAAACAAGTTTGTTGTATGGGAGCCCCACTTAAATATTTATATTATTCTGTTTTTAGTATTTTATGTTAAGTGTTAAATGTCAACTGTTTAGCTATCACGGTTCATGAGATATAGCTCTATGACAGACAGACGGAAATCGCAGTTAGTAATAAGTTCCCGTTTTTACCCTCTGGGTACGGAACCCTTAAAAATATGGTAAAAAGCCGTAATTGTAATTAAAATATAATCACTACATAGTATAAAGCAAAGTCGCTTTCCGCTTCCCGCGTCTGTATGTAATATGTATGTATGTTTGCTTATATCTTTAAAACTACACAACGGATTTTGATGCGTTTTTTTTTATAAATAGAGTGATTCAAGAGGAAGGTTTATATGTATAATACATGCATAATATAGTAGAGAAACATTGATAATTTTAGAGGTTTCTAATGTGATGTCGTAAATAAACACATTTTTTTGCGCTTACATTGCAAATGCTGGCTGAACCCCACGAGATATATCAAAATAATGTACTACAGTATTGTACACCTTAAAAACGTCTACAAAAAAGTCAACGATGGTATTAGAAATGTCTTACGCACAGCGAAGCGGGCACGGGTCAGCTAGTAGATAATAAAATAAATATAGAAAATTGTCCTAAGCTTGTAATAAAGTGTGATACATCCTAAGGTGATATGTGAAATGTTGGTTTGTTGTATGGGTTGAGTCTCCCCGGACAAAACGGAAAAAGAGATAAGACCGCATTATCTTGAAAACCATCAAACTTAAAAAGATACTGTCAATAATTTACTTAGCTAGTATGATTATCTAACGAAATATATAAAAATGAGCTGGTTAGCTATTCATAGTTTTCATTAAAAACGAAACTAGTGTTTTCGAAGAGCCAACTTTGGAAAACAAATCTATCGAGAAAAGTTTCACCAATCGTGTTTCTGTCTATAATTTATTTAGATTATATCCTTAAGGGGCTCCCAGTCGCTGATTGCTCTTTTTCGAAACGAAAAGATAAATACTTCTGAATAAGCCACATCTCCTATTTTTATAAGTATATTACTTCAGGTTCCTACCTAGATTTCTATTAAGCTGAAAACATAATAGCAGAAACTTTTCACGATAAAGATATTATTTCAAAATGATACGTTTTAGAATTTATGATCGAAATATTTTATATACCTACTATTAAAATCAACTTGTGATTTATTGTTAAAGATAGGTAATATGTAGATCTAGATTTCTATTAGAATAGATTTTTGATAAGTAATTATACATAATTTATATCATTAATTTATTCGAAAAGCTAAGGCGGACCACGCTCCGTCGTGTGTTTGTCGTCATTGCAGCGGTCGGTAGGATTATTTATCGAAGTGATTAAAGATGGGTACATCTTTATTCACATATACTATACATTATAAAATAGGAGATGTGGCTTGTTCACAAGTATTTATTTTTTCGTTTCGAACAAAAACAATCGTCGACTGGGAGCGCCTTAAGTTATCTTTGTCATAAAAAACAAAACTGTTTATTTTGCGGTTATTGATAAAAAACGATTCTGCATTCATCAAAAATGTTTATTACTCGTCTTAATTGCAGTCCATATTTACACACTGTCGTGTCAAGTTTGAGCATAAAATCAAAAATCCATGCAAAGTTTTGGCCGCTAGATGTCTCGCCTATCCCGAACCAGCCGATGTCAGAATGGTTATCGGTAAGTCTAATTTTCAACCGACGAAATAAGGAGGTGTTGGCCGAGTCGGAGGCACCTTGACTTTCAATCTGAAGGTTGTGGGTTCGAATCCCGGCGTACATCAATGGATTTTTCTATTCGAAAAATTGTATATGATTAAAAACACGTGCTCCAAACGGTGAAGGAAAACATCGTGAGGAAACCAGTTAGCATTCTTGTAAGCGGCGACGGGCAACCGGTCACATGTAGAATATTAACTACTGCAAAATTTGGGCATGTGCCAAATGTAATGCTTGGACGTGCCTCTGACTAACCCCTTTAGACATCTTCGGGGATCTAAGCGATCTGAGAGTATGTCTTGGGGATTATAGTGGTGATCGTAATTCATTTTAATTCAAAAAAACATATATTTTTCTCTATAATATTAGTGTTTAGATGTGATTTTAATTATAAAAATGTTCTTTTAACAGGTACCAGAGTGGTGGCCCTTTTCAAAGATCCACACAACACTGCCAGACTTGATTACTTTTATTCGGGTGTCATTGCGGAAATTCCTAATCCTGTCAATAGTTACAGGTGTGTACTTTTTAAACGAGATAGAGAAAGGAGAGAGAGATAGGGAGGGAAGAGAGAGAGAAAGATAGTAATTCATTTTTGAAATTGGTAAATTTTGGTCACAGTGCCATCCTGTCACTAACTAAGCCAAAAAAATTCTCTGTTTTTCGAAACTTTTTCGAACATAATGCTTCAAACGATGAAGGAAAACATCTTGAAGGAAAAATTTAGTATTTTCGGCGATTGGCTCGCATGCATGTGTTAAATGTTTGGACGTGCCTCTGACTAATACTCGCTTACAGATACCTGATATTCTTCGACGATGGGTTTGCAACCGTGTGGAATCCTAAGTAAATAAATATTCGTGGACATTACACACAGTGCCATCTAGCCCCAAACTAAGCAAAGTTTGTACTATGGGAACTGAACTGATAGAATACTTAGAAACTTTATTTTTTTAAACTACAAAATATTTAAACGTGCCCCTACCTACCCACATACTTAGATGCTTTATTTTAACTACTGCAAAATGCGAGCATTTGGACGTACCACTGACTAGCACTCACTCCCAGGTACCTGGTCTTCTTCGACGACGGCTACGCCCAGTACGTCCGCCACCAGGACACGAGGATAGTCTGCGAAAGCAACAAGGTTGTATGGGAGGAGGTACATCCTTTTATCAGGGAGTTCATCAAGAACTATCTCACGAAGTACCCTGAACGACCCATGGTGAGGTTGCATGCTGGGGAGAAACTGAAGACTGAATGGAACGGTGAGTGATCTTTAAAAACCGACGAAAAAGATAAAAAAAACCAGCCAAGTGAGAGTCGGACTCGCGCACTTAGGGTTCCGTACCATCTATAATATAAAAATAAGTCGTAGCAAAGAAAATTCAGGAAAAATTTCAAGCGAAAAGCAGGAAAACAGGAACGGGAACGGGAACTTAAGCATTTGTTAATTATAAAGCGATACGAAGTTCGCCGGGTCAGCTTGTCTTCTTATAATATAAAAATAAGTCGGGTTTTCCTTCCTGACGCTATAACTCCAGAACGCACGAACCGATTTCCACGGTTTTGCATTCGTTGGAAAGGCCTCGGGCTCCGTGAGATTTATAGCAAAGAAAATTCAGGAAAAATTTCAAGAGAAAAGCAGGAAAACAGGAACGGGAACGGGAACTTAACACAGCATTTGTTAATACTAAAGCGATACGAAGTTCGCCGGGTCAGCTTGTTATCTACCTATAAAAAACGGCAAAAAATACGTTTGATGTATGGGAAACTTAAATATTCATTTTATGCTGTTTTTAGTATTTTGTTGTTATAGCAGCAACAGAAATACATCATCTGTGAAAATTTCAACTGTCTAGCTATCACGGTTTATGAGATACAGTCCTGTGACAGACAGACGTACAGACGGACAGCGAAGTCTTAGTAATAGGGTCCCGTTTTTACCCTTTGGGTACGGAACCCTAAAAACATAAAACCCCCCATTTTTGGGGAGGGGGGGATCCATGTTTAAAATATATATAGTCTATGTGACTTGTTGTAGTCTGTCAAGTCGGAGCTGAAGAGCGTGCCATACAAATGGACATACATACATACATACATACATACATACATACATACATACATACGGTAAAAAATTAAGTAATATTTGGACGTGTTGCTGACAACCTCCATTAGCCATCTTTAAAGATCTAAGCGCCTGGAGATATGAGAGGATGTCAAACGTACTTTTAGAGATTACACTCGTGATTAGTCTATTTTTTTTTTATATTAAAACGTGTAACGATATTTGTGGTCGCACACCTGCGGCGGAAACGGCTCGACCGATTTTTATGTATTTTTTAGCTTTTTGGAAAATTAACGTAAAGTTCTGAAAAAAACTGAAAATGCTTTTTTCTGTGGGATTATTGAAATTCGACAGGACAAAGTCTGTCGGGACAGCTAGTTTATTTATATAATCATTTGCAGGTAAATGGTGGGATTCACTCGTCCTCCGTGTAGACGCATCTATAGCTCTCATCAACTTCGACGAGGACGACAGAACGGAATGGATATACAGGGGTTCGACCCGACTAGCGCCGCTCTACCTCGAGCTGCAGGCCGCTGAGAAAGCGGGCGAGGGGAAGACAAGATCACGCTTGCCGAGAAGCAAGGCGAAAATGAGAGTGAGTCCAAGAAACTATCATCATCATCTTATCCCACTTAAGTGGGGTCACAACATGTGTTCTTCCATTGCCCTTTATCAGCCGTCATCTCATCACTCACTCCTTTCTTATCCATATCATCTTTCACACAGTCCATCCATCTTTTCTTTGGTCTACCTCTACTTCTACATCGATCCACCTATATTCCTAACATTCTTCTCGTTACATGATTTTTTCCCCTTGATAACTAAGAAACTACCAGTGGGGGGGATGGGAAACGAGATAAGATCTATAATAATAATAACACAACAGTCAGTCATATGCAAAGTCCTTGACCCCACACTAAGATTTCCTGTGTCGTGGATATCAGAAACTAGGAGTAACACGACCAAATCACGAACACTCTACGACTCATTATGACCACATCAAAACTGCATTATGACCACACCGGATCTACACTACAATCACATTATGACCACAACACGACAACACATTATGACCACAATACGACCAAACCACGACCAAATTATGACCACATCACGACCAAACCACGACCACACTACTATCATACTACGACCAAATTATGACCACACTATGATCCTATTATGACCACATCACGACCAAAACACGACCACGCTACTATCATACTACGACCACATTATGACCACACTACGACCAAACCACGACCAAATTATGACCACACTATGATCCTATTATGACCACATCACGACCAAACCACGACCACACTACTACCACACTACGACCACACCAAGACTTCTCCACGACCATACATTAACAGTAATTTGCATTTATTGTTTCAGTCTAACATGCCGTGCGTAGAGTATACGCGTTCAGACGAGCAAGCATCCACCAAACCGACCGTAGAAACCCAAGCGTTACAACATCATAATGATGTAAGATCTCTTTATTATTCACCAACTAGCTTGAGCTCGTGGCTTCGCTCGCGTGGTACCTGGTAGCTTATATAATATTCTAGGATATAAAAAATATATATTTTTCAAGTTTGTACGACCAGTTAGCCTGCGCGTTCATAGATCAGGAACGTAATATTACTAGCTGACAGAAGACAGAAGCTTAGAACCAGGAGACGGACATAGGATACTTTTTATAACGGGAACGGGAACGGGAACTAATACAACATTTGTTAATTCTAAAGCGATACGAAGTTCGCCGTTCGCTTGTATTATTTATCTTAATAATATTATAAATGCGAAAGTTTGTGATAAGGCTGCTATGTTTGTTCCCTAATCAAACATAAACGACAAAACGGACTAAGATGAAAGTTACTATAGTATGTAGATAAAATTAGAATAAATAAAGGGGGAACTTATAATCCGAAAAACAACCCCCAAATGATAACAAAACGCAAAAAGGATGATTTTGGTATAGATGGCGCTGGTGTGCAACAAATCTGATAACAAAGACTAAAAACATTTACTCGTCATAGCAACGCAGTTTTGACTAATGAATGACACGCATTCTACTAAAATTCGTAAATAATTATTTTATCAATACAAGGTTTGTAGGAGAAAAATTGGAAGTTACCGAAATTGCTTTTTCCTATGTGATTATTAAAATTTGACAGGACAAGGTATGTCACGGGTCGGCTAGTTATTATTATATATGAATACATTATAATAATATGATATAATATGTTATATTATATCATATTATTAGTATAGATTATGTATTATAGGAAATGCGTCGCCAAAGAGCGGTCGCGAAGAAATCTACAACAACAGCGACCGCTCAACCGCCAACAGTCGTATCGTCCTTTGAAGGAGTCATCAGTCGAGTAGTGGTGAGTGTTGTAAACCATTTAAGGGGCTGTGAGTCGCTGATTGCTCTTTTTCGAAACGAAAAAAGAAATACTTCTGAACAAGCCACATCTCCTATTTTTATAAGTATATTACTTCAGGTTCCTACCTACATTTCTATTAAGCTGAAAACATAATAGCAGAATTTTTTTACGATAAAGATATTATTTCAAAATGATACGTTTTAGATTTTTTGATCAAAATATTTTATATACCTACTATTCAAATCAACTTGTGATTTATTGTTAAAGATAGGTAAAGATAGGATATGTAGATCTAGATTTCTATTAGAATAGATTTTTGATAAGTAATTATACATAATTTATATCATTAATTTATTCGAAAAGCTAAGGCGGACCACGCGCTGACGTGTGTTTGTCGTCATTGCAGCGGTCGGTAGGATTATTTATCGAAGTGATTAAAGATGGGTACATCTTTTATTCACATATACTATACATTATAAAATAGGAGATGTGGCTTGTTCACAAGTATTTCTTTTTTCGTTTCGAACAAAAACAATCGTCGACTGGGAGCGCCTTAAAGCTACCTAAAAGAAAAGCTGTACCTTTTGCAAATCTCAAAAAAACATGCATGAAACATCCTGTACATTGACAACAATTTTAAGGTTTTCATTGTACAAGCTTTGCTTACTTTGGGGCTATCGCGCTGTGTGAGACTTTTGTTTGAAATATTGATATTGAATATGAGCGGTGACGAGCTTGCAACCTGTCACGTATAATGCTATCTAACTCAAAAAGATTGACAACGATTTAAATATTTCTCATTATCTCCTTAATTTCCAGTCCATCCTAAGGTTGCCTGGCAGAAATCGCTTTTAACGATAAGGCCGCCCTCTATATTAGTGTAATTTTTTTCTCTTTGTAAGTTTTTGTATCCGTGTGGACGTGTTATCTATCTATATTATTCTATTAATATTAAAAATAAATTTTCTGTTCAAATAATATTTTTCAATAACAAGCTTTTGTAAAATCATTCAAACCATCGAGCACCAGCGCGCTATCACCTGTCACATCATATAACATTGTCATCGGAACTTGCCAACTACTTTTACTAAGAAGTTTCGTAGTATCTGTTGAACAGCTCCTGACTCCATCATCAGATCAGCTTGCTGTCACCATATTATTGCATTGTCAAAGTTACATAAGTATGCAAAATTTCAGCTCAATCGGTTGAAGATAACTGCTTCAAAATTGAGTTGCAAGATTCCACCTTAACAAACATACCCTCATATTCAAGAACGACACTATGAGAACACGCACCCACAGTGGACGAAATCTTTTTTCATAAAAATCACTATGTGTTGTGCGACACTGCATAGTGTGACTAGAGGTACATTGTCGTGTGCCTCTAGCCAAAGTTGACCTCCAAAGGCACACGGTAGCGTGCGCCATAGTGCCGCTCAACACTTAAAGTGATGTTTATGAAAAAAGATTTCGTCCACTGTGGGTGCGTGTTCTCATAGTGTCGTTCTTGAATACGAGGGATAGGTACATACATTGCAAGTTAAATAAAAACTTGTAATTTTTTTTTCTTTCTCTTTCTTTTCTTTTTTTTTTGTTAACCTAGTTAAGTTGTACCGATTGGGCGGTGTGGTCGCAAAGCGACAATGCCCTTTTTTTCTTATGTTTAATAAATTAAAAAAAAAACAACTGAAAACTTATTTCATATAATTTCTTTTCAGTTTTACACGCCAAAGAACGCTGTAAAACCATACAAAATGTCAACACACACGTGCTCAGTAATATGCCGTCGTTCTGATCTGTTGTCGCTAAAGGATTTAAGAACTTATAATCCACTTGCTAAGCCACTGCTTAGCGGATGGGAAAGGTATGTAATGGTATGCAATTCAAAACTAGCTGAAATTCCATAAAACACGATAGCTCTTATTCTTTTCACGTTAAAGTCTAAATTAGTCTAATTCGACTTTTCGATCGTTCAAAAAAATAGGGAGTTGTCTAACTTATGTGGTTTACTTGTTGTGCTTCCTTGAATTGTAGGCAAACGGTCTGCTATAAGGGCCACAAGAACGTAGAACGAATAGTTCCTTCATAAATCTCTAAAACATCGTCACTTGACTTTTAGATTAGTCGAAAAAATAGGGAGTTGTCTAACTTATATTAGCAAAAAATTTTTCCTGCAGGCAAACAGTCCGCTCAAGGACCACAAAAAACGTAGGACTAATAATTCCCTCATAAAACTCTAAAAGCATCGTCTTAACTTTTAATCTAAAAATAGGGAGTTGTCTAACTTAAGTGGTTTTCAAGGTCTAGTTTAAGTCTAACATAAGTGGTTTACCTTCCTTGCAGGCAAACGGTCCGCTACAGGGGCCACAAGGTGGTAGTGTACCGCGCGCCTTGCGGCCGGCGCTTGCGCAACCTGCAGGAGCTTCACACATACTTGCGGATCGTGCAAAGCGATCTGTCCGTGGACTTGTTCGACTTCGTGGTGGGCACTCACTGCCTATCGGAGTTTGTGCTGCACAAGTGTAATGTCAGTAAGAAGGTGAGGATTCGATCTAATAATCGTCAAAATAAGATAAAACAAAAACCGGCCAAGTGCGAGTCGGACTCGCGCACAAAGGGTTCTGCACTATTATCTATAAAAACCGGCAAAAAAAACACGTTTGTTGTATGGGAGCCCCCCTTAAATATTGATTTTATTCTGTTTTTAGTATTCGTTGTTATAGCGGCAACAGAAATAAACAATCTGTGAAAATTTCAACTGTCTAGCTATCACGACTCATGAGATACAGCCTTGTGACAGACAGACGGACAGCGAAGTCTTAGTAATAGGGTCCCGTTTTTACCCTTTGGGTACGTAACCCTAAAAAGTATTTAAGTATTCTATCAGTTCAGTTATCTGGTGCCCATAGTACAAGCTTTGCTTAGTTTGGGCTAGATGGCGCTGTGTGCAAAGTCCGCTAATATATATTACTAGCGACCCGCCCCGGCTTCGCACGGGTGCAAAGCTGATAACAAAATATATTACAGAATGTCTTTGTATACTCGTTAACAGCATTTAAAATTAAAAAAAAAAGTCGCGGTAAGAAGTAAAGTATAGAAATTGATTATTTTGGGTTATCCCTAAGAGATAAACATATACCATCGCAGACTTTTTTGTAGACCTTTTTAAGGTATACAATATTTAGTACATTATTTTGATCTATCTCGTAGAGTTCAGCCAGCGTTTGCAATGTAAGCGCAAAAAAATGTGTTTATTTACGACTTCATATTAGAAATCTTAATATTATCAGTGGTTCTCTAATATATTAAGCATGTAATTATACATATAAACCTTCCTCCTGAATCACTCTATCTATTAAAAAAAACCGCATCAAAATCCTTTGTGTAGTTTTAAAGATATAAGCATACATACAGACATACATACAGACGCGGGAAGCGGGAAGCTACTTTGCTTTATACTATGTAGTGATTATTTATTTAATTTGTTTCCAGGACCTATCGCACGGTAAAGAGAACGTTCCCGTGCCGTGCGTCAACTATTACGACGATTCGTTGCCTGAATTCTGCTCTTACAACACGGAACGCACTCCCACTGCTGGGGTCCCACTAAATCTGGACCCAGAGTTCCTTTGCGGCTGCGACTGCACCGACGATTGTATGGTGGGTTTCCTCTAGGTCATATTTTATACATCCACTTTTTTTTTACCAAAAACGTGTGTAGAAGACTTGTATGTCTATTAGTTTGACCGGGTTTTATTCGAAAACTACTGAACCGATTTTCATAAAAGCTGTATCATAGCTTAAGGTCCCAGGAATGTCCGGAGATATATTTTATATCTCTATCTTATCTAGAAATTTAATTATGAATGAAAACGTAAGACAGAACAAGATTACTAAAATTTTAATTTATTTTATTTTTATTATTATCGATGATCGCGGTCGCGAGCGATGCTCATGATGAAGAGCATCTAATTGTTTTGGAACGTCAGCAAAACAAGAAATAACGGCAATTATTATTGAAAATTACCAAAACCGGGGTAGGCATCACAACCGGCTCTTTGACCCTACTATAACTCTTATCATTATTTTTATTATCTGTTACATACCCATATATCGCATTAAATAATTTGATTTTGAGTTTTAAAAAAATATAAAATTATGATTAATTTAATGTAGTTTTTGTATCTATAATATAAAAATGAATCGCTGAATGTGTTGCTAAGCGCAATTCTTTTTTTGTTGTATTCGTTATTATCAGGAGAATGTTTTATGGAAAAAAAATGAATTTGACAGGACAACGTCTGTCGGGGCTGCTAGTTTATAATATAAATTTTCTTTTCAGGATAAAACAAAATGTGCCTGCTGGAAAATGACGCTAGAGGGCGCCCAAACCATCGGATTAGACGGACCTAACGTCGGATATGTATATCGCAGACTGCCCGAACCGCTACCTTCGGGAATATACGAGTGTAACTCTAGGTAACATTAAAACTAGTTAAAAAACCGGCCAAGTGCAAGTCGGACTCGCGCAACTAGGGTACTGTATAAATTTCCTGTAATCATAAAAAAGTAAATAATAAAAAAAGAACCGAAAATAGTTCTTTACTATAGGTCTATTAACTATTTTGGGTTCTTTTTAGGGTTCTGTAACCAAGGAGTAAAAATGAGACCCTATAACTAAGCCTCCGCTGTCCGTCTGCTTGTCCATCTGTCCGTCTGTCTGTCACAAGGCTGTACCTCATGAACCGTGATAGCTAGACAGTTGAAATTTCCACAGATTATGTATTTCTGTTGACGCTATAACAAAAAATACTAAAAACAGAATATAATAAATATTTTTTTTGCCGTTTTTTATAGATACCTAACCCTTACGGAACCTTAGTGGGAGGAAGGGCAGGAAGACGATGATTATAATTTTAGGCCCAGTAATTTTGGGGATATAGGGGATTAACCTTAAAACATATTTTTAAAACACTATCAAAATTTATGCCTCACAGCTCAGTTGGTAGTAACTATGCCTTCTGCGCTGTAGGATGTGGGTTCTATCCCCACCCAGAACAAAATGTGTGTGTATGTATGGTGTTAAAATATATTAATCCTAAAAGTGTAGTCTTCTTTTAGGTGCAAATGCAAGCATACATGTTTAAACAGAGTTGCACAACATCCATTGCAGTTAAAACTACAAGTGAGTATACAAAAGATAAATATATCAATCTGAAATATTTAATATGGTACACTATAATTACATACATATTGGTGTACCAGGAGATAACAAAAACATCACTCAAGATGGATTCCGGATATCGTATCGGAACAAATAATATAGGAGTTTTAACTAACAATAAAACTTACCTATTATTTTTCCAACGATATCCGGAATCCAGGTAATGCCTACCTGGTACATCGTGAGTAAATATAATGAGGTAAAATCCGAGCGCCGTGCGACTCGCCGACACTTAACAAATAAAGCGTTGCACACTAGCGCCGGAAGTCAAAGGGAGGCAGTTGTTAGGACGAAAAACGTGAAAAGGACAGGTGCTTGACTCACGCCATCAGTTACATAGTTTCCATAGCTTTGCTTAGTTTGGAGCTAGATGGCGTTGCGTGAAATATCCACCAATATTTATTAATTTAAGTATAATATGGTCATGGTGAAAACGCTGGAGAGAGAGAGGGAGAGTTTCTAAATTACTTACTAAAATCCTAAATTTATCCAAAAATATCCTAAGTTTTAGAACTATCACTATGAGGTTACGCTAATTTAGACTTTAATGTAAAAGGAATAAGAGCGGTCGTTTTTCTACGAAATGTTAGCTTTAGTTTACAACAGAATTGCCCCCATTGTCCTAACAATAACCAAGAAAGAACAGAATAAAAATTAAATGTATCTGTTTTCAGGTATTTAAAACGATAAACCGTGGTTGGGGCATCCGCGCGTTGAACGACGTGCCTAAGGGATCATTCCTTTGCGTTTATGCTGGCAACCTGCTCACAGACGCCACCGCTAATTTGGTAAGCATACACATACACACACACACACATAAAGTCACATACACACACCCACACACACACATAAAGTCACATACACACACCCACACACACACATAAAGTCACATACACACACACACACACACACACGCACATAAAGTCACATACACACACACACACACACACGCACATAAAGTCACATATACACACACACACACACAAAGTCACATATACACACACACACACACACACACAAAGTCACATATACACACACACACACACACATAAAGTCACATACACACGCATATACAGTATACACCCAACCAAACACAAGCAAAAACACATTATATACACAAACATACTAAACATACATAAAATATATACCCAACAACGACACACACACACACACATATACACACATATACACACAACGTGTTGTACCGTCATTATCCGACTGCGCCAGAAAGAGGGTAATGTTTTCGAGTGTATGTATGTGTATTCAAATTCAAATTCAAATTCAAAAATCATTTATTTGAATAAAATCACAAGGATCACTTTGAAACGTCTTAGGAACTAGGTGAAGCTACGCCGATTCCACGCGACCAAGCCTAGAAGAATCAGGCAACAAACACGGCTTGGGGTCTACCTTTTTTTTAATGATCCTTTTCTTAAAGCTATGTAGAGCTCCAGTGTGATGCCAATCGAACAAGGTGAAGGTCAAACAAGAATAATTATTAAAAGTACTACTCAAGTACGTCAACAATAAAAAATAATAATAATAACAATAACTAAAGAGCCTCCGCACAAATTCAAAAAGCAGCACACGCTACACTTGATTTAGAAATAAAACTTAAAGATAAAATAACTATTTGCTTAAAAATAATTAAAGTAGACAAATGTTACACAAAATGAAATAGTGCAGATTAAGTAAATTAATATTTAGCTGTCGAGTGGCAGAGCGACATCAGTCCACGAGGATTTATCATTTATATAATCATCTACAGTATAATACGCTTTGTTTATAAGATTATTCTTAATGTAGGCTTTAAATCTTCTAACGGGAAGTTTTGTATGTATGTCCATTTGTATGACACACCTCTACATCCCAAACGACTTGACGGATTACAACATATGATATGTCATTGTATTCATCTCAATTGTGGGAGTGACATAGGCTTTATATTTATTTTTATATGGCGCCCTCCTCCCCATAAAAGAGGGCATTTTTTTTTGCAATCGGTTTATATTTTTAATAGCTTTTATTTATATCTTCAACCGATTGAGCTGAAATATGCATACTTATTTAAGAAGTTAAATAAGTATGCAAATTTAAGCTCAAAATAATCCGATCACAATATAATAATATGGTGACAACGAGCTGATCTGATGATGGAGTCAGGACCTGTTCAACGGAACTCCTCAGTAAATAGTCTGATTGAGATAAAACTTTGCATACCCATTAATCTCTAATGACAATATAAAATTATGGTACTAGCGAGCTGGTCTGATGATGGAGCTCGAATGTAGCTATAAGAACTGCCTAACTACACTACATAACCACGTCGTGTTTGGGCTCGTTAGATTTGTTTTGACGAGTACTAGAGCTCTAGAATTTATAAATGCTGGATTATATAAATACTAGCTGACCCGTGCCCGCTTCGCTGTGCGTAAGACATTTCTAATACCATCGTTGACTTTTTTGTAGACGTTTTTAAGGTGTACAATACTGTAGTTAGCATTATTTTGATATATCTCGTGGGGTTCAGCCAGCATTTGCAATGTAAGCGCAAAAAAATGTGTTTATTTACGACATTACATTAGAAACCTCTAAAATTATCAGTGTTTCTCTACTACATTATGCATGTATTATAGATATAAATCTTCCTCTTGAATCACTCTATTTATTAAAAAAAACCGCATCAAAATCCGTTGTGTAGTTTTAAAGATATAAGCAAACATACATACATACATACATACATACGCGGGAAGCGGAAAGCGACTGCTTTATACTATGTAGTGATATCAAAAAAAAACTTATTTTAATAATTTATTTTATTTTGTTACAATTACAATCATACATTCAACAATCGTAATTTTGTTTTCTTAGGATGGTCTGAACGAAGGTGACGAATATTTGGCTGAATTGGACTACATCGAGGTGGTAGAAGCCATGAAGGAAGGATACGAAGAAGATGTACGCGATGCGGACAAGAAATTAGACAAGGTACAGTACAGTCATCATTTTTAGGGTTCCGTACCCAAAGGGTAAAAACGAGACCCTATAACTAAGACTTCCCTACCCTATAACTGTCTGTCACAGGGCTGTATCTCATGAACCGTGATAGCTAGACAGTTGAAATTTTCACAGATGATGTGTTTCTGTTGCCGCTATAACAACTAATACTAAAAACAGAATAAAATAAATATTTAAGTGGTGCTCCTATACAACAAACGTGATATTTTTGCCGTTTTTTTATAGATAATGGTACGGAACCAGATCAGATCCTTGAAGATGTCTAAAGGGTTAGTCAGAGACATGTCCAAAAATTATGTTTGACACAATTCCATAAAGTACTAAGATAATATTTTCGGAAACACGATATATTTTTATTTTTTCGCGCCTCGTCAGTTACTAACGAGCTTAGAGAATGTTGTAAAAGTGTCTAGCTGAAGAAATACTTTATATAAGACATCTTCAAATATCTGAGAAAATTTCTACCGCACTGGAGATCTGAGAGTATATCTACTGTACTTGGGGATTACAGTCGTGATCCTATTTAATTTCAATTTCATTTTATTTTTTAAGTTTTTTAACCTGTAATATGCACATACAGTCGTGGTCAACTAATTAGGGACATGCAAGATAGTGAAGAACAATAACCGGTTATGTACATACAAATATAAAACCCTATTGATTTCTCAGTAACTATTATTTGCATAATTTGGTCCGATTATTATGCTTTAAATGGCTGTAAATAAAAGAATAAATAAATAGAAAAAAGTATTTAATATCAAAGGTTGAACATGTATTCAATTTTAAGGTATAATTCTGTAGCTGGACATTTAATTAAGGACAGTAAACTATAATGAAAAAAAGAGTTAAACAAAACTAATAATCTGCAGTATTATAATATCTTTAACAGCTCCATTTTATTACATGTAAAATCAGTACCCAGTAGCAAAACCTTTGTTAGTAATTACCGCTTGACACCGATGTGGCATAGACATTATCAGTTTCTGGCATGTTTCGACAGGAATGTTTGCCCATGCCTCACAAAAAGCTTCATTAAGTTCATCTAAAGTTGTGGTACGATAAGTGGCTACTTTTTTCTTGATTTCGTGCCAAAGGTGCTCGATTGGGTTAAGGTCCGGGCTATTTGCTGGCCAATCTAGCACCGATACTGACTGACTGGTAAGAAACGACTTGACTGAACGGGCGGTATGTTACGGGTCGTTATCATGCTGAAACGTCCATATAATAGGGAGATGCTCCTCAGCATAGGGAAGCATCGTTTCCTCCAATATTGCCTTGTATGGATGTTGGTCTAAGTTACCCTGAACTTTCCTCACAGGTCCCACTCCACGTCCAGAAAATGAACCCCACATTTTAATGTTTCCACCGCCATGTTTCACCTGCTTTTTTGTGAATCTTGGATTCATTTCCGCTTTTACTGGACGCCGTACGTATTGCCTTCCATCTGAAGAAATCAAATTAACCTTGGTCTCGTCAGAGAATAATACATGTTGCCATTGGGCGTAGGTCCAATGTCCATATTTACGTGCAAACGCCAAACGAGCATTTCTATGTTCTTTCTTCAACAACGGTACTTTGCGAGCCACTCTTCCGAACAACCCTGCTTCTACCAGACGTCGTCGAACGGTCCTCGCTGAGACACCAGCTCTTTCGTTTGTCCCAAACACTTCGTGTTTAATTAAAATAGAGCCTAGAAACGGATCTTTCTTAGGTAACCTGGTTATCATTCTATCTTCTTGCGGAGTTGTTTTTCTCGATCTTTTTGTTCTGGGCACATTTAAATCTGTGTTATTGCGTCTGACATGTTGCACTGCATTGTATACCATAGTTTTTGAACAATTTAAATGTTCTGCTATCCTTCGGTATGGCCAACCATGCTCGACAACAAACTTCATGATAATTTTTCGTAGTGTTGGATCGCAACTTTTATTTTTACCCATTTTTCTTCAAAATATTTTTCAAAACTTAAAATAAATATCGGGATTGCCGCCAAAACTACCACGAAAAAATAAGAGAAGAAGTAAAAAAGTATTGAGATTCAAATTTTGAAAATAGAACGCAATATCTCAGTGTCCCTAATTAAATGGCCAGCCAGCATTATTTGAACAAATAGCACTACGATAATCTATCAGCTATACTGTAAAGAGGTTTAATGTTTAAGAAGTTGTTATTGTTTGTATAATCGGGCACATAAATGACTAATTATACTTACATGTAAGAGATATGGAATATGGTTTAGACTCGTTGGAAAATAAAAAATAAATTCACAATTCGATTTAACCAAAGAGTGTCCCTAATTAGTTGACCACGACTGTATATTACATAACTAGCTGTCCCGACAGACGTTGTCCTGTCAAATTTCAATGATCCCATAAAAAAAATCACTTTCAGTTTTTCCCGATCTTTACGCCATCCTCATCACTTATGTGGGTATGAAAAATAGATAGTAGCCGATTCTCAGACCTACTGAATATGCATATAAAATTTGATAAAAATCGGTAAAGCCGTTTCGGACGAGTAAGGTAACTAACATTGTGACACGAGAATTTTATATCTACTATATAAAAGAAAGACGGGGTTTGTTACAACACTTATAACTCGAGATCTGCTGGACCAATTTTCATGGTTTTTGATTCGTTGAATTTGTCTCCGCCCCGAATAGCAAAATACATTAATTATTTTCAATAAATGTTCATTGGTTTAGTACATGTCAAAAATTTGTTGTCCATCCTGTCAAATACTGTAAGTAATGATTGACATTTATGCATGCGTTCAGAAATGTATTTTGTGTAAACTATTTAAAAAGGGTGAATAAACTATTGTCTGTATTTTTTGATTTTTTAAAGGGAACGGGAGTTAATTCTAAAGCGATACGAAGTTCGCCGGGTTAGCTTGTATAAGATATATTACTGTATTATTGTTTTTTACAGAAGAAAAATTCATCCGAAAGCGAGTCGGAGCCGTCTTCGGAGTCCGAAGACGAGCGTGATAAGACGGAGAAAGATGGCGACTTCCAACCTGGATATATCCCCCATACCGATATTGAATTCAAGTACGTACATCATCAGAGACGTGTTGGCCGAGAGGTACCTCGACTTTCAATCTGAAGGTCGTGGGTTCGAATCCAGGCGTGCATCAAACTCGTGCTCAAAACGGTGAAGGAAAACATCGTAAGGAAACCAGTTAGTATTCTTATAAGCGGCGATAGGCTTGCAACCTGTCACGCAAAATGTGGGCATGTGCCAAATATAAAGTTTGCACGTGCCTCTGACTACCCCCACTAGTCACCTTCGAAGGATCTAAGCGTCTGGAGATCTGAGAGGATATCTACCGTACTTGGGGATTACAGTCGTGATCCTATATATATTTTTTTTTTTTACATCATCGGACAAACATTTGTGTGATGAACGTATTATGTTTGTTTGTTTGACTGGCCTCACAGCTTAGTAGTAACTCTGCCTTCTGCGCTGTAGGTTATGGTTTCGATCCCCACCCAGGGCAAATATTTGTGTGATGAACATAAATGTTTGTTTTGTGTATGGATGTTAATATGTATTGACAAAAAAAAGTATATAAGTATTCTATCAGTTATCTCGTTCCCAAAGTACAAGATTTGCTTAGTTTGGGGCTAGACAGCGTTGTGTGTAAAGTCCACCAATATTTATTTACTATTTATTTAGTTATCTAAAAATAATTTATTAAAATAAATCAAATTATTTTAAAAATCTATTTTTTTCATCAATTTTAAATTAGCTTTTTATGTGTTATATAGTTCCTATAGTGTGCAAGTATTGCTTAGTTTGAGGCTGGATGGCGCTGTGTGAAATCAACTTTCTGCCCTTGTTAAATGATCACCAGTTTTTTTTTAATGTTTTTTTTTATTTAGTCCTGAATTTCGTCATGAAATACTTACTGAAAAACTTGAAATACTCAAAGTCAAAGAAGTGTTCATTCATAGAAATCACTTGAATCGTTTTAGAATCGTCAGATTTAGTTAAAATTATTCATAGTTTGTTTTTTTTTTTTGAGTTGTTTTTCGGATTATAAGTTCCCCCTTTATTTATTCTGATTTTTTATCTAATTACTACAGCAAATTTCATCTTAATCCGTTTTGTCGTTTAGGCCTGATTGAGGAACAAACATACATAGAAACTCACAAACTTTCACATTTATAATATTATTAGGATTAGGATTAGTTGGATATGTTTTCTATCGATACGATTCTATACAGCAAAGAGCTATTTAAGTTTTTGTACATAATTTTTTATGCATTTTTTATCTATCTTTATTATAACTAGCGACCCGCCCCGGCTTCGCACGGGTAGCATGTTATTATACATATAAACCTTCCTCCTGAATCATTCTATCTATTAAAAAAAGCGCATCAAAATCCGTTGTGTAGTTTTAAAGATATAAGCAAACATACATACAGACATACAGACGCGGGAAGCGGAAAGCGACTTTGCTTTATACTATGTAGTGATTTATTTGTTATCTGTATAGGAAAAGTCTTCGAGAAAGACGCGAAAAAGCAAAGAAAATGGAACAAGTAGAGGTGAAAGAAGAAACCAAGATTAAGGACGACTGCATCACGATCAGTGATGATGAAGAAGGTAAGAAGGGAATAAAAACCGGTTATAACCGGTTAGTAAAAGTTTTTTGTTAAAACAAGCTTTTGTCCTCTTTCGAGCAATAGATCAGAGCAGCGCGGTACCAATTACTTGTCACATAATATTGCATTACTATATAAATTGATTTATGTTAGTACTAGCTTTTAACCGCGACATCGTCCGCGTAGATTCAGGAAACCGTTTTTTGACTATTTTATTGTAAAACATTAAAATTCTTAAAATTCAAAGAACAATTTTGGGAAAAAAGTAGCCAATGTCCCAATTGAGACTAAGCTATCTCTGTGTGATTTTTCATCATAATCGGCCCAGCGGTTTGGTCGTGATAACGTCACTGACAGACAGACTTGAGTTACTTTCGCATTTATAATATTAGTATAGATTAATCTATAATATAAAAATAAGTCGGGTTTTCCTTCCTGACGCTATAACTCCAGAACGCACGAACCGATTTCCACGGTTTTGCATTCGTTGGAAAGTTCTCGGGCTCCGTGAGGTTTATAGCAAAGAAAATTCAGGAAAAATTTCAAGAGAAAAGCAGGAAAACAGGAACGGGAACGGGAACTTAACACAGCATTTGTTAATACTAAAGCGATACGAAGTTCGCCGGGTCAGCTTGTTGTTTATAATAATTTATTGTTTTGTTTTCCAGTCCGAGAACCATCTCGGTTCACGGCCCAAGCGGGAATGGTGGATCGTGACCTTGTTTCAAAACAGAGGTATGTTTTTTAAATATAATAATTCTTTAAAATAACATCTTCTATACCTTTATTTCAAGTACTAAAGATACTTGTCATGACCTTTGTTTCTTGCGTTGTATTAAACCTAGTTAGTCGAGTGGTTAGTTTCAATCTGAAGGACGTGGGTTCGAATCCATCCATGGATTTTTCTATATCAAAAATGTATATGCGCATTACTAAGCTCAAAACGATGAAGGAATAAAACAGTGAGCTCGCTTGGCGGTTGTATACATGCTGTGAAAACCGGTTAGTATCGGTTGAATACATGCCACGAGAGCCGGTTACTACTAGTAAAACCCATTTCGAGGAAACCGGTTAACCGGTTATGTTTATATTGAAATTTAACTTGTTTTTTCAGCTCGCGCGTATCAGTTCGTACGCTGTATGGCAAAGACGAAGCCTGTTACATTATGGATGCTAAAGTTCAAGGCAACATTGGACGTTATCTCAATGTAAGTGACGTCATAGTCAACCGACGAAAAAAGGAGGGTTTTAATTCGACATGTACACATACGACGAATGCGACGATTATAATTTATATTGTGTACTGACTTAAATGAATTCTCTCCTCGCAGCTCAGTTGGTAGTAACTCTGCCTTCTGCGCTGTAGGTTGTGGGTTCGATCCCCACCCAGGACAAACATTTGTTTGATGAACGTAGATGTTTGTTAGTATTATTATTATGTATGTAGGTAGGTACCAATTTAAATGATACATATGTATTCTATCAGTTATCTAGTTCCCATAGTTACAAGCTTTGCTTAGTAAAATGCTTTGTAAAATGTCAGCCATTTTTTTATTATCGTTGTTTTTTTTCAGCATTCGTGCCAACCCAACGTGTTCGTGCAGAACGTGTTCGTGGACACGCACGACCCTCGCTTCCCTTGGGTTGCGTTCTTCGCGTTGTCACTCGTAAAAGCGGGCACGGAGTTAACCTGGAATTACAACTACGACATCGGTTCTGTGCCAGAGAAGATGCTTTATTGCTATTGCGGGGCACCGAACTGTAGGGGACGACTGCTGTAGACACATTTAACATGTTACCATAAGTCACTACTAAATGTTACTATGGGTCACAGCGGAAAATCATACTAGAACCCCAAAATGTTACTGCTGTAGACATTTTAACACCTAAATGTTACCATAGGTCACAAATAAATGTTACTACACAAAAAAATCTGGTGGCGACTGCTGTAGACATATTTCTCCTCACACCTAAATGTTAAAACTCCTCTAAGTGGCTTTTGTTTCGTTTTAGAATGTTACTACATCAATTAACGAGTACGGGAAGATAAAAAATAGTATGGATCACTTCATAAGTGATCTCACGATCGATCAATTAGTGTGATAACACCTTAAGTCAAAGCTAGGATGAAGCTTTGTTATATCAGATCTGTGTAGATAGTGCGTTTTAGTAGTGGTAAAATTTTGCAGAATTTAGGTAAATAATGTTACCATGAGTCACACTTCAATTCCTCTAGCTCAACATTATCTTAGATCACAACATAATGATTCCCTGTGACACAAAATGTTCCCTCATTAGTCATCTATGTTCCCTGAGGTCACTCGAAAATGTTACTTTGTGTCACCGTAACAGTAATAACAGTCGAATCTATTTATATTTGTAACATCTTTCAAATCTTTTAGAACCGTTTCTATCCATAATTAGCAGTTTTGTACTATGTTTAAACAGTATACTAAATCATTCATAATCAAAAAGTTTGTATCTTAATAATACTAAGACTTTTTAATATATACAATGGCTTGAATAGTTCTTTTTTTCCCTTGAAAATACAGAAAATTCTTAGCTAATTGTAGAAAATCATTATTATAAGTAGTTTTCAATGATAGACCTATTAAAAAACTATTTTAATCAAAGTTGTGTTTACTTCTTACTCGTACTCAATTATAATCCGATGACAAATAGGTTAGTTTAGTCAAATGTTAATAATATTAGTTTATAATGCAATCGTAGTTAAAGTATTACTTATTTTTAACTGACGTAAAAAAAGGTTCTCAATTCGATGTATATCTTTGGTTGATATATACCTGGTGATTAGATTTGGATGATTTTTTCATATTGTGTAGAGAATAGTCCCAAATTGGTCCCATTTATGTAGGACTAATAGTTAGAAAGAAATCCATGTATCCCAACTAGGGATAGTCAGTTGGGGAAGATAGAACAGATCAATTGCATTACCTATAAATACTATTATTATAAATACGAAAGTAACTCTCTCTGTGACGTTATCACGGCCAAACCGCTGGGCCGATTGTAACGAAATTTCATATAGAGATAGTTTAAAGTCTTGGGACGGACATTAGGCTACATTATACCACAAAATTTTCTTAAGATTTTCAGAAATTTTTATGTTTCAAGATACAGTCAAAAAACTATTTCTTGAATCTACGCGGACGAAGTTTTAAATAACTACTAGCTAACCCGGCGAACTTCGTATCGCTTTAGAATTAACAAATGTTGTTATAAGTTCCCGTTCTCGTTAAAAAATCTTATGTCCGTCTCCTGGTTCTAAGCTACCTCCCCACCAATTTTCAGCCAAATCGGATCAGCCGTTCTTGAGCTTTAGTGTAACTAACATGAATTTCTTTTATATAGATAAAGTCTTTCCTATTTTAGTTGTTTCATGGTAATTAACTGTTTGACTGTAATAATAATAAGATATCTTTAATTTATTCATTGATTGTAATAATTATATGTCGTGCTGCTCTGTTTTGAAATAAAGTCAAAATCAATTTAAAATGCGTTTTATTTTAACAAATGGTTTATTTCAGTGTTGTCAGGGTGGGAGGTTTATCGACTTTCAATCCGAAGGACGTGGGTTCGAATCCTTTCTATTCGAAAAATGTATACGCGCAAAACATCGTCAAGCCAATTAGTATCATTAGAAGCAGCGATAGGCTCATGACCTGTCACTATGGAATGCTAACTATTGCAAAATGTAATATTTGGCTCTGACTACCTCCTTTAGTAATAGGTTAAGGATCTCAGTACCTGGAGGATATCTACCTCACTTGGTGATTACAGTCAGAATCCTATTTTAATTCGGATTTTTGTTGTTTGTCCCGCCGCGGAAATCAAAACCGCATCTGCGTCTCCACAATGCCTTCCGTATAGGTATTTTAATTTAAAATGAAAAATAATTAATGATTTTCTACATTTATTTTCACAATGAATAAACATTTACAATATTTATCTTAAAACACCTAATAATACTGAAAATTGTCCAAATCTGCGTGAACGTTTAGTGCGCGTAGATTTCCACTGCCTACCCCTTTGGTATGTATTACGTTTGGAGTATGGCTAACGAAATTACAAACTCGAATAATTTGCATTTTTTTTTACATGGCAATGCTAATACGAAGTTTATTTCGAGTGTTTCTACCAATTTGGGGTTGCCATACTGTGTTTGCCAAACTGCCACTTATTGTATTAAAGTGTCAATTTTGACATTTGGATATGTTGTCGATATTATAGTGACTCAGGCTAACCCCCTGAAATTAAGGCCCTGTATGTCGACGATTGCTCCTTTTCGAAACGAAAAAAGAAATACTTCTGAACAAGCCACATCTCCTATTTTTATAAATATATTACTTCAGGTTCCTACCTAGATTTCTATTAAGCTGAAAACATAATAGCAGAAACTTTTCACGATAAAGATATCATTTCAAAATGATACGTTTTAGAATTTATGATCGAAATACTTTGATACCTACTATTAAGATCAACTTGTGATTTATTGTTAAAGATAGGTAATATGTAGATCTAGATTTCTACTAGAATACGTTTTTGATAAGTAGTTATACGTAATTTATATCATTAATTTATGTAATAAACCACTAACCACGCGCCGCCCATGGATCAGTACCACGTGCAGCGGTCGGTAGGATTATTTATCGAAGTGATTAAAGATGGGTACATCTTTATTTACATATACTATACATTATAAAAATAGAGATGTGGCTTGTTCAGAAATATTTCTTTTTTCGTTTCGAAAAAGAGCAATCGTCGACATACAGGGCCTTAACATTGACATCTTAATTTATGACATCTATTTTTCAAATTTGCCGTTTTTTCAGTCACTATCATTATCCATTCTCAATACAAGTTGTACTGTTAAAAGAAGAGCTTGGAAGACCTTGATTTTAAAGACATCGATTCATACTAATTAATATATGAGACGGTTATTTATCACAAAATTGATGGCAATTCTGTTGTTACCACAGACTAAAATTGTATAAAATATGACCATTCTTATTCTGTTTACATTAAAGTTGGATTGACAATACTAAAACTTAGAATAGTTAGTCAAGATGTAAATTGGTGTTGGCTATGATACTTGGCATTTGACACTTTATAAAAATATATACTATAACATTTAATAAAATAGAGAAATGACTAATATATTCTAAATTTTCTGTCACTTTGTTACGCTATTTTAGACTTTTTAAACTAAACAAGATCGATCCTATTTTACACAATTTTAGTCTGTTTGTCGAAACAGTATTACCACCATTGTGTACATACTGGGGCTATACCACAATGTCCTAAAGTAATATCAAAACTTTAATCTCGCGGTGCGCAACGAAACACGAACTCGTATAGCATTATCCCGTTCGCATTGTAAGTAATATTGTTTTGATATTACTTATGAGATTGTGGTACGGCCTTTGATCGCGAAAAAATATTTTTTTCTAATCATTCACACACATTTGGACATGAATTCTAAACTACACATTATTTCTGATGATGTTTTTTTTTATCAAAATTAAATATAAACCGCTTTCAATAACAACATCCTGAAATTCAGTGAAAATTTCCTGTACAATTTATATTCGATTTTAGGCCTTCTAAATAATAACCTTAACAAACATTTATTTTCAATTTTATTTTATAATTTTGTACTGAAAATTGGTGTAAATTAGTTTTACTGTAAAAACTTTCAAAAAGACATTTACACGCTGCACTGCAATCAAAACGACATATTAGCTAAGACATTTTTGAATCAACGAAATGTCAAAATCCATAAAGGGGGCCTTAATTACGTGTGGCGTTTAGGGGGGGAGGAGGTCGAGAGGAAACGCTATAAACTTATAATTCTAAGATAAAAATAAATGTTTTTTTTAATCCAATGCAATCAAGCACTTGTTAACGATATTACACTAAAAATAAGCATTGTGAAAAACTCACGTAAGATATTTATGAGATAATTGGTTTAGCCAAATCTCACGCCACCTCACCAAGGGGGTCGAAAAATTCTCACCATAGGGAGAAGGAGGGGGTCGAAAAATTGCCAAAATCACGTAATTAATGGACGTCCCCAAATCCAAAAGGGAAAAAAACGCCATACAAAATATGCCGTATTGTTTGCCGCGCATCGTAACCGCTTATAATAAACATTTTTTTTATCACAACACCTAGAATTGAATTTAGCTAGTTGTTAGCGCCACAGAAGGTATCGCTTTTAGCGATAAGCCTGCTTGAGTTTAAAACATATGGCATATCTAAAGTCTCTGTTCATAAAATCAAGAGATTTTCTAGAGCAGTGTTTTTCAACGTGGGGGTCCCCTTGGGGGGTCACGCATCCCCTTAAGGAGGCGACAGGTGCTTTATATAGCAAATGACAGTAAAGCAAACTTTGTGGTGTCCCCCTGGGGGGGTCGCGAAGCCCCTTTAAAGGGGCCGCAGTTGCTTTATATAGCATATTTTGGGATGCCACTTTGGCCCCTAATTACGCTAATATATTTTCACAAATGTTTCGAAATATACTCGCCGTCTTTGTAAAAATGACTGTTTTTGATACTTAATAAGGTATTTAGTAGATATTTATGACAATAAATAAAAATTAGTAACGAATTCGATATTTGTAGCATTATAAAATACTAGTTAGAATCGGCAAAGGGGCGCCTCCCTGAAATATTATCCCATTATGTGGGGCCCCCTTAAAAAGGTTAAAAAACACTGATCTACAATATCTCAACCAATTAGTCAATCTTAGAGACCCATAATATGAACAATTATGGTTCTCAAAGTGACCGAAAACGAATTCACATAAAAAATCCACCATGACTGACAGTTAATGTATCATTTTCCATTTGAGGCCCTATAGATATACTTAGGGTATAACTGCAACTGGTATAATGTTTGGACGTGCCCGACTATCCCTTCAGATATCTCCAAGGATCTAAGAGGATGTCTACCGTACTTCGTATTCTATTTAAGTTTTATTTAATGCTTAAAAACTAAATTAAATCTAAATGTAAAATAATCAAAACATATTAAATATATCAGATAAGCTGTATTAACTTAAATATATAAGTTTATTATATAATATAGAATTAATTCCAAAAAAACATATTTTATCACAGAGTCAAAAAATGCTGGCAAAAATATGCATTTATTAATAATTAAACAATAATTAATTAAAAAAAACTCATATAAGTAAACTCGAAAACTAAATTACCTATTAATTGGCGAAATATTCTCGTGTTCATTTAAAAACATTACCTTATACAGGGTGAATAAACACCACTCTCGAAAACAGAAACTGAATGTTCAGAGATATTATTCACAGTTTTGTTTTTAGGGTTCCGTACCCAAAGGGTAAAAACGGCACTCTATTACTAAGATTCCGCTCTCCGTCTGTCGTCTGTCACCAGTCTGTATCTCATGAACCGTGATAGCTAGACAGTTGAAATATTCACAGATGATGTATTTATGTTGCCTCTATAACAACAAATACTAGAAACAGAAAAAAAAAAATTAAGTAGGGATCCCATACTACAAACGTAATTTTATGGTCGTTTTTTTATAGATAATGGTGCGGTACCTTTCGTGCGAGAGTCCGACTCGCACTTGGCCGGTTTTTAAACTTAATAATTTGGCCCTTTTCCAAAATTCCGATGCCTGAATAAATGTAATATTTTTAATACTTTTCTTCAGTTAATTAGCGGTCATTATTGCTTATTCTATTGCATATAGCATTGCTAAGCAATGCTTGTACCATGTAAACTAGATAATTAATAGAATACTTACATACTTTTTAAAAGTTTGTACACAATATACACAGTTAGGTACCAACCTAACAAAGCAAAAAAAAAACTTTCTTACTAGTTAAAGAGTATGTAACTGGTAACGAAGTAATTTGCTTTTACAAAAGTGAAAAGTTATCATTTTAATTCAATAATTGGAATTTGGGAAAAATACGAAATTATGAAGTTAAAAATTGCATCATCTCGCTTTAAAACTACACAACGGATTTTGATGCGGTTTTTTTTAATAGATAGAGTGATTCAGGAGGAAGGTTTATATATATAATAACATGCTACCCGTGCGAAGCCGGGGCGGGTCGCTAGTCATAATATATTTCATTCTTATGTAAGCGTGTTTGTCACCTTAACAGCTGGACCGATTTGATTGAAATTTCGTTTGGACCCGGTAGGTGGCACTGTCTGTATGTCACCGAATTTGAATTGCTGTACTCTTTATATTGGCAGTACGAAGTTCGCCGGGTCAACTAGTTTATTTATATTTTTTTAAATGATACTCGATCAAGATGGTCTTGACATTCTGTTTCAGTTTTCGCGAGTAGTCCTTAAAAACCCTGTATATATTATTTACAAATGTAAAATTCGTTCACATAATAAACTAAGATAGTGAATATTCTTTGTAAACAATAAAAAAATTAGGCCACAATATTTAATTTAAACTAAACAGAGAGCTTGTAATGAGAAAATTCTGTCAAAACAAAAACACTTAAAGTACAGATTGCCCCATGTACAGTCAGCTGCATAAGTCGATGACATTATTGAACAGTTTTAAATAACGTTATTGCTATCTTTAAAGTATTTAGAACACTTTTAACATAAAACAATAATTAAAACTTTTTATTCATAAAACCCATTTTAAAACTTTGTCAAATCATCTACTTCTGATGTTGACTGTACCGGAACCGGAACCTATGACCCTCAAAGTGGCGCCTCACTCTAAATTATAAACACTTTATTTACAGAAAAACAAATACATCAAATAATAATATATTACAGAATATTTACAATATTATTAAGCTATCTAATAATTTTAATAGCTTAATAATTAAAATATAGGTACATAATCTGATCCAGATTACTACCAGTATAAATAGATAAATATTGGTGGACATTTCACACAACGTCATCTAGCCCTAAACTTAGCAAAACTTGTATGGGAACTAGATAAGTGATAGAATACTTAAAATAAATTGTATCACGACTGTAATCCCCAAGTACGGTAGACATCCTCTCAGATTTCCAGACGCTTAGATCCTTTGAGGATGTCTAGTGGGGGTAGTCAGAGGCATGCCCAAACATTATATTTGGCACATGCCCACATTTTGCAGTGGTTATATACTTTTTTGTAAATACATATTAAAACCCAGACACAATAACATTAATATATTCTGTAATATATTAGTATTCGATGTTATTTCTGTAAATAAAGGCTTTTTACATGAATTATATAAATTTATTATTAAAATACAAAAAAATATTCGATTAAGTAAGTACTTATGAGGTATCTTAATTCGCGTGGGAATTTAATTTGTACAACATCTATAACTATTAGAAAATTTTGTGTGCGCATTGACACGTGCTCAAAACGGTGAAGGAAAACATCGTTTTAAGCATATTTCTTATCGGTGCTCAAAATATGCTTAAACATTCTCAATCTAGCATCATTGTTTAAGCTTATTGGTGATTGTAATCGGTTTCATCTGTCAAATTCTCATTGTGTAATAAAATAATAAATAAATATTGGTGGACATTTCACTCATCGCCATCTAGCACCAAACTAAGCAAAGCTTATATAAATAAATAAATAAATATTGGCGGACTTTACACACAGAGCCGTCTACCATATAGGTACCAGATAACTGATATAATACTTATATACTGTTTTTAATACATAATTATGATACATTATACATTGTCCCGGGTGGGAATCGAACCTACAACCTACAGCTCAGAAGGCAGAGTTACTACCAACTGAGCTGTGAGGTCAGACAATAATAGTCAGTAATATAATTCCTATTGTCAAATTGTCAAAAGAAAATGTGATTTTGACTGTTGAATCCGATTACGATTATCAATAAGTTTATGCAATAAGGCTGAACATCCCTATTGCATCCCATGCAGGGCCGGATTTAGAAGTCTGGCTCTGGGGCAAAGAAAAAATAGAAGCCTTAAATTATTTTTCAAATAAATCAATTCTTTTCATTCACGAGTTTCAATTACTGTGATATTCCTAAAGAGGGTTGATATTAGCAGGCGGTTGTAAAACATAAGCCAAATCCTTTCGCAACAATGTTTGTTAGCATGTGCTAACCCCACATTAAGTAGGAAAAGGAGAAGAAAATTATTTCTTTAGATAACTTTGCGGGACAAATTAAATCATTATAAATTCGAATTAAAACTGTGTTTTTATATCAATATTTATATTATATCTATCTGCTTTTCTTTGAATATTTCTGTTGTTGCGGCCCCTCACTTGTGGAGCCCAAAAACTGTAGCCCTAGATGCTTAAGTCCGACCCTGGTCGATAAAGTCCGTCAGAATTAAATCCTTTACAATTAAACAATCAAATTTGTACTCTCTTTCTTGCTTAAATTTAAGATATTTATAGCAGAGTGTGACCTAAGTCTGTTATTACACGCTTTTTTGTGACTTAAATCAATAACCAACGTTGCCAGATTTTTATTCCGGGATTTTGAAATCTTATGAGTAAAAAAACCAAGATTATTTCGTTGAAAGCGGGACATAATAAAAAAACCGGCCAATTGCGAGTCAAATTCGCACACGAAGGATTCCGTACCATTATATCTATATATCTATAAAAAACAAGTTATTTTATAAATAAAAATAAAATAAATAGGATCACGACTGTAATCGCCAAGTACGGTAGACATCCTCTCAGATCTCCAGGCGCTTATATCCTTTGTAGATGTCTAGCACATGCCCACATTTTGCAGTAGTAAGCATTCCATACGTGACGGGTTGCAGGCCCATCGCCGATTTTAAAAATACTAACTGGTTTCCTAACGATGTTTTCCTTCACCGTTTTGAGCACGTTTTTTGTAGTTTCTTATACGTCTTAAACCCTGGAAAGCGGGACACAGCTTGTCCCGCGCGGGACATAAAATTGGGCAAAAAACGGGACGTCCCGTTAAAATCGGGACGTCTGGCAACGCTGATTATATAATTTACTACATTCTGTTAATGCACAGTCACTAATTCCCATATTCTTAGTTGTAACCTCGACTCAAACTTTTTCAAAGCCCCTTGAACCCTCGAAAAGTACCTCATGTTTGTTATTTTAAATTGATATTTTGGAGGTTCCTCAATTACGTCATCAATCCGAGTAAAATCTCATCAAAAAAACCGTCGCCTGTGTCGTTCAGAAGCTGTCGAGGAATGTCAAAGTACGTCTCGAGGTACCTCGAGTTGACAGTTCTGTTGACTGAGGAATTCTCGATTAGAGGCAACCTCGAGATAATTTGATGAACTAAAGCTACAACACGGTTTCGAGGTCGAGTCGAGGTGGAGATATTTCGAGGTTACAACTAAGAATATGGAGATTAATAGTACACATCGTACAATAACTTCACGCCGTGTTATAAACAATTTAAGTCACACATCTCGTAATGTACTAATTATGATAGATTTATATTAGACCGGGCCGGAGCCATTAGTTAGTAGACCCCAGACGGGACAAGGATCAGGCACTGTTTAATATAAACGGCTTCATACAAAATGTATGTAACGTTTCAAATCCGTGCCCGCTCCGGGCCACGTACACGGCCCGGCCCGGACCCGGCCCGGTCCAATATAAATCTACCCTTAATCTATCTCGTTTTGACAAAGCAAATATTACGACGACATAAAAATATTTATGCCTAATTATTACTATAGTTTGTATAAAATAACTATTTTCACTATTATGTCTGTTTGTTCAGCTGTCTTGTCCGTACAATGTTGGTTGTCTGTGTGTATCTGGAAGAAATAAATAATAGATATCGGTGAATATTTTTTACAGCTACAAACTTAGTTCAACATTTTTCTCATCAAAACTTATGTCAGATTTTTGCACACCATCTTTACCCAAATCATCCCTTCTGCGTTTTTTATTATTTGGGGGATGATTTTCAAGTACGAAAGTAGCCTATTTTTTATTCGGGTTATAATCTACATCTACAGCAAATTTCATCTTAATCCGTTTTGTCGTTTAAGCCTGATTGAGGCACAAACATACAAACATTCTCATTTACATTTTTTTTACTGCTTTGCCCACGTGGTACCTGGATAAAAAGTAGCCTAGATGTGTTATTCTAATGTATAAGCTATATTACTGTAAAGTTTTATTTTAATCCGTTCAGTAGTTATTGCGTGAAATAGTAACAAACAAACTCACACATACTCCCAAACTTTCGTATTTATAATATTAGTAGGATTGGGATAGTTTCGTAAGAAAATATCTTTACTAACATTATAAATGCGAAAGTAGCTCTGTCTGTCTGTCTGTGAAGTTATCACGGCCAAACCGATGGGCCGATTGTCATGAAATTTTATATAGAGATAGTTTAAAATCTTGGGATGAACATAGGCTACTTTTTTTTCCAAAAAATAATTAGATTTTCAGGAATTTCAATATTTTACGAAAATTCGTCTAACCAGAGGTCCTAGAGAATACTTACTAGTAAGTGTCCCGTATCGGGGGTCCGTCGCATCGGGGTGGTCGGGATCGGGGGGTGGGGCGCGGGGCAAAGTCTCATCCCCTCCCGGTAAACAAGTTTCCACCATCGCCTCTAAACAGTTCACGAACAGTTCAGCACTTTCTGCTGTGCACTGGTTCTGTGGATGATGATGTTTTGATTTTCTCAATATTTGCAAAAGGTACAGCTTTTCTCCCAGTCGACGATTGTTTTTGTTCGAAACGAAAAAATAAATACTTGTGAACAAGCCACATCTCCTATTTTATAATGTAAAGTATATGTGAATAAAGATGTACCCATCTTTAATCACTTCGATAAATAATCCTACCGACCGCTGCAATGACGACAAACACACGTCGGCGCGTGGTCCGCCTTAGCTTTTCGAATAAATTAATGATATAAATTATGTATAATTACTTATCAAAAATCTATTCTAATAGAAATCTAGCTCTACATATTACCTATCTTTAACAATAAATCACAAGTTGATTTTAATAGTAGGTATATAAAATATTTTGATCATAAAATCTAAAACGTATCATTTTGAAATAATATCTTTATCGTAAAAAAATTCTGCTATTATGTTTTCAGCTTAATAGAAATCTAGGTAGGAACCTGAAGTAATATACTTATAAAAATAGGAGATGTGGCTTGTTCAGAAGTATTTCTTTTTTTGTTTCGAAAAAGAGCAATCGTCGACTGGGAGCCCCTTAAGGTTTTATCAAGGGCCTGTTTCACCTTCATCTTCAAGTAAAGTCCTAAGTAAGCTACTCGGCGATTACCAAAAACGATCGTACCATTTGACATTTGATAGTTTTGACACTTTTTTCATACATTAATTTAGCGCTAACTGGAAAGTATTTAATCAACACTATACTTGAAGATAATGAAACAGGCCCTTAGACAAACAAAATATTTTATTTAGAGAAACACGTTTAGTTATACTTTTCTGAAATAAAATCGGCCAAGTGCGTGTCGGAATCGCGCACGAAGGGTTCCGTACCATTATCTATAAAAAACACGTTCGATGTATGGGTGCCCCACTTAACTATTTATTTTTATCTGTTTTTAGTATTTGTTGTTATAGCGGTAACAGAAATACATAATCTGTGAAAATTTCAACTGTCTAGATATCACGGTTCATGAGATACAGCCCTGTAACAGACAGACGGATAGCGAAGTCTTAGTAATAGGGTCCCATTTTTATCCTTTAGGTACAGAACACTAAAAATGAAATAGGATTACAACTGTAATCCCCAAGTACGGTAGACATCCTCTCAGACCCTTGAAGATGTCTAAAATGAGTTAGTCAGAGGCACGTCCAAACATTACATTTGGCACATGCCCACATTATGCAGTAGTACAAACTGATGTAAAAAAAATCTTGGAATTCGAATTTTACCAACTTCTAAATGTTGGATGATTATCAAATTTGGCAGAGTTATGTGTATGATGACATTACAATAATATGATATCAAAAATGATGCAGCCCAGATCAGCTGCTCACGAGGGAGCTCCTCAACTTCATTTGCTTTTTAGTGCAGTACAACAAAGGCGTGTTGTAAATTTTCAAATTACGTAACATGGGCGGGGCCCTATCGCTAAAAGGCGATATCTTACAGGCAATAAACAAAATAAATACCTTAGTGAAAGGTCCTGCGAATCGCCATAGCCCCCCAAAGCCGCAGCTCTGCATATAATGAAGCTGTTGTTGACTCGCATCTTCTGACGCTATCATATTCTGAGAAATAAAATATAAATATACAAGCTGACCCCGCGAACTTCGTTTCGCTTTAGAATTAACAAACATTTGTTAATAGGTTTGATAATACGGTAACGGGAACGGGAACGGGAACGGGAACGGGAACGGGAACTTAAGACAACATTGTCTTAAGTTCCCGTCTCCGTTCCCGTTCCCGTTCCCGTTATCGTATTATCAAACCTAATAAAGCTCAAATTGACTCTACGTTTTAGTTAGAAAACTTTTGTATGGGAAAAAGGGGGAAAAAAAGAAAAGGACTGTTTTTAGGGTTTTCCCGGTAATTATTCGAATTTTTCTCACCTTTTAAACCTTCCCTAGACCTCCACGAACATTTCAAGACCAAGATAAGATAAATCCGTTCAGCCGTTCTCGAGTTTTAGCGAGACTAACGAACAGCAATTGATTTTTATATATATAGATAGATACATACTTATTATATATAACACCCAGACACAGAACAAACATCTATGCTCATCGCTGAAATGTTTGTCCCGGGGATCGAACCCACAACCTTCAGCGCAGAAGGCAGAGCTACTACCAACTGTGCTGTGAGGCCAGACAAACAAACTGCTATAAATAATTATATTTACTTTATATTTATTACCTGTATAATGCTTTGAACAGCGCTCAGTATGACTTGGTCATGACAATGCATTAGCACATGGTTTATCTTCATATCCAAAAGACTATGACTGTAAAAATAAAACATTAAATTAGTAGAATGCAAACTATTTTACAACTAGCTGCTCCCCGTCTTCACACGGGTACCTGGATAAAAAGTAGGTTATTCTGATGTATAAGCTTTATTACTGTAAAGTTTAATTTTAATCCGTTTAGTAGTTTTTGCGTGAAAGAGTAACAAACACACACAATCACTCACAAATTTTCGCATTTATAATATTACTAGCAGACCCGCGACAGTCCTGGCGTTGTCCTGTTCAAATTTCAATAATCGCATAGAGTAACGATGAGTAACTTTCATCTTAATCCGTTTTGTCGTTTAGGCCTGATTAAGGCGCAAACATACATACAAACTCACAAACTTACGCATTTATAATATTAGTAGGATGGTTAAATTAATATTATAGACTAGAAAAATGACTACTTGGGTAACATTATTAAAGTTTTAGTAAGGATCCCTAATTTATTCTAGTAATAATTATAACCTATGTTACGCGAGAGATAATGTAGCATTCTAATGGTAAAATATTTTTTAAAACTGGTTCAATAGTATTTAGCTTATCCATTACAAACAAACACAAAAAAACATTTTTTTATTCATCCCGACTTTTCAACTGTGTTTAGTATTTTTAAAATCATAAAATATTTTTTTTTGTTGACGAAATAATAAAATAAATAAAGCACTCACATGACCGGAAACACTTTTGGAAACACCACAGATCCCTCGGCCAAGTATTGGTACAATATTCTTATTTCGTCCTCATCTGTAATAATAGAAATCATTACTATATTATTCTAAATATAGAATTACTAGCTTCTGCCAACGGCTTTGTTCGCGTGGTACCTGGATAAAAACTAGCCTATTTGATATACCAGGGCTATGTATATTCCAAGTTTCATCCAAATCCGTTCAGTCGTTTGGGAGTAATTGAGGCACAAACATACAATCATTGTCACAAACTTTCGGACTTATAATATTTGTATTTATGTATATGTGTGAAAGGTGACATTAAAATTTGACTGTGTGAAAGATGATAATATGATTAAGAAAGGAGTGAGTGATGAGATGACGGCAGATACAGGGAAATGGAAGAAGTACACATGTTGTGCCGACCCCACTTAAGTGGAATATGGGCAGGAAGATGATGATAATGATGGTGATGATGATTATTTTTCAAACCATCGTGATTAGTAAATAACTATAGATTTTTACACGGGCCTTTATCACGTATAGTCAGGAAAATAAATTGAAGGTAATTAATTAGTGATTACGTGATAAACACCCGTGCAAAAACTAGTGATGATGATGGTGATGATGATAATGAAATGATGATGATGATGATTGTGATTGTGCTAGTGATGGTGATGGTGATGGTGATGGTGATGGTGATGGTGATGGTGATGGTGATGGTGATGGTGATGGTGATGGTGATGATGATGATGATGGTGGATATATACCTGTGGTGTATTTGACCAGTGTGGCGAGTACAGTCAGCACCAGCGCTTGTGTCGTGAAGTCTGATAGTACAGACGGGTCCAACAAGCTGTTGCTCTCCGGGCTGGTGGTGGAATCTTTGTCTGTCGACTGTTGCTACGAAAAATACTCATAATTAAATAAATAATGGCGGACTTTACACACAGTGCCATCTAGTACCAAACATGCGAAGTTTGTACTATGGGAACTAGATAACTGATATAATACTTAAACTTCTTTTTAAATACATTCTAAATTCCATCTGAATCGGTTCGAACTTTAAATAAACATCAAAACTGCCACTTTTCATATTTGGATAACCAGCGCGGGTTTAAGGTGATGCTTGAAATTTTTGTTTTTTTGTATGAGTCTACCCGAATAAGACGAAAAAAGTGATAAAACCGCATTATCTTAAAAATCATCAAACTTAAAAAAATAAACTGTCTTTCATTTATGTAGCTAGTATGATTATCTAACGAATTATATGAAAATGAACTGTTTAGCTATTCATAGTTTTAAGTAAAAATTAAATAAGTGTTTTGGAAGAGCCAACTTTGGAAAATAAATCTATCGAGAAAAGTTTCACCAATCGTGTTTCTTTCTTCAATTTATCAAGATTATATCCTTAAGTTATCTTTGTCATAAAAAACAATGCTGTATGTTTTGCAGTTATTAAGAAAAAACGATTCTGCATTCATCAAAAAATGTATTACTCGTTTCAACCGCTTCTTTACCTTAGCCGTAGAGGAGTCCGGATAATCGCTATCCCCCGATTTGGTGGAGGCGGGTCGTTCCACGTCGTCAGTGCTGCCTGGAGAGCCACGTCCGTCGTCGTCGATACCCTGAACCAGTCAGAAGTCAAAATCAAAATAAATGCTTACATTTGGCACATGCCCACATTTTGCATTAGTTAGCATTTCATACGTTCTGAACTATCAACTCTAGCTGATCGCCCAGGCTTTGCACGGGTGATACCTGGATAAAAAGTAGCCTATGTGTTATTCTGATGTATAATCTATGTTACTGTAAAGTTTCATTTTAATCCGTTTAGTAGTTATTGCGTGAAATAGTAACATCCACACACACACACACCCACTCACTCACAAACTTTCGCATTTATAATATGTATTAGTAGGATTCTAGATCGAACTGGCTTCCGTCTGCGGCTTTTTTCGCGTGGTATCCTGATAAGAAGTCATAATCTATACACATACCAAATTTCATCGAAATCGGTTTAGACGTTACGATATGAGTAGGTACATCTTTCCACTAGATAACCAGTTATCAAACTTGATTTTCTAATGGAAACAAATGAATATAAGTTTTCTGTTGACTGAAATATATTTTTAATGACAAGCTTTTGTAAAATCATTTAAACCATCGAGCACCAGCGCGCTATCACCTTTCACATCATATGACATTTGTCATCGGAACTTGACAAGAATGCAAAGTTTTTACTCAATCAAAGTATTTACTAAGGAGTTCCATTGTGAGTGTCTGTTGAACAGCTTCTGACTCCATCATCAGATCAGCTCGCTGTCATATTATTGTCACCAAAGTTACATTAATATGCCAAATTTCAGCTCAATCGGTTGAAGATAACTGCTTCAAAATTGAGTTGCAAGATTACCTTAACAAACATAGTTACATACATACATTGCAGGTTAAATAAAAGCTTATAAAAACATCGCCGCTTTGAATACATACGTCTAGTCCGCTATCATCGCCACTCTGTTCGGACCTGGCCGAATCGCCCGTCGGACCGTGTTGCATTGAATGTGCTCTTCCCTCACTATCCTGTAGATTAAGCGACGTTAAGCAAGGAGGTATAACTAGGTCCAAGCTAAACTCAGGCATAAAACATCCCCGTCTCTTCTACAACTGTGACTTCGACCAGAAACTACAATCTGTATATAAAAACTAAAAGAAAACCGTCGAAAATATTGTGTTCGAAAAGTCAAGAGAACATGTTAGTTTTTAAAGTTTTATGAAGGAACTATTAGTCCTACATAAATACTATTTAAATGGGACCAACTTCGGACTATTCTCTACACAAGGGACACAAGGTCTTTTTAAGATACATGTCATAGAAACATTTTATTTTTACAATTGAAAGTATGACCTTATTTCAAACTGTTATAGTCGTCTGGTAGTCGGCATCGGCTGTCGAATTCCCTGTTCTGTCACATTTGAGTTTGACAGATGAAGCCAATTATTAGCGCAGACATACAACATTACTGAAATCTGCCGTCCAATCACTAAAAGGCCGTTAAGTAACATTTGATTTTGACACGGGTCTTTATCACGTAATTACCTTTAATTTACTATGCTATGTTACAATAACCATGGTCGCGGTCATCATGGTCTGCCCCGCGACCATGGTGTTTGTAACATAGCCGAAACGTCGGGAAAGTAAATTAAAGGTAATTACGTGATAAAGACCTGTGTCAAAATCAAATGTTACTTAACGGCCTTTTAGTGATCGGACGGCAGAAATGATGTTAGGGAATATTTGGCACAACGGGTCAGCATTGCCATCCAGGGTGGACAACCGCCAGTATCTTGGAAACGCTTCCTACTGGTAGTGATCTAGCTCAGCTGGTTCTTATGTATTTTGTAAATATTCTGTAATATCTAATACCAATTGATGTTATTTGTTTTTGATACAATTCTAAAACTATGTGAAACGGGGAATATTTTTAGTCGTGTTCAACTTGAGACTCTTAGGTATATTTATTATAACAATATTGGGATGTAGGGTTACAGACATAAGGAGAGTCTTGATACTTGAAGTGTTTAATCAGTTTAAAAAACCATAGACAAACAAGTCACTCTATCTAGTTTATAACTTTATTTTAAGAAGGCTCTGAACTAGTGGCGCCTCCAATTTATTTTTAAATATATCTTATCATTTGCATGTTTTTTTCAGTCATATTGTAGTACATAAGATGACATATTTCTCGGACAAAAAAATAGTTTTATGTCGCATAGTCTTAACATAATTGAGGGCGCCACTGGACTCTCAGAACCACTTTATTTTTTTTATTTGTACAAAATATGACGCTTATTTTGAACATCTGTCACTGTCAAACGGAATAACTAAATTTTTGTGAAACGGATTTTGATTATGAATCCGCAATTTAAAGCAATTATTAGCTAATCAAGTATCAAGACTTGTCACAACAATAATAGACCAAAAAGATAAAAAGGGTACGGGGTACACATATTTATAAGCTATTTTTAAATTGAACATTTTTAAAGGATTTTTTAACTAGTTAAGCCTTCTTATTAATGTTCACGAGTTTAAGTTTTTAAATTACAATGCAAAAGCTGTTATTCTATGATTTTGAGTTATTATTAAGTGAAGTGTGGTTTTTTTGTTCAGTGCTTATTAGTTAATTGTGTCAAAATAATTTAAAAATGAAAATAGACTGTGTAATATTTCAAAAATTTCGCGATATATTATTTTGTAAAATGAAATAGGATCAAGACTGTAATTCCCAAGTACGTTAGACATCCTCTCAGATCTCCAGGCGCTCAGATCCTTGATGATAAAGGGGGTAGTCAGAGTCATGTCCAAACATTATAATTGGCACATTTTTAATGTATATGCATTAAGTATATCAGTGTTCTGCTTCCTAGTCTTTGCTTAGTTCGGAACTAGATTGCGCTGTGTGAGATTTCCACCAAAAAACTTGTTTAAGGGATTGTGAATAAGTGTAAGTTTTCAAATGTGAATTGAAAAACTAAGTAGCAAGGGTAGACTTACAACTACCCCAAATGCATTAATACAAAATGATTTTGGTCAAAACCCTATTATATCTATCTATATATCTAGACAACCATAATGTAGCTTATCAAATTAAAACACCCTTTTAATCCAAGTTATATTAACATGTTTTAAATGTGAACTTTAAGTTAGAAAAACGGTTATTAACCACAGATTAGGTGCTTGCAAAAGTTATGGTTAATAACCGTTATTGAAACGTTATTCGCGTCACATTGTTTATTATACCAATAGCCGTTTTTAAAACCGGTTATTGCACGATAACGGTATTTACCCGTGGCGGACCAATTGTATCTTTCGATGTGGGCACAGAGAAACTTCGCTGTGTTTTAAAAAGCATTCTAGCTGACGTCTATTAGATTGAAAAGCAGTGCAAGGCGGCATGCGTTGTAACAATTCAGCATACAACGTTAGTATGTTTGTTTTTAAATTGTTACACAGACATTTTGCGTTATATTCATTATTATAGAACCATAAAACAATTTTTTTAAACGATCATTATATACGAATGTTCCGTTAAGAGTTGCGTGTTGCATCAATAACGAATAACAGTAGTGAGGCATTCGTTATTGCAGTTGAAAAACGGCAATAACGGGTTACAAGTTATTGATAACGAATATTAACGCATTGCGTGCGCAGGGATGTGGTGAGTGTAATTTCAATGCATACGAACGATACACGATTCATGTCCAATAAAGTTGCGTGGAAACAGACCAACAGAGTAAAACAGTAGAAATGGCGATATTTGATTACTGAAAGGAAATAAGAATTAGTTTTTTTGAGAATGCGATTGAAAGGCCATTTATTATTGTACTCAACAGAAACTTGCTGGCTTGTTTCATAAAAATCTATGATTCTCATATTATGACTTTCAATTAAGTTAACAAAATGTTTTATTGCATTCAAATATAGGATTACATAATGTAATGCACTGGTTCAAATCGTGGTTCCTGCTTTAGTTTTCACCGTGTTGTAGGAAGGTAGTAACCTCCCCAAAATATGACATAATTTTGCAACACTTGACAAATTTAGGTAAACATAAAAAAACAACAGTATAAATATAAGCTAAACCTTATATAAACTTAATGTAAGTACTGTGGTACTTAACTATTTAAAAAATCTCATCTCGTAAAATTTAGAGAATACCTATTATAGAATCTATGTAGGTATGGGTACTTAAACTGCATTGAAAGCCATAATATGATAATCATAAATTTTTACGAAATAAGCCCGCAGAAGTTTTTCACCGTTCCGTTTTTCACAGTTCTTTTAACGATTATAAATAAATATTATTTGGTATAGTCTTTGGAAAACATGCGTTAGTCTATGCATAAGTAAGGTAAGGGCGTTGTTATTATTAATAATAATTGTTGTAATGGTCTTTCATTCGCCAAATAATAGAAGAAGTAAGAAAAGTAATAGTATTTCAACTAAATTACTTCAGGGGCTTGTTTCACTTTGTTTATTTGTCAAAAGATATTATTAAAATCAAGTTTGTCTTTTTGTTACAGAACCTTCCACATCCAGTTCTATTTTGAAATGTTAATTATCAAAATCGAGTAATTCTGATGTCATTCTAAGCAAACTTTGTTTTAGACAAAACTGAGTAGAATACTAATATTCTCTCCCTACTTCTTATACCTTTTACACCTACTTTTGTTAATTATTGTATTCTCTGTAATGAAATGAACTGTTTGTTTGGAAATATATACGAGTATATTAAGAGTGGGTTTTTACTGACGCGGAGCCCTACGAAGCGGACCGTGCATTGACCAATCACAATCAGAGTCAACTTTGGGTCAACTATTTCGAGCTCTGTGATTGGTTGGCTCTGCAAAGCTCCGTATCAGTGAAAAATCACCCAAAGTCTCCATAAACTTAATGTGAAAGGTTCTTAAATAAATTTTAAAGTAAAAACTAGTGAAACAAGCCGTACATCTCTCACGATGAAGTTAACAATGATTCATAAATATATTATGAATGGTACGATCTCACACACAAAAGCGTCTTCTCGTACTATAAAATAATATGCTAAAAGCCAATTTGTTCATCTGATTGGGAAATATATAAAATTATTAATGACTAGCATCCACCCATAGCTTCGATCTTGTGGTACCTCGATAAAAAGGATCCTATATGTCTTTCCAGGACATAAATTATGTATATTCCAAGTTTCAGTGAAACTCGTTTGGGCATGATGGAGGCACAAACATTCAAACATACTCACAAAATTTCGGAACGATATTTTTTTTATATTATATCAAATTTAAATGTAACAAAAAACACTCTAAATAGCGAGTTATGTATCTAGAATTGGAAATATATCCATTCAGTCAGTATCATCCCGTTAACTTCAATCGATTTTAAAAGATCTAGTCAAAATTATAACAGATTTTTCCCAAAACAGATTATTATTCATGTATAAAACGAAAATTAAATATTTGTTTTTGCCATTCGTAATCTAAACATTGACAAACTCAACTTCGTTGCAATAACTGCCGCAACATCCGTTATTCAGATATCAATAACGGTTATCAAATAACGTTATTGGTTCGTTTTTTAATAATCATGAATAACTTAAAACGGATGGTGCGATAAGTTTGGTAAATTAAATTATATTTTATGGATATATATGTATATTAGTAAATAATTACTTATAAATCTGTTAGATATTACCTGATGTGATATGGTCATTAGATGTGGGCTGTGGCCGCCGCTGCTAGACTGTTGCATTGTGGGCGATTTACCTGTAAATATAATTGAATATAGAGCACTAACAACATTTTATTTTCAAATAAACTGTTTATATTGTAAAAATGATTAAAACGACGATTTTTAAACGACATAGAATAGAGTATTTATTCTATGTTCTATGTTATTCTATATCTCTTAGGTTAAGCAAAGGTTTTGTAACAGGCGATATTTATTTCTTATTTATATCACTCCATAGTATAAAGCAAAGTCGCTTTCCGCTTCCCGCGTCTGTATGTAATATGTATGTATGTTTGCTTATATCTTTAAAACTACACAACGGATTTTGATGCGGTTTTTTTTAATAGATAGAGTGATTCAGGAGGAAGGTTTATATGTATAATAACATGTTACCCGTGCGAAGCCGGGGCGGGTCGCTAGTATACATATAATAAAATGATAGGCCCCAAGCCGTGTTTGTTGCCTGATTCTTCTAGGCTTGGTCGCTAACAGGCGTAGCTTCACCTAGCTCCTAAATCGTTTCAAAGTGATCCTTATGATTTTATTGAAATAAATGATTTTTGAATTTGAATTTGTCGAAAGGAAAATATTTTAGTAACAGAGTGGACGCGCCTTACCACCATGAGCTGAACAAATTGCCGCTTGGTCCAGCATATCCCAGGACTTCTGCCTTCTGCTCTGACAGGAAGATTGAGATGATGAAGGATGGATCAGCATTGAAGACTGAAAACAATGCAATAGACTTGCTAAATGAGAAATGTGCAAATGTAAATGTACGTAGACGTCTCCGTACCCCCAGGGGGGTCTCTACCCAGCTGGGGGCTCTGACCTCGGTCCCCCTAGCCAAGGTGTGTATAGTATACATATTGACTGCGTGGTATAATGGTCTACTCAAATTAAATTACATAATATACCTAGTATATAAATGAACCGTTTTAATAAATTAAAATGATGACGGGTTCCTTTCCAAATTACACAAAGATTAGCTGGAAGAGAATGCTAACTAACTCTCTTAATGTGCAATAAAGTATTTTCTATCTATCTACGACACTTCTTACTTCACGCTGTATATACATGATACTAACAATTTAAAATGATGACGGGTTTATGTCAGTCGAGCTATAAAATAGTGGGTATACGATACTCGTGTCTAAAGAGGGGGGGCGATAGGGGGGAGGGGGTTCGGCAAAAATAACGAAATATGACAAAAAGGAGAAACACCCCCTTGTCATAGTGAGATATCACGAGTATTTATTTATAAAAATATTTTTAATGTATCATTTTTAAATAATAGATTACTTAATTCACACTTATCGTAATGTACTATAATAGAATTACCTGATGTAGTAACTCGGATGTGGGGCAGAAATGATCGCAGTTGTCCGGCAGCCATTTCGGTAGTGAGTGTTTGACGTGACAACGCGATCTCACTTCCTCGCTCACACACACCAGCGCTGTTGATAAAACAGTAATTTTACTTGAACATCTGTCAAAATCATTTGTCTACGGATGATCATCATTATCCCACTTAGGTGGGGTCATCACAACATGTGTACTTCTACTATTTCCCTCTATCAGCTGTCTTCTCATCACTCACTCCTTTCTTAACCATGTCATCTTTCACACAGTCCATCCATCTTTTCTTTCGCCTACCTCTACGTCTTCCATCCACATTCATTCAATTTGTCACACAACCATTTTTGCACGCAGCTGAAGTGAACATTAAAGAGTGAAGAAACATTTATTTGCACTCATTCGTGCAATCGCCATGAAACCATAGGAATACCATTACAAAGTTATGCAACCATCAAAGCTGTCATAGTATGGATGGGTGACCGCTATTAGCATTAACATGTGCATTGGAAATCGAAAAGCACGTTAAGATGTCCCGGCTTTGAAAAAACAGATATGTTACTTACCATAAAGATGTGTTACTTAACAATGAGATGTGTTACTTACCATTGGCATATGTTACGTCACCAAAGATATATGTTACTTACAATAGACGTGTTACTTACAGTGAGAAACTTTGCTGCTTACCCACAATTGAGATGTGTTAGTAACTATAGAGATGTGTTACTTAACAATGAAATATGTTACTTTACATTGAGATGTGTTACTTACTAAAGATACATGTTACTTACCATTGAGATGTTTCACTTGACAATATGATATGTTACTTAAGAGGCTGCCAGTCGCTGATTGCTCTTTTTCGAAACGAAAAAAGAAATACTTCTGAACAAGCCACATCTCCTATTTTTATAAGTATATTACTTCAGGTTCCTACCTAGATTTCTATTAAGCTGAAAACATAATAGCAGAAACTTTTCACGATAAAAATATTATTTCAAAATGATACGTTTTAGAATTTATGATCGAAATATTTTATATACCTACTATTTAATTCCAAATCTAGTCTACCAGTGTCTGTGGGTGGTATTAGTGAACCTACAGAAATAGCTAACCTTTTCAAAACTAATTTTAAAGTAGACTCACAGTTAAGTACCGCATGTTCGCGGTTAGTCAATGTAGAGGAGGTTGGCCCGGTGAAACCCTTTCATATTGTAGCCAAAGATGTGGCTCTTATAATAAAGAATATGAAAAAGGGAAAGTCGCCGGGGCATGACTGCCTCAGCATTGAACATCTGCGGTATGCAGGTGTACATTTGCCTAGGGTGTTAGCAACTTTTCTTAGTTGCTGCATTTCTCATGCATTCCTACCAAACGAGTTGATGAAGACTATAGTAGTACCTATACCTAAGAACAAAACCGGCGATGTTTCTGACCCCGGTAACTATAGGCCGATATCACTTGCTACTATTGTAGCCAAAATACTGGATAGTCTGCTTGATCAACAGTTACGTAAGCATGTATGCCTGAATGATGCTCAGTTTGGGTTCAGAGCCGGCCTATCTACTGAAAATGCTATATTGTGTCTCAAGCAGACTGTCTTGTATTATACTGGTAGAAATACGCCAATCTATGCGTGTTTCTTGGATTTATCGAAGGCTTTCGATCTTGTGGCCTATGATATCTTGTGGCAAAAACTGCGAAGCGATACTGAGCTACCACGGGACTTGGTTAATATTTTTAAATTCTGGTACAGTAATCAGGTCAACCATGTTCGCTGGGCCGGTAAGTTATCGGAGGCCTATAGATCTGAGTGTGGAGTGAGACAAGGAGGATTGTCATCTGGGAGGCTCTTTAACCTATATTTAAATCAGCTTATCGTGGAACTCAACAACACCAACGTCGGATGCCGAATAGATGGGCTCAGTGTAAATAACTTGAGCTACGCTGACGACATGGTGCTGTTGAGTCCCTCGATTAGGGCACTCAGAAAAATGGTTAGTGTCTGTGAGTCTTTTGCGGTGGCCCACGGGCTTAGATATAACGAAAAAAAGTGCGAGTTGATGCTGTTTAAATCAGGGAGCAAAACATATTCTCACATTCCACCTGTGACGATAAATGGCAATGCAATGATCATCACTTCACGTTTTAAATATCTGGGTCACTGGGTCACGGATAGTCTAAGTGATGATCTGGACATAGAGAGAGAACGTAGGGCGTTGTGTGTTCGCGTTAATATGTTGGCCCGGAGGTTTGCAGCCAGTAGCAAGCCTGTAAAGATTACGCTCTTCAGAGCGTTTTGCCAGTCTTTCTATACGTGCAGCCTCTGGACTAGATATACGCAGAAAGCTTACAACGCCTTACGGGTCCAATATAACAACGCGTTCAGGGTGCTGTTGGGGCTGCCTCGTTTCTGCAGTGCTTCGGGCATGTTTGCGGAGAGTAGAGTAGATTGCTTTCATGCCATAATGCGCAAAAGAAGTGCGTCTTTGAGAAGCCGGATCCGTGGCAGCCCGAACATCATCGTCAACGTATTGTCCGATAGGTTGGACTGTCCGCTAAATCATTATTGGATGCTACTGCATACCAATACGCAAAGCTGTAAAATGAAATATATCTTGTAATGTAATTTGTTTTCACTAACATTAGTTTATAAGTCACAATGTTACTAACTATAATATGGACTAAGTCTGAAATAAACAATTTATTATATTATTATTATATTACTATTAAAATCAAGTTGTGATTTATTGTTAAAGATGATGAGATTGTGATGTAGATCTAGATTTCTATTAGGATAGATTTTTGATAAGTAATTATACATAATTTATATCATTAATTTATTCGAAAAGCTAAGGCGGACCACGCGCGGACGTGTGTTTGTCATCATCGCAGCGGTCGGTAGGATTATTTATCGAAGTGATTAAAGATGGGTACATCTTTATTCACATATACTATACATTATAAAATAGGAGATGTGGCTTGTTCACAAGTATTTCTTTTTTCGTTTCGAACAAAAATAATCGTCGACTGGCAGCGTCTTAACAATGAGATAAGATACTTAAGAATGAGATAAGATACTTATGAGTGAGATATGTTACTAACCGGTGAGATAAGCCACAGTGGCCGACGCGCAATGAAACTTGTCCTGTCTCGGTGCAGCCAAAGCCAACATGGCCGCCAACACTCGACATGTCCGAGACACGGTGCCGGCTAAGGGGTGTCGGTACCCCTTAATGAGGTGTCCTACTAATGCGAAGTGAAAGTTTGAACGGAAACTGTAGAATAAAATTATAGTTTAATAATAAAAAACTAATAATTACATTTAGAAAACTAAAAAGAAAACCGACCAATCAAAAAATCCTAAAAAAAATAAAATAAATAGGATCACGCACGACTGTAATCTCCAAGTATGGTAGACATCCTCTCAGATCTCCAGGCACTTAGATCCTTAGGTAGCCAGAAGCACGTCCAAACATTATATTTGGCACATGCCCACATTTTGCAGTAGTTAGCATTCTATACGCGACAGATTGCAAGCCCATCGCCGCTTATAAGAATACTAACCGTTTTGAGCACGTGTTTTTGATGCGCATATAAATTTTTCGTACAGAAAAATCCATTGATACACGCCGGGATTCGAACCCACGACCTTAGATTAAAAGTCGTGGAACCTCCCAATCGGCCAACACGGCTTTTTAAAAAAAATCCTACTAATATTATAAATTTAAGTTTGTGACCACGCTTTTTAAAAATAATTTTCATTTTTTAATAGCATAAGTTACTTTAAAATGTATTTATTTACTTGTAACTGTAAATGTAATTATTACATTAAAATGTATTGTTAATTTTCTATTATAGCGTGTTTTTTGTTTTTAACTATTATCCATTAGCATAAATTCTTACCTCAATCCTACGGCGTGGTCCAATTGTTTGAAATGCCATTCCAACGGCTCCCTCGTCTCCATTAGAACTTGTTCTAACGTCTGTTAAAAAAACATATAAATAAATATTGCTAGACATTATAACACAGCGCTATCTAGCCCCAAACTAAGACTATAAACTCAAATTCAAATTCAAAAATCATTTATTTCAATAAAATCACAAGGATCACTTTGAAACGTCTTAGGAACTAGGTGAATCTACGCTGCTTCCACGCGACCAAGCCTATAAGAATCAGGCAACAAACACGGCTTGGGGTCTACCTTTTTTTTAATGATCCTTTCCTTAATGCTATGTAAAGCTCCAGTGTGATGCTAATCGAACAAGGTGAATGCTCAAACAAGAATAGTAACTACTTTAAAATACGAAAAATATTCCAAAAATTATTAAAAAAAAACTGGTCTAGTGCGTGTCGGACCACGCGCAATGTAGTGTTTCATAGTTTACACAGTTAACAACGTTATATATGTAATTTTCAATGATATTTGTAATTTTTTTTAGTTTCTTGTTTCGTAGTTTCTAACTTGTAAAGCCCACTTAGCCGTGATAGTTTTCCTTCTAAATTTACTATATGTACTACTACCGTGAATTTTTTTCACATCTCCAAAGCCAATAGTTTATAGGAAAAGGTAGAAGGGGGGACACTTGACTCTAACAAAAAATTGCAATTTAAAGCTTAATATTTCACAAACGGATCCCTTAATCGAAAAGTTGTCTTCACAAACCTGCAAATTTTTTTAAGGACCTATCTAATGACATAAATGAAAAAAAAACATCCTTACATATAAGGGAGGTACCCTTAAAAAAATGTTTTTCAAGATTTTATTCAGCGTTGACAACAATCGTCATAGCAACGTGCGTTACTCTATGCGATTATTTAAATTTGGACAGGACGTCGCGGGTCTGCTGGTGTTCTAAAAGTGAAATATACCATTTGAATTTGACATAGACAGGTAAGTACCTTCTGTTCGAAATGTCCGTGCGAATCCAGTGTGTGAAGGTTTTGCTCCATTAAAGCCAACCCCGCAGCATATAACGTCGGCTCATCCAATTGTAGCACAGATAATGCTACCCAGAACAACGACTTGTGGATTGGTGACGCCTGTAAATATATAAATAAGTATAATATATTTATATATCAAAAATAAATAAATAAGTTGTAAATATTTAAATATTTTTATGTCGAAATATATTTTTTTATATAAAAATAAATATTGTTGTATATTAAACACAGCGCCATTTAGACTGTACTGTATTACATAAATACTTTTTTCTACAATTACATACTTATCACTACATAGTATAAAGCAAAGTCGCTTTCCGCTTCCCGCGTCTGTATGTATGTATGTATGTTTGCTTATATCTTTAAAACAACACAACGGATTTTGATGCGGTTTTTTTTAATAGATAGAGTGATTCAGGAGGAAGGTTTATATGTATAATAACATGCTACTCGTGCGAAGCCGGGGCGGGTCGCTAGTTATACATATTACCATCCAGACAGAACAAACATTTATATTCATCACACAAATATTTGCCCTGGGTGGGGATCGAACCCACAACCTACGGCGCAGAAGGCAGAGCTACTAACAACTGAGTTGTGAGGCCAGTAATATATTTTCCAAAAGCTGTTAAATCCAAGGCTATATGCATATATTTGTGGAAGTGACCTGTACCACCATACACACCACACTACAGTACCACCTGGAAGTGTCTGGATATTTATAAAAAAAACTATATGGTAGCTAGTAGCTAGCTAGCTAGCTTCCATCCGCGGCTTTGCTCTTATTACATGGATAAAAAATAGCCTATTTGTTATTCTAGGGCATAGGTTATTGTATACTCCAAGTTTCATACAAATCAGTTTATACCATTCTTTATTTTTAATTTACTTTTATCACATGCCCTAATGAACTTCTTCCGTGTTCCACACGTGACAGGTTGCAAGCCCATCGCCGCTTATAAGAATCCTGACTGACTGAAGAAAACCGTCACAAAACACTTCCAAACATTACATTATCACATGATTAAATCAACTATTTCTGCATTCCACGCGTGACAGGCAGCAAGCCCGTCGCCGCAGCCCGTCATACCTAAACACAGCCAACAGAAAGTGAAGTACTTACCGGGTAAAGTAGGGGCTGTAGCCTTGTTAAGCACATTATTATAGCTTCAAGTAACGCAAGATCGTTGAAAGACTCCAATGCTTTTACTAATATTCGTAATAGCTGCTTCATATCGTCATCTGTGACGTTTTTACCTAAAAATTAAATATATATTGGTGGTGAATCTGTTGTGTCTACGCTAAAAGTTAAAATACTTAAAACAAGATGGCTCTTATTCCTTTTACGTTGAAGTCTAAATTAACCTGTGGATGACAGTTCTAAAACGTAGACTAATTTTAAGTAATTTAACAATTTGTATGTAAAGAGGTCACTAAAGTGAAATTTTGACTTTCTTATTTATAATTGCACATAAAAAAAAATGACAAAATGTCCTAAATTTAAGAATGTTCAGACGACCTAATTAGTAGTTAGAATAAATATTCACCAAACCAAGAAAAGTTTCACCAATCGTGTTTCTGTCTATAATTTATCTAGATTATTATATCCTTAAGTTATATTTGTCATAAAAAACAAAACTGTATGAATTGTAGTTATTGAGAAAACACTATATAACTCACTGATGCATCCAAATACAATTAACGCGCGAGGTTGTAAAGCAGGATTGAAGCAAAACGCGAAACTCCTCGCAGAACATGTCCTGAAAAGAAAATCTACTGTTATTTATATCCGACCAAAAACATATATCTATCTAATACCTTTAAGAGGCTGCCAGTCGCTGATTGCTCTTTTTCGAAACGAAAAAAGAAATACTTCTGAACAAGCCACATCTCCTATTTTTATATGTATATTACTTCAGGTTCCTACCTAGATTTCTATTAAGCTGAAAACATAATAGCAGAAACTTTTCACGATAAAGATATTATTTCAAAATGATACGTTTTAGAATTTATGATCGAAATATTTTATATACCTACTATTAAAATCAACTTGTGATTTATTGTTAAAGATAGGTAATATGTAGATCTAGATTTCTATTAGGAGAGATTTTTGATAAGTAATTATACATAATTTATATCATTAATTTATTCGAAAAGCTAAGGCGGACCACGCGCGGACGTGTGTTTGTCATCATTGCAGCGGTCGGTAGGATTATTTATCGAAGTGATTAAAGATGGGTACATCTTTATTCACATATACTATACATTATAAAATAGGAGATGTGGCTTGTTCACAAGTATTTCTTTTTTCGTTTCGAACAAAAATAATCGTCGACTGGCAGCGTCTGAAACGAGCAATGGGCTATTTGACAAGATATTGAAAACTATTCAAGATTATTCAGTAATGACTGTGGAACCCATAAAAATATTATTTTCAATTCTGTTAAGTATTAGCCCTAAAAATGTAAATTTAATATCGACAATTTAAATAACCCGCAAAAATGCTTCTTATGCAAATGGCGTCGCACTTGTTTCTGTGACGTTACATGCTTGTCAACAAATACACAAACGTCAAGTTTTTCAAGGCAGGCAATGACATATTGACAAGCATGTTACGTCATCGTCGATTCGACCAATCCTGACCGTTTTGTGTCACGCGACTGGCGTTTAAAAATAGATAATTTTAATTATGGGTTTTTAATAAATCTTTGTTTATTTTCAAGTTATTTTACTCCATAACGCTTTAAGAAAGCATAATTTACATAGATTACTATCAATAACACTTTATTTTTCATACTGTCGAAAAGCCAATTCTTGTATATATATAATCTGAATCTCGGTAACGGCTCCAACGATTTTCATGAAATTTAGTATGCAGGGGGTTTCTGGGCGGTAAAAGTAGGATATAATGACTCACCAAGTCTGCAACCAGTCGCAGTTAGGGACATCCCCCTGACAAGCCTCCATAATTTCCAACAGGGCATCGGTAATCGTCTCTAGACTTTGCAGGGGTAGTCTTTCTCGGTCCGTGTGGGCACTCACTGAGGGGGCCGAAGGGGGCACGAGGGGGGCCGAAGGGGGGGCACTGCTGGTAGAGTGCGTGGAGGACTCTGTCAGAGCGTGGGAGTGCTCGGAGTACCTGTGGACGGCACAGCTGATTCTCAACTTATATCATTTCCGGTCTCTAACACAATAAGTGAAAAAAACTATAAAGAAAACCATATGTATGTATGTATGTACGTATGTACAATGTATCTATGTATGTATGTATGTATCTATGTATGTATATATGTATGTATATATGTATGTATCTATGTATGTATCTATGTATGTATGTATGTGACTATGTTTGTTCGGATGGAGTCTTGCAACTCAATTTTGAAGCAGTTATCCCCAACCGATTGAGCTAAAATTTTGCATACACCTTTAGTTATGGTGACAATACAATAATATGAGAGCGAACTGATCTGATGATGGAGTCAGGAGTTCAACAGTCACTCACAGGAACTCCTGCGTAAATACTTCGATTGAGTAAATCTTTGCATTTTTGACAAGTTCCGATGACAATGTTATATGATGTGACAGGTGATAACGCGCTGGTGCTCTATGGTTTGAATGATTTTACAAAAGCTTGTCATTGAAAAATATTTTTCAACGGATAACTTATTTAAGTTTTATGAAGGAACTATGTAAAAAAAATCCAACATAAATATACTAGGGACTACTGGAACTAATCAAACGATGTTTTTCTTCACCGTTGTAAGCACGTGATAATGCGCACATAAATTTCTCGAACAGATAAATCCATTTTGCCGGAATTCGAAACCACGACCTTCGTATTGAATGTCGGGGTACCTCCCAATCGGCCAAAACGGCTCACAAAAGAACCAAAACAAATTCAAAAGGCATTTATTTCAATAAAATCACAAGGATCATTTTGAAACGTCTTAGGAGCTAGGTAAAGCTGCGCCTGTTCCTCGCGACCATTGTCTAGAAGAATCAGGCAACAAACACGGCTTGGGGTCTATCATTTTCTTCAATGATCCTTTCCTTAATGCTATGTAGAGCTCCAGTGTCGTAAGAACAAGGTGAAGGCTCAAACAAGAATAATAATTAAAAGTACTAACCAAGTACAGAACAAACGGGTATAAATATAGTAACTCACCAATCAGAACCGTGTCTGTTATAAGGGCTCCGGAACGCGGTGACAGCTGCTGACTTAACTTTCGATATCCCAAACATTTGGTAGAACTTGGGCAGTCCGAACTCGTCTAGGGACAGCCTTAGCACGCGCTGAGTTTCCTCTGTTGAAAAATAAGTCTTATTTATGTGTATTTAGGGTCTCATCTTCAAAAACCTAAATTAAATATGTCTCTAGAGTTATGGCGATTGCGATTTCATTGTATGGGAATAACTCTACTTTCGCATACATAAGCGAAAGTATTTTATTTCTTTCGTTCGTACGTGCATTCATTCATTCATTCGTTCGTTCAAGGGGCTCACCTAAGAAACTAGACATGGTAAAACCGGTAAAATTGCACAGTGAGTGAATGATGTTGAAGACGAGGCCGTGAATTTGTAATGTAGTCACAAATAAAAACATTTTTCTTTCTCTCATTCTTCCATTCATTCTTTATTTCGTTCGTTCAATCGAAGCTCACCTGAGAAACTGGGCGTGGTACAAGTGCACAGCGAGTGTATAATATTGATGACGAGGCCGTGGGTAGCCGCTCGCATGCTGACCGTACCGCTACATACCAGGAAAGTCACAGTGTGGAAGAGATAGGGCAGATGGCGCGCTACATCAAGGCAATTGTTGAATGACAACATTAGCTGTGGAAAGACAGATGTTACATTAATAAAATAATCCTACATAAATAAAAGTTTGTGAGTGTGTGTGAGTGTGTGTGTGTGTGTGTGTGTGTGTGTGTGTGTGTGTGTGTGTGTGTGTGTGTGTGTGTGTGTGTGTGTGTGTGTGTGTGTGTGTGTGTGTGTGTGTGTGCGTTTGTTACTCTTTCACGCAAAAACTACTGAACGGATTAAAACTTTACAGTAATATAGCTTATACATCAGAATAACACAGGCTACTTTTATCAAGGTACCACCCGTGCGAAGCCGGGGCGAGCAGCTAGTAAATAAATAAATATTTGTGGATATTTCACACAGCGCCATCTAGCCCCAAACTAAGCAAGGCTTGTACTACTACCAGGACATAAAACTGTGTATTGAACACAGTTTTGTGAGTAATAACTTACCAAATATCTTGCTAGTATTGCGATGTCGTCCCACATCATGTGCTGCTCCAGCATAGCGGTGGGCGAGTGGCACGTCTTATCCACCACCTAGAAATGAATAGGTTCACAATCACTTAATAAATATTAGATAAAAGAAAGTCGGGTTTGTTACAACACATATAAGTCAAGAATGGCTGAACCGATTTCGCTGAAAATCTGAAAATTAGTGGGGAGGTTGCTTAGAACCAGGAGACGGACATAGGATACTTTTTATAACGGGAACGGGAACGGGAACGGGAACTTAACACAACATTTGTTAAATCAAAAGCGGTACGAAGTTCGCCGGGTTAGCTTGTTATAGATAAAAGACTACACTATTAAGGAATTTGGAATTTTGTATGTGCTATGCCAATTACCACCTGATAAGAACAAAATAAGTAAAAATAAAAAGCTAGAGAGAATTAAAATAACTAAAAATTTATAAAAAAAAATAATTTCATTTTATTTAACTTATAAACCTTTTACATCTTGCAAGTAGATTTTTCCATTGTTCGATATATAAGCTTGCAATCAGTCACGTATTGAATTCATGTGCAAATTTAATGTTTGGACGTGCATCTGACTACCCTTGCACATATTCAAGGATCTGAGCGCCTGTTAATCTGTCCGTACTTGGGTATTACAGTTGTGATTCTATCTTTCTTTTTTATAATAATTGTCAAATTCTAATAACTATATAATTATTAAAGGTACATTATTCCGGATGAAAATAGGTTATTTTTGATGTGAAACATCTATAGCGGCGGGCGAGACCGGCTGTTGGCTTCGCGATGCGTGTCGCCACGGCTTGCGCCGCGAATTACGCCCGGGTTGGTTTAGTACGTGAACTAGATGAGTTGGTGCTGAAGAAGTACCGACTCTTATGTACTTTACCACCTCCACTAAAACTCTGTCTCTTTGACGCGGATGAGGGCATTTCTATCTGCGATACAGTTTTTAACTCATGCAGGGTATCATCGTTTCTATTTTTGTACTGTACTGTTGTTTAATGTTCCAAATAACAATTATTATTATTATTATTATTACTTTTGCCATATTTATTTGCTTCCGTAAACTATCCTTTCATGCATATTACAAGTACAAAATAATTTCGATGTTTCACATCTGCAAGGAGTCCCGCGCCGGCTAACATTTTTTTTTATACGAATCCTCTTATCACGCGAAGCGCACAAAAACTAGTAATATCTAAAAGCAACTGGGTTATAGTATCTCGAGCGGTTAGTTTGAAGGCGTTTAAAAATCCATCACCAAAAAAAAACAAAAACAAATGAAAAAAAAATAACCAAAAATTAAATGAAAACTCACAGTGGCCGGGGTAACGGGGCCCAGGGCGTTATTGGGCAGTTTTGATAGGGCCTGTATAAACAAAGCATACTCTAACCTTGTCTAAAGTTATCATTCTCTAAGGCTACACTAAACTTAGACAAACAAGATAAAACAAATTATTATAACATGAAAGAAACAGATAGCTAAAAAATAATTAACTGAAAAAAAATTATGCCCGCCTTTTTTGGGGAGGGGGGCGCTATTTTATAAATGTATATAGCTAATGTCACTCCCACAATCAAGTCGAATAAAATGACACCTTATATGTTGTAATCCGTCAAGTCGTTTGAGCTGTAGAGCGTGCCAAACAAATGGACATACATACATACATACGCAAAACATTACCCTCCTGGCGCAATCGGGTTAATAATATCTAGACACATTATTTTTTTATTCCAACATGTTTATTTTGAGTCATGTTATCTGCGTGTGTTTTTGTCAAATAAAATCATTTCATTTCAATATTCGTCAACAATATATTTTATAGATGACCCCTAATACTAGGACGAAACTTAGTACTTACTCGACACATTCGTCCAATCACCTTCTTTGAAACCAATTGTACATTAGCGGACGCTAAAGCCACTGCTGTGTCCGCCATTATCTCTATCATTGGTGAGCCCAACCCTAGACACAAGGAAAATCTCATGTATATAAATGGTCAATATCAATGCCGCCGATATTAGCATATTAGGACATTATAATATTATAATATTATAATATTAGAATATTAGGACATTATAATATTAGGATATTAGGATTTTAGGTTATTAGGATATTAGGATATTATCATATTAGGATATAAGAACATTAGGATATTAGTATAATATCATTAAAAAAATCATTTCATTTCAATATTCGTCGACCCCCCTATTTAATAGATGACCCCTAATACTAGGACGAAACTTAGTAGGTAAACTTATATTAGGATATTAGGGTATTAGGTTGTTTGAATATTTGGATATTTTTATATAAGGATGTTAGGATGTTAGGATGTTAGGATGTTAGGATATTAGGATGTTCGGATATTAGATATATGTATGTAATATCCTCACCAGAATTAACACTCCTCTGTATAAAGCTGTCAAGCACCATATCAATGAGCTCCGGCACTTGGCCGATGGAGCCCCATATCTTGGCTTGCACCGAAGGATACATTTCAGTCTCTTCTATTGTTAGTGTGATGAGTTTCTCAAGTATACCAGCCACTTGTTTTTGGCGACGGGAATCGTCTGACGGCTTGCAGAACCTGCGAAATAATAGAATAGAAACCGTTTATTCAACCACCATAAGAATATAAAAGAAATAAAATAAAAAAGCGGCCAAGTGCGAGTCGGACTCGCGCACGAAGGGTTCCGTACCATTATCTATAAAAACGGCAAAAAAATCATGTTTGTTGTATGGGAGCCCCCCTTAAATATTAATTTTATTCTGTTTTTAGTATTTGTTGTTATAGCGGCAACAGAAATTCATAATCTGTGAAAATTTCAACTGTCTAGCTATCACGGTTCATGAGATACAGCCCTGTGACAGACAGACGGACAGACAGACAGACGTACAGCGAAGTCTTAGTAATAGGGTTCCGATTTTACCCTTTGGGTACGGAACCCTAAAAAGGAATTAAAACCTAATAAAAAATACTATCTACGGGTGGTCACCGAGGGGGGGGGGGTAAACTAATTTAAAAAATGGATCACGTAGTATGGGTACGTTCTTTTAAATAATTAACTAAATAATTCAGCAACAAATTTTGGTTATGTGTAGTGGTGCTAGGGGTTTCAGCTCTTGAAAGCTTTTGAAGTGTTGATATTTCAGTTTGAAAATTAACGCAAATTAATTATAATGAAAATGTCTCTTATCCTCTCAGATCTCCAGGTCCTCAGATATTTGAATATGTCTAAAGGGGTCAGTCAGTGGCACGGTCAAAAATATCACACATGCCCACATTTTGCAGTAGCATTCCATAGGTACATGTATAGATTTAGACATACTCTCAAATATCCAGGCGCTCAGATCTTAAAGGGGACAGAGGCACATCCAAACATCACATTTAGCACATGCCCACATTTTGCAGTAGTTAGCATTCCATAAGTAAAGATTTATCTCACCTCACTAGATTAGCCAACCATGGCGTCATATATTCAAGACACAAATGTTTCAGCTCTATTGTAGATCCTCTGAAACCCTGAAATTTAAAGTATTATGAATTTGTTGGGTTATTCCAGAAATTAACTTTGACTGTCCCCATCAATTATTGTAGAAAAATCTCCACTTATTAAGTGTCATAAATAAGTTTATTCCAGAAAATCTCATTTACTGTCCCCAGCAATGGGAATTTGTGGAAAGAACTCCACTTATCCCCGTTAACTACCTACTGAGTGATGGTATATTGGGGATTTACTTTTATCTATTAATCCCCATTCCCCATTATACAATACACTTCAAAAATTATGATCTTTTTCAAAATAAAAATGATGGTTCACATCAAATATCTTTATTTAATTATCTTATACCCGTGCGGTACAGGGTGTATTAAGATGACTCCCGAAAACTGAAACTGGATGTTCAAACCATGCATCTTGATTGATCATCATCGAAAAAAAACGAAAACAAAAGTTTCCAAAACATTTAAAAAATACAACTGCATAATTTGGTCGTATACCGAAATCGCGGTGTCTGAAAGTAGATAACATTTTCAGTTTGGAATTATTAAGGTATCGGGATTTCAGAAAACGACCAAATTATCAAGTTGTTGTTTTCGTTATTTTTGGTGATAATCATCAAAAAATATTTTGTGAAAACTTGAATTTTCATATTTTTTCTGTTTTTGGAAGCAACCTTAATACAGGTATATAAACAAGACACACCTGTATACATTCCTCTAAGAATTCCAATGTTAGATGCGGTTCGTTATGCGCTAACTTCTCACTGACAGACTTAATGAATATCGTGTTATTGGAAGGAATACATAGACCTGAAAAAACAAAAACAATTTATAAGAACCTGGATAAAAAGTATCCTATATGTTATTCTAGGATATAAGCTATGTATATCCCAAGTTTCATCCAAATCTGTTTGGACGTTTTGGCGTGATTGAGCCACAAATATCCAAAAATACAAATATCTTCATAAACCTACGTATTTATTTATTTATTTATTTATTTATTTATTTTAGGGAAGACCAACAGCTTAAATTAGAAATAAACTAAGTTAACTTAAAGTAGGTAACGGATAAGCCAATTACTGGTCCTCACGGATAAAAAACAATGTAGGTAATAAACGCGAAAGCAAACATTTTTTTTCTTTTTTGGTGGTGAGAAATAATTAACATGTAACATTATTAAACGAACAAAAACTAACATAATAAAATCATTGACATAATGTAGAATGACCAAGAAAGAGCCTAAGAGGTAACAGGTACGGCTAATCGGCAAGCTAAATACCTACACTAATAGTTGCTTGAAAAATACCTACCAGCCAGTACAAAGAACTAAGAAAGGTAAATACTTAAATAAAATAAAAATATGCTAACTATAGCTACTTACCACCTACCCACTAGAATCAAAGAAATCGTTACTCAGCAGCCGCCTTGCCGAGTTCACACTCGTACAGAATAAGTCTATTGTCTTCTTATCGCTACAGATGTTATTGAATTTATTGCTCGTTCTATAAATGAATGAATTTTGTCGATAATTTGTATTAACAAACGGGATAAAAAGGGGTGGGTTATATCGTTTACGCCTATGGGGGACTTTAATTTTGACTTTATTGAGTAGATCAGAACAATCAATTTGATTAGAAGTAATTTTTAATAGAAATATTATATCAGAGATGTCTCGTCTCATACAGAGAGGTAAAAGATGAAAACGTTTACATAGGGGAAGATAATTAGAGGAGATATATGGTATACGTAGTTTAAAACATAGAAACTTCATAAATTTTTCCTGAATTCTTTCAACACGATTCACGTATGTACTATACATCGGGTTCCATACTTGAGACCCGTACTCAAGCAAGCTACGAACAAAAGTGCAATAGAGAATTTTTAATGTTTTAGCCTTTTTAAATCCAGATGAACTTCTCATTAAGAAACCTAATGCTTTGTATGCTTTTGTTACTATGTGAGTAATGTGTTCATCAAAAAGTAATTTAGAGTCATGAATAACACCTAAGTCACGAATAACATGAGATCGCTGAAGGGTTTGATTTTTAAGCAAGTAAGTAGAGGGTATAATGTTAATTTTACGAGTGAAAGTAGTGATGGAACATTTCAACGGGTTCAAGTCAAGTTTGTTCCGAAGACAGTAGTCATCGAGTCGTGCTAGATCATTTTGCAGAGCTTCAACGTCAGATATATTAACTATTTTTGTAAAGATCTTCATGTCATCAGCGAAACATAGCAAATTTGAGTTATGAAAACAGTCAGAGATATCGTTAACGAAAATCGCAAAAAGAAGGGGGCCCAGCAGGGAGCCTTGGGGGACCCCACTTGGAATGGTAACCCAGCTAGATATATAATTGTTTATAACTACAGCTTGTGATCTCATGTCAACGTAAGAGGAAAACCATCTGAGTAAGTCTCCATGGATTCCTATGTTCTGGAGTTTAGAAATTAAAAAAGTGTGGTCTATCCTATCAAAAGCTTTGCTATAGTCAGTATAGACCACGTCTATCTGTATTTATAATATTACAGTAGGATTCTACAGTAAAAAAAATAGAGTTATCTATTTTTAAATATGGTGTCCATTATTTCTCGCGCTCACACATCATAAAATAAGTCTCCGTCACATTGTAACGGGATCTTAAAAAGCCTATAATTTTAGAAATACATAACTCAGATTTTTTTCTGATAACAAATATGAAAATGAAAATAAATTTTTACAACGAAATAAAAGATAGGTATAACTAGGTACATACTAACTTAACTAAATTTACAAAATTTCGTAGAAATCATTGAGCACAAGGGATTTCTTTCAGTCCCTCACTAGGCTAGGCCTATCATCGTTCGACGTCGACTTCTGGGACACCCTGTATTACAAGGATATCTGAGAGGATAAATAAATAAATAATGGTAGACATTTCATAGCCATTTAGCCCCAAACTAAGCAAAGCTTGTACTATGGGAACTAGATATTCTAGATAACTGATAGAATACTTATATACTTTTTTTTGTAAATACACACTTAAATACTTTTGATACATCGTAACACCCAGACACAGTACAAACATCGATGCTCATAACAAAAATGTTTGTACCGAGTGGGAATCGAACCCACAACCTACAGCTCAGAAGGCAGAGTTTACCAACTGAGCTGTGAGGCCCTTCAAACATATTACAAACATGAACCTATTTCTTCATCATTAAATCTCACCTGATGTTTCCAAAAGTTGTCCCTCGATCTTCAAATGGAAGGTGGCAGTCAACGCGCACAGCTGATTGTAAGCAGCGGTTCTCAAGTTGGGATCGCACGAACCCAGGTTCAACAGGGCCATATTGAGAAGCGTGCCGGGCACGTCTTTCGGGCGTATCTTTTGATGGACTGTGACAGAGTCCTAAAGATAAAACGTGGTTTAATAACGTACAAACTATATGTAAATCAAAATGTATTTTATGGGTAAGATATGTATTTTTGTTTGTAATGGATAAACTAATAACTACTGAACCAATTTTAAAAATTATTTCACCTATCAAAAGCTGCATTATCAGAGAGTAAAATAGGCTGAAATTAATTTTCAAAAAAATAGAGATCCTCGCGAAAATTTCAATAATGTAACCTGAGGTACCAAACATTTGCCTATAATTAATAAATTAATGAAAATGCTGTATTGTACACCAATAAAAAAAACCGGCCAAGTGCGAGTCGGACTTGCGCACGAAGGGTTCCGTACCATTATCTATAAAAAACGCCAAAAAACACGTTTGTTGTATGTAAGCCCCACTTAAATATTTATTTTATTCTGTTTTTAGTATTTGTTGTTATAGGGGCAACAGAAATACATAATCTGTGAAAATTTCAACTGTCTAGCTATCACGGTTCATGAGATACAGCCCTGTGACAGACAGACGGACGGACGGACAGACAGACAGACGGACAGCGAAGTCTTAGTAATAGGGTTCCGTTTTTACCCTTTGGGTACGAAACCCTAAAAAGCATTATTTTTTAGCAGTCTGGTTTTATGTTTTTGACCTAGGGATGGAGTGAATGTAAATATAAATGAATATAATTATCTATAGAAAAAAGATCATAACTTACCGGTTGACTGAGTTCCCATCTATTCCGAATATGTATAATAGATTGTACAATATTATCGCAGTCATTATGTATAAAGCTGAGCGGAGTCGGGTCGTTTATTATTGAAAGTGAGAATTGATTGTCATCCACAAGACACACCTGGAAAGATTAAATAAATAAACACTGAACAATAATTATATTTAAAAAAAATATATATTTAAATTATCACGACTGTAATCCCCAAGTACGGTAGACATCCTCTCAAATCTCCAGACGCTTAGATCCTTTGAAGATGTCTAGTGGGGGTAGTCAAAGGCACGTCCAAACATGATATCTGGCACATGCCCACATTATGAAGTAGTTAGCATTCCATACGTGACAGGTTGCAAGCCCATCGCCGCTTATAAGAATACTAACTGGTTTCCTCACGATGTTTTCCTTCACCCCGTTTTGAGCACGTGTTTTTGATGCGCATATACATTTTTAACAGAAAAATCCATTGATGCACGCCGGGATTCGATCCAACAACCTTCAGATTGAAAGTCGAGGTACCTCCCACTCGGCCAACACGGCTTTTATCATATTTATATACATTTTAATTATATTTATCTTTACCTTTATCTACATGGTTGGGTTGGGTTGCCGTTAGGTCTAGTCTGTCCGTTACGTCCTGTTTCCCTGATAGTCAAATCCCCGTAGGTCTAATTACAGTTTAGTCCAAATTCCGGATAGTCAAATCCACATTGGTCTAATTACCGTTTAGTCCACCGTGTTGGGGCCTTGACTTTAAATCCGAAGATCGGAAATTCAAATGCCGGCCTTGCGTCAATGGTTTTCGAAAAATGTATATACGTACATGCTCAAAAAAGGAAAATATCGTAAGGAAATCAGTTAGTATTCCTATAAACTACGACGGGCTTTCTATCTGTCACGTATAGAGTGAATGAAAGAATGAATGAATGAATGATCTATAACAAAATATGCTAAATGTAAAGTTTGGACGTGTCTCTTAGACATCTTTAAAAGATCCGAGCACCTTGAGATCTGAGAGGATATCAAGCATACTTGGGGTCGTGAGACTGGGTAGTCTCGTTTAGACATCTACAAAATATCTGTGAGCCTTTAGATCAGTGGTTCCCAACCAGTGGTCCGTGAACCACCAGTGATCCGCAAAAGTACATAGTGCTAACATGACTGATATGAATGTGGTCCTGTCCAAGAAAAGGTTGGGAACCCCTGCTTTAGATCAAAGAGAATGTCTACCATACCCGGGGATTACAGTCGTGTTATTTCTTTCTTTTACAGCTGTGATCGTAAAAATACGAAAAACTTCATAAATATAAACTTACTTCATCAATTTCAGATGCATAATAAACATCGTTTAGCAGCACAGGTAAGCCAAGCACTTTAGTCTTCTCCACCGATGTTATTTGAAGAGCGGTAGGTCCAACCTAAAAATAGGAAAAAAAAACTTGAGAGGTGTCAAGGGACACCCGGATGGAACGAAGTTCTCACAAAATAACGTGGGACAAGGGAAGGGGAATCAACTTTGACTTCGACTTCGACTTCGACTTCGACCTCGACCTCGACCTCGACCTCGACCTCGACCTCCACTTAGACCTCCACCTCGACCTCGACCTCGACCTCCACCTCGACCTCGACCTCGACCTCGACCTCGACCTCGACCTCGACCTCCACCTCCATCTCGACCTCCACTTCCACCTCGACCTCGACCTCGACACAATTAATAGATATGCATATATATTAATAGATATACTATAGCAAAAAAGTGTCGTGACAACTTTTCGTGACAACTTTTCGTAAGAATTTTTTCCGTCTAGCCCCCTTTCACAACGCGCGATAAGGAACTTCGTTCCAAAAAAACATTTCTAAATTACAAAACAAGCATAAAATACAGGACAAGTGCGAGTCTGACTCTCACACCAAGGTTTTCGGACAAATTTGTATGTATTACCGTTTTTTAGGTTTTATATATTTTTTTACTCGTATGTCGTATTACAAATTTTCAAAAACCTCACAAACTTTCGGATTCATAATATCAGACATTTATTTTTACTAGCTTTTGCCCTCGACTTCGTCCGTGTTGATTCATTAAATCGATTTTTAATTTTTGAAAAAAAAAAGTAGCCTATGTCGATCCCATGTAAAATTTCATGAAAATCGGCCAAACGGTTTGGCCGTGATAACGTCACAGACATACAGACAGAGTTACTTTCGCATTTATAATATTAGTATAGTATAGATATATAAATATAAATATTGGCGGACTTTACAAACTGCGTCATCTAGCCCCAAACTAAGCAAAGCTTGTACTATGGGAACCAGACAACTGATAGAATACTTATATATTTTTTTTTTGTAAATACATACTTATTATACATAGTAACACCCAGACACAGAACAAACATCTATGTTCATCACACAAATATTTGCACTGGGTGGGGATCGAACCCACAACCTACAGCGCAGAAGGCAGAGTTACTACCAACTGAGCTGTGAGGCCAGATATGATATGATATGTAGGACTATCTTACCTTGATAGCAACTTTTGTGTCCTTATGCGATAATTTCAAGGCATTATTGAAGACTTTCAAATCCTCTTCCAAAGCTAAAGTTGCTCCAGGCAACTTTTGTTGCTCGATTTCAACATAATCACTCAATCGGCTGTGATTGTCAATGAATATCAGTTTTCTGTTGCCCTGAAATGTTTTTTTTTTTTTATTTATTAAACGTAGGAAAAAAGGGCTTTGTCGCTTTGCGACCACACCGCCCAATCGGTACAACTTAACTAGGTTAACAAAAAAAAAGAAAGAAAAGAGAAAAAAACATTGAACCAAACATAGTTCTTCTATGCCCTGAAATGTTAAAAAAGTTTTCTGTTGTAAATACGTTTTCAAGACAAGCTTTTGTAAAATTTTCTTTGAGCAAGAGAACAGAGCAACGCGCTATATAAAAAAAAAAAAAAAGAAGTCAGGCATCAAATCAATAGTCCGGTCAAAATAGACAATTGAAATAACAAGAACTCTGACAGAGCTGAATTTTGACACCTTGGGTACACCAGTAGAAATAAAATGCCAAGTCCCCAATGTCCCCAAAATCCCATGTGTGCTAAAAACGTTATTCAAGGTTTTTTAATAATTTTTTTACTTGATTACTATTTTTAGGTATATTTTATCCCCGGACTATAAGGCAAGTTAAATAAAAACTTGTACAACACATACCCTCAATGGAATCAAAATCCCGTCATGAAACTTTGTATATTCTCGTACCCAACTATTACAGTTGTATATATAACACGCTTGTATATTAATATACGCCACTTCAGGAAGTACTGTAAACCATTTCGATAGGAAATCCGTTCTGAAAAACATTATGAACAAATTAATATTGGTAAACAGCGCCATCTAGCTCCAAACTAGCAAAACTTGCACTATGGGAACCAGATAGGTACATACTTTTTTTGTAAATAGATTCGAGATAGATATAGATAGATAAGAAATAGATTCTTATAATACTTTGGCTTGTGCCCTCGGCTTCGCTCGCGTGGTACTTGTTTATAAAGCCTATTTGCTATTTTATAGAATAAGCTATGTATCTTTCAAGTTTTATACAAATCCGTTCGGTCGCCACAAACATACATTCTATTTTTTCTGTAATTTTTATTCTATGTTTTCAAGGTTTTTTTATGTTTTGTTTGTTCAATTAATGTTTTTTCTTTTTTTCTTATTTATTTATTTCTTTCTTTTAGTCGCATAAAAACTTACCTAAACCTATTATCAGAACCAGTTTATGTGAAATCAAGTATCGGTTTAAACCATCGACTACATAGCCTAATAGACGCCTAATGGCTTCATTTCTTCAAACAAACAACTCTGTCAAGTCAGTGAGGTATGAGGTACGGGGGGAGCCGGAAAAAGCATTCTAATTTCAAAATGACGTGATTCACTAGGGATGGGAAGTGTTGACATGAGTTGTCGATAGCAGTCAGAGGCACGTCCAAATATTATATTTGGCACATACCCACATTTTGCAGTAGTTAGCAGTCCATACGTGACAGGTTGCAAGCCCATCGCCGCTTATAAAAATACTTACTAGGTACTGGTTTCCTCACGATGCGATGTTTTCCTTCACCATTTTAAACACGTGTTTAAAATGGTGAATGTATAAATATCAATTGCTGTTCGTTAGTCTCGCTAAAACTCGAGAACGGCTGAACGGATTTATTTTATCTTGGTCTTTAAATATTCGTGGAGGTCTATGAAGGTTTAAAAGGTGAAAAAAAATCGAATAATTGCCGGGAAAACCTAGTCCATTTGAGCTTTATTAGGTTTGATAGTACGGGAACGGGAACGGGATCGGGATCGGGAACGCGAACGCGAACGCGAACTAATTCTAAAGCGATAATATGATAAATGCGAATAGCAAATAGGTTACTTCATATCCATGTAGGTACAACGCGAGCGAAGCCGCGGACGGAAGCTAGATAGATAGATAGATAGAAAATACTTTATTGCACACCATAAAAAGAAATAAAACATATATAATAAGAATACACAACAAAAAAACTATGCTGAACAATGGGCGGTCTTATCGCTAATCAGCGATCTCTTCCAGACAACCTTTGGATGGAGAAGGACTGATGATATTATATGGGGCATTGATGATGCAATTTTATAATGAGACTTACATATATGACATAAATGAAATAAAAATAAAATAACTACTTAATACATATTTATGGAAAAAGAAAAATAAAGCAAACAACTCAGCGACAACAGGACAGATAGTGTTCCCTTAACATAGATTTAAAAATAGGGAATAATAATTTAGCTAGTTGGCAATAAGTAGTTTTACTAGTTAGGTCCAACTGTTGTTGTTACTACTATGTAGGTTTATCGATCATCAATTATTGAGTAGTGATACAACACTATTGACTTTCTACAAGGAAAATAACCAGTCTAACTTGAGCTTGTGGTAATGGTTTTTTAGCATAAACAGACGAGATGTGCACGGGTCAAGGAAGTGGTCGGTACTACTGCAGGTTTGACGCGCGGTATTTTTTATCGGCCGTATAAGACTGATCTCTTGGATGTCAATGTTCGCCTTGCATGCGGTGTCTTTTTGGGCTGTGTAGTCGATGGTTTAAACAGCTGCTGGCCGAACCAATTTCTTTATTTTTTTTCTTTCTTTCTTTTTTTCTTTTATATAATAGTGCAAAGTTGCGTACAAACTTCTTACCTCAGCCCGAACGGCTGCTAACAGAACCAAATTGTACTTTTTTGTAATAGTAATGTAGGTTTACTCTATTGTTCAAGGTTTTATGTTTTGTTTGTTGAATTAATATATTTTCTTTCTTTCTTTTATAAAAGGAGCCGAGCCATCCATAAACACTCGGGGTATCGGTATTTATCGGTTTATTTTGTTTTTTCTGTTCAATTAATGAATTTTCTTTCTTTTACTTTCTTACTTTTTAGGGTTCCGTACCCAACGGGTAAAAACGGGACCCTATTACTAAGACTTCGCTGTCCGTCTGTCTGTCACAGGGCTGTATCCCATGAACCATGATAGCTAGACAGTTGAAATTTTCACAGATTATGTATTTCTATTGCTGCTTTAACAACAAATACTAATAACAAAATAAAATAAATATTTAAGTGTGGCTCCCATACAGCAAACGTTTTTCTTTGCCATTTTTGATAGATAACGATACGGAACCCTTCGTGCGCGAGACCGACTCACACTTGGCCGGTTTTTTTCTTTCTTTCCATCTTCTTTTCCTTCTATCCATTATGTATAAGGTGTATAATCAAAAAAACTTACCTGAATCTATTATCGGAACCAGTGTGTGTAAAGTCTACTATCAGTTCAAACGGCTGCTGGCAAAACGGCTTCAAAGTAAGTATCACGTGATATATTAAAAGATCAGCATTCACTTCGCCAATTCTGAAATTAATTAGTGCACGTTTTTAGTCGCGTGTTTGGCCTAGCGCGAGGTGCTCGGTCGGGGGTTCGAATCCCAGTCATGCGTGAATAAATATTCAAAAGGAATATTTTATTATTACAACGACTTTGCTGTCTGTCTGTCTATCACAGGGCTGTATCTCATGAACCGTGATAGCTAGACAGTTGAAATTTTCACAGATTATGTATTTCTGTTACCGCTATATTGTTTTCCCTTTTATGGAAAAGTCTCCTCCATAACTATTTTCCTTTTTCGGTCGGATTTCTGAAAAATCTATTTTTCGTTTTTTCATGACGTACTTTCGTAGCAGCGACGGGCTTGCAACCTGTCACGTGCGGAATGCTAACTACTGCAAAATGTGGGCATGTACCAAATGTAATGTTTGGACGTGCCGCTGCGTTACCCCTTTAGACATCTTCAAGGATCTGAGCACCTTCAACTGTCAAAATATCATTGTCTTTCCACAATTACTTGTAAATTTGACAATTGAAGCTTATAGCGATTACCGGTGTGCTTACGCAATAAGGCTAGGGATCTGTGGGGCTATTTAATAAAAACATGATTTCATATCAATATTTAATGGCACTGAATGCCATAATACCTACGCTTTTTATGCTGTCTAGGCACCTATACCTACGCTTCCAATACAATACCTACGTAGAAGCGTAGGTATAGGTGCATAAACAGTGAATAGTTAGTATGAAAAGTGTACAAATTAGGTATTCTCTAACATTAGGTATTGCATTCAACATCATAACATGATAATCATGTTTTTACAAAATAGCCCTGCTGAGAAGATGTCTACCGTACTTGGGGATTACAGTCGTGAACATCGTAAAAATAGGATTATTAAATAAGTAGAGACAAAATCCGCGCAGATCGCGTTAACTTCTATATTTATGTAATTTAGTGTTTTTTTTAAACATCTGAACGCGACTTGAGTGATTGCGGCGCAACTAGTCGCGCGACTTTGGTGGAAGATAAAGTATTAGTAAGTCGCGATCCGCGCGGAATTTGGTTAGGATTGAATGAAGCTTTTTACCAACTGCAACGCACTATACCATGACCGTATGACGTACTATGACGTCATATTATGACGTACTGGCAATAGAATACTACGAACTAGCTGACCGAGAGTTTATCCTGTCAAATTTCAATAATCTCATAGAAAAAAAGCACCTTGTTTTGCAATTTTTTTTTATTTATTTATGAATATTTAATTGATCTTCAAAAATGATACACAAAAATAAGGGCTTAATGCCAAAGAATTGTATACCAGCCAAACGAAATGAGCTTTACTGATAAATACCATTTGACTTTGTTCTTAATCAGTCAGTCAGAATTTTATATATTCAGATGACACACTATCCCATTGGGGTGTCACGGGGTGTCATTACTAATTTTCGGTTTTTTTGTTGTTTAATTATATATTTTAATATTTTCGAGTGCCAGTTCAATTCCGGTCATGGTACGAACGTTGTTGTCAGTAAAAAGCTTATTGCTTTATACTTACTTATACCTCCGAGATATAAAATAAAAAACTGGATTTCCAATTTTGCTGGTGCCCGCTTGGTAGAATATATTCAAACTCTTTATGCTCTTGAACTCTTCCTTCTTGTGCATGTTGTGTTTCACTATGAACTCCTCAAAATTGGTCGAGGATATGTCTATTGAGGACCAGCGCGCGTACGATGAGAAGAGCAGACTCGAAGTGCTGAAAATGGAACAAGATACAACAAATTATTATAAAAACATAAAACCCGACAGAACTATTAAAACTGTTATGCCCCCCTTTTTTGGGGAGGGGGGCACCATATTTAAAAATACATAGCCTATGCCACTCCCATAATTGGGACGAATAAAATGACACCTCATAATATGTTGTAATCCGTCAAGTCGTTTGGGATGTAGAGGTGTGTCATACAAATGGACATACATACATACATAGGTACATAAAAGTACATGCTAAAAAAACATTACCCTAGGAGGGTAATGCTTTCAAAATGTTGATACAAATTTTATAAATAATGTGCAAATTGATTTTCAAAATTACTCACGATTCTATTGGCTTGTGTTCGGGAGGTCCCAAATACGCCAAAAGTGTCGCCATCTGCAATCGAAAATATGAATTAAACATACTTTAAATTACACTAACGTTTGTGTGTTACTCAATTATGTCGTAACTGCTGAACAGATTTCAATGAAATTTGGTATGTAGATAGATAATAAAATAAAGATTAATGTGTGTATGTATGTATGTACCTTATCAAACGGCCGTCTCCCAACAGCCTTGTGGTCCCGACTGCATGACAAATAGTCTCCGATTCGTTCCTGATGATTCCATAGTAGTCGATGTAATGCTACAACGTTCACGTCACTGATGAAGGAGAGATTGTGCGATGTCTGATCGATGCTTTCACAGTCTGATGCTATTTGGATGAAGAATCTGCAAGGAGAATCTTATTGAGTGGCAGTAGGTATTTTTATCCGAAACCCGTGCGTGGCACAAGGCCATATGGATCCACGCCCCGACACGCCGCCGTCACGCCCTACATGCACTATTTCACCTATATCTCGTTATTTTGCATGAAAAGGTATAGACATCTATATATCTTTGGATTCTCCGTGAAATTTCCTACAAACTTATCTATAAACGCATTCTAGAATGTAAATAACATTTTTAGGGAAAAAAAAATAGGGTAATAAAAAAAAAATTGAAAAAAAACCCTAAAAATTCATAAAAAAAAAATTCAAAGCAATTTAAATGAAGTTTATTTTTTATATCATATCTATAGCTATTATTTACCATATAAATAAGAAACTTTATAATAAACTAAATAAATGAATTTATAGTGTTTTTTTTTTAGTTAAAAATAAAATCTAGTAATAGACGACCAACTTATAAAATACACTTGAAGAAGAAATAATGGATTTTTTTAGTACAAATACCATTGAAAATAACTTATTATAACGTTGTAAGCTGTGTATACGAAACCCTACATTACGCATGGCCCGACACGCACTTGGCCGGTTTTTTTATTAAAACGTATTTATATTTCCTACTTACTTGCGACCAGCTTCAAAATGCGCCCTCAAAAAGTGATTGAACGGTAACATATGTTGTTCCTTCGAGAACTCCACATGATTCGCTATATTCTGCAGGATCTTGGACATCAGCATCAGACCGCGTTTGATCGGCGCTGGGACTGACCTGCTGACTATCCCCATTTCTTGCGGGGACACTGAAAAATAAAAGGAATTAGTAACGCGGTTGTGTTTTTCAAACGCTTTCGGATTCAAAAAACGCAATATTTCAAACAGGTATTTATCTAATTTATAGCCGGATCGATTAACCTCAAAACTCACCTATAGCCGGATTGATGAACCTCAAAAGTCACCTATAGCCGGATTGATGAACCTCAAAACTCACCTATAGCCGGATTGATGAACCTCAAAACTCACCTATAGCCGGATTGATGAACCTCAAAACTCACCTATAGCCGGATTGATGAACCTCAAAACTCACCTATAGCCGGATTGATGAACCTCAAAACTCACCTATAGCCGGATTGATGAACCTCAAGAAAAGTACAGTTCCAACTGCCCCCACGCTTGTTTGTGGAAACTGAGCGAATCTTTTACTGAGAACCTGAATATAAAATATTAGTGTTACAAAATAGGCTATTTGACAGTATGAAAAATCTAATCTGACTACCCACCTTAGACATCTTCAAGGATCTAAGCGCCTTGAGATCTAAGAGTATTTCTACCGTACTTGGGGATTACAGTCGTGATCCTATTTATTTATTATTTAGGGTTCCGTACCCAAAGGGTAAAAACCCTATTACTAAGAAAGACTCCGCTGTCTGTCTGTCTGTTTCCGTCTGTCTGTCTTTCTGTCTTTCTGTCTTTCTGTCTCTTCTGTAAATATTTAAGTCGGGCTCCCATACAACAAACATGATTTTTTTGCCGTTTCTTACAGATAATGGTACGGAACCCTCGTTGCGCGTGTCCGACTCGCACTTGGCCGGTTTTTTATTTACCTGATACAAGCAGTGACACATGCTGCGAAGCTGCGGCGGGAACTTGTCAGCGGAATTGACAATGCTGTCAAAAACCTCCTTCGTGAGATCTATGAGATTCGCGCGGTTCAGTTCAAGTTCTTCTTTTGGTTCCAATCTGTTAAATATATTTTTTATTTAAATTTAAGTATACAGAATGTTCTAGAATTTTACGTCAAACCGGAAATGAGTGACAGGCTGTGTCGTAAAAGTTATTAAAAATGCTACTGCCGCTTTTTACTTTAAGCCGCATCGCCCTCACTAGCTAGAGTCCTGGGGTGCGCCTCCACGCCGCTTGCTCGCCCTCGCCTCGACTCCGAGCCGCCTCTGCCTCGCCTGTGCCGCGACTCTAGCTCGTGTGGGCGATGCGCATAAGTTGCCTGGCAGAACTCGCTTAGCGATAACGTCGTCCATTGTACTTAGTTTTTTTTTCGCTTTTTGACTTTGTGGGCTTGTACTAAATGTTATGTTGGAACGTGCCTCTGAATAACCCCTTTAGACATAGCTGATAGAAAAGATCAGAGAGTCTGGAGATCTGAGAGGGTGTCTACCGAACTTGGGGATTACAGTCGTGATCCTATTTAATTTTTGATATATTATGGTTAAATTAATGGTTTTACCCTCGTATTCAAGAACGACACTATGAGAACACGCACCCACAGTCGACGAAATCTTTTTTCATAAACATCACTTTATGTGTTGAGCGGCACTATGGCGCACGCTACCGTGTGCCTTTAGAGCTCAACTTTGGCTAGAGGCACACGACAATGTGCCTCTAGTCACACTATGCAGTGTCGCATAACACATAAAGTGATTTTTATGAAAAAAGATTTCGTGCACTGTGGGTGCGTGTTCTCATAGTGTCGTTCTTGAATACAAGTGTTAGAAACATACCTCGCTGTGTCAACTTCGAAACTCAGATTGCCGTTCACCTCCAGCTGCTGAAGGAGTGAGGATATCAGAGGTTCCAGCAGCGACTGAAATCATAACATAATATAATTTCCCTGCCCAGTGGGGCACCACCACACAAAAAAAAAAAGTATATAAGTATTGTATCAGTTATCTAGTTCACATAGTACAAGCTTTGCTTAGTTTGGGGCTAGATGGCGTTGTGTGTAAAAGTCCGAAAATATTTATTTATTTATTTATTTACTATCATATCGTCATCGTATCATCAACACTGACACTTGTACAATACTATAAGTGTTAGTTATTCATTATGACGATACGGTAGTGATCACACGCGCAGGCTTATTGCCTGAAAATCGATCTTCACCCGATGATTTTCACCGTCATTGATGAACATTGATCGATTTTTTGTCCATAGTAAATAATAAAGAATCTTGGAGTCAAATTCATGATTGATTGAATATAAATTTTTACGCAATAAACCAGTTTATGGTCCCACATTTTGTGATCTTGGCAAAACATTTATTTATTATGGTTCCGTACCCAAAGGGTAAAAACGGGACCCTATTACTAAGACTTCGCTATCCGTCTGTCTGTATCTCATGAACCGTGATAACTAGACTTAAAATTTTCAGTAATTATGTATTTCTGTTGCCGCTATAACAACAAATACTAAAAACAGAATAAAATAAATATTTAAGTGGGGCTCCCATACAACAAACGTGTTTTTTTTTTGCCGTTGTTTTATAGATAATGGTACTGAACCCTTCGTGCGCGAGTCCGACTCGCACTTGGCCGGTTTTTTATAACTTTGCCACAGGTCTCGTGCTTCTCACCTGCAAGTATTGATAGCCGTATATCTTGAAGCAATATGCCATTATCTTGCTGCCTAGTGAGTTCCCTCGAAATAGAGTCTGCATACAGTCTGATACCTAGAAGAATAAATAAATATTCCCGTTATGTTATATGTAGGGTCAAAGACCCGGTTGTAGTGCCTACCCCGGTTTTGGTCATTTTTAATTTTGGCAGTCAATAACTCAGTTATAGCATAGCAAACAAACTTGTTTAAAATCCATAGTTAATACAATTTTTTGTCTATGGTCCGTTTTGATTAGTGACAGTTGTGATGCGTTATACCTCTAGACTTGATTGACCACAACTAAATATTTCCCGTTATGTGTATTTAAATATGAATGATTAATAAATATATATCGTCTGTTACAAAACCTTTGCTTAACCTAAGAGATAGATAAATACTCCATTCTATGCTGTTTAAAAATCATCGTTTTAAGAGGAGTAATAAATGTTTTTGAAGAATGCAGAATCTATTTTTCTCAATAACCGCAAAACATACAGTTTTGTTTTTTACGACAAATTTAACTTAAGGGGCTCCCAGTCGCTGATTGCTCTTTTTCGAAACGAAAAAAGAAATACTTCTGAACAAGCCACATCTCCTATTTTATAATGTATAGTATATGTGAATAAAGATGTACCCATCTTTAATCACTTCGATAAATAATCCTACCGACCGCTGCAATGATGACAAACACACGTCCGCGCGTGGTCCGCCTTAGCTTTTCGAATAAATTAATGATATAAATTATGTATAATTACTTATCAAAAATCTATCCTAATAGAAATCTAGATCTACATATTACCTATCTTTAACAATAAATCACAAGTTGATTTTAATAGTAGGTATATAAAATATTTCGATCATAAATTCTAAAACGTATCATTTAGAAATAATATCTTTATCGTGAAAAGTTTCTGCTATTATGTTTTCAGCTTAATAGAAATCTAGGTAGGAACCTGAAGTAATATACTTATAAAAATAGGAGATGTGGCTTGTTCAGAAGTATTTCTTTTTTCGTTTCGAAAAAGAGCAATCAGCGACTGGCAGCCTCTTAAGGATTAAATCTAGATAAATTACAGACAGAAACACGATTGGTGAAACTTTTCTCGATAGATTTATTTTCCAAAGTTGGCTCTTCAAAAACCCTAGTTTCGTTTTTAATCAAAACTATGAATAGCTAAAACAGTTCATGTTCATAATCATATTAGCTTAATAAATTACAGACGGTTTATTTTTAAATTTGATTGTTATCAAGATATTGCAGTTTTATCACTTTTTCTGTCTTATCCGGGTAAATTCAGCCCATACAAAAAGTCAAAAATTTCAAGTATCGCCTTAATCATTTTTTTTTTCAATATAAACTGTTTATTTAGAAATTAAAATGTTAAATTGCCCACAAGCGCTCTCACCCAACTCACGTAAGTTTTGAAAGTGAAATTGTCTTACCTCAACCTCTCTGTAGAATATATTCCACAATAGAGGTGCGAGTAGATGTTTCGCATCGAACAAGGTCACGAATACGCGCGCCAGCTCGTCCATTTGCGACGTACTCACTACGTTTGCCAACGCCATTGCTATAGGCAACTCGCCCTGTAAAAATAACAATTAGTCTCATCCTGCGGACTTTAAACTAGCTTCCGCTAGCGGCTACGCTCGCGTTGTGACCGCAAAGAAGTATCTTATGTTTCAATTTAGGTTATAATCTATCTATATACCAAATTTCATCGAAAAAGTATGGTCTGAGGTTGTGAGGATATTGGGATGTTTATGTTTCTATCGTGCCGTAACGGCTAGATATTTTTGTATGAAACTAAGAACATTATATAGTTTACGACATAGACCACTATATGAGTACTAGAGTCACTCCGCTAGATTGCTCTGACACCATAATAAATTCACATTTTCCACCTCTCCCACTAACTTCTCTTTCTCCCCTCCTCAATGACCCCCAATTTTTCTTTATCTCTCTCTACCTCTTTTTTTACTTTTACCACCTACCTCACTCACCCCCCTTATTGACCCCCTCCCGACCCCCCTTTACAGCCCCGACCCCCTCACCTTATCAGATATCATAGTAACGAGCTGGACCAGCTGTTCGAATCTGTCAGCCAGCACCGTCTCCGCCAGCGTGTCGAACTCCGTTCCCTGCTGGAGGATTTTAGTCAGGACTTCCATGAATGCTGCTCTGGTCTGCAAGTCTCGATGGTAGCCTAGATCTGGAGAAAGAATAATAAAATGAAATAGGATCACGACTGTAATCCCCAAGTACAGTGAACATCCTCTCGGACTTCCAGGCTCTCGGAATCACTACCGTATCGTCAAAACTGACACTTATTTTATTGTATATATGTCAGTTTTGACATTTGTGATTCTTGCTAGACTAATCTTTGAATATACTTGAATGGGGTAGGCAGAGGCATGTCCAAAAATCCATTAGTCACAATCACATTTTGCAATAGTTAGCATTCCATACGCGACAGGTTGCAAGCCCATCGCCGCTTTTAAAAATACTGTTTCAATCCTCACGATGTTTTACTTTGGCATAGATTATTTTAGGTTATTAAATTATTATATTTTATTAAAAAATAAAGATTATTGATTTTTTTTAGTAGTTTATGTTAGTAGTTGTTAAAATTTACATAGTTTTATTCCTCTAGTCTAGGTATGCTTACCAATACTATGCATCAACCCAGAGTCGATATTCGCACTGAGGAGGTTGGACATGGCTTGTATAGTCGCGTTCCTCAACGTCTCTAACCTCCCTGGACCCTCCGTCAACTCCACCTCATTACAATCGTTCAGGAGGTTCATGAATAGAGTGAAGTATCTGTAAAGGAAATCAGTTTTATTAATATACAAGCTAACCCGGCGAACTTCGTATCGCTTTAGAATTAACAAATGTTGTGTTAAGTGCCCGATCCCGTTAAAAAGTATCCTATGTCCGTCTCCTGGTTCTAAGCTACCTCCCCACCATTTTTCAGCCAAATCGGTTCAGCCGTTCTTGAGTTGTAAATAGTGTAATGTAACTAACACGACTTTCTTTTATATACACATATTATAGACTAGTTTTTATCCGCGACTTCGTCCGCGTAAATTCAGAGTATTATATATTTTCGACTTTATCATAAAACATTGAAATTCCTATAAATTAAAAAAAAAAATAGAAATTTTCTGTGTCCGTCCCAAGACTTTAAACTATCACTATACGAATTTTCATCACGATCGGCCGAGCGGTTTGGCCGTGATAACGTCACAGACAGACAGAAAGAGTTACTTTCGCATTTATATGTAGTATCAGTATAGAGATAGTATATAAGTATAGATTTGATCAGTAATCGTAGCATAGTTTACAGCGCAGAAGGCAGAGCTACTACCAACTGAGCTGTGAGGCCAATCAGAATGTACTTACTTAAGGAACAGCTGACTCTTGGCCTCCATCAGGTCCCCTCTATCTGACTCTTCAGGCTGAAGAGGAAGACCTTTCAGGAGTGCGGCCACAGCTTCCATGCAAGCTTGGTCCAAGTCTCTGAAAAGTAGACTTAGATAATAATAATAATAATAAAGTTTATTTATTTTCTCTCACAAACAGTGGCGGATTTACCATCAGGCTGAGTAGGCTGGAGCCTAGGGCGGCAGATTTGAAGGGCGGCAAATTTAGGTTAATTTTTTCAAACATTTTATTTATTTCAGCCATTAACGTCCCACTGCAGGACAAATGCCTCCCTCCCTTCTGTCCACACATCTCGAACTATAACTTAATTTGGCCAAATGTCATACAGGAATATAAAAATAAAAACGCTTATTTACTGTTATTATGTCCACGCACACCATTCAAATCATTAACTAAATCGTTAGATTGTAAAATTGTAAAAATAATATACGGGGGGGGGGGGGGGGGTGTTATAGCTTAATGGCGGCAAATGTGTAAGTCCGCCACTGCTCACAAAGGTAAGCATTAAAGTATATAGTAAGGTATACATTAATGCAAACCTGTTTTGCGAGAGACACTGACTGACTGAGAGACTGAGGTAGGTTTATTATGTTCGCGACGGCTTCGCACTTGTACTAACGAATATTATTAGCTGTCCCCGTTGCCGGTGACAACGAAACTACACTAATAATAGTAGCGAAGATAAAGTTAAAATAAAATAAATAAATAGGATCAAGACTGTTATCCCCAAGTACGGTAGACATTCTCTCAGATCTCCAGGCGCTTAGAACCATTGAAAATGTCTAGTGGGGGTAGTCAGAGGCACGTCCAAAAACTAACTGGTTTCCTCACGATGTTTTCCTTCACCGTTTGGAGCACGTGTTTTTGATGCGCATATAAATTTTTCGAACAAAAAAATCCATTGATGCACGCCGGGATCCGAACACACAACTTTCTAGTTGAAAGTCGAGGTACCTCCCACTCGGCCAACACGGCTGTTAGTAAAGTTATGTTTGTATATTAGTAGAAAAGTAATATTTACCTTGTAACAGATGAGGCATCACCTCTCAATGGTGGCGCTATCTGGTGACTAGTTCCTAGAACCCAATCTGTCACGTATTCCACCATTTTGTTGCGAAATTTCATTTCCTGAAATTATAAGTCAAATGGTATTTATTTCAATAAAAACACAAGGATTACTTTGAAACGTCTCAGGAGATAAAATAGAATAATAATGTACAATGGGTTGACTGGTAGACAATGCCTTGGTATTAAGTCCGCCTTTTGTATTTAATTTTGAGTGAAAATGAGTTTTATCGCTAAGAAAGCGATCTCTTCCAGTCAACCTTGGCATGTATTCCAATCTTACCTGTCTAAATGCTAAGTCGTCACGTCTCCTCATCATAGCTTCCACGACTTGGCATAATTTGGTCTTGATATGCACTGACAGCACTGTCATGTCTAAATGTCGAACGTACCTGTCAAATAATAAATAAATTACTATGTGTAAAGGTAAAAATAGAGCATTTTTTTGTACAGTGTGTGTGTGTGTGTGTGTGTGAGTGTATGTGTGTGTGTGTGTGAGTGTGTGTGTGTGTGTGAGTGTGTGTGTGTGTGTGAGTGTGTGTGTGTGTGTGAGTGTGTGTGTGTGTGTGTGTGTGAGTGTGTGTGTGAGTGTGTGTGTGTGTGTGAGAGTGTGTGTGAGTGTGTGTGTGTGTGTGTGTGTGTGTGTGTGTGTGAGTGTGTGTGAGTGTGTGTGAGTGTGTGTGTGTGTGTGTGTGAGTGTGTGTGTGTGTGTGTGTGTGTGAAATGTACACCAATATTTATATTTATTGATGTATACCTAACAATAGCCAACATAAGTCCTTCAATAGATGTAGTGCTAAGATGCTCCTGGCTGGACGTGGGCTGCCCACCCCTTTTGTTGTCCAATATACTCTTCATAATGTAGATCGTGTGTTCAACAAACTGCGTATTGATCTCTGTCAGCATCACCTGGAATTTGAACTGTATTTAAAGTTGATATGGTCCTTTTTCGAATGGCGGTAGGAAGGAAGATAGGCAGAAGGTAGAGAAAGAGACAGAACGGAAAAAAGATAGACTACGCAATTCTACAAAGTATAGATACTTAGAAGGCTACAGAGATATTAATTTTTAGCTGACTTCATCATGATGTCATCATGAATCTAAGGGAACGTACCCATACTACGTGACCACCCCTCGATGACCACCCGTAGTATTTGCTAAGACCCCCCGTCATACCATTTTTGCGAAGAGAATGTTTGTATCACGTTTGTCTTTATTGATACGGCGCTTGCCGCGTGACGCCCAGAATGTATGCTTGCGCACTATATTTGAATATAGTCCCTGTGATCATGCGTGGTATTTTTGAAGACCCCCCTAAACAGATCACGTAGTATGGGTACGTTCCCTAGTGCATTCGAAAGATTAAAGTCGAAGTCGAAGTCGAAGTCGAAGTCGAAGTCGAAGTCGAAGTCGAAGTCGAAGTCGAAGTCGAAGTCGAAGTCGAAGTCGAAGTCGAAGTCGAAGTCGAAGTCGAAGTCGAAGTCGAAGTCGAAGTCGAAGTCGAAGTCGAAGTCGAAGTCGAAGTCGAAGTCGAAGTCGAAGTCGAAGTCGAAGTCGAAGTCGAAGTCGAAGTCGAAGTCGAAGTCGAAGTCGAAGTCGAAGTCGAAGTCGAAGTCGAAGTCGAAGTCGAAGTCGAAGTCGAAGTCGAAGTCGAAGTCGAAGTCGAAGTCGAAGTCGAATTTGCAATTACCTGTTGCTGTTGGTCGAAGAACTTGTCTATTATGGCTTTTATCTGGTCGAATAGGATGGGGTATAACGCAGGGGACATCTCAAGACCGACCAGCTCTTTAACGTGGACTTGGATCTGCTGACCGAAGCGCTCGTTGCTGCAGAGAAGCAAACGCAGAAGCTGGCCTATGAACCTAAGAATAGAATAGAATATAATTAAATATTAAACCTACTAAGATTCGGTTGGTATTCGTAATTTATTTTATAAGGTTTTTATGGGAAAAAACTGGAATTTATTTCAAAAAAAAAGTAAATTCGTTAAAATAAAAAGTGATTAATGAAGTTTGGACAGGACAACGTCTGTCACGGGTCTGAAATGAACAACTCACTGAGTAACTGGACAGTATTGGACTTCCTGTGAACTATTCGGCAGCACGTTATATTTTCTTGAGTCTGAAAATGAATTAAAAAACATTTAGGTTTGATTTAATATCATCATCCGGGCTCCCATACAATAAACGTGTTTTTTTGCCGTTTTTTTTGATAATGGTACGGAACCCTTCGTGCGCGAGTCCGACGGCAGAGCTCGGATGCCGAAAATGCATAATTGACGTTTCAAACCACGGCGTTCGGGGCACTTTTATTAAATTTCTGCTTTGGCAACCAGTTAAGGCGCTCCCAGTCGACGATTGTTTTTGTTCGAAACTAAAAAATAAATACTTGTGAACAAGCCACATTTCCTATTTTATAATGTATAGTATATGTGAATAAAGATGTACCCATCTTTAATCACTTCGATAAATAATCCTACCGACCGCTGCAATGACGACAAACACACGTCGGAGCGTGGTCCGCCTTAGCTTTTCGAATAAATTAATGATATAAATTATGTATAATTACTTATCAAAAATCTATTCTAATAGAAATATAGATCTACATATTACCTATCTTTAACAATAAATCACAAGTTGATTTTAATAGTAGGTATATTAAATATTTCGATCATAAATTCTAAAACGTATCATTTTGAAATAATATCTTTATCGTGAAAAGTTTCTGCTATTATGTTTTCAGCTTTATAGAAATCTAGGTAGGAACCTGAAGTAATATACTTATAAAAATAGGAGATGTGGCTTGTTCAGAAGTATTTCTTTTTTCGTTTCGAAAAAGAGCAATCAGCGACTGAGAGCCCCTTAAGCTATAGTTTCCGGGTTTTGACAGTGACATAGATGACAGATTAGGCTATCGTTCTGTGATGTAAAACCATTCACTTCCGGACCTCAAAACGTTTATACAATTCGTTTTGAGTAAAGTACCACATACTGACTTCACAGCTCAGTTGGTAGTAACTCTGCCTTCTGCGCTGTAGGTTGTGGGTCCGATCCCCACCCAGGGCAAATATTTATGTGATATACCTACATAGATATTTGTTCTGTGTCTGGGTGTTAATATTCAAAATAAGTATGTATTTACAAAAAAAAAGTATATAAGTATTCTATCAGTTATCTGGTTCCCATAATACAAGTTTTGCTTAGTTTGGGGCTAGATGGCGCTGTGTGAAATGTCCACCAATATTTATATTCATTTATTTACCACAATTATGCGACCAAGCCGTAGCCGGTCGCCTTTGGAGACAAACACCACCAAGCGCGCACAGAAATGATGTTATATTCGCCCATTCTTGAATTTGCATCTGAAAATATAAGATAGATAGATAGATGAACTCTTTATTGCACACAAAGAAAACAAATGGTAAAATAACAACAAACATAAATGTACAATGGGCGGTCTTAAAGCGATCTCTTCCAGACAACCTATAAGGGAACCAGTAAGTAATGAAATGAAATCCTAATCCTATCCTAATAATATTATAAATGTGAAAGTTTGTGAGTTTGTATGTATGTTTGTTCCTCAATCAGGCCTAAACGACAAAACGGAGTAAGCTAAAACTTGCTGTAAATGTAGATATAATGTCCGAATAAATAATAGACTACTTTAAAAAATTAAAACATCCCCTTCACGATAAAAAACTAAAAAGGGATGATTTCTGTATAGATGGCGCTGGTGTGCAACAAATCTGACAGGACTGACAGGACAACGTCTGTCACGGGTCGGCTAGTGAAAAATATTTATTTAGCGAGACAACAACAAACACAGATTATATATAAATGAGATGGTTGAATAAAAAATAAAAGTAAAACTAGACTAGTATATAGGTAAACATTCAATCAACTTGGGGACCACAATTGGCCTCTGGACCAGATGTACCATATTGAGTAGTACCATTGATCTATTGGCACCGATTTGTACCACCTGTGGCCTGAGCACGAACCACTCTCGTATTGACAACGTATCGTCCTAATGACAAAACTGGCACATTTTGTATAGTTTAAGTGTCAGTTTTGACATTTGGACGATACGTTGCCGATACGATAGTGGTTCATGCTATATATAATGTACTATTGACATAAGTTGCTATTTGTACCATCAATGGTACATCTGGTCCGAAAATGTCTGCCGACTGCTGATTCTCACCTCTAGATCATGCTCACTGCTACTGTGGTGTGAGACGCGACGTTTAGCCACAGCTCTGTGTATGGCCTCCATTTGGTAATCATCCATTTTGTCACCTTGTCCTTTCGGGTACTTCTGGAGAAGTTTGCACAGCGAGTCCCTGGTAATAATAACAATCAAATTCAAATTCAAATTCAAAATCCATATATATATATAAAAATCAATTGCTGTTCGTTAGTCTCGCTAAAACTCGAGAACGGCTGAACGGATTTATCTTATCTTGGTCTTGAAATGTTCGTGGAGGTCTAGGAAAGGTTTAAAAGGTGAGAAAAATTCGAATAATTGCCGGGAAAACCCTTAAAACAGCCCTTTTCTTTTTCCCATACAAAAGTTTTCTAGCTAAAACGTAGAGTCAATTTGAGCTTTATTGCTATTGTATAAAGTTCACTGTTGTCTAAGCAATGTAGGTGTGTTCCTAAGAACGGGAACGGGTAATTCAAACAACATTTGTCAATAATTGCGATACGAAGTTCGCCGGGTCAGCTTGTCACTACATAGTATAAAGCAGTCGCTTTCCGCTTCCCGCGTATGTATGTATGTTTGCTTATATCTTTAAAACTACACAACGGATTTTGATGCGGTTTTTTTTTAATAGATAGAGTGATTCAAGAGGAAGGTTTATATGTATAATACATGCATAATATAGTAGAGAAACACTGATAATTTTAGAGGTTTCTAATGTGATGTCGTAAATAAACTCATTTTTTTGCGCTTACATTGCAAATGCTGGCTGAACCCCACGAGATATATCAAAATAATGTACTACAGTATTGTACACCTTAAAAACGTCTACAAAAAAGTCCACTATGGTATTAGAAATGTCTTACGCACAGCGAAGCGGGCACGGGTCAGCTAGTTTAAAATAAATAAATATTGGCGGACTTTACACACAAGGCAAATTATTAGGATTGTTACTCACCAACATCTGAATGTCTCTTCCCAAACTGGTTGTACACCATTCACACAGTGTTCAATTTTCCGAAGCAGTGCCATTATACGCTTCTGTAGTGCTGCGGAACCTAGAAATAGTATATAAAACTTAAAACTTTTGTGCCAGCGGGATTCGAACAGGCATCTTTATAACTATAGATTTTGACACGGGTCTTTAACACCTTTAAGGGATAAGTGAAATTTTTGACTTTTTGTATGGGCTGAGTCTACCCGGATAAGACAGAAAAAGTGATAAAACTGCATTATCTTGAAAACCATCAAATTTAAAAAGAAACTGTCTGTAATTTACTTAGCTAGTATGATTATCTAACGAATGATATAAAAATGATCTGTTAAGCTATTCATAGTTTTGATTAAAAACGAAACTAGCGTTTTTGAAGAGCCAACTTTGGAAAATAAATCTATCGAAAAAAGTTTCACCAATTGTGTTTCTGTCTGTAATTTATCTAGGTTATTATCCTTGAGTTATATTTGTCATACAAAACAAAACTGTATGATTTGCGGTTATTGAGAAAAAACGATTTGATGAATATCAAAAACATTTATTACTCGTCTTAATTTACTTTCCCGACGTTCAGTCTGCCCGCGACCATGGCTATTGTAACATAGTCGAAACGTCGGGAAAGTAAATTAAAAGTAGTTACGTGATAAAGAACCTTGTCAAAATCTATAATTTTGCTACTAATCACGATAGTTTGAAAAAAGGCATCTTTATGATACCACGTCATTTTACGAAAATCTTTGGCGGATGAAATATTTATTGGTTTCAAATGTTTGGACGTGACTCTCTACCAATGTTGAATAGGATGAAGCTTTTAAAAAACTTAATTATAAGTGCAATACAAAATTTCATCTCCTTTTCTTTTCACCCAAAAATAGAGAAACTACTGTTTTTTTTTTTTTAATTTGGTTAAAAAAATAGTAATTTATTTTATACTTACTGTGTATGTTTTTGTAAGAACACCCTCTTGCCATATCCTGATTGGCTGCGTGTAAAAGTAATTTACGGGGGTTTAAACGGGATTATCACATCAAAAAACAAACTATTGGTCTTATTGGGATCATATTTCTAAGATAAAAAACCTAGTTCAAATAAGATGGCGTCCAAAATGTCTAAAAATCAGAATACAAATAAATATTTTAATCTAAAAATTGGAGGTATTTAAGAAATCAAACTTGAACATACAAAAATGCGATAATTTTAAAATTCTACGTTTTAACAAAACGCATATAAATCTTTGTGTTGGTGGGATTTTATAGAAACACTTGTTGATTGACTCCGACTCCGACTCCGACTCCGACTCCGACTCCGACTCCGACTCCGACTCCGACTCCGACTCCGACTCCGACTCCGACTCCGACTCCGACTCCGACTCCGACTCCGACTCCGACTCCGACTCCGACTATGACTCTCTTATTAAGCTTCGACTTACCTCACCCCATCTAATCCTTACATCCCACTGGTCCTTTCATGGGCACTTACCAGTTGTAAGCACAGTGGAAGTATGAGCGATCTCTTGGAAGACAGCATAGTTCGGAAGCAGTTGGTGCGCCGTTATCTCATCGGAGCCGCAGCGAATGTCCGCTTCTTGGCATAGAAGCGCGAAGCACGACATGCCGACAAGCACCACGTCCGTGTCGATGGACCAGAGGCACATGAAGAACACAACCTGGGAATATACAAATTATCCTAATCACTACATAGTATAAAGCAAAGTCGCTTCCCGCTTCCGTATGCTTATATCTTTAAAACTACACAACGGATTTTGATGCGGTTTTTTTTAATAAGATAGAGTGATTCAGGAGGAAGGTTTATATGTATAATAACATGCTTAATATATTAGAGAACCACTGATAATTTTAAGATTTCTAATATGAAGTCGTAAAACTATCTGTCCCCCAGCGAAGCGGGCACGGGTCAGCTTGTAATATTATAAATGTGAAAGTTTATGAGTTTGTATGTATGTTTGTTCCTCAATCAGGCCTAAACGACAAAACGGATTAAGTTGAAATTTGCTGTAGATGTAGATATACTGCCCGAATAAGTAATAGACTACTTTAAAATACGAAAAACATCCCCAAAATGTTTAAAAAACGCATAAGGGATGATTTAGGTATAGATGGCGCTGGTGTGCAAAAAAATCTGACATTCGTGTTGACATCAGTCGTCATAGCAACGTGAGTTACTCTATGCGATTATCGGAATTTGGTCAGGACAATGTCTGTCGCGGGTCTGCTAGTGTTATATAAAATGATATCAAATACATAAAGAAAGTATAAAAGACTGGCTGCTCGCCCCGGCTCCGCACGGGTGGTACCTGGATAAAAAGTAGCCTATGTGTTATTTTGATGTATAAGATATATTACTGCAAAGTTTCATTTTAATCCGTTCAGTAGTTTTTGCGTGAAAGAACAAACACACACACACACATCCACACACACACACACACACACACACACACAAACACACTCACTCACTCACAAACTTTCACATTTATAATATTATAGTAGGATTTTACAGCTTAACTTGATTATCGTGTAGCTACCACTGACAACCCAAGTAACTATAACCGACTACCTAAGTAGCTACAGTCGAGTGCTCAAACTAAATTAGACTATACTAGCAGCTACAACATTTTGTGGCTATAGTTGAATATTTTAACTAGAGTTGACTGCGCGAACTAGAGTCGACTACCTGAATAGCTACTACCACCTACTCGAGTCAACTCAACTAACCGAGCGACAACGCTACTCTCGCTAAATTCACTACCCCAGCTACTACAGACTACCCAAGTAGCTACCATTGACTACCCGAGTAACTATTACCGATTACCCAAGTAGCTACCATCGATTACCCGAGTAACTTTTACTCACTACCCAAGTAGCTACCATCGACTACCCAATTAGTTACCATTAGCTACCCAATGAGCTACTATCGACTACCCGAATAACTATTACCGACTACCCGAGCAGCTACAGTCGGCAACCCGAGCTATAATCACAAACCTCAAGTTTGATGTGCGCCTGCTTGCAAATAGGAATGGCCGAGCCTATGTTGGCGTACTCCTTCTGTTTTAAGAGGAACTCGTTCCGGCAGGCGAGGATGTCTCGCAGCCATCTTAGGACCTCGCGATGGTTGGCCATCTGACGCTGAATCAGCTTCTGGCTTATATTGTACAGGACTTGCGAACTAAAATGAAAAACAAATAAAATAGGATTGTAATTCTCAACAACTCTATACGTATTTTCTTTCCTTCTTTCTTTCTTTCCAACAAGGGTTGACATCCTTCCAAATGTCCAAGCGCTCAGACCTTGAATATGTCTAATAAGGGTAGGGGTAGTAGGTGGGATAGGGGGTAGTAGGTGGGGTAGGGGGTAGGAAAAAGTTTTTTTTTTATTTACCTTATATCCCAGACGGTATCAAGAGTTGCCTAATAGGAGGGGGTAGTAGGGGGGATTTTTTTATTGTACCTTATATCCCAGAATGTATTAAGGGTAGACACTAGACATCCTTCCAAATGTCCAAGCGCTCAGACCTTGAATATGTCTAATAGGGGTAGGGGTAGTAGGTGGAATAGGGGGTAGTAGGTGGGGTAGGGGGTAGTAGGTGGGGTAGGGGGTAGTAGGTGGGGTAGGGGGTAGTAGGTGGGGTAGGGGGTAGTAGGTGGGGTAGGGGGTAGTAGGTGGGGTAGGGGGTAGGATTTTTTTTTTTTTAATTTACCTTATACCCCAGGCGGTATCAAGAGTTGCCTAATAGGAGGGGGTAGTAGGGGGGAATTTATTTACCTTATGTCCCAGAAGGTATTAAGAGGTGCCTCAGGGTTCCACATAAGGACCCTATCAGGCCTATGGAGCGCCGACAAGGCGTCCATGGCGGCCTGAGAGACTTCAGTCATCCCCGGTTGGTGAATGAGCGACACTAGGCCGATGATGAGGTCCGTTGTAGACGATTGGATCTCGAGGGCCGAGCGGCCCGGGTTCTAAAATTAAGTACAAAGAATATAAAAATAAAACCGGCCAAGTGCGAGTCGGACTCGCGCACGTAGGTTTCCGTACCATTATCTAGGGGTTAGCAGGGGGTATAAACCTCACCAAGGGGGAGGGAGGATCACGACTGTAATCCCCAAGTACGGTAGACATCCTCTCAGATCTCCAGACGCTTAGATCCTTTGAAGATGTCTAGTGGGGGTAGTCAGAAGCACGTCCAAACTTTATATTTGACACATGCCCACTTTTTCAGTAGTTAGCATTCCATACGTGACAGGTTGCAAGCCCATCGCCGCTTATAAGAATACTAACTGGTTTCCTCACGATGTTTTTCACCGTTTTGAGCACGTGTTTTTGATGCGCATATAAATTTTTCGAACAGAAAAATCCATTGATGCACGCCGGGATTCGAACGAACGACCTTCAGATTGAAAGTCGAGGTACCTCCCACTCGGCAACACGTTAAATAATGCTAAAAAAATATCACGTGATTAATGGACGGCCAAAATGATACTTTGACGTTGAAAAATACTTACGCTCAACATAAGCATAGGATCAGCATGTATTAACTTCACCAAACATAGTAGTAAGTTCTTATATGCAGGCATTTCTTCAGATCCTTTGTATTTCGTCTGGACATCTTTGGATTTCAATGATAATGATATCATTCTGAGCGGTGTGTGGGCGATGAAGCCTGATTGCTGGAAATAAAAATGTTTCATTAATATAGATGGCGTAGATTGTTTTTTATTTCAATAAAATCACAAGGATCACTTTGAAACGTGTTAGGAGCTAGGCGAAGCTACGACTGTTCGCGACCAAGCCTAGAAGAATCAGGCAACAAACATGGCTTGGGGTCTACCTTTTTTTCAATGATCTTTTCTTTAATGCTACGTAGAGCTCCAGTGTGGTGCCGTAAGAACAAGGTGAAGGCTCAAACAAGAATAATAATTGTTAAATAATCTTGTCACCTGTCACCTGTGGCAAAAGTGTAAGGTCATATATAAATAAAATATTAGTAGATATTTCATACAGTGCTATCTAGCCCCAAACTAAGCAAACCTTGTAGTATGGGAACCAGATAACTGATAGAATACTTATATATCCCTTTTTTATGTAAATATATACTTACTATACATATTAACACCCAAACACAGAACAAACATCTATGTTCATCACACAAATGTTTATCCTCGATGGGAATCGAACCCACTGATACATACATACATACATACCTATAGCATAGACATATTTTATCTTAAGAGGCTGCCAGTCGCTGATTGCTCTTTTTCGAAACGAAAAAAGAAATACTTCTGAACAAGCCACATCTCCTATTTTTATAAGTATATTCAGGTTCCTACCTAGATTTCTATTAAGCTGAAAACATAATAGCAGAAACTTTTCACGATAAAAATATTATTTCAAAATGATACGTTTTAGAATTTATGATCGAAATATTTTATATACCTACTATTAAAATCAACTTGTGATTTATTGTTAAGGATAGGTAATATGTAGATCTAGATTACTATTAGGAGAGATTTTTGATAAGTAATTATACATAATTTATATCATTAATTTATTCGAAAAGCTAAGGCGGACCACGCGCGGACGTGTGTTTGTCATCATTGCAGCGGTCGGTAGGATTATTTATCGAAGTGATTAAAGATGGGTACATCTTTATTCACATATACTATACATTATAAAATAGGAGATGTGGCTTGTTCACAAGTATTTCTTTTTTCGTTTCGAACAAAAATAATCGTCGACTGGCAGCGTCTTAATACAAATGTTTCATTTATATAGATAGTGTTGATAGGCTTGTCACCTGTTACTTGTGGCAAATGTGGGCATGTGCCAAATGTGGTGTTTTAATGTACCTCTCACCTGCATCCTCGTAAATTTCTAGAGGGGGTAATCAGAGGCACAACCACATACATTTGACACTCGCTTACATTCAACATCAGTCAGTAACACAAGAGTTTTACTCGTATATAAAAATAAATAGGATCACGACTGTAATCCCCAAGTATGGTAGACATCCTCACAGATCTTCAGACGCTTAGATCCTTTGAAGATGTCTAGTGGGGGTAGTCAGAGGCACGTCCAAACATTATATTTGGCACATGCCCACACTTTGCAGTAGTTAGCATTCCAAACGTGACAGGTTGCAAGCCCATCGCCGCTTATAAGAACACTAACTGGTTTCCTCACGATGTTTTCCTTCACCGTTGTAAGCACGTGTTTTTGATGCGCATATAAATTATAGAACAGAAAAATCCATTGATGCGCGCCGGGATTCGAACCCACGACCTTCAGATTGAAAGTCGAGGTATATCCCATTCGGCCAACACGGCGTGATTCGTATATACTTATTTAGATTATTTACCTGAGTCGCCTTATTAGAGGTATCATTGAACATAGTTCTAAGTTCGGTCGCACGTGGGTATAGTAATTCTATTTGTGGCCACCATGGCAATCGAGGTTGCTTAATTATTCTGAAAATATAAATAATAAACTGCATCAATAATCTTAAATTAAATTTTAACTCAGATCTTTCATGTCTAATGAATATATTCCTCCAGACACTGTAATGGTGTGACCAGACATCGCGCGGCATTCGAGCGCGGCATCCGCAGGACACAAGTTTGCTTTGCGAATGAACAATAACATCGTTATACCTTTATCGTTATACACACTTTACAACATTCACCGAGCTCGTTAGTAACTGACGAGGCGCGGAAAGGCCGGAGGCTGATTGCCTTGAAGATATCAATAGCATGTTGTTAGAGGCACGTCTAAATAAAGATAAATAAATATTGGTGGACTTTGCCATCTAGCCCTAAACTAAGCAAAGCTTGTATATATACTTACATACTTAGTTTGCTTACCTCAACAACGAGTTGACAATCACGTAATGGTAACTAATATGTGTATTTAAGTTTAGGCAAACTTTCAAAGCATCATTGTTGTGTGGCTGGATCCTGAACAGGGAGACGAAGCAGTCCGTCATCAGGTCCAGCTCCGAATACCCTGAGATGACGTTGCCACGGACGTAGGATTTGTTCGGGTTAAAGAGTAGCGTCTGAAGAAAAATAAATAGGAACACGACTGTAATCCCCAAGTACGGTAGACATACTCTCAGATCTCCAGACCCTGAAGATGTCTAGTGGGGGTAGCCAGAGGCACGTTAAATTTGGTACATGCCCACATTTTGCAGTAGTTAGCATTCCATACGTGATAGATAGCAAGCCCATCGCTTATAAGAATACTAACTGGTTTTCTCGCGATTTTTTCCTTCACCGTTTTGAGCACGTGTTTTGATATACATTTTTCGAAGAGAAAATCCATTGATGCACACCGAGATCCGAACCCGACTGAACGACCTTCAGATTGAAAGTCGAGGTACCTCCCACTCGGCTAACACGGCTAACTATTTTAATATTACTTTTGAGCTTGTGGTGCGGTCAGTGGCGGACTTACACATTTGCCGCCATTAAGCTATAACACCCGCCCCTCCTATATTATTTTTACAATCTAACGATTCAGTTAATGATTTGAATGGTGTGCGTGGACATAATAACAGTAAATAAGCGTTTTTATTTTTATATTCCTGTATGACATTTGGCCAAATTAAGTTATAGATCGAGATGTGTGGACAGAAGGGAGGGAGGCATTTGTCCTGCAGTGGGACGATAATGGCTAAAATAAAGAAAATGTTTGAAAAAATTAACCTAAATTTGCCACCCTTCAAATCTGCCGCCCTAGGCTCCAGCCTACTCAGCCTGGTGGTAAATCCGCCACTGGTGCGGTCCCAGTAAACATACCTTTAAATCGTTGATGACCCTATTAACCAGAATGAAAGTGACGTTGCCAGAATCTGAGGAGTTGAGGTATGTGGAGGCTTTGCAAAGCTTCACTGATGTCACGGTGGCTGCTTCGGCCATCTGCTTCGAGTTATTCTGAGGACCTAAGGAAGAGAAGAAATGTATATTAACCAAAGAGTAACCAATCAGTATAATAAGGGCCTGTTTCATCATCTTCAAGTAAAGTGTTGTATAGTTACTTTCCAGTTAGCGCTAAATTAATGTATTTTAGTTTGAAAGTGTCAAAACTATCAAATATCAAATGGTACGTTCGTTTTTGGTAATCGCCGAGTAGCTTACTTAGGACTTTACTTGAAGATGGTGAAACTGGCCCTAATACTAACAAACCGGCCAATTGCGAGTCGGACTCGCGAACGAAGGGTCCCGTATCTATAAAAACCGGCCAAGTGCGAGTCGGACTCGCGAACGAAGGGTCCCGTACCATTATCTATAAAAAACGGCAATAAAAACACGTTTGTTGTATGGGAGCCCCACTTAAATATTTATTTTATTCTGTTTTTAGTATTTGTTGTTATATCGGCAACAGAAATACATCATCTGTGAAAATTTAAACTGTCTAGCTATCACGGTTCATGAGATACAGCCCTGTGACAGACAGACGGACAGCGAAGTCTTAGTAATAGGGTCCCGTTTTTACCCTTTGGGTACGAAACTCTATAAACAAAGAATTTTCAACTTACTCAACCCTCTTTTGACAGAGTCGATGAAGTGTTTCTTCTTAGAATGGCGAGGACTACATGGTGCCCCACTGTCAGCATTCACTATTTCTTCTAGAACTTTCTGTAATTTTAGTTATCTTAAATAGATATACATAATAATAATAATAATAATAATTGGTGGACATTTCACACAGCGCCATCTAGCCCCAAACTAAGCAAAGCTTGTACTATGGGAACCAGATAACTGATAGTATACTTAAATACCTTTTTTTTTGTTGTAAATATTATACATATTAACACCCAGACACAGAACAAACATCTATGTTCATTACACAAATGTTTATCCCGGGTGGGGATCGAACCCACAACCTACAGCGCAGAAGGCAGAGCTACTACCAACTGAGCTGTTAGGCCAGTCAAACCCCATACTCAGCAAAGCTTGTACTATGGTATAAGTTATAAAATATGTACTTACTAGCCGACACGTGACAGACGTTGCCCTGTCAAATTTCAATAATCGAATAGAAAAAACGGAATGTTTTTAGTCTGTGATGTCATATTTGTTGCACACCAGCGCAATCTATACGGAAATCATCCCTTTTGCGTTTTTTTATCATTTAGGGGTTGTTTTTCGGATTTTAAGATACCTTATTATTTATTCTGATTTTTTACAGCAAGTTTCATCTTAATCCGTTTTGTCGTTTAGGCCTGATTGTGGAACAAACATACATTTCTTTTCACAAACTTTCGCATTTATAATATTATTAGGATATTATTTTTTGGAAATACATTAGTATAGATCAAAGGTTAACAAACTATTTTATCTCGTAGACCTCTCTCCATGTTTTTCGAATTTCGGTAGACCCCTGCACTAACCAATTCGCCCCCCACCCTCTGCAAGTTTTAAGCTTTGAGTGTATTGCGACAACAAAAACGAATGCGTATAGGTACACTAACACCGTTCATGAAACGCGCCTACGTTGATAGGTAGAGCCAAGCGAAAATATTTATTCTTTACTATCGAAACCAGGCAAATTATCGTGGATTATTGGATTATTTACAACTTATTACACCACAATTTTTTTTCTCGTCAACGTAGACCCATGTCGTGTCTCCCGAGGACCGCAGGGGGGCGCCTGGACCACTTTGGGAATCACTGGTATAGATACTTACAGGGTTCAACACCAAAAGCATAATTTGCAATGGCCACATGGCCACTCTGGATTTTTTGTTATCGGAGAACGAATCTTGCAAAATATCGAACAACGTGTCACAACATTTACTAAGTTCATCATTAGGCCGGCATTGTACTTCGGAGAATTCCTAGAACAAAGAAATATAAATAAACTAGCTGCTCGCCCGCACGGGTGGTACCTGGATAATGGACGTGCCTCTGACTAACCCCATTAGGTATCTTCAAAGATCTGATCTGAAGAGCGCCTGGATGTCTACCGTACTTGGGGATTTCAGTTTTATGGAGTGATAGGGGTTATTCAGGGGCAAAACCAAACATAAATGATTTTTAATATTGATATGGTCACTATAAGACACTATAAGATGTTGTTAGGTTAGCTAATTACGTAATAACTTAAGATAGAAGGACTCCTAAGTAGGGACTGAATAAATTAACCAACTTGGTATATACATGGATCTCACAACTTTTTACGGAAAAAAACTGAATGGCGAGACTTGACTTTTTTACAAGTTATGTTAATGTCATAGGGGTTATTCAGGGGCACGACCAAACATTACATTTGGCTCAGCAACATATTCAAAAACTTTTTTAATTACCTTATAACTGCCTATCACAAGAACTTAAACTAATTACAATTATCAGTCTTAGTTAAATAAATATTTCATGTTACTTTATAGTATCCTGCGAAACCAAACGATAGCGGGATCTAGAAACGGAACAAAATTTGCAGCGACATCTAGTTTTGTTATACGTAAACTTTGGTCGAAAAGCCGTGTTGGCTTTTCAACCAACGAAAAAAAGGTCAATTCGACGAATCTATACTTAATAATAGCTGTCGCGACATACGTTGTCCTGTCAAATCTCAATAATCACACAGAAAAAAGCACTTTCAGTTTTTCCCGAACTCTACGCCACCCTTATCATTTAGGGGTATAAAAAATACCCTACGACCTATTTTCAGACCTACTGATATACACAAAATTTTAATAAAAATCGGTCAAGCCGTTTCGGAGGAGTTTTGTTTTTTAATTTATATATTAGAAGATTGGTGGACTTTACACACAACGCCATCTAGCCCCAAACTTAGCAAAGCTTGTACTATGGGAACTAGATAACTGATAGAATACTTATATACCTTTTTTTGTACATACATACTTATAATACACTAGCAGTCCACCCCGGCGTCGCACGGGTGTAATAATGATTTTATAGGTATATTTTTTTATACCTTGGGTTACATTATCGAAGTTTTCATACGGATCCCTAATAGTTAGACATTGGTATTGCGGACTTTTTGTAGATATTGATGTTTTCTATAAAACTGTAGTACATAACTTTGCTCTATTGTCAAGAATTTCCGCAGCAAACGCGATATAAGGATTTTTATTGGATTTTTTTTCACACGTCGGGTTACATTATCGAAGTTTTCATACGGATCCCTAACGTTTTTGAAAATATGCTATAGCTTATGTTCATCACAGATAATGTAGGATTCTAATGGTGAAAGAATTTTTAAATCAGTCCAGTAGTTTCGGTGGCTATTCGATGCAAACAAACAATCAAATATTTCCTCTTTATATTATTAATATAGATTATAACACCCAGACACAGAACAAACATCCATGTTCGCATCATACAAATGTTTGTCTTTGGGTATCGAACCCACAACCTACAGCGCAAAAGGCAGAGTTACTACCAACTGAGCTGTGAGGCCAATCTTAAATACTTACTTGTGGATATGTGTCCATCCAATTCCAAATTGCTTTCTCCAAAGAGGTTACCAAAACTATGTGCGCTGATTTCCTTAATAATTTAAACTTTTGTATAGATTCTGCGAACAAAAACATACAAATTTATATTAATTTCTTCATTTACAATTTTCATATCGTATCTGGAATATTAACTTGAAGGTGTGACCAGACATATTGCCTAGTTTAGGCTGTAGCAGGTTGGTCACACCTTAAATCTAAATACACATCTATACTAATATTATAAATGCGAAAGTAACTCTGTCTGTCTGTGACATTATCACGGCCAAACCACTGGGCCGGTTGACATGAAATTTCATACAGAAATAGTTTAAAGTCTTGGGATGAACATAGACTACTTTTTTTCCAAAAAAATATTCAGACTTTCAGGAAATTCAATGTCTCACGAAAAGACTTTCCTAATAATATTATAAATGCGAAAGTTTGTGATAAGGCTGCTATGTTTGTTCCCTAATCAAAAATAAACGACAAAATGGATTAATATGAAATTTGCTGTAGTATGTAGATAAAAAATCAGAATAAATAAAGGGGAAACTTATATCCGAAAAACGCAATAATGATGATTTTGGTATAGATGGCGTTGGTGTGCAACAAATCTGACATCACAGATTAAAAACGTCGTCATAGCAACCCAGTTTCGACTAATGAATGATACGCATTCTACCAAAATTTGTAATTTATTTTATTAGTACAAGGTTTGTAGGGAAAAAAATTGGAAGCTGCCTTGCTTTTTCCTATGTAATTATTACAAAAAGAAATGATAGAACAACGTTTGTCACGGGTCGGCTAGTCTCTATATATAATTTCATCACTATCGGCCCAGAGCGGTTTGGCCGTGATAACGTCACAGACAGACAGACAGAATTACTTACGCATTTATAATATTAGTCTATACTAATATACTAACTAATATACTAACTTCCATCCGCGGTTTTGTACGTGTGTTACCTATTTGCTGTTCCAGGTTATAGGCTATGTATATAAATATTGTAAATAAATATTGGTGGACATTTCACACAGCGCCATCTAGCCCCAAACTAAGCAAAGCTTGTACTATGGGAACCAGATAACTGATAGAATACTTATATACCTTTTTTTTTGTTGTAAATACATACTTATTATACATAGTAACACCCAGACACAGAACAAACATCTATGTTCATCACACAAATGTTTATCCCGGGTGGGGATCGAACCCACAACCTACAGCGCAGAAGGCAGAGCTACTACCAACTGAGCTGTGAGGTCAGTCAAATAATAATCCAAGTTTGACTCAAATCCGTTTGTGCATGATTAAGTCCCAAACATACAAACATCTTGACATACTTTTAGATTTAAAATACTACTAGCGACCCGCCCCGGCTTCGCACGGGTAGCATGTTATTATACATATAAACCTTCCTCCTGAATCACTCTATCTATTAAAAAAAACCGCATCAAAATCCGTTGTGTAGTTTTAAAGATATAAGCAAACATACATACATACGCGGGAAGCGGAAAGCGACTTTGCTTTATACTATGTAGTGATGATTATAAAGATATATTTTGTAACTTAGGTAAGTCTATAAAAAGTAAGTCAGAGGCAAGTCCTAGTACCTGTGAGTAGCCGTATAAGCCGCAGAATATCAACATTGATGTGTTGTATCAACTCTATGTCTGTAAAATCGGGGTTTTCTTCTGAACTGGACGATATTTCCTGAAAGAGATCCTGTTAACTTTATTATTATGAAAAATAACTTAAAAATAACCATAAAATAATCATGGGAATTATAAAAATAAAAAAAAATAGGATCACAACCGCTATCCCCTAGTACGGTAGACATCTTCTCAGATCTCCAGACGCTTAGATCCTTTGAAGATGTCTAGTGAGGGTAGTCAGAGGCACGTCCAAACATTATATTTGGCACATACCCACATTTTGCAGTAGTTAGCATTCCATACGTGACAGGTTGCAAGCCCATCGCCGCCTATAAGAACACTAACTGGTTTCCTTCACCGTTGTAAGCACGTGTTTTTGATGCGCATATAAATTTTCGAACAGAAAAATCCATTGATGCACGCCGGGATTCGAACCCACGACCTTCAGATTGAAAGTCGAGGTACATCCCACTCGGCCAACACGGCTAATAGTAGTATTAAGTAGTTACCTGTAATCTAGCACTGATCCTGTTAAATACAGCATTAAAGAAGTTTAAACTTAGCGCAAATAGAACTTTACTGGCCAACTGACGTAGCAAACTATTGTTGAGAATTCCTTCATTTCGGGTGTCTGAAACAATAATAATAACAGTTATTTCAATATTAAGACGAGTAATAAAATTAAATGTTTTTGATGAGGGCTGAATTGTTTTTGCAAAACATACAGTTTTGTTTTTTATGACAGAGATAACTTAAGGATATCCTAATCCTAATCCTAATAATATTTTAAATGCGAAAGTTTGTGATAAGGCTGCTATGTTTGTTTCCTAATCAAAAATAAACGACAAAACGGATTAAGATGAAATTTGCTGTAGTATGTAGATAAAACATCAGAATTAATAAAGGCGAACTTATAATCCGAAAAACAACCCCTAAATGATAATAAAATGCAAAATGGATGATTTGCAACAAATCTGACATCACTGACTAAAAACATTTAGTCGTCATAGCAACGTAGTTTTGATTAATGAATGATAGGTACGCATTCTACCAAAATTTCTAATTTATTTTATCAGTAAAAGGTTTGTAGGGAAAAAAAATGGAAGTTGACAGTAATTGCTTTTTTCCTATGCGATTATTAAAATTTGACAGGACAACGTCTGTCACGGGTCTGCTAGTAATATTATAAATGCGAAAGTTTGTGAGTGTGTGTGTGTGTGTTTATTACTCTTTCACGCAAATTTACTGAACGGATTAAAATAAAACTTTACAATAATACAGCTTATACATCAGAATAACACATAGGCTACTTTTTATCCAGGTTTTATCACTTTTATCCGTGCGAAGCCGGGGCGAGCAGCTAGTAATATTATAAATGCGAAAGTTTGTGAGTAAGTGTGTGTGTGTTAGTGTGTGTGTGTTTGTAACTCTTTCATGCAAAAACTACTGAACGGATTAAAATGAAACTTTACAGTAATATAGCATAGACATCAGAATAATTTTTATCCAGGTACCACTCGTGCGAAGCCGGGGCGAGCAGCTTGTATAATTATAAAGATAATAATGTCTTACCAATAAATTGACAAACTTCCCTCAACAGTATCTTTACATTCATAGCCTCATCGTACTTGGCAGTATCTTTTGGCTGTGAGCTGAGACATATCTCCAACGTGTCGAGCACTATAACTAAACTGTCATGGTAACCTTTTTCCATCTCCGTTTGAGGCCGGTTGAAACCAGTAGTGACCGTTGGTTGGTACTGAAAAAAAAACAAATATTAATGGACATTCAAACAGCGCCATCTAGCCCCAAAATAAGCAAAGCTTGTACTTATAGAACCAGATAACTGATAGAATTCTTATATACTTTTTTTTTGTAAATACATACTTAATATACATATTAACACCCAGACACAGAACAAACATCTATGTTTAAAATACAAATATTTGCCCTGGGTGGGGATCGAACCCACAACCTACAGCGCAGAAGGCATAGTTACTACCAACTGAGCTGTGAGGCAGATTGATAGGATCTGCCTATAATGTTTATTTAAAAAAAAAATAAGATTACGACTGTAATCCCCAAGTACGGTAGACATCCTCTCAGATCTCTAGGTGCTTAGATCCTTTTGAAGATGTCTAGTGGGGGTGGTAGTCAGAGGCACGTCCAAACATTATATTTGGCACATGCCCACATTTTGCAGTAGTTTTCCATACGTGACAGGTTGCAAGCCCATCGCCGCCTATAAGAACACTAACTGGTTTCCTCACGATGTTTTCCTTCACCGTTGTAAGCTCGTGTTTTTGATGCGCATATAAATTTTCGAACAGAAAAATCCATTGATGCATGCCGGGATTCTAACCCACGACCTTCAGATTGAAAGTCGAGGTACATCCCACTCGGCCAACATTTTTATAATGTTTGTTTTATTATTTGATCTCCTTTTAAGTAAAAAATACTTGTCATAGGAGATTTCGCTCTTACTTAGGTCTAATATTGATGGATTTATTTAAATAAAATCACAAGGATCACTTTGAAACGTCTTAGGAGCTAGGTGAAGTTACGCCTGTTCCTGGCGGTCATTGTCTACAAGAATCAGACAACAAACCCGGCTTAATGCCTATCATTTTTTTAACCCAAAAAAGTAGAGGCTCATTTCGACATACAGTCGTGGTCAACTAATTAGGGACATGCAAGATAGTGAAGAACAATAACCAGTTATGTACATACAAATATAAAACCCTATTGATTTCTCAGTAACTATTATTTGCATAATTTGGTCCGATTATTATGCTTTAAATGGCTGTAAATAAAAGAATAAATAAATAGAAAAAAGTATTTAATATCAAAGGTTGAACATGTATTCAATTTTAAGGTATAATTCTGTAGCTGGACATTTAATTAAGGACAGTAAACTATAATGAAAAATAGAGTTAAACAAAACTAATAATCTGCAGTATTATAATATCTTTAACAGCTCCATTTTATTACGTGTAAAATCAGTACCCAGTAGCAAAACCTTTGTTAGTAATTACCGCTTGACACCGATGTGGCATAGACATTATCAGTTTCTGGCATGTTTCGACAGGAATGTTTGCCCATGCCTCACAAAAAGCTTCATTAAGTTCATCTAAAGTTGTGGTACGATAAGTGGCTACTTTTTTCTTGATTTCGTGCCAAAGGTGCTCGATTGGGTTAAGGTCCGGGCTATTTGCTGGCCAATCTAGCACCGATACTGACTGATTGGTAAGAAACGACTTGACTGAACGGGCGGTATGTTTCGGGTCGTTATCATGCTGAAACGTCCATATAATAGGGAGATTCCTCAGCATAGGGAAGCATCGTTTCCTCCAATATTGCCTTGTATTGATGTTGGTCTAAGTTACCCTGAACTTTCCTCACAGGTCCCACTCCACGTCCAGAAAATGAACCCCACATTTTAATGTTTCCACCGCCATGTTTCACCTGCTTTTTTGTGAATCTTGGATTCATTTCCGCTTTTACTGGACGCCGTACGTATTGCCTTCCATCTGAAGAAATCAAATTAACCTTGGTCTCGTCAGAGAATAATACATGTTGCCATTGGGCGTAGGTCCAATGTCCATATTTACGTGCAAACGCCAAACGAGCATTTCTATGTTCTTTCTTCAACAACGGTACTTTGCGAGCCACTCTTCCGAACAACCCTGCTTCTACCAGACGTCGTCGAACGGTCCTCGCTGAGACACCAGCTCTTTCGTCTGTCCCAAACACTTCGTGTTTAATTAAAATAGAGCCTAGAAACGGATCTTTCTTAGCTAACCTGGTTATCATTCTATCTTCTTGCGGAGTTGTTTTTCTCCATCTTTTTGTTCTGGGCACATTTAAATCTGTGTTATTGCGTCTGACATGTTGCACTGCATTGTATACCATAGTTTTTGAACAATTTAAATGTTCTGCTATCCTTCGGTATGGCCAACCATGCTCGACAACAAACTTCATGATAATTTTTCGTAGTGTTGGATCGCAACTTTTATTTTTACCCATTTTTTTTCAAAATATTTTTCAAAACTTAAAATAAATATCGGGATTGCCGCCAAAACTACCACGAAACAATAAGAGAAGAAGTAAAAAAGTATTGAGATTCAAATTTTGAAAATAGAACGCAATATCTCAGTGTCCCTAATTAAATGGCCAGCCAGCATTATTTGAACAAATAGCACTACGATAATCTATCAGCTATACTGTAAAGAGGTTTAATGTTTAAGAAGTTGTTATTGTTTGTATAATCGGGCACATAAATGACTAATTATACTTACATGTAAGAGATATGGAATATGGTTTAGACTCGTTGGAAAATAAAAAATAAATTCACAATTCGGTTTAACCAAAGAGTGTCCCTAATTAGTTGACCACGACTGTATATATATTTTTTATTGTTACGTTTAAAAAACTGAAAAGAAAACCGACGACTAATCGAAAAGTCTAGTTTTTTTAAGTTTTTTTTGAAGGAACTATTAGTACTACATGAATATTATTTAAATGGGACCAACTTGGGACTATTCTCTACACAATAGAAACAAAATCATCGAAATCGGATCACCACATATAAAGACAGCAACTCATCTAGTTCGCGTAGCTGCGTATAGTTTGTGGCGGGCGCATGCCGTGGCGACGCATCGCCATGCCAACAGCCGCTGACCCGCCGCTATAGATGTTTCACATCAAAAATGTCGAATTGAGAACCACCTCTTTTTTCATTGGTAAAAAATAATAAAAAAATACTAACAAGCTCATTGACGCGCTGCAGGATCTTGGTGAGTCCAGCGATGACCAGCGAGAATCGATGCCTGCTGATCTGCACCAGGCATGCCTTACACTGCTCTTCATTGATGCGCGAGTGTAGGTTCTGCGCGCCAGTTTTGTATGGTAGCTGTGACAAAGAAACCTGTGTTACTTATATGTAATACTAGCTGACCCGTGCCATCTTCGCTGGGCGACAGATAATTTCACATCTGGTATTCTAATCTTCAAAGTAAATTATAGCCTATATGTTGCCAAGGATTAATAGCTACATAACAAAAAAAGTTTAATCAAAATCCGTCCAGTAGTTTTTGCGTGAAAGCCGGACAACAGACAGACAGGAAGACAGACTGACCAAAATTTCAAAATGTTTTTTTTTGGCTTGTGTTACTTGTATAAAGGCCTCTAAGAGTATTTTTTTTAGTTTTTATTTAATGTACAGAATTGAACTCTTCTACAGTTTTATTATATGTATAGATGATTGGAGATAGAGAGACAGAAAGAAGGAAAGGGAAGAGAGGGGGATAGAGAGAGGAGGGTTAAGGGGGCAGAGAGAGAGAGTTATATGATTAAAATCGACTGGCACCACATTGTGTTAATTACATGTAGGTATTATGATTAGAGAGTTATGAAAGCTAGGGAAGGAGAGGGGGGAAAGGGTGGAGAGAAAGAGTAATATGATTAAAATGGACTGGCCTCACAGTTGTGTGACAAACAAGCTTATGTTAAATACATGTAAATACAGTTATGAGAGATAGAGGGAAATAGGGAGGGAGAGAGAGAAGGGGAGATGGGGGGAGGGAGAAAAAGATAGAAAGAATAAGTTTATTTTGTGTCAACATAATCTCATAAAGCTAAATAATAGTGATAGAGATAATAAAAACATTGGCAGCAATATTAAGATGGGGGGGAAAAAAGAAAAGGGGGGAAGAGAGAGAGAAAGAGTTATAAGATTAAAGTTGACTGACTACTCAGTTGGTAGTAGCTCTGCCTTCTGCGCTGTAGAATTCAATTCCCATAAAACAAACATTTGTGTGATGAACACAGATGTTTGTTCTGTGTTAGGGTGTTATAATTTATTTACAAAACAGAGTGTTATAGTACAAAGGTATAGTATCATTTGTGCTGTTTTTTTTAGTAACATCTGTGTATCATTTATTGAGTTAAGATGTCATTCCCAACTGTAAAAGTCATGACAAAGGTCCTAATAAAGCTAAAAACCCACCAAATTACTGGTAACTCATAGAAACTCACTTAATATCAAACCAACTGTTTAGACTGTTTAGTTTACTTTATTATGCAGCCAGTTCTACTAAATAAAATTAAATATTGGTGGATATTTCAGACAGCGCCATCTAGCCCCAAAATAAATGAAGCTGGTACTTTTAGACTCAAATAACTCATAGAATAATTTTCGAATATAATATATTTTAATTACATTGTACCTACATAATTAAAATAATACCTAATACACATTAAAAACATCTATGTTCATCACAAAAATAATTGTCCTGGTTGGGAATTGAACCCACAACCTACAGCGCGGATAGAGCTGTTAGGTACCAACTGAGCTGTGTGGAAACCACCTGCTTTGAAAAGAATTGGCAAATTTATTATATTATAGAGTCAAATAAATCTTTGGATGGGTATTTTTGTATAAATTCTCGTGTTCCATTCATGTTATAGATACGTAACTTGATTTAATTATTGTCTGCTGTCAAAAAATGAGCGAAAATATCGCGGAAATATGTAATGTAATCATCTATTGATTTGCGTGGGCGGTTGGGCCGTAACAACTTGTTAGCTTTTGATTAGGTTATTATAACTTAATTAAATAGAAATAGCTCTAATTCGTTGCTGTAACTAGATCAGGAGCCGGTAATCATACATATTTACAATAAATTTATTTAAATGGGTGGGTCATATAAAGAAATATATTTTTTACACATAAAAAACCTTTACCTGTTCCTCAAATCTTGCTATGAGAGAGTTCGCCCATTCTCCTGGCTTTTGAGTTCCCATTTTCACTAAAATTCGTGTACTTTACGTAAAAATAAAATAAAAAAACATTTTTACGGCTTTACTTCGATTTTAGTTGAGCGAGTGAGACAGACATAGATGAATTGAGATGAAGAGGAAGGAAGGATATGAATGAGATTTTTATATCTAGTTTTTGGCCTGGATATAAGTTCTTTTGGGCTATCATTTTTTTAATTTATTTGATTACCTATCACTTTTCAAAATGACATTCTCTTTTTTACGAAGTTAGCTAAAATAGCTTTAAAATTAAGTAACTTCGTTGTAAAGCCGATAAAAGAATGGAAATTGAATTGAACACTTGAACAGTGAACACCTGATTTTCATCGTTGATCTGTGGTCAGAAAATAAAATGTTCCATCCTTCCATACCTTTATTACGTAAGAATTTTAGCATAAATAATGTGCAAAGCATACCGATATAGAAAACTTCTTCACGTTTTTGCTCGCTCTCTCACCATTGCTACGATATGTCAAAATGACACTTTCAAATACAAGTACATATGTCATTGGTTGATTTGGTAGTGAAACAAAACAGATTTCGTAAATTAATTCGCATCGTAAATATTTTTGATTTGTTGACAGACCGATTTCTCTTTCCATACAACTAAATTCCATTGAATTTATAATAAATTATTCGCACTTTGCATTGTTTACGTTCCACCGGTGTACCAGTATATTGATATTATTCCCACGGGTCTCAAAAAACCGTCGCATAAATTCCTCCCAACTATTCGCTAACTGTGCTAATTTCGTCATTGCTTCCTAAAATTTAACAAAGTACTATTCGATTCATGTTATAAGTACTTTTTTCCGGTACTTCTAACATTGGAAAACTGCCCTCAGCGCGTCGATAGAAGCTAAACGAATAGTGATAAAACATTCCAAAATGAGTAGTTATTTGAATCTGACTCCTCGTGTCATGGTTGGTGCTGCTATTGTGGGCATCGTGGGAGCTGCTGGTGTGTTTATTTACGAGCAAATTTATGCTGAGAAGAGAAGATCCATGTTGGGTAAATATCTGTTATTGCAATAATTTCAATGTTCTACTGCAAAACGTGGGCATGTGCCTAATGCAGTGCTTCCAGATCCCAAAAGTAAAATTACAGTGGTGCCAGTTAAAAAATACAGGAGTTTCTAAAAAAATACAGCAGATTTCAAAATCGATTACAGCAAAATTACAGTAAATTTTGTTTAAATATTTATAGGAAAATAAGTTGCTTCATGTCTTTGTTTATCAATAAAAATTGCTATAATTTATTAGATAAATGAAACATAATATATTTATATACAAAAAAACATTTATTATTTAGTCAAAAAAACATTTATGTTATTTACTTATTCCAGAACAATTTTCTCGTGATTTTCATAAATCTTTGCTGTCATCCTTGAAATCATTTCCTTAGTTGGATTAAAATTCACGCAATTTTCGGAAGTCCGCCGAATGGCTTGCTGAGCTAGCATGTTGCCTTTGATAGTATTTGTGACTAAACAATTTTTCTGCTGTATTTTATCATTACAGTATACAGTAGAAAAGTCTGGTAAATCTACTGTAATTACAGTGAATCTGGAAGCACTGGCCTAATGTAATGTACTTAACGATTGGTTAATCTTGGCTTTTGTGGAAATAGCGATTTACCTGCGCGGCAAAACAATTTTCGACCTTATGCAGTGACACAAAACCCTTTTTGTATTCCCACAGCTAACTTCATGTAAGTAAGCCAAGAACCGTTGACCATACAGTGATTTAAATGTCTAAATAAAAATGTTGTTTTCAGTGAGCGAGGTTGCCCGATTAGATCAGCAAGTGTCTTCAATGCGTTCCGAGCTAGAAGCTATCAGAGAACTGCAGAGGGAGACGTGAGTCAGTTTACACATTATACTACTAATTTTAGTTTCTGGATGATCAAGCTATGCTCCGTATTTCATTGCCTGAAAACACGGATAAAACAATGAAACATAGCTAGATAGATTTATCCCCCTCAAAAAAATTGCATACTAAATTACATGAAAATCTTTGTAGCCGTATCCGAGATTCAGATTATATATACAGTCGTGGTCAACTAATTAGGGACACTCTTTGGTTAAACCGAATTGTGAATTTATTTTTTATTTTCCAACGAGTCTAAACCATATTCCATATCTCTTACATGTAAGTATAATTAGTCATTTATGTGCCCGATTATATTAAACCTCTTTACAGTATAGCTGATAGATTATCGTAGTGCTATTTGTTCAAATAATGCTGGCTGGCCATTTAATTAGGGACACTGAGATATTGCGTTCTATTTTCAAAATTTGAATCTCAATACTTTTTTACTTCTTCTCTTATTGTTTCGTGGTAGTTTTGGCGGCAATCCCGATATTTATTTTAAGTTTTGAAAAATATTTTGAAGAAAAATGGGTAAAAATAAAAGTTGCGATCCAACACTACGAAAAATTATCATGAAGTTTGTTGTCGAGCATACCGAAGGATAGCAGAACATTTAAATTGTTCAAAAACTATGGTATACAATGCAGTGCAACATGTCAGACGCAATAACACAGATTTAAATGTGCCCAGAACAAAAAGATCGAGAAAAACAACTCCGCAAGGAGATAGAATGATAACCAGGTTAGCTAAGAAAGATCCGTTTCTAGGCTCTATTTTAATTAAACACGAAGTGTTTGGGACAGACGAAAGAGCTGGTGTCTCAGTGAGGACCGTTCGACGACGTCTGGTAGAAGCAGGGTTGTTCGGAAGAGTGGCTCGCAAAGTACCGTTGTTGAAGAAAGAACATAGAAATGCTCGTTTGGCGTTTGCACGTAAATATGGACATTGGACCTACGCCCAATGGCAACATGTATTATTCTCTGACGAGACCAAGGTTAATTTGATTTCTTCAGATGGAAGGCAATACGTACGGCGTCCAGTAAAAGCGGAAATGAATCCAAGATTCACAAAAAAGCAGGTGAAACATGGCGGTGGAAACATTAAAATGTGGGGTTCATTTTCTGGACGTGGAGTGGGACCTGTGAGGAAAGTTCAGGGTAACTTAGACCAACATCAATACAAGGCAATATTGGAGGAAACGATGCTTCCCTATGCTGAGGAGCATCTCCCTATTATATGGACGTTTCAGCATGATAACGACCCGAAACATACCGCCCGTTCAGTCAAGTCGTTTCTTACCAGTCAGTCAGTATCGGTGCTAGATTGGCCAGCAATTAGCCTGGACCTTAACCCAATCGAGCACCTTTGGCACGAAATCAAGAAAAAAGTAGCCACTTATCGTACCACAACTTAAGATGAACTTAATTAAGCTTTTTGTGAGGCATGGGCAAACATTCCTGTCGAAACATGCCAGAAACTGATAATGTCTATGCCACATCGGTGTCAAGCGGTAATTACTAACAAAGGTTTTGCTACTGGGTACTGATTTTACTAAATAAAATATAATAAATATAATTTTAATAAAATGGAGCTGTTAAAGATATTATAATACTGCAGATTATTAGTTTTGTTTAACTCTATTTTTCATTATAGTTTACTGTCCTTAATTAAATGTCCAGCTACAGAATTATACCTTAAAATTGAATACATGTTCAACCTTTGATATTAAATACTTTTTTCTATTAATTTATTCTTTTATTTACAGCCATTTAAAGCATAATAATCGGACCAAATTATGCAAATAATAGTTACTGAGAAATCAATAGGGTTTTATATTTGTATGTACATAACCGGTTATTGTTCTTCACTATCTTGCATGTCCCTAATTAGTTGACCACGACTGTATATACAAAAATTGCTTATTTAAAGGTATTAGATAAATCTTAAAGTTTGTTGAAGGATGTTTTGATCTTTGTGCCTCAATCATGAACAAAACTTGGAATAAATATAGTCTATGCATTGGAATAGCAAATAGGCCACCTTTATCCAAGTATCATGCAAGCGAAGCCATGGGCGGAAGCTAGTTTCCAATAAACTTGAAAATTACTTTAATAAAAATAATTCTTTGAAAAACATGGTTAATGCTGTTATGTGAAATAGAATCATGACTAAAATCACCAAGAACAGTAGACATCCTCTCAAACCTCCAGGCTCTTAAATCCTTGAAGATGATATAAGGGGATAGTCAGAGGCCTGTCAATTGACGCATAGTCAAACTTAAATCAATTAATAATATTTCAGTAGTTGAAAAAAGTCAGGTATTTTTAGGCGCAAAATACACAGAAGCGATGAAAGATTCGGATACGATGCGGATGAGAGACGGATACGGCACCGATGCGACTTAAATTACATATAAAAGGCAAAGATCTGCTTAAGATCGTTGTTATATAGGCTGACTTTGTTGCAAAACATGTCCTCTTCAGAAGACGAAGATGCGTTTGCTGTGCTCCAATTTATGAATATACAAAATGTGCATAGACAAAGGTCTTATTGGGTGCATCCTGTATGGAGTTTGTCACAAGAACATAGATATTTTAAGATAATGGAAAAATTATATGAATATCCAGATCGAACTTGTATTCGTACTGTATAACAAGCGATACGTGCTCTTCGCACGGCGGTCGGTCGCAACTGCAAGCGAGGTGGCGCGGATTCTCAAGTGATAAATCCGCGCCGCATCCTTTCTGTGTAATTTACGACGCATCTCTTTCATACATTTTGTACGAATAAAATTTGAAGCGACAACAAATCCGATCCACATCCGCATCGTATCCGAATCTTTCATCGCTTCTGTGTATTTTGCGCCTTAGGGTTCCGTACCCAAAGGGCTAAAACGGGACCCTATTACTAAGACTTCGCTGTCCGTCTGTCCGTCACAGGGCTGTATCTCATAAACCGTGATAGCTAAACAGTTGAAATTTTCACAGATGATGTATTTCTATTGTTGCTAAAACAACATATACTAAAAACAGAATAAAATTAATATTTAAGTGTGGCTCATGGGAGCCACACTGGGAGTAACACGTTTGTTGTATGGACAACAAACGTGTTTTTTTGCAGTTTTTTATAGATAATGGTACAGAACCCTTTGTGCGCGAGTCTGTTTAATTTGTCTACATTTACAAAAACCCAGTAATTTCTTCATCAAAATGACCATTGTATTTTCTTTTACAGTCAAAACCGACGTCTGAAGGCACGGTCGAAACATCAGCGTCCCAAACGCGAGAAGAAAGATAAGGCAGAGACGAAACCGAGCGGTGATGCTGATGTACCTGATGCTGCAGAGCTGAGCTACGCTTCTGATTCGGAGTACTTCACTGATTACCAGTCGGTATTGGGTAAGTAATCACAATTAGTGGCGACAACTAAACTAAACAACGAAATAGCTATAGATTTTAACACGGGTGTTTATCACGTAATTACCTTTAATTTATTTTCCCGACGTTTCGGCTATGTTACAATAGCCATGGTCGCGGACATACTGGAGAACACGGTGCTACAGTCGAGAAGCGGAGGCAGTTGACGAAACTACCCTCACTTGGTCTTCAGAAATAGAAATGTAGGGAAAATAAATTAAAGGTAATTACGTGATGAACACCCGTGTTAAAATCTATAGTTAAATAACGAAAGCTCTTATTCTTTTTACATTAAAGTCTAAATTAGAGTACACTCACAATGGATATAATATATTGGAACGAAGTTCCTTATCGCGCGTTGTGAAAGGGGGCTAGACGGAAAAAATTCTTACGAAAAGTTGTCACGACACTTTTTCGCTATAGTATATCTATTAATTGTGTCGAGGTCGAGGTCGAGGTGGAAGTGGAGGTCGAGATGGAGGTGGAGGTCGAGGTCGAGGTCGAGGTCGAGGTGGAGGTCGAGGTCGAGGTCGAAGTCGAAGTCGAAGTCAAAGTTGATTCCCCTTCCACGTTTTTTTGTGAGAACTTCGTTCCATCCGGGTGTCCCTTGACACCTCTCAAGTTTTTTTTTGCCATATGGTTTTTTATAAGCATATTTCAAATGTAGGTACAAATTAAAACCGGTCAAGCGCGAGACTCCCACTAGTATTATATAATTACTAGCTGTCCCGACAGACTGTACTTTCGAATTTCTTTCTTTCTTCTAGATGAATCATCAATATCGGTCCAGCCGTTCACGCGGCCGTGACCAAGGGAAATAGGGTTTAATTTTTAGGGTTCCGTACCAAAGGGTCCTATTACTAAGACTTCGCTGTCCGCCTGTCGGTCCATCTGTCCGTCTGTCTGTTACAAGGCTGTAACTCATGAACCGCGATAGATAGGCAGTTGAAATTTTCACATAATATGTATTTCTGTTGCCACTAAAACAACAAATACTAAAAACACAATAAAATAAATATTTAAGTGGTGCTCACATACAACAAGCGTATTAACAAGACACAACAAGATAATACTTTTAATACTGCAGGCACAGACGGAGAAATGGATAGTGAAGAATTTTACGACGTAAATACTGATGATGAAGAAGACGACACCCTCAGGGAAGAGAAGAGAAACGGGCATGTTACCAATCTGCCGGACGAGGTACTATATTAGGGGCCGTACATCATGTTATGTTTTTTTAGCATTTTTTAACTCCCCCCTTGTTGATACGTGGTGAGGTTTAAGACCCCCCCCCTCCCCCCACTCAAATCACTTGTATATTTTAGTAACATACAAAGAATCTTAATTTTTTTAGAATATCATCTATAAATACAGGTATAAAGTATAATAAATAAATATTGGCGGACTTTACACACAGCGCCATCTAGCCCCAAACTAAGCAAAGCTTGTACTATGGGAACCAGATAACTGTTATAATACTTATATATATACTTTTTTTTTATACTTTTATACTTTTATTATACATTTTTATTGTAAATACATACTTATTATACATATTAACACCCAGACACAAAACAAACATCTATGTTCATCACACAAATATTTGCACTGGGTGGGGATCGAACCCACAACCTACAGCGCAGAAGGCAGAGTTACTACCAACTGAGCTGTGATGAGTCAATCTAATGTTATTCTTCAAAATTAAGGATATGACTGAAATGCTTTTAAATTATAATTACAATTACACTTATAATTATAATAACAATTAAAATATGTATTAGTGTCATAAGTAATTTGTTTTTCAGGAGTTGAAAATGGAAAATCTCCATGTAGAAGACAAAACGGACATACCCAATTCACCGAAGAAAAGTACATAGCTGAAACTCAGGTATTAAATTGAAACAAAAGAAAATAGGGTCACGACTGTAATCCTCAAGTACGGTAGAAATCCTCACAGAACTCCAGACACTTAGATCCTTTGAAGATGTCTAGTGGAGGCAGTCATAGGCACGTCCAATCATTATATTTAGCACATGCCCACATTTTGCGGTAGTTAGCATTTCATACGTGACAGGTTGCAAGCCCATCGCCGCTTATAAGAATACCAACTGGTTTCCTCACGATGTTTTCCTTCACCGTTTTGAACACGTGTTTTTGATGCGCATATAATTTTTTCAAACAGAAAAATACAATGTTGCACGCCGGGATTCGAATCCACGACCTTCGAAATGAAATAAGAGGTACCTCCCACTCGGCCAACACGGCTATAAAGTATTAAATTGACAACCTTTTTTTGTTGTGAATATTTAAATATGTACTTATTAGTAAATTGGGATCACGACTGTAGTCCCCAAGTACGGTAGACAACCACTCAGATTCTTGGAGATGACTAAAGGGCTAGTCAGAAGCACGTCCAAACATTAAATTTGGCACATGCTCATATTTTGCAGTAATTAGCAGAATGCTGCCTCTGATTAACCCCTTTAGGCATCTTCAAAGATCTGAGCGCCTTGAGATCTGAGAGGATATCTATCGTACTTGGGGATTACAGTCGTGATCATATTTAATTTTATTTTCTAATTGTTTATTTTTTTGTTACAGTCGGACAAGTCTGGTAAAGGTATACTTAGTCGGGTTCGGGATTAGCAGCAATAGTTATTAGGGGTTTATAATAGATACTAAACCACGGTACAATAAAAACAGTTACTTCATAATAGCAACAAATATAACATACAGATTGCAAACAATAATAAATACCTTATGTATAATACTATATGTCTAATGTGCTCAATATTTGTCTTAGCTGTAGCAATCACATCTGTGATATCTCATCTGGCATATCTATGCCAGGGGACATTTTGTCCCGCAACATGACGCTGCAACGTTGCAGTGCCCTGCAACATTTTCGTGACAGGGGACACCTCGGGTGACATTTATTTAAACACTGATAGTGGTAGGAGACGATTTAGAAGTAACGCAAGCACGCGGTGGCTTCTTAACATATAATAACTACATTAGAACACATATAATAGAGCGTCATGCTAGAGATATTTAACCCAGTGTAAGATATCCTCCTTATATTTTTCTGCCGAAGTCGATTAAATCCCAAAATCCCCGCTTGGGCTCCCCTACGAGTAGTGTGCTGTTGAGCGACATGTTGCGGAACATGTCCCCTGTGTATTCTAGCCAAATGTGTGCTCAAAAACACAGTGCATCTGGCTTTAGACTAGCTCTAAACCTCAGGAGAGGCGGAAAGTGGCCATTAATTACGTAGTAGGTACTATTAGAAGTTCTGTTCTTATTCTATGTATACTAGCAGTCTACCCCGATTAGGGTTCAGAACCGGGAAATCCCGGTACCGAAAGTACCGGGAATTCCCGGTTCTTTTTTCAGTAAAAAGGAACCGGGAAATCTAATTTGATTCCCGGTTCTTTCGGTACTTTCGGGAATTTTATTTTTATAACTCGGCGGGCCTCGCAGGATTCGCCACGTGCGAAAAGTAAGAAAAAAGTGTCGCGCGTTTGAATCCAAGGTAAGTATTACGTTGTTCCTCATACCAAACAATGGTGACAGAATGTAATTTACTTCAAATACGACGTATTATCATACTCCTAATATGATTTTTGTGATATTATAAACAAAACCACAGTAATTTTAGGGGCCGGTATCTTATCTTAGCCTATATCGTCCCACTGCAGGGCAAAGGCCTCCCTCCCTTCTTTTCATACCTTTCGATCTCCAGCTAAGTTGCGCCAGTCATTTAAATCTGTCGAGATCGTCCTGCCATCTCCTCCGGAGTCTGCCTCGAAGGCGTGTAGTTTGTGGGGACTAATCGTTTGTTATTTTGGCCCAAAGATCGTCCGGCATGTGAGCGACATGCCCTGCTCAATCCCATTTGAGTTTGGCCGCTTTATGGGTGACGTCAACTATTTTTGTTTTGGAGCGTATTATCGTGTTTCGTATGCGGTCTGACTCCTAAGATACTACGCTCCATGGCTCTTTGGCAAACCTCGAGTTGGTATCTCTCATGAGCTGTCGGGTCGGGAACCAAGTCTGTGCACCGTACGTTAGAATTGGGAGAATGCACATGTCCATAAGTCTGCGCTTATTGCAGAGTGGCAGTTCGCCATTCATAAGATGTTTCATCGACCAGAAGCTTCTCCAGGCGTTTTCGGTGCGTCGAGCAACTTCGTTTTGTTGTGCCTGGAATGAAACTATCTGGCCGAGATACACATACTCATGGACATACTCAATCTCCACGTTCTCCACGTACAATCTCCTCTTCGTGCCATTGGTCATCAGCTTGGTCTTGCTCATATTCATTCGGAGTCCCACATCTTGGTCGGCTTGCTTGGTTCAGTCCTTCAGAAAATATCGTCGTATCGTATCGACAATATCGTCGGCGAAGCGCAGGTTTGTTAGCCTGCTATCTCCGACGACGATGCCCTTCTCAGCCCATTTGGGCTTCAATCGCTTGAACACTTCTTCCAAAGTAGCTGTAAACAATTTAGGAGAAAGCGGGTCTCCCTTTTTCTAAGAGCTGGTTAAGGGAATGGAAATAATCCGTCGTGGAGAGGCCACGGCGGAAACCCGCTTGTTCTGGTGGTTGATGTAAATCGAGCTCACCGGATATTCGATTTTCGATAATTTTCATGAATAGTTTAAAAAGGTGTGAGATAAAACTGATGGGACGATAATTGCCAATGTCGGACTTTTCACCCTTTTTATGTATGAGTATAATGGTGGAGTGGCAGAAATTATGAGGAAAAGAACCGGTCTGAAGAATGTAGTTACAAAGGTTCGTAAGGTGTGGGAGTGGTACTGGTTCTCCGATTTTTAAGGCTTCGGTGGTAACACCATCTGCACCTGGGCTCTTGCTATATTTCATGCTGCCAAGCGCGCGATGAACCACTGGTCCTGTTATCGGCTCTATATCATTTTTCTGATATACATATTCATTCTTAATGTTATATATTCTCGTCGATCTTAATTGTAGTTGACTTTTGAACCTTATCACTTGTTTTATAAATCAAAAACTGCCAAGAACCGAAAATACCGAAAGAACCGGGAAATCCCGGTACCGATTTAAAAAAGTACCGAAATTCCCGGTTCTTACAAAGAATACCGGTTCCGGAAACACTAACCCCGATGCATCGCACGGGTGTAATAATGATGTTATGACAATTTTTTTTTTATATTTAGGGTTACATTATTGTAGTACTCGAGATAATGTAGCATTCTAATTGTGAAAGAATATTTGTAATTGTGCCAGTAGTTTTTGAGTTTACTCTTTACAAAAATACATATGTTTCCTCTTTATAATATTAGTATAGACTATTATTTTTGTAATCAATTGTAATGAAGTTCAGTCAGGCATAACGAAAGCTAAACTTTTGCCATTTGTAAAGAAACAAAGCACAACACGACGACATCTTGTTTATCTGAAAGTCTGTTAAGTATGTATGTAGTATAACATTAGCCTGGTATAATATAATTATGTATACTGCCAATTAAATATAAATGTAGAATAATGGAATATATGGATGGCGTATTGCGTTATAATTGCTGGTTCAATTTAACAATGGGGAATGTTGCATACAAACTTTAGGCTCGGATACTCCAGGGGACATTTAGTCTCGCAACACTCAATCTAAGTATCGCTACATTTGACGTGACCCGGGATGTGTTGTATGCAGCAAAATGAGTAGTGTGTGTAATGTGAACTTTAATAATTTCCACAACATTGTCCATATTTCTCGTAGTTGTTGAGCGGCATGTTGCGGAAAATTACGCTTCATTTGTTCCCTAGTGTAGCCATGGTTTAATTCTTTATAGAAATATAAGTCTGGCTAGTAAAAGTAGAATGAAAAAGCGCGGAAAATTTGATAATTTTTGATTGACTAATTTAATTTTGAGGTCAATCAAAATTAGAATGAAATACATGGAAATAACCATCATTCATTCGTTCTACGCAACTTTCATAGAATCATTGCTATGTAAAAAGTTTGCCAATAATTCGAGTGTCTATTTCTGTTAGCCAGACTCTATACCTAATGCTACGAAAATACCAGGGGACATTTTGTCCCGCAACACTCAATCTACGTGACGCTGCAACATTTTACGTGACGCGGGACACCTCGAGCGTCATTTCTATAAACACCCGAGTAGTGTGGCTTGTAAAAAGTTTCACAACATTGTCCCCGTGACATTTGTTGTTGAGCAACATGTTGCTGAATATGTTTATAAATTGGACCCTATTTGTATTAGTGGCTTAAATCTATGGATTTCTACACTTATTTACATCCATGATCACATCTAATAAGCGAAATCTACTAAAAATAATTATTTAAAGTATCTTACTTACATTAATTCTCACAAAAAAATGCCTTATAGTATTTTAAATTCGAACCTTATTAGAACAGAATGGACGCTTTAAATTGTATGAAATATTATTAATAATACCAAACATAATAATGATATTATTATAGAATCTAGTTGTAGCAGTTTTCCTAATATTTTTTTCTCAAATTACTATGTAATATTATGATTATAATTATATAATTAATTATTCATTAATCATGTGCTTTGTACATCTACATAATTCAATTGAATTGAATTATTTTTCAATTAAATTGTTTAAAAATGTTTTATTATTGATATGACATGACCATTTCAAATTACAATCAATAGGCCTAGCAAGATGACCAGAGAAGTCCGACGCTATAATCTACGTCCTAATTTAATTCATGTCTATTCTTCGTAGACAAATCAATTTCTCGAGATTGAAGATACATACGTCTAATATGCAATGTAAGTAATATATGTTAGAGATCGAAAGACCGAAAAAAAAATCGGGCCTTTATTTGAGGAACCTAAACACTTTTTTGCAAAAAATATGGGTGTACTGTACATACAGATTTATTTAAGTTACTCTTTTATTTGTACGATGTCGCCAGCACAGGGGGCCAATTTTGTAAAAACTATGAATATCATGATATGTTATTCATAGTTTATGATATTTATAGGCATTTAGTATCACTAAATGCCATTATACCTACGCCTTTTATGCAGTTTAGGCACCTATTAGCATTGGAAGCGTAGGTGTAGGTTCCTAAACTGGCATTCAGTAACAATAATATTGGTATGAATATCACATGATATTCATAGTTTTTACAAAATAGCCCCCTCTCTCCTATTATCTATATTATAAAAATCAATTGCTGTTCGTTAGTCTAGCTAAAACTCGAGAACGGCTGAACGGATTTATCTTATCTTGGTCTTGAAATGTTTGTGGAGGTCTAGGGAAGGTTTGAAAGGTGAGAAAAATTCGAATAATTGCCGGGAAAACCCTAAAAACAGCCCTTTTCTTTTTCCCATACAAAAGTTTTCTAACTAAAACGTAGGGAACGGGGACGGGAACTTAAGACAACATTTGTTAATTCTAAAGCGATACGAAGTTCGCGGGGTCAGCTTGTTATAACATAGAAAACTCTAAAAAATATAGCTATGGTTTAAAACAGTTTTTTAGTTAAGTATTAATAATTAAAGGAATCGTCCTCGAAATATTTTGTTGATACATATAAATAATGTTCTAGTTAATGTAGATATATTTTTCTGGTGTAATTATTGTACTATTTTGTTAATATAATGGAAATAAAGTATGAATTTTCAATTAGGTATTTTTTTTTTATTTATCTTAACGTATCACTTAAATCCAGGGTCATGTCCTATCTTGCACCTATCTTGCACCTCATCACGTAAAGACCTAACTTACATCCTCAATCCAGAGGTTAATAATGTTTCTTGCTTCAAAACAAGCCCCCCTCACACACCTATTTAAAATCTACGCAGGATATGTAATATATTGGTCAATTTTTTTTTCTTGTTGGGTATATGTATACAGATAGTTTAGATACTAACTAACCTAGACATTATGTTTAAAGTTTATTTCCGTTCACCGCCAGCAAATAAATATCATATTTTGCCGCCCAAAAATAAAAAGTAAAACCAGGTGTGTTCAGAAACTACATACTTCTAGCACAAGGCTTCGCCAATCATTTCCATTTTAGGCTGGGAATAGACGTCCGATTTTTTCAACCGACAGTCCGATCCGATAGTCTGATCAGTCTGATCGGAAGGCGCTCGTGCCATACATTTTGTTTGAACAGCAACACCCGTCCGATCGGATAGTCGGATCGGCAATAAAATCGGAAACAGCACCAACGCGTTTACTAACGATTTTATTGCCGATCCGATAGTCTGAAGGTGCGGTCTGCATACATAAATGTACATATACCAAATAGACGTCCGATTCCTCATTCCGATTTGCTACCTGTCTCATTTTTTTGTACTAAAATAATTTTCTGTTTCACTTACTCAACTTTAGCTCACGCGTCATACATTGCTCGTTAACGAAAGAAAGCTAATTTCGATCTGCCTAGTAAAATGGCAATGTATATTTTTTTTTTGTAAATACATACTAACATTCAGACACTCTGTCACTAATACTAACTGCCGGGATTCGAACCCACGAATGGCTTATTATGGCCGTAGAAAAACGGACATGCCTATGGGATACGAGCATTGAAGCTTATCACGATCGGCAAATGAAAGATTTGGCTTGGGAGGAAGAGGAAGTGTGTGCATCACAGCGCAGCTCGAGAACGACTGAGTTCAAAAAATGTCTGACGAAAAAATCGGACGTGTATTGAGTGAATCCGATCCGATAGTCTGATCAGACGATCGGAAGCAAAATCGGACGTCTATTCCCAGCCTTAGATCTGTTTGATCCATCGACTATGCCTACCTAAATGTTCTTTGGACTATGCCATGGCCTCTAGAGCCCATTGGTGGGCTATGTAGTCATCGATTAGGCTATGTAGTCGATGGTTTGATCTGTTTGTTTATATAAAAGTACTCTGTGGTTTGTTAATACCACCTTCAATAAATACCGGGTATAATTACTTTAGGGATACTTTAAAGTATTTGAGACACAGCCAGTGCCCAGCAAACCCACCCAAGGCACGAGCATGAATTAAAAAAACCGGCCAAGTGCGAGTCGGACTCGCGCACGAAGGGTTCCGTACTATTATCAAAACGGCAAAAAAATCACGTTTGTTGTACGGGAGTCTCACTTAAATATTTATTTTATGCTGATTTTAGAGAAATACATCATCTGTGAACATTTCAACTGTCTAGCTATCACGGTTCACGAGATACAGCCTGGTAACAGACAGACGGACAGTGGTGTCTTAGTAGTCCCGTTTTTTACCCTTTAGATACGGAACCCTAGAAACATAAAAAATAATTCGTAATATCTCGTAACCTACCTATTTACCTAACTACGTAGTTAGCATTCCACACGTGACAGGTTGCAATCCCGTCGCCGCTTTCAAGAATACTAACAGGTTTCCTCACGATGTTTTCCTTCACTGTTATAAACACGTGTAACGCGCATATAGGTACATTTTTCGAACAGAAATATCCATTGATGCACGGCCAGGATTCGAACTCGAAATTAATTGGAAATTAATAATATCTACCTAGGTACCTATTTACCTAACTACATGAATTCAATAATTCAATTTCAAACTTTTTATACGATCATGTGAAGTACCACCTATTTACCGACTTACTTTACCGATAGTGGTAAAATAGCGCCACCTGCCAGCGGAATCGCAAACCTCTTTCATCTTACCTCTCAAACCCCGAGCGGTCGCATGATACCGCGAAAAGTACCTATAATACGTAGTAACATCAAATGAAACTAGATGGCGCTGGAATGCAAAAATCAAGTTTGTTGTATGGGAGCCCCTTTTATTCTGTTTTTAGTATTTGTTGTTCGAGCAGCAATAGAAATACATAATCTGTGAAAATTTCAACTGTCTAGCTATCATGGTTCATGAGATACAGCCCTGTGACAGACAGACAGACGGACAGACGGACAGCGAAGTCTTAGTAATAGGGTTCCGATCTTACCCTTTGGGTACGGAACCCTAAAAAATACTTTTAACAATACTTTGAAGAAATAGTTTAAATTCGCGAATCGTGACGTCAACCTTGTACGTATACGTATTTTTGGACGCGTAAACCTGGTTTTGAAACCTGGTCAAGTAATATAATAATACGCACACCATGACACTTTTGAAGTTTTGACAGGACAGATTTGCGTTCTCTTATTTTTGTTTGTGCTATCCATCCAGTGGAGTTTTTGAGAAAACAAAAGCGCTATCAAATTAAAATGCAAGAAGGTAAGTCATGAGTTGCCTCTAAACCTTCGAATTCTCCTTTCAAACCAAACCCTAAGATATATAAGTAAACCATTTTTTGAGAATTCCAAATCAAAAAAAACTGGGACTTCTACGTATGCCTTTTTTAAGATTTAGAGGTCACTGGAATCTCAAGGAGCGGGCGTGTGAGGAAGAAAAGCTCAAAGCTGATGGATTTCGAATCGCCCGACGATATTGAGACGCGATACCGCCGTCAGACGCCCGTTAAGTCCTACGCCAACTTCAGACAGGAGGAGACTCCTGATTATTCGATTCCGGAGCCCCAGAGACAGGTGCCAGTGGAAGAGACTCTTGGGACGGCTTCGGGCAGTGAGTCTGACGAGTATGAGAATAATGCGGAGAATGTGGAGAGGTTGGTTTTCCATTTATTAAATACTAGCGACCCGCCCCGGCTTCGCACGGGTAGCATGTTATTATACATATAAACCTTCCTCCTGAATCACTCTATCTATTAAAAAAAACCGCATCAAAATCCGTTGTGTAGTTTTAAAGATATAAGCAAACATACATACGCGGGAAGCGGAAAGCGACTGCTTTATACTATGTAGTGATAACAATAGCCTTTAGTGTTGATGAAGTACTAAGTAATTTCATTTCATTTATAGAAGCCTCGGCTAGTCTTGCGACGTAGGCCTAGTTTGTTTTCCACTATAAAAGTTGTTTGTTGCTCTCTGCACTGAAGGTATTTGAAAAAAAAATAGGATCACGACTGTAATCCCCAAGTAAGGTAGATGCCCTCTCAGATCTCCAGATGCTTAGATCCTTCGAAGATGTCTAGTGGGGGTAGTCAGAGGCACGTCCAAACATATTTGACAAATGCCTACATTTTGCAGTAGTTTGTATTCCATATGTGACAGGTTGCAAGCCCATTGCCATTTTATCTATACTAATATTATAAAAGCAATGTAACTGTCTGTGTGTGATGTTTCATGGCCAGACCGCTGGGACTTTACTTATAATTATAATATAAATCTAATAATATGATAATTATATCTAATTATAAAATCCCTCCCATTATAAAAAATGAAAATAGGCCCCATATTTTTAAAAATGTTTCTTAGTTATGAATAGTTTATGAGTTCCTAGGTGAAACATGTTGATTGTTTTTTTTTAGGTTAAAGAGCAAGTTAGTTTAAATTATATTAGTTTTAAGTTTTTAATTTTGTAAGTATAAATAATGCGCCTATTTAATTTAAAATATTGTTGTGCCCTTACAGGGTTTATGTTTGAAACTACTTACTTTACCTACACCATTGTAACCACATAAAGTATAATAAACAATTTGAATTTAATATTGGGATGGGAAAAGGCTTCTTTTTTCCCTAAATTTTCTTTTAAATTTTAGAAATATCTACATCTGTAAGATATTTATTAATATGGGCCTCTGTTTTTGTATCCTACTTTACTGTTGCCTGAAATAAAGATATTATTATTTTTCGATAGCTTAGCTTTCTCAAATATTTAATTTCGGTATAAGTGAGTATCACTTCAGTTTTGTATGGTGTTGGAATTGTCCTGTAAAAACTTTCAACAGTACAACAACAAGTATTTAAAATTGCAGCTTTCTGTCTGAAATAAAGTTATTATTATTATCTATACTAATATTATAAAGAGGAAAGATTTGATTGTTTGTTTGCATCGAATAGGCTCCGAAACTACTAGACCAATTTAAAAAATTCTTTCACTATTAGATTCCTACATTATCCCTGATGAACATAGGCTATAGAATATTTTCAAAAATGTTAGGGATCTATATGAAATAATGTAACCCAACATGTGAAAAAAAATCCAAAAAAGATCCTTAAATTGCTTACACTGCGGAAATTATTGACCATAGGGCAAAGTAATGTACTACAGTTTCATAGATAACATCAATATCTACAAAAAAGTCCATAGTACTACATATATGTCAAACTATTAGGGATCCGTATGAAAACTTCGATAATGTAACCCAAGGTGTAAAAAAAATAAAAATAAAATCATTATTACACCCGTGCGACGCCGGGGCGGACTGCTAGTTTATTATATATTGATTACTAGCCAACCCGTGACAGACTTTAGTCTTGTCTTGTGTAGTCAAAACTGATGTCAGATTTTTTGCGCACGGCGCACACCAGCGCCATCTATACCGGAATCATCCCTTTTGCATTTTTTTATCATTTTGGGAATGTTTTTGGATTATAAACCACCTCATGTTTTATTCGGGCATTATATCTACACCTACAGCAAATTTCATCTTAAACCGTTTTGTCGTTTTAATACGGATCCCTAATAGTTAGACATATGGTATTATGGACTTTTTTGTAGATATTGATGTTATCTATAAAACTGTAGTACATTACTTTGCTCTATTGTCAATAATTTCCGCAGCGTAAGCTATATGAGGATTTTTTTTACACACGTTGGGTTACATTATCGAAGTTTTCTTAAGGATCCCTAATATTTTTGAAAATATTCTATAGCCTATGTTTATCAGGGATAATGTAGGATGCTAATGGTGAAAGAATTTTTCAAATCGGTCCAGTAGTTTCGGAGCCTATTCGATGCAAACAAACTAACAATCAAATCTTTCCTCTTTATAATATTAGTATAGATTAGGATTCATATAAATTTCAGCATGGAATCAGACAGTTCCCAGTCTGATGAGGGTGGTCAAACTCGCCAGACACCAGCCAACTCTCTTTACATGATGGAGAAGAGTGCCAAGAAGAAACTCGTGGTGAAAGACGGAAGGATCGTTGGCAGAGTCAAGGCTCAGAGGAAGGACAAAGGTAATAAAAAAAACCGGCCAAGGGCGAGTCGGAGGGTTCCGTACCATTATCTATAAAAAACCGGCCAAGTGCGAGTCGGACTCGCGCACGAAGGGTTCCGTACTATTATCAAAACGGCAAAAAAATCACGTTTGTTGTACGGGAGTCCCGCTTAAATATTTATTTTATGCTGTTTTTAGAGAAATACATCATCTGTGAAAATTTCAACTGTTTAGCTATCACGGTTCACGAGATATAGCCTTGTGACAGACAGACGGACAGACAGTTTGTGAGTGTGTGTGTGTGTGTGTGTGTTTGTTACTCTTTCACACAAAAACTACTGAACATATTAAAATGAAACTTTATTGTAGCATAGCTTATACACCAGAATAACATATATGTATGCTACTTTTTATCCAGGTACTACCACACGTGCGAAGCAGGGGCGAGCAGCTAGTATTAGTATAGATAGTATAAATTTCCAAGTATAATTAGTAATATTATTTTCTAGGTAAGACCCGCATCACAGCCTACATGATGTGGGCCAAGGAAGCTCGGAACGATGTCATTCGTAAACATCCTGATATGGACTTCTCGGCTATATCTAAACGTCTTGGGGAGATGTGGTCTAATGTAAGTAACCTATACACTGACTGACCTCACAGCTCGGTTGGTAGTAACTCTGCTTTCTGAGCTGTAGGGTTTGATTCCCATCCGAGACAAATATTTGTGTGATGAACATGGATGTTTGTTTTGTGTCTGGGTTTTAATATGTATATTATGTATGTATTTACCAAAAAAAAATAGTATATAAGTATTCTATCAGTTATCAGGTTTCCATAGTACAAACTTTGCTTATTTTGGGGCTAGATGGTGTAAAGTCCGTAAACTGAGCTGTGAGGCCAGTTATTGGTCGCTTACTGTTTTTGTTCGTGTATTAAATGTTGCTACTGCAAAATGTTGGTATGTGCCAAATATATTGTTTGGACGTGCCTCTGACTACCCCCACTAGACATCTTCAAAGGATCTAAGCGTCTGGAGATCTGAGATTATGTCTACCGTACTTGGGGATTACAGTCGTGATCCTATTTATTTTTATATTTATTTCATTAAATATTGGTGATATTGGAATTTATTTGTTTTTTATATGTGCTGAGTTTTAAAACCGCATTATCTTGAAAAACATCAAACTTAAAATGTAACCGTCTATAATTTAAGTAGCTAGTATTATTATCCTTCGAATTAAATAAAAATGAACTGTTCAGCTGTTCATAGTTTTGAGTAAAAACGTAAATAATTTTTTGAAAGAGCCATCTTCGGAAAATAAATCTATCGAGAAAAGTTTCACCAATCGTGTTCCTGTCTATAATTTATCTAGATTTAAATCCTTAAGTTATCTTTGTCTTATAAAACAAAACTATGTTTTTGCGGTTATTGAGAAAAAACTATTCTGCAATCATCAAAAATTGATACCTCTTAAATAATTATTAATTAATCTTTTTAATTTTAGGTGAACTACAATGAGCGTTATGTTTGGAAGCGAAAAGCGAAACGATTCGCTATACAGAAAGAGCAAAGCAATCATACATCTAACAAGATAATTTCAAACTTGCGTAAGTATAAAACAGCATTTATATTTTGACTAGCGACCCGCCCCGACTTCGCACGGGTAGTAGTGTTATTATACATATAAACCTTCCTCCTGATTCACTCTATCTATTAAAAAAAACCGCATCAAAATCCGTTGTGTAGTTTTAAAGATATAAGCAAACATACATACAGACGCGGGAAGCGGGAAGCGACTTTGCTTTATACTATGTAGTGATATGCATTATGCTGCCCCACAAGCACTATGGCTCCACTGAAAATCAGCGCTGCATCAACTCTCGCTGTTGCAGCATATAGCTGAGTGGTGACCAATTTTGTTGTCAATGTTGCCAATATGTATGTTTTTAGGTTCCGTACCCAAAGGGTAAAAACGGGACCCTATTACTAAGACATCGCTGTCCGTCTGTCTGTCACAGGGCTGTATCTCATGAACCATGATAGCTAGACAGTTGAAATTTTCACAGATTATGTATTCCTGTTGCTGCTCTAACAACAAATACTAAAAACAGAATAAAATAATTATTTAAGGGGGGCTCCCATACAACAAACACGATTTTTTTGTCGTTTTAATGGTACGGAACCCTTCGTGCGCGAGTCCGACTCGCACTTGGCCGGTTTTTTGTTTAGTTTTAAGACATTATGTTGGCATAAATTAAATTTATTCTTTCTTTCTTTCTTTCATTTGCACTAGGAGACATGTCGCCACGTATTCTACTTTTCGGGCGACATTGTCGCGAGAAAAATGTCAATGCGGGACACTTTCTTAAGAAACTTCTCCTCATTGGGAATTTATAATATAAATGCGAAAGATTGTTAGGATGTTTGTATGTTTGTGCCCTAAACGACAGAAGGAACTAAGATGAAACTTTGCTGTAGATATAGATAAAAAAACAGAATAAACAATAGGGGTACTTATAATCCGCCTAACAACCCCTAAATGATAAAAAAACGTAAAAAGATGATTTTGATATAGATGACGCTGGTGTGCAACAAATCTGACATCAGAGACTAAAAACATTCAGTCGTCATAGTAACGCAGTTTTGACTATTGGATGAATACGCATTCTACCAAAATTCGTAATTTACTTTATCTGGACAAGGTTTAAACAAAAAAATTTATGTTTTTGAAAGTGCTTTTTTGTTTGCGATTTTTGAAATTTGGGCAGGACAACGTCGGCTAGTAACCTATAAATGTGTTTCCAGATGCGCGTCCAACCACCCACTCTGGCCCCGGCCGCCCCCCGAAGCATCCCCCTCGGCCGCTACCCCCTCCCTCGCTGCCAGCACCCCACGCGCCCCCAGCACTTGTGAGTACAACATTATTATATTTGTTTTAAGGTGATTCGTGAAATGTTTGGTTTTTGTATGGGCTGAGTCTACCCGGATAAGACGGAAAAAGTGATAAAACTGCTTTATCTTGAAAAACATCAATCTTTAAAAGAAACTGTCTATAATTTATTTAGCTAGTATGATTATCTAACGAATTATATAATAATGAACTGTTTAGCTATACATAGTTTTGATTAAAAACGTAACTAGTGTTTTTGAAAAGCCAACTTTGTAAAATAAATCTATTGAGAAAAGTTTCACCAATCGTGTTTCAGTCTATAATAAAATTTATCTAGATTATTTATCCATAAGTTATCTTTGTCATAAAAAACAAAACTTTTTTTGCGGTTATTGAGACAACGATTTTGCATTTACCAAAAAGCATTCATTACTCATCTTAATATAAATTGTTTTTTATCAGTAGAGCTACCTAAAGACTGTCTGCAAGGGTCTTTATATGGTTCAGTTCTTGTGTATTTAGTAAATATTCTGTAATATATTAGTATTAGATATTAGCTTATATCTTGCAATGAATTTATGTAACTAATAGTCGACCCGTTACAAACGTTGTTCTGTCAATTTTTTTTTATAATAAACACATAGGAGCAGCTTCCAATTTTTTCCCTATAAACCTTGTACTGGTAAAATAAATGCCATCAAAAACATAAATTGTAAAAAAAGTAAAGTTATTACGTAAATGTTAGCTAATTACGTAATAACATATTAAGTCAGAAGGACCCTTAAAGTAGGGACTGAATAAATTAACCGACTTGGTATTACATGGATCTCACAACTTTTTACGGTACAAGAACTGAGTTACGTTGCGAGACTTGGCTTTTTTTACAAGTTATGTTTTTGATGGCATCTCATTTATTTTTGTAGATAGCCCTACTTTTTAGGGTTCCGTACCTAAAGAGTAAAAACGGAACCCTGTTACTAATACTCCACTGTCCGTCCGTCCGTCTGTCCGTCTGTCCGTCTGTCTGTCTGCCGGTCTGTCTGTCCGTCTGTCTATCGCAGGGCTGTATCTCATGAACCATGATAGCAAGACAGTTGAAATTTTCACAGATGATGTATTTCTGTTGCCGCTATAACAACAAATACTAAAAACAGAATAAAATAAATATTTAAGTGGGGCTCCCATACAACAAACGTGATTTATAGATAATGGTACGGAACTCGACGTGCGCGAGTCCGACTCGCACTTGGCAGGTTTTTTTTGGATTTTTACACTAAACACTAAGGACGCGAGCGACGCGAAACACTTTGAAATGAGCGTTTTTGAGACGCTGACTGTGCATCCTGGGTTCTCCCTACATCAATGAGGTCTAACCAGAATCACAATGTAGTTGTCACCGTTAGGTATCAATTGTGTGTAGAGAGAAGCCTTCTAGTCATATAAAAAACCATTTAAACTGGTACTTTAAATCAACTATAGAATAATTGTGTTTCAAATTTGAAGCTTCTATGTCTGCTAGAAGTGCCTTAAACTTTTGATGATCGGTCAGTCAGTCAGTCAGTCAGTCATTGAGTGAGTGAGTGACAAAATAGGAAACTTTGACTAGTTGTAATTCTTAAACTACTGGTTCAAATTGAATGAAATTTGAAATATACCGTGTTTATATAGTGACTGCTTGGTTACTGAAAATTCAGGCTTCTAGTTTTATCCACAACGATTCGAGAAAAGAAAGATTACGAATTTTGGTAGAATGCGTATCATTCATTAGTCAAAACTGCGTTGCTATGACGACTAAATGTTTTTTGTCTGTGATGTCAGATTTGTTGCACACCTATACCAAAATCATCCTTTTTGGGTTTTATTTATCATTTAGGGGTTGTTTTTCGGATTATAAGTTTCCCCTTCATTTATTCAGATTTTTTATCTACATACTACACCAAATTTCATCTTAATCCGTTTTGCTGTTTATTTTTGATTAGGGAAGAAACATAGCAGCCTTATCACAAACTTTCGCATTTATAATATTATTAGGATGTTTGTTCGAGTGGAATCTTGCAACTTAATTTTGAAGCAGTTATCTCCTACAGATCGAGCTGATATTTTGCATACACCTTTAGTTCCGGTGACAGCGAGCTGATCCGATGATGATGTCAGGATCTGTTCAACAGACACATCGGAACTCCTTAGTAAATACTTTGATTGAGTAAAAACTTTGCATTCTTGTCAATTTTTTATGAAACCATCGAGCGGTTTAAATGATATTACAAAAAATTGTCATTGGAAAAATATTTTTGAACCGAAAACTTATTTATTCCAGCCGATATCCTCCATATCCACCTCCGCCTCAGCCACCACCTCCACCTCCGCCACCACCTCCGCCTCCGGCTACCGCGTCTCAGGCTGCGGCGCAGTGGAGGTGGCCGCTCACCTGCGACTGTTGGGAGAGAGTCTGGCCATCATCGGGGAACGGTTGAAGGAGCATGAGGTATTATACTAAGGAACAACGACAACGTATCGTCTGAATGCCATAACGGACACTTTTACTATACAAAAAGTGTCAGCTGTTATTAGCTGAATCCACACCCACTGCACTACCGTCATATAGTGTAAGGTTCATTAGGAGGGTTGTGCAAGGGAGGTATCTCGACTTTCTATCTAAAGATCGTGGGAGGAAACCTGGCGTGCATCGATGGATTTTTCTGTTCGAAAAATGTATATGCGCATCAAAAACACGTGCTCGAAACGGTAATGGAAACCAGCTAGTATTCGGGCGGCGATTGGCTTGCAACCTGTCATGTGTGGAATGCTAACTACTGCAAAATGTGGGCATGTGCCAAATGTAATTGGACGTGCCTCTTGTCTTACCCCTCTAGACATCTTCAAGGATCTAAGCGTCTGGAGATTTGAGAGGATGTCTACATTCGTGATAATACTTATTTATTTAATTTATTAGTTACTAAACGTAATTATTTATTTGATTTAACTCTGTAAAGCTTTCGTTTAATATCTCATTATAATATTGTTCCCTTCCAGGGGCAGATCGCGGTGTCTGGCTCAGTGTCGGTGCTACTTGACACCCTACTGTGCTCTTTGGCACCCCTTTTGGGGGTGTGTCGCGCTGTTCCCGCTTTGGCACCCCCCGCCGCCCTACTGCAAGACACTCTGCACAACATTGCCTACATTATGCCCGGCTTGTAAGCCTCCAGAGATCATAATAAGAACTAAAAAATAAAAATAATAATTCTAAACTAATAATCAAAACTAACTGCCTCACAGCTCAGTTGGTAGTAACTCTGCCTTCTGCGTTGCAAGTGCGATTCCTACCAAGAACAAGCATTTGTGTGATGAACATAGTTGTTTGTTTTTACAAAAAAAAATATTTACAAAAAATATGCAATTATTATTTTAAGGTGTTATATCAGTTATCTAGTTGCCATAGTACAAGTTTTGCTTGGTTTGGGGCTAGACGGCGCGGTGCAAGATGTCCAAAAAACAAAAAAACTACTAAAATACTTAAATATACTTTTTTTTGTAATTGCCAAAGTGGTGGTAAAATGGTTTAAAAATCCTGAAAAATTATAAAAACTTCTGATGCTGACTGTACCTTGACTTTCTTTGACTGTGCCCTATCTTTGTTTTATAATGTGTAGATCGAATTGATGTAATTTAAGAATCACCTGGGTCATGTTACGTTTAAGAACTTAATAAAGTATTGATTGACAAACAAATTGTGTTTATTAATAGGTCCATAGTTTTTAGGGTTCCGTATCCAAAGGGTAAAAACGGGACCCTATTACTAAGACTTTGCTGTCCGTCGTTTCTGTCACAGGGCTGTATCTCATGAACCGCGATAGCTAGACAGTTGAAATTTTCACAGATGATGTATTTCTTTTGCCGCTATAACAACAAATACTAAAAACAGAATGTTCCATACAACAAACTGGTTTTTTTGCCGTTTTTATAGGAACCCTTCGTGCGCGAGTTCGGTAAAGTAACGGTAAGTAACAAACATCCATACATACATACTCACAAACTTGCGCATTTATATTATTAGTAGGATGACGCGAATCGAAGTCGCGGTGAGGGCTGCTTTAAAATTCTATTGATTAAACGCAGACGGAGCGGAACACTCTGTCTGCCTCCCCGTTTTTGAACGAAATATGTCACTTTTTTAAATGTCAATGTCACAATTGCTATTTGAACTTGAAGTTTAGTTTTTCACTTTTTCATTCACCTCTGGCGAGATGGTTGATGATAATACTCAACGAAAAAATGGAATATAATTGATTATTACAATAGGTAAACTAGGTGTAGCATGATAAAATGGCAGACCGGATCCGCCAGATCGCCCAGAAGCTAAGGGATAAGGTGCATTTGCAGAAAATCAATGCCACTAGTCGTGATAAAGTCGACCAGTTCATTTCGAAGTATGCTCCAGCCTCGAAGGTATCGGAAATAGCTGAGAAGTTCAAACATGGAGCTATCACCCAAAAAGTTCAAGATCTCGTTCATAAATATGAGCAGTTCACGGGCGTGGAGGAAATCATGGCCATCCAGAACACAGTTATCGAAGCTCAGGTATGGTGATAATGAAATACATTTTAGGCTATTTTCAAATTCAAATATTTTTTTTGCAACTGTATGGGTACAACTATTAACAATAATTATATTAGGTACTTACCTAATGATGTACATTAGGTACTTACCTATAATTATGATGTACAAATTCAGTTTACTTTGTACCAACATTGTCAGTGTCTATATCGTCAATTTATTTTTTTACGTAATTTCCCATTACTATTAATTTAGACCAATAGAGGTAATACATATTTTTGTTACAATTTACTGGGTATTTTCATTGCATGAATAAATAAATAATATAGTTCACATAGACCAAGCTTTGCTTAGTTTGGGGCTGTCAAAGTAAACTTGTTTAATTTTATAAATATTCAAAGATAAAGATAAAAGGCTTATTTCAATAAAATCACAAGGACTGCTTTCAAATGTCTATGGAGCTAGGTGAAACTACGCCTGTTCCCCGCAACCAAGCCTAGAAGAATCAGGCAACAAACATGCCTATAATTTTTATCAATGATCTTTTTCTTGAGCTTCAGTGTGGTGCCGATCTAACAATGTGAAGGCTTAAACGAAATAAATAAAGATACTTAACAAGTACCTAGGTACAATAATAAACAAATTAAATAAAGAGCTTCAGCAAAAGTTGTAAATATTAACCAAAGCCAATACTGAATTTCAGGAGAAGTTTATGTCAGCGCAAGAGCAGAGGCGTGATCTGGGAAAGCAGTTAGCGAACATTGAAGCAAGGTTAAAAGAGTTACATGCTGAAATGCAAAACACAATGAAAGGCGATGAAAAATACTTGCACTTGTGCACGGAGGAGCATAAGGTATGTTTCAGATGCTCTTCATCATGAGCCACACTCAACAGTAGAATGGTGAATACTACCAATTACTGGTAAGATAGATCTCCCATCTTTTATTACGATTGGCCTCACAGCTCAGTTGGTAGTAACTCTGCCTTCTGCGCTGTAGGTTGTGGGTTCGATCCCCACCCAGGGCAAATATTTGTGTGATGAACATAGATGTTTGTTCTGTGTCTGGGTGTTAATATGTATAATAAGTATGTATTTACAAAAAAAAGTATATAAGTATTCTATTAGTTACCTGGTTCCCATAGCACAAGCTTTGCTTAGTTTGGGGCTAGATGGTGCTGTGTGTAAAGTCCGCCAATATTTATATTTATTATTATTTATTATTAAATTCTTGTGTCACAGTGTTTGTAACCAGACTCCTCCGAAACGGCTTGACCGATTGTTATGTTTTTTTTTGTGTATATTCAGTAGGTCTGAGAATAGGTCGTTGGGTATTTTTTATACCCCTAAGTGATAATGGTGGCGTAAAGCTTGGAAAAACTGAAAGTGCTTTTTTCTGTGGGATTGTTGAAATATGACAGGACAATATCTGTCGGGACAGCTAGTAGGTATATAAAATTATTTATTGCACAAGACAAAAACATATATTAGAATAGAGTTTTAAACTTTATTAGTAATTTCGATCAAGTTTTTCTTATCTAAGGAACAGCAATTGTATTTTCCATTTTTTCTTTCTTTCTTGGTGCGATAGGTAACGTTTGGGTTTTTTTAGACAAATAAAAGATAGAAACACGATTGGTCAATGGAATTATCATCTGAAAATAGTTCTAAAAATCTTTATTTTTTCATTTTGGTTACAAAATCAAGCATATCTATCTATATTTATAAAAAACGCTAAAACTCGAGAACGGCTGAACGGATTTATCTTATCTTGGTCTTGAAATGTTCGTGGAGGTCTAGGGAAGGTTTAAAATGTGAGAAAAATTCGAATAATTGCCGGGAAAACCCTAAAAACAGCCCTTTTCTTTTTCTCATACAAAAGTTTTCTAACTAAAACGTAGAGTCAATTTGAGCTTTATTAGGTTTGATAATACGGGAACGGGAACTTAAGACAACATTTGTTAATTCTAAAGCGATACGAAGTTCGCGGGGTCAGCTTGTTTAACATATAATTTTTAAATGATTTAGTAGTAGTAGGCAATCATAATCCCCACCTTAGGTCATAGACCCTGTTGTGGTGCCCACCCCGGCTTTGGGCATTTTCAATTTTGGCAGTCAATAACTCAGATATAGCATAGCAAACAAACTTGTTTAAAATCTATAGTTAATACAATTCTTTGTCTATGGACCGTTTTGATAAGTGACAGTTGTAATATGTTTTATTATAAAAATAATAGAAATAAAATAAATAGAGATATAATAAGAAATAAAATAAAATATCTAATAAATAAATATCGCCTGTTACAAAACCTTTGCCTAACCTAAGAGATAGATAAATACTCTATTCTATCTTGTTTAAATAACGTCGTTTTAATCATTTTTTAGGGTTCCGTACCCAAAGGGTAAAAACGGGACCCTATTCAAATTCAAAAATCATTTATTTCAATAAAATCACAAGGATCACTTTGAAACGTCTTAGGAACTAGGTGAAGCTACGCCGATTCCACGCGACCAAGCCTAGAAGATCAGGCAACAAACACGGCTTGGGGTCTACCTTTTTTTTTATGATCCTTTCCTTAATGCTATGTAGAGCTCCAGTGTGGTGCCAATCGAACAAGGTGAAGGCTCAAACAAGAATAATAATTAAAAGTTAAAAGTACCTACTACTCAAGTACGTAGGTACAGCAATAAAAAAAAATAACTAAAGAGCTTCAGCACAAATTCAAAAAGCAACACACGCTACACTTGATTTAGAATTAAAACTTACAGATAAAATAACTATTTGCTTAAAAATAATTAAAGTAGACAAATGTTACACAAAATGAAATTAAGTACCTAAATCAATATTTAGCTGTCGAGTGGCAGAGCGACATCAGGCCACGAGGATTTATCATTTATATAATCATCTACAGTATAATACGCTTTGTTTATAAGATTATTCTTTATGTAGGATTTAAATCTTCTAACGGGAAGTTTTGTTGCGTTTTCTGGCAGTTTATTATAAAATAGTATACAATTCCCCATAAACGACCCCTTCACTTTTTCTAATCTAAATTTGGGTATGTACAATTTGTTCTTATTTCTTGTGTTAATACTATGTACATCACTTTTTTTCTTAAAGAAAGCCATATTCTTATGAGTATACAGTAAGTTTTCATATATATATTGTGAGATTACTGTGAGAATGTTAATTTCTTTAAATTTTTGTCTCAAAGAGTCCCGGGACTTCATTTTATAAATGGCACGTACTGCCCGTTTTTGTAAAACAAAAATAACTTGAATGTCTGCTGCCTTACCCCAGAGAAGAATTCCATACGACATTACACTATGGAAGTAACTAAAATAAACTAGCCTAGCTGTGGCTTCATCGGCCAGCCGCCTAATCGTGCGGACTGCATAGGCAGCGGAACTAAGTTTACCAGCAAGTGTTACAATATGAGGTCCCCATTGTAAGTTTGCATCAATATTGAGACCTAAAAAAGTAGTCGAATTAACAAGCGTAAGAGCCTCTTCATTTATTTCAATGTTAGTCGGAGTATGCCGTACACTAGGCAAAGAGAATTTAATGCATTTTGTTTTCTTAGAATTAAGCAATAGATTGTTTACAGTGAACCAATTAAAGACTAGCGACAGTGACGCATTTATGTCATCGAAGTTAACTTTAGATCTATCGACTTTAAAAATAAGCGACGTATCATCAGCAAATAGGACTATGTCACAAATGTCTTTTACATAGAATGGGAGGTCATTAATGTAAACTAAGAATAAAAATGGACCTAAAATCGAGCCCTGTGGAACTCCCATTTCAATAAATGACCCAGAAGATCGTTCGCCACCGATATCAACTTTCTGGACTCTATTGGACAAGTGAAAAAAAAAATGAAAAAATGAAAAAATGAAAAATATATTTATTACAACGAAATAAAAGATTTAACTAGATACATAGAACTTAACTAAATTTACAAAATTTCGTAGAAAACACATTGAGCAGACGGGATTTCTTTCAGTCCCTCACTAGGCTAGGCCTGTATCGAGGAGACTTGACTTAGGTTTACTTTAACGATGTGCCACAGGAGACAGATACATAATAATATAACTTAAACGAGAACAATCATCACAGAAACCAACAAAGATACAAATATATTATAAATGTACATAATAAAATATATATAAATATAAATAATTAAATTAAGATATAAATAATTAAATTAATTGTAAGAGGTGAATTGCCTGGTTATGGATGCCATAGTGTTGTAACTTTGCGATTAGAGTTGCGTGACTCACGCAGTCAAACGCTTTCGACAAATCGCAAAACACACCGATCGCATCTTGCGATTTCTCAAAGGCCTCATATATGTGCTTTAAGAGCAAAGTACCGGCATCGGTTGTTGATCGACCCTTTGTAAATCCAAATTGATGACAATGAAGTAGCCCATTAAGATTGAAGTGAGATAATAACTGAGTAAGAATAACTTTTTCAAAAATTTTACTTAGAGCAGGCAATACTGATATTGGTCTATAATTAGAGGGATCTTTCTCGTTTTCCGACTTGTACAAGGGAATGAGTTTACTATGCTTCATGAGATCAGGAAAAATTCCCTCGTCAACACACCTATTAAAAACGTGGGCTAAACATGGAGCAATATCAATGATAATAGTACCTAATACCTTTGTAGATATACCCCATAGATCTTCTATTACTGAGACTTCGCTGTCCGTCTGTCCGTCTGTCTATCTGTCTGCCACAGGGCTGTATCTCATGAACCATGATAGCTAGATAGTTTAAATTTTCACAGATGATGTATTTCTGTTGTCGCTATAACAACAAAAAATACTAAAAACAGAATTAAATAAATATTTAAGTGGAACTCCCATACAACAAACGTGTTTTTTTGCCGTTTTTTATAGATAATGGTACGGAACACTTCGTGCGCGAGTCCGACTCGCACTTGGCGGGTTTTTTCAATATGATGACCCGTCTATTTGAAAATTAAAATGTTGTTAAAATGCCCACAAGCGCTCTCTCTCTAAATTTAAAATAGTTTTTTTGAAGTTTGATAATTTTCAAGATAATGCGGTTTTATCAGTTTTTTTTTATAGATTCATACTATACATTAATATACAGAGATTGCACTTTCAGTTGTTTATACTTACATAATATCATATTGATAAGGCACAAGATAAATGTTGCTATCATGATTCCTAGTATTACTTACAGTCGTGGTCAACTAATTAGGGACATGCAAGATAGTGAAGAACAATAACCGGTTATGATATGTACATACAAATATAAAACCCTATTGATTTCTCAGTAACTATTATTTGCATAATTTGGTCCGATTATTATGCTTTAAATGGCTGTAAATAAAAGAATAAATAATTAAAAAAAGTATTTAATATCAAAGGTTGAACATGTATTCAATTTTAAGGTATAATTCTGTAGCTGGACATTTAATTAAGGACAGTAAACTATAATGAAAAATAGAGTTAAACAAAACTAATAATCTGCAGTATTATAATATCTTTAACAGCTCCATTTTATTACGTGTAAAATCAGTACCCAGTAGCAAAACCTTTGTTAGTAATTACCGCTTGACACCGATGTGGCATAGACATTATCAGTTTCTGGCATGTTTCGACAGGAATGTTTGCCCATGCCTCACAAAAAGCTTCATTAAGTTCATCTAAAGTTGTGGTACGATAAGTGGCTACTTTTTTCTTGATTTCGTGCCAAAGGTGCTCGATTGGGTTAAGGTCCGGGCTATTTCCTGGTCAATCTAGCACCGATACTGACTGACTGGTAAGAAACGACTTGACTGAACGGGCGGTATGTTTCGGGTCGTTATCATGCTGAAACGTCCATATAATAGGGAGATGCTCCTCAGCATAGGGAAGCATCGTTTCCTCCAATATTGCCTTGTATTGATGTTGGTCTAAGTTACCCTGAACTTTCCTCACAGGTCCCACTCCACGTCCAGAAAATGAACCCCACATTTTAATGTTTCCACCGCCATGTTTCACCTGCTTTTTTGTGAATCTTGGATTCATTTCCGCTTTTACTGGACGCCGTACGTATTGCCTTCCATCTGAAGAAATCAAATTAACCTTGGTCTCGTCAGAGAATAATACATGTTGCCATTGGGCGTAGGTTCAATGTCCATATTTACGTGCAAACGCCAAACGAGCATTTCTATGTTCTTTCTTCAACAACGGTACTTTGCGAGCCACTCTTCCGAACAACCCTGCTTCTACCAGACGTCGTCGAACGGTCCTCGCTGAGACACCAGCTCTTTCGTCTGTCCCAAACACTTCGTGTTTAATTAAAATAGAGCCTAGAAACGGATCTTTCTTAGCTAACCTGGTTATCATTCTATCTTCTTGCGGAGTTGTTTTTCTCGATCTTTTTGTTCTGGGCACATTTAAATCTGTGTTATTGCGTCTGACATGTTGCACTGCATTGTATACCATAGTTTTTGAACAATTTAAATGTTCTGCTATCCTTCGGTATGGCCAACCATGCTCGACAACAAACTTCATGATAATTTTTCGTAGTGTTGGATCGCAACTTTTATTTTTACCCATTTTTCTTCAAAATATTTTTCAAAACTTAAAATAAATATCGGGATTGCCGCCAAAACTACCACGAAACAATAAGAGAAGAAGTAAAAAAGTATTGAGATTCAAATTTTGAAAATAGAACGCAATATCTCAGTGTCCCTAATTAAATGGCCAGCCAGCATTATTTGAACAAATAGCACTACGATAATCTATCAGCTATACTGTAAAGAGGTTTAATGTTTAAGAAGTTGTTATTGTTTGTATAATCGGGCACATAAATGACTAATTATACTTACATGTAAGAGATATGGAATATGGTTTAGACTCGTTGGAAAATAAAAAATAAATTCACAATTCGGTTTAACCAAAGAGTGTCCCTAATTAGTTGACCACGACTGTATATAAGGGAGTCTACTCTTGAAAACGATAAACGATATCGCGACAAACGTCATATCGTGTGAGTCGTGTTGGCCGAGTATATGCTCTTTGGTAGGTACCTCGACTTTTAATCTGAAGGTCGTAGGTTCGAATCCCGGCGTGCATCAATGGATTTTTTTGTTCGAAAAATGTATATGCGCATCAAAAACACGTGCTCAAAACGGTGAAGGAAAACATCGTGAGAAAACCAGTTAGTATTCTTATAAGCGGCGATGGGCTTGCAACGTATGGAATGCTAATTTTACTGCATAATGATCCAAGTGATTTCAATGAATTTTATCTTGCAGCTTATAATCCAAGAGCGCGCCCTCCGAACTCTATTCGCTGATGCTGAGAGGGAAGAGAGAGAACTCTTCGCCACAATGTCTGCAGCCGTGAAGCTAGGACACGAGAGGGAGAGGGCTCATGCTGAGAGGAACAAGTATTGGTACATTGTTGCCTCTATATTTGGTAAGTCCTATACTCTGGTAGAGTCTATTAAACTATTGCTTATATATTTAACTGTCCTCACACCTCAGCTGGTAGTAACTCTGCCTTCTGCGCTGTAGGTTGTGGGTTCGATCCCCATCCAGTGCAAACATTTGTGCGTTAAACGTTAACGTTAAACATAGATGTTTGTTCTGTGTCTGGGTGTTAACATGTATATTATGTATGTATTCACAAAAAAAAATGTATTCAAGTATTCTATCAGTTATCTGGTTACCATAGTACAAGCTTTGCTTAGTTTGGGGCTAGATAGCGTTGTGTGTAAAGTCCGCCAACATTTATTTATTTTATATAAATGCGTAAGTATTTGTCTGCTTGTGACGTTATCACGGCCAAACTGCTGGGCCGATTGTGATGAAAATTCATAAAAGATAGATAGTTCAAAATCTCGGGACGCACTAGGAATACTTTTTTTTCCAAACCTCTCTTCTGATTTTTTGAAATTAACTATCACTACATAGTATAAAGCAAAGTCGCTTTCCGCTTCCCGCGTCTGTATGTATGTATGTATGTTTGCTTATATATTTAAAACTACACAACGGATTTTGATGCGGTTTTTTTTAATAGATAGAGTGATTCAGGAGGAAGGTTTATATGTATAATAACATGCTACCCGTGCGAAGCCGGGGCGGGTCGCTAGTATATATATAAAAGAAAGTCGTGCTAGTTACACTATTTATAACTCAAGAACGGCTGAACCGATTAGGCTGAAAATCGGTGGGGAGGTAGCTTAGAGCCAGGAAAAGGACATAGGATACTTTTTATAACGGGAACGGGAACTTAACACAGCATTTGTTAATTCTAAAGCGATACGAAGTTCGCCGGGTCAGCTTATTGTGTGTATATCCTACTAGCTGACCCGTGCCCGCTTCGCTGTGCGTAAGACATTTCTAATACCATCGTTGACTTTTTTGTAGACGTTTTTAAGGTGTACAATACTGTAGTACATTATTTTGATATATCTCGTGGGGTTCAGCCAGCATTTGCAATGTAAGCGCAAAAAAATGTGTTTATTTACGACATCACATTAGAAACCTCTAAAATTATCAGTGTTTCTCTACTATATTATGCATGTATTATACATATAAACCTTCCTCTTGAATCACTCTATTTATTAAAAAAGACCGCATCAAAATCCGTTGTGTAGTTTTAAAGATATAAGCAAACATACATACGCGGGAAGCGGAAAGCGACTTTGCTTTATACTATGTAGTGATGTTTTTGAGAACTGACATTCTAAGGTTACTCTAATTGAGTTTTAAATATAAAAGGAATAAGATCGATAATATTTTATGACGATACAATAGTGATTCGTGAAAAAAGCCGTGTTGGCCGAGTGGGAGGTACCTCGACTTTCATTTCGAAGGTCGTGAGTTCGAATCCCGGCGTGCATTAATGGATTTTTCTGAGGATTAAGAGGCGATGGGCTTGCAACCTGTCACGTATGGAATACTAACTACTGCAAAATGTGGGCATGTGCCAAATATATTTGGACGTGCCTCTGACTACTCCCACTAGACATCTTTAAAGGATCCAAGCGCCTGGAGATCTTAGAGGAGAGTCTACCGTACTTGGGAATTACAGTCTTGACCTTATTTTTAGGGTTCTGTACCCAAAGGGTAAAAACGGAACCCTATTACTAAGACTTCGCTGTCCGTCTGTCTGTCTGTCCGTCCGTCCGTCTGTCTGTCACAGGGCTGTATCTCATAAACCGTGATAGCTAGACAGTTGAAATTTTCACAGATTATGTATTTCTGTTGCTGCTCTAACAACAAATACTAAAAACAGAATAAAATAAATATTTAATGGGGCTTCCATACAACAAACGTGTTTTTTTGCCGTTTTTTATAGATGTAACGGAACCCTTCATGCGCTAGTCCGACTCGCACTTGGCCGGTTTTTTTTTAGTGATTCGTGCTAGAAATTTCTAACGTTTTCAGGCACTGTGCTTGGCATTGGAGGCTCGACGATAAACAATCGCCTTAAAATGGCAGAGTTCCGCGATATGATGGAACAGCAGATGGCGAAAAGCGCGAGTGTGTTGTACACCATAGCAGGGGGAGGTTCGGCTAGTAGGGCCGATATTAATGAGGCTATGAAGACCGAGTTCGCATACCAGGTAACTTACAAGTTCACATTTATTTAATTAATCACAATTAATTTTAAATTAAAAGTAAAATTTGTGTTTTTAACAGAATTAAGAAAAGGAGATGGCTCACGATGAGCTATTTGACAGGATTTTGAAAACCATTCTAGATTATTCAGTAGTGTCTGGAACGCGTAAAAAAATATTATATTTAATTCTGTTAAGTATTGGCCCTAAAAATTTATATTAAATATTGACATTTCATCAAAACGCTTCTTTATGCAAATGGCGTCGCACTAGTTTCTGTGACGTTACATGCTTGTCAACAAATACACAAATGTCAAGTTTTTCAAGGCAGGCGCTGACATATTGACAAGCATGTTACTTCCTCGTCGATTCAACCAATTCTGACAGTCTTGTGTCACGTGACTGGCGTTTAAAAATAGATAAAATAATTATGGGTTTTTTAATAAATCATTGTTTATTTTCAAGTTATTTTACTCCATAACGCTTTATGAAGGCATAATTTACATAGATTACTATCAACAACACTGTCTTTTTCATTATGTCAAATAGCCTATTGTATTATCTTTCTTATATAATAAAACGAAGTTGTTTAGTTACACAGTTACATAATTTATAACTCAAGAATGCCTGGACCGATTTTCATGATCTTTGACAATAACTGTTATACAACAACAGACTAACTATTAAAAGGTTCCAAATTATGAAAAAAAAGGCCTATAATCTTCATTAGTACATCATGCGGGGGTAGGTTCAGCTAGTAGGGCTGATATTAATGGGGCTATGACGACAGAATTTGCATATCAGGTAAACGTTATAAATATCACTACATAGTAAAGGGTGTCCCAACAAGAGCGCAATTTTTAAATTTTAAATAAAACACAGATATTTAAAAAAAAGTCGTGAAACTTTATTATATCGTAAAGTAGACAGAATGAGGTTATGTATAGAACAATATATCGTGCAGATGGCCGCCGCGGCTTTGCTGGCATGCACGCGATCTTTTAATGAAATTTTCAATGACTGTTTTGCATAAATGCTGCGGTATTTCATTAATGCAGCGTCCAATTTCCTCTTTTAAGGCTTGAGTCGTCGTCGGCTTATTCGCGTAAACCATCGACTTCAAAAAACCCCAAAGAAAAAAATCTAATGGTGTTAAATCGCACGATCTAGGCGGCCAATTTTGATCTCCAAAACGCGAAATAACACGACCGGGAAATGACTGATGCAGCAATTGAATTGTTTCTCTGGCTGTATGACATGTAGCGCCGTCTTGTTGGAACCACATGCCCTCCACATTCATTTCTTCAATTCTAGGCAAGAAAAAACTGGTTATCATTTCACGATACCGAACACCATTGACTGTTTTTTTTGACAATTTCACAACAATTTTTTTTATTTTGACAATTTCACAATGAGAATGCGTTTTTCATTCGTGTAGCGCTCCATTTTTACTAACCTCGTACCTTCTACTAGCAAACAATAACAATTGTTCAAATGTCAAACAATGACACTTCGAATGTTGCCAGATTTAAAAATTGCGTTCTTGTTGGGACACCCTTTATAAAGCAAAGTCGCTTTCCGCTTCCCGCGTCTGTATGTATGTATGTATGTTTGCTTATATCTTTAAAACTACACAACGGATTTTGATGCGGTTTTTTTTTATAGATGGAGTGATTCAGGAGGAAGGTTTATATGTATAATAACATGCTACCCGTGCGAAGCCGGGGCGGGTCGCTAGTATTTTATAAAAATCAATGCCACTTTTCGTTGTAATTATAACTCAAGAACGGGATCACCTATCCAAACCAAATGTTTAGGCTTTGTTCGGACTATTTAGTAGATGGTTTATGTGAAGTTTGCACAAAATCGGTAGAGCGGTTATTTATCACATTTTTTGTAACAAATGAATTCAATAAATGGCGGATCATTTTGTAAATGGGGATTTTATAGGTATGGATACTTTTTAACGGGAACGGGAAATTAACATACTAAAGCGATACGAAGTTCGCCGGGTTAGTTATTATTTATATATAACTAACCGACCCGTGACAGACGTTGTCCTGTCAAATTTCAATAATCGAATAGTAAAGACTGAATGTTTTTAGCCTGTGATGTCAGATTTATTGCACACCAGCGCCGTCTATACCAAAATCATCTCTTTTGAGTTTTTTTTTATTATTTTGGGGTGGTTTTAATATTTTAAAGTGGTCTATGTTTTATTCGGGCATTATATCTACATCTATAGCAAATTTCATCTTAATCTGTTTTGTCGTTTAGGTCTGATTGAGGCACAAGGATTAGGATTAGTTCATGTTATGTAAATGCGACTTACGTTGCTGGCTGTACATTGATATTTTTATTTTAAATAATATTTTCATAATGAGAAAACATGTTTTTTTCCTTGTATGCTTACAAGAGGGCAGCACATGAGCAGCAGGTTAGTAAAATAAATAAGTTTTCCATTCAAAAATATTTTTTCAAGACAAGCTTTTGTAAAATTCTCCTTCGTTTTTCAGAGCAGCGCACTATCACTTGTCACATAATAATTACATTGTCATTCAAACTTGACAGGTGTGAAAAGTTTTCACTAAGACGTTCCGTTTTGTATACAGCTCCTGACTCCATATTGTAATGTCATCAGAAAATGTATGCTAAATTTCAGTTCAATTTTAACGGACAACTTACAAACAAATCAACATTCGAACAGTGCAAGATATATAAAAGCTTTTAAAAAATAAATACTTAGTATCGTAGATGAACATATATGTTTGTTCTGTGTTTGGGTTTTAAAATGTATTTTAAGTATTTACAAAAAAACTTGCCAAGTGCGTGTCGAGCCAGCCACGCGCAATGTAGCATTTCGTAGTTTACACAGCTAACAACGTTATATAAAGTAATTTTCAACGATTTTTGTACTAAAAAGTTTACGAGTAATCGTCGAGCAACTTAGAAAATACATTATCTTAGTTGGTCGATGATTTGATTACTCATAAACTTGTAAATCCTACTTAGCCGTGATAGTTTTCCTTTTAAATTGGTTATAATTATAATGTAATACTACCGTGAATTTTTTCACACCTCCAAAACCAATCGTTTAGCTGGTAGGGGGGGGGGGGGGGCACTTGACTCTGACAAAACTTTAAAGCTTAATATTTCACAAACGGATTTCTTAATCGAAAAGTTCGATACAACGACACCCCACAACAAAAAAAAAGTATCCCCACTTTAGTAGGGGAGGTATCCTAAAAAAAATGTTTTTGAAGATTTTATTGTACCACTTTGTTGGCGTGACCATTACGTATATTCATGCTAAATTACAGCTTTCTAGCACTTAAACTCTCTGAGCTAAGCTGCGGACGGACGGATAGAAATGGCGAAACTATAAGGGTTTCTTGTATACTACAAAACCCTAAAAAAATATTATAGTTATCTCTGGGGCTATTTTGTAAAAACATGATTATCATGTTATGATATTCATACCAATATTTATTGATACTGAATGCCATAATACCTACGCTTTTTATTCTGTTTATGCACCTATACCGACGCTTCCAATACAATACCTACGCAGAAACGTAGGTATAGGTGCATAAACAGTGAATAGTTACTATGAACAGATAGATAGATAGATAGATAACACTTTATTGATTACCACACGTTCACACGAATACAAATATTTATGAACAGAAATAAAATAAATAACACTATGCTTAAAGGTAATACAATGGGCGGCCTTATCGCTGAAAGCGATCTCTACCAGTCAACCTTAGAATGGACTGGAATGAACATATAAAGAGAAGGGGCATGTTGGTGCGGCTTTAAATATATACAAGTAGATACAAAATTAAATATAAAAATAATGAATAAAACATATACATATACGGTCGTGGTCAACTAATTAGGGACATTCTTTGGTTAAACCGAATTGTGAATTTATTTTTTATTTTCCAACGAGTCTAAACCATATTCCATATCTCTTACATGTAAGTATAATTAGTCATTTATGTGCCCGATTATACAAACAATAACAACTTCTTAAACATTAAACCTCTTTACAGTATAGCTGATAGATTATCGTAGTGCTATTTGTTCAAATAATGCTGGCTGGCCATTTAATTAGGGACACTGAGATATTGCGTTCTATTTTCAAAATTTGAATTTAAATACTTTTTTACTTCTTCTCTTATTGTTTCGTGGTAGTTTTGGCGGCAATCCCGATATTTATTTTAAGTTTTGAAAAATATTTTGAAGAAAAATGGGTAAAAATAAAAGTTGCGATCCAACACTACGAAAAATTATCATGAAGTTTGTTGTCGAGCATGGTTGGCCATACCGAAGGATAGCAGAACATTTAAATTGTTCAAAAACTATGGTATACAATGCAGTGCAACATGTCAGACGCAATAACACAGATTTAAATGTGCCCAGAACAAAAAGATCGAGAAAAACAACTCCGCAAGAAGATAGAATGATAACCAGGTTAGCTAAGAAAGATCCGTTTCTAGGCTCTATTTTAATTAAACACGAAGTGTTTGGGACAGACGAAAGAGCTGGTGTCTCAGCGAGGACCGTTCGACGACGTCTGGTAGAAGCAGGGTTGTTCGGAAGAGTGGCTCGCAAAGTACCGTTGTTGAAGAAAGAACATAGAAATGCTCGTTTGGCGTTTGCACGTAAATATGGACATTGGACCTACGCCCAATGGCAACATGTATTATTCTCTGACGAGACCAAGGTTAATTTGATTTCTTCAGATGGAAGGCAATACGTACGGCGTCCAGTAAAAGCGGAAATGAATCCAAGATTCACAAAAAAGCAGGTGAAACATGGCGGTGGAAACATTAAAATGTGGGGTTCATTTTCTGGACGTGGAGTGGGACCTGTGAGGAAAGTTCAGGGTAACTTAGACCAACATCAATACAAGGCAATATTGGAGGAAACGATGCTTCTCTATGCTGAGGAGCATCTCCCTATTATATGGACGTGTCAGCATGATAACGACCCGAAACATACCGCCCGTTCAGTCAAGTCGTTTCTTACCAGTCAGTCAGTATCGGTGCTAGATTGGCCAGCAAATAGCCCGGACCTTAACCCAATCGAGCACCTTTGGCACGAAATCAAGAAAAAAGTAGCCACTTATCGTACCACAACTTTAGATGAACTTAATGAAGCTTTTTGTGAGGCATGGGCAAACATTCCTGTCGAAACATGCCAGAAACTGATACTGTCTATGCCACATCGGTGTCAAGCGGTAATTACTAACAAAGGTTTTGCTACTCGGTACTGATTTTACACGTAATAAAATGGAGCTGTTAAAGATATTATAATACTGCAGATTATTAGTTTTGTTTAACTCTATTTTTCATTATAGTTTACTGTCCTTAATTAAATGTCCAGCTACAGAATTATACCTTAAAATTGAATACATGTTCAACCTTTGATATTAAATACTTTTTTCTATTTATTTATTCTTTTATTTACAGCCATTTAAAGCATAATAATCGGACCAAATTATGCAAATAATAGTTACTGAGAAATCAATAGGGTTTTATATTTGTATGTACATAACCGGTTATTGTTCTTCACTATCTTGCATGTCCCTAATTAGTTGACCACGACTGTATAACAAAAATAAAAATAAATAAAACAATAATAAAAATAAAATATCAAAACTGAAGAATTAAAAAACTGTAGGGTGATTAGGTATTCTCTAACATTAGGTATTGCATTCAACATCATAACATGATAATCATGTTTTTACAAAATAGCCTTGCTGGTTCCCATAGTACAAGCTTTAAGCCGGAAACACACTTACGTGTCGTGTCGTGGCGCGACACGCCACTAGCTAATCGCTTTCATACATTTAGTATGGTTAGAGACATATTTGGGCGTCGTGTCGTGTCGCAAACGCTATCTTGCGATTGGCTAGTGGCGCGACACGCCACGCCACGACACGTAAGTTTGTTTCCGGCATTATGAATGGCGTAATATGAAGTCTCCACCAATATTTATTGGTTATTATTACAAATTACAGGAACAACTCGCACAGAACCTGAAACTGATGCAGGAAAACATCAGTCATCTAGTCACTAAGCAAAACTCTTTGATTGGTAAGTTTGCCAAAACCTTTATTTTTTGTTTTAAAAATAAGAGTTCCCACTGACTTGAAGCTGGAGTGGAGTGGAGAGGAAAAAAATAATAATAAAAAAAATAGGATCACGACTGTAATTCCCAAGTACGGTAGACATCACATCCTCCCAGATCTCCAGACGCTTAGATCCTTTGAAGATGTCTAGTGGGGGTAGTCAGAGGCTTGTCTAAATATTACATTTGTCACATGCCCACATTTTGCATTATTCCACACGTGACAGGTTGCAAGCTCGTCGCCGCTGTCACGTATGGAATGCTAACTATACAAAATGGGACCATGTGCCAAATGTGATGTTTGGACGTGCTTCGACTAACCCCTTCAGATATCTTCAAGGATCTAGAATTCAGAGCTACTACCAACTGCGCTGTGAGGCCAGTCAATATAACATAGATTCGGTTTAAAGTATAAAATTAAAACTATCGTGGTTGTTATTCCTGTTATCTATAAAAAACGCCAAGAAAACACGTTTGTTGTATGAATGCCCTACTTAAATATTTATTTTAATCTGTTTCTAGTATTTGTTGTTAAAGCGGCAACAGAAATACATAATTCTGTGGAAATTTCAACTGCCTAGTTATCGCGGTTCATGAGATACAGCCCTGTGACAGACAGACAGACGGACAGCGAAATCTCAGTAATAGGGTCCCATTTTTACCCTTTAGGTACGGAACCGGAAAAACTTAAAAATAAAAATGAGCCAACTTCTAAATGTTTGTTACATTTCTCTTCCTCGAAATAACTTCAACCATAAATTACGTAATTAATAACATGATTTTTAGATTTTTTTGTTATTTTATACTAATTTAACTTTACCAGTTTACATTTTACACCTAGAAATTATTAAATAAAAATATCTTATTTTAATACTTAGATTAATTATGTAGGTATCTACACGATATTTCCTCCCACTCCTTGTCACACAATTTCACATATCGTCGATGGTCCCATATTTTAAATATTTTTTTTTTCAGAACGAGTCCACTATCAAGAACAAACCACAGCGAACCATTTTCGCGACCTCAAACGAGTAGTGGTCGCAGCTTCGCAGACCAGCGCTAAGTCCGATGCGGAACTTGCAAAAGCCCTGTCCATAGTCCACCAAGACTTGGATGAGGACCACAACAAGATCATTGAGGACACCAAGTCAAGGGATCATAGATCCTTCGAGTCAAATCAGATTTTGACCGGTGTTGGAATTTTACTATGCATACTTATTTTTGGAAATGTTTTGGGTAGGATTAGTTGATTTGGTGTGTACTGCGTATTTAAATCAATAAGTTAATAGGTGGCAATTCTAAGTTGCCACAAACTGACTAAAAGTTTGGTGGCGATTCGATTGTTGCCACAAACTGACTAAAAGTTTCGGTGGCGATTCGGTTGTTGCCACAAACTGACTAAAAGTTTCGGTGGCGATTCGGTTGTTGCCACAAACTGACTAAAAGTTTCGGTGGCGATTCGGTTGTTGCCACAAACTGACTAAAAGTTTCGGTGGCGATTCGGTTGTTGCCACAAACTGAATAAAAGTTTCGGTGGCGATTCGGTTGTTGCCACAAACTGAATAAAATTTATTGAAATACGCGATCGAACTGTCACTTTGAATTGGAAGTTACGCTTATTTAGACTTTAAGGTAAACGGAATAAGGTCGATCGTATTTTACGAAATTTTAGTTTGTGAGAATGTTTGTGGCTAAGTCACACCCGAACGACCGAACAGATTTGGATGGATTTTGGAATATACACAGTCTATGTCCTGAAATACTAGAATATATAGGATACTTTAATCAGATTCCCAAAGATGGCTAGTCAGGGCACGTCCATATAACATTTCGTGCAGTATCTTTTGCATTAGTTAGCATAATAAGTAACTATTTACTTATTGATTTAAAAATACACAAATTAAAATAATTTGATAAAGAAAAGTGAATACAGGCAAGGTTTTGTGATCATAGTTTTAGTTTATACCCTTTAATAGTTTAAGTTAAACTGTGGTTATTGTAAAAATCTAAAAATGGTTTAAAAACGAAAAAACACGCTTTTATAGTCTTCTTTTTCTCGGTCGGCACAACATGTAGTAAATAGATATGGCTTGGTGTTTTCCAACCGGCCGCAAGCCTGACGTCAACCCTCTTTAAGAAGGCTTGTTGGAAAAAACACGCTTTTATAGTACTGCACGAAAATCAATTGAATGCTTACACGAAGTTTAGTGTCTGTGCTATTAGTTGAGGAGTACCATCGTGAGCTGATCCTGGCTGCATCAATTTTGATATTGTATTGTCATAAAAACTACACACAACTGCCAAATTTGATAATGATCCGACAATAAGAACATTGTTAAATCATTTTCCAAGATTTTCTTACATAGTTTGTTATTTACCTACAATTGAAGCCAATAAAAACGTGTTAAAAAGTTTTAAAAATCGGTTCAACTTATTCTACCTATGTTTTGTTTTATTGTTTTTTTGTTTGTCCTACTCCATGTTGAACCGACTTCAAGAAAGAAGGAGGTATCCAATTCAGTTGTATATTCTTACCTAAATAAGAATTTTTGTGAAAAAAGTGTTAATTATTTGTTTATATTTCAATTTCAATATGTAAGCATTTAGTACAGTGTTACATAAAATGAATAAATGTGTAAATGTTGAATGTTTTTTTTATAATAACGATGACCTATGAAAAGTTGACCTGGTGGACGATTGCAACGTGTGAGGTGCGGGTTCAAACCTGCGACGTGGAATTAGGTTTATTCAAGAGAGTTAACTGACACAACGTACAGTGACCGTTGAACTGAACGTAACACGACGTGTGCAATACCAGTGAAACCATGGTTTTTTTAAGGTGATAAGTGAAATTTTTGACGTTTTGTATAGGCTGAGTCTATCCGGATAAGACGGAAAAAGTGATAAAACTGCATAATCTCGAAAAACATCAAATTTAAAAAGAAACTGTCTGTAATTTACTTCGCTAGTAAGATTATCTAACGAATTATATAAAAATGAATTGTTTAGCTATTCATAGCTTTGATTAAAAACGAAACTAGTGTTTTTGAAGAGCCAACTTTGTAAAATAAATCTATTGAGAAAAGTTTCACCAATCGTGTTTCTGTCTGTAATTTATCTAGATTATATCCTTAAGTTATATTTTTTATGAAAAACAAAACTGTATGTTTTGCGGTTATTGAGAAAAAACGATTCTGCATTTATCAAAAACATTTATTACTCGCCTTAAATTCAAACTAAGTAATCGCGCGACTACAGTGTTGATAAAAATGCGCCTGGGACACTTGTGTACCCCAGCTCATCTAGCACGGATAAAAGTAGTGCCTGATCTATCTTGCGCCTGTGTACATGAATTTAGTGACCTAAATCATATACTTTTTGTTTGTCCTTTATATAAATGTATTCCTTTTTAGGGTTCCGTACCCAAAGGGTAAAATCGGAACCCTATTACTAAGACTTCGCTGTCCGTCTGTCCGTCTGTCTGTCTGTCACAGGGCTGTATCTCATGAACCATGATAGCTAGACAGTTGAAATTTTCACAGATTATGTATTTCTATTGCTGCTCGAACAACAAATACTAAAAACAGAATAAAATAAATATTTAAGGGGGGCTCCCATACAACAAACTTGATTTTTGCATTCCAGCGCCATCTAGTTTCATTTGATGTTACTACGTATTATAGGTACTTTTCGCGGTCTCATGCGACCGCTCGGGGTATGAGAGGTAAGATGAAAGAGGTTTGCGATTCCGCTGGCAGGTGGCGCTATTTAACCACTATCGGTAAAGTAAGTCGGTAAATAGGTGGTACTTCACATGATCGAATAAAAAGTTTGAAATTGAATTATTGAATTCATGTAGTTAGGTAAATAGGTACCTAGGTAGATATTATTAATTTCCAATTAATTTCGAGTTCGAATCCTGGCCGTGCATCAATGGATATTTCTGTTCGAAAAATGTACCTATATGCGCGTTAAACGTGTTTATAACAGTGAAGGAAAACATCGTGAGGAAACCTGTTAGTATTCTTGAAAGCGGCGACGGGATTGCAACCTGTCACGTGTGGAATGCTAACTACGTAGTTAGGTAAATAGGTAGGTTACGAGATATTATGAATTATTTTTTATGTTTCTAGGGTTCCGTATCTAAAGGGTAAAAAACGGGACTACTAAGACACGACACCGCTGTCCGTCTGTCTGTTACCAGGCTGTATCTCGTGAACCGTGATAGCTAGACAGTTGAAATTTTCACAGATGATGTATTTCTCTAAAATCAGCATAAAATAAATATTTAAGTGAGACTCCCGTACAACAAACGTGATTTTTTTGCCGTTTTGATAATAGTACGGAACCCTTCGTGCGCGAGTCCGACTCGCACTTGGCCGGGTTTTTTAAAGATTATTTCGTATACCTTTCCTTCTAATATTGTTGTTCTTCTTCTTTCATTTTCAGATCCTTGTATGTTGTAGGTATATAAAATTGCTTAGCTTCCTTTATTTCTATTATTAATATTAGTTTAAAGGTACTTACTCCTAACCATACAACAGTAATACATCGTTCGTTGAACTAAATATTAGAGGTGGGTCGTACTTGTGTTTTGACGTACCAGGTTTAAGAAATACCACCTCTGTCAAGTACCAGGTTGATAAACCAGGTTTGAAATACTAAAATAGTACGAAAATACTTTCAAGTACAAATATGTCAACCAACTCCAACCTGCACCCCCCCCCCCCCCTAGGAATAAAAAAAAAGTTATAAAAACAGTACAAAAATACTTTAAGGCCCGGCTCACACCCACACACGTATTTCAATGATTTTCAGGTACCGATTTAAAAACCAGGAATCACAATTGTGAGGATATAATGATACAAAATTACTGATAATATATTCATCTTTAATAGTAGATAATAAAAACTGGCCAGTTCTATACAACATTTTCAAAAAAATACGTTTTTACCGTCGCAAGAACCGCTGAAAATGTCGAAAAATGGGGTCTGGTTAGGTACCAATATCTTTACACCCACAGCATATTTTTATTTGAAAATAATACGAAATTGTAGATTTTATATTTCTCTATACCGCGTGGCATTATCTTGTTTTCAAATAATTTACTTTTTCATTTATGAACAATATAAAATGCAATAAAACTTATCCATACATTTTTTCCATACAAAACTCACATTCACCTCAAGTCGGCACGTCAGTCAGCGCTCAGACGCGCTCGGGGAAGCACGTCCACGTCACATTTTTCTTCGAATTTAGGGGAAGTCTGACATAACCGGATACTGGGGTAAAATAGTGGACATGCAAAACTAATGATAACATTTGTATAATATATTGCCTTGACGAATTTGGTGCAAGCCACACAGATGAAGGTTAGGTACAATGCATGAGTTGTAAGGGCTGGGCTCATGTACACTGTACAGACTATGAAAGAGTTGGATGATTTTTTTGTAGAAGATGCGTTACATCGAGTTACGTTTCGAAACAGTATGATAATAGTTTACGGTTTTACCTTTTTGCATACGTCGCGTTGGAGCAAAATCGAAATAAGCAGATGTTTCGTATTTGATTGTTATTGCAATAAAAATATTAAATTTCAGAAAAATGTGAACCTGTTTGTGTCCCTAATTAGTCCTACTAAATAAATATAAATAATGATTTGATACATTTCTGTTTTGAAATGAAAGTTCTAAAAAGGTACCATGACCCTTAGTACGGTTTTAACCCGGCCTCCCCTATATTACCAAGCGTGTTTTTTTATACATGGATGGAAAAAATTGATACTTTATCTGAACAAAATGCGAAAAATTACCTGAATTTTCGATTACGAATATAATTTATATTTATTATCTATCTACATTTAATATTATAAATCTGATTTGTTTGTGCGGATGTTAGGTATGTTTGGATGTTTGTACCTCAATCAGACTTAAACGACTAAACGGATGAAATTGAAATTTGCTGTCGATGTAAATATACCCCTAGCTTATAAATATGCTATTTTTAATTTAAAAACATCCCCAAAACTATAAAAAGACTCCGAGTGCTGGTGTGCAACAAATCTAGCATTAATCAATTTTGACGACTGATGAATGACTGACGAATGATACGATACGCATTGAACCAAAAATGTTGAACCTTCTAAAAAGGTCGGTATTTGTTATTATCAAGGCAAGGTTTATCTGGGGGCACGGTAGTGCCCCCGCCAAGTTAAGCAAAAAAGCGGCACAGTCGTACCATCCTTTTCTCGAAACAGTTCAGGTCATTTTTTGGACAGACAGACAGACATTGAAATCTCACAACTTTTTACGATAGAAGAACTGAGTTGCGTTGCGAGAATTGGCTTTTTATTTTAATTTTTACAAGTTGTTTTTGATGGCATATACTTAAGTTGTACATGATGCAAATAATTAAATATTAAAAAAATAATAAAGTGTCCTGAAAAATTGTTTAATTCGAAATACTGAAAGTGCTCTTTAGTGTTTCGTAGTTTACAAAAAACCCTTATAGTTTTGCCATTTCCGTCCATTCGTCCGCAGCTTAGCTCAGATACTCTTAATACTAGAAAGCTGTAATTTGGCATGAATATACTAGTCACGCCGACAATGTGGTAGAAATAAATATATATTTTCAGATGTTTTTTTTTTCTCGCATACTCTCCATGTCTTTGGATAGGTCTTAAAAAGTATTGCGGGTTTGTGATGTCATTTAGTATAAATACAATTGAAAATATGAATTTGTAAAAAGAGCAGCTGGTCATCTCTTTTTCTGGAAAGAAAATATTATGGAAGATTATTTAGTAAAATTTTACAATAACTGTTTAATTCCAGAACTTGTTGACCCTCGCTACGCGCTGTCTATGGATCTTCGAGATCATAGCTCGCACACAATATTCAAAAGCATACCTACATATTTTATCAGTATTTCACTTTCAAAACTTTCTGTGAGTGGTACTCGAAACGTTGACGGTGCCGTCATCGATTTTAGATGACAATAAGATTTTTTATTAAAAATATATTTTTTAAATCAAGCTTTTGTAAATTCTTGTGCTCTAGTTCTCGTCAAGATAAAAATAACGAGCCCAAACGCGACGTGGTTATGTTGTGTAGTTGAGGAGTTCCGATGGCTACATCCGACCTCCATCATCAGACCAGGTATATAGATATGCAAAGTTTTGCCTCAATTCGACTATTTAGTGAAGAGTTCCGTTGAACAGCTCCTGACTCCATCATCAGATCAGCTCGCTGTCACCATATTATGTATGCAAAATTTCAGCTCAATCGATTGGGGATAACTGCTTAAAATTAAGTTGCAAGATTACACCTTATCAAACATAGATACATAAATATGTACATAAACTGCAAGTTAAATAAGAGCTTATAAAAAAACGATACTTACCGTTTTGTCATAATGTATTTTATTAGTAGGTATAGGTACCTAACAAATATTTTTTGCACAGTCAAATATTAGTAACTGTGTAGTAGCACTTTACGATTTGTAACCTGTCTTATAATATATATTAATTTTTTCTATATTTATTTTCTTTTTGTCAAGTGCAACCTATAAAATTATTAAGTACATACCTACCTATACAAATATGACATACCTATTGCACCAAATATTTTCAAGTATCAAGACTAGTTATTTAGTCTTGGTAAATGAAGTGTGAAGTAGCTTCAATGTGTGCGTTTGCACTATTCGTAGTGTGCGGCCACAGAATACGGAAAAGTACAAAAAATGCGAGCTGTCATATTTGAAACAGCCGCCTTAAAGAAAAAAAACGAGTTTAACTATAACGTCATACCTGGCACAGTGAAATTTTTAAGTTACAAACGAGCAGAACTAGATGTAAGGTCGGGCTTACTGACTGGGCTACACCTGGTATTTATAGAAGTAGAAATAAATTATACGAACTTTATGCAACTAGGGAGTCACGGCTGCACGACCCTACCTTTATACTTCATGTTAAGAATTATTCCAAAATTTTCAAAGAAGTGTGTCGTGCGGCTAAATCATTGTATTTCACTACATAGTATACTTAAAGCAAAGTCGCTTTCCGCTTCCCGCGTCTGTATGTAATATGTTTGCTTATATCTTTAAAACTACACAACGGATTTTGATGCGGTTATTTTTAATAAATAGTAGATTCAAGAGGAAGGTTTATATGTATAATACATGCATAATATAGTAGAGAAACACTGATAATTTTAGAGGTTTCTAATGTGATGTCGTATTAAACACATTTTTTGCGCTTACATTGCAAATGCTGGCTGAACCCTACGAGATATATCAAAATAATGTACTACAGTATTGTACACCTTAAAAACGTCTACAAAAAAGTCAACGATGGTATTAGAAATGTCTTACGCACAGCGAAGCGGGCACGGGTCAGCTAGTAAACCTATAAATAAACCATCATTTGTAGTTTTGGAAACGCAATAAAAACATTTATTTAAGTATTATTATTATTACCTTGCGATTTGCAATTTTGAGTTGTTGTTTTATCCTGGTTTATAGAAAAACACTACCTACTGTCCCCTTTCATCCAACATGATTTGTTTCAGCTCAACACAGAAACAGAAAATGGGATGCCTAGCACAGTGTGCTATGTTTGTCATCGGGAGCTGCAGAAGTGCCACAAATTATCCCATATGGCACACAGATCCAACGGAATCCTTCAAGATCTCTTTGAATGTGGCATTGAAGTAGGTACCTACTGCATGCTACTAACATGCTAACTGCCACAATTAGGCGCTGACTAGTGTTGGCAATTGTGTTTAATAGCAAATTAAGTGAAAAATATATAAGTATTCAAAGGTGTTCCAACATGGAAGGAAAATAAGATATTTTACTTTACTTACCACATCTAATTGTTGTAATGACAAGAATGAGGAAAAAAACATTCTGAATTTTTAATCAATCAAAGATCCATCTTACCCGACATTAACGTAACGTTTGAAAATCAATCAGTAAACAACGTGGATACCACTCGATTTTTAGGTCTTATAATCGACTAGCGACCCGCCCGGGCTTCGCACGGGTGCAATGCTGATACTAAATATACTACAGAATGTCTTTATATAAAACGTTTTTCTTTCACAGCTCTTTTGTCATTAGACAATTATTGATGATTTCTTTTTTTCTCGAACGTTCGCGACCGGCCGTACTGCGCGTTTGACGCCTAGCTGCTAGGCCGGTCGCGAACGTTCTAGAATGTTCGTTTTACGAAGCTACTCGCTAGGTGACTCGCTAGACTCTAGGTGCCAAGCAAGCCGCCTACCTGTGCGTTCGCGTTTTTAATTAGAGATGACTGAGAGTGTTATAAACGTAAGAGTAGACAAATATAATCAGAAAGCTTCGAACTGCTAAGCTATCGGGAGTTACACGTGTTATTGTAAGTCAACCATAAAAGATAGACATATGCTGTCATGAGATATTTTTTATATAATTTTAAGGAGAACATTTCCGTCATACATGTTTTCTGTGTAGCTTTAACCATTAAGATTGCACACGCGACGGAAGCTTAAAAAATGGAGTAACTTCTCCCGTTTTCCCAACATTTCCCTTCACTGCTCTGCTCCTATTAATTGTAGCGTGATAAAAAGTATACTATAACCAGCTCAGGAGTATGAAAAATAATTGTAAGTACCAAGTTTCGTTAAAATCCGTCGAGTAGTTTTTGTTTCTATAACGGTTATACAGACAGACAGACAGACAGACAGACAGACAGACAGACAGACAAAAATTTTACTGATTGCATTTTTGGCATCAGTATCGATCCCTAATCACCCCCTGTTAGTTATTTTGGAAATATATTTCATGTACAGAATTGACCTCTCTACAGATTTATTATAAGTATAGATAGTAAACTAAATTGGAAAACACATATAGAAGAACTAAGTAAACGAATAAGTAGCTTAGCATACGCCTTGCATAAACTGTCATCCACAGTAAATACAGAAACATTACTGACAGCGTACCACGACATAGCAGAGTCTGTAATGAGTTAGGCAATAATTTTTTGGGGCAACTCTACAAATAAAAATATTATATTTAAGATGCAAAAGCGATGTCTGCGATCAATGTTTAAAATAAAAATTAGTGATAGTTGTAAACCACTATTTTTAAAACATAAAATTCTAACACTTCCGTCTCTATACATATTTGAGGTTGCATTGCAATGTTTGTTAGGCAAAACTCTCATTTGTTTTCACGATTATCAGACACCGTAAGCAGAAGTCGACGTGATAACAGCAGGTTATGTTTGCATCCATCAAAAACCGCATTACTACGCAAAAGTCTAGTCTGTGTAGCACCTGAAATTTTTAACAAAATACCTAGGGCTTACAAAGATTTAAATGATAATCTATTCAAGATAAAATTCAAAAAATTATTAATAGATAAATGTTATTACACAATTGACGAATTTATAAATGATAATATCTCATAAATTGATTGACCTACTAATTCATGAAAAATAATCTACCTAGCCAATGATGTTTTAAAAAGGGGAAGATATGTAACGCACTAACATCGCAAGCAAAAAACTAGGCTCGATCACACACACACCGAAACGCACACATCGCTGCATCCTTTATTCTACAGTTGCCAGTAGACAAGGACAGATAGATTAACTATTGAAATCATGCGAGCGAGACAGCAAAGGCGGCCGGGATCTATCGGATCCTGCCGAATATTTACGAAATGGCGATTGGCAAAGTAGGTAAAACAATAAAAGTTTTATAATTTTCAAATAAGTAATCTTTTAGCTGTACTTACGAGTGAAATGTAATTCCGTGTGTCTTATTTTTCTTCCGTGAGTGATTAAAACACCTATAAAAAACACAAGACGGCATAATTCTCTAAATTTTGTGATTATTACGAGTATGGTAGCAACGTCCGTTCAACACGATAGTCCGAACGGAACTAAGAGTGAGTGAGATCACTGGACTCAGTATAGTAGGACCATGCTCTGCAGTAAGTCACATATCTTCCCCTTTTTAAAACATCATTGTACCTAGCATATTTTGACGTTATAATTTAAAATTTGCATACTAACCAATGTAAAACATGTCATGACCATATTATAAATAATGTACCATCTCACACAAAAATGTAAACACATGTTTAAGCAAATAAATATCTTTATCTTTATCTTTATCTTTAATTTTTATGAAGTTGATTAAAAGAGTAAATGATAAGGATTAATGCCTTCTAAATAAAATGTTATCTCAAATTAACAAACATTGAATTTGAGCCACAGTTTTGAACTCTTTAGTTAGACACCTATAGTGGTTTAATCATAATTGTATTTGTTATAATTTAAAACTATCCCTTTCCAGTTGCTACTGCCCTAATTGAACCAGCATTAGTTAGTAAATCCAATGCAGGCCAATGGTTTTTAAGAAAATAAATGAAACAAGAATCCATCTCGTAAATTCCACCATATTGAAGTAGCAACTGGTGTAGTTAAATCATTCAACTTTAAGCAAAAATGTGTTGTTTCAGGCTACACATGATACGGTCGCAATGATGCCTCTGGAAATAAAGATAAAGTTATCAGTGACTCCTACACAGCACATGTCTATAAGTGATTATCCACACACTGGAAGTACACGTTACTACAAACGAAAAAAACACTACTACAAACGAAATCAAGTTACTACAAACGATAAAATCACTACTACAAACGAAATCAAGTTACTACAAACGAAAAAATCACTACTACAAACGAAATCAAGTTACTACAAACGATAAAATCACTACTACAAACGAAATCAAGTTACTACAAACGATAAAATCACTACTACAAACGAAATCATGTTACTACAAACGAAAAAAACACTACTACAAACGAAATCAAGTTAATACAAACGATAAAATCACTACTACAAACGAAATCAACTTACTACAAACGAAAAAAACACTACTACAAACGAAATCAAGTTACTACAAACGATAAAATCACTACTACAAACGAAATCAATTTACTACAAACGATAAAATCACTACTACAAACGAAATCAAGTTACTACAAACGAAAAAAACACTACTACAAACGAAATAAAGTTACTACAAACGATAAAATCACTACTACAAACGGAATCAACTTACTACAAACGATAAAATCACTACTACAAACGAAATCATGTTACTACAAACGAATAAAACACTACTACAAACGAAATCAAGTTACTACAAACGATAAAATCACTACTACAAACGAAATCAAGTTACTACAAACGATAAAATCATTACTACAAACGAAATCAACTTACTACAAACGATAAAATCACTACTACAAACGAAATCAAGTTACTAAAAAAGACAAAACCACTACTACAAACAAAATCAACATACTACAAACGAAAAAACACTACTACAAACGAAATCAAGTTACTACAAACGAAAAAATCACAACTACAAACGAAATCAACTTACTACAAACAAAAAAAACACTACTACAAACGAAATCAAGTTACTACAAACGATAAAATCACTACTACAAACGAAATCAAGTTACTACAAACGAAAAAATCACTACTACAAACGAAATCAAGTTACTACAAACGATAAAATCACTACTACAAACGAAATCAAGTTACTACAAACGATAAAATCACTACTACAAACGAAATCATGTTACTACAAACGAAAAAAACACTACTACAAACGAAATAAAGTTACTACAAACGAGTTTTAGAATTTTATTTTATTTTGTTACATTTTATAATTTTATAGGCTAAGTGATCTTTTGCAATGCCCTACCCGGGCTCATGTTGATACCATATTTATATAAGACCATAATGTACACATGAAAGCAATAAAAACTTTGACTTTTGACTTTTGACTTAAAATCACTGCTACAAACGAAATCAAGTTACTACAAACGATAAAATCACTACTACAAACGAAATCAAGTTACTACAAACGATAAAATCACTACTACAAACGAAATAAACTTACTACAAACGAACAAAACACTACTACAAACGAAATCAAGTTACTACAAACGATAAAATCATTACTACAAACGAAATCAAGTTACTACAAACGATAAAATCCCTACTACAAACGAAATCAAGTTACTACAAACGACAAAACCACTACTACAAACGAAATCAACTTACTACAAACGAAAAAAACACTACTACAAACGAAATCAAGTTACTACAAACGATAAAATCACTTCTACAAAAGAAATCAACTTACTACAAACGAGAAAAAACCTACTACAAACGGAATTAGCTTACTTTAAACGAATCAAACGTTTTTTAAAGTGGTTCCAAGTTTTTTTTAAAGTCCTATTATATATTTTTAGAGCTACTACAATCGATAATTTTGTTACTACAATCAACTACATACCTATATCTATTAGAACCAAAAGAAAAAAAAAAGATTTTCAAAAGTCGGGCGCCAAGTTCACATAGCTGCGTGTCAGCTGCGGCGAGGTGATTGGTATCGTTGCTCTTGTCTTGACTGTCTGCAGTCAGTCGCCTGTGCCCATCGTTCGTTGTTGTGTGGCATCGACTACATAGCCCAGAAGACACCGCATGCAAGGCGAACACTGTCATCCAAAACATCAGGCTTATACGGCCGATAAAAAATACCGCGCGTCAAACCTGCAGTAGTACCGACCACATCCTTGACCCGTGCACATCTCGTCTGTTTATGCTAAAAAACCATTACCACAAGCTCAAGTTACACTGGTTATTTTCCTTGTCGAAAGTCAATAGTGTTGTACCACTACTCAATAATTGATGATCGATAAACCTACATAGTAGTAACAACAACAGTTGGACCTAACTAGTAAAACTACTTATTCCCGATCCCGATCCCGATCCCGATCCCGATCCCGATCCCGATCCCGATCCCGATCCCGATCCCGATCCCGATCCCGATCCCGATCCCGATCCCGATCCCGATCCCGATCCCGATCCCGATCCCGATCCCGATCCCGATCCCGATCCCGATCCCGATCCCGATCCCGATCCCGATCCCGATCCCGATCCCGATCCCGATCCCGATCCCGATCCCGATCCCGATCCCGATCCCGATCCCGATCCCGATCCCGATCCCGATCCCGATCCCGTTCCCGTTCCCGATCCCGTTCCCGTTCCCGTTCCCGTTCCCGTTCCCGTTCCAGTTCCCGTTCCCGTTCCCGTTCCCGTTCCCGTATTATCAAACTTAATAAAGCAAAATGTGGGTATGTGCCATATATAATATTTGGACGTGCCTCTGACTGCTATCGACAACTCATGACAACACTTCCCATCCCTAGTGAATCACGTCATCTTGAATCGGCCAATCAGAATGCATTTTTTCCCACTCCCCCGTACCTCATACCTCACTGACTTGACAGAGTTGTTTGTTTGAAGAAATGAAGCCATTAGGCGTCTATTAGGCTATGTAGTCGATGTTGTGTGGGGGCACCGCGCATGGGCCCAAAAAAAAACAAAATTCAAACAAACTCAAAATTTGCAAAATTCATACCGTATTTCGTAGATAATCATGCACATAATACCAGTGCACCTAGTTGCCTAGTGTTATCAATACCTATCAAATTTTGTATTTAACTTTTAAAGAGATAGATAGATGTCGTAGAAGACAATGAACATGATTGCGACAGTATGAATATATAATATAATAAATTTCAATAGGCAATGTAACTCAAGGGCCCCCTGTTCACATTTGCTACGGGCCCCGCGCATTGAGCTTAATGTACTACGTACTAGAGATGACACCACAAAGTAATAATTTGCGGTGCGCCTTGCGGTCCCTGAACCACAGTGGACTCAGTCCGAGTCTAATGGCAGAGACACACTTCCGTGTCGTGTCGTGGCGCGACACGCCACTCGCGTGGGGTGGGTGTGCACACTACTGTGTCGTGTCGTGGCGCGCTCCACAGAGTATATGGGCCCGCTCCACAGAGTATACGGGCGCGCTCTTTGCAGGGTATAGTAATTTTGATGAAAACCTTCAATTTCTCTTAGCAATGAAACTCCTAGAGGGCAAAAATAAAACTTGAGAGGTGTCAAGGGACACCCGGATGGAACGAAGTTCTTTCCGATTAATTAGTGAAGGAATTGTAATAAAATTTATATGTTTTTTATTATTATCAAATATAATGTAATATAAACTTAATCAGTAGGCTAAATTTTTGTCAATCTAGCTAGTTAGATGAGAAACAAACGCAAAGCAAATAAATAGGTAAGTACCTACCTTCCTAAGTAGATACCACCTACCAACTAATGATGTTTTGGTAATCTCCTACTTGCACAATAAGTCGTTTATTAGTTTACAGTTATGTTGTACTGAACACAAAATAACGTGGGACAAGGGAAGGGGCATCGACTACATAGCCTAATAGACGCCTAATGGCTTCATTTCTTCAAACAAACAACTCTGTCAAGTCAGTGAGGTATGAGGTACGGGGGGAGTGGGAAAAAATGCATTTTGATTGGCCGGTTCAAGATGACGTGATTCACTAGGGATGGGAAGTGTTGTCATGAGTTGTCGATAGCAGTCAGAAGCACGTCCAAATATTATATTCGGCACATACCCACATTTTGCAGTAGTTAGCAGTCCATACGTGACAGGTTGCAAGCCCATCGCCGCTTATAACAATACTAACTACTGGTTTCCTCGCGATGCGATGCGATGCGACTGGTTTCCACCGTTTTAAACACGGGATCGGGATCGGGATCGGGATCGGGATCGGGATCGGGATCGGGGTCGGGATCGGGATCGGGATCGGGATCGGGTTCGGGATCGGGATCGGGATCGGGAGTACTAGTTAGGTCCAACTGTTGTTGTTACTACAATGTAGGTTTATCGATCATCAATTATTGAGTAGTGGTACAACACTATTGACTATCGACAAGGAAAATAACCAGTGTAACTTGAGCTTGTGGTAATGGTTTTTTAGCATAAACAGACGAGATGTGCACGGGTCAAGGAAGTGGTCGGTACTACTGCAGGTTTGACGCGCGGTATTTTTTATCGGCCGTATAAGCCTGATGTTTTGGATGACAGTGTTCGCCTTGCATGCGGTGTCTTCTGGGCTATGTAGTCGATGGGAAGGGGAATCAACTTTGACTTTGACTTCGACTTCGACTTCGACCTCGACCTCGACCTCGACCTCGACCTCGACACAATTAATAGATATATATATTAATAGATATACTATAGCAAAAAAGTGTCGTGACAACTTTTTGTGACAACTTTTCGTAAGAATTTATTCCGTCTAGCCCCCTTTCACAACGCGCGATAAGGAACTTCGTTCCAAAAAATTTTCGTTGACGTTTAAGTTCAATAAGGTCGTCAAATTAAATTAAATATGTCTGCTAGGTGTTCGCGCCATAGATATAAGAGCGAACCATCCTAAATCTATGGTTCGCGCCACGAGGCACGCGCCAGTATAGAAACACATTTGCCTGTTGTGTCGTGTCGTGTGTCGTGTCGCGTCATAAAAGCATTTTCATTCATTCATTCAACCCCCACCACCGCTCTAGCGCAATCGGTAGCGAGCTGTCGCGCCACGAGGCCACGACAGATAGCGCTGCGACACGACACGACACCCAAATGTGTCTCTAACCATACTAAATGTATGAAAGCGATTGGCTAGTGGCGTGTCGCGCCACGACACGACACGGAAGTGTGGCTCTGCCGTAACGCCTGTGACGCGCGAACGTGTTTTTCGTGGCGCTTACGACCTTTTTGATTGAAAGTAACAAGCCATTCAGCGGTCAGCGCTTTACGTTTCAATGTTTCGTTTAGCCATATAAATATTTATTTTACGCTGCAAGCGGACTTTGGCTTTAATAATTGAAAATTGAGCAATTTATTTGGCTTGGATAGCTCCTCTAGTACGTAGTACATTAAGCTCAATGGCCCCGCGTCGGCTTTATTCGGCACTGCTCGACGCTGTTAACGCTATGCACGATGTGTACGCGGTACACGCAAATGTTTCAAAATGATAATAAAAAAAACTTGAGAGGTGTCAAGGGATACCCGGATGGAACGAAGTTCTCACAAAATAACGTGGGACAAGGGAAGGGGAATCAACTTTGACTTCGACTTCGACCTCGACCTCGACCTCGACCTCGACCTCGACTTCGACCTCGACCTCGACCTCGACCTCGACCACGACCTCGACCTCGACCTCGACCTCGACCTCGACCTCGACCTCGACCTCGACCTCCACCTCGACCTCGACCTCGACCTCGACCTCGACCTCGACCTCGACCTCGACCTCGACCTCGACCTCCACCTCCATCTCGACCTCCACTTCCACCTCGACCTCGACCTCGACACAATTAATAGATATATATATTAATAGATATACTATAGCAAAAAAGTGTCGTGACAACTTTTCGTAAGAATTTTTTCCGTCTAGCCCCCTTTCACAACGCGCGATAAGGAACTTCGTTCCGAAAACGATTCAAAACTATGCTGCAGTCAGAGGCGGATTTGCAGTCCTAGCCGCTCTAGGCCCCGGGTCTTGTGCCGCCCCTTTCTTAGCACTCATCATATAGACATAATTAATAAATTTACTTTATTGCCCACTTTTAACTGCCGAAAAAAAACTGGCCAAGTGTGTGCCACGCTCAATGCAGGGTTTCGTAGTTTACACAGCTAACAACGTTACATCGGTAACTTTCTACAATACTTGGACTAATAAGTTTACTTCTAGTTTACGAGTAATCGTCGAGCAACTTAGAAAATAATTTTCTTAGTTTGTCGATGATTACTCGTAAATTTGTAAATCCTACATAGCCGTGATAATTTTCCTTTTAAATTCGTTATGTGAAAAAATTCACGGTAGTAGTACACCGTGAATTTTTTCACACCTCCAAAACTAATCGTGGTATAAAACTGGTAGGGGGGAGGGGGGTACACACTTGACTCTTAACAAAGTCAAAGTAGAATAAAATCTGGAAAAACAATTTTATTTAGGGTATCTCCCCTAGACCTAAAGTGGGGATGTTATTTTTTTCTCGCATACCCTAAGGTGTGGGGTGTCGTTAGATAGTAGGTCTTTAAAAACATTATGGGTTTGTGAAAACAACTTTTCGATTAAGAGATCCGTTTGTGAAATATTAAGCTTTAAGACGAGTAATAAATGTTTTTGATGAATGCAGAATCGTTTTTTTCTCAATAACCGCAAAACATACAGTTTTGTTTTTCATGACAAAGATAACTTAAGGATATAGTCTAGATAAATTACAGACAGAAACACGATTGGTGAATCTTTTCTCTATAAATTTATTTTCCAAAGTTGGCTCTTCAAAAACACTAGTTTCGTTTTTAATCAAAACTATGAATAGCTAAACAGATCATTTTTGTATAATTCGTTAGATAATCTTACTAGAAAAGTAAATTACAGACAGTTTCTTTTTAAATTTGATGGTTTTCGAGTTAATGCAGTTTTATCACTTTTTCCGTCTTATCCGGGTAGACTCAGCCCATACAAAACGTCAAAAATTTCACTTATCACCTTAAAGTGTAAATTTTTGTTAGAGTCCCCCTCCCCCCTAGAAGCTAAACTATTGGGTTTGGGGTCGTGAAAAAATTTACGGTTGTAGTACAAGTACTCAAGTTAAAAGCAAAACTATCACGGCTAATAAGTGAGCTTTACAAGTTTACAAGTAATCATCGACCAACTTAGAAAATTAAAATTTATGCAAATAGATAGATAGATAGATAGATGAACTCTTTATTGCACACAAAGAAAACAAATGGTAAATAACAACAAACATAAATGTACAATGGGCGGTCTTATCGCTAAAAGCGATCTCTTCAACTCTTCTAACTATACAAAACAATTCCTACAAAAATTATAAATTACTACTGTAGGAAAAAGCCTTACGCTGGGTGTCACTGTAAGGGATTTATCTCAGGGTTTTATGGGTGAATTCGAAAACACGATTTGAAATAGTAAAACTTATAATGAAATCAAATAAAGGGCACCGGTAAAATACAGAACATTAGTGATATCAAAATTAAAACAGTAAAAGGAATCTAACTATGACCGCGCGTCTCTAGGCGCGTATGGCCTGACCGTTCGTTGTCCCGCACATAGGTTGACTGACGAAGCGTCGTTTTCTACCGACGCTTCTCGGAATCGCTGGGAGTCCTGGGAATAACTGACCATAACCTCTTTGGCGGAGGGAAGTTTCTCTATGTCTAGAGCTTTTAAGGAGCCGTTCGAGCACATCGCCGAAGGTGTTTAAGCCCGCGTTACAACCTCCCCCACTGACCCAGACAACGCGCCCTCGCGTCTTGGTCAGTCAAGAAAACGTTTCGGTCTACCACGCTTCCGCTTCTCATTGACCGGCGGTTGTACATCGCCTACGAATGGGGTCAACTGAGAGACGTGGTACCTACCTAAAATCTGCCCATTACCTACCCTCTCTAAAATGTAGGTAGTTTCACTCGCTGCCTCCCTAATACGGTAAGGTCCGTCTCGACGAGGTATGAATTTAGGCGTTTGTCCGTGGGTTGCGTCATTACTTCCTTGGGTCTTCAGAAGGATTAGATCTCCGGTAGTATAATCTGGAGCAGGACGACGACCTCCGTCAGCCAAACGCTTTTGTTTCGTTTGAAATTTTTCATGTTCAGGCACCACGAGGCACGCGGTCTCTTCCACGCATTCCTCTGGTCCATACCTGTATAGTATGCTGTCTGACATTATGAATCCCCGATCTGACCAACTTCTCCCCCTGAATGGAACATATGTGGAATTGAGATCTTCAATGATCTTGCGCAATTTAGGGTCCTTGAGTTGGTTGTCGCGAATGTCTTTCGGACTTCTTGACGGAAAATCCACTTCAGCGTAGCAGATGTCGCAATCTACTTCATCGGCGAAGGGTAGATGTGAAAGAGCAATGGTGTTGTAATTTCTCTCTGCGCTATTCAATAAACTGCTCGCGTACTCGACTGGTCGTTCCTCGGGGTCCTCCCCCTGCATCAGTTCTGCTCTCTTTAGCTGGGCTCTCTGGTCTGCGGTTAGCTTTGTGCCTTCATCGTATCTCATCTCCAAGTTTGATGCTTCTACCTTCATCAGCTCTGTGCGGCCGGTGGTAGATAACTCGAAATTGGTAACAAACGGATACCAAAGCCTTGACCTCTCGCTAAAACACCAGCTGCTCTGTGGTAAATCCAACAGGATACAAGCGTTCATAATAAAATCCCTACCTAATAGCGTTCGCGTTGGTGCGTTCGGTAGCACCAAGAATGTGGTAGGTATCACGTGACCTTTCAAGGTTACGGTGGTATCGCACTCTAGTGCGGTACATAATTGCTGTGAACCGTCAGCAAGCCCTATATTCCGTGAGGTCGTCTTAAACTCTACGCCGGTATCCACAAGTATACTATACAACGTTGGACCCGCGATTGAGTGAGTAGCCCCGGTGTCTAAAATAGCTACGCCCGTACGATCTGCTACCTGAATTTCTATTAGCGGGAGCTTATTGTCATTGCCGTCTATATACGCACTATAGAAATTCGACTTACTGGCGTTTGGTGCGTTCTTACACGTTTCGCATTTCGACCGCACTACCCCCAGCTGACCGCACCCATAACAACGTAACTGATTATTATTCAAGTTCGATTTATTCGGAGCACTATTTTCTTTGTTACGACATTCGTCCACTGTGTGGCCGAAAAGTTTGCAATAAGTGCACTTCGGTCGAACCCGCTTTGTTTGTCCCTCACTATCGCTTTGTTTCGCGCCTGACGCGCGCAAGTCGGTCGTCGACTTAACAATAGGTTTAACTGTATTCGGGAAATCCCCTGCGGACATTGCAGGGTTAACGCTCGGATTTGTGCTCGAACGTTCTCGCGCGGTGATTAAAGGGTTAATACCGGAGCTTGTATTAGAATGGTTGGATAGACTCACCTCCGCCAAAGACTCCTCGACTAACCTGACCTTCGTGATCAGCTGTTCCAGGTCATCCACCGCGTCACGAGTTACTCGCTTTCTTATTCTACGATCCAATAACCCGTATACTATATCTAACTTCATCACTTCTGACACAACATACGGTAATTTAGCTAATAAAGCGCGCACTTTACAAGTAAACACATCGGCCCGTTCCACACTTTGTTCGGTAGCGAAAATCTCGCGAAAGATTTTATACGCGGGCCGCGGCACTCCGTACATTCCCCGAAGACGTTGTAGGGCGTCGCTCCACGATGTCACCGACGCCTTGACTCCTTGCCACCAGACGGCGGCCTCGCCAACCAGCAGCATCGGTAGTCCCCGTAGAGCGTGCTCCTCGCTGACGTTGGTGCAGTCTCGGAATATTTCGACGGCGTCGAGAAACGCCTCAAGCTCGTCCGCGTTCTTAGATGCGCCGTCGAAGCGCGTCGTGCACTTCGAGAAATTCCCCGATCGCTGTTTATGATCTTTCGATTCGGGTTTCGGTGACGGTGCGTACACATCTTTATTACTAGCTAGCATGCTGTCTATAAGGACTCGATTCGCCTCTATCTGACTCCTGGTGATGTTGGACATCAGGGTTTGGAACATATCCTCCGTCATTGTAATGTTCGGTGAAGACACGATCGTCCTTTTTGTTTCGTTGGTATCCGAATCTGAATCGTCGGAGTTTTTTCCAATGCGTTTTTTTGGCGGCATGGTATCACAGCTCTCGGTTTATTGCTCACAAGCAGCCGGTATTCGAAGTTTGTATCGATGATCGCAAGTTCAATCCGTGTAGAGACGCGTAAAAAATGCCGCGTGCACAGTTTGAACTAGGTAGGTATAGGTACGCCGTACGTAGAAGCTTCCCGGCCGGTGGTAAATAGGTAGGGACGCTTTGTGAAGGCACGTTTATGAGCCGTGCCCACAAAGGACCCGCCCGCACGGTCGGTTCTTTCCCGTTGTTTCTATGGCGCACATGTGTCAACCTGGACTTGTCGAATGTTAGATTTTGCCTGTTTTGCACTGAATGTAAAAGTTTCCGTGAAATGCACTATCGGTAAAAGGTCCACAGTATTGGTTTTGCACGATAGATCACTGCACTTTTAGTTATTTGACTCTATTTTACCGTTCAATCGTGCCCGCTCGTTGGGCGTCAGTGTAGGAAAAAGCCTTACGCTGGGTGTCACTGTAAGGGATTTATCTCAGGGTTTTATGGGTGAATTCGAAAACACGATTTGAAATAGTAAAACTTATAATGAAATCAAATAAAGGGCACCGGTAAAATACAGAACATTAGTGATATCAAAATTAAAACAGTAAAAGGAATCTAACTATGACCGCGCGTCTCTAGGCGCGTATGGCCTGACCGTTCGTTGTCCCGCACATAGGTTGACTGACGAAGCGTCGTTTTCTACCGACGCTTCTCGGAATCGCTGGGAGTCCTGGGAATAACTGACCATAACCTCTTTGGCGGAGGGAAGTTTCTCTATGTCTAGAGCTTTTAAGGAGCCGTTCGAGCACATCGCCGAAGGTGTTTAAGCCCGCGTTACACTACCTAATTATATTCATGCCTAACGTAAAATATCAAGTAATGTTAGAAATTTTGCAGAAATATCATCGACAATTACATATATAACGCCGTTAGGTGTGTAAATTACGAAACCCTACATTGCGCGTGGTACGACACGTACTTGGCCGGTTTTTCATGCTAAAATATGCAATAGTAACGCCGCGCCGCGTACTAACTAGGCCACATTATTCAGAGAGTGATTTAGAAGAATTATAATCATAAAGTACGCGAGGCTTCAATATATTAAGATACTTTGTATTTGAATTACTTATTTCTTGTTAATCTTGTTATCATCAGTGTTTTTTTTTGGCACGATTTGCCGCCCCTAATATTTGGCCGCCCTAGGCCCAGGCCTACCGGGCCTTAGGGCAAATCCGCCCCTGGCTGCAGTACAGTTGTACATATTTGTGAGTTAATATTTACGTCAGTGGAAATGTAGACCAACGTGGGTCTACAAATTAACCCACGCAGCTAAAATGCGTAGCGTGCCCGTGCCGTGCACAACATGCGCCGCGATGGGTTTGCGCTCTAATAATGGTAAAGGCACATGTCAAGATTACTGATAAAAGAGTTGCGGGACAATATAATCGTGGCGACGAATGACCATCTTCACGGAGTCAGTAACGGGACAACTTGCGTTTATTCCGCGGATACCTATCTCCATTAAAGCCAAAACCATCCAAATTGATCACAATTAGAAATGTCTGTCGCCCAGCGAAGCGGGCACGGGACAGCTAGTTTTTTTATAATTGTAGGATATTCAATTACATTATTTACCGTACTATTTATGTATCTATACATAGAGGTACTGACTCTTAACCATACAACAGTAATTAATACAATTTTCGTTGACATCGGTAAGTGCGATCATCTTAGAAGGTTTGAAGCTTACCCTGCCGTAACACAGTTAAGTAAGTCTACCATGGAGCGTAAGGTTTTATAACTGTGTATACCTAGGTACTATACTTAGCACACAATTAAAATGTAAAACTGTTAACTTATATACCTATAAGTATATAAGTACCTAAGGAAACGAAGAAAAACTAGAATACTAATCACCGCCTGAGAGGCGGAGCGTGGTCAGCTTTTTTTGATTATTTCAAAAACGCGCGCGTGGATTGTGATTTGCTTTTTCGCCAACTTAATAAACCCCGCTCTGCAGCAGGCGAACGAATGAGAGTCTGGCAGGGACTATTAAGATACCCGGTTAATGGGAGGCGGTGATTAGTATTAACTTTAGTAATATTAATAAAATTAATGTATTACACTGGAGCTACAATATAAAAAAAAAATTACAAATGGACAGAGAGCGACACCTAAAAATAAAAAAAACTTCTCTGTGAAGTCAGTCAGTCAGTCACAGTCACAGTCACAGTCAGTCAACTGTCAAGTTTTTAACCTAACCTAAATAACTTAGCAAAGAGCATTTAACTTTATTTTATGTTAGCGTAGCTTAAGGCTCTCTTGCTTGAGCAGCGTAGTGTTTTTACTTGTATTGTAATAAATAAATAAACCCACGAACTCGCTTGTTCAGCCTACGCCACAACAACCAAGTGTGGTTTTATTGATTCCGTCTACAATGGCTTCGGTGTGCAGAATATGTCTAGTCGGCAACATCAGGATGCTGGACATTGATAACATCCACCTCCTGGAGATGTACGAAACACTTACTAACACCAAGGTAGGTAACTATTGGACCTTGCGATATTAGTAGCTGTTGGTACCTACCTTGCAAATAAATTTTAAATAACTATTAGCTCTCTGAGTATTCGCCAATCTACCGTCAATCGTGGTCGCGGGTGGTGCACATCAAAGAGCATATAAGTGGTGCACATAATGAAGAGCATCTGAATTGTCTCGAAACGTCAGCAATACAAGAAAATAACTCTAAAAATAAACCTAAGCAAGAGCGAAATTACCTATGACAAGTATTTTTTACTTAAAAGAAGATCTCATCATTGCTTCTCGAGTGGCAAGACAACATTTCTCTACACTACTGTCTCCTTTCATCCAACATGATTTATTTCAGCTCAACACAGAAACAGAAAATGGGATGCCTAGCACAGTGTGCTATGTTTGTCATCGGGAGCTGCAAAAGTGCCACAAATTATCCCATATGGCACACAGATCCAACGGAATCCTTCAAGATCTGTTTGAATGCGGCATTGAAGTAGGTACTGCATGTTAACATGCTAACTGCCACAATTAGGCGCTGACTAGTGTTGGCAGTTGTGTTTAGTAGCAAATTAAGTGAAAAATATATATTCAAAGGTGTTCCAACATGGAAGGAAAATACCTTAAATCTATACTATAATATTATAAAGAGACAAGTTTTTTCAAAAATTCTTTCACCATTACCAAGCTACATTATTCCTGAGTAACATAGGCTATTTTTTATTTTGAAAAAGTAATAAATTCTTTATAAAAATGACGATAGTTTGAAGCAAGGTGTAAAAAATTGCTAATAATTTTGCTTTCTTCATGTGCGCTACAAAAACTATTGAACGGGAACGGGAACGGAAGACAACATTTAAAAAGTTAATTCTAAAGCGATACGAAGTTTGCGGGGTCAGCTTGTGTTATATAAGATATTTTACTTTACTTACCTCATCTAATTGTTGTAATGACAAAAATGAGGGAAAAAATATTCTGTATTTTTATAAGGTTGATTGAAAGAGTAAATGATAATAAATAAAATGCCTTCTAAATAAAATGTTATCTCAAATTAACAAACATTGAATTAGAGCCACAGTTTTGAACTCTTTAGTTAGACACTTATAGTGGTTTAATCATAATTGTATTTGTTATAATTTAAAACTATCCCTTTCCAGTTGCTACTGCCCTAATTGAACCAGCATTAGTTAGTAAATCCAATGCAGGCCAATGGTTTTTAAGAAAATAAATGAAACACAAATCCATCTCGTAAATTCCACCATCTTGGAATAGCAACAGGTGTAGTTAATCATTCAACTTTATGCAAAAATATGTTGTTTCAGGCTACACATGATACGGTCGCAATGATGCCTCTGGAAATAAAAATAAAGTTATCAGTGACTCCTACACAGCACATGTCTATAAGTGATTATCCACACAGTGGAAGTACACCACTACTAACTATTAAAGAGGAGGAACTAGATAGAATCGTTGTGACAAAAGAAGAGACATATCACACTCAGGATATTGAGGAATTGCAATCACTTGTTGAAAACACTGGAATTGATAATGATCTAAATAATTCAGCACTGCCTTCAGATAACGAAATTTCTGCAGAAAATGAAATGATTGATAAGCAGGTGTGTTTCTGTTGTGATATTTGCAACAGACAATTTTCAAATAAGTATAAGTTGGCGAGTCATCTGATTACTCACACTAAAAATGAGAGATATATTTGCAAAAGTTGTGATAAGGTATTTAATCGAAAAGCACATTTCAAAAGTCACATGCTAATTCACACTGGACAAAAGCCATACTCTTGCAACAGTTGTGACAAGGCATTTAATCTAAAACATGTTTTGAAACAACACATGCTAATTCACACTGGAGAAAAGCCATACTATTGCAACAGTTGTGACAAGGCATTTAATCAAAAAGCACATTTGAAAAGACACATGCTAATTCACACTGGAGAAAAGCCATACTCTTGCAACAGTTGTGACAAGGCATTTATTCTAAAAGCACATTTGAAAAGTCACATGCTAATTCACACTGGAGAAAAGCCATACTCTTGCAACAGTTGTGACAAGGCATTTAATCGAAGAGCAGATTTGAAAAGTCACATGCTAATTCACACTGGAGAAAAGCCATACTCTTGCTACAGTTGTAACAAGGCTTTTAATCTAAAACATACTTTGAAACAACACATGCTAATTCATACTGGAGAAAAGCCATACTATTGCAACAGTTGTGACAAGGCATTTAATCAAAAAGCACATTTGAAAAGACACATGCTAATTCACACTGGAGAAAAGCCATATTCTTGCAACAGTTGTGACAAGGCATTTATTCTAAAAGCACATTTGAAAAGTCACATGCTAATTCACACTGGAGAAAAGCCATACTCTTGCAACAGTTGTGACAAGGCATTTAATCAAAAAGCACATTTGAAACAACACATGCTAATTCATACTGGAGAAAAGCTATACTCTTGCAACAGTTGTGACAAGGCATTTATTCGAAGAGCAGATTTGAAAAGTCACATGCTAATTCACACTGGAGAAAAGCCATACTCTTGCAACAGTTGTGACAAGGCATTTAATCGAAGAGCAGATTTGAAAAGTCACATGCTAATTCACACTGGAGAAAAGCCATACTCTTGCAACAGTTGTGACAAGGCATTTAATCTAAAACATAATTTGAAACGACACATGCTCATTCACACTGGAGAAAAGCCATACTCTTGCAACAGTTGTGACAAGGCATTTAATCGAAAATCACATTTGAAAAGTCACATGCTAATTCACACTGGAAAAAAGTTATACTCTTGCAACAGTTGTGACAAGGCATTTAATCAAAAAGCAGATTTGAAAAGACACATGAGAATTCACACTGGAGAAAAGCCATACTCTTGCAACAGTTGTGACAAGGCATTTAATCGAAAATCACATTTGAAAAGTCACATGCTAATTCACACTGGAAAAAAGTTATACTCTTGCAACAGTTGTGACAAGGTATTTAATCAAAAAGCAGATTTGAAAAGACACATGAGAATTCACACTGGAGAAAAGCCATACTTTTGCAACAGTTGTGACAAGGCATTTAATCGAAAATCACATTTGAAAAGTCACATGCTAATTCACACTGGAGAAAAGCCATACTCTTGCAACTGTTGTGACAAGGCATTTAATCAAAAACATAATTTGAAACGACACATGCTAATTCACACTGGACAAACGCCATACTCTTGCAACAGTTGTGACAAGGCATTTAATCAAAAAGCAGATTTGAAAAGACACATGAGAATTCACACTGGAGAAAAGCCATACTTTTGCAACAGTTGTGACAAGGCATTTAATCAAAAAGAATATTTGAAAAAACACATGAGAATTCATACTAAATAAAAGCTATACTCATGCAACAGTTGTGACAAGGCATTTCATCGAAGATTTGCAAAGTCATACATGCTGATTAATGTTGGAAAAAGCCATACTGTTGCAACAATTGTGATAAGAGATTTACAAAAAAAATATTTACAAATATTTCACATGCTAATTTACGATTACCAGTTTCTCAAATACTCGAAGTGTCTTAATTGAAGTCGCAATCGTGCCATCAGCTTGAACAGTCGCTTCACAGGCTGTCCCAATGATGACCTATAATAGATTTATCCAATGCTAGCTGGATACTATGGATCATGTCAGCCTGACCCAGAACCTGGTATCCAGTTACTCGGAGGAGGAAATTCTCGACTTATTGCTTATTAAAGCTTTGGCAGACGCATAGATGATATCATTAATTTCGCGTAAAGACGTATTTGTTATTAAAAGACTAGGTAAGAAATTATTAATTATATTTAGGTTTTGAATAAATTGTTTATTGAAGTTAGGTTTTGGCAAATTTTCTCTATTTTCTACTGATATCTCTTTTCAGCTAGTATCTCTAAAAACTATTATGATTGGATCTTAGTTTTAATTTCATCTACTACGACCTCAGCAGGGGCACCTAATTGATCTACGTTATTTTCTAGTGATATTTGTTCATCTGATTCTGTAACCGTTTGATATTGTTGAGTGTGTGTGATTGAATTTCGTGCGATGTTAGCGATAGATGGGTGTGTCTGTGTGGGTGTTATTCTAGGTGGCGTTTGAAAATTTGAGTCGAGTGTGGAATCTATATTTTCATTTAAATTTTGTGTTGGTGACTCTTCTGCTCTATCCTTAATCTGATCTAGTACTTGTGTTGACAGTATTATACGAGTTAAAATGTTTCTGGCTTGATTCGCTAACATATTTCCTGTAAATTTTTGGACTTTAGGATGGTCCGGGTTCTGGTCTTTAAAAAGTTTCTCGAAACGTTTGATATAGCCAGCCCCTCCGACTTTGCTTTAAAGAAGCAGAACATAAGTTCGTGAAGTTCAACTTCTGACCACTTTCTCCTGGCATCATCACTAACTGTTGTTGAACTTCCAGTGGTCACTTCAGGTGCACCGGCAGAGCTAGTGTATCACCAGGCATGGGTTGAGTACTTGGGTAGTCTCTAGTAGATAGATGGTAGACCCCTAAGCCCTCCGTTACCGATGGTTCGTATGCTGTAGCGTCCAGCATCGGCTCCAGACGCGCCCCGGCGATCGCCCCCGGGAAGCGACTATATACCTACGTGAATTCCAATTACTCATTGTCTCCATAAAGGGTTTGCCATTGCCTTATTAGCAAGTATGTTTTAGTATTACAAGTGTCCCCCTTTCACGTGGAACTGATGTTCGTCCCAGACGTTAAGGCTGGACTTTGGGAGGGCATATTATTATTATTAGAATAATAATAATTATTACTATTATTAAAAAATCGTATAGGGTGAGAGCACTGGTTGTGGGCGTTTTAACATTTTAATTTTCAAATAAACGGTTTATATAGAGATAAATTATTAAAACTACGATTTTAAACAACATAGAACAGGAGTATTTATTTATCTGTTTGGTTAAGGACAGGTTTCCTAACAGGTGATATATATTAATTTTTGAAAATAATGGTTATAATTTATCAATATAAACTGTTTTGAAAATTTAAATGTTGTTAAAGTGACCACAACCAGCACTCTTGCCCTACACCTACAACCAAGTCGTTGGCTTGTTGATAACAAACACGGAACAACAGTTGAAAAACTAATTTCGTGTTAATTTAGAGTCATAGGTCAATAAATAGGACTACCTACATAGATAAAGTTTCCTTGGGTAAGTTATAGATTGGTGGACTTTACCGGTAACGCTATCTAGCCCCAAACTAAACAAAATAATCTTGTATTATGGGAACATACACCTTTTTTTTTGTAAATAGGTAGGAACTACCATTTTAACACCCAGACACAGAACAAAATATCTATGTTCATCACACAAATGTTTGTCCCGGGGATCGACACAACAACCTACAGCGTAAAAGACAGAGCTACTACCTACTGAGCTGCTTACATACTAGCAGACCCGCGACAGACGTTGTCCTGCCCAAATTTTAATAATCGCATAGGGTAGCAACGTGCGGTACGTTACTATGACGACTGATGTCAACACGGTTGTCAGATTTTTTGCACACCAGCACCATCTATATCAAAATCATCCCTTTTTTATCATTTTGGGAATGTTTTTCGTATTTTAAAGTAGTAATTTTATTATTCGTGCACTATACTACATCTTAGTACAGCAAATTTCAATCCGTTTTGTCGTTTAGGCCTGATTGAGGCACAAACATAGGTACAAACAAACTCACAAACTTTCGCATTTATGATATTATTAGGAAGTACATAAAATTATTAGGTATATTTATGTATTAACTAGCGACCCGCCCGGGCTTCGCACGGGTGCAATGCTGATACTAAATATACTACAGAATGTCTTTATATAAAACTTTTTTTTTCACAGCTTTTTTTGACCCCTTCTAGTACAATTGCTGATTTTTGGAGTACAATTCGTACAATTCCGTAGATTTGTAACTGCATTAAAATTATAACCACCGTGGATGACCATGACCCACCGTGGATAAGGGTATCCACGGTGGGTCCGGCTGCGTAGTATCACACGATTTCTATGATTCTTTTTTTATGGAATAGTTAATAATGTTAACTTTTTTAATGAGGGATGACTGAGAGTGTTATAAACGTAAGAGTAGACACATATAATCAGAAAGCTTCGAACTGCTAAGCTATCGGGAGTTACACGTGTTATTGTAAGTCAACCATAAAAGATAGACATATGCTGTCGTGGGATATTTTTTATATAATTTTAAGGAGAACATTTCCGTCATACATGATTTTTGTGTAGCTTTAACCATTAAAGTTGCACACGCGACGGAAGCTTAAAAAATGGAGTAACTTCTCCCGTTTGTCCAACATTTCCCTTCACTGCTCTGCTCCTTTTGATTGTAGCGTGATGAAAAGTATACTATAACCAGCTCAGGAGTATGAAAAATAATTGTACCAAGTTTCGTTAAAATCCGTCGAGTAGTTTTTGTTTCTATAACGGTTATACAGACAGACAGACAGACAGACAGACAAAAATTTTACTGATTGCATTTTTGGCATCAGTATCGATCCCTAATCACCCCCTGATAGTTATTTTGGAACTATATTTCATGTACAGAATTGACCTCTCTACAGATTTATTATAAGTATAGATAGATAAGCTATTGAAATCATCTTGGAAATATTATTAAGTAGAGATAAAAAATGCCCTCTATGTGTTATTTGGTAGTGTAGATTAGATAATCGTTTTTAGGGTTCCGTACCCAAAGGGTAAAAACGGGACCCTATTACTAAGACTTCGCTGTCTGTCTGTCTGTCCGTCCTCCCGTCCGTCCGTCCGTCCGTCCGTCTGTCTATCACAGGCTCACAGGGCTGTATCTCATGAACCGAGATAGCTAGACAGTTGAAATTTTCACAGATTACGTATTTCTGTTGCTGCTCTAACAACAAATAGGTATAACAAAATGAAAATTGTCGCGATATTCCTATCATGCTGTTAAGAAACTCGAGCCCTCCAAACATGTAATTATGTATGCGTGTATGGGGAAACCCTTTCCCGCATTTAGACTCTCGGTTGGTCCGTTATGCGTAGGGAGTGAGCCGGCTACATCTGTAGCCAACCTAACTCCTCCCAGAAGCACAGAAGCCTCCTGGGGTCTTCACAGGCTTAGAGAAGAGTCCTCGGGTTGCCGTGGATTTGTGTACGTTGCGCTGTTACGCCCGAAGAATCAGCTGCCCACGCAGTCCTGGAATGCGCCGGCAGCTGATTCTTTGATAAGGCAGTCCCTGCAGAGCGGGCTATCTGTGACTCCGATGTTGTATACCGAAGTGTTTGTTAAGGGGGCAGTGACCTGTGAGCATCCCCATGATGGTTCTTAGGTCTGGTTTTTATAGGTTCAATAGGCGGCGGCGGGCGGCGTGTCAACTGCGGCGAGGTGGTTGGTATCGCTGCTCTTGACTGTCTGCTGTCAGTCGCCTGTGCCCATCGCATCGTTCGTTGTTGTGAGGGGGCACCGCGCCTGGGCCCAAAAAAAACAAAATTTCAAACAAACTCAAAATTTGCCGGGGAAAATTTATAAGTACCGTATTTCGTAGATAATCATGCACCTAATACCAGTGCACCTAGTTGCCTAGTGTTATCAATATCAAATTTTGTATTTAGCTTTTAAAGAGATAGATAGATGTCGTAGAAGACAATGAACATGATTGCGACAGTATGAATATATAATATAATAAATTTCAATAGGCAATGTAACTCAAGGGCCCCCTGTTCACATTTGCTACGGGCCCTGCGTCGGCTTTATTCGGCACTGCTCGACGCTGTTAACGCTATGCACGATGTGTACGCGGTACACGCAAATGTTTCAAAATGATAATAAAAAACGTTTCAAAACTATGCTGCACTACAGTTGTACATATTTGTGAGTTAATATTTACGTCAGTGGAAATGTAAACCAACGTGGGTCTACAAATTAACCCACGCAGCTAAAATGCGTCGCGTTCCCGTGCCGTGCACAACATGCGCCGCGATGGGTTTGAGCTCTAAATGGTAAAGGCACATGTCAAGATTAATGATAAAAGAGTTGCGGGTCAATATAAACGTGGCGACGAATGACCATCTTCACGGAGTCAGTAACGGGCTAACGGGACAACTTGCGTTTATTCCGCGGATACCTATCTCCGTTCTAGCCTTAACCATCCAAATTGATTACAATTAGAAATGTCTGTCGCCCAGCGAAGCGGGCACGGGACAGCTAGTTTTTTTTATAATTGTAGGATATTCAATTACATTCTTTACCGTACTATTTATGTATCTATACATAGAGGTACTGATTCTTAACCATACAACAGTAATTAATAAAATTTTCGTTGACATCGGTAAGTGATCATCTTAGAAGGTTTGAAGAAGAAGGTACCCTGCCGTAACCGTAACACAGTTAAGTAAGTTTAGCATGGAGCGTAAGGTTTTATAACTATGTATACCTATACCTAGGTACTATACCTAGCACACAATTAAAATGTAAAACTGTTAACTTATCACTACATAGTATAAAGCAAAGTCGCTTTCCGCTTCCCGCGTCTGTATGTATGTATGTATGTATGTTTGCTTATATCTTTAAAACTACACAACGGATTTTGATGCGGTTTTTTTTAATAGATAGAGTGATTCAGGAGGAAGGTTTAATTATATGTATAACTAGCGACCCGCCCGGGCTTCGCACGGGTACAATGCCGATACTAAATATACTACAGAATGTTCCTAATGTTCCGCGCGAAAAGTTCCTTATCGCGCGTTGTGAAAGGGGGCTAGACGGAAAAAATTCTTACGAAAAGTTATCACGAAAAGTTGTCACGACACTTTTTTGCTATAGTATATCTATTAATATATATATCTAATTATCTATTAATTGTGTCGAGGTCGAGGTCGAGGACCGGCCAAACTGCGCGCTTGACACCTAGTTGCTAGGCCGGTCGCGAACGTTCGAGAATGTTCGTTTTACGAAGCTACTCGCTAGGTGCCTCGCTAGCCTCTAGGCTCGCGACCTTATATACAAAAATAATCCATATAGCATGATTCAGTATTCACGCGCGATATGATTGTTCAGTTTTGACAGCACTTACGTCAAACCTGATCGATCGCGATTCTGTCAGATGTCATGTCACTCATTATTTTCAAAATTCAAATAAAACTAATTATCGTTATTATAAGAGAGTCTTTGTCGAAAAGTCGTTGTGATCACATCATTTTGGCTGGTCATATTCACTTCAATTATTAAACTTTGTCGATGAAGAACAATTCAAATTTTCGAATTCCTAGTTTCTCGAGAATAACCAAGATTGATATTTCAATAAAAAACAACGGTTGTGTGATAAAGTGCCCACGACGATTGATTGATTGGCATACGGTTTGTCTCGGGTGTGCGTAAGTAATTGACGTAGGTATTTCGCTATTTGATAGCTGGCTAGATCTGAAACTATTCTACTGAACCTTACTCATCACGGACATCACGTAACGCCGACGGGTACAACTGGATCAATAACTCAACTCCATCCAGGTACGTGGTGCATTTATTTTAACACACTCCTATTGCCGTCATTGAAGTATCAATTATAGCTTTATCGTCTCGCTATCGTCCCTAATTTATCATCAAAAATACAGTCCACTCTATTTATCGAACAATGATTATTAGCGTATTTCATGTATAACTTTGGTGTTTCTATACCGATTTCTATGATTCTTTTTTATGGAATAGTTATTAATGTTAACTTTTTTAATTAGGAATGTCTGAGTGAGAGTGTTATAAGCGTAAGAGTAGTCAAATATAATCAGAAAGCTTCGAACTGCTAAGCTATCGGGAGTTACACGTGTTATTGTGAATCAACTATAAAAGATAGACATATGCTGTGGTGGGATATTTATTAAATAATTTTAAGGAGAACATTTCCGTCATACATCATTTCTGTGTAGCTTTAACCAATAAGGTTGCACACGCGACGGAAGCCTAAAAAATGGAGTAACTTCTCCCGTTTTCCCAACATTTCCTTTCACTGCTCTGCTCCTATTGATTGTAGCGTGATGAAAAGTATACTATAACCAGCTCAGGAGTATGAAAAATAATTGTACCAAGTTTCGTTAAAATCCGTCGAGTAGTTTTTGTTTCTATAACGGTTATACAGACAGACAGACAGACAAAAATTTCACTGATTGCATTTTTGGCATCAGTATCGATCCCTAATCACCCCCTGATAGTTATTTTGGGAATATATTTAATGTACAGAATTGACCTCTCTACAGATTTATTATAAGTATAGATAACATGCTACCCGTGCGAAGCCGGGGCGGGTCGCTAGTATACCTATAAGTACCTAAGGAAACGAAGATAAACTAGAATACTAATCACCGCCTGAGAGGCGGAGCGTGGTCAGCTTTTTTTGATTATTTCAAAAACGCGCGCGTGGATTGTGATTTGCTTTCTCGCCAACTTAATAAACCCCGCTCTGCAGCAGGCGAACGAATGAGAGTCTGGCAGGGACTATTAAGATACCCGGTTGCTTGAGAGGCGGTGATTAGTATTAACATTGGTAATATTAATAAAATGAATGTATTAAACTGGAGCTACAATATAAAAAAATAATGGCAAATGTACAGAGAGCGACACCTAAAAATAAAAAAAACTGCTCTGTGCTGTGCAGTCAGGCAGTCACAGTCAGTCAACTGTCATGTAGAGGTGGTGCGTATTTACTCGACCAGGTTTGTAAACCTGGTTTAGGCATAAAAAAATACGTACCAGGTATGACGTCACAGTTTGAACGCGTATTTTGTACTTTAAAGTATTTTTGTACTTGAAAGTATTTTTGTACTTGAAAGTATTTTTGTACTTTAAAGTATTTTAGTACTTGAAAGTATTTTTGTACTTTTAAGTATTTTTGTACTTGAAAGTATTTTTATACTTTTAAGTATTTTTGTACTTGAAAGTATTTTTTACTGGGCACAGCTTTCGTGCTTTTATACTTTAATACTTGTGTTGTACTTTTTAAAGGAGGTTATCAGAGGCACGTCCAAACAATATATTTGGTAGATACCCATATTTTGCAAATATTAGCATTCCATACGTGATAGATGACAACTGTGGCAAGCTCATCACCGCTACCGCTTATAAGAATGTTAACTGGTTTTCTCACGATGTTTTTAAGCTATTGCATAGCTTCTATCGCGGGCCTTGAGCGTGGAGACCGAATCCAGAAATTTCGTAACGAAATTTTACGAGACACTCACACTCACGCAATATGCGTGAGTGTGAGTGTTAGAGATTTCTCTTTTTGGATTTCAAAAAATCGATTTTTAAAAAATCGATTATGTAAATTACACATATAAATCGATTTTTGTAAACTAAGTTTTCCGAACGCGAACCGAATCGTTCGTTGGCCATTTTCCCGGACGTGAACCTACATATAGTCGCCTCCCAAACGGAAACCGACTCATCGGTCTTGTCTCCGAACGCAAACCGAACCATTGATCGTTTTTCCGAACGTGATCCGACCAATAGTCGCTTCACAAACGGGAACCGACCCATCGATCGTCTCTCCGAAAGCGATCCGAACCATATAATTCGATTTTTTGGAAAATCGATTTATTTGTAGGGACAAAAAATCGATTATTAATTAATAGATTTTTTTCAATCAATATTACATCCCTATGACTCATGTCATGCCTGCTTAGAGTCCTCGCCACCACTCATGTCCTGCGACGAAAACCAAAACTAAATTTGACAGCAACGCCATTTTATCTCATGTCAGAGTGCTCGATGAAATTAGCGTCCATGGTTTTTCCCAATATTTTCTTGAAATGTGCGTGAATATGTCGCGTAAACTGGTGAAAAGTGCAGCTCGTGAAATGATTCATAAAGTAAAAGAGTTTTGTGAGTTAGAGCAGAGGAATAAAGACGTTTTGATCCCTTTAAATAATATACAAAAAAGAGTCGCTGCCATGACAGGTAAATTTTAGGGATACCAGAGTATAAGTTTTTGTCTAACAATAGGTAAAATATGACTAAATTAAAACACTAATTAAATTATTTTGTATTTTAGGTGTTTCAGAGAAAATGGTATCTCGAATTACGAAAGAAGGAAGAGTGGCAGCAAGCACTTCAAAAAGAATTGTAATATTTCAAAAATGATGGACTGGTAGATGAAGAAATAGAAAGATTCATAATTCATAATATCAACAGCCAGTGATAGCGACACTGATTCTGATCATGGCAGTGAATTTCAAGAGACAAGTGACAGCGATATTTCTGGAATGCAAGTAATAAATGATGAAGACCATAATTATTGTATAAAAATAATTTAATAAAATTTACCTATATCGTGAAACTAGGTTGATTTTATTGTTTTCCTACATAACTACACTACTATTACAAAGAGATAAAATTTCTAGTTTTATATTTTTGTTTGTACCGGATAAACTGAAAAAATATAGGACCAATTTAAAAAAATATTTAATCTATCAAAAGCTTTATTAGGAGCGAATAACATCACTACATAGTATAAAACAAAGTCTCTTCCGTTGTCTGTCTAAAATTAATGTAAGTACAATAAATAAAAATAAATAGAGATCCCACGAAAATAGCAATAATGTAACCAAAAAAATAAAAAAATTGCCTATATTCTTCATTATTACAACTGTGCGAAGTCGAAGTGAACTGCTAGTAGTAAATAGTTTTAAAATGTAAACATTAGTTTGCTCTCCCTTTTAGTGTAAGGGGTAAATTATGGCTATCTTACTGGCATCATTATAATAGGCGATTGCGACGCCGCGTCTAGCGGACTTGAGTGGTGGCGCGGACTCTAGAGTGATTTTCGCATTCCAGCGCCATCTAGTTTCATTTGATGATACTACGTTATTATAGGTGCTTTTCGCGGTCTCATGCGAAAGCTCGGGGTTTGAGAGGTTCGCAATTCCGCTGGCAGGTGGCGCTATTTTACCACTATCGGTAAATAGGTGGTACTTCACAGACATGATCGACTAAAAAGTTTGAAATTGAATTCATGTAGTTAGGTAAATATCGAATCCTGGCCGTGCATCAATGGATATTTCTGTTCGAAAAATGTATATGCGCGTTACACGTGCTTATAACGGTGAAGGAAAACATCGTGAGGAAACCTGTTAGTATTCTTGAAAGCGACGACGGGCTTGCAACCTGTTACGTGTGGAATGCTAACTACGTAGTTAGGTAAATAGGTAGGTTAAAGATTTTGACATCTATCGATGAATAGCAGAACTTTTAATGACTTTTTGAAATATCACGCTTGCCTCTTTAGTTTAGCAACTCGCCAATAGGTGGCATTGGTTGTATCGGCGTTACTGCGCATGCCTAATCCACCTCTTCCCCCGCAATCTAGGGATGTAAAAAAAAATTTTTTTTTTATTCTTTTTCTTTTCTTATCGGTCACCACGCTCAAAAAGTTGAATATCAAAGAAAAACAAAGGAAAAAAGGATAAATAAAATAAATAAATAAATAATTATAAATACATAAGTTGATAAAAAATGTTATGCAATAGCTTTACCGCGGCAGTCTCCGAGTGCCACACGTCTTTTTTTTTTTTTGTTTGTATGCAAAAGTTCCTCTGACACATAAAGAGTCAGAGTCGTTATTTAGCTTACATTTCGAACCAAGTCAGTTTGCTTTATGTATTTTAGTCAACGAGAGTTATAAAACATCTGTCAAGTTAAAATACATTATGTGTATCTGTTTTTTAAGCTATTGCATAGCTTCTATCGCGGGCCTTGAGCGTGGAGACCGAATCCAGAAATTTCGTATTTGTAGAAATCTCTAACACTCACACTCACGCATATTGCGTGAGTGTGAGTGTTAGAGATTTCTCTTTTTGGATTTCAAAAAATCGATTTTTAAAAAATCGATTATGTAAATTACACATATAAATCGATTTTTGTAAACTAAGTTTTCCGAACGCGAACCGAATCGTTCGTTGGCCATTTTCCCGGACGTGAACCTACATATAGTCGCCTCCCAAACGGAAACCGACTCATCGGTCTTGTCTCCGAACGCAAACCGAACCATTGATCGTTTTTCCGAACGTGATCCGACCAATAGTCGCTTCACAAACGGGAACCGACCCATCGATCGTCTCTCCGAAAGCGATCCGAACCATATAATTCGATTTTTTGGAAAATCGATTTATTTGTAGGGACAAAAAATCGATTATTAATTAATAGATTTTTTTCAATCAATATTACATCCCTATGACTCATGTCATGCCTGCTTAGAGTCCTCGCCACCACTCATGTCCTGCGACGAAAACCAAAACTAAATTTGACAGCAACGCCATTTTATCTCATGTCAGAGTGCTCGATGAAATTAGCGTCCATGGTTTTTCCCAATATTTTCTTGAAATGTGCGTGAATATGTCGCGTAAACTGGTGAAAAGTGCAGCTCGTGAAATGATTCATAAAGTAAAAGAGTTTTGTGAGTTAGAGCAGAGGAATAAAGACGTTTTGATCCCTTTAAATAATATACAAAAAAGAGTCGCTGCCATGACAGGTAAATTTTAGGGATACCAGAGTATAAGTTTTTGTCTAACAATAGGTAAAATATGACTAAATTAAAACACTAATTAAATTATTTTGTATTTTAGGTGTTTCAGAGAAAATGGTATCTCGAATTACGAAAGAAGGAAGAGTGGCAGCAAGCACTTCAAAAAGAATTGTAATATTTCAAAAATGATGGACTGGTAGATGAAGAAATAGAAAGATTCATAATTCATAATATCAACAGCCAGTGATAGCGACACTGATTCTGATCATGGCAGTGAATTTCAAGAGACAAGTGACAGCGATATGTCTGGAATGCAAGTAATAAATGATGAAGACCATAATTATTGTATAAAAATAATTTAATAAAATTTACCTATATCGTGAAACTAGGTTGATTTCATTGTTTTCCTACATAACTACACTACTATTACAAAGAGATAAAATTTCTAGTTTTATATTTTTGTTTGTACCGGATAAACTGAAAAAATATAGGACCAATTTAAAAAAATATTTAATCTATCAAAAGCTTTATTAGGAGCGAATAACCTCACTACATAGTATAAAACAAAGTCTCTTCCGTTGTCTGTCTAAAATTAATGTAAGTACAATAAATAAAAATAAATAGAGATCCCACGAAAATAGCAATAATGTAACCAAAAAAATAAAAAAATTGCCTATATTCTTCATTATTACAACTGTGCGAAGTCGAAGTGAACTGCTAGTAGTAAATAGTTTTAAAATGTAAACATTAGTTCGCTCTCCCTTTTAGTGTAAGGGGTAAATTATGGCTATCTTACTGGCATCATTATAATAGGCGATTGCGACGCCGCGTCTAGCGGACTTGAGTGGTGGCGCGGACTCTAGAGTGATTTTCGCATTCCAGCGCCATCTAGTTTCATTTGATGATACTACGTTATTATAGGTGCTTTTCGCGGTCTCATGCGAAAGCTCGGGGTTTGAGAGGTTCGCAATTCCGCTGGCAGGTGGCGCTATTTTACCACTATCGGTAAATAGGTGGTACTTCACAGACATGATCGACTAAAAAGTTTGAAATTGAATTATTGAATTCATGTAGTTAGGTAAATATCGAATCCTGGCCGTGCATCAATGGATATTTCAATTCAAATCGTTTATTTCAGCTTTCATAGGTACACGTACATATTACAGCCATATTATAAGGTAAATTATAAATAATAAATTTTTAACCTAAACAGTCTAAAATGAACACTGCATCACTGGTACGAATGATGCACCTGTGTGCAGTGCTTCATAAATATGCAATCGGTGTCCAACCTTCCTGCTATTAGTTTTAGGTAGCTGTTGGGGCTGTCCCTTATGCGGCGCATCAAGGACGACGTTCTTTTGCGGATGATCGCATAAAAGTCATCGACACGTGCCTCTGCGAACATTCCCGATGCACTACAAAAGTATGGCAGCCTCAACAGCACCCTAAAACTATTATTATACTGGACTCGAAGGGCATTCCAGCAGCTCTTGGTAAAGTTAACCCATAGACTGCACGTGTAAAAAGACTGGCAGTACGCCCTGAACAGACTTGTTTTTACAGCCATACTGCAACGTGCAAATCTACGGGCCAACATATTAGCTCTGACTGATAATGCCCTTCGCTCCCTATCAATGTCCAGCATATCCGAGAGAGTGTCGGTGACCCAGTGACCCAGATATTTAAACTTTGTCACCCTCCTGAGTTCATTGCCCGCCAGCAATATTGGTGGGACTGTGGTATATGTTTTAGAAGAGGCCTTAAAAACCATCACCTCGCTCTTACTGGCATTGTATCTGAGCCCATGAGCCTCCGCATAACTCTCACAAATCCTCAGAAGTTTTCTGAGTGCACTGATCGATGGGCTCAGCAACACCATATCATCAGCATAACTTATGTTATTGACAGTTATTCCGCCAATTGAGCAGCCGATGCTGGCGCTGCTGAGCTCACGGACCAGACGATCCATATATAGGTTGAAGAGTCGCGGCGAAGTGATTCCACCCTGCCGCACCCCACAATTCAGCCCATATGTGTTCGATAGCGACCCTGCCCATCTTACAGCGTTACATTGATTGCCGTACCAATATTTAAAAACTTCCACCATTTCAGCCGGCAGCCCAGTATCACTTGATAGCTGATAGATATTATTGATAGATATTTCTGTTCGAAAAATGTATATGCGCGTTACACGTGCTTATAACGGTGAAGGAAAACATCGTGAGGAAACCTGTTAGTATTCTTGAAAGCGACGACGGGCTTGCAACCTGTTACGTGTGGAATGCTAACTACGTAGTTAGGTAAATAGGTAGGTTAAAGATTTTGACATCTATCGATGAATAGCAGAACTTTTAATGACTTTTTGAAATATCACGCTTGTCTCTTTAGTTTAGCAACTCGCCAATAGGTGGCATTGGTTGTATCGGCGTTACTGCGCATGCCTAATCCCCCTCTTCCCCGCAATCTAGAGATGTAAAAAAAAAAAAAAAATTTTTTTTTTTTTCTTTTTCTTTTCTTATCGGTCACCACGCTCAAAAAGTTGAATATCAAAGAAAAACAAAGGAAAAAAGGATAAATAAAATAAATAAATAAATAATTATAAATACATAAGTTGATAAAAAATTTTATGCAATAGCTTTACCGCGGCAGTCTCCGAGTGCCACACGTCTTTTTTATTTATGTGTATGTTGTGTAGTGTGTTGTGACTAGATAAGTACACGAATAAGAATAAAATATCTTTTTCTTTTCTTTTTCTGTTATTTTCTTTTCATTTTTTTTTTTTTTGTAATTTTTGTCCATTTTTTTTTATCTGTTTTTTTTTCTTTTTATTTTCTTTTTCTTTTTTAGCTTAATAATCTAAATTACAATTTACTTACATCTATTCTATATTTTATAAACACTTATTTAGGGGGTACATAATCTGGCCCTGGGGCAACTTATCTAATATCTACTTTTATTTACATTTTTAACTCTGTTTACTTACTAATTAAGCTTATCTCTAACATTGTACTTATTATCTAACTATTGTTTTATATCTTTTGTTTTTATTTATGCTGTTGATATATATTCAATAATATATATTCAACATAATTTTACAGACTATTTATTCCTATTTATTACTTTGCTTACTATTTCTATACAATATTTTGTGAAAATGTTTCTTAGTTTTTTGGTATACATAATTTCCGGAAAGTTTTCTGTGCTCAGTTTGAGGTTAAGACACTGCTCGGCTTCGTGTCTTGTGAGGGCGAAAATTGGACATTCGCACAATACGTGCACTACCGATTCGCTTACGTCATCGTCGCAGAGGCACGATGGGCTCTCCTTACACTTGAAGCGATTCAAGTATTCGGAGAACCCACCGTGCCCCGTCAGTACTTGGGTCATGATGTAAGTCGGTTCAAACTTTCGGACAACTTTGAAAGCTTGGACGGCGTCTGGGAAGAAAAGTTTTGTCACTCCTGCAGTCTCACTCGTCTTGTACCGCCGGTTCCATTCATCCAGCGATTCCAAACGGATCTGTCGCTTTATGAATGAAACCGGGCAGTAGTCATAGTCAGGTCGTCGTTTCGTATTCTTCGCGCTTCCTTGGCTAGCTGGTCGGCACGCTCGTTCCCCTCCAACCCCGCGTGAGCTTTGATCCAGAATAAAGACACCTCTTTATTCTGGATTCTGCTCGTTCTTAAATTTTCGCGAGCCTCCTCGGCTAGGGGATGGAGAGAACCTAGGTTTGTTACCGTTTCCAGCGCGGATTTAGAGTCACTGTAAAGTCCGAAAGTCAGTTCTGGTCGTTTGAGAATTTCGCCAGTGGCCCTGCACAACGCCAAGAGTTCCGCCTGATAGACCGTGCAGTACGACGGTAGCTTGAGTTTGAGGGCTTTGATCTCGGCATCACCTTTCCACAAGGAAAGTGCTGCTCCGACCTCACCCTCAATCTTGCTACCATCCGTGTATATTCGTACTGCCTGGATGTTGTGAATGTCCACCTGCTCTTGGTCTATCAGCTTCACGAACTCGAGACGAGTGCGCTCTGCCGGATGCTTAGTGTGCCCATATGGTGTAAGGCGCTCCACCTCCCTATCTTTTAGTTCTGGTCGGGATACTCCTCTCTTTACCTCATACAGGGCGGCTGCCTCTTGTATCCTGAGGTCTCTCACGATGTTTTATTTCACCATTTTTAGGACGTATTATGCCTTAAACATTTTTCGAATACTTAAATGAATCCATTGAAACCTACATGGGTGGGATTAGAACCCACGACCTTTGAAATTAAAGGCGAGATACCTCAGCCGTACATTAACCATAATCCATAAACCAGCACAATTATTTTCTATTGTCAACTCTATCATCACACAAATAGAGTACATTTTTATGTGAACTCTATGAATTTCACGAATTTGAAATTTCGCGCTGCTCTGCCGGATATGATGCGTTTGCTCGCGACTGATTATTTCGATCGAATTATATTTTATTTATTTAATGAAAAAAGTGGTTTGTGAAAAGTTACTGTTGTAAACAAATATTTAGATTAAAATGTTATTCTTATTTATAAGTGTATAAAGATAGGTAGGTAATAAGAGTATTGTTTTCAATTCAATAAGATGTGGTTTTGATTGATTGATTGGTTTGATAATGAATGAATGGCTATCACCCGAGTTCTACAAAGTGTTGCCAGAATAGGTGCTAAAATACGCTCAACTTTCCTGACTCGTTCTTTAGTTAGTATAGTCCTTTTTAAATATTAACCATAGATAGATAATCTGCATAAATCACGAATAAATTTATTATTCGTGATTAGTGCCTAGGTACTAATAAAAATGTATATGCACTAAATATATTAGGTACTTACCTAACAAAATAAAGATTTGCTCAGCAGAGAGCGCTCTTTTTGCTCTCTGGCATTACTAGCAACACTCTATATTCTATTCTGTTTGTTTATAGTTTATGTCGAGAGAGAGAGAGTGAGAGAGAGATAACATCGCGTCTCGGTTTGTGCAAGTGAATAAATGCAACTAACAAATTTAACAAAATGCCTTTAGCGAAAAGCGTTGCCTGGGACCACTTCGAAGACAAAGGAAACAGCATAGCGAGATGCAAAATGTGTAAGAGCGATATATCTTTTAAATCAGGGGTTTCGAATCTGACAAAACATGTACAAAGAAAACATCTGGCCGTTAACTTACAGGCTAGGCGGGTAACGGAAACATTACCGTGGCCATGGGGATTGACACAAAGGTGTTTTTTTTATTGTTGATTCATTATAATTTTACTATTTCAAATGTAAAATGTGTTTTGAATAGAACCTACCTACCCTAGAACCAAAAAAACAAAAATTCCTTACATCTGTATTTTTTTGAAAAAAAACCTGACCCAATGTTTGCAACACTAGTTTTGACGCGTAAAGGCAGCATTGTGCCGCCACTTCCTTTCCTGCAATTAAAATAGAACTAATACCTACCTATTAAATATTATTTTCTTAAAATATAATTTAGGGTACCGAAAAATAATTGCTAATAATGATTTTCAAATCTTGAGTTTAAACTAAAACAAACTAAAAAAACTAATTCCTTTTTCTAAATTAAAGTTCTCAAAATGACCTCGCAAGTTTTCATACTAGGCTTGACTTTGGCAATGTCAAATTTTCAATGCTATGCCAGTAATTGTCATTGTCAACTGACTGTCAAATCAACGACATGTTTGATTGGTTTATTTTTCTTTTGATCGATTGGTTTATTTTTCTTTTGATTGATATTTAAATAATAAAAGCACAAATAAATAACAGATCAATCAATGATTTTTAAATCTAGAGTTTTAACTAAAGCAAATGAAAATCGACAATTGCTGTTTCAAAATAAATTTCTGAAATGATCTCGTTCGCCTTCATCCTCTTTGTTGATGCTTGAATTGAATCATCGACTACATAGCCCAGAAGACACCGCATACAAGGCGAACACTGTCATCCAAAACATCAGGCTTATACGGCCGATAAAAAATACCGCGCGTCAAACCTGCAGTAGTACCGTCCACTTCCTTGACCCGTGCACATCTCGTCTGTTTATGCTAAAAAACCATTACCACAAGCTCAAGTTACACTGGTTATTTTCCTTGTCGAAAGTCAATAGTGTTGTTGTACCCTCTGCTTAAAAGAGACCTTCATATATTCTAATTGTATGTTTCTCTTTATGTATTTTAAAATTTGTATTGTAAATGCGCTATAATTTATATCTTCCCAAGTGTTTTCCGAGCAGGGGACGTATCCAATAGCGTCACCTGTTAAGAAGTCACATGCGAATAACCTTAAGTGACCCCAATATGGTATTATAAGAAACATCAAAAATAAAAGAAAACACAACTGTAACCAAACTCAATTTACTGAACAGAATTTATGTAATTCAACTAAAGACAACCAAAATGGAACAAACGACACAATCATAACTTTACATGAATTTACACTGCAAAACATTGATAACTCTCGACAAGAAATAACGCTATGCGTCACGACTTGTGACAACGATAACCTAAGTGATGTATACGCCTCGAACGCCAACGAACAACTGCCCCGAACCAAGTGTGCGCCTGGCTTTTGTAGGGGTGACCCCCATTCTGATTCTTCATTCGGTGTCCGATAAGAAAACTGCTAACACGGCCTCTCCTGACTACGCGGCGTCCTCGACCGCTTTATCGCAATCTGGAATGTCATCAGCGGGTTGATCATCTTCTGTAATAGAAAACATTGTTACCAAGCTGAATAACAATAAAAGAGCTAAATCAGTTTCGCATTACGATCGTGAGCGTGCATACAAGCCATCGTAAGCAAAACCAAGTTTACTCAACACAAAAAAGAACGCATTATTTCACCAGCTCATCTCGCACATCATTCATTTAATTCATACTTCGACTCATAAAATGACATTCATTCACCGGCTCATCTCATTCATTTAATTTGTCCGTCATCACATCAGCTGCCATTCAAACCTTGCAAGCTTAACATTAGAATGAGACGTCTCAAAATAATAATTAAACAGGGCCCTTTTACGCAAACTTCAGGACATCACGACGTCTTCCTCACCAGCTGCATCCGCTCCGTGGACGCCAGCAGCTTTTGAAGAGCACCCGACGCCGCAGCGTCCCACTCGACACGCGAGTCTGTCCAACCAATGGACCAATGCAACCAATGCAACCAATGCAACCAATGCATCTCAGGCCAACACACTTTTGTGTATCGACCTGCCGATTACCACCTTTAGTAATCGCCCAGTTACCGCCATTGGTAACTGTTCGCCCATCTAAGCGCTTAAATGGTTCACCCATCTAAGCGCTATGCTAAATGGTCTGCGACAAGCCGTCTTATTCAACCCATCACATACAACGTTGCCTATCACTATCCACTAACTCGAGCCTTAATTATGAAAGACATGTAGAGTAAAGATTTAGTATTCGAATGAGAGCTATTAATTTTCTTACCTACCTATGCTAGGGGCATACTAATAAAATGAGGGGAATTTGTTTGCCTACGAGGTACGTATATGGAATAGGATAGTAACCAGTAAAGCTATATGTGAAGTTTCGGTCAACATAAGAGGTGTGGTACTCACAATCGAAGAACGCGTCGCACGTCTCCGGGCACCACTCGCCATGCCAAGGCACTACGTACTGCACTGCAGCCTGCGTAGACCTTCGGCACCCTCTGCTTGGCAGTAGCCTCCTCTCAATGACAGCATCCAGTGAGGTTAGGACCACCTGCAACATAACGCAACAAACACGTCTGGCCGACTATGCGACAAGCGCAGCGACTAACGCACGGTTATTGCGACTAACGCAGCGACGAACGCACGGATATTGCGACTAACGCAGCGACGAACGCACGGGTATTGCGACTAGCGCAGCGACGAACGCACGGATATTGCGACTAGCGCAGCGACGAACGCACGGATATTGCGACTAACGCAGCGACGAACGCACGGGTATTGCGACTAGCGCAGCGACGAACGCACGGATATTGCGACTAACGCAGCGACGAACGCACGGGTATTGCGACTAGCGCAGCGACGAACGCACGGTTATTGCGACTAACGCAGCGATGAACGCACGGATATTGCGACTAACGCAGACCCGAAGACTGCAGGCAGCCCAGGCACGCAGCGCGCGACTCGAAGACTGTAGGCAGCTCAGGCCTGCAGCGCGCGACTCGAGGCATCACACGCCCCGCGACGGCACCATCAACTTTGCAGCCGCACAGCTTAGAGCCTTAACGACTCGGTGAGGCCCTCGCATACTGGAGTCAAACTTCACTTGACATAGCATACCTGAAGACAAAAACAAAATCATGTACACACGATCACACAATCGTAGAACACACAGAAAAACAGCTGTCTATGTTAACAACATCGTCCTGTTGTGCCTGGTTTTCCACTAGCCGTTCGGCCGTCCTTTGTTCATCTTTCATTCGCAATCAGATGTTGCCCGATTGACAACAACGTCTCGCTACTCATTGCGGTGTATACCCTCACGACCTGCTACGTTCACGGCGAGCGTAAATAACAGCACGTCTGGAATCAGAACTACAACATTATGTACGCCGTAAAAAAACTGCGCGAACACCAACCACGTGAGTGCGGGCTACGTGAACGCCAATGTCGTGGACATCGCAAACAATGCTCATGCGATCGGGATCGAAGCGATCTATTTATTTCGCGTTATTTACTCTAAAAACATGACCAAACAAAAGAAAATCACAAAAAGAGGGTATTCCGATTTTTCATCGTTACTAGAAAACGTTTCAGAGTTACAGCTTATAGGGCTTACCATGTTGGATATGTTTACTAGGACAAAGTGGCGTTAACTCACGCTTAAATATAGACCATGTGCGGGCATTATGATCATCTCAGCTAACCAAACCTTGGCGTCTTTAAGACCTGAAACTTGAACGTGGGGTTATACGAGACTTCTTAGGTAGGTAAGCAAAGCGCATATCGCTTTCATTTGAATTATAAATTCACCAAAAAATCAGGTAGTCGTGATGACACTGTTGATAGTGTTGCGACTTATATGAGCAACGATAATATAATCGACCTCCATACGCCTCCGGCGTGATGGCAATCAACACTCAATGATCGTGATTGGGACCTATCTCGCGAATATGCCATAGTTGCGTCGTGGCATAAGAAAAGCTTGTTGAGCCTGACCTTGTACGATCCGCTTTGTGATCGGTAGCACGACAAACCTCGCAAACAGAAAGGCGCACGGACATGAGAGCCTCCTTTCGAGCGATGCTTTGATCGATCACGTGATGTACTTCGCGGTATTTCACATAAGAAATAAAAAATGTACTTACGTGAAGGTTTACAACCAAAATTTACAACAAAAATAAAACTTGAAAATTTTCTCGAATTGCGGGTAGTTCTGTTCCGTTTTGGTGTATACTTGTGGGCCTTATTTTTGGCTCTTTATCCCAATTCTGATATAAGAAACATCAAAAATAAAAGAAAACACAACTGTAACCAAACTCAATTTACTGAACAGAATTTATGTAATTCAACTAAAGACAACCAAAATGGAACAAACGACACAATCATAACTTTACATGAATTTACACTGCAAAACATTGATAACTCTCGACAAGAAATAACGCTATGCGTCACGACTTGTGACAACGATAACCTAAGTGATGTATACGCCTCGAACGCCAACGAACAACTGCCCCGAACCAAGTGTGCGCCTGGCTTTTGTAGGGGTGACCCCCATTCTGATTCTTCATTCGGTGTCCGATAAGAAAACTGCTAACAGTATTGTATTAAAATTCTAAATATGAATCAAATAAAATAAGAAAAAAAAAAAAAAAAAATAGTGTTGTACCACTACTTAATAATTGATGATCGATAAACCTACATAGTAGTAACAACAACTAGCTTCCGTCCGCGGCTTCGCTCGCGTTGTACCTACATGGATATGAAGTGACCTATTTGCTATTCGCATTTATAATAGTATCGCTTTAGAATTAACAAATGTTGTCTTAAGTTCCCGTTCCCGTTCGCGTTCGCGTTCGCATTCGCGTTCCCGAAAAGGGCTGTTTTTAGGGTTTTCCCGGCAAATATTCGAATTTTTCACCTATTATTTTAAACCTTCAAACCTCCACGAACATTTCAAGACCAAGATAAAATAAATCCGTTCAGCCGTTCTCGAGTTTTAGCGAGACTAACGAACAGCAATTGATTTTTATACATACTGGCCTCGCAGCTCAGTAGGTAGTAACTCTGCCTTCTGCGCTGTACGTTGTGGGCTCGATTCCCACCCAGGATAAACATTTGTGTGATGAACATAGATGTTTGTTCTGTGTCTGGGTGTTAATATGTATAATAAGTATGTTTACGAAAAAAAAAGACGTGTGGCACTCGGAGACTGCCGCGGTAAAGCTATTGCATAACATTTTTTATCAACTTATGTATTTATAATTATTTATTTATTTATTTTATTTATCCTTTTTTCCTTTGTTTTTCTTTGATATTCAACTTTTTGAGCGTGGTGACCGATAAGAAAAGAAAAAGAAAAAAATTTTTTTTTTTTTTTTTTTACATCCCTAGATTGCGGGGGAAGAGGGGGATTAGGCATGCGCAGTAACGCCGATACAACCAATGCCACCTATTGGCGAGTTGCTAAACTAAAGAGACAAGCGTGATATTTCAAAAAGTCATTAAAAGTTCTGCTATTCATCGATAGATGTCAAAATCTTTAACCTACCTATTTACCTAACTACGTAGTTAGCATTCCACACGTAACAGGTTGCAAGCCCGTCGTCGCTTTCAAGAATACTAACAGGTTTCCTCACGATGTTTTCCTTCACCGTTATAAGCACGTGTAACGCGCATATACATTTTTCGAACAGAAATATCCATTGATGCACGGCCAGGATTCGATATTTACCTAACTACATGAATTCAATAATTCAATTTCAAACTTTTTAGTCGATCATGTCTGTGAAGTACCACCTATTTACCGATAGTGGTAAAATAGCGCCACCTGCCAGCGGAATTGCGAACCTCTCAAACCCCGAGCTTTCGCATGAGACCGCGAAAAGCACCTATAATAACGTAGTATCATCAAATGAAACTAGATGGCGCTGGAATGCGAAAATCACTCTAGAGTCCGCGCCACCACTCAAGTCCGCTAGACGCGGCGTCGCAATCGCCTATTATAATGATGCCAGTAAGATAGCCATAATTTACCCCTTACACTAAAAGGGAGAGTGAACTAATGTTTACATTTTAAAACTATTTACTACTAGCAGTTCACTTCGACTTCGCACAGTTGTAATAATGAAGAATATAGGCAATTTTTTTATTTCTTTGGTTATATTATTGCTATTTTCGTGGGATCTCTATTTATTTTTATTTATTGTACTTACGATTATAATTTTAGACAGACAACGGAAGAGACTTTGTGTTATACTATGTAGTGATGTTATTCGCTCCTAATGAAGCTTTTGATAGATTAAATATTTTTTTAAATTGGTCCTATATTTTTTCAGTTTATCCGGTACAAACAAAAATATAAAACTAGAAATTTTATCTCTTTGTAATAGTAGTGTAGTTATGTAGTAAAACAATGAAATCAACCTAGTTTCACGATATAGGTAAATTTTATTAAATTATTTTTATACAATAATTATGGTCTTCATCATTTATTACTTGCATTCCAGACATATCGCTGTCACTTGTCTCTTGAAATTCACTGCCATGATCAGAATCAGTGTCGCTATCACTGGCTGTTGATATTATGAATTATGAATCTTTCTATTTCTTCATCTACCAGTCCATCATTTTTGAAATATTACAATTCTTTTTGAAGTGCTTGCTGCCACTCTTCCTTCTTTCGTAATTCGAGATACCGTTTTCTCTGAAACACCTAAAATACAAAATAATTTAATTAGTGTTTTAATTTAGTCATATTTTACCTATTGTTAGAAAAAAACTTATACTCTGGTATCCCTAAAATTTACCTGTCATGGCAGCGACTCTTTTTTGTATATTATATAAAGGGATCAAAACGTCTTTATTCCTCTGCTCTAACTCACAAAACTCTTTTACTTTATGAATCATTTCACGAGCTGCACTTTTCACCACTTTACGCGACATATTCACGCAGATTTCAAGAAAATATTGGGAAAAACCATGGACGCTAATTTCATCGAGCACTCTGACATGAGATAAAATGGCGTTGCTGTCAAATTTAGTTTTGGTTTTCGTCGCAGGACATGAGTGGTGGCGAGGACTCTAAGCAGGCATGACATGAGTCATAGGGATGTAATATTGATTGAAAAAAATCTATTAATTAATAATCGATTTTTTGTCCCTACAAATAAATCGATTTTCCAAAAAATCGAATTATATGGTTCGGATCGCTTTCGGAGAGACGATCGATGGGTCGGTTCCCGTTTGTGAAGCGACTATTGGTCGGATCACGTTCGGAAAAACGATCAATGGTTCGGTTTGCGTTCGGAGATAAGACCGATGAGTCGGTTTCCGTTTGGGAGGCGACTATATGTAGGTTCACGTCCGGGAAAATGGCCAACGAACGATTCGGTTCGCGTTCGGAAAACTTAGTTTACAAAAATCGATTTATATGTGTAATTTACATAATCGATTTTTTTAAAATCGATTTTTTGAAATCCAAAAGAGAAATCTCTAACACTCGAGTGTGAGTGTCTCGTAAATTTTCGTTACGAAATTTCTGGATTCGGTCTCCACGCTCAAGGCCCGCGATAGAAGCTATGCAATAGCTTAAAAATCTATTAATTAATAATCGATTTTTTGTCCCTACAAATAAATCGATTTTCCAAAAAATCGAATTATATGGTTCGGATTGCTTTCGGAGAGACGATCGATGGGTCGGTTCCCGTTTGTGAAGCGACTATTGGTCGGATCACGTTCGGAAAAACGATCAATGGTTCGGTTTGCGTTCGGAGACAAGACCGATGAGTCGGTTTCCGTTTGGGAGGCGACTATATGTAGGTTCACGTCCGGGAAAATGGCCAACGAACGATTCGGTTCGCGTTCGGAAAACTTAGTTTACAAAAATCGATTTATATGTGTAATTTACATAATCGATTTTTTTTAAATCGATTTTTTGAAATCCAAAAAGAGAATTCTCTAACACTTCGAGACACTCACACTCACGCATTATGCGTGAGTGTGAGTGTCTCGTAAAATTTTGTGTAAATTTTCGTTACGAAATTTCTGGATTCGGTCTCCACGCTCAAGGCCCGCGATAGAAGCTATGCAATAGCTTAAAAAAAGTAAGTATATTAGTATTCTATCAGTTATCTAGTTTCCATAGTACAAGCTATGCTTAGTATGGGGCTAGATGGCGAGGTGTAAAAGTGACCACCAATATTTATTTATTTATTATTTATATATATATAGATCAAAAACACGTGTTTAAAACGGCGAAGGAAAACATCGCATCGTGAGGAAACCAGTAGTTAGTATTTTTATAAGCGGCGATGGGCTTGCAACCTGTTACGTATGGACTGCTAACTACTGCAAAATGTGGGTATATACCAAATATAATATTTGGACGTGCCTCTGACTGCTATCGACAACTCATAACAACACTTCCCATCCCTAGTGAATCACGTCATCTTGAATCGGCTAACCAGAATGCATTTTTTCCCACTCCCCCCGTACCTCATACCTCACTGACTTGGCAGAGTTGTTTGTTTGAAGAAGCAAGGGGCCCCCTTGCTTCTTAACAAGCTCGAATAGCACCCCCTTGAAGGGGGTGCTATTCGAGTTTGTTGTTTGTTGGCCTGAAAAATAATTCTTGGTTTTTCAACTACTACTGCAAAATGTGGGTATATACCAAATATAATATTTGGACGTGCCTCTGACTGCTATTGACAACTCATAACAACACTTCCCATCCCTAGTGAATCACGTCATCTTGAATCGGCTAACCAGAATGCATTTTTTCCCACTCCCCCCGTACCTCATACCTCACTGACTTGGCAGAGTTGTTTGTTTGAAGAAGCAAGGGGCCCCCTTGCTTCTTAACAAACTCGAATAGCACCCCCTTGAAGGGGGTGCTATTCGAGTTTGTTGTTTGTTGGCCTGAAAAATAATTCTTGGTTTTTCAACCTGGTATTTGATGGAGATAGTATTTCTTAGACCTGGTACGTCAAAACACAAGTACGACCCACCTCTACTGTCATGTCAAGTTTCCAACCTAACCTACAATTCCTACAAAGAGCATTTATATAAGAGTCGGCACTCCCTAACTAACTTAGCGTAGCGTAGGGCTCTCTTGAGCAGCGCAGGGTTTTTTACTTGTATTGTAATAAATAAATAAACCCACGAACTCGCTTGTTCAGCCTACGCCACAACAACCAATTTTCTAAGTGTGGTTTTATTGATTCCGTCTACAATGGCTTCGGTGTGCAGAATATGTCTAGTCGGCAACATCAGGATGCTGGACATTGATAACATCCACCTCCTGGAGATGTACGAAACACTTACTAACACCAAGGTAGGTAACTATTGGACTTTGCGATATTAGTAGCTGTAGGTACCTTGCAAATAAATAATAAATGACTAATAACTCTCGTAAATATTCGCCCATCTACCGTTGATCACGGTCGCGAGCGATGCTGATGATGAAGAGCATCTGAATTGTCTCGAAACGTCGGCAATACAAGAAAATAACTCTAAAAATAAACCTAAGAAAGAGTGAAATTACCTATGACAATGTATGTACATGTATATTTTACTTTTATGGCCCTGTATGTCGACGATTGCTCTTTTTCGAAACGAAAAATAAAATACTTCTGAACAAGCCACATCTCCTATTTTTATAAATATATTACTTCAGGTTCCTACCTAAATTTCTAAAACATAAAACTGAAAACATAATAGCAGAAAATTTTCACGATAAAAATATTATTTCAAAATGATGAAGGAATGAATTTATGATCAAAATACTTTGATACCTACTATTAAGATCAACTTGTGATTTATTGTTAAAGATAGGTAATAATATGTAGATCTAGATTTCTACTAGAATAGTTTTTTGATAAGTAATTATACATAATTTATTCAAAAAGCAAAGGCGGACCACGCGCTTCCTATGGTGCCCCGTGTGTTGGTTGTCATTGCAGCGGTCAGTAGGATTATTTATCGAAGTGATTTAAGATGGGTACATCTTTTATCACATATACTATACATTATAAAATAGGAGATGTGGCTTGTTCAGAAGTATTTCTTTTTTCGTTTCGAAAAAGAGCAATCGTCGGCATACAGGGCCTTAAAAGAAGATCTCATCATTGAAAATATTAACTTCTCGAGTGGCAAGATACCATTAGTTTACAAATATTTAGTTACAAATAAATGATTATTATTATTGTTATTATTATTATTATTTCTCTACACTACTGTCTCCTTTCATCCAACATGATTTATTTCAGCTCAACACAGAAACAGAAAATGGGATGCCTAGCACAGTGTGCTATGTTTGTCATCGGGAGCTGCAGAAGTGCCACAAATTATCCCATATGGCACACAGATCCAACGGAATCCTTCAAGATCTGTTTGAATGCGGCATTGAAGTAGGTACTGCATGCTAACATGCTAACTGCCACAATTAGGCGCTGACTAGTGTTGGCAGTTGTGTTTAGTAGCAAATGAAATGAAAAATATATATTCAAAGGTGTTCCAACATGGAAGGAAAATACCTTAAATGTTATATAAGATATTTTACTTTACTTACCACATCTAATTGTTGTAATGACAAAAATGAGGAAAAAAACATTCTGTATTTTTATGAAGTCGATTGAAAGAGATAAGGATTTTAATGCCTTCTAAATAAAATTTAACTGTGGCTCAAACATTGAATTTGAGCCACAGTTTTGAACTCTTTAGTTAGACACCTATAGTGGTATAATCATAATTGTATCACTACATAGTATAAAGCAAAGTCGCTTTCCGCTTCCCGCGTCTGTATGTCTGTATGTATGTTTGCTTATATCTTTAAAACTATACAACGGATTTTGATGCAGTTTTTTTTAATAGATAGAGTGATTCAGGAGGAAGGTTTATATGTATAATAACATGCTACCCGTGCGAAGCCGGGGCGGGTCGCTAGTTTATTATAATTTAAAACTATCTCTTTCCAGTTGCTACTGCCCTAATTGAACCAGCATTAGTTAGTAAATCCAATGCAGGCCAATGGTTTTTAAGAAAATAAATGAAACACGAATCCATCTCGTAAATTCCACCATCTTGAAGTAGCAACTGGTGTAGTTAATCATTCAACTTTAAGCAAAAATGTGTTGTTTCAGGCTACACATGATACGGTCGCAATGATGCCTCTGGAAATAAAAATAAAGTTATCAGTGACTCCTACACAGCACATGTCTATAAGTGATTATCCACACAGTGGAAGTACACCACTACTAACTATTAAAGAGGAGGAACTAGATAGAATCGTTGTGACAAAAGAAGAGACATATCACACTCAGGATATTGAGGAATTGCAATCACTTGTTGAAGACACTGGAATTGATAATGATCTAAATAATTCAGCACTGCCTTCAGATAACGAAATTTCTGCAGAAAATGAAATGATTGATAAGCAGGTGTGTTTCTGTTGTGATATTTGCAACAGACAATTTTCAAATAAGTATAAGTTGGCGAGTCATCTGATTACTCACACTAAAAATGAGAGATATATTTGCAAAAGTTGTGATAAGGTATTTAATCGAAAAGCACATTTCAAAAGTCACATGCTAATTCACACTGGACAAAAGCCATACTCTTGCAACAGTTGTGACAAGGCATTTAATCGAAGAGCAGATTTGAAAAGTCACATGCTAATTCACACTGGACAAAAGCCATACTCTTGCAACAGTTTTGACAAGGCATTTAATCAAAAACATAATTTGAAAAGTCACATGCTAATTCATACTGGAGAAAAGCTATACTCTTGCAACAGTTGTGACAAGGCATTTATTCGAAGAGCAGATTTGAAAAGTCACATGCTAATTCACACTGGACAAAAGCCATACTCTTGCAACAGATGTGACAAGGCATTTAATCTAAAACATGTTTTGAAACAACACATGAGAATTCACACTGGAGAAAAGCCATACTCTTGCAACAGTTGTGACAAGGCATTTAATCTAAATCATAATTTGAAACGACACATGCTAATTCATACTGGAGAAAAGTCATACTCTTGCAACAGTTGTGACAAGGCATTTAATCAAAAACATAATTTGAAAAGTCACATGCTTATTCATACTGGAGAAAAGCTATACTCTTGCAACAGTTGTGACAAGGCATTTATTCGAAGAGCAGATTTGAAAAGTCACATGCTAATTCACACTGGAGAAAAGCCATACTCTTGCAACAGTTGTGACAAGGCATTTAATCAAAAACATAATTTGAAAAGTCACATGCTAATTCATACTGGAGAAAAGCTATACTCTTGCAACAGTTGTGACAAGGCATTTATTCGAAGAGCAGATTTGAAAAGTCACATGCTAATTCACACTGGACAAAAGCCATACTCTTGCAACAGATGTGACAAGGCATTTAATCTAAAACATGTTTTGAAACAACACATGAGAATTCACACTGGAGAAAAGCCATACTCTTGCAACAGTTGTGACAAGGCATTTAATCTAAAACATAATTTGAAACGACACATGCTAATTCATACTGGAGAAAAGTCATACTCTTGCAACAGTTGTGACAAGGCATTTAATCTAAAACATAATTTGAAACGACACATGCTAATTCATACTGGAGAAAAGTCATACTCTTGCAACAGTTGTGACAAGGCATTTATTCGAAGAGCAGATTTGAAAAGTCACATGCTAATTCACACTGGACAAAAGCCATACTCTTGCAACAGATGTGACAAGGCATTTAATCTAAAACATGTTTTGAAACAACACATGAGAATTCACACTGGAGAAAAGCCATACTCTTGCAACAGTTGTGACAAGGCATTTAATCAAAAAGAAGATTTGAAAAAACACATGAGAATTCATACTAAATAAAAGCTATACTCATGCAACAGTTGTGACAAGGCATTTCATCGAAGATTCACAGAAGATTTGCAAGGTCACACATGCTGATTAATGTTGGAAAAAGCCATACTGTTGCAACAATTGTGATAAGAGATTTACAAAAAAAATATGCACAATGTCACATGCTAATTTACGATTACCAGGTTCTCAAATACTCGAAGTGTCTTAATTATTGAAGTCGCAATCGTGCCGTCAGCTTGAACAGTCGCTTCACAGGCTGTCCCAATGATGACATACAGGGTGTCCGGTAATTAATGGATAACCCCGCAGGTACTTGTGGGGTGGCAAGGGGGCAACTCAGAAAAAAATTAAAAATAAATCTATCTGCAACGGTCTAAGAATTTTTTTTTTTTTTTCAAAGTCCTAAATTTGATACCTTTGTTCAACAATTCTTGTGAACAAATTCAACTTTGTGCTACAAATTCAATGATAACGAATTGATTTTCTCTGCAAATAACCGTGGATAATTGGCCTTGCTATGGCGCATCACAAATTATTCCTAGCCATAACTGTTTGTTATTTTCTAACACTTGAAAATAAAAATAAGTGTTCGCGATTTTTTTTGATGAAGTTTGAGCACCTGTGGTATAAAAAAAACGTATGGAGACCGGGGTGGCCCACAGCTTAAAAAACATGCCTACTTCATGTAGTTTTTTAAGGGGTATCACACTAAATTTTTTTATTATCAAATTACCGAGTTATGGCTATTATAAGACTGGGACAATGATTTTCAAAAAAATTAAGATTTTATTAAAATGTCAAAAAAATACTTGGAGTAAATTTAATTCAAGTTATCGAAGATTAAGTTAAGTTAACTTAAGTTATTAAGAAACATTATCGAAGTTTTCATACGGATCCCTAATAGTTAGACATATAGTATTGCATACTTTTTTGTAGATATTGATGTCCTCTTTAAAACTGTAGTACATTATTTTGCTCTATTGTCAATAATTTCCGCAGCAAACGCAATATAAGGATTTTTTTTAATTTTTTCACACTTTGGATTACGTTATCGATGTTTTCATACGGATCCCTAATATTTTTGAAAATATTCTATAGCCTATGTTCATCAGGGATAATGTAGAATTCTAATGGTGAAAGAATTTTTCAAGTCGGTCCAGTAGTTGAATAGTTTTTGTAAAGGCGGTATGTCGATCTCTAATAGTTTGGTTAGGCTCTTGTGTTTTCTTATCAGAGTCATCAGGTACTCCAGATCTTCGATTATCCTAGTTTTTATGGTTTTCCCTTTATGTGGCCATTAAACCCTAACTCTGTACCAAATTTCAGCTCTCTGAGTTTATGGGAAGTACTAGTTCTATTCTGATGATCATGAGTGAGTGAGTGAGTGAGTGTCTGTCTAAAATGCGAAACTTTGCTTTCGCTTAACTTCGTAACTAAATGACCTACAGACTTGAAATTTTGGATTTTAAGTATGTGATTATGGCTTACTGGATGACGAAAATTTCAGCGTTCTGGTCTTATCCAGAGGTTCTCAAATAGGGGCCTGAAAATGCGGCGAAATGGTTCCAGTAAAGGATGGTACGGCAGTGTTTGCTTCGCGCTCGACTTGGCGGGGGCACTGCCGTGCCCCCAAATAAAATGAATGTATTACACTGGAGCTACAAATTGTAGCCTACAATATAAAAAAATAATGGCAAATGTACAGAGAGCGACACCTAAAAATAAAAAAGACTGCTCTGTGCTGTGCAGTCAGGCAGTCACAGTCACAGTCAGTCAACTGTCATGTCATGTCAAGTTTCCAACCTAACCTACAAAGAGCATTTATGTAAAAATTCGGCACTCCCTAACTAACTTAAATAACTTAGCGTAGCGTAGGGCTCTCTTGAGCAGCGTAGGGTTTTTTACTTGTATTGTAATGAATAAATAAACCCACGAACTCGCTTGTTCAGCCTACGCCACAACAACCAACTTTCTAAGTGTGGTTTTATTGATTCGGTCTACAATGGCTTCGGTGTGCAGAATATGTCTAGTCGGCAACATCAGGATGCTGGACATTGATAACATCCACCTCCTGGAGATGTACGAAACACTTACTAACACCAAGGTAGGTAACTATTGGACTTTGCGATATTAGTAGCTGTAGGTACCTTGCAAATAAATAATAAATGACTAATAACTCTCGTAAGTATTCGCCAATCTACCTTTGATCACGGTCGCGAGCGATGCTGATGATGAAGAGCATCTGAATTGTCTCGAAACGTCAGCAATACTAGAAAATAACTCTAAAAATAAACCTAAGAAAGAGTGAAATTACCTATGACAATGTATGTACATGTATTTTTTACTTTGTGGCCCTGTATGTCGACGATTGCTCTTTTTCGAAATGAAAAATAACAAGCCACATCTCCTATTTTTATAAATATATTACTTCAGGTTCCTACCTAAATTTCTAAAACATAAAACTGAAAACATAATAGCAGAAACTTTTCACGATAAAAATATTATTTCAAAATGATGAATGAATGAATTTATGATCAAAATACTTTGATACCTACTATTAAGATCAACTTGTGATTTATTGTTAAAGATAGGTAATAATATGTAGATCTAGATTTCTACTAGAATAGTTTTTTGTTATGTAATTATACATAATTTATATCATTAATTTATTCAAAAAGCAAAGGCGGACCACGCGCTTCCCATGGTGCCCTGTGTGTTGGTTGTCATTGCAGCGGTCAGTAGGATTATTTATCGCAGTGATTTAAGATGGGTACATCTTTTATCACATATACTATACATTATAAAATAGGAGATGTGGCTTGTTCAGAAGTATTTCTTTTTTCGTTTCGAAAAAGAGCAATCGTCGACTTACAGGGCCATAAAAGAAGATCTCATCATTGATAATATTAACTTCTCAACAAATATTTAGTTACAAATAAATGATTATTATTATTTTTTCTCTACACTACTGTCTCCTTTCATCCAACATGATTTATTTCAGCTCAACACAGAAACAGAAAATGGGATGCCTAGCACAGTGTGCTATGTTTGTCATCGGGAGCTGCAGAAGTGCCACAAATTATCCCATATGGCACACAGATCCAACGGAATCCTTCAAGATCTGTTTGAATGCGGCATTGAAGTAGGTACTGCATGCTAACATGCTAACTGCCACAATTAGGCGCTGACTAGTGTTGGCAGTTGTGTTTAGTAGCAAATGAAATGAAAAATATATAAGTATTCAAAGGTGTTCCAACATGGAAGGAAAATACCTTAAGTGTTATATAAGATATTTTACTTTCCTTCTAATTGTTGTAATGACAAAAATGAGGAAAAAAACATTCTGTATTTTTATGAAGTCGATTGAAAGAGTAAAGATAAGGATTAATGCCTTCTAAATAAAATTGAACTGTGGCTCAAACATTGAATTTGAGCCACAGTTTTGAACTCTTTAGTTAGACACCTATAGTGGTTTAATCATAATTGTATTTGTTATAATTTAAAACTATCCCTTTCCAGTTGCTACTGCCCTAATTGAACCAGCATTAGTTAGTAAATCCAATGCAGGCCAATGGTTTTTAAGAAAATAAATGAAACACGAATCCATCTCGTAAATTCCACCATCTTGGAATAGCAACAGGTGTAGTTAATCATTCAACTTTATGCAAAAATGTATTGTTTCAGGCTACAAATGATACAGTCGCAATGATGCCTCTGGAAATAAAAATAAAGTTATCAGTGACTCCTACACAGCACATGTCTATAAGTGATTATCCACACAGTGGAAGTACACCACTACTAACTATTAAAGAGGAGGAACTAGATAGAATCGTTGTGACAAAAGAAGAGACATATCACACTCAGGATATTGAGGAATTGCAATCACTTGTTGAAGACACTGGAATTGATAATGATCTAAATAATTCAGCACTGCCTTCAGATAACGAAATTTCTGCAGAAAATGAAATGATTGATAAGCAGGTGTGTTTCTGTTGTGATATTTGCAACAGACAATTTTCAAATAAGTATAAGTTGGCGAGTCATCTGATTACTCACACTAAAAATGAGAGATATATTTGCAAAAGTTGTGATAAGGTATTTAATCGAAAAGCACATTTCAAAAGTCACATGCTAACTCACACTGGACAAAAACCATACTCTTGCAACAGTTGTGACAAGGCATTTATTCGAAGAGCAGATTTGAAAAGTCACATGCTAATTCACACTGGACAAAAGCCATACTCTTGCAACAGTTGTGACAAGGCATTTAATCTAAAACGTGTTTTGAAACAACACATGCTAATTCACACTGGAGAAAAGCCATACTCTTGCTACAGTTGTAACAAGGCTTTTAATCAAAAACATAATTTGAAAAGTCACATGCTAATTCACACTGGACAAAAGCCATACTCTTGCAACAGATGTGACAAGGCATTTAATCTAAAACATGTTTTGAAACAACACATGAGAATTCACACTGGAGAAAAGCCATACTCTTGTAACAGTTGTGACAAGGCATTTAATCGAAGAGCAGATTTGAAAAGTCACATGCTAATTCACACTGGAGAAAAGCCATACTCTTGCAACAGTTGTGACAAGGCATTTATTCGAAGAGCAGATTTGAAAAGTCACATGCTAATTCACACTGGACAAAAGCCATACTCTTGCAACAGTTGTGACAAGGCATTTATTCGAAGAGCAGATTTGAAAAGTCACATGCTAATTCACACTGGACAAAAGCCATACTCTTGCAACAGTTGTGACAAGGCATTTAATCTAAAACGTGTTTTGAAACAACACATGCTAATTCACACTGGAGAAAAGCCATACTCTTGCTACAGTTGTAACAAGGCTTTTAATCAAAAACATAATTTGAAAAGTCACATGCTAATTCACACTGGACAAAAGCCATACTCTTGCAACAGATGTGACAAGGCATTTAATCTAAAACATGTTTTGAAACAACACATGAGAATTCACACTGGAGAAAAGCCATACTCTTGTAACAGTTGTGACAAGGCATTTAATCGAAGAGCAGATTTGAAAAGTCACATGCTAATTCACACTGGAGAAAAGCCATACTCTTGCAACAGTTGTGACAAGGCATTTAATCTAAAACATAATTTGAAACGACACATGCTCATTCACACTGGAGAAAAGCCATACTCTTGCAACAGTTGTGACAAGGCATTTAATCTAAAAGCATATTTGAAAAGTCACATGCTAATTCACACTGGAGAAAAGCCATACTCTTGCAACAGTTGTGACAAGGCATTTAAACATAAAACAAGTTTGAGAAATCACATGACAATTCACACTGGAGAAAAGCCATACTCTTGCAACAGTTGTGACAAGGCATTTAATCAAAAACATAATTTGAAAAGTCACATGCTAATTCATACTGAAGAAAAGCTATACTCTTGCAACAGTTGTGACAAGGCATTTATTCGAAGAGCAGATTTGAAAATTCACATGCTAATTCATACTGGAGAAAAGCTATACTCTTGCAACAGTTGTGACAAGGCATTTAATCTAAAACATGTTTTGAAACAACACATGCTAATTCACACTGGAAAAAAGCCATACTCTTGCAACAGTTGTGACAAGGCATTTAATCGAAAAGCACATTTGAAAAGTCACATGCTAATTCACACTGGAGAAAAGCCATACTCTTGCAACAGTTGTGACAAGGCATTTAATCTAAAACATGTTTTGAAACAACACATGCTAATTCACACTGGAAAAAAGCCATACTCTTGCAACAGTTGTGACAAGGCATTTAATCAAAAAGAAGATTTGAAAAAACACATGAGAATTCATACTAAATAAAAGCTATACTCATGCAACAGTTGTGACAAGGCATTTCATCGAAGATTCACAGAAGATTTGCAAGGTCACACATGCTGATTAATGTTGGAAAAAGCCATACTGTTGCAACAATTGTGATAAGAGATTTACAAAAAAAATATGCACAATGTCACATGCTAATTTACGATTACCAGGTTCTCAAATCCTCGAAGTGTCTTAATTGATGTCGCAATCGTGCCGTCAGCTTGAACAGTCGCTTCACAGGCTGTCCCAATGATGACATACAGGGTGTCCGGTAATTAATGGATAACCCCGCAGGTACTTGAGGGGGGGCAAGGGGGCAACTCAGAAAAAAATTAAAAATAAATCTATCTGCAACGGTCTAAGAATTTTTAATTTTTGGAACGAAGTTCCTTATCGCGCGTTGTGAAAGGGGGCTAGACGGAAAAAATTCTTACGAAAAGTTGTCACGACACTTTTTTGCTATAGTATATCTATTAATATAAAATAATAATAATAATAATAAATAATAAATATTGGTGGACATTTTACACATCGCCATCTAGCCCCAAACTAAGCAAAGCTTGTACTATGGGAACTAGATAACTGATAGAATACTTAAATACTTTTTTTTTGTAAATAAATACTTAAGATACATACTAACACCCAGACACAGAACAAACATCTATGTTCATCACATTTTGCTCTGGGTGGGGATCGAACCCACAACCTACAGCGCTGAAGGCAGAGTTACTACCAACTGAGCTGTGAGGCTGTCATATAATTAATAATTATTATCTATTAAGTCATATATTAATTGTGTCGAGGTCGAGGTCGAGGTGGAAGTGGAGGTCAAGGTCGAGGTCGAGGTCGAGGTCGAGGTCGAGGTGGAGGTCGAGGTCGAGGTGGAGGTCGAGGTCGATGTCGAGGTCGAGGTCGAGGTGGAGGTCGAGGTCGAGGTCGAGGTCGAGGTCGAAGTCGAAGTCAAAGTTGATTCCCCTTCCCTTGTCCCACGTTATTTTGTGAGAACTTCGTTCCATCCGGGTGTCCCTTGACACCTCTCAAGTTTTTTTTTTCAAAGTCCTAAATTTGATACCTTTGTTCAAGCTTTTGAACACTACGGCTACAAATTCAATGATAACGAATTGATTTTCTCTGCAAATAACCGTGGATAATTGGCCTTGCTATGGCGCATCACAAATTATTCCTAGCCATAACTGTTTGTTTTTTTCTAACACTTGAAAATAAAAATAAGTGTTCGCGATTTTTTTTGATAAAGTTTGAGCACCTGTGGTATAAAAAACCGGCCAAGTGCGAGTCGGACTCGCGCACGAAGGGTTCCGTACCATTATTTATAAAAACGGCAAAAAAATCATGTTTGTTGTATGGGAGCCCCCCTTAAATGTTGATTTTATTTTGTTTTTAGTATTTGTTGTTAGAGCAGCAACAGAAATACATAATCTGTGAAAATTTCAACTGTCTAGCTATCACGGTTCATGAGATACAGCCCTGTGACAGACAGACGGACAGCGAAGTCTTAGTAATAGGGTTCCGATTTTACCCTTTGGGTACGGAACCCTAAAAAAACGTATGGAGACCGGGGTGGCCCACAGCTTAAAAAACATGCCTACTTCATGTAGTTTCTTAAAAGGTATCACACTAAAAATTTTTATTATCAAATTACCGAGTTATGGCTACCTATGTTTCTCTAGCCCTATTTTTCTTATAACAAAAATGTTAAGGAATTTATTTTGAAAATCAGAGAAAGTGTATTTTGTGGTGGTTGGGGTGTTATTAATAATTGAAACAACAATTTCAAATAGGTAATCTTGTAATAAATGTTCAAATTGTTTGCCACCTACTCTAATACAGGCTCTACATCTTATGAACGACCTTTTCAATAGGCGCGAATACGAGAATTTCTCGAGCCGCTTCCAAAACACGTCTACGAAGTTCTTGTATTGTTGCGATTGGTTTTTTGTACACTATTTCTTTCAAGCAGCCCCAATAAAAAAAGTCCAGTGGGTTTAGGTCGGACGATCGTGGTGGCCATAAAACAGGTCCCAAGCGGCCGATCCATCTGTTGGGATACTGCTCGTTCAGGTACCGACGTACGGGTGTAGCGAAATGTGCTGGGCACCCATCATTTTGCAGCCACATTCTTTGACGGACCAACAAAGGTACATCTTCTAATAGGCCAGGTAAATCATTTTGTAAAAATGTCAAATAACCCGGTCCATTTAGGTTTCCTGGCAATTCGAATGGGCCAATAATTTGACCATTCAATATTCCAGTCCAATAATTAATTTTAAATTGGTATTGGGATCTGTCTTCGCGCATTATGTGAGGATTTTCTATTTGCCAGCTATGGAGATTGTGTCGGTTAAGGTACCAATCTCTTTTGACCGATGATTCGTCGCTCCACAATATCTGGTCGAAAAACTCCGCGTCTTCATTAATTTTGCTCAACATTTGGCGACAAAAATTTAATCTTGCATCATAGTCCCTTGGCTCTAAAGTTTGCACACGGCTCACATGGTAAGGATGAAATTTGTGTTTCTTCAAAATGCTAATGTACATGTACTGTCATTGAGCTTAATGTACTACGTACTAGAGGAGGAAGATAATGCACAAGAACCGAGATACGAACATGACATTGTGATGTCGAAGGTATCGAAACACGCACTAACTAACAAAACTAAACAAATAAAAAATTAAATTAGATTTAAAAAATTAAATCAAGGAAGTTTTCTTTACATGTCCTTGTTACTCGCATACAGTTAATATTGTTTATCTCTCTCACACAATAAGCAACCCATTGAACGTGGGCCTACGCAGCAGGTAGTAAGCTATTCAAGGTCCTTGAAGCCTGTCCGTTTCCGTTTGAGCTCACGTCAGCGTTTTAACACAATCAGTTAGGTACTTGAATTAAATTTACTCCAAGTATTTTTTTGACATTTTAATAAAATCTTAATTTTTTTGAAAATCATTGTCCCAGTCTTATAATAGCCATAACTCGGTAATTTGATAATAAAAAAATTTAGTGTGATACCCCTTAAGAAACTACATGAAGTAGGCATGTTTTTTAAGCTGTGGGCCACCCCGGTCTCCGTACGTTTTTTTTATACCACAGGTGCTCAAACTTTATCAAAAAAAATCGCGTACACTTATTTTTATTTTCAAGTGTTAGAAAAAAACAAACAGTTGTGGCTAGGAATAATTTGTGATGCGCCATAGCAAGGCCAATTATCCACGGTTATTTGCAGAGAAAATCAATTCGTTATCATTGAATTTGTAGCCGTAGTGTTCAAAAGCTTGAAAAAAGGTATCAAATTTAGGACTTTGAAAAAAAAATTAAAAATTCTTAGACCGTTGCAGATAGATTTTATTTTTATTTTTTTCTGAGTTGCCCCCTTGCCCCCCCACAAGTACCTGCGGGGTTATCCATTAATTACCGGACACCCTGTAGGTATATACGATAGTAAGGCACCTCACTATTAATTTGTTATTTCATGATAACATGTTGGTAGTACGCTTTTTCTTTTTCGTAAGGTGTAGCAAAGTCCATACAAAACCTTGACAACAGCTAGTTAGGGAGTGCCGACTCTCACTTATATTATAATCAGTGTCTCCATATACACGGTAATTACCGTAGATGCACCGTAATCTGACATAATCTACGGTCAACGGTAAACGTGCATTACCGTGTCGTAATTCTACCGTAATAAGGTGATGAATAACTTTTCGCATTTTTGATATTTTTTTGATTACGTGTAACGAAACGTAACTTTTTAAAACACAAAATTTTAGATGGCAACACTCAGCACCGATTTTGAATGTCAACGACATCAAAACAAAAAAAAGAAATAAGCTGTTGACGAAGACAATAAAAGGAAATCTTTTCGCCCAACAGTCGATAAAAAGAAGAGGAAAAACCTGTGTTGATTTCATGCCCAGTGCCCACTAAAGAAATTATCAGCAAAATGAATGCTTCTATTTACGAAAAAGAAATTGTCGTCTTAGATTCGGATTAGGGACTAGTTTTTTAAAAGTAAGTAGGTTTAAATTCATTACAAAAAATTAGAAACATGTAACAATTAATAATAAGTAGGTATTATAAATTAAATTTTGATTGTAATTTAATTATTGCTTTTAAATTCCCTTTAAATTTGTTTTTTATCTACTTATTTACCAATTTTACCATACACTTAAACATTACACGGTAATTACGGTAAATTTTTAACTGACACACCGTAAAACACCGTATTTTCACCCTGGCAACACGAACACGGTAATCCTTAATTTTCATATGGAGTTTATGGAGACAAGACACTGACACTGACTGATTATAATGCTCTTTGGCTCTGAATATGGTAAGGTCAGTCAGTCAAGTTTCTGAAGTTTCCAACATAGGAATATAATACTTTGTATTGTATTGTATTGTATTTATTAGATAAACCGATAAACCCACGAACTCGCTTGTTCAGCCCAAAGATCAGCCTACGCCACAACAACCAATTTTCTAAGTGTGGTTTTATTGATTCCGTCTACAATGGCTTCGGTGTGCAGAATATGTCTAGTCGGCAACATCAGGATGCTGGACATTGATAACATCCACCTCCTGGAGATGTACGAAACACTTACTAACACCAAGGTAGGTAACTATTCGACTTTCCGATATTAGTAGCTGTAGGTAGGTACCTTGCAAATAAATAATAAATGACTAATAACTCTCGTAAGTATTCGCCAATCTACCGTTGATCACGGTCGCGAGCGATGCTGATGATGAAGAGCATCTGAATTGTCTCGAAACGTCAGCAATACAAGAAAATAACTTCTAAAAATAAACATAAGCAAGAGCGAAATTACCTATGACAAGTATTTTTTACTTAAAAGAAGATCTCATCATTCTTTCAAAATACATCTCATTCTTTCAAAATACATCGCTATTTGTCTTCTCTGACTCAGCAACTAAGAACTAAGAACTAATAAGATCTCATCATTGATAATAGTGATAATTCTCGAGTGGCAAGACACCATTTCTCTACACTACTGTCTCCTTTCATCCAACATGATTTGTTTCAGCTCAACACAGAAACAGAAAATGGGATGCCTAGCACAGTGTGCTATGTTTGTCATCGGGAGCTGCAGAAGTGCCACAAATTATCCCATATGGCACACAGATCCAACGGAATCCTTCAAGATCTGTTTGAATGCGGCATTGAAGTAGGTACTGCATGCTAACATGCTAACTGCCACAATTAGGCGCTGACTAGTGTTGGCAGTTGTGTTTAGTAGCAAATGAAATGAAAAATATATATTCAAAGGTGTTCCAACATGGAAGGAAAATACCTTAAATGTAATATAAGATATTTTACTTTCCTTCTAATTGTTGTAATGACAAAAATGAGGAAAAAAACATTCTGTATTTTTATGAAGTCGATTGAAAGAGTAAAGATTAGGATTAATGCCTTCTAAATAAAATTGAACTGTGGCTCAAACATTGAATTTGAGCCACAGTTTTGAACTCTTTAGTTAGACACCTATAGTGGTTTAATCATAATTGTATTTGTTATAATTTAAAACTATCCCTTTCCAGTTGCTACTGCCCTAATTGAACCAGCATTAGTTAGTAAATCCAATGCAGGCCAATGGTTTTTAAGAAAATAAATGAAACACGAATCCATCTCGTAAATTCCACCATCTTGAAGTAGCAACTGGTGTAGTTAATCATTCAACTTTAAGCAAAAATATGTTGTTTCAGGCTACACATGATACGGTCGCAATGATGCCTCTGGAAATAAAAATAAAGTTATCAGTGACTCCTACACAGCACATGTCTATAAGTGATTATCCACACACTGGAAGTACACCTCTACTAACTATTAAGGAGGAGGAACTAGATAGAATCGTTGTGACAAAAGAAGAGACATATAACACTCAGGATATTGAGGAATTGCAATCACTTGTTGAAGACACTGAAATTGATAATGATCTAAATAATTCAGCACTGCCTTCAGATAACGAAATTTCTGCAGAAAATGAACTGATTGATAAGCAGGTGTGTTTCTGTTGTGATATGTGCAACAGACAATTTTCAAATAAGTATAAGATGGCGAGTCATCTGATTACTCACACTAAAAATGAGAGATATATTTGCAAAAGTTGTGATAAGGCATTTAATGAAAAAGTATATTTGAAACAACACATGCTAATTCACACTGGAGAAAAGCCATACTCATGCAACAGTTGTGACAAGGCATTTAATCTAAAACATGTTTTGAAACAACACATGCTAATTCACACTGGAGAAAAGCCATACTCTTGCTACAGTTGTAACAAGGCTTTTAATCTAAAACATACTTTGAAACAACACATGCTAATTCATACTGGAGAAAAGCCATACTATTGCAACAGTTGTGACAAGGCATTTAATCAAAAAGCACATTTGAAAAGACACATGCTAATTCACATTGGAGAAAAGCCATACTATTGCAACAGTTGTGACAAGGCATTTAATCAAAAAGCACATTTGAAAAGACACATGCTAATTCACACTGGAGAAAAGCCATACTCTTGCTTCAGTTGTAACAAGGCTTTTAATCTAAAACATACTTTGAAACAACACATGCTAATTCATACTGGAGAAAAGCCATACTATTGCAACAGTTGTGACAAGGCATTTAATCGAAAAGCACTTTTGAAAAGACACATGCTAATTCACACTGGAGAAAAGCCATACTCTTGCAACAGTTGTGACAAGGCATTTAATCTAAAACATGTTTTGAAAAAACACATGCTCATTCACACTGGAGAAAAGCCATACTCTTGCAACAGTTGTGACAAGGCATTTAATCTAAAACATGTTTTGAAACAACACATGCTAATTCATACTGGAGAAAAGCCATACTCTTGTAACAGTTGTGACAAGGCATTTAATCATAAAATAAGTTTGAGAAATCACATGACAATTCACACTGGAGAAAAGCCATACTCATGCAGCAGTTGTGACAAGGCATTTAATCTAAAACATAATTTGAAACAACACATGCTAATTCACACTGGAGAAAAGCCATACTCTTGCAACAGTTGTGACAAGGCATTTAATCAAAAAGCAGATTTGAAAAGACACATGAAAATTCACACTGGAGAAAAGCCATACTTTTGCAACAGTTGTGACAAGGCATTTAATCAAAAAGCAGATTTGAAAAGACACATGAGAATTCACACTGGAGAAAAGCCATACTTTTGCAACAGTTGTGACAAGGCATTTAATCAAAAAGAATATTTGAAAAAACACATGAGAATTCATACTAAATAAAAGCTATACTCATGCAACAGTTGTGACAAGGCATTTCATCGAAGATTTGCAAAGTCATACATGCTGATTAATGTTGGAAAAAGCCATACTGTTGCAACAATTGTGATAAGAGATTTACAAAAAAAATATTTACAAATATTTCACATGCTAATTTGGGGGCACGGCAGTGCCCCCGCCAAGTCGAGCGCGAAGCAAACACTGCCGTACCATCCTTTACTGGAACCATTTCGCCGCATTTTCAGGCCCCTATTTGAGAACCTCTGGATAAGACCAGAACGCTGAAATTTTCGTCATCCAGTAAGCCATAATCACATACTTAAAATCCAAAATTTCAAGTCTGTAGCTCATTTAGTTACGAAGTTAAGCGAAAGCAAAGTTTCGCATTTTAGACAGACACTCACTCACTCACTCACTCACTCACTCATGTTCATCAGAATAGAACTAGTACTTCCCATAAACTCAGAGAGCTGAAATTTGGTACAGAGTTAGGGTTTAATGGCCACATAAAGGGAAAACCATAAAAACTTGGATAATCGAAGATCTGGAGTACCTGGTGACCCTGATAAGAAAACACGAGAGCCTAACCAAACTATTAGAGATCGACATACCGCCTTTACAAAAAATATTCAACTACTGGACCGATTTGAAAAATTCTTTCACCATTAGAATCCTACATTATCCCTGATGAACATAGGCTATAGTATATTTTCAAAAATATTAGGGATCCGTATGAAAACATCGATAATGTAATCCAAAGTGTGAAAAAAATAAAAAATAAATCCTTATATTGCGTTTGGTGCGGAAATTATTGACAATAGAGCAAAGTAATGTACTACAGTTTTAAAGAAGACATCAATATCTACAAAAAAGTATGTAATACCATATGTCTAACTATTAGGGATCCGTATGAAAACTTCGATAATGTAACCCAACGTGTGAAAAAAATCCATATATCGCGTACTCTGCGGAAATTGTTGACGATAGAGCAAAGTGATGTACTACAGTTTTAAAGAGGACATCAATATCTACAAAAAAAGTCTGCGATACTAAATGTTTTATTAGGGATCCTTATGAAAAATTCGATAATGTAACCCAAGGTGTAAAAAAATTACCTATAATATCATTATTACATCCGTGCGACGCCGGGGCGGACTGCTAGTACGCAATTAAAGGAAAACTCTGGAAAACTCTGGATAAGACTAGACTGGCTTTTATACCTACATAACTTATACTTACAAGTTTACAAGAAGAAATAGTCGAACGATTAACTTTATTCTACTCGAACATTACACAAATTGAATAAACAAATTAAATAAACTAAAATATTAATTTCGCTCAAAATTTTATCAAAATATAATGCATTGGACTAAGAGTGGCGGTGATACCCGCACACGTCGCTAGATGGCGCTGACTGTATTTTAAACGCGCTTACGAAAAAAAACTGTGTCAAATAAGAAAATCTAATAAAATAAATCAATAAGCCCACGTTTCTACAAAAAGAAGTGAAATCCCACCAAAAACATTCTGTAAAAAACTAGCCAAGTCTCGATGGAGCTGCTTGTTTATCTCTAAAAAGTAATGAAATCTAGACAAAGTCGTGTCAAGTCTGAGGTTCTTTACTGCGATTTCTTTATTATTATAGAATGTTATGTGACTTGGCCGTTGAAGAGTACACAAGGGTATAAAACCAGGTGCTCCATGACACCATTGCACCAATCTGTCGCCAGAACCGCTACCCATTAACGATGGAAAATTATAATGAAACGCAGTGTGGACGGGCAACGACTAACTATTTATTGTACATATTTTTACATTAGACAGATCATAGATGGCGCTACTTATACACATTTTGTTACACATTCCAACATCCTCACTTAACAAAAAAAAAAATGCATACATACCAACTATATCTATTCAATATCAGTACAGTTATTTTTATCAAATAAACCAAACATTCCTAAAAAATTATAATGTTTCATTTTACATAAACCCTTAGTTAGTAAATCTGCGGGCATCTCTGAAGTGGACAAGTATTTAATTTTTACAATTTCATTAGCAACTTTCTCTCTACAAAAATGATACCGCACATCTATATGTTTGGACCTTTTATGGTAAATAGGATTGGCTGACAACTTATGGGCTGACTGATTATCATTAAATATTGGCACAGGATAAGTTACATTAGTTAATTCGAGTAATAAATTACGCAAACACACAGCCTCTTTGCAACATTCTGAAATGCCCATATATTCGGCCTCCGTACTGGACAGTGCTACAGTAACTTGTTTCTTGGTTTCCCAAGAGATTGCACAATTTGACAGCCTGAAGAAATATCCTGTATAAGATCTCCTATCAATCGCATTACTGGCCCAGTCTGCATCTACAAAAGCTTCTAACTGATTATTACCACTAGCTGAAAACTTTAAACAAATAGATTTAGTTTTCTTTAGGTATTTTAAAACCCTCTTTGCATAGGCCCAATGTTCCTTAGTATAACAGTTATTGAACTGGCTCAAGAAATTTACAGAAAATACAATATCAGGACGCGTGAGAACAGCTACATACATAAGCGAACCAATCAGTTTCTGATAAGGTAAATTTTTGTCACAATTCTCACTCTTAGTTAAATTCAGTTTAGGCTCAATAGGTGTGTCTGCAAACTTACAATCAGAAATATTAAACTTTAACAGTAATTCTTCAATATATTACCATTCTCTTTATCTATTACTACATTCATGCCTAAACAATTTTGAATACATCCCAAATCTTTAATTTTAAATTTTGATGACAAACTTTCTTTTAACAAATTTGTTTCTTTTTGATTGTTTGAAAATACAAAGAAATCATCAACATACAATGCAATAATGATCTTCACATTTTTATCAATTTTTGTGAACAAACATGGTTCTAGTTTACATTTTTTATAACCCAAGGATTGCAACAGATCATCAACTCTTTTATACCATGCCCTTGATGACTGTTTAAAGCCATAAATAGCACGTTTTAAACGCAGAACTTTGTTATCATTATCATTGCTAACCTGAAAACCTGGTGGCTTCATCATATACACATTTTCATTTAAGAAACCATTTAAAAATGCAGTATCAACATCCAAGTGACAAATATCCAAATTAAGCTGAACTGCTAAAGCAAATAACAGTCTCAAAGTAGAATGCCTAACTACAGGTGAAAAACATTCATCAAAATCAATGCCCTGCTTTTGGGTGAAGCCCTTAGCGACTAACCTGGCTCTATACCTGACATTATTATCATTATCAATTTTTCGCTTAAAGACCCATCTACATGGTACAATTGTGCCACTGTGTGGAACATCCACTAGCTCCCAAGCGTCATTGTCTTCAAATGATTTAAATTCACTTTGTATAGCTAATTTCCACTGTTTACTTTCTGGTCCATTCAACGCTTCATCTAGACATATTTCACTTGCACTTGTTTCACTGGTTTGACCTACACACACACTACTAAAACCGAAACGATCAGGCTGCTTGCGTGAACGCTTAGTAAGCTTCTCCACTGGCAATTCAGGAGAGAGCCCTGGCTGAGACGGAAGCTGCGGCATGACTGGTACAGGCTCCGCAGGTACAGCCCCTAGCATGTCTTCGGAGTCCTCGTAGCCCTCTTCATCTGTGCTGAAACTTTCTCTTTTGGAGCTCAGTACTTCTTCCTGCTCCTGATCTTTCACTATTTTTGTGTGCTTCATGTTCCCCACTTCTTGGATACATTCTTCTCTTTCTTCCTTCATAGGAAAGATATCATCAGTGCCCTCACTGATGTCAATGTGTATCACTTCTTGCTTCTGGTTAATCCCCTCCTCAATCACAATAATATTTCTTGCTATTGTTACTTTGTTATTTTTGGGATTGTAAACTCGGTAGCCTTTTACATTGTTTGCATACCCAACAAGAATACACTCAGTGGCTTTTCTGTCCAATTTTAATCTTTTTTCTTTTGGTATGTGTACCATAGTTTTACTACCAAAGATACGTAGATTATTGACATCTGGCTTAGCCCCGGTCCAGATCTCCATAGGCGTCTTGTTATCTAATCCTGATGCGATTGACCTGTTACGCAGATAAACTGCAGTGTTCACTGCTTCTGCCCAAAAAGGTTTAGGTAATCCTGCATCGAATAACAAACATCTCGCTTTCTCTATGACTGTACGGTTGAACCGTTCACAGAGACCATTCTGTTCCGGTGTGTACGGGCAAGTTTTTTGATGTACAATTCCGGCCAATTGCAAGAAACTTTCAAATTCCTTACTGCAGAATTCTGTACCATTGTCTGTCCTCAACACTTTCAGCTTTCTGCCTGTCTGATTTTCCACTAACATCTTGAATTCTTTGAAAAATGAAAATACTTCATCTTTGGTCTTCAAGAAATATACAAATGCCATCCGACTATAGTCGTCGACGAACAGCAAAAAATATTTATTTCCTCCAATAGATCTTGCTTCCATAGGCCCACAAACATCTGCATACACAACCTCGAGAAGTTCCTTGCCTCTGTTGCCAACATGACTGAAAGGCAGCCTGGATTGTTTTCCCTCGCAGCACACAATGCAGCTGGTTTTATTGACCTGAGCCTTGTCCGAATATGACATACCTTTTACAGCACCATTCCTCATCACATTAAGGTCTTTGCTGTTTAGATGGCCAAATCTTCTATGCCATACACTTCCGGACACCGAAGTCAACAAACAATCTCCTTGCTTGATTCTCAATTTGTAAACACCTCCAACCACATCTGCAGTTGCTACAAGTTCACTATTTTGGTTATGAATATAACAGTGCTTATAATCAAATGTCACTTTGTTTCCTTTGCTAATCAACTGGCTGACTGATAATAAGTTCGTAGCCAAGTTTGGCACATATAACACTCCCATTACTGTATTCTCGTGCTCGGTATCTCCAACAATAGTAGTTATTTGGACATCACCACAGCCCCTAACAGGAATTTTCGTCTTATCAGCGATAATAATGTCTCGCACTTCGTGTTGATTTGTTGTGTTCAACAACCAGTCCTTTTTTGACGTTAAATGGCAGCTGGCACCGCTATCGATGTACCAATCCGTTTGATTAAAGTTACCGCTGAGAAAAATTGCACTAAATGCATTAGGTTCCTTGTTTTTTGTGTTATATTTGCATTTATTCATGAAGTGCCCAATTTGCTTGCATTTGAAACATCTGACATTGACATCGACGTTACTCGATTTCGTTTGTCTATGCGTTTGTTTTTTTTCTTTGTGCTGCCAACTTTTCGACGCAAACGCATTCTGTGTAGAACTCGTACCAACTTCACTTCCATCCTCCATGTCCAGTAATTCAAAGAGCATATAAGCAGTAATTTTGACTTTATGTCGTCGGCTGTTAGCTCAATACCTGAATGTTCCACCGCCATTATCATTGGCTCAAATTTTTCAGGCAATCCTGCTAACAACAAGGAGCCGACCCACTCGTCACTTATTTTGAATCCTGTATTGTTCAATCGCTGGCTTGTTTCTAACAGTGAAGTCACATATTGAGACATAGAATCGCAGTTTTCACGACGAATTGATATGAGGTTACGAAGTAATCCAATGCGCCGCGTGTATCCATTATCGTCAAATAGTTTTTTTAGCTTCTGCCATAGCCCCATTGCAGTTGATTCGCTTTTAATATGCACGAATAAGCTGGGATCTATTGTTAAAACTATTTTTGCTTTCGCTTTTGCATCGTTTGGATCTCCGCCGGTCGTGATGCACTGTTGCATGCTTTCTAATATGAGGTAGTTCTCCACAGCAAACGCCCAATCTTCATAATTCTCTCTGCCTTTCAGCTTTGCGATACTGGCAATAAGATTTGTCGACATTGTAGCACTTTATTTTCACCAAAATACTTTGAACTCGCGTAATTAGCCCATAACCTATAATGAAACGCAATGTGGACGGGCAACGACTAACTATTTATTGTACATATTTTTACATTAGACAGATCATAGATGGCGCTACTTATACACATTTTGTTACACATTCCAACAAAAATTGCCACTTAGAAAACGTTGATTCAATAACCAGTCAATTGTAGGCTTGATAAAGCTGCGTATTTCAATAACACTTATGTAAAGGCGAGCCTGAAACAAACAGTATAAAAAATACGTCTATTTTATGTTAGATCGGTGGTCGATTTGACGCTCTAAAAAGAAGACAGCAGAAGTCAGCATTGTCAATGCTGAATGCATGTGTTGCACGATCAACAACAGCCTAAAATAAGACACTAGCGTCCAATTACCAATACCTGTATTGGCTAATATCTCGCTTAACAAACATAGGTAGTTACAACAGATATAACATTACGTGTAAACAAAATTGACTTGTACCCACTAACGTATAAAGAATGTTCAACGGCCAAGTCACACAACATTCTATAATAATAAAGAAATCGCAGTAAAGAACCTCAGACTTGACACGACTTTGTCTAGATTTCATTACTTTTTAGAGATAAACAAGCAGCTCCATCGAGACTTGGCTAGTTTTTTACAGAATGTTTTTGGTGGGATTTACGATTACAAGGTTCTCAAATACTCGAAGTGTCGTTAATTGAAGTCGCAATCGTGCCGTCAGCTTGAACAGTCGCTTCACAGGCTGTCCCAATGACGACATATAATAGATTTATCCAATGCAAGCTGGATACTATGGATCATGTCAGCCTGACCCAGAACCTGGTATCCAGTTACTCGGAGGAGGAAATTCTCGACTTATTGCTTATTAAAGCTTTGGCAGAAGTATAGATGATATCATTAATTTCGCGTCAAGATGTATTTGTTATTAAAAGACTAGGTAAGAAATTATTAATTATATTTAGGTTTTGAATAAATTGTTTATTGAAGTTAGGTTTTGGCAAATTTTCTCTATTTTCTACTGATATCTCTTTTCAGCTAGTATCTCTAGAAACTGTATTATGATTGGATTTTGGTTTTAATTTCATCTACTACGACCTCAGCAGGGGCACTTAATTGATCTACTTTATTTTCTAGTGATATTTGTTCATCTGATTCTGTAACCGTTTGATATTGTTGAGTGTGTGTGATTGAATTTTGTGCGATGTTAGCGATAGATGGGTGTGTCTGTGTGGGTGTTATTCTAGGTGGCGTTTGAATATTTGAGTCGAGTGTGGAATCTATATTTTCATTAAAATTTTGTGTTGGTGACTCTTCTGCTCTATCCTTAATCTGATCTAGTACCTACTTGTGTTGACAGTATTATACGAGTTAAAATATTTCTGGCTTGATTCGCTAACATATTTCCTGTAAATTTATGGACTTTAGGATTGTCCGGGTTCTGTTCTTTAAAAAGTCTTGAAACGTTTGATATAGCCAGCCCCTCCGACTTTGGCTTTAAAGAAGCAGAACATAAGTTCGTGAAGTTCAACTTCTGACCACTTTCTCCTGGCATCATCACTAACTGTTGTTGAACTTCGTGGTCACTTCTGGTGCACCGGCAGAGCTAGTGAGAGATATTACCCTACTCTGCAAAGTATCACCAGGCATGGGTTGGGTACTTGGGTAGTCTCTAGTAGATAGATGGTAGACCCCTAAGCCCTCCGTCACCTATGGATGGTTCGTATGATGTAGCGTCCAGCACCGGCGCGGCGATCGCCCCCGGGAAGCGACTATATACCTACGTGAATTCCAATTACTCATTGTCTCCATAAAGGGTTTGCCATTGCCTTATTAGCAAGTATGTTTTAGTATTACAAGTGTCCCCCTCCCACGTGGAACTGATGTTCGTCCCAGACGTTAAGGCTGGACTTTGGGAGGGCATATTATTATTATTAGAATAAAAATAATTATTACTATTATTAAAAAATCGTATAGGGTGAGAGCACTGGTTGTGGGCGTTTTAACATTTTAATTTTCAAATAAACGGTTTATATAGAGATAAATTATTAAAACTACGATTTTTAACAACATAGAACAGGAGTATTTATTTATCTGTTTGGTTAAGGACAGGTTTCCTAACAGGTGATATATATTAATTTTTGAAAATAATGGTTATAATTTATCAATATAAACTGTTTTGAAAATTTAAATGTTGTTAAAGTGACCACAACCAGCACTCTTGCCCTACACCTACAACCAAGTCGTTGGCTTCAAAGAGCATATAAGTGGTTGGCTTGTTGATAACAAACACGGAACAACAGTTGAAAAACAAATTTCGTGTTAATTTAGAGACATACAGACAGTCATAGGTCAATAAATAGGACTACCTACATAGATAAAGTTTCCTTGGGTAAGTTATAGATTGGTGGACTTTACCGGTAACGCTATCTAGCCCCAAACTAAACAAAATAATCTTGTATTATGGGAACATACACCTTTTTTTTGTAAATAGGTAGGAAATACCATTTTAACACCCAGACACAGAACAAAATATCTATGTTCATCACACAAATGTTTGTCCCGGGGATCGACACTACAACCTACAGCGTAAAAGACAGAGCTACTACCTACTGAGCTGCTTACATACTAGCAGACCCGCGACAGACGTTGTCCTGCCCAAATTTTAATAATCGCATAGGGTAGCAACGTGCGGTACGTTACTATGACGACTGATGTCAACACGGTTGTCAGATTTTTTGCACACCAGCACCATCTATATCAAAATCATCCCTTTTTTATCATTTTGGGAATGTTTTTCGTATTTTAAAGTAGTAATTTTATTATTCGTGTACTATATCTACATCTTAGTACAGCAAATTTTAATCCGTTTTGTCGTTTAGGCCTGATTGAGGCACAAACATAGGTACAAACAAACTCACAAACTTTCGCATTTATGATATTATTAGGAAGTACCTACATAAAATTATTAGGTAATATTATATTTATGTACTAGCGACCCGCCCCGGCTTCGCACGGGTAGCATGTTATTATACATATAAACCTTCCTCCTGAATCACTCGTATCTATTAAAAAAACTGCATCAAAATCCGTTGTGTAGTTTTAAAGATATAAGCAAACATACATACAGACATACAGACGCGGGATGCGGAAAGCGACTTTGCTTTATACTATGTAGTGACTAATAAGCTATTGAAATCATCTTGGAAATTTTATTAGAGATAAAATATTTCCTCTACGTAGGTATGTGTTATTTGGTAGTGTAGAATATATAATCGCTTTTAGGGTTCCGTACCCAAAGGGTAAAAACGGGACCCTATTACTAAGACTTCGCTGTCCGTCTGTCTGTCCGTCCGTCTGTCTATCACAGGCTCTCAGGGCTGTATTTCATGAACCGTGATATCTAGACAGTTGAAATTTTCACAGATTACGTATTTCTGTTGCTGCTCTAACAACAAATAGGTATAACAAAATGAAAATTGTCGCGATATTCCTATCATGCTGTTAAGAAACTCGAGCCCTCCAAACATGTAATTATGTATGCGTGTATGGGGAAACCCTTTCCCGCATTTAGACTCTCGGTTGGTCCGTTATGCGTAGGGAGTGAGCCGGCTACATCTGTAGCCAACCTAGCTCCTCCCAGAAGCACATAAGCCTCCTGGGGTCTTCACAGGCTTAGAGAAAAGTCCTCGGGTTGCCGTGGATTTGTGTACGTTGCGCTGTTACGCCCGAAGAATCAGCTGCCCACGCAGTCCTGGAATGCGCGGGCAGCTGATTCTTCTTTGATAAGGCAGCCCCTGCAGAGCGGGCTATCTGTGACTCCGATGTTGTATTACGAAGTGTTTGTTAAGGGGGCAGTGACCTGTGAGCATCCCCACGATGGTTCTTAGGTCTGGTTTTTATAGGTTCAATAGGCTTTTTATAGGTTCAATAGGCGGCGTGTCAGCTGCGGCGAGGTGGTTGGTATCGCTGCTCTTGACTGTCTGCAGTCAGTCGCCTGTGCCCATCGTTCGTTGTAGTGTGGGGGCACCGCGCCTGGGCCCAAAAAAAACAAAATTTCAAACAAACTCAAAATTTGCCGGGGAAAATTTATACCGTATTTCGTAGATAATCATGCACCTAATACCAGTGCACCTAGTTGCCTAGTGTTATCAATATCAAATTTTGTATTTAGCTTTTAAAGAGATAGATAGATGTCGTAGAAGACAATGAACATGATTGCGACAGTATGAATCCCACCAAAAACATTCTGTAAAAAACTAGCCAAGTCTCGATGGAGCTGCTTGTTTATCTCTAAAAAGTAATGAAATCTAGACAAAGTCGTGTCAAGTCTGAGGTTCTTTACTGCGATTTCTTTATTATTATAGAATGTTGTGTGACTTGGCCGTTGAACATTCTTTATACGTTAGTGGGTACAAGTCAATTTTGTTTACACGTAATGTTATATCTGTTGTAACTACCTATGTTTGTTAAGCGAGATAATAGCCAATACAGGTATTGGTAATTGGACGCTAGTGTCTTATTTTAGGCTGTTGTTGATCGTGCAACACATGCATTCAGCATTGACAATGCTGACTTCTGCTGTCTTCTTTTTGGAGCGTCAAATCGACCATCGATCTAAAATAAAATAGACGTATTTTTTATACTGTTTGTTTCAGGCTCGCCTTTACATAAGTATTATTGAAATACGCAGCTTTATCAAGCCTACAATTGACTGGTTATTGAATCAACGTTTTCTAAGTGGCAATTTTCCATCGTTAATGGGTAACGGTTCTGGCGACAGATTGGTGCAATGGTGTCATGGATCACCTGGTTTTATACCCTTGTGTACTCTTCAACGGCCAAGTCACATAACATTCTATAATAATAAAGAAATCGCAGTAAAGAACCTCAGACTTGACACGACTTTGTCTAGATTTCATTACTTTTTAGAGATAAACAAGCAGCTCCATCGAGACTTGGCTAGTTTTTTACAGAATGTTTTTGGTGGGATTTCACTTCTTTTTGTAGAAACGTGGGCTTATTGATTTATTTTATTAGATTTTCTTATTTGACACAGTTTTTTTTCTTTTTATGAGTAGTTTTTTTATTATAAAAACAAATCGTAAGCGCGTTTAAAATACAGTCATCGCCATCTAGCGACGTGTGCGGGTATCACCGCCACTCTTAGTCCAATGCATTATATTTTGATCAAATTTTGAGCGAAATTAATATTTTAGTTTATTTAATTTGTTAATTTGTTTATTCAATTTGTGTAATGTTCGAGTAGAATAAAGTTAATCCGTTCGACTATTTCTTCTTGTAAACTTGTAAGTATAAGTTAAGTAGGTATAAAAACCAGTCTAGTCTTATCCAGAGTTTTCCTTTAATTTTATTGTGTACTACCAGTCCGCACGGATGTAATAATGATATTATAGGTAATTTTTTTACACCTTGGGTTACATTATCGAATTTTTCATAAGGATCCCTAATAAAACATTTAATATCGCAGACTTTTTTTGTAGATATTGATGTCCTCTTTAAAACTGTAGTACATCACTTTGCTCTATCGTCAACAATTTCCGCAGAGTACGCGATATAAGGATTTTTTTGGATTTTTTTCATTCGTTGGGTTACATTATCGAAGTTTTCATACGGATCCCTAATAGTTAGACATATGGTATTGCATACTTTTTTGTAGATATTGATGTCTTCTTTAAAACTGTAGTACATTACTTTGCTCTATTGTCAATAATTTCCGCACCAAACGCAATATAAGGATTTTTTAAGCTATTGCATAGCTTCTATCGCGGGCCTTGAGCGTGGAGACCGAATCCAGAAATTTCGTAACGAAATTTTACGAGACACTCACACTCACGCAATATGCGTGAGTGTGAGTGTTACAGATTTCTCTTTTTGGATTTCAAAAAATCGATTTTTAAAAAATCTATTATGTAAATTACACATATAAATCGATTTTTGTAAACTAAGTTTTCCGAACGCGAACCGAATCGTTCGTTGGCCATTTTCCCGGACGTGAACCTACATATAGTCGCCTCCCAAACGGAAACCGACTCATCGGTCTTGTCTCCGAACGCAAACCGAACCATTGATCGTTTTTCCGAACGTGATCCGACCAATAGTCGCTTCACAAACGGGAACCGACCCATCGATCGTCTCTCCGAAAGCGATCCGAACCATATAATTCGATTTTTTGGAAAATCGATTTATTTGTAGGGACAAAAAATCTATTATTAATTAATAGATTTTTTTCAATCAATATTACATCCCTATGACTCATGTCATGCCTGCTTAGAGTCCACGCCACCACTCATGTCCTGCGACGAAAACCAAAACTAAATTTGACAGCAACGCCATTTTATCTCATGTCAGAGTGCTCGATGAAATTAGCGTCCATGGTTTTTCCCAATATTTTCTTGAAATGTGCGTGAATATGTCGCGTAAACTGGTGAAAAGTGCAGCTCGTGATATGATTCATAAAGTAAAAGAGTTTTGTGAGTTAGAGCAGAGGAATAAAGACGTTTTGATCCCTTTAAATAATATACAAAAAAGAGTCGCTGCCATGACAGGTAAATTTTAGGGATACCAGAGTATAAGTTTTTGTCTAACAATAGGTAAAATATGACTAAATTAAAACACTAATTAAATTATTTTGTATTTTAGGTGTTTCAGAGAAAATGGTATCTCGAATTACGAAAGAAGGAAGAGTGGCAGCAAGCACTTCAAAAATAATTGTAATATTTCAAAAATGATGGACTGGTAGATGAAGAAATAGAAAGATTCATAATTCATAATATCAACAGCCAGTGATAGCGACACTGATTCTGATCATGGCAGTGAATTTCAAGAGACAAGTGACAGCGATATTTCTGGAATGCAAGTAATAAATGATGAAGACCATAATTATTGTATAAAAATAATTTAATAAAATTTACCTATATCGTGAAACTAGGTTGATTTCATTGTTTTCCTACATAACTACACTACTATTACAAAGAGATAAAATTTCTAGTTTTATATTTTTGTTTGTACCGGATAAACTGAAAAAATATAAGACCAATTTAAAAAAATATTTAATCTATCAAAAGCTTTATTAGGAGCGAATAACATCACTACATAGTATAAAACAAAGTCTCTTCCGTTGTCTGTCTAAAATTAATGTAAGTACAATAAATAAAAATAAATAGAGATCCCACGAAAATAGCAATAATGTAACCAAAAAAATAAAAAAATTGCCTATATTCTTCATTATTACAACTGTGCGAAGTCGAAGTGAACTGCTAGTAGTAAATAGTTTTAAAATGTAAACATTAGTTCGCTCTCCCTTTTAGTGTAAGGGGTAAATTATGGCTATCTTACTGGCATCATTATAATAGGCGATTGCGACGCCGCGTCTAGCGGACTTGAGTGGTGGCGCGGACTCTAGAGTGATTTTCGCATTCCAGCGCCATCTAGTTTCATTTGATGATACTACGTTATTATAGGTGCTTTTCGCGGTCTCATGCGAAAGCTCGGGGTTTGAGAGGTTCGCAATTCCGCTGGCAGGTGGCGCTATTTTACCACTATCGGTAAATAGGTGGTACTTCACAGACATGATCGACTAAAAAGTTTGAAATTGAATTATTGAATTCATGTAGTTAGGTAAATATCGAATCCTGGCCGTGCATCAATGGATATTTCTGTTCGAAAAATGTATATGCGCGTTACACGTGCTTATAACGGTGAAGGAAAACATCGTGAGGAAACCTGTTAGTATTCTTGAAAGCGACGACGGGCTTGCAACCTGTTACGTGTGGAATGCTAACTACGTAGTTAGGTAAATAGGTAGGTTAAAGATTTTGACATCTATCGATGAATAGCAGAACTTTTAATGACTTTTTGAAATATCACGCTTGTCTCTTTAGTTTAGCAACTCGCCAATAGGTGGCATTGGTTGTATCGGCGTTACTGCGCATGCCTAATCCCCCTCTTCCCCCGCAATCTAGGGAAGTAAAAAAAAAAAAAAAAATTTTTTCTTTTTCTTTTCTTATCGGTCACCACGCTCAAAAAGTTGAATATCAAAGAAAAACAAAGGAAAAAAGGATAAATAAAATAAATAAATAAATAATTATAAATACATAAGTTGATAAAAAATGTTATGCAATAGCTTTACCGCGGCAGTCTCCGAGTGCCACACGTCTTTTTTTTTTTAATTTTTTTCACACTTTGGATTACATAATCGATGTTTTCATACGGATCCCTAATATTTTTGAAAATATACTATAGCCTATGTTCATCAGGGATAATGTAAGATTCTAATGGTGAAAGAATTTTTCAAATCGGTCCAGTAGTTGAATATTTTTTGTAAAGGCGGTATGTCGATCTCTAATAGTTTGGTTAGGCTCTTGTGTTTTCTTATCAGGGTCACCAGGTACTCCAGATCTTCGATTATCCTAGTTTTTATGGTTTTCCCTTTATGTGGCCATTGAACCCTAACTCTGTACCAAATTTCAGCTCTCTGAGTTTATGGGAAGTACTAGTTCTATTCTGATGATCATGAGTGAGTGAGTGAGTGAGTGAGTGAGTGTCTGTCTAAAATGCGAAACTTTGCTTTCGCTTAACTTCGTAACTAAATGACCTACAGACTTGAAATTTTGGATTTTAAGTATGTGATTATGGCTTACTGGATGACGAAAATTTCAGCGTTCTGGTCTTATCCAGAGGTTCTCAAATAGGGGCCTGAAAATGCGGCGAAATGGTTCCAGTAAAGGATGGTACGGCAGTGTTTGCTTCGCGCTCGACTTGGCGGGGGCACTGCCGTGCCCCCAAATATATAATATAATAAATTTCAATAGGCAATGTAACTCAAGGGCCCCCTGTTCACATTTGCTACGGGCCCTGCGTCGGCTTTATTCGGCACTGCTCGACGCTGTTAACGCTATGCACGATGTGTACGCGGTACACGCAAATGTTTCAAAATGATAATAAAAAACGATTCAAAACTATGCTGCACTACAGTTGTACATATTTGTGAGTTAATATTTACGTCAGTGGAAATGTAAACCAACGTGGGTCTACAAATTAACCCACGCAGCTAAAATGCGTCGCGTTCCCGTGCCGTGCACAACATGCGCCGCGATGGGTTTGAGCTCTAAATGGTAAAGGCACATGTCAAGATTAATGATAAAAGAGTTGCGGGTCAATATAAACGTGGCGACGAATGACCATCTTCACGGAGTCAGTAACGGGCTAACGGGACAACTTGCGTTTATTCCGCGGATACCTATCTCCAATAAAGCCATAACCATCCAAATTGATTACAATTAGAAATGTCTGTCGCCCAGCGAAGCGGGCACGGGACAGCTAGTTTTTAGGGTTCCGTACCCAAAGGGTAAAATCGGAACCCTATTACTAAGACTTCGCTGTCCGTCTGTCTGTCCGTCTGTCTGTCTGTCACAGGGCTGTATCTCATGAACCATGATAGCTAGACAGTTGAAATTTTCACAGATTATGTATTTCTATTGCTGCTCGAACAAAAAATACTAAAAAGCTAAAAACAGAATAAAATAAATATTTAAGGGGGGCTCCCATACAACAAACTTGATTTTTGCATTCCAGCGCCATCTAGTTTCATTTGATGTTACTACGTATTATAGGTACTTTTCGCGGTCTCATGCGACCGCTCGGGGTTTGAGAGGTAAGATCAAAGAGGTTTGCGTTTCCGCTGGCAGGTGGCGCTATTTTACCACTATCGGTAAAGTAAGTCGGTAAATAGGTGGTACTTCACATGATCGAATAAAAAGTTTGAAATTGAATTATTGAATTCATGTAGTTAGGTAAATAGGTACCTAGGTAGATATTATTAATTTCAAATTAATTTCGAGTTCGAATCCTGGCCGTGCATCAATGGATATTTCTGTTCGAAAAATGTACCTATATGCGCGTTACACGTGTTTATAACAGTGAAGGAAAACATCGTGAGGAAACCTGTTGGTATTCTTGAAAGCGGCGACGGGCTTGCAACCTGTCACGTGTGGAATGCTAACTACGTAGTTAGGTAAATAGGTAGGTTACGAGATATTATGAATTATTTTTTATGTTTCTAGGGTTCCGTATCTAAAGGGTAAAAAACGGGACTACTAAGACACCGCTGTCCGTCTGTCTGTTACCAGGCTGTATCTCGTGAACCGTGATAGCTAGACAGTTGAAATTTTCACAGATGATGTATTTCTCTAAAATCAGCATAAAATAAATATTTAAGTGAGACTCCCGTACAACAAACGTGATTTTTTTGCCGTTTTCATAATAGTACGGAACCCTTCGTGCGCGAGTCCGACTCGCACTTGGCCGGTTTTTTTATAATTGTAGGATATTCAATTACATTCTTTACCGTACTATTTATGTATCTATACATAGAGGTACTGATTCTTAACCATACAACAGTAATTAATACAATTTTCGTTGACATCGGTAAGTGATAAGTAATATTAATAAAATGAATGTATTACACTGGAGCTACAATATAAAAAAAAAATGGCAAATGTACAGAGAGCGACACCTAAAAATTAAAAAAAAAACTGCTCTGTGTTGTGCAGTCAGGCAGTCACAGTCACAGTCAGTCAACTGTCATGTCAAGTTTCCAACCTAACCTACAAAGAGCATTTATGATTTTATGTAAGAGTCGGCACCAAAGAGCATATAAGTAGTCGGCAGTCGGCACTCGGCACCTCGGAACTCCCTAACTAACTATATAACAAAGACTACTATAGTTATATTGGCTACTATATAACTTAGCGTAGCGTAGGGCTCTCTTGAGCAGCGTAGGGTTTTTTACTTGTATTATAATAAGTAAATAAACCCACGAACTTGCTTGTTCAGCCTACGCCACAACAACCAATTTTCTAAGTGTGGTTTTATTGATTCCGTCTACAATGGCTTCGGTGTGCAGAATATGTCTAGTCGGCAACATCAGGATGCTGGACATTGATAACATCCACCTCCTGGAGATGTACGAAACACTTACTAACACCAAGGTAGGTAACTATTGGACTTTGCGATATTAGTAGCTGTAGGTACCTTGCAAATAAATAATAAATGACTAATAACTCTCGTAAATATTCGCCCATCTACCGTTGATCACGGTCGCGAGCGATGCTGATGATGAAGAGCATCTGAATTGTCTCGAAACGTCGGCAATACAAGAAAATAACTCTAAAAATAAACCTAAGAAAGAGTGAAATTACCTATGACAATGTATGTACATGTATTTTTAAGGCCCTGTATGTCGACGATTGCTCTTTTTCGAAACGAAAAATAAAATACTTCTGAACAAGCCACATCTCCTATTTTCATAAATATATTACTTCAGGTTCCTACCTAAATTTCTAAAACATAAAACTGAAAACATAATAGCAGAAACTTTTCACAATAAAAATATTATTTCAAAATGATGAATGAATGAATTTATGATCAAAATACTTTGATACCTACTATTAAGATCAACTTGTGATTTATTGTTAAAGATAGGTAATAATATGTAGATCTAGATTTCTACTAGAATAGTTTTTTGATAAGTAATTATACATAATTTATATCATTAATTTATTCAAAAAGCAAAGGCGGACCACGCGCTTTCCATGGTGCCCCGTGTGTTGGTCGTCATTGCAGCGGTCAGTAGGATTATTTATCGAAGTGATTTAAGATGGGTACATCTTTTATCACATATACTATACATTATAAAATAGGAGATGTGGCTTGTTCAGAAGTATTTCTTTTTTCGTTTCGAAAAAGAGCAATCGTTGACTTACAGGGCCTTAAAAGAAGATCTCATCATTGATAATATTAACTTCTCCAGTGGCAAGATACCATTAGTTTACAAATATTTAGTTACAAATAAATGATTATTATTATTATTTCTCTACACTACTGTCTCCTTTCATCCAACATGATTTATTTCAGCTCAACACAGAAACAGAAAATGGGATGCCTAGCACAGTGTGCTATGTTTGTCACCGGGAGCTGCAGAAGTGCCACAAATTATCCCATATGGCACACAGATCCAACGGAATCCTTCAAGATCTGTTTGAATGCGGCATTGAAGTAGGTACTGCATGCTAACATGCTAACTGCCACAATTAGGCGCTGACTAGTGTTGGCAGTTGTGTTTAGTAGCAAATGAAATGAAAAATATATATTCAAAGGTGTTCCAACATGGAAGGAAAATACCTTAAATGTAATATAAGATATTTTACTTTACCTCATCTAATTGTTGTAATGACAAAAATGAGGAAAAAAACATTCTGTATTTTTATGAAGTCGATTGAAAGAGTAAAGATAAGGATTAATGCCTTCTAAATAAAATTGAACTGTGGCTCAAACATTGACTTTGAGCCACAGTTTTGAACTCTTTAGTTAGACACCTATAGTGGTTTAATCATAATTGTATTTGTTATAATTTAAAACTATCCCTTTCCAGTTGCTACTGCCCTAATTGAACCAGCATTAGTTGGTAAATCCAATGCAGGCCAATGGTTTTTAAGAAAATAATTGAAGGTTAAACAAACTTACCTGAAGTGAAGTTTGACCATAATTATACTGGTCGCTGCATTCGCTACATGGTGAATTTCAAAATCTTGAGGAATGCAGCGACCACGTATAAATGAAACACGAATCCATCTCGTAAATTCCACCATCTTGGAATAGCAACAGGTGTAGTTAATCATTCAACTTTATGCAAAAATGTATTGTTTCAGGCTACAAATGATACAGTCGCAATGATGCCTCTGGAAATAAAAATAAAGTTATCAGTGACTCCTACACAGCACATGTCTATAAGTGATTATCCACACAGTGGAAGTACACCACTACTAACTATTAAAGAGGAGGAACTAGATAGAATCGTTGTGACAAAAGAAGAGACATATCACACTCAGGATATTGAGGAATTGCAATCACTTGTTGAAGACACTGGAATTGATAATGATCTAAATAATTCAGCACTGCCTTCAGATAACGAAATATCTGCAGAAAATGAAATGATTGATAAGCAGGTGTGTTTCTGTTGTGATATTTGCAACAGACAATTTTCAAATAAGTATAAGTTGGCGAGTCATCTGATTACTCACACTAAAAATGAGAGATATATTTGCAAAAGTTGTGATAAGGTATTTAATCGAAAAGCACATTTCAAAAGTCACATGCTAACTCACACTGGACAAAAACCATACTCTTGCAACAGTTGTGACAAGGCATTTAATCTAAAACGTGTTTTGAAACAACACATGCTAATTCACACTGGAGAAAAGCCATACTCTTGCTACAGTTGTAACAAAGCTTTTAATCAAAAACATAATTTGAAAAGTCACATGCTAATTCACACTGGACAAAAGCCATACTCTTGCAACAGATGTGACAAGGCATTTAATCTAAAACATGTTTTGAAACAACACATGAGAATTCACACTGGAGAAAAGCCATACTCTTGTAACAGTTGTGACAAGGCATTTAATCGAAGAGCAGATTTGAAAAGTCACATGCTAATTCACACTGGAGAAAAGCCATACTCTTGCAACAGTTGTGACAAGGCATTTATTCGAAGAGCAGATTTGAAAAGTCACATGCTCATTCACACTGGACAAAAGCCATACTCTTGCAACAGTTGTGACAAGGCATTTATTCGAAGAGCAGATTTGAAAAGTCACATGCTAATTCACACTGGACAAAAGCCATACTCTTGCAACAGTTGTGACAAGGCATTTAATCTAAAACGTGTTTTGAAACAACACATGCTAATTCACACTGGAGAAAAGCCATACTCTTGCTACAGTTGTAACAAGGCTTTTAATCAAAAACAAAATTTGAAAAGTCACATGCTAATTCACACTGGACAAAAGCCATACTCTTGCAACAGATGTGACAAGGCATTTAATCTAAAACATGTTTTGAAACAACACATGAGAATTCACACTGGAGAAAAGCCATACTCTTGTAACAGTTGTGACAAGGCATTTAATCGAAGAGCAGATTTGAAAAGTCACATGCTAATTCACACTGGAGAAAAGCCATACTCTTGCAACAGTTGTGACAAGGCATTTAATCTAAAACATGTTTTGAAACAACACATGCTAATTCACACTGGAAAAAAGCCATACTCTTGCAACAGTTGTGACAAGGCATTTAATCGAAAAGCACATTTGAAAAGTCACATGCTAATTCACACTGGAGAAAAGCCATACTCTTGCAACAGTTGTGACAAGGCATTTAATCTAAAACATGTTTTGAAACAACACATGCTAATTCACACTGGAAAAAAGCCATACTCTTGCAACAGTTGTGACAAGGCATTTAATCGAAAAGATCATTTGAAAAAGCACATGAGAATTCATACTAAATAAAAGCTATACTCATGCAACAGTTGTGACAAGGCATTTCATCGAAGATTCACAGAAGATTTGCAAGGTCACACATGCTGATTAATGTTGGAAAAAGCCATACTGTTGCAACAATTGTGATAAGAGATTTACAAAAAAAATATGCACAATGTCACATGCTTATTTACGATTACCAGGTTCTCAAATCCTCGAAGTGTCTTAATTGAAGTCGCAATCGTGCCGTCAGCTTGAACAGTCGCTTCACAGGCTGTCCCAATGATGACATACAGGGTGTCCGGTAATTAATGGATAACCCCGCAGGTACTTGAGGGGGGGCAAGGGGGCAACTCAGAAAAAAATTAAAAATAAATCTATCTGCAACGGTCTAAGAATTTTTAATTTTTGGAACGAAGTTCCTTATCGCGCGTTGTGAAAGGGGGCTAGACGGAAAAAATTCTTACGAAAAGTTGTCACGACACTTTTTTGCTATAGTATATCTATTAATATATAAATAATAATAATAATAATAAATAATAAATATTGGTGGACATTTTACACATCGCCATCTAGCCCCAAACTAAGCAAAGCTTGTACTATGGGAACTAGATAACTGATAGAATACTTAAATACTTTTTTTTTGTAAATAAATACTTAAGATACATACTAACACCCAGACACAGAACAAACATCTATGTTCATCACATAAATATTTGCTCTGGGTGGGGATCGAACCCACAACCTACAGCGCTGAAGGCAGAGTTACTACCAACTGAGCTGTGAGGCTGTCATATAATTAATAATTATTATCTATTAAGTCATATATTAATTGTGTCGAGGTCGAGGTCGAGGTGGAAGTGGAGGTCAAGGTCGAGGTCGAGGTCGAGGTGGAGGTCGAGGTCGAGGTGGAGGTGGAGGTCGAGGTCGAGGTGGAGGTCGAGGTCGAGGTCGAGGTCGAAGTCGAAGTCAAAGTTGATTCCCCTTCCCTTGTCCCACGTTATTTTGTGAGAACTTCGTTCCATCCGGGTGTCCCTTGACACCTCTCAAGTTTTTTTTTTCAAAGTCCTAAATTTGATACCTTTGTTCAAGCTTTTGAACACTACGGCTACAAATTCAATGATAACGAATTGATTTTCTCTGCAAATAACCGTGGATAATTGGCCTTGCTATGGCGCATCACAAATTATTCCTAGCCATAACTGTTTGTTTTTTTCTAACACTTGAAAATAAAAATAAGTGTTCGCGATTTTTTTTGATAAAGTTTGAGCACCTGTGGTATAAAAAACCGGCCAAGTGCGAGTCGGACTCGCGCACGAAGGGTTCCGTACCATTATTTATAAAAACGGCAAAAAAATCATGTTTGTTGTATGGGAGCCCCCCTTAAATATTGATTTTATTTTGTTTTTAGTATTTGTTGTTAGAACAGCAACAGAAATACATAATCTGTGAAAATTTCAACTGTCTAGCTATCACGGTTCATGAGATACAGCCCTGTGACAGACAGACGGACAGACAGACAGACAGACGGACAGCGAAGTCTTAGTAATAGGGTTCCGATTTTACCCTTTGGGTACGGAACCCTAAAAAAACGTATGGAGACCGGGGTGGCCCACAGCTTAAAAAACATGCTTACTTCATGTAGTTTCCTAGAAGGTATCACACTAAAAATTTTTATTATCAAATTACCGAGTTATGGCTACCTATGTTTCTCTAGCCCTATTTTTCTTATAACAAAAATGTTAAGGAATTTATTTTGAAAATCAGAGAAAGTGTATTTTGTGGTGGTTGGGGTGTTATTAATAATTGAAACAACATTTTCAAATAGGTAATCTTGTAATAAATGTTCAAATTGTTTGCCACCTACTCTAATACAGGCTCTACATCTTCTTATGAACGACCTTTTCAATAGGCGCGAATACGAGAATTTCTCGAGCCGCTTCCAAAACACGTCTACGAAGTTCTTGTATTGTTGCGATTGGTTTTTTGTACACTATTTCTTTCAAGCAGCCCCAATAAAAAAAGTCCAGTGGGTTTAGGTCGGACGATCGTGGTGGCCATAAAACAGGTCCCAAGCGGCCGATCCATCTGTTGGGATACTGCTCGTTCAGGTACCGACGTACGGGTGTAGCGAAATGTGCTGGGCACACATCATTTTGCAGCCACATTCTTTGACGGACCAACAAAGGTAGGTACATCTTCTAATAGGCCAGGTAAATCATTTTGTAAAAACGTCAAATAACCCGGTCCATTTAGGTTTCCTGGCAATTCGAATGGGCCAATAATTTGACCATTCAATATTCCAGTCCAATAATTAATTTTAAATTGGTATTGGGATCTGTCTTCGCGCATTATGTGAGGATTTTCTATTTGCCAGCTATGGAGATTGTGTCGGTTAAGGTACCCATCTCTTTTGACCGATGATTCGTCGCTCCACAATATCTGGTCGAAAAACTCCGCGTCTTCATTAATTTTGCTCAACATTTGGCGACAAAAATTTAATCTTGCATCATAGTCCCTTGGCTCTAAAGTTTGCACACGGCTCACATGGTAAGGATGAAATTTGTGTTTCTTCAAAATGCTAATGTACATGTACTACGTACTAGAGGAGGAAGATAATGCACAAGAACCGAGATACGAACATGACATTGTGATGTCGAAGGTATCGAAACACGCACTAACTAACAAAACAATAAACAAATAAAAAATTAAATTAGATTTAAAAAATTAAATCAAGGAAGTTTTCTTTACATGTCCTTGTTACTCGCATACAGTTAATATTGTTTATCTCTCTCACACAATAAGCAACCCATTGAACGTGGGCCTACGCAGCAGGTAGTAAGCTATTCAAGGTCCTTGAAGCCTGTCCGTTTCCGTTTGAGCTCACGTCAGCGTTTTAACACAATCAGTTAGGTAGGTACTTGAATTAAATTTACTCCAAGTATTTTTTTGACATTTTAATAAAATCTTAATTTTTTTGAAAATCATTGTCCCAGTCTTATAATAGCCATAACTCGGTAATTTGATAATAAAAAAATTTAGTGTGATACCCCTTAAGAAACTACATGAAGTAGGCATGTTTTTTAAGCTGTGGGCCACCCCGGTCTCCGTACGTTTTTTTTATACCACAGGTGCTCAAACTTTATCAAAAAAAATCGCGTACACTTATTTTTATTTTCAAGTGTTAGAAAAAAACAAACAGTTGTGGCTAGGAATAATTTGTGATGCGCCATAGCAAGGCCAATTATCCACGGTTATTTGCAGAGAAAATCAATTCGTTATCATTGAATTTGTAGCCGTAGTGTTCAAAAGCTTGAACAAAGGTATCAAATTTAGGAAATTGAAAAAAAAATTAAAAATTCTTAGACCGTTGCAGATAGATTTTATTTTTATTTTTTTCTGAGTTGCCCCCTTGCCCCCCCACAAGTACCTGCGGGGTTATCCATTAATTACCGGACACCCTGTAGGTATATACGATAGTAAGGCACCTCACTATTAATTTGTTATTTCATGATAACATGTTGGTAGTACGCTTTTTCTTTTTCGTAAGGTGTAGCAAAGTCCATACAAAACCTTGACAACAGCTAGTTAGGGAGTGCCGACTCTCACTTATATTATAATCAGTGTCTCCATATACACGGTAATTACCGTAGATGCACCGTAATCTGACATAATCTACGGTCAACGGTAAACGTGCATTACCGTGTCGTAATTCTACCGTAATAAGGTGATGAATAACTTTTCGCATTATTGATATTTTTATGATTACGTGTAACGAAACGTAACTTTTTAAAACACAAAATTTTAGATGGCAACACTCAGCACCGATTTTGAATGTCAACGACATCAAAACAAAAAAAAGAAATAAGCTGTTGACGAAGACAATAAAAGGAAATCTTTTCGCCCAACAGTCGATAAAAAGAAGAGGAAAAACCTGTGTTGATTTCATGCCCAGTGCCCACTAAAGAAATTATCAGCAAAATGAATGCTTCTATTTACGAAAAAGAAATTGTCGTCTTAGATTCGGATTAGGGACTAGTTTTTTAAAAGTAAGTAGGTTTAAATTCATTACAAAAAATTAGAAACATGTAACAATTAATAATAAGTAGGTATTATAAATTAAATTTTGATTGTAATTTAATTATTGCTTTTAAATTCCCTTTAAATTTGTTTTTTATCTACTTATTTACCAATTTTACCATACACTTAAACATTACACGGTAATTACGGTAAATTTTTAACTGACACACCGTAAAACACCGTATTTTCACCCTGGCAACACGAACACGGTTATCCTTAATTTTCATATGGAGTTTATGGAGACAAGACACTGACACTGACGGATTATAATGCTCTTTGGCTCTGAATATGGTAAGGTCAGTCAGTCAAGTTTCTGAAGTTTCCAACATAGGAATATAATACTTTGTATTGTATTGTATTTATTAGATAAACCGATAAACCCACGAACTCGCTTGTTCAGCCCAAAGATCAGCCTACGCCACAACAACCAATTTTCTAAGTGTGGTTTTATTGATTCCGTCTACAATGGCTTCGGTGTGCAGAATATGTCTAGTCGGCAACATCAGGATGCTGGACATTGATAACATCCACCTCCTGGAGATGTACGAAACACTTACTAACACCAAGGTAGGTAACTATTCGACTTTCCGATATTAGTAGCTGTAGGTAGGTACCTTGCAAATAAATAATAAATGACTAATAACTCTCGTAAGTATTCGCCAATCTACCGTTGATCACGGTCGCGAGCGATGCTGATGATGAAGAGCATCTGAATTGTCTCGAAACGTCAGCAATACAAGAAAATAACTTCTAAAAATAAACATAAGCAAGAGCGAAATTACCTATGACAAGTATTTTTTACTTAAAAGAAGATCTCATCATTCTTTCAAAATACATCTCATTCTTTCAAAATACATCGCTATTTGTCTTCTCTGACTCAGCAACTAAGAACTAAGAACTAATAAGATCTCATCATTGATAATAGTGATAATTCTCGAGTGGCAAGACACCATTTCTCTACACTACTGTCTCCTTTCATCCAACATGATTTGTTTCAGCTCAACACAGAAACAGAAAATGGGATGCCTAGCACAGTGTGCTATGTTTGTCATCGGGAGCTGCAGAAGTGCCACAAATTATCCCATATGGCACACAGATCCAACGGAATCCTTCAAGATCTGTTTGAATGCGGCATTGAAGTAGGTACTGCATGCTAACATGCTAACTGCCACAATTAGGCGCTGACTAGTGTTGGCAGTTGTGTTTAGTAGCAAATGAAATGAAAAATATATATTCAAAGGTGTTCCAACATGGAAGGAAAATACCTTAAATGTAATATAAGATATTTTACTTTCCTTCTAATTGTTGTAATGACAAAAATGAGGAAAAAAACATTCTGTATTTTTATGAAGTCGATTGAAAGAGTAAAGATTAGGATTAATGCCTTCTAAATAAAATTGAACTGTGGCTCAAACATTGAATTTGAGCCACAGTTTTGAACTCTTTAGTTAGACACCTATAGTGGTTTAATCATAATTGTATTTGTTATAATTTAAAACTATCCCTTTCCAGTTGCTACTGCCCTAATTGAACCAGCATTAGTTAGTAAATCCAATGCAGGCCAATGGTTTTTAAGAAAATAAATGAAACACGAATCCATCTTGTAAATTCCACCATCTTGAAGTAGCAACTGGTGTAGTTAATCATTCAACTTTAAGCAAAAATGTGTTGTTTCAGGCTACACATGATACGGTCGCAATGATGCCTCTGGAAATAAAAATAAAGTTATCAGTGACTCCTACACAGCACATGTCTATAAGTGATTATCCACACAGTGGAAGTACACCACTACTAACTATTAAAGAGGAGGAACTAGATAGAATCGTTGTGACAAAAGAAGAGACATATCACACTCAGGATATTGAGGAATTGCAATCACTTGTTGAAGACACTGGAATTGATAATGATCTAAATAATTCAGCACTGCCTTCAGATAACGAAATTTCTGCAGAAAATGAAATGATTGATAAGCAGGTGTGTTTCTGTTGTGATATTTGCAACAGACAATTTTCAAATAAGTATAAGTTGGCGAGTCATCTGATTACTCACACTAAAAATGAGAGATATATTTGCAAAAGTTGTGATAAGGTATTTAATCGAAAAGCACATTTCAAAAGTCACATGCTAATTCACACTGGACAAAAGCCATACTCTTGCAACAGTTGTGACAAGGCATTTAATCGAAGAGCAGATTTGAAAAGTCACATGCTAATTCACACTGGACAAAAGCCATACTCTTGCAACAGTTGTGACAAGGCATTTAATCTAAAACATGTTTTGAAACAACACATGAGAATTCACACTGGAGAAAAGCCATACTCTTGCAACAGTTGTGACAAGGCATTTAATCTAAATCATAATTTGAAACGACACATGCTAATTCATACTGGAGAAAAGTCATACTCTTGCAACAGTTGTGACAAGGCATTTAATCAAAAACATAATTTGAAAAGTCACATGCTTATTCATACTGGAGAAAAGCTATACTCTTGCAACAGTTGTGACAAGGCATTTATTCGAAGAGCAGATTTGAAAAGTCACATGCTAATTCACACTGGAGAAAAGCCATACTCTTGCAACAGTTGTGACAAGGCATTTAATCAAAAACATAATTTGAAAAGTCACATGCTAATTCATACTGGAGAAAAGCTATACTCTTGCAACAGTTGTGACAAGGCATTTATTCGAAGAGCAGATTTGAAAAGTCACATGCTAATTCACACTGGACAAAAGCCATACTCTTGCAACAGATGTGACAAGGCATTTAATCTAAAACATGTTTTGAAACAACACATGAGAATTCACACTGGAGAAAAGCCATACTCTTGCAACAGTTGTGACAAGGCATTTAATCTAAAACATAATTTGAAACGACACATGCTAATTCATACTGGAGAAAAGTCATACTCTTGCAACAGTTGTGACAAGGCATTTAATCTAAAACATAATTTGAAACGACACATGCTAATTCATACTGGAGAAAAGTCATACTCTTGCAACAGTTGTGACAAGGCATTTATTCGAAGAGCAGATTTGAAAAGTCACATGCTAATTCACACTGGACAAAAGCCATACTCTTGCAACAGATGTGACAAGGCATTTAATCTAAAACATGTTTTGAAACAACACATGAGAATTCACACTGGAGAAAAGCCATACTCTTGCAACAGTTGTGACAAGGCATTTAATCAAAAAGAAGATTTGAAAAAACACATGAGAATTCATACTAAATAAAAGCTATACTCATGCAATAGTTGTGACAAGGCATTTCATCGAAGATTCACAGAAGATTTGCAAGGTCACACATGCTGATTAATGTTGGAAAAAGCCATACTGTTGCAACAATTGTGATAAGAGATTTACAAAAAAAATATGCACAATGCCACATGCTAATTTACGATTACCAGGTTCTCAAATACTCGAAGTGTCTTAATTATTGAAGTCGCAATCGTGCCGTCAGCTTGAACAGTCGCTTCACAGGCTGTCCCAATGATGACATACAGGGTGTCCGGTAATTAATGGATAACCCCGCAGGTACTTGTGGGGGGGCAAGAGGGCAACTCAGAAAAAAATTAAAAATAAATCTATCTGCAACGGTCTAAGAATTTTTTTTTTTTTTTTCAAAGTCCTAAATTTGATACCTTTGTTCAAGCTTTTGAACACTACGGCTACAAATTCAATGATAACGAATTGATTTTCTCTGCAAATAACCGTGGATAATTGGCCTTGCTATGGCGCATCACAAATTATTCCTAGCCATAACTGTTTGTTATTTTCTAACACTTGAAAATAAAAATAAGTGTTCGCGATTTTTTTTGATGAAGTTTGAGCACCTGTGGTATAAAAAAAACGTATGGAGACCGGGGTGGCCCACAGCTTAAAAAACATGCCTACTTCATGTAGTTTCTTAAGGGGTATCACACTAAATTTTTTTATTATCAAATTACCGAGTTATGGCTATTATAAGACTGGGACAATGATTTTCAAAAAAATTAAGATTTTATTAAAATGTCAAAAAAATACTTGGAGTAAATTTAATTCAAGTTATCGAAGATTAAGTTAAGTTAACTTAAGTTATTAAGAAACATTATCGAAGTTTTCATACGGATCCCTAATAGTTAGACATATAGTATTGCATACTTTTTTGTAGATATTGATGTCCTCTTTAAAACTGTAGTACATTATTTTGCTCTATTGTCAATAATTTCCGCAGCAAACGCAATATAAGGATTTTTTTTAATTTTTTCACACTGGATTACGTTATCGATGTTTTCATACGGATCCCTAATATTTTTGAAAATATTCTATAGCCTATGTTCATCAGGGATAATGTAGAATTCTAATGGTGAAAGAATTTTTCAAGTCGGTCCAGTAGTTGAATAGTTTTTGTAAAGGCGGTATGTCGATCTCTAATAGTTTGGTTAGGCTCTTGTGTTTTCTTATCAGGGTCATCAGGTACTCCAGATCTTCGATTATCCTAGTTTTTATGGTTTTCCCTTTATGTGGCCATTAAACCCTAACTCTGTACCAAATTTCAGCTCTCTGAGTTTATGGGAAGTACTAGTTCTATTCTGATGATCATGAGTGAAGAGTGAGTGAGTGAGTGAGTGAGTGAGTGAGTGTCTGTCTAAAATGCGAAACTTTGCTTTCGCTTAACTTCGTAACTAAATGACCTACAGACTTGAAATTTTGGATTTTAAGTATGTGATTATGGCTTACTGGATGACGAAAATTTCAGCGTTCTGGTCTTATCCAGAGGTTCTCAAATAGGGGCCTGAAAATGCGGCGAAATGGTTCCAGTAAAGGATGGTACGGCAGTGTTTGCTTCGCGCTCGACTTGGCGGGGGCACTGCCGTGCCCCCAAATAAAATGAATGTATTACACTGGAGCTACAATATAAAAAAATAATGGCAAATGTACAGAGAGCGACACCTAAAAATAAAAAAAACTGCTCGGTGCTGTGCAGTCAGGCAGTCACAGTCACAGTCAGTCAACTGTCATGTCATGTCAAGTTTCCAACCTAACCTACAAAGAGCATTTATGTAAAAATTCGGCACTCCCTAACTAACTTAAATAACTTAGCGTAGCGTAGGGCTCTCTTGAGCAGCGTAGGGTTTTTTACTTGTATTGTAATGAATAAATAAACCCACGAACTCGCTTGTTCAGCCTACGCCACAACAACCAACTTTCTAAGTGTGGTTTTATTGATTCGGTCTACAATGGCTTCGGTGTGCAGAATATGTCTAGTCGGCAACATCAGGATGCTGGACATTGATAACATCCACCTCCTGGAGATGTACGAAACACTTACTAACACCAAGGTAGGTAACTATTGGACTTTGCGATATTAGTAGCTGTAGGTACCTTGCAAATAAATAATAAATGACTAATAACTCTCGTAAGTATTCGCCAATCTACCTTTGATCACGGTCGCGAGCGATGCTGATGATGAAGAGCATCTGAATTGTCTCGAAACGTCAGCAATACTAGAAAATAACTCTAAAAATAAACCTAAGAAAGAGTGAAATTACCTATGACAATGTATGTACATGTATTTTTTACTTTGTGGCCCTGTATGTCGACGATTGCTCTTTTTCGAAACGAAAAATAAAATACTTCTGAACAAGCCACATCTCCTATTTTTATAAATATATTACTTCAGGTTCCTACCTAAATTTCTAAAACATAAAACTGAAAACATAATAGCAGAAACTTTTCACGATAAAAATATTATTTCAAAATGATGAATGAATGAATTTATGATCAAAATACTTTGATACCTACTATTAAGATCAACTTGTGATTTATTGTTAAAGATAGGTAATAATATGTAGATCTAGATTTCTACTAGAATAGTTTTTTGTTATGTAATTATACATAATTTATATCATTAATTTATTCAAAAAGCAAAGGCGGACCACGCGCTTCCCATGGTGCCCTGTGTGTTGGTTGTCATTGCAGCGGTCAGTAGGATTATTTATCGCAGTGATTTAAGATGGGTACATCTTTTATCACATATACTATACATTATAAAATAGGAGATGTGGCTTGTTCAGAAGTATTTCTTTTTTCGTTTCGAAAAAGAGCAATTGTCGACTTACAGGGCCATAAAAGAAGATCTCATCATTGATAATATTAACTTCTCAACAAATATTTAGTTACAAATAAATGATTATTATTATTTTTTCTCTACACTACTGTCTCCTTTCATCCAACATGATTTATTTCAGCTCAACACAGAAACAGAAAATGGGATGCCTAGCACAGTGTGCTATGTTTGTCATCGGGAGCTGCAGAAGTGCCACAAATTATCCCATATGGCACACAGATCCAACGGAATCCTTCAAGATCTGTTTGAATGCGGCATTGAAGTAGGTACTGCATGCTAACATGCTAACTGCCACAATTAGGCGCTGACTAGTGTTGGCAGTTGTGTTTAGTAGCAAATGAAATGAAAAATATATAAGTATTCAAAGGTGTTCCAACATGGAAGGAAAATACCTTAAGTGTTATATAAGATATTTTACTTTCCTTCTAATTGTTGTAATGACAAAAATGAGGAAAAAAACATTCTGTATTTTTATGAAGTCGATTGAAAGAGTAAAGATAAGGATTAATGCCTTCTAAATAAAATTGAACTGTGGCTCAAACATTGAATTTGAGCCACAGTTTTGAACTCTTTAGTTAGACACCTATAGTGGTTTAATCATAATTGTATTTGTTATAATTTAAAACTATCCCTTTCCAGTTGCTACTGCCCTAATTGAACCAGCATTAGTTGGTAAATCCAATGCAGGCCAATGGTTTTTAAGAAAATAAATGAAACACGAATCCATCTCGTAAATTCCACCATCTTGGAATAGCAACAGGTGTAGTTAATCATTCAACTTTATGCAAAAATGTATTGTTTCAGGCTACAAATGATACAGTCGCAATGATGCCTCTGGAAATAAAAATAAAGTTATCAGTGACTCCTACACAGCACATGTCTATAAGTGATTATCCACACAGTGGAAGTACACCACTACTAACTATTAAAGAGGAGGAACTAGATAGAATCGTTGTGACAAAAGAAGAGACATATCACACTCAGGATATTGAGGAATTGCAATCACTTGTTGAAGACACTGGAATTGATAATGATCTAAATAATTCAGCACTGCCTTCAGATAACGAAATTTCTGCAGAAAATGAAATGATTGATAAGCAGGTGTGTTTCTGTTGTGATATTTGCAACAGACAATTTTCAAATAAGTATAAGTTGGCGAGTCATCTGATTACTCACACTAAAAATGAGAGATATATTTGCAAAAGTTGTGATAAGGTATTTAATCGAAAAGCACATTTCAAAAGTCACATGCTAACTCACACTGGACAAAAACCATACTCTTGCAACAGTTGTGACAAGGCATTTAATCTAAAACGTGTTTTGAAACAACACATGCTAATTCACACTGGAGAAAAGCCATACTCTTGCTACAGTTGTAACAAGGCTTTTAATCAAAAACATAATTTGAAAAGTCACATGCTAATTCACACTGGACAAAAGCCATACTCTTGCAACAGATGTGACAAGGCATTTAATCTAAAACATGTTTTGAAACAACACATGAGAATTCACACTGGAGAAAAGCCATACTCTTGTAACAGTTGTGACAAGGCATTTAATCGAAGAGCAGATTTGAAAAGTCACATGCTAATTCACACTGGAGAAAAGCCATACTCTTGCAACAGTTGTGACAAGGCATTTATTCGAAGAGCAGATTTGAAAAGTCACATGCTAATTCACACTGGACAAAAGCCATACTCTTGCAACAGTTGTGACAAGGCATTTATTCGAAGAGCAGATTTGAAAAGTCACATGCTAATTCACACTGGACAAAAGCCATACTCTTGCAACAGTTGTGACAAGGCATTTAATCTAAAACGTGTTTTGAAACAACACATGCTAATTCACACTGGAGAAAAGCCATACTCTTGCTACAGTTGTAACAAGGCTTTTAATCAAAAACAAAATTTGAAAAGTCACATGCTAATTCACACTGGACAAAAGCCATACTCTTGCAACAGATGTGACAAGGCATTTAATCTAAAACATGTTTTGAAACAACACATGAGAATTCACACTGGAGAAAAGCCATACTCTTGTAACAGTTGTGACAAGGCATTTAATCGAAGAGCAGATTTGAAAAGTCACATGCTAATTCACACTGGAGAAAAGCCATACTCTTGCAACAGTTGTGACAAGGCATTTAATCTAAAACATGTTTTGAAACAACACATGCTAATTCACACTGGAAAAAAGCCATACTCTTGCAACAGTTGTGACAAGGCATTTAATCGAAAAGCACATTTGAAAAGTCACATGCTAATTCACACTGGAGAAAAGCCATACTCTTGCAACAGTTGTGACAAGGCATTTAATCTAAAACATGTTTTGAAACAACACATGCTAATTCACACTGGAAAAAAGCCATACTCTTGCAACAGTTGTGACAAGGCATTTAATCGAAAAGATCATTTGAAAAAGCACATGAGAATTCATACTAAATAAAAGCTATACTCATGCAACAGTTGTGACAAGGCATTTCATCGAAGATTCACAGAAGATTTGCAAGGTCACACATGCTGATTAATGTTGGAAAAAGCCATACTGTTGCAACAATTGTGATAAGAGATTTACAAAAAAAATATGCACAATGTCACATGCTTATTTACGATTACCAGGTTCTCAAATCCTCGAAGTGTCTTAATTGAAGTCGCAATCGTGCCGTCAGCTTGAACAGTCGCTTCACAGGCTGTCCCAATGATGACATACAGGGTGTCCGGTAATTAATGGATAACCCCGCAGGTACTTGAGGGGGGGCAAGGGGGCAACTCAGAAAAAAATTAAAAATAAATCTATCTGCAACGGTCTAAGAATTTTTAATTTTTGGAACGAAGTTCCTTATCGCGCGTTGTGAAAGGGGGCTAGACGGAAAAAATTCTTACGAAAAGTTGTCACGACACTTTTTTGCTATAGTATATCTATTAATATATAAATAATAATAATAATAATAAATAATAAATATTGGTGGACATTTTACACATCGCCATCTAGCCCCAAACTAAGCAAAGCTTGTACTATGGGAACTAGATAACTGATAGAATACTTAAATACTTTTTTTTTGTAAATAAATACTTAAGATACATACTAACACCCAGACACAGAACAAACATCTATGTTCATCACATAAATATTTGCTCTGGGTGGGGATCGAACCCACAACCTACAGCGCTGAAGGCAGAGTTACTACCAACTGAGCTGTGAGGCTGTCATATAATTAATAATTATTATCTATTAAGTCATATATTAATTGTGTCGAGGTCGAGGTGGAAGTGGAGGTCAAGGTCGAGGTCGAGGTCGAGGTCGAGGTCGAGGTGGAGGTCGAGGTCGAGGTCGAGGTCGAGGTCGAGGTGGAGGTCGAGGTCGAGGTCGAGGTCGAAGTCGAAGTCAAAGTTGATTCCCCTTCCCTTGTCCCACGTTATTTTGTGAGAACTTCGTTCCATCCGGGTGTCCCTTGACACCTCTCAAGTTTTTTTTTTCAAAGTCCTAAATTTGATACCTTTGTTCAAGCTTTTGAACACTACGGCTACAAATTCAATGATAACGAATTGATTTTCTCTGCAAATAACCGTGGATAATTGGCCTTGCTATGGCGCATCACAAATTATTCCTAGCCATAACTGTTTGTTTTTTTCTAACACTTGAAAATAAAAATAAGTGTTCGCGATTTTTTTTGATAAAGTTTGAGCACCTGTGGTATAAAAAACCGGCCAAGTGCGAGTCGGACTCGCGCACGAAGGGTTCCGTACAATTATTTATAAAAACGGCAAAAAAATCATGTTTGTTGTATGGGAGCCCCCCTTAAATATTGATTTTATTTTGTTTTTAGTATTTGTTGTTAGAACAGCAACAGAAATACATAATCTGTGAAAATTTCAACTGTCTAGCTATCACGGTTCATGAGATACAGCCCTGTGACAGACAGACGGACAGACAGACAGACAGACGGACAGCGAAGTCTTAGTAATAGGGTTCCGATTTTACCCTTTGGGTACGGAACCCTAAAAAAACGTATGGAGACCGGGGTGGCCCACAGCTTAAAAAACATGCCTACTTCATGTAGTTTCTTAAAAGGTATCACACTAAAAATTTTTATTATCAAATTACCGAGTTATGGCTACCTATGTTTCTCTAGCCCTATTTTTCTTATAACAAAAATGTTAAGGAATTTATTTTGAAAATCAGAGAAAGTGTATTTTGTGGTGGTTGGGGTGTTATTAATAATTGAAACAACAATTTCAAATAGGTAATCTTGTAATAAATGTTCAAATTGTTTGCCACCTACTCTAATACAGGCTCTACATCTTCTTATGAACGACCTTTTCAATAGGCGCGAATACGAGAATTTCTCGAGCCGCTTCCAAAACACGTCTACGAAGTTCTTGTATTGTTGCGATTGGTTTTTTGTACACTATTTCTTTCAAGCAGCCCCAATAAAAAAAGTCCAGTGGGTTTAGGTCGGACGATCGTGGTGGCCATAAAACAGGTCCCAAGCGGCCGATCCATCTGTTGGGATACTGCTCGTTCAGGTACCGACGTACGGGTGTAGCGAAATGTGCTGGGCACCCATCATTTTGCAGCCACATTCTTTGACGGACCAACAAAGGTACCTACATCTTCTAATAGGCCAGGTAAATCATTTTGTAAAAATGTCAAATAACCCGGTCCATTTAGGTTTCCTGGCAATTCGAATGGGCCAATAATTTGACCATTCAATATTCCAGTCCAATAATTAATTTTAAATTGGTATTGGGATCTGTCTTCGCGCATTATGTGAGGATTTTCTATTTGCCAGCTATGGAGATTGTGTCGGTTAAGGTACCCATCTCTTTTGACCGATGATTCGTCGCTCCACAATATCTGGTCGAAAAACTCCGCGTCTTCATTAATTTTGCTCAACATTTGGCGACAAAAATTTAATCTTGCATCATAGTCCCTTGGCTCTAAAGTTTGCACACGGCTCACATGGTAAGGATGAAATTTGTGTTTCTTCAAAATGCTAATGTACATGTACTACGTACTAGAGGAGGAAGATAATGCACAAGAACCGAGATACGAACATGACATTGTGATGTCGAAGGTATCGAAACACGCACTAACTAACAAAACAATAAACAAATAAAAAATTAAATTAGATTTAAAAAATTAAATCAAGGAAGTTTTCTTTACATGTCCTTGTTACTCGCATACAGTTAATATTGTTTATCTCTCTCACACAATAAGCAACCCATTGAACGTGGGCCTACGCAGCAGGTAGTAAGCTATTCAAGGTCCTTGAAGCCTGTCCGTTTCCGTTTGAGCTCACGTCAGCGTTTTAACACAATCAGTTAGGTAGGTACTTGAATTAAATTTACTCCAAGTATTTTTTTGACATTTTAATAAAATCTTAATTTTTTTGAAAATCATTGTCCCAGTCTTATAATAGCCATAACTCGGTAATTTGATAATAAAAAAATTTAGTGTGATACCCCTTAAGAAACTACATGAAGTAGGCATGTTTTTTAAGCTGTGGGCCACCCCGGTCTCCGTACGTTTTTTTTATACCACAGGTGCTCAAACTTTATCAAAAAAAATCGCGTACACTTATTTTTATTTTCAAGTGTTAGAAAAAAACAAACAGTTGTGGCTAGGAATAATTTGTGATGCGCCATAGCAAGGCCAATTATCCACGGTTATTTGCAGAGAAAATCAATTCGTTATCATTGAATTTTTAGCCGTAGTGTTCAAAAGCTTGAACAAAGGTATCAAATTTAGGACTTTGAAAAAAAAATTAAAAATTCTTAGACCGTTGCAGATAGATTTTATTTTTATTTTTTTCTGAGTTGCCCCCTTGCCCCCCCACAAGTACCTGCGGGGTTATCCATTAATTACCGGACACCCTGTAGGTATATACGATAGTAAGGCACCTCACTATTAATTTGTTATTTCATGATAACATGTTGGTAGTACGCTTTTTCTTTTTCGTAAGGTGTAGCAAAGTCCATACAAAACCTTGACAACAGCTAGTTAGGGAGTGCCGACTCTCACTTATATTATAATCAGTGTCTCCATATACACGGTAATTACCGTAGATGCACCGTAATCTGACATAATCTACGGTCAACGGTAAACGTGCATTACCGTGTCGTAATTCTACCGTAATAAGGTGATGAATAACTTTTCGCATTATTGATATTTTTATGATTACGTGTAACGAAACGTAACTTTTTAAAACACAAAATTTTAGATGGCAACACTCAGCACCGATTTTGAATGTCAACGACATCAAAACAAAAAAAAGAAATAAGCTGTTGACGAAGACAATAAAAGGAAATCTTTTCGCCCAACAGTCGATAAAAAGAAGAGGAAAAACCTGTGTTGATTTCATGCCCAGTGCCCACTAAAGAAATTATCAGCAAAATGAATGCTTCTATTTACGAAAAAGAAATTGTCGTCTTAGATTCGGATTAGGGACTAGTTTTTTAAAAGTAAGTAGGTTTAAATTCATTACAAAAAATTAGAAACATGTAACAATTAATAATAAGTAGGTATTATAAATTAAATTTTGATTGTAATTTAATTATTGCTTTTAAATTCCCTTTAAATTTGTTTTTTATCTACTTATTTACCAATTTTACCATACACTTAAACATTACACGGTAATTACGGTAAATTTTTAACTGACACACCGTAAAACACCGTATTTTCACCCTGGCAACACGAACACGGTAATCCTTAATTTTCATATGGAGTTTATGGAGACAAGACACTGACACTGACTGATTATAATGCTCTTTGGCTCTGAATATGGTAAGGTCAGTCAGTCAAGTTTCTGAAGTTTCCAACATAGGAATATAATACTTTGTATTGTATTGTATTTATTAGATAAACCGATAAACCCACGAACTCGCTTGTTCAGCCCAAAGATCAGCCTACGCCACAACAACCAATTTTCTAAGTGTGGTTTTATTGATTCCGTCTACAATGGCTTCGGTGTGCAGAATATGTCTAGTCGGCAACATCAGGATGCTGGACATTGATAACATCCACCTCCTGGAGATGTACGAAACACTTAGTAACACCAAGGTAGGTAACTATTCGACTTTCCGATATTAGTAGCTGTAGGTAGGTACCTTGCAAATAAATAATAAATGACTAATAACTCTCGTAAGTATTCGCCAATCTACCGTTGATCACGGTCGCGAGCGATGCTGATGATGAAGAGCATCTGAATTGTCTCGAAACGTCAGCAATACAAGAAAATAACTTCTAAAAATAAACATAAGCAAGAGCGAAATTACCTATGACAAGTATTTTTTACTTAAAAGAAGATCTCATCATTCTTTCAAAATACATCTCATTCTTTCAAAATACATCGCTATTTGTCTTCTCTGACTCAGCAACTAAGAACTAAGAACTAATAAGATCTCATCATTGATAATAGTGATAATTCTCGAGTGGCAAGACACCATTTCTCTACACTACTGTCTCCTTTCATCCAACATGATTTGTTTCAGCTCAACACAGAAACAGAAAATGGGATGCCTAGCACAGTGTGCTATGTTTGTCATCGGGAGCTGCAGAAGTGCCACAAATTATCCCATATGGCACACAGATCCAACGGAATCCTTCAAGATCTGTTTGAATGCGGCATTGAAGTAGGTACTGCATGCTAACATGCTAACTGCCACAATTAGGCGCTGACTAGTGTTGGCAGTTGTGTTTAGTAGCAAATGAAATGAAAAATATATATTCAAAGGTGTTCCAACATGGAAGGAAAATACCTTAAGTGTTATATAAGATATTTTACTTTCCTTCTAATTGTTGTAATGACAAAAATGAGGAAAAAAACATTCTGTATTTTTATGAAGTCGATTGAAAGAGTAAATGATAAGGATTAATGCCTTCTAAATAAAATTGAACTGTGGCTCAAACATTGAATTTGAGCCACAGTTTTGAACTCTTTAGTTAGACACCTATAGTGGTTTAATCATAATTGTATTTGTTATAATTTAAAACTATCCCTTTCCAGTTGCTACTGCCCTAATTGAACCAGCATTAGTTAGTAAATCCAATGCAGGCCAATGGTTTTTAAGAAAATAAATGAAACACGAATCCATCTTGTAAATTCCACCATCTTGAAGTAGCAACTGGTGTAGTTAATCATTCAACTTTAAGCAAAAATGTGTTGTTTCAGGCTACACATGATACGGTCGCAATGATGCCTCTGGAAATAAAAATAAAGTTATCAGTGACTCCTACACAGCACATGTCTATAAGTGATTATCCACACAGTGGAAGTACACCACTACTAACTATTAAAGAGGAGGAACTAGATAGAATCGTTGTGACAAAAGAAGAGACATATCACACTCAGGATATTGAGGAATTGCAATCACTTGTTGAAGACACTGGAATTGATAATGATCTAAATAATTCAGCACTGCCTTCAGATAACGAAATTTCTGCAGAAAATGAAATGATTGATAAGCAGGTGTGTTTCTGTTGTGATATTTGCAACAGACAATTTTCAAATAAGTATAAGTTGGCGAGTCATCTGATTACTCACACTAAAAATGAGAGATATATTTGCAAAAGTTGTGATAAGGTATTTAATCGAAAAGCACATTTCAAAAGTCACATGCTAATTCACACTGGACAAAAGCCATACTCTTGCAACAGTTGTGACAAGGCATTTAATCTAAAACATGTTTTGAAACAACACATGCTAATTCACACTGGAGAAAAGCCATACTCTTGCTACAGTTGTAACAAGGCATTTATTCTAAAAGCACATTTGAAAAGACACATGCTAATTCACACTGGAGAAAAGCCATACTCTTGCAACAGTTGTGACAAGGCATTTATTCTAAAAGCACATTTGAAAAGTCACATGCTAATTCACACTGGAGAAAAGCCATACTCTTGCAACAGTTGTGACAAGGCATATAATCGGAAACAAAATTTGAAACGACACATGCTAATTCATACTGGAGAAAAGCCATACTCTTGCAACAGTTGTGACAAGGCATTTAATCAAAGAGCAGATTTGAAAAGTCACATGCTAATTCACACTGGAGAAAAGCCATATTCTTGCAACAGTTGTGACAAGGCATTTAATCGAAGAGCAGATTTGAAAAGTCACATGCTAATTCACACTGGAGAAAAGCCATACTCTTGCAACAGTTGTGACAAGGCATTTAATCTAAAATGTAATTTGAAACGACACATGCTCATTCACACTGGAGAAAAGCCATACTCTTGCAACAGTTGTGACAAGGCATTTAATCTAAAAGCATATTTGAAAAGTCACATGCTAATTCACACTGGAGAAAAGCCATACTCTTGCAACAGTTGTGACAAGGCATTTAATCTGAAACAAAATTTGAAACGACACATGCTAATTCATACTGGAGAAAAGCCATACTCTTGCAACAGTTGTGACAAGGCATTTAATCATAAAATAAGTTTGAGAAATCACATGAAAATTCACACTGGAGAAAAGCCATACTCTTGCAACAGTTGTGACAAGGCATTTAATCAAATAGAAGATTTGAAAAAACACATGAGAATTCATACTAAATAAAAGCTATACTCATGCAACAGTTGTGACAAGGCATTTAATCGAAGATTCACAGAAGATTTGCAAGGTCACACATGCTGATTAATGTTGGAAAAAGCCATACTGTTGCAACAATTAATGTGATAAGAGATTTACAAAAAAAAGATTTACAATGTCACATCATGCTAATTTACGATTACCAGGTTCTCAAATACTCGAAGTGTCTTAATTGAAGTCGTAATCGTGCCGTCAGCTTGAACAGTCGCTTCACAGGCTGTCCCAATGATGACCTATAATAGATTTATCCAATGCAAGCTGAATACTATGGATCATGTCAGCCTGACCCAGAATCTTGTATCCAGTTACTCGGAGGAGGAAATTCTTGACTTATTGCTTAAAGCTTTGGCAGAAACATAGATGTAGGGTATGAATGCTGGTGTGTATCCGATTTAGTTATGACAGAGTGACGTTTGGTAGATGATTGAATGACAGTATCCGAACGTAAAATATGAAAGAGGCGAGTGAAAGAATCCTAAGAAAAAAAGATGGCGATATACGATATTGTACGACGAATCAAAGAGCATTGCGACGAATATTGTATTGTAAGATTATTCTCAAAAATACAAGCAGTTAAAATTGTCAAAAAGTGTTTATTTTGCTTCCGCTATCCCACAAATTTGGAGGCTCGTCCGGGATCGAGCAAAACAGCATTTTCGACCACGACAAGGCAGCCGGTGCGGTGTGCCGCCACGAGGTTACTCTTTCTACGACGCAGACGCACGCGCAACGCAAACTTGCAGTGTACCTACGACGATATCTACGAGGTTACGACGATCATACTAAGATGCCGCACGACAAAAGGAAGAACAGCAAATTCAAATCCTTCGATGAGGGCGACGACCATGCAGGGCAGTCACGAGGCCCGCATGGAATGCTGCACCTAATGGAAAACCTAATTACGAAATACGACGGCCAGGATCAAACGTATTGTGCGCAGCGTTGGATCCAGGATATAGAAGACAATAGTGACATTTTCAATTGGTCACCAACGCAGAAGCTTCTGGTGGCGAGGCGATCACTCACAGGCACGGCAGCGCTCTGGTTGCGAGCAGAAAAACCACATAAGACTTGGGACGAGTTGAAGCTAGCAATCAGTAAAGAATTTCCTGACAACGTGGACATCAAAGTCATACATGAGCTGATGAGCGCCAGGAAAAAGAAGCATAGTGAGTCTTGCATGGACTACATGCTAACCATGAATCAAATGGGAAAAAGAGGTAAAATGCCTGATTATGTAGCTGTAAAAAACATAGTCGATGGTATCCCTGACCTAGAAATAAATAAAGTCATGCTGTATGGTGTCACCGCTTATCCAGAATTAAAAGAAAAAACTTGAGAGGTGTCAAGGGACACCCGGATGGAACGAAGTTCTTTTCGATTAATTAGTGAAGGAATTCTAATAAAATTTTATTTCTTTTAAGTTAAAATAATATGTTTTTTATTATTATCAAATATAATGTAATATAAACTTAATCAGTAGGCTCAATTTTTGTCAATTTTTGTCAAACTAGCTAGTAGTTAGATGAGAAACAAACGCAAAGCAAATAAATAGGTAAGTACCTACCTTCCAAAGTAGATACCACCTACCAACTAATGATGTTTTGGTAATCTCCTTCTTGCACAATAAGTCGTTTATTAGTTTACAGTTATGTTGTACTGAACATGAACACAAAATAACGTGGGATAAGGGAAGGGGAATCAACTTTGACTTTGACTTCGACCTCGACCTCGACCTCGACCTCGACATCGACCTCGACCTCCACCTCCATCTCGACCTCGACCTTGACCTCGAGCTCGAGCTCGACCTCCACCTTGACCTCGACCTCGACCTCCACTTCCACCTCGACCTCCACCTCGACCTCCACCTCCATCTCGACCTCCACTTCCACCTCGACCTCGACCTCGACCTCCACCTCCATCTCGACCTCCACCTCCATCTCGACCTCCACTTCCACCTCGACCTCGACCTCCATCTCGACCTCGACCTCCACCTCGACCTCGACCTCGACCTCCACCTCCATCTCGACCTCCACTTCCACCTCGACCTCGACCTCGACACAATTAATAGATATATAATATTAATAGATATACTATAGCAAAAAAGTGTCGTGACAACTTTTCGTGACCACTTTTCGTGACAACTTTTCGTAAGAATGTTTTCCGTCTAGCCCCCTTTCACAACGCGCGATAAGGAACTTCGTTCCAAAACTCAAAATCTACGAGACAGTACGAGAGAAAATGTTGAAGAGGCAACCACAACCATCTACGAGGCCAAAGTATCAAACCAACTCTGCTGATCTACGATGTTACAGCTGCGGGGAACGAAATCATAGAAGTGTGGATTGTCCCCAGAGAAAACATGGCAGAAAATGTTTCAACTGCAATGATTTAAGGCCACATCTCATCAGAATGCCCGAAAAAAGAAGCTGGAAAAAAATCATCGACATCAAAGTCCGAGGCAGCCACGACGTCCACGTGGTCTCCACTCTCCAGCAAAACATGGCGGGAATGGCGAATGTGGAAACGGAAACGTCCCAAAACGTTCATTCGTAACTTCAACGACGACGCAAGGTGGCGCTGCGATACGCGACACTGACAACTCTTCCGATGACAATGACAAGATGGCGCCGATCAAAAGGTGTCATGGCGGCGACTTTGACGTCTTCGATGTAAACAAAACAAACAACATGATGGACTTAGGGCCCTTTCATTCTGATGCGTGTCGCCGGTCGCGTGCGTACGCGACCGGCGTAATTTGTATGAAACCCACGGCGGCTTTCACTGTGTCGCGAGCAGCCGGTCGCGTTTTACAACACGCGCGACCGGCGTGAATGCCCGACTGGCGCCCGCGCGCCCCGCGTGTCCCGGTCGGCGCGCGAGCCAGTGTTGCAATCAGGCTGTCGTCACCAGGCTGTCGTCACTAGGAACAAATAAAGTTTTATACTATCTTTCTGCCAACACTCAGATAAAAAACATAATACTACAAAAATAAAAAGTATTAACGTAGCACCGAAGTACCTAACTACAATAATAATTTTATTTTAGTCGTATTTTACGTCAAACCAATATCTTTGTAATGTTGGTAATAAATGTCAGTTTTTTGTTTTGATCAAGTTTTGCCGAAGGTTTCTAAATATTTTTATAATTATTGTGTTTTTATTAAAAAAACACAGAAATACAGTGAAGTGAACAGAATATGTTATTCAATTGGCTTGAGTGCGCGGGCCTCGTAAAGAATTACGAGGCCCGCTCCGGGCGGTACGAGAGAGATTCTGGGCCTTGCAATTCTTTAGAGGTTATGATTTCGTCATATTTAGGTGTACATAATACAAATAGCTTAATTTAATTACTACGTGTACGTTTGCGTAATATAAAAGATATGGGAGGCAAAACTTTGAGGAAGTGCGAAGTTTGTGGAGTGAGAAGGTTTAGGAAGAGCACATCGGGAATATTTCTAGCCAAATTCCCATTGGAGCCTGAAAGGTAAAAAGTTGACCTATTATCTTATAAAATGCATGGATAATTATGTTTGATTATTGCAGTTGTTCAAAACCACTTGTTTGTTTCTGAAAACTGCATTTTATTATTGCAGTAAATGCCGGTAATAGTGTGGTAAATTTATATCGATATTTTTGTCGATGAATCATCTGGTTCACCGTTAACCGTAATAACCATTCTAAATACTAGGTACTTACATAGAACGAGTAAATTTGAATGGTTTTGCATGATTTTGTTTTTTTATGTTATATTTTTTGAAGTGAAACTTCTTTATAAAGGGTATTAGTTATTAGACTATGAATTATTTTATAAAAGTTTATTTCTTTGTTGCAGCCACCAAAGTACTGGAATTGGGTCTTCCAGTTTTAAATGAATTTTGCTCAATCACAAATGTACAATTTCAATTGGGTCTTCCAGTTTTGAATGAATTGTGCTCAATCACATGTAAAATTGCACAAGCACAAAGTACAGCAAAATCATGAAATTGTCAGTAACATTGTCTTTGATATTATTGCAGTACTATTTTTTAGACTATGAATTATTTTATAAAAGTTTATTTCTTTGTTACAGCCTCCAAAGTACTGGAATTGGGTTGTTGACTGGGTCTTCCAGTTTTGAATGAATTGTGCTCAATCACATGTAAAATTTTAATTGGGTCTTCCAGTTTTGAATGAATGAATTATGCTCAATCACATGTAAAATTTCACTAGTACAAAGTACAGCAAATTCATTAAATTGTCAGTAACATTTTCTTTGATATTATTGCAGTACTATTTTTTAGACTATGAATTATTTTATAAAAGTTTATTTCTTTGTTGCAGCCTCCAAAGTACTGGAATTGGGTTGTTGACTGGGTCTTCCAGTTTTGAATGAATTGTGCTCAATCACATGTAACAATGTCTCACAACAGATTTTTTTTTTAATAAAATCGGTTTTATCTCGTCCCAAAAACAGAAAAAAAACAAGCATTTTATTTAAAAAAAGTAAGCTGTAATCTGCATGTACTGTCATCGGGAGAAAAGTTTTTTGTGGATTGATAATTTTGTTTAAATTTCGCTAATAACTATACATTTTGGTGACATACTAAGTTTAGATTACCGCTTGCTTTTGATTTCCAAATAAAATAGAATATTTTTTAAAATTATGAAGTAACCCAATTTTTTTTTTTTTTTTAATTTAATTTATCGATATATGTACGATAGTAAGGCACCTCACTATTAATTTGTTATTTCATGATAACATGTTGGTAGTACGCTTTTTCCTTTTCGTAAGGTGTAGCAAAGTCCATACAAAACCTTGACAACAGCTAGTTAGGGAGTGCCGACTCTTACTTATATGCTCTTTGGTCGTCACTAGGAACAAATAAAGTTTTATACTATCTTTCTGCCAACACTCAGATAAAAAACATAATACTACAAAAATAAAAAGTATTAACGTAGCACCGAAGTACCTAACTACAATAATAATTTTATTTTAGTCGTATTTTACGTCAAACCAATATCTTTGTAATGTTGGTAATAAATGTCAGTTTTTTGTTTTGATCAAGTTTTGCCGAAGGTTTCTAAATATTTTTATAATTAATGTGTTTTTATTAAAAAAACACAGAAATACAGTGAAGTGAACAGAATATGTTATTCAATTGGCTTGAGTGCGCGGGCCTCGTAAAGAATTACGAGGCCCGCTCCGGGCGGTACGAGAGAGATTCTGGGCCTTGCAATTCTTTAGAGGTTATGATTTCGTCATATTTAGGTGTACATAATACAAATAGCGTAAATAAACGTTTGCGTAACAAAGTGTTGCGTAATATAAAAGATATGGGAGGCAAAACTTTGAGGAAGTGCGAAGTTTGTGGAGTGAAAGGTTTAGGAAGAGCACATCGGGAATATTTCTAGCCAAATTCCCATTGGAGCCTGAAAGGTAAAAAGTTGACCTATTATCTTATAAAATGCATGGATAATTATGTTTGATTATTGCAGTTGTTCTAAACAACTTGTTTGTTTCTGAAAACTGCATTTTATTATTGCAGTAAATGCCGGTAATAGTGTGGTAAATTTATATCGATATTTTTGTCGATGAATCAGCTGGTTCACCGTTAACCGTAATAACCATTCTAAATACTAGGTACTTACATAGAACGAGTAAATTTGAATGGTTTTGCATGATTTTGTTTTTTTATGTTATATTTTTTGAAGTGAAACTTCTATAAAAAGGGTATTAGTTATTAGACTATGAATTATTTTATAAAAGTTTATTTCTTTGTTGCAGCCACCAAAGTACTGGAATTGGGTCTTCCAGTTTTAAATGAATTTTGCTCAATCACAAATGTACAATTTCAATTGGGTCTTCCAGTTTTGAATGAATTGTGCTCAATCACATGTAAAATTGCACAAGCACAAAGTACAGCAAAATCATTAAATTGTCAGTAACATTGTCTTTGATATTATTGCAGTACTATTTTTTAGACTATGAATTATTTTATAAAAGTTTATTTCTTTGTTGCAGCCTCCAAAGTACTGGAATTGGGTTGTTGACTGGGTCTTCCAGTTTTGAATGAATTGTGCTCAATCACATGTAAAATTTCACTAGTACAAAGTACAGCAAATTCATTAAATTGTCAGTAACATTTTCTTTGAAATTATTGCAGTACTATTTTTTAGACTATGAATTATTTTATAAAAGTTTATTTCTTTGTTGCAGCCTCCAAAGTACTGGAATTGGGTTGTTGACTGGGTCTTCCAGTTTTGAATGAATTGTGCTCAATCACATGTAAAAATGTCTCACAACAGATTTTTTTTTTAATAAAATCGGTTTTATCTCGTCCCAAAAACAGAAAAAAACAAGCATTTTATTTAAAAAAAGTAAGCTGTAATCTGCATGTACTGTCATCGGGAGAAAAGTTTTTTGTGGATTGATAATTTTGTTTAAATTTCGCTAATAACTATACATTTTGGTGACATACTAAGTTTAGATTACCGCTTGCTTTTAATTTCCAAATAAAATAAAATATTTTTTAAAATTATGAAGTAACCCAATTTTTTTTTTTTTAAATTTAATTTATCGATATATTTACGATAGTAAGGCACCTCACTATTAATTTGTTATTTCATGATAACATGTTGGTAGTACGCTTTTTCCTTTTCGTAAGGTGTAGCAAAGTCCATACAAAACCTAGACAACAGCTAGTTAGGGAGTGCCGACTCTGACTTATATGCTCTTTGGTTGCAATGTGAGCTTTCACTGTTGGACGTGCGCGTGAGCGTTTTGAGTACAGTCATGGCGGCGGTTAATACAGAAAAATTAATAAGAGAAGTTCAAAAGAGGCCCGTTATTTGGGATTTACGAAACCCGTTGTATAAAGACAGGGATGTTAAACAGAGTAGTTGGGTGGAGATAATGAAAACTTTATTTGAAAATGTTGACGACTGGACGCAAACAGAAAAAGAAAAAACACGTAAGTAAAAACATAGTTATTTATTTCGCAACCTAAGTAATGCAGTAGTCTTGCCATTCAACTTTACCAGCATCAGAGCTATGTGAACTTGGCGCCCGACTTTTGAAAATCTTTTTTATTTCTTTTGGTTCTAATAGATATAGGTATGTAGTTGATTGTAGTAAATTTTTTTTCGTTTGTAGTAGCTCTGAAAAAAAATTAGAGGACTTTGAAAAAAACTCAGCGCGCGACTTTGGAAAATCCAATTTTTTTCTTTAGGTTCTTATAGGCTTAGGTATGTAGTTGATTGTAGTGACAATTTTTTCGTTTGTAGTAGCTCTAAAAAAAAATAGGAGAACTTTGAAGTTTTTTTCCCTAACATTAATAAATAAAATTTTATTTTTTTTATTCTCAAAGACTTAGATATGTAGTCGATTGTAGTAACAAAATTATCGATTGTAGTAGCTCTAAAAATATATAATAGGACTTCAAAAAAAACTTGGAACCACTTTAAAAAACGTTTGATTCGTTTAAAGTAAGCTAATTCCGTTTGTAGTAGGTTTTTTCTCGTTTGTAAAAAGTTGATTTCGTTTGTAGAAGTGATTTTATCGTTTGTAGTAACTTGATTTCGTTTGTAGTAGGTTTTTTCTCGTTTGTAGTAAGTTGATTTCGTTTGTAGAAGTGATTTTATCGTTTGTAGTAACTTGATTTCGTTTGTAGTAGTGTTTTTTTCGTTTGTAGTAAGTTGATTTCGTTTGTAGTAGTGATTTTGTCGTTTGTAGTAACTTGATTTCGTTTGTAGTAGTGTTTTTTTTCGTTTGTAGTAAGTTGATTTCGTTTGTAGTAGTGATTTTGTCGTTTGTAGTAACTTTATTTCGTTTGTAGTAGTGATTTTATCGTTTGTAGTGACTTGATTTCGTTTGTAGTAGTGATTTTATCGTTTGTAGTAACTTGATTTCGTTTGTAGTAGTGTTTTTTTTCGTTTGTAGTAACTTGATTTCGTTTGTAGTAGTGATTTTATCGTATGTAGTGACTTGATTTCGTTTGTAGTAGTGATTTTATCGTTTGTAGTAACTTGATTTCGTTTGTAGTAGTGTTTTTTTCGTTTGTAGTAACTTGATTTCGTTTGTAGTAGTGATTTTATCGTTTGTAGTAACATGATTTCGTTTGTAGAAGTGATTTTATCGTTTGTAGTAACTTGATTTCGTTTGTAGTAGTGATTTTATCGTTTGTAGTAAGTTGATTTCGTTTGTAGTAGTGATTTTATCGTTTGTAGTAACTTTATTTCGTTTGTAGTAGTGATTTTTTCGTTTGTAGTAACTTGATTTCGTTTGTAGTAGTGTTTTTATCGTTTGTAGTAACTTGATTTCGTTTGTAGTAAGTTTTTCTTTATTTTATAACTATATTATACTTTCGTGTTCAATCCGCTCTTGGCATCACCCAAAACCGACGACGAGGACGTGGCGGAAAACCGGTTTCATATTATTTCATTTCGTTTATATATTTTTTTTTTTACTTTAATAGTTTTTTTTATATTTTTTGTATCCTTATGATATTTATGTTTTTTTATATAATGGCATTATTTGGTGATTATAGGTTTTTTTTATTAGGTCGTTATTTTTATTCTATTTACATTCACGTGTTTATTATTTGTGTTTGCTTTTCTTATTTTATTTTCATTTAGGTTATTTTTTTGTTTTATTATAATAAATATTTTTTTTTTATGTTTTATTATTATTATTTTTTTGTTTTTTTTTGGTTTTTATTCTATTTTAATGATTACATTTTATTCATTTTTCTTATTTGTATAATAATCAACATTTTTTCGTTATATTTATTCTATTTACATACAGGTGTTTTTTTTAATTTGTTTTCTTTTTTTTATCTTCATTAAGGTTATTTTTTGTTATATATTAAAATGTTTTTTTTTTTGTTTTTTTTTTTTTAATTTTCTTTTTTATGATATAGTTAGTTTTTTTTTCTCATTATTATTATTATAATCAACATATTTATTTTTTTTCGTTTTTTTTATTCTATTCCAATTTAATTTTCATAGAAGTAATTTTTTTGTTTTATTATATTTTTTTTTTGTTTTTCTTTTTTTTTATTGGGTTCCGTTTTCCTATTTTTTTTATTTAGCTTTTCGTAGGTTATTAAGTATGTTTTTGAAATTTTAGTATATAGTCCTCAATGCTGTGTGGAACTATATAAGTCTAAATCTAAATGCGGACGTAGAATAGCAAGTGAATTCGATGTTCTTTCAGAATTTCTCGTTTGGTTATCGTTCTTACTCTTTGCAATGAACAAAGATCATTATGCTCTTCCCACGAACCAGACACTCGTTTTATACAAGCGTAGTAATGCCCAGCAATGAAAATGATCGCTGAAACCAATTTATACTGAAAATCGCAGTAGTTCAATTTTGCTGGGATTTCAGAAAGAGAGAATTGTTTCCTGCAATTCGCTAGACCACGCCGAGCGGCAACCAACCCAATTTCGGCAGCCTCGAGATTGAGGAAAATGTGGCTTCCTCCGGCAAACGTCTTATTAACGTTAGGTCCTTTGCAAAAGCAACATTCGCTTCGAGTTTTAGATACGTAGTATCTAGCGGACTGACTTACAGCTTCCTGTAGGCCTTTCATGGCTTCTTTGAAAATCGGGTCAGGATTGAGATCGAGGACTGGGATGCTGCTTATTTTTTCGAACTCACAATCACTGCAATTAATTTTTATCTCAAGTGACGGTGTGTTTGGTAGCATGTGTGACTCTATTAAAGTACCGATGTTGATCTCGCAATTGAGCACTCCATTTTTTATCTCACTTGTGTGTTTTAAAATTTCACTTCGTTCGTTGTACAGTTTCAAACTTACACCAGACTTCGACAAGGTCTCTACAAAATCATGTATAGCAATCTTCGACTTTGTGATGTGTTCATGATATGAAACAAAGTCGTGGTATGCGGCTAGCATACTCTGGACGGTGGAATCAAATGCACACGTGTTCCGCACATCAATAATTTGTTTACCGATTTTTGCAGGGCCTAAACTGTTACCATTTACGAGTAGAGGCAAAGTCAAACTGAATTTTGGCCGTTGGTGTATTATCTGTATATCAGGACACGGTGTCAGATATTTTCCTCGTTTCTTGGGTCGATCTTGAGTTTTCAGTTGGATCAGTTCAGTCTTTTTTGTAAGGCCACGCCAATCTTCGTTCTCATTAAGAAAAGCCATTGAAGATTGTCCCGGTTCAGTTGAAATAACGTCCGATGAATGTGTAAGAGAAGTACAGTCTCTCTTGTCTTGTTTTTGTTCCAGATTGTTCTCACTTTTAACATCACTGTCATCTTTATATACACGTTTACGATCAAATCCAGCTTTACCTTCAATATAATTTCCGTAATTAAACTCGCGATCCAGATGACTTTCAAATCCTCGCTCTTGCTCCAGCTCGTCAGCTCGTCGTATTGAGAGATTCAAGTTTTCCTCGTGAAATACGCTCTCGATTGTTGAAGGCTCCGCTACCAGGAGGGTGGATGTTTCCTCATGATAGTGGTGGGAGGGTGGATCGGCCAGACGAGGCGTCGGAAGTGTTATTTTTTTTTTTGTTTTTTTTGTATCGGCATTTAATAAAATTGTTGTACCTGCTAAATTCCTCAGGTGGATAACGAGGAACTTGTCTATCCTTATTGATTTCTCTTTTTTGAAAACCAAATGTTTCAATTCTCGAAAGTACTCTTCGCTCCGAGCTGAACTCGAAACAAGCAAGTCATCGGCATTCGATAGATCGGCGAGAGTTGAATTATTTGGATCATCGACAACCATAACAGCAGTCCACAGAACAAACTGTTTTTCTAATTTTAACAGTCGAGAACCGAACGCACTGCATTGGTATGGATTCAATCGTCCATGTTTAAGGTCACTTTTACAGTTAGACTCGATTTTTTTCAATATAGTTTACTACTACAAACGAAATCATGTTACTACAAACGATAAAATCACTACTACAAACGAAATCAAGTTACTACAAACGAAAAAAACACTACTACAAACGAAATCAAGTTACTACAAACGAAAAAAACACTACTACAAACGAAATAAAGTTACTACAAACGATAAAATCACTACTACAAACGAAATCAAGTTACTACAAACGAAAAAATCACAACTACAAACGAAATCAACTTACTACAAACAAAAAAAACACTACTACAAACGAAATCAAGTTACTACAAACGATAAAATCACTACTACAAACGAAATCAAGTTACTACAAACGATAAAATCATTACTACAAACGAAATCAACTTACTACAAACGAAAAAAACACTACTACAAACGAAATCAAGTTACTACAAACGATAAAATCATTACTACAAACGAAATCAACTTACTACAAACGAAAAAAACACTACTACAAACGAAATCAAGTTACTACAAACGAAAAAATCACTACTACAAACGAAATAAAGTTACTACAAACGATAAAATCACTACTACAAACGAAATCAAGTTACTACAAACGATAAAATCACTACTACAAACGAAATCAAGTTACTACAAACGATAAAATCACTACTACAAACGAAATCAAGTTACTACAAACGATAAAAACACTACTACAAACGAAATCAAGTTACTACAAACGAAAACAACACTACTACAAACGAAATAAAGTTACTACAAACGATAAAATCACTACTACAAACGAAATCAACTTACTACAAACGATAAAATCACTACTACAAACGAAATCAAGTTACTACAAACGATAAAATCACTACTACAAACGAAATCAAGTTACTATAAACGAAAAAATCACTACTACAAACGAAATAAAGTTACTACAAACGATAAAATCATTACTACAAACGAAATCAACTTACTACAAACGAAAAAAACACTACTACAAACGAAATCAAGTTACTACAAACGAAAAAATCACTACTACAAACGAAATAAAGTTACTACAAACGATAAAATCACTACTACAAACGAAATCAAGTTACTACAAACGATAAAATCACTACTACAAACGAAATCAAGTTACTACAAACGATAAAATCACTACTACAAACGAAATCAAGTTACTACAAACGATAAAATCACTACTACAAACGAAATCAAGTTACTACAAACGAAAACAACACTACTACAAACGAAATCAAGTTACTACAAACGATAAGATCATTACTACAAACGAAATCAACTTACTACAAACGAAAAAAACACTACTACAAACGAAATCAAGTTACTACAAACGAAAAAATCACTACTACAAACGAAATAAAGTTACTACAAACGAAAAATCACTACTACAAACGAAATAAAGTTACTACAAACGATAAAATCACTACTACAAACGAAATCAACTTACTACAAACGATAAAATCACTACTACAAACGAAATCAAGTTACTACAAACGATAAATCACTACTACAAACGAAATCATGTTACTACAAACGATAAAATCACTACTACAAACGAAATCAAGTTACTACAAACGAAAAAAACACTACTACAAACGAAATCAAGTTACTACAAACGAAAAAATCACTACTACAAACGAAATAAAGTTACTACAAACGATAAAATCACTACTACAAACGAAATCAACTTACTACAAACGATAAAATCACTACTACAAACGAAATCAAGTTACTACAAACGATAAAATCACTACTACAAACGAAATCATGTTACTACAAACGATAAAATCACTACTACAAACGAAATCAAGTTACTACAAACGAAAAAAACACTACTACAAACGAAATCAAGTTACTACAAACGATAAAATCATTACTACAAACGAAATCAACTTACTACAAACGAAAAAAACACTACTACAAACGAAATCAAGTTACTACAAACGATAAAATCATTACTACAAACGAAATCAACTTACTACAAACGAAAAAAACACTACTACAAACGAAATCAAGTTACTACAAACGAAAAAATCACTACTACAAACGAAATCAAGTTACTACAAACGATAAAATCATTACTACAAACGAAATCAACTTACTACAAACAAAAAAAACACTACTACAAACGAAATCAAGTTACTACAAACGATAAAATCATTACTACAAACGAAATCAACTTACTACAAACGAAAAAAACACTACTACAAACGAAATCAAGTTACTACAAACGATAAAATCATTACTACAAACGAAATCAACTTACTACAAACGAAAAAAACACTACTACAAACGAAATCAAGTTACTACAAACGAAAAAATCACTACTACAAACGAAATAAAGTTACTACAAACGATAAAATCACTACTACAAACGAAATCAAGTTACTACAAACGATAAAATCACTACTACAAACGAAATCAAGTTACTACAAACGATAAAATCACTACTACAAACGAAATCAAGTTACTACAAACGAAAACAACACTACTACAAACGAAATCAAGTTACTACAAACGATAAAATCATTACTACAAACGAAATCAACTTACTACAAACGAAAAAAACACTACTACAAACGAAATCAACTTACTACAAACGAAAAAATCACTACTACAAACGAAATAAAGTTACTACAAACGAAAAAATCACTACTACAAACGAAATCAAGTTACTACAAACGAAAAAATCACTACTACAAACGAAATAAAGTTACTACAAACGATAAAATCACTACTACAAACGAAATCAAGTTACTACAAACGAAAAAATCACTACTACAAACGAAATCAAGTTACTACAAACGATAAAATCACTACTACAAACAAAATCAAGTTACTACAAACGAAAAAAACACTACTACAAACGAAATCAAGTTACTACAAACGATAAAATCACTACTACAAACGAAATCATGTTACTACAAACGAAAAAAACACTACTACAAACGAAATAAAGTTACTACAAACGATAAAATCACTACTACAAACGAAATCAAGTTACTACAAACGAAAAAATCACTACTACAAACGAAATCAAGTTACTACAAACGATAAAATCACTACTACAAACGAAATCAAGTTACTACAAACGATAAAATCATTACTACAAACGAAATCAACTTACTACAAACGAAAAAAACACTACTACAAACGAAATCAAGTTACTACAAACGAAAAAATCACTACTACAAACGAAATAAAGTTACTACAAACGATAAAATCACTACTACAAACGAAATCAACTTACTACAAACGATAAAATCACTACTACAAACGAAATCAAGTTACTACAAACGATAAAATCACTACTACAAACGAAATCAAGTTACTACAAACGATAAAAACACTACTACAAACGAAATCAAGTTACTACAAACGAAAACAACACTACTACAAACGAAATAAAGTTACTACAAACGATAAAATCACTACTACAAACGAAATCAACTTACTACAAACGATAAAATCACTACTACAAACGAAATCAAGTTACTACAAACGATAAAATCACTACTACAAACGAAATCAAGTTACTATAAACGAAAAAATCACTACTACAAACGAAATAAAGTTACTACAAACGATAAAATCACTACTACAAACGAAATCAAGTTACTACAAACGATAAAATCACTACTACAAACGAAATCAAGTTACTACAAACGATAAAATCACTACTACAAACGAAATCAAGTTACTACAAACGATAAAATCATTACTACAAACGAAATCAACTTACTACAAACGAAAAAAACACTACTACAAACGAAATCAAGTTACTACAAACGATAAAATCATTACTACAAACGAAATCAACTTACTACAAACGAAAAAAACACTACTACAAACGAAATCAAGTTACTACAAACGAAATCAACTTACTACAAACGAAAAAAACACTACTACAAACGAAATCAAGTTACTACAAACGAAAAAATCACTACTACATCGAAATAAAGTTACTACAAACGATAAAATCACTACTACAAACGAAATCAAGTTACTACAAACGATAAAATCACTACTACAAACGAAATCAAGTTACTACAAACGAAAACAACACTACTACAAACGAAATAAAGTTACTACAAACGATAAAATCATTACTACAAACGAAATCAACTTACTACAAACGAAAAAAACACTACTACAAACGAAATCAACTTACTACAAACGAAAAAATCACTACTACAAACGAAATAAAGTTACTACAAACGAAAAAATCACTACTACAAACGAAATCAAGTTACTACAAACGAAAAAATCACTACTACAAACGAAATAAAGTTACTACAAACGATAAAATCACTACTACAAACGAAATCAAGTTACTACAAACGAAAAAATCACTACTACAAACGAAATCAAGTTACTACAAACGATAAAATCACTACTACAAACGAAATAAAGTTACTACAAACGATAAAATCACTACTACAAACGAAATCAACTTACTACAAACGATAAAATCACTACTACAAACGAAATCAAGTTACTACAAACGATAAAATCACTACTACAAACGAAATCAAGTTACTACAAACGATAAAATCATTACTACAAACGAAATCAACTTACTACAAACGAAAAAAACACTACTACAAACGAAATCAAGTTACTACAAACGATAAAATCATTACTACAAACGAAATCAAGTTACTACAAACGATAAGATCATTACTACAAACGAAATCAACTTACTACAAACGAAAAAATCACTACTACAAACGAAATAAAGTTACTACAAACGATAAAATCACTACTACAAACGAAATCAAGTTACTACAAACGATAAAATCACTACTACAAACGAAATCAAGTTACTACAAACGATAAAATCACTACTACAAACGAAATCAAGTTACTACAAACGATAAAATCACTACTACAAACGAAATCAAGTTACTACAAACAAAAACAACACTACTACAAACGAAATCAAGTTACTACAAACGATAAGATCATTACTACAAACGAAATCAACTTACTACAAACGAAAAAAACACTACTACAAACGAAATCAAGTTACTACAAACGAAAAAATCACTACTACAAACGAAATAAAGTTACTACAAACGAAAAAATCACTACTACAAACGAAATAAAGTTACTACAAACGATAAAATCACTACTACAAACGAAATCAACTTACTACAAACGATAAAATCACTACTACAAACGAAATCAAGTTACTACAAACGATAAAATCACTACTACAAACGAAATCATGTTACTACAAACGATAAAATCACTACTACAAACGAAATCAAGTTACTACAAACGAAAAAAACACTACTACAAACGAAATCAAGTTACTACAAACGAAAAAATCACTACTACAAACGAAATAAAGTTACTACAAACGATAAAATCACTACTACAAACGAAATCAACTTACTACAAACGATAAAATCACTACTACAAACGAAATCAAGTTACTACAAACGATAAAATCACTACTACAAACGAAATCATGTTACTACAAACGATAAAATCACTACTACAAACGAAATCAACTTTCTACAAACGAGAAAAAACGTACTACAAACGGAATTAGCTTACTTTAAACGAATCAAACGTTTTGTAAAGTGGTTCCAAGTTTTTTTTGAAGTCCTATTATATATTTTTAGAGCTACTACAATCGATAATTTTGTTACTACAATCGACTACATATCTAAGTCTTTGAGAATAAAAAAAATAAAATTTTATTTATTAATGTTAGGGAAAAAAACTTCAAAGTTCTCCTATTTTTTTTTAGAGCTACTACAAACGAAAAAATTGTCACTACAATCAACTACATACCTAAGCCTATAAGAACCTAAAGAAAAAAATTGGATTTTCCAAAGTCGCGCGCTGAGTTTTTTTCAAAGTCCTCTAATTTTTTTTCAGAGCTACTACAAACGAAAAAAAATTTACTACAATCAACTACATACCTATATCTATTAGAACCAAAAGAAAAAAAAAAGATTTTCAAAAGTCGGGCGCCAAGTTCACATAGCTCAGCATCAGAAATAAAATATTGCGCATAATGGTCACGCACTTCATTTCCAATTGAGTTGCAAATTCGGGAATTATTTGAGTCTTCAAGTCCATGGATTACCAAAGTATCTTGATATTGGTAACCATCTTTAACTCGAATGAAGTTGTGTAAGGCACAGCAACATTTTACAATGTCGATCGCTAGATCTATGTTTACATTTAGAGGCCTATGAAAAATTCGGAATTTATTTGTTAAAATTCCAAAAGTAGATTCAATCATTCGTCTAGCACGACAGTGACGGTAGTTAAAGATTTTCTTCTTGTAATTAAGATTTTTTCTTGCATAAGGCCTCAAAATATTACGTGTAATTCCAAAAGCTTCATCACCGAGTATCACATACGGAACCGGAGTACTCATTCCAAGAAGTGCTTTAGGTGAAGGCAGATTAATAGTACCATTCTCAAGTTTTTTCATAAGTATCGACTCTCTAAATATCCCTGCATCTGAATTTTTTCCCGGTGCTCCCACATTTATATATTGAAAGTTATAGTTTGCATCACACATTGCTAGTAAAACAATTGAAAAATACCCCTTGTAATTAAAATTGAGTGAAGCAGTGTGTTCTGGCATTATCATTCGAATATGCTTCCCGTCTATGGCTCCAACGCATTGCGGAAAATTTGTATTTCTCTCGAATTCTGTAGCTACTTCAATCCATTCATTGGGTTGATTAGGCAGCTTTAAGACTTCATTTTTTAAAGTAACCCAAATAGCTTGGCATACTTCTCTCACTATTCCACTGATTGTAGAAATCCCCATACGATAAGAGTAATGCAGATCAGTAAATGTGTTTCCGGAAGCAAGGTACCTGTAACATAATAAATTTCATTGTTTCAGTAAAGAGTATTCATCAAAGGTGGAAAAGCGCAAGGGATCAGTACGTTAGGTACAAAACAGCGGTAAAATTCAAAAAGTCGGGTTCTGGAGCTATCACTAAAAGAAAATATGTTTTTGCTGACACTATGCCATTTTTGGACCCTGTGACCGATTTGAGCGATGTACACGAATCGGAGTCTACTGAAAACGCACCAACTTCAGATAATCCATCGATACAAAACGATTCTTCGTGCTCAGAAAACGATATGTCAAATGTACATAATAAAAGAAGAAAAAAAAATACTCAGGAAATGACTACATTCGAGAAACAGCTAATTGAGATGTGGAATTCTACTAACAATCTTGCTTTTGATGAAGACGTAGCATTTTTCAATTCGATTCTGCCTGCTGTTAGGAAACTGACGTTTGAAAAAAAATATTTTTTTCGAAGCCAGATTCTACAATTACTCGTTGGAATCAACCAAGATACAGGTGCCAGTCCTATTCAGTACCAGTCTACAAGCATGGGTCCATCTACAAGTGCTGTTCCAGCTATGTCAAGAGTTTCCATAGTGTCCCCAGTTAGTGCAGCATCGTGCTCCACCGAAAGAAATGAAGACACTGAAGACTCATTTGAATTTGATTTTGTAACACTAACCTGATTTTATTAAAGTTTATTAAAGAACTAGCTGTACCCCGCGGTTTCACTCGCGTATAACTTGAAGAAATAAGAACTTTTTAGCGTATTGCCTATAGCAGACCCGCGACAGAAAAAAATAATCCTGTCAAAATTTTAATAATTTATAGAGCGCCTTATGGGGGGCTCCCATACAACAAACGTGATTTTTGCATTCTAGCGCCATCTAGTTTCATTTGATGTTACTGCGTTATTATAGGTACTTTTCGCGGTCTCATGCGACCGCTCGGGGTTTGAGAGGTAAACCAATGATGAAAGATGTTTGCAATTCCGCTGGCAGGTGGCGCTATTTTACCACTATCGGTAAAGTATGTCGGTAAATAGGTGGTAGGTACTTTACTAAAAAGTAAAAAAAAGTTTAAAATTGAATTATTGAATTCATGTAGTTAGGTAAATAGGTATATATTATTAATTTCGAGTTCGAATACCGGCCGTGCATCAATGGATATTTCTGTTCGAAAAATGTACCTACTCCATCAACAATATCCGGAACTTGTGCAGAATTTTCTATTATTATTTATTATGTACAAAAAACCTGTATAAACTTAACAAAAAAAAATAATCGTCGCGACAGTATACTGTTCAAAGCAAAATAGAAAGACGAAACGAAAATAATTTGCTTGCTTTTTATGAGAGAGAGAAAGACAGACAGAGAAACATGCGCACGCCGCACGGCTTACTACACTATAGCAAACGGTGTCGTGACTCGTGACAACTTTTCGTCTGATTTTTTTCCGTCTAGCCTCCTTCGCAACGCGCCATAAGGAACTTCGTTCCAAAAACGATATTTTTTGGATTGATTGTAGCAATCACACTTCGTACAAACTCTGAGGTCTACAGCGAAGTCAATGGAAGTAATGGTTTTGTTACACAGAACGATACTGTCATCTGTCAGCTTCGTAACAGTCAAAACCCGGAAGCGATAGCTCTTCGGGTTACCAAATAATAAATTTTTCAAAAATTCCTTGCGCAGTGACGTTAAAGCGCGAACGCCGGCGTTCGTTCGGGGATTAACGGGTTTAGACTACTTCCTGGCCGGCCCATTTCAAACGTAAATATCTCGGGCCCCTTCTAGTACAATTCCAGATTTTGGAGTACAATTTGTACATTTCCATAGATTTGTAACTGCATTTTAACCCTTAAACACGGTGGGTCCGGCTGCGCAGTATCACACAAAAATTGTATGAAGCTCGCGCTCGCGCTCGGACGCCCGGCCTTTTTATACCTTCGGCCGCGAGACGCGTCGAGCGCGGTGACCGATTCTCGAACGTTCGCGACCGGCCGCACTGCGCGCTTGACGCATGCTTGACGCCTAGCTGCTAGGCTGGTCGCGAACGTTCGAGAATGTTCGTTATACGAAGCTACTCGCTAGGTGACTCGCTAGCCTCTAGGCGCTAAGCAAGCCGCCAGCCTGTGCGTTCGCGACCTTATAAACAAAAATAATCCTTATAGCATGATTCAGTATTCACGCGCGATGGCTTATTATTAGCGTATTTCATGTATAACTTTGGTGTTTCTATACCAATTTATATGATTCTTTTTTATGGAATAGTTAATAATGTAAACTTTTTTAATTAGGGATGACTGAGAGTGTTATAAACGTAAGAGTAGACAAATATAATCAGAAAGCTTCGAACTGCTAAGCTATCGGGAGTTACACGTGTTATTGTGAGTCAACCATAAAAGATAAACATATGATGTCGTGGGATATTTTTTATATAATTTTAAGGAGAACATTTCCGTCATACATGATTTCTGTGTAGCTTTAACCATTAAGGTTGCACACGCGACGGAAGCTTAAGAAATGCAGTAACAACTCCCGTTTTCCCAACATTTCACTTCACTGCTCTGCTCCTATTGATTGTAGCGTGATGAATAGTATACTATAACCAGCTCAGGAGTATGAAAAATAATTGTACCAAGTTTCATTAAAATCCGTCCAGTAGTTTTTGTTTCTATAACGGTTATACAGACAGACAAAAATTTTACTGATTGCATTTTTGGCATCAGTATCGATCCTTAATCATCCCCTGATAGTTATTTACAGATTACGTATTTCTGTTGCTGCTCTAACAACAAATAGGTATAACAAAATGAAAATTGTCGCGATATTCCTATCATGCTGTTAAGAAACTCGAGCCCTCCAAACATGTAATTATGTATGCGTGTATGGGGAAACCCTTTCCCGCATTTAGACTCTCGGTTGGTCCGTTATGCGTAGGGAGTGAGCCGGCTACATCTGTAGCCAACCTAGCTCCTCCCAGAAGCACAAGCCTCCTGGGGTCTTCACAGGCTTAGAGAAAAGTCCTCGGGTTGCCGTGGATTTGTGTACGTTGCGCTGTTACGCCCGAAGAATCAGCTGCCCGATGCTATGCACGATGTGTACCTACGCGGTACACGGAAATGTTTCAAAATGATAATAAAAAACGATTCAAAACTATGCTGCACTACAGTTGTACATATTTGTGAGTTAATATTTACGTCGTCAGTGGAAATGTAAACCAACGTGGGTCTACAAATTAACCCACGCAGCTAAAATGCGTCGCGTTCCCGTGCCGTGCACAACATGCGCCGCGATGGGTTTGAGCTCTAATGGTAAAGGCACATATCAAGATTACTGATAAAAGAGTTGCGGGTCAATATAAACGTGGCGACGAATGACCATCTTCACGGAGTCAGTAACGGGCTAACGGGACAACTTGCGTTTATTCCGCGGATACCTATCTCCATTAAAGCCATAACCATCCAAATTGATTACAATTAGAAATGTCTGTCGCCCAGCGAAGCGGGCACGGGACAGCTAGTTTTTAGGGTTCCGTACCCAAAGGGTAAAATCGGAACCCTATTACTAAGACTTCGCTGTCCGTCTGTCTGTCCGTCTGTCTGTCTGTCACAGGGCTGTATCTCATGAACCATGATAGCTAGACAGTTGAAATTTTCACAGATTATGTATTTCTATTGCTGCTCGAACAAAAAATACTAAAAACAGAATAAAATAAATATTTAAGGGGGGCTCCCATACAACAAACTTGATTTTTGCATTCCAGCGCCATCTAGTTTCATTTGATGTTACTACGTATTATAGGTACTTTTCGCGTTCTCATGCGACCGCTCGGGGTTTGAGAGGTAAGATCAAAGAGGTTTGCGATTCCGCTGGCAGGTGGCGCTATTTTACCACTATCGGTAAAGTAAGTCGGTAAATAGGTGGTACTTCACATGATCGAATAAAAAGTTTGAAATTGAATTATTGAATTCATGGATGGATTGATGGATGGATTGATTCATGATTCAATGGATATTTCTGTTCGAAAAATGTACCTATATGCGCGTTACACGTGTTTATAACAGTGAAGGAAAACATCGTGAGGAAACCTGTTGGTATTCTTGAAAGCGGCGACGGGCTTGCAACCTGTCACGTGTGGAATGCTAACTACGTAGTTAGGTAAATAGGTAGGTTACGAGATATTATGAATTATTTTTTATGTTTCTAGGGTTCCGTATCTAAAGGGTAAAAAACGGGACTACTAAGACACCGCTGTCCGTCTGTCTGTTACCAGGCTGTATCTCGTGAACCGTGATAGCTAGACAGTTGAAATTTTCACAGATGATGTATTTCTCTAAAATCAGCATAAAATAAATATTTAAGTGAGACTCCCGTACAACAAACGTGATTTTTTTGCCGTTTTCATAATAGTACGGAACCCTTCGTGCGCGAGTCCGACTCGCACTTGGCCGGTTTTTTTATAATTGTAGGATATTCAATTACATTCTTTACCGTACTATTTATGTATCTATACATAGAGGTACTGATTCTTAACCATACAACAGTAATTAATACAATTTTCGTTGACATCGGTAAGTGATAAGTAATATTAATAAAATGAATGTATTACACTGGAGCTACAATATAAAAAAAAAATGGCAAATGTACAGAGAGCGACACACCTAAAAATAAAAAAAAAACTGCTCTGTGTTGTGCAGTCAGGCAGTCACAGTCACAGTCAGTCAACTGTCATGTCAAGTTTCCAACCTAACCTACAAAGAGCATTTATGATTTTATGTAATACCTCGGAACTCCCTAACTAACTATATAACAAAGACTACTATAGTTTAGGCATGGGTGATATTGACTATTTTGGCTAACGGTTGGGTATCCAATATTTAGTTTCTTTACCGGTATCGTCAACCATTACTCAATATCGGTACTTAATTACAAAAAAAAAAAAAAAAAAAAAAAAAAAAAAAAAAAAAAAAAAACTTGACTTTCAATCTGAAGGTCGTGGGTTCGAATCCGGGCGTGCATCAATGGATTTTTATATGCAATATATGAATAATTTATATGCGCATCAAAAACACGTGCTCAAAACGGTGAAGGAAAACATCGTGAGGAAACCAGTTAGTATTCTTATAAGCGGCGATGAGCTTGCAACCTAGCACGTATGGAATGCTAACTACTACAAAATATAATGTTTGGACGTGCCTCTGACCACCCCCACTAGTTATTTTCAAAGGATCTAAGCGTCTGGAGATCTGAGAGGATGTCTTACGTAGGTACTTGGGGAATACAGTCGTAATCCTATTTTTTTTCTATTTATAAGTATTTGATTTTCCTTCATGCTTTACAAGGCTTAGGAGTTTAGGACTAGCACATTTTATATTCGCAAGTGGTACCTAGGTAAATATTTCGATTTGCTTAAATAAAAAGTGGCGCATTAAAAAATCACCACATAGCTAACTAAAAAATTTACCTACAAACGTCTTAAATTTAATATTCAAATTAGGAACCTACCTACATTGCGCGCAATCACTCAACCACTACAAGTAGGTACAATTCGAATTTAAAAATACAAACAATAACAAGTAGGTTTGCATAGTTGCACACGCCACCATGAGCCGGCCGGGCGCCGGCGCGTCAGTTTAATATCTCATAAAGCTTCTCATCAAAACTCGACCTCATTAGCCTACGAATAAGGTTTATTTGAAACTCTTGGTAGCGATAGCCAAAATGTATGATTTTGGCTCTCAATCAATCACACCAACAACCAGTGTAACTTAATACATTTCTTAAATTGTGCAGGCGAAACTCAACCTTATTTCTCTAACATTAAGGTGTTCGAAACTTGCTTTCATAGGTCAAAGTATAATGAACAATATTTCAGCTATTCGCTAGTCATATCTTCATCTCGCTTACGCGCTTGAAAGTTAGCGCGATAGAGAGGGATACCATAATTATTTTGGGTGCCAACTGAAACAACCTTACAACTTACCAACTTAATGGTCTGACTAGCTGACATGGCTGTTGGTTGTTTCAGTTGATTAGTTGGCACCCAAAATAATTATGGTATCCCTCTCTATCGCGCTAACTTTCAAGCGCGTAAGCGAGATGAAGATATGATCATCTCGCTATGAATCTTATCTGCATCTCGCTTACGCGCTTGAAAGTTAGCGCGGTAGAGAGGGATACCATAATTATTTTGGGTGCCAACTGATCAACTGAAACAACCAACAGCCATGTCAGCTAGTGTTGGGTGACAGATATTTCACCCAACTTTCGTGACTTGCGCAGTTCGCTCGCGCGTTTTCTACAGATATTCGACAACGGTGGTTGGACTTGATTCCACCGGTACGCTACGCTACGAGCATGCCAACGGATATCAGTTACGTTTGGCTATAGCCGACACTATAGTTATATTGGCTACTATATAACTTAGCGTAGCGTAGGGCTCTCTTGAGCAGCGTAGGGTTTTTTACTTGTATTATAATAAGTAAATAAACCCACGAACTTGCTTGTTCAGCCTACGCCACAACAACCAATTTTCTAAGTGTGGTTTTATTGATTCCGTCTACAATGGCTTCGGTGTGCAGAATATGTCTAGTCGGCAACATCAGGATGCTGGACATTGATAACATCCACCTCCTGGAGATGTACGAAACACTTACTAACACCAAGGTAGGTAACTATTGGACTTTGCGATATTAGTAGCTGTAGGTACCTTGCAAATAAATAATAAATGACTAATAACTCTCGTAAATATTCGCCCATCTACCGTTGATCACGGTCGCGAGCGATGCTGATGATGAAGAGCATCTGAATTGTCTCGAAACGTCGGCAATACAAGAAAATAACTCTAAAAATAAACCTAAGAAAGAGTGAAATTACCTATGACAATGTATGTACATGTATTTTTAAGGCCCTGTATGTCGACGATTGCTCTTTTTCGAAACGAAAAATAAAATACTTCTGAACAAGCCACATCTCCTATTTTCATAAATATATTACTTCAGGTTCCTACCTAAATTTCTAAAACATAAAACTGAAAACATAATAGCAGAAACTTTTCACAATAAAAATATTATTTCAAAATGATGAATGAATGAATTTATGATCAAAATACTTTGATACCTACTATTAAGATCAACTTGTGATTTATTGTTAAAGATAGGTAATAATATGTAGATCTAGATTTCTACTAGAATAGTTTTTTGATAAGTAATTATACATAATTTATATCATTAATTTATTCAAAAAGCAAAGGCGGACCACGCGCTTCCCATGGTGCCCCGTGTGTTGGTCGTCATTGCAGCGGTCAGTAGGATTATTTATCGAAGTGATTTAAGATGGGTACATCTTTTATCACATATACTATGCATTATAAAATAGGAGATGTGGCTTGTTCAGAAGTATTTCTTTTTTCGTTTCGAAAAAGAGCAATCGTTGACTTACAGGGCCTTAAAAGAAGATCTCATCATTGATAATATTAACTTCTCCAGTGGCAAGATACCATTAGTTTACAAATATTTAGTTACAAATAAATGATTATTATTATTATTTCTCTACACTACTGTCTCCTTTCATCCAACATGATTTATTTCAGCTCAACACAGAAACAGAAAATGGGATGCCTAGCACAGTGTGCTATGTTTGTCATCGGGAGCTGCAGAAGTGCCACAAATTATCCCATATGGCACACAGATCCAACGGAATCCTTCAAGATCTGTTTGAATGCGGCATTGAAGTAGGTACTGCATGCTAACATGCTAACTGCCACAATTAGGCGCTGACTAGTGTTGGCAGTTGTGTTTAGTAGCAAATGAAATGAAAAATATATATTCAAAGGTGTTCCAACATGGAAGGAAAATACCTTAAGTGTTATATAAGATATTTTACTTTCCTTCTAATTGTTGTAATGACAAAAATGAGGAAAAAAACATTCTGTATTTTTATGAAGTCGATTGAAAGAGTAAAGATTAGGATTAATGCCTTCTAAATAAAATTGAACTGTGGCTCAAACATTGAATTTGAGCCACAGTTTTGAACTCTTTAGTTAGACACCTATAGTGGTTTAATCATAATTGTATTTGTTATAATTTAAAACTATCCCTTTCCAGTTGCTACTGCCCTAATTGAACCAGCATTAGTTAGTAAATCCAATGCAGGCCAATGGTTTTTAAGAAAATAAATGAAACACAAATCCATCTCGTAAATTCCACCATCTTGAAGTAGCAACTGGTGTAGTTAATCATTCAACTTTAAGCAAAAATGTGTTGTTTCAGGCTACACATGATACGGTCGCAATGATGCCTCTGGAAATAAAGATAAAGTTATCAGTGACTCCTACACAGCACATGTCTATAAGTGATTATCCACACACTGGAAGTACACCTCTACTAACCATTAAGGAGGAGGAACTAGATAGAATCGTTGTGACAAAAGAAGAGACATATCACACTCAGGATATTGAGGAATTGCAAACACTTGTTGAAGACACTGAAATTGATAATGATCTAAATAATTCAGCACTGCCTTCAGATAATGAAATTTCTGCAGAAAATGAAATGATTGATAAGCAGGTGTGTTTCTGTTGTGATATGTGCAACAGACAATTTTCAAATAAGTATAAGTTGGCGAGTCATCTGATTACTCACACTAAAAATGAGAGATATATTTGCAAAAGTTGTGATAAGGCATTTAATGAAAAAGTACATTTGAAACAACACATGCTAATTCATACTGGAGAAAAGCCATACTCATGCAACAGTTGTGACAAGGCATTTAATCGAAAAGCACATTTGAAAAGTCACATGCTAATTCACACTGGAGAAAAGCCATACTCTTGCAACAGTTGTGACAAGGCATTTAATCTAAAACATAATTTGAAACAACACATGCTAATTCACACTGGAGAAAAGCCATACTCTTGCAACAGTTGTGACAAGGCATTTAATCAAAAACATAATTTGAAAAGTCACATGCTAATTCATACTGGAGAAAAGCCATACTCTTGCAACAGTTGTAACAAGGCATTTAATCAAAAAGCAGATTTGAAAAGACACATGAGAATTCACACTGGAGAAAAGCCATACTCTTGCAACAGTTGTGACAAGGCATTTAATCGAAGAACAAATTTGAAACAACACATGAGAATTCACACTGGAGAAAAGCCATACTCTTGCAACAGTTGTGACAAGGCATTTAATCTAAAACATGTTTTGAAACAACACATGCTAATTCATACTGGAGAAAAGCCATACTCTTGCAACAGTTGTAACAAGGCATTTAATCTAAAACATAATTTGAAACAACACATGAGAATTCACACTGGAGAAAAGCCATACTCTTGCAACAGTTGTGACAAGGCATTTAATCGAAGAACAAATTTGAAACAACACATGAGAATTCACACTGGAGAAAAGCCATACTCTTGCAACAGTTGTGACAAGGCATTTAATCTAAAACATGTTTTGAAACAACACATGCTAATTCATACTGGAGAAAAGCCATACTCTTGCAACAGTTGTAACAAGGCATTTAATCTAAAACTTAATTTGAAACAACACATGCTAATTCACACAGGAGAAAAGCCATACTCTTGCAACAGTTGTGACAAGGCATTTCATCGAAGATTCACAGAAGATTTGCAAAGTCACACATGCTGATTCATGTTGGAAAAAGCCATACTGTTGCAACAATTGTGATAAGAGATTTACAAAAAAAATATGCACAATGTCACATGCTTATTTACGATTACCAGGCGCTCAAATCCTCAGAGTGTCTTAATTGAAGTCGCAATCGTGCCGTCAGCTTGAACAGTCGCTTCACAGGCTGTCCCAATGACGACATATAATAGATTTATCCAATGCAAGCTGGATACTATGGATCATGTCAGCCTGACCTAGAATCTGGTATCCAGTTACTCGGAGGAGGAAAGACTTATTGCTTATTAAAGCTTTGGCAGAAGTATAGATGATATCATTAATTTCGCTTAAAGATGTATTTGTTATTAAAAGACTAGGTAAGAAATTATTAATTATATTTAGGTTTTGAATAAATTGTTTATTGAAGTTAGGTTTTGGCAAATTTTCTCTATTTTCTACTGATATCTCTTTTCAGCTAGTATCTCTAGAAACTGTATTATGATTGGATCTTGGTTTTAATTTCATCTACTACGACCTCAGCAGGGGCACTTAATTGATCTACTTTATTTTCTAGTGATATTTGTTCATCTGATTCTGTAACCGTTTGATATTGTTGAGTGTGTGTGATTGAATTTTGTGCGATGTTAGCGATAGATGGGTGTGTCTGTGTGGGTGTTATTCTAGGTGGCGTTTGAATATTTGAGTCGAGTGTGGAATCTATATTTTCATTAAAATTTTGTGTTGGTGACTCTTCTGCTCTATCCTTAACCTGATCTAGTACCTACTTGTGTTGACAGTATTATACGAGTTAAAATATTTCTGGCTTGATTCGCTAACATATTTCCTGTAAATTTATGGACTTTAGGATTGTCCGGGTTCTGGTCTTTAAAAAGTCTTGAAACGTTTGATATAGCCAGCCCCTCCGACTTTGGCTTTAAAGAAGCAGAACATAAGTTCGTGAAGTTCAACTTCGGACCACTTTCTCCTGGCATCATCACTAATTGTTGTTGAACTTCCAGTGGTCACTTCTGGTGCACCGGCAGAGCTAGTGTATCACCAGGCATGGGTTGGGTACATGGGTAGTCTCTAGTAGATCGATGGTAGACCCCTAAGCCCTCCGTCACCGATGGATGGTTCGTATGATGTAGCGTCCAACACCGGCGCGGCGATCGCCCCCGGGAAGCGACTATATACCTACGTGAATTCCAATTACTCATTGTCTCCATAAAGGGTTTGCCATTGCCTTATTAGCAAGTATGTTTTAGTATTACAAGTGTCCCCCTCCCACGTGGAACTGATGTTCGTCCCAGACGTTAAGGCTGGACTTTGGGAGGGCATATTATTATTATTAGAATAATAATAATTATTACTATTATTAAAAAATCGTATAGGGTGAGAGCACTGGTTGTGGGCGTTTTAACATTTTAATTTTCAAATAAACGGTTTATATAGAGATAAATTATTAAAACTACGATTTTTAACAACATAGAACAGGAGTATTTATTTATCTGTTAGGTTAAGGACAGGTTTCGTAACAGGTGATATATATTAATTTTTGAAAATAATGGTTATATATTTTATCAATATAAATTGTTTTGAAAATTGAAATGTTGTTAAAGTGACCACAACCAGCACTCTTGCCCTACACCTACAACCAAGTCGTTGGCTTGTTATTAGGTCAATAAATAGGACTACCTACATAGATAAAGTTTCCTTGGGTAAGTTATAGATTGGTGGACTTTACCGGTAACGCTATCTAGCCCCAAACTAAACAAAATAATCTTGTATTATGGGAACATACACCTTTTTTTTGTAAATAGGTAGGAAATACCATTTTAACACCCAGACACAGAACAAAATATCTATGTTCATCACACAAATGTTTGTCCCGGGGATCGACACAACAACCTACAGCGTAAAAGACAGAGCTACTACCTACTGAGCTGCTTACATACTAGCAGACCCGCGACAGACGTTGTCCTGCCCAAATTTTAATAATCGCATAGGGTAGCAACGTGCGGTACGTTACTATGACGACTGATGTCAACACGGTTGTCAGATTTTTTGCACACCAGCACCATCTATACCAAAATCATCCCTTTTTTTATCATTTTGGGAATGTTTTTCGTATTTTAAAGTAGTAAATTTATGATTCGTGCATTATATCTACATCTACAGCAAATTTCAATCCGTTTTGTCGTTTAGGCCTGATTGAGGCACAAACATAGGTACAAACAAACTCACAAACTTTCGCATTTATGATATTATTAGGAAGTACATAAAATTATTAGGTAATATTATATTTATGTACTAGCGACCCGCCCCGGCTTCGCACGGGTAGCATGTTATTATACATATAAACCTTCCTCCTGAATCACTCTATCTATTAAAAAAACTGCATCAAAATCCGTTGTGTAGTTTTAAAGATATAAGCAAACATACATACAGACATACAGACGCGGGAAGCGGAAAGCGACTTTGCTTTATACTATGTAGTGATTAACCCCTTGGTCTTGACACGTTTTTTTGGCGGTTTTTTGGCGCCATAAATGCACTATTTCACCTATATCTCGTTATTTTGCATGAAAAGGTATAGACATCTATATATTTTTGGATTAACCGTGAAATTTTCAACAAACTTATCTATAAATGCAATTTAGAGTGTAAATAACCTTTTTAGAAAAAAATAAATAAGGTAATAAATAAAATTTTTTTTTTAAAAAATTCATCAAAAAAAAATTAAAAGCAATTTAAATGAAGTTTCTTTTATAGATCATAACAATAGCTATTGTTTATCATATAAATAAGAAACTTTATAATAAACTAAATAAAAGGATTTTTAGTGAATTTTATTAGTCAAAAAAAAAAATTGCGCAAAAAAGAAAATAATTTTAAATTTACGCGGAAACATATTTCGGATCCGGAAGTGAATGGTTTTGTTACACAGAACGAAACTGTCATCTGTCAGCTTCGTAACAGTCAAAACCCGGAAGCGATAGCTCTTCTGGTTATTTTATAATAAATTTTCAAAAATGCGCATGCGCGATGACGTCAGAGCCCGAACGCCGGCGTTCGGACGGGGATCAATCGGGCCTCCTGGGGTCTTCACAGGCTTAGAGAAAAGTCCTCGGGTTGCCGTGGATTTGTGTACGTTGCGCTGTTACGCCCGAAGAATCAGCTGCCCACGCAGTCCTGGAATGCGCGGGCAGCTGATTCTTCTTTGATAAGGCAGCCCCTGCAGAGCGGGCTATCTGTGACTCCGATGTTGTATTACGAAGTGTTTGTTAAGGGGGCAGTGACCTGTGAGCATCCCCACGATGGTTCTTAGGTCTGGTTTTTATAGGTTCAATAGGCTTTTTATAGGTTCAATAGGCGGCGTGTCAGCTGCGGCGAGGTGGTTGGTATCGCTGCTCTAGACTGTCTGCAGTCAGTCGCCTGTGGCCATCGTTCGTTGTAGTGTGGGGGCACCGCGCCTGGGCCCAAAAAAAACAAAATTTCAAACAAACTCAAAATTTGCCGGGGAAAATTTATACCGTATTTCGTAGATAATCATGCACCTAATACCAGTGCACCTAGTTGCCTAGTGTTATCAATATCAAATTTTGTGTTTAACTTTTAAAGAGATAGATAGAACCTCCACGTGGTGCATTCTGGTAACAGCTAGGCCCGGTAACGCAGGGTCTAGGCTGGCTAATTCTTCCGACACAATGATACAATCTCAATCTCTTGACAGTCAACACCAACAACCTTTAAAACCGGCTTTGACAGTAGCTTCTATAAACATAGAAGGTTTTTCAGACGATAAATCGCCGCTACTATCTGAACTCAGCCGAACCACAAATTGTGACATCCTATGTATACAGGCGACCCACCGTGGCACTAATCACCAAAGACCACACATACCAGGCCTAACACTTATAGCCGAGACTCCACATGACAAATACGGCAGTGCAGTATTCGCTAAGCCTGAAGTAAACATTATATCTGTATCTAGCAGCTCTCACAACTCCATCGAGCTCATTACAATAGATATCGGAACCTGTACTATAACATCACTGTACAAACCACCAAACCAGCCCTTTGAGTTTATTAAACTACCTAATTTTGATAACCGTGCCACAAAACTAGTAATGGGCGATTTTAACAGCCATAGCCTATCATGGGGTTATCAAGACACAAACACCGATGGCGATATAGTAGAGGAATGGGCAGAATCCCTGGAGTTGGCTTTAATACATGACTCAAAACTCCCACCGTCTTTCAACAGCCGTAGATGGAAAAGGGGCTACAATCCTGACTTGATATTCGTAAGCTCGAACATTAGCTCGCTCTGTCGGAAGCTAATATGCCCTCCCATCCCACATACTCAACATAGACCGATAGTATGTCAAGTGCAAGCTGCTATAAGACCGATGCAAGTCCCTTTCAAACGCCGCTTTAACTTCTCGAAGGCAAACTGGGAGCAGTTCTCAAAGGATGTTGACCTAAAATTACTTAACAGCGTAGAGCCTACTCCTGCCAACTACGAGCAATTTGTAGAAATCATATGGTCTGTATCTCGACGTAACATCCCAAGGGGCTGTCGCACATCTTACATCCCAGGTCTTAACCCAGACTCAGCCTCACTACTGACATACTACGAACAGCTGTACGACAAAGATCCCTTTTCTGAAGAGACAATTATGGCTGGCGAAGAATTGATGCATATGGTTAGTGAGAGTCGTAGGGAGACCTGGATTAAAACAATATCGGGCATTGACATGACGCATAATAGCAAAAAGGCCTGGCAAACCGTCCATAAGTTAACTGGAGAACTTCCCACAGCTACAAATCCCGGTCAAGTAACGGCTAATCAAGTTGCCACACAGCTTCTTTTAAATGGGAAACCACCTAAACGAATGCCCAAATTCCGAAACCCATCTTCTCTTTTCTCAACTGGCAATACAATAAGTAAGCCATTTACTATCTCGGAAGTAATCAATGGTATTAAGGCACTGAAAAATGGAAAAGCATGCGGAGATGATGACATAACAGTTGAGCAAATTAAAAATCTTGGCCCTGCGGCGGTGTCATGGCTCATGGCTCTATTTAACGCTTGCTTGGAGCAAACTAAGATCCCAAAACTTTGGAGAAAATCCAAAGTAATTGCTCTATTGAAGCCAGGTAAACTACCTGATGACCCCAAAAACTACCGACCAATCTCACTGTTATGCCACACATATAAACTCTTCGAAAGACTTCTCCTAAACCGTCTAACACCAGATATTGATTCCAAACTAATACCCGAACAAACTGGGTTCCGACCAGGAAAGTGCTGCTCCAGCCAAATACTGAAACTCACGCAACATATTGAGAATGGTTTCGAAGCAAGTAAAGTAACAGGTCTTGCTTTTGTGGATTTATCAGCAGCCTATGACACGGTGAACATAAAACGACTCCTCATCAAAGTAGAAACCATCACTAACGATGTAGGTTTCACCCGTATTTTGGGAGAACTTCTTCGCAACCGTCGATTCCAAGTACATTTGCACTCTGGAAAAAGCAGGTGGCGTTACCAGAAAAACGGCCTTCCTCAAGGAAGTGTTCTAGCTCCAACTCTGTTTAATATTTACACCAACGACCAACCAAGTACCCCATTTACAGAACGATTTTTGTATGCAGATGACTTAGCTTTGGCTACACAGACGACTACGTTTGAGGAGGCGGAGGATAATCTTCAGATAGGTTTGAACAAACTTAGTATATACTATGAAGATAATGGTCTCAAACCCAATCCTTCTAAAACCCAAACCTGCGCGTTTCACCTGCGCAATCACCAAGCTAACCGTACACTCAACATCCACTGGCAAGGTACTCGCATCGAACACTGCTCGCATCCAAAGTACCTAGGGGTTACTTTGGATAGGACTCTGAGCTTTAAAACCCACTGCCTAAAAACCAAAGCAAAAGTTGGCACGCGAAATAATTTACTCCGTCGCCTAACCACCACCAAATGGGGAGCAACACCAGATGTACTCCGCACAACTGGCATGGCGCTATGCTTTTCTGCTGGCGAATTTGCGTGCCCTGTTTGGCATCGCTCCGCTCACGCCAAGCATGTAGATGTCGCGTTAAACGACACATGTCGCACGATAACGGGTTGCCTGAAACCGACTCCACTCAACATGCTCCATCCGCTTGCTGGCATTGCTCCTCCTTCTGTAAGACGGGATGTTGCTTGCGCTATAGAAAAGTCAAAGCAAGAACGAGACTACCGACATCCTCTCTACGGACAACCAACTCCTAGCGTTCGACTGAAGAGTCGCAGAAGTTTCTTGCGCATGACCGAAGCTGCCGTAGAGCATCCAACCACACTTAAAAATAATATATGGAAGGCGCAACAACCAGCTCCGCCTGGTTTCACAATGCACGAACACCTGCCCGCGGGACGTGATCTTCCATGGCCATCTTGGAAATGTATCAACCGTCTCCGGACTCAAGTTGGTCGCTGTAGGGAGAACATGTGCAGATGGGGCTACCGGGACCCCACTAAGGCCAGATGCGACTGCGGAGCCCCTATCCAAACGATGCCCCACCTTCTTAATTGTCCCCTATGCCCTACTACCTGCACAAGGGACGACCTCATTAACGCCACCGAGGATGGGGTGAAGGTGGCGAAATTTTACGAAAACATCATTTAAATGATTGTATCATTGACACGCAAGAAGAAGACCAAAAACATTTTGTAAAAAACTAGCCAAGTCTCGATGGAGGTGCTTGTTTATCTCTAAAAAGTAATGAAATCTAGATAAAGTCGTACCAAGTCTGAGGTTCCTTACTACGATATCTTTATTATTATAGTCACACATTAATTAGATTTTAGTTAATGTGTGACTGTTATAAACTTACTTGGCTATTCAAGACTGGATATTGAGGTAGTTGTAGAATCAGTTGATAGGACATTTTCTGCAGGTACCCACACATTCACTCAACACTTTACTGTCATTGTTACTGTCACTAGCTACCCATACTTATATGTAATACACCACATACCTTCCCCCATAGTCACTTTCTTATATAACGTAATATCCTAACTCTAACTAACCTACTATATACACACAGATTTATTTTGTTCAGTTGTTCTGTAACCTGTCTCCTTCAAATGTTACCACTGCATTACTCGGTATGCCGAGAAGGTCTCGTGTGTCATTACTAGGGCCTGCAGCTTCATCAGAATCACATCGTCGAAGTTGGTTCACATGTCTGGTCACTATTGGTCCATTTTCCATCTTCACCAAAAATCGAACTGGTCCCTTGATTCTGAATATTTCTCCTTTCACCCACTTCTGTCCTCTTGAGTAGTTGCGTAGCCACAAAGGTCCTGCAAAGTCTATGTGCAAACGCTGCCATGGATTGGATGGAGTAACCCAGGAATGTGCTGTGCTTGCTGGCATATTTCTGTTTACTTGGCAGCTATTACAATTTGCTATCAAAGCTTCAATCTCGTGATCTAGTCCTGGCCACCAAAAGTAACTCCTTGCAATTGCTTTAAATATGACTATGCCATCATGTGTCTCATGTAATGCTTGAAGCATATGTTCACGCATCGGCGGTGGTATGACTACTCGAGTGCCCCATATTATGCAGTCATTGGTTATGGATAGTTCTTTTCTTTTCAACCAATACATTTTTAGATGACCATCGTTTATGCTATCAGGCCATCCATGTAATATCCAGAACTTCACCCTTGATAAAATATCATCTCGCCCTGTTTGTTCCGCAATATCCTTCGCTGAATATTGAACAGCGCTCGGTGTCTCCGACAGTAATAAAATATCTTCAACATCATCAGTATTAGGCTTCCAATTTTCGCCTTCAATGGGCCATCGACTTAGCGCATCAGCATTTCCAATACTGGTCCCACATTTATATATTAATTCATAATCATGGGAATTTAACTTTAATGCCCATCGCATCATTCTTGGGGACAGTACTTTCGGTATTGCTTTATTTGGACTAAATATCCCAAGCAACGGCTTATGGTCCGTGTATATAACCACATGTCTTCCATATACATACTGATTAAATTTATCCAAACCAAACATGATCGCCGCAGCTTCTTTATCTATCTGTGCATAGTTTCGTTCCGGTTTCGATAAAGTTCTAGATCCCATGGCAACAGGTTTTTCTGAACCGTCATCCATAATATGTGCCAATACCGCTCCTACCCCATATTCTGAAGCATCACAAGTTAACGTTATCTTCCTTTTATTGTCAAAATGTACTAGGGTATCTTCGCTTGATAATGTTGATTTGGCTTTCATAAATGTTTCTTCTTCTGTTTTTCCCCATTTCCATTTGACCTCTTTATCAAGGAGTTGGTGTAGTGGTTCTAATAGTGTGGCCTTGTCTTTGACAAACCTCTCATAAAAATTCAGCAATCCTAAAAAAGCTTGAAGTTCTTTAATATTTGTAGGGCTCTTTGCATTGGTTATCAATTTCACCTTCTGCTCACTTGGGTGGATACCACTTTTATCCACCACATAACCTAGGAACTCAACTTTATCCGTTGCAATATCACATTTATCTCGGTTTAATCTGAGACCCACTTCTTTGAGACATGCCAATACTTTTTTCAGTCTTGCATTATGCTGTCTCTCATCTCCACTTATCAATATGTCGTCCAATAGAACGGTCACTCCTTTAATACCTGCCAAAGTTATAGCCATGACCCGTTGAAAGATCCCTGGACATGCCTTCAAACCATAGGGTAATCTCTTCATTTTATATAATCCTTTCAGTGTATTTATTGTTAGGAGTTTTCCTGTCTCCTCTGATACTCTCAGTTGTGTATATGCCTCTTTCAAATCCAGCTTTGTAAACACCACACCACCAGCAACTTCAGACAGAGACTCATTGATTGTTGGCTGTGGGTATGTATCCGTTTCCGTTGCCAAATTTACAGTCAATCGGTAATCACCACAGAGTCGGATACTTCCATTTTTTTTTACCACTGGAACCACTGGTGTTGCCCAATTTGAATAAGCTATTGGCTCTAGTACCCCGACGCTCACCAGCCTATCTATCTCATCACATACTCTGTCTCTTATTGCAAAGGGTACCGGCCTACTCCTCATAAATTTCGGTTGTACATCTTTTTTACAACTGATCACAACTTCTGGTCCTTTGTACTCGCCAAGTCCTTCAAAAACTTCTTCATATTTTTTTAGTATATCTGTCAGAGATTCATTGTTTGAACTTTCCATAGGCTTTATTAGATTTATACCTTCAACTGAAATCCCCAGAGTCTTAAACCAGTTTCTTCCCAGAAGATTACCTCGCCCCTGTCCGATGATTATTTGCAGGTAACCTTTAAAGTTTTTATATTCAATGAAAACTTTGGTCCTGCCATGCACCTGCACCTTAGCATCAGTCCAGGTATGCAAGTTCAGATTGCATTCCTGTAACTGCAGTCCATTGGGAAAGATTATGTCTGCTTGTTCACGAGACATGATTGTATAAGAGCAGGCTGAATCCACTTCAAATTTAACTAACTTTTTATTCAGTTGAATTTCTGTATACATTGCAGGTTCACGATATGAAGTACCTCCCACACAATGTAACCCATTCATAAATTCCTCATGAATCTCCTTGACATCACCAGTTCTATTATTGTTTCTTCTGCACATTTTTTCTATGTGGCCTATTTTGTTGCACGCATTACATTTAGCAGAAACAAACTTACATTTGTGGTACATGTGGCTGCCTCCACATCTGTAGCAGTATAACTTCCTTTTGTTTCCTTCTCCCACTGTGTTAACGTCCATCGGTTCCACCTCGCTGTCCTTGCTCTCACTCGCTAAGTTGAAGCTCGATGATCCACCAATGTCTGGTATTTTGAGTGTTTTCAGGTCTTTTTCACATTTTTCAGCTTGCAATGCCAACTGTACAGCTAACGCATAAGTGAGGTTGGCCTTCTTCAGTAAGCTTTCTTGCAGTCTAGTATCATTCACTCCGCATACTAGCCTATCTCTCAAAACCCTTTCCAAATCAACAAAGTTACAAAATCGACACAATTTCCTAAGTTCTGCTATGTAATCTTGCATCGACTCATTTTTACCCTGTTTCCTATTGTGGAATTTGAATGATTCTACTATCTCATTCGGCCGTGGAAGAAAATGCTCATTTAACTTTGTTTCTATAACTACTAATGACGCCTTGCTCACAGTTTGCGGGAACACTAATGATTTTACTAAACTATACAAATCACTGCCACAAGATGCAAAAAATACGGCTTTTTTCTTTATTGCGTCATCCACGCCATGTGCCGTTAGAAAATACGCGAATCGTTCCATAAATGATTCCCAATCACCATTATTCACATCAAAAGTTTCGAATCTAATGTCTGCCATTGTATCCACTCTATTTCACTAAGTTTTTACTGGTTTTTACTAATATTTTCCGATTTTTCCGTAATCGCCACTGTTATAAACTTACTTGGCTATTCAAGACTGGATATTGAGGTAGTTGTAGAATCAGTTGATAGGACATTTTCTGCAGGTACCCACACATTCACTCAACACTTTACTGTCATTGTTACTGTCACTAGCTACCCATACTTATATGTAACTAGCCGACCCGTGACAGACGTTGTCCTGTCAAATTTTAATTCCCGTTCCCGTTCCCGTTCCCGTTCCCGTTCCCGTTCCCGTTCCCGTTCCCGTTCCCGTTCCCGTTCACGTTCCCGTTCCCGTTCCCGTTCCCGTTCCCGTTCCCGTTCCCGTTCCCGTTCCCGTTCCGGGATAAAAAGTATCCTATGTCCATCTCCTGGCTCTAAGCTACCTCCCTGCCAATTTTCAGCTAAATCGGTTCAGCCGTTCTTGAGTTATAAGTGGAGTAACTAACACGACTTTCTTTTATATATATAGATACACCACATGTGACTATAATAATAAAGAAATCGTAGTAAGGAACCTCAGACTTGGTACGACTTTATCTAGATTTCATTACTTTTTAGAGATAAACAAGCACCTCCATCGAGACTTGGCTAGTTTTTTACATAATGTTTTTGGTGGGATTTCACTTCTTTTTGTAGAAACGTTGGCTTATTGATTTATTTTAATAGATTTTCTTATTTACACAGTTTTTTTGACATAGTTTTTTGCAATGACAGTCGATATTTTTATGTACCAATAGTAGAAGGGGGCATTACCATATCTCTAATACAGCTGAGACCAGCTGAGGGTTCTTCATCAGATACTTCAGACCTTCGACTTTTGACATCAAATGAAGCGGCCCATCAAGTTGAATAATTTTTGTCAAGGCGGTATGTCGATCTCTAATAGTTTAGTTAAGCTCTTGTGTTTTCTAATCAGGGTCACCAGGTACTCCAGATCTTCGATTATCCTAGTTTTTAGGGTTCCGTACCCAAAGGGTAAAATCGGAACCCTATTACTAAGACTTCGCTGTCCGTCCGTCCGTCCGTCTGTCTGTCACAGGGCTGTATCTCATGAACCGTGATAGCTAGACAGTTGAAATTTTCACAGATTATGTATTTCGGTTGCTGCTATAACAACAAATACTAAAAACAGAATAAAATAAAAATTTAAGGGGGGCTCCCATACAACAAACGTGATTTTTTTGCCGTTTTTAGAGATAATGGTCCGACTCGCACTTGGCCGTTTTTATAGTTTTCCCTTAATGTGGCAATTAAACCCTAACTCTGTACCAAATTTCAGCTCTCTGAGTTTATGGGAAGTCCTAGTTCTATTCTGATGATCATGAGTGAGTGAGTGTCTAAAATGCGAAACTTTGCTTTCGCTTAACTTCGAAACTAAATGACCTACAGACTTGAAATTTTGGATTTTAAGTATGTGATTATAGCTTACTGGATGACGAAAATTTCTGCGTTCTGGTATTATCCAGAGGTTCTCAAATAGGGACCTGAAAATGCGGCGAAATGGTTCCTGTAAAAGATGGTACGGCAGTGTTTGTTTGCTTCGCGCTCGACTTGGCGGGGGCACTGCCGTGCCCCCAAATGTCGTAGAAGACAATGAACATGATTGCGACAGTATGAATATATAATATAATAAATTTCAATAGGCAATGTAACTCAAGGGCCCCCTGTTCACATTTTGCTACGGGCCCCGCGTCGGCTTTATTCGGCACTGCTCGACGCTGTTAACGCTATGCACGATGTGTACCTACGCGGTACACGGAAATGCTTAAAAATGATAATAAAAAACGATTCAAAACTATGCTGCACTACAGTTGTACATATTTTGTGAGTTAATATTTACGTCAGTGGAAATGTAAACCAACGTGGGTCTACAAATTAACCCACGCAGCTAAAATGCGTCGCGTTCCCGTGCCGTGCACAACATGCGCCGCGATGGGTTTGAGCTCTAAATGGTAAAGGCACATGTCAAGATTAATGATAAAAGAGTTGCGGGTCAATATAAACGTGGCGACGAATGACCATCTTCACGGAGTCAGTAACGGGCTAACGGGACAACTTGCGTTTATTCCGCGGATACCTATCTCCATTAAAGCCAAAACCATCCAAATTGATCACAATTAGAAATGTCTGTCGCCCAGCGAAGCGGGCACGGGACAGCTAGTTTTTTTATAATTGTAGGATATTCAATTACATTATTTACCGTACTATTTATGTATCTATACATAGAGGTACTGACTCTTAAACATACAACAGTAATTAATACAATTTTCGTTGACATCGGTAAGTGATCATCTTTATAAGGTTTGAAGCTTACCCTGCCGTAACACAGTTAAGTAAGTCTACCATGGAGCGTAAGGTTTTATAACTGTGTATACCTAGGTACTATACTTAGCACACAATTAAAATGTAAAACTGTTAACTTATATACCTATAAGTATATAAGTACCTAAGGAAACGAAGAAAAACTAGAATACTAATCACCGCCTGAGAGGCGGAGCGTGGTCAGCTTTTTTTGATTATTTCAAAAACGCGCGCGTGGATTGTGATTTGCTTTTTCGCCAACTTAATAAACCCCGCTCTGCAGCAGGCGAACGAATGAGAGTCTGGCAGGGACTATTAAGATACCCGGTTAATGGGAGGCGGTGATTAGTATTAACTTTAGTAATATTAATAAAATTAATGTATTACACTGGAGCTACAATATAAAAAAAAAATTACAAATGTACAGAGAGCGACACCTAAAAATAAAAAGAACTTCTCTGTGTGTGCAGTCAGTCAGTCAGTCACAGTCACAGTCAGTCAACTGTCAAGTTTTTAACCTAACCTAAATAACTTAGCAAAGAGCATTTAACTTTATTTTATGTTAACTTAGCGTAGCATAGGGCTCTCTTGCTTGAGCAGCGTAGTGTTTTTACTTGTATTGTAATAAATAAATAAACCCACGAACTCGCTTGTTCAGCCTACGCCACAACAACCAAGTGTGGTTTTATTGATTCCGTCTACAATGGCTTCGGTGTGCAGAATATGTCTAGTCGGCAACATCAGGATGCTGGACATTGATAACATCCACCTCCTGGAGATGTACGAAACACTTACTAACACCAAGGTAGGTAACTATTGGACTTTGCGATATTAGTAGCTGTTGGTACCTACCTTGCAAATAAATTTTAAATAACTATTAGCTCTCTGAGTATTCGCCAATCTACCGTCAATCGTGGTCGCGGGTGGTGCACATCAAAGAGCATATAAGTGGTGCACATAATGAAGAGCATCTGAATTGTCTCGAAACGTCAGCAATACAAGAAAATAACTCTAAAAATAAACCTAAGCAAGAGCGAAATTACCTATGACAAGTATTTTTTACTTAAAAGAAGATCTCATCATTGCTTCTCGAGTGGCAAGACAACATTTCTCTACACTACTGTCTCCTTTCATCCAACATGATTTATTTCAGCTCAACACAGAAACAGAAAATGGGATGCCTAGCACAGTGTGCTATGTTTGTCATCGGGAGCTGCAGAAGTGCCACAAATTATCCCATATGGCACACAGATCCAACGGAATCCTTCAAGATCTGTATGAATGCGGCATTGAAGTAGGTACTGCATGCTAACATGCTAACTGCCACAATTAGGCGCTGACTAGTGTTGGCAGTTGTGTTTAGTAGCAAATGAAATGAAAAATATATAAGTATTCAAAGGTGTTCCAACATGGAAGGAAAATACCTTAAGTGTTATATAAGATATTTTATTTTCCTTCTAATTGTTGTAATGACAAAAATGAGGAAAAAAACATTCTGTATTTTTATGAAGTCGATTGAAAGAGTAAAGATAAGGATTAATGCCTTCTAAATAAAATTGAACTGTGGCTCAAACATTGAATTTGAGCCACAGTTTTGAACTCTTTAGTTAGACACCTATAGTGGTTTAATCATAATTGTATTTGTTATAATTTAAAACTATCCCTTTCCAGTTGCTACTGCCCTAATTGAACCAGCATTAGTTAGTAAATCCAATGCAGGCCAATGGTTTTTAAGAAAATAAATGAAACACGAATCCATCTCGTAAATTCCACCATCTTCGAGTAGCAACTGGTGTAGTTAATCATTCAACTTTATGCAAAAATGTATTGTTTCAGGCTACACATGATACGGTCGCAATGATGCCTCTGGAAATAAAGATAAAGTTATCAGTGACTCCTACACAGCACATGTCTATAAGTGATTATCCACACAGTGGAAGTACACCACTACTAACTATTAAGGAGGAGGAACTAGATATAATCGTTGTGACAAAAGAAGAGACATATAATACTCAGGATATTGAGGAATTGCAATCACTTGTTCAAGACACTGAAATTGATAATGATCTAAATAATTCAGCACTGCCTTCAGATAACGAAATTTCTGCAGAAAATGAAATGATTGATAAGCAGGTGTGTTTCTGTTGTGATATGTGCAACAGACAATTTTCAAATAAGTTGGCGAGTCATCTGATTACTCACACTAAAAATGAGAGATATATTTGCAAAATTTGTGATAAGGCATTTAATGAAAAAGTATATTTGAAACAACACATGCTAATTCACACTGGAGAAAAGCCATACTCATGCAACAGTTGTGACAAGGCATTTAATAAAAGAGAAAATTTGAAACAACACATGAGAATTCACACTGGAGAAAAGCCATACTCTTGCAACAGTTGTGACAAGGCATTTAATCTAAAACATAATTTGAAACAACACATGCTAATTCACACTGGAGAAAAGCCATACTCTTGCAACAGTTGTGATAAGGCATTTAATCTAAAACATAATTTGAAACAACACATGCTAATTCACACTGGAAAAAAGCCATACTCTTGCAACAGTTGTGACAAGGCATTTATTCTAAAAGCAGTTTTGAAAAGACACATGCTAATTCACACAGGAGAAAAGCCATACTCTTGCAACAGTTGTGATAAGGCATTTAATCTAAAACATAATTTGAAAAAACACATGCTATTTCACACTGGAAAAAAGTTATACTCTTGCAACAGTTGTGACAAGGCATTTAATCAAAAAGAAGATTTGAAAAAACACATGCTAATTCACACTGGAGAAAAGCCATACTCTTGCAACAGTTGTGACAAGGCATTTAATCTAAAACATGTTTTGAAACAACACATGCTAATTCATACTGGAGAAAAGCCATACTCTTGCAACAGTTGTGACAAGGCATTTAATCGAAAAGTAAATTTGAAAAAACACATGCTAATTCATACTGGAGAAAAGCCATACTCTTGTAACAGTTGTGACAAAGCATTTAATCAAAAACAAAATTTGAAAAAACACATGAGAATTCATACTAAATAAAAGCTATACTCATGCAACAGTTGTGACAAGGCATTTCATCAAAAATTCACAGAAGATTTGCAAAGTCACACATTCTGATTAATGTTGGAAAAAGCCATACTGTTGCAACAATTGTGATAAGAGATTTACAAAAAAAATATTTACAATGTCACATGCTAATTTACGATTACCAGGTTCTCAAATACTCGAAGTGTCTTAATTGAAGTCGCAATCGTGCCATCAGCTTGAACAGTCGCTTCACTGGCTGTCCCAATGATGACCTATAATAGATTTATCCAATGCAAGCTGGATACTATGGATCATGTCAGCCTGACCTAGAATCTGGTATCCAGTTACTCGGAGGAGGAAAGACTTATTGCTTATTAAAGCTTTGGCAGAAGCATAGATGATATCATTAATTTCGCGTAAAGACGTATTTGTTATTAAAAGACTAGGTAAGAAATTATTAATTATATTTAGGTTTTGAATAAATTGTTTATTGAAGTTTTGGCAAATTTTCTCTATTTTCTACTGATATCTCTTATCAGCTAGTATCTCTAGAAACTGTATTATGATTGGATTTTGGTTTTAATTTCATCTACTACGACCTCAGCAGGGGCACCTAATAATAATTGATCGTTATTTTCTGGTGATATTTGTTCATCTGATTCTGTAACCGTTTGATATTGTTGAGTGTGTGTGATTGAATTTCGTGCGATGTTAGCGATAGATGGGTGTGTCTGTGTGGGTGTTATTCTAGGTGGCGTTTGAATATTTGAGTCGAGTGTGGAATCTATATTTTCATTTAAATTTTGTGTTGGTGACTCTTCTGCTCCATCCTTAATCTGATCTAGTACTTGTGTTGACAGTATTATACGAGTTAAAATGTTTCTGACTTGATTCGCTAACATATTTCCTGTAAATTTATGGACTTTAGGATTGTCCGGGTTCTGGTCTTTAAAAAGTTTCTCGAAACGTTTGATATAGCCAGCACCTCCGACTTTGGCTTTAAAGAAGCAGAACATAAGTTCGTGAAGTTCAACTTCTGACCACTTTCTCCTGGCATCATCACTAACTGTTGTTGAACTTCCAGTGGTCACTTCTGGTGCACCGGCAGAGCTAGTGAGAGATATTACCCTACTCCGCAAAGTATCACCAGGCATGGGTTGGGTACTTGGGTAGTCTCTAGTAGATAGATGGTAGACCCTTAAGCCCTCCGTCACCGATGGTTCGTATGATGTAGCGTCCAACACCGGCGCGGCGATCGCCCCCGGGAAGCGACTATATACCTACGTGAATTCCAATTACTCATTGTCTCCATAAAGGGTTTGCCATTTCCCTATTAGCAAGTATGTTTTAGTATTACAAGTGTCCCCCTCCCACGTGGAACTGATGCTGGACTTTGGGAGGCCATATTATTATTATTAGGCATCATTAGGGTGAGAGCACTGGTTGTGGGCGTTTTAACATTTTAATTTTCAAATAAACGGTTTATATAGAGATAAATTATTAAAACTACGATTTATGAACAACATAGAATAGGAGTATTTATTTATCTGTTAGGTTAAGGACAGGTTTCGTAACAGGTGATATTTATTAATTTTTTATATTTAAATAGTCAAAACGGGAAAATAATGGTTATATTTTATCAATATAAACAGTTTTGAAAATTAAAATGTTGTTAAAGTGGCCACAACCAGCACTCTTGCCCTACAATCAAGTCGTTTGCTTGTTGATAACAAAACAAACACGGAACAACAGTTGAAAAACTAATTTCGTGTTAATTTAGAGACAGACAGACAGTCATAGGTCAATAAAGTATTACAAGTGTCCCCCTCCCACGTGGAACTGATGTACGTCCAGGGTGATTTTGTAAAAAACATGTTATGATGTTGAACGCAATACCTAATGTTGGACCCATCGACTACATAATGTAGTCGATGGTTGGACCGGTCATTGTAGCGATCTTTGGACAGTGGAAGTCGATCGGCTGAGACGATGAAGGATGGAATAGTCTTTAATGTTGAGTATGAATAGTTGGTCTTATTTAAATTATATCTAAGTAGGACTGACAGTTCATTCAAAAACTTAAAAAACTAATATCGTCCCTTGACTTTACGATCGGTCGATACATTTTCGGTTTTCTTATAGTTTTTTAAACGTATATAATGAATGAATGAAATTATTTATTTGACACAAACACACACAGAAGACAGAGGGATACAATATATAAAAAGAATACAATAAGCATCAAAAACAAAAAATAAAATAAAGTAAAACAAAAAATTAAATAGGAAGGAGTCTACTGTGCTGCGTGGGCCAAAAGGGTGCAGTCTCAGCATATAAGCCGCCACATAAACATGAACACTATCGTGTCATGTCTATGCAGCAGCGCTGGTTTTCAGACTGACCACTGGAAAGGGGTGATCTCACAAGCTATTGAAATCAAGAAGTACTCAAATTTAAATCGTGAAGACGGCTATAGACTCTAATTCTTGGAATCCTGTGGTTACTATATGTGGGCGTCGTGACAGACCATCTCAGTGCGTAGATACAGTTAGTGTGGTGTGTCGTAATACGAACATGGACATTTCTATTTCTGAAGACCAAGTGAGGGTAGTTTCGTCAACTGCCTCCGCTTCTCGACGGTGGCACCGTGTTCTCCAGTCAGCCAGCGACCATGGCTATTGGAACATAGCCGAAACGTCGGGAAAATAAATTAAGGGTAATTACGTGATAAACACCCGTGTTAAAACATGAAGTACTTTTCAAAGGGTATTGGAGGGGCCTCAGAAGAGTTTGAATCAAGTTAGTTTTGAGGTTACAACTAAGAATTATGAGGTATTATTGTTAACTATTATGACTGATTTATCATATTTTTGCCTTTATTACTTTGAGGGTGAGTTTTGAGTACATCAAAATATTTTGAAATTTAACAAGTTAATTTAATTGGTGTTTGCTTATTTGAATAATAAGTTAATTTTCATTAAAATGTATGGTTTTATTATGTCCTAAGACACCTATATAAAAAAACTTGAAAAATAACCGATTAACCGGTTTAACCGGTTATTGAAAATTAAAAACCGAAAAACCCGGTTTTTCTAAACAACCCGGTTTTTACACGTCCTAGACACGACACGACACGGAAGTGTGTCTCTGCCATTAGAAAATCTCTCTTGAGTGACAACCTAAATGTACATAATTATTTTAGGGCACGGATTGGTGGGGGGATGTCATTCCAGCACCGAGACGCTGCAAATCTGAAGGAACCGCGAAAAGCCACCAATTTATGTCTCGGCGTTACAAACACGTTAGTGCAATCCCTTTTTACGAAGCGAGAAAACTCTTGAACCCTTTTAAGCTTCTGGAATAAATAAGGTGGCATTTTATTTTTTACTATACCAAACATAAGCGTAGCCATGTGAAGTATTCTACGCGCTTTCATTCTGAGCAAATTAGATGAAATAAGATAAGGTGTAATGTGTGCACATGCATTTTGCACCCGTTGAACCAATTTTTCCGTCCTAGCTAATAAACAAGACCCATAAACTACATCACAATAATTGAGTTTGGACAGAATTAGTGACTCACATAACATGATACGAATTTCTTGGCTTAAATATGGACGAATTTTATATAAAGATTTTAACCTATAAAAGCAGTTGCGCACACAGTCAGCAATATGATTCTCAAAGTGCAGGTGGCTATCTAGGGTAAGACCCAGGCTTTTAGCCTCAATCACTCTCAACATTCTCTCCCCCGATCTGAATATTGAATTGGATGTTAGAAAGTTTATCAATACCAGCCCGAGTACCAAACACCATGTACTTTGATTTTTTTGGATTAAGCACAAGAGAATTAGAATTAGACCAAAGCAAGACTTGGGCCAAATCACTAGTTATCCTCTTCACAGCGTCTGGACATTCATGAGGCAAGAAGGAATGATACAACTGTACATCGTCTGCATAAAGATGAAACTTGCAGAGCTTAATGGCCCGAGTAATATCAGCACTGTAAAGGATAAAAAGGATCGGCCCGAGAATTGATCCCTGGGGGACCCCTCGAGGAACTGCTTGGAGAGAGGATCTAAGTGTGCGACCATTGGGCATCTTCAGTTCGACACACTGCTTTCTCTGATCCAGGTAACTAGAAAACCAATTAATCGAGTTAGAGTCAAACCCATAGTAAGCTAGTTTTGAAAGAAGAAGAGGAATACTGATTGAATCAAAAGCGCGTGAAAAATCAAGAAGGACTAAAATACTACACATGCCCTGATCCTGAGCAGCTATCAGATTATCCACCACATCTAAAAGGGCAGTAGAAGTGCTATGTCCGCGGCGGAAACCTGATTGAAATTGCGGAAGTATGTGATGTTCTTCAAGATACTTTGTCATTTGTAAACAAACTACCTTTTCCAATAACTTAGAAAGGCAAGGCAGTAAGCTTATAGGCCTGAGATCACTCAAAGTAGAGGGCTGACTCTTCTTGGGAATGGGTTTCACAACTGCTTCCTTCCAAGACTCAGGAAAAATACCACTAACAATGGATTGATTAATGATAGCAGTAATTGCTGACAAAGATTGAGGCAAGGTCATGAGAACCATATCCAAAGAAATGCCATCCATACCTTGGGCATTTGATTTAAAAGATTGAAGAATTTTTAGAATTGTGTAGGTAGTCATTTACAGAATTCAAAGCAAAGCAATTAGAGTCGGAGCTGTACCTATGATGCTCAAAGTAGGTAAGCTGGGATATTGGGACAAGACCATCACCTGGGACATTGAGGAAATGTGAATTGATCAAGTCAGGATCGTCAAACTGTAGTGGTAACTCACCAACCTTTTTTTTTATTAAGTAATATATTATTTTTTAGATTTTTCCAAAGCTTTTTAGGATTCAAAATATTTTTGTTTATATTCTGTGTGAAAAATGCTGTTTTTTCGCTCTCAATAGCTGCCACCACTATATGTTTCATGCTCTTGTAACAATTTTTGAGTTTATCTGATTTATGAAGTCTGTGCCTTACAATACATGATAGTCATCTCTGATTCTCATCATTTCCTTAACCGTGTCAGTAATCCATGGGTGAGGGGGACCTTTGAATTTAGTAGTTCTCAATGGAGCATGAAGATCGAAAAGGGTGTTAAAAATAGAAGCTAGGGCTAAAACTTGTTCATTAATATCAACAGATGCCAGAGAGTAATCCCACCTGACTGAATCAAGGTCTTTGGAAAATAACTCCATGATAATGCTCTTCAGGGTATTAGGTACCTACTTAATCGTTTTTTAATAATAAAATAGGATCACAACTGTAATCCCCAAGTACGGTAAACATCTTCTCAGATCTCAAGGCGCTTAGATCCTTTGAAGATGTCTAGAGAGGGTAGTCAGAGGCACGGCCAAACATTATATTTAGCACATGCCCGCATTTTGCAGTAGTTAGCATTCCATACGTGGCAGGTTGCAAGCCCATCGCCGCTTATAAGAACACTAACTGGTTTCCTCGCGATGTTTTCCTTCGCCGTTTTAAGCACGTGTTTTGATGCGCATATAATTTTTAAGAACAGAAAAATCCATTAATGCACGCCGGGATTCAAACACACGACGTTCAAATTGAAAGTCGAGGTAAGTACCTCCCACTCGTTCAACACGGCTCTAAGTAGGTAGGTACTTACACCATGCAAAACGTACTGTTTTGATTTACGTTAAAGTCAAAATCAAAAGGTTTGTAAATAAAATATAACCATCTGTTTCGGGTGTTGTAGAACTAATACAAATTACAAAGCGCCTCTGCTCTGACTTAATATTAGTAACGGCGCGTGCGCAGAAAATGCATAATTAAGCATTTAGACGTGAGGTGTCAACTACAGTGCGTGTGTCCTTCGTTTGTTCGGCTTATTGTCCGGGATGAGTTGTTGCACCAAATCTTTAAACAATTGTTTGTGGTTAACCAATATGATTTGTGCGTTGCAGGTGCATTTAAAATTTAAAGTCTGGGTTTTAAATCTAATATATCACTACATAGTATAAAGCAAAGTCGCTTCCCGCGTCTGTCTGTATGTATGCTTATATCTTTAAAACTACACAACGGATTTTGATGCGGTTTTTTTTAATAGATAGAGTGATTCAGGAGGAAGGTTTATATGTATAACTAGCTGTACCCTGCGGTTTCACTCGCGTATAACTTGAAGAAATAAGAACTTTTTAGCGTATTGCCTATAGCAGACCCGCGACAGAAAAAAAATAATCCTGTCAACATTTTAATAATCGCATAGAGTAACGCACGTTGCTATGAAGACTAATGTCAGATTTTGCACACCAGATCCATCTATACCAAAATCATACCTTTTGTGCGTTTTGTTTATCATTTTGGGAATGTTTTTCTTATTTTAAAGTATTCTAATTTATTCGAGCATAATACCTACATCTACAGCAAATTTCTTTTTAATCCGTTTTGTTGTTTTGGCCTGATTGAGGCATAAACATACGAACAAACTCACAAACTTTCTTTATAATATTAGTATTTATAATATTAGTAGGAAGAAGGACTAACTGGATTTTATTTCTTACAAAAAATCTCTTGATGCACGCTGGTATTCGAACCCACGACCTTAAAATTAAAAGTCGAGGTACCTCCTACTCGACCAACACCGCTTACTACACTTTTATTTATATAGCTATTTTTAAAAAAACAAATTGACCAGTTTATAAAAAAATGAAACATTTTTATTGGGTCAACCCTAAGGTAATTTAATACTGGCAGACGTCATCGCCCGCTGTGCACTTGAAACGCCGTTGAGTCAAAGCAGTTAAGAGGCTCCCAGTCGCTGATTGCTCTTTTTCGAAACGAAAAGAGAAATACTTCTGAACAAGCCACATCTCCTATTTTTATAAGTATATTACTTCAGGTTCCTACCTAGATTTCTATTAAGCTGAAAACATAATAGCAGAAACTTTTCACGATAAAGATATTATTTCAAAATTATACGTTTTAGAATTTATGATCGAAATATTTTATATACCTACTATTAAAATCAACTTGTGATTTATTGTTAAAGATAGGTAATATGTAGGTCTAGAATTCTATTAGAATAGATTTTTGATAAGTAATTATACATAATTTATATCATTAATTTATTCGAAAAGCTAAGGCGGACCACGCTCCGACGTGTGTTTGTCGTCATTGCAGCGGTCGGTAGGATTATTTATTGAAGTGACTAAAGATGGGTACATCTTTATTCACATATACTCTACATTATAAAATAGGAGATGTGGCTTGTTCACAAGTATTTCTTTTTTCGTTTCGAACAAAAACAATCGTCGACTGGGAGCGCCTTAAGCTCATATTTCCTTGCGTCGTTTGACATCTAGAAAGTTTAGGTAAATAAAGCGTAGGTATTTGTCGTTCTGCGGTGAAGTGATGTATCTGTTACGTAGTAACATTATTAGTAATCCGCGGCGATGTCAGCACGGCGCGTATCGCGATTTCGCGCCAAAACTTGGGATAGTCCCAATATAGAGTTTTTTATTTAAAGAGCGCCTTAAGGGGGGCTCCCATACAACAAACGTGATTTTTGCATTCTAGCGCCATCTAGTTTCATTTGATGTTACTGCGTTATTATAGGTACTTTAATAACGCAGGTCTCATGCGACCGCTCGGGGTTTGAGAGGTAAACCAATGATGAAAGATGTTTGCAATTCCGCTGGCAGGTGGCGCTATTTTACCACTATCGGTAAAGTATGTCGGTAAATAGGTGGTAGGTACTTTACTAAAAACTAAAAAAAAGTTTAAAATTGTATGAAGCTCGCGCTCGGACGCCCCGCCTTTTTATACCTTCGGCCGCGAGACGCGTCGAGCGCGGCGACCGATTCTCGAACGTTCGCGACCGGCCGCACTGCGCGCTTGACGCATGCTTGACGCCTAACTGCTAGGCCGGTCGCGAACGTTCGAGAATGTTCGTTTTACGAAGCTACTCGCTAGGTGACTCGCTAGCCTCCTAGGCGCTAAGCAAGCCGCCTGCCTGAGCGTCCGATTCAGTTTCTGTCTGATTCAGTATTCACGCGCGATGGCTTATTATTAGCGTATTTCATGTATAACTTTGGTGTTTCTATACCGATTTCCTCAGATCAAGTAAAAAAAGGTAGATAACGCACGGCCTTTGCTAATAGTGAAGCCAAAAAACTGCGCTACTTCAAGTAAACACACGCGCTCACGCACACACATGCAAAAAACTGCGCTACTTTTTCGCTAGTATCTTACGAGTCGTCGTGCTGTAAGTTTGCTTAAAAAATGCCGTCCTGTGCAGTAAAATGGTGTAGAAACAACACAAAAGTGAACATAAAGTCTACAGGAATAACGTTTCACAGGTAAGGACTCACAAAACTATAATTTTTTATGTTATTCAAACACAATTTTGAGGTTAATCGACATAAATAATGTCAATGTCCCGAAATGACGTATCGGGAGAGTGTTGCCAGGAGTTCGTATTTCTAATACCCAAAAATGTGGGTAAGTAAATTGTAGGCAAATTCATTGCAAAATAATTAGCACAGAGTGGACATAATTATTGTTTTATTTTTTTAATCACGTAATTTTATATAAAAAAATATTTTTTTACATTATCGTGTGTTTACCATCTATTTTTTAGTATCAAATATTATTGGTTTTAGGTTGCCAACAAATATTATAATAAAAGATGAATGGGTAGCTGCTATAAGACAGAGTCTTCATTGTTAGATTCAAGAAGATGCTTACGGCTGCATGGGATTGCGGGATCAGAGACTATAATAATTTATGTTGTATGTAAGTACCTCTATAATATTATGTTAGAAGTCCATGCTCTATGTTGTACTTTTAATTCAACTTTTTTATTTCATCTGGAAAAGTAGTATATTTTTAATTCCATGTAAAGGTTTTTTTCTCTAGTCATTAATTCCGTTTTGTTTTTTGTCTTATATATTTTTTTTTAATAAAAACTCCTTATATAACCTTTGTTGTATTTTTTCCGCAACTCACACCCACGACGGGACTATCTATTGAGACGATTTATAACGTGATCCTACACGGCTCCTACATATTTATAATGTTATTGTAATTTAAAAAACCATTTATTTTCGCATGCACATAGTACCTATTTTTACGCAATTTTAAGGGACATTTTTTTAAAAAGTTCTTTGACTCACACATATTTAAAAAAATGGCTTCATTTTCTTGTTCTACGTGAGTTATCTACCTTTTTTCTTGATCTGAGCCGATTTCTATGATTCGTTTTTATGGAATAGTTAATAATGTAAACTTTTTTAATTAGGGATGACTGAGAGTGTTATAAACGTAAGAGTAGACAAATATAATCAGAAAGCTTCGAACTGCTAAGCTATCGGGAGTTACACGTGTTATTGTGAGTCAACCATAAAAGATAAACATATGCTGTCGTGGGATATTTTTTATATAATTTTAAGGAGAACATTTCCGTCATACATGATTTCTGTGTAGCTTTAACCAATAAGGTTGTACACGCGACGGAAGCTTAAGAAATGCAGTAACTACTCCCGTTTTCCCAACATTTCCCTTCACTGCTCTGCTCCTATTGATTGTAGCGTGATGAAAAGTATACTATAACCAGCTCAGGAGTATGAAAAATAATTGTACCAAGTTTCATTAAAATCCGTCCAGTCGTTTTTGTTTCTATAACGGTTATACAGACAGACAGACAGACAGACAGACAGACAAAAAAATTACTGATTGCATTTTTGGCATCAGTATCGATCCCTAATCATCCCCTGATAGTTATTTTGGAAATATATTTCATGTACAGAATTGACCTCTCTACAGATTTATTATAAGTATAGATAACATAGTAAATAAGTAAAAATGTAAACAATAAATGCTGTTAACGAGTATACAAAGACATTCTGTAATATATTTTGGTATCAGCTTTGCACCCGTGCGAAGCTGGGGCGGGTCGCTAGTATACCTATATATATGTTTGTATGTTTGTGCCTCAATCAGGCCTAAACGACATAACGGATTAGGATGCAATTTGCTGTAGATGTAGATAATGCTCGAATTAAACATAGCACACCTACTATAAAATACGAAAATTTATAAAAAAACGCAAAAGGGATGATATTGGTATAGATGGCACTGGTGTGGAAAAAAACTGACATCAGTGTCATAGCAACGTGCGTTACTTTATGCCATTATCGGAATTTGGACAGGACAACGTCTGACGCGGGTCTGCTAGTCATCACTACATTACATAGTATAAAGCAAAGTCGCTTTCCGCTTCCCGCGTCTGTATGTATGTATGTTTGCTTATATCTTTAAAACTACACAACGGATTTTGATGCGGTTTTTTTTAATAGATAGAGTGATTCAGGAGGAAAGTTTATATGTATAATAACATGCTACTCGTGCGAAGGCGGGGCGGGTCGCTAGTTTTTAATAATCTTTAAATTGTTATCTTACGTTATTTGTTTGGTATGGAAACTTAATTAGTTGTAGTTAAGGTATCAATTCAAAACAATGATTTTATCGTTGGTAGTTAGGTATTTATATATTAAGTGGTTGTAACTAGGTAAGGCTCGTATTCAAGAACGACACTAAGAGAACGCATAGTAGGCTCCGACCCACAGTGGACAATATCTTGTTTCATAAACATCACTTGAGTGTTGTGCGACACTATGCGTACACTTCAGTGTTCCTCTAGCCAAAGTACCTCAACAGCTACTTTACCGAACGCATAGTGTAGGTTGTATTGTCATACGTATAACCTCAAGTAAATTTAACTTAAAAATTAGTACAAATGAGGATGATTTTGATGATTATTTTATTCGGTCGACGAAAAAACGATACTATTTATATTCACTACATACAAGAAAATTTTATTGTAATTTATTAATCCAACAGATATCAGGGGTCATACCACAAGGTCCTAAAGTAATATCAGAAAAATTGCGTTGAGCTAAGGAATACTCAAGTGTTGTTCATGAAACGAATGTATGGACATATTCGACACTGTGAGAAATCGGAAACTTTGCAGTGAGAACACCTACACTTAGCTTAGTGATGTTCTTGAATACGAGCCTTAGTGTGTTAAGTGTTTTAATAAATAAATTTATTAAATGATACCTAATTAAATACTTATTTAAGTAAAAAAAATATAAGATTAAGTAAGCGGCGATGGGCTTGCAACATGTCACGTATGGATTGCTAACTACTGCAAAATGGGCATGTGCCAAATATAATGTTTGGACGTGCCTCTGACTACCTACAAGACATCTTCAAAGGATCTACGTTCCTGGAGATCTGAGAGGATGTCTACCGTACTTGGGGATTACAGTAGTGATCCTACAACACAACACACAACAACAGTCTCAGTCATGTTGAGGAAAAACCCCACTTAATTTTGACATCTGTAACGTTATTGCTGTCTCTTTCACTCCTTACAAAGTACTCTAATCGTTTCTGCCGCGATTTTAGGCCCTCGGAGCGCCAAGGATTTAATCTAGACTAGCGACCCGCCCGGGCTTCGCACGGGTGCAATGCTGATACTAAATATACTACAGAATGTCTTTATATAAAACGTTTTTTTTTCACAGCTTTTTTGTCATTAGACAATTATTGATGATTTCTTTTTTTCTCGAACGTTCGCGACCGGCCGAACTGCGCGTTTGACGCCTAGCTGCTAGGCCGGTCGCGAACGTTCGAGAATGTTCGTTTTACGAAGCTACTCGCTAGGTGACTCGCTAGCCTCTAGGTGCCAAGCAAGCCGCCTGCCTGTGCGTTCGCGTTTTTAATTAGGGATGACTGAGAGTGTTATAAACGTAATGCCCGCTCTACACTTAGCCCGCGAATCACGGCGCGACTTCGCGGCGCGAACTTGCCGCGAATTTAACAATGACTCTACACTCGCAATGGTTCGCGGACTTTTCACAGTTACGTTCGCAACGTTGAATGAGATGGACGTTGAAGTAGCTGTTGCTGCGTCGCTAACAATGTGCGCGTTAGCGTACTATAATTTTGTACACATTAAAAATGAAACACAAATTAAGAATCGTTTATTTTATTTTATTTTATTTTTTTATAATCGTCGTGATTTTTTAATTTGTTTTTATGATCCTTTTGCTTAGGATCCCACAAAATAGGTTCCGCTTGGTACAACTCTAAAAATTGTAACTCCATCTCGTTCGTCCACGTTACGTTCATTTTTTTGATAAATACAGTAGTAGTGCAGGTCTAACTCAGACAACGGCTCGAACAATACTGACCGTCGCGGACTGCGAGTGTGGAGCCATGCACGTTCGCGTCGCGTTCGCGCTTCGCGCTCCCTTTGACGCGGAACAAAAAACCGACAAAAAATGGGGAACAAAGCGCGAAACCGCGAAGAATATGTGAAACGGCTCCACACTTAGCGTTCGCGCCCTTTCGCGGCCTTCGCGCGCGATTCGCGGGCTAAGTGTAGAGAAATATAATCAGAAAGCTTCGAACTGCTAAGCTATCGGGAGTTACACGTGTTATTGTGAGTCAACCATAAAAGATAGACATATGCTGTCGTGGAATATTTTTTATATAATTTTAAGGAGAACATTTCCGTCATACAATTCTGTGTAGCTTTAACCATTAAGGTTGCACACGCGACGGAAGCTTAAAAAATGGAGTAACTTTTCCCAACATTTTCCTTCACTGCTCTGCTCCTATTGATTGCAGCGTGATAAAAAGTATACTATAACCAGCTCAGGAGTATGAAAAATAATTGTACCAAGTTTCGTTAAAATCCGTCGAGTAGTTTTTGTTTCTATAACGGTTAAGAGTTATATCTGGTCTATTGCAATGTGTAGTTCTGTCGGTTAGAATGGCTGTCAAAATATAGTTTACAAGACTCATTTTCGAGTACCTAGGTATTATTATGACCTGATATTATGATCTTTTTACCTGGGGATCCGACTTTGATGATTTTTTTTGTATTGTGTAGAAAATAGTACCAAGTTGGTCACATTTAAATTATATTAATGTAAAATTAATTGTACTTTTATAAAACTTAATAATAGTCGTGTTGGTCGAGTGGGAGGTACCTACCTCGACTTTCAATCTGAAGTTCGTGTGTTCGAATCCGGCGTGCATAAATGGATTTTTCTGTTCTAAAAATTAAAATGCGCATCAAAACACATGCTCAAAAACGGTGAAGGAAAACATCGTGAGGAAACCAGTTAGTATTCCTATAAGCGGCGATGGGCTTGCAACCTGTCACGTGCCTCTGACTACCCCCACTAGACATCTTCAAACGATCTAAGCGTCTGGAGATCTGAGAGGATGTCTACCGATCTGATTTGGGGAATACAGTCGTGATCCTATTTATTTATTTTATTTTAAATCTATAAAAACTAATTTCGTCCCTTAACTTAAAACATTTTCGTCGATTTTTTTTTTAGTTTTTTAACGTAAATTTATTATTAATCCTTGCTACAGATCGGTATCAAAAATACTTACCAAATTCTAGTTTAATTAAAACATAAAAACAATATTTGACAATCTATGAAAATCTCAAATAAGTTTTTACTTTTTACCTACATATACCATCGAGTGATAAATTATTTAATACTACTTTGTACATTTTTTTGGTACATTTTTATCGATGACAAACCTACATAAGTTATTAGGTGCATTATTTTATAAAACATGGACTTATTAATTATCTTACTTATGAATTGTAAATTACTTACCAGAGTAAAGTATATTTTAAATCACAAATAGACTCACATCATATTTATTTCGTATAATACATTTATTCTCCATAACAATAATTCGTCACCCACCATACTGTTTTTCCATTCCCGCCAACTCACAACCTTTTTAAAATTCGATCTCTATTTACTAAAGAGTTTTTATTCTACCTCATACAAGGAGGCTGTACCTACTATGGCGCCGACAATAACTACGAGGCTAATAAAGGAATAATTATACCTAAATCACTACATAGTATAAAGCAAAGTCGCTTCCCGCTTCCCGCGTCTGTATGTATGTCTGTAGGTATGTATGCTTATATCTTTAAAACTACACAACGGATTTTGATGCGGTTTTTTTTAATAGATAGAGTGATTCAGGAGGAAGGTTTATATGTATAATAACATGCTTAATATATTAGAGAAATACTGATAATTTTAAGATTTCTAATATGAAGTCGTAAAACTATCTGTCTCCCAGCGAAGCGGGCACGGGTCAGCTAGTTCCATAATAAAATAATATAGTAGCTGACAAGTAGGTATATCACCTATACATACATACACATGACACGGCCTACATGAGCCTTCGACCTGGCAAAATGCCATACCACCCACAATACAGACAGAATCTTAGATTCAGGTCAGATCGCGAGACTTGAGTGTTCAAATTCGTTAAAAACTATAACCTAGTAAGTAATGCACATAGCTTGTACATTACTGTCAGTGGATCTAGGCATACACGAAGTTAACAATGTATTTGTGCGTCAGACAATTTACGATCATAGGCAGTGACATAAAACCATTTTTGCGTTCCCACGGCTAACTTCACGTAAGCCAAGATCCACCGACCATACTGTCCATAACCCCAACCTGTCTCATCAACCAAATGTTTAGACAAAAGTTTAGACATATTATATCATGGAGGATACGGTAGTGATTCGTGCTAGGGAATCGATTTAAAGTTGAGTCAGTGTGTTAATATGTAGGTATGTAAGATACCTACGTAAAATTTGAATAAGTGTCAGTTTTGACATTTGTGCGATACGATGTCGATACGATAGTGATTCGTGCTAGTCAGTCAACGGATTTCAAGTATTTAAAGTTGAGTCAGTGTGATAATTATTATGTAGGTAAGTTACAGATAATTTAAATAAGTGTCACCTAGATTATTTACTTGTCTAAATTTTTTTGTTTTCAATCGTCCTTTGTAATTCCTGCACACTTTTATAACGCAAATCGTATTTTTTGTATGCCACAGAACCCGTGTTTACCGTGCAATGACTGCGTCACCACTGAGTGGGCTGAACGAGCTTATCAGCCAAGAGTTGGCTGATAAATTTTTGGACGTTTAGAATCTCGAACTCTCTATCTAGACAAGTATACCCACCAAAAACATTCTGTAAAAAACTAGCCAAGTCTCGATGGAGCTGCTTGTTTATCTCTAAAAAGTAATGAAATCTAGACAAAGTCGTGTCAGGTCTGAGGTTCTTTACTGCGATTTCTTTATTATTACAGAATGTTGTGTGACTTGATTCGTGTTAGTTAGGTCAACCGATTATAAATATATAGGTACCTATAGGTAATGTAGGTAAGTTACAAATAATTTGAATAAGTGTCAGTTTTGTAGTTATGTATTTGGTTTTAAGGGGCTCTTTTTCGAAACGAAAAAAGAAATACTTCTGAACAAGCCACATCTCCTATTTTATAATGTATAGTATAGTTCGCGCAAAACTTTATGAGCCCTTTGAAGTTAGGCCCGAGTACGTAACCGCGCATGGTACAGTACATTATACCATGCGCGGTTACGTACTCGGGCCTAACTTCAGAGGGCTCATAAAGTTTTGCGCGAACTGTATATGTGAATAAAGATGTACCCATCTTTAATCACTTCGATAATAATCCTACCTACCGCTGCAATGACGACAAACACACGGGGCACCATGGGCGGCGCGTGGTCCACCTTTGCTTTTCGAATAAATTAATGATATAAATTATGTATAATTACTTATCAAAAACCTATTCTAGTAGAAATCTAGATCTACATATTACCTATCTTTAACAATAAATCACAAGTTGATCTTATTAGTAGGTATCAAAGTATTTCGATCATAAATTCTAAAACGTATCATTTTGAAATAATATCTTTATCGTGAAAAGTTTCTGCTATTATGTTTTCAGCTTAATAGAAATCTAGGTAGGAACCTGAAGTAATATATTTATAAAAATAGGAGATGTGGCTTGTTCAGAAGTATTTCTTTTTTGTTTCGAAAATAGCAATCGTCGACATACAGGGCCTTAAATGTATCCACATTATTTTGATTATAAGAACCAGTGGCGTAAGACGGCTCTGTATAACACCCAATGTAGGTTTGCACGTCTCCATTTGTGTAATCAATACAATTTCATTAACCAAAAAACTTCAAACTTAGATATCTTCAATGATAGCATAAATGTGTTTAAATGTAAAGTGCTGAAATATTTTCAGCAAGATTTATAATGTTATAATTCAATTTTATTTTTATAAAGTCTATAATTATAGTTAATATAAAAAAATATTTTATTTATAAGTAAGAAAAAATTATTAAGAATTTTTTGATCTCATTATTAGTTAATTTTGTCAACGTTGTGATACTTGTGATCACATGTAATTGGCTTTTATATTGGAATTGTTTACATAATACATAACCTTAAACATGTGTAGATATAAAGGCTGTTGGCAATCCATTTAAATAAATAATAAAGTTAGCCGGATATCACGTACCAAACTAATTATAGGTGGTCGCAACACATTATGAAACGCAAGACGCAACTAATGCACTTTTTGTTACATCGCATTATCCGGTGCAAATTTGTTTTGCACATTAGTAGTATAAAAAAATAATGATCACGACTGCAATCCCCATAAATATCTGGACATAAAAAAAATTCTGCAAAATTTTTCCGTAAAAACCGATCATCGTTTCTCAATTCTCATTATTTTAGATTGAACTTGCCGACCCGTGACACCGACAAATTTCAGTAATCGAATAGAAAAGACTGTATGTTTTTAGTCTGTGATGCACACCAACGCCATCTATACCAAAAAACATCTCTGTTGCGTTTTTTATCATTTTGGGGATGTTTTTCATATTTTAAAGTAGTCTTTGTTTTATTCCGGCATTATATCTACATCTACAGCAAATTTCAACTTAATCCGTTTTGTCGTTGAGGCCTGATTGAGGCACAAACTCACAAATATCGCATTTATAATAAATTTAGGATTTAAAAAAATACCACTTTCATAGTAAGTATTATTACTGAACGAACTTGGTAAGTCACTTTTGTTTTCGTTTCAGTTCCATCAGTATCGGTTATCGGAAAGTTATCATAATAGGTACACCCTGTTGGTATATTCAGACAGTTAAGGTTTTTTTCCTATAATAATGATACCTACTCGTAGATAGATTTTTTTTACTGGATTACTGGAAGTAATCCGGTAAAAAATCCGAATAAAGTGGAAGTAATTTTTCCGTAAAAGTTAAAAAAAAAAACAAATCATTGCAGTCAACATAGCAAACTTGAAGTCGGCTAGATACTTATTAAATTTTAATTACTGTTTAAAAACATCAGAATAGCAACATCGCAAGGAGAATTATAAGCAACACTGATTAAATTTTTTAGAGAGGCCATGGATGACAGATGAATGGCTCTAGCCGTAAGGTTGAAATTATTTCGCAACTTGACGTGTGCTTCGTCGGCCGAAGAATCGAACGCACGCGCGTTACGAATTTAAAAATAAAAAAGCCGATTTTTAATAAAAAAAAAATAAAGTGTCAAAATTCGAAAAATTATAAAAACAGTGTTTTAAAAATATGTTTTAGAAAGTTTTTTTTTGTGAGTGTGTTTTCGCATACGTTTGTGTTAAGGTCAGTAATAGTTGATTTGAATAATCTCAATAACTTTTTGCGTAATTTTAAATTACTGAGTATAAAATTAAATACTTATTAATTTTTAAACGGATATTTATTACTTTTTATCTTTAGTTTATTTTTCCTAGGTTTCGATCACAATATTTTAAAGTACCTAATTTTAATAGGTTGAACATTTAAAATATTTTATAGCATTTCGCTCAATATTGTGAAATTCATAATTTAATAAAAAATATTAATTTTTCCGATTGAGCCACAATGTTTTTAAAAGTAATTTTTTTAAATTATAATCATTTTTTTATTGTTATTCGCTCAATATTGTGCAATTGAGGGAACTCAATTTCGCGAACGTGCATGTACCTATGAGTACTTACTGTAGGTACCTACTTAGGTACATTACTCTTAATACTTCGGTAGGTACTTTAATATACTGCAGGTATTTCGAATAACTAACGATGTAGAATTTATTTAATAAATCGAATTAATTTTAATTTAAATTTTTGAATTATTTAATTAGGTACTCGTGTGGATACTTTTAATAACAAATATATTATTGTGGTGTGTTTTTTTAATTAAGTTTATCACATTAATTTATTATACATTTTAAAACCAACTAAATATTTTCGATTTTTTTTTATAGTTTCTACTAGCGACCCGCCCCGGCTTCGCACAGTGGTTCTCTAATATATTAAGCATGTTATTATACATATAAACCTTCCTCCTGAATCACTCTATCTATTAAAAAAAACCGCATCAAAATCCGTTGTGTAGTTTTAAAGATATAAGCAAACATACATACATACATACATACATATTACATACAGACGCGGGAAGCGGAAAGCGACTTTGCTTTATACTATGTAGTGATTAGCAAACCCGCGACAGACGTTGTCCTGTCTTAATTTAGATAATCGCATAGAGTAACACACGTTACTATGACGACTGATGTCAACACTGATGTCAGATTTTTTTGCACACCAGCGCCATCTATAAAGAAATCATCCCTTTTGCGTGTTTATGTCGTATTGGGGATGTTTTTCATTTTTTAAAATAGTCTATTATTTATTCGGGCATCATATCTACCTACATTTACAGCAAATTTCAACTTAATCCGTTTTGTCGTTTAGGCCTGATTGAGGCACAAACATACAAACAAACTCACAAACTTTCACATTTATAATATTATAGTAGGAAGCATGATTAGGATAGACAAGATAGAATATTTATAATTATCTAAACGTGATTTCTCTAGTACCTATCGGTTTACTCCAACGGTTGTCCATGACCACGATAAGAAGGCATGCTTATAATAATACTTAGAACTAGATAATTAATTAGTGTTCTAATGGTGTCAATTCTATAGCACCACAATCTAAATAAAATAAGCTAAATTTAGAAGTCAAATAAGTTTTTATGTTATCTTAAAGTACTTATAAATTACGATCGAAGAGTATTCTCAAATAGGTTTGACATCAGGCGGCCATTTGTAAAACATAAGCCAAATTATCTTCGCAACATGTTGGGAAAAGGAGAAGAAAACAATGACTTTAAAATACGATCGATCTTTTTCTTAGACAAACGTATTACTAATTTAAATTAGCCTTAGAGTGAATTTAATTTATTAAAATACTAGCAGTCCGCCCCGGGCGGCGTCTCACGGGTGTAGTACCTAATGATATTATGGGTAATTTTTTTACACCTTGGGTTACATTATCGAAGTTTTCATACGGATCCTTAAAAGTTAGACATATGGTTTTGCAGACATTTTGTAGATATTGATGTCCTCTTTAAAACTGTAGAACATTACTTTGCTCTATTGTCAACAATTTCCGCAGCGTACGTGATATAAGGATTTTTTTTGGGTTTTTTTTTCACTCGTTGGAATAATATATCATCGAAGTTTTCATACGGATTCCTAACGTTTTTGAAAATAATCTATAGCCTATGTCCATCGGGGATAATGTAGGATTTTAATAGTAGGTAAAATAATTTTTGAAATCGGTCCAGTAGTTTCGGAGCCTATTCGATGCAAACAAACAATCAAACAAACAATCAAATCTTTCCTCTTTATAATATTAGTATAGACTAGCCGACTAGCCGACCCGTGACAGACGTTGTCCTGTCAAGCTTCAATAATCGAATTGAAAAAACTGAATATTTTTAGTCTGTGATGTCAGATTTGTTGCACACCAGCGCCATCTATACCAAAATCATCACTTTTGCGTTTTTAATCATTTTGGGATGTTTTTCATATTTTAAAGTAGTCTATGTTTTATTCATGCATTATATCTACATCTACAGCAAATTTCAACTTAATCCGTTAAGTCGTTTAGGCCGGCAGGGCTATTTTGTAAAAACATGATTATCATTTGTTATGATGTTGAATGCAATACCTAATGTTAGAGAATACCTAATCTGTACACTTTTCATAGTAACTTTCACTTTTTATGCATCTATAACTACGCTTCTGCGTACGTATTGTGTGTGGAAGCGTAGGTTATGCCATAACCGTTATGGCATTCAGTACCAATAAATATTGGTATGAATATCATAACATGTTATAGAATTAAAACTATCGTGGTTGTTAATCATTTTAAATGGAAATACGGCTAATTACCACGTTTTTTCTTGTATTGCTGACGTTTCGATACAATTCAGATGCTCTTCATCATGATCATCGCCCGCGACCGCGATCAACGGCAGATCGGCGAATACTCGTAAAACGTGGTAATTAGCCGTATTTCTATTTATCATAACAAATAAATAGGATCACGACTATAATCCCCAAGTATGGTAGACATCCTCTCAGATCTCCAGACGCTTAGATCCTTTGAAGATGTCTAGTGGGGGTAGTCAGAGGTACGTCCAAACATTATATTTAGCACATGCCCACATTTTGCAGTAGTTAGCATTCCATACGTGACAGGTTGCAAACCCATCGCCGCTTATAAGAACACTAACTGGTTTCCTCACGATGTTTTCCTTCGCCGTTGTAAGCACGTGTTTTTGATGCGCATATAAATATTCGAACAGAAAATTGATAGAAGGTACCACGTACGATGCGAATAATCTATAGGTAGTTAAACTGATCCAGATAATTAGCAGTTGGTTAGTTTTATGATAGGACCTTGAAATAAATGCAAAAGTGCGCTTGCAAAAATTAAATTTGCTAATATTTGACAAGTTATAATTTTGATTTATTGTTTTTTTTATAGAGGATATAATTATTAAAAATTATTTAATTACTTAAGTAAAAGGTGTTAAAGTTCAAGGCATCTTTTTTAGAGTTCCGTATCCAAAGGGTAAAAACGGGATCCTATTACTAAGACTTCGCTGTCCGTCTGTCCGTGTTTGTAAAAACATGTTGGCCGTGTTGGCCGAGTGGGAAGTACCCCGACTTTCAATCTGAAGGTCGTGGGTTCGAATCCCGGCGTGCATCAATGGATATTTCTGTTCGAAAAATGTATATGCGCGTTACACGTGTTTATTACGGTGAAGGAAAACATCGTGAGGAAACCTGTTAGTATTCTTGAAAGCGGCGACGGGCTTGCAACCTGTTACGTGTGGAATGCTACGTAGTTAGGTAAATAGGTAGGTTAAAGATTTTGACATCTATCGATGAATAGCAGAACTTTTAATGACTTTTTGAAATATCACGCTTGTCTCTTTAGTTTAGCAACTCGCCAATAGGTGGCATTGGTTGTATCGGCGTTACTGCGCATGCCTAATCCCCCTCTTCCCCCGCAATCTAGGGATGTCGGAAATGCAATACAGTATCGATATGTATATAGATATCGATATTTGTATTATTTTTATTTTAAAATATCGATATATCGGTACAATATGACCTATCATATCTAATCTACTTCAGTCATCTTAGGTACATTACTAGATAAATAATAATAATAATAAATAGACATCATTTTTAATAAATCAAGAACAACGATAAAAAATAATAATTATTTATTACCTAAACAAATACACAAGACATGTGTCATGTGTCAGTTCAGTTCAGTATGTCTAAATACAGAGTTGCCCATTTAAAAACCAACCTAAGTACCAAATTAAAAAGATGAGTCGACCAATAAAAACAAAAGGAAATATCGTTTTTGATACAATTTCGATATTGGATATTTGACATCGATATATCGATATATCGAACTGAAAATATCGATATATCAATGTATCGATATTTCATTGACAAGCCTACCGCAATCTGGTGACTTATGCGTGCATTTATTAATGAAGAAAGTCACGAAAAAATGGTGAAAGAAAATGAGTGAGTACTCTATATACATACATTTTATTATTATTATTATCACAAATGCTAACCAGATTATGTATTTGTATTGCTGCTCTAACTACAAATACTAAAATCAGAAATAAAATAAATACCTATATTTTAAGTCATACAACAAACGTGATTTTCGCATTTTAGCGCCATCTAGTTTCATTTGATGATACTACGTTATTATAGGTGCTTTTCGCGGTCTCATGCGAACGCTCGGGTTTTGAGAGGTAGGATGACGGGGTTTGAGAGGTTCGCAATTCCGCTGGCAGGTGGCGCTATTTTACCACTATCGGTAAATAGGTGGTACTTCACAGACATGATCGACTAAAAAGTTTGAAATTGAATTATTGAATTCATGTAGTTAGGTAAATATCGAATCCTGGCCGTGCATCCATGGATATTTCTGTTCGAAAAATGTATATGCGCGTTACACGTGTTTATAACGGTGAAGGAAAACATCGCGAGGAAACCTGTTAGTATTCTTGAAAGCGGCAACGGGCTTGCAACCTGTTACGTGTGGAATGCTAAAATAAATAATTATAATTACATAAGTTGATAAAAAAAATTATGCAATAGCTTTACCGCGGCAGTCTCCGAGTGCCACACGTCTTTTTTTTCATAAAAATCACTTTATGTGTTGTGCAACACTGCATAGTGTGACTAGAGGCACATTGTCGTGTGCCTCTAGGCAAAGTTGAGCTCTAAAGGCACACGGTAGCGTGCGCCATTGTGCCAACACATAAAGTGATGTTTATGAAAAAAGATTTCGTCCACTGTGAGTGCGTGTTCTCATAGTGTCGTTCTTGAATACGAGGGTAAGCTCCTGGAGATCAAAGAGGATGTCTACCGTACTTGGGGATTACAGTTATACCTACACGTAGCCCTATTGGGAACAGTATTTACATAAAAAACCGGCCAAGTGCGTGTCGGGTCACGCGCAATGTAGGGTTTCGTAGTTGACACAGCTAACAACGTTATAATAGGTAATTTTCAATGGTATTTGAGGTACGTACCTACCCAAAAAAAATTGTTTTTTAAGATTTTATTCGTCGACTTTGTTGACATTACTAATATGTATATATATACATGCCAAATTACAGCTTTCTAGCACTAAGTGTCTTTGAGCTAAGCTGCGGACAGACGGACGGACGGACATGGCGAAACTATAAGGGTTTCTTGTAGACTACGAAACCCTAAAAAAAGCTTAAAATATTAAAAAACATTTTTTTTTAAGATAATTTGCCACTTTTACGAAACCAGTGTAGTACCACCAGTAAGTACATTAGTTCATTCGCGGTTCTCATCAACTTTACAAACATTTGGTTATAGTCGCGGGAATCGAACACTTCTCACATCTCGGGCCACCACCACGCCACAAAAGTCTTTAACAAATAATGCCAATGTACTGTCAATTGATGTTGGAATCAAGCATATTTGGGTCGCCATTAGTTAACCAATCAATTCCAATTTAAAATGCATTTGGCAATATAGATCAAGGATTTTGCTATTTTACAGTGTTATGCTCGAGAGGTAGTGGGTTCGAATCCCGGCTGGGTGACGATGGATTTTTCTATTTTATTTTCATAAAAACTCCATGCGCTCAGATCCTTGGAGATGTTTACAGGGGGTGGTCAGAGGCAGGTCCAAACATCACATTTGGCACATGCCTAAATTTTGCAGTAGTTATTATTCTACACGTGACAGGTTGCAAGAACATCGGCGCTAAAACCAAGTAAAAACAAGTGTTTTTTGCCTTGCCCTTAGTCCAGCTCTGTCTAAGGTCCTAGTGAGAGGCGAAAACATTAGCCTTGGTAACTAGATCTAGGCACTATTTTAGGTCTAGGTAAAGGTAATTTTAGGCCTCACAGCTCAGTTGGTACTAACTCAGCCTTCTGCGCTGTAGGTTGTGAGTTCGATCTCCAAAGACAAATATTTGTGTGATGAACATAGATGTTTGTTCTGTGTCTGGGTGTTAGTATGTATCTTTATGTATGTAAGCAAAAAAGTATATAAGTACCTATACTATCAGTTATCTGGTTCCCATAGCAATTTTTGCTTATTTTGAGGCTAGATGGCCACAGGGCTGCATGAACTAGAAGCATGAATAGCTAGACAGTTGAAATTTTTACAGATTATATATTTCTACTAGCGACCCGCCCGGGCTTCGCACGGGTGCAATGCTGATACTAAATATACTACAGAATGTCTTTATATAAAACGTTTTTTTTCACAGCTTTTTTTGACCCCTTCTAGTACAATTGCTGATTTTTGGAGTACAATTCGTACAATTCCATAGATTTGTAACTGCATTAAAATTAACCCTTATCCACGGTGGGTCCGGCTGCGTAGTATCACACGATTTCTATGATTCTTTTTTTATGGAATAGTTAATAATGTTAACTTTTTTAATGAGGGATGACTGAGAGTGTTATAAACGTAAGAGTAGACAAATATAATCAGAAAGCTTCGAACTGCTAAGCTATCGGGAGTTACACGTGTTATTGTAAATCAACCATAAAAGATAGACATATGCTGTCGTGGGATATTTTTTATATAATTTTAAGGAGAACATTTCCGTCATACATGATTTTTGTGTAGCTTTAACCATTAAAGTTGCACACGCGACGGAAGCTTAAAAAATGGAGTAACTTCTCCCGTTTTCCCAACATTTTCCTTCACTGCTCTGCTCCTTCGGTGGGTCCGGCTGCGTAGTATCACACGATTTCTATGATTCTTTTTTTATGGAATAGTTAATAATGTTAACTTTTTTAATGAGGGATGACTGAGAGTGTTATAAACGTAAGAGTAGACAAATATAATCAGAAAGCTTCGAACTGCTAAGCTATCGGGAGTTACACGTGTTATTGTAAGTCAACCATAAAAGATAGACATATGCTGTCGTGGGATATTTTTTATATAATTTTAAGGAGAACATTTCCGTCATACATGATTTTTGTGTAGCTTTAACCATTAAAGTTGCACACGCGACGGAAGCTTAAAAAATGGAGTAACTTCTCCCGTTTTCCCAACATTTTCCTTCACTGCTCTGCTCCTTCGGTGGGTCCGGCTGCGTAGTATCACACGATTTCTATGATTCTTTTTTTATGGAATAGTTAATAATGTTAACTTTTTTAATGAGGGATGACTGAGAGTGTTATAAACGTAAGAGTAGACAAATATAATCAGAAAGCTTCGAACTGCTAAGCTATCGGGAGTTACACGTGTTATTGTAAGTCAACCATAAAAGATAGACATATGCTGTCGTGGGATATTTTTTATATAATTTTAAGGAGAACATTTCCGTCATACTTAATTTTTGTGTAGCTTTAACCATTAAAGTTGCACACGCGACGGAAGCTTAAAAAATGGAGTAACTTCTCCCGTTTTCCCAACATTTCCCTTCACTGCTCTGCTCCTTTTGATTGTAGCGTGATGAAAAGTATACTATACCAGCTCAGGAGTATGAAAAATAATTGTACCAAGTTTCGTTAAAATCCGTCGAGTAGTTTTTGTTTCTATAACGGTTATACAGACAGACAGACAGACAGACAGACAGACAGACAGACAGACAGACAGACAGACAGACAGACAGACAGACAGACAGACAAAAATTTTACTGATTGCATTTTTGGCATCAGTATCGATCCCTAATCACCCCCTGATAGTTATTTTGGAAATATATTTAATGTACAGAATTGACCTCTCTACAGATTTATTATAAGTATAGATTGCCGCTATAACAACAAATACTAAAAAAAATATATATATTTATAAAGTTTTTTTTCACGGTTCATGAGATACAGCCGGGTGACTGACTGACAGACAGACGGATAGCGTAGTAGTAGGGTCCCGTTTTTACCCTTTGGATACGGAACCCTAAAAACTATGTAATATTGTCGTTGATTTTTCGATTGGTCGAAACATTTTGACTGGCCTCACAGCTCAGTTGGTAGTAACTCTGCCTTCTGCGCTGTAGGTTGTGGGTTCGATCCCCATCCAGGGCAAACATTTGTGTGATGAACATAGATGTTTGTTCTGTGTCTGGATGTATGTATAATAAGTATGTATTTATAATATTACAACGTGCCTCTGACTACCACCACTAGACATCTTCAAAGGATCTAAGCGTCTGAAGATCTGAGAGGATACTCCATACTTGGAGATTACAGTCGTGATCCTATTTATTTTATTTATTTTTATTTACAATAAAAAGTATATAAGTATTCTATCAGTTATATAGTACAAGCTTTGCTTAGTTTAGGCTAGAAGCCGCTGTGTGTAAAGTCCGCCAATATTTATTTATTTATTTTCTTTGGTTTTCTTTTTAAGTTTTATAAATGTCATTATTTTAAGTTAGGTATTAGTTACATACTCGTTGATAACACAGTTCATGAGGTCCACAGATTAAGCTGACAAACTTGTGAGAATAAATCAAATCAGTATTGTTTGTGACAATGAACTTCAAGATAGCGATTACAGATTAACAAACCCATTACCAATATTAATTGAAATTTTAATAATTAATTGCGGAAGCTAGTTCAAAAATATTATTTGTTATATTGATGATGGATTATTGACATTATTATTATTTATATTGATTATTTTCTTATTGACTTGCGATCGAAGGTTGTGGGTTCTATTACAGGTTTTTCAATGTGCATGGTCAAAGTCTAGTTAGAGTCAAACGGTCCTTAAAAAACGGCGAAGTGCGAGTCGGACTCGCGCACGAAGGATTCCGTACGATTATCTATATATACAAAACGGAAGAAACTCGTTTGTTCTATGGGAGCCCCACTTAAATATTTATTTTATTATTTGTTGTTATAGCGGCGACAGAAATACATCATCTGTGAAAATTCCAACTGTCTTGCTATCACGGTTCATGAGATACAGCCCTGTGACAGACAGACGGACAGACGGACAGACGGAAAGACGGACAGCGAAGTCTTGGTAATAGGGTTCCGTTTTTACCCTTTCCTAATATTGATTCTCCAAAATAATTATATATGATCTGAAAGAATGTCTACCGTACTTGGGGATTACAGTGGTGATCCTATTATTTATTTTATTTCATTGCGTGTGTGTGGTAAGGTGTTAAGACCGTATTATTTTTTTAATTGAGTCATTGTTTCCTTCATCATTTTAAATTGCTTAATACGAGAATCGAACCATTGACTTTCTTGTGTTCGACACACTAACCTAGTTTGTACCTATATACAGGGTGAATTAAGATCACTCCCGAAAATTGAAAATGGGTTCAGACCATGCATGCTGAAAAAACAGGCATATTTATAACTTTACAAATTCAAAAAAAAAAAATAGGCTTAAGACTGTAGGTAATTCCCAAGTACGGTAGACATCCATTCAGATCTCCAGACGCTTAGATCCTTTGAAAATGTCTAGTGGGGGTAGTCAGAGGCACGTGCCCGGTAATATTCCAACCTACCTAATGTTTTAGATAGGTTAGAATATTACCGGGATTTAGATTTAGGGTTTAGATTCTAAACATCGTGTCGTACACTCATGTGATCTGTTACTGTCATTTTTGACTTAGTGGTTCGACCACCGAACATAGAAGTGCGACGATATGTTCGCCACACAAACAGCATGTATAAAACTTTGCGCCAATTTGGTATGAATCATTCACCCAAGGGCACGAGATTTAAAAGATGTATAACCACGAAATCTGTACTAATATTATAAATGCGAAAGTAACTCTGTATGTCTGTGACGTTATCACGGCCAAACCGCTGGGAGGATTGTGATGAAATTTCATATAGAGATAGTTTAAAGTATTGAGACGGATATAGGCTACTTTTTTCCCAAAATTTTCTTCAGATTTTCAGAAATTTCAATGGTTTTACGATAACGTCAAAAATCTTCACGGACGAAATCGTGGAATTTTGAAAAAAACAGCGTAATACTGTACATTTATTGAAAAACAGAAAATGCTATTTTGACAGAACGTCTGTCGGGACAGCTAGTAATAACAATCCTAATCATAATAGCTGTTTGTTCCCAAATCAAAAATAAACGACAAAACGGATCAAGATGAAATTTGCTGTAGTATGTAGATAAAAAAAACAGAATAAATAAGGGGACTTATAATCCGAAAAACAACCCCTAAATGATAAAAAACGCAAAAAGGATGATTTTGGTATAGATGGCGTTGGTGTGCAACAAATCTGACATCACAGACTAAAAACATTTAGTCGTCATAGCAACGCAGCTTTGACTAAAGAATGATACGCATTCTACCAAAATTCGTAATTTATTTTATCAGTATTCAGTACAAGTTTTGTTGGGAAAAAATTGGAAGTTGTCTAAAATTCCTTTTTTCTATGCAATTATTGAAATGTAGGCAGGACAAACCCTCGTATTCAAGAACGACACTATGAGAACACGCACCCACAGTGGACGAAATCTTTTTTCATAAAAATCACTTTGTGTTGTGCGACACTGCATAGTGTGACTAGAGACACATTGTCGTGTGCCTCTAACCAAAGTTGAGCTCTAAAGACACACGGTAGCGTGCGCCATAGTGCCGCTCAACACATAAAGTGATGTTTATGAAAAAAGATTTCGTCCACTGTGGGTGCGTGTTCTCATAGTGTCGTTCTTGAATACGAGGGTGAGTCTGTCACGGATCAGTTAGTCTAAACATAAAACTTTTGCTTTGACCGACTGATCTATCAACGCACAGCCTAAACTACTGGTCCTGGACACTTAAAACACCCCTAAGGGGGTGCAGCGGGCGTTGAAGTATGAAAATAACTTCACGTCGAACGAAGTCGGGTTAGGCACTAGGGGGGTGCAGTGGGGCAGTGGGGGTTGAAGTATGAACTTCACGTGACCGAAGTCGCGGTATGCACTAGTTAAAATCTGTTGGTTCAAAAGTGAAAGTTGCTTCGTTTTGAAATAAAATAAGCTAAAACAATAACAATATTAAAAACCTACGCATTATATTACCGTCATATTACACCAAGGTCGTATTGTGAAATTAAATACGGTAGACATCCTCTCAGATCTCCAGGCGTTCAGATCCTTGAAGATGTCTATAGGGGGTAGCCAGAGGCACGAGCGTACAAACATCCACACAAACTTTTAGGTATATAATATAAAAAAATACATAGTAAGAAAGTAAGTTAATCTATACATCTATACATATCTACATATACATATAATAAAACTGTAGAAGAGTTCAATTCTATACCTACATTGAATAATAACTAAAAAAAATACTCCTAGGGGTCTTCATACAAGCAACACAAGCCAAAAAAAAACATTTTGAAATTGTTGTCTGTCTGTCTGTCTGTTGTCCGGCTTTCACGCAAAGACTACTGTACGGATTTTGATGAAACTTTTTTTGTTATGTAGCTATTAGTCCTCGGCAACATAAAAGGCTAAAATTTATTTTGAAGATTGGAATACCAGATGTGAAACTATCTGTCCCCCAGCGAAGCGGGCACGGGTCAGCTAGTATGTTAATAAGTTATTCTACACTAGGTACTAATAAATATTATAGGTGAATAGGGAAAATTTGTATTTTTGTTTGTAATAGGTAAACTAAAAAACAGGCCAAGTGCGAGTCGGATTCGCGAACGAAGGGTTCCATGCCATTATCTAAAAAAAACGCCAAAAATAACACATTTGTATGGGACGGACAGCGAAGTCTTAGTAATAGGGTCCCGTTTTTACCCTTCGGGTACGGAACCCTGAAAACGATTCTGTATTCATCAAAAAAAAATATTACTCGTCTTAATACCCTCCCCCCCTGTCATAATAGTCACTTCAGATAATAATTGAAATACTATACCAACTCGTATAATATTACAACCTTAAAACGAAATAGTCTTATCGGAGGCTGTACCTAGAGTACCTATACCTACCTACTTTTTACGATTTTATAGTGATTGGCGCAGTTTTCGATAATGCAACATTTCTAAGTCAAAGTCAATAGGCATTCAATAAAATCACAAGGATCAAGGATCACTTTGAAACGTCTCAGGAGCTAGGTGAAGCTACGCTTGTTCCTCACATCCATTATCTAGATTCTAGTGTTTGTTGATTCTTCTAGACTCTAGAAGAATCAGCCAACAAACACGGGTAGAGGTCTATCATTTTTACAAGCTTTTATTTAACTTGCAATGTATGTATGTAACTATGTTTGTTAAGAGGTGGAATCTTGCAACTCAATTTGAAGCAGTTATCTTAAACCGATTGAGCTGAAATTTCGCATACTTATGTAACTTCGGTGACAATGCAATAATATGGCGACAGCGAGCAGATCTGATGATGGAGTCAGGAGCTGTTTAACAGACATTCACAACGGAACTCCTTAGTAAATACTCCGATTGAGTAAAAACTTTGCATTCTTGTCAAGTTCCAATGACAATGTTATATTATGTGAAAGGGGCTCCATGTTTTGAATGATTTTACAAAAGCTTGTCATCGAAAAATATTTTTCAAAAGAAAACTTATTGTCAACTAGCTGACCCGTTCCCACTTCGCTGGGGGACAGATAGTATCACATCTGGTATTCCAATCTTTAAAATAAATACATAACAAAAAAAGTTTCATATAAATCCGTGTAGTAGTTTCCGCGTGAAAACCGGACAACAGACAGACAGACAGACAGACAGACAAAAATTTCAAAATGTTTTTTTTTGCTTGTGTTGCTTGTACATATAAAGGCCCCTAGGAGTTTTTATTCAATGTACAGAATTTAACTCTTCTACAGTTTTATTATATGTATAGAATAGATAGATGATCCTTTCTAAAACTCCAGTGTGGTACCGATCGAACAAAGTGATAGTTAAGGGGCATGTTCCAAATGTTATGATTGGGTGTGCCTCTGATTAGGTACCCTCCTTAGAGTCCTTATTACGGCCCTTAGCACTTTAAAAACTGTAACACAGTTAGATCACAATTCTCGTGTACTAAGTACTTACCTAATAAAATACTTCGTGGAAGGTCGTGGGTTCGAATCCTGGCAATGGATTTTTCTGTTCAAAATATGTGATGGTAAAGGAAAACATCGTGAGGAAACCAGTATTCATGTAAGCGACGGGCTTGCAACCTGTCACGTGTGGAATGCTAAATGCAAATTGTGGGCGTGTGTCAAGTGCCTCTGACTATCCCCTTTAGGCATCTTCAAAGATCTGACCGCCTGGAGATCTGAGAGTCGTGATTAAGAGGCTCCCAGTCGCTGATTGCTCTTTTTCGAAACGAAAAAAGAAATACTTCACATTTTCGCCTTAACATTTCTACCTAAAATAAATTAGTTTTGCTGATTTTTTTTTATCTTTATCAACAGCTAACGATGTCGATGACATCGAAAACGGTACTGCCAGTGTCAGACACATCTGACAGCAGTTCATCCAGTTTTACCTCCACGCGAAGTGTCACTTCTGAAACGAACTGCGAGATGGAGAACTGCTCCGATTTGAAGAAGCAATGCGATAAGGACCGCGAGAAGGAAAGAAATAAATGTTGTGGTAAGTGTTTCGAAAATCTAATTCTCTTCCTCTTTTTTAGGGTTCCGTACCTAAAGGGAAAAACGGGACCCTATTACTAAGACTTCGCTGTCCGTCTGTCTAGCACAGGCTCTTCCCTCATGAACTTACAATAAACTTTCTTTCGCCGTTTTTTTTTAAATGGTATGGAACCCTTCGTGCTCGAGTCCGACTCGCATTGGACCGGTTTTTCTTCTCACAGGTATATAAAAAACCGGCTAAGTGCGAGTCGGATTCGCGCAAGTAGTTGTATGGAAGCCTCACTTAAATATTTATTTTTTCCGTTTTTAGTCACATCATCTGTGAAAATTTCAACTGTCTAGCTATCACAGTTCATGAGATACAGCCGGACGACATACAGACGGACGACGCCGAGACGGTCAGACGGGAGTCTTTGTAATAGGGTCTCGTTTTTACCCTTTGGGTACGGAACCCTTAAAATGAATTGCCGTTTGTTATTTGTTTGTCTCACTAAAACTGAATTGTTGTTTGTTTGTCTCACTAAAACTCAAAAACGGCTTGACCGATTTGAATATTTATTTTTTTGGTAAAATAGAGAAATTGGGATACCTAAAGTTGCTTAGAAATTGCAAAAATCGGAACTGAAAGTAACTTTTTCTACGGGATTATTGAATTTTGACAGGACAACGTCATTACTAGTACTTTAATATTTAAAACAGCGCAACGAAAATGTCACTTCTTACAAGAATACTAGCTGGAATTCTTACGATGTTTCCCTTCACTGTTGTAAGCACGTATTTAATTTGATTATTGCGTTGACTATAAATTGTTTAATGCGAAGATGATAACTAAACCAACTAGGGTGAGAGCGCTGGTTGTGGGCATTTTAACATTTTAATTTTCAAATAAACGGTTTACTTATAATGAAAAAAATATTAAAACGACGTTTTTTAAACAACATAGAATAGAGTATTTATCTATCTCTTAGGTTAATCAAAGGTTTTGTAACAGGCGATATTTATTTAGTAATTATCCATATTTATATAAGTAGACAAAACGGGAAATATTTATTTGTGGTCAATCAAGTTTAAAGGTATAACGCACCACAACTGTCACTAATCAAAACGGACCATAGACAAATAATTGTATTAACTATAGATTTTAAACAAGTTTGTTTGCTATGCTTAGTTATTGACTGCAAAAATAAATTTAAAATGGCAAAAACTGGGTAACAACCGGGTCTTTAACCCTAATTTTCTTGATGTAGGTACATAATATTATCAGTAACTTGTCTGAGGTTCAAGCAAACAAAGTCAGGGACAGAACGCAAAACAAATAGTTAGATACGACTCTCAAGTTTACGAAGTACCTACTTGTGTTCCTATCTATACTGGTTACATCACATGTTAACATGTTATAAAAAAAAAACATGATCACGACTATAATCTCCTAGTACGGTAGACATCCTCTCAGATCTCCAGACGCTTAGATCTTTTGAAGATGTCTAGTGGGGGTAGTCATAGGCACGTCTAAACATTATATTTGGCACATGCCCACATATTGCAGTAGTTAGCATTCCATACGTGACAGGTTGCAAGCCCATCGCCGCTTATAATAACACTAACTGGTTTCCTCACGATGTTTTCCTTCACCGTTGTGATTGTGAGCACGTGTTTTTTGATGCGCATATAAATTTTCGAACAGAAAAATCCATTGGATGCACGCCGAGATAATTATGTTTTTACAAAATTGCCAAATATAATGTTTGGACGTGCCTCTGACTACCCCCACTAGACATCTTCAAAGGATCTATGCGTCTGGAGATCTGAGAGGATGTCTACCGTACTTGGGGATTACAGTCGTGATCCTATTTATTTTTTTATTTTTATGATTATCATGTTATGATATTCATACCAATATTTATTGGTAGATTGGTACTGAATGCCATAATACCTACGCTTTTTATGCAGTTTAGGCACCTATACCTACGCTTCTAATACAATAACTACGTAGAAGCGTAGGTATAGGTGCATAAACAGTGAATAGCTACTATGAAAAGTGTACAGATTAGGTATTTTCTAACATTAGGTATTGCATTCAACATCATAACATGATATTCATGTTTTTTTTACAAAATAGCCATGCTGGGCTGACAGCTAGTAGGATCATAGACCTGGTTATGGTGCCTACCCCGGCTTTGAGCATTTTCAATTTTTGCAGTCAATAACTAAGCATAGCGAGTTAGCAAGCAAACTTATTAATTCTTTATCTATGGTCCATTTTGATTAGTGACAGTTGTGGTGCGTTGCTTGAAACCATGTTGTAACTGTGGATTGATTTGACCACAACTAAAAATTTATCATTTTGTCTATTTAAATATAAAAAAAATATCGCCTGTAACAAAAACTTTGGTTAACCTAAGAGATAGATAAATTAAATACTCAATTTTATGTTGTTTAAAAATAGTCGTTTAAATCATTTTTTTTAAATAAACCGTTTATTTGTTTTAAAATGTTGTTAAAGTGCCCACAACCAGCGCTCTTGCCCTATTATATTTCTCACGAACGTTTGTATTTGTATATGAGTAAATACACATCGGAAAAACACAGTAAGTTGTTTAAACAGTAAGTCAAGTGGGCAAATAGTTACCCACCCACTAGAGATGTCATATTGACAGTTGACACTTTTTCAAATTAAATTGCGTGTGACGGATTTTTTATTGATTTTTATTTACGACTAATATTAGGTATTTATAGGAATAATGACTGATCTCACAGCTCAGTCGGTTGTAACTCTGCCTTCTGAGCTGTAAAAAAAACAATAGAAAAACAAAGTTTTTACACAGGAAAAAATAAATATATCTTTCTCGTTCTTTTAGGTTCTAGGTTCGATCTCCACCCAGGGCAAATATTTGTGTGATAAACATAGATGTTTGTTCTGTGTCTGTGTGGTGTTATTATGTATAATAAATAATATACCTACTTATACCTAGTTGCTGTGTCAACAGATATCGCCATCTGTTAGAATCTTTTGGAGCTAACATATAATTTTGACTGTCAGATAATAAACAAATAATTTGCAATAAAATAATATTGCAAATTATTCGTTTACTATAAATTGAGATGTAAGCCTATCCTGTCTTTTGAGTTGGGAAAACCGTGTGAAACTGCACACGGGGTGCAAAGTTTGATTCAAATCGGTTAAGTAGTTTACATCGCGGACAAACAACGTGACGCGTAATGAGTTACTACCAACTGAGCTGTGAAGCTTGTCTAATTATTGTTCGATGTTTATTTATTTTACTTGTAGAAATACCGCGTGAAATTTTGCGAGTTGGCCGAGTGGGATGTAACTCGACTTTCAATCTGAAGGTCGTGGGTTCGAATCCCGGCGTGCATCAATGGATTTTTCTGTTCGAAAATTTATATGCGCATCAAAAACACGTGCTTACAACGGCGAAGGAAAACATCGTGAGGAAACCAGTTAGTGTTCTTATAAGCGGCGATGGGCTTGCAACCTGTCACGTATGGAATGCTAACTACTGCAAAATGTGGGCATGTGCCAAATATAATGTTTGGACATGCCTCTTACTACCCCCACTAGACATCTTCAAAGGATCTAAGCGTCTGTAGATCTAAGAGGATGTCTACCGTACTTGGGGATTACAGTCGTGATCCTATTTATTTTATTTATTTTAATACCTACCTAATATAAAGTTACCTAGATCTAGTTTTATTAAACCTCGAATCTAACCTTACATAGGTATCCGGTTTCGAATGCATTTTGTGCAGTTATAATACTCTGCCAACGTTTACTGTGTCATTCGAGTTGCATAATACTCGATGTTTGACCTTGTTTGATTTATTCACCAGCACTATACCAGAATATTATTCGGTTTAAGGCGCTGCCAGTCGACGATTATTTTTGTTCGAAACGAAAAAAGAAATACTTGTGAACAAGCCACATCTCCTATTTTATAATGTTTAGTATATGTGAAGGATGTACCCATCTTTAATCACTTCGATAAATAATCCTACCGACCGCTGCAATGACGACAAACACACGTCGGCGCGTGGTCCGTCTTAGCTTTTCGAATAAATTAATGATATAAATTATGTATAATTACTTATAAAAAATCTATTCTAATAGAAATCTAGATCTACATATTACCTATCTCTAACAATAAATCACAAGTTGATTTTAATAGTAGGTATATAAAATATTTCGATCATAAATTCTAAAACGTATTATTTTGAAATAATATCTTTATCGTGAAAAGTTTCTGCTATTATGTTTTCAGCTTAATAGAAATCTAGGTAGGAACCTGAAGTAATATACTTATAAAAATAGGAGATGTGGCTTGTTGTGTTTGTATTTCTTTTTTCGTTTCGAAAAAGAGCAATCGTCGACTGGGAGCCCCTTAAGCTGCATTTGTCTCTATCGCGTATTCGCATTTCACACGTTGATTTTTCAGACACAGCGCGACAGCAATGGTATGGATGGGCCTCTTCGCGCGCGTTCGAGACGCACTTGAACGGTTTTTAGGGTTCCGTACCCAAAGGATGAAAACGGGACCCTATTACTATGACTTCGCTGTCCGTCTGTCTGTCACAGGGCTGTATCTCAAGAACCGTGATAGTTGGACAGTTGAAATTTTCACAGATTATGTATTTCTGTTGCCGCTATAACAACTAAAAACAAAATAAAATAAATATGCTAGGCTCCCATTCAACAAACGTGATTTTTTATAGATAATGTTACGGAACCCTTCGTGCGCGAGTCCAACTCGCACTTGGCCTGTTTTTTTGTTTATTTGTTGCTACTCGTATTTTCTCTTAAAACAGGAACTACCTACTGGTTTTTAAGTACCGAGATGACTTTAAGGTGATGCTTATAATGGGCTGAGTCTATTCGGATAAGACAAAAAAAGTGATAAAACCGCATTATTTTGAAAAACATCAAACTCAAAAAGAAATTGTCTTTCATTTATGTAGCTAGTATGATTATCTAACGAATTATAAAAAACCGGCCAAGTGCGAGTCGGACTCGCGCACGAAGGGTTCCGTAATATTATCAAAACGGCAAAAAAATCACGTTTGTTGTACGGGAGTCCCACTTAAATATTTATTTTATGCTGTTTTTAGAGAAATACATCATCTGTGAAAATTTCAACTGTCTAGCTATCACGGTTCATGAGATACAGTAGCCCTGTGACAGACAGACGGACAGACGGTCTTAGTAATAGGGTCCCGTTTTTACCCTTTGGGTACGGAACCCTAAAAATGCACTGTTTAGCTATTCATAAGTAGTTTTGAGTAAAAACGAAATTAGTGTTTTTGAAGAGCTAAGCTAAGCTAAGATATTTTTCATAAAAAAACGTAAATGTATATTTTGCCGCATGCATCATGCTGCATTCATGCTGCATTCATCATGAAAATTTATTACGTAATGACGACATTTTTGCACTGACTATTTAGTTCGACGGGTTGAGCTGGTCTGGTGAAATATCCGATCCAAATTCTTTTACGACACAGCTATAATTCACTTGAAACAGGTAAATTTCTTCATACAAGATCTATCATAACTCGAGCACCCAAGATAATGAGTCGTCTACGCAGTGGCGGATTTACCACCATGCTGAGTAGGCTGGAGCCTAGGGCGGCAGATTTTAGGGGCGGCAAATTTAGGTAAATTTTTTTAAACATCTTATTTATTTTAGCCTTTATCGTCCCACTGCAGGACAGATACCTCCTTTCCTTCTTGGCCAATCACTTGATGTTGCCAAATGTCTAAAGCTAGCTATACATGTTGGCCCAACGTTGCCGAGCGAGGGCCAATACCAACGTGTAGACGGCATGTTTGCCTTGCCTTGCCATCGCTCGGTGTCGCTCGCCTAGCTGGCCGAGTGAATACAAGCGCCAACGTGTATAGAGGTCATTTGCAATGACTTGTCACCACTCGCGGTCGCTCGCGGCCTCTCGCCTCACTTCGGAGCCGTGTCGGTTTTTTGCACAAATCAAAGGCGCTTGTCTACGCTCGGCCAATCGTGTCCACATGTTTGTCAGCCCGCCATTCAATTTAAATTAAATTTTATTACCCGCCATTAAATTTACAACTTTCTTCCGGTATACACTGACGTAATTAATAAACGTGCTCATCAAATAAATAGCAGCAGCTGCAACAACTTCTACGTCCATATTGTCCGAACCAAATAAACACCGGATAACCACGTAGGTAGTTCGAATGCACAACAAGAACTGACAGCACCCAACGTGTGGGCAGCTTCACTCGTCCAACTCATCCATTGGCCGCTTGCAATAGTTTGCGTAAACTTGCCGAACGTCTAGACGGTAGCACTTGCCTTGCATCGATTTGCCTACGCTCGCGTTGGCCATAGCTCGGCCAACATGTATTGCAAGCTTTACAGGTATCACCGCTTTTAACTAAATCGTTGGATTGTAAAAATAATCTGTTTTCAATAGCCTACTGGCGGGCAAATATGTAAATCCAATTAAGTAATTTGTGTTTTTATATAGTTAGTTTATAAGTTAAATTTTTAAGTGTAATATATATATTATAAAAAAAATAACAAAAAAACAATCAAAAAACATAAACAAAAAATAATAATAATATGTATCGTAAATACTTTATGTATATAAAAAAAAAAAAAAAAGTTATAATTATATATATTTTATATTTTAAAATAAATCTGTGTACATAGATATTTAGTTGAGTAGTTTAAGTAGTTGTAAGTAGATTAGGATGGCACCGCCGAAAGGCAACCCCCCATCACCCAGGGGTAGTCACCCCTGGAGTTGAGGCCAGGGCAAAACCAAATGGTGAGGCCCTTCCCTAAATTTTAAATGTATTTTAGTTTAGATGTTCCCCTTTGTTGATGTAAATCCGCCACTGCGTCTAAGGATAAGTACCTATACCTAGTAGCCATTAAGACATTTCTAAACTGCAGTCGCTATCGAGTATCGTTAGCTATTTGTATAGAATCCAGCACAACGTATCTAGCGGTAACTGTACTGATCTAAAATCTTTCATACAAATATATAAAAATCCTAGGTATATATTATTTTTTTGGCGGACTTTACATACAGCGCCATCTAGCCCCAAACTAAGCAAAGCTTGTACTATGGGAACCAGATAACTGATATAATACTTATATACTTTTTTTATTTTTTTGTAAATACTATTAATAACATTTTTTGTAAATACATAGTAACACCCAGACACAGAACAAACATCTATGTTCATCACACAAATATTTGCCAAATACAAATATTATTTATTTGCACACAGATATATAAAAATTAATCCCTATTTCCTTTGGTCATAGCATCACGCGTAAACGGCTGGACCGATTTAGCTAATTCTTTTTTTGTTGTAATCGTTAGTGTCTGGGGAAAATTACTTATTAACGTTGTTAGCTGTGTAAACTACGAAACCCTACATTGCGCGTTACCCGACACGCACTTGGCCCGTTTTTCTTTTTCTTCAGGGGTTAAAGAGCGCGGTCGCTGAGCCAAAAGAATTTCGCACATTGACCCCGTCATTACTTATCACTGTCACACACAAATATATTGCCGTCTCGCTTGCACTGGCGCTAGCTTACCTACTTTACAAGTTATACAAGCGAGTAAGCATTAATTACTATAATGTGTGTAATTATCTTTTCTTTGCAAGTCAAGGACCTTACCTCACAACGGCATATAAATATCATTATAATTAACTGTACCTACTGCAGTCAGCAGGCAAGGATAAAGGGGGGGGGGGCAATGAATGCAATTGACTCCCCTCTGACTGACGAGTCACGACTGTAGCGATATCTATATAGGTATCTATTAAGCCCATGGTTTACTAAATTAGTATAGACTCAATTAATTCGTCTGCCTGTCTGTGACGTTTTCACGGCCAAATAGCGCTATGGGGCCATTTTGTAAAAACATGATTATTGTTATGATATTCATACCAATATTTTTCGGTACTGAATGCCATATAATACCTGCGATTTTTACCTATCACCTACACCTACGCTTCCAATACAATACCTACGCAGAAGCGTAGGTATAGGTGCATAAACAGTGAAAGTTACTATGAAAAGTGTAGAGTGATTAGGTATTCTCTAACATTAGGTATTGCATTTAACATCATAACATGATGATCATGTTTTTACAAAATAGCCCTGCTGGATTATGAAGAATCTAGTCTCACACTCGAGTAATACATGAACAGGTTCCATTCATTAGTCGGTGCTCATGCGCAGTGTCATTGTTGTGGATTAGAAATAGATATGTGACCATGTGACCCTTATTTGGAAAGAGGAAACTAGCAAATTAACTCATTGAATATCTAAATTGTAATCGCTAACTTACCTATTGTAATTATTTTATTAATACATATTATAAGTAATCTGGGGGCAGAAATAGATGGAGGTAGGATTGCTTAGTAGATTAAAATGGTGATTTACCAAAATTCCAAAAATATTATAAATTCAAAATTTTGTAATAATCCAAAAAACTAAACAGATTTTAAAGAAACTTGAAATATAAAGAGCTTACATTTTGGAATAGCAAATAAATCACTTTTTATTCAGGTAACACACAAACGAATCCGATGGTTTTTTTTGGGTTCCGTTATATAGATGGGGTTAAATAATGTTTGGACGTGCCATTGACCACCCCACTAGACATATTCAAAGGATCTAAGCGCCTGGAGATCCTGAATGAGAGGATGTCTACCGTACTTAGGTATTACAGTCGTGATTTTTTTTTTTTTTTTGAAAAAGCCAAACCCATCTCAGAAAATCAAGAAATTCTATATAGAGTTCCTGTGTGGTGCCGGCACACGGAACCCTCGGTGCGCGAATCAGACTCGCACTTGTCCTGTACTTATTCATGATACCTACAACTGTACTGACCTATAACTTACAAAGTAAAATCAGCTCTTTTGTTCTATCAAAGGCTATTATGACGTCACAAGTTATGACGTCATAGACATCATGCACGTCTAGCGTACCTTAATCAGATCATCTTGCGTAGTTGTGTCCTATCGTTACGTGATAGAGCATAAATTTGAATGGCATTATTGCAACAAGGTCAGAATAACTCGGTATCAGCTGTTTGCATTGTATTTGACCGACATAGAATGTGATACAACTTGATTCAATTTATTCACAGATGACATAATTCTACAGAAAAAATCTTACTAGATCTATATCTATCTATATCCTATCCTAATAATATTATAAATGCGAATGTTTGTGATAAGTTTGATTTTTCCATGTTTTCATTACCTAGTTTTTAAGTTTTTTTTATTTTGCCATCTACATTTTCCACTACCAATTAGGTAGGCTGGTAGAAAATGCCTCGGCATTAGGTCCGCCTTTTTGTATTTATTTTATAAGTGCAATTAAAGTATAAATAAATAAATAAGGCTGCTATGTTTGTTCCCTAATCAAAAATAAACGACAAAACGGATTAAGATGAAATTTGCTGTAGTATGTAGATAAAAAGTCAGAATAAATAAAGAGGGAACTTATAATCCAAAAAACAAACCCCTTAATTATTAAAAAACGCAAAAAAGGATGATATTGTTTTTTTTATTGTTTACGTACTTGAGTAGTACTTTTAATTATTATTCTTGTTTGAGCCTTCAGTGAAGGCCCTTCACCTTGTTCGATTGGCATCACACTGGAGCTCTACATAGCTCTAAGGAAAGGATCATTAAAAAAAAGGTAGACCCCAAGCCGTGTTTGTTGCCTGATTCTTCTAGGCTTAATCGCGTGGAATCGGCGTAGCTTCACCTAGTTTCTAAGACGTTTCAAAGTGATCCTTGTGATTTTATTGAAATAAATGATTTTTTAATTTGAATTTGAATTTAAATTGGTATAGCGTGAATTGGAATTGAATTTAAATTGGTATAGATGGCGTTGGTGTTAAAAAATCTGACATCAGTCGTTATAGCAACACGCGTTACTCTATGCGATTATTGAAATTTGGACAGGACATCGTCTGTCGCGGGTCTGCTAGTCTTATCTCTACTATATAAAAGAAAGTCGGGGTTGTTATAACACTTATAACTCGAGAATGGCTGAACCGATTTGGCTGAAAATTGGTGGGGAGGTAGCTTAGAACCAGGAGACGGACATAGGATTTTTTAACAGGAACGGGAGTTAATTCTAAAGCGATACGACGTTCGCTGGGTTAGATTTATATAAAACAAAGTCGTGTTAGTTACACCATTTATAACTCAAGAACGGCTGGTATCTAATGCGAAACATGAGCCTGTTTAATTGAGCATAGACGGTCTCAGTGCCGGATTAAGCTAGCACGGGGCCTGTAGCAAATTTTGTAAAGGGGCCCTTAGTTTGCTATAGGTTCTCACGTTAAGGGTACCTATTAAATAAAACAAAACTGTTACAAATCGGGGGGCACGGTAGTGCCCCCGCCAAGTCGAGCGCGAAGCAAACAAACACTGCCGTACCATCCTTTACAGGAATCATTTCGCCGCATTTTCAGGTCCCTATTTGAAAACCTCTGGATAATACCAGAAAGCAGAAATTTTCGTCATCCAGTAAGCTATAATCACATACTTAAAATCCAAAATTTCAAGTCTGTAGGTAATTTAGTTCCGAAGTTAAGCGAATGCAAAGTTTCGCATTTTAGACACTCACTCACTCACTCACTCACTCATGATCATCAGAATAGAACTAGTACTTCCCATAAACTCAGAGAGCTGAAATTTGGTACAGAGCTAGGGTTTAATGGCCACAATTAAGGGAAAACCATATTAACCGGCCAAGTGCGAGTTGGACCATTATCTATAAGAACGGCAAAAAAATCACGTTTGTTGTATTATTTTTATTAATTTTATTCTGTCTTTAGTATTTGTGGTTATAGCAGCAACCGAAATACATAATCTGTGAAAATTTCAACTGTCTATAGCTATCACGGTTCATGAGATACAGCCCTGTGACTGACAGACGGACGGACGGACAGACAGACGGGTAGCGAAGTCTTAGTAATAGGGTTCCGATTTTACCCTTTGGGTACGGAACCCTAAAAACTAGGATAATCGAAGATATGGAGTACCTGGTGATCCTGATTAGAAAACACAAGAGCTTAACCAAACTATTAGAGATCGACATACCGCCTTTACAAAAAATATTCAACTTGGTGGGCCGCTTCATTTGATGTAAAAAATCGAAGGTCTGCAGTATCTGATGAAGAACCCTCAGCTGGTCTCAGCTGTATTAGAGATATGGTAATGCACCCTTCTACTATTGGTCCATAAAAAAATCGACTGTCATTGCAAAAAAATATGTCAAAAAACCTGTGTCAAATAAGAAAATCTATTAAAATAAATCAATAAGCCCACGTTTCTACAAAAAGAAGTGAAATCCCACCAAAAACATTCTGTAAAAAACTAGTTAATGATGTGACTATAATAATAAAGAAATCGCAGTAAGGAACCTCAGACTTGACACGACTTTGTCTAGATTTCATTACTTTTTAGAGATAAACAAGCAGCTCCATCGAGACTTGGCTAGTTTTTTACAGAATGTTTTTGTGGGATAAACTTTTCTAGATTTAATATGGGCAAATTTAGCAGTATATAGCCTTTTTCTCGGAATATAATAGATATAATAATTATAAGGTCATATTTCAGGTGGGAGTGAAGCATACCCTAGTAAAATATTTTTACGCTCCTATCTACATTATTGTTTTACGGTGAGAGTTGTGTTGGACCGCGGGGCCCCTCGAGTCGCGGGGCCCGTAGCATTTGCTGCTCTTGCTACGTGGTTAATCCGGCACTGGACGGTCTTAATTTAGAGTAATCGTTGACAGGGCTGCTAAAAATCCATTTATAAGATATCCTTATTTTACCAAGGCACACCAACTATGACCACGGTACACCAGTGTGCCGCGGTACACAGTACACACTTTGCGGAACACTGATGTAGGTCTAATTTATCTTTATTTCTTAGGCTAGGTATGTTGTTATAGCCGATGCGCTATAACCTTCATAATACACAAACTTTTATTAACAAAACAATGTTTTTATAGACATTAACGGTAGATTGTTACTTCCGTGTCAATCAGCCGTGTTGGACGAGTGGGAGGTACCTTGACTTTCAATCTGAAGGTCGTGCGTTCGAATCCCGGCCGTGCATCAATGGATTTTTCTGTTCGAAAATCTATATGCGTGCTCAAAACGGTGAAGGAAAACATCGTGAGTAAACCTGTTAGTGTTATTTTAAGCGGCGGTTGGCTTGCAACCTGTCACGTGTGTAGCTACTGCAAAATGTGGGCATGTGCCAAATTTAATGTTTGGACGTACCTCTGACTAACCCCTTCAGGCATCTTCAAAGATCTAAGCGCCTGGAGATCTAACGAGGATGTCTACCTTACTTGGGGATTACAGTCGTGATCATATTTATTTTTTACTTCCTTAAAATCATCGTATTCAACACAATACATTATGAACAACTTTTAGAAGTATTTTAAATGTAATTTTCCTGTTGAGCCAACGGCTTCTCGTAAGCGGCGCCGGCGATAGGCTTGCAACCTGTCACGTATGAAGTTGTTTATACGAGTATTTTGTTTATTCTGGCAACAACCAAAGTTTTTGTTTTTATAAGCTTTTATTTAACTTGCAATGTATGTAATGTATGTATGTAGGTAACTATGTTTGATGAATCTTGCATATTTATGTAATTTCGGTGACAATACAATGATATGGTGACAGTGAGCTGATCTGATGATGGAGTCAGGAGCTGTTCAACAGTCACTCAAAACGGAACTTTTTAGTAAATACTTCGATTGAGTAAAAACCTTGCATTCTTGTCAAGTTCCGATGACAATGTTATATAATGTGACAGGTGATAGCGCGCTGGTGCTCGATGGTATATATGATTTTACAAAAGCTTGTCATTGAAAAATATTTTTCAACAAAAAAACTTATTATAGAATTAAAACTATCGTGGTTGTTATAAATTTTAACTTTAGATACTTATTTACTAGTACATCTTGTATTGCTGACGTTTCGAGACAATTCAGATGCTCTTCATCATGAGCATAGACAGCTACCGTGGTTAAGTGGAAATTAGCCGTAGGTATTTAATTTATAGGAAAAATGTTTTAATTTTTATTCGAAAAAAATCTATCAAGATGTCTGAACATCCAGTTATAATTTTTGATTTGTCCCGAAAATCGAAACCGGATGTTCAGATGTTTAGACAATGCATAATTTGTATGGGCTGAGTCTACCCGGATAAGTCGGATAAAGTGATAATAACGGATTATCTTGAAAACCATTAAACTTAAAAAGAAACTGTCTTTCATTTATGTAGCTAGTATGATTATCTAACGAATTATATCAAAATGAACTGATTAACTATTCATAGTTTTGAGTAAAAACGAAACTAGTGTTTTAGAAGAGCTAACTTTGGAAAATAAATCTATAGAGAAAAGTTTCACCAATCGTGTTTCTGTCTTTAATTTATCTAGATTAAATCCTTAAGTTATCTTTGTCATAAAAAACAAAACTGTATGTTTTTCGGTTATTGAGAAAAAACCGATTCTGCATTCATAAAAAAAATGTATACTCTTATTACTACTATTAAGCATTTTTTTTCTGTTCTAGGTAACCTAGGACAATGCATTTGGGGCATCCTCATCATAATTATCTCGGTGATGGGCTTCGTGTTCACACCTCAGGACTTCATGCTGTGGGAAAAGCTGAATATGAGGCCAGGTTAGTTCTTATTTCCACAGCTTATAACAAAGTCAAACCCTCGTATTCAAGAACGATACTATCGCACCCACAATGGACGAAATCTTTTTTCATAAAAATCACTTTGTGTTGTGCTTGTGCGACACTGCATAGTGTGACTAGAGGCACATTGTCGTGTGCCTCAAGCCAAAGTTGAGCCCTAAAAGCACACGGTAGCGTGCGCCATAGTGCCGCTTAACACATAAAGTGATGTTTATGAAAAAAGATTTCGTTCACTGTGGGTGCGTGTTATCATAGCGTCGTTCTTGAATACGAGGGAAAGTCGCGCACGAAGGGTTCCGTCATCTATAAAAAACGGCAAAAAAATCACGTTTGTTGTATGGGAGCCCCAGTGAAATATCACTACATAGGTAGTATAAAGCAAAGTCGCTTTCCGCTTCCCGCGTCTGTATGTATGTATGTATGTATGTTTGCTTATATCTTTAAAACTACACAACGGATTTTGATAGGGGTTTTTTTAATAGATAGAGTGATTCAGGAGGAAGGTTATATTATATTATATGTATATATATGTATATACATATAATATATGTATAATAACATGCTACCCGTGCGAAGCCGGGGCGGGTCGCTAGTTTATTTTATTCTGTTTTTAGTATTTATTGTTATAGCGGCAACAGAAATACATAATCTGTGTTATTGAAAGTTATAGGCAAAAACATTTTGCCTCTTACCTTAGATCACATTATAGCAATTATGATGAGGATCTCTAATTTTTTGAAATTAAAATATAGTCTATCACTCGTTGATAATGTAGCTTTTAAGCTAAATATTTTTTATAATTTGTCATAATACAAACAAACATACAAATATATTATCACTTTATAATATAAATAGGTAAAAGCAGATACAGAAAATATATAGATATACAGTAGGTAGTACAGTTTTTGTTTGACAGCGCCATCTAGCCCCAGTCTAAGCAAAGCTTGTACTGTAGGAACTAAATAACTGATTGAATACTTAGGGTCAAAGACCCGGTTGTGGTCCCTACCCCGGTTTTGGGAATATAAAATTTATGCTGTCATAATTAAGCATAGCAAACAAACTTGTCTATATTATTTAATTAAATTCTTTATCCGTTTTGATTAGTGACATTTGTAGTGTAGATTCCTCTAGATTGTTTTAACCACAACCAAATATTTCCTGGTTTGTCTATTTAAGGTGATAAGTGACATTTTTGACTTTTTGTATGGGCTGAGCCTACCCGGATAAGACGGAAAAAGTGATAAAACTGCATTATTTTGAAAACCATCAAATTTAAAGAAACTGTCTGTAATTTACTTAGCTATTATGATTATCTAACGAATCATATAAATACGAACTGTTTTTATTAAAAACGAAACTAGTCTTTTTGAAGAGCCAACTTTGGAAAATAAATCTATCGAGAAAAGTTTCACCAGTCATGTTTCTGTCTGTAATTTTTCTAGATTATATCCTTAAGTTATCTTTGTCATCAAAAACAAAACTGTATGTTTTGCGGTTATTGAGAAAAAACCGGCCAAGTGCGAGTCGGACTCGCGCACGAAGGGTTCCGTACCATTATCTATAAAACCGGCAAAAAAAATCATGTTTGTTGTATGGGAGCCCCCCTTAAATATTTATTTTATTCTGTTTTTAGTATTTGTTGTTAGAGCAGCCACAGAAATACATAATCTGTGAAAATTTCAACTGTCTAGCTATCACGGTTCATGAGATACAGCCCTGTGACAGACAGACAGACAGACAGACGGACAGCGAAGTCTTAGTAATAGGGTTCCGTTTTTACCCTTTGGGTACGGAACCCTAAAAACGATTATGCATTTTTCAAAAACATTTATTACTCGTCTTAAATATGAATAATTAATTAATAAATATCGCCTGTCACAAAACCTTTGCATAACCTAATAGCTAAATACTCTATTCTATTTTGTTTAAAAATCGTCGTTTTAATCATTTTATTTAAACATTTAAATGTTGTTAAAATGACCACATACCAGTGCTCTCAACCTTTTAAACTGTTTTTTTGTGTAAATACCTGTGGCCTGATCACGAACCACTATCGTATAGACAAAGTATCGTCCAAATGTCAAAACTGACACTTTGTATAGCAAAAGTGTCCGTTTTGGCATTTGAACGATACGATAGTGGTCCATGCTAACCATGCTCGTAAATATTATTAGACAAGCATTAAAGTTTATGCAGCCTATGTTGAACTGTGTAGGTATTATCATTGCATTGCTTATAATCCGAAGGTCATTTCATTACTCAAACCAGTTTTATGGCAGTAATTTTGGTGATACCATGTTTAACCTTATATTTATGTATACATTGAAGTGTGTTATGCAATTTTATAGACAATTTTATAATCATATTGGACTGGCCTCTGGTTGGTAGTACTCGTTGATCTGCCTTCTTTTAAGGGTTCCTTACCCAAAGGGCAAAAACGGGAACCTATTACTAAGACTTCGCTGTCCGTTTGTCTCTCACAGGGCTGTATCTCATGAACCTTGATAGCTAGACAGTTGAAATTTTCACAGATTATGTATTTAGATGTTTCTAAAGGGGTAATCAGAGAAATTTTAGCTAGTCCTAGAATCAGTGTCGGATTTACACATTTGCACCTAGATTATATAATAATTTTAGGTGGTGAATTCCTGTAAGACATTTGGCAAAATCAAGTGATTGGCCAAATTTAGCTAGAGATCGAGATGTGTGGAAGGAAGGGAGGGAGGAATCTGTCCTGCAAAGGGACGATAAAGGCTAAATAAATTAAAGACGGACAGACAGACAGACGGACAGACGGACAGACGGACAGACGGACAGACGGACAGACGGACAGACGGACAGACGGACAGACGGACAGACGGACAGACGGACAGACGGACAGACGGACAGACGGACAGACGGACAGACGGACAGACGGACAGACGGACAGACGGACAGACGGACAGACGGACAGACGGACAGACGGACAGACGGACAGACGGACAGACGGACAGACGGACAGACGGACAGACGGACAGACGGACAGACGGACAGACGGACAGACGGACAGACGGACAGACGGACAGACGGACAGACGGACAGACGGACAGACGGACAGAAGGACAGACGGATAGCGAAGTCTTAGTAATAGGGACCCGTTTTTTACTCTTTGGGTACGGAACCCAAAAAATTAACCCAAATTTGAGCCCCTAAAACCTGCCGCCCTAGGCTCCAGCCTACCCAGCCTGGTGGTACATCCGCCACTACCTAGAGTCTAGTGTCTTAGTGTGCACTTCGAAGATGCGTTTTTCAAGATCAAGGTAAGTTTTCTAAGCCAAGGGCGTTTGCAATAGCCGCAAGCGGAGGTTATACAAGGGTTACCACATATCGAATACAATTTGTACTCGAATTTGAATAATTAACATAAATACATAAACATCCTACTAATATTATAAATGCGAAAATTTATAATTAAAAATACTAAACGGATTAAAATGAACATACACTTTTTACCCAGGTACCACCCGTGCGAAGCTGGGGAGAGCAGCTAGTTAATAAATAAACATCCTACTAATATTATAAACGTGAAAGTTTGTGAGTTTGTTTGTATGTTTGTGCTGTTGTGACAAAACGGATTATGAAGAAATTTGCTGTAGATGTATAATAGATAATAGGTATATAATGCCTGAATAGAGAATATAATACTTTATAATACGAAAAACATCCCCTAAATGATAAAAATAAAACCGGCCAAGTGCGAGTCGGACTCGCGCACGAAGGGTTCCTTACCATTATCTATAAAAAACGACAAAAAAACACGTTTGTTGTATTGGAGCCCCACTTAAATATTTATTTTATTCTGTTTTTAGTATTTGTTGTTATAGCGGCAACAGAAATACATCATTTATGAAAATTTCAACTGTCTAGCTATCACGGTTCATGAGATACAGCCCTGTGACAGACAGACGGACAGCGAAGTCTTAGTAATCTAATAGGGTCCCGTTTTTACCCTTTGGGTACGGAACCCTAAAAATGCAAAAAGGATGATTTTGGTATGGCGCTGGTGTGCAAAAAATCTGACATCGTGAGCGTGCGTTACTCTATGCGATTATTGAAATTTTGACAAGACAACGTCTGTCAGGGGTTTGCTAGTAATATTATAAATGCGAAAGTTTGTAAGCATGGATGTATGTTTGTTACTATTTCACGCAAAAACTACTGAACGGATTTAGATTAAACTTTACAGTAATATAGCTTATTATATCAGAATAACACATTAGATATATTATCACACATCGCCCCAAACTAAGCAAATCTTGTAATATGGGAACCAGATTACTGATATAATACATAATAATACTTTTTTGTTCTAAAAATATTTAAATAACTCCCAGACACAGAACAAACATGTTTGATAATCACACAAATGACTATGGGTGGGAATCGAACCTACGCGACACCCACAACCTAGAGTTATACCGACTGAGCTGTGTAGATATTTGATACAATTAATTAACATACGTTTTATTCCATTTGTATGCAAATTGTATGAATTTAAAAGTTAAATTTGACAGTCTGAATTACCGCGGGTCGATAACTTGACATGTTAAATTGATAGCTTGTATGCATTATTAGCTTTTGTCAGCGGCTTTGCTCGCATTGTACGTTGATAAAAAGTAGCTAGGATAATGGCTATATAAGTATACTAGCGACCCGCCCCGGCTTCGCACGAGTTTAATATATATAAACCTTCCTCCTGAATCACTCTATCTATTAAAAAAACCGGATCAAAATCCGTTGTGTAGTTTTAAAGATATAAGCATACGACTTTGCTTTATACTATGTAGTGATTCAGAGTTTCATCCAAATATGTTTGGTCGTTTGGGCATGATTGAGAAACATCCGAACATCCTCACAACTTTCGCACTCGCCCCGGCTTCGCACGGGTGGTACCTGGATAAAAAGTAGCCTATGTGCTATTCTAATGCATAAGCAATATTACTGTAAAGTTTCATTTTAATCCGTACAGTAGTTTATGCGTGAAAGAGTAACAAACACAAACACGCCCACTCACACACAAACATTCTCATTTATAATATTAAGTAGGATTAGGATAAGTAAATAATGGTGGCGATTCTGTTGTGTCCAAGCTAAACTTAAAATTTCGTAAAAAAACGATCGATCTTATACCTTTTACATTAAAGTCTAAATTAGAGTCGCATCAAAATGACAGTCCTAAAACTTGGGATATTTTAGCCGTTTCTCTATTTTATTTCGCATATTTGACACAACCAAGTGTCATCTAAGTCAACACCAATTTACATGTTGATTAAATTTAGCTTGACGTTTCTAAATCTATTACAAAAATCGTAAATTTATACAAAACTATTATATGTTTTAGAACTGTAACTATTTTATACTTATAAACTATTTATAAATTTTATAAATAGCTATTTTAAACTTTAGCTTAAAAGAAATAAGATCGATAGTTTTTAGGAATTTTAACTTAAGCGTGGACACAACAGAATCGCCACCAGTGTGGATTAAAATTGATTTAATGTACAACATAATTATTTATTTGTATGTATTATTGTTTTTTTACAAGTAAAAACGTTAAAATGAACAACCACGATAGTTTTATTTCTATTATTATTTGAATATAATAATTGAATCTAATTATTTAAAAATATGAAAACTGTTACTTCTAGATTACAGAAATAAATAAAGGTACTTATGCTTTGGTAGAAGTAGGTAATTGTTTGTCTATTCAAAGATTTTTTGACAGTAAAAATATTGGCGTCATCGGTTGACACTTAGCTGCAAGGACATCTGTCTGTTGTCTCTGTGGTATAAAAAAATATAAAAAAACAAACGTTATGGTAATGTAATTTTTATCGTCTGTTACAAAATCTTTGCTTAACCTAAGAGATAGATAAAAATACTCTATTCTATGTTGTTTAAAATCGTCGTTTTAATATTTTTTTCAGTAAGTAAACCATTTATTTGAAAATTAATTTGTTGTTTAAATGGTCACAACTAGTGCTCCCACCCTACCATTATTTTAGGAAAAACGTATCAACAGATGACATGACGTATGACAGAGGTTAGAAATTGACACAATATTTTTTATAAATAATGTTACGGAACCCTTCGTACGCGAGTACGACTCGTACTTGGCCGGTTTATTCTAAATAATTATCTGCAGTGTTACCCTCTTTTTATAAAGGAACATGTTTGGCATGTTTGACAACCCTAACATCGGTAACAATAGCATACAAAAGTGTTTCCTATTATTTTGCTAGTAGATAGATATAAAGACAAACAAACAGAAGGTCTCTGTAAGGTAATATGTAATCTTTTTACGCCTACACTAGCTTCCATCCGCTGTTTCGCTCTCATAGCAATTATCCATCAAAGTCAAAGTCAAAGTCAAAGTTTTTATTGCTTTCATGTGTACATTATGGTCTTATATAAATATGGTATCAACATGAGCCCGGGTAGGGCATTGCAAAAGATCACTTAGCCTATAAAATTATAAAATGTAACAAAATAAAATAAAATTCTAAAACTAAAAAATATTACTTATCGAGGTACATAAACTACCTAAACTACTTATTTAAACAAACTATTTTTGGGTTTTCACAAATACCGAGTGTAATAATTAGATAGATAAGATAGATAGATTATAACTTTATCACTACATAGTATAAAGCAAAGTCGCTTTCCGCTTCCCGCGTCTGTATGTCTGTATGTATGTTTGCTTATATCTTTAAAACTACACAACGGATTTTGATGCGGTTTTTTTTAATAGAGTGATTCAGGAGGAAGGTTTATATGTATAATAACATGCTACCCGTGCGAAGCCGGGGCGGGTCGCTAGTTGTTGAACATAACAAAAAACAGAACGCATAAAATAATAAATAAAATATAATAAAACTGTAGAAGAGTTAAATTCTGTATGTTGCGGACCGCACACACCGCGCCGCTCATATGAGCGCGTTGCGGGTCCGACTTATATACGCGCCCGCTGACGAGCGAACCGAGCAGCTGTTAAGCCGCTCAAGGTTGAGCCGGCGCTACGTCAGCTGCGGGGGTGGACTGGCGCGCTATCGTCCTTACTCTAACTGGGGAGGCGTGAGGTAGATGACCTCTACTATTGCCTACTGCTTGATTGTAAATGGAAACAACCTCTTCTGTGGTGTGGTGGCGCGAAGGGATCGACCGTATGACCTAAGCCTAGACCGGATCAGCTGTTCTATTCTAGCTTCCCTTCTTGAAGACTTCTTGTATTACTTCCTGACTACTTCCTTTCTTCTAGTATTGCTTCCTGACTGTTTCTTGTCTTCACTGTTGCGCGCACACTTATCACACTTTCGGTCCCGACCTCGCGCGCCTATATACCGCGAGGCGTGACCGAAAGGAAAGCGCCCTAATTAAATTTCTAATTTCCTAATTTTCTGCCAATTATTCTCTTGCGGTCGACCACCTTTTTGCCTATCATTTATTTATTGTTCATAATAAGGTACATAATAAAGGTTGTAAATGATGGGCACAATGCCCCCGTATCATATTTGCCCTATTTTGTGGTCACTCGACCTTTATTTATACCTTAACTTAAGTAATTTAAATCTAAAAAATACAGTTTTCGTCTAGTCTTAAAAATAAAAATAATCCTAGAAGATTATCTAAAACACTTAAGATACTACATTTTACAAGGTAATGTAGGTCCATCTACTGCCTACTCGTAGGATTAACTTTTATTTTCATTCTAAGTATCACATGAGCGTAATTAATATAATTATCCTACAATCTAAATTAAACATAATTACGTAAACTTAACCTACGAGTGCGAGCGAGATAGACATTCATGTGTCGCGTATCACATCGCGCGACACGATTATATGAATATCTATCTTCACTCGCGAACCTAATTCGCGCTTGCGCCGACGTACACTTTGGCGTGCGTCGTCTTTCGTGGGTCGTCGCCGACATCCTCCCCCTTGTGCTGAGCACCAACTCCTTGTAAGGCGACGTCCTCCGTCGTGGCTGGGGAGTGGGCAGGCTCGGGGCTCGTCGTTCCCTGCTCGCGCCGACCCGAAGACCGATGATCCTGGCTCGGCGACACGACGACCGATGCTCGGCGGCTCACCGGCCCTTTCGCAACGTTAGAGTTGTCGCTAGGGACCAGTAGCACAGTCTTAGAAGTGGGGCGCTTGAGCGCGCCATGCGCCGTGCGCACGTCCACAATCCTCGTGCGTCCGTCAGGCCCAGGGTAGGTTCGGGTGACGACGCCACGAGGCCATGTGTTGCGTGGTAGTGTGGGGTCAACTATGAGGACCGTGTCCCCACACTGTAGATCCCGAGTAGTGGTGCTGCCGTCGATGCGCCTAGGCACAAGAGTTGGTAGGTACTTTCGCACCCAGCGCGCCCAAAAGAGGTCGGATAACCTCTGCGCCGTCCGCCACGTCCGGCGACCGATGAGCTCCTCTTCGGTGAATGCCCCCAACCTAGGGGCGCCGCAGGACCTCCCGATCAGGAAGTGGTTTGGGGTCAGTCCGTCCTCTTCATTCGCCTCGTCTGTAGTTACCAGAGGCCTAGAATTGACCACGTGCTCAGCCTCGAGCAGTAGCGTGTGCAGTACCTCTTCTCGGGGGTGACGCTCCCTGAGCGTCACAGCTAGCGCCGTCTTGATGGATCGTACTAAGCGCTCCCAGGCTCCTCCCATGTTAGGAGCACCGGGCGCTATGAACTTCCACCGCACGCCCAGGTGATCGAGCTGTGTGGCGAAGTCATCTGTCTCAAGACCTTTCAGCGCTTCCTGTAGTTCCTTGCTCGCTCCCACGAAGTTCGTCCCGTTGTCACTGAAGATAGTTTTGGGCATACCTCGTCTCGCTGCCATCCTTCGTAGGGCAAGGATCATTGAATCCGTAGAAAGATAGGCCGCCAGCTCTATGTGCACCGCCCGTGTGGTTAGGCAGGTGAACAGAGCGCCCCATCTTTTCTCGTGGCGACGTCCTATTGTCACGCTCATCGGTCCGAAGTAATCCACCCCTGTACTGGAAAAAGGATGAGCACCAATCTGCAACCTTTCTTTAGGTAGGTCGCCCATCTTCGTTTGCTGCGGCGCTTTGTTATGTAAATAACACCAACGACACTCTTTCTTTGTCGCTCTTACAGCCGACCGCAGCCCCAGGATCCAGTACCTTTGTCGGATCTCGTTGATTACCGTAGCGTGATTTCCGTGATTAAACTTTTCATGATAGTGACTGATCAGCAGCCGAGCCACTCTATGTTTGCTGTCCAAGATTACCGGCCTTTTATAATGTTCCGTAACTTCACTCGCGGCGTCGATCCTCCCCCGTAGTCTCAGGAGGCCGCCTTCTTCCATTATATCCAATTTCCGTAATTTGCCTGTATCCTTGATGCAGCTTTCCGTTTGACTTCTCATAAGCAATACCTTCTCGGCTTTGTCCAGATAGGCTGCTTTCAATGGCAGATACTGCCTTTCCTTGTTTCCTACTTTAGCAGGTCGCTTGTAGAGCTGCTCTTTCTTCCTTTTTGGGACCTTCTTCCACGTTTGGTCGATTGCGACGCTCACCGTTTCCTTCCTTCTGCACAAGTCGATAAATTGAAAGACCCTTGCCATCGCCCTCACCATCCTCGTCCATTGTGAAAATCTGTCCGGATCTGGAGTAGAGTATTCACGTTCCCGGACGACGGCGATCGTATGTCCTTCCTTTTCCTCTTCTGTCGGCTCGCGTTTGAAAGAGCGTGCTTTCGGCCATCCGTCTTCTCCCCCGTGAAGGAACTCCGGGCCAGTGAACCATCGGTGGCCCCCGTCAAAGTTCCTTGGGATGTCCCTTGTGGCGTCATCAGCTGGGTTATGTGGTGTAGGCACCCAGCGCCATTGCTGAGGTTTCGTCGTATCTTTGAACCTTCGAGTGGTTTTCTTCAATATTTGCACGGCCCGTTCTTCAGAGTCCGTGCTAGGTCGGCGAGGTTGCACCCCCAACGACTCAATCGCAAAGTGCTCCTTCATGAGCTCATCCATCTCATTGTCACGAACCGATACATGCGCACAGGTAAGGCAGTTCACTCCCCGGGCAGCGCCCCCGTCCAATCCGTGAAGCACCCATCCTAGGTGCGTCAGGGAGGCAGCTGGTTGACTGCGTTTACCCTTCCTGGTTGCTCGTGACACGATAAGCTCCCAATTGTCCTGCCCGATGAGCAGCTTTGGCGATTCTTCCTCATAATGGAGTCTATTCACAAGTTTTTGTAAATGGGTACACTCTTCCAATCTCGCCTTATCGATCCTTTGGGGCGTAAGCCGTAGCTTATCTATAGTACGCGCCCCGCTGATCTTCCTTTTGTTGTTGTGGTGAAGGCCCCTCAGACTTATATCGACCCTCATTGAGTCATCCTTTGTGATGAGTCTACCGCCCACTGTCTCCAGAGAGAGGGCTTCCTTTGGTCCCTTAAGTCCGACTTCGTCCGCCACCACCGAATCTAGAAGAGTCACTGTCGACCCTTCATCCAATAAGGCCAATATCTTGACCTTCCCTTTCGGCCCGTATATCTCCACGGGTACCATCTTCAAATACGCTCTCGCGCCCCTGGTGGTGTTCACTTGCTCATTGCTTAAGCGAACATTGTTGGCCACTTCCTTTGCAGTTGAGCTCTCCTTCTCTTTGGTTCCCTGGTCTGTAGGTTTCCTATCCTCATGTAGCAGATGATGATGCCATCGGTGGCAGTGCTTGCAAGGCGGTCTCCGGCACGTCTCTTTCCTGTGCTTGTTCCGGAGGCACTTGAAACACAAGCCTGACTTTCGCGCTATTATCCACCTGTCTGCTAGAGTAGCTTGTTGAAACTTCTTACACTCATCCATCGGGTGGTTTCCTTCGCAGTGGGGACATGCTTGCTGATGTTGCACCTCTTTAGGCTTCGCCGCAGTGTGCGTAGCTTGCCGCTGTGGGTTCACCTTCTTAGTTATAATCTCTTGCGTAGCGTATGGTCCGCACCGTTCGGCTTCCCGATTAAGAAACTTCGCTATGAGTGACAGGTCCGGGTCTTCGTGATCAGCCGCGAAGTCGTACCATCTGTACTTTAACACCATGGGTAACTTGTCTATTATCACTTTTAACATTTCAGGAGAGTTCAAATACTGCGGTTTCTTAAGCCCGTTGATCGTCGCGACGGTATTGTTGATTGTACTAGCAAACACACACACATCACGAGCGTTCTCACTTGTCTTTGGCAAACTTTTCACTTTATCCAATTCTGCTAAGACTAGGGCTTCAGGCCTCCCGAATCTACGGCGTAGAGACTCCAGCACCTCTTCCGGTGCGCATTCTGAATACAGGATGCTCCTTACTGTCTCTCTTGCCGTTCCCTTGATTGCCTTCCTCAGTCGTGCCATATTCTGCACTGCACTAAAGAGTGGCGCGGTGTCTTCATACACCGTTTTGAAGGCCAACCATTCTCCACAGCTGCCGTCGAAGTTCGGGAGTTCATGCATGTACGCAGGTTGGTGCGTATATCCCGATCTCGGTGCGGCGCTTATGGCCTTCAATATTGCGTCGGCTAGTGCTTCAGTGCTGCTAGCCTCCCTGTTCGTTCCTGGTAGAGCGGCCGTCTCTGGCTTTACAATAGCGGCGGTAGTTGGTTCACAGGGTTTCACGAAGTCTTCGACATCGCCTGGTCGCCCCTCTGCGGACGTCCCCCCTTCCCCTTGATGTCCTCCACCAGACATCCTGCCAACCGCGTCCTGTACCCAGTTCTGGATTCCCTCCATCCGCCCTTCAGGTTCCTCATCTGCAGAGTCCAGGTCATCCTCTTCATTATCTATCCTCAGTAGCTCCATTTCCGCTCTTGCTAATGCGGCAGCAGCTTGCGCTTCTTGTAGATCTCTACGACTAATCTCCGCTCGTAGCTCGATCTCACGACGCCTTCGTGTCCTTTCTGCCGCTAGCGATGCACTGATTGACTTAGGACGAGCTCTGGACTTGTCTGCCTTTTCCTTAGGTTGATTTGGTGCTGGGTTGCATGTTTCCAACGTCGTGCCGGTGGTGGTGGTGGTGGCCGTCACGGCCGTATCAGAGCTTTCTGTAGCTTCCGTAGAAGGCTGCTCCTGGCTGAGCCGGCGGGTGACCCCTGCCTGGCTCCGTGTCACTGGCATGACGACGATTTGGACGAGTGACACAGCCCTTCAACAAGGCTGCGTGACCCCAGATACCCTTCTTGACCCCACGTGACCCTCTTCACTGGACAGGTGGACCACAGCCCTTCAACAAGGCTGCGATGACCTCCAGCAGTGGACCTCTCTTCCGGTCAGCTGTTTCGAACAGCTGATATAACCGTGGTCGGGCCGGGTCGGGTTTTATCACACCTTCGCACCAAAAAATACAAATCAATCAGAGGCAGCTGCCCCTCGTTAGAATAGGTCTCCGATAGCGCTTAATCCGTTCTCGAAGGACCAGATGTTGCGGACCGCACACACCGCGCCGCTCATATGAGCGCGTTGCGGGTCCGACTTATATACGCGCCCGCTGACGAGCGAACCGAGCAGCTGTTAAGCCGCTCAAGGTTGAGCCGGCGCTACGTCAGCTGCGGGGGTGGACTGGCGCGCTATCGTCCTTACTCTAACTGGGGAGGCGTGAGGTAGATGACCTCTACTATTGCCTACTGCTTGATTGTAAATGGAAACAACCTCTTCTGTGGTGTGGTGGCGCGAAGGGATCGACCGTACTATGACCTAAGCCTAGACCGGATCAACTGTTCTATTCTAGCTTCCCTTCTTGAAGACTTCTTGTATTACTTCCTGACTACTTCCTTTCTTCTAGTATTGCTTCCTGACTGTTTCTTGTCTTCACTGTTGCGCGCACACTTATCACACTTTCGGTCCCGACCTCGCGCGCCTATATACCGCGAGGCGTGACCGAAAGGAAAGCGCCCTAATTAAATTTCTAATTTCCTAATTTTCTGCCAATTATTCTCTTGCGGTCGACCACCTTTTTGCCTATCATTTATTTATTGTTCATAATAAGGTACATAATAAAGGTTGTAAATGATGGGCACAATGCCCCCGTATCATATTTGCCCTATTTTGTGGTCACTCGACCTTTATTTATACCTTAACTTAAGTAATTTAAATCTAAAAAATACAGTTTTCGTCTAGTCTTAAAAATAAAAATAATCCTAGAAGATTATCTAAAACACTTAAGATACTACATTTTACAAGGTAATGTAGGTCCATCTACTGCCTACTCGTAGGATTAACTTTTATTTTCATTCTAAGTATCACATGAGCGTAATTAATATAATTATCCTACAATCTAAATTAAACATAATTACGTAAACTTAACCTACGAGTGCGAGCGAGATAGACATTCATGTGTCGCGTATCACATCGCGCGACACGATTATATGAATATCTATCTTCACTCGCGAACCTAATTCGCGCTTGCGCCGACGTACACTTTGGCGTGCGTCGTCTTTCGTGGGTCGTCGCCGACACTGTACATCACTACATAGTATAAAGCAAAGTCGCTTTCCGCTTCCCGCGTCTGTATGTCTGTATGTATGTTTGCTTATATCTTTAAAACTACACAACGGATTTTGATGCGGTTTTTTTTAATAGATAGAGTGATTCAGGAGGAAGGTTTATATGTATAATAACATGCTACCCGTGCGAAGCCGGGGCGGGTCGCTAGTTGTTGAACATAACAAAAAACAGAACGCATATAATAATAAATAAAATATAATAAAACTGTAGAAGAGTTAAATTCTGTACATTGAATATAAACTAAAAAAAATACTCCTAGGGGCGTTTATACAAGTAACACAAGCTAAAAAAAAACATTTTAAATTTTTGTCTGTCTGTCTGTCTGTCTGTCTGTTGTCCGACTTTCACGCAAAAAGTACTGGACGTATTTTGATGAAACTTTTTTTGTTATGTAGCTATTAGTCCTCGGCAACATATAGGTTATAATTTAGTTTGAAGATTGAATTACCAGTTGTGAAACTCTCTGTCCCCCAGCGAAGCGGGCACGGGTCAGCTAGTAATAAATAAAACAAGTAATGGGCGGCCTGAGAGACCAACTTCAACACTGACACAGGTCTCACAGACCAACACCATAGGTTTCAGAGATCAACAGTAAAGGTCTGAGAGACCAACGTTTATAAATAAGTAGGCACCTATGTATTTACAAATAATAGTATAGGAGTTATTATTTATCTCATCTAATTACAAGCTTTGCTTGGTTTGGGGCTAGATGGCGATGTGTGAAATGTCAACTAATAATTATTTTATTTATGGTACCTAACCTACTTACTTCCTTCCGACAACTAATTCCTAACAATAACTTTAGTAGTTTATATCTCCTAAAGTGTAATTGAGCTCAATTTTTTTTAGCTAGGTTGCATTTTTTAGGTTTTCGTACCCAAAGGGTAAAAACGGGACCCTATTACTAAGACTTCGCCGTCCGTCTGTCCGTCTGTCTGTCATCTCATAAACCGTGATAGTTGAAATTTTCACAGATGATGTATTTCCGTTGCCGCTATAACAACAAATACTAAAAACATAATAAAATAAATATTTAAGTGGGGCCATACAGCAAACGTATTTTTTTTTTGCTGTTTTTTATAGATAATGGTGCGGAACCCTTCATGCGCGAGTCCGGCTCGCACTTGGCCGGTTTTTTTTTGTTTTTTCTACAGACACAAAAACAAGTTATAAGTTGAACAATTGAACATCTATCAAGATTTAGCAAATTGGTTGTATCCGTCAAGTTGGTGATTTTAATTATGCCAAAAAACTGTGATTAAATAAATACTTACGTAGACGTTTCACACAGCGCCATCTAGCTCCAAACTAAGCAACCGATAACCGATAGAATCTATCTATACTTCTATACTAATATTATAAAGAGGAAAGATTTGATTGTTTGTTTGTTTGCATCGAATAGGCTCCGAAACTACTAGACCGATTTGAAAAATTCTTTCACCATTAGAATCCTACATTATCCCTGATGAACATAGGCTATAAAATATTTTCAAAATTGTTAGGGATCCGTATGAAAACTTCGATAGTGTCACCCAACGTGTGAAAAAAAAATCCAAATAAGATCCTTATATCGCTTACGCTGCAGAAATTATTGACAATAGAGCAAAGTAATGTACTACAGTTTTATAGATAATATCAATATCTACAAAAAAGTCCATAATACCATATGTATAACTATTAGGAATCCGTATGAAAACTTCGATAATGTAACCCAAGGTGTAAAAAAAATACCCATGAAATCATCATTACACCCGTGCGACGCCGGGGCGGACTGCTAGTAATATTATAAATGCGAAAGTTTGTGAGTGAGTGAGTATGTATGTATGTTTGTTACTCTTTCACGCAAAAACTACTGAACGGATTAAAATGAAACTTTACAGTAATATAGCTTAAACATCAGAATAACACGTAGGTTACTTTTTATTAAGGTACCACCCGTGCGAAACCGAGGCGAGCAGCTTGTACTTACATAATGTTATGTTGTAAATAATTAAAATACCTACATACACCCATACAAAGAACAAATATCTATGTTCTTCACACAAATGTTTGCTTTGGGTGGGTATCGAACCCACAACCTACACAGCGCAGAAGGCAGAGTTACGACCAACTGAGCTGTGAAGCCACATTATGCGTCAAACTAAACATTCGGTTTTATTGTGCCAACACGCAATTAGAGTCGTATGTCTTCTCTTTTTTTAGAATTAAAAAAATAAAGACGTCAATTAGAATCGTAATTTATTACAAATACTCGTACTTACCTAAGTTTTTGACACATTTTTCGTAGTAATGTTATCTTTGTTTTTAATTATGACAAGCTAACCCGGTGAACTTCGTATCGCTTTAGAATTAACAAAATATGTTGTGCTAAGTTCCCGTTACCGTTATAAAAAGTATTCTATGTCCGTCTCCTGGAAACCACCTCTCCACCAATTTTCAGCCAAATCGGTTCAGCCGTTCTTAAGTTATAAGTGTTGTAACAAACCCGACTTTATTTTTATATAGTAGAACTAGCTGACCCGTGCCCGCTTCGCTGTGCGTAAGACATTTCTAATACCATCGTTGACTTTTTTGTAGACGTTTTTAAGGTGTACAATACTGTAGTACATTATTTTGATATATCTCGTGGGGTTCAGCCAGCATTTGCAATGTAAGCGAAAAAATGTGTTTATTTACGACATCACATTAGAAACCTCTAAAATTATCAGTGTGTCTCTACTATATTATGCATGTATTATAAACCTTCCTCCATATAAACCTTCCTCTTGAATCACTCTATTTATTAAAAAAAACCGCATCAAAATCCGTTGTGTAGTTTTAAAGATATAAGCAAACATACATACATACATACAGACGCGGGAAGCCGAAAGCGACTTTGCTATAAACTATGTAGTGATTATGAGGAATATACAAACATTATTTGTTTTCTTTTAAGTTTTTAAAACATAATTATTAGTGTTAAACTATTTCCCAGGTTTACCCCCCTACGAGTGGTGGGCAGACCCTCCAGATGAGGTGCGTCTCCGCGCGTATGTCTTCAACGTAACCAACCATGAGCGGTTTATGGAAGGGCTCGATACGAAGCTGAACGTTCAAGAAATAGGACCTATTGTGTATCTGTAAGTATTCTTTCACTGGGTAGGTATTTGGTATTGTTGGAAGAATGTTAAACACGACCCTAGCCTACATTTAAAAAGTAGAAACAAGTGCCTCCAACCGGCGCGGCGCTCTGTGACGTTTAATTAATATTCGCTTCGCCATCTTACATCTAGAACTACATCTACATCTAGTGTTTTTTTTATTGTTTACGTACTTGAGTAGTACTTTTAATTATTATTCTTGTTTGAGCCTTCGCCTTGTTCGATTGGCATCACACTGGAGCTCTACATAGCATTAAGGAAAGGATCATTAAAAAAAAAGGTAGACCCCAAGCCGTGTTTGTTGCCTGATTCTTCTAGGCTTGGTCGCGTGGAATCGGCGTAGCTTCACTTAGTTCCTAAGACGTTTCAAAGAGTGATCTTTGTGATTTTATTGAAATAAATGATTTTTGAATTTGAATTTGAACTACGTTTTACTTTGAAACGTTATAATTTTAGTTTATTCTGTTTTCGGTGTATTGATTTCATTTCCTCATTATTCTATTTCGTCATATTCATATTCATATCATCTTTGTGTATCCTGTAAGTATTCTTTTACTAAATATTTATATTGTGTTCTCTTTGGTCTTTGAGACTTTTTATGTGGGTATCTGCGAGACCTGTGCCAGTGATGACTCTTTTTTCTTTTTATTTTAATGTTTGTGTGCATAAAGATACGTCCGACAGAGTCATTTACGCTTATATTTTGTTGACGTTGGTCTCTCAGACCTATAGTGTTGATCTCTGAAACCTATGGTGTTGGTCTGTGAGACCTGTGTCAGTGTTGACGTTGGTCTCTCAGGCCTAAAGTTTTGGTTTCTAAAACCTGTGTCAGTATTGACGTTGGCTTCTGAGACCCATGCTTGGTCATGTTGGTCTCTAGGACCTATGATGTTAGTCTCTGAAACCTGTGTTTTTTGGTCTGTGGGACCTGGGCTGTTGGACGCAGATTCCTTTGCTGTTGGTCGCTCAGACCCATGTTTTTAGTCTCTGAGACCTGTATCGGCGATGCCGTCGGTCTCTGAGACCTACAATTTTGTTGGTTTCAACAAGTGCGTTCTATGGAGGTAAGCATTTGATGTAAAAACTTGCAGGCAGGATTCAAAGCTCAAAAATACATCGAAAAGTTTCAATTGCGAAATATATTTGTTCCAAAACTCGTGATCGATCATCAACTCTATGTTTAACTTAAAAAAACTCTTACAAAAAACGAATGCAACTTCAAAATTTTGCAACATAACCTTGATGTATATCTACCTCCTCATAAGTGTCTATACTAATATTATAAACGCGAAAGTAACTCTGTCTGTGACGTTATCACGGCCAAACCACTAAGCCGAATGTCATGAAATCTGGGGGCGCGGCAGTGCCCCCGAAAAATCAAGCAAAAAGCGGCACGGCCGTACCATCCTTTTCTCGAAGCAGTTCAGGCCATTTTCGACCCCCTATAACTTCGTTGTGGATAAAACTAGAAGCCTGAATTTTCAGTAACCAAGCAGGCATTATATACCTACCTAAACACGGTATATTTCAAATTTCATTCGATTTGAACCAGTTTCATTTACTTACAGATAGTTTAAGATCTTCAAATCTTCAAAATTTCTTTTGATATTCCGGAATTTCAAGGATTGTCTGGCCTCACAGCTCAGTTGGTAGTAGCGTAGCTATGCCTTCTGCGCTGTAGGTTGTGCGTTCGATTCCCACCCGGGAAAAACATTTGTAGATGTTTGTTCTATGACTACCTACTACTATGACTGGTATATTAACCTAGTAGGTATGTATTTCCCAAGGAGGGTTGAAGTCAGGCTGGCGGCCGGTTGTAAAACATAAGCCGAATCCCATCGCAACATGTGCTGACCCCACATTTAAGTGGGAAAAGGAGAAGATAATTAATTATTATGAATCGTTTTTTCTCATTGACCGCAAAACATACAGTTTTGTTTTTTATGACAAAGGTAACCTAAGGATTTAATCTAGATAGATTATAGACAGAAACACGATTGGTGAAACTTCTCTCGATAAATTTATTTTCCAAAGTTGACTCTTCAAAAACACTGGTTCCGTTTTTAATCAAAACTATGAATAGCTAAACAGTTATTTTTTAGAGTTTTTATAATTCGTTAGATAATCATACTAGCTACATACATAAATCAAAGGCAGTTTCTTTTTAAGTTTGATGGTTTTCAAGATAATGCAGTTTGATCACTTTATCCGTCTTATCCGGGTAGACTCAGCCCATACAAAAAAAACAGGCCAAGTGCGAGTCGAACTCGCTCATAAAGGGTTCCGTACCATTATCTATAAAAACGGCAAAAAAACATGTTTGTTGTATGGAAGCCTTGGGAGCCCCCCTTAAATATTTATTTTATTCTGTTTTTAGTATTTGTTGTTAGAGCAGCAACAGAAATACATAATTTGTGAAAATGTCAACTGTCTAGCTATCACGGTTCATGAGATACAGCCCTGTGACAGACAGACGGACGGACGGACAGACAGACAGACGGACAGCGAAGTCTTAGTAATAGGGTTCCGTCTTTACCCTTTGGGTACGGAACCTTAAAAAATAAAATTTCAAGCGTCACTTTAATAATAGACTGTTTACACAAGGAAACGTTGACCTCAGTCAGAGGTTTACGAATTCGTTTATTATGACTAGCAACAGTAGGTAAGTAGGTACCTACACTGGCCTGAGTACCTACTTACTAGGTACCTACTGAGCAGTGAGCACGTATCACTATCGTATCGACTTTGATTCGTCAAAATGTCAAAACGGACACATAGGGTCATAGACCTGTCATAGATGTGTCAGTTTTATAACATGCCTCACGCGTAAACGGCTGGACATATTTTGCTAAATCTTTTTTTTTTGTATTCGTTTGTGTTCAGAAAAGGTTCATAAGTAAGAAAATTTGGACACAACGTCTATCGGGACAGCTAGTCTATATATATAAAAATCAATTGCTGTTCGTTAGTCTCGCTAAAACACGAGAACGGCTGAACGGATTTATCTTATCTTGGTCTTGAAATGTTCGTGGAGGTCTAGGGAAGGTTTAAAAGGTGAGAAAAATTAGAATAATTGCCGGGAAAACCCTAAAACAGCCCTTTTCTTTTTCCCATACAAAAGTTTTCTAATTAAAACGAAGAGTCAATTTGAGCTTTATTAGGTTTGATAATACGGTTACGGGAACGGGAACGAGATCGGGAACGGGAACGGGGACGGGAACTTTATTAAGTTAAGTTTAATTAATTAACAAATGTTGTCTTAAGACAACATTTGTTAATTCTAAAGCGATACGAAATTCGCGGGGTCAGCTTTTTTACAATAAATTACCGGAAGAAATAAAAGAACTGAATGGAAATATATTTAGGAAAAAATTAAGTGGATGGCTAATTGAAAAATGTTTTTACAGTGTGAAAGAATATTTGAAAATTTAAATTGTAATTTCTAATATGACTCACAAAATATAGGTGAATAGGCAGTTTAGTTAGGTAGGTACTATACTAGGCACAATCTAACTAAATAGTTTTAGATCTGACATGTAAAATAATGTTGTAGTGCCTTAATAGTTGTGGTGCCTACCCCGGCTTTGGGCATTTTAAATTTTGCCAGTCAATAACTTTTATTATTATTTTTTTATATTTTTTTTATTTATTGAAATCACTTGGATCATTTAGAATCAACAAATTTAGTTAAGTTTAATTTACGATTAATTAGTTTAATTTTGTTCATTGTTTGTGTTTTTTTTTAAGTCTTTGTACTTATTTTTAATACAAAATGAATCTTAATTATTATTTATAGAGCGAGTTGGAGCAGTCCCAGGCTTTTTTGTCGTCTAAATAATCAGATATTTTATAGTAAGCCTTTTTGCATAGTTTACGTTTAATTAAGTTTTTAAATTTGCTATAATAGATAGCTTTTGCATGTCATTTGGGATTTTGTTATACAATAATAGTTTTAATATACCGAAAAAAAAATTGACCGTTGCAGCAGAAGCTTCTTATGATCTGAGCACTGTCAGCATGATTTATTATTGCACTATCACAAAGTTATCGAGGTTTCTTTTTAACCGAAAATTGGCACTAATTTATGGTCTCAGTACTAGAAAATACTACACAAATTACAACGGAGACGGCGAGCTATTTATGAATGGATAGAATCGTGAAAATATGAGTAGCTATGTGGTAGGTGCGTATGAATAAACGGTTAACTAAATATTGTGTTTTTTTAAGGATATTATTTTTAATTTTTTTATTAAGTTTTAACTACTTAAATTTAATTAGTAACAGACACTGACAATACGTTATTATTTTTTTTGGTAATTAAAATCTAGTGTTGTAGAAGCGTACACATTGCCCTTGAAATGATTTCTTAGTTTTAGTGAGCCTAGTCGTGGGAACAGCGAGTTTATCTTTATTTCAAGTATTTTCATCATGATTATCGCAATTTTTCTTAAACAAACTAAGCATGTATACTAACTCTAAGCACTAGTGATTCGTGCCTTGTCCACACTGGAGCTCTGCATAGCATTAAAGAAAGGATCATTGAAGAAAATGATAGTTTCCAAGACGTGTTTTTTGTCTGATTCTTCTATGCTTGGTCGCGTACAGGCGTAGCTTCACCTAGCTCCTAAGACGTTTCAAAGTGATCCTTGTGATTTTATTAAAATATCATTTTGAATTTTAGTACGAGTTCGAGTTCTAGTTCGAGTTTGAATTTGTACGGTCGGCAGATGTCAAACCCACGGTTAAAAGCTAACACCAATGATAGTCTTATGAGGCGAATAGGTTAAATTACGTAATAATATGGTACGATGCGGTAATGGCTTATCATTTAATAATATTTAAAATAAAATTATCTCCTGACCTTTTCCGTCGCCGGACCTTATTGCATCAGCCCATACCATCCTTCCAAAAACCCATTGTCTTTTGACAGATTTGACAGTTTCACAATGGGATTTCTATGTGAAAAGCATAATGATGAATCAAGTTTGAGCCTTCACCTTGTTCTTACGGCACCATACTGGAGCTCTACATATCATTAAGGCGCTCCCTGTCGACGATTGTTTTTGTTCGAAACGAAAAAAGAAATACTTCTGAACAAGCCACATCTCCTATTTTATAATGTATAGTATATGTGAATAAAGATGTACCCATCTTTAATCACTTCGATAAATAATCCTACCGACCGCTGCAATGACGACAAACACACGTCGGCGCGTGGTCCACCTTTGATTTTCGAATAAATTAATGATATAAATTATGTATAATTACTTATCAAAATCTATTCTAATAGAAATCTAGACCTACATATTACCTATCTTTAACAATAAATCACAAGTTGATTTTAATAGTAGGTATCAAAATATTTCGATCATAAATTCTAAAACGTATCATTTTGAAATAATATCTTTATCGTGGAAAAGTTTCTGCTATTATGTTTTCAGCTTAATAGAAATCTAGGTAGGAACCTGAAGTAATATACTTATAAAAATAGGAGATGTGGCTTGTTCAGAAGTATTTCTTTTTTCGTTTCGAAAAAGAGCAATCGTCGACATACAGCCCCTTAAGGAAAGAATAATTGAAAAAAATGATAGGCCCCAAGCCGTGTTTGTTGCCTGATTCTTCTAGGCTTGCTCGCGTACATGGTACATGAGGAGCTTCACCTAGCTCTTGAGACGTTTCAAAGTGATCCTTGAGATTTTATTGAAATAAAATACCTTTTTGCTTCTGTAGGTACAAAATACATACAATAAATATTTTTATTTTTTAAATCTATGTCTACATATATCGGCATCGCTTCGACATCGCTTACCTTCCACTATATAACCACCTTTATTAACGATGGAAATCGTTCTTTATGCTCGAATCTAACCTTACCTATATTCTGTGGCGTTAGGCATTAAAAAATAGGGAAGTCCCTCCTAAGAATACTAATACGTTTCCGCGTTATATTGCTTTGTAAATTATAGATGAAACAATTGTAAGTTTTATCCTATTTTGTCCTAAAACACAACGATAACCTGGTACTTACCGATCGAGAGGCCAAGTTATACCAGTTCTAGAAAAAAAATGAAAAAAAATCCATGTCAGTTGCCTCCGGCACGAATATAGGCTAAAAAAAAAATGGTGGGCTATGGGAGTCAGATTACTGATAGATACTTTTTTGTATAAATACATATGTATACATATATATAAATAAATACATGTTTTCTGTAAATACATACTTATGATACATTACAGTTGTGCAAACCTTCTTGCATTTTTTTCATAATTTTTCCAGGTCCAATAATGTATGTTTATTTATATGGTTTTTAGGGTTCCGTACTAGACTTCGCTGTCCGTCTGTCCGTCTGTCTATCACGTGGCTGTATCTCGTGAACCGTGATAGGTAGACATTTGAAATTTTCACAGATCATGTATTTCTGTTGCCGCTTTAATAACAAAAACAGAATAAAATAAATATTTAATAATGCTTGCGGCAACAAGCGTGTTTTTTTTGGCGCTTTTTATAGATGGTAAGAACCCATCGAGCGCGAGTCCGACTCGCATTTGGCAAGTTTTTATATATGTATATTGGGCCTTAGTATTTTTGTATTTTACATTACTGGTGTTCTTGAAATAAATACACTATTAAAAAAAAAAAATGATCACGACTGTAATCCCCAAGTATGATAGACATCCTCTCAGATCTTCAGACGCTTAGATCCTTTGAAGTTGTCTAGTGAGGGTAGTCAGAGGCACGTCCAAACATTATATTTGACACATGCCCACATTTTGCAGTAGTTAGCATTCCATACGTGACAGGTTGCAAGCCCATCGCCGCTTATAAGAACACTAACTGGCTTCCTCACGATGTTTTCCTTCACCGTAGTAAGCACGTGTTTTTGACAGAAAAATCCATTTATGCACGCCGGGATTCGAACCCTTCAGATTGAAAGTCTAGGTAGGTATATCCCACTCGGCCAACACTATTATTGTTGTTATAACTTTGCCTCTCGCCCGGTACCAGGCTATCGTTGCATTTTGAGACACCTTGTATAATAGTGTCTAATTAATTATCTTTTAGAACGGCTTTTTATGTTCGTCTCTGAGACGTATATCAGTGTTGCTGGTCTAAAGCGTTGTGGCCGAGAAAAGGTTATGTAGGGGCCACTAGCTCAAGGCTGTCATGTTATCGAACCTCGGCATGCGTTGCCGAATTATTTTCACCACGGCATTTAAATTTAAAAAGTAATCGCAGAAGATTCCTCTTTTAAATTTACCTACTTACTAAGGTGATACGTGAAATTTTTGACTTTTGTATATGGGCTGAGTCTACCCGGATAAGACGGAAAAAGTGATAAAACTTGAAAACCCTCATACTACTATAAAGAAACTGTCTAAAATTTACTTAGCTAGTATGATTATCTAACGAATTATATAAAAACCGGCCAAGTGCGAGTCGGACTCGCGCACGAAGGGTTCCGTACCATTATCTATAAAAGCGGCAAAAAAATCACGTTTGTTGTATGGGAGCCCCCCTTAATTATTTATTTTATTCTGTTTTTAGTATTTGTTGTTATAGCAGCAACCGAAATACATAATCTGTGAAAATTTCAACTGTCTAGCTATCATGGTTCATGAGATACAGCCCTGTGACAGACAGACAGACAGACGGACAGCGAAGTCTTAGTAATAGGGTTCCGATTTTACCCTTTGGGTACGGAACCCTAAAAATGAACTGTTTAGCTATTCATAGTTTTGATTAAAAATGAAACTATTGTTTTTGAAGAGCCAACTTTAGAAAATAAAACTATCGAGAAAAGTTTCATCAATCGTGTTTCTGTCTATAATTTATCTAGATTATATCCATAAGTTATCTTTGTCATGGAAACAAAACCGTATGTTTTGCGGGAGAAAAAATGATTCTGCATTCATCAAAAACATTTATTACTCTTCTTAAAATGTAGGTACCTACCTACATACGTATGTAAGATATCTTTCGTTTTCAGAGAGAAACTTCTACATTCCGGCATGCATTTCAACCCAAACAGCACCATGACCTACACAGCCCGCCACCATCCAATCTATTTGCCTGAAGAGAACACCATTGATCTTAACGCTACTATTATTGTACCCAATTTGGCTGTCCTGGTGAGTACAAATAACATATTCGTAAAAGCAGTATTCGTTTATGTCTATATATCGCGCAAAAAAATAATAATTTTAAATTTGCTTTGAAACATATTTCGGATCCGGAAGTGAATGGTTTTGTTACACACAGAACGATACTGTCATCTGTCAGCTTCGTCAACACATCGACGACAGTCAAAACCCGGAAGCGATAGCTCTTCGGGTTACCAAATAATAAATTTTTCAAAAATTCCCAAATTTTCGAAAATAAATTGTATTGAAATGGCACAGTCCCACTTAAGGCTGGGAATAGACGTCCGATTTTTTCATCCGACAATCCGATCCGATTGTCTGATCAGACTATCAAAAGGCGCTCGTGCCATACATTTTGTTTGAACAGCAATACACGTAAGATCCGATAGTCTGAAGGTGCGGTCTGCATACATTTGTACATAGACCAAATAGACGTCCGATTCCTCCTTCCGATTTGCTACCTGTCTCGCTCTTTTGTACTAAAATATTTTTCTGTTCCACTTACTCAAACTTAATCTCACGCGTCATACATTGCTCGTTACAGAAAGAAAGCTAATTTCGATCTGCCAAGTAAAATGGCAATGTATAATTCTTTTTTGTAAATACATACTAACATCCAAACACTCTGTCTCTAATACTAACTGCCGGGATTCGAACCCACGAACGGCTTATTATGACCGTAGAAAAACGGACATGCATAGGGGATACGGGCATTAAAGCTTATCACGATCGGCAAATGATAATTTGGCTTGGGAGGACGTGTGCGCATCACAGCGCAGCTCGAGAACGACTGAGTTCAAAAAATGTCTGACGCAAAAATCGGACGTGTATGGAGTGAATCCGATCCGATAGTCTGATCAGACAATCGGAAGCAAAATCGGACGTCTATTCCCAGCCTTAGGGAAGAAATAAATTGGATTGAAATGGCACAGTGCCACGGGAGGAGGTCCAACAGAAAAATCACTTGTTATAACTAATTTGAAGACATTAATCTATGTTCTTCCAATAGATAGATAGATAGATAGATTATAACTATATTGTTCACCATAACAAAAATACACAACAAAAAATGACATAAAAACAGTGTAAACAATGTTCGGCCTTACCGCTAATAGCGATCTCTTCCAGGCAACCTTTGGATGGACAGTATAGAACTTAAACTTACTTATTTACCAATAGGGCATTGAAGTAGTGCACTTAGATGACTCAAGTCGAAGACTCAAAGTTTAAAAATAAAACTGTTCATAGATACAGTTCATACAAAGTACAAACATAACAAAAACAAATACGATTTTTTTTTGAAAACAAAACTTTTGTAAAATGTTCCTTTGATGACTCGAAGGAGGATTTTAACATCAGAACATTGTCATCGGAACTTGACAGGTATGCAAAGTTTTTACTCAATCGAAGTATTTACTAAGAAGTTCCGTTGTGAGTAACAGTTGAACAGCTCCTGACTCCATCATCAGATCAGCTCGCTGTCACAATATTATTGTATTGTCACAGAAGTTACCTACACCGGAATGCTACTTCAGCTTATTTAATTGGAAAGAACTGGTTTGAAAAGAATTGCAAGATTCGACCTGCACACACGAACTTACAAGGCAAGTTAAATAAAAGCTTGAGAAAAGATCGACGCTTAGCAACAGATGCATCTCAAGAGTTAAGAGAGTGAAAATCGCGGCAAAAAGATTTGAACTTTGCAAAAACACGAAAACAAATTACCCTAAATTATTTTAGTTAGTAGTTATATAAACTTAAGTATACAAAAAAGTGTGTAGTTCATTTTTTTCACGCACAACTGAATGTAATTGTAGCATGACAATTCACTAATTATTATGTTGGGTTAAAACTAAATGATAAGAAATAGTAAAATTAAAATTAATTCAAGCACTACCTTACCTACTTTAGCTAAATTATTTATTTAAATATTATTCATTTTATCGTTATAAAAAACCAGTTTAAATACAGTTCAGTCACATTTTTCTCCTTGAGACATCATTTTTAAAGAAATTAACATGCTCACAGTAATCTCACAATATATAGGTATATGAAAACTTATTGTATACTCCTAAGAATATGGCTTTCTTTAAGAAAAAAAGTGATGTACATAGTATTAACACAAGAAATAAGAACAAATTGTACATACCCAAATTTAGATTAGAAAAAGTGAAGGGGTCGTGTATGGGGAATTGTATACGATTCTATAATAATAAACTTCCAGAAAATGCAACAAAACTTCCCGTTATTTATGATCTTGAGTACATTGTTTGCTATTACTGGTGGTAGGTACCTTCTGTTAAAGTTGCCATGTAGATAACCTTACTTGATAAAGTTAGGTGTTAGGTATCTCAGTAGGCAAGTTATGAAAAAAATTGAATTATCACAGAATTTCAATATGTATTTTTGACGTGTAAATTAGTTAAACTGATATTCGAAGCTGCGCCTTGACTATCCGGTATTTTAACAATCGTAATAATATTATAAATGTGAAAGTTTGTGAGTTTGTATGTATGTTTGTTCCTCAATCAGGCCTAAACGACAAAACGGATTAAGTTGAAATTTGGTGTAGATGTAGATATACTGCCCGAATAAATAATAGACTACTTTAAAATATAAAAACATCCCCAAAACGATAAAAAAAGGAAAAGAGATGATTTCTGTATAGATGGCGCTGGTGTGCAACAACAAATCTGACATCACAGACTAAATTAAATTACGAATTTGACAGGACAACGTCTGTCACGGTTCGGCTAGTACGTTATATGTAGGTAATTATGTACCTAAATAATGCAATTTTTTGAACGCATACAATAATTCACCTCTCTGTTTTAGTTTAGTTGGCTAGATAAATAACGCTACTATGCGAGATGGATATGAAATTAGGTTTGTCGTTAATAATAATAAATTAATAAATAATAATAATAAATATTCGCGGACTTTACACACAACGCCATCTAGCCCCAAACTAAGCAAACTTGTACTTTAGGAACCAGATATCTGATAGAATAATTATACCTATACATTTTTATTTGTAAATATATAGGTAGGTACCTACTTATTATTCTCGTACCTAAAATAGTTTATTATAAAATATATGCGCATCAAAAACACGTGCTCACAAGGGTGAAGGAAAACATCTTGAGGAAATCAGTTAGTATTCTTCTAGCGGCAATGGGCTTGCAACCTGTCACTGTTTGAAAATTCTGTATCATTTATTACCTACAGTTTAGTTGGGATATAAGCGTGAGCTCCTTGGCCTCCTTGAGTAATAACTTCATAATGTCAATATGACATAATTGACAGTAGTATCTTTAATAAATGCCACTTGAAGGCAGCACAAGCAACCATGCTGTACGTAGCATGTACCATCGCCAAAAAAAAACTTGCTCTCAGGAATACACAATTCGCGCCAACTTGAGGCATACAGTGTTGCCTCATGTGCCTGTAATTTCCCCGGCAACGATACCATTAAAACCGGATAAGCAGTGCTGCTTGGTGGTAGAAATACATTATATATGGTGGAAATACTTCCCCAGGAGATTTTTATTATTAGGAACTCTACTCTTAGCTAAAGAATTAAAGTTGCTTACTGCATGTTTTGATGCAAAAATAACTTAGAACTGAACAAGCTATGCAAATACCATGTCAAGGATAACCAAGTGAGCAATTTAAGCAATAATAGGTGCATTAGCCTTATCTGATATTCTATTGAGGCATTTAATTAAAGCTTTTTAAAAACAAAACGGATAAATAACTATAAAAACAGTTTCTTTTGTTGTAAATTGGCTAATAAAACTCTCAGGTGTAAAAACATTTTGCTCTTGAGGTCATTACTTATACTAGGCATAATTTTGTTAAATTTAGTTTAGTTGTGTCATTTAAGTAAGTTATGTAAAGTAATATTTATTTAACAGAAAAATAAATTACAGAATAGTATACGATAATAGAATACGGACCTTGAGCCTATACTAAGGCTCAAGGTCCGTATTCTGGGTTCCGAAAAAGTGATTTAACAGAAATCTAAGATTAGTGCATGCTGAGATATCCTATAATTGAAAAAAAACACATAAATTTAAGTTGAATGTCTTCAATTAGTTTTTTTTGATGATTTTTCTGTTCGATGTCATTTAAATAAGATAAATCCACATGCGATTTCCTGCTAAAATGTGATCACTATTTATTTTTGTGAGATGATGCATTGCAATTGACTATGGTTACCTAATACCTGCGTGATTGGTGGTTGGCAATGACCATTAATTGTCATTTTTATCAATTGCCTTCATCTTACCTTCAATTGAAAATCGCTTGGATGACCTTAAAAACTTAAAACTGCATAAATCACTTAGGTACTTATACATTATCATTTGAGCACGTATGTATCTACTTAAGTTAGGTAGTAGGTATTTGGTGGCTATTTTCTTCATTATTTTCTAATTATATACCTACAACTTAAGCTAGACGTCTATAATATTACTTTGTACGACAAAATAAATAGACGTCACGTAGCAGTGTTGTTTTGTAAATAAACTTGATAATTTATGATTTCTAGAGTCATTAAAATAAAATAAATGGCACCATTTATCTGCCTATAATCTCATATTCTTATATAACATGTAGAAAAATATTATTTGGCTTGGAGTTTTTAACAACCGGCCACTTATCATCAACCCTCTTTGAGAATACTTGCAGTTAAAGTCTATTATTATCTAATATCTATTACCTGTTTTATAGAAATTAAACAAATTAACAACTCTTTTATTTCCAGGGTTTATCTTCATACCTCCACGACGCAAATTTTTTCGTTCGGACTTCTTTTCGCTTGCTTGTTTCTACTTATAACAGCAAGATGTTTTCTAAGAAAACTATCTATGAGTATTTGTGGGATTTTCGAGACCCTGTGCTGGACACTTCGAAGTCTGTCGCACCCGGTCTAGTTCCGGTAAACAACATGGGAATTTTGGCTAGGGTGAGTGATGACGAAAAATCTCTTTTTTCTATTGTTTTAAGAGAATAGTCTCAAGTTGTTTAGTATTATGAGTATTATTTTTCTTTACTCTTAAATTCGAATTACGACTTAGAAAAATCACTTTTTTATCAAAAATAACAAGGAATAAGTGTGACATCGCTTCGTTCCTTAGGAAGTTTGAATATGCTCCTTGTGAATGAATAAAATACCTTTTGACTCGACTTTAGAAATGTGTAAAACTATTTAATTTCTATCTCAGGTTTACAGCGACTTCACTGATGAGATAACCGTAAAGATAGGCCAGACTTGGGGCCATAAGCAGTTCTTCGAGATCGACAGATTTAGAGGCAACCCACAGCTTCCTGGATATGACGCTAATGTAAGTAAAAAACCGGCCAAGTGCGAGTCGGACTCGCGCACGAAGGGTTCCGTACTATTATTTATAAAAACGGCAAAAAAATCATGTTTGTTGTATGGGAGCCCCCCTTAAATATTGATTTTATTCTGTTTTTAGTATTTGTTGTTAGAGCAGCAACAGAAATACATAATCTGTGAAAATTTCAACTGTCTAGCTATCACGGTTCATGAGATACAGCCCTGTGACAGACAGACGGACAGACAGACAGACAGACGGACAGCGAAGTCTTAGTAATAGGGTTCCGATTTTACCCTTTGGGTACGGAACCCTAAAAATACAAAAAATCTGATTATTCTAACCACAACTATCGTTAATAAGTCTAGACCTTAGTTACTAGCAAGGTTGCAATAATTTTAGTTTAGCCGTGGTAACAGCGATCACTACCACCGTTGGCCTCCGTCGTCATTCTAATGACTGCTAAAGCCAAATTTAAAAGCTCTCAGCATATTGTCAATTTGTCACTCACATACTGACCTCACAGCTCACATGGAGGTGGGTAATTCTGCCTTCTACGCTGTAGGTTATGACTTATATGACTCTTGCGTCACTGACAGACTAATCTATACGCACATCATAAACCACTGGTCCTAGAAACTTGAAATTTGGAGGGTGTATTCCTTTTGGTGTGTAGGGGTGCACTAAGACAGGAAATCCCGAAATTCTAAGAGAGTGCAGTAGGGGTTGACGTCTGTTTGAAAAAAAACATTCGTTAATGCGTTAGAGTCCTTCCAGTAAGATGCTAGTTGCTACTTAAACAGTATTAGCAGATGCCTCAAGTAGCTTCCCTTGAAAATAACTTCACTTGAAAGTCACGAGGGTTTCCACTAATATTATTATTCTCTAAAGCGCACAGTTATAAAATACACTTGTAACTTTTATTATATCACTAGCTGTCCCGACAGACGTTGTCCTGTCAAATTGCAAAAATCTCATAGAAAAAGGCACTTTCAGTTTTTCCAGAATTTTCAAATTTAATGGTGTATTTTTCAAAATGTTCTTTAAGAACGAACACAATAAAAAAAGAATTATCTAATTTGGTGCAGTCGTCCCGAAGACGCGCGTACATTTATTACGGCGATTAATTGTTATTTATATAGATATTGAATTGTTCCAGACTTGTCCAGATCGTATATTCGGCTCGACAGAAGGTGTGATGTACCGACAGCGGCTGACGAAGCAAGACGTTCTTTTCTATTGGAGAAAGACTGTCTGTAAACTAATGCCACTCTACTATGACAGTAGGTCATGCTAATTATCCTACTAAATATATTAAGATACTAGCTGTCCCGGCAGACGTCATTTCCATACATTTTTTTTTCTATTTTTCGAGAACTTTTTTCCATTATAAACTTTTCTTAGTGATTTCGAATACAACAAAAAAATATCATCCAAATTGGTCAAGCCGTTTCTGAGTTTTAGCGATACTAACTACAGCAAATCATTTTTGTATAATTAAAATTTTGCGTAATGAAGCTACCTCTATCTACCTACAATTTAGATTGTCTATAAAAAACATTAGAGGAACGTCAGTTCTAAGTGACCTGAGAACGAATCGTTATCGTATAGATGGTAACCGTATCGTGTTTTGACGTTTTGACCTTTACCATACGATAACGGTTCGTTTTCCGGCCGCAGTAGGTACCTAAAATAGAAAAAAAGTAAATTAATAGGATCACAATTGTAATTTCCAAGTACGGTAGACATCCTCTCAGATCTCCAGACGTTCAGATCCTTTTGAAGATGTCTATTGGGATAGTCAGAGGCAGGCCCAAACATTATATTGGCACATGCCCACATTTTGCAGTAGTTGGCATTCCATACGTGACTGGTTGCAAGCCCATCGAAGCTTATAAGAATACTAACTGGTTTCCTCATGATGTTTTCCATCACCGTTTTGAGCATGTTTTTTTGATGCGCATTACTTTAAGAGCAAGCTTTTTTCTTCATTATTAATTATATTAAATACAATGTTCCCCATAAAAACAATGTTTGTACGCCGCCAGGCAAAATGCAGAGACTCTTGATTTTTTTATTTACCATCTTATATTATTATTATTATACCTGTGTTTACAAATGAATAAATGAATTATGAATTATGAATTAAGCTCTTATAGTAAGATAAGGCCCCAGGTACCATTATCAGTGTTTTTCACACTTACAGTTTAATTAAAAAACATTTTTTCAGATGAACTTACAATACACGACGTACCGGTGTACAGATACAATCTGTCAGAAAGCGTTTTTGAGCGAGTTAAGAATGGAACAGATTGCTACGATACTCTGCCTTCGCTACCTGCTGGTGTTAGCGACGCTTCAAAGTGTTATTTTGGTAATGGTCCTAATATATAATGTAGATAGATAGGTAGATTAGATTAATGTAGGTACAAGGTGTCTCAAAAGAAAGTTCACATTTAAATCTTTTTTTAAAAGAAAAGTCTTAGCTTTATTGAAAAAATGTTTATTATATATTGAAGTACACTGTTTGGGAATTTATTTTTTAAAAATAACATCGTCCAAATGTGAACTGTTGCGCTCTCGGCATTCATTTAGTCGGGCACTAAAATTGCCTATGACAGCTCGGCAGGTAGTCTCCGTGATGGCTGCCATTTCATGACGGATATTTTCTTTTAATTGTGCCAGGGAAGTCGGTTTATTAGCGTAAACTTTTGATTTGACATTACCCCACAGGAAAAAATCCATAGGTGTTAAATCGGGACTCCGTGGAGGCCAATTTATGTCACCTCGCCTGGAGATTAATTTATTCGGAAAAATTTCTCGAACTCGAGGCAGAGATCTGTTGGACGTGTGTGAAGTTGCTCCATCCTGCTGGAACCATGTTCTTTGGTTGTAACTAGGAAAGTTTTGCAGTTGGGGCACGAAAAACTCGTCTAACATCTCCACATAACGCTCTGAATTCACTGTGAGCGTGCGTCCCCTTCCATCTTCAAAAAAGTAAGGGCCGATAATTCCTCGCGCCGACATCGCTGCCCATACGGTGACTTTGGGTGAATGTAGCGGTTTCTGATGTTTTTGTTTTGGATTGGTTGCACTCCAGTAACGACAATTTTGCTTGTTTACATGCCCATTCAGGTGAAAAGGGGCTTCATCGGAAAACAAGATGTTGGTGAACGTTGGAAAGCGCTCAATCATCTGATTTACAAAGTCAAGCCTCTGACCAGCATCTTGAGGCTTCAGTTCTTGCACCAACTGAATTTTGTACGGGTGCAGCTTTAAATCTTTGTGTAAAATGCGGCATAATGAAGATCTGTGCACATTTAACGCAACAGCACGCTTCGGAATCGAGAGGTTTGGATCATCTCGAATAGACTGAGTAACACTGTCCACGTTTTCGGCTGTTCTTGATGTTCTTGGCCGCCCAGATTTTGGTTTCTCCAGAGTTGACTCAGTCTCTTCAAACTTCTCAACCCATTTTGCAATGAGTCGAGTGCTAGGCGCATCATTTAAGTGACGAATATGTCGAATACTGCAGAATTTTCTACGCGCTACAGTCGCCGAATTACCGTTTTTGTAAAACTCACGTACGCACAACGCACGGTCCGCACCAGAGAAACGCTCCATAGCGACTAAATTCCCAAGAGCCAGACTACCGACTGACATACCCTCCGCGCCCCTCAGAATAGTTGCTTTCGCGTAATAAGATAAGCAAATGTGAACTTACTTTTGAGACACCTTGTACAATAAATGAAAAATACATTAAAAAAATAAACAAACAATAAAAACCAGTGAACAATGGACGGATGGATTTGAATGGATTTGATTGGACAGAATTTGAATTATCCTAGAATTTATTTAAAAAAAAAAATATTATTAAAAAAAAACCGCTGTTCGTATTGGAGGGTCTGGCAAGACCAAACCCTTGACCCAGTTTTAAATAGTATCTAGCTAACATTCTAAACGTGACAGGTTTAGGTTATAACTCAACTGCCTACACCTACTAATTTATTAAAAGTACTCTTTTTTTTACAGATTTTCCCATGGTAGCCTCGTTCCCTCATTTCTATGCCGGTGGTGTAGCGAAGGACCAGTTTGTGACCGGACTCAAACCAGATAGACTGAAACACAACTCTTATGCTATTGTAGAACCGGTAAATAGATGTTTATGTACCTATTTAATATTTTCTACCTTTTGCCAAACGTAATGTTTGTACGTGCCTCTCACTACTTTAGACATCTTAAAGGATCTAAGCGCCTTGAGATCTGAGAGTATGTCTACCGTACTTGGGGATTACAGTCGTGATCCTATTGTTTCCTTTTTATAAATGTTAATGTAATAGGGTTAATGTTTTGATAATAAAACCAATTGTTAGATGATTTTATGCTAACATCAAAATGAACAACTGGCAATCACAAATTAGACTATAATACCTATCATTTCTTATGTAATTAAAGTAACATGTTTTTTTTTTCAGTTGACCGGTACGCCCTTCCATTCTGTTGCAAGAATGCAGAGTAACCTACGCACCTATGACCTGTCTGGTTTCTCACCAGAGTACGACAAGTTATCTAACATGATTATACCTCTGTTTTGGGCAGAATACGTAAGTTCAAAAGTACAATTTTTTTAAATGAGTAACGCTTGGTCCATACCCTCTTTTTGCATAAATTAACATTTCATAAGTGAGATGATGCAAGCCCATCTCCAAAGAAATATATAGGTACTGATTTCCTTACGATGTTTTCCTTCTCCGTTTTGAGCTGTTAGGAACAAAAATAGTAACACTCATAAACATACATAGGTAACATACATAGTAGTATATTTTAGTAACGTACCTATATAAAATAAAAAAATCGGTCATATTACCTCCTGCTATCCCAACACGCCATCAAAACTTATGGTTCATTATTATTAATACAATTTTATTACTTTCAGAATCAAGAAGACTTACCACCGAAGATAGTCAAAGCAATATTCTTCCTAACAGTTATTCTTCCACCTCTATCTACAGTATGTTTTTCTATTACAATGCTTATAGGATTATACTTAGTACTTAATCATATACACGCCAAATTAAGCAATTCTACGTTGAAAACTATTTTACTGTTCAAGAGTAAAAAAGTTAACGATTTAGCAAAAAATAAAATATTTTTATATGAAAAAGAGGTCTTTTTAAAAAGGCCCAGCTAGAATGGGCTGGACGTGTTTCAAATGAAATAAGACTGAGTTATGTATGAATTGTAATGTCTCAAAATCTAAATAAACAAATTTGGATTTGTGTGATACTAAATACGAGTATATCGTGATAATAATAGCTCCAAAAACAGTTAATAGCTCAGAAATCTATATGATTCCTAAGCTATTAACTGTTTATTTACTTCATTGTATGTACTTTTTAAGACCAAATTAAAAGATTAGTTAGGTACAGACAATTTTAAAATAGTACCTAGGTAAAGAGGCAAATGAATTCAGATACTTAAATATAATTTAGGTATACAAGCACTAAATGTGTTGTACATTAATATGATTTATTTGGTGTTTGTTTTATAAATGGTAATTCTGAGGGGTAGTTTGTAGTTGAAATTGTTCCTAATTTAAATAAATAATGTATTTGCTCATTTTTAGCTTTATTGACAACTAGTTTGTAAATAAATATATAATTAAATTGTCTTTAGCACAAATGTATTTTTCTCAACTTTTTGGAGAACTTTCATGAGTTGGCATCCCCATCCATTTTCCATTCATCCACTTTTAAGAACGTTTCATACATTACATACCCAGCGCTTGACTAACTGCTGTATCGCGAGTTTTGAGTGGGTCAATGTTATTAAAATTCAAAACCAATCCCTAATCCGATACCATAAATTTTACATATAAATAAAACAATACAATATTATAATTAATGTGGCAAAATTGTAAAAACTTCGTTAGTAATGTTCTTTGCTGTGGACTACACAAAGTGGAACGGAACGTAGCGTTATTTCGTTCGTAGGTAGGTAACTTTAACTTGTAACTTCTGATTGTTTGGATTGTGAAAATTTACGCGGGGTAAGCAAAAAACTTTTCAACAACACGTTGGAATTGGAAAAATATTGAATTGAAACTATTCAATAAACACCTACTTTTTAATTCAATAACTGTTTGTGAGTGATTAAGCCGATTCGAACAGAAATGTAGTCGCTAAAATATGAATGTTAATAAGAAAAACAACATGAATAGCGGTTGGATTTTGTGTCCATCTAAAAGCTTTCCTGGTAAATTTTACTACTTCAATGTGCAGAATGGCGAAACCGCATGGAGTCTTGGTGATGCAGAGGTAAATATAACTTTAAACCTTGTAGGAAAACCCTAGAAACGTACGTAAGCATTTGTGTTGATAGGTACCTACCACCTAACGTAATGAATTATGCTAGACCGTGAAGAATGCGTACCGTGCCCCGTACGAGAGCACGGTAGGTATATCATGAACAAAGCCGAAGATCACTTTGAAACGTCTTACGAGTTAACCCTTTGCGTGTGTCCATACTGCGCGCCTTCATGTGTGCTCTGAGCAAAAGCGCTCTTATTATGATTGATACATAGCATCGCGCCCGTCGCGTCGCCGCCACCAGCAGTGTGGCCGAACACTTTCATTATCGCGAACATTTGTAGATTACGTGGGAAGGTACACAATAGGTAAGGTAGGTACCTACTTCGTTTCTAAAGGAGCTGACCATCCATTCTCACTACCACCTAAACGAGCTATCGCGAACTATTTGAGTGTGAAAAGTGCCATTTAATTTCTTCATGGGATAAACAATGACGCAAAATATAAACATTAGGCGAATCGCGATAATAAGCAACAGAACTTAGCTACCTACCTTGAAGATTGGCATTTGTTTCACACTTAACCTGTTTCAAATCTTTTAAAAGTTTAGTTTGTGTGAATTGTGTGATTGACAAAGAGCCTTATGTATTGCAACTTTATTTACTCATCCCATCTTACTCCTGCCCTGACTGATCATACTTAAGTGGGGTGACACATAATGTGTCCTTTCATATCCCGCTATCAGCTATGTACCTACCTACTTCAAAGTTTGGCATTTATTTCAAACATATAATGATAAAAAAAGTTTAGTTTTTGTGTAATTGACAGCCACAAGTAGGTAGGTACATTGCAACTTTGCTCATCCCATCGTCATATTCCTACCCTTATCCCACTTAAGTGGGGTAGACAGTTATGCCTTCCACTTCCCTCTATCAGCCGTCAATACCAACTGCATAGCATTTATGTATCTACTTTGAAATAATGGTTGTGTATGATTGAAACAACCACAAATTGCAACTTTATTTACTCATTTCATCATCATATTCCTGCCCTGACCGATCCCACTTAAGTGGGGTCATCACTAAATACATGTTCTTCCATTTCCCTCTATCAGCCATCACCTCATCACTCTCTCCTTTCCCATGTCATCTTTCACACAGTCCATCCATCTTTTCTTTAGCCTATATCAACTTCTACATCCATCCTCATTCATACCTAACATTCTTCTCGTCACATGACATTCTTCCCTCATAACATGCCCATACCACGCTAACCTATTGCTTCTCATCTTTTCTGTCACTATCAAACTTTATTTTTTAGCATGTATATTTCACACAGGTCTTAAATTAGTAGGTAGGTACCTACATGCAATTTTAATTATAGCTAGATATACAATTAAATTTAGTGTCTATGATAGTTTAGTGTGAATGATTCTTATGTTAGGTATCACATAATATATTGGGTATGGTACTCTGTTTTAATTTAAATATTGGTGGTGGACTTTTACACACAGTGCCATCTATCCCTAAACTAAGCAAAGTTATGGTATCCAGATAACTGATAGAATACTTATATACTTATTTTTAGTTGTAAATACATACTTATTATACATATTAACACCCAGACACAGAACAAACATCAATGTTCATCACACAAATGTTTGTTGTGTGGGAATTGAACCCACAACCTACAGCAGAAGGTAGAGTTACTAAGCTGTGAGGCCAGTTAAATTAGTCATTATATAATGAAACTTCTTCTAATATACTCAATTTCTCATCCCACAGAAAAATATTCTCAAAAAGGATGGTGATATACCCAAGGTAACCGGCAGTCATCACCATCCAGAACCTACCAACCGTCCGACAATAGATTCAAACATTCTCGACTCTACACAGCCTAACTTTAATCTTATAAGACATCCAACATCTGTTTTCGGCCAATCAGTGTTCCCCAAACCTCTGCCATGCAAATCTGACGAAACAAACGTGATATGGACTCCCATACATATCCAAGTACCTATAGTCTTAACTCCGGAGAGTAGAATGCAGTCAACTGCTAGCCAGGCCTGTACAATCCAATTTCCAACAAAGTTGGAAATAGTCAAGCCAAAACCGGTGATAGAGGCTAAAGAGATGTTTGTCCACACTTGTAACAAACCATTGTCACAGCGGTTTATAAACTATGAAAAACCTGTCATTAATTTTGATAAGAACAATAAAATAGAAGACAAAAAGCAGTTTGAGAAATTTTACACATCTACACCGATTAAGAACTCATTGGTACCAACTTTCAAAACTAACGTTCCAAATATGTTTCAATCAAAAAACAACCTTAGCTTCTCAGATTTAAATCCTAAAGTGAATCAGAAAAGGTTGATCAAAGAACAAGTGTTCAATATTGAACTACCCTCAAACATACCCGAAAAAGTTTTTGAAGCTCGATTGAAGGAAAGTGCGCCTAAAGATGTTAGTAATAAAACTGAGATTGCAATGGCTAGTTCAAGCAGGCAGAACACAGATAGTGATTTGAGAACGCTGATTATGGCTAGAAGGAGAAAAATTCAGGATTTCAGAGTCAATAATAATACTGGAGAAATTATATGTAAGTACTTATTAATATCTTCTGAACAAAATAACATAACACATAATTTAAAGCACCTCTGACTGAGTGGGGGTCCACTAGACATCATCAAAGGATCAAAGCGTCTGGAGATCTGAGAGAATGTCTACCGTACTTGAGGAGTAGAGTTGTGATCCTATTTATTTATTTTGTTTTTTAATTCAAAGCTTTTATTATAATAACAAATAATAGTGCTGATAGTTAAACATTCTACATAGCGCCATCTAGCCCCAAACTAAGCAATTTTTTTTTAAACTTTTATTCAGTATTATTTACTTTTAAAAATAAAATAATGTCTGGAAGCAAACTATTTACAATTTATAAAAGGTGCATTGCTGTGGGACATCTTTATAAATGCAAATGGAACTCTGTCTGTCTTTCTGTGACGTTATCACGGCTAAAATGGTGTGCCGATTGTGATGAAATTTCATATAGAGATAGCATAAAGTCTTGAGACGGATATAGGATAATTTTTTTTACCAAATTTTTCTTAAGATTTTGAGGAATTATAATATTAAACAAAATTTAAATATGATAAGACACATAATTCACAATAATTAATTTTATGATTCACATAATTTACAGCGCCTCTGACTACCCCCATTAGACATCTTTGATCATTCATCTTTGATCATTCTCAGATCTCCAGTCTGGAGATCTGAGAGGATGTCTACTGTACTTGAATCTAAAGTTGTTTAATAAAGTCGTCAAGTCTGAGAAGAAGAGTCTGTTATATTTTTAACAATATTATTTATACTCAGGTAAAAAAATCGAAACTGTAAAAGCTGATCCATCGAAGAAAAGGGTAACTTTCAATTTGGATTATGAAAATATTTCAATAATCGAGAATGAAGATGAAGATGTGAGTATATAAAGAATATCACCACACTGATTCACACAAATAAAATAAGTAAATGTTGAAAGAAAAACATTGAGTATTCTTATAAACCAGTGTTCCGCAAAGTGTGTACCGCGGCACACCGGTGTACCGTGGTCATTAGTTTTATTCGAATTTAACCAACTTCTGAATGTTGTATGTTATCATATTTGGTAGTTGTGTAGTTCTGATGACAATACAATATGATATCAAAATTGATGCAGCCAGCATCAGCTCCATACTAGGAACTCCTCAACTAATATCATGGACACTGACACCAAACATTGTATTCACGTTCAACTGTGATAGCTAAATTTATTATTATTTAATTTCAGTTGATATTCAAAGAAAAGTACTCGACAACGGTGAATACCCTCAAAGCATTAGCTGGATCTGGAGTGAGGAATGATCTGTGGTGGATAGTTGTTGATGCTGAGGTGTTGTTGTCGGAATTCAGCTTTCTGGAGAGCTTCGTACAAATTGGTAAGTAAAAACTAAATAATACTATAATTAACTAGACGGGTCGGCCGTGACAGACGTTGTCCTGTCAAATTTTAATAATCAAATAGTAAAGACTAGTTTTAGAGTAAAAGAGTAGTTTTGGGGGTGTTTTTTTATTTTTTAAAGTAGTCTATTATTTATTCGGGCATTATATCTACATCTACAGCAAATTTCAACTTAATCCGTTTTGTCGTTTAGGCCTGATTGAGGAACAAACATACATACAAACTCACAAACTTTCGCATTTATAATATTATTAGGATAGGATATTGGTGGAGATTTCACACAGCGCCATTTAGTCCTAAACGTAGCGAAGTTTGTACCATGGAAACTAGTTAACTGATAGAATACTTATAAACTTTGTTTTATGTAAATACATACTTATGATACAAACACCCAGACACAAAACAAACATCTATGTTCATTGTTCATCACGCAAATGTTTGTTATGGGTGGGGATCGAACCCACAACCTAGAGCGCAGAAGGCGGAGTTACTATCAACTGAGCTGTGGGGCCAGTCAAAAAATATAAGGTACAATATGATTTAATTTTCCAGATCGTCACTGCAAGTTGGTGATTCCTCCATCGGTGCATGCGGCGGTTAAGGGGGAGTCTAGGGGGGTGGGGGGAGTGGAAAGAGCGAGGCATCTGCTCAGGAGGATACCCAACGCTTATACTATAGGTAAACAATATATAAGTCGCATACATTTTTGCAATTATGTACAGTCGTGGTCAACTAATTAGGGACATGCAAAATAGTGAAGAACAATAACCGGTTATGTACATACAAATATAAAACCCTATTGATTTCTCAGTAACTATTATTTGCATAATTTGGTCCGATTATTATGCTTTAAATGGCTGTAAATAAAAGAATAAATAAATAGAAAAAAGTATTTAATATCAAAGGTTGAACATGTATTCAATTTTAAGGTATAATTCTGTAGCTGGTCATTTAATTATGGACAGTAAACTATAATGAAAAATAGAGTTAAACAAAACTAATAATCTGCAGTATTATAATATCTTTAACAGCACCATTTTATTACGTGTAAAATCAGTACCCAGTAGCAAAACCTTTGTTAGTAATTACCGCTTGACACCGATGTGGCATAGACATTATCAGTTTCTGGCATGTTTCGACAGGAATGTTTGCCCATGCCTCACAAAAAGCTTCATTAAGTTCATCTAAAGTTGTGGTACGATAAGTGGCTACTTTTTTCTTGATTTCGTGCTAAAGGTGCTCGATTGGGTTAAGGTCCGGGCTATTTGCTGGCCAATCTAGCACCGATACTGACTGACTGGTAAGAAACGACTTGACTGAACGGGGCGGTATGTTTCGGGTCGTTATCATGCTGAAACGTCCATATAATAGGGAGATGCTCCTCAGCATAGGGAAGCATCGTTTCCTCCAATATTGCCTTGTATTGATGTTGGTCTAAGTTACCCTGAACTTTCCTCACAGGTCCCACTCCACGTCCAGAAAATGAACCCCACATTTTAATGTTTCCACCGCCATGTTTCACCTGCTTTTTTGTGAATCTTTGATTCATTTCCGCTTTTACTGGACGCCGTACGTATTGCCTTCCATCTGAAGAAATCAAATTAACCTTGGTCTCGTCAGAGAATAATACATGTTGCCATTGGGCGTAGGTCCAATGTCCATATTTACGTGCAAACGCCAAACGAGCATTTCTATGTTCTTTCTTCAACAACGGTACTTTGCGAGCCACTCTTCCGAACAACCCTGCTTCTACCAGACGTCGTCGAACGGTCCTCGCTGAGACACCAGCTCTTTCGTCTGTCCCAAACACTTCGTGTTTAATTAAAATAGAGCCTAGAAACGGATCTTTCTTAGCTAACCTGGTTATCATTCTATCTTCTTGCGGAGTTGTTTTTCTCGATCTTTTTGTTCTGGGCACATTTAAATCTGTGTTATTGCGTCTGACATGTTGCACTGCATTGTATACCATAGTTTTTGAACAATTTAAATGTTCTGCTATCCTTCGGTATGGCCAACCATGCTCGACAACAAACTTCATGATAATTTTTCGTAGTGTTGGATCGCAACTTTTATTTTTACCCATTTTTCTTCAAAATATTTTTCAAAACTTAAAATAAATATCGGGATTGCCGCCAAAACTACCACGAAACAATAAGAGAAGAAGTAAAAAAGTATTGAGATTCAAATTTTGAAAATAGAACGCAATATCTCAGTGTCCCTAATTAAATGGCCAGCCAGCATTATTTGAACAAATAGCACTACGATAATCTATCAGCTATACTGTAAAGAGGTTTAATGTTTAAGAAGTTGTTATTGTTTGTATAATCGGGCACATAAATGACTAATTATACTTATATGTAAAAGATATGGAATATGGTTTAGACTCGTTGGAAAATAAAAAATAAATTCACAATTCGGTTTAACCAAAGAGTGTCCCTAATTAGTTGACCACGAACGTATATAAAAAAAAAAAAGGATCACGACTGTAATCCCCAATACGGTAGACATCCTCTCTGATCTCCAGACGCTTAGATCCTTTGAAGATGTCTAGTGGGGGTAGCCAGAGGCACGTCCAAACATTATACTTGGCACATGCCCACATTTTGCAGTAGTTTGCATTCCATACGTGACAGGTTGCAAGCCTATCGCTGCTTACAAGAATACTAACTGGTTTCCTCACGATGTTATCCTTCACCATTTTAAGCACGTGTTTCGATGCACATATAAATTTTTTGAACAGAAAATGCCATTGATGTACGCCGGGATTCGAACCCACGACCTTCAGATTGAAAGTTCAGGTACCTCCCACTCGGCCAACACGGTAAACAAAAAATAAGTTGGTACCATAGGTTACAATATTTGTAAAGCGTGGGCATGTGCCAAATAATGTTTGGACGTGCCTCTGACTGCCCCCCCTTAAACATCTTCAGGGATCTACCGTACTTGGCGATTACTGTCGTGATTCTATTAATTTATTACATAAAAAAACATTTCCTTCAAATTTTAAATAATAAATTCAAATTAACTTTATTTCTTTCCAGTACAATCGTCTGATGATGAACTGTCTTCAGGTCCTAATGGTGGCATCCTCAACACCTGCATAGAAGCATTAGACCAAAATATACATGTGGTAAGTCTCTTGTACTAGTTTCCGCCCGCAGCTTCACTCACGTTTTACCTGGATTAAAAATACTTTGTAAGGTATAGGTTGTTGTTATAGTGATAAAGATAAAAAATAAAAAATATTTATTTAGCAACAAACACTTCAGAGTAAAGATGTGATCATACATAGCGCGGCATATGGGCGCGGCAGCCGCGCTATGATTGAACGATGTATATGCGCATTAACACGTACTTAAAACGGCGAAGGAAAACATCGTGAGGAAACCAGTTAGTATTCTTATAAGCGACAATGTGCTTGTAACTTGTGAGACGTGAAATGCTAACTACTGCAAAACGTGGGCATGTGCCAAATGTAACGTTGACGTGCTTCTGACTACCCCTTTAGACATATTCATGGATCTGAGCGCCTGGAGATCTGAGAGGATGTCCACCGTACTTGGGGATTACAGTCGTGATCCTATTTATTGATTTTTACATTTAAACTTATGCATTTATAATTATTTTTATTATTTTTATTCTTTCAGATATTAATAACTAATGATCAGGAGCTTTTGACAACTGCAAAATATTACCGCATTCATTGCTACAATATACAAAACATCAAAAATGGCTTAGCACCAAAACCGAAAGCATTCGAATACAAGCAATTGAAAATAACCATTCATAATGATACAGAATCTAGTTTTACCCAAAACGGAGCAGCAGTTAATAAGCATTCGTTAAATGAATATGAAGAAATCGATAAGGAGAAAGAAATAATTAGAAAAAACAAACAAATTGTAGCCAATTCTAAAGTCAACGAGAAACAAGCTGTACTGAACGAGCATTCGACAATTGTAAAGAATTCGATGATTACAAATGAGAATTCGATGATTCCGAATGAAATATCGAGAACTTCAGAAGAAAATTCAAGAAATCCTTTCCTAAATACAAGTTTTTCGATATCTACAATAAAGAATTCATTGATTTCGAATGAATGTTCGAAGAATTCGAAACAGAATTTATCGATTACGAACACGTCAAGTACATATCCATTTAATTCTAACGAAAATTCCAAGATTTCGAAGAAGAATTCATTGATAACAATGGAGCATTCGACAATTACGGATAATTCTAAGACAATTCCATTGATCGCGAATAAAAATTATATTTGTAACGAAAACTCTATTGTCTATGATACAAAAGCGCTGACTACAGAATGGAGGTACGCCGTCAGCGATATTACAGAAACGACCATAGATGTAGACATGCAAAACTTAAACATCAAAGGAAAAACAAAATCCCAACAAAAAAATCTTAACAACGAAAAACAAGAAACAAACGATACTGTGCCGTTCTTTTTCAAAAAACCTACCACCGATTTTTTAAAATTTAAAAATACTAACATTCAAAATGGTGGTCAATTCTTCGATAATCAAAAGATTGAGAACGCATCGACTTTCGGAACGGATAGAACGAAACCTGTTTTCGAAGCAAACAAAACAAAAGAGGCTCGAGTTTTTGAAATGGGTATGGAATCGAACCGTTCCATATTCCAATTTGACGTAAACAAAAATCCAAAGAATTTGTCGATTGATGGAATAAAAAAGAATTCGAATTTAGAATTGAGTGAGTATTATGTGAAGAGTAAAGTTATGGAGAATAGATTGAGACAGAGAATGGATGAATGGGTTTGTTCATTCAATCAAATCATGGAGGAAACTTTAACTGGCGTATTGGAGGTAAGAAAATCTATACTAATATTATTTGACAGTAGCTCTGCCTTCTGCGCTGTAGGTTGTGGGTTCGATCTCCACTCCGGACAAATATTTATGTTATGAACAACGATGTTTGATCTGTGTCTGGGTGTTATTATGTATTTTATGTATTTACAAAAAAAAGTAGGTATATAAGTATTCTATCAGTACAATCTTTGCTTATTTTTAGGATAGATGGCGCCATCTGTGTTACAAGACCCTTTATTCTTAGTCTAATGTATTTTTATTCCTATTTTTTTTTTTTTTTTTTTTCAGAAGCTTTCACCAGCTGTTTTGAAGTCCATGCTGCCTCCGTGGTCGTTGTACGAAGCATTACAATGTACGAAAAATGTGTACAAAGATCATACATTCATCACGAGCATTGTAGATGAACTTTGCGGAGTTTTTTACGAAAGTGACTATAGAGCTGGTATGTACATACTACAAAATTAAAATTACAATATTAATATTCGAAAAAATATTTTCAAAAAGGTCGAGCTGTTTTCGATTTTTTACAAGACTGTCAAAAATGTTGTCTACAAAATTGTTTTATTTTTTCAGGTAAATTGAAGAAAAATATTTCTCCAAATGAATTTATAAAAGTGTATGGATGCGGCATTCACCTCGTAAAATATTTAAAGGTTAGTTACTACTAGAAGACCGTACTAACGTTGTCCTGTCCGAATTTCAATATTCCCATAGAAAAAAGCACTTTAAATTTTTGCACGAATTTTGCAATTTTTTTCGGTCAATTTTTCTTTTAAACTTTGTTTTAATCGAAAATTAGCCAAATCGTTTGGGCAGTTCCCTAGTAATGATGTTTCATACATGCGGCAATCGATTTATATAGTAGGTGTCCCAACAGACGTTATCCTGTCAAATTTCAATAATTCCACAGAAAAAAGCACTTACAGTTTTTCCCGAACTTTAAGCCACCCTTATCACTTAGAGGTATAAAAAATACCCTACGACCTATTCTTAGTCCTACTGAATATACGATAAATTTAATAGAAATCGGTCAAGTTTATATATTAGAAGATAACTTAGTGGCCCGCCCCGGCTTCGTAAGGGTTTACTAATGTAGTTTATAGGTAATTTATTTGATACCTTTCATTATTTGTTATAATTAAAATTGGGCCAATAGTTATTTTGGTTTATTATTTACAAACAAAAATACAAATTTTACCTTTTTATAATTATTGTAGAAATGTTTAATATTTATTTATTGCAGAATATTCTCGATCACACAACCGAACTGTCAGATGCCGAAGAGAGCCTTTTCAACATGTTAAAACAAATTGAAGATCCAATGATTGAAACAAACGATCCGTTAGTTAGAATCCCGTCTGTATCAAAAACAGATGACATAGAACTGAGACAGAATTTCATCAAAAAACGTTCAGATATTGTGAATTATCTAAACAAACATTACCCATCCTGGCAATCTTACAATGACACAGATGTAAAAATGAAAATTATCAGAACATTTGGTCGAGATCTGAATCAACTGAAGTTACATGAAAAAGATGGCAATAAACGGATTGAAAAGGTTGTAGTTGATGCAACGAAATATGTTGGTGTTGCTGCGAAAAATCGAATTGCAACGAATGATGTTGAAACTTTGGTTCGTGAAGCGAAATCTAATGAGACGACAACGAAAAATGTTGGTAGCGTTAATACGAAAATAAAAACTGCAGATAAACTTGAAAACGTGCAGAATAATACTAATATCAAACAAATTGACAGCAATTGTGCTATAAAAGAGATAGAAAATTCAAAGCCAACAATCAAAAGTGATTTTGAGAGACCAAAGCAGACCAAAAGGCATAATCTCGAACTCGAAAAAGCCGATGTCACCAAATATGTCCAAAAAGAAAAGTTCAAAATCGACAGCAACATGCTACTTATAAAAATAACTGTACCTAATAATTACAATGAGCGCTTACAAAGAAATGCCGAAATTAAAGATAACACACGCAAAAAGACTGATAATTTGATAACTAGCAAAGAGAAACTTACCATAGACAATAGAACAATAGATAAAAGCGTAGAAGTTGCACCAAAACTAAATATCAAAGCAACAAAAACGCAGGATAAAAAACCTGATCAAAAAATCGATAATCGCTTTAAATCAATTGGAAAAGGGAATGAAAATGGCCCCAAAATCGTACGCAATGTACACCTTATTGAAGAGTTCGAAAAGAGACTTCAGAATAAAAAGAAAACAGATTTAGATGAACTGGAGTACAGTTCTTTGTATGATAATGATGATGTAACCCTTTATTCTAACACAGATGATTGTGTTTTGATTAACAATGATGATAAAAATGACAAAGATGATGTATCAGAGGCTGATAATCATAAAAATACTGCTAAACATTATTATAACCTCCGATCAAAGAATGATGAACACAAAGATAACGTTCAAATCGATGATAATCATCAAAACAGAAATAATGATTCAAAAAGTGACCGAAAGAGTGAGAAAGATGATATGACTTATGACAGTGGTTTTGGAAATGAAAGTCCTCGGATATACTCGGTGGTGAAATCGTTTTCTTCAGAGCTTGAAAGTTCATTGGAGCTGATACAGACATTCATGTAAGTTTTTAGTGTTGATTTCTGCATAGCGGCGACGGGCTTGCAATCTGTCACGTATGGAATGCTAACTACTGCAAAATGTTGGCTTGTGCCAAATATAATGTTTGGACGTGCCTCTGACTACCCGCACTAGACATCTTCAAAGGAACTAAGCGCCTGGAGATCTGAGAGGATGTCTACCGTACTTGGGGATTACAGTCGCGATCCTATTTCATTTTAAAGTCTAATTTGTGTTCTGAGAGATGACATCGGTAAGATAACAGTGAGTGATGAGATGACGACTGATAAACACATTGTGACCCCACTTAAGTGGGATCAGGGCAGAAAGATGACATTGGGATCTGTTGGGACATTGCTTTTTAGGGTTCCGTACCCAAAGGGTAAAAACGGGACCCTATTACTAAGACTTCGCTGTCCGTCTGTCTGTCACAGGGCTGTATTTCATAAACCGAGATAGCCAGACAGTTGAAATTTTCACAGATGGTGTATTTCTGTTGCTGCTATAACAACAAATACACTTACAATAAAAACAGAATAAAATAAATATTTTAAGTGGGGCTCCCATACACACACATTTTTTTTTTGCCGTTTTTTATAGATAATGGTACGGAACCCTTCGTGCGCGAGCCTAACTTGCACTTGGCCGGTTTTTTAGTAGTGTAGATTTTACTCATTATTGATTAAGACGCTGCCAGTCGACGATTATTTTTGTTCGAAACGAAAAAAGAAATACTTGTGAACAAGCCACATCTCCTATTTTATAATGTATAGTATATGTGAATAAAGATGTACCCATCTTTAATCACTTCGATAAATAATCCTACCGACCGCTGCAATGATGACAAACACACGTCCGCGCGTGGTCCGCCTTAGCTTTTCGAATAAATTATGTATAATTACTTATCAAAAATCTATCCTAATAGAAATCTAGATCTACATATTACCTATCTTTAACAATAAATCACAAGTTGATTTTAATAGTAGGTATATAAAATATTTCGATCATAAATTCTAAAACATATCATTTTGAAATAATATTTTAGTCGTGAAAAGTTTCTGCTATTATGTTTTCAGCTTAATAGAAATCTAGGTAGGAACCTGAAGTAATATACTTATAAAAATAGGAGATGTGGCTTGTTCAGAAGTATTTCTTTTTTCGTTTCGAAAAAGAGCAATCAGCGACTGGGAGCCTCTTAAAATGATATTTTATGTCTACAGTGATGCAAGTCTTCAGGAGTTCAGGAAAGGAAAACTGAGAGAAACCAAGGAGCTGTTTCGTCTGAAAGTTCGTGAAGCCAACTTTTTCATCATCAAAATAATAGCCAGACTGAAAAAACTGCTTCAAAGAGAAACTGGGGCACAAAACGAAGGATCGGGGCAGAAACACGTTTCTAAGAACACGTAAGTGCGATGTGAAAACTAGTCAACTGCTTCACTGCCTCTAATTACCACGTTTTTTAAGGTTCCATACCCAAGGGGTAAAAACGGGACCCTATTTTTAAGAGTTCGCTGTAACAGGGCTGTATCTCATGAACCGTGGTAGCTAGACAGTTGAATTTTTCACAGATTATGTAGGTATTTCTGTTGCTGCAAACAACAAATACTAAAAACAGAATAAAATTAATATTTAAGTGAGGCTCCCATACAATAAACGTATTTTTTTTGCCGCTATTTTTATATAATGGTACGGAACCCTTCGTGCGCGAGTCCGACTCGCACTTGACCTATTTTTATAATACTCGTAATATTTCTTTCTTCTTTCAGAGAAACAATCGTGAGATGTTTGGAACAATCTCAGATACTCCAAAGAACATTAAATATGATGTTGTCCGCGACAGATGATGTTGGTTTGACAGATCTTAATTCTAGTATGTCATTGAATATATCATCGTAGTATCCAGTTCGATTCTCGAACCAAGCGACATTATTGATAATGGCAATTCTGTTGTTACCAAAAACTGGCTACATTTTTCTAAAAGTCAAATTCAAAACGAATTTGTTTATTGTATATATTTGTGTCTGGGTGTTAATATGTATAATAAGTATGTATTTACAAAAAAAAGTATATAAGTATCCTATCAATTATCTGGTTCCCATAGTACAAGCTTTGCTTAGTTTGGGGCTTGATGGCGCTGTGTGAAATGTCAACCAATGTTTAACCGATTCATTGCCCATGACATGACATGGTGCGTCATGAGAAAACCTTCAGTGAGGCCAATGACGCGACAGGTGCGTCATTAGAAAAATGTTGAAATCTCGATTTTTATTGAATTTAAACAAAAAATCCTTGTTTTATAAGTAAAAATGTACACATTATAGACACTATAATCAGTGGCCACTAGATTTTTTTGAAAAATTAAATTATCAGGGGTCGTCAACCACAGGTTTAATTGTTTATTAATCCATCATTCATGGCCTATGACGCATCTAGCGCGTCATAAGGAAACCTGTCCAAATAAAAATCTAGTAGATTATGGTCTATTTTTGAATAAAATGGTCACACACTCATCTTCGTCTTAGTACAAACAAATGGCCGCGCGGACCTAGAAAGTACCCTATATTAATGGACATAAGGTTTATATTTTGCAAAATATTAATAATCGCATAAAACAAGTACCGTCTATTGTTTTCTGGCCGGTCGGATGTGCCGGTTCATGAATGGGGAGAGTCTTTTGCTAATTAGCACCGTATGATCTTCTGTATAGGGTTTATTTTGGCGTAAAAAGAACTTGCGCTCTGTTGTAACTATAGATTTTAACACGGGTGTTTATCACGTAAGTACCTTTAATTTATTTTCCCGACGTTTCGGCTATGTAATAATAGCCATGATCGCGGGCAGATTAGAGAACACGGTGCTACCGTCGAGAAGCGGAGACAGTTGACGAAACTACCCTCACTTCTGTTGTGCTTAGGATGCTTGTGTTCTGTTCTTAGGAACCATGATATCGATTTTCATAGCTGTATTAAAAGATTTTTGAAAAGTCGCTTACTAGAGCCGGCACTCGAACCTTTTTTGATTTGCGATTAAATGCGACCCTAAGGTTTACAATACCTGGTGGAAATCTGTAACTTACCTACCATCTCCTATAAAACACGTAGATAGTCACTTTAAAACATTCTTAGCTAATTAATAAAACAAAACACACAGTATCAGGTCTCACCTTGAATTATTATAGCTGAAATTGCTTAAAATAGCGTAATAACATTACCGGGGGCCAACGACGCGCTAGGAGCGTCATCATTCAGGAGGGCCCATGACGCGACATGTGCGTCATTGAATGTTGCATGGGGCCGGGGTGGAAAGGCTCGAAAAATGATGGTGGCAAGGAATCGGTTAACATTATTATTATTTAAAAAAAAATTGTATCACGACTGTAATCCCCAAGTACGGTAGACATCCTCTCAGATCCCAGTCGCTCAGATACTTGCAAAACCAATGTCAATGCCTACATTTTGTATTAACATTACTATACTATAACTCTAAGTAATTAATGTAATTATATATATTTCTCAAGTGATACCTAGAATATGTTTTTTGAGTATATTTTTTTAGATTATGTACAAAGCTATGTACCGGCTATAAGCCGAATAAGTTTGTTGTAAAATTAGGTAATAATTTTACCTACCATAACTAATATTTAAAAAATAACGATTTACGAAATAAGACTAAAGTAAGTGTTGATTTTAAATAGAAATAGAGCTAAGTAATTACCATGTTAAGGTGATGTTTGAATTTATTTGTATGGGAAGACTCATCCCATACAAATAATACCCGGATAAGACGGAAATAGTGATAAAACCGCATTATCTTGAAAACCATCAAATTTTAAAAGAAACTGTCTGTAATTTACTTAGCTAGTATGAATATCAAACGAATTTTATATAAAAATTCTATTCATAGTTTTGACGAAACTAGTATTTTTGAAGAGCCAACTTTGGAAAATAAATCTATCGAGAAAAATTTCACCAATCGTGTTTCTGTCTATAAATTTATCTAGAATAAATTCTTAAGTTATCTTTGTCATAAAAAAAACAACTGTATGTTTTGCGGTTATTGAGAAAAAACGATTCTGCATTCATCATAAAAAAATATTACTTGTCTTTTTTCTATTTAAAATTATTAACACGATAGTTTTAATATAAGTGTTGATTATTATATCTTTTATATTGTTACTTTAGTTATAAATCTGTTGAAGAATCTTAAAAGTACATAGAATAACACATTTTCTATAAAGTTTTGTTTTCAACCTGCGAAATGAGAAGGTTTTTAATTCGACGCGTTTTTCATTAACTATTTTGTATTTTTTTTTTGTATAATGTATGAAAAAGTCCTACATTGCCCCCTTTTAAATTGTATTTAAGGTGTGACCAGACATAGCGCGGCATTCGCAGGACACAATTTGCCGCGTGACTAGTTTAAACATAATGATAAAAGCGCGGCCGTCGTCCAATCATAGCGCGGCTACCGCACTCAAACGCCGCGCTAAATCTGGTCACACTAATGCCGGAAACACACTTACGTGTCGTGGCGTGGCGCGACACGCCACTAGCCAATCGCAAGATAGCGTTTGCGACACGACACGACACCCAAATGTGTCTCTAACCATACTGAATGTATGAAAGCGATTAGCTAGTGGCGTGTCGCGCCACGACACGACACGTGTGTTTCCGGCTTAATTCTAAAAAACGAATATCGTCTTTCGTTTGGTCGAAAGTCGAAACACTTTCGACGGTATCAATATTGGTTATATTACATTTTTTGATCAGTTTTTTTGTTACTATCCGTAGTACATACGGACATTATTCTGAGTAGATAAACAATCTACATACTTTTAGAAAATAATTTTATTTTGTACTAATCTGCTGACATCTTTCTTTGGATATTAAATAAAAAAACACATTATATTATTATCTTTTATTGAATATATTACGTTTTTATTAAAATTATGACAAAATAGAGTGCAGAAATTAATATTTAGTGTGGTTTACCTAAATATTAATTTCTGCTTAAGTCAGACCACTCCATGAGCGTTTGCGGGGCGTAATGCGAGCGTTTCCGCAGTATACAAATACAAATTATTTATTTCTTAAAGTAGGTATAGCGTTTAAATATATCGGTAGTGCTCTGTCTTCTGTGCTTTTGAAAAACTGTGTTACAGAAGGCAGTTCTTTCCCAACATGAATATAGCCTAGAACATCTTATAGAAAAAGTAATTATTAAACACATACACGGAAGTGGTCTGGCTTAAATGGTTTACCACACTTCTGTACTCTATATTGAACATTGACTTAGATCATGGGTTTTCTAAACTAAACTAAAAATTAGAATATAATCATATTTACTTCTGCAATGGAATATTTATTAAGTAACTAGCTCCAAACCGCGGTTTCTCTCACGTGGTACATGTATAAAAGTATCCTCTAAGAAGAGAAAAGGACGCATCTACTAACATTTTCGTTTGTTCAATTCATTTATTTATAACAATTATTTTACAGATCGTGTTTGAACTTGTATCGTGCATTTACAAACTTAACAATATAAATAATAATTTCAAGGAACATATACAATAAAAAAATTTAATAAAATAATTATTAAAATCGATATAAAAAATAATAATAAACAAAATTGAATTTCTTAATGTTCTAACTAATAAAAAAATCAATTTTAACAATCCGATGCACATTTCTTGCTGATCACAGTGTCATATACTATACTATTAAGGTGCGACTAAACATTGCGCGGCAATCGAGTGCGGCAGCCGCGTTATGTTTGGGACGACAGCCGCGAGCTACCTGTCGCACTTAAACGGTGTTATTGTTCGTTTACGACATACTTGCCGCACAAGATTGCAGCGCAATGTTTGATCACACCTTTACTAAATTTGTTCAGGAACTAGCTAGTAGCTATGAACATACAAACATCGTTACAAACTTTCGGATTAATAATATTAGTAAGATTATGAGCTGAATAAAGCCTCTGTCATGGCTTAAATAACTATTAAAGGACCATTTGTATATGATTCCCTCCGAAATTATTTTTCAAACTATCGTAATTAGTACACAAACTATAGATTATTACACGGGTCTGTAATACGTTTAATTTACTTTCTCGACGTTTCGACTATGTTACAATAGACATCATGGTCGCGGGAAAAACTTAATGATGAAAGAAAATGAAATAGGATCACGACTGTAATCCTCAAGTACGGTAAACCTTCAATATGTCTAGAGAGTTAAATCAGGGGCACGTCAAAACATTACATTTGGGACTTCCCACATTTTGCAGTAGTTTAGCATTCCACACGCAACAGGATACAAGCCCATCGCCGCCTACAAGAATTACTAAATGGTTTCCTCACGATGTTTTCATTCATCGTTGTATCAAGTACGGTAGACATAGACATCCTTTCGGATCTCCAAGCGCTCAGATCTTTGAAGATGTCTAAAGGGGTTAGTCAGAGGCACGTCTAAACATTTCGTACGTACATTTGGCACATGAGGACCCGTGTAAAAATCAATAGCTATTCCTTCAAAAGTAAGAAAGCTCCCAGAAGACCTAGCATGAGCATCCGAAGTCTTCTCTAAAGAGAAGTCAAAACATTTTTGTGCGTCGAATGTTCGTTACTTTCATTGTTTGAGCATTTCACACAGCGCCATCTAGCCCCGAACTAAACAAAACTTGTATTATGGAAAGTAGATAACTAATATTATACTTATCACATACCTACATATTTTTATAAATGCATACTTATAATATAACACCCAGACACAAAACAAACATCTATGGTTCATCACACAAATATTCGCCCTAGGTGGAGATCGAACTAGAGGTGGGTCGTACTTGTGTTTTGACGTACCAAGTCTAATAAATACCACCTCCATGAAATACCAGGTTTCACTTTCAAGTACGAAAATACTTTAAGTACAGAAATACTTTCAAGTACAAGAATACTTTCAAGTACAGAAATACTTTCAAGTACAAAAATACTTTAATGTACAAAAATACTTTCAAGTACAAAAATACTTTCAAGTAAGTACAAAAATACTTTCAAGTACAAAATACGCGTTCAAACTGTGACGTCATACCTGGTACGTATTTTTTTATGCCTATACCAGGTTTGCAAACCTGGTCGAGTAAATACGCACCACCTCTAGATCGAACCCATAATCTACAACGCAGAAGGCAGAGCTACCTACCAACTGAGCTGTGAGAGTAACAATTAGATAAATTTATTAAAATCACAGAAGAAAAAAATACTTTCTCTAAATAAAGTTCATGTCTTATCACTTTATCCTAACGTTTCTTTCTTTTATCTTCTGTAGACAAAAGTCGTATTTTCTCGGATACTTATGCTGGGCTAGCTATTAAAACCAGGCACCCATCCATTCGGATAGAATTCTACACCTTTATCGCTCCATTTGATTATAATTATAATGTACTAGTTGCGTCTTGCGTTTTCACCCAAAAACTACCGTCAGATACTTAGCAGAATAAAAATGACCTACTACTCGTGGATAACGTAGTTCTATCAAAGCTATTATAATAGATTACAAGAGTCAAAAAACTACTTTTAATACAGATTTTAAGATATGATAGATTAATTAAGTACTTCAATAATACACTTCTAAATATAATACCGGGTGTGGACTACTCCTTAAAATTGAAACTGTAAACTTTTTCCAAATCAGGTATCTGCGGCTATTTTGTAAAAACATGATTATTATAATATTCATACCAATATTTTTATGCAGTTTAGGCACCTATACCTACGCTTCCAATACAATACCTACGTAGAAGCGTAGGTATAGGTGCATTAAACAGTGAATAGTTACTATGAAAAGTGTACAGATTAGGTATTCTCTAACATTAGGTATTGCATTCAACATCATAACATGATAATCATATTTTTACAAAATAGCCCTGCTGAATGAAATTAATATATTTTTTCTTTGGTTTCATGATTAATAATACATGTTCAAAAATACCGAGTGTATTAGGTAGTAGGACTATTACTACCTACCGAAAATTTAAATGTATGTTTTTTGAAAAACAATTTGCATGAGATAATTAGTTTGGTTTTAAATAAGTTTATAATAACTGCCCCTTCTAGTTTCCCCCTCCCCCATGTCAACTAACGTATGGGCTGAGTGATCTCTCCTAGGCCCCTATAGACGGCCCTGACTGCGCCCTAAAATATTACTTCTGCGCCCTGTTAACGGCACTGAGGGCATTAGTAGGGGTAGCCTTTATTATTCGGGAGTCTTCATACACCCCGTTAACCAACCAAAAAAGGGTTGAAAAAGACACGTATTTACAAAGAGCTTGTCTCTCTCGCATTTGTCATATGCGATTAACATTTAGGCTTCGTTTTTCTTTTGGCAGCTAAATATTACATCTACCCTACATAGGCCATAATAAGCTGCGCCACGTCCTCTCTCGGGGATCGCGCTGCCAACTTCATGTTGATCCCCTTAGCGCCTTCAACCAGCTTGCCTCTGAGCAAAAACGGGGCTCCACCCCTAAAGACCCCCCCACCGCGGATTTCCTTAAAAGCATCGCCTACTATCGCCTGCTTCGGCAGACCCAGATGCTCGCAAAACGCCTTAGCGGCTTCAGCAACCGTTTTCTGGGGCAGTAGAAAAGTGTCCGAAATTTCTGGAACGTTCGCAGCTCTTTCCCAGGTATGTTCGAAGTCGTCACCGCCACTACGGGCTCTGATCTGTTCCGAGCATTCTATCTCAAACTCTTCCAATGGATACGTATCCGAATACCCATCCCCAGGGTCGGCTACCCCAGTTGTGGGGTCGCAGTCTTTGACGACAAACTCCAGGGTCGCTCCGAAGACCGCAACACTGTCCATGTAGCGGCAAGGGAACTCCAACACCAAGAAAACACATCCAAGCTTATTATAACGCAACTCTTGGCACGGAAGTATAGACTTTACTTCGTATTCGCGAGGGGTTTCCAATCTAACATGAACCTGTTCCAATATCTGATCGCTTATAGTGTTAAAGCATTCAAATTGCAGCACTAAATGCTGAGAGAAGATATGTTTTATCAGACGAATTCTGTACTCAGTTTCCGGTTCGGTCAGTTCTTGTGGTGAATTCGTCTTGAAAAGAGGACCTAGCCTATCTATTCCGGGGACAACGGACAATTGATTGACGTACAATTCCTCTAAAGGAACCTGGGATGGCTTCTGAGCTTCTTTCTCGATAACTGTCGCCTTAGTTTCCTTCGGTACTTCAGCAGGCACCGTCTTTATATCAAACGGTTCCTCGGGTTTGGTTGCCAAATGATCTCGCAACGCTTTTTCTAGCAACACGGGGTTGGGTTTAGGAACGTTGATGATGTAATCATTGATGAGTTGAGGGTCCCCGCTGTCCAGAATCGCGCTGTAATACACAGCTCTATCGCGAACCTCGTCTTCCTCATCCATCTGGCATCGTTGCAGTAAGACTCTAATGCTCTCGAGCAGTTCCGGCCGCTGCGCGCCGAACTGTGCCACAGCGGACACAGCCGCTGCTCTTATCGGACCAGACTCTAAAATCATTCGGTTGTATATAAACCTGATGTAGCGGGATGGTTGACGCGATTTCGGACCTTCACGCCCTAGCAAATGCAAGATACGAACGGCCAGAGCCGTATGCTCACAATCCTCAATGAACTCGCAAAGATGAGTTAACCCCGTTTCCTTTGCTTCTGGATTATCCTCCACTAAAGCTATGATGGCATCAGCGATAGCCGCTTTATACTCCAACCCGCCTTCATCTCGCAGCATACTCGCTAAAAACTGAGCTAACATCTGATGCTTCTTTGGAAATTTCGTGCAGAGTTGCTTAATAGCTTGTACAACGATAATCTTAAACTCGTCGGGTATCTCTGATACGAAACTGGCGATCTGCTTCAACAGTCTGTCTATAGAGCTCTCTGCCCCTGATGCTAGCAAGGTAGTCACAGCTAATGTGGCAACAGAACGATTGGAATCGGAAATCAAGTTCTCCAGATCAATAGCACAAGCTGCTCCAGCTGATGGGTGTTTAGCTGTCAGTCTTGCAAGAGTCCTAGCCCCAGCAAGACGCAAAGACGGCTTTGACGACCCAAAGAACATATGAAAGACAGAGACTATAGGAGCTAGGTCTATTGGTCTCTTCCTCAGATTGACCAGAGCATGAACTGCTTCGTAAACAATCATTTCGGATTTTAGACGGAGACAGCACTCTATAAACTCTATGTAAAGAGAGGAGTCGTCAACCTCGCCTTCTTCGATTAGTACGGCAGCTAAGCGAATGAGATGACAGAGAGCGTACGGAGATTTTAAAGCAAATTGTGATGATCTATTGACTAACTTAACAATGAATTGTCTGTCGTTTTTTTTGGCAGTGGACACCATTCCCAATGCGTGGTAGGACACCATAGGATACTCGGAACTGATGACTTCCTAAAAGAAAAAAAACATTTGTGATCATGCAAAATATTAATAATAAATAATCAACTTAAAATTATTATCATAATTATAAAATTCTTGTCATAGTGTTTGTAACCAAACTCCTCCTAAACGACTTAACCAATTTTTATGAATTTATTTGTGTATATTTGGTAGGTATGAGAATAGGTCGTAGGGTATTTTTTATAACCTTAAGTGATAAGGGTGGTGTAAAGTTCTTGAAAACCTGAAAGTGCTTTTTTCTGTGGCTTTACATAATGTTACTTACTTAATATTTTTTTAATTGAAAAAGAAATAAGTTCATAGGATCATTAAACATGATGTAAGAATATATTGATTTTTTGTATATTATTTTAATAAAACACTTATCTATAGTCTGTATTTTTTTAAGGGATTCGCTGTGGTCTTGAATATCGAATAGGGAATAGGGGTGGTTGAATAATAAGATTGAGAAACCCTGCTCTAATAGATTGCACCATAATATAGTCACATTACCTGTGCTTCGAGACACCATCTCCGAACCAAATCTGGCGAAGTCTCCGTCAGATGTAGCGCCGAAACCAGCGCCGCCGAACTCACAGCCGGAGATCTATCAACAATCGCTTGTTTCATGTATCTTTCTAAAGCCTGCAGCATACTACTATCAGTGACACTACATAAAGTACGTATCGCCGCCGCTCTGTATAAATCCTCCTTGCCGGTTATGTCTTTCGTCAGCGAAGAGGTCACAATTATCACGTCTTGCGCGATGGTAGACAGCTCCTTTATACAAAGGTACACCATACGACGTAACATCACATCCTTCGATTGGAACAGCTTGGTGGTAGCGAAAAACGCCTCTGTAGCCTCCTGGGTGGTCAGCTTCTCTCCTTGGTTGAGGAGATAGATAATTTTTGTTAAAATATGGATGCATTTTTTCGGATTCACCGGGGTTTGGTTGAAGTCGCGCGCTTCTTGTAATACTATCGTTTTGTCCAGGTTCTGGTAGGGGTTGCCGGTTGTATCTTCTTCCTCCTTTTTATCACGCTTGAAAGAGCTCATATTGAGCTTTTTCTTTGGCGATATTAGGAAATTATAAGGTGCCGTCGAGTTCAGCTTAGATTCTAGTTGGAACTTTGCTTTGCTTGTAATACATTTTAGTTTACATTACACGTCGGCGTCAACGTCACTCGCTTGACATTGATGCTGTCATATCAGCCAAACGTCAAACCTGGGGTGAGTGACCTTTTCCTACCTGTATAAAATTTAAATTGCCCATAAAAAATAAATACTATATGGCGGACTTAATGTCGAGGCATTTTCACCAGCCAACCATTGTACTCTGTGGTGACCTTACCTCAAATTAATTATTTTACCTATTCATAAAAACTATAATTATTAGTTATAACTACCATTTAAAACTCTTATTTAAATAAATATAAAATACTACGTACCTACTACGCATAAAGACATGAAAACAAAGAAAATCTTCTTTTAACAGAAATAAATCATAAAAATATATTATGCAATAAAAATGAAACAATTTTTTCCAATCATATTTTGATTTATTTTTTGAACACTAACAACACTAAATAAATAAATAATACCCTATTTGAAAAATAGCAATCAATACTTAAAATATTGGTAACAAAACAAATGTATTTTATACAGATTCATTTAGATTTTTTAGACATCTATATATTACCACTGAACAAAGAGGGATAATACTATTTCGTATGTAGTCAACTTATATAAAAAAAGCTAATTCTTGGGATTATTATATTCTGATTGTCTCAAAACAAATATAATTTTTGGGAGTAGGATAGTTTGACATGGAGAGAATTTCTAATACTTTTGAGATATGTGGGCATATTTAGATTTGAGGCATTCATTTTCATATGCCATATATTTGAATTATAAGACTTGTACAACATGAAATCAATAAATGACTTTGACATTGGCTTAATTGAGTTGTTTAATTAATTTGTCTTTTTGATGATGGCACTGAAACATGAAACTCCCTCCATTTTAACAATGTTTTAAAATATAATGAGAAATATAAAAAAAAACCGGCAAAATCCACTTTTTTCATACTTTTTTATGCTTTCAAATTGCTCATCAAATTTCTTACAGCAACTGCTACAAAGAACAGAAATTTCATTAGTATTGAACTGTCAAAAAAACTCCTCATAAAGAGGATATTGCCGCTTTTGCTTTAATATTAGTGACCGACCGAAAGTTCGATTTCGGTTTCGGTCAAATATGAACAAAACTTTCGGCCGCGCCGAAGCTCGAGTGTTCGTGAATTATAGTGTGTCGATCGCCGAACTTCGACATACAATGCAAATAAATTAAAAAAAAATATTATATACACTATTTTTCAGTATGAAATAAAAAATTTAAATACATACGTTTCGGTTTCATTTTCGGCCAAAACTGAGAGCGAGGCCGAAAGTTCGGTTTCGGTTTCGCCCGAAAAACCTGTTTCGGTCGGACACTATTTTATATCATTCATATACTTTAACACCTGCCAATATTATTGATGATAGAGGCAACCACTTCACTGGACGAGGCCGTACCACCAACATCTGTGGTCAGAACACGATCAATGTTGATGGTTTTGTTCAGAGCTCTACGGATCAGATCACCGTGGTAGTGGTGGCCGAGATGCTCGAGCATGTCAACGGATGCATTGATCATGGCGATTGGGTTTGCAACGTTCTTGCCAGCGATAGCGGTACCTGAGAAGAAAAACAATATTTTTAATATGTTTTTATTAGCTTGTGATGAAAGAAAATGAAAATCTAACCAACTTTTTTGACCCACAAAAACAGGAGGCTAATGATATTAAGTTTTGCTTGTAAGTAGGTAGGTACCTAGGAAACCACCAGAAATACAGTTTAGGACTTCTGTTTTCGTAGTGTTAAAACTAACTATATTTCACAAAGGGTCCCGTACCATTATCTATAAAAAACAGCAAAAAAACACGTTTGTTGTATGGGAGCCCCACTTAAATATTTATTTTATTCTGTTTTTAGTATTTGTTGTTATAGCGGCAACAGAAATACATAATCTGTGAAAATTTCAACTGTCTAGCTATCACGGTTCATGATATACAGCCCTGTGTCAGACAGATGGACAGATGGGCAGACGGACAGCTAAGTCTTAGTAATAGGGTCCCGTTTTTACCATTGGGTACAAACCCTAAAAATGAAATAGGTTCACAACTGTTATTCCCAAGACATCCACTCAGACCTCTAGGCGCTCAGATCCTTGATGATGTCTAAAGGGGGTAGTAAGAGGAATGTCCAAATATCACTTTTTGCAGTAGTTAGCATTCCATGACAGGTTGCATACGTAAAAACATTTAAAAAAAAATGCACTTTTAGTATTAAATGTGCAAATTCACCAGTATTTCTGGTGCCAGGCTCGAAGACCGCGTAGTGGTCTCCATAGTTCCTGCCGGAGAGTAGACCGGCTCCTCCCAGCAGACCGCAGACCACGTTGGAGACTATGGAGCCGTACAGGTTTGTCATCAGCATCACATCGAACTGGTGAGGCCTGGAATTAAATTATATGGTACAATTTAAAGAAGGAAAGAAATAGGATCACATCTGTAATCCCCAAGTAAGACATCCTCTCAGATCTCCAAGTTCACAGATCCTCGATCCAAACATGACATTTATCAGTGGTTAGCATTTAAAAAACGAAAAAGAATTTTTTGACCAATTTAAAAGACTAGAGACAATATTCGGTTAGTCCATTAAAAATGAATGAAAAAAAAAAAACTGGCCAAGAGCGTGTCGGGTCACGCGCAATGTAGGGCTTCGTAGATTACACAGCTAACAACGTTATATTAGTAATTTTCAATGGTATTTGTACTATATTTTTATTATTACTTCTCCAAGTTCATTTTAAGTTGGTCGGCTATTACTAGTAAACATGTAAATCTTAGCTGTGATAGTTTTTCTTATAAATTCATTTACTACTATCGTGAAATTAGTGTAACATATTTTATGGATGACCTCATACCTCGCCACAAGCTGCATACAGCAGTTGTCAATGATCATATCGTTGTGTTCTATCTCCGGGTACTCCTTGGCTATGCGACGAGATGTCTCCAGGAATAGGCCATCGGATATCTTCATGATGTTGGCTTTGTGGACAGTGGTCACCTGCAAACCGTATTCAGATATTAAAACATAGTCTCTGACTATAACCCTTTTAGACATCTCTATGGATCTTAACACCTGGAGATCTGAGAGTATGTCTATAGTACTTGGAACTAAGATTTTTATTAAACTTAAAAAACAAATTGTCACTTAACTTTTCAATTGGTCAAAAAATTCTTGTTGGTTATCTTTTTACAAGCTTTTATTTAACTTGCAATGTATGTATGTATGTAACTATGTGGTAACTATGTTTGTTAAGGTGGAATCTTGCAACTCAATTTTGAAGCTCTTCAAAATTGAGGTGTTGTTGGATTAGTCTCAATTGTGGGAGTGATTTACATATGGCGCCCCCCTCCCACAAAAAAGGGGGTCGTAACATTTTTTAGGGTTCCGTACCCAAAGGGTAAACCGGGACCCTATTACTAAGACTTCGCTGTCAGTCTGTCCGTCACAGGCTGTTGCCGTTTTATCAACAAATACTAAAAACAGAATAACATAAATACTTAAGTGGGGCTCCCAAACATCAAACGTTTTTTTTTGCCGATCTTTTATAGACGGAGCCCTTCGTGCGCGTGTCCGACTCGCACTTGGCCGGTTTTTTTAGCAGTTGAGTTTTGTTTTTACATTAATTTGTTTTATCTTGCTATAAATGAGTTTATTAGAATACCTTCTTCCTGTTGTTTTTCCTCGCAAACTCGAAGGCAAACCTGGCAACTCGCTCCGAGTTACTTGCAGTTACCACCTTCATGGACTCCACCACACCATGGACAGACTCGTGCTCCAACATGGCGTATTCGCCTTCTGTGTTTTGTCTGTAAAATTAATAATTATTACGAACTTTACACACAACGCCATCTAGCCCCAAACTAAGCAAAGCTCGTACAATGGGAACCAGATAACTGAAATAATACAATACATAATTAATATACTTTTATTTTGTATAATGATAATGAAATAGGACCACGACTGTAATCTCCGAGTACTGTATCCTCATTATCCTCTCAGATATCCAGATAAATCCTACTTGAACAACATGGTTTTTAGGGTTCCTTACCTCAATAGGAAAAAACGGCATCCTAATAGGATCACTCATTAATTCGCGCCACAAGTGAAGGAGTCGTGCGAATAACAATTTTTTGAAAATTGTGAAAGAAATATATAAAAAGTAAAAAAAAATAGGATCACTTGTGTCTGTTCTCAGAAAATAGTTCCATACCTATAGATTACCTATAAGAAGTTTGTACGACTACCTCGCGCATCGGTGCGAAAGTTCGACTCGTACTTAACCGGTTTTTAGGGTTCCGTACCCAAAGGGTAAAAACGGAACCCTATTACTAAGACTTCGCTGTCCGTTTGTCTGTCTGTCTGTCTGTCTGTATGTCTGTCTGTCTGCCTGTCTGTCTGTCTGTCTGTCTGTCTGTCTGTCCGTCCTTACGTCCGTCCGTCTGTCTGTCACAGGGCTATATCTCATAAACCGTGATAGCTAGACAGTTGAAATTTTCACAGATTATGTATTTCTGTTGCTGCTCTAACAATATACTTAATACTAAAAACAGAATAAAATAAATATTTAAGGGGGGCTCCCATACAACAAACATGATTTTTTTGCCGTTTTTATAGATAATGGTACGGAACCCTTCGTGCGCGAGTCCGACTAGCACTTGGCCGGTTTATTATATGAAGGTTTCGGATGGTAACTCACCTAATAATGCAGACATCAATATCCTTATGTCTGGTTGTGACACCAGGGTAAGACTTGCAGTTCAACACGAAGACGTACATGTCCAGTTCGTTTCTTAGGGCAACATTGCGTGACGTCACGTATGCTGCTTCCGACTTGGTTTCAATGTTACCCTGTAACATAAATAAAATAAATAATTAACCAACATCATATAACTTTCTATTCAACTGATAAAAAAACGGTTTTTAAATTGTTGCAAGTCTGCCCGCGACCATTGGGTCCCGTATTTAAAACTAATTACTAAGACTCCGCTGTCCGTCTGTCACAATGCTGTATCTCATGAACCGTAATACATAGCTAGACAGTTGAAATTTTCACAGATGATGTATTTCTGTTGCCGCTATAACAACAAATAAATACTAAAAACAGAATAAAATAAATATTTAAATGGGACTCCCATACAACAAACGTGATATTGCAGTTTTTTATAGACAATGGTATGGAACCCTTCGTGCGCGAGTCCGACTCGCTTGGCTATTTTTTTAGTATTATCTTGATTGTTTTTATCTGGTGATCTGTTTAATGCTTATTTTTCTATAGTGTAGAAATTAGTCCAAAGTTAGTCCATTTAAAATTTTTTTATGTGGATGAGTCCTACAGTTACGATTAAAACAAATAATCTCTTTTGACTTATCAATTGGTTGAAATATTTTCGTTTGTTTTCTTTTTAGTTTTTGAAATATTAAATTTAACATTTTAACATTATTGTAACTGTTTTTATGCAGTACTAGCTTTTACCGGCGACTTCATCCGCGTAAATACAGAAAATCTATTTTTACGACTTTAAAACTAGCCAGTCTAATCCATCCGACGCTTTAAACTATCTCTATGTGAAATTTCATTGCAATCGGCCCGGCGATTCGGCCGTGATAACGCAGACAAACAGACAGACAAAGTTGAATTCGCATTTTAAATATTAATATAGAATTACACGTGAATTGAAATATGTGTAACTTCTTTCAAGGTACGTAATAAACTCTAATGTGATTTTAAGAGTTATGTTTTTACCTTCAGACCGACTCCGTTTCTCTTGATGGTTGTGATAGCGTACTGCACATCGTCATCATTGTCTACGTTAGGGTCGATATCAACCACTTCGAAGTCAATGGGGGCTCCAGTGTACCTGTATTTGTAAACATCTTACATCATTTTCTTGCCCCAATAGATAGCTCTAGCTCAATAGTAGCCTAATGGCTTCTTTTTATCTGTCTTTTATCTGTGTGGTGTCTTACATTAGCAGTATTAATCAAATGTGTTTGTGAGAAAGTGTCCGCCTTGCAAGAAGAGTCTATAGGCTGTGTGGTCGATGTCTTGCCCCACATTATGTAGTGTCAGTACAACATGTATTTTTTTCTATTTCCCTCTATCAGCAGTCATTTTTCCCTTTCTATTGGAAACATATTTAAATAAATAAAAATAAATTGTAGCATGTATGAAAGATCATCACTTGAGAATCACTTGACTGATTTGGCTGTTTTTTATTTGCTGTGTTTGTATTTGCCTTATTTGGTATGTATGAAAGAAAAATTGGAAAAGTTACCAGAAAATTAATTTTTTTAGGAAAAACTAAGAAAGCACTTTCAGATTTTCCTAAAAAAAAAAATTTTTGGTACTATTGAAATTTGGGCAGGTCAACGTCGGGTTAGTCGTTTTAGATGATAGTCTGCTTGGTAGCAGCTTCGACTTATATTTATATCATCAATAAAATATTTTGTTGACATACATAAATTGACAATTAAAATAAAAATTAAAACGTAGAATTGTAATCTGATAGCTATACGTGATATCTTCCCGCCAAATCATTATGATGACCCTGAATCTCATTAAAGATCTTCACAATGTACCTACCTATAGCTAGATTGTACGTATACGTACCTATGGTTATCTAACCAGCCATAACTTACTTGAAGATTTCCCGGACGTTTGCCATACATTCAGGGCCGATTCCTCCACCAGGCAGCATGGTAACGGCGTGTCTTCCTCCATAATGAGCCTTGGGAATCAGCTTTTGTTTCCTAGTCACGGGGGTTTTGTGTTGCACATCGAAATCGGACAAAATGGCTGGTGCGGCGGCACTAGCGTTAACCGCACCTCGGATTTCGGGAAGCACCTTCAATTTGGAGAATAAACGCACTGCCATTATTGTTTTTTCATAAAATCAGCTGCTGGTTGAGTAATCACGAGAAGATGAAGAAAAATCGAGGATTTTTTAAGAATTTTCCCGCAAGATGGAGCTGTTTGTTCTGTCAAACTGCACAAACTAGATGGCGTTGTTCTTGAAGTTGACAGATTTGACGTTTAGTTTTAAGTGTGGTCCTAGTAAAAACATATAATTCAATATTAAAAGGAGCGCTCAAGATTCATGAGAACTTCTAACAAGTTCGAGATCGAGCAAATCAAAATCATTAGCCTGACATTATTTAGGTCAGGCAATATTCAAACTTGAAATAAACATCTGTACGAGGTAGATACAGATAGCTCAAGTAACTTAAATTCCCATATAGATTAAAACTATCATTTAGTGGTTGTCACTCATTAGGTGTAGGTAAAGCCAGCCTGGATACTAGCTAAGTAGCTGAACTTACCGTTTCGAACAACCGAAAACTGCGTTTTAACGGTGCGTTATTTCGTCGTCGTGAGTCTAAACTCACAAGGGCCTTCCATCATACCCCGTTTACACTCGCGCCTCGTGTCTCGTCTCGTGTCTCGTCGCTGAACGCGAGTGTAAACACCGCGCTCGCGTCTGCCGCGAGGTCCTTTGACTCGTGCCCAAAAACCGCTCCGGACGCGAGCGTCGCGAGTGGCGAGACGAGGCGCGAGGCGAGCCGCTAGCGTCTGTTCACACTCAGGGCTCGTGGCTCGTCTCGCGCCTCGTCTCGCCACTCGTACGCGAGTGTAAACGGGGTAACGGGGTATTAGGTTTTGGTTTTTGTAATGGCAACATTATTCACAATATTTTAATATTTATTTTACAAACTGACGTTTGTCCTCCATTTTCATTTCGCGAAGGAGTTCTCTTGCTCGAGTGGCTGGGAGACGGGCGTCCATTTTGCATCGCCATATTGAATTTGGTCGGACATCTTTGGACGCCATGTTTAGTCGGACATATTTAATAAACATTTTCGCGTAAATTTCAAATATTTTTGAGACTAATTCGCAAACTTTTTTTCACTGGAACCGTGTGCATAGATTGCGGTGAATATTGCGTCGAAAAATTCTGTGCCAACAACGCTGTCCATATTTGTCTTCAGGGGGCCGTCGGTGCTTTGTTACAAGAAATAGAGGTAAAATTATTCCCATGCAAAACATCGTACATTCTGACAACCCCGTAACAAGTGTTTCGTGTTTTCTGTGTAATTACGATGTTAGATGTGATCCGGTGGGCTAGAGATGAAGGTCGAATGGGGTGGAGCGCGTTCGTGCGTCGTTTGGCGTGGTCGATTTATAATTATCTGAGAAATCGGCTTGAACGCGGGCCGGACCGGTCGTCGCCCGTTCGCCGGATCTGCCTAAGTGGTTTTTCTGATGTAGCTGTGTCTGCGCCTCATTCTCCCATCAAAAGGTGCAGCATTATTCACTATTCACGTCCTAATCGTAACTACGAAGTATTTACTGACTCGCGTGACGGCTCTCATTACTTTGCTTGTAAAAACAATAACTTGATATAAACAAGTCAATAACACAGTTTACCTACCTATGTCCTATGTAATAAAGTCATTCCAATGATTTTTAAATCTATTTTCAACAAAATAAACAAGTTATTTTAATTCATCATTCTAGGTTACCCATTTTTAAAATGTTCTGAATACTGACAAACAAGTAGGTACCTAGGTATAAAATTAAATGGTCATTAACTGTCTTGTTGGTAAATTATGTTAATGATACGGAACCAGAAAAGTTCTGATACATTTATTAAAAGTTTCGTGAATTAGTATAACTTGTATCAAGTGGTGGCTATTCCCACTACAAACATAATAAAACTGAGCTATTTACAATATCCTGGACGGCGATGGACTTGCAACCTGTCACATATGGAATGCTAACTACTGCAAAGTATGGGCATGTTCCAAATATAATGTTTGGAAGTCTGACTACCCCTTTTAGACATTTTTAAAGTATCTAAGTGCCTTGAGATCCGAGAGAATGTCTACTGAACATGGGAATTACAGTTGTGATCCTATTTTTATTTTTAAAGATTTTATTAAGTCCTTTTAATAGTTAAATAAGCGTAAACCTTGAGAATACAGTCTTAAAATTTGTGATAGTTTTAATAAAAGCTTTTGTAATGTGATTTAGAAACATGTAAATCAGTGTTGACTAATATGTCACTTGGATGTATAAAATATGCAGAATCAAATAAATAAAATTACTAAATCATCCTATTTTTATGCTGTGAAGTTTACACTAGTTTTTGACTTTAATGTGAACATAATAGGAAAGTTTCTATTTTCACAGTTTGTCATGACAATATAATAAATTTAAATCTAGATTAGTTGTAGCTTAAAGTTGACCACTGCAGCCCTATTGTGTTTTGACTGTAACACAATGGAATATGACAGATGAAGCAGAGTATGATCAGTGTGTTTGCACAATAAGGCTGGAAGATGACACATGACAGACAGCAAGCCCATCTCTGCTTCTCGAATTAATTCCAAACAAATAATAGGGGGGAGTGGTAGGTAAAGACCATGGCTTTCCACTTGCTACGAGCCTGATATACTTCTTTTGCTTCATTCACTCTCATCACATTCCTCCTGCATACTCATCATCAAGTACTCTTGACCTGGCCGTTTTCCAAAACGTCACCAATTTGGTCCAAGAAAATAAGCCACGTCTATCTCTTCCAACGGTCCCATTTACACTCGCCTTATATAATAAATCTCACCTTATATACCTAAATATGATACATATAAATTGTTGATAAATATAGACTCCTTTTCCAGCGACAGTCCATGTCCAAAGATGTCTGGAATAGACTGGTAAGAACATAGTACAGTCGGCTGCATAAAACACTGATCTTTCACGCTTTAACCCTCTCCTTATAGATGTCACTATTATTAATTTACAAATATATAAACAGCAAGCTCTGTATCTTTATTGAATGTTAGCTATTTTTTTTTATTACTTAGTCCTGTAGCTATAATCTGTATTGTCACTGGTAATCATAATCTGTTTTAATTGTCAAAATCCTATTACATTTTGGCAGTTATACAATTTAAGTTCATTGTGATCGCCAGTTCAGTTATGAAATAGCCCTGAAGATGCATGTATAACTAGCTGCCCGCCCTGGCTTTGCACGGGTGTATTAATGAAGATTATAATAGGCAAATTTTTGATACCTTAGGTAACATTATTGCAATTTTAGAAGTGATCTCTACTTTTTTTTTAATAATAATCTATGTTTCTCGTTGATAATGTAGCTTTTGATAGGTGAATGCATTTTTTTAATTGGTCCTGTAGTTATTTAGTTTATCCATTACAAACAAAAATACAATTATTTTAATAGTAGTAACTTTAGGTTACCTGTCAATAATAATCTTGTCTTTTGCACGAGTGGATGCTTCTTAGGCTATAAAGTTATTGTTGTGAAATATAAATAACATAGTTGTGCTTTGTTACTTGTTGTATGTTATATGTTTTTTTTTATGGCTAAGTGCTAGGGGTCAATTTTAGAGCTGACTGTACCTTTTAACTATAGTTCACTTAATGTTTTATTTACTTAGGAGTCACTTTGTACCCAAATTTCCTAATATTAGAAACCAGAATGTTTGTGAGGATGTTTTATGTCTCAATGACCGAACAGATTTGGATAAAACTTGGAATATACATAGCCTATGCCCTGGAATAGCAAATAGGCTTCTTTTTATCCAGGTACTACGCAGGCGAAGTTGTGGGCGGAAGCTAGTAATTCCTTTATGGGTTTACCAATTTGTTTTTCAACCAACATTGTTTACTCAGATTTTTTGAGGTCATCCTTTTATAAATCATGGTGCCCCACCATTGATACCCACCATTTGATACTGTGCCATCTAACGAAACTCTATAGCGACTATAGTTTGAAAATCTCAGGACTACAGTACTAGTAGATTTCACAATGCATGAAAACACCTATATGTATAAGGAAGATATATATTAGACCGGGCCGGGCCGGAGACTTAGTAGTCGGGCCCGGACGGGACACGGATCAGGCACTGTTTAATATAAACTGCTTCGTACAAAATGTATGTAACATTTCAAATCCGTGTCCCATCCGGGCCACGAACACGGCCCGGCCCGGTCATTCTACCCTAAAGCGGGGAATTCACTAGACGGTCATGACCGCGGGCTAGTCTGCAGACATGCCCGCTGTCTCGCAACTATAGATGTTGGTAGACAGTTTGCAAGACTGACTGCAACGTTCCTACTCTCTCAATGCATTCTTGAGACTTTGTTTTTACAATTATTCTAGAACTATTATCTTGATTTAGACGATTAGATTAGAAAATAAATAACCGTCATTGTTACTGTCACGTATGGAATGCTAACTACTGCAAATTATGGGCATGTGCCAAATATAATGTTTGGACGTGCCTCTGACTACCTCCACTAGACATCTTCAAAGGGTGTAAGAGCCTGGAGATCAAGAGAGGATGTCTACCATACTAGTACCGTATTGGTATAGATGGCGAAAAAAAATTAAAGTGTTGACATCAGTTGTCATAGCGACGTGCGCTACTCTATGAGATTATTGAAATTTGGACAGGACAACGTCTGTCAGGAAAGCTAGTAAATTTATATAATTTACTAGCAGACCCGGCCACGCGTTGCTGTGTCAACAGTTTGCAATAAAATAATATTGCGACTATAAATTGAGATGTTAGCTATCCTATCTTTCAAGTTGGATCAAACTGCACACGGTGTGCAAAGTTTGATTAAAATCGGTTAAGTAGTTTAGGAGTACATCGCGGACAAACAACGTGACGCGTAATTTATATATATTAAGATTTCATTTTCATTTGTATGTTATTTTTTCTTTCAGGTCCGTTCAATCTATGATGATGAACCAGGAGATAATGTGCGAGGTGGAGGTGGGTACCCACGGTGCCATGGTGGAGATTGGAGACGATGATCAGGTTGGAGTGAAGGTACCTGCTATTACTAACAGTAGAGTCATCTTCCTGCTCTTATCTTACTTAAGTGGGGTTCGCATAACATGTCTTCCAATTCCCTATATCAGCCGTCATCTCATCACTCCTTTCTTACCCATGTCATCTTTCACACAGTCTATCCATCTTTTTTTAGGGTTCCGTACCTAAAGGGTAAAAAAAAACCCTATTAAGGGACCCTAAGACTTCGATGTCCGTCTGTCACGGGGCTGTATCTAATGAACCGTGATAGATAAATAGTTGAAATTTTCACAGATTATGTATTTCTGTTGCCGCTATAACAAAAAACAGAATAAAATAAATATTTAAGTGGGGCTCTCATACAAGAAACGTGTTTTTTTGCCGTTTTTTATAGATAATGGTAAGGAACCCTTCGTGCGCGAGCCCGACTCGCACTTGGCCGGTTTTTTTTTTACTAACCTTAGAGTCATCGTCCTGCCCTTATCCCACTTATGTAGGGTCGGCACAACTTGTTGTGTACTTCTTCCATTTCCTTCTATCAGCCGTCATCTCATCACTCACTCCTTTCTTAACCATGTCATCTTACACACAGTTCATCCATCTTTTCTTTCTTATTAATCGTAGAGTAAGGCGTTCAATTTCTCAAGGGCATGGAACTATCTACTTTTTGAGGGCAGGGAACTATCTACTTTTTGCCTGTCGGAACCATATTTTACTAACAATTACCTACCACCGTCTTAATCTTAATCTTTATTCTATACTAATGTTATAAATGCGAAAGTTTGTAAGGACGTTTGTATGTTTGTGCCCCATCAGGCCTAAACGACAAAATGGATTAAGATGAAATTTGCTGTAGATGTAGATAAACAAACGGATGTTTGTAATCCGAAAAACATTCCTAAAATGATAAAAAGACGCAAAAGGGATGATTTGGGCAAAAAAAATACATGTAATCAGGTTTGACAACTAGTATTATTCTACCAAAAAGGTAAAACTTACTAAGAAGGTCGGTCTTCACAAACTATTTTATCAGGACATTGTTTATAGGGACAAAAATAAGAAGTTGCCAGACAGAATTATAACATCCGCAGTCTCAATTAAACCCATAAAAAAATAACAAAAAAATTGGATCACGACTGTAACCCCCAAGTACGGTAGACATACTCTCAGATCTCAGGCGCTTAGATCCTTGAATATGTATGGGGTAGTCAGAGGCACGTCCAAATATTTTGCACATGCCGCATTTTGCAGTAGTTAGCATTCCATATGGGGCAGATTGCAAGCCCATCGCCGCTTATAAGAATAGTAACACAGTAACACATATACATATTTTAATTTACAGTATGAAGAGATAGAAACTGGACAATACGAGGAGTACATAACAGATGATCAATATGAGGAGGTGGAGGAACAAGTCATCGGGATGCAGCATCTCGAAGAAGGTAAGTCTATTCATCATCTTCATTCATCATATTTTATTAGTATAACAAACTATGTAGGAAAATCTTGGAAATCAAATTTAAGGTGATGCTTGGAATTTTAGTTTTTTTGTATAGGCTGAGTCTACCCGGATAAGACGGAAAAATTGATAAAACCGCATTATTTTGAAAACCATCAAACATATAGAGAAACTGTCTTTAATTTATGTAGCTATTATGATTATCTAACGAATTATCTAAAAATGAACTGTTTAGCTATTCATGGTTTTGAGTAAAAACGAAATTAGTGTTTTGGTACAAAATTATCTTGAACACCATCAAACTTAAAAAGAAACTGTCTTTAATTTATGTAGCTAGTATGATTATCTAACAAATTATCTAAAAATCTATTGTTTAGCTATTCATAGTTTTGAGTAAAAACTAAATTAGTGTTTTGGTACAAAATTATCTTGAACACCATCAAACTTAAAAAGAAACTGACTTTCATTTATGTAGCTAGTATGATTATCTAACAAATTATCTAAAAATCTATTGTTTAGCTATTCATAGTTTTGAGTAAAAACGAAATTAGTGTTTTGGTACAAAATGATCTTGAACACCATCAAACTTAAAAAGAAACTGACTTTCATTTATGTAGCTAGTATGATTATCTAACAAATTATCTAAAAATCTATTGTTTAGCTATTCATAGTTTTGAGTAAAAACTAAATTAGTGTTTTGGTACAAAATTATCTTGAACACCATCAAACTTAAAAAGAAACTGACTTTCATTTATGTAGCTAGTATGATTATCTAACAAATTATCTAAAAATCTATTGTTTAGCTATTCATAGTTTTGAGTAAAAACGAAATTAGTGTTTTGGTACAAAATTGTATGTTTTGCGGTTATTGAGAAAAATCGATTTTGCATTCTTCAAAAAAATTAATTACTACTTAGACAAGGTATAATTGTTTTTGATGAATGTAGAATAGTTTTTTCTCATAACCGCAATGCATACAGTTTTGTTTTTTATGACTAAGATATCTTAATGATGTAATCTAGATAAATTAAATACAGAAACACGAATGGTGAAACTTTTCTTGATTGATTTGTTTTCCAAAGTTTAAATTATAAAAGAAAACTTTTGTTTTTCTGTATCACCATTTGTAAATAATATTTTAGGTATTATGTTTTCATAATATACCGATCTTATCTGTATAACTATTTTACTAATAATTACTATAATTTGCTTAACATCACTAATTTTACATTATTTAACTTATATTCTACTAGTTTTCCGCCCTGGCTTCGCACGGGTGATTTTATGTAGTTAAAATTTTCAAATGTTTTAATAGTCTATTATTCGGGGCGAAGACAAATCCATCAAATCAAAAATCATGAAAATCTGTGTAGCCATTCTCGAGTGTAAACTAAAAAAAAAATTGACTTCTCTAAAAAGTATTGCTGTCTCTTTTGCTCTGTGCGAAACGAAACGAGATGGATTTCATTGTTTTGTGGTTTGGTTTTATCCTAAAAAACTACTGGACCAATTTTAATGATTCTTTTACCTATTGAAAGCTACATTATCAGCGAGTAACATTGGCTATATTTATCTATACTAATATTATAAAGAGAAAAGTTTTGATTTTTTGTATGTTTGTAATGGATAAACTCAAAAACTACTGAACCGATTTCAAAAATTCTTTCACCATTACCAAGCTACATTATAACTGAGTAACATAGGCTCTTTTTTATTTTGAAAAAATAATAAATTCTTTATAAGAATGACGATAGTTTGAAGCAAGGTGTAAAAAATTGCTAAACATTTTGCTTTCTTCGTGTGCGCTACAAAAACGATTGAACGGAAATTGTAACGGAAACGGGAATGGGAACGGGAACGGGAACGGAAGATAACATTTGTTAATTCTAAAGCGATACGAAGTTCGCGGGGTCAGCTTGTTTTGAATAAAATTAGAGATCCCCACGAAAATTGCAATAATGTACCCTAAGGTATCAAAAATTTGCCTATTATCTTTATTAGTACACCCGTGCGATGCGAAGATTTAGGTCACAATTAGTAGCGATTCTGTTATGTCCAAGCTAAACCTAAAATTTTGTAAAAAACGACCCATCTTATTCCTTTCACGTTAAAGTCGAAATTAGTGTAACATCAAATTATCAGACTAAATACTTAGGATATTTCAGACATTTCTCTATTTTATTTCGCATATTTTATACATCTTAGTGACATTCTTCAACTCCAATTTACATCTTTATTAAAATTAGCTTGACGATTCTAAATCAATTACAAAAATCGAAAATTTTCTTAAAACTATCCTACTTTTAAAAACTGTCATCTTATGGTTACGTGATTTTAGACTTTAACGTGAGCGGAACAAGGGCGATAGTTTTTTTTACGAAAATTTAGCTTTAGGTTGGACACCAGACACCACAGAATCGCCGCCAATGTATATTCATCGCCATACACTAATTTTTCCATCTCACCTATCACCATCATGCTTTTATCACGCGATTTCGCGTCAGCGCCGCTGACATTCTTCAATTTTCCAGTCGGCAGCGAAGAGGTTATACTGCCGGGTATATCCGGGGAAGAGGTCTTGACGGCGAGCGCCGACAGCAGTCCGTACGACCCGGTTTACACCGGCTCATCTGCGGGTTCTACTACAAAGTGAGTTGCACTTGCACCTATGTCTATATATTATATATTTTATATATTTTCTTTATTTTTATATATATACCTGTGTCCCAGAAGTCAACGTCAAGCCGGATAAAACTGCCATAGTAATTCAGACTGGCCACAGTAACTCGAACTTACCATAATAACTCACAGACTTGCCACAGTAACTTGCAGACTTGCCACAATAAGTCAGACTCGCCACAGTATCTCACAGACTTGCCACAGTAACTTTCAGACTTGCCACAGTAACTTACAGACTTGCCACAGTAACTTACAGACTTGCCATAGTAACTTACAGACTTGCCATAGTAACTTACAGACTTGCCATAGTAACTTACAGACTTGCCACAGTAACTTACAGACATGCCACAGTAACTTACAGACTTGCCATAGTAACTTACAGACTTGCCATAGTAACTTACAGACTTGCCACAGTTACTCACAGACTTGCCATAGTAACTTACAGACTTGCCATAGTAACTTACAGACTTGCCACAGTAACTTACAGACTTGCCACGGTAACTTACAGACTTGCCACAGTAACTTACAGACTTGCCATAGTAACTTACAGACTTGCCACAGTAACTTACAGACTTGCCACAGTAACTTACAGACTTGCCACGGTAACTTACAGACTTGCCACAGTAACTTACAGACTTGCCACAGTAACTTACAGACTTGCCATAGTAACTTACAGACTTGCCACAGTAACTTACAGACTTGCCATAGTAACTTACAGACTTGCCACAGTAACTTACAGACTTGCCACAGTAACTTACAGACTTGCCACGGTAACTTACAGACTTGCCACAGTAACTTACAGACTTGCCATAGTAACTTACAGACTTGCCACAGTAACTTACAGACTTGCCACGGTAACTTACAGACTTGCCACAGTAACTTACAGACTTGCCATAGTAACTTACAGACTTGCCACAGTAACTTACAGACTTGCCACAGTAACTTACAGACTTGCCACGGTAACTTACAGACTTGCCACAGTAACTTACAGACTTGCCACAGTAACTTACAGACTTGCCACGGTAACTTACAGACTTGCCACGGTAACTTACAGACTTGCCACAGTAACTTACAGACTTGCCACAGTAACTTACAGACTTGCCACGGTAACTTACAGACTTGCCATAGTAACTTACAGACTTGCCACAGTAACTTACAGACTTGCCACGGTAACTTACAGACTTGCCACAGTAACTTACAGACTTGCCACGGTAACTTACAGACTTGCCACAGTAACTTACAGACTTGCCACAGTAACTTACAGACTTGCCATAGTAACTTACAGACTTGCCACGGTAACTTACAGACTTGCCATAGTAACTCAGACTTGCCAAAATAAGTTATAAACTTGCTACAGCAGAATGACTTACGTGATGTGAAGTGTTTGTTATAGTTCTTACTAATAAATTGGTTATTCTGATTTTATGATTATTATTATTATTATTGTTTTTTGTACAATTCTCCAATTGTTAATTTCTTACAGACGGGGACGTGGAAGACCTCGCTCCACAACAAGCAATTCTACGAGTAATATTCATCATTTGATGCCTATTGGTAAGTGCCGGTTACCATCCATTAATTACGTCACACTTTTGGGGGGGGAGCCACAGGGGGTGAGAGGAGTCCTAAGTTTTATGACGTCACATTTCAAAACGAACATGCAAGTTTTTTTAAATATTACGTTTTTTACGATTTCGATATTGTAATTTAATAATTTCTAGGTATAAAACTGCTAAAATGTTACGACCCATTAGGGAGGGAGGAGGAGGAGTCTCACAAATGTGACCAGTTGTGACAAGCACGGGGGAGAGGCTAATGTGGCCAAGATAAAGTCTGTCGGGTCAGCTAGTATATTATCTATAATTTATAGTGTTATCGTTGAATTATTATAATAACTCTAAAATAAAATAAAAATTGTTCAGTTCCTAATGACACCAAAGAACAAAAGATGTTATTTATTTATCTCATGTGTTATTCTGTACCTTTCAGGGGAGGTTCCGATGGGTTTAATGGAGGGGGTAGGCACCCCTGGACGTGGCACTTCGCGTCGATGGGAGCAGAAACAGGTGCAAATCAAAACTATGGAAGGGGAATTTTCTGTTACGATGTGGGCTACTGGCGAGGATGATGGTAAGTACTTATATAAACTTCTTATCTAGTGTTATCTATATTAATATTATTAGAAGGAAACGTTTGTTATATAACCATTAGAATGCTACATTATCTCTGAGTAACATCTATAGGCTATATTTATTACTACAAAAAATTAGGGATCCCTACTAAAACTTTAATAATATAACCCAAGGTGTAATCAAAAATTGCCATAAAATCAGTACCGCTAGTAATAAATAAAAATGATTTATGTATGGAAAACATCGTTTGGAAACCAGTTAGCATTCTTGTAAACGGCGACGGGCTTGCAACCTGTCACGTGTGGAATGCTAGCTAAATGTGGGCATGTGCCAAATGTATGGACTTCTGACTATCCCCCTTAAGCGTGTTCAAGGATCTGAGCGCCTGAAGATCTGAGAGGATGTCTACCGTACTTGGGGATTACAGTCATGATCGTATTAATAGACTAAATAACTACTTGACCATTATTTTTTTTTGTATATTGTGTTAAGAATAGACCAAATTTGGTCCCATTTAAATTATATTTATGTACTTAGGACTAATAGTTCCTTCATAAAATTAAAAAAAAAACTAATAATATCGTTTTAAGACTTTTCGATTGGTCGAAAGATTTTCGTCGGTTTTTTTTTGTTTAAAAATATATAATATTATATTATGTTATTTTATGTTTGTCAGTTTCGGATGACGGCTCTAATCCCGAACCCGATCCTGATTACACGGAGTATATGACAGGAAAGAAAACTATACTGGGAACTGAACCCATGCCAGGTGAGTTAGATGAGACGAGAGGATTAAACAAATTAATATTTTGTATATAAAAAAGCCGTTTAGTGGGAGGTACCTCGACTTTCAACCTAAAGGTCGTTAGTTCGAATCCCGGCGTGCATCAATCAATTTTTCTGTTCGAAAAATTTGAATAGAGGTGTGCCATACATACAAATACATTCATACATACATATACGCTCAAAAAATACTACCCTCCTAGTGCAGTCGGGTAAAAAAAATGTGAATAAATCAATGCCTCTGACTACCCCTTTTAGACATAGCGCCTGGAGGTCTTAGAGGATGTCAACCGTACTTTTTTAAATCGCGCATATAGTTATAATCAAAAAGTATTTTATTTATCTGTGTCTAGTTATTATAATGTATTTGAGCATGATATATACAAAACAAAGTATATATGTAATCTATAAATTATTTAGTTCCCGTAGTACAAGCTTTGCTTAGTTTGACGCTGTATTAAATATCCATCAATATTTATTTATTTATTATAGTATAATAATTAAGTTGGCCGAGTGGGAGGTGCCTCAAGTTTCAATCCGAAGGTAGTGGGTTCAAATCCCGAACGTACATCAATGGATTTGAAAAATATATACGCATTAACACGTGCTTACAATGGCGAAGGAAAACATCGTGAGGAAACCAGTTGGTATTCTTATAAGCGATGGGCTTGCAACCTGTCACGTGTGCAATGCTAACTACTGCAAAGATGTGGGCATGAGCCAAATGTTATTTTTGGACGTGCCCCTGACCAACCCCTTATCAAATCATCAGGGGTCTGAGCGTCTGGAGATCTGAGAGGATGTCTACCCGACTTGGGGATTACAGTCGTGATCCTATTTATTTATCATTTTAAAATGCTTGTTCCTCGCGACCAAGCTTAGAAGAATTAGTAGGGCTATTTTGTAAAAACTATGATTATCATGTCATGATATTCATACCAATATTTTTTGGTACTGAATGCCATAATACCTACGCTTTTTCGTACAGTTTAAGCACCTATACCTACGCTGCAATGCCAGTAGGTGCCTAAACTGTATAATAAAACCGGCCAAGTGCGAGTCGGGCTCGCGTTCAAAGGGTTCCGTGCCATTATCCATAAAAAACGGCAATTAAAATCCTGTTTATTGTATGGTAAAAGAAATATTGAAGTGTGGCCCCACTTAAATATTTATTTTATTCTGTTTTTAATATTTGTTGTTATAGCGACAACAGAAATACATCATCTGTGACAAATTTCAACTTTCTAGCTATCACGGTTCATGAGATACAACCCTGTGACAGACAGACGGACAGACGTACAACGAAGTCTTAGTAATAGGGTCCCGTTTTTACCATTTGTGTACGGAACCCTAAAAACGTAGGTATTATGGCATTCATTACCAATATATTGGCATGAATATCATGACATGATAATCATATCATAGCTTTTACAAAACAGCGCCTCAGGAATTATCTTTTGTATTATTGTTTTGTTTTAAAGCATGAACTTTATTTTTAGGTTTAGACTTATCTGATCCGAAGCAGCTGGCCGAGTTTGCACGGCCCGGTCATAAGATCAGACTTAAGAAACCTATGCCCGAGTCCTCGGACCGTACGATAGGTAAGTACAGTAAGTATCATAATAACAAACACTACTACTTAGCTTTTAACAATTATATTGCTTTTGTAGTGCTTAATCTCTTTGTACAGATATCGAATTTAAAAAAAAACCTAAAAATATACAGGTTGAATAAAAAACAAAAGAGAAAACCGATGATTTTTTCGACCAATCGAAAATAAAGCTATTTTTTGATTTTAATAAAGAACTATGAGTTCTACATGAATATAATTTAAATGGGACCAATTTGGGACTATTCACTACACAATAGAGAAATAATAAAAACGGCCAAGTGCGAGTCGGATTCACGCACGCGGTTCCGTACCATTATCTATACAAAACAGGAAAAAAAATCACGTTAGTGGTATGGAAGGCCCACTTAAATATTTATTTTATTCTGTTTTTGTATTTGTTGTTATAGAAATACATAATCTGTGAAAACTTCAACTGTCTAGCTATCACGGCTTATGTGATAGCTAGACCGCCTTGTAACAGACAGACGGACAGCGGAAATTAATAGGCTCCCGTTTTTACCTTTTGGGTACGGATTCCTAAAAATCATCCAAATAGAATCACCAGATAAAAAGATATGCGAAGCCATACATAAAACAAATATAAAGAAAATATGATTACGATTGTAATCTCCAAGTACGGTAGACATCCTCCCAGCCCGCATGGCGCACGCATCCTTGAAGATGTGTTAAGGAGGTAGTCAGAGGCATGTCCAAATATTTAGCACATGCCCGAGCATTCTGTGACAGGTTGCAAGCCCGTCGCCGCTGCAAATGTTTAGTTTGGTATTATTAGCGTACGTTTCGTAGCTATATTTAGGCAGAAATGCCAAGATGTCGGTTTTGGTTCTAAACAAGCGTTAAGCCATGACGGAGGTCTTAATCGGCTTAATAACTCCATCACCAGAGTTGGTCACTAGCTTATACTAAATGAGTATAAAATAAATATTGTTGAAAATTTCACACAGCGCCATCTAGTCCCAAACTAAGCAAGCTTGTTATATTAGAACCAGATAACTGATAGAATTCTTATACAATACTAGCTGCGAGCCCTGGTTTCGCACGGATGTAATGAAGATTATAGGCAATTGATACCTTAGGTCTCTAAAGTTTTGACAATAAAATATAGCCTATGTTAATAATGTAGCTTTTGATAAGTTAAATATGTTTTTTTAATTGGTGTATTCGTTTTTAGGGTTCCGTATCCAAGGGGTAAAAACGGGACCCTATTCGGTCTGTCACAGGTCTGTATCTCATGAACCGTGATAGCTAGACAGTTGAAATTTTCACAGATTATGTATTTCTGTTGCCGCTATAACAACAAATACTAAAAACCGAATAAAATAAATATTATAGTGGGGCTCCTATACAACAAACGTGTTATTATGCCGTTTTTTATAGGTAACTCTCTTTTAATAGACTCGCACTTGGCAGGTTTTATTTAATTTATACATTACAAACAAAAATACAAACTTTACCTATTTATAATAGTGTAGACTAATAGTTCCTTCATAAAACTTAGAAAATCGTCTTAATTATCGATTAATCGAAACATTATCGTCGGTTTTATTTTTATTAGTTTTCAAAACGTAATTTTGTTATACCATAACTCCGGCATTTAAAAGATAATTGTCAATTCTGTTGGCACCAAACTTAAAAAATAATTTAGATATCTCTAAAATTATTGCTGCCTCTTTTATTTCTTTACGAAATAGAAGAAGATGGATGCCATTAAGGTCTTGTTTAGTCTGGCACCAACATAATCCTCTAAAAGGCCTCTGGCTAACCCCCTTAGACATCTTCAAGGATCTGAGTGCGTGGAGATCTGAGTTGTTTAACGTAGTCGTGAACCTATTTTTATTTTTAGTTTTTTTGAATACTTGAATTCTGTACAAGGAGGTCTGTCACTGCGTGTCTGTCTGTTTGCTTTATGCTGAAGTTAAGTGTGGTTTCAGCATGTCCTCACAAGGGTTGCACCAAGATGTTTCGTGACAATTCAGCTATGAGAAAGCATCTACACACACACGGACCACGCGTACATGTCTGCGCAGAGTGTGGTGAGTGGTGGAAGGTCTAAATATACAGGTTTATTAAGACAGAAAGGTCTAAATACACAGGGTGTAATAAGAGAAGGTCTTAATATAAGGGTTTATTTAAACTGGTTTAAATATACAGGATGTAATAAGGGAAGGTCTTAAGACGCTACCAGTCGACGATTATTTTTGTTCGAAACGAAAAAAGAAATCGAAAAAAGCCACATCTCCTATTTTATAATGTATAGTATATGTGAATAAAGATGTACCCATCTTTAATCACTTCGATAAATAATCCTACCGACCGCTGCAATGATGACAAACACACGTCCGCGCGTGGTCCGCCTTAGCTTTTCGACTAAATTAATGATATAAATTATGTATAATTACTTATCAAAAATCTATCCTAATAGAAATCTAGATCTACATATTACCTATCTTTAACAATAAATCACAAGTTGATTTTAATAGTAGGTATATAAAATATTTCGATCATAAATTCTAAAACGTATCATTTTGAAATAATATCTTTATCGTGAAAAGTTTCTGCTATTATGTTTTCAGCTTAATAGAAATCTAGGTAGGAACCTGAAGTAATATACTTATAAAAATAGGAGATGTGGCTTGTTCAGAAGTATTTCTTTTTTCGTTTCGAAAAAGAGCAATCAGCGACTGGCAGCCTCTTAATATAAGGATCTATTAAAACGGGAAGGTCTAAATACACAGGGTGAATTAGGACGGGAAGGTCTAAATTAGGGTGCGGACAGACTGACCGACGGACATCGCAAAACTATAATGGTTTCTTGTAGACTACGAAACCCTAAAAACTGCCGCCAATATTATTATTAAAATTTTGTTGACAGTACTGTTTTCTGGTTTTCAGGTAAAGCCTTTGTCGAAAGTTCGAAGTTGAAACGACATCAGTTAGTGCACACAGGCGAGAAACCGTTCCAATGCACCTTCGAGGGGTGCGGAAAGAGATTCTCGTTGGACTTCAACCTCAGGTATGTAATTCCCGTTTGTGATAAGGCTGCTATGTTTGTTCCCTAATCAAAAATAAACGACAAAAAGGATTAAGATGAAATTTGCTGTATTATGTAGATAAAAAATCAGAATAAATAAAGGGGGAACTTATAATCCGAAAAACAATAACAGACATTAAATGATAAAAAAACGCAATAAGGATGATTTTGGTATAGATGGCGCTGATGTGCAAAAAAATAGATCTCAGACCGAAATCATTGAGTTTCTACCAAAAAGTTAAGGTCGGTATTGAAAATTCATTTTGTCAAAAAAATCTGACATCAATTTGACTACCGAATGATACGCATTCTACTAAAATTCGTAATTTATTTTATGTTTTTTCTATGCGTATACTGAAATTTGAGCAGGACAAAGTCTGTCACGGGTCGGCTAGTATTATAAATGCGAAAGTTTGTGAGTGAGTGAGTGAGTGAGTGGGTGGGTGTGTTTGTTACTCTTTCACGCAAAAACTACTGAACGAATTAAAATGAAACTTTACAGTAATAAATCTTATACATCAGAATAACTACTACTTTTATCCAGGTATCACGCGGGCAAAGCCGCTGGCGGAAGCTAGCCTTAATATATATAAATTACGCGTCACGTTTATCTGACAGTCACAATTATCTGTTAGCTCCAGAAGATTCTAACAGATGGCGATATCTGTTGACACAGCAACGCGTGGCCGGGTCTGCTAGTAAATATATATTTTTTAACTGAAAACTTATTTAAATTTGTTTCAGGACTCACGTGCGCATCCACACAGGCGACCGTCCGTATGTGTGTCCGTTCGACGGTTGCAATAAGAAATTCGCTCAGAGCACTAATCTCAAGTCGCACATACTCACGCACGCCAAAGCTAAGTAAGTTTGCAGCCCCGGCCGTATCAGAAATTATCAAAAAATGTGGGCATGTTTTTGTCGATTTTCAACGTTTTTTTTTAATTTATAGCATTTTTATAGATTTTTCTAAGTTTTTAATCCAAAATTGTCGATTCTTCGCACTGTTTCTGCCCATAACATCTTCCTGCAGCTCTACCGCGTGTACCCGCATAGAAACAAAACGATTAGTCGCAAGAACATTTGAAAAAAGGAATGTGCCAAAATTCAAATTCATTTATTCAGAACAAAGTACCCCGTATACTTTGTTCTGAATAAATGACCACCGCCACCTCGAAGGAAGCCAGCCGTTAGTCTAGTGGTCCGTTGAGCTCCATTTCACTGTCAAATGATGGATGCCTAGGAACCGAAGGTCTAGCTGGCAAACTTTGCCTTTGCTGACTCATTCAGATGAGCAGCGGAGACCGGAATTTAGATTAAGAACAAAGTATACAAGAAACAGATTACAGATAGAACGATGAGACCGCAAAAGTTGTAAAAAAAACTGTATGTAATGTGACTCTGCTCTGACTAACATTTGGTACCTTCAACGATCTAAAAGTTATCTGAGAGATTATTGTATTGTCTTTATGTTTAGGGTTTTTTTATGTTTGCAAAGTTATTCCTTGGCATTGGTCCGAGTCGTTATTTGACATTTTTATCTTGTTGTGGGTTCGATTCCCACCCAGGATAAACATACCATTGGTGAAATACAATTAATGTGTATGTGTTAAAGTCGTGAGCCAATTGTGTTTTTTTTTATTTAAATTTATATTCTGTTTCAGATCACGGAACTCGCTCTCCCGCGGCAATAGCTCGTACGAATCAGCACGCACAACCCCGCAGTACGTGCAGCTCGAAATGTCGCCTGACGACTCGAACCCGCAGCTGATATTCTACACGCACGAATGAACTCGTTTCGTGCATCCAATACCACGCCCGAACGAACGCGTTTCGTACATTTAACACCACGAACGAACGGCTGGCGCGAACAGGATCTACTCTTGAAAACAATCAAAGATTGAGACAAGCATCACATCGTTTCTGACTATATTTTGAGCTCGTATTCTACACGCACGAATGAACGCGGTTCGTACATCCAATACCACGCACGAACGGCTGGCGCTAACAGGAACTACTCTTGAAAACGATCAACGATCGAGACAAGCATCACATAGTTTCTGACTATATTTTGAGCTCGTATTCTATACGCACGAATGAACGCGTTTCGTACATCCAATACCACGCACGAATGAACGAGTTTCGTACATTTAATACCACGCACGAACGGCTGGCGCGAACAGTCTACTCTTGAAAACTATCATCGATATACCAGGACGTACGTCAAATCGTTTCCGATACAAAAGATGGAACGACTGACATTACTTTTGACAATAAATTGACATCATACATTCTACTACAGACGACGATTTCTAAGTGTTTGCTTGAATATATCGGAGCACTGTCACTGTCATCGATAATGTCGAAATCGTGGGGTTTATTCGTAATTGTAAAGTATCGTTTCGTGAGTAAAGCTAGAAAACTGGACTCTAAGACTGCCAGGTTGGCATTGAATGGATGTAAGTGTGATATTGAATATCTGAACGCACGAACATATATGTACGAACGAATAAGTGAAGATTAGTAAGATTTAAAATCATTACCTTACCTGCAGAAGAATATTTTTTACCGTATAAGCCTACTTATCCCACTTAAGTGAGGTCGGCACAACATGTTTCCTTCTTCCATTTCCCTCTATCGGCCGTCATCTCAACATTCAGATATTTTTTTGATAAAACATATTATTATAAAAACAAAACCCGACTGCTACAAAATGTTATGGCCCCCTTTTTTGGGAAAGAGGGCGCCATATAGAAAAAATGTATAGCCTATATCACTCCCACAATTGAGACGAATAAAATGACACCTCATATGTTGTAATCCGTTAAGTCGTTTGGGATGTAGAAATGTGCCATACAAATGGACATACATACATACGCTCAAAAAACATTACTTTTTTTATGGCGCAGTCGGGTAAGAATAAAAACCATCTTGTTCTAGTAACTGAATCCTAACTGATCTTTGGTGAAATGGACGTGTTGGTAATGACTGTTTAATAATAGATTTAATTGCGTTATATTTATTTCACAATAAACTTTAGCACCAGTGATCAATAAAGTCCGACCGCGGGCATGAAGAATTTCGTACAATGACCCCGACGTGTCTATACTAATATTATAAATGCGAAAGTAACTCTGTTTGTCTGTGACGTTATCACGGCCAAACCACTAAGCCGATTGTAATTAAATTGCATATAGAGGTAGTTTAAAGTATTGGGACGGACTTAGGCAATTTTTACTCAAAATTTTACAAAATTTCAATATTTCCGATAGTCTTCAATAATCGATTTTCTAAATATACGTTAACGAGGTCGCGAGTAAAAGCTGGTGGTAATATAAAGGGTGTATTACGACTGTAATCTATAACTGAAAAATAAATACATCCTATGAATGCCCTTAGTGAAAATAAAATTGCATCATCTTGAATGATGTTCAATTTATGACTATTTTTGTATCTGCGAAAAGTAAAAATATTTTTTTTTTCGAAAATCTTATGACAATGGCAATGCTTCAGGCAATAGAGGAGGCAATTGTAGCCGCTGATGAACTAACCTATAGCGCAAAAAATATTATCTTTATTCAGGCATCAGAATTTTGGAAAACGATCAATTTATAAAGTTAGAAATACGTATAAATTTTTTTTTTTTTTTTTTTTTTTTTCCCCCGTTTTTTTCTGTGATAATCGATTAAAATGCTTTGTCTGAACATCCTGTATCAGTTTTGGGAGTGGTCTTAATACACACTGTATAATTAGGGGTCATTGTACTAAATTCTTTCTATTCAGCGATTGGACTTTTAGTAAAAACGAAAATACTATCATTACAAATATCGTGAAATATCGGATGTTTGTTTGTTCGATTTGAATGAAACTTGGCATAGATATAGTTCGCGCCCTGGAATATTATATAGTGAAACGCGAGCTAAGCCGCGGCTGAAAGCTAGTGTACTTCATTTACTTGAAAATTATATGAAATAAAATTAATGCCCGAAAATCATAATATTGTATGTATTAGTTAGTATGCTAGAATTAGACCTATGAACTGATTTTGGTGATTCTTTGACCATTAGATAGGCATTCATAATCAGAATAAAATCTAGTACGCGTTTTATTTTATTAAATACTTTCAAATCTCAAAGAATTGTTAACTTTGGTATAATTTTGATCACCAAAGATTTTTCTGTTTTAAAGTCGAATTCTTCCATTATTTAGGGTACGCACTGAAAAAGTTATCACCGTCATTTTCAGTTCATAATATGTACATACAAAATTAAAAGTGTTAACAATTTGTATTGGTCCAGAGATAAAGCTAAAATGTGTTTAAAACGTACTTTGAAAGTATGGTTTTTAAACTGTTTGTTGCGATTCTGTTGTGTCCACTCTAAAAGCTAAAACTTCTAAAATATCGCTCTTATTAATTTCACATTAAAGTCTAAATTTGCGTAATCTCAGTATGACATTTCTAAAACGTAGGCTAGTTTTAAGTAATTTAACGATTTTTGACATCTATTTAGTCAGCATGCAAAAAGGTGTTAATACTTGGGCTTTTTTTGCACATCTCTTAATCATCAAAATATTCTTAAGAATTTCAACGGTGAGGTGACTTTAACGTGATGGTGATAAGAGCGATCGTATTTTAACGAAGTTTTAGCTTTAGGCGGACACAACAGAATTGCCACCGTTGTCGTGAGGCAGTATAGGTGAAGGTGTATGCAGACTGCATCGTTACTATGACATAAACATGACAGTCACTGTAAAAAAAAAAATCTATGTAAAGTTACATTGAATTTGTTCTTCCCTGAAGCAAGCGACGAAATACCTCAATTCGACGCGTAGATATTTTTTTTAATGTATGACTCGTAGTTTTTTTATCTGGTGTACCAATTTTAATTATATTTTTTTATTGTGAAGAGAATAGACCCAATATGGTCTCAATTTAATTATTTATTTATAGATATTTAGGATAATTTTGAAGTTACATACTCAATTTTCCGTTGAAGTCGTTTTTTAATGTTAATTTAATTGCGGGTAGTTTAATCATAATGACTCGTCAGAGATTAATTTGTTTGAAAGCTAAAATATTATGCTTTACTCAAAATCTTACAATTCGACTAACGCACGGTGACAAAATGCATTTTTTTAGTTTATGGTCATGGTAATGTCATAGTATAAATAAACACTCAATAGTCACATACATAGTCCGACCCCACACTGTTATCCCCTGTGTGTACCCCGAAATAAATATTTCCCGATTTCCGTAACTGAAATAAATTTTCCAAATATCAAAGATCTGTCCAGTTCGATGCGGTCTTCAAATACCCTAAGGGTCAAACTACATAGCAAGCATCGCTGTAGCACCCATTACTGTCTGTAACCTAAGATTACGCTTGTTAAACATAGTAATAAGTAAATTGTAAATATGCCAAAAAAATAATAGGTTTTAAGATTTTATTTAAGTCATCTTTATGTTTCTTATTATTTCGTATGTCAATATTGGCTTGACGTTATTATTTTGAATGTCGCGTAGTGCACTCGTCGGTTATGTTATCATCTATACTAATATAAATGCGAAAGTAACTCTGTCTGTCTGTGACGTTATCACGGCCAAACCGCTGGGCCGATTGTCATGAAATTTCATATAGAGATAGTTTAAAGTCTTGGGATGAACATAGACTATATCCACAAAAAAATCTTTTGATTTTCAGGAATTTCAATGTTTTACGATGAAGTCGTTAAAAATCGATTTTGTGAATCTACGAGGACGTAATCGTGGGTAGCCAGTTTTAAATATAAAGCCTCATTTAAATTGATACGGTAGATAGTCGTTGGGTTGGTTAAATTGTTTTTTTTTTTATAATAGTTATCAAAAAAAAATATATCAATGTTCGATCGATCCGTAAATGAAACCCTATTTGTTTGTATACGTATAATAACTGCAGGTCTAGCTTGTTGACCCAAAAAATAGATCTGTCTACGAAAGAATAGACGAATTACATTTGGACAAAGAATAAAGCGTCGTTGACGTGAAACTTTGGTTGAAATAACTTTTTTCCTTCATTCTTGTGTAAACCATGCTCAAAAAGTAGAAAAATCGCTGCTTTTGTAAAAGTTTTTTTTTTGTCATCAAGCTAGCCGTGTTATGTAGTTTACCCTTTTGAACCACACTATAGCACCCTCCAGCACAGGCGGTGCAGTACGTGAAATTCATTGCTACTTTATTTAACAAAATATATAATAATTTTTGTAAGAAAATAGTCTTATACTAATTAGATTTTGTAATGACTGAACTGTGTATATCTTTGTTTCGAGCGGATTTCTGTATTTGATAGGTTTGTAAAGTTTTTAGTACGAATACAGAAACACCGCTGATGTAACTCCGATCATGAGAAGGAACGAATTAAAGTGTATATAAAATAGATTTGTTTGTTTTATTAGCTTTTTAATTTTATTCCTCCTAATGTTCCTCGATACCCTAAAAATATAAGATTAGGAATGAACATATCAGATATTAATAATAATAAATATTGGTAGACATTTTACTCTGCGCGCTGTCTAGCCCCGAACTAAGCAAAGCTTGTACTATGGGAACTAGGTGACTGAATAGTACCTTTCTCTCGGCCAACACGGTTTACAAACATTGATCAAATTAGAAATTGTACTAACTACCTGGAAAAGTCAATAAAAGTTACGGGTTAGGGTTAGACCGTTTCTACATACTACACTGTGTTCTAAAGATTATATGTCCATCACTACATAGTATAAAGCAAAGTCGCTTTCCGCTTCCCGCGTCTGTATGTATGTATGTTTGCTTATATCTTTAAAACTACACATCGGATTTTGATGCGGTTTTTTTTAATAGATAGAGTGATTCAGGAGGAAGGTTTAAATGTATAATAACATGCTACCCGTGCGCAGCCGGGGCGGGTCGCTAGTTATATTATATTTATAATTATAATACTAATTGAACCCACAACCTACAGCGCAAAGGCAGAGCTATCAATTGAACTGTGAGGCTATCTATTACCATCTATATCTGCTTTTTGAGGATTTTATAAAAAATATTCTCGATTTTTCCAGAAGAATCATGTTCCTAAATTCTGTTAAATTATAACTTGGTCTAGTTAAAACGCGCATGTTTTATAGACAGCTCGATATTAGGTTAAGTTAGCTACTTGAAGATGTTTTCAAATGGTGAGCACTTTTTACAAGTACCTATATAAAACCCTAAAAAGGTAAATAACTGCAAATCACTTACCCTGATGGGGTAAAAATATAATTTTGAAAATACAACCTAGTATGGATTATGGAATACTTGTTCCAAATGCAACATTATTATACCTAGTGTTAGATTATACCTACTTCTGGTTTATTAAACCTAAGGGATGGGGATGGGTTTCGTAAATAAAACATCAGTTTGAGGGAATAAGTTTACATTAAGCGCGTTTACTACGATTAAATACAAAATAATTATAAAACACAAACATACGTTAAGTAAAATTATATAAATCAATTTATAAAAATAAATGCAGAAAAAAATGTTTCAATTGTCTTATTTAGCGCATCTGTGATTTCGATGCCGATTGCATTGACCTGTTAATTTGCATCAACTATGTATTCGTGGTTGAAAATAATTATAATAAATTAATTATTGTGTTCAAATGTAGGTACTTTGCCAGAGAAATATACGAAATGAACTAAGCGAGTTCATTTCGCATTACATTTTAGACTCGGCTTGAAGATTTTTGATTTAGCTAAGAAACTAACCCTCGTATTCAAGAACGACACTATGAGAACACGCACCCACAGTGGACGAAATCTTTTTTCATAAACATTAATTTATGTGTTGAGCGGCACTATGGCGCACGCTACCGTGTGCCTTTAGAGCTCAACTTTGGCTAGAGGCACACGACAATGTGCCTATAGTCACACTATGCAGTGTCGCACAACACATAAAATGATTTTTATGAAAAAAGATTTCGTCCACTGTGGGTGCGTGTTCTCATAGTGTCGTTCTTGAATACGAGGGCAAGGCTATTATTTACATACGGTAGGTATGTTTTTGAGACTCAGATTGTAAGTAAGTACCTTATTTTCGTTGGAGAAGCTATTTCATATGAAATAATAATATGATTAAGAAGATTGTAGAAATAAATTCTTATTCTAATGATATAATATTATATCATTATACTTTTTTAAAATTAAATGACTAATGAATAATAAATAAACATCTATTTTATTGATTTAAGAGGATTTGTATGGAATTTAAATTCCGATCTAAATCTTTTTTTATGTCTTTTTCGACTGTGATTATAATGATTTTTATGGAATGTAATAAGAGTGTCATTTAATTATAATACCAATAACTAATCTATGTAATAAAATTATCAAAATGAGATTTCATTGAAATATATGGCAAGAAAATGCCTATTTTAATGTCAATAAATTTAAAAAGGATCACTAATCCCCAAGTACGGTAGACATACTCACAGATCTCAAGGCGCTTAGATCCTTGAACATGTCTAAAAGGGGTAGACAGAGGCACGTCTAAAAAAAGACAAGCAAACCGACAATCTTTCATAACGTAAAATTTAGTATGTACGTACATATTTTCTTTGATCGTTCGGATGTTATATTTTAATAATAATAATAGGTAATAAAGTATATTATTTAATTTAAACTTTTATTTTATATTTTAATGTAAGATCTGTAAGGTTCCAAAAAAGATCGTCATGATTATTATAAGGACAAGGACCTTATAAATTATAAGGACGTAAAAGGTTCTTTTATTTTATTTTTTATTCTATTTTTATGATGGGATTTTTAAATAAAAATAAAGACGTACACGGCTCCACATATTAAAAAAAATAAAAATACTCATTGTATGAGATCAAGAAAGATACGTAATAAAATCAGTCTATTTAAGAAATATAATTAAATTTCATACAATTGTCGTGATAGTGGTCCACGTTGTATACATACAGTCTTGTACAGTTTCAACATACAAAATAAGCTCTGTCAATACAGGTTGAAAAATTAAATAGGATCACGACTGTAATCCCCAAGTACGGTAGACATCCTCTCAGATCTCCAGGCGCTCAGATCCTTTGAAGTTGTCTACTGGGGGTAGTCAGAGGCATGTCCAAACATCACTTGGCACATGCCTACAGTTAGTATTCCACACGTGACAGGTTGAAAGCCCGTCGCCGCTCACGAGAATACTAACCGGTTTCCTCACGACGTTTTCCTTCACCGTTGTAAGCACGTGTTAATGCGAAAAACAGAAGCATCCATTGGTGCACGGCCGGGATTTGAAGCCACGACCTTCGGATGGAAAGTCGAGGTACCTCCCACACGGCCAACACGGCTTCGGTTTAAGTTAAAATATCTAAATAAGAACAGGAACAATTAATTTATAGGTCAATAAAAGACTGTTAGGTATATCACACAGGGTTCAGTATCTTATAAGAAAAAAAGAACCCTTTTAAGAATTTGCGTTTTTCCGTCTATTACAAGCGTTTCGCTCGAAAAGACAAAGAAATTTAAATTTTGGCACAGTCAGCACTCGTATTAAAGATTATGTATGAATTAATAATTACATTTTTATTGGTAAATTTTGCTCAAAACTTCTAGTTCACTAAGTTATCAAAACATAACCTACGTTTTAAAATTTACTTCTACGAATAATTTAAAAGAGAAATAAATCTTACATTTTAAAACCAATATAGTTACTGATTTGTATATTACTGTTTGAAAACTTCGCTATGAAATGAAATTGAGAAGATATTTCAATAAAAAAAAACGAAAACCTGTAAAAAGAGAGCATTATTATAAGGTGAAACTGTATATCCTGTCTGATAATGCAATCCAATAAGGGGTAAAAATCCCTGCGGACATTTACCCCAAAATACTTTCCCGTGATGTTCAGCGCATTTACCTCAAAGGGGTAAAAGTGTCCTGTCAAAACGTGAATCACTGTCACCACAAAAAAAACTAAAATAAACAAAAATCATATAACAGAATCATGTAAAATTAAACGAATCACATCATCGTTATTCAATAAAAATAATAATTCTAAATCAATACAATAAAAACAGCTTATTGGATAATTAAAACATACGAATGGCATCGAAATCACAGACAATAAAATAACTATCATAGGATATTTAAATGAAATCACAGGATTTAAAACACTTAACGCTAAATTAAGTAACGCGACGTCGACGCACGCCGTAATACTGTTTAACTTAAAACTAAAAATAAATAGGCGATACTTAAAATTATATTGTGACAGTCGAAAACTTTTAAAATAATCAGTACTGAAAAAAAGCGGAAAACAAACCGAATGACGCGCTTCTAAGACTAAAATACTACGCATAAGGGATGAACGCCCGTATAGGGGATTGCTAAGATAAGAGAAGTTCCTACACGAGATCGAATATGAAATTTTTCGGGATAAATCCAACTTCGAATCACACGAACCTATCTTCGATACCGACATTACTTTCCGAGATGTTTTCGATGTCAAAAATTTCGTTGTCAAATTTGACACATCCAAAGATAGCGCTTTCAAAGTCGAACCTAGAGATTTAGCTGCCATGCCGGCCGCCGATTTTGACACTTGCAGTTCCGCTGTCAAATCTGACGTTAGCCTCGTGAGAAACGTCATATATGACTTTTGAGATTTCCCAGCTGCCGTCAACATCACCAAAGGCGGGAATTTTGAGATCGCACTTTGACAGTACTCTATCGCCGCTGACAGCGGAACTGTCAGATCCAAATCGCTCATCAACTTAGCTGTTTTCGCTTCCATCAGCACAGAGCCGGCTTCCAATCCCATAGATGTTATACAAAATATTACAATCCTAATCATTTCAATCATCAGTACATCTCTGAGAGCCTCCGAAAAATCCAAATTCGATCCACTACCGCTAAGCAACGAATCCGTTTCGATTCCAAATTCGAATCCAACCATGTTTGCACGTTTAAGGTTGAATTCGGAATTGAATTCGAAGTTCGATTCGAAGTTTTGACACTTGAACAAGACTAGATAGATAATTTTGAGATACGCAAGAAGTATATATGCGTATACGAAGGAGTACGGGCGTGGGTAAACAACATTGAAAGGAGAGAAGAAAAGTGGTGGATTAACCACCGCTTTTTGTCCGTACTGATGAGACTGTGATGGTTAAGGATTGTGTTTCTTGCTGGTCTTTTTTACACCATCCTCATCACTCTTCGCCACCTAGAACAAAATATCCATTTAAGTATAATAAACCACATATAACTTTTTACCTAAAACACCAGCAATACAAAGAAAACGTGGTAATTAGCCGTATTTATAGTTAAAATGAGTTTTAATTCTCTAAAACGTATAACCTAATCTTAATACCTACATAACTATAAATATTTTGTTGTATTGTAATTGTTTTATAATTTCAAGCGTAGCAAAACGAATTGCGTTTCTCTTAATGTACATCAGATTTACCCCAATGGGGTAAAAGTGTATTATCCAAACCCGAATCACTGTCACGACATAATAAACTAAACTTGGACTTTTATTAAGATAAGCCCTAAATGGTACCAATACAAACCTAAATAATCTCGTCACCTAAATCATAAATATTTCTAAGATAAACCTAAATTGTTACCAAGGATAAAACTAAAATGTTACCAAGATAAACCCAAAATGTTACCAAGATAAACACAAAATGTTACCATAATAAACCACCTCCAAGATAAACCTAGGATACAAGCTAAATAGCATTAGACAAGTGTTTTACCTCAGTGAAGCGCTCCCCCTTCAGCGAAACGATCTTGTTGTCGCGATAACGAACCATCTTCTTCGGCTCGTGCTTCGGAGCGAGAGGCTTATGCTCCTTAGTCTCGGACTGCTTGTCCACGTACGAGTACCTGATGAAATAAAAATAATAATTAGAGGTAAAAACACTATACATAAGGTAAAAAAAAAAAAACACAACGAAAATGCTTCGAGCAATCGGAACATCAAGAGACGATTGTATTTAGGGTTTGTATTTTTTTTTGTATTTGTATTTTTATTTACAGTTGAAATTTTCACAGATTATGTATTTCTGTTACAAATACTAAAAACAGAATAAAATAAATAATTTAAGTGGGGCATCTAAATGTTGTATGGGAATACAACACGTGATTCTTTGCCATTTTTTATAGATAATGGCACGGAACTAGCGGACCGAGGGTTCTGTACAAACTACTTATAGGTTTTAATTTTAATATATTCTAAAGTACAATTTTCTGTATTTTATTTTATATTTTAGACTTATTTGTTTCGAAAATAATAGATACACACACACACACACACACACACTAGTGATCCTATAAGGGTTCCGTTTTTTGTGGTAACCCTGAAAATCCTGAAATTCGTGTCAGATAATTAAAATGAAATAGGATCACAAGTGTAATCCCCAAGTACGGTAGACATCCTCTCAGATCTCCAGGCGCTCAGATACTTGAATATCCCTAAAGGGGCTTAGTCAGAGACACGTCCAAAGACGATTTAACTCACCGAGCAATGATGCGATGCTTGATCTCGTCATCGTCCACCTGCTCAACCTTGGCGGCCACCTGCCAGGAGCTGGACTCCATGGACTGGCCACAGTCGCGGCGGTTCATCAGAGCTGAGACAGCATCGTCCATGTGCCCGAAGGCGATCGACATGCAGTGCTTCACCTGGACATGGTTAAAAAGGAATAAGAAATAATAAATAAATAAAATAAATAGGAACACGACTGTAATCCCCAAGTACGGTAGACATCTCCAGGCGCTTAGATCCTTTGATGATGTCTAGTGGGGGTAGTCAGAGGCACGTCCAAACATTGTTGCACATGTCCACTTTTTGCAGTAGTTAGCATTCCATACGTGAAAGGTTGCAAGCCCATCGCCGCTTATAAGAATACTAACTGGTTTTCTCGCGATGTTTTTCTTTACCATTTTGAGCAAGTATTGACAAAAAAATCCATTGATGCTCGCCGGTATTCGAACCTTCGACCTTCGAAATGAAAGTCGGGGTACCGCCCATTCGGCCAACACGGTTCTAAGGAATTAAACAATAATTTAATAATCTATCTAATACCCGTGATGAGTGAAATTGTTGTTTTTAGGGTTCCGTACCCAAAGGGTAAAAACGGGACCCTATTACTAAGACTTCGCTGTCCGTCTGTTTTGTATGGGCTGAGTCTACCCGGATATGATGGAAAAAGTGATAAAACCGCATTATCTTGAAAACCATCAAACTTAAAATGAAACTGTCTTTCATTTATGTAGCTAGTATGATTATCTAACGAATTATATCAAAATGAACTGTTTAGCTATTCATTAATTAGTGTTTTTGAAGAGCCAACTTTGTTTCTGTTTATAATTTATTTAGATTATATCCTTAAACTAGCGACCCGCCCCGGCTTCGCACGGGTAGCATGTTATTATACATATAAACCTTCCTCCTGAATCATTCTATCTATTAAAAAAAACCGCATTAAAATCCGTTGTGTAGTTTTAAAGATATAAGCAAACATACATACATACAGACGCGGGAAGCGGAAAGCGACTTTGCTTTGTACTATGTAGTGATTATCTTTGTCATGAAAAACAAAACTGTATGTTTTGCGGTTATTGAGAATAAGTATTTTTTTAAATATATTTTTAAAATCAAGCTTTTGTAAATTCTAGGGCTCTAGTAGGTACTCGTCAAGACAAATCCAACGAGTCCATACACGACGTGGTTATGTTGTGTAGTTAGGCAGTTCCTATGGCTACATTCGAGCTCCATCATCAGACCAGCTCGCTAGTACCATAATTTTATATTGTCATTGGAGATTGATAGGTATGCAAAGTTTTATCTCAATTAGACTATTTACTGAGGAGTTCCGTTGAACAGCTCCTGACTCCATCATCAGATCAGCTTGCTGTTACCATATTATTGCATTGTCACCGAAGTTACATAAGTATGCCAAATTACAGCTCATTCGGTTGAAAATAACAGCTTTAAAATTGAGTTGCAAGATTCCACCTTAACAAACACAGTTTCATACCTACATTGCAAGTTAAATAAAAGCTTTTAGAAATGATGAATGATTATGAAACGATGCTCATGAAGAAAAGCATCTGAATTGTCTTGAAACGTCAGCAATACAAGAAAAAACGTGGTCATTAGCTGTATTTATAGTTTAAAATGAGTAACAACCACGATAGTTTTAATTATAGGATTAATACCTATTAGTACCTAGAATAAAATAACACTATTATTATTACTAATATTACTTTAAGAGCTTGTGGTATGCCCGCTGTACTTACCTCCATGGGGTTGGTTCCGGGGAACATCTCATGGATCTGGGTGCATTTCACGTAGCACAGCTCGTCCTCGTAGAAGACAGAGAGGAGACTATCTCCGTTCTCCTTCTCATCTTCGGATGTTGAGTTGGTGCTGGAAGATATTACATAAATAAAGTTATGCAATACATGTTTGTTTTTTCCTCATAAGTGTGTTGAAAAAGTGCGTATGAAACTCGTGAGCAACTTGCTCATTCAACTCGGGTGTTTTACGCCCTCGCCTATGGCTCGGGCAGCAATTGACGGCCTGGTCTGTAATGAGCAACTTAGCTCACTTGTATCTTAATATACTATTATAACACCCAGACAGAACAAATATCTACGTTCATCACACATGTTTGTCCTTGGTGGGAATCGAAGCCATAGCCTACATAATATATAACCTACGTTCTAGACAGAATAAACTTACCGGCTTCCCTTCTTGGGCTTCTCCGGAGCCGGAGCAGCATCAGCGATAGCCAGCCCGAGGTTCAAGGACATAGCCTCATCTGTAAAAAGGTAAACTTCGTAAATTAACACGTTTTTATTAACGCGAGTAATATTTTTTTTTATGAATGTAGAATCGTTTTTTGTCAATACGCGCAAAACATACAGTTTTGTTTTTTTATGACAAAGATAACTTAAGGATTTAATCTATATAAATTATAGACAGAAACACGATTGGCGAAACTTTTCTCGATAGATTATTTTTCAAAACAATAATTTGTTTTTACTCAAAACTATGAATAGCTAAACAGTTCATTTTTAGGGTTCCGTACCCAAAGGGTAAAACGGGACCCTATTACTAAGACTTCGCTGTCCGTCTGTCTGTCACAGCTGTATCTCATGAACCGTGATAGCTAGACAGTTGAAATTTTCACATATTATGTATTTCTGTTGCAGCTGTAACAGAATAAAATAAATATTTAAGTGGGGCTCCCATACAACAAACGGAATGACTGAGGATTTCTTCTTGCGTGTCAAAAAATACAACCGAATTGAGAACCTACTCCTCTATTCGAAGTCGGTTAAAAAATATGCTTGTAAATATAAATGTTGCGATATTTTTTAGGTGTTGTCTAAATCAGGGACCGAATAACCGAAAAATTAAGATACCTCTATTTATCGATATGACGTCATACCGATAAATTCCGGTATTCCATATATTTCAATACCTAAAAATATAACGGTACCGAAAAGCTTCTACCGAAATTCATAGTGGTATACTAAAGGTTGAATAACGATACCGCAATTTCTACCCAAATATTATAGGTTTTCTCACTCCCCGCGCGGCGGGGAGCGGCGGCGGCGGCGGTCGGTGCATCAAACGACTTACTACGTTTGTTTTGTTGTGTTGTGTCAGTTTCAGTTGTGTGTGATGCGACATACGAACTATACCTATAGCGAACTGCAAATTCAAAATCGAACTCAAAATTTCATTACTTAGATGATAGGTCTGTTCCCTACCTACGTACCTACGTAGTAGGTACTGTATCTACCTCTACCTAGTAGGTATTGTCGGCGGATCTTAGTTTAGTTAGGTAAGTATCTACCTACCTTACCTACGTAAAGATAGCTGTTTGGTTGCGCGGCAGACAATTTTTGACCTTATCCAGTGACACATAACCATTCTTGCTGTGACACGGCACGTAGGTAGGTAGGTACCTACTGACCTTACCTGCCTCACTATGTTTTGTACCTATTGAATGTAGGTACCTGCCTACCTCGGTACCTACCCACCTAGGTAGGTAGGTACCTACCTACAGTTCTGCCAGCGGGTCTAGGCATTCGTGTAGTTAGCTGTGTGTACGCAGAAATGGTTTTGTGTCAGTGACACAAAACCATGATAAGGTCGAAAATTGTCTGCCGCGCAACCAAACAGCTCACTTCACAGATGCCAAGATCCACCAACCCGGGTCAGCCGGCTTATTTCGTAAAAACTATGTTTATCATGTTATGGCTTTCAATGAAGTTTAGGTGGGACATATAAATTGGAATTCTCATAAATTTTAGAGAATACCTACCTACCTATTTCACCTAAACTGCATTGAAAACCGTATAGAGTAGGTAGTACCTATGTACTTTACTTACTATTAAAGTATAAATATTATGTGGTATGTGGTAGGTAAGTATAGGTTACCTAATACCTACCTATAATTAAAAATTTATAATAGGTAGATATTTGTTTGACCCACCCACCTATGCACTGTTGCGTAGTGAAGGGTAAGACTAGGAATAGATGCCTCACTGTTGTGCGTGTGTAGTGAAGGGTAAGACTGGGAATAGATGCCTCACTTTTCGAAGTTTATATCGTATTTACTTACTTATCTACATATACATATAAAAATTTTGCTTTACCTACTGACTGACTGATCTATCAACACACAGCCTAAACCGAAACTTAAAATTTCTTCAGCGCTGTAGGTTGTGCGTTCAATCCCAACCCGGGGCAAATATTTGTGTGATGAACATAGATATTTGTTCTGTGCCTGGGTGTTAGTACCTAACTATATCTATCATAATTATTTATGTACCTACTTAAGTATAAAATTATTTACCTAAGTATTCTATCAGTTAACTAGTTCCCATAGTACAAGCTTTGCTTAGTTTAGGGCTAGATGGCGATGTGTAAAATGTCCAACAATATATATCTATTTATTTATTTATTTATTAGTTTAACATAAATCTATTTGTTATTATAATAACTGCCACAGATGACTAACTCCATCAAAATAAGTATAAATAAATATATGGACGGGCAGAAAACTGTATTAATTTGTGGGAAATGGTATGTGGGTTTTATTTATTTCTTCTCAATGTGTATAACCTTTTTTTAGGTAGAAAAAGACGTCTGTCATCAGATGTTTTTTGCGGCTTGGATGTTGGAATGTCGCAGAGTATTTTGCCGACAGTTAGCAAACGCAAAAAAGCAGATCATAGACGAGTTTCTAATTCATCTGATGAAGGATCGCCATCAGCCCCAGTGTCCCCTGTATATGAATCTGATTTACATTTGAAGAACTGTATGCCGTCGCCGAAAAAAGAAAAAGAGAAACCAGGACACAATCATCGCATTCGAAAACACATTCAGTGTGTTTTCGAATGCGATGATTGTGTCAGAGAAAATAAAATTGATAAGGGAAGTTATCATTTCTGTCACATGCTCTTGGATGAGCTACAATTTGTACGTCCATGTATGCGAAACATGGCGTATAGGCATATCTTAAAGATTGTTGACGCAGTAAAAGGGCAACATAAAATGGGCGAAGAAATCCAAGTAACTTATCCACCTTTTAAACACTAGATGTACAACAAAATTGATTAAAAATAAAAAAACTATGCAAATTTTAAACATGTATTAATGTTATCTTTATTACTTATTTTATATTTCCTACTAATATTATAAATGCGAAAGTTTGTGTAGATGGATGGATGTTTGTTACTGTGCAGTCGGCGGATCTAGGCACTCGTGAAGTTAGCCGTAGAAACGCACAAATGGTTATTATGTCACTGTATAAAGTCGAAAATTGTCTGCCGCGCATCCAAACGGCTAACATCACCAGTGCCTAGATCCGCCGACTGCACTGTAACAAACATCCATCCTACAACTACTTCAACTACTAAACAGACAGATTTGGTTGAAATTTGGTTTATAGATAGACTATGACCGGGTATAGATAAAAATTGTCCTATATTTAAATACAGGTCATAATCTAATACGCTAATCAGTAATTAATTGTTCTGTTGGCAACGTTCTACAATTAGAATTTCCAAAAAAATAAACAATTAAAACAATTTCGCTCTTTCAATTCCTTTACAATAAAGTCTAAATTTGAGTAATCTCAAAATTTTAAATTTGGAATTATTTTTTTTCGTTTATTTCTGATGAACGAAATAAATAAGAAAATCAAAATTTCACTTTACTTTTATTGACTAGATTTACGTAAAAAAATAGTTAAATTACTTAAAACTAGCCTACGTTTTAAAACTGTCATCCTGAGGTTACGCAAATTTAGACTTTAACGTAAAGGAATAAGAGCGATGGTGTTTTAGGATTCCGAAATTTTTTTATGGGCACAATAGAATCGCCACCTACTTTAATTTAAATTTTATCATAAAGAAATAAAAGAGAAGTTATGTCTATTTATTATGTAAATACCTACCTGCCGGTAATTTATTTTCCCGACATTTCGATTATGTTACTTACCTACAAATAATTACAATAGCCATGGTCGCGAGCAGACGTCATAGTCGGGAAAATAAATTAAAGGTAGGTACCTACTTAATTACGTGATAAAGACCCGTGTCAAAATCTATAGTTAAAGGTAGGTAGGTACCTACCTACTGTGCGTGAACGCGTGCGCAACAGAATAGAACAAACAAAGTTTTATTAACCTGTGTGTCGCTCGATTGACAAAGACGTGTGTGTGCGTTCACAACAAACGAACTCGCTCTGAGTTTTGCCCCTCACGCGCCCTCCCCCCCCCCTCCTCCCTTCTCTCATAGCCGACGAACGACACTCAAGATTTTTTCGATACCGTTATTCCATACCGGTATAATTTCGGTATGGCCCAACCGCTATCGAATAACGGTACCGTTATATTTTTGCGGTACCAATACCGTTAACCTCTACCGCTTTCAGTCCCTGGTCTAAATATAGAGGTCTTCTAACCGGTTACGGCCCTTTTGATCTCGAAAATCGGTGACCTGATTTACATGCTCCGGAGAATGGGGTCGAGGCACAACAGGCTAATATTATTATTTATTATATTACTAGTGTTGGCCGAGTGGGAGGTACCTCGACTTTCATTTCGAAGGTCGTGGGTTCAAATCCCGGCGTGCATCAATGGATTTTTCTGTTCGAAAAATGTATATGCGCATCAAAACACGTGCTCAAAACGGTGAAGGAAAACATCGTGAGGAAACGTTAGTATTCTTATAAGCGGCGATGGGCTTGCAACCTGTCACGTATGGAATGCTAACTACTGCAAAATGGCATGTGCCAAATATAATGTTTGGACGTGCCTCTGACTACCCCCACTAGATATCTTCAAAGGATCTAAGCGTCTGGAGATCTGAGAGGATGTCTACCGTAATTGGGGATTACAGTCGTGATCCTATTTATTTTTATTTTTTTATTTTACTATCAGAGGAAGTTTGAAAGAAAGATGTAAGATCCTGTGACAGAAAAGATGAGGAGCAATAAGATAGTGTGATATGGGCATGTCATGAGAACGGAAGAATGTTAGGAATGAAGGTTAGTAGAGTGACCAAAGAAAAGATGGATGGACTGCGTGAAAGATGACATACCTAATATGAAAAAAGTGAGTGATGAGATGACGGCTGATAGAGGGAAATGGAAGAATACAAGTGACCCCACTTGAGTGGGATAAGGGCAGGCTGATGATGATTATTTATCACTATAGCTCGCTTTAAAATAACATCTTTTTCAAATTCAAATTCAAAAATCATTTATTTCAATAAAATCACAAGGATCACTTTGAAACGTCTTAGGAACTAGGTGAAGCTACGCCGATTCCATGCGACCAAGCCTAGAAGAATCAGGCAACAAACACGGCTTGGGGTCTACCTTTTTTTTAATGATCCTTTTCTTAAAGCTATGTAGAGCTCCAGTGTGATGCCAATCGAACAAGGTGAAGCCTCAAACAAGAATAATTATTAAAAGTACTACTCAAGTACGTAAACAATAAAAAAAAAAAATAATAATAAAAATAACTAAAGAGCCTCAGCACAAATTCAAAAAGCAGCAAATTATTTCGGTGTCTGCATCGTTGGGTCTTGCCTCCGACTACATCTAGGTCCAAGGGCATCGTATCTGCCTGCATAAAAAGTGGCCTATTTGTTATTCCAGGGCATAGGATATATTCGATTGACGCACAGACATCCTCACAAACTTTCGGATTAGAAGTAAATGATATGAAATAGGATCACGACTGTTATTTCCAAGTACGGTAGACATCCTTCCAGCTCTCCAGGCGTTTGTACCTTGAATATCCCTAAAGGGTAGCCAGAGGCATGTCCAATAACTCACTTTCGGTAGGCATCTCCCAAGCTCTCCAGGCGCTCGTATACCTTGAATATCTCTAGATGGCAGTCAGAGGCAAGTTCAATTACTCACTTTCGCGCGCCTTCCTGGCCTTCGCTGTCGCCATCTGGTCCAGATAATCGACGATGTTGATCATCCAGCAGCATACTTCGTTCCTTTCGATCTTGCTAAAGTCGGCGATGTACGCCTCCATCATATCGGCGAAGTCGGAGACGACATCTGAAGCAAAGGATATATTTATTTATTTAGGACATCCAATAGAAAAAGTCACTTGATATATTTATAACTAACTAGCCGACCCGTGACAGACTTTGTCCTGCCCAAATTTCAATAATCGCATAGAAAAAAGCACTTTCAGGCAACTTAATTTTTTTTCCAATGACCTGATAAAATAAATAACGAATTTTGGTAGAATGCATATTTTTCGCTAGTCAAATTTATGTCCGATTGGAAACAGTTTATAACTAGCACGGGAGGTAATTAATTAATTTTTAATAATTATTAAGGTAATTTTTAAATTCTGTTTTTAGTTGTTATAGAGGCAACAGAAATACATCATCTGTGAAAATTTCAACTGTCTCGCTATCACGGTTCATGAGATACAGCCTTGTGACAGACGGACAGCGGAGTATTTGGAATAGGGTCCCGTTTTTACCCTTTGGGTACGAAACCCTAAAAAGAAGATTAACAAAAATCCTTTAGAATGTTTTCACAAAGGAACTTTAAAATAAATCCGCAGCCATACGAGACAGAATAAAACTCGATATAAATTTTTAAATAAAACTATTATAATTGAGCGCAGCGGGATGAAAGCTTTTACCACCCTACAAAGATGGCCGACATCCCTCCCGTCTACCTACGTGCATGCGACGTTTTCCCCCCCAAGGGGGTGTGGGGGTGGAAATGAAACGGCAATTGGAGATCTATTCATCACAGTGCAGCGACGTTTAATCCTTTGACCACCCCCTATCCACCCTAACAAACATTCTAGTATACACATCATTTGAGAAGCTTTATGGCAGATATAAAGCTAGCACTAGAAAGAAAGAATATATTACTTTGTGTCACACTAAAAAACCGGCCAAGTGCGAGTCAGACTCGCACACGAAGGGTTGCGTACCATTATCACGTTTGTTGTATGGGAGCCTCGCGTAAATATTTATTTTATTCTGTTTTTAATTCTGTTGAAGATTTCAACTGTCTAGCTATCACGGTTCATGAGATACAGCCAGGTACGGAACCCTAAAAACTACTGGAGCAATTTCAAAAATTCTTTCAGCCATCAAAAGCTGCTTTATCATCAAGTAACATAGCGTTTTAAATTATTAATTAAATGAACACATGAACTGTAATTGTGTCGCGTTCAGCGTAGCGTCGGACTTTCGTAGCGACTATTTCCCCGAGAACGCATTCAATGAATTTTTTATAGCACAGTTGGCCTCACCAACGATATCGACCGAGCGACGACACGCCACGCAATTTTCCGTCGCATACTCTACTTACTGCATTGGGCTTACCTTTGTAAAAAGAGTTGTTTGTTCCTCATAAAAAATACATAGTTATAAATGTATAGACAAAAAAAAATCACCAAATTTATTAGTCACATTATCATTATTATTTAGTTTAATAAAATCTAAATATTTTATTAGTCACTAACCGACCCGTGACAAACGTTGTCCTGTCAAATTTCAATAATCGCATCGAAAGCACTTTCAGGAAGCTATTTACCTATAAACCTACTAATAAAATAAATTACGAATTTTGGTAAAATGCGTATAATTCATTAGTCAAACTGCGTTGCTATGACGGCTAACCCTCGTATTCAAGAACGACACTATGAGAACACGCACCCACAGTGGACGAAATCTTTTTTCATAAAAATCATTTTATGTGTTTTGCGACACTGCATATTGTGACTAGAGGCACATTGTCGTGTGCCTCTAGCCAAAGTTGAGCTCTAAAGGCACACGGTAGTGTGCGCAATAGTGCCGCTCAACACATAAAGAGATGTTTATGAAAAATGATTTCGTCCACTGTGGGTGCGTGTTCTCATAGTGTCGTTCTTGAATACGAGGGTAAATGTTTTTAGTCAGTGATGTCAGATTTGGTGCACATCAGCGCCATCAATACGTTCGTGGCTTTAAATAGATTAATTTTGAAAAGAAACCCCTAGGTCGATATAGACCACTTTGACGCTAGATTTACACTCGCGTATGAGTCGCGAGACGAGGTGTGAGACGAACCACGAGACGAGTGTGAATAGACGCTCGTGTCTCGCCTCGCGCCTCTCTCCTTTACTAACGATCACGCGAGTTGCGAGCCGAGACACGAGACGAAGCACGAGGCGAGAGTGTAAATCTAGCATGGTACTAGATTTGTGCGAGGCAAACCACGAGACGAAAATGTGAATAGATGCTCGTGGCTCGCCTCGCGCCTTTCTCCTTTACTATCCTTTACTTTGCGAGCCGAGGCACGAGACGAAGCACGAGGCGAGGTACGAGGCGAGAGTGTGAATCTAGCATAAGAGTTGCTCGAACAATTATCTCCTTATCCCAAACATCCGAGTCGCGAAACTAAATCTAAAGCTAAAGCTGCTATACAAGAACATAATAGTTTGTATAGTAACTGAATAGTGCAGACGGGCGGCTATGCCACCCCTTTTAAAGATGGCCGACCCCCCTTTAGGGGTTTATTTGAAATGGGCGGTGATTGACCGCAATTAATTGGTATGTCTATCAAATATGTCAACTATACTTTTTGGTTTGAGTTTCATTTGTTTAGTATCATAGAATTGCTAGTAAATAAAAATATAATGGGATAGTGTTGAGAAGCACAGAGAGACAGACATCCTTGATTATGTCTGAGAGGGTAGCTATAGGCACGCCCAAACGTTGTCCAAATAATTGGCACATGTCATATTTTTACAGTAGCTCCAAACCCGTCGCCGTTAGATATCCAACTGGTTTCCTCACGATATTTTCCGTCACCGTTCTTGACCACTGTCAAATCGTTCGATAATTTCGAAATCGTTTTGCAAAGTAGGTAAGCGCGTAATACTTTTACGTTAAGTCGTTTTTAGGGTTCCGTACCCAAAGGGTAAAAACGGTCGCTGTCCGACTGTCCGTCTGACGGTCAGTCTGAATCGTACTTGGCCGGTTTTTTTTTTAATTTAACTGAGGACTAGGTGGTCGTGATGGCCGAGTGAGTGGTGCCTACACTTTCGATCCGAAGACCGTGGGAACGAATCCCAGGCGTGCATAAATGCAAAATTTGTATGCACATTAACACGTGCTTATAACAGTGATGGGTAACATCGTGAGGAAATCAGTTAATCCTACTTCCTACTAATATTATAAATGCGAATGTTTGTGAGTAAGTGAGTAAGTGGGTGTGCGTGTGTGTGTGTGTTTGTTACTCTTTCATGCAAAAACTACTGAATGGATTAAAATTTAACTTTACAGTAATATAGCTTATACTTCAGAATAACACTTAAGCTATTTTTAGGGTTCCGGAGGATCCCTTAGTAATAGGGTCCGTTTTTAACTGTCAAAGGTTAAAAACGGACCCCATTACTTTTTATAGATGGTATATTATTAATGATACGAAACTCTTCGTGTGCGAGTCCGACTCGCACTTGGCCAGTTTTTTTTATTATGGTGCCACGAGGGAGAAACTGGGTGAAAGCTAGTAATCTTATAAGCGGCGATGGGCTTGCAACCCGAATGGAACGCAAAATGTGGGCATGTGCCAAATCTAGGTAATGTTTGGACGTGCCTCTGACTAGCACCTTCAGACATCTTCAAGGATTTGAGCGCCTGCAGATCTGGGACGATGTCTACCGTACTTGGGGATTGCAGTCGTGCGAGATCAAAGGATAATTGAAAAAAATGATAGGCCCCAATACGTGTGTTGGCTGATTCTCCTAGGCTTGATCGCGTACAGCGTTTCAAAGTGATCTTTATGATTATTGAAATAAATACCTATCTTTTGTCTAGACCTAGGTATAGACACATAGCGGCTACCCCTCCTCTATAGGTACAACTATACCTAGGCATAGAGGGTGTAATGCAGAGAAACGCGTTAACCCCAGTACATACAACCTCTGATCTCCCTAGCTAGAAGATGGAGGCTGCATATTCCATTACTGAAACGTCCCACGTTTGCAAGGGGGAAAAACCCCACCTAGATTCTATGGAAATTCATTTAACGATCATAATATAATTTCAGTTTATTTTTTTACTGGCTGCTGTGTTAGTGACAGCTTTCAGTATCAGTTTTATGCTAGTTTGTTAACATGAAGAAAAATATGGCCGATGTAGAGAAAGAATCGACCTTAATTACCTAAGATGTTTTTTTTTTCTAAAAGAGAGACAGCACAACATCTATAAAAAACCAGCCAAGTGCGTGTTGGGTCACGCGCAATGTAGGGTTTCGTAGTTGACACAGCTAACAACGTTATAAGTAACAAGCTGACCCGGCGAACTTCGTATCGCTTTAGAATAAACAAATGCTGTGTTAAGTTCCCGTTCCAGTTCCTGTTTTCCTGCTTTTTTCTTGAAATTTTTCCTGAATTTTCTTTGCTATAAACCTCACGGAGCCCGAGACCTTTCCAACGAATGCAAAACCGTGGAAATCGGTTCGTGCGTTCTGGAGTTATAGCGTCAGGAAGGAAAACCCGACTTATTTTTATATTATAGATTTTCAATGGTATTTGCACTAAAAATATTAATTATTTCATGTTCGAATACATTTAATAAGTTGGTCGACTATCACGTCTATAACTAGAAACCTTGTAACGCATACTTAGCTGTGATAGTTTTCCTTTTAAGTTCGTTATATATGTGCTACTTCCGTTACCTTTTTCACTCGTTTTTAACAAAAATTGGCACTTTAAGAGCTTAATATTTCACAAACGGATCTCTTAATCGAAAAGTTGTTTCCACAAACCCGCCATACTTTTTAAAGACCTATCTAACGATAGAAAAAAAAAACATCCCACTTTAGGTGTAGGGGATCCTAAACAAATTGTTTTTCTAGATTTTATTCTACGACTTTGTTGACATTACTTACGGCAGAGCCACACTTCCGTGTCGTGTCGTGGCGCGACACGCCACGAGCCAATCGCTTTCATACATTTAGTATGGTTAGAGACACATTTGGGTGTCGTGTCGTGTCGCAGCGCTATCTGTCGTGGCGCGACCAGAGATGGGCACTTACCCGGTAAAAATAATTTTTACCCATTCATTCCTATTTATACCCATTTATACCGGGTAAAAATGATTACATCTTTTTTTTTTACTTTTTTGACACTTATCTAATTATGGATCACGATTTTCATATTTTCATTAGTTTAGATCTTTCGAAGATGTCTAGTGGGGGTAGTCAGAGGTACGTCCAAACATTATATTTGGTACATGCCCACATTTTGCAGTAGTTAGCATTCCAAACGTGACAGGTTGCAAGCCCATCGCCGCTTATAAGAATACTAACTGGTTAATACTAATTAATTATGGTGTTTTCTTGTAATTTTTTAATTTGGATTATAATTATTCAGACTTTAGTAAATAAATAAGAGCGGTCGTTTTTAGGAATTTTAAGTTTAGCGTGGAGACAACAGAATCTCCACACATGTAATAAAATTAAACTTAATACAAATTCCATAAAATATTACCGAAATTATATCTATTTTGATTATTCATATTATGCATGGTTGTGTAGATTGTTTGTCCTGCCACTTTGACGTGTAATCTATAAAAAACCGGCCAAGTGCGAGTCAGACTCACGCACGAAGGGTTCCGTACTATTATCAAAACGGCAAAAAATCACGTTTGTTGTACGGAAGTCCCACTTAAATATTTATTTTATGCTGTTTTTAGAGAAATACATCATCTGTGAAAATTTCAACAGTCTAGCTATCACGGTTCATGAGATCATACAGCCCTGTGACAGACAGACGGAGAGAAAGACGGACAGACAGAGGGACAGACAGACAGACAGACGGACAGACAGACGGATAGACAGTCGGACAGACAGTCGGATAGACAGACGGACAGGCAGACGGACAGACAGACCTGCAGACGGACAGACAGACCTGCAGACAGACAGACGGACAGACAGACGGACAGACAGACAGACAGACAGACGGACGGACAGATGGGCGATGGGCTTGCAACCTGTCACGTTTGGAATGCTAACTACTGCAAAATGTGGGCATGTACCAAATATAATGTTTGGACGTGCCTCTGACTACCCCCACTAGACATTTTCGAAAGATCTAAACTAATGAAAATATGAAAATCGTGATCCATAATTAGTTAAGTGTCAAAAAAGTAAAAAAAAAGATGCAATCATTTTTACCCGATATAAATTGGGTATAAATAGGAATGAATGGGTAAGAATGACGTCATTTTTACCCGATATAAATTGGGTATAAACAGGAATGAATGGGTAAGAATGACGTCATTCTTACCCATTCATTCCTATTTAATGAATGGGTAAGAATGATTGGATATAAATAGGAATGAATGGGTAAGAATGACGTCATTCTTACCCATTCATTCCTATTACAACAATTTTACGTCAGAGTCAAAGAGCATATAAGTCAGAGTAAGCTTAGACAACCTGCGCCACAGTCTTTCCTAACCTAAAATTGTGTTTTAAAGTTGCGTATCCAATAGTGTTTGTTTTATTTACTCATTCATTTCTGTGCAAATAAGATGGATTAATTGATGATTTGAGAGTAAGAAGAAATAGAAAAGGTTGAATCTATTAGTGAGGCGTGTAAAATTTATCAAAATTCGTAAGAATTCGTTTGAAGACTTTCAAGATGAAGAGATGAATACAGTTTCAAGATGATGCAGTAAATTATCAAGCGGGAGGAGCCAGCCAACAATTTCACTTGCATGCAAACAAGTTGGTTTAGCACTTTTTTAAGCAAAGGGCTCAATGGATAAAAATGCCTTGGACTGGAACATATGTGATTGCTGGTTTTTATTAATTGTGTGGCTTCAGACAAATGATAGGAGCTATATTGCACACATATTAGAATCCCAAAAATTGCAGATGGTATTGGACAACACTGCATAAACAAGACAGGATACATGTCAATAAATTTACAGGTAAGGTTTCAGTCTCAGAATACAGAAAGAACTTCTTCTGTATTCTGAGGTTTCAGTACCTACTACGTAAGCTTTGGTACATAATTATAATTTATTCAAACATAGGTTTCCTACCATAAAATTAAAGTCATATATATTTTATTGTTCCAGGTTGTGTCAGGTGCTAATTTGGAGATCATGAATACCTTTTGTGGCATAAATGTGCAAGGCAGCTCACATGACTCAAGAATATAATAATGAATGTTGTTTGAAACAACAATAAAATTATTTGAGCAATCAGAATTGAATGACAGACTTTTATATTATTTTCTTGTACATCCATGTTATACCTAAGCACATTAATTTTAAATAAAAAACATCAGGCTTATGACATTTTCTTTATTTGTACACATTGTTTGGATCCTACCATAGAATTTTTTTTATAGAATTCAGAACTGTGATTAGTGTGAGTAAGTATATGAAAATATCATCCTTCGCTTGTGCTCTTCATATTTTCTGTGGCTTATCAAGCTTCGAGCATGTTCATTCTGGTCCTGCAAATAACAAATAGATTAAAAATTAATATTTTAGGTAGTTTTAAAAACATAGTCAAAGTAAGTTAGTTTAACATAAGTTTAACTATTGAGATCATTTATATAACTCATTAAACCTGAAATAAGTGGTATACTTGTAACAAATATTTTAATTCGTAGGTACTAAGATAGGTTAGGTACTTACTCAGTACTTAAAGAAAAACCTAGTTAAACTTACTTTTCGTGCACTTTCACGCACCATGCTTTGTTAGAAAAACCTAGTTAAACTTACTTTTCGTGCACTTTCACGCACCATGCTTTGTTTTTTGTCCAGTTTGTATTAGTGTCCAATGATTTGATTTCAATTATTGGAGGATACTCTCTCAGAACTATGCGAAATAATTGCTGAAACAAACAATTATATTGTAAATGATACCTACGGTAGCATTCATTATACTTACCATAACAGTCAAGCTGTAAAAGTGATAGATGATAACATTATTTACCTTTTCTTAATAAAGCGAATGCGTTTTCAGTTCATTTTGAAATTTAATTAATTTTTATCAATCAAAGTTTTCATAGTTGTTTGTTTACTTTTATACCATAGGCAACTGTCATTCAAAACGTTGTTTGTCACTGTCCATATGTCATCATAAAGCATTGAGTTCACTCACCGACTCACTCTTTTTACTTTTAAATCAAGTGTGTTGCCATATAATCCCGGTGCAAGGAATGTATTGTTAGTCCAACACTTCGCCGAGTTTATTAATAACTATTTTACTCTGAAGTTATTACAACTTTAGGCTGGTATTAACAAGTCTTGCTGTAACCTCAGATGATCTTTGGATTAGTAAATTTTTATTAATAGCACCGTATGTGCTTATGCTTATATGAAATACTACTTGTTTAAGTTATTTTTAGATTACTTATTATAGATTAAACCTCAAAGTACCGATATTAATAAAATATAAATAATAACCGATTTAAATTGGGTATAAATAGGAATGAATGGGTAAGAATGACGTCATTTTTACCCGATATAAACTGGGTATAAATAGGAATGAATGGGTAAGAATGACGTCATTCTTACCCATTCATTCCTATTTATACCCAATTTATATCGGGTAAAAATTATTGCATCTTTTTTTTTTTACTTATTTGACACTTAACTAATTATGGATCACGCATCAGGCGCAGATGTCTAGTGGGGGTAGTTAGAGGCACGTCCAAACATATTTGGTACATGCCCACATTTTGCAGTAGTTAGCATTCCAAACGTGACAGGTTGCAAGCCCATCGCCCATCTGTCTGTCCGTTTGTCCGTCTGTCTTTCTGTCCGTCTGTCCGCCTGTCCGTCTGTCCGTCTGTCTGTCCGTCTGTCTGTCACAGGGCTGTATCTCATGAACCGTGATAGCTAGACTGTTGAAATTTTCACAGATGATGTATTTCTCTAAAAACAGCATATAATAAATATTTAAGTGGGACTTCCGTACAACAAACGTAATTTTTTTGCCGTTTTGATAATAGTACGGAACCCTTCGTGCGTGAGTCCGACTCGCACTTGGCCGGTTTTTTATAGATTACACGTCAAAGTGGCAGGACAAACAATCTATACAACCATGCATAATATGAATAATCAAAATAGATAGAATTTCGATATTTTTTTATGGAATTTGTATTAGGTTTAATTTTGTTACATTGGTGGAGATTCTGTTGTCTCCACGCTAAACCTAAAATTCCTGAAAACGACCGCTCTTATTTCTTTACGCTAAAGTCTGAATAATTATAATCCAAAGTAAAAAATAATAACAAGAAAACACCATAACTAATTAGTATTAACCAGTTATATTCTTATAAGCGGCGATGGGCTTGCAACCTGTCACGTTTGGAATGCTAACTACTGCAAAATATGGGCATGTACCAAATATAATGTTTGGACGTGCCTCTGACTACCCCCACTAGACATCTTCGAAAGATCTAAACTAATGAAAATATGAAAATCGTGATCCATAATTAGATAAGTGTCAAAAAAGTAAAAAAAAAAGATGTAATCATTTTTACCCGGTATAAATGGGTATAAATAGGAATGAATGGGTAAAAATGATTTTTACCGGGTAAGTGCCCATCTCTGGGCGCGACAGCTCGCTACCGATTGCGCCAGAGCGGTGGTGGGGGTTGAATGAATGAATGAATGAATGAAAATGCTTTTATGACGCGACACGACACAACAGGCAAATGTGTTTCTATACTGGCGCGTGCCTCGTGGCGCGAACCATAGATTTAGGATGGTTCGCTCTTATATCTATGGCGCGAACACCTAGCAGACATATTTAATTTAATTTGCAGCATAGTGATTGACGACCTTATTGAACTTAAACGTCAACGAAAATTTTTTTTTGCCCTCTAGGAGTTTCATTGCTAAGAGAAATTGAAGGTTTTCATCAAAATTACTATACCCTGCAAAGAGCGCGCCCGTATACTCTGTGGAGCGCGCCCGTATAGTACTCTGTGGAGCGCGCCCGTATACTCTGTGGAGCCACGACACGACACAGTAGTGTGCACACCCACCCCACGCGAGTGGCGTGTCGCGCCACGACACGACACGGTAGTGTGTCTCTGCCATTATGTATGTATATACATTTCTAGCACTAAGCGTCTCTGAGCTAAGCTGCGGACAGACGTACGGACGGACATGGCGAAACTATAAGGGTTTCTTGTCTTGTAGACTACGAAACCCTAAAAATGAACTTTTTATCTATTCATATTTTTGAGTAAAAACGAAATTAGTGTTTTGGAAAAACTAACTTTGGAAAATAAATCTATCGAAAAAAGTTAAACCAATCGTATTTCTGTCTATAATTTATCTAGATTATATCCGTAAGTTATCTTTGTCATAATAAAACAAAACTATATGTTTTGCGGTAATTGAGAAATAACGATTCTGCAATCATAATTTTTTTTATTACTTTTCTTAGGTATGTTTTGTAGAATAATAATTGTAGCCAATTTTATGACAGCGTCAGCAGTATTAATAATGCTCAACGAACTATACTCGGATTTCCACCTCTATTCCCCTCAATATGGGGTTGAAATTAATCCGTTGGAGGATGCAAATTGATTGGTACACACACAGGGACTCAGTCAGGAAGGATATGGGGTCTGTAATGCCCGTATTTAAAACTGTACACTAGAAAAACAACTATAAAAAACCCTTAAACTCGAAGGGGGTTAAATTTATTGAAGCAGGGGATTTAAACGCAAAAAATATTTATAAAATAATTTTCATATTTTGGCTCTTTTCTATAATCACTACGTTTTTTAAGGTATTACAGTAACGGCGCCGGTATCACTTTCGATGATATTTTTCTTTTGTGTAGGGTATCTGTACCTGTAGTCTGATAAAGTAAAAGACATAAGGTATTTATTTCAATAAAATCACAAGGATCACTTTGAAACGTCTTAGAGCCTGACGTCTTAGACGGTGCGTTAAAAAAAAGGGGACATGTGCGAGTTGACTCGCGCACAAAGGGTTCCGTACTATTATCTATAAAAACACGTTTGTTGTATGGGAGCCTCCCTTAAATATTTACTTTATTCTGTTTTAGTATTTCTTGTTATAGCAGCAACAGAAATACATAATCTGTGAAAATTTCAACTGTCTAGCTATCATGGTTCATGAGATACAGCCCTGTGACAGACAGACGGACAGAGAAGTCTTAGTAATAGGGTCCTGTTTTTACTCTTTGGGTACGGAGCCCTAAAAAGGCGGTGTGAACAGGCTAGATTGAGACTTAGGAGCTAGATGAAGCTACGCCTGTTTCGCGTCTAAGCCTTGAAACCAGGCAACAAACTCTGCGTGTATAAATAAATAATAAATATTGGTGGACATGTGACACAGCGCCATCTAGCCCCAAACAAAGCAAACAAAGCTTGTACTATAAAAACCAGATTACTGATAGAATTACTTACATACTTTTTTTTTGTAAATACATACTTTATAACACCTAGACAGAAAAAAACATGTATGTTCGTCACACAAGCGTTTGTCCTAGGTGGGAATCGACAACTTACAGTGCAGAAGGCAGAGCTACTACCAACTGAGCTGTGAAGCCAGTCAATAGCCCCAATTAATTCCTAGTCACGGCCCTGTGTTGAAGCGAGATGAATCTAATCTTACAACGGAAATGGTGCATTGATTGGCATACGTACTACAGATGGCTATGACGCAGTAGAATTAGATTTCCTTTGACCACCCCTTTCAAAATGGCCGACATTGCATCGCACAGGGCCGGACTAAGGATCGTGCAATCCAGCTCTGATTGTATCAGATACAATCTCTATCTTATCTTATCCTATATGTTATCTGTATTTTATGGTCAAAATAAAAAAAAAACTATTCTATTCTATTCTAAACTTAGTTGCGTAATTCATAAAATACAAATAACAGCTTCCGCCCGCGGTTACGTTCGTTTGGTACCTTGAGAAGGTAGTCTATAAGATATTATAGGGGTTTTCTCATAAACTGATGCAGTTTATAAAGAAAGATAATGACAGGTACATACTAAAACTCAGTCAAGGATTGCTTGAATTCCTTTGACATGGTTTGAGCTAGGTTAAAGAAAATAATTTTAGCAAGTGTGAAATTGACTTCAATTCTGTCTTTTTCAACTACTTCAGCTATCAGAACACATATTTGCTAATATTTCAAACGGGTATTTATTGCGTTTTTACCTTTTATCCTAATAATATTATTAATGTGAAAGTTTGTGAGTTTGTATGTATGTTTGTGCCTCAATCAGGCCTAAACAACAAGACGGATTAAAATAAATACCGCTGTAGATGTGGATATAATGCCCGAATGAAGAATATACTACTTAAAATACGAAAAACATTCCCAAAATTCTAAAAAACGCAAAAGGGATGATTTTTTTTATAGATGGCGCTGGTGTGAAACAAATCTGACATCATAGACTAAAAACATTCAGTCATCTCTATTCGATTATTGAAATTTGACAGGACAACGTCTGTTACGTCTGACACGGGTCGGCTAGTTAATCTTTATTTAACAGTTTTCTACATTCCAAATTTTTTGATTTGTACTATTCGTTGTGTAGCAAAACACCTCCGTTCCTTCCTAGGTCCGGCCCTGCCGTCTAGGTATTCCCACCTCGTTGCTAGGCTACGTGCGGGATGCAGGGAGTGGCGGCCCTCGACCCTTCGTGGGGTGTCAAGGATGTCAATTTGCTGTACAGAGCTTACATCGGATATTGCAATAATATTAAAAAAAAAAATTGGAAATATTACTTTATAGAGATTGAGATGCAAGTAACATTGGTAATCATTTTAAAATATTGATTAGTTTTAGGTACTGTGGCTATGTATGTGGCCACAACCTGACCTGTATTACAGGTTTTTTTTTAAAAACCTATTTCAGGCACCAGTCTCTCTATATCAGGTGAACCTAACACCATCCTTTAGATAAGCACCAAGTTTGTATTACCTACCATGTGAGAGAAAAATAAATTATTTTTATTATTATTATTACAACATCGCGCGATCGCGAATGTTTATCCTTCACTGATAAATCTGAAAGTTTGTGAGATAGTTTGGAAGTTTGTGCTTGTGCATCACGTTATGGTGTACCTTCTAATGAAGATTATGGCAATTTTTTTGACACTTTCGGTTACATTGGTGTCGATTCTGTTGGCACCGAGCTAATCCTAAAATTTCCTAAAATAAAATTAAAACAATTTCGCTCTTATTCCTTTACGTTAAAGTCTAAATTAGAGTAACCTATAAATGGAAGAAGTCTTAAATTAAGGCCCTGTATGTCGACGATTGCTCTTTTTCGAAACGAAAAATGAAATACTTCTGAACAAGCCACATCTCCTATTTTATAATGAAGGTATAGTATATGTGAATAAAGATGTACTCATCTTTAATCACTTCGATAAATAATCCTACCGAACACTGCAATGACGACAAACACACGGGGCACCATGACGGCGCGTGGTCCGCCTTTGCTTTTCGAATAAATTAATGATATAAATTATGTATAATTACTTATCAAAAATCTATTCTAATAGAAATCTAGATCTACATAATTATGACCTATCTTTAACAATAAATCACGAGTTGATTTTAATAGTAGGTAAGTATATAAAATATTTCGATCATAAATTCTAAAACGTATCATTTTGAAATAAATCTTTATCGTAAAAAGTTTCTGCTATTTATTATGTTTTCAGCTTAATAGAAATCTAGGTAGGAACCTGAAGTAATATACTTATAAAAATAGGAGATGTGGCTTGTTCAGAAGTATTTCTTTTTTCGTTTCGAAAAAGAGCAATCGTCGACTGGGAGCCCCTTAATAGGAATAAAAGGATCATGTGAAATTTTAAGATTAGCTCGGTGCCAACAGAATCGACCCTCGACAACGAATCGACACGAATAATTTTACATTGTCACTGGAGATTGATAGGTATGCAAGGTTTTACCTAAATCCGACTATTTACTGAGGAGTTCCGTTGAACAGCTCCTGACTCCATCATCAGATCAGCTCGATGTCGCCATATTATTGCATTGTCACCGAAGTTACATAAATATGTAAAATTTCAGCTCAATCGGTTGGGGATAACTGCTTCAAAATTGATTTGCAATATTCCACCCGAACAAACATAGTAACATACATACAAACATACATTGCAAGTTAAATCAAAGCTTGTAAAAAAGTATGAAATAATTTTGATTAAAATATTGTGCAACGAACTGGAAGTCTGACCACCCCATTACAAAGATGGCATCCAGGTATTTATAAAGCACCCCTTCGCGTATGGAGCGCGGGGGGTGACACCACCCCAGTGGGGTTAGTCTGAACCTGCGATGCAAGGTTTTGATATTGAATTATTAACAACCGACTTCAATGACAGAGAGGTTCTCAATTTGTATTAACTTTGACAATATGACAGTCTTCCTTTCTGCATATTTATTTTAGTACTTGGATGACCAGGTATCAGGATGACAGGTATTTCATTGCCTGAAAACACGTATAAATCGAGGTTTTCTATAAATGAAACCTAGCTAGATCGACTGGCCTCACAGCTCAGTTGGTAGTAACTCTGCCTTCTGCGCTGTAGGTTGTGGGTTCGATCCCCACCCAGGGCAAATATTTGTGTGATAAACATAGATGTTTGTCCTGTGTCTGGGTGTTAATATGTATAATAAGTATGTATTTACAAAAAAAAAAAAAGTATATAAGTATTCTATCAGTTATCTGGTTCCCATAGTACAAGCTTTGCTTAGTTTGGGGCTAGATGGCGCTGTGTGAAATGTCCACCAATATATATATATATATATATTTATCGCCCCCGAAACCCACTGCATACTAAATTTCATGAAAATTGTGGGAGCCGTTTCCTAGATTCAGATTATATTATACACTAGCTGACCCGTGCCCGCTTCGCTGTGCGTAAGACATTTCTAATACCATCGTGGACTTTTTTGTAGACGTTTTTAAGGTGTACAATACTGTAGTACATTATTTTGATATATCTCGTGGGGTTCAGCCAGCATTTGCAATGTAAGCGTTTATTTACGACATCACATTAGAAACCTCTAAAATTATCAGTGTTTCTCTACTATATTATGCATGTATTATACATATAAACCTTCCTCCTGAATCAAAATCCGTTGTGTAGTTTTAAAGATATAAGCAAACATACATACATACATACATACATACGCGGGAAGCGGAAAGCGACTTTGCTTTATACTATGTAGTGAAGTGATTTAAAACAAGAATTGCTCGTTTATGGTGATAAGTGAAATTTTTGACTTTTTGTATGGTCTGAAACTACCCGGACAAGACTGAAAAAGTGATAAAACTGCATTATCTTGAAAACCATCAAATTTAAAAAGAAACTGTCTGTAATTTACTTAGCTAATATGATTATCTAACGAATTATATAAAAATGAACTGTTAAGGTATTCATAGTTTTGATTAAAAACGAAACTAGTGTTTTTGAAGAGCCAACTTTAGAAAATAAAACTATCTAGAAAAGTTTCACCAATCGTGTTTCTGTCTATAATTTATCTAGATTATATCCTTAAGTTATCTTTGTCATCTATTAGGAATCCCTATTAAAACTTCGATAATGTACCCCAAGGTGTAAAAAAATTACCCATAAAATCATTATTACACATGTGCGACGCCGGGGCGGACTGCTAGTGAAAAATAAGTTGGATCATTTTGATGTTACGCTAATTTAGATATTAACGTAAAAGGAATAAGAGCGATCGTATTTCACGAAATGTTAGCTAGTTGTACAACAGAACTGCTACAAGTATGCATGCTTTCGTGCTAATGTACTAAACAGACTTGTTTTCAATGTCGTAATTTGATCAGCTTAAAGTGACTAAAGAATGACTGTCCTCAAAGCTCAGTTGGTAGTAACTCTGCCTTCTGCGCTGTAGGTTATGGGTTAGATTCCCAGGACAAACATTTGTGTGATGAACATAGATGTTTGTTGCTGTGTGCGTGTGCTGCTTTTAATTTGTGCTGAAGTTCTTTAGTTAATTTTTTTTATTGTTGTACGTACTTGGTTAGTACTTTTAATTATTATTCTTGTTTGAGCCTTCACCTTCTTCGATCGGCACCACACTGGAGCTCAACATAGCATTAAGGAAAGCATCATTGAAAAAAATTATAGACCCCAAGCCGTGTTTGTTGCCTGATTCTTCTAGGCTTGGTCGCGAGGAACAGGCGTAACTTCACCTAGTTCCTAAGAAAGTAATCCTTGTGATTTTATTGAAATAAATGATTTTTGAATTTGAATTTGTTCTGTGACTGGATGTTATTGTGTAACAAGTATGTATTTACAAAAAAAAGTAAGTATTCTATCAGTTATCTGGTTCCCATATTACAGCTTTGTTTAGTTTAGAGCTAGATGGCGCTGTGTAAAAGTCCGCTAATATTATTATTAAAAAGCACAACTTAATTGAACATCTGTGGATTAGAAGCGAAGGGGCTGTCCAAGGACAAAATCATTGTCGTGTTTCTTAAGCTTAAATGTAACTAAACGGACAAAGAAAAATAACCGCCCAAGTGCGAGTCGGACTCGCGCACGAACCGTTCCGTACCATCCTAATAATATTATAAATGAAAGTTTGTGAGTTTGTATGTATGTTTGTTCCTCAATCAGTCCTAAACCACAAAACGGATTATAGACTTAAAACTAACGTGGTTGTTAATCATTTTAAATAGAAATACGGCTAATTAATAGCCGTAGGTATACGGTTAATTAGCCGTGTTTCTATTTAAAATGTAAATGTAGATATAATGCCCTAATAAATAATAGACTACTTTAAAAAATGAAAAACATCCCCAAAACAATAAAAAAACGCAAAAGGGATGATTTCTGTATAGATGGCGCTGGTGTGCAACAAATCTACCATCACAGACTAAAAACATTCAGTCTTTTTGGACAGCAGAGTCTTAGCAATACGGTCCCGTTCTTACCTTTGGGTACGGAACCCTAAAAACACACGTGTCTTGTAATATGGATTTATATTTTATTATATCGTAACGGTTTCAAGGCTTTTAGGGAGATATAAAAAACTAGTTGGTCACCCCATTACAAAAGAATTATTCATACAAAGTTTGACCTGTATTATTGTTAAGAGACGAATTCAAAAAAATTATTTCATAGCAAGCTATATTCTAAAAACCGGCCAAGTGCGAGTCGGACTTTTACGGTTTCCAAATTTTCACAGTTGGTGTTTTTATGTTGCCTCTATAACAATAAATACTAAAAACAGAATAAAAATATTACTTAAGTGGGGCTCCCATACAACAAACGTGATTTTTTTATAGAAAATGGTACGGAACCCTTCGTGTGCGGGTCCGACTCGCACTTGGCCGGATTTTTATATCACCCTAATAACCTTGAAACCCTTACAATAATATAAAATGTTACACAAGACACGTGTGTTTTTATCTACACTTTTATAGAGGTAAAATTTGTATTTTTGTTTGTACTGGATAAACTAAAAATGACTAAACCAATTTTGAAAATTCTTTCATCTATCACAAGCTACATTATCAAGGACTAACATAGCCTATATTTTGTTTAAAAAAAACAATTGAGGTCTCTATGTAAATTGCAATAATGTAATTTAAGCAAAAATTCGCAAATAAAAAAATTAAAAAAATAGGATCAAGACTGTAATTCTCAAGTACGGTAGTCATCCTCTCAGATCTCCAGTAGCTGTAATTTGGAATTAATAATACTTGGAACCATTCATGTGTTTTTTTATTTAATTTTATTGTATTATTTTATTAATTGTGTTGTGTTTGTGAAGCATATAATTTTTTTTTCTTTCTTTCCATGCTGGTTAGAATTATTTCTTTGTCTATAAGAATATCTATAAAATATTCATAAGAATATGATTTCGGAATTTTATATTACATTCATACTTGGCTTCACTCGCATTGTACCTAGATAAAAAGTAGCTTTAATACTAAATAATTGCAAGACATATATATATTCCGATTTTCATTCAAATCCGTGTGGTCGTGATTGAGGAATGAACATCCAAACATCCTCACAATTCAAAATTATTATATTAAAATCTGCTTATCTTTCTCTACCTACATTGTAAAAGAATGCAAATTAGAGTTGTTATAAAAACAAGGACGAGTGTCAGAAAACATGAAGATTTCAACTTCAAAGTGGAAATTCCAGATTTTAAATGGTCGCTGCACAAAGCAACTACACAATAGAATATGATACACAATAGGTAGGTACTATGAAAAGAACAAAAGCTAACTAAAAAGGTTTGAAGGAAAACTGGCGGCGCTCCGCTGCTCATACAGGACTCCTAACAAAAGAATACGATATGACTACATAATTTTAGGTCATTCTTTCTCACTAAAAAGGTCACGTTTTACAAGGAGTTCCGATATCAATGTTTGATATATTTGAAAAATATAGTTTGTAATGTAAAAAAAAAAATAACTTACCATTGAGCTGGCTGTAGAACTCCTCGACGCCCCCTTCGAAGGAAGTGTAAACATAAGACAATAAAATATCGTCAATCACGGATAGATCGGCATCAGGAATGCGTGCGGTGATGAATTTAAACAAGGAATCCTTAACAAAGGCGAAATTCTCCCCAGAAGTAGCTCCAGTGAGCATCTTGATGGATAAATTGAAGATTTTAATTTATACGAGAAATGACTCTCCGTGTCACGGTAGCTTCACAGGGGAGTCTGATTTATACTGGTGTGCGATGCCTCAAGTGCCTCCGACGAGAGTTCCCAGAGAATCGGGTCGGCAGGGACGCGAATACGTATTTTCACGGGGAAAACTGGGATGGAGCTACGTACGAAAATCAATACATCGCGCGCAGCTAACAGAGAAGCAAACTTTTTTTTTTTTGCTTTTGTTTGTTGTCACTTAATTTACATACATACTTGACTGTTTCTGAACGAAAATGTATTGTTGATTACCTACGAAATTACGAAATAGCATAATTTTATATGAATATGAATTAAATACTTCAAGGACTTAAAACTACCATCGTAAATGAACATTTTTCATGTGACATAAAATTCAACTTTACTTAAGCGAGACATACCTACACATAAGCATAAGAGACAGCTGTTCTGCCAATTTCTGAACTAAACTTCTTATAAGAAAAAGCGGGAAGATTTGAAAAATTTCACGTGTTTTGTTTTGTCTGAATACATTTTGCTAAACCGAAAAGGTACCTACCTACTACATTAGTACATAGAATTTTGTATTGTAGGTACAATTTGCACATCGAAATAACGTAGGTACCTAGTTACAAACAAGTTCTCCAGATCCTATACCTACAAATAATACATCTAATAAGATAAGCGTTAAAATTGTGCATCCAGAAAACTGGGACTCTCAGAGGACACGGCGCATGCGCTCTGGTCCTTACCCGCCTGGGCAGGGCAGGTATGAGAGGTCGTTTGTTGAATGCATCTATGTAGGTACATGTTGAACTGGAATGTTCTAGATTCTAGCGATAGGTAAATAAACTCAGCGCCGATCATCGATTTTCGAGGCGTGTCTGGAGAAGGTACCTAGTAGTTAGTTTTAGTTAAAACAGTTTAAAGACTGTGGGAGTAAAAGTACCTATCTAATAAGTTTTCTTCAAGACAAGCTTTTGTAAAATCCTCCTTGGAACTAGGATGCAGAGCTGTGTGCTATCACCTGTCACATTACTATTACATTGTCATTGGTACATGACAGTAGTTGAAAAGTTTTTACTCAATCGAAGTATTTACTAAGGAGTTCCGTTATGAGCGTCCGTTGAAAAGCTTTTTTGACTCCATCGTTAGATCATAAATTTTATTGCACGTGGCTTGACCCTAGGCAGGTACCTACTAGATAATTTTATTTTTTTATATTTAGGTAAGCTGTAGATGATAATAATTGGCGTCATCTGTCAATATCCCATTGCTTTGGACAGTAACGAAATGGAAATTGTATGTTTATAAAAGCACTTACTACTAAGCAGCATCCCAAGCAGGATGCAATTCTTTATTGAATCTAATTCGAAAATACTTTCGGTGCCTTAAAGTATGCAATGAGTCATCATATGAGATATTACGTGTACATTGCTACTCTAAATTATGTAGGGGCTGGAGATTCGTCACTGTACCAATAATACCTACCTACTACACTATATTTATATGCCTATACATTTGTTTGTTCATCCCTCACCCTCGCTGTTAGCAGTGTGTAATTAGAACTGAACTTTGAAAGGACCCCTTTTTAATTCAATGCAACCCTACGTCCGGCAATGCAAAGATTAGTAGTTTTTTTGGTCATTCAAAAACTACTTATTGCGTGAAAATGAAAATCGATCTTCATCAAAAGTAAGAATCTGTTATTGATTGGCACTAAGTTTAGGTAGGTAGGTGATAAATAGATAAATAATAAACCGCTGATTTTCATTGTCAGAGCTCTTATCATCCATCGAAATTAGGTAATACCAACGTTCATACTTAGTACCTACCTACCTAACCAAGGAGTTTCGGAATAGGTAGGTACCTACATAGAGTGAATGATTCTATATTTTAATTAGTATGACATTAGTACATAATGTCTAAATTCGAAAGCTGTGGCAATGAAAATCAGCGCGTGAACATCGTTTTTCAACCGACTTCAAAAAAGAGGAGGTTTTCAAGTCACCTATATATTTGTTTTTTTTTGTTTGTACCTACATACGTATACGCGATTACTCTGGCGTTTGTGGACGGATTTACAAAATTATTTTTTTAATTGAAAGTCTTTACTTCTGAGGTGGTTCCATTACCACCAAGTCAGCATCTGATGATGGGATCCCAGGGAAATCGAGAGAGACCTTCAAAATTTATGGGAATTGATGGTGGTTTTCAACTATAGACCTTGCCCTTCTTTCATTGGCATACACCGAGTGGAGGGCTAGCCGGGGTAGGGCTCCTAGATCTCGCGGAGGGGGAGTCCCTCCACTACAATTTTTATTTATAAACATGAAGTCGGTTTTGTTTTTAGTTTTTTAAACGGAATTATTACGCAATAAGCCTGCTCAACGTCGAAAGGTACCTACATAACTACCCCTTTTTAATTCAATGCAACCCTCCGTCCAGCAACGCTGAGATTTAAAGAGTTTTTGTGGTCATTCAAAACAGAAGTACCTACCTAGGTAATAATTTTGTTGCTATGGGCCGCGATGACCGACCGACGCTCGACGCTCGACACCGCGGGCTTCTATTACAAGCTTTTATTTAACTTGCAATATATGTATATGTATGTAACTAAGTAGGTACCTATGTTTGTCCGGGTGGAATCTTGCAACTGAATTTTGAAGCAGTTATCCCCAACCGATTGAGCTGAAATTTTGTAACTTCGGTTACAATGCAATAGTAATGGTGACAGCGAGCTGATCTGATGATGGAGTCAGGAGCTATTCAACAGACACAACGGAACTCTTTAGTAAATACTTCGTTTGAGTAAAAACTTTGCATTCTTGTCAAGTTCCGATGACAATGTTATATGATGTGACAGGTGATAGCGCGCTGGTGCTCTATTGAATGATTTTTAAAAGCTTGTCATTGAAAAAATATTATTTAGCAGAAAACTTATTATTATTGTCGTATATCGCTTGCATTGTAAACCTGTGGACATCACCCTAATAAGTAGTATTGTCGGCACAAGAATTATGATTATAAATGTTTGATATTTGGATCAATTACTCTGTAAGTAAGGGCGCGGGTAGAATTATTTCAGGGGGGGTGTCACACCTACTCATTAGTTAATCAATATAGTTAATATCGGTGCATCACTATAATAGGTAGGTATGTATTTATAATTAGACAAAGACAATGATGTCGATTCTTTATAGTTTGCTTCTTGTTAAACTAATTTAATTTGACTGCGTTTTTGTGTTTTTTTTTGCTTCATTTTTAGTGCAATCAATTATTAAACGCAAAAACCAGATTAATTGACACCATAACGTCGTTAAAATAAAAAAATGAATCACTACATAGTATAAAGCAAAGTCGCTTCCCGCTTCCCGCGTCTGTATGTATGCTTATATCTTTAAAACTACACAACGGATTTTGATGCGGTTTTTTTAATAGATAGAGTGATTCAGGAGGAAGGTTTATATGTATAATTACATGCTTAATATATTAGAGAACCACTGATAATTTTAAGATTTCTAATATGAAGTCGTAAATAAACACATTTTTTTGCGCTTAGGTACTTACATTGCAAACGCTGGCTGAACTCTACGAGATAGATCAAAATAATGTACTAAATATTGTATACCTTAAAAAGGTCTACAAAAAAGTCCCCGATGGTATATGTTTATCTCTTAGGGATAACCCACAATAATCAATTTATTTGGGGGCACGGCAGTGCCCCCGCCAAGTCGAGCGCGAAGCAAACACTGCCGTACCATCCTTTACTGGAACCATTTCGCCGCATTTTTTACCTTTTTACGACTTTTTTTTTTAATTTTAAATGCTGTTAACGAGTATACAAAGACATTCTGTAATATATTTTGGTATCAGCTTTGCACCCTTGCGAAGCCGGGGCGGGTCGCTAGTATATGAATATACCAACTTAGATGTTTTTGTTCTGTGTCCGGGTGTTATATATAATGCTTTTTATTAGTACCTAAGTACTTGCCTAAATAACAAAAACAGGCGAATTATGTAGGTATTAGTAGGTAACCTGGTTTCCATTAGGTATACAAGTTTCCTTAGTAGGTATAGACTAGATGGCGCTGTTACGAATTATCCACCAATATTTATTAGTCACGTCTCTGGCCGATTCGGATTAAACATAGAAAAAAAAAAAAAAGAAATAGGATCACGTCTGTAGGTAATTCCAAAGAAATCCACGTGCACATCTCATACCTCCCAGGCGCTTACATCATCGAAGATATCTAAAGGAGGTAGCCAGAGGCACAACCAAACCCACATTTTGCAGTAGTTGGCATTCCAGGTTGGGACAGGTTGCAAGCCCGTTGCCGCTTATAAGAATACTAACTTTTTCCTCACGATGTTTTTCTTTCATCGTTCGAAGCACGTGATAATGCGCATAAAGGTATTTAAAACATCAAAATATACCCTTAGCTAAATGTAGGTAGGTACGTATCTGTCAAAACAAAATGACATTTTGATAGTTAAAGCCGCAAATAGGGCTGGTAGAATAACATAAACTTTCTTTGCGATTCGAATTTAATTAATCTATCTTTATATATAGGGCAACTTCCGAACGACTGCACCAAATTGGATGATTAATTTTTTTATGTTTCCAAGGTTTGTATGAAATAAAACTTCGGAAAACCATCGTAAAATTGTAAAATTCGGGAAAAACTTAAAGTGTAGTCTACTAGTAGGACTATTGAAATTTGACAGGACAACGTCTGTCGGGACAGCTAGTTTTAAATATAATGCACCGTTATATTGAACCCTAAGTTGGTACCGAAGATTGTAAACACGATTGGTGAAACTTTTCTAGATAATTTTTCTAAAGTTAGCTTTTCAAAAACACTAGGTAGGTACTTATTTACTTTTTTACTCAAAGGTATAGTTATCCCCAACTAATTGAGCTGACATTTTGCATAGGTAGGTAGGTTAATGCAATAATATGGTGACGGCGAGCTGATCTGATGATAGGTTAGGAGCCGTTCAACAGTTACCTACTCACAACGGAACTCCTTTGTAAATACTTCGATTGAGTAAAAACTTTGCATTCTTGTCAAGTTCCGATGACAATGTTATATATGATGTGACAGGCCATAGCTCGCTAGATAATTTGAACGATTTTACAAAAGCTTGTCATTGAAAAAATATTTTTTCAACAGAAATCTTATTTTTCAATTCATCTGCAGTCGTGGCCTGGATGCAAGGGGTCAATGACACGACTTGATAGTAAGTTTTATGTAGTCTGTGGCATGATTTATAGCGCAGAATCAGGTGTATTGATCTAGACCCCAGGGCCCGTCTGTGACCTAGCTTTGTGCAGTTTTGATGCCCATCGAGCAATGGGCGTTCATTATAACGAATGAGCTTTTAGGTTATTTCATATAGATATAGTTTAAAGTGTGAAATAAGTGGGTTACTTTGGGAGCGTTTTTTTTTCCAGGAATTTTAATCTTTCACGATAAAGTCATCAAAAATCTATTTCCTGAATCTACGCGGACCAAGTAATTTGTTGTTATAGCAGCAACCGAAATACATAATCTGTAATTTCAACTGTCTAGCTATCACGGTTCATGAGATACAGCCCTGTGACATACAGACGGACGGACGGACAGACAGACAGACAGACGGACAGCGAAGTCTTAGTAATAGAGTTCCGATTTTACCCTTTGGGTACAGAACCCTAAAAACAAGACTCGCAACTCAGTTCTTCTACCTTAAAAAGTTGTGAGATACATGTAATACCAAGTCGGTTAATTTATTCAGTCCCTACTTTGAGGGTCCTTCTGTCTTAAGTTATTACTTTATTACCTTTTTAACAACTTCTAATTATGACCATAATAAATAAATTATAAAAAAAAATATTGGCGAACTTTACAAACAACACCTAGCCCCAAACTAACTACGGGAAATATGTACTCCCAACCAAAATTATATTTTTCCCAATCGGTTAATAAAATAACAAACATTCATACACCATTTTTGAAGTCGGTGCAGAGCACTACTACAATACACCTATAATGAATTCGATCGAGCCGATTATCTAGTCAATAAAACATAACAAACAGGCAAACAGACAGAGTAGACAAGAGTTTATTTTTGTAATATAAAAATAAAATAAAATAACTAGGATCACGACTGTAATCCCCAAGTACGGTAGAATCCTCTCAGATCTTCAGACGCTTAGATCCTTTGAAGATGTCTAGTGGGGGTAGTCAGGCACGTCCAAACATTATATTTGGCAGATGCCCACATTTTGCAGTAGTTAGCACTCCATACGTGACAGGTTGCAAGCCCATCGCCGCTTATAAGAACACTAACTGGTTTCCTCACGATGTTTTCCTTCAAAGTTGTAAGCAAGTGTTGATGCGCATATAAATTTTCGAACAGAAAAATTGATTGATGCACGCTGGGATTCGAACCCACGACCTTCAGATTTAAAGTCGAGGTACATCCTACTCGGCCAACACGGCTTTTATAATATATTATTAAATTATTATTATATTTGTAATATATAATCCAATTAAAATAAATTACAGATATAGGTTTAGGGAAGAACATAACTTTATTATTGGGTCAAGAGCGCTTGTTATAGGCATTTTAACAACATTTCAATTTTCAAATAAACTATTTATATTGTAACAAAAACCGGCCAAGTGCGAGTCGGACTCGCGCACGAAGGGTATCGTACCATTATCTATAAATAACGGCAAAAAATCACGTTTGTTGTATGGAATCCCCTCTTAAATATTTATTTTATTCTGTTTTTATTGTTATAGCAGCAGTTATAGCTGTATTTGTTGTTATAGCAGCAACAGAAATACATAATCTGTGAAAATTTCAACTATCTAGCTATCACGGTTCATGAGATACAGCCCTGTGACAGACAGACGGACAGACAGACAGACAGACAGACAGACAGACAGACAGACAGACAGACAGACAGACAGACGGACAGACGGACAGCGAAGTCTTAGTAATAGGGTCCCGTTTTTACCCTCTGGGTACGGAACCCTAAAAATGATTAAAACGACAATTTTCAAACAACAAAGGATAGAGTATTTATCTATCTCTTAGGTTAAGTAACAGGCGTTATTTATTTATTACTTATTCAAAACATTTAAATAGACAAAACGGGAAACATCTAGGTGTGACCAATCAAGTCTCACACACAGTTGTCATGCGTTATACCCATAAGGCATCACAACTGTCACTAATTAAAACGGACCATAGACAAAGAATTGTATTAAATAAGGATTTTAAACAAGTTTGTTTGCTATGCTTAGTTATTGACTGCCAAAATTGAAAATGCTCAAAGCCGGGGTAGGCACCACAACCGGGTCTATAACCCTACGTCAAAATGTAAACAATAAACGTTTCCAGTTAATGACATACCTATTTGTAAGTAAATACTTCCTATTAGTTAAGTAGGGTCAAAGACACGGTTGTGGTGCCTACCCCGGTTTTAGAATTTTTGCAGTCAATAACTAAGCATAGCAAACAAAATTGTATAAAATCTATAGTTAATACTATTATTTGTCTAAGGTCCGTTTTGATTAGTGACAGTTGTGACTGGATAGCCTCTAGCCTCTAGACTGGATTGATCACAACTAAACATTTTCTGTTTTGTCTATTTAAATATGAATAATTAATAAATAAATATCGCCTATTACAAAACCTTTGCTTATCCTAAAATATATTTAAATACTTTTCTCTATGTTTTTTAAAAGTCGTCGTTTTAATCATTTTTTCAATATAAACCATTTATTTGAAAAATAAAATGTTGTTAAAACGGCCATAACCAGCGCTCTCACCCTAATTATTATGAATAAGGACGAAGGTTTAAGGAAAACGATAAATTTAAGGATATAAAACTGCAAAGATCTAATAATAAACCCAATTGTATTATAATAACGTAATTACAGACCTACATACTGTTCATTGTTCTGTCTATAATGTATACATGTAGTACATAAATTAAAATAAAATGGTGCATTTAATTTATTGTTTAATATTATTTAATATGGTAATAAGTTTTTCAGGTATGTACCTACAGCATAACTACTGTCTAGCTCATGAAATAAGTCCACAATCTTTTTACAAGCTTTTATTTAACTAGCATCGTACCTATATACGTATGTATGTAACTATGTTTGTTAAGGTGGAATCTTGCAATTCAATTTTGAAGCAGACCCAACCGATTGAGCTGAAATGTTGCATACTTATGTTACTTCGGTGACAATGCAATAATATTGGTTGGTTAAAAAATCAGTTGCAAGATTTGACCCGAACAAGAATGCATTGCAAGTTAAATAAATGCTTTTAGTAATAACAAAATACACAAAAAACAGTTGAGCTATCTAAAGACCGCCGTAAACTATAAGTAGCTCAACTGACAGGCGCGGATCCAGCCCTCAATTTGTGGTCACAGTCACGAAAGAACTGCCCCCCACCATCACGGCAATTTTGATTTCTGTAGTCATTGCATGACATGACATGGCATGACACCCACAGTGTATTAAAGTAATCCCACGTACGCACAAAGAAAATGGGCGATCACGTAAAATTAAAATATGACACTATTAAAATTGCAAAAATTGTGACGTCACAAGTCTAATATGGTTGTGGGAATGCTCTTAGTGCCCACAACGGTGGATCCGCGCTTGTCAACTGATCCGGGGTTAGCATGAACCACCATTGTATCGACAACGTATCGTCCAAATGACACTATTTGTTTAGTATAGTGTCAGTTTTGGCATTTGGACGATACGTTGTCGATACGATAGTGGTTCGTGATCAGGTCACCGATGGTATTGCCACACTGGTGGCAAACTATAAATGCGAAAGTTTGTGACGATGTTTGTATGTTTAAACGATCAAACGGACTTGGATAAAACTTGGAATACTCGCATGTACTCTAGAACAAATAGGCTATTTTTTATTCAAGTACCACGCGAGCGAAGCCGCAGGTGGAAGCTAGTAGAAAGTATTGTAATATCGCTGTTAAACTACACGAACCTTATAACCTGTTACAGACACAACAACTCTCCAGTTATATGTGAACAACGAAATAATCGATGTCAACGAAAAGAAAGAATATAATTATGGATTGAATTATGACGTATATGGAGAATACTTTTACCGCGAAGGAGAACTGGCGAATATAGAGTGTAATACGACGACGCCGAATAATCAAGTCCAAATGTTAATGTTATTTAATAATGATGTCGCTAGTGAGTTTTAGCAAAGACGAGCTGACCCCGCTAACTTCGTATCGCTTTAGAATTAACAAATGTTGTCTTAAGTTCCCGTTCCCGTTCCCGTTCCCGTTCCCGTTCCCGTTCCCGTTCCCGTTCCCGTTCCCGTTCCCGTTCCCGTTCCCGTTCCCGTTCCCGTTCCCGTTCCCGTTCCCGTTCCCGTTCCCGTTCCCGTTCCCGTTCCCGTTCCCGTTCCCGTTCCCGTTCCCGTTCCCGTTCCCGTTCCCGTTCCCGTTCCCGTTCCCGTTCCCGTTCCCGTTCCCGTTCCCGTTCCCGTTCCCGTTCCCGTTCCCGTTCCCGTTCCCGTTCCCGTTCCCGTTCCCGTTCCCGTTCCCGTTCCCGTTCCCGTTCCCGTTCCCGTTCCCGTTCCCGTTCCCGTTCCCGTTCCCGTTCCCGTTCCCGTTCCCGTTCCCGTTCCCGTTCCCGTTCCCGTTCCCGTTCCCGTTCCCGTTCCCGTTCCCGTTCCCGTTCCCGTTCCCGTTCCCGTTCCCGTTCCCGTTCCCGTTCCCGTTCCCGTTCCCGTTCCCGTTCCCGTTCCCGTTACCGTATTATCAAGCCTAATAAAGCTCAAATTGACTCTATACGTTTTAGTTAGAAAACTTTTGTATGGGAAAAAGAAAAGGGTTTATTTTTAGGGTTTTCCCGGCAATTATTCGAATTTTTCTCACCTTTTAAACCTTCCCTAGACCTCCACGAACATTTTACTTTAACTAACATTTTACTATTTTACGGGAACGGGAACGGGAACGGGAACGGGAACGGGAACGGGAACGGGAACGGGAACGGGAACGGGAACGGGAACGGGATAGCTTTTTATTCAGATCTTTCGTAAATCTACTAACAATATATAAAACACAAATTAAACTTTAAAACTAAATCTAGTATTTCTTGCTTGCTTGTTTTATGCAGATCTGTTTGCCAATCGGCAAAGGCCTCCTTTCAACCTTTTCTATTCTGATCTTTTCTGAGTCACTCTGTTCCACATTACTCATGCCACTTTCCTTATGTCATCGTCCCACCTTTTCAGCGATCGACCTCTCTTCCATTTGCCTTCTCTGGAATACTATCTTTTTACTATTTATATATATATTTTTATTTGTTACATAACAAAAAAATGAAATAAATATTAATGGACATTTTTACATAGCTAAAGCCCCAAACTAAGCAAAGCTGTATGGGAACAGGGTTACTGTTATAATACTTTTTGTTTTTGTAAATACATAAGTAATTAAGATATTTTATTACACCCAAACATAGAATAAACAAAATAAACTGGCCAAGTGCGAGTCGCACTCGCACACGAAGGGTTCCGTACCATTATCTATAAAAAACGGCAAAAAAAATACGTTTGCTCCACTTATATATTTATTTTGTTCTGTTTTTAGTATTTTTAGTTATTGCGGCAACAGAAATACATAATCTGTGAAAATTTCAACTGTCTAGCTATCACGGTTCATGAGATACAGCCTTGTGACAGACAGACGGACAGACGGACAGCGAAGTCTTAGTAGTAATACTACTACTACTACTACTACCTAATACAATTCCGGTATCTGTTTTTTATTTTTTTTATTTCAGATCAAATTTACACGCAGTTTGATGACGACAAACAAACTATGTATTTAAAACTATTAAAATGTACACATAGATGTTATATTATTTGCCAAGTGAAAGCAAAGGAGAAAGATAGTAAAGTATACATAGTTCTATTGTCATTAATAAAAGCCATGGAAAACAAGTATATCAGTAAGTTGTTGTAACTTTATGACGGATAATTAGCTGCGCTGTTAGATATTGTTACAATTAGTTCAGGCAGGATCGCTTGATATGATAGCCAGGTTCCATCTCCTTTTTCCTAATCAATCTAATTATTTCAGCCCAGTCCTCTCTTGCTTACCATTCCATTCTATCCACTTTCCCCCCAAAAATCTCATCTACCCGCTCTATCAAGAAATGTCACATGTCAATGTCAGTAATGTTTCCATGCCACAGCCAAGAATGGCTACCAAATAAAAACATTCTACCTAACAATAATAGGGCAGTTAACAATTATCTAGCTTGATGGAATATTTGATAACAATATTTTGAAATCAAATTCGTCTTCAGGCACGTCTTCTTGTAAACGTTACACTAGGTATGTTTTTTTAACCTCTCTTTTTCTAACTTAAGAGCGGTTCTCTTATCTGTTTAATTGATGCAGCTCTCTCCATCTGTTTCTCTCCAGCCGCCTCCTTAAACAACACGACAGCTATTTTCTCCTTTATCTGGCTCATGTAGCTTATTCGTGGCCTTCCTCTACCTCTCTTCCCTTCAACCTGCCCTTCCATTATAGTCTTTATAAAACTGTCGTGCCGTATAAGGTGGCCAACCATCTTCCCTCTTCTGTTCTCAATCGTTGTTAATAGAACTCTCATAACTCATAATAGAACTTTTAACCTCATAACTCTGTAATTTATTAACCGATTTGGAAAAATATTTTTAGTCGAAGGATAAATTTCCCGTTTGGTCCCATTTAAAATTGAGGACAAATATCACCAATACGGACTTATAACATACGAGTAAAGTATGTTTTGTTTTTATTTTTATTAAACGTACCTAATAATTTCATAATCGTTTTGCGAATTATACACGCATAGAGAATAATTCGTGCTGTGCAAATTCACACTCAAAAATTATTTATTTCAATAAAATCACAAGGATCTCTTTGAAACGTCTACGAACTAGGTGAAGCTACGCCTGTTCCTCGCGACCAAGCCTAGAAGAATCAGGCAACAAACACGGCTTGGGGTCTATCATTTTTTTCAATGATGCTTTCCTTAATGCTATGTAGAGCTTCAGTGTAGTGCCGATCGAACAAGGTGAAGGCTCAATTAAGAATAACAGCTAATCAGCTAATCTTACAGCTAATCTTACTAATATACTTACTCTTATTATAAATACAAAAGTCGAGTTTTACTCTTGAGACGCAATACCTATGCCACTCGCGGGTAGGTCCCATTTGTTCTATAGAGCATGATATCATAGAACAAAAAGACACAGTTTTTACCATAAAACTACCTGCAAGCTTCACACCAGAGTCCTATTTTTTGTGGTTTCATAAAACAAAACTGTTCTATGAAACCAATTGGTAAAAAACTGTGTCTTTTTGTTCTATGACGTCATGTTCTATGGAACAAATGGGACCTACCCCCACTCGCTTGCGCATCCGCCGAATTTTCTCAGCTCATTATTATTGTTGCTTTTCTCTACAAGCTTGTAACGTGAAGTGTTATTTCTTCTACTAGACTAATTTCTACTTAGTTTAGGAGTTATGACAACAAATGTCGCTCAAAACTATGGAACGCGTTTTCTCGAAATGGTCAATCTGTGGGTTGTCAACCCTTTCTGTTTAACAGTGTCCATATTATCGCTCTGTGTTCCGCTTTTACTCCTTCAATTGTACTATAGTAACGTCTATGTAATAAACTCTTTTGATTTCCTACCTACTTGTGTTAACCTTGTACGAAGCGCGAATGATATCTACTAGGGTGAGAGCTCTGGTTGTGGGATTTTTAACATTTTAATTTTCAAATTAACAGTTTTTATTGAAAAAAATATTAAAATGACGATTTTTAAACAACCTAGAATAGAGTATTTATCTTTAAGCAAAGGTTTTGTAACAGGCGATATTTATTATTACTTACTCATTTTTAAATAGACAAAACGGGAAATATCTAGTTTTGGTCAATCAAGTCTAGAGGTATAACGCATCACAACTGTCAACAACCAGTCTAAACGGACCATAGACAAATAATTGTAGATTTTAAACAAGTTTTTTTGCTATGCTTAGTTATTGACAACAAAAATTGAAAATTACCAAAACCGGGGTAGGCTAGTACTAAACTATACCTAATTAAAATTATAAATCATTTTTACAGATCTACCAACAATCAAAGTTAATGGTTTGAGCTTAGTTCCAATGAACGACACCTCGAACACTAAAAAATACGTATATGAATTTTATGATGGTGAGAATTTGTCAATTATTGGCTCAATGGGGAATGGACATAACATGTGGAATTGTTTTCACAGTGAAAATGATCAACTAAAAAGTGAGTAAATGAAGAGCTAGGTAAACAGAAAAGAAAAGAAAAAGTTTTATTTCCACCACAAATTACAGACAATACATCAGATTTATATTTGACTTATAGACAGATTGCTGGAGCCCTGGTTTTGATGAAGATTTGAATCTTGATTATAGAGAACAGAGATCATCCAATCTATAACCCTATTATGAAGGATATTTCATTATTGACGCTCAATTTTCTATGCATTAAAACAAGTTGTGTGCGAGACATTAACACATTTATTTGTTTTGACGTGACGTAATTGGGGCTAGCTAACAGTTGTGATCCGATTTATTTTTAGGGTTTCGTAGTCTAAAAGAAATCCTTATACTTAGTTTTGCCATGTCCATCCGTCCGTCTGTCTGCAGCCTAGCAGCTAGACTTTTAGTGCTAGAAAGCTGTAATTAGGCATGAATATACATAATAAATCCCGCCGACAAAATAGTAGAATCAAATCTAGAAAAGATTTTATTCTACGACTTTACTGACATTACTAATATGTATATACATTTTCAATTTACAGCTTTCTGGCACTGATAGTCTCTGAGCTAAGCTGTGGACAGACGGACAGACGGACGGACGGGTGGACATGGCGAAACTATAAGAGTTTCTTGTCTTGGGGACTACGAAACCCTAAAAACGGCAAAAAATCACGTTTGTTGTATGGGAGCCCCACTTAAATATTTATTTTATTCTGTATTTTTGTCGTTTTTTATAGATAATTTTACGGAACCCTTCGTGCTCGAGTCCGACTCGCACTTGGTCGGTTTTTTATGTTTTTTATATTTTAGGGATGGCGGAAACACATGAATCTATAAATAGCACGGTTACTAATTTAAATTACAAGAAGCGAGGATCAATGTCTCTTAAATGGTCAGTTTTATGTTATATTGGGAATACTGAAGTGCGGTTGGAGCTGGTTCCTGCTTCGGAACAAGTTTTTAGTAAGTCATCATTATCATCTCCTTGCCAGGGCTGTCTTTAGCGTTTGTTTAAACCTACCTAAGGCACCCTTCGAATCAGCTTAGTACCCCCCCACCTCCGTTTGGCAAATCGAACAAGGTACACAACTCACTTGTCGGTATTTTATAAATGCGCTTAGTAGGTATACGATTAGTAAGTTTGAGCTGAGTAACTGAGTACTATTCTTCTCGCACACCTCAGTAAGAACCTCGGAGCCCCCTTATTTTAAGAGTACCCCGCAAGAGAGTCGTTGAGACTTGTTGAGTGACATAATATCATGTCGCTTCATTTGTCTCATGTACCCGTGGATTTATAGCTTTTGTGTTTTCAGAGCCTTTTATACAAGGCCTGTCATTAGCTCGAACATTGTATGCGTACAAGAAAACTCGGCGAAATTACATATTAAGATACAATAATACTGATAACGAAGTCTTGAATTTAATTTGTAAATCAAATAAAAATTCCAGATGTTGGTGGAATTATAACAGTAAGTATAACCTTTACCAAACTATAATTAGCATTGCAACAACCAAAAATGAAGAAAAGCAACTAAAAAACAACAGAGGTATATTTATACTTGTGCCAACATTTCGCGACAATTCAGATGCTTCCCATACAAGAATGCCTAGACTGTATTCATGATTTTTGATTTGTCTCCGCCCCGAATAACATAAATAATAATTATTAAATTAAGATTAATACAGCCTTGCGAAGCCGGAGCGGACAGCTAGTATCTGAGTATTTAAGCCCCAAAAATGTTTAACAGATTTTTTTTACATTAGTGTAGGTATTAATTTATTCATTTATAATATAGGGTGAGAGCGCTGATTGTAGCCATTTTAACAACAGACGGACAGACGGACAGAGATAAAACCATGGGGGCTAGCACGAATCACTATCGTATCGACAATGTATCGTCCAAATGACAAAACAGACACTTTATTGTAAGGTGTCAGTTTGACATTTGGACGATACGATGGCTCAGGCCAGCTCTAACCCTCTATTTCTTTCAGATCATGAAGTTATTGCAAATTGTAGTAGAGCATTTGATTATTCTGACAAATGTCAGGTTACGCAGCTCAAACACAATCCATCTACACGCATAAATTGTACTTGTAAAAATGATGAGAAAGAAACAGACATTTACACATATACTGCCGAAATTTTAAATAATAATTTCGAACAGAAAACTACGTTACCGGATAGGGAATTTGTCATTACTCCAAATACAGGTAACTAAATCTTCTTATCTTTTGTATGAATATTTATATAAATATAAATTACGCGTCACGGTGTTTGTCCGCGATGTACTCCTAAACTACTTAACCGATTTCAATCAAACTTTGCACACCGTGTGCAGTTTGATCCAACTTGAAAGATAGGATAGCTTACATCTCAATTTATAGTCGCAATATTATTTTATTGCAAATTATTTGTTTATTATCTGACAGTCACATTTATCTGTTAGCTACAAAAGATTCTAACAAATGGCGATATCTGTTGACACAGCAACGCGTGGCCGGGTCTGCTTGTATATATCGGGTGTTTGGCACATGGACCGACATGATTTTTTGGGGGATGGGGGGGGGTCATGTGCTATTTTTCCCCGTGAGACCCAATATCCTAAGTCTCACGGTAGTCCAGATATATATTTTTTTTTAATTTTTTGAAAACCACCCGAAATCTTGCCTTGAAATCGTCCTAACTTTTTTGTTTGTGGTTATAATACCACAAAACCAAGTATGCTTGTATTCTACAGTGTTTTTTTATTCTAAATAAATCATTACTTGTTACAATTAATATCCAAAAAAAAACTTCTGAGCTTTCAAAGTGGTAAATCGGTGTAAATGTTATGAAAAGGGACCACTTCTAAATTCATTTAAAAAAAAACTAAAATTCATTTTGAATTTAGCTTTCTTTTAAAAAGTTCTTTACTTATTACCCTTTCCAACGATATGCTACATGGCAGAAATAATACATCAGGATTCAGGGGTCGACCTAAGAAATACTTTGTTGCTAGGGTCAAGATAATGAAAATACGTTTTTTTATGTTAAGTTGTTTTTATTAAATTAAAATTACAAAGTTTGCTCGAATTGGCCGCCTCCACACCGTATGCATGCACGACACCTTTTTCTGATAGCTGAGGTTGTAGTTAAAAGTCGCATTTCCTCTTGCATTTTTACGAATGCGGTGTTTATTCGTTCCACTAAAATTTCTTTTGTGGGCACCTCTGTTGCATACACTAACTCTTTTGCACGTCCCCATACGTAGAAATCCAGGGTGTCAGATCTGGGGACCGTGCTGGCCATGGAATGGGGCCAGCTCTACCAAGCCACGAGTTTGGAAATGCATTGTCTAAATGCTCTCGTACCGTTCGTTGGTAATGTGCCGGACAGCCATCATTTTGAAATACAATTGGCACATCTTCTTCAAAAACTGGTAGTACCAGTTCAGGTAAATCATTTTGAAGAAACTCTAAATAATTGTTTCCATTGAGTCGTTCTGGCAAAAAATATGGGCCGACAAGATTTCGCCCAATAACACCAGCCCAAACATTAACGCTGAATTTTCGCTGAAAGGAAGTCTGCCTTTTTTGCGCGGATTTTGGCCCCTTTTCTCCCAATGATGCAAATTGTGCAGATTAACTATGCCTTCATGGCTAAAATTTGACTCGTCGGTCCATTAAATTCGTTTCAAAAAGTCGCCATCTTCAACATCTGTATGCAATAAAAATCGGCAGAACTCTAACCGTCTTGCATTGTCACCCTCTTCGAGACCTGGAACAATGAATGAAATTCGTGAGTTTGTGGTAATAACTGCATAAACGCGATATTTCTTTCTTTTAATTCAGCTCACGCAAAGAACTTCTTCAGTTGTCCGAGAAACAGAGCAAGAAAGGAATTTAACGAAACAATTACTACAATAAAAAAAGAGTCAAAAGTGAACACATTTTATTAAGATTTGAAATCGGTTAAAATGATTTAATGTCACGTTTTAAATAAGTAGTAAGTACTGTAAGTTGTTACCTTGAACAGGAGTGTAATGAAATGCGTGCCTTCCATCTGCCCGAAGAACGGACCAGACTTTCCAAACTGATAAGTTAAGTCCGTCAGCAACAACTCGTATGCTTGTTGTAGGATCGTCATCAAAAGCTTGAAGGATTCTCTCATCAACTTCAACATTATGTTGCCTCACATTCACTCGGGGCTCCCGAAAGTTTAAGTTTCCGGTCTCCCTCAGACGTCGATAGGTAGTTGAGAAGGTCTCGTGGTGAGGTAACCGTCGATCAGGGTATCGTTCTTGATACACTCTTCGCGCTTCACGCGAATTGCAATCAGCTTTACCATACGCCAACATCATGTCAGCATACTCCTCGTTACTGAAGTTGGCCATTGTAACGAATACGCAAAGATAAACACAACAAAAACGTAACAGTTCAACAACAGATTTAACAAAAAACAATAACAAGACTTTAATTTGACTACGATAGAACAACGGGAAACGTACGGGCACTTCGAATAGCAGAGTAATCTCGACTGATTCCCGGCAAGTGACCTGCACCAACTTTCAACTCGATAGACAAAGACAACAATAACTGTACGTAAGAGAAAGACTAACTTTTTACCTGCTACTTTGCGGATTGCCGCGTTGACTGGTTACATTGTTCAAACCAGTTACATTGTTAGAGTGCGTGTTCAGCTGAACCCTGGCAAACAAATCTTTTTTTGACCACCTTAAGAACGGTTTCTTTTGTCATGTAGCATATCGTTGGAAAGGGTAATAAGTAAAGAACTTTTTAAAAGAAAGCTAAATTCAAAATGAATTTTAGTTTTTTTTTAAATGAATTTAGAAGTGGTCCCTTTTCATAACATTTACACCGATTTACCACTTTGAAAGCTCAGAAGTTTTTTTTTGGATATTAATTGTAACAAGTAATGATTTATTTAGAATAAAAAAACATTGTAGAATACAAGCATACTTGGTTTTGTGGTATTATAACCACAAACAAAAAAGTTAGGACGATTTCAAGGCACGATTTCGGGTGGTTTTCATAAAATTTAAAAAAAAAACATATCTGGACTACCGTGAGACTTAGGATATTGGGTCTCACGGGGAAAAATAGCACATGACCCCCCCCCACCCCCCAAAAAATCATGTCGGTCCATGTGCCAAACACCCTGTATAAGCTGCCTCGACAGACGTCCTGACAAATTTCAGTAATCTAACAAAAGCACTAGTTTTTCTTGAACAGTTTCTCGTCGTGTAAAAAAAATACCCTACGAGAGTAACTTATCTAATACTAGCCGACCCGTGACAGACGTTGTCCTGTCAAATTTTAATAATCGCATAGGAAAAAGCAATATCTGGCCAATTTTTGACCTACAAACCTTGTACTGATAAAATAAATTATAAATTTTGGTAGAATGCGTATCACTCATTAGTCAAAACTGCGTTGCTATGACGACTAAATGTTTTTAGTCTGTGATGTCAGATTTCTGGCACACCACCGCCATATACCAAAATCATCCTTTATGCATTTGCTTACCTATTTAGAGGTTGTTTTTCGTATTGTATGTTCCCCCTTTATTTATTCAAATTTTTTATCTACATACTGCAGCAAATTTCATCTTAATCCGTTTTGTCGGTTTATTTTTGATTAGGGAACAAACATAGCAGCCTTATCACAAACTTTCGCATTTATAATATTATTAGGATTTGATATTAATGCATTTCTGTTATCGTCTCGCTCGATAGACAAACATCCTGTTAAATTTCAATAATCCCATACAAAAATGTATATTTGTTCCTCAATCAGACTTCAACGACAAACGGATTAAGTTGACATTTGCTGTAGATTTATTTATTTATTTATTTATTTATTTAGGGCGTCCTACAGAAAAATCACTTACTACATCTAATTAAACACAATTATACTTAAATCTATGTGTTTTCCCAGTTACAGGATGCCACAGCATGCACTTAGATGACTCAACTTAACAACTAGGTTTACCATTATGAGCAACTTAAAAAAAATAAAAAGAGAAAGAGAAACATGAGATCAAAAAATTGAGTGAGAGAAACATGAGATCAAGTTATAAGAGCTTCCATATACAGTACATAAATTAGATTATAAAATATAACTACTTAAAATCAATATCACAAAAATTATAATTATTTAACTATATTATTTGCTTATTATACTAGGACATAATCTGATGAGTGTATTACATAGGGGTGGTTAAAAGAATGTCACGTATAATTCTTTTAAATTTCGCTGGAGGATCGGTGATGTCTATATCATCACTTTTGGAGAGTGCATCATATTGCCTAAGGAGTCTTGGCATCGACGAGTATTTACCTAAATAGATTGGTTCTCGAATATTGTTTCACAAAAAGGTTATAGGCTGATTTTCTAGGAAGGCGAGAAGGAGCATGAATATTTAAGTACCCTATTAGTTCTGTGCAGTCGATTGTTCTATTAAATAACTTTTGCAAAAATATAAGATCGAGGAATATTCTGCGGCGAGATAGTAGGTTCATGCGGTAATGGCCTAACCTCTCAGTATAGCTAGACAATTTCTTGACTAAATTGTCGCCATACGAGACATGGTAAAGGAAACGCCTCTGTACACTTTCAATTCGTTTAGAATAGATTTCGTAATGGGGGTTCCAGATGAAAATGAAAATGAAAAATGAAAAAAATATTTATTTTCAGCTAAAAACTTAAAACTAATTACAAAAGGCTAAACTAAGGTTAATTAGCTGGTTAGGTTTATTTAAAAAGTAGGATATATCGGCGGTCTTCACACTAGGCAAGCCCGTATCGTGAAGACCAGTTATACGATTTATCTAAAAAGACAGTTGCCTCGGTGAAACATTGTTTGTGAATTAATAGTAAAATAAAATAACAACAAGTTGATTTCGGCCCCACTAATGCCCCGTTAAAGGCCGGGCGTAGGCATGTGATATAAAATAAATAAAATAATAATAATAAGTCAATAATATATAATTATACAAAATCTTAATAATAATAATACATAGATATACATAAATATATTTGTAGCAGTTTAGGTTGTTATACTTAGGATTTCTTCTGTGTCATTGTATGAAAGTGTGACTAACCATTTGCTTAAAATTCGTTTAATTTCAAATAAAGATTTATTCTTTATATCGCAATATTTAATTACACTGTTGTACACATGGGATTTTATAAATTTACCAAAACGTTGCGCAAAAGAGGTCTTGCAGGACGGTGTAGGTATTTTGTAATTTCTCCTGTTATTTAAAGCCTGGTGGTCAGTTGATGCTAGTACAGACTTGTGAACAGACAAAGCCATTTTAGAAATGACTAGCAGACCCGGCCAAGCGTTGCTGTGTCAACAGATATCGCCATCTGTTAGAATCTTTTGGAGCTAACAGATAATTGTGATTGTCAGATAATAAACAAATAATTTGCAATAAAATAATATTGCGACTATAAATTGAGATGTAAGCTATCCTATCTTTCAAGTTGGATCAAACTGCACACGGTGTGTAAAGTTTGATTAAAATCGGTTTAGTAGTTTAGGAGTCCATCGCGGACAAACAACGAGACGCGTAATTTATATTTATACAGGGTGAAATCGTAAACACACGTCAAATTTATATGGGTGGTTCAGTATACGTAATAGTTTGGTTTCATGAAAAAATAATACACATAAAAAAAAAAAAAAACAACAACTGCAAAGGCATCTTATTACACTCGCAAAGTTTTGTGTACTTAGTTCAACTAAATTAACTTGATACTTTAAATGTTTTTTATCCGAATATTATTTTTTAAATATTTTAACAAAAAAAAACACTGATATTATGAACTTATCTGAATACATTGACTTTGTCTGCATCGTTTAAATTGATTACATCAGTTGTTGTTTTTTTTTTAAATGTGTATTATTTTTTCATGAAACCAAACTATTACGTATACTGAACCACCCATATCAATTTGACGTGTGTTTACGATTTCACCCTGTATATTAGATACTACTAGCTGTACCCCGCGGTTTCACCCGCGTATAACTTGAAGAAATAAGAACTTTTTAGCGTATTGCCTATAGCAGACCCGCGACAGAAAAAAAATAATCCTGTCAAAATTTTAATAATCGCATAGAGTAACGCACGTTGCTATGAAGACTAATGTCAGATTTTGCACACCAGATCCATCTATACCAAAATCATACCTTTTGTGCGTTTTGTTTATCATTTTGGGAATGTTTTTCTTATTTTAAAGTAGTCTATGATTTATTCGAGCATTATACCTACATCTACAGCAAATTTCATTTTAATCCGTTTTGTTGTTTTGGCCTGATTGAGGCATAAACATACGAACAAACTCACAAACTTTCGCATTTATAATATTAGTAGGAAGTAGGACTAACTGGATTTTATTTCTTACAAAAAATCCATTGATGCACGCTGGGATTCGAACCCACGACCTTAAAATTAAAAGTCGAGGTACCTCCTACTCGACCAACACCGCTTACTACACTTTTATTTATTTAGCTATTTGTAAAAAAACGAATTGACCATTTTATAAAAAAATTAAACATTTTTATTGGGTCAACCCTAAGGTAATTTAATACTGGCAGACGTCATCGCCCGCTGTGCACTTGAAACGTGCCGTTGAGTCAAAGCAGTTAAGCTCATATTTCCTTGCGTCGTTTGACTTCTAGAAAGTTATCTCGGGACCCCTTCTAGTACAATTCCAGATTTTTGGAGTACAATTTGTACATTTCCATAGATTTGTAAATGCATTTTAACCCTTAAACACGGTGGGTCCGGTTGCGCAGTATCACACAAAAATAGTATGAAGCTCGCGCTCGGAAGCCCCGCCTTTTTATACCTTCGGCCGCGAGACGCGTCGAGCGCGGCGACCGATTCTCGAACGTTCGCGACCGGCCGCACTGCGCGCTTGACGCCTAGCTGCTAGGCCGGTCGCGAACGTTCGAGAATGTTCGTTTTACGAAGCTACTCGCTAGGTGACTCGCTAGCCTCTAGGCGCTAAGCAAGCCGCCTGCCTGTGCGTTCGCGACCTTATATACAAAAATAATCCTTATAGCATGATTCAGTATTCACGCGCGATGGCTTATTATTAGCGTATTTCATGTATAACTTTGGTGTTTCTATACCGATTTCTATGATTCTTTTTTATGGAATAGTTAATAATGTAAACTTTTTTAATTAGGGATGACTGAGAGTGTTATAAACGTAAGAGTAGTCAAATATAATCAGAAAGCTTCGAACTGCTAAGCTATAGGGAGTTACACGTGTTATTGTGAGTCAACCATAAAAGATAAACATATGCTGTCGTGGGATATTTTTTATATAATTTTAAGGAGAACATTTCCGTCATACATGATTTCTGTGTAGCTTTAACCATTAAGGTTGTACACGCGACGGAAGCTTAAGAAATGCAGTAACTACTCCCGTTTTCCCAACAGTGAAGGGAAATCCCTTCACTGATCTGCTCCTATTGATTGTAGCGTGATGAAAAGTATACTATAACCAGCTCAGGAGTATGAAAAATAATTGTACCAAGTTTCATTAAAATCCGTCGAGTAGTTTTTGTTTCTATAACGGTTATACAGACAGACAGACAGACAGACAGACAGACAGACAGACAGACAGACAGACAAAAAATTTACTGATTGCATTTTTGGCATCAGTATCGATCCCTAATCATCCCCTGATAGTTATTTTGGAAATATATTTCATGTACAGAATTGACCTCTCTACAGATTTATTATAAGTATAGAAAAGCTGCCGAACGCTCAAAACGCCACTCTCTCTATATAAATCTAATGTGGGGAATCTATAAGGTTTCTGTAGCATAACTTTTAAAACGGATCGCTGCGCTCTTTCCACTGGTAGCAAGTGTGTTTTTGCGGCACTTCCCCAACAGGTAACGCAGTAGAGAAGGAGAGACTGACATAGCGCAAAGTATACCGACTTGAGAAGTTCTTTAGGGGCAGCTTGATGAGGCTACAGTATTCCAGAATAGGTCGGACTAATGTGTTAAATAATTTTATTTTAGTAGCAGAGTGTTTAAATTCCTTGCTATTTCTAATAACGAAACCTAACGTCTTAAAGCTTTTTGTTGTTGTATTAAGTATATGTTTGTCAAAATTGAGGTGAGTGTCAAGGGTAACACCTAAATCACGGATTTGGTCAACAGTTACAAGTTCTGATCCGTCCAAGAAATATTTTGTGATTGCAAGGTTTTTGTTACGGCTAAAGTGAATGTGAAAACATTTGGATACGTTAAGTGGCATGTTATTTTGTTTGGACCAGATAGATAATCTATATAGATCATCTTGTAAAGCAGTTGTATCTCAAGGTGTAATAATTGGTTTTATTATTTTCATGTCACCTGCATAAAGTAAAATCTTAGAATTATGAAAGCATGAAGTTATGTCGTTTATAAAAACGTTAAACAGAATTGGTCCTAAGTGGGAGCCCTGAGGGACCCCCGATGTAGCAATGAACGGTTGGGACTGATATCCACTAACTGTTACTCCCGATTGTCTGTTGTTTAGGTAGGAAGAAATCCAAGAGAGAAAACTGCCTGAAACGCCCAGTTGATACAACTTTTGTGTTAAAAGGCCATGATCAATTTTATCGAACGCTTTACTAAAATCAGTATAAATAGCGTCGACAGGGTTCCGGTTGTCTAAGGAGTTCGACGGTTCTGTGACATAGCAGAGTAGGTTTGTAGCAGTCGAACGCGATTTGATAAAACCATGCTGAGAGTCCGTAATAAGCTGCTTCAAATGCCATGATAATTGTTCGGTGATAAGTTTTTCAAAGACTTTTCTAATGACTGATAAAATTGAAATCGGCCTATAGTTAGCTACATTATTTCTGTCACCTGATTTAAATATTGGAACGATTTTTGCTTCTTTCCATTTATCGGGAAAGATACCTTGTTTGAGTGATAAATTATATATAATGAAGTGGTGCTACTAGAGCAGGTGCACATTTTTTCAGGAAAATTGGAGGTATACCATCGAATCCAGCGCTTTTATTGTCATCCAGGTTTTTTAACGTTTTCACAATGTCACTGGCTTCGAGATGGATGGAGCAAAGGGAATTGGGTGTTAAGGCGTTGATATCGCTTGTGAAAGCGGGGGTAGAGGAAAGGGTAACAGGATTTTTAGAGTATATAGCAGAAAAGTTTTCAGCAAACAAATCACAAACTTCGTCTCCCTTCGATGCTATTTTGTCTTCAAATGTCATTGGTGCGGGGTTTTTCTTTCCTAGATGTAGATATAATGCCCGAATAAAACATAGACTACTTTAAAATACGAAAAACATCCCCAAAATGATAAGAAAACGCAAAAGGGATGATTTTGGTATAGATGGCGCTGGTGCGCAACAAATCTGACATCACAGACTAAAAACTCAGCATCTCAAAATTCAGTCGATTATTGAAATTTGTCAGGAAAATGTCTGTCACGGGTCGGCTAGTGACAACTTATTATTTTGACGACAGACAATTTTATTTCCACAATATTTTGATATATTTCTAAGCAAGACTTCCCAATGGCCTCACCATACCAGTGAGAAGACGACTAGTCGTGTAGTGCCGAGTACCACAGGTTTGCTAAAATCTTTCTTCTAAATCAGAGGTTCCTCAACCTTTTGTCTCGTAGACCCCATATAATTTAAATTTAATTTTAACCACTTTAGACAAATCAAATCAAATCAAATCAAATCAAATCATTTATTCAGAACAAATACATGGGTGTACTTTACATAGTGTACGATGAAACCACAAAAGTTAATAACTGTGTAGCAGCTTCAACGCTCGCCTCCTTAACACGAACATAGTTCTGTTTAATAAATAAGAACTAACTAATTTATAACAAAAGAGTTTTAAGAAAGTATAAAACATAAAAACTGTGAATAATAAGTGAGTGGTGGGTATGTGTGCGTATGTGTGTATGTGTGTGTTTGTATAAATGTGTGTGTGTGTGTGTGTAAAGAATGTGTTACTTAAGGTAGTTTACGTAGGTAAGTTTAGGAAAATTAAGCAAAGTTAAAGTTCTAAGAAGACATCTTCATGGAGCGCCTGGAGATCTAAGAGAATGTTTACCGTTCTTGGGGAACAATCTACAGTAGTGATATTTTTTTTCTCATCACTTTCTTTCGTAAAACATGTGGTAGAAGGATTTTGATTACAAACAATTTCTACAATATTTTTGTTAATTTCCAGCTACGACTCACCCAGGGTCTGAACATGCAGGCGAGGAAGCGGCCACTGGTACTGCAGTACCAGGAACCAAAGGTTGGTTAAAATCAAGTATAGTACTTATATATTTATCCAAATATAAGTAAACTAGCTTTCGCCCGCGGCTTCTAGCGGTACCTGCATAAAAAGTAGCCTATTAGCTTTTCCAGGGCTATGTATATACTAAGTTCTATCCAAATCAGCAGGGCTGTTTTGTAAAAACATGATTATCATGTTATGATGTTGAATGCAATAACCTAATGTTAGAGAATACCTAATCTGTATACTTTTCATAGTAACTATTCACAGTTTATGCACCTATACCTACGCTTCTACGTAGGTATTGTATTGGAAGCGTAGTTATGGGTGCCTAAACAGCATAAAAAGCGTAGGTATTATGGCATTCAGAACCATAACATGATAATCATGTTTTTACAATATATCCCCACTGTTTAGTCGTATGATTGAGGAACAAATATCCACCCAAACTTAGTACGATATTTTTTGGGACCGTTGGTGAAGGTAGTAAGTACCTCGGCGTAGTTTCTTGAATAAAATTAGTGACCTTTTAGAAAAAGGCCAGGTCAAGAGAACTCTATCCGATGAATAATGTATGCAATGTGATGAGAATAAATGAAGCAATAGAAGTATGTTAGGCAGTGGCGGACTTACACATTTGCCGCCAGTAGGCTATAACACCCCCCTATATTATTTTTACAATCTAACGATTTAGTTAATGATTTGAATGGTGTGCGTGGACATAATAACAGTAAATAAACGTTTTTATTTTTATATTTCTGTATGACATTTGGCTAAATTAAGTTATAGATCGAGATGTGTGGACAGAAGGGAGGGAGGCATTTGTCCTGCAGTGGGACGTTAATGGCTAAAATAAATAAAATGTTTGAAAAAATTAACCTAAATTTGCCGCCCTTCAAATCTGCCGCCCTAGGCTCCAGCCTACTCAGCCTGGTGGTACAGCGCTATCTAGCCTCAAAATAAGCTTCTATAAAACTGATAAACTTATGTAATCTATACTAATATTATAAAGAGGAAAGATTTGATTGTTTGTTTGTTTGCATCGAATCGGCTCCGAAATAACTAAACCGATTTCAAAAATTCTTTTACCATTAGAATCCTACATTATCCCTGAGAGGCTATACAGGGTGTCCAAGAACCTGGCGTCCAACTGGATTCCCACGATGCCCCAAGTTCTAACAGTACTCAGAAAAATATTTTAAAAAATCCACCCCATGTACTTACAGAATTATACTGATTTCAAAAAAAAAGGGGAAATGAGCACCCTGTGACATACAATGCTGTGACTGCTAATGCTGATAATTTCGATATTTCTTGGAGGTTTTGTAATCTAGGGTATTGCTGTGTCTAAATAGAATGTAAAAATAAAGTACTTATTGTACCATTTTAAAATAAAATATTATTTTAACTAAAGGTGATATGGAAAACTATTGAATTTCGCAACTTTGACCGACTGTAGTGTAAAAAAAATGTACCAAAATAGTATGGCAAGTGACGTCAAATTTTGACGCGTTTATTCCTCTTTTTAAAAAGGTATAATACTTACACATTAATTTGAAAAAAAAAATTTTGATAATATTTTTACTCAACAACCCAATTTTTACGATGTCTTACAGAATTCTTAGAAAGAAAAATTTACGACGAATTGAATCTAACCTCTAAAGAATTACTATTGTATGCTCATAAAAATAACAACAGGCCTCTCAAAAAACAGGTTAGACCGTAAGGGACGGTATGTGCATGCATCTCACCATAGTGATTCGTTATTACAACAGGAGGGAGCAAGACAGAAACTATCTTTGCGATTTGCTGGTTCTTCTTTATGGTACCCCATTATTCAGGTAAGAGTGAGGGAGAAAAAGGTTTAGGATAACAGTACGGTCAGTACGCGTCACTGCCTCCTGCCGTTACTACGCACCTCTCTCTTATTGTTACCATTGATCACGTACTACGATTTAAAGCTTTGTTTATTGGACTCGATTACTCTTTGTGCTCTGGACTTTGAAACGAACTCTTTACGACGACCTTTGCCTGTGTTTGGACAGTTTGTGTTTTGTGTGTGCTACCATGGCGACCTACACTCCGCAAGAATACGCAAATATGCACTACATTTATGGAGAATGTAGAGGTAATGGACGAGCTGCAGCGAGACTTTACAGAGAAAGGTATCCGAGGGCTACGCGATATCCCGACCATCGAGTTTTCATTAATGTGCACAGATCACTATGTGACGGGCGGTTCCCCAATCAAGTAGCTGGTGAAGGACGACCCGTAAATGACTTCATACGCGATGAAGTTTTAGAGGCGGTGTCGGCAAATCCAAGCATCTCTGTGCGAGGAATAGAAGCTGATACGGGGATACCGAAGAGCACAGCACACAGTATTCTCCAAAAAGAAGAATATCATCCGTACCACGTACAGCGAGTGCAAAGTCTTTTACCTCGAGACTATCCGAGCCGAGTCGCGTTTTGTGAAACAATCCTGCAAAAACATCGAGAAGACGAAAACTTTATCGACAAAATTTTGTGGTCAGATGAATCAACATTTAAGAAGGATGGCTACATGAACCTACACAACTTGCACGAGTGGCATGTGGAAAATCCGCACTTGATGCGAGAAGATAGATCCCAGTACCGGTTCAAAGTGAACATGTGGACCGGTATTCTCTGTGGGAATATTATTGGTCCATTTGAGATGCCCGAGAATTTGACTGGCGAATCATATTTAAATTTTCTTCAAAATGATTTGCCAAACTTACTAGAAGAGACCCCATCAGATATGTGGTTCCAACACGACGGCTGTCCAGCACATTTTCGCGTATCCGTTAGAGAGTTTTTGGACGAGCAATACCCGAACAGGTGGATTGGGCGATCAGGAACAATCCCGTGGCCAGCCCGCTCACCTGACTTAAATCCGCTGGATTTTTTTTTCTGGGGAACTATGAAGGACCTCGTTTATGCGAAGCCCATTAATGACATCGCTGACCTTCGTGAGAAGATAACACAAGCAGTGCAGGTGATACGTCAAAAAAGTTACTCGCGAAACATAAAGCGGTCCTTTTTAAGGAGAGTGAGAGCTTGTATTGCCGCGGGTGGTCAACATTTTGAACATTTATTGTAATAAAATATCTTTAAACTAACATTCTTTGCTTTTATTCTACTGGGAACCTATCTACCTGTGTGTATTTCCTTCTTGCTCACTCTTGGAACCGAAGTAAATAATAGTAGTAACATAACAGTTTCTAAGATAAGAAAGGGTCCGACAGTTACCGTTAGTAGGTAGGCACTTCGTAAAAATTGGGTTGTTGAGTAAAAATATTATCAAAATTTTTTTTTTCAAATTAATGTGTAAGTATTATACCTTTTTAAAAAGAGGAATAAACGCGTCAAAATTTGACGTCACTTGCCATACTATTTTGGTACATTTTTTTTACACTACAGTCGGTCAAAGTTGCGAAATTCAATAGTTTTCCATATCACCTTTAGTTAAAATAATATTTTATTTTAAAATGGTACAATAAGTACTTTATTTTTACATTCTATTTAGACACAGCAATACCCTAGATTACAAAACCTCCAAGAAATATCGAAATTATCAGCATTAGCAGTCACAGCATTCAAAAGTATGTCACAGGGTGCTCATTTCCCCTTTTTTTTTTAAATCAGTATAATTCTGTAAGTACATGGGGTGGATTTTTTAAAATATTTTTCTGAGTACTGTTAGAACTTGGGGCATCGTGGGAATCCAGTTGGACGCCAGGTTCTTGGACACCCTGTATATCATTTTCAAAAACGTTAGGGATCCGTATGAAATCTTCGATAATGTAACCCAAAGTGTGAAAAAAATCCTTATATTGCGTTTGCTGTGAAAATTATTGACAATTGAGCAAGGTGATGTAATACAGTTTGTAGGTGTACAAGGTGATGTCCTCTATGGACATTAATATCTGCAAAAAAAATCGTAATACTATAAGTCTAAATGTTAGGGGCTAGTAATTATTTAAAGTACTATAATATAGTTAGTTTTTAGTGTTTTTTGAGTTTTTAAACTATTTTATTTTTGGTGGTATGGGCATGTCATGAGGAGGGAGAAATTCATGTAACGAACGAAGAATGTTAGTAATGAAGGTAGATGGATGTAGACGTAGAGGTAGGCCAAATAAAAGATGGATGGACTGTGTGAAAGATGACATGGGTAAGAAAGGAGTGAGTGATGAGATTACGGCTGATAGAGGGAAATGGAAGGGACACATGTTGTGCCGACCCCACTTAAGTGGAATAAGGGCAGGAAGATGATGAAACTATTTTATTTTTATTTCAGATGAAAATAAAGGAGAAACGATGAGAATAGAACTGCTTATAGGAATCATCTTAGGGACTTTACTCTTTGTCGTACTGATTGTATGGATTGTCGTGAGTATACACAAACGCAAACGGAAACTGGAACAGGTAAATCACCTTCAATCACCATCTTATCACCATTCATTACATGCTGAAATGAAATAGGATATGCATATATTGACTGGCTTCACAGCTCAGTTGGTAGTAATTCTGCCTTCTGCGCTGTAGGTTGTGGGTTCGATTCCCAGGACAAATATTTGTGTGATTAACATAGATGTTTGTTTTGTGACTGAGTGTTATTATAATTACGTATTTACAAAAAAAAACATTTATTTAGAAACAAGAGGCTAATCTTCACTACGAGAATCTACCAGAGCATAACAAAGGCGTAATGGCAACTCCTGCGCAGTGTGACACCTACTCTCAACCTCTGGATTCACAGAACACGTACAGGTACCTATTTCTTACCTTCTGTTATTTATTAAGCGATTTGGAAAATTATTTTTTGGTTGGGAGGATAATACTTCCCATTTGGTCCCATTAAAATTTAAGGTAAACATACCACCTCTAAAGGGTGCAAAATAGGCTATGAAATTGTGTAAAACTAAGACTTATAATTGAGTAGGTACATAATGTAGGTATATATGAGTAATAAAATAATATAGACTAACAAACATGAAGTCGGTTTTTGTTTTTAGTCTTTGAAACGTTATTATTTTGTTAAGTTGCGGAATGTAGCTGTAATTTGACACTTTTTAATTTTCAGCGATCCCTCCAATTATGTTTACGCAACCCCACATTCAAATGAACAACTACTATACTCGGAGGTCGACCTAGATGATCCTAAGTATGCTACGGTGCTTTCCCAAGGTAACTTATTATAAGTTTTCTATTGAAAAATATTTTTCAATACAAGTTTTTTAAAATCTTTGAAGGAAGAGATCAGAGCAGCGCGTTAACACCTGTCACTCTTTTGTGGTTCATTCTTGCGATTGCCATGCTCAAAAAATAAGAAATTAGCTGCTTTAACTCTAAAAAATATGTTTTTGTCTATACTTGGGCGTGCTGTGAGGATCTCACTGATGACCCATTTTTTTTCTAGAACCACGAACAGAGTACGCAAATATTAAACACCAACAAAGGATGCCTGAGTACGGACAGGTCCAGTCGAAGGCTTTGAGAAACTCTCAATGTGCACCACAGGTAACTTGACCATTTTGATTTTATTAACCGACGAAAAAGGAGGTTTTTTGTTGCATGATATCTCGCGATACTGCGCATATCTTCACCCTCTAGCATTATGTTTCTATTGTGTAGACTTGTAGTTATTAGTTCCAAGTTGGTCTTATTTAAATTGTAATTATGTAGGACTAGTTTCTTCATAAAACTCAACTTTTCGATTGGTCGAAACATTTTCGACGGTTTTCTTTAGTTTTTAAGTCGTAATTATTACATTTGCATTTTCAATGTTAAATATGTTTTGTACATGATTTGATGTTAAGTTCAAATAAATACTTAAAGCCCTGTATGTCGACGATTGCTCTTTTTCGAAACGAAAAAAGAAATACTTCTGAACCAGCCACATCTCCTATTTTTATAAATATATTACTTCAGGTTCCTACCTAGATTTCTATTAAGCTGAAAAAATAATAGCAGAAACTTTTCACGATAAAGATATTATTTCAAAATGATACGTTTTAGAATTTATGATCGAAATACTTTGATACCTACTATTAAGATCAACTTGTGATTTATTGTTAAAGATAGGTAATATGTAGATCTAGATTTCTACTAGAATAGGTTTTTGATAAGTAATTATACATAATTTATATCATTAATTTATTCGAAAAGCAAAGGCGGACCACGCGCCTCCCATGGTGTGTTTGTCGTCATTGCAGCGGTCGGTAGGATTATTTATCGAAGTGATTAAAGATGGGGACATCTTTATTCACATATACTATACATTATAAAATAGGAGATGTGGCTTGTTCAGAAGTATTTCTTTTTTCGTTTCAAAAAAGAGCAATCTTCGACATACAGGGCCTTAAATGAATTTGTAATTATTCAATAATAATTACTTCTGAAAAACTAAAATTAAACCCGACTTCATGATGTTTTAAGTCCAATATAAAATTTCATTTCTATTTTTCAAACTTAGATATATTTTTCTCAAATTTAAATGGGACCAAACGGGAATTATTTCCTCCCAACCAAAAAAATATTTTTCCTTATTAGTAAATGACGGCGTTCTAGGTAACAAACATAAAATAGTACAACCTAATTGAAAACCTCCTACTTGTTAAAGTCAGTTGAAATTAAAAAATGTTTTATTCTAGGTGCTGCCATCTCCGAACAACGAAAACTACGCTCAAGTACTGCCGAAGGCTGTTCGAAATAACGCGAAGGTGTTCAACAACCAGACGAATTATGTTAACACCCAAGCAACGAGTGACTATGCAGAACCGGCCTATTGTGAACTCAATCAACTCTAAGCATATCTAAATAGATGTGCCATCATCATCTGGTATTTATCCCATTCGTGGGATCGGCACAAAATATTTTTACAAAATCATTTTTCCAAACTATCGTGATTACTTAGTAGACATATCTATATATTTTTTATGTTACTGACTAGGTTATAAAGACAACTTTATAACATAGTTAATTTTAACCCGACGTTTCGACTATGTTAAAAAGACCTATTTGTAACATAGTCATTAACATAAGTCGAAACGTCGCGAAAATAAATTTACGTGATATAGACCCGTGTAAAAAACTATTATGTTTTACAAGCTTTTATTTTACTTGTTAGTTCCTTAGTTCGTGTGGGTTCACATACGTGCGGGTCAAAATTCATAATTTAATTTTAAACCAATTCCTTCCATTCCAACCAATTGAGCTGAAATTTAGCATACTTATAACTTCGGTGACAATACAATAATAATAAAATATAATATAGTGCAAGTGAGCTGATTTGATGATGGAGTCAGGAGCTGTTTAACGGATACTCACAACGGAACTGTTTAGTAAATACAGTAAATAAATCTATCTATATATCTATACATATAATAAAACTGTAGAAGAGTTCAATTCTGTACATTGAATAAAAACTAAAAAAAATACTCCTAGGGGTCTTCATACAAGTAACACAAGCCAAAAAATACAATTTTGGAATTTTTGTCTGTCTGTCTGTCTGTCTGTCTGTCTGTCTGTTGTCTGGCTTTCACGCAAAAACTACTGGACGGATTTTGATGAAACTTTTTTTGTTTGCTATAATTTATTTTGAAGATGGGAATACCAGATGTGAAACTCTCTGTCGACCAGCGAAGCGGGCACTGGTCAGCTAGTCTATACTTATAATAAATCTGTAGAGAGGTAAATTCTGTACATTAAATATATTTCCAAAATAACTATCAGGGGGTGATTAGGGATCGATACTGATGCCAAAAATGCAATCAGTAAAATTTTTGTCTGTCTGTCTGTCTGTCTGTCTGTCTGTCTGTCTGTCTGTCTGTCTGTATAACCGTTATAGAAACAAAAACTACTCGACGGATTTTAACGAAACTTGGTACAATTATTTTTCATACTCCTGAGCTGGTTATAGTATACTTTTCATCACGCTACAATCAACAGGAGCAGAGCAGTGAAGGGAAATGTTGGGAAAACGGGAGAAGTTACTCCATTTTTTAAGCTTCCGTCGCATGTGCAACCGTAATGGTTAAAGCTACACAGAAATCATGTATGACGGAAATGTTCTCCTTAAAATTATATAAAAAATATCCCACGACAGCATATGTCTATCTTTTATGGTTGACTCACAATAACACGTGTAACTCCCGATAGCTTAGCAGTTCGAAGCTTTCTGATTATATTTGTCTACTCTTACGTTTATAACACTACTCTCAGTCATCCCTAATTAAAAAAGTTAACATTATTATCTATTCCATAAAAAAGAATCATAGAAATCAGTATAGAAACACCAAAGTTATACATGAAATACGTTAATAATAAGCCATCGCGCGTAAATACTGTATCATGCTATAAGGATTATTTTTGTATATAAGGTCGCAAACGCACAGGCAGGCGACTTGCTTGGTGCCTAGAGGCTAGCCTAGCGAGTAACTTCGTAAAACGAACATTCTCGAACGTTCGCGACCGGCCTAGCAGCTAGGCGTCAAGCGCGCAGTGCGGCCGGTCGTGAACGTTCGAGAATCGGTCGCCGCGCTTGACGCGTCTCGCGGCCGAAGGTATAAAAAGGCGGGGCGTGTGAGACTGTGTGTGATACTACGCAGCTGGACCCACCGTGGTTAAGGGTTAATTTAAATGCAGTTAAAAATCTATGGAATTGTACGAATTGTACTCCAAAAATCAGGAATTGTACTAGAAGGGGTCCCGAGATATTTACGTTTGAAATGGGCCGGCCAGGAAGTAATCTTAATTGTCGAGTGATCGTTCGTTAAGCGATATACGAGGTCAAGAAGACTTCGCTGTAAACCCCAGAGTTTGTACGAAGTGTGATTGCTACAATCAATCCAAAAAACATCGAAAACATATAGTTTTTAGGGTTCCGTACCCAAAGGGTAAAAACGGGACCCTATTACTATGACTTCGCTGTCCGTCTGTCTGTCACAGGGCTGTATCTCATAAACCGTGATAGTTAGACAGATGAAAATTTCACAGATTATATATTTTTGTTGTCGCTATAACAACAAATACTAAAAACAGAATAAATTTAATATTTAAGTGGGGCTCCCATACTGTATGGGCCATACATCAAACGTGATTTGATTTGGCCGTTTTTTATAGGTACGGAAGCCTTCGTGCGCGAGTCCGACTCGCACTTTGGCTGGTTTTTCAGGTATATTTTGATCAATACTTTTCCGAAAATACAGTGTCAGTCCGATTTTTCGTCCATTTTGTTCCAAATGACAAATTATTTAATAATTTTTAAGAATATCCTGTACGATATCGAATTAAAGAGAGTTAAGCATCTTACCAGAAATAAGTCCGCCCCCACACTAGCGTTTGAACAAAAAAATAAATCATCTAATGTATTGTCTAATGACAAAAAAACTGTGAAAAAAAAAACGTTTTATATAAAGACATTCTGTAGTATATTTAGTATCAGCATTCTGTGTAGCTTTAACCATTAAGGTTGCACACGCGACGGAAGCTTAAAAATAGAGTAAATTCTCCCGTTTTCCCAACATTTCCCTTCACTGCTCTGCTCCTATTGGTTGTAGAGTGATGATAAGTATATTATAACCAGCTCAGGAGTATGAAAGATAATTGTACCAAGTTTTGTTAAAATCCGTCGAGTAGTTTTTGTTTTTATAACGGTTATACAGACAGACAGACAGACAGACACAAATTTTCGTGAATATACGACGTACAGAGTATAGACGCTGTATAGACGAATATACGAAAAATACGACTCACTTTACTGACTGTTTACACAGGAGTTACACGCTGACAGAGTCGCGCCGTATTGCGATATTTTTCAACAGTATTGTAGATTGACATAATAATATTTCCCTACTAAAATACGAAAGTTAGTCTGTCTGTTACATCAAAACCACTGAGCCGTAAGGAAGGACTTATGCTACTTTTTTTACGAAAAACGACGGAAACGCGGACGAAGTCGCGGGCAACAGCTAGTACATAATAAGTAAATACAGTGTAGTTCGATTGAGTAAAAACTTTGCATTCTCATCAAGTTCCGATGACAATGTTAAATGATGAGACAGGTGATAGCGCGCTGGTGCTCGATGGTTTAAATGATTTATTACAAAAGCTTGTTGATTAATTATTTATAGTTAAAAACGTTACTAATGTAAAATAAATTATTGCTTTAAAGAAATTTGCCATGAAACGTTTTTAATTTCAAACTTTAACTTGTATTATAGTTTAGGAAAAATTAAAATTTTTAATTTTTATTAATTAGGTAAATAAAGTTAGTTCAAACGATTGATTGCACATTGATGGCGTTCAATCGATTGAGCTGATTAGTGTCTTTGTGTATATACGTATAAATACGTGAATAAGTGAAATAATAATCTTTTTGTCTCCTTTTTTGCTCCATATATTGTCATAAATAAAACAAAACTTTTTCTCTCTCATTTATTTCAGACAACATACCTATTATTACTTAAACCTATAAAATACTTACCTGTACACATTTTTCAAAGAAACTACTATTTGACTCACCCTCGTATTCAAGAACGACACTATGAGAACACGCAACCACAGTGGACGAAATCTTTTTTCTAAAAATCACTATGTGTTGTGCGACACTGCATAGTGTGACTAGAGGCACATTGTCGTGTGCCTCTAACCAAAGTTGAGCTCTAAAGGCATACGGTAGCGTGCGCCATAGTGCCGCTCAACACATAAAGTGTTTATGTTTATGAAAAAAGATTTCGTCCACTGTGGGTGCGTGTTCTCATAGTGTCGTTCTTGAATACGAGGGTTAGTTCGCTAACAGAACGCTAAAATGGTCTGAGCGTCTAATTCGCAAAACGATTTTGACAATACGACAGTGTTCTAATCTGGGGGCACAGCAGTGCCCCCGTCAAGTCGAGCATCCTTTTCTCGTAGCAGTTCAGGCCATTTTCCACCCCCTATAACTTTGTTGTGGATAAAACTAGAGTCGGTTAATTTATTCAGTCCCTACTTTAAGGGTCCTTCTGTCTTACGTTATTACGTAATTAGCTAACCTTTATGTAATAACTTAAGACAGAAGGACCCTTAAAGTAGGGACTGAATAAATTAACCGGCTTGGTATTATATGGATCTCATAACTTTTTACGGTAGAAGAACTGAGTTGCGTTGCGAGACTTGGCTTTTTTACAAGTTATGTTTTTTATAGCATAATTATATTCGGCCAAACCGCACTCTTAGAAATCTTCATCTGTCATAGTAGAATGTATGATGTCAATGTCAAAAGTAATGTCGTTCCATCGTGTCAGAAACGATGTGACGTCTGGCACGATCGTTTATCGGTTTGCGGAGTAGACGCTCTGTTTTAGGTAGCAATCTCCATGCTTTCTTTTAGGCACATAACTATAAGATAGGAAGAAAATTATATTTAATTAATAATAACAATTATAATATTAAAATTATATGATTTTCGGCTTACGTCTATGGACACGACTTTAATCCTCAAGTACGGTAGACATCCTCTCAGATCTTCAGGCGCCTCTATTCTTTGACGATATCTAGTGGGGCACTGTCAGAGTAGTCAGAGGCACGTCCAAACATTATATTTGGCACATGCCCACATTTTGCAGTAGTTAGCATTCCATACGTGACAGGTTGCAAGCCCATCGCCATCGCGGGATTCGAATCCACGACCTTCAGATTGAAAGTCAAGATACCTCCCACTCGGCCAACACGGCTTTTTTTTATTTGTGAAGACCAAGTAGATACTATAATAAATAATAAACATTTTTTTTGATGTGTCTTAAAGTTAGGGTAGGGTAGTATAGTACCTACTTGAGGTACATGAGTTAGGCACACTACAATTAAACTTAAAAAAACTAGGTATATAATTATTAGTTATTACTTATTATATTATTATCAATAACAAATTAGGTGACTCTTATGTTATAATATCACATAGATTAGATTAGATATGGCACTCAGCATTATTACCAATTTCAACATGTTGGTATTTAATAGATTTAATTCTAATTAACAGCTAAGTATTTCCCAATAGGTAAGGGTCTAATCTAACCCTCGTATTCAAGAACGACACTATGAGAACACGCACCCACAGTGGACGAAATCTTTTTTCATAAACATCACTAAGTCTTTATGTGTTGAGCGACACTATGGTGCACGCTACCGTGTGCCTTTAGAGCTCAACTTTAGCTAGAGGCACACGACAATGTGCCTCTAGTCACAATATGCAGTGTCGCACAACACATAAAGTGATTTTTATGAAAAATATTTCGTCCACTGTGGGTGCGTGTGAGAATAGTGTCGTTCTTGAATACGAGGGTAAGGGTTGACATCAGACAGGCGGCCGGTTGTAAAACATCCCAAGCTAAATCCTTCTACAATGTTTTTACAAAAGAAGTGAGTGTAATATAATGATTTTTGTTGAAAAATATTTTTTCAAATTAAGCTTTTGTAAAATCATTCAATCCATCGAGTACTTAGATTTGGTTAAAGTTTGTTGAGTTCACAATAGGCCGGTTCTGCATAGTCACTCGTTGCTTGAGTGTTGACATAATTCGTCTGGTTGTTGAACACCTTCGCGTTATTTCGAACAGCCTTCGGCAGTACTTGAGCGTAGTTTTCGTTGTTCGGAGATGGCAGCACCTAGAATGAAACATTTTTTAATTTCAAACGACTTCAAAAAAGAGGAATTTTCCCTGCATACTGAATTTCATGAAAAGCCATAGAGCCGTTTCCGGGATTCAAGATATACAAGAATAGCTCGTTTAAAGGTATTAGAAAAAATATTTTACATATAAAATGCAAATGTAATAATTACGACTGAAAAACTAAAAAAAAACCGTAGGGAAAGGTTAAGTTTTTTATGTTTTATGATGAAACTATTAGTCCTACATAAATACAATTTATATAGGACCTACTTGGAACTATTTTCTACAAGTCTACACAATAGAAACCTAATACTAGAGAGTGAAGATATGCGCGGTATCGCGAGATATCATGCAACAAAAAACCTCCTCTTTCATCGGATGATAAAATCAAAATGGTCAAGTTACCTGTGGTGCACATTGAGAGTTTCTCAAAGCCTTCGGCTGGACCTGTCCGTACTCGGGCATCCTTTGCTGGTGTTTAATATTTGCGTACTCTGTTCGTGGTTCTAGAAAAAAATAGGGTCATCAGTGAGATCCTCACAGCACGCTGAAGTATCGAAAAAAACATATTTTTTGTGTTAAAAGCAGCTAATTTCTTATTTTTTGAGCATGGCAATCGCAAGAGTGGACCACAAAAGACTAAATTATGTGACAGGTGTTAACGCGCTGCTCTGATCTCTTCCTTCAAAGATTTTACAAAAGCTTGTATTGAAATATATTTTTTCAATAGAAAACTTATAATAAGTTACCTTTGGAAAGCACCGTGGCATACTTAGGATCACTTAGGCCAACCTCCGAGTACAGTAGTTGTTCATTTGGCTGTGGGGTTGCGTAAACATAATTGGAGGGATCACTGAAAATTAAAAAGTGTCATTAGCTTACTCTTTCCCATTAGTGTCTAAAAATGTCCTCTTATTAAACTTCTTCATTATTCGCTCTTTCTTTACTTCCGAAATGTATTTCCTATCTATTTCTTTCTCCATTGTCTTCTGTTGATTATTGTCTTACTGCATTTACATTTCGCAACACGAAAACTTGCAAAATAATAACGTTTCAAAGACCAAAAACAAAAACCTACTTCATATTAATTTGTTAGTTTACCGACTTCATTTTATTCCTCATAAATACATTAAAAACCTGCTCAAGTCTTAGTTATACATAATTTCATAGCCTATTTTGCACCCCTGAGAGATGGTATTTTTACCTTAAATTTTAATGGGACCAAATGGGAAGTATTATCCTCCCAACCAAAAAATAATTTTCCAAATCGGTTAATAAATAACAGAAGGTAAGAAATAGGTACCTGTACGTATTCTGTGAATCCAGAGGTTGAGAGTAGGTGTCACACTGCGCAGGAGTTGCCATTACGCCTTTGTTATGCTCTGGTAGATTCTCGTAGTGAAGATTAGCCTCTTGTTTCTAAATAAATGTTTTTTTTTTGTAAATACGTAATTATAATAACACTCAGTCACAAAACAAACATCTATGTTAATCACACAAATATTTGTCCTGGGAATCGAACCCACAACCTACAGCGCAGAAGGCAGAATTACTACCAACTGAGCTGTGAAGCCAGTCAATATATGCATATCCTATTTCATTTCAGCATGTGATAAATGGTGATAAGATGGTGATAAGATGGTGATTGAAGGTGATTTACCTGTTCCAGTTTCCGTTTGCGTTTGTGTATACTCACGACAATCCATACAATCAGTACGACAAAGAGTAAAGTCCCTAAGATGATTCCTATAAGCAGTTCTAAACTCATCGATCCTCCTTTATTTTCATCTGAAATAAAAATAAAATAGTTTCATCATCTTCCTGCCCTTATTCCACTTAAGTGGGGTCGGCACAACATGTGTCCCTTCCATTTCCCTCTATCAGCCGTAATCTCATCACTCACTCCTTTCTTACCCATGTCATCTTTCACACAGTCCATCCATCTTTTATTTGGCCTACCTCTACGTCTACATCCATCTACCTTCATTACTAACATTCTTCGTTCGTTACATGAATTTCTCCCTCCTTATGACATGACCATACCACCAAAAATAAAAAAGTTTAAAAACTCAAAAACACGCTTAAAACAAAAACACTAAAAACAAACATATTTTATAGTACTGCACACAAAAATAATTAATACGTTTATATATTTGTATAATTATTGTATCAGTTATCTAGTTCCCATAGTATTCGATACCAGTTAGTATTCTTATAAGCGGCAATGGGCTTGCAATCTGTCATGTATGGAATACTTACTACAGCAAAATCTAAGAGCTTTGTTTGGCAGTATTATAACATCTTCAAGGATCTAAGTGTCTTGGGATCTGAGAGCATGTCTACCGTACTTGGGGATCACTATAGGTGAATACTTGATTAAAACCAACCTTTGGTCCCTGGTATTTCAGTACTAGTGTCCGCTTCCTCGCCTGCATGTACAGACCCAAGATGAGTCGTAACTGGAAATTAACAAAAATATTGTAGAAATTGTTTATAATCAAAATCCTTCATCAGTTTTTACGAAAGAAAGTGAAAATATATAAATAATAAGGGTCACGACTGTAATCCCCAAGAACGGTAGACAACTTCTCAGATATCAGATCCATAAAGATGTCTAAAGGGGTTAAATTAATATAAAGTCTACTCAAAACCGAAAAACATGGTAAGTGGTCTACGAAACAAAGAGTTTAGGGACCGCTGTTTTAGAAGAAATATTTTAGCAAACCTGTGGTACTTGGCACTACAGGACTAGTCGCCTTCTCATCGGTATGACGAGACCCTTGTGAAGTCGTGCTTAGAAATTTACCAAAATGTTGTAGCAGTTCGTCATTCAAAACTCCGTACAACATGAAAGAAGTGAATGGAAAAGAAAAACCTCGCGTGAGAGCAAGGTTAGAATTTTAAATCTTCAAAAATGAGTAGCACTATTAACAGCTGTCAAAATATATTAGATGAATTTGCAAAAAAATATAGGTACATTATATATTAGGTACCCAAAACCGAAAAACATTAAAGTGGTCTTCGAGACAAAAACGTTTGGGGACCTCTGATTAAGAATAGGTAAAATAAAAATACTTGAGCAAACCTGTAGTACTCGGCACTACAACACTAGTCGCTCCCTTTTTGGTATGTCGAGACCCTTGTGAAATCGTGCCTAGAAAACCAAAATATTGTGGAAATTGTGATAAAAATTGTTGTTGGCTAAAAATATATTTTTCAAATTATTTGTCAAGAAAAATTCAACGAGCTCAAACACCAAAGAGTTACGATGTAGTTGAGGAGTTCCTATTACTACTACTTTTTTACTACTTTCTTACTACTTTTAAGGTCTACACACACTGTCACCATATTATTGTATTGTCACCGAAGTTAAGGAGTACAAAATTTGAACTTAATTGGTTGGGAATAAAAAATGAAATAGGATCACGACTGTAATCCCCGAGTACGGTAGACATCCTCTCAGATCCTTGTAAATGTCTAAAGGGGTTAGTCATATGCACGACCAAGGCACAATACTATTTTTGCAGTAGTTAGCATTCCATACGTGATATATTGCAAGCCCATCGCCGCCTATAAGAATACTAACAGGTTTCCTCCCGATGTTTTCCTTCACCTTTTTGCTTCACTTTGTTTTTCTTCACCGAGCATGTGTATTAATGTGCATATACATTTTTCGAACAGAAAACTATTTAAGTATTCTATCAGTTATCTGCTTAGTTTGGGGCTAAATGGCGCGCTAAAAACCAATATTTATTAATTTTAAATAGAAATGCGGCTAAATACCACGTTTTTTGTTGTATTTCTGTCGTTTCGATACAATTTAGGTGCTCTTCATCATGAGCATCGTCCGCGACCGCGATCAACGGTAGATAGACGAATACGAATACTCTTCTACAGTTTTCATTCATGAAGAGCATATATATTATCTCAAAACGTCAGCAATAAAAGAAAAAACGTGATATTTAGCCTTATTTCTATTTAAAATGTTAACAACCACGATAGTTTATTTATTTAGTCTATAACATTTATTTATTTTATTTATTTAGATGATATGGGTAAGCCAAATAAAAGATGGATGGACTGTGTGAAAGATGACATGGGTAAGAAAGGAGTGAGTGATGAGATGACGGCTGATAGAGGGAAATAGAAGAAGGACACATGTTGTGCCGACCCCACTTAAGTGGAATAAGGGCAAGAAGATGATGAATTACCTGTATTTGGAGAACTGGAGTCTTTCACATCCGGTGACGTAGTTTTCTGTTTGAAACTATTATTTACTATTTCGGCAGTATGAGTGTATTGGTATATGTTATTATAATCATTACATGTACAATTTATGACTGTAACCGGAATGTTTATGAGAGGCTTAAATTTACATAAATCCCAATTATGAAATTTACCGCATTCAGAAATAACTTCTGTGTCTGAAATAAATATAGGATATCTACTTAAGGCCCTGTATGTCGACGACTGCTCTTTTTCGAAACGAAAAAAGAAATAGAAAAGTATTTCTATTTTCGTTTCGAAAAAGAGCAATCGTCGACATACAGGGCCTCAAGTCGAGTAATATTTTTGTTTGAAGAAAGCAGAATCGTTTTTTCTCAATAACCGCAAAACATATTGTTTTATTTTTTATATATATTATTTAACAAAGATAACTTAAGGGGCTGCCAGTCGACGATTGCTCTTTTTCGAAACGAAAAAAGAAATACTTCTGAACAAGCCACATCTCCTATTTTTATAAGTATATTACTTCAGGTTCCTACCTAGATTTCTATTAAGCTGAAAACATAATAGCAGAAACTTTTCACGATAAAAATATTATTTCAAAATGATACGTTTTAGAATTTATGATCGAAATATTTTATATACCTACTATTAAAATCAACTTGTGATTTATTGTTAAAGATAGGTAATATGTAGATCTAGATTTCTATTAGGATAGTTTTTTGATAAGTAATTATACATAATTTATATCATTAATTTATTCGAAAAGCTAAGGCGGACCACGCGCGGACGTGTGTTTGTCATCATTGCAGCGGTCGGTAGCATTATTTATCGAAGTGATTAAAGATGGGTACATCTTTATTCACATATACTATACATTATAAAATAGGAGATGTGGCTTGTTCACAAGTATTTCTTTTTTCGTTTCGAACAAAAATAATCGTCGACTGGCAGCGTCTTAAGGATTTAATCTAGATAAATTATAGACAGAAACACGATTGGTTAAACTTTTCTCGATAGACTTATTTTTCAAAGTTGGCTCTTGCAAAACACTAATTTCGTTTTTATTCTAAACTGTGAACAGCTACAATGTTTATTTTTATATAATTCGTTAGATAATCATACTAAATACGTAAATGAAAGACAGTTTCTTTTTATGTTCTATGTTTTTCAAGATAATGCGGTTTTATCACTTTTTCCGTCTTATCCGGGTAGACTCAGCTCATACAAAAAAAAAATTCAAGCACCACCGTAAGTAATGTAACTCGATAAATACAGTTTATTTTGAGATTTCATTAAGTTGGTTAGAAAATGTTGTGTTGCATTAAACTTGCTAATTAGGTACTTACTGTTATAATACCACGAACAATTGTGCTTATTTGAATCACAATTTAAATTTAAGACCTTGTTACCAGTATTATTGTACATTGTAATGTAATTTTGCGGAGTTTTCTTGTACGCAAACAATGTTTGAGCAACTGACAGCTTCTTTATATAAGGATCTGAAAACACAAAAGCTATAAAGGCACGGCTACACTATGAGACAAATAAAGTGACATGTCATGACACTGAACAACTACGTGAATGTCTCGAAGACAATCAAGAACTTTTTGCAAGCCTTAATACTCAGTGTTTATAAAAGCCGGCCAAGTGCGAGTCGGACTCGCGCACGAAGGGTTCCGTAAGTAACTATAAAAAACGGCAAAAAACATGTTTGTTTTATGGGAGCCCCACTTAATTTTTTTTTTGTTGTTATAGCGATAAGAGAAATCACGGTTCATGAGATACAGCCCTGTGACAGATAGACGGACAAACGGACAGACGGACAGTATAATAATAACATGACCAAATTTGGTAGTACTTATGTAGTACCGCTTATAAGGATACTCTAATTGGTTTCCTCACTAAATTTTCCTTCCCTATTTTGATTGTGTTATTGCGCATACAAATTTATTCGTAGCATGCTTTTGTAAAATCCTCCTTCGAGCTAGAGATCAGACCAGCGCGCTGTCACCTGTCGTATTGCTGTTACATTGTCATCAGAACTTGACAGGTATGCGAAGTTTTTGCTCAATCGAACTATTTACTAGGGAGTTCCGTTGAACAGCTCCTGTCTCCATCATCAGATTAGCTCGCTGTCACCGTATTGTACTGTCACCAAAGTAGGGTAGGGGTAGGGCTGCCATCTCTAAAATTTGGCAACCAGGACAAGACACGTGAAAACCCCGGATTTTAGAGCTTAATACTACACAAACGGCTCCCTTAATCGAAAAGTTGATTTCACAATTCCGGCACAGTGTTTGTGTCGCGGGTGGACAAATTTTAAACCCGGACTACAAAACCTCTAAACTAGGACAAATCCGGGGAAACCCGGACGGATGGCAGCCCTAGTTGTGGGGAACTGGTTTAAATCGAACTATCGAACTAATAACAGGGCATGTTATATTTAAAAAGATGTTGTGCCAACCCCACTTGAAGTGAGATTAGGGCAAAGAGATGATCGTTCGGAGGAGTACGTACTAGGTTAGTACTTTTAATTATTATTCTTGTTTAAGCCTTCACCTTGTTCTTACGGCACCACACTGGAGCTCCAACATAGCATTGAAAAAAAAGGTAGACCCTATGCCGTGTTTATTGCCTGATTCTTCTAGACAATGGTCGTAGACAGGCGTAGCTTCACCTAATTCCTAAGATGTTGCAAAGTGATCCTTGTGATTTTATTGAAATAAATAATTTTTGAATTGTAATTTGAATTTGATCATGATGACTTACCAAACACATTCGAAGCAGGAGCAAATTCTAAAAGCACTGATGTGGACCCAATATTACAGCTGACATACGGTATTGCACTATTTTTGACTTGTAATGCAACTGTGTAATTTATAGATTCATGTTCTCCCGTCAAGCCTAAAATAATAAAAAAAGATAAACGAGATCACAACTGTTATCTCCACTAACGGTAAACGTCCACTCAGATCTCTAGGCACTCAGATCCTTGAGGCTGCCTAATGGGGGTCAGAGGCACGTCGAAACAAATAAATGTGTTGATGCAACTTGTTTTAAGGCCCGGCTCACACCCACACACGTATTTCAATGATTTTCAGGTACCGATTTAAAAACCAGGAATCACAATTGTGAGGATATAATGATACAAAATTACTGATAATATATTCATCTTTAATAGTAGATAATAAAAACTGGCCAGTTCTATACAACATTTTCAAAAAAATACGTTTTTACCGTCGCAAGAACCGCTGAAAATGTCGAAAAATGGGGTCTGGTTAGGTACCAATATCTTTAGACCCACAGCATATTTTTATTTGAAAATAATACGAAATTGTAGATTTTATATTTCTCTATACCGCGTGGCATTATCTTGTTTTCAAATAATTTACTTTTTCATTTATGAACAATATAAAATGCAATAAAACTTATCCATACATTTTTTCCATACAAAACTCACATTCACCTCAAGTCGGCACGTCAGTCAGCGCTCAGACGCGCTCGGGGAAGCACGTCCACGTCACATTTTTCTTCGAATTTAGGGGAAGTCTGACATAACCGGATACTGGGGTAAAATAGTGGACATGCAAAACTAATGATAACATTTGTATAATATATTGCCTTGACGAATTTGGTGCAAGCCACACAGATGAAGGTTAGGTACAATGCATGAGTTGTAAGGGCTGGGCTCATGTACACTGTACAGACTATGAAAGAGTTGGATGATTTTTTTGTAGAAGATGCGTTACATCGAGTTACGTTTCGAAACAGTATGATAATAGTTTACGGTTTTACCTTTTTGCATACGTCGCGTTGGAGCAAAATCGAAATAAGCAGATGTTTCGTATTTGATTGTTATTTTAATAAAAATATTAAATTTCAGAAAAATGTGAACCTGTTTGTGTCCCTAATTAGTCCTACTAAATAAATATAAATAATGATTTGATACATTTCTGTTTTGAAATGAAAGTTCTAAAAAGGTACCATGACCCTTAGTACGGTTTTAACCCGGCCTCCCCTATATTACCAAGCGTGTTTTTTTATACATGGATGGAAAAAATTGATACTTTATCTGAACAAAATGCGAAAAATTACCTGAATTTTCGATTACGAATATAATTTATATTTATTATCTATCTACATTTAATATTATAAATCTGATTTGTTTGTGCGGATGTTAGGTATGTTTGGATGTTTGTACCTCAATCAGACTTAAACGACTAAACGGATGAAATTGAAATTTGCTGTCGATGTAAATATACCCCTAGCTTATAAATACGCTATTTTTAATTTAAAAACATCCCCAAAACTATAAAAAGACTCCGAGTGCTGGTGTGCAACAAATCTAGCATTAATCAATTTTGACGACTGATGAATGACTGACGAATGATACGATACGCATTGAACCAAAAATGTTGAACCTTCTAAAAAGGTCGGTATTTGTTATTATCAAGGCAAGGTTTATCTGGGGGCACGGTAGTGCCCCCGCCAAGTTAAGCAAAAAAGCGGCACAGTCGTACCATCCTTTTCTCGAAACAGTTCAGGTCATTTTTTGGACAGACAGACAGACATTGAAATCTCACAACTTTTTACGATAGAAGAACTGAGTTGCGTTGCGAGAATTGGCTTTTTATTTTAATTTTTACAAGTTGTTTTTGATGGCATATACTTAAGTTGTACATGATGCAAATAATTAAATATTAAAAAAATAATAAAGTGTCCTGAAAAATTGTTTAATTCGAAATACTGAAAGTGCTCTTTAGTGTTTCGTAGTTTACAAAAAACCCTTATAGTTTTGCCATTTCCGTCCATTCGTCCGCAGCTTAGCTCAGATACTCTTAATACTAGAAAGCTGTAATTTGGCATGAATATACTAGTCACGCCGACAATGTGGTAGAAATAAATATATATTTTCAGATGTTTTTTTTTTCTCGCATACTCTCCATGTCTTTGGATAGGTCTTAAAAAGTATTGCGGGTTTGTGATGTCATTTAGTATAAATACAATGGAAAATATGAATTTGTAAAAAGAGCAGCTGGTCATCTCTTTTTCTGGAAAGAAAATATTATGGAAGATTATTTAGTAAAATTTTACAATAACTGTTTAATTCCAGAACTTGTTGACCCTCGCTACGCGCTGTCTATGGATCTTCGAGATCATAGCTCGCACACAATATTCAAAAGCATACCTACATATTTTATCAGTATTTCACTTTCAAAACTTTCTGTGAGTGGTACTCGAAACGTTGACGGTGCCGTCATCGATTTTAGATGACAATAAGTTTTTTTATTAAAAATATATTTTTTAAATCAAGCTTTTGTAAATTCTTGTGCTCTAGTTCTCGTCAAGATAAAAATAACGAGCCCAAACGCGACGTGGTTATGTTGTGTAGTTGAGGAGTTCCGATGGCTACATCCGACCTCCATCATCAGACCAGGTATATAGATATGCAAAGTTTTGCCTCAATTCGACTATTTAGTGAAGAGTTCCGTTGAACAGCTCCTGACTCCATCATCAGATCAGCTCGCTGTCACCATATTATGTATGCAAAATTTCAGCTCAATCGATTGGGGATAACTGCTTAAAATTAAGTTGCAAGATTACACCTTATCAAACATAGATACATAAATATGTACATAAACTGCAAGTTAAATAAGAGCTTATAAAAAAACGATACTTACCGTTTTGTCATAATGTATTTTATTAGTAGGTATAGGTACCTAACAAATATTTTTTGCACAGTCAAATATTAGTAACTGTGTAGTAGCACTTTACGATTTGTAACCTGTCTTATAATATATATTAATTTTTTCTATATTTATTTTCTTTTTGTCAAGTGCAACCTATAAAATTATTAAGTACATACCTACCTATACAAATATGACATACCTATTGCACCAAATATTTTCAAGTATCAAGACTAGTTATTTAGTCTTGGTAAATGAAGTGTGAAGTAGCTTCAATGTGTGCGTTTGCACTATTCGTAGTGTGCGGCCACAGAATACGGAAAAGTACAAAAAATGCGAGCTGTCATATTTGAAACAGCCACCTTAATGCATAAAAAAATCGAGTTATCGTTAAGGCGCTTCCAGTCGACGATTGTTTTTGTTCGAAACGAAAAAAGAAATACTTGTGAACAAGCCACATCTCCTATTTTATAATGTATAGTATATGTGAATAAAGATGTACCCATCTTTAATCACTTCGATAAATAACCCAACCGACCGCTGCAATGACGACAAACACACGTCGGCGCGTGGTCCGCCTTAGCTTTTCGAATAAATTAATGATATAAATTATGTATAATTACTTATCAAAAATCTATTCTAATAGAAATCTAGATCTACATATTACCTATCTTTAACAATAAATCACAAGTTGATTTTAATAGAAGGTATATAAAATATTTCGATCATAAATTCTAAAACGTATCATTTTGAAATAATATCTTTATCGTGAAAAGTTTCTGCTATTGGAACGAAGTTCCTTATCGCGCGTTGTGAAAGGGGACTAGACGGAAAAAATTCTTACGAAAAGTTGTCACGAAAAGTTGTCACAAAAAGTTGTCACGAAAAGTTGTCACGACACTTTTTTGCTATAGTATATCTATTAATATATAAATAATAATAATAATAATAAATAATAAATATTGGTGGACATTTTACACATCGCCATCTAGCCCCAAACTAAGCAAAGCTTGTACTATGGGAACTAGATAACTGATAGAATACTTAAATACTTTTTTTTTGTAAATAAATACTTAAGATACATACTAACACCCAGACACAGAACAAACATCCATGTTCATCACATAAATATTTGCTCTGGGTGGGGATCGAACCCACAACCTACAGCGCTGAAGGCAGAGTTACTACCAACTGAGCTGTGAGGCTGTCATATAATTAATAATTATTATCTATTAAGTCATATATTTATTGTGTCGAGGTCGAGGTCGAGGTGGAAGTGGAGGTCGAGGTGGAAGTGGAGGTCGAGGTCGAGGTCGAGGTCGAGGTCGAGGTCGAGGTCGAGGTCGAGGTCGAGGTCGAGGTCGAGGTCGAGGTCGAGGTCGAGGTCGAGGTCGAGGTCGAGGTCGAGGTCGAGGTCGAGGTCGAGGTCGAGGTCGAGGTCGAGGTCGAGGTCGAGGTCGAGGTCGAGGTCGAGGTCGAGGTCGAGGTCGAGGTCGAGGTCGAGGTCGAGGTCGAGGTCGAGGTCGAGGTCGAGGTCGAGGTCGAGGTCGAGGTCGAGGTCGAGGTCGAGGTCGAGGTCGAGGTCGAGGTCGAGGTCGAGGTCGAGGTCGAGGTCGAGGTCGAGGTCGAGGTCGAGGTCGAGGTCGAGGTCGAGGTCGAGGTCGAGGTCGAGGTCGAGGTCGAGGTCGAGGTCGAGGTCGAGGTCGAGGTCGAGGTCGAGGTCGAGGTCGAGGTCGAGGTCGAGGTCGAGGTCGAGGTCGAGGTCGAGGTCGAGGTCGAGGTCAAGGTCGACCCGGGTCGAATCCGGGTTTCCCTTGACACCTCTCAAGTTTTTATGTTTTCAGCTTAATAGAAATCTAGGTAGGAACCTGAAGTAATATACTTATAAAAATAGAAGATATGCCTTGTTCAGCAGTATTTCTTTTTTCGTTTCGAAAAAGAGCAATCGTCGACTGGGAGCCCCTTAATAGTGTTGGATGATCTCTATTCCCTACAAGCAAGATTCAAATCTTCATCAAATCCAGCGCTCCAGCAATCTGTCTCTAAGTCAAATATAAATCTTATGTATTGTCTGTAATTTGTGGTGGAAATACAACTTTTTCTATTCTATTCTGTTGACCTAGTTCTTCTTTTACTCACCACATAGTGGTCCACTATCTGTGCCGCAACTACAGATCCACTTGTGAGTTGTGTTCTCCATTGAGCCAATAATTGTCAAATTCTCGCCATCATAATATTCATATTTATATTTCTTAGACGTCGCGACGTCTATCGGAACTAAGCTCAAACCATTAACTTGGATTGTTGGTAGATCTGTAATAATGATTTATTGAATTGTTAGCTTCTAACCGCGGTTTTACTCGCCTGGTATGTGCCTAGATAAAATAAGCCTTTATGGCATGTATATTCTAGGAGTATATTCTAGGATATAGTAGGCTATGTATGTTCTAAGTTTTATTCAAATCCGTTTAGTCGTTTTGGCGTGATTGAGGCACAAACATACAAACATCCTCACAAACTTTTGTATTTATAATATTAGTAAGATTAGCTGTCCCAGCACAGTACGGATTATTCTTTAAGCGTGTTTAACTTACAAAATGATTATAAAATAATTACGTATAATAAAACTAAAAACAAAACCGACTTCGTTATTATAAGTATACTTCATTAACATAATATTATAAGTCCAATACAAAATTTTAACCCTATGTTTTTACCCTACGAGTGGTATTTGTCCTCAATTTTAAATGGGACCAATCGGGAAATTTATCCTCCTACCTAAAAATATTCTTCCAAATCGGTTAATAAATTACAGATAATAAGAGCGTGCCTGAAGATAAATTTGAGTTAAAAATATCTAACATCGCAACTAATTATCCGTCATAAAGATACAACCACTTACCGATATTTTTGATTTCCTTGGCTTGTAATGACAATCGAGCTTTGTATTCGTAACTATCGTTTTTCACGTGGCAAATAATATAACATCCATTCATACGTTTTAATAATTTTAAATTTATAGTTTGGGTACCATCATCAAACTCCGGTAAAATTGAATATGGTGTTAGATAATCTGAAATAATAAAAAGATAAACATCAAATATCAAACATTTGTGTGATGAACATAGTTTTTTATTTCAGCTCACGAGTTTCATACGCACTTTTTCAACATACTTGCGAGTAAAAAACAAACATGTATTGCATAAATTGTTTAATTATTTAACACATAGCAACAAATAAATGCGATAAAAACAAAATGGCGCGTTAGTTTTTTTTATTTTTAAACTGTAAAAAATCTGAGCAACCAGTTTTAGTTCTCGGGAGTAGTCTAATTGGTATTTATAATGTAATCACTACATAGTATAAAGCAAAGTCGCTTTCCGCTTCCCGCGTCTGTATGCTTATATCTTTAAAACTACACAACGGATTTTGATGCGGTTTTTTTAATAGATAGAGTGATTCAGGAGGAAGGTTTATATGAAAAATAAATGCTGTTAACAAGTATACAAAGACATTCTGTAATATATTTTGGTATCAGCTTTGCACCCGTGCGAAGCCGGGGCGAGTCGCTAGTCTATGATAAAACTCACTTTTACAATACAAACTGTTAAATGACATTTTCACTTGATAACTCGGCGTTATTTTACATTCTATCTTCGCCAGCTCTCCTTCGCTGTAAAAGTATTGTCCTTGTGCGTCAAAATCCTTTCCGACTTTCTTTGTTTTGACATCGATTTTTTCGTTCACTAATATCTGAAGAGGTTTGTCTGTAACAGAATAAAAGGGCCACGTAGTTTAACTGCGATATTACAATGTTTTCTACTACTTTCGCCAGCGGCTTCGCTTGCTTGGTACTTGAATAAAAACCGGCCAAGTGCGAGTCGGACTCGCGCACGAAGGGTTCCGTACAAAAACGGCATTATCTATAAAAACGGCAAAAAAACATGTTTGTTGTATGGGAGCCCCCCTTAAATATATATTTTATTCTGTTTTTAGTATTTGCTGTTAGAGCAGCCACAGAAATACATAATCTGTGAAAATTTCAACTGTCTAGCTATCACGGTTCATGAGATACAGCCCTGTGACAGACAGACGGACAGACAGACAGACAGACGGACAGCGAAGTCTTAGTAATAGGGTTCCGTTTTTACCCTTTGGGTACGGAACCCTAAAAAGGAGCTTATTTGCTATTCTGGAGCACATGCTATATATATTCCAAGTTTTATCCAAGTCCATTTAGTCGTTTAAACATACAAACAGCCTGGTAGTGATCTGGAACAATTAAGCTACCTGTAGACTGCTTGCGACAGTCTTTAGATAGCTCAACTGTTTCTTGTGTATTCTGTTAATACTAAAAACATTTATTTAACTTGCAATGCATTCTTGTTTGGGTCAAATCTTGCAACTGAATTTTTAACGAACCGATTGAGCTGAAATTTTTCATACATTTGTAAATTTGATGACAATTCAATAATATGGTGACAGTGAATTGATCTGATAATGTAGTCAGGAGCTGTTCAACGGAACTTCTTAGTAAATAGTTAAAACTTCGCATACTTATCAATCTCTAATGGCAATGTAATATTAATAGCAATATTTAATCAGTTTTATCATGTTTTCCGTCTTATTCGGGTAGACACCTTAGACAAACCGAAGAATTGCAAGTAGGTCTATATATATATATATATGTATATATATCCATAATCGTATAACTAGGTTAATTGGGACTATACCGAGAATAGTTGTTCTATCTGACGAAGGCGGATGAGAAGTACTTGTATAGATACGCGCTTTTGTATGCGTGACTGATATTAAGCGCTCCCGATCTTACGCACACAGAAACAATATGCCACTTGCATCTACACACACAAAAAAGACCAACCCGCCTTCTTGAGATACAACTACTGTACAAAATAAATCTTCGACATTGTCCTAATATCAAAAAGGTAGTGGACTTTTTTCATGAATGGAGCTAGGCTAGGCTAGCTATGTAGTTGTAGGTACATACCTGGAAAACTTTTTACACTATTTAATAACATGATCCAACAAATGAATCGCAACATTTTATTTGAATATAGGTTCTGAACACTAGATAGAACAATGCACGGCACGTACATTTGTGCGTTTGTATTAAATTAATGTTTTAATAATTTACACTCATTATTAATTTTCCAGTTTTTCCCTTATCCTATTCCACTCATCCACATTTAATATTAATTAACCATTTATAGGTATGACATAAATGGCTGAGTTTATTATTAAAATTTTGGATTTCATAACTTTGTAATTTATTAGCCGATTTGGTGAAAACATTTTTGGTTAGGATATATTTCCCGTTTGGTCCCATTTAAATTTGAGGATAAAATTGCTATTTTTTCACTCTTCGAGTCGAGATGGGGTTGTTTTTTTTATTAGAGTTATAATTGAGTAATGCATTATGAGTAATTTAATATTAAAGAAAAAAACATGAAAACTGTTTTATTTATAGTTTTTGAAACGTAATTACCTAATACTGATTATGAAAAGTAAGCAAATATTATTTTACTTGTTAGTAGGAAGGTAGGAACTAAAACGCAACTGACAAAAATGTGTTTTTGAGCGGACTTTACACACAGCGCCATCTAGCCCTAAACTAAGCAAAGCTTGTACTTTGGGAAACAGATAAATATTTATATATACATATATATATATATATATATTTGTAAATACAAACTTAATTTACATATTAACACCCAGACACAGAACAAACGTCTATGTTCATCACACAAATGTTCGCCCTGGGTAGGGATCGAACTCACAACCTACAGCGCAGAAGGCAGAGTTACTACCAACTGAGCTGTGAGGCCAGTCTTCCAGTGTTTCCACTTCCCACACTGTGTAAAAATGTTGCCCGCAACATGTTGACTGCAACTCAGCAACATGTTTATGCAACCATGTTTAATAAATACGGAGCTTAATACTTACAAGTAGAGTTATCAGGAACAAAATCAGGTGTTGTGAAGTTTGGAGTAAATGAGAAATTAATTGGCGAAAAGTTATTCAATGAGTAGATTTTGCATCTCCAAAGACCATCCATGGTGGGTGTAGCATTCAATATCTGTGAAAGTTAGAAATATAATAATTACGTTTAAAAAACTAAAAGAAAACCGACGAAAATGTATCGACCAATCGCAAAGTCAATACGATATTCGTTTTTTAAGTTTTTGTAGGAACTTTCAGTCCTACATAAATATCATTTTAATGGGACCAACTTGGGATTATTCTCTATACAATACAAAAATCGAAATAATTTCATTTGATAAATTGATTGGTACCTATTGTATTAATAATGTTAAAATTCATGGTCTTCCTTTTATTTCTGACACTATGTTATTTAGCAAAAAATAATCCTTATGATGAAGCCTTTCGATCGGTATGATAAAGCTACAGGATAATTATTTTTCTCGTGTAACGGGTTCGATTCCCAGTCCAACCATGTAATTATTTAAAGATCTATGAATGCAGTTTAAATTGTTTTATGAATTAAAATAATGTCTTCTTTCAGTAAAATGTTCCATCTACAGTATTAAGAGTACTTTCCCTTCATGTGGCATATCTGTGGGACGCCCTGTATACTGTCGACTTGAGAACCTCTTACGTTTTTTGTCAGTTAAAAATAAAATAGTATAATACAAGTGAGCTAAGTTGCTCATTACACACGAGGCTGTGGATTGCTGCCCGAGCTGTATGCGAGGGTGTAAATCAGCCGAGGGACTAATGAGCAAGTTGCTCACGAGTTTCATACGCACTTTTTCAACACACTTGCGAGCAAAAACAAACATGTATTGTATAAATCGTTTATCCAAACATCCTCACATACTATTTGATATCAAAAACTGACTAATCAATGTAGGTCATTGTCATGTCTATATTTTACTAGCTGACCCGTGCCCGCTTCGCTGTGCGTAAGACATTTCTAATACCATCGTGGACTTTTTTGTAGACGTTTTTAAGGTGTACAATACTGTAGTACATTATTTTGATATATCTCGTGGGGTTCAGCCAGCATTTGCAATGTAAGCGCAAAAAAATGTGTTTATTTACGACATCACATTAGAAACCTCTAAAATTATCAGTGTTTCTCTACTATATTATGCATGTATTATACATATAAACCTTCCTCTTGAATCACTCAGTTTATTAAAAAAAAACCGCATCAAAATCCGTTGTGTAGTTTTAAAGATATAAGCAAACATACATACATACATACATATATATTACATACAGACGCGGGAAGCGGAAAGCGACTTTGCTTTATACTATGTAGTGATGATAGTGATGAAGATAAAGTGGTATGAAACACTAGCTTCCACCCGCAGCTTTGCTCGCGTAGAACCTGAATAAAGTAACTTAGATACATGACAATTTAGATTTTACTCACTTTGAACGTGTAGTCTCTTGAAAATTGCAAATTCATTAGGGATGCATTCGAAGGCTGGATTAAAGTTTCATTTACATACGTTTCGTTATTCCATAGCGAGTTTCTACAACTATAAATAAGTATTATTTAATAAAACATATCTAAAAGTAAGCTTTTTAATCCTAGGACTCTATTATTCGTTAAGACAAATCCAACGAGCCCGAAAATGACGGTGTGCCCCCGTGTGCCAAGTCGAGAAAAATAAAACCGGCCAAGTGCGAGTCGGACTCGCGCACGAAGGGTTCCGTACCATTAGCTATAAAAACGGCAAAAAAATTACGTTTGTTGTATGGGAGCCCCTCTTAAATATTTATTTTATTCAGTCTAGTATTTGTTGTTAGAGCAGCAACAGAAATACATAATCTGTGAAAATTTCAACAGTCTAGCCATCATGGTTCATGAGATACAGCCCTGTGACAGACAGACGGACAGACAGACGGACAGCGAAGTCTTAGTAATAGGGTCCAGTTTTTACCCTTTGGGTACGGAACCCTAAAAAGCACGGCTGTACCATCCTTTTCTCGAAGCAGTTCAGGCCATTTTCGACCCCCTATAAGTTTGTTATGGATAAAACTAGAAGCCTGAATTTTCAGTAACCAAACAGGCATTGTATAAACACAGTATATTTCAAATTTCATTTAATTTGAACCAGGAGTTAAGAATTATAATTAATAGTCAAAGTTTTAAATTTTGTCACTCACTCACTCACTGACTGACTGACCGATCATCAAAAGTTTAAGGCAATTTTAGCAGACATAGAAGCTTCAAATTTAGAATACAATTGGTGTTTAGTGTATAAATCAAGGAAAAACTAAAATATATTGCAATTTCGGTCCAGTTTTCTAGATATACCAACTGCGTAAATAACTTTTTAATCCCATATAAATATATAGGATTACAAAGTTACATTTGCAGTTAGGTACCTAGATATGATTATGTTCAAAGATAACTTGCAAAATGGTCAATGGAATGATAGTAGAAGGTACAGGAAAGGAAAAAAACCGGCCAAGTGTAAGTCGGACACGCGCACGAAGGGTTCCGTACCGTTATCTATAAAAAACGGCAAAAAAAATTACAGACAGACGGACAGACAGACAGACAGCGGAGTCTTACAGGGTCCCGTTTTTACCCTTTAGGTACGGAACCCTAAAATTTAGGATTATCTATTATGTAATTAGCTAACCTTTACATAATAACTTAAGACAGAAGGACCCTTAAAGTAGGGACTGAATAAATTAACCGACTTGGTATTGACATGGATCTCGTAACTTTTTACGGTAGAACAACTGAGTTGCGTTGTAAGACTTGGATTTTTTTTAAAGTTATGTTTTTGATAGCTTAATATTAGTAGGATTAGTAGGTCTCACCTTACGTATGACCTACACTTACATGATTCTAGTTATTGACTTATTCTCAGGCACAGCATGTTTTGAGATCTTTAAGGACATTATGAATGGTTCATTTAATTGAAGTCGCGTTGTAGTTGCGTGTAGTAATTGTTTGTTATCCTTAGTACGATAAATATTTGAATGTATGAAGAACCCTGAAACTTACAAAGATAGCCATTAACCTTCCTGCTCCTACTACCGTTTCAACCCCTTATGACGAGTAATAAATGTTTTTGATGAACGCAGAATCGTTTTTTCTCCATAACCGCATGACATAGATAACTTAAGGGGCTCCCAGTCGCTGATTGCTCTTTTTCGAAACGAAAAAAGAAATACTTCTGAACAAGCCACATCTCCTATTTTTATAAGTATATTATTTCAGGTTCTTACCTAGATTTCTATTAGGTAAGCTGAAAACATAATAGCAGAAACTTTTCACGATAAAGATATTATTTCAAAATGATACGTTTTAGAATTTATGATCGAAATATTTTATATACCTACTATTAAAATCAACTTGTGATTTATTGTTAAAGATAGGTAATATGTAGATCTATATTTCTATTAGAATAGATTTTTGATAAGTAATTATACATAATTTATATCATTAATTTATTCGAAAAGCTAAGGCGGACCACGCGCCGACGTGTGTTTGTCGTCATTGCAGCGGTCGGTAGGATTATTTATCAAAATGATTAAAGATGGGTACATCTTTATTCACATTTATACTATACATTATAAAATAGGAGATGTGGCTTGTTCACAAGTATTTATTTTTTCGTTTCGAACAAAAACAATCGTCGACTGGGAGCGCCTTAAGGATATAATCTAGATAAATTTTATAGACAGAAACACAATTGGTGAAATTTCTCTCGATAGATTTATTTTCCAAAGTTGGCTCTTCAAAAAAACTAGTTTCGTTTTTAATCAAAACTATGAATAGCTAAACAGTTCATTTTTATATAATTAATTAGATAATCATAAGTAAATTATAGACAGTTTTTTTTTAAATGTACACTACTGTAAAATATTGGGCAGCAGTAGTTAGCATTCCATACGTGACAGGTTGCAAGCTCATCGCCGCTTATTTTTCTTCATCTTAATATAATTATACTTATATTATTGGATGCTTTCTTACCTGTGTCTGCATCGATTTTCCTTGTAATTCTCGTGTAATCCGCAGTAGGTTGTGCCTCCTCTTCTTTCTCTTCATCAGGGATTTCTGTCACCACCTCTACCAATCAAGCAATCAAGCAATTAAATCAAGCAATCAAGTCAATATGAAAGACTTCATCGCCACTGTGCACACCACGTTTTTTAAACATGCCGTCGGACTCGGCTCGGACCCGGCACGGTCTAGCGTGAGTCACTAAAGGTGGGTCGTACTTGTGTTGTGACGTACCAGGTCTAATAAATACCACCTCCATCAAATACCAGGTTGATATACTTTAAAGATACTTTAAAGTACAAAAATACTTTCAAGTACAAAAATACTTTAGAGTACAAAAATACTTTAAAGTACAAAAATACTTTCAAGTACAAAAATACTTTAAAGTACAAAAATACTTTCGAGTACAAAAATACTTTAAAGTACAAAATACGCGTTCAAACTGGTACGTATTTTTTTTATACCTCAACTAGGTTTACAAATCTGGTCGAGTAAATACGCACCACCTCTATGAGTCACCCTTATGGCTAAGTTCACATGTATCGCGCGGTATCGCACGCCAATGCGCGATCAATTTTACAAATGTTCAGATGAGAAGCGACAACGCCCGTTGCGAGTGCCCGTCGGTCTGTTTGATAGAGTTGATACCCATCTTTAATCGCTTCGATAAATAATCCTACCAACCGCTGCACGTGGTACTGATCCATGGGCGGCGCGTGGTTCGCCTTTGCTTTTCGAATAAATTATGTATAATTACTTATCAAAAACCTATTCTAGTAGAAATCTAAATCTACATATTACCTATCTTCACTACATAGTATAAAGCAAAGTCGCTTTCCGCTTCCCGCGTCTGTATGTATGTATGTATGTTTGCTTATATCTTTAAAACTACACAACAGATTTTGATGCGGTTTCTTTTAATAGATAGAGTGATTCAGGAGGATGGTTTATATGTATAATTACATGCTAACCGTGCGAAGCCGGGGCGGGTCGCTAGTTAACAATAAATCACAAGTTGATCTTAATAGTAGGTATCAAAGCATTTCGATCATAAATTCTAAAACGTATCATTTTGAAATAATATCTTTATCGTGAAAAGTTTCTGCTATTATGTTTTCAGCTTAATAGAAATCTAGGTAGGAACCTGAAGTAATATATTTATAAAAATAGGAGATGTGGCTTGTTCAGAAGTATTTCTTTTTTCGTTTCGAAAAAGAGCAATCGTCGACATACAGGGCCTTAAGGCTGTGCGTTGATAGATCAGTCAGTCAGTATAGAACTTATTCTTACCTGTGCTTGGATCGATTGGTTTCAACGTTTCGGAGCTGACTGTTGTAGGTTCAACCTTCTTTTCTTGCTCTTCAGAGATTTCTGTTACTCCTTCTACCAACAAAACAAACTCAATATCACAGTTAATACCATAATCATCAAACCTTAGAGCCAAATTTATACTTCAATCTGTCGTTATTCGATTTACAACGATTTTACTACTAGCTGCCCGATTCAATTTTTTTTTTGTAAATCTTATTTAAATAAAAATCAATTCCTGTTCGTTAGTCTCGCTAAAACTCGAGAACGGCTGAACGGATTTACCTTATCTTGGTCTTGAAATGTTCGTGGAGATCTAGGGAAGGTTTAAAAAGTGAGAAAAATTCGAATAATTGCCGGGAAAACCCTAAAAACAGCCCTTTTCTTTTTTCCATACAAAAGTTTTCTAACTAAAACGTAGAGTCAATTTGAGCTTTATTAGGTTTGATAATACGGTAACGGGAACGGGAACGGGAACTTAAGGCAACATTTGTTAATTCTAAAGCGATACGAAGTTCGCGGGGTCAGCTTGTACTTTATATTATTTGCTGATAATGCAGCTTTTGATAGGTGAAAAAACTTTCAAAATTGGTCCAGTAATTTTTAGATACGAAGATACGAAGTTCGCCGGGTTAGCTTGTTACTTATGTATAACTTTGCGTATAGCTGTGTAAATTACGAAACCCCGGTCCGACACGCACAACTAAAAAACCGGTTAACGACCGGTTTTTAGTTTATCCAGTACAAACAAAGATGCAAAAATACAAATTTTACCTCTACCAATAATTATTTAATAAAATGCTCAAAGCCAGGGTACCACAACCAGGTCTATGACCCTATTGTACTTTACGAAATTTAACGATCGAGACAACAGCATTGTAGCACGAGTAGTACTGTTAATTATTATTCTTGTTTGAGCCTTCACCTTGTTCTTCCGGCACCACACTGGAGCTCTACATAGCATTAAGGAAAGGATCATTAAAAAAAAGGTAGACCCCAAGCCGTGTTTGTTGCCTGATTCTTCTAGGCTTGGTCGCGAGGAACAGGCGTAGCTTCACCTAGCTCCTAACACGTTTCAAAGTGATCCTTGTGATTTTATTGAAATAAATGATTTTTGAATTTGAATTTGAATTTGCCACCAGTTTATGTGCACCTGTGTAATCTGTGTGATTTTGAGAATTGAAACCGATTACGATGACTTACGTATTGGGGCTGCTGGTTTAGTAACGACGACTGAGATATCCAATTTAAAAAAGTCGGGATCTACACCATTACGGGGGTAGTTAAGGAAGCAAGTCCACGTGGTATTCATTTTTGCTGTTGCTGTTATCTGCAAAAGTAATCTATAGTATCGTACAGTCGTGATCATATAATTTTTTCTAATGTATAATACTCCTGCGTTACCTACTGACTGACATATCTTTTAACTTAAAAGATATGTCAGTTAAAAGTTTTAACCAAAGAGCGCGTTTTCATTGAAGCGGAGCTGCGGGGTGATTTTGTAAAAAACATGAATATCATGTTATGATGTTGAATGCAATACCTAATGTTAGAGAATACCTAATCTGTACACTTTTCATAGTAACTATGCAAAGTTTATGCACCTATACCTACGCTTCTGCGTACGTATTGTATTGGAAGCGTAGGTATAGGTGCTTAAACAGCATAAAAAGCGTAGGTATTATGGCATTCAGTACCATAACATGATAATCATCTTTTTACAAAATCACCCCGCTGGGCGGACAACGTAGGTATCGTCGAAATGCCAAAACTGACACTTTTAAAATAAAAAAATATAGGATCACGACTGTAATCCCCTAGTACGGTAGACATCCTCTTAGATCTCCAGGCGCTTAGATCCTTTGAATATGTCTAGTGGGGGTAGTCGCACGTCCAAACATTATACTTGGCACATGCCCACATTTTTCAGTAGTTAACATTCCATACGTGACAGGTTGCAAGCCCATCGCCGCTTACAAGAATAGTAACTGGTTTCCTCACAATGTTTTCCTTCACCGTTTTAAGCACGTGTTTTGATGCGCATATAAATTTTTCGTGCAGAAAAATCCATTAATGCACGCCGGAATTCGAACCCAGGACCTTTAGATTGAAAGTCGAGGTACCTTCCACTCGGCCAATCTAATCTTCAAAGGATCTAAGCGTCTGGAGATCTGAGAGGATGTCTACCGTACTAGGGGATTACAGTCGTGATCCTATTTATTTATTAATTAATTTTAATAGTTTTTCTATTTTTCATTCATAAATATTTATGTTACTACGGTTCTTAAATATTGTGAATGGACTCGTTATAAAGCCCCATTTAACCTCCTTTCGGCTTTACGGGTAGTTTTGTAACACCCTGTATAATTATTTAGATAATCATAAATACGAAATAGTGACTTACGTTGTTTTTAGGAGCATAATAAGAAGTTTGGTTGAACAGTAATGATTTTATAAATATATTTTTTTTGCGTCCTTTCTTTTTTTGACATCTGAAAGAAAATATAGGTTATCATAAGCTAATCTCGAAAATTCTGGGCCTGACAATTTGAAAAGAATACAGAAAACAGTTGTTTAGGTACTTATACTTTCCAGGAAAATCTATAAGAAGTTTGTACAAAACCCTCAGTGCGCGAGTCCAACTCGCACTTTAATTATTTTTTAGGGTTCCGTACTCAAAGGGTGAAAAAGGGACCCTATTACTAAGACTTTGATGTCCATCAGTCCGTCTGTCCGTCTGTCCGTCTGTCCGTCTGTCCGTCTGTCCGTCGTCTGTCCGTCTGTCCGTCTTTCCGTCTGTCCGTCTGTCCGTCTGTCCGTCTGTCCGTCTGTCCGTCTGTCCGTCTGTCCGTCTGTCCGTCTGTCCGTCTGTCCGTCTGTCCGTCTGTCCGTCTGTCCGTCTGTCCGTCTGTCCGTCTGTCCGTCTGTCCGTCTGTCCGTCTGTCCGTCTGTCCGTCTGTCCGTCTGTCCGTCTGTCCGTCTGTCCGTCTGTCCGTCTGTCCGTCTGTCCGTCTGTCCGTCTGTCCGTCTGTCCGTCTGTCCGTCTGTCCGTCTGTCCGTCTGTCCGTCTGTCCGTCTGTCCGTCTGTCCGTCTGTCCGTCTGTCCGTCTGTCCGTCTGTCCGTCTGTCCGTCTGTCCGTCTGTCCGTCTGTCCGTCTGTCCGTCTGTCCGTCTGTCCGTCTGTCCGTCTGTCCGTCTGTCCGTCTGTCCGTCTGTCCGTCTGTCCGTCTGTCCGTCTGTCCGTCTGTCCGTCTGTCCGTCTGTCCGTCTGTCCGTCTGTCCGTCTGTCCGTCTGTCCGCAGGAAAACTGTAATTTGGCATGTACAAAAATACCTACAAATATACATATTTGCAATGTCAACAAAGTCGAAAAATAAATTATTTAAAAACGTTTTTTAGGGTACCTCCCCTACACCTAAAGTGGGGACGTTATTTTTTTTTCTCCCGTACCTGTTTGTGTGGGTTATAGTTATACATATATAGGTCTTTAAAAAGTATGGGGGTTTGCGAAAACAACTTTTCGATTAAGGAATTCGTTTGTGAAATATTACGCTTTAAAGTGAAAAAATTCACGGTAGTAGTACATATACTGAAGTTAAAAGCAAAATTATCACAGCTAAGTAGGCCTATACAAGTTTACGAGTAATAGACGTAATAGTCGATCAACTAGAACCAGAAATAATCATTTTGTTTATGTTTATTATTTATAGATAACTAGCGACCCGCCCCGGCTTCGCACGGGTAGCATGTTATTATACATATAAACCTTCCTCCTGAATCACTCTATCTATTAAAAAAAACCGCATCAAAATCCGTTGTGTAGTTTTAAAGATATAAGCAAACATAGCATATGTATGTAACATACAGACGCGGGAAGCGGAAAGCGACTTTGCTTTATACTATGTAGTGATGGTACGAAACCCTTCGTGCGCGAGTCCGACTCGCACTTGGCCGGTTTGTTTTACATATATTTTACTAAGGTACTCACCTTATACTTATAACTTCATCAGGAGAATGCACATGGATTGTAAACGGTTGGTTTACTTCAAGCTTAGGAGAAAAATCGTCGTCGAGCGATATCACTTTATCGTTTCTATTTGCTTTTATATTTATAATGGTTGGTGAAGATGCTGAAATTAAGTTTTACTATTAAAAATATATTTTTTAAAACAAGCTTTTATAATCCCAGAGCTCTACTGCTCGTAAAGACAAATCTACCGAGCCCAAACATGACGAAACCCGTCATGTTTGGGCTCGGTAGATTTGTCTTTAGTTGTGTAGTTTAGGAGTTTTTTTTTACATTTCAGATCCATAATCAGACCCGTGGGGCTATTTTGTTAAAACATGATTACCATGTCAGGATATTCATATCAATATTTATTGGTACTGAATGCCATAATACCTACGCTTTTTATGCTGTTTAGGCACCAACACCTACGCTTCCAATACAATACCTACGCAGAAGCGTAGATATAGGTGCTTAAACAGTGAATAGTTACTATGAAAAGTGTACAGATTAGGTATTCTCTAACATTAGGTATTGCATTTAACATCATATCATGATAATCATGTTTTTACAAAATAGCCCTGCAGCTTGCTAGTACCTATTACATTGTCATTAGAGATTGATAGGTATGCGAAGTTTTAACTCTAATCAGACTATTTACTGAAGAGTTCCGTTGAATAACTCTTGACTCCATCATCAGATCAGTTCACTGTCAGTGATCAGTTATTATTACATTGTTACCAAAGTTACATAAGTATGCAAATTTTCAGCTCAATCGGTTGGGGATAACTGCTTCAAAATTCAGTTGCAAGATTTGACCAAAACATACATACATTGATAAATAATCATGATTAGTAAAGTGAAAGTTGAATTATTATACCTACTAGCGACCCGCCCCGGCTTCGCACGGGTAGCATGTTATTATACATATAAACCTTCCTCCTGAATCACTCTATCTATTAAAAAAAACTGCATCAAAATCCGTTGTGTAGTTTTAAAGATATAAGCAAACATACATACAGACATACAGACGCGGGAAGCGGAAAGCGACTTTGCTTTATACTATGTAGATACCTAAAGCAACTGTAAAGCGTCGTGCGGGACAACATGGTCTCAGGACGTGTTGTTACGCGCGACGCGACGTCGCCACGTAGAATACTGTCGGGCGACAATGTCGCGGGAACTTCGCCGTCGTCATAAGTTTATTGGACTTACCTGAGCATTCACTATTCACAATAAATTCAAACAAAATCAACACAAAAATAAACCGCACCATTTTGACACATTTACTAGAAATTACGTTTGACTCTACTGAAACACATCGAGGCAAGTGTTGTTTATCCTGCATTTGAATAATGATATAGATGATTCTCTATTCTAATAGAAATCTAGATCTACATATTACCTATCTTTAAGACGCTGCCAGTCGACGATTATTTTTGTTCGAAACGAAAAAAGAAATACTTGTGAACAAGCCACATCTCCTATTTTATAATGTATAGTTATGTGAATAAAGATGTACCCATCTTTAATCACTTCGATAAATAATCCTACCGACCGCTGCAATGACGACAAACACACGTCGTCGTCGCGTGGTCCGCCTTTGCTTTTCGAATAAATTAATGATATAAATTATGTATAATTACTTATCAAAAATCTATTCTAATAGAAATCTAGATCTACATATTACCTATCTTTAACAATAAATCACAAGTTGATTTTAATAGGAGGTATCATAATATTTCGATCATAAATTCTAAAACGTATCATTTTGAAATAATATCTTTATCGTGAAAAGTTTCTGCCTTATGTTTTCAGCCTAATAGAAATCTAGGTAGGAACCTGAAGTAATATACTTATAAAAATAGGAGATGTGGCTTGTTCAGAAGTATTTCTTTTTTCGTTTCGAAAAAGAGCAATTGTCGTCATTCAGCCCCTTAACTAATTAAGCTGAAATTTACATACCTGTGGTATATTTTTGATGAAAATACAATAAGAGCGTTCCACGGCGCGGCGCTGCGCTTTCTCACGATGGCGACGACGTTTCTATAAACAATGAATATTGTGGCTTACAAAAAGTTCCACAAAATTGTCCCCGAGACATTCACTTAGTTGTGACATAATGTCATGTCGCTTCACCGTGCTACCCGTGGATTTATAGCTATTGTGTTTTCAGATTCATTTATACACGGGCTGTCATTCGCTCAAACATTGATTGCGTACAATAAAAGCCCGGAAAATTATATTACAATTTACAATAATACTGGTAACAAAGTCTTGAATTTAAGTTGTATATCAAATACATACGACACGTGTCGGTGGTATTATAACGGTAAGTACCTATACCCTATCTACTAAGCATAGAAAGTTTAAAGCAACACAATACTTAAGACGAGTAATAAATGTTTTTGATGAATGCAGGATTGGTTTTTAAAACAATACAATAACCGCAAAACATACAGATTTATTTTTTACTAGTGACCCGCCCGGGCTTCGCACGGGTGCAATGCTGATACTAAATATACTACAGAATGTCTTTATATAAAACGTTTTTTTTTCACAGCTTTTTTGTCATTAGACAATTATTGATGATTTCTTTTTTTCTCGAACGTTCGCGACCGGCCGAACTGCGCGTTTGACGCCTAGCTGCTAGGCCGGTCGCGAACGTTCGAGAATGTTTGTTTTACGAAGCTACTCGCTAGGTGACTCGCTAGCCTCTAGGTACCAAGCAAGCCGCCTGCCTGTGCGTTCGCGTTTTTAATTAGGGATGACTGAGAGTGTTATAAACGTAAGAGTAGACAAATATAATCAGAAAGCTTCGAACTGCTAAGCTATCGGGAGTTACACGTGTTATTGTGAGTCAACCATAAAAGATGAACATATGCTGTCGTGGGATATTTTTTATATAATTTTAAGGAGAACATTTCCGTCATACATGATTTCTGTGTAGCTTTAACCATTAAGGTTGCACACGCGACGGAAGCTTAAAAAATGGAGTAACTTCTCCCGTTTTCCCAACATTTTCCTTCATTGCTCTGCTCCTATTGATTGCAGCGTGATACAAAGTATACTATAACCAGCTCAGGAGTATGAAAAATAATTGTACCAAGTTTCGTTAAAATCCGTCGAGTGGTTTTTGTTTCTATAACGGTTATACAGACAGACAGACAGACAGACAGACAGACAGACAGACAGACAGACAGACAGACAAAAATTTTACTGATTGCATTTTTGGCATCAGTATCGATCCATAATCACCCCCTGATAGTTATTTTGGAAATATATTTCATGTACAGAATTGACCTCTCTACAGATTTATTATAAGTATAGATGACAAAGATAAGTAATTTAGGATTTTATTTAGATAAATTATAGACAGAAACACGATTGGTGAAACTTTTCTCGATAGATTTATTTTCCAAAGTTTTTGCTCTTCAAAAACACTAGTTTCGTTTGTATTCAAAACTATGAATAGCTAAACAATATTTTTTTTATAATTCGTTAGATAACCATACTAGGTACTTACACCTAAATTATAGACAGTTTCTTTTTAAGTTGATGGTTATCAAGATAATGCAGATAATATTTTTTTCCGTCTTATCCGGGTAGACTCATCCCATATAAAAACCAAACATTTCACATATCACCTTAAACTTACTTCTCAAACTTTCGTGATTAGTATAAACTTAGGTACCTACACATAGGTAGGTATTAATTTTTTATCTACTCGTAGATATTATAACAAAGTCGAAACGTCGTAAAAACAAAATGAAATGTACCTAATACCTACGTGATAAAGAGCCGTGTAAATCACATTTGTTGTATAGGAATACAACAAACGTGTTTTTTTTTTTGTTTTTTATAGAATGGTACGGAACCCTTCGTCCTGAGTCCGACTCGCACTTGGCCAGTTTTTTTTTAAATATAAATACGACTAATTACAACGATTTTTCTTGTCTTTTCTTCTATTTCTTTCAGATAGTGAAGTTATTGCATATTGTGTTAGTGGATTTTATTATTTTGACGAATGTCAGTTTACGCAGCTCAATCACACACATGCGAAAACAGTCATATATTGTACTTGTAAACATTATATGACAATCATTTACACTTATACTGTCGAAATTGTAAATTATAATTTCAAACAGAAAACTACGTTACCGGATGTGAAAATCGTCATTTCTCCAAATACAGGTAACTAAATCTTCTTCTCTTTTATATGGTGTATGTGTGTATGGTCGGAGAGATCTTCTCTTGGATTCAAGTCTAACAAAGCTGTAAATTTAGTTGCTAATTGTAGCAATTAGATGTCGTCATCCAAAAAATTCTAGCGCGTGAATTAAGATAGCTATGTAGGAAAAACAGGAGCTATCCGAGCAGACGTCTGAAAAAAAAAAGACGTGTGGCACTCGGAGACTGCCGCGGTAAAGCTATTGCATAACATTTTTTATCAACTTATGTATTTATAATTATTTATTTATTTATTTTATTTATCCTTTTTTCCTTTGTTTTTCTTTGATATTCAACTTTTTGAGCGTGGTGACCGATAAGAAAAGAAAAAGAAAAAAAAAATTTTTTTTTTTTTTTTTTACATCCCTAGATTGCGGGGGAAGAGGGGGATTAGGCATGCGCAGTAACGCCGATACAACCAATGCCACCTATTGGCGAGTTGCTAAACTAAAGAGACAAGCGTGATATTTCAAAAAGTCATTAAAAGTTCTGCTATTCATCGATAGATGTCAAAATCTAACCTACCTATTTACCTAACTACGTAGTTAGCATTCCACACGTAACAGGTTGCAAGCCCGTCGTCGCTTTCAAGAATACTAACAGGTTTCCTCACGATGTTTTCCTTCACCGTTATAAGCACGTGTAACGCGCATATACATTTTTCGAACAGAAATATCCATTGATGCACGGCCAGGATTCGATATTTACCTAACTACATGAATTCAATAATTCAATTTCAAACTTTTTAGTCGATCATGTCTGTGAAGTACCACCTATTTACCGATAGTGGTAAAATAGCGCCACCTGCCAGCGGAATTGCGAACCTCTCAAACCCCGAGCTTTCGCATGAGACCGCGAAAAGCACCTATAATAACGTAGTATCATCAAATGAAACTAGATGGCGCTGGAATGCGAAAATCACCCTAGAGTCCGCGCCACCACTCAAGTCCGCTAGACGCGGCGTCGCAATCGCCTATTATAATGATGCCAGTAAGATAGCCATAATTTACCCCTTACACTAAAAGGGAGAGCGAACTAATGTTTACATTTTAAAACTATTTACTACTAGCAGTTCACTTCGACTTCGCACAGTTGTAATAATGAAGAATATATGCAATTTTTTTATTTTTTTGGTTACATTATTGCTATTTTCGTGGGATCTGTATTTATTTTTATTTATTGTACTTACATTAATTTTAGACAGACAACGGAAGAGACTTTGTGTTATACTATGTAGTGATGTTATTCGCTCCTAATAAAGCTTTTGATAGATTAAATATTTTTTTAAATTGGTCCTATATTTTTTCAGTTTATCCGGTACAAACAAAAATATAAAACTAGAAATTTTATCTCTTTGTAATAGTAGTGTAGTTATGTAGGAAAACAATGAAATCAACCTAGTTTCACGATATAGGTAAATTTTATTAAATTATTTTTATACAATAATTATGGTCTTCATCATTTATTACTTGCATTCCAGACATATCGCTGTCACTTGTCTCTTGAAATTCACTGCCATGATCAGAATCAGTGTCGCTATCACTGGCTGTTGATATTATGAATTATGAATCTTTCTATTTCTTCATCTACCAGTCCATCATTTTTGAAATATTACAATTCTTTTTGAAGTGCTTGCTGCCACTCTTCCTTCTTTCGTAATTCGAGATACCATTTTCTCTGAAACACCTAAAATACAAAATAATTTAATTAGTGTTTTAATTTAGTCATATTTTACCTATTGTTAGACAAAAACTTATACTCTGGTATCCCTAAAATTTACCTGTCATGGCAGCGACTCTTTTTTGTATATTATTTAAAGGGATCAAAACGTCTTTATTCCTCTGCTCTAACTCACAAAACTCTTTTACTTTATGAATCATTTCACGAGCTGCACTTTTCACCAGTTTACGCGACATATTCACGCACATTTCAAGAAAATATTGGGAAAAACCATGGACGCTAATTTCATCGAGCACTCTGACATGAGATAAAATGGCGTTGCTGTCAAATTTAGTTTTGGTTTTCGTCGCAGGACATGAGTGGTGGCGAGGACTCTAAGCAGGCATGACATGAGTCATAGGGATGTAATATTGATTGAAAAAAATCTATTAATTAATAATCGATTTTTTGTCCCTACAAATAAATCAATTTTCCAAAAAATCGAATTATATGGTTCGGATCGCTTTCGGAGAGACGATCGATGGGTCGGTTCCCGTTTGTGAAGCGACTATTGGTCGGATCACGTTCGGAAAAACGATCAATGGTTCGGTTTGCGTTCGGAGACAAGACCGATGAGTCGGTTTCCGTTTGGGAGGCGACTATATGTAGGTTCACGTCCGGGAAAATGGCCAACGAACGATTCGGTTCGCGTTCGGAAAACTTAGTTTACAAAAATCGATTTATATGTGTAATTTACATAATCGATTTTTTAAAAATCGATTTTTTGAAATCCAAAAAGAGAAATCTCTAACACTCACACTCACGCATATTGCGTGAGTGTGAGTGTCTCGTAAAATTTCGTTACGAAATTTCTGGATTCGGTCTCCACGCTCAAGGCCCGCGATAGCTTAAAAATATCTTCCAAAATGTTATACTTTTGACTGCCAACTATCATGGGTTAGCCACATCAATGAGATCAGCAAAATGATTAACTTTACCTTTCACTCTCTCAAGTGTCTTCAGTGGTTTCTTCCCTTTGATACTAAAGTCAACCTTGCGCAAGCACTTTTGCTACCACTCATCGACTATGCTGATGTCTGCTTCCTTGATGCCTCGGAGGAACTTGTTGACAAGTTGGAGCGTCTACAAAACCTGTGCATTCGTTTTATCTTTGGTTTGCGTAAGTTTGATCATGTGTTCTGATCTCAGCTGAGGTGGCTCCCTATTCGTCGTCGTCGTGATCTGCACATATTATTGTCTTTCCTCTTCTACATCCTTAATAATCCTTTATCTTCCTGATTCTTAATAATTCTCACGCAGGTAAGGGGGTTACCTGCGTGAGCGTTTTGATTATCTTGTTTCTCGTGGTATGCCATGTAGGTCTTCTATGTCCCTTCTCCTTAAAACCCCCTCTCATTCTTCCATCTGCTACAGTGAATCTTTCACTGTACATGCTGTGAAGCTGTGGAATTCCCTTCTTACTATCCGGAACTGTCCATCGCTTAACTCTTTTAAAGCAAAAGTAAAAGAGCACTATTTGTCATTGTAAATCAAATTTATATTTGTTTTGGTTTATCATATTTATGTATGTTTTTATATAATATATAAATATATACAGTCGTGGTCAACTAATTAGGGACACTCTTTGGTTAAACCGAATTGTGAATTTATTTTTTATTTTCCAACGAGTCTAAACCATATTCCATATCTCTTACATGTAAGTATAATTAGTCATTTATGTGCCCGATTATACAAACAATAACAACTTCTTAAACATTAAACCTCTTTACAGTATAGCTGATAGATTATCGTAGTGCTATTTGTTCAAATAATGCTGGCTGGCCATTTAATTAGGGACACTGAGATATTGCGTTCTATTTTCAAAATTTGAATCTCAATACTTTTTTACTTCTTCTGTTATTGTTTCGTGGTAGTTTTGGCGGCAATCCCGATATTTATTTTAAGTTTTGAAAAATATTTTGAAGAAAAATGGGTAAAAATAAAAGTTGCGATCCAACACTACGAAAAATTATCATGAAGTTTGTTGTCGAGCATGGTTGGCCATACCGAAGGATAGCAGAACATTTAAATTGTTCAAAAACTATGGTATACAATGCAGTGCAACATGTCAGACGCAATAACACAGATTTAAATGTGCCCAGAACAAAAAGATCGAGAAAAACAACTCCGCAAGAAGATAGAATGATAACCAGGTTAGCTAAGAAAGATCCGTTTCTAGACTCTATTTTAATTAAACACGAAGTGTTTGGGACAGACGAAAGAGCTGGTGTCTCAGCGAGGACCGTTGGACGACGTCTGGTAGAAGCAGGGTTGTTCGGAAGAGTGGCTCGCAAAGTACCGTTGTTGAAGAAAGAACATAGAAATGCTCGTTTGGCGTTTGCACGTAAATATGGACATTGGACCTACGCCCAATGGCAACATGTATTATTCTCTGACGAGACCAAGGTTAATTTGATTTCTTCAGATGGAAGGCAATACGTACGGCGTCCAGTAAAAGCGGAAATGAATCCAAGATTCACAAAAAAGCAGGTGAAACATGGCGGTGGAAACATTAAAATGTGGGGTTCATTTTCTGGACGTGGAGTGGGACCTGTGAGGAAAGTTCAGGGTAACTTAGACCAACATCAATACAAGGCAATATTGGAGGAAACGATGCTTCCCTATGCTGAGGAGCATCTCCCTATTATATGGACGTTTCAGCATGATAACGACCCGAAACATACCGCCCGTTCAGTCAAGTCGTTTCTTACCAGTCAGTCAGTATCGGTGCTAGATTGGCCAGCAAATAGCCCGGACCTTAACCCAATCGAGCACCTTTGGCACGAAATCAAGAAAAAAGTAGCCACTTATCGTACCACAACTTTAGATGAACTTAATGAAGCTTTTTGTGAGGCATGGGCAAACATTCCTGTCGAAACATGCCAGAAACTGATAATGTCTATGCCACATCGGTGTCAAGCGGTAATTACTAACAAAGGTTTTGCTACTGGGTACTGATTTTACACGTAATAAAATGGAGCTGTTAAAGATATTATAATACTGCAGATTATTAGTTTTGTTTAACTCTATTTTTCATTATAGTTTACTGTCCTTAATTAAATGTCCAGCTACAGAATTATACCTTAAAATTGAATACATGTTCAACCTTTGATATTAAATACTTTTTTCTATTTATTTATTCTTTTATTTACAGCCATTTAAAGCATAATAATCGGACCAAATTATGCAAATAATAGTTACTGAGAAATCAATAGGGTTTTATATTTGTATGTACATAACCGGTTATTGTTCTTCACTATCTTGCATGTCCCTAATTAGTTGACCACGACTGTATATATATATTTCTAATTAATTGCAACATCCCCCTCATTCTTATACGGGCTTAGGACCGGCAAAATTACTTTCAAATTAAATTATAGGAACATAACAAAATTAATAGTTTACAAGCATGTAAAATCATTTTTTCATCCCACCATCTCGGAAAGAGTATTTTTGCTCTTCAATATCTGAGTGCAAAAGCCGTTTTTATTCTCTAGAGGATAAAGTAAATTGAATTTAGAACATCGTGTGCACTAAGTTTGTGAATTAAAAAAAAACATTAAACCTATTTACTGCTACCTCTATGGTGCCGAATATATCATACAACTTTTTTTTTATTTGTTAAAAACTCAGACTCGGAACCTTCTTGGTGTTCTTTTTTCAATTTGCTTTGTACGCGGTTCTTTACGCGGCATTTTTTCACGTCATTATTAAATTATTCTGTAATACTTACCTGTCATAATGTAGTAGTTAATACCTAAACTGAAATAAAAGTACCTATCTTGTGATTGTAAACGTTTTTTTTTTTGCATTTAGTCATTTCCTCGCTGAGGTGGAATGAAAAGTTACGTGTTGCACTCGAGTGCAAAGATTTTTCACCTCGTGCTCTTTTGATTCCCTCGCTAACGCTCAGGATTCTAATTTTGAATCACTCGCTGCGCTCGTGATTCAATTTTAGAATCCTTCGCTTGCTCAGTCATCAAAATTGAACACGCGGTTAAAAAGCAACTTTGCACTCTTGTATAACAAATAACTATTGTCGTATCTGAAATCTACTGAAAATCAGCGCTGCATCAACTCTCGCTGTTGCAGCATATAGCTGAGTGGTGAATTTTTTTTGTCAAAGCTGCCAATATGTTTAGTTTTAAGAGATTATGTTGAAACAAAATACTCGTAAATTTATTCTTTCTTTCTTTCCTTTTTAATTTGTTATTTTTTCACTTTCTTTCGTAAAACATGAGGTAGAAGGATTTTGATTACAAACAATTATTTCTACAATATTTTTGTTAATTTCCAGCTACGACTCACCCAGGGTCTGATCATGCAGGCGAGGAAGCGATCACTGGTACTGCAGTACCAGGGACCAAAGGTTGGTTGAAATCAAGTATTCACCTATAAAACAAAATATAAGATAACTAATAACTATCACTAAAATGTTTGAGCTCGTTGGATTTGTCTTGACGAATAGGTACTATTTAGCTGTGGATATTAAAAAAGCTTGTCTATATAAAAATATTTTTCAACGTATTATTTGATCACAAACAATTTCAGAAAATTGTGTTTCGTGTTTTTTTTGTCGTTTTAGGGTACCGTAGCCAGAGTAAAAACGGGACCCTATTACGAAGACTTTGCTGACCGTCTATCCGTCTGTCCGTCTGTCTGTCACAAGGCTGTATCTCATTAACCGTGATAGCTAGACAGTTGAAATTTTCACAGATTATGTATTTCTTTTGCTGCTATAACAATAAACAAATAAAATAAATATATAAGTGGGACTCCCATACAACAAACGTGTTTTTATTGCCGTGTTTTATAGATAACTAGCTGTCTCGACAGACGTTGTCCTGTCAAATGTCAATAATCCCACAGAAAAAAATAACTTTCAGTTTTTATGCCACCCTTATAACTTAGGAGTATGAAAAATAGATGTTGGGCGATTCTCAGACCTACTCAATATGCTCACAAAATTTCATGAGGATCGGTCAAGCCGTTTCGGAGGAGTACGGTAACTAACATTGTGACATGGAAATTTTATATATAAGATGGTACGGAACCCTTCATACGCGAGTCCGACTCGCACTTGGCCGGTTTTTTATAGAATGGAACGGTATCCTTCGTGTGCGAGTCCGACTCACTCTTGGCCAGTTTTTAATATATATTATATGTTTGTACCTACCTACCGGACCGGATAAACTAAAACTGAACCAATTTTGACCACCAATTTTTTTACCTATCAGCAAGTATATAATATATATATATACCTACGAATGCTATATTATATGTTTTTTTTAATTAAAGCTTCTACGAAAATTGCAATAATGTAACCAAATTTGTTGTACCTTAGTAGGAAAAAATAGCCAATAATATTCATTAGCACATCCGTGCAAAGTTAAGGCAGGCAGCTAGTAATAAATATTGTAAATTGAATCCCACCAAAAACATTCTGTAAAAAAACCGGCCAAGTGCGAGTCGGACTCGCGCACGAAGGGTTCCGTACTATTATCAAAACGGCAAAAAAATCACGTTTGTTGTACGGGAGTCTCACTTAAATATTTATTTTATGCTGATATAAAGAAATACATCATCTGTGAAAATTTCAACTGTCTAGCTATCACGGTTCACGAGATACAGCCTGGTAACAGACAGACGGACAGCGGTGTCTTAGTAGTCCCGTTTTTTACCCTTTAGATACGGAACCCTAGAAACATAAAAAATAATTCATAATATCTCGTAACCTACCTATTTACCTAACTACGTAGTTAGCATTCCACACGTGACAGGTTGCAATCCCGTCGCCGCTTTCAAGAATACTAACAGGTTTCCTCACGATGTTTTCCTTCACTGTTATAAACACGTGTAACGCGCATATAGGTACATTTTTCGAACAGAAATATCCATTGATGCACGGCCAGGATTCGAACTCGAAATTAATTGGAAATTAATAATATCTACCTAGGTACCTATTTACCTAACTACATGAATTCAATAATTCAATTTCAAACTTTTTATTCGATCATGTGAAGTACCACCTATTTACCGACTTACTTTACCGGTAGTGGTAAAATAGCGCCACCTGCCAGCGGAATCGCAAACCTCTTTCATCTTACCTCTCAAACCCCGAGCGGTCGCATGAGACCGCGAAAAGTACCTATAATACGTAGTAACATCAAATGAAACTAGATGGCGCTGGAATGCAAAAATCAAGTTTGTTGTATGGGAGCCCCCCTTAAATATTTATTTTATTCTGTTTTTAGTATTTGTTGTTCGAGCAGCAATAGAAATACATAATCTGTGAAAATTTCAACTGTCTAGCTATCATGGTTCATGAGATACAGCCCTGTGACAGACAGACAGACGGACAGACGGACAGCGAAGTCTTAGTAATAGGGTTCCGATTTTACCCTTTGGGTACGGAACCCTAAAAACTAGCCAAGTCTCGATGCACGGTGTGGAATTTTACCTCAATCGCGGTCGCCTATATTTTATCCGTCCATCGTATAGATCCAAATCAGAAATAAAACATTTGTAAAGGAAGCATGCCTTTTTTATGTTTAGTTTTAAAGTTATTAAAGAATATGCTGACGTCAGCAAAAAATAATATTATTTCTATTTTCCAAAATAATAACATTATATACTCTATTTAATTATTTACTATTGTAACGACATAATACCTAACTCCATACGAAGTTTAAGTGTTGTATCTACGATACACAAAGAGAAACAGCATTTTTTTGTATTTACACTAAATTTTGTTTATCTTCATAATCCTTTGGATTCCGCATTTGGATTTAAATGCAAAACATGCACATTACATTTATATACATCTCACAAAAAAATCAAATACGTAAACAGTGGGACTTGGGAGATATTACATTTCTAAAGTTTCCATAGAATTTCTATGGAAATAGGGTTGTCAAATTTCAAACACTTATTTTCAATTATTTTTTTTAGTTAAAATTTAATAATTCTATACCGATTTCATGAAGAAGTAAGATCTATTTTGTTCATTATGGATAAGCTCTGAAACTACTAAATGAATATAATAAAAAAACTGGACAAGTTCGAGTTTAACTCGTGCACCGAAGGTTCCGTACAAAGTTAATGTAAATGACAGTTTGTAATCGCAATAAATAAATTTAGTGATGTACAGTGAACAGCTGCTGTCCTTCATCGAAGAAAGTATACAATACAATGTATTATTGTAATTAATACATGAGAAAAAACATCGAAGGTGATGTGCATTTTTTGTAAACGACACGTAAGTATTATTTATAATGAATATTAAATGCGACTTGCGATTACGTTGATTTTATCCGTTACCCGACGAATTGATACTGCCACCAACAGCGACAACAGTAGCGCCCTCCCCTCTACATCCTTGTTGGCGTTGTTGTTTAATATTCATTGTGATGTGCAATGTATGATTAAAATATATGATTAATAGAATTTCCTATTATATTTTTAACTCTGACGTGAAAGGAGTCGAAAAAAATCATAACATTTAATTTTACATCGAAAAAAGTAGTAAATTAGGAGTCAAAGTTATCTAAGAAATATTACAGTAAAAAAAGTGACAACCCTAACCTCAAAATTTAAAATTAAATAACTCTGGAGTCCCGCATCAATCACGCCTGATTTTTTTTTATAATATAGTGGACTATAATGTTAAACTTTTCTCGTTTAAATAAAATGCGGAATCAATGGGACTCACCAAAAAAAATTTTTTTTGAAATTTCGAAAAAATAATTATTTTCGTTCTGATTTGCGTTTTTTTTTTAACTTTTTTTATCTGAATTAGTAAGTTTAACAGCTTTTTATAAGATCCCATTATAAAAATTGCTAAATTGATTATTTCAAGCGAAATAATACAATTCTTTGATTTCTATGGAGTTTTCTCGAGTTTCTAAATAATTCCAAAACTAAACATAAAAAGATTATGGTTACTTCCCAGAAGTTTTAGTTCTTTCCTAGATCTATAGGATGAAGTGATTAAATATACATGACCACAATTGAGGCAAAATTTCACAGTGTGCGATGGAGGTGCTTGTTTATCTCTAAAAAGTAATGAAATCTAGACAAAGTCGTACCAAGTCTGAGGTTCCTTACTACGATTTCTTGTTTATTATAGTCACACATTAACTAAAATCTAATTAATGTGTGACTATAATAATAAAGAAATCGTAGTAAGGAACCTCAGACTTGGTACGACTTTGTCTAGATTTCATTACTTTTTAGAGATAAACAAGCACCTCCATCGAGACTTGGCTAGTTTTTTACAGAATGTTTTTGGTGGGATTTCACTTCTTTTTGTAGAAACGTGGGCTTATTGATTTATTTTAATAGATTTTCTTATTTGACACAGTTTTTTTGACATAGTTTTTTGCAATGACAGTCGATATTTTTATGTACCAATAGTAGAAGGGGGCATTACCATATCTCTAATACAGCTGAGAACAGCTGAGGGTTCTTCATCAGATACTTCAGACCTTCAACTTTTGACATCAAATGAAGCGGCCCATCAAGTTGAATATTTTTTGTAAAGGCGGTATGTCGATCTCTAATAGTTTGGTTAAGCTCTTGTGTTTTCTAATCAGGGTCACCAGGTACTCCAGATCTTCGATTATCCTAGTTTTTAGGGTTCCGTACCCAAAGGGTAAAATCGGAACCCTATTACTAAGACTTCGCTGTCCGTCTGTTTGTCTGTCTGTCCGTCCGTCCGTCCGTCTGTCTGTCACAGGGCTGTATCTCATGAACCGTGATAGCTAGACAGTTGAAATTTTCACAGATTATGTATTTCGGTTGCTGCTATAACAACAAATACTAAAAACAGAATAAAATAAATATTTAAGGGGGGCTCCCATACAACAAACGTGATTTTTTGCCGTTTTTATAGATAATGGTCCGACTCGCACTTGGCCGGTTTTTATAGTTTTCCCTTAATGTGGCAATTAAACCCTTACTCTGTACCAAATTTCAGCTCTCTGAGTTTATGGGAAGTACTAGTTCTATTCTGATGATCATGAGTGAGTGAGTGAGTGAGTGTCTGTCTAAAATGCGAAACTTTGCTTTCGCTTAACTTCGAAACTAAATGACCTACAGACTTGAAATTTTGGATTTTAAGTATGTGATTATAGCTTACTGGATGACGAAAATTTCTGCGTTCTGGTATTATCCAGAGGTTCTCAAATAGGGACCTGAAAATGCGGCGAAATGGTTCCTGTAAAGGATGGTACGGCAGTGTTTGTTTGCTTCGCGCTCGACTTGGCGGGGGCACTGCCGTGCCCCCACATAAAAGCGGATTGAAGGTTGAATTTTGCTCTAAAGTTTGAAGATTTACTAACACTGATATTGATTTTGTTTGGTTGGTAGAAGGAGGAACAGAAAGCCACGTTACAGAGCAAGAAAAGATGGTAAAACCAACATCAGTTAGCTCCGAAACGCCGAAACCAATCGATTCAAGCAAAGGTAAGAACTTTATTTTTACGTGAGTAATTTCCCGTTTTGACATTATGTAGGTACTAGGTACCTACTAATGTGCGTCCTTTGGGACTTTTCGCATTTGGTACGTAATTAGCTTTGGGAAGTTCATGGTCGGAGTTTCTTTTAGCTTCAAAAAAAAGTTTTAAAAGTCACAATAACAGCCAAATGATACCCAACACAATATAGCGGGATTCGAACTTGCATCTTTACCTTTGCAATGCGATAACTACTCAAATTGAATACTTTATTTTTTGCAATTTTTAATTCAAATTGCACTATTCGTATGTTTATTTTTTTGTAAGTTTCCGTCAAAACTTGCAAACCATTTTTCTACCATTTCTTGGTTCTTCCGATTGAGCTGATTTGTGAATTTTGCATACACCTTTAGTTCTGGTAAGAACACATTAATATAGTGAGCTGATCTGATGATGGAGTCAGGAACTGTTAAACGGACACTCACAACGGAACTCCTTATTAAATAGTTCGATTGAGCAAAAACTTTTTATACTTGTCTAGTTCCAATGACAATGTACCTAATATTACATGACAGGTGATAGCGCGCTGCTCCGATTTCTAGTTCGAAGAAGGATTTTACAAAAGCTTGTATTGAAATAATATTTTTGAACAAAAGACTTATTTTATTTTTACTGGTTCCAGAATTCTGGAGAGAGAAAGGATGGTACATCATCATAGCTGTGATCATAGTTATTGTCATCGCAGTGTCTACTATTACTGTTGTCTTAGGTAAAGGTTATACCATGAATACACTACGGGACATTTTGTCCCGCAAATAACTCGCAACACTCAATCTACGTGACGCTGCAACGTCCCACAGTGTCCCGCATCATGCCCCGCAACATTTGATGTGACACGTAACATGTTGCTTGCCACAACAAAGGCCTGCAAAAATTCCACAACATTGTCCCCGAAACGTTATTAAGTGATCCTTGTAATTTTATTGAAGTTGATCTATTGACTTTGACTTTGATACATTTACAAATAGGATATGTTCCGCAACATATCGCTTAACACAAATAGTTTTGTCATGGATGGGGATCGAACCCCTCAACCTACAGCACAAAAGGCAGAGCTGTTACCAACTGAGCTGGGGGGTTAGCATGAACCACTATCGTATCGACAACGTATCATCTAAATGCCAAAACTGACACTTTTATTATAAAAAAGTGTCAGTTTTGACATTTTGACGATAGGTTGTCGATACGACAGTAGTGGTTCGTGCTCAGGCCATTGTGAGGCCAGTCAAGCCTAGTACAACTTAGCGATTCAAAATCGTGGTTGCGTGTACTAAGGTACGAGACGAGTAAGTATACCTACGACCAGTGATAACATCGTGATTGTATCGTGGTCTTTTCACAAGCTTTTATTTAACTTGCACTGTTCATTATGCTTATTTGTTTTCAAGTTGTCCGTCAAATTAGCAAACCATTTCGACCGTTTGTTGGTATCCGATTGAGCTGAAATTTTGCTTACATCTTTAGTTCTGGTGACAATATATTAATATGGTGACAGCGAACTGATCTGATGATGGAGTCAGGAGCTGTTCAGCGGACACTCACAACATAACTCCTTAGTAAATAGTTCGATTGAGTCAAAACTTTGCATACCTACCTGTGAAGTTTCAATGACAATGTAATATTAAGTCAGCGCGCTGTTCCAATTTCTAGCTCGTAGGAGGATTTTACAGAAACTTGTCTTTAAATAATATTTTTCATCAGAAAACTTATTGTGATATCACTACTGAAGCAAACAAAATGTATCCGAAAGCGACCTCTCTACGATACTTTTTAAAGTGTGTGGGTTTTGTTTCAGTGCGCAGGAAGATGGCCGCTCCCAAAGCAAACGCTGACGAAAATGTTGCAGAAGATGAAAATATCTATGAGAGGGTTGATTACTCCTCGTGTAGTGGCATTCAAAGTAAAGCAAAAATAATAGCATGAATGAACGAATGAATGAATGAATAGATGATGAAAATACATACTTTATAACATGCTAATAGTGAAAACCATGCGACTTTGGTCACGTGAAGCTATTTTCAAACAGACTTCATCCCCCGCTGCACCCCTTTAGGGGTTGAATTTAGAGACTTTCTTTTTGATAACCAAAAAACACCTTGTATGATAAAGTGAGCTTATTTATTCAACCATTGCAGTTTCCCTATTTTCCGCAATGATTTAGCAACCGGACAGATTTAGTAGCGACATCTAGTCTTAATGGAGTAACTAATGAACAGCTTTTAACACCTGGTTCCTCATTGCAGGTGCAACCATACGCAACGACATCGCCAGCCGGCCGCCGTTCCCCTTACCATCGGAAGATTATAATGCGGGTTAGTCAAGTATTATTATATTATTACTAGCTGTCAAATTTAAATAATACCACATAAAAAAGTACTCTATACTGGATTTATCGTACGACAATGATTATATTCAATTGCTATCTTGCAACCCTATTGCACATTGGGGATGAAAATAAAGATACTAATATCGCTTTTAAAAAATGGTGGTTAGTGATAGAAGGGTGAAATTTAAGAGTTATGTATTTTTGTAGTGCCAAATCGTATAACAATAAAAATACAAAAAACAATGAAATCAACCTAGTTTCACGATATAGGTAAATTTTATTAAATTATTTTTATACAATAATTATGGTCTTCATCATTTATTACTTGCATTCCAGACATATCGCTGTCACTTGTCTCTTGAAATTCACTGCCATGATCAGAATCAGTGTCGCTATCACTGGCTGTTGATATTATGAATTATGAATCTTTCTATTTCTTCATCTACCAGTCCATCATTTTTGAAATATTACAATTCTTTTTGAAGTGCTTGCTGCCACTCTTCCTTCTTTCGTAATTCGAGATACCATTTTCTCTGAAACACCTAAAATACAAAATAATTTAATTAGTGTTTTAATTTAGTCATATTTTACCTATTGTTAGACAAAAACTTATACTCTGGTATCCCTAAAATTTACCTGTCATGGCAGCGACTCTTTTTTGTATATTATTTAAAGGGATCAAAACGTCTTTATTCCTCTGCTCTAACTCACAAAACTCTTTTACTTTATGAATCATTTCACGAGCTGCACTTTTCACCAGTTTACGCGACATATTCACGCACATTTCAAGAAAATATTGGGAAAAACCATGGACGCTAATTTCATCGAGCACTCTGACATGAGATAAAATGGCGTTGCTGTCAAATTTAGTTTTGGTTTTCGTCGCAGGACATGTGTGGTGGCGAGGACTCTAAGCAGGCATGACATGAGTCATAGGGATGTAATATTGATTGAAAAAAATCTATTAATTAATAATCGATTTTTTGTCCCTACAAATAAATCGATTTTCCAAAAAATCGAATTATATGGTTCGGATCGCTTTCGGAGAGACGATCGATGGGTCGGTTCCCGTTTGTGAAGCGACTATTGGTCGGATCACGTTCGGAAAAACGATCAATGGTTCGGTTTGCGTTCGGAGACAAGACCGATGAGTCGGTTTCCGTTTGGGAGGCGACTATATGTAGGTTCACGTCCGGGAAAATGGCCAACGAACGATTCGGTTCGCGTTCGGAAAACTTAGTTTACAAAAATCGATTTATATGTGTAATTTACATAATCGATTTTTTAAAAATCGATTTTTTGAAATCCAAAAAGAGAAATCTCTAACACTCACACTCACGCATATTGCGTGAGTGTGAGTGTCTCGTAAAATTTCGTTACGAAATTTCTGGATTCGGTCTCCACGCTCAAGGCCCGCGATAGAAGCTATGCAATAGCTTAAAATTAAAAAATTGAGGTGGGCCATCCATATCACTTGGGGGTATAAAAAATAGTTTACGATCTATTCTCAAACCTAGATACCGAATATACACAAAAAAAACATAAAAATCAGTCCAGCCGTTTCGGACGAGTTTGGTTACAAACACTGTGTGACACGAGAATTTAATATACCTATTAGATTATGTTATTATTCAACGTGTCCTTACGCTCACAACACAAAATAATAAAAACTCGAAATCTGCTACTTACTTCAAAGTAATACTTCAAAGTATACTTTGTATAAATATTTTTGATTTAATTAGAGTAAAAGAAATCTTATCTTTATTAAAGAAAGTCGTGTTAGTTACACTATTTATAACTCAAGAACGGCTGAACCGATTTGGCTGAAAATTATTAGGGAGGTAGCTTAGAACCAGGAGACGGACATAGAATACTTTTTAATGGGAACGGGAACGGGAAAGTTAACGGGAACGGGAACGGGAACGGGAACGGGAACAAAGTTCGCCGGGTTAGCTTGTAATTTGATAAATTGTAACAAATTTAGTCCCAACTAAACCCCTACAAAGAGTTACGCACTGTATCAATAATTGAGTGACACGTGACGTGGGTTACATGAACATAACACAATTAGCACTATCAACATGTCAGTTATCAATCTTCGGCCAAACCGCACTCTTATAAATCATCGTCTGTCGTAGTAGAATGTATGATACAATAATAATTGTATTGTCAAAAGTAATGTCGGTCGTTTCATCTTTCTAAATATAGTTGGAAACGATGTGACGTTTGTCAACATAATATCGTTTAACGGATGGTGGAGTAGCCGCCCTAATTTTAACATAAAAAAAAACTTTTATAATGGTAGTGTAAATGTAGATTATTATAAAAACTGATTAATATCCTGATTTTCTGTTGCAGACAATTTCAAATATGTACATTACGATACTATATATGAAGAACGGCAACTTCGAATGATGCGTGTGTTTGAATTGAGGAAGGAAATTCGAAAAGAATGCTCTTGAATTAATATACTTAATTCAGAGTAGGTACTCTTGACCTGGCCTTTTTCCAAAACGTCGCCAATCTGCTCTAAAGAAATACGCCGAGATCTTCCTCTTCCAATGGTCCCATTATTAGGATATTTTTTTCGTTTCTTTATATTATTTCGCATATTTTACAAATCCAAGTGTATTATTTTAACACAATGTTAACTGCTACCTTGACTTTTCTCAAAAATCATAAGTGAAATAATATAATATCTATTTATAAAATAATGTAATAAATTTATAATGTAATAAAATCATTTAAAAATTATAATTAGGTAAAATCTATGAAAATAAATAAAAATATATGTAACCTAGATTGTAAGTAGATCGTGAGCTTTATTGTAGTGCTCCAGCGTGGTCTGTGTTATACTACGGCCGTTCTGAGAATGCGTTCCTGACACGTCGCGATTGTATGACGACGTAACTTTGTAATGGCGTTGCAGTTACGATAAAAATATTATTGCTGGTTGTTTACCGTTTTAACAATTGATGAGCATTAAAACAACATTATTACAACATTATTACAACATTATTACAACATTATAGTCACTATAACGTGACTAACTGATAGGTGTCAGGAACGCATTCTCTGAACGGCCGAACTATAGGGAAAAATAATTGTATGACACCAGGTGTGATACTTTGTCGCTGCGCCATAGTTGAAATTTGAATCTTGGTGATTAATAATAACTTGTTTTATGTACAGTGTTCATTATTTTACGTCAACTCAAAAAACCGGCAAAGTGCTTGTCGCAATTTAGGGTTTCATAGTTTACAGAGCTAACAGCGTTATAATAAGTAGGTAATTTTCCTACTTAGCTGTTATAGTTTTGCTTTTAACTTCAGCATAATGTACTACTACCGTGAATTTTTACACGATTTTTATATAAATAGGTGGTTTAGCTGGGATGCATTACTTCCTAGCTGCGCCACTATGTACAAAGAGATAACTTGTCTAATAAATATTATATAAACTGATTACTAATAAGATGTACGTTTGTTGTTCATTGTATTTGCAATTAATTCAAATTCAAATTCAAAAATCATTTATTTCAATAAAATCACAAGGATCAGTTTGAAACGTCTTAGGAACTAGGTGAAGCTACGCCGATTCCACGCGATCAAGCCTATAAGAATCAGGCAACAAACACGGCTTGGGGTCTACCTTTTTTTTAATTATCCTTTCCTTAAAGCTATGTAGAGCTCCAGTGTGATGCCAATCGAACAAGGTGAAGGCTCAAACAATAATAATAATTAAAAGTACTACTCAAGTACGTAAACAATAAAAAATAATAAATAATAAACAATGATAAGATATACTTACTGCAAATGATTGCCTTTAATATAAATACATCAATACTAAAATTAGTCTATTATAAAACGCCTGATTTGTATTTTAGTGTTAGATTCATCTCAGCCCATACAAAAAAAAACATTATTATTACCTTATCGATAGAAACGGTAATGAACATGTTTTTCCTTGTATTGCTGTAGGTAAGTTAAGTAATAGTAGTTTATGCAACTGTCATATAAGAACTCGTTACTATTATGAAACTCGCTGCGCTCGTTTCATAAACTCACACTCGTGTTTTAATACCCGTGTTATATGCAGTTGCATACACTACTTTATCTTCACTAATGCTTTTTAACTTTTAATTTGTATTTTAAAAACAAAACACATTGCGAAACATTAAATTCACGCGTACGTGTATTGTCACAGTGAACTTGCCGCCATTAAAATCTAACCAATAAGAAGAGCGCAGCTGCGCGCGCAGGGCCAATCAGGAGCGAGCGCGCGCTGTTCTTTTTTTATTTAATTGGCACAAGATCTTACCAAAGAGTTTTGTGTATGTAAGTTTAGTAGTTTCACGTATAACCCAACTGTTTTCAAAAGCCAGCCTAATATCAAAATTTTATACAACTTGTATGAGGATTTTGACATAAGGCTCGCCAGGGTTATTGGTCGCGTTTTATTGATGTTATAATGAGATTTTACGATATCGATGTGGATATTATACCATCATGTGAAATTGCTTAAATTAAGTGTTTTGTTGTCTGCGCTATAACAGTAGTAATTATAAGTCAAGTATTGGAAACATAAGTAGAATGTTACAACATTAGTGTAGATAAAAAATATTATAACATCGCAGTTGAACTTCGTGGACCATTTAAGCTGTCACAGACACAACACCTCTCCAGTTATTTGTGAACAATAAAATAATCGATATTGTAACAATAATAGACAATGATTTTGACACACAAGGAGATTACTTTTACTGCGATAGAGAATTGATGATGATAGAGTGTGAATCGACATCGAGTAATCAAATCCAAATGACATTTATCAGTTATGATGATGGTGAGTTGCAGCATTAGGTATGTGCTAATTTTATATGATTACAAGCTTTTATTTAACTTGCAATGTAAGTATGTTCGTTCGGGTGAATTCTTGCTACTCAATTTATAAGCAGATAACCCAAACGAAGTTTTTATCAAAGTAAATTAAAAATACTGCTTTTTATACTACTTACTCCAGAGAACGGAAACTAGATGTTCAGTCAGACCATGCACCTTGATAAAAATCATCGAAAAAAAAAATACGAAATAAAGTTTTATTTAGGCATTTTTCTATGTTTTATTAAAATACATTTTTTCTGGATTAAATTTTGTTTCTCTACACAACTGTGAATACCAACTCAATATCTATACATTTTTATATTTATTATCTACATATTTGGGACATAAATATCTAGTCTTCAATTGGGTAGGACAAATTAGAAAAAAAAAAAAAAAAAAGCTTTTGAGGCGAGTTGGAGTAAGTAGATATATTAGAAAAATTACTTGTTTTACTCTGAGGTACAAAGCATCTGTCTATAAATATATTTAAAAAAAACGGTTTAAATTAATACTTAGAAAAACATTTAGATTAGATTTTTGTTTTTCTACGCAACTGTGAATATCAATCTATTACGTCATCTATTCGGACATTATTTGATAAATATGGCGATAAACATGCCCATTAGAGTATAAGGAAATTATTTATTTTTCTTTGTTCCTTTGGTGTACAAAGCATTACATAACTATCCATAAATTTATTTACAAAATAAAATAAAATTAATTTAACTGGACATTTTAACACAGCGCCATCTATCCCCGAACTATGCAAAGCTCAGTTATCAATCAATCAATACCTACCACGTAAATACAGTCGGCTCCGAAGAGATTTAATAAAAACCGGCCAAGTGCGAGTCGGACTCGCGCACGAAGGGTTCCGTACTATTATCAAAACGGCAAAAAAATCACGTTTGTTGTACGGGAGTCTCACTTAAATATTTATTTTATGCTGATTTTAGAGAAATACATCATCTGTGAAAATTTCAACTGTCTAGCTATCACGGTTCACGAGATACAGCCTGGTAACAGACAGACGGACAGCGGTGTCTTAGTAGTCCCGTTTTTTACCCTTTAGATACGGAACCCTAGAAACAAAAAATAGTTCATAATATCTCGTAACCTACCTATTTACCTAACTACGTAGTTAGCATTCCACACGTGACAGGTTGAAATCCCGTCGCCGCTTTCAAGAATACTAACAGGTTTCCTCACGATGTTTTCCTTCACTGTTATAAACACGTGTAACGCGCATATAGGTACATTTTTCGAACAGAAATATCCATTGATGCACGGCCAGGATTAGAACTCGAAATTAATTGGAAATTAATAATATCTACCTAGGTACCTATTTACCTAACTACATGAATTCAATAATTCAATTTCAAACTTTTTATTCGATCATGTGAAGTACCACCTATTTACCGACTTACTTTACCGATAGTGGTAAAATAGCGCCACCTGCCAGCGGAATCGCAAACCTCTTTCATCTTACCTCTCAAACCACGAGCTGTCGCATGAGACCGCGAAAAGTACCTATAATACGTAGTAACATCAAATGAAACTAGATGGCGCTGGAATGCAAAAATCAAGTTTGTTGTATGGGAGCCCCCCTTAAATATTTATTTCATTCTGTTTTTAGTATTTGTTGTTCGAGCAGCAATAGAAATACATAATCTGTGAAAATTTCAACTGTCTAGCTATCATGGTTCATGAGATACAGCCCTGTGACAGACAGACAGACGGACAGACGGACAGACGGACAGACGGACAGACAGACGGACAGCGAAGTCTTAGTAATAGGGTTCCAATTTTACCCTTTGGGTACGGAACCCTAAAAATCATTGATTTTTCGGTAGGTAGGTAAATACAATTTTGACAATATGACAGTGCTCGATATATTCGGCCAAACCGCTGTCGTAGTAGAATGTATGATGTCAATTGTCAAAGTAATGTCGTTCGTTTCATCCTTCAAAATCGTTCCTCCGTCTTTCCAATTAACAAAACAAAATGTATAGTTGAAAACGATGTGACGTTTGTCACGATTACGATATATCGTTTATCGGTTTGCGGAGTAGACGCTATGATTTGAACCATAAAATACTTTTATAATGGTACTCTAAATGTAGATAGGTAAATAAATAAACAATAAAAAAATAAAACAATAAATAGGATCACGACTGTAATCCTTAAGTACGGTAGACATCCTCCCAGATTTTCAGACGCTTACCCTCGTATTCAAGAATGACACTATGAGAACACGCACCCACAGTAAACGAAATCTTTTTTCTTATGATGTTTATACATCACTTTATGTGTTGAGCGGCACTATGGCGCACGCTAGCGTGTGCCTTTAGAGCTCAACTTTGGCAAGAGGCACACGACAAAGTGCCTCTAGTCACACTATGCAGTGTCGCACAACACATAAAGTGATTTTTATGAAAAAAGATTTCGTCCACTTTGTTTGCGTGTTCTCATATTGTCGTTCTTGAACATTGAGCTTAATTAGTACATTAATGTTCTTGAATACGAGGGTTAGATCCTTTGAAGATATCTAGTAGGGGTAGTCAGAGGCACGTCCAAACATTATATTTGGCACAAGCCCACATTTTGCAGTAGTTAGCATTCCATACATGAAAGGTTGCAAGTCCATCGCCGCTTATAAGAACACTAACTGGTTTCCTCATGATGTTTTCTTGCACCGTTTTAATTAAGCACGTGTTTTTGATGCACATATTAATTTTCGATCAGAAAAATCCATTGATGCACGCCGGGATTCGAACCCACGACCTTCAGATTGAAAGTCGAGGTACATCCCACTTGGCCAACTCGGGAACAATTATTATAAACTTATTCGTTATTTCTAACTTTATTCTAATTTTGTGTTGCAGAAAATTATAAATACGTCCACTATGACACGGTGTACGAAGAACGTCCTGAATGCACCTGTAGGTACCTTATCGTAACAACCCAATATATCGTTTATCGTTTCAAGAGTCGGTACATCCCCTGATTAAAAAACCCAGACCGAAAAAATAAGGATCATGACTTTAATCCTCAAGTACTTAGGTGCGATAGACATCCTCTTAGATCGATAAGCGCTCAGATCCTTAAAAACTTCCAAAGGACAAGACAGAGGCACGTCCAATAATACCCAACGTTTGGCAAAAGCACACATTTTGTGGTAGATATCTATACCAACGGTAGACATACCTTAGGTACTACCGACTCGGTACCTACCGAGTAGGTACTAGAATTTGGTAAATAGCCTACACAGTTAAGCCTTTCTGTCCATCGATGCAAATGTTGGTACAATGGCAATACTGCCAGTATCTTGGGATAGCTTTCGATAGTGATCTGGATCAGTTTAGCTACCTATAGACTGTTTGCAACGGTCTTTAGATAACTGAAATGGTTCTATAACTTGTAAATACTCTGTAATAATATTAAAAAGATGTTATTTATAGAAATATCCTTATCTTTATCCTTATTATTACATATCTTTATCCTACTTTATGTAGGTTCGGCACAACATGTAGAAAAACATGTTCCCAAATGATTTGGTTTAGGGTTTTGCAATCGGCCGCCTGCCTTACGTCAACCTGTTTTGGGAATTATAATTAACTAGCGACCCGCCCCGGCTTCGCACGGGTAGCATGTTAATATACATATAAACCTTCCTCCTGAATCACTCTATCTATTAAAAAAAACCGCATCAAAATCCATTGTGTAGTTTTAAAGATATAAGCAAACATACATACATACATATTACATATTACATACAGACGCGGGAAGCGGAAAGCGACTTTGCTTTATACTATGTAGTGAAGTATAATTCAGTTAAACTGCACTCATTTAATTAGAGTCAGAAATAAAGATGGGGAAGAAAGTGCTTCAAAATTGAGTTGCAGGATTTCACCCGAACAAACATAGTTACATACATACAATGCAATTGAAATTAAAACTTGTAATTAAAATACAATTAATGTCGTATGTGTATGTATATATGTATATACATGTACTTGCGGTTATGTTAATATGAGTCAAAAATCTGCTATTCCCTAATAAGTAGGTACTGTCTGATAAGGAAAAAACAGAAAATTTAATGATACAATAAATCGTCAAAATCCTAAATATAAACTCATACGAGGTGATACTTAACGTTAATACAATCGTACGTGCTGTCTCTGATATACCTATATGTATACCTATATGATATACTTTATTAAAATAAAATGGTGCGATTAATTTTTTGCGTGATATTGTTTAATTTATTATTATTAATAACCTCTTATGTTGGTAAAGGTAAAGGTATGTTGCTACAGAAAACCTATTTATTTTCTAGTTCGATTATTAAATAAATACGTTTTATTATCTAAACAAAAACCTAAGAAATGTTTTAGACCGATTGAAATGTTATGGAATAACATAATTTTTATAACAAGCTTTTATTTAATTTGAACTGTTTGTATGTTTATATGATGTCTATCAAAATTTGCAAACCTATTTTTCGACCAAATTTGTTGGTAAATTTTGCATAAACCTTTAGTTCTGGTGACAATACTATAATATGGTGACAGCGAGCTGATCTAGATGATGGAGTCAGGAGCTGTTTAACGGACACTCAGAACTGAACTCCTGAGTAAATAATACGATTGAGTAAAAACTTTTCATACCTGAAGTTCCAATGACAATGTAATTTTATGTGAAAATCGATAGCGCGCGGCTCTGGTTTTTAGATTTTACAAAAGCTTGTCTACAAAAAATATTTTTCATCAGAAGACTTATTTACTCGTGAAATTAAAAAAAACGAATACCTATTATGAGAACCTCGTTTTTTTGTCGGTTGGGTGTGGTGACAACTACCCATAAAGTCATAGGTTTACGGTTGAATTGTATATGAAACTGTAATATACCGGTTTTTCCTTGTCTTACCGTAAGTTCTTAGAAAATATTATAACATCGCAGTTGAACTTCGTGAACCCTTTAATCTGTAACAGACACAATACCTCTTCGGTTATATGTGAACAACAAGATAATTGATGTCGAAACAAAGATAGACAATGATTTTGACGCACAAGGAGAATACTTTTACCGCGATGGAGAGCTGGCGAAGATTGAGTGTGGAACGGTGCGGAGTAATCAAATCCAAATGTCATATCACAGTTATGATAATGGTGAGTTGTATCAAAGGTTACATTGTAAATACTGCTATTTAGACTACTCCCGAGAACGGACACTGGATGTTCAGACCTTTCATCGAAAAAAAAGACCTACGATAAGATAGACGGGTTTATTAACTTCATACTACCTACTTAAATAATTTAGTCATTTTCCAAAACGCCGATCATTGAATTGAGATAATTTTACACTTTAGTAACTTATTAATAATATAATCTGTGCTTTAGTTTCCGTTTATATGGGACCAACATTGCCTCCTCTATGGCCTGTAGCATTTTAATTTTTAGGGTTTCGTAGTCTACAAGAAACCCTTATGGTTTCGCCATGTCCGTCCGACCGTCCATCTGTCCGCAGCCTAGCTCAGAGACTGTTATTGCTAGAAAGCTATAATTTGGCATGAATATAAATATGAGTCAAGTCGACAAAGTAATAGAATAAAATAAAAATAAAACATTTTTTTAAGGGTACCTCCCCTACATATAAAGTGGAGATGTATTTTTTTCTCGCGTACCCCATGGTGCGTGTTGTCGTTGGGTGTCGTCGGGTTGTCGTGTCTTGAGCCGTTTGTGAAAAGTTAAGCTTTAAAATGATAATTTTTGTCAAAGTCGAGTGTTCCCCCTTTAAAATTCAGGGTAGTAGTACATATAATGAAATTAAAAGCAAAACTATCACAGCTAAGTAGGCTTTACAAGTTTACGAGTAAGTAATAGACGTAATAGACAACCAACTTATAATAGAAATAATATATTTTTTTGTATAAATAATTATAAATAATTATTAAATAATTGTACCAAGATATTTTTTGGTACATACAAAGCATTATACCTACAAATATTTAAGTATCTAATTTAATTAAAGCCGCAATTGCACTAGGGGTAATTTGCCCCGCGACATTATCACCTGACACAAATTCTACGTGTCGGACGACACGTCGCGCGGGACATGTCACTAATGCAAATGCGGCTTGTAATTGTAAGTATTTCATTTTCATTTTTATTTGTTGATTTTCCAGATGTACTATATAATAGTATTTACACGCAGTTTCATGACGATGAACAAACTATGTATTTGAAATTATTAAAATCTATGGGTGGATATATTATTTGCCAAATGAAAACCAATGAGATAAATAGTTACGTTTACAAAGTCCGATTGTCATTAAATGCCACCGAAAACAAGAATATCAGTAAGTTGAGAATATTGCATTATTGTAAATAGGTTATTAATAATTAGCTGCGTAGGTACCTATTCTACTAATCATTTTATTATTATGAATGCAAAAGTTTGTGAGGATCTTTTAATTTTGAATGTTTGTGACTCAATCAATCCAAAACCTATCAATAAGAATGAAACTTGAAATATACACAGCTCATGTCCTGGAATAGCGTATGTACCTATGCAACTTTTTATTTAGGTACCACGCGAGCGAAGCCGCGCTCAGAAACTAACAATTCAAAAAATCATTATTACAGATCTACCAACAATTAAAGTTAATGGTTTGAGCTTAGTTCCGATAGACTACCGTGGCTACACAAGAACTAATATAAATTTAAAATATAAATACTATAATGGCGAGAAGTTGACAATTATTGGCTCGATGGAGAACACAGATTACAAGTGGAATTGTACTCCTGATATAAATACTGAACTACTAGAAGGTGAGTAAATAAAGAGCTAGGTAAACAGAATAGAAAAGAAAAAGTTTTTTTTTCCACTACAAAATAGAAAAATACAGAAAATTCAGTAGATAGTACAGGGGCCGTTCTTAAAGTAATATCAGAACAATATTACTCGCGGTGCGAATATGACAAAGTAATACGATTTCGTATGTATAGTTTAAAGAGGGTCTCCTCTTCATTTGTTGAAAATTCCATGCCGCCCGTAAACGTAATATGAATAATTACGTTTTAAAAACTAAAAAGAAAACCGACGAAATATTGCGTTAAGTTTTATGAAGGAACTATTAGTCCTATATAAATACAATTTAAATGGGACCAACTTCCGACTATTCTCTTCGCTATTTAAAAAAAACCTTCAAATCGGATTACTAGAAATAAATAAATATAAATGCGCGTCAAATTGTGAACCTCTTTCTTCATCGGTTGATTAGAGTAGTTTCATAAAAATATTTGAATTATCTATGTCAGGCCGCGAACTTTTCGATCTACCCTAGTATATATTATAAAGTAATATTGTTTTGATATTACTCTTGAGCTTGTGGTACGGCCCCAGTGATTATTGTGATCAGATGTATATAATACAAATACAAGCCCTCAGCATTTGCTACAGCAGCTCTGGTTTTGATGAAGATTTGTCTAAAACCCTATTATGAAGGATCATTCATTAAGAGGCTGCCAGTCGCTGATTGCTCTTTTTCGAAACGAAAAAAGAAATACTTCTGAACAAGCCACATCTCCTATTTTTATAAGTATATTACTTCAGGTTCCTACCTAGATTTCTATTAAGCTGAAAACATAATAGCAGAAACTTTTCACGATAAAAATAATAATTCAAAATGATACGTTTTAGAATTTATGATCGAAATATTTTATATACCTACTATTAAAATCAACTTGTGATTTATTGTTAAAGATACATCTTTATTCACATATACTATACATTATAAAATAGGAGATGTGGCTTGTTCACAAGTATTTCTTTTTTCGTTTCGAACAAAAATAATCGTCGACTGGCGGTGATTTCTTTATGGATTAAAACATGTTGTGTCATCATCGAGTAACTCATTCAAACGAAAATTACCACAACACTATCGGCGCCAGTGTCAGGAAGGCCTAACCTCACTTCACGAACTTACTTTCCTAACGAACATGGCCGCGAGTGCGAGTACCTATACCTACCTACTATCACCTTTTCTTTTATTATCGAATCGCCGTACATCAACACTTTAATTTGTTTCGACATGCCTCTGACCACCCCGATTAGGCATCCTCAAGTATCTGAGCGCCTGGAGATCTAAGAGGACGTCCACCATAATGGAGGATAACAGTTGTGATCTATTTTTTATTTCTTATTATTTTAGGCATGGCGGGAGAACATGAATCTATAAATTACACGGTTACTTTAAATTATAAGAATTACAGACTGTCTGTCAGCTGTAATATTGGGTCTACATCAGTGCGGTTGGCACTGAATCCTGCCTGGGAAATATTTGGTAAGTTATCATCATCATCCTTGCCCTAATCTCACTTCATGTGGGGTCGGCACAACATATTTTACAACAACAGTTCCCCTTAACTAATTAAGCTGAAATTTAAGTTACCTACCAGTGGTGAATCTTTGGTGATACCTAATACAATAAGGTAATAGCGAGCTGATCTGATGGAGTCAGGAGCTGTTACACAGAACTCCTTAGTAAATATTAAAATTCGATTGAGCAAGAACTTCGCATACCTGTTCCGTTCCGATGGCGATGGCAGGTGTCAGTGCGATGATCTGATCTCTAGCTTTAAAAAACGTGGTGTGCACAGGCTCTTACCTTTACGCTATATGAACTCCTGAAAACACTCCTGAAAACTAAAACTGAATGTTTAAAGTCTGAAATCGACCAAGATGCATATTGCAAGGTCAGACTATCTAATATGCATCTGGATAATACCTTTTTCAACATCATAATTTGGTCTTTTCCAAAATCCCGTTGTAGATAATATTTTTGCATTTTGGGTTCAGTTCATTAGCGGCCATTTTAATTCCTGTATTTTTTATTTCATTGCATTGCCATTGTCAAAGAATTCCGAAAAAACTATTTTATTTGTTCCGCAAAGTTACAAAAACCCTCATAAGTTGAACATCGTTGAAGCAATTCGGTTGTGTCTCTTCGGAATACATAGAGGAATACATTCCAGTAGGTACCTACTAAACTTACTTACGATAATAATTAATAATGTATAACTTGCCACTAATTTGCTCATTATATGAATCGTGGATGTGTAAAATATCGTAATTGTCCCGTGAACCAGATGCATGAACCTTTTAATACAGGTAAGGTTGGTGTTTATGCCACGGATTCACTTGGTGACATTTTGTCCTGCTACGTGACGCGCACACTCAATCTACGCTGCAACTTTTCACAGTGTCCCGCAGTATGCCACGAAACATTTTACGTGACGCGGGACACCTCCTCAGACGACATTTCCGTAAAGAATGAATATTGTGGTTTGCAAAAAGTTAAAAATATTGTCCCCGAGACATTCACGTCGTTGTTGAGTGACATATCAAGTCACTTCATTTGCCTCATAGTGTACTCATAGTGTGTGTCATAGTGTAGCTTTTGTCTTTTCAGAGCCTTTTATACATGGGCTGTCATTCGCTCAAACATTGTTTGCGGTCATGATAACCCCGCAAAATTACATTACAATGTACAATAATATTGGTAACAAAGGCTTACGTTTAAATTGTCATCCCAATAATGGCGACTGTACTTGGAAGTATAACAGTAAGTACCTACTTAGCAAGTTTAAATGCATAACGCACAACATTTTCTATAATTTCTATTCAATTTAACAAAACCTATTATGTTTGTTACCTCAAAACTTCGACATTTAATTTTATGAACCGATTTGAAAAATATTTTGTTTGGTTTGAAGAACAAATACCTTGGGGTGAAAAAATAGGGAATTAAATTTTGTACAAGTATAGTTAGAGTATATTATGTATTTATGAGAAATATAATAATACATAAATACTTACATCTGAAAATAAAAAACAATTTACTGTCCATAAACCTCAACAAACCTTCACAATTATGAAGTCGGCTCCAAAATTATTGGTCCGTCCGTGCGTCTGGTCGACGAGTGTTATAAAATCTTAACTATTGGGTATAAAAGGAAAACTATCATAGCTAAGAAGCCGTTACAAGTTTTCGAGTAATAGACGTAATAGTCGACTAACTTATAAAATGTACCTATTCGAAGAAGAACAATTTTTTCAGTACAAATACCATTGAAAATGACTTATTATAATGTTGTTAGCTGTCTCAACTACGAAACCCTACATTGCGCGTGACCAGACACGCACTTGGCCGGTTTTAAATGTAATTTTATATTAATTTCAGGAACAGAAGTTGATGCTGCATGTAGTGTATTTGATTATTTGGGCGAATGTACATTTCAGCCTCTCATACACATTCCGGTTACAGTCATAAATTGTACATGTGGAAAATATTTCAAAAGAAACCCTAAGTACACTCATACTGCCATAATAGTAAATGATAGTTTCAAACAGAATATTACGTCACCGGATGTGACAGTCGCCATTTCTCCAAATAGAGGTAACTAATTAACTAAACTCAGTTAGTAGGTAAATGTAGTATAAAAAATTGGATCATCATCTCAGATCTCCAGGTGCTCAGAATCATTCAAATTCAAATTCAAATTCAAATTCAAATTCAAATTCAAATTCAAATTCAAATTCAAATTCAAATTCAAATTCAAATTCAAATTCAAATTCAAATTCAAATTCAAATTCAAATTCAAATTCAAATTCAAATTCAAATTCAAATTCAAATTCAAATTCAAATTCAAATTCAAATTCAAATTCAAATTCAAATTCAAATTCAAATTCAAATTCAAATTCAAATTCAAATTCAAATTCAAATTCAAATTCAAATTCAAATTCAAATTCAAAAATCATTTATTTCAATAAAATCACAAGGATCACTTTGAAACTCTTAGGAACTAGGTGAAGCTACGCCGATTCCACGCGACCAAGCCTAGAAGAATCAGGCAACAAACACGGCTTGGGGTCTACCTTTTTTTTAATGATCCTTTTCTTAAAGCATCACACTGGAGCTCTACATCTCCAGTGTGATGCCAATCGAACAAGGTGAAGGCTCAAACAAGAATAATTATTAAAAGTACTACTCAAGTACTTAAACAATAAAAAATAATAATAATAGGTAACTAAAGAGCCTCAGCACAAATTCAAAAAGCAGCACACGTTACACTTGATTTAGAAATAAAACATAAAGAATAAATAAATATTTGCTTAAAAATAATTAAAGTTGACAAATGTTACACAAAATAAAATAGTGTAGATTAAGTAAATTAATATTTAGCTGTCGAGTGGCAGAGTTACACACTCAAGTGATGTTTATGAAACAAGATTTTGTCCACTGTGGGTCGGAGCCTACTGTGCGTTCTCATAGTGTTCGTTCGTGAATACGGGTGTAAGACTCCGTTGTCCGACTGTCTATCACAAGGCTCCCGTATCTCATGAACCGTGATAGTTAAGGATACTTACAGTTAAAGTTTTCACAGATGATATATTTCTGTTGCCGCTATAACAACAAATTTTCTCTTTTATTGTAAAAACAGAATAAAATAAATATTTTCGTGGGAATCCCATACAACAAACGTGATTTTTTTGCCGTTTTTCATAGAATGGTACGGAACCCTCCATTTGCGAGTCCGATTCGCACTTTGCCGGTTTTTTTAAATATCGATGGACATTCACACAATAGTCTCGAACTAAGCAAAGCTTGTACTTTGGGAACCAGATACATGATAGCTCGTTAGTGACTGACTCGAAGATCTACTCGCGAACTAAAAACGAAATATCGTAACAATATTCGTACCAAAGTAACATCGATCGTTTTGACGGTTTTATGATTAACTAACTGTGATATTGGTGGCGATTCTGTTGTGTCCACGCTTAAGTTAAAATTCCTAAAAACTATCGATCTTATTTCTTTTAGTTAAAGTTTAAAATAGCGTAACCTTAAAGTGACAGTTCTAAAACAGAAAAGATTTAAATAAATTTTCGATTTTTGTAATAGATTTAGAAAACGTCAAGCTAAATTTAAGCGACATGTAAATTGGTGTTGACTAAGATGACACTTGGTTGTGTCAAATATGCGAAATAAAATAGAGAAATGGCTACAATATCCAAATTTTTAGGACTGTCATTTTGATGTGACTCTAATTTAGACTTTAATTTAAAAGGAATATTATCGATCGTTTTTTTTACGAAATTTTAAGTTTAGCTTGGACACAACAGAATCGCCATTGACTTTGTTTGGTTGGTAGAAGGAGGAACAGAAAGCCATGATAAAGAGCAAGAAGATATGGTAAAACCAATCGATTCAAGCAAAGGTAAGAACTTTATTTTAACGCGAGTATTTTCCCGTTTCGACATTATGTAGGTACCTACCTACAGATAAAAAAAAGTAAGATTTTTGCCAAACAAACCAGGTACCTAGTTGGTGCAATAATCATCTACGTATTATACGGGTCACACACTTGATATTTATGTTACTCAATGGATATTTCGGACATCGACTACATAGCCTAATAGACGCCTAATGGCTTCATTTCTTCAAACAAACAACTCTGTCAAGTCAGTGAGGTATGAGGTACGGGGGGAGCCGGAAAAAGCATTCTAATTTCAAAATGACGTGATTCACTAGGGATGGGAAGTGTTGACATGAGTTGTCGATAGCAGTCAGAGGCACGTCCAAATATTATATTTGGCACATACCCACATTTTGCAGTAGTTAGCAGTCCATACGTGACAGGTTGCAAGCCCATCGCCGCTTATAAAAATACTTACTAGGTACTGGTTTCCTCACGATGCGATGTTTTCCTTCACCATTTTAAACACGTGTTTAAAATGGTGAATGTATAAATATCAATTGCTATTCGTTAGTCTCGCTAAAACTCGAGAACGGCTGAACGGATTTATTTTATCTTGGTCTTTAAATATTCGTGGAGGTCTATGAAGGTTTAAAAGGTGAAAAAAAAATCGAATAATTGCCGGGAAAACCTAAAAACAGCCCTTTTCTTTTTCCCATACAAAAGTTAAAAAAACGTAGAGTCCATTTGAGCTTTATTAGGTTTGATAGTACGGGAACGGGAACGGGATCGGGATCGGGATCGGGATCGGGATCGGGAACGGGAACGGGAACGGGAACGGGAACGCGAACGCGAACGCGAACGCGAACGCGAACGCGAACGCGAACGCGAACGCGAACGCGAACGCGAACGCGAACGCGAACGCGAACGCGAACGCGAACGCGAACGCGAACGCGAACGCGAACGCGAACGCGAACGCGAACTAATTCTAAAGCGATAATATGATAAATGCGAATAGCAAATAGGTTACTTTACTTCATATCCATGTAGGTACAACGCGAGCGAAGCCGCGGACGGAAGCTAGTTGGCAATAAGTAGTTTTACTAGTTAGGTCCAACTGTTGTTGTTACTACTATGTAGGTTTATCGATCATCAATTATTGAGTAGTGATACAACACTATTGACTTTCGACAAGGAAAATAACCAGTCTAACTTGAGCTTGTGGTAATGGTTTTTTAGCATAAACAGACGAGATGTGCACGGGTCAAGGAAGTGGTCGGTACTACTGCAGGTTTGACGCGCGGTATTTTTTATCGGCCGTATAAGACTGATCTTTTGGATGTCAATGTTCGCCTTGCATGCGGTGTCTTTTTGGGCTGTGTAGTCGATGATTTCGGATAATCTCTCTCTTTATTCGCGGATACACACCACTTTTTCAGTGTGTGTCATATTGAATGACATGACGCCATTTTGATTTGATATTGTCAGTCAAAACAGATGTCAGATTTTGTACACACGATCGCCATCTATACCGCTGTGCCGGTCGGAGTGGGGGGTGTTAGGTTTTTTTTCGTTACGGAATTTCTGGATTCGGTCTCCACGCTCAAGGCCCGCGATAGAAGCTATGCAATAGCTTAAAAAAACTTAATCTGCGAAATGGCTAATGTGCGTCCTTTGGGACTATTTGCATTTGGTACGTAATATATAGCTTTGGGAAGTTCATGGTCGCAGTTTTTTTTAGCTTCAAAAAAAAGTTTTAAAAGTCACAATAACAGCCAAAAAATGATACCCAACACAATATAGCGGGATTCGAACCTGCAATGCAATAACTACGCAAATTGAATACTTTATTTTTTAACAAGCTTTTATTTAACTTGCACTCTTCTATGCAAACCATTTTTCGACTATTTCTTGGTATCCGATTGAGCTGAAATTTTGCATACACCTTTAGTTCTGGTGAGAACACAATAATATGGTGACAGCGAGCTGATCTGATGATGGAGTCAGGAGCTGTTCAACGGAAACTCACAACGGAACTCCTTAGTAACTAATTCGATTGAACAAAAACTTTTTATACTTGTCAAGTTCTAATGACAATGTAATATTATGTGACAGGTGATAGCGCGCTGCTCTGAGTTCTAGCTCGAAGGAGGATTTTACAAAAGCTTGTCTTGAAAAATATTTTTAACCAAAAACTTAATTTATTTTTACTGGTTTCAGGGTTGTCAGAATTCTGGAGAGAGAAAAAATGGTACATCATCATAGCTGTGATCATAGTTATTGTCATCGCAGTGTCTACTACTGTTTTCTTAGGTAAAGGTTAAACCATGAATACACTACGGGACATTCTGTCCCGCAAATAACTCGCGCTGCTCTTATTTCTAGCTCAAACAAAGATTTTACAAAAGCTTGTCTTGAAATAATATTTTTCAACGAAATTATTGTGATTGTACCTATCACTACTGAATCGCTGCAAAAAGAGCTTTGTAAAGTGTGTGTGGGTTTTGTTTCAGTGCGCAGGAAGATGGCCGCTCCCAAAGCAAACGCTGACGAAAATGTTGCAGAAGATGAAGATATTTATGAGATGATTGATTACTCCTCGTGTCGTGGCATTCAAAGTAAATCAAAAATAATATCATGAATTAATTAATTAATGATGATGAATGATGATGAATGAAAATATATAAGTACTTTATAAATTGCTACTAGTGAAAATGTGACTTTGTTCACGTGAAGTTATTTTCAAACAGACTTCAACCCCCGCTGTACCCATTTAAGGGTTAATTTTAGGGAATTTATTTTTGATAACCCAAAAACACCTTGTATAATAAAGTGAGCTTATTTATTCAACCATTGCAATTTCCCTAGTTTCCGCAATAGCGCGATTTAGAAATCGGACAGATTTAGTAGCGACATCTAGTCTTAATTGAGGAACTAACAACTCTTAAAACCTGGTTCCTCATTGCAGCTGCAACCATACGCAACGACATCACCAGCCGACCGCCATTCCCCTTAACATCGGAAGATCATGATGCGGGTTAGTCAAGTACCTATTATTATATTATTACTAGCTGTCAAATTTAAATAATACCACATAAAAAAGTACTCTATATTGGATTTATCGTACGACAATGATTATATTCAATTGCTATCTTGCAACCCTATTGCACATTGGGGATGAAAATAAAGATACTAATATCGCTTTTAAAAAATAAGGGTGAAAATTAAGAATTATGTATTTTTGTAGTGCCAAATCGTATAACAATAAAAATACAAAAAAATAAAAAATTGAGGTGGGCCATCCATATCACTTAGGGGTATAAAAAATAGTTTACGACCTATTCTCAAACCTAGGTACCGAATATACACAAAAAAAAACATAAAAATCAGTCAAGCCGTTTCGGACGAGTTTGGTTTGGTTACAAACACTGTGTGACACGAGAATTTATTATATCTATTAGATTATGTTATTAGTCAACGTGTCCTTACGCTCACAACACAAAATAATAAAAACTCAAAAACTGCTACTTCACAGGAATGCTGTCTAACTTAGAATGTTAATGATGTCAATTGCCAAAAGTAATGTCGGTCGTTCCATCTTCACTATCACTATCACTACATAGTATAAAGCAGTCGCTTTCCGCTTCCCGCGTCTGTATGTAATATGTATGTATGTCTGTATGTATGTTTGCTTATATCTTTAAAACTACACAACGGATTTTGATGCGGTTTTTTTTAATAAATAGAGTGATTCAAGAGGAAGGTTTATATGTATAATACATGCATAATATAGTAGAGAAACACTGATAATTTTAGAGGTTTCTAATGTGATGTCGTAAATAAACACATTTTTTTGCGCTTACATTGCAAATGCTGGCTGAACCCCACGAGATATATCAAAATAATGTACTACAGTATTGTACATACACCTTAAAAACGTCTACAAAAAAGTCAACGATGGTATTAGAAATGTCTTACGCACAGCGAAGCGGGCACGGGTCAGCTAGTTTAAAATATAATTGGAAACGATGTGACGTTTGTCAACATAATATCGTTTAACGGTTGGCGGAGTAGCCGCCCTGATGTTAACATTAAAAAAACTTTTATAATGGTAGTGTAAAATAAATATAGATTATTATAAAAACAGTTAATATTTTGATTTTCTGTTGCAGACAATTCCAAATATGTACATTATGATACAGTGTACGAAGAACGGCAACTTCGAATGATGATGCGTGTATTTGAATTGAGAAAGGAGATTCGAAAAGAATGCTCCTAAATTTAGATACCTCGAAGTTGCTTCCAAGAGCTGAAGAGAAGGAACACATGGAATCCAAGGCCCTTACCACCACACCTGTTTCCCAGAGGGGTAGGCAGAGACCACGGCTTTCCATTTGCTACGATCCTCACATACTTCTTTTGCTTCATTCACTCTCATCACATTCCATCAAATGCTCGTCGGTTTAGAGTCTACTCATGACCTGGTCTTCTTCCTGTTCCAACGGTCCCACGATATAATTATTTTTTTTATTTATATCATGGTTATTTTTAATCCTTGTTTTTTTTTCAACGCTGTCTACCACTTGGGACCGTTTTGTTTTTGACGTGACGACATCTTATAATTCGATGGAGCCGGCTGCACGCCCTAAAAAACATGACTCATATGAGTCATGTTTTACGTTTACGCCACATATGTGACGTTACCTCACTCTGAAGCGTTCCATTTAAGGCTTGAAGTGCAAGCGAGAGCGCGGAACGAGCGACAAAGAGGCACAATCACAGTTTTCACGTTTAACTATCGTCAGTAAACCGACTTTACAGACAACCTGTTTTTTAGGGTTCCGTACCCAAAGGGTAAAAACGGAACCCTATTACTAAGACTTCGCTGTCCGTCTGTCTGGCTGTCTGTCCGTCTGTCTGTCACAGGGCTGTATCTCATGAACCATGATAGCTAGACAGTTGAAATTTTCACAGATTATGTATTTTGGTTGCTGCTATAACAACAAATACTAAAAACAGAATAAAATAAATATATAAGGGGGGCTCCCATACAACAAACGTGATTTTTTTGCCGCTTTTATAGATAACGGTACGGAACCCTTCGTGCGCGAGTCCGACTCGCACTTGGCCGGTTTTTTTTTATCTAAAATCGATTCTTGTAATTAGCATTGTTAACTTTACACCCATGCTAGCTGTAAGTTTCCCAAAATTGTACAAATAAAATATATATTATTATTTTATTATTTGGCTAATTCTATTTCCTGTCTTAAAAACTAGAATATCTACTTAGTTTCAAATAATAAAATGAAATGGATGGGACTTTGATATTGATGGCGCTGGTATGCAAAAAATCTGATATCCGTGTTGATATCAGATTGTTTTCGAATTTATATATTATATACATAAATCCATAAGTATGTGAGGATGTTTGTATGTTAATCAAACAATCAAACAATTTATAAAATTTATTGAATTCTCAAAATTTATTAAAACTACATTTACAAAACAAAATGGACGGTCTTTAGTTATTAGTACAATACGCACAATATACATAATTAATCGTTACATTTGTCTAATAAAATAAAATAAATTAAAACTATATTAACCTAAAGTAATTTTATACCTTACACTAATGATTTTTAGGGTTCCGTACCCATAGAGTAAAACGGGACCCTATTACTAAGACTTCGCTGTCCGTCTGTCTGTCCGTCTGTCTGTCCGTCTGTCTGTCTGTTACAAGCCTGTATCTCAGGAACCGTGATAGCTATAGACAGTTGAAATGTTCACAGATTATGTATTTCTATTGCCGCTGTAACAAATACTAAAAACAGAATAAAGTAAATATTTAAGTGGGGCTCGGCTACCATACAACAAACGTGAATTTTTGCCGTTTTTTTATAGATAATGGTACGGAACCCTTCGTGCGCGAGTCCGGCTCGCACTTGGCCGGTTTTTTTAGATCAGTTTCTTTAAAACTACCTACAATCGCATACAATCTACTAATATATAATATTAATATTCTCGTGTCAGTGTTTGTAACCAAACTCCTCCGAAACGGATCGACGGTTAAATGCCCCTCTATGTTTGGTCACACCTTTAGTTATACGGATCTATATACCAATGCGGGGATATTTTTCAATTTTAACAGATTTCTAAAAGGAGGCTGTTTCTCAATTCGACCAATATAATATATTTAATTAAATGTAATTACGTGATAAACACCCGTGTTAAAATCTATAGTTAATATTTTTTTTGTGTGTTTGCGGATAACTTTATGGTATATGATCGTCTGATGATTCTTTTTTTTGTTGGAAAGGAGATATTCCAAGGGTGGTCCCACATAAGGAAACCAGGATCTGATGATGGCATCCCAGAGAAATCGAGGGGGACTTTCCAAAATCGTAGAGAATCATAGTATTTGGAGAAAACCAACTCTAAGGGTAAAAAATAGGGGATGAAATTTTGTATTTGGCTTTATTCATATTGTTAGGAGGTGAACACAATTTAAGGCACAGTAATTATATCTAATCAGTTACATTTTAAGTGTATGTTTTTACTAAATTAATAAATGCTTTTATGTCAGATTAAGCCTTGATTGTTGACAGTGCTCAGCCTACCCCTAAAATATATTGTTATTAAAAAAAATATCAAATTGATTAAATGCTGACAATAATACAATATTACATTTTAAAATTAATATTATAGAACACCATTAAAAGTTATTGAGATAAAAAAGTCAAAAATTGTGCCAAGAATTAAAATGTATATATTAAACATGAGATTCTTAAGAATAAACAATTATGTACTAAGTTTTAATTAATTAAACTTATTTTTAAAACTCGGACGGAGATACCTATTACGAAATAAGGGCATTCAAAAAACTATTATAATCATCAGGGACAAAAAAAACCGTTAAAAACACGGTTACGATATCTGTGGATATCGTTATTTAGGATAAACGGTATTTCATAACAGTTACACCAAAGATACATGTCATTACATTGTTTTAACCAGGGATGTTATGGATATAAAGTTTCTGATCTGGATACGGATACGAATATAGGAAAAATATTATATCTGTCTCGGATACGGTAACGGATATATTTTTGTTTCTGATATCCGAAAGTTTCGGTTACGGTTACGGAGCTCCATAACATCCCTGGTTTTAACATTAATCAATAAATAGGTATCTACTAAATAACGTTAGTATTGTTATCATTCGTATCTTTCACTCGGTCCAGACAATTACTGGGCTGGGCGGAATTAGATTAAATTCTTTTTTCAAGTGACAAGCGTCACTGCTTGTCTGCAAAACAACACTGCAGTTCCGCCAATATCTGTGTCATTGGACGGAATTCGTTATTGCCAAATTTATTGGGGAACGCAACGTCTCGAAGGTATAGTTACTTTAGACGTGAAAATGTTTCGTTGCTAGAACTACGTTACCTCGATTTTTAAAGTAACTCTTTGTTGCCAGACTTATTTGGCAACGTCGCTATAATAACGTTATATCACGAAAATTTCGTTCCTTTGCTTGAATAACGATACCTCAAGTTCAAATACGTTGCTGGGTTAATATTAAAATATTATTATAACTATTGTAACGGTTACCGCTACAATAAAGATAAGTATCGTTATTGCATTGTGTTATTTAATACCGTTATAGGTCCCTGATAATAATATTTTGTCACTTAAGGCCATAGATTTACTTATTACTAGAAATTTAATTTCTAAAAAATAGTCGGTCGAAAAAAGTTGTACCTTAAAGGGAGTGGTCAGAGGCACGTCCTAACATTATTGTCGCATAAGTTGCTAAAGCTCTCTTTTATTTTCTCTTCGAATGCGTTACAACAAACGGGACCGCGGAAAAACTAAAAAAATACTATTCTTCTAGATTCTAAGATTCTATCCAGGATTGTATTCCTTTTTTTTATATTTCTAACCCTCGTATTCAAGAACGACACTATGAGAACACGCACCCACAGTGGACGAAATCTTTTTCATAAAAATCACTTTATGTGTTGTGCGACACTGCATAGTGTGACTAGAGGCACATTGTCGTGTGCCTCTAGCCAAAGTTGAGCTCTAAAGGCACACGGTAGCGTGCGCCATAGTGCCGCTCAACACATAAAGTGATGTTTAAGAAAAAAGATTTCGTCCACTGTGGGTGCGTGTTCTCATAGTGTCGTTCTTGAATACGAGGGTTAGAGTTACATCGTAATTGATCCAATCAAAATTGGACCTTATGAGACAATCATCTAATTACTCATAAAGTAAAAGTTTAAAACATTTTGAATATTAAAATAAAATTAACTTTTAACTTAGAAACTAATAAGAATGACTTATTTAATATTACGGTATTTATACCGAGTACCAGGTAAAAAGGACGTTATAAAACTTTATTACGAAGCAAGTTTTGCCAAGCGCAGAGAGTTTGCCCACGTGTGGGCATACATTTAATCCCACTACCAATATTGTGTAATGTAAATATTGTGCAAAAGGACCACTGGTTCAAGTAAGATGAAATTTTGATATGGGGTGTGTGAACCCCTAAAGGGGTGCAGTGAGACTGAAGACAATTTCATATACAGTCAAATATCAATCCAAAACACCACAATTAGAAAAGCAGGAATGTATATAAAATATATTTAAAATAAAATTACATCGGTGAGTTCCATGGCTGATTTTCAAAATATTAAGGCACTTTTTTAATTGACGTCAAACATAAGTCTCAATTCAATTATTTTTCTCTAGCTGCTGTGACTGATTGTCACAATTCTGCCAATGTCCGTGTCATTCTAGATTGTAAGCAACATAAGTCTCATACTCTGCAAAACGATTACGACATTACCGACGACAGTGACAGCGCTCCGATATATTTGACCAAACTACTCTTTGACATAGTTTACATGCTAATTCTCATCATTCGATTTTAGTTTTGACTGATGCCAGCTAGAATAATGGAAAATAAAAACGGTTTTAAATTTTTAAATTTTCATCAGTCCAGACCACTAGTCCATCAATGCGCGTGCTACACGGCAATTCTCCCGTCATTCTGACAAGAATGATGGATTGAACTGACACCAGAATTAGCGTGTCACCGATGTCTTAGAAATCGTCATCTGTCACAGCAGAATGTATGATGTCAATTGTCAAAAGCAATGTTGGTCGTTCCATCCTTCAAAATATAGTCGGAAACGATGTGACGTTTGCCACGACATATCATTTATCGGCTTGCGGAGTAGACCTACTATGAGACTGTATAGCTTCCGACTTGTACATGTACTTACATTAGTTATACTACGGCCGTTCAGAGAATGCGTTCCTGACACGTCGCGATTGAACTGACGACGTAACTTTGTAATGGCGTTGCAGTTACGATATGGATACGATGCTGGTTGTTTACCGTTTTAAGAATTGATGAGCATTAAAACAACATTATTACAACATTATAGTCACTAGTCGTGACTAACTGATAGGTGTCAGGAACGCATTCTCTGAACGGCCGAACTATAGTAGTTTACGCTTGAAGACTAATAAATTTTAAACTGAAGTTTCAAGGCTATCCATACCCTCATCGACTGACAACGGAGTACATTCATCAGCACTGCTCAAACTGTCATCACCGGGTTCAATGTCACCCCAACCCTTATTTCTAACAACTTTATCACTGTTAATAACACTGTTTTCTTCGGTTGGGGTTAATTGGGGTGCGTTTTCTTGAATTTCATGGTTGAACGGTACATTTTCTGGTCGCAATGGTAGTCCCTCTGGCCAAAGCTGTCCTCTGGCTGTGTCCCTTCTACCTGAGAACAGATAAGTACGAATATAGAATTAAAACTATTGTTGTTGTTAATTTGGCCACACAGCTCAGTTGGTTGTAACTCCGCCTTCATCGCTGTAGGTTATGGGTTCGATCCCCACATAGAACAAATATTTGTGTGATGAACATAAATGTTTGTTCTGTGTCTGGGTGTTATTATGTATGTTTTTACAAAAAAAATAGTATTTTAATCTATAAATTATCTAGTTCCCATAGTACAAGCTTTGCTTAGTTTGGGGTTATATGGTGATGTGCAAATGTCTTAGTTTTATATATTTAGATACTAGCCGACCAGTGACAGACTTTGTCCTGTCCTAGGCCCTTGTCCTGTAGTTACCTGGTTCCGAATATCATATCTGCGAGGCCGGCATCGTAGATACAGTGCTGTGAGGGGTGGTGGGCCGCGAGCCTGCCAACGATGCGTTCAGAGACTGCATTGTACCCATCTATAAAGGAATCAAATTCAAAAACTTTTTATCACTCGGTAGAGCACTGACACTTTTTTCAACAGCCTTATTGAGTAAGATAAATGCTATTCTTAATTAAATATATAAAATCATTCATTCAGTAATGAACTACATGGGTGTACATAACAAAATGTATGTGGTTTTATAACCACAAGAATAGAATCTGCTTCTAAAATTAGCTTAACTGTCAAAAGACAAACTGAATGCCTAAGCTCACTAATAATCGTAATCGGCTTCAACTGTCAAAATTTTGTCGTCCTTTGACAGTTGCACAATTCAATCAAGTCACCTTTCAAACAAAAACCGGACTCGCGCACCGAGGGTTCCATACAAACTTTTTATAGGTTTTACAGTAAAATAGGTAACTAGTTTCTGTATTTTTTTTGCCCAAAATTTTAGGTCCTGTTGTTTCGGAGATAAGCGGGCGGACAGACACACGAGTGATCTTATATCTGACCAACTAAATCAAAATCGGTTCATCTGTTTCAAAAGAGATCCTTCAGTGGCATCATAACTAACCCTCAAATGCGCCAAGTCCTCCAGCTTGGTCAGATCAGCAAGCTCTAAATACAGGCTGTAGACCAGCACCCATCCGTAACAGCCAGCAGGGATCAGCACGCTCCAGATCATCACGGTCAGCACGTTGTAGGAGAAGATAAGGTCGTTAACGATAGCGAAGAACAAGAACGCTATAAGACGGAAGAGAATGAAGACACCAAACGAGTAGAGCCAGGGGACGATGCGTTTTTCATACTCCTGAAAAATTTATAAAAATTACAATTACAATTCAAAAACTAATGTACCGTAGACATCCTCTCAGATCTCCAGACGCTTAGATCCTTTGAAGATGTCTAGTGGGGGTAGCCAGAGGCACATCCAAACATTATACTTCGCACATGCCCACATTCTGCAGTAGTTAGCATTCCATATGTGAAAGGTTGCAAGCCCATCTCCGCTATTATATGATACGTGTTGAATTAAATTCTTCGGTCTTAAAGTCTTCGGTAGAAAATAATTTTCAACAGAAAAAATAAAGTGCAACAAGCAAACGACAAAAGCGTGATTTTGATCCATGCATACACACATACTAACTAAAGTATACTGGAAAACTAGCATCAAACAAAAATATTACCTTATTTTTAGCCTCTCTGATAAACTACAGGATGAATGCATGATGTGGAAATGATAAATTGATTATGTAATTATGTAAAAAAATATTATAGGGCAAGAGCGCTGGTTGTGGGCACTTTAACAATATTTTAATTTTCAAATAAACTGTTATATTAAAAAAAAAATGATTAATACAATGATTTTTAAAACACATAGAATAAAGTATTTATGTATCTCTTAGGTTAAGCATAAGTTTTGTAGCAGGCGATATTTATTTATTAATTATTCATATTTAAATACAAACAGGAAATCATTGGTTGTGGGCAAAACAATCTAGATGTATACACACCACAACTGTCACTAATTAAAACGGACCATAGACAAAGAATTGTATTAACTGTAGATTTTAAACAAGTTTGTTTGCTATGCTTAGTTATTGACAGCCAAAAATGAAAACGCCCAAAGCCGGGGTGTGCACCACAACCGGGTCTTTGACCCTACATGGTGTTCAGTGTTCACTAATACGGCAGATGTGAATATTGAAATGAATAAAAACAACTAAATAAATAGAACCACAATTTCAATCCCCAAGTACGGTAGACATACTCTCAGATCTCAAGGCAAGATCCTTGGAGATGTCTAAAGGGGGTAGTCAGAGGCACGTCCATACATTATATTTGGCACAATTTAAAATAATGTTTTAGAACTGTCATTGTGACGATTCTGTTGTATCCACTCTAAAATTTAGGATTCCTAAAACACGATCGCTATTATTCCCTTTACTTTAAGTCTAAATTCGCGTAACCTCGTAAATGGAAGTTCCTAAATTTAGAATATTTCACATTTCGTTTTTTTTTTCGTATATTTAATATTTACAAATAAACAAGAAAGTCAAAATTTCACTTTAGTCAACACCTTTTTACATGCTAACTAAATTTACGTAAAAAAACCGTTCAATTACTTAAAACTAGCTTACGTTTTAAAACTGTCATCCTGAGGTTACGCGAATTTAGACTTTAATTTAGGAATAAGAGTGATCGTGTTTTAGGAATCCAAAATTTTTGCATGAATAGGCTAGATGAGCTGTGTTTAAAGGCCACCAATATTTATTCTTTCAAAAAATAGATAAGCCCCCTAAATTATAGTGTATATTCCTTGAATGGTTAGCTGATACATACCTTCCTCAGTGCGTTGATGAGTATGATGCTGGTGATCAGAACAGCTATGGAGCCGATCCAGGAGAACAGAGCAAACACAATGAGGACGTTCCGAACTGAAAGAGATACAGAGTTTATTTGCCAATAGGCGGGTCACACAGAGTGAGAGTCTAGCGTAACCCCAAAATGAATGTCTTAAAACTTAGGCTAGTTTCACTTGACTAAAATTACATTTTATCTATTATTTTTTTTAACTCATTTAAATATGCGAAGAAATATTGACTTAAGACTTTAATGTAAAAGGAATAAGAGTGATTGTATTTTACAAAATGTCAACTAGGTCTTGGACAAAACAGAATTGCCTATTATAAGTAGTAGGTACTTAGTAGGTAGTAATAAGTAAGTATTTAGCATTTTGATTAATTTATAATATATTAAGTTTTTAGGTAATGTGTTTTAGCCTTAAGTTATTATTTCAGACACAATTTTAATTGTTTTCGAATAAATTAATATGATTATGAATATTGAATTATAATTCCTTCAAAAACTTACTCGGTGGGCTTCCAACATAGACAAATTGGTAACTGATGACATAATACCCGGTGTGCGAAGAGCCAGGAGCTGCCATATACAGACAATAGATGTCGAAAATGCTCTGGGAGAATGTGAAGAGAGCCACCACCTACAATGAGAAGAAAAAATAATGTACTATAATATTATCATCATATTCAAAACCATCTTGATCACAACACCTTTAAAAAAAACTATATTAACCGGTGTCCTTACAATATTTTCCTTCACTGTTTTAAGCACAAACAGAAAAATCCATTGATTTCGACTCCATTGACATTCGAACTCACGACCTTCGGATCAAAATCAGTGCATTCTTTTAGGAGCTATGTTGCCACAGACATACACATCAAACTTAAAACACAAAACCAATCAGTGTTGTGTAATGTAAGTGTAAGTTAGTAGGTAGTAGGTAGGTACTATGTTTAAAGAACACAAGAACAAAAGTGTCTTCATCGTGAGACAATAAGTAGTGGACACATTCTTAGTTTAGTATTCTTGTTTGAGCCTTCACCTTGTTCAATTAGCATCACACTGGAGCTCTACATAGCATTAAGGAAAGGATCATTAAAAAAAAGGTAGACCCCAAGCCGTGTTTGTTCCTGATTCTTCTAAGCTTGGTCGCGTGGAATCGGCGTAGCTTCACCTAGTTCCTAAGACGTTTCATAGTGATAATATATTAATCTTTAATAGTAGATAATAAAAACTGGGCAGTTCTATACAACATTTAAAAAAAAATACGTTTTTACCGTCGCAAGAACCGCTGAAAATGTCGAACGTCACATTTTTCTTCGAGATTAGGGGAAGTGGTACAAAACCGAATACTGGGGTAAAATACAGGAATCCGGAGGACATGCAAAACTAATGATAACATTTGTATAATATATTGCCTTGAAGAATTTAGTGCAAGCAACACAGATGAAGGTTAGGTACAATGCATGAGTTGAGGCTGGGCTCATGTACACTGTACAGACTATGAAGGAGTAGGATGATTTTTTTTGTAGAAGAAGCGTTTCATCGAGTTAGGTTAAACAATATGATAATAGTTTACGGTTTACCTTTTTAAATACGTCGCGTCGGAGCAAAATCGAAATAAGCAGATGTTTCGTATTTGGTTGTTATTTTAATAAAAATATTAAATTTCAAAAAAATGTGAACTGGATTGTGTCCCTAATTAGTCCTACTAAATTAATATAAATAATGATTTGATACATTTCTGTTTTGAAATAAAAGTTCTATATAGGTACCAAATTCCTTACCTGTATAGTTTTACCCGATCTACTCTTTATTACCAAGCGTGTTTTTTATACATGGATGGAAAATATTGATACTTTATCTGAACAAAATGGAAGTAACTATCTCCATACTTATTACCAAATTCGATTTCGAAAAGTGAACAGGAACAAGAAAGGGAACGGGAAAAAAAAATAAAAACCTTGCAGTGAGTTCAGCTTGATACCACGCGGTAACGAGAACGGGACAGAGAAAGGGAACAAGAACGGAACTTATCACAACATTTGTTAATTCTAAGTATTGGTTTTGATAGTTTTTTACGGTTTGGAGTCAGGTTATTAATTTATATTACGATGCATTATTAATTTGATTACTTATTTTATTAATTTACGAGTTATTACGCGTAGCGTGGTTTATTTGAAAATATAAGTTGTTTGAATTAAATTAGAACCTAGTTGTTCATTTGTTTTTAGTTACATATGACAAAAGAAGTAAATTATTTATAGGTTGTTTCTTTTATGCAAATAAATGATAAATCACTACATAGTATAATGGCGGCCACATACGTAGCGGTATACCTGAACGGTATACCGGAACTTAAGGCTTGTGCAAGTATACCTAACGTCCATAGTGACCACACACGATTCAAGTATGCCTGTGCGGTCTCAGTTCTGCGCCTGTGACAAACCGAAGAAGTCGTGTTGTGCACTAAGTATTTTGTGAAATATGCCACCGGTTCTATCTAAAGTGACACCCACAAATGATGACGTTTTGGCTATTGTTGGTTTGGTGCTAGCTATTAAGAAAAAAGAGAAGTGTAAGAAGAAACGTTCTGTATGGTGTAAAGAATGGTTACTGAAAAGAAATAAGTTTCAACCTAAATAAATAAACAAATATAAAAAAAAAATAAAAAAATAAATAAAAAAAAAATAATAAAAATAAAAATAAATAAATAAATATAAATAAAATAAATAATAATAAATAAACACACACAAGTCACACAACACAACCGACCGAAGCACTGGCGCGCGTGCGACTGAAGCGTTCCGACACACACGCTCATGCATACATACACAAACTTGTTTGCGCCGGTATGCAGTTCGTAGTTTTGATCTGCCTACCAGACATGTGCAAGTCAGGAAACTTGTGCAAGTTTTGTCACACACACGCTTCGGTATACTTGCACAAGCCTTAAGCTCCGGTATACCGTTCAGGTATACCGCTACGTATGTGGCCGGCATAAAGCAAAGTCGCTTTCCGCTTCCCGCGTATGTATGCACGCCGGGATTCGAACCCACGACCTTCAGATTGAAAGTCGAGGTACACCCCACTCGGCCAACACGGCTATGATAGTCTAGGTTATTCGCTAATAATATAGTTTTATATGTATGGGAGAAAGAATTTTAATTCAAATTGGTCCAGTTGTTTTTCAGTTTATCCGGTACAAATAAAAATACAAAATACGAATTTACCTTTTTAAACCTAGCTATATATTTTTCATAATTAGATGCCACGAATTTGGAAATTTAGATTACATACCTACCTATAAAAATATGACATATCTATTGCACCAAATACTTTTGCATAATTTTTCCCTTCTAACTTTCAAGTACCAAGACTAGTTACTTAGTATTGGTAAATCAAGTGTGAAGTAGTTTCAATGTGTGCATTTGCACTATTGATGTGTCCAGCCATAGAATACGGCAGAGTATTCAAAAGTCGAGATGTCATCGAATGTAATAGGTCTCTTAAAATCAAAAAATAGCCTTATTTTCGGTTAATTGATTAATCGGTTTACTTGCCCTAGCGTGAAGTAGTTTCAATGTGTGCATTTGCACTATTGATATGTGCAGCCACAGAATACAGCAGAGTATTCAAAAGTCGAGATGTCATCGAATGTAACCCTCCCCTTAAAACAATAAGTAAAAAAAAAAAAGATTTTTGAATACTTTTTTAGGGAATTTATTGTTTATTGTAGTATTGAAATTTGACAGGACAACATCTGTTGGGACAGCTAGTAAATAAATATTAGAATACTTACCAGAGATAGGAACCCGGTCAATAGGGATCCTCTCTGAAGATCCAAGACTATAGCATCATGGAGGATTGGCTTCTGATACCATGGCACATGTAATGACCGGAGGGATTTAGATGAGCGTAGGTTTGTTGATGATCTGAAATAACAATAAACATTATAATAATAATAATAAGCCGTTTATTTCCAAACTTTGGGTACAATTGTTGTTAACTGGAAATGTCCAACAAAGTTTATATGATGTCCCGCAGTTCGGCGTGCCTTTTGGCATAGGCCTCCTCCAACTCTCTCCATTGTGCTCTGTCCTCTGCAACTCTAGTCCAGTATGGTCCCAAGGTAAGGCGGATATCATCTTCCAATAAATAAACAACTAATAAATGAACAATAAACATTAACTTTATTATGTTTCAATTCAGTGCATAAAATTATTAGTTTTAATCTACACCTATTTTATAAATGCGAAAGTAATACTAACGTTATCACAGCCAAACCGCTGGGCTGATTGTGATGAAATTTCATACAGAGATAGTTTAAAGCCTTGGGACTAGGTTTGCCAGATGATCGGGATTTTTCCGACATTTCATATGTATTCCGGCGAAATACAATTGTCCCGACAAATTTTAAAAATAAAAATAACTTTTTACTTTGTAATATATAATTGTCCGACAATTATCCCAACTCCCGCCTTTTTTAAATTTTGTCCAGATATTCTGGTCATCTTATCTGGTAGCACTACATGGGACAGACATAGACTTGTTTCTCAAAATTTTCTTTTTATTTTCCGGAATTTCAATGGTTTACGATATTCGTAAATATCGATTTCCTGCGCTTGGCATTTCTCTGGCTAGCGTTTATTGGAGTAACAACAAACTCTAGGCTAGCCCTAGGTACATAAGTAATTGTTCCACAATAAAAGTTTAAAAACTAAGCGGCAACTTACTTTCCAGTATAATGGGAGTAAACCGATGGTGTGGACCGGTAAGTAGACGGTGTTTTCCTTCCGTACATGATTACTTTTCCATAAAACTTGCGGGGGCTACGCCCTGTAAGTCAGACAGTAATATTTAACAACACAGAATTAACTTTGCACGTTGATGAATTATACTCGATTTACTTTATGTTTTTAAATTACGATCATAATTCGAAAAGATGAAGAGTTATCGTAAATAGCGAGAAGCCACGCCTGCCCTGAAAGGAAATTGTTTGTGATTTTCTGATTTCTGATTTCTTTCTACCGTTGGATGGTAGGTAATAATTGTCAAATGTCAGAATTTGTTTGTTTGTAACCGACTAAATTGAAAAGTGCCTCATGAAACGGTGACGTAAAGCGGCGCTATATAATGTCTTTGGAAATTTCATGGAGTTTTATCAAATGACAGGAAGGGATCTGTCATCAGGATGATTTTGAATTTGGTAGGGTAAGGTTAGCTATAGTTAGCGAAGATAGGTACTTTGATTACACTGATTACATTTTGTTGGTTTACGAAGAATGTTCTGGATAAAAAAAGAAAGTATAAAATAATAATAGTGACGTTTTCTTTCAAATCTTATTCTTTCATAAAAAATATCTAAAAACTAAAAATTTCAAAGAAAAAAAGCCATGGCTGAACCTAATAAAATACAAGAATACAAAAACAAAAGTAAACCCGAAACAGATGGAAAGTTTGCAGAATGCCCAATAAAGACACACATCGGAACGACTTGCAGTAAGACAATGATTTCCCACTCTACCTGCTTACCATTATTTAATTTTCAAGATTTCCATTGATCTCCTGTTTTGTACCAAACAAACAATAATTTAAAGTAGAACTAGCTTCCACCCGCGGCTTCACTCTCGTGGTATCTGTATAAATTAAATAGTCTTATCTAATAATTATGGGATGTTCTTGAATACGAGCCTTTTATTATATTATGCTTTTCCATTACCTTACCTACATAAGTATGATTGTATTTTCCAAGTTTCATACAAATCCGTTTGGTCATTTGGAACACAAACATACCTACAAACAATTTTTTAAACATTCTTATAAAAATAGGGTTTATATTATTAGCAAGATACCTAATCGATCGATTGTCTTGGAAATCGATTTCTCGTTTTATTTTTACTATTTATTGGCAATCACAGTCATGATCGACAAATCGACACCTACCTGCACCTATTGGAAATTTAATGGCGTTTCTAGTCCTAGTCTATCATAATCATAAAAGTATTATAAATGCGAAGGTTTGTGAGGATGTTTGTATGTTTGAAAATCAGTAAGGCTTAAACGATAAAACGGATTAAGATGAAATTTGCTGTAGATGTGGCTATTATTGCGCGAATAAAAAATAGACTACATTATACGAAAAACATCCCTAAAATGATAAAAATTCGCAAAAAGGATAGATGGCACTGGTGTGCAAAAAATCTGACATCAGTCGTCATAGCAACGTGCGTTATTCTATGCGATTATTGAAATTTGACAGGACAACGTCTGTTGCGCTTCGGCTAGCATGTTACGTTACCTCAGAGATAGGGATTGAGTAATTAATAATCGTTATTTCTTGTCTACGAATAAATTGAATAAAAATAACGATTTAAACTAAAAAAAAACGTTGTTTGTAAACTTTTCGTTTTCATTCCAGGTGTCTGCCACAAAGTACCAGCCCATTCCAGGACCTACTATGGCCATTTGTTCTGTGTCGAATGCTTCCATAAGTACATCTGGACCCCTATAAAAACAAATGCAACATGCTCTGGAGATCTAAAAAACTTGGACGAGAACTGTGATTTTCATTTATGTGAAGAAAGCACCTCAAAGTAGTTTTTCATTGTACTTACCAAAATACATTGACAATGTATTTTGGTAGAAGTAGGTAGGTATATTTTGGTTAAATAAAAAATTTTGTTACTAATACCGTCTCATGTTGTAGGTTGCCTAGGCAAATAAAATATAGTTTAAAAAAACTAAAAAAACACGCTTTTATTGCTAATCGAACTAAAAACTAGAAAATAATTTTTGATGACAAAGAGTTTAATATAACTGTAGTAGAAGATAAAACAATCAATCATATTGAATCACCTCAAAACAAAATTTTAGTAAAATTTAAGTTATTAACACAATAATTCAATTCAGAGTAAAAAGAGTGGGGTGCGTGATATTTTTAAATATTACAATCATTTTATTGGCAACTATCTATGAGAGGTTTGGTAGCTAGTTATGAACCGCAGTAAAATGCACCCCACGCTTTTTACTCTGGATTGAATTATTGTGTTAATAACTTAAATTTTATTAAAATTTTGTTTTGAGGTTATTCAATATGATTGATTGTTTTATCTTCTACTACAGTTATATTAAACTCTTTGTCATCAAAAATTATTTTCTAGTTTTTAGTTCGATTAGCAATAAAAGCGTGTTTTTTTAAACTATATTTTATTTTTCATTTTTTAGTCTGTGTCAAACTCATAAATTGGGGAATGAATAAATTATTTAGATTTTTTTAGAAAGAACCACTCAGTTGTCCCCGAACGAAAGAGCAAGTCCGAAACGGCAGGCAGCGCAGATCGCGCGCTAGCTTTATCCTCCTCACTCTCCTATAGAGGATCTGTTTATTCTTTCGTGAATAAATGAGGTTTATTTGTATTTTGTCAAATAAAATGCGATTTAGTACAATTAGGTAAAGATTTTAATAATTTGGACAAATATATTATATACAATTGAAGTGTGTTGTACAAGGGCGGTGAAAGTAATGACGTAGCTAGATAGTAATTAGCCATACTAGGTATATTTAATTGGCATGTTAATATTATGTAGGCGTTGCGAGTAGAATTTCAGTAGGCGTTGCGAGTAGAATTTCAGTAGGCGCTGCGACAGGATCTACAAAAGAATTTATTAATCCTGGCGGTCCTATTAAGGATAATGGGAAACTAATATCAAATTATTGCATTGTCATCGGTCCTTGATATGTATGCAAAGTTTCAAATTAATCAGACTTCTGGAAATTGGTGAAAATTAAGCTCAAAGATTCCGTTACATAAATAGATACAACCCGAGCTAATAAAAGCGTGTTAAAAAAGGTCTACCTCAATTCAAAGGTTAAACAAAAAAGTTGTGGTTTGGCAATGCCAGTCACTTACTAGTAGGTACTACTCGTAATTATAGAATACAATCCCGACTCGGAATTCCGGGATCCCGGCCGTTTTTTAACCTCGAAAATCCCCGGATTGTACTTGATAATCCTGGGATAGCCACAAACAGGTCTGGTTTGCATTCCGTAGTCCGCTGTGCCATAAAGAACAACCCTGGAATACGCGCAGACGCGCAGTACGATATCTACTAGGTACATAGGGGCATACCGTACGGTCAATTTTTATCAACAAAATATCGATTTAATAATCGCATCCCTACGCCGCTGGCGCCATTTTGTCAGCTCTGTTGCTGTTGTGTTGTGTTATGTGTAGTAGCAGTTTGCGCACGAAACGCACGCAAGTCACGCAACAGAAACAGATTCAGAACAGACAGCCGACTTGCGACTTCTCACTCTCATCTCAGCCGAAGTCGATAAACGAGACGAGTGACGAGACCAGACGAGACGACAAACAAAACAAACTAACTTGTTGACCAAGACAGACAGACGACAGGGCGCGTTTCAATATATTCAATCGTGGGTTTTCGATTCGATTAAAATTATGGAGTACTTTATAGAAAAAGTTAAACAAAACCCCTGTTTATGGAAAATGAACGAAATATCGTACAGAGATACCGGTAAAAAGGATTTGGTTTGGAAAAGTATAGCCAAGGAATGCGAAATGGCGAATGGTGAGTGAAATTTATGTTATTGGTTGGTACTATACAATAAAGTTTGTTTTAATAATTTATAAATCACTCTATAAAATGTGAAACGGGCATTTTGCAAGCTCAAAATATGCATAAGATTAAAATAATAACGAAATTCTCTGAAAAAAACTGTCATTAGAACTTTCACATTTTTGGTTCTTAATTGGAGCTGGTCCGTTATGCGTAGGGGGTAAGCTAGGTACCTACATCTGTAGTCAGCCTAGCCTCCTCCCAGAAGTCCCTGTTGCCATGTATCTGTAACATAACAATATTTTTTTTGTTAATTACAGCTAAAGAAGCGAAATCTCATTGGAAGAAATTAAGAGATAGCCACAGAGAAGCTCTGCGACGACGTAAAACTTCTACAGGCCAGGCAGCACTTAATATGAAGCCATGGAAATATGAGGCTATAATGGAATTTTTATTGACACAAAAAGAAAATAACGAAAGTTCTCCAAATTACTCGATTTATTTACAGGAAATTAGTCATGGCACTCAAAACACTTCGGATACAAATAATGATGGTAATGACTCTCCTGTCCCACCGCCTGGATCTCCACTCTCAACATCATCTTCAAGTCATTCTGGAAAGAAGAGCAAGCAACTAGAAATGACTAAAATCATTCAGCGCAGGGAGAAAAATAGAGAGCATAGACGACTTGAACGAGATGAAGCAAGAATGAGAAATATTGATTTGAATCGACCTCGAGATGCATTAACTGATTTATTCGCTAGCCTTTGCCAAAAGACACGTGATCTTCCAAAGTATTTACAACTGAGAGTGCAAAGAGAGATTTTTGAAACGATTACTTGTGCTGAAGAAGAAGCATTGTCCTATGACCCAATAAGTTGTAAGCCTGTCTTTGTCAATGCTGCTTTAGACACTGACAGCCATCTGACATGACAGTGACGTTTCGAGTTGAAACCCGGCCGGCGTGTGAGTTGTCAAAAGTAATTTTTTTGTGTGGCTTAATTTTCTTTGATACGGAACCTTTAAAGTGGGTAGTTGCAAATAATGAAGTTTTTATTTTTCCTAGCCAGTTAGTATCGGTTTTGTGTGGTGTGCTGAAACTCCCAGGGTTGGCCACAAATGAGTGCTATATCATATCATTACATCGCATATGTAACACATTTGAAAAGCATTGGAATCGTACGGTGCCAAGCCAATTTACATCTGCGCGTGGTAATATATATATATAATATTGGCAGACTTTACACACAGCTCCATCTAGCCCCAAACTCAGCAAAGTTTGAACTGTGGGAATCAGATAACATATTAACACCCAGACACAGAACAAACATCTATGTTTATCACACAAATATTTGCCCTGAATGGGGATCGAACCCACAACCTATGGCTGTAAAAACCTTGGCTCAACCTCTGGTATGCTCTTTTCAGAATTGAGGACAACACAGACCTGGCCAGGACCTTGACTGTATAAGAAGCAATTTATCTAAAAAGATACCATATGGGTAAGTTCCCTATTCTTCTCAATAATCGCAAAACATACAGTTTTGTTTTTATGACAAAGATAACTTAGGGATTTAATCTAGAAAGATTATAGACAGAAACACGATTGTTGAAACTTTTCTTCATAGATTTATTTTCCAAAGTTTGCTCTTCCTAAGCACTAATTTCGTTATTACTCAAAAATATGAATAGCTAAACAGTTAATTTTTTGGAACGAAGTTCCTTATCGCGCGTTTTGAAAGGGGGCTAGACGGAAAAAATTCTTACGAAAAGTTGTCACAAAAAGTTGTCACGAAAAGTTGTCACGACACTTTTTTGCTATAGTATATCTATTAATATATAAATAATAATAATAATAATAAATAATAAATATTGGTGGACATTTTACACATCGCCATCTAGCCCCAAACTAAGCAAAGCTTGTACTATGGGAACTAGATAACTGATAGAATACTTAAATACTTTTTGGAACGAAGTTCCTTATCGCGCGTTGTGAAAGGGTCGAGGTGGGGTCGAGGTGGGGTCGAGGTCGGGTCGAGGTCTGGTCGAGGTCGGGTCGAGGTCGGGTCGAGGTCGAGGTCGAGGTCGAGGTCAAAGTTGATTCCCCTTCCCTTGTCCCACGTTATTTTGTGTTCAGTACAACATAACTGTAAACTAATAAACGACTTATTGTGCAAGTAGGAGATTACCAAAACATCATTAGTTGGTAGGTGGTATCTACTTAGGAAGGTAGGTACTTACCTATTTATTTGCTTTGCGTTTGTTTCTCATCTAACTAGCTAGATTGACAAAAATTGAGCCTACTGATTACGTTTATATTACATTATATTTGATAATAATAAAAAACATATTATTTTAACTTAAAAGAAATAAAATTTTATTACAATTCCTTCACTAATTAATCGAAAAGAACTTCGTTCCATCCGGGTGTCCCTTGACACCTCTCAAGTTTTTTTTTTTAGTCTCAGCCCATACAAAAAAAAAACAAAAATATTAACCTTATTCAAAAATCTTAAGTGTCTGATCACTGCTATTTTAGAACAGATACTCACTGTTCTCTTCTGTTCTACAGGTCTTTTGGTTGGAGATTTTTTGTGCGGATCTTTGTACGGGAGGAGTCATTATCAAGTTTCTTGATTGGAGCTGGTAACGGGATCCAGAGCTTCGTAGGAGACTGCTACCCCTTCTTCAGTATAGTGGCCCTGTGAGCCGGCCCAGAGGTTTTTCTCAGGGCTGTGTCCAATTTAGCTACTTTGTATATACTTATATGTATATACTCGTAAATATAATAATAATATATAATATTGGCGTACTTTACATACAGCGCCATCTAGCCCCAAACTAAGCAAAGTTTGTACTATGGACACCAGATAACTGATAGAATACTTTCTTTTTTTTTAGGGTTCCGTACCCAAAGGGTAAAAACGGAACCCTATTACTAAGACTTCGCTGTCCGTCTGTCTGTCTGTCCGTCTGTCTGTCACAGGGCTGTATCTCATGAACCGTGATAGCTAGACAGTTGAAATTTTCACAGATTATGTATTTCTGTGGCTGCTCTAACAACAAATACTAAAAACAGAATAAAATAAATATTTAAGGGGGGCTCCCATACAACAAACAATGATTTTTTTGCCGTTTTTATAGATAATGGTACGGAACCCTTTGTGCGCGAGTCCGACTCGCACTTGTTTAAATACATATTAGTTATTGTACATATTAACACCCAGACACAGAACAACAACCATTTATGTTTAATACACAAATATTTGCCCTGGGTGGGGATGGGCAAATCAAACCCACAACCTACAGTGCAGAAGGCGAGAGTTACTACCAACTGAGCTGTGAGGCTAAATTAACAATCTTAAAAAAAGTAATAAATGTTTTTGATGAAAGCAGAATCGTTTTTCTCAATAACCCCAAAACTAACTTAAAGATAACTTGTAGGCACACAACACATACATTGCAAGTTAAATAAAAGCTTGTAATAAAGACACTACTTTTTATTCAGAAACATCGCCACAACAAACGTCTTTTTTCAATAATTCACCGTTTACGTAAATGGGTCCACATTGCCACAAACACTTGGGACAGTCGAGAGTGGCAGCGTTCCCGCGTAGCTCGACCCACGCTTGCGAAACGTCGCTCACAACCGAAATTTTGTCTAATTCAACAAAGTTTTTCCATTTTTTCCGGCTATTCTCGTCGGATTCGTGTAGATACTTGGTTAGTTTTTCAATTTTTTCAGCTGCAGACTGGTCCAGGTCCTCATTCGGGTTGCAGGACTCCGGAATATCAGAGAACTCGGTACGATTCTCAAAAGACAGGTCCCAGGTGCTCGCCTCATCCGCTATGGAGGCTGTACCCGGCGTCGCAGCTGCGAACATTTTTTCATCTTTTATGCACCTATGGGAAGACAAAAATACGTTTTCAAAATAAAGTGGGTAGGTACTTTAGAGCATATGCACTATGCACTCCGCGTTTTTAGGGATCCGTATCCCAAAGGGTAAAAACGAGACCCTATTACTAAGACGTTCGTTGTCCGTCTGTCACCTGTACACGAATAATATTCGTTAATCGATGCTTCAATCGTCAATATCATTTCGACTATATTTTACTAGCAATTTTCATAAATCAAATCAATTATTGCAGACAACTACGTCACATAAAATGCTATGATTGGAAGACTGCCGCGCGTACATTTACCTTATGTTTAAACTAGGTAGTCACGCGGCAAATTGGTGTCCTCCGAATGCCGCGCTATGTCTAGTCACACCTTTAGAGTTATGAGAACAACTTACATTTCCTAGCCTCATTGTGCCCGCCCCACTCATTGCCAGTGCCGCATCGGCAGAAGGGCGGCTGCTGACCCTGCATCATGAACACGAAGGGCGCGGAGTCCTTGCTGCCGCCCATGAAGGTACGCATATTGTCTGCGAACTGAGGGTATTCAATCAATGGAAATGGGGAGAAATCAATTGAAGCCACTTGGATTACACTCTGGATCACCAAGTCAAAAGGTGGATAGTGCAATAAAATCATAAGGATCACTTTGAAGCGTCTTAGGAGCTAGGTGAAGCTACGCCTTTTCCTCGAGACCAAGCCTAGAAGAATCAGGCAAGGAACATGGCGCGTGTGCCTATAGTTTGGCCGTATCCGAAGGGTAAAAACGGGACCCTATTACCAAGACTTCGCTGTCCGTCACAAGGCTGTATCTCATGAACCGTGATAGCTAGACAGGTGAAATTTTAAATATAGTATATTTAAGTGTGGCTTCCATACAAACGTGATTTTTTTGCAGTTTTTTTTATAGATGGTACGGAACCCTTCGTGAACGTGTCCGACTTGCTCTTGGCCGGTTTTTTTTTGATGATCATTTTCGTAAATGGAGCTCTCGTGGAGCACTAGTATGTAGATCTCTATATAGTGTCCCAAGTACTAGATAAGTCCCTATTTAATGTTGGAAGGTCACTTCAATTACACCAGACCACTGGTCAGGCAGCTACTCTTGCTATATACCTTCGTCCTTTTAGTATTTTGAAATGGATTTCCGAAAAGTCACGCCTGAATCATGTAACTATTTGACAGCTGTCAGATTGTGAAATTACCGGTTGGACTACAAAGCTGTGAGATCTACAGTCGAGCTGTTTACAAATGAAATGAGTCGAGCGTCCGCTATTGGAACCTTAATTGTAGAACTGTAATCCCTACCAGACACCCCTAAAATCTGTCCGTCATCTTCCATCATCCCACTGCTGGGCAAAGCCTCTGTTTGCTCGAGTCATTCGCCTCTATTCTGCGCCATCTGACTTATATATTTATGACCTGCTGTCTTTACAATGTTGTCGACCCATCTCGCTGGCCTCAATCTGTCCGTACCTGAGTGTTATTCTGCCATTGCTCGAAGCAGTTCTTAAAGAAGTCGTTCGGGCTGTCCTTATTCCGATTGAGCACGTGCTCGTGGAAGCATTTCTCGCAGAACACCTGCCCGTAGTAAATCTTCAAGTTTTCTGTTGGTACTGCGTGGCAGAAATCTGAAAACAATCAAGTCAATTATCCACGAACATTTCAAGACCAAGATAAAATAAATCCGTTCAGCCGTCGTCGAGTTTTAGCGAGACTAACGAACAGCAATTGATTTTTATACATATACTAGCGACCCGCCCGGGCTTCGCACGGGTGCAATGCTGATACTAAATATACTACAGAATGTCTTTATATAAAACGTTTTTTTTCACAGCTTTTTTTGACCCCTTCTAGTACAATTGCTGATTTTTGGAGTACAATTCGTACAATTCCATAGATTTGTAACTGCATTAAAATTATAACCACCGTGGATGACCATGACCCACCGTGGATAAGGGTATCCACGGTGGGTCCGGCTGCGTAGTATCACACGATTTCTATGATTCTTTTTTTATGGAATAGTTAATAATGTTAACTTTTTTAATGAGGGATGACTGAGAGTGTTATAAACGTAAGAGTAGACACATATAATCAGAAAGCTTCGAACTGCTAAGCTATCGGGAGTTACACGTGTTATTGTAAGTCAACCATAAAAGATAGACATATGCTGTCGTGGGATATTTTTTATATAATTTTAAGGAGAACATTTCCGTCATACATGATTTTTGTGTAGCTTTAACCATTAAAGTTGCACACGCGACGGAAGCTTAAAAAATGGAGTAACTTCTCCCGTTTTCCCAACATTTCCCTTCACTGCTCTGCTCCTTTTGATTGTAGCGTGATGAAAAGTATACTATAACCAGCTCAGGAGTATGAAAAATAATTGTACCAAGTTTCGTTAAAATCCGTCGAGTAGTTTTTGTTTCTATAATGGTTATACAGACAGACAGACAGACAGACAGACAGACAAAAATTTTACTGATTGCATTTTTGGCATCAGTATCGATCCCTAATCACCCCCTGATAGTTATTTTGGAAATATCTTTCATGTACAGAATTGACCTCTCTACAGATTTATTATAAGTATAGAAGACTAGCAGACCAGGCCACGCGTTGCTGTGTCAACAGATATCGCGACTATAAATTGAGATGTTAGATATCCTATATTTCAAGTTGGATCAAACTGCACACGGTGTGCAAAGTTTGATTAAAATCGGCTAAGTAGTTTAAGAGTCCATCGCGGACAAACATCGTGACAGGAGATTTATATATATTAAGATAAAATAAATCCGTTCAGCCGTCGTCGAGTTTTAGCGAGACTAACGAACAGCAATTGATTTTTATACATATATATAGATCAAAAACACGTGTTTAAAACGGTGAAGGAAAACATCGCATCGTGAGGAAACCAGTAGTTAGTATTTTTATAAGCAGCGATGGGCTTGCAACCTGTCACGTATGGACTGCTAACTACTGCAAAATGTGGGTATGTGCCAAATATTATATTTGGACGTGCCTCTGACTGCTATCGACAACTCATGACAACACTTTCCATCCCTAGTGAATCACGTCATCTTGAATCGGCCAATCAGAATGCATTTTTTCACACTCCCCCCGTACCTCATACCTCACTGACTTGACAGAGTTGTTTGTTTGAAGAAATGAAGCCATTAGGCGTCTATTAGGCTATGTAGTCGATGAGGTAGAGCAACGATCTTCAAAATTTCGCCGGACTAGGAACTGGACTAGGCAGGGTTAGTCCAGAAATGCCCATTGACTGTCCCCATCAATAGGCATTTCTGAACAAAATGTCCAGTAATCCCTATTGGCGGCCCATTGAGTTTATAATGAGAATTTCTGGCACTAAGTGGATGATGTTGATGAGCTGACACTCACAGCATCTAGCGCACTGGGGATGGAAGCATTGGCCGCCGATCTCAACCTTCTCGTTATCATCGACAGCGTGAAGGCAGCGGGAGCAGATAAAACGCTTCTTCTCTGGCTCCTCCGGCATCGAGCTGTTATCCGATGTCTTCGATTCTGTAAACAAAAAATACAAGATTGTGAGAATTTGATTAATCTATTCCTAGATCGCTACTTACCTTGCCTGGTAAGTAAAGTCGTCTAAAATATACTTAGAGGGACTCCTCGAAACTGTAAAATTTACAAGACGAGTGATCTTTGAATCGACGTAAGTGACCTTTGAATTGACGTAAGTGACCTTTGAATTGACGCTAGTGACCTTTGAATTGACGTTAGTGACCTTTGAATTGACGTTAGTGACCTTTGAATTGACGTTAGTAACCTTTGAATTGACGTTAGTGACCTTTGAATTGACGTTAGTGACCTTTGAATTGACAATAGAGACCTTTGAATTGACAATAGAGACCTTTGAATTGACAATAGTGACCTTCGATTGGTCAAAGTAACCTTTGAATTGACTTGAGAACAAAGTTAACCTAATAATATTGACCTGATAAGTTACCTAATATAAATACAAGAGTTACCAGAGAATTGAAAAAGTAGGGTAAGTATTTAAAAAGGTCGGCAAAATATAGTGTTAAATTTACCATCCTTATTGTCGCTATTGCTACTTTCCTGAGGCTTGGTCCCCGGAGCCCATTGCATCCACCAGCTGTTCGAGTGCATCTTCGGAGTCTCACCCCGGAAGCGACTCAGCACGTGAGTCTTGAAGCATTCGTTGCAGAACACGTGGCCGTAGAACATCTTCAGCGAGGTGGGGATCGTTCGGCAGACACCTGAAACGTCAGTGTCATCTGTCAATGCTAAGAAACGAGGTTATGTTCAGGGTAGGATAAAAGGAAGAGCTAGCGAGAAGGTTTATGGAATGAAAAACTAATATCCAATCGAAATAAGATAGATAAATATTGTTCGATTGCTATTCAATTCAATTGATAAATTTTAAATCCTCTGCGCCTCCGTCCGCCACAGTGCTTGCGCACTTGGACCTAGGAAGAAATTAAAAAGTCCCTATCTGGCGTGCGAGTGAATTAAAGGCTGTTAAACAGCTGATATGTAGGTACTTACAGCACATACTGCAAAGTCTGTGGAAGTTCTGTCCTTCAATATCCACTTTGTCTTCGGCGTCTATGGGAAGGAAACATCTTGCGCAGAAACACTTCTTCGACTGATCTTTGTTATCCATAATGAACTAAATAGGAACGTTGAAATTTTGTAGAACAATCTGCGAGAACATAAATTAATTTTGGGATATGGGTGAAGAAAATTCTGTCATGACAGGATGGTGTCAGGTGGAAAATGAAAAATAAAACAAAAGGTTTTTGTGCTTGACAGAAGAAAGTTTTGAATAGAGAAAAATGTGCAAAAAGCAGACAGCACTTGAATTAAAAAAAGGTTAGGTGCTATTAGGAGTATGTGCTACTACACAAGCGAGAAGCGAGTTAAAAATATAATTGAATAATGAAACTCCTTTAAGAATCCCGCCATTAGCCATGCCATGTTAGTTTTGGATACTAACATTAGATGGTGCTGTACTAAATTATTCACAATCGAGAAAGGCCATCACTATTCAGTAACGGTCAAAGTAAACTCTCGATTACGAGCTAACGATCTTTTACTAACTATCTACATCACTATTGTATTGCATATGTGTGGTGTGGTGTATTGTATATTCGTGTTTGTGTTATCTTTCATGTTTTTATCGAAAAAGTAATGTTTGTGATATCAATTTGTGATAAATCTACGCTTGTTTAGTGGTAAAGTATGCTCACTATCTTATCTTCGCAGTTTTGTTTGATAACAAGCATCTTTTCGTTGATTTATCTAGGTTATGGAATGTCCAACGGTCGCCTGTTGTCTTTCTCATGTTTTCGCATTTTTAGGACTTAAAAACCCCTTTTATCGAGCTGTTAGGGTTATTGGACGATAGTCTAGACCTTTATCTGTATTACTTTGCACTTTACTGCAATGCTACGTGTATTTTTCAAAGTAAACTGATGGTCTGAAGATGTTTTATCTGAATACCTGTAGTCAAGTTTTTTGTGGATGTGATATTTTCTTTTCTAATTGACCCAGTTGTTTATCGACAAAGCCTTCTCGGCAGATAATTTTACTGTAAACAATGTTATTGAAACTCCTGAAAAGTTTAAAATGAAAGCTAAACTCTGTTTTTGATAAACAAAGTAAGTAATATTATTATTAGAAATAGGAAAGGTTTGTTTGTTTGTGTTTGTAATGGATAAACTCAAAAACTACTGAACCAATTTCAAAACTCCTTTACTATATTAATGCTACATTATCTCTGAGTAACTTATCTATATTTATTACTAGAAAAAATTAGGGATCCCTTTTAATACTTCAATAATGTAACCCAAGGTGTAAAGAAATAGCCATAAAATTAGTACACCCATGTGACACAGGGGCGGACTGCTAGTTATTACCAAGAAAGTTAACAGTGCTTCATATTTTACTTGTAAATAATACTAATTACTCATAAGTAATTACTCATGCACACTTTTGATTCTGGCTGTAGTCACTACCAGTTACCTCTGACTAACCTCACAGCTCAGTTGGTAGTAACTCTGCCCTCTACGCTGTTGGTTGTGGGTTAGATTCCCACCCAGGACAAATATTTGTGATAAACATGGATGTTTGTTCAGTGTTATAATGTATGTATTTACAAAAAAAAAAGTATTCTATCAGTAATCTGGTTCCCATAGTTAGAAGCTTTACTTAGTTTAGGGCTAAATGGCGCTGTTTCCATCAATATTTATTTATTTTTACGGAATTAGCCTCCTGAGTCTTTAGTTGTTGTATTTGGCAATTGTAATTTTGTAACCAAAACACCTCTAGCATTAGCCAATGTAGTTACACTGAACTAAAATCTTAAATACAAATTGCTAAAGATAATTGTTAGCGACTGTAGTTTGTAAATCTCATAATAGTCAAACTAAGAAAGAAAGAATATTTTTTTTTGTGTTAACGTAATCTCTTAAAATTAAACAAAAAAACCGGCCAAGAGCGAGTCGGACTCGCGCACAAAGGGTTCCGTACCATTATCTATAAATAATGCCAAAAAAACCATGTTTGTTGTATGGGAGCCCCACTTAAATATTTATTTTATTCCGTTTTTAGTATTTGTTGTTGTAGCGTCAACAGAAACATCTAATCTTGACAACAAAATAACAACAAATTTGGTCACCACTCAGCTATATGCAGACAGCAAGAGTTGACTTTGACTTGAATTGACTGATTGTTATAATTTATTTGTTAATTTTCCAGAATGGTTCATTCGAATGTCAAGAAAAGAAAAATGTCCCGTCATGAGAAAGCAAAAAGTGGCTTTGTAAGTATTTTTTTATCTATTACTAGTTTAGTCGATTCAGAAAATCAATTTCGGACAACTTTATCGTAAACCATGGAAATTCCTGAAAAACTAAATATTTTTTTGATAACATCACAGGCAGACAGAGTTACTTTCGCATTTATTATATTAGGTATGTATAGATTCACTAATCTATTTGTTGAAGTGCGCAAAGCCACGTGAATAAGCTAGTATAATACTTAGCACTTACAAACACACACACACACATACAGGTATAAAGCAAGTAGGTACCGGCAAGTACTTACTGTAATTAGTGTGTATAAACACACCTTGACAATGGTACATAAAGGATTTTAGTACTGATTGCAAAAAAATTAAAGTCAAGAGACAATATTAAACAGTAAGTTTTAATAAGGAACTATTAATCATACGTAAATATAATTTAATTCGGGGCATCTTCGGATTATTCTTTACTAAACAATAATGAAAAAACTGGCCAAGTGCGAGTCGGACTTGCGAACGAAGGGTTCCGTACCATCATCTAGAAAAAAGGGCAAAAAAATCACGTTAGTTGTATGGGGCCCACTTAAATATTTATTTTATTTTGTATATTAATATTTGTTGTTTTAACGGCAACAGAGATACGTCATGAAAATGTCAACTGTCTGGCTATCACGGTTCATGAGATGCAGCCTGGTAACAGACAGAGACTGACAGACAGGGGAGTCTTAGTAATAGGGTTCCGTTCTTACCATTTAAGTAGTACGCAACTCTTAAACACATATACTATACTATACTACTTTTATAGTAGCAGAACGAACTAGTGAGAACTTTCTCTGCTAACCATACCTGAAAACGTGACGCCACGCCCCACAATAGTTAGATAACTTATCTTTACGATTTTCACTTAGTTTTCGTAGCGACCTTGCTCGGACGTGTCGTGTAAAAATAAGTTTAAGAATCAAAAGTAGAACATACTTACTCTGTTCTCTTGGACATTACGTGTTTTTAATAGTGAAAAGAATCAAAAGAGTTCAAAGATCTTTATTCGGTTTTCTTGGACATATAGTGGGTTGGTTAAAGTAATGAGAATTGAGAAGTGTGTGTTTAGTGTGCCTGTTTTCTAGAAAATCAATCGAATAGTAAAATCCATGTGGTATGGGCATGTCATGAGAAGGGAAGGTCATGAGACGAAAAGGATTTTAGGAATGAAGGAAGGTAGATGGCTGCAGAAATAGATCTAGGCCAATGAAAAGATGGATGGACTGTGTGAAAGATGACATGGGTAAGAAAGGAGTGATGAGATGACGACTGATAAAGGGAAATGGAAGAACACAATGTTGTGTTGACCCCACTTAAGTGGGACACATATGTCCCCTTATGCGGGACAAGGGCAGAATAATTTAGCGTTTAAAAAACTAAAAACAAAACCAGGTTCATGTTTATAAAATAAAAATTGTAGAGCTTTAAAATACCTCATGAAAAACCCAGGGGCCCTGTTATCTGTGGCTTATAGATGGTTCAAATTCGTGACGTCAACTCGAGATTAAAACAACATACAGGCGAATTGAGAACCTCCTCCCTTCTGAAGTCGGTTAAAAATTACGAGCTATCCAAAAAAATATTTCCTATTAACTTATTTATTAATATTAATAATAACTAGGACACAGCACACACGCCACGGTACGATGTCGGGAATGTTTAGTTTATTATAATTACTGATTAATAAAGTGCCACACCTCCATTCGTGGTATAACCACACGTTATTTAAAGCTGCTTCTAAACCGTCGCGTCGGCTGCAGTTAACCTTGGCGACCTCAACGGCATTTCCCGAAGAAATGTAGTAGGTATTGCAATAAAATCACAAGGATCACTTTGAAACGTCTTAGGAGCTAGGTGAAGCTACGCCTGTTCCTCGCAATCGAGGCTATGATTCTTCATCAGGCAGTTAACAGGGCTTGAGGTGCGATTTCGATCGCCGCGTCGGGACTTTTCATTATCTGGAAATATTTGTACAGAGGGGTTGTGAATTAATTAAAATGGTTTAAAGTACAATAAACAAAGAATGTTAGGAATGAAGGTGGGTGGATGTAGACGTAGAGGTAGACCAAAGAAAAGATGGACTGTGTGAATGATGATATGGGTATGAACGGAGTGAGAGGTGACTGCTGATAGAGGGAAATGGAAAAAGTACACATATTGTGCCGACTACCTATTTAAGTGGGATAAGGGCAGAAATATATTGATATTGGTTCTATTTTTTTTGTAGGTAGAGAGAATAGTCCCAAGTTCTTCCCACATAGAATAGTTCCTTCATAAAGTAATTAGTCCTACATAAATATCATTGAAATGGTACTAAGTTGGGACTATTCTCTACACAATAGAAAGAAAATCATCCAAATTGGTTCACCGATTCACCAGGTAAAAAGAAATGCGGGGTCGTACATAAAAAAACATCAAAAAATGTTACCGGCCAAGCGCGTGTCTGACTCGCGCACGATGGGTTCCGTAACATTATCTATAAAAAAAACCGGCCAAGTGCGAGTTGGACTCGCGCACGACGGGTTCCGTACCATTATCTATAAAAAGCGCCAAAAAAACACGTTTGTTGTATGGGAGCTCCAGTTAAATATATATTTTATTCTGGTTTTAGTATTTTTGTTGTTATAGCAGCAACATAAATACATCATCTGTGAAAATTTCAACTGTCTAGCGATGGCCTATGGGATAAAGCATGACAGACAAACGGACAGCGGAGTTTTAGTAATGGGGTCCCGTTTTTACCCTTTAATGCGTATTTTTAGGGTTCCATAACCCTAAAAATACGCATCCAATTGAGAACCTCCTATTTTTGTCGGTTGAATGGTGAATCGCGTGTTAGATCATAATGACGACACTATTAATTAACGTACTACACGAACAATTATATTTATAAACATCCAAATAAATGCTTAGTCCTTACGTAATGTTGTTTTTAAATAGCACACCGGTGTTTAGTCAGTACTATACGGTTCTTTCCTTCATAGTGCTATTGGTACTTTTATAGACTGCTTTTGATTACGTAGTTTTAAACGATTCTAATATCAATTACATTTAGAAAAATAAAAAGAAAACCGACGTAAATGTTCCGACCAATCAAAGAATTTGACACACCAACTTTGAACACATCCATTAAAAAAAAAATTATCATAAAACTAAAAACAAAACCGACTTCATGTTTTTAAATAAAAATTGTAGTGCTTTAAAATACATAATGAAAAATCCAGGGGCCCTGTTATCTGTGCCTTATAGGTGGTTCAAATTTGTAATGTCAACTCGAGGTGTTCATGATTTCTATTTCGAACGTATCTCTAAGGGCCCTTATCCCGGCTAGCCCTACACTCGGTGTATGCCAATGATTCTTTCATTGGCATACACCGAGTGGAGGGCTAGGTCTATAGTTGAAAACCACTATCAATGCCTGTACAGGTTGCTTGGGTATTAAATAAAACATCTCGAATGATACATATAATCAAACGTGTGCTTCGCTCCCAGGCCTTGCTTGGAGTGCTCCGATCAACGCTCGGTATTCATTCGTATTCCCTCGGCTAGCCTCGGGAATCGAAGACGTTATCATCACTTTAATATTCCGTATACACTACATCTACCTTTTACAAAAAGAAAATGAAATAATAATTCTAGTAACAACCTGGTAACAATAATAATTAATTCTAGTTACATCAGATCATTTAAGTACAATATTTCAATCGTTAGGTAAGACTAATGTATATCATTAAATATGTAATTTTAATTAAATTAACTTTAACATATGATTTATTTAGTTGTTACATAAACATTTCTAAAATAGTATTTATTAATATCTGTGTAACCTACATTGTGTTCAAGCAAATAAACTATCTTTATCTCTATCAGACTTTCCACTTGCCTTCAACCCTTTTTTAATTAACTATATTTCTACATAGTGTTTTTCCATTAGCTTCATTTTCTAATACCACATCACTTCCTTCATCGCATCATTGCATGTTATTGCTAATTTATTTTCTTCAATTGCATCTTTGATGACTTTTCCGTCGTCACCTATCCTTCTTCTTTCTTTTAAATCTTCATCTCTGCATCCATATCCTTCGTTTCAAGATCTGCATGTGTGTCACTGCTCACTGTAGGCGTACTCGCAACGTTCAATTGATCAGAGTGAATGAAGCAAAAGAAGTGTCAGGATTGTAGCAAGTGGAAAGCCGTTATCTCTGCCTACCTCTTTAGTAAACAGGCGTGATTTTATGAAAGTATGCATAATATTATAATAATAATATTACTATTATGTATTATATCAATAATATTATTTCTTTGTTTATTTCAAAGGCAAGCAAACATACCTTTAAAAATTTTCTAAAGTGATTTCATAACATGCATCTTATCATAGTTCTTTACTAATTGCAATTACCTCATCATGACTGTACTGTACAGACTCCATGATAATTCTTGCACGCGGTTTTTAATTAGGCCCAAATATTACCTCGAAAGGTTTATGATTACTTACCAAATTATTAGTAGCAAATATTATTATGCCATAGACGATTACATGAATGATAGAAATCTTGTAAATTCTAATTGTAATTAGTTATGTTTTATTATTTTAAATGTGCCTAATTATTTCCGTGTGTGACTGTTGTCTTTTTAAAAATATTATTATTATTTTTTGTAATTTTTATTAGGTATATCATTTAATTACATTTCATATTGCATGACTTCACATAGGCAGAGTACATTGGTTTCATAATTATCTAATACCTTTAAACGGGCAATTCTAATCTGAATCTCGGTTACGGCTCCAACGATGTTCGTGAAATTTAGTATGCGGGCGATACATCGATCTAGCTAGGTTTCATTTTTAGAAAACGTCCGTATTTCCGGGCAATGAAATATTGTCCTAGTCATCCAGGTAGATGTAATTAATTAACATCTTCTACACCTGTGTTTCAAGCAATGAATTCAAGCTTTGACTTTGACCTTTGACTTTGACTTTGACTTTGACTTTGACTTTGACTTTGACTTTGACTTTGACTTTGACTTTGACTTTGACTTTGACTTTGACCTTGACCTTGACTTTGACTTTGACTTTGACTTTGACTTTGACTTTGACTTTGACTTTGACTTTGACTTTGACTTTGACTTTGACTTTGACTTTGACTTTGACTTTGACTTTGACTTTGACTTTGACTTTGACCTTGACTTTGACTTTGACTTTGACTTTGCAGTCAAAACCAATTTCTTTTTCTGTTTAGCAATACCAATTTTCGCGATCAGAAGACTTTTATTACCATTATACAATAATTCTTGGCCCACGGGGCTACCCATTCTTGACAAGAACAGCCCCTAACCCGACAGGACTAGCATCAGCGTAAACTTGTGTCTTATCATTAGAATCATAGTATCCTAATGTCTTAAGAGCATTGCTGGGCAGGCATTTTCCTCGACGTTCCTCGTTTTTCCCTGTCTCCTCCCTGAATAATGATGTTTTTAATATTTCGACCATACAATCTATGCGGACCATTGTATGCCTCTATGTTATGTTTTTCTCCAAAAACTAATTAGTTTATGATTTAGAAGCCTTCTAAAATCACAAAATTTTACCAGTTTTATCGCCCTCTTCAGACGTCCATAAAACCAATTTGACGAATGTAAAATAATAAAAGAAAAACATACAGGCAAAGCAAAATCTTTCTCTTTATTATTCTTGAAAAAAATATTAAAATCGATTTAGTTTTGAAGGAGAAAACAGGAGAATACGAAATAGCGATTTCATCATTAAGAATTTAATTGGGTCCGAGGTGCTGTTGTCTCTATCACCATTCATACGTTTATACATGTCATATCGGGCACAGCGCAACAGCAATAGATTTTTTAAATACCTAAGTACCTTTTTTTTTCTATTTCTATTTTTTCTATATGTATACCTTTACGTGAAGCTCTCACGATGACCAAATAAGTTTATTTGTTTGACCCTACTATATAAGCATTTGCTCTTATTCGAAAGAACGGGTAATAACTACTAATACTTTTTTGATTCTCTCATCATGTTGGGCGTCGTCGCTTACATAAATAACGATGTCGTCAATAAAATTTACCATGTTTTCGCATGGCAACAAAATTAATTCCAATATTATTATTATTATTTTTTTAATAGTATTCTCGAGTCAACTAATAAACACCGAACACTGTCAAGCCTTTACTACAAATAAAGGTGATTATAATGTCTACCCTCACTAAGCCGATGAAATGCATTTTTTCCTTGGCTAATTTTCCACCAACAAATCAAATCTTGAGCTTCAAGCTCAAGATTTTTTGAACATGTTACATGTTCTTGTAACTATTTTTTTTTTAGGATTTTCTACACAGAACTTGGTACTCATAGATCTCATTTCTTTTGTCGATTTCGTTGACATAAGAAGAACATACATAAGTTATAATTAACTTGGCTATCATTTCACATTTATGTTTTTGATGGAATATCTGTATATTTTATTTTTTATTTTATTTTTGTTTTTCAGGTACATACTTACAGCTTTTTATCTTTATCAAATACCTTTATGGTCACAATATGTACATAAACTTACATAACACGACGTAAATGGTTAAAAACACCAAATAAAATATTTTATTTAAATACAAGTTAGGTACCTTCACAGATACATAATATATGTGTAATGAAACGACTTTGTCGTTAATCCGACCCGTTGGATAGTAAGCCTTATTTGTTTATTTTGATCTCGACAGTCTAACATAGACGCGTACCTACACTTTGGCAACGTTTCAAATCTTTAAATGATGCCAGCTAATGAATAATTGCAGGTCTCATCAATAACTATCAGAACCACTGTTTATTACACCGCTCGTACTCGACGCGGGTCAAATAACGTTGGTCCTTAACTTATTAAGTTAACTTTTTGAACTTTTTCTTTTGTATACTCCCAATAACCTACCTTGATGCCAAATATCAGGTTTCTAGGTCATCTGGAAGTAAGTTAGGTTTTTGATCTATAAAAGTCAGTGAGTGTGCGAGTCAGTTGTAAAAATACGGATTTTTAAACGTTATTAAGTCAATAACTGTTTGAGCTACATTTAAGCACATCAAAGTCGACATTTTGATGGGGAAAACTATAATAATAGTAAATCCCCTTGTTCAGATTTCTCTAAACTATTTCATATTTAGATAGGTACCGTTTGACAATTTTATCAAACTATAATTTTACCTTTCGTTCAGATTTCTCTAAACTATACCATATTTAGATACCGTTTGACAATTTTATCAAACTATAATTTTACCTTTCGTTCAGATTTCTCTAAACTATACCATATTTAGATACCGTTTGACAATTTTATCAAACTATAATTTTACCTTTCGTTCAGATTTCTTAAACTATACCATATTTACATACCTTTTGACAATTTTGTCAAATTATAATTTTACCTTTCGCTTAGATTTCTCTAAACCATACCGTTTGTCAATTCGTCAAACTTTAATATTACCTTCTGTTTAGATTTCTCTAAACCATTAGATACCGTTTGTCAATTTGGCAAACTATCATTTCCATTCAGATTTATTTAAACCATACCATAAATGTATTTAGATACCGTTTGTCAATCATGTCAAACTATCATTTCTTATTTTCGATTTTACAGGTACCGTTTGGTAATCCAAACTACCTCTTTTATCCAGTGATACCCCAATTAGTTTTTTGGAAACCGACAAATACAGGTGTTCGTTAAATGATTGTAACCAAAACAAATGCATAATGTATTATTTCACTTTGGATGGATGGATGGTCTATTTAAAGACAATGATAATAGTAATTATATTATATAAACGTTCCAATATTTTCTTAATATTGGGTTGAGTATTTCCAAATGAAATAAAATTAATCGTGACAAAACTATAAATAGTTTTGTTATATAACTTAAAAGTTATGGTTACAAATCGTTTAATATATTTTGTCGGAGACTCAAACCTGAGGTACCACTGTATCTATGTACATTGTACACATCTCGTTTTTCTATGCAGGCATAATAAAATGCCCACTCGTAGGTACCAACCAACGCGAAAACAGTAATTGCCTTCTTACAATATCAGACTAGGATACATACTTACTAAGTTTACTGCCTATCAAAGAAGGTAGGTGTGAATAAACGATATGAAATTCTAATGCAAAATGTATGATAACAAGTCGACCAGAAGGTAGTATGGAGGCGATAAATGCGCTCCTCTCACCTACTAGTCCGATAAGCTAGTAGAATCATTATAAAATGCACCTTAGAAAGATAATAATTAGGTACATTATCTTAGATTTTCGTTTTAGGTACATTAACTTTGATTTTTGTTCGTATTTTATTTGTAATAACAATCTAGTAAGTTTCCCATCTTTTATTTGTAAGACAAAACAGTTTCGACTCGTTGATCTACCTTTTTTTTTTGTGTTTTATTTTTTGTTTACTTACGTAAATAGTTGTATTGTAACCACTGGCACGGTCGCCACTTGTACAGGTTGCTTGGGTATTAAATAAAACATCTCGAATGATACATATAATCAAACGTGTGCTTCGCTCCCAGGCCTTGCTTGGAGTGCTCCGATCAACGCTCGGTATTCATTCGTATTCCCTCGGCTAGCCTCGGGAATCGAAGACGTTATCATCACTTTAATATTCCGTATACACTACAATGCCCATAAATTTTGAAAGTTTATCTCGAATTCCCTGGGATCCCATCATCGGATGCTGACGTAGTGGTAATGGGACCACCTCGGAAGTATAAGCTTTCAAAAAAAAACGTCCACAAACGCCGGAGTAATAGCGTAACATACACAAACAAAACATACAGGCGAATTGAGAATTTCCTCCTTTTTGAAGTTTTCTTTTTGAAGCGTAGATATAGTTGCGTAATTAGTGAATAGTTACTATGAAAAGTGTACAGATTAGGTATTCTCTAACATTAGGTATTGCATTCATGATAATCATGTTTTTACAAAATAGCCCTGCTGTCCTGACATACCTACCTCTTTTGCTTCATTCACTATCACTCGCCTTCGTGAGATAGAACAATTGTACCTACCTATGTCGCAGTGTTGTGTGTAGTGTTTATAATGTGCAAGTGAAATTACAAGCAATATAAATATGAGTGAGAAAAGTGATAAAAAGTACAATAGTTTGCCGCGACTCAAACGCAAGGAGACTTGGAGAAAGAAAGGGGTGAGTTATACCACATAATGATGGCAATTCTGTTGTGTAAACCTAAAACTTCGTCGAAAATCGCTCTTATTGCTCTACGTTAAAGACTAAATTAGCGCAGCACGTTTTATTTTTGTATAAGTATTTAAGATGTGAAAAATTTACGTGAAAAGTTGTAATTTACTTGCCTACATTTAAGAAATGTCACCCTGAGGTTTTAATAAGTAAGTTTCTATAATAAACCGACTTCTCTAGTAAATCGCTTACAGTACACACCCGCACCCAACTCGTGACTAGTATAAGGTCAGAATCCGAATGCTAACGGAACCCGTTCAATTAGGGCTGCCATCTCATCATCTCATCTCAAATTTGGCAACCAGGACAAGACACTTGAGAACCCCGGATTTTAGAGCCCAGAACGCGGACATGTTAACAGGGGGGGGGGGGGGGGGGTTCAGTTTAAAGCTTAATATTTCACAAACGGCTCCCTTAATCGAAAAGTTGTTTTCACAATTCCGGCGCAGTGCTTGTTCGCGGGAGGCCAAATTGTAAACCCGGACTACAAATGAAACCTTGCCCGGACGCTCCCCGGACGCCCTCTAAACTAGGACAAATCCGGGGAAACCCGGACGGATGGCAGCCCTACATTCAATGCTATCGGGATCATTGGCGCTCGTGATTTATTAAACTCATAACAAGACTAGCTAAAATAAAACAAATATAATAAATATTGGTGGACATTTCACACAGCGCCATATAGATCCAAACTAAGCAAAGCTTGTACCTTGGGAACTATATAAGTGATAGAATACTTATATGTATAAGGTTTTTTTATTGTAAATACATTCATAATAGACATATTACCACATAAATGTATGTTCATCACACAAATGTTTATCCCGGGTGGGGATCGAACCCACAACCGCAAAAGGCAGAGCTACTACCAACTGAGCTGTGAGGCCAGTTAAATACTGTACTAGTACTTGTACTGTATGTAATGTCAAAATTCCATCGTGTTCGCAGTCGAAATATCGGGACGAGAAGAGACGGGACGAATTTAAATTCAAATTCAAAAAACATTATTTCAAAAAATCACAAGGATCACTTTGAAACGTTTTAGGAACTAGGTGAAGCTACGCCTGTTCCTCGCGACCAAGCCTAGAAGTATCAGGCTACAAACACGGCTTGGGTCTACCTTTTTTTCAATGATCCTTTCCTTAATGCTATGTAGAGCTCCACTGTGCTGCCGATCGAACAAGGTGAACGCTCAAACAACAATAATAATTAAACGGGATGGACGAACGGGACGGGACAGGACAAACGTCACATCATATCCGACTATATTTTGAAAGATGTAGAGAGTCCAAAGACCGACACTACTTTTGACAATTGATATCATACATTCTACTGACAGACGAGAAAGAGTGCGGTTTGGCCGAATATATCGGAGCACTGTCACTGTCGTCGATAATGACGAAATCGTTTTGCAGAGTAAGGGCCGACACGATTTTCGCAGACATAGACATAAACAAGGTTTGAACAATCATTTATTGCCAGGAGTACCTTGACACCTGTCATAAAATGAACATAGCCTCCCTAAATGGAATAACAGTGGGCATTGATGGCCTAGGAATGCAATCGTCCTAGATATGACATGACTATTGTCTACTTAGCTATATCTAGCCTTGCTCTATCAACTGAGTGTTGTTTTATTAGACGTTCAATATTTCTATAAAATTACAAACTGCTCGCCCAGGCTTCGCACGGGTGGTACCTAGATAAAAAGTAGGATATGTGTTATTCTGATGTCTATGTTATATAACTGTGAAGTTTAATTTTAATTCGTTCAGTAGTTTTTGCGTGAAAGAGTAACAAACACACCTGAGGTGTGTTTGTTATTCCTTCACAAACTTTCGCATTTATAAAATTAGTAGGATTAGTAGGATATTATTGATAATGTGTGTAAAAAAGCTGGGAGATCCCTAGACTTTCATTTCGAAGGTCGTGGTTTCGAGTCCCGGCGTGCATCAATGGATTTTTCTGTTCGAAAAAATGATATGCGCATCAAAACGGTGAAGGAAAACATCGTGAGGAAACCAGTTAGTATTCTTATAAGCGGCGATGGGCTTGCAACCTGTCATGTATGGAATGCTAACTACATACATCAAAATTAGTGGGTATTAGGTATATACGGAACCCTATTACTAAGGCTTCGCTGTCCGTCTGTCCGTCTGTCTGTCACAGGGCTGTATCTCATGAACCGTGATAGCTAAACAGTTGAAATTTTCACAGATGATGTATTTCTGTTGCCACTATAACAACAAATACTAAAAACAGAATAAAATAAATATTTAAGTGGGGCTCCCATACATCAAACGTGATAATGGTACGGAATCCTTCGTGCGCGAGTCCGACTCGCACTTGGCCGGTTTTATAAGTCTGTTAAATAGATAATTCTTTGTTAGTAACTTACACTAGCCGGTAGTCGGCGTGATGCAATCCATGATATGATATTTACTGGTTATCGGAATGTTTGGTGTGTCAAGGGCAATGTATCCGTTGTTTGTTTATTTCCTTGTATATCTAAACTAGCGACCCGCACCGGCTTCGCACGGGTAGCATGTTATTATACATAAAAACCTTCCTCCTGAATCACTCTATCTATTAAAAAAAACCGCATCAAAATCCGTTGTGTAGTTTTAAAGATATAAGCAAACATACATACAGACATACAGACGCGGGAAGCGGAAAGCGACTTTGGTTTATACTATGTAGTGATGTATATGTGTAGCTGTGTTTACCGAGTGGGTGGTAACACTGCTTTCAAATCCAAGGTCATGGGTTAGAATTTTCTTTGGTATAATCTCGAAGATTCATTCGCGAAACTACCTTTTATCGGAGATACTACCCGCGGTTACGTCCGCGAAAACAATTTTTCATCAAAACAAAAATTTGTCTACTTAGAGTTTATTATAGAAATAGTGTGTTTATATGCTTTATAGCTCAGTTGGTATTAGCTCTGCCTCCTGCAATAAAGTATTTTCTATCTTCTATCTATCTACTTATGGGGAATTCCACGTGAAGCGGACAAGCAAAAAAAAGTGAGGTCGTGGATTTTGTTTATATTCTGGTCAATTACACTTATAGCAGACATACATATGTTCACACAATATTTTTTTCGTGTGATACATATTTGCTGAGTTATGGGCTTCTAAATAATTGAAAATTTTTGAGAAGAGTCATTTTAGACCGTTGATATTGGCATTAGTGAATTTATTATTAAATTAAATTTTGGTTTTTAATAGTAAAAAGGATGTTCTTTTTAACATTTAAGACGATTTTTTTTTTAATTTTTTGGTACAGAAAACCGGAAGTAAACATTTCAAATCAGATTTTCAGAAACTTCGACATATTTTTTTTTATTATTTTAACTTCAAATTAAAATTTTAAGTTTATTATTATTTCCCCAAAAAAATTATAACGTGATCGTAATTAGTTTCGGAGTTACATTAAATATGGTACCAAGTATTATTAATAAAAGTAAAATAATAATATTTATTAATAATAATAAAGTTATTATAGCCGGTGTGAACACGGACAACTAGTCTTACCATCGACTACATAGCCTAATAGACGCCTAATGGCTTCATTTCTTCAAACAAACAACTCTGTCAAGTCAGTGAGGTATGAGGTACGGGGGGAGTGGGAAAAAATGCATTCTGATTGGCCGGTTCAAGATGACGTGATTCACTAGGGATGGGAAGTGTTGTCATGAGTTGTCGATAGCAGTCAGAGGCACGTCCAAATATTATATTCGGCACATACCCACATTTTGCAGTAGTTAGCAGTCCATACGTGACAGGTTGCAAGCCCATCGCCGCTTATAACAATACTAACTACTGGTTTCCTCGCGATGCGATGCGATGCGGTGCGACTGGTTTCCACCGTTTTAAACACGGGATCGGGATCGGGATCGGGATCGGGATCGGGATCGTGATCGGGATCGGGATCGGGATCGGGATCGGGATCGGGATCGGGAACGCGAACGCGAACGCGAACGCGAACGAGAACGGGAACTTAAGACAACATTTGTTAATTGTAAAGCGATAATATTATAAATGCGAATAGCAAATAGGTTACTTCCATGTAGGACAACGCGGACGGAAGCTAGTTGGCAATAAGTAGTTTTACTAGTTAGGTCCAACTGTTGTTGTTACTACTATGTAGGTTTATCGATCATCAATTATTGAGTAGTGGTACAACACTATTGACTATCGACAAGGAAAATAACCAGTGTAACTTGAGCTTGTGGTAATGGTTATTTAGCATAAACAGACGAGATGTGCACGGGTCAAGGAAGTGGTCGGTACTACTGCAGGTTTGACGCGCGGTATTTTTTATCGGCCGTATAAGCCTGATGTTTTGGATGACAGTGTTCGCCTTGCATGCGGTGTCTTCTGGGCTATGTAGTCGATGAGTCTTACTATCCTTCCTACTAATATTATAAATGCGAATGTTTGTGAAAATGTTTGAAAGTCATTCAGGCCTAAACGATAAAACGGATTAAGATTAAATTTGCTAAAGATGTAGATATAAGGCCCGAATATAACATAGGGTGGTTAATAACCCGAAAAACATTCCCAAAATGATAAAAAATGCAAAAGGGATGATTTTGGTATAGATGGCGCAGGCATGCAAAAAATCTGACATCAGTTTTGATTAAACAGGACAGGATAAAGTTTGTCACGGGTCGGCTAGTAGGTGGATGGATGGATGGATGTATGTTTGTTACTCTTTCACGCAAAAACTACTGAACGGGTTAAAATGAAACTTTACAGTAATATAGCTTACTAGCGACCCGCCCCGGCTTCGCACGGGTAGCATGTTATTATACATATAAACCTTCCTCCTGAATCACTCTATCTATTAAAAAAAACCGCATCAAAATCCGTTGTGTAGTTTTAAAGATATAAGCAAACATACATACATACAGACGCGGGAAGCGATAAGTGACTTTGCTTTATACTATGTAGTGATACATCAGATTAACACATATGCTCCTTTTTATCTAGGCACCAACACGGGCAAAGCTGCGGGCGGTAGTAAAAACAATAAATGTATAATTATTATTAAACGATACCTAACAAATAAGGCTATTTATAAACGATGATTGAGGATGACAGAATAGGTGTGTCATACACAAGTTTTAATGTTAGTTTATACTTAACTGTGACGAGAGATGTACGCTTTTAAAGATATGTATGATTTTAAAGGTCGTATGATATAGTTTTGAGGACAGTGCAGTTTTTGGAAGTGAAGTCATTCAGTGAATTTGTTTGTTTTTGTGTGTCATTGTGTTGCAAACATATTGGATTTGGAGGATTTTTAGTAGAGGATGTTCAGTGAATAACAACTATAAAATGTTGCATGTAAGTTAATAGTACTTATGACATACTCATAGAATTAAAACGATTGTGACTTTAATCAAAAACAGGCCAAGTGCGAGTCGGACTCGCGCACGGTTCCGTACCATTATCTACAAAAAACGGCAAAAAGATCACGTTTTTCTTAGTTTCTTCTGTTTTTAGTATTTGTTGCTGTTTTTAATCAAAGCTATGAATAGCTAAACAGAAAAAAAAAACATTTATTTTTATATATGTATATATACTAGCTAAATAAATTACAAACAGTTTCATTTTAAATTTTATGGTTTTCGAGATAATGCAGTTTTATCACTTTTTCCGTCTTATCCGGGTAGACTCAGCCCATACAAAACGTCAAAAATTTCACTTATCACCTTAAGGCGCTCCCAGTCGACGATTGTTTTTGTTCGAAACGAAAAAATAAATACCTGTGAACAAGCCACATCTCCTATTTTATAATGTATAGTATATGTGAATAAAGATGTACCCATCTTTAATCACTTCGATAAATAATCCTACCGACCGCTGCAATGACGACAAACACACGTCGCGCGTCGGCGCGTGGTCCGCCTTAGCTTTTCGAATAAATTAATGATATAAATTATGTATAATTACTTATCAAAAATCTATTCTATAATAGAAATCTAGATCTACATATTACCTATCTTTAACAATAAATCATAAGTTGATTTGAATAGTAGGTATATAAAATATTTCGATCATAAATTCTAAAACGTATCATTTTGAAATAATATCTTTATCGTGAAAAGTTTCTGCTATTATGTTTTCAGCTTAATAGAAATCTAGGTAGGAACCTGAAGTAATATACTTGTAATAATAGGAGATGTGGCTTGTTCAGAAGTATTTCTTTTTTCGTTTCGAAAAAGAGCAATCAGCGACTGGGAGCCTCTTAATAGTGAACGCAATAGAGTCACTAAACATAACAAGCTTATGACGTAATGTTACCATACCAACTGCTTTGCATAAACTCTGTGGGGGGACTCTTCATGTTTACATTTGATGTACGTGTGTCTTTTGCGTAGCTTGTGACCTTGTGGTGGCATGGAGACACACACTGAGTCCGCTCACCACACTGGTTTATTCCATTATTGGTTGCTATTCGGTAAATCTCGCTGTGTACCATTAAAAAAAATAAAAAATAGGATCACGACTGTAATCCCCAAGTACGGTAGACATCCTCTCAGATCTCCAAGCGCTTAGATCATTTGAAGATGTCTAGTGGGGGTAGTCAAAGTCACGTCCAAACATTATATTGGACACATGCCCACATTTTGCAGTAGTTAGCATTCCATACTTGACAGGTTGCAAGCCCATCGCCGCTTATAAGAATACTAACTGGTTTCCTCGCGATGTTTTCCTTCACCGTTTTGAGCACGTGTTTTTTGATGCGCATTTAAATTTTTCGAACAGTAAAATCCATTGATGCACTTTGGGATTCGAACCCATGACCTCGACTTTCATTTCGAAGAAATGAAAGTCGAGGTACCTCCCGCTCGGCTAACACGGCTTTTTTTTCACACGGGTCCTTATCACGTATCTTTTTCTATATTATAATATATCCTCTCTATAACATAAAACAAAGACGAGTTTGTTTCAACACTTATAATTCTAGAAATGCCCTCACTTGGTCTTCATTATAAAAAATTGTCTTATTTCGTAGAATGACCACTTCGCAAAAGGACCAATTCGCAAAAAGACCAAAAAGACTAAATCAACTAAGAGGAAGACGTAAAATAAAAACGCTCTTTAAATTGGACGTTCGACAAAAAAACTAGGTATTCTTACTTTGTCATTGCTATTGTATGATCATAGTCATGTTGGGAGGTTGTTGACATCACTCTAAATCTGTTGAAGCGATAACTAATAGGTATTTAATGTAATTTGTATTATAGAGCCTTGATAGCCTCGAGGTACCTCGACTTTCAATCCGACGATCGTGGGTTTGAAACCCAGCCGTGAGGAAACAAAGCGGCGATGGTGTTCGTGTTGAATGCTACCTATAGCGAAATGTGGGCTTGTGCCAAATGTAATGTTTGTACGTGCCTCTGACTAACCCCTTTAAATGTCTCAACGATTTTGTTAACATGTTAAAGCGTATAATATATCAAGGCACGAAAGAAAGTCGGCACGGCATTGAAAGTCAAGGTACCTCGCACTCGTCCAACACGACTTGTTAGTAAGATTGTAGGATTATATTATAAACAAAGCAATAACACCTATTTGGAACGCTTCCAATTCCATTTTACGTTACAAATTACACCGATTCTTATTCTGGGATTAACCTTAAAATGGAAAGGTTAAGGTTTGTTTAGACTTGGCCTAATTTGAAATACCGGGAGAGTTCCGAAGTTTCATCCGCGAAAACTAAATAATGTAGCTTTGTATTAGTGAAAGAATTTTCGGAATCGTATCAGTAGTTACATACACAAATTATTTAAATGGAATTATTATCTAACTAAACAATAAAAAAAAAAAACTAAATCGGATCACCAGGTCATCATCATCTTCCTGCCCTTATCCCACTTAAGGGGCTCCCAGTCGCTGATTGCTCTTATTCGAAACGAAAAAAGAAATACTTCTGAACAAGCCACATCTCCTATTTTTACAAGTATATTACTTCAGGTTCCTACCTAGATTTCTATTAAGCTGAAAACATAATAGCAGAAACTTTTCACGATAAAGATATTATTTCAAAATGATACGTTTTAGAATTTATGATCGAAATATTTTATATACCTACTATTAAAATTAACTTGTGATTTATTGTTAAAGATAGGTAATATGTAGATCTAGATTTCTATTAGAATAGATTTTTGATGATGAAGATGGGTACATCTTTATTCACATATACTATACATTATAAAATAGGAGATGTGGCTTGTTCACAAGTATTTATTTTTTCGTTTCGAACAAAAACAATCGTCGACTGGGAGCGCCTTAAGTGGGGTCGGCACAACATGTGTCTCATCACTTACTCTTTTCTTACTTATGTCATCTTTCACGCAGTGCATCCATCTTTTCTTTCTCTACGTCTACATCGATCCACCTTCATCTATACTAATATTATAAAGAGGAAAGATTTGATTGTTTGTTTGTTTGTTTGTTTGTTTGTTTGGTTGTTTGTAACGAATAGGCTCCGAAACTACTGGACCGATTTGAAACATTATTTTACCATTAGAATCCTACATTATCCCTGATGAACATAGGCTATAGAATATTTTCAAAAACGTTAGGGATCCGTATGAAAACTTCGATAATGTAACCCAAAGTGTGAAAAAACATTCAAAAAAATCCTTATATCGCGTACGCTGCGGAAATTGTTGACAATAGAGCAAAGTAATGTACTACAGTTTTAAAGAGAACATCAACCACTACAAAAAAGTTTATAATATCATATGTCTAACTATTAGGGATCCGTATGAAAACTTCGATAATGTAACCCAACGTGAGAAAAAAAATCCTTATATCGTGTACGCTGCGGAAATTGTTGACAATAGAGCAAAGTGATCTACTACAGTTTTAAAGAGGAAATTAATATCTGAAAAAAAGCCTGCAATACCATTTCTAACAATTAGGGATCCGTATGAAAACTTCGATAATGTAACCCAAGATGTAAAAAAATTACCCATAATATCATTATTACACCCGTGCGACGCCGGGGCGGACTGCTAGTTCCTAATATTCTCGTTACATTACTATCTTCCCTTCTCATGACATGCCCATACCACGCTAAACTATTGCTTCTAATCACCATCACCAGGTAAAAAGGTCATACATTAAAAAAAGTTTTGAGTCAAGTAAAATCGGTATAACACACTCGTAGGAAGTACCGATTTTGGCGCGCGTATTGCATAGATATTTTCGGCGTGCACATCTCACTCAATGACATTCCTAAAAATAAGTGCGACTTTAAAACTTGTGTGATGTGTCTATTATTTCTGGCGATTCCCTCACGTTTTGTTACGAGGGATGTTTGTTTACGCGATCTTTCAGTCTCCTTCTGAACTTCGTCTTGTATGTTAGGTTTTATGTCATTTACTCAAATATTTACCGGGAAAAATTTACTAGCACTCTCCTTGTCAAAATTTGACGGATTATAGACTAAAGCGGGTCTTGACCGTGAAAATAACGTCGGTAATTCCGTAATGTTAAAAGTATGATAATTTCTTTTATATCATAACTAGTTCGTTCTTGGTGCCTTGAAGATATAATTGTAATATTTAGTGAAAAGAAAAATGTAATTTTTGTGGATAAAAACAGTGCATTTTCGACGAAAGTGTGTTTTTAAAACACTAGTAACATTTCGTTTGTGTTCTATGAAGTGTTTTCATGTCTTCATCATTGTCTGATGTAAAAGAGATGGATACAATTAAAGTTGTTGGTGATTATGTTAGGGAGAGATCACCGTTTTCGGTGAGTATCTTCATTATCATCTTCATCATCATCTTCATCATTAACCTAGTAATCCACTGCTGGACACATGTCTCACCCATGACGCGTCAATTAGTCCGGTCTTCGGCTCTCATTCATACCTTGCCGGCAATATTTCGAATATCACACTCCACCTCACTCACTCACGGCCAGAGGGCGTCCTGGGGGAGAAGTATCTATAACATTTAGATTCAAGCAATACTCAGCGCTGTGATACTGTTTTGCTCGCATTATAAAAAAGAATAGACACGTCTGTAAATTCTCTTATCTACATTTTACCACATATTGCCCACATGTGGCAGTAGTATGTATTCCATACGTGGCAGGTTGCAATCTGTACCTATCGCTAAAGATATGATGAATGGCACTCAGCCAACGTGATTGTAGGCGCCACATAATTATGTCTACTGTACTGCATTGCATTTAAGACGAGTAATAAATGTTTTTGATGAATGCAGAATCGTTTTTTTCTCAATAACCGCAAAACATACAGTTTTGTTTCTTATGACAAAGATAACTTAAGAATATAATCTAGATAAATTACTGACAGAAACACGATTGGTGAAACTTTTCTCGATAGATTTATTTTCCAAAGTTGGCTCTTCAAAAACACTAGTTTCGTTTTTAATCAAAACTATGAATTGCTAAACAGTTCATTTTTATTGGCATACACCGAGTGGAGGGGTAACCGGGGTAGTTCTCCTAGATCTCGCGGATTGGGGAGCCCCCCCCCACTACAATTTTTATTTATTAACATGAAGTTGGTTTTGTTTTTAGTTTTTTAAACGTAATTAGATGTATGTATGTCAAAATAAGCATTGAGATCCTTGCATACGACTCATGCTTGTGGTATGCATTATGGGTAAGGCTTTTGATGATCTAATTTGACCTTATAGCTACTTATGACGTAGGACAAAATGGTGGGAGGGAACTTGGAAAAAATCATCTTGCATTGATCATAAAACTTATATTATACCGACCGGTATAGGTAGAATAATGATGTTTATTTTGCTAGGCCTACTAACGTCCTTAAATCCTATTAGTTTGTGATTTAGTTTGTATGTTTGTGCCGTCAATCAGGCCTAATCGACAAAAAGATTAAGATGAAATTTGCCATTGATGTAGATATAATGCCCGAATAAGAAATAGACTACTTTAAAATACGAAAAACATCCCCAAAATGATAAATAAAACGTCAAAGGGATGATGTTGGTATAGACGGCGCTGGTTTGCAAAAAATCTGACATCAGCGTTGACATTAGTCGTCATAGCAACGTACGTTACTCTATATTTTTATTTTTATTAAGCTATTGCATAGCTTCTATCGCGGGCCTTGAGCGTGGAGACCGAATCCAGAAATTTCGTAACGAAAATTTACGAGACACTTACACTCACGCAATATGCGTGAGTGTGAGTGTTAGAGATTTCTCTTTTTGGATTTCAAAAAATCGATTTTTAAAAAATCGATTATGTAAATTACACATATAAATCGATTTTTGTAAACTAAGTTTTCCGAACGCGAACCGAATCGTTCGTTGGCCATCTTCCCGGACGTGAACCTACATATAGTCGCCTCCCAAACGGAAACCGACTCATCGGTCTTGTCTCCGAACGCAAACCGAACCATTGATCGTTTTTCCGAACGTGATCCGACCAATAGTCGCTTCACAAACGGGAACCGACCCATCGATCGTCTCTCCGAAAGCGATCCGAACCATATAATTCGATTTTTTGGAAAATCGATTTATTTGTAGGGACAAAAAATCGATTATTAATTAATAGATTTTTTTCAATCAATATTACATCCCTATGACTCATGTCATGCCTGCTTAGAGTGATTTTCGCATTCCAGCGCCATCTAGTTTCATTTGATGATACTACGTTATTATAGGTGCTTTTCGCGATCTCATGCGAAAGCTCGGGGTTTGAGAGGTTCGCAATTCCGCTGGCAGGTGGCGCTATTTTACCACTATCGGTAAATAGGTGGTACTTCACAGACATGATCGACTAAAAAGTTTGAAATTGAATTATTGAATTCATGTAGTTAGGTAAATATCGAATCCTGGCCGTGCATCAATGGATATTTCTGTTCGAAAAATGTATATGCGCGTTACACGTGCTTATAACGGTGAAGGAAAACATCGTGAGGAAACCTGTTAGTATTCTTGAAAGCGACGACGGGCTTGCAACCTGTTACGTGTGGAATGCTAACTACGTAGTTAGGTAAATAGGTAGGTTAAAGATTTTGACATCTATCGATGAATAGCAGAACTTTTAATGACTTTTTGAAATATCACGCTTGTCTCTTTAGTTTAGCAACTCGCCAATAGGTGGCATTGGTTGTATCGGCGTTACTGCGCATGCCTAATCCCCCTCTTCGAAAAAAGGATAAATAAAATAAATAAATAAATAATTATAAATACATACTTTGATAAAAAATGTTATGCAATAGCTTTACCGCGGCAGTCTCCGAGTGCCACGCGTCTTTTTTTATTTTATTTTATTTTTTGATCAAGATAGATGGTGTAAACATCTAGTTTTCTTTTTCGGAAGTGGGTCTATTCTGCCGCTTAGATTGGGTAGAATTAACTAGTTAAGCATAGACTTCTGCTTATTTAGTGCACCTTAATAATATTGAAAGGATTACCGAATTATGTATGGTGCAATGTTTTTGTCACTCTGTATTCACAATGTCAGGCTAACCTACATTTGAATTCGTCACGCAAATGACCTTGAAGAAGAGAACGGTTTCTATTCTTCTTTACATAGATTTGTAAACAAAACAAATTGATGTATCTTCGCATTGTTCACTACTGACGTACTAGTATTTTGAAAGCGGGTGAAACTGATAATCTAAGTAATATATCTTGCGTTGACTGACTGATCTATGAACGCACAGCCTAAGCCACAGGTCCTAGAAGCTTGAAATTTAGAGGGTGTATTCCTCTTGATGTGTAGGAAAGGAATTCATGAAATTCAACCCCTAAGGAGATGCAACGAGGGTTGAAATCTGTTTGAAGCATCTGCATGAAGACTCGACAGTTTCCACTGGTCTTGCATATTGTAGGTATTGTGATGTCCTATGACCGTCGATGGTGAAATGATTCGGTGTGCTTCTCATACTTATTAATATAAAACCGCAAACCCAACGCGGCGCACGGAGAGGCCACTCACGTGCATCAAGCTTCGCTTTTGCAAGAAAATGTATGTAATTGTTATTTAAAACTAAGCAAAGTTTTACAACTGTCACTTTCATGTTACGCTAATTTGGACTTTAACGTAAAGAAATAAGAGCGATAATTTTTAGGAATTTTAGGTTTAGTATGGACACAACAGAACCGCCACCATTGTCAAACAAATGAACCCACGCAGCTAAAGCACGCAGCTATTCGTCGCGTGCCTTGCACAGCATGCCCCGCGGTGGGTTTGCGGCTTTACGCTACGCTTCATGTAATAGTGTGACCAGACAGCGCACGGCATTCTAACGCGGCATTTGCATGACACAAGTTTGCCGTGCGAACGAACAATAGCATCGTTTGAGCGCGGCAGGTGCCGATGCCGCGCGTGGCTGTCGTCCAAACATAGCGCGGCTACCGCGCTCGATTGCCGCGCAATGTCTAATCACACCTTCACTGAAGTACCGTGCCAATAAACCTAATCTATGACGTCACTTGAGTTTAATCGATTTCGATACAACGAACACAATGAACCCTAAAAGGCAGCACAATGGTACAATGCTTAGCCGTTAACAGTCGGTAATTTGGCAATGGTTGCTTAACTTTATGGTATACTGACCCTCGTATTCAAGAACGACACTATGAGAACACGCACCCACAGTGGACGAAATCTTTTTTCATAAAAATCACTTTATGTATTGTGCGACACTGCATAGTGTGACTTGAGGCACATTGTCGTGTGCCTCTAGCCAAAGTTGAGCTCTAGAGGCACACGGTAGCGTGCGCCATAGTGCCGCTCAACACATAAAGTGATGTTTATGAAAAAAGATTTCGTCCATTGTGGGTGCGTGTTCTCATAGTGTCGTTCTTGAATACGAGGGTTATACTTACGGTAGGCGTAAAAACCCTGAAGGAAACAGATAGTAGTGTCAATTCTGTTTGCACCAAAATAAACAATAAAGTGATCCTATTTCATTTTTCAATAATAGACTCTTGATTTTTATACGGATCTTTATAACGTATACTTTTGAGTACCCGGATGAACGGGTATTTCATTGCCCGAAACACGGATAAAACGACGTTTTCTAAAAATGAAACCTAGTTAGATCGATTTATCGCCCCCAAAACCACCTGTATACTAAATTTCATAAAAATCATTGGAGCCGTTTCCGAGATTCAGATTATATTATATACAAGAATTGCTTGTTTAAAGGTTCGATTAGATCGGGAAATGATATGTTTTTCTTTCTATGTAATATAGATATATTAGAAAGATAGATTAGAAAGATTTGTTTTCCCGACATTTTGATGTATGTTATAATAGATATGGTCGCGGGCAGACTTTAGTTCTCAAAACTACCGTCGAGAAGCACAGGCGGAAAATCTACCCTCATGTGATTTTCAGAATATAAATAGTCATGTACTAATCACAAAAGTTTGAATGAGTGATTGATTTTAATAGAGTCGTTTCCTTCTTTTCAGCTGGACACATGGTTCGGCAGGCCGAAGAAAGCAGGCGGTCAGATCGAGAGAGGATATGACACAGTGCCGCGGGGAGCCGAGCCGCGGCCCGAGGACGATGAGCCTTCAGCCGCGGCGGAGTACACCGCCAAGATAGACGCCTTAGACGACTCGCAACTTCAACGGAGGTTCGAGGAGATGCTGGTGAGTGGTTTTGAGATATGTCTCTTCAGTAAAATATACAGCTACTAGCTGACCCGTGCCCGCTTCGCTGTGCGTAAGACATTTCTGATACCATCGTTGACTTTTTTGTAGACGTTTTTAAGGTGTACAATACTGTAGTACATTATTTTGATATATCTCGTGGGGTTCAGCCAGCATTTGCAATGTAAGCGCAAAAAAATGTGTCTAAAATTACCAGTGTTTCTCTACTATATTATGCATGTATTATACATATAAACCTTCCTCTTGAATCACTCTATTTATTAAAAAAAACCGCATCAAAATCCGTCGTGTAGTTTTAAAGATATAAGCAAACATACATACATACATACATATTACATACAGACGCGGGAAGCGGAAAGCGACTTTGCTTTATACTATGTAGTGATGTAATAGTAGCGTTTTACCTGAAATAAAACGCTTATTATATACTTACCTTATTAGAAGCTTATGTAATAGAGATGGCAGCCCCATTTCCCGTTGCAGTTTACTTCTCTTTCTACCCATGTTTCCTATAGATAGCGCTATCTCTTTCGCACACCTTTGTCACCAGGCGCGTGGTAGTGCTGGCACTTTGTTCGTCATTGTGTCGATATTACACCAGGCAGAGATAAAAATTAAGCTTCTAATAAGGTAAGTATATAATAAGCGTTTTATTTCAGGTAAAACGCTACTATTATATTTTGACCTTATTAGAAGCTTATGTAATAGAGACCTGTTTGTTATCGCCTGGTGAAAATTAAAAACGCCAATGTGATAGTGATAGATTAGGTAGTTTAAATACTCAGGTAAGAAGTATGTCTAACTACAGGTAATAGTATATAAAATAAAAAATAAACATAAATGCGTGTGCGAAAATAATCTTTCATTTAATTAAGTAATTATTTGAAATATTCAAGTCATCATTAGCTTGAAGATACACATACATTCGATAAATAGTATAGTAGGTACATTCATATGAAGTGCCTAATCAAATATAATAATTAGGCATAGCTATATTAGAAGGAAGAAGCTAGGTAGCTACGTAGCTGTATAAAGATGGACACATCTTATGTACTAAACATAATGATGTGCTAGAAACACAAACATAAAACTTCACCAACTTCTATAATATCAATTGTAAAATTCATTTGTATAAACCAACAATGGTCTTACTAAAACATAAAACATCCGATAAGCGCTCAAAAGTATAATTATCATACTAGTAAATATTTTATTTTTCGCTATATACAGTAAATAGGGTAAAATAGTTTTATACGGTGCGTTGTCATAAGGTAGTGTATTAAAGTAAATATCAGTAGGAAACAAAACAAATCTATAATCAGTAGAAACAATATACCTTCATCAATAGGTACTAAGAGAAAATATAAACTAGCATTATGATTAGGTACACATCTTTTGTAGATAATAATCAACGCACTGGATTAAATAACGATGTAAAATCGTAGAACTTGTATTATTAATATTCCTTGAAGAGACCATAACTTCACGACAATAAAATTTTTGAAAAGTTTTAACTGTTTTCCAATTTCCTCTAGCTAAGATGTCATCAAGTGGAAAATTGACAATCCAATTTCTAGAAGCTACCGCAGAGCGTATGCTACCAGGGGTAGCTATGATGCCTGCTAGTTTCATAAGAGACTTGAACCAGCCTGCAATGGTTGTGCGAGATGCAGGTGATGGTGCACCTCGCAAAGATATGAATAAATTTGATGATTCAGAATTACTACGTCTTTCACTAAGAACCGAAATAGTTTTATTGATCCAAAAAACCGGATATAAATTTTGGTTTTGTGTGTTAACTAATAGCTTCCATCCTGATTGTCTATAATCTCTACAATCTGTTTTGGACCCGAACTGGGGCCACAAAACAATAAAATCATCTTTGATTGTACAATGCTCACTGTCTACGCTTAGAAGGGTCAAATCATGAATTCTGCGACCCGAACAAAGACTTAACAAGGCTGCAGTATGCCTAACTGTTTGAAAAATATTCGTGCAGTCTACATAATAGTTACCCATAAAGTTGGTCAAAATGTTAATATCCCAGATAGGTGGTTTGGAAACCTTGGGTTTTTTCAACGATATAGATTTTAATATATGCCTTACAAGGACATCTTCGCTTAACTTGCCAGACAACTCTGCATTACAGAGCGTGGAAATTACTGATTTGTGGAGCAAAATTGTATTGTAGGAAAATTTAAATTTTAGATAAAGGTCAGCTAAGAACTGAGCTAATTCAGAGCCTTGAGGTTGTACTGGATTAATTTTATGTTGTTTAGCCCACGAAACCCAACGATTCCAGGGAGCTTTATATGTTTTCCATGTAGAAGGTCGCCAGGAAGCTTTAAGTAAAGCTATTTGGTTAGAGTCCCAAGATTTTATTTTGTCCGTCCACCCCCACATTTCCAGATTTCCAGAATCAAGTCTTGGACTTTGGGAGGTGGCATCCCCGTGGTTGTGTCGACTAAAAATCGTTTGAGATTCGTCAGGGTGAAGGGGGCTGCAATGGCCCGTGATTTCAGATCCGCCCGCCAGAATACTTTTTCCCATCGTGGGACTACGATTAGATAAATTCCTGTTGCACTGTTGAGGTGCATCAATACTCGCGGAATCAGAAACGGCGGGGGGAAAATCCATGCAAGTGGGAAGTTCCAACTCACGCTGAACGCATCGTGAAACATTGCTTCGTGATCGTTGAGATCTAATGTTGCGTAATTTGCTAGGACTCGAGCGGTTTTGGATGCAAATAAGTCGATCACGGGGGTTCCCATAATCGCAAAAATCATTTCCGTGCAATTCTGTGTCAAATGCCATTCTGGAGCACGACGGTGTCTGGATAGGCAATCCGCATGACTGATGAACTTTCCGGAAATGTGGTAAATTTTGAACTGAATCTGATAGTTGTCTAGGACTAGAAGGATTCGGTGAGTAATGCTCATCAGCGATTGAGATTTGGTCCCGCCCTCGTTTCGAAGATAAGCAACGGCTGATCGATTGTCTGACTGAATCAGAATTGAATTTTCGGACATACTTGGAGCGTAAATCTCTAGGACTTTTAGAATGGCTAATAATTCCTTCAGATTGCAGTGCAGATACTGTTCCTCCTGGTTCCACGTGTCCGATATGGCTTGGTTGTTGAGCTGTGCTCCCCATGCCGTATCTGAGGCATCTGTGGTTAAAAAGTGTGTAGGTGGTGGTATGTGTATCAAGGTTGAAAGATGACAATTTCGAAGCCCCCAATGCATTTCCTCCAGCACTGAGTGAGGCAGATTGTAACTTATCGACGTTACGTTCTCTGGTAGTGTGTTTAAGAATCGAAGAGTTTCTCGATGGTTTAATCTGCCGCGGGGGACAACAAAGCTGGCAAAATTGAACAGTCCTACCAGACTCTGCAGCATTTTCACTGTAGTATTTCTTATATCTAATATATGAGAGACTTTCCTGACTACAGCAGCAACCTTTTCTGCTGGTAGTTTTTTGTGGTTTGCCCAGGTGTGCCAGATAATACCTAGGTATGTGATTTGTTTTTGTGGGATGAGAACAGATTTTGGGTAATTTACTTGAAACCCGAGGAACTCCAGGGTTTCTAAAAGCAACTTTACATGATCGGCCACAACACTCGAATGTTGATGTGCAATGAGAAAATCGTCGAGGTACACAATTATTCTTACTCCTTTTTCTCGGAGAGTCTGGGCTATCCAGTTCGTGAGGCATGCGAAAATTTTCGGTGATGTACTCAACCCGAACGGAAGACAGGTCATTTCGAGCAACTGGTCTTTGTATAGGAGGCGCAGAAATCGCCTGTGTGACCGAGCTATCGGTAGATGGAAATATGCCTGTGATAGGTCCGGTCCACCTTGCACATCCAATCTTGAGATTGAAGAAACTCTGGAACCCGGTACATGTTTATTAATCGAAAACGATCTGTCAGCACATATTGATTCAACAATCTTAGGTTGAATATGGGCCGATATGAACCGTCGCTCTTTGGTACTAAAAACATGGGGGAAAGAAAGCTTGGAGATAGAGCTGCTACCTTCAAAACACCTTGTTGTTTCATTTGACGAATGATCAGGGACCCCGTTATTATTTTCAATATGAAGCTTGGAGCTTTCATTTCCCGCCAATGGTTGGCATACTTTGCCAATCGACCCGCCTGAAAATGTTTCCAGTCATTGTTTTTGCCTTTTATTGCCTCTACGATTAGAGGGCGAAAAGTGTCGCTTTTGACCTCTTTGTGGTTGTTGATATTGCTTCGATCCGTGAGATCGAAATGTCGACCCCTTATTAGGAGGATTATAGCCGCGCTGTTCTGCACCAGCGAAGTTTCGGCCTTTCGGTGTGTAATATTGTGAATGATATCTACCCTGCGAGGGCTGATTGTGTTGGCAATGCACGTTAGTGCTTGGGTGATCACAGCAATGACCATGCGATGGTACATTATAACGGGCGTGCCCCTGCGAGGGGAGCCGATTGGTAGCATTAGTGGGCTTTGCTCGCGAAGCATTCCCGCTACCTCTGGTCTGGTTGACCGGCCAAAAAGTCTTTTTGACACCTCCTGATTTTTCTAACGTAGATGCGAGAGTATCAGGGCTTAAAATATGCGTGTTCGATGGCGGAATTTTATTTAACGCAACTCTTACTAGTGGGTCTCGAACCGACTTTAGAATACCCTCTCGCCTCATTTCAATAGTATCTGCTCTGTGGCCGCAAGCCATTTGCAATAAATCAGTAGATACCTTATGAAAATCGCCTTTTAAAAATAGGTCGTTAATTTTTTCATCCATGTCAGTGAGTGAAGCGTCAGGGGTTCTAGACCATGCTATTAAACTACGCAAGCTATTAAGAACAACTTCTTTTTGCTTTAATATGCAGAAGGTGATTGCCGCATAGGATTTATCCGAATAGCCTAGGTGGCGTATATTATCATACGCCTTTACCTCTTCGTTTGTTTCGAGCTCGGTAAATCCCGGGGAATGATTGTACAATTTTTGAGTTTCAGCATATCTAATATCTGACCACGTACTACTACCAAACCGTTGAACCTCATCTAACTTTTTTAAAAATTCCTGAGGAGTTATAGGTACACTAGGATCTTTGAGTTTTGTTTCGATGTCAAAAGTTAAATCCGTCATAGGCACAGGATTTTCTGTTCTCTGGGACTGAGACGCCTGCGAGGCGTAATCATCATAGAGACGGCGACTAACCTCTGACATGCACGACTCACTATCATTATCACGGTAGTTACGAGAATTTTCATAAAAGGATATCGTTTTTCGCAATTCACCCATATCATTCGTCAATTTTTCGATACGACGACGCTCGCGTCGCTTCTATTTTTTAGACCGACGATGCTTCTTTTTCTTTGACTGACGTGAAGAATCAAAGGAGTCAGACGAAGATGTCGAGCTACTGTCGCTACATGTTGATGCTGACCGGCGCTCATGTAAACGCGATTTAGTGCGTTGCGGTCTAGAACCAGAAGCAACCGTAGTTGTCGTCTCGATATTTTGATTATCCATTTGAAAAACGAACGTAGGTAACACTAAACAGGGACAGAGAACACAAGGGAATATTCATGTACGTTCTTGAAATGAAAAAATATTTTTTGAGGGTAGGTAGATGAAAATTTTAAATGGTTCGATAAAAATTATCAAACCGATCCTTAAATGGATTATGAAGTAAACTAAAATTTACTGATTCGATAAATGATATCAATCCAACGTAAATTAATCTTTAAAACAATGAACGGTAACACCGTTATCACAATAAAATATTTGTGCAACTTACATGTATGATGATTTATACACACTGTTAAAATATTATTTATTTCTAGGTGAAATATAAAATTTGTCGAAATTAAACACTTTAAATAATTTCTAGTTGAATCTAGAATATGCAAAAATGGAACTTGTAAGAGCACAAGTGAACTCAACGGGAAATTCAACGCCAATGACGAACAAAGTGCCAGCACTACCACGCGCCTGGTGACAAAGGTGTGCGAAAGAGATAGCGCTATCTATAGGAAACATGGGTAGAAAGAGAAGTAAACTGCAACGGGAAATGGGGCTGCCATCTCTATTACATAAGCTTCTAATAAGGTCAAAATATAATGACAATAACTATTGATTTTTACACGGGTCTTTATCACCTATTAATTTGTTATGTCGACGTTTAACAATAGTCGTGGGTCGCGGGCAGACTGAAGTGCCCGGAGCTACCGTAGAGAAACGGAGGAAGAAACTACCCTCAATTGTTCATGTATTACGAACAACTATACTTGTCTATACGCTCACAGATAGTGACAATGATTCCATGAAGACGAGAGTATATTTTCGAGTCTTTACGATTTAAATTAACATACTTCTTTTCGCCTGTTATGTCAGCATCTGAGTTAGTTTAGCACCACTCAGGGGACGCGTGGCTGGGAAAGGTAGCTGCTATGGACACGAGCATTATCGTCCCCAATTAGGCAATAGTCCTCTTGATTTAAAGTTTGAAACATAGGATACTCTTCATCCGGCCACCAGGCGAGGGCGCAAGCTAGTATATATCACGTGTTTTCTGTTCTGTTATAGTCTGATATGAACCTCAATGAAGCGAAGAAGGAACCTCTCAGGAAGTACTCTCGGGACCAGCAAAAGAAAATGTTGATCGCGTATCGCTTCGTTAACGCGCAGGTTAGTATCCACCGGCTTGCAACCTGTCACGTATGGAATGCTGACTACTGCAAAAAGTGGATGTGCCAAATTTTAATTACATAATAAAACGAAACTTACCTAAGTGAAGTTCCTGCCCATTTCCTGCCCTTGGGGTACGGAACCCTAAAAAAGAAAGAAATCCTAAGGCTAGGAAAACAAGGGTTGATTGTTGGTCACATTTTTAGATTTGTCGGAACATTTTCGTCGGTTTTCTTTTTAGTTTTCTAAACGTAATTATAATTAATTGAATTAGTAATTGTGTATTTCAGGAAGGTAGATCGAAATTCGAAAAGCCATCAGACTACGTCACGTATTTAAACCAACCGGAACTGTCAGTTGGCAAGCTGCACGGCTGCTTGGAGAATCTACGGATATCTCTCACGAACAATCCGTTATCTTGGATCGAGGATTTCGGAACAAAGGGCATCGAAAGTTTGCTGACAACGCTCAACTTATGTTATTCCAAGTAAGTTTGGATGTGTCCTGTTATTTTTAAGGACGTCTTGGTTTGACTTTTAATCCGGTCGTGCATCAATAGATTTGAAAATGTATATGCTCTTTAACACGCTGAAGGAAAACATGAGGAAACCAGTATTCTTGTAAGCGGCGACGGGCTTTCAACCTGTCACGTGGGATACTAACTACTGCAAAATGTGCACAAGTACCAAATTCGGACGTGTCTCCGATTACCTCTATATACATCTTCAAGGATCTGAGCACCAGGAGATCTGAGAGGATGCCTACCGTACTTGGGGATTACATTTATGACCCTATTTAATTTCATTCTATTTGGTAATCTCATTTTTGATTGTTTTTCATGCCGTCAGTGGAACGGGATTTTATCGGTATGTTGAATGTAGGTACATATATTAAATGCCTTAATCCCCCCCCCCCCAACCCCCTATATACTTCGCTTGATTTGTATAAATAATATTTTTTGAGCCCTCACGCTACCAAAAACCTTCCATGGCATTATATGATTTTATCTACACTAATGTTGTAACATTCTACTTATGTTTCCAATACTTGACTTATAATTACTACTGTTATAGCGCAGACAACAAAACACTCAATTTAAGCAATTTCACATGATGGTATAATATCCACATCGATATCGTAAAATCTCATTATAACATCAATAAAACGCGACCAATTAACCTGGCGAGCCTTATGTCAAAATCCTCATACAAGTTGTATAAAATGTTGATATTAGGCTGGCTTTTGAAAACAGTTGGGTTATACGTGAAACTACTAAACTTACATACACAAAACTCTTTGGTAAGATCTTGTGCCAATTAAATAAAAAAAAAAACAGCGCGCGCTCGCTCCTGATTGGCCCTGCGCGCGCAGCTGCTTATTGGTTAGATTTTAATGGCGGCAAGTTCACTGTGACAATACAATACACGTACGCGTGAATTTAATGTTTCGCAATGTGTTTTGTTTTTAAAATACAAATTAAAAGTTAAAAATGGATAGCGACGTTAGTGAAGATAAAGTAGTGTATGTAACTGCATATAACACGGGTATTAAAACACTCGTTACTATTATGAAACTCGCTTCGCTCGTTTCATAAACTCACACTCGTGTTTTAATACCCTTCCTTATATGACAGTTACATAAACTACTATTATTTAATTATTATGGTACACAAACAATAGTTACAACGATACATAATTATAATAAATATAATGTAACCTATGGTTTGTGGGTTCGATTCCCACTACAAGACTACAAATCCATGAAATTTTAGTTATTGTGTGGTAACAACAGAATAGCCAACATTGTCACAAATCTCTTATTAATTCCAGCGACACGACACAGCGCTACGACAGAGTGCAATACGAATGCATAAGATGTCTCTCCTCAATTCTGAACAATACTGTGGGAATAAGGACAATGTTTGATTGTCGCGAGGCGTTGCCCGTATTGGCAAGGAGTTTGGATCATAGGAAACCTACATGCGCACTCGAAGCCGCTAAGGTAACAGTACACCAACATACACACACACACACACACACACATACACATACACACACATACACACACATACACATACACTCACACATACACACACAAATACACATACACTCACCCATACACACACACACATACACACACATACACACACACATACACTCACCCAAACACATACACACACATACACACACACATACACTCACCCAAACACATACACACACATACACACACATACACACACACACATACAAACGTACACACACATACACACACACACATACAAACGTACACACACATTCACACACACATACATTAATACAATAATACATTCTAAACATTTTAAAAAACAAATTTAAATGAATTTGTAATTTCTAGGTGCTTGCTGCTTGCTGCCTAATACCGAACGGGCACGAGAAGGTTCTGGAAGCGATAACAATGGCTGGTGAATCAATTCGTAGAGCTAGGTTCTTGCCTATTGTCGAAGGGTTGGATAGAAAAGCGCCTGAAAGTTTGAAGGTAATTTCAGGGTTTTAAATAGAAATACGGCTAATAATTACCACGTTTTTTCTTGTATTGCTGATTCTATAATTTCAAGGTGTTTCAAACAACTTTTAGAATTTCATTTTCAAAACTTTTGTGAATAATTAAAGTGTATTAAATTGCAAAACGGTGAAAGAAACCATCGTGGAATGCTAACTACTGCAAAATGTGGGCATTATGCCAAATATAATGTTTGGATGTGCTTCTGACTACCCCCACTCATCTTCAAAAGATCTAAACGTCTGGAGATCTGAGAGGATGTCTACCGTACTTGGGGATTACAGTCGTGATCCTATTTATTTTTTTATTTAAAAAAGAAAAACTTATTTGGCACTATGTGAAATCTTCACCAATATATAATTTATTTAAGTCCATTCTGACTTTTCAGAATGGTTGTATGCAACTTATGAATGCGATTATAACTGAACCCGAGGAGTTGGAGTTCAGGATGCATTTGAGGAACGAGTTTATGAGAACTGGACTCTATGATCTTATAGGTAAGGTTGGTTTTTGAAAGACAAATATCGTCCCTTGACTTTTCGATTGGTCTAAACACTTTCGTCTGTTTTCTTTTAGATTTTAAAACAAAAAATAAATGTTTTCTTGTTAGTTTGTGATTATTATGATGAACCCATAGTGTACTTTTTAGTGAAAACGGTAAATAAAAAAACTTTATTTGAACGAGGAAGCACACGTTACAAGTCAAAAAGACAAAAGGTATTTCAATAAAATCACAAGGATCACTTTGGAACGTCTGAGGAGCTAGCTAGGGATCGTCCATTACTCACGTGAGGCTTGAAAGAGGGGTGGAAGGGTGTTCGGCAAAAAACCAAGAAAAAATGCTAATATGCTAAAAAAACCGGCCAAGTGCGAGTCGGACTCGCGCACCAAGGGTTTCGTACCATTATCTATAAAAACGGCTAAAAAATTACGTTTGTTGTATGGGAGCCTCCCTTAAATATTGATTTTATTCTGTTTTTAGTATTTGTTGATATAGCAACAGAAATACATAATCTGTGATTTTATTTTTTCTACTTTCTTTTTTTCAACTATCTAGCTATCACGGTTCTTGAGATACAGCCCTGTGACAGACAGACGGACAGCGAAGTCTTAGTAATAGGGTCCCGTTTTTACCCTTTGGGTACAGAACCCTAAAAAATCACTTGTTTAATAGACGACGTGAAGCTACTAAACCTAGATGAATCAATAAACGTTATGCTTTCAGATGATCTCAGAGAGGGCGCTGAAGGTTCGAGGCAGATCCAAATGACAGTTTTCGATACACACGCTTCAGCTGATCAAGACGAGTTTCTGGCGAAGTTCGATGATGTCAGGTATATATTAATGACTTTTTAATTTTATTTAATGCAAAAAGAATTCTTTAATCTGTTATTTTTTAGGGTTCCGTACCCAAAGGGTAAAAACGGGACCCTATTACTAAGACTTCACTGTCCGTCTGTCTGTCACAGGGCTGTATCTAATGAACCGTGATAGCTAGACAGCTGAAATTTTCACAGATGATGTATTTTTGTTTCCGCTATAACAACAAATACTAAAAACAGAATAAAATAAATATTTAAGTGGGGCTCCCATATAACAAACGTGTTTTGTTACCGTTTTTTAAAGATACTGGTACGGAACCCTTTGTGCGCGAGTCCGTCTCGCACTTGGCCGGTTTTTTCTTATATTGGCATGCCTAATTATAAGGAAGAACATAATCGAAACATTTTAATATTTTAAGACCTACAACTGTAACCTACATCATGTTGAAGCAAATAAATTAATCTTTATCTTTCCTCACAGTTCAGTTGGTAGTTGCTCTGCCTTCTGTGTTGCAGGTTGTGGGTTCGATCCCCACCCAGGACAAATATTTGTGTGTTGAACATATATGTTTGTTCTGTGTCTAGATGTTATTATGTAACATAGGTATGTATTTTCAAAAAAAGGTATATAAGTATTCCATCAGTTATCTAGTTCCCATAGTAGGGGCTAGATGGCGCTCTATAAAATGTCTACCAATGTTTATTTATTATTATAATTTTTGTGGTTTCAGAGTGGACTTCAACGATGTAAATGAATGCTTCGAACTGGTGACGAACCTTGTGGTGGAGACGCCAGCGGAGCCCTATTTGCTGTCGATACTGCAACATTTATTGTTCATAAAGGACGATGAATTAATAAGGTGAGGCATCTATACTGTACTAGCCGACCCGTGACAGACGTTGTCTGGTCAAATTTCAATAATTGATTGACAGCAAAATCCGCATTTACAAAATGACCCGCCATTTATTGAATTAATTTGCTACAAAAAATGTGATAAATGAAGACTTCACATGAAGTAAACTTCACATAAACCTTCTACTAAATAGTCCGAACAAAGCCTAAACATTTGGTTTGGATAGGTGTGCCCGTTCTTGGGTTATAAAATTACAACGAAAAGTGGCATTGATTTTTATATAATAGACTAGCGACCCGCCCCGGCTTCGCACGGGTAGCATGTTATTATACTTCAAAACCTTCCTCCTGAATCACTCTATCTATTAAAAAACACCGCATCAAAATCCGTTGTGTAGTTTTAAAGATATAAGCAAACATACATACAGACATAAAGACGCGGGAAGCGGAAAGCGACTTTGCTTTATACTATGTAGTGACAAGCAGCTCCATCGAGACTTGGCTAGTTTTTTACAGAATGTTTTTGGTGGGATCCTATATTTCAAGTTGGATCAAACTGCACACGGTGTGCAAAGTTTGATTAATCGGCTAAGTAGTTTAAAGAGTCCATCGCGGACAAACATCGTGACAGGAGATTTATATATATTAAGATTGTACACCCGGGACAAACATTTGTGTGAATTTGTGTCTAGGTGTTAAAATCCTAATCCTACTAATATTATAAATGCGAAAGGTTGTGAGTGAGCACACACCCAAATATTTAAGCGGGGCTCGCATACCACAAACGTGTTTCTTTGCCGTTTTTTTATAGATAATGGCACGAAAAGTTATCGAGTTCGACTCGCACTTGGCCGGTTTTTCTATTTTGTAATCTGATTTTTTATCTACATCTACAGCAAAATTTCATTCAAATCCGTTGTCGTATAGGCCTGATTAATTCTCAACCATTCAAACATCCACACAATATTACTAGAAGCTCGCCCTGGCTTCGCACGGGTTGTACCTGGTTAAAAAGTAGCCTATGTGTTATTCTGATGAGCAAGCTATATTATTGTAAAGTTACAATAAAATCCATTCTGAAGTTTTTACTTGAAAGAGTAACAAACATCCATCTATCCATCATCAGTGTGTTCTTACTAACTGAATGTCTATACTGTTTGTAGGGTTATGCTAAGGTAGGATGAATAAGTTAAACCAAGTTGCGGATTATACTTCTTTATATTATTAACTAGCTGACCCGTGCCCGCTTCGCTGTGCGTAAGACATTTCTAATACCATCGTGGACTTTTTTGTAGACGTTTATAAGGTATACAATACTGTAGTACATTATTTTGATATATCTCGTGGGGTTCAGCCAGCATTTGCAATGTAAGCGCAAAAAAATGTGTTTATTTACGACATCACAATAGAAACCTCTAAAATTATCAGTGTTTCTCTACTATATTATGCATGTATTATACATATAAACCTTCCTCTTAAATCACTCTATTTATAAAAAAAAACCGCATCAAAATCCGTTGTGTAGTTTTAAAGATATAAGCAAACATACATACATACAATTACATATTACATACAGACGCGGGAAGCGGAAAGCGACTGCTTTATACTATGTAGTGATTAAGTTCCAAAATTGAATATTACATAAAGGTAGGTTGCACGTTAAGTACCTATACGCGATACGTCTTAGGAGACGTCTGTACCGAGGGTTGGATGAGAGTGACTGCCTGAATATTATATGTTAAATGATGAAGTTAATTCAATAAAAAAAGCTGAATCGCCAAACGCGGTTCGCACGCGTACGCTTACATAAACTGTGTCACCACACATCCATACTTACAAACTTTCGCGTTTATAATATTAGTAGCATTATTTACTTTTTAATTTTCAGGCCAGCGTTCTACAAGCTGATAGAAGAATGCATCACTCAAATAGTTCTTCACAAGAACGGCTACGATCCCGATTTCAGGTTAACTCAGAGATTCAACATTGATGTGCAGCCTCTCATAGACGGACTTATTGGTACGTTAACTAACTTACTGAGCAGTTTGGGTGTGCCTCTGACTATCCCTTTAGATATCTGCGAAGATCTGAGCGCCTGGAGATCTGAGAGGATGGCTACCGTACTTGGGGATAACAGTTGTGATATTATATTATTCTGAAGGCTTTGAATCCCAGCCTCTTATAGATGGACTTATTGATACGTTAACTATTTAGCAGCATGAATGTGGCTCTGACTAACCCCTTTGGATATCTTCAAGGAACTGAGCGCCTGGAAATCTGAGAGAATGTTTAACGTGCTTAGGGGTTACAGACTCCTCCTAGTGCTCCTATTTCGTTTAATCTGACATCACAGACTAAAAACATTTAGTCGTCATTGCAACGCAGTTTTGACTTATGAATGATACGCATTCTACCAAAATTCGTAATTTTTTTTATCAGTTAAAGGTTTGTAGGGAAAAAATTGGAAGCTGCCTGATATTGCTTTTTCCTATGTAAATATTACAAAAAAAAAAATTACAGCACAACGTTTGTCACGGGTCGGCTAGTTTTTTCATATTTGGAGAGATGTGTTGGCCAAGATTTTGAATAAATAATTTTAAAGGTCACGAGCTCGACTCCAAGCCATCAATTAGTTTTTTTCTATTCGAAAGTTTGTATGTTTTTCTTCGCCGTTTTTGCACTAGTAAGCATCGGTGAAGAAAAACATCGTGATGAAACCAGTTAGTAATTTTACACTTGCGATTTAGGACGCTCCTTAAGACTACGCTAGAGGCACACAGTAGAGTGCGCATAGTGTCGCACAACACTCAAGTGATGTTTATGAAACAAGATTTTGTCTACTGTGAATCGGTGCCTACTGTGCGTTCTCTTAGTGTCGTTCATGAATACGGGTGTCAGATATCTGAGGGGATGTCTGCGATGTCTACATATAATTTTGCTTAGTTCGTAGCTAGATGGCGCTATAGTAAAAACCACCAAAATTAAATTTGCAGAGAAATCTAGAGCAGAAGAAGAACGCAAAATCGACGAATTAAAAACGAAACTGGAAACCGCGATCGCTGCTAGACAGGAGGCCGAAGCTAAGGCCGCCCATTTAGAAGAACGACTCAAAAGCTCTCCGTCTGGTCCCAGCGGAGTTACGCAGCAGTCTATTGCTCAAATTGCCAAGGTTAATCCTAATAATATTATAAATGTGAAAGTTTGTAGGTATGTTTGTATGTTTGTGCCCCAATCAGTCCTAAAAGATAAAACGTATTAAAATGAAATTTGCTATAGTAAGTACATAAAAATCTGAAAAAAAACCCTAAATGATAAAAAAACGCAAAAAGGATGATTTTAGTACTTATAGATAGCGCTAGTGTGCAAGACATCTGACATTGACGATAAGTATCATTCTACCAAAAATGCTAAACCTACTAAGGTTGGTCCTCGTAATTTATTTTATCAGAACAAGGTTTATAGAAAAAACATTGGAAGCTGCCTGAAAAATTAAAAAAAAATTATATTTCAGACAATCGGAAGTCCTGGAGGACCAGCTCCGCCCCCACCGCCTCCTATGCCTGGAAATAGTAAGTCTAATAACCCTATTTTCTGTATTTCCCCCTTTTTTACTAACTTTACCCCTTCCTACCTGACTACACCCTTTAGACATCCCCTAGGATCAGATTACAGTCGTGATCCTATTTCATTTAATTTCTTACGTCATGTGGTATTCTTTTAACAATAATGGATTGCGCATAGTGGCGGACGGCAGCGGAGGGGATTTTTAAACATATAAATTATTAGTTGCTCGCCCCGGCTTCGCACGAGTGATACCTGGATAAAAAGTAGCCTATGGCTGCGTTCCCACTACGCCGGACCGGCAAATCTGCCGCGCCGGTAAATCTGCCGGAAGGGCTAGTGGCTGTACAATTTATATGAATTTATATGAATCTGTTCACATTATCCCGGGTCCGGCATTTTTGCCGAGCCCGGCATTTTTACCGAGCGTTTTGTCACTACGTGTTGTCACTCAGTACTTGACTGTCTGAATTTCTTCCGGCATCCGATGTAATGTGAACACTCTGTCCGGTGTCCGGTTTCCGGCAGATTTGCCGGTCCGGCGTAGTGGGAACGCAGCCTATGTGTTATTGTGATGTATACGCTATATTACTGTACAGTTTCATTTTAATCTGTTAAGTAGTTTTTGCGTGAAAGAGTAACAAACACACACACACACACACCCACTCACTCACTCACTCACTCACTCACTCACTCACTCACTCACTCACTCACTCACTCAATTTAATTAATAAATTTGCAATCGTCTGCGCTCTCGTCCGCCACTGTGCGCCGGTCATAACACTCTTATTATTACTTAAGGGCATGTGGTATTCTTTTAACAATAACACGCATGTTGTAACTTTCTTTTAAGGGGGACCGCAGGCGCCGCCACCACCTCCGATGCCGATAGGTTGGTACGCTCTGTCTCATTCTAACACATGCTTTTTACAAGCTTTTATTTCACTTTCTATGTTAGTTTAGTTATTGTTATGAATATTAATATATATTGTTCATTACCATGAATACCGATTTCGTAACTATTATAGAATCTATGTAATCAATTCTCATAGCTAATGCTATGAAAATCATATTTTTTTACGAAATAAGCCATCTTGTTAAATATTGCAATTGAATTTTTGAACAGAACATTTTAATATATGAATTTTTTGAATAGTCACGTCTGTGGATGGTTTTGAACGGTGAAGGAAAACACCGTGATGAATTTTTAGCACGTGCCAAATGTAATGTTTGGACGTGCCTGTATACCCCGTTAAGACATCTTCAAAGATCTGAGCGCATGGAGATCTGAGAGGATCTCTGAGGTCTACAGTACTTGGGGATTGCACGCGTGTTCTTATTTAAGTGGTAGTTTGATTGAATGATATTTTGCATGAATATATCGCCTTTCTCTGTCTCGCATGCTGACATAGTATAACAGCTGTCTCTTTCTGCTGTTTGTAGGTGTGGGTGCACCGCCGCCTCCGCCAATGCCAACAGGTTTGAGCTTATTTCATTGTTATAATTATAATTTTGCAAGAAATTATTTTCTTACTTATATTTATTTGCTATTGCATGATTTTTCAAGCATGAAGTAATTATAGTATTAAAACTATCGTGTTTGTTAATCGTTTTGAATAGAAATAAGTCAGCAATACAAGAAACAACATGGTAATTAGCCGTATTTCTATTGAAAATGAATAAAAAACAATTATTAGTGGACATTTCGCACAGCGCCATCTAGCTCCACTAATTAAAGCTTTATCACACAAATATTTGTCTTGAGAGTCGAAATTGAACCCACAACCTACAGCTTAGAAGACAGAGTTACTACCAACTGGCCTCTCAGCTCAGTGAAAAAAAACAGCCTTCTGTCAAAATTATGTCCAAATGTTGCAAAACAGTGAAAACTATAAAACAATATAATTCAAACTATTATTAATACTATGGCTGGTCTTAATCAACTTATAAATATTATTAACTGTACATAACTTAAATGAAATGTTTTAAATGAATGAGCGAAATGATTTGTACAGCTGGCGGAGGCCCCCCGCCTCCACCACCGCCCCCCATGCCAGGCGGCATGCGAGGCCCCCCACCGCCCCCTATGCCTGGCATGGGGGGTCCCCCTCCGCCCCCCATGCCGGGCATGGGAGGCCCTCGGCCACCGCCGCCGCCTGGTGGCTTCATGATGCCGATGATGGTAAGCGAAGAGATAAATATACTCACGATTGTAAAAGCCAGATGACAGTTGGCAAATTTAAGTCCGAACAGTGTCAATTACTTTATGTTTCTCGCCATTAATTATGAACTGTCTAAGGTCACTAATATTGCCCAGTTTTACTACCCTTCTCAGACGCCAGTAAACAAATTTGACTACTGTAAAAAACCGGCCAAGTGCGAGTCGGACTCGCCCGCGAAGGGTTCCGTACCATTATCTATAAAAAAGGGAAAAAAAACGTTTGTTATATGGGAGCCCACCTTAAATATGCAGCAACTGAAATACATAATCTGTGAAAATTTCAACTGTCTAGCTATCACGGTTCATGAGATACAGCCCTGTGACAGATAGTCTGGATTGATTTTAATATTTTTTTCAAGATCAATAATTAGAATAAGAAAACGGGATCCCATCACTAAATAGGGTCCCGTTTTTAAACTTTGGGTACGGAACCCTAAAAATAAAAGTAAAACATAGCATAGTTTACGAAATAGCGATTTCATCAATTTTAAATCGGAATATTCGGTCCAAGCTGCGGTTGTCTCTATCGCCACTCATACGTTTTTATACCGGGCACAGCACGACAGCAATAGAACTTTTAAATAGGTACCTATTTTTAAAATTTCTCCCTACTTGGGTATTACAGTCGTGAACCTATTTTTTTGATACTTTTAGCCTCAACCAGACGTGCTGCCACACGGACTGAAGCCAAAAAAGAAATGGGAGGTTGAAGGACCGCTGAAGCGAGCTAATTGGAAGACCATCATACCAGCCAAGATGTCCGAGAAGGCGTTCTGGGTTCAGGTGAGACACACACACACACACACACCAATACACTAATACACACACACAAATACACACGTACACACATACACACACCTACATATACACACGCGTAGGTTTATATAATAAATAAATAATGTTGTTAAATAATAAATAAAAAATGTTAAAAATTGTTTTTTTTTAAATGTGTATAAAATTCTCATAATATAATAAAAAGTAGTGCTTCTCGAAATCCAGCCAGCATTGGGAGACGCTTCCGAATGTTAGTGATCTGGATCACTTGAGCTCCTATAGATTGTTTGCAATGGTCTTACGATTGCTTAAATGTTGTATTGTGTTTTTTGTAAATATTGTATAATGTGTTATGAATAAGATGTAACCTTACTTTATAATCATTTATTTTTCCATTTCTGTGAATAAATAAAGATAGTTTTTACTCACAGGTACAAGAAGAGAAAATGGCGTCGCCTGACATACTGAGCGGACTTGCCTTGAAGTTCTCCAGTAAACCTATCGCTAAGCGAGGCAATGAAGACAACGTGGATAAGTGAGTGTTTTTTTACTTGCTTTCGTATATTTAAATACAAATTTCGATCAAATATCAACACGGATACAAATGTCAACACGGATGTCAGATTTTTGCACACCAGCGCCATCTATACTAAAATCATCTCTTATGCGTTTTATAATTTTGGTGATTGAGGCACAAATATACAAACAAACTCGTAAACTTTCGCATTTGTAATATTATTAGGATATCAGACAACTCCCTAAAACTACCTGAAAAATTAGGCGAAAGAAAAATTGCTTTATCCTAAAAAAAAATATGAAAAGAAATAAAAATATATATGTATATGGCACAAACGCAGCCATACAGAAGAAACATTTACGAAAAACTAGCTTCCGTCTGCGGCTTCACTCGCATAGTACCTGAATAAAGAGTATGCTATAATGTCGGAACATATGCTATGTTAAATTTCAAGTTTCATCCAAATCCGTTCAGTCACGAGTGATTGAAGCACAAACTTTCGCATTTACAATTTTCTATCAAGTTGATGTTATCCAGTTTACATAGTACAAGCTTTCTTTAGTTGGGAGATAGATGGCGCTGTGTGTTTTTATTTAGTAAAGAAGATTACTAAGATGTACAAAAAAACCGGGCAAGTGCGAGTCGGACTCTCGCACGAAAGGTTCTGTACCATTATCTATAAAAAACGGCAAAAAAACACGTTTGTTGTATGGGAGCCCCACTTAAATATTTATTTTCATCTGTTTTTAGTTGTTATAGCGGCAACAGAAATACATAATTTGTGAAAATTTCAACTGTCTAGCTATCACGGTTCATTAGATACAGCCCTGTGACAGACAGACGGACAGCGAAGTTTTAGTAATAGGGTCCCGTTTTTATCCTTTGGGTACGGAACCGTAAAAAGTATTAATGTATTTTATCAGTTATTCAGTTCCTATAGTACCAGCTTTGCTTAGTTGAGAGCTAGATGGCGCTGTGTAATCGTTAATTTTTCTTTTATTTTGGTATTCCAGAGCGCTCACAGTGAAGAAGGTGAAGAATCTCAAGGTCTTAGATAGCAAGGCTGCGCAGAATTTGAGCATACTTTTGGGCGGATCGCTTAAACACATGTCGTACGAGCACATAAGGACATGTATATTGCGTTGTGATACTACTGTGCTTACTGGCAACGTACTGGACTTACTTATACAGGTAAGAGCGGTGATGGGATTGCTATTGTCACGTATAGAAAAAACAAAAAATGGGATCCTCAAGTACGGTAGACACTAGACATCCTCTCAGATCTCCAGGCGCATCTCATCTCTTTTCGACTGGTTCAAGCATTTTAGTTTTTTATTACTACCTATATATTTTTTTGAATTAACAAATGTTGTATTAAGTTCCCGTTCCCGTTTCCGTTTCCGTTTTCGTTTCCATTCCCGTTCCCGTTATAAATAGTATCTTATGTCCGTCTCCTGGTTCTAAGCTACCTCCCCACCAATTTTCAACCAAATCGGTTCAGCCGTTCTTCAGTTATAAGTAGTGTAACTAACATCGACTTTCTTGTATAATATAGATATTTATATACTTCCAGTACTTACCACCAGCGGACCAGCTCAAGAAATTAGCAGAACTAAAATGTAACAGCGACGAGCTGACGGAAGCCGAGCAGTTCGCCGCCTGCGTGGCTGACGTGAAGCGTCTCGTGCCGAGGTTACGTTCTCTCGCATTTAGAGAGCATTATGCTGAAGCTTTGACTGAACTCAAGCCTGTAAGTAACTAGCACGAATCACTATTGTATCGTCAAAACGTCAAAATTTACACTTACTCACAGTGGTTAAGTAACACATTAGCCTAGCCTACTGGCGGCTAAAAAACCCGCCCTCAGATTATTTTTAGTTAGTAATAAGAGTAAATAAAAGTTTTTTTTTAATAGGCTATTTGACAAGGTTTTGAAAACCATTCTAGATTATTCAGTAGTGACTGTGGAAACCATAAAAAGTATTGACCCTAAAAATGAAAATTAAATATTGACAATTTAAATAACCCGCAAAAACGCTTCTTTAGCAAATGGCGTCGCACTATTTTCTGTGACGTTACATGCTTGTCAACAAATACAAACGTCAAGTTTTTCAAGGCAGGCGATGACATATTGAAAAGCATGTTACGTCATCGTCGATTGGACCAATCCTGACCGTTTTGTGTCATGTGACTGGCGTTAAAAAAATATAATTTTAATTACTGGTTTTTTTAATAAATCATTGTTTATTTTCATGTTATTTTACTCCATAACGCTTTATGAAGGCATAATTTACATAGATTAACTATCAACAACACTTTATTTTTCACTAGCGACCCGCCCCGGCTTCGCACGGGTAGCATGTTATTATACATATAAACCTTCCTCCTGAATCACTCTATCTATTAAACCGCATCAGAATCCGTTGTGTAGTTTTAAAGATATAAGCAAACATACATACATACAGACGCGGGAAGCGGAAAGTGACTTTGCTTTATACTATGTAGTGATACTGTCAAATAGCCTATTGTCAAAAGTAATGTCGGTCTTTCCATCTTTCAAAATATAGTTGAAAACGATATAACGAGCGTTTGTCCCGATATATTGTTTTCAAGAGTAGACCCCCAGGTCTATCTTCGATTCATATTTATGATCACTTCATCTTAAGGCACAGAACCACTCGTATAAAAAACCGGCCAAGTGCGAGTCGGACTTGCGCACGAAGGGTTCCGTGCCATTATCTATTATAACGGCAAAAAAAACACGTTTGTTGTATAGAAGACCCACTTAAATATCTATTTTATTTGTTGTTATAGCAGCAACATAAATCCATCATCTGTGAAAATTTCAACTGTCTAGCTATCACGGTTCATGAAATACAGCCATGTGACAGACGGACAGCGAAGTCTTAGTAATAGGGTCCCCTTTTTACCCTCTGGGTACGGAACCCTAAAAACAACTACGACATGTCATTCCTGAGATTAGCGCGTTCAAACAAACAAACTCTTCAGCTTTATTATATTGTTATTTTCCCAGGACATAGTATCGGGAACAGCCGCGTGCGAGGAGATCAAATCGAGTGGCAAATTCGCAAGGATATTGGAACTGCTACTGCTTCTGGGGAATTATATGAACACAGGCTCCAACAATGCTGGCGCTTATGGCTTTGAGATCAGCTTTCTCACTAAGGTTAGTTAGCTCAGACTAGACTGACCTCACAGCTCAGTTGGTAGTAACTCTGCCTTCTGCGCTGTAGGTTGTGGGTTCGATCCCCACCCAGAGCAAACATTTGTGTGATGAACATAAATGTTTGTTCTGTGTCTGGGTGTTAATATTTATAATAAGTATGTATTTACAAAAAAACGTATTTAAGTATTCTATCAGTTATCTGGTTCCCATAGTACAAGCTTTGCTTAGTTTGGGGCTAGATGACGCTGTGTGCAAAGTCCGCCAATATTTACAATATTTTACAATATTTACAATTTAGCTCAGTTGCTATGAGCTAGATAAATTTAAAACATAAAACAAATAATTTATTGTCACGACTGTAATCCCCAAGTACGGTAGACATCCTCTCAGATCTCCAGGCGATTAGATCCTTTGAAGATGTCTAGTAGGAGTAGTCGTCCAAACGTTATATTTGGCAAATGCCAACATTTTGCAGTAGTGACAGGTTGCAAGTCCATCGCCGCTTTATAAGAATACCAACTGGTTTCCTCACGATGTTTTCCTTCTGCCTTCTGGCGCTTAGAAGACTAAGCGGAGATGGGCTTGCATCTGTCACTTATGGAATGCTAACTACTGCAAAATGTGGGCATGTGCCAAATATATGACGTGCCTCTGTCTACCTCCACTAGACATCTTCAAAGAATATAAGCGGCTGGAGATCTCAGAGGATGTCTACCGAACTTGGGCATAACAGTGGTGACCCTATTTATTAAAATAAAAAAAAGTATATAAGTATTCTATCAGTTATCTGGTTTCCATCTTAAAAGTTTTGCTTAGGATGGCGTTGTGTGTAAAATCCAGATACATTAAGTTTATTTAAAAAACTAGCATTCCGCCCCGGCGCGGCGTTGCACTGGGTGTATTAATGATTTTATGGCTAATTTTTTTACACCTTGGGTTACATTATCGAAGTTTTAATAGAGATCCCTAATAGTTAGACATATGGTATCAGTAACTTTTTTATAGATGTTGATGTACTCTATAAAACTGTAGTACATCACTTTGCTCTATTGTCAATAATTTCTGCAGCAAACGCAATATAAGGATTTTTTCGGTTTTTTTTCACACTTTGGGTTACATTATCGAAATTTTCATGCGGATCCCTAACGTTTTTGAAAATAATCTATAGCCTATGTTCATCAGGGATAATGTAGGATTCTAATGGTGAAAGAATTTTAGAAATCGGTCCAGTAGTTTCGGATCCTATTCGATACAAACAAACAAACAATCAAATCTTTCCTCTTTATAATATTATTAAGTATAGATTAGTTACAAATCTTATTTAGTTCTTCATTTTCAGTTGACAGCGACGAAAGATTTGGAAAACAAGCAAACGCTGCTACACTATCTTGTCGAAACCATTGAAAGCAAATTTCCTGATGCTCTTGCCTTCGCCGAAGAAATGCCTCACGTTGACAGGTATACAATACATATTACTAGATTGCGGCCGCGGCTTAGCTCGCGTGGTACCTCGAATGACAGCAAAGACAGGTTGCGGTAAATACATCATCTGTGACAATTTCAACACTGAAATCAATGACTGGCCTCACAGCTCAGTTGGTAGTAACTCTGCCTTCTGCGCTGTAGGTTGTGGGTTCGATCCCCACCCAGGGCAAATATTTGTGTGATGAACATAGATGTTTGTTCTGTGTCTGGGTGTTTAATATATGTGTAATAAGTATGTATTTAAAAGAAAAAAAGTATGTAAGTATTCTTATCAGTTATCCTGGTTGGCATAGTACAAGCTTTGCTTAGTTTGGGGCTAGATGACGCTGTGTGTAAAGTCAAAAAAAAAAACTCAGACAAACGGACAGATTGACAGAAAGTCAATAGGAGGATAGGAGTCTTAGTAATAGGGTCCCGTGTGTAAACACCGTGTGAGTCCGACTCGCACTTGGACGGTTTTTTTAAAGCTTTTCACTTGCAATGTATGTATGTATGTAACTATGTTTGTTATAGTGAAATATTCCAATTCAATTTTGAAGAAGTTATTTTAAACCGATTGAGCTGAAATTTGGCATACTAATGTAACTTCGGTGACAAAACAATAAAGTGAGCTGATCTAATGATGGATGTCAGGAGCTTAGTAAATAATTCGATTGAGTAAAGCATTATTGTCAAGTTCCGATGACAATGTTATATGATGTGACAGGTGATAGCGCGCTGGTGCTCGATGATTGATTTTACAAAAGCTTGTTATTGAAAAATATTTAACAACAGAAAACTTATTAAACGTAATTATTATTATTTTTAGAGCGGCGCGAGTCTCAATGGAAAACCTTCAGAAGTCGCTGAAGAAGATGGACAATGATATCAGAGCTTTGGAGACGGATCTGAACAACTCCAGGGTTCCTCAGGCCACTGACGATATGTTCCATGAAACTATGAGCGTATCCTTTTAAAAAACAGGGTTTAAAGAAATTTATTCTCAAAAACAGTCACCAGGTCAGGCCAACTCCACACTTAAATTATAATAAAAGAACCGGCCAAGTGCGAGTTGGACTAGCGCACTGAGGATTCCGTACAAAATATTATACAAACTTGTAGTTTTCTTGTAGTATATAGGTAAATAACTATTTTCTGAATATTTTTTTAAATATTAAGCCTATTAGTTTCGCAGAGGGGAGGGGGGGGGGGGGCGGATAGACACTCGAGTGATCCTATAGGGCTTCCGTTTTTTGCCTTTTGAGGTACGGAACCCTAACAAGGCGTACCTAGGAATGCAAACTGCAATATGTGGGCATGTGCTAAATGTAATATTTGGACGTGCCTCTGATTAACCCTTGAGACATCTTGTTGTCTTGTCTACCATGATCACCTACCTACCTATCACCACACTATTTCTTTCCTTAACACCATTAACAGGAATTTGCAGTCGAAGCTCGCTCGCAATGCGATCTATTACACTCTATGTACAAAAAAATGGAAGCGTTGTACTCGGAATTAGCAGAATACTACGTTTTCGATCCACTTAAGTATACATTGGACGAGTTCTTTAGCGATATCAAAACATTCAAGGACTCGTTTATGGTAATTTTTATTTATATCAATAAGATCACAAGGATCACTTTGAAACGACTTATCTCATACCAACCAAATATGCATGAAAAAATTCATAAAAGATTCATAAAAATCCGTCATGCCGTTTCGGATTAGTTCGGTTACATACACTGTGACATGAGAATTTTATGTATAAGACTAGTTAATCGACAGATGTTGTCTTGTCCAAATTTTAATAATCCTATAGTAAAAGCACTTTCAGTTTTTCCTGTATTTTACAATTTCCAGGCAACTTATCGAATTTTTCTTTATTTTTAAAACAATACAGGGGGTATTAAAGCGAACAAAACAAAAATTTGAATATACAAATTGGTCCAGCCGTTTTTGAGTTTTAGCCAAACTAGCGAACAGCAATTCATTTTTATATATAAAACTAGCGACCCGCCCCGGCTTCGCACGGGTAGCATGTTATTATACATATAAACCTTCCTCCTGAATCTATTAAAAAAAACCGCATCAAAATCCGTTGTGTAGTTTTAAAGATATAAGCAAACATACATACAGACATACAGACGCAGGAAGCGGAAAGCGACTTTGCTTTATACTATGTAGTGATTTATTTATTCCTCAGTCCGCCCACCAAGAGAACGTAGTCGCTAGAGAGACGGAGGAGAGAGCTAAGCGAGCTAAGCAAGCGCGGGCGCAAGCTGAGCAAGATAAGCGAGAAAGACAACACAGATACAAGCAGTTTGTTGATATGGAAAGCGCACAGGAAGGTGTTATGGACAGGTAAGTCATTGTCAATATTTGACATCAGACTTATTTTATAAATGCGAAAGTTTGTGAGGATGTTTGTATGTTTGTGCCTCAATCAGGCCTAAACGACAGAACGGATTAAGATGAAATTTGCTGTAGTATGTAGATAAAAAATCAGATAAACAGAACTATAATCCGTAAAACAAACCCTATATAATAAAAAAAAATGCAAAAATGCCATGGTATAGATGGCGCTGATGTGCAAAAAATTACAACGCAACGCATTTTACCAAAAACGTTGAATCCTACTAAGGTCATCATTGGAAATTTATTTTGTCAATAAAATCTGACATCCGGTTTGTCCTTTAGGCAGGCCTATTGGGGTACAAACATACAAACATATTCACAAACTTCATTTATTAATTATTCGGATTAGGATAGGATAGGTAATATTTTTTTTATGGTTTTAATATAAATAAGTACCTTATTGTTTCAGCTTGATGGAAGCATTGCAGAGTGGTTCCGCGTTCAGTAGAGAACGTCCTAGGAAGAAGGCAAATCCTAGAGTTGCTGGAGGTAAGAATATATATTTAACATTCTCATCTATCTATATTACAATTATCTATCTTAATTCAAAGTCAAACGATATTTATTTCAATAAAATCACAAGGATAACTTTGAAACGTGTTAGGAGCTAGGTGAAGCTACGCCTGTTCGCGACCAAGCCTAGAAGGATCAGGCAACAAACACGGCTTGGGGCCTTGATGCTATGTTGAGTTCTCATAGAGGGTTGAGGTAAGGCAGGCGGCCGGTTGTAAAACAAAACACTAAGCCAAATCCTTTTGCAACATGTTTTGTTGTGTTGTGCCGACCCCACATGAAGTAGGATAAAGATAAGACGATGGTCTATCTAAATATGTAAAACTCTTGCGTTACTGATAGATTTATCAACGCACAGCCTAAACCACTAATCCTAGAAACTTGAAATTTTGAGGGTGTATTCCTTTCGGTACGCTAAGAAAGGAATTCCCCAAATTCAGCCCCTAAAAGGGTGCAGCTGGGATTGAAGTCCTAGAAAATTGAAATTTGGAAGGTGTATTCCACTTGGTGTTTTGGGGTGTAGAATTTCCAAAATTAAACCCCTAAGGGGGTGCAGCGGTGATTGAAGTCCTAGAAAATTGAAATTTGGATGGTACATTCCTTTTGGTAGGTAGGGATGCACTAAGGGATTCCTTAAATTTAGCCCCTAAGGGGGTGCAGCGGAGATTGAAGTCCTAGATAATTGAAATTTGGAAGGTGTATTTTATTTGGGGTATTGGGGTGTACTAAGGAATTTCCAAAATTAAACCCCTAAGGGGGTGCAGCGCGGTTTGAAGTCTGTTTGAAAATAACTTCGCTAACGAAGTCGCTAGTATCTAAAACAATGTTCACTCATTCATTAGCAACTCTTCAATGAATGCAATGCAAAATGCACTCTCACTCATTGCAATAGAGTTGATATTATCTTTGTCATGTTTCACGCACACTAGTAGAGGATTTCACTGACGAGGAGGGACTAGTTAATGCAATAATGCACCGTTTAGAAGGTATGTCTTGCCCAACAGCGAAGCAGGATTTTTTTTTATACAGCTTATTTGTTTATACATTCTGTATAATAAAATAAAATAAAATATACACCTGTGTAAAAAAACGGGTTGGCAGAAATATGCGCTTCCTAGAGAGATGAGCATGAACTTAAAGCTTGGTGCAGGCAGGCATAACTCTGTATTATGCAAAAGTGAAGCACTATTAAATTCACTTAGAAATAATCACATATTTGCCTTTTAAATACAATGCACTAGTTTTTGTATTTTATTAAACTTTACAATATCATTTTTCTATTACTTAGCGAAATATTTAGATTTTTTTTGTTTGCAATCACATATGGCTATGTTTTAAGGACACCATTTTGTTTTTCATTCTCTTTCTTTTGACGAGAGAAAAGAGACCGCTGCAATAAGGCGTTTTGAAAGATCTTATTATTGGGTTTTATAAAGGAATCTATTAGGCATACGTTTATGTAAGGTGTGTCCAGACATAGCGCGGCAATAGAGCGCGGCAGCCGCGCCATCTTTGGACGACAGCCGCGAGCTACCTGACGCGAGCTAACGGTGTTATTGTTCGTTGTGAAACTTGTGTCCGCGCTCGAATGCCGCGCTATGTCCGGTCACACCTTTACTATTGCAATTATTATTTGCCGCAGTTAAATTACGCCGTTAGTACCACTAAATATTGTTTTGTTATCCGTGGTGCATTCAGGAAATGGTAATCAAAATATATAACTAAATGGTTATAAGCAATTTTCAGCTTTTGATAGGTGGTTTTTAGTTTGTACATTGCAAACAAAAATGCCTTTATTTTCTCATTATATTAGTGTAGATATTTGACGTCTTGTATGCAATGAACAGATTTGTCGTGGCAATGCGGACGGCAGCTAAGAAAGCACGACCGCTCAGCGCCGACGCTAGAGAGCTACAGACAAGTTCACACACAGTATTGCTTTTGATGTTGTCTCTTTCACTCTCTGTATCCCTCTCTCCCTCTAAGTTTTCGTAGAATTGGCAGTATTTCTTTCTTTTTTTAATAATAATTTATTTATACGTACCATTGTAGTTGTTACCTATATCTTAAGACCCAGACTATTTTCTTATCCACATAACATAACCCAATGGTCCTACCTAAAGGACTAAATAAAGATTGATTGGTGCCTCTTGAGTTACTCAATGACCAATCCTTAATATAATTCGTTCAGAAATGCATTGATCTTACTTCCCGTGAAATATAAAAAGTCATTTATTTAGTCCCGATAAAAGGACCGTTGGGCGTTAATGAGTACAAAGCTGGAATATGGGCTGGAAAGTGGCCATGTTTCTTTAGTACCTTGAAAAGGACTGGGCTTTAAGGGGCTCCCAGTCGACGATTGCTCTTTTTCGAAACGAAAAAAGAAATACTTCTGAACAAGCCACATCTCCTATTTTTATAAGTATATTACTTCAGGTTCCTACCTAGATTTCTATTAAGCTGAAAACATAATAGCAGAAACTTTTCACGATAAAGATATTATTTCAAAATGATACGTTTTAGAATTTATGATCGAAATATTTTATATACCTACTATTTGATAAGTAGTAATACATAATTTATATCATTAATTTATTCGAAAAGCTAAGGCGGACCACACGCCGACGTGTGTTTGTCGTCATTGCAGCGGTCGGTAGGATTATTTATCGAAGTGATTAAAGATGGGTACATCTTTATTCACTTATACTATACATTATAAAATAGGAGATGTGGCTTGTTCACAAGTATTTCTTTTTTCGTTTCGAACAAAAACAATCGTCGACTGGGAGCGCCTTAAGAATAATTCTTATTACAACTAGAATTTAGGCGACACATAATCCCTATAATTTAGGACACAAAATACAAATAATAAATAAATAGGATCACGACTGTAATCCCCAAGTACGATAGACATCCTCTCAGATCTCCAGACTCTTAGATCCTTGAAGATGTTTAAAAGGGGTAGTCAGAAGCACGTTCAAACATTATATTTGGCACATGCTCACATGCCCACAAATTTCATGTTATGTGTCGACTTAATTCCTATTTTTGTATTTTGCTTTTGATGTTGTCTTGTCCTTTTCTTTGTTATTTTGCATTGATAACCTCTTTATCTGTGGCGGTCGTGTCCTATGCGATGCGAGGTAGCGGGTTCGATCCCCGCGCCATCGGCGGCACAAGTGTCTGTGCTGCAGATATGTTTTTCTTGCAGCCCTATTGCGCAAGCTCGCTTATGATCGTGATTAACTTCAACTGTCAGAATTCCATTGTCTTTTGACATTTACTCAATGTAAATTAGACAGTTGAGCCAATTATGTAACACGTCGGGATAAATAAAAGGGTAATAACGTGGAAATTACCTATTTTTAATATATATTAATATGGTTCAAGTATAAATAATGATTTTCTTCGCAACATGTTGTGACGACCCCACAACAATTAAGTGGGAAATTAAGAAGAAAATTGATCATGTATAAGTATTGATTTAGACACGGGTCCTTCACGTAACCTTTAACCCATTCAGCTCCGGGAACGAGCCATATGCGTTTTTGCGTTTTTTTGCTGGAAACCGCCAACGCACCATATTCGTTCTGAGGTGGAGATTCAAATTGTTTTTTTTTTATACGGTGATTTTCTATATTACAAGTTTGACGTTATTCTGATATAAAAATAATATTAGAAACTGGCAATGGTTTCAGGATTTTGGTTTTTTCATGTGTTACAGTCGTTTTACAGTAAAACTAAGTAATCAAATCGATTTATCATCACAATACATACAAAGTGGGTTTTCTTGAACATTGTTTTTTTCGCCGGAGTTGAAAGGGTTAATTTATTTTCCCGATTTTTAATCACGATAGTTCTGAGAGACGTTTTATCTGACATCTGAGGGCTGTACCACAATTTAAAAGCAATATTATTCGCGGTGCAAAAGTGCCAACGCAATACGAACTCGTATAGCGTTGGCACTTTTGCTCCGCGAGTAATATTGCTTTGATAGGTATTACTTTAGTTAGAACCTTGTGGTACGGCCCCTGACCTACATTTCCTTTGACAGCTGAACGAAGAGCTCAACTGAGCAGATCGAGATCGAGATCGGGACTCACAGGGCCGATAGCGACGCGTGAGCTGACGTAAGTAAATCGCATCATTTGACTGGCATCACCTTTGAAAAGTTGGCAACCCTAGCTGGGCTCCCAACTTTTATTAGAAGAAATAGTCTATCTGGAGAAAGGAGATAAAATAAAGAGTACGGACTTAAAGAGTATCAATTATTGAACATTTTTAAAAAGGTATTTTTTGGTACTTTTTGCACATAACAATTTTTCAGTAATATCATTATTCAAGTCGGTAAATAGTAGATTTTTTGGTTATGATAATAGGTGACTGGCACTAGTTTAGTAAACGTTGAGTAAGAAAGAGTATTTTAGCGTCCTCTATTAGTGTTATAGATGATAGAGTACGCCTACATGATAAAGAGTGCAATTCTCTATTTTAGAGTACGGTTGGCAACCCTACTCACTGCTCAGTTGGTAGTAAAAAAAATAAATAAAGAATGAAAGAAAAGTATCTAAAGCGAGTAGCTCTGCCTTCTGCGCTGTAGGTTGTGGGTTCGATTCCTACCCGCGATATTGCCATGTTTTTTTAGACTATATATTTACTATGTTTTTTTAACTAAAATACTAAATTTTAAATGTTTTTCTTTACAGTGAGCTGCTTAGTCACGCGTGAAGGTGACAAGTGATACTAGTGACTTAGAAATTGTTAAATAATAATAAATAACTACTAATAATATTGTAAGCGAGTTTGTAAGAATGTCTGGATGTTTATTGTTCATGATTGTATACAGAAAAAAATATGTTTTTAATGATTTTGTAAGTTTTATTGTTAATTATCTAATTTCTAGCGAAATGTAATATTCCAACAGTTTGCGGTTTCGACTGAAGCAATTTGAGTAAAATTTGTAATAAATAAAGTCAGAAAATGACAGGTCTGATTTTTATCCGAGCAACACGCAATATAATATAATACTGCGGGCGGAAGTTAGTTTCCAATTTATTTATAAGTATAATGCTTTAAATATACGCAATTTTAATAAATATATGATTGTTAAGTTACTATGTTATGAAATCATTTGGTTCATTTCCAATAGCCACTGTCGATTCTCCTACTGGGGGCCAGCACGTTTCACCATCGTATCGTCAAAACGTCAAAACTGACGCCTTATTGTATTGTAATGTGTTTTGGCGATACAATAGTGATTCGTGCTAAGGTCCTTATAAGGCTTCACACACAGCAGCTATGATGTAAAGATATACATTATAGCACGATACATCTCATTAAATCTTTCCATAGAAATCGTCAGGAGAACACACACGACAGCTATAATATACATTTTTACATCTTCGTATAGTACCCGTCAAACTTCTTGGCCATCGCGACCTATCTTTCGTTTCGCTCGCACCACCAAAGAGACCTATTTTTCGTTTCTGCGCATTCAAGGTCGTTTGTCCAAAAAGTTTGACGGATAGTATATCTTAAGATACAGAGCGATATGAAAATATACATAATTATTTTCGATACTTAATACATCTCAATACATTTCCGTATGAAGGGAAAGATACATTACATTACCTGTGGGGCATTTTGTAAAAACATGATTATCATTGTTATGATCTTCATACCAATATTTATTGATACTGAATGCCATAATACCTACGCTTTTTATGCAGTTTAGGCACCTATACCTACGCTTCTAATACAATAACTACGCAGAAGCGTAGGTATAGGTGCATAAACAGTAAATAGTTACTATGAAAAGTGTACAGATTAGGTATTCTCTAACATTAGGTATTGCATTCAACATCATATCATGATATTCATGTTTTTTTTACAAAATAGCCCTTCTGTTGTGTGTGTGATACATTAATATAATTTAAAGCTATACATCCAGGGATGTAATGTACATTAATATACATTATAGCTGCCATGTGTGAAGACCTTTACTCTGCAAAATGTTTTCGATATTATCGACAACAGTGACAGTTGAAACTTCACAAAAACCCGTCCAGCCGTTTCCGACGTACTAATTTTATTATAACTAACTCATTTTGTTCTTTCGCGTAAAGATAATTGTTTTAAGTTATGATATTTTTTAACAGTCTAAAATACTGTCAGTGTCATTATTATGTGACATTCTCATAATTATGTACATTTTGGCAAAATCATATTTATAATAGACGAATATTTTTATTTAGTTGTCTTTTTAAACTTAATGTAGAGAAAACAGTAAAGTATGGATTTTTTTTTGTATTATAAATTTTTTTACGATATTTATGAAAACTTTTTTTTTTATCTTTAATTCAGTATTCGAATAAGCAGTAACATGTAAAAATTAAAAAAAAAACCTAAATTGTTTTAATAATTTTCTTGTCAAAAATGTAAATAAGCTTTTTATAATCAAAATTTTGCAAAGACTGAAAAAAGGTTAACTCCAATAAAAGTCTTATGATGTTCCTAAAATAGGAATATGTCCATTAATTTAAGCTTTTTAAGTCTTTTTTTTATATCAGAGTAATATTAATACAATTCGATACAATAAGCATAAAAATAAATAGATTTCAAAAGCTGCCATTATTTCATAGATCATACCATGACGATGATGATTTTATGAAAGAAAATGAAATGTAATAGGATCACGACTGTAATCCCCAAGTACGGTAGTCATCTCAGATTTCCAGGCACTATATTTGGCATATTCCCACATTTTGCAGTAGTTAGCATTATTCGACAGGTTGCAAGCCCATCGTCGCTTATATGAATGCTAACTGGTTTCCTCACGATGTTTTCTTACACCGTTAATGGGCGTATGTATTTGTCGAACTCACGATCTTCGGATTGAAAGTCGAGGTATCTCCCACTCGGCCAACGCGCCTATTATGTTGATGATTTTAATAAAAAAAAAATATAATATACTGGCCGGTTTCAGAGTCCCGATTTTATAATTATTTTGTAAAAGAAAATAATGGTGGCAATTCTCTTGTGTCCGCCTAAAGTTAAAACTAGAGAATGTCAATTTTTAGGGTTCCATAACCAAAGGGTTAAAACGGGACCCTATTACTAAGACTCCGCTGTCCATCTGTCTGTCACCAGACTGTATCTCATGAACCATGATAGCTAGACAGTTGAAATTTTCACAGTTGATGTATTTATGTTGCCGCTATAACAACAAACGCGATTTTTTAGCAGTTTTTTTTATAGATAATAGTACGGAACCCTTGTGCGCGTGTCCGACTCGCACTTGGCTGGGTTTGTTTTACTTTAGTCAATGCCTTTTTACATGCTGGTTGACTATATTTACCAAAAAAAATCGTTTAATTACTTAAAACAAGTCTACGTTTTAGAACTATCAACATGATCGTTTTTAGGAATTTTAGCTTTTAGCGTAAACACAACAGAATCGCCACCAATATGTATCTATAATAACGCAATGAAAAATGTACTTCAAAACTAAACAATAGATATTTTAAAAAGTTTGATAATTATGTATGAATTTGTGCATATTTTTTACTCCATACATATTTATGTAACTGCTTGTACCGACAAAATTAAACCCACATTCAACTATTTTAAACTTGAAATTAATCAAAAACTTTACAGTACTTACCTTTTATATTATATATACAGTCGTGGTCAACTAATTAGGGACACTCTTTGGTTAAACCGAATTGTGAATTTATTTTTTATTTTCCAACGAGTCTAAACCATATTCCATATCTCTTACATGTAAGTATAATTAGTCATTTATGTGCCCGATTATACAAACAATAACAACTTCTTAAACATTAAACCTCTTTACAGTATAGCTGATAGATTATCGTAGTGCTATTTGTTCAAATAATGCTGGCTGGCCATTTAATTAGGGACACTGAGATATTGCGTTCTATTTTCAAAATTTGAATCTCAATACTTTTTTACTTCTTCTCTTATTGTTTCGTGGTAGTTTTGGCGGCAATCCCGATATTTATTTTAAGTTTTGAAAAATATTTTGAAGAAAAATGGGTAAAAATAAAAGTTGCGATCCAACACTACGAAAAATTATCATGAAGTTTGTTGTCGAGCATGGTTGGCCATACCGAAGGATAGCAGAAAATTTAAATTGTTCAAAAACTATGGTATACAATGCAGTGCAACATGTCAGACGCAATAACACAGATTTCAATGTGCCCAGAACAAAAAGATCGAGAAAAACAACTCCGCAAGAAGATAGAATGATAACCAGGTTAGCTAAGAAAGATCCGTTTCTAGGTTCTATTTTAATTAAACACGAAGTGTTTGGGACAGACGAAAGAGCTGGTGTCTCAGCGAGGACCGTTCGACGACGTCTGGTAGAAGCAGGGTTGTTCGGAAGAGTGGCTCGCAAAGTACCGTTGTTGAAGAAAGAACATAGAAATGCTCGTTTGGCGTTTGCACGTAAATATGGACATTGGACCTACGCCCAATGGCAACATGTATTATTCTCTGACGAGACCAAGGTTAATTTGATTTCTTCAGATGGAAGGCAATACGTACGGCGTCCAGTAAAAACGGAAATGAATCCAAGATTCACAAAAAAGCAGGTGAAACATGGCGGTGGAAACATTAAAATGTGGGGTTCATTTTCTGGACGTGGAGTGGGACCTGTGAGGAAAGTTCAGGGTAACTTAGACCAACATCAATACAAGGCAATATTGGAGGAAACGATGCTTCCCTATGCTGAGGAGCATCTCCCTATTATATGGACGTTTCAGCATGATAACGACCCGAAACATACCGCCCGTTCAGTCAAGTCGTTTCTTACCAGTCAGTCAGTATCGGTGCTAGATTGGCCAGCAAATAGCCCGGACCTTAACCCAATCGAGCACCTTTGGCACGAAATCAAGAAAAAAGTAGCCACTTATCGTACCACAACTTTAGATGAACTTAATGAAGCTTTTTGTGAGGCATGGGCAAACATTCCTGTCGAAACATGCCAGAAACTGATAATGTCTATGCCATATCGGTGTCAAGCGGTAATTACTAACAAAGGTTTTGTTACTGGGTACTGATTTTATACGTAATAAAATGGAGCTGTTAAAGATATTATAATACTGCAGATTATTAGTTTTGTTTAACTCTATTTTTCATTATAGTTTACTGTCCTTCATTAAATGTCCAGCTACAGAATTATACCTTAAAATTGAATACATGTTCAACCTTTGATATTAAATACTTTTTTCTATTTATTTATTCTTTTATTTACAGCCATTTAAAGCATAATAATCGGACCAAATTATGCAAATAATAGTTACTGAGAAATCAATAGGGTTTTATATTTGTATGTACATAACCGGTTATTGTTCTTCACTATCTTGCATGTCCCTAATTAGTTGACCACGACTGTATATTAATTATATAAACTAAATATATATAACTCATGCGTTATTATCTGACTGACTGATCTATCATAACAGCCTAAATCACTAGTCCTAGAAACTTGAAATTGAATCCTGAAAATGATGTCATGAAATTCAACCCCTAAGGGGGTGCAGCGAGGGTTGAAGTCTGAAAATAACTTCACGTGAGCAAAGTCGAGAGGTTTTCCACTAGCTCGAAAAAGTTTGTACTGTACTGTTTTTGGTGAAGTTTGAAATGATCATAGATAAGCGTTAAGTGGTATTTTACTTTGTACGACTGGTACGTAAATATGATTATACATGTAAATATATTTTTGTAAAATGTTAAATTTTTAGATAATTACATTGTTTATAAAACATTTTTTTGTTTTTTTACTTACCTACCTATTTCGTTTGTAGGTAAGGACAAGGATCACTTTGAAACGTCTTTGGAGCGAGGTGAAGCTACGACTGTTCCTCACGACCGTACTTTGTACGAACTTGGTTAGTACTTTTAATTATTCTTGTTTGAGTCTTCATCTTGTTCGATCGGCACCACACTGGAGCTGTACATAGCATTAAGGAAAGGATCATTGATAAAAATGATAGACCCCAAGCCGTGTTTGTTGCCCTAATTCTTCTAGGCTTGGTCGCGAACAGGCGTAGCTTCACCTAGGTCCTAACACGTTTCAAAGAAATCCTTGTGATTTTATTGAATTTGAATATGAATTTCGATCATGCCCATGCCATATGCATGCCATGCACTATTAGCCCATGCCTACTGTTTTGCAAAATCCGTTCCAACCAACCAAAACCTAACGTCTTACCAATAAACGATCATTATTAATAACCGGCTAAGGCGGATACTAAGGAGGAGCAATGCTTCTGCCAAACCACGCCTATCGTTGAGATTAGAATTATTTCTGGGATGCTGTAGTCATAATTTTGTTCTCTAATAATAAATATAAATATTGGTGGACATTATAACACGGTCCATCTAGCCCTAAACTAAGCAAAGCTCGCTACTATGGAAACTAGAAATACAGATATACCTACCTACATTTTTGTAAATATAAGAATAGTTATGTATAGGTTTAGTAACTTGTTGAACGGAAGAAGAAAAAACCGGCAAAGTGCGAGTCGGTCTCGCGCACAAATAACACGTTTTCTGTATGGGAGCCCCACTCAAATATTTATTTTATTGTTTTTAGTATTTGTTGTTTTATAGCGACAACAGAAATACATCATCTGTGAAAAATTCAACTGTCTAGCTATGGGCAGACAAACGGACAGCGGAGTCTTAGTAATGGGGTCCCATTTTTACCCTTTGGGTACGGAACTCTAAAACCCAAGCCTAGTGTTGCAAGTTTCCAGAGATTAATAAAACTACAAATCCAATGTTACCATAATATTATAACTTCTTGTAGGTTACCTATTTAATATCTAAGATTATTAGTAACAAAAAAATAATGTCTTTGCACTTAAACTACGTAGAGTTATACACAACAATGTTCCAAGTAGGTTATACTAAAATAACCTTACCACATACAAGTTTAGTACCTGGTAGGTAGGTAAGGTTAGGTGGAAACTTAATAATAGGAACTTTACCGTACGTAATTATTTCCCTTTAGATTTATTTTTTACTAGCAGTCAGTCCCGGCGTATTGCACGGGTGTAATCCGAATTTGGAGGATTTTTGTAATTTTTTTCACATGTTGGGTTACATTATCGAAGTTTTCATACGGATCCCTAACGTTTTTGATAATATTCTATAGCCTATATTCATCAGGGATAATTTAGGATTCTAATGGTAAAACAATTTTTCAAATCGGTCAAGTAGTCTCGGAGCCAATTCAATGTAAACAAACAATCAAATCTTTCTTCTTTATAATATTTGTATAGATATAGATTTTTTACCACCAGTAGGTATAGATAGCCACATTAAGTTCCTAATTTTCCTAGTAGGTATCTTTTCATAGATTTCAATCATTTTATCAAGGAAAAATCTATAGACAACTGTCATTCTTCAAGAACGGTAGAATGTAGAAAAAGTGCGACGCCAAAAAAAAGTAGACTTCCTTTCATAACCAAGGAGTATAGGTATAACTCCGGCGTTTAGAACGTTGAAGATATTCCAGAGGGGTAGCCAGCACGTAGAAATATTACATTTTGTCATACAACTACTTTGCCGTTTACTTTTCCAACTAAGTCACTACATAGTATAAAGCAAAGTCGCTTTCCGCTTCCCGCGTCTGTATGTAATATGTAATATGTATGTATGTATGTTTGCTTATATCTTTAAAACTACACAACGGATTTTGATGCGGTTTTTTTTATAAATAGAGTGATTCAAGAGGAAGGTTTATATGTATAATACATGCATAATATAGTAGAGAAACACTGATAATTTTAGAGGTTTCTAATGTGATGTCGTAAATAAACACATTTTTTTGCGCTTGCAAATGCTGGCTGAACCCCACGAGATATATCAAAATAATGTACTACAGTATTGTATACCTTAAACACGTCTACAAAAAAGTCCACGATGGTATTAGAAATGTCTTACGCACAGCGAAGCGGGCACGGGTCAGCTAGTATTACATAAAATGTAATTTGTTTATACGTCGCTACTAATATCATGGTGTATCTTTCGTAGTCAGAGCTTGTACAATACATCGTAATCTTGCCAAACTGTTGACTCCACACGAGCTTGTGTCATCTGCGAAAAGAAAACAATATTAGGTTTAGGTATTAGGTAACATCAGACTTCAACGTAGGTTGACTATTTGAACTCAGTGGCGTGGTCAACATCGAACTGGCTTTTATTTAAGGCAACTTTTTGTTAAAGTAGTAGGGAACTACAATAGTATCTATAATATGATACAAGTGAGCTAAGTTGCTCATTACACACGAGGCTATGGGTTGCAGCCGAGCCGTAGGCGAGGGCGTAAATCAGCCGAGTGTCTAATGAGCAAGTTGCTCACGAGTTTCATACGCACTTTTTCAACACACTTGCGAGCAGATCACGACTGTAATCCCCAAGTACGGTAGACATACTCTCAGATCTTTGAACATGTCTAGTGGGGGTAGTCCGAGGCACGTCCAAACATTATATTTGGCACATGCTCACATTTTGCAATAGTTAGCATTTCGTACGTGACAGGTTGCAAATGTTTTAACCAATGATTAATGAGCGAGTTGGCGCATATTTTATAGAACATAGAACTTACTATACTATAGAACTACTAGAACTACCTACTATAGAACTTACTATTTAGAAACGGTTTCTCCTTATCAGCCTTAGTGTCCTTATTGACATGTTGAGGTCTGACAACTGTCGTGGGTTCAACAGTGAAAATCTTGCAGTCTGTCTCCATCTGTGAAGAAACAAAATAACTATGTTTTAAAAACTTGAAAGAAAATCGACGATAATGTTTCGACCAATCGAAAGTCAAGAGACGATAATATGTTTATAGGGTTCCGTACCCAAAGTGTAAAAACGGGATTACTAAGAGTCCGCTGTTCGTTTGACTGTCACCACGCTGTAGGTACAACTATCTCATGAACCGTGATAGCTAGACAGTTGAAATTTTCACAGATTATGTATTTATGTTGCCGCTATAACAACAAATACTAAACAGAATAAAATAAATATTTAAGTGGGGCTCCCATTCAACAAACGTGATTTTTTGTCGTTTATATATACAATGGTACGGAAGTCAGACTCGCACTTGGCTGGTTTTTATAAGTTTTATGAAGGAACTATTAAAGTTTGTCCTAAATAATACAGTTTATATAGGATCAACTTTGGAATATTCTCTACACAATAAAATAACATCATAATCGGATCACCAAGTAGGTAAATACGCGTCGAATTCAGAATCTATAATATTTGTCGGTTGATAAATAGGACAATCACGACGTATAGATCCTTGATGTTGACAAAGGGGGTAATCAGAGCACATCCAAACATTATATGATCCATTCTTAGATCCGAATGCTAACGTAGCTTATCATTCGGTCCATCTATCTAGAAATAGCGACAAAAAGCGAGCAATTAAAACCAGTTTCTGTGTATTTCTAATTTTATTTCCGACAATCTCATGCGCACGTGTATGAATAAATAATGCGACGACTCGGATTAATTGCGATTTAACACAGTGACAGTTCGCTGTATAATCGGATGGAAGAGGCATCAAAGATTATCAACCGACGGCACAATAGTTATGTTTCAAAAACTATAAACAAAACCGACTTCATGTTAATAAATAAAAATTGTAGTGCTTTAAAATTCATAAAGAAAAAACCCAGGGGCCCTGTCCTGTTATCGGAGCCTTAAAGGTGGTTCAAATTCGTGACGTCAACTCGAGGTGTTCATGATTTCTATTTCGAACGTATCTCATGGGGGAGGGGGGCTCCCCCCTAACTCAGTGTATGCCAATGAAAAAAGGGCAAGGTCTATAGTTAAAAACCACTATCAATGCCCATAAATTTTGAAGGTTTCTCTCGATTTCCCTGGGATCCCATCAACAGATGCTGACTTGGTGGTAATGGGACCACCTTGGAAATTCGTCCACAAGCGACGGAGAAATCGAGGAACATACACAAAAAACATACAGGCGAATTGAGAACCTCTTCTTTTTTTTGAAGTCTGTTAAAAAGAGTTGCTTCTCAATCCAGTTATATTTTTAGGGTTCCGAGCAAAATTATCGTAGCTAAGTAGGCTATATAAGTTTACGAGTAATAAGTAGACGTAATATTCGACCAACTTTGATTTTTGCCTCACTCGGTATGTTTACGAACATACCGAGTGGGCGAGTGGGGTAAAAGATATGCACTAAGCTTAGTACATCAGTGGAACCATTACTTCCAGCTAGCTTAGATTAACTAGATTAACAACAGAGTGCCACGCAGCAGCGTACAGCCAACAAATCAAATGCGGCGACGCGCCGTGACGCGCAGAAATAGATGCTAATATTGTGACCAAGCTAATTCGAAACATATTTCATGTTGGGGTATTATTAGGCGAAGTTGAGTTTGCCTAATAAATAAATAGGATCACGACTGTAATCCCCAAGTACGGTAGACAATATATACTCTCAGATCTCAAGGCGCGGAGATCTTTGAAGATGTAAAAGGGGTTACTACGGGTACACTAACTGGTTTCCTTGCGATGTTTTCCTTCAACGTTTTGAACGTGTTATTGCGCATATAAATGCACTGGATTAAAATCCACGACCCTTGTATTGAAATAATAAAGCAATAGGTTTCTAAGTCCCATTTAAATTGTATTTATGTAGGACAAACAAACAAACAAACTATCAAATCTTTCCTCTTTATAATATTAGTATAGACTAGCCGACCCGTGACAGACGTTGTCCTGTCAAATTTCAATAATCGAATAGAAAAGACTGAATGTTTTTAGTCTGTGATGTCAGATTTGTTGCACACCAGCGCCATCTATACATAAATCATCCCTCCCTACATACATCCCTGAGTTTTTTTATCGTTTTGAGGACGTTTTTAATTTTTTAAAGTAATCTATTATTTATTTGGGCATTGTATCTACATATACAGCAAATTTCAACTTAATCCGTTTTGTCGTTTAGGCCTGATTGAGGCACAAACATACATAAAAACTCACAAACTTTCACATTTATAATATTATAGGATTAGGATTAATATTAATAGTAGTTTCTTCACAAAACTTAAAATTAATAGGTACTTCGTCCCTTGATTTTGACGACGACCGACGAGTGATGAGTGAATGTGTGTTTTGTTTGTAGATGTGCTAAGTCGACACTTAGGTAGTAAGTTTGAGCTGAGCAGCTGAGTAATAATACCCCGACCCTAGGCGCTCCACACCCCAGTAAAAACGTCGGAGCCCCCTCTATTTTGATTCGCCCCGCACCCTGCACCACCTGGTAGAAACGGCCCCGTAGGTAGATAGATAGATGGATAACACTTTATTGATTACCACACGTTCACACGAAAACAAATATTTATGAACAGGAAAAAAAAGCGTGTAAAAAAAGGCGACCTCATCGCTAAAAGCGATCTCTACCAGGCAACCTTAGGATGGACTGGAATGAACATATATAGATAAGGGGCATCTTGGTGCGGCTTTAAATTTATACAAGTAGATACAAATTAAATATTAAAAAATATATAAAACATATACATTATACATAACAATAATCACTACATAGTATAAAGCAGTCGCTTTCCGCTTCCCGCGTATGTATGTATGTTTGCTTATATCTTTAAAACTACACAATGGATTTTGATGCGGTTTTTTTTAATAGATAGAGTGATTCAGGAGGAAGGTTTATATGTATTAAACCCGTGCAAAGCCGGGGCGGGTCGCTAGTAAAAAATAAAATACAAAACTGAAGAATACAAATTCTAAAATAATTAGGTACGTAAATATTTCAAATAAAACACATTACATAATATACCTACCTTTTAGGTGTTACTGTACTAGTATGATGTGATCTATCCCTTACCGCAGAAGCAGCTCTCAGAGCAGCTTGCAACCTCTCGATGTGCTGGATAGCTGCTCGGAGTATTTCCAGCTTCGGAAGCCGTCCACTACCAGCTCGAGCTCGGATTCGCAACTCTTCAAATGCTGCATTTACCTGACAATACAAACTAAGTTTTAGTACTAACATTTTGAGGCATGGAGAGAAAATGAACGGAGGCAGATTGACATAATCATTTATAAAATCTAATAAGAAAAAAAACCGGCCAAGTGCGAGTCGGACTCGCGCACGAAGGGTTCCGTACCATTATTTATAAAAAACGGCAAAAAATAACGTTTGTTGTTTGGGAGCCCCACTAAAATATTTATTTTATTCTGTTTTTAGTATTTGTTGTTATAGCGGCAAAAAAAATACATAACCTGTGAAAATTTCAACTGTCTAGCTATCACGGCTCATGAGAGCCCTGTGACAGACAGACTGACGGACGGACAGACGGACAGCAAAGTCTTAGTAATAGGGTCCCGTTTTTACCCTTTGGGTACGAAACCCTAAAAACCACCAAAAAAACATAATATATAATAAGTTACATGTCGAATAGACAACTACTTCTATTTTCATCGGTTAAAAAACGTGCTGGACAAATCTTGGACAGTTATGAGCAAGGCGATAAAAGAGTTAAGACACTCCTTGTCATATTTTTATGATTATCAAAATCTGTTCAGGAAATGTCAACAAATCATCGCAGATGAATTTACGACAATAATAAAAGTTATTTTTCGAAATAATGATCCAATTAGTCAAATTATATCAAAGTGTACCTCTTTCATGTTTTTGTATGAGATAAATTATAAATATGGTAAGTGTGAGTAGGATTTTATTGTAGTGATTTTTTGAGATGTATTTTTTAAATCTTTTTTCTTCTACTAAGTTGCAACGAAAGTTACCTAGATATCTAGATACCTACCTAGGTAAATAGGCCTAGGAGAAACTTTGCTATTATTAACTAAAATAATAGCCGACCAAAAATAGACCAGTCGTATGGAAATATAAAATTGGAACATCACGCCTATTAATAAGCCTACTTACATTAAAGATAATTTATATAAAAAATATTAAAGAGTTTGTTATAAAAAACGATTTTTTTTACTTAATATACGTAAATTTAGCATCTAAAAAGATGTTGAATAAAGTGAATTTTTGACTTTCTTATTTTTTTTGAACATTTGAAATAGTTAAAATAACTAAATATCTAAAATATCCTAAATTTAGGATTCTAAGGTTACGCGAATTTACACTTAAACGTAAAGGAATAAGAGCGATCGTGTTTTAGGAATCCTAAATTTTAGAGTGAACACAACATTTTATCAGACAGGCCTCACAGCTCAGTTGGTAGTAACTCTGCCTTCTGCGCTGTAGGTTGTGGGTTCGATCCCCACCCAGGGTAAATATTTGTGTGATGAACATGGATGTTTGTTCTGGGTCTGGGTGTTACTATGTATAATAAGTATGTATTTTACAAAAAAAAAAGTATATAAGTATTCTATCAGTTATCTGGTTCCCACAGTACAAGCTTTGCTTAGTTTGGGGCTAGATGGCGATGTGTGTAAAGTCCGCCAATATTTATATTTATTAAATATTTATATTTATCAATTAAACCTTACATTTTAATAGCTTCCGCCTGCGGTTTAACCTACGTATGTAGGTTACTCTTTCACGCAAAAACTACTAAATGGATTAAAATGAAACTTTCCAGTAATAATAGCTTATACATTAGATTAACAATAACCCTCGTATTCAAGAACGACACTATGAGAACACGCACCCACAGTGGACGAAATCTTTTTTCATAAACATCACTTTATGTGTTGAGCGGCACTATGGCGCACACTACCGTGTGCCTTCAGAGCTCAACTTTTGTCAGAGGCACATTTTGTCGTGTGCCTCTAGTCACACTATGCAGTGTCGCACAACACATAAAGTGATTTTTATGAAAAAAGATTTCGTCCACTGTGGGTGCGTGTTCTCATAGTGTCGTTCTTGAATACGAGGGATAGGCTACTTTTTATCCAGGTACCACACGTGCGAAGCCAGAGCGAGCAGCTACTTAATTAATAAATCCATTGCGGTACTCTAAAATGCGGCCATCTTGTGTATTTTCCCGCGCAAAACGGTTCGCAAGATTCAAATGGGGCGTATCTAATAAGCACCATCTAAATTTGTTTTCAACAGTAGAATATAGAATAGTGGCATTTTACTCGGGTTTTTGTAGTTTTCATAGGTTATGTAATAATAAATAAATATTAGTGGACATTTTTACACAGCGCCATCTAGCCCTAAACTAAGCAAAGCTTGTACTATGCAACTAGATAACTAATAGAATACTTATATACTCGACTTTTAATCTAAAGGTCGTGGGTTCGAATCTCGGCGTATATCAATGGATTTTTCTGTTGGAAAAATATATGCGCATCAAAACACGTGCTCATAACGGTGAAGGAAAACATCGTGAGGAAACCAGATAGTATTCTTATAAGCGGCGATGGGCTTGCAAAATGTGGGCATGTGCCATATATAATGTTTGGACGTGAAGTTTCACGACTATCCCCACTAGGTATCTTCAAAGGATCTAAGCGTCTGGAGATCTGAGAGGATGTCTACCGTACTTGGGGATTACAGTCGTGATCCTATTTATATATATTTATTTTTTATTTATTTATTTCATGACGAAGGCCTTCGGGAGGCCTAAAAACTTCGTCACCAGAGTTTGGCTTACAAAATTTAAGATAAATAATTGCTAATAAATTATACCTACTTATATATTACCTATATCTAAATACATACAAACACTCATCTTTTCTCATGAACAATCATAAAAAATAAAAAGAAAAAAAAAAACTTCACGAGAAAATAACCGACCCAAATAAATAAAGGTTTATTTCCTTAAATTTTAAAGCTAATGACATTTAAAACATAACTTTTGACAGATTTATTCAACAATCATAATATTAACTACTACAAAACGTTAAACTACACGCATTTAAAAATAAAATAAAGCTTTGAAAGGACGCTATAAATTTGTTTTTATGTGAAATTAAGATGTCTCTCGTATATTGCGATGTTTATTGAGGATTCGAATCTATTTTTGACGTTAGGACGGCGCGCACTTTCGGTTTTATTGACGATTGGACGAATTAAAATGGGCGTAAAAGTACGATTAGATAGTAAATGACAAAATTTACAGTCTTTATAAATAAATAAATATTACACATTTTTACACAATGCCCCAAATTGGATAACTGATAGATTACATAATCCTTTTTTTTATAAATTCATCCTAATAATATATAAATGCAAAAGTTTGTGATAAGGCTGCTATGTTTGTTAAAAAATAAACGACAAAACGGATTAAGATGAAATTTGCTTTAGTATGTAGATAAAAAAATCAGAATAAATAAGGATCCCTCCTTATTCTTATAATCCGAAATACAACCCCTAAATGATAAAAAAAACGCAAAAAGGATGATTTTGGTATAGATGGCTTTGGTGTGAAACAAATCTGACATCACAGACTAAAAACATTTAGTCGTCATAGCAACGCAGTTTTGACTAATTAATGATACGCATTCTACCAAAATTCGTAATTTATTTTATCAGTAATAGGTTTGTATGGAAAAAATGGGAAATTGCCTGAAATTGCTTTTTAATATGCGATTATTAAAAATTGACAAGACAACGTCTGTCACGGGTCGGCTCGTAGGTATATAAAATACAATGGAACACCCAGACACAGAACAAGCATCTATGTTCGTCAGACAAATATTTGTCCTGGGTGGGGATCGAACCCATAACCTACAACGCAGAAGGCAGAACTACTACCAACAGAGCTGTGAGGCCAGTCAAAAACTTCGGATGTAAAGTCGAGATATTTCCCACTTTTCTAACACGGCATACCTACATCCTATCCTACTATTACTAATATTATAAATGCGAAAGTAACTCTGCCTGTCTATCTGTCTGTCTGTGACGTTATCACGGCCAAACCACTAGGCCGATTGTGATAAAATTTCATATTGAGATAGTTTAAAAAAAGGGGAAGGGCATAGGCTACTTTTTTTCAAAAAATTGTTTTTGATATTCAAGAATTTCCATCTACATTTTATTCATCACTACATAGTATAAAGCAAAGTCGCTTTCCGCTTCCCGCGTCTGTATGTCTGTATGTATGTTTGCTTATATCTTTAAAACTACACAACGGATTTTGATGCGGTTTTTTTTAATAGATAGAGTGATTCAGGAGGAAGGTTTATATGTATTAAACCCGTGCGAAGCCGGGGCGGGTCGCTAGTTTACGATAAAGTCGTCAAAAATCGATTTCCTAAATCTACGTGGACGAAGTCGTGGAAAAGCTAGTGTTTATATGTTTTATTTCATTAATATGTACCTAATATTCAATGAAGTAAGTAATTTTGATATGTATTTTGATATGGTGATAGCGCGCTGCACTGATTTCTAGCTTGAAGGAGGTTTTTACAAAAATATTATCCCTTAGCCCTGTCATGAAAAAATATTTTTTAATTTAAAACTTATTTTATCAATAAACTAGCGACCCGCCCCGGCTTCGCACGGGTAGCATGTTATTATACATATAAACCATCCTCCTGAATCACTCTATCTATTAAAAAAAACCGCATCAAAATCCGTTGTGTAGTTTTAAAGATATAAGCAAACATGCATACGCGGGAAGCGGAAAGCTACTTTGCTTTATACTATGTAGTGATAGTGAAGTGTGCGCTACCTCTTAAATTTAACTCGTAAATATTCCTTGTCGCACTCTTTAATACATATTTGTTATCTCCTTTGGTTTACTAACAAATACTAAAGTCCATGTCCACACCTAAATCCTATTTTTATATTTATTAGTCAACTGTATTGGCTACGGAACCTTACATTGTTTTGGGGCCGACACGCACTTGGATCGTTTTATTTAAGATGTAACGTTTATGTTTTAGGATCACGACTGTAATCCCCAAGTACGGTAGACATTCTCTCAGATCTCCAGACGCTGAGATCCTTGAAGATGTCTAGACCTACCCCCAGTCAGAGGCACGTCCAAACATTACATTTGGCTCATTCTCACATTTTGCAGTAGTTATCATTCCATATGCGACAGGTTGCAAGCCCATCGCCGCTTATAAGAATACTAACTGGTTTCCTCACGATGTTTTCCTTCACCGTTTCGAGCACGTGTTTTGAAGCGCATATAATTTTTTCAAACAGAAAAATTTATTGATGCCTGCCGGTTTTCGAACACACGACCTTCATATTAAAAATCGAGGTACCTCCCACTCGGCCAACACGGTATTTTGACTTTATTTCAATCTCTATATAAGTAATGAGTCAAAATGACTCAGAATAGACGATTGTGTCTCACAGACGTTACAGCGCCGCCCAAGATGATATTCACACATAGAGCTTCGTCTCTGATTTCCTTTTGCTCACAACAACACTACCAACCAGCTTATTCTCAATTTAACTTAAGGTGCGGTCCCGAAAATGCAGCTACGTCTGGCAGACCACCTTATTGTACCTACTTTAATAGGTACCTATCATCGTACATATCAAAATCAAACTCAAAATCTTGCAATTAAATTATAAAATGTAGTCCTCAACAAAAAAAAAAAACTTTATATTTTTATACTAGCGCCCCGCCCCGGCTTCGCACGGTTTTAATACATATAAACCTTCCTCCTGAATCACTCTATCTATTAAAAAAAACCGCATCAAAATCCGTTGTGTAGTTTTAAAGATATAAGCATACATACAGACGCGGGAAGCGGGAAGCGACTTTGCTTTATACTATGTAGTGATTAGTTCTCACCAATTGAATAAGCTGAAATTTAGCTTTGTAAACCTATCAAGTTCCGATGACAATGTAATGTTATGTGATAGGTAACATCGCGCTGGTCTGACAATGGAGCTCGAAGGATTTTACAAGAGCCTTGAAAAAAAATATTTTAACTGAAAACTTTTGATCTTTAGGTTCGAAGGATTTTACAAAAGTTTGTTAGCAAAAACACATTATGCGACAAAAAAAAATACTTCCGATCAACCTTTTGATTTTCATTACCTACCTACATAATACGGTACGGTATTAATGTTGTCTGCTATGTCCGCTGTGACGTTCCTAATTTAGCGGTGTCCGTTTGTAGGAAGATTATGAAGCGATACATTTTACATTTTATTACATGATTGGTAGTTCTGTTTGGTTACAGACGGGTTAAGTGATATTTTGTGTTAATAGTGGTCCTTTGACAGTTCTTACGGTCTCCCAGACCGGCACGAAATCAAAATAGATAGGCTGGCAACTTGTACGTGATCTATTTATTTTATTTTATCTTTATTGAGGCACAAACGGCCTAAAAATCTTCGTACTTAATATTATATATATATTATATTATAAAAAACGGTAAAAAACACGTTTGTTGTATGGGAGCCCTTCTTAAATATTTATTTTCTTCTGTTTTTAGTATTTGTTGTTAGAGCAGCAACAGAAATACATAATCTGTGAATTTCAACTGTCTAGCTATCACGGCTCACGAGATACAGCCCTGTGACAGACAGACGAACAGACAGATGAACAGACAGACGAACAGATAGACGGACAGACAGACGGACAGACAGACGGACAGCAAATCTTAGTAATAGGGTCCCGTTTTTACCAGCTGAACCGATTTCGCTAATTCTTTTTGTTGTTGTATTCGTTATTATCAGGAGAAGGTTCTTAAGGAAAAAAAAAGGAATTTGTCAGGACACCGTCTGTCGAGAAAGCAAGTTATATATAATATTGTATTTTGTACCTGTACTATTATAAATACGAAAGTAAGTCGCTGGACCGATTGTTATGAAATTTCTTAGAGACAGTTTAAAGTCTTGGGATGAACATAGGTTAACATTTTTCGATTTCGTCAATCTTAATATATATAAATCTCCTGTCACGATGTTTGTCCGCGATGGATTCCTAAACTACATAACCGATTTTAAATTAAATTGGCACACCGTGAGCAGTCTGGTCCAACTTGAGATATAGGATAGCTTAGATCTTTAATTATAGTCGCAATTTTATTTTATTGCAAATTATCACTACATAGTATAAAGCAAAGTCGCTTTTCGCTTCCCGCGTATGTATGTATGTTTGCTTATATCTTTAAAACTACACAACGGATTTTGATGCGGTTTTTTTTTATAGATAGAGTGATTCAGGAGGAAGGTTTATATGTATAATAACTAGATATAAATATTGGGTTCGTGCTGTTGTTGTCTCTATCGCCACTCATACGTTTGTATCTCGGGCACAGCGCGACAGCAATAGATTTATTTAAATACCTATTTTTCAAAGTTGCTGCTGGCATTCCCTCTTAAGACGAGCAATATATTATTTGATGTATGCAGAATCGTTTTTTTTCAAAAGCCGCATAATATACAGTTTGGTTTTTAATGGAAAAAATAACTTATGGATATTATCTAGATAAATTATAGACAGAAACACGATTGGTGAAACTTTTCTAGATATTTTTATTTTACAAGTTGGCTCTGCCAATACACTAATTTAGTTTTTACTCAAAACTATGAATAGCTAAACAGTTTATTGTTATATAATTCGTTAGATAATCATAGTAGTTACATAAATGAAACACATAGTATCTTTTTAAGTTTGATGGTTTTCAATAGTTATCACTTTTTCCGTCTTATCCGGGTAGACTTAACCCATACAAAAAACAAAAACCTCACCTTAAAGGGTCGAGCTGAACAGTGTGTGAATAGAACTACATTCCGTCATTTAAACGTGGCTTTATCTACATCTCAAAACCTAAAATACACGAACTCGGACAGCTCAGAATTAACTCTTTAAGCCGCGGGATGTTCCCAGATAATAATATAAATAATGTATGTCCGTTTGTCACGTACAACGGATTACTGGATCACGAGTGGATCCGGAGATTAGGGTAGTTTCAGACTATTTATGGAGCTTGGGCATGGTGAAAGAGACTGTCTTATAGTTTTGGTTTTTAAATAAAAAATATTAGTGGACTTTTCACACAGCATCGTCTAGCCCTAAACTAAACAAAGCTATATGGATACTAAATAACTGATAGACTACTTATACACCCACTTTTAATAATAAATAGGTACTTATAATGCATTATTACACCAAGACACAGAACAAACATCTATGTATGATCATTTTATGATTTGTCTAGTCAATAATATCTTTATCAAAGTCAGACTCAAACACGTTTAATTAAATCAAAAAGATCTACATTTTAATAGAATCACAAGGATCACTTTGAAACCTATACCTATAACCCCGTTGTGTTTGGGCCAATAATATGGTGCGGCGAGCTGATCTGATGATGGAGTCAGGAACTGTTCAACAGACACTCACGACGGAATTACATAATAAATAGTTCGATTAGGTAAAAACTTTTCATACCTGTCAAGTTCTATTAACAATGTAAATGTAATGTGACAGGTGATAGCGCGCTGATGCTTTGATTTCTAGCTTGAAGAATTTTACAAAATTTTGTCTTGAAAAAATATTTTTCAATAGAATATTTATTTGTTTGTGTTCACTAAGATATTATTACCTTTTTTTTTGGTTCTGTTTTTTCTTTTTAAGAACGGAACCCTAAAAATCAGCAATAAGTCAACCGTATAACAGCACATAAGGGAAAAATAGCTGAAGTAGTCGCGTGTAAGCGCTTTTAAAATGTCAGCGTTAATTATTGAGAGTTTTTTTTTCTTTCGCCCCTAAGATACACGTCACAACAAATTGTTCATCCAAGTGAGATTTCATGTTGCAAGATTTATTTTTAGTTTCAACGAATTGACGTGAGATCGATCTATGTTTGAGTTTAAAGTCCAAACTTAATTATATTATTGAGTTTTCCCGATTTTTTTTACTCATAAACCGTGATAGCAAGACACTTGAAATTTTCACAGTTGATGTATTTCTCTTGCCGCTTTTTACTGTAGGTAATCTCATTGTGATGATAATCAAGGGACTAAGCGACATATAAAAATACATATTTTTTAATTAATTGTATTGATGATACTGATCATACCAAAATACAGATACTTTTTATAGACAAATATCTGTCCCGATAGCCGCTGTTCTATCAAATTTAAATAATCCCATAGAAAAAAGCAGTTTTCCCGATTTTTTGAATTTCCAGGCAACTTATCCTATTTTTCTTTATTTTTAAACCACCCCTGTATTAAACCGAACAAAACAAAAAAATAAATATTCAAATCGGTCAAGCCGTTTTTGAGTTTTAGAGAGACTAACGAACAGCAATTCATTTTTATATATAAGATTTTAGTACCTAAATTAAACACAGTTTCTAAGTTGGCTTTTTATCACTTTTTCCGTCTTATCCACGTAGACATGTAAATAGACTTAAAAATTTAAGTGTCATCTTAAATTAAATCCTAATCCTTCCTAATAATATTATAAATGTGAAAGTTTGTGAGTTTGTTTGTATGTTTGTGTCTCAATCAGGCTTAACGACAAAACGGATTAATATAAAGTTTGTTGTAGATGTTTAAATAATGCCCGAATAGACTACTTTGAAATACGAAAAACATCCCGAATATGATAAAAAAAACTCAAAAGGGATGATTTTGGTATAGATGGCGCTGGAGTGCAAACAATCTGACATCAGCCGTCATAGCAACGTGCGTTAAGCCGGAAACACACTTACGTGTCGTGTCGTGGCGCGACACGCCACTAGCTAATCGCTTTCATACATTTAGTATGGTTAGAGTCATATTTGGGTGTCGTGTCGTGTCGCAAACGCTATCTTGCGATTGGCTAGTGGCGCGACACGTCACGCCACGACACGTAAGTGTGTTTCCGGCATTACTTACCACGTCTGTCGAGGGTCTGCTAGTTACCTATATATATTTGTATTTAAGTAAATACTGAATAACTAAGAGACATAAATCCATTTACTGCTTGATTTCAAATGTCAATTCATGTGAACTAAAAATAAATCTTCTAACTGAACCTCTTACTTTGCCGTGACTGTATAATTTGTTGTGACATGTCACTACTCACGTTAAAAAAAAACAAGCGGCCATTTTGATAGGGGATTTAACACGCGAGTGCGTTTACTGCTATAATACCACGTTTACACTCACGTACGAGTGGCGAGACGAGGCGCAAGACGAGCCACGAGTCGAGGTACGAGGCGAGAGTGTAAACCTAGTATAAAAGATATTGTCTATACGAGCGACTATAGTTTCGCCATGTCCGTCCGTCCGACCGTCCGTCCGCAGCTTAGCTCAGAGAGCCTAAGTGCTAGAAAGCTGTAATTTAGCATGAATATATATAATGGTCACGTCAACAAAGTGGTACAATAAAATATTGAAAACATTTTTTTTTGGGTACCTACCGTACACCTAAAGTGGGGATGTTATTTTTTTTACTCGCATACCCTATGGTGTTGGGAGTCGTTGGATAGGTCTTTAAAAGTTGTGAAAAGACTTATAAATGTTTGTGTCTAAATCAGGCCTAAACGACCAAACTGCATTAAGATGACTTTTGTGTGTAATTAATTCATCATTTAGCGTAGATAAAAATCAGACCAAACATAAAGGAATATTTATAGTCCAAAAAACCCCCCTAAATTTATGATTTTGGTATAGATGGCGCTGGTGTGTCGCAGGTCTGCTATTAAGTTATCACTACATAGTATAAAGCAAAGTCGCTTCCCGCGTCTGTATGTATGTCTGTATGTATGTATGCTTATATCTTTAAAACTACAAACCGGATTTTGATGTGGTTTTTTTTAATAGATAGATTGATTCAGGAGGAAGGTTTATATGTATAATAACATGCTTAATATATTAGAGAACCACTGATAATTTTAAGATTTCTAATATGAAGTCGTAAATAAACACATTTTTTTGCGCTTACATTGCAAACGCTGGCTGAACTCTACGAGATTGATCAAAATAATGTACTAACGAGTATATTAACGAGTCTATTAACGAGTATACAAAGACATTCTGTAAAATATTTTGGTATCAGCTTTGCACCCGTGCGAAGCCGGGGCGGGTCGCTAGTATCCTATAAATGCGAAAGTTTGTGATTACGCTGCTATGTTTGTTCCCTAATCAAAAATAAACGACAAAACGGATCAAGATGAAATTTGCTGTAGTATGTAGATAAAAAATCAAATGAAAAGAAAGGGGAACTTATAATCCAAAAAACTACTTACCTACCTACCTACCTACCTAAATGATAAATTAACGCGAAACGGATAATTTAATTAAAGGTGGCGTTGGTGTGCAAGAAATCTGACATCTCAGACTGAGAACATTGAGTTGTCATAGCAACGCATTCTATCAAAAAGGTTGACCCTCGTATTCAAGAACGACACTATGAGAACACGCACCCACAGTGGACGAAATCTTTTTTCATAAAAATCACTTTATGTGTTGTGCGACACTGCATAGTGTGACTAGAGGCACATTGTCGGGTGCCTCTAGCCAAAGTTGAGCTCTAAAGACACACGGTAGCGTGCGCCATAGTGTCGCTCAACACATAATAAAGTGATGTTTATGAAAAATGATTTCGTCCACTGTGGGTGCGTGTTCTCATAGTGTCGTTCTTGAATACGAGGGTGAAGCTACTAAGGTCGCTCAATACTCGTAATTTTTTTTATCAAAAAATCAGACATTAGTTTTTGCTACTGAATAATACGCATTCTGCCAAAATTCGTATTTTTTATCAATAGGTACAAGGTTTATAAAAGAAATGGAAGTTGCTAAAATTTATTTTTTCTATGCGATTATTGAAATTTGACAAGACGTCTGTCGGGACAGCTAGTATTATATACATTAGTATAGATATCTTTATCATAATTAATACCTACTTTTCTTAATCTCCGTCGCTCGCGCATCGTCGCCGCCTTCCGCCTGTCAACTGTTGCCGTTTTCCGCTTACAAGCCTTACAAGCCCATGCTAAACATCTTCTGCTAGGTCCTAGAACATGCTGGATATGTTCTTCCTTCTCTTCTTCTTCCACGTTCTTCGCTTCGTTCTTGACGTGGCAAGAATCTTTTGTATTTTGATAGTCATTATTGTATTCGTATGCACTGTAACTCATTTTTCCTCTCTTGTTTTATAACTTCTTTAGTCTTTACTAAACGGTTAAAACCTTTTTACTAAAAAAAATTCTTGTTGGTTAAGACTTTTTACTGTAGCGCATATAAAACATGTTTTTAGACTGCTTCAGCTTAAAAAGAGTCATTGTTTATATATTTTAAATGTTTTTTTGGTTTAAAATTATAAATGTTAAAAATAATAATAAACAAGATAAATATTTCACATACTAAGCTCTTAATTCTATTTTTTTCGATAAAACCTTTTTGTTCTAAATGTTATCGTTATTTTTTTACTGTGTAGGTATGTCACTGTCAAAATTAAAACACTTTCCCGCCAATTTTTTTTAATAAAAAAAATAATTAATCGACATAAATCTTTTTGTTCTAAATATGATCGTGTATGTCACTGTCAAATTTGAACCACTTTCCCGCCAATTTTTTTCGGGCACCGCGCGCCGCCTCTCTCCCAGCACTGAAAATCACCCCTCGAAATCTTCACAAGATTAACAAATATGTTTGCTATTAATAAACAGAGTCTCTTGCGACCGTTGAGAGATGCCAATTTATTAATGTTTGGATTGAAATTGATGCCGGCCATATATCGCCCACGAATTTGTGGCGTTGAAATGCAGAGACAGTTTTTATTCACACATCTAGTTTGCGTAGTGTATCGATTTTTAATGCGCTTCTTTCAGAGCGACATTTTTTTCGTCAGCTAATTTAATTTTGTCGTTTCCTCGTTCGCATAGTTTAACACAGACATAAATCTGGATAGATGACGCGGGTTTATATTTTGTGTGTAATACAAATTTACCTTCCTTTGACGTTTCATTTAGTAGATTTATATTAATTAAAACAAAATGTATTTACAACGTGTTACAAAATACCCCGTAAAAAATATACTTAACTAGCGACCCGTCCCGGCTTCGCACGGGTAGCATGTTATTATACATATAAACCTTCCTCCTGAATCACTCTATCTATTAAAAAAAACCGCATCAAAATCCGTTGTGTAGTTTTAAAGATATAAGCAAACATACATACATACATATTACATACAGACGCGGGAAGCGGAAAGCGACTTTGCTTTATACTATGTAGTGATTAATTATAATTTTGTCAACCCTAGTAACCTGTCATCCTGTCATGTCAGGGAACCAGATTATTTAACAGAAACCTATTTTACCTAATAATTGTCTACTTTCATATTTTTTCATTTTTCATTCATAAATGTTTTTTTTTTTGCGTCACTACTGTTCTTAAATATTGTTAATGGACTCGTTATAAGGCCCCATTTAACATCCTTTCGGCTTTACGGGTAGTTTTGTAACTAGTAGTTTTAGTTTTAAAACTAAAAAAAAACCGACTTTTTCAACCTTATAGCCTCTAAGATTATGGAAAGGAGAGGAAGGATTATGGAAGACGCTTTCCTATCCATCAAAAGCTTGCCTGTAAGAGATCGCTTTTAGCGATAAGGCCGTTCATTGTCATAGTGATTTATACTGATTTAGTATGCTGTTTTTTATAATTTTTGATACAACAATAAAGATAAATAATATTCTTTTATATTCTAAATTTATTCTATTCTATTTAGATCTACGTCTGTGGTTTACACAATGTAGGGCAGATTCTTTGATACGGTTATAACAAAACTCTTTTTGATGAAGTTTCTATTATTGTACAAATTGCCCCAGTCAAAAATAAAACCGGCCAAGTGCGAGTAGAACTCGCGCACGAAGGGTTCCGTACTCGCACGAAGGGTTCCATTATCTATAAAAACGGCAAAAAAAACATGTTTGTTGTATGGGAGCCCCCCTTAAATATTTATTTTATTCTGTTTTTAGTAAGTATTTATTGTTAAAGCAGCAACAGAAATACATAATCTGTGAAAATTTCAACTGTCTAGCTATCACGGTTCATGAGATACAATCCTGTGACAGACAGACGGACGGACGGACGGAAAGACAGACAGACGGACAGCGAAGTTTTAGTAATAGGGTTCCGATATTACCCTTTGTGTACGGAACCCTAAAAACTAACAAAGTCCTACCTATGTGTCTACCTACATAACAAAATGTATAGCTTTTATTTCTTGTTGTATTCATATTACGCGCCATCGAAACTACTGCGTTTAGAAAATAAAAAATAAATGGGATCACGACTGTAATCCTCAAGTAAGGTTGACATGCTCTCAAATCTCTAGACGCTCAGACCCTCGAAGATGTCAAAAGGGGTCAGAGGCACGTCCAAACATTACATTTCACCATTCCTTCACCAAGCAGCCGGGAACCTACTGCACAATAATTCCTACAAAAAGTAATGATGCAAGAGCTGCATCAATTACACCGACAAGAGCACAGCTCTTAAGTTAGAAGAAGAAATGATTTTAACAGAACAATCCATTGATGCACGACTGGGATTCGATTTGATTGGGATTTTAAATAAAAATGTTATTTTTTTCGTATATCTTACTAGCCGACCCTTGAAAGACTTTGTTCTGTCCTGTGTAGTCAAAACTGATGTCAGATGCCAGCGCCATCTATACCAAAATCATCCCTTTTGCATTTTGTTATCATTTTAGGAAGGTTTTTCGGATTATAGACCACCATATGTTTTATTTTATTCGGGCAATATATCTACATCTACAGCAAATTTCATTGTTATCCGTTTTGTCGTAAGGCCTCATTTATTTAGGTTGGCTGGTAGAAAATTCCTCGGCATTTTGTATTTATTTTATAAGTGCTATTAAAGTATAAATAAATAAATAAATAAACCTCACACACTTTCGCATTTATAATACTACTAGCGACCCGCCCCGGCTTCGCACGGGTAGCATGTTATTATACATATAAACCTTCCTCCTGAATCACTCTATCTATTAAAAAAAACTGCATCAAAATCCGTTGTGTAGTTTTAAAGATATAAGCAAACATACATACATACATACGCGGGAAGCGGAAAGCGACTTTGCTTTATACTATGTAGTGATTAGGATTTGGATAATTATTTTTTTTGGTTGGAAGGATATACTTTCCGTTAAATATGAGGAAAATACCACCTCTAAGGGTGAAAAAGTGTAAAATAAGAGATGAAATTTTGTATTGGACTTATAACTAACAAATTGTAGTTGGTTTTGTTTTAAGTTTTGTAATATTTTTTTAATATGTGTAACCAATGAAAGGATTGTCAAAGATTGTATCATGCCTAGTCGCGTGTAAGTTACCTACTGGACAATAGCATGAACTATGGCGATGCTAAGAATAGAACACTGTGTCATATACCACAGACACAGAAACTTTAAACAGTAGTGCGCATGCGCGATAGCCGAAGAGGGATGCTGGGGGAATAGGAGAGGCGTGGAGAGTCTTTGGCTAAATATTTTCTATTATCAATCCGCCCCAGCGTCGCATGGGTGAACAATGATTTTATGGCTATTTTTACTCATTGAATTTTTGGAACGAAGTTCCTTATCGCGCGTTGTGAAAGGGGGCTAGACGGAAAAAATTCTTACGAAAAGTTGTCACGACACTTTTTTGCTATAGTATATCTATTAATATATATGTATATCTATTAATTGTGTCGAGGTCGAGGTCGAGGTGGAAGTGGAGGTCGAGATGGAGGTGGAGGTCGAGGTCGAGGTGGAAGTGGAGGTCGAGATGGAGGTGGAGGTCGAGGTCAAGGTCGAGGTCGAGGTCGAGGTCGAGGTGGAGGTCGAGGTCGAGGTCGAGGTCGAGGTCGAGGTCGAGGTCGAGGTCGAGGTCGAGGTCGAGGTCGAGGTCGAGGTCGAGGTCGAGGTCGAAGTCGAGGTCGAGGTCGAGGTCGAGGTCGAGGTCGAAGTCGAGGTCGAGGTCGAAGTCAAAGTCGAAGTCGAGGTCGAAGTCGAAGTCGAAGTCAAAGTTGATTCCCCTTCCCTTGTCCCACGTTATTTTGTGAGAACTTCGTTCCATCCGGGTGTCCCTTGACACCTCTTAAGTTTTTTTGTAGGGATACCTATTTTTTTCTAGTTATAAATATAGCCTAATATGTTACTCAGTGATAATGTAGCATTCTACTGGTGAAAGAATTTTGAAATCGGTTCAGTAGTTTTTGAGTTTATTCGTAACAACATACAAAAATACAAATGTTTCTTCTTTATAATTTTAGTATAGATTAGAGAAATTTACTATATAAATTTTGTTTTGGGTGCGATTAATCGATTTAGCTAGGTTTCATTTTTAGAAAACGTCGTATTTCGCCAACTGAAAATCTCCTTTTTTCGTCGGTTTATAATGTATTATATGTATTTCATTGTTGTTAATAATAATGTTCATTTGTCTCATGTTTAAAACATGTTAGCCACTACTCCACCGCATCCATTGTTCCACGTCAGTTCCTCCCCGCTTTTTGGGGTGTGATCAGCTAGCGAGACCCAGCGCCATTAAAACTACAATAAAACCTATTTTTCTATTCAAAAACCTTAAAAATAAACCTTTATACGCATTCGGGATAATTGTTTCTTCATTGTGATACTTGCAAAAGAGGTTTAATGTGATCGAATTGAGTTGGAGCTTGTGATGTCACACGTAAGTAACGATTTTTTGCACCATCAATAAAGGTCAAAGAAATAACATTGTGTTATTGCTAGTATATACACTTTTTATATTCATATTCATTTATTTATCAACTATTTTAAATCGTGTTTGAATATTAACTTAAGTCTAAAAACACATTATCTTAAACTAAAAATATTATAAATTGAAAATTATATCTTATTTAATCAATTTCAAAAAATAAGAAAGGAAGTTCATAAATATTATGTAAACTAGGTATCTTCTCTTAATATTATTATCGACTATATTTGTCTTTCCAGTCTATCTAGTCTTCGCGCGGGTGCACTAATGAATATTATAGGCAACTTTTCGATACCTTAGGTTACATTATTGCTATTTTCGTGGGGACCTCTAATTTTTTTGAAAATAAATTATTACCTATGTTACTTGCTGATAATGTAGCTTTTGATAGAAGAATTTCTGAAATTGGTTCAGTAGTTTATCCATTTTAAGCAAAAATACAAAAATATTTTTACCTCTTTAAAATAGTTTTTCTTCTTTCAATGTTGCAATTACTGTTGTAAATTAATCATATATTATTCTCAAACAATATATTTTTAATTAAAAATATGGTTTATTACTATGTTTTATCTAGTATTGCTGACGTTTCGACACAATTCAGATGCTCTTCATCATGAGCATAGACTGAGACTACGATTAAAACGAGTAATATTTTTATATATGAATGCTTTTTTTCTTAACCGAAAACATCAAGTTTTGTTTTTATGACAGGGATAACTTAAGGCGAGTAATTAATGTGTTTGATGAATGCAGAATCGTTTTTTCTCAATAACCGTAAATCATACAGTTTTGTTTTTTATGACAAAGATAACTTAAGGATATAATCTAGATAAATTACAGACAGAAACACGATTGGTGAAACTTTTCTCGATAGATTTATTTTCCAAAGTTGGCTCTTCAAAAACACTTTTCGTTTTTACTCAAAACTATGAATAGCTAAACAGTTAATTTTTATATAATTCGTTAGATAATCATACTGGCTACATAAATGAAAGACAGTGTCTTTTAATGGTTTTCAATATAATGCGGTTTTATCACTTTTCGTCACCGTCAATAGGCTCCATACAAACAAACAAACATTTCAAGCATCAGCTTAATATATACTAGGTATAATATTATAAATGCGAAAGTAACTCTATCTGTCTGTCTGTGACGTTATCACGGTTAAACCGCTGGTCCAATTGTGATGTAATTTTATCTAGAGATAGTTTAGTCTTGGGCTACTTTTATCCATTTTTTTTATTTTCACGAATATCAGTGTTTTACAATAACATCGTCAAAAATCATATGCAATGAATCTACGCGGACAAAGTCGCGGGTAAAAGTTAGTTTTTTATAAATCTATCTATAGAACTTAGTAATATGTTTGTTACATATGAGACGGTCATATTACGTAGGTCACGACCTACATATTTTTATTTTTTCTAATTTTAGAATTCCTTTTATAAGGTTATGAAGGAAAACGCTTTTAACTTAAACGATGTGAAAGTTAATGTATTAATAGATATATTATTTAACGTAATTAAATTTTTCTTCTATTTTACTAAATCGTCAAGTCTATAAGGTTCATTTTCCTTTAAAATCATCGACTCTAGATCGAAACTTGTAGCTGTAGCAAGTATGTTTGTTTATAATGGACTAGCTGACCCGTGCCCGCTTCGCTGTGCGTAAGACATTTCTAATACCATCGTGGACTTTTTTGTAGACGTTTTTAAGGTGTACAATACTGTAGTACATTATTTTGATATACCTCGTGGGGTTCAGCCAGCATTTGCAATGTAAGCGCAAAAAAATGTGTTTATTTACGACATCACATTAGAAACCTCTAAAATTATCAGTGTTTCTCTACTATATTATGCATGTATTATATACATATAAACCTTCCTCCTGAATCACTCTATCTATTAAAAAAAACCGCATCAAAATCCGTTGTGTAGTTTTAAAGATATAAGCAAACATACATACATACATACGCGGGAAGCGGAAAGCGACTTTGCTTTATACTATGTAGTGATAAACTAAAAACTACTAGGCCAATGTTAAAAACTATTTCACCTATCAAAAGCTATATTATCAGCGAGTAAAATAGGAGCCGTGTTGGCCGAGTGGGAGGTACTTCGACTTTCATACTGAAGGTCGTGGAATCCCGGCGTGCATTAATGGATTTGTCTATTCGAAGAATTTATATGCGCATCAAAAACACGTCCTCAAACGGTGAAGGAAAACATCGTGAGGAAACCAGTTAGTATTCTTATAAGCGGCGATGGGCTTGCAACCTGTCACTTATGGAATGCTAGCTACTGCAAAATGTGGGCATGCGCCAAATATGTTTGGACGTGCCTCTGACTACCCCCAATAGACATCTTCAAAGGATCTAAGCGCCTTGAGACCTGAGAGGATGTCTACCGTACTTGGGGATTTCAGTCTTGATCCTATCATTTATTTATTATTATTATTAAAATAGGCTTTATTTTATTTAAAAAAAATTAGAGATCCTTCCGTAAATTGTAATAAAGTAACTTAAGGTATCAAAAATGTGTCTATAATCTTCATTACACCAGTGTAATAAATAATAACTCTTATAAGTCACGTAGATGCGAAAACATCTAAAAATATCCAATTCAACTTTGTCCAATTGTAACTCTTAAATCGATGAGTGGGTGACCTACTTTCGGAGCGTAGCCTTTTCCTAGTTAGGTTAGACAGTGACCTAGGTCTTAGCCTAGCCTAGCTTTATGCAACGGCTTTGCTTGCGGGATACCACTATCAGAAACTTTATTAAGGTGGCTGTTTCAAATATGACAGCTCGCATTTTTTGTACTTTTCCGTATTCTGTGGCCGCACACTACGAATAGTGCAAACGCACACATTGAAGCTACTTCACACTTCATTTACCAAGACTAAATAACTAGTCTTGATACTTGAAAATATTTGGTGCAATAGGTATGTCATATTTGTATAGGTAGGTATGTACTTAATAATTTTATAGGTTGCACTTGACAAAAAGAAAATAAATATAGAAAAAATTAATATATATTATAAGACAGGTTACAAATCGTAAAGTGCTACTACACAGTTACTAATATTTGACTGTGCAAAAAATATTTGTTAGGTACCTATACCTACTAATAAAATACATTATGACAAAACGGTAAGTATCGTTTTTTTATAAGCTCTTATTTAACTTGCAGTTTATGTACATATTTATGTATCTATGTTTGATAAGGTGTAATCTTGCAACTTAATTTTAAGCAATTATCCCCAATCGATTGAGCTGAAATTTTGCATACATAATATGGTGACAGCGAGCTGATCTGATGATGGAGTCATGATGGAGTCAGGAGCTGTTCAACGGAACTCTTCACTAAATAGTCGAATTGAGGCAAAACTTTGCATATCTATATACCTGATCTGATGATGGAGGTCGGATGTAGCCATCGGAACTCCTCAACTACACAACATAACCACGTCGCGTTTGGGCTCGTTATTTTTATCTTGACGAGAACTAGAGCACAAGAATTTACAAAAGCTTGATTTAAAAAATATATCTTTAATAAAAAAACTTATTGTCATCTAAAATCGATGACGGCACCGTCAACGTTTCGAGTACCACTCACAGAAAGTTTTGAAAGTAAAATACTGATAAAATATGTAGGTATGCTTTTGAATATTGTGTGCGAGCTATGATCTCGAAGATCCATAGACAGCGCGTAGCGAGGGTCAACAAGTTCTGGAATTAAACAGTTATTGTAAAATTTTACTAAATAATCTTCCATAATATTTTCTTTCCAGAAAAAGAGATGACCAGCTGCTCTTTTTACAAATTCATATTTTCCATTGTATTTATACTAAATGACATCACAAACCCGCAATACTTTTTAAGACCTATCCAAAGACATGGAGAGTATGCGAGAAAAAAAAAACATCTGAAAATATATATTTATTTCTACCACATTGTCGGCGTGACTAGTATATTCATGCCAAATTACAGCTTTCTAGTATTAAGAGTATCTGAGCTAAGCTGCGGACGAATGGACGGAAATGGCAAAACTATAAGGGTTTTTTGTAAACTACGAAACACTAAAGAGCACTTTCAGTATTTCGAATTAAACAATTTTTCAGGACACTTTATTATTTTTTTAATATTTAATTATTTGCATCATGTACAACTTAAGTATATGCCATCAAAAACAACTTGTAAAAATTAAATAAAAAGCCAATTCTCGCAACGCAACTCAGTTCTTCTATCGTAAAAAGTTGTGAGATTTCAATGTCTGTCTGTCTGTCCAAAATATGACCTGCACTGTTTCGAGAAAAGGATGGTATGACTGTGCCGCTTTTTTGCTTAACTTGGCGGGGGCACTGCCGTGCCCCCAGATAAACCTTGCCTTGATAATAACAAATACCGACCTTTTTAGAAGGTTCAACATTTTTGGTTCAATGCGTATCGTATCATTCGTCAGTCATTCATCAGTCGTCAAAATTGATTAATGCTAGATTTGTTGCACACCAGCACTCGGAGTCTTTTTATAGTTTTGGGGATGTTTTTAAATTAAAAATAGCATATTTATAAGCTAGGGGTATATTTACATCGACAGCAAATTTCAATTTCATCCGTTTAGTCGTTTAAGTCTGATTGAGGTACAAACATCCAAACATACCTAACATCCGCACAAACAAATCAGATTTATAATATTAAATGTAGATAGATAATAAATATAAATTATATTCGTAATCGAAAATTCAGGTAATTTTTCGCATTTTGTTCAGATAAAGTATCAATTTTTTCCATCCATGTATAAAAAAACACGCTTGGTAATATAGGGGAGGCCGGGTTAAAACCGTACCGGTCATGGTACCTTTTTAGAACTTTCATTTCAAAACAGAAATGTATCAAATCATTATTTATATTTATTTAGTAGGACTAATTAGGGACTCAAACAGGTTCACATTTTTCTGAAATTTAATATTTTTATTAAAATAACAATCAAATACGAAACATCTGCTTATTTCGATTTTGCTCCAACGCGACGTATGCAAAAAGGTAAAACCGTAAACTATTATCATACTGTTTCGAAACGTAACTCGATGTAACGCATCTTCTACAAAAAAATCATCCAACTCTTTCATAGTCTGTACAGTGTACATGAGCCCAGCCCTTACAACTCATGCATTGTACCTAACCTTCATCTGTGTGGCTTGCACCAAATTCGTCAAGGCAATACATTATACAAATGTTATCATTAGTTTTGCATGTCCACTATTTTACCCCAGTATCCGGTTATGTCAGACTTCCCCTAAATTCGAAGAAAAATGTGACGTGGACGTGCTTCCCCGAGCGCGTCTGAGCGCTGACTGACGTGCCGACTTGAGGTGAATGTGAGTTTTGTATGGAAAAAATGTATGGATAAGTTTTATTGCATTTTATATTGTTCATAAATGAAAAAGTAAATTATTTGAAAACAAGATAATGCCACGCGGTATAGAGAAATATAAAATCTACAATTTCGTATTATTTTCAAATAAAAATATGCTGTGGGTCTAAAGATATTGGTACCTAACCAGACCCCATTTTTCGACATTTTCAGCGGTTCTTGCGACGGTAAAAACGTATTTTTTTGAAAATGTTGTATAGAACTGGCCAGTTTTTATTATCTACTATTAAAGATGAATATATTATCAGTAATTTTGTATCATTATATCCTCACAATTGTGATTCCTGGTTTTTAAATCGGTACCTGAAAATCATTGAAATACGTGTGTGGGTGTGAGCCGGGCCTTAATGTGTGTGTCACCCGGATAAGACGGAAAAAGTGATAAAAACGCATTATCTTGAAAACCATCAAACTTAAAAAGAAACTGTCTATAATTGTCTTAGCTAGTATTAAGTATAGTAATTATATACAAATAAACTGTTCAGCTATACACAGTTTTGAGTAAAAACGAAATTAGTGTTCTTGAAGAGCCAAGTTTGGAAAGGAAATCTATCGAGAAATGTTTCACTAATCGTGTTTCTGTCTATAATTTATCTAGAATAAGTCCTTAAATTATCTTTGTCATAAAAAACAAAACTGTATGTTTTGCGGTTATTAAGGCGCTCCCAGTCGACGATTGTTTTTGTTCGAAACGAAAAAAGAAATACTTGTGAACAAGCCACATCTCCTATTTTATAATGTATAGTATATGTGAATAAAGATGTACCCATCTTTAATCACTTCGATAAATAATCCTACCGACCGCTGCAATGACGACAAACACACGTCGGCGCGTGGTCCGCCATTGCTTTTCGAATAAATTAATGATATAAATTATGTATAATTACTTATCAAAAATCTATTTCTACAGATTACCTATCTTTAACAATAAATCACAAGTTGATTTTAATAGTAGGTATATCAAATATTTCGATCATAAATTCTAAAACGTATCATTTTGAAATAATATCTTTATCGTGAAAAGTTTCTGCTATTATGTTTTCAGCTTAACCTATCCGCGGGCACTGATCCAATATTCTACAATAAATTTATTAGAAATCTAGGTAGGAACCTGAAGTAATATACTTATAAAAATAGGAGATGTGGATTGTTCAGAAGTATTTCTTTTTTCGTTTCGAAAAAGCGCAATCGTCGACTGGGGGCCCCTTAAGAACAAACTATTCTGCATTCATCAAAAGGAATGCTAACTACTTCAAAATGTGGGCATATGCCAAATATAATGTTTGGACGTGCCTCTGACTACCCCCACTAGACATCTTCAAAGGATTTAAGCGTCTGGAGATCTGAGAGAATGTCTACCGTACTTGGGGATTACAGTCGTGATCCTATTTATTTATTATTTATTTTTTTCAAAAGTTTAATTTACTAAAACTTTACTAAGAAGTACTCGGAGTACTCTAAACCGACGAGCATGCATGAGGAATGCGCATGAGAGTGAATGAAGCAAAAGAAGTATTTCAGGATCGTAGCAAGTGGAAAGCCGTGGTCTCTGCCTACCCCTCTGGGAAATAAGCGTGATTTAATGTATGTGTAACTGTACTAAAACTTAAATTTACTTTAACGTACTGGGTTTATTTCATACTAACATCCGTTCGCGACTTCATTCGCGTGGATAAAAAGTAGTCTGTATACTTTTCCAGGGCATAAGCTATGCGCTATGCACAAGATTAAGTTTTTTTTTAAATATAGATTATATAAAATCTAGCTTTCCGGTCCTGACAGTCGTTGTCCTATCAAATTTCAATAATCCTAAAGATAATATCACTATTAACATAATATTAATGGTGGTAGAAGGATGAAAATAAAGGGTTATATTTATATGATTTAAAAAAAATTATTGATACAAAAATTAAAATTTTGGCGTGGGTATAAAAAATAGTTTACGACCTACCGAATATACAAAAAAAAAACATAAACATCGGTCGAGCCGTTTCGAAGGAGTTTGGTTACAAACACTGTGACACGAGAATTTTATTATATTAGAAGAAAATGGAAGATTAGAAGATGAATCCCTATTTCTTTTGGCTTTCACTTTGTTTCACGACATCATGCGTGAACAGCTGGACCGGTTTTTCTAATTCTATTTTTGCTGTATTCGTTAGTGACAAGAGAAGGTTTTTATGAAAGAAAATTTTGAAAAAACATCGTAAAACTGTTAATTTAATAAAAAACTAAAAATGCAAATTTGACAGATCGTCTGTCGGGACAGCTAGTAATAACAATCCTAATCCTAATAGCTGCTATGTTTGTTCCCTAATCAAAAATAAACGACAAAACGGATTAAGTTAAAATTTGCTGTAGTATGTAGATAAAAAATCTGAATAAATAAAGGGGGAACTTATAATCCGAAAAACAACCCCTTTATGATAAAAAAAAACGAAAAAAGGATGATTTTTATATAGATGTCGCTGGTGTACAACAAATCTGAGATCACAGACTAAAAACATTTAGTCGTCATAGCAACGCAGTTATGACTAATTAATGATACGCATTCTACCAAAATTCGTAATTTATTTATGTTTTTGGAGTTTACTCCTTAAGAATCGATTTTTGATATAAGGCGCCCGGTATGAAAAAAATGTGAGTAGTAAAATCTACTGAACGCATGACCTCGTTACGTTTTTGGTGCGCAACTTTCTAATTTGGTGTGAGCAGTGCAGCTAGATCGTGGGTAGTGTGTACCCTTACTTTGCCTATACTTTATAATGCTTTCTCTCACTCTTATTGATGGCAAAACATCTTATAGTGGGGGTACGCTCTACGCACGATCTGATAAACTCCAGTCGTGCGTCGGAGCTGACACACACAATTTTATTTTCTATGCGTTTACTTAAAGGGCAGGACAAAGTCTGTCACGGGTCGGCTAGTAATACCTTTAACTACTTGCTCTTGCCAAATTCTGGTATAGTTTGGGATTGCTAAAGTGTGTCAAAGGGAATTTGCATTTGAACCGGTATTCATGCCAAACTAAGTTTAAGCGAAGTCGGAACGCTTTGTAAAGCTAGGCGAGATGCCTTAGTTAGTTAGCAACTTTAGTTATATTAGTTAGTGTATTGAAATGGGGACTATAATAGCAAATTTGAATGAATCAATAAATATTGGTAGACAAGCAAAGCTTGAGCTGTAAGCTTGCTTGCCTACGACGAGGTAAAATTTGTATTTTGGTCTAGGTACACTAACTAAAAACCTACTAACCCAATTTCAAAAAATATTTGGCTACATTATCAGCAAGTAACATGGGTCATATTTTATTTTCAAAAGAATTAGAGATCCTCACTAAAATTGGAATAATGAAACCTAAGGCATTTTGCCCAATCTTCATTAGTTCCCGTACGGAGCCGAAGTAGGCATCTATTTTAAAAGCTTTTATTATGTATGTAACTATGTTTGTTAAGGTGAAATCTTGCAACTCAATTTTGAAGCAGTTATTCCCAACCGATTGAGCTGAAATTTTGCATAATTATGTAACTTCAGTGACAATATGGTGACAGCGAGCTGATCTGATGATGTTGTCAGGAGCTGTTCAACGGAACTCCTCAGTAAATAATCTGATTGAGATAAAACTTTGCATACCTATCAATCTTCAATGACAATATAAAATTATGGTACTAGCGAGCTGGTCTGATGATGGAGCTCGAATGTAGCCATAGGAACTGCCTAACTACACAACATAACCACGTCATGTTTGGGCTCGTTATATTTGTTTTGACGAGTACCTACTAGAGTTCTAGAATTTATAAAAGTTTGATTTTAAAAATATATTTAAAAAAAAAACTTATTATTATTATTATGTATTTGTTGCAGACTGTAACAACAAGCAATGTTTAAGCAATCAACATCCCACAAGTTAAGTCATTGATATGGGACTTCGTCTGACCGGAAACTGCGTTTGAGTTAGGTAAGATAATAATGTATTTGCAAGTATGTACTCGTACGTCGAAAATAGCAAATTGTTCTCACAGCTGGGACTTGGCCCATTTTTACCGACTTCAAAAAGAGGAGGTTTTGAATCCAGATGTATTTTTTTATATAATGTACAATTGTTTTGAAATTCCTGAAAAACAAAAGATTTTTTTTGGGAAAAGAGTAACTCATATTCGTCCTAAGACTTTAAACTATCTCCATGCGAAATTTCATCATAATCGGCCCAGTGGTTCGGCCGTGAGAACGTCACAGACAGAGCTACTTTCGCATATATAATATAACTAGCGACCCGCCCCGGCTTCGCACGGGTAGCATGTTATTATACATATAAACCTTCCTCCTGAATCACTCTATCTATTAAAAAAAACCGCATCAAAATCCGTTGTGTAGTTTTAAAGATATAAGCAAACATACATACATACAGACGCGGGAAGCGGAAAGCGACTTTGCTTTATACTATGTAGTGATGTATAGATTTGAAAAATATTTTTTGGTTGGAAGGAATAATTTCAATATCAAGCTTTTTCGAACTACAGAGAGATAGAACTATCTTTTACAGGCCATTTCCAAGCTGAGTGAGGAGGACAGCGAGATGCACCCGACGGTTAGGTGACCCTGCCGACTACACCCGCGGAACATGTCATGGGACTCTATAGAGTCGCGCGACTTCCTCGGGTAAGCGACTTGTCTCTATATTCTTAGTTGTAACCTTGACTACCTTGACTCTAACTATTTTGAGCCCCCTCGAACTTTCCCTCGAAAAGTACCTCATGATTAGCATCTTAAATCGATATTTTGGAGGTTTCTCAGTTACGTCATTATGTCATCAGTACGAGGAGATAGCATCAAACAAACCGTGACACGCATGCGTCGTTCAGAACCTGTCGAGAATGTCAAGGTACATCTCGAGGTACCTTGAGTTGACAGTTCTGTTGACTGAGGAATTTTCAGGGATGATGTATTTCTGTTGCCGCTATAAAAATAATTAAAACGGATAAAAAATCATATTTAAGTGGGGCTACCATACAAAAAAAGTGTTTTTTATACTGTGACCACAACCTGTGACCTTTTAGGAATCTTAAAGAGATCCTTCATGATGATGTGATGATTTCAGCGGGGTGCCGGCGCATCAGTTGTCGGCGACGCGTCTGCTAAGCTCTCCCGACCCGTCGCGAGAGTCGCGTCATCATATCGAAGACACCACTCAAGGTACACTTTCAACTGATAGTGATCAGGGGGGTTAGCATGAACCAGTATCGTATAGACAACGTATCGTCCAAATGACAAAACTGACACTTTTTCTATACAAAAAATGCAATTTTTGACATTTGGACGATAGGTTGTCGATACGATAGTGGTTCGTGCTCAGGCCACAGGAGGTCTAATCTTGAAAACAATCAATCTAATTAATTACAAGAATTTCAATAACTTGTAATTAAATCAAACTAATTCTTGCATGTGTAAGCATTTTTTTTGGAATTTTTGTATATTTTCATCAAAATAAAAGTTTTTTATTGCTGAACTAGCTTGCACTTTATAAGATGTAATTTCGTAAATAAAACCAAATTTACTAATAACACTCGGAGCGGATGTCCGGTATCTTTACATAGAAGTCAGAATGAGGTCTGTACTACAGCGCAGAGTTACTACCAACTGTGAGACTAGTTGATTCATAAAATGTGATAAAATGGATTCATGGAACTGTATCTTCCAGAAGTGTACCCGTTTTCGGAAGAATTCAACAGCGGAGCACCCGGCGAGCGAAATGGCACGCTGCGCTGGGGCTCGCGCTTCGGACCAGCTCACCGGCCGCCATCCGCAGGCCTGCTGGACTGCTTCCACGGCTGCCGGTCCAGGATCGACCAGTATCTGGCACGGAGAAAGGTAACCCAAGGTGTAAAAAATAACTATAAAATCATTATCACACCCGTGCGACTAGGTACCGTAGGTAGAAATATCATTTTTATAGGTACCTTTGTGAGCATGTGTCAAAGCTAATGTTTGGACGTGCCTCTGTTTGGATGTTTACTGTAGGTACTTGGGGATTACAGAAATATAATGAAGTACGATCACGACTGTAATTCCCATGTACGGTAGACATCCTTTCAGATCTCCAGGCGTTCAGATCTTTGAACATGCCTAAAGGGGCTAGCCAGAGGCGCGTCAAACATTATATTCGGCACATACCCACACTTTGCAGTAATTAGCATTCCTGAGACAGCTAGCCCATCGCTGCTTACATTATTTACAGTCGTGATCCTATTTCATTTTATTGACATCTTTACAGATCGAAAGAGGGATCCGTTTGTACACCAGTAATGAGCAGCGGCTTGCTGTCAAGGTGTGGCTGGCAGCGTTGCGCGGTGTACGGAACAGAACAGACAAGTTTGCAGTCCTGGGCCACCTCTACTGCGCCTACATGGACTTCGGGAAATATAGGTAGGTTGTCATATTATATTTTAGAATTTTAGGAAAACTTACAGCTACACAAATGTAACAGAAAGATACATGTATTATTAAAAAATACAAGTGTATTAGTAAGCTGAAGGCAAAAATTACAAGTTGTCATGACAATACATGGGTTAGAAAGGAGTGGTGATGAGATGACTTGATAGATATCTTAATATTATAAATTACGCGTCACGTTGTTTGTCCGCGATGGATTCCTAAACTACTTAACCGATTTTAATCAAACTTTGCACACCGTGTGCAGTTTGTTTTTTGTGTCTGGGATTTTAATTAAAAAATGTCCAAAAAAACCATAGTCCTTAATACGGCGGGTTTGTTGCTACGGTGAACTAATAAGATTTTACGCAATATTTTTATACATTAGGAAACATTATTGCAATTTTCATGGGGATCTTTATTTTTAGGAAATAAAATTTAACCTATACGAATCACTATCGTATCGTGACCATATCGTCAAAACGTCAAAAAAGACACTTATACATCAATAAGTGTTAGTTTTGACGTTTTAAGCCATAAGTGATAACGCAACTTATATTATTCATCCAATCATATTAAACCATGTCTTTCCAGAGAATCATTGCAATACGCGAACCGCCAGCTGGGAATATCTGAGGAGCTGGACTCCGCCCCTATGAGGGCAGAGGCCTATCTGAACCTGGCTAGAGCACACCACACTTTGGGCGGACTGGATAGGTATGACTTTTTTATTCCTCTATCTAGTAGTAGTTAAATTATAAAACTCTATCAGTTATCTGGTTTCCTTACTACAAGATTTGTTTAATTTGGGGCTAGATGGCGCTGTGTTCGATTGTCATCAATATTTGATTTCATCATCTTCCTGCTCTTATCCCACTTAAGGTCGGCATAACATGTATACTTCCATTTCCGTCTATCAGCCGTCATCTCATCACTCCTTAAATCATCTTTCACACAGTCCATTCATTCTTGGGCTTAGCTCTACGTCTACATCCATACACATGAATTCCTAATATTCTTCTTGTTACATGACTTTCTTCCCTTCTCATGACATGCCCGTACCTATAACCTATTGCTTCTTATCTTTTTTGTCACAGGCTTCTTTCAAACTTCCTCTGATATACTCATTCCTTATCTTATCCATCCTGGTAATCCATCTCAACATTCGCATCTCCGCCGCGCATTTACATTCGTCTCTCATCCATCCCTTGTAGACCAAAACCTAACCTCTTTAATAGTCGTGATGTCTACGTTTTATTTTAGTTGGGACTTGGTCGTGTGGAATCGACGTAGCTTCACCTAGTTCCTAAGACGTTTCAAAGTGATCCTTGTGATTTTATTGAAATAAATGATTTTTGAATTTGAATTTGAATTTGACTTACTTTAAAACCTTCAGGGCACTTTCTTACGCCCGTCACGCGTTATACAACGACTGTGGGGGCGGCACCACAGCAGGATCGGTCCACCTCACCGTTGCTGGGGTGAGCCTTGAGTTAGGGGCATTCTCGAAGGCCATGGACGGGTTTCAGAAGGCGCTGTGTGTTGCGCAAGCGCAGACGGACAACACGCTATTATTACAAGTAAGTATAATGCTGTTTCTTTGGTAGCTTCCGCGGCTTCGCTCGCGTGGTCTAGTATTTACAGCAAATTTCATCTTAATCCGTTTTGTCGTTTATTTTTGATTAGGCAACAAACATAGCAGCCTTATCACAAACTTTCGCATTTGTAATATTATTAGGATAGGATTAAGTCGGTTTTAACCTCGTAAGGCCCACAGTTCTTTTTAAGGTACTCAACAAACATGGCCATTCCGGCCCATTTCCATATTAGTGAAATAATGGGATGACACTGGCATGCGCTGGGCCGGAGTCACTACTTTTGTGTGGTCCTTTAGGAAGGATCACTGGGTCGTAATGAAAAGTGGACGATTAGTAGCCCGGTGCCTTATAAGTTAAAACATATTTATTTATGTAGCACTAGCTGCTCGCTCCGGCTTCGCACCACCCGTATCTGGATAAAAAGTCTATCGATTTTGTGCAAACTTCACATAAACCATCTACTAAATAGTCCGAACAAAGCCTAAACATTTGGTTTGGATAGGTGAGCCCGTTCTTGAGTTATAAAATTACAACGAAAAGTGGCATTGATTTATATATATATCTAGATTAATCTTCCTTCCAGGTGTACATAGGTCTGTCTGAGCTCTGGCGCCGTCTGAAAGATGCTGAACGAGCAGTAGCCTGTGCAGCTAGAGCTTGCGATCTTGGCCGAGGACCCGGCTCCGCGGATCTTAACACCAGGTAAATATAACAACGTCGTCAAGCGGCGACGGGCTTGCAACCTGTCACTTATGGAATGCCAACTACTGCAAAATGTGGGCATGTGCCAAATATAATGTTTGGACGTGCCTCTGACTACCCCCACTAGACATCTTCAAAGGATCTAAGCGTCTGAAAATCTGAGAGGATGTCTACCATACTAAAGTTAAGTTAAATAGTTAATAAGATAAAAGTTAAATAGTTTAATCATTATATTATCAGGAACGTCTGGTTCTTCAACTAGTCCTAAGGACGGGCACTGGAAAGCGCGACACATTTTTAATACTAATGCATTTTCCAGTGTTCATAGTTTTTATTCAAATGTACTTATGTTCACTGAAATAAATAAATAAAACTTGGGGATTACAGTCTTGATCCTATTTATTTTTTTATTTTATATATTTATTGATTTCCAGGCATCATCGCATGGCGCTGCTGCAAATGGCTGCCGCGCTTCGGGCGAGGGGTGAACTAGGGGACGCTCATGATTATTGCCAGGTAAGGGTATGTTCGAAGCTGGAGCGTAATACGTAATATCATATGCGCTGTAGATTGTGGGTTCGATTCCCACCCAGGATAAACATTTGTGCGATGAACACAGATGTTTGTTCTGTGTTTAGGTGTTAATAAGTATTCTATCACTTATCTGGTTCCCATAGTACAAGCGTTGCTTAGTTTGGGGCTAGCTGGAAGACATACTTAGCATAGGTACATATTAACACCCAGACACAGAACAAACATCTAAGTTCATCACACAAATATTTATAATGGGTGGGGATCGAACCCACAACCTACAACGCAGAAGGCAGAGTTACCACCAACTGAGCTGTGAGGCCAGTCAATTATGTGTATATAATGTTGTGATTTACGCCATCTAGCGGAGATTTTGGGTATCAACCGAAATATAGGAAGCTTATTATAGATTTTTTCAAGCCTTTAAGAAAATGTACTTTGACTGAGAGATCGCTGAGCGATAAGACCGCTGATTGTTCTGCATATATATATATATATATATATATATAATGTCATATTCACGGTAATAGTTGATCCAGTACGAATTCTGAACTAATGTTGATCTACCTATTTCACGTGTACATTTGACTCTACATCAAGTAAACAGATATACTTTGATCCAAAGTTAGAGAGTACTTGGCGAAGCTGGATCTGCATGAAATGGTTTTCAAGATACTCGCCATCAAAATATACCAATTTCGTTGATCCACCAACGGCTAAAAAAATTACACAGAAACGTCCTTTTCGCATCCACTACACAGTTGGTTTATACTTAACATTTACTTACACAATGTTGATCCAGAGATTCTGGAGCCACAAATGAATAGTGTGTCTGTAGGTTCTTATGTTCAGAGCGGCAACGCCGCACATGGCGGTAAGTTAGTATAGTTTTTGGATTTAAAAATTGGCCGGCCGGCCGCTGATTTTATCGGAAGGTCATGTCAGGTCATAAGTGTTTTTAAATTTTATTTTAATAGGCATAATTAATATAATTTTTTATCCCTGATTTTTGTCATATAAATGGTTAATAATTAAGGGATAGGTATAACTTAATCAGAATTTCGCAATCAGAATAATAGGTTAGCGTGGTATGGGCATGAGAAAAGGAATTTAACGAGAAGTATGTTAGGAATTAATATAAAACTAGAGGTAAGCCAAAGAAAATAATGGATGGACTGTGTAAAAGATGACGTGGATAAGAAAGGAGTGAGTTTAAAGATGACTGCTGATAGAAAAATGAAACCCAAGTACGGCAGATATTATCTCAGATCTCCTAGCGCTCAGATCATTAGAGATTTCCAAAGCTGTAGTCAGAGGCACGTCCAAATATTTTATTCGGTACATGCCCATATTTTGTAGTAGTTAGCATTCCATATGTGACAGGTTGCAAGTCCATTGCCGCTTACAAGAATATTGGTAGCAATTCTGTTGTGTCCACCATCTAGCAAAAATTTCGAAAAATACGATCGCCCTTATTCCTCTCATAATGAGGTTACGCTAATTTAGACTTTAACGTAAAAGGAATTAGAGTCAAATGTAGACATGAAATAGGCAGATCAATATTAGTTCAGAATTCGTACTGGATCAACCATTACCGTGAATATCTCGCTAGTTATGTGTACATTTGACTCTTATTCCTTTCAATTTAAAGGCTAAATTAGCGTAACCTCAAAATGGAAGGAATAAGAGCGATCGTATTTTACGAAGTTTAAGCTTTGGGTGGACACAACAGAATTACCACCACTAACTGGTTTCCTTACGACTGATAATTATAATTAGTTAGGAAGAAAAAAACTTTTGTTTGGCGAGGTTCATTTTTGCTAGATATTCGCGGTAATTGTTGATCCACTATAAATTGTGATATAATGTTGATCGGCCTATTTCATGTGTACAGTTGACTCTTATTCCTTTTATGTTAAAGTCTAAATTAGCGTAACCTAAAAATGGAAGTAATAAGAGCGATCGTATTTTACGACATATTAACTAGATGGCGGACCCAACAGAATTGCTTCCTATATTCTTGTGAGTGGCGATGGATTTGCAACCTGTCACATGTGGAATGTTAACTACTATAAAATGTGGGAATGTGTGTAATGTAACATTTAGACGTGCCTATGACTACCCCTTCAAACATCTTTGATGATCATAGCGTTTGGAGATCTGAGATGATGTCTACCGTACTTAGGGGTTTCAGTCGTGATCCTATTTCTCTTTCGTTCTATTCTGTCCTATAACATAAGACAAAAAGGGTTAAAAGTAATTCGTATAATTATTATTTAATAATTTTTGCTACCAATGTTTTTTTCCTTAGTTATTTATTAAGTTGCATCCATTTCAACACCAAAAGTTGTTGGTATTAGATAGACACTTACCTGGGTACCAGGTAAGTTTCTGATTTAATTTGATTTAAGAAACGAACGACGTTTTTAGCTCCAGTTTAGGATTTTTTAGGAATAATAAGTAAGTAGTTACGAGTGACTAATCATTTTCATGCCTTGGTCCCACATTATGTGGGAGCGGTACATGTATTTTTCTTCCTTGTTGTACAAATACAGTTGTTTTATCCTAACTAACTATAATTATCATTCGTGAGGAAACCAGTTAATAGTTGCAATTCTGTTGTATCCACTATCTAGCAAAAATGTCGTAAAATATGATCGCTCTTATTTCTTCAATTTTGAGGTTACACTAATTTAGACTTTAACTTAAAAGGAATAAGAGACAAATGTACATATGAAATAGGCAGATCAACATTAGTTCAGGATTCGTACTGGATCAAAAATTACCGTGATATTTCTTAACTATACTTAACATTCATGAGGAAACTAGTTAGTGGTGGCAAAAATAAATATCGTTAAACAAAAGTTTTTTCTTCCTAACTATAATTATCATAAGTGAAAAAACCAGTTAGTGGTAGCAATTCTGTTGTGTTCACCTTAAGTTTAAATTTCGTAAAATACTATCTATCTTATTCCTCTCTGCTCTCTTTGTGCTCAGATCTTAAAAAATGTAGTCAGCAACACGTCCAAATATTATATTTGGCACATACCTACGTTTTGCAGTAGCCACCATTTTACATGTGATAGGTTGCAAGTCCATCGCCGCTCACAAGAATAACAACTGGTTTTCCCACGAATGATATGGCTAATTATGAAAAACAATTTCAATTTTAAATAATACCTACCTACTGATTTAAAATAAACCTTGTTTATTAATTATTATTAAAACAATAAAGTACTTGTACATCAATTAAATAATACGTCCTAATAATACGCGTGAGCGATGAATTTGGCGTTGAATTGAAGCATGGAGCATCTGCACAGAGCGGCAACGTTGCAATCTTTTTCGACCAATAGAAACGTTTGCTGCATTCTCATTGGTTCATTTGAATCGGATCAACATGTAGCAAGGTGGATTTGTATATCTGATCAACAAACGGTGACGTAATATCAGAGCGACGAGGGTCCAAATGTTGATCTGGTTGGAGCCACATTTGTTAATGAAAATGCATATTAGATCAACAAAATGATCTGGGATCAACATGTGTTTTTGGATCAACAAAGTGCTCGCCTGAAGTCGCCTCTGATCAACATTTACCGTAAAGCTATCTCTATATATATATATATATATATTTTTTTTGTTTTATGCATTTTTTTTGTTCAGTTTATGGTGTGCAATAAAGTATTTTCTATCTATCTATCTACTTACAGGAAGCATTAAGACTATCAGCTGTGGCAGGCGACCAGGGTTGTTACATGCGAGCTGTGAGGGTACTCGGAGATGTTTACCGAAGAAAATGCGATATTGGCAAGTCCATAAAGTAAGTTATGCCACGGATGACATAATATCGTCCAAATGTCAAAACTGACACTTATTGTAAGTATAGTAAACTGACACTTAGTGTAGTGTCATTATGTGTTAAAAAAGCCGTATTGGTTGAGTGGGAGGACCTCGACTTTCAATACAAAGGTTGTAGGTTCAAATCCCGGCCTTGCATCAATGGTTTTTTGTATTCGAAATGTATATGAGCATAAATACTTGCTCGAAACGGTGAAGGAAAACATCGCGAGGAATCTGTCGCGTATGTAATGCTATCTACTGTCAAATGTAATTCAAATTCAAATTCAAATTCAAAAATTATTTATTAAGAATCAGGCAACAAACAAATCAGCCTATAAGAATCAGGCAACAAACACGGCTTAGGGTCTACCTTTTTTTCAATGATCCTTTTCTTAATGCTATGTAGAGCTCCAGTGTTGTGCCGATCGAACAAGGTGAAGGCTCAAACAAGAATAATAATTAAAAGTACTAACCAAGTACGTACAAAAAAAAAAACTAAAGAGCTTTAGCACAAATTCAAAAAGCAGGACGTGCCTGTGATTACCTTTTAGACATCTTCAAGGATCTGAGCGCCTGGAGATCTGAAAGTATGCTTTACTTGGGGATTATAGTCGTGATTCTATTTATTTTTTCAGGCATTATGAAATGGCTATGGGTGCAGGGCAAACCGCGGGCGACAGACTAGCGCATATGGAGGCAATGGATGGGGCTGCGAGGTGCCTTGAAGCCCTGAGGTAAGACCTAAGATTTAGGGCTTCGAATCCCATGTAAAAACATAATGTAAATCAAACTCAAAATGTCATATCGAATTAAAAGTATCGTGGCTGTTAATTATTTTAAATAAAAATACGGCTAATTACCACGTTTTTTCTTGTATTGCTGTCGTTTCGAGACAATTCAGATGCTCTTCATCATGAGCATCGCCCGCGACTGCGATCAACGGCAGCTCGGCGAATACTCATTACTTCTATTTAAAATGTCATATCGCTCACAGAACTGTATTGAGGATGTCAACCTCACTTTTGGAGTAAAATCGTCATCATTTTGATAATTTATTTACTAGCTATCTCTTTCTTTCTTCAGGTTACAAGGCAGAATATGCAATTGCAGACCTCTGGAGTTCAACACTAGGTTACTGGAAGTCGCTGCTTCGGTTGGCTCTAAGGTTAAAATCCTACTAATCCTATTAATAATATAAATATGAAAGATTGTGACTTCGTATGTATGTTTGTGCCTCAATTTGCTGTAAATGTAGATATAATGCCAGAATAAAACATAAACTACTTTAAAATATAAAAAACATTCCCAAAATGATATAAAAACGCAAAAGGGATGATTTTGGTATAGATGGCGCTTGTGTGCAACAAATCTGATATCACAGACTAAAAACATTCACCCTCGTATTCAAGAACGACACTATGAGAACACGCACCCACAGTAGACGAAATCTTTTTTCATAAAAATCAGTTTTTGTGTTGTGCGACACTGCATAGTGTGACTAGAGGCACATTGTCGTGTGCCTCTAGCCAAAGTTGAGCTCTAGAGGCACACGGTAGCGTGCGCCATAGTGCCGCTCAACACATAAAGTGATGTTTATGAAAAAAGATTTCGTCCACTGGGTGCGTGTTCTCATAGTGTCGTTCTTGAATACGAGGATCAGTCTTTTCTATTCGATTATTTAAATTTGACAGGATAACGACTGTCACGGGTCGGCTAGTATTATAAATACAAAATGTTATAAGGATGTTTGGAGGCTTGTTGTCGAACGCCCCTATTTGTATTCAAAATTGGTTCTGTCTAATAAGTTTAATGTATATTATGTAATAACAGTCGTGTTGGCCGAGTGGGGTACCTCGACTTTCAATGTTTTTTATTACAAGTGTAAAAACTAGTTTGTAACGACGACGAGCTGCGAAAGTAACTTTGTCTGTGACGTTATCACGGCCAAACCTATGGGCCGATTGTGATGAAATTTCATATAGTGTTTGCGAAACACGCGTGTAGTCGAAACTTGGTCGAAACGTCGGGAGTAAACGTGCGTGTCAAAATCTACAGTTATGTCTAACTATCGTGACTATTAAATCACGATAGTATGAAAAATAATTTCATATAGAGATAGTTCTAAGTCTTAGGATAATATCCTGATTTTACGCGGCCGAATTCGCTGGTAATGGCTGTCTATAAACCTGTGTTTCAACCCACAGAGATTGGTACGCCGCGTGCGTCTCAGACTAGCCGACATCTACACTTCTCTCGGCGACAACAACTCTGCCGCCCGCCACCGCCGCGCTGCCGCCGCTTACTCCCCGCCCACGTGTGCACGATGCCGCGATCCGCTCGCTGAACAACCAGAATCGCTCGCGTCGCTGCCGTGTGCGCATATCGTACATCTAGGGTGAGTTTAATGTATAACTGGCCTCACAGCTCAGTTGGTGGTAACTCTGCCTTCTGCGCTGTAGGTTGTGGGTTCAAACCATACCCAGGGCAAACATTTATGTGATAAACATAGATGTTTGTTCTGTGTCTGTTATAAATTATTATATCAGTTATCTTGTTCCCATAGTACAGCTTAGCTTTGCTTAGTTTGGGGTAACATCTACCTGTCAATCGAGCTAATGATATTTATATTTGCTTTATTCCCAGCTGCATGCCCGAATCGTGGTCGCGTCGCTCCACGCGTGGGCAAAACGCCGTGGACTGCGCCGAGTGCGCCTCTCCGAGGACCAACAGGGAACCGCCACCGGCCCCACCAGCTCCAGCCGCTACCACGGCTCAATTGGTATTTGATTTTGCAATAACTAGATAGCGTGCTGTATTATTATATGAATGAATGAATAAATGAACGAATGATCGAATGAATGAATGAATTAAAAAAGCTTTATTGTACAACAACAATAAAAAATAATAATGACAGGAACTTAAACTATAGCAAACACTGTACAATGGGCAGTCTTATCGACAAAAAGATCTCTTTCAGACAACCTTACATTATTATGGGCCTTAATTCGACGCGTATATTTTTACAAGGTGTTATTTAACTTGCACTATAAGTATGTTTGTTTGTAAGTTGTCCGTCAAATTTTGCAAACCGTTTTTCGACCATTTGTTGGTTTCCCATTAAGCTGAAATTTAGCATAGACCTTTACTTCTGGTGAACAATACAATAATATGGTGACAGCGAGCTGATCTGATGATGGAGTCAGGAGCTGATCAACGGATACTCGCAACTGAACTCCTTAGTAAATAGTTTGATTGAACAAAAACTTTTTATACCTGTCAAGTTTCAATGACAATGTAATTTATGTGACAGCTCTGATTTCTAGCTCGAAGGGAGATTTTACAAAAGCTTATGTCTTGAAAAAAAAAAATTTCAACAGAAAATTTATTAGTTTTTCAACCTAATTGTTTAAAATCCGCCGGCGTAGCGTTACTTTGACCATTGATGCTACAGTGCTACGAAATGCTACGGCGTAGCGAGGTCAGACCTTTTATCATTGCTACAATTACTATAGCGTAGCACTTTCTTTATCTACTACGAAATGCTAATGCGAAGAATTTATTTTACTTCTTATTATGTGTTTTTTGCAATAATTGGTCTAAAAATTGTAAAAAAATTTAAACCCCTATTACCTACGTAGGCACCAGCAACGCGATCTCATAAAAACTGTCGATAATATTTACGATACGCATACGACATCTAGAGCTTGCCGTTGTTAACTGTCTTAGTCGTTTCTGCCGCGGTTTTAGAAACTGGCAGCGCCTTAATACTATGTAATGTATTGACTTGAATAATTATAATTTTCAGGATTTCCCATTCGGAACACCCCCAACGCTACGCGAGTCTGACCTCAACTCCATCATCTCTGACCATAGCAGCCAGCAAGCCACCTCCAGCGTCTAATACCCCGTTTACACTCGCGCCTCGTACCTCGCCTCGTGTCTCGCCTCGTGTCTCGTCGCTGAACGCGAGTGTAAACACCGCGCTCGCGTCTGCCGCGAGGTCCTTTGACTCGTGCCCAAAAACCGCTCCGGACGCGAGCACCGCGAGTGGCAAGACGAGGCGCGAGGCGAGTCGCTAGCGTCTGTTCACACTCAGGGCTCGTGGCTCGTCTCGCGCCTCGTCTCGCCACTCGTACGCGAGTGTAAACGGGGTATGAGACATAACGAGTCAAGGTGTCTACTCGTAAATCGAAAACGATATATCGTAACAATACTCGTATCAAAGTTACCGTTTATTATTGTTTCGTCTATAGTTTGATCTGATTTGTAAGTATTACTAGTATTCTTATAAGCGGCGATGGGCTTGCAACCTGTCACGTATGGAATGCTAACTACTGCAAAATGTGGGCATGTGCCAAATATAATGTTTGGACGTGCCTGACAACCCCCACTAGACATCTTCAAAGGATCTAAGCGTCTGAAGATCTGAGAGGATGTTTGGGGATACTTGGGTTCTCAATTTCGCACTGCGAGAAGTACCGTTTTAATATTACTTTAGAGTTTGTGGTAAAGAGCAGGCATCTTTTCCCATCGTTTTTAAAAGAATGACATAGGATCACAAGTCACAACTGTAATCCCCAAGTACGGTAGACGACCCCTCAGATCTCTCGGCGCTAAGATCCTTAACATATCTAAAGGGGGTAGTCAAAGGCACGTTAAACCTTATAGGCACATGCCCTCAGGTTGTAGTTAGCATTCCATACGTAATACTTTACAAGCCCATCGCTTATACTAACTGGTTTCCTCACGATGTTTTCCTTCGCCGTTTTGAGCACGTGGTTAAACATATTTGAAAAGAAAAATTAATTGAATGTACGGCCGGGATTCGAACCCACGAATTCGACGTTCAAACGTCTTCATAGAATAAACTCCCGATATATTTGTGACGCCATCTTTGTTTCTATTGTCGACCGCTTAGATAGAAAACAATCGTAAGTATAAAATTCCGACTTTTAAGTTTTTTTTTTTGAACTATGGTACAATGCAAAAATATTGTCACGTGCATTTTATATTGCTACGGAATCTAGGAATTGTCAGAAAGGCGAAGGAATGTGTCCATATCCTTTAGATAAATATAGGATACAATTCCTTTTAAAATGCGCTTTATATGATTTTGTACGAATTATAAAAATATGAATTATAAATATTGATATTGGCACACTATTGGAATATTATGTCGTTATTGAATTTATAAAGAATATACTACGCTTGATATTTAGGTAAGGTTAGGTTGCTATAAAATAGATAATTGAATATAAATATTTAAACTTGTTACAAATTATTATTATGAATACCACAATAAAATGTTTTCTTGTGAAATCATAGCATAATATAAATAAAGATTAAATTCTCATTTAAATGTTTAAAATCATAAACTACATTTAAGTCTTACAAAACTTCACAAACTGCCAAAATACCTATAGGTAATAGTCAATTATAAAAAAAAATTAGTCTCTTATAGTACCTGAAATAATAAAACATAAACAATCATAATAAACTGCAGCACTAGTTTGAAAAGGCACAAAAAGTTACATTATATTATATTATTAGGATTCATGACATTATGTCAATCGCAAAAATAAATTGCTAGTTCAATGGTTAAAATTATTTAGGATTCAGAAATACATCAAACAAAACACCAGTGGTAAATATAATGCAACTAAATGACAATTTATTGAAATATAAAATATATAACAAAAACATGCAAAGTAGATTATTTTTAATAACTTTAACATAATTTTCGTGCTATTATTATGTATATTGTTATTCATAATGTATATCTCTTTTATATATTTTAAATTGAAAAGGTTATTTTTTTTAATTTAATAAATATTATCTAATAACATTAAGAAATTAAATAATCTAAGAGTAAAATAAAATTAACTATAAATTCAAAGCCTATCGTCGTTGTCTATTTAGAGATTCTATCACACAACTATATTTATTATAAATAATATATTTTTCCAAAAAATAAAGAGTTATATTACCTAATACACTTTACCTTAAATCTATGCATACCTACTGCCTTCACTTCTAGTTACTTACTTATAAACAACATCATATAAAACTATATAAAAGTTACATTATATAGATGTAATAATTCTCGTTCAGTATTTAACCCTTCGATCTAGACAAAAAACTGTGATTTAAAAAGAATGTACGACAAATACGTATTTTTAATTGTTCATTTTCAAAAGTATCATAATAGTTAGAAGACTTTGTCTATCGTCTTATGATTATTTATGATCTAGATCGGTTTATTTTAGTTTAAAAGGGTATGAATCTTTTAATTTAGATAATTTTTGTTTATACGTTAAATAATATTTTATACCAGGATTTTTTTTTATTAAGTAAAAAACAAAATTAGTTAGACAAAACAATAATTTAGTCATGTAACTTTAGTAAATTGGTGCAGATCCTATCCTTATAGTAAATAAAAATATAAAATAATATTTGAAATGTCTTTTAAAAACATTATCTTAAAATATGGTGTTTTTCAAAATAAACGTGCAAGTGAAATACAAAGCTAAATCTATTAGAATTATTAAAAACACTAAAATAAAATTATCTACGATTACACCTGAATACCTGAATGTGTTTATATATTAGAAGGAATTCAAAAGATGACGTACAGTCAACATCAAGAGTTAATGAGTAAACATTGTTTGAAAAGTGTTTTATAAATTTAAAACAGTGTTTTTGTGTCTTAGTTGATTTTTTTTTTTAATTAATAATTATTTCTCTAAGAAGTTATCGACTTCTGCTGTTGACTGTACCTTAATACAAAGGTATATATTAACACCGCTTCGAAAACAAAATTTGAGTTGTATATTATATAACTTCAAAATTATTGATTACCTTTTGATTCACCAATAAATAAAACAAAAATGTTCTTTTTTTTTTTAAATAAAAACTTTCCGCAATTTGAACGATTTGACTCTTTAGCGTTTCTTCCTTTCGATTGACGATATAAATTGTTGTTGGCAATAATTTGTTTAATAAGTTTTCTAATCGGTGTTAAAATTGTTCTTCTGTAAAAGTGTATAAAATATATGTATATTTTTATTATTAATACTAACTTCGGCTGAAACTTTAATGTACCTGTCATATTTATACGTCCCAAATAATTGACTATCTACTATCTTTCTCACACTAATAACTAGCTATAGTAGTTAGATTGCACAAATCAATTAGATAGTATAACATAAAATTATCAAATATATTTATTATATTAAATTTATAGCTATCAATCTATGAGTAATTTTACATTATTATATGTATAACTTAATTCCGAGAATTTAAATTAATAATTATTTACAAACTGAAAAACCGACTTCAATTTATTTTTATTTATTTATTTTACTTAAAAAAAATAAAAGCTATTATAATATTATAAATCTGAAAGTTTGTGACGATGTTTGTATGTTTGTCGCTCAATGACGCCCAAACGAACAAACGGATTTGAATTGAACTAGGAATATACATAGCTCATAGCTTAAGGGCTACTTTGCCACTCGAGCGTAGTCGTGGGTGGATGCTAGTGTTTCTATAAATTGTAAAACTCAAGTGAGATTTGAACTTTTATTAAAAAATTACCAAGCCGTTAAATAATATGGAATTTACATGTGACTATTTCGGAACTATTCCCTACAGCATATTTGCAAAAAATACCATAAAAACCGGTACAGCCATAACTGAGTCGATGCATTGTACATGAAAAGAAAACCTTTATTGAAGTCGGTTGAAAGATCGAATGTTAAAACAAGATAAATTAAATATGTTTATAAATACCATTTAAAAATAATAATTAAAACGACCACACCTTTTTCTGTATCATTGTAGTCACTAAGACATTGCAATAAGATTATTAAGGTGTATTAACACTATCCTGAAAACTGAAACTGGATGTTCAGATCATGCATCGCCGAAAAAAAAACGAAAAAAATCGGTGAATTTTTCAACTTCAGAATTAGACACTTTTCCAAAATCAGGACCAAATATAACCAAATCCTACATAGCTATTCACGCACGTCCTACAATTTTTTGGATGACATCTAATTACTACAATTAGCAACAAAATGTACGTCTTTGATAGACTATAATAAATAAATAATATTGGCGGACTTTACACACAACGCCATCTAGCCCCAAACTAAGCTAAGCTTGTACTATGGGAACCAGATAACTGATAGAATACTTATATATATATTTTTTGTAAATACATACTTATTATACATAGTAACACCCAGACACAGAACAATAATCTATGTTCATCACACAAATGTTTGCCCTGGGTGGGGATCGAACCCACAACCTACACCGCGGAAGGCAGAGTTACTACCAACTGAGCTGTGAGACTAGACTAGACTTGAGCTCTCCGAGCATACACACACGTCTGAACATACAGTTACAGTTTTCAGGCGCAGTCTTACAGCCTGTATTATTTACAGTAAATTAATTAGTCTATAAGAGCCATCTCAATGTGATCCTGAATATTGTTGTTATATTTAATAAAAAATAATGTAGTTGTGAATTGGGCGTTGTGTTTATCAGACATTATAGGATAATAAGAGTACCTATTGTTCGTTATATTTTAAAATTTTACTTGAAATATATAATAACAAATAAAAATATTTCTTTGGATTTAATCTTTTATTTCTGACTAGCTGACCCGTGCCCGCTTCGCTGTGCGACATTTCTAATACCATCGTTGACTTTTTTGTAGACGTTTTTAAGGTGTACAATACTGTAGTACATTATTTTGATATATCTCGTGGGGTTCAGCCAGCATTTGCAATGTAAGCGCAAAAAAATTTGTTTATTTACGACATCACATTAGAAACCTCTAAAATTATCAGTGTTTCTCTACTATATTATGCATGTATTATACATATAAACCTTCCTCTTGAATCACTCTATTTATTAAAAAAAACCGCATCAAAATCCGTTGTGTATTTTTAAAGATATAAGCAAACATACATACATACATACATACGCGGGAAGCGGAAAGCGACTTTGCTTTATACTATGTAGTGATTTCTCTATATTATTGAACCTCATTGGTCGCTTCCTGTCATGTAGGCCAAAGAGAAGATAAATGGACTCTGTGAAAGATGATTATTATGGGTAAGCAAGGAGCGAGTGATGAGATGAAGTGGGAGATGATGAAGATGATGAGAGATGAGATGAGATGACGACTTCATCTCATCACTCACTCCTTTTTTACCCATAGATAGAGGAAAATTGAAGAAACGCAAACTAATACTAACCTACCATTTTGAGTACAGCTAGTCACTACATAGTATAAAGCAAAGTCGCTTTCCGCTTCCCGCGTATGTATGTCTGTATGTATGTTTGCTTATATCTTTAAAACTACACAACGGATTTTGATGCGGTTTTTTTAATAGATAGAGTGATTCAGGAGGAAGGTTTATAAAAATAAAAAATAAAAATAAAAAATAAAAAAGCCTTTATTCTATTGCCATCACAATCTTTTTAAACATAATTTAACTAACTTAAAACTAGTCACTATTCCTCCACAATAGTCGCCTCGGCGGCGTAGGCCTCCCCTAAGTCCCTCCATTCATCCCTTTCTCTTGCCTTCCTCATCCATTCCGGTCCGCATCGTTGTACAAAAATGTCCCTCCATCTCCTTTTTGGCCTTCCTTGCTTTCGATAACATAATAACATGCTTAATATATTAGAGAACCACTGATAATTTTAAGATTTCAAATCAGCGCGACTTTTTTTTTAAATTTTAAATGCTGTTAACGAGTATACAAAGACATTCTGTAATATATTTTGGTATCAGCTTTGCACCCGTGCGAAGCCGGGGCGGGTCGCTAGTCTTGTTATATAAATAAAATCAATATTGGCGTTAATTGTCTGTATTTTAGGAGGAAATAAAAAATTGTTCTATTCTATCTTCTCTTCTGTGTAGAAATAGGTTTGAGTCTATATATTTCCATGAAAACTTTATCATCTGGTAACTTAAGGTCCCAAGAGTCCTTCGTACAGGCATATTTAATTTTACTACGTTATCGGGAAATTAAACTATGAAATTATGTAACTATAATCATGCCTATCAATAACTGGTCTAACAACTCAGTTGGTAGTAACTCTGCCTTATGTACTATAGCTTGTGAGTTCGATCCCCACCCAGGACACATTTGTGTAAATGTTTGTTCTGTCTGGGTGTTATTATGTATCGTATATATAATATGTATTTACAAAATAAAATATTATAATTATTTGATCAGTTACCTAGTTGACATTGTACAAGCTTTGCTTAGTTTGGGGCTGGATGGCGCTCTGTGTAAAAGTCCATCAATATTTATATAAAGTTATAAAAATGTATATAAATAAAATACCTTCTCGTACCTGGTTATTCCCAAATGCAATAAACATCAATTTAATATCCTTATGTTAAGCAATTCATACAAAAGGGTTCTACTCTTGAAAACGATAAACGATATATCGCGACGAACACATCACATCGTTTCCAACTATATTTTGAAGGATGGAACGTTATACATTCTACTTCGACAGACGACGATTTTTGGCTTCACACACGGCAGCTATAATGTGTATGTATTAAACTAGCCGACTCGTGACAAACGTTGTTCTGTCAAATTTTAATAATCGTATAGGAAAAAAAAACCGGCCAAGTGCGAGTCGGACTCGCGCACGAAGGGTTCCGTACTATTATCAAAACGGCAAAAAAATCACGTTTGTTGTACGGGAGTCTCACTTAAATATTTATTTTATGCTGATTTTAGAGAAATACATCATCTGTGAAAATTTCAACTGTCTAGCTATCACGGTTCACGAGATACAGCCTGGTAACAGACAGACGGACAGCGGTGTCTTAGTAGTCCCGTTTTTTACCCTTTAGATACGGAACCCTAGAAACATAAAAAATAATTCATAATATCTCGTAACCTACCTATTTACCTAACTACGTAGTTAGCATTCCACACGTGACAGGTTGCAATCCCGTCGCCGCTTTCAAGAATACTAACAGGTTTCCTCACGATGTTTTCCTTCACTGTTATAAACACGTGTAACGCGCATATAGGTACATTTTTCGAACAGAAATATCCATTGATGCACGGCCAGGATTCGAACTCGAAATTAATTGGAAATTAATAATGTCTACCTAGGTACCTATTTACCTAACTACATGAATTCAATAATTCAATTTCAAACTTTTTATTCGATCATGTGAAGTACCACCTATTTACCGACTTACTTTACCGATAGTGGTAAAATAGCGCCACCTGCCAGCGGAATCGCAAACCTCTTTCATCTTACCTCTCAAACCCCGAGCGGTCGCATGAAAACCGCGAAAAGTACCTATAATACGTAGTAACATCAAATGAAACTAGATGGCGCTGGAATGCAAAAATCAAGTTTGTTGTATGGGAGCCCCCCTTAAATATTTATTTTATTCTGTTTTTAGTATTTGTTGTTCGAGCAGCAATAGAAATACATAATCTGTGAAAATTTCAACTGTCTAGCTATCATGGTTCATGAGATACAGCCCTGTGACAGACAGACAGACGGACAGACGGACAGACGGACAGACGGACAGACGGGCAGACGGACAGACGGACAGACGGACAGACGGACAGACGGACAGACAGACGGACAGCGAAGTCTTAGTAATTCCGATTTTACCCTTTGGGTACGGAACCCTAAAAAATCAGACATCTTCCAATTTTTTCCCTACAAACCTAATAACGTCTTATCCGGGTAAACTCAGCCCATACAAAACGTCAAAAATGTCACTTATCACCTTAAGGCGCTCCCTGTCGACGATTGTTTTTGTTCGAAATGAAAAAAGAATTACTTCTAAACAAGCCACATCTCCTATTTTATAATGTATATGTACATATACTATGTGAATAAAGATGTACCCAACTTTAATCACTTCGATAAATAATCCTACCGACCGCTGCAATGATGACAAACACACGTCGGCGCGTGGTCCGCCTTTGCTTTTCGAATAAATTAATGATATAAATTATGTATAATTACTTATCAAAAATCTATTCTAATAGAAATCTAGATCTACATATTACCTATCTTTAACAATAAATCACAAGTTGATTTTAAAAGTAGGTATATAAAATATTTCGATCATAAATTCTAAAACGTATCATTTTGAAATAATATCTTTATCGTGAAAAGTTTCTGCTATTATGTTTTCAGCTTAATAGAAATCTAGGTAGGAACCTGAAGTAATATATTTATAAAAATAGGAGATGTGGCTTGTTCAGAAGTATTTCTTTTTTCGTTTCGAAAAAGAGCAATCGTCGACATACAGCCCCTTAAGTTTCTATGATCAGTAGTTTTGGCTGTACGTTGATAGACTATCAGTCAGTTAGTAACACAACAGTTTTATGTATTTAGATAAGGATAAATATTAATAAATTTGTTCAATGTATTATTAATATTTTTGTGGTTGTGTGGAGTTGTTTTGTGTCCATAATGTTGAAATTTATGTTAGATTTTATATTATTTGTTATTATAGTGGGATTTACAGGCAAGTTCTCTTTATTCATAGTTAATTACAAGCTTTTATTTATGTATGTATGTATGAATGTATGTTAAAGTGAAATCTTGCAACTCAATTTTGAAGCAGTTATCTACAATTTTTTGTCTAGGCTATATTTTTCATAAAACATACCGTTTTTAACCAAAATCCAAACAATCTAAAACTTTGTCGTTTGACTTTGAATAACTTTTTAGCACACATGGGATTTATGGGGACCTTTGGCACTTTATTTCTACTGACCCAAGGTCTCTACCAAAATTCAGCTGTGTCGAAGTTTTTGTTAATTGAAATGTCTGTTTTGGCCGGAATAGTAATTATAATTCGTATTATTCTAGGGTGTAGTGACGACGTGGTTGTACAACTAACTGCTTCAATAAAGCAGAACATGGTGAATATTACAGATAAGTCAAAGTCTGTGTATCTCATGGAGAACCTACCGTTTACAATACACACATACCTCGATGTAAACATAACAAACGTGGGCATAACGTAAGTTTTAAATAAGTTTTCTGTTAAGGCGCTCCCAGTCGACGATTATTTTTGTTCGAAACGAAAAAAAGAAATACTTGTGAACAAGCCACATCTCCTATTTTATAATGTATAGTATATGTGAATAAAGATGTAGGTACTCATCTTTAATCACTTCGATAAATAATCCTACCGACCGCTGCAATGACGACAAACACACGTCAGCGCGTGGTCCGCCTTAGCTTTTCGAATAAATTAATGATATAAATTATGTATAATTACTAATTAAAAATCTATTCTAATAGAAATCTAGATCACATATTTACCTATCTTTAACCATAAATCACAAGTTGATTTTAATAGTAGGTATATAAAATATTTCGATCATAAATTCTAAAACGTATCATTTTGAAATAATATCTTTATAGTGAAAAGTTTCTGCTATTATGTTTTCAGCTTAATATAAATCTAGGTAGGAACCTGAAGTAATATACATATAAAAATAGGAGATGTGGCTTGTTCTGAAGTATTTCTTTTTTCGTTTCGAAAAACAGCAATCGTCGACTGGGAGCCCCTTATGGTGTGTTAAGGTGTGCGCGGCAGATAGCTCGCGGCTGTCGTCCAAACATAGCGCGGCTGCCTCTTATTGTCTCTCTTCATTGCAGCGCAATTTCTGGTCACACAATTAAAAAAAAAAAAAAAAAAAATATTGGCGGACTTTACACACAGCGCCATCTAGCCCCAAACTAAGCAAAGCTTGAACTAAGAGAACCAGATAACTGATAGAAATAAGAGCAACGCGCTATCACCAGTCACATTATTACATTGTCATTGGAACTGGACAGATATGAAAAGTTTTTACTCAATCGAACTATTTACTAAGGAGTTCCGTTGTGAGTGTCCGTTGAACAGCTCTTGACTCCATCATCAGATCAACTCGTTGTCACCATATTATTAAATTGTCACCAGAACTAAAGGTGTATGCAAAATTTCAGCTCAATCGAATACCAACGAATGGTCGAAAAATGGTTTGCATTTTTTTTCGGACAACATACAAGCATATGAACAGGGCACGTTAAATAAAAGCTTGTAAAATATACAAAAGTAGTCTAGGGTCATATAGACCTGGTTGTGGTGCCTACCCCGGCTTTGGTCATTTTCCAATACTTAAGCATATCAAACAAACTTGTTTAAAATTGTCTATGTCCGTTTATAGTGACAGTTTTGATGCGTTATTATACCTCTAGATTTGATTGACAACAACTAAATATTTCCCGTTTTATCTATATAAATATGAATAATTCATAAATAAATATAGCCTGTTAGAAAAACTTTGCTTAACCTAAGAGATAGATAAATACTCTATTCTATGTTGTTTAAAAATCGTCGTTTATTTAGTTTTTTCAATATAAACTACTTATTTGAAAATTAAAATGTTGTAAAAGGCTTACATCCAGCGCTCTCCCTTTAAGCAATCCCAAGGTATAGCTATAGGCTACTAGCTGACCCGTGACAGACGTTGTCCTGTCAAATTTTAATAATCGATTAAAAAGTCTGATTTGTTTTTAGTCTGTGATGTCAGATTGGTTGCACATCAACGCCATTTATACCAGAATCATCCTTTTTGCGTTTTTTATCATTTTGGGGATGTGTGTTTTTCATATTTTAAAGCAATATTCAGCAAATAATGCAGCAATATTCAACTTAATCCGTTTTGTCGTTAAGCCTGATTGAGGCACAAACATACATACAAACTCACAAACTTTCACATTTATAATATTATTAGGATTAGGATGTATGTCCACTTACCCACAGACTAGCCCTATTAGGTAATAACTCTGCCTTTTGTGCTGTAGGTTGTGGTTTCGATTTCCCCCAAGACAAACTATCACTTATCTAGTTCCCAAAGTACAAGCTTAGCTTAGTTTGGGGCTAGATGACAACAAAACTAAAAAGACGAATATAATGCCTTAATTTTTTGATTGATCGGAACATTTTCGACTTCAGAAGCAGTGTTGGCCGAGTGGGAGGTACCTCGACTTTCAATCTGAAGGTCGTGGGTTCGAATCCCGGCGTGCATCAATAGAATTTTCTATTCGAAAAAATTATATGCGCATCAAAAACACGTGCTTACAACGGTGAAGGAAAACATCATGAGGAAACCAGTTAGTATTCTTATAAGCGGCGATGGGCTTGCAACCTGTCATATATGGAATGCTAACTACTGCAAAATGTGGGCATGTGCCAAATATAATGTATGGACGTGCCTCTGACTATCCCCACTAGACATCTTCAAAGGATCTAAGCGTCTGGAGATCTGAGAGGATGTCTACCGTACTTGGGGATTACAGACGTGATCTTATTTATTTATTTTTTTCGACGGTTTTCTTTTTATTATTTAACACGTAATTTTGTTTCAAATATTTCAGTTGTGATGACGAAAAAGCTTCTCATCATATCCGCACAGCACTTATCAGGAATGAAACTGAAACATACTATGCTTCAAATAGTTCTAATAAAGTAAGTAGACAATTTTTAACCGACTCTAGGAAAAGATGAATGTTCTCAATTCGTTTTCATATGTATGTTACCTCAGATCTCTGTCATTTACACAGACGCTGACTGACACAGACGCAGGGAAGTCTTAGTAATAGGTGCCCGTTTTTACCGTTTGGATACGGAACCTTAAAAAATAACTGTTTAGCTATTCATAGTTTTGAGTAAAAACGAATAGTGTTTTGAAAGAGCCAACTTTGTAAAATAAATGTATCACTACATAGTATAAAGCAAAGTCGCTTTCCGCTTCCCGCGTCTGTATGTATGTATGTATGTTTGCTTATATCTTTAAAACTACACGACGGATTTTGATGCGGTTTTTTTAATAGATAGAGTAATTCAGGAGGAAGGTTTATATGTATTAAACCCGTGCGAAGCCGGGGCGGGTCACTAGTCGAGAAAAGTTTCATCTAACGTGTTTCTGTCTATAATTTATCTAGATTATATCCTTATATTATCATTGTCATAAAAAAAAACTGTATGTGTTACGATTATTGAGAAAAAACTATTCTACATTCATCAAACATTTATTACTCGTCTTAAACGTAATTATTTATATTGTAAAGTTATTATAAAAAAGCCGTGTTGGCCGAGTGGGAGGTACCTCGACTTTCAATCTGAAGGTCGTTGGATCGAATCCCAGCGTGCATCAATGGATTTTTCTGTTCGAAAAATTTATATGCGCATCAAAGACACGTGCAAAAAAGGAGGAAAACATCGTGAGGAAACCAGTAAGTACCTATTCTTATAAGCGGCGATGGGCTTGCAACCTGTCACGTATGGAATGCTAACTACTGCAAAATACCCACATGTGCCAAATTTAATGTTTGGACGTGTCTCTGACTACCCCTCCTCCATCTTCAAAGGATCTAAGCGTCTGGAGATTTGAGAGGATGTCTACCGTACCTGAGGATTAGAGTCGTGATCCTATTTATATATTTTTTTCTTATGTAAAGTTATTTTCTCTCGGTTTCAGATGATAGCAAGACCCTCGATGGAAGGTGAATGGAAATGCTGGCTCGACTACAAGTTGGATAATTATACAAAGAAACAGACAATGAACTTTATTCTCCCTGTTCACGTTCGGAAATCAAATGGGTTTCCTCGTGGTAAGTACGCTTTAAAAACTAAAAAGAAATACGAAAATGTTTCGACCAATCGAAAAGTCAAAGAACGATATTCGTTTTTAGGGTTCCGTACCCAAAGGGTGAAAACGGGACCCTATTACTAAGACTCCGCTCACCGTCTGTCTATCACCAAGCTGTATCTCATGAACCGTGATAGCTAGACAGTTGAAATTTTCACAGATAATGTATTTCTGTTGCCGCTATAACAACAAATACTAAGACTTTTTACTGTCTAACTATCACGGCTCATGAGATACGGCCCTGTGACAGACGGACAGACGGACAGACGGACAGACGGACAGACGGACAATATCAAAACGGACACTTTTTGTATAGTAAAAGTGTCAGTTTTGGCATTCGGACGATACGTTGTCGATACGATACTGGTTGATACCCCTCTGTTGACTTTTCGATTGGTCTAAACATTAATGAATGAACCTATTTTGCTGAAATTCTGCAAGTAGGCTTGAGCAACTCGGGTGACTAAGGTGAGCCAGGTGACTCAGGTGACTCACATGACTCTGGTGACAAAACAAAACGTAATACATTGAGTATTACGTTTTGTTTTGTACTTATTGACAGAGACCACTGTTGCGGGACCCACTAGGAAAAAAACTGTTACAAATGTTCCAAAAACGAAAGATGTAAGCTACAGAACAAACATACAAAGCATAGAGGTTGCCACGAAGAGTGCAGGTTCCGAGAAAAGTGATACCACTGGTAGGTTTTACGCCGAGCTATTCAATAAATATAATGGACTTTTAATTTAGTACACAACATCCCATTTTTTATAAGTATTTGTTTATTTTACCACAAGTTTGTTTTCATTAAAAATTACAAGCTAAATTAAAACAAGCTCTACATAACCGATTTTACTGAAATTCTGGGTGAGTCACCTGAGTCACCTTTAGTGACACAAAATGACTCGGGTGACTCATGTGACAATACAAAATGCAACTCTGTCTGTCTGTCTGTGATGTTACCACGGTTAAATTCAATGGGATTCAATCCCATTGAATTTAAATGAATTTCAAGGATGAAGGGATTCAATGGGATTCATTGAGGCAGGGATTCGTGACTACCACCTTTAAACCTTAGTATTGAAAGTCAATGAAATAAAACAACTTTTCACATTGACTTTGACATGTTGCAGGGTCCATGCCACAAATAATTTGGATCGTGATTGCCATATCTATTATCACAATAATTATTATTATGACAGCCATTGGGTTTAGAGGTAAGATGTAAAATATATATATATTGGAAATTTCATACATCGTCTATCTGTATATCTCTATCCATAAACTAAGGAATGATTATAAAACTAGGCAATTAGATAACTGGAGTAGCACGAACCACTATCGTATCGACAATGTCGATTTTGACATATATAATATCGACGTTGTCGTTGTTGACAGTGACATTTCAGATTATTAAAAATAATTTATATTGTGTAGAGAACAATTCGAAGTTGGTCCCATTTAAATTTTATATCTCTCATAGTTCCGAAAAAGCTAAAAAAGCTGCAAACGGAAAAAGCTAACCCTCGTATTCAGGATTTATTTATATTCAGGACTGTGAGAAGACGCACCCACGTGCACGAAATCTTTTTTCATAAACATCACTTTATGTGTTGTGCATAGTGTGACTAGAGGCACATTGTCGTTTGCCTCTAGCCAAAGTTGAGCACTAAAGACACACGGTAGCGTGCGCCATAGTGCCGCTCAACACATAAAGTGATGTTTATGAAAAAAGATTTCGTCCACTGTGGGTGCTTGTTCTCATAGTGTCGTTCCTGAATACGGGGGTAAGTCTCTGTACTTTTCGATTGAGTTGTTGCCTATTCAACAAACAGACGTTTTCTGTTCTATTAATTTTTATTTTATTATGTTAATGTTTTTTATTTGTTATAATTTAATTACTGTATTGTTCAAGGTTTGTTTGTTGAATAAATGTATTTTCTTTCTTTCTTTCTTTCGATTGGTCGGAACATTTTCGTCGGTTTTCATATTGAATTTTTAAACGTTATTTTACAGCCTATGCTCGCAAAGTGCACGCTGTCACCCGTGACCAAGTTGAACCACCCGCTGTCACCAGTGACAAACTTAAACCCCCCGCTGTCAGTGTTGGGGACGTAAACTCTGAGGTCAAGGACTTGCATCTTATTTTGTATGAAAACCTCAGGTTATGTTCCACATCTGACACACCAGGTAAAGTAGATACGCTACTTATCCTCACCAGAAAATAAGTTTTCTGTTGAAAAATATATTTCCAATATACCTTTTGTAAAATCATTCAAACCATCGGGAACCAGCACGCTATCATCAGTCATATAATATAACTTGACAAATATGCAAAATTTTTACATAATAGAACTATTTACCAAAGAGTTCCGTTGTGAGTGTCCGTTGAACAGCTCCTGACTCCATCATCAGATCAGCTCGCTTTCATCATATTGTATTGTCACCAGAACTAAAGGTGTATGCAAAATTTCTTGTAGTTTCGAAACCCTAACAAGAGAAAAATTATCGGAAGAGGTTATATTACCACTGTCACTGTTATTATATGCCACTGTCCCTAAAATCAAAAATAAATTACTGCCTCGGGATATATATTTTTCGATTGTGTAACTATTAAATTTAATTGATAAGTTTGAAATCCTCTTGCTTCCGCCAATGTGCTCAGGCCATAAGTACCTTACTGTCAAAATTATATAAATGCAACTATTTTGCTAAAATTGCAGTTTGCCATAGCACCACTAGGCAGGATATGTCTGAAGCTAACAGCACTGACTACGAAGACGGCAATGAGGGCGAACCATTGTATGAAAACTTGAACAAAACATGTAAATAAAGCCAGTTACTACTACACTAGCAAGCGGTAACTGTAACCATACGGGTAAATAAGTATTGGTGTACATTTCACACAGCGCCATCTGGCTCCAAAATAAGCAAAGTTGTTATAGGAACTAGATAACTGATAGAATACTTAGATAGGGCAAGAGCGCTGGTTGTGGGCACTTTAATAACATTTTCGTTTTCAAATAAACGGTTTATATTGAAAAAAATATTAAAACGAAGATTTTTAAACAACATAGAATAGAGTATTTATTTATCTTTTAGCTTAAGCAAAGGTTTTGTAACAGGCAGTATTTATAGACAAAAAAATCACGTTTGTTATATGGGAACCCCACTTATATATATCTTTATTTCTGTTTTTAGTATCTGTTGTTATAGCGGCAGCATAAATACATCATCTGTGAAAATTTCAACGTCTATCTATCACGGTTCATGAGATACAGCCTGGCGACAGACAGACGGACAGCGGAGTCTTAGTAATAGGGTCCCGTTTTTACCCTTTGGGTACGAAACCCTAAAAAACTTAGTACTTTTTTTCAGAATCTGAGGCATACGCTTACTACGATACGTAATAATGCAAAACGCTTTAATCTTACTCTAAAGATGAAGAATCTCGATAAGAAATTATTCACGTGGGTATCCTGCCGTCACGTGACGTGGTCGTCTAGGCACGAGTTGTGCACTAAGTGACTGCGCGCACAGGAAGGTACATGAAGACTGAAACCTGAAACTGGATGTTGATGTTCAGACATCTTGATGTTTGCATCTATCAAAAACCGCATTACTACGCAAAAGTCTAGTCTGTGTAGCACCTGAAATTTTTAACAAAATACCTAGCGCTTACAAAGATTTAAATGATAATCTATTCAAGATAAAATTCAAAAAATTATTAATAGATAAATGTTATTACACAATTGACGAATTTATAAATGATAATATCTCATAAATTGATTGACCTACTAATTCATGAAAAATAATCTACCTAGCATATTTTTGACGTTATAATATAAAATTTGCATACTAACCAATGTAAAACATGTCATGTCCATATTATAAATAATGTACCATCTCACACAAAAATGTAATATCTTTATCTTTATCTTTATCTGATCACTGAAAAGTGATCAGTGATCAGTGTTAATTTGTTTAACTGAGTGAATTCTTAAGTGTATTGACTAATGTAATGTTTGTACCTATGACAACCTTCTTTAGTAATTCTGTCCTAATCCTAATCCTAATAATATTATAAATGTAAAAGTTTGTGAGTTTGTATGTATGTTTGTTCCTCAATCAGGCCTAAACGACAAAACGGATTAAATTGAAATTTGCTGTAGATGTAGATATAATGCCCGAATAAATAATATACTACTTTAAAATATGAAAAACATCCCCAAAATGATAAAGTACGCAAAAGGGATGATTTCTGTATAGATGGCGCTGGTGTGCAACAAATCTGACATCACAGACTAAAAACATTCAGTCTTTTCTATTCGATTATTGAAATTGGACAGGACAACGTCTGTCACGGGTCGGCTAGTATTTTAATAAATAATAATGACATAAAACGATTTTTATTGCACATGCCCAGGGGGAAAATTGGGAGGGGGCTGTACAGAGTAGATTAACTAGACAGATTATAAATGCGAAAGTTTGCGAGTTTGTTTGTATGTTTGTGCCTCACTCAGGCCTCGGGTTATAGCTAGCTAGTTATAGGGTCCCGTTTTTACCCTTTGGGTACGGAACCCTAAAAACATTACGATACGTTTGAAAATGACAACGAAACGAATGTTATGATATATCTCTTTCGGTATGCGGAGTACACATCATGGTGGGATTCTAATTTTACGAGTTATTAGTAAAGCTTGCAACCTGTCACGTATGGAATGCTAACTACTGCAAAATGTGGGCCAAATATAATGTTTGGACGTGCCTCTGACTACCCCCACTAGACATCTTCAAAGGATCTAAGCGTCTGGAGATCTGAGAGAATGTCTACCGTACTTGGGGATTACAGTCGTCATCCTATATATTTATTTTAATTCACTACATAGTATAAAGCAAAGTCGCTTTCCGCTTCCCGCGTCTGTATGTCTGTATGTATGTTTGCTTATATCTTTAAAACTACACAACGGATTTTGATGCGGTTTTTTTTAATAAACAGAGTGATTCAAGAGGAAGGTTTAAATGTATAATATGCATGCATAATATAGTAGAGAAACACTGATAATTTTAGAGGTTTCTAATGTGATGTCGTAAATAAACACATTTTTTTTGCGCTTACATTGCAAATGCTGGCTGAACCCCACGAGATATATCAAAATAATGTACTACAGTATTGTACATACACCTTAAAAACGTCTACAAAAAAGTCAACGATGGTATTAGAAATGTCTTACGCACAGCGAAGCGGGCACGGGTCAGCTAGTTTATTTATATAAAGTTTATGATGCAAATACTTTGACATAAACAAATGAGTCAGTTTTAAGGAAAACATTACCTATTATTATCCTATTCCGTAAAATAATAATAAATATTGGCGGACTTACATAGCGCCGTCTAGCCTCAAACCTCATTACCCAGTCGTAATAAACTCTAGACCGAACGAAGTTGCAAAATTCCACCTTGACAAACATAGTTACAAACATACATACATAGTATACGTATATGTATTTAACATTGCAAGTTAAATAAAGGCTTGAAAAAAAATATTCCTTAATTCCCTTGGTCACGGCATAAGCTATAATTATTACTGTAAAATTTCAGTTTAATCCGTTTAGTAGTTTTTGCGTGAAAGAGTAACAAACACACACTCACAAACTTTCGCATTTATAATATTAGTAGGACTATATAACTATGTTTGTTAAGACGAGTAATAAATGTTTTTGATGAATGCAGAATTGTTTTTTTTAATAACCGCAAAAATACAGTTTTGTTTTTTATGACAAAGATAACTTAAGGATATAATCTAGATAAATTACAGACAGAAACACGATTGGTGAAACTTTTCTCGATATATTTATTTTTCAAAGTTGGCTCTTCAAAAACCCTAGTTTCGTTTTTAATCAAAGCTATGAATAGCTAAACAGTTCAATTTTATATAATTCGTTAGATAATTTTACTAGCTAAGTAAATTACAGACAGTTTCTTTTTAAATTTGATGGTTTTCGAGATAATGCAGTGTTATCACTTTTTCCGTCTTATCCGGGTAGACTCATGACTCAGCCTATACAAAACGTCAAAAAATTCACCATAAGGTGGAGCCCTAGAATTTATAAAAGCTTGATTTTAAACATATAAAAAAAACTATTTTATTATAAAAATCCGTGTGCGTCCCATAATACTATGACACATCGTGGCAAAACTCAATGCATGAAATCCCTACGTATTAACTTACAATAATTGACGCATTTCGTACGTCCTTATACAGATATTCCATAGGAAAACAGTTAAATAATGGTTGGGCCGCGCATGTGTTGTATTTAATTGATTCAAATACAAAATGGTGCGAGTTATTATAGTTTTAATATTAATTGATTTGTTTGTGAGATCGTCAGGTAAATATCCTAATCCTACTAATATTATGCGAAAGTTTGTGAGTGGTTGTGTGTGTTTGTTACTCTTTCGCGCAAAAACTACTGAACGGATTAAAATGAAACTTTACAGTAATATAGCTTATAAGTACATTAGAATAACACATATAGGCAACTTTTTATGGTACCCGTGCGAAGCCGGGGCGAGCAGCTAGTAATTTTTTAAATGCGAAAGTTTGTGAGTTGGTTTTCTTGTTTGTGCTTCAATCAGGCTTACGACATAACGGATACAATTTCAAATTCAAAAATCATTTATTTCAATAAAATCACAAGGATCACTTTGAAACGTCTTACTAACTAGGTGAAGCTACGCCGATTCCACGCGACCAAGCCTAGAAGAATCAGGCAACAAACACGGCTTGGGGTCTACCTTTTTTTCAATGATCCTTTCCTTAATGCTATGTAGAGCTCCAGTGTGATGCTAATCGAACAAGGTGAAGAATAATAATTAAGATGAAACTTGCTATTGATGTAGATATAATGCCAGAATAATACATAGAGGTATTTAAAATCCGAAAAACATACCCAAAATTATAAAAAACCGGCCAAGTGCAAGACGGACTCGCGCAGGAAGGGTTCCGTATCACCCTAATAATATTATAAGTTTGTGATAAGGCTGCTATGTTTGTTCCGTGAATAAACGACAAAACGGATTAAGATGAAGTTTGGTGTAGTATATAGATAAAAAATCAGAATAAATATAGGGAGATCTATATACAATTATGATTTGAAGTTGTCATCGTTTCTGATGGTTTTTAGGGTTCCGTACCCAAAGGGTAAAATCGGAACCCTATTACTAAAACTTCGCTGTCCGTCTGTCCGTCTGTCCGTCTGTCCGTCTGTCCGTCTGTCCGTCTGTCTGTCACAGGGCTGTATCTCATGAACCATGATAGCTAGACAGTTGAAATTTTCACAGATTATGTATTTCTATTGCTGCTCGAACAACAAATACTAAAAACAGAATAAAATCAATATTTAAGGGGGGCTCCCATACAACAAACTTGATTTTTGCATTCCAGCGCCATCTAGTTTCATTTGATGTTACTACGTATTATAGGTACTTTTCGCGGTTTTCATGCGACCGCTCGGGGTTTGAGAGGTAAGATGAAAGAGGTTTGCGATTCCGCTGGCAGGTGGCGCTATTTTACCACTATCGGTAAAGTAAGTCGGTAAATAGGTGGTACTTCACATGATCGAATAAAAAGTTTGAAATTGAATTATTGAATTCATGTAGTTAGGTAAATAGGTACCTAGGTAGATATTATTAATTTCCAATTAATTTCGAGTTCGAATCCTGGCCGTGCATCAATGGATATTTCTGTTCGAAAAATGTACCTATATGCGCGTTACACGTGTTTATAACAGTGAAGGAAAACATCGTGAGGAAACCTGTTAAGTATTCTTGAAAGCGGCGACGGGATTGCAACCTGTCACGTGTGGAATGCTAACTACGTAGTTAGGTAAATAGGTAGGTTACGAGATATTATGAATTATTTTTTATGTTTCTAGGGTTCCGTATCTAAAGGGTAAAAAACGGGACTACTAAGACACCGCTGTCCGTCTGTCTGTTACCAGGCTGTATCTCGTGAACCGTGATAGCTAGACAGTTGAAATTTTCACAGATGATGTATTTCTCTAAAATCAGCATAAAATAAATATTTAAGTGAGACACCCGTACAACAAACGTGATTTTTTTTGCCGTTTTGATAATAGTACGGAACCCTTCGTGCGCGAGTCCGACTCGCACTTGGCCGGTTTTTTTTTATAACCAGCTAAGCCGGTCTACCAGATTGAGACAAATGTAGGTTTTTAACGAGAGAGTAGAGACGTCACGATAATGATAATAGCTTCGTATAGTTGTAATAACTGTTAGGGCCGGATTAAAACAGGTGTAGGTTGTAAGTTACAACGCTTGAAACTTATAAGAGTTTTGGCTATTCAATCAAACTTCTCTGCACTGCATCTCCTAGACATATTTCAGTGTTTACAGAAATAAGCACAATTTAGCACAAGCAAAGGTAGATAGCTACTTAAAAGTAGGTAGGTACTCTTTCATTCACATCACTACATAGTATAAAGCAAAGTCGCTTTCCGCTTCCCGCGTCTGTATGTCTGTATGTATGTTTGCTTATATCTTTAAAACTACACAACGGATTTTGATGCAGTTTTTTTTAATAGATAGAGTGATTCAGGAGGAAGGTTTATATGTATAATAACATGCTACCCGTGCGAAGCCGGGGCGGGTCGCTAGTTTCAAATAAAACAAAAATGTTTTGTTTACAATTTAGTTTTGTGATTTGATAATTAAGTTTGTTTGTCTTTGACGTTTGGCGTTGACATGAAATGACAGTTCGTCTTTGTTTCAAAGACAGCTATAGCGGTCTACAAACAAGAATGACACTGACATTGAAAGAATTGTGATAATAGTGAACAGCCAGGGTAAAATAATTCAATTGAAAATTAAAAAAAAAACCGGCCATGCGCGTGTCGGACTCGCGTACGAAGGGTTCCGTACCATTATCTATAAAAAACGGCGAAAAATCACATTTGTATTCACCCATACTTAAATATTTATTTTATTCTGTTTTTAGTATTTGTTGTTATAGCGGCAACAGAAATACATAATTTGTGAAAATTTCAACTGTCTAGCTATCACGATTAAAGAAAATCCAGCCCTGTGACAGACTGACGAACTGACTTAGTAATAGGGTCCCGTTTTTACCCTTTGGGTACGGAACCCTAAAAAGTACATAAGGTTATCAGTTATCTAGTTCCCATAGTACAAGTTTTGTTTAGGCGCTAGATGGCGCTGTGAGAAATGTCCACTAACATTTATTTATTTTACTTATGTTTTTTTTCAGCATCTCACACCATAATAGATTTATACGCGTCTGATTATGGGGTTACGCATAAAGAACCTCTCAAACTAATACTAAACCAATCGTTTACAATATACGTACATTCAAATAAATATGCGCTGGAAATAAGGTAAGTTTCATTTTCAAAAATTACAAAAAAAATAGGATCACGACTTTAATCCCCAAGTACGGTAGACATCATCTCAGTTCTCCAGACGCTTATATCCTTGGAAGATGTCTAGTGGGGGTAGTCAGAGGCACGTCCAAACATTATATTAGGCACATGTCCACATTTTGCAGTAGCTAGCATTCTATACGTGACAGGTTGCAAGCCCATCACCGCTTAAAAAAATACTAACTGGTTTCTTTCACCGTTTTGAGCACGTGTTTTTGATGCGCATATAATTTTTTCGAACAGAAAAATCCATTGATGCACGCCGTGGTTTCAACGACACTATAAGAACACGCACCCACAGTGGACGAAATCTTTTTTCATAAAAATCACTTTGTGTTGTGCGACACTGCATAGTGTGACTAGAGGCACATTGTCGTGTGCCTCTAGCCAAAGTTGAGCACTAAAGGCATACGGTAGCGTGCGCCATAGTGCCGCTTAACACATAATGTGATGTTTATGAAAAAAGATTTCGTCCACTGTGGGTGCGTGTTCTCATAGTGTCGTTCTTGAATACGAGGGTTAGTCTTGGTCATCAAATTACGGATTGCACAATTTTATATTAAATTTTTAGCACTGGTATCCCCTTTGTTTACAAAAAAAATCTCTGATTATGGAACGACGTGGGTTCAAATCGGGCAATAATGTTTTGAGTCCTATAAAAATCTTTGAAATAAATTATATTTTCAGATGTTATAATAAAGAAAGAGGAGTTATTATAGACTCAATCATTCGTTTGAAGAACAATTGCTATGTTTCTGATAAAAAGGTGAGTAAAATAATAGTATATTACGATACAAGTGAGCTAAGTTGCTCATTACACACGAGGTAGTGGATTTACGCTAAATGAGCAAGTTGCTCACGAGTTCCATACGCACTTTTTCAACACACTTACGAGAAAAAAACATACATGTATTGCATAAATCGTTTAATTATTTTACTACACAACATAAAATTCGATATAATGTGATAATAATAAATGTTTTTTTCGGCTTAATTAGGTACACATCACATTTATTTATTCCAAAGATGTAAATGGATTTTCAGCGGCATAAAACCTCTTTGTTGTTACAAAAAAAACCTGTATTACCCGGTTAAATTGAAAATACTCTTTTTCTCGCACATAAAAACAACAGACTTTGTTTTGCCCAAATTGTCCGTACAAACTTGTATGATGTGAAGGTAATGCTTGAAATTGTTGTTTTTTTTATGGGCTGAGTCTACCCGGACAAGACGGAAAAAGTGATAAAACCGCATTATCTTGAAAGCCATCAAACTTAAAAAGAAACTGTCTTTTATAATCTATATTGCTAGTATTATCTAATGAATTATACTTATAAAAATCGGCCAAGTGCGAGTCGGACTCGCGCACGAAGGGTTCCGTACCATTATCTATAAAAAACGGCAAGAAAAACACGTTTGTTGTATTGGACCCCACTTAAATATTTATTTTATTATGTTTTTAGTATTTTTTGTTATAGAAGCAACAGAAATACATAATAAAAATTTTAACTGTCTAGCTATCACGGTTCATGAGATACAGCCCTATGACAGACAGACTGACTGACAGACAGACAGACAGACAGACGGACAGCGAAGTCTTAATAATAGGGTTCCGTTTTTACCTTTTGGGTACGGAACCTTAAAAATCGAAATTAGTGTTTTGGAGAAGCCAACTTTGAAAAATAAATCTATTGATTAAAGTTTCACCAATCGTGTTTCTATCTAGAATTTATCTTTGTCTTAAAAAACAAAACTGTAAGTTTTGCGGTTATGGAGAAAAAACGATTCAGCATTCATCAAAAAAAATATTACTCGTCTAAAAACTTTTGTTTGCAGACAATCGTCACAGCAGCTATGGATGGTATATGGAACTGCGAACTATACTACAACAGTCATGGCCTTTCAACCTCATCGCAGTTACAGCCTGATTACAAATTATTCAAACTCGAAGCTAAAGTCATAGTGCTGCGTGCGTATATTATACTTGTATTCTCTAGTGTGTGTGCGAGTGTGTGTGGTTGTGTGTATTTAGGTTAGTGTTTTCAGTAAATATTGAATTTTACAATATAATTTGCAAAATTCCGCCTCATCACCATTTTTGAACCATAATATTTTTGCGGGTAGGTATGGTCAAGAACCCGGTTGTGGTGCCTACCCCGATTTTGGTCCGCTTTTATTAGTGACAGTTGTGATTCGTTATACCTCTAGACTTGATGGACCACAACTAAATATTTCCCGTTTTGTCTATTTAAATATGAATAATTAATAAAAAAAATATCGCCTGTTACAAAACCTTTGCTTAACCTAAGAGATAGTAAAATACGCTATTCTATGTTGTTTAAAAATCATCGATTTAAACATTTTTTTCAATATAAACCTTTATTTGAAAATTAAAATGTTTTTAAAATGCCCACATTCATCAGATCAACTCGTTGTTACCATATTATTGCATTGTTACCGAAGTTACATAAGTATTCGAAATTTCAGCTCAATCGGTTGAAGATAACTGCTTCAAAATTAAGTTGCAAGATTTACATACATTGCAAGTTAAATAAAAGCTTCTTTAAAATCGGTCAAGGCGTTTCGGAGGAGTTTGGTTATAAACACATTAAGACCATTTCAACCAACAGGAGCAATAAATAAATGAATATGAATATGAATATGATTATGCACACTGTGACACGAGAATTTTATATATAAAAGATAAAGATTTAAAATTATATTTAAATTTTAGAGAATAAAACATACAACGATATGTCAAAGGTGCCAAACACGGCGACTGTAAAGAACCAAAATGATGACAACAGTAAGTTCATTTGTCACTTCTTTTCAAGACAAACTTTTGTAATATCCTCCTTTGAGCTAGAAATCAGAGCAGTACGTCTGTCACATAATATTACATTGTCACTGGAATTTGACAGGTATGAAAAGTTTTTACTCAATTGAACTATTTACTAACCCTCGTATTCAAGAACGACACTATGAGAACACGCACCCACAGTGGACGAAATCTTTTTTCATAAAAATCACTTTATGTGTTTTGCGACACTGCATAGTGTGACTAGAGGCACATTGTCGTGTGCCTCTAGCCAAAGTTGAGCTCTAGAGGCACACGGTAGCGTGCGCCATAGTGCCGCTCAACACATAAAGTGATGTTTATGAAAAAAGATTTTGTCCACTGTGGGTGCGTGTTCTCATAGCGTCGTTCTTGAATACGAGGGTGAGTCCGTTTAACAGCTACTGACTCCATCATCAGATCAGCTCGCTGACACCTTAATATTGTATTGCCACCAGAACTAAAAGTGTATACAAAATTTCAGCAAATCGAATGGTGGAAAACTTTTTCCAAATTTTGACGGACAACTTACAAAAAAAAACATACGAATGCAAGTTAAATAAAAGCTCGTAAAAACTAGACAAGTTAGTTTGACTCGCGCACCGAGGGTTCCGTATAAATTTGTATGTTGATGGTCGGGCCATCACTAAAATTAGGATTAACAACCATAAACATGATTTATGTGTGAATATTGTGTTTTTTGAGCTGTAATTAAAACGGTGAAGGATAACATCGTGAGGAAACCAGTTAGTATTTTTATAAGCAATGGACTTGCAAGCTCTGCCTCGTATGGAATGCTAACTACTGCAAAATGTGGGCATATTGTGCCAAATGTATTGTTTGGGCATGCCTGACTACCACACACAGGCATGGACAGACATGGCAGACACTACTAGGCATGTTCTGAAGGCAGGCATACTACACGGCTGGAGATCTCAGGGGATGTCTACCGTAATTGGGGATTGCAGTAGTGATTCTATTGATTTATTTTTGTTCGTTTAATTTTTAATCAATTGATAAGTAACAGCTTATTTACTTATTCATTTATTATATTTTAGCTACTTTATCTAAAAAAGAAGCATACAGCAACAAAGAGATGGAGATGTACATTACAACCAATAGATCCCAAAGTGAGAGAGGTAAGTTAATTAAAATGTACAGAACACTACTTTACTAAACTACACTGTCTTCTAACGGAAACAAAATGACATACAAAATGTCAAAACATAAATTTTGTATGTCAAACCCAATGACGTATTATATATAGACACGTTATCAACCAACATCTCGGCGCTTAAAAACGGCGAAAATACTAGATAACTACTTATAAAGAAAGGGAAAGAAAATATGACACCGTACGGCGGGATGCCTGTTGCTAGAGGGAGATAAATAAACATCTTCAGTTACGCCACAGGATAAGTAATAGTCGATATAAATTAAAAACAAACATAGCGTCGCGCGACAGGTTGGTGCGTGACTGAGCGCAATGTGGCCAATTGGCTTCATTTCATGTTGCCATTTTAGAGTGCGGACAACGTATCTATAGTTTTTAATACATCATTGGTCAAACCGGACACTTTAATTCAATTCAATTATTTTTCCCTGGTTGCATAATAACATACAATAAAAGTAAAAAAAGTACCCTAAGTTTTAGAACTTCCATTTTGAGGTTACGCTAATTTAGACTTTACCACAAAAGGAATATGAGCGAGTTCTACAAAATTTTAGATAGTTTGTGAACACAACAGAAATCAAGGGCGGATCCAGCTTTGGCGCCATTCACGTGAATATTACTATGGCAAAATGTTGGCCTTAATCAAGATTTGAAGTATGTAGTAATGTAGACCATATTATTATGGTTTCGTGTGATTGTGACCAAATTTTAAAATTCGAGTGTCCATAGACAAAAAAGTTAATCAAATACACATTTTGCTGCGGTAACGTTATGTTGGCAAAATATTATCGAAATAATGGAAGTAGCCAAAAAGTAACTAGTAGGCTGGGTAGCTTATTAATTTGTGTGTGCTTAAGACGCTGCCAGTCGACGATTATTTTTGTTCGAAACGAAAAAAGAAAAACTTGTGAACAAGCCACATCTCCTATTTTATAATGTATAGTATATGTGAATAAAGATGTACCCATCTTTAATCACTTCGATAAATAATCCTACCGACCGCTGCAATGATGACAAACACACGTACGCGCGTGGTCCGCCTTAGCTTTTCGAATAAATTAATGATATAAATTATGTATAATTACTTATCAAAAATCTATCCTAATAGAAATCTAGATCTACATATTACCTATCTTTAACAATAAATCACAAGTTGATTTTAATAGTAGGTATATAAAATATTTCGATCATAAATTCTAAAACGTATCATTTTGAAATAATATTTTTATCGTGAAAAGTTTCTGCTATTATGTTTTCAGCTTAATAGAAATCTAGGTAGGAACCTGAAGTAATATACTTATAAAAATAGGAGATGTGGCTTGTTCAGAAGTATTTCTTTTTTCGTTTCGAAAAAGAGCAATAAGCGACTGGCAGCCTCTTAAGAGCCATAAATTTAAATCTGTTTGTCCAAAGACTCCAGAGATTTTCAGGATTTTGTTAACTATGGCAAAACTTCAAAGTCATTTTACAAGAGTTTAACATGGATCTGGATTCCTGGACCCAGCCCAGGGGAGGGTCATGACCCCTCATGACCACCCCCCCTTGGATCCGCCCTTGACAGAATTGCTACCATTACCTAATAATATTATAAATGTGAAAGTTTGTGAGTTTGTATGTATATTTGTTCCTCAATCAGGCCTAAACGACAAAACGGATTAAGATAAAACTTGCTGTAGATGTAGATATAATGCCAGAATAAAACATAGAGGTATTTTATTATCCGAAAAACCTTCCTAAAATGTAAAAAAAGAACTTGAGAGGTGTCAAGGGACACCCGGATGGAACGAAGTTCTCACAAAATAACGTGGGACAAGGGAAGGGGAATCAACTTTGACTTCGACCTCGACCTCGACCTCGACCTCGACCTCCACCTCGACCTCGACCTCGACCTCGACCTCGACCTCCACCTCGACCTCGACCTCCACATCGACCTCGACCTCGACCTCGACCTCGACCTCGACCTCGACCTCGACCTCGACCTCGACCTCGACCTCGACCTCGACCTCGACCTCCACCTCGACCTCGACCTCCACCTCGACCTCGACCTCGACCTCGACCTCGACCTCGACCTCGACCTCGACCTCGACCTCGACCTCGACCTCGACCTCGACCTCGACTTCCATCTCGACCTCCACTTCCACCTCGACCTCGACCTCGACACAATTAATAGATATATATGTATATATTAATAGATATACTATAGCAAAAAAGTGTCGTGACAACTTTTCGTAAGATTTTTTCCGTCTAGCCCCCTTTCACAACGCGCGATAAGGAACTTCGTTCCAAAAAACTGATTTGGGTATAGATGGCGCCGTTGTGCAAAAATCTGACATTAGTGTTAACATTAGTCGTCATAGCAATGTGCGTTACTCTATGCGATTATTGAAATTTAGACAGGACAACGTCTGTCATGGGTCTGCTAGGTACCAAATATAATAATAATAAGAATTAGCTGACACATACTGTGCTATTATCACCATTAATGTTATTCTATTGGAGAATAACAAAAGCCAAGTTAGTGTAGCTTGTAATTCCAGGATTTAGTGCCATAACTAAAATTATTTTTCCAGTGACCATGACAAAACTGCGGTTTTCCTTACCGACTAATCTAATTCAGATAATACTAGCCGACCCGTGACAAACGTTGTTCTGTTGGTTTTAATACTTTTTCCGCCTTGTCCGAGTAGACTCAGCACATACAAAAAACTAAAAATTTCAAGCATCACTTTCACCGTTTCCTTCTGCTGGTTACAGAGTCACCGAGCAAGAGTTTCTGGTACATCATCAGTGCTCTGATCATAGTTGTTCTAGCGGTGGTCATTGCAGTCACCATAATTGAAGGTAACATTATTGTTTCATTACCAGCATTTCTTGTCCGCGTTGATTCAAGAATGCGATTTTTGACGACTTTATTAAGTGATATATGATTGACATTCCTAAAAATTAATAGAATATTTTAAAAAAAAGTACCTTAATTCGTTCCAAGACTGTAAACTATCTCTAAATGAAATTTCATTACAATCGTCTCAGCGGTTTGGCCGTGATAAGTGGTCGTTCATATCTACTGATAAAATACTTATATTACGAATTTTGGTAGAATGCGTATCATTCATTAGTCAAAACTGCGTTGCTATGACGGCTAAATGTTTTTAGTTTGTGATGTCAGATTTGTTGCACACCAGCGCCATCTATACCAAAATTATTCTTTTTGCATTTTTTAATTATTTAGGGGTTTTTTTTCGGATTATAAGTTCCCCTTTTTGTTATTTTGATTTTTTATCACATACTACACTAAATCCGTTTTGTTGTTAAGGTTTGATTATGGAACAAACATATACACAAACTCACAAACTTTCACATTTATAATATTATTAGAAATCTATCAGTTATCGACTTCTAGTACAATCTTTGCTTAGTTTGGGACTTGGCGCTGTGTGAAATGTCCACCAATATTTATTTATAGACGCAGGTGCTTATTAAAGAATATGTTGTTTCAAAAACAAGTGATTAAAACGGTGAAGGAAATCATCGTGAGGAAACCAGTTAGTTTAAGCGGCGATGGGCTTACAACCTGTGACGTATGGAATGCTAACTATCGCAAAATATGGGCATGTGCCAAATATAATGTTAAGACGTGCCTCTACCCCCACTAGACATCTTCAAAGGATCTAACGTCTGGAGATCTGAGAGGATGTCTACCGTACTTGGGGATTACAGTCGTGATTTTATATTTATTTGTTTCAGTGCGTAAGAAGATAAATGCACGTAAAGTTAACTCTGACAACAATGACAACTTCGGTGATCATATTTACGAAAGCATCGTCTACTCGTCATGTCGCAATCTATTTAAAGAAGAAAAAAAAGGAGGTTCTCAAATCGACATATATATATATCAAGCGTTATTGGTTATTCGACTTATTCCAGCTAGGAGGTCGTGGAGGAATTTATATCCGTCGAATTAGACCATTGTCTTCTGTTGCAAAAATTAACCATTTCTGAAAAAAAAAATTTTTCAACAACACTTTAACAACACTGAACTACAAATGAAGGAAATACTACACGGAAACATCATGAATGTTCAATTCTATGATGTTTTCGTCTAGTATTTTCTAACATACATTTTTAGTTCAGGAATATGTCAGATAACCAATAACCCTGTATAATATATTTTCATATTTATCATTTAACCTGATGATCCGATTTTGATGATTTTTACAAGCTTTTATTTAACTTGCAATTTATGTAACTATGTTTGTTAAGGTGGAATCTTGCAACTCAATTTTGAAGCAGTTATTCCAACCGATTGAGCTGAAATTCCGCATACATAATAAGTAATTTCGGTGACAATGCAATAATATGGTGACAGGTGAGCTGATCTGATGATCGAGTCAGGAGCTGTTCAACAGACACTCACAATGGAACTCCTTAGTAAATACCTCGCTTGAGTAAAAACTTTGCATACTTGTCAAGTTCCGATGACAACGTTATATGATGTGACAGATGATAGCGCGCTGGTGCTCGATGGTTTGAATGATTTTACAAAAGCTTGTCATTGTAAAATATTTTTCAACAGAAAACTTATTCTATTGTGTAGAGATTTAGAGATTTAGTGATTAGAGATATATGTAGTTTCTTTGTAAAACGTAAAAAACAAATATCGTCTCTTGATATTTCGATTGATCAAAACATTTTCGTCGTTTTTCTTTTTAGTATTTAAATGTAATTATCTAATAACGTTAAATTAGTAATAGACTATTTGACAAGAATTTAAATTTTAGACTTTTCAGTAGTGACTATACAAAAATATTATTTTCAATTTAAATTTGACAATTTAAATAATCCGCAAAAACGTTTCATTAGGCAAATGGCCTCGCACTAGTTTTTGTGACGTCACATGCTTGTCAATAAGTAAACAAACGTCAAATTTTTCAAGGCAGGCAAAGACATATCGACAAGCTTATTACGTCATCGTCGATTCGACCACCGTTCTCCACCATAACTATAAGGATTAATTGTAGACTACGAAACCCTAAAAATGTTAATCTCATTTATCATTACAGATGTAGACGTCAGCACTATCGTTAGTCGGCCGCCATTACCGCTGCCATCGGAAATGTGTGAAGGTTTGTAGTCCATTCCAAAAACCGACCAAGTGCAAGTCGGACTCGCGCACGAAGGGTTCCGTCATCTATAAAAAACGGCAAAAAAATCACGTTTGTTTTATGGGAGCCCCACTTTAATATTTATTTTATTGTGTTTTTAGTATTTGTTGTTATAGCGGCATCAGCAAAACATCATCTGTGAAAATTTGAACTGTCTAACTATCACGATTCATGAGATGCAGCCTGGTGACAGACAGACAGACAGACGCACAGTGGAGTCGAAGTAACAGGGTCCCGTTTTTACCCTTTGGGTACGGAACCCTAAAAAGTACAGGAGCCATACAACAAGCCTTAAGTGGGTGATAGACGTACGAACTTATAGTACGCGGTTTTTAAGATCGCGAACTTGCTCGGCTCGACGTTAGTGACACACGTGAAGCTTACTCACTCTGTATTGCGATGTCGTCGACTGAAGAAGCTTTGTGTTATTTAGGAATAATATCGTATTACATTTTAAAAACTAAAAAAAAGAAACGATTCGAAACAAAATGGCGGCTCGCGGCTCGCAATGCTGCCACACGTTCGAGCCATGACGAGCTACGAGCAAGATTTCAGACCGGTTGGATCGCCGACGATTTTGCGCGGCGGTTTTAAAGTACGCGTACTTACGGTGACACACAAGCGAAAAAGGTCGGCGAGCCATAAGTACGCGTACTTGCTCGTACGTCTATCACCCACTTTACAAGTAATATTAAAACAATAAAACTCGTGGTGCGAAAGTGACAACGCAATACGAACTCATATATATACGTTTATTTTCGCACTGCAAGTAATACTGATTTTATGTTACTACTAGCTGCACAACCCGGCTTCGCACGGGTGGTAGGTACTTTTAAATCCGTTCAGTAGTTTTTGCGTGAAAGAGTAAAAAAAAAACACACACACACACACACACACAAACTTTCGCATTTATAATATTAGTAGGATTTAAGAGGTTGTCCCAGAAGATCATACAAATGAAGAATATTATAATATGCAAATTTTTGATGACTTAGGTTACATTATTGCAATTTTCGTGGGGATCTCTATTTTTTTTTTCAAAATAAAATATAGTTTATGTGTGAGAGAGATTTAAAAAAAAAACCTTGTTTTTAATAATTTAATCCATTACAAACACAAATATATAATTTTTTTCATGAAAATATTAACTTTATGCAACCGACTTTGAATATGACGAATTGAATAAATAGATTAAAAAATATATATATTGGTGAATATTTCCCACAGCGCCATCTAGCCCCAAACTAAGCCAAGCTTGTGCTATGAGAACTAGATAACCGATTGAATACTTATATACTTTTTTTGTGAATACATACACATGATACATCAGAACACCCAGACACAGAAAAACATTTATGTTCATTACACATAAATATTTGTCCTGGGTGGAGATCGAACCCACAACCTGTAGCGCAAAAGGCAGAGCTACTACCAGCTGTGAGGCCAGTTAAAAAATAAATAGGATCTCGACTATTAATCTGCAATAATGTAACCTAAGGTATAAAAAGTTTGCCTATAATCTTCATTAGATAACCCGTGCGAAGCCGGAGAAAATAGCTGGTATAATTGACTATTGATTTCAGATAACGAGAGCGTTCAATACACTACGGTTTATGGAAGAGGCACTCCTGGTTGGAGCTGATGCCGATACTGGAGTCCTAGGATTATAAAAGCTTGTTTAAAAAATATACAATAATAGTTTTAATATACCGAAAAAAAAAAATTTACCGTTGCAGCAGAAGCTTCTTATGATCTGAGCACTGTCAGCATGATTTATTATTGCACTATCACAAAGTTATCGAGGTTTCTTTTTAACCGAAAATTGGCACTAATTTATGGTCTCAGTACTAGAAAATACTACAAAATTACAACGGAGACGGCGAGCTATTTATAAATGGATAGAATCGTGAAAATATGAGTAGCTATGTGGTAGGTGCGTATGAATAAACGGTTAACTAAATATTGTGTTTTTTTAAGGATATTATTTTTAATTTTTTAATTTAAGTTTTAACTACTTAAATTTAATTAGTAACAGACACTGACAATACGTTATTATTATTTTTGGTAATTAAAAACTAGTGTTGTATTTTAAGGTGATAAGTGAATTTTTTGGCGTTTTATATGGGCTGAGTCTACCCGGATAAGACGGAAAAAGTGATAAAACTGCATTATCTCGAAAACCATCAAATTTAAAAAGAAACTGTCTGTAATTATTTAGCTAGTATGTATTACGAATTATATAAAAATAAACTAATTAGCTATTCATAGCTTTGATTTAAAACGAAACTCGTGTTTTTGAAGAGCCAACTTTGGAAAATAAATCTATCGAGTAAAGTTTCACCAATCGTGTTTCTGTCTGTAAATTTATCTAGATTATATCCATAAGTTATCTTTGTCATGAAAAACAAAACTGTATGTTTTGCGGTTATTGAGAAAAAACGATTCTGCATTCATCAAAATCATTTATTACTCGCCTTAAACTCAAAGATACAACACAGGTATGAGGGGAACTGGTTTAAATCGAACTATCGAACCAATAACAAGTCAAGTTAAATGTTAAAAGATGTTGTACCAACCCCACATGAAGTGAGATTAGGTCAAGTAGATGATGATGATGAATGACTTACCAAATTTTACCGTAGCAAGAATCATTACCAACCGCACTGATGTAGACCCAATATTACATTCGACAGACGATGCTAATGGATCCTTGTATTCTAAAGTAACTGTAATAATAATAATAATAAAATTCTTTATTGAAAAAACCAATGTGTCAATAAACAGATGGAGCCCTGACTCCTAAACTATAGGGCTACCTGTATGTCAGGAGTCAGTTCTTCCCAGTATAAGTACTAAAATAATGGTTTAAATGGTAAAAAAATGTAGGTATCTAAATCGAAAAGTTTTTAGAAAAATTTAAATTTAAAATCACAACAAAAGTACTAATTTAGATAGATAGATAGATTAGTGTGTGTATGTGAGTTTGTGAGAGTAGGTATACATGTTATTTTAATACAGCAAACAAGTCTTCAACTTCATCATAGTTAAGTTTTAAAAGCCAACCTGCAACCTTATTTTTAATTTGATAGTTAGGTTAATTTTATTGTAAATAAATGGAGCAATGTAATTGTAGTGTTTTCTAGCTAGTTGTGTTCGAATTTGCGGAACAGGACAACGATCTACCCTCTTAGCTAGACTTGGAAGAGTGGGTACTGTGTGTCTGTGATAACGTCTAACGCATTGGTAAATAAATAGTTTGCGCACACTCAGTACCTGGGTCTGAGAAACAGTACTGTGTAATTTATAGATTCATGTTTTCCCTCCATGCCTAAAATAAAAAAAATGTGAGCTGTAGCGAGACGCCCCTGGCAGATGTGAAACATTTCGGTTCGTTTTGTACAGGTAATATGCATAAAAGGATAGTTTATGACTGGAAATAAATATAGCCAAATATAAAATGAAATATTGAAAATTATGATATTATTATTATGATTGGTGTTATGCTTAGAGCTTATAAACCAATGAAAGATTGCGAAATAAATCAGTACGCGCGTACCCGCGTGTAGTTCATGCCGTGGCGACAGCCGGTCTGACCCGCCGCTATAGATGTTTCACATCAAAAATATGAAACCAGATCACAACTGTTATCCCCAATTACATTAGACGACCTCTTATCTCCAGGCGCTCAGATCCTTGAAGATGCCTGATGGGGGTAGTCGAAACAAATAAATGTATTGATGACTAGCACACAAAACGTTTTAATGCATAAAAAATCGAGCATCCTTGTTGAAAGATCCTTCATAATAGGGTTGTAGATATAGAGAACATCCATTCTCTATTCTCTACAAGCAAGATCTCTACATGCATCTGTCTCTCACCCTCGTATTCAAGAACGACACTATGAGAACACGCACCCACAGTGGACGAAACCTTTTTTCATAAAAATCACTTTATGTATTGTGCGACACTGCATAGTGTGACTAGAGGCACATTGTCGTGTGCCTCTAGCCAAAGTAAAGCTCTAAAGGCACACGGTAGCGTGCGCCATAGTGCCGCTCAACATATAAAGTGATGTTTATGAAAAAAGATTTCGTCCACTGTGGGTGCGTGTTCAAAAATTAAAATGCCTAAAGCCATAGAGGAGGCAATAATGGCTCCCAGCCACATATAAACGGAAACCAAAGTGTAAAATTACCTCAATTCAGTAATCGGCATTTTGGAAAATAACAAATTTATGAAGTTTTTAACCAGTTTTATCGTATAGTTTTCGGTAATAATAATCGATCAAGATGAAAGATCTGAACCAGTGTCCGTTCTCGGGAGTAGTCTTAATAGCAGTACCTATTTATAATGTAATCTTTGCTACAACTCATAATCATCATCATACTGTGATATGACATTTGGATTTGATATGTCTGTAACAGCTTAAAGGGTCCACGAAGTTCAACTGCGATGTTATAATATTTTCTACGAACTTACGGCAAGACAAGAAAAAACCGGTTTATCACCGTTTTAAACGGTTACCTACCAATTGTATCGATAAGCGGTTAAAACTTTTCACTTTGGGTACTTGTCACCACACCCAACCGACAAAAAAATTAGGATCATAAAATGTTTTTTTTTAATTTCATGTAGGTATAAAATGAGTTTTCTGTTAAAAATAGTATATTATGCAACTAGTGAATAAAGGACGGATTTAAAGCGAGGGCCGTAGATGAGTCACGAGCAAGTGAAGGATTCTAATGATTGAATCACGAGCGCAGCGAGTTATTCAACTGTTAGAATCCTGAACGACGCGAGTGATTCATGGCCCTCGATATAAATTCGTACTTTATTCAGGAGTTGCATACTATACTTTATACCATGACTACGAGAATATTTATTTAATCTAATGCCAAACTCCTTGTCGCAAATATCGACCAATCAAATCTCGAGAATTTATTTGCACCAAAGAGTTTTGAATTTCGAATCTCAGCGCAAGGAGTTTGTGTAAGCATTGAAATAGAGACCGGATATATTTTGTGTTCCAAATTCAAACACCAAAACAGTGAATAAAAACAAAACAGTGAATAAAAGGCCTTTTTATTCACTGTTTTGCGTGAATAAAATAAGCTTTTTAAAGTAGGTATGGTATAATAGTATATTATACAACTAGTGAATAAAGGACGGATTTAAAGCGAGGGCCGTAGATGAGTCACGAGCAAGTGAAGGATTCTAATGATTGAATCACGAGCGCAGCGAGTGATTCAACTGTTAGAATCCTGAACGACGCGAGTGATTCATGGCCCTCGATATAAATTCGTACTTTATTCAGGAGTTGCATACTATACTTTATACCATGACTACGAGAATATTTATTTAATCTAATGCCAAACTCCTTGTCGCAAATATCGACCAATCAAATCTCGAGAATTATTTGCACCAAAGAGTTTTGAATTTCGAATCTCAGCGCAAGGAGTTTGTGTAAGCATTGAAATAGAGACCGGATATATTTTGTGTTCCAAATTCAAACACCAAAATAGTGAATAAAAACAAAACAGTGAATAAAAGGCCTTTTTATTCACTGTTTTGCGTGAATAAAATAAGCTTTTTAAAGTAGGTATGGTATAAATATTTTTTGAAGACGAGCATTTGTAAATCCCTCTTTGGAGCTAGAACCCAGCGCAGCGCGCTATCAACTGTCACATAATATTACATTGTCATTGGAACTTGACAGGTATGAAAAGTTTTTACTCAATCGTACTATTTACTAAGGAGTTCAGTTGTGAGTGTCCGTTGAACAGCTCCTGACTCCATAATCAGATCAGTTCGCTGTCACCATATTATTGCATTGTCACCGAAGTTACATAATTATGCAAAATTTCAGCTCAATCGGTTGGAGATAAGATAACTGCTTCAAAATTGAGTTGCAAGAGTCCACCCGAACGAACATAAGTAGTTATATAGGTACCTAAATACATTGCAAATTAAAAGCTTGTAAAAATAAAAACTGGCCAAATGCGTGTCGAGCCACGCGCAATTTAGGGTTTCGTAGTTTACACAGCTAACAACGTTATCTAAGTAATTTTCAACGATATTTATACTAAAAAGTTTACTTCTAGTTTACGAGTAGGTACCTAATCGTCGAGCAACTTAAAAGAAAACATTTTCTTAGTTGGTCGATCATTAGGTACTTAAGCCTACTTAGCCGTGATACTTTTCCTTTTAAATTGGTTATAATATGTACTACAACCGATTTTTTTCAGACCTCCATAACCAATCGTTTAGCTGGTTGGAGGGGGAGGGGGCATTGACTCTGACAAAATTTAGCACTTTAAAACTTAATCACTACATAGTATAAAGCAAAGTCGCTTTCCGCTTCCCGCGTATGTATGTATGTTTGCTTATATCTTTAAAACTACACAACGGATTTTGATGCGGTTTTTTTTAATAGATAGAGTGATTCAGGAGGAAGGTTTATATGTATAATAACATGCTACCCGTGCGAAGCCGGGGCGGGTCGCTAGTAGTTTATAAACGTATCCCTTAATCGAAAAGTTGTCTTCACAAACCCATAATGTTTTTTGAAGACATATCCAACAACACCCCACACCATAGGGTATGCGAGAAAAAAAATAAGATCCCCACTTTAGTGTAGGTTTCGATTAGAAAAATCCATTGATGCAAGGCCGAGATTCGAACCCACGACCTTCTGATTGAAAATCGAGGTTTCTCCAACTCAGCCAACACGGCTATCTAAAATTTAGTAGGTGTTAATTAAAAACAGCATTTTAATACAACATTTTTTATTAGAACGTACAGAAATATATAGGAAACAGATCTTTATTTAACTTTATATATATAGCCTGTAGTATATACCTTGCTATGTATTTTATTCTAAATAGCACATTCTCCTATTTCTCCTATTTTGTTCATAGGAACATTATATACTACAATGATGGAAATTCTATCGTCACCACAAACTCACTTAAATTTCAATAATCAATAATTTCAATTTCATAAAATACAACCTTTTACGCTAAAGTAAAAATTAGCGTAACCTTAAAGTGACAGTACTAAAAGTTAGGATAGAAAAAAAAAATAGGATAACGACTGTAATCCCCAAGTACGGTAGACATCCTCTCAGATCTCCAGACGCTTAGATCCTTTGAAAATGTCTAGTGGGGGTAGTCAGAGGCACGTCCAAACATTATATTTGGCACATGCCCACATTTTGCAGTAGTTAGCATACGTGACAGGTTGCAAGCCCACCGCCGCTTATAAGAATACTAACTGGTTTCCTTCACCGTTTTGAGCACGTGTTTTTGATGCGCATATAAATTTTTCGAACAGAAAAATCCAATGATGCACGCCGATATTCGAACCCTTGAAAGTCAGAATTGTCAGCCTTCAGATTGAAAGTCGAGATACCTCCTCGGCCAACACGGCTTTTTAGGCACATAAGAGAGTTTTGACTAAATTCTCAATTTTCTTAAGTGATTTAGAAACGTCAAGATAAATTTAATCAACATGTAAATTGGTGTTATCTAAAGACACTTGGATGTGTCAAATATGCGAAATAAAATAGAGAAATGACTAAAATATCCCAAGTTTTAGAACTGTCATAATGAGGCGAATTTAGACTGATAAAGTTCGGTCGTATTTCAACGTCAAAAGATATTTATTTAAATAAATGCATAAGGATCACTATAAAACGTGTTAGGAGTTTAGTGAAGATACGCCTGTTCCTCGCGACCAATAATATGTATAACTAAAAGATAATATAATATGTTTAACTAAAAGAATCAGGCAACAAACACGGCTCTGGGCATATCATATTTTCATGAAGCTTCCCAAAAAAAAATCTATTTAATATTTTACTCATATAAATATATTTTTTAAGATTTTATTGTAAGTTTAAGCTATTTACAAAATTTTAGTCAGTTTGTGGTAAAAACAAAATTTACAATTATCTGACTTGTTCAAAAAATGAAATCACTTTGAATATTTCATCTTAAAATAATCCATAATAATGTTAAATGCATTTAAATAACACGTTACAATAGAAATATTTAAAAATAAAACCATAAATTATTAATAATTTAATATCTATTATCACTGGAATACTTAGAAACATCTTAAAAACAAAATATGAATACAGAAATGCTTAGAAATATTTTCGTTTCCTATTTATTAGCGAAAAATGTTAAAAAACAAAACAATAATGTATTAACATAACAAATATTTCATAATAACTAAGTTGATGTAACTTTCAAAACTGGAATTTCTGTTTGACTAGCTTTTAACCCCGTCTTCGTCCGCGTAGATAGATTTTTCACGACATTAAAACATTAAAATTCCTGAAAACTAAAATGAAATTTTGAGAAAAAAATAGCGTAAGTCCGTCCCAAGACCTTAAATTATCTCTATATGAAATTTCATCAAAATCGTCCCAGCAAATTGGGCGTGATAACGTCACAGACAGACAGTAACTTTCGCATTTATAGTAAATCCATCGAAACGGATTAACCGATTTTTATTAAAAAAAAATGTGTATATTTGTTTGTATGAGAATAGGACGTAGGGTATTTTTCTAGTAATAAGGGCATAAAGTTCATAAAAAACTGAAACTCCTATTTTCTGTGCGATTATTGAAATTTGATGTCTCGAGTTGCAGCGGGTTCTAGCAAATTAATAAAATGATTAAAAACACTTTTTTAAATTTAAATATGTTTAACTAATTTCCGCATAAAATATGATACATAGGCCTCCCTATAAACTTTTTGGTTGGAGGCCTACGCTGCCAGAACATTGAGTGCTACACATAAACGCATGTTTCCCAAAGGGGTAGGCAGAGTCCACTAGATACACAGAGATACAACATTAAACCTTTTTTGCTTCATTCACTCTCATCACATTCACATACATACTCGTCGGTTTAAAGTACTAAATGAAATAGGATCACGACTGTAATCCCCAAGTACGGTAGACATACTCTCAGATCTCCAGACGCTTAGATCCTTGAAGATGTCTAAAGGGGATAGTCAGAGGCTCGACCAAACATTAAATAATTGGTCCAAGAAAATAAAGTATTCTTCTTCCAACGTTCCCATTCACGCCTTATATACCGTGGTTCAACAAACAAACATATAATAACTTAAATAATAATATATAATATCAGTAAGATATAATGACTGACTGTAAAAGCAGAGTTGTATTCGTATTGAATATAAAAAATATAAAATCTATTCAAAATAAATAGCACGATACCCATTATGTAAGTATTTGAAATACTAACAAATTTTAAGATACTGGAAGCAAAGACCAACCCCGCACACCCCCTAAGGGGTGGTGTTCTGCTTGTTCTTACTGCACCCCTACACATATTTAAGTTCTCGGACCAGCAGCCCTATTGTGTAAGCTTATTGATAATCGTAATTGGCGTCAACTGTTCAAATCTTATGTTGTATTTTGACAGGAATGACAATTTATTACGTTAACCAGTGAGCTAAGTAATAAATATAAGGCTGCACATTAGATCTGTCAGATTACTGTCTTTAAATTTAAATATATAAAACTCTTTTATTGACTGACTGACTGACTGACTGATCTGTCAACAGCCTAAACCACTGGTTCTAGAAACTTGTAATTTCTATGGTGTGTTCCTTTCCGTGTTTAGGGGTGCACTAAGAAAGGAATTCTCAAAATTCAACCCCTAAAGGGGTGCAGCGGGGGTTTGAAGTCCGTTTGAAAATAACATCAAAGTAGCTAGGATTTCCACTTGTAAGTTGTAGGTTTAGATTTTTAGTCCGTGATGTTTTCGCTTCATTCTCGCTTATGATTTAATTAAAAAGTTAATAACGCGATAAATACTCATCATCATCATAATAAAACCGCGATAAATACTCGTTTGTAAATATTTATAAATGTATACAGTTTAGATCTGCCAGTTTCTTGTCTATATAATGGTGTAGCTTTGTCACGGACTATATAGTTCGTGATGTTTTCGCTTCATTCTTGCGTAAGATCCAAAAAAGGTAATATCGCGACTAATCGGGTATTTATCGTGATATTACCTTTTTATTTTGTAATTTGAAAATATAAATTAATACATTTGAAATCTGTCAGTTCATAAACGAAATGAAATAGGATCACGACTGTAATCCCCAAGGTACGGTAGACATCCTCTCAGATCTCCAGGCGCTCGGATCCTTGGAGATGTCTAGGGGTTAGTCAGAGGCAGTCACCTGTCAGTTTTCTGTCTATTTATTGTATTGGTTTAGCTTTGTAGTCCGTGATGTTTTCGCTTCATTCTCGCGTACGGTCCAATGTCGGGATCGGTTACGAAATCGTACAAAACTGCCGACCAGCTATGGTGTTGGGGTAGGTTGTCGTAGAACTCGGGGGCAATACGTTTCACCTGTAATAATAAACAAATTGTCCAGTCAAATTCATATTTTTTCCATAAGAAGCTTCTCCTGATAATTAATAACGAATACAACAAAAAAGATTAAGAGAATTAACAAAATCGGTCTAGCCGTTCACGCGTGTCCATTGATGCACGCCGGGATTCGAACGCACGACCTTCAGATTGAAAGTCGAAGTACCTCCCACTCGGCCAACATTATTAAAATAAGTATGTATTTACAAAAAAATATATAAGTTCTAGCAGACCCGTGACAGATGTTGTCCTGTCTAAATTTCAATAATCGCATAGAGTAACGCACGTTGCTATGACGACCGATGTCAACACTGATGTCAGTTTTTTGCACACCAGCGCCATCTATATCAGAATCATTCCTCTTGGTTTCTTTTTTTTTTAATTTCGGGTTAATTTTTCGTATTTTAAAGAAGTCTACATATACAGCAAATTTCAACTTAAGACGCTGCCAGTCGACGATTATTTTTGTTCGAAACGAAAAAAGAAATACTTCTGAACAAGCCATATCTCCTATTTTATAATGTATAGTATATGTGAATAAAGATGTACCCATCTTTAATCACTTCGATAAATAATCCTACCGACCGCTGCAATGATGACAAACACACGTCCGCGCGTGGTCCGCCTTAGCTTTTCGAATAAATTAATGATATAAATTATGTATAATTACTTATCAAAAATCTATCCCAATAGAAATCTAGATCTTCTTACCTATCTTTAACAATAAATCACAAGTTGATTTTAATAGTAGGTATATAAAATATTTCGATCATAAATTCTAAAACGTATCATTTTGAAATAATATTTTTATCGTGAAAAGTTTCTGCTATTATGTTTTCAGCTTAATATAAATCTAGGTAGGAACCTGAAGTAATATACTTATAAAAATAGGAGATGTGGCTTGTTCAGAAGTATTACTTTTTTCGTTCCGAAAAAGAGCAATCGTCGACTGGCAGCCCCTTAATCCGTTTTGTCGTTTAGGCCTGATTGAGGCACAAACATACATACAAACTCACAAACTTTCGCATTTATAATATTATTAGGATTACCTCAGGCAATCTGCTCCCGGGTACCGCTGGGAAATCGTGATGCTCATTATGATATCCCACATTGAACGTGATCCAATTTAACGGTCCATAGTAAGAATAGGTTTCGTATCCTTTCTTGAACATGTAGTGTTCCGATATGAAATGACCTGTAAAATTTATTAATTCACAAAATAAAACAAATTATTATAAAAACAAAAAACACGACTGCTAAAAACTAATTAACTAATAAGTTTTCTGTTAAAAAATATTATTTCAATGACATGCTTTCCACTTGTCACATAATATAACACTGTCATTGGAACTTGATAAGAATGCAAAGTTTTTTTTACTCAATCGCTGTATTTACTAAGGAGTTGTAAGTGTCTGTTGAACAGCTCCTGACTCCATCATCGGATCAGTTCGCCGTCACATATTGCATTATCACCGAAGTTACATAAATATGCAAAATTTCAGCTCAATCGGTTGAAGATAACTGCTTCAAAATTGAGTTGCAAAATTCCACATAGTAAAATACATACAAACATTGCTAGTTAAATAAAAACGAATAATTTACGTTTAAAATAATAAAACAATAAGCTAAAAATAATTAACTAAAAAAATCGTTATGCCCCCTTTTTTGGGGGAGGGGGAGCGCCATATTTATAAAATATATAGCTAATGTCAATCCCACAATTGAGACGAATCCAACGACACCTCATATGTTGTAATCCGTCAAGTCATTTGGGCTGTAGAGCGTGCCATACAAATGAACATGCATACATACATACATACATACAGACGCTCGAAAAACATTACCCTCTTTCTGACGCAGTTGTAAAAACACACATGTTACCCAAAGAGGTAGGCAGAAGCGAAGGCACGCAAGAATCGTAGCAATTGGAAACCGTTGTCTCTGCCTACCCTTTAACTAATTATAAAACGCATAATAATAATATTCTTACGTGCAAGAAAAATTCAAAACGCTGTTAAAAATGAAACAAAACAAATAAGTCACAAATTAACATTAAGATTATAAATATTAACATCATCATTACAAATCATATTTTTGTTATCATTATTACGAGTAAAATACTAGCTTTTACCCGCGATTTCGCTCGCGTTGGATTAAAAGTATCCTATATGCTATTCCAGGATATAAGCTATATATATTCCAAGTTTCATGCAAATCCGTTCGATCGTTTGTGCGTAATTGAGCTACTAACATCCTCACAAACTTTTAAATATAAAGATTTAAACATGAATATCATTATTATTATAATCACTAGCCGACCCGTGAAAGACGTTGTCCTGTCAAATTTCAATAATCGAATAGAAAAGACTAAATGCTTTTAGTCTGTGATGTCAGATTTGTTGCACACCAGCGCTATCTATGCAGAAATCATCCCATTTTGCGTTTTTTTTTCGTTTTGGGGATGTTTTTCATATTTTAAAGTAGTCTATTGTTTATTCGGGCATTATATCTACATCATAATCCGTTTTGTCGTTTAGGCTTGATTGAGACATAAACATACATACAAACTCACAAACTTTCACATTTATAATACTATTAGGATATTTTTTATAGTAGAATATATATTATACTCGTACAAGTTTGGGCCTAGACAGCGCTGTTTGAAGTGTCCACCAATATTTATTAGTTTACTAGCCGACCCGTGACAGACGTTGTTCTGTCAAATTTCAATAATTGATTGACAGCAAAATCCCCATTTACAAAATGAATTCATTTGTTACAAAAAATGTGATAAATTAAGAACCGCTCTACCGATTTTGTGCAAACTTCACATAAACCATTTACTAAATAGTCCGAACATAGCCTTAACATTTGGTTTGGATAGGTGTGCCCGTTCTTGAGTTATAAAATTACAACGAAAAGTGGGCATTGATTTTTATATATAGATTAAACTAAATAAACTAAATATAATTTAAACTTACCAGCAACTGGATGTACTCCCATAGCCATTAGAGATCCGAATATTAGATACCCAAGTACCTTACCACCTGGGAAAATTACAAAATAATAATTATAATTACGTTTAAAAAACAAATAGAATATGTTCGACCAATCGAAAAGTCAAGGGACTATATTGGTTTTTAAGGTTCCGTACCCAAAGGGTAAAAACGGGACCCTATCACTAACCCTCGTATTCAAGAACGACACTATGAGAACACGCACCCACAGTGGACGAAATCTTTTTTCATAAAAATCACTTTATGTGTTGTGCGACACTGCATAGTGTGACTAGAGGCACATTGTCGTGTGCCTCTAACCAAAGTTGAGCTCTAAAGACACACGGTAGCGTGCGCCATAGTGCCGCTCAACACATAAAGTGATGTTTATGAAAAAAGATTTCGTCCACTGTGGGTGCGTGTTCTCATAGTGTCGTTCTTGAATACGAGGGTGAGACTTCGCTGTCCATCTGTCTGTCACTGGGCTGTATCTCTTGAACCGTGGTAGCTAGACAGTTGAAATTTTCACAGATGATGTATTTCTGTTCGTGACAGACGTTGTCCTGTCAAATTTCAATAACCGAATAGAAAAGACTGAATGTTTTTAGTCTGTGATGTCAGATTTGTTGCACACCAGCGCATCTATACCAAAATCATCCCTTTTGTATTTTTATTATTTTGGGGATGTTTTTAATATTTTAAAGTAGTCTATATTTTATTCGGGCAGTATATCTACATCTACAGCAAATTTTAAATTAATCCGTTTTGTCGTTTAGGCCTGATTGAGGCACAAATATAAATATTATTAGGAAGTATAATAGACAGTCAGTAAAGATACGCGTCAAACGAAGAACTTGCCTCTTTCGTCGGTAAATAAAAAGCTAGAGAACTCCTTTCTTTTAACTTTCAAACTCACCATACAGCTTCAGGACCACAGCGTCAAAGAACAGCTGTATCACTAAGTTCACCAGCTCCAATGGAGAAGGTGGCTTGGGACGGACCACCAGTGGTCGAAACGAGTAGAACAATGGCTGTAACACCAGCCATATGAACTTCCCGAGGGTGGTGTTGAAGAGTTTCGCCTCTATCAGCGTCGGGAGATCCGTATCTATCACCTCGTCGCCTTGATACTGTGGAGATAAGTTTTTGATTAAGATAAGGTATCATTTTATGAATGCAGATTAGTTTTTTCTCAATAAAAATATACAGTTTTGTTTTTTATCACAAAGATAATTAAAGGATTTAATCTAGATAACACAGAAACACTTTTCTTTCGTAAAATCCTCCTTCGAGCTACAAATCAGAGCAGCGCACTGTCATCTGTCACATAATATTGAAGAACTTGACAGGTATGAAAAGTTTTTACTCAATCGTACTATTTACTGAGGAGTTCAGTTGTGAGTTTCCGTTGAATGACTCACCAGATCAGCTCGCTACCACCATATATTTGTATTGTCGCCAGAACTAAAGGTGTATGCAAAATTTCAGCTGTACAATACTGTTTAGATAGTCGAAAAATGGTTTCAAATTTTGACAGACAACAAACATACGAACACATCAAGTTAAATAAAAGTTAGTAAAAAGCAATAAAAAATATGTGGAGCAATAGGTTAGCGTGGTATGGGCATGTTATGAAGGGAAGTAAGTCATGTAACGAGAGAATGTTAGGAAGGAATGTGGATAGATGTAGACTTAGAGGTAGGCCAAAGTAAAGATGGATGGACTGTGTGAAAGATGACATGGGTAAGAAAGGAGTGAGTGATGAGACGACGGCTGATAGAGGGAAATGGAAGAATACATGTCGACCCCACTTAAGGCGCTCCCAGTCGACGATTGTTTTTGTTCCCATCTTTAATCACTTCGATAAATAATCCTACCGACCGCTGCAATGACGACAAACACACGTCGGCGCGTGGTCCGCCTTAGCTTTTCGAATAAATTAATGATATAAATTATGTATAATTACTTATCAAAAATCTATTCTAATAGAAATCTAGATCTACATATTACCTATCTTTAACAATAAATCACAAGTTGATTTTAATAGTACTTAGGTATATAAAATATTTCGATCATAAATTCTAAAACGTATCATTTTGAAATAATATCTTTATCGTGAAAAGTTTCTGCTATTATGTTTTCAGCTTAATAGAAATCTAGGTAGGAACCTGAAGTAATATACTTATAAAAATAGGAGATGTGGCTTGTTCAGAAGTATTTCTTTTTTCGTTTCGAAAAAGAGCAATCAGCGACTGGGAGCCCCTTAAGTGAGATAGAGGCAGAAAGATGATGAATATGATGAAAGAATATAAATAGGATCACGACTGTAATCCCCAAGTACGGTAGACATCCTCTCAGATCTCCAGACGCTTAGATCCTTTGAAGATGTCTAGTGGGGGTAGTCAGAGGCACGTCCAAACATTACATTTGGCACATGCCTACATTTTGCAGTAGTTAGCTTACTAACTGGTTTTCCTCACGATGTTTTCCTTCACCGTTTTGAGCACATGTTTTGATGCGCATAAAGACTACGTAGAAAACTTACCCTATGATGCTCCAAATGGTATTTCTTGAAGCTGATAGAGATGGGAACACCGATCGGCAGATTTGCGAAGAAGCCGAAAAGGCGATTGTGCATCGGCCGATTGTGGCCGAACGCTAGATTATGAGCTATCTCGTGAATAGCTGAAAAGAAAAAGTATTTATGACGATTAATGTTTTTTTAATGAATGCAGAATCGTTTTTTCTCAATAACCGCAAAACATACAGTTTTGTTTTTTTATGAAATAAGGATTTATTCTAGACAAATTATAGACAGAAACGCGATTGGTGATAGATTTCTTTTCCAAAGTTGGCTCTTCCAAAACACTAATTTTGTTATTACTCTAAACTATGAATAGCTAGCCTAATATTGGACTATTTCAGACCAATCTTTGGCCCTAAGCTGTCAAGACAAGATGACCAAGTAAAGAAAGCATGACAGCTGTCACGTATGATTTATCAAACACTTGCTGCGATATGGTATTATCAGAACATTCCAAAACAATAAAACCGTAGTTATATCGAGTGGTTCGATCAGATAGCTGATAAGACTACTTAGCGATATCTTAATAATATTACAAATGTGAAAGTTTGTGAGTTTGTATATTATGTTTGTGCCTCAATCAGCCCGAAATGATAATAAAACGCAAAAGGGATGATTTTGGTATAGATAGCGCTGGTGTGCAACAAATCTGACATCACAGACTAAAAACATTCAGTCTTTTTTATTCGATTATTGAAATTTGACAGGACAACGTCTGTCACGGGTCGGCTAGTCACTATATAAAACAAAGTCTGTCTGTCTGCATATCCGCTAATTCCTCTTAAACCACGCAACGGATTTTGATGTGGTTTTCATAATCAGTTACTTACGATATTTTTTCACAAAAGGTTTATCTATATTATAAAGAGGAAAGATTTGTATTTTTATATGTTTGTAACGAATAAACTCAAAAACTACTGGACCAATTTCAAAAATTACTTCACCATTAGAATGCTACATTATCTGTGAGTATTATAGGCTATATTTTTTTCTTGAAAAAAATAGGGATCCCTACTAAAACTTCAATAATGTAATCCAAGATGTAAAAAAAAAATCCAAAAATCATTATTACACCCGTGCGACACCGAGGCGGACTGCTAGTATTACAATAAAACCTTAAGTTTTTATGTAGATTATTATTATTATTATGAGCCTGTAGTGTCCCACTGCAGGGTAAAGGCCTCCCTTCCTTCTCTCCAATGTGGGCCAATCCTCGATTTCGTCTCTCCATTTTCGGCGTGGTCTGCCGCGCGGTCGTTTCCCGTTTAAGGGCATCCACTCCGTGGTGGCTTTGGCCCATAACGCATCCGACATGCGGGAGACGTGGCCCACCCAATCCCACTTCAATTTCCCAGCTTGCTGTCCGACATCCGCGATTTGTGTTTTGGAGCGCAGTATACTGTTGCGAACGCGGTCTGTAAGTCTAGACTGTAAGACTAGACTCCTAAGATACTGCGCTCCATGGCTCGCTGGCAAACCCCGAGTTTGGACTTTTGTTGATCAGTTAGAGACCAGGTCTGTGCACCGTATAATGTAGATAAAAACAATATTTTGCCACCAAGACGCCGAAAAATTAAACATAGCTAAAAACGTTATTTTTATTATGTTTATTGAAACTACCAAAAGCTTATAATATAAAAACCTATTATCTAGCCAATAACAGGTCTCTCTAAATAGATATAGGTAAATACAAATCCTACAAAAAAAATATAATAGTGCTAGTAGGTAGTGAAATAGTAACAAGTAACTAAAAATAAGATTAAAGTAAGTTATTAAAACGACATTACATAATTTAAATGGAACCTGCCATTATGAGGTTACGCTAATTTAGACTTTGATAGCGATTATTAGCGATCGTTTTTAGGGTTCCGTACCAAAAAGGTAAAACAGGACCCTATTACTAAGACTCCGCTGTTCTTCTGTCTATCTGTCACTGTCATCTGTCATCGCATGAGCCGTGATAGCTAGACAGTTGAAATTTTCACAGATTATGTATTTCTGTTGCCGCTATAACAACAACTATAACTAAAAACAAATAAATATTTAAGTGGGGCTACCATACGACAAACATGATTTTTCTGCCGTTTTTTATAGATTTTTAGAGAGATTTTAATGGTACGGAACCCTTCGTGCGCGGGAGACTCGCACTTGGACGGTTTTGTTTTACGTAATTTTAGGTTTAGCTTGGACACAACCGAATCGGCACTAAATCTAGAATATAAGTATATTGAACGTCCACAAGACTTACCCAACATAAGAGAATGGTTGATGACACCTCCGAAGCAGTAGGCCAGCAGCATCGCCCACGGCCAGCTCAGATGCTGGACGATGGGCATCATGATGAACTGCGTCAGCACCATCGCTGTCACCACCCATTTGAAGTTGGGATCGTAGCCGAAGAGCTTCTTTATTTGTGGGTATTTTTCTAAAAGAAAATAAAAAAAATAGGATCAAGACTGTCATCCCCAAGTAAGAAGTCTTTAGGCGCTCAGATCCTTGAAGAGAGGGCACGTCCAAACATTACAATTAGCTAGGGCTGCCATCCGTCCGGGTTTCCCCGGATTTGTCCTAGTTTATAGGGCGTCCGGGGAGCGTCCGGGCGGAGTTTCATTTGTAGTCCGGGTTTAAAATTTGGCCGCGGCGACACAAGCACTGTGGGCACAGTGCTTGTGTCGCCTCGATCAACCGACGAACCGACTCGCTAAATTCACCCTTCTACCTATTTTAATAAGGTTTTGTTTTCATAACAGAGTACCTATATCAATAATTTGAAAATTACATAATATTAAGGTTTTAGCTGTGTAAACGACGAAACCCTACATTTCGCGTGACCCGACACGCACTTGGCCCGTTTTTTATTACAGGGACTATGTTTAAAAACACCTGTTAACATGTCCGGGTTCTGGGCTCTAAAATCCGGGGTTTTCACGCGTCTTGTCCGGGTTGATAAATTTTAGAGATGGTAACCCTACAATTAGCACACGCCAGGTTGCAAGCCCACACCGTTTTGAGCACATGTTTTGATGTACAGGGTGGTGTAGTGGGGGTTGACGTTTGTTCAAAAATATGATCATGCAAACGAACCGCGAAGGCCACTAGCATTGCAACACTCAAAGATATGTCTACAGTAATGTCCTTTATTAGAGTCAAATTATTTAAACTGTACCTTCTGTTTGTACTATTGTTTAAAACTCATTTGGTTGCTCTTAAATAAGAAATATTGATCAGTGGTATCGACCTCGGTGGCGTAGTGGACGAGCGACCGCTTAGACGCAATAAAAAACTGACATCAGTTTTGACTACATAGAGTATAGTTACAAAGGCTTTCACGGGTCTATATACAGGGTGTCCAAGAACCTGGCGTCCAACTGGATTCCCACGATGCCCCAAGTTCTAACAGTACTCAGAAAAATATTTTAAAAAATCCACCCCATGTACTTACAGAATTATACTGATTTCAAAAAAAAAGGGGAAATGAGCACCCTGTGACATACTTTTGAATGCTGTGACTGCTAATGCTGATAATTTCGATATTTCTTGGAGGTTTTGTAATCTAGGGTATTGCTGTGTCTAAATAGAATGTAAAAATAAAGTACTTATTGTACCATTTTAAAATAAAATATTATTTTAACTAAAGGTGATATGGAAAATTATTGAATTTCGCAACTTTGACCGACTGTAGTGTAAAAAAAATGTACCAAAATAGTATGGCAAGTGACGTCAAATTTTGACGCGTTTATTCCTCTTTTTAAAAAGGTATAATACTTACACATTAATTTGAAAAAAAAAATTTTGATAATATTTTTACTCAACAACCCAATTTTTACGAAGTGCCTACCTACTAACGGTAACTGTCGGACCCTTTCTTATCTTAGAAACTGTTATGTTACTACTATTATTTACTTCGGTTCCAAGAGTGAGCAAGAAGGAAATACACACAGGTAGATGGGTTCCCAGTAGAATAAAAGCAAAGAATGTTAGTTTAAAGATATTTTATTACAATAAATGTTCAAAATGTTGACCACCCGCGGCAATACAAGCTCTCACTCTCCTTAAAAAGGACCGCTTTATGTTTCGCGAGTAACTTTTTTGACGTATCACCTGCACTGCTTGTGTTATCTTCTCACGAAGGTCAGCGATGTCATTAATGGGCTTCGCATAAACGAGCTCCTTCATAGTTCCCCAGAAAAAAAAATCCAGCGGATTTAAGTCAGGTTTTCTAATTTGAACTTTATTGGAGAACGGGAACGGGAACTTAACATAGCATTTGTTAATTCTAAAGCGATACGAAGTTCGCCGGGTCAGCTTGTGGGTAATAAATAAGTATTGAGATGATGCTGATGGAGGGAAATGGAAGAACACAATGTTGTGCCGACCCCACTTAAGTGGGATAAGGACATAAAAACCGGCCAAGTGCGAGTCGGACTCGCTCACGAAGGGTTCCGTACCATTATCTAAAAAAAACGGCAAAAAAACACGTTTGTTGTATTTGAGCCCCACTTAAATTTTTATGTTATTGTGTTTTTTGTATTGGAACCCCATAAAATGATGTTTATCATTGCCTCATATTCTCGGTTCATCCACTTGAGATAACGTGGAGTTGAAGTGTGTACCTACTCATAATGCAATTACTCGTATTGCGAATTCATGAGCTTATCTGATGGTTTCATAAGAGTTTATAAGGAATATATTTATATACATATCATGTTTTCTATAAACTACAATTCTACATGAATATAACAAGGTAAAATTTGTATTTCACCTTTGAACTAAAAAACTACTGGACCAATTTTAAAAATTCTTTGCCCTATCAGCGAGTAACATAGAGGCAATATTTCATTAAAAAAACCGTTCAATTGCGAGTCGGACTCGCGCACGAATGGTTACGTACCATTATCTATGAAAACGGCAAAAAAATCATGGTTGCTGTATGGGAGCCTTCCTTAAATATTTATTTTAATTTGTTTTTGTTGTTAGAGCAGCAATACAAATACATAATCTGTGAAAATTTCAACTGTCTAGCTGTCATGGTTCATGGGATGAAGGTTCCGTACCCAAAGGGTAAAAACGGGACCCTATTACTAAGACTTCGCTGTCCGTCTGTCTGTCACAGGGCTGTATCTCATGAACCGTGATAGCTAGAAAGTTTAAATTTTCAAAGATGATGTATTTATATTGCCACAAGCTGACCCCGCGAACTTCGTATCGCTTTAGAATTAACAAATGTTGTCTTCCGTTCCCGTTCCCATTCCCGTTCCCGTTACAATTCCCGTTCAATAGTTTTTGTAGCGCACACGAAGAAAGCAAAACTTTTGGCAATTTTTTATACCTTGCTTCAAACTATCGTCATTCTTATAAAGAATTTATAACTTTTTCAAAATAAAAAATAGGCTATGTTACTCAGGGATAATGTAGCTTGGTAATGGTGAAAGAATTTTTGAAATCGGTTCAGTAGTTTTTGAGTTTATCCATTACAAACATACAAAAAAACAAAAAAACAAAAAATCTAAACTTTTCTCTTTATAATATTAGTATAGACTAGTGGGGCATACAACAAACGTGATTTTTTTGCCGTTTTCTATTCGTCGTTTTCATTCGTCGTCGTCGTCGTCATTTTTCTATGTCGTTTATTATGGTACGGAACCCTTCTTGCGCGAGTCCGACTCGCACTTGGATGGTTTTTTATGAATTATTTTATGGTAGGTATGACTGAGAATAGGGAGTAAAGTATATTTGCTTTTAGTATATTAGCTTTTTGGAAAATCCAGCGTAAAGTTCGGGAAAAACTGCAAGTGCTTTTTTCTGTGGGATTATTGCAATTTGACAGGGTAACGTCTGTCGGCACAGCTTGTATTTAATAATAATTATTTAGGGTAAACGGAAAACACAAAAACCCATACCTAAAACCGAACAGGCAGGCTACGAATATCTACATCACACACACATATCAGTGGGGCTATTCTGTAAAAATATGATAATCATGTACCAATATTGATTGGTACTGAATGCCATAATACCTACGCTTTTTATGCTGTTTAGGCACTTTTAACTACACTTCCAATACAATACCTACGCAGAAGCGTAAGTATAGGTGCATAAACAGTGAATAGTAACTATGAAAGACCGGAATTTAGATTCAAAGGGGTCGCCACCTCGAAGGAAGCCAGCTGTTAGTCTAGTGGTCCTTTGAGCTCCATTTAACTGTCAAGTGATGGATGCCTAAGAATAGGAACCGAAGGTCTAGCTGGCAAACTTTGCCTTCGGAATTTTGTTACTATGAAAAATGTACAGATAATAAATAAACATTGGCGGACTTTACACACAGCGCCATCTAACCCCAAACTAAGCAAAGCTTGTACTATGGGAACCAGATAACTGATAGAATACTTATATACTTTAATTTTGTAAATACATTACATAATATACATTTTAACACCCAGACACAGAACAAACATTTATGTTCATCACACAAATATTTGCCCTGGGTGGGGATCGAACCCACAATCTACAGCGCAGAAGTCAGAGTTACTATTAGTACCTACCAACTGAGCTGTGAGGCCAGTCAAGTATTCTCTTACATTAGGTATTGCATTCAACATCATAACATGATACAAAATAACTCCGCTGTTCTAACCAGCAATTACTCACTTAGTTGCCACAAGCTAAAACAAATATTAGCAGTTACTGATTGATGTGACCTTGTCATAGATAAAGATGCAGATGAGACCATTTCTTTTTTTGCCTTGTTGTACCGTACCCAAAGGGTAAAACGGGAACCTATCTACTAAGACTTAGATGTCCATCTGTCTTTCTGTCACAAGCTACTGTTGAAATTTTCACAGATTATGTATTTCTGTTGCTATAACACAAATACTAAAAACAGAATAAAATAAATATTTAAGTGGGGCTCCCATACAACAAACATGATTTTTTTGCCGTTTTTTATATAAAATGGTATGGAACCATTCGTGCGCGAGTCCGACTCACACTTGGCCGGTTTTTTGGTGTATTTTAGCCATCGATGCAAAGAGAAGTTTGGGGTAAAAAGCAGGGGATGAAGTTTTGTATTTATGTGAATGGCCTCACAGCTCAGTTAGTAATAACTCTGCCTTCTGCGCTGTAGGGGGTTCGATTCCCAGCAAGGACAACATTTTGTATGATGAAAATAGATGTTTGTTCTTTGTTCGGTGTTTTATTGTAATAAGTACCTATGTATTTACAAAAGTATTCTCAGTTATCTGGTTCCCTTTGTACAAGCGTTGCTCAGATATTTGGGGCATTAAGGCACTGTATGAAATGTGTACTAATATTTATTTATTTATTATTTCTACTGGTCTGTTTGACTCAAAATTTAGTATTTGGTGACTTCAGAGATGGGGTTTTTTTATTTTTATATTAATTTTATTTTTATAACAGGAAGTTGTCCGAATCTGGGACTGATAAGCCGTTTTGATATTATTTTGAATAAGCTTGCAACCCTCGCTCATGTAAAGTTATTTTAAAACAGACCTTAACCCCCTTCCACCCACTTAGGGGTAAAATATCGGTAACTCCTTTCTTAGTGCAGTTTTAAAGACCAGTGGTTTAGGCTGTGCGTTGATAGATCAGTCAGTAATGCAAGAGTTTTTATTATAATTAAACGATTATTGACGACTTTATCGTTTACTTTGAAATTCATGAAAACCAAAAAATTAATTTTGGGAAATGAAGTAGCGTCATTAGGAAATGAATTATATGAAATTTCATCATAACCGGCCCAGCGGCTTGGCCGTGATAACGTCACAGTTATTTTCACATCTTTATTATTATACTTAGATTATTTACATAAATCATATATTGATATCAGTATGACCGACTGTCACCGCAATTATGGGAGGGGAAATAAAATAACTAAACAAATAGTATACTTACGTACCTACGTAGATAACATGATTACAAAGGTAAGTTTTGGCCGATGGAAACCTATTAGATAGTTATCCCTGTAAATAAAGAAGCTTTCTGGCTAAATAGTACTAGGAATTACCCTCGCAGCATTTCTAAAATGGTTTAAATGACGTAATTACATACCAAGTATGATTTTTCGGCGGCTAGCATGCGGCTCTTCCGTATACACCCATTCAAAATCAGTCCGAGACACTTTAGCACCCATTATCACTATACTAATTGAACATAACAAGCGTTCGAGGTATCAGTCGATGCAAAATTCCACAGCTGTGATAAATGAAGCGGAAAGAACGTAATTTGTGAAAATGTTGTGTTCAAAATAAATTCTGACGCGCGTGACCAAACACTAGAACGGTCAATGTACGAATGAAATTGAATGAAATTTGAAATGAATGAATGTCAGCGGGTTTCGTTCGGTGAGTGAGTAATTGTTAATTGATTCAATTTTCGGACTTTTCGGAAAAGATCGGGGAGGGGCCGGTCTGCAAGGACAAAATAAAAAGTGCGTGGTGCGTGGTTGATCGACTGGGTTCAGTGAAGGCTTCCAAGGAAATATAGCTTAGCGTAGACTGTTCGATTTCCTTCCATCACGATGTCAATGATAGTTAAATTAGGAATTCGGTGTACTGTACTACGTAATAATCGATCCTCTGCTATAAGTTTTTACCCTTATTTTAAAATGGATAGAATGAAAATGGCCTACCTAATACATACGAGGTGTTTGCCGCGATTGCTGCAGATTAGACGAAGAATCAGACAAGAAACGGCCTGGTCCCACATCATTCATTCATTTATTTGTTGATATAATATTGATCTTGTTGTGTGATGATACCCTAAATAAGTACCTACCTAAGTTCCGTTTAGTACCTAGTGTAGTAAATTAGTTGTAACTTAGTTGTTTAAATTGCCGTTATTTTAAAACAGTTTGCGAGTAAAAAAGGCTCTAACCAAAGACGGGTAAAATGACGGTCGTGCGAAACGAAATTGTATATGGATTCCCAGTCAGACCGAAAATCCCTAAAAACGGTCCTGTGGAGTTTTGACGGTCAATGTCAACATTTATTTTTGTCTGGGTTTGCCAACAACTGCAAGTGATTTTCTACCATTGTAGAAGATTGATATAATAAATTAACCATAACTTAAACCAACTATCTTAATTTATGCATGACACAAATGTACCTATAATGTAGCCAATTATTTATACAATTAAATAAAAATTTAAATAATCTATGAAGTAAGTAACACTATAATATTGCAATGTAACTTTTGAAAACCACGCGTGTCGTCGATATGTATTGGTATTTTTTTGTACTTTTTACTTCTGAACGGCATACCTAGGTAGTTTTTTTTCAATAATTTTTTTTTTTTAATCTTCAAAAACGAACTTTTTAACTGATAATGGTGGCAATTCTGTTGTGTCCAAGCTAAACTTGAAATTTCCTAAAAGCGATCGCTCTTATTCCTTTACGTTAAAGTCTAAATTTGCGTAACATCAAAATTACAGTTCTAAAACTTAGAATATTTTATTCATTTCTCTATTTTATTTCGCTTATTTGACACAAACAAGTGTCATATTAGTCAACACCAATTTACATGTTGATTAAATTTAGCTTGACGTTTCTAAATCGATTACGAAAATCGTAAATTTATTCAAAACTATTCTAAGTTTTGGAACTGTCACTTTGATGTTACGCTATTTTAGACTTTATCGTAAAAGAATAAGAGCGATAATTTTTAGGAATTTTAGGTTTAGTGTGGCACAACAGAATCGCCACCAATGTTATAGGTAAACTTAAGCTGACATATTTTAATAGTAGCAATTCTGTTTTACAAAATGACTATATTATTGAGAACGTTCATAATAAATTCACGTTAATTTTGAATAGCGTAAACCTTATAATTTGGATAGCAACTATCATAGCAAAGCATGATTATACATACTAGATAGAAGGTACAATTACCTACTCTATTTATTCTTTGGATCATAACACTATATATGGTCAACTAGTTAGTTGGTAGTTTTTTTAAAGCTATGATGGTCACACTGTTACTATAGACAAGTTTGTTTATGTTGTAATTTTGACATAATTAGAGTGATGACATCGCAATGATCATAAAATTTACTAAAATCGATTAAAGTATTGTTTTTTTTATGTTATTGATGATTGAGATTGATTGATATGCAAACAAACGGCCCTCTATATTACCTTATGTTGATGTGATGATGGTTTCATCAGCTGGTGATATCTGATGAAGTAACTGTTAAAAAAGCTAAATGGTGTATTAATTATCGGGACGCAGTAGAAATTATTGCAGATAATTGTGAATTTTTATGGACTTAGTTGTATAGAGAGATTTTAATTTGTAGTTTTTATGCCATGTTTTAGATGGCTTGCCCAGCATCTAGTCCACCTCATCCAAAGGAACGTCATGGATTTTTTTTCGCGGAACTGATTAAATAAACAGATAAAACTGAGTAATGAAGCAAATTGAAATCATGTCGTTAAATTTTTGAATCGATTCACTTATCGATTAAGTTACCAACACACAACGTTCGTTCTTCTCATCGCATATCTATCCAATTAAAATCCGAGGTCCACTCTAGGACCATAAACAATATTAATTCTTTCTGAAGTTTGTGTTGAACATGGCGGTCGGTAAAAATAAGGGACTTTCGAAAGGTGGCAAAAAGGGTGTAAAGAAGAAGATGTAAGTCCACAATATACCAGAAAATGGCTTGTTAGTGAAACGTTTTACCTACATTTATCATAATTACGTGACTGTTACTTGTGATGCGTTTGGTAATTCAAGATGAAAGTTCACATCTCGTGCCAACTTAGTTTATTTTGATCTAATGTTGTGTTCACGAGATATACCTACCGTTGTCACGGCAGTGAGTAAATGCAACAGAAATGTGAGAAGTAAATTCAACCATCCATGAGCATCGTGAAAGTGGTTTCAAAGTTGTGACAGGATGCGAGTCGGTAAGTTTTTGAGGTTATGGTAACATGTAGTTTTTTCATTTCAGCGTCGATCCCTTCACCCGTAAAGACTGGTACGATGTCAAGGCACCGTCCATGTTCACCAAGAGGCAAGTGGGAACCACACTTGTCAACCGTACCCAAGTAAGTCTACCTTTTTACTCATCGAGTTCTATTCTAACCTCTTTAGTGTGGTATACTCTAGAACGAGTTATAAGTAACCTCTTTGGTGCTACCAAAACTCGTTTCTTAGTGCTCCCATCTCTTTGTACTTGAATATTTCTCGTCACGTGGTGTTTATTTACTGCTTGGTCAAGTATAAAATTCGTGCAAGTTCTATTACTTACTTCTAGTCCTTACCTCTTGCAAGTTCTATTACTTACTTCTAGTCCTTACCTCTACCTAGACCTACTTAGTGAAAATAATCAAAACTGTTTTATACCCTCCGCCAAAGAACCTATGGTCGGCTGTTCCCAGAAATCCCGAGAAAGCGTCAGTAGATCGAGACAGCCAGTCAGAACTCACGCGTTTTTTTGCGCTGTTTTTTTTTATATTTCTACATTGTCTGTATTTTACCTGTGTCCTTTTATTTGATTCATTATAAGTTTTACTACTTATTCCAAATCGTGTTTTCGAACTCTACCACAAACCCAAAACCATTAGATACATCTACAATGGCGCCCAACTAACCTCCTTCAAGAAAGTTGACATATTTTCTTCAATGTATGTAAAGGTATATATAAAAGTAAGTATACACTAGTACATCATTGATCCTATCCTTGCGTTTTCCATCCATCCGCACTTATAACTAATTCATTTTATACTAACCGTATGTATAGCGATGTACATACCTAACCTCTGTATAGGTACACTATCATATCTAGAAATATTCAAGTACTATGAGCTAAGCACACGAGTAGTATTCCCTCCAAAATGATGATCCACCTAGCTCGCAATGACACACATCTGATGAAAACATTTGTTCCCTTTTGATTTTATCACTGAACACCATTTTGTACAAACTACCTATAGATTTTACCAGTTCTGTGCACTGAAGGAGTGTTTTTTTTTTGTTTTAGGGTACGAAAATTGCATCTGAAGGACTGAAGGGACGTGTGTTTGAAGTGTCTCTTGCTGATCTTCAAGCTGATACTGATGCTGAGAGGTGAGATTTGATTTGAGATGCATTTTCATTTTTATACTAGTCTATACTTCTATACTAATTATTGTAAATGTCAGTCTGTCTGTGACAGAGATACTTTCGCATATATAAAATTAGTATTTTAATAGGGTTCTACTCGCATGGTGTCTAGATAAAAAGTATTATTCCTGGGCATAAGCTATGCATGTTCTAAGTTACAACTAAATCTGTAATGTTGCATGGGCATGATTCGAGGCACAAACATTTGGATTTATAGCAAAGTAGATATTATGTTTCTTATTGTCGAAATTTTTTTATAGCAAAAAAGAACTACATAATTAAATTATACAAATCTATAGCTTATGTCCTTAAATTAAAAAAGGGTTTTTTTTTTATCCCGGTAGGTCCATTTGAGAGAAGGCATGTGCATAAGCTAGTATATTATAGTTTATTGCAGTCCAGCTATATAAAGATTGCCTACATGGCCTTTGTATCGTTTCAAACTGCAAATAGCAAATGCTTCTAACATTAGGTGCTGCAATACATGTGTAATTGTAGTCTAGTGTTGTTGCTACAAGTTTCTTATGATTATGACATTATCACAAGCTTTACTTAGTTTGGGGTAAGATGGCGCTGTGTTAAAGTGTCCATTAATATTTATCTATACTAATATTATAAAGAGAGATTTAGATTTTTTGTTTTTTTGTATGTTTGTAATGGATAAACTCAAAAACTACTGAACCGATTTCAAAAATTCTTTCACCATTACCAAGCTACATTATCCCTGAGTAACATAGCCTATTTTTTATTTTGAAAAAGTAATAAATTCTTTATAAGAATGACGATAGTTTGAAGCAAGGTATAAAAAATTGCCAAAAGTTTTGCTTTCTTCGTGTGCGCTACAAAAACTATTGATAGTACATAAACAAATATGATACATGTTGAATGTCCTTATCAATGCGCATAAGAATGTCTGCAAGATGGTATGTCTAAATATTATACATTAAGTATAATAACCGTTTTTTGTTGAAATTATTAGAAAAAATGTCGCCCAGCCAAGCGGGCACAAAGATAAAATATTGTCATAACACATGTTTTGAAAGCCGTAAATAAATAATTAATGGTAGACATTATCACACAGCGCCATCTAATCTCAAACTGTGCAATATTAAGAGGACCAGATTACTGATTAAATAGTTATTTAATTTTTTTTTTTTTTTTTTTGAAAATGCGTATAAACATTATAAATTTATAACACCCAGACACAGAACAAACATCCATGTTCATCACACAAATATTATAAATATATACATTTTGCAGTAGTTTAGCATTCCACACGTGACAGGTTGCAAGCCCGTCGCCGCTCACTAGAATAACATCTATACATGTACTAAATTCCTCAGTTTGTTGGCAGGTCCTTCCGCAAGTTCCGTCTCATCGCTGAGGATGTTCAGGGGCGCAATGTGCTCTGCAACTTCCACGGCATGGATCTCACCACTGACAAGCTCAGGTAGGTGCTAAGTGCTATGGCTAAACTGGGTTTTTTACAAGGTTTTATTCAAAAAAGTCTGTCAAAATTTGCAATCCATTTCTCGACCATTTATTGGTGTCCGATAGAGCTGAAATTCTGCATACAGCTCTGGTACAATACAATAATATGACAATGGTGACTAATTGAATGATGGAGTTAGGAGATATTCAACAGATACTCACAATGGAACTCCTAAGTGAATAGTTTGATTGAGTAAATACATTTCATACCTGTCGAGTTCCAATGACAATGTAATATTATAGGTGATAGTGCGCTGCTCTGATTTCTAGCTTGAAGGAGGATTAGTATAATCTTTCGAGCTAATATTGTCAAAAGTTTCATTAAGGTGTGACCAGTTATAGCGCGGCATTCCCAGGAAACAAGTTTGCCGTGTAACTAGTTTAAATATAAAGGTAAATGTGCGCACGACTGTCGTCCGACGCGCTTGAATGCCGCGCAATGTCAGGTCACACCTTTAGACTGCAGTCCAGCTATATAAAGATTGCCTTCATGGCCTTTGTATCGTTTCAAACTGCAAATATCAAACGCTCCAAGCATTAGGTGCTGCAATACATGTGTAATTGTGGTCTAGTGTTGTTGCTACAAGTTTAAAAATTTTTAGTTAGTACTCTAGGAACAGGCATAGCTTCACCTAATTTCTAAAGTGTAATCTGTAACCTTGAATTTGACTTGAAAAATCTTGTCACTACATACCAAGTACGGTAGACATCCTCTCAGATCCTTGGAGATGTCTAAAGGGGGTAGTCAGAAGCACTTTCAAATATTACATTAAATTATGCAACACAAATTATTCTGTTACATTTTTTAGGGACTGTAGTCTTAAGTATTTGATATTAGTTTCCAAATTTAAATAAAAAAAAGGTAATTACGTGTTATAGACCCGTATCAAAATCTTTAAATTAGTTTTAATTTGATTCTTCCATGTTTTCTTGATAAACAGGTTCATTCAATGACATGTCATGACAGATAGACAATGTGGTGTTCCCATAAGGGTTATGTTCTGTCTTATAAGGTACCAAACACAAAAAAATAGTATATTTAAGGTTTTTACATAACAACTGTTTGCTTTCTCCAGATGGATGGTCAAGAAATGGCAGACTCTGGTCGAAGCCAACATTGACGTGAAGACCACCGATGGCTACCTGCTTCGTGTGTTCTGCATCGGATTCACCAACAAGGACAGCCTCAGTCAGAGGAAGACTTGCTATGCCCAGCACACGCAGGTTTGTGAACATTCTACTCCAATTTAAATACATTTGCATCTAAATGGATGCAGCGTGGGTTAAGAAGAGGAATGATTTTATCTTAAAATCCAGAATAGTACATACATATACATAGATAAAATCACGCCAGTTTCTTAGACGGGTAGGCAGATATCATGGCTTTACACTTGCTACGATTCTGACATATTTATTTTGCTTCATTCATTCATCACATTCGTCAATGCATACTTCGTCGGTTTAAAGAACGTCACCAATTTCCAGGAACGTCCAGGAAAATACGCCGTGGTCTTCCACTTCCATATAACTAGCTATTATCCGCGACTTTACACAGTTGATAGTAGCTCTGCCTTCTGCACTGTAGGTTGTGAATTCGATTCCCAACCGGGACATACATTTGTGTATGTGACAACATACACATACTCAGTGACCCATCTTTTTCAATTTTTTTTGAGATGTTTCTAAAGAATCCTAATAATATTATAAATGCGAAAGTTTGTGAGTTTGTATGTATGTTTGTTCCTCAATCAGGCCTAAACGACAAAACGGATTAAGTTGAAATACGCTGTAGATTAGATATAATGCCCGAATAAATAATAGACTACTTTAAAATATGAAAAACATTCCTAAAAAAGGCAAAAGGGAGGTTTTTGGTATAGAGGACGCTGGTGTGTAACCAATCTGACATCACAGAATAAAAAAAAACATTCAGTCTTTTCTATTCGATTGTTGAAATTTGACAGTACAACGTCTGTCACGGGTCGGCTAGTATTGACTACGTGAAGAAAACCTAAGAGGGGGGTGCCCTTGCCCCTGTGACCAAGCGTGGTATTTTTTAACACCCCTCCCCGGATCACGTAGTATAGGTTCCATAAGTATTCTATCAGTAATCTAGTTCCCATAGTACAAGCTCTGCTGAGTTTGATTTGAGACTAGATGGCTAGGTGTGAAATGTTCACCAATATCTATATATATAACAATCAATTTCTGTTCGTTAGTCTCGCTAAAACTCGAGAAAGGCTGAACGGATTTATCTTATCTTGGTCTTGAAATGTTCGTGGAGGTCTAGGGGAAGGTTTAAAAGGTGAGAAAAAATCGAATAATTGCCGGGAAAACCCTAAAAACAGCCCTTTTCGTTTTACCATACAAAAGTTTTCTAACTAAAACGTAGAGTCAATTTGAGCTTTATTGCTATTGTATAAAGTTCACTGTTGTCTAAATAATGTAGGTGTGTTCCTAACGTCATTTAAAATGCATCAGCAAAAGTTGAAATCTTTAAGGGAACGGGAACGGGAACTTAAGACAACATTTGTTAATTCTAAAGCGATACGAAGTTCGCGGGTCAGCTTGTCTATATATATAACTAGTGACCCGCCCCGGCTTCGCACGGGTAGCATGTTATTATACATATAAACCTTCCTCCTGAATCACTCTATCTATTAAAAAAAACCGCATCAAAATCCGTTGTGTAGTTTTAAAGATATAAGCAAACATACATACGCGGGAAGCGGAAAGCGACTTTGCTTTAATACTATGTAGTGAAAATCAATTTCTGTTCGTTAGTCTCGTTAAAACTCGAGAAAGGCTGAACGGATTTATCTTATCTTGGTCTGGAAATGTTCGAGGAGGTCTAGGGGAAGGTTTAAAAGGTGAAAAAAAATCGAATAATTGCCGGGAAAACCCTAAAAACAGCCCTTTTCTTTTTACCATACAAAAGTTTTCTAACTAAAACGTAGAGTCAATTTGAGCTTTATTGCTATTGTATAAAGTTCACTGGTTGTCTAAGCAATGTAGCTGTGTTCCTAAGAACGGGAACGGGAACTTCAAACAACATTTGTCAATTTCGATACAAAGTTCGCTGGATCAGCTTGATTATAATTTAATCTTGAACGCAGTGTAGACTCATAGATGGATGAACCTTGTCTCTCTGTGGGTTCTCCAGCCCAAGGCCTGCTAGAGTAACGCAAGATCACGGACGCGGCTTGTGTTAATTGCGCTGGCTTTTCGTGATCTTGCTACATTCTCACCAAGAAGTCAAAAAAATTAGATATAAATAAATCCTAATAACTTAATAACCTATCCTAATATAATATTATAAATGCGGAAATAATGCAAACAAACTCATAAAGTTTGTTTGTATATTTGTGCCTCAATCAGGCCTAAACGACAACGAATTAAGATAAAATTTAGCATAGACGTAGATATAATGCCCGAATAAAACATAGACTATGAAATACGAAAAACATACCCGAAATGATTATTAGGGATGGATTTTAGTATAGATGGCGCTGGTGTGCAAAAAATCTGACATCAGACGTCTTAGCAACGTGCATTTCTGTATGCGATTATTGTAATTTGGACAGGACAACGTCTGTCGCGGGTTTGCTAGTAAATAAACAAATATTAGTGGACATTTTACACATTTCCATGTAGCCCCAATCTAAGCAAAGCTTGTACTTTGGGAACCATATTACTGATAAAATCATTATGATACAGAAAGAAAGAAATAGGATCACGACTGTATTCCCCAAGTGCGGTAGTCATCCTCTCAGATATCCAGGCGCTTAGATCCTTTGAAGATGTCTAGTGGGGGTAGTCAAAGGCACGTCCATACATTATATTTGGCATATGCCCACATTTTGCAGTAGATAGCATTTCATACGTGACAAGTTGCAAGCTCATCGCCGCTTATAAGAATACTAACTGGTTTCCTCATGATTTCCTTCACCGTCACCAATTGACAGACGGACAGCGAAGTCTTAGTAATATAGGGTTCCGTTTTTACCCTTGTTTGTTTGTACCCAACGCCATTACGAGGTTTTAACATGTTTTGTATTGCCTTCCAGGTCCGCGCTATTCGCAAGAAGATGTGCGAGATCATAACCCGTGACGTGGCCAACTCTGAGCTCCGCGAGGTGGTGAACAAACTTATCCCCGACTCCATCGCGAAGGACATTGAGAAGGCCTGCCACGGAATCTACCCACTCCGTGATGTCTGCATCAGAAAGGTAAGAGACAGCTAAAAACTGACTAAAGTTTCGTAAAATACGATCGTTCTTATTTTTATTCCTCGTTATAGTCTAAATACCATTATTCTTAGTTGTCACCTCGAATTATCTCCACCTCGACTCGACCTCGAAACCCTGTTCCTTTAGTTGATGAAATTACCTCCAGTTTGCCACTAGTCGAGGATCACAGTCAACAGAACTGTCAATTCAAGGTACCCCTAGAAGTACTTAGAGATTCCTCGATAGCTTTAGGTTTGTTTAATCAAAATCTACTGACTAATGACGTAATTGACCTCCAAAATACCGATTTAAGATACCAAACTAGAGGTACTTTTTGAGGGGCCTCGAAAGAGTTTGAGTCAAGGTTGAGAGAGTAACAACTAAGAATATGGGGATAAGTTTAGAACTTTCATTTTGAGGTTATGCTTATTCAGACAACGTGAAAGGAATAAGAACTAGTTTTACCTACCATGATGATCCACCTAGCTCGCAATGACACATATCTGATGATAACTTATGTTCCCTTTTGATTTACTGCTGACATTTCCCCCCACATTTCTCTAATTGAAACTATCCATACAACTGTTAACACAAAGATATGATTTTTCCCAGGTCAAGGTTCTGAAGCGGCCACGATTTGAGATCTCCAAGCTCATGGAACTGCACGGAGAAGGTGGAGGTGGAAAGAGGGGAGAAGTGGGAGAGAAGGGAGAGAGGCCAGAGGGTTATGAACCTCCGGTGCAGGAGAGCGTTTAAATATACGTGATAAAATCTATTTTTGTGTTTTATTTGATTTAAAACTTACGATAATACTATTTTCCTAAGATAACTAGTAATCCGCTATGGCGTTGCACAATTTTATACCAATTTTTTTTACAGCTTTGGTTACATTATTGAAGTTTTAGTAGAGATCTAATTTTTTCTAGTAATTGTGATAAGGCTGCTATGATTGTTCCCAAATCACTACATAGTATAAAGCAAAGTCGCTTTCCGCTTCCCGCGTCTGTATGTATGTATGTATGTTTGCTTATATCTTTAAAACTACACAACGGATTTTGATGCGGTTTTTTTTAATAGATAGTGATTCAGGAGGAAGGTTTATATGTATTTAACCCGTGCGAAGCCGGGGCGGGTCGCTAGTCAAAAATAAACGACAAAACGGATTAAGATGAAATTTGCTGTAGTATGTAGATAAAAAATCTGAATAAATAAAGGGGGAAATTATAATCCGAGAAACAACCAAATGACAAAAAAAAATGCAAAAAAGATAATTTTGGTATAGTTGGCGCTGGTGTGTAAAAAATCTGACATCACAGACAAATAAATTTTAATCGTCATAGCAACGCAGTTTTGATTATTGAATGATACGCATTCTACCAAATTCGTAATTTATTTTATCAGTACAAAGTTACTAAGAAAAAATTCGAAGATTGCTATTGAATTTTGGTAGCTAGTACATTATATGTATAACACAGACACTGAATATAAATAAAATAAATTTTGCAAACTAGCATTTATTTATCTATAAAAATATTATCAACCTACATAACATAAAATCTCACCTACCAGTTACATACAAACTAAATACGAATCGAAACATAATGTGTGTAAAACAATATAAACTATAATATAACAATATAAACTAGATTTAAGAGGAGTAATAAATGTTTTTGAAGAATGCAGAATCGTTTTTTCTCAATAACCGCAAAACATACAGTTTTGTTTTTTACGACAGATAACTTAAGGATATAATCTAGATAAATTACAGACAGAAACACGATTGGTGAAACTTTTCTCGATAGATTTATTTTCCAAAGTTGGCTCTTCAAAAACCCTAGTTTCGTTTTTAATCAAAACTATGAATAGCTAAACAGTTCATTTTTATATAATTCGTTATATAATCACACTAGCTAAATAAATTACAGACGGTTTCTTTTTAAATTTGATGGTTTTCAAGATATTGCAGTTTTAGCACTTTTTCCGTCTTATCCGGGTAAATTCAGCCCATACAAAAAGTCAAAAATTTCAAGTATCGCCTTAAATCAGCAAATGAATCTATTCGTAGACTAATAAGTAGTAAAAAATGTTTCTATTTATTTACAAAAACAATATTAGCTAATTAAAACTAAAAAATATTTATGTACAGGATGTGTTAAGACTACTTCTGAAAACTAGATAAGTGGTATTTTTTTAGGGTTTCGTAGTCTACAAGAAACCCTTTACTTTCGCCATGTTCGTCTGTCCGCAGCTTAGATCATAGACGCTTAGTTCTAGAAAGCTGTAATTTGACATAATATACATATTAGTCAAGCCGACAAAGATGTAGAATAAAATCTTAAAAAAACATTTTTTTAGGGTACCCTTATAGCCCCCTGTGTAAAGTAGTGTAAACATGTAGTGGGATTTTTTTTTTATTATAATAAAAACGTGTCAGTTTTGACATTTAGAGACGATACGATTTCGATAGGAGTGGTTCGTGCTAGCCCCCAGACGGAAATTCTATAGATTAGATTAGATTATATCTTTAATGTGGAGGTGGAAAGAGGAGAGAAGGGAGAGAGCTAGGCCAGAGGGTTATGAACCTCCGGTGCAGGAGAGCGTATAAATATAAACTGACTGGCCTCACAGCTCAGTTGGTAGTAACTCTGCCCTCTGCGCTGTAGGTTGTGGGTTCGATCCCCACCCAGGGCAAACATTTGTGTGGTGAACATAGATGTTTGTTCTGTGTCTGGGTGTTAATATGTATAATAGGTGTGTATTTACAAAAAAAAACGTATTTATGTATTCTATCAGTTATCTGGTTCCCATAGTACAAGCTTTGCTTAGTTTGGGGCTAGATGGCGCTGTGTGTAAAGTCCGCCAATATTTATTTACTAGCGACCCGCCCGGGCTTCGCACGGGTGCAATGCTGATACTAAATATACTACAGAATGTCTTTATATAAAACGTTTTTTTTCACAGCTTTTTTTGACCCCTTCTAGTACAATTGCTGATTTTTGGAGTACAATTCGTACAATTCCATAGATTTGTAACTGCATTAAAATTAACCCTTATCCACGGTGGGTCCGGCTGCGTAGTATCACACGATTTCTATGATTACATACACGACCAAGCCTAGAAGAATCAGGCAACAAACACGGCTTGGGGTCTACCTTTTTTTTTATGATCCTTTCCTTAATGCTATGTAGAGCGTTTTGTATAAACGTAAGAGTAGACAAATATAATCAGAAAGCTTCGAACTGCTAAGCTATCGGGAGTTACACGTGTTATTGTAAGTCAACCATAAAAGATAGACATATGCTGTCGTGGGATATTTTTTATATAATTTTAAGGAGAACATTTCCGTCATACATGATTTTTGTGTAGCTTTAACCATTAAAGTTGCACACGCGACGGAAGCTTAAAAAATGGAGTAACTTCTCCCGTTTTCCCAACATTTCCCTTCACTGCTCTGCTCCTTTTGATTGTAGCGTGATGAAAAGTATACTATAACCAGCTCAGGAGTATGAAAAATAATTGTACCAAGTTTCGTTAAAATCCGTCGAGTAGTTTTTGTTTCTATAACGGTTATACAGACAGACAGACAGACAGACAGACAGACAGACAGACAGACAGACAAAAATTTTACTGATTGCATTTTTGGCATCAGTATCGATCCCTAATCACCCCCTGATAGTTATTTTGGAAATATATTTAATGTACAGAATTAACCTCTCTACAGATTTATTATAAGTATAGATTTATTTAATGTATGTACATCAAAAAACAGATGAAAAAATACAATAACAAATAAGAAATTCTTGAGGATGTTTAGGACTTAGATAGGATCAAAGACTCTGTTTTGGTCATTTTTAATTTTGGCAGTCAATAACTACTAAGCATAACAAACAAACTTGTAATAATCTATTGTTCATACAATTATTTGTCTATGGTCCGTTTTGATTAGTGACAGATGCGTTGTACCTCCAGACTTGATTGACCAGAACTAAATATTTCGCGTTTGGTCTATTTAAATATGAATAATTAATTAATAAATATCGCCTGTTACAAAAACTTTGCCTAACCTAAGAGATAGATAAATACTCTATTCTATTGTCTAATATTTTTATCAATATAAACCGTTTATTTAAAAATTAAAATGCTGTTAAAGTGCCCACAACCAGCGCTTTTACCCTAATTAGGAATGTTTTTGTATAGATCTGTAACCATTTTTGTAACTCATAAATGAAAGAATAAAAAAGTACAAACTACCTACTAGAATGAACTTGGAAAAGATTTCCTTTATTTTCTTTGTTTCTAGTTTCCGTTTCCGGAAGTAGTCTCAAAATAAACACTATTCACAATCTAAAGTTATAATAAAAATATAATTATTTAAAATATTAAATACCTGGTTATATAAATTACATAAACAAAACTATAAAGAGATTCAGCTGATCAGAATAATATACTAATAATAATTAAAACGGAAAAATATCTCTACGACCATTCCAAGACATGGGGTCGAGCCTCAGCTGTCAAATTCCCATTGTGTAACTGTCAAATGTCAATAGGATTTTGACAGTTGATGATGTTGATCAGTGAGCTTTATGATAGGGTTGCAATACCTACCTTACAATACCTAGTGTGGGTACTTTTTCTATAATGTAGCAAAAACAAAAAAAAAACATAAAACTTATAATAATCGCACTAAAAAAAATCTCGACTTAAATACCCAATTAAGGTAGACATCCAGATCTCCAGGCAAACAGATAGAAGATAACTAAAGGGGTAGTCGGAGGCATGTCCATGATAGTTTTTAAAACGTAGCGTACTAACTATACTAGGTATACTAATTGAAGAATTTGTTTATTAGTTTGAACGCGCTAATCTCGAGAAAGACCAGTTAGATTTTAATAAATATTTTTGTATATCATAGCCACATTCATGAGGAAGGCTATCTAGCATAACGCTAATACGAGCGAAACCGCGGGGCACACCTAGTAATTTATACTACGATTCCTGCTTAGCTTCCATCTTGCTAATAAGTTCGATTGGTATCTTCTTCAAAGTTACACATGGTTTTTTCCGTCTTTGAACTATGTGTAGGAAAAGACAGATGCTGGAGACTATGAGTGCTATGACACAGATAACTGTGAGGCCAAGTTGGACAGCTGCTGTCGAGTAGGTCCCGTGGTAGACCACAGATTTCAGACTGTCCGGTAGCTCTTCAACGCCCTGCAAACATAATTTGTAAATCTAATTATATAAAAAAGCCGTGTTGGCCGAGTGGGAGGAGGTACCTCGACTTTCAATCTGAAGGTACGTAATACGTGGGTTCGAATCCCGGCGTGCATCAATGGATTTTGCGCGTCAATACATGTGCTCAAAATGGTGTCACCAAACATCGTGAGGAAGCCAGTTAGCATCCATAAAAGCGACGATGGCTTGCAACCTGTCACATATGGAATGCTAACTACTGCTGTTTGGCACAATATCCACATTTTGCAGTAGTTACCCCTAAGGGGGTGAAGAAGGGGTTGAAGTCTGTTTGAAAATAACTTGACGGAGTCGCAAGGGGTTCCACTAGTAAATAAATAAATGAATCATCATCATCATCTCGCTCTTATCCCACTTTATGTCGGGTCGGTACATCTTATAGAAAAAACATGTAAAAAAAATAGGCTTGGGGTGTTTCACAACCGCATGCCTGACGTCAACTCACTTTGAAAATAGGTACTTGCTGGAAAATAATGAATGAATGAATGAATAACAGAATGAATGAATGAAATAATAAATAAATGAATGAATGGATCAATGGATGGATGAATGAATGATTGAATGACTAAATTAATGAATGAATGAATAAAACTCACCATTTCGATCCACGCGACAGGCAATATGAGCCCCTCGTCCAAGTAGCTGACTGCTGAGAACTTTTGGCTATTTTTGACCTGGATGTTGATTTGAAGGCTGGAAAAAAAGATTTAAAAAATAACCTTTTAAAACTAAAAAGAAAACTGACAAAAATATTTTGACTTATCGAAGAGACGATAATAGTTTTTTTAAGTTTAAATAAGTTTTCTGTTGAAAAATATTTTTCTATGACAAGCTTTTGTAAATCATTCAAATCATCGAGCACCTGTCACTTAATATAACACTGTCATTGAAACTTGACAAGAATGCAATGTTTTTACTCAGAGTATTTACTAAGTAGTTCCGTTGCGAGTGTCTGTTGAACAGCTCCTGACTCCATCATCAGATCAGCTCGCTGTCACCAGATTATTAAAATAAATAAAAAATAAAAATCATTTATTTCAGACAACAAGTAAGAGTCCATATAGGCTTTTATATCACACATTAACACTACACAAAAAAAAAAAAATAGACACTGTGATGCAATGAGCCTAGGATAATCAGTCTAGGAAATAGCTTCCTTCACTGATCACCCTCTGCACAAGACACTTCCAGATTGGAGACGTCAAGCAATCATTGCAAAGCAATTATTGCATTGTCATTGAAGTTACATAGGTATGCCAAATTTCAGCTCAATCGGTTGAAGATAACTGCTTCAAAATTGAGTTGCAAGATTCCACCAACATAGCTAAGTAGTTACCTAGTTACAAGTTAAATTCATTCATTCGTTCATTATATATCTACATCTAAGCAAATTTAATCTTAATCCGTTTTGTCTTTTAGGCCTGAGTGAGGCATAAAATAAACTCACAAACTTTCGCATTTATATTATTATTAGGATATTAGGATGTATGTAATTGGAATTACCTGGATTTTCCTTGCAGTACGATGCCAAGAGTAGGATGGACATCTACATATGTCTCGTGTAGATTCGCATTAGGATTCAGGCCGTGGATGTCTTTCTGAAGCTTCGGATCCCCCCTCTCGAAGTGGGGGAATGACATCATTATCGGTGCACCTGGAATAGAAGATTAAACTCTAAATTAAAATCTATACTATCTTAAAAAACAATAATATTCCTATCCTAATCACTACATAGTATAAAGCAAAGTCGCTTTCCGCTTCCCGCGTCTGTATGTAATATGTAATATGTAAGTATGTATGTTTGCTTATATCTTTAAAACTACACAACGGATTTTGATGCGGTTTTTTTTAATAAATAGAGTGATTCAAGAGGAAGGTTTATATGTATAATACATGCATAATATATTAGAGAAACACTGATAATTTTAGAGGTTTCTAATGTGATGTCGTAAATAAACACATTTTTTTGCGCTTACATTGCAAATGCTGGCTGAACCCCACGAGATATATCAAAATAATGTACTACAGTATTGTACACCTTAAAAACGTCTACAATAAAGTCCACGATGGTATTAGAAATGTCTTACGCACAGCGAAGCGGGCACGGGTCAGCTAGTAATATTATAAATGCGAAAAAAAACATTGAGTCTTTTCTATTCGATTATTGAAATTTGACAGGACGTCTGTCAAGGGCTAGTTATTATTATAAATGCGAAAGTTTGAGAGTGGTGTGTGTGTTTGTTACTCATTCACGCAAAAACTACTGAACGGGTTAAAATAAAACTTTACAATAATATAGCTCATACATCAGAATAACATATAGGCTACTTTTTATCCAGGTACCACCCGTGCGAAGCCGGGGCGAGCAGCTAGTAATATTATAAATGCGATAGTGACTCTGTCTGAACGTTATCACGGCCAAACCGCTGAGTCGATTGTGATCAAATTTCATATGAAGATAGTTTAAGGTCTTGAAACGGTCATAGGCTACTCTTTTTTCAAAAATGTTATTTTGATTTTATGATAAAGTCGTAAAAAAAAACTATATACTAAATCTACTCGTACAAAGTCGCGGATAAAAGATAGTTTGTTTATATTTTTCGAATAAATAACAATAATAAAAAAATATCTCTCCTACTAAGGTCACTCCTATTAAGGGGCTACCAGTCGACGATTGCTCTTTTTCGAAACGAAAAAAGAAATACTTCTGAACAAGCCACATCTCCTATTTTTATAAGTATATTACTTCAGGCTCCTACCTAGATTTCTATTAAGCTGAAAACATAATAGCAGAAACTTTTCACGATAAAGATATTATTTCAAAATGATACGTTTTAGAATTTATGATCGAAATATTTTATATACCTACTATTAAAATCAACTTGTGATTTATTGTTAAAGATAGGTAATATGTAGATCTAGATACATAATTTATATCATTAATTTATTCGAAAAGCTAAGGCGGACCACGTGTGTTTGTCGTCATTGCAGCGGTCGGTAGGATTATTTATCGAAGTGATTAAAGATGGGTACATCTTTATTCACATATACTATATACATTATAAAATAGGAGATGTGGCTTGTTCAGAAGTATTTCTTTTTTCGATTCGAACAAAAACAATCGTCGACTGGGAGCGCCTTAAGGTTAATTTAATTAAGTAAAATAACTTTACCCATAGTGCATGGACTGACATCGATAACACCTTGTGGTGGGCAGACGCCAGAGTCCATGTGACAGTAGCACTGGTTTGAAGGATTCAGCTTTGGATCGTCAAACACATTCTCTGGTAACTTGTATCTATATAATTTTACGCCATTTGATATCTGAAATACAATCACTACATAGTATAAAGCAAAGTCGCTTCCCGCTTCGTCTGTATGTATGCTTATATCTTTAAAACTACACAACGGATTTTGATGCGGTCTTTTTTAATAGATAGAGTGATTCAGGAGGAAGGTTTATATGTATTAAACCCGTGCGAAGCCGGAGCGGGTCGCTAGTAATATATATAGTCGCAATATTATTTTATTGCAAACTGTTGACACAGCAACGCGTGGTCGGGTCTGCTAGTAGGTATAACTATATTTTTAGGGTTCCGTACCCAAAGGGTAAAAACGGGACCCTATTACTAAGACTTCGCTGTCCGTCTGTCTGTCACAGGGCTGTATCTCATGAACCGTGATAGCTAGACAGTTGAAATTTTCACAGATGATGTATTTCTGCTGCCGCTATAACAACAAATACTAAAAACAGAATTAAATAATTATTTAAGTGGGGCTCCCATACAACTCACGTGTTTTTTTACCGTTTTTATAGATAATGGTACCCTACGTGCGCGAGTCCGACTCGCACTTGGCCGGTTTTTATGTATGATCGCGCATTATCTTTTTCTTGGTGATCCGATTTATATGATTTTTCTTTATTGTATAAAGAATAGTCCCTGTCTAATAATGTAGTGTATCATACAATCAGTGTTGTGTAGTGTAAAAGTTAGTACTACGTTTACAGAACACAAAAACAAAGTGTCTTCCCCTTAATTAGAGACAGTAAGAAAAGTGTTAGTGGACACATTCTTAGTTTAATAACAATATCATAGCAATTTAGGTCAAAGTGAAACTACTCATTAGCCTGCCATATGGCTAGATTGTAGTATTATTGGAGTACACTATTTATATTAATGTACACTAACAATATAAAAAAAAAAAAAAGAATAGTCCCAAGTTGGTCCCATTTAAATGATATTCATGTAGGACTAATAGTTTCTACATAAAACTTAAAAAACGTATATCTTGACTTTACGATTGGTCGAAACATTTACGTCGGTTTTCTTAAGTTTTTTAAACGTAATTGAAAAGCATTCTATGGTAGAACTAACCTCAATCTCCTCCTTAAACACGAATGGCAGTCTTCGGCAGAGTTTCGGCATGAAGACATATAACGTCTGCTTCTTGTCCAAGAGTGTAGGTGGATAGATCGTGCCGTCTGTCGCGCTTATACTGCAAAATTAATTGGACCTGAGTAACTAGTAGAAAGTCAAAACGAAAGTCAGGGACCAAACTGGATGAAAAACGCCAGAAATAGAAAATACTGGAAAGAAATGGGAGACCTACGCCACGGAGGCGAACTACTACAAAATAATTTTATGATTTTAATTAAGACCGCTTATTATTGAAATGTAAATATTATTTTGATTCTATAATTATAATTATTTGAATGCACGCTCAACGTAATTAAGAAAGGGTAGTAGAATAAATGGCTTTTTTATTTTATTTATTTTATTTTATAACTAGTACAATCGTCGACATCTGCCGTCCGATGACTAAAAGGCCGTTAAGTAACATTTAATATGGCTCGGGTCTTTACCACGTAATTACCTTTAATTTACTTTCCCGACGTTTTGGCTATGTTACAATAACTTAACGGCCTTTTAGTCATCGGACGGCAGACATAGCCTAATAGACGCTTAATGGCTTCATCTCTTCAAACAAACAATTCAGTCAAATCATTGAGGTGTGCGGGTAGGTAGGGGACAGGCGCGGATCCAGCGCTTAAAAAAGGTTGTGGTCACAGTTACGAATGAAGTATTTTATTCTGTTTCTAGTATTTATTGTTATAGCGGCAACAGAAATACATCATCTGTGAAAATGTCAACTGTCTACCTATCATGGTTCATGAGATACAGCCTTGTGACAGGCAGACGGACGGCCAGCGGAGTATTAGTAATATGATCCCGTTTTTAACCTTTGGGTACGGAACCCTAAAAACGACACATTTAAAATTGCAAAAATAAAATTATGACGTCACAAGTCTATTAGGGTTGTGGGCATGCCCATAGTGCCCACAACGGTGGATCCGCGCTTGTTAGAATGTAAAAGCGCACGGTAAAGAATGCATTCTGATTGGCCGGTTCAATGTCACATCCCGCCGCGGGACGAGTGTCTTATACCAGCCGTATAAGCCTAATGTGTTGTTTGAAAGTGTACGCCTTGCATGAGGAGTCTATAGGTTGTGTGGTCAATGAGTAGAAATCACGACTTCGTTCACTTCAAGTGTTTTCAAACAGACTTAAAACCCCCGCTGCACACCATAAGGGTTGAATATGGGGAATTCCTGCCTTAGTGCACTCCTATACACCAAAAAGAATACTCACAACCTACAAAGCTTTGCAAAGATATTTAAATAGGCAATTCCTGAGTATAAGTATTTGAGTAGACCTAGATGGTTATTAAATCAAAACCTGAAGGTTGTCTGATAGAGATCGCTGATAAGACCACCCATTGTTAAGAATTTTCTTTTTTTTATGCTTATACCTACTCAGTAGACGAAAAACCAAACATTTCACATATCACTTTAATATTTTATTTATTTTACGAGTATGTCTCCACAATACCTAGTAGTGTAGTGTAGGTAGATGATAGTCGCTTAAAATGTGTCCAGTGTGTTTGTATGTTGATCTGTTCTAGATTATTATGTCTACGTGACATTTTTATTTTTTTTACACAATGTCGTGGTGATAACAGTGTGCGTGGCGGTCGTAATATGACAGATAAACTGTGAACTTTTATCGTGAATTACAAAATGTAATGATTTACGAATGGACACATTTACATACATATTCGTCTAGATTATTTTTCAAACTATCGTGATTAATAGACATAACTATAGATTTTTACACGGGTCCTTATCACCTTAAGCGCATCAAAAACACGTGCTCAAAACGGTGAAGGAAAACATCTTGAGGAAACCATATTATAAATGGGCTTGCAACCTGTCACGTATGGAATGCTAACTACTGCAAAATGTGGGCATGTGCCAAATGTAATGTTTGGACGTGCCTCTGACTATCCCCTCTTGATATCTTCAAGGATGTTAGCGCCTGGATTACAGTCGTGATTATCAGTCGTCCTATTATTTTTTTTAAATTGCGCCATAAAGACCCGTGTAATCTATGTATATAAAAATCAATTGCTGTTCGTTAGTCTCGCTAAAACTCGAGAACGGCTGAACGGATTTATCTTATCTTGGTCTTTAAATGTTCGTGGAGGCATAAGGAAGGTTTAAAAGGTGAGAAAAAATCGAATAATTGTCGGAAAAACCCTAAAAACAGCCCTTTTCTTTTTCCCATACAAAAGTTTTCTAACTAAAACGTAGAGTCAATTTGAGCTTTATTAGGTTTGATAATACGGTAACGGATACGGGAACGGGAACGGGAACGGGAACGGGAACGGGAACGGGAACGGGAACGGGAACGGGAACGGGAACGGGAACGGGAACGGGAACGGGAACGGGAACGGGAACGGGAACGGGAACGGGAACGGGAACGGGAACGGGAACGGGAACGGGAACGGGAACGGGAACGGGAACGGGAACGGGAACGGGAACGGGAACGGGAACGGGAACGGGAACGGGAACGGGAACGGGAACGGGAACGGGAACGGGAACGGGAACGGGAACGGGAACGGGAACGGGAACGGGAACGGGAACGGGAACGGGAACGGGAACGGGAACGGGAACGGGAACGGGAACGGGAACGGGAACGGGAACGGGAACGGGAACGGGAACGGGAACGGGAACGGGAACGGGAACGGGAACGGGAACGGGAACGGGAACGGGAACGGGAACGGGAACGGGAACGGGAACGGGAACGGGAACGGGAACGGGAACGGGAACGGGAACGGGAACGGGAACGGGAACGGGAACGGGAACGGGAACGGGAACGGGAACGGGAACGGGAACGGGGACGGGAACTTAAGACAACATTTGTTAATTCTAAAGCGATACGAAGTTCGCGGGGTCAGCTTGTTACTAATAAACATTTTCTTATGATTTGTATATTTTTCAAAATTTTAGGCCCAATTTTATCAGACATATTTGTTTCAGAGGGGAATGGACGCATAGATCCTATAAGGGTTCCGTTTGTTTAGGGACGGAACCCTAAAAAAAAACTAAGTATTAAAATTAAAAAACCTAGACTTACCTGTTACATTCTGGATCGTTCCAGTGGGATAGAGATTCCTTGTCGTCAATCTTTTCAATAACGTTCATTCTATCTTTTTCAACTTCTCCCGTGTTTATGGTAAACTTTTCAGATGGAGTATTGTTTTTCTAATAAAAAAAAGAAATAAATATTAAAAAAAGTTATGCGTGAAAAAATAAAAAAATATATATACGCGTCGACTTGAGAACCTCTTCCGTTCGTCGGTTAAAACCCGGCTAAGTGCGTGTCGAGACACGCGCAATGTAGGGTTTCGTAGTTGACACAGCTAAAAACGTTATAATAATATAATATACATGCTAAATTACAGCTTTCTAGCACTGATAGTTTCTGAGCTAAGCTGCGGACAGACGGACGGACGGACATGGCGAAACTATAAGGGTTTCTTGTAGACTCGAAACCCTAAAAATGATAGACCCCAAGCCGTGTGTCTGATTCTTCTAGGCTTGGTCGCGAGGAACAGGCGTAGCTTCACCAGCTCCTAAGACGTTTCAAAGTGATCCTTGTGATTTTATTGAAATAAAAATGTTTGAATTTGAATTTGAATTTGTGTATTTTGTAAATATTCGGTTACTAGCTCTGCCTTCTGCGTTGTAGGTTCGATTCCTAAACTTTGTGTGATGAAAATACTAGTACATATGCGTTATTATTTTTAGTTAAATATGTTTTATTGAACAAATGAATTATTGTGTTTGACTGTGGTTGGTCGCCATCTTTATTTTTAACCTTACATGTACACATACCGTCGCAAGAAGCCCAAATTGTTTGAATTGTAAATCAGAATTAAACGGAAACAACTTTTGCGCCATATTGATGATGTTGTCTTCATAACCCCAGAGGAACCTAAATGTCAAAATAAAACAAATTATTATAAAAGACATATAACCTGCAAATAAATAATCCTAATAATATTATAAATGTGAAAGTTTGTGAGTTTGTATGTATGTTTGTTCTTCAATCAGGCCTAAATGACAGAACGAATTAAGTTGAAATTTGCTGTAGATGTAGATATAATACCCGAATAAATAATAGACTACTTTAAAATATGAAAACATTCCCCAAAACGATAAAAAAAACGCAAAAGGTATGATTTCTGTATAGATGGCGCTGGTGTGCGACAATTCTGACATCAGAGACTAAAAACATTCAGTCTTTTCTATTTGATTATTGATATTTGACACGACAACGTCTTTCGGGACAGCTAGTTATCTAATAAAAATGTACTATAATTAATTAACCAAATAAAATTTACAACCTCCATTTTTGGGGAGGGGGGCGCCATATTTAAAAAGTATATAGCCTATGTAACTTCCACAATTGAGACGAATAAAATGACACCTCATATGTCGTAATCCGTCAAGTCGTTTGAGCTGTAGAGCGTGCCAATAGACATACATACATACACAGATACACACGCTAGAAATTTACATAACATTAATACGAGTATGTAGATCAAGAAAAAAAAAATCTATCAATTCTCGTAAAAGTAATATGAAAAGGGTTGACGTCAGGCAGGTAGCCGGTTGTAAAAGATGGGTGTTTTTATACAACACTAGTTTTTAATTACCAAAAAAAATAATAACGTATTGTCAGTGTCTGTTACTAATTCAATTTAAGTAGTTAAAACTTAAATTAAAAAATTAAAAAGAATATTAAAAAATTAAAAAATTTAGTTAACCGTTTATTCATACGCACCTACCACATATTTACTCATATTTTCACGATTCTATCCATTCATAAATAGCTCGCCGTCTCCGTTGTAATTTGTGTAGTATTTTCTAGTACTGAGACCATAAATTAGTGCCAATTTTCGGTTAAAAAGAAACCTCGATAACTTTGTGATAGTGCAATAATAAATCATGCTGACAGTGCTCAGATCATAAGAAGCTTCTGCTGCAACGGTCAATTTTTTTTTTCGGTATTTTAAAACTATTATTGTATAGGTATGTATGTATGTATGTACCTGTGGACTGGTAGGTTTAAGAATGCCTCGCGATGGTCTCCCGCCAACCAGAGACCTCCGTTTATTAGGTTCGTATCTAGGAATGGCAATTCAGCTGTTTTTTTGAAAAAGCTCTGCAACAATAACCATACATTATGACTTTATTGTTCACCATAACATAAATACATAACAAAAAACAGGATATAAAAAAACCAGCCAAGTGCGAGTCAGACTTGCGCACGAAGGGTACCGTACCATTATCTAAAAAAACACGTTTGTTGTATGGGAGCCCCACTTAGATATTTATTTTATTCTGTTTTTAGTATTTGTTGTTATAGCGGCAACAGAAATACATCATCTGTGAAAATTTCACCTGTCTAGCTACCACGGTTCATGAGATACAGCCCTGTGAGAGACAGACGGACAGCGAATAGGGTCCCGTTTTTACCCTTTGGAAACCTAAAAAATGCAAACACTGGGCGGCCTTATCGCTAATAGCGATCTCTTCCAGGCATAGGAACATACCACATTCTTACCCTTGTCATCTTTCACACAGTCCATCCATCTTTTCGTCTTCTCTAACAAAACTATAAATTTTGCATTTCGGAATTTCAATTTGCTTACCATCACCATGAATTTGGAATTTAGAAATTTGAATTTGCTTACCATTAAGAGTATATTCACTATTAATTTTGCATTTAAGAATTTGGATATGCTTACCAATAATAGTATATTCACTATGAATTTGGAATTTCGGAATTTGTATTTGCTTACCAAAATCACTATAAATTTTGAATTTAGGAATTTGAATTTGCTTACCAATAGGGGTATATTCGGTACACTGATGTGATCGAAGTGAGCGCCAATTGACAGTTCTGGTTGGTATTTGAAATGGTTCATCTCTCGAAAACTTAGCTTGTCTTTATTGAATTCTATGTTTATTCTTTCCAGCTGCTGTCTGTGAACAAAATATATATGTTACTAGCAGTATGTACAATCAGAAGTAATTATATAAACGACTATATTGTTGGACATTTCACACAGCCTAGCCGTGGGCGTAGCAAGGTACAGGTACGAGAGGTGTGGGTGGGGGGGGGGGGGGCTGAAACCCTTTAGAAAAGCTAGAAGAGACCGCTCTTCTAGCTCTTCTAGAGGGGGGAGAACAGGTAGAACAATAAAAGTCAAGGATTTTCTTTATCTGCCCCTCCTATAAAGAATCCTGGCTACGCCCATGGCCTAGCCCCAAATTAAGCAAAGGAACTAGATAATGGATAAATAAGATCACGTATTCCCCAAGTACGGTAGACATCCTCTCAGATCTCCAGGCAGTCGGATCCTTGAGAAGGTAAAGAAAATAATTGACTAGGTTTTTTTAATCGTGGTTTTAACTTATGATATGAGTATCTCACATTAGTAGTGTAGTCTTATCGTTATAAGTGACATTGCTTAGAGTAAGAAACGATGGAAAAAAATATTTTATCAGTGATTGACCGCTCTTCTAGCTCATCTAGAGGGGGCAGCTGCCCCCCTTGCCCATACCAGTGATTGATGCTCTTTGAATTTGTGCTGAGGCTCTTTAGTTATTATTATTATTATTATTTTTAATTGTTTACGTACTTGAGTAGTACTTTTAATTATTATTCTTGTTTGAGCCTTCACCTTGTTCGATCGGCACCACACTGGAGCTCTACATAAGAGCTTTAAGAAAAGGATCATTAAAAAAAAGGTAGACCCCAAGCCGTGTTTGTTGCCTGATTCTTCTAGGCTTGGTCGCGTGGAATCGGCGTAGCTTCACCTAGTTCCTAAGACGTTTCAAAGTGATCCTTGTGATTTTATTGAAAGAAATGATTTTTGACTTTGACTTTGACCTCGCTACGCCCATGTGCAGCGAGGGTTTATTTGAAATGAAAACGTGAACGAAGTCGCGGGGTTTTACTACTTAAAAACACAACACAAGTTACGTTTGTGTGTAAATTGTGTTATGAAGCTATCATCTAGAACTTTGAACTATATACCTAGTATCCCTTTCCATGTCCTAGAATGATTAAATGTACCTACAACTACATTCAATAATATTGTATTTATTTTAGATAATAACAGTGAATTTATGCAATTTTACCACTATCACTGACCACGTGCATATCCTGTTTGTATGCGGCAATGGGCTTGCAACCTGTCACATTGTTTTTGCACCACACTGGAGCTCTACATAGCATTAAGGTAAGGACAATTGAAAAAAAAAAATGATACACCCCAAGCCGTGTTTGTTGCCTGATTCTTCTAGGCTTGGTCTCAAAGAACAGGCATAGCTTCTAGCTTCTAAGACGTTTCAAAGTGAGATTGTATTGAAATAAATACCTTGTTTGTTCACGTATGGACTGCTAACTACTGCAAAATGTGGGCATGTGCCAAATGTAATGTTCTGACATGCCTCTCACTAACTCTTTCGACATCTTCAAAGGATCTGAGCGCCTGGAGATCTGATAGGATGTCTACCGTACTTGGGGATTAGAGTCGTGACCCTTTCTTCTTGTATAAAATTCTCGTGTCACAGTGTTTTTAACCAAACTTCTCTGGTCAAGCCGTTTGGCTTGACCGATTGTTGTGTATTTTTTTTTGTGTATATTTTTTAGGTATGAGAATAGGTCGTAAGGTATTTTTTATACTCCTAAGTGATAAGGGTGGCGTAAGATTCGGGAAAACCTAAAAAATCGTTTTTCTGTGGAATTATTGAAATTTGTCACGACAACGTCTGTCTGGACAGCTAGTTTTCTTATAAAAAATAACACTTATACACTTATCAATATAAATAATTATTATCTTAATGTTAAGTTCATGAGGATGGCGTGATACTAAGTTATTCAATGATGTTCGAATTTGTTTATTTAATAGAATTAAATAAAGTTTTAAACAAAATAGATTATTTAATTTGGAAGTCAAAACAATAACTGTTAAGGTGGTTTGTTGATAACATAATTTGAATTATCTGTTAATTTATAAAAATCAGAGTCAGAGGCACGTCCAAACATATTTGGCATATGCTAACATTTTGTATAAACGCTTTTGAAAAATACTCCTTCCTAGCAAATTGCCATAAGGAACCTAGGTGCGCGAGTCAAACTCGCACTTGTCCGGTTTTTTAGACGAAAGACTAGCTTTTACCCGCAATTTTGTCCGCATAGATTCAGGAAATAGTTTTTGGACAACTTTATAATAAAACATTGAAATTCATGAATATAAAAAAATAACATTGGAAAAAACTGGCCAAGTGAGAGTCGGACTCGCACACGAAGGGTTCCGAACCATTATTTATAAAAAACGTTAAAAAACATTTTTTGTATGGGAGCTCCCCTTAAATATTTATAATATTCTGTTTTTAGTATTTGTTGTTATAGCGGCAACAGAAATACACCATCTGTGAAAATTGCAACTGTCTAGCTATAATGGTTCATGAGATACAGCCCTGTGACATTCAGACGGACAGAGAAGTCTTAGTAATAGGGTCCCGTTTTTACTTTTTGGGAACGGAACCCTAAAAAGTATTCTATGTCCGTCCCAAGACTTGAAACTAACGTTGTATGAATTTTAATCTCATCACAATCGGCCCAGCGGTTTAGCCGCGATAACTTCACAGACAGACTAACCCTCGTATTCAAGAATGACACTATGAGATCACGTACCCACAGTGGACGAAATCTTTTTTCATAAAAATCACTATAAGTGTTGTGCGACACTGCATAGTTCAAAGTGTGCAAAGTTCAGCTCTAGAGACACACGGTAGCGTGCGCCATAGTGCCGCTCAACACATAAAGTGATGTTTTTTTTTTTTTTTTTTTTTTTTTTTTTTTTAATTTATTAAACGTAAGAAAAAAAAGGGCTTTGTCGCATAAAGTGATGTTTATGAAAAAAGATTTCGTCCACTGTGGGTGCGTGTTCTCATAGTGTCGTTCTTGAATACGAGGGAGAGTTACTTTCGCATTTATAATACATATTAAGTGTAGATTCTATTATGGGATATCTACTAGGTATGTTGTGTTTTGTAATTCATACAAAAATAGTCAAACTGGTCACCCGCAGCTTTATTTGTATTACAAGAGGTTTATTGGGCCATAAAATATCTAATTTTTGCCTGTCCTCTATCGTAAACTACTATCTACAAGTGCGTTATTGTTCGGGTATTATTAGAATAATAACAAAAACTGTGTGATACTACCCATACGGACCCATCGTCGTTAGGGGTTCATTTAAATGCGGTTACAAATTTATGGAATAGTACGAATTGTACTCCATTCCCTCAATACGCGGGAATGTATTTTTTTTTTTTTTTTTTTTTTTTGTTTATGTTCCTCGATTTCACCGGCGTTTGTGGACGGATTTCCAATATTTTTTTTTTATTTGAAAGCCTTTACTTCCGAGGCTATACTTCTTTCATTGGCATACACTGAGTGAGGGGGAGGCCCCCCCGTGAGATACGTTCGAAATATAAATCATGAACAGTCAAATCATTCCTCGAGTTGACGTCACGAATTTGAACCACTTATAAGGCACAGATAACAGGGCCCCTGGGTTTTTTCATTATGTATTTTAAAGCACTACAATTTTTATTTATTACATGAAGTCGGTTTTGTTTTTAGTTTTTGAAACGTAATTATTTAATACTATCGTGATACGTCGTGGTCAGTATGTGTTCTAATGTCTACCCAGTCCACCGTAATTGGGGATAAGTCGTGATACTACTTTTTTTGTTTTGAATAAATAATTTTCAAACGAAAACTTATTTTATGTTTACTTACGAATACAAGGTCCCAACCCTACGACGTGTAGTGTAGTAATATAAAAGCGTGTTAAGCGCTTAGACTATATATATTTTATGTTAAGGCCTTTAAAAACTAAATAAACTAAATAAGCTTGAACTTAAGAGTAAACTCCTACTTTACGAGCGTGTTTTTTAGACTGACTTTGGCATGAGCCTAAAAAAGAAAAAAAAACTTTTAAGAGTACTCACGAGTATACATAAGGCCCCAACTCCTCGACCTTCAGCTTCTTCTCATATCCATGTTTGACGTTCTGCCAGTTGGTGTAGTTGAAGACATGCACCTTCATCAGAGGATGAACGTTAGGCTGGCGCCATATTGAGAAGGCTAAGGAATTGTTCCGGATCACCATGTTCTGAAACCAAGATGTGAATTACCTACTAGCAAACCCGCGACAGATGTTGTCCTGTCTAAATTTCTATAATCGCATAGAGTAACGCACGTTGCTATGACGACTGATGTGCGCCATCTATACCAAAATCATCCCTTTTGCATTTTTTTGATATTTTGGGGATGTTTTTTTGTTTTTAGAATACTAACTGGTTTTCTCGTATTCATGATCGAAGCACGTATTCATGAGTAGATAATTTTATTTTTTATTTTTTTATTATTGTATTATTATTTACTATTATACGCGTAGATTCAAGAAATCGATTTTTGTCGCTTTTATCGGAAAACATTAAAAGTACTAAAAATTAAATATTTTTTTGAAAAAAAAGTAGCGTTTATTTATCCTAAAACTTTGAATTATCTCTATATGGAATTGCATGACAATCGACCTAGCGGTTTGGCCATGATAACTTTACAGATATACATACCCTCGTATTCAAGAACGACACTATGAGAACACGCACCCACAGTGGACGAAATCTTTTTTCATAAACATCACTTTATGTGTTGAGCGGCACTATGGCGCACGCTACCGTGTGCCTTTAGAGCTCAACTTTGGCTAGAGGCACACGATAATGTGCTATGCAGTGTCGTACCACACATAAAGTGATTTTTATTAAAAAAGATTTCGTCCACTGTGGGTGCGTGTTCTCATAGTGTCGTTCTTGAATACGAGGGTTAGTTACTTTCGCATTAATAATATTAGGTACACGCTGACCTGGCGAACTTCGTATCGTTCCCGTTCCCGTTCCCGTTTGAAAAAGAAAAGGGTTGTTTTTAGGGTTTTTTCGGCAATTATTCGAATTTTTCTCACCTTTTAAACCTTCCCTAGACCTCCACGAACATTTAAAGACCAAGATAAGATAAATCCGTTCAGCCGTTCTCGAGTTTTAGCGAGACTAACGAACAGCAATTGATTTTTATATATACAGGGTGTCCAAGAACCTGGCGTCCAACTGGATTCCCACGATGCCCCAAGTTCTAACAGTACTCAGAAAAATATTTTAAAAAATCCACCCCATGTACTTATAGAATTATACTGATTTCAAAAAAAAAGGGGAAATGAGCACCCTGTGACATACTTTTGAATGCTGTGACTGCTAATGCTGATAATTTCGATATTTCTTGGAGGTTTTGTAATCTAGGGTATTGCTGTGTCTAAATAGAATGTAAAAATAAAGTACTTATTGTACCATTTTAAAATAAAATATTATTTTAACTAAAGGTGATATGGAAAACTATTGAATTTCGCAACTTTGACCGACTGTAGTGTAAAAAAAATGTACCAAAATAGTATGGCAAGTGACGTCAAATTTTGACGCACAAAACGCGACTCGGCTCGGATAGTCTCGAGGTAAAAGACTTTGCACTCGCTGTACGTGGTACGGATGATATTCTTCTTTTTGGAGAATACTGTGTGCTGTGCTCTTCGGTATCCCCGTATCAGCTTCTATTCCTCGCACAGAGATGCTTGGATTTGCCGACACCGCCTCTAAAACTTCATCGCGTATGAAGTCATTTACGGGTCGTCCTTCACCAGCTACTTGATTGGGGAACCGCCCGTCACATAGTGATCTGTGCACATTAATGAAAACTCGATGGTCGGGATATCGCGTAGCCCTCGGATACCTTTCTCTGTAAAGTCTCGCTGCAGCTCGTCCATTACCTCTACATTCTCCATAAATGTAGTGCATATTCGTAATCGAGTCCAATAAACAAAGCTTTAAATCGTAGTACGTGATCAATGGTAACAATAAGAGAGAGGTGCGTAGTAACGGCAGGAGGCAGTGACGCGTACTGACCGTACTGTTATCCTAAACCTTTTTCTCCCTCACTCTTACCTGAATAATGGGGTACCATAAAGAAGAACCAGCAAATCGCAAAGATAGTTTCTGTCTTGCTCCCTCCTGTTGTAATAACGAATCACTATGGTGAGATGCATGCACATACCGTCCCTTACGGTCTAACCTGTTTTTTGAGAGGCCTGTTGTTATTTTTATGAGCATACAATAGTAATTCTTTAGAGGTTAGATTCAATTCGTCGTAAATTTTTCTTTCTAAGAATTCTGTAAGACATCGTAAAAATTGGGTTGTTGAGTAAAAATATTATCAAAATTTTTTTTTTCAAATTAATGTGTAAGTATTATACCTTTTTAAAAAGAGGAATAAACGCGTCAAAATTTGACGTCACTTGCCATACTATTTTGGTACATTTTTTTTACACTACAGTCGGTCAAAGTTGCGAAATTCAATAGTTTTCCATATCACCTTTAGTTAAAATAATATTTTATTTTAAAATGGTACAATAAGTACTTTATTTTTACATTCTATTTAGACACAGCAATACCCTAGATTACAAAACCTCCAAGAAATATCGAAATTATCAGCATTAGCAGTCACAGCATTCAAAAGTATGTCACAGGGTGCTCATTTCCCCTTTTTTTTTGAAATCAGTATAATTCTGTAAGTACATGGGGTGGATTTTTTAAAATATTTTTCTGAGTACTGTTAGAACTTGGGGCATCGTGGGAATCCAGTTGGACGCCAGGTTCTTGGACACCCTGTATATAGATAGATAGGTATAGATAGAAACATCCATTGATGCGCGTCGAGGTTTGACCTTAAGATTGAAAGTCGATGTAGGTAGGTACCTACACACGTAAGACGTAAGAGGGACGCAAGAGGGAGGTCCCTCTTACGTCTTATTAGATAAAATGAATAAGAAATCGGCCATTAGAATTAGTGACGTACAAATAACTCACATTCATTTATTCAGAACAAAGTACAAAGGAAACAGGTTAATGATGGAACGTTGAGAACCGCAAAAGTTATAAAAAATCGGCCAAGTGCGAGTAGAAGTCGCGCACGAAGGTTTCCTTACCATAATCTATAAAAAAGCAGCATTAAAATCGCGTTTGTTGTATGAGAGTCTTACTTAAATATTTATTTTATTCTGTTTTTAGTATTTGTTGTTGTAGCGGCAACAGAAATATATCGTCTGTTAAAATTTTAACAGTCTAGCTATCACGGTACATGAGATATAGCCCTGTGACAGACAGACGGACAGCGAAGTCTTAGTAATAGGGTCCCATGTTTACCCTTTGGGTACGGAACCCTTAAACTGTTGTAACGAGTCAGGCCTTCGTTCAAATTCACAAAAATAAATAAAGTCGAAAAATTTATTTAAATCTAAATTATTAATCATTAGTCTAAATTATCAATCATAATCAACCAGAGAGAGGCTTATTGACTTATTAGTTAACTCAAATATATGTCTCTTGTCAATTATGACAAAGGTATAAAAATGTCAACTATTACATCACCTGTCAGTATTAACAATGACATAAGAATAGTTCATCGATCGAGAATAGAAATCAGAAATTAATTATTCCAACCACTCATTCGAATATGGCAATGTTACAAAAGTGTTTCATTCATTCAAATATAAACAAAAAAATTAAACTAGAAGTGTAACATTAACGATGAGTTATCGTATGCCTAGTTTCGAATATAACGCTTTATAAGTATTATGTTATTATACCTATTACTGGGTAATAGTCAAATTATTATGGACATCGTCGCACCGCACCGCAGGTAGCGAGGTGAGGCATAGTACATAATGTCTACGTCGTATTCACCATTAAAAGTTTGAGATGGCAAGAATCAAGAGCACAGATCGTACAGTTATTACTCAATATTAGTCACTAACTATTATTTAAATATATTCGACACGAGTATATCTGATGCGAGGTGTATTGGTGACGTCTCTAGTGAACGTTAGAGTTGAGCGCTGATTGGATAAAACAGATTTAATGGGAAGTTAGGATAAACAAACGAGGGGAATTCAAACGAAATATTTAGACTGGGACTGGCGGGGTTAGAGATTATTGGGTTTTGGGATTTCGCTGGGATAGGTCGCGTGTGAGCAGGGGAAGCTAGGTAATTGTTTTGATTAAATGGTCGCGATTTTAAGGGGATATACCGGGATCTTGAGGGGTTTTTAAGGGGACTCAATTTGTTTGTTGCTGGGTCGTTTAAAGTAAAACTAGAAGCTTTCTATGTATTTATGGGTTTTAAATAATTTAAGTACAAATCTAAATGCTAAATTGAAGAAATTATAAATTTAACTTGGGAGTTGGGGTTTGTTCTAGAATATTTGATTCAATCGATGGGGAATAGAGTCTTGGGCTGTGTAGGAATTATTTATGTAGGTCCCTGGAGAAGTCTTTCTAGTACCTACTTAAAGTTTTGATTTAAAAATAGATTAAAGTTTATTGTAATAATTGAGTGTAATTCTATAGTTGATTTTAAGCACCAGTTTAAATGGTTTTTTTATATGACCAGAAGGCTTCTCTCTACACACAATTGATACCTAACGGTGACAACTACATTGTGATTCTGGTTAGACCTGGGAAATCTGAGGTGATCCAGGGATTGTTTTTACCCTAGCCCCAGGGAACAGTCAATTGCCTCCTTGGGTTATTGTTTTTACATACAGCGGTATGGATACGTCAAGTGTATCACGCCTAGGCACTTACTTAACTGTATGTGAGAACTTTAGCTTGAGTCTTGGTTAGGTATATAACATATATATATATTACACATTATTGTCCCTTTATTCCTTGTCTCTTGGCCCATCCCTAGCTTCGGCTGTAGCCAAGAGACGTACTAGGGTGTTATGGCTGTTAGAAACATGAGTATGCCGCTCGCTCCCCCCAATGAGCTTAGTTAGGAGCTTATCATTGCACTCCGATGAGCTACATACACGTTTAAATGTAAATGAAGTATTCGGGACTTCTGAATTTGTAAACTACACACTTTAGATCTGGTTAGGTAGTGTAGGTACACAATACTGATGTTAGGAAAAGACAGGAAACACTTTATTACTTCAAAAACAATTTACGAACTAGATCTCAATTAGATCTCTATTTATAATAGATTGAAGTTTTTCGCTATTTTATATTTTAATCAACTACATAAACTTGACTTGTTGTGAAGGAAGTGTCTAATCATCGTGTATATTTATCTTCTGTGTTGAAGAGAGATAATTTGAGATTCTGTTTCAACATGAGACCTGTAACGGGAAGTCCGATCAATGTGGATCTAACATACATCATTAAGTCCGAATAATGTGGCCCTGACATACATCATTAAGTCCGATCAATGTGAACCTGACAATCTTCATAAAGTCCGATGAATATGGACTAAACAATCTTCAGAAAGTCCGATCATTGTGGACCCGACAATTGGAGTTTAAGTTAGATGATTCGAGCAATGTGAATCTTAACTTATGAGAAGTACAATGTGTCTTTTGATTGAGATTGAGACGACCTGAGCTGGTGATTGTGGAGATTAACTGGATCACAAATTATATCAACTATAATTTTAACAACGGAGAGTTGTTTATTAGACATTTATTTCATAATGGACCTGAATGTTCTAATTATTATGATTTATATTATGTACGAGTATTTATCAGACCTAAATAGGATGTTTCAGAACCGATCAAATCGATTCTTTAGCATCCGAAAGTAACCATTTATTTGAAGGCTTGACTAACACAGACACACTGACTCAGATTTAGCGACCACCGATGGTGTGTCTATGCCTATCTCTCGGAGGAACGGTGCCCAGTTCAGTGCTGATGAGCCATACTGTCAGTTCGGGGAGGTGAACTGATCTAAGCCAAGTATATCACATTTTAGATGACTGACAAGCCGAACCAATTATATTTAAAAATATATTTTATTCTTCGTTATTCCTTACTCTCAATAGCAACAATTCTTCTAGATTTTCCTCAATTGTATACTAAATTGTTATAGAATATTGTAGTAGATAAGTAGGTAGACAGTTTAATCATAATATCTTAAAAGAATCAGAGTTATTACCTTATCACAACGTACGGTCCTAATCAATAAAAACTAAACGATCACTTGGCCAATTTAAATTGTTAAATAAGATCATAACAACTATTAGGATTAGTCCTAGTTAAGGGTTAGCTTCTCATAATATAAGTTACATTAAATTAATATAATTATATTTAATTCAAAATTTTTAGTAGGATGATGAAGTCGGGCGTGTAGCAGTTGTAGTATTTGATGCCGTAGCGACTAGGATAGATAGTTAGGTAGTAGGGGTGTTACACTGTGTAGCAGCCAGGCGACCACAACGCCCGCCTCCTAGACAGAGTTGTTCTTTGAGATAAGATTAAAGTAAAATCTAAAACCTAGCGTGTGTGTGTGTGAATGTGTTTGTGTGTGTTTGTGTGTGTATATATAACTCACCGATAATATTGCATCATTAATTGTGTTCGTAAAACAGAAGAACACGGTTCCCAATAAACTTAAAGCGAAGATAGTTGACAGGGTCAATAGCACTGAAACAAAACATTATATCAACACCAAATAAAACTTAGCTTATTCTTATCTGCTAGTATCTTTCCCTCGTATTCAGGAACGACACTGTGAGAAGAGTGAGAACACGCACCCACAGTGGTCGAAATCTTGTGACACTGCATAGTGTGACTAGAGGCAAAGTCTAGCCTAAGTTGAGCTCTAGAGGCACACGGTAGTGTGCGCCATAGTGTCGCTCAACACATAAAGTGATGTATATGAAAAAATATTTCGTCCACTGTGGGTGCGTGTTCTCATAGTATCGTTCCTGAACACGGGGGTGAATGTTTTTAGTCTGTGATGTCAGATTTGTTGCACACCAGCGCCATCTATACAGAAATCATCCCTTTTGCGTTTTTTTATCGTTTTTTCATATATTAAAGTAGTCTATTATTTATTCGGGCACAGAAAATTTCAACTCAATCAGTACTTTCGTTTAGGCCTGATTGGGGAACAAACATACATGCAAACTCACAAACTTTCGCATTTTTGGAACGAAGTTCCTTATCGCGCGTTGTGAAAGGGGGGCTAGACGGAAAAAATTCTTACGAAAAGTTGTCACGAAAAGTTGTCACGACACTTTTTTGCTATAGTATATCTATTAATATATATATCTATTAATTGTGTCGAGGTCGAGGTCGAGGTGGAAGTGGAGGTCGAGATGGAGGTGGAGGTGGAGGTCGAGGTCGAGGTCGAGATCGAGGTCGAGGTCGAGGTCGAGGTCGAGGTCGAGGACGAGGTCGAGGTCGAGGTCGAGGTCGAGGTCGAGGTCGAGGTCGAGGTCGAGGTCGAGGTCGCGGTCGAGGTCGAGGTCGAGGTCGAGGTCGAGGTCGAGGTCGAGGTCGAGGTCGAGGTCGAGGTCGAAGTCGAAGTCGAAGTCAAAGTTGATTCCCCTTCCCTTGTCCCACGTTATTTTGTGAGAACTTCGTTCCATCCGGGTGTCCCTTGACACCTCTCAAGTTGTATAATATTATTAAGGTACTTGCAAGGTCGAAAAACTAAAAAAAACACTTTGTAATTTCTTTGGTCGTGTTGGCCGAGTGGGAAGCACCTCGACTTTTAATCAAAAGATGGTCAGAATTTGGCTGTGCATCAATAGATTTTTCTATTCGAAAAATAATGATTAATGCTAAAAATAGCTATGGAAAACATGGTGATGAAACCATTTGGTATTTTTATAAGCGACAATCCAATGGGGCCTGCTACACACTATAAAAAAACCGACCAAGTGCGAGACGGACTCGCGCACGAAGGGTTCCGTACCATTATCTATAAAAACGGCAAAAAAATCATGTTTGTTGTATGGGAGCCCCCCCTAAATATTTATTTTATTCTATTTTTAGTATTTGTTGGCGGCAACAGAAATACATAATCTGTGAAAATTTCAACTGTCTAGCTATCACGGTTATTGAGATACAGCCCTGTGACAGACATGCGGACAGACGGACAGCGAAGTCTTAGTAATAAGGTCCCGTTTTTACCCTTTGGGTACAGAACCCTAAAAAATTACAATGTAACATTATGTGACAGGTGATAGCGCGCAGTCGAAGGGTGATTTTACAAAACCTTGTCTTGAAATAATATTTTTCAACAGAAATCTTAATTTCAAATCGGTTAAATTATTCCGTCAAAATGTCTATTTCCTGGAACCTACAAATGTTGCGAGTTCGATCAAAAACGTGTTGATTATCAGCTCAAAGGTCATTCGATACTCAGCACCGACCTCATATTAGTATACCTACTACTAATATCTATCCTATTTTATATACTAGCTATCTGTCTCAGCTTCGCACGGGTGTACTAATGAAGATTTTAGGCAATTTTTTCCCAATGTTCTTCTTAAGGTACTAAATAACTCCGGCCATCCAGTTGTCCTACTTAAAGGACTAATGGCGCCATTAGTCCTTTAAGAAAGACTACTAGGCCGTTATGACATGTAAACGATAAAATGCCCTGGGCCTTACGAGGATATAGGCTGTGGCTAGTTTTGAACCGACGAAAAATTTTAAGGTTCATACTTTGACATGTATTGTATATTATATATTTATATTTTTTGTTGCTTTTTTATGTAGGATCAAAGACAGGTCGTTGGTTGGGGTGCCTACCCCGTTTTTGGTAATTTTCAATTTCTGCAGTCAATAGCTAAGCATAACAAACAAACTTGTTTAAAATCTATAGTTATTACAATTCTTTGTCTATGGTCCGTTTTGATTAGTGACAGTTGCGATGCGTTATACCTCTAGATTTGATTGACCACAACTAAATATTTCGCGTTTTGTCTATTTAAATATGAATAATTAATAAATAAATATCGCCTGTTACAAAATCTTTGCTTACCCTAAGAGATAGATAAATACTCTAATCTTGTTGTTAAAAATCGTCGTTTAATTCATTTTTTGTATATAAACCATTAATTTGAAAATTAAATGTGTTAAAATGGCTACAACCAGCGCTCTCATCCTATATCTTTGTACCTAGTGATCCTATTTCGATATTTGTTTTTCTATTGTGTAGAGAATAGTCCCAAGATGGTTCCATTTAAATTATATTAATGTAAGACAAATAGTTCATTCATAAAACTTAAAAAATTGAATTGTCTCTTGAGTTTGGTCGATTCTCGTCGGGTTCTTTGTTTTTTAAACGTTTCAAAGCAAGCTTTTGTAATATTCTCGTTCCTAGTTTGATTAGTTCTACGACGTAGCAGCGTAGAGGTAGCAGGTTCAAACCTTGCTAACATAAAAACTTTTTGCGTGTTATTTTTTTAGCGATAATTTTTCACATACTTTTCTTAGCTTCACCTATAACACTATGTAATGTAAGAAAATCATGTAAATAGAATTTAACTAACTCCTAATTATTGGATCATTGTCTTGGCTGTTGTGTATTCTGATGACAATAAATTAAAATAATATAAACCTGATGATGCAGCCAGGATCAGCTCCTCACGAGGGAACTCTTCAACTAATAGCACAGACACCAAACTTTGTAACTTTGTTTTCAATTGCTTTTTAGTATAGTAACTAATAGTGGCGATTCTGTTGTGTCCACGCTAAACCTAAAATTTATTAAAGCGATCGCTCTTATTCCTTTGCATTAAAGTCTTAATAAGCGTAACCTTGAAATTACGAAAATCGTAAAACGAGTCAAAACTGTCCTAAGTTTTAGAACTTTCACTTTGATGTTACGCTAATATATACCTTAACGTAAACAAATAAGAGCGATCCTTTTTAGAATTATAAGTTAAGCGTGAACACAACAGAATCGCCAGCAATGTACCTACTATAAATAAGTGTTTTTTTTGTTTTTACAAGCTTTTATTTAACTTGCAATATATGTATGTAACTATGTTTGTTCGAGTGGAATCTTGCAACTCAATTTTGAAGCAGTTATCCCTAACCGATTGAGCTGAAATTTTGCATACACCTTTAGTTCTGGTGACAATACAATAATATGTCACTGTCATGAGTCATGCTGATGGAGTCAGGAGCTGTTCAACGGACACATAATGGAACTCCCTAGTAAGACTGAAAATAATGTAAAATATTTTACTTATTTTAAGGTATAAATAAGCTATTATATATTAATGAAGTATGTATATAGGTACTTACAACAATAGTATTTCTTTTCAGAGTGCTGTCCCCAACAAAGCACAGACCAAGATTCTTTAACTCCAGTACATGTGAACTGTCCTCTTCCACATCCAGCACACCCATTTAAATTAGTCAAAATAGTGTCTTCTCTTATAAAAATCTTCCCACAATTATTTAGCTTTGGCAATTTTACATCGGATTCATCTAAAGTTAACATTTTTTCCAGATTCACATCACTTTTTATATTAGGATAAAGTTTTTCTTTTAATTTTACGTCATCAGTTCTCTTTAATTTCAAATCATTTGAGTTTTTTTTTGTTATATCCTCGATGACATTTAACGTGTTATTCGGTTGTTCCATTATTTTATCAATTGAATTTAGAAGAAAGAGTTGTTTTTGTTTTTAATTCGTTAAAAAAACTTTTTTATAATAAGAACATTATTTAATCGCGTACGACACGACTACTCGTGTCGCTATCAGAATAAAGACTGATTGGTTGTGGGTCATATTTGTTATCAGGGCGGTTTTCTTCTCAAATTATCAGTATGGTCGGGCGAAGTGTTTGTTTGTGTGTAATGATGTTTGTTCGATGGAGAAAGAGGTTTAAAGAGGTTATTAGTGCAACCTGGATATAATGGTCGCTGGACAACGAAAATCAATACTTACCGACTTGCTGTAGTATAAAATGTAGATAAAAAATTAAATAAACAGAAGGGGAAACTTATAATCCTTAAAAAAAAACCCCTAAAAGATAAAAAAATGCAAAATGAATGACTTTGGTATAGATAGCGCTGATGTGCCACAAATTAGACATCTCAGACCGAAAACATTGAGTTGTCATAGCAACGAATTTTACAAGGTCGGTATTGGAAATATATTTTGTTCAAAAAAATCTGACATCAATTTGACTACCGAATGATAAGTAAAAGTGTTTTTTTACGCGATTACCGAAATTTGGACAGGACAAAGTCTGTCACGGGTTAGCTAGTAGACTGTATATGTATATATTTATTTTATATGACTGTATATATTTTTAATATGGAGCCCTACTCGAAAAACAATTTTTTTAGTTATTTATTTTTGAAGTTGGGTATTATCTTATTTTGTAAAATTCTTATATGTATGTTTGTCACCTAACTTCTCCCAAACGGCTGGACCGTATTGGTTGAGATTTCGTATGTATATTTCAATGGGTTTCTGGATGGTTTGAAAACACAATTGGACCCGGTTAGTACTAGAAGTAGCTCTGCCTTCTGCGCTGTAGGCTGTGGGTTCGATTCCCACCCAGGATAAACATTTGTGTGATAAATATAGATCGTTTGTTCTGTGTCTGGGTGTTAAATATGAATCATAAGTATGTATTTACAAAAAAATATATAAGTATTCTATCAGTTATTTGATTCCAATAGAACTAAGCTTTGCTTAGTTTGGGGCTAGATGGCGATGTTTGAAACGTCCACCAATATTTTTATTTATAATCTTATCCACAATAGTATGTATTCGTAACCAAACTTGTTTTTTATGGTTCCGTACCCAAAGGGTAAAAACGGGACCCTATTACTAAGACTTCGCTGTCTGTGTCTGTTCGTCTATCTGTCCGTGCGTCTGTCTGTCTGTCTGTCACAGGGTTGTATCTCATGAACCGTGATAGCTAGACAGTTGAAATTTTCACAGAAGATGTATTTTTATTGCCGCTATAACAACAAATACTAAAAACAGAATAAACTAAATATATAAGCGGGGCTCCCATACAACAAACGTGTTTTGGCCATTTTTAGGGTTCCGTACCCAAAGGGTAAAAACGGGACCCTATTACTAAGACTTCGCTGTCCGTCTGTCCGTCTGTCTGTCACAGGGCTGTATCTCATGAACCGTGATAGCTAGACAGTTGAAATTTTCACAGATTATGTATTTCTGTTGCTGCTCTAACAACAAATACTAAAAACAGAATAATATAAATATTTAAGCGGGGCTCCCATACAACAAACGTGATTTTTTTTGCCGTTTTTATAGATAATGGTATGGAACCCTTCGTGCGCGAGTCCAACTCGCACTTGGCCGTTTTTTTTGTCAGCATTGATCACTTCTCAGAACTCTGTATTTAGGTACATATTTATGGCAGCATCCTCCTTATCTCTGGCTGTGAACTGATTGCCCTTTGGGTCAGACAATAACAAGATTTTTTTGATAATAATAATTTGTAACCTCGATATAGTTCACCAGCATATTTTTAAAACAGGCATTTCTTTGGTTACTTACCCTAAAACCCTGGTTTTAATATTTATTTATCGACGTGGCGTAGTGGACGCAGAAACTGTGGGTTCGATCCCAATGTACGTAAATTTGAGATTATCTTGACACAATCTTGACTTTTATTGTTGTACATACTTGGTTAGTACTTTTAATTATTACTAGCTGGACGCCCTGGCTTCGCACGGGTACCTGGATAAAAAGTAGCCTATGTATTATTCTGATGTATAAGCTATATTACTGTAAAGTTTCATTTTAATCCGTTCTGTAGTTTTTACAAACTTTCTAATTTATAATAGGTATTAGTAGGATTTTCGTTTGAGCCTTCATCTTATTCTTACGGCATCACACTGGAGCTCTACATAGCATTAAAACATCATTTAAAAAAAGGATCATTGAAAAAAATTATCGTCTCCAAGCCATGTTTGTTGCCCGATTCTTCTAGACAATGGTCGCGAGGAACAAGCATAGCTTTATCTAGATCCTAAGACGTTTCAAAGTGATCCTTGTGATTTTATTGAAATAAATTATTTTTGAATTAGAATTTGACAAAATAAATGTAGGTCTGTATTCATTCTTAAGTTATTGTACTAAATTAAAGTTTAATTTAGATATTGTAATTCCCCAGCAAGTAAGTATTCCCAAAGAAGGTTAACGTGAGGCGCCTGCCTCACGTTAACCTGTTGTAATACACTCCAAGCCGAAACCTTGACTTTTTGATTGGTCGACACACTTTTTTCGGTTTTCTTTTTAGGTTTTTAAACGTAATTATTATATGTATCACGTAGCTAGAACCGAATTTGTTTAAGCCACTACGCCACAGAGGTCGCTACTATTATTGATAACACAATCGCATGACATCCCATGCGTACAGCGTAGTTAGGTACAATATTACTCCTACACGGACAATTTTTTGAAGCAATTTTGATCGGTTATTTATGTACTGTTGCGCAATAGAATGACAGTTGTCACTATCCTAAATCACTACATAGTATAAAGCAAAGTCGCTTTCCGCTTCCCGCGTATGTATGTATGTATGTTTGCTTATATCTTTAAAACTACACAACGGATGAAGGTTACACAGGAGGAAGGTTTATATGTATAATACATGCATATTATAGTAGAGAAACACTGATAATTTTAGAGGTTTCTAATGTGATGTCGTAAATAAACACATTTTTTTGCGTTTTTGCATTTTTATGCTGGCTGAACCCCACGAGATATATCAAAATAATGAACTACAGTATTGTATACCTTAAAAACGTCTACCTAAAAGTCCACGATGGTATTAGAAATGTCTTACGCACAGCGAAGCGGGCACGGGTCAGCTAGTAATATTATAAATGCGAAAGTTTGTGCTGTTTGTTCCATAATCAAAAATAAATGACAAAACGGATTAAGATGAAATTTGCTGTAGTAGGTATGTAGATAAAAAATCAGAAAAAATAAAAGGGGGAACTTATAATCCGAAAAATAATCCCTAAATGATAAAAAAACGCAAAATGGTATAGCACTGATGTGCAAAAAAATAGATCTCAGACCGAAAACATTGAGTTGTCATAGCAACGCATTCTACCAAAAAGGTTGAATCCAACTAAGGTTAGTATTGGAAATTCATTTTGTCTAAAAAATCTGACATCAATTTGACTAACGAATGATACGCATTCTACCAAAATCGCAATTCAAAGTTCGCCGGACAAAGTCTGTCACGCGTCGGTTGGCCGGTTTTTTAAATGTTTTTTACCTCAGAAACTTCGTGATTAAGGCTGAGCAACAACCAAATTTGCAATGGTTGAAGCCCAAATAATTTTTATCGTGAATGATGTATGGAATTGAAATTTATATGGAAGATTCTCAGGTATATAAGCGTCAAAATTATTTTATCAAAAATAAAAATTTAATAAAAACCTTGTTAAGAAAAAATGCCAAACACATCTCTGAAAATCAAGAATTGCCCAAAAATATCCTAAACCATAAGGCAATTCAATATGATATTTATCATAAATATTGCTAAATAAATTATAAATTGAATAGTTTAGCAGTTTTTTTTTTTAAAGCCATTTCTTTTACATAATTAATTTTTTTCTAAATGTCGCTTACGCTATTTAATTCCGAGCATCGGTAACTTCATGCCGCACTCTTTTTTCTTGCTATTCGCGTATTTTGCTTCGCAGTCATACTCATTCCGCGGCGATCCGCGTTGCTAGACGGACCTGTGCTACTTTTCTCCAGAGCGGTTTCGTAATTCTTAACCATGGGTAAAAAATCAAACAAAAAAAATTACAAAAGCCGTGGGAAACGCATTGAACCTAATCTACGCCTTATATTTTTTACTAGCAACGAGAACGTGATGTGACTTAGGTTTAGGTAAGTACCTAGGTAGGTAGGTAGGTACGACAATAAAAACATCTCGCACAATTGTATGAAAATTGAATTATTGGTATCAGATAGATAGATAGACCTAGGTAGGTAGTTATAGTATGGTAAGTAGGTAATAGTAGGTATGTCGTTTTTATGTCTAGTTGTGGTTTAGTGTTGGTACCTACCTAATCTAGGTAGGTACCTACCTACCAATCTACCAAATGTCAAACATAACTGAAGTAGGTAGGTAGGTAGGTACTTTGTGTATTTGAAAGATTCATTCGCGCGACACACGGATAATTTCATTTAGGTTGGTAGGTACCTATAGGTAGGTACCTATAGGTAGGTACCTACCAACCTGCAGGCTTATTTCGTAATAATCCTATTCATCCGTTGGCTTTCATTGCCAGAGCTCTGAACACCATTCTAATTTAGAGAATAGGATACCTATACCTACATACATTCTATAATATTAGGTAGGTGAGTAGGTACTATGAAAAAGGTAGGTATTCTTTAAATACGACTGATGTTCAGAGCTTATCCTTCACCAACAGAGAAAATCCATTGATGCACGCCGGGGTTCGAACCCACGACCGAAAAAGTCGAGGTAGGTACCTCCTACTCGGCCAACACGGCTTCATCTAAATCATCTCAGACTGAAAACATTTAGTTGTCATAGCAACGCATTTCTGAACTGTTTTGTCAGAACTTCGTCTTTCGTAAATCGCGGGTCTACTAGTACTTATATATAACTCTTACGTTACCTACTGACTGACTGACTGACATATCAACGCACCGCGCAGTCTAAGCGACTGATTCCAGAAACTTTAAATTTTGAGGGTTTATTCCTTTTTAGTAGGTAGGTACCTTACGCACTAAGAAAGAAATTCTCCAAATACAACCAGCGGTGCAGTGCAGCGAAGGTTGAAGCTTGATAGATTATAACTTCACGCGAACAAAGTCGCGGGAGTTTCTACTGATATTATTGCTAGTGGTCGTATATTCTGATGTTTATCTAGCTAAACTTTGCGGATTGGCTATACTAGTATGGAGAGCACTTCTGTAAAAAAATCCCGCGTTTCCGGGATCGATGGATAGTAGTTACTAGTTTGTAATTAGTATACAAAATCTGTAATAATTGGATTTACCTCAAGTTATTTATTGGGTAATATAGATGGCGCTTTGTAGAAATTGTATTATTTTATAGAAAGGGGTAGTTAGCGACCGGACAAACAGCTTATGTACATCCAAACGAGTGTGAAGTTACTATGAGTGAGTGAGACAGAAAAATATAAATAAATTACAAATTTGAAGCCGCTTTCATACTTTCTTAGCTTTTGCCGGAAATAGACTAAGTGAACTTTAGGTAAATATGAAACGAGCGTACCTACCAAGATTATATTGTACCTACTTGTTTATAAAGCATCCTCTCGGTCAATATTGTGTTTATTTTTAGATCAAAGAAGAAAATATATGAAAATGAATCCCTATCGATTCTCGATTTCGAAACAAATGAAAGGTAAGAGAAAACTTTCATAATAAATTACAGTTGTGATTATTTCACATAGATGTGATTATTTACACGTTTGTCCGAAAATAATTTGAAGGATTTTCATTTCGTCGAAAATATTAATTACAATTGGTACAAAAGTTATTTTATTAGACAATAAAAAATACACAAATATCATATTAGGTACTGGTTTATTTTTAGATCAAAGAAGAAAACAAACGAAAATGAATCCCAATTGATTCAAACTAGTGAAAGGTAAGGGAAAACTATGATTATATACAGTTACTGTTGTGATTATAACTATCTATATAACGACGACGCTATAACTAATCCATTTTTTTTCAGGCACGGGTTTTCAATAATTGAACCTCAACCTAATAGTGAATTTATACCTCCAGAACAGTAAGTTAAGCCAAAACAAAGATATTTTGGACGCAGGACACTCAAAACTACCACGCAAAGAATACTGTACAGAAAATTCTAATTTTGATGACCGAAATATTGTAAATTTTGACTTTGCGGGTGAATGTTCTGCCGCCCAAGAAGTACAAAAAGTTTTATCAATAACCGAATATTGATGTTATTGATGAATATTTATGTAATACAGCCAAAGGTTGCTCGACTCAAATTTAAAGCTATAGGAAATTACATTAAATATGATCACAATTATAATCCCAAGTGCAGATAAAATTCTCAGATCCCTAAGCACGATGTCTATTGAGGTTGGTCAAAGGCACGTCCAAATATTAAATTTATTACACGTCCACTTTTGTAATAGTTAGCATTACTTATTGACTGGCCTCACAGCTCAGTTGATAAATAGTAGGGAAAATAAATATTCGATCCAGCCAAGCAACAGTATGGTAATAAAAAATTGTTTGTTCGAATAAAAAATAAATATTTTATTTAATAATTTTTATAAAATTTTTAGTTCAGTTAATAAATTTATAGTTGGCCGTGTTGGCCGAGTGGGAGGTACCTCGACTTTCAATCTGAAGGTCGTGCGTGCGTGTCCAATAGATTTTTTTATTCGAATAAAGTACTTAGGTTATACGTCAAAATAACAAGTTCGGGTATTGCATACCGTTTCTGAGCACATGTAAAGGATAAATGGTAGAACGGCCAAATAAATTTTCGATGAAACGTTTATCATCCAAGCAACAAAGGTAATTTTATTGTTTGTTCGAAAACTTTGATTTTGATAAATTTATGATTGGCCGTGTTGGCAGACCATAAATTTATGAAACATTTATCACCCAAGCAACAAAGGTAATTATTGTTTGTTCGAAAACTTTCTGGACCTATCAAAATCAAAGTTTTCGAACAAACAAAATTACCTTTGTTGCTTGGCTGATAAATGTTTAATCGAAAATTTATTTGGCCGTTCTACCATTTATCTTATACATGTGCTCAGAATCGGTATGCAATACCCGAACTTGTTATTTTGACGTATAACCTAAGTATTTTATTCGAATAAAGGAGGTAACTCGGCTTTCAATCTGAAGGTTGTGGGTTCGAAGTTTGTCTGAATCGTGCCAAATGTAATGTTTGGACGTGCCTCTGACTACCCCATTTTAGACATCTTTAGAATCTAAGCGCCTTGAGATCTGAGAGTAGGGTATGTGAGCCCGTTCGCCGGCCCCTTTCTGTTTTCGGCCTTTACGCGTTCTCGGTGCCGTAAAATTGAGATACTATCGTTTTCACATACTATTTTCAAACGAAATATTTAATCGGACATCTGAAAATGTTAACCTTATATCTGATAATACTTTTAGTCGCGAAACATCTACGAGTGATTTATAGCGAATTGTTTAGTTTGACGACGGGTGTCGGAAGTCACGCCACGTGCAAAAAGTAAAAAAAAATTAGTGCCGCGCGTTTCACTCCAAGGTAAGTATTGCGTTGTTCTTCAAACTAAATAATGGCAATAGGTATGTAATTCACTTCAAATATGACGTATTATCATACTCATAATATGATTTTTGTGATATGATAAACAAAACCACTGTAATTTTAGGGGCCGGTATCTAAAATCTAAATTTTTAAAAAAGTTTGGTTTTCGGCCTAGGGGCCGATATGTGCTATATCAAGGCTTCTACGCTTTTGTCTTGTTTATTTATTTGGTTAAGGATATATCTAAAGATTCTTTCTATTACCATTGTACTTGTTTAATGTGAGTAATCTAGCCATTAATTTTCGGCCGTCAAATTACGTGGTATTCAGTTAAAAATTGATCTTATAAATGATCATTTTCGGGGTGGCCGAAAATCACATCATAGACAAAATGGTACCGTAGTTTTCGGCATGACCTATAATTGTATGGAGAACATGGTGGTCGAAAATTGAATGTCATTGTTAGTTTTCGTCTACAAGTTTCTAATAACATTTTAAACATTTTATTCTGTAGATTAATCTAAAGTTAGTTATTTTGATTAAGCGTTACATTCAACCGACTTTATAAAAAAGGAGGTTCTCTTTTCAACGCGTATATATTATATGTTTTTATTGCTTTTTTAGGGTTTCATAGTCTACAATGTTGCTTCTGGGGCTTGGCGAAGAAAAGATAGATAAAAGAAAAGATACAATTGAAATGCGCCTTCTGTGAAGTCATTTTAATAAGCGACACAGGAGAAGATACGGAGAAGAATCTTGGCTGTAATTTTTGCACTAATCACTACATAGTATAAAGCAAAGTCGCTCTCCGCTTCCCGCGTCTGTATGTCTGTATGTATGTTTGCTTATATCTTTAAAACTACACAACGGATTTTGATGCGGTTTTTTTTAATAGATAAAGTGATTCAGCAGGAAGGTTTATATGTATAATAACATGCTACCCGTGCGAAGCCGGGGCGGGTCGCTAGTTTAAGATAAACTGACTTTGTAGGACTGAAATATGAAGATGTTCAGGACAAATAATTTAAACGAAATGTTTGTTATACTGATTTCTGATCGCAAAATGTAAATTTCGTTCGTAAAAATGTGGTTGATTTTGAAATAGGTGTATAGATAATACATTTATTATAGCTTAATAAATCATTACGATTAATATTGGGTAGTCAAACCCAAAGACTCATCATCTTCCTGCCCTCATCTTACTTAAGTGGGGTCGGCACAATATGTGTACTTCTTCCATTTCCCTCTATCAGCCGTCATCTTATCACTCACTCCTTTCTTACCTATGTCATCTTTCACACAGTCCATCATCTTTTTTTTGGCCAACCCCTACGTCTACATCCATCCATCTTCATTCATAATATTTCTTCCTCCTTATCTTTTCTGCCTCAGGTGCTACTTTTTTTTCAAGCATCTCTGATTATTATCCATCCTCGTCAATCTTCTTTCCGACACTCTCCAATTTCATTTGCCATTTTCCCAGTCTCAGTTGCGACCGTTCCCCTACAAGAACAATGTCGTCGGCGAACAACATGCACCAGGGTGCCTCCTCCTGTATTTGCGATGTCAGTGCATCCATTACCAGGAGAAACAAATAACAGCTTAAAGCCGATCTCTGGTGCAAGCCTATAACCACATTGAACTTGTCCGTAACGCCAGCTTCAGACCGGACATATGTACAGGCTCGGCTGTACATGGCCCGTATAAGCTGCAGGTCCTTTCCAGGCACTCCTTTCTTTTTCATAAAAGCCCACCACAAAACCTCACGGGGTACCCTGTCGTATGTGTTGATCTTCGCCAGGTCAGCACGTGCAAGTTCATATGTGCACACTGTGCACTCCTGTACTTTTCGCACAGTTTTCGAAGTGCAAATACGGCGTCTGTTCCCGAAACCCGAACTGGCTCTGCAATATCTCACTCTCGTCTCTCATTCATCTCGCAATCACTTTCTCCTAGATTTTCATATAGTATGTGACATTAGCTTTATATCTCTGTAGTTATTGAAGTCCTTTACGTCCCCTTTGTTTTTGAAAATGGGCACTAGCTAACTATTACACCACTCGTCCGTAATCGCCTCATCATGCAACAACTTGTTGAAGAACAAAGTCAGCCACTTCCATCCATCTGCTTTTAAAAACGTCCATACTTCCACAGGACGTAGGTATATCATCTGGCCCAACTACTTTCCTATTCTTCATATCTTGCACTGTTTTTTTTACCTTTATCCATACTAAACTCGTTTACAACAGAGAATAACGAAGAATAACTATTTTAATTAGAGAGACAAAATGTTTCTAAAATGTTAATTTTTATTAGATTACTTGAATAATTTTGTTTGTGATTTTTAATAGCATTTGGATTTACAATAAAACAATATTTAACATACAAATAAAGCGTTTTTATGTTATTATATACTTATAAAATCATTTTAAAACCATCACAATGCAGTGGCCGAAAACTGAAAACCCTATGGCCGAAAACATAATTTTGGGGCCGAAAACTGAATTTTTGGCATTTTTCCGGATTTAAATTAATATAAAAATAACTAATAGCTTTATATACCTTATTGTATTTTTTAATCAAATTTGATTATATAGGCTATCATATGACATCATTAGAACAGGCATATTAAAGTTGCAACTATTTTTTATGATGTCCTAAAGTTGGAGGGAGCACTAAAAGGCCGATATCCGGCACATCGACCCTATGTCTACCGAACTTGAGGATTACAGTCTTGATTATATTTATTTTTATAGTATTAACATTTATGATCCTTTAGTATTATTTGGTAGGTAATAACAAAATTTGATTTATACATTTTCATTGTTTTCATTGTAGGTAGATAGCCTGTCTCTGTTCCAGGGATCAACCCCGAAGTGATTTACGATTACATAATAATACGGTATGATGTAGGTATAGGTACCTACCTAAACCTACAATGTGTATGTTATGTATAATACCTATACCTACGTACCTACTTACTGTGTATGTGTATACCCACAATATATTTTATTGTAAGAATAGTAGGTAGGTATTTATTTACCTCATAATGATAATATAGGTAGTTCTCAACTGTACGCGTGCATCGTCATTGTTTCCATGCCGAAAAGATTGGCAGATAGATAGAGAAATAGGTACACTTATATAAATACTAGCTTTTACGCGCGACTTCGTCCGCGTAGATTCAGGAAATCAATTTATAACGACGAATTAGGAACCTACGAAACTTTACGGCCTTTTATATATTAGGCACCTACGAATAGTGCTACTATATTTATTTTGTGGCACAGTCAGCAGCGCGCCGGCGGCGGCGCCGGCGCACCGCCTGGGGCGCTGCGCGTCGCGGCGGTGGCGGCTCGTGGTACTAGCGGTCCGGGGGACGCAAGGCATGCGGGTGAAATCCGATTTTTTTCTAGGTTGTAGCCCCCTCTTAATAACCGATTTGTAAAATTGGAGAAAGGAATATTGGTCGCGTAGGGACTTTTGAACAGAGGGGTGATGCTCCATAATCAGTGGGTAATCATAGTCGGAAGTCCGGACAGTTTAGTTATATTAAGTATTGTGTTTTGTAGACATGGATATTTTTCAATTTTTACCCGACTGCTCTAGGTTATTGTTTTTCGAGCGTATGTATGTATGCATGTATGTATGTCCATTTGTATGGCACGCTCTACAGTTCAAACGACTTGACAGTTGACACGAATCCAACGACACCTCTTATGATGTGATATAAGAGGTGTCGTTGGATTCGTGTCAATTGTGGGAACGACATAGGCTATATATTTTTTAAATATGGCGCCACTCTCTCTAAAAAAGAGGGGCATAACAATTTTTTTAGTAAATTATTTTTAGCAGTCCGTTTTTATGTTCTTATAAATATGTTTTATTTTGTTATGGATTAAACGGGTTGCGACATAGATATTGGTGGGCATTTCACACAAAGCCCATCTAGCCCCAAACTAAGAAAAGCTTGTACTACAGGAACTAGATAACTGATAGAATACTTTATAAAACTTTTTTTGGAAATACATACCTATAATTATAACACCCAGACACAGAACAAACATCTTTGTTCGTCACACAAATGTTTGTCTTGGGCATCAAACCCACAACCTACAGCTCAGAAGGCAGAGTTACTACCAATTATGCTGTGAGGCCATTTAATGGATTGAATATATGTTGTGGCAAGGAAAAGGGGAGGAAAATGATGATAGGGTAAAGAAAATAAAACAATTGTAATGAAGAACAAGCATATTTTTTAATAACAAATGAGTATTTAACACAATTTTTTGACCACTTCTAGGTACTTACTATTACTATTACTATAAATATTTCAATCGTGCACTCACTCACGGGTTTACGTCAGGCAGGCGGCCCATTATAAAACACCCGTTAAATCCTTTTTAAACATCTTTTATAAAAGACTTCACAAAAAGGAGGCGGGTTTTAATTCGGTTGTTTTTTACAAGCTTTTATTTAACTTGCAATATATGTAACTATGTTTGTTATGGATTCTTGCAACTCAATTTTGAAGCAATTATCCCCAACCTAAAATTTCCCATACTTATGTAACTTCGGTGACAATGCAATAATATGGTGACAGTGAGCTGATCTGAAGATGGAGTCAGGAGCTGTTCAACAGATACTCACAATGGAATTCCTACTTATAAAATACTTCGTAAAACGTAAATACTTCGATTGAGTAAAAACTTTGCATACTTGTCAAGTTCCGATGACAATGTTATATGATGTGACAGGTATGATGTGATGTGAGCGCGCTGGTGCTCGATGGTTTAAATGATTTTATAAAAGCTTGTCATAGACAAATGGTTTTTAACAGTTTTTTTTTGTTCATTACCTTGAACTCCGTCATTTTTTAACCGATTTAGTTGGGAGGATATACTTCCTGTTTGGTCCCAATTCGAGAAAAAAATACCACCTCTAAGGGTGGAAAAATAAAAAAGATTGAAGTATTAACAACAAGATATTTTTAAAACTATCATTATATTATAGTTTACCTTAATATCACATTTATTTTGGACATACACATTGACTTATAAATAATTAATTACGAAAATAGTAATAAAGATCTTAATTTCCTTAAATAACTAGTTTTTACTTAAAAAATAGTTTTTATATTAAACATCTAATAATCTAGAACGAAAATTTGAAAGTTGCTAAACCTCAATCACAGATGGCAGCACAGTTTTACTGTTGTTTTGTCATTGGTTGAAAAATGGCCATACATTGTAAAGTAACTTATATGGGTATCAATATCAGTATCTTATACATCCTTATAACCTATTTTTAATATTTTGGACCCATTTATTACATTTTGTGCTTGTTGCAAAGTTAGTTTTGGTTTTTAACACAAAATAATGAACAAAGAAATTGCTGTTTACCAAAAAAATATACTTAAAACAGTTTAGTTCGGTACTTATGTTAATACTACCTTACTGACTTCGATACTTCCAATAAATGCATAAATTTATAACCTAAAAATCCCTATCTGTTTAGCGTTTTCAATAAACGGAGAATATTTTGAATAAGGAATGTTTTAAAATATAGTTCCGAATCGCCTACTAGATGGCGTGCGTACTATTATTCTATGGTCAGCTTTGTGTCTAGCGTGGCGTCATCTAGAATGTCTTGTAGAACTAAAACTTATTTTTATCTAAAAGTGAGTAGCGCGGAGATTAATATTCATATTAAAATAAATATTGGTGTATATTTCACACAGCGTCATTTAAGAGCATGAGTGTGTTTTAGAGATTCCGTGATGTTTGAACAATCGTCCCTAAACAGTTAGTATTGTAAGCGGCGGTGGGCTTGCAAACTTTCACGTGTGAAATGCTAACTACTGCTAAATGTGGGCATGTGCCAAATGTTATATTTGGAAGTGCCTCTGACTAACCTTTTAGACATCTTCAAGGATCTGAGCGCTTGGAGATATGTGCAGATGTCTACCGTACTTGGGAATTACAGTCGTGATCTTATTTGATTTTCTAAACCCTTAATTTATAAATTACTATAATCAGTGAGTTATAGTAGGTGATGGTTGTCTTTGGGCCACTGCAACATGAGCATCGATATCCGAAGCTCTGGAGGTGCGGCGCATCCACGGCACGGGGCGGTCTGCAAGAGTTGACGTTACAAAGTAAGAGATGGCGCTTGTGTCTTCATAATTCGAACGGATAGTTCGAAGAATAAGTAAACGACGAGAGATGACGTCTCTCACATTTTAATATCAACGTTTTTACAAGGCTCTCCGAATAGAGTCGGATTTAGAGTCTAAGCCTTAGACATAAGTAACAACATATTTAACAGACATTAATATTAATTGTAAAGTCTCCCAACCAGCTAGTGACTATACCTCAAATAAAGCCCCAATGCTTCCGATCACCTATGTGTTTCTGATATTTCCACTCTTTGAAAGTGACTTCCTCCTTTTTATCTCCCTGAACCCAGTGTTTAGCCTCCTCCCAAGTCTCTTCAACTTACCATCGCTATTACTTTTCTGAGTAATCAGTTGTTGCTTCCTAACTCCTAAGTGTTTCAGATATATCCACCCTTTTAAAGTGACTTTCTCCCTTTGCTCTCCTCAAACCCAGTACTCAGTCCCCTGCCAACTTACCACCGCTATCACTTTTCTGAGTAATCAGTTGTTGCTTCCTAACTCCTAGGTGTTTCAGATATATCCACCCTTTTAAAGTGACTTCCTCCCTTTGCTCCCCTCAAACCCAGTACTCAGTCTCTGCCAACTTACCACCGCTATCACTTTTCTGTGTGATCAGTTGTCTATCCGTGCTGAGCCGACGCCTGCCGTGCTCGTACTTAGCCTCCTTAGCCAGTAACGCTTCTCGCTGCATCTGAGTGCGCAGCTCGCTCGGCACGTCGGGTATGAACAGTTGCATCAGGCCTGTCAGGCCGAATACCACGTGCTGAAAACAGAATTTAAATACATTAAATTCTGTCTATATTTATAAAAACACAAAAATGTTTCTACTTATATCTGTTATAATAGACTGGCGAGTAAATCCGGGGAAGTTTTATTGGAGAAAAGAATGGAATTTCCCACAGGAACGGGATCAACGATAAATTAGTATTTATTTAGGTTACAAAGTTTTTGTTTAAAAATCCGCGTCCATGAGTATTTTTTTAATAATGTACTCTTCATCCTCTTTTCTTTATCATTACAATCATCTTCGTCGTATTCTTATTCTCATCCTCAAACTTCAAATCCTCATCAAAATACTCTCATCCAGATATTTCACATCCTTATCCTCATACCCTAATCCTCATCTTCATTTACGCCCTCATACGTTACCTCAAATACAACAACGAAGGCGAGTCTCGCGGCAAACACATGCCAGTAATGCGGCGATAGACCGTACGGTTCCCCGTGGTGAGGGGGGTTGCGATACCCGCGGTAAGCGCAAATGGGGGGGTCGACCTCTGTGTCGTCTGCCCCCCATTCGTCTTTGTAGTCTGAGGTGTTGAATACTGGGGAAAAAACGGGCATGATATATTGTGTAGAATTCATAAGACTTTATGTTCTTTTTAGGAGAAGAATAATTTCACGGTAGCGTTTTCAAGTTATACCTACTCGTACCTAGAAAAAGACTTACACTCGCACACAGCAATGTCAGTTTGAGTTTGTATGAAAACGTCATCGTTAGTTCTAGAAAGTTTGACATAAACTAAAAGATTTCAGATTATATGCAGTAGTTTAGTGTAGAGTGTTAAACAAGAACAACATTGCTAAGAGTATTTCAAAAGTAAACATGAACTAAGTAGGCACACAACAAGAGCAGTAGCGCGAGGAAATCAAATTTAAACTGAGGTCTCTTATCGCAGATAGGTATTATTGTAATTTGCTACTTACATGACAGAGAATGGTCGATATACCCCGCCAATGTGTTATCCGGGGAGTAAACGTACTTGTAGACCATCCGGGGGATGAAATCGCTAGTGTAGGCTATCACAAACGCCTGGGAAAACAAATAAGTATACAACCAATAGTAACCTACAAAATTAAAATACAAATTCAAAAATAATTTATTTCAATAAAATCACAAGGATCACTTTGAAACGTCTTAGAAGCTGAATCTACGCTTGTTCCTTGCGACCAAGCCTAGAAGAATCAGGCAACAAACACGGCTTGGGGGTTATAATTTTTTTCGATGATCCTTTCCTCGATGCTATGTAGAGCTCCAGTGTGGTGCCGTAAAAACAAGGTGAAGGATCAAACAATAATATTAATTAAAAGTACTAACCAAGTACGTACAACAATTCAAAAAATGACTACTAAAAGCAGCACACGCTACACTACAATCCAGGGGGACTACTCTTGAAGACGATCAACGATATATTGGGATAAACGTCACATCGTTTCCCTATATTTTAAAAGATGGAACTACCGACATTACTTTGGACAATTGACATCATACATTCTACTAAAGCAGACATTCTACTAAATTTCTAGGCGCATCGCCCATACGAAAACTACAAAAACATTGGATAATGTAAATGAGTGCTACCTATATTGATAAGATTATTTAAATGGAGGAATTATGAATGAAATTCTTATGAAATAAGGACAACATAGAGAAATAATAGAAGAATGAGTCAATTAAACTTACATTTGAAACGACAGCCGCATAAGTAATTCCTTTCAAAATGCCAAACCTGAAAAAATAGAAAAATAATAATCAGAGCTTTGGCAATACGTTAAGGTCCAGAGGGATTACCGCAAGCTATTAAAGTAACAATAAAACAGTACTACATGCACAGATACTACAAATATACAAACTCATAAAGCGTTGTCACTTTCGCACCGCGAATAGTATAGAAATAATAGAAAAATAAATAAGATCACGAGTCACGACTATAATCCCCAAGTACGGTACGGTACATACTCTCAGATCTCAAGGCGCTTAGATCCTTTAATATATCTAAAGGCGATAGTCAGAGGCACGTTTTGGCACATTTTACAGTAGTACTACAGTAGTTACTCCTTACGTGACAGGTTGCAAGCCCATCGCCGCTTATAAGAATATAAACTTACCAAGCACCGATATCCTCAACTCGTTCAGCTAAGGGCCGCCTAGCTTGCGTTACCATTTTATAAGCATCAAGCCTGATTTCAGCAATATTGTTGAGCAACGCGAACAACGGAGCTAATGGGAATGCAGCCACGAAGAGAGTTACGAAGCCGTATTGAAGAACTGAAAATAAATTAATACGTTTAAAAAACTAAAAATAAAACCAACGACAATACTTCGTCAATGAGTTTTAAGTTTTATGAAAGAACTATTAGTTCGACATGAATATATCTATCTAACTTTAAACTTGCAATTCTAATCTGAATCTCGGAAACGGTTAACGGTTTCATTTTTCGAAAACGTCGTTTTATCCGTGTTTTCAGGCAATGAAATACCGATAAAATCTCAATTTGGAAATATTTTCTACACAATAGAAATAAAATCATTCAAATCGGATCACCAGGTAAAAAGATATGCGCGGTCACACTGAAAATTGAAATCCTATTTGCACGTTATATTGGGGGCTTTTCTTAAACCGAACGGCAATCGTTTCAACTCATAATGTTTGAAACTAAACACTGTTTGGTCTATCCATCTTTGTCTATTGTATCTTTCACAATGCTACAACTTATAGCTAGTTCTTGTGGGTTAACCTGAAAAGTCTAATAAAGCTTATTAATTATTATATTAATTACTAACTAATCTACTAACTCATTTCTAGGTATTCATCAAATAGAGCTAGCCGCCCTGGATCTTGAAGGTGATAATCCTGTTCCCAGGCCATGTGTGGTTTGCTTAGATCTCTAGTCACTGCTCGATGAGAGCGCTGACGCCACCAATTGTGAAATTTACTGTAAAAGATAAAGTTTGTTTTATTAAATAACTAGGACCCACGGAAAAGAAAACAAATATAAATTAATAGAATCACGACTATAATTTCCATATACTTAAACTTTTTATTAGATCTACAGGCGCTCCGATTCTTGAAGATATCTAAAGGTCATAGACTCATTTAAATATTATATTTGTCACAAGTCCACATTTCGCAGTAGTAGCATTTTCTTACGTGACAGGTTGCAAGCTCGTCGCTGCTTATAAGAATACTAACTTTGTGTTGCTTCAATATTGCTATTGCTATTGTGTTGCTATTACTCACGGGTATCCAAGCTCCACGAAGTTGTTGAAGAACTGCTTCCCCACCATAATGATGGCCAGTTGGATGCATAGCTCGGACAGACAGCCGGCAGGATCACAAATGTCACCTTTCAGCTTGAAGAATTCAGATTTACGTGCTTGATCGTCACCGGGATAATCGTAGAATCTACCCTGAAAATTTCAGAAGAGTTAGTATAAATATCTACAATGTTTTCTTGCTTCATGCTTAATGCTTAATTCTTTGTCATGTTGCATTCTTGGTTTTCTTGAATTAGGTCGATGACATGTACACACAAGAAAATACATTACAGTTTTGTCTACATATACAGTAAAGATATTTTCTTGTGTTGGCATCAGCGATATTTATCCTGTTTCATCATGACAATGATTGCAAAAATAAGAATTGCATAATAAGTATCCGAATGTGCATTGGCTCTGGTCTAAAAGTCTACAGTTAAACACATTCGTTTACTATTCTGTAGACAACTAGTTTTATTTAGTGCTCATGCTGCTTAGTGCTCATGCACTATAGTAATACCGTTGTTCTTGCAGTCAACATCTCGTTCGTTTGCTCCGTAAATATTTTAATTTTAAAGTGGTTCAAAGTTTAGTTCTTGTAGTGAAACTTATATCATTGTTTGGTGAATTCACCGATGTGTCTGGTGAAGTTTATTTGGTGGAGGTCCATCCAAGAACACTGAAGTTATTTGCAAATTTCTGCTCAAAGTGGTCAAATTCCTGACCTACGACAACTCGCAGTGTGCCCGCTTCTATTGTGCCTGCCGGTGAGTCATCACGCTAACGGACATCGCCGGCGCTTCGCTTGCTTCTACCGACCACTGCACTATTAATATTTGTTTGCGGGTTAATTTACCTAATCTTCGCTGGCTTTGATGCACTTGTACGAATCACCTCTTTCACGCTTGAAATGAGTTGTGCAGGTTGCCTTACTGCTGTTTTGGATGGCGAGGACTACTTGAAATGTACCATAGACGATTGTGGCAAAATGTATCACTGTTTCTGCATGGGAGGACCAAAGCTCTCTGTACCAGGCAGTGTTTGGGTCTGTCCGGAATGCAGTTGTGCGTCTAAAAAGGGAGGGGACAATAGTCTCACACCTGTTGGAGCCTCCAAGAAGACTCGTGATCCAAATGTAACGTACCGCATAAAGATCCCTACGGCCGATATTACCAATATCAATAAGCCCATAATCGAGAGCACTTTATCATCTGAGATTAGTTGTCTGCGTGAAGAAGTCTCTTTATTGCGCGAACAACTTACTAGGGCGGTTGCTCTTATTATGAGCTATGAAACTAAGCTTGCGGACTACGCATCTAATGTTGAAGCGCTACATAGCAGTATAAAAGTTAATGGGGCTTTGTGCTCTTCCACCGCGGCTGTTGACCATCACCCCACTCCTGGTGCTACCTCGCCAGCGATTAGCACACCCTTGGATGCACCGGTGTCACGATCCGAGGAGGGATTAAGGCAAACTGCCGTTTCAAAGTCACCTGAGCTATTAGCACAACCGCTTATTGCCAAAAAAAAAAACAAAGCTAAGATCCAAAATCCGATCGACACTAATTCAGATGATCCAGTGGTACCACTAGTAGCCACGAACAACCTAGAGTCTGGCGACCAGCAGCCATGGACGGAGGTAAGAAGAAACCCGGCGCGCAATCGCGAATATCGGCGGCCGCCTTCACTGTGTGGGACTGCGGGACCTACCATAACTACCCTGAAAGCCGTTGAGCCCCGTAAATACATACATTTATGGAACATGGAGTCGAGCGCCGATGAGGTTCGTGCATATCTTCGTCAACTTTGCCCGACCGGCTCTTGCAGCGTTGTAGAACTTACCTCTAAAGGTGACTATAAGTCCTACAAAATTGGAGTTCCGGTAGCCTACTATGACACTTGCATGTCGATTGAAGTTTGGCCGGTCAATGCAAGAATCAAGGCCTGGGTTGTTTACAGCCAAAGGCCTTTACCATCTAATGGCTCCTTGGGGATGACACCCCGGCCCTTTCGTGGCGCAAATACCATCCAATAAACTTATTAGTTTTAAAGTATTCTACCAGAACGTGCGTGGCCTGAAGACAAAGCTAACAAAATGGCGGAATAATTTATCTTTAATTGAACAAGACTTAATTGTGGCAACAGAGACCTTTCTTGACTGTTCCGTTGAGGATCAAGAGGTGACATGTATGGACTGGAGTATTTTGCGTCGTGACAGAAAGACTCCTTGTGGAGGTGTCTTACTCGCCGCCCGTTCCCCCATAGTATTGAAGCGGCGACATGAGCTCGAAACCGAGGACGGAGAAGATTTGTGGGCAAGCTTTTCGTGGCATGGACATCCCTTTCTTGTGTGTGCTGTTTATATTAATCCCAGTGCGTGCGACAGTGTATATATGAGTTGGTTCTCTAAGGTGGAGAGTTTTATTAATGCATCTGCCAAAGCAACAGTGTTAATCCTAGGTGACTTAAATATGAACAGCGCTTCCTCGAATATTAGAAATTACTATTGTTATTTTATATCTTTCTGTGCTCTGACTGAAAATAATGTCGTCCTGAACTCTTTTGGAAGAATGTTGGATGTTGTGCTAGTTCAGGAGAGCGATGATGTACGTGGGATATCTGTGGTGGGTACTGATGGTATTGTAAACATCGATGCGCCCCATCCGCCGTTGGATATCGAGGTAAGAATCGACACTACACACCGCTCTGACCGTATTGCACCGAGTAATATTGAAAAATCAAAAGACTGGAATTTTAACAAGTGCGACCGTGGTCTATTGTATTCTCTGCTATCCGAAAACTCGTGGGCGAAGGTTTTGCAGGCTACGGATGTACTCGGTGCCAGCCAACAATTTTATTCCATAATATATAGTATTTTTGACATCTGTATGCCTAAGAAGTGCCGTAAAGATAATGCGTCTAAACGTTATCCGGTCTGGTTTACGTACGATATCATAAAAGACACGAGACGTAAATTAAAACTACATACTGCATGGAAACGTTCAGGTTCTCAAGTCACTTATAGGCTTTTTTCCGACCTTCGAGCCGACCTCAAATCACGGGTGGCGTCCTTGTATGCTAATCACACAAAAACGATTGAAGACAATATTAAGCTTGATCCGCGGAGGTTCTGGCAACATATTTCTAACCTGCGGTCTAAGGGTGGCTTTGAGCCTAATGTAACTTTCCAGGGAAAAACTTTGTCTGGGCCTGAGGCCGCCGAGGCTTTCGCGAGTTACTTTGCTAGTGTTTTTCTGCCTGAAATACCCCAGCTAGATTCTTCTAGGGCTATTTCAAATGACTCCTCTGCTAACAGTAATGACATCAACATTATTAGATTCACTCATGATGATGTCTCCTGGGGTATTAAAAGGCTTAAGCCCAGGAGTGCCTCGGGCCCTGACAATTTGCCTTCAGACATACTCAAGAGTGCGGAAAAGCTGTTGTGCGGTCCTCTTTGTCACATATTTAACCTGGGTTTACAATCTGGGGTGTATCCTCCACTGTGGAAGCTCTCTAGAGTCATTCCTATTCCCAAGAGCTCTAATAAGTCACTGGTCGAGGAGTACCGCCCAATAGCGATCCTCTCTTCCCCTGCGAAAGTTTTTGAGAGTATCCTACACAAATATATTTATGCGCAGATCAATAAACTCTTGTGCAACGAGCAACATGGCTTCAGAAGTAAAAGATCCGTAAATACCAACCTAATTACGCTCGTTGAATATATTTCTGCAAAATTGGACCGGGGACACCAAGTAGATGTTCTCTATTTTGACTTCCGGAAGGCGTTTGATAGGGTTAATAATGACATTCTACTATCAAAGCTATCTGCAATAGGTTTCGCCCCGGGTCTGCTTAGGCTTCTGGCTGATTACCTTCGAGATCGTCAGCAGTTTGTTAGACTTGGTTTGTACGAGTCTCGACCCTATCACACGCGTTCCGGAGTTAGTCAAGGATCGATACTCGGACCTCTGCTTTTTTTGATAATGGTTAACGATCTCCCGGCTGTGGCATCGCATGCAAAGAGCCTGCTGTATGCTGATGACCTAAAACTCTTTACAGAGGTTAAGTCAGAGGCAGACTGTCGGGCGCTGCAAGGCGATGTCGATGCAATTTATGAGTGGAGTATCGTTAATAAAATGGAGTTCAATACAAGTAAATGTTATGTGATGACTTTCTGCCGTGGCTGGCACCCAATTTGTTTCGATTACAAAATTAATAGCGTGTCTATAAGCAGAACGAGCGCAATGAAGGACTTGGGTGTCACATTCGACCGGAGGCTCACTTTTCACGATCACATATGTTTGTTGGTAAAGGAGTCGTTCAGGCGTCTGGGGTTTGTCCTCAGAAATGCCCGTGACTTTAAGAACGATCAGGTCATTCGCCTAATCTTTTCAGCGCTTGTTAGGAGCAAGTTGGAGAGCAGTGCTTGTGTCTGGAATCCGCACGAAGTTACGTATGTGCTTATGCTTGAAAAAGTCCAAAAAGCATTCCTACGGTTCCTATACAGGCGCTGCTATGGATACTACCCGTTTCTTTACCCCACTAAGTTTATATTGGGTTGCTTGGGGTATAACTCATTGGAGGTAAGGCGTGCTTACGACCAAATGACCACGGTCTGCAAAGTATTGCACAATAAAATTGACGCCTTGGACTTGACGGACGTGTTGTGTCGATTCTACGTCCCAAACAATTATTGCCGGTTTCGGAAGCACAAGTTGTTTGCCGTGCCGTCGTCCCGTACGGTGGCACGAGCAGGTTCACCTATTCCGCGTGTTCTTGCTGCGATCAACGCTCTCCTGAACTCTAACCCTGACTGTGACTTGTTCGCTGACTGCTGGGCAAAAATATTGACTGACTGTATGCGTTTTTGTGAGCGTTCTTCCTAATTTTGTGTTACTACTTTTGACATTTCTATTTGCTTGTTATTATTCTTTTTTTATTTTATTTTATTTTCCTTTTTTTTTTTCCTTATTATTATATTATTATTATTATTTCTGAGTGTTGACATTGTACAAAATTGATTATTCTAACTTATTATTATTGTTACAATTATTATTATTATTATTATTATTTTTTCGTTTCTGTTCATGTGTTATTAATATATAATGTGTTATTCTGTTAATCTTTGATTAATGTAATTGGTGTTCAACCGTGTTAATTAAAGTAAAAAATAAATAAATAAATAATAAATAAAAATGCTAAGAAAAAAAAATTGTGTAGCGACAGGATGGCAGCTTAAAAATCATTGAAAGTAAAACTAACCTTAAAGAAAGCGATGTAGATCAGGGAGGAATAAAAGTTCATAAACTCAAAGAAGAATATCTTGAACGTGTAGGAATCTTCATACTCCGTTTGGGTCCTCGGGTTCTCCATGTTAGTAAGAGTTACTGCTATATTTGCGTATATCTGGAATTAGAAATTTGAGGTTAAATAACAGAATAATATTGGGTGTGGTAATTTTTTAAAAGAAAATATTTTTCTGTTGAAAAGTTTTTTTTCAATACAAGCTTTTGTAAGATCCTCCTTCAAGCTAGATATCAGAGCAGCGTGCTATCACCGGTCGCTTAATACATAGTCTAAAGGGGGTAGTCTACTCGTCCAAATATGACGCTTGCTCGACTTGACCTTGACTTACCCTGGTGAGGATCATAATGATGATCAAGTTGATGAGAGCAGCAGTCATCGATGTGAATATCTTCGCGTGGCTCTGGATGAAGAAGCCTGTGCCTCCGTAGATTACGGAAACCATTGATATCCGGTAGATTATTGTTCCTAAAACTGCACCCATCACAACTGCTATCTGAAAATGAAAAATACATACATAAAATCACGCCTGTTTCCCAGAGGGGTAGGCAGAGACCAGGGCTTTCCACTTGCTACGATCCTGACATACTTCTTTTGCTTCATTCACTCTCATCACATAACTCATGCATGCTTATCGGTTTGGGTACTCCTGACCTTTTTTTAAATCGTCACGAATTTGGTCCAAGAAAATACACCGAGGTCTTCCTCTTCCAACGATCCCATTCACACTCGTCTTTTAATGAAAATAAATGAAACAGAATCACGACTGTAATCTCCAAGTACGGTAGACATGCTCTCAGATCTTCAGGCACTTATTGAACATGCCTCAAGGTCAGAGGTATGTCCAAACAACACATCTTTTAAATATTAAAATCCATTGTAGCGCGGCCGGGATTCGACCCCATGAACTTCAGATTGAACTTCGAGGTACCTCCCACTCGGCAACACAGGTTTATTCGTATATATAAAACTCTTGCATTACTGACTGACTGACTGACTAACTGATTTATCAACGCACAGCCTAAGCCACTGGTTCTAGGAACTTGAAATTCGGAGGGTGAATTTCTCTTGGTAGGTAGTGCACTAAGAAGGGAGAAGTTCCCGAAATTCAACATATAAGTGCAGCGGGGGTTTAAGTCACTTTAAAAAAAACTTCACGTGAACGAAGTTGCGCCGGTTTATACTAAAAGGATTTCGAAAAGATTTAAGAAAAAAAAATAAAAAACATACAGTTGAATTCGATAGATAGCTGCCAATGACCCTTCTTTCTAAACAAAACCTTACCATAAATAGCACAGCTGAGCTGGTGGCCACGTATCGCATGGTCTTCTGCCACGGTGGTAAATAAGGCTCTTTTTCCCTTGTCACTGGGTTGGTGCGAAACGTCTTAACTGCTGCTTCAAATTCTGGTCTTGGATCTTCGTCCTAAAACATTTGTTTAACATTTGAAGACAGAACTAGCTGATGTGGAAGAAAATGCTAACTAGCGTTAAGTTCGCCTATGCCTATGTTTCTTGTATTGTGCACTAAAGAATTTTCTATCGATCTATTTGTATTTTTGTTATGTCTATGTCCATGTTTGTTGGAATATTTGAATGTTTGTGATTCAATGCGCGCCCAAACGACCAACAGATTTGGATGGAACTTGCAATATACATAGCCTATATATGCCCAAGAATAACAAACAGGCTACTTGTTAACCAATCCAATTGAATACCAACAATCGAATCGGATACCAACAAAAATGGTTGAAAAATGGTTTGAAAATTTTGACGGACAAAACAAACAAATATTCAGACAGCGCAATCAAAATAAAAGCTTGTAAAAAGAAGAAAGTTTGGAGTAAGGTAAGGTAAGTACCTGATCGTCTTTTCCCATATCCCATTCCCATCTTAGAACTGACTGCTTCCTTTTCCAGAGTTCGAGGAATGTTGTTGCTGTAAGATATACCAGTTTTTTTAGTGAATATCAAGTCTAAGTTTTAAAACAGTCACTTTGAGGTAATTTAGACTCTAACTTAAACGGAATAAGATCATGTTTTACTAAATTTTAGTTAGTGTGGTACAGAATTGCCTCCAATATAGAGTAGTGGAAACCCTCGCTACTTCGTTCGAAGTTATTTTCAAACAGGCTTCAACCTTCGCTGTACCCCTAAAGAATTCCTTTCATAGTGCACCCCTCCCTACACACTAAAAAGAATATACCCTCCAAATTTCTAGGACCTTTGGTTTAGGCTGTGCAGTGATAGTAACGCAAGAGTTTTATATATTTGGATAAAGGAGGTGATTCAGTTGTGTCCACCCTAAAAGCTATAGTTTCCAAAAACCGATCGCTCTTATTCCTTTCACGTTAAAGTCTAAATTAACGTAACCTCTTAGACTATTTGACAGTATGAAAAATAAAGTGTTGTTGATAATCTATATAAATTTGAGTTGAGTAATCTATGTAAATTATGCCTTCATCTGGAGTAAAATAACTTGAAAATAAACAATGATTTATTAAAAAACCCATAATTCAAATTATCTATTTTTAAACGCCAGTCACGTGACACAAAACGGTCAGGATTAGTCGAATCGACGATGACGTAACATGCTTGTCAATATGTCATCGCCTGGCTTGAAAACTTGACGTTTGTGTATTTGTTGACAAGCATGTAACGTCACAGAAACTAGTGCGACGCCATTTGCTAAAGAAGCGTTTTTAAGGGTTATTTAAATTGTCAATATTTAATTTACATTTTTAGGGCCAATACTTAACAGAATTGAAATTAATATTTTACTGAATAATCTAGAATGGTTTTCAAAATTTTGTCAAATAGCCCATTCTAAAACGTAGGCTAGTTTTAAGTAATTTAACAATTTTTTACGTAATATACATAAATAAACTCACCCCAAAATGACATAAATATAGCGAAGAACACAGTAGCCGGGTTGTCAAATAGATATGACAGTTTGGCGAACATGCAGGAATCTGACAGTGATTGGTACTTGCACGCCTTGTCACAGAGTGGGCAGAGGGTCGTATTGCCTGGACCTTTCTCGTTACAGATCTCTTTGCTGAAATTATAATCTGTTTTTAATGCCGCCAGTATCTTCGAAACGCTTTCGACTGGTAGTGATCTGGATCAGTTGAGCAACCTATAGACTGTTTGCAACGATCTTAAGATAGCTTAACTGTTTCTTGTGTTTTTTTAATTATAAATATATTATTTTTATTTATTATTCTATCAAGATTTTTCAAAACAAAAGAGTTTTCTGTTGAAAAATATTTTTTCAAGACAAGATTTTGTAAAATCCTTCTTCGAGCAGAGCAGCGAGCTGTCACCTGTCACATTATTATTAAATTGTCTTCGGAACTTGACAGGTATACAAAGATTTTACTCAGTCTAATGAGTGTCCTTTGAACAACTCCTGACATCAGATCAGCTTTTCAAATTAGTATATATTATATTAATATAATACACTAGCTGACCCGTGCCCGCTTCGCTGTGCGTAAGACATTTCTAATACCATCGTTGACTTTTTTGTAGACGTTTTTAAGGTGTACATTACTGTAGTACATTATTTTGATATATCTCGTGGGGTTCAGCCAGCATTTGCAATGTAAGCGCAAAAAAATGTGTTTATTTACGACATCACATTAGAAACCTCTAAAATTATCAGTGTTTCTCTACTATATTATGCATGTATTATACATATAAACCTTCCTCTAGAATCACTCTATTTATAAAAAAAAATCGCATCAAAATCCGTTGTGTAGTTTTAAAGATATAAGCAAACATACATACAGACATACAGACGCGGGAAGCGGAAAGCGACTTTGCTTTATAAATACTATGTAGTGATAGTGATGTATCGGATTGAGCTAAAATTTATGAGGCCATATGCCATGGTCGAAAAATGGTTTGCAATTTTTACAACCTACAAACAAACATACGAACAGTGAAAGTTAAATAAAAGCTTGTAAAAGACATTACCTTGGGATATTATCCTGTGACTCCATACTTGCTAAGCCGTATAAGAAACATAGCGTCCCGACTATAGCCGGCGCGTACAACATTTTTGTATAAAATCCAAGCCAGCAGAAGTAGAGGCCTATTTTGTCGCCGAAATACCTTCGGATTAGGCAGAGAGGCTGTTTTTTGTACCATTTGCATGGACGTGCCCATTCTAGGTAGAGTAACTGGGAAGAGATAATAATTATTATAGCGGTGTTGGGCCTACAACCTGTCACGTGTGAAATAGGAACTACTGCTAAATGTGGACATGTGCCAAATATAATGCCGTGATCGCTCTTATTCCTTTTATGTTAAAGTATAATTTCGCGTAATCACAGGACAGTTCAGGACAGTGGTAGTTTTAAGTAGTTTTACGATTTTTATGTAAATTTTGTCAACATGTAAATTTAAACTTTTTTTTATTATATTGTACACATCTGAATAATGCAAATAAAATGACTAAAATATTCTAAATGCTGTAATTTTTATGTTACGCGAATTTAGACTTGACCGATTAACTTAACCGACGAAATTTTAGCTAGTTAGTGAACACAACAGAATTACCACCATTATCTACGTACCTATAGAATAGAATAGTTTTTTTTATTTCGACCACAAAATACAAAATATAAGATAAGATTCACATGTGATAGAAATAAGTAGTGAAAGTGTATGAACGTAGGGTATGAACGTGGGGTATGAACTCACTCGGCGATCAGTCGTTGTTCCATCTGCTAAGTCGACATCATGTCTACCCTCATGTAAGGGGAAACAACCCAAATAAGTACCATCATTGAGTAGCCTACGGATACCCATCTGAAAATAAAACAAACACATTTTTAGGGTTCCGTAGACTACAAGGAACCCTTATGATTTCGTCATATCCGTCAGTCCACAGATTAGCTCAGAGACTCTTGGTAGGAACTAAAAAGCTGTAATTTGACGTAAATTAAATATACATATTAGTAAAGCCGTGCTGGCCGAGTGGGAAGTACCTCGACTTTCAATCTGAAGGTCGTGGGTTTGAATACTGGCGTGCATCAATGGATTTTTCTGTTCGAAAATTTTTAATGCGCATCAAAACACGTGTTCAAAACGGTGAAGGAAAACATCGTGAGGAAACCAGTTAGTATTCTTATAAGCGGCGATGGGCTTGCAACCTGTCACGTATGGAATGCTAACTACTGCAAAATGTGGACATGTGCTAAATATAATGTTTGGACGTGCCTCTGACTACCCCCACTAGACATCTTCAAAGGATCTAAGCGTCTGGAGATCTGAGAGGATGACCACCGTACTTGGGGATTAAAATTGACCTATTCAAGCCAACAAATTGGTATTTTTTTTTAGTGGGAATGCTATTTTTCTCGCTTTCCCCATGTTGTGGGGTGTCGTTGTATAGGTATTTAAAAAATATTGCGGGTTTGTGAAAGCAACTTTTCGATTGCTTAGTTTGGGGCTAGATGGCGCTGTGTGAAATGCCCACCAATATTTATTTATTAATTAGTTTACAGATGTGTAATATTGACGGCCTAGTACTGTACCTTAGTTTCATTGTTGTCGTATTTCGCTCTTAGTAATATTTGCATGACTAGTAAGCTTCTTTGGGCTGGTGAGAATTGTGTGTGTCTGTCTTTCACTAGGAACCTGAAAATTATATTATAATTATTATATATACATATAAATATAAACAATACTACTGATACACACATATATAATATTAATTCTAATTATAATAATCACTACATAGTATAAAGCAAAGTCTTCCTTTCTTTCCGCTTCCCGCGTATGTATGTATGTTTGCTTATATCTTTAAAACTACACAACGGATTTTGATGCGGTTTTTTTTTTATAAATAGAGTGATTCAAGAGGAAGGTTTATATGTATAATACATGCATAATATAGTAGAGAAACACTGATAATTTTAGAGGTTTCTAATGTGATGTCGTAAATAAACACATTTTTTTGCGCTTACATTGCAAATGCTGGCTGAACCCTACGAGATATATCAAAATAATGTACTACAGTATTGTATACCTTAAAAACGTCTACAAAAAAGTCCAGGATGGTATTAGAAATGTCTTACGCACAGCGAAGCGGGCACGGGTCAGCTAGTAAATTATATATTACGTATTTGTGGGTACATAAAATAAACACTACAATTCATTTAACTTAAAAATTCGGTAGTATAGATAATAATTTAGATAGTAGTGATAATAGTATATAAAATATGGTATAGATAATAACCACCGTTTACTATTTAGTATGCGTACTCAACACGGGTCAAGTACTCAACTTTGGTCGGGACATAATTTTCCCTTTTCCCTTTTCCAATTCCCTCCCGATAACCTACCTTGATAACAAATATCAAGTTTCTACTATCGAATCGAGTCACTAATTCAAATCGAGTTTAACCGGTTCACTCCGTTCAACCGGCTTACTTCGATTCACCGGTTCACTTCGAATTTAACCGGTTCACTCGAGTTAAATTGCTGAACCGGTTTACTTTGAATTGACCCGGTTTACTTCGAGTTTAACCGGTTCACTTCGAGTTTAACCGGTTTTCATTTCCAAATCGGTAAACTTCGAATTGAACCAGTTCACTTCGTTTACGTACTGTTCCTCCCTCCTAGCTCCCGTGGCTTCCGTGGCTGCGTAGAACGATGGCTCCAGTTCAATTCTCTCATGTTGATACTCGTATATTTGCTTCCATCTCCGCCGCCATTTTGAATACCACTTTTTGTCTTGTTCCGCTTGTTTCTCGTCATTCTGAAAATAATAAAGTCAAATTTAGTGCTTTTGATTATTTCTATACAATTATAGCTGATTCGATAGACGTTGTTACTTGTTATGTTGAAATTTCAATAATCCCATAAAAGCACTTTCAGTTTTTTTCAAGTTTTTCCTATTTTCCAACTCTTTCCTATTTTCTGACAGGCTTGCTACCTGTCACGTATTTAATGCTAACTAATGCAAAATGTGGGCATGTGCCAAATATAATGTTTGAACGTGCCTCTGACTACCCCCATTAGACATCTTCAAATGATCTAAGAGTCTGGAGATCTGAGAGGATGTCTATCGTACTTGGGGATTACAGTCGTGATCCTATTTATTTTTATTTTAAAAACCTCATTCCTATTTTTTAAGAATTAAACTTTGTGATTAATAAATTAAACATAATTTTTTAGAATTTTTGGATAAATATCTTATTCATCTATTTTTAGAACTTACCCAAGCTTTCACACTTATAGTGATGAACCGCTTAGTGGGTAGTTTCATTCCAATCACTTCAGCCAGCCTCATCTCCGTCTTCCAGGGTATGTGGATCTTGAGGAACCAGGTCTTCTCATCGAATGATAAACACTTGTTTTCTAACTCAAGCTCCAATCCTTCCTTTATGAGATTTTCCTAAAAATAAATAAATAAATATTGATCAACATTATCACACAGCATCATCTAGCCCCAAAATAAGCAATGCTTGTAAAATGGGAACCAGATTACTGATTACTTAAATACACTTTACATACTTATGAATATTATAACACCCAGACACAGAATAAACATTCATGTTTATCACACAAATATTTGTCCCGGATAGGAATCGACCACCGATCACAGAAGGCAGAGTACCAACTGAGCTGTGAGGCCAGTCACCTAATAGTAAATATAAGAGGTCCTAAGGTAACTCCTTGGATGACGCTTAGTTTTATTTAGAAGCTGACTTTTTATTTTTTTTCTATAATGTCTTTATTGGACGAAAACTAAAAGGATATACATATATACTTATGATATGAACAATGTATTGAAAAATAGACTATTTTGTAATTACAATTATTCGATATCTCAGATCGAAAGCTTTATAAGGATCTAAATTTTATACATAATTAACTTTATGCGGGCTTAAATTTCAATGGCTAAAATTATGTGAGTCTAGTGTTTTGTATTTGGATGCTTCTGAGCTGTTGGTACCGTCATTAAGCTATGACGGATGCCGTCTGCCATTCTAAGCCATAAAAACCTCTTCGATTTCCTACAAGTGGCTACAATTTCCGGTATATTGGAAATTTTAGGCTATCGGTCTTGACCATAACAGTCAATAAGCCATGACGGCGATGGTAAGCCATGACAAACCTCATCAACGTTCTACGATTTCCGATGAATTAGTAAGCTTGAGCTATCGGTTTAGGCTATACAATCGTTAAGCCATGACGGTGATTTACCTGAAAAGTCCTCCTATGGTCCCGCTTCTTGGCCTCCGCCTCAGTCATTACGCCGAAGTCTTCTTGTTCAAAAGCCAGGACCATATCAATGCGCCGTCTGCCGTCACGGAACATAAGGGATTCTTGTTCCAGACCCTAAAATTCATTTGATTATTAAGAATTATATGAATTATCGGCCAAAACCCTAGGCCGATTATAATGAAATTTCATATAGAGATAGTCTTGGAATGGATATACAATATACATGTAACCTACTTTTTTCCCCAAAATTATCTTTATTCGTAGATTCAGAAAATACGACTTTATCGTAATTATTTCCTGTATCTACGCTGCCAAAGTCGCGGGTAAAAGCTAGTTTTTAATAAGAAATAACTTATATTTAACATACTTCTGGACTGGTCTCTCCTTCGTCCTCTTCTTTCTCGTTGGGTTGGCTCATTTTACGGCCATCCTTGTTGATTTGGTCTGAATTCATCATTTCTGATTTTGGCTAGAAAGAAACAAACGGTTAAACCAATCGGCGATCGCAGATCAACTAGTGGATAGGCTCCCTATCACTGGATAGAATGCTCCGATCGCAAAGTTGTCTCGTACAAATACGAATCACGACTGTAATCCTCAAGTACAGTAGACATCCTCACAGATCCTTATAGATGTAAAAAGGGGCTAGTCAGAGTTTAGTTTTTGCTGTCATAGTTTTTGCTGTCATAAATGTTGCTGCAACTTGCTGCTTCTTATTGGTAAACTTGGAGCAATCGCCCGTGTGTAGTACTGAAGTAATCATTATTATGTGTTTCTATCTTTGTTATTGTTATATACTTCTGTCTTTATCATAATTATGTGTTTATGTCTTTGTCATTATTATGTATTTCTGTCTTATTACTATTATATCATTCTGTCTTTTTGGTCTTCTGTCTGTGTGTGTCTCAATAAACTTATTTCATTTCATTTTATTGTAAACTTACCAAATAGGTAGGCAGAGGTGTCCCTGGCAGCGTGGAGCTCTTAGACTTAGGAGTGAACGCTCCGGCCGCCGATGTCATGTTTCGTACAAACTTCCATCCGCGAAGAGTGCGTTCTTCAGAACCATCCGAACGGTCTGACTTGATGTCTTCTCGGAGATGGACCTGGAGATTGGTTAATGATCTAATATTATCTCATCATCATCTTCTTGTCTTCATCCCACTTGAGTGGGGTCGGCACAATATGTGTACTTCTTCCATTTCCCTCTATCAGCCGTCATCTCATCACTCACTCCTTTCTTACCCATGTCATCTTTCACACAGTCCATCCATCTTTTCATTGGCCTACCTCTACGTATACATCCATCCACATTCATTCCTAACACTCTTCTGATTACATGACTCTATAAATCAGTAAATATAAATATTGGTGGACATTTCACAAAGCGTCGTCTAGCCCCAAACTAACCAAAGCTTGTACTATGGGAACTAGCAAACATTATACTTTGTAAATACATACACAAGATACATTAAATACCCAGACACAGAACAAACAATTATGTTCATCAGACAAATATTTCTTCAAGGAATCGAACCCACAACCAACAGCGCATAAGATAGAGCTACTACCAACTGAGCTGTGAGGTCAGTAAAATAAAACTCTTACTGATTGACTGATCTATCATCGCACAGCCTAAACTACTGGTTCTAGAAACTTGAAATTTGGAGGGAGATGTGCACTAAGATATTCCCGAAATTCAACCCCTAGAGTGCAGCGGGGGTTGAAGTCTGTCTCATAAATTTACGTGAACGAAGTTTTGAGGATTCCAGTGCAGTATAGTAAAATATAATTAAGTTATAAAAAGAAGACTATAAAATATAGTTATTAAAAACATTGATGTACAGCAAAGACAATTAGGCGTACATTACACGCTTATTCAATTTCATCAGTCATTAGTTATGTTTGAGTGATATAGATTGATGTTAAGATATCGATATTCAACACTCATCTATCTATATGTATATTATAGAAAAATTAATTCCTATTTCCCTTGGTCGCGGTATCACGCGTGAACAGCTAGACCGATTTTGTTAATTCTTTTTTTTGTGTTTGTTATTGTTAAGGTTTTGGAAAAATCAACCGTAAAATTCGATAAAAATAGAAGTGTTTTTTTATGTGATTATTGAAATTTGACAGGGCACCTGTTGGAACAGCTGGTTTTAAATGGAAAATACGGTCAATTACCACGTTTTTTTCTTGTATTGCTGTCTTCGAGACTATTCAGATGCTCTTAATCATGAGCATCGAGTTTTAATTCTATTAGACACTCATTCGGAACGATTATCATTAGTCACTAAGATTTTACCGAGAAAACACGTCAGGATCACTCAGGATAAATAAATATGCAATTTTTATTTTTTGATTGTGGTGAGCTTAAATCGTTTTAAAAGAAATTATTTAAAGATTGGCTCTTAAAAAATGATTTATATACTAGCCATACCAACTTATATATAAAGTGCTTTTGATTTAACTTATTTAATTGCAAAAATCAAATTTTCCTGTATTTATAAATCAATTCTATGATGTAATAATTCTCAAACTTGTGTCAACCAACACATCACACGTCAGTCATAGGATAAACTAACGTCAGTTTAATGACGTTTGCATGAGCGTGTAATGGACACCTAAAGCGTGAAATTGATTTAAAATTATGTAGATAGTTCGATTTTTGCATCATGACTTTTTAGCGCATGATTTTTTTTATGTGTGTATATTCCCAAAGAGGGGTGACGTCAGGCAGGCTGGTAGTAAAACATAAGCCAAAACCTCTTTGCAACATGTTGGTCAACATGTTGTGCCGACTCCGCATTAAGGCGCTCCCAGTCGACGATTGTTTTTGTTCGAAACGAAAAAATAAATACTTGTGAACAAGGCACATCTCCTATTTTATAATGTATAGTATATGTGAATAAAGATGTACCCATCTTTAATCACTTCGATAAATAATCCTACCGACCGCTGCAATGACGACAAACACACGTCGGCGCGTGGTCCGCCTTAGCTTTTCGAATAAATTAATGATTTAAATTATGTATAATTACTTATCAAAAATCTATCCTAATAGAAATCTAGATCTACATATTATCTATCTTTAACAATAAATCACAAGTTGATTTTAATAGTAGGTATATAAAATATTTCGATCATAAATTCTAAAACGTATCATTTTGAAATAATATCTTTATCATGAAAAGTTTCTGCTATTATGTTTTCAGCTTAATAGAAATCTAGGTAGGAACCTGAAGTAATATACTTATAAAAATAGGAGATGTGGCTTGTTCAGAAGTATTTCTTTTTTCGTTTCGAAAAAGAGCAATCAGCGACTGGCAGCCTCTTAAGTGGAAAAGAAGAATATGATGGCTTGTAGGTAAATTGACTTGATTTATTAGACGTGTAATGTACGCCTAACACAAGAAGAGACGAGTGAAACAGTACACCAACACTAGTGAACACGAAAGACCATTCTTATTTATAAAATTATATATCTTGGTGACAGTTTAAAACTGTCAAAAGATTTTTAATAATAGGAAAGGTAAAAGTAGTAGTACTGTCTCGAAAATCAGCTTAATTTTTTTTAAAAAATAAACGTTTCTATTCTGTTTACATTAAAGTCTAAATTAGCGTAATCTTAGAGTGACAGTTCTAAAACTTAGGATAATTTAGTAATTTTTCTATTTTATTTCGCATATTTTACACATCCATGTGATGTTAGTCAACACCAAAATACATTTTGAATAAAAAGTTGATATTTTCTAAATCAGATTACGAAAATCGAAAATTTTGTCAAATAAATCTTTAATTTTTGACCTGTCACGCTAGTTTAGACTTTAACTTAAAGGGAATAAGATCGATCGTGTTTTACTAGATATAAGTCAGTTTGTGCCAACAAACATGGAATAAAATTGCACATATAAAAGAGCGTAGGTAGTATTTTGTACCTTTTTATCATGCTGTATAACATATTTCGGTACGCTCTGAAAAAGTGTAAAAGTTATAAGAAATTAAGATGAATGTAAATGATTATAGATAAATAATTTCGTTGCATTTTCTTAGTCTTTCGCCAAGAAGTTTCTAGACCGAAGCGAAACAGAATGCCTTATCCTGGATTTTCTTCAATAAGGTTATTAAAGTGTTTACAAAAGATGTGCATTATGGGGTGAATAGTATTAATTTATTTTTTAAACGCCAGCGGCTTCGCTCTCGTGATGCCTGGATAAAAGTAGCCCATATGCTATTCCAAGGCATAGGGTAGTATATTCCAAGTTTCATCAAAATCGGCGTGGTCGGTCACGGCCACAAACATCCTCATAAAATTGTCCCTCCCCCCCCCCCACTGCTTCCGCACCAATTCGCACACTTCGGCTGTTTTTACTTAATATTAAACATTAAAAGCGCATGTATATACCCTGAAAGTTTATTTGGAGAAGCCCCTTATCCTCCCTCAGCAATGAATCAAATGATATTAATAAAATATATACCTACCCTGTTATCGGGGCTCTCCATGATGTCAGCAAGCGAGGTCCCGAAGGCGGCTTCCGGCGCTAGACTGTCAGCGGAACGCCAGGGGACTTTGCTGTCATGCATCGGAGTCCCCGGCAATGCTGACTCGTGACTACGGCGGCGTACGAACGGCTAAATAAAAATAAGTAGGGTCAAAGATCTGGTTGTGGTGCCTACCCCGGTTTTGGTCATTTTCAATTTTGGCAGTCAATAACTAAGTATAGCAAACAAACTTAGATAGGTCTTTAAAAAACATTATGAGTTTGTGGTCACAACTTTTTGATTAAGGGATCCGTTTGTGAAATATTAAGCTTTAAAGTGCAAAATTTTATCAGAGTCAAGTGTCCCCCCCCCACCCTACCAGCTTAACGATTGGTTTTGGAGGTGTGATAAAATTCACGGTAGTAGTAAATATAACGAATTTAAAGGGAAAACTATCACCCCTTCGTAGGCTTTACAAGTTTACGAGAAATCATCGACCAACTAAGAAAATGTATTTTCTAAATTGCTTGATTACTCTTAAACTAAAAGTAAACTTTTTAGTACAAATATCGTTGAAAATTACTAGCTGTGTAAACTACGAAACCCTACATTGCGCGTGGCTCGACACGCACTCGACCAGTTTTTTTTATTTTTTAACATAGTTAGTGTATATATTAAGATCACTCGCGAAAACTAAAACTGGATGTTCAGGCCATGCATTCATCGATTATCGCCGAATAACACAAAAACAAACGTGGAAAATTTCACAACTTTACAATTTGGCACATTTCCAAAATCAGGTTGCCTGAATGAATAGTAACTTTCCATTCAGGTTCATTAGCGGCTATTATTGCATCTTTTATTGCCTGTAGCATTGCCGTAAGCATAGGATTTCTGAATAATCTATTTTTCAGCATTACAAAACAAGAAAATAAATCATGACTGTAATCACCAAGTACGGTAGAAATATTCTCAGCTCTTAATGCGCCTAGATCCTTGAATATCTTAAAAGGGGGTAGTCAGATGCCCGTAAAACATTTAGCAGTAGTTATCATGCAAGTCAGGTGAGAGGTGCGTGACAGGTTGCAAGCCCATCGCAGCTTAACACAAATTGAAAATCCTTCAGGATTAAGCAATTTGGTTTTTACTAGGAGTATTGGTAGGTGTAGTGTGCTTGTGTCTTCAGTTTTAGTAAGTCTAGTCTAGTCTGTATGTCACAGATTAGATCATATATTTATGTTATAATTAGCAGTCTGATGTAATAATGATAATATGGCTATTTTCTTACACCTTGGGTTACATTATTGAAATTTTAGTAGGGATCCCTATTTTTTTCTAGTAATAAATAGCCTAAATAATATGTTAATCAGAGCTACTGCAGTATTTTAATAGTGAAATAATTTTTGAAATTGGTCCAGTAGTTTTTTGAGTTTTTTCGTTACAAACATACAAAAATACAAATGTTACCTATTAACATTAGTATAGATTTAGTTTATTAATATAGTTTAGGTTAATTTAGCAAATAAAGAGAGGTCATCATAAAATAGGTGGATAAATGAACTTCTTAATAAAAGTTGAAAGTATTCGCATTTTTGGTTCCAAGCCAAGGCGGCTTCTTCATAATATTTTCATATCTTAATATTTTTATGACACTCGCGCACTTTTTTCTTTGGAAAAATTCATTAATGTATTAAGATTGATGACCTCGATGGAGAGAGAGACGTGAGACGCAAGAAAAATGTGTAAAAGTATGATTAAGTACCTACTTAGATATTAGCTCAGCTCTTAATGCTAGAAAATAGAAAGCTGTAATTTGGCATGAATATACATATTAGTCTCGCCAACAAAGCGGTAGAATAAACATTATTACAACAACGGGAAATTACTCACGTAAATGATAAATTGTCAATGAGGACACCGACAATGTTTCGATTCATCTAGAGAATCTTCTTCAGGGTGAGTGGACCATTAAACGCGCGCGCTACCCTGCTGAGCAGGGTTGTCGGTGTCCTCATTGACAATTTATCATTTACGTGAGTAATTTCCCGTTGTTGTAATAATGTGTAGTACAACTCACGAAAGTTTTGAAAGTGAAAAAACGGTAGAATAAAATTGTTTTTTTTTGTTGGGTAAGGATCTCCCCTACACCTAATGTGTGGAAGTTATTTTTTCTACTCGTGTACTGCATGGTATGAGGTGTAGTTGGATAGGTATTTAAAAAGTATTGTGGGTTTGAAAAAGCAACTTTTCGATTGAGGGATCCGTTTGTGAAATATAAAGCTTTAAAATACTAAATTCTGTTAGAGTCGAGTCCCCCCTCCCCCCTTCCTATTAGCTAAACTATTGGTTTTAGTTGTAGTGTATTCAGTAGAAGTACATAATATAACGAACTTAAAAAGAAAACTATCAATGCTAAGTAAGCTTTACAAGTTTACTAAACTTATAAAATGTACCTGGAGAAGTAATAATAAAAAAAATATACAAATACCATTGAAAATTACATATATATATAACGTTGTCAAATACGGAACCCTACATTGCGCGACACGCATTTGGCACGTTTTTTTAAACGTATACGTCGTCGATCAAAAAATTTAAACAAAATTTATTTTATTTTATCTTTATAAGTCGTCGAACAACATGGCAATTAGGAGAAAGAGTTAGGCCTGATCGATCAGCACTACACTGGAGCCCTACATAGCATTAAAACGAAAAAAGAAATACTTCACATCTCCTATTTTATAATGTATAGTATATGTGAATAAAGATGTACCCATCTATAATCACTTCTATAAATAATCCTACCGACCGCTGCAATGACGACAAACACACGGGGAACCATGGGGGGCCGGTGTCCGCCTTTGCTTTTCGAATCTTTGTTTTTTGATATAAATTATGTATAATTACTTATCAAAAACCTATTATAGTAGAAATCTAGATCTACATATTACCTATCTTTAACAATAAATCACAAGTTGATTTTAATAGTAGGTATCAAAGTATTTCGATCATAAATTCTAAAACGTATAATTTTGAAATAATATCTTTATATCTGCTATTATGTTTTCAGCTTAATAGAAATCTAGGTAGGAACCTGAAGTAATATATTTATAAAAATAGGAGATGTGGCTTGTTCAGAAGTATTTCTTTTTTCGTTTCGAATAAGAGCAATCGTCGACATACAGGGCCTTAAGGAAAGGATCATTAAAAAAAATGATAGGCCACAGGCCGTGTTTGTTGCCTGATTCTTCTAGGATTAGTCGCGAGAAACAGGCGTAGCTTCACCTAGCTCCTAAGACATTTCACAGTGATCCTTGTGATTTTATTGAAATTACCTTTTGAATTTGACTTGCAGGGCTATTCTACGGAAGTAATACCTGGTCATCTCCTGCATCAGACAAGCTGAGTTCGGTCCTGGTGGTGGAAGTGGAGCCATCAAGGTCTTCCCACGCGTTGTGACTCGCTATGTTCGCTGTGGGCGGCTCCGAGTTTGTGCCATCTAAAAGATAAAATTCTGCGCTGTAGGTTGTGGGTTCGATCCCCACCCAGGGCAAATATTTGTGTGATGAACATAGATGTTTGTTCTGTGTCTGGGTGTTACTATGTATAAAAAGTATGTATTTACAAAAAAAAAAAAGTATATAAGTATTCTACTAGTTACCTGGTTCCCATAGTACAAGCTTTGCTTAGTTTGGGGCTAGATGACGTTGTGTGTAAAGTCCGCCAATATATAACTGTCTATATATATATATCTTTATTTCAAGCAATACTAGTAATGTATCTTGCATTAATAGTGTTGCTTGACTAATACTGAGGCTCATAATAAGGGTAGATTTATATTAAACCGGAGCGTGCCATGTACGTGGCCCGAAAGGGGCACGGACGGGTCACAGATTTGAAACGTTACATACATTTTGTATAAAGCAATTTATATTGTGGTGCTGTGCGGCTCAATGCTGAGACGGGGACCTATTTGCCCCCACATGGCACAATTTGCTGTTCACTGTTTTTTGTTCTCTTTATTCATTATTTGTGTTGTGCTTTTGGAGCAAATAAATGTTTTTTCTTTCTTTCTTTATATTAAGGCCAGGTATCTCTGAGTAAATTAGGTATTTAGCGCTGCGGTATTTCGAACTCGCACGAACGCTGTTTCAAATGATCTCGCTGACTCCGCGAATTCATTGATTCAGTGCCTGATCCGTGTCCCGTCCGGGCACGTCTAGTTACAGAAGACTCCGGCCCGGCCCGGACACGGCACGCCCCGGACACGGTCCGATCTAATATAAATCTACCCTAATAAATACCAAATATAAAAAGCCGTGATGCCCGAGTGGGAGGTATCTCGACTTTCATTCAGAAGGTCGTGGGTTCGAATCCCGGCGTGCATCAATGGATTATTATATTCGAAAAATTTATATGCGCATCAAAAACACGTGCTCAAAACGGTGAAGGAAAACATCGTGAGGAAACCAGTTAGTATTCTTATAAGCGGCGATGGACTTGCAACCTGTCACGTATAGAATGCTAATTACTGCAAAATGTGGACATGTGCCGAATATGATGTTTGGACGTGCCTCTGACTACCCCCACTAGACATCTTCAAAGGATCTAAGCGCCTGGAGATCTGAGAGGATGTCTACCGTACTTGGGGATTACAGTCGTGATCCTATTTATTTATTTTTATTTTTTGAATAAATACCATATAAACTAAAATACAAAACAAAAAACATAAAAAGTCAGGGCACTGTCTTCTTTAGCGGCGCTTCCCTATACCGTCTGTAGACTTTTCCTGCTGCCAAAACTCATGTTCTTATGCTTGGCAGCTACCCGGAGCACATAAGACATGAAGTTCGTTTTTCTACTTGCTTCCAAACACTTCAAGCTTCGGACAAGCTCAACGGGAGACTCTCCAATGCGGTATCGACCCCTTAAATTTCTATACCGGATGATGCTTTAATGAATTTTAATGAAATAGGATCACGACTGTAATCCCCAAGTACGGTAGACATATTCTTCTCCAGGCGCTCAGATCCTTCAAGATGTATTATGGGATTAGTCAGAAACATTTTACCTCCTTTATATAACTCGAAAACTAAAAAAAACCTTGTATACATGGAATTGAATAGAAGGATTAAATGTCACAGCGTCATTAGGTACTTCTATTCATGACAATGTTATGTCATAGTGACATCACGCCTGTGACTTATGTCATGGGGTCACACTACAACACAATACATAATAAAAAAAACTTACTTTTAAGTTTGAAGATCTGAGAATATGTCGTATTGGGGAATTAAATGTATCTACTTATCTCCATATTAAAAGTATCTACTTATATTATATTCTTAGTTGTAACCTCGAAATATCTTCACCTCGACTCGACCTCGAAACCGTGTTTGGGTAGCTTCAGTTGATAAAATGACCTTGAGTTTGCCTCTAGTTGAGGATTCCTCAGTCAACAGAATTGTTAGTGAGGTTACAAATTAGAATATGGGGATTGTATTATTCTAGTCGCGATTTTATTTTTTAGTATTTTTTAGGGTTCAATACCCAACGGGAAAAAACGGGACCCTATTACTAAGACTTCGCTGTCCGTCTGTCTGTCTGTCTGTCACAAGGCCGTATCTCATGAACCGTGATAGCTAGACCGTTGAAATTTTCACAGATAATATATTTCTATTGCCGTTATAACAACAAATACTATAAAAATAATAAAATAAATATTTAAGAGGGGCTCCCATACAACAAACGTGATTTTTTTGCCGTTTTTTACAGATAATGGTACGAAACCAATCGTGCGCGAGTCCAACTCGCACTTGGCCAGTTTTTTTATTACATACCATTTCTAAATCCTTCGTTCTTAGCTCTGCCTCCATCATTACTGTTCCTTCTAGAAGATGCTTCGCTGTGACTCCTCAATTTCTCACTCTCGAACGTAATTCTGTCTAGTTTCAACTCGTTATCAAAGCCCTGTCCAACCCTTTCCAAATTCAACCCCACTTGGTCCAACTTTCGACCAACTATGTCCAAATGCCCAACTATGTCCAAACTGACCTTGTCGTACTCTGAATTGTATAATTTGTCAAAGTTCTGAGTGATAATGTCAGGCTTTTTGTCAAGTTTGTCATATTTTTGGGTTATTCTGTTGAGATGCTCAAACTTTGGTACTCTTTGGTTTAGTTTTGTCACTTTCTTGATGGAGAACTCTTCGTTGACCGGTTCGCGGTCATTGTCCATAGTCAAGTCTGTAAATTAAAAAATATTTTTTTTTGTGACAATATAAAGGCGAAAAGAATGGGAAAAGTATGTAACTTTTAATAAGTCTACATACTCAACTAACCTACATCTATACTATACTAATATTAAAAAGAGGAAACTATTTTGTGTTTAATTTGCGACGAACTTCAAAAAATCTGTACCAATTTCAAAAAATATTTTACCTTTCGAATTATGCATTATATCTGAGTAACTTATGCTATATTTATTACTAAAAAAAATAGGGATCCCTACTAAAACTACAATAAAGTAGCCCAAGGTGTAAAAAAAATTAGCCATAAAATCATTATTACGTGCGACGCCGCCTGATAGTGATTATATATTTAAGTCCATCTTTTAGGTATAGTAACATTTTTTTTAAACATTTATAGAGGCGAAAGTATTGAGAAAAGTATGAATAGCTTTAATATTATGTCTACCTACACTAACCCAGATTTTATGTTCAACTTTTATTACCCCAGCGGGGAATGGTGAAGAAAATTTCTAGCTCAGACCAACTAACCCACTTTACTTGCATAAATAGGATCACGACTGTAATCCCCGAGTACGGTAGACGTCCTCAGAAAGGACTCCTCTCAGATCGTCAGGCGCTCAGATCCTTGAAGATGTCTTAAGGGACAGTCAGCGGTGCGTCCAAACATTCCATTTAGCACATGCCCACATTGTGCAGTAGTTAGCATTCTACACGTGGCAGCCGTCGCCGTTTTTTAGGGTTCCGTACCCAAAGGGTAAAAACGGGACCCTATTACTTCGCTGTCCGTCTGTCCGTCTGTCCGTCTGTCTGTCACAGGGCTGTATCTTATGAACTGTGTTAGTTAGATAGTTGAAATTTTCACAGATTATGTATTTCTGTTGCTGCTATAACAACAAATACTAAAAACAGAATAAAATAAATATTTAAGGGGGGCTCCAATACAACAAACGTGATTTTTTTGCCGTTTTGTATAGATAATAGTACGGAACCCTTCATGCGCGAGTCCGACTCACACTTGGCCGGTTTTTTAATGAAATAAATGCAATCTGTTGTAAAAATGTAAAATGGTTTACTAAATATATAAATACCAACGGTTTTTTTTTTACGCAGGTAATTTGCTTACAAAAGAACAATCAAAATAATTCAGGGACAAATTGAAACAACGATTAGGTATAGCCTGAAATAATAACTGAAAAGTAGAGTAGGACACGCGCTCTGACGGTTCCGTATCTATAATTTATTTCTCGGCACGTGGCTTACTACTTACTTTCCAATAAGAGGCGAGGGGGAAGTACCTACCTAGTTTTAAGTCAAATTGCTGTGACAAGACCAATGAGTAACTACTTGCTTTACTTTTAAGGCGCTCCCAGTCGACGATTATTTTTGTTCGAAACGAAAAAAGAAATACTTGTGAACAAGCCACATCTCCTATTTTTATAAGTATATTACTTCAGGTTCCTACCTAGATTTCTATTAAGCTGAAAACATAATAGCAGAAACTTTTCACGATAAAGATATTATTTCAAAATGATACGTTTCGTTTCGAAAAAGAGCAATTGTCGACTGGTAGCCCCTTAAGATCTTTCTAATATAAGTGGTGGACGTGTCTCCTTCTTTCCTATGACCGCATCCAGTGTGTTAGAATGAGATAAATGTATTGTTGTTAGATAGGTCGTCTGACAGTTCTGTAAATACCGAAGTTCATGTAAGTATAGTAATAATATAGTATAATGGGCTTCACACACAGCAGCTATAGTGTAAAGATGTACATTATAGCATGATACATCTTGTTACATTTTTCCAGAGAAATCGTCAGGAGACCACACACGACAGCTATAATATATATTTTTACATCTTCGAGCGATATGAAAATATACATTTATTTCGTACATCTCAATACATTTCCGTATATCTCTCTTCGAAAAGGATCTAAAAAGTTAAAAAAGATACATTATATTACCTGTTGTGTGTGTGATACATTAAGATATTTAAAGCTATACATCCTGGGATCTATAGCTGCCGTATGTGAAGCTCTTAAGTTCTAACATTTTTATATTTTGCTTGGTAACTATCTGTCTATCTATTTTTTAGGGTTCCGTACCCAAAGGGTAAAAACGGGACTCTATTACTAAGACTTCGCTGTCCGTCTGTCCGTCTGTCTGTCACAGGGCTGTATCTCATGAACCGTGATAGCTAGACAGTTGAAATTTTCACAGATGTTGTATTTCTGTTGTCGCTATAACAACAAATACTAAAAACAGAATAAAATAGATATATAAGTGGGGCTCCCATACACCAAACGTGTTTTTTTTTGCCGTTTTTTATAGACAGTGGTACGGAACCCTTTATGCGCGAGTCCGACTCGCACTTGACACACTAAATACTGAACATGTGCATAATGAGATGAGTTGTTTGTTCCGGTTCGTGAGGCATGCACCTTTATCCTTGACAGATAAATGTTATCAATGGATGTATTGTATACCTCTAGTGTATATAATACTAGCATTCCGCATCGTCGCGTCGCACGGGTGTAATAATAATTTTATGTCAATTTTTTACATTATTGAAGTTTAAGTAAGGATCCCTAATTTTATCTAGTAATACATATAGCCTATGTTAATCAGAGATAATGAAGCATTCTAATAGTTAAAGAAAATTCTAAATTTGTCAAGTAGTTTTTGAGTTTATTCGTCACAAATATACAAAAATACAAATGTTTCCTCTTTATAATATTAGTATAGACGGTTTCCTCGTGTGTAGTGTACTAATGAAGATTATGGACAATTTTTTGATATCTTAGGTCACATTATTGCTAATTTCGTGGGGATCTCTATTTTTTTGTAAATAAAATATAGCCTATATTACTTACTGATTATATAGCTTTTATACGAAAGATTTTCAAAATCAGTTCTGTAGTTTTTGAGTTTATTAATTACAAACAAAAATACAATTTTTAGTTCTGTGTAATAGTAGTGTAGATTAATTATTAATTGTTGTAGTTAAATAAAACCGACCAAGTGCGAGTCGGATACGCGCACGAAGGATTCCGTACCATTAACTATTAAAAACGACAAAAAATTACGTTTGTTGTATACATCGACTACATGGGCTATGTAGTCGATGGTTGTATATGAGCCCAACTTAAATATTTATAATATATTTTGTATTTATTGTTATAGCGGCAATATAAATAAATAGGTAATCTGTGAAAATTTCAACTGTCCAGATATCACAGTTCACGAGAGCCTGGTGACAGACAGACGGACAGATGGTCAGACGGATAGCGGAGTCTTAGTAATAGGGTCCCGTTTTTACCCTTTGAGTACGGAACCCTAAAAGAAAACAAATTGCTTACTCGCGTGGAAAGAGTCAGTCTATTGTCTAAATCCGATGTTCATCCATTGATATTCACCAAAATTAAAAACGATTATCATTAGACCATAGATTAGTATCACGTAAGCAGTCGAACAGCGATCATTTTGTTAGACAATAGATTTTTTCCAGTTTCATATGCCTCCAAGCGGCGGTGGGTTTGCAGGCACGTGTGGTCACGTGTGGTGACGCTAAAAAGAGCGCGTCACCGCTGCTTATAGGAATACTAACAGAGGCCTGAGCACGAACCACTATCGTATCGACAACGTATCGTCCAAATGTCAAAACTGACACCTTTTGTATTGTAAAAGTGTCAGTTTTGGCATTTGGACGATACGATGTCGATACGATAGTAGTTCATGCTAACCCCCCTGGTTTCCTCACGATGTTTTCCTTCACCGTTTTGAGCAAGTGTTTTTGATGCGCATATAATTTTTCGAACAGAAATCATGCATGCCGGGATTCGAACCTACGACCTTCAGATTGAAAGTCGAGGTACCTCCCACTCGGCCAACACGGCTATTAATATATTATTACTAGCTGCTCGCCCAGCTTCGCACGGGTGGTACAAGAATAAAAAGTAACCTATGTGTTATTCTGATGTATGCTATATTACAGTAAAGTTTCATTTTAATCCGTTGCGTTTTGCGTGAAGGAGTAACAAACACACTCACACGAACTCACTCACTTACAAACTAATTAAGTAGAATTAGTATTAGTTTACTAGTATTGACATAAAATCAAAAAACTTATTAAACATCAAGTAACCATCTGGGAACCGATCGATACTAATAATATTGACCATCACATTAGGTCGCGGGGTCACTAAAATACGGCGGACGTCACGACAGCGTAGTGGTGGCCGCGATCTAGAGCATTCATTCAGCATTCATAAGGAGTTCCGTTGTTGTCTGTTGAACAGCTCCTGACTCCATCATCAGATCAGCTCACTGTCACCATATTATTGCATTGTCACCAAAGTTACATAAGTATGCAAAATTTCAGCGCAATCGGTTGGGGATAACTGCTTCAAAATTGAGTTGCAATATTCCACCTTAACAAACATAGTTACATACATACATACATTGCAAGTTAAATAAAAGCTCATAAATAGCGAGGCAGGTCGCGTCTTATAACTGTCCTCATCGGTGTAACGAGTTTTCCGAAAAACAAAATAGTAGTTGGCCGATTGGGAGATACCTCGACATTTCGAAGGTCGTGGGTCCGAAACCCGGCGTGCTCAATGTATTTTTTACTTGCATAGAACGATGAAGGACGATTTAGTATTCTTATAAGCGGCGATGAGCTTGCAACTTGCCACGTATGGAATGCTCCTGCAAAATGTGGGCATGTGCTAAATATATATTTGGACGTGCCTCTGATTATCCATTAGACATCTTCAAAGAATCTAAGCGCCTTGAGATCTGAGAGGATGTCTACCGTACTTGGGGATTGCAGTCGTGGTCTAATTTCTTTCTTTTTAAACATGCTCTTTCCGACTTTGCGCGCGGTTGTGCGGTGCTGTGTGCGCATTAGAAGACCAAGGTTCATTTATTGATTTCTACCGAGTAGATACTCTAGCTTGACCTACGGTTATTGGCATCGGAAACTAACCACCCCGGCATCACACGTGAACTAATGAAATAATAGACAAACTTTTGATATATTAGGTTATTTTTGCAATTTATTCGGGGATCTCTAATTATTTCGAAAATAAAATATGGTCTATGTTATTCGCTGATAATGTAGCTATTGATATGATACATATTTTTTAAAATTTGTCCAGTAGTTTATAGGGTTCCGTACCCAAAGGGTAACGGGGCCCTATTACTAAGACTCCGCTGTCCGTCTGTCACCAGGCTGTATCTCATGAACCGTTATAGCTATACTTTTGTAGGTACTGACAGTATTTTTGTTGCCACTATAACAACAAATACTGAAAACAGAATAAAATAAATATTTAAGTGGGCCTCCCATACAACAAACGTGATTTTTTTGCCGTTTTTTTTAGATAGTATTACGGAACCCTGCGTGCGCGAGTCCGACTCGCACTTTGTCAGTTTTTTTAAGATTATGTCGTAAAACGTTGTAATTCCTGAAACTTAAAAGATTTTTTTGGGAAAATAGTAGCCTATGTCCGTCACAAGAATTTATTATGAAATTTCATCACAATGGCTCAGCGATTTGGACGCGATACCGTCACAGACAGACAGAGCTAATTTTGTTTTTATTATTACTAAGTATAATAAAAAGTTGAAAGTTAAAAGTAAAAGTTAATAAATACGAGTAATAAATGTTTTTGATAAATGCAGAATAGTTTTTTCTCAATAACCGCATAGCATACAGTTTTGTTTTATGACAAAGATAACCTAAGGATATAGATAAATTACAGACAGAAACACGATTGGTTAAACTTTTCTTGATAGATTTATTTTCCAAAGTTGGCTCTTCAAAAACACTAGTTTTGTTTTTAATCAAAACTATGAATAGCTAAACAGTTCATTTTTAGGGTTCCGTACCCAAAGGGTAAAATCGGAACCCTATTACTAAGACTTCGCTGTCCGTCTGTCTGTCCGTCTGTCCGTCTGTCCGTCTGTCCGTCTGTCCGTCTGTCCGTCTGTCCGTCTGTCTGTCTGTCACAGGGCTGTATCTCATGAACCATGATAGCTAGACAGTTGAAATTTTCACAGATTATGTATTTCTATTGCTGCTCGAACAACAAATACTAAAAACAGAATAAAATAAATATTTAAGGGGGGCTCCCATACAACAAACTTGATTTTTGCATTCCAGCGCCATCTAGTTTAATTTGATGTTACTACGTATTATAGGTACTTTTCGCGGTTTTCATGCGTCCGCTCGGGGTTTGAGAGGTAAGATGAAAGAGGTTTGCGATTCCGCTGGCAGGTGGCGCTATTTTACCACTATCGGTAAAGTAAGTCGGTAAATAATAGGTGGTACTTCACATGATCGAATAAAAAGTTTGAAATTGAATTATTGAATTCATGTAGTTAGGTAAATAGGTACCTAGGTAGATATTATTAATTTCCAATTAATTTCGAGTTCGAATCCTGGCCGTGCATCAATGGATATTTCTGTTCGAAAAATGTACCTATATGCGCGTTACACGTGTTTATAACAGTGAAGGAAAACATCGTGAGGAAACCTGTTAGTATTCTTGAAAGCGGCGACGGGATTGCAACCTGTCACGTGTGGAATGCTAACTACGTAGTTAGGTAAATAGGTAGGTTACGAGATATTATGAATTATTTTTTATGTTTCTAGGGTTCCGTATCTAAAGGGTAAAAAACGGGACTACTAAGACACCGCTGTCCGTCTGTCTGTTACCAGGCTGTATCTCGTGAACCGTGATAGCTAGACAGTTGAAATTTTCACAGATGATGTATTTCTCTAAAATCAGCATAAAATAAATATTTAAGTGAGACTCCCGTACAACAAACGTGATTTTTTTGCCGTTTTGATAATAGTACGGAACCCTTCGTGCGCGAGTCCGACTCGCACTTGGCCGGTTTTTATATAATTAGTTAGATAATCATACTAGTTAAGTAAATTACAGACAGTTTCTTTTTAAATTTGATGGTTTTCAAGATATTGCAGATTTAGCACTTTTTCCGTCTTATCCGGGTAAATTCAGCCCATACAAAAAGTCAAAAATTGAAAGTATCGCCTTAACGTTACAAACTAGGAATAAAGTAATAACTAGGTATATCGATATTAGTATAGATTTATTCTATTTAAGGCCCTGTATGTCGACGATTGCTCTTTTTCGAAACGAAAAAAGAAATACTTCTGAACAAGCCACATCTCCTATTTTTATAAATATATTACTTCAGGTTCCTACCTAGATTTCTATTAAGCTGAAAACATAATAGGTGAAACTTTTCACGATAAAGATATTATTTCAAAATGATACGTTTTAGAATTTATGATCGAAATACTTTGATATCTACTATTAAGATCAACTTGTGATTTATTGTTAAAGATAGGTAATATGTAGATCTAGATTTCTACTAGAATAGGTTTTTGATAAGTAATTATACATAATTTATATCATTAATTTATTCGAAAAGCAAAGGCGAACCACGCGCCGCCCATGTATCAGTACCACGTGCAGCGGTCGATAGGATTATTTATCGAAGTGATTAAAGATGGGTACATCTTTATTCACATATAAAAAAAATATACATTATATATATTTACTATACATTATAAAAATAGAGATGTGGCTTGTTCAGAAGTATTTCTTTTTTCGTTTCGAAAAAGAGCAATCGTCGACATACAGGGCCTTAATACCATACCAATAAGTACTATAGACTAATCTATTTGTTTTGATAACATCTATTAGACAAAATATATTATTTAATTGCGATGGCCTTGTTTCGTAGCATGTGCTACGCCGTAGGTGTTTCCCGTAGCACATGTAGCACACGCATTCAATGACAATAAAATATTAAATGTTCTATAAACTAGTATTTACCGTGATTTAGTTAGACTGACTGACTGACTGACTGGCTAACTGTGACTGACAGCAAAATATCAGCTCAATCGGTTACCAACAAATGGTCGTGATATCTATACAGTTTTGAAATTTTCACAGATAATGTATTTCTGTTGCCGCTTTACTAACAAATACTAAATATAGAATAAAATAAATATTAAAATGGGGCCATACAACAAACGTGATTTTATTGTTTATTAAATGGTATGGAAGTCTCCGTGCTCGAGTCCCACTCGCACTAGGTTTTATTTAAATTATATTATTATTAGTAGAGTACAACTTTACCTCTTTGTGGTGGAAGTAGGAAATTTAAAAATAAGTACGTCGAGTACTTATAACAAACTGTCCCATCCCACCGCAATGAATAATTGAGCTAGTATCGACTTTCCATGACATACATACCCGCTAAGCTATCTGTTATTATATATTAACCAGCTGTCCCGACAGACCTTGTCCTGTCAAATTTCAACAATCCCAAGGAAAAAAAGCACACAAAAAAACACACACACACACACACATTCTTCCCGAATTATGCCACTTCACTTAGGAGTAAAATAAAAATAGTTAAAAAACGTTTTTTTTTTTAATATTTTTGTATTGTCATCGATCCTTAAAGTATGCAAAGTTTCAAATTAACCCGACGTTTTGAAGTAGGTCAAAATCACTTTCAAAGATTCCGTTACATACATACATACAACGCAAGCTTAAAAAGTATGTTAAAAAATACCCTACGACCTATTCTCAGATCTACTGAATGTGCACAAAAATTTAATAAAAATCGGTCGAGCCGTTTCATAGGAGTTTGGTTACAAACACTGAGACACTAGAATTTTATATATTTAGAAATATATCACAGTTATTGAATGCATATTAATAGGTTAGTTTGAACTTAATAATTAAATAAATTTAAAATACTTACTATAAAAAAAATCGACGAAAATGTTCCGTTCAATCGAAAAAACAAGGGATATTAGTTTTTAGGGTTCTGTATTATATTTATATAGTTGTACAATCTGTAACCAAAGGATAAAAAATTAAAACAACCGGCCTAGTGCGAGTCGGACTCGCGCACGAAGGGTTCCTTACCATTATCTATAAAAAAACGGAAAAAAACACGTTTGTTGTATGGAAGCCTCATTTAAATATTTATTTTATTCTCTTGTTTTAGTAATTTTCGTTATAGCGACAACAGAAATAAATCATCTGTGAATATTTCAACTGAATAGCTATCACGGTTCATGAGATACAGCCTTGTCACAGACAGACGGACAGCGGAGTCTTAGTAATAGAGTCCTAATATTACCCATTTGATACAGAACCCTAAAAACATGTTGTTTATGGCTTTGGCTTGGGCTCTTTGACATATTGGCTGCACCTGCCTGATGATATAAACTCCCTTTGGGAATATACTGTAATGTCATAACTTTAACTAAACAACTAAGTAATTTAACTCGCTCTATCATAATATTGATGTTTATATTCTTTGTGTATGAAAATATTATGTACAAAAGACGTAAAACACACACAAACATTATTATTCTTCACCCTTCAGTATGAATAAAGAATGGATCATTTATACATTCCAAGCCGCTCTCCGTCATATATCTATCATTGTTTATTGTCCCACGAATTACTACTGCCTCCTTACCACAAGCCCTAAAGTAATATTTAAACTGTAGTGTAGTGTAACTTGTGCTGCTTTTTAGGGTTCCGTACCCAAAGGATAAAAACCCTATTACCCTATTACTAAGACTTCGCTGTCCGTCTGTCCGTCTGTCTGTCACACAGGGCTGTATCTCATGAACCGTGATAGCTAGACAGTTGAAATTTTCACAGATTATGTATTTCTATTGACGCTATAACAACAAATACTAAAAACATAATAAAATAAATATTTAATTGGGGCTCCCATACAACAAACGTGTTTTTTTGCCGATTTTTATAGATAATGGTTCGGAAACCGTGCGCGAGTCCGACTCGCACTTGGCAGGTTTTTGAATATGTGCCTGCTCTTTAGTTTATTTTTTTATTGTTGTATGTACTTGGTTAGTACTCTTAATTATTATTCTTGTTTGAGCGTTCTCCTTGTTCGATCGGCAGCACACTGGAGCTCTACATAGCATTAAGGAAAGGATCATTAAAAAAAATTATAGACCCCAAGCCGTGTTTGTTGCCTAATTCTTCTAGGCTTAGTCGCGAGGAACAGGCGTAGCTTCACCTCACGCGGCAAACCTGTGCCCTGCGAATGCCGCGCTACGAAATTTCGTTTTAAGTTCGCGAGTAGACTCCCTGGCCATAGCACGAACCACTATCGTTTTTTTCGCGAATAAAGCGAAGTTATTTTAGAACAACCCGCGTCAGTTAGATCGTAGCTTTATTCTATTTTTATCCCACAGCTGGTTCGCCAATCAATCAGTTTATGTAAACAATGCTTCAGCACATTGTTGTTATTCTAAAAGATCTAGCAATTCTCTGTGCAATTATTTCTAGGGATTTCATTCGAATTAGGATTTTACAACTCGAGATTATTATTCTCTTGAGCTGTTGGCCGAGTGAGAGGTATTTAAGACTTTCAATCCGAAGGTCGTGGGTTTACGTGCTCCAAACGATGAAAGAAAACATCTTGAGGGACAGATTTACCCGTTTTTACCCATTAAATAAATAAATAAATATTGGCGGACTTTACACACAGCGCCATCTAGCCCCAAACTAAGCAAAGCTTCTAACTATGGGAACCAGATGACTGATAGAAAGAATACTTATATACTTATTTTTTTGTAAATACATACTTATTATACATATTAACACCCAAACACAGAACAAACTATCGAATCTATGTTCATCACATAAATGCTTATCCTGGGTCGGAATTGAACCCACAACCTACAGCGCAGAAGGCAGAGTTACTACTACTACCAACTGAGCTGCAAGGCCAGTCAAAGCTAGCCATTTACGAAACCCTAAAAACGAATGCCAATCATAATGCCTTTTACATTTTTGACTACTTATTCCAACAATTTGGTCAAACCATTTTGATTTGTTTAGTAAAATATGTCATACATTTTTTAGATCTATAGGTGCATATAATAAAATTGTAGAAGAGTTCAATTCTGTAGGTACATTGAATAAAAACTAAAAAAAATACACCTAGGGGCCTTTATACAAGTAACACAAGCCAAAAAAAAACATTTTGATATTTTTGTGTCTGTCTGTCTTCTGTCTGTTGTCCGGCTTTCACGCAATAACTACTGGACGGATTTTGATGAAACTTTTTTTGTTATGTAGCTATTAATCCTTGGCAACATATAGGCTATAATTTATTTTGAATATTGGAATACCAGATGTGAAACTATCTGTCCCCCAGCGAAGCGGGCACGGGTCAAATAGTATTTAATAGATTGGTGATGGTCTTTAAATAAAACATCTATTGGTAGATACATCATAAATATAAACGATATATGTCACAGTGTTTGTAACCAAGCTCTTCCGAAAAGGCTTGACTAATTTTTATAATTTTTTCTGTTTATATTTGGTAGGTATGAGAATAGGTCGTAGAGTATTTTTTATACCCCTAAATGTTAAGGGTGGCGTAAAGTTCGGGAAAAGCAGAAAGTGCTTTTTTCTGTGGGATTATTGAAACTTGACAGGACATCTGTCGGGACAGCTAGTAATAATTACTTAATTTAATCCCTACTGAGTTTAAAGGATGAATATCATATCATTATTGTAACAAGTCTAAAATATCTAGAGTTTTATAACTAGATTATTGTGCCAACTTCATGTAGGTAGTAGGTAGGTACACCTAGGTGTTATGCTCTGCGTGACCGATCACCTACCGAAACCAGATAACAAAGATACCTGAAGTATAAGAAATCTTCAGATTTTTTTGTTGATTCTCGTTTTTCAGCGCTAGTTTACGAGGTCAATTCAAAATGGTCGACCTTGTTTGAATTACAGATTATGTGTTTTGTTTCTTTAAATTGGTTTATGTGGGTTGAATAAGTTTTAAGATTTTTTATACAGTGAGGAAATATTACTTACCTAAAGCCGTGTTCGTGGGTTCGAACCCAGGCGTGCACCAATTGTTTTTTTTGAAAAATGTATATGAGCATCAAAACCCTTGCTAAAACGGTGAAGAAAAACATCGTGAGGAAACCAGCTAGTACTCTTATAAGCGGCGATGGGCTTGCAACCTGTCACGTATGTGGGCATTGTGTCAAACATATATTTGGACGTGTTTCTGACTACCCCCTTTAGACATCTTCAAGGATCTAAGCGCCTCGAGGTCTGAGAGTATGTCTACCGTACTAGGGGATTACAGTCATGATTCTAGACTAGAGATTTCTAAGACTAATGGATTTGTCAAACTCATTAAAGTGCGTGTTTTTGCGATTCTAAGTAGGTACCTACTTCGAAATTAGGCCATGTGCCAAATATGTTAGGACGTGCCTATGACATATATCTGAGCGCTAAGAGATCTGAGAGGATGTCTGTCTTCAGTATCTACTAGGGGAATAGGTCATGAGTGAAAATTGATATTTTCAACCTCAAAAAACTAGCCAAGTGCGAGTCGGACTCGAGCACGAAGAGTTCCGCACCATTATGTATCAAAAACGGCAGAAAAAGAACATGTTTGTCTATGTTTTATTCGGGAATTATATCTACATCTACAGCAAATGTTATCTTAATCCACTTTATCGTTTAGGCCTGATTGAGGCACAAACTTACAAACAAACTTTCGTATTTATAATATTATTAGGATGCATGAAGTCAGTTTTGTTTTTAGTTGTTTAACGTTATTATTAATTTATCTATCCAAAATATATCTCTTGTGTTGTTTGTGTTGAAATGGAAAGTCAAAATGAGAATAAGACAGAAAATGTAATAATCTGTCTATAATTTTGGTTGGTAGGTACTATGACTGCATATTATTTTTTGTAAATAAAATCTATTTTCGAATCATAATGATAAATCTATCTAGATTTTTATAAACCGTTTAATCCGAATAAATAGAACCCTTAAGTTATCTAAGCCATTAAATATATGAAATAATAAATGTAGTTTTTTTATTACCGCAAAATATTTTAGCAAATATTTAAAAACATAACGCATTTCCAGTCTTAACCATAACGACTCTGCCCTTACATTTTTTTTTAAGAACTGCTATGCATAGGTATGTTAAGCTCTTCCTTATTAAAGTTGTGAATACTCCGGACATTCACATTCTTAGGTGAATTGGAATTGACATGGCCTTCGTGGATCGATCAATGTATTGGCAGGTATTTTTCAGTTCGTAGAACTAATGACCGTTCGGTTGTCAAGTGAAGACCACGTACAGAAAAGTGCAGGAGAAAATTAAATAAAACCGGCCAAGTGCGAGTCGGACTCGCGCACGAAGGATTCCGTACCATTATCTATAAAAAAACAACACAAAAAACAGGTTTGTTGTAGCAGCCCCACTTAATATTTATTTTATTCTGTTTTTAGTATTTGTTATTATAGCGGCAACAGAAATACATCATCTGTGAAAATTTCAACTGTCTAGCTATCACGGTTTATGAGATACAGCCTTGTAACAGACAGACGGACAGCGAAGTCTTAGTAATAGGGTCTCGTTTATACTCTTAGTGTACGAAATCAATACGATTATTTCAAGACGTTGACGCTCTTATGACACATTGTTCAAATCAAATAAAACATATAGGCAGAATTATGTTTAATAAAACTAAAAAGATAACCGACTAAAAATTTTCGAACAATCGAAAAGTCAACGGACGATATTAGTTTAAGTTTTACTAGCGACCCGCCCCGGCTTCGCACGGGTAGCATGTTATTATTATACATATAAACCTTCCTCCTGAATCACTCTATCTATTAAAAAAACCGCATCAAAATCCGTTGTGTAGTTTTAAAGATATAAGCAAACATACATACATACATACAGACGCGGAAAGCAGAAAGCGACTGCTTTATACTATGTAGTGATGAAGGAACTATTAGTCCTACATGAATATAAATTAAATGGACACACACACAAGGATAATGTATTAGGAACATAGGTTGAAAGATGCCATCATCATCAACTTCTATGTCCGTCATGTTAGAAGCCTCTTCATTTAATTCGGTGGTTTAAAACTTTCCCCAAATTAGTGCCAAATAGTGCCCAAAGCACAAAAATAGCGATTTTTTCTAGGAGTCGTCGTCTTTAGGCCATTAAATGAGGCATTCTCATTGCCCTTATTCTACACAATATCTTTTTCTTTCCACTCGTCACTACATAGTATAAAGCAAAGTCGCTTCCCGCTTCCCGCGTCTGTATGTATGCTTATCTTTAAAACTACACAACGGATTTTGATGCGGTTTTTTTTAATAGATAGAGTGATTCAGGAGGAAGGTTTATATGTATTAAACCCGTGCGAAGCCGTGGCGGCTCGCTTGAAGAAGGATTTGACTTGGGGTAGAAATATATGCCTTGATAGTCCACTCTCCGGCCCATAAACTACGGGGAGAGGGGACAGGAATGGGTGGTTCAACCCACCCCAGAATATTCTGGTGTCCAACTCCAGGATGTTTGCTTATCGATTTTAAACTTTAAGTCAAAAGATATTTATTTCAATAAAAGCACAATGTCCTTCCTTCCTTGAACGTGTTAGGAGCTAGGTGAAGCTACGCCTGTTCCTCGCGACTAAGCCTAGAAGAATCAGAAGAAGCTGGACACTGCTTAGCTGGACATGGCTATCAGAACCCCCCCCCCCAATTCCAGAAAAATATCCCTGTGTAGTGTAGTGCATATGACCTTAAAAGTTGGTAGTAATTTCAAATTCAATATTCTGTCTGGCGGTCACTCGTTCAAGGAACTTCATGCCGGAAGGAAAACATATTTTCCGACCGAAATATAAGAGTAACTTCGAATTAGTTAATATTACAACAAGATTATGTTTGCTGGTACAAAACCCTTTTAGGGTTAAGCTTGCCTAAGCTTGCCTCTTAGTAATGTCATAATTGTTAATGTTTTCTGTGTTTAAGAAAGTATTTAAGTATTGAAGATAAAACTAATTATTATAAAAACATAAAACCCTACTAAAAAATAAATAACTAAAATATTATGCAACCTATTAGGGGAGGGGGGCGCCATATTTCAAAAATATATAGCCTATGTTACACAATTAGTAAAAAGTAGTATTAAAATTAGGAACTAACCGTTTAACTTTATCTGTCATTCATCAATCATCACGATAAAAAAAATATCACAAAAATGACAAAATATAAACTCAATATTACAAAAATGTCACCGAACCACTGGAAAAATCACATTTTCTTAAATTACATCACATTTAGAATGCGTACCGAATTACAATTACAAGGTTTAATCGAATGAAAATGAAACATAAATGTTTTTTCTTTTTTCGATTTCCCGCGATTAATGGTAAAGCGCGCGCTTCCGCCGGCGTTCGATTTTCAAATAAGTGTACTGTACTGTCTAGAGGTGGCGCGTATATTAGACGTATAAAAATACGTACCAGGTATGACGTCACGGTTCTGACGTGTATTTAATACTTTTAAGTATTTTTATACTTCAAAGTATTTCTATACTGAAAGTATTTTTAACCGATGAAAAAAACGGAGGAGGTTTTAAATTCGACACGTATCTTTTTTATGTTAGACAACGAATTACTTTTTACAGAGTAAACCAATTTTGATAATTCCTTTTTTAATGGATATAACTCTGAAGTTGGTCCCATATTTTTTTTGATTGGTTACATTTTCGTCGGTTTTCTTTTTAGTTTTCTATTCGTAATTATTGTACTTCAAACTATTTTTGTACTTGAATGTATTATTAAAAATTTACCGGGTAGGAGGATTCTGACTAACACTTAAAATTTGGAGTAGTTTTTAATAATTAAAACCTTGTTTCAACCTTTTATTTATTAAAGGCGGTATTTGTCAGACCTGGTTCTTGAAAACAAGAGTACGACCCACCTCTACTATCACTCCAACATGGCGGACATGTCGGTAATTGCTAGTGCTGTGCGTGGGAAACCTATCGATGGATTTTTGTCGTAGCCAATCAATCGATTGACAATTCTATATTGTCTATGAAATTATGGGTAACGCTTCTTTGATGCGATGTTTCAAGGTTGATAGGTATCTCTGACTTTAAATAGGTAATTATAGTCTTTGTTTATCAAAAGTTATTCTTACAGTGGCTTTCCGGTTAAACGATTTTCGAAACGAGCAATTTCAGTTAAATATTCAGAACGTAAAAACAAAACGTTTAATATGTTCAAAAATATTTTCATAATTATTATCGACATAATTACTTCTAATAAAAATGTGAGCCGTCGCGGGACGCCTGGCAGATGTGAACATCGAAATTGTTTTGTACATATAATAATGCTTATAGGGATAGTTTACGACAACAAATAAATATGGCAATATGAAAATTCAGTACGAAGGAGTCGGTATTTCTTCGGCAGCAACTCATCTAGTTCGCCTACCAAACGTAGGAATTTTTGAAATTATAGTTCGGTCGTTCAGAGAATGCGTTCCTGACACGTCGCGATTGTATGACGACGTAACTTTGTAATGGCGTTGCAGTTACGATAAAAATATTATTGCTGGTTGTTTACCGTTTTAACAATTGATGAGCATTAAAACAACATTATTACAACATTATTACAATATTATAGTCACTATAACGTGACTAACTGATAGGTGTCAGGAACGCATTCTCTGAACGGCCGAACTATAGTACAGTATTTTTTTGGTTTATCCACTACAGGCATATTTTTTTACCGTACTTGGAAATACATAGGATCACGACTGTAATCCCCAAGTACGGTAGACATCATCTGAGATTTCCAGACGCTTAGATCCTTTGAAGACCTCTAGTGGGGGTAGTCAGAGGCACGTCCAAACATTATATTTGCCACATGTCCACATTTTGCAGTAGTTATCATTCCATACGTCGCCGCATTCATTGTTTTTTTCCTATTTATACCTAACATATTAGTTTAGACTCGATCCGTAGGTCTTTGTACTCTCTTGTTTGTATTCTAATTGTTTAGAAAACATAAAAGCGTTCTTGCATGTCGGTGAGGTGTCAGCCTAATTATAGGTCTTACGATGAAATGAAAAATGAAAAAATACATCGACAACACGCCCAGCACTATCTACAGCAACCATGTAATTTGGTGACACGACACGTCAGAGCTATCACTGTACTATTAAATAAACTGGATCTACCTACGTTATATACCTCTGTCTCTGCCGCACAGCAGGGCTATCTTGTAATAACATGATTATCATGTTATGATGTTGAATGCTTAATGTTAGAAAATCTGTACACTTTTCATAGTAACTATTCACTGTTTATGCACCTATACCTACGCTTCTGCGTAGGTATTGTATTGGAAGCGTAGGTATAGGTGCCTAAACCGCATAAAAAGCGTTGGTATTATGGCATTCAGTGCCAATAAATAATGATATGAATATCATAACATGATAATCGAGCTCGGCATAGATTATTTCGTAAAAATCTATGATTTTCAAAGTTATATCTACGAGTACATTATAAATATCTGTCGAATTTAAAGAATACCACCAATACCTACCAATTTCATAGGAACTTTTTTAGAATCTATACTTAATGCATTCAAAGCTATAACATGATAAACATTTTAAATTAAAATACGGCTAATTACCACGTACCAGTATTCGCCGATCTACTGTTGATCACGGTCGCGGGCGATGCTCATGATGAAGAGCATCTGAATTGTCTCGAAACGTCAGCAATACAAGAAAAAACGTGGTAATTAGCCCTATTTCTATTGAAAATGATTAACCGCGATAGTTTTAATTCTATTATCAACATTGTTTTTACGAAATAAGCCAGCTGCTTCGCGTAGACGAAAACTCACCTTTACATAGGTCATAGATGTTTTTATTATTAAGTAGTCTACGTAGGTACTTCCTAGCTATTACCTATTTTACTGGGTTTATAAAATTGTGTCCTAGTACTTTGATTTTTACTTGGTCTTTACCAAGTAAAGCACCTTAGAGGTATGTTAACTGAAACATCTCTATAAAAAAAAGTTAAGTGACATTTCCAAATTTAAATTTCTTAAGATTTTTGTTAACGCAGTGTTAGCAATAATTTTTTATCCGATCCGTTATAGAAATTATTCAAGTCATTTATAAAAACGACCAAGTGCGAGTCGTGCACGAAGGGTTCCGTACCATTATCCATAAAAATGGCGAAAATGACTAAATTCTGTTTTTAGTATTTGTTGTTATTAGCGGCAGCAAAAATACATCATCTGTGATAATTTGAACTGTCTTGCTATCACAGTTCATGAGATACAGCCTGGTGACAGACAGACGGAAAGACGGATAGCGGAGTTAGTAATAGGGTCCCGTTTTTACCCTTTGAGTACGAAACCCTAAAAAAACTGAAAAGTTACGGAACATGGGTAGGGTAGGAAACCTGAAACTGGATGTTCAGAACTCTGAAAAGTGAAAAATGACAAGATTTTTTTTTTCAAAATTTTAAATCCTCTTTTTAGAACGTCTAATTTCCGGAAATCATTTAATCTATTGATCGATTCTAAGATTTTGTTCGGAGATATGGCAATAAAAATCGTGTCTGAAGATCGATCAAGGATTTTTATGAAAAGTTCTGCATACTTATCATTTTCTGGGTTTCTGGGGCGATAAATCTAGCTAGGTTTCATTTTTAGAAAACGTCGTTTTATCCGTGTTTTCAGGCAATAAAATACCGAACAAAGCTTGGTTATTGAGTTAAAATTAAAGTACGTAACAAAACAAATTTCAATTTATTTTTACGTCGAAGTTCTCAGAACGGCGCAGTATAATTAACGATACAGAAACTAATGAAATTAATTAATTCATTAATTCTAACCCATGTAGGTACTAATACTTACTAGTACTACTTTACTTACCCTATTTATAATACCTATACCTCGTATATTTGTACCCTAGCTGCTTGTGTAGTCCGTTTTCAACCCACGTTTTCTCAGCACAAGCAAAATATAATAATAATTATTCCAGTTTCTACCCAACTAGTGCTCGCCCATGCTTCGCACGGGTGTGGTAGGTACCGGTATAAAAAGTAGCCGATGTGTTATTCTGTTGTATAAGCTATATTACTAACTAGCGACCCGCCCCGGCTTCGCACGGGTTTAATACATATAAACCTTCCTCATGAATCACTCTATCTATTAAAAACAACCGCATCAAAATCCGTTGTGTAGTTTTAAAGATATAAGCAAACACATAGGTATGTACGCGGGAAGCGGAAAGCGACTTTGCTTTATACTATGTAGTGAAGTTTCATTTTTATCCGTTTAGTAGTTTTTGCGTGAAAGAGTAAATTCTTAATCCAGTTTCGGCCTTAGCTTCGTTTTCGGTTCTTGGCCGAAAGCGAAACCGAACTTTCGGTCAGTCACTAGAAATCACATCAAATATTGACTATGGTCACATGGGCAGAATACTTGGTCGACTAATGATAGGATGGTTTGTTTAGTTCTAGATAGCTACATTGGATTATGTAGGTACCGATTTACTTACACATAACTAATGATCTAGGTATGTAGATCTAGAATTTAATAAAATTACGTTTAAAGAAGTAAACACAAAACCGATTTCATGTTGTCCAATTAATCTAGTCACAATTTCATCCCCTATTATTTTATTAAAAGCTTTTATTAAAAGCTTTTATTAACTGGCAATGTATGTACTTAAGTACCTAACTATGTTTTGCAACTAGCAGATAAAAAAAAACGGGAGTTATACAACAAACCTGTTTTTTTTTTTGCCGTTTTTTATAGATAATACGGAACCCTTCTTGCGCGAGTCTGACTCGCACTTGGCCGGTTTTTTTAAAGCTTTTTTGGTCTCATACTTACCAACTTTCATCAGATACCTGAGCGTTTTTCAAAAAAGATGTACAAGTGACGAACAGGAACATATTTTTCCGTAATTCAAATGTTGATGTATTTTCTTATGTCATTTCATTATTTGATAGATCAAACTCATACCTAGGTAGGTCTACTTTTATTTTACCCAAACTTAGGCAAGATAAGATATACCAACATTTTAGTTCAGGAAGAATCTACTTCAGTAGGTAGGTCCTTACGAAGGGTACTTACGTTTATCTACCTCGATATTCTGGTCCGTGATTGCGTGTTGGGCACGTCATTCAATAATGCAAGTGACGACGTCACCATGACGTCACCATTTGAGTATGGCATTCCAAAATAGATCAAACTGGTTATTTTTAGATTGTTTTGGAGACGACCACCTGCTTTTAATGACGTAGACTCCGTAGAGGCTATTATTGTGGGGTGGGCCAATAACACGGATTAATTGATTCGTAGGTACTATAAGTTTTATAGTAACAAGGTGGTATGTTGGTAGAATAATTAATCAAGAGCTCTGCTTCACTCGAACTCCATGGCTGTATATATAACTAATTCATGCCAATCAATAAAAAAAAAAATTGAAATGTATTTAAGGGGCTCCCAGTCGACGATTGCTCTTTTTCGAAACGAAAAAAGAAATACTTCTGAACAAGCCACATTTCACTATCGAAGTGATTAAAGATGGGTACATCTTTGATCACTTCGATAAATAATCCTACCGACCGCTGCAATGACGACAAACACACGTAGGCGCATGGTCCGCCTTAGCTTTTCGAATTAATTAATGATATAAATTATGTATAATTACTTATCAAAAATCTATTCTAATAGAAATCTAGATCTACATATTACCTATCTTTAACAATAAATCACAAGTTGATTTTAATAGTAGGTATATAAAATATTTCGATCATTAATTCTAAAACGTATCATTTTGAAATAATATCTTTATCGTGAAAAGTTTCTGCTATTATGTTTTCAGCTTAATAGAAATCTAGGTAGGAACCTGAAGTAGGTAATATACCTACTTATAAAAATAGGAGATGTGGCTTGTTCAGAAGTATTTCTTTTTTCGTTTCGAAAAAGAGCAATCGTCGACTGGGAGCCCCTTAAAGGAGGTAGGGACACTTGAATTAAAAGTATTTATACTTCAACGGCTCAATTTTATATATACTTCAACGGCTGATCCGAATAAAATGAAATATTTTTTTCTGTTATGAGAGAAGGTACCTACTACAATTTCTTAAATTATTTGACGCCGCTTTGTCTTTTAGTAAAAGAATCGGTAAAAGAAATTACATGCTAATGAAACTTTTTGGTGGAAAAACTTTTTATTGCAAAGCTACATCTATTGACGAGTAGGGCAACAGGTGTTTTAATTCTGGTTTTGTAATTCTACTCAACGATAGATGTCGCAAATTAAAACTATCCAAGAAACTGTCAACGTCAAATCTATTGACGCACGAAATTTGTCATTTAGACAATTCGTTGGAATTTGTTTCAGCAATATTGGTCGACATTGCAGTTTGTATTTGTTTATTTTATTCTAAACAGAACTTCAATGGAGAAAGTGCCAAAGAAACATAAAAAGGCTAACCATGTGTCACGAGAACAACTTTTATCTTTGACAAAAGATGTATAAATCGCACACAATTCGAATGAAATTGTTCCTAACCTATACGTCACCTTATTTAGTAAAGTATGTTATTTTCTCAGGAACTAGCCGATCGAATAATTCAGCTTGAATGCCACAACACTAATTTGAAGAACATCATCAGTAAAAGTATCTCGGTTACTTCAAAAACTTCAATAAAAAAGAAACAGAAGGATTTTGACTACAGCAAGTAAGTTCACTGAGATGATTTAAAGTAGTTAGTAGGGTTAAAGACCCGGTTGTGGTGCCTACCCCGGTTTTGGTCAGTTTCAATTTTGGCAAGTTGGCAGCAGATTAGTGGCAGTTGTGTTGCGTTAAATATGCATATCTATGCTATATTTCCCGTTTTGTCTATTTAAATATGAATAATTAATAAATAAATATTGCCTGTTATAAAATCTTTGCTTGTCCTAAGAGACCGATAAATACTCAATTCTATGTTGTTTCAAAATCTCCAGTAAAATATTTTTTGCAATATAAACAGTTTATTTAAGAATTCAAATGTTGTTAAAATGTCCACAACCAGCTCTCTCACCCTAATTGTGATTTTTCTGGAATTTTTGCAAATTTAAAAAATCTTTATTATTTATTACTAGCTGCCCCAGCTTCATACGCTCCAATGAAGATTATAGGTAATTTTTAGATACCTTAGGTTACATTATTGTAATTTTTGTGGGGATCTCTAACTTTTTTCAAAATAAACTGCCCAAGTTTCTTGCTGATCATGCAGCTTTTGAATTTGAAATAATTTTTAAAATTGGTCTTAGTTTTTAGGGTTCCATACCCAAAGACTAAAACCGGGACCCTATTACTAAGACTTCGCTGTACATCTGTCCGTCTGTCTGTCGCAGAGCTGTATCTCATGAACCATGGTAGATAGACAGTTGAAATTTTCACAGATGATGTATTTCTGTTGCCGCTATTACAACAAATACTAGAATAAAATAAATATTTATGATTGTTTCTTTGAATCAATTGCTTTTGTAAACAATTAATTGGATATCAATTGAATTTGTATTTCAGATATCACTACCGATATGTCCTACTACACATTCTCTACTTTGGCTGGGACTACCAAGGATTTGTGATACAAGAAGACACAGCACAGACTATAGAACATCAACTGTTTAACGCATTAAGTATGACATGCTTGGTGGAAAACCGAGAGACGGCTCGGTATCATCGATGTGGCAGAACTGATAAGGGTGTCAGTGCTTATGGTCAGGTTAGTTTTCAACTATAGAACATCTGATTAATGCGTTAAGGGGCTGCCAGTCGCTGATTGCTCCTTTTCGAAACGAAAAAAGAAATACTTCAAAACAAGCCACATCTCCTATTTTTATAAGTATATTATTACTTCAGGTTCCTACCTAGATTTCTATTAAGCTGAAAACATAATAGCAGAAACTTTTCAAGATAAAGATATTTCAAAATGATATGTTTTAGAATTTATGATCGAAACATTTTATATACCTACTATTAAAATCAACTTGTGATTTATTGTTAAAGATAGGTAATAAGTAGATCTAGATTTCTATTAGAATAGATTATTGAGTAAGCATTTATTTTTTCGTTTCGAACAAAAACAATCGTCGACTGGGAGCGCCTTAAGTATGTCTTGTTTGGTGGAAAACCAAGAGACGGCTCGGGACCATCGTTGTGGAAAGACTGATAAGGACGTCAGTGCTTATGATCAGGTTAGTATTTAACCAACTTCAAAAATAAGTAAGTAAAGAAGAAGTGGCCTCACTGCTCAGTTGTTAGTATCTCTGTCTTCTGCGCTGTAAGTTGTGGGTTCGATATTTGTGTGTTTGATATTTGTGTGATAAACAGAGATGTTTGTTTTGGGTGTTATAATTATAATGTATCATAATGTATTTACAAAAAAAAAGTATATAAGTATTCTATCAGTTAACTAGTTCCCATAGTACAAGCTTGCTTAGTTTGGGGCTAGATGGCTGCGAAATGTCCATCAATATTTATTTATTATATTTATCTCATTTAACAGGTAATATCGATCCTACTTCGAAGTAAACACACAACAGACAAACAGAATGATCCAGAATGTATAGCCAATGAGTTGCCATACTGCAAAATATTAAATAGGATACTACCTAAGAATATAAGAGTGGTCGCTTGGGCACCTATTCCTGGGGACATGCCGGAATTCAGCTCAAGGTAGGTACTATAAAACCGGCCAAGTGCGATTTGGATTCGCTCACGAAGGGTTCCGTACCATTATCTATAAAAAACGCCAAAAAAACACTTTTGTTGTATGGGAAAGGAACAAACGTGTTTTTTTGCCGTTTTTTTATAGATATTGGTACGGAACCCTACGTGCGCGAGTCCGACTCGCACTTGGCCGATTTTTAAAACGTTATTATGTTGTTTTTTTGACAGGTTTGACTGCAAAAGACGCCAATATAAATACTACTTTCCACGAGGGTCGTTGGATGTTCAAACTATGAGGGAGGCAGCCAAACTCCTCGTTGGAAACCATGATTTTAGGAATCTATGTAAGATGGATGTGGGGAATGGGGTAACGGAGTTTAGGAGAACTGTTCTGGACGCTGATGTCTTGGCTGTTGATAATACTGATGTTGATAAACGTGAGTTCAAACATCCTTCCATACATCCATAATCTTCTAATATATAAAATTTCCATGTCACAATTTTAGTTACCGTACTCCTCCGAAACGGCTTGACCGATTCTCATGAAATTTTGTGAGCATATTGAGTGGGTCTGAGAATCGACCAACATCTATTTTTCATACCCCTAAGTGATAAGGGTGGCGTAAAGATCGGGAAAAACGGAAAGTGCTTTTTTCTGTGGGATTATTGACATTTGACAGGACAACGTCTGTCGGGACAGCTAGTAATATTATAAATGCGAAAGTTTGTGATTAGGCTGCTATGTTTGTTCCCTAAACAAAAATAAACGACTACACGGATTAAGAGAAAATTTGCTGTAGTATGTAGATAAAAATCAGAATAAATAAAGGGGGAACTTATAATCCGAAAAACAACCCTTATATAAAAAAAAACGCAAAAAGGATGATTTTGGTATAGATGGCGCTGGTGTGCAACAAATCTGACATCACAGACTAAAAACATTTAGTCGTCATAGCAACGCAGTTTTGACTAATGAATGATACGCATTCTACCAAAATTCATAATTTATTTTATCAGTACAAGGTTTGTAGGGAAAAAATATGAAGTTGCCTGTTTTTTTTTTCTATACGATTATTAAAATTTGACAAAACAAAGTTTGTCACGGGTCGGCTAGTATTATACATTAAAACATAATCCTAATCTATATCTATACTAATACTAGCTTTTAATTGCAACTTTGTCTGCGGAGATTCAGTAAATCTATTTCAAATTTTAATCAATTGTTGGTATCGGATTCAAATTTTGCATACACCTTTAGTTCTGGTGACAATACAATAATACAGTGACAGCGAGCTGATCTGACTATGGAGTCAGGAGCTGTGCAACGGACACTCACAACGAAACTCTTTAGTAAATAGTAAGATTGAGTAAAAACTTTACATACCTGTCAAGTTCCAATGACAATGTAATATTATGTGCTCTGATTTCTAGCTGGAAGGAGGTTAGTTAGTTAGTTGACTCCCTTTCCCGCATTTAGACTCAAAGTTGGTTCGTGTTGGGGTGGTGAGCCAGCTACAGCTGTAGCCAACCTAGCTCCTCCCAAAAGCACAGAAGCCTCCTGGGGTCTTCACAGGCTTCGAGAAGAGACCTCGGGTTGCCAAGGATTTGTGTACGTTGCGCTGTTACGCCCGCACATTCCAGGACTACGTGGGCAGCTGATTCTTCTTCGGTTAGGCAGCCCCTGCAGAGCGGGCTGTCCGTGGCTCCGATAGCTGGAAGGAGGATAGAGCAGCTTGTCTTAAAAAAATATTTTTCAAAAGAAAAAATATGTTTGTTTCAGCTACATCAATGTACTACTTCAAGATAGATGGTAACGCCTTCTTATGGCATCAAATCAGGTGTACAATGGCAATATTAATTCTTATTGGCTCTGGCAATGAAAGTAAGGATGTAATATTGAAATTGCTAGATGTTGAGACTTATAAAAAGTAAGTTAATTTTAACCGAAATCCTTATAAACTAATATCCAGCCATATCCAATTTATGCAATACATGTTTGCTTTTTCCTCGCAAGTGTGTTGAAAAAGTGCGTATGATACTCGGGAGCAACTTGCTCTTTAGACACTCGGCTGATTTACGCCCTCGCCTGCAGCTCGGGCTGCAATCTTATTTATTATTGATTAGCAACTTGGCTCACTTGTATCATAATAAACTATTCTTTATCTACGCAGACAAAGTCGCGTGTAAAAAGCCAGTAAATATTTATAATGGCGGACGTTTCACACAGCGCCATCTAGCACCAAACTGAGCAAACTGAACGATTTTTATGCGTGTCCGACTCGTTTCTTGACCGGTTTTTTTGTTTCAGAAAGCCGCAATACCATATGGCGGTAGATGTACCACTTAATCTGTTCCGCTCCAACTATGACTTAGATGACAGTTGGAACTATGACAATGAGGAGTTGGGGAAGGTCATAGCTGATCTGCAAGGAGCGTGGACCCTGGAAAATGTTAAGTTAGTATTAAAATTACGTTTTAGAAACTAAAAAGGTGTTAAAAAAAAAAGTTACGACCAGTCGAAAAATTGACCCGGACCCTATTACTAAGACGTCGCTGTCTGTCTGTCACAGGGCTGTATCTCATGAACCGTGATAGCTAGACAGTTGAAATTTGTCACAGATGATGTTGTATCTCTGTTGCTATAACAACAAATACTAATAACAGAATAAAATAAATATTCAAGTGGGTCTCCCATACAAAAAACGTGTTTTTTTTGCCGTTCTTTATAGATAATCGTACGGAACCCTTGTGCGCGAGTACGACTCGCACTTGGCCGGTTTTTTTAAACTACATTTTATTTTCAGATCAACAATGCTCAAAGACTGTATACAAGATTTAGAAGCTAAATACAAAAATACGAGAGCGACAAGGACAGAAGATGATGTAATTAAAATGGATGAAAGAGACGAGGTTATAGCTTATACCGATTGTCTAACTCAAGGTATTAAAGCTAAAGTTTATACACCATTGCTCAAAAGACAGACATGTTGTAAGTATAATCTACACTATCCTAATCTTCTTTAATATAAAAATGAATCGCAAAATGTGTTGGTAAGCGCATAACTCAACAACGCCAGGACCAACGTTAAAGTTCAAGGATGGTTTTTACGGCGAGAAAAATTCGAATAATTGCCGGAAAAACCCTAAAAACAGCCCTTTTCTTTTTCCCATACAAAAGTTTTCTAACTAAAACATAGAGTCAATTTGAGCTTTATTGCTATGGTATAAAGTTCACTGTTGTCTAAGCAATGTAGGTGTGTTCCTAAGAACGGGAACGGGAACTTCAAACAACATTGTCAATTGCGATACGAAGTTCGCCGGGTCAGCTTGTAATATTATAAATTCGAAAGTTTGTGAGGATGTTTGTATGTTTGTGCCCCATTCAGGCCTAAACAACACCACGGAATACATTGAAATTTGCTGTAGATGTTGATATAATGCTCAAATAAAACATAGGGTGGTTTATAATCCGAAAAACATTCCCAAAGTGATAAAAAATGCAAAAGGGATGATGTTGGTATAGATAGCGCTGGTGTGCGAAAAATCCGACGTTTTGACTACACAGGACTCAGGACTGGATAAAGTCTGTCACGGGCCTAGCATCACGCGTGAACGGCTGGACCGATTTTGCTAAATTAACAAAAAACTAAAGATTCCCGCTTGTATTTATTTTTTAATTTGTTGGCGCCTGTTTTGATATTTTTTTTTTCTTAATTTTCAGCAAGTTTAGAAGAAAGAATACAGCATTACAAGAAAAGGAGGAAACTGCCAGATTCAGGATCGGTTGAGAAAATGGACTGTTCTAGTAATAATCATGAAAAATAAAATTTATTTTTTGGAATGCTTGTTTTTTGTTAATTTTTTAGTTCTGCTACTTGATAACAGATGGCGCTGATTGCCTTATAAAAGGAAATCAAAGCGACGGTTTTATCGATTACAGTGAATAATTACAAGTTTATTTATAAATAAGGGTGGGTAATAATAGATGATTTATATTGCTACTTGACTATAGTGATAATATTTCACCGCGAACACCTATTTATATTACCATAATGATAGTTAAATTAGGGTCAATGCGCACCTAAATGCACGCAAGCGAATCAGACTCTAGAACAGTAGTGTTTTGTTCCGTAATTGTGTCCGTAATTATTATGGCATTGTGGGTTAAAATCGGTGGATCGGCAAACCAGCTGGCGAACGGCGAATAGGTACGTTTATGAGAGCTGCAACAGGCCAACAGTATTAGAAGGCCGCTCCGGCTGGATGGCGGCCGACCCGAACCGCGAATACGCGAAACAACCGAAAACAAATCGAATAAATCCACACTTCAAAATTACTCAAAGCACTAAGATTGGATATTTTTGAACGGAGTTTTTTTTTACTTTTTTTCGGCAAATCATTATTTGCTATACGTCTAAATTGAAACGTCTTGACATTGTAATAAATCGATTAGACAGTTGATGTACACTTTTTCTGTTCGGTTAACTTAAATTTGACAGTTCTATGAAAATATTTACGTGACGTGACGTTTGGGTGAAAACTTTTTGTTTTTCGACTTTAAAATTTATTTTCTGCTCGTAAATTAATGATTTAAATAATTAAGGCGGTAATTTGTGTAGTTATAATGGTGGTTTGTGATAAATAATTGTAATGGTTCGAAATGGTTCCGTATCTTGTTATATTCAGGTGAGTGAAAACTTTTTTCTAAGTTTTAGGTTTAGAATTAATTTCTCGTTTTCCACTTTCCAAACTAGTCTTCAAGTGGTTTTTTATAGAGACGATGTAACAACTGACGAAAGTAGTTTTATTAAACAGTTCTTGTCATTTATCTTTAATTAATTTTACAGTGTTTTCATGGAGATACATTTTGTTTACTAGGTGAAACATTACATGAAACTTTCCCATAAACCTAGTTATGCCGTGCTTGAAATATAGTTTAAAGTAGGGATCAGCTATTTTGATGTTTCTAGGAATGAATACACATTAAATCAAACTGTTATGTCTGCTTACAAAGTAAAATTATTTAACTAAATGATATAATTAGACTGTTATTACTGACTTACTGACAATAGAGACTAACATAAAAATATACTTATTAAGTCTTATTAAAACTTAGCAAGTCTTTTACTATGGCAACTTGATAACTCAGAATACAAGGTAATATTACCTAAGTACTTTTTTTTTGTTATTAGGTACATGATATATTATAACACCCAGATACAGAACAATCGTCTATGTTCATTGCACAAATATTTGTCAAACCCATAACTTACAGCGCAAAAGCTATTTATTTCAATATAATTACAAGGATTACTTTAAAAGGTCTTAGGAGCAAGGTGAAGCTACGCCTGTTCCTCACGACCAAGCCTAGAAGAATCAGGCAACAAACTTGGGGCCTATTATTTTCAACAAACCTTTCCTTAATGCTATGTAGAGCTCCAGTGTGATGCCGAAGATAAAGGTGATATGTTATTAAGTTACTGTTTAATTGTTACAGATCTATGAATAAACAAAAGTGAACGCGCACCAGATCAAATACACAATGTAACTTTATAATTACCTGTCAAAATGGCCAGTATCTTAAAAAGTTTTTAATTAAGTATATTTAATTTTAAAGTATTATCGTGGCCAGTATATTTAAGATAAAACCTGTGATTGATGAAAGATGACCGCCTCTTTGGACCGTGAGTATTATATTTAAGGTGATAAGTAAAATTTTTGACTTTTTGTATGGGCTGAGTCTACTCGGATAAGACGGAAAAAGTGATAAAACTGCATTATCTCGAAAACCATCAAATTTAAAAAGAAACTGTCTGTAATTTATTTAGCTAGCATGATTACCTATCTAACGAATTATATAAAAATTAACTGTTTAGCTATTATATATTTATATAGTTATGCTATTATATAGTTTTGATTAAAAACGAAACTAGTGTTTTTGAAGAGCCAACTTTGGAAAATAAATCTATCGAGAAAAGTTTCACCAATCGTGATTCTGTCTGTAATTTATCTAGATTATATCCTTAAGTTATCTTTGTCATAAAAAACAAAACTGTATGTTTTACGGTTATTGAGAAAAAACGATTCTGCATTCATCAAACACATTAATTACTCGCCTTAATAAAAATCTGTATATAGGGGATGAAATTTTGTGTTGGACTTATAACAATATGAAGTTGGTTTTGTTTTTAGTTTTTCAAATGTAATTATTAATTTTATATTCTTCTAATTACAGATAAACCCAGCACAATGATGATTTAAGGCAAAAGCGCTTAATGGTTTACATGGTAAGTGCAATAATACATTACTAAATTATATACTAGCTGCTCGCCCCGGCTTCGCACGGGTACCTGGTAAAAAAGTAGCCTATGTGTTATTCTGATGTATAAGCTATATTACTGTAAAGTTGCACACAAATACTCACAAACTTTTGCATTTATAATATCAGTAGGATTTAACAACTAGCTGTAATAATGAAGAATAGGCAAATTCTTGATACTTAGTTTACATTATTGCAAATCTCTAGATGATATCCAATTTTTTTAAAGATAAAATATGTCCTATGTTTCTCACTGATATTGTATCTTTTGAGAGGTGATTTTTTTTAATTCTTAGTCCTTTTTTCATTAAACTAGAAATATAATTTCCGATTTTATCCTTAAAAAGTGGTCTATTTCCCTCAAATTTTTATGGGACCAAACAGGAAATATATTCTCCCAATCAAAAATGTATTTTCCAAATTAGATAATAAATTACGGATTGAGATGTTCTGAAGTAACAAAAATAAATAAAGTACAACTGATTACTCTTTTTTGAAGTCGTTATAAAACATCAATGGTTTTGTAAGGTGTTTGTAAGTAAGGTGGAGATTCGAACCTACGACCTTCGGATTTAAAGTCGAGCCAATGAGACTGTTATCAATTACGGATAACCTTAGATTCGAATGGAACATCTATATAATTGCCGACCTTGGTTCTAAAGCCGCGACATCTTGCGGTAATCTTAAGGCGCGTCTTAAATAATTACGTTTATGAAACTAATAAGTTTTCTGTTGAAAATTATTTTTTAATGATTATGCTTTTGTAAAATCATCGTGTATTGTGTGCGAGTACCAACGCGCTATTCTGTCACATCATATAACTTTGTCATCGGTCCTTGACAAGAATGCAAAGTTTTTACCCAACCGATGTATTTACTAAAGAGTTCCGTTGTGAGTGACTGTTGAACAGCTCCTGACTCCATCATCAGATTAGCTCGCTGTCACCATATTATTGTATTGTCACCAGAACTAAAAGTGTATGCGAAATTTCAGTTCAACCGGTTGGGGATAACTGCTTCAAAATTTAATTGCAAGATTCCAACCGAACACACAAACATAGTTAGTTAAATACATACATACCTTACAAGTTAAATATATAAAAGCTTGTAAAATTAAAAAAAAACGACTTCAACTGGAAATTTTGTTTTATAACCCCGAGGACATACATATGGTCAGCGCACACTGACAGCGCGGTAGAGGATATAAAATTTATCCATTGAAGTTAAGCATTTAAACATATATGTACGTTATTTCGAGTGGATAACTGTTATATTCAATTGAAACATTTAAATCAGCTGCCGTTCGGTTCTCTGGTGGGCCAGGTAATACTCGTAAATAACACATTTTTTAAACTAATATATAATTTCAGTAAATTAATAGTTATTGTAGTTATTTGTTTATATATGCCTCATAAATCCATTGCTCAATAAATAAGTCTAATACAAAATTTGATCCCTTAATTTTTTCACCCATAGAGGTGGTATTTTTCCTCAAATTTAAATGGGACCAAACAGGAAGTATATCCTCCCAAACAAAAATAGAATTTTTAAATCGGTTAATATAATATGATGGAGTTGTGAGGTAACAGACATAAAAAACAATCGAATTGAAAATCTCCATTTTTTGAAGTCACCCCGATGAAGATTTTGTAGATGAATCGAACCATTATCGGTGCCTTCATCGACATCATATTTTTGCGTGTCATTTCCCGTTTTGTCATAAAAAGTAGTACCATTCATAAAAGTTTTTAAAATATAATATATTTTTTTATTCAAAGTCAAGAGCGTCTTACCCTCGTATTCAAAACGACACTATGAGAACACGCACCCACAGTGGACGAAATCTCTTTTCATAAACATCACTTTATGTGTTGAGCCACACTATGGCGCACGCTACCGTGTGTCTTTAGAGCTCAACTTTGGCTAGAGGCACACGAAAATGTGCCTCTAGTCACACTATGCAGTGTCGCACAACGCAAAAGTGATTTTTATGAAAAAAAAATTCGTCCACTGTGGGTGCGTATTCTCATAGTGTCGTTCTTGAATACGAGGGTTAGGAGCTAGGTAAAGCTACGCCTGTTCCTCGCGACCATTGTCTAGACAAGAAGAATATTCACTATTTTCACGTTTGACCAGCTTCGCCTTAAGTGATCCCATCAAATCGTGCGGGCGTGTCGTAAGCCTAACTTACCACAGATGAGCACGATATTAACCGTACCTACTCTGTGACACGACCTCTTTGCTCGTAAATAAGTTCGCATGAGCTCAGCGGGACGCCCTGCAGCATTGCCTAACTTCCGATATGAAATAAAGAAAAAAAGAATAAATTTATTTTGTGTCAACACATCGCTTAAAGCTAAATAACAATGGCTTAATATAATAATAATAACAATATTGACAGCAAAATTGGTCCAGCTATATGCTATAATATAGTTATGTTATGTTATGTTATGTTTTATATGGAATATCTTCCGCCCGTAGTAACTGGATAAAAAGTAGCCTATCTGGGGGCACGGCAGTGCCCCCGCCATGTCTAGCAAAAAGCGGCACGGCCGTACCATCCTTTTCTCGAAGCAGTTCAGGCCATTTTCGACCCCCTAAAACTTAGTTGTGGATAAAACTAGAAGCCTGAGTTTTCAGTAATCAAGCAGGCATAGTATAAACTCGGTATATTTCAAATTTCATTCAATTTGAACCAGTAGTTTAAGAATTATAACTAGTCAAAGTTTCCTAATTTTGTCACTCACTCACTGACTGACTGACCGATCATCAAAAGTTTAAGGCACTTCTAGCAGACATAGAAGCTTCAAATTTTGAATACAATTAGTGGTTTGTGTATAAATCAAGGAAAAACCTAAATATTTTGCAATTTCGATCCAGTTTTCTAGATATACCGACTGCATAAATAACTTTGTAACCCCATATAAATATATAGGATTACAAAGTTACATTTGCAGTTAGGCACCTAGTTATGATTATGTTCAAAGGTAACTTGTAAAAGGGTCAACGGAATGATAGTAGAAGGTACCGGAAAGGAAAAAAACCGGCCAAGTGCGAGTCGGACTCGCGCACGAAAGGTTCCGTACCATTATTTATAAAAAACGGCAAATAAATCCAGTTTGTTGTATGAGAGCCCCACTTAAATATTTATTTTATTTGTTTTTAGTATTAGTTGTTATAGCAGCTACAGAAATACATCATCTGTAAAAAAAATTACTGTCTAGCTATCACGGTTCATTCAGCCCTGTGACAGATAGACGGACAGACAAGACGGACAGCGGAGTCTTAGTAACAGGGTCCCGTTTTTAACCTTTGGGTACGGAACTTTAAAAACTAGGACTATCTATACAAAAATAAATGAGATGCTATCAAAAACATAACTTGTAAAAAAAAAGACGTGTGGCACTCGGAGACTGCCGCGGTAAAGCTATTGCATAACATTTTTTATCAACTTTTTTCTTCAAATCTTTCTCTTTTTTTTTTTCTTCTTCATTTAGCTTCAAATCTTTCTTACGCTGATAATATGCTCTGTGACGTTCACAGTTTATTTTTCTTTTTAGCTCTTGATGCTTTTCTTCTCTATAAAAATAAAATATCTAGGTATACATAATTAGGTATTAATAGTGTAATTACATACCAAAACAATTATTATCTATTTACCTAACTACGTAGTTAGCATTCCACACGTAACAGGTTGCAAGCCCGTCGCCGCTTTCAAGAATACTAACAGGTTTCCTCACGATGTTTTCCTTCACCGTTATAAACACGTGTAACGCGCATATACATTTTTCGAACAGAAATATCCATTGATGCACGGCCAGGATTTGAACAAGAAATTAATTTGAAATTAATAATATCTACCTAGGTACCTATTTACCTAACTACATGAATTCAATAATTCAATTTCAAACTTTTTAGTCGATCATGTGAAGTACCACCTATTAACCGACTTACTTTACCGATAGTGGTAAAATAGCGCCACCTGCCAGCGGAATTGCAAACATCTTTCATCTTACCTCTCAAACTCCGAGCGGTCGCATGAGACCGCGAAAAGTAGGTACTTATAATAACGTAATAACATCAAATTAAACTAGATGGCGCTGGAATGCGAAAATCACTCTAAGCAGGCATGACATGAGTCACCAGATTGCGGGGCGATGCGCAAATCGTCGTAAAATTATTTGGTTACGAAATTTCTGGATTCGGTCTCCACGCTCAAGGCCCGCGATAGAAGCTATGCAATAGCTTAAAAAGCCAAGTCTCGCAACGCAACTCAGTTCTTCTACCGTAAAAAGTTGTGAGATCCATGTAATACCAAGTCGGTTAATTTAATCAGTCCCTACTTTAAGGGTCCTTCTGCCTTATGTTATTACGTAATTAGCTAACCTTTACGTAATAACTTAAGACTTTTATACAAGTTATGTTTTTGATAGCATTTGTTATTCCAAATCCGTTTAGTCGGTTGGGCGTGACTGAGCCAACATCCAACAACATTTTAGAATAGAATAGAATAGATTTTTACAAAATACAGACAATGTAAATACAATATAATTTCTAATTTTCATAATTTTTGGTTGAATGACACATATCGTCTAAACAGACAAAATATGCTAGATTTTTTGTTTTGACACAATTTGAAGTTAACAAAGATTTTAAGTGATATTCAAATCATCCCATTTGCATAATTTTTTGGGTAAAAAATTGCCTATTTTTTATTTTAGGGCAAAATCTACATCGACAGGAAATTTGATCTTAAACCGTTCAGTCGTTTGGGTGTGAATGAGGCGTAAACATCCAATCATCCTCACAAACTTTCGCATTTATAATCTAGGATTTGCAGGCAACCTTCACCCAGTAAGCGCATCCTTTGTCTGTTTTAGGGCGTGTCTTAGGAATTCTAAAATGTAAACTAGCGAATACATAATTGACTTAACGTAAAAACAAAATTGCTAAATTTACACAAAAATATTATTGATTATCTGCCCGGCTTCGGGTGTATTAATGAAGATTATAGGCAAACGTTTGATAATTCTTTGGTTGCATTATTGCAATTTTCGTAGGAATCTAAATTTTTTTTTAAATAAAATATAAACTATATTACCCGCTGATAACACAGCTTTTGATATGTGAAAGACATTTTAAAATTGCTCCAGTAGTTTTTAGTTTATCAATACAAACAAAAATACAAACTTCGTACGAGATCGTAAAGTGTTGTCCAGCGCGCGTATTTTATTGTTACTTTAGAGCGGCAAAGGTGGCTGATTGTAACAAAACTTACTTAATGAAAGGGCTGTTGTAGCGGTCACCCATCGTTGACCTAGTAAACCAGTCGTCGCTACCGCGCTCCATATTTCTAACCACACCGTGGGAACGTAGCATTTGGACTTTCGCTTGGACAGTGGATCGATGACAAAAGGTGCACTTAGTGTATCACGACCCTGGCAATACATTTTTAATCGACTTAAAAAAAGGAGGTATCAAATCAGTTGTGTTTCATATTGTTAAGTTCAAAACTTTGTTATTTACGAGAATTAATCGGTTTGGAAAAAAAATTTTTGGTTGGGAGGAATTAATTCCCGTTTGGTCCCATTTAAATTTAATAAAAATACTACCTTTAATTGAAAAATAGAGGATGTTATTGCATTACACTTATGGCAATAAGAAGTCGGTTTTGTTTCTAGTTTTTTTAAATGTAATATCCCCTCTAGACATCCTCTCAGATCTCTACCGTACTTGGGGATTACAGTAGTGATCCTATCTATAATATAAATATGAATCGATGAATGTGTTGCTAAGCGCAAATCTCGAGAGCAGCTGAACCGATTTCGCAAATTTTTTTTTTGTTGTATTCGTTATTATCAGGAGAAGGTTCATATGAAAAAAAAATGAATTTGACAAGATAACGTCTGTCGGAACAGCTAGTTTATTATATATTTAACTAGCGACCCGCCCCGGCTTCGCACGGGTGCAAAGCTGATACCAAAATATATAACAGAATGTCTTTGTATACTCGTTAACAGCATTTAAAATTTAAAAAAAAAAGTCGCGGTAAAAAGTAAAGGATAGAAATTGATTATTGTGGGTTATCCCTAAGAGATAAACATATACCATCGCGGACTTTTTTGTAGACCTTTTTAAGGTATACAATATTTTGATCTATCTCGTAGAGTTCAGCCAGCGCAGCGTTTGCAATGTAAGCGCAAAAAAATGTGTTTATTTACGACTTCATATTAGAAATCTTAAAATTATCAGTGGTTCTCTAATATATTAAATATGTAATTATACATATAAACCTTCCTCCTGAATCACTCTTCTATTAAAAAAAACCGCATCAAAATCCGTTGTGTAGTTTTAAAGATAATATAAGCATACATACAGACGCGGGAAGCGACTTTGCTTTATACTATGTAGTGATAAGAAAGTTCGTGTTTTGTTAAATTTAAATCAGTTTTCAAAGACAACAGAATTGCGCCAAACAAGGTAGTTAAAAACATAAACTGAAGGTAATTAGCAGCGCCATCTAGTTCAGATTGCAAAACAAATTAATTTAGCACGGAGATTTTATGAATCGACTAGTGGAAAATCTCGCGACTTCGTTCACTTGAAGTTATTTTCTCTACAACCCCCGCTGCACCCCATATGAGGTAGAATGTCGGGAACTCTTTCTTAGTGCATCCCTAAACCAAAAAGAATACACCCTCCAAATTATATTAAATAAAAATACATTTCTCACAGCGTCATCTAGCCTCAAAGTAAGCAAAGCTTGTACTATGGGAACCAGATCACTGATATTATAATACTTATATACCTACTTTTATAAATACTTACCTGCTAATAATATTATAAATTTGAAACTTTGTGAGTTTTTATGTATGTTTGTGACTCAATCAGCCCTAAACGACAAAACGGATTGAGTTGAAATTTGTCGTAGATGTAGATATAATGCCCGAATAAAACATATACTACTTTAAAATATGAAAAACATCCCCAAACTGATAAAAAAAATGCTTGATGATGATTTTGGTGTAGGTGACGCTGGTGTCTAAAAACAGTCTTTTCTATTCGATTATTGAAATTTGGCAGGACAACGTCTGTCACGGGTCGGCTAGTACATTATTAATCCCTGACACAGAACAAACATTCTTCTTCATCACACAAATGTTTGTCCTGGGTCATCACCTCACTATCTACAGCGCAGAAGGCAGAGTTACTACCAACTGAGCCGTAAAGCCAGTCAATTTTAAGTTTCTGAGACCATTGGTTTAGGCTCTGGTTAGTATTTTAAATTGTTCTTGTTTGAGCCTTCACCTTGTTCTTACACCACACTGGAGCTCTACATAGCATTAAGGAACGGATCATTGAAAAAACAATATAGGTCTCAAGCCGTGTTTGTTGCCTGATTCTTCTAGGCTTGGTTGCGAGGAACACGCGTAGCTTCACCTAGCTCCTAAGACGTTTCAAAGTGATCCTTGTGATTTTATTGAAATAAATTCCATTTTAATTTGTGCGTTGATGTTGATTGATCAGTCAGTAAGTAACGCAATAGTTTTATATATTTAGAAGATAGATTACAAGCTGATTACAAACCTGACTCGTTAAATTATAAAGCCTAGTTATTTGTGATCATTTCGTTAGTAAATATTAATTAACAGTGGACCAGCTAGTATTCTTATAAGCGGCGATGAGCTTTTTATACCGGACGTGTTGCAAACTTTGCAATATGTCCTGTATAAAAAGCTAACGACTGAAATGAAATAAAATGAAATACCATTTATTTAGCGTGACAAGAACAAACAACAAACACAAAATGATAAAAATAAATTAAGATGGTTAGAATTTTGAACATTGTCTTCCCGACAATGAAATTTGTAGTAAAAAGGTAAAAAAAAAAAATACAACTAAAAAATAAACCGGCCAAGTGCGAGTCGGACTCGCGCACGAATGGTTCCGTACTTTTATTTATAAAAAAGGCAAAAAACACGTTTGTTGTATGGTAGCCCCACTTAAATATTTATTTTATCCTGTTTTTAGTATTTGTTGTTATAGCAGCAACAGAAATACATTATTTCTGTGAAAATTTCAACTGTCTAGCTATCACGGTTCATGAGATACAGCCCTGTGACTCTGTAACAGACTGACGGACAGAGAAGTCTTAATAATAGGTTCCCGTTTTTACCCTATGAGTACGGAACCCTAAAACATTCAAACCGATCACCATCTAAAAATATATGTTACACATAAAAAAACAACGACAAACAAATATACGAGTATATACGCGTCGAATTGAAAACCTTTTTCGTGGTTGTGCATTGGTATTGGTCTGGTTGTGCATTTATATAGGACTCATATAAAACTAATATCGTCTCTTGACTTTTCGATTGGTCGAACATTTTCGTCGGTTTTCTTTTTAGGGTTCCGTACCCAAAGGGTAAAATCGGAACCCTATTACTAAGACTTTGCTGTCCGTCCGTCTGTCTGTCACAGGGCTGTATCTCATGAACCGTGATAGCTAGACAGTTGAAATTTTCACAGATTATGTATTTCTGTTGCTGCTATACTGCTATACAAATACTAAAAACAGAATAAAATAAATATAAGGGGGGCTTCCATACAACAAACGTATACTTATATTAGTGAAATAAATGGATCTCGACGCTGGCTGGACCACTGTGTAGTCACAAAATCAGCTGCACTAACAGTTTCTAATGCTTTTATCAACTACGACGTCTTGTGGTCAGACCACTTTCCCCTAATTATAGAATGTAATTTTGACATAATTAAACCTAAATTGATAAATGAAATTAATGTAAATAAAAATAAAGTACTATGGGGTGATAGAATTCATGAACAAATCGGCTTGTATAGTAAAATATGCCATGATAAATTAAGAAAAATTGATTTCCCTTCTGAGTTTGAATATTGTTGTGACTGTTATTGTAGTAATGTGGAACATAGACATTTAATTGACAAATTGTATTGTAATATTGTAGACGCTCTGAGTGAGGCAGCCACTGACAGTCATAAATTGAAAGTTAGTCTATATAAAAATAAAAAACCGGTTATAGGATGGAACATGCATGTGAGTGAGGCTCACAGGGAGGCTAGGTGTAAATATCAGCTGTGGGTATATTATGGAAAACCTAAGTCAGGGCAGATTCTTAACGAGATGCAAGAGAGCAGGAAGATTTTTAAGTCGCGTTTAAAATGGTGTCAAAACCATAGTGAACAAATAAAAATGGATATATTAACATCGCATCATGTCAAATTAGATTTTCGCAGTTTCTGGAAATCTACCAACAAGCTGAATAACAAGCCGGGCCTTCCAGTGAGTGTCGCGGGTATCAATGAACATAAAGATATAGCTGAACTGTTCAGAGATCATTTCACTGTATATTCACCATTGGGACCATCACAGTCAGTAATCGATGAGGGGTCGAGTGGTCAGATGTTAGCTACTAGATTTATATCCAAAGATGTAAGAGAGGCTATAAAATGTATGTCGAGAGGCAAATCTCCTGGCCATGACGGACTCAGTATCGAGCACCTAAAATACGCGGGCCCTCATTTACCTAGAGTGCTCGCAACGTTTTCTACATTGTGTATAGGGCACTCTTACTTACCTGCTGAGATGATGAAAACTGTGGTGGTGCCGATTGTGAAAAACAAAACCGGTGACATAAGTGACAAGTCAAATTATAGACCCATTTCTTTGGCCACTATTGTAGCTAAAGTCCTTGACAGTTTGCTTAATTCTCAGCTAGACCGTTATCTAAAATTACATAATAATCAATTCGGTTTCAGACCTGGGCTTTCAACAGATACGGCTATCTTGAGTTTGAAGCAGACTGTCAAGTACTACACAGACCGTCAGACTCCTATCCATGCCTGTTTCCTCGACTTGTCGAAGGCATTCGACCTGGTTTGTTACGACATGCTGTGGCAGAAGTTAAATGACATAAAGCTGCCAGCTGAAATTAATAATATCTTTAAATTTTGGTATCAGAACCAGGTCAATGTAGTGAGATGGTCGGGGGTGTATTCGGAGCCGTACAGGTTGGAGTGTGGGGTGAGGCAGGGGGGATTGACCTCTCCGAAGCTCTTCAACTTGTACGTTGACGCACTGATAGATGAGCTCAGCAGTACCCGTGTCGGCTGTCATATTGACGGGATTTCTGTTAATAATATTAGTTATGCTGACGACATGGTGCTGCTGAGCGCTTCTGTGTGTGGTTTGCGTAAGCTTTTGAGCATTTGTGAGAGGTATGCTAATTGTCACGGACTCAAATATAATGTGCAAAAAAGTGAATGCATGGTCTTTCGGGTTGGAGGTAAATGTCCAACACCCATACCACCTATAAAGTTATACGGAACACCACTAATTAGAGTGGAACAATTTAAATATCTTGGACATTTGGTAAACTCTGACCTAAAGGATGATGCGGACATAGAAAGAGAGCGGAGGGCGCTGTCTGTAAGAGCAAACATGATAGCCCGCAGGTTTGCTCGTTGCTCCACTGATGTGAAAATTGCTCTTTTCAGGGCGTATTGTACAAGTTTTTACACGAGCAGCTTGTGGGCAAATCATACGCAAAAACAGTATGGCGCCCTACGTATTCAATATAACAACGCGTTCAGAGTGCTGGTGGGGCTGCCTCGATTCTGTAGCGCATCGGGGATGTTCGCCGACGCAGGAGTGGACTGCTTTTACTACACACAATACATACCACAATGCGCAAGCGGTGCACATCACTGGTGCGCAGAGTGCGGGCCAGCCCCAACACCATTCTGAACGTATTTTCTAGTAGATTTGATTGTCAGTACATGAACTACTGCTGTAGGGTTCATGTACTGACAAACAAAAATAAATGTTTGTATAATTTTATGTACTAGTGTAGGTGCTAACAAAATGATCCTTTGTTGATTGAAAATAAATGAATTGAATTGAATTGAAAAATGGTATGGAACCCTTCGTGCGCAAGTCCGACTCGCACTTGGCCAGTTTTTTTTTTCTTTTATAACATGTTGTTTTTGTCACAGGATGGAAGAGAAGGCGTGGGGCGTTGCGCTATCGCTGTACTGACTGCTTCGATGGAGGTCAGTGCTAGCTGTACATTAGTAGCATGTAGCATCCGTTCGCGGCTTCGATTGCATAGCCGTGCTGGAGGGGCGGTACCTCGACTTTCAATCCGAAGGTTGTCTGTTCATTCTGACTGTGCATAAAATAGGTTTTTCTATTGATTTAATATGCAAATTAACACGTGTTCAAGAAGGCGAAGAATACAATTATTGGGCCTCGGAAAGGAAGGAAAGGGAAACGTATGTTTCTTTGAATTCGTATGTTTCTTTGCATTGGATAAATATCTTTAAAAAAATTAGAGATCCCCACTATAATAGGCTATTTGACAGTATGAAAAATAAAGTGTTGTTGATAGTAATCTATGTAAATTATGCCTTCCTAAAGCGTTATGGAGTAAAATTACTTGAAAATAAACAATAATTTATTAAAACAAGGGACACCCGGATGGAACGAAGTTCTCACAAAATAACGTGGGACAAGGGAAGGGGAATCAACTTTGACTTCGACTTCGACTTCGACTTCGACTTCGACTTCGACCTCGACCTCGACCTCGACTTCGACTTCGACTTCGACTTCGACCTCGACCTCGACCTCGACCTCGACCTCGACCTCGACCTCGACCTCGACATCGACCTCGACCTCGACCTCGACCTCGACCTCGACCTCCACCTCCATCTCGACCTCCACTTCCACCTCGACCTCGACACAATTAATAGATATATATATTAATAGATATACTATAGCAAAAAAGTGTCGTGACAACTTTTCGTGACAACTTTTCGTAAGAATTTTTTCCGTCTAGCCCCCTTTCACAACGCGCGATAAGGAACTTCGTTCCAAAACCCATAATTAAAATGAACTATTTTTAAACGCCAGTCACGTGACACAAAACGGTCAAGATTGGTCGAATCGACGATGACGTAACATGCTTGTCAATATATCATCGCCTGCCTTGAAAAACTTGACGTTTGTTTATTTGTTGACAAGCATGTAACGTCACAGAAACTAGTGCGACGCTATTTGCATAAGAAGCGTTTTTGCGGGTTATTTAAATTGTCGATATTTAATTTACATATTTAGTGCCAATACATTTTTTATGGGTTCCACAGTCACTACTGAATAATCTAGAATGGTTTTCAAAATCTTGTCAAAAAGCCCATTGCAATAATGTAACAAAAATTTGCCTACGATCTTCATAGTACACCCGTGCGAAGCCGAGGCGGTCTGCTAGTATTTAATATTATCTCTAATGAGACATACATCACCAAGAAACAGACATAGAAACACCAATATCTACCAAGTACTATTGCAACGGGGAGCTCATTACAGTTGATAACTCAAAATCGATACAGTAATTTGACGCGATTTGAATACGGCACCGTAATTGATCTATTGATTTGTCATTTATCTATGGTGTAACCGATTCGAAAGTGGTTTTGTAGATACAACGTCTTTTTAGAATAAAATGAAATAGGATCACGACTGTAATCCCCAAGTACGGTAGACATCTCTCAGATCTCCAGGCGCCCAGACCATTGAAGATGTTTGATTTGAAAAAAAAAAACGAAAACAGTTGACGAATTTTTCAAACTCTATAATCTATATCTCGTGTTGGCCGAGTGGGAGGTATCTCGACTTTCATTTCGAAGGTCGTGGGTTCGAATCCCGGCGTGCATCAATGGATTTTTCTGTCCGAAAGATTTATATGCGCATCAAAACACGTGCTCAAAATGGCGAAGGAAAACATCGTGAGGAAACCAGTTAGTATTCTTGTAAGCAGTTAACGCATAAGGGATGATATTGGTATAGATGGCGCTGGTGTGCAATAAAGCTGACTTCAGTCAACATAGCAACAAAAATAATTACTCTATGCGATTATTCAAATTTGGATAGGACAACATCTGTCGCGGGTCTGCTAGTTTTAAATAAACTAAATTAATTTTTGGCTAGAAGCTAGGGACACGTTGTTTAAACCATCGGATTACCAACTGAGCTGTGAGGCTAGTCGTGATGATGATGAACAGAAACGAATGTGGCTAAAACTAGTACGCTGCGGAATGAAGACATAAGGCGGAGTAGGGCGTGGCCTCCACTACGCAATGCCACTTGCACGACTCGTCTGCAATTAATGCAATCGAGGTGCGGTGCTTGTTATAGCGTTACTATTGTTTATATTATTTTTATTGAGCTACTAGCCGACCCGTGACAGACGTTCTGTCATTATTTCAATAATCGAATAGAAAAGACTGAATGTTTTTAGTCTGTGATGTCAGATTTGTTGCACACCAGCGCCATCTATACAGAAATCATCCCTTTTGCGTTATTTTTCGTTTTGGGGATGTTTTTCATATTTTAAAGAAGTCTATTATTTATTCGGGCAGTATATCTACATCTACAGAAAATTTCAACTTAATCCGTTTTGTCGTTTAGGCCTGATTGAGGAACAAACATACATACAAACTCACAAACTTTCACATTTATAATATTATATTAGGATTACTTCTTGAAATATAAAATTTCGGTATAATTGAAGCTCACGGGCGGGCCTAAGCCAATAAGTATCACTTCCGTGTTAGAGTCGTCCTGTAAAAACTTTTGAACAGTCCTGCAATTATTTTTATTATGATTTCTAACTTTTATTACATACGCTTCGCCCGCGTACATTCAGGAAATTGATTTTGACTACTTAATCGTAACACACTGAAATTAATGAAAATCAAATATGAAAAAAAAACAGGTGGCCTATTTCCGTCCCATGCTTCAAACTATCTTTATATGAAATTTCATCACATTTCATTTTGTTGTGATGATTGCACCTGAACTACCCATGTTTACATACCACTGCCCCCATATAATAAGGCTTATATGTTACTTGCTGATAACGTAGGTTTAGATAGGTGAAAGAATTTTTAAATTTGGTGTAGCAGTCAAAGGGTAAAAACGGGTGTTTTTATAGATAATGGTACGAAACCCTTCGTGCGCGAGTCCTACTCGCACTTGGCTGGTTTTTTTTGAGAATTAATTTATTTAACCTACATCCGGCTGATAAGAAGATTAATGTCGCTAGTTAGCGCCACTTCCACCACACCCCATTGCATGAACTCAAGGTACCGCTATGAAGATTCACGAATATTGTAGTGTTTAGAAATAAACAACTGCACATGTTACTTGCTTCGGCTTCAGTGAATAAACCAAAAAAGTTGAGTTAATAATTTCGAAAAAAGCCGTGTTGGCCGAGTGGGATGTACCTCGACTTTCAATCTGAAGGTTGTGGGTTTGAATCCCGGCGTGCACAAATGGATTTTTCTGTTCGAAAATTTGTATGCGCATCAAAAACACGTGCTTACAACGGTGAAGGAAAACATCGTGAGGAAACCAGTTAGTGTTCTTGGGCGATGGGCTTGCAAAATGTGGGCATGTGCCAAATATAATGCTTGGACGTGCCTCTGACTAACCCCACTAGACATCGTCATAGGATCTAAGCGTCTGAAGATCTGAGAGGATGTCTATCGTACTTGGGGATTACAGTTGTGATCCTATTTATTTATATTTTTATTTTAATAATTTCGTTATAAAAATTAAAAAGAATACAGGCGAAAATGTGTTTGCCAATCTAAAAGTCAAGACGATATTAGATTTTTAATTTTCATGAACTGTTAGTCCTACAAGAATAAAATTTAAAAGAGACCAAGTTGGGACTATTCTCTACAGTCTACACAATAGAAAAATATCATCAGAATTGGATCACCAGGTAAAAAGATATGCGCAGTCATATGAAAATTATTAAGTTTAAAAAACTAAAAACAAACCGTAAGACAAGTCCAATACAAAATTTCACCCCAGATGTTATTTTCCTCAAATTGAAATGGGACCAAACGGGAAGTATAACCTCCCAAAAAAAAAAAAAAAAAAATTACAAACCAGTTAATAAATGGAGTAAGACGTAGGTCAAAAACATAATAAAATACGTGATAAAGACCCGTGTCAAAATCTATAGTTATAATAAAATACAATCGGATTGAATTTTTTAAGTCGGATAAAAATTATAATACACGAAAATATATTTTCATTAAATACATTATTGCACACCAAATATATATACAAAATTGTTGCAAAGGTGCTATTAAACCTTTTTTAGCGTTCTGTACCCAAAGGGTAAAAACGGGACCCTATTAATAAGACTTCGCTGTCCGTCTGTCAGTCACAGGGCTGTATCTCATGAAACTTGATAGCTAGACAGTTGAAATTTTCACAGATTATGTATTTCTGTTGCTATAACAACAAATACTAAAAATATAATAAAATAAATATTTAAGTGGTACTCCCATACAACAAAAATGTTTTTTTGGCGTTTTTTATACATAATGGTACGGAACCCTTCTTGCGCGAGGCCGACTCGCACTTGGCCGTTTTTTTAAATATTATAAACTATCATGATTAGTGCAATGTATACAGCGCGCATAGGATGGCATTTCGTTTAATTAATTACGCACTTCCCGTATTACGATGCGCATGAGTGAGTTGTAATCAGAATAAAATCATAACCTGTTGGCGGATAACCCAGAACTTCATAATCGGGCTCATAAATAACTTAGGCCGCGGCTGCTACTAATTAACCGACTTCAAAAACGAAGGTTCTCAATTCGGTTGTATTTGTTTTTGTTAGTTACCTAAAGCTCTGTGATTTATTAACCGATATGGAAAAAATATTTTTTGCTTGGGTGGATCTTTCCCGTTTGGTCTCATTTCAATTTGAGGAAAAAATTGGGGATGAAATTATGTATTGGAGTTATAATCGAGTAATTATCCCATCCCAAAGACTTAACTATCTCTTTATGAAACTTCAGCTAAATCGGCTCAGCGGTTTGGCCATGATAACGTCACAGACAGTACTTTCGCATTTATAATATTAGTATAGATAATACTAGCAGACGTTGTCCTGTCCAAATTTCAATATTCGCATAGAGTAACGCACGTTACTATGATTACTGATGTCAGATTTTTTTGCACACCAGCGCCATCGATAAAAAATTATCCCTTTTGCGTTTTTTTAACATTTTCGGGATGTTTTTCGTATTTTAAAGTAGTCTATGTTTTATTCGGGCATTGTATCTACAACTACAGCAATTTTCATCTTAATCCGTTTTGTCGTGTAGGCCTGATTGAAGCACAAACATACAAACTAACTTTCGCATTTATAATAGTCGCCCCGGCTTCGCACAGGTGGTACTTGGTTAAAAAGTAGCCTATGTGTTATTCTGATGTAAAAGCGATATTACTGTAAAGTTTCATTTTAATCCGTTCAGTAGTTTTAGCGTGAAAGAGTAACAAACACACACACCCACTCACTCACTCACAAACTTTCTCATTTATAATATTAGTAGGATTAGGATAGAGAAGACCAACAAACATGAAGTAGTCATATTGGTAATAGGCCGCGGGCGCAGCCAATCAAGCAATGAAATAATTCAACCATACCTATTTATATGTCAAGAGCCGTTTTTGATTGCAGGCTTCCGGGCCCCCCATCCAAATGGAGCCAGTGGATCTGAGCCTCAAGCCACGACCGACCACGCCAAGACGACGCGCCAGACCCTTGGGTAAGTTTTCAATAGCTTAAACCAACACACTATAGGGTAATATAGCTTTTTCTGAGAATCGTATCTGTATCAGATGCAAAAAAAACACGTTTTTTGTATGGGAACCCCACTTAAATATTTATTTAAATTCTGTTTTTAGTTTATCAATTTTCAATATCGGATTTTAAAACTATATATTTTAATATAAAGTTATTGTGAATATACGTGATTCATTCGATATAGTATTGTAACACACGATATCGTATTGCAGTAGTTAGCATTCCATACGTGACAGGTTGCAAGCAAATCGCCGCTTATAAGCTAACTGGTTTCCTCACGATGTTTTATTTTAAATCCTTTGTTAAATTTATAAAATAAACAAGCTTGTGCCTAAAGGTTACGAAAATAAAATAAAACAATTTGGGTTTGGTTTTGGAACTACCAATTACCAAAAAAACATGATAATTACATTGAAATTAAAACTAAATGAAGCGTTTTTCAATAAAGTTTTTATTATTGCAAAACCTCTATAAAATGTAGGACGATGCACCTCTCACGAGAGCTAGTGTTGTCGACGATATGTCGATTGTCGATGAAATGCTTCAATGTTTATATCGATACTAGATGTCCCGACAGACGTTGTCCTGTGAAATTTCAATAATCCCACAGAAAAAAGCACTTTCACTTTTTCTCTAACTTTACGACCTATTCTCATACCTACCAAATATATACAAAACATTTCATAAAAACCGGCCAAGTGCGAGTCGGACTCGCGCACAAAGGATTCCTATAAAAAACGGCAATAAAACACGTTTTTTGTATGGGAGCCATTTATTTTATTCTGTTTTTAGTATTTTTTGTTATAGCGGCAACAGAAATACATAATCTGTGAAAATGTCAACTGTCTAGCTATCACAGTTCATGAGAAACAGCCTTGTGACAAACATACGGACGGACGGACAGACGGACAGACAAACGGACTGCGAAGTCTTAATAATAGGGTCCCGTTTTTACCCTTTGGGTACGGAACCCTAAAAATTAACTATTTAGCTACAGCTGTTCATGGTATTGAGTAAAAACTAAATAAGTGTTTTGGAAGAGCCAACTTTGGAAAATAAATCTACGCAGAAAAGTTTTACCAATTGTGTTTCTGTCTATAATTTATCTAGATTATTTCCTTAAGTTATCTTTCTCATAAATAACAAAACTGTATCTTTTGCCGTTATTGAGAAAAAACGATTCTGCATTCATAAAAAAAATATTACTCGTCTTAATTTTGACTATGGACTAAACAGTTTGCATGGCAGGATTTAGATATGACATCGCGCTGAGCATAATCTACATTATCTTGTTACGCTACCAGTGTACAGTAACAGAGTCCTTAATTATGGATGTATTGCGAAAGCTTATCCTACCATCACTAAAGCTACGAGCCCGTTAAGCTTCAGTGGTCTAAGAAACGGTCGCCGTCTTATATCGGCTGTTTTAAAGTGTTTATTAAATGATTATGTTAGTCTGTAAGGTATCTATTAATATGGGCCTCAGTTTTTGTATATTACATTACTGTTGTTGCCTGAAATAAAGATTTTATAATTATCATTAAAGTAATCAGAGAAACTGAGTTGGAAGGCGTAAATAACAATATTAATAATGACGTGGTGCTTATGACGGCTGCAGAAATCGGTATATGAAAAAATGCAGTATATTTTAGGAATGATGCGTTAAAAACTGTACTTACTGACTAAAGGCAGAATTTCAATACATTTTCGTAAAAAAAAACCATGGTGTTCATACTTATAAATTTTCGATTAAAAACTTTTTTCATTTTGTTTTTTTTTTTTCATTGAAAATTTTTATTATCAACTTTTTATTTCTAATTCTACATACTTATTTATTTTCGAAAATTTACATTGCTCGTCGACCATACCTTCTAGCCTAGCCTTCAACGTCTTCTGACAACTGCTGCGTCATATAGCGGCCGTCAATAAACGTTAGCAGCTTTTCGGAAAACCTAGCGTAACGGGCTTGTTCTGACGTTAATTAAAGCTAGATTAATCGTTACTCGTGTACCTTAAACTGGGATATCTACAATGTGCCATTTTATCGATGTACCTGGTAGTGAAACTCTTGCTTCGCATCTATTTATTACCACTAGGTATATAGTACTACAACACTACATAGTATACCGGTGTTTTTAGGGTTTCGTACCCAAAGGGTATCAACGGGATCCTATTACTAAGACTCCGCTGTCCGCATTAGAGTTGCAAGATGGCAATTAAATATAATCATTGTCGTATGATAAATCCATCGTAAAGTTCAGGAAAAACTGAAAGTGTTTTTTTTTTCTGTGGGATATTAAAATTTGACAGGACAGCGTCGGGACAGCTAGTAATATAGATTTATCGATATATTCAACACCATAACATCACAACACTATTCCCATGCAAATGGTAACGGAGGCGCGGCAGACGCTCTGCAGTGGGTCACGTCACGATTAACGCACACACACACACCGCCCTTGTTAGATGCAATCACACACATTTATGGGCTTTTACAACATTAAAGAAGCTTTAAGAGGCAATACTAGCAGCGACAAATTTGAATAATAGCTTCTTAAAAAAACCGGCAAAGTGCGAGTCGGACTTGCGCAATGTAGGGTTTCGTAGTTGACACAGGTAACAACGTTATAATAAGTAATTTTCATAGGTATTTGTACTAAAAAAAAATATTATTTCTTATTATAAGGTAAAAAAATACAACTGAATTGAGAACCTCCTTATATGAGATTGGTTAATCAAACCCTACCTTAATATTATTCTATGATTATAATTATTCGAGTCTTAGGTTTTTAAGTGTAAAATTGCCAAACATGTTATAGAACGCATCCTTGATTGAAGTATGGGTAAGCTGTTAACGTGAACACGATTCTTAGGGTAACCATAATTTAGTATTGGCCCAAATACAAATACACTGGATTATGCTCAGCTTCGTTCGTGCGTGGTACCGGTCTCTGTGTTCATAATTTGCACACTGTTATCGGTAAATCATTGACAAATATGAATGTTTGAATACTATGACCTTGCATGCAATGTAACCTACACAATGTTTTAAGCAAATAATTTATCTTTATAAAAAGTGCAGCAGCAAGTATTGCTAAAGAGGGTTGACGTCAATCAGGCGGCAGCCAGTTATAAAACATTAAGCCAAATCCTTGCGCCACATGTTTTTCAACAAGTTGTTTCGACCCCACATGATGTGGGATAAGGAAAAGAAAATGATGATGGAACTCAGATAAAAGTAAGCTAAAAAGTAGCTAGTAGTAATTGCTATTCTAGTGAATAGGCTATGTAAATTCCAAGTTTGATCCAAATCCATTAGGTTGTTTGGGCGTGATTGAGGCACAAACATCCAAACAAACTTTCGGATTTATAAGATCAGTGAGATTGGTGTCGAATTTGTTGTAGCATGTGTCAAATCTCACTTTCACTTATCTCATTAACTACAGCAATCGTGGTCACCGTAAAGATTAAATACATACAAAGATTAGCAATTAAGTTTTTGCCGAATGTTGAGATGATCTAGAAACACGTGCTGACCTTCGACTGACGCCCTGTGTTGGTCAAACCACATATTATCGCGTGCACGAAACCGTTTTGTTAACCGACTTCTACAAAATAAGGTTCTCAATTGGTTTTTTTAATGTTACCTCAGAAATCCGTCGTATTAACCAATTTAGAAATATTTTATTTTGTTCGGAGGATATACTTCTCGTTTGGTCCCATTGTTATCAAAATCTAGATCTATATAATATCTTATATTATATATTTTAAGATATATATATTATATCTCCATTATATTAGTGTAGAAAAAAAAGTAACTAAACCATATTTCCGTGCAAAATAACATCGCTAAGTGCGTTCTAGTATATGTATAATTTAAAGTTTAGAAGACAAGTATTACTATTGGAGGTAACGAATAAATTTTGAAAAAAGAAAATAAAGCATAAACAATTTCGTTTAAAAAAATAAAAAACAAAATCGTCTTCATTCTTCATGTACGAAATTTCATCCTCTATTTTTCAACCTTATTGAGGTGGTATTTTTTCCTCAAGTTTAAATGGAACCAAACGGGAATTATATCCTCCCAACCAACAAAAAGTTTTTTCCAATTCGGTTAATTCTCGTAAATGACGTAGTTCTGAGGTAAAAAAACATTATAACCATGTCCTTATCCCACTTCATGTGGTATCAGAACAGTATGTAGAAAAACATGTTGCAAAATAATTTGGCATAGTGTTATACAACCGGCCGGCGGATTATATATATTTACTAGCTGACCCGTGCCCGCTTCGTTGTGCGTAAGACATTTCTAATACCATCGTGGACTTTTTTGTAGACGTTTTTAAGGTGTACAATACTGTAGTACATTATTTTGATATATCTCGTGGGGTTCAGCCAGCATTTGCAATGTAAGCGCAAAAAAATGTGTTTATTTACGACATCACATTAGAAACCTCTAAAATTATCAGTGTTTCTCTACTATATTATGCATGTATTATACATATGAACCTTCCTCTTGAATCACTCTATTTATTTAAAAAAACCGCATCAAAATCCGTTGTGTAGTTTTAAAGATATAAGCAAACATACATACATACCTACATACAGACGCGGGAAGCGGAAAGCGACTTTGCTTTATACTATGTAGTGATTTATAGGATTACGACTAATCCCCAAGTACGGCTCGTCCAAACATTACATTTGGCATATGCTCACATTTTGCAGTAGCTAGCATTCCAGACGTAAAATGTTTCAAGCATCTGGGTATACTTGCAAAAATACAGAACGAGAACCTCCTCCTGTTTCGAAGTCGGTTAAAAATAATCTGGTAATCAAGTAACTCAACGATCGGTACTTGTAACAAGGTTACGTAATCCTTTCCCTTCGGCCTAATGTTAATTAAAACCAAAAGATGTTGGTGAAAGGGAGCATATTATGGCCCGTTCTGTCACTGCAGAACACCTTGCGAGCTATAATGAGCCTTATTATTGATGCCTGTAGGTTCAATATCGCTAACCCACATGGTTAAAAAATGATTCTAATTTACATGGACCCCTTTTTCTTCACTATCATTATAAAAAGGTTTTTTTTTTATTTTTGTTTGTAATTTAACAAGTGTCGTCTTCTAAGTCAAAAAGTATATAATATTTTTATAAAATAAGGATCACTCTGAAAGTCTTTGGAGCAAGGTGAAGCTACGCCTGTTTTTTGCGACCAAGTTAAGATGAATCAGGCAATAAACACGGCTTGGGGCCTATAATTTTTTTCAATGATCCTTTCCTTCATCAGTTCAACACCACGAGATGATAATTTCTGAATGCAAATGCTTGACTTGTTGCTGTAAATACTAAAATCACTACCTACAATATTTGAGGAGATCCCTCAATTCCTCATGAATTACATCATCATAACTAGATTTTGATGACAATGGGACCAAACGGGAATATCATCCCATACACAAATAATAATTTTGCTAATCGGTTAATGACGGAGTTCTAAGTTATAAAACATTAAAGAAATAGTTGAATTGAGAACCTCCTTTTTACAAGCTTTTACTTAACTTGCACTGTTCGTAGTTTGTTTGTAACTTTCAAAATTTGTAAACCAATGAATTTTGTTGGTATCCGATTAAGCTGAAATTTTGCATACACCTTTAGTGGTGATAGTGCTCGATGGTTTGAATGATTTTAAAGTTTGTCATTAAAAAATATTTTTTCAACATAAAACTTATTCTAGAGTTGATTAGTTATCTCATGCCACACTTCTGTTTATTTCGTTACGGTGTGACCAGACATCGTGCGGCAATCGAGCGCGGCAAACGGTGTTATTTTCCCGGCAAACTTGTGTCCTGCGGGTGCCGCGCTCGAATACCACGCAATGTGTGGTCACGCTTAGTGAAACTTCAGTACGATATTACGTGCTGTAATATCTATAGCAGTACTTATCTGTTCTGTGGCGGTTTATTGGCTGCGTTTATTTTAATGTGTCGGCTATGACAACGCCATGTTTTAAGGCGATACCAACTGCAAAATGTTTTGATGTTATCTCCTCCAGGAAGACTATTGCTACTGAAATTACATTTGACTGGTCTCACAGCTCAGTTGGTAGTAGCTCTGCCTTGTACGTTTTCTCGGGATAGATATTTGTGTGATAAACATAGATGTTTGTTCTGTGTCTGGGTGTTATCATATTTATGTATTTACAAAATATATTTAAGGTGATATGCGAAATGTTTGGTTTCTTGTATGGGCTGAGCCTACCCGTTTAAGACTGTAAAAGTGATAAAACCGTATTATCTTGAAAACCATTAAAAAGTGATAAAAAGAAACTGTCTATAATTTACGTAGCTAGTATGATTATCTATTGAATTATTTAAAAATGAACTGTTTAGTTATTCATAGTTTTGATTAAAAACAAAACTAGTGTTTTTGAAGAGCCAACTTTGGAAAATAAATCTATCAAGAAAAGTTTCACCAATCGTGTTTCTGTCTATAATTTATCTAGATTATATCCATAAAGTTATCAAGTCATAAAAAAAACACTGTACGTTTTGCGGTTATTAAGAAAAAACTGTGCGGCCGGCCAAGTGCGAGTTGGACTCGTGCACGAAGGGTTCCGTAACATTATCTATAAAAACGGCAAAAAAAACATATATGTTGTATGGGAGCCCCCCTTAAATATTTATTTTGTTTTGTTTTTAGTATTTGTTGTTATAGCGACAACAGAAATACATAATCTGTGAGCAAATTTAAACAGTCTTGCTATCACGGTTCATGAGATACAGCCTTGTGTCTGACAGACGGACGGACGGCCAGATGGACAGCGAAGTCTTAGTAATAGGTGCCGTTTTTACCGGTTCCGTTTGTACGGAACCCTAAAAACTAAGAATATGCCTGCAGTGCCTTAATTGCACGTCACAATGAAGGCAATCGCTCCCTGTCCTCGACCTTACCATCTTCAAATCATAATCACATTTACATCCTGCAACTCTAGATGCGAACCAGTTATGGCAGCCGAGGTCGCAACACGCGGACATTGCTTGCCGGATCTGTGAAGTGATGGAAATAGGTACTAGCAATAATAGCCTGAGTCTCCGCTTGTTGCCAACTTACGCTATTTTTTATCGAAGAAATTAGAAGAGGTTCTCTTATTGACATGTATATTTTTTTTTTGTTACTTTTTTATGTATATATACTCTTACCTGGTGATCTGATTTTGATAATAGAGATAGGATAGAGTAGTTCCAAACTGGTCCATTTTTACGACTATTCGTCGTAGTCGTCGGTATTCTATAAATTAAATGGCATCACGTCTCTAATCCCCAAGTACGGTAGAAAGACGTACTATCAGATCTCGCGGTTAATCAGATCCTTGAATCCTCCCTCTTTTTCGAAACGAAAAAAGAAATACTTCTGAACAAGCCACATCTTCTATTTTTATAAATATATTACTTCAGGTTCCTAGATTTCTATTAAGCTGAAAACATAATAGCAGAACTTTTCACGATAAAGATATTATTTCAAAATGATACGTTTTAGAATTTATGATCGAAATACTTTAATACCTACTATTAAGATCAACTTGTGATTTATTGTTAAAGATAGGTAATTATGTATATCTAGATTTCTACTAGAATAGGTTTTTGATAAGTAATTATACATAATTTATATCATTAATTTATTCGAAAAGCAAAGGCGCCGCCCATGGATCAGTACCACGTGCAGCGGTCGGTAGGATTATTTATCAAAGTGATTAAAGATGGGTACATCTTTATTCACATATAATATACATTATAAAAATAGAGATGTGGCTTGTTCAGAAGTATTTCTTTTTTCGTTTCGAAAAAGAGCAATCGTCGACATTCAGGGCCTTAAGCTTAATCTGTAAGAAATATTTATACGGAAGAGTGAGATCTCCTAACACAGATATCTTCTTCCTTAACAGGAAATCTCACACCCTTGAAATGTTTTATAGATTAAGTTACTGAAGTAAACAATTGTATAGTCGTTAACGAATTTTCATAATTCAACCTCTAAAAGGTGCAATTTGAAAGGAGGAACTAGTTTTAGAACAACGTAGACGAATTCAGCTACATCCCATTCTAAAATCCCCACTTTCCCCAAAAGCCTACCAATAAGCCCACTTTCCCCAAAAGCCTACGAATAAGGCTAAGTATTCACTATCCAGTTGCGGATTTCATTGTTGTCCGTTTTGGTTTAGCGTTTAAGTAACAGTAGCTTTGTATAACTAACAACCTTGTTAGAATGAGGTTTATTTATAACTTAATCTGGGCGATGGTGTGGTGCGTGTGTTAGAGGAGAGTATGAGCGTTTTCACATATTTATAACTATCCTTTATCGTTGAAATCAAATTAAGTTTTATCTTCTAAATATATCTTTTAAACATTTTTTTATAAATTCTAGTCCTCGTCAAGACAAATCCAACGAGCCAAGGCGTTTTAACAACATTTTAATTTTCAAATAAACGGTTTACACAACATAGAATAGAGTATTTATCTATTTCTTAGGTTACGCTTTTATGAGAGGCGATATTTATTTATTAATTATTCATATTTAAATAGACAAAACGGGAAATATTTAGTTGTGCTCAAGTCCAGAGGTATATCGCATCACAACTGTCACTAATCAAAACGGACCATAGACAAAGAATTGTATTAACTATAGAATTTAAACAATTTGTTAGCTATGCTTAGTTCTTGACTGCAAAATTTAAAACCACCAAAACCGGGGTAGGTTCCACAACCGGGTCTTTGACCCTATATGATGTTGTTGATGATGATATAACGAGGAATTAATCGCTACCGCTTGTCGCATGCGCCGCACCTCCATGCAAATTATTTGCAACCCGTAATGGGTATTAAGACCAAATTATTATCATTAGCTTGGAATTGACGACGAAGCCTTATTGTGTGGTTTTCAATGGGTACGTTTGTATTACGCTGTATTTATGATGGAAGCTTTTACTTTTGTTTGCGACGCGCGTTGACCGGAAAAGAACCAGTGGCCTACCAGAAAGCCGAGTGGGAAGTACCTAGACTTTCAATCCGAAGGTCGTGGGTAAGAATCCCGTGCATCAATAGATTTTTCACCCCATTTTTTATTGGAGGGTATAATCTAGATTTACAGCAAATTTCATATAAATTTGTTCTGTCGTTTTCGTAGGCCTGAACGTTGCTTCGCCCGCGTGGACCTGGATAAAAGTAGTCTATGTATTATTCATTCATTATTATGTGTTATTTTATCTAAATCCGTTTAAATCCGTTAGTTTTTGCGTGATAGAGTAACAAACACACACACACTCCCACTCACAAACTTTTACATTTTTAATATTAGTAGGATTTTGTTTTCAAAACAATTCGATAACCCTCTAAAATTGCAATAATGTAACCTAAGGTAACTAGATACCATAGATTTTTACACGGGTCTTTATCACCTAATTACCCTTAAATAGTTGGTAGTAATTCTGCCTTCTACGCTGTAGGTTGTGGGTTCGATTCCCACCCAGGGCAAACATTTGTGTGATAAACATAGATGTTTGTTCTGTGTCTGGGTGTTACTATGTATAATAAGTATGTATTTACAAAAAAAAGGTATATAAGTATTCTATCAGTTATCTGGTTCCCATAGTACAAGCTTCGCTTAGTTTGGGGCTAGATAGTGTTGTGTGTTAAGTCCGCCAATATTTATTTATTTATTTATTTATTTATAGTTATCTATTCTATATAAATACCTTTGAACGAGCAATTCTCGTATATACCTATATAATCTCGGAAACGGCTCCAACTATTTTCATGAAATTTTGTATGCAGGGTGTTTCGGGGGCGATAAATCCATTACCTAGGTTTATTTTTAGAAAACGTCGTTTTAACCGTGTTTTCAGGCAATGAAACCCAGGTACTGTCTAATAATTACGATAGTTAGAAAAGTGACTGAAGGTATTAACAATTTGCATATAATCTTCATTGGTATACCCGTGCGTAGCCGAGGCGAACTGCTAGTATATTATGTACTAGCTGACCCGTGCCCGCTTCGCTGGGCGACAGATAGTTTCACATCTGGTATTCCAATCTTTAAAATAAATTACAGCCTATATGTTGCCGAGGACTAATAGCTATATAACAAAAAAAGTTTCATCAAAATCCGTCCAGTAGTTTTTTCGTAAAAGCCGGACAACAGACAGACAGACAGACAAAAATTTTAAAATTTTTTTTTGCTTGTGTTATACTTGTATAAAGGAGTATTTTTTTTAGTTTTTATTCAATGTACAGAATTGAACTCTTCTACAGTTTTATTATATATGTATAGACTAGCTGACCCGTGCCCGCTTCGCTGGGCGACAGACATTTCTAAATGTGATTATTTTGAATAGGTATGGCTATGGTATGGCTTAAATGGCGATAGGTATCCGCGGAAATACGCAAGTGGTCCCGCTGCCGGCCCCGTGAGTATAGTCATTGGTAGCCACGTTTTTAGTATCCCGCAACTTTTATATCAGTACTTATGACTTACCCATTAAGGAGTAAACCCGCTGCAGAGCATGCTGTGCATGGCACGCAACGCATCTTAGCTGCGTGGGTTAATTTGTTTGACAACGTGAGTCTACATTTCCACAGCTGCACACACTATACACGAATATGAATCCACATTACTTGTTACATTACACATTATTTGTTTACGTACTATCAATAGTTTTTGCAGCACACGCGAAAAAAGCAAAAAAAAATGAGTTTAACCATTACAAACATAAAACAAACAATACAGACAACAAAAAATCAAATCTTTCCTCTTTATAATATTAGTATAAGTACCAACTAAACTAACCCATAATGGTGTAGCAAGCCTACACAAATATAAAGAATGTTTGCGTCTATTATTATATAGGTAGGTTAGTAGTAGTTAGGTAGGTACACATGTGCTGCTATCTGTTGAGTTTTTTATGAATTAATGTATATTTCGTAATTCTTTTTTAGGGTTCCGTACCCAAAGGGTAAAAACGGGACCCTATTACTAAGACTTCGCTGTCCGTCTGTCTGTCACAGAGCTGTATCTCATGAACCGTGATAGCTAGACAGCTGAAATTTTCATAAATGATGTATTTCTGTTGCTGCTATAACAACAAAAACTAAAAACAGAATAAAATAAATATTTAAGTGGGGCTCCCATACAACAAACGTGTTTTTTTGCCTTTTTTTATAGATAATGGTACGGAACCCTTCGTGCGCGAGTCCGACTCGCACTTGGCCGGTTTTATTTTATTCTTTTTTTTTCGATTGTCGACAGCATGTTGACCAACTTTGCCTAAAGCAGTATATTAATATCTCTTATAGATTACCCAAACCCAGACCGCTATAGTTCCACATCTGGTATTCCGATCTTCCAAAATTATAGTCTATAAGTTGCCTAGGACTAATAGCTATATAACAAAAAAAGTTTCATCAAAATCCGTTCAGTAGATTTTGCGTGAAAGCCTGACAACAGACAGACAGACAGACAGACAGACAAAAAATTCAAAATGTTTTTTTTTGGCTTGTGTTACTTGTATGAAGACCCCTAGGAGTATTTTTTTTCGTTTTTATTCAATGTACAGAATTGAACTCTTCTACAGCTTTATTATATGTATAGATAGATATAGATATAGAAGTGTAGATGAAACAAGTAGAAACACTCCAATAGCCTAGTAAGTGTTACTTTCTCTAGCAGCTAGATTCTAATTTATAGATAGACAATCTGGTTAGACTCTATGGATTCTGGATTTGGCTACAAAATTCGCGATTACAGACTTAATACAAAATTCAAATTCAAAAAGCATTTATTTCAATAAAATCACAAGGATCATTTTGAAACGTCTTACGAGCTAGGTGAAGCTACGCCTATTCCTCGCGACCAAGCCTTGAAGAATCAGGCAACAAACACGACTTGAGGCCTATCATTTTATTCAATGATCCTTTCCTTAATGGTATGTAGAGCTCTAGTGTGGTGCCGTAAGAACAAGGTGAAGGCTCAAACAAGAATAATTAAAAGTACTAACCAAGTACGTACAATAAAAATGAACTAAGAGCTTTAAAGAAAAGAAATCGATTTTTGATGACTTTATCGTAAAACGTTGAAATTTCTGAAAATTAAATGAAAATTATAAGAGAAAAAAATAGCCTATGACCGTCCCAAGACTTTAAACTATCTCTGTATGAAATTTCGTTACAATTGGTCAAGCGGTTTGTCAGTGATAACGTCACGGACTGACAGACAGGGTTACTTTCATCATCATCATCATTTCAGCCACATGACATCCACTGCTGAACATAGGCCTCACCCATATATTTCCAGAACGACCGATCTTGTGCAGCCTGCACCCAACGGCTCCCAGCTACCTTTATCAGATCGTCTTTCCATCTAGTGGGTTACTTTCGCATTTATAATATTAGTATATTAGTATATACATATGGTACTAGCCAACCTGTGACAGACTTTGTCTTTGTTGCACGTTGCTATGACGACTGTTGTCAACACTGATGTCAGATTTTTGCACACCAGCGCCATTTATATACTAATCATCCCTCTTGCGTTTTTTTATCATTTTAGGAATATTTTTCGGATTATAAACACCCCAATTTTTTAATTCGGTAACATTCTACATTAAATTGTATCTTAAGCTGTTTTGTTATTTAGGCCCGATTTACTATCAACCATACAAACATCATTACAAACGTTCGCATTTATAATATTATTAGGATATAGATTTGAAATTCCCACCCGTAAAGCTACGTAGAAGAGATAACGGTTACATTGCGCGTACGTTTATTTATGAATACAGAGTTGTAATTGTAACAGACTAGACGGCGCGGTGCAGCGAAAGTAAAGGCTTCGTTGTTATACGAGCGATTTCAAACCGCTACTCGCTTGAGCTTGGGCCGCACAGCTCCATATGTGATGCATGAAACTTTGTTCGATACAGAACTTTGAAAGTTAGAAAGGTTTGTAAAATATTTGATCTACATACATTAATAAATACATAAATGTACAGGAAACAGGTAGTCCTATAGACATCTTAAATGGATCTAAGCGCCTGGAGATCTGAGAGGATGTCTACCGTACTTGGGAATTACAGTCATGATCCTATTTATTTATTTTTATTTAAAACTCGCTGTCCCGACATATCATCCATAAGAACATTCTCCTGATAATAACGAATACAACGAAGAATAAACAGAATCGGTCTAGCCGTTTACGCGTGATGCTATGACCAAGGAAATTAGGAATTAATTTTTATATAAGCTAAAAATATATCTGAATTGGTTCGAAATGTAATCTAGATAACGACTCTTTAATATGTCAAAGGATATTTTGCATACAAACTAACCTAAAGATGTACAAAACGCTTACCGCTATCACTCGGAACGTACGCTGTTCGATTCTCACGCTATTTTCGACATGGATAATGCGTTTTATACATTCGGTAGTCTTTGTTGCACGCTTATGCAGTTGCGTTCTAAGGCTATGTGCATATTGTAGGTATTATTGAAAGGGGCGACGATGCTTATAATAATTAACTAGCTACTTGCTCCGGCTTCGCACACATTTTGGCAGTGTTCAAGGGTATCTCTATTTTTTTGAAAATAAAATATAGCCTGTGTATTCAAATTCAAAAAAATATTTATTTCAATAAAATTACAAGGATCACTTTGAAACGTCTTAGGAGCTAAGTGAAGCTACGCCTGTTCCTCGCGACCAAGCCTAGAAGAATTTTGCATACATCTTTAGTTCTGGTGACAATGCAATAATATGGTGACAGCGAGCTGATCCGATGATGGAGTTCAACGGACACTAACAACAGAACTCTTTAGTAAATACTTCGATTGTGTAAAAACTTTGCATATTTGTCAAGTTCCGATGATAATGTTACATGATGTGACAGGTGATAGTGCGCTGGTGCGCTGGTTTAAAATTATTATACAAAAGCTTGTCATTGAAAAAAAAGACGTGTGGCACTCGGAGACTGCCGCGGTAAAGCTATTGCATAACATTTTTTATCAACTTATGTATTTATAATTATTTATTTATTTATTTTATTTATCCTTTTTTCCTTTGTTTTACTTTGATATTCAACTTTTTGAACGTGGTGATCGATAAGAAAAGAAAAAGAAAAAAAATTTTTTTTTTTTTTTACATCCCTAGATTGCGGGGGAAGAGGGGGATTAGGCATGCGCAGTAACGCCAATACAACCAATGCCACCTATTGGCGAGTTGCTAAACTAAAGAGACAAGCGTGATATTTCAAAAAGTCATTAAAAGTTCTGCTATTCATCGATAGATGTCAAAATCTTTAACCTACCTATTTACCTAACTACGTAGTTAGCATTCCACACGTAACAGGTTGCAAGCCCGTCGTCGCTTTCAAGAATACTAACAGGTTTCCTCACGATGTTTTCCTTCACCGTTATAAGCACGTGTAACGCGCATATACATTTTTCGAACAGAAATATCCATTGATGCACGGCCAGGATTCGATATTTACCTAACTACATGAATTCAATAATTCAATTTCAAACTTTTTAGTCGATCATGTCTGTGAAGTACCACCTATTTACCGATAGTGGTAAAATAGCGCCACCTGCCAGCGGAATTGCGAACCTCTCAAACCCCGAGCTTTCGCATGAGACCGCGAAAAGCACCTATAATAACGTAGTATCATCAAATGAAACTAGATGGCGCTGGAATGCGAAAATCACTCTAGAGTCCGCGCCACCACTCAAGTCCGCTAGACGCGGCGTCGCAATCGCCTATTATAATGATGCCAGTAAGATAGCCATAATTTACCCCTTACACTAAAAGGGAGGGCGAACTAATGTTTACATGACTTATATGCTCTTTGGTTTACATTTTAAAACTATTTACTACTAGCAGTTCACTTCGACTTCGCACAGTTGTAGTAATGAAGAATATAGGCAATTTTTTTATTTCTTTGGTTATATTATTGCTATTTTCGTGGGATCTCTATTTATTTTTATTTATTCTACTTACGATTATAATTTTAGACAGACAACGGAAGAGACTTTGTGTTATACTATGTAGTGATGTTATTCGCTCCTAATGAAGATTTTGATAGATTAAATATTTTTTTAAATTGGTCCTATATTTTTTCAGTTTATCCGGTACAAACAAAAATATAAAACTAGAAATTTTATCTCTTTGTAATAGTAGTGTAGTTATGTAGGAAAACAATGAAATCAACCTAGTTTCACGATATAGGTAAATTTTATTAAATTATTTTTATACAATAATTATGGTCTTCATCATTTATTACTTGCATTCCAGACATATCGCTGTCACTTGTCTCTTGAAATTCACTGCCATGATCAGAATCAGTGTCGCTATCACTGGCTGTTGATATTATGAATTATGAATCTTTCTATTTCTTCATCTACCAGTCCATCATTTTTGAAATATTACAATTCTTTTTGAAGTGCTTGCTGCCACTCTTCGTTCTTTCGTAATTCGAGATACCATTTTCTCTGAAACACCTAAAATACAAAATAATTTAATTAGTGTTTTAATTTAGTCATATTTTACCTATTGTTAGACAAAAACTTATACTCTGGTATCCCTAAAATTTACCTGTCATGGCAGCGACTCTTTTTTGTATATTATTTAAAGGGATCAAAACGTCTTTATTCCTCTGCTCTAACTCACAAAACTCTTTTACTTTATGAATCATTTCACGAGCTGCACTTTTCACCAGTTTACGCGACATATTCACGCACATTTCAAGAAAATATTGGGAAAAACCATGGACGCTAATTTCATCGAGCACTCTGACATGAGATAAAATGGCGTTGCTGTCAAATTTAGTTTTGGTTTTCGTCGCAGGACATGAGTGGTGGCGAGGACTCTAAGCAGGCATGACATGAGTCATAGGGATGTAATATTGATTGAAAAAAATCTATTAATTAATAATCGATTTTTTGTCCCTACAAATAAATCGATTTTCCAAAAAATCGAATTATATGGTTCGGATCGCTTTCGGAGAGACGATCGATGGGTCGGTTCCCGTTTGTGAAGCGACTATTGGTCGGATCACGTTCGGAAAAACGATCAATGGTTCGGTTTGCGTTCGGAGACAAGACCGATGAGTCGGTTTCCGTTTGGGAGGCGACTATATGTAGGTTCACGTCCGGGAAAATGGCCAACGAACGATTCGGTTCGCGTTCGGAAAACTTAGTTTACAAAAATCGATTTATATGTGTAATTTACATAATCGATTTTTTTTAAATCGATTTTTTGAAATCCAAAAAGAGAAATCTCTAACACTCACACTCACGCATATTGCGTGAGTGTGAGTGTCTCGTAAAATTTTGTGTAAATTTTCGTTACGAAATTTCTGGATTCGGTCTCCACGCTCAAGGCCCGCGATAGAAGCTATGCAATAGCTTAAAAAATGAACAGAAAACTTATTAGTTTTGTGGTGGCTGAATAAATGAGTTTTCTTTCGTTCTTTCTCACTCAGCTAACATTTATATTATAGGCTAAATGAGGCATTCCACTCAATACCAGTGTGAACTACCCCTAATTCTCGCATTATCCGCCACCGATTCGGTACCATTAAATCGAATAGATATGTATCGTGAACAGTTAGCACTATTTATCGCTGTCCGTATCAGCAGCATCTAGAAATTGATAGGTAACTGGACCAGCTTTCCCATGGTGGTTGTGCTAATGGTTCTTTCTTGGTCACTCTGTAGATCAGCGCCCTGGTTACTACTCCATAATAGTATTTTATAATAGAAGTGAGTAAAGTTGCTCATTACACACAAGGCTGTTGTGTGTAGCCCGAGCAGTAGGTGAGGGCGTAAATCAGCGGAGTGTCTAATGAGCATGTTGCTCACGAGTTTCATACGCACTTTTTCAACACACTTGCGAGGAAAAAACAAACATGTATTGCATAAATCGTTTTACCACACAGCAACAAATGCAATACAAAAAAATGGCGCGCAAGTTTTTTTTTTTTAGTACGCGCTATGATTACATAATAGCCATATACAGCCTACTTGATTCACTAAAATTATTATTTTAGTGATACAAATGCAAATATTTTATAACAAATTATTGTGATTAAAAATAATTTGGTGCCCGAAACGTTGATTTGAAATGTTACATACGTTTCGTATGAAACAGTTTATATTAAGGCCCTGTATGTCGACGATTGCTCTTTTTCGAAACGAAAAAATAAATACTTCTGAACAAGCCACATCTCTATTTTTATAATGTATAGTATATGTGAATAAAGACGTACCCATCTTTAATCACTTTGATAAATAATCCTACCGACCGCTGCACGTGGTACTGATCCAAAGGCGGCGCGTGGTCCGCCTTTGCTTTTCGAATAAATTAATGATATAAATTATGTATAATTACTTATCAAAAACCTATTCTAGTAGAAATCTAGATCTACATATTACCTATCATATTACCAATAAATCACAAGTTGATCTTAATAGTAGGTATTAAAGTATTTCGATCATAAATTCTAAAACGTATCATTTTGAAATAATATCTTTATCGTGAAAAGTTTCTGCTATTATATTTTCAGCTTAATAGAAATCTAGGTAGGAACCTGAAGTAATATATTTATAAAAATAGGAGATGTGGCTTGTTCAGAAGTATTTCTTTTTTCGTTTCGAAAAAGAGCAATCGTCGACATACAGGGCCTTAAGACGAGTAATAAATGCTTTTGATGAATGCAGAATCGTTTTTTCTCATTAACTGCAAAACATATATTTTTTTTATGACAAAGATAACTTAAGGATATAATATTCTAGATAAATTACAGACAGAAACACGATTAGTGAAACTTTCCTCGAATGATTTATTTTCCAAAGTTGGCTCTTAAAAAACATTCGTTTAATTATGAATAGCTAAACAGTTCATTTGTATATAATTCATTAGATAATCATACTAGCTAAGTAAATTAAAGACAGTTTCTTTTTAAGTTTGATGGTTTTCAAGATAATGCAATTTTATTACTTTTTCCGCCTTATCCGGGTAGACTCAGCCCACACAAAAAACCAAACATTTCACAAATCACCTTAAAGTTTAAGGCTTAAACAGAGCCTGATCCGTCTCCGTTCGTGCCCGTCTACTAGCTCCGGCCCGGCCCGTACACGGCCCGGCCTAATATGAATCTTCCCTTACGCTTACGTGTCGCGTGTACCAAAAGTGATTGTGAAAGCAATCGAATATCAATGGATGTAAATGGCCACCGTGAGAAACTGGACCGACATAGTCCCGTCTCTAAAACACGGATTATTTATTGGCCACCGAGCTCCGAACATTTCATTGCTCAATTGGCATAGCGAAGCTACTGATTTTTGCATGGGACCTGTCTTCCGTATCTATAGATACTAGGGTTTCTGATTTCTCGAGTTATTTTCGTTCTCGAGGCACGAGAATTCTCGACGCCAAATTCTCGAGTCTTCTCGAGTCTCGAGGCATTCAAAGAAAACTTATAATAGGTGCTAAAATTTGAAGGAAACTCAAAATAATGACGAAACAAACGTATTGTTATTGCCCCCAACTGCACTTACATAAAATAAACTAAACTCTAAAATTGATCAAGGCCCTGTATGTCGACGATTGCTCTTTTTCGAAACGAAAAAAAGAAAACTTCTGAACAAGCCACATCTCCTATTTTTATAAATATATTATTTCAGGTTCCTACCTAGATTTCTATTAAGCTGAAAACATAATAGCAGAAACTTTTCACTATAAAGATATTATAGAATTAAAACTATCGTGGTTGTTAATCATTTTAAATAGAAATACGGCTAATTACCACGTTTTTCCTTGTATTGCTGACGTTTCGAGACAATTCAGATGCTCTTCATCATGAGCATCGCCCGCGACCGCGATCAACGGCAGATTGGCGAATACTGCGGTTCATAGCCCGCTCCGCCCGAGCCGAAAGCAGCGCCGGTGATCGAGTCGTATCCTGTGCGTCATCGGAATCACTCGAAACTTATATATATAAAACTATAAATAGGGTCCCGTTTTTACGTGCCTCGAGAATTTCTCGAGGCACGGTTTTTTTTTCTCGTCTCGAACCAAGGCAGGTTTCTCGAGTTTTCTCGAGTTCGAGAATTCTCGAGCAGAAACCCTAATAGATACATACAGGAGTATTAAAACCACTACCGAAAACTGAAATTGGATGTTCAGACCAGTGGCGGATTTACACATTTGCCGCCTGTAGGCTATTATACCCCCCCACCCCCCCATACATTATCTTTCTGCAGTGAGACGATAAAGGCTAAAATAAATAAGATGCCCGCCCCTAAAATCTGCCGCTCTGTTGTTTTGTTCTCGCAAGTGTGTTGAAAAGTGCGTATGAAACTCGTGAGCAGCTTGCTCATTAGATACTTGGCTGATTTACGCCCTCGCCTACGGCTTGGGCTGCAATCCACAGCCTCGTTTGTAATGAGCAACTTAGCTCACATGTATCATAATATACTATTAATTCATTTTCCCGATCTTGCCTAAAATCTACCGCCCTAGGCTCCCGTCTACTCAGTCTGGTAGTAAATCCACCACTGTCCTCATTGGTAGTTAATTTTCATAGGTACCTCTGAGTGCTTATACACGTTGACTCGCGGGCGCGGTGGCGGGCGCGGTCACGAAATATCAAACGTATGACTAGTTAGCTCGCTACTTAGACCGCACGTGCGTTTTGAACGTGAACACTTGGAAATCACGTCATACGTTTGATATTTCGTGACCGCGCCCGCCACCGCGCCCGCGAGTCAACGTGAATAAGCACTGACGTGAAGCCTAAATGGATTCACAGAACGTGATAGCTCGTCTAGCGCTGGTCACAGCCGTATCGTCCCGATCGCACCAATTATTTAGATTTGACCGTTCGCTGCGCATTTGGCTAACGACAATCACATGCCGTGACTGTCCGTGACTGTATAATGTACAAATAGTAGTCTAATTGTCTGCGCGCACTGGCGCACCGCGCGGTGGAGGATTTAAAGTTTATCGATTGAATTTAATAGTTAAAATAAAATAAATAGGGTCACGACTGTAATCCTCAAGTATGGTAAACATCCTCTCAGATCTCCAGGCGCTTAGATCCTTTGGAGATGACTAGTGGGGGTACTCAGAGGCACGTCCAAACATTATATTTAGCACATTCCCATATTTTAAATAGCCGAGTGGGAGGTACCTCTACTTTCAATCTGAAGGTTGTGAGTTCGAATCCCGGCATGCATCAATAGATTTCATCTGCAATTCTGCAAAATGTGGGCATATGGTAAGGAAATAAAGCTTATTTATTAACTATAGATTTTGACACGGGTCTTTATCACGTATAACCTTTAATTTATTTTCCCGTTTCGACTATGTTACAATAGCCATGGTCGCGGGCAGACTCTAACATAGTCATAGTCATAGTGTAAGTGTAACATAGTCGAAACGTCGGGAAAATAAATTAAAGGTAATTACATGTTAATTACCCGTGTCAAAATCTATAGTTATGTCTACTAATCACGATAGTTTTTTTTCATAAATTTTAAATCCTCTATTACGCTGTGCGTCAGTGTGCGCCAACCATTATACAGCGTATGTTCCACTGCTGTGCGACACGAAGGGAAAGTACCTTAATTATTTGATCTTGCGAAGCCAAGTGGGGCTCCTATAGAGGTTTCAAAAGGTCCCATTTAAATTATATTAATGTAGGACAAACAGTTCCTACATAAACCTTTAAAAACTATTATCTTTGACATTTTGATTGTTCGAGACATTTTCGTCGGCTTAATTTTAGTTTTTTAAATTATTTATTAATAAAGCTAGCGAAGCCGCGTGCGGAAGCTAGTCTATACTAATATTATAGAAGCGAAAGCAGACGTTATCACGGCAAAACCGCTTGGTCCGATGGTGATGTAATTTCACATAGAGCAATTTTTTCCCATTTTTTTGATATTTTCAAAAATCGATTTCCTGAATCTACGCGGACAAAGTCGCGGGTAAAAGGTAGTATGTCTACATATGTATATTGTGGTCAACCTACATAAATAAACGCTCTAGGGACAAAAACCGGGTATAGTCGATCGATTATACTTATAGGCCGTAATGATGCGGTTTTGCGTGAAGCATAGATTTACTTTTATAACTACTTTGCCGTTTTAATGCAGCTGTCCGTCAATGAAAATTATAGGCAAATTTTTGATACCTTAGGTGACATTATTGCAATTTTCTTGGGGATCTCTAATTTGTTTCACGTGTGAAATGCTAATTCTACTGCTAATTGTGGGCCACATGCCCAAATATAATAATATAATCTATATATATATAAAAGAAAGTCGTGTTAGTTACACTATTTATAACTCAAGAACGGCTAAACCGATTTGGCTGAAAATTGGTGGGGAGGTAGCTTAGAGCCAGGAGAATGGCATAGGATACTTTTTAACGGGAACGGGAACAGGAACTGGAACGGGAGTGGTTAGGGGAACGGGAACGGGAACGGGAAATTAACATTCTAAAGCGATACGAAGTTCGCCGGTTTAGCTTGTATAATATTTGGATATACATATGTTGGCCGAGTGGGAGGTACCTCGACTTTCATTCTGAATCCGTTCCGAGACTCGAACCCACGATGGGTTCGAGTCTCGGCGTGCATCAATGGATTTTTCTGTTCGAAAAAAATATATGCGCATTAACACGTGCTTACAACGGTGAAGGAAAACATCGTGAGGAAACGAGTTAGTATTCTTATAAGCGGCGATAGCCTTGCAACCTGTCACGTATGGAATGTGTAATGTTTGGACGTGCCTCTGACGAACCCTTTTAGACATCTCCAAGATTCCGAGCGTCTGAAGATTTGAGAGGATGACTACGTACTTGGAGATTACAGACGTGATACGCGTGATTCACGTTCTCGATTTTTTTTAATAAAATAAATAAATAGGATCTCGACTGTAATCCCCAAGTACGGTAGCACATGGTATTCGCTGACCGTGCGAAGCCGGAATAGGCAGCTAGTCGTTAACAAAATAATAGATTACTAAATGTTCTCTTTTTGTTTCAGTTGTCGCTTCTCCGACATCGTCGAAAGTGGTGGATGATGGAAATCATATTATGTTTGAGTAAGTTCATAAATAAAATATTTTTAAGATCAAAATATTCATTCGTTTTATCATTCATTCGTCGTTTCAATGTGCTCATTCATAACTTATTATATAACGTCCAGTGATTGTACTTGTAATGGCGTAATGTAACAAAATAAACATAAAAAACTAATAGAGATTTTTACCCTTTGGTTACGGAACCCTAAAAAATGATAGGCCCCAAGCCGTCTTGTTGGCTGATTCTTCTAGGCTTTGTCGCGAGGAACAGGCGCAGATTCACCTAGCTCTGACTTGGCATTCTATCATTTTATAATTTCAGATCGAGTCACCAAGTACCTAAAATAAAAGTGGGTCCCGATCTCCGCAGTGCGAGAAGGCCCAAACAACACCCCCACAAGTACGTACCCTAAGTTAATAAGTTTTCTGTTGATATATATTTAACACACTTGCTACTTTACGAGCAAGTGAGAGCCTTATTACATCGTTCTTAGGGACATAAACCGAGCTATAACATACTCGTGCATAATAATAATAATATTACACACTAGTGCATAATAGAATTATCCCGGCAAAGTTAAGTTAGTATCTAACTGCAAATTATATACGAGTAAACAGAGCATTTTCAATTTAACCGGGTAATACAGTTTTTGGAGTTTACTCCTTAAGAAACGATTTGAGTTATAAGGCCCGGTACGGAAATTTTATGGGGAGTAAAATCAAGTGTAACACGAAAAGTTGAGGCGTTACGTAGAAAGAGACAAACATATATATCTGTAGGATTGAACGTGTAAAAGAATGAGATAGAATACATTACACAGCGTATCTCATAAAAATTGTTGCATTATTTATTTCTGCGCCATCTAGTAGTTTTTGTCTGAACCAACTGTAGCTAGATACAACACTTGAATGAAAAATATAATAAACGATCGCTCTTATTACTATTATGTTAAAGTCTAAATTAGCGTAATCTCAAAATGAAAATTACGTTTTTAACGTTAATGATATTTTGACTTTGTTATCTTTTTGTACATGCTTTTATGCGAATAAAACGTAAAATAATGAAACCTAAAATTAATAATAATTATGGCATCCCTCTCTAGCGCGCTAACTTTCAAGCGCGTAGGCGAGATGAAGATATTATTAGCGAATAGCTGGAATATCGTTCACTATACTTTGACCTATGAAAGCAAGTTTCGAACACTTTAAAACTAGAGTAATAAGGTTGAGTTTCGTCTACACAATTTGAGAATTAAATATAAATATATTGGCGGACTTTACACACAGCGCCATCTAGCCCCAAACTAAGCAAAGCTTGTACTATGGGAACCAGATAACTGATAGAATACTTATATACTTTTTTTTTTTGTAAATACATACTTATTATACATAGTAACACCCAGACACAGAACAAACATCTATGTTCATCACACAAATATTTGCCCTGGGTGGGGATCGAACCCACAACCTACAGCGCAGAAGGCAGAGTTACTACCAACTGAGCTATGAGGCCAGTCAATTGTATTATGTTACATTGGTTGTGTGGTATGGTAATACTAACCGTTTAAATCCAAACCAAATTAAGTAAGTAGGTAGGTACCTAGGCTCACTCAGTGTACCTACTTACTAGGTAGGTACTACCTACCTAGTAAGTAGGTACACTGAGTGAGCCTAGTGCAGGAACATCTGTATTTGTGGCGATAAACCACCAAAATTTAATTAAACACTGACCATACCAAAACTACCTAACTACTTATCTGTTTGGACGTGCCTCTGACTAACCCATCTTCAAAGATCTGAGCGCCTGGAAATCCGAGAGGATGTCGAGCCTGCCTACCGTACCTGAGGATTACAGTCGCGATCCTATTTATTTTAGTTCGATGAACTTGGAAAGATAAAAGAACGCCTAACAAAATCATCTCTGTTGACCACCTGAACTAGATGAATGCAAATTACGATAGTTCAATGCATGAACTAAGAACTATTTTTAGAACGTAGAACTATTTTTTTGTAACATACTTTATGTAATACGCTTTATTGAAGTAATATAAATAATCCGAATAATTACAGATATAAATATGTTTGTTTCTCTTATCATTTTAGCAGATGCGTTCATTTACCCTTTTTTTCTATTCGATATATATCATAATTATCGTTCGTAAGGAGTAAACTCCAATCGTGCGTCGTAGCTGACACACACACTCTTTTTTTTTTGTAATACAAAGAGGTTTTATGCCGCTGAAAATCCATTTACATTTTTGGAATAAATAAATGTGTGTGTAAATAAATTAAGTCGAAGAACACATTATTAACAAATTATTTTTAATTCACAATAGTTGGTTATAAAATATTTGCATTTTATCACTAAAATATATTAAAAAAAAAAAAACTTGCGCGCCATTTTTTTGTATTGCATTTGTTGCTGTGTGGTAAAACGATTTATGCAATATGTTAGTTTTTTCCTCGCAAGTGTGTGTTTAAAAAGTGCTTATGAAACTCGTGAGTAACTTGCTCATTAGACATGTGTAATTGGCAACTAAGCTCACTTGTATCATAATATACTATTTTAAAACCAGCTTTTGTAAAATCCTCCTTCGAGCTGTACATAATGCACATCTGTCACATAATATAACATTGTCATCGGAACTTGACACGTATTAAAAGTTTTTACTGAATCGAACTGTTTACTAAGGAGTGTCCGTTGAACAGCTCCTGACTCCATCATCAGATCAGCTTGCTATCACCATATTGATCATTATTGTCATCTTTTTTTATATAGCTACTAATATTCGTTTAAATAAATAACTCATGTTTTCATTCTAACTAACCATCATGTTAATAATTGGTAAAACTTTGAAATTTCTAGCCGAATCTGTGATCCCCGTTTCTACATACAAGCTATAGCTTAGTTAGAACGAGGTAAACAATATTCCTACAGGTAATTTTAAGTCTTCTCCTGTTATAATTTTATGAACACTGTCTGTAAATTAAGACTTTTATGAATAAACATTTTTATTATTATTATTATTATATTAAATAAATAAATCAAATAAAATATGTTGTTTTTGCTTTCTTAATGTATCTTTTTTATCTGGCGATTCGATTCGATTTTTCTATTGTGTAGTGAATAGTCCCAAGTTGGTCACATCCTTCTATTATAAATGCGAAAGTTTGTGAGTGGGTGTGTTTGTTACTCTTTCACGCAAAAACTACTGAATGGATTTAGATAAAACTTTAAAGTAATATAGCTTATACAACGGAATAACACATAGGCTACTTTTTATCCTTTTTACCATGCGAAGCCGAGAGCGAAAGCTAGTTTAAACTATATTCATTTAAGACTAATAGTTCCTTTATAAAACTTAAATAAACAATATCGCCTTCCTTTTCGATTGGTCGAAACATTTTCGTGTGTTTTTTTTAGTATTATAAACGTAATTATTTCTCATTTCAGAACGAAACCGACACTAACTCCGCAAACGCATCAAACGTCACTCGAGCTGTCAAAATACCCCATCATACCTTACCCCATACAAAAGCCCACCGAACACAAAACGCAAGCCGACACACACAAACACACAGACATACAGATAAAAAACTTCTTACTCAACACAGCCTTACAAAACGCGTTAACCGGTTCAATAAGCCAACTGACACAGAGAAAGTTTACGAAGACGGCTACAGACACTCAAAAGTTTAAAGATGATGTGTTCACGAAGACAGTTCCGGACGATAAGTTTGCGTTTGCGAAGAGTGAGATAGATGAGTCGAGGAAGAGACTTCATAAATGCGATGTGGTTGGTTGCCATAAAGTTTATACGAAGAGTTCTCATTTGAAGGCTCATAAGAGAACGCATACAGGTATGTTTTTAATACTAACTAGCTGACCCAACGAGTTTCGTACTTTACAACTTTACACAACTTTACACAACATTTATTAATTCTAAAGCATTAGAATTAATAAATGTTGTGTAAAGTTACTGTTACCTTTAACAATAACGTTAACGTTGCCGTTACCGTTCCCGTTACCTTTACCGTTACCGTTACCGTTACCGTTGCCGTTACCGTTACCGTTACCGTTACCGTTACCGTTACCGTTACCGTTACCGTTACCATCCGAGTAGATATACCGTACTTAAATGGGATTACAGTCGTGATCCTATTTCATTTAATATATTTTTTTTATTTAAGGCGAAAAACCCTACTGTTGCGCGTGGGCCGGCTGCGAGTGGCGATTTGCGCGTTCAGACGAACTCACTCGGCACACTCGAAAACACACAGGACATAGGCCCTTCACGTGTCCACTATGCCGACGCTCCTTCGCAAGATCTGATCACTTAGGCTTACATATGAGAAGACACTAAAAAAACTTTAAACAGTCTGGTGGCAATTTTGTGGTCGCCACAAACTGACTAAATTTGTAAAATACGATCGGTTTTCTTCAGACTATAGAACTCATCTGTTCTAAAACAGGATAGTTTAGTAATTTTTCTATTTAATTTCGCATTATAAATTCGAACTCACTCGACATTCTCGAAAGCACATAGAGCATAGGCCTTTCACGTGTCCACTATGCCGACGCTCCTTCGCAAGATCTGAGCATTTAGGCTTACATATGAGGAGACACTAAAACAACGAGAGATACTAAATAACTCGAAACAATCTGGTGTCAATTCTGTGGTCGCCACAAACTGAATAAACTTTTGTAAAACACGATCGATCTTAGTCAATTTACGTTCAAGACTTAACTAGCGTAACCTCTAAATGACAGATAAAGATAAGATTCAAATTATTTATTTAGCAACAAAAATTCACGATACAGTTCTAAAACTTAGGATAGTTTTAACTAAATTTACGATTTTCGTAATGTGATTTATAAACGTCAACCTAAATTAGTCAACAATACATGTAAATTGGTATTGATTAATACGACACTTGTGTAAGATATGCGAAATAAAAGAAAGAAATTACTAAACATTACTAAAATCTTAAGTTTTAGACTATCACTCTGAGGTTACGCTTATTAGTGTCTTGCGTCAATTCCGCCATCGAGCTGCGGACTGCAGTTTTCACATTTTACTCAATTTTAGTCAGTTTGTGGCAACCACAGAATTGCCACCGTTCGATTTAATAGGGCATTATAATATTGTGATGGTATGTTAACACATTGCTCAATGATAATGACAATATAGATTTAAAACATACATTTTAATAGATTTTAAAAGCAGTAGGTATATAATACTAATAGTAATAATATAATCCGAAAGTTGTTTGTGTCTTAATCACGCCTAAACGACCAGACGGATTTAGATGAAACTTGGAATAGATATAGCTTATGTCCTGAAATATATGAAACGAAATATATGAGAAGTCGCGGGCCGAAGCTAGTTTTTGATAAAAACAAAACTTAATGAATCATTACTTCCAAGGGATATAAGTGTGGTTCTAAAATAGAGATGTATTTTCTCTACGATTTAGTTGTAAAATATAGTAATTAAATATATTTCCTTAAGGCATTATTATGAAACTATGGGCCAGTAATAAATAATAATAGATTTTAATATAAAAAGTAGAAAATAATAATGTTAGTACATAAAATATTTAAAGTTTACAGTTTGCGTCGCATAAGAATGCACGTTAGGACTAGTTACGATTTTTTTATATTATCGGACAGTCCGCGCTAAATAAAAATAAATTAGAATGACTAAATCGCATGATCTCAAGTATTTCTCAAAAATTCATTGCATTATGTCTAAGTTTTTTTTTACTTTTAAAATGGCGGCAATTGTTTTTTTTTATAATAAAAGGTATGATTAGTTTATAAAATTAGTAAATTAAATGCATTATAGGTGAAACCCGACGTGAAATTGTTTTTTTTTTTTAGTTTTTATAAGTTAAAATAAACGAATGTATTATTTTAATGCGGTGGTTATTATGGTATGTGATATCATGTCGGGGTTTAGTTTTTAAAATATAAATAAAATATTTGTGATAAATGATAAATTAGGTGCTATCATTAAAACATGCTCAAATAAAGTTCCACTCAAAATGTGAAGTTAGGGCATTTGCGGCAATATTAGAGTTACTATCTTTATTTAAAAAAAACTTGAATTGGTTCATATCAAATATTTTTATTTATAAGGATTATTTATATTTTATACCTTTATTTATAAAAATGCATAAATGTTTTTTTATATTTTATTTATGTAAACGATGATCTTTTAAAAAATCTGTTAACTGTAGTGTATTATTAAGTTTACTATATTTTATTACGTAAGTTTGTTTTGTTTTAAATGTTTATTAAAATTTTAGTAAGTTTAAGTAAAAGGTTAAGCTTGGGGCCAGTATTTCAGAAACTGTTAGGTATTATAAAACATAGCTATAATTAATATTAAAATAATGTTTAAATATTTTCCTACACCCTTTTATCTAATACAGTCTATACGTAAGCTGTTGAATTTATATATTAGAATGTTTGATTTAAAAAAAAGCGCTACAAAAATTGCCACACACTGTACAGTGTATTCCTAGTTTGGTCGCGAGAATTTTTATTTTAGAGAAAAGTAACAAACTGTCAAAAAAGTAATATTCAGATTTTTCTCAGCTTTTTTCGTGTTTAGATTTGCAGAGACCAAGTAATTGATTTCGAACTAGCTTAAATCTAAATCAGCAGATTTTTGCAGTGTTTTGTATGCAAATTAGTCTAAATTTTCAAAAGTTGTTGTACAAATTATTCTGAAAAACATTGTTTATCCTTTTTTTTATGCCCCAACGAACTCGTTTGACGACGTCAGCTTAAGGTCAGTGACTTGGACAATAATTGGGATTCGATATAAAACAGTGTGGAATAATATTACTAAATTTCCTATCCGCCGAATTGGTAACCGCCTTTTTTTGAAGTCGGTTAAAAATATGAATTATTGATCTCGAAACGTTAGCAAATTGGGTTTTACTATATTTGATAAAATTGATCTCAAAAATGTTTTTTTTTTATTATCTTTTTACAAGCTTTTATTTAACTTGCAATGTATGTATGTATGCAACTATGTAACTATGTTTGTTAAGGTGGAATATTGCAACTCAATTTTGAAGCAGTTATCCTCAACCGATTTAGCTGAAATTTCGCATACTTTAAGTAACTTTGATGACAATTCAATATTATGGCAATATTATGACTCCATCATCAGATCAGCTCGCTGTCATCTTATTGTGTTCTCGCCAGAACTAAAGGTGTGTGCAAAATTTCAGCTCAATCGGATACCCACAAATGGTCAAAAAATGGTTTGCAAACTTTGACAGACAACTTACAAACATACGAACAGTGCAAGTTAAATAAAAGCTTGTAAAAATAGTATTCAATATGTTGTTGCTAACCTAAAGCCAGTAATAATATTAAAATAATCATAATATACATTATAATTAGGTTAAAAAACTAAAAACAAAACCGACTTCATGCTATAAATTGAATTGAATAAGTCCAATACAATCCAATTTTCTCAAATTAAAATGAGGCCATATGGGAAGCGCTAGCTTTCAAATAAAAAAAGAATCATGCAAATCGGTCGAAAGTTCTGAGGTAACAAACATTTTTTTTTATCTATTTTTAATAAAGTCGAGTTGAATTCTTGAAGTCGGTTAAAAATAAGTTTTAAAATAAAATACACTAGCATTTTTCGGCCAGTAATATGAAAATGCAATTTTTTTGTACCTAGATTCCTATTTAGTTTTAATATTTGTTTTTAATTGTAAAATTAATTATTAAGTTTTATATACGTTAAAGAAATGGTAATTCTATCTCACGAAGGCGGGTTCTTAATTATAAAATAATAAATATTGGTAGACAGCGCCATCTATCTTCAAACTAAGCAAAGCTTGTACCATGGAAACTAGATAATTGATAGAATACATAAATACTTTTTTTTGTTGTCTATATACATTACAACTACAATTACAGCTTGTCCGCCTTCGTGAGATAGAACAACTGTATTAAAGGTGGGAATAGAAAGAAACATGTGCCGACCCCACTTAAGTGGGATAAGAGATATGATGATGTACTAGATCTGTTTTTGTTAGAAAGATTGTTATGGTGCCTATATATACATAATCTCTATGGAGAATATCGTTTAGATGATAATCAAAGGGGTAGCCAGAGGCAAGATTCTCTGCCTACTTATATAACATTCCACAGATACTAGTTAGGTACAAACACTAAGTTCTAATTATAGTGTAGGAGCTAGCGACTCGGAAACTAAATTTAATTAAAAAGTATATATCTATCTATAATATAAAAATGAATCGCTGAATGTGTTGCTAAGCTCAAATCTCGAGAGCAGCTGAACCGATTTCGCTAGTTCTTTTTTTGTGTATTTGTTATTATCAGGAGAAGGTTCTTATGAAAAAAATAATTTGACAGGACAACGTCTGTCGGGACAGCTAGTATAAGATAGGCTTTGTTTTTTCTGCTTTCCTTGGACTCAAAATCCGCCAAAGTCAAAATAATAATTATTTATTTATTTAATCAACACAGGATCATTCCACAGTTAAGTATTACAATCATGACAATATCTAGATTTGATTGTTGCAAAAGGTATTATTTATTTCAATAAAATCACAGGAATTACTTTGAAACGCCTTCAAAAATTTTATTGTAACATGTAGATATTTAAGTCGCTGTCTCCTTTACTATAATGAAATTCGCTGTGTAGATTTATATATGTTTATATAAATAATTAATGTATAAATATTGTACCTAAAGATCACAGATGTACCTATTTTTCGTGTTCGTATAAATATAAAGTTTTACGCAAAATTGTTTTTATTATTTGATGGGATCCTAGCCACGTCTATATTATTATTATAAAAAGGAAAGATTTTTATTTTTGTAACGATTAAACTCATCGGACCGATTTCAAAGATTATTTTTTCATCAGAATGCTACATTATCTCTGAGTAAAATAGGCTATATTTATTACTAGATATACAAAACCGGCCAAGTGCGAGTCGGACTCGCGTACGAAGGGTTTCGTACCATTATCTATAAAAAACGGCAAAAAACACGTTTGTTGTATGGAAGCCCCACTTAAATTTATATTTTTTTATTCTGGTTAGTATTTGTTGTCATAGCGGAAACAGAAATACATCATTTGTGAAAATTTCAACTGTCTAGCTATCACGGTTCATGAGATACAACAGTACCTAACAGACAGCCCTGTAACAGACAGACGGACAGCGAAGTCTTAATAATAGGGTCCCGTTTTTACCCTTTGGGTACGGAACCCTAAAAAATAAATAAACCTATTGACTAAGAAGGCTCTATTTAAAATAATTGGTAAAAGTTTTCATTCTAGACCAAAGATAAAAGAAATGATGGGTAGGTATATTCTCAAAAAAAAATACTTGATGTATCTGTCACTGTCAATTCCTCTGTCAGGTAAATTGAACAGTTATGTTGTGTTACAAAAAAATGTAAAAAAAATTGAAAATAATATGGCGTAAGTATAATACTTTGTGAAAGTACTATATCGTCGTCGGCGGATCTTGGCTTACGTAAAATTTGCCGTTTGATAGCGCGGCAGACAATTTTGGACCATAAGCACTTCAAATCATTTTGCGGTCACACGCTAACTTCTACTGTAGATACAGGGCCAGGGGTCTGTCTACTCGCGAACCGAAAACGAAATTACGTGACAATATTTGTATCAAAATTACATCGTTTCGACTATAGTTTGAACGATGGAACGACCGTACCTAATTATTTTTGACAATCATCGATGTTCGTAATCCTACTTACAAATCAAGACAAGTATTTTTTACTTAAAAGGAGATCTCATCATTGTTCATAATATTGTACTTTTGGAAACGCAATAAAAACATTTATTATTATTATTATTATAAATCAGCAGGTCTATTTTGTAAAAACATGATTATCACGATATGATGTTGAATGCAATACCTAATGTTAGAGAATACATAATCTGTACGCTTTTCACAGTAACTATTCACTGTTTATGCACCTATAGGTACATACGCTTCTGCGTAGGTATTGTATTGGAAACGTAGTTATAAGTGCTTAAACAGCAAAAAAAGCGTAGGTATTATGGCATTCAGTACCAATAAATATTGGTGTGAATATCATAACATGATAGTTATGTTTTTACAAAATACAGTTCAAACTATAGTCGATATTAAGTAATTTTGAAGCAAATATTGTTACGTAATTTCGTTTTCAATTTCCGAGTAGACCCCTTGTTTGCTTTAAATCTTTGTAACTCTGCGTGTTGCTTGCCAGTTGTGAGGTGTGCGAGCACTGCCATGGTCCCGTCGGCCACAACGAAACCTTCACTGTCAGAGAAGGGTATAGCTATCATGAGAAATGTCACAAATGTTGTAAGTAATCCTACTCTTTGTTTTGTGTCTTTGTGTTGTGATCAGTTATAGTTGTAAAGTTGGAATAGTGTAAGGTTGTATGGAAGAGATTACTTTTAGCGATAAGACCTCCATTGTACAGTGTTTCTTCTAGTTAAAGTTTCTGTCATTACATTTTTTTGTTAATGGTTACAATAAAGCATTTTCGTTCATTCGTTCATTCATTCATTCAGTTGTGTTGTGTATAGACACGCGCTTTTGTGTGCGTAACTAATACTGAGCTCTCCCGAGCTTACGCACACAGAAACAATTTTCCATGTCAAATCTACACACTATTAAGACCAACTCGCCTTCGTGAGATATAAACGACTGTATCAACAAAATGTTGAATAAATGAATGAATGATTCCAGATGTCTGCAGTGAAACCAATCTGCAAGACGCAGAGGTGTTTAAGGGCGTGATATTCTGCAGCAGCTGCTCGCAGAGGATATTTCAAGGGTGCTCCACTGCTAGAAGGACCAAGAACACGGGACGAAAGACTAGGGAAAAGTAGGCTTACCCGCTAAGTATTTAAATATATAAAAAACTGGCAAAGTGCGAGTCGAACTCGCGCACGAAGGGCTACCATTATCAATAAAAAACTGCAAAAAAACAAGTTTCTTGTATGGGAGCCCCACTTAAATATTTATTTTGTTCTGTTTTTCTTTTTAGTATTTTTTGTTATAGCGACAACAGAAGTACATCATCTGTGTAATTTCAACTGTCTAGTTATTACGGTTCATGAAATACAGCCCTCTGAGAGACAGACGGCCAGCGAAGTCTTAATAATAACTTTAATTTGATAATTATATTGTAAATAGATCCCAATTTGCCTAGTTTAAATGTTTCGTATATACCTACGTTTACATGTTAAGTGGTTAGGTAGGTATTTACAATTCTTACGTGTCACTATGTAGGTACCAACCAACCTCTAATCTGTTTGTAAAGTATTAGTCATATTTTTCTATTCTACTCTACTCTATCCTATTCTATTCTAGATCACAAAAGAGACGCTCGCACCGCACGCAAGACCGCAGAACAAACATACACGATGGCATCTTAGAGCTGACCACGCTAGCCGTTTCAACTGACAGCAGTAACAGCTCTAATCGTAGAGAATCACAATTGATGTAGGTACCTACCTCAATAGCAAAAAAACTTGAGAGGTGTCAAGGGACACCCGGATGGAACGAAGTTCTCACAAAATAACGTGGGACAAGGGAAGGGGAATCAACTTTGACTTCGACTTCGACCTCGACCTCGACCTCGACCTCGACCTCGACCTCGACCTCGACCTCGACCTCGACATCGACCTCCACCTCGACCTCGACCTCGACCTCGACCTCCACCTCCATCTTGACCTCCACTTCCACCTTGACCTGGACCTCGACACAATTAATAGATATATATATTAATAGATATACTATAGCAAAAAAGTGTCGTGACAACTTTTCGTAAGAATTTTTTCCGTCTAGCCCCCTTTCACAACGCGCGATAAGGAACTTCGTTCCAATAAATAAATAGGATCACGACTGTAATTCCCAAATACGGTAGACATTTTTTTTTTATTTACTAGCTACAGTTTCTTTTAAGTTTGATAGTTTTAAAAATGATGCTGTTTTATCACTTTTTCCGTCTATCCTGGTAGACTCAGCCTATACAAAAAACAAAAAAAAATACATATCACCCTATTGAGTTTTATGAATAAGCACATTGGCTCGATGAATGAATGAATGAACGAATGAATGGGATGAATAGGCCGGCGTAGGAAAGTACCGGTTAAGATGCATTAACAGCTAATATATTTACAGCAAAATAAAATCACCGCCATCAAAGCACGAACCAATGACGGTGCGTAGCAAGAAAGAAGATAGTCGTGAAGTAAGTTGTATTTATTTATTACTAGCCGACCCGTGACAGACTTTGTCCTGTCCTGTGTAGTCAAAACTGATGTCAGATTTTGCACACCAGCGCCATCTATACCAAAATCATCCCTTTTGCATTTTTTATCATTTTGGGAATGTTTTTCGGATTATAAACCACGATCATTATATCTACATCTACAGCAAATTTCATCTTAATCCGTGTTTTCGTTTAGGCTGATTGAGGCACAAAAATACGAACAAACTCACAAACTAACGCATTTATAATGTTATTAGTTTTAACAGCTGGTCTATGTAACGTCCTCAGGCAAAAATGTAGGATTCCATATCTCAAAAGAAAAAACGGAATCTCTTAATTGTCCGTCTGTTTTTAAGTACACACGATAAAGTTGAAAATTAATATGCCAACTTATTATTGTCAATGTTTTTTTAATTTTCAGAAAACAAATAGCATGAAGAAGAGCAGTGTGGGTAAGACGATTAAAACAAAACTTTGTTAAAAGATTATTTATTCTTACTTAATAGTACCCGTGGATTTTTTTTTCTAAAGCTGAAAATATAATGTTTTTTTTTCTAAATTTTAAATCCCTTAAAAAAAAACGGGACCCTATAACTAAGACTCCGCTGTCCGTCTGTCTGTCTGTCTGTCTGTCCGTCTGTCCGTCTGTCCGTCTGTCCGTCTGTCCGTCTGTCCGTCTGTATCTCATAAACTGAGTATTTTTTTCGAATTTTCCTTTTTTACATTGGTTTTCAATGACGTATGTTGTACAGAGATGGGAATGACAACGGAGGTGACCCAGGAGCTGCTGAAGCAGATGAACTGCCCCGTAGTGACGGAGAGGAAGCTCGCAGCCGACAAGCCTAAATCAAAAACGAGGGAACAGAAAAAAGTACTTACACATACTCGTATTAAATAAATAAAATAAATTAAATAAATATTTGTGCACATTTTACACAGTGACCCCCATCTGACCCCAAATTAAGCAAGCTTGTACTATGGGTACCAAATTATTTATATACTTGCGTTTTTATAGATAATGGTACGGAACCCTTCGTGCGCGAGTCCGACTCGCACTTGGCACCGGTTTTTTAAACTTTATTTTGTTTTAGAAACCAGAGTGTAGCGATCTACGGATAGCGGAATTGGGTGCATCGACTGAGATCGCCAATATGGCGCTCAGGAATAAATCGGAACTGCCTGTCATCATCAAATCTGAGTAAGACAAGACATCTTATTATAGAACTAGCTGACCCGTGCCCGCTTCGCTGTGCGTAAGACATTCTAATACCATCGTGGACTTTTTTGTAGACGTTTGTAGTACATTATTTTGATATATCTCGTGGGGTCCAGCATTTGCAATGTAAGCGCAAAAAAATGTGTTTATTTACGACATCACATTAGAAACCTCTAAAATTATCAGTGTTTCTCTACTATATTATGCATGTATTATACATATAAACCTTCCTCTTGAATCACTCTATTTATAAAAAAAACCCGCATCAAAATCCGTTGTGTAGTTTTAAAGATATAAGCAAACATACATACATACATATTACATATTACATACAGACGCGGGAAGCGGAAAGCGACTTTGCTTTATACTATGTAGTGATGGTAGTCATTTTATTGTGTCCACTCTAAAGTTAACTTCAAATACTTTATTGCACACAGAAAACATTAACAATTATGACATTACAAAGAACATGTACAAAGGCGAGCTTTACCCTAAAAGAGTTTTCTACCAGCAAACCTTTGAGGCTAGGCAGAGGCCATAATACAAATGTGGACAAACCGTGTACGATAAAAAACAAAGAAAATGTAATTTAACAAAGAAAATGTAATATAGTTAACACTTCCTAAAAATACAATCACTCTTATTTCTTTACGTTAAAGTCTAAATTAGCGTATACTAAAACGGGATTCGAACCCGTATTAAAAATCGAGATAGGTACGTCCAAGTCAGGTCTTCAAGCTGATACAGATTAATATATTTTTCATATTTTCAGAACAAGAATGCGACAAATGGAGTCTTTCAGCATGTCGGAGTTCAATCGAAAATCAGGTAAAAATAAGTTTTTTTTTTTATTAATAAAACTGGCCACGTGCGATCGAGTTTAAAACCAGAGTGAAAATTTGGATGCGTGAAATTTTTTCACGCATCCAAACCCAATAGTCTAAATTTTAGAGGCGGGCTTTAGAGCTTAATACATATTTATGTAACGGATCCCTTAATCGAAAAGTTGTTTTTACAAACCCATAATGTTTATCCAAAAACACCCTACACCATAGGGTATGCGAGACAAAAAATAACATCCCCACTTTAGGTGTAGGGGAGATACGATCGTGTTTCTGTCTATAATTTATCTATTAAACCCGTAAGTTATCTTTGCCATAAAAAACTGTATGTTTTTCAGTTATTGAGAAAATACGATTCTGCATTCATCAAATAAAAATATAACTCGTTAACGGTTAACATATAACATTGTTTTTAGATGATCCTCGCGATGAATGGATGGACTCAGCTTATAGTAGTCTTAGAGACTCCACAAGAACGTAAGTGCAGTGCCCTTACTCTGCAAAACGATTACGACATTATCGACGACAGTGACAGTGGATATATTCTGCCAAACCGCACTCTTATGCCGGGGTCCCACGGCCCGCGTTTTCACGCGCCACACCGCGCCAAGACGGACGGACGCGCCGTGGGAACGATGCATCCGTGGTGGCCCGTGCTCGGAACGCTCTGTACGCGACGCGCCGGACGCACACAGGCGGAGCGTCACCTGGCGCGGCCCGTCGTTTTACGCGCCGTGGGACCCCGGCTTTCAGTAGAATGTATGATCTCAATTGTCAAAAGCAATGTCGGTCGTTCCATCTTTCAAAATATAGTCGGAAACGAAGTGACGTTTGTTCCGATAAATCGTTGATCGTTTTCAAGTGTAGACCCCCAGTGACTCTATTGACTGGCCTCACAGCTCAGTTGGTAGTAACTCTGCCTTCTGCGTTGTAGGTTGTGGGTCCGATCCCCACCCGGTATAAACATTTGTGTGATGAACATAGATAGATGTTTCTTCTGTGTCTATAAAAAAATTATATAAGTAGGTATTTTGGTAGGTATCAGTAATCTGGTACCGATAGCTTTGCCTAGTTTGGGGCTAGATGGCGCTGTGTGAAATGTACACCAATATTTAATTAATTATATCTTACATTATTACAACAACGGGAAATTACTCACGTAAATGATAAATTGACAATGAGGACACCGACAATGTTGTCTATTCATCTAGAGAATCTTCTTCAGGGTGAGTGGACCATTAAACGCGCGCACTACAATGCGAGCAGGGTAGCGCGCGCGTTTAATGGTCCACTCACCCTAAAGAAGATTCTCTAGATGAATCGAAACATTGTCGGTGTCCTCATTGACAATTTATCATTTACGTGAGTAATTTCCCGTTGTTGTAATAATATGTAGTACAACTCACGAAAGTTTTGAAAGTGAAATTATATTTTAGGCATTGGATGGACAGGCGATTAGGCAGTATATTGCAGCTACCATATAAAGCATGTAAGTAATTTTAAGAATATGGTATTTCTTAAACAAAAAATCGAAAATTTCGATTGTACCAAGAAGGTAATGTTTTTTTTTTTTTTTTTTTTTTATTTTTTTTAATTGAAAAGTATACCCATCACAGTTGTACATGTACACTCACATTCAAAAATAAGTAATACAAAAAGTTCAAGCAAAGTGCTCCCGCAATTAATGGGTACAGCATGTATGTATATGTATGTCCATTAATTCTATGTATGTCCATGTATGTCTATGTATGTATGGCACGCTCTATATCCCAAATGAGTTGACGGATTACAACATTATAAGGTGTCATTGGATTCGTCTCAAATGTGCGAGTGACAAAAGGCTATATATTTTTTTAAATATATCTCCTAAAATGGGGGGCATACAATCTTTTTTAGTTATATGTTTTTTGCAGTAGGGTTTTTTTTTTATTATAATTTGTTTTATCTTGTATTTTTATGAGTTAAACTACTAAAATGATATTTATTTCAGTCAAAAGAAACATTCTGAACCGGAGTTCTTTAATAAGTGTTCTTATTAGCAGCAACAATGATTTGTTAGTATATTTTTATTAAACAAATCATAATTTTTAATTATTAGAAATTTATTTTTAACCGACGAAAAAGAGGAGGTTCTCAATTTGACATGAATATAATTTTTTTATTTATAACCGCGCATCTTTTTGCCCGGTGATCCAATTTTGATGATTTTTTTTTCGTAGTGAATAGAATAGTTCAAAGTTGGTCCCATTTAAATTATATTAAGACTAAAAGTTCCTTGATTAAACTCAAAAACCAAAATTTTCCCTTGACTTTTTGATTGATGGAAACATTTTCGCCGGTTCACTTTTTAAACTTTTTAGTTTTTTAAACGCGGGAAAAGAGGCCAGGTCTTCTAGTAAAATTGTTTGTTTAAATTTCGTTGTTTTTCAGCACTCTCATGAAGAGAATTAAGTTATTATTCAACGAAGAAATTACTGACCACCAGAAGCGAGGGCTCAAAAGGTTGTATTCAACGATAAATCGCAAAAAAACACCGCATAAGTTAGGATGGTAAGATTATAATTTTAATAAAAATATACAATAATATTTTCATTACTCCTAACAGGCCACGCGTTGCTGTGACAACAGTTTGCAGTAAAATAATATTGCGACTATAAATTGAGATGTAAGCTATCCTATCTTTCAAGTTGGATCAAACTGCACACGGTGTGCAAAGTTTGATTAAAATCGGTTAAGTAGTTTAGGAGTCCATCGCGGTCAAACAACGTGACGCGTAATTTATTACGTATTAAGATTTTAAAGAGGTATAATTTGTATTTTTGTTTGTAATGGATAAACCAAAAAATGCATGTAAAATTTTGAAAATTCTTGCACCTATCAAAAGCTGCATTATCAGAAAGTAACATGGTCTATATTTTATTTTCAAAAAAATATGAAATCTCCACTTAATTTACAATAATGTAAACTAAGATGACTGCGGTGCCTTAAGGGGCTCCCAGTCGCTGATTGCTCTTTTTCGAAACGAAAAAAGAAATACTTCTAAACAAGCCACATCTCCTATGTTTATAAGTATATTACTTCAGGTTCCTACCTAGATTTATATTAAGCTGAAAACATAATAGCAGAAACTTTTCACGATAAAGATATTATTTCAAAATGATACGTTTTAGAATTTATGATCGAAATATTTTATATACCTACTATTAAAATCAACTTGTGATTTATTAATAAAGATAGGTAGATCTAGATTTCTATTAGAATAGATTTTTGATAAGTAATTATACATAATTTATATCATTAATTTATTCGAAAAGCTAAGGCGGACCACGCGCCGACGTGTGTTTGTCGTCATTGCAGCGGTCGGTAGGATTATTTATCGAAGTGATTAAAGATGGGTACATCTTTATTCACATATACTATACTATATAAAATATAGTATAGTATATGTATATATAAAATAGGAGATTTGGCTTGTTCACAAGTATTTATTTTTTCGTTTCGAACAAAAACAATCGTCGACTGGGAGCGCCTTAAATGGGCCTCTTAGGAAAGCTCATAGTCGCTCAGAGAGCAATGGAGAGGGCTATGCTCGGGGTATCTCTGCGAGATCGATTCAGAAATGAACAACTAAGGTAATCGACATAGCTCTCAGAATTGCGAAACTCAAGTGGCAACGGGCAGGGCGCATAGTTAGGGAGTAGTAGGTACTTTTAAATATTATTCTTGTTTGAGCCTTCACCTTGTTCGATTGGCACCACATAACACTCTACATAGCATTAAGGAAAGGATCATTAAAAAAAAGGTAGACCCTCAAGCCGTGTTTGTTGCCTGATTCTTCTAGGCTTGGTCGCGTGGAATCGGCGTAGCTTCACCTAGTTCCTAAGACGTTTCAAAGTGATCCTTGTGATTTTATTGAAATTAATGATTTACGAATTTGAATTTGAACTTGTTCGTAGAACAGACGGCCGTAGGGGTCATAAGGCTCTCGAGTGGCGACCACGAAAGCGTAGTGTTGGAAGACCCCCTACGAAGTGAACTGACGACCTGGTGAAGGTCGCGGGATAACGCTGGATGCGGGCAGCGCAAGACCGGTCAATGTGGCGATCTTTGGGGGAGCCCTATGTCCAGCAGTGGAAGTCTATCAGCTGAGATGATGATGATGATGAAACTAAGATATCAAAAAATGCCTATATTTTTCATTAGTAGATATTATTTATTTTCAGGCTTGAAACTGTAACAAATGCTTGTCCCGAATGTCAAACACAAAGGTACCTAAATAATTGCACCTAATAACTCCGAAATAAATTGGACAATCTAGTTATTTTAGTTAGTAAGTGTTACTATAATGGTTTTACTTCTTCGGTTCAGGTCAATTCGCGGTCATCACAAAAGGTTAGTTTTTTTTAAGTTTTCTACAAAATTAATTAGGTTATAGATAGATAATTTGCTATTGTGTGAAGTCCAAAGTTGGTTAATTTTATGTAGAACTTGAAACTTATCTATCTTTTGACTTTTCGGTTGATCGAAACATTTTCGTTTAAGGTGATAAGTGAAATTTTTGACTTTTTGTATGGGTTGAGTCTACCCGGATAAGACGGAAATAGTGATAAAACTGCATTATTTTGAAAACCATCAAATTTAAAAAGAAACCGTCTGAAATTTACTTAGATAGTATGATTATCTGACGAATTACATAAAAATAAACTGTTTAGCTATTCATAGTTTTAAAAACGAAACTAGTGTTTTTGAAGAGCTAACTTTGGAAAATAAATCTGTACAGGTTGCTTGGGTATCAAATAAAACATCTCGTATGGTTTAACCATCAAACGTGACCGCTCCGCTTTGAGGCCTCGCTTTGAGTGATCCGGTGATCGTTCGGCTGTCCTCGCATTCACTCGCTAACGCACACGTTGATAACTTTATTGTTTCGTATACACTACATCTACCTTTTACAAAAAGAAAATGAAATAATAATTCTAGTAACAACCTGGTAACAATAATAATTAATTCTAGTTACATCAGATCATTAAGTACAATATTTCAATCGTTAGGTAAGACTAATTTATTATATTAATTATTTAATTTTAATTAAATTAACTTTAACATATGATTTATTTAGTAGTTACATAAACATTTCAAAAATAGTATTTATTAATATCTGTGTAACCTACATTGTGTTCAAGCAAATAAACTATCTTTATCTTTATCAGACTTTCCACTTGCCTTCAACCCTTTTTTTAACTATATTTCTACATAGTGTTTTTCCATTAGCTTCATTTTCTGATACAACATCACTTCCTTCATCGCATCATTGCATGTTATTGCTAATTTATTTTCTTCAATTGCATCTTTGATGACTTATCCGTCGTCGCCTATCCTTCTTCTTTCTTTTAAATCTTCATCTCTGCATCCATATCCTTCGTTTCAAGATCTGCATGTGTGTCACTGTAGGCGTACTCGCAACGTTCAATTGATCAGAGTGAATGAAGCAAAAGAAGTGTCAGGATTGTAGCAAGTGGAAAGCCGTTGTCTCTGCCTACCTCTTTAGTAAACAGGTATGATTTTATGAAAGTATGCATAATATTATAATAATAATATTACTATTATGTATTATATCAATAATATTATTTCTTTGTTTATTTCAAAGGCAAGCAAACATACCTTTATAATTTTATAAAGTGATTTCATAACATGCATCTTATCATAGTTCTTTACTAATTGCAATTACCTCATCATGACTGTACTGTACAGACTCCATGATAATTCTTGCACGCGGTTTTTAATTAGGCCCAAATATTACCTCGAAAGGTTTATGATTACTTACCAAATTATTAGTAGCAAATATTATTATGCCATAGACGATTACATGAATGATAGAAATCTTGTAACTTCTAATTGTAATTAGTTATGTGTTATTATTTTAAATGTGCCTAATTATTTCCGTGTATGACTTTTGTCTTTTTAAAAATATTATTATTATTTTTTGGAATTTTTATTAGGTACATATATCATTTAATTATAATTTCATATTGCATGACTTCACATAGGCAGAGTACATTGGTTTCATAATTATCTAATACCTTTAAACGGGCAATTCTAATCTGAATCTCGGTTACGGCTCCAACGATGTTCGTGAAATTTAGTATGCGGGAGATACATCGATCTAGCTAGGTTTCATTTTTAGAAAACGTCCGTGTTTCCGGGCAATTAAATATTGTCCTAGTCATCCAGGTAGATGTAATTAATTAACATCTTCTACACCTGTGTTTCAAGCAATGAATTCAAGCTTTGACTTTGACTTTGACTTTGACTTTGACTTTGACTTTGACTTTGACTTTGACTTTGACTTTGACTTTGACTTTGACTTTGACTTTGACTTTGACTTTGACTTTGACTTTGACTTTGACTTTGACTTTGACTTTGACTTTGACTGTGACTCTGACTCTGACTCTGACTCTGGCTCTGGCTCTGGCTCTGGCTCTGGCTCTGGCTCTGGCTCTGGCTCTGGCTCTGGCTCTGGCTCTGGCTCTGGCTCTGGCTCTGGCTCTGGCTCTGGCTCTGGCTTCGGCTTCGGCTTCGGCTTCGGCTTCGGCTTCGGCTTCGACTTCGACTTCGACTTCGACTTCGACTTTGACCTTGACTTTGACTTTGACTTTGCAGTCAAAACCAATTTCTTTTTCTGTTTAGCAATACCAATTTTCGCGATCAGAAGACTTTTATTACCATTATACAATAATTCTTGGCCCACGGGGCTACCCATTCTTGACAAGAACAGCCCCTAACCCAACAGGACTAGCATCAGCGTAAACTTGTGTCTTATCATTAGAATCATAGTATCCTAATGTCTTAAGAGCATTGCTGGGCAGGCATTTTCCTCGACGTTCCACGTTTTTCCCTGTCTCCTCCCTGGATAATGATGTTTTTAATATTTCGACCATACAATCTATGCGGACCATTGTATGCCTCTATGTTATGTTTTTCTCCAAAAACTAATTAGTTTATGAATTAGAAGCCTTCTAAAATCACAAAATTTTACCAGTTTTATCGCCCTCTTCAGACGTCCATAAAACCAATTTGACGAATGTAAAATAATAAAAGAAAGACATACAGGCAAAGCAAAATCTTTCTCTTTATTATTCTTGAAAAAATATTAAAATCGATTTAGTTTTGAAGGAGAAAACAGGAGAATACGAAATAGCGATTTCATCATTAAGAATTTAATTGGGTCCGAGGTGCCGTTGTCTCTATCACCATTCATACGTTTATAGTTTATACATGTCATATCGGGCACAGCGCAACAGCAATAGATTTTTTAAATACCTAAGTACCTTTTTTTTCTATTTCTATTTTTTCTATATGTATACCTTTACGTGAAGCTCTCACGATGACCAAATAAGTTTATTTGTTTGACCCTACTATGTAAGCATTTGCTCTTATTCGAAAGAACGGGTAATAACTACTAATACTTTTTTGATTCTCACATCATGTTGGGCGTCGTCGCTTACATAAACAACGATGTCGTCAATAAAATTTACCATGTTTTCGCATGGAAACAAAATTAATTCCAATATTATTATTATTATTATTATTATTTTTTAATAGTATTCTCGAGTCAACTAATAAACACCGAACACTGTCAAGCCTTTACTACAAATAAAGGTGATTATAATGTCTACCCTCACTAACGATGAAATGCATTTTTCCTTGGCTAATTTTTTCACCAACAAATCAAATCTTGAGCTTCAAGCTCAAGATTTTTTGAACATGTTACATGTTCTTGTAACTATTTTTTTTAGGATTTTCTACACAGAACTTGGTACTCATAGATCTCATTTCTTTTGCCGATTTCGTTGACATAAGAACATACATAAGTTATAATTAACTTGGCTATCATTTCACATTTATATTTTTGATGGAATATCTGTATATTTTATTTTTTAGTTTATTTTTGTTTTTCAGGTACATACTTACAGCTTTTTATCTTTATCAAATACCTTTATGGTCGCAATATGTACATAAACTTACATAACACGACGTAAATGGTTAAAAACACCAAATAAAATATTTTATTTAAATACAAGTTAGGTACCTTCACAGATACATAATATATGTGTAATGAAACGACTTTGTCGTTAATCCGACCCGTTGGATAGTAAGCCTTATTAGTTTATTTTGATCTCGACAGTCTAACATAGACGCGTACCTACACTTTGGCAACGTTTCAAATCTTTAAATGATGCCAGCTAATGAATAATTGCAGGTCTCATCAATAACTATCAGAACCACTGTTTATTACACCGCTCGTACTCGACGCGGGTCAAATAACGTTGGTCCTTAACTTATTAAGTTAACTTTTTGAACTTTTTCTTTTGTATACTCCCAATAACCTACCTTGATGCCAAATATCAGGTTTCTAGGTCATCTGGAAGTAAGTTAGGTTTTTGATCTATAAAAGTCAGTGAGTGTGCGAGTCAGTTGTAAAAATACGGATTTTTAAACGTTATTAAGTCAATAACTGTTTGAGCTACATTTAAGTACATCAAAGTCGACATTTTGATGGGGCAAACTATAATGATAGTAAATCCCCTTGTTCAGATTTCTCTAAACTATACCATATTTAGATAGGTACCGTTTGACAATTTTATCAAACTATAATTTTACCTTTCGTTCAGATTTCTCTAAACTATACCATAATTAGATACCGTTTGACAATTTTATCAAACTATAATTTTACCTTCCGTTCAGATTTCTCTAAACTATACCATATTTACATACCGTTTGACAATTTTGTCAAATTATAATTTTACCTTTCGCTTAGATTTCTCTAAACCATACCGTTTGTCAATTTGTCAAACTTTAATATTACCTTCTGTTTAGATTTCTCTAAACCATACCATTAGATACCGTTTGTCAATTTGGCAAACTATCATTTCCATTCAGATTTATTTAAACCATACCATAAATGTATTTAGATACCGTTTGTCAATTATGTCAAACTATCATTTCTTATTTTCGATTTAACAGGTACCGTTTGGTAATCCAAACTACCTCTTTTATCTAGTGATACCCCAATTAGTTTTTGGAAACCGACAAATACAGGTGTTCGTTAAATGATTGTAACCAAAACAAATGCATAATGTATTACATATTTCACTTTGGATGTATGGATGGTCTATTTAAAGACAACGATAATAGTAATTATATTATATAAACATTTCAATATTTTCTTAATATTGGTTTGAGTATTTCCAATTAAATAAAATTAATCGTGACAAAACTATAAATAGTTTTGTTATATAACTTAAAAGTTATGGTTACAAATCGTTTAATATACTTTGTCGGAGACTCAAACCTGAGGTAACACTGTATCTATGTACATTGTACACATCTCGTTTTTTCTATGCAGGCATAATAAAATGCCCACTCGTAGGTACCAACCAACGCGAAAACAGTATTTGCCTTCTTACAATATCAGACTAGGAAAGCATACTTACTAAGTTTACTGCCTATTAAATAAGGTAGGTGTGAATAAACGATATGAGATTCGGATTCTAATGCAAAATGTATGATAACAAGTCGACCAGAAGGTAGTATGGAGGCGATAAATGCGCTCCTCTCACCTACTAGTCCGATAAGCTAGTAGAATCATTATAAAATGCACCTTAGTAAGATAATAATTAGGTACATTATCTTAGATTTTCGTTTTAGGTACATTTTTGTTCGTATTTTATTTGTAATAACAATCTAGTAAGTTTCCCATCTTTTATTTGTAAGACAAAACAGTTTCGACTCGTTGATCTACCTTTTTTTTTTTTTTTGTTTTTTTGTTTACTTACGTAAATAATTGTAACCACTGGCACGGTCGCCACTTGTACAGGTTGCTTGGGTATCAAATAAAACATCTCGAGTGGTTTATCCATCAAACGTGACCGCTCCGCTTTGAGGCCTCGCTTTGAGTGATCCGGTGATCGTTCGGCTGTCCTCGCATTCACTCGCTAACGCACACGTTGATAACTTTATTGTTTCGTATACACTACAAAATCTATCGAGAAAAGTTTAACCAATCGTGTTTCTGTCTGTAATTTATCTAGATTATATCCTTAAGTTATCTTTGTCATAAAAAACAAAACTGTATGTTTTGCGGTTATTGACAAAAAACGATTCTGCATTCATCAAACACATTAATTACTCACCTTAAAAATATTTTTCAACAGAAAACTTATTTATGTGAGTAATTTTCCGTTTTGACATTATGTGTAGGTACCTACCTCACGAAAGTTTTGAAAGTTAAATGATGTAGGTATTGCTTGATGCTTTCAGATGCAAACACTTCAGGACTTCGCATAGTTATAGGTGTATGAGAGCTCATGTTATGAGACTAGCCGGGCCCACTGCTAGCGAGTAAGTTAATATATTCTAAACTAGTAAAAATCCTCCCGACTTTGTTAACGTAACTTTATTATAACAGCCTTCAAACCCTGCTCAAAGGGTAAAAACGGGATCCTATTACTAACCCTCGTATTCAAAAACGACACTATGAGAACACGCACCCACAGTGGACGAAATCTTTTTTCATAAACATCACTTTATGTGTTGAGCGGCACTATGGCACACGCTACCGTGTGCCTTTAGAGCTCAACTTTGGCTAGAGGCACACGACAATTTGCCTCTAGTCACACTATGCAGTGTCGTACAACACAGAGTGATTTTTATGAAAAAAGATTTCATCCACTGTGGGTGCGTGTTCTCATAGTGTCGTTCTTGACTACGAGGGTAAGACTTCGCTGTCCGTCTGTCTGTCACAGGGCTGTATCTCATAAACCGTGATAGCTAGATAGTTGAAATTTTCACAGATTATGTATTTCTGTTGCTGCTATAACAACAAATACTTACTAAAAACAGAATAAAATAAATATTTAAGGGGGGCTCCCATACAACATACGTGATTTTTTTGCCGTTTTTATAGATAATGGTACGGAACCCTTCGTGCGCGAGTCCGACTCGCACTTGGCCGGTTTTTATATTTTAGACAAGATTTGTTTTCCTTTACCATTTGAGAATAATAGTTAGACTTATAGTATTACTGACTTTTTTGTAGATATTAATGTTTTCTATAAAACTATAGTACATTGCTTTGCTCTATTGTCAATAATTTCCGCAGCAAACGCGATATAAGATTTTTTTTTACACGTTTGGTTACATTATCAAAGTTTTCATACGGATCCCTAACGTTTTTGAAAATATTCAATCGCCTATGTTCATCAGGGATAAGTTAGGATTCTAATGGTGAAATATTTTTATTAAACGGTCTAGTAGTTTCGGGGCCTATTCGATGCAAACAAACAAACAATCAAATCTTTCCTCTTTATAATATTAGTATAGATAGATATGTATAAGTAAGTATATACATGCCAAATTACAGCTTTCTAGTACTAAGCGTCTCTGAGTTAAGCTGCGGACAGACGGACATGGCGAAACTATAAGGGTTTCTTGACTCGAAACCCTAAAAAATAGAAAAATAAAATATGTATATACGCAAAAACGGTTTTTTCTAAGTACCAACTTAATTTCAGATTGGCTGGATTTAGAAACAAAATGAAGAACATGATATCCCCTGGATTCATTGCTAATGCTGGCGCTTATACTCGTAGTAAGTTGAAGTCTCACAGCTCAGTTGGTAGTAACTTTGAATTCTGCTCTGTAGATTGAAAGTTCGTCACTCAGGACAAAGAATTAAGATAGTTGTTCGGTGTCTGGGTGTTATAAAATATAAGACGTGGGTTCGAATCCTAACACGGAGCGATACACCACTTGAGACATCTTCATACAGCTTTACTTATACGTCTGTCCGTCTGTCTGTCACAGGGCTGTATCTCATGAACCGTGATAGTCATGGACAGTTGAAATTTTTACAGATGATGTATTTCTGTTGCCGCTATAACAACAAATACTAAAAACAGAATAAATTAAATATGAAGTAGGGCTCCCATACATCAAACTTGTTTTTTTGCCGTTTTTTTATAGATAATGGTGCGGAATCGTCGTGCGCGAGTCCAACTCGCACTTGGCCGATTTTTTATATAGGTAATAGAAAGGATTTATTATTTTCAGACAAAAGATTCGCTATCGTGATGTCTCAAGCATGTGGAAATTCTCAACCAGAATCAACAAATGTATAATTTAAAAAAATGATTTTATATTATATTATACCTACATTAAATTACCTCAAAATTAATAAACAGTGTTGCGATTCGCTAAAACAGAAGTACAAAGTTTTAATTTTTGTTATTATTTTCAAAATAACCTAAAAGTTGATAAGTAATAAAAAGTTTGAATATATTTGATATAAGTATTGTTTTTTTCTTATTTTCTAAGATAACCTTGATTGGTGATTTACACAATTTCATTGTTACATGATGGGAATTACGATTACAGTGAGCTTATGCAATAAGGCGATCTATTCCCGTCTAATACCAAAAAACTAATACCAATGGTATTTCTTTATTGCCATAATTATTATTCTATTCCTAACGGATACCAAATTATAAATATTGAAATGAAGTACCAATTCTATTCCCAACGAATACCAAAACATAACTTTTGGTACAGTCACAATAACAATTTATCATTATATCTAATAATTTAATATTTAAAGTACAACGACAATATACTTTTACGTGAGTAATTTCTCTTTGTAACAAACACACACACACCCACTCACTCACTCACTCACAAACTTTCGCATTTAGAATATTGTAGGATTATATAAATATTAGCAGATCCGGCCACGCGATGCTGTGTCAACAGATATCGCCATCTGTTAGAATCTTTTGGAACTAACAGATAATTGTGACAAACAGATAATAAACAAATAATCACTACATAGTATAAAGCAAAGTCGCTTCCCGCGTATGTATGTATGTATGTATGTTTGCTTATATCTTTAAAACTACACAACGGATTTTGATGCGGTTTTTTTAATAGATAGAGTGATTCAGGAGGAAGGTTTATATGTATAATACATGCATAATATAGTAGAGAAACACTGATAATTTTAGAGGTTTCTAATGTGATGTCGTAAATAAACACATTTTTTTGCGCTTACATTGCAAATGCTGGCTGAACCCCACGAGATATATCAAAATAATGTACTACAGTATTGTATACCTTAAAAACGTCTACAAAAAAGTCCACGATGGTATTAGAAATGTCTTACGCACAGCGAAGCGGGCACGGGTCAGCTAGTTTACAATAAAATAATATTGCGACTATAAATTGAGATGTAAGTTATCATATTAAAGTTGGATCAAACTGCACACCTCGTGCAAAGTTTGATTAAATTCGGTTAAGTAGTTTAGGAGTCCATCGCGGACAAACAACGTGACGCGTAATTTATATAATATAAGATAATTAAATTAAGATTAAAAGGCATCAGTTTCTTCATCACTTTCATCTATCTCCCTTTTTGAGCGACATCTTGCGAAGTATCCTTTTCTCCATAACAGAACTATAATAAGGACCAAAGGGAAGGTGACAAAAATACCTGAAAATAAATTAAAATAATTTATAGAACTAGCCGACCCGTGACAGACGTTGTTCTGTCAAATATCAATAATAGAATAGAAAGGCTGAACGTGTTTAGTCTGTGATGTCAGATTTGTTGCACACCAGCGCCATCTATACCAAAATCATCCCCATTTCGTTTTTTTTTTAATAATTTTGGGGATGTTTTTTGTATTTTAAAATAGTCTGTTTTATTCGGGCATTATATCTACATCTACAGCAAATTTCAACTTAATTTGTTTTGTCCTTTAGGCCTGATTGAGGCACAAACATACAAACAAACTCACAAACTGTCACATACTTATATAATATTATTAGGATTTATATACTTTAAGCCGTGTTGGCCCAGTGGGAGTTTGTCGACTTTCAATGAATCAATGGATTTTTCTGTTCGAAAAAATTATATGCGCATCAAAAACACGGCAATGGTGAAGGAAAACATCGTGAGGAAATCAGTTAGTGAAAAGTGAAATCAGTCAGTATAAGCGGCGATAGGCTTGCAAAATGTGGGCATGTGCCAAATATAATGTTTGGACGTGCCTCTGACTACGCCCAGTAGACATCATCGAAGGATCTATGCGTCTAGAGATCTAAGAGGATGTCTACCGTACTTGGGAATTATACGGTCGTGATCCTATTTATTTTTACGCATAACTTTGATTGTAGTAATATAGTTAGCTTACCTATCATTACCCCGAGTAAGATGATAAGGTTAGGCACGGGCAAGTCCGTAATTCTCTCGCTCTCCGGACAGACTAGTACTTTTGATGCGTTGTAGAGCTGCGCAAAGGAAAGTCCGCGCATCTCTAAAGGTTTCTTGCAACTGTGGACATTTAAATAAATAAATATTGGACATTTCACGCATCGCCATCTAGCCCCAAACTAAGCAAAGCTTGTACTATGGGAACCAGATAACTGATAGAATACTTATATACGTTTTTTTTTGTAAATACATACTTATTATACCTAATAACACACATACACAGATCAAACATCTATGTTCATCACACAAATTTTCTTAAACATTATTAATATCCTGGTACCTATGTACTTATCCTGCATGACTTTTTAAGAACTCATAAAGTAAATCAGTAACTACATTTGTTAATCCATTTATTTTATACAACATAGGTTTATATATATTGATAAATTATATTTTTATACTTAAATAATTATAATAATATTTTCTGTCGTATTTTAAATCACTACATAGTATAAAGCAAAGTCGCTTTCCGCTTCCCGCGTATGTATGTATGTATGTATGTTTGCTTATATCTTTAAAACTACACAACGGATTTTGATGCGGTGTTTTTTAATAGATAGAGTGATTCAGGAGGAAGGTTTATATGTATAATAACATGCTACCCGTGCGAAGCCGGGGCGGGTCGCTAGTGTAATCTAAAATTAAGTTTATTTTTTCATGTTTTCATTACCTAGTTTTTAAGTTCTTTTTATTTTGCCAACTACATTTTCCACTACCAATTAGGTTGGCTGGTAGAAAATGTCTCGGCATTAAGTCCGCCTTTTTGTTTTTATTTTATAAGTGCAATTAAAGTGCAAGGCCAGTGAATGCTTGCCTGACTTACATCATGTTCACCGCATACTCTTGCCGTCCCAGGTTATTGATCATGGGAACCAGTACATCCACCAGCCATTGGTTCTTGCAGTCGCAAGTGTAGGGGTTGTTAGAGACGTCCACCACGGCCAGCTGGTCCCACCGGTGGAGGTATGAAGAGTCGATTGTTGAAAGATTATTGTTGTTTAAGTAAAACTGGAAAGATATATTTTCTTCAAGTACGGTTGTTATTGTCTCAGATGCCTTGACTTATCTTTGAAGATTTGTTTAAAGGGGTGGTCAGAGGCATGTCCAAACATTTATCTTTAAGGGTTTTATTTTAATTAATATAATGTTTATTAACTACTTTTGTAGTTGTATTTCAAGCAATAAAGACTTTTTGACTTTGACTTTGAAATAAGAAATTGGTTCAAGGTACAACCCGGTCACAATATCTGTGCACCTGACCTCGTGACGTCATATCGAGAGAGAGAGAGCGGGAGAGGCGCCGCATTCCAGCGAGGTGCACAGATATTCTGACCGGGTTGTATCTCCAAGTACTTATGTAAGTAATATAGGCAGCGAAAATTAAAAAAAAAAAAACATCCATATACAAACACCAACACAAACAAAAACACACAACACACACATTTCTCCAATCGCACTACCATTCCCTTTCCAAATTACATAAAGGTTAGCTGAAAGAAAATGCTAACTAGCATTAAGTTCGCCTATGTACATGTTCTTGTATTGTGCAATAAATATGTTTTTATCTATTTTTTTATAGATAGATAGATAGATAGATAGATAGATAGATAGATAGATAGATAGATAGATAGACAGACAGACAGACAGACAGACAGACAGACAGACAGACAGACAGACAGGCAGGCAGGCAGGCAGGCAGGCAGGCAGGCAGGCAGGCAGACAGACAGATAGATAAAAACATACCTCGGTAAGGGTAGGCCAAATTTCGTTTTCATAGTCATCAACATACGACAAGAAGTTAGGATCTAACACTGTCAGGCGAGGGTTGTAGCATAAGTGTAGTGTTGTCAAATGTGGTAGTCGTGACAACGCGCCTTCTGATACATTCTGAAGTTTGCTGTTACGGCAGAGACGCAGGTCTTGGAGTTTGGTCAGGTTCTTTATAGCACTGTAAATGATTGCAGATTTATTTGACATAGCTGACCCGTGCCCGCTTCGCTGGTCGACAGATAGTTTCACATCTGGTATTCCAATCATCAAAATAAATTATAGCCTATATGTTGCCGAGGACTAATAGCAACATAACAAAAAAGTTTCATCAAAATCCGTCCAGTAGCTTTTGCGTGAAAGTCGGACAACAGAAAGACAACAGAAAGACTTGTATTAAGGCCCCTAAGAGTATTTTTTTTTAGTTTTTATTTAATGTACAGAATTGAACTCTTGTCCAGTTTTGTTATAATATAAATAAACTAGCGACCCGCCCCGGCTTCGCACGGGTAGCATGTTATTATACACATAAACCTTCCCCCTGAATCACTCTATCTATTAAAAAAACCGCATCAAAATCCGTTGTGTAGTTTTAAAGATATAAGCAAACATACATACAGACATACAGACGCGGGAAGCGGAAAGCGACTTTGCTTTATACTATGTAGTGATAATATGTATAGATGTCAAAGTAAAAGGGTATAAAACTATAGATTTTTACACGGTTCTTTATCACATAAATTACTTTTAATTTACGAGTGTTTTCGTCGTCCGCGACAACATAGCCGAAACGTCGGGAAAATAAATTAAAGGTAAAAAATCTATACCTAGTTATTTCTTCCAGTCACGATAGTTTGAAAAAAAAAAGATATTTATTTCAATAAAATCACATAGATTCACTTTGAAACGTCTTAGGAGCTAGGTGAAGCTACGCCTGAAGGCTCGAAGCGGGATTTAAAAAAACCGACCAAGTTCTAGTCGGACTCGCGTCCGCGCGAAAAAACACGTTTGTTGTATGGGAGTCCTTCTTAAATATTTATGTTATTCTGTTTTTAGTATTTGTTGTTAAAGCGACAATAGAAATACATCATCTGAGCAAGTTTCAACTGTCTAGCTATTACGGATCATGAGATACAGCCTTGTGACAGACAGACGGACAGCGAAGTCTTAGTAATAGGATCCCGTTTTTACCCTCTGGGTACGGAAACCTAAAAAGAAATCTTAAAATATTATACAAACTCTACCATGACTCTATGACGGAGCTATGTATCTCTCTAAGACGGAATCTGCTTACTTTTCTGTCTCCAATGCCTGTATAGGATTCTTCCCAAAGTTCAAATAGACCAAGTTGGAAGCCTCGCTCAGAACAGCTGGTACAGTCGTAAATCTATTGTCGCTCAGATCCAGCCGTCTTAGACGTCGCTGCCGACGGAGGAGTCCTTCTGGTAATGTTTCCAGCTCACAGCTGGATAGGCGAAGCTCCTGAAAAAACAATAAAAAATTTAAAATATTCTATAGTTAACTAGCCGACCCGTAACAGACATTGTCCTGTAAATTTTTAATAATCGCATAGGAAAAACAATTTATTACTGATAAAATAAATTACGAATTTTGGTAGAATGCGTATCATTCATTAGTCAAAACTGCGTTGCTATGACGACTAAATGTTTTTAGTCTGTGATGTCAGATTTTGTGCACACCAACGCCATCTATACCAAAATCATCCTTTTTGCGTTTTTTCTCATTTAAGGGTTGTTTTTCGGATTATAAGTTCCCTCTTTATTTATTCTGATTTTTTATCTAGTATGTAGACAGCAAACTTCATCAAACTTCATCTTAATCCGTTTTGACGTTTATTTTGGATTAGGGAACAATCATATCACAAACTTTCGCATTTATAATTAGGATTTATTTTATTAATTTTGATAATTTAATATTATATTAATGCAAAATGTGGACATATTGTGCCAAATATAATGTTTGGACTACTCTCATTAGACATCTTCAAGGATTTAAACGCCTGAAGATGAAGAGGGGATGGCTTCTTTCTTTGGAATTACAGTCGTGATCCTATAAATGTTATGGGTTTTTTTTATTAAATTTTTTTTTTTTTTAATTTGGGGATAACTGCTATAAAATTGAGTTGTAAGATTCCATCCGAACAAATAAATTGTACATGTAGGTACAATGTCATTTTACTTGGTAGATCAAAATTAAGTGAGCTAAAGTTTGAGTAAGTGAAACAGAAAATTATTTTAGTACAAAAGAGCGAGACGGGCATGGGGACGCTTTTCGCCTTACCAACAGTCGGTCTAGCGTGCCGAAAAACCATTTTTTAGCTGTCGGATTATATCACTACACATAGTATAAAGCAAAGTCGCTTTCCGCTTCCCGCGTCTGTATGTAATATGTATGTATGTATGCTTATATCTTTAAAACTACACAACGGATTTTGATGCGGTTTTTTTTTAATAAATAGAGTGATTCAGGAGGAAGGTTTGTATGTATAATAACATGCTACCCGTGCGAAGCCGGGGCGGGTTGCTAGTGGGTTTATATGTATGAAAGAAGTGATGAGATGTCGGCTGATAGAGGAAATAGAAGAATGCATATTGCGCCGACCCCACTTTGAGAGTAGAACATATGTTGTGCTGACCCCTCTTAAGTGGGATAAGGGCAGGATGATGATAAATTTAAAACAGAAATACGGCTAATTACCACGTTTTTTCTTATATTGCTGACATGATATTGAAATGATTACCAACGATAACTTTAATTCTATGATGATGAATGTTATATTTTAAGTAACCTACCCTCAAATAGACCAGATCAGTTATAGCAGCCATGGTGACCTGGTCTAGATACGCCAGCGGGTTCCCGCTCAGGTCCAATGTGACAAGATTTGCCATAAAAGTAAACAGGTCCTGGGGTAATGAGTGAATGTCGTTGTATGCTAAGCTCAGCGAGCTTATCATGTCGAAGGGACGCTGGCCTCTTTGCTTAGAGATGGGACCCTGAAAATATAGGAATAAATATTGGTGGTCATTTAGCCCTAAACTAACCATAGCTTGTACCAGTTTGCCGGCAATAGGCTATTACACCCCCCCACATAACTTCTTCGTCTTAGGAGCTAAATGAAGCTACGTCTGTACTCGCGACCAAGCCTAGAAGAATCAGGGCAACAAACACTTGGGGCCTAACATTTTTTTCCATGATCCTTTCCTTAGTGCTATGTAGAGCTCCAGTATGGTGTCGAAGATAAAGGTAATATGTTATTAAGTTACTGTTTCATTGTTACAGATCTATGAATAAACAAAAGTGAACGCGCACCAGATCAAATACACAATGTAACTTTTTAATTACCTGTCAAAATGGTCAGTATCTTAAAAAGTATTTAATTAAGTATTTTCTTTAATGCTATCGAACAATGTGAAGGCTCAAACAAGGCAAATAAGTATATTATACAATTAGGTACAAAAGGTCTAAAACAAAACTCACCACAAAAACCCTCCTATTAAGCTTTTCCGTTGTTATCTTGTTCCTGCTCAGGTCTAAGGTCACCAGACTCTCCAAATACATGAAGGTCGCATCCTCAATAGTATTTATCTCACAGTTGGACAGATTTAGCGTTTGGATGGGGAGAAAGGAGATTCGGGTAATGCTGGTCAGAGGGTTATTGCTGAGGTCCACTTTGATCGGTTCGAAGCTTTTAAGTCCTGTAAAAAGGTTTATATAAACTACTAACTTTTGACAGCGGCCTCGCTCGCGTGGTATCTAGATAAAATAGAAAATATCTAGAAAAAATTGCTAAAAAAATTTCAACTGTCCAGCTATCACGGTATATGAGATACAGCCTTGTGACAGACAGACGGACAGCGAAGTCTTAGTAATAGGGTCCCGTTTTTACCCTCTGAGTACGGAATCCTAAAAAGTACCTACCTTTAAAAGTACATATTTTATCAGTAATCTAGTTCCCATGTTAAAAGCTGTTTAGTAACTACTAACTGAACTGTGAGACCAGACTAATATATAATGTTTGTTTATTTATTTACCTTCCCAATCTAGCAGCTCGAAGGGCACTTTAATGTCCTTATTGATGCAATCCACTACTCCATCAGTGCAGTTACATGTCTTGCAGATCACATCAGAGACGTCATCGGGTACCTCAGTGATCCCTGAAACATGGCACGTTTGTGAATAATTACAAAAAATTCAACGAGCCAGGTGCGTGTTGGTTATTTGTACCACATTTTTATTGTTACTACTCCAAGTCCATTTTATAAGTTGGTCGACTATTACGTCAATTACACGTAAACTTGTAACGCTTTTAACTTTAGTATATGTACCACTACTGTGAGTTTTTTCACGCCTCCAAACCCAATAGTTTAGCTTTTAAGTGTACCACACACTCGACTCTAACAAAAATTGGCACTTTAAAGCTTAATATTTCACAAACGAATCCTCCAATCGAAAAGTTGTTTTCTTAAACCCGCGATACTTTTTAAAGACCTATCTAACGATACCACACACCATGGAGTACGACTATGGAGTTTCCCTTATCCCACTTAAGTGGGGTCGGCACAAAATGTGCTCTTCCATTTCCCTCTATCAGTCGTCATCTCATCACTCCTTTCTTACCCATGTCAAATTCAAATTCAAATTCAAAAATCATTTATTTCAATAAAATCACAAGGATCACTTTGAAACGTCTTAGGAACTAGGTGAAGCTACGCCGATTCCACGCGACCAAGCCTAGAAGAATCAGGCAACAAACACGGCTTGGGGTCTACCTTTTTTTTTATGATCCTTTCCTTAATGCTATGTAGAGCTCCAGTGTGGTGCCAATCGAACAAGGTGAAGGCTCAAACAAGAATAATAATTAAAAGTACCTACTACTCAAGTACGTACAACAATAAAAAAAATAACTAGAGCTTCAGCACAAATTCAAAAAGCAACACACGTCATCTTTCACACAGTCCATCCATCTTTTCTTTTGCCTAATACCTCTACTACTTCTACATCTACCTACCACTGGTACCATAGTTATATCTAAACTAGCTTTTACCCGCGATTTCGTCGCGTACATTCAGGAAATCAATTTTTGATGACTTTATCGTTAACGATAAAATTCCTGAAAAATCTAAAATAAAAAAAATAAAAAAAATTGGTTAAATGGTAGCCTATGTCCGTTCTAAACCTTTAAACTATCTCTATGATTAATTTCATTATAATCGGTCTAGTGGTTTGGTCGTGATAACGTAACAGACAGACAGAGTTACTTTCGCATGTATAATATTCATATTTACCTTCATTTTGAGACACAATTAATCCGAAAAGCAGTAAAAACACAATACACACGTTATAAAACTGAAAAATATTCGAAATCATTATGAACTAAATTCTCAAATAAGAGACAAACTGAAAGATAACGATTTTTAAAATGTATCGTTTTTTAGTGATACCGGATTTGTCAAAGATTAGTTTTTGGGGATAGATAAGACAGAGCCTTACCTGCGTGGTATGCCATGCAGGTCTTCTATGTCCCTTCTCCTTAAAACCCCCTCTCACTCTTCCAGCTGCTACAGTGAATCTTTCACTGTACATGCTGTGAAGCTGTGGAATTCCCTTCCTCTTACTATTCGCAACTGTCAATCGCTTAACTCTTTTAAAGCAAAAGTAAAAGAGCACTATTTGTCATTGTAAATCCAATTTATGTTTGTTTTGGTTTATCATATTTATGTATGTTTTTATATTATAATATATATATATATATATATTTATATATTATAATTGATTATTTTGTATAGTATAGTATGTAGTTATATATTTATTATTTGTTAGTTTATATTACATTTTCTTTTCTTTTTCATATCGTACACGGTTTGTCCACAATTGTATTATGGCCTCTCCCTAGCCTCAAAGGTTTGCTGGTAGAAAACTCTTTTAGGGTTAGGTCGCCTTTGTACATGTTCTTTGTAATGTCATAATTGTTTATGTTTTCTGTGTACAATAAAGTATTTGAAAGTATTTGAAAGAGACTAATGAATGTTATAGGATTTTTTTTTAACCAATGAAGAAAGAAGATCATTCGTTATTTTTTATGTATGGTACATAAATCAAAATGTCGCACATATCTCTTTACCTACCTAGTTAGATTCGATGATTTTTTTTCTTTCCTAAGGTCGGTATTGGAAATTGACTTTGTCAAAAAAATCTGATATCAATTTGACTACTAAATGATACGCACTCTACCAAAATTCGTAATAAAGTTTACTTTAACCAAAAAAAACTGACTTTAGTTTTGACTACTGAATGATACGCATTCTACCGAATTTCTTAATTTATTATCAGGACAAGGTTTATAGAGAAAAAGTGATTTTGTCTACGCGATTACTGACATTTGAGCAGGACAAAGTCTGTCACGGGTCACTGCTAGTACTTATATCTAATATGTTTGTGTAAATACATTCGTAAAATTCATAACACCTACAAACATGTTTGTCCTCGGTGAGGATCGAACCCACAACCTACATCGCAGAAGGCAAAGCTACTACCAACTAAGCTGTGAGGTTAGTCAAATTATCGGATCTTAGAAACTTACTCAAGAAAACAAGATATATGGGTAATTTATTTATTTATTATGGGTAACCAACAGTGATAACACAGTACAATGTAAAATAAAATATAGGATAACTTAAATCTATGCGTATCACTAATTACAGAATACCTCAGCATGCGTTAAAATAATTGCAATTATTAATTAGGCTCATGAGCCTAAAAATGCAAAATTGAAGTACAAAGTGAGCATGGTAGATTAGATTGTAAATCACTACATAGTATAAAGCAAAGTCGCTTTCCGCTTCCCGCGTCTGTATGTCTGTATGTATGTTTGCTTATATCTTTAAAACTACACAATGGATTTTGATGCGGTTTTTTTTAATAGATAAAGTGATTCAGGAGGAAGGTTTATATGTATAATAACATGCTACCCGTGCGAAGCCGGGGCGGGTCGCTAGTAAGAAATAAAATTGAAAAAAAAGAGTAGTTATATTTAGTAGAGAAAAACAAATTTGAAGAACAAAAAAAGAAATAATTTTAAAGAATATGTGTAGAATACTTATTTTTATGTTGGCTTTATAATTTCCAACAAACACTTTTTGAATTTAGTGAGAGGATCAGAAACGTCTTATATCCTTGTCCTATCTCTTCTTATACCTTATCTATTCAATATACCTACCTACTATCGAATTTGCTATCTAAAGATAAGCGTCTAGAACGTGTCCTTAGGATTGGCAAAGTAAAACTATAAGCTTTATTACAACGCAGTAGAGTCCACAATCGCGTTGATAATTGACAGATAATTGACAGTTCGCTACGTTACTGACCTGATAAATAAATATTTCGAGATAAAAATTGGATCAACACACGTTGATTTTATCTTGAGAAAATTATTGGAATATTCGTCACGCTACGAATATTACTTATCAACCGACGTTAAAAGGAGGTTCTAAATTCGACGCATATACTTTTATAAATATTTTTTTTTTCTTTGTTTGATCCCACATATTACCTAGTGTAGTATTTTTACCTAGTGATCCGATTTGAGATAATTTTTCGGGTTCCGTTACCCAAAGGGTTACCTAAGTATTACTAAGACTTCGCTGTCCGTCTGTCTATCACAGGGCTGTATCTCATGAACCTTGATAGACAGTTGAAATGTTCGCAGATGATGATATTTCTGTTGCCGCTATAACAACAAATACTAAAAACATAATAACATAAATATTTAAGTGGAGCTCCCATACATCAAACGTGTTTTTTGCCGTTTTTTATAGTTTATGGTACGAAACCCTTCGTGTGCGAGTCCGACTGGCACTTGGCTGGTTTTTTAATTAAGGTGAGAATAGTCCAAAGTTGGTCCCATTTAAATTATATTTGTTTAGAACTAATAGTTTCGTCATAAAATTAGAAAAAAACCTATATCGTCTCTAGACTTTTCGATTAGTACCTCATTATGCTCCTTCGCTTCGTCCGGATAGAAGATGAGAGAGCGTCGTTTTCGTCCTATATTTTTCCTATTCCATTCAATTTTTCCTTGTTTTATTATCTTTAACCACAAAATTTCCAATATTTCTCACAATTTTTATTTTGACATTTGACATTTCATTCGCGAAATAACGAATTTATCACTAGGCAGATACGAGGTTATAAAAACGTCTACCCTCAAGTTTTGAATCATTGCGTCGTTCACTTCGGTAGGAGCAACATATTTGCAGTAAAGTTAAAAAGTGTTCTGAATATGAGTCAAAGTGAAAACTGTGGTTCAGGTGCACCGGTAAGTGGACAATATAATATTATATCGTCTTCCGAGTCTAGTTCTACAGACTCACAAAGTTCACCTGATACCAAATACAATAGGCGAAGGCGCCGGCGGCGCCATGCGAGACGCGAAGGACGACAATCGTCAGCGTTTAAAGACCTATTAAAAAGAGTAAACGTCCTAAGTGATATACTCATTAAGCCTAAAAATAGTGACACTATATGTAGCAGCCAAAATTGTGTGATTAATGCCGGGGGTCCCGACATCCAATATGTCACACCTGAAGCTAGGGACCCTAGTTTTCAATACTATGTGTCTGAGGCTCAAGTACCCACCTATGAGGTCGTCAATCAGAATATTGAGGGCCCTAATATTCAATTTGTTCAAGCTGAGATTCATGCCCCTTTTGAGGGAAGTAATAATACACACACTGTACTGGAAGTACCCGTGGCTCAACAGGTATTAATGGAACCTGTCCCAGAACCTTCTCAAAATGAAATGGTGTGGCAAGGCTTGCCAGATATTCAACCATTATCGCCCCAAGCGCTAAGCTGGGAGCCTTCGGTACAGCTTAAAGAGCCTGTGATAAAAGAAGCAGTTACATCAGAGCTTGAACTTCTATCCAAACTACAGAAATTTGGTCGTTCTGATTGGATGAATATACCGTTTTTTGAGACTCAAAAGACACACAGAGCAACACCAGGTTTTTGTGCTCTTAAAACCAACCCAGAACTAAAACCATTTGACACGTCGGCGACGTATCAAACAGATTTTGAAAACACACTTGCTGCCATTACACATGCTGCTATCGTTCAAAATAACGCTTTGCAAGATCGTTTACAAAACATTGTAAACTGGTGTAATTCTGGTGCAGATCTCACACCCGACTCTCTAACTGGAAAGATTAGAGAATTGTTTATCAGTGATAAGGAGTTTCAAAAAACAAATGATGACATTCTACAACTTTCCTGTGGAAAAAGGGCTGGTATTATACAACACAGACGCTTTAACATTATAAGCCAATGTTCCAACTCCGTGGTCGTAGAAAAATTAAAAGAGATACCTCCGTCAAATGCCCATTTATTTGAAAACGCCCAACTTCAAAAGTTATTGATTGACCATGGGGGCACAAACAGAACGTTCGTTAAGCCTGCTAGAACCGGAGGTTCCACACAAAAGGCACACGTTTCAAGATCAAGCTATCATAATGCACCACAAAAATCCAAACAAAATTATAAAAGGAAGTATCCTCATTCCTTTCGAGAAAATGGCAACTATCGTCAAAACAAAGATGGCCTGGCGGGCCATGACTCCAGAAAGAGACATCAGGAACATTCGCACCGATACAACCCTAATGACTCAAAGCGAGGGCGATACAAATGACGCGAGGAGTCGGTTTCAAGGGGGGTGCCTGGAGAACTTTTACTCAGTATGGAAGGCAATGGGTGCTCCAAATTACTGCCTCAAAATAATAACTGGAATAAAAATCCCATTTTACAAAAAACCCCCATTGTTGAAAAACAGGTCTCTCCTCGAAACTTATTCCACACCAGCAACCTTGGATATGACAAAGGAGATATCAAAAATGATATCCATGCGAGTTTTGGAAAGGGCGGACAACTCGGCGAGTTTTGTTTCCCCTATGTTCTTGGTCCCAAAACCGGACGGTACTCAGCGACCAATACTAAATCTGAAGAGATTAAACGAGTACATAAAGCCATCCAAGTTCCACCTAATATCGCATATCAGTGTGCCAAAGTTCCTTCAGCCCGGGGACTGGGTTGCAAAAATAGACCTTTCACAAGCCTACTTTCACCTGCCAGTTTCACCTGTCCATCGGAGATTTCTGCGTATTCTTTATCAAGGAAAAATGTGGCAGATGACATCCCTACCATTTGGCATTGCCTGTGCTCCAAAAATGTTCGCGTCAGTAACAAATTGGCTGACCGAAAAATTGAGAAGGAAAGGGATAAGAATTATAGTATACTTGGACGATTTTCTCCTGGCATCACAGTCTCACCATCGACTGCAGTCACACATCCAAGACACTCTAAACCTTTTACAAAAACTGGGCTGGTCTGTCAATCTCATCAAGTCGGTAGTGGTACCGAGCAAACGTCTAGAATATCTAGGAGTCGATTGGGACCTACATCAAAATACGAAAGGCATTTCTCAAAAGAAGTTGAAGAGAGTCGAATACCAGCTGGATCACTACTTATCAAAAAGAAGATGGTCACTCCGGCAAGTTCAAGTATTATTGGGTTGCCTCAACTTCATATGCTTTGTCGTCCCGTTGGGACGTCTTCACTGCAGACCGATTCAAATTCACTGCAACCACAAACTTCGAAGAAATCCCAAGTTGGTAGTATGCATTCCTCAAATTGTATTAGAGGAACTACATTGGTGGAAAAAGGAAATTCACCAGAAATCACCGATTCATTTGCCAAAAATCAAGAACTTCTTGGTAACCGATGCATCGGGTTACGGGTGGGGTGCCCTCCTGAACAACAAAGCTATTTCGGGGCGCTGGAACCTGGCACAAAAGAATTGGCATTCGAATCGAAAGGAACTACACGCAATTTACGAGGCGATTTCATCCAACAAAAGTCTCTTGACCAACAAGACACTTTTGATACAATCGGACAATCGGACAGCGTTAGCTTACCTAAAGAATCAAGGAGGCACAAAGTCGGCCTCACTTCTTTACGAAGCGAAATTGATACTGGAATTGACTCAAGCTCAAAAAATATCGCTAGTACCACAACACCTTCCAGGTTACCTAAACGGGATGGCAGATCACCTGTCGAGGGGACGTCAACCCTCAGAGTGGCATCTTTTAAAGGAGGCCACTCGGTTAGTATTTCGAAAGATAGGACATCCACAAATCGATTTGTTTGCCTCAAAGAAGTCCAAAGTTGTGAGGAAGTATTGCAGCCTGGATTGCTCGGACAAAAACGCCGAATTCTGCAATGCGTTCAGCCGAACCTGGCACTTCAAACTGGGATGGATATTTCCACCCCCATGCTTAATCCCGCAAGTACTAAATCATCTCAACTCGGCGACGGGACGTTATATTGTTATAGCACCTCGATGGGAGAAGACATTTTGGAAGCCGGACCTAGCATCAAGAGCCCTAGCAGATCCTTTTCTAATATCCAATCTGTCCAGAGTACTCATCGACACGACAACCAATCTCCCTCCACCGAATCTCACGAGTCTAGCTTTGGAGGCTTGGTTGGTACGGGGTGGGACAATCTACTAAAAGAATGGTCTCCCAGTGAAGTTGACTTATTAAGTAAGAGTTGGAGACAATCTTCTTTATCCGTATACAAACGAGTATGGAAACACTGGTTAGACTGGGCAAGCGCAAATAAGGTAACACCTCAAAAGCCTTCTGGTTCAATTTTAGCTAGATACTTGGCTCACTTACATATTGATCGTCACCTATCATATAATACCATTTTAGTGCATAAATCAGCTATTTCTACTATTTGTGAACCACACCTTCAGACAAAACTTAGTTGTGACCCATTTGTTAAAAAGATATTGAAGTCAGTAGCTCTTGAAAACCCTATAAAAACTCAGTGCCCCATCTGGGATCCATCTATTCTTGTTAATTGGTTACAAAACAATAATCCCAAAGACTTGACCCTTTTCGAAGCAAATAGACGATGTGCTATTATCCTTCTTTTGGCATCTGGTCGAAGGGTGCATGATCTGACTTTATTATGCGTAGACAGTAATAGTTTTTTAGATCATAAAAATCATATAATTTTGTGGCCAAAATTTGGTTCAAAGACTGATTCAGCAACTTTTCAGCAATCAGGGTGGAAACTAATACAAAATACGGTTTCCGTAAACATTTGCCCTATTTTTTGGATACGCAAGGTTGTGGAGCTTAGTAAACCTCTTAGAGGGCAAAATTCTGAATTATTTTTAACAAATAAGCTAAACAAACCAGCATCTAGGACTGTTATTTCGTCTTGGATCAAGACGGTACTTAGGGATGCTCAAATAAAAGCAACCCCAGGGAGTACTAGGGCTGCAGTGGCTTCTTATAACTGGCTAAAAAGTATTCCTATTGACGAAATTTTGTCTAAAGGTAACTGGCGTCAGAGTAACACGTTCATAAAATTTTATAAAAAAGAAATTAAGATAAAAGATGATAGTAATCAATTGCTTACACAATGTTTCCATCCAATCTAATTATTGAATGAAGAACTTATATTAATTATGATTTTGATTACATACCTATTTAAATTGCTTACTTAATTAAGAATTACATGATTTTCTTTTTGTTCTACTTTTGAGTTTCTATCATTACCTTGTTTACCATACATTTGTTTTGTTATGTTGTGTAGTTTAATTATACACTTACGTTATAAGTATTATTATATTTATCTTGTGTTCACTAGCTAACCAAAATCGACTGATTCGTTTTGTAATAATTAAGTAATAAATATCCTTTAAAAATGTACTCAATTAGTTTCAGTTTACTTACTTCAATTTACATACCTCTAAAATATTTTTTCATTCGCATACCTTATGTACATATCATCCTACTACCTATCACCAGGCGAAAACAAACAGGTCTCATCTTCTATCCGGACGAAGCGAAGGAGCATAATAGAACAATTTAACCTAAATGAAATTGTTATTATGCTCCTGAAGCTTCGTCCGGAGTATTTAAATGCTGCCTGATGAAGATGAGACGCAATGATTCAAAACTTGAGGGTAGACGTTTTTATAACCTCGTATCTGCCTAGTGATAAATTCGTTATTTCGCGAATGAAATGTCAAATGTCAAAATAAAAATTGTGAGAAATATTGGAAATTTTGTGGTTAAAGATAATAAAACAAGGAAAAATTGAATGGAATAGGAAAAATATAGGACGAAAACGACGCTCTCTCATCTTCTATCCGGACGAAGCTTCAGGAGCATAATAACAATTTCATTTAGGTTAAATTGTTCTATTTTTGATGAAATCTGCCAGTGTCCAGTAAGAGTAGTTTTCTTTTTTTTTAATCATTCCTATTTTGTTGGTGTTTATAAAACTTATATTTTAGTTCGCCAAACACTGCCACGCAAATTTTTAATCCATTGTAATTACTATCTAAACTCATAATGGTAATTCGTACTCCTGGGACCCAAGATACAGGCTTTCCAGCCTAGTTTGGGCCTCACCGCTAACATTTATCTGATCAGTTAACACGTGTGTATAATAATTGTTTATCTGTTACCTGTGAATTTTATTTTGGCAATAATAATATTCTATTCTATTATATTCTATTTTTTCATCGGTTGAAATGTCAAAGTAAATTCTTCTGACATGAATCCAAGTCCAAAAATGTAATTTAAATATGATAATGTAGATAAGATTAATACCAATAAAATATATGATAATATATGAAATCGTCAGAAAGACTACTGATTTGTCATTTCCGGTGCTCAGTTCCGTAATGAATTCATAGAAACCAAAATTCTAGCCTTTACCCCCGTATTCAGGAACGACACTATGAGAACACGCACCCACAGTGGACGAAATCTTTTTTTATAAACATCACTTGTGTTGAGCGACACTATGGCGCACACTGCCGTGTGCCTCTAGAGCTCAACTTCGGCTAGAGGCACACAGTGTGCTTCTAGTCACACTATGCAGTGTCGCACAACACATAAAGTGATGTTTATGAAAAAAGATTTCGTCTACTGTGGGTGCTTGTTCTCACAGTGTCGTTCCTGAAGACTTGCCTGCTGCTTTGCTTACGTGGTAACTGAATAAAAAGTATAAAGGATGGGTCTATTTATACTAATATTATAAAGATAAAATATTTATTTGTGTATGTTTGTAACGAATAAACTCAAAAACTATTAGAATGATCTCAAAAATGGTTTCACCATAGAATGCTACATTATCTCTAAGTAACGTAGGCTATATTTATTACTACAAAAAAATAGGGATCTTTTTAAAACTTCAATAATTTAAACCAAGGTGTAAAAAAAATAACCAAAAAATAATTATTACACCCGTGCGACGCCGGGGCTAGGCTGCTAATCCTACTAATATTATTAATGCGAAATGTGTGTGTTTGATACTCTTTCACGCAAAAACTACAGAAAATATAAACATCCAGTATCAGTTTTTAGGAGTGGTCTGAATACACTTTTTTTAATTTTATTAGCTATCTGTGTAGGCTTGCTTCGTTAGCAAGAGGTCGCTGTGTGAAATGTCCCCTAATATTTACCTAAACAAAGTTTTGTCTAGCCTCTTGTAGACAAAATCTTTTTACAGGTATAGGATAGGATCAACTAGATATAACTAGACAACTTTTGGGAGGAAAATCTTTATTAAACCTTATCTAAATAATTATAGGTACCTACTTTGTTTAAAAAAAACTTAAAACTAGAAAGCAATTGAATGTGTACACAAAGTTTGGTGGATTCTCTTAGTTACGGAGTTCTTGTGAGGTTCTGATCCTGGCTGCATCAATTTTGATATCATATTATTGTATTGTCATTAAAACTACACACAACTGCCAAATTTGATAACAATCCAACAATTAGAAGTTGGTTAAATTCGATTTCCAATATTTTCTTACTTAGTTTGTTACATTATTTAATAAAAATGAATTTAAAATCTAAGCTTATATATAATTGTCATCGGCCGGGGCTCGCTTGTAGAAAGCCCTGGAGACGTCAACGGGGGCCCGGAGCCCTAACCAGCCGAAGTACCCTCGGCGCCACATCAGTATCAGACTGAGCATAATTGGAACTGCCAAGAGAACTCCTGGAAGAAGAATAAACTTAACTTTAACAGACAAAAATATAAATATAATTACATAAAAACAAAGCCGACTTCATCTTGTTTTGAGTCGAATACAAACATCCCTATTTTTTCACTTCAACTTGTTTTAAATCTATCTTCTTTATTATAAAAATGAATCGCAAAATGTGTTGGTATTGGTAAGCGCATAACTCAACAACGCCTGGACCAATTTGGCCAATTCTTTTTTTAAATGTTCATTGAAGTTCAAGGATGGTTTTTACGGCGAGAAAAATTCGAATAATTGCCGGAAAAACCCTAAAAACAGCCCTTTTCTTTTTCCCATACAAAAGTTTTCTAACTAAAACGTAGAGTCAATTTGAGCTTTATTGCTATTGTGCTAGGAACGGGAACGAGAACTTCAAACAACATTTGTCATTGCGATACGAAGTTCGCCGGTTCCATCGACTATCGACTACATTAGGCTATGTAGTCGATGGCCGGTTCAGCTTGTAGTTAATACAATTCTTTGTCTTTGGTTCGTTTTGATTAGTGACAGTTGTGATGCGTATACATCTAGACTTGATTGACCACAACTAAATATTTCCCGGTTTTCTATTAAAATATGAATAAGTAATAAATAAATATCGCCTGTTACAAAACCTTTGCATAACCAAAGAGCTAGATAAATATTCTATTCTATGTTGTTTTAAAATCGTCGTTTTCATATTTTTTTCCATATTAACCGTTTATTTGAAAATATATTATTTATGCTATTATTTTAGACAATAGTCGCGAGGAACAGGCCTTCCTACCTCCTAAGACGTTTCAAAGTGATCCTTGTGAATTTTTCAAAATAAATGTCTTTTGAATTTGACTTTGATTGATTGAAAGAATTGTCATGAAAAATGTAATGAAGATAAAAATAAATTTATTCTCTCTTTCTTTCTTTCTTCTTTCTTACCAATAAGAGTGCCAAGAAGTATAGAGCCGTCTCGCTCAGGTCTGTGGCCATATTTGTCCAAGCACCTCATCTTGCGATGGGCCTCATGGAGCCCCTTGAAGGAGTAGCCCCTCATTTCGATCGGTTCTTGGCAGCTGTAAACAAAATAGGATTTCTGTTGAAGAAGATCATACACATTTTCATTTTTATTTATTATTATTTTTTTGTTCCGTTAAACAATATAATATTCCTCAAAGTCACCTTTTCAGAAAAACCGGCCAAGTGCGAGGCGGACTCGCGCCTACAAAGTGTTCCGTATCTATAAAAAACGGCAAAAATAAAAAAACACGTTTGTTGTATGGGAGTCCCACTTAAATATTTATTTTATTCTGTTTTTAGTATTTGTTGTTATAGCAGCAACAGAAATAAGTACGTCATCTGTGAATATTTCAACTGTCTAGCTATCACGGTTCATGAGATACAGCCTGGTGACAGACAGATTGATAACAACGATAAAATTTGGAGGAAGGAATTTCCAAAAATCCACCCCTTAGGGGGTATTGCAGGGGCTATGGTCTGAAAAACTTTCATGTGGGATTTACAATAGGTATTTAAAACACTTACACCATTTTAGTAGCATTTCCACCCTTGCTCTCGACAATAGGCACCATCAAATCTACCATCCACTGCGTGCTGCAGTCACAGAGGAACGGGTTGTCACTGATGTCCACCTTCTCCACCAGGTCCCAGCGGGAGAGGAACCGCGAGTCTACCTCTGTTAGGTTGTTGGATTGAAGGTACAACTGAAATATGTTTTTTATTATCTATTAGTACATATAATAAAACAGTAGAAGAGTTAAATTCTGTACATTGAATAAAAACTAAAAATAATACTCCTAGGGGCCTTTATACAAGTAAAACAAGCCAAAAAAAAAACTTTTTGAAATTTTTCTGTCTGTTGTCCGGCTTTCACGCAAAAACTACTGGACGGATTTTGATGATTTTTTTTTGTTATATAGCTATTAGTCCTCGGCAACATATAGGATATAATTTATTTTGAAGATTGGAATACCAGATGTGAAACTATCTGTCGCCCAGCGAAGCGGGCACGGGTCAGCTAGTAAAATATATTATTAAACTAACAGTCCGCTCCAGCGTTGCACGGGTGTAATAATGTTTTTTTACACCTTGGGTTACATATTGAAGTTTTAGTAGGGATCCCTATTTATTTTGTAGTAATAAATATAGCCTTAGTTACTCAAGTAGCATTCTAATGGTGAAATCATTTTTGAAATCGCTCTTGTAGTTTTTGAGTTTATTCGTTACAAACATAAAAATACAAATGTTTTTTCTTTATAATAATAATAGTTTAATGTAGATTAAATATACGGCCCAAGGCATCACGTGTAAACGGCTGGACCGATTTGGCAATTTTTTTTTTGTTTTGTTCATTACATTTTATCAAAAAATTAAAAAGTTTCGAAAAAACTAAACTTGGGGTTATTGAAATTTTAGAAGGTTGTCACTGTGTTGCACCAAATATTATTTATTTTTATTATAATTACCTCTTTAACGATGGGCCAATCGTAATTCTCCCCAATATCATCAGGCCTGGCCAGCGCCTTCGGGTCCAGGTACTCCAAGCGAGGGTTAAAGCTGAGGTGCAGCTTCTGAAGAGACTCCAGACCAGCGAGGGATCCGATCCCAATTGACTTGAGTTCTGGCATGTTACACATGTGGAGTTCGATGAGTTTACGCAGCCGGGGAAAGCCACTGGAATAGTTTCGAAGTTTGGTTAGATTTAAGTACAATTTGATTACAGTTTAGATAGATAGATAGATAGATAATACTTTATTGTACACCAGAAATAAACAAGCAAAACATTAAAAAATAATTTTAGAATTACGTACAATGGGCGGCCTTATCACTAAAAAGCGATTTCTTCCAGGCAACAGGTACAATTTAGGTACAATTTAAGTACAATTTAGGTACCAATTTAGGTACAATTTGGTTACAATTTGTTTACAGTTTAGGTACAATTTAGGTACAGTTTAGGTACAATTTAGGTACAATTTAAGTACAACTTAGGTACAAATTTAGGTACAATTTGGTTACAATTATGGTATAATATGGTTACAATTTAGTTATGAATCTGTTAAAGATAGCCAAGAAAAATCGTGCATGTATCTTATCATAATTACGAGTATAACAGCAAAATATCGGCTTGCGACCAATAATTGGACTGCCCTGACTACCCGCTTTAGATATATTCATAGATCTGACTGCAATCCCCAAATACGAAAGACATAGGTAGGTACTCTTAGATTTCTGAAGATGTCTAAGGAGTCTAAGGAAGTATGATGATATCTAAGGAGGTTAAATATTCCATTAGAACTAGTCAGTTGGCCATACTATGCTGAAGTTAGCATTCCACACGTGACAGGTAGCAAGCCCATCGCCGCACAACAAAAGCTTACAGCACAAAACCCACCGGAAATCCTCGGAGGTCATGTCCAGCTTCACGATAGGGTTCTGGTTGAGGTTCAAGTAGAGGAGGTTCTTTGTCTCGTCTAATTCTTGGGGTACAGCTGTTAGCTGGTTGTTGCTGAGGTCCAACCGTTCGAGGTAGAGGGGGGTGTGGAGGAACTTCTCGGGGATCTCTTGGAGTTGGCAGGAACGCATGCGGAGGACCTGGAATGATTATTCAATTATAAGAAAGAAATATTCAGAAATCACAATATTAAATAGCATAAATAAGACTAGGATTAATACCTAATTTTCAGTAATAAGTTGTCCTAAAAACAACCTGTCTGTCAACCCAAATACAATGTAACAAAAAACAATTCCCTTAATGAAAAATGTCCTTAATGGATTTTCCGATAATACGGTTCTCCGAATGGACAACTCCCGGAATCACCAGTTTCCTAAATGGATAATATCCCGAATGGGCAATTTCCCGATGTACCTACAGTTCCTATCTGCGGCCAGATTTTATTCACTTGCATCCAATTTTACTATACTGGTTGAAAAATAGAATAGAGTGAATGAACATCCCTTCCACACACTCTCTCTTTTAAATTTAGCATTGGCGCGTTGATCACAACTCTAACCTAACCTATCTACTCGATACTAGATGGCGCCACTTACCTTCAACATAGGCAGACTAGATATCGCAATCAGTGTCACGTGATCTATCGTCGTAAACGGATTTGAGGTCAAATCAAGTACTTCTAACTCAGGTAAATGCTCGAAGAGGTCCTGATTGAGTGAATGGAGATCATTGTAAGCCAGACTTAGTGTCCTCATCTCGGTAAGGGGTTCATATTCCTCGGGGGAGTAGCGACCCTGAAATTATAAAGTGGTTATATGACAATATAAATAAATATAGTATAAATAAATGAAAGTACCATAATTACTGGCTTCCGCCCTCGGCTTCGCTTGTAAAAAGTAGTCTATTTGTTATTCCTAGGCTTAGGCTATGTATATTCCAAGTTTCATTCAAATCCATTTGGTCGTTTGGGTGTGATTAAGACACAAACATCCAAACATATAAACATCCTCACAAACTATTGAATTTTTAATATTACTAGCTTCCGACCTAGTACCCCCTGGGTCTTGACACGTTTTTTTGGCGGTTTTTTGGCGCCATAAATGCACTATTTCACCTATATCTCGTTATTTTGCATGAAAAGGTATAGACATCTGTATATTTTTGGATTCTCCGTGAAATTTTCAACAAACTTATCTATAAATGCAATTTAGAGTGTAAATAACCTTTTTAGAAAAAAATAAATAAGGTAATAAATAAAAAAAAATTAAAAAAAAAAATTAAAAAATTCATCAAAAAAAAATTAAAAGCAATTTAAATGAAGTTTCTTTTATAGATCATAACAATAGCTATTGTTTATCATATAAATAAGAAACTTTATAATAAACTAAATAAAAGGATTTTTAGTGAATTTTTTTAGTCAAAAAAATAAAATGGCGCAAAAAAAAAAATAATTTTAAATTTACGCGGAAACATATTTCGGATCCGGAAGTGAATGGTTTTGTTACACAGAACGAAACTGTCATCTGTCAGCTTCGTAACAGTCAAAACCCGGAAGCGATAGCTCTTCTGGTTATTTTATAATAAATTTTCAAAAATGCGCATGCGCGATGACGTCAGAGCCCGAACGCCGGCGTTCGGACGGGGATTCTGCATAAAAAGTATCATAATTGTTTTTCCAGGACATCTAGTTAAATATTCAAATGTTCATACAATTCCGTTCTAGAAGTTCTTAAAATATAAAAAAAATATGACTGAAATTATGACTGCAGTGACCTAAACCTGAATTCCTATCGTATCGTTCAATTTTATTGTCAAAACTGACTGGTGATTAATGCTAACCCCACAGATACGAGTTTTTTACGTAATATCTCTCGGTTAGTACTTTAAATTATTATTATTGTTTGAGCCTTCACCTTGTTCTTACGGCACTACACTGGAGCTCTACATAGCAGGAAAGAATCATTGAAAAAAATTATAGACTCCAAGTTGTTGGCTAATTCTTCTAGGCTTGGTCAAAACAGGTTTAGCTTCACCTAGCTCCTAAGATGTTTCAAAGTGATCCTTGTGATTTTATTTAAATAAATAACTTGTACTACCACTCACCTCAAAAGCATGAGGACTTAGCTTAGCCGATGTCAGCCTGTTATGGCTTAAATCAAGCTCCTTCATCTCCTGCAGATCCTTGAAACTGGCGCTCTCAATCGCTTCAATGTTGCATCTCGAAAGGTTCAGCACCTGGATGGGTAGTTCAGCTATAGCTGTGACATTTCTGAAGAGATTTTCGCTCAGGTCCACGTGCGTTGGCTTGAGATTTGTTAGCTCTGAAAGGAAATAAACACCCTATTATGGCCTAATAATGTTTGAACGTGCATCTGATAAACCTCTTTAGACATTTTAAATAGAAATACGGCTAATTACCACGTTTTTTCTTGTATTGGTGACGTTTCATGATGAAGAGCATCTGAATTGTCTCGAAATGTCAGCATTACAAGAAAAAACGAGGTAATTAGCCGTATTTCCAGTTAAAATCATTAAAAACCACGATAGTTTTAATTCTCAAACTTATATTCATATTCATATTCATTTATTTATTGCTCCAGTTGGTTACAATGCAATGGTCTTAAGATATTACCTGCCCATTCCTCCTTCTTGAAGAACACCTCGATGCTCTGGTCGAAGCAGTTCACAGTATCATCTTTACATATACACTGTCGACAGATGCCTGTCTGTCTGTTTAAATCGTCCGATTGCACTGTAGTTTTCGAAGTCTCATCTGATTAAACAAATAAAGAAAATAACAAATCATTATAAAAGGTTCTTCTAAGATTTCTAAATGAAACAATCTTTGCCCGGGTGTAATAATGATAATTGTAAGTAAATTTTTGATACCTTAGTTAACATTATTGCAATTTTCGCGGAGCTCTCTAATTTAAAAAAGATTAAATATAGCCTATGTTACACGCTGGTAATGTAGCTTTTGATATGAGAAATAATTTTTGAAATTGGTTCAGTAGTTTTGTAGTTAATCCATTACAAAGAAAAATGCAAATAGATACCTCCTTAAAAATAGTAATGTAATGTATAAGATGTAGACAATGTCAATCTTTGTTATGGGTTTTTACGCTTACAGAAAATAAATTAAAAAAAATCTACTGTATCATAATTTTATTTGCGATAGGTATTTAATTCAAAAATTGTCTTCTGACCATAACAACCCAGGATCGCTTTCACTTATGCTACTCGATAATAGATGACGCTAGTAGTACAAAAGTTAGAACCCTTTTGTGACTGAAGCAAGGAACCAGAAGTTGAATTCGCAGTATGCTACTCGATAATAGATGGCACTAGTAGTTCAAATAAAAGATGGGAAAATAAAAATGTAGAAGTCTTTATAATTTTTAACGGATTGATTGATTAATATTGTTTTGAATAAGTAATTTGTTTATTAATGTGATTATTTATATTTTAAATTTACTTATTGATAGATCTTCAACCTCGACATTGTGTCCTTAGACAAAATTGGTGACGTTTTGAAAAAAGTCCAGTTTATGAGTACTCTAAAGCTAAACCGACGAGCAAGCATGAGGAATGTGATGAGAGTGAATGAAGCAAAAGAAGTATGGGACGTAGCAAATAGAAAGCCGTGGTCTCTGCCTACCCCTCTGGGAAACAGGCGTGATTTTAAATTATGTGCAATCAAAACTTACTTGTCTCTGACTGACAGTTGACTGCGCTCCCCAAGATGGCTAAAGCAATTAGAGGTACGAATTTCGCACCCATTTTCCTAGAAAAATGAAAATATCGATGAATAACAATAACCTGTATGACGAATAACGCTTATCATGTTGATTATTTCTTATCTGTTTGGGTGTGCCGAGAAAATGGTTGAAAATATGTTGTAGGTAAGTAATGTTTTTAAACGTAAGGACATCCTACTATCACTATCACGCTAAAACTATTAACAAGTGGATGTTCGTTTGTTAGGCGTATGGCTGAACTGAAAATTGGCACTTAAATACATACACACACACAACGTTAACACGTATATAGGTTGGTTATAGGTATCACATCTTAAATTGTTTACCTATTTATATTTTTAGGGTTCTGTAAATCTCTACACAACTAAAGAAGCCCGACTAATGCGAGTCGGACTCGCGCACCGGGAGTTCCGTACAAAATTCATTCGTTATCTATATATCACTACATAGTATAAAGCAAAGTCGCTTTCCGCTTCCCGCGTATGTATGTATGTATGTTTGCTTATATCTTTAAAACTACACAACGGATTTTGATGCGGTTTTTTTTAATAGATAGAGTGATTCAGGAGGAAGGTTTATATGTATAATACATGCATACTATAGTAGAGAAACACTGATAATTTATAAGGTTTCTAATGAGATGTCGTAAATAAACACATTTTTTTGCGCTTACATTGCAAATGCTGGCTGAACCCCACGAGATATATCAAAATAATGTACTACAGTATTGTACACCTTAAAAACGTCTACAAAAAAGTCCACGATGGTATTAGAAATGTCTTACGCACAGCGAAGCGGGCACGGGTCAGCTAGTTTAATCTATAAATAGGTAAAGAACTTATTTCTGTATTTTTTCAAAATAATAGGCCCAGTAATTTAGAAGATAAGGGGAATGGGGTACGGACAGAAACACAAGTGATTTAAGGCTTCTGTTTTTTCTTTTTGAGGTACGGAACCCTAAAAGTCTTACAAGAAATCAAATATTTAACCACTCACCTAAATAACCTATCCAATAATGGAAATCACATCAAAAATAGCACAAAACACGTCACAGTGACAACTAGTTTGCGACTGAGTATGCACCCAGGTAGGTAGGTAGGTAGATACCTACCTTATCTTATCATTGTTATCAACTAGGTAAGTAGGTACATGTGAGTAGGCGTGGCTGTTGTAAGCAAGAAGTCAGTATGGCATACACAATTACATCAGTTACATCCATAATACTAGCTGAATCATCATACCATTTCGGCAATTCATTTGTTCTATAGAACAAGACGTCATAGAACATTAAGACACAGTTTCTTCCATTCCAGTTTGAACCATAGATAGAACTAAGTACATTATAAACTTTGTCCACTTGTATGTGGTGTCATAGAACAAAAGAACTATTGGTACGAATTGGATATAATGTGTCTTTTTACAAGCTTTTACGTAACCTGCACTTGTTCGTATGTTTGTTAGTAAGTTGTCTGTCAAAACTTACAAACCATTTGTTGGTATCCCATTGAGCAGAAATTTTGCATACACCTTTAGTTCTGGCGACAACACCTACAATAATATGGTGACAGCAAGCTGATCTGATAATAAAGTCAGGAGCTGTTCAACGGACACTCACAGTGGAACTAGTTCGATTGAGTAAAAACTTTTCAAACCAGTCAAGTTTCAATGTCAATGTGACAGGATAGCGCGCTGCTCTGATTTCTAAGGAGGATGAGGATTTTACTAAAGCTTGCCTTGAAAAAGTATTTTTCAACTGAAAACTTATTGTTCTACACGTCATGTTCTATATAACAAACTAGCTGGTCGCCCCGGCTTCACACGGGTGGTACCTGGATAAAAAGTCTACCGATTTTGTGCAAACTTCACATAAACCATATACTAAATGGTCCGAACAAAGCCTAAACATTTGGTTTGGATAGGTGTGCCCGTTCTTGAGTTATAAAATTACAACGAAAAGTGGCATTGATTTTTATATATATAGATAGGACCTACTTAAGGTTTCACATACAGCGTTCCACTGTTAAACCCAGTTGATAATAATGAGTGGTAATATTATCTCGTAAGCTAAACTATTCATACAAGTTGGTTGTTTTTAGTTTCATGATCTAAATAAAAACTAGCCTAGCCCCAAACTAAGCAAAGCTTGTACTATGGATTACTATGGATTACTGATAGAATACTTAGGGTGAGAGCACTAGTTGTGGCAATTTTAACAACATTTTAATTTTCAAGTACTTACCTAAAAGTATTTTAATGGAAATATTATGAAAACGACGATTTTTAAACAACATAGAGAAGGGTAAAGAAGGGTAAAGATATACATATATCTTTTAGGTTAAGCCAAGGTTATGTAACAGGCAATATTAATTTATTAATCTTATAAAGAAAGTCGTGTTTGTTACACTATTCATAACTCAAGAACGGCTGAACCGTTTTGGCTGATAATTGGTGGGGAGGTAGCTTAGAACCAGGAGACGGACATAGGATACTTTTTAACGGAAACGGGAACGGGAAATGAACACAACATTTTGTTCAAATTCAAATTCAAATTCAAATTCAAATTCAAATTCAAATTCAAATTCAAATTCAAATTCAAATTCAAATTCAAATTCAAATTCAAATTCAAATTCAAATTCAAATTCAAATTCAAATTCAAATTCAAATTCAAATTCAAATTCAAATTCAAATTCAAATTCAAATTCAAATTCAAATTCAAATTCAAATGCAAATTCAAATTCAAATTCAAATTCCATTTTTTTTTTTTTTAATGTGTATTTTTTCATGAAACCAAACTATTACGTATACTGAACCACCCATATCAATTTGACGTGTGTTTACGATTTCACCCTGTATATCACCTTGGAATCAGGATCACCGCTAAAATGAATGAAAACATTGACGATGTTTCATCTACTTATAATATATTTTTACGTGAGTAATTCCTGTTTTCTCTGAATATAACTATTGATTATTTATAAGTTACTTACACTTTATTGATAAACGACAGATAAACTAAAGAAAAGTGAGATCATTATTTATGAGTCCGTAATCTTGGTTCGGAAAAATATGACGAAACAGCAAAATTCGTAATGGCTGGCCAGAAGGCCGAGATGACGAACCAAACTCTAAAAACAAACTTATTTTGAGAGTTCCGTATCCAAAGGGAAAAAAGGGACCCTATTACTAATACTAGGTAGATAGTGTAGAACTAGCTTTAGAACATCATCATCTTCATCATCAACCCTATTCCATCATCATCAATTAAGAATTAGCTTTATTAAATGAAAATAATCATCGAAATCGTATCCAAACCGGACAAATTGGCTGTAAATAATGGCAATATGCGCATTGGCGGACGTGACGGCACAGGATTTAAAATTTATCAATTTAGTGTTTAAGACCCGGTTGTAGTACCTACCTCGGTTTTGGGCATTTAAAATTTTGGCAGTCAATAACTAAGCATAGCAAACAAACTTGTTTAAAATCTATAGTTAATAATATTCTTTGTCTATGGTCAGTTTTGATTAGTGACAGCTGTGATGCGTTATACCTTTAGATTTGATTGACTACAACTAATGTTTTTCCGTTTTGTTTATTTAAATAAGAATAATAAAAATAAATATCGCCTTTGCTTAATCTAAGAGAAAGATACATACACTATTCTATGTTGTTTAAAAATCGTCGTTTTAATCATTTCTTCGATATAAACCGTTATTCTGAAAATAAAATATTGTTAAAATATTTATCTCTCGCCGTATTTCAATGCTCGGTGATTGGAGTTTAGCAAGGCATTCGTTTAAATTCAATTGATACATTTTAAGTACTCTGCGCTTCCTTCCGCCAGTGTGCGCAGGCCCCAAATACGCACTAACAAGCCCCATGAGACGGAAATCCGAGCGCCATCTAGCGTTGAGTAGGATAATCACTTGGTAATTGACGTGAGCCTGTGACGACAAAACGCGGGAAACAGCTGTAATCGCCCGCCATGTTGGAAATTAATTAGACGGGGTATAATTATTTTTTTGTCTTTTCCTCCCAATAACCGCAAAACATCCAGTTTTGTTTTTTATGACAATGTTAAATTATAGACAGATAGACAGAAACACGATTGGTGAAACTTTTCTCGATGGATTTATTTTCCAATGTTGGTTTATGTTGAACACTTATTTCGTTTTTACTCAAAACTATGAATAGCTAAACAGTTAATTTCTATATAACTTGTTAGATAATCATACAAGCTACCTAAAAACAGTTTCTTTTTAAGTTTGATAGTTTACAAGATAATGCGGTTTTACCGCTTTTTCCGCCTATTCCGGGTAGACACACACTCCTTAAGAATTATAGAAATTACAAAAAAGCTAAGTAAGGTAGTATAGAGATGCGCCGAATAGTGGTTTCACCGAATAACCGAATACCGAATACCTACTATTCGGTTTAACCTTTACCGAACCGGATATTCGGCCGAATTATTCGGTACCATTTCATCGTTTTTCAGCGTTCTACGCTACGTGTCGCTACTGGACTTGACTAACCGACTTGACTGACCGATTTGACAAACCGACTTGACTGACTAACTTGACCGACTGGCTTGACTGACTGACTTGATTGACCGAATTGTGTGACTGATTTGACTGACCAACTTGCCTGACGGAATTGACTGACGGAATTGACTGACTGAATTGATTGACCGATTTGACTGACCGACTTGACTGACGGAATTGACTGACCGAATTGATTGACCGAATTGATTGATCGATTTGATTGACCGAATTGACTGAACGAATTGACTGACAGACTTGACTGACCGATTTGATTGATGGATTTGACTGACCGACTTGACTGACCGACTTGACTGACCGAATTGACTGACAGACTTGACTGACGGACTTGACTGCCTGACTTGATTGACTGACTTGATTGACCGATGTGACTGACCGACTTGACTGACCAAAGTGACCGACAGACTTGACTGACCGACTTGACTGACCGAAGTGACTGACAGACTTGACTGTCCGATTTGGCTGACAGACTTGACTGACCGAATTAATTGACCGAATTGATTGATCGATTTGATTGACCGAATTGACTGACCGAGTTGACTGACAGACTTGACTGACCGATTTGATTGATGGATTAGACTGACCGAATTGATTGACCGATTTGACTGACCGACTTGATTGACCGAATTGATTGACCGAATTGATTGACCGAATCGATTGACCAAATTGATTGACCGATTTGACTGACCGACATGACTGACTGACTCGACTGACTGACTTGACTGACCTAATTGACTGACCGTTTTGACTGAACGATTTGACTGACAGTCTTGACTGACTAACTTGATTGACCGTCTTGACTGACCGACTTGACTGACCGATTTGACTGACCGACTTGACTGACCGATTTGACTGACCGACTTGACTGACCGATTTGACTGACTGACTTGACTGACTGACTTGATTGACCTACTTGACTGACCGAATTGACTGACCTATTTGACTGACCGATTTGACTGACTGACTTGACTGACCGTCTCCGTCACCCACCATACTCCCAGGACCTTGCTTCAACCGATTACCACTTTTTTCTGAATTTAATAATTTCTTGATTGGAAAAAAATTAAATTCAGATGAGGCAGTCCAAAACACCTAGAAAGATTTTGTTGATTCTCGCTCCCACAATTTTTTCAGTAAAGGAATCAATTAACTCCCTATATAATTGCTAAAGATCACAACTTAATTTGATTGATTAAATAAAAAATTAAAAAATAGTAGGTATTGCTTTTTCCATATAAAACATAAATTTCATATGTAAGGACCTAATATATTATGATGACTTGCGGTTTCAAAATAAATGTTGATTTACAGTTTAATTGAAATTTTTATTATTAACTTTTATTAACTTTATTCAACACATTATTCATAGGATTTCTTTGACTTATAATATAACATAAATCTTACATGAGACGTTTTGTCTTTTAGTTCTATACCCACCCACCGTGTCGTGTAGCCAAGAAAATAGAAATATTCGAACCGAATATATTCGGCACCAAAACCGAATATTCGGACGAATACGAATAGTGAAAAAGATGCCGAATACGCCCAATACCGAATACCAAACGAATATTCGGCGCATCTCTAGTAGTATGTATTATACAAACAAATAAGTATTATTTTATTATTACGCATAATAATATATTATGTTCAGGACTGTTATATACCAAGGTAGTTACATAATCATGTAGTAATTGATGTGAGCCAGTGACGACAAATCGCGGGAAATTGTAGTAATCGCCCGCCATCTTGGAAATTATCTAAGCATTTTTTTCTTTTAGAAATTACAAGAAAGCTAAGTAGTTGGGCAGTAGGTTTGTTTTTTTTATTATTATGCATACTTAATAGTTTTTATTATTGTTCAGGTCTGGGTTGTTATCATTTCTTATTCACTAGCTTTCGCCCTCGGCTTCGTATTCGTTGAGAGATGTCGAGATAAGATTATTAATTATTCTTTTATCAAATCACTGTGTTGTTTAAATTCAAGACCCAAAAAAATCAAACACCTACCCAAAAAAATACATAATTTTTCGCTTTAAAAATTAAAAGAAAAGAAAAATTTGTTAACCCCATTGTGAAGTTGACAAGTTAGAAACACAAAGCGCGGGCGCGAGGTCGACTCGAGTGCCCCGCCGTAATCTGATAGTTGGAAACGCACCCTTAACATAATAGGGTTGAAAGATTCATAAGAAAACTTATCTTTCTTTTTTTCTTATTTTGGACTAACTGTCCCGACAGACGTTGTCCCCTCAATTTTCAATAATCCCATAGAATAAAGATTTATTTTTATCTCAATTTTACATTTTTACGCTATTCTTTTAAAAATTTTCTTTCATATGATCCTTGTCCTGACAATAACGAATACAACACAAAAATAATTAACAAAATCGGTCCAACCGTTCACGCGTGATGCCGTGAACAAGGGAAATAGGGATTCATCTATACTAATATTAGGTATAAATGCGAAAGTAACTGTCTGTCTGTCTGTCTGTGACGTTATCACGGCCAAAGTGCAGCGCCGATTTTGGTGATATTTCATATAGATATAGCATAGTCTTGGGGCGGACATCCGAACATAGGCTACTTTTTTGCAAATAGTGACAACATTTTTTAACATAGTTTGTTAGCTGTCATAATATCCGTTAAGTATTTCATAGACTTACCTATTCTGTTATTATTTGCTATGTGCCAACCCTATCCGCTTGTTACCGACTGTCACTGTATAAGCTGCCCCTTAAATTAACCGAGGAAAATTCATTGTACCAACACCCTTATCTTATCTTTGTAACTGGCCTTATGTCTTCTGAAATAAGACTTAAAATCCCGTATTTTTTTATATAAGTATGTTATGTCAAGTGACGTCTTGTCTTTTGTTCCCCTAAAGTTTTTTAGATGTGATTTTAATAGTCTATTATATAGTGAAGGTTTAATTTTTTTGATGATTTTGATTGTTTTTTTTATTTGCAAAAGGTAGAGCTTTGTATTTATGGCACAGAATTTTTTTATGAATTTATGTGCGCTTAAAACGGTGAAGGAAAACATCAATGAGGTTTGTAAGCGGCGATGGGCTTGCAATCTGTCATAGAATGCTAACTACTGCAAAATGTGGGTATTGTGCCAAACGTAATGTTTTTATGTGCCTCTGACTAGCCCCTTTAGATATCTTCAAGGATCTAAGCCCCTTAAGATCTGAGAGCATGTCTAGTGTCTACCTTACTTGGGGATTACAGTCGCGATCCTATTTTTTATCCTATCCTAGTTGTCAAAGGAATCATTCAGGCACTATAAAAACACATGCTCACTTATAAATAAGTTTTTTGTTGAAAAATAAAATTGTCATTGGAATTTGACAAGAATGCAAAGTTTTACTCTATCTTAGGAGTTCCATTGTGAGTGTCTGCTGAACAGCTCCTGACTCCATCATCAGATCAGCTCGCTGTCACCATATTATTGCATTGTCACCGGAGTTACATAAGTAAGTAAAATTTCAGCTCAATCTGTTGGGGATAACTGCTTCAAAACTGAGTTGCAAGATTCCACCTTAATAAACATACTCGTAGTTACATACATAGTTACATACATACATTGCAAGTTAAATAAAAGCTTGTAAAAACCTACAAGCATCATAAAAACAATGATATACTAAATTACTAAATCCAGTTATACAATCTGTCAAATTGAAGGGGTATCGCTGTAATGGACCAATTTTGTCAAATGTCACGGCGTCCCCTGACAGTGTTTAACCTTTCAAAATGGCCCACTAATTTTTATAAAGAATAGAGCTTGGCTAATGTAGGATAACGTCATTTAGCGATTATGGAGAAAGTGGATTAACCTTTTTAGTATTTTTACAAGCTTATATTTAACTTGCAATGTAACTATGTTTGTTAAGGTGGAATCTTGCAACTCAATTTGAAGCAGTTATCACCGATTGAGCAGAAATTTCGCATGAACATAGATGTTTGTTCTGTGTCTGGGTGTTATTTTGTATAATAAGTATGTATTTACAACAAAATAAAAAATGTATATGTATTCTATCAGTTATCTGGTTCCCATAGCTTTGGTCAGTTTGGGGCTAGATGGCGCTGAGTGAAATTTTCATCAATATTTATTTAAAAAAAAAGATATTTAGATACTCACACATCTAAACAAATCTAATAACGAAACGTTAAAATGATTTTCCCGCGCAAATAATTGAGTACGCCCCTCAAATGGAACTGTCAAAGCTAAACGCGAAACTAAATTTAATTAATAATCCTTTCAAAAATGCACTGATGATATTATTGTACCCCTTATGGGGCAGCAATCAATTTTAATTCAATTCAATTAAAATGTAGTAGGTATAATTTATCTATCTATCTAATACCTTTAAACGAGCAAATTCTTGTATAAAAAATAAATAAACAGATTCACGACTGTAATCCCCAAGTACGGTAGACCTGCTCTCAGATCCTCCAGGCGCTTAGATCCTTCTAGTAGGGGTAGTCAGAAGCCCGTCCAAACATTATATTTGGCACATGCCCACATTTTGCAGTAGTAGGTACTCGTAAGCATTCTATACGTGAAAGGTTGCAAGCCCATCGCCGCTTACAAGAATACTGACTTTCCTCACGATGATTTCCTTCACCTTTTTTCATGAACTTTAGTATGCAGGGGGTTTTGGGGGCGATAAATCTATCTAGCTAGGTTTAATTTTTAGAAAACGTCGTTTTATCCGTGTTTTCAGGCAATGAAATACCTATATAAATATTAGGTAAAATTACGATGAATTACCGAATTCTAAAACCTCTCTAGACCAGAGGGGGTTCAAACCCGGTTAAGGCCGATATATCTGGTTATATCCAGATCAAAGCGCTGAATTCCGTCTCCTAATAACTGCGAATTACCACAACAGGTGTGTACTTAAGGGTAGAAGAGGGGTAGAAATTGGGGTAAAAAAATTCATTAAAAAACGAGATGAATGATATGTTTCGCGAGGAAACTAGTTAGTAAATATTATTAAAAGCTAAGATGGGTTTGCAACCTGTCACGTACCTATGTTATGTTAACCACTGCAATAAGTGGGTATGTGGGCCTTCTTAGAAACTTTGACAATACAATAATAAATATGGTGACAGCGAGCTAATCTGATGATGGAGTCGGGAGCTGTTCAACCAAACTTTAGTAAAAATAGTTCGATTAAGTCAAACTTTGCATACCTTTCAAGCTCCGATGATATTGTAATATTATGTGACAGATGACAGCGCGCTAAGGATTAAAAAACTTGTTTCATGAAAATATTTTTCAACAGAAAACTTGTTTTTGTTTATAAGATATATTTATAATATTTTGACATAACTTACCAAATTTTTTTGCGCGCTTAGGTATTAAACTTATAACTAATTACGCTTTTATTTTTATAATATTATTCATAATATTTTGACCATATTTTTACCCCTGACTACACCCCTGTCGCATGCATTAGGTGCCTTTTATACGTACCTTTATCTCAACCCAGGAAGGTTAAAAACAGTCGCGAATACCAACATTACGTATACAGTTAAAGTGACTAAGCAAAGTCTTATAGTAGGTGGCATAAGGTTCAAATTGGCTTGAGAGAACGGCAAGGGAAGATTGGCGGCCATATTGAATTTTGGGTTAGAGGGTGAGAACAATAGTCCAACTCTTAATTTTCTAACAGAAGCTTCGATATTGACGTGATTTGATTCGGTTGTGGACGGTGTATGCATTAGTTAGCTATGAAAAATCTAAAACAATATTTTTTATTTCACCGAATTATACAAATTTCCGATGGTTTTACAAAAAAAAAGTTTCCTATCACGTATCAAGAAATTGTTCTTATTTATATAGATACAGTTTTTCTATCTCACGAAGGCGTGTCGGTCTTAATTGTGTGTGTTGCTTTGACATTGATATTGTGTGGGTAAGCACTTTTACCCCAACCAATTAAGCTGAAATTTAACATACTTGTGTAACTTCGGTGACAATAATATAGTTACAGCGAGCAGATCTGATGATGAAGTCAGGAGCTGTTCAACAGACACTCACAACGGAACTCCTTAGTAAATAATTTTACAAAATCTTGTTTTGAAAAAATATTTTAAACAGAAAACTTATTTTTAAATTGATGCATGTTTGACTGTGTATTGTATAACATCATTCTTCACCTTTTAATGTCAGTGGGTGGTACAATTTGGATCTCTGCCTGTTTACGGCAGAACAGGTGGGCTGAATGTAAGCTTTATACTTTCTACTTTATAAAGTACCTAATAATACTAAATATAAATAAACATATATTTATAGACATTTCACAAAACGCCTTACAGCCCCAAACTATCCTAAGCAAACCAAACAATATATTAAGTAATAGTAAAAATGTACTTGCTTTTAAGAACTGGTTCTTGTGTATTTTGTAAATATTCGGTAATATATTAAATGTCATTTATTTTTGTAATAAAGTTTTAACTTGTAAAAAAAAGTGTAAATATAACTCAAAAAACACTTCCTTTATGTTTGTGCAGTTAATTATAAAAGACCTATAAATAAGCGTAGTATTTGGTGAAATGCAAATTATTTTAAAAGTTTTTCGGTGAAATGAAAATGCATCCAAAAACCGACTTTTGTTGTGCTAAATAAAATCATCACAAACAAAAACCCAGAAACACAACATCTATTGAAACGTAACATTGCAAAGGGGCAGCAATAAAGGAATTAGTAGCAAATTGTGCGTAAGACGACATAACAAGGTTAGTGCGCGTGGCGAGTTTTGATTGTTAAATTATTACGTTTGCTGGATAAATTGAGATATTTTATTTGATAGATTCAATTAGGTAATATGTTTTGGTTCTCAGGATTATCAATAGGGTAGATTAAATGCAGCTATAGGTACTTATTTATATTCAAATTGCTCTGATCAATAAATAAAATAAATGTTGATATACAATTATACATTTCACACAGCGCACATCTAGCCCCATACTAAGCAAAGCTTGTAATATGGGAAACAGATAACTGATAGAATACTTATATACGTTTTTTTGTTGTAAATACATACTTATTATTATTATTTATTATACATAATTATTATATTCTGAGTCATTGAAGTTTATTCTCGTTTCATATTGACATTGACACTATTTTCATAGTAGTTACTATCGTATATTCTTCTTTGACGACTACGTTGTTTTCATAACTTTTTCAATTTTATTACTAATATTAGTATATATTAACTTAATATTTGCTTTCTTCTCAAAATAAGAGCCGTTTTGGCTTTGTGAGAGCTTACCGATTTTTTGTAGATGTTCGTAGAATGTGTGATGTACTATAACACGTACTAAGTTTGACAGTTGTCTCCATTTAGAATAGAATAGGAAAAAAAGATTTCAACCACAAAATACAGACAATAAGATATAAGATTTACGATCACCAGTTCACTAGGTACAATATCAACATTTACACTACGGTGGTCGTAAACACAATTTAGAGTTAACAACTGACTAGGATTTACTATCATGGTATTCAAAAACACACCATAGACCCGACGTCATGATTACTCGTCACCGGAAGTCAAAACACAAGTATTGACTCTTTATTTTTGAATAGTAATAAAAAACCTTTTAACTTCATTGTTAATTTATTTTATTGTTCAATGTCGCTACTTCACTAGTTTACAGTATTTTTTAAACCTATTTACACAAATTATAACTAATGACTAAAACTATCATATTTACTTAACTAGATAACAAAGAAAAATAATAATCTAAGCACGCAAATTGCTTTTTAAAAAGTCATTATATCTACAACCTTATAGTATAACTCAAATGATAAATCCGTTGTATTCTTATTATCTTTTTATAATTACTAGTTATATCCAAATAGGATAATCAAAACAGAGCTACAATGATAAAAATCGGTTTGCTTAAAACTTTACATACTTAATATATTGAGCATTATAACAATTCACTATTGAGTGTACCTACTAAACACTTAAATATACCAATTCCTTCTTTTATCCCGGTATTTTAGTAATTCATTTGTTGTAAATTATATCATTGTTTGTGTGTAAACTTCTAAAGTTTAGCAAAATTTTCTATAAAAACATAACACGTAAAAAAACTTTTCATTTCACAAACGATTCCGATATATTATTTTCAAATTGTTTATGAAATGAAATTTTGCTAACTATTTATTGGCAAAAAGATACCTTACTCTAACTGTCATCATTTTCATTGCAAAATGCTGTCAAATTTGATTGTTTGATGAAAAATGACTAGAAAATCCATATCAAATTACTACGTCTATTGATATGACAACACCCGGCATTACATAGAATATTACAGTTTAGATTTAAATTTATCTACCTATTCTTAATAAATATGACTAGACTGGTAAGACTAGAAAATACGTAATTGCTAATTAAATTACTATTTATACAAAATAAACTAATATTGCACTGAATGTACTTTTATGTGTTTTAGTACATATAACATTATTTTTTCGAAGAAATAATACCAAACGAGGCTAAACCTATACCAACACTATACCGGACTTTTGAATAACAGAGTTTAAAGAAAACTGTTCCAAAAATTTCCCTTAGCCACATTACAATTAAAAATTCAGTTTTAAAAAAACATTATGTCGAATTATATAATTCAATTTAAATAAAAATCGACATAAGTACCTAAAAGACTCAATAGAAATGTCACACCTACTTCAAATTGCTTTAAATACAAAAAAAAATGATTTATGTACGGGCATAATCTGACGGAAAAAGTGATAAAATCGCAATAAAACTTAAAAAAAACTGTCTTTCATATATGTAGCTAGTATGATTATCTTACTTATTATATAAAAATAAACGGTTCAGCTATTCATAGTTTTGAATAACGTAAATAGTATTTTGTAAGAGCCAATTTTGGAAAATAAATCTTGCGAGAAAAGTTTCACCAATTGTGTTTCTGTCTATAATTTATCTAGATTACCTATATCCTTAATTTATCATTGTCATAAAAAACAAAACTGGATGTTTTGCGGTTATTGAGAAAAAACTATTCTACATTCATCATTCAAATGTACACCTCGTCTTAAGATGATGTGAGAATAAGAGATCATTCTCTATAGTCTATACAATAGGACCTAAAAAATAATAGCTATAGCTTATACCTAACCGTTGTTGGCATAGTGGTGTGCGTAGCTGGGTTCACCCACAATATCAATATCACTGTCACTGTGTTCGGAATCAGAGTCTGATGTATGTGCTGTTGACATTCTGGAATCTTCGGGCTGTAACAAGAAGATTAAACAAGTTAAATAAATAAAAACATATTATGTGATGTGTGTGTATGTGTGATGTCGTTGGATTCGTCTCAATTGTAGGAGTGACATAAGTTATAGGTAATTTATTTTTTTAAATATGGCGCCTCTGCCTAAAGAAGGTGGCATAACATTTATTTTTAGATAACTAGCTGCCACCACAGACGGTTTTCCTGTCAAATTTTAATAATCCCACAAATAAAAGCACTTTCAGTTTTTCCCGAACTTTACGCTGGAATTTCGCAAAAGCGGTATGATATCCACTTTACGACCTATTTTCTCATACCTACCGAATATACACAAACAATTTCATAAAAATCTGTCAAGCCGTTTCGGAGGAGTTTGGTTACAAACACTGTGACACGAGAATTTTATATGTAAGATTTTTTAGCAGTCGGGTTTTATGTTTTTACAAGCTTTTATTTAACTTGCAATGTACTCGTATGTATGTAACTATGTAACTATGTTTGTTAAGGTGAAATCTTGCAACTCAATTTTGAAGTAGTTATCCCCAACCGATTGATCTGAAATTTCGCGTACGTTATGTAACTTTGGTGATAATGCAATAATATGGTGACAGTTAGCTGATCTGGTGATGGAATCAGGAGCTGTTCAACGGACACTCACAACGGAACTCCTTAGTAAATATTTCGATTGAGTAAAAACTTAACATAATTGTCAAGTTCCGATGACAATGTTATATGATGTGACAGGTGATAGCGCGCTGGTGCTCGATGGTTTAAATGATTTTACAAAAGCTTGTCATTGACAAATATTTTTCAACAGACAACTTATTTTATAATAATTTGTTTTATCTAGTTTTCTCAACTATCTACCTTCCGTATATCGCCGTGTTGATGTTTCGATGTGAAATCCACTGCTGATGTACCTGCTGACAAAATAAAAATAATATAATTATATAATTATATTTTGTTTTTTTTTTTTAATTTCCGAGGAAAGTGGCGAAGTTCCGTCGAAAAAGCGAGGCTCTCAGTTAGACGCGTACCTACCTACCCTAATTACCATAAGTATTTTTATGTACCATATCTTTTTACCTAGTGATACGGTTAAGATGTGTTTTAATACAAATTTGGTCCCATTAAAAATGTATTCACGTAGTTTAACAGCCAATATAGATATAATTTCTACCAATCATGTTTCTGTCTTTAATTTGCATAAATAAAACCCTAAAGTTATTAAACCTATGCATTAAAATAACAGCAGTAGGCTACCTTTTGCAAATATTAAAAAACAAACAATTAAATAGACCAAAAAAAATTAAACCCTCACCTTAACTCTAGAATGTTCTCGTAAAATCAAGTCTTCTTACAAATATATGTATGAACTTAGGAATTTGCAAATGAAAATATATTCAACAAAATTTGACTTACAGTAGGTACGAAAATAAGCAACAAAAGAACCTAAGAAACTCGTTGAAATTAAATTACCTCCCATCCGCACAATTATAGCCCGTAATGCCCCTAAATTGGATATATTTTCCCGTGCACAACATCGCGTAACACCCCAGATTGTAAGAAAACAGGTTATTTACCAATCACGACCGTAATGCAGGTGATTAAAGTTTAAATTCGAATGCGGGTGCTTCAAGACGTTCGTTGCTAGGCAACCAAGACGGCCATCTTGGCTGAGTAATTCCATTTAGCAGTAGGGTTGTCTCTGTACTATATAGTCTGAGCGTTTATTGATTTTTAAACCGATAAAAATAGAAGGAGTTCTCAATTCGACATGTACCTATTTTTTTTGTTGATTTTTTTTTTGTACGACCGCTCATATTTTTATCCTGGTGATCCGATTTCGATTTTTTTTCTATTGTGTAGAGACTATTCTCTACATTTCATTTATATTCATGTAGGACTAATACTTTCTCATAAAACTCAAAATGTCAAGTTTTTTTACCCAGTTTAGGCTGTGCGTTGATATATCAGTTAATTCAGTTAATAACGCAAAAGTATAATATAATATTTAAATTAAAACTATCGTGGTTGTTTATAATTTTATATAGAAACAATTAAATTAATTAATGTAATAATTTGTTATTGGGTAATTTAGCGTCAGCAATTAAAGAAAAAACCGGCTAAGTACGTATCGGGTCACACGCAATGTAGGGTTTCGTAGTTTACACAGCTAACAACGTTATAATAAGTAATTTTCAATGGTATTTGTACCTACCTAAAAAAAATGATTTTATAAGTTTGTCGACTATTACGTCTATTACTCGAAAACTTGTAAAGCCTACTTAACTGTTATAGTTTTGCTTTTAACTTCAGTATATTTAATGCTACCGCGATTATTTTATGCCCCCAAAGTATTTATTAAGCTATTTAGATGATGATGTGGTGAAGATTTCATTTTGCGCGTTGCGACAGCCCTATCCGGCAAGATCTTGAGTTGTGGCGCGAAAGCGATGCTCGGTAAATTAGATTGCCATCTTCGAGGTTTGGTCCCGACAATTACACCAGATTGCTCACCGGCCATAAGGCCCATAATGTAGGTAACTTTAGAGGGTAACTTTAGGTATAGTTTACTTGGATATAAGAGAAAATATGAACTTTTAAACAGAAATGAAACTGTCTACAAAATTTAGTAAAAGTCTACATCATTGGTCTGAGCATGAACCACTATCGTATCGACAATGTATCGCCCAAATGTCAAAACTGATACTTTTGTATGTAGTAAAAGTGTCAGGTTTGACACTTGGACGATACGCTTAACATTTTTGAGTTAATTAGTTAATAGGTTATGTTAATGAGTTAAATAGGATCACGTCTGTAATCCACAAGTACGGTAGACATCCTCTCAGATCTCCGGGCACTCAGATCCTTGAAGCATATCTAAAGGGATTAGTCAGAGGCACGTCCAAATATTGCATTGTGCTCAATACCCACATTTTGCAGTATTTCACACGTGATAGGTTGCAAGCCCAAGAAAACCAACTGGTTTCCTCACGATGTTTTCCTTTACCGTTATAAGCACGTAATAGGGAACATATAAATTTTTCGAACAGAAAAATCCATTGATGCACGACCGGTATTTGAACCCACCTTAATCACTACATAGTATAAAGCAAAGTCGCTTTCCGCTTCCCGCGTATGTATGTATGTTTGCTTATATCTTTAAAACTACACAACGGATTTTGATGCGGTTTTTTTTAATAGATAGAGTGACTCAGGAGGAAGGTTTATATGTATAATAACATGCTACCCGTGCGAAGCCGGGGCGGGTCGCTAGTATTTCATAAGCGAATCCATTAATCGAAAAGTTGTTCTCACAAACCCTCCATACTTTTAAAGACCTATCTAACCCCCACAACATAATACCCCACACAATGGGTTACGCGAGAAAAAAAAACACTAGGTGTAGGGGAAGTACCATAAAAAAATGTTTTTCAATATTTTATTCTACGACTTTATTGACATTACTAATATATACGAGTATATACATGCCAAATTAACAGCTTTCTAGCACTGTAGTCTCTGATGTAAGCTGCGGCAGACGAACGGACATGGCGAAACTATAAGGGTTTCTTGTAGACTACGAAACCCTAAAAAGACAAAAAAAGGCACAGCCATTTCAAAAGCACTTCTTAAACAATGCAAACTTCGAAACACCCATGTCTAAGTTAGCAAGGGAAGTTTCAAACAAGAAGCACCTATGTATATTCAAACTTGAAGTTTTGTTTTCTAATTGATTGGTATTTCCATGTGATGGCAAACTTGAACGAAGTTTCTGGCATTAAGGGGCTGTATGTCGACGATTGCTCTTTTTCGAAACGAAAAAAGAAATACTTCTGAACAAGCCACATCTCCTATTTTTATAAGTATATTACTTCAGGTTCCTACCTAGATTTCTATTAAGCTGAAAACATAATAGCAGAAACTTTTCACGATAAATATATTATTTCAAAATGATACGTTTTAGAATTTATGATCGAAATATTTTATATACCTACTATTAAAATCAACTTGTGATATATTGTTAAAGATAGGTAATATGTAGATCTAGATTTCTATTAGAATAGATTTTTGATAAGTAATTATACATAATTTATATCATTAATTTATTCGAAAAGCAAAGGCGGACCACGCGCCGACGTGTGTTTGTCGTCATTGCAGCGGTCGGTAGGATTATTTATCGAAGTGATTAAAGATGGGTACATCTTTATTCACATATACTAATCACTACATTACATAGTATAAAGCAAAGTCGCTTTCCGCTTCCCGCGTCTGTATGTATGTATGTTTGCTTATATCTTTAAAACTACACAACGAATTTTGATGCGGTTTTTTTAATAGATAGAGTGATTCAGGAGGAAGGTTTATATGTATAATAACATGCTACCCGTGAGAAGCCGGGGCGGGTCGCTAGTACATTATAAAAGAGGAGATGTGGCTTGTTCAGAAGTATTTCTTTATTCGTTTCGAACAAAAACAATCGTCGACTGGGAGCGCCTTAACATTTGACATCTCACCTCGCTGCTGCTGCTGCTTCCTCAGCTGCTTCTTGTGCTTCATCCTGCGGTTCTGGAACCAGGTCTTCACTTGCGTCTCGGAGAGATTCAACGCACCAGCCAACTCAACCCGCTCAGGGGTTGAGAGGTAGCGCTGCGTTTCGAAGCGCTTCTCTAAACCTGTGGAAAAAAGACTCTCATACAAGCTTTTATTTAACTTGCACTGTTCATACGTTTGTTAGTATCCGATTGAACTAAAATTTTCCATACACCTTTAGTCCTGGTGACAATACAATATGGAGACAGCGAGCTGATCTGATGAGCTGTCAGGAGCTGTTCAACGGACACTCACAACTGAACTCCTTAGTAAATAGTTCGGTTGAGTAAAAACTTTTCATACCTGTCAAGTTCCAATGACAATGTATATGTGACAGGTGATAGCGCGCTCCTCTAATTTCTATCTCGGAGGATTTTACATAAACTTGCCTTGACAAAATAATTTACAACGGAAACCTTATTCGGAAGAAGGGTAGACTTTAAATGGGTTCTGTAGTGGGATCCGTTGAATGATGGGACTCACCAGTGAGTTGGGGGTCGGAAAAGACAGTCCTCGCCTTTCGCCGTCGACAATGCTTTAGCGCAGATAATGACAGCTCCGACGGTGTGAACAGCGCGTGGTACGGAACCCCTTAAAGACAAATTAACCGTTTAATCAACGGGTTTTTTATCAACCAATGAGGAGGTTCTCAAGTAGATTGTGTTTTTTATGTATGTTACCTCAGAACTCCATCATTTATAAACCGATATTTATTATTAACTAGCTGTCTCGACAGAAGACCTGTCAAATTTAAATAATCCCATAGAAAAAAACAATTTTACGCTTAACTTTCTTAATTTTTTCTTTCCTAAAAACCGTCTCCTGGCAATAATAAATACAACAAAAAAAGAATTAGCAAAATCGGACCAGCCGTTCACGCGTGATACCGTGGCCAAGATATAAATACAGATTTCTGAGGCAACAAATACAAAGTATACAACCGAATTGAGAACCTCCTTTTCTTTTTGAAGTCGGTAAAAAGGATAAAGGTATGTAACAAGGTAGGGTCTAGGACCCGGTTGTGGTGCCTACCCCGGTTTTGGTCATTTTCAATTTCGACAGTCAATATAGCGAACAAACTTGTTTAAAATCTATAGATAATACAATTATTTGTCTTTGGTCCGTTTTGATTAGTGACAGCATTGTGATGCGTTATACCTCTAGACTTGATTGACCTCAACTAAATATTTCACGTTTTGTCTATTTAAATATGAATAATTAATAAATAAATATCGCCTGTTACAAAACCTTTGCTTAACCTAATAGATAGATAAATACTCTATTATTATGTTGTTTAAAAATCGTCGTTTTAATCTTTTTATTATACTTAGCTCTTTTTAATATATTAGCCGTTTATTTGAAAACTAAAATGTTGAAATGCCCACAACCAGCGCTCTCACCCTATATCGGGTATTACGGTAGTGCTACGGGACGTAGAGATACGAAATAATCCTAAATTAACTGTTAAATAGCCGTGTTGATTAAGCTACTTGTATAATTACCCTGGGATAGGAAATAAGGCGTTTCCACTGCTTTATATGTATTAGGCGTATGTAAATAAGCTCCCAAAGCTCCCATCACTTGTAAATAGGACCCTTCTCGTGTCGGTACATGAGGCCTTACTTCGCTGGGCACGGAGAAATAAGGTTTAGGTTCATAATCGAACCTCCTTTGTTCGGAGGACACGGGAACTTTTTTGTGGCCGCGGTAGAGGATGTCTTCGATTAGAAAGGAGGTTTTTGAGTGTTCTGGCCTGTTTGGATCTGTTGGCGATTCACTGCGCGTTTCTGATTCCATTTTTGAACGGATTTGTTTTTAGTTTGGGTGATTTAAGTTCAAAAATGTGCACTTTTAATTTTTAGTTGCTTGGATGATATCATTTTTGTAACAATTCTCACTATTTTCGGTGGTATTAATCACTTTATTTAACACATTACACCCACTATCTATAAGTTAGAGTTTTATCGGTTTGGTTTAAAACTTTTGAATAATGTTTTTGGTTAAATAAAAAAAGAATTATGAAAAATATTGAGATTTAAATCTCAATATTTCGTAATTTTAATAACCAGTAACAAATGACGTTGACGAAATTCTTTTGTATTCTCAGCGTTATTATTTTTAAACAAAGAATATTCACTTTCTTTTAATTGCAATAAAACCTCATTTCCGAAAAACACCAATGATATTTCACAATGTAAAAAATATTATTTTTTTAAACGAAGTTCGTTTTCCCTGATAATAAACGAAAATTGTAAACCTTTTAATTTTAATAAATCCTCATTTGTCTCCGAATGACAATTCACAATTTAAAAAAATAATTGTTTATTTTTTATGGCAAACGGTCGTTCGCTCAGATTATAACCGAAAATTGTAATAAACGTTGAAATTATCCCTTTGCCGAGCGGTTGGTTGAAACGAGGTGATTACTCAACGGGCCGGGGTAAACTGGCGAGAGGGAGTGAGGGAGGTTCCCACCCCCACTCCGGGTAACGTGTAGATCAAGCTTTATGCTAATTTTAAATCTTACTAAAGATCGTGGACATTTTTTATGAAGTATAAATAACACATTATTAATATTTGACAATGGAAAGAACTGCTATTTCAATTTCAAATTATTTATTTCTAATTATACTGACAGCTGTGTAATTCGATTGCTTGTCACTAGAAAATAAATAAATATTTTTTACGGGTGAAGATGAATAAAAGTTATGAAGTATATAGATATTAATTTTTTACACTATTGCGATTTTCATGGAGAACTCTTATTTTTTTGTCAATAAAATATATCATGTTACTCTAAATAAATAGGATCACGACTGTAATCCCCAAGTACGGTAGACATCCTCTCAGATCTCCAGACGCTTAGATCCTTTGCATATGTCTAGTGGGAGTAGTCAGAGGCACGTCCAAACATTATATTTGGCATATGCCCACATTTTGCAGTAGATAGCATTCCATACGTGACAGGTTCAGCCATCGCCGCTTAAAAGAATATTAACTGGTTTCCTCACGATGTTTTCTTTCTTTTGAGCACGTGTTTTTGATGCGCATATTTTTTTGGAGCAGAATCCATTGATGCACGTTGGGATTCGGACCCACAACCTTCAGATTTAAAGTCGAGGTACCTCCCACTCGGCCAAATAGGCCGAAGCATTTTCATCAGTGTTATTTTTTGGGACGCTGTTAAATAAAGACTTGGAAGTGAGACATCTCTATCTCTATCACGACCCTACTCAAGGCAAAAGACCGAAATAACAGGGTTGGAATAACAAATCAAATTGAGAGATTCCTATGCCGATTGCTAGCGGATTCCGAAATAAGGGTGTGTTCTCAATAATTTAATCTACACTACTTTAATCCTAATAATATTATAAATGTGAACGTTTGTAAGGCTGCTATGTTTGTTCCCTAATCAAAAATAAAAGACAAAACGGATTAAGACGAAATTTGCTGTAGTATGTAGATAAAAAAATTAGAATAAATAAATGGGGAACTTATAATCCGAAAAACTACCCCTAAATTAAAAAAAAATTCAAAAATAATGATTTTCGTATCAAAAATAATGATTTTCGGTGTTGGTGTGCAACAAATCTGACATCACAGACTAAAAATATTTAGTCGTCATAGCAACGCAGTTTTGACTAATGAGTGATACGCATTCTAACAAAATTTGTAATTTATTTTATTAGTATAAGGTTTGTAGGGAAAAAATTGGCCAGATATTGCTTTTTCCTGTGCCATTATTAAAATTCGATAGGACAACGTCTGTCACGGGTCGGCTAGTAGAGATATATTTTGTATTTTAGTTTTATATATAGACTAGCTGTAGTACTCAGCGCGCGTTGTTACGCCACCAACTCAGAAACCTTCGTGGGCTCATGCACAACAACTTTGCTAAAGATCATCACATGATCAAATGCTTAATAGAAATCTAGGTAGGAACCTGAAGTAATATACTTATAAAAATAGGAGATGTGGCTTGTTTAGAAGTATTTCTTTTTTCGTTTCGAAAAAGAGCAATCAGCGACTGGGAGCCCCTTAAGCATTTTTAAAAACTTACGTAATATTATAGAGGGGAGGGGGTCTAGTTAAATCTCACGACATCTTACCAAGGGGGATGGGGGGGTCGAAAACTGACAACACTAGTGACAAAGGCACAACTAGATAAGCTACGCCGCTACGGAAGCGCTACGGAATTGCTACGGAAGTGCTACGAGTGTGCTACGTAAAATTTTATTTAAGTTTCGTTTCTTTTCAAGGTTTTTAGGTAATATGCAGAATAAGTAGTACTTATTGTCATTTTTATACCGACGAAATAAGAAGGTTCTTTTTCGATGCGTATATTTTTAGGGTTCCGTACCCAAAGGGTAAAAACGGAATCCTATTACTAAGACTTCGCTGTCCGTCTGTCTGTCTGTCTGTCCGTCTGTCTGTCTGTCACAGGGCTGTATCTCATGAACCGTGATAGCTAGACAGTTGAAATTTTCACAGATTATGTATTTCTGTTGCTGCTCTAACAACAAATACTAAAAACAGAATAAAATAAATATTTAAGGGGGGCTCCCATACAACAAACATGATTTTTTGCCGTTTTTATAGATAATGGTACGGAACCCTTCGTGCGCGAGTCCGACTCGCACTTGGCCGGTTTTTTAATATTTTTGTAGCTTTTTTATCTGGTGATCCGATTTTGATGTTTTGTTTTATTCTATTGAATATAGAATAGTCCGAAGTTTATCTCATGTAACATTTATTTATGTAGGACTAACAGTTCCTTCATAAAACAAAAAAAAACGACTAAGTGCGAGTCGGACTCGCGCACGAAGGGTTCCGTACCATTATCTACGAGTATATAAAACGGTAAAAAAAACACGTTTGTTGTATGGGAGCCCCACTTAAATATCTATTTTTTGTATTGAATATGAAATATTCAATGCAGCCTACCCTTTACATACATACAAACCTACCGGATCTGTGTAAGACGACGTTACCCATGCGATGATCCCAGCATGCAAAATATGGTTGAATATGTCTTGATACTTTATATAAAAGTATTATTTTTGAACGATATTATAGAAAAGAGTAATAAATGTTTTTGATGAATGCAGAATCGTTTTTTCTCAATAACCGCAATACATACAGTTTTGTTTTTATGGCAAAGATAACTTAAGGATATAATCTAGATAAATTATAGACAGAAACACGATTAGTGAAACTTTTCTCGATAGATTTATTTTTCAAAGTTGACTCTTCAAAAACACTAGTTTCGTTTTTAATCAAAAATATTAATAGCTAAACAGTTCATTTAAAAATTATTCGTTAGATAATCATACTAGCTCTATAAGTTAAAGACAGTTTCTTTTTAAGTTTGATGGTTTTCAAGATATTGCGGTTTTATCACTTTTTCCGTCTTCTCCAGGTAGACTCAGCCCATACAAAAAACAAACATTTTAAGCATCACCTTAAATAACCTCATTAACACAAGCCAGTTTAAAAGGAGCGCATGGCAATATTAATTATTAATTTGTAAAACTCAATTTAAAACAATTAGAATCATTATTACCATTAAGCTACGATCAAAACCTTCGAGTCAGTAATCCACGAACGACCCCCAACCCTAATCTACAAGGGGCGGGATCGGCCAATCACAACGCCGCCCGATCACCGCTCCATCTCCCCAGCCAATCAGAGCGTTCCGTTTAGAATTGTGCCAGCCAATCAGAGTGCGCCAATTACGGATCAGGGCAGGAGATTTGGGGTCGCTTTCCACCGTTTGTCGTTTTGGTATTTTTTTCATTTGACTAGTCTTTTGCGATGGGTTGTATTGCTTTTTATAAAATGTATCCTACGACTTCGTTCGCGTAGATATAGAAAATCGATTTATGACGACTTTATTGTAAAACATTGAAATTCTTGAAAATAAAATATATTTTTTGGAAAAAAGTAGCCTATGTCTGTCCCAAGACTTTAAACTATTTCTATTTGAAATTTCATCACAATGAACCCAGCGTGATAACGTCACAGACAAACAGACATAGTTACTTGCGCTTTTATAATATTAATATAAATTAGTTTTAAAAACTAAAAAGAAAACCGTCGAAAGTGTTTTGATTAATCCAAAAGTCAAGAAACAATTAAGTATTAAAGTTTTTTAAAGGAACTATTAGTCTTACATAAATACAATTTAAATGGGGCCAACTTTGGGCTATTCTCTAAATCTACAAAATAAAATATTTATTTTTTGTTGAAAAATATATTTCAATGACAAGCTTTTTTAAAATCATTTAAACCATCGAGCACCAGCGCGCTATCCTGTCACATAATATAACATTGTTATCGGAACTTGACAAGTATGCAAAGTTTTTAAACAAGCGAGGTATTTACTAAGGAGTTCCATTGTGAGTGTCTGTTGAACAGCTCCTGACTCCATCATCAGATCAGCTCACTGGCCACCATATTATTGCATTATCACCGAAGTTACATAAGTATGTGAAATTTCAGCTCTATCGGTTGAGGATAACTGCTTCGAAATTGAGTTGCAAGATTCCACCTTAACAAACATATCTACATACCTACATTGCAAGTTAATTAAAAGCGTGTAAAATAGTCATCCAAAATCGATGCACCGGGTAAAAAGATATGCACGTCATACATTATAAAAAAATATATACTTACGGGTCGAATTGGTGAACTTTCTTTTTTCGTCGGTTGATAATAAACACTCGTTCCATGTATATAGTCTTTTTTTGAATTTGAATTTGATATAAAATAATAAAACTGGCCAAGTGTGAGTCGGACTCGCACACGAAGGGTTCCATACCATTATCCATAAAAAACGGCAAAAAACACGTTTGTTGTATGGGAGCCCAACTTAAATATTTATTTTATTCTGTTCTTAGTATTTGTTGTTATAGCGGCAACAGAAATACATTGCTAGCACTATGGGATACAGCCTTGTGACAGACATACGAACGGACGGACAGACAGACGGACAGCGAAGTCTTAGTAATAGGGTCCCGTTTTTACGTACGGAAACCTAAAAACGGAAAGTGGAAATTTGACAGTATAACGTCTGTCGGAACATGGTAATTTTTCTGATAAAATTTACACCTACTTATTATGTCATCTGTGGTAAAACCTAACCCTTTCTGTAATTAACGTTCTCAAGATAAAAAGCTTGTAAAGTGTAGTAAAATGTTGACAGCACTCGTCCTCAGCGCGATGTCGGATAAGGCACGCTCTCATTAGCGCCGAGTGTGGCCGCGTCTCCCCTCTGTCCTCTGCGTTACCCGAGTACAGGTAATCAAGGGGAGGGTTACGAATTAATCCGTCAATTTAAGTTGATAGAGTCTAGTAAAGAAACATCGTAGGTCTTTTAATTATAATAAAATTATAGTTAAGAAAACTTAAAAAATAAAAACTAAACCGACTTCATGTTATATTGGATATTAATTAAGTATGTATTTCCAAAAAAGTACTAGCTTCCGCAAGCGGCTTCGTCCGCGTGGTACCTGGATAAAAAGTAACCTATGTGTGATTCTGATGTATTATTGGATTTATATTTTTTCATAAATCCGTTCGGTAGTTTTTGCGTGAAAGAGTAACAAACATACACACTCACAAACTTTCGCATTTATAATATTATAATATTAGTAAGATGGTAAGATTCTATCAGTTATCTGGTTCCCATTGTGCAAGCTTTGCTTAATTTGGGGCTAGATGGTGTTGTGTGTAAGTCTACCAATATTTATTTATTAATTCCGCATTAATACTTTATACTCAATTATTATGTCCAATACATCATTTTCATCCCCTATTTTTCACCCTTAAAGGTGTTATTAAAAAAGTAGCCTATGTTTGTCCCAAGACTTTAAGCTATTTCTATGTGAAATTTCATCACAATCGGCTCAGCGTTGTAGCCGCGATAACGTTACAGACAGACAGAGCTACTTTCGCATTTATAATAGGTATAAGTAGTTATAGATAGTGTTATTATAATATTTGAGCTAAACCATTGTAAAGTTTCATTAAATCCTTTCAGTAGTTTTTGCGTGAAAGTGTAACAAACATTCATACATCCCCACAAACTTTCGCAGCAGCAGGACTAAATACTTACTTCAAGTGTAGGTACTTATCCCACGTTTTGACAACCTGTCACGATTAAACAGGGCAATTAAGTGGCAATAGAGAGGAAGATGGACGATAGGACACGCGCGAACATGTTATGCTGTGACAACTTTATGGTGTTTTTGTTTGAGAAAGAAAACAATTGCAAAATTGCAATATCCTAAACTTTTATTACACTAAACATGTACCTAAAGTCCCATCTTAATATGAAAATAAGAATGAAATAGGATCACGACTGTAATCCCCAAGTACGGTAGACATCCTCTCAGATCTCAAGGCGCTTAGATCATTTGAAGATATCTAGACGGGGGAAGTCAGAGGCACGTCCAAACATTATATATGGCACATGCCCACATTTTGCAGCAGCTAGTATTCCATATGTGACAGGTTACAAGCCCATCGCCGCTTATAAGAATACTAACTGGTTTCCTCACGATGTTTTCCTTTACCGTTTTGAGCACGTGTTTAGATGCGCATATAATTTTTGTTTTATTGCGTATTTTTTAATGTTGCCAACATCATTCCCTCAATTAAAAGTAGAATACACAAAACCATGCCATGCCAAAATTAAGAAAATAAAAACAGTCACGTGGCGCGAATCAAAGCAAAATGGTCGAAAATTCCAAACGTAATATGTTTTGACGTTTATAAACGAATTTACCGTCGAAGGGGTGGATCAAAGACTCCAATTGCTGGGATAATGTTATTTACTACCTTAATTTTGCACTTTGTTATCTTAATATCACATCTTTTGTTCCATAGTTTGATTTTATAGGGGGATGAGGGTGAGATTTTCACAGAGACTGGCCTCACAGCTCAGTTGGTAGTAACTCTGCCTTCTGCGCTGTTGGGTTAAGTTCAATAAAAAAATTATAGAATACCATTTGAAGCAATGGTAATTAAAATAAAATAAAACAGCCAAGTGCGAGTCGGACTTGCGCACGAAGGGTTCCTATAAAATATGGCAAAACAAATCACGTTTTTATGGAAGCCCCATTTATATTTATTTTATTCTGTTTTTAGTTTTTTTTGTTATAGCGCCAACAGATATAGGTGTGAAATTTTCAACTGTCTAGCTATCACGGTTCATGAGATACAGCCTTGTGACAGACAGACGGACAGACGGACAGCGAAGTCTTAGTAATAGGGTCCCGTTTTTACCCTTTGGGAACGGAACCCTAAAAACTAAGATTTTCACAAAATAAGCCTGCGGATAATTATCCATAGATATAGAAATAAAATAGGATTACGACTGTAACCTCCAAGTACCTACATTAGACATCCTCTCAGATCTGTATGCCTAAAGGGGGTAGTCATAGGCACGTCCAAGTACGCTACTAAAAAGACATCAGTCGTCATAGAACTAACCGAACATAGCTAAACGTCGTTTAACCTCTAATTAGCGCCAATGAACTTTGAATTTATCGATTTATCAGCTTTTCAACCAATTACAGCGATCATCTTACCATCTCAAGACTGTCAAGACTGTCAAGTGTCAAGTGTCACAGGGTTTTTTTTTCTTTATACAGGGTGTATTATGACGACTCTCGAAAACTGAAGGTAGGTATAGGTGCCTAAGCTTAACAGTATTAAAAGCGTAGGTATTATGGCATTCAGTACCCATCAATATTGGTATGAATAACATTACACGATAATCATGTTTTTACAAAATAGCCCCACAGCTGTTGGGTCCGCGAACTACACGCGGCTAGAACTAGATGAGCTGCGGAAGAAATGCCGACTCTTTTGCACAAAATTTTCATTTTGCCTTATATTTGCTTTTACCTTACCTGTAAAATTACTTTTTTCAACAACTTGATTTTGCGCCAAATTCTTTTTGTTGCCAAGTTTTTTTTTTTTTTCTTCATTATTATGGTTTAAGATGTGTTGTCTAAGCATCCAGTTTTTTCAGCAGTAGTCTTATTACACCCTGTATAAAGGAGTTCTTGTCACAGGATATAGCACAAAGAAGCGAGGAGCGGAGACATGTGGAGGGCTCTTAACGGTGACACGAGCGCGCCACGCGGCGAGTAGCGGAACTAACCACTTGACAGAAACAAAGCTTTTGTGTTGACTTCTAATGATAAACTCTTTAGTTTAAGAAATAGAAAATAATTACGTTTAAAAACTAAAACCAAATTAATTAGGGTTCCGTACCCAAAGGGTAAAAAGGGGAACCTATTACTAAGACTTTGCTGTCCGTTTGTCCGTCTGTCCATCTAGCTGTCCGTCTGTCTGTCCGTCTGTCACAAGGCTGTATCTCATGAACCGTGATAGCTAGACAGTTGAAAAATTCTCAGATTATGTATTCTGTTGCAGCTATAAAAACAAATACTAAAAACAGAATAAAATAAATATTTGAGTAGGGCGTGATTTTTTAGCCTTTTTTATAGATAATGGTACGGAACCCTTCGTCAAGTCCGACTCGCACTTGGCACTATTTTGTTTTATGTTGCGAAGTCGTTTAAAAATCGATCTTCATTCGCTGATTTTCGGAGTGACCATGAAATAACTAAACTAATTAAATAATAATAATAAAACCAATCCAGATAATCTATCAGTAAACAAAACAAATCAACAGCTTTTTGTACAACCCTCTGCCAAACACCACCAAAATAAATTGACCCTCTGTTATGAGCAAATATCACAATACTTGCGTAAGACTGAGCTCAAGTTATAATGGTCGTTTTGTTAAGGGGTAGTGTCAAGTTACTAATAAGGGATTTAAACTGACATTAGGTTTGGTTTATCTATGGTAGATTTGTTTGGTTTTAAATAGGGTTTGATTTATTGAAGTGAAACTTTTAGAGAGGTTTCACTTCTATATCCGTGTCAAGACTAAACTATCTTTAATTAAATTTCATCACAATCGGCCCAGCAGCGGATTGGCTATGATAACGTCACAGACAGATAGACAAACAAAGTTACTTACGAATTTATAATATTAGTAGGTACCTATAGAAGAATAGATTTAGTAAAGAACTAATTGTCCAGTTAATCATAAATCAAGTTTTTCTTTGGAATCCGTGCGAAATGCGACAATAACGGACCGTTTTCTCGACTAACTTCGTCCATACAAAATCCGTGGTTCATACACCTCGATAGTTGTGGACAACAATGCTGCTATTTCGAATCTGTTAATTTACCAAACCTTTATGCTATTTCGAATATTAATATACCCAACGCCATCTAGTGTTGAGTAGCCAACCAATGTTTCAATGTAACTACTTTTTATTGACATCAACGCCATCTATTGTTGAGTAGCAAAGTCTACAATTCATAACTTTACATTTCTCTACGCTACACAAAAGTACATATTGTAGACACTAGATGGCGTTTGGTAAAATACCAGGTTCGAAATTGCAAATAATAATAAATATTGGTGGATATTATTATGCCATCTAGCGCCATCTAGCCCCAAACTAGCAATTATGTAGATACACCTACGCCAACTAATAACATACATAATATACATATTAACACCCAGACACAGAACAAACATCTATGTTCATCACACAAGTGTTTATCCTGGTGGTGCCGGGAATCGTGCCCGCACTTCTTGTGTCTGCCAGTCCACCAAGATATTATATCAGACTGTATGCCTCAATACTGATTTCAATTAGGTATATCATTAAAATAAAACAAAAAACTAAGAGAAATAATATATATTTCAATACATTTCTTCACAACATTATACACCGCACGGGAAACTACTGTATATACCGTACTTTATATATTTATACAATAGTATCACCAAACAAAAAATACAAAAAAACCTCTAGAAATAAATAAATATTGCTAATATTTTTACATTTTAGGGAAGATTTATATTAGACCGGGCCGGGCCTTAGCCTTTAGTTAGTAAACGGGACCGGACGGGACACGGATCAGGCACTGTTTAATATAAACTGCTTCATACAAAATGTATGTAACGTTTCAAATCAGTGTCCCGTCCGGGCCACATACACGGCACGCTCCGGTTCAATATATATATCTACCCTTAGGCGTCTAAAACTATAATGGCAGTATAGAAGAATGCTTTTAGACAACTGTCAATGTCAGAAATAAAATGGCGGACTGTCAATTAATAAACAAAATGGCCGACCTATAGGAAAATATTTCGTTGTAAAATCGAAAACAAAAACTGTGTTGTAAATCCAAAAGCATTCAAAGCCAAATTAACTTAACTATTGACTTGATTTAGCAAGAATTGATATTTATTACAATAATTATAATTGTGTTTTATCAGATAATATACTAAAATAATAATTTAAACACAAAAAATTCTTCACAAAAATGGCTAATTTAAATCCAAACATCGGAAAATTTTAAATAATTCTACTAAACTAGATTTTTCACAAACAATTTGATCTCAAGCCTCGTTAATATGACACGCGAATAATCAAAAAAGATTCAGCCTCTTCATAACGTCTACTATTTCTAAAAATTCCAAAATCCTAAAGACATTCTACCCATCGAGAATTTGAAATTCTATCCTTTTAGTCTTCACGTTTTATACAATCCCTTGAACTAGATAAATAAATATTGGTGGAAACACACATCGCCATCTAGCCTCATACTAAGCAAAGCTTGTACTATGGGAACTAGATAACTGATAGAATACATTATACACTTTTTTTTGGTAACTAAGTACATAAGTACTTATGATATTAAAACACCCAGACATATAATATGGTGGATAATATAATAATACATAGCATATGCCTTGATATATTTACCACAAAGTTTAATTTAAATCTGTTCAGCCGTCAATGCGTGACGAAGCAAACACTAAACATACAAACTTTCCCATTTTATTATGAGTAAGCATGGAAAATCAATACAGAGATCATAGAAAACGTGATGACTATATTATAATTTTAAATGTTTATACTTTTACATTCCCGCGCTTTTCATCGTTTTATACTTTCAAATATCTTGGGGGGCTTCTATTAATTACGTGAGGCATTTAGGGTGGGGGGGAGGCGTCAAAAAATTTACGTAATTAATGGTCGCCCCCCTTAAAATACAATTTCAGGGTACATTTTTCGCTAAACTTAAATCTACCGCTTATAGCCTGATGTTTACACAATTGTTGATTTAATTATACAAAAATATGGAGGTGCCTATACTTTTCAATTTTTTAACTTTTAAACGCTTCCGACTAATGATCTGGATCAGTTGAGCTATCTATAGACTGTTTGAAACGATCTTTAGATAGCTCAACTGGTTGCAGAATATTGTATTAGATGTGAACGAAAACTTTTTAATTTTACTTTTGTTCTACATAATTCAAAACAATTTATTACTATGAATAATTTTGTCCGAATCTAATTTAGTTTTAACTATATATTATATAATATGCCAGAGTATGTTATATAATATTTTTCAAACATCTAAGTGACATTTTTGCAAACAATTTTCCTATGTTTTGGTTTCTAGAATGTATTAATAACATGAAAACCAAAATATAAAAAACTATGTTCTTTTTCTATTTAAGGCTTGTTTTTTTATCGATTTGTGAATATATGTAAGTTTTTATTCAGTCGGTATGCATTTACAACTTTTTACATATTTTTTTTTAGTTTTTTTTGTATTTTACATGTTATTGAACGATTTTTATGTAAAAATGATGTTAAACTAAATTTATTAATAATAACCCGGTTCCTATATTTAAAATGCGACCATCTGTTGCTGCTACGGACGGTAGCAAAAACAACGAAGCGTAAGCTAGTTTTTATATAAAGTTTGATATATATGTACCCTAATGTCAATACCAAATGTAGAAATGTGCCAAATGTAACGTTTGGACGTGCCTTGACAACCCCTTTTAGACATCTCCAATTAGTCGTGATAGTATTTTTTTGTTTTTTTTTTTGTATATTTTGTTATTTACCAATAGTTGATGGTTACTGATAGATTACGAATAAAATAAAACTCTAAATAAGACTTGGTTATCCTACCGATACCGGTCGGTATATTATAGGAACCGGGCGTAAGTCCATTAAACATTGTAAGTTTTAGATTTAAATAATTTTTGAAAGTTCACTTCGAAGATTGTAATGAAAATAATACAAAATAGAAGGACTTTGTCAAAAATACTTTGAATTTCCAGCGAGAAATAGTATTGGCGGACATCTAGTCTCAAACTAAGCAAAGCGTACCATGGGAATCAGATAACCAATAGAAAATAGAACACCCAAACACAGAACAAACATCTATGTTCTTCACACAAATGTTTGGGTTGATTCCTAGATGGAAATCGAACCTACGACCAACCAACTGAGCTACCTACCTGAGCTGAGGCTAATCACCATCATCATCATCAGCAGATACGTAATTATAATGGCTTTTTATACTTTTTAATTACATTTTAATCCCTAAAAGCTTTAAATTAAGTATATTAGCTAATTTTATTTACTAATATACATTTATAATATCAAGCGATTATTTTTCATCTTTGTTTTTGTCTAAAATTATTCACCCCCTTATTCACAATAGTTGTTCATAATCATTACTAATAAGACCAATAATATTCTTTTCCTTGTCAAAAACCACAACAGACATGTCAAATTTAAATTTCCATTTGCCATTCGCGTCGTAACGGCTAGACCGATTTCTATGTGATTTTGTAATGGTTATATTACGACTTGGATTGAATAGGATACTTTTTTGCGAGCAAAACCGCGAGCTGTAGCTATACTAAAGTTTTGATAAAATTACTTTTATTATTAACATGGCAATATTAATATTATGAATCCGAAACTTTGTGAGGATGTTTGTGTCTTACGACTAAACGGATTTGGATAAAACTTGGAATATACATAGCCTATGCCCTGGAATAGCAAATAGGGTACTTTAGTAAAATTAATACTAAGTTATTAGCGTCAAAATTAATTAAAAGTAAATGCGAGTAATGTCAATTAATTTGACTTTAAAACTTTGTTCAATTCGAGATCCATTTTTTATTTATATTTTGTATTAAAAGAATGCAGAATTAAAAAATATATTTCTACAATTCAAAAATGCAACAGAATGTAGAATTAAAACTATCGTGGTTGTTAATTTTAAACAGAAATACGGCTAATTACCATGTTTTTATTGTATTTCTGACGTTTCGAGACAATTTCTTCTTCTGTGGCCTGGGGAGCTAGCACGAATCAATATCGAATCGTCATCCTATCGTCATAACGTCAAAGCTGACATTAATTATTATTGTGTAAGTTTTTTGACGACGATATCTTTACGATACGATAGTGATTTGTGCTCAGGGGGGCTTGTACGTATATGTATAAGTGTCAGTTTTGACGTTTCGATGACGATACGATAGTGATTCATGCTCAGGCCACAGGCACGTGGTAATTAGCCGTATTATTATATAAAATACAACAATGTTTTTATAAATAATACTGTTAAACCTTAGTAGGTATATTAAATGTTATTTCAAACGGGTATTTATCGATATTAACTATTCATTTATTGCATAGTAAGTGATGAAGTTAAAGTGACATTACTTTTTAGCTTCATTCACTCATTTTGCTACGATTCGAGAGTGAATGACGAAAACGAGGAATGTCACTCTTCAGTTTCATTCACTCACTTTCCACTTGCTACGATCAAGAGTGAATGAAGTAAGAACTATGTCACTTTTTAGCTTCATTCACTCATTTTTCACATCGAGAGTGAATGGAGCAATTACGTCAGTCTTTAGCTTCATTCACTCACTTTCCACTTGCTACGATTCGAGAGTGAATGAAGCAAGAGGTATATCACTCTTTAGCTTCAATCACTCTTCTCACTTTGTTATCATAACACAACATTATTTTGGAAAAAAACAAGAAAATTTAGTGCAAGATTTGTATCGGTTTTCCGGGGCTCCGAGGTTCGGGGGCCCGGGGCTCCGTGTGTTATGGTAAAGATGATGTTTAGAGCGGAGGTTTATACATTTTTTATGTAATATTACTTGTACTTTGATACAATTAACATAATAAATTGCGTTCAATGTACATTTGTGGCAATTCTGTTATCACAAACTGACTAAAATCACACACCTAGCTTCAGAATAACAGTTCTAAAACTTAGGATAGTTATGGCTAAGTTCAAGATTAAGTAACGTCAAACTAAATTTAGCCAACATGTAATTGGTGTTTTCTATTTCACTTAAAATAGAGTAATTACTAAAATATCCCAAGTTTTAGAACTGTCATTTAAGGTTACGCTAATTTAGACTTTAACGTGTAAGTCTGGTCGATCGTATTTTACGAAATTTTAGGCAGTTTGTGGTAACCACAGACTTGCTACAATAAAATCATGTGTTTAGGTATTACGTATTTATTACAACGGTGTTTCCTTTCTCCATTGGAATGCGTTAGTTTTGACAGCTGGGTTTGAGGAGCTGGCGCTCGCCGCTATCGCTACGCCTGTGCGACGTATGTTGGCAGCTGCACTGTCTGAAAGCAACACCGTACCACACATTATTACAACAACGGGAAATTACTCACGTAAATGATAAATTGTCAATGAGGACACCGACAATGTTTCGATTCATCTAGAGAATCTTCTTCAGGGTGAGTGGACCATAACGCGCGCGCTACCACGAAAGTTTTGAAAGTGCAACACCGTACCTTTAGGAGACTCATCAAATAGCTACGTCGTATGGTTTCGGCTTACTTGATTAATAATGTAATAATAATTACCAATATAATTACGTTTTAAAAACTAAAAAAAAAATGTTTTGATCAATCGAAAAGTCATGAGACGATATTTAAAAAAACTATTTTAAGTAGCATGAAGAAACTATTAGTTCTACATAAATACTATATAAATTTGACCAAATATTGGATTATTCTTTATACAATAGTTGAAAATAAAATAAAAAATAATAGTATCTAAATTATATGTATAAAGCTCTTGCGTTACTGACTGGCTGACTGATCTATCAACGCACAGCCTAAACCACTGATCCTAGAAACTTGAAATGAAGAGGGTGTATTCTTTTTAGTGTGTAGAGTTGCACTAAGAAATAAATTCAACCCTTAAGAGGCTCCCAGTCGCTGATTGCTCTTTTTCGAAACGAAAAAAGAAATACTTCTGAACAAGCCACATCTCCTTTTTTATACGTATATTACTTCAGGTTCCTACCTAGATTTCTATTAAGCTGAAAACATAATAGCAGAAAGTTTTCACGATAAAGATATTATTTCAAAATTATACGTTTTAGAATTTATGATCGAAATATTTTATATACCTACTATTAAAATCAACTTGTGATTTATTGTTAAAGATAGGTAATATGTAGATCTAGATTTCTATTAGAATAGATTTTTGATAAGTAATTATACATAATTAATTTATATTCATTAATTTATTCGAAAAGCTAAGGCGGACCACGCTCCGACGTGTGTTTGTCGTCATTGCAGCGGTCGGTAGGATTATTTATCGAAGTGATTAAAGATGGGTACATCTTTATGATCTTTTGATTTTTATACAGTCGTGGTCAACTAATTAGGGACACTCTTTGGTTAAACCGAATTGTGAATTTATTTTTTATTTTCCAACGAGTCTAAACCATATTCCATATCTCTTACATGTAAGTATAATTAGTCATTTATGTGCCCGATTATACAAACAATAACAACTTCTTAAACATTAAACCTCTTTACAGTATAGCTGATAGATTATCGTAGTGCTATTTGTTCAAATAATGCTGGCTGGCCATTTAATTAGGGACACTGAGATATTGCGTTCTATTTTCAAAATTTGAATCTCAATACTTTTTTACTTCTTCTCTTATTGTTTCGTGCTAGTTTTGGCGGCAATCCCGATATTTATTTTAAGTTTTGAAAAATATTTTGAAGAAAAATGGGTAAAAATAAAAGTTGCGATCCAACACTACGAAAAATTATCATGAAGTTTGTTGTCGAGCATGGTTGGCCATACCGAAGGATAGCAGAACATTTAAATTGTTCAAAAACTATGGTATATAATGCAGTGCAACATGTCAGACGCAATAACACAGATTTAAATGTGCCCAGAACAAAAAGATCGTGAAAAACAACTCCGCAAGAAGATAGAATGATAACCAGGTTAGCTAAGAAAGATCCGTTTCTAGGCTCTATTTTAATTAAACACGAAGTGTTTGGGACAGACGAAAGAGCTGGTGTCTCAGCGAGGACCGTTCGACGACGTCTGGTAGAAGCAGGGTTGTTCGGAAGAGTGGCTCGCAAAGTACCGTTGTTGAAGAAAGAACATAGAAATGCTCGTTTGGCGTTTGCACGTAAATATGGACATTGGACCTACGCCCAATGGCAACATGTATTATTCTCTGACGAGACCAAGGTTAATTTGATTTCTTCAGATGGAAGGTAATACGTACGGCGTCCAGTAAAAGCGGAAATGAATCCAAGATTCACAAAAAAGCAGGTGAAACATGGCGGTGGAAACATTAAAATGTGGGGTTCATTTTCTGGACGTGGAGTGGGACCTGTGAGGAAAGTTCAGGGTAACTTAGACCAACATCAATACAAGGCAATATTGGAGGAAACGATGCTTCCCTATGCTGAGGAAATGAAACGTCCATATAATAGGGAGATCCTATTATATGGACGTTTCAGCATGATAACGACCCGAAACATACCGCCCGTTCAGTCAAGTCGTTTCTTACCAGTCAGTCAGTATCGGTGCTAGATTGGCCAGCAAATAGCCCGGACCTTAACCCAATCGAGCACCTTTGGCACGAAATCAAGAAAAAAGTAGCCACTTATCGTACCACAACTTTAGATGAACTTAATGAAGCTTTTTGTGAGGCATGGGCAAACATTCCTGTCGAAACATGCCAGAAACTGATAATGTCTATGCCACATCGGTGTCAAGCGGTAATTACTAACAAAGGTTTTGCTACTGGGTACTGATTTTACACGTAATAAAATGGAGCTGTTAAAGATATTATAATACTGCAGATTATTAGTTTTGTTTAACTCTATTTTTCATTATAGTTTACTGTCCTTAATTAAATGTCCAGCTACAGAATTATACCTTAAAATTGAATACATGTTCAACCTTTGATATTAAATACTTTTTTCTATTTATTTATTCTTTTATTTACAGCCATTTAAAGCATAATAATCGGACCAAATTATGCAAATAATAGTTACTGAGAAATCAATAGGGTTTTATATTTGTATGTACATAACCGGTTATTGTTCTTCACTATATTGCATGTCCCTAATTAGTTGACCACGACTGTATATATAGATTAGCACGGTACAAGACCAATTACACTAATTATTTACACATTACATTATATCACGTCATAAAATACCAAATTCAAAATAATTACACGAATTAAATACCTACATAAATATGAATATAACATGTCAACAGAAATGTCATAGAAAAAAAAATGACAAAATGTCAAAAAAATAATAATTATAAAATGTCAAAAACAATATAAAAGACAACAGTAAAGGTGATATCAGACGGTTCACTCGAATGATTGTTCACTCGAGTGAATGCTTCATTTTTTTTCATTCTATGTTCACACGGCTTAGACGAAATGATACAGAAATGAACATTCATTGTTCTTTCTTAAAAATATAACTTCGTCGACAACGTGATGTCCGTCGGCTACAGGACTCGAAACAAAATGGCCGAATCCGAATGAACGTTCTCTCAGTGTTCAGACCGTTCATTTCTCGTTCATTCGGAGTGGGAATGAAAGATACCAGATGCCAATATCCAACACTGTTGGATCGGTTCACTAATGAATTCATTCGGCACTCGTGTTTCATTTTTTGTTCAGACATTTCATTTCGAGTGAAATGTACCGAATGATAGGTGAAAATGAACAAAAAATGAACCGTCTGATATCACCTTAAAGAAGGACTTACCTAATCCATTCCTCACGTTGGCAACTAGACGCATAGCTGGATTGGTGACGATACCGTTTCTCTTGCCCTTGCTGTAAATAAAATATCAACATTAAAAAAAAACGAAAATGCTAAAATAAAAAAAGAAAGAAAAAAGTGTTTTGCACACAGTGCCATTCAGACCCAAACTAAGCAAAGCTTGTACTATGGGAGACCCAGACTCCATACGTGACATTTCATCCAATTGATGTCATCTTAAAGGTTAATAATGATATCTGATGATGATGAAGTGTAATGATGATGCATCAGCATAGTTGCAGCGTTAAACTCATCACCAAAGCCATATTCCATTATTCCGTAAAAATCGATCTTCATTACCATATATAACATTGAATTTAGAGAACTATTATAGAATCTTAGAATAGAGGGAATGATTCTATAATAGTTACTATGTAAGTAGTATTCTCTAAATTCGATGCTGTGGTAATGAAAATCGACCGTCGAAGATCGGTTTTTACGGAATAAGCCAGCAGATTCGAAAAAAACCCTCGAATCTATTAAAATAATAAATACCTGAACAACATACAAACTGACTCCGTATCAGCAGGGCTATTTTGTAAAAACATGATTATCATGTTATGATATTCATACCAATACTTATTGGCACTGACTGCCATAATACCTACGCTTTTTATGCTGTTTAGGCATCTATACCTACGCTTTCATTACAATACCTACGCAGAAACGCAGGTATAGGTGCATAAACAGTGAATACTTACTATGAAAAGTGTACAGATTAAGTATTCTCTAACATTAGGTATAGCATTTAACATCATATCATTATAATCATGTTTTTACAAAATAGCCCTGCAGTACTTTATATATGTTACATTAAAATTATTTTTATATGAAACTGTAAATTTTCAGAGCCCAGCTTTAGCAAAACCTATGTTGTCTCGCTCACTCACGTTTTCTTAAATATCCTGCCTCTCGCTCGCCCGAAGCTTCCCACTAGCGAGTTGTATGCGCGCCTGCTATTGGTCCACGCCATGCTACATAATTATCAATTTTGTTGAAATAAAATAACTTTTTAAGCCAATTTTCTTCCAAAAACTTTCCCAGTTAATTTATTGAATGGATTCGAGTTATATTTATTGTTATTTCTCCTATATTTAGACTAAAAGGAAGCAGTAGGTTTAAAGCCTGTAAGAAAACAACTAAATATGGTATCTACAATTTTACACTAATAAATAATATTAAAAATTGCTGGACAATAGCCTTCTAGCCTCAAACTAAGCAAAGCTATGGAAACAGATAACTGAGAGAAAATTTGTACACTGTTTAGCTCATGACCCCCCCCCCCATCTCCCAATCTTCCAACCCCCCAGAAAAACATATTTTTTAGCAAATACATAGGGCAAAAAAGCTCATTACCCAGCCCCCCCGAACCCCCCTCCCTGCAAACCCCCCAACCCCCCAAAATTATGACGATCCATGATAGTTTGAATTGTACCTTTCAGTTCCGTCCTGTTGAGGCTTATCTCTTCCGAGAATTATCCTCATGTGAGACCATATAACTGATAGAATACGAATATCCAGATTTTTGTAAATACATATATGGGGAAAACTACTCCCCATGACCCCCGACAGCCAGAACCCCCCCCCCCCCCAACCCCCCCAAAAATTATGTCGTTCCACGCGCCAAATACAACACTGTATAAATGATTATTAGCAACCACGATAGTTTGAATTGTACCTCTCAGTTCTGTCCTGTTGAGGCTTATCTCTACCGAGGATTATCCTCATGTGAGTGTCCCGGTTGAAGTGCGTGTCGGCTTGTACAGGCTGTGACGTCAGACTTGGCGGTTGAGATCCTGAAACACGGCATGAAATATGTTTTGAAAACTGAAAAGAAAGTCGACAAAAATGTTTCAAAGAATAGAAAAGTTAAGAGTCGATATTCGATATTGCAGACTTCATAAAAAAAAGGTTATCAATTCGGTTGTGGTTCGGGAGGGAGGTACCTCGACTTTCAATGTCAAGGTCGTTGGTTCGAATCCCGGCGTGCATCAATGGATTTTTCTGTTCGAAAAATTTATATGCGCATCAAAAACACGTGTTCAAAGCGGTGAACCGATCACCTACGGAATGCTAACTACTGCAAAATGTGGGTATTGTGTCAAACATAATGTTCGGACGTGCCGCTGACTACCCCTTTAGACATCTTCAAGAACCTAAGCGTCTTGTGATCTGAGTGTATGTCTACCGTACTTGGGGATTACAGTCGTGATCCTTATGTTTTTATTTTAGTTTATGTAGTATTTTTAGTTAGTGTTTTTGTTTAAAACATACCAAAAGGTTGAGTAGGACTACAAATATCGCTGATAGGACTTCTTGGAGGCGACGCATATAACGGACTAGTGTTGTCTCGCTCATACACGCCGTGTCGCTCATCGCGTCGTCTGTCTCGCTCGCACGACACGCGGAGGTCCTTGTCTTTCTCATTCGCTGTGTAGCTACGGTTCGAGGCACTGGAAAATTATAAATAATACATACTCGTACATAAATAAAACCACGCCTGTTTCCCAGAGGGGTAGGCAGAGACCACGGCTTTCCACTTGAAAGTGACCAAAACCGGGGTATGCACCACAACTGGGTCTTTGACCCTAGGTATATGTATACAGATATATCCTACGCCCAGATGTAATTTTTATGTATACAAGCTGACCCCGCGAACTTCGTATCGCTTTAGAATTAACAAATGTTGTCTTAAGTTCCCGTCCCCGTCCCCGTTCCCGTTCCCGTTCCCGTTCCCGTTCCCGTTCCCGTTCCCGTTCCCGTTACAGTTATCGTATTATCAAACGTAATAAAGCTCAAATTGACTCTACGTTTTAGTTAGAAAACTTTTGTATGGGAAAAAGAAAAGGGCTGTTTTTAGGGTTTTCGAAATTTTCTCACCTTTTAAACCTTCCCTAGATCTCCACGAACATTTCAAGACCAAGATAAGATAAATCCGTTCAGCCGTTCTCGAGTTTTAGCGAGACTAACGAACAGCAATTGATTTTTATATAATATAGATTTCGTAAACAAATCAATTTCTTTAGTGAATATATTAATCCGGCTGGTGTGGAAAGAACTTACCTTAGTTTAGAATCTTTCTCAACGGCCTGATGTTCAGGTATAGTTACTTCTCTGTCCTTTTCTCTCCTTCCTCGACCGCATCTCGCCACTTGTTGTGCGAAAGAGAGGGATAAATTCGCGCGGTTTGGCTGTAACGAATGATGTGGATAAATGATTTACAAAGCCGTATTGGCCGAGTGGGTTCGAATCCCGGTCGTGCATCAATGGGTTTTCAGTCCGAAATTGAAATGCGCATTAAACGTGCTTATAAAGGTGAAGGTACCCAGTTAGTATCCTTGTAAGCGGCGACGGGCTTGCAATCTGTCACATGTGGTACGCTAACCACTGCAAAATGTAGGCATGTGCGAAATGTAACTTTTGGGCGTGCCTCTGACTAACCACTGATCTGAGCCCATGCTGATCCGAGAGGATACAAACACATACATACGCTCAAAAACATTACTATCCTCCTGTCGCTGTCGGGTAATTATAAAACCTTGACATGGAAGCAATAAAAAAACTTTGACAGTTACCTGGCCTCACAGCTCAGTTGGTAGTAACTCTGTCTTCTGCGCTGTAGGTTGTGGGTTCGATCCCCACCCAGGACAAATATTTGTGTGATGAACATAGATGTTTGTTCTGTGTCTGGGTGTTACTATGTATAATAAGTATGTATTTACAAAAACAAACAAAAAAAGTATATAAGTATTCTATCAGTTATCTGGTTCCCATAGTACAAGCTTTGCTTAGTTTGGGGCTAGATGGCGCTGTGAGTAAAGTCCGCCAATATTTATTATTTATTTATTACAAGCTAACCCGGCGAACTTAGTATCGCTTTAGAATTACCTACCGTTCCCGTTAAAAAGTATCCTATGTTCGTTTCCTGGTTCTATGCTACCTCGCCACCAATTTTCAGCCAAATCGGTTCATCCGTTCTCGAGTTGTAAGTGTTGTAACAAACCCGACTTTCTTTTATATAGTAGACTAGCTGACCCGTGCCCGCTTCGCTGTGCGTAAAACATTTCTAATACCACGTGGACTTTTTTGTAGACGTTTTTAAGGTGTACAATACTGTAGTACATTATTTTGATATATCTCGTGGGGTTCAGCCAGCATTTGCAATGTAAGCGCAAAAAAACGTGTTTATTTACATCACATTAGAAACCTCTAAAATTATCAGTGTTTCTCTACTATATTATGCATGTATTATACATATAAACCTTCCTCTTGAATCACTCTATCTATTAAAAAAAACCGCATCAAAATCCGTTGTGTAGTTTTAAAGATATAAGCAAACATACATACATACAGAAGCGGGAAGCGGAAAGCGACTTTGCTTTATACTATGTAGTGATTACCTTTTCGTGAGTATTCGTGAGGTCCGGTTGTTCTGTTTGTTCGTGAGAGCGCCCAGACCCACCGGTCATGTTTGATGAGGATTTTGTTGAGTTGGAGCTGTGCACGCTCCTTCGTTTGTATTCTGGCGAACCTGCAAGTGAATTAATAATATAGCGCTAAACTAAGCAAAGCTAGTACTATGAAAAACCCTGATGATACTGATAGAAAATCTCTTAAGATTTAGTTCGCACATATTGTTTTAGCTAGTGATCCGGTTTCGATGATTTCTTTTTTATTTTGTAAAGAATAGACCCAATTTAGTCCCATTTAAATTATATTCATGTAGGACTAATAGTTCCTTCATAAAACTTGACTTTTCGATTGATTGAAACATTTTCGTCGGTTTTCTTTTTAGTTTTTTACGGTTCCGTACCCAATGGTTAAAAACGAGACCTTATTACTAAGACTCCGCTGTCCGTCTGTCTGTCACAATGCTGTATCTCATGAACCGTGATATCTAGAAAGTTGAAATTTTTAACAACAAATACTAAAAACATATAAAATTAATATCTAACTGGAGCTCCCATACAACAAACGTGTTTTTTTGGCGTTTTATAGATAGTGGTACGGAACCCATCGTGCGCGAGTCCGACTCGCTCTTGGCCGGTTTTTTTTTCCAAACTATCGTGATTAGTAGACGAACTATAGATTTTAACACGGGTGTTTATCACGTAATTACTTTTAATTTATTTTCCCGAGGTTTCGGCTATGTTACAATAGCCATGGTCGCGGGTTACATAGCCGTAACGTCGGGAAAATAAATTAAAGGTAATTACGTGATAAACACCCGTGTTAAAATCTATAGTTACGTAATTATTTCGTCGGTTAGAAATAGTCAAATGTTATTGTTACCGGCGCTGGGCGGGCGGAGTGGTCCGCTGGTGTCTCTCGTGACTGGGGCGGAGGGCGCCGCCCAACGCTCGAGAAGTCGGCAAATGTTCGCGTGACCAGCTCTCCACGCGACTTTGGCTGGGGTACGACCTGTGAAAGCACAACTTTAATTATAAAATAAATAGGATCACGACTGTAATCCCCAAGTACGGTAGACATCCTCTCAGATCTCCAGACGTTTAGATCCTTTAAAGATGTCTAGTGGGGGTTGTCAGAGGCACGTCCAAATATTATATTAGGCACATGCACACATTTTGCAGTAGCTAGCATTCCATACGTGACAGGTTGCAAGCCCATCGCCGCTTATTACCACTTTAATTATAACAACCATAATAAAATAAATTGGATACTTCACACGGTGCCACTTAGCCCCAAACTAAGCAAAACTTGTACTATGGGAGCCAAATAACTTGCAAAGACTTCATTTTATACTTCACTTTAGCTAAATTGGTCACAACACAACCCCTAGGAGTATTTTTTTTTATTACAAATATTGGGTTAGTCCAGAAATGCCCATGGAGTCAATGGAGATTTCTGAATTAACTCTCTAAAATTCACCTGTTGTTACAACCTATATATCATTTAATACCTTACTAGACTTTGTCTAAATATTTTAAGACAAATATTTTGTAATTTATTGTGGTTTGGCGGTTTATAACCCCTTTTAGGGGTATACAAAGAACAACTTACCACAGTGGTCGGCTTGCATAGGATCTTTTATTTTCGAATGTTAAAAAGACTTATCATTCGCGATACCCTACTTGATTTTGGCTTAATATTACAAACTAGTTCTTACTATACCCCTTTTAGGGGTATAGTAAGAACAACTTACCGCAGTGGTCGGCCTGCATAGGATCAGCACCATGTTGTAACAACCAAACCACACACTCTTCATGTCCTTCCTGAGCTGCTATACCTGTTAATAAATATTAAATAAATAAATATATATAGAAAGAGATTATCACACAGCTCCATCTAGAACCAAACTTAGCAAAGCTTGTAATGAGGGAACGAGATACTTATTATAACTATATATTTTAACACGGGTGTTTATCACAGCTCAGTTGGTAGTAACTCTGCCTTCTGCGCTGTAGGTTGTGGGTTCAATCCCCACCCAGGGTAAATATTTGTGTGCTGAACATAGATGTTTGTTCTGTGTCTGGGTGTTAATATGTATAATAAGTATAAACAAAAAAAAAAGTATATAAGTATTCTATCAGTTATCTGGTTCCCATAGTACAAGCTTTGCTTAGTTTGGGGCTAGATGGCGCTGTGTGTAAAGTCCGCCAATATTTATATTTATATTTATGTTAACCGCACACCCGTGTTAAAATCTATAGTTATGTCTACTAATCACGATAGTTTGAGATACTTATTATGCATATTAACACCCAGACACAGAACAAACATTATAAGTATGTTTATCCCGGGTGGGGATCGAACCCACAACCTACAGCGCGTTACTGACTGACTGATCTATCAACGCACAGCCTAAACCACTGGTCCTAGAAACTTGAAATTTGGAGGGTGCATTCTTTTAGTTGTGTAGAAGGGGGTGGGGGTGCACTAAGAAAGGATTTTCCGCAGTTCAACCTCTAAAGGACTTCACTGGGTCTGTTTGAAAATTACTTATTTCTTTTAAGTCTAAATTAGCCTAAGTTCTTAAGTTAGAATATTTTAGCCATTTAGTTTCTTAGGGTGCCGTACCCAATGGGTAAAATCGGGACCCTATTACTAAGACTTCGCTGTCCGTCTGTCTGTCACAAGGCTGTATCCCATAAACCGTGATAGCTAGGCTGTTAAAATTTTCACAGATGATGTATTTCTGTTGTCGCTATAACAACAAAGACTAAAAACGGAATAAAATAAATATTTAACTGGGGCTCCCATATAACAAACGTGATTTTTTTGCCGTTTTTATAGATAATGGTATGGCACCCTGCGTGCGCGAGTCCGACTCGCACTTGGCCGGGTTTTTCTTGTATGTGTAAAGTCTGCCAATATTTATTATTATTATTATTTCGAGATCGTATTTCTAATTAAAATATGATAGTTTAAATTTCGATAACATTTAAGTATTTTTAATTCCGTTACCTAGAGGAGTGGCGCCCTGAGTGCATAGGGCGGAGGGATCCGCCCCCAAAGAGAGTAACGCTCGGAGGGCGAGAGTCCGTCCTCTCCATGAGGCCGCATGCAGCGCAGTACGCATGCAGCGATCGCGTGCGTCCACTTCAGCGCCACCTGGATACAACAAACATTGTATAACATATTTGGTAACAAAACATATAACATTTGATATTTGATCTTTATATATAAAAATAAAAATCAAGTGGTGGTAATGTTTGGTCGTGTCTCTGACTAACCCCACTAGACATATTCAAAGGATCTAAGCGTTTGGAGATCTGAGAGGATGTCTACCGTACCTGGGGATTACAGTCGTGATCCTATTTATTTTTTATATTTGGATAATTTATTAGTTTTTTAAACTCACCAACTTTCACTAATAGATTGACCATATCTGTGTGACCCTGCCAAGCAGACACGTGCAATGGAGTTCGACCCTGTAACAAGCAAAAAATACTTATATATAGGAGCATATTAGGATATTAAGTTATTAGGATATTAAGTTATTAGGATAGTCCTAATAGGATATTAGAATATTAGGACTATATATTTATATTAAAATATTAGGATATCTGGAGGCACGGCAGTGCCCCCGCCAAGTCAAGCAATAAAGCGGCACGGCTGTACCATCCTTTTCTCGAAGCAGTTCAGGCCATTTTCGACCCCCTATAACTTCGTTGTGGATAAAACTAGAAGCCTGAATTTTCAGTAACCAAGCAGTCACTATATAAACACGGTATATTTCAAATTGCATTCAATTTGAACCAGTAGTTTAAGAATTACTAGCGGACCGCCCCGGCTTCGCACGGGTTTAATGCATATAAACCTTCCTCCTGAATCACTCTATCTATTAAAAAAAACCGTATCAAAATCCGTTGTGTAGTTTTAAAGATATAAGCAAACATACATACGCGGGAAGCGGAAAGCGACTTTGCTTTATACTATGTAGTTATAACTCAACTCAAAGTTAATTAAAGAAATATAAGTCAAAGTTTCTTATTTTGTTTATGCATTAAAAAAAAGTCTTTCTCGTTCGTCTTACCTCGTTGTCTGTGGTATCGACGCTGGCCCCGCAATGCGCCAGCAAGTACCTGGCCATGGCCAGTCGGTTGTCCAAGGCCAGCACGTAAAGGGTGCTCCGTCGATCAGCGTCCAACGAGTCGGGGGCTGCGCCCCGCGAGCGTAGGGCGCTGACTGTGTCGAAGTGGCCTTCTAGGGCTGCTAATCTGGATTACAAATAATATTACATTTCTATTATTTATTACTAGTATATTTTTGTTTAGTACTAATACTAGCCGACCCGTGATAGACGTTGTCCTGTCAAATTTCACTAATCGCATAGAGAAACGCTCGTTCCTATTACGACTGATGTCAGATTTTGATACGACAGCGCCATCTATACCAAAATCATCCCTTTTGCGTTTTTTTTATGATTTTGGGGTTGTTTTTCGTATTTTAAAATAGTCCGTTTTTCATCTACAGCAAATTTCATCTTAATCCGTTTTGTCGTTTAGGCCTGATTGATTTTCAAACATATAAACATTCTTACACTTTCGCATAATTATAATAATAACTGAAAACGAAGTGATCCTATTAGGGTTCCGTACCCAAAGGGTAAAAACGGGACCCTAATTCTAAGACTTCGCTGTCCGTCTGTCCGTCTGTCTGTCACAGGGCTGTATCTCATGAACCGTGATAGCTAGACAGTTGAATTTTTCACAGATTATGTATGTTGCCGCTATCACAACAAATACTAAAAACAGAAAAAAATATATTTAACGGGGGCTGACATACAACAAACTTGTTTTTTTTGCCGTTTTTTATAAATAGTGGTACGAGTCCGACTCTTGGCCGGTTTTTTTCTTTTGAGGTACGAAACCCTAAATTCTAACATAAAAACATAATTTGGGGACACGGCAGTGCCCCCGCCAAGTCGAGCGCGAAGCAAACACTGCCGTACCATCCTTTACTGGAACCATTTCGCCACATTTTCAGGCCCCTATTTGAGAACCTCTGGATAAGACCAGAACGCTGAAATTTTCGTCATCCAGTAAGCCATAATCACATACTTAAAATCCAAAATTTCAAGTCTGTAGGTCATTTAATTACGAAGTTAAGCGAAAGCAAAGTTTCGCATTTTAGACAGACACTCACTCACTCACTCACTCATGATCATCAGAATAGAACTAGTACTTCCCATAAACCCAGAGAGCGGAAATTTGGTACAGAGTTAGGGTTTAATGGCTACATAAAGGGAAAACCATAAAAACTAGGATAATCGAAGATCTGGAGTACCTGGTGACCCTGATAAGAAAACACAAGAGCCTAACCAAACTATTAGAGATCGACATACCGCCTTTACAAAAAATATTCAACTACTGGACCGATTTGAAAAATTCTTTCACCATTAGAATCCTACATTATCCCTGATCAACATAGGCTATAGTATATTTTACAAAAATATTAGGGATCCGTATGAAAACATCGATAATGTAATCCAAAGTGTGAAAAAATAAAAAAAAAAATCCTTATCGTTTGCTGCGGAAATTATTGACAATAGAGCAAAGTAATGTACTACAGTTTTAAAGAGGACATCAATATCTACAAAAAAGTATGCAATACTATATGTCTCACTATTAGGGATCCGTATGAAAACTTCGATAATGTAACCCAACGTGTGAAAAAAAACCAAAAAAATCCTTATATCGCGTACTCTGCGGAAATTGTTGACAATAGAGCAAAGTGATGTACTATAGTTTTAAAGAGGACATCAATATCTACAAAAAAAGTCTGCGATACTAAATGTTTTATTAGGGATCCTTATGAAAAATTCGATAATGTAACCAAAGGTGTAAAAAAACTACCTATAATATCATTATTACATCCGTGCGACGCCGGGGCGGACTGCTAGTACGCAATAAAATTAAAGGAAAACTCTGGATAAGACTAGACTGGCTTTTATACTTACTTATACTTACAAGTTTACAAGAAGAAATAGTCGAACGATTACGTTTATTCTACTCGAACATTACACAAATTGAATAAACAAATGAACAAATTAAATAAACTAAAATATTAAATTCGCTCAAAATTTGATCAAAATATAATGCATTGGACTAAGAGTGGCGGTGATACCCGCACACGTCGCTAGATGGCGCTGACTGTATTTTAAACGCGCTTACGATTTGTTTTTATAATAAAAAAACTACTCATAAAAAGAAAAAAAAACTGTGTCAAATAAGAAAATCTAATAAAATAAATCAATAAGCCCACTTTTCTACAAAAAGAAGTGAAATCCCACCAAAAACATTCTGTAAAAAAACTAGCCAAGTCTCGATGGAGCTGCTTGTTTATCTCTAAAAAGTAATGAAATCTAGACAAAGTCGTGTCAAGTCTGAGGTTCTTTACTGCGATTTCTTTATTATTATAGAATGTTATGTGACTTGGCCGTTGAAGAGTACACAAGGGTACAAAACCAGGTGCTCCATGACACCATTGCACCAATCTGTCACCAGAACCGCTACCCATTAACGATGGAAAATTGCCACTTAGAAAACGTTGATTCAATAACCAGTCAATTGTAGGCTTGATAAAGCTGCGTATTTCAATAATACTTATGTAAACAAACAGTATAAAAAATACGTCTATTTTATGTTAGATCGGTGGTCGATTTGACGCTCCAAAACGAAGACAGCAGAAGTCAGCATTGTCAATGCTGAATGCATGTGTTGCACGATCAACAACAGCCTAAAATAAGACACTAGCGTCCAATTACCAATACCTGTATTGGCTATTATCTCGCTTAACAAACATAGGTAGTTACAACAGATATAACATTACGTGTAAACAAAATTGACTTGTACCCACTAACGTATAAAGAATGTTCAACGGCCAAGTCACACAACATTCTATAATAATAAAGAAATCGCAGTAAAGAACCTCAGACTTGACACGACTTTGTCTAGATTTCATTACTTTTTAGAGATAAACAAGCAGCTCCATCGAGACTTGGCTAGTTTTTTTACAGAATGTTTTTGGTGGGATTATGTTAACAAGTTTAACTTACCTCAGCGCAGTCTTCCCATCATGCGCATTCTGATCTGGAGGCGCGTGCCAATTATCTACTAACAACTCGACCAGTCGTGTATGTCCTTCTTGGGCGGCGAGAAGCAACGCGCCTTTTCCATCGTTGTCCGACTCGTCCACCTTCGCGCCCGCTTCTAGAAGCGCTTCGCAAACCTCCACATGACCTGAGAAGCATGTCACACTATTATAACTACTACTATTATTATGACTATTATGTGTGTGTATGTTGGTATGTGTGTATGTTGGTGTGTGTGTGTGTGTGTGTTCGTGTATGTATGTGTCTGTCACGTATGGAATGCTAGCTATTTATTGCAAATGTGGGCATGTGCCAAACATACCTCTGACTACCCTCACTAGACATCTTCAAAGGATCTAAGCGTCTGGAGATCTGAGAGTATGTCTACCGTACTTGGGGATTACAGTCGTGATCCTATTTATTTATTTTTGAATTAAATAATATATACAAAATATATGTGTACAAGCTAAACCCGGCGAACTTCGTATCGCTTTAGAATTAACAAATGTTGTGTTAAGTTACCGTTCCCGTTATAAAAAGTATCCTATGTCCGTCTCCTAGTTCTAAGCTACCTCCCCACCAATTTTCAGCCAAATCGGTTCAGCCGTTCTTGAGTTATAAACAGTGTAACTAACACGACATCTTTTATATATCTAGATATCTCACGAAGTAATCCCCAAATACGATAGATATGCTTTTATTTTTATTGTCCACTAGCCAACCCGTGACAGACGTTGTCCTGTCAAATTTCAATAATCAAATATAAAAGACTGAATGTTTTTAGACTGTGATGTCAGATTTGTTGCACACCAGCGCCATCTATACAGAAATCATCCCTTTTGCGTTTTTTTATCGTTTTGGGGATGTTTTTCATATTTTAAAGTAGTCTATCATATATTCGATCATTATATCTACATCTACAGCAAATTTCAACTTAATCTGTTTTGACGTTTAGGCCTGATTGAGGAACAAACATACATACAAACTCACAAACTTTCACATTTTTATATTATTAGGATTTTTATTGTAAAACCACATAAATTTTACATTCTATTCTATATCTACCTTCAAAAGCTGCATAATGTAGTGGCGTCCAACCAGAGTTATCTCTATGATGCTCGTCGAGACCTCTATCGAGCAACTGACGAACTACTTCCACGTTTCCTGTAAAGAAAATTTCATTTATTGTAACTAACTGACCCGACAAACGTTGTTGGAAGCACTTTCAGTTTTTCAGGAATCTGACTGACCCGACAAACGTTGTTGGAAGCACTTTCAGTTTTTCAGGAATCTGACTGACCCGACAAACGTTGTTGGAAGCACTTTCAGTTTTTCAGGAATCTGACTGACCCGACAAACGTTGTTGGAAGCACTTTCAGTTTTTCAGGAATCTGACTGACCCGACAAACGTTGTTGGAAGCACTTTCAGTTTTTTTTACAAAAAATCGTACCTTTCTCGACTGATGATCTCTCATACATGGGGAAATTCATTTTTATTTATATAGTCATACATAAATCACATAGACAAATCCCCCCCCTTCATCCATCCACCCCCTTTTTAAGCTTTCTAGAACTGTTACTTATTTTTCATTCAGTAAGTCTAAGTCTTAAGACCTTCTTAGAATCTGTAATAGTTGAACAATTTAAATTATTCTTGTACCCCCAATTCCAAAATTTCACCCCCTTCTCAACCCACCTTGAGCTGCGGCCGTACTCAGCACCGTCCGTCCCTCAGCGTCCATATTGTCAACGCATGCGCCCCAAAACAGCAACAGTCTGACCGCCCTAGCATGGCCGGCGGCAGCCGCAGCCCACAGCGCAGTGCGCCCGCACGCATCCGAAGCTTCTATATCCGCTTCCGCTTCCAATAGAAGTTCGCAAATATCTCTGGGGATGAGAAAAAGTACTAAAAATACAGATATGTTAACCGTACACTTATCTATACTAATATTATACTAGCTGTCTTGACAGACGTTGTCCTGTCAAATTTCAAAAATCCCACACAAAAAAGCACTTTCAGTTTTTCCCGAACTTTATGCCACCCTTATCACTTAGAAGTATAAAAATACCCTACGACCTATTCTCATACCCACTGATGATACACAAAAAAAAATCATAAAAATCGGTCAAGCCGTTTCAGAGGAGATAAGTACAGTTAGATGATTGTAATTAGGATTGACTTACGTATGCCCTTCAAAAGCAGCAACCAGTAAAGGGGTAGCTTTGTCACGATCAGCTTTATTAACGTCTGCCCCCTTTTCTATCAAAAGTGCAGTACATTCAGCCCCCATAGCGCATAGGGAGGCCACGGATAGGGCAGTTCGACCTGTTAAGAGGAGTAATAAATGTTTTTGAAGAATGCAGAATCGTTTTTTCTCAATAACCGCAAAACATACAGTTTTGTTTTTAACGACAAAGATAATTTAAGGATTTAATCTAGATAAATTACAGACAGAATCACGATTGGTGAAACTTTTCTCGATAGATTTATTTTCCAAAGTTGGCTCTTCAAAAATACTAGTTTCGTTTTTAATCAAAACTATGAATAGCTAAATAGTTCATTTTTATATAATTCGTTAGATAATCATACTAGCTACCTAAATTACAGACGGTTTCTTATTAAATTTGATGGTTTTCAAGATAATGCGGTTTTATCACTTTTTCCGTCATATCCGGGTAGATTCAGCCCATACAAAAAGTCAAAAATTTCAAGTATCACCTTAAGATTAATATTTAATTAAAACATCTGAAAATTAGCTAGAAATAAAGAAACAACATTTATTAAAACAAACAAATAAAATTGTATAAATGTATATATTATACTCGCTAACACGACGAACTTTGTATCGCTTTAGAATGTTAATTTTCCGTTCCCGTTACAAAATTAAAAAGTATCCTATGTCCGTCTCCTGGTTCTAAGCGACTTCCCCACCGATTTTCAACCAAATCGGTTCAGCCGTTCTTGAGTTATAAACGTGTACTAACACGACTTTCTTTGATATATAAGCTTAATCCTATACTTACCATCATGGTCCGCTCTATCAACACTAGCCCCAGCTGCTAACAATGCCCTGACGATGCCAGCATGGCCCATATAAGCAGCCGCCAGCAAGGGGGTGCGACCCTCAGCATCCCCCCTTTCGGGGGCGGCGCCGGCAGCCAGGAGTCGGGAAACTACCCCCTCGTGGCCAGACCAGGCAGCAGCCCTGTGGGGTAGCAAAAATAATATAAAATTATGGTTTTATTTGCTATGTACTGAATACATTTTATTAAAATTACGTTAAAAAAACCGGTCAAGTGCGAGTCGGACTCGCGCAAAAAAGCCCAATTAAATATTTATTTTTTTCTGTTTTTAGTATTTGTTGTTATAGCGGAAACAAAAATACATAATCTGTTGTTCTGAAAATTTCAATAGTCTAGATATCACGGTTCATGAGATACAGCCCTGTTACAGACAGACGGACAGCGGAGTCTTAGTAATAGGGTCCCATTTTTTACCATTTGGGTACGGAACCCTAAAAACGAATTGCGAACCTCTAGCCTCTAAAGTCGATTAAAAATTACCATAAACAAGAAACTAACCTCAAAGCAGTTCTATTATCAGCATCAACGCAATCCACATCACACCCATACTCCAACAACACATCCACCACTTCAGTGTGTCCCGCCCAAGCGGCCGCTCGCAGCGGACTCCAGCCGTCCGCGTCCGCTGCGTCCGCTGCCGCTCCAGCTTTCAAGAGGACAGCGGCGCAAGCGGCTTTTCCCCCGCGAGCCGCTGCGTGGAGGGCTGTACCGCCAGAGGCGTCTGTGGATTCCACTAGTTGAGGGTATCTCTGAAAGTGGAATAAGAAATAAGATTACGACTGGAAATGCGATAGATGTTCTTTGACAAAGTATTTCTTGTGCGTGTGTGTGTGTATGTGTGTGTGTATGTGTGTATATGTTCGTTTGTGTGTGTTTGTGTGTGTGTGTGTGTGTAGGTATGTGATTTTGCTAGTTGAGGGTATCTCTGGAAGTGGAATAAGAAATATAAAGATTACGATTGCAAGTACGATAGATGATCTTTGATACCACGTTTATACTCGCGTACGAGTGGCGAGACGAGCCGCGAGACTAGGTACGAGGCGAGAGTGTAAACCTGGTATGACAAACTACTTCCTTGAATTGAATTGCCTTGTGAATGTATGTGCATATGTGTGTGTGTACGTGTAGGTATGTGAATTTGCTAGTTGAGGGTATCTCTGGAAGTGGATTAAAAAATAAGATTACTAGTAACCTCTTAACCAGAGTACGATATACGTTCTTTTTCAAACTACTTTTTGTGCGTGTTGTGTATGGCTGTGTGCGCGTATGTATGTGTATGTATGTGCGTTTGTTTGTGTATATGTGTATGTCTGTGTGTATGTGTATATGCGTGTTTGTGTGTGTATGCCTGTCAGTGCGTGAGAGAGAGAGAGAGCTTACCTTCAACAGAGAAGCTAGAGTCTCATCGTCCCCCTTAGCAACTAACTCGTGGACAGCATTAGGATCACAGACCATCATTTCTTCTATTTCTTCTGCGATCGGCACTTCTATTTCGATCTGCTCGTCTGTAGTCAGCTGAAAGACTCGGAAGTTTGTAAAATCCTTTTTTTTATAAAAATTATCTTTATTTACTGATAGTCCGGTCAAAATAGACGGAAATTATGATTTTGGTATAGATGGCGCTGGTGTGCACAAAATCTGACATCCGTGTTGACATCAGTCGTCATAGCAACGTGCGTTACTTTATGCGATTATCGAAATTAGGACAGAACAACGTCTGTCGCGAGTCTGCTAATTATCTCTACATGCCAACCATCTAAGCACACCTTTCTCGATCCTCATCACTACGTCTTCCTTCACTTCACTCGCGGAAGTAGTCTGAAATGGTTCTACTGTAAACTCACCAATGCTTGTATATCGTTATCGTGTGTGATAGTGTGCGTGGGTGTTCTACTGAGCTCTAGCAGTGTGCGTAACACTTTCCGATCGCGGGGCCAAGCCCCTGAAACTAGCGTCGGCATTATAGACTCTAATGACGACGGCTGAAGACCTGAAACAGAATAAAATTTTATATTGATAAGTTTTTAATAATATTTTTTTTATATCAACTTTTTATGAATTCTATGGCTCTAGTACTCGTCAAGACAAATCCAACGAGAACAAACACGACGTGGTTATGTTGTGTAGTTAGGCAGATCCTATGGCCACATCCGAGCTCCATCATCAGACCAGCTCGCTAGTACCATAACTTTATATTGTCACAAGCTGACCCGGCGAACTTCGTATCGCAATTGACAAAATGTTCTTTGAAGTTCCCGTTCCCGTGCTTACATTGCACAACACACCTACATTGCTTAGACAACAGTGAACTTTATACAATAGCAATAAAGCTCAAATTGACTCTACGTTTTAGTTAGAAAACTTTTGTATGGCAAAAAGAAAAGGGCTGTTTTTAGGGTTTTTCCGGCAATTATTCGCACTTTTCTCGCCGTAAAAACCATCCTTGAACTTCAACGAACATAAAAAAAAAAGAATTGGCCAAATTGGTCCTGGCGTTGTTGAGTTATGCGCTTACCAACACATTTTGTGATTCATTTTTATATTATAAGATAGATTGGAGATTGATATGTATGCAAAGTTGAAAGACGCAAAAAAACACGTTTGTTGTATAAAAAATGTAAAAGAATCAAAAAAAAATATTTAAAACTTAAATATTTTTTTGATTCTGTTTTTAGTATTTGTTGTTAGCGGCAACAGAAATACATAATCTATGTCAATTTCAACTGTTTATCTATCACGGTTCATGAGATACAGCCCTGTGACAGACATACAGACGGACAGCGGAGTCTTAGTAATAGGGTCCCGTTTTTACCCTTTGGGTACGGAACCCTAAAAACACCCAAAAATCTTACCTAGTCAGACTCGCACGTTTCCGGTTTTATAACTCACAACTACTATTAATACATTTTTCGTACAATAAAATCACTTATTTCAAAAATATTCACATTTTCCGTAATAAAATTACTCATCTCAAAAACATGTCATACCGCACCAATATCTAACTTACTACTGAAGTGAATGACATTTTAGTATATTTTCCTACAAAAAGCACAAGCGAAACTGAACGTTATTCACAAGAGATAAAGCTCATTAACAATGTTTATTTTCCTACATTTTATACCTATTACAAGCACAGGCGAAACTCAACCTTACCCACTGAAGATAAAGATCATAATGAGTGTTGACTTTATCTTTGTTTTTTGAGAATTGAATGAATCATTTTACTAATAATTTGATGAAAAAGAAAGCGTAATACAAAAACTAATTGTATTGTTTGTTTGTATCTTTAACGGAACTATATTTTGTGTCAAAAATTATGTTTGGACGTGCCTCTGACTACCCTCTTTAGACAGTAGGGATTCCATTTCTTATTTCATTTCATTTAATTGTCTTACTCTAAAGTAAATAGGATCACGACTGTAATGCCCAAGTACGGTAGACATCCTCTCAGATCTCCCGGCGCTTAGATCATTGATGTCTATAGGGGGTAGTCAGAGACACGTCTAAACGTTTTATCACCAGGCGCTTACATCCTTGAAGATGTCTAAAGAGGGTCAAAGGCACTTACAAACATTCCATTTGTCATATTCATTGTCATAAAATTCCATACTTGACAGGTCATAGTCAACGAAAAACGTACTTAAAATGAGGTAGTCAGAGGAATGTCCAAATCTTAAAAAAAATATACGCGACACAAAATAATACTAGCTGGTTATGTCACGATGTTTTCCTTCACCGTTCTAAACACGTGTTAATACAATAATTCTTTATTTTCATTCATTCATTCGTTCATTTATTCGTTCATTCAATCATAATTCTTAGTCTCTCAAACGATGAAGGAAAACATCGTTAGGATACCGACATTTGCTAAGACAATACATTTTATAATGTATACTAATAACATTATCTAAGTATCTATCAGATTTTTTAAACTTAAGATAAGATACAAACATATTATCAAGATAATACTTTAGGCAGGTAAAAACTAGTACTAAATACTAGTTTTTACCTGCGACTTTGTCCGCGTAGACTCAGAAAAACTATTTTTGACGACTTTATCGTACAACATTAAAAATCGAACAAAATCAAAAGAAAATTTTGGGAAAAAATTTAGCCTATGCCCGTCCTAAGACTTTAAACTATGTCTTTGTTAAATTTCATGACAATCGGTTAAGCGATTTGGCCGTGATAACGTGACAGACATAGTTACTTTCTCATTAATAATATTAGTATAGATTAACTTGGGTAATGTACTGTCTTTGCTTCTGTATCGTCTTCCGCGGCGTAGTGAATGAGTGTTCGACTAAGACTCAAGCGGTGAGGATTCTATCACGGGGCCGGGATGAATATTTACATCTCTATTTTCATTATTTATACAGGGTGGGCCACGGAGGCGTACGAATTTAAAATCGCTATAGCGTTGGAACGGGGTAAGGGAGTGGAGTGCGGGAGGTGGGGATCTGTAGCTCGGTTCTCGGAAATTTAGTCGCGATGGAGCACTTCACGGGTGAACAGCGTGCGTTCTGTGTTAAAAATTATTACAAAAATGCCGATTCGTGCGTTATTGTTCGACGTTTATTTCGCTCTCACTATGGATTGCATGACTTAAAACAGTGTCCGAGTGAAAGTTTGATTAGGGCGTGGGTCAGAAAGTTCGAGGCTACCGGTTCGACCCTCAATCAGAAACCTAAGGGGCCCAAAAGGACAACAAGGTCAGAGGAAAACATAAACGAATACATCTAACGAGAGTTTGGCAGTCTTAAAGGAGAAGTTCGATGGAAAACTCGTTTCGCGCCGAGGTGACATTCCATGGCCACCTAGGAGTCCGGATTTAACCCCACTAGACTTTTTCCTATGGGGTTACATGAAAAGTAGAGTCTACAGTAATAATCCAGAGTCTACAGTAATAATCCGACCTCAATTGCCCAGTTGAAGGCCAATATCCACGGAGAAATGGCCGCAATTCCGCGCGCCATGTGCGAACGAGTTTTCGGCAATTTGAAGTCGAGATTCGAAGAATGTTTGCAGCGGGATGGTGCGCATCTGGATAATGTTATTTTCAAAAAATGATTTTCCCAAATGTTTACTTTAATTTAAAAATAAATTTATTTTAGTATTACTTTTGTTTTGTTTTTTATGAATTTTTCAAATTCGCAAAACTCCCGAGGCCCACCCTGTATTTATTTTGATATCCTAATCCTAATAATATTATAAATGTGAAAGTTTGTGAGTATGTATGTTTGTTCCTCAATCAGGCCTAAACGACAAAACGGATTAAGTTGAAATTTGCTGTTGATGTAGATATAATGCCCGAATAAATAATAGACTACTATAAAATATGAAAAACATCCCCAAAACGATAAAAAACGCAAAGGGGATGATTTTGGTATAGATTGCGCTGGTGTGCAACAAATCTGACATCACAGACTAAAAACATTCAGTCCTTTCTATTCGATTATTGAAATTTGACAGGACAACGTCTGTCACGGGTCGGCTTGTATGTTATATGGATATAGTCGGCTTGTCTTTTTTGATTGGTCGGAAAATTTTCGTCGGTTTAGTTTTTAGTTTTTTAATACTTATATTTAATGGCTACATTAAAGAGTTGAATCGTAAAAACAATCAAGTGTTATAATGAGTAACAGGATGTGATAATGAATTCTTGTTAAATTGTACACAATTAAAATATACTGGAATTATAGCTTCAATGCAAATAGTCACATTGTATCAAAGTCCTAAATTAATAAAAACCGGCCAAGTGCGAGTCGGACCCGTGCACGAAGAGTTCCGTATCTATAAAAAACAGCAAAAAAAAAAAAAAAAAAACGGCTCTGTGCCAGACAGACGGACCGCGAAGTCTTTGCAATAAGGTCCCGTTTTTACCCTTTGGGTACGGAACCCAAAAAATATATATCATAAGCATTCATTGATGAAATACGGTAGACATTCCCTGAGATCTCTTGGCGCTCCGACCCTTTACAATGTTTAAGGGAGTAGTCAGAGGCACAGCCAAACATTATGTTCAGCACAATATCCACATTTTACAGTAGTTGGCATTCCATACGCGACAGGTTGCAAGCCCATTGTGTTGGCAGAGTAGGCATGTAATGTTTGGACGTGCCTCGGACTACCACTTTGGATATTTTCAAGGATCTGAGAGGATGACTAATGTCTACCGTACTTTATCAATGAATGCTATATAGCCACCGGAAATTCCCAATGGCATTTGTATTAAACGGGAAATCTATGCAATAATATAGTTTAAATATATAATTGTATATTTATACAGGATGTATTATGAGGTAATCCTAGCAGCGACAAATTTGTAAAATAGGTATTTATAAAATCTATTGCTGTCGCGCTGTGCCCAATATATAAATGTGTGAGTGGCGATAGAGACAACAACCAATATTCAGATAATTAAGACCCAATATTCCTAATTAAAAATGATTCTGATGAACTCTATTTTGTATTCCTCCTTCAAAATTGGGTCAAATTAAAAAAAAAACAATAATTATAAAAGGAAAGATGCCTGTATGTCTTTCTTTCATCACTACATAGTATAAAGCAAAGTCGCTCTCCGCTTCCCGCGTCTGTATGTCTGTATGTATGTTTGCTTATATCTTTAAAACTACACAACGGATTTTGATGCGGTTTTTTTTAATAGATAAAGTGATTCAGGAGGAAGGTTTATATGTATAATAACATGCTACCCGTGCGAAGCCGGGGCAGGTCGCTAGTTGGTTATATTTGTCAAATTTGTTTACTGGACGTCTAAAGTGGGCGGTTAAAACTGGCCAATTATTGTAGTTTTAACCGGTTCCTAATTCTTATAATAACTAATTTATTTAGAAAAATCCAGTGGTTCTCATAGATTGTATGGTAGAAAAATATTTGCTCTACTGTCATCATCCAGAGGGAAAACGGGGGAATACGTCTGTATTGAAAATCGCCTGCCCAGGGATGTTCTTAATACAACCTGTATAAATATATACTTAAATAGGACAATAATATTAATAAAGGAAAACGGTGGAAATATAAAACAAGGTAAATGTTCACATCATTTTACTACCTATTAATAATTATGTAAATTTGTGAGGATTTATGGATTTTCGTAAAGAAAGAAAGCAAGCAAGAAAGAAAAAAAGAAAGAAACAAAGAAAACATTTTTTTTTTGTCCCACGACAAGTTAATCTCAGATAACAAATGTTTGCGACTCAATCACAGCTATACGGCCAGACGGATTTGAATGAAACTTAGAATATACATAGCCTATGTCCTAAAATAGCATATAATTTTGTATTTGTTTTCGTTGCGCAGTTGGAAATTTTTAATTATCCCTTTTCGCTCCATTTTATCAATTTACCCACACTACACATTTTACACACCCACTAGTTCTTTAAACACTGCACAGACACACATCTATACATACGCTTACACATACACACACACACACACAAACACACACATACACACTGCTTTTTTCTACATCTTATATCTTTATCAAATTTAAAACGAGTGGAATACATAATGTGGATTCAAATTGGTTTAAGTGCAACATTATATTTTTAACATATTTATATTTAACAATAAGAAAACTGTGAATCCTAGGTTACTTAAATAAATAAATAAATAAATAAATAAATATAGGATACATTTTATCCAGATATCACAACCGAAGCCGGAAACTAGTATAGTAATAAAACTCACCCGAAGATGACTCCTTGCCTTCTGACTCGGGATCGCAATCTTTTTCTTCGATCTTCTGTTCTATCTATAAGAGAAAAAAATTGCACTTTAAAGCTTAATATTTCACAACCCATATAATACTTTTTAAAGACCTAACCAATGACATCCCACACCATGGGGTACGCGAAAAAAATATAACATCCCCACTTTACATGTAGGGGAAGAACCCTAAAAAAAAAACTTTTCTACTTTTTCGACGTGATTGATATGTACATTCATGCCAAATAACAGCTTTCTAGCACTAAGCGTCTCAGAGCTAAGCTGCAGACAGACGGACGAACACGGCGAAACTATAAGGGTTTCTTGTATACTACGAAACCCTAAAAATCTACGTCTCTTGACTTTTTGATTTGTCGAAACATTTTAGTTTTCTTTTATTTTAAAACTTAATAATCTATACAGGGTGTCCCAAAAGTCAACGTCCAACCGAAAACCCGAGCTAGGCTAAGTTATGTTGGTTCTCAAAAACATTTAAAAAAAATCTACCTCTCGTAGTTTCAAAAAGACAGCGATTTTAAAAAAATTGACATTCTGTGATGAGTTTACCACTACTGTGGCTACAAATCAACGTCGTATAGAACGTCTATTATATAATAGAACCCACGACCTTATTAAGGTGATAAGTAAAATTTTTGACTTTTTGTATGGGCTGAGTCTACCCGGTACGGAAAAAGTGACAAAACTGCATTATCTTGAAAACCATAAAAATTTAAAAGAAACTGTCTGTTAGTATGATTATCTAACGAATTATATAAAAATGAACTGTTTAGCTATTCATACTTTTGATTAGAAACGAGACTAGTGTTTTTGAAGAGCCAACTTTGGAAAATAAATCTGTCGAGAAAAGTTTCACCAATCGTGTTTCTGTCTGTAATTTATCTAGATTATATCCTTAAGTTATCTTTGTCATAAAAAACAAAACTGTATGTTTTGCGGTTATTGAGAAAAAACTATTCTGCATTCATCAAAAACATTTATTACTCGTCTTAAGATTGACCTCAAATATTAATATTATTATTAGCTAGTATATAATACCTGTGGCAATATGTCCGGATCGCGACGCAAAGCAGTTTCCACGTCACATCCGGAGTCCAATATCCAGAGGAGGATCAGGGTATGAAGATCCACTCCATCCTCTTGGTCTCTGTAACATAATATAATAAGTTTTCTGTTCAAAAATATTATTAAAACAAGCGTTTGTAAAATCCTCCTTTGAGCAATAAATCAGAGCAGCGCTATCACTTGTCACATAATATTACATTGTCATTGGAACTTGACGGGTATGCAAAGTTTTTACTCAATCGAACTATTTACTAAGGAGTTCCGTTTTGAGTGACTGTTGAACAGCTCCTGACTCATCATCAGATCAGCTCGCTGTCACCATATTATAGTATTGTCACAGAAGTTACACAGGTATACTTAATTTCAGTTTAATTGATTAGGGGAAACTGGTTTAAAGTTAAATTTCAAGATTTGACCCGCACATTCTAACTAACTAGGCAAGTTAAATGAAAGAGTATCACACGGTAGACATACTCTCAGATCTCCAGGCGCTCAGATCCTTGAATATGTCTAAAAGGATTAATCAGAGGCACGTCCAATCAACGTCCAACACACCCAACATTTGACTCATGCCTATATTATGTAGTATGCTCATATCTGTGTAAACCTGACTTTATGACACGATTTATAAGTTAAATTATTTTAGCCGACAGTTTTTATTATAAATAAATAATTTGACTTATTTTACATACATATTCTTATTTTTCTTCTGCGACGAGAGGTATTTCTCCAAAGTCGTCATGTGGTAGACGTAGTTGTGTATTTCTAGTGCGTTTAATCTGTAAAGAAATAAAATTAATAATAAAATAATTATTCATACTTTAATTGCACTTAAACAAAATACAAAAAAGTGGATTTAATGCCGAGGCATTTTCTACCAGCCAACCTAAATTAAATAACCTAATAATTTGACAGTTATAATGTAGATTCGGCGTTTACCGTGGCGCAGTAAGCGAGTAGTGCATGGCAAGCGCAGCGTGCCCGTCGTGCGGCGCCGAGAGGTAGCGGCGAGTACAATGTTTCACATCCCCCAGCCAAGTGGCGAAGGAATGGTGGAAGAGACGGACGTGGCCGGAGCCGGCTTCCATCACCAGGATCCTGGAATAAAAAAAAATGAGTCGGCCGATATAAGACGGCGACCGTTTCTTAGACCACAGAAGCTTAATCCATCGAGCACCAGCGCGCTATCACCTGTCACATCCATATAACATTGTCATCGGAACTTGATGAGAATGCAAAGTTTTTACTCAAGTATTTACTAAGGAGTTCCGTTGTGAGTGTCTGTTAAACAGCTCCTGACTCCATCATCAGATCAACTCGCTTTTACCATATTATTGCATTGCCACCGAAGTTACATACTTATGCAAAATTTCAGCTTAATCGGTTGAAGATAACTGCTTCAAAATTGAGTTGCAAGATTCCACCTTAACAAACATAGTTACATACATACATTGCAAGTTAAATATAAGCTTGTAAAAAAAATATATCTCCAAGCACGGTAGACACACTCTCAGATCTCAAGGTGCCTAGATCCTTGAATATGTCTGAAGGGGGGTAGCCAGAGGCACGTCTAAACATTACATTAGGGGCACATGCCTTACATTTTGCAGAAGTTATAAATACCTCCTCAAAAGATGCATCCTTCGATTAAAATCATCTCTGGTGACACTATATTCCTTAGTCAAAAGACATCTATACAGCATTTCTTCTGTTACTCCACAACGAGCTGCCAACAGAATATCTAGAAGAAGTCGGACCTGTAAAACAAGAGAGATATATACATTTGGTTCCATTAAGGTGATAAGTGACATTTTGACTTTTTGTATGGGCTGAGTCAACCCGGATAAGAAGGAAAAAATTATAAAACTGCATTATCTTGAAAACCATCAAATTTAAAAAGAAACTGTTTATAATTTACTCAGCTAGTATGATTATCTAACGAATTATATAAAAATTAACTGTTTAGCTATTCATAGTTTTGATTATAAACGAAACTAGTGTTTTTGAAGAGCCAATTTGAAAGAATAATTAGAAAAGTTTCACCAATCGTGTTTCTGTCTGTAATTTATCTAGATTATGTTATCTTTGTCATAAAACACAAAACTGTATGTTTTGCGGTTATTGAGAAAAAACGATTCTGCATTCATCAAAAACACTTATTACTCGTCTTAATGAGATTATACCTTGGAAAACCTCCGTCCGTGGAACAATCGTTGCGCTAACCACAAATAGAGTCCGTTAAGAGTACCGGGAATCTCTTTTATCTCACGGAGTGCTATAAATCCATCTGCTACTCCATCAAGAACCTAAAATAAAACACAAAAATAACAATAACAATAACCTAAAATAACAATAGGTAAGTATTTAAATTCGACTAATATTATAAAATAGAATCACGACTGTAATCCCAAAGTACGGTAGATATCCACTCAGATCTCTAGCCAAGAGGCACGTCCAAACATTACAATTTATCTTTATCTGGGCAGTAGATTAAAAACTTTTAAACTGCATCTGGACAATCATATAAAAAAATCCCTCATCTAGACAGTAGGGTAAAAACTTTTACCCTCATCCGGACAGTAGGGTAAAAACTTACTTTCTCCAAGTACAATAGACAGCCATCACTTTTAATCCGCAAATGGTCAAGCGCCGCCGCAGCTGCCGCAGCCACAGACGAATCACTAGACACGCGAGCCCTGAAAATAACATAATTAGTTTTATTTAAATATCCTAATAAAAATAATAAAAAATAAGGCTGCTATGTTTGTTCCCTAATCAAACAAAACGGATTAGATGAAATTTGCTGTAGTATGTAGATAAACAATCAGAATAAATAAAGGAACTTATAATTCGAAAAACAACCCCTAAATGATAAAATAAACGCAAAAAGGATGATTTTAGTATAGATGGCGATGGAGTGCATCAAATCTATATTTTATACCAAAGTCATCCTTTTTGCATTTTTTTATAATTTAGAGGTTGTTTTTCGGATTATAAATTCCCCCTTCTGTTTATCTACATACTACGGCACAAAGATACAAACAAACTAACAAACTTTGTAATATTATAAGGATAGTTTAAAGCCCAAAATCTGTGCAGAAGATAAAGTTATAAGAGACCAGTCAAAGAATATGTCTTTAGTATGTATGATAAAATGGAACGTCCGTCTTACTCCGTAGCTAGTTTATTACTGGGGTTACCCACAGTTGTTAACTTAATAAATACATTACATCCCTCCAATATTAATTTGGAAACCTGTAACAATTGACAAGAAACAACATTACAATTTAATTTAATTATACATTTATCCTACACACTTAATTACTACAGAACACTATATTAATCATCCTACACTTTTACATCTAAATCTAAATACATCTAAAAATATTTCTTATAATTAACAGGCTTTTTAACTCTCTTAGAGCGCTCGAACGGACTGCAGTTTGCAGAAGTTGGGTAATTATTCTGATTAGGATCAGCACTCTGCTCAGCCGGTCGAGCCTCGCTATTCATCTCCTCGCATGCCTCCGCCCACTCCTCATTGTCCGCATCCCTCTGTTCCCCTACTACTACATCAGTTCTATTCGCTACACTATTCCCATCAAAATGAATCGCGGACCGCTCCTCTCTCTCCTGCACAGCCACGGTGGCCGATGGAGCTGATGGAGGAGATGCGGGCGGCGGCGATGGCGGTGAAGCAATTGCCTGCGTAGAGGGCGGGGGCTGTGGCGGAGACGACGGCAAAGGCGATGGCGCGCTCGGCACCGGCAGTGTTGAGCTGCCGATGCCGGGCGTTCCTTCGTTATAACTATTATTTACATCAGTATTGATTGCGCTTGAACTCGTATATTTTCTCATCTGATCGATGGGCCTATTACAATCGGTATCGTAATCCTTAAAATAAATTTGAAACATCCGAGTGCCTAAAATTTTCTTAACAATTCCTACGCTCCAAATACTTTTCCTTGCAATAAACCATTTAGCCCATACAGTTTCACCTACATGAAAACATCTGCTTTGTTTTAATACTGCCGCATCATTTTGCATAATGGTAGATTTACTTTCTGGTAAAACTAAATCTAACCTACACCTTAGATTACGACCTAACATCAACATAGCCGGCGTTGAACCCGTAGCACAATGAATCGTGTTTCTAAAATCAAACAGGAAACTCTGTAACTTGCCTAAAATATCTTTTTGGCCATTTCCTTCTGAAAATAAACATTTGATCATTTTTTTACACGTTTTCACAGAGTTTTCTGCTTGACCATTGCTCGCCGGATGATAAATTGGTGACGTTACGTGTTCAATCGCGTTAAATCGACAAAATGTATGAAATTCCACTGAGCTAATTTTTACATCATTATCGGATACTATAACGTTAGGCACACCGAATCTAGAAAAAATCTCTTTTAGTTTTTGAATAAGCGCATGTGTTGAAGTGCCTCGGTCCATGTGAATACATTCCAGCCATTTGGAAAACGCATCTACCACTATCAAGTATACCGACTGTCCTATTGACATGTAGTCTATGTGAATGCGATGCCAGGGAGAGGGGGGGCGCGGCCAGGACGCGGGGGGCGCGCTTGGCGGCGCACTGCGTACAGCGGCGCACGCGGCGCACGAGCTCACCCACCGCTCGATGTCGCCGTCGATACCCGGCCACCACATTCTGCTACGAGCTGCACTTTTCGTTTTCACAATCCCGAAATGTGCCGAATGCAATTCTTTTAGCATCCTGTCTCGATATATCCTCGGTATCACTATCCGGTGGCCGCGAAACAAACAACCATCTATCACCTCTAAATCAGTTTTACATTGGAAATACGGCGCTATTTGTTTGCAATTAATTTTTCTAGGCCAACCATTATTCATGTATTTGATAACCGTTTTTAATACAACATCGGTAACAAATTCACGCTTAATATCACTAAATAAAACCGGTTCTACGCTCGATTCTAAGAAAAGAAAATACCGAGAACTTCCTTTGTCTTGCTTATCATCACTGTCAGCTTTTGATAAAGGTGACCGTGAAAAATAGTCCGCTATTTCATTATTTTTGCCATTTATGAACCTAACCGTATAGTTATATGCCGATAAAATTATTGCATATCTTTGAAGTCTTAAGGCAGCCGTCACCGATATACCATTACCTTTTCCAAAAATAGATAGTAAAGGCCTATGGTCCGTTTTCAAGACAAATGGTTCCTGACGCCCGTATAAATATTGATGAAAATGTTTAACCCCAAAAATAATAGCCGTCGCTTCTTTTTGAATTTGACTATAATTTTTTTCACTCGCCGATAATGATCGCGAAGCAAACGCTATCGGACGCTCGCGTCCATCATCGTCTTGGTGTGCTAACACGGCCCCCAGTCCGCACGGCCCTGCATCCACAGTCAGCACCAGAGGCGCATCAGCATCGAAATGCGCCAGCACTCGCTCGCTGGCCAGTGCGCGCTTCACACTTTGAAACGCGGATTGCTGACGCTCGCCCCATTGCCACTGTGCGCCCGCGCATAACAGCTCGTGTAGTGGATGTAGTACTGCCGATGCACTCGGAATAAAATTTCTATAATAGTTTACTACACCCAAAAACCGTTTAACCCCTAGCACATCTATAGGCGCTGGAGCGTCTAGAATCGCCTCGACCTTGGATGGACAAGTCTTTAACCCGCTCTTATCGATTACGTATCCTAAATACGTTACACTCCTCTCAAAAAAAACACATTTGTCTTTTTGTAAACGCAACCCGGCATCATGCAACCTACTTAGTACTTCTCTTAACCGTGACAAATGTAATTCTTTGGTAGGTCCCGTTATACAAATGTCGTCAAGCCACACACTGACTCCATCTAACCCCACCAACAAGGTTTCCATTGCCTTTTGAAAAATGGCGGGAGCGCAAGCTAATCCATAAACTAAACGCGTATAAGAAAATAAACCTTTATGCGTATTTATCGTAGTTAGCTTTTGAGACGACTCGGATAACCTAAATTGGTTATAAGCGTTACTCAAATCTATTTTTGAGTAGTGTTCCCCTCCCCCTATCTTAGAAAATACCTCTTCTATTCGCGGCAAGGGGTACTTATCAATTTCTAAATCTTTATTTAAGGTACACGAGAAATCCCCCGCTATTTTCAGCTTTCCATTATCTTTTAAGACTGGGACAATTGGGGTCGCGATTTCAGCATAATTAATCGGTATTAAAATACCTAAACTGACCAACCTATCAAGTTCTTTACTAACTTTGTCCCTTAGTGCGAAAGGTACTGTACGTGGCTTGAAAAACCTTGGAGTTGCATTTTCTTTTAGTTTTAATTCGACCTCAAACTTATTAAAACATCCTAACTCATCTTTCCAAACGTCAGGATACTGTTTCAATAACCGTTGCACTTCATCAATGTTATTATTCTTACATGTTATGTTATAATTTGAAGATGAAAAGTAAATTCTAAATTTTGTCATGAAATCACGGCCTAGGAGAGGTGGTCCTCCATTTTCTAAAACATATATTTTAATATTTTGGCTTGAATTAGAATACGAGATTCTTGCTACAAAATATCCCAGAGGCGTGATTTTATGACCGTTGTAAAGACACATTTTCAAATCACTTTTAAGTAACTTTTGACTAATGGCAAAATTTTGCAAATACAATTTATTCGATATAACGGTACTTCCTGACCCAGTATCTAGTTCCATACACATATCTATTTCGTTCACTCTAACAGTTATTTTAATAGGATTATAATCAACATACCTCAAATTAAAAAGTTCACACTCACTGCAGTCACCTTCCTGAGACGTATCCGTCCCCTCCGTACAGATGTTATGCAAATTAGATTTCTTAGCCGCACATAACTTTTTTAGATGGCCCTTCTGGCCGCAAACTAAACACTTGTAGTTTTTAAACCTACACTTGGCCGCGTTATGGTTTTTTAAACCACACACTGTGCACCGCTCTGCATCGTCGCCGTCACGCGTTCGGTAGGATGCGCCGGCGGACGCCTGGCGCGGCGGTACGCTGCGTGCGGCGTGTGCGCCCGCGCTGCCAGTCCTTACATGGAACACCGGCTCCTCCTTCACGACGACGGCACCCGCGCTGACGACGCCCGCGCCGCCAGCGCGCGCCTGCCGCGCACACATGGCCTTTTGTGCGACCTCCAATGCCTGCCCCAGCGTCAGGGTCTTTGAATCGCATTCGAAAAGTTTATCACGCTCATGTCCTGTTCTGAAGCCTAGCACGAAACGATCTCGCAAAAGCGTATCCAGCTCCGTACCGAATTCGCAGTACACGGCTAACCCTCGCAGCCGCGCCGCCCATTCTTCGATGCTTTCACCGTCGAATCTCATCGCTTCGTAGAACTTCGCCCTATCGGCGAACGTCGACCTTTTTGGCGTAAAATGTTTATTGAGTACGCTCACTAGCTCCTTGTAGACTATGTCTTCGAGTTTCTTCGGATGCACGAGATTCCGAAGCAGACGGTAGGATTCGTCCGACAAATGCGTTAACAGCACTGCACTTTGATTATCGGTTGCAATGCTATTTAGTTTTATAAACTGCGTCAATTTGCCGAAAAACACTTCCCATTCATGGATTTTATAGTCAAATACACTTAAATTCCCGAGAAAGTTCGCCATTTTAGAAAAATGCGGGTAGATCCAAACCTCGTCGTCAAATAGTATGTATGATAAAATGGAACGTCCGTCTTACTCCGTAGCTAGTTTATTACTGGGGTTACCCACAGTTGTTAACTTAATAAATACATTACAGTCTTACCTGAGTCTAGGTTCGGTATCCAATCTCGCAAGTACGTATCTTTGTACATCAGCTGATACGTGGGCGCGTTGAAGCTCGTCCAGAGTTATCTTTCTGAATCCTGCAACAATTTAATTAATAACATCACTACATAGTATAAAGCAAAGTCGCTTTCCGCTTCCCGCGTCTGTATGTCTGTATGTATGTTTGCTTATATCTTTAAAACTACACAACGGATTTTGATGCAGTTTTTTTTAATAAACAGAGTGATTCAAGAGGAAGGTTTATATGTATAATACATGCATAATATAGTAGAGAAACACTGACAATTTTAGAGGTTTCTAATGTGATGTCGTAAATAAACACATTTTTTTGCGCTTACATTGCAAATGCTGGCTGAACCCCACGAGATATATCAAAATAATGTACTACAGTATTGTACACCTTAAAAACGTCTACAAAAAAGTCAACGATGGTATTAGAAATGTCTTACGCACAGCGAAGCGGGCACGGGTCAGCTAGTTATTAATAAATCTATATATTATTTTTCAAACTATCGTGATTAGTAGACATAACTATAGATTTTGACACGGGTCTTTATTTAAGTAAATTAAAGGTAATTACGTGATAAAGACAAAATCTATAGTTATGTCTACTAATCACGATAGTTTCTACATATATAAAAGAAAGTCGTGTTAGTAACACTATTTATAACTCAAGAACGGCTGAAGCGGCTGAACCGATTTGGCTGAAAATTGGTGGGGAAGTAGCGAACGGGAACGGGAACGGGAACAGGAACGGGAACTGGAAAGTGAACGGGATCAGGCACTTAACACAACATTTGTTAATTCTAAAGCGATACAAAGTTCGCCGGGTTAGCTTGTAATAAATAAATATTGGTGGACATTATCACACAGCGCCATCTAGCCCCAATGGGAACTACTTACACTACACTATGGGAACTAGTTAACTGAAAGAATACTTATATACTTTTTTTTGTAAATACATACATATGATACATAATAACACCCAGACACAGAACAAACATCTATGTTCATCATGTATGTATGTATGTATGTAAGTTTGTATGAATGAATGTAAATATGTATGTATGTATGTACTTACCAGTGAACATGTTAGTAAGAGATGTTCTCTTAGGACGAGGTCTGGCAGTGCAGACGAGAAGAAGCCATTGAGGTAGAAGATGTTGATGTCTCGCTAGTAGAGAGGCAACGCTGCTAGATCCTGAACCTTCCATTTCTTCAGCTGAAAAGAGTTTCATTTCATTACAACGTATAACAACGGTGATGGGCTTGCAACCTGTCACGTATGGAATGCTAACTACTGCAAAATGTAGGCATGTGCCAAATATAATGTTTGGACGTGCCTTTGACTACCCCCACTAGACATCTTCAAAGGATCTAAGCGTCTGGAGAGATGTCTACCATACTTAGCAATTTCAGTTGTGATCCTATTAATTTTTTTAGTTTTTTTTTTCATATAACGGTGTAGATAAAGGAAATCTATTTATAAGTTAAATAAATTTTAGTAAAACATTTGAATAGCTGAAAAAAATTGGAAGAAAAATTTGCCTATGTCCTATGACTTTTAACTATCTCTATATAAAATTTCATCATAATCGTCTCAGTGGTTTGGCCGTGATAACGTCACAGAAAGACATACAGATAGACACGAGTTACTTTCTCATTTATAAAATAAATAAATAAATAAATATTGGTGGACATTTTTTTTTTACACATCACCATTTTGCCCAAACTAAGCAAATCTTGTACTATGGGAAATAGATAACTGATAGAATACTTATATATATTTAGTAAATACATACTTATTAATTATACATATTGACACCCAGACAAGGTATCAAAACATTGCCTATAATCTACATTAGTACACCCGTGCAAAGGTGTGGGTATAACTTACCATTGACAGTGCCTTCATCAACGCCATCTACCAGCAGAAACAGGCAGTTTTTAGGCGGATCTATCTCCAGAAGAGGGAAGAGAAGAGCTTTCTTAAAACACTCGTCCGGACTCTTCTCAAGGTTCTGAGGAAGCAAAGCCTGGAACGAAAGGTAATAAATTAAGTTTTTGTAAAATCCTTCGAGCTAGGGGATTACAGTCGTGATCCTATTTATTTTAACAAGCTTTTATTTAACTTGCAATGTTTGTATGTAACTATGTTTGTTAAGGTGGAATCTTGCAACTCAATTTTGAAGCAGTTATCTTCAACCGATTGAGCTGAAATTTTGCATACTTATGTAAATTTGGTGACAATGCAATAATATAGTGGCATCAAACTGATCTGATGATGGAGTCAGGAGCTGTTCAACAGTCACTCACTACGGAACTCCTTAATAAATAGTCCAATCGAGTAATAACTTTGCATTCTTCTCAAGTACCGATAACAATGTTATATGATGTGACAGGTGATAGCGCGGTCCTCTGATTTCTAGCTCGAAGGACTTTAAAGCTTGTCTTGAAGAAATATTTTTCAACTGAAAACTTATTATATTTTAATTTAATGTTAATTTACCTGCTGTATTTCAGGCTCCGCCAAAAGCTTATCATAATAAGCGTTAGCTATCAGCGTCCTAGGACTAACTGGCAAACTGGGAATAGGAGGCGGCACATCCTCTTCATTCTTCTCTTCTATAACATTATCATTCACATCCTCTTCATTAACAATATTCTGATACTCGGGCAATTCATCCTTCGGCGACTTTTCGGCCTTTTTCGGCGAATTTTCGGCCGATTTCAGCTCGCTTTTGTTCGGATACCGAAAATTTGCGACGGGTATTTTCGATTTTGGCGGGCTATCGGCTTTTTGTCCGTCATTTTCGGTAGATAAACTCTTCTGGAGTATGTTCGCTTTCTTCTCGTTAGACGGCTCGGAGCTTTGTCTAGTAAGACGAGAGATTCGTATCTCTTTAGACTGACGTTGTGATATATTGCGGAGGAAAAGGTTCTCATGGTTCTCGTAGAGACGGAAATCGTCTTTTTCGTCTGTAAACGGATTGGCGGCTTTCACGGAGGAGCGGGGCAGGATTTCAGGAAGCTGAAAAATATATTTCATGAATTGAGAATTTTGAATCATGAGTAGAGTAGAGAGAGAGCGCAGGTTGTGGGCATTTTAACAACATTTTAATTTTCAAATTAAAGGTTCATATTGAAAAAATGATTAAAACGACGATTTTTAAACAACATAGAATAGAGTATTTTTATCTATCTCTTAGATTTAGCAAAGGTTTTGTAACAGGCGATATTTATTTATTAATTATTCATATTTAAAATAGACAAAACGGGAAATATTTAGTTGTGGTCAATCAAGTCTAGAGGTAAAACGCATCACAAAACTGTCACTAATCAAAACGGACCATAGACAAAGAATAGTATTAACTATAGATTTTAGACAAGTCTGTGTGCTAGGCTTAGTTATTGACTGCCAAAATTGAAAATGACCAAAACCGGGGTAGTTACCACAACCGGGTCTTTGACCCTACATTAATAAGTAAAATTGAAGCTTTTACACAATACTAAAACACAAACAAACTTTTTGTAAATTTTGTCTCTTTCTTTGTGTGTCTTTCTGTTAGGAACGGCTGAATCGATTTTAGTGGGACTTTCGCTGGAAGATGGAGGAGGTTGTAGGGCAACATATAGGCTTCTTTTTATCCAGGTACCACGCGAGTAAGGCCGCTGGCAAAAGCTAGTAACTCACATCGTCCACTCTGCTCAAAGAACCAGCATCGATCATAGAGTCTAGATACGCCTCTCGTTCGTGTATTCTGTCTATGGTGCGGGTTCGACGCCCGGTGCCACCGTCTTCGTCATCTGTGCGGTCTGTAAAAATAATTACTTTAAAAAAACTAAAGAAAATGATTCAAAAATAAAGTCAAGGTAGGATATTAGTTTTTTAATTTGTGAAGGAACTATTAGTCCTACATAATATAAATTTAAATGGGACCAACATGGGACTATTCTTTACACAATAGAAGAAATATCATCGAAATCGGATCACCAGGTAAATAGATATACGCGGTCATACATACAGTGCGATTAGATGGAATATAGATGGAAAATATTTATAAAACTTTATGAAACACTTATAAACATATTATGCATAAAAACTAAAAAATATGCTGAGCAATGGGCGATCTTATCGCTGATAAGCGATTTCTACCAGACAACCTTTGGATAGTGATGGACTAAAAATAATTACATACAGTATTGAATAGAGTACCGCGTTCCTTAATCAAAAATCTTTTTTGTAAACAAAGTACTTAATGTCAAGAAAAATCAATGTCAAAGTGTAAATAATTTCAGTGATTCTCAAAGATTTTTCACTTGTGAAAAATAGCCGACCTGTAGGTATGTATTATAATTATGTATTAGTAGCTATGCCTCTAGGTTTCACTTGCGTAAAACTTGAAGAAATCACTAATAATTAGCCATTACCCAGAGAAATACATTCCAATTCAAACACACGAGTAATATGAATGACATTAAAAAAGTCTTCAATCTGAGCTTTTTTATACCTTCAGCTTCAGTATCAGCCAGTAATGGCTTGGAGCTTTCCTCTGCATCATCTCCCAAGCCACGAAAGCGATGTACTAGGCGCTCCTCGTCTGAATCACGTCTAAAAACATTAATAAGTTTTATATAATTGGAAATTTAAAACAGCGCCATCTAGCGCTAACTGAACAAAGCTTGTATTATGGCAACTAGAATTAACTAACTGATAGAATACACATCATGTATTTTGTAAAATATATACATACTAGCTTTTACCTGCGACTTCGTTCGCATAGATTCAGGAAATCGATTTTTGACGAATATATCGTAAAACATTGAAATTCCTAAAAAAAATGTATTTTATGTCATGTTCATCACAAGACTTTAAACTATCTCTATCTATATACCTAACTAAATAAGTAAAGAAGTAAGGTTAAGATAACATTCTGTAACTAATTTAATCATGTTAATACCTGTTCTCCTGAGGAGTGTCGTCCCTCTGCTCGCCGCCGACTCTCGGACGGCGGGAGGAGTGACTGAGTATTTGCATCGCGAGAGAACGCACGAACTCACCGGGCCGGAGGCTGGTTTCGGCGTTGCTCTGGACAGTTGACAAAAAAACGATAAGAGATGGCAGCACCAGGAAGAGACATGTTTGCTCTAGAAAGTTTATAAGTTGCGCTAAGAGATAGCAGCACTAGTAGTATCAGCGCATTCAAACATGTTAGCGCAACAAATGTTAGGTTAGGTTTGCTCAGAAAGTAGGGTTTGGGATCAAAGTCCCGGGACGCCCCGGGACTTTGATTGCAGGCTGTCTCGTGTACCGGGATTTTAAAACTGTCGAAACTTTCCAAACCCTAGTAGTAAGTTGGAAAATTACGCTAAGAGATGGCAGCACTGGTAACAGCGCATGGTTACAATGTTGCATTACGAATTGCATGCTACCTGCAGTTATTAAACCTGGGTTAGAAATAAATAAATATTGAATAAATATTGGTGGACATTATCATACAGCGCCATCTAACCCCAAACTTAGCAAAGCTTGTACTATGGGAACTAGATAACTGATAGAATACATAGATACTTTTTTTTGTAAATACATTCCTAAGACACATAATAACACCCAGACACAGAACAAAAATCTTTGTTCATCACACAAATATTTCTTCTGGGTGGGGATCGACCCACAACCTACAGCGCAGAAGGCAGATCTACTACCAACTGAGCTATGAGGCTATAAGATTATAAGAATTTTAATTTAGCAAAATCGAATTCAAACCTGTAGAAAATGCCTCGCTAGCAATCTCCTATTCAATGCTCTCTGCTGTCTCGCTTGCGGACCTTGTCCCGGCTCGCTTAGCTCCTGGCATAGGGCGGTCTTACCGCTGCCGGCATCACCTGCATATACAATATCAACATAAAAACAATATCAACAGTTGAAAGACCTCTGTAGTTTCATAGTGATCTTTCATTTAATAAATTAGTTAGATTATAGGCAGTCTTCCCTGCCTTCGAAAAAAATATTATGTCATCGATCCATATAATAAGAGTAACTAAAAAAATATATATTTTTAGGGTTCCGTACTCAAAGGGCAAAAACAGGACCCTATTACTAAAACTTCGCTGTCCATCTGTCTGAAACAGGGCTGTATCTCATGAACCGTGATAGCTAGACAGTGGAAATTTGAAATTTTCACAGATAATGTATTACTGTTGCCGCTATAACAACAAATACTAAAATAAAAACATATTAAAATAAATATTTAAGTGGGGCAATACAACAAACGTGATTTTTTGGCCGTATTTTATAGATAATGCTACGGACTCGCACTTGGCCGGTTTTTTTTGAACGCATAAGTAAGTAAGGGGACTCCCTTTACCGCATTTAGACTCAAAGTTGGTCCGTTATGCGGGGGGGTGAGCCAGCTTTGAACGCATTCTTCCAGAGATGAATCAACTAAGAAGGTATTCGTAATTTATTTTATGAGAACAAGGTTTATACGAGAATAAATTGGAAGTTGCCTTAAAAATTGTAGAGGACAATGTCTGTCGCGGGTCTGCTAGTATTTTATAAATAACGTACCCAATATGAGAGCTCCACACGTCTTGCTAACAGGCCTCTGCTCTAAGCAATGAGCGATCTTCTGAAATGCCCATTCTCTGCAGAAGAAACGGCGCTTGTCTGTCGATATAGTCGTCTCTGTCACTCTATGGGCCGAGGAGGACTTGCGAACGGGACGGGTAGAGTCGTGAGCGCGCGATGCTATAGGACTAAGTGGGGTTCCTGCAAAAATAAACAAGATATAATAAATTATTATGAAAATAAAACCCCGACTTAAAAATAATTAACAAAAAAAAAATATTTAAAAAAAAATACAAATTTGACATAAGAACATTTTAAAACGTCAATTTTGTTGTTCTTCTATAAGTAAGTTAAAAATAGCTTTTCAGATAAAACGGTTAAATTAGCACTGAAAGAACTTAAGTCTACCTTCAAATTCAAAATCTCTGTCTCTGTCCCTATCTCGATCCCGCTCTCGCTCGCGTCGATGTTCTCTCGTACTGTCTCTTTCTCGCTCCGGGAAGCCGCGATGCCGGTCAGTCGGCGTCCGATCGTGACCGCGAGCGGACGTTACCTCATTGAGAGGTAGAGATCTGTAATCAAACTTTGATGTAATTCTAACAATACCATGCTGGGGAAATTTAGCAAACGCCTTTAAATATTATTTTTCAAATCGTGATTAGTATACATAACAATTTATTTTCGGTCAACATTCCATACGTGAAAGATTGCAAGCCCGGCTTATAAGAATACCAACTGGTTTCCTTACGATGTTTGATGTAAAAACTAGAAAATAGATGGCGCTATAAACAACTTTAGTCTTACCTAAGATTAACTCTATGCTCAGCCTGCCTGACAGCTGAATGTCGGTGCTGATGCTGCTGCTGCCTTATATTGACTTGATACTGCTTCAAGTAAGCCTCAACTTTCCCTTCACTTGCTTCGTTCTTCCGTTCATTCCTTCTTGAACGACTCGTCTCATCTTTACTCCGTCGCTCTTTCTTCTCAACCTTTTCGCGCTCAATCTTCTCATTGTCTATGGTCGGATTCGCGTTCGAAATTGGAAAATTCCCGCCATTATTAAAGTTTAACGGGTCAAAGTCTGTTCGCGTTCTATTTTTCGTAGCTTTTGAACGGTATTGGGACTTCGGCACCACCTGACTATATATTGGCATTTGATTCGACATCTTAACACTAACTTTGGTTCGGAAAATATATATTTTAAATGGATTTAGAGGTATATTACCTATCACTTTGGCTAATTGACGTCTAATTCTAGAGGAACGATGGAGTTATCGATGATCTAATAGGCCTACAGTATTTTTACGTATGTTTTTATCACAATTTGTGAGATTCAAGTCATTTTGATTGTAGTGGGTCGTGAGTTAGGTTCTTCCAAGGTGACGCCATCTTGTTTTGATGATCTGGAACAATTATTAAATACATTTTAAATGTAACATCTTTATTTAAGTACAGAAAAAAACATCATTACCAGCAGAATATCAGCAGAATCCAAAGCACATAAATATGTCATCTTATGTATGAAATACAACTTCACCGTCTTCTTTTCTGCATATTTATTTTAAATAATAGTATATATTTAAAAATTACGTAATTACGTTTAAAAACCTAAAACGAAAACCCACGAAAATGTTTCAACCAATCGAAAAGTCAAGGGAATATAATTTAAATGGGACTAGGGACTATTTTTCTATACAATAGAAAAATAATCATCTAAATAGATAACCAGGTAAAAATTTATGCGCGGTCATAAAAAAATACATGTCTAATTGAGACCTTTAAATTTTTCGTCAGTAAAAATCAATTGGGGGCGCCACTGGACGCACGAAGTTTCCTTATGAATAACGCCAAAGCTTCCAGCAAGAATTATTTCTATGCCTCAAAGAAAGTCTTTGAAAGGAACACCTATAAAAACCTCTTTTACGCGTCCTTTCAAACATTAATCAAAGTGCAACATAGCATCGTACATCAGAATAACACATAGAGGCTAGTTTTTATACAGTAACCATCCGTGCAAAGCCAGGGCAAGTAACTTGTATAATATTATAAATGTGAAAGTTTGTGACTTTGTATGTATGTTTGTGCCTCAATCAGGCTTAGGCGACAAATCGGATTAAGTTTAAATTTGCTGTAGATGTAGATATAATGCCCGAATAAAACATCTACTTTAAAATATGAAATACATCCCCAAAATGACAAAAAAAACGAAAAAGGGATGATTTTGGTATAGATGACGCTGGTTTGCAACAAATCTGACATCACAGACTAAAAACATTCTGTCTAATCTTTTCGATTATTGAAATTTGACAGGACAACGTCCGTCACGAGTCGGCTAGTATATTATATTTTTTTATGTAGGTATCTTTTTACATGATGATCCGATTTGGATGACGTTTTTTTAGATAAAGAATAAAGAATAAAATAATTTAACCTCCTTTTTTCTTCGACCAAAAAGATGCATGTCAAGAACATGAAATTGATACTACCAGCAGTTTTATAACAATTGATGAAATCTACTCAAGGGCCCGCATAAGTAAACAAAACAGTCTTTATCCCGAAGGATTAAGTGCCTGAATCGTGTGTCCTAACTAGGATCACTCGAAAATTATTTGCTAGTAACTCTAAAGAGTACTTACTAAACTGAGTCTTATGGATGAAGCAATAAGGCTCAAATTCAGTGAACATTCGCGTCGTCCCAAGCTTTATGCAATTGAATTAAGGTTCTAAATAGTTTGAATCCTTTAATTTCTACCAATTTCAACTAAACACCGTATTACAATGAATTAGAGTGCAAATCCGCGTGACAAATGGTAGTCAAATGCAGAACTGGATTTCCTGATTATGTTGAGCAGGAAGTCAAATGACTGTTAAAATAATGCAGTAAATTTTAAACCTTATTCCTTTGGGATATGGTGGTTTTTAGAATGGTTTTATGTTAAATGGAAATTATTACGAAACTCTTTAGAAGCGTGGGTATATCTGCTTTGAAACAAAATATATTACGTTGATACATTTTCGACTTTCATTTCGAAGGTCGTGAGTTCGAATCCTGGCAGAGCTTTAAGGTTAAATTAGAAAAAAACGGTTTTTGTATGGGAAGAATCTACCTATGGATAAGAAATGAAATAAAAATGTTTTATAGCCATTTTCAAATAAATATTAGAAAAATTATAATAAAAACTATAATACATTTCTGTCTTTAAGGTGATAAGTGAATTTTTTTAAGTTTTGTATGGCCTGATTGAACTTGGATAAGACGGAAAAAATTATAAAACTGCATTATATTGAAAACCATCAAATTAATATATTAATTATATTAAAATAAACTATTTAGCTATTCATAGTTTTGATTAAAAACGAATAACTAGTGTTTTTGAAGAGCCAACTTTGGAAAATAAATCTATATACTTAGAGAAAAGTTTCATCAATCGTGTTTCTGTCTTTAATTTATCTAGATTAAATCCTTAAATCTTTATCATAATAAAAACTAAAAGGGTAAAAATGGGACCCTATTACTAAGACTTTGCTGTCCGTCTGTCTGATAAGGTCTTATTTTAATTATCCCAATTAAAAAACTTTTCTAATAAGTATTTAAAATTCGTAAATGGCTCCTAACCGTAGGTATATTTTTTTTGTTTTTTTTTTTAAATTATAATTTGCCAATTATTAGGTAAGTGCCTACTAAATACCTACCTACCTAAATACCTAATGTGGATAACACGTGTTCAAAACAAAGAAGGAACTTTTAATTTAGTTTGTCTACAACACTGTAAGATGACTACATCAACAACAATTTTACAAGATTGTGTGTTTTAATTAAATAAACACGTGCAAATGATTCAAACAGGTTAATATAGCGCCAGTCCGCGGCTTCACACGCGAAATGAATGTAGCTTTTATGCTAAATCTGAATTTTTAAACGAAAGTTTGCTATTTTTTGTTTTTCAAAGATGAAAAAATCTAAATTACACTTATAAAAAATATGATAGAAATAACTTGAAAATTTGTACGAAAAGACGCGAAGACTTCTAAAAGACTTGATTAGGGTGAGAGCGCTGGTTGTGGGCATTTTAACAACATTTTAATTTTCAAATCAACGGTTTATATTGATAAAATGATTAAAACGACGATTTTTAAATAACATAGATAGAGTATTTATCTATATCTTAAATTAAGCAAAGATTTTGTAAGAGGCGATGTTTATTTATGAATTATTCATATATAAATATACAAAACGGGAAATATTTAGTTGTGGTCAATCATGTTAGGTATAACGCATCACAACTGTCACTAATCAAAACGGACCATAGACAAAGAATTGTATTAACTATAGATTTTAAACAAGTTTGTTTGCTATGCATAGTTATTGACTACCAAAATTGAAAATGACCAAAACCGGGGTAGGCACCACAACTGTCTAATTAGTCAGTCAGTCAGTTCAGCATACAGTTTTTAGATATAGGTGTAGATGTATTATAAGATAGAAAACAAACATGATGAGATGACTCATAAATTACGCAAGCCACAGTAAGCATTGTAATCTTAAACATGGTATATAATATATAAATACTAGTTTTTACCCGCGACATCGTACGCGTAGATTCAAGAAATCTATTTTTGACGTAAAACTTTGAAATTCCGAAAAATGGAAAGAACATTTTGGGGAAAAGAGTAGCCTATGTCCGTCCCAAGACTATAAACTATCTCTACTTATATGAAATTTCATCACAATCGGCCCAGCGGTTTGGCCGTGATAACGTCACAGACAGACAGAGTTACTTTCGCATTTATAATATTAGTAGTTGCTCGTCCCGGCTTCGTACGGGTGGTACCTGGATAAAAAGCTTGGAAGGCAAAGGCTTTATTGATATTCCATGTTCCATCCAAATCGATTGAGCCACAAACACAAAAAAAAATATCGGATCACGCCTGTAATCCCCAAGTACGGCAGACATAAACATCCTCTCAGATCTCCAGGCGCTAGATCCTTTGAAGATGTCTAGTGGTGGTAGTCAGAGGCACGTCTAAACATTATATTTGGCACATGCGCACATTTTTTTACATACAAAGTACAAACATCCTAACAAACTTTCGGTTTTATTATATTGATGTAATGAAATTAAATAGGATCACGACTGTATCCCCAAGTATGTAGACATCCTCTCCGATCAATGCGCTCAATCTGTAGGAGGTAGTCAGAGGCACATCCAAAACTATTATTAGGATAAAAATCAAATTCCTGACTAACTAGAAACCTCCTGATAACTGAAACTGGATGTTCAGACAATTCATCTTGACCGAGAACAAATGAGAAAAATTTATCAACTTCATAACTTGGCCCTTTTCAGGAAACCTGAAGCCTGAATAAAGATAATAATTTTTCAGTTTTAGATTCAGTTCATTAGCGGCCATTGTTGCCTTAATTAAAAAAACCGGCCAAGTGCGAGTCGGACTCGCGCACGAAGGGTTCCGTACTATTATCAAAACGGCAAAAAAATCACGTTTGTTGTACGGGAGTCCCACTTAAATATTTATTTTATGCTCTTTTTAGAGAAATACATCATCTGCGAAAATTTCAACTGTCTTGCTATCACGGTTCACGAGATACAGCCTGGTAACAGACAGACGGACAGCGGTGTCTTAGTAGTCCCGTTTTTTACCCTTTAGGTACGGAACCCTAGAAACATAAAAAATAATTCATAATATCTCGTAAACTACCTATTTACCTAACTACGTAGTTAGCATTCCACACGTGACAGGTTGCAAGGCCGTCGCCGCTTTCAAGAATACTAACAGGTTTCCTCACGATGTTTTCCTTCACCGTTATAAACACGTGTAACACGCATGTACATTTTTCGAACAGAAATATCCATTGATGCACGGCCAGGATTCAAACTCGAAATTAATTTGAAATTAATAATATCTACCTAGGTACCTATTTACCTAACTACATGAATTCAATAATTCAATTTCAAACTTTTTAGTCGATCATGTGAAGTACCTACCATCTATTTACCGACTAACTTTACCGATAGTGGTAAAATAGCGCCACCTGCCAGCGGATTTGCAAACCTCTTTCATTTTACCTCTCAAACCCCGAGCGGTCGCATGAGATCGCGAAAAGTACTTATATTAACGTAGTAACATCACATGAAACTAGATGGCGCTGGAATGCAAAAATCAAGTTTGTTGTATGGGAGCCCCCCTTAAATATTTATTTTATTCTGTTTTTAGTATTTGTTGTTCGAGCAGCAATAGAAATACATAATCTGTGAAAATTTCAACTGTCTAGCTATCATGGTTCATGAGATACAGCCCTGTGACAGACAGACAGACAAACAGACGGACAGCGAAGTCTTAGTAATAGGGTTCCGATTTTACCCTTTGGGTACGGAACCCTAAAAATGATTACAACGACGATTTTTAAACAACATAGAATAAAGTATTTATCTCTCTCCTGAGCAAAGATTTTGTAACAGCGATATTTATTTATTAATTATTCATATTTAAATAGACAAAACGGGAAATCATTAGTTTTTATCAAAACGATCTAAAGGTATAACGCACCACAACTGTCATTAATCAAAACGGACCATAGACAAAGAATTGTATTATCTATAGATTTTAAACAAGGTTAGTTATTGACTGCCAAAATTGAAAATGACCGGGGTAGGCACCACAAAGGTCTATTGTCCTGTATGTATGTTTGTTTTTTAGTGTTCCGTACCTAAAGGGTAAAAACGGATCCCTATTACTAAGACTTCGCTGTCCGTCTGCCTATCACAGGGCTGTATCTCATGTACCGTGATAGCTAGACAATTCAAATTTTCACAGATGATGTATTTATGTTGCCGCTATAACAACAAAATACTAAAAACAGAATATACCTAGTAAATATTTAAGCGGGGGTCCCATACAACAAAAATGATTTTTTTGGCGTTTTTTTACGGAACACTTCGTGCGCGAGTCCGACTCGCACTTGACCGGTTTTTTGGAATAAATACCTTTTTACTTTGACAGCATAGCATAGGTAGTACGTTTAAACATCCTTTCACATTATAGTGCAAGGTTAGACCGACCAGATCCCACCTACCACCCACGCGCTCGTAAATTACGAACGCAGAAAAATAATAAAAGCATAAACATACCATAGAGACCTACCTATCTTTATTATATTTTAGATACTATTATTTTATGATAATACTAGCAGACCCGCGACATGTTAAATTTCAATAATCGCATAGAGTACAGTTTCAGTTATCAGGAAGTTTCTAGTTAGTCAGGAATTTGATTTTTATCCTACTAATAGTTTGGATGTGCCTCTGACTACCTCCTACAGATTGAGCGCATTGATCGGAGAGGATGTCTACGTACTTGGGGATACAGTCGTGATCCTATTTAATTTCATTACATCAATATAATAAACCAGATACTATTATTTTATGATAATACTAGCAGACCCGCGACAGACGTTCTGTCTAAATTTCAATAATCGCATAGAGTAACGCATGTTGCTATGACGACTGATGTCAACACTAGTGTCAGTTTTTTTGCACACCAGCGCCATCTATAACCATCTAGCAACGTGCGTTACTCTATGCGATTATTGAAATTTGGACAGGACAACGTCTGTCGTGGGTCTGCTAGTAAATAAACCCAAAACAGTAGGTATCGTTGAAAATTATAAGTTTTTTCTTAATCGAACTATTTACTAAGGAGTTCCGTTGTGTGTGTCCATACAGCTCCTGACTCTATCACCAGATCAGCTCGCTGTCATATTATTTTATTGTCACCAGAACTAAAGGTTTATGCAAAATTTCAGCTCAACCGGATCAGCTCAACAAATTTTTGACCATTTGTAGATACAAATGGTCAAAAATTTGTTGTCTGATTCTTCAAGACTTGGTCGCGAGGAACAGATGTAGCTTCACCTAGCTCCTAACACGTTTCGAAATGATCCTTGTGATTTTATTTAAATAAAGGACTTTGACTTTTGGAACGAAGTTCCTTATCGCGCGTTGTGAAAGGGGGCTAGACGGAAAAAATTCTTACGAAAAGTTGTCACGAAAAGTTGTCACGAAAAGTTGTCACGACACTTTTTTGCTATAGTATATCTATTAATATATATATCTATTAATTGTGTCGAGGTCGAGGTGAAAGTGGAGGTCGAGATGGAGGTGGAGGTCGAGGTCGAGGTGGAGGTCGAGGTCGAGGTCGAGGTGGAGGTGGAGGTCGAGGTCGAGGTCGAGGTCGAGGTCGAGGTCGAGGTCGAGGTCGAGGTCGAGGTCGAGGTCGAGGTCGAAGTCAAAGTTGATTCCCCTTCCCTTGTCCCACGTTAGAACTTCGTTCCATCCGGGTGTCCCTTGACACTTCTCAAGTTTTTATATGTAAGTAAGTATTAGTAAGCATCCAAGAAACCAAGAAATTCTTGTGTTTACAATATGAAATGAGATAGGTTCACAACTGTAATCCCCAAATACGGTAGACATCCTCTAAGATCTCCGGGCGCTCAGATCCTTGAACATGCCTAAAGAGGGTTTCAGAGGCACGTCCAAACATTACATTTGGCACATGCCCACATTTTGCAGTAGTTATTTTGATGTATGATGTTTATCACTCTTTTGTGTAATGTATTTTCTTTCTTTCTTTCAAACAAATCAAATTCAAATTTAAAAATCATTTATTTCAATAAAATCACAAGGATCACTTTGAAACGTCTTAGGAACTAGGTGAAGCTACGCCGATTCCACGCGACCAAGCCTAGAAGAATCAGGCAACAAACACGGCTTGGGGTCTACCTTTTTTTTATGATCCTTTCCTTAATGCTATGTAGAGCTCCAGTCTCAATGCTATGTAGAATCCTCGCATGTTTTATTCTCTGGCCTTGTAATAAAAAGTTACTGTTAAGAATTATTACGTAGTAAATGGCTAACGATGTTAATGCATACTACCAAATAAAATCGATTTATACTCGAATATTTGATTAAGTATCGAGCCCGCCTACGCGGTTCCGATCTACGAATCTATCCTACTAATATTATAAATGCGAAAGTTTGTGAGTGAGTGGGTGTGTGTTTGTAACTCTTTCACGCAAAAACTACAGAACGGATTAAAATGAAACTTTACAGTAATATAGCTTATACATCAGAATAACACATTTGCTACCTTTTTATCCAGGTACCACGCGGTAAGGTTAAGTAAGTAAGTAAAGTTAAGTAAGTAACGTTACAACGGCCACTACTGGGCCGATTGTGTTGAAATTTAATTTGGAGATAGTTTAAAGTCTTAAACGGTCTTAAATATGCTACTTTTATCTACAATTTTTTTTTAGATTTTCACGAAATTCAATGTTTTAGGATGAATTTGTCAATAATCCATTTGTCCATTCATATATTCTTTGACATAAGCTCTACTTCTACATCATCGACTACCTGGGCTATGTATATGTAGTCGATGTTCTACATCCATCCACATTTAATACAGTTCTTATCACAATTTGTCATTGTTCCCCTCTGTCAAAAAATACCGCATGGTTAAATTCTAACCAACCTTAATGGTTCGATTTTCAAATATTGGGTCGATATAAAGCTTATTGTATTCCATGATACATCAATCAATATTCACGCGCACTACGAAGTACGAGATTCCTATCCAAACTCTTTTGAAGTTTCCTTTTTCAAAACGCAACCCTCCTTGGACCTAATAAAAAGAAAACAATGAACGCACTCAACAATAGAGCGCTCATTTCCCGCGTTTATTTTTTTTTCTTCTCATAATGCAACTGTCTGTCGGATGAATGCATGAAACTTTAACCTCATTATGTTGTGAAATATCTGAAGCGCACATGTTTTTCATGAAGCTAAGAGCGACCAAACCGGCGCGATATTGTGAAACAGCTTTACATTAACCGTGTTAGTACTTTTATTTATTCTTGTTTGAGCCTTCGCCTTGTTCTTACGGCATGCGGCACCACACTAGAGCGCTACATAGCATTATGGAAAGGATAATTGAAAAAAAAACCGGTTAGTGCGAGTTAGACTAAAAACTATAAAAACGGCAAAAAAAATCATGTTTCTTGTATGGGAGCTTGGGAGCCCCCTTAAATATTTATTTTATTCAGTTTTTAGTATTTGTTGTTAGAGCAGCAACAGAAATACATAATCTGTGAAAATTTCAACTGTCTAGCTATCACGGTTCATGAGATACAGAGCCCTGTGACAGACAGACGGACAGACAGACGGACAGCGAAGTCTTAGTAATAGGGTCCCGTTTTTACCCTTTGGGTACGGAACCCTAAGAATGATAGGCCCCAAGTCGTGTTTGTTGCCTGTTTATTCTAAACTTGGTCGCGACTCGCGAGGAATAGGCGTAGCTTCACCTAGTTCCTAGACGTTTCAAAGTGATCCTTGGGGTTTTATCGAAATAAATGCCTTTTGAATTTGTTTATAAAATAATGAAAAAAAAGGTATAGGTATGCGCATTAACACGTGCTATAACGGTGAAGGAAAACATCGTGAGGAAACCAGTTAGTATTCTTGGAAACGGCGAATGGTTTGCAACCTGTCACGTGTAGAATGCTTACTACTGATTCGTGTCACGTGTAGATTTCAGTTCCTGTACCTTTCTAATCCACGATCCCTACGATCCTCTGACACCTTTCAACTTAAAGCTTCTATACACTCCTCTACCTTCTATGAAAAATCATTCACAGTCTAGGCTGTTCGCTTAGGGAACGCATTACCTGTTAGTATCAGAAAGGAAGTCCCTGTCAATCTTTAAAAACCTGGTCTTCAACCATTATCTGTCTAATTGCTCTTCTTGAAACGTTTGTGTTTTGTGTAAATAGGTATTTAGTATGTTTTGGAACTACCTATATTTACTCATCTTTAGTATTTTTGTATACTTAGGTATATTATGTAATGTGTGTTATGTCATATTTTAAATATTTACGTAATTTTTATGGAATTTGTATTCTTCAGTTTTGTTATTTTATTTTTATTATTGGAACGAAGTTCCTTATCGCGCGTTGTGAAAGGGGGCTAGACGGAAAAAATTCTTACGAAAAGTTGTCACGACACTTTTTGCTATAGTATATCTATTAATATATATATCTATTAATTGTGTCGAGGTCGAGGTCGAAGTCGAAGTCGAAGTCGAGGTCGAGGTCGAGGTCGAGGTCGAGGTCAAAGTTGATTCCCCTTCCCTTGTCCCACGTTATTTTGTGTTCAGTACAACATAACTGTAAACTAATAAACGACTTATTGTGCAAGTAGGAGATTACCAAAACATCATTAGTTGGTAGGTGGTATCTACTTAGGAAGGTAGGTACCTACCTATTTATTTGCTTTGCGTTTGTTTCTCATCTAACTAGCTAGGTTGACAAAAATTGAGCCTACTGATTAAGTTTATATTACATTATATTTGATAATAATAAAAAACATATTATTTTAACTTAAAAGAAATAAAATTTTATTACAATTCCTTCACTAATTAATCGAAAAGAACTTCGTTCCATCCGGGTGTCCCTTGACACCTCTCAAGTTTTTGTTTTATTTAAGTATCTTTATTTTTGTTACATATGTATGTTTTATTTATTATTTTTATATTTAATTTTGTTGTTCATTCCAGTCCATTCTAAGGTTGCCTGGTAGGGATCGCTTTTAGCGATAAGGCCGCCCATTGTATTACCTTTAAGCATAGTGTTATTTATTTTATTTCTGTTCATAAATATTTGTATTCGTGTGAACGTGTGGTAATCAATAAAGTGTTATCTATCTATCTATCTATCTACTGTAAGATTTGGGCATATGCCAAATGTAGCCTAATGTTTGGGCGTGCCTCTCATCCTGAAGGACTTGAGATCTGAGAGAATGTCTACCGTACTTCGAAATTACAGTCGTGATCCTGTTTCTTTTCCAACATTTTCCAGGCATTTTAGTCTTTTCGCGTGCGTGTGCATGGGCTATACAAACGTTCATGCAGCAATCGATTTTTAGGGTTCCGTACCCAAAGGGTAAAAACAGGACCCTATTAGTGTAGTAGTGATTGGACGGCCCCTTATTCGTTTGATAATGAGATCTAAAACAAATAGATATCTCAATATGATTTTAAAAGAATATTATTTCAGTCCAGACGTTCAGTGTACTCCGTCTGTAATTCCACAAGGTCACAGGTCCAGATTCAGTTTCAAGGACAAAGAAAGGATATTACCTCAGATCAAAGCTCTAAGCAAGACTAAGTGGGATTGACATCGAGACAATACAAATGGCTGGCCGTGACGTACCTACTTAAATTGGAAATTTGAAAAAATAAAATGTCTTTAATGTATAAATCAATATTTTATTATATTTTTTAGGGTTCCGTACCCAAAGGGTAAAAACGCGACCCTATTACTAAGACTTCGCTGTCCGTCAGTCCGTCTGTCTGTCACAAGGCTGTTTCTCCGGAACCGTGATAGCTAGACAGTTGATATTTTCACAGATTATGTATTTCTATTGCCGCTATATCAAATATTAAAAAAAAAAAAAAAAAAAAAAAAGTGGTGCTTATACCCAAACAACAAACGTGTTTTTAGGGTTCCGTACCCAAAGGGTAAAAACGGGACCCTATTACTAAGACTTCGCTGTCCGTCTGTCTGTCTGTCTGTCCGTCCGTCTGTCACAGGGCTGTATCTCATAAACCGTGATAGCTAGACAGTTGAAATTTTCACAGATGATGTATTTCTGCTGCTGCTCTAACAACAAATACTAAAAACTGAATAAAATAAATATTTAAGGGGGGCTCCCATACAACAAACATGATTTTTTTGCCGTTTTTATAGATAATGGTACGGAACCCTTCGTGCGCGAGTCCGACTCGCACTTGGCCGGTTTTTTTTATAGAGATAATGGTTAAGGTACGTAACCCTTACAATACCTAAATTTGTTTGTTACCTAAATCCAATTATTAGTCGAATTTGCGCCTGTTCTCTGGCAAATCTAATACATAATATCCCCAAGATAAACATTTGTATGATGAACATAGATGTTTATTCTGTGTCTGAGTGTTATTTATTATCTATACATCTATCTATCTATACATATAATAAAACTGTAGAAGAGTTCAATTCTGTACATTGAATGAAAACTAAAAAAAATACTCCTAGAGGCCTTTATACAAGTAACACAAGCCAAAAAAACATTTTGAATTTTTTGTCTGTCTGTCTGTTGTATGGCTTTCACGCAAAAACTACTGGACGGATTTTAATGAAACTTTTTTTGTTATAATACCTACTTATTAGTCCTCGGCAACATATAGGCTACAATTTATTTTGAAGAGTGGAATACCAGATGTGAAACTATCTGTCGACCAGCGAAGCGGGCACGGGTCAGCTAGTGTGTATGTATTTACAAAAAAAAAGTATATAAGTATTCTACCAATTATCTGGTTCCCATACAAGCTTTGCTTAATTTGGGTCTAGAATTCTAGATGGTGTTGTGTAAAAGTGACCACCAATATTTATTTGTATAACTTACTAGCTGCTCATCCCGGCTTCGCACGGGTCGTACCTGGATAAAAAGTAGCCTATGTGTTATTCTGATGTATTAGCTATATTACTGTAAAGTTTCATTTTAATCCGATCCGTAGTTTTTGCGTGAAAAAGTAACAAACACACACACCCACTCACAAACTTTCGCATTTATAATATTAAGTAGAATAGTAGTATTTATATCGGCATATCGCATCTGGCAACATTTGGCTACAAACATATTCCCACTTCTGGCAATGTCGGAAACCAAAGCTTAAAACCCTGAATTTAACTCCGGTCACGTCTCATCCCGCTACGTGCCTCGACTTGGCCCAAATCTGGTAATGCTCCAAAATATCTCAAATAATGAAGCGAATTACGTTTTAAACCGACTACATAATAGGAGGAGGTTTTCAATACGGTTACAAATGATACAATGTTTCATAACTTCATCATCATTTCGAAAATCGACGTCCACTGCTGGACATATGCCATTCCAAACAGCAACAAGGATCGGTGCTACGTTACGGTGGTAGCCCATTACGAGGGGTGTCGTTGGATAGGTCTTTAAAAAATACTGCGGGTTTATTGGTTATCGGCTGAAAAAAATTCACGGTAGTTGTAGGTACATAATTATAATGAAGTTAATAACAAAACGAGTAATCGTCGATCAACTTAGAAAATAAAATAATCAAGTAATAATAAAATGCAATCAAAAACATAACTTGTAAAAAAAGCCAAGTCTCGCAACGCAACTCAGTTCTTCTACCGTAAAAAGTTGTGAGATCCATGTAATACCAAGTCGGTTAATTTATCCAGTCCCTACTTTAAGGGTCCTTCTGTCTTAAGTTATTACGTAAAGGTTAGCTAATTACGTAATAACATAAGTCATAACATAATATCACAATAACATAAGTGACTGCTTGGTTACTGAAAATTCAGGCTTCTAGTTTTATCTACAACGAAGTTATAGGGGATCGAAAATGGCCTGAACTGCTTCGAGAAAAGGATGGTACAGCCGTGCCGCTTTATTGCTTGACTTGGCGGGGGCACTGGCGTGCCCCCAGATTTTGGTACAAATATAATTGAAAGTATATTAACGCTGTTAGCTGCGAAAACTACGAAACCCTACATTGCGCGTGGTCCGACACGTTCTTGGCCAGTTTTTTTGGTTGAGTTTGAGAGGATATTCATACGTCCTGTTTTGTCCCATTTAAATTGAAGGAAAAAATACCACATAATAATATAAGGGTCAAAAAATAGGGGATGAAAGATTATAAAGTAATGTAAGTAGCTATTTATATACTAGTCTTACTATAATTTTCTATTCTAATATCTGCCCCAATAGACGTTGTCCTATCAAATTTTAATAATCCTACAGAAAAAAGAACTTTCAATTTTTCCCGAACTTTACACCACACATAACACTTAGGGATATAAAAAATACCCTACGACCTATTCTCATACCTTCCATACACAAAAAAAAACATAAAAATCGGTCGAGCAGTTCCGGAGGAGTTTGGTTAGAAACACTGTGACACGAGAATTTTATATGTATCTCTACATTAGTATAAAGCAAAGTCGCTTCCTGCTTCCCGCGTCTGTAATGTATGTATGTCTGTATGTATGCTTATATCTTTAATACTACATTTTGATGCGGTTTTTTTTAATAAATAGAGTGATTCAGGAGGAAGGTTTATATGTATAATTACATGCTTAATATATTAGAGAACCACTGATAATATTAAGATTTCTAATATGAAGTCGTAAATAAACACATTTTTTTGCGCTTACATTTCAAACGCTGGCTGAACTCTACGAAATAGATCAAAATAATGTACTAAATATTGTCTACCTTATTAAGGTCTACAAAAAAGTCCGCGATGGTATATGTTTATCTCTTAGGGATAACCCACAATAATCAATTTATATCCTTTACTTTTTACCGCGACTTTTTATTATAAATGCTTTTAACGAGTATACAAAGACATTCTGTAATATATTTTGGTATCAGCTTTGCACCCGTGCGAAGCCAGGGCGGGTCGCTAGTCTATCTATATATATAAAAATCAATGCCACTTTTTGTTGCCACATTTTATAACTCAAGAACGGGCTCACCTATCGGACTATTTAGTAGATGGTTTATGTGAAGTTTGCACAAACTCGGTAGACTTTTTATCCAGGTACCACCCGTGCGAAGCCGGGGCGAGCGATGTATATATAAGAAGATTATAAATGCGAAAGCGATCCTGAATCTAAGCAGACAAAGTAGCGGGTAAAAGCTAGTATACATAGTTTCTCTTCAGACAACCTTACTCGTATCTCGTATCTTAGACATCTTGCGTTAAGAGGCAATTCTAGCAGCGACAAATTTGAAAAATAGGTATTTAAAAAATCTATTGCTGTCGCGCTGAGCCCAAAATATAAATGTATGAGTGGCGATAGAGACAACAATAGCGCAGACCCAATATTCCTATTTAAAAATTATGAAATCGCTACGAATTAAAAAAAATTACTTGACGTCTAAAGTGAGCGGTTAAAACTGGCCAATTTTTGTGGTTTTAAACAATTCCTAATTTTTACAATAACTAATTTATAGAGAAATATAAGACATGGGGGGCATACAGTGGTTCTCATAAATAGTATGGTAGAAAAATATTTGCTCTAGTCTCATCATCCAGGGAGGAAACAGCTGAATACGTTTGTATAGAAAAACGCCAGCCCAGGAATGCTCTTAACTAGTGATGTACTATCGATATCTCCAAGCTCCAAATAGACATGAAAATCGATTCCTCGAAGTTCAGAAATAATACAGAATGTTCACAACTGGGACACTCCGCCTTATCTCCATAGAAATAGGGCAGATAATAGCGCGCATTGAAAAGTCTTTTAGTGTAGATTTCGCAATGTATTGGAAGGTTGGGTATCGTTGCTTTTAGTTGTCCTATATTTGTTTTAGATATCGGGAAAAGTATTCTCTTTTCTTTTCATAAAAGGTAGCTTTTGTAAACCCGGTTCTTGTTTCAATAGCCTATTTTTTGAACAGACTCCCAAAAAAGGAGGATTCTCAATGATGATGCAGAGAATTCTCAAGAGTGCAGTTGTATTTTTAGGGTTCCGTACCCGAAGGGTAAAAACGACTCTATTACTAGACTGCACTCTCCGTCTGTCTGTCACAAGGCTGTATCTCATGAACCGTAATAGATAAACAGTTGAAATTTTCACAGAAATTATGTAGGTATTTCTGTTAAAATATTTTTAGCAGAAAACTTATTATTGTTTGTTGTCAATCTTGACAGTTTTTTATCCATGTTTCGTCTAATTGACAGTCAGTGAATGTAACATGATAATTTATTAATCAAACAGTCAATGACTCAACGTAATAAAGCATTTGCATTCATTAAAAGCCGCCATTTGTTGTAGGAAGTACATATATGGACTTGCCTTTATGCAGAAAGGAACGTATGACACAGGTGTCGATTTTGTTTCACACATTAAACTAAATCTTTGACCTCTATTATTTACTTTTAAAAAACCAAAAAGAACCGACGAAAATGTATCGCTGTCGACCAATCGAAAAGTCAAGGGAAGATATTAGTTTTTAGGGTTTCGTACCCAAAGAGTAAAAACGGGACCCTATTACTAAGACTTCGCTGTCCGTCTGTCTGTCACAGGGCTGTATCTCATGAACCGTAATAGCTAGACAGTTGAAATTTCACAGATTATGTGTTTCTGTTGCTGCTATAACAAAAAATACTAAAAACATAATAAAATAAATATTTAAGTGGGGATCTCATACAATCAACGTGATTTCGTTCGTTCACGGAAGACCCTCTATTTTAGTATTCCTTCAAAAAATATTGTTAAAAAACCCAATAAGTACTAAATATTTTGCAGTTAGATCTAGGCATCAAAAGTCTACAACCCCAGACGGTTTTTCGGATCGATGAGGGTTGTGACCCTTCAATCGAAGCCCTAATAAGGGTTCACTGCTCACCCTTGCTTACCCTTCGATACAGACACTAGATGAGACACTGTTATCACTACAGATACAGGTTCATCCTAGTTCAGGCATAGTGTAAATTAAAATAAATATAAATATAAATATTGGCGGACTTTACACACAACACTATCTAGCCCCAAACTAAGCAAAGCTTGTACTATGGGAACCAGATAACTGATAGAATACTTATATACTTTTTTTTTTTGTAAATACATACTTATTATACATAGTAACACCCAGACACAGGACAAACATCTATGTTCATCACACAAATGTTTGCCCTGGGTGGGGATCGAACCCACAACCTACAGCGTAGAAGGCAGAGTTACTACCAACTAAGCTCTGAGGCCAGTCGTTTACGATTGTTACTTATAATTAGATACTATTTCGTTATGTTAATATTAGCACTAAGTTAATGAATAAAGATTTTATTTATTTATTTATTTACTAGTTCCTAGCTGTCCCGACAGACGTCCTGTCAAATTTCTGTAATCCCATCGATAAAAGCACTTTTAGTTTGTTCCGAACTTTACGCCACATCATTTAGGGGTATAAAAAATACACTACGATCTATTCTCATACCTACCAAATATACACAAAAAATAATACATAAACTCGGTCAAGCCGCTTCGGTGAAGTTTTGTTACAAACGCTGTGTCACAAGAATATTATATTTTAGAAGATTTCAAATGAAAATGAAATATATTGGACATTTCACACAGCGCCATCTAGCCTCAAACTAAGCTAAGCTTGTACTATGGTAACTAGCTATCTGATAGAATACTTATATACTTTTTTTTGTTAATACATACATTATAACATCCAGACACAGAACAAACATCTATGTTCATCACACAAATATTTGTCCTAGATTGGGATCGAACCCACAGCCTACAGCGAAGAAGGAAGTGCTACTACCAACTGAGCTGTGAGGCCAGTCTAAATAGGAACACGACTGTAATCCCCAAGTACAGTAAACATCTTCTCAGATCTCCAGGTGCTCAGATATTTGAAGATGTCTAAAGGAGTTACCCTCGTATTCAAGAACGACACTATGAGAACACGCACCCACAGTGGACGAAATGTTTTTTCATAAACATCACTTTATGTGTTGAGTGGCACTATGGTGTACGCTACCGTGTGCCTTTAGAGCTCAACTTTGGCTAGAGGCACACGACAATGTGCCTCTAGTCACACTATGCAGTGTCGCACAACACATAAAGTGATTTTTATGAAAAAAGATTTCGTCCACTGTGGGTGCGTGTTCTCATAGTGTCGTTCTTGAATACGAGGGTTAGTCACGCACGTTTTAACATTATATTTTTGGCACATACCTACCTACATTTTGCATTAATACTATTACATACATACATACATAAGATCACGACTGTAATCCCCAAGTACGGTAGACATCCTCGGTAGATCCTTTGAAGATGTCTAGTGGGGAGTCTGAGGTCCAAACATTATGGTACATGGCACATAGTGTTAGTTAGCATTCCATACGTGACAGGTTGCGAGCCTATCGCCACTTACAAGAATACTAACTGGTTTCCTCACGATGTTTTCCTTCACCGTTTTGAGCACGTGTTTTTGATGCACATATAAACTTTTCGACCAGGAAAATTGATGCACGCCGGGATTCGAACCCACGACCTTCAGATTGAAAGTCGAGGTACCTCCCACTCGGCCAACACGGCTTGTACTTTTATAACTAGTAATATGACATGGCCCTGACTAACTTTGACTTATTCAATACATCTTTTTACACATATACAAAGCATAATATAATAAGTACCTACCTACCTTTACCTACTAACTATTAAGAGTGGGAGGTAGGTACCTTGATATTCGAGGTTGTATTTCCCAAATTACCGACGAAAATAAAAGGTAATTCGACATGTACCTAGGTATATATTTTTTTTTGTTATTTGAACGCGCATATCTTTTTGCTTGGAGATCCGATTTGGATAGTTTTTTTTTTGTGTAGAGAATAGTCCATTTAAATTGTATTTAAGTAGAACCAATAGTTCCTTCATGAACAACATATTAAAATAAATAAATAAATATTGGTGAACATTTCACACATTGCCATCTAGCCCCAAACAAAGCAAAAAAAAAACATTTGACATAATATTATGACTTTTAGTACGTTACAGAAGAAAACTTATTATAACGAAAAATAGCCGTATCTAGTATAGTAACTTTATATCTACAATACAGCAATACACCCCTTTCGAGCGCGCGGCCAAATGACGTCATCGCAATTATTGTAATGGCGATTAATTTGAATTTCGAACAACGACAATGTGGATTTTTTTAAATTTTCAGCAGTCATTTATAATACCTAAGCTGTTTACATAAAGATGTTTTTCCTTTGCATCGTATTTCGAACATCAACAATATAGATTTTAAAGTCTTCAACAGTCTTTATTGTACCTTAACAAGTTTACATAAAGTTGATTTTCCATTGCAATATATTTCGAACACCAAGAATGTAGATTTTAAAATTTTCAATAGTCTTTATTAATCCCTAATACGTTTACATAGAGTTGCTTTTCCGATGTATCGTATATTGATATTTCAAATGACGATATGAATTTATCTTGAGTATTAAAAACGATTTTGTAAGAAAATTTCAACATAAACGTTACAGGCAGCGTGGCCGAGCGGTCTAAGGCGCTGGTTTTAGGCACCAGTCCGAAAGGGCGTGGGTTCGAATCCCACCGCTGTCAAAATTATTTTTGCATTTAATTTTTTTTCTTATTAACATTTTTACGTTTATACGAAGTTAATCATTCATCATCATTATCTTCTCCCACTGTTATTGCGAATTTGGCTTAACCGGCCGCCTGCCTGACGTCAACCCTCTTTGGGAAAGGGCTCTGAACTTATCATAATAATTTATGTGACAGATATTGATAAAAGGTCAATGCCATAATATCTTGCATTCCATAAAGTATGTAGAACTAACTTCTACACGCGACTTCGTAGTAGATTTAGAAAATGGATTTCTGATTTTCGTAAAGCATTGAAATTCCTGAAAATTAAATGATGATTATGGTAAAAAAGTATGTAAGCCTATGTCCGTCGCAAGACTTTTAACTATCGGCCCAGGGTTTGGCCGTGATAAAGTCACTTTGATTGGGATTTGGGCAGGAAGATGATGATGATGATGATGATGTAAGGTATGTCAGAAGAAAAAGCAGAATAGAACTCTTTATCCACATGAGCTTGTGTAATAACTAATTATATCTAATTTATTAGCAGTCGGCTCCAGAGTCGCACAGGTGAACTAATAATTTTATGGCAATTTTTTTTTACTTTGGGTTACATTATTACAGTATTAATAGGGATCCCTAATTTTTTCTAGTTATGAATATAGCCAACATTCATTGGGGATAATGTAAGATTCTAATGGTAAAAGAATTTTTCAAATCTTTCCAGTAGTTTCGAAGCCTATTCAATGCAAACAAACAAAAAATAAAATCTTTCCTCTTTATATTAGTATAGTGCGGGTAAAATCATGAGGCACAGCTAGTAATGACATAAACATCAACAATTTAAATAAGAATTACCTAGATAGGTAATCAAATGTTTGGTAATTAGATAATTAGAAGTAAATAATCATAAACCAACTATTACATAGTCAATTTACAAACAAAGAATAAAAGCTTATCTTTCAAGGAAACATCATTGTTTACTTTGCCGAGTTCATGTTGTAATGAGCTGTTATTTTTATATTTAATGTGCTGACTAAATAGGTAAACAACAATAAAATTAGTAGATTCTATTATATTATAATTCAATCATGTTTGGACGTGCCTGTGCTCCCCTTTAGACATCTTTAGGTATCTGAGCGCCTCGAAATCTAAGAATAGAAGGTAATCCTTAAGCTAAAGCAATAAAAACTTGGAAACTTTTATAAAAAACTATGATTAATGTAGGTATATGTTTATTTTAGTAGATCTATGAAATTTCAGATGGGTTCAGATGGTTTTAAAAAAGGAATTCTAAATTAAACTTTTCTACAGACTTCTGACAGAGTACAATAATTGCTAATTGACGCTAATTGAAAGCGGCGAAAGCAAGGAACGATTACCGCTTTAAAACATAAACAAAACGAGCAAATGTATAACAAAACCATGTTTTAGCTTTGTATGGTTTGTATGACTCATTTACATGGGTCCTACGAAGACCATGCTGTGGACAGATGTGTGGGATGTATACACGGACATATTATGACCTCGAGAAAAAAAATAAAACAAAGAATAAGAAAAATTAAAAAAAGAATCAACTTACTTTTTTTTTTACGCGAAGTGGTAATGGCAGTTCTCACACACAAACACTAAACTATACACAGAACTAATCAGTTATCAAAACTAGAAAAGACATATCACAACACTTTCTTGTCCATTTTGTGGGATAATTTTAATTATTTCCATTAGTAATCACATGTTAGACACTGGGGTCCGACGCACTCACTATGCTTGGGGCAAAAATAAACGCTGAAACAACGGGTCGCCTTGCATCGCTAAAATGATTCTTTGCGAATAGGATCGAAAGCAGATATTTATTTTTCAATTGAGTAAAGTTTAGTTATTTTTTTTTCAAAGTACAGATACAGAGGCGATTAGCAGCAGCTATCAATGAAGAGGCTGAAAAGCGGATGATACAAAAAAACTTGAATGAAATGAAGTTAGTCGGTGGTGGGTGTTTTGCTTTGACACAGATGACCTAATACTACGTTGGACTCACTGCCATCTATGTTATTTGGACTGAACAAAATAAATCATTCTACTCCATAATAGATAGCGACACTGTCGCCCGAGACCACAACTACTTAATACTAGATAATGTTAGAACTAAAACTAACCATTGAATACCAAAGTTGGGTCAATAATCCATGACTTTTTACTGAAAAATACAGATTTTTAACTTAACCGGTTTTATTTTTCAACTTAACTTTCTTGAGAGCTACATGTTTTGCCCAATGTTCGACTATTTCGATTTAAATAACCAGTAACTTTCCGAAAAAAGTCTTTCTTACTTACTGTCCTAACTGTCACTGTCATCCAATGTCCGTATGAAACTGACGTCGTTACTGACAGTAAATTGGCGTTCGCGGCTTAGCGGCGGGTAAACGGCTTCGTTTACTTTACATACGATATTTTTGTAAAAATAAACAAAAATGTTATTCTACTCCTTCTTCAAATCCTTAGTTGGGAAAGATGTGGTCGTGGAGCTCAAGAACGACCTCAGCATATGTGGCACTTTACATTCCGTCGATCAATACCTGAATATAAAGTTGTCTGACATCAGCGTCATAGATCCAGAAAAATATCCTCATATGTTATCAGTGAAGAATTGTTTTATTCGAGGTTCTGTTGTACGATATGTACAATTACCAGCGGATGAAGTGGACACACAACTTCTACAAGACGCCGCGAGGAAGGAAGCTACAGTTTCGACCAGATAAACATAACCTCTAGGCTAAACAAATGTTAATTACGAGTGTTTTGAACTGTTGATTGTGTAAATACTAATTATAAGTATAAATGCACAATAAAATATACTTGTGCTTGTAATAATTTGTATTTTTCTAAAAACGTTACTAATTTTGTCCATATTCACAAGAACTCAAATTGTTCTATTTCTATTAGGAAAATATATTTCATTGATAATATTTGATAGGTAAATAAATAAAACTCAGTGCATACTTAAAAATTCATTTATTTGTAGGAAATTAAAATCTAATCATGTTTTCTTATGATTTTCAAAACTCTGCCTTTACTTAACACGTTTCTGCTGCCGGGCTCTATATATGTCATTAATCGGTGGGGCGACACCAAGATCATCATCATCCGAATCATCGCCTGCCTTCCTTCTACGACCCTGTGAATAAAACTTGATTTAATAATACATAAATCAATACAAATTTAACATAATTACATTTATTGTAGTGCCTATCCCATATGAAGTGAGACAAGAGCAACGAGAAGAATAAGGTAACAAACTATGACAGGAATAAACATAAGTCAAGTTTGTATGACAATAGTCTGTAGTCATACATTGGCATTGGCTCTGTTATAGAATAAAATTTGATTGCCATTGAGATTCTTTTTACATTCTGAATTCTTAGCTTTGTATGTCTGTTCAACAACTTATCATCTTTCAACTATAGAGAAGCACATAAAGGGCATGTGGCAAATATAGTATTTGAATGTGCCTCTGATTACCACTTTAGAAAATGACCAATGAGCCTATAAATATGAGAGAATGTCTCTACACAACACATATATTTAACATCCCATCGGTTTTCACAATATCAGTTCCATCGTAACTTCTATTTAATACACATTTTTATTTCAAAGCTACAAGCAGGTACAGCTTGTTGAACTAAGAAATTATTTGTCTACGAAAGAATTGACAAGAATTACTCTTGGATGAAGAATAAAGCATAGTAGAAATATGAAATTCGAGACATGACTGGTCGAGGCAAGTTTGGTAAATCATTTTTTGTTTATTCAATCGATTATTGCTCAAAAAGAATAAAAAAACCGCTGCTTTTAACACAAAATAATGTTTTTGACTATATTTATCTCCATACTTTTGGACCATAGTCGCGATCCTATTAAGTATACCTTGCTAGCAACAGTGGTGATGCCATCATCGTCCACAATCCAGTGCACCGAGCGAGCGAGATCAAAGAGTTTGGTATCACACCCATTTTCTAGTGTAGGGGCCGGTGCTGGAATAAACAATAATATAAAACAATAGGTTAACTACAGATCATTAAATATATGTTAGTGGACATTACACATATTTACAGTGTTATCTAGCCTCAAACTAAGCAAAGCTTGCCTGGTACTATGGGAACTAGATAACTGATAGAATACTTATTTAATTGTTTTTGAAAATACACAGAAAATACATCTTTGTCCATCACACAAATATTTGCCCTGTGTGGGGATTGTAGCAACAACCTACAGCGCAGGAGGCAGAGTTACTACCAACTGAGTTGTTGAAAGAAGGTTAAAATGAAATAGTACCTCAACATTTTGACAATTTATCATTTACGTGAGTAATTACTGTTGTTGTAATAATGTGTGGTACTACTCACGTTTGTCAGGCAAAGAGATCTTGTTGAAGAGATCAATCATCATGTCTAAAGCCACGAAGGGGCCTCTCCAACTGGTGGGGGGAGGCATCAGGGTGCAGAGGTGGGCGGCTGCAGCTGGCATTGGGAAGGTTCCACCTGGAGGGAGAATGTATACAGTTCAAGATAATGTAGGGACATAGACCTGGTTGTGGTGCCGGTTTTGGGCATTTTTAATTTTGACAGTCAATAACTAAGCATAGCAAACAAACTTGATAAAGTTTGCAGTTAATACAATTCTTTGTCTATGGTCTGTTTTGATTAGTGCCATTTGTGGTGCATTGTACCTCTACTTTTGCCCACAACCAATGATTTCCCGTTATGTCTATTTAGATATATGAATAATAAATAAATAAATATCGCCTGTTACAAAATCTTTGCTTAATCTAAGAGATAGATAAATACTCTATTCTATGTTGTTTAAAAATCGTCGTTATAATCTTTTTTTGATTATATAATCCGTTTATTTGAAAATTAAAATATTGTTAAAGTGCCCACTACCAGCGTTCTAGCCTTACATGAGACGTACGACGCCTTACGTGTTAATGCGCATTTTTTTTTCTGGTAAGTTATTAGTCTTACCTGAAATAGGATGTTCCCCGGGTAGTGGGTTCGATTTCGGCTTGTACGGTATCATCTGACTGGTGTCCGGGCGGGCGATATCTTTCGTCGGGTCATTATCTCTGTAAACAATATTTTTTTTAAATACTAACTGTAGCATGGCAACATGCAGCAGCATTGCTGAGCTGTGTGCCATTTCACCACCACTAGATCATAGAAGCTAGTGATTCATCTGTTTTGTTATGATCAATTTTATATTTTTACTTTTTAATATTGTGGTTTTTAGAGTTCCGTACCCAAAGGGTAAAAACGGGACTCTATTGCAAAGACTTTGCTGTCAGTCTGTCTGTCACAGGGCTGTATCTCTTGAACCGTGATAGCTAGACAGTTGAAATTTTCACAGATTATGTATTTTTGTAGACGCTCTATAACAACAAATACTAAGAACAGAATAAAATAAATATTTAAGGGGCTCCCATACAACAAACTTGTTATTTTGCCGTTTTTTATAGATAATGGTGCTGGTGCTGGTGATTGTGCGCGAGCCCGACTCGCACTTGGCCGGTTTTTTAAATCCTGTAAACATCGACGTTGACAAAATTGTGGTATCACCAACCACAGACGCCAAAGCAAAAATAAGAAGAAGGGTTTCGTACTAGCCCCCCTGATCATATAGATTTCCAGTTTAGAATGTGACTGTGGCCGGTGTACGAACCTGTGTCCCAGGATGTAGGCAGCCAGCTCTGGCGCCACTCCGGCTAAGGGGCCACCCAGCGCCCACGACTTGTTCGATATGGACGCCACCTATAAACAAAACCATCAACATTTTAACTAGAAATAGAAAACTTCAGATGCTCTTCATCATGAGCATCAACGGAAAATCAGCAAATACATCGAGCGATGCTCATGATAAAGAGCATCTGAATTGTCTTGAAATGTCAGCAATACAAAAAAAAAAGTGGTAATTAGCCGTATTTCTATTTAAAGTGATTAACAACCACGATATTTTTTATTCTATAAAACTATCAACATCACATCTTTTTAGGGTTCCGTAAGCAAAGGGTGAAAACGGGACCCTATTACTAAGACTTCGCTGTCCGTCTGTTCGTCAATCTTCTGTCACAAGGCTGTATCTCATGAATCGTGATAGCTAGACAGTCGAAATTTTCACAGATTATGTATTTTTGTTTCCGCTATAACAACAAATACTAATAACAGAATCAAATAAATATTGAAGTGGGGCTCTCATACAACAAACTTTTTTTTTTTTTTTTTGCAGTTTTTTATAGATAATGGTGCGGAACCTTTCGTGCGCGAGTCCGACTCGCACTAGGCCGGTTTTTAAATTAATATTTAGCTAAGAGCTTTTATTAATAGTGACTAACCTCTGTGTATCCAATAGATTTAAGTTCAGCAATGCTACAAGGGTAGAGATCTAAGAACTTATATCTGTCGACCAGTTGAGCTGTTTCCTTGCCTTCAAACTCTTTTATCTGTAGAAATTAAAATATTTATCAAGACAAGTATTGAATTGTTGATATTGGTGAATGCTGAATAGTTTTTTCTCAATAACCGCAAAACATATAGATTTGTTTTTTATGACAAAGACAAGCTAACCCGGCGAACTTCGTATCGATATACGATCCCGTTCCAGTTAAAAAGTATCCTATGTCCGTCTCCTGGTTCTAAGCTACCCCACCAATTTTCAGCCAAATCGGTTCAGCCGTTCTTGAGTTGTAAATAGTGTAACTAACACGACTTTCTTTTATAATAGATAGATTTTATGGATTTAAAATTATAGACAGAAACACGATTGGTGAAACTTTTCTCGATAGATTTATTATCCAAAGTTGGCTCTTCAAAAATACTAATTTTGTTTTTAATCAAAAACAAGAAAAAAACGATTGCATTCATCAAAAACATGAATTACTTATCTTAAAATTTTGGGTTTAAAAATAATGAAATTGGTATAACCTTCTCAAGCTGCGCCTGTCTTCGCTTCTCGACCTTCACGATAGACAGCAGATCCCCAATGTTGGATTCGAACTCCAAGAACCTGTTCCAGATATCCACAGAGGACTCCGGAGCCAAGCTGCCTGAGGAGAGGACCCTCTCGAAGAGGACCCGGGTGTTGTTGTCCTCTGGGAGGGCAAAGATTTCAATTAATACTATATTCAATGCTTCTTACAAGCTTTTATTTAACTTGCACTGTTCGTATGTTTGTAAGTTGTTCGTCAAAACCATTTTTTGACCATTTGTTGGTATCCGATTGAGCTGAAATTTTGCATACACCTTTTGTTCTGGTGACAATACAATAATATGACAACAAGCTGATCTGATGATGGAGTCAAGAGCTGTTCAACAGACACTCGTTAGTAAATAGTTTGATTTAGTAAAAACTTTGCATACTTGTCAAGTTCCAATGACAATGTCATATTATGTGACAGGTGATAGCGCGCTGCTCTGATTTCTAGCTAGGATTTTACAAAAGCTTTTCTTGAAAGTTGCTTTTTGAATTTGTGCTGAAGCTCTTTAGTTATTTTTTTTATTGTTGTACGTACTTGAGTAGTAGGTACTTTTTATTATTATTCTTGTTTGAGCCTTCACCTTGTTTGATTGGCACCAGACTGGAGCTCTACATAGCATTAGGGAAAGGATCATAAAAAAAAGGTAGACCCCAAGCCGTGTTTGTTGCCTGATTCTTCTAGGCTTGGTCGCGTGGAATCGGCGTAGCTTCACCTAGTTCCTAAGACGTTTCAAAGTGATCCTTGTGATTTTATTGAAATAAATGATTTTTGAATTTGAATTTGAAAAAATATTTTTAACAGAAAACTTATTTATAGCTGGTGACTTGACTAGAAGTAGAGGTAGGCCGAAGAAAAGATGGTTGGATTGTGTGAAAGATGACATGGGTAAGAAAGGAATGATGAGATGACGGCTGATAGAGGGAAATGGAAGAAGTACACATGTTGTGCCGACCCCACTTCAGTGGGGTAAGCGCAGGAAAATGATGAAAGAATACATGTAGTGCCGACCCCACTTAAGTGGGATAGAGGTAGTAAGATGATGAATGAATACATGTTGTGCCCACCCCACTTAAGCGGGATAAAGGTAGTAAGATGATGAAAGAAAGCATGTTATGCCGACCCCACTTAAGTGGGGTAAGGGCAGGAAGATGATCATACATCATGACTAAGAGTGAATAATTTCACTTACCGTTAAGATGTGACAAATAATCAATATAACACAAAACATATTCGGGTATATGTGAAAACTTTTTTAATCCCAACTCAAAGATGCGAAACGCAATGTTCTTGTCTTTTGAACAATAATATTCCATTAGTGCTGCTGCTACAAATACGTGGTATCGGGATCTGAGGAAAAAACATTAAATTTAGTTTTTTATTGTATGGGCTGAGTTTACCCGGATAAGACGTTAAAAGTGATAAAACCGCATTATCTTGAAAACAATCAAACTTAAATAGAAAATATCTTTAATTTATGTATATAGTATGATTATCTAACGATTATCTCTTTAATATTTATTTTATACTGTTTTTAGTATTTGTTGTTATAGCAGCAAAACAAATACATAATCTGTGAAAATTTCAACTGTCTAGCTATCACGGTTCATGAGATACAGCCCTGTGACAGACAGACGGACAGCGAAGTCTTAGTAATAGGGTCCCGTTTTTACATTTTGGGTACGGAACCCTAAAAATTAACTGTTTAGCTATTCATAGTTTTGGGTAAAAACACACATACACACTCACTTACAAACTTTCGCATTTATAATATTAGTAGGATTATAAATGCGAAAGTAACTTTGTCTGTCTGTGACGTTATCACGGCCGAACCGCTAGGCCGATTGTGATGAAATTTCATATAGAGATAGTTTAAAGTCTTGGGATGAACATAGGCTACTTTTTTTCGTCGGTTCCTAACCTGGGATCCTCCCTAGCACGTTTGAAGACAGTCCTGGCAGACTTGATGCCTTCAGCACGACGTGCAAACTTCATGTATTGCACGTAAGCGAGGGTCGGGTCAGAGTCTGACATGTCCAGGTATCTGGTATACACAGAGTTTACCTAGAAAATAAATAAATTCAAATAAAAAATACGATTATACAGGGTGATTTTGAATTGAAGTTTACTCAAGAATATTTATAACTAGCTGACCCGTGCCCGCTTCGCTGTGCGTAAGACATTTCTAATACCATCGTTGACTTTTTTGTAGACGTTTTTAACGTGTACAATACTGTAGTACATTATTTTGATATATCTCGTGGGGTTCAGCCAGCATTTGCAATGTAAGCGCAAAAAAATGTGTTTATTTACGACATCACATTAGAAACCTCTAAAATTATCAGTGTTTCTCTACTATATTATGCATCACTACATAGTATAAAGCAAAGTCGCTTTCCGCTTCCCGCGTCTGTATGTATGTATGTATGTTTGCTTATATCTTTAAAACTACACAACGGATTTTGATGCGGTTTTTTTTAATAGATAGAGTGATTCAGGAGGATGGTTTATATGTATAATAACATGCTACCCGTGCGAAGCCGGGGCGGGTCGCTAGTGTATTATACATATAAACCTTCCTCTTGAATCACTCTGTTTATTAAAAAAAACCGCATCAAAATCCGTTGTGTAGTTTTAAAGATATAAGCAAACATACCTACATACATACATACATATTACATACAGACGCGGGAAGCGGAAAGCGACTTTGCTTTATACTATGTAGTGATACAACGTTAACAAAAATAAAACAACCTGTGTAATATTTCAAAAAAAGATAAAAGAATCAAATTCATAATTCCGTGTCGTTCCGTCAATCTCGTAAATAATAATTATGAATGAGAACAGAGCAAGAGACAGTATACAGAGTGAGAAAGAGAGATACTTGTAGGCAGAACGCACGTCGTAGGTATAGGCATAGGTTAACGATCCTAAATGTTGATTAGGTATGTAACTAGCTATCGTGATTACACAAGTTGTTGTTTTTTTTTTATTTAAATGTGTATTATTTCTTCATAAAACAAAACTATTACGTATACTGAACCACCCATATCAATTTGACGCGTGTTTTCGATTTCATCCTGTATAACTGTTTGTGTATAAATCTATATATATAAAACAAAGTCGGGTTTGTTACAACACTTATAACTCGAGATCTGCTGGACCAATTTTCATGGTTTTTGATTTGTTGGATTTGTCTCCGCCCCGAATAGCAATTAAAAATAATGAAAACTCGACGAATACATAATTAGAAAGATGAATTATTTTCAATAAATGTTCATTGGTTTAGTACATGTCAAACATTTGTTGTCCATCCTGTCAAATACTGTAAGTAATGATTGACATTTATGCATGCGTTCAGAAATGTATTTTGTGTAAACTATTTAAAAAGGGTGAATAAACTATTGTCCGTATTTTTTGTTTTTTTAACGGGAACGGGAACGGGACATATTTCTAAAGCGATACGAAGTTCGCCGGGTTAGCTTGTAAATAAATAAATTACCTTATTATAATGCAATCGGCTCTCTTCATAATCAGCATGAGCGAAATGCAATAGAGTTGATCGTTTGAGAGGACCACTGGTGGCTCTTTCGTAGACAGCTGCTGCTTCATCAGAGAATAAACGAGCTGCGTTTGAATCCTGAAATATAATAATCATCATCACTTATCCCCAGTGGCGGATTTACCAGCAGGCTGAGCAGGCTGGAGCCTAGGGCAGCAGATTTGGGTTAATTTTTTCAAACATCTTATTAATTTTAGCCTTTATCGTCCCACTGCAGGACAGATGCCTCCTTCCACACATCTCGATTACTAACTAAATTTGGCCAATCACTTGATTTTGCCAAGGGGGGATTTTGACTTGGAGGGGGTAATAGCCTGCCGGCGGCAAGTGTGTAAATCCGCCACTGCTTATCCCACTTCTCGTGGGTTGGCACAATATGTGGATAGGTAGATTTATTCCCATATTCTTAGTTGTAACCACGAAATATCTCCACCTCGATTCGACTTTCTAAATCAAGTGTAGTGTGTGCTTAGAATTTGTGCTGAAGCTCTTTAGTTAATTTTTAGGGTTCCGTACGATGATGTATTTCTGTTGTCGCTTTAACAAGAAATACTAAAAACAGAATAAAATAAATATTAAAGGGAGGCTCCCAAACGTGATTTTTGTATTTCTAGCGACATCTAGTTTTTTAATTTTATGTTACTACATTATTATACTACTTTACCGACAATAGCATTACACTATGTGAAGACACTATGTTTTAAAAGAGGAGGTAGTTTTATGAGTAACTTACCCCCTTCTCCTGCAAAAGCTTCGCAGAATGGTCCAGGAACTGAGCAGCCTGATGCCACACATCGGGATGATGTGCCAAACACAGCAAACATTGTTCGATAGCAAACATAACCCGTCTTGCAACAAGGGCTGTGTCTTCAGAACGGAGAGGGTTTGATCTCTCCCAGGCTATGTACTTCTTCCACAGCTCCACCTGAAAGGAACAGGTTATTATGTAGTTGAAAATCGTCGATGACCTTTGAAAATGTCTAAACGGTAGTCAGAGGCACATCCAAACATTGCATTTGGCACGTGCCCATATTTTAAAATAAATAAATGCTAGCTTTTACCCGCGACTGTGTCCGCGTAAATTCAGGAAATCGATTTTAGACGACGATTTAAGAGGTTTTTTTTTATTTAATGATGTACGTTTATCGTAAGAAGAAAGATGGAGAAAAAATGTAGCCTATGTCCGTCCCAAGACCATATGAAATCTCATCACAATCGGCCTAGCGGTTTAGCCGTGATAACGTCACAGACAGACAGACAGAGTTACTTTCGCATTTATAATATTACTAGCTGCTCGCCCCGGCTTCGCCCGCGTGGTACCTGGATAAAAAGTAGCCTATATATGTTATTCTGATGTATTAGCTTAAATTACTGTAGTTTCATTTTAATCCGTTCCGTAGTTTTTGCGTTAAAGAGTACTCACTCACAAACTTTCGCATTTATAATATTAGTAGGATATTTTTAATATAATATTTATTATACATTAAAAAACCTATTTCCATCCTTTTCTTTAATACTAGATTAATAATGTTACCTGTTTCATTTCCTCTCTGTCAACTGTAGGTGGCGTTGCAGGCATGTTTCTGTTAAGCCCACGTGTGACAGTCTCCAACTCTTTTGCCACACGACGTGCGTTCATATACTCACGCGAACGCTCCATCGCCATACGTTCAGCTGTAAAAGAATAAGGTTTTTTTCTTCGAAACTGTTTTAAGGATATTAAGGTGACTGTTAAATTTATGACAGCTCGCATTTTTTGTACTCGGTCGTATTCTGTGGCCGCACACTAAGAATAGTGCAAACGCACACATTGAAGCTACTTCACACTTCATTTACCAAGACTAAATAACTAGTCTTGATACTTGAAAATATTTGGTGCAATAGGTATGTCATATTTGTATAGGTAGGTGTGTACTTAATAATTTTATAGGTTGCACTTGACAAAAAGAAAATAAATATAGAAAAAATTAATATATATTATAAGACAGGTTACAAATCGTAAAGTGCTACTACACAGTTACTAATATTTGACTGTGCAAAAAATATTTGTTAGGTACCTACTAATAAAATACATTATGACAAAACGGTAAGTATCGTTTTTTTACAAGCTCTTATTTAACTTGCAGTTTATGTACATATTTATGTATGTATGTTTGATAAGGTGGAATCTTGCAACTTAATTTTAAGCAGTTATCCCCAATCGATTGAGCTTAAATTTTGCATACATAATATGGTGACAGCGAGTTGATCTGATGATGGAGTCAGGAGCTGTTCAACGGAACCCTTCACTAAATAGTCGAATTGAGGCAAAACTTTGTATACCTATCAATCTCAATGACAATGTAAAATTATGGTACTAGCGAGCTGGTCTGATGATGGAGGTCGGATGTAGCCATCGGAACTCCTCAACTACACAACATAACCACGTCGCGTTTGGGCTCGTTATTTTTATCTTGACGAGAACTAGAGCACTAGACATTACAAAAGCTTGATTTAAAAAATATATTTTTAATAAAAAAACTTATTGTCATCAAAAATCGATGACGGCACCGTCAACGTATCGAGTACCACTCACAGAAAGTTTTGAAAGTGAAATACTGATAAAATATGTAGGTATGCTTTTGAATATTGTGTGCGAGCTATGATCTCGAAGATCCATAGACCGCGCGTAGCGAGGGTCAACAAGTTCTGGAATTAAACAGTTATTGTAAAACTTTACTAAATAACCCTCCATAATATTTTCTTTCCAGAAAAATCAAATATGAATTTGTAAAAAGATATGACCAGCTCTTTTTAAAAATTCATATTTTCCATTGTATTTGTACTAAATGACATCACAAACCTGCAATACTTTTTAAGACCTATCCAAAGACATGGAGAGTATGCGAGAAAAAAAAACATCTGAAAATATGTATTTATTTCTACCACATTGTCGGCGTGACTAATGTATATTCATGCCAAATTACAGTTTTCTAGTACTAAGAGTATCTGAGCTAAGCTGCGGACGAATGGACGAAAATGGCAAAACTATAAGGGTTTTTTGTAAACTACGAAACACTAAAGAGCACTTTCAGTATTTCGAATTAAACAATTTTTCAGAACACTTTATTATTTTTTTAAATATTTAATTATTTGCATCATGTACTTAAACTTAAGTATATGCCATCAAAAACAACTTGTAAAAATAAAAATAAAAGGCCAATTCTCGCAACGCAACTCAGTTTCTTTTTTTGAACTATGCTCGTTTGTGTAAACTTAACTTGTGAGATATTGTATAAGTAGCCTAAGATGACCAGAGATAATCTGTCGATGTCAGTCTCTCTTCCCTGTTCGCTTGTTACGGCTGGTCGTGTTCTATATCTCTACAATAAAGAATCCATATATATCACACAGATCGTGTATAATTTAACCAAAAACCCATCAGTTCTTCTATCGTAAAAAGTTGAGAGATTTCAATGTCTGTCTGTCTGTCTAAAAAATGGCCTGAACTGCTTCGAGAAAAGGATGGTACGACTGTGCCGCTTTTTTGCTTGACTTGGCGGGGGCACTACCGTGCCCCCAGATAAACCTTGCTTTGATAATAACAAATACCGACCTTTTTAGAAGGTTCAACATTTTTGGTTCAATGCTTATCGTATCATTCGTCAGTCATTCATCAGTCGTCAAAATTGATTAATGCTAGATTTGTTGCACACCAGCACTCGGAGTCTTTTTATAGTTTTGAGGATGTTTTTTAATTAAAAATAGCCTATTTATAAGCTAGAGGTATATTTACATCGACAGCAAATTTCAATTTCATCCGTTTAGTCGTTTAGGTCTGATTGAGGTACAAACATCCAAACATACTTAACATACGCACAAACTTTTAGATTTATAATATTAAAGGTAGATAAATAATAATTATAAATTATGTTCATAATCTGAAATTTATGTAATTTTTCTAAATCCAATTATAGATAAAGTATCATTTTTTTCCATCCATGTATAAAAAAACACGCTTGGTAATATAGGGTAGATCGGGTCTAAACGATACAGGTAAGGATCATGGTACCTTAGATCTTTCATTTCAAAACAGAAATGTATCAAATCAACATTTAATTTTATATTTATTTAATAGGACTAATTAGGGACACTTCAAAAACCACAGCAAAAGACGTTGTCCAGAAAGTATTATCACTAAAATGGAAATAGGCCGGGCTCATCCAAAGATTACAAAATGAGAGGTGATCTAAAACAATTATGAATTGGGACCCAATACATAAAAAACGAAGAAGAGGAAGGCCTGCTATGCGATGGGATGATGACATCGTGAAAGTAGCAGGCAAAACATGGAGCAGAGCCGCTAGAGATCGGGAAAAATGGATAGAGCTGGAGGAGGCTTTTACCGCTGAAAGCGGTCCTTACACATAATTTTATATACCTATGCATAGATACATATCTAAGTTAATTTTATATTGTGCAAGGAAATAAAAGCTTTATTTATTTATTATTAATTAGGGACACAACCAGGTTCACATTTTCCTGAAATTTAATATTTTTATTAAAATAACAATCAAATACGAAACATCGGCTTATTTCGATTTTGCTCCGACGCGACGTATGCAAAAAGGTAAAACCGTATATTATTATCATATTGTTTCGAAACCAAACTCGATGAAACGCATCTTCTACAAAAAAAAACCATCCAGCTCTTTCAACAAATCATGCATTGTACCTAACCTTCATCTGTGTGGCTTGCACTAAATTCTTCAAGGCAATATATTATACAAATGTTATCATTAGTTTTGCATGTCCAGTATTTTACCCCGGTATTCCATTATGTAAGACCTCCTCTAAATTCGAAGAAAAATGTGACGTGGACGTGCTTCCCCGAGCGCGTCTGAGCGCTAACTGACGTGCCGACTTGAGGTGAATGTGAGTTTTGTATGGAAAAAATGTATGGAGAAGTTTTATTGCATTTTATATTGTTCATAAATGAAAAAGTAAATTATTTGAAAACAAGATAATGCCACGCGGTATAGAGAAATATAAAATCTACAATTTCGTATTATTTTCAAATAAAAATATGCTGTGGGTCTAAAGATATTGGTACCTAACCAGACCCCATTTTTCGACATTTTCAGCGGTTCTTGCGACGGTAAAAACGTATTTTTTTGAAAATATTGTATAGAACTGGCCAGTTTTTATTATCTACTATTAAAGATGAATATATTATCAGTAATTTTGTATCATTATATCCTCACAATTGTGATTCCTGGTTTTTAAATCGGTACCTGAAAATCATTGAAATACGTGTGTAAGTGTGAGCCGGGCCTTAAACACGACCTTGTTTCTCTACTTTTTAAATGTAGGCTAGACATTTAAAAAAACCCGCCAAGTGCGAGTCGGACTCGCGCACGAAGGGTTCCGTACCATTATCTATAAAAACGGCAAAAAAACTTAATTATTTATTTTATTCTGTTTTTAGTATATGTTGTTATAGCGACAACAGAAATACATCATCTGTGAAAATTTCAACTATCTAGCTATCACGGTTCATCAGATACAGCCCTGTGACAGACAGCCGGACAGACGGACAGCGAAGTCTCAATATATAATAATAGGGTCCCGTTTTTACCCTTTGGGTACGGAACCCTAAAAAGTAGAGAAACAAGTGCCTCCAAACGGCGCTCTGTGACGTTTACTGTTCGCTTCGCCATCTTACATCTAGAACTCCGTTTTACTTTGAACAATATACGTTTATTAATTTATTCTGTTTTCGGTGTATTGATATCATTTCCTCAGGTTATATTATTATTATTATTTTACATACATACATCGACTACATAGCCCAATAGACGCCTAATGGCTTCATACAAACAATTCAGTTAAAACGTTGAGGTGTGCGGGTAAGGGAGAACGGTAAACAATGCATTCTGATTGGCCGGTTTAATGTGACAGCCCGCCGCGGAGCGCGTCGTGAAACGCGCTCGGTGTTTTATATCAGCAGTTTAAGCCTGATGTGTTGTTTTAAAGTGTTTGCCTTGCATGAGGAGTCTATAGGCTGTGTGGTAGGTGCATACAAAAAATCACGCCTGTTTCCCAGAGGGGTAGGCAGGGCGCTTTCCACTTATCATGTGCATACCATGGCAAGTGGAAAGCTAACTGATTTTCTCACATTGTTTTCCTTCGTCGTTTTAGAACGCATATAAATTTTATGATAAGAAAAATCCATTGATGCACAACCAGTATTTGAACACACACGTTTTTGAATTTGAAAGGCCAGATAACTACTACTAGGCCAATACAGTCGTATTTAATCATACTACTAACATAGTGATTCATTTGTAAATAAAAGTTTAGATCTATGAAGATGAAAGGTTTTTAAAGTAATCAGAGGCCTACCTATAATGGTGTTGATTCCTTGTTCGAATGCGATGTAGTCCTTCCATAGCGTCTCTATGCCTATGATAGGCGTTATCACTGCTCTCTGATAAACCTGTAAAATGAGTCAATGCGTCAAAGAAAAACCGGTTTGCCAGTTAAATAACGGTAAATAATCGGTTCGCCTATTATGTAATTGAAGTAGGGGTATGAATATGGATGGATATATGGGACTATCAGGAGCCTCAACCTCACATGAAGTAGGTTGATTATGATTAAAATAGGGTTGACACCCAAATTAACCTGTTTACAGGGTATACAGTTAATTCAAGGTTAACAACAGGTTAACACTATTATCTGTATTCAATTCAAATTCAAAAATCATTTACTTCAATAAAATTACAAGGATCACTTTATTACGGCTTGGGGTGAGATCATTGAAAAAAAAAATTATAGACCCCCAATCCGTGTTTGTTGATAAAAGACTACATCGTACATCGTCTTCACTAGAATCTCATGTTATCAGAAACAACGAGGTACCATGATGACAATCTGCCTTTACCTTCCTAACGGCAGATATCTTCTGGTTTTCCGCGTAAGACCCCACTGCGTCGACGCCCTTCAGGAAGGACACATAATCGTTCCAGATAGGATACGCGTGGATGTCGAGCCCTATTTTATCGAGGGCGAAGTCGTAGGCCTGCGCCATCTTCTCCCTGAAATCATCACACGCTTATAAAAATGAAAATGAAATGTGATCTGTAATCGCCAGGTAGATACACTCTCAAATCTCTAGGCCTAGAGAAAGAGGAGTAGTTAGATGCACGTCTATACATAACATCTGGCTTACAATTCTTCTAATATTTTGGCATATGTCCACTTATCGCATTCCATACGCGACGTGTCCATCGCCGCTTATAAGAATCCTAACTGCAGTTTACTGGAAATCGTAATCAACTTCAACTGTTAAAAGCCTGTTGTGTTTTGAAAGTTCCACAATAAAAATTTATTGATGACGACTGTCAAACCTTACATTGTTTCCCTACATATTTATGAGCACAGGTTAGTGAGCATATAATTATGAACTGTAAAATCCATTGGCGTATGCCCTGGATTTGAACCCACAATCTGAATACAGTCCTGACCCCATACTAGGATTCCGTGTTTATCATAAATTTCTAATACCATAACACCAGACACAAAACAAATATTAGCAGATTACACATTATTACAACAACGGGAAATTACTCACGTAAATGATAAATTGTTAATGAGGACACCGACAATGTTTCGATTCTCTAGATGAATCGAAACATTCTCTAGATGAATCGAAACATTGTCGGTGTCCTCATTGACAATTTATCATTTACTTGAGTAATTTCCCGTTGTTGTAATAATGTGTAGTACAACTCACGAAAGTTTTGAAAGTGAAATTAGCAGATTATGCTAACACTTGTAACATCGCGTACGTAAACTCTTGACTAAACCAGGCACTCGCCTGCTAAGCCACTAGGGTGTTCTTTCTTCTTCTTGATTCTTCTTGACCTGACGGTCAAAGTGTATTTATTTCATTAAAACCACAAGGATCACTTGAAACGTCTTAGGAGATAGGTGAAGCTACCCCTTTTCCTCGCTACCAAGTCTAGAAGAATCAATACGTACTTGTACGTTGGCAGCATGCACTTAGTTTCCTTCACATAATTGAGGTACAGCCGCCACAGCTCTATGTTCAGGATCTTCATCAGACAGCGTTGAAAAAGCTAATTATGAAACCAAAAAAATATGTCACATAAACTTCGGAAACTCCTCAAAAATTAACAAAGAATTAAGATCAAACTTGCGTCTGCCTGTCCGGGCACTTGGTTCGAGATCTGAGATACAGAGATGTCAAGTGTGACAGCTAATAAAATGCTTACAATAAGTCCTGTTTACATTTCAATAATCCCATGGAAAATAGCACTTTTAGTTTTTCCAGATTTTTTCCAATTTTCCAGGTAACTTTTCCAATTTTTCTTTTCCTAAAAACTTTATTTGTTCTATTATAAACATTTAAAAAACCGGTTCGTTAACCAAATTAACCAAACCGGTTCTGTCGTTTTCAAGTAATATGTTCACAGACGAGCATAATTTTTTTAATTATATAGATAGGAAACCAACGCGACTTCGTTCAAGTTATTTTCAAAACTGACTTCACCCTTCGCAGCACCCTCTTAGGGGTAGTTTGGGTATTCCTTTCTTAGTTTACCCCTACACAATAAAAATAAGATAGCTATTTTTTTTTCAAGTTTCATGTGTCTCGTCAGTCAGTCAGTCAGTCAGTCAGTCAGTCAGTCAGTCAGTAAAATAAAACTTATTTAATATAGTTAAATCTGTCTTGGATACACCTCACCAATATACCATTATATTTTAATTTTAATATTGTTATCAAAAACTTACCATTCTTCATAAGCACCATTGCCTATTCCTAATGTTTTTTAATAATTATAAATAAATAAATATTGGCGGACATTATCATTATCAGCGCCATCTAGCAGCAAAGCTTGTAGTATTGGAACTCGATAACTGATAGAATACTTATATACATTTTTGTAAACGCATACATAATATGATACATAATAACACCCAGACACAGAACAAACATCTATGCTCATCACAAATATTTGTCCTGGGAATCGAACCCACAACCAACAGCGCGGAAGGCAGAGTTACTACCAACTGAGCTGTGAGGCCAGTCAAATTATGATATTTTTATATGTATTATGTGCATATTAAATTTATCAAATGGCAAACTATTTAAATTTGATGAGCTAACTATAAAAATAATATTTAAAAAAACTGTTGAAAAACTAAACCAAATGAATTTTAAAATGATACGAATAAATGTTTTATATATTATATTCTAAAAGGGTTAAATACATGTCAAAAGTGAGCTTGCTTAGCATATTATTCTCTTCAAAATGTGTAAAATTTGTGTACATATACCAGAAATGGTATACAGATAATTGTACGATACAGTCAACAGATCTAGGCAAATGTAAATTTAGTCAAAACTTGCATATTGTCATTGATATTTGTCTACTATACATATATATCTATATATATATATATATATATTTAAGCAAATAATTCTTTCATCTTTAGGATTTATTTCTTTTGCTGAAGCTCTTTAATTATTATTCTCATTTTGAGCCTTCAACTTCTTCGATCGGCACCACACTGGAGCTCTACATAGCATTAAGAAAAGGATCATTGAAAAAAATGATAAACCCCAAGCCGTGTGTGTTGCCTGATTTTTCTAGGCTTAGTCGCGAGGAACAGGCGTCGCTTTAGCTAGCTTCCGAAACATTTCAAAAATATCCTTGTGATTTTATTTAAATAAATGATTTTTGAATTTGAATTTGAATTTATATATGCTTTTGTTCCATAGGTTGAAAATTGACTGACATTCAGATATAATTGTTCTATCTCACGAAATGCTTGGTTTAATTGTTTGTGTGTGCGTAAGCTTGGTAGTGTTCAGTATCAGTGACACATAATCATGTGTCTATTAACATCACAACTACAAATACAGCTCAGCTGCCTTTGTGAGATAATAGCTAACTTAATGTTTGCCTAGATTCATCAGCCATAATAATTATAGATGTTATTTTAATAAACAGCTAAACAAATTCGCCTCCAATATGTCTGAACACATCATCCCTATCATAAAGAAAAGATAGATTTTCATAGCTTTTTCTCTTTATTGCTTATTTCTAGATCTCAATATTGAATTGTCTTTTGATTAAATTCAGTCTTTTTTTTTCTTTTATTTATCACAGTTTTTTAAAACTAGCTTATATTAATTGACATACCTTTTCGACCTTCTCAAAGTTTCTTGCCTTCATCTGCGGACAAACAACATAAATCAATATTTTAGCCTCAAACACAGCTAAGCTTGTACTATGGGAACAAGATTGCTGATTTTTCATTTTGTAAATACATACATTGTTTGTATGTATTTACAAAATTATATTACAATATTTACTGTCAAAATTTTGCTGGAGATCGAGAGGTGTGGAAAGAAAGGAGGGAGGCCTTTGCCCAGCAGTGGGATGATACAGGCTAAAATAAATAATAACAATTTGACACGGAACAAACATCTATCATCTAGATGTTTGACCTAGGTAGATAGGATGTTTAGTATGCAGTAGGTACGCATCTGTGTTTTTATGTATCTTCTTGCTATGTGTATTTATTTGTGGGTGTGTTAAATAAATGTATTTAATTTCATGTTGTGGACAAAGCGAGTGTGACTCGGACCATTGGAACAGAAAGTTATGTATTTTCTTAGAGCATATTGGTAATGATTTGAAAAAAGGCCAGGTCAAGTGTACTCTAAGCCAACGAGCATGCATAAGGGATGTGATGAGAGTGAATGAAGCAAACTAAGTATGGAACATAGCAAGTGGAAAGTCGTGGACTCTGCCTACTAGGAAACAGGCTTGATTTGTATTACTTGTGTACTAGCTGTACCGACAGACATCCTGTCAAATTTGCACTTTCCGTTTCTCAAGAATTTTACAATTTAATGCAAATTTTTCCAACTTTTTGTTTCATAAGAACATTCTCCTGACACTAACAAATACAATAAAAAAAGTATCAGCAAAATCGGTCCAGCCGTTTACCCATGATGCCGTGACAAGAAAGAAATATTATAGTAACCTCCTGCTCAATATATATCTTCCAATAACGGCCGGTGGTAGGGAACGCGGTGATCAATTTCTCATACATCGTTCGGACATCATTGATGGGTCTCGTCTGGGCCTCACGAATTAACAAAGACCAAGAGTCCACGTCATATAAATTAGCTTCGACCGCGCGTTGCGCTCGCATGAGCCTCTCATTGCCCCAGTCCTGGAAAAATAACTCATATTAACCCGTGGATAAATTAAATTAATGATTGGCATACAATGCTAGAGTGTTAAGACTTACAATATCAAGTACGTCTTCAGTAACTTCCATGTTTTCGTCTTGCTTGTACGCCGTTACGTTGAGAGCTGAAGCTAAACTTTACAAGAACCGGCTTTTAATTTTCATAACTTTACAGCTTTTATCAAAATACAGACAGAATATCGAGCCGAAAATAAAACTTAGAAAAAATAGTGCATGGTACGCTTCGTCGCTTCGGCTTTATCAGCGTCAGCGTCGTTCAGTCGTTCGCGGTCAGTCTAGTGACAGCTGTCAACTCAACAGTCAACAGTCGTCTTACCGGACGTCTGACAATGACAAATCCAAACCTGGTTGGTTTATTGCGTAAAAAAATACGTACCAGATATTACAAAACATTAACATACATAAACATCATGATGTTTTTACAAAATAGCCCAAGGTTTATCAACCTGGGATTTTTTAATGGTGATATTTGTGGGACCCAGTACTTGAAAAGTACGACCCACGAGCCCAAGCCCACGAGCCACGAACGACCCATCGCGGGTCAGTCAGCTACACAGAGTACGTACTCTGTGGTAGGTACTTTACTTTGTATGTATGTCGGTGTCAGTGTCAGGCTTTAGGGGAGAACAAAGAGCATTTAATTATAAGTGGGGAAGAAGGATATTCCCAAGAGAAGAATATAAGGATATTCTTTCTTGTGTCTTGCAAAGTGTCTTGCTTGAGAGTCAGATTTGATAAAATTTCGAGATTATTTAGTTCAAAGAGCTGTAATTTAGTTCTCTGTTGTTGTTACATGTTACAGTTTTCAACATAGGAATTGTTAATGTTAACCGACTTCAAAAAGGAGGAGGTTCTCAATTCGCCTGTATGTTTTTTTTTTCTTATTAGTTTGTTTAATGATAGATAACAAAATAAACCCAGGAACTTGCTTGTTCGGCCTACACATAAACATCACCCAATTTTCAGAGTGCGATTTTATTGATTTTCCGTGAATGCACCTGTCAGCAATGGCTTCGATGTCGGTGTGCAGAATATGTCTAGTCGGCAATATCAGAATGCTGGACGTTGATTATATCCACCTCCTGCAGATGTACGAAATACTTACTGACACCAAGGTAACTATTGGATTTTGCGATAATAAAATAAATAAGATCACGACTATAATACCCAAGTACGGCAGACATCCTCTCAGGTTTCCAGGCGTTCAGATCTTTGAAGATGTCTAAAAGGGTTAGTCAGAGGCACAAACATTACATTACATTCATATCATTCCACACATGACAGGTTGCGAGCTGTCCTCTTTCATCTTACATAATTTTAATTTGTTTCAGCTCAAAACAGAAACAGAAGTTGGAATGCCCAGCACAGTGTGCTATGTTTGTCACCAGGAGCTGCAGAAGTGCCACAAACTATCCCAAACGGCTCGCACATCCAACGGAATCCTTCAAGATCTGTTTGAATGTGGCATTGAGGTAGGTACTGCATACGCACTCACTAGTGGCAGTTGTGTGTATCCTCATTGTAGCATAGTGCGAGTTCTAAAGCACAAACTTAGTAGGTATTAACTTCCATTGTATTAATTGCAAATTTCTAGGTTTGGTCCGCGGGGAACAGGCGTTGCTTCAACTTGCTTCTTAGACGTTTCAATGTGATCCTTGTGATTTTATTGAAATAAATGGTTTTAGAATTTGAATTTAACTTTCTAAAAATGTATTGTTTCAGGCTACACATGATACGGTCCAGATGTTGCCTCTGGAAATAAAAGAAAAGTTGTCAGCGACTCCTACACAGTACATGTGTATAAGTGATTATCCACACACTGGAAGTACACCTCTACTAACTATTAAGGAGGAGGAACCAGACATAATCGTAGTGACAAAAGAAGAGACATACGAAACTCAAGATATTGAGGAACTGCAATCATTTGTTGAAGACACTGAAATTGGCAATGATAAAAATAATTCAGAACTGCATTCAGATAACGAAATTTATGCAGAAAATGAAATCATTGACAAGCAGTCGTGTTTCTGTTGTGATGTGTGCAACAGAAAGTTTTCAAATAGGTATAAGTTGGAGAGTCATCTGAAAAATCACACTAAAAATAAGAAATATTTTAGCAACAGTTGTGATAAGGCATATAATAAAAAAGATCATTTGGAAACACACATGCAAATTGACACTGGAGAAAAGCCATATACTTGCAACACATGTAACAAAGCATTTTATCGAAAAGACACTTTGAAAGAACACTTGCGAATTCACACTGGAGAAAAGCCATATTCTTGCAACATATGTGACAAGGCATTTAATCGAAATGACACTTTGAAAAGACACAAACTAATTCACACTGTAGAAAAGCCATATTCTTGCAACAGTTGTGACAAGGCATTTAATCGAAAATATACTTTGAGAAATCACATGCTAATTCACACTGGAGAAAAGCCATACTCTTGCAACATATGTGACAAGGCATTTTGGGAAAAAGTTAATTTGAAAATACACATGCTAATTCACACTGGAGAAAAGCCATATTCTTGCGACAGATGTGACATGGCATTTAGACAAAGTCAAAGTTTGAAAAGTCACATGCTAATTCACACTGGAGAAAAGCCATACTCTTGCAACAGTTGTGACAAGGCATTTAATCGAAAATATACTTTGAGAAATCACATGCTAATTCACACTGGAGAAAAGCCATACTCTTGCAACAGTTGTGACAAGGCATTTATACATAAAACAAGTTTGAGAAATCACATGATAATTCACACTGGAGAAACGTCATACTCTTGCAACAGTTGTGACAAGGCATTTAATCAAAAAGCAAATTTGAAAAGTCACATGCTAATTCACACTGGAGAAAAGCCATATTCTTGCAATAGGTGTGACAAGGCATTTAGTCAAAAACAATCTTTGAAAACACACATACTAATTCACACTGGAGAAAAGCCATACTCTTGCAACAGTTGTGACAAGGCATTTAATCGAAAATATACTTTGAGAAATCACATGCTAATTCACACTGGAGAAAAGCCATACTCTTGCAACAGTTGTGACAAGGCATTTATACATAAAATAAGTTTGATAAATCACATGACAATTCACACTGGAGAAACGCCATACTCTTGCAACAGTTGTGATAAGGCATTTATTAAAAATAATCATTTGAAAAGACACATGCAAATTCATACTGGAAAAAAGCCATATTCTTGCAATAGTTGTGACAAGGTATATAAACATAAAGGAAGTTTGAAAATACATATATGCAAATCCACACTTTAAAAGTGCCATATTCTTGCAACCAGATGTAACAAAGCATTTAATCATAAATAATTATAAAAAAAAAACAAACATGCTAGATAAAATTGACACTGGAGAAATGCTAACGGTTCACCTGAAAATAAAACGTATATTAAAATACTTACCTGATCCAAAGTCCAATATATATATAGAGATATTGCTATCGTTTCCGTTTCTTTTGTCCCTTTCCTACCAAAGTAATGTGTATCGCCTTCCTTTTCGCATACACACACACACACGCACACCACCACTTGGATCAGGTAAGTATTTTATGATACGTTTTATTTTCAGGTAAAACGTTAGCATTAAAAGACGTTTGTTATCGCCTGGTGGTGGTGATTGACGTCAATGTGACTATGAAAATAATAATGCTTGGATATGCTTTATTTATTATAAGTTTTAACGTAGGTTATATAACCAGTTATAGTGCACCGAATGCACTTTCTAAAAATATTGAATTGTAGAATATTAATATTTTTATATATCTTGTGAAATCTCTGCAATTAGCACAACAGTAAATATAATTAAAATAAGTATTACAATATAGACAAGCCACTTCTAGATCGATTGATTGACAGAATACTTTAGATAAGTATCTACTTCATCATGTCTCGACTAGGTATAGGCGAATATTGCTGTTTTCATGTTTAAAAGTTTAGATAAACAAAACAAATAAAATGGTTTCTAAGAAAATAAGCAATAGGGTATGTGCTATTCATTCTCAATATAATATTACGATACCTACTTCAAATCATTCATTTAAATAGCCTGAAAAGTTGGCGTTTGATTTAACGGTACCACTATTTGATTGTACCACAGTCTTTAGAATCATTCGGACAGCAAAAATTTTTTTACCTATTCTGCGATCTGAAATGCCTCTTGAGACTATCTTCAACTAGTGTGTGCATGCCTGTAATTGGCTCACTTATTATTATAATTTCAATTCATGATAATATTTAATGTATATTAAAATAAATGTGCTGTTGGCGTTGCCTCAATAAATAAATTAAATTATATTATATTTGATCTAGCTTTTTTATGCAACTGAAGCTTTAAAAGTATTAGGTGTAGTTGCATAGGTATACTATACCTACCGGTATTTTTCAATGCTAATTAATAATATTATAGCCGGTTTGGACATAACTGTAAGTAGTTACTAGCCTTACTGCATATACATATCTTTCGCCAATCGTTTTCAACAGATTTATCCAATAAAATGAATCTAAACTCTTATTATCTGGTTTTAAATTAAGCCACCAGCTAGACAGATGATAATCAGTTTTTTAAAACTGGTTATAATGTTACAAAATCACTGTTAACAACGCAATTCTCAGAGTTCATAGGGTCATTGCGCTGGATTACGACCGATTAGCGGGGTACCCAACTTTGGGTCAGCTTATTAGTATGAAATATTTACTCGACATTTATTAAAAGGGTTTGTCATGGTTCCATATATGATCAAGATATATTAAAAACCTTAAATATGTATATATATTAATAGACTTAATTTTAAATAATTTTTTATTGAGAAATAGGGTGATATGCTAGTTTGCGACCGATTTTCTTAGTATACGACCACCCCCTACTTTAGTTTACGACCACTGTCTGAAAGGGAAATTACACATAATTGATTAAAAATAATGCTACATTATCATGTTATTATTAATAATTTCTTTATTTCTAATCATCTCTTTTGTAACATCTGTACCAAAACTGTAATATAAATATTAACATAATAGTGGTCGTAAAATAATACATCAAATTATTACATCCAATATGCGACCGTTAAATTCCCATACATTTTAAGACGTAAACTGACGTCGGCCGTGGTCGCAAACTAAAGTTGGGGTATGTTAGACGATCATATTATATATTTGTACAGTATTTACGAATGTTTATGCGGTCGCAAACCGATGGTAACAAAACCGCTATTAAGAATATGTTAAAAAAGTCACAAAATCCGTAACCTTTATTATTAAAGTAACAAGGGAGATAAATAAAGTTTGCAATCAAACAGTCAATTTGCGACCATGTGGTCGTAAAGTCAAATAACATGAAAAATTATATTTTGGTATGCGACCACTTAATATTTTACATGTTTTTGTATATTTTCTTTAAAAAAATTGCGCAAATGCGTAGAAAAATAATTTTCTTAGGCAATAAAAACACTATTAATCAGTCATTATATAAATAAATCATTAAATACTAACTCCGAAAGCAGCACGTGCTCACTATTTTTTTTGTAATTTCGTGAACCCGTTCACGCGAGGAGTGCGGGCGCCGAAATGAGCGTGGGTTTGTTTAATTTCGGGTAATACTATGGTGCCAATTCAAATAGGTAAGAACAATAGATCTATCCTGCTCTGTATAGACCAGAATTTCGTTTGGAAAAGAGAGATGGAATTCTTAATTTCTTAGTATTTCTGCAGCAGGTCCCTGAAATGGTCGCATACTGACGGTGGTCGCGAAACCAGCGCAATGACCCTACTAAGAGTTAAATCATATACTCTTCTTCCAGAATATAGAAGTGAAATAGCTGTTTAGATATTTGGTAAACACTAACTACTTGTGATATTTACAACACAACAATTTGGGGGCACGGCAGTGCCCCCGCCAAGTCGAGCGCGAAGCAAACACTGCCGTACCATCCTTTACTGGAACCATTTCGCCGCATTTTCAGGCCCCTATTTGAGAACCTCTGGATAAGACCAGAACGCTGAAATTTTCGTCATCCAGTAAGCCATAATCACATACTTAAAATCCAAAATTTCAAGTCTGTAGGTCATTTAGTTACGAAGTAAAGCGAAAGCAAAGTTTCGCATTTTAGACAGACACTCACTCACTCACTCATGATCATCAGAATAGAACTAGTACTTCCCATAAACTCAGAGAGCTGAAATTTGGTAGGTACAGAGTTAGGGTTTAATGGCCACATAAAGGGAAAACCATAAAAACTAGGATAATCGAAGATCTGGAGTACCTGGTGACCCTGATAAGAAAACACAAAAGCCTAACCAAACTATTAGAGATCGACATACCGCCTTTACAAAAAATATTCAACTACTGGACCGATTTGAAAAATTCTTTCACCGTTAGAATCCTACATTATCCCTGATGAACATAGGCTATAGTATATTTTCAAAAATATTAGGGATCCGTATGAAAACAACGATAATGTAATCCAAAGTGTGAAAAAATTAAAAAAAAATCCTTATATTGCGTTTGCTGCGGAAATTATTGACAATAGAGCAAAGTAATGTACTCCAGTTTTAAAGAAGACATCAATATCTACAAAAAAGTATGTAATACTATATGTCTAACTATTAGGGATCCGTATGAAAACTTCGATAATGTAACCCAACGTGTGAAAAAAACCCAAAAAAATCCTTATATCGCGTACTCTGCGGAAATTGTTGACAATAGAGCAAAGTGATGTACCTACTACAGTTTTAAAGAGGACATCAATATCTACAAAAAAAGTTTGCGATACTAAAAGTTTTATTAGGGATCCTTATGAAAAATTCGATAATGTAACCCAAGGTGTAAAAAAAATACCTATAATATCATTATTACATCCGTGCGACGCGACGCCGGGGCCGACTGCTAGTACGCAATAAAATTAAAGGAAAACTCTGGATAAGACTAGACTGGCTTTTATACTTACATATACTTACAAGTTTACAAGAAGAAATAGTCGAACGATTAACTTTATTCTACTCGAACATTACACAAATTGAATAAACAAATTAACAAATTAAATAAACTAAAATATTAATTTCGCTCAAAATTTGATCAAAATATAATGCATTGGACTAAGAGTGGCGGTGATACCCGCACACGTCGCTAGATGGCGCTACTGTATTTTAAACGCGCTTACGATTTGTTGTTATAATAAAAAAAACTACTCATAAAAAGAAAAAAAACTGTGTCAAATAAGAAAATCTAATAAAATAAATCAATAAGCCCACGTTTCTACAAAAAGAAGTGAAATCCCACCAAAAACATTCTGTAAAAAACTAGCCAAGTCTCGATGGAGCTGCTTGTTTATCTCTAAAAAGTAATGAAATCTAGACAAAGTCGTGTCAAGTCTGAGGTTCTTTCCTGCGATTTCTTTATTATTATAAAATGTTATGTGACTTGGCCGTTGAAGAGTACACAAGGGTACAAAACCAGGTGCTCCGTGACACCATTGCACCAATCTGTCGCCAGAACCGCTACCCATTAACGATGGAAAATTGCCACTTAGAAAACGTTGATTCAATAACCAGTCAATTGTAGGCTTGATAAAGCTGCGTATTTCAATAATACTTATGTAAAGGCGAGCCTGAAACAAACAGTATAAAAGTACGTCTATTTTATGTTAGATCGGTGGTCGATTTGACGCTCCAAAAAGAAGACAGCATTGTCAATGCTGAATGCATGTGTTGCACGATCAACAACAGCCTAAAATAAGACACTAGCGTCCAATTACCAATACCTGTATTGGCTATTATCTCGCTTAACAAACATAGGTAGTTACAACAGATATAACATTACGTGTAAACAAAATTGACTTGTACCCACTAACGTATAAAGAATGTTCAACGGCCAAGTCACACAACATTCTATAATAATAAAGAAATCGCAGTAAAGAACCTCAGACTTGACACGACTTTGTCTAGATTTCATTACTTTTTAGAGATAAACAAGCAGCTCCATCGAGACTTGGCTAGTTTTTTACAGAATGTTTTTGGTGGGATGTTAATTACATGACGAGCTACGAGCAAGATTTCAGACCGGTTGGATCGCCGACGATTTTGCGCGGCGGTTTTTTTTTTTATTCACATTTATTTTTATTCAGTTTTTTTTTATTCACATATACTATACATTATAAAATAGGAGATGTGGCTTGTTCACAAGTATTTATTTTTTCGTTTCGAACAAAAACAACCGTCGACTGGGAGCGCCTTAACTACTTTGACTCAACGAATTGTTTCAAGTGCACAGCGGGCGATGACGTCGGCCTTAGGAGAATACCTTAGGGTTGACCCAATGAATTAAAACAAAAATCTTTTATAAATGATTTAATTTTATAAAATGGTCAATTTGTTTTTTACCATCCCTAAATTTTACATTTTTAGGGTTCCGTACCCAAATGATAAAAACGGGACCCTATTACTACCCTATTATTTCCGTCTGTCTGTCCATCCGTCTGTCTGTTTGTCTGTCCGTCTGTCTGTCCGTCTGTCTGTCCGTCTGTCTGTCCGTCTGTCTGTCCGTCTGTCTGTCCGTCTGTCTGTCCGTCTGTCTGTCCGTCTGTCTGTCCGTCTGTCTGTCACAGGGCTGTATCTCATGAACCGTGATAGCTAGACTGTTGAAATTTTCACAGATGATGTATTTCTCTAAAAACAGCATATAATAAATATTTAAGTGGGACTTCCGTACAACAAACGTAATTTTTTTGCCGTTTTGATAATAGTACGGAACCCTTCGTGCGTGAGTCCGACTCGCACTTGGCCGGTTTTTTATAGATTACACGTCAAAGTGGCAGGACAAACAATCTATACAACCATGCATAATATGAATAATCAAAATAGATAGAATTTCGATATTTTTTTATGGAATTTGTATTAAGTTTAATTTTGTTACATTGGTGGAGATTCTGTTGTCTCCACGCTAAACTTAAAATTCCTAAAAACGACCGCTCTTATTTCTTTACTAAAGTCTGAATAATTATAATCCAAATTAAAAAATAACAAGAAAACACCATAATTAATTAGTATTAACCAGTTAGTATTCTTATAAGCGGCGATGGGCTTGCAACCTGTCACGTTTGGAATGCTAACTACTGCAAAATGTGGGCATGTACCAAATATAATGTTTGGACGTGCCTCTGACTACCCCCACTAGACATCTTCGAAAGATCTAAACTAATGAAAATATGAAAATCGTGATCCATAATTAGATAAATGTCAAAAAAGTAAAAAAAAAAGATGTAATCATTTTTACCCGGTATAAATGGGTATAAATAGGAATGAATGGGTAAAAATTATTTTTACCGGCTCTTTGATGTTAATGAAGAACAAATCGAATCGACTGTCATGGTACAGTCGCTGCTGTGTGGTGGTGGTGTGTGTGTGTGTGTGTGTGTGCGAAAAGGAAGGCGATACACATTACTTTGGTAGGAAAGGGATAAAAGAAGCGGAAAACGATAGCTATATCTCTATATATATATTGTACTTTGGATCACGCGCGAACCACAGATTTAGGATGGTTCGCTCTTATATCTATGGCGCGAACACCTAGCAGACATATTTAATTTAATTTGCAGCATAGTGATTGACGACCTTATTGAACTTAAACGTCAACGAAAATTTTTTTTTGCCCTCTAGGAGTTTCATTGCTAAAGTGCTTATTCACGTTGACTCGCGGGCGCGGTGGCGGGCGCGGTCACGAAATATCAAACATATGACGTGATTTCCAAGTGTTCACGTTCAAAACGCACGTGCGGTCTAAATAGCGAGCTAACTAGCGACTAGCGCGTGCGGCGCGCTCGCGGCAATTTCAAACGCGTGAGACGTTTGTGTGTGTTCATGTCAAACTAGCGGCGGCGCGCGCGATTCACTCGCGACGTCAGGTAGACGATAGCACGTTTTAACACAAATAAAAGATCGTGGTCCAGATTTACGACCTCTGACACTCGCGCGAACGCCTGGCGGTTAATGTGAACACGAGCTCGCAACGTTTCCCGCGCCCGCACCCGCCCCCGCGCCCGCGTGTACCTACGTGAAGGTTTTCATCAAAATTACTATACCCTGCAAAGAGCGCGCCCGTATACTCTGTGGAGCGCGCCACGACACGACACAGTAGTGTGCACACCCACCCCACGCGAGTGGCGTGTCGCGCCACGACCACGACACGACACGGAAGTGTGTCTCTGCCATAATGAAAAACCCAGGGGCCCTGTTATCTATGCCTTATGGCAGAGCCACACTTACGTGTCGTGTCGTGGCGCGATACGCCACTAGCTAATCGCTTTCATACATTTAGTATGGTTAGAGACACATTTGGGTGTCGTGTCGTGTCGCAGCGCTATCTGTCGCTCGTGGCGCGACAGCTCGCTACCGATTGCGCCAGTGCGGTGGTGGGGGTTGAAGGAATGAAAATGCTTTTATGACGCGACACGCTGCGACACGACACGACACCCAAATGTGTCTCTAACCATACTAAATGTATGAAAGCGATTAGCTAGTGGCGTGTCGCGCCACGACACGACACGGAAGTGTGTCTCTGCCGTAAAATTACAACGAAAAGTGGCATTTATATTTAGATAAATATCGTTTTTCGTTCGCGGGGGGGGGATTACCCCCTCTGCGAGATCCAGGGACCCCTACCACGGCTAGCCTTCGATGCCAATGAAAGAAGGGCAAGGTCTATAGTTGAAAACCACTATCAATACCCATAAATTTTGAAGGTTTCTCTCGATGTCCCTGGGATCCCATCATCAGATGCTGACTTGGTGGTAATGTAATGGGACCACCTCGGAAGTATAGTGTAGGCTGTTACGGCCTGGACGGGCTGGTCGCGTGTCCTCATGTCAATAATTGTCAATGTCAAGTCAATTCAGCATCAGCATTCAGCAAGCGAGCTTGCTTTTGCTTTGCCTACTGATACTGACTGAGTAAATTAATACAAATACATTACTTTCTAAGTTTGTATTACTAATAAAATAAACCCAGTAACTTGCTTGCTCGGCCTACACTATACCACCCAATTTTCAGAGTGCGTTTTTATTGATTTTCCGTGAATGCACCTGTCAGCAATGGCTTCGATGTCGGTGTGCAGAATATGTCTAGTCGGCAATATCAGAATGCTGGACGTTGTTAATATCCACCTCCTGGAGATGTACGAAATACTTACTGACACCAAGGTAACTAAATATAAAATAAATAAGATCACGACTATAATACCCAAGTACGGCAGACATCCTCTCAGGTTTCCAGGCGTTCAGATCTTTGAAGATGTCTAAAAGGGTTAGTCAGAGGCACAAACATTACATTACATTCATATCATTCCACACGTGACAGGTTGCGAGCCCGTCGCAGTCGACTTTGCGATATTTAGGTATACCTTGCAAGTTTACATTTTATCCTAGTTCATAGAAAAACAGTTGTAGAAAATCCTCTTTCATCGTACATGATTTGTTTCAGCTCAAAACAGAAACAGAAGTTGGAATACCCAGCACAGTATGCTATGTTTGTCACCAGGAGCTGCAGAAGTGCCACAAACTATCCCAAACGGCTCGCACATCCAACGGAATCCTTCAAGATCTGTTTGAATGTAGCATTGAGGTTGGTACTGCATACGCACTCACTAGTTGCAGTTGTGTGTATCCTCATTGTAGCATAGTGCGAGTTCTAAAGCACAAACCTAGTAGGTATTAACCTCCATTGTATTAATTGCAAATTTTTAGGTTTGGTCCACGAAGAACAGGCGTTGCTTCAACTTGCTTCTTAGACGTTTCAAAGTGATCCTTGTGATTTTATTGAAATAAAAGGTTTTCGAATTTGAATTTAACTTTCTAAAAATGTATTGTTTCAGGCTACACATGATACGGTCCAGATGCTGCCTCTGGAAATAAAAGAAAAGTTGTCAGCGACTCCTACACAGTACATGTGTATAAGTGATTATCCACACACTGGAAGTACACCTCTACTAAATATTAAGGAGGAGGAACCAGACATAATCGTAGTGACAAAAAAAGAGACATACGAAACTCAAGATATTGAGGAACTGCAATCATTTGTTGAAGACACTGAAATTGGCAATGATAAAAATAATTCAGAACTGCATTCAGATAACGAAATTTATGCAGAAAATGAAATCATTGACAAGCAGTCGTGTTTCTGTTGTGATGTGTGCAACAGAAAGTTTTCAAATAGGTATAAGTTGGAGAGTCATCTGAAAAATCACACAAAAAATAAGAAATATTTTAGCAACAGTTGTGATAAGGCATATAATAAAAAAGATCATTTGGAAACACACATGCAAATTCACAGTGGAGAAAAGCCATATACTTGCAACACATGTGACAAGGCATTTTATCGAAAAGACACTTTGAAAGAACACTTGCGAATTCACACTGGAGAAAAGCCATATGCTTGCAACATATGTGACAAGGCATTTAATCGAAATGAAACTTTGAAAAGACACAAACTAATTCACACTGGAGAAAAGCCATATTCTTGCAATAGGTGTGACAAGGCATTTAGTCAAAAACAATCTTTGAAAACACACAAACTAATTCACACTGGAGAAAAGCCATACTCTTGCAACATATGTGACAAGGCATTTTGGGAAAAAAGTAATTTGAAAATACACATGCTAATTCACACTGGAGAAAAGCCACATTCTTGCGACAGATGTGACATGGCATTTAGACAAAGTCAAAGTTTGAAAAGTCACATGCTAATTCACACTGGAGAAAAGCCATACTCTTGCAACAGTTGTGACAAGGCATTTAATCGAAAACATACTTTGAGAAATCACATGGTAATTCACACTGGTGAAAAGCCATACTCTTGCAACAGTTGTGACAAGGCATTTAAACATAAAACAAGTTTGAGAAATCACATGATAATTCACACTGGAGAAACGTCATACTCTTGCAACAGTTGTGACAAGGCATTTAATCAAAAAGCAAATTTGAAAAGTCACATGCTAATTCACACTGGAGAAAAGCCATATTCTTGCAATAGGTGTGACAAGGCATTTAGTCAAAAACAATCTTTGAAAACACACATACTAATTCACACTGGAGAAAAGCCATACTCTTGCAACATATGTGACAAGGCATTTAGTCAAAAACAATCTTTGAAAAAACACATACTAATTCACACTGGAGAAAAGCCATATTCTTGCGACAGATGTGACAAGGTATATAAACATAAAGGAAGTTTGAAAATACATGTATGCAAATCCACACTTTAAAAGTGCCATATTCTTGCAACCAGATGTAACAAAGCATTTAAACATAAAGAATTATATAAAAAAACAAACATGCTAGTTAATTGACACTGGAGAAATGCTATATTTTTACAATAGATGTAACAAAGGATTTAATCTTAAAAACCGGCCAAGTGCGTGTCGGGCCTTGCGCAATGTAGGGTTTCGTAGTAGTACTTTTCGTAGACAACTTCATTCAAGCCGTGTTGGCTGGGATTTAACTCGACTTTCAATCTGATACTTCGATCAACAATATCGATCTAAGAGATGATAAGATGATTATTCAACGTTTTTACATCATTTAAAAGTAGGTACGTAGGTAAGAAAAACCAAGGTAAAACACACATAAATAATTGCTCAGACCTCCTAATAACTAGTTTTAACTCCGGTTTTGTTTCATTTTATTTTACATGCAGGTCTGTAATTGGTTCCCTAATAAAATGATACATAATCAATTTGAAAGCGTGTTTTTTCGTAAGTACCTACCTACTACAATAATGGTAAAATTAATCAACATCTCAAATAAACAAGTAGGTAAGAATATACTTGCTAACATATCCTTGATTTACGAATAAAATAAGACGACCATCTGCGTATTTGGCTTTTTGTTGTTTCTTGTCTAATATTTATTACTTTAGAGTACTCAGTTGTCAAAATTACAGTTATACATATTCAAAATGTTCTACCCTTATGTACCAAAGAGCATATAAGTGACCCATACAGCGGTGAAATAGAAATGAAACCCTCCCTATCACTCATCTCATCTCATTCACCACTAATCGATCTAAAGCGCGCTCCACATTCTCGGCAAAACTACACGAGAACGAGACATAGCGAATACGAGAATGTGGAGGACATATTCGGCAAGTCTCGCCCAAAGCGTGCAGTCTCCATCCTGTGTCGGTATTTCGTATCCGAATCAAAGGGCTCTCGTGTAGTTTTGAGGAGAATGAATGAACGAGCGAGAATGTGGAGAGATGCTCTCGTCTCGTCAATAGTTTTGGCGAGACCCGCCGAGACAAAACCTCTCGTGGAGAATGTGGAGCGCGCTTAATACTTAATATATCGTACCTATCGAGCGATAATATCGTCTCGTCTACCCCCTCCACGCAGCCGTTCCCCCTTGCCAAGCACTGGGTCTGGGTTAGCACTTTGACAGTGACGTAGCAAATATTTATCGGAAAAATAATAAAATTGAGTGACGTAGTCGTCATAAATTTTTCGGAAAATTCACCGGTTTTATTTTGTCCCAAACCAACAGGCTAGTAGGATATTTTTAGCATCACCTAAAAGTCGTTTTGTGGTCAGTCACAACAAAGTCAGTCCGTCAGTCTTGGACAGTCCAGTCCCAAATCCAGTCCTGTCAAAAATGGCCTCTCTTGTGAATGTTTTGTTGAGGAAATCTTCGAATTTTGGCCCAAAAGCGAGCCTTTTGAAAAATATTCCGGCTGTTTATAATGTGAAGTGAGTGTATGAATTTAAATATCATTAGTTTTTTGTGTAATTGGCCTATAAAACTGATTCAAACGTTATGTAACTTTGAGGTTACTGACTTTCAGCTAAAATACTACGTTTTATCAAAAATCTTGTATTTATTTATGTCTTTAAAATTTTCTAACAGTTGTTAGAAGATTTAAAAACCTGTAGGAGATATTTATAAAATAGAATTATTGTTTACGTACATCAACACAAAACAGCTGATATATGAGACAAAAAAACCTGTTATATTTACATGGGAGATTTTTGAAAAATTGTAAAAAAAACCCGGGGTCAGCATATATGTTGTAATCGAATTCATTGCAGGTATAGTCACTTGAACATACATCTGAAGTTATCTAATGTTTATACAATTTCTATACATACTGAAAAGTTGTAGGAAACACTAGTTTTAGGCTCAGGTGGTAGTAACTCTGCCTTCTGTGCTGTAGGTTGTGATCCCCACCCGGGATAAACATTTGTGTGATGAACACAGATGTTTGTGCAGTGTCTGGGTGTTAATTAGTATAATAAGTATGTATTTACAAGAAAAAATAACCATATATAAGTATTCTATCAGTTATCTGGTTCCCATAGTACAAGCTTTGCTTAGTTTGGGGCTAGATGGCGCTGTGAGAAATGTCCACCAATATTTATTTTATGTTAAAACTAGGTACCAAATAATAGAATTAAAACCTTACAATCTATGATAAAAAAATGGAATGCTAACTACTGCAAAATGTGGTTATTTTCCAAATATAACGTTTGAATGTGCCTCTGACTACCCCCTCTTGACATCTTCAAGGATCTAAGCATCTGGAGATCAGAGGGGATACTATACTTGTAATTACAGTCGTGATCCAATTTATTTTTTATTTTTATAGTTTTAATTACATAATTGCAGCTCTCAACGCAAAGCGTCCAAATGGATGCCGGATGCTGAGTATGTGAAGCAGTTTGAGGGTGCCGTGATGTACCCAGATGAGGTCACCTCGCTGCTGAAACATCCTCCTTATAACAGTAAGACACTCTTTATTTATGTTATACTAGGTTTGCCCGCGTTGTACCTGGATAAAGTTTCATTTTAATCTGATCAGAAGTTTTTGCATGAAAGAGTAACAATAACAAACACACACACCCACTCACAAACTTTTGCATTTATAGTTATGAGTAGGACTAGCTGACCCAGCGGACGTTTTACCGCTTTAGAATTAGCAAATTTTGTGTTAAGTTCCTGTTCCATTTCCTGTTCTGAAATTAATAAGTTATTTTAATATGTTCTTTAATTTGACCCGAGTCTACCGTACCAAACAGGATCAATATCTGAGTTTTCGACAGGTAGGAACAGTTTATTAAAAAGAATTTTTTTATTTTTACTATTGTCTTAGCATTTTCTCACCATTTAATCCTTCCCTGAACTTTCACGTATATTTTAATTCCTAAATTAACTGCATCCGTCCAGCCGTTCCAGTTTTAGCGAGACTAACGAACAGCAACTCATTTTTAGGGTTCCGTACCCAAAGGGTAAAAACTGGACCCTATTACTAAGACTTCGTTGTTCGTCTGTCCGTCTGTCCGTCTGTCTGTCTGTCCGTCTGTCCGGCTGTCTGCCACAGGGTTGTATCTCATGAACCGTGATAGCTAGACAGTTGAAATTTTCACAGATGATGTATTTCTGTAGCCGCTATAACAATTAATACTAAAAACAGAATAAAATAAATATCTAAATGAGGCTCCCATAAAACAAAAGTGTTTTTTTGCCGGTTTTTATTTATATATAAAGATTAAAGACTATAGTGTCCTTTTGTTCGAGATATGACCCTGAATTTGGTACCACTGTGTTTATAAAATAAATTGATTTAATATTTTCTAGCTTTTACCCGCAACCTCGTCCGCGTAGATTCAGAAAATCGATATTTGACGTTAGCGTTAAACATTGAAATTAATGAAAATCAAAAGAAAATTTTGGGGAAAAAAGTAGCCTATGTCCGTCCTAAGACTTTAAACTATCTCTATATAAAATTTCATACAACCAGCCCAGCGGATAATGTAGCTGGTGAATTTTCCAGTTGTTTAGACAACTTCAAGATACTAAGCGCCTTGAGATCTGAGAGGATGTCTACCGTACTTGGGGATTACAGCTATCTTTTATTATTCCAGGCATCGTCAGCCCTGGTGAGAAGCAGGTCCGCAACATGATCCTCAACTTCGGGCCGCAGCACCCTGCCGCCCACGGAGTGCTTCGCCTCGTCCTCGAGCTGGATGGAGAGGTATGGTCTTTCAACATCATCTTCTTGCCCTTATCCCACTTGAGTGGGGTCGGCACAACATGTGTACTTCTTTCATTTCCCTCTATCAGTCGTCATCTCATCACTCCTTTCTTACCCATGTCATCTTTCACACAGTCCATCCATTTTTTCTTTGGCCTACCTCTACGCCTACATCCATCCACATTCATTCCTAACATTCTTCTCGTTACATTTCTTTCTTCCCTTCTCCCATACCACGCGGTGGTCTAGTTTTGGTATGGTCACTTTCAAATCTGTCCTATTTCTACCAAAAACTGTCATATAACTGTCAACGATTTTTGATGACTTATTGTAAAGCATTGAAATTTCTGAAAATTTAAAGAAAATATTGTGAAAAAAGTAGCCTGTGTCCGCCCCAAGACTTTAAACTATATCTATGTGAAGTTTCATCACAATCGGTTTCGTCGACATCTCCAATTATCTCAGCGCCTGGAGATCTGAGAGGATGTCTACCGTACGTGATCCTATTTTATTTTTGATGATGTTTTTGCTTTCAGACAGTCCGTGCTGCCGATCCCCACATAGGCCTCCTTCACCGAGGCACTGAGAAGCTGATCGAGTACAAGACCTACACGCAGGCCCTGCCTTACTTCGACAGATTGGACTATGTGTCCATGATGTGCAACGAGCAATGCTACAGTTTGGCCGTTGAGAAGTTATTGAACATTGATATACCGATCCGGGCTAAATATATTAGAAGTAAGTTTATGATTACCCCCTTTAGTTATCTTTCTCTGACTACCTCTATTCATTTTCCTCTGACTACAGCATAATATTCATCTTTTTGTGGCTACCTCCTTTAGTCATTTTATTTTAACTACCCCATATAGTCATCTTTCTGTGACTAACCCCATTAGTCATCTTCCTCTGAATACCTCTATTAGTCATTTTATTCCGACTACTACTTCCTTTACCCTCGTATTCAAGAACACGCACCCACAGTGGACGAAATATTTTTTCATAAACATCACTTTATGTGTTGAGCGACACTATGGTGCACGCTACCGTGTGCCTTTAGAGCTCAACTTTGGCTAGAGGCACACGACAATGTGCCTCTAGTCATACTATGCAGTGTCGCACAACACATAAAGTGATTTTTATGAAAAAAGATTTCGTCCACTGTGGGTGTTCTCATAGTGTCGTTCTTGAATACGAGGGTGAGTCATCTTCCTCTGATTATCACCCCGATAGTGATTGCTCTGACTACGGACTACCCCCTTTAGTAATTTTAAATAGAAATATGGCTAATTAAGTTTTCCTGCCCACCCAATATAACATTTAAATCCTCTTCCATACCCAAAGGGTATAAACGGGACCCTATTACTTAAACTCCGCTGTCCGTCTGTCTGTCACTAGGCTGTATCTCATGAACCATGATAACTAGACAGTTGAAATTTTCACAGATTATGTATTTCTGTTGCCGCTGTAACAACAAATACTAAAAACAGAATAAAATGAATATTTACCATGCAACAAACTCGTTTTTTTTTTTTTTTGCTGTTTTTATAGAATGGTACGGAACCCTTTGTGAGCGAGTCCGACTCGCACTTGGTCGGTTTTTATTTATGTATTTATGTCTATATTAAGTCCGACTCGCACTTGGCCGGTTTTTATTTATGTATTTATGTCTATATTACTATATTACACAACATTAAAAGTAAGTAATTAACAGCAGTTCTCTTTAAAATGTATAATAATTAATTCCAGCCCTGTTTGCTGAAATCACCCGTATCCTAAACCACATAATGGCAGTTGGCACTCACGCGCTGGACGTCGGAGCCCTAACCCCTTTCTTCTGGCTCTTCGAGGAGAGAGAGAAGATGATGGAGTTCTACGAGAGAGTCAGCGGAGCCAGGATGCATGCGGCGTACATCAGACCTGGGGGGGTTTCCTTGGTGAGTTGCCTTCTCTGACTACCTTCTATTTTGGTCCCCCAATTTCCTAAGTAAGTGGTTACCTCCTAATCATTTACAAGGCGACCAAACTTTACCTGACTATCCCCCAATTCTGGTTCTCTCCATACATTCATTGTACACTAGAGGTGGTGCGTATTTACTCGACCAGGTTTGCAAACCTGGTATAGGCATAAAAAAATACGTACCAGGTATGACGACACAGTTTGAACGCGTATTTTGTACTAGAAAGTATTTTTGTACTTATAAGTATTTCTGTACTTGATATTTCAAAGTATTTAAAACCTGCACATTATTACAACAACGGGAAATTACTCACGTAAATGATAAATTGTCAATGAGGACACCGACAATGTGCGAGACGGCAATGCGAGCAGGGTAGCGCGCGCGTTATGGTCCACTCACCCTGAAGAAGATTCTCTAGATGAATCGAAACATTGTCGGTGTCCTCATTGACAATTTATCATTTACGTGAGTAATTTCCCGTTGTTGTAATAATGTGTAGTACAACTCACGAAAGTTTTGGAAATATTTAAAACCTGGTTTATCAACCTGTTATTTGATGGAGGTGGTATTTATTAGACCTGGTACGTCAAAACACAAGTACGACCCATCTCTATTGTACACATACCTGGTGGGGTTTCCTTGGTAGGATCTGCTCTGACTACCCCCAATTCCGGCATCTCCATAATATTCACATATTACATGACCTTGTGGGTTTTCCTTGGTGAGTTTGATTGTTTGTAAGTAGTCCAGCAAAAACTAACCATTTTTCAACCACTACCAGATACTAACATCCGTTTGAGCTGAAATTTTGCATACACCTTTAGTTCTGGTAACAATACAATAATATAGTGACAGCGAGCTGATCTGGATGATGGAGTCAGGAGCTGTTCAACGGACACTCACAACGGAACTCCTCAGTAAATACTCTGATTGAGTAAAAACTTTGCATTCTTGTCAAGTTCCAATGACAATGTTATATTGTGACAGGTGATTTTTAGGGTTCCGTACCCAAAGGGTAAAATCGGAACCCTATTACTAAGACTTCGCTGTCCGTCTGTCTGTCCGTCTGTCCGTCTGTCCATCTGTCTGTCTGTCACAGGGCTGTATCTCATGAACCATGATAGCTAGACAGTTGAAATTTTCACAGATTATGTATTTCTATTGCTGCTCGAACAACAAATACTAAAAACAGAATAAAATAAATATTTAAAGGGGGCTCCCATACAACAAACGTGATTTTTTTACCGTTTTGATAATAGTACGGAACCCTTCGTGCGCGAGTCCGACTCGCACTTGGCCGGTTTTAAGGTTTTACAAAAGCTTGTCATTGATTTTTTTTTCAACAGAAAACTTTTAATAAAGAATACTTGTTTGGACATGACAACATCTGTCATCCTAATATAATATTATAAATGTGAAAGTTTGTGAGTTTGTATGTATGTTTGTTCCTCAATCAGGCCTAAACGACAAAACGGATTAAGTTGAAATTTGCTGTAGATGTAGATATAATGCCCGAATAAAGAATAGACTACTTTAAAATATGAGAAACATCCAAAAACGATAAAAAAAACGGAAAAGGGATGATTTCTGTATAGATGGCGCTAGTGTGCAACAAATCTGACACCACAGACTAAAAACATTCAGTCTTTTCTATTCGATTATTTAGATTTGATAGGAAAATGTCTGTCACGGGTCGGCTAGTAAATGTATAAAAATTAATTTCCTTTTTCAGGACATGCCCCTCGGACTCATGGACGACATATACGAGTTCGCGTCCAAATTTGGCGAGAGATTGGACGAGGTAGAGGATGTTTTGACTACTAACAGGATCTGGGTGCAACGTACCAAGGATATAGGGATAGTCAGCGCCCAGGACGCGTTGAATTACGGCTTCAGGTATACTGAAATACACGAAAATAAGGAGAGAAAGAAAATACATTTAAAAAATATATTTATGTACAATGTACGTACATGCTTCCGCCATAGATAGATAGATAGATAGATAATACTTTATTGTACACCAGAAATAAACAAGCAAAACATTATAAAATAATTTTAGAATTACGTACAATGGGCGGCCTTATCACTAAAAAGCTATTTCTTCCAGGCAACCGCCATCGGCTTCGTCCGCGTGGTACCTGTATAAAAAGTAGCCTATGTGTTGTTCTGATGTATAGGACATATAATACAAGCTTTGCTTAGTTTGGGGCTAGATGGCGTTGTGTAAAATGTCCCTCAATATTTATTTAAGACAATTTTTTTGATGAATGCAGAATCGTTTTTTCTCAACAACCGCAAAACATACAGTTTTGTTTTTTATGACAAAAATAACTTAAAGATTTAATCTAGATATATTATAGACAGAAATACGATTGGTAAAACTTTTCTCGATAGATTTATTTTCCAACACTAATTTAGTTTTTACTCAAAACTATGAATAGCTAAACAGTAATTCGTTAGCTAATCATACTAGCTAAGTAAATTAAAGACAGTTTCTTTTTAAGTTTGATGGTTTTCAAGATAATGCAGTTTTATCACTTTTTCCGCCTTATCCGGGTAGACTCAGCCCATACAAAAAACCAAACATTTCACATATCACGTTAATATTTTGTTTACAGCGGTGTAATGCTCCGAGGTTCTGGCATCAAATGGGACCTTCGAAAGACTCAGCCTTACGATGCGTACGAACACATGGACTTCGATGTACCAATAGGCACGAATGGAGATTGCTATGACAGGTATTCGTACAAGCTTTTATTTAACTTGCCCTGTTCGTATGTTTGTTGTCCGTCAAAATTTGCTAACCATTTTTAGGGAATTTGCAAACCATTTTTTCGTCTATGAGCTAAGCTGCGAACAGACGGACGGACAAGGCGAAACTATAAGGGTTTCTTGTAGACTCGAAACCCTAAAAACAGCAAAAAAAAAACACGTTTGTTATATGGGAGCTTGGGAGCCCCACCTAAATATAAATTATATATAGTATTTGTTGTTATAGCGGCAACAGAAATACATCATCTGTGGACAGCGAAGTCTTAGTAATAGGGTCCCGTTTTTACCCTTTGGGTGCGGAACCCTAAAAAACAAAAAGTACAAAATGTAATAAAAAATAATAAGTTGCTCTGTTTCCCAGATATCTGATCCGCATTGAGGAGATGCGCCAATCTCTGCGCATAATCGACCAATGCTTGAACCAGATGCCAGCGGGGGAGGTGAAGACAGATGATGCCAAACTTACTCCTCCGAATAGAGAGGAAATGAAGGTAAAGTGAATACTAGCTTCGGAGGGTCTACTCGGGAACTGAAACCGAAATTTCGTGACAATATTCGATTCAGAGTGTACTGAACATTGAAATTCCTGAAAATAATTAATTAATTTTTTTGGGAAAAAAAGTCGCCCTGTTTTTAAATGGCCTACAGCAATATTGTATGTATGGGCTAACTACTGCATAGTGTAGGTATTGTGCCAAACGAAGTGTTTGGACGTATGTCAGACTACCCTGTTTCAACGTTTTTAAGAATCGAAGCGCCTGGAGATCTGAGAGGGTGTTTACAGTACTTGGGGATTACATTTGTGATCCTATTTTTTTTATAAGAGGTGCATTTATTATAAATATATATAGATGCGAAAGTTTGTGAGTTTGTATGTATGTCTGTGCCTCAATCAGGCCTACACGACAAAACGGATTAAGATAAAATTTGCTGTAGATCAAAATTCAGAATAAAACATAGGGGTACTTGTAATCCGAAAAACAACCCATAGATGATCAAAAAACGCAAATAGGATGATTTTGGTATTATATGCGCTGGTGTGCAAATCTGACATCACAGACTAAAAACATTCAGCTTCATAGCAACGCAATTTTGACTAATGAATGATACGCATTCTAAAAAAATTTGTAATTTATTTTATCAGTACATTGGTTTTTAGGAAAAAAGGTGGAAGTTGCCTGGAATTGCTTTTTTACTATGCGTTTGAAACTTGGACAGAACAAAGTCTATCACGGGTCGGCTAGTAATTAATAATTTATTGTTTAGTGTCTTCTATCATGGTATTTATATTTCCTAGTCAAAGGTATGATTATTTATGAGACTTGATGTTTTTATTACATAGACATCAATGGAAGCCCTCATCCACCACTTCAAGCTGTTCACTCAAGGCTACCAGGTGCCCCCCGGAGCCACCTACACGGCCATCGAAGCCCCCAAAGGCGAGTTTGGGGTCTACCTCGTGTCCGATGGAAGTTCCAAGCCTTACAGGTAATATTATAAAAAAACCGGCCAAGTGCGAGTCGGACTCGCGCACGAAGGGTTCCGTATCTATAAAAAACCTCAAAAAAAAACACGTTTGTTGTATGGGAGCCCCCCTTAAATATTTATTTTATTCTGTTTTTAGTATGTGTTGTTATAGCAGCAACCGAAATACATAATCTGTGAAAATGAGATATGAGATACAGCCCTGTGACAGACAGACGGACAGCGAAGTCTTAGTAATAAGGTCCCGTTTTTACCCTTTGGGTACGGAACCCTAAAAATTATAGAATCCGAGAGTCTCATACAAATTTTCATCTCCTATCCCCTATATCTACCCCCTTTAGACATTTTCAAGGATCTAAGCGTCTAGAGATCTGAGAGTATGTCTACTATCTGTTCATAGTTTTAGCGTGGAAGAGTAACAAACACACACAAACTTTCGCATTTAAAATATTAGTAGGTTATTTAAAAAGCCGTGTTGGCCGAGTGGGATGTAAATCAATTTGAAGGTCGTGGGTTCGAATCCCGGCGTGCATCAATGGATTTTTCTGTTTTAAAATTTATATGCGCATCAAATCACGTGCTTTCAATGGTGAAGGAAAACATCGTGAGGAAACCAGTTAGTGTTCTTATAAGCGGCGATGGGCTTGCAGCCTGTCACGTATGGAGTGCTAACTACTGCAAAATGTGGGCATGTGCCAAATATAATGTTTGGACGTGCCTCTGGCTACCCCCACTGGACATCTTCAAAGGATCTAATTGCCTTAAGATCTGAGAGGATGTCTACCGTACTTGGGGATTACAGCCGTGATCCTATTTTTTTTTTATTTTTTTAGGTTATTTAATTTGAATTATTGTTTTCAGATGCAAGATCAAAGCGCCTGGCTTCGCTCATCTCGCTGCGCTAGAAAAAATCGGTCGCAACTCCATGCTAGCAGACATTGTGGCCATAATTGGCACGCTCGATGTCGTGTTTGGGGAGATCGATCGGTAAACTCGTGCTAATGGTTCGAACGACAACTCTATAGTTAAGGACAGCGTAGAATGATATTAATAAAAAATATTTGATCAATGAGCTTTTATTTATTTGTATATGTGCTAAAAGGAAAATCGATATTTTTTCATTAAATTATGATTTTCTTCTCCTTTTTCCCGCTTTCAGTGGGGTCGGCACAACAAAAAATAATGTCTATTACCGTGCTCGAAATTTTTGAGTCAACTATTTCGAGCACTGCGATTGGTCAATTCACGGTCCACTCTACCTGTCTCAGTGTGAGGCCAAACGAGAGTAAATTTTTAAGTTGTCAGTCGCGTAATTTCAATCCAGACAAAAAGACAACTCATTTTGCGTCACCGTGTGAATCAAGTAGGACTTATGAAACCAAATGCAGAAGAAATTCAAGTGAACAACTCAAAAAGTTACGCCCAGTAAGTACTGGGCTTTTAAAACCTCCTGCCAGCTGAATTTAGCAACATTGTTGTAACAACAAACAAAATGGAGGCGTTCGTTGTTTATATGGGGTTATCGTTATCTCTATCAACCCCGTTCGGGATAACATACAAAAACTCATCCTGAATGCTCGGGAACCAACAATTTTGCTAAATCAACATGTCACTACAAATTCGCTAAATCAATATATCCCAACATATATATTTAACCAGCATGATGTCACAGCAATATTGTTAAATCAACATGATATTTTAACAAATTTGTTAATTCAACATGTCCCAACAATTTTGCTTAATTTAGTCTGTAGAAGGTCTCTTTAACATTTCTACATTATCTTACATAATTTAATGAGTTATTAAAGTTTACCTTAGATTGTGTACATTATTTTTAAGTTTAAGAAAATAAATTATTGTTAAAACAATTCTGTCTTTGATTTTAATGTTTATTTAACAGTATAAAATTGTTTCTGTAAAGTGTAACTATTTAGTTTATAAATCAATGATAAAAAAAAAGATTCAACTGAAAATTTCAACTGTAAAGATATCACGGTTTATGAGATACAGCCTTGTAACAGACAGATTGACAGCGGAGTCTTAGTAATAGGGTCCCGTTTTTACCCTTTAGGTACGGAAACAAGAAAAAAAAAATAGTAACATCAATTCATATTATTTATTTCTTATTCTGCCTCCATGATCTCGGGCAAGTCCCTATCACTTTCCTGATTAAAATAATCTTCCGGCATCACATAGTTATCTGGAGGTCTCATTGGCCCATACACTTTCTTCATACTATCTTTATCACTAGTGGGCTTATTCTTATCACTAGCTTCTTTCCCACAAGTGAGACTTTCACTTATTGTAACAATACTTGATTTTTGATTATCTTTTTTCAAATTTTCACTAATATCATCTTCTTTGCTAAGTTTTCCTTCTGTGTTTTGTTTGCTTCTTGATTCTTCGTCGTTCTGTTTGCTTCTGGGTACTTCTTCGTCCGAGTCTACCTCTTCTACGAATTCTTCTTCTTGCTTTATAGTTTGTTTTGGAGTGATTTTCTTTTCGCCGTCTGTTTTTAGTTTAATTCTGAAATAAGAATTGTATTTATTGTTATTACGAAATTAAATAGAATCCTTTTAGATATATTAATATGCGCTGAGATCCTTGAAGATGTACAGGGTAAGTCAGAGGCACGACCAAATATTACATTCCTTAAGGGGCTCCCCCCAGACGACGATTGCTCTTTTTCGAAACGAAAAAAGAAATACTTCTGAACAAGCCACATCTCCTATATTTATAAGTATATTACTTCAGGTTCCTACCTAGATTTCTATTAAGCTGAAAACATAATAGCAGAAACTTTTCACGATAAAGATATTATTTCAAAATGATACGTTTTAGAATTTATGCTCGAAATATTTTATATACCTACTATTAAAATCAACTTGTGATTTATTGTTAAAGATAGGTAATATGTAGATCTAGATTTCTATTAGAATAGATTTTTGATAAGTAATTATACATAATTTATATCATTAATTTATTCGAAAAGCTAAGGCGGACCACGCGCCGACGTGTGTTTGTCGTCATTGCAGCGGTCGGTAGGATTATTTATCGAAGTGATTAAAGATGGGTACATCTTTATTCACATATACTATACATTATAAAATAGGAGATGTGGCTTGTTCAGAAGTATTTCTTTTTACGTTTCGAACAAAAACAATCGTCGACTGGGAGCGCCTTAAGACAGACTGCAAGACCATCGCCCCTTTACTAGATATAAAGTATTCTATCAGTAATCTGGTACCTATTACAAGCTATGCTTAGTTTGCAGCTAGACGGCGCTGTGTGATGAGTCCGTCAAAAATTAATTAATATTATTTTTTAAACTGGAGCTAAACACACACTTTCAACATTATCTACGCTCGTTAGTGACTGACGAGTAGCATAATTGAACAGTATACCTTTTGCCGTACACCACAGAGTTGGCAACCCTGATCTTCGAGTCTTCCTTCTTGATGAGGGGCAGAAGATGAGCTGGTTTTGCAAGTTCTGCCAACCTCTGTGTTTTGGAGAGTTCTACTTTCAGCTTCTGAAGTGTCATCTGAAATTTGCAAACTATAATAAGTTTTCTGTTGAAAAATATTAATCCGGACGCTAAGTTTAAAGGGGATTATCAGTCAGATCTCCAGGAGCTCAGATCCTTGTAGATGTCTAAAGGGGTTAGTCAGAGGCACGTCCAAACAATACATTTGGCACATGCCCACATTTTACAGTAGTTAGCATACGTGACAGGTTGCAAGCCCATCGCCGCTTACAAGAATATTAACTGGTTTCCTTCACCGTTTTGAGCACGTGTTTTTGATGCGCATAAAAAAATTTCGAACAGAAAAATCCATTGATGCACGCCGGGATTCGAACCCACGACCTTCAGATTTAAAGCCTACCAAGGTACCTCCCATATGGTCAATTTTTTTAATGTATGTAATTAAAGTATTAATAAATAAATTATTGTAGTTAAATTAAATAGTTGTATTAAAGTATTAATCACTACATAGTATAAAGCAAAGTCGCTTTCCGCTTCCCGCGTCTGTATGTCTGTATGTATGTTTGCTTATATCTTTAAAACTACACAACGGATTTTGATGCGGTTTTTTTTAATAGATAGAGTGATTCAGGAGGAAGGTTTATATGTATAATAACATGCTACCCGTGCATGCCGGGGCGGGTCGCTAGTTAAATATAATTGTTTAATTTTGACACTCCATGTGAAACAGTAACTTACTAGGTACAATTATTTTCCCGTGTAAAAACTTTAATGTGGTGTGTAATAAATGTTTTTCTATTTCTTTTTATATTTTCTAAATAAATGGATGTGATTAACTAATGTTAAAATAACTAGTGTGGTGAAATGAAACTCACTTTGCAAGTAGATATCTCTGCTTTAACACTCATAGTTGGTGTACTTAGAGTTGCCATATACTGATCTAAGTCATCTGTTTGTTCGTCTGTATGTTTGTTCGTTTTGATTGAGGCGCGGAGGCGTTCCAGGGTGCGATCCTCAGCTGATATCTTGGATCGCAGATCGGCGGTTTGTTTTAACTGTGGATTAAAGTTTAAATTAGTATTTTTTTACTACACATTATTGCAAATTTTTGATATCTTAGGATACATTATTGCAATTTTATTGTTGATCTCTAATCTTTTTGAAAATTAAACAATGCCTATGTTACTCGTTAATTAAATAGCTTTTGATAGGTAAAATAATAATAAATAATACATTTTTTACTTTTTAAGGTTCCGTACCCAAAGGGTAAAAACGTGACCCTACTAAGACTTCGCTGTCCATCTGTCTATCACAAGGCTGTATCTCATGAACCGTGATAGCTAGACAGATGAAATTTTCACAGATGATGCATTTCTGTTGCCGCTATAACAACAAATACAAAAAACAAAATAAAATAAATATTTAAAAAACGGCAAAAAAACACATTTGTTGTATGGGAATACAACAAATGTGTTTTTTTGCCGTTTTTTATAAATAATGGTACGGAACCCTTCGTGCGCGAGTCCGACTCGCACTTGGCCGGTTTTTTATGCAATCCTTCTTCCTTATCCCACTTTTCTCAGCGAACAGCGAAGTCTTAGTAATATGGTCTCGTTTTACCTTTTGGGTACGGAACCCTACAAATAGGGATCCCTACTAAAAATTCAATAATGTAACCCAAGGTGTAAAAAAATTTGGCATAAAACTGCTAGTGTTAAATAAGATGTTCTCACCAGCTGATCATAAGTTAGGGCTTCGCACTCGGCCTTCAGGGCTCCGTGCCTCTGCATCCTGCCTCTACGCTTGTGCTCCACTTGACCAGTTCTGTCCAAATAGTTATCATCATCAGAGTCGTAGAAGTCATCGGCGCTCCAATCGCGTTCTTTGCGTCGACGTGATTCTGGAGATGAAAAGAAATATAATTAAAACTAGCGACCCGCCCCGGCTTCGCACGGGTAGCATGTTATTATACATATAAACCTTCCTCCTGAATCACTTTATCTATTAAAACAAAACGCATCAAAATCCGTTGTGTAGTTTTAAAGATATAAGCAAACATACATACAGACATACAGACGCGGGAAGCGGAGAGCGACTTTGCTTTATACTATGTAGTGATTAGCCGACCCGTGACAAACGTTGTTCTGTAATTTTTTTTTGTAATAATCACATAGGAAAAAGCAATTTCGGGCAACTTCCAATTTTTACCCTACAAACCATGTACTGATAAAATAAATTACTAATTTTGGTAGAATGCGTATCATTCATTAGTCAAAACTGCGTTGCTATGACGACTAAATGTTTTTAGTCTGTGATGTCAGATTTTGTGCACACCAACGCCATCTATACCAAAATCATCTTTTTTGCGTTTTTTTATAATTTAAGGGTTGTTTTTCGGATTTTAAGTTCCTCCTTTATTTATTCTGATTTTTTTCTACATATTACAGCAAGTTTCATCTTAATCCGTTTTGTCGTTTATTTTTGATGAGGGAACAAACATAGCAGCCTTATCACAAACTTTCGCATTTATAATACTAGCCGACCCGTGACAGACGTTGTCCTGTCAAATTTTAATAATCGAATAGAAAAGACTGATTTTTATAGTCTGTGATGTCAGATTTGTTGTACACCAGCGCTATCTATACAGAAATCATCCCTTTTGCGTTTTTTATCGTTTTGTTTTTCATATTTTAAAGTAATCTATTATTTATTCGGGCATTATATCTACATCTACAGCAAATTTCAACTTAATCCGTTTTGTCGTTTAGGCCTGATTGAGGAACAAACATACATACAAACTCACAAACTTTCACATTTATAATATTACTAGCGACCCGCCCCGGCTTCGCACGGGTTTAATACATATAAACCTTCCTCATGAATCACTTTATCTATTAAAAAAAACCGCATCAAAATCCGTTGTGTAGTTTTAAAGATATAAGCAAACATACATACAGACGCGGGAAGCGGAAAGCGACTTTGCTTTATACTATGTAGTGATAAGAATAAGATTATTAGGATTAGGTTATATTATAATATAATTATATCACTACATAGTATAAAGCAAAGTCGCTTTCCGCTTCCCGCGTCTGTATGTATGTATGTTTGCTTATATCTTTAAAACTACACAACGGATTTTGATGCGGTTTTTTTTAATAGATAAAGTGATTCATGAGGAAGGTTTATATGTATTAAACCCGTGCGAAGCCGGGGCGGGTCGCTAGTTAATTTATATAATTGAATTAACTCACCATGCTTCGCTTGCCTCAACAATCCTGCTCTATCCAATATCCTGCAAGCTTCTAACGCGCAAGCTACAACGGCTTCCTTCTTCTTTCCCGTGTGAATTGCTTCTGCAATAACTGGACGCCCTCTAGCGTCATCTAGAGGCAATTCCACTCTGAAATCAATATATAAATGAATAGTTGGCGTGTTGGCCGAGTGGGATGTACCTCGACTTTCAATCTGAAGGTCGTTGGTTCGAATCCCGGCGTGCATCAATGGATTTTTCTGTTCGAAAATTTATATGCGCATCAAAAACAACGGTGAAGGAAAACATCGTGAGGAAACCAGTTAGTGTTCTTATAAGCGGCGATGGGCTTGCAACCTGTCACGTATGGAATGCTAACTACTGCAAAATGTGGGCATGTGCCAAATATAATGTTTGGACGTGCCTCTGACTACCCCCACTAGACATCTTCAAAGGATCTAAGCGCCTGGAGATCTGAGAGGATGTCTACCGTACAAGGGGATTACAGTCGTGATCCTATTTTTTTTTTTATAATAGTTGTTTTTATTTATTAAAAAGTTAAATATACCTAATGCCAAGGTTTTTTCTACCAGCCAGCCTAAATGGTAGCACTTTATTTATCAGATTTATATGAATATTATAAATGCAAAAGTAACTCCTGTCTGTCTGTCTGTCTGTGACGTTATCACGGCCAAAACGCTTGGCGAATTATGATGAAATTGGATAAAAAGATAATGTCAAGTCTTGGGACGGACATTGCCCGAATAAAACATAAACTACTTAAAAATACGAAAAACATCCCCAAAATAATAAAAAAAAATATTGAAATTCCTGATAATTTGGAGAAAAATGTTTTTTTTTTCAATACATTTTCGTCGGTTTTCCTTTTAGTTTTTTAAACATAGTTATTGTTTGTAACAGCTTTTAATAAATATAGAGGAGATCTAACTTAAATCGTAGTACTTACTTGCAAATATACTGTCCTTGCCCCCTCTCCTCACAATCATACTGCAACTCATGGCCCTCCCTCTCAAAATAACCTCTGAGGGTCTTCTTAGGATCTGTGAGGTACAATTCCTCATTGGTGGTGACTGCAAACGGATTTTCAGACAAATCTGTCTCATCTTCAGCGTCTTCACCTGAAAGAGAAAGATTAAATTTATAAAACCGGTCAAGTGCGAGTCGGACTCGCGTACGAATGGTTCCGTACCATTATCTATAAAAAAGGACAAAAAATTACGTTTGTTTTAAGGGAGCTCTACATAAATATTTATTTTATTCTGTTTTTAGTATTTGTTGTTATAGCAGCAACAGAAATACATCATTTGTGAAAATTTAAATTGTCTAGTTATCACGGTTCATGAGATACAACCTCGTGACAGACAAACGGACGGACGGACAGACGGACAGACAGCGAAGTCTTAGAAATAAGTTCCCGCTTCTACCTTTTGTGTACGGAACCCTAAAAAACAAATGTATCCTCCTTATAATATTAACATAGATTAAAATATACCACTTACCCATCCCCCAATCTATTCCCTGTTCCTCTCTCTTCTTCTCCGCTTCAATCTTCTCCCTCTCCCTCTGTTCTTTAGCCTCCTGTATCATTCTGTCTCGCTCTTTCCTCATCTCTTCCGCTTTTTTCTTGATCTCTGTGACAGTTAGTTCTGATTCTCCTTCGCAGTCAAAGTCAGGACCCTGATAAAAAAAAATCTATGCTTCTATACTGATATTATAAATGCGAAAGTAACTCTGTCCGTCTGTGACGTTATCACGGCCAAACCGCTGGGCCGATTGTGATAAAATTTCATACAGAGATAGTTTAACTTTATAGTATTGGGACGGACATAGGCTACTTTTGTTCTCAATGGCGGAGATGGGCTTGCCACCTGTCACATATGGATGACTAACTGCAACATGTGGGTATTGTATTGTTTCGACGTGACTCTGACTACTGCCTTTAGACATCTTCAAGGATCTAAACGCCTGGAGATCTGAGAGTATGTCTACCATACTTGGGGATTACATCCTATTTATTTATATTTTTAATGAAACTCACCACAAGAATATAAGTCCTCGTACTAGTTCCAAATTTTATCTGATGTCCGACCCTCACCCGGGTGTAATGGGATACCTTAAGTTTGTCTTTATTGAGGTACGTTCCGTGAGTACTGTTAAGGTCGTACAGATACCAGCCCGAGGCTGGCTCATCGGCTTCAGCGTACGCTTTGTACTGAAGGATACAGTGATGTCTGGAAAAGAATTATTCATTAGCTAGCTGTAACAACAGACATTGTCCTGTCAAATTTCAATAATACCACAGAGAAAAGTACTTTCAGGTTTCCCAAACTTAATGCTGGATTTTCCATGAGCTGAAGCATTCTACCAACTAAGCTGAGGTCAGTCTACAATAACATTGTCTTTTAACTAATCTAATATATAAAAATCTCCTGTCACAGTGTTTGTAACCAAACTTCTCTGAAACGGCTTGACCTTTATTAAATTTTTGTGTATATTTGGTAAGTATGAGAATAGGTTGTAGGGTACTTTTTTATACCCCAAAGTGTGGTGTAAAGTTCGGAAAAAACTGAGTGTTTTTTTCAGTGGGATTATTGAAATTTGACAGGACAATGTCTGTTGGGAAAGCTAGTTTAATATATAAAATCCTGTGTCACGGTCATGGTGTTCGTGGTCGCACTCCTTCGAAACAGTTGGACCGATTTTTATGTACATTTGATAGGTATGAGAATAAGTTGTAAAGTATATTTCACGTGACTTTTTGGAAAATCCAGTGTGAAGTTTAAGAAAAACTGGAAGAGCTTTTTTTTTGTGAAATTTTTGATATTTGGCAGGACATCTGTGGGGACAGCTAGTTTACAACATAAGTTACAAAGTGTGTAATGATAAAATGTATTAAATATTACTATTATTCTATCTTTTAATGAAAAATAATTTAATTTACCTAGATATAGTAGGATGAGCCAAGATAACATCACAGTTGGGCAACCTCCCAAACACAAAGTAAGGCTGCTTCGTCAGATCCACCCTTTCCACTATCAGCCCCGACTTCAGCACTTCAAGGGCATAGTCGGACCCTAGAAAATAATATACATTTTAAATGCTTACTTCGGTGACAATACAATAATATGGTGACAGAGAGCTGATCTGGTGATGGAGTCAGGAGCTGTTCAACGAACACTCACAACAGAACTCCTTAGTAAATACATTGATTGAATAAAACCTTTGCATTCTTGTGTTCAAGTTCCGATGACTATTTAATATTAAATGACAGGTGATAGCGTGCTGGAGCTCGACTGGTTTGAATGATTTTTATTATTACCATCAGGACACAATCCAGACCATTTAGGTTCTCTATAAGACACCGGATCGCTACACTCCACATTTAAACGAGCAGCAACACTTTTGGAGCTAGTAACACTTTTGGAGCTGGTTTCCGATGTAGTTTCAATAAGTTCCTTTAAAGGAGATTTCTCTTCATTGGTATTTTCAGGATCACTCTTGACCTTCTTAGGCAGCTTTCCAATACGCCCAATGAGAACAGGTTTCTTGAAAGGTTCCTCTTTAGTTTTTGAAGTCGTAGATTCATCTTCAGCCATTTTTGGTTAAATTTTGTTTGTCAAGTTGTCGTCAATACAAATGGTAAATTCTTTACTTTTCTTGTTATATTGATTTACTGTAATTAACTCCCAGAAGACTTTAAACAAGATAGGTAAAATAACAACAACCAAAACAAAAATCTGTGATTATTTGTCGGAAAAAATAATTAAGAGGAATCGAAGACAAATATACTCTCAATCACAAACATCTCCGTCTCCAGTCTCCAACTCACCACAGACTCACACAGGTGATACACAGGTGAGCATGAGCATTTGAGCATAAGAATTGACAAATTGAGCACCAAAGAGCATATAAGTTGAGTGTTGAGCACTTGTTTGCATAAGGAACGGAATCTCCAATCTCCATTCTCCAATTATTTTTTAAAGGCTTTTTTTATGTTATTTTCATTCCTCATTTCTACCTATTGTTTGACATTGACATTGACATTGACTCATAAAGTTGTATTTCGTTGAATGCTTTGGAACAAAATAAAATCGGTAGATTAGATTTATCAAAGAAATGCAGAATTTTTTTTACCATCCCTTCCTTGGACATGAACATGAATGAACTGTGCAAATAGAGTTATGAAAACTAGAAAACCCATTCGTTCAAGTTCAATGGAATCTCGATAACGAATGAATGGTACAACTACTAAAAATAAGGCTTAGAACTCAAAAGCGCCTTCGAATGCTTAAATGCTACAGTTTCGTACTAATTTATTATTATAAGTTAGTACGAAACTGTAGTTTATGCAGATCGAGGCAAACAAGCCAGCCACGGAAACTTAATCCTGAAGTACGAGTGTATACAAAATACATATTGTTTTTTTTTATGTGTATTAAGTAATTATGTATTACATAATGGAATCACAACGTTGACAAAATTAACTATTGATGACATATTTTATTATTGTAATTATAATTGCGTAAAATCACTACCTACTTATTAATAAATAGAACATGAGACCTAAAGATACAATGCTAAGCTCTTCGTATAGGTAGTAATATATTATTAATATTATTCGGATATAAATAACACAAAAATAATTTAATAATTTAATTAATTTTGGTGACCATTTCACACATCGCCTTCTAGCCCCAAATTTAAGCAAAGCTTGTAATATGGGAACCAGATTACTGATAGAATTCTTACATACTTTTTTTTGTAAATACATTGATACATAATAAGACCCTGACACAGAACAAACATCCATGTTCATCACACAAAAGAAAAAAAAATAGCATTTATGTAGACCTAGCTTAATTGAATGATTTTAAAATTATCGTTCATTTCAGTCAATCAATCAATTCATCATTTTATCCATCCAATTCAAACTCTAATTTTGACAAGACAATTTTATCTGTCGAATGCCAACAGTAACAGTTCCCAGTTCCAGTTCGTGTGTGATATTTTTTTAGTTGCTCGTTTCGTAGTACATTGCTCAATAAATAAAACTTCGCGTGTGTTTTCAATAAGAAAAATAACGTGAATAGTGAACAAGTGAGTTCCAGTGTCCATATTGTGGTTCTCGTGTTAGCTTCCAACAAAGACCAATTTACCTGTGAAAAAGAAAAACTTTGATAACACATTTGTGATTTCTCCGCAATGCTGACGTACTATGATACGTAATTCACGCAGGTAAGCGAGTTTGGATAATACAAAAAAATAAATAAACCTGAATTGTACAAAATTGCGTTTATTTTTTGCGATTGCTCAAAGTAATTTCATAAGATTACAATCGTCGTGAAAGTCTTCGAGAACATCTATTGTTTTGGTGTTTCAATTTTACGGTTATGAAACTTCAAATTCAATATACCTACCTTTGGTCATAGAGGGAAAATTGCTTTTTGATAGTATGTTGTAGTTGGAGGATAATTAGTTAAAAAGTTGTCTATTGTCTTCCTTTGTATTGATATACCTGATGTCATTTTTAGGGTAAAAAGGGGACCCTATTTCTAAAACTTCGCTGTTCCTCTGTCCGTTTTGAATTTTCACAGATGATGTATTTCTGTTGCCGCTTTAACAACAAATACTAAACACAAAATAAAAAAATATTTAATAGTGCTCCCATACAACAAATATGTCTTTTTGCCGCGAGTCTGACTCACACTTGGCCGGTTTTTTTGTACATACAAAAATAATATATAAAAATAATAATACATTATAAAATCTAGACACAGTAACGAACATCTATGTTCTACACACAAATATTCATCCTGGGTGGGGATTGAACCCTCAACCTACAGCGCAGAAGGCAGAGTTACTACCAACTGAGCTGTGAGGTTAGTCTAGAGTGGACTGCTAGTGTGTGATTAAGCCGTTTACTATAAAACTTTGGGTACAAGGATCGGTGACAAGAAATGTTTGGACCGACAAAGTTTATATGATGTCCTGCATTTCGGCATGATTTCCTCAACTCTCTCCATTGTGCTCTGTCCTCTGCGACTCTACTCCAGTGATATAGACTTACGAATGTCCCGCAGTTCGGTGTGCCTTTCCATCTCTCCATTGTGCTCTGTCATCTGCGACTCTAGTCCAGTGATAAAGACTTTCAAAATCAATATGAGCTTTATCATGTCAGATAGTTATTGAAATTAGCTTTATATCAGTCAAAGGCATTTGTGTGATAAGAAATAGCAATCTGACATTGTAGTACCTAGGTATCAGTTTGAATAATTTGATGTTTATGATAAAGAATCTTTCATAAAAAATATTTATGTATTCTAACAGTTATCTAGTTCCCATAGTACAAGTTATGCTTAGTTTAGGGCTAGATGGCGCTAAGTGATATGTCCACCATGACAATATGAGCAAAGCTTGGCTGGCCGATTGGTAAATAGCTGAACCTGTTTTGCTAATTCTTTTTTAGTTGTAATTGTTAGTGTCAGGAGAACGTTGATAGGCAAAAAAAAAAATTATTTGACAGGATAACATCTGTCGGGACAGCTAGTGGCCTTGCGCACGAAGGGTTCTGTACCATTATCTGTGAAAAACAGCAATAAAATCACGTTTCTTGTATGGGACATACATTTTTTTTTTGCTGTTTTTAGTATTTGCTGTTATAGCGGCAATATAAATAACCTGTGAAAATTTCAACTGTCTAGCTAACATGGTTCATGAGATACAGCCCTGTGACAGACAGACGGACAGCAGTGTAAGTGTTAGTAATAGGGTGCCGTTTTTAACCCTTGGGTACGGAACCCTAAAAATGAATTGTTTAGCTATTCATAGTTCTGATTAATAAACGAATTTAGTGATTTTGAAGAGCCAACTTTGGAAAATAAATCTGTCGAGAAAAGTTTCACCAATCGTGTTTCTGTTCTTTTATTAATCTACAAGTAGATTAAATGCTTACGTTATCTTTGTCATAAAAATCAAAACTGTATGTTTTGCGGTTATTGAGAAAAAACGATTCTGCATTCATCAAAAACATTTATAACTCGTCTTAATTTGAATTTGCGATTGTCATCTAGTAGGCTGGTTTGAGGTGACGACGGTTAACACGGAATTAAATTTCTATACATATAATTTGGCGCTAAGAATTAGTTACGTCCTTCATAGTCACAAGTGGAAATTGGTTGGCATTCGACAGGTTTCTGATAGCTAATGGAAAATTAAGAAGCCTTACCTACGTGCCAACTTTGAGTGTGACCTCCGAGTGAGAGATTTTAAGAAAAACAAACCGTCCTAGTGCGAATCGGTCTCGCGCACAAAGGGTTCCGTACCATTATCCATAAAAAACGGCAAAAAAACACGTTTGTTGTATGGGTCATTTCAAAGATCTAGCTATCACAGACTGGTGACAGACAGACGGATAGCTGAGTCTAAGTAATAGGGTCCCGTTTTTACCCTTTGGGTACGGAACCCTAAAAACTATATCGTCCCTTGACTTTTCGATTGGTCGGAACCTCGGAACATTTTCGTCGGCTTTCTTTTTAGTTTTTTTAACGTTTGAATGTTCATGTCAAATCTGCTGAGGTCTCAGAGACGCACTCGGACTACCTACGTCTTACAGACGCGTAGATCTTATGTCTAATGGTAACATTACACAATCGAGTACTAAGACACAATTGGAGTAAGAATGACTTTCCTTACAGCTCAGTTGGTAGTAACTCTGCCTTCTGCACTGTAGATTGTGGATTCTATCCCCACGCAGGACAAATATTTGTGTGATGAACATAGATGTTTGTTCTGTGTCTGGGTGGTATAATGTATCATGTATAATAATAATAATAATAATAATAAATATTGGCGGACTTTAACACAGCGTCATCTAGCCCCAAACTAAGCAAAGCTTGTACTATGGGAACCAGATAACTGATAGAATACTTATATACTTTTTTTTGTAAATACATACTTATTATACATAGTAACACCCAGACACAGAACAAACATCTATGTTCATCACACAAATATTTGCCCTGGGTGGGGATCGAACCCACAACCTACAGCGCAGAAGGCAGAGTTACTACCAACTGAGCTGTGAGGCCATGTATGTATTTACAAAAAAAAAGTATAAATTATAAGTATTCTACCCATTTCCCACAGTACATACACAAGCTTTGCTTAGTTTTGGGCTAGATAGCGATGTGTAAAATTTCCACCAATTATTTTTTTGTAGACAAGATATTTGATGCTCATTCCCCGGTAATACAAGCTTTGCCTAGTTTGGGGCTAGATAGCGTTGTGTGGAATGTCTACCAATTTTTTTAATTTTTTTTTTTCGTGTGACCAAACTCTTAGATTGCTCTTGTCTAATCTGCGCAGGCGTCTGGCAGTCTTAGACTACCTACATACGTCTTGCAGACGCGTAGATCTTATGTCTGCTGTAAAGCAACATTGCACAATGGTGTGCTAAGCGTTACAAATTCTATTGTGATGTTATAAAGGCAGGAAGATACGTTAGGAGTAACAAGACCTTACGATGTACGAATACACGACGTAAGAGGCGATGCGGTTATGTCGATCCATATTAATAATTATTATTTTTTACTAGCTGTCCCGACGGACCTGTCTAATTCAATTTTTTTCCATATGAACCTTCTCCGGGATCTAACGAATACAACAAAAAAAGAATCAGAAAAATCGGTTCAGCCGTTGTGACGCGTGATGCCGTGACCAGGGGAAATAGGGATTCATTTTTAACACGCTTTTATAAGCTTTGGTTGTATGTATGTTGTAACGGAATCTTTGAACGTGATTTTGACCTACTTCAAAAAATTATAGCGTTTTTTTAGTTTTTAACTATTTTTATTATTTAAAAGAAGATTAGCAATGACTGTCCCACTGCCGGGAAAGGCCTCCCCCGTGGATATCCACTTTTTACAGCCAATCTTGATGGAAGTTATCTAGGTCATCACGCCAGCGCTTCTTTGGCCAGCCTCGGCGTCGTTAAAAAGTAAAAATATTTTTTTAACAATTTTTTTAACGACGGCGATATCTTATAAATGGTTATTCTGAGGAAAAAAAATTAGGACCATTATTGTAGATAATTTTATGATCTACAATTTTGATCTGGGCTATATTTTTGATAAAACTTACCGCTTTCGAGAAAAATCCAAAAAACCGAAAACTTTGACGTTTGAATTTTGATAACTTTTTTTAGCACACATAGGATTTATGGGGACTTTTGACATTTTATTTCTAGTGGTGTACCCAAGACCTCTACCAAAGTTCAGCTTTGTCGGAGTTTTTGTAAATTGATTATTATTTTTAACTACTGCAAAATGTGGGCATGTGGCCAAATAAAATGTTTGGACGTGCCTCTGACTACCTCCACTAGACATCTTCAAAGGATCTAAGCGTCTGGAGATCTGAGAGGATGTCTACCGTACTTAGGGATTACAGTCGTGATTCTATTTATTTTTACTTAATACTCATCTTCATTCACTCATTAAAATTTTTACGATAGTGATTCGTGCTAATCCCTCTGGCTGGTTATCTCGTGATGTTGCGCAAACTCTTTCGCTGACTTTTTTGCAATATGCCTTCTCCAAATAATTGCGGCAATTTCACACATGAACGACAGTGCCTACTTCGTTTGTAAGTATTCAATGAATGGTAGGTGAATACTTTTTGCTATGGCGGAATGTTTAGCGGCTAATGTGCTGTGCTTTTTGCTTTAATAAATACTACTTACATAATACATTAGCTATTCTGTTAAAATATTTTTTAATACAATAAATAAAATAAATAGGATCACGACTGTATTCTCCAAGTACGGTATACATTCTCTCAGATCTCCAGACGCTTAGATCCTTTGAAGATGTCTAGGAGTAGTCAGAGGCACGTCCAAACATTATATTTGGCACATGCCCACATTTTGCAGTAGTTAGCATTCCATACGTGACAGGTTGCAAGCCCATCGCCGCTTATAAGAACACTACCTGGTTTCCTCTCGATGTTTTCCTTCACCGTTGTGAGCACGTGTTTTTGATGTGCATATAATTTTTTCGAACAGAAAAATCCATTGATGCACGCCGGTATTCGAACCCACGATCTTCAGATTGAAAGTCGAGGTACATCCCACTCGGCCAACACCGCTTTTTAATACAAGCGTTTGTAAAATCCTCCTTCGAGCTAGAGATGAGAGCAGAGCGCTATCAACTGTCAGGCTGTCACCATCGATATAAATGTACTACGTAGTGCTACGTGTACTAGTATTTATCTCAATGCCTGTCACATAATATAAAATTTTCATTGGAACTTGACAGGCATACTAAGTTTTTGTTTTTACTCAATCGACACAGCTCCTAACTCTATCATCAGATCAGCAGTGTCACCGAAATTACAATGGTATGCTAAATTTCAGCTTAAATGGTTTAAAATGCAAATTGCAATTTAAAACGCACACACAAACTAACTATAAAGGATAGTTAAATAAAAGCTTGTAAAAACAGCCGCCATATTGGATATTTTGACACTTTGCCGTGCACAAAAGCCGTGGTCTTTGCCTACCCCTCTGGGATTTTATGTATGTAAGTATGTTATTATTATCCTAAACCGCTCTCTTGTTCAAGAAAGTCGAGGGATTTCCACTAGTAAAGGTACACCACACCGTCTCAGTTACCAGACAGACAGTATTGAATATTGAATGCGCTAATGGTGCGTCTGTGGTTACGAACAACGACATACACTCGGAACTTTAGGACTGTGCTGCACACGAAGCTATAACGGTGCGATACAGAATGGCGTCACAGCTCAAGGGGGTTAGCATGAACCACTATCGTAGTATCGACAACGTATCTTCTAGATGCCAAAACTGACTGTATTAGTAAAAGTCTCAGTTTTGGCATTTTGATTTTTATTTTCGTTTTTTTTTTATTTCCGCGACAGACGTTCTGTTCAAATTTCGATAATCGCATAGAGAAACGCACTTTGCTATAACGACTGATGTCAACACTGATGTCAGATTTTTTGCACACCAGCGCCATCTATACCAAAATCATCTCTTATACGATTTTTTATAATTTTGGGGTTGTTTTTTGTATTTTAAAGTAGTCACTATCTTTTATTTGGGCATTATATCTACATCTACAGCAAATTTTATCTTAATCCGTTTTGTCGTTTAGGCCTGATTGAGGCACAAAGAAACAAACATACAAACTCACAATTGTATTTAAGGACAGACGAACAGACACACGAGTTAGGGTAACTTAAGGATTCCTACCTAAGAAGGGACATAAGGATTTAGTTTTTTTCCTTTTGAGGTACAAAACCCTCAAAACTATAGTGCTTTTTAAATATCTGCTATGGGTATAGTATAGCATCGCTATCAGAGGATAACAAATATTAATCTGCAGTGTGGGTTGTATTAAAATTTCACCGGCACGTATCCTGTCTTTGTATCCATGTTTATGTCTGTCTGTCTGTACGTATGTTAGTGCATAGTGATGGTGATCTGTCTGTACATATGTTAGCATTAGCTACCTAGTTGGGGAATCGAGTTTATAATATAACCGGAATAACTTTCGGATTATAGGCAAAGTTTTGATACCTTAGGAAGCATGATTGCAAATTTTGTGAACATCTCTAACTTATTTGAAAATAAAATATGGCCTATGTTGTTCGATGATAAAATAGCTTTTTGAAGTTTTGATATAGTTTCAAGTCTTGGGACAGAAATAGGCTACAATTTTAAACAAAAAATAAAAAAGATTTTCAGGAGTTGCAATGTTTTCTGATAAAGTCGTCAAAAAAGCGATGTCCTGAATCTATGCAGCCGAAGATGCGTGTAAAAGCTATGTATGTAATTATTGGCTTTTGTTTGTAAAAGCGTGACAACGAGACAGACAGCCAGAAAGCGGGACTGTCCTGCCTAAAGCGAGACGTATGGTCACATTAGTTACCGTAAATTAAGCGGAAGTGACAATATTAGGGTAAACCCAAGGACATTTCAGGGTGTTCTAAGCTAATTTGTTACGGTTTAATTAAACCCGCAGGTAATTTCACGACATTAGTGGCCGGTGGTGCTAAGAAAGCGTATCGTAATTGGATTAGAGAAACCTTAATTCTTATGTTGTTCCTACTTACTAAGGGTTTTATGCTGCCTACCTTATATGCTGATTGCTGACTGACGTCTTTGTTTTCTGTTGAAAAATATATTTGAATGAGGAGCTTTTTTGTAAAATCATTTTAGTAAGTACTTTATAATATTTATTTTAGTACTTCAAAGATGTGACCAAACATTACGCGGTAATCGAGAGCGGAAGCCGCGCGCGGCTGCCATGCTAAAATGCCGCGCAATATCTGGTCACACCTTTATTTTTAAAATCATTTAAAGCACCAGCGCGCTATCACCTGTCACATCATATAACATTATCATCGGAATTTGACAAGAATGCAAAGTTTTTACTCAATCAAAGTATTTACTAAGGATTTCCGTTGTGAGTGTCCGTTGAACAGCTCCTGATTCTATCATCAGATCATATCGCTGTCACTATATTATTGTATTGTCACCAGAACTTAAGGTGTATGCAAAATTTCAGCTCAATCGAATATCAACAAATGGTCGAAAAATTATTTGCAAATTTTGACCGACAACTTACTAACATACGAACAGTGCAAGTTAAATAAAAGCTTAAAAAAATAGGATCACGACTGTAATACCCAAGTACGTAAAAATAAAAAATAGGATCATGACACCACCCAAGTACGGTAGACCAGACATTTAAGACGCTCAGGTTCTTGAAGATGTCTAAAGGGGTTAGTCAGAGGCACATCCAAAAGGCACTTACCATGATTATGCCGAATTTAAACGCGCATTAGCTTTCTGTCTCATGTTTAAATAGTACCTCATTAAAGTTAACAGAAAATAGCGCGCCAGACAATTTAATCCTCTTCTACCCTCGAAATTGGAGTTAAACTTGCTTGGTGTGACAGGGCTTATCCAAAGTTATACGCGCGGCTTCGTAGACTTTTTGATGCCAGCCATCTAATAAAAAGAGTGCATTCCACACGTGATAGTAAGCCAAACACCGTTTGTTTGCGTAATAATAAGTTTGTGCAATTTTTTCGCCAGGTTTTTGAGTCGACATGATCATCGATCATGTTATTATGACCGCGTATGGTCATAATAACCGCGCGCTTTTTACCTGGTGATCCGATTTCGATTATTGTTCTATTGTGTAGAGAATAGAAGTTTGTCCCATTTCAAGTATATTCCTTTAAGACTAACAGTTTTTTCATAAAACTTAAACAAACTAAATATTAGTTTGTTTGTCCCTTGACTTTTCTTCGGTTTTCATCAAACAACCGTCACACGCAGACGCATGCGTCGTTTAGAAGCTGTCGAGGAAAGTCATGGTACCATGTGTTGACAGAGGAATCCTCGAGGTAATTTCATCAACTAAAGCTACCAAAACACGGTTGCGAAGTCGATTCGAGGTGGAGATATTTCTATAATCGGAAATTAAAAAGTTACATTGACGACAAAGCAATCTACTCTGTGTTGTTCGTGATCGTGACTAACGTGATTTGGCGCAACGCCAAAATATCCTGGATTAAATCCTTTTGCGTCCCTACTTACAATGATTGCGCTCGCTGAATAATTAACTAGGTATACCTTATTACTGTTGGTTGTGCGCGCTAGTTCATGGTGGGCTTTGAAGTATATCAGTGCTAAACTTATCTTGGATAGATCTTGTAGGATAGTCGTAGGATAGACCAGAGGGCAAGCGCGGATCCACCGTTGTGGGCACTATGTGCATCAAGCCTAATAGACTTGTGACGTCACAATTTTATTTTTGCAATTTTTATAGTGTCATATTTAGAAGATGTCTAGTGGGGGTAGTCAAAGTCACGTCCAAACATTATATTGGACACATGCCCACATTTTGCAGTAGTTAGCATTCCATACTTGACAGGTTGCAAGCCCGTCGCCGCTTATAAGAATACCTACTAACTGGTTTCCTCACGATGTTTTCCTTCACCGTTTTGAGCACGTGTTTTTGATGCGCATATAAATTTTTCAAACCCCTGAATTCGAACCCACGACCTTCAGATTGAAAGTCGAGGTACCTCCCACTCGGCCAACACGGCACACGAATATCCTTACGACTGTAATCCCAGTATCACAATGATTGAGCCCGATATCTTCTTCCCTTTGACCTTATCCCACTTTAAGTGGGGTCGGCACAACATGTAGATAGGCATGTTGCAAATGGATTTGGCTTGGGGTGTTTTACCGGCAACCTGACGTCAACCCTCTTTGAAAAAAAAACAGATATAATTTGAGAATATTTTAAATCTCGTAGCAGACAGACAATCAGTCAGTGAGACGCAACGGTTTTATATTGTTAAACGGAACCGATTGGCTCGTCTCCGATTGTGCACGGTCAATTTGATTCAGTATTGTTCGGGTCGTGCTCCATTTGACCTAGAGCTGAATCTGCGTAGCGGGATTTTGGAATCCTCAGGGGATTCAGAGAATGACAAGGGTTCATTCTCCAGGATACTGAAACAATACCTGAAAAAAATATATATACTAGCAGATTTGGCCACGCGTTGCTGTGTCAACAGTTTGCAATAAAATAATATTTCGACTATAAATTGATGTGTAAGCTATCCTATCTTTCAAGTTGGATCAAACCGGGTGTGCAAAGTTTGATTTAAATCGGTTAAGTAGAAGTCCATCGAGGACAAACAACGTGACGCGCAATTTATATACATATATTAAGATAACCACGACTGTAATCCCCAAGTTCGGTAGACATCCTCTCAGATATGGAGCTCAGATCCTTGAAGGTGTCTAAAGGGGTTAGTTAGAGGCATTGAAGTCGAAAGTCAAGTCATCTACATACTACATGCCACAGTTACTATGTAGAAGACGAACAATTACTCGTCTTAAAATGTTAGCTACATATGTAAAAAAACATTTGTAAAAATGTAAAATAAAACCACTAGTTTCCATCAAACCCAAACAACTTGATATTATTTTCTGTCGAAACTATAAAAGTTTTCTACTAAACAAAAAGGTTCCATCACTAAAAGAGTTTAATGCAAAAAGTTCCGTCTCCTATACCATTCCTAGTATAAACTTCTCGTTATCTTACGTTCTTCTAGATTAGTGATTCCTAAAGTGTTCCACGGGAGATTCGACAGGGGTTGGCGAAAAAATAACTGGGGGCTCAAGAGAACAAAAATGTTGGCTTGGCTTTACCTATCAATGTAGGTGCGTTCGGTGTATGTGGTTTATGAGACAAAATAGTTTGGGAACCTCTAGTCTAGAATCTAGATGTCTAATACTGTTATAACCCAGACCAGAGTCCAGCCCGTGAACTTGAGACTGAGACAAGCCAGTGAGCATTAAGACATTGTCATCTATTTGTTAACTGGAGCGGAGCGATTTCCGTTCTTACTATAACTTGATAATGCAACATGTTTCTATAATTATATTTATTATTAGATCTAGAGCTAGCTGACCCGCCCCGGCTTTGCACTGGTAATTTAAACATACGAAACTTTGAAAATCAGTATACAGTTACTCGATTTATTTGATGAATGCAGAATCGTTTTGTCTTACAGTTTTGTTTAATCTATCTAGATAACTTATATATAGACAGAAATACTTACAAAAACGTACAGAAATACGTAGATTTATTTTCCAAAGTTGTCTCTTCAAAAACACTAGTTTTTAATCAAAACTATGAATAGCTAAACAGTTTATTTTTAGGGTTCCGTACCCAAAGGGTAAAAACGGGACCCTGTTACTACAACTTCGCTGTCCGTCTGTTTGTCCGTCTGTCCGGCTATCTGTCACAGGGCTGTATCTCATGAACCGTTATAACTAGACAGTTGACATTTTCACAGATGATGACAGAATAAAATAAATATTTAAGTTGGACTCGTCAAACGTGTTTTTTTTTGCCGTTTTTTATAGATAATGTGGTACGGAACCCTTCGCGAGTCCGACTCGCACTTGGCCGGTAGTTTTAATGTATCTTCTTCTTGTTATGTGTATTGTGTACCAATTTACGTGTGCGACGTGCTTATCAAATAAATATATTTCATTATCATTTAGATCAGACCGAATAAATATTAAATTTTGTCAAATAAATATTGGGAACGGTAAACATAGTCCTTGAAGATGTTTAAAGATGCCAGAGGTAGACAAGTAATACACTTGGCACACGCCCACACATATATAAAGATAGATAAGCGAGTGGGATTGGGACCGTTGAAAGAGGAAGACCTCGGCGTATTTTACAAGCTTTTATTTAACTTGCCATGTATGTATGTATGTAACTGTAGATAATCGTACTAGCTACATAAATTAAAGACAGTTTCTTTTTATGAGGAGTAATAAATGTTTTTGAAGAATGCAGAATCTATTTTTCTCAATAACCGCAAAACATACAGTTTTGTTTTTTACGACAAAGATAACTTAAGGATTAAATCTAGATACTTAAATTACAGACAGAAACACGATTGGTGAAATTTTTCTCGATAGATTTATTTTCCAAAGTTGGCTCTTCAAAAACCCTAGTTTCTTTTTTAATCAAAACTATGAATAGCTAAACAGTTCATTTTTAGGGTTCCGTACCCAAAGGGTAAAATCGGAACCCTATTACTAAGACTTCGCTGTCCGTCTGTCTGTCACAGGGCTGTATCTCATGAACCATGATAGCTAGACAGTTGAAATTTTCACAGATTATGTATTTCTATTGCTGCTCGAACAACAAATACTAAAATCAGAATAAAATAAATATTTAAGGGGGGCTCCCATACAACAAACTTGATTTTTGCATTCCAGCGCCATCTAGGTTCATTTGATGTTACTACGTATTATAGGTACTTTTCGCGGTCTCATGCGACCGCTCGGGGTTTGAGAGGTAAGATGAAAGAGGTTTGCAATTCCGCTGGCAGGTGGCGCTATTTTACCACTATCGGTAAAGTAAGTCGGTAAATAGGTGGTACTTCACATGATCGATTAAAAAGTTTGAAATTGAATTATTGAATTCATGTAGCTAGGTAAATAGGTACCTAGGTAGATATTATTAATTTCAAATTAATTTCGAGTTCGAATCCTGGCCGTGCATCAATGGATATTTCTGTTCGAAAAATGGACCTATATGCGCGTTACACGTCTTTATAACAGTGAAGGAAAACATCGTGAGGAAACCTGTTAGTATTCTTGAAAGCGGCGACGGGATTGCAACCTGTCACGTGTGGAATGCTAACTACGTAGTTAGGTAAATAGGTAGGTTACGAGATATTATGAATTATTTTTTATGTTTCTAGGGTTCCGTATCTAAAGGGTAAAAAACGGGACTACTAAGACACCGCTGTCCGTCTGTCTGTTACCAGGCTGTATCTCGTGAACCGTGATAGCTAGACAGTTGAAATTTTCACAGATGATGTATTTCTCTAAAATCAGCATAAAATAAATATTTAAGTGAGACTCCCGTACAACAAACGTGATTTTTTTGCCGTTTTGATAATAGTACGGAACCCTTCGTGCGCGAGTCCGACTCGCACTTGGCCGGTTTTTATTATATAATTCGTTAGATAATCATATTAGCTAAATAAATTACAGACGGTTTCTTTTTAAATTTGATTGTTTTCAAGATATTGCAGTTTTATCACTTTTTCCGTCTTATCCGGGTAAATTCAGCCCAAACAAAAAGTCAAAAATTTCAAGTATCGCCTTAAGTTTTCCGTCTTATCCGGGTAGACTCAGCCCATACAAAAACTAAAATTTTAAACATCACCATAACTACTATCGGTATTTGATTAATAATATTCACATCTACAGTCAATATTTGATCAGCTCACTTTCCCTCTTCAATATTGACGTAGGAGGTTGTGATTACGAATTTTATTTTGGGAAAAAAGGTTTTATTAAACTTTCAGTTGAACACTTTTTATAGAACGCTCATTAGGCCCGTTTTAAGGTCAACATATTTAACGACTTGCTTCTCAATTAGGCAAAAAAGTCGTGTTGGCCGAGTTGAAGATACCTCGATTTTCAATCCGAAGGTCGTGGGTTCGAGCATCAATTGATTTTCTGTTCGAAATAATTATATGCGCATTAAAACACGTGCTTACAACGGTCGCGAGGAAACCAGTTAGTATTCTTGTAAGCGGCGGCGGGCTTACAATCCGTCACGTGTGGAATGCCAACTACTGCAAAATTTGGGCCTAATGTAATGTTTGGACGTGCCTCTACCGTGCCTACTATAAATATAGCCTATGTTACTCGTTGATAATGAAGCTTATTATGGGAAAAACTATTTTTAAAATTGGTCCAGTAGTTTTTACAAGCTTTTATTAAATTGCAATGTATGTGTGTATGTATATGTAACTATGTTTGTTAAGGTGGAATCTTGCAACTCAATTTTGAAGCAGTTATCTTCATCTATTGAGCTGAAATTTCGCATATTTATGTAACTTCGGTGAAAATTCAATGCGAGAAGTCTTTAGTAAATATTTCGATTTAGTAAAAACTTTGCATACTTGTCAAGTTCCGATGACAATGTAATATGATGTAACAGGTGATAGCGCGCTGATGCTCGGTGGTTTAATGAAATGATATTACAAAAGCTTGCCATTGAAAAATATTTTTAAACCAAAAACTTATTTAGTTTATCCATTGCAGACTAAATTACAAATTTTACCTCTATAATAGTAGTGTAGACGAATGAGAACAGGCTTTCTTGCTGCGAGCGTTTAAAGTGTCACAAAGATTATTCGAACCAGTGAAATTGCTGAAAAATCATAACATCCTTTTGTTGATATCGCAAATGATGACACATTTAAAAACACGTGTCAGATGTGTCACGCTAAGCTTTGTTCTTAGTCGCTTTGTGCCCTTCCTAACTTCGCATATATTTCGACAGGTGATTAGATAAAATATTGCTTAAAAACCCAGCCAAGTGCGAGTCGGACTCGCGCACGACGGGTTCCGTACTATTATTTGTAAAAAACCGGTCAAGTGCGAGTCGGACTCGCGCACGAAGGGTTCCGTACCATTATCTATAAAAACAAAACGTCAAAAAAATCACGTTTGTTGTATGGGAGCCCCACTTAAATAAGATTAAGTGGGGCTGTGGGAAGTTATTTTATTCTGTTTTTAGTATTTGTTGTTATAGCGGCAACCGAAATAAATCTGTGTAAATTTCAACTGTCTAGCTAGCACGGTTCATGAGATACAGCCTGCTGACAGACAGACGGACAGCGAAGTCTTAGGTGGGTACGGAACCCTAAAAACTAAGCAAAACGAAGATATTATTGTTAATACCATAAACGCAAGAGACAACTCAAACGGACTTTGCCTAGCCAATATAAATACTAAATAGTTACAAGGACGTGATTCGAGCCCCTATTTGGCACAACGGATCAGCATTGCTATCCAGCAATGTCGCCAGTATCTTGAGAACGCTTCAGTCTGATCTGGATCAGTTGAGATACCTATAGACTGTTTTCAACGGTATTTAAATAACTCAACTGGCTCTTGTGTATATTTTAAATGTTCTGTAACTTAGTATTAGATGTTATTTATTTCTGTAAATAAAGATAAGTATAGTTAAGCGAACTAGTGGCCATCGGCGAAGATTTAGTCCTCCCGAAGGTCTAACAAATGCTTACCGAGCAGGGGCCTATCTTGCGCCTGGGTGCAATGCAAACCTATCAGGCGCCCCCGAGCTTCGAACCTACTGATAACCCGGCACTGAACACTGAACTAAACGCTCGGCAGCAAAAAATCTAACAAAATCCACTCATCACGATAGAGTTATGTTGATGAGTGAATTGTAGTTGAGTAGCTAAGTAATAATTTCCCGGCCTAGACACCTTAGTAAAAATGTCGGAGCCCCAAATTTTTGACGACGTCCCTAGGACCTCTGCGCCCCGCACCCCTTGCACTCCCAAGTAGGGACGGCTCTGTTACCGAGAACATCTTTATAAACCCTCCGAGCATGGAAACTTTCAGTTATTAATGCCACTAGGTGTCACTGTCGGCTATCTGTGACTGTTAGTGACTGCTTCGAACACACTTAAAAAATTAAAAAGAAGCATTTTGAAACATCTTAGGAACTAGGTGAACTGATTCATCTAGGCTGGTCGCGAGGAACAGGCGTAAATGCGAAATTAAATAGAGAAATTACTAAAATATCCTAAGTTTTAGAACTGTCACTTTACGGTTATGCTAATTTAGACTTTAATATAAAAGGAATTAGATCAATAATATCATGTTATAAAAGGTTATGAATGGTTATAGCGCGCTACTGTAATCTCTAGCTCGAATGGAGCTTGTTTTGAAAAAATATACTCATTTCACCAGAACGTTCAGAACTTATTTCACCAGAAAACTTATTTCTTTATCCTATGTTTCGACACGTCTTGGCAGTGTTATTTAGTCAATTTGTTTGCGAGTGTTTGCGTATTGCGACCGCTTTAAAAACGGTATTGTCGATGTTGTTAATTGAGCGTGTGGCTCTGTCAATATTGTGATCTATTGCCAATTCTTTAGCATTCTTTGTTGGAACAATCTTTGTCAACAAGGGAAGTTATTGCAATGAACATCGTATTCTTTCTTGTCTCTACTCTGTGTCACCATTTTGTTCATGGTCATCTGTTACATTATCTCTGAGAAAAATTATAGGCTATATTTATTACTCGAAAAAAATAGGGAGCCCTATTAAAACTTCAATAATGTAATCCAAGGTGTAAAAAAAACATACAGGCGAAATGAGAGCCTCCTCCTTTTGAAGTCGGTTAAAAAATAGCCATAAAATAGGCTATAAATCTGGTCAAACACCCTTGTGTCACAAACATAGTTCTGGCTACTCCTAACCCCATACTAACATTTCTTACGTAGATATCAGAAACTACGTCCTAGTTAGTACCGCTACAACCAGAGCCTACGCAAGCACTAGTTCTTTCTACCAACAAACAAACAAATAATAAATATTGATGGACATTTCACACAGCGCCACCTAGCCCCAAACTAAACAAAACTTGTACTATGGGAACCAGATAACTTATAGAATAATTAATGATATATACTCTCTTTTTGTAAATACATTCATAATATGATACTAATAACGCCCAGACACAGAACAAACATCAATGATCATCACACAAAATGTTTGTCCTTGGTGGGAATCGAACCCACAACCTACAGAGAAGGCAGAGTCAACTGAGCTGTGAGGCCAGTCAAATACGTCTATGTCTATCCGTAAAAATACTAACATCTCGCATGGTCCTTCGAGCCGTACTCCAAATATACTTGCAGCAAGTAGACAAATGAAGTTGCATGTGTTGTGTTTATTATGAACTAGCGACCCGCCCCGGCTTCGCACGGGTAGCATGTTATTATACATATAAACCTTCCTCCTGAATCACTCTATCTATAAAAAAAACCGCATCAAAATCCGTTGTGTAGTTTTAAAGATATAAGCAAACATACATACATATTACATACAGACGCGGGAAGCGGAAAGCGACTGCTTTATACTATGTAGTGAAGCAGTTTCGGCACAATGTTCTTTACAACAAGGACCTCAAGGCCACTATACCAACAATAGTAGTCTTTCAATCCCGAAAAGAACAAATTGATTTATATGGTTTTACGCTCGTCGCACGCATAGCCAACTTTGCGTTACGTATGTAAAGTAAATGTTAATTTTAACAGGTTCTGTCTCTGTAGTAAGTGTAAGTGCGGCCTTCACCTGTAGATAGGGGCATGTATATACGCTTACTATAGTGGATAGTTCTCATATTTCTTGTCTCTCACTCTCATTTTTTTTATTGAAAAAAATCATCCGTGGAAAGGACACTTTTTAAAATTAACTTACAATTATTATTATTTGTTTTTAATTATAGTATTTCATTAAAATATTCTTCACTAACAACACATGATATAGATATTTAGTTAATATATTAGAAAACTGACAATGAAAACATTTTCATACATTTCCATGGGACTATTTCGTATCTTACCTATACTTCACTAACGCAAAACATGATGTAGATTAGTTACTATAGAATAAGAAACTGATTATTTTTCATCACAAACATAGTCACAGTAGAAAATGAGAACTACCCATGTATATAGGATTGCATAAGATAAAGTTAGGCGGGTTAGGCACGCGATAACGATTTATTCGGTAATGTATTCTAATTTTGCAGCTGCTTCGTATGATTATAACAAATTAAATTATCACATACGTGGTAACGTGGTTTTTTGTCATTTTTTAAAGTTAATGGGTACGGAAACCTTCGTGTGCGAGTCCGTCTCGCACTTGGCTGGTTTTTTTTTTGTATTGCTGACTATCTGTTGAACAGCTCCTCACTCCATCATCAAATCAGCTCTCTGTCACCATATTATTGCATTGTCACCGAAGTTACATAAGTATGCCAAATATCAGCTCAATCGGTTGAAGTTAACTGCTTCATAATTGAGTTCCAAGATTCCACCTTAACAAACATTGTTACATGCATACATTGCAAGTTAAATACATAAAAGCTTTTTAAAAGACCGTCCCGCGGTGAATGGCGTTTTGCAAATTTTTCCTGCACAAAAATCCTTGATTTTTGCAAATAAATAGAACTTAAACAAAGACAAATTCCACCCAGGAATGTATATTGTTGCTGCACATAGAATTTTAATGCGTATCGAGTACTTAGCATATCCCAAGGTCGGCTTTCATCACGAGATTACTAGGTCGCCGTGGTATTTACATATCTCTTAAAGACATCTATGAATTCTTGTTTGTATTCTGCGTAGGCTGTAGAGTCGCACAACATTTATACTATAATAGCTGACTTGCCCTGGCCAAAAATAATGTGGATATTTCGCACTGTGCCATATACATATAGCTATATAGGCTATATAGGCTATTAGAGCTCTAAGGGCCGATTTTTCAATCATCAGATAAGGGTTAACTGTTGAATAAATTTGACATATCGTATGGAAAATTGCAATTTTATTCCACAGTTAACACTTATCTGATGATTGAAAAATCGGCCCTAAATCAAACATAGCTTGTCTATGGGAACTAGATAACTGATAAAATAGATTTAGCCCCCCGCGCCCCCCGACGTTCGAAGTAGAAATCATGAACACCTCGAGTTGACGTCACGAATTTGAACCACCTATATCATCGACTACATAGCCCAGAAGACACCGCATGCAAGGCGAACACTGTCATCCAAAACATCAGGCTTATACGGCCGATAAAAAATACCGCGCGTCAAACCTGCAGTAGTACCGACCACTTCCTTGACCCGTGCACATCTCGTCTGTTTATGCTAAAAAACCATTACCACAAGCTCAAGTTACACTGGTTACTGGTTATTTTCCTTGTCGAAAGTCAATAGTGTTGTACCACTAATTAATTGATGATCGATAAACCTACATAGTAGTAACAACAACAGTTGGACCTAACTAGTAAAACTACTTATTGCCAACTAGCTTCCGTCCGCGGCTTCGCTCGCGTTGTACCTACATGGATATGAAGTAACCTATTTGCAATTCGCATTTATAATAATATAATTTATAGTTCACGTTCCCGTTCCCGTATTATCAAAACTGTTATTAGGGTTTTCCCGGCAATTATTCGATTTTTTTTTCACCTTTTAAACCTTCATAGACCTCCACGAACATTTCAAGACCAAGATAAAATAAATCCGTTCAGCCGTTCTTGAATTTTAGCGAGACTAACGAACAGCAGTTGATTTTTATACATATTTAAAGATCAAAAACACGTGTTTAAAACGGTGAAGGAAAACATCGCATCGTGAGGAAACCAGTAGTTAGTATTTTTATAAGCGGCGATGGGCTTGCAACCTCTCACGTACGGACTGCTAACTACTGCAAAATGTGGGTATTTGCCAAATATAATATTTGGACGTGCCTCTGACTGCTATCGACAACTCATGACAACACTTCCCATCCCTAGTGAATCACGTCATCTTGAATCGGCCAATCAGAATGCATTTTTTCCCACTTCCCCCGTACCTCATACCTCACTGACTTGACAGAGTTGTTTGTTTGAAGAAATGAAGCCATTAGGCGTCTATTAGGCTATGTAGTCGATGACCTATATACACAGATAACAGGGCCCCTGGGTTTTTCTGTATTTCTAAAACACTACAATTTTTATTTATAAACATGAAGTCGGTTTTGTTTTTAGTTTTTAAACGTAATTATGCTTATTCTTTTTATTTGTTGTATTTTTTAATTTCGGGATAAAGTTCATAGAAAATAAACATTTTGAAATATCTAGCGTAGAATTGTTAAATTCTTAAAAAACGGAAAGTCAAATTTGACAGAACAACGTCTGTCGGGAGTTCGGGACAGCTAGTAACTAATCTACTTACTAATATTATAAATGCGAAAGTAACTCGTGTCTGTCTGTAACGTTGTGAAGGACAAAACTTTTACTTTTTTTGCCAAAACTTTCATTAGAATTTCAGGAATTTCAGTGATTTACGATATAGTCGTCTAAAATCGATTTCCTGAATTTACGCGTAAAAAATAAACCATAAATTTCACCTTAATGGCCTCTATGTTATACCTAAGACCTTACAAACCGTAATTTCGAATGCACATCTAATTGGCAACAAGTGTCTGCCTTCACTTGCATGTAATGCTACCTGGTCTTGCATAACGCATTTGCATGCAAAATTACGTTTAATTTATGTAAAATTCTGCTGTAACAAACTACAAAATATTTGTACTGATTAACACAGACAAAATTAGTTTTGTACTAAAGATTCATTCATGTACATATAGGAATTGGCGTTGCTACATTGTGCACACCAGTGATCCCCAAAAAAGGTCTATATCGACCGAGGGGTTGAAAAGGACCAGTATGAAAAAACGGCAGTGAAAAAAATAATTGGGCGTCTATGAGACGTAAATATGGGAACATGGCAAGTGGTGTAGGAGACAAAACAGTTTGGGGACCTCTGGCTAATGTCTAATGGGACCCCAATGTCAAAAATCTATGGCAGTACCATCGTGGTGTAACTTAGACAAATGTATTTAAATAGTACTAAAGAACTATGTTATGTACACAGTGAACCACTATTTCCAATTGATGCATCTATGTTTAAACGCACAGTCGTCGCCTACGATACACAGTACAATACTGGGGGTCTACTCTTGAAAACGATAAACGATATATCGAGAAAAACGTCGCATCGTTTCCGACATAATGGAACGACCGACATTACTTTTGTTTTGACAATAGACACTATACATGCAAAGTAACTACGATTACCGACGATTTTTGAGAGTACAGTTTGGTAGAATATGTCGGAGCACTGTCACTGTTAACAATCTAACTAAATTGTGTGTAAACTAAAGATTTTCACACCATTTTATTCCAAATGAATGAAAAAAAACCTTTGTCGTACGCCAAAATTATTATCATAATCCTTATTCATTGAAATTTAGAAGTCGATAATGTCGTTGTCATTATTTTTTTTGTCGTTTCAGATTAAATAAAAATAATAATTCAATGAGGCATTCTAACTTAGACGATTAGTAACTTACTATTAAACATGGTTCTTATGAATGAACGGATAAGATAAATGATGAATACCGACAAATTGTTGAAGAATTCGATCGTTTCCGATTCGATTGAGCACACCACCAGTTGGGAAACTGGTTTTCTCCTTTACCGTAGTCGGTTTATATGGGGAGATGTGTTTAGTGACATTTTTTTAAGGCTGGAGTTGTGCAATAGAAGCTGTAACTCTCGATTTGTCGAAAACATTCAACGGCATTCCGGTTTCGCGTTTCATTGAGAAACCACAGTTCAATTGGTATCTAATCCCCCATATTCTTAGTTGTAACCTCGAGAACTACCTTGATTCAAACACTTTGAATTTTCCCTCGAAAAGTACCTCATGTTTTGTATCTTAAATCGTTATTTTGGAGGTTCCTCGTCCTACGTCATTATGTCAGCAGTCCGAGGAGATTTTCATCAAACAAACCGTCACAAGCATGCGCAGTTCAGAAGCAGTCAAGGAATTTCAAGATACATCTCGAGGTACCTTGAGTTGATAGTTCTGTTGACTGAGGAATCCCCGATTGGAGACAAACTCGAGGTAGTTTAATCTACTAAAACTACCAAAACACGGTTTCAAGGTGGAGATATTTAGAGGTTAGAACTAACAATATAGGTATAAGTAACTCTGTATTCTGCGCTGTAGGTTGTGGTTCTTAGATGCTGTTAGTTCATCACAGCACCTCATCTCATCATAATGTTCGTAATATCCCGATTAGAGTTTTTAAGGAACGAAATATTTTAAAATTCGTGTTCTAATTGAAAATGCTTCTTAGCCGATGAAAAGGAGTTTCAAATTTTTTTGTTTTCATGATGTATGATCGAGCATATCTTTTTACCTGATGATCAGATCTGTATGATTATGATTCTGTATGATTTTTATATTTTGTAGAGAATAGTCCCAATTTGGTCCCATTTAAATTGTACTCGTGTAGGACTAATAGTTCCTTCATAATACTTAAACAAAAATATACCGTCCTTTGACTTTTCGATTGGTCGCTTTTCTTTTTAGTTTTTAAAACGTAATTATGCATAATTAGCAAAACAAGATTATCGCATTCCGCATACCAGATCGAATACGACAATCACTACAAATAGTATTATGGCTTGCGCACATTGGCAGAGTGCAGCGCAGAGGATTTAATGTAATCACTACATAGTATAAAGCAAAGTCGCTTTCCGCTTCCCGCGTCTGTATGTATGTATGTTTGCTTATATCTTTAAAACTACACAACGGATTTTGATGCGGTTTTTTTTAATAGATAGAGTGATTCAGGAGGAAGGTTTATATGTATAATAACATGCTACCCGTGCGAAGCCGGGGCGGGTCGCTAGTAATTTATATGCGCATCAAAACGTGCTTAAAACGGGGAAGGAAAACATCGCGGGGAAACCAGTTGGTATTCTTGTAAGCGGCGATGGGCTTGCAACCTGGCTCGTATGGAATGCTAACTACTGAAAAATATGGGTATGTGCCAAATATAATGTTTGGAAGTGCTTCTGACTACCCTAATAGACATATTCAAAGGATCTTAGTGCCTGGAGATCTGAGAGGATGTCTACCGTACTTGGAGATTACGGTCGTGATCCTATTTATTTAATGTGTATATCTATAATGTCATGTTTATTTCAATGCTCGGTGATCGGCTTAGGGAGCATCGCAGCGCAGTTTTCCAAAATTACCGACCATTGGTACTCGTAATACATATAAAAACTTATTTCGATTTGATTAAATTCAAATCCAATCGATCAATTTTAATCCTCTGCGCTACCGTCCGCAACTGCGCAGGCCCTCATAGGTATGTCCACGACCTTGATAATTGATAGGTAAGGTATCTGTCCTCTGATAATAGTTTTAAACGTGTCCTATGAAACCGGCCCACATTCTGTGTAGCCAACAACTATAACTTGTTTGTTAAAACTATAGATTTTGACACAGGTCTTTATCACGTAATTACCTTTAATTAATTAAGGTAATTACGTGATAAAGACCTGTGTCAAAATCTATAGTTACGTTAGTTACCTATGTCTAAAAGTCTAAACTAATTACGATAGTTTGAAAAATAACTTGATTTTGCAGCATAGCATTTTTTTTTACAAGCTTTTCTTTAACTTGCCTTGTTTGTTTTGATCTGATGATGTAGTCAGGAGCTGTTCAACGGAATTCTTAAGTAAATAGTTTGATTTATAAATTTTAACTTTTCATACCTGTCAAGTTTCAATCACAATATAATATTATGTGACAGATGACTTTTATTTCTTTTATATTTTGTACCCCATTTTTACCCCTTTCAACTTAATACAATCGGTTGATTGCGTAAAGACTTTTCACCACATCTATCCAGCGAGCCGTCGCGTTGGCAACCACTACAACCATTCACGTTTTCCGTTTTACTATGTTTTGTCAATCATCACAACGACATTTCTCTCTTTCGCAGACACAGAACAGGAGCGACCACTCAGAAAATGATCGTGTCCACAAAACCACTCTTACAATTCCGTTCTTAATGCTCAAAATAGTTTATTAAGTGCTCAACTCAGTTCCTTATACAATGGCTTGTGATTTATTCGTCCGTAGAGTGAATTGATTTAAAAACTTTAAAAGTGATGAGTGGAATTGTGATTAGCGCCGTATGTTGAGGTGCGCGGGAATGCGCAAGTAATGATTGGAATTGTGATAAGCGCCATCTGTTGAGGTGCTGCGGAAATGCGCAGATGATGGAGGCCGGGTTCATACCGGCGGGAAGTGCTGCCGGCGGTGGGCAGTTGCCGCCGCCCGCCGTTATGGCGCCACCGGCGAATGTTGTACGCGCGCCTGGACTGAAGCGCGGGAAAATGGAAGAGGCTATTACGGATCGGGTGAGTTTTTCTTTATTATTTATTTTAATCATACAGATTTTTACACGGGTCTTTATCACCTTTAATTTATTTTCCCGTTTTTTCGACTATATGTTAAAATGGCCATGATCGCGGGCAGACTGTCTTGGTACTAATCACGATAGTTTGAAAAATAATAACTATAATAATAACTTATCGCCAAACATGGAAGGTTTTTTGTCATATCTCTAGGATTCTTCTAAATAAAATTGATGGAACTCTTGCATTACTGACAGACTGAATGATCTATCAACGCACAGCCTAAACCACTGGTTCTAGAAACTTGAAATTGGATGGTGTATTCCTTTTGGTGTGTTGGGGTGTAATAAGAAAGAAATTCCCGAAATTGAACCTCTGAAGGGGTGCAGCCAGAAGTCTGTTTGATCTTACGTACGTAAACGAAGTCATGATGGTTTCCAATAGTTGAATATAAAAGGGGTAGTATAACATCTACCCCATGACCCTTGCATACCCCTTTCTCAGAGTTGGTATGAAGGAAATTCTAAGTCGGAAGTCTTTTTTTTTAAATTACTGTTCCAATTATAAACCTTTATTGCCTTTCCTTTCAAGTTCCGATCCTATCCTAACTCTTTCCTTTCCTACCTTCTTCCAGAGCGATCCTGGTGTGAAGATGAAGCGGAAGCTTGAAGCTCGAAGACTTGTCTGCTCTTGTTAGTAAAATGATGAACCATTTTAGAAAGAAATGAGATAAACCTTACCATTATTTTTGTAAATGTTCGTTTTGTATGAATTGCAATCAATAAGCAGTTAATGTCGTCAGTTACTAACGAGCTTTGAGAATTATTACCAATTAGAATTGAACGTGAACACTTAAGGCCCTGTAAGTCGACGATTGCTCTTTTTCGAAACGAAAAAAGAAATACTTCTGAACAAGCCACATCTCTATTTTTATAATGTATAGTATATGTGAATAAAGATGTACCCATCTCTAATCACTTCGATAAATAATCCTACCGACCGCTGCACGTGGTACTGATCCATGGGAGGCGCGTGGTCCGCCTTTGCTTTTCGAATAAATTAATGATATAAATTATGTATAATTACTTATCAAAAATCTATTCTAGTAGAAATCTAGATCTACATATTACCTATCTTTAACAATAAATCACAAGTTGATCTTAATAGTAGGTATCAAAGTATTACGATCATAAATTCTAAAACGTATCATTTTGAAATAATATCTTTATCGTGAAAAGTTTCTGCTATTATGTTTTCGGCTTAATAGAAATCTAGGTAGGAACCTGAAGTAATATATTTATAAAAATAGGAGATGTGGCTTGTTCAGAAGTATTTCTTTTTTCGTTTCGAAAAAGAGCAATCGTCGACACACAGGGCCTTAAAACACCCCGTAATGTTTTCTTTGTAAAAGTAAATAATAAATCACGACTGTAATCCCCAAGTACGGTAGGCATCCTCACAGATCTCCAGACGCTTAGATCATTTGAAGATGTCTAGTGGGGGTAGTCAGAGGCACGTCCAAACATTATATTTTGCATGCATTTGATGTAAATTTAAATAATTATTTTCTTTTTTTGTTGTATTCGTTATTATCAGCAGAAGGTTTTTATGGAAAAAAAATGAATTTGACAGGACAACGTCTGTCGGGACAGCTAGTTATAAAAAAATCTCTACCTGTATTTCAAGCAATAAAGATACATAATATTTTGACTTACAAATTTAGCTACCATTCATATTTTGAAAGAGGTTTATGAAGATTTAGGTGAAGCATTAAGGTTAGCGTAAAATTGCAAAGAAAATGTGTCAGAGAATACCTTTGACAAGACGAAGGGGCTTGAAGTTGCTCTTTACAAAGTGGCTCGTGTGTTAGGGTTGCCATACGTTATAATTCCCACCCAGGATAAACATTTGTGTGATGAACATAGATGTTTGTTCTTTGTTTGAGTGTTAATATATTTATCAAGTATGAATTTACAAAAAAAAGTATTCTTTATACAAGCTTTGCTTCGCTTCGCTGTGTGTAAAGTCCAATAATATTCTAATGGTGTAATATTTATAAATAGTGGTGGTGTTATAATGGTGCAGCCTCAAAAGTAATCGTATTTTATGAAATACTAGCTATGTCGTGGGCACAAACACAACAGAATTGCCACCTCTATTGGACACAAAATTGTGTGATGAATGTCGATTGTTCTTCTTCCCCTTACTCCATTTATTATAGGATGGCCCAACATGTAGAAAAAATAAAAAAAGTTTTGGTTTAAAGTGTATGACAACCAGCCCGTCTGCTAAGCGTCGATCGTCTTTGGGAATATTGTCAATGACAAATTAAAAATTAAAAAAGTTGTATTAATAGTATATTGATGATTATAATCATAGTTTTATACGTTTAAAGATTGACAGCATTATAATAAAGAACGGATTTTTTAAATCTTTTTTTGAAATTTATACACGTAAAATTAGTCAGATCTAATGTTTCACTTTGTCAAAGAGGGTTGACAGGCAGGGTAGTCAGGCAGGCGGTTGGTTGTAAAACATAATATATGTTGTGCTGCTGTATTGCTCCTCGCAATATGTTGTGTCGACCCCACATTAAGTGGGAAAAGGAGAAGAAAATGATGAAAAACGTTTCGCCTTGTCCTGAAAAACTTTGGAAGTCTGGTAACCCCACCTTCCGCGATACACGAGAAAAAGCCTGTTACCTTGGAAATGGAATTTAAAAATGCTTGAGCTGTTTCTGCTGCCAAATTCAATATTTGATCCATTTATGATTCAAGATCAGTTTGGTGGATCGTCTCGTTATGCAATATATCATTTTTAACCGATAAAAAAAGAGGAGGTTCTCAATTCGACGTGTATATTTTTAAGTACAATAATATGGTGACAGCGAGCTGATCCGATGATGGAGTCAGGAGCTGTTTAACGGAATTCTTTAGTAAATAGTTCGATTGAGTAAAAACATGGCATACCTGTCAAGTTCCGATGAGAATGTTATATTATGTGACAGTCGATCGTGACAGGTGACAGCGCGCTGGTCTGATCTCTAGCTCGCAGGAGAATCTTACGAAAGCTTATTTTGTAAAATTATCTTTTAACAGAAAACTTATTACCAGTTATCATTCCATACGTGACAGGTCGCAAGCCCATCGCCGCTAAATTGTTTAAAATTTATTAAGCACCTCTAAATTCTATGTGAAACTTTTGTACAGTTATTTAATGAGTTTTATAAAACACCCAATTTTTTACTTTTGAAAAATCGCCAAACTTATTAACTTCTTTCAAATTTAATGGCAAAGTCTTTTCCTTTTATTAAATCCGGCTAAGCATTCGTAATTTGGTAGATTACTTTATTTATCATTTAAAATTATATATAAATCACCTGTATAAACTTGGGATAAATCGCCATCTAGCTTATAACTAAGCAAAGCTTGTACTATGTGGACTAGATTACTGATAGAATACTTACTATACTTAAGATACATTATAACACCCAGACACAGAACAAACATCTACAACCCGGTCAGAATATCTGTGCACCTCGCTGGAATGCGGCGCCTCTCCCGCTCTCTCTCTCTCCCGCCTCGCCCATACCATGACGTCACGAGGTCAGGTGCACAGATATTGTGACCGGGTTGTATGTTCATCACAAAAATTAATATCTTGGGTGGAGATCGAACTTACAACCTACAGAAGGCAGAGCTACTACCAACTGAGCTGTGAGGCCAGTCGATGTAACATTGAACACGTTCTTGTTCTTATCCATCTTGACCTCGTCAGATCGTCAACACAAGATCTAATATTACCACAGATGATAATTACGTAATTATGTAGGGTGAGAGCGCTGGTTGTGGGCATTTTAACAACATTTTAATTTTCAAATCAACGGTTTATATAGAAAAAAAAAAACGACGATTTTTAAATAACATAGAATAGAGTATTTTTCTATATCCTAGGTTAAGCAAAGGTTTTGTATTTGTAACTGGTGATATTTATTTATTATTTATTCATATTTAAATAGACAAAACGGGAAATATTTAGTTGTGGTCAACCAAGTCTGGAGGTATAACGCATCACAACTGTCACTAATCAAAACGGACCATCTATAGACAAAGAATTGTATTAACTATCGTAGTTATTGACTGCCAAAATTTAAAATGACCAAAGGGGTAGGCACCACAACCGGGTTTTTGACCCTACTTAAAACCAAGATTAAATGGTACCTATGACAAGTATGGTATAATCATTGATGGAGGATTATTATAAAGATTTAAAGCAAGTGGAACGCCCGCAGCTTCATTTGCGTGGCTATTTTTAACCGATGAAATAGGGTCTTCTTTATTTGACGCGTTTTTAGGGTTTCGTAGTCTACAAGAAACCCTTATAGTTTCGCCATGTCCGTCCGTCTGTCCGCAGCTTAGCTCAGATACTATCAGTGCTAGAAAGCTGTAATTTGGCATGTATAATACATATTAGTTATGTCAACAAAGTCGTAGAATAAAATCTTGAAAAACATTTTTTTAGGGTAGTTCCCCTGCACCTAAAGTTCGTATGTTTATTTTTTTCTTGCGTACCCCATGGTGTGTGTTGGGTATCGTTAGATAGGTCTTTAAAATTATGGAGGGTTTGTGAAAACAACTTTTCTGGTTATGGACTCTGATTATGGGATTCGCTTGTGAAATATTATGCTTTAAAGTGCCAATTTTTGTTAGAGTCGCGGTTCCTCCGCTTTATAGCAAAACTATTGGGTTTGGGAGCATAATAAAATTCACGGTAGTAGTACATATACTGAAGTTAAAAGCAAAACTATAACAGCTAGTAGGCGTTACAAGTTTTCGTGTAAGAGATAAGTAATTAGATAGAGTACCTAATTATATTCAGGCTGTTTCGTTGGCGTGTCGATTGCTCCACTGAGAGCATTAATCAATATTTTTTTTTGATCTGGGTGTAACTCGTAATTTCTGATACTCACGACACAGGGTATTCAGGGGGTCAACTCGTGAAAACGATCAACGATATATCGTGACAAACTTCACATCGTTTCCGACTATATTTTGAAGGATGGAACGACTGACATTACTTTTGACAATTGACATCATACATTCTACTACGACAAACGACGATTTCTAAGAGTGCGGTTTGGCAGAATATCGGAGCACTGTGTCGAAATGGTTTTACAGAGTAAGGGCCCAGGACTCCACTTGTTACCATCGTCTGACAGTTGACAGACTGGCAATTGCCAGTCTGTCAGTCAGCCAGTAACACAAGTTTTACGATTTGACTTGTAACTGTCATTAAATGTGTACCTAATCTAGGCCAATCGGTGACTAATGGTTAGATAATTGGTTAATTGGTTAGTGGTTATGGTTACTAATTATTATTTTAATTTTACGCTCATTAATCGTTTTGACGCGGATAGTCGGAATTATTATAAGACGAGTAATAAAAATGTTTGATGAATGCTGAATCGTTTTGCTCAGTAACCGCTAAAAATACTGTTTTGTATTTTTTTTTCAAAGATAACTTAAGGATTTATTCTTGATAAATTATAGACAGAAACACGATTGGTGAATTTTTATTTTGACAAATTTATTTTACAAACTTGGCTCTTCCAATCAAATCCACTTCGCTCCAAAAACCCATCTGTCAGACTACATTTCTGACTTTGCTCAAAAACTAAGCATAGCACCAAACTGTATTCTACCTTCGATTAGGGTATCACTGAATAAGTAACTACATAAATACTTATATATTTTAGTTTGCTATTACACTATATACCTACCTACTGTTTTCAACGGTCTTTAGATGGCTCAACTGGTTCATATGTAAACATTCTGCAATATAAATTAGTATTAGATGTTATTTGTTCTTAACTGAAGATTTGTGGAGATTGTACGAATAAGTTTTGAAGGGCATTCGTGTTCGTACGATTTGACTTTTGACTCGTATGACAGCTGCTCCCTGTTCCCCCAGGAACTGTCAGATCCATTAACTCTAATGACAAACTAACTGACATAAGGTGCTTATTCCGCCCACAATTTACTAGTGTGCGCGCAGTGGTGGTCGGAGGCGCAGAGGATTAAAAATTCATCAAATTGAATTTAATAGTTATTCCAATCGAATTATGGTATAATATAAACTATATATTTCTATACTCGGTGATTGGCCTCGAAGCATCGCAGCGCAGTTTTTAGAGATTACCGAGCATTGAAATATATGCCTTATTTTGATTGGAGAACTATTAAATTCAATTGATATATTTTAAGGGAGCCGAAGAAGCGCCACAGAGCCTCTACAACAAAATGTTCATTGAAAGAATGAAAAACAGTTTTGCTAAAACCGTTTTATTTACGTATAATTATTATACGTATATTTTTTTATTTACGCTCTAAGGAGCTTCAAAAGGCGTTTATTTCAATAAAATCACAAGGATCACTTTAAAACGTCTTAGGAGCTAGGTGAAGCTACTACGCCTGTGAAACCAAGCCTAGAAGAATAAGCAACATACACGGCTTGGGGCCTATTATTTTTTTAATGATCCTTCCCTTTTTTTTTGTTGAGCTCCAGTGTGGTGCCGATTAAACAAGGTGAAGGCTCAAACAAGAATCACTACATAGTTTAAAGCAAAGTCGCTTTCCGCTTCCCGCGTCTGTATGTATGTATGTATGTATGTATGTATGTTTGCTTATATCTTTAAAACTACACAACGGATTTTGATGCGGTTTTTTTTAATATATAGAGTGATTCAGGAGGAAGGTTTATATGTATTAAACCCGTGCGAAGCCGGGGCGGGTCGCTAGTAATAAATAAAATACTTAAAAGTCCCTCGTCTAATCTGAATGAAGGCGCCCTAAATTCTCTCCGTCCGCCAGTGTGCGCAGGCCCTACCACGCTCGCTACTGCCTAACTCAACTAATCAGTGCGACGAGACGGCTGGCGCGCGGCGCACGTCGAGACCGAATCGATTTTTAAATGTTTTCTAATCGGGAATAGTAGAATCGAAACCGCGTTCCTTGCTTCTGGATTTAAAAAGTTTACAGTGACAGTGTTTTTTTATGGCTACGTAATAAGTGATTCTGCCAAGTTTTGTTATGAATGTATGTGTTTCTTTTAATGTGATTGTGAAGAGGTGTATGTAGATAGAGCTATAGTATAGTATGAAGGTGTTTACGAGGTCGGAATAACGTAATGTTTTGAATTTACATATTTGTATAGTCTGGACTGTTAGACGTTTAACACTACCTACATCATTGTGCATAATTGAAAACGACACACGAAGATTTTCTTCTTTAGTTGTCTGGATTAAAACTAGACTACCGGTTGGGAATGCTAATACCTACTATAAATGCGAAAGTACCTCTGTCTGTCTGTCTGTGACGTTATCATGGCCAACCGCTCCACCGCTTGTGATGGAATTTCATCACTTAAGAACCTCCTATTTTGAAGTCGGCTAAAAATGAGACAAAACGGTCGCATATTAGCAAGATTGAGGTAAATTAACAAACTCTTATCAAAGTGTTAAAACAATATTTGTTTTAAAATTACACGTTGCTCTTATCAATCAAGCAATTTGCCAGAAACCTTTCAAGTGCCTCATGTTTAATTACAGAGTACCTAATTAAAGACACAATATTTTATGCTGTGGTCTTATTATTTTCTGTAGAAAATATTGCCCCACGAGTTGGTTAGCCTGATTTTTAGGGTTCCGTAGGGTAAAAACGGGACCCTATTACTAAGACTTCGCCGCCAGTTGAAATGTTCATTGATGATATATTTCTGTTGTCGCTATAACAACAAGTACTAAAAACAGAATAAAATAGATATTTAAGCTAATTGGATCTAAGCGTCTGGAGATCTGAGAGAATGAAAACGGTACTTGGAGATTACAGTCGAGTTTTTTGGAACGAAGTTCCTTATCGCGCGTTGTGAAAGGGGGCTAGACGGAAAAAATTCTTACGAAAAGTTGTCACGAAAAGTTGTCACAAAAAGTTGTCACGAAAAGTTGTCACGAAAAGTTGTCACGACACTTTTTTGCTATAGTATATCTATTAATATATAAATAATAATAATAATAATAAATAATAAATATTGGTGGACATTTTACACATCGCCATCTAGCCCCAAACTAAGCAAAGCTTGTACTATGGGAACTAGATAACTGATAGAATACTTAAATACTTTTTGGAACGAAGTTCCTTATCGCGCGTTGTGAAAGGGTCGAGGTGGGGTCGAGGTGGGGTCGAGGTGGGGTCGAGGTCAAAGTTGATTCCCCTTCCCTTGTCCCACGTTATTTTGTGTTCAGTACAACATAACTGTAAACTAATAAACGACTTCTTGTGCAAGTAGGACATTACCAAAACATCATTAGTTGGTAGGTGGTATCTACTTAGGAAGGTAGGTACTTACCTATTTATTTGCTTTGCGTTTGTTTCTCATCTAACTAGCTAGATTGACAAAAATTGAGCCTACTGATTAAGTTTATATTACATTATATTTGATAATAATAAAAAACATATTATTTTAACTTAAAAGAAATAAAATTTTATTACAATTCCTTCACTAATTAATCGAAAAGAACTTCGTTCCATCCGGGTGTCCCTTGACACCTCTCAAGTTTTTTCTTTTTATTATAATTTGTTTTATCTTGTTTAAAATAAATAATCCTCTAAAGCTTAGAGGATTATTTAAACTGTTTACTAAACGAAAGGCAAATGCACGTATAACCATTCTGCCAGGAATTTCACGCATCGTCATATTCTCGTGCTCAATAACAGAGCGCCTGCTCACTTCGCAATTTATGTCGGTTTTCTAATCTCTTGACTCAAGCAAATGCGGAAATTATACTAGCACAGATTAAACACGAGTACACAGCAGATAACTTAGGTTTCACCTTCTCGCTTACCACAAGCTCTGAAGTAATAGTAAAAATAAATAGGATCACGACTGTAATCCCCAAGTACGGTAGACTCATCCTCTCAGATCTCCAGACGCTTAGATCCTTTGAAGATGTCTAGTGGGGGCATTCAGAGGCATATCCAAACATTATATTTAGCACATGCCTACATGTTGCACTAGTTAGCATTCCATACGTGACAGGTTGCAAGCCCATCGTCGCTTATAAAGAACACTAACTGGTTTCCTCACGATGTTTTCCTTCACCGTATTAAGCACGTGTTTTGATGCGCATATAATTTTTATATATATATACTAGCAGACACGGCCACGCGTTGCTGTGTCAACAATTTGCAATAAAATAAAATTGCGACTATAATTAAAGATCTAAGCTATCCTATATCTCAAGTTGGACCAGACTGCTCACGGTGTGCCAATTTAATTTAAAATCGGTTATGTAGTTTAGGAATCCATCGCGGACAAACATCGTGACAGGAGATTTATATATATTAAGATAATAGTTAGACAGTTCAAATTTTCACAGATGTTGTATTTCTGTTGCCGCTTTAACAACAAACAACTAAAAACAGAATAAAACAAATATTTAAGTGGGGCTACCATACAACAAACGTGTTTTTTTATAGATAACTAGCGACCGCCCCGGCTTCGCACGGGTTTAATACATATAAACCTTCCTCCTGAATCACTCTATCTATTAAAAAAAACCGCATCAAAATCCGTTGTGTAGTTTTAAAGATATAAGCATACATACAGACGCGGGAAGCGACTTTGTTTTATACTATGTAGTGATGGAACGGAACCCAGCGTGCGCGAGTCCTACTCGCACTTGACCGGTTTTTTTTAATTTGCATGAATGAGCTTTTAGTCCTACATGAATATCATTTAAATGGAACCAATTTAGGATTAATCTCTACACAATAGAAAATATTATTGACTGCAAAAATTGAAAATGACCTAAACCGGGTGTTTGAGCCTATAATAATAAAACAGCGAGCTGATCTGATGACGGAGTCAGGAGCTGTTACGGAAATTCACAACGGAACTCCTTAGTAAATAATAAAATATTGCGTGTGCAATATACATGCATCATTCGGATGAGAGTATGTTAAGAATGTGGAGATTTTCTTTTTAATTTGGTATGCGTCACGATTTGCGGTTAGTTAGGTGTTGTAGCTACGTGGAAAAAAAAATAGTTTAATATTTAATATTAATATTAGTGGACATTTCATACATCGCCATCTAGTCCCGAACTAAGCTTTTACCTACTATTGGTACCAGATAACTGATAGAATAATTACCTAAAATACAAATACTAAGACAAATAATAAATGTTTTTGAATAATGCAGAATCCTTTTTTCTCAATAACCGCAAAACATACAGTTTTGTTTTTTTATGACAATGATAACTTAAGGATAATCTAGATAAATTACAGACAGAAACACGATTGGTCTTTAAAAACACTACTTTCGTTTTTAATCAAAACTATGAATAGATTAACAGTTAATTTTTATATAATTCGTTAGATAATCATACTAGGTACATAAATTATATACAGTTTCTTTTTAAGTTTGATGGTTTTCAAGATAATGCAGTTTTATCACTATTTCCGTCTTATCCGGGTAGACTCAGCCCATACAAAAAACCAAACCTTTCACATATCACCTTAACACCCAGAAACGAACAAACCTCTATGTTCATCACACAAATGTTTATCCTGGGTGAGGATCGAACCCACAACCTACAGCGCAGAAGTCAGAGTTACTATCAACTGAGCTGTGAGGCCAGTCAAAATGTCCCCACGCGCGTTACAATGTATGAATGAAATTAATATATTACTTACGTAACAATAAATCCTTGGAATTCAATAATCGACCTCTAACTCGAACGAGTTCACGGCTGAGCCGCCCGCGATGTAATTCGCATCGTGTAGGCTGGAATTAAGGAAGGAAGGCCGAACAATTAAATTGACATAAGATAGTTCAATAAGTTACGTAAAGTAGGTTGTAGTGTGAGACACATCCAAATGTACTGTTTGGTTGTGTCTCAGACTACCTCTTAATCTTCAAGGATCTGAGCGCCTGGAGATCTGAGAGGATGTCTACGGATAACAGTCGTGATCCTAATTAAATTATTTTTATTACAGATTGTAAACAAATTCCAATCTAATTATGTAAATTATATGCTAAAATATAAAGTATTGAAGCTTATAAAATCGAAAATGTTTAACGCGCATTTGTGAAGGCCGTTCATTCAGTGACACAATGCTATGCCACTATCAAATCGAATGTTTTGACGTGGTCATGAGGTCATGACTAACGTAACATCTCCAAGGATCTGGAAGGCGGTTCGGCCTAAATCTTTAAATTTTGCATGATCACATATTTATTTATTTAAAAATAGGAAAAAACCACATAATACGTGGAAATTAGATTTTCAACCGACGTAAAAAGAAGGTTATCAATTCGACGCGTTTATATATCTATTTTTCTTTTTATGTACGACCGCGCATATTTTTTTACTTGGTTATCCGATTTGGATGATTTATTTTCTATTTGGTAGAGAATAGTCCAAAGTTGGTCCCATTTAAACTGTATATTTGCAGAACTAATAGTTCCTTCATAAAACTTAAGAACCGGCCAAGTGCGAGACGGACTCGCGCACGAAGGGTTCCGTAACATTATCAATAAAAAACAGCAAAAAAAAAAAAAAAAAACACGTTGGTTGTATGGGAGTCCCACTTAAATATTTATTTTGTTTGTGGGCCGGGACTAATTTGACTTTCAAAAAAAATTGAGATTCCCACTAAACTTGCATTAATATAACTTAAGGTATCAAAAATTTGCCTTTAATCTTCATTAATACACCCGTGCGAAGCCGGGGCTAGCAGCAAGTGTAGGTAAACTATGTAATATAGTATTATATAGTATGCATGTATATAATATGTACATAAGAGCAAAGTATTTGATACGCAGTATATTGAAGGCCATACGTTCATTTACTAATAAACACATATTATTGTTTTGTATTTGTCTTCTAAATAAGTTTTCTGTTGAAAAATATTTTTCAATGACAAGCTTTTCTAAAATCATTTAAACCATCGAGCACAGGGCGCTATCTCCTGTCACATCATATAACATTGTCATCGGAACTTGACAAGTATGCAAAGTTTTTGCTCAATCGAAGTATTTACTAAGGAGTTCCATTGTGAGTGTCTGTCAAACAGCTCCTGACACCATCAACAGATCAGCTCACTGTCACCATAATATTGCATTGTCACCGAATAAGTATGCGAAATTTCAGCTCAATCGGTTGGGGATAACTGCTTTAAAATTGAGTTGCAAGATTCCACCTTAACAAACATAGTTACATAGTTATATACATACATTGCAAGTTATGTAAAAGCTTGTAAAAATTAAATAGAATCACAATTGTAATCCCCAAGTATGGTTTACTCTCAGGGGTCCACTCTTGCAAGCAAACGTCACATCGTTTCCGACTATATTTTGAAGGATGGAACGACTGACATTACTTTTGACAATTGACATTATACATTCTACTACGACAAACGACGATTACTAAGAGTGCGGTTTGGTCGAATATATCGGAGCACTGTCACTGTCGTCGATAAGGCCCTGAATTATGTGTAATGGGGTTAGTCAGAAGCGAAATAACCGATGTCCCATCAAACTTGAAACAGATTGATAATCGAACCGTTCAAGGTGTTTGAATGAGTTTGAACAAAACCGGTTTGAAATGAAATCTATTTATTTATAGATTTGACTACACAGTCGCAATTCTCAGTCAAAAAAGGTGGTAGGGCAAGAGACCTGGCTGTCGTTGGCACTTTAACAACATTTTAATTTTCAAATAAACGGTTTTTAATGATAAAATGATTAAAAAGACCATTTATAAACAAAATACAATAGAGTTTTTATCCATCTTTTAGGTTAAGCAAAGGTTTTGTAACAGGCTATTTTTATTTATTATTACTTTTAAAAAGAATAAGCGGGTGTAATCATTGGTCGTTAGCAAAACAATCTAGAGGTATAACGCACCACAACTGTCACTAATCGAAACGGACCATAGACAGAATTGTATTTTTAAACAAGTTTGTTTGCTATGATTAGTTATTGACTGCCAAAATTTAAAATGCTCAAAGCCCGGTAGGCACTACAACCAGGTCTATTGCCCTACCACGCGTGTTTTTATATTCCGTCACGTACTGCCGTTGTTCCCTGCTTGTGGCATTCCATGCGTAAATGTACTAAGGGCTTATTCCCGTAATGTCGCATCATCCACTTCAGTCAAAGCCGCGGGCGGTAGCTTGTAGATCATTAAATACCCGTTAATGTCTATTGGAGTTAAAACGAAGCATTATCTCGCAAAATGGTGTATATGTATATGTCATTGGGTGACACTGACAAAGTTGTGGCTGTTTCCATAAAAAATCTATTGTATTCTTATCGAAGAAGGAAGAAGTTGTGTTAATAATGAGTTTACGCATCTGTGATCGGCTTGTACTGTCAAATTTTGACATTGTGTAAGTGTAGAATTAAAACTTGTTAATTATTTTAAATAGAAATACGGCTAATTACCACGTTTTTCCTTTGTATTGCTGGTAATTAGCTGTGGTAATCAGCCGTATTTCTATTTAAATTGTGTAAGTGTCAAAGTGGAAACAAGAGAGGGTTTTGGCCTGCACTGGGACACAATACCTGCTAAAAATTAAAAATATCAGACAATTGCGCGTCCGACTCGCGGACTAAGGGTTCCGTAGAAACTTCTTATAGGTTTTCCTGTAATCTATAGGTGTAAAGAACAATTTTCTGTATTTTTTTTTCAAAATTGTAGCCTTTGCAGTTTTTTATAATCAGACACACGATGACGTACACATATAAGTATCGACATGACGATACTTACTTATGTTTGTATTTTTCTCAGTTTTTATTAAATAATACATATTTTTTAGGATAAAAGACAGTAATCCCTAAGTACGATAGACATTCTCACAGATCTTCAGGAGCTCGGATCCTTGAATATGCCTAAAAGGGGCCCAAATACACTTATCTTATCAAATGCCCACATTTTGCTGTAGTTAGCATTACATTGACAGTTTACCCACCGCTGTTTGACAGTTCAAGACATTACAATTACCAGTTACACAGCTGTACTGACCATAAATAGTGCCCAGGAACAAACAGTCTGGGAATAGAACATACCTTATCAAGCTTAGACCTAGGAAGTATACCTAGCCTCATTATAATGCCTGCTGATTTACTAATAAACTAACCTGTTTGTAGGTAATGTTAGGTGCTAGTCAGACGTAAGAGACGTAAGACGCCACGTCTCTTTAATGAACGTTCATACAAAATGTATGGAAGCGTTATGAATAAGTATGTATTTACTTTAAAAAGAATATAAGTATTCTATATTCCATCTAGTTCCCATAGAAGTTTTGCTTAGTTTGGGGCTAGATGGCGCTGTGTGAAAATGTCCATGTCCACCAATATTTATTATTATTATAGAACATACCGATATGGTCACTATAAGATGTTGTTAGGTTAGTTAATTACGTAATAACTTAGACAGAAGGACCCTTAAGTAGGGACTGAATAAATTAACCGACTTGGTATTACATGGATCTTACATTTTCTTACGGTAGAAGAACTGAGTTGCGAGACTTGTATTTTTTACAAGTTATGTTTTTGATGGCATAGATTTTTCTCCGTCACGAATAGCAGAAAAACTTAAAATATTTGAAAGATTAAGAGTACCCTTCATTAAGGTAATATGTGAAATGTTTGGTTTTTATCGTATGGACTGAGTCTACCCGGATAAGACGGAATTTATTCAGCTAGTATGTTTATCTAACGAATTATATTAAAAATGAACTGTTTAGCTATTCATAGTTTTGATTAAAAACGAAACTAGTGTTTTTGAAGAGCCAACTTTGGAAGATAAATCTATCGAGAAAAGTTTCACCAATCGTGTTTCTTTCTATAATTTATCTAGATTATATCCTTAAGTTTTCTTTGTCATAAAAAACAAAACTGTATTTTTTGCGGTTATTGAGAAAAAACGATTCTGCATTCATAAAAACATTCATTACTTGTCTTGCCGTGCGATACCGAGGCGGGCGCCACGTCCTAGTCTTACGTCTCTGTCTGGCTTGCACCTTAGACATGAGGAATGTTAAATGCCTACTCTTTCCCAGATTTAGTGCAAATTTTGTGATACATTTTCTTGTAGACTGCACTGAAACTGGTGCGAGCTGAATGAAATAAACAGTCAATGATGCTTCGCTCACGTGGTATTCGGATACAAAAAACCGGCCAAGGGCGAGTCGGACTCGCGCACGAAGGGTACCATACCATTATCTATAAAAAACGGCAAATATCGATTTTCTGAATCACGTTTGTTGTATAAGAGCCCCACATAAATATTTATTTCATTATTTTTTTAGTATTTGTTGTTATAGCTGCATCAGAAATACATCGTCTGTCAAAATTTTAACTGTTTAGCTATCACGGTTCATGAGATACAGCCTTGTGACTGACAGACGGACAGCAAAGTCTGTCTGTCTAGTCATAGGCTACCGTTTTTACCCTTCGGGTACTGAACCATAAAAACAACCGAGTTGACAACCTCCTCCTTTTTTTAAGTCGGTTAAGCAGTGTGAATACATTCAGTAAAACCGTGTTCCCGCAGTAAAAGCACAGTTAAAACAAACAAAACAGTAAAACAATAACTAAACAAACACAGTTATGATCTAAGTTGTTGATCTAGTTATCTCATTCGGTCCACTTTGCGTACTGAGGTCATATTCACTGCAGTATTTAAATGAAAATGTAATTTTCATCCGAGTAATAAATGTTTTTGATAAATGCAGAATCGTTTTTTCTCAATAACCGCAAAACATTATATGCTGATGGAATGTGTGCGGAATGCTGATGATAGAAGAACTATGTTTGGTTCAATGTTTGATGTTGGCCGATGTAACAGTATTGGCTTCACCGATGTCTGATGAAGCCAAAAAAATGCAAATTTCCTAAATAATAATTGCTTAGACAGGAAAGAATCCTAATTTTTTTTTTCTCTCTTTTCGTTCTTTCTTTTTTTTGTTAGACTGGTTAAGTTGTACCGATTGGGCGGTGTGGTCGCAAAGCGACAAAGCCCTTTTTTTCCTACGATTAATAAATTAAAAAAAAAATACGCAAAACATATAGTTTTGTTTTTATGACAAAGATAACTCATGGATTTAATCTAGATAAATTATAGACAGAAACACGATTGGTGTAACTTTTCTCGATTGATTTATTTTCCAAAGTTGGCTCTTAAAAAACACTAGTTTCGTTTTTAATCAAAACTATGAATAGCTAAACATAATTCGTTAGATAATTATACTAGCTAAGTAAATTATAAAAAGTTTCTTATTAAGTTTGATGGTTAGAGATAATGCAGTTTTATCATTTTTTCCGTCTTATCCAGGTAAACTCAGCCCATACGAAATAAAAAACCGGCCAAGTGCGAGTCGGACTCGCGCACGAAGGGTTCCGTACTATTATCAAAACGGCAAAAAAATCACGTTTGTTGTACGGGAGTCTCACTTAAATATTTATTTTATGCTGATTTTAGAGAAATACATCATCTGTGAAAATTTCAACTGTCTAGCTATCACGGTTCACGAGATACAGCCTGGTAACAGACAGACGGACAATGGTGTCTTAGTAGTCCCGTTTTTTACCCTTTAGATACGGAACCCTAGAAACATAAAAAATAATTCATAATATCTCGTAACCTACCTATTTACCTAACTACGTAGTTAGCATTCCACACGTGACAGGTTGCAAGCCCGTCGCCGCTTTCAAGAATACTAACAGGTTTCCTCACGATGTTTTCCTTCACTGTTATAAACACGTGTAACGCGCATATAGGTACATTTTTCGAACAGAAATATCCATTGATGCACGGCCAGGATTCGAACTCGAAATTAATTTGAAATTAATAATATCTACCTAGGTACCTATTTACCTAACTACATGAATTCAATAATTCAATTTCAAACTTTTTATTCGATCATGTGAAGTACCACCTATTTACCGACTTACTTTACCGATAGTGGTAAAATAGCGCCACCTGCCAGCGGAATCACAAACCTCTTTCATCTTACCTCTCAAAACCCGAGCGGTCGCATGAGACCGCGAAAAGTACCTATAATACGTAGTAACATCAAATGAAACTAGATGGCGCTGGAATGCAAAAATCAAGTTTGTTGTATGGGAGCCCCCCTTAAATATTTATTTTATTCTGTTTTTAGTATTTGTTGTTCGAGCAGCAATAGAAATACATAATCTGTGAAAATTTCAACTGTCTAGCTATCATGGTTCATGAGATACAGCCCTGTGACAGACAGACAGACGGACAGACAGACAGACGGACAGACAGACAGACGGACAGACAGACGGACAGCGAAGTCTTAGTAATAGGGTTCCGATTTTACCCTTTGGGTACGGAACCCTAAAAACCAAACATTTCACATAATATCACCTTAAAGTCTTGGGATTGGGACGAACATAGGCTACTCTTTTTTCCAAAATTTCCTTTGATTTTTAGGAATTTTAATGTTTTACGATACAGTCGTTAAAAATCGTTTTTCTGAATCAACGTGGACAAAGTCGTGGGTAAAAACTGTTTTTGCTTTAATCACGCGCAAACGTCCGGATTTGGAAATGGAAAATTTTCCCTATTAGACGGATTTTAATCAAGATGTTTAGTTATTCTGAACATGTTTGTTTACATACAAGTATGGTGTAAAGTTTGTTTTCCTGTTTAGTTATGTTCCTATTATAGATCAGAGTACTTATCTACTTCAGTACAAATATAATGACAGGCCTCACAGCTCAGTTGGTAGTAGCTCTGCCTTCTGCGCTGTAGGTTGTGGGGCCGATCTCCAGCCAGGACAAACATTTGTGTGATGAACATAGATGTTTGTTATGTGTCTGGGTGTTATTATTTATCATAAGTATGATTTACAAAAAAAAAAGATTACTTATATAAGTATTCTATCAGTTCCCATAGTACCAGCTTTGCTTAGTTTGGGGCTAGATAGACAAATAGATTATAGAGAAATTTTGGATACCTTAAGTCACATTATTGCAATTTTCGTGGGGTTCTCTTATTTTATTTAATATAAATAATAGTCTGTGTTACTCGCTGATAATGCAGCTTTATATAAGTGAAAGAATTTTAAAAATTGGTCCAGTAGTTTATAGTTAATCCATTAAAAATGAGAAATTATTATATTTGCATGACAGATTGCAGTTTTAAAAATAATATTGAGTCGTCTTCCTTTGTTTTAACTTAGTAAAGTACGGAGTCTAAGATGAGATCATGATTGTTTTGGTCATTTTATTGCCATGGTTAAATTGCTTGGTTTATGTGGCAATTTTATGTGGTGGCAATTCAAGGTGGCAATCCTAAGAAACATTACAAAATGAATAGTCATTTTGTAATGTTTAATGTTCATCTTATAATAATACCACACTTACATTTTAAATCATCACACAATATTTACTTAATAAAACTTGAATATTCAAAAAACCGGACTAGCGCGTGTTTGACGTGTACCGCGGGTTCCGTACAAACTTGTATGTTGATGGTTTGTTATTTAACCCTTCGGTCCCGATACTAAAACGTCAAAAAACCCGTTATCAGAAAGAAATGTCCTTGAAAAAAGTAAGTGTCGAAGATTTGTTTTAAATATATATTTTTGACCTTTGATTGTACACAATTATTGTCGACAATTATGTCATAAATAACTTGTACAAATGCGAGCTTAGCAAACCTTTGATATAATGATATAGGTAACCTAACCTAAAAGGCCTCAACAAGAAGGTTTTGATTTAAGATCCTTCACCGTTTCGAGTGAAAAGACATCTATGTTTATGCCTCAATCTGGCTTTATGTGATCAAAAACATAGCTTGTAAAAAAAAAACCAAGTCTCGCAACGCAACTCAGTTCTTCTACCGTAAAACGTTGTGAGATCCATGTAATACCAAGTCGGTTAATTTATTAAGTCCCTACTTTAAGGGTCCTTCTGTCTTTAGTTATTACGTAAAGGTTAGCTAATTACGTAATAACATAAGGCAGAAGGACCCTTAAAGTACCGGGTTTATATAATGCCTGCTTGGTTACTGAAAATTCAGGCTTCTAGTTTTATCCACAACGAAGTTATAGGGGGTCGAAAATGGCCTGAACTGCTTCGAGAAAAGGATGGTACAGCAGTGCCGCTTTTTGCTTCACTTGGCGACAGATTTGCAGTATGTAGATAAAAATCAGAATAAAGATAAATATAGATAAAATTAGACATCTCAGAGTAAAACCTATGTAGTCGTTACAGCAACGTAGTTTTGATTATAGAATAATACGTAATACCAAAATCCGTCTGTCAGGATAAGGTTTATAGGGAAAAAATAGTTAGTAGTCTGTGCTTTTTTCTAAGCAGAATAAGAATGGATAGGATCACGACTGTAATACCCAAGTACGGTAGACATTCTCTCAGATCTTCAGACGCTTAGATCCTTTGAAAATGTCTAGTAGGGGTAGTCAGAGGAATGTCCAAACATTATATTTGGCACATGCCCACATTTTGCAGTAGTTAGCATTCCATACGTGACAGGTTGCAAGCCCATCGCCGCTTATAAGAACGCTAACTGGACTAACTTTTTTTCTATGCGATTTTGGAAATTTGGTTAGGGCAAAGTCTTTCGCGGGTCGGCTAGTGTGACATAAAACAGAAACACATAATGAGATTGCCCAATTCACGCCTAATTAAACACACAAATAATTACTGCATTAGCATGCTGATTGCAAAACAATAAGTATTTTTAACGCCCACTTCAACATTCATACGTAATTTTATTTTCATAACATATTCTGCATTGTATAGTCGAACTGAACAGGTTATGTAAATACAGTGGAAAAACTGTTACAGTACAAAGTATGTCTTCTCTACATCATAATAATATTATAAATGCGGTGATAATTTTGGTATAGATGGCGCTGGTTTGCTAAAAATCTGACATAGAATACTTTTTTCCCGAAATTTTCTTTAGATTATCCTGAATCTATGTTTTACAATAGAAATCTATTGTAACATAGCCGAAACGTTGGGAAAATAAATAAAAGGTAATTACGTGATAAAGACCCGCACAAAAATTTATAGTTATGTCTAATCAAGGTCAAAAATCGATTTTCTAAATCTACACGGTCGAATTAAGCTAGTAGCTAAGCTAAAAACTAGTACATACAAAGTGTAGTACATAATGCATCATTGGTAAACCTTTGACCTGTTCACGGCCAGACGGAATGCATATTACAAGACTGCGTGACGATTGACGTTGGTGTAATACTTGTCTTTTCAAGTACCAGGTCTCATTAATACCTTGATAAATACCAGGTTGATAAACCTTTTTAAATACATTTACATAGTTTTCGAGATTTGCAGAGATTGCGCCCCGAACTAACTAAGCATAGGTTACGTGTATTTAGATTTTAACGCAAAAGGAATAAGAGCGATCGTGTTTTAGGAATCTTAGATTTTAGAGTGGACACAACTGAATCGCCACCATTACCTCTTTATGGTGATGTTTGAAATTTTTGTTTTTTTGTATGGCCTGAGTCTACCTGGATAAGATGGAAAAGTGATAAACCCGCATCATGAAACTCATCAAATTAGGAAAGGAACTATTTTCACAAATTTAGCTAGTATGATTAATTAACTAACGAATTATAAAATAATTAACTGTTTAGCTATCCATAGTTTTGGATAAATATGAAATTAGTGTTTTGGAAGAGCCAACTTTGAAAAATAAATCTATCGAGAAAAGTTGCACCAATCGTGTTTCTGTCTATAATTTATCTAGATTAAATCCTTCAGACGTTCCCGATTCGACGATTATTTTTGTTCGAAACGAAAAAAGAAATACTTCTGAACAAGCCACATCTCCTATTTTATAATGTATAGTATATGTGAATAAAGATGTATCCATCTTTAATCACTTCGATAAATAATCCTACCGACCGCTGCAATGACGACAAACACACGTCGGAGCGTGGTCCGCCTTAGCTTTTCGAATAAATTATGTATAATTACTTATCAAAAATCTATTCTAATAGAAATCTAGATCTACATATTACCTATCTTTAACAATAAATCACAAGTTGATTTTAATAGTAGGTATATAAAATATTTCGATCATAAATTCTAAAACGTATCATTTTCAAATAATATCTTTATCGTGAAAAGTTTCTGCTATTATGTTTTCAGCTTAATAGAAATCTAGGTAGGAACCTGAAGTAATATACTTATAAAAATAGGAGATGTGGCTTGTTCAGAAGTATTTCTTTTTTCGTTTCGAAAAAGAGCAATCGTCGACTGGGAGCCCCTTAAAATAAAAGTGTATGTGTCTCTTAGTGTCAAATTGACCCCATTCAGAAGAACATTGAATAGAAATGACATTCAAGACTCTTCTAGAGTCTCAGGCCGTTATATTAAATGCATAGTAGGTACCACCAGGGTCACGCGTGGGATTCAATGACAGAGATCATGCTGTAGCATACATTACGCAAAATGAGGATATGACTTCACTTTGAAAAATTGAGTTTAATTTAAAGTGTTGGTGGTCTGTCACTAAGGAGTTTTGTTGTCTCTAAAGATTGCTTCAAAATTATAGTAAAACCTTTTTTAACGAGAAGAAAAAGAAGGTGACTGATGTTCATCAGAGACATTAGTACTAAGGAGTTTTAGTATCTGTATGGTTTACTACAAAACTTGTAGTAAAAAACGAGAAGAAAGAAAATGAAGTACATCAGAGACCTGTTACTAAGGAGTTCATTGTCTCTAAGGTTTGCTACAAAACTTGAGTAAAACCTTATTTAACCTTCATCTTCATAAAATCGCGCCTGTTTCCTAGAGAGGTAGGCAGAGACCACGGCTTTTCACTTGCTACGATCCTGACTCCTGACATACTTCTTTTGCTTCATTCACTCTCATTAAATTCCTCAAACAGAAGATGACTAAAAGATTTATTAATAGAACATGACGTCATAGGACAAAAGCACAGTTTTTCCCATTTTAACCATTTAAACCAGTTTTTTTTCTTATTTTGTTCTAACATAGAACATTTTGATAACAATTATCGAGGTATATATATAAAAAAGCCATCCCTATTTATGACATTGTATTATTATTATTTTTAGCAATAAATACTTCTTAAAATGTTGATAAAAGATGGCCAGACAGAAAAAAAATAATATCTTGAATGTTGTGTACTCGATTTATTAATTAGAACCAGTAATTACATTAAAATGTCAAGTAAACAGTCCATCAAGTCAAACCAGCTTCTTTCGCGGAGGTCGCGACACCGGAAACTCCATAATACTGACCGGAAATGCGGAACCGTTGTGGCGGGAAATCAAGCGCCATATTGGATTGCCATAAACCACCTTGTGTGGTGGCTAACTTTTATGGAAAGTGGATAAATAAATTTTATGGTTATGCATAACCGATCTATTTTATTACTACTACTTGTATAATCTTTAAAGCTGTTAAGTTGTATAGTGATACTTTCTTTGTTACCATTAAACATATTAAGGACAACTAACCGACCCGTGACAGACTTTGTCCTGTCCTGTGTAGTCAAAACTGATGTCAGATTGCACACCAGCGCCATTTCAAACATACAAAGATCGTAGTATGGGTAAGTTCCGTTAAACACTGCGCGGACGAAGTCACGGGTAACAGCTAGTTGTATATGACAGTCGATGCCGGACGTCTACTCTGCAAAACAATTTTGACAATACCACAGTGCTCCATAATATTCTGCCATACTGCACTCTTAAAAATCATCGTCTGTCGTAGTAGTGTGTAATGTATGATGATGTAATGTATGAGTTCCATGTGTCGATGTGACGTTTGTCCCGACATATCGTTTATCGTTTATAACGATTATAAACGGTATCAATAGAAAATATCAACTGGTTGGCAACGCCCTTAAATACCGTAACTTGATACTTATGTTCGTACACTTTCACAATGGATAAAAACACGTGAGCAATTTGCTCTTATGACATGGAGTCACGATCGCTCCACGTAGGTATTACTCATATTATGTAATTAATTCGATTAATATATTAGTAAGTTGATTAAATGTATTAATGGTGGCGATTCTGTTGTGCTAAACCTAAAATTCTTAAAAAACGATCGAAAGAAAGAAAGAATGAATAAATTTATTTTGTGTCAACATAATCTCTTAAAACTAAACAAACAAATGACATAAATAATGGCAACATTGACAACAAAATTGGTCACCGCTCACTCACACGCTATTATTTCTTATGATAGAGTCTAATTCGTAACAAACTGACAGTTCTAAAACTTAGCTTAGTTTTAAACAAATTTACGATTTTTGGAATATATTTAGAAACTTCAAGCTAAATTTAACCAACATGTAAATTGGTGTCGACTAAGATGACACTTGGATGTGTAAAATATACGAAATAAAATGAATAAAATATTCTAAGTTTTAGGACTGCCATTTTGAGGTTACTCTAATTAAGACTTTAATGTAAAGGAATAAGAGCGATCAATTTTAGTAATTTTAGTTTTAGCGTGAACACAACAGAATCGCCACCAGTATAATTGTAAATTATTAAATTTACAATACATACTGCTCAAAACATGAATATAAATATTGGTGGACATTTCACACAGCGCCACCTAGCCCCAAACTAATCAATGCTTGTACTATGGGTACCAGAACTGATAGAAATGCATACACAACACCGAGATACAGAACAACAATCTACGTTCATCACACAAATGTTAGTCCAGAGTGGGAAACGATACTACGACCTACACCGCAGAATGCAGAGCTACCAACAGAGCTGTGAGGCCAATCTCTTAGTTTATTTACTCTGACCCATGACACCAACTATTGGGCCTCTAAATTGCGTGGTGAAGGCAGTCACTGGGGTCCGGTCACGACGGACGTGAGATCATTGCTAAGGTTTCAGTCAACCTTAGCAATAAATACAAGATTAAATATGACTATTTACACAAGTGCTTATATTGACTTACTTAAAAATAGGCATGTTGTAATCTATAGCAATCAATCTTTTATCTATACTAATATTATGAATCCGAAAGTAACTCTGTCTGTGACGTTATCACGGCCAAACCGCTCGGCCGATTGTGATGAAATTTCATATAGAGATAGTTTAAAGTCAGATACAGGCTAATTCTTTTTATTAGTGTTCTTTTTATTTTAAGGAATTTCAATGTATTACGTTCAAAGTCGAATCGAATCAATAAATGGGTAGACTGAAATTCTATAGAGTCTACGCGAACGAAATCGCTAATAAAAGTTACTTTAAAATATTTAAATAGTTAATTGACATATCTACGGACTATAATATTATTCTCTGATAATGTGAAGCAATCGATTTGTTGAAGCATTGAACGAACTTTTCGTAAGTACGTTATTTCTTAAGTTCATTAATTCGTAAGTTCCTTAGTTCGTTCGTTAGTATGTGCGGGTCAAAGATTGCAATTGATTTTTAAATCAGAAATATAATTATATATCTTTATCGTTAGTAAATCCGAAACGCACAAGAGTCAGCCCTAGAGAACTGTCATGGCCGCGAGCGACTGACATTTGATGCGTTAACCCTCGCTCTCTGCGATTGCTTTCAAATCGCGGTAAGATGGATTCCTGGTGAAAGTAAGATCCTATCTAATCTATACTAATATTATAAATGCGAAAGTGAGTCTGTCTGTCTGTGACGGTCAAACCACTAGGCCTATTTTGATGAAATTTCGTAAGAGATAGGTTAAAGTCTTGGGACAGACATAGGCTACTTTTTTCCCCAAAAATTTCTTTTGATTTTGAGGAATTTCATTGTTTCACGATAAAGTCGTCAAAAATCGATTTGCTGAATATACGCGGCCGAAGTCGCGGGTAAAAGCTATGCTAAATATATATAATTCTTCTGTACTTACGAGTGTTTGTCACCTAACTCCTCCTAAACGGCTGGACCGATTTCGTTGAGTTTTGTATGTACATTTCAATGGGTTCCTGGCTGGTTTGAAAACACAATCGGACCCGGTAGGTGGCGCTGTTGTCGGTATAACTCAAAAGTCTAAGTCTAAGTAAAAGTCTCTAAATATATAAAACTCTTGCGTTACTAACTGACTGATCTATCAACGCACAGCCTAAACCACTGGTCCTAGAAACTTGATATTTGGAGGGTGTATTCCTTTTGGTGTGTAGGGGTCAACCCCTAAGAAAGTACGGCGGGGATTGAAGTCTGGTTCAAAATATCTTCACGTGAACGAAAGTTTCCACTTGTTCCGAGATATTTACAAAGCTCACTTGTCACCTGTCAGTAACAGGTCAGCTGTCATTGTGACAAGGATACGGTATTATTAAAAATCCGGACTCAGGCGTACATGTCATTATCAGGCTGTCATTTCAGGTATAGGGATTATTGACAATCCAATTTGAAAGCGTTTCTTTTTATTAAAAACTAGTAGTCTTTGGCTTTTTATAAGTTTATTGCAGTTTTCGTGGGGATTTTAAATAGACGTAGATGATAATCTTAATGGACAGATCACCGTTTAGAAAACACATGTTACTCTCTGAAACAACCAGGAAATGGCGACATTAACTTGCAGAAAACAACACGACACTGATTAGATATAAAGCACTTTCTCAGATGGCATAAGACGCGCCAAGATTAATTAATTTAAACCAATTAACTAACCGGTTACATAGATAAAAATCCTTCGAAGCTAGAGATCAGAGCATTTGTCACCTGTCACATAATATTACATTGTCATTGGAACATACTTGTTAACCCTATAATTGGCAAAGTTTTTACTCAATCGAACTATTTAGTAAGGAGTTCCGTTGCGAGTGTCCGTTGAACAGTTTCTGACTCCATCAGATCAGCTCGCTGTCACATGATTGAGGCAAAAACAAACATTCTCTCAAATTATCGCATTTATAATATAGGATTAGCTCGTGATTTCCTTACAACTGCGACATTTCGTTCGCTAAGATTCAGAAAATCGATTTTAACGACTCTATTGCAAATCATTGAAATTCCGGAAAATCTAAAGAAAATTTTGGAGAAAAAAGTAGCCTATATCTGTCCCAAGACTTTAAGCTATCTTTATATGAAATTTAATTAAAGCGGTTGGTCGTAATAACGTCACAGACAGACAGAGTTACTTTCGCATTTATGATCTATAGCAGTCCGCCCCGGCTCCGCACGGGAGTAACGTATTTATAACGATTTTATGGGTATTTTTTTTACCCAGGTTACATTATCGAAGTTTTAATAGGAATCCCTACTTTTTTCAAACAATAAATATGGCCTATGTTACTCAGAGATAATGTAGCATTCTAAAAGTAAACGATTTTTAGGGTTCCGTACCCAAAGGGTAAAAACGGAACCCTATTACTAAGACTTCGCTGTCCGTCTGTCTGTCCGTCTGTCTGTCCGTCTGTCTGTCCGTCTGTCTGTCACAGGGCTGTATCTCATGAACCGTGATAGCTAGACAGTTGAAATATTCACAGATTATGTATTTCTATTGCTGCTCGAACAACAAATACTAAAAACAGAATAAAATAAATATTTAAGGGGGGCTCCCATACAACAAACTTGATTTTTGCATTCCATTGCATTCCAGCGCCATCTAGTTTCATGTGATGTTACTACGTTAATATAAGTACTTTTCGCGATCTCATGCGACCGCTCGGGGTTTGAGAGGTAAGATGAAAGAGGTTTGCAATTCCGCTGGCAGGTGGCGCTATTTTACCACTATCGGTAAAGTTAGTCGGTAAATAGATGGTACTTCACATGATCGAATAAAAAGTTTGAAATTGAATTATTGAATTCATGTAGTTAGGTAAATAGGTACCTAGGTAGATATTATTAATTTCAAATTAATTTCGAGTTTGAATCCTGGCCGTGCATCAATGGATATTTCTGTTCGAAAAATGTACATGCGTGTTACACGTGTTTATAACGGTGAAGGAAAATATTTAAGTGGGACTCCCGTACAACAAACGTGATTTTTTTGCCGTTTTGATAATAGTACGGAACCCTTCGTGCGCGAGTCCGACTCGCACTTGGCCGGTTTTTTGAAATATATCCAGTAGTTTTTGTATTTATTCCATACAAATATACAAAACATCTTTCCTCATAATAATATTAGTACCTATAGATTATTACACTCATAATAACTTTTGAATGGTATGGAATTTGGGAATGGTATAATTAAAAAAGTAATTTACAGGTACTGATATGGCCTTGAAAATGAAGTGATTTTTTGGATAAGGATTAATACCCAGGTACGAATAATGTGGCCTAGTTTGTACAGGCGGCGTTACCATTGCATATTTTAACATGATAAAGTAGTTATTGTGACATAACTGTAATAGTTGGACATAATTATGGTATTGCTGACTTATTTGTTAATATTGATGTAATCTTTAAAACGCAGTTCATCACTTTGCTCTATTGTCAATAATTTTTGCAGCGAACGCGATATAAGGATTTTTTTGCTATTGATTCGTACGTTGGGTTACGTTATCGAAGTTTTTATACGGATCCCTAATAGTTAGACATATGGTATTATGACTTATTTGCAGATATTGATGTCCTCTTTAAAACTGTAGTACATTACTTTGCTCGATTGTCAATAATTTCTGCAGCATACGCGATATAAAGTTTTTTTTGGATTTTTTATCACACGTTGGGTTACATTATCGAATTTTTCATACGAATCCCTAATAGTTAGACATATGGTATTGTTGACTTATTTATAGATATTGATGTCCTCTTTAAAACTGTAGTACATTACTTTGCTCTATTGTCAATAATTTCCGCAGCATACGCGATATAAAGATTTTAATGGATTTTTTATCACACGTTGGGTTACATTATCGAAGTTTTCATACGGATCCCTAATAGTTAGACATATGATATTGCTGACTTATTTGTAGATATTGATGTTCTCTTTAAAACTGTAGTACATTACTTTGCTCTATGGTCAATAATTTCCGCAGCATACGCGATATAAAGATTTTTTTGGATTTTTTATCACATTTGGGTTACATTATTGAAGTTTTCATACGGATCCCTAATAGTTAGACAAATGGTATCGTGGTATTTGTAGATATTGATGTCCTCTTTAAAACTGTAGTACATTACTTTGCTCTATTGTCAATAATTTCCGCAGCATACGCGATATAAAGATTTTCTTGGATTTTTTTATCACACGTTGGGTTACATTATCGAAGTTTTCATACGGATCCCTAATAGTTAGACATATGGTATCGTTGACTTATTTGTAGATATTGATGTCTTCTTTAAAACTGTAGTACATTACTTTGCTCTATTGTCAATAATTTTCGCAGCAAACGCGATATAAAGATTTTTTTTCATACTTTGGGTTACATTTTCGAAGTTTTCATACGGATCCCTAACGTTTTTGAAAATACTATATAGCCTATGTCCATCAGGGATAATGTAGGATTCTAATGGTAAAAGAATTTTTTGAATCGGTTCAGTAGTTTCGGAGCCTATTCGAGACAAACAAACAAACAAACAATCAAATCTTTCCTCTTTATAATATTATTAGTATAGATATAAAAGAAAGTCGTGTTAGTTAAACTATTTATAACTCGAGAACGGCTGAACTGATTTGACTGAAAATTGGTGGGGAGGTATCTTAGAAACGGGAGACGGATATAGGATACATAACGGGAACGGGAACGAGAACGGGAACGGGAAATTAACATTCTAAAGCGATACGAAGTTCGCCGGGTTAGCTAGTATTAGTATAGATGAACGATTAGATCCGCTTAGCGCGGGAATTGTTTCCGAGAAAATGGCTACGGAAATGACTGGGAAATTACGAGTATCTACAACGTGGAAAGTACTAAACAAAAACTATAACAAAAACTATACGAACGCAATACTGATTGCGAGATGTTTGCTTGTGTTTAGTTTATGTTGTTACTTTGCGAGTGACGAAGAGGTCATTTTGTAAAATACTCGAAAATTAAATAAGTGTAACACTATAAAAATAATTACTTATCACCCTCTATGTGACACAATGGTGGAATACATGTGCTGTGCCATGCCTAGTTATTGAGAGAAGGCAACTGACGTCCGGACAAGATTTTGACAGTTGGTTTTGGCTAGCGGCCATCTCTATTGTTTTTCTTTTTAAATTAGGATTTTCTTACTAGCGTAGAGACCATAGATTAAAATTAGGTCAAGATACCATTAAACTTTTGCTAAAGCACGAGCTAAACCCACAAAATCCATTTTCCCTACCAACAAACCCCTACAAAAGCAACAAAAGACACTTCAAACACACATTACTCTTTCAAACGCTCACAAAGTCGACCTCTTTCGAATGTTCTGGAACAATCCGAAACTGAAGGGACCTTTAAAAACTTGAAATGTTTCACGTAAACTCTGTCCAAACTTCAAACTTGAATAACCTTGGCGTGTTTGATGTATATCAACTTGAAGGATTTTCGGCGCTAAAATCTAAATATATCTTGTGTATTAAGACTTTTGCCTGATTGACTGACTGACTGACTCTAACTCTGACATTTGTCCTGCGACATTGTCCCCTGTCGGGCGACGTCGCGCGGGTCATCGCCCGACATGTTCCTAGGACATAGTCCCCTAGTGCAAATGCGGCAATTAAAACTCCATCACTAGAGTTCGCCACTATCATATACGAACTTACGATTTAATTTGATTTATCGTTTTGTTATGGACAAATTAAAAGGTGCATATTTCTACCATCTATGCTTTTAATATAATGCATGTACTGTGTTATTTGATTTATCTTCTTAATTGTATAGCGATACCAATAATACACGACTAGCTGTCCGCCCCGACTTCGCACGGGTGTACTAATGAAGATTATAAGCAAATTTTTGATAAGTACCTTATTGAAATTATCGTGGGGACCTCAATTTTTTTGAAAATAAAATATAGGTTATGTTACTCGCTGTTAATGCAGCTTTTAATAGATGAAAGAACTTTAAAAATTGGACTAGTAGTTTTTTAGTTTATCCATTACCAACAAACATACAATTTTGTTTTTTCTCATTATAATTTGTATAAGTGTAGAAAAATGATATTGGTTTTGTTTATTCAGCTCTGAACAGTAAACAAGTATACTGTTGTGTAGCAGTAGTTCTTAAAATGTCTAAAATCGAGTTTATTTTGCTATTTTGCTTGATAACTGTTAACGCAAGCTTAAATATCTCCTATCAAGACAATGACCACAGTGATTGTATAAAAAATATATTAACAAGAATTTCCGAGTCAAAAAACACAACATCAGATGTATCTTTCATTAGCAACGAAGATGCTATGATACAAAAACTACAAGGGATCAAAGGACTTCGATATGTCACTAGAACATTCCTAAACAATTCAATTCACAGTACAATTTACGTTATAAACTCAAAAGATTTCGCTGAGGTTAAGAAAGGATTTGATGTCATCACGAACGATGATAGTTGGACCCCGATTTCGAATTTTATCATCATTCTGGAGCAAATTGATGATTTGGCTAACATCAGTACATACTTGGCCGATATTAACGTGTTTAATGTGACTATTCTCAATAAGGAAGCCGATGATTACACAATATACGGGTTTGATTCTCCAATACCTTCATGCAAACGACCAAATCTGATCAAAATTACTCAATGCTCTATGTACAATGGCGCTAATATTTTCCCAACGATAAACGAAGATATCCACGGTTGTCATTTCAAAATGGCCGCCAAAAGTTCTTCTCTAATGTTGAATCAGTCTGAAGGTATAGAGCAGAAACTAATGCATCTTTTCGCCGAACGACACAAGATGGACATAGAATTGGTCGAATACTTCAAGATCGATAAACGGGAGCCGATGGATATAATTATCGGGAAGTCAATGAAGATGGTTCAAGAGAACAAAGTAGAAGGCGCTATCGGATATGTTCTGGACTTTACTCTGACACATAAGTGTTTTTACGCGTATCCTATAGTCATGGATCGGCTAGTTTTGATAATGCCAAAAGCGAATTACTACGAAACGTGGCACGCGGTTTTTCGCCAGATTTACTACGTTATTGTTCTCTATATTATTCTATTAATAACTTTCTCTGTCCTGGCATATCTTCTGAGACTCTTTCCGTCGTACGAGACAGATGCTACGCGCGATTTGATAATCATATTCGGATATTTTTTTAACAAGACGTATTCACGCGTAATAAAGACAGGATTCTCCGAAAGCTTAATCATCTGTTCTCTGCTTGTAGCTGTTTTCATAATACCTTACTACATCCAAGCGTTTGTTTGTAGCGTCAGAAACCATCCAATCAGAGGTTTCGAAGTGCAACATCAGAGAGACATCACAGATAACTATCAGATGATCATACCCAGGAATTGGGGAACAAGTTGGTTTAATGACAACAGTATACCCTGTAGCACCGCAGTCGATTGTTTGTACAATGTTGTCAATCGAAAAGACCGCATGCATTTCACAATAACGAGCGAGCTGTTGTTTGAGTCTTATAAACCGAAGCTACAAGACGAGCAGTGTAATATAGCCGCGTACAAACTTCACGATCCTTACACCTTTTTACTGAAGACTGTTTACTTCCGAACTGGATCAGTCTTGGTCAAGCCGTTTGATCAGTTCATACGTAACTATGTTTCTAGTGGTCTGCTACAGAAATACTACCAGGATCTTGCTTTTAGTCAGAACTTGCGGTGTCGCTATCGAGCTAAATCGACACGAACTGCCTTGAGAGTTGAAGATATGAAACTATCGTTTATCGTACTTATTAGCGGTTACTGCTTATCATTTATTGGCTTTTTATGCGAAGTCTTAAAAGGAAGGCGATGAAATGTAAAAAGAATCTAAAGAACTTAAGACCAGGATTCTAGGCCGTGCTTGCCGTGTTTGTTGCCTGATTCTTCTAGGCTTGGTCGCGAGAACCAGGCGTAGCTTCACCTATCTCCTAAGACGTTTCAAAGTGATCTTTGTGATTTATTGTAATAAATACACTTTGACATTGTTGTATCGCACCTGCTATTCAATTGCTATACTATTTGCTATTAAAACTGTTAAGGTATAACTACATAATTTGTGTGAATAAATAATCATTTTGTTTGAGTTCGCATTCAGTGACTTTTCTGTGTTTCTTTTAATAACAAAACCGGCCAATTGCGTTTTGGGTCACGCGCATTGTAGGGCTTCGTAGTTTACACTAACAACGTTATGATAAGTAATTTTCAACGGTATTTGTAGTAAAAACAATTATTATTTATTTCTAATTTAGTCGTTTTAATAGTTTTTTTCGATATAAACCGTTTATTTGAAAATTAAAACGTTGTTAAAGTGCCCACAACCAGCGCTCTCACCCTACATTTAAAGTTGTAAGTAACAAAACAAAAGTCCACCTTGTGTCGTGTATAGAAAGCGAACTACAATTATGCTGTAAGAAATTTCACTGTTGAAGTTCGAGACGGATTGAGGGCGATAGGGAGAGGGCCGGAGGAGATTTTCCTTTCCATCTCGTAAATAATCGTCAATATTTACGTTTTAAAAACTAAAAAGAAAACGACGAGTATGTTTTGCAATCGAAAAGTCAGGAGACGATACACTCGACTCAACAACAACAACTCACAAACGGATCCCTTAATCGAACATTTGTTTTCACAAACCAGCAACATTTTTTAAATGCCTATCCAATGACACCCCTAATGATGGGGTACGCGTTTTTTTTACATTTTATTCTACCACTTTTTTGGCGTGATTAATATGTACATTATGTACATTCATGCCAAATTATAGCTTTCTAGCACTAACAATCTCTGAGCTAAGCTGCGGACAGACGGACAAACGGACATGGCGAAACTATAAAGGTTTCTTAGCTATAAAAAATTATATTGTAGTTACAACAATTTTGCCCAGATTTAGTCATCCCAATCAGCCCTACTTAAAGGCAAGTCCGTCTCTGTGCGGAGAAAGCATGACAGGTGAAACTGGTGAACCTTTTATGGAACTATTAATATTACGTGTATTTTACGATTACAAAATGAATCGCATACATCATCGAAATCAGATCAGCAGGTAAAAAGATCATACATAAAAAACCGGCCAAGTGCGAGTCGAACTCGCGCACTAAGGGTTGGTAAAACGGCAAAAAAATCACAATCAGTTTGTTGTATGGTAGCCCCACTTAAATATTAATTTTATTCTGTTTTTAGTATTTGTTGCCAGAGCGGCAACATAAATACATAATCTGTGAAAATTTCAACTGTCTAGCTATCACGGTTCATGAGATACAGCCTGGTGACAGACAGACGGACAGCGGAGTCTTTGTCTCGTTTTTACCGTTTGGGTACGGAACACAAAAAAAGCAAAAAAAAATGTCAATTTGAGAACCTTTTTTTTTATCGTCGGTATAAAATTTAAAACAATTTGGTTCGAAATTCAATGTACTTTACTTACGCAATCGTTATTAACGATAACATGTTAACAATAACACATAATAGTTAAATAACGTTACCGTAACCGCTATAATTGGCGTGACCTTGGTTTGGTTATAACACGAGGAAGTGAGGAGTCGTGAGACTACAAAAAGATTATTGCAACTATCAGACGTTGTGTTGTCCAAACTTCAGTAATTTCATATTATTTTTCGATAACTGTTTTTCATTAAGTTTAATTACGCACACAACAAAAACATTATCATCCAAATCGGTCAAGCCGTTTCTGAGTTTTAGCCAGACTAACAACAACAATTCATTTTTGTATATAAGAAAATGTATGAATGATATTTCGACTTAGCTTATTTGTAATATTAGTATAGATTATTAGGATAATATCTATAACATTTAGATTTTTCCGACTCATACCAAGTTCTTGACACCATACTGTACCGTAGAACTACCTAACTACACCATCCAACAATTTCAATATTTAATTTTTCCATAAACCAGGTTCTTTTATCAACTTAATATTTTTTTTCAATCACGAAAAATAGTGATATTATTGAATAACGAATAGTGTTGTCAATCTGTGATGTGAATAATAACAGTGTTGTGATACCGAATAACGTGATATTATAACACGCCTAGAGTGTGTTGCCAATAGTGTTTATGTATTAAAAAAAAATGCAAAAATGGCGTTTATTGGACCGAGGAACAGTGCACCTGTCATCAAGGATAGCCTGCACACGCCGGCGTACGAGGTAAGGCTTTCCACAAGCTCTTGAAAGTATTTATAACGGTACTACTCGCGGTGCGATAGTGACAAGTTATCACTTTCGCACCAAGGAGACTGGTGGTCTACACTTCTTTCATTTCGTCTTTCGTCACACTTCTTTGAAACCAGCTTACTATTCTGGGGGTCTACTCTTGAAATCGATGAACGATATATCGGTTCAAACGTCAGATCGTTTCCGAATATATTTTAAAAGATGGAACGACCGACATCATATTTGACAGTGACATAATACATTCTACTACGACAGACGACGATTTCTAAGAGTGCGGTTTGGAAGAATATATTGGAGCATTGTCACTGTCATCAATAATGTCGAAATCGTTTTGCAGAGTATGTGTCCCTAGCTTAACACCCGTAATCATGAATGACACTAAGAGAACGCACATTAGGCTCCGACCCACATTGGACAAAATCTTGTTTTATAAACATCACTTGAGTGTAGGGCTCCCATCCATTCGGGTTTCCCCGGATTGAGCGTCCGGGCGGGGTTTCATTTGTAGTCCGGGTTTATAATTTGGCCACCCGCGACAACCGTGCCGGAATCAACTTTTCGATTAAGGGAGCCGTTTGTGAAATATTAAGCTTTAAATTGTACCCCCCCCTGTTAACATGTTTTGGTTCTGGGCTCTCGTGTCTTGTCCTGGTTGTCAAATTTTAGAGATGGCAGCCCTACTTGAGTGTAATATTGTCCACTGTGGGTCGGAGCCTACTGTGCGTTTTCTTAGTGTCGTTAATGAATACGGGTGTAAGAAACTAGCCTCATGTAACACGGGCATAAGATTAAAGAACAAAGATTTAAATCTAAAATCAAGGTGATTGAACCAGCGCATGTAAGAATTCGTTTTTTTGTCGCTACCCGCAAATGTTATGAATTAATTTAAATAATTCTGACTTCTGTTGTGATGGAACTACTAAATGTATTACCAGTTGCTTTAGTTCTTTTGTTGTAACAAAAAAACCGGCCAAGTGCGAGTCGGACTCCGTAAGAGTTCCGTACGTATCTATAAAAACGACAAAAAAACACGTTTGTTGTACACGCCCCACTTAAATAATTTATTTTATTCTGTTTTTAGTATTTGTTGTTATAGCGGCAACAGAAATACATAATCTGTTAAAATTTCAACTGTCTAGCTATCACGGTTCATGAGATACAGCCTTGTGACAGACAGACAGACGGACAGCGGAGTCTTAGTAATAGGGTCCCGTTTTTATTTTACCCTTTGGGTACGGAACTCTAAAAAGTGGTAAGTGTTACCATAAATATACCCGGAACCTTAATATTACTTGTAATCTGCTTCGTAACAATCCGACATCATTTTATTGTGCTTTTTGCTATAATTTCAATTGTAATTATCAATTAAGATGCGGCTGAGGAAATAAATTATATAAATAACAAAGATCATTTAAATGCCTAATGTTTTTGCGATTAAAAAAAAACTTAATGTCAGAATCTGGTTTTTGACACAAACACAAACCTTCCACCTATTTTATGCCGCATTTTAACTATAAGACATGTCACAGGGACATATTAACCAATGTTCCACGCGACGTCTCGCCTTAAAAAAGTTATTAAGGTCAAACGCTTTCGGTTTTTTGGATTTTTCTCGAAAACGGTAATTTTTATCAAAAATATAGCCGAGACAAAAACTGTTCATCGTACCTAATACAAAAATGGTACTATTACTTTTTTCTCTAAGAATACTATTCTTAAGATATCGCTGTTCTAAAAGTAGAATAATTTACTAACATCTTTGGAACCGATTCTTACGTCTATTTTGAATTGACTATATATTGCCATATTATCGTTCTTAGAATTGCAATGATCTCATACAAAGCTGGTAGAATGCTATCCATAAAAGTTTGAAGTTGACGTTTTCAATTGACCACTTGTGTGGGCTAAATTGCCTAACGTGTGTTGGTACTTGGTATATGCATTGTCTGATATATCGACCACACAGCCTAGACTCCTCACCGGCCAACACTGTCATACAACACATGATTATGGGCTACAGATCCTGTGTAAAGTTTTAAACCACCGAGGCGGGCTGTGACATTAAAAGGTACGCGTCGTGTGAACGCGTACCTTAAACCTGCCAATCAGAATGCATTTTTTACCGCTCCATCTCAACGTTTTGACAGAATTGTTTATTTGAAGAAATTAAGAAGAGATAAAATTTTGCATTTTTCACCTTTAGTTCTGATAATACAATAATATGGACAGCGAGCTGATCTAATGATGGAGTCAGGAGCTGTTCAATTCAACTGACACTCACAATCACAACGGAACTCCTTACTAAATAGTTTAATGAGTAAAATATTTTCATACCTGTCAAGTTTCAATGACAATATTATATTATGTGACAGGTGACAGCGCGCCGCTCTGATATCTAGCTCGAAAGAGGATTAAACAAAAGCTTGTCTTGAAAAAAAATGTTTTAACAGAAAACATACGTTATACGTAATTAACTCGAACCTAGAATGTAACATATACGTTCCTGCGTTTAGAAGAAAAACAATGAACTTCAGTTTCCATAGACAAAGTTACTGAGCTGTTTTTTAGGGTTCCGTACCCAAAGGGTAAAAACGGAACCCTATTACTAAGACTTCGCTGTCCGTCTGTCTGTCCGTCTGTCTGTCCGTCTGTCTGTCCGTCTGTCTGTCTGTCACAGGGCTGTATCTCATGAACCATGATAGCTGGACAGTTGAAATTTTGACAGATTATGTATTTCTATTGCTGCTCGAACAACAAATACTAAAAACAGAATAAAATAAATATTTAAGGGGGGCTCCCATACAACAAACTTGATTTTTGCATTCCAGCGCCATCTAGTTTCATGTGATGTTACTACGTTAATATAAGTACTTTTCGCGATCTCATGCGACCGCTCGGGGTTTGAGAGGTAAGATGAAAGAGGTTTGCAATTCCACTGGCAGGTGGCGCTATTTTACCACTATCGGTAAAGTTAGTCGGTAAATAGATGGTACTTCACATGATCGACTAAAAAGTTTGAAATTGAATTATTGAATTCATGTAGTTAGGTAAATAGGTACCTAGGTAGATATTATTAATTTCAAATTAATTTCGAGTTTGAATCCTGGCCGTGCATCAATGGATATTTCTGTTTGAAAAATGTACATGCGTGTTACACGTGTTTATAACGGTGAAGGAAAACATCGTGAGGAAACCTGTTAGTATTCTTGAAAGCGGCGACGGCTTTGCAACCTGTCACGTGTGGAATGCTAACTACGTAGTTAGGTAAATAGGTAGGTTATGAGATATTATGAATATTTTTTTATGTTTCTAGGGTTCCGTACCTAAAGGATAGCAAACGGGACTACTAAGACGCTGTCCGTCTGTCACCAGGCTGTATCTCGTGAACCGTGATAACTAGACAGTTGAAATTTTCACAGATGATGTATTTCTTTAAAAACAGCATAAAATAAATATTTAAGTGGGACTCCCGTACAACAAACGTGTTTTTTTTGCCGTTTTGATAATAGTACGGAACCCTTCGTGCGCGAGTCCGACTCGCACTTGGCCGGTTTTTTTTTTAATGCAAAATAAGGCGAGTGCTTTAGAATGATTTGCGTTTATGTCAATCATTCTTCCAAGACCACTAACGTATTATTTTGTAATAATTGTACCATCGTAACAGTAATTATGTTTTTATCAGTTAATATCTTTTTTACGGCTTTATAAAGAGACTTGTCGGTGATGTAATTAGGATCCCACATGAACGCTTTCGTAGAAGCAAATTATAAGACATTTTGGTGCGTTTTATAACGCTCATCGTACTGGTTTATTATGTGTTCCAGGTATTTCCTAAGTACATACAGTAGACATTTACTCAGATTTCCAGGATATTTGAAAATTACTAAAAGGGGGTAGACAGAGACACGTCCTACCAATTATTACATTTGGCACATGTCCACGTTTATTTATTCCCCAGCCTTATATTCTCTTTATCGGTAGATAAAAGTATTAAACGGAATAATAGAATTAATATGATATTCATTAGAATTAGTTAAGACATTGGTTTAAGTCTAATAAGAGTTTAGAGACTGGTTTAAGTCTAATAAGAGTCTAAAAAAAGCTAATTTTGCACGATCAGTTTACTTATAAATAAATAAATAAATATTGGTAGATATTTCATACAGCGCCATCTAGCCCCAAACTAAGTAAAGCTCGTACTATGGGAACCAGATAACTGATATAATACTTATTTTCCTTTTTTTTGTTGTTGTAAATACATACTTTTTATACATATTAACACCCAGACAGAATACACATCTATGTTCATCACACAAATGTTTATCCCGGGTGGGGATCGAACCCACAACCTACAGCGCAGAAGGCAGAGCTACTACCAACTGAGCTGTGTGTGAGGCCAGTATGAGTTATCACTACATAGTATAAAGCAAAGTAGCTTTCCGCTTCCCGCGTCTGTATGTCTGTATGTATGTTTGCTTATATCTTTAAAACTACACAACTGATTTTGATGCGGTTTTTTTTAATAGATAGAGTGATTCAGGAGGAAGGTTTATATGTATAATAACATGCTACCCGTGCGAAGCCGGGGCGGGTCGCTAGTAAATTATATAAGAGAGTAGGTCAAAGCGTGTATGGTAATCAATTACAGATATATTATAATGAACTTCCCACGCCATTCAAAACTGCTATTTAAAAAACTTAATTTTAGCGTAGCGGGCATTACATCTACATCTACAGCAAATTTAATCTTAATCAGTTTTGTCGTTTAGGCCTGATTGAGGCACAAACATACATACAAACTCACAAACTTTCGCATTTATAATATTATTAGGATTAGGATTTATTTTATTTATTTTACAATAACTCCTAGAATATCTTGATGTTTATTTAGTTTATCTAAAGCACCATAATCTATTACAAATGTCCTGCAAATATGGTCATGGTATGTGCGAGGGCGTCGTTTTCGATTGGATTGTCACTACACATAATTATATATGACTGTCCGTTTGTCTTGTTGTTAATTAAAATTGCAAACTGCCCACTGCATTAAAACTTCGCTAAGACGAGTAATACATGTTTTTGATGAATGCAGATTCGTTTTTTCTCAATAACCGCAAAACATATAGTTTTGTTTTTTATGACAAAGAGGATATAATCTAGATAAATTTAGACAGAAACACGATTGGTGAAACTTTTCTCGATAGATTTAAGGGTTCCGTACTTATCTATAAAAAACGACTAAATCACGATTGTTGTATGGGAGCCCCACTTAAATATTTATTTTATTTTGTTTTTAGGCAACAGAAATACATAATCTGTGAAAATGTCAACTGTCTAGTTATCACGGTTTATGAGAGACAGACTAGTGACAGACAGTCTTAAGTAATAGGGTCCCGTTTTTACCCTTTGGGTACGGAAACCTAAAAACGTGATTTCGGACACAAATGAGTACACGTTCAAGCCTTCACATAGTTTACCATGGACTCCATTCATTAGCATCTATATATGGTTACCTTACAATCCTTACATAAACAATCGTAGGACATGACGTATAAAATCTTATATGCTGCAATGATCTATTGATACTTGAGGGAGACGTCACATTGACTGGCCTTACAGCTCAGTTGGTTGTGGGTTCGATTCCCACCCGGGATAAACATTTGTGTGATGAACATGGATGTTTGTTCTGTGTCTGGGTGTTATAATGTATTTTCAACACACTTGCTCGTAAAGTGAGCCTTATTACATCGTTCTTAGGGCCATAAACCAAGCTATAATACACTCGTGCATAATAATATAACACACTAGTGAATTATCCCTACAAAGTTAAGTTAGTACCTAACTGCAAATTATACAAAAAAAAATCATTTATTATAATTTTTTTAATTCACTATTATTTGTTATAAAATATTTGCATTTTATCACTAAAATTATATTATTTAGGTAGGCTGTATATGGCTATATGTAATGAATCAGTTTAAATTTGACGCATGCAAAAAAAAAAACTTGCGCGCTATTTCCCATAATTTTCATATTTTGTTTGTATCGCATTTGTTGCTGTGTGGTAAAACGATTTAATGCATTTTTTTTTGTTATTTCCTCCCAAGTGTGTTGAAAAAGTGCGTATGAAACTCGTGAGCAACTTGCTCTTTATACACTCGGCTGATTTACGCCCTCGCCTACGGCTCAGGCTGCAATCCACAGCCTCGTGTGTAATGAGCAACTTAGCTCACTTGTATCATAATATACTATTTCAGACCCCCAGAACAGCTGTGTGCGAACTATTTGGTGCAAGTGTCGAAATATTTCGATATGGAATGCCGAATCGCCCACCAGCCGTGGGCTGTGGGCCTGGCAGGTTAGAATCTGGCAAAAATGTTGCAAGTTTATAACCAGACATTCTCAATGCAATCTTTCGATCGGAAGACTTTGTCTGTTAGTATCACCGGGTTTTTCTAGAAAAAAAAAACTACCACAATGTATGTGTTTTTTTCTAGTTTTTAAGTGTTGATTTTTTGTGGTACTAAAATAAACGTTTATTTATCTTTATCTTTATTTTAATGAAAACTGTATCATCTGATAGCTTATAGTCTCAGGAGTGTCTGGAAGTAAGTTTTATTTTCTTACGTTATCTAGAAATTAAATTATGAAAGAAAACATATTTTCATAAAATAGGATCACGACTATAATCCCCAAGTACGGACATACACTAGATCCCAAGGCGTTTAGATCCTTGAAGATGTCTAAGGGGGATAGTCCGAAGCGATCGAATATTACGTTGGCACAATACCCAACATTTTACAGTAGTAACTAACTAAATGACGAGGAAGTTAAATAAAAGCTTGTAAAAATAAGCAAGCGAAAACCGCGTCGAGTCAGTCAACAAATTACAGTATAGGTTAGTTGTCACTGTCAGTCATAGGTCAAACTGACGTTTGAATAAGAGTATAATGGACGGACGCCTTAGGGCCTGCGCACATTGGCGGACCTGACGGCAGAAGATTTCTAAATTAATTGAATGTAATAGTTATACTATCGAAATAGGATATATATTTCATCGCAGTGCAGTTTTGTCATGCTCCGAGGAAATACGCCGAAGTATTATTTACTATTAGCTATTGAATTATATTGATAAAATTTAAATTCTCCGCCGTCCCGTCCGCCAATGTGCGCAGGGCATCACTCAAATGTGAACGCGTACAAAATTGGGCAATTACCCAGTTTTTAACGACTTTTTAAACGCTTGCAACACTAAAATACTCATCGGTACGTCGAAGGAAATAGCGGAACAGGGAAAGTAAAGTCACTGTCATTCTGACCGCCACCAAGACACGCATGAGAATGGGCAGATTGGTACCATACTTCAATAGTTATTGAAATGAAATGAATTTTGACAAACTAAGACCGAATCTTTGGTGGTTTACAAATTTAATTAAAAAAAATACGAAAATTTACAAATAATTATTCATGTTCACCTTCATGTAACTCGAAACGCACTTACAGTTCAATAAAACTGTCGTAGGGTGAGAGTGATGGTTGTGGCCATTTTAACAACATTTAGAATTTTCAATTAAACGGTTTGTATTGAAAAAATTCAATCGAAAAAATTGTATTAACTTTACTTTAAACAAGTTTGTTTGCTATGCTTAGTTATTGACTGCCAAAATTAAAAATGCCCAAAATCGGGGTACGCACCACAACCAGGACTATGATAATAGATAGTGTAGAATGTCATCTATGACTTGACCACTTGAAGAAACAAGAAAAAAATGCAAATGAATGAATGAACATTGTAATACCATAGACAAATTATCTTTAATCATTTATCAAATAACCGATTACGATTGAGAGTGAAAGTTGTTACGAATCTCCAAATTAATACAAAGTAAAAGTTAAATTAGTTATCTAATGGTGTTGCAGATTTATTATTAGTTATTGAAGTTTTTTTATTGCTTGATATTATTTTTTAATGCCGCCCGTGGCTATGTTTGAGTAACTTCTTAAAACTTAGGTATTTTTTTTAAATAAAATAGGTTTTTAAAATCTGTAGGGTGAGAGCGCTGGTTGTGGGCATTTTAACAACATTTTAATTTTGAGATAAACGGTTTATATTGGAAAAATGATTAAAACGACGATTAAAAAAATAGAATAGAGTATTTATTATGTCTTAGGTTAGGCAAGGGTTTTGTTACAGGCAATATTTATTTATTAATTATTCATATTTAAATATACAGAACGGGAAATCATTAGTTGTGGTCAATCAAATCTAGAGGTATAACGCATCACAAGAATCACAACTGTCACTAAGTAATCAAAACGGACATAGACAAAGAATTGTATTAACTTTTGGTTTTAAACAAATTTGTTTGCTATGCTTAGTTATTGAATGTCAAAATTGAAAATGATAAAACTGGGGTAGGCACCACAACCGGGTCTTTGACCCTAGGTATTTTTAAGTGTCGGAACTAAAAAAATATTTCATTTTGCTGTAGGCATTTATTACGCTATTACATCTACCTTATTTTTTTTTTATAGTTTGAAAAACACTTTAATATAATATTTGGACGTGCCTTTGACTACCCCCACTAGACATCTTTAAAGGATCTAAGCGTCTGGATATCTGATAGAATGGCTACCGTACTTGGGGATTACAGTCGTGATTCTATTTTTTTATTTATAAAAGCACTAAATTCGATCTAAACTTACTACGAAAGGTACTGTCTATAGAGCGTTCCACATAGATTGTACCTAATCACTATCACTACATAGTATAAAGCAAAGTCGCTTTCCGCTTCCCGCGTCTGTATGTAATATGTATGTTTGCTTATATCTTTAAAACTACACAACGGATTTTGATGCGGTTTTTTTTAATAAATAGAGTGATTCAAGAGGAAGGTTTATATGTATAATACATGCATAATATAGCAGAGAAACACTGATAATTTTAGAGGTTTCTAATGTGATGTCGTAAATAAACACATTTATTTGCGCTTACATTGCAAATGCTGGCTGAACCCCACGAGATATATCAAAATAATGTACTACAGTATTGTACACCTTAAAAACGTCTACAAAAAAGTCCACGATGGTATTAGAAATGTCTTACGCACAGCGAAGCGGGCACGGGTCAGCTAGTGAACAAATAAATCTATGTCTGTAGTGCGTATTATTAGCGCAAAACCAAAAGGAAAATAACCCTGACCTTCCTGTCCCGCCTTAGAACAGCCAAACAGGTTTCTCAACGGTTCGCATCCTTGCGCGGCGCAAGGACGCCGGCCATCTTGGATCAAGTGTCAGACGACCTTGACAGTAAAACGCCCGGCATTTTTTACTTCCTGTTTTGTTTTTTTTCTGCGTTTTGTGTGGCGTGGATGTTGGGTTTTTAGTGTGTTCTTCTTAGGACGAGTAGTATTTTTTTTGATGATTTTGATTGAATACGTTTTTTCTCAATAACCACAAAACATACAGTTTTGTTTTTTTATGACAAAGATGGATATAATCTAATTAAGTAGATAAATTATAGATAGAAACACGATTGGTGAAACTTTTTTCGATAGATTTATTTTGCAAAGTTGCCTCTTCAAAAACACTATTTTCGTTTTTTTAAACTATGAATAGCTAAACCGTTCATTCTTATATAAATCGTTACATAATCAATCATTAATTATACTAGCTACATAAATAAAAGACAGTTGCTTTTTATGTTTGATGGTTTTCAAGATAATGCTGTTTTATCACTTTTTCCGTCCTATCCGGGTAGACAGAAGACATAGCCCTAAAAAATACATTAAAAAACTAAAATTTCAAGCATCACCTTATCGTATGTTGTATTGTAATATATTATTTTTAGGGTTCCGTGCTCAAAGTAAAAACGGGACCCTATTACTAAGACTTCGTTGTCCGTCTGTCCGTCTCTCCGTCTCTCCGTCTGTCCGTCTGTCTGTCACAGGGCTGTATCTCATGAACCGTGATAGCTAGACAGTTGAAATTTTTTACAGATGCTGTATTTCTGTTGCTGCTATAACAACGAATACAAAAAACAGAATAAAATAAATATTTAAGTGGGGCTCCCATGCAACAAACTTGTTTTTTGGCGTTTATCATAGATAATGTTACGGGACCCTTCGAGCGCGAGTCCGATTCGCACTTGGCCGGTTTTTATACAAGCTCTGTTTACTATGTTGTGTTTAAACAGAACCTGATTTACTTTTTAAATAGAAATACGGCTAATTACCACGTTTTTCCTTTGTATTGCTTACGTTTCGAGACAATTCAGATGCTCTTCATCATGAGCATCGCCCGCGATCGCGATCAACGGCAGATCGGCGAATACTGATCGTATTCGCCGATCAGTATTCGAATTGTCTCAAAACGTCAGCAATACAAAGGAAAAACGTGGTAATTAGCCGTATTTCTATTTAAAATGATTAACAACCACGATAGTTTTAATTCTAGAACCTGATATATTACGTCTACAAAAGCATAAAACTTGAGAATTTCTTATAACGAGATCTGATCTGGGCCATCCCAATCCTAAAGTAATATCAAAACTCGAAAGTGACAACGCTATACGGGTTTATATTGCGTGGTCACTCCCGCACCGTGAGTAATATAGTTTTAATATTACTTTTGAGTTTGTGGTACGGCCCTCGACTTACGTCTACAAAGGGCATGAAATTTATAACAATCTTAAAACGAGATCTTCTGATCTATAGTTAGAGATACAAGGACGGCCATCTTGGATGAAGTGTCAGATGACCTTGACAGTAAAACGTGCTGCATTTAAAAATTCTGTTTAAGTATAGGGTTCTGTACATCATAAAAAAACGGAACCCTTATAGGATCTGTGTCTTTCCGTCTGTCCCTCAATTTTCCTCCCTTCCTCCGAAACTAATGAGTACTTACTTATAAAATTTTGAAATAAATACAGATAGGTAATATTTCTTTGCGAATACTCGGTGCGCTAGTCCGACTCGCACTTGTCTGGTTTTTTTCCTGTAGGTACTTATGAAGTGATCATGAAGTGTAGTGTTACATTTTTTACTGGTTTGCATGTCATTATGTCTAATTAGAAACCTGATTTGGATTCATAAAAAGATGTTTATAATCATTAAGCAAATGTAACCACCTACCACCTACATACTCACGACGACGACCTTCACAGCTCAGTTAGTAGTAACTCTGCCTTCTGCGCAAGTTGTAGGTTTGATTCCCATCTGTATCAACTCTCTGTTGCAGTATTAGCTGAGTGGTGACTAATTTTGTTGTTAATGTTGCCAATATGTTATTATTATTGTATTTTAAGAGAATATGTTACCACAAAATAAATGTATTCTTTCTTTCTCTCTCTCTTTCTTTCTTTCTTTCTTTCTGTGTCTGGGTGTTATTTGTATTATGTATCTTAAGTATGCAATTACAAAAAAAGTATCTATGTATTCTATCAGTTATCTTAATTCTCATTTTTGAAGCTTTGCTTAGTTTGGAGCTAGATGACGCTGTGAGAAATGTCCACCAGCATCATCATTTTCTTTTCCTTTTCCCACGTAACGTGGGGTCGGCACACATGTTGACAAACATGTTGCGAAGACGATTTAGCTTATGTTTTACAACCGGCCGCATTTCTGACGTCAACACTCTTTAGGAATTTAAAAATACGCCTCTTTTAACTTAATCTGCATACAAATATGCCTAAAATAATAGTGACAAGGTCGTATATTAAGGCAAACATCCCAGACCTTGTACGAATGAGATAAGGTTAAAATAAAATAAAACCGGCCAAATGTGATTCGGACTAACGCACAAAGGGTTCCGTATCATTATCTATAAAAACGGCAAATAATACACGTTTGTTGTATGGGAGCTCCACTTAAATATTTATTTTATTCTGTTTTTAGTATTTGTTATAGCGGCAACAGAAATACATCATCTGTAAAAATTTCAACTGTCTAGCTATCACGGTACAGATACAGCCCTGTGACAGACAGACGGACAGCGAAGTCTTAGTAATAGGGTCCCGTTTTTACCGTTTAGGTACGGAACCAAAAAAAATAAATTTGGCTCAGCGCAGTGTTACCTATCATTTTACCAAACCCATATAACATTTTCTATTTATTGTCCTCAGATCAAGTTGGAGAGTGTCCTCGGACTGACGGTCAATAGCAACGCGGCGCTCGACTGTGATCCGAACACCGAGCTGGTGGCATATCCTGCAGGGTAAGTGGTACTTTATTAACCGAGGAAAGAATGAGGAGGTTCACAATCTTCACTACATAGTATAAAGCAAAGTCGCTTTCCGCTTCCCGCGTCTGTATGTATGTTTGCTTATATCTTTAAAACTACACAACGGATTTTGATGCCGTTTTTTTTAATAGATAGAGTGATTCAGGAGGAAGGTTTATATGTATAATAACATGCTTAATATATTAGAGAACCACTGATAATTTTAAGATTTCAAATCAGCGCGACTTTTTTTTTTAATTTTAAATGCTGTTAACGAGTATACAAAGACATTCTGTAATATATTTTGGTATCAGCTTTGCACCCGTGCGAAGCCGGGGCGGGTCGCTTGTAATATATAAATTACGCGTCACGTTGTTTGTCCGCGATGGACTCCTAAACTACTTAACCGATTTTAATCAAACTTTGCACACCGTGTGCAGTTTGATCCAACTTGAAAGATAGGGTAGCATACATCTCAATTTATAGTCGCAATATTATTGAATTGCAAATTATTTGTTTACTAGCGACCCGCCCCGGCTTCGCACGGGTAGCATGTTATTATACATATAAACCTTCCTCCTGAATCACTCTATCTATTAAAAAAAACCGCATCAAAATCCGTTGTGTAGTTTTAAAGATATAAGCAAACATACATACATACGCGGGAAGCGGAAAGCGACTTTGATTTATACTATGTAGTAGTGATAATGTTAACAGATAATTGTGACTTTCAGATATGACAGTCACAATTATCTGTTAGCTCCAAAAGATTCTAACAGATGGCGATATCTGTTGACACATTAACACGTGTCCGGGTCTGCTAGTACATCTATATATATAAAAATCAATTGCTGTTCGTTAGTCTCGCTAAAACTCGAGAACGGCTGAACGGATTTATCTTATCTTGGTCTTGAAATGTTCGTGGAGGTCTAGGGAAGGTTCTTTTTCCTATACAAAAGTTTTCTAACTAAAACGTATAGTCAATTTGAGCTTTATTAGGTTTGATAATACGGGAACGGGAACGGGAACTTAAGACAATATTTGTTAATTCTAAAGCGATACGAAGTTCGCCGGGTTAGCTTGTGTATATATATTTTTGTAGAGAATAGTCCCAAGTTGGTCCCATTTAAATTATATTCATGTAGGACTAATAGTTCCTTTATAAAACATAAAAAAAACAGCTAAGTGCGTGTCGGACTCGCGCACGAAGGGTTCCATACCATTATCTATAACTACGAAATCCTAAAAACGGCAATATTTGTGGTTATAGCAGCAACAGAAATACATCATCTGTGAAAATTTCAACTGTCTACCTATCACGGTTCATGAGATACAGTGACATACAGACGGACAGCGAAGTCTTAGTAATGGGGTCCCGTTTTTACCGTTTGGGTACGAAACCCTAAAAACTAATATCTTCCCGTGTCTTTTCGATAAGTCAAAACATTTTCGTCTGTTTTTAAAACGTAATTCGTAGTAATGATATTAGAGTTTCGAAAAAAAACTGCCTAATGAACTAATTAATTAACTACTCGCATTAAATTAGCCATAGCTTTGCATTAATCATAGACAAAGGTAAAAACTTAATAAAGAAGCTTTCCCACAAGCGAGGGAATGAGGCAATGAACTTTAACTCCCCCTCGCGTGAATCAACGTGTAGCCGCACCTTAATAGCAACCCCAGTGCTTTAAACAGGGTGTACAAGGACTTATCACTTTTTGACTGGCCTTACAGCTCAGTTGGTAGTAAATCTGCCTTCTGCGCTGCAGGTTGTGGGTTCGAATCACACCAAAGACAAACATTTGTCAGGTGAACATCGATGTTTGTTATGTGTCTGGGTGTTATAATATCCTAATCTTCTAATATATAAAACTAGCGACCCGCCCCGGCTTCGCACGGGTAGCATGTTAATATACATATAAACCTTCCTACTGAATCACTCTATCTATTAAAAAAAACCGCATCAAAATCCGTTGTATAGTTTTAAAGATATAAGCAAACATACATACATACATACAGACGCGGGAAGCGGAAAGCGACTTTGCTTTATACTATGTAGTGATGTCCATGTCACAATGTTAGTTACCGTACTCCTCCGAAACGGCTTGACCGATTCTCATGAAATTTTGTGAGCATATTGAGTAGGTCTGAGAATTGACCAACATCTATTTTTCATACCCCTAAGTGATAAGGGTGGCGTAAAGATCGGGATAAACGGAAAGTCTTTTTTTCTGTGGGATTATTGACATTTGACAGGACAACGTCTGTACCATACCCAGGTAACACGCGAGCGAAGCCGCGGGCGGAAGCTAGTAATATTATAAATGTGAAAGTTTGTGAGTTTGTATATATGTATGTCTGTGCCTCAATCAGGCCTAACGACAAAACGGATTAGGTTAAAATTCGTTGTTGATGTAGATATAATGCCCGAATAAAACATAGATTACTTTATAATATAACATCCCCAAAACGATTAAAAAACGCAAAAGGGATGATTTTGGTATAGATGGCGCTGGTGTTCAACAAATTTGACATCAAAGACTAAAAACATTGACAGGACAACGTAACGTCTGTCACGGGTCAGCTAGTATAATAGTATAATTATATTATTGTATAAATTTTTTTCAGTGATTATACATCTTTATGCATGGTCTAAACATCCAGTTTCAGTTTACGGTAGTATTCTTGATTCACCCTGTACAACGCACCTTTAAATCGATTCCTATTTTTAAATAGACCATTAAAACGGCCATGGAGTGGGTTCCGTTTGTTCTAAGGCACGTGACGTCATCGGACAAAATTAGTCTAAAACTCCCGGTTTTTACTTGTTTACGACAGTTTTAAAAAACTTGTTTTTGAATGTACGCAGAGGATGTACTTCTGACTACCCCTTTAGACATTCTCAAGGAACTAAGCGCCTTGAGATCCACGTTACGTCATCGGAAAAAAATAGTCAAATTCAAATTTAAATTCAATTTGTTTATTGTACTTAATGTTGAACTAGCCGACCCGTGACAGACGTTGTTCTGTCAATTTTCAATAATCGAATAGAAAAGACTGAATGTTTTTAGTCTGTGATGTCAGATTTGTTACACACCAGCGCTATCTATACCAAAATCATCCCTTTTGCGTTTTTTTTTACAATTTTGGGGATGTATTTCATATTTTAAAGAAGCCTATGTTTTATTCAGGCATTGTATATACATCTACAGCAAATTTCATCTTAATCCGTTTTGTCGTTTAGTCATGGTTGAGGCACAAACATACAAACTCACAAACTTTCGCATTTATAATATTAGTAGCTTCCGCCTGCGGCTTCGCTCGCGTGTCACCTGGGTGAAAAGTATCTTATGCTATTCCAGGGCATAAGCTATGCATGTTTTAAGTTTCAGCCAAATCCGTTGTGCCGTTTGGGCGTGATTGAGGCACAAACATATAAACAAACTTTCGCATTAATAATATTATTAGGATAACACGTACCTATGTCTCTAATGATGTAAATATCCACATCCTCGTCCGCTTTCAAAGAAAAGTGATGTGTTCGATGACAATGACAGTCCTCACGTCATAGGTCCTTATTGGAAAGGAGGACAATGACAATGACAATTACTGACATAATATTAGTTACTAGCTGCTCGCCCCAGCTTCGCACGTGTGTTATTCTGATGTATAAGCTATATTACTGTAAAGTGTCATCTAAATCCGTTTAGTAGTTTTTGCGTGAAGGAGTAACAAACACACACACACACACACTCACTCACTCACTCACTCACAAACTTTCGCATTTATAATACTAGCCGACCCGTGACAGACTTTGTCCTGTCAAATTTCAATAATCGAATATAGTATTCGATTATTGACTGATTGTTTTTAGTCTGTGATGTCATATTTGTTGCACACCAGCGCCATCTATGCCAAAATCATCCCTTTTGCGTTTTTTTATCATTTAGGGGTTGTTTTTCGGATTTTAAGATACCCTATTATTTATTCTGATTTTTTATCTACATACTACAGCAAGTTTCATTTTAATCCGTTTTGTCGTTTAGGCCTTATTGTGGAACAAACATACATTTCCTTTCACAAACTTTCGAATTTATAATATTATTAGGATTAGTAGGATTAAGAATGAAGTAGATAGGATTAGGATATTTCGATCGGGATTCGAAACCGCAATCTTCGAATCGAAATGCGAGGCATCAGACAAGGCCAATATGGCTTAGGGTAGTCATGTGAGCATCTATTTCCAACTTTAACCAACCCGTGTTGACCTACTAACCTTTACTTCATCAGTTCTCGCAAATTGCGCAAATATCTTTCATGTTCCAATGAAATGGCTTACAGCCTTTAATTTTCAGCTTTCAGACTGAAATAAATATCACGTGAAAGAGTTTTCAGGGCTTTGAGAGTGGCGCCTTCATCATTAAACATTTGCAAACGTGATACGAATAATTACCGTTTGCCCCCACGTGTAAAAAACGCGTCGAATTTATCGTAAAACATTGAAATTCCTGAAAATAAAAGAATTATTATATAAACAAAAACCGGCCAAGTGCGAGTCGGACTCGCACACGAAGGGTTGCGTACCATTATCTATAAACAACGGCAAAAAACACGTTTTTTGTATGGGAGCCCCAAAAATATTTATTTTATTCTGGTTTTAGTATTTTTTGTTATAGCAGCAACAGAAATACGTAATCTGTGAAAATTTCAACTGTCTAGCTATCACGGTTCATGAGATACAGTCCTGTGACAGACAGACGGACAGACGGACATACGGACAGGCGGACAGACGGACAGACGGACAGCGGAAAGACGTTGTCCTGTCAAAATTTCAATAATCGCTTAGTAACTCACGTTGCTATGACAACTGATGTCAGATTTTATGCACACCAGCGCCATCTATACCAAAATCATTAGTTTTTTATCATTTTGGGGATGTTTTGTCGTATTTTAAAGTAGTCTATGTTTTATTCGGGCATTATATCTACATCTACAGCAAATTGTATCTTAATCATTTTTGTCGTTTAGGCCTGATTGAGGCACAAACATATATACAAACTCACAAACTTTCACATTTATAATATTATTAGGATATTATGATATAGATAAGCTCCAAGACGCATTTAAATCCTATAATGAAACAGATTTCCATCCAATTTATATAAAGTCTCTCTCGTTTTCAATCTTGAGAGTACACGGCTGTCGGTGTCGGCATAGTAATTTTACGGTCACGGGTTCCAACGCCATTTTGGGTCAAGTGCCTATTAGGTACATTAAAGAATCTAGCATAATTTTTGCAAAATATTTTCTAGATGAATATGATAGTTATTTTTCAAACTATCGTGATTAAATAGGATCAATTTAAGGTGATATGTGAAGTGTTTAGTTGTTTGTATGGGCCGTGTCTAACCGGATAAGACGGAAAAAGTGATAAAACTGCATAAGTATCTTGAAAACCATCAACTTAAAAAGAAACTGTCTCTAATCTACTTAGCTAGTATGATTATCTAACGAATTAAGTATATAAAAGTGAACTGTTTAGCTATTCACAGTTTTGAGTAAAAACTAATCTAGTGTTTTTGAAGAGCCAACTTTGGAAAATAAATCTGTCGAGAAAAGTTTCATCAATCGTGTTTATATAATTTATCTATATGGTGAGCACGTGTTTTTGATGCGCATATAAATATTTCGAACAGAAAAATCCATTGATGCACGCCGGGATTCGAACCCACGACCTTCAGATTGAAAGTCGAGGTACCTCCCACTCGGCCAACACAAAAACTTCTTGAATAATGGAATTTAAAAAAAGCAAGATGAATCACGGTCATCAGTGCGCGCGCGCAGCGGAAACGGAAACAGTACAGTTGCAGGTCAACGGCCTGTCACCTGACCGGCTACTTTGACATGACATATATTTTACTAACAGGTTGAAGGAGTGCGAAAGGGCGTAATGTCGGCCATATTCAAATATGGCTGATTCATTTACGGAACCCTATTAATATTAATAGGTATGTTTATAATTAATTACATTTTACATAAAAAACCGGCCAAGTGCGAGTCGGACTCGCGCACGAAAGGTTCCGTACCATTAACTATAAAAACGGCAAAAAATCACGTTTGTTGTATGGGAGCTCTACTTAAATATTTATTTTATTCTGGTTTTAGTATTTGTTGTAACGGCAACAGAAATAAATATCTGTGTAAATTTCAACTGTCTATCACGGTTCATGAGACATGCCCTGTGTCAACACACGGACGGACAGCGAAGTTTTACTCTTTGGGTACGGAACCCTAAAAATTACATTAAAAAAATTATATTTGTTGTGTACTTTAATGATTGAATTTTTATTTAATTTAAATCCTATTTAACAGAATATGCAATTAATTGTGTTATAAATAAATCTAAAATAAACTAGATTTCAGTATGCATCTATTGCATTTTAAATTTTAAATTATGTTGTAGTAAGTTTCGGTTGTCATCGAAACTCGATAAGTATTTACAATTTTTACTCAATCGAAGTATTTACTAAGAACTTCCATTGTAAGTGACTGTTGAACAGCTTCTGACTTCATCATCAGATCAGCTCGCATTCACCATATTATTGCATTGTCACCGAAGTTACATAAGTATGCGAAATTTCAGCTAAATCGGTTGGGGATAACTGCTTCAAAATTGAGTTGCAAGATTCCACCTTAACAAACATAGTTGCATACATACATACAAATAATTGCAAGTCAAGTAAAAGCTTGTAAAAAAAATATTGGAATATGCCTCCGACGTCTTTCTGTCTGTTCTCTCTCTTAAACGGAAATAAGTAAAAAAATGAAAAAATATTTATTACTGCAAGTTTACACAAAGTTATAAAATGAATACAAATCAAACACGATGTCGTACTTTGCAGTCAACCATATTATGCCTACAGTGGTAACATTAAGTGGTTTCCTCACTAGGTCTAGCCTGTATCGAGGAGACCAAACTACGATATAATTAAAACATTTTTTTTTTTCATTTTCATTGAATACTTTATTTTTCTAAAAAGCGTATTACTCTGGCTGCTATCACAACAAGTTTAGTAATAATAAAACAGTAGGGTTCCTAACCCCATTGGAATGACCAATGGCCGCCCGTGAGAATGGCATGTGACAATCGTATGTCATACATACGAATAAGGTACGATCACGGTTGGGGGGTAAGGTGTGGTGATAAGCGGAGCGATAAGCGAACTTGCTTAGCGGTTTAGGAACTACGTAATAGAATTTCCCTCGAACTACAATTAGTATAGTGGTTATTTTGGTATTGCAAAACGCCTGCAGGCACATTTAATTAAATATAATTTAGCTTTCGTTTTGTCTGTAAGTGAATTGGTAATTTTTATGAGAAAATATCATTTTATTTAAATAGATAACATAAACCGTTGTGTATAAGTTTATTAATTATGTAAAAACTAAAGAGAAAGGAGTAAAAAAAGAAAAAAAACTTGAGAGGTGTCAAGGGACACCCGGATGGAACGAAGTTCTCACAAAATAACGTGGGACAAGGGAAGGGGAATCAACTTTGACTTCGACTTCGACTTCGACTTCGACCTTGACCTCGACCTCGACTTCGACTTCGACCTCGACCTCGACCTCGACCTCGACCTCGACCTCGATCTCGACCTCGACCTCGACCTCGACCTCGACCTCGACCTCGACCTCGACCTCCACCTCCATCTCGACCTCCACTTCCACCTCGACCTCGACCTCGACACAATTAATAGATATATATAGATAGATATAGATAGCAAAAAAGTGTCGTGACAACTTTTCGTGACAACTTTTCGTAAGAATTTTTTCCGTCTAGCCCCCTTTCACAAAGCGCGATAAGGAACTTCGTTCCAAAAAAAAGGATCAAGACTGTAATCCCCAACTTGAAAGATAGGATAGCTTACATCTCAATTTATAGTCGCAATATTATTTTATTGCAAACTGTTGACACAGCAACGCGTGGCCGGGTCTGGTAGTCACTATCACTACATAGTATAAAGCAGACGCTTTCCGCTTCCCGCGTCTGTATGTATGTATGTTTGCTTATATCTTTAAAACTACACAACGGATTTTGATGCGGTTTTTTTTAATAGATAGAGTGATTCAGGAGGAAGGTTTATATGTATAATAACACTACCCGTGCGAAGCCGGGGCGGGTCGCTAGTATTAAATAAAAAAACCCGAAGTCAACCAGAAGTCACAGAAAGCAATATTAAGAATCGATCAGATCAGTTGGTCAATATCCCTTCCAAAATTATAGTTTAGAACCATCTCGATCACGTCTGCTTTCAAACAAAGAACACATCAAAATAGGTACAATCGTTTACGAGCTAAGATGCCACAGACAGACAAGTTAGACTTATAACACCTCTCTTTTTGCGTCGGGAGTTAATAACGTAATCCCAACAAGGTACCGCCTTGAGTTGAGTGCAGGTGCGGCTTAATACTGAGACGGGGACCTATTTGCCCTCACATACCACAATGTGCCTTTGACCTATAATTATGATTATCAATAAATAACTATTATGACTATTACTATTATTGTGCTATCAGTTGTGCTTATCGTGGGACAAATGTTTTTTCTTTCTAAACTATCCGCCTATCAGCCCGCTCCGTTTATCGCTCCGCTCGTCACCATAGCCTTCGCTCGCTAAATACACGTCAAACATTAGCCTAGGCGTGACTCAATTACTTAAGTACGAATAGCTATGTCGCATTGATTATTCAATGTGCAGTTAACGTGCTTTTTCTAATGACAGCTCTGATGGTGTAGTGGTAAGGGAACGTACCCATACTACGTGATCTGTTTAGGTGGGGGGAGGGGGTGGTTTAGGGTTTTTTTTTCTTTTTAGGGGGGGGGGGGGGTAGCAAATACTACGGATGGTCATCGAAGGGGTGGGGGGCGTTGTAAAAAATTAAAAAAATGGGTCACGTAGTATTACCGTGAAACCCTTCGTGCGCGAGTCCGACTCGCACTTGGCCGGTTATTTATGATGATTTTTTGTCTAATTATATTCTCTCTCATTCCAGATGTACAGTGGTGTTGTACAACGTGAGAAAGAACCGCCAAAGCCACGTGTTGAACGTGTCAAGAAAGAGTATTACATGCGTCGCATTCTCCCCCGACGGACGTTATTTAGCCACGGGGGAGTGTGGGCATGCACCGGCCGTCAGAATATGGGATCTACAGGCGAGTTTACTTTTTCATTTTCTTCCTGCCCTCATCCAAGTGGGGTCGGCAAAACATGTGTACTTCTTCCATTTCCTTCTATCAGCCGTCATCTCACCACTCACTTCTTTCTTACAAAATTCCCATCATCATCTTTCACACTGCTTGTCGATACGATGGTGGTTCATGTCATGCTCAGGCCGCTGGTAATTAAAATCAGCCGCTTTCGCAACTGTACAAATGACTGCTAACATGATCATAGTTTTTGATATAATGCCTGCCTATTAATTATTATAATTATAATGTCTTTATTTCAGGACCCAACAGCATCAGGGGCAGTGCAAATTGCCGAATTCCCAAGTCACACTCATGGCGTCAGCTGTGTGGTATGTCCTCTTAAATTAGCCGTGTTAATATTCAAACTTATTTAATTTTTCATGTTTTACAAGCTTTTATTTAAGAGGAGTAATAAATGTTTTTGAAGAATGCAGAATCTATTTTTCTCAATAACCGCAAAACATACAGTTTTGTTTTTTACGACAAAGATAACTTAAGGATTAAATCTAGATAAATTACAGACAGAAACACGATTGGTGAAATTTTTCTCGATAGATTTATTTTCCAAAGTTGGCTCTTCAAAAACCCTAGTTTCGTTTTTAATCAAAACTATGAATAGCTAAACAGTTCATTTTTATATAATTCGTTAGATAATCATAATAGCTAAATAAATTACAGACGGTTTCTTTTTAAATTTGATTGTTTTCAAGATATTGCTGATATTGCAAGATATTGATATCACTTTTTCCGTCTTATTCGGGTAAATTCAGCCCATACAAAAAGTCAAAAATTTCAAGTATCGCCTTAAATTGACTTGTTAGTTCGCGTGTTAGATTGTGCAGTTCAAATCTAGCAATTGAAGTTTCAACCAGTTCCCCACAACCAATTAAGCTGAAATTACTGACTTAATACCTGTGTCACTTCGGTGACAGTACAATAATATGGTGACTGTTCTGATGATGGAGTCAGGAGCTGTTCAACGGACACTCACAACGGAACTCCTTAGTAAATAGTTCGATTGAGTAAAAACTTTGCATACCTGTCAAGTGTCATGTCCACCAATATTTAATTAAATATTTGGACATTATCATACAGCGTTATCTAGCCCCAAACTAAGCAAAGCTTGTAATATGGGAACTAGTTAACTGATAGAATACTTATATACTTTTTTTTTGTTGTAAATACATACATATTATGAAACATAATAACACCCAGACAGAACAAACATCTACTTATGTTCATCACACAAATATTTGTCCTGGATGGGGATGGGGAACACAACCTTCAGCGCAGAAGGCAGAGCTGCTACCAACTGAGCTGTGAGGCACTCAAAAAGTTCCAATGACAATGTAATATTATGTACCTAGCGCGCTGCTCTGATTTCTGGCTCGAAGGAGCATTTTATAAAAGCTTGTTTTGGATCTAAGAGCCTTGAGATCTGAGAGGATGTCTACCGTACTTGGGGATTACAGTCGTGATCCCGGTCGTGACCTATTTTTTTTTGTTTAGAAAAAATTCTTTCAACAGAAAACTTATTTATATTTTGTCTTTGCAGGCGTTCTCCACATCGTCCAAGTATCTAGTCTCAGTGGGATCGCAACACGATATGATTGTTAACGTGTGGGATTGGAGGGCTAACTTGAAACTAGCCAGTAATAAGGTATTGTTATTTCACTAAGGTATAGTTATATTACTAACTAGCGACCCGCCCCGACTTCGCACGGGTAGCATGTTATTATACATATAAACCTTCCTCATGAATCATTCTATCTATAAAAAAAAACCGCATCAAAATCCGTTGTGTAGTTGTAAAGATATAAGCAAACATACATACATACAGACGCGGGAAGCGTAAAGCGACTTTGCTTTATACCATGTAGTGATATTATAAATGCGAAAGTTTGTGAGGATGTTATTATGTATGTGACTCCACCAAACGTAATTGGATGAATTTGGAATATAAAAAACTTATGCCCTGGAGTAGTTTATATTATATCTGGATACTAAATAGCATTATTTAGTATCCAGATACAAAGCCAATTTCAACTAGAATACATCAGAGTTATGTCAACTTCAAATTTAATTCACAAAATGTAAGTTATTTTCGGTATTAACAAAGAATTTTCTGTTTCAGGTGTCATCACGAGTGAAGGCAGTATGTTTCTCAGAGAGCGGCAATTATTTCGTCACTGTCGGCTTTAGACATGTCAAATTCTGGTACTTGGAGTATTCAAGAAATGCCAAGGTAAGATGACTCATTCATTCATTCATACATTCATTTATATATTTATAAAAAAAAACACAATGATCACTTTTAAACGTTTTATGCTTCGTCTGTTCCTAGCGACAATCATATATCTGAATCATAACTATCGAATTTGAAGCAATGTCGACTCTGCAGTTGAAATCTGCAAAGATTGGACATCGTGCCAAATTCAAAGTAATATCTGGACGTGATTCTGACTAGACATTTTCTAAGATCAAATCGCCTAGAGATCGATGAGCGTGTGATTGAGCGAGTGATGAATTTATACTTTTGAATTTTTTAATATTTGTTTGTTTCCAGTTCAAAGAGCCAGTCCCACTGATGGGCCGATCTGCGATCCTCGGCGAGCAGAAGGACAACGAGTTCTGCGACGTCGTCTGTGGAAGAGGCGAAGCCGCGGACAGCACCTATGCAATAACCAGAGGAGGGTTGTTGTGCGAATTTAATAGTAGGAGATTGCTGGACAAATGGGTGGAGCTACGGGTGGGTACAGCGCCATCTATTGGCGTATTTTGCAAATCTCATGTGGCCGCAAAAGCCGTGTCTGCTTTTATATTTATTTACCAAAAGAAATAACATCTAATACTAAAATATATTACAAAAAATATATTGTTTTTGTAAGTACAATAAAGAATTATCATTCATTCTTTCATTCATTCATTCATAAATTACTTGTTTCGCAGACAACATCAGCTAACTGCATGGCGATCGGCGCTAACTACATTTTCGTTGGCTGCGCTGACGGCATAGTGAGGTGCTTCGCGCCGGACTCTTTGAAGTACATCACTACGTTGCCAAGGACGCATTATCTAGGCGTTGATGTCGCTCAGGGGACCAATATAAAGTAAGTTAATAAATTAAATCTATACCATAATATTATTAAGAGGAAAGATTTCTATTTTTGTATGTTTGAAAAGAATAAAGTCAAAAATTACTGGATCGTTTTTAAAAATTCTTAAACATTTGAATGCTACATCATCTCTGAGTAGCATAGGCTATATTTATTATAGAAAAAAAGTCAAAAACTCATACGTACACTCGTGCGACGCTGGGGCGGACTGCTAGTAAATAATAATAATAATTAAATATATATTTCCCGTTTGGTCCCATTTCAATTTGAGGAAAAATACCACCTATAAGGGTAGAAATAGAGTATGAATATTTGTATTGGACTTATAACAAGCGTTTTCAGTTGTTTAAACATTATTTTTAAAACTATATATTTTTGTTTCAGTCACATGTTCACGCAGCCGTCAAACGCGAGGTACCCTGACGCAGTGGCCCTCACTTATGATGATCGCAATCACAAACTCACATGTGTGTACAACGATCACAGCTTCTATGTGTGGGACGTCCGGGATATTAAAAGGGTAAGTTTTTAGCGGCGATGAACTCGCAATCTGTATGTAATGCTAACTACTGCAAAATGTGGGCATGTGCCAAATATAATGTTTGTACGTGCCTCTACCCCCTCTAGATATCTTCAAAGAATCTAAGCGCATGGAGATCTGATAGGATGTCTACCGTACTCGGGGATTACAGTCGTGATTATAAATTCTGTGTTTTGCCCACAGGTGGGCAAGTCCCATTCGGCGCTATACCATTCAGCTTGTATTTGGGGAGTGGATATGTTCGCGGCTGAAGCCTCTTTCTTGACATGCTCGAGTGATGATACTGTCCGTATGTGGACATTACATGCTCCACCTGTCAACATATACAGCAATGTGAGTGTTTTTTTTTAACCGACTCGGATAATTAATTAAGTCTTAATGATCTAGGTGATTTCAATGAATAAACGCTTTTTTCTACTTTAACTTTGACTTTAGAGGTGGTTTTCAAGTCGGTTGTGTGTATTTTATTTATGTTTGTTACCTTAGAACTTAATTATTTATTAACCAATTTGAAAAAAAAATAACATATTTGCTTGGGAGGATATAATTCCCGTTTAAGTTCGAGGAAAAATATCACCTCTAAGAGAGAAAAAATAGGGGATGAAATTTTGTACTGCACTTTTAACAACATGAAGTCGTTTTAAATAGAAATACGGCTAATTACTAAGTTTATTTTTCAGGAGTTAAACAAAATAGTGTACATTGATCCCGATCACAAATTCCTGAAGGACGTTGACCTCACGTCGACGACGGAAAAGGACAAACTGAAGACTTACGACGAAAGGACCGGTGTCAGGTCAGTGGCCTGCGTTTTTAACAGACTTCAAGAAAGGGGAAGTTTTCATTTCGGTGGTATTTTTTTTAATGTTTGTTACCTCAAAACTACGTTTATTAACCGATTTGGAATATTATTTTTTTTGGTTGGAAGGAAATATTTCCCGTTTGATCCCATTTAAATTTGAGGAGATACACGACATGGAATTTTTAATTTGTTTGAAAATAACTTCTCATGAAAGTCAAGAGGGTTTCCACTAGTTTTCTAAATTGAATTAACTATGTTTATACCTACAGATGCGTTCGGATATCACCAGACGGGCAACATGTTGCCTCAGGCGACAGAGCGGGCAATATCTGGATACATTCGCCGACCGGTGCTTTGCTGCACACCTTAGAAGCTCATGATGCGGAAGTGCTTTGCTTAGAGTACTCGCAAAAGCCGAGATTGCTTGCTAGCGCCTCGAGGGATCGACTTATTCATGTTTTTATGGTGGATAGAGTAAGTTAAATTAATACAATATGTAACGAGAAGAATGTTAGGAATAAATGTGGATGGATGTAGGAGTAGAGTTAAGACGAGTAATTAATGTTTTTGATGAATACAGAATCGTATTTTCTCAAAAACAGCAAAACATACAGTTTTGTTTTTTATGACAAAGATAACGATTTAATCTAGATAAATTACAGACAGAAACACGATTGATGAAAATTTTCTCGATAGATTTATTTTCCAAAGTTGCTCTTCAAAAACACTAGTTTCGCGTTTTTAATCAAAACTATGAATAGCTAAACAGTTAATTTTTATATAATTCGTTAGATAATCATACTAGCTACCTAAATTAAAGACAATTTTTTTTTAATTTGTTGGTTTTCAAGTTAATGCAGTTTTATCACTTTTTCCGTCTTATCCGGGTAGATTCAGCCCATACAAAACGTCAAAAATGTTAAAAAAATGATAGGCTACTTGCCTGATTCTTCTAGACAATGATCGCGAGGAACAGGCATAGCCTCACCTAGCTCCTAAGACGTTTCAGAGTGATTTTATTTAAATAAATACCATTTGAATTTGATTTATTATTTTTGTTGCAGCGTTACCAAATCCTGCAGACTCTGGACGAGCATTCCTCCTCCATAACTGCTGTGAGGTTTCTGAGTTCTGGTGGAAATCTTCAAATGGTGTCTTGTGGAGCTGACAAGACAATTCTATTCAGACAGTTGCGGACGGTAAACGCAAATTTAATTATTTATTAGTTTTTACCCGCAACTTCTTCTGCGTAGATTCAGAAATTATTTTTTTTGTGACTTTATTGTAAGACATTGAAATTACTGTATTTTTTTTTAAAAAGCCTGTGTCTGCCACAGTTTAAGTCTCTATATTAAATTTCATTACAATCGGCCCTGCGGTTTGTCCGTGATACCGTTACAGACAGACATACAGACAGAGTTAATTTCGCATTTATAATATTGATTTGGATTGTGTTTATTTATTCATTGTGTTGTGCTTGTTGTGGTTGTAGAGCAAATGAATATGTTTTTTTTCCTTCTACTTCTAATAAGAAAAATGTTTATTTTTTCAGTCACAAGATGGCAGTTATCAGTTCGCGAGAGGTCAAAACGTGTCTGGTCGTACTACTCTCTATGATATGGAAGTGGATGCGGGAGGCAGACATATACTCACAGCTTGTCAGGTAAACATACATATAACATACATCAACACTACTACTAGCTAACCGCCTCGGTTTCTCACGGGTGAACTAATAAAGATTATAGACAAACATTTGATAACTTAGGTTTCATTATGGCAATTTTCATGGGGTTATCTAGTTTTTTTTAAACTAAAATATAGTCTATGTTACTCGCTGATAATGTAACGGAACGGGCAGTTTTACATATTTTATAGGTTTATTTGTGGTGTGGTGTTTTTTCCATACTAATATAGTTTTGAACCGACTTAAAAAAACTTTTTTTTTAACCTTTTACCTCTTGGTACTCTGTCATGATTTTATTAAGCGATTTGGATATATTTTGGGTGGGAGGATATATTTCCCGTTTGGTTCCATTTGAATTTACGAAAAAAATACCACCTCTAACCAAACTTAAGGGATTAAATTTTGTATTGGACTTATAACAACATGAAGTCGGTTTTGTTTTTAGTTTTTTAAACTCATCAGTTGAGCTACCTATAGACTGTTTTCGTCGGTCTTTAGATAGCTGTTCTAGTACTTATGTATTTTGTAATATTAGTTATTATTTGTTTATTTAATAAAGTGCATTTACTTACAGGATAGAAATGTCAGAGTATATAGTGCGTCGCATGGAAGACATACAAAGACTTTTAGAGGTACAACTGCTGAAGATGGTACTCTTATCAAAGTAAGTATTTAACCTGATCCTTTTTTTTACCGTCTAAAAAGGTAGTTCTCAGTTTGATGCGTAAAATCCTAATAATATTATAAATGCGAAAGTTTGTGAGTTTGTATGTACCTATGTTTGTTCCTCAATCAGGCCTAAACGATAAAACGGATTAAGTTGAAATTTGCTGTAGATGTAGATATAATGCCCGAATAAATAATAGACTACTTTAAAATATGAAAAACATCCCAGAAACAATAAAAAAAACGCAAAAGGGATGATTTCTGTATAGATGGCGCTGGTGTGCAACAAATCTGACATCACAGACTAAAAATATTCAGTCTTTTCTATTCGATTATTGAAATTTGACAGTACAACGTCTGTCACGGGTCGGCTAGTACTATATATTTTTTGTTGATAATTTTTTGATGTATGACCGCATGTCTTTTTACCTGGTGATCTGATTTGTATGATTGATTTTTAATTGTGTGGAGAATAGTCCCAAATTTAAATTGTATTTGTGTAGGGAAATAGTTCCTTTATGAAACTTAAAAAACTAATATAGTCCCTTGCCTTATTGATTGGTTGGAACTCTTTTGTCTGTTTTCTTTTTATTTTTTTAAGCGTAATTATTATTTGCTTGTTAATTTCTGTCACACCACTATCTGTCAAGAAATGACAGCTGACCTAATGTCATATCTGTCATCGATGTCGCTCTAACTAGTTCTGCTCGTCTCCGCCAGGTGGCGCTGGACAGTAGTGGAATTTACTTGGCTACCTCGAGTACGGATAAGATACTAAGTGTGTACGATTACTACTCGGGGGAGTGTATGGCTACTATGTACGGGCACTCGGAGATCGTCACTGGACTCAGGTGAGCATTTTGCGAGTTAGGAATTTAAGAGGTAGTTTGGGGAAAATCACAAACGTGTTTAACTCTAGCTAATAATTCATTCATTAGCAAATAAGAAGTTAGTCACACCTCAAATTTTTTTAAACGATTTTTCAAAAAAGAGCGGATTTTTGTTGTTTGTTAATTAATTATTTTTTAAATTAATGTTTTTTTACCAGATTCACCCCTGATTGCCAGCATTTAATATCCGCTTCCGGTGACGGCTGCATCTTTGTGTGGCGCGTCCCCCACGACATGGTGGTGACAATGCGGGCTCGGCTCGCACAGCAGGCGATTCGACAGGGAAAGTAAGGATGCATCCAAATATATAAAACTCTTGCGTAATGCGTAAATCACTGACTGATTGATCTATCAACGCACACCTAAACTTTGAAATTTTGAAAATGTATTTCTTTTGGTGTGTCCTCTAGAGGTAGTACCTCACTAGAGGTAGGTTAGGTAGGTTATACATTCAATTCGGTTATTTTGTTTTGTTTGTTATCTTAGAACTCCCGTCATTTATTAACCGATTTGGGATTTATTTTTGGTTGGGAGGATATACTTCTCGTTTGGTCCCATTTCAATTTAAGGAAAAAATACCACATCTAAGGGTTAAAAAATAACGTGTACATTTTATATTGGACTTATAACAACATGAAATCGGTTTTGTTTTTAGTGTTTTATACGTAACCATTGTTATAAAGTACATAATATAATAAATATGTACATAAAGGCTCATTACATTAAACTGTAAAATATTGACAGGAAAGTGTCAAACGGCGGCATAGCTTTGGACAGCGAGAGTGACTCCCATTTCGGCTCGCCACCGCGCGACGCGGGAGACAAGTTCACCGCGCCCGCTGTTCCCGATTATACGTGAGTGTATAGGCTACACGTGAGTAGTCATAACTATAGATTTTGACACGGGTTTTTATCACGTAATTACCTTTAATTTACTTGCCCGACGTTTCGGCTATGTTACAATAGCCATGGTCGCGGGCTGACTAGAGTACTCGGAGCTACCGTCGAGAAGTCGGCTACCGTCGAAGCTACGTGAGTAGTCATTTAGTAGAGCATGTAAAGAATTTACTATGACTCAGTGCAAATTTCATTAAAATCGACGCAGCCGTTGCTGAGTAATTGACTCGCAAAGTTTCACATTTGCAATCTTAGTCAAGGGTCTGTGAATATGTCCATGGCTATGTTGTTAAGGTGAGGGTCTTACCTTATCTTATCTGATCTTATTGGTCATTGTGATCGTGTTTTTCTCAATATTTGCAAAAGGTTCAGCTTTGATTTTAAAGCATAGGTAACTTTAGGGTTATATTTAGACAAAGACTGAAACACGACTTAAATATTCTAGATAGATTTATCATCCGAAAATGGCTCTTAAATCATTTTTTTTTTCGTTTTGATTACAAAACCAAAAATGTTTAACAGATAATTGTTACAAACTTTGGTAGGCAATCATAATACCTATCTAAATTAAAGACAGTTTTTTTTTTAAGTTTGATTGTTTAAGATAATGCGTTTTTATCACTATGTCCGGGTAGATTCTGCCTAAAAATAGAACTAAAATTTTTAAGTATCACCTTAACACTATAAATTCAGTCACAGTTTACCCTATTAATTTATTATTTTGATTAATTCCAGTCTCCGGATAGGCCGGTTACCATCGTGGGCTAAAAAGTCGCTTGGGGACGAGCTGGTGGCCCCCGAGACCCCCGCCCCCGAGCCCCCAGCAAGGGGAAAGTGGGCTACGAGGATTCATCCTTCCGGTAAGGCGTTTGTAAATAATAATTTATGCTTTTGAAACTATCTTGATTAGTAGACACAACTATAGATTTTGACACGGGTATTTATCACGTAATAACCTTTAATTTAGTAACTCTAGTTTGGGGCTAGATGGCGCTGTGTGTGGAGTTCGCTTATTTTTTTTAGTATAAATAGACTAGCAAACATGAAGTCGGTTTTGTTTTTAGTTTTTTAAACGTAATTATTATTATTTCTTCCAGATAAACGCGTAGATTCTGACAAGGAGAGCTCAATTGACAGTGGAACAGACACACGTTACGTTGAGAAACGAAAAGAATCCTCCGTTAAACAGGTAATTTTATCAGAATAGACACAGCCGTTGAAACCTTGTAAATTAAATCCTTTGTTTCACTCACACTGGTTTTGGTATTATTGTTGAATTAACGTCTATTGTATAATATTGTACAGGGTGTCCCAGAAAACAATGTCAAATAAACGGATTATTCATAATATTCGTAGTTATTATAAAAATATCAATAAAAAATGCTAACTTCTGCAAAATGTGGGCATGTGCCAAATGTAATGTTTGGACGTTCCTCTGATTAACCCCTTTAGACATCTTTAATGATCTAAGCGACTGGAGATCTGAGAGGATCCCTACCGTACTTGGGGATTACAGTCGTGATCCTATTTATTTATTTTTATTTAAAAAGAAAACATTTTAAGTATTTTAAGTGAATTTATGTTGATGGACATTTCGCACAGCGCCATCTAGCTCCAAACTTAGCAAAGCTTGTACTGCGGGAACTAGATAACTGATATACATAATGTGAAATAGGTAGGTTATAGATTTTCTGGACAGACCTTATTTTTTGTGTTTTATCATTTGTTATTATATTTTGTTTATTATTATTTGTTGGTTGATTTAGATTCAAAATAATTTCAATAATCTACCCATAACATTTTTTACACGGTTTTGGTATTTATTCCCATGTACATAGAGACCAAAGTCGCTCAACCTGTCGCAACTGCCGCGCGTCGAAGCCTTATTCAGAAACTTTGACGCAAAGATGCAAACGACTTACGATATATTGACGATCTCACCGCGAGCAAAGGTTTTTTTTGTTTTGTTTTGTTGGTACCGTTCGTTATGTTGGCTATTATGTTGCATTTTGTTGTATGAGAATCATTTGCATCTCATTAGGACAATAATTACTACTAGCGCTATCTATTTGTCATTTGTAAAAGGACTCGTCATGTTTTTTAATAAAAAATGTATTACATCAGACACATAAAATTGTTAACAAATCTGTGACAATTGTAAATCGACTTGTCACGGGGATGCTAACTACTGCAAAATGTGGGCATAATTATGTCGAAATTAGAAACTTCGTCATTTATTAACTGATTTGGATAAATATTTTTTTGGTTGGGAGGATATATTTCCCGTTTGGTCCCATTTATATTTAAGACAAAAATAACACCCTAAGGTTGAAAAAAAAATATTGGACTTAAAACTACATAAAGTCGGTTTTGTTTTTTGTTTTTTAAACAATTGAATTCATAATTGATTTTACATTATTATTCAGATTTAGTTTTCACTGCTTTTATATATGTTACTGCATTATCATTGCATTTTGATTCTTCCTTGTTTTATATTATTTATATGTATCTACATATTATTATGTTATGTGAATGTTATCATTTATCGTTTATTTCCATCGCATCTTGTTGCATCGTTATTATTTATAATTTATTTGTGTAAGAGAAACAATATTTTTTAAATATTATATTTAGAATAATCAAATTAATAGTTTAATTCGCATATGACAGCTAACAAATGTCAAAAAGCGTAATAATATTACCGTTTTTTTTATTATCCATTAAGAAGCAAGATATTAAAGATAAGAATCTTTAATATCTTGCTTCTTAATGGATGTACTTTAATGTAGTAAATATATAAATATAAAAAATATAAAAAAATGACAGGAGGACTAGGAGGACCTAGGAAAGCATTATCATTATCATTTTTTACTGTTTTTTTTTACATTCAAGTTTTTGTTTGTTATCTCGCACAATTATTTTTATTTGTTTTTAGTTTTGCTTATTTTTTTTGTTTTACATAGGTAACAATTGTTTCTAAGACACGAACTACTGAGAATCGGATAAGGCATCATACCGACGATTCCTCGCTCGGCAGTTTCAAATATGAGGTTTGTTTTTTTATTTTTATTATTTAACTTTAGTACTTTTTTATTTCTAAGATTTTCTTAATTCTTTCCCTATTTTATTATTATTATTATTTTTGACCGGTTAATATTATTATTTATTATATAGTAATCATCTATAATCGTCATTCTTCATCTTGGGAACGTTTTCGAATACGGCTCGCGGTGTAATAAAGTAGAATTTTATATGCATCACATCCTGAATGTGTTCCTAACTTTCGCCCTACAAAACAACTGGTTCCGTGGTGTAGTGGTTATCACATCTGCTTTACACGCAGAAGGCCGCCAGTTCGATCCTGGCCGGAATCATAACTTTTTGCATTCGATTTTTTTAAACTCAACCAACCCTTGCCTCTGAGTACTATTTGAATGAATATAATTACGATTGAATTACATACAAGCTTTAATTTAAATTGCAATGTACGTTTTTTCGGGGATAGCTCTGATTTCTAGCTAGAAAGAGAATTTACAAAAGCTTGTCTTAAAAAAAGATTTTTCAACAAAAGACTTGTTTGTTTTTAAAACGTAATTGTTTTTTTTTGTTTTAGGATCCAGAATCTACGGAACACGACGGTGATACGGAAGATATATCGGATGGAGAGCGGACATCGTCTTCTGAAAGTCGGAATAGACCGACCTACTATCCCGGGAATAATGATGATGAGACTCCTAGGTAAGTATTTGTTGTTCATTTATTTAGGGCAATAGCGCTGGTTGTGGGCACTAAGTGTTTCCGGAACCGGTATTCTTTGTAAGAACCGGGAATTTCGGTACTTTTTTTAATCGATACCGAGATTTCCCGGTTCTGAACCCTAATGGTTCATATAAACGGTTTATATAAAAAAAAAACCGGCCAAGTGCGAGTCGGACTCGCGCACGAAGGGTTCCGTACTATTATCAAAACGGTAAAAAAATCACGTTTGTTGTACGGGAGTCCCACTTAAATATATATTTTATGCTGTTTTTAAAGAAATACATCATCTGTGAAAATTTCAACTGTCTAGCGATAGCTAGACAGTTGAAATCACGGTTCACGAGATACAGCCTGGTGACAGACGGACAGCGGTGTCTTAGTAGTCCCGTTTGCTATCCTTTAGGTACGGAACCCTAGAAACATAAAAAAATATTCATAATATCTCGTAACCTACCTATTTACCTAACTACGTAGTTAGCATTCCACACGTGACAGGTTGCAAGCCCGTCAAGAATACTAACAGGTTTCCTCACGATGTTTTCCTTCACTGTTATAAACGTGTAACGCGCATATACATTTTTCGAACAGAAATATCCATTGATTTGCCATTGAATTGCAAACCTCTTTCATCTTACCTCATAAACCCCGAGCGGTCGCATGAGACCGCGAAAAGTACCTATAATAACGTAGTAACATCAAATGAAACTAGATGGCGCTAGAATGCGAAAATCACGTTTGTTGTATGGGAGCCCCTCTTAAATATTTATTTTATTCTGTTAATAGAAATACATAATCTGTGAAAATTTCAACTGTCTAGCTATCATGGTTCATGAGATACAGCCCTGTGACAGACAGACGGGCGGACAGACGGACAGCGAAGTCTTAGTAATAGGGTCCCGTTTTTACCCTTTGGGTACGGAACCCTAAAAACGAACAGACGGACAGACAGCGATGTCTTAAGTAATAGGGTTCCGTTTACCCTTTGAATACGGAACCCTAAAAACGAAAATCGTCCCTTGACTCTTCGATTTGTTTTCTCTTTAGTTTTTTAAACGTTATTAGTTCATATTTATAATTGTTTCAGCGAGTTTATGGTGAACGCGATGGACGCCGAAGAGTTGAGGCAGTCTGTTCGTCGCTCGAAGAGATGGAAGGCTGATGCTGTGAGGCTGGACATTCCTCCAGCTGCCTCTCTCAGCGGCTCCGGACATGATTCTGATGATGATGAGGTATAAATAGAAAATAACATAAATTAGTAATAATATAATCTATACTATCTATACTAATATTATAAAGAGGAAAGATTTGATTGTTTGTTTGTTTGTTTGCATCGAATAGGCTCCGAAACTACTGGACCGATTTAAAAAATTCTTTTACCATTAGAATCCTACGTTATCCCTGATGAACATAGGCTATAGAATATTTTCAAAAACGTTAGGGATCCGTTTGAAAACTTCGATAATGTAACCCAAGGTGTAAAAAAGAATCCAAAAAAAATCCTTATATCGCATACGCTGCGGAAATTGTTGACAATAGAGCAAAGTAATGTTCTACATTTTTAAAGAGGACATCAATATCTACAAATAAGTTAACAATACTATATGTCTAACTATTAGGGATCCGTATGAAAACTTCGATAATGTAACCCAAAGTGTGATATAAAATCCAAAAAAATCTTTATATCGCGTATGCTGCGGAGTTTATTGACAATAGAGCAAAGTGATGTACCACAGTTTTAAAGAGGACATCAATATCTACAAATAAGTCAGCAATACCATATGTCTAACTATTAAGGATCCATATGAAAACTTCCATAATGTAACCCAACATGTGAATAAAAAGCAAAATAATATGAGTGTAATAATCTATAGGTACTAATGTTATTATGAGGAAAGATGTTTTGTATATTTGTATGGAATAAATCCAAAAACAACTGGATCGATTTCAAAAAATCATTTACCATTAGAATGCTACATTATCTCTGAGTAACATAGGCTATATTTATTGTTTGAAAAAAAAATAGGGATCCCTATTAAAACTTCGATAATGTGTAACCTTGGGTAAAAAAATACCCATAAAATCGTTATAATACCTGCGTGCGGAGCCGGGGCGGACTGCTAGTCTAATAAAGTATGAATGAGAACGTTGGAAGAGGGGCAGCCGTGTTGACCGTGGGAGGTACCTCGACTTTAATTTCGTAGGTCGTGGGTTCGAAATTCGGCGTTTATCAATTTTTCTTTTCGAAAATGTATATGCGCATCAAAACACGTGCTCGAAACGGTGAAGGAAAACATTGAGAGGAAACCAGTTAGTATTCTTATAAGCGGCGATGGGCTTGCAACCTGTCGCGTATGGAATGCTAACTACTGCAAATTGTGGGCATGTGATAGTAAAATGTTTGGACGTGCTTTTGACTACCCCCACTAGACATCTTCAAAGGATCTAAGCGCCTCGAGGCTTGAGAGGATGTCTACCTTACTTGGGGATTACAGTCGAGATCCTTTTTCTTTATATTTTTTCAAAAATATATTTGTCTTCTTAGGTATCAACGCCATCCGGTGACAACACGGAACGGAACCCACTATCCGGGTCCTGCGAGTCGCTGGACACCGCTGGGCGGAGGGAGAAATATCTCAAGTCAGCGTTTGACAGCCTGTCAGCTGCTGAAATGGACACCACATTGACTGGAGGTATGATAGTATCATCTTATAAATATGTATATAAAATTCGTGTGTCACAGTGTTTGTAACCAAACTCTTCCAAAGCGGCTTGACCGATTTTTATGTTTTTTTTTCTGTATATTTGGTAGTGATAAGGGTGGAGTAAGGAAAAACTCCAAAGTGTTTTTTTTCTGTGGGGTTATTGGAATTTGACAGGATAACGTCTGTCGGGACAGCTAGTATAATATTAAAATCTTCCCTTACTAAAATAATATATATGTTCTCTCCACAGGTCACAACTCGATATCATCGCAGCACCTCTCTCGGGCCCCCGCCCCCCGCGTGCCCCCCTCAGCCCCCTCCCCGGCCCCCCGGACCCCCTCGAAGGTCGTTGACCCGGACGCGGCGAGACGAAGGGAAGAACTAAACCGGCGGATTTTGGAAACGAGAAGGCAGTTGGAGAGTGTATGTATATTCTACACAAATCACTACATAGTATAAAGCAAAGTCGCTTTCCGCTTCCCGCGTCTGTATGTATGTATGTATGTTTGCTTATATCTTTAAAACTACACAACGGATTTTGATGCGGTTTTTTTTAATAGATAGAGTGATTCAGGAGGAAGGTTTATATGTATAATAATAACATGCTACCCGTGCGAAGCCGGGGCGGGTCGCTAGTAATTATTATATTAATATTAACTGACTACCTCCTTTAGATATGATCAAGGATCTATGCGCCTTATATCTGAAAGTGTGTCTACCGTACTTGGGGATTACAGTCGTGATTCTATTGCATTTATACTAATCCTAATTCTACTAATATTATAAACTAGCAGTCCGCCCCGGAGTGGCACGGGTGTAATAATGATTTTATGGCTAATTTTTTTACACCTTGGGTTACATTATCGATGTTTTATTAGGGATCCCTAACAATTTTGAAAATATTCTATAGCCTATGTTATCAGAGATAATGTAGGATTCTAATGGTAAAAGATTCAATGGAAAGAATTTTTCAAATCGGTCCAGTAGTTTCGGAGCCTATTCGATGCAAACAAACAAACAATCAAATCTTTCCTCTTTATAATATTAGTAGAGATGTGAAAGTTTGCTAGTAAATAAATAAATATAGAAAGAGCTATGTGCTACAGCAGCAAAAAGGTCCGGACTCATTTTTAAATTTAAGAGAATTTAAGAAATTTTAATTAGAAAATTATTAGAATACCTAAATTATTATGATGTTTCGCCCTACAGGTGGCGTTCCGATCGAACCTTAAATCCAGCCAATCAACAACCGATCTGTCTTACATACCAGAAAAGGACAATTTACGTAGAAACACCCGTCCCGTATCTATGGCCATTCCTTCCAATAGAAATAATAATAGCTATGGTATGTATTTTGAACATGTTGATAGTTTTTAGTGTGACAGAGAAAGGAACAAAATAAATTAGGCACGATTGGCATTACCATTTGCCCCCAACTGGGGACAGACGGTAATAGTGTCCGCCCTAAGTGTAACAAAAAAGGGGAAAAAATGGGGACTGTTAGAATGATTACCATTTGCCCTAGCAGACTTCTAATTCTTAGTTAATGGTTGAAATGATCGCGACTGTAATTTTTTGCGCTCGATTGTTTTAGACTCTAAAGAGTACGGGTTCAAATCCCGACGTGCACAGATAACAATGGCGCAATGCTAGTCGTATAAAGATATCTATATCAAAAATTTTACCCTTCAGCCTGTATGTACTTTCCGAAAGAAAAACATCGTTGGGAAACCAAAATATATTACAACTTAACATAAAAAAGGGTATTTTCTGGGTCTTTGTCAGCACTCTGATTCATTGGCTCTTATCGGAGCCTTCATCGCTAAGTCACTGAACTAAGAGCATTGTGACAAGAAAATCACTTGCTAAAAGCTAATGTTTTTGCTAGATAACAACAATAATCTGTTTTTGAAAGTGAATGCTTGCAACACTGATTTAATAAAACAAACTTCGTCAATTCTGTACTATGTGTACCGAATTGACTTCTAATATTGTCATGCCATATCACAATAGTTTGATTGTTCGTTATAACTCGTTGTTCTTCTTAATTTTGCTGTTAATAATGATATTACCTTTCGGAGTAGCATTACTATCCTCCACGGCCCATTTGTTGATGGTGGCAGATGGAAATAACCTCGTATATTCCCAGTTGTCACCACTGGCGACATAAACGGCCCAAAATTCCCATTTGCCACCATTGTGATTATAGCTAGTGTTGACAATTACAACTACACTCATATCTGTCAATAAATTTTAAATAAATTTGATTCAAAAGAAGCCTAGAAGTTTCGGCGCAAGTCACAATTATATTTCCTTTAAGTAATTAAATTATTGTATAAGAACCTACTTGTGTATTTAAAAAAAACTAGCAATCAAACTATAGTATCCAACTCACCAACTAACACACCATTCTACCCTCATGCTGACCAGGACAAGAAGAAACATTAGATAGCCTAACATCTAGCTACTTCGATAGTCTCAACCCTTACACGAACGTCACGACCGACTATAGAAGCAAAAACCCTTATGCCATCCCCGCGAATTTAAACAAACACATCCCTGATACCCCCTACATCCCTCCACACGGCCATCTCGCCAGCAACAATGATAAACGACACTTAAACTTCACCCCGTACACAAAACCATTAGTCTTCAAAGAACAGACAGTCAACAAACCAATAGCTTACGTGGTAGACATGAAATCATCTAAAGTCTTCAACCGTCTATTTCCTATGGAGGATAAGGAACTGAAACAGAGGAATTTCCATCTAAATCTGAACGAGAAACCGCAGGTTAAAACTAAACCTAACGCTAGGAGCATCTTTAAGAATTATAAGTCATGTCCTGTGTCTCCTGTGTCTGAAGAATGCAAATGGATCGATAAAGCGCAACAGAACGCCAAAGATGATAAGAGTAAGAGAGACAAGAACAGTTTAGATCCTAAGAAGAGGAACTCTCTTAGTTTCTTCATAGGTATGGACAAAGCTGTTAAAAGTAAAGGGAAAAGTATAGTCGATACAATCAAAAGTGACACAGAAAAGATGATAGCAGAAATAACAAAGAAATACGGAGATTTAGATGAATTTGAACCTAACAACGATTTGGATATAGAACCTACGAAAGAGGAGAAAGATGATGGAAATTTCTCGTCTGATTCGTTAGAGGATTGCAGTTTAAGTCAAGACGCCAGTTGTAAGAACAAACTATACTCCAAAAAAGTGTGTAAAAAACACAACAAAACTAAACCAAAACGATCTGTATCCAATTATGAAATAGGGACAACGGACAAACCTATAGTACCAGTCAAACCAGCATATATGTCTAACAAAAGCTCAACTTTGCCGAGAAATATGCCGTCGAATCTAGACGATATTTTAGACGAAGATTCTATCAACTATAATTACAGTAGTATGTATAGATGCCAAAGCGTTTTAACCAAGAGATGTGTAACCAGATCGAACGAATCAGTTTTGAGCGAAAATTCCAACTGTTCTAGTGTTTCCAACGAAATATTCCTAAGATACGGCAACGAAGTCGCTTTTCAACAAGCGAAATACGATAGTAGATACAATTTAAACGACTCCCAAAATTGCTCATTTGAAAATTTGAACGAACCGGACGAAAATTATTTAGATAAACACAGACATTCCAGTGCTAGCTTCTTTCTAAACCAAAAGAAGTATATGAAGAACAGCTGCAGTCAAGAATCAATTCTCTCTGATGATATGTATCTAGAAGAGAACCAATTATGCAGAACTAATTGCAATTCTCTAGAAAGTGTTTTGTCTGATGATTCAGAATGTACCAAAAGCGCTCCATTAGAAATGCTATTTGAAGGCACGAGACCTAAGAGACAACGAAACGCAGTCAACATACCCAGAGACAGCAAAAGCTGCTACGAATTTGATAATACATCTAAAAGCTATGGCAGTAGTCCGAACAACACGCCTCATTTCAGCTATATGTATAACAATTACTTGGAAGGAACAAGTCCTAAATATAAAGAAACGATAATTCCCAAAGCGCCAATGAACAAAGTGTATGGCTTCGAAGTTCCTACTAAAGAAATTTCAGGGCATAAAACAGTAACAAGATCTAAAAGTCTTTATGACTCTACTAGTAACCAACAACCTCCTCCGGCTAAGAACATCGCGTATTACTTTGATGGAAGCAATGTACAATCGTACAGTAAAGATAATTCACAATATAATAAAGAAAAGAAAGATGAAATACCAAGACTCAGCAGCAAAGACTACATGGCGAATACCAGCAAGTCTCTTCAGCCTAAATGTATAGACAAGTATAAATACAAAAGTCAAATGGAAGGATGTGATCCAAACGCGATGGTTAAATCAAAGAGCTGCAGCTTTGAAGTGGTTTTGGAGCCGGCGTCAAAACCGAATCCACTAAAGAATCTGATGGAGAAGCGAAATTCACACGTGCAAAAAAATTTGGAGAAGTTCGAGGAACAAATACGTAGGAACACACAAACTAAAGTCAGCAAGAATCAGATGAATAAAGAAAAAGCTAACGGAGCTAAGTACAATAATGCTACGAAGAGCCTCGAAAGAGGTTCTGGACAGAAAAACAATAACAATAACAAAATAACTATGGAGTTTGTACCGCATAAGCCTCCTAAGCCTATTAAAAGAACTTCATCTGTTAAAATGAACAATAGACTTAAAGCTGGCATGGAAAAGACTGGCTTAACTTCGATATCGTCTCAGTACAAAGCTAAGTTAGATGGTTTGCAGAACAAAAACTACCTAGGCAATAAAACGCAAGCTGACAACAACTTTAATATAGACGCTTCAGATACAACAGAAAAAACGTTCGATATATTCGTCAAAGAAAAAGATGTGAATGAAAACAAATCAGAAATACAAATGGATAGCTTAGAAGTGTACGCTATGCAGAAGATGGAGCGAATGAGACACGTCAGCATGGATTCCTTAGACGTTATAGATGGAAACGATTTCGCCAAAGATTCCCTAGATTACTACGCTGAGCAGGAAAACAAATTCCACTTTGCTAAGACAGCCAAAGACAAAATAAATATCAAAATAGCCAAAATAGACAGAGATCTAAACAAACCGTCCCATAGCAAACAGAACACAGCGTCTAAAGAAAACATAGCGCCAGTGAACAGTGATGATATTAAACAATACAAAAACATAGAAAGGAAGATTGAAATAATAAACAAATTAGTGGAAATGGAAGAACGAAAGATACTCCAAGAGAAGTTTTTGAAGGAATGGCGGATGAGACCGCTGAAAGCAAACATAGACGACGGACAAGGCGTTGTCAAAGTACTGTCAAGAAAATTCGAAAAACTAGCCACAAAACAGACCGCGTCACCTAACTTTGCATCTCTTACTTTAGAAGAAAACATAACAGAGAAGGAAAACGCTACAGATAACAAAGAAATCAAACGCAACCTGAGCCTACCTGATATACTAGACTCCGAACAAATCGGGGGTCTAGTTACAGTGGGCGAAGATGTAACCAACGAATCGGGAAACGAGGTACTAAACAATGCATTGCCAAGGGAAAACGCACCTAAAAGTCTGAAACAGAGAGTGTATAATGAAATGGTGATACCGAAAACAGACGTTCACCTAGATAGCGAGAACTACGAATCTTCCACCACTAGTTCCAGTTGTACTAACAGTCCAAAAAGACGGTCTCTTTACGGTTTAAAGCCAAAGACTCCCTTTAGAAAGCTAGTTAGGGTACCCACACCGCGTTTATGCATGGAGAACAAACTGGCACATCACAAAATACGTCCTTATTTAAACTCCGGGGCTGACATAAGAGGTTCTTTGGTCAGAAAAGTCGCTATGGACCCGGTTTTGCCTTCGAAATTCACATTAAACCAAGGTTGGAATATGCATGATACCGGTCCACTTATTTGCATTTTTGTTTTCGAAATTGTGTGTTGTGAAGATTTTGTCTGCACACCGTGCGAGCGAAGCGTAAACCCAAAGCTGGCAAGCGAAGTGAGCTCGAGATAATTGAAATACATTTGATGTGTCAGCTCGCTTTCCTTGTCATTTTTGTTAGTTTTGCTGTATTTATTCAAAACATTCGACACTCGCTTTAACTCACATTTATTCGACTTATGCCGTTATAACAATTTTCACTTTTAAAGTCTTCACAACACGTTTTAAAAAGCTTCTTCTGTTTCTTCGATGTTAGCAATATTGCATTGTTTATTTAGATTTCAGAAATTGCATGGTTTTATGTGTAATATCTATGTGTTTTATTAGATTTAGAGTAAGTATATAGGCATAAGCATAGTTTTTTTTATTATTTCATATATTTTTTAAGTATATGTGTTTATCTAGGTAGCATATAGGCTTATTTAATGCTTCATCATACATCTGTTTATCTATATTTACTTAGTTTCGATTTTGGAAGACAAAGTGTAGGAATACAAGTTAGATCTATTTTCTCTTACTGCCGATACCTACATCTAGCAGTATACTATGCATGTTCTAATCGCCAAACTCATCAGCCAACCGGTCGCACAACCAGTCCGCGTCAGACAGAGAGGAGGAGAGTACGGGAATGAGACGGGCGATATCGCTGTCTGATTTAGCCGCGAAGCCGATGCCCGCGCCACGGACGCCACAAGGTTTGTTCGCCACATGGTGAAACATGGTATTGGTGGCGGATGTACAGTCAGCATCGGTGGTGATTTTTTGGTATTCGTCAATTGTTTATCATTACGTTTGGTGGTGGTTTAATATATAAAAAAATACTTATTAAAATAAATTAAAGTAAGAAATTAATTATCAAAGAAAGCTAATAAATATAATTAAATTTTATAAAACTAACGAGAAAACTGATTGAAATCTTAAGTCAAGAAACGATATTTGTTTTTAAGTTTTATAAAGTAACGATTAGTTCTACATTAACACAATTTAAATGGGACTAACTTTGGACTATTCTATATACAACAAAAAAAAAACATCCAAATCGGATCACCAGGTAAAAAGATATGCGAGGATACATAAACAAAAAAAAATATCGCTCAAATGAGTACCTCGCTTTTTCGTCGGTTGAATAAAAGTAGCTTTCTTCTAGTCATAAAACACATCTGAAAGTCCTTGAAGGTTTTGGTATTATGGTTAGTGTATTCCACAGTTCCAGGGGGCTAGCTCGTATCGTCATCGGATCGTCCATTTGTCAAAACTGACACTTTTAAAAAACAATAAGTGTCTGTATTGATATTTGAAGTTTTGACACTTTTACATTACCGTTTTGAAATTTGGACGACACGATGTCGATAGGTACAATAGTGACTCTGTTCACAGTCTGACACAGTCACTTTAAAAGTGACCTTATATTTATACACAAATGGTAGAAGGTTTTATTTATTTATTAATTTAATGCTTTCACACAAAAATAGTGAAAGGAGGACTTAATGCTGAAGCATTTTCTACCTGTCATCCTGGTTGAAAATGATGGTGAAGCGTGACATAAAACTTAAACTTAATAGTAATAAATTAATAATACATATTTATACACGTCGGATAGAGAACCTCGTTTTTTGTCGGTTAAAAATTAGTTGTTACTATATTACCGTGGTTGCTATATATACATTATTAGTACCTGAATAACCCATTGTCTGAAAACAAGGATAAAACGACGTTTTCTAAAGATGAAACCTAGCTATATCTATTTATCGCCCCCGAAACCCCCTGCATACTAATTTCATGAAAATTGTTGGAGCCGTTACCGAGATTTAGATTATTTAGACAAGATAGATAATACTTTATTGTACACCAGAAATAAACAAGCAAAACATTAAACAAATAATTTTCGAATTACGTACAACGGGCGGCCTTATCACTAAAACGCGATTTATTCCAGGCAATTGCTCGTTTATATTTGCGCTAATTTAAGCTTAATCGTGATAATAATATGTTATTTTTAATAAGCTTTTTAAATAACTTGTAGAAATGTGCTTTTTACACAAATGTATGGCTTGAAAATGCATGTTAATTTTAATTATTAAATCATAGAATTATATTTATAGTACGTTTCTTAATTAGAGATCTTTTTTGTAAACAAAGTAATGACAAGAAGAAAAAAGCACTTTCAGTTTCCGAATTTTACAATTACGTGGCAACTTTTCCCATTTTTTTTTTTAAACTATACACTACATAGTATAAAGCAAAGTCGCTTCCCGCTTCCCGCGTCTGTATGTATGCTTATATCTTTAAAACTACACAACGGATTTTGATGCGGTTTTTTTTAATAGATAGAGTGATTCAGGAGGAAGGTTTATATGTATTAAACCCGTGCGAAGCCGGGGCGGGTCGCTAGTATATTATAAATGCGAAAGTTTGTGATAAGATAAACATAGCATTGTTCCCTAATCAAAAATAAACGACAAAACGAATTATGATGAAATTTGCTGTAGTAGATTGCTAGATAAAAAAATCAGAATAAATAAAGGGGGAACTTATAATCCGAAAAATAACCCCTTAATGATAAAAAAAACGCAAAAAGGATGATTTTGGTATAGATGGCGCTGATGTGCAAAAAAATAATCATCTTAGACCGTTATCATTGAGTTGTCATAGAATAGCATTCTACCAAAGAGGTTTAATCCTACCAAGGTCGGAATTGGAAATTCATTCTGTCAAAAAAATCTGACATCAATTTGACTACTGAATGATATGCATTCTACCAAAATTCGTAATTTATTTTATTAGGACCAGGTTAGAGAAAACATTTGTAGTTTTCTGAAAGTGTTTTTTTCTATGAGACTATTGAAATTTGGGCAGAACAAAGTCTGTCACGGGTAGTATAAAATAACTATTCAAATCGGTCAAGCCGTTTTTGAGTTTTAGAGAAACAAATAAATCAATTCATTTTGATATATAAGAAGATTAAGAAGTGTGTCAATAAGGTTATATGGTTTCCAGTTCCTCCGAAGCCGTCAACTCCTCAGAACAGCTCCAGCAAGTCGCCAGGATTCGCGCGACCAGCTCCACGGTACTCCAACAAGTCGAACATGACCAGGAGTTCCAGCGTTGGTGTTCTTAATCAGGTAACAAATTTAAAATCTAGAGTCATAGACCCGGCTTTGGGCATTTTCAATGTTGGCAGTCAATAACTAAGCATAGCAAACAAACTTGTTTAAAATCTATAGTTAATACAATTTTTTGTCTATGGTCCGTTTTGATTAATGACAGTTGTGATGCGTTAAGCCCGTAGATGTGATTGACCACAACTAAATATTTCCCGTTTTGTCTATTTAAATATGAATAATTAATAAATAAATATCGCCTGTTACAAAACCGTTGTCTAACCTAAGATATAGATAAATACTATATTCTATGTTGTTTAAAAATCGTCGTTTTATTTTTTTTTCAATTTAAACCGTTTATTTGAAAATTAAAATGTTAAAATGCCCAAAACCAGTGCTCTCACTCGTAGATTCAGGAAATCCATTTTTTGGCTGTGATAACGTCACAGACACGATGTCGTTACCCAAATTTTTTCGAACAAAAAATCCATTGATGTAGGCCGGGATTCGAACCCACAGCCTTCGTATTGAAAGTCGGGATACCCACTCGGCCAACACGGCATTTAATGTTATTTTTTTCCGTACATAAATATAAAGTTTATTTATTTCAGAGCGACTCAGAGTCTGACGGGCAGCCGTCTCGGCAAGCTAACAGATCTCAGGGTCTGATGCGTCCAACCATATCATCATTGAACAAGATAGCCAATAGTGCTCCGAGGAGAAGAGGACCCGCGCACGCGTATAGCGCTGGTAAACTATCTTCTATCTATAATATAAAAATGAATCGCAAAATGTGTTGGTAAGCGCATAACTCAACAACGCCTGGACCAATTTGACCAATTATGTTGTTTAAGGCGCTCCCAGTCGACGATTGTTTTTGTTCGAAACGAAAAAAGAAATACTTGTGAACAAGCCACATCTCCTATTTTATAATGTATAGTATATGTGAATAAAGATGTACCCATCTTTAATCACTTCGATAAATAATCCTACCGACCGCTGCAATGACGACAAACACACGTCGACGCGTGGTCCGCCTTAGCTTTTCGAATAAATTAATGATATAAATTATGTATAATTACTTATCAAAAATCTATTCTAATAGAAATCTAGATCTACATATTACCTATCTTTAACAATAAATCACAAGTTGATTTTAATAGTAGGTATATAAAATATTTCGATCATAAATTCTAAAACGTATCATTTTCAAATAATATCTTTATCGTGAAAAGTTTCTGCTATTATGTTTTCAGCTTAATAGAAATCTAGGTAGGAACCTGAAGTAATATACTTATAAAAATAGGAGATGTGGCTTGTTCAGAAGTATTTCTTTTTTCGTTTCGAAAAAGAGCAATCGTCGACTGGGAGCCCCTTAAATGTTCGTTGAAGTTCAAGGATGGTTTTTACGGCGAGAAAAATTCGAATAATTGCCGGAAAAACCCTAAAAACAGCCCTTTTCTTTTTCCCATACAAAAGTTTTCTAACTAAAATCAAGTCGTCAATTTGAGCTTTATTGCTATTGTAGAAAGTTTACTGTTGTCTAAGCAATGTAGGTGTGTTCCTAAGAACGGGAACGGGAACGGGAACTTCAAACAAGATTTGTCAATTGCGATACGAAGTTCGCCGGGTCAGCTTGTTATATTATAAATGTATATATAAATACGGCTAATTACCACGTTTCTTGTTGTATTGCTGACGTTTCGAGACAATTACGTATTTGTATTGACGTATTTATAGTTAAAATTAATAACAACCACGATAGATTTAATTCTATAAATGTATATCTAAATTGAAAGTTAGTATTCTTAAAAGCGGCAATTGGCTTGCAAAGTGGTACGTGTGGAATGCTAGCTTCTGAAAAAAGTTTGGACGTGCCTCTGACTACCCCCTTTAGGTATATCCAAGGATGTAGGGTACTTGGGAATTACAGTCGTGATTCTATATATTTTTTCATCACCAAAAAATAACAAAACTTTTTTGTTTAATCCCAAATTGGTCTATTGACCCCTAGGGGTCGACAACGACCTACAAGGTTGGACCCCTGCCAAGGAAAAAATGTTGGCAGGGCCAAGGAAAAAATGGGGGTTCATGACTTATAAATGGTTAAATATTTAAAGTGAGGTAACCTAAACCTAAAACCATATGGAATGCCAAGTACCAATGTAATGTTTGGACGTGCCTCTTACTACCCCCTTTAGCCATCTTCAAAGATCTAAACGTCTGGAAATCTGAGGGGATGTCTACCGTACCTGAAATTCAAAATACTTATTTATTCGTTTGGATATATTCTTTTTTACTCCAATATGTCACAATAACTACTCTATAAGAGATTTAATATATATTTTATATCACGCAATGAACTCCTATTTTAGTTGATCTATAATAAACCACTATGCAAGCTACGCCAAATGGATGGGTGACCGCTAGCATTAACAGCTCATCGCTTCAGGCACATTTAGATGTCACCGACAGAAATTAGGCCTTAAAGCAGCCTAAAATCTTGAAAGAGAAAAAAAGAGATATTTTAGGCCGCCTTAGGCCTCCGACAGGAACTTTTGGAAGCCTTAAAGCGGCTTAAAATGTCCACCAGAGCTAGACACATACTACTTAATATCACGAACACTTGACTTGCCGATACATCGGTTACTAAGTCAAAATGGCCGCCAAATATGGTTAATATTATCACTGTGCACTGTAACCTGACTAACCCCTTTCAGTGTCGCTGGCGACCGGCCAGGAGGAGTCAAGTTCCGAAGCGGAGAACGGTGAGGGGAGGCCTAGGGCTGCTTCTATTGATACGAGGCGAGCAGGTTAGTAACCATACTACTGAATGGTTAGTAACCATTCTGCTGATTGGTTTGTTAGCTAGATGGTTAACATCTTACTACAACTTGGGTTAGCTGGCAGAAAATGGTCTCTATTGAAACGAGCAGGTTAGTAACCATACTACTGAATGGTTAGTAACCATTCTGCTGATTAGTTAATTAGCTAGATAGATAGTTAACTAACATCTTACTACCACTTGGGTTGGCTGGTAGACTAGTTAGTAACCTAAATATAACATTTGCAATTTTTTTTAGAGACTTTAGAATATATACATATACATAGTCTTTATACATTATCTTATATTTATTTACAGAAATAAATAACATCTAATACATAACACATTACAGAATATTTACAAAATACACAAGAACCAGTTAATCTATCTAAAGATCGTTGCAAACTGTCTATAGATAGCTTAACTGATCCGGATCACTATCAAACGGAAGCGTTCCCTGGCGGCATTGCCACGCTGGACGGCAAAGAAAAAAAATAAAATCACAAGGATCTCTTTGAAACATGATAGGAGTTAGGTGAAGCTACGCCTGTTCCTCGCGAACATTGTCTAGAAGAATCAGGCAACAATCATGGCTTGAGGCCTATCATTGCTGTCAATCGCTTGACTCACTATCTTACTGTCAAATATTTACAGGTCGTAGTGGCAGCGAGCGGGATCTGTCAGCGAAGGCGCGAGAGGTGACAGCCAGACTGACAGCTAACAGTCGACCGAGAGGCAAAGATACCGCTCCCGATACTAACCGTATGTATATAATTACGTTTTATTACGAGATACACAACACATTCTACTGATGAATGAAGAATAGATTTTTCTCAATAACCGCAAAACATACAGTTTTGTTTTTTATGACAAAAATAACTTAAGGATTTAATCTAGATAAATTATAGACAGAAACACGATTGGTGAAACTTTACTCGATATATTTATTTTCCAAAGTTGGCTCTTTCAAACAAGATAAAACAAATCAAATTATAAAAACATAAAACCCGCCTGCTAAAAAAACATTAACTAAAAAAATGCTACGCCCCCATTTTTTGGGGAAGGGGACGCCATATTTAAAAAAATATTTAGCCTATGTAACTCCCATAATTAAGACGAATCCAACGACACCTCATATTTATGTTGTAATCTGTCAAGTCGTTTGGGCTATAGAGCGAGCCATACAAATGGACATACATACATACATACATTAAAAGAACTAAATGGAAATATGTTTAGGAAAAAGTTAAGTGGTTGGCTAATTGAAGAATGTTTTTACAGTGTGAAAGAGTATTTGGAAAATTGAATTGTAACCTAATGACTAATACTTAATTCTAATTATATGACTCACAAAACATTTGCACGCCTGCGTGCAGGCTGAATACAATCTACCATAATAGTTTTAAGATCTGACATGTAAAATAATAATGTATTCTTGCAAATAAATGATTTGATTTGATTTGATTTGATTTGATTTACATACGCTCGAAAAACGTTACCCTCCTTGGCGCAGTCGTGTATAAACTAAAAAGAAAACCGATGAAAATTTCGACCAATCGAAAAGTCAAGGGACGATATTAGTTTTTAAGTTTTTGAAGGAACTATTAGTCCTACATTAATGTAATTTAAATGGGACCAACTTGGGACTATTCTGAACACAATAAAAAAAAACATCGAAATCGAATCACCAGGTAAAAAGATATGCGCGGTCATACATAAAACAAAAACCGGCCAAGTGCGAGTCGGGCTTGCGCACGAAGCGTTACGTGCCATCATCTATAAAAACGGCAAAAAAATCACGTTTATTGTATGCTTCACTTAAATATTTGTTTTATTCCGTTTTTAGTATTTGTTGTTATAGCGACAATAGAAATACATAATCTGTGATAATTTCAACTGTCTAGCTATCACGGTTCATGGGATCCAGCCCTGTGACACACATACAAGCAGACGGGCAGTAGAGTCTTAGTAATAGGGTCCCGTTTTTATTATTTGGGTACGTAACCCTAAAAACATGACAAAATGAGTACCTCTTCTTTTTTCGTCGTTTAAAAAAACACTAAATAAGTACCAACTTCTTGAATCTTTGAGATAGGTAGTTGGTTCAATCGCGGTCGGTAACATTAAGTTTTTTATAATTTTCCAGTGTCTTCATCGCAACTATGCTCAGCGCTGACTGAGCAGTTGACGAAAACAGCATCGAAAGTGGTCCAGCTCTACGCCAGTCTGCAGAGAGAGCCGAACGCTGCGGCCGACATAAGTGGTAGGTTTTTCAAAACAATATCAAAATTGTATAATCATCTACAGTAATATTATATTCATATCATTAGTATTCTTATAAGCGGCAATGGGCTTGTAACCTGTCACGTATGCAATGCTAATTACTTTATGTGGCTATGTGCCAAATGTAATGTTTGAACGTGCCTCTAACTAACTCCTTTAGACAGATGTCAAGGATCTGAGCGTCTGGAGATCTAAGAGGATGTCTACCGTACTTGGGGATTACAGTCGTGATCCTAAATATATTATTTTATGTATTTTGTTGTCACTTTTCGCTTTAATGTAAGTGTGTTAAAAAGAGAAGGTATGTGTTGTATTGTAAATAAGTTTTCAGTTAAAATGACAAGCTTTTGTAAAATCATTCGAACCTTGGAGCACCAGCGCGTTATCACCTGTCACATCATATAACATTGTCATCGGAACTTGACAAGAATGCAAAGCTTTTACTCAATCGAAATATTTAGTAAGTTCCGTTGTGAGTGTCTGTTGAACAGCTCTTGACTCCATTATCAGATCAGCTCACTGTCACCATATTATTGCATTGTCACCGAAGTTACATAAGTATGCAAAATTTCAGCACAATCGGTTGGGGATAACTGCTTCAAAATTGAGTTGCAAGATTCCACCTTAACATAGATAGATAGATAGATACTTAATACTTTATTGTACACCAGAAATAAACAAGCAAAACATTAAAAAAACAATATTTTAGAATTACGTACAATGGGCGGCCTTATCACTAAAAGCGATTTCTTCCAGGCAACCTAAATATACACATACATACATACATTGCAAGTTAAATAAAAGCTTGTAAAAAGGTGTGTTGCATTGTAAATAATAATTTTTCATTTTTCAGGTCTCGAAGCGGCAATATTAGAAACACAGAAGGTTTTAAGGAATGCGGTCGTTAGAAATCAGAATGGAAATGAAATGAGTTCACTCTCTTCTACCGATGGAGAATATAGGGGCCTCACTGTGGACACTGCGAGGGAGAAACTGGAGAATTTGGTCTCCAAAGGTAATAAGTTAATTAATTAATTGTTATATAATTAATAAACGATCAATTAATTCATTGGTAATTGATTCATGAGTTATTAATTAATTTATGAATGACCAACTAATGAATTGGTAAACGATTAATGGATTGTCAATTAATGAATTAATGATCAACTAATCGTCATATCTTTAGTTAATTGGTTAATGCATTGTTGATTAATTCATGGATTATCAATTAATGAATTGGTAATTAATAAATAAATAAATATTGGAGGACATTACTCACAGCGCCATCTAGCCCCAACTAAGTAAAGCTTGTACTATGGAAACCAGATCATGTATAAAATACATAATATACTTCTGTTTCTTATGTACTGTACATACTTATCATGTGTAGAACGTATGTACAAAACAAACATCAAGTTACTAACTACGCTGTGGGGCTAGTCAAAATGAATGATAAATGAATGAATTATCAATGAATAAATTGTTAAATAATTTATGAAATAATTATGTCTATAGTAATATACGCTCTGACTTGGTTTGTAAAATTGAATCCCGAAGGACCGCTGTGGCCGGTCGTCACTTCTACTACTTAAGTTCTTCGCTTTATAATAGAGTCAATACAATTCTTTCCATCTACTCGCTCCCACATTATAAATGTAAGTTAAAATGTCTAAAATGGCTTTTATCCCTCTCCTATGACGAAACAGAGAACTTACTTAGAACACCCGAATAAACAAACAGATTTTCTCCAATTGCACTCAGACTAAACATTCACATTCATACACACACTCACTCACACACACACACACACACACACACACAAACACACACACACCTGTGCCAGGAAAATAATAGTTTTATTATTTCCAGAAACTAGCGCAAATAACCCAGCCATGTCCCTAATAGAGCAATATTCGGACATACTCCTCAACATGATGCAGAACAAAATGGTGAACCAGTTCTCGCAAAGTCCCCAAAGCCTACCACCTAACACGAAAGAACCAGGCGGCGACAGCTAGTATACAATTGTACAATCAGAACTAAGATGTGTAAAATATTGGTAATAACTTGTGAATAACTTATTGATAACGGTTAAATAACGGTTGATAACTATTTTAGAAGTAAAATGGTAGCAATTCTGTTGTGAACGCAACATTTAGACTTCAAAGTAAAAGAGCAATAGTATTATTACGAAGTTTTAGCTTTAGGCGGAAACAACAGAATCGCCACCAATAACTTGTGAATAACGGTCGGATAACTATTTTAGATTTGTAATAACTAGTTAACGATACCGATAAGTTTTAACTACTATTCCCAAAGTTTGTGTCACTGATTCTTTAGTCCTGCGCTATCTCAAAGATAAATAAAAAAAGAAACAGCATTATTGACTAAGTCACCGGTAATTATATATAACCTGTCGCGTATGGGATGCTAACTACTGCAAAATGTAGGTTTTGTGCCAAACATAATGTTTGGACGTGCCTCTGACTACCCCCTTTAGACATTTTCAAGGATCTAAGCGCCACGAGATCTCAGTGTATGTCTACCGTACTTGGGGATTACAGTCGTGATCCTTTTTGTCAAATTGCAATAATGGAAACTTGATTTAAAAAAAATAGGATGACTTTAATCACTTATGTACCTATGGTAGACATCTTCTCAGATATTCGGGCGCTCAGATCCTCAAATATGTCTAGTGGGGGTAGTCAGAAGCCCGTCCAAACATGATGATTGATGATTACTCAATTGAGTTAGGCAATGATACCCCTGATAGCGTTGGTGTAAGAACCGGTGTAGTGAAGTACGAATCACTATTGAATGACGGTTGGATAACGGAATAACGATGTAATAACTAGTTGTCGTTGTCAGGTATAACTTTTTTAATTATACAGTCAAATGTGGAAAATTCTAGTTGGATATTGGTGGCAATTCTTTTGTTTCCACAAACTGACTAAGTATTCGTAAAATACGATCGCTCTTATTCCTTTTACGTTAAAGTTTAAATTTGCGAAACCATATTTGTTCTAAAATCTAGCTTTGTTTTAAGTAATTTGAGATTTTTTTTTACGTAAATTATTCAGCATATAAAAAGGTGTTGACTAAAATTACATTCTCAACTTATTTGTGAAAAAGAGCTAAAAAACTTTAAGAACTTTCAATTTGAATTAACGCTTATTTAGACTTTAACTTAAAAGGAATAAGATCGGTATTTTACGAAATTTGAGTCGGTTTGTGGAAACAGCATAATTTCCACCACTAACTATAACGAAATCACTTTTTTATAATAATTATTTAATAAAAGGAAGTGTAGGATTTGCTTAAGCTGTAATAATATCGAAATTTTCACTTGCTTTTAAAAAAATAATGTATTAGAATCTAAAAATCATTTTTATATATATTTTTCTAATACCTGCAAAGATTTTAATTTAAAAACAATCTTATAGTGAGATAACGTTATTACGTGTTACGAATAACGAATAATAACGGTTATTTGTAACAACGAATTGAAATAACGAATTATTATAGTTTTCGGTATTGGGTTATAACTGTGTGTTTGTAAATACCATACAATCTATGACCCGTTTAAAAGTTGAACACAAAATTTCATTTAAAATATTCTATGTGCCCGTCCATACCAAACTTTAAGTTCATGCTTAACTCTAGGACGCACTTAGCGATGTCAATTTATAAAATTAAAGTTAAATGCGGGTGGGTGGATAAGTTTATTTTTAAATGACAGTATTATTTTTTATTTTTGGTTATTTATGATTTGCTAATACATAAATAACACCCAACAGTCGCCTAGTGGGGTCAGGAGGATCCCAGATTAGGATCCCCTGTGCCGTAGGTATACCAAAACACTAGTACCCTTATTACGTAATCTCATTGGTATTCGAAATCAGCTTCAACTGTCAAATTGTCATCGTGTTACTATAAAGTAATGACAAAAACTGTCGGATTTTGTTATAATCAGCTGCTGATATGAATATTTGCATATCATGTCAAAATTTGCCTGGGAAGTGAACCCATTTATCGCGATCGGACACTTGTCCGCTACGCCACTAAGGTCAGATGATGTATTAACCAATTAACAAGATAAAACAAATTATTACAATAACATAAAACCCGACTGCTAAAAATAAACAAAAAAAAATTATGCCCCTATTTTAGGGAGGTGGACGCCATATTGAAAAAAAAATATATGTCATTCCCACAATTGAGACGAATCCAACGACACCTCATATGTTGTAATCTGTCAAGTCGTTTGGGCTATAGAGCGAGCCATACAAATGGACATACATACATACATACGCTCGAAAAACATTCCTTCTGGTGCAGTCGGGTACTAATAATAAAATTAAAAGACAAATGTAAGTTCGATGATTCCAAAATTATAAACTTCCATTTTATTGTGTCAAAAGTTATGACAGTTTCAAAAAAATGCATTTTTTCACATTCCATACTATATTTTATTTACTCGTAAACTAACCTTGCACGTAAGGTGGAAGAGAACATGCACAAAATGTTGTCAATTCGTTACAGCACTTTGTCTAAGCGCTGTCAAGATAAAAAAAACTATTTTTAAATGATTAATGTTTTTTTTATAATATTTTTTTAGATACATCAGAAATAGATTTTTTTAATTATTATTTAATATTTTTAATACTACAAAGATAACAATACAATTTAATAAGAACTGTCATTAACAAAAATTTAAACTTACCCTCGTATTCAAGAACGACACTGAGAAGACGCACCCACAGTGGACGAAATCTTTTTTCATAAAAAACACTTTATGTGTTGTGCGACACTGCATAGTGTGACTAGAGGCACATTGTCGTGTGCCTCTAGCCAAAGTTGAGCTCTAAAGGCATACGGTAGCGTGCGCCATAGTGCCGCTCAACACATAAAGTGATGTTTATGATAAAAGATTTCGTCCACTGTGGGTGCGTGTTCTCATAGTGTCGTTCTTGAATACGAGGGTTAGTCTCTTGAGTTAGTTTGTGGTGACAATAGAATTGCAACCAGTGACAGTTCTAAATTGTATTATTAATATCTTTAGTATTTACAATGATAAGTAAAAAAAACGAAATTATATATTTTATAGGTATAATTAAAATGTTTTTAAATCCTGAGAAAATAATTATACCATCATAGAAAAGAAATCCCGCTGACAAAACGCCAATTTACACATAATAATTGTAATGTTATAAATATTGTGTGTTTTACAGCATTTTTTAAGTTTACTTATTTCATCATTTTACTTTGTCTTCACCTTTATTGTTATTATACAAATACATTAAAAAAAGTGTAAAAAGGGTCACGATTCGATTCCATGAATGTACATTCTACAACGTCAAATTTAATTCAGAATGATTGTCACCATAGTGTGCGAGAGAGATAGAACATAACCACGTTCAGATACACAAGTTATAATAAGTTCAGTAAAAATGTCGGGTACATTGAATTGTTGATCTGTTTTTAAATAAAATCTTAAATGTCAACTGTTTAAAATGATTTTAAAATGGCGTCTGTCAAAAGCTACCACTCAAGTATCCGGGGAGTGGATAAGATGCTGCAATCGGTACTTGGTTGACATATAAGTTTGAAATGTCGTCTGTCAAAGTTATAAGTTTTTGTAGAAAATGGGTAAAGTTAGTATTGTTAAGGTGGTAATTTGTTGTTATCGCAAACTGACTGAAATTTCGTAAATTATTCCGTTGAGATTAAAGTTTAAATTAGCGTAACTTCAGAATGTCAGTTCTAAAACTTAGGATAGTTTATTTCTCTATTTTATTTAGCATGTTTTACACATCAAAGTGTCAAAGTCAACACCCATTTACATGTTTACTAAATATAGGTTGACATTTCTAAATCACTTAATCATAAATTTAGTTAAAACTATCCTAAGTTTTAGTTCTGTCATTAAGTTACGCTAATTTAGACATTAATGTAAGCGGAATAAGATCGATTGTATTTTACGATATTTTCGACAGTTTGTGCTCAATTGTCACCAATATCTGTCAATGAATAGTTAAGCATTTTTTAATGTTGTCTGTCACAACTTTATAGTTAAAATGTATGTATGTAATTTGCATGTGTGAATGTAATTTAGTGCCTAATTTCATGTAAATAATTTAATTTGTGACTAATGTAGTGGAATTCCAACGCTTGGGAACTGTCATGTTCAATTTGACAGTGTCAAAGCGCTGTCAATGCAACGCCAGAAGGTCGCCGACCTCTTTCTAGTGTAGTTTTTTTTTAAATTAATAATGTTCAAAAATTGTATTGCCATTTACGAAAAAGACTAATGTTATAATGATATTACAATTATAAAAATATATTTTTTGTTTTTTTATTATTCTTCGTTTTTCCTACGAATTAAAAATTTTAACATACCATTATATCCTAACATGTTTAGATATAAAGGCTGTTGGCAGTCCATTCTAGTAAATAAATAACTATTTAAAAATAAAGAAATACAAAAAAAACCGGCCTAGTACGAGTTGGACTCACGTACGAAGGCTTCCGTACCTATATAATATCTATAAAAAACGGCAAAAAAACACGTTTCTTGTATGGGAAAAAATATTTTAAAAAATGCCTAAATATTTATTTTATTCTATTTTTATTGTTATACGGCAACAGAAATACATCATCTGTGAAAATTTCAACTGTCTAGCTGTCACAGTTCATGAGATACAGCCTTGTGACAGACAGACGGAGAGACAAGAGGGACAGCGGAGTCTTGTAATAGAGTCCCTTTTTGACCCTTTGGGTACGGAACCCTAAAAATTAAATAGGAACACGACTGTAATCCCCAAGTACCTACGGTAGACATCCTCTCAGATCTCCAGGATCTTGTAGATGACTAAAGGGGGTAGTTAGAGGTTAGAGGCACGTTAAAATATTACATTTGGCACATGCACTCGCGAGTTGATTGAGTTGGGACACCCTGTATAGAAAAAGTTTTAGTTATCAAATTCTTTATTTATTTGATGAGAGTGAATAAAAAGAAGTATGGAACGTAGCAAGTGGAACGCCGTGGTCTCTGCCTACCCCTCTGGGAAACACGCGTGGTTTAAGCACATTTATCTTGGCTCATTGCATTCGTTATTATTGACTTCGTAATCAGATTCTCGAAGGAATCCGGCTCGAAGGAGAAACTCCAAGAATGGACGTCGAACTACCCTCTCCCTGATGCGAGCTGATCTTACTCCTGTAATTAAAAAATATAGCTATTAATATAAAAGATGCTATTAAAAAACCAGCCAAGTGCGAGTTCCGTACATTATCTTTAAAAAAACGGCAAAAAACACGTTTGTTGTATGGGAGCCCCACATTAAGTTTTTAGTATTTGTTGTTATAGCGGCAACAGATATACAATTAAACATCATCTGTGTTAATTTCAACTGTCTCGCTATCATGGTTCATGATACAGCTCTGTGACAGTCAGACGGACAGCGGAGTCTTAGTAATAGGGTCCCGTTTTTAAACTTTGGGTACGGAACCCTAAAAACTACTGGACCAATGGTCTATGATGAAGAGCATTTGAATTGTCTCGAAACGTCAGCAATACAAGAAAAAACGTGGTAATTAGCCGTATTTCTATTTAAAATATCTAACTTTGTAAACAACAGTAATGAGGCAGAATCTAGCTTGACTTTTAGATAGTAGGTAGGTACTTACTAAGGGTAGGCTGTAACGGTTCCGTAATAATCTGAGGGCCGAGTTCATAAAGGATTTGTAGATCAGCATGATTGCCGAATCGAAAGCCGAAGCCGAATCGATGATCGTTAGCTGGAAATAACAGAAATAAATAAAAAATCTAACATTAAATTCTCGTGTCACAATGTTTGTAACTAAATTCCTTCGAAACGGCTTGACGGATTTTTATGAAATTTTGTATTTATATTCGGTAGGCATGAGAATATGTCGTAATGTATATTTCATACCGCTTTTTGAAAAATCCAGCGTAAAGTTCGTGAAATACTGAAAGTGTTTTTTTCAGTGGGATTATTGCAATTTGACAGGTTTGTCGGGACAGCTAGTAATAAATAAATATTGGTGGACATTTCACACAGCGCCATCTAGCACCAAAAGCATTAAGGTCAAATTGATGTCAGATTATTTTGACAAAATGAATTTCCAATACCGACCGCTTGGTAGGATTCAACCTTTTTGGTAGAATGCGTTGCTATGACAACTCAATGTTATCGGACTAATGTCTAATTTTTTGCACATCAGCGCCATCTATACCAAAATCATCCTTTTTGCGTTTTTTTTTATCTTATAAGGGTTGTTTTTCGGATTATAAGTGCAACTTTTATTTATGCAGATACAGCAAATTTCATCTTAATCCGTTTTGTCGTTTATTTTTGATTAGAGGACAAACATAGCAGCCTTATCACAAACTTTCGCATTTATAATAAGTATTATTAGGATTAGTAGGATAGGATTAGGATGTACCTTTGAAAATCTTCGGAGAAAACCCATAGATTGCCGCAAAACTTGTAGCGATGTCTTGTGGAATCACTAGGAATATCCCATCGGCAAGATTACCTGGGAAACACAAAATCGTCACGCAAGGGATCTCTCAGAAGTAGCGTTGTCTGCGTGACCTTGAGAATGGGATTTGGCGTTTATTTGGTTGCATAGTTAACGAACACAAAATCTTCACAATGTTAAATACCCGGTTGTGGTGCCAACCCTGATTTTGGTCATTTTCAATTGTTGCAGCCAATAACTATGCATAGCAAACAAACTTGTTTAAAATCTATAGTTAACCCTATACTTGGCAGGAATTTTTATTTTTGAAATGTTGTTTTTTTTTTGTATAATTTGTGATCTAGGGTCATTAATAGAGGGGATAGTATGAAAAAAAAAATTATATTATTAATACTTTTAGATTTATTGAATGTACCATATTTGGCACATTGCCAGATGTGTCATAATCAACTTTACTAAATCAACGTACCATATGTGTCACACTGCCAGGCTTATATACATTTGTGTTTAACACTTTATATAACAAAAATATTACATTCTTACATTAAAAAGTAACAAAAACGTGCTAAAAATAATTTGCGATTACGTTATATTCATTTTCAAATTATAATCTGTAGATAATATATATATAAGTATATAAAACTCTTTAGTATTCCCCTAATCCTTTCTTAGTTTGCACTTTTGTGCAATGTATGCACCTCCCTCTGCTAAATTTGAAAGTTGGGTGATGAGAAATTTAATCAAGCGTTTTAGAGAAGATAGGCGAGTATTATCAACAGCCCCGAAATGATGTATATGCCCCAAAACGATCTGCTAGATCAGAATATGATTGTCAAAAATATTTTTCATCGCCTTCTGAAACTTCGGAAGAAGCGCTAGTTATTTATGTGCTGTAAAGATTTGTTTTTGCACATATAGAGAGATGATGTCATCTAAGTAGAACAGCTTGAAGTATTGAATGACACTCTTTCCTGCAAGTCAAACCCCAAAGAAGACATGATCTTTGACTTCAGCAGAACTAGTGAACTTTTTACAACGCCAATAAGGTGTTAGTCTTTAAGACCTTCCTTCGTGCCTAATACACTAGGTCTTATTGATTAAGTAGCTGCTTAGGGTCAAGGCTGCATACCTACAATAGGGAAGGTACTTGTTCAGAATCAACGGGCAGTGAACAGTGATCGACAGCGATGACAGTTGATATTGTAGCAGAAATGTTGATGTAACAACTTGATTCATCTCATTATCAACATTTCATAAAAAGTTTAGGTTTTCCAGTGAAAATGGCAATGGGAAGGTGTGAAGGCGGTGAACTGCTATCACAGCATTGCTATTGTTCATCATCTGATGATTAAATTTCGTTTAAATCTGACTTGCCCCCGACTTGAAGATAAGACCCACAAGTTGACGAGGTCGATGTTGCTGCTGCTGATATAGTTGCGGCACCTGTGGTGCTAAAATGTCATTTTACCAAGTACTTCGCATCAAACTGACACCTTACGTACATTCTCATCTCTATAATTTCTTGACAATTAAAGCTCAAGCTTGAAAATTTTATGACAATTGGTGAATTTCGATTTATTGGAGCAACGATTAGAATGCTATCGTCGAAAAAACATTCATACTCGCATAAAAGGGCCGACGACACCTCCGAGTTGTCAAAGAGATCTCGCTTCGCTCGATCAAAAATCATAAATGTATGTAATTTTGAAAAAATATAATTTATACGAGTATGGCAATGTCACATATCAGGTACATAGTAAAGATAAACTTGAATGGAGCTCATCTGGCAATGTGACTTATTTGGTACATCATGAAAAACCAGTTGATTGCATGCCATTGTAATTCATTTAGGAACATGAAAATATTAATTTCGGGTGTAAAAAAATGTTAACTATTACATATCAACCGTTTTTGACAGAAATACTAAAAAAATATTAGTAATATTTAATTTTTTTACCCTGCGGTGCGAAGACTCCTTTCACTGGTCAGCTATCATTCGCTCTACTTCAAATTGAGAGTTGCAAATCATCAAAAAGTATTTTTTAGTAGAATTGGGACAATATTTTCTAAATTATGTAATAATTAAAATAGATTAAAAATATTTTTTCACGCGTTGGGAATTTTTGAAAGTTGAACGTACCAAATTAGGCACTCTGCCAAGTATAGGGTTAATACAATTCTTTGTCTATGGTCCGTTTTGATTACTGACAGTTGTGATGCGTTATATCTCCAGACTTGATTGACAAAAACTAAATATTTCCCGTTTTGTCTATTTAAATATAAAAAAATAATAAATAAACATCGCCTCTACAAAACCTTTGCTTAACCTAAAAGATAGATAAAATCTATTCTACACATACATTTCATTTTATTCGACATAATCTATTCTATGTTGTTTAAGAATCGTCGGTTTAATCATTTTTTCAATATAAACGATTTGAAAAATAAAACGTTGTGAAAATGCAAACAACCAGCGCTCTCACCTAACTATTCGTCATACGAGTGGTCTCTCAGACGAAACGTCTGCGTGACCGTGACTATCACTACATAGTATAAAGCAAAGTCGCTTTCCGCTTCCCGCGTATGTATGTTTGCTTATATCTTTAAAACTACAAAACGGATTTTGATGCGGTTTTTTTTAATAAATAGAGTGGTTCAAGAGGAAGGTTTATATGTATAATACATGCATAATATAGTAGAGAACTGCTAATTTTAGAGGTTTCTAATGTGATGTCGTAAATAAACACATTTTTTTGCGCTTACATTGCAAATGCTGGCTGAACCCCACGAGATATATCAAAATAATGTACTACAGTATTGTACACCTTAAAAACGTCTACAAAAAAGTCAACGATGGTATTAGAAATGTCTTACGCACAGCGAAGCGGGCACGGGTCAGCTAGTGAATTTATATGACAAAGTTAATGCCAGGTCAGCGATGTTAGAATAAAATCGCCATAATACAAGCAGAATAATAAAATACTTACATTTCAAAACGAATATGGTAAAAAAAATGCAGAAATTTAAACCGTTCATTTTCAACACTTCTATAAAGGTATCTCGATTTTTATTTTTTTATTTCGAAAGCAATTCTAATTCAAACAAAAAACATTGGTGTATAAAAAAACAATAAAAATTCTATTCAGTTTAGTTTAGAGATAATTTTGTTAAGATCTTTCTATCAACACGTAATTTTTCACATTTGTTTTTATATTTATTGTCGGTAGGTACCTACTACTGAGAAAATGTAATAGGTAATTTTGTTTATCTATAGGTATAAAGATTATAGTAAAATGTCTCAAAATTAATAGGAATTAGGCAAAAAAGCAAGTCCTAATGAACAGGGAGTTAGTGCACGACTAGTCGCTACAGTGCAATACCGGCAGTATATGTAGTTACTTCTGGTATCCTTATTTCTGGTAGGTTTTAATATTAAAAAGTCGTGTTGGCCGAGTGGTAAGTACCTCGACTTTAATTTCGAATCCCGGCGTGCATCAATGGATTTTTCTATTCGAAATATGCGCATCAAAACACGTGCTCAAATCATTATCTGTAAATTTTAACTGTCTATTAGCTATCACAGTTCATGACATTACAGCCTTGTGACAAACATACGGACGGTTTTTACCCTATGGGTACCGAACCCTAAAAACTAATATCGTCCCTTGACTTTTAGATTGGTTGAAACATTAACATCGGTTTTCTTTTAAGTTTTTTAAGCGTTTTTATTACGAAATAATAAAACTCCTGTCAAAAGTATGTTTTTACAATACCGTGTGTGAATAGTTTGACACCAATGTTTCAATACCTATATTGTTAATATTTCCCACGGAAGGTTTTTATGATTTAAATTCTGTACCTACCTACCTACTAACATAGGTTTATTGGTTTTTAGGGTTTCGTAGTCTACAATAAACCCTTTAGTTTCGCCATGTACGTCCGTCTATCCGCAGCTTAGCTCAGAGATCAGTGTTGGAAAGCTGTAATTTGGCATGAATACACATATTAGTAACTAGCTGACCTGTGCCCGCTTCGCTGGGGGACAGATAGTTTCACATCTGGTATTCCAATCTTCAAAATAAATTACAGCCTATATGTTGCCGAGGACTAATAGCTACATAATAAAAAAGTTTCATCAAAATCCGTCCAGTAGTTTTTGCGTGAAAGCCGGACAACAGACAGACAGACAGACAAAAATTTCAAAATGTTTTTTTTTTGCTTGTGTTACTTGTTTAAAGGCCCCTAGGAGTATTTTTTTTAGTTTATAATCAATGTACAGAATTGAACTCTTCTACAGTTTTATTATATGTATAGATGTCATCAAAGTCGTACAATAAAATCTTGAAAAACATTTTTTTAGGGTACCTACTACCTACACCTACAGTGGTGATGGTTTTTATTTTTCTCGCGTACCCTATGGTGTGGGGTATCGTTAGATAGGTCTTTCAGAAGTATGGTTTGTGGAAACAACTTTTTGATTAATTCGTATGTAAAATATTAAGCTTTAAAGTGCCAATTTTTGTTAGAAACGAGTGTCCTCTAAAATCTAAATTATTGGGTTTTACGCGTGAAAAAATTCACGGTAGGTAAGTAGTATAATATAACGAACTTAAAAGGAAAACTATCACAGCTACGCAGGCGTTTCAAGTTTTCAAGTAAAATCTAAAAATAACGTTCTAACGTTATAGTCGACTATAACTTATAAAATGTAATCGAAGAAGAAATAATCAATTTTTTTAGTAGAAATACCATTGAAAATTACTTATACCTATATAACGTTTATAGCTGTGTAAACTACGAAACTCTACATTGCGCGTGGCTCGATACGCACTTGGCCAGTTTTTAGTAAGTAGTGGTGGCAAATTCTGCTACTACCTACCGCAAAATGCGGGCATGTGCCAAATATAATTTGGACGTGCCTCTGACTTCCCCCTCTAGATATCTTCAAAGGATCAAACCGCCTGGTGTTCTGAGAGGATGTCTATCGTACTTGCGAATTAAAGTCGTAATCCTATTTTTTCTTTAAATATTAAAAGCTTACTTTGTTTTTTTCATAAAACCTCTTTATAAGTTAAGAAATAAACAAGTTATTTTATTTTATTAATTATTTTCCTTTATTTACTTAGGTAAGTACTTACTTATTTGTGTAGTAGGTACTAGTCAAAAAAATGTATTAAATTTCATTTTATTTTATTTATATAATCGGGCAATAAAAACGTATCTATTTCATTTATTTATTTAGTTAGACAATAAATAAAACAAAAAAATAAGTCCAATATATACAAAATCTATATTCTTTCAATTCCTAATCTAAATCTACATTTGACAGATCCGCTGTTATCTTCTCAACTTCTGCTTCACTTCGCTTCTTCTCTGTCATTCTGGAATAAGAAAAAGAAATCTAAATATATAAAACTCTTATCTTAGGTACTGACTGACTGATCTATCAAGGTCCTAGAAACTTGAGATTTCGAGGGTGTATTCCTTTTGGTGTGTAGGGGTGCACTAAGAAAGGATTTTCCGAAATTCAACCCCTAAGGGAGTGCAGCGGGGGGTTGAAGTCTGTTCAAAAATTACTTCGTACCTCCCACTCAGCCAAGGCGGTTTTTAGGGTTACCTCAAAAGAAAAAAAAGAGAACCCTTATAGGATCGTTCGTCCGCCCCTCCATCCCCCCCGAACCCTCTTTCCTATCAACAAAACCAGTGGGCCAATTAGAAAAAAAATACAGAAAATTCTAACATGGTTACAAGAAAACCTATTTAGTATTTTATTAAATGTATTTCTCAAAAGAGTCTAAGAAAAGACCAGTGTCTTACTTCTGAGCCTCTTCTTTCTTCTGTCCGTACAGTCTTCTCAAATCATCCAAGACTTTTGAGGGAATCCCATGGTTTGGCTGGTGGATCTCATACTCCCCCTTAGAACAACAATTATAGTGAACAATAATTGTAGTGTGAGTTGGCTCATAAACTGTATTTGTTTGGTTTGAGGATATGTGTAGTTTTTTGTGTTTGTCTTCATTATTGTGTCAAGTAGTTGTTGTTTAAAAGTTATTTTATATTATATTGAGAGACAAACCTAACTTAGGTTTAATATCACTATCTGCCATTAATCTGCCATAAATTACCCGATCGGTGTTTTGTAAATAAATAAATAAATAATAATAATAATATAATGAAAAATAAATATCTTTGGAGATTTCACACAGCGCCATCTAACCCCAAACTAAGCTAAGCTTGTATTATGGGAACGCCCCCTGGGAAAAAACAATTGCTCGACACGAAAAAATAAAAATAGATTTTTCAATGCGAAAGTAGGTATTGTCTGTAATGTCTGTCTGGTCTGTGGCGTTATCACGGCCAAACCGCTCAGCCGATTATGATGAAATATCATAATAGAGATAGTTTCAAGTCTTGAGACGGACATAGGCTACTTTATTCCTCAAAATGTTCTATGATTTTCCGAAATTTCAATGTTTTACGATAAAATTGTCAAAATCGAATCTATGCGAACGAAATCGCAGGTACAAGTTAATTTAAAAATAAATAATGGCGGACATTTCACAAATCGCTATCTAGCCCCGAACTTAGCAAAGCTTGTATTTGTAACGTTACATATTGTACATTATTACAACAACGGGAAATTACTCACGTAAATGATAAATTAATTTTAAGATTTAATGTGTGCGAGACGGCAATGCGAGCAGGGTAGCGCGCGCGTTATGGTCCACTCACCCTGAAGAAGATTCTCTAGATGAATCGAAACATTGTCGGTGTCCTCATTGACAATTTATCATTTACGTGAGTAATTTCCCGTTGTTGTAATAATGTGTAGTACAACTCACGAAAGTTTTGAAAGTTACATATTGTGTTGCCTGAAATAAATATTATTATTAAAAAAATAAATAGGATCACGACTGTAATCCCCAAGTACGGTAGACATCCTCTCAGATCTCCAGACGCTTAAATCCTTTAAAGATGTCTAGTGGTAGTCAGAGTCATGTCTAAACATTATATTTGGCACATGCCCACATTTTGCAGTAGTTAGCATTCCATACGTGACAGGTTGCAAGCCTATCGCCGCTTATAAGAATACTAACTGGTTTCCTCACGATGTTTTCCTTCACCGCTTTAAGCACGCGTTAAGATGCGCATATAAATTTCTCGAACAGAAAAATCCATTGATGCACGCCGGGATTCGAACCCACGACCTTCAGATTGAAAGTCGAGGTACCTTCCACTCGGCCAACACGGCTCTTATTATTATTATTATTATTTCAAACAACCTTTGAGTTCTTCACCAGCTCCACAACGGAATCCTCGAGGTTGGGCACGTCTCCTGGTCTTCGCTGAGGCACCTTCGCCACTGGCTTCGGATACTTCATCTTCTGCGCCCAATTCTGGAGGTAATTCCCTGCGTCAGACTGTAGGAACTGCAAATTAGGAATCAGGATAACTAATGAAGTAATATCTATAGAATTTTAGACGGATCTTTATCACATTATTTATTTTAAAAACATCTATCTATATCTATACATATAATAAAACTGTAGAAGAGTTCAATTCTGTACATTGAATAAAAACTAAAAAAAATACTCCTAGGGGTCTTCATACATGTAACACAAGCCAAAAAAATACATTTTGAAATTTTTGTCTGTCTGTCTGTCTGTTGTCTGGCTTTCACGCAAAAACTACTGGACGGATTTTGATGAAACTTTTTTGTTATGTAGCTATTAGTCCTCGGCAACATATAGGCTATAATTTATTTTGAAATTGGGAATACCAGATGTGAAACTATCTGTCGACCAGCGAAGCGGGCACTGGTCAGCTAGTTTTAAAATAAAAAACCGGCCAAGTGCGAGTCGGACTCGCGCAGGGTTCCGTACCATTCTATAAAAAACTGCAAAAAAACACGTATTTTATTTTATTCTGTTTTTTGTATTTGTTGTTGTAGCAACAACAGAAGTACATCATTTGTAAATTTTCAACTGTCTAGCTGCCACGGTTCACGAGATACAGCCCTGTGACAGACAGACGGACAGCGAAGTCTTAGTAATAGGGTCCCGTTTTTACCCCCTTAGGTACGGAACCCTAAAAAATGGATCACGACTGTAATCCCCAAGTACGGTAGACATCCTCTCAGATCTAGATTAGTTTTATATATCTAAATCAAGCGTAGCGTGTGCTGCTTTTTGAATTTGTGCTGAAGCTTTTTAGTTATTTTTTTTATTGTTGTACGTACTTAAGACGCTGCCAGGCGACGATTATTTTTGTTCGAAACGAAAAAAGAAATACTTGTGAACAAGCCACATCTCCTATTTTATAATGTATAGTATATGTGAATAAAGATGTACCCATCTTTAATCACTTCGATAAATAATCCTACCGACCGCTGCAATGATGACAAACACACGTCCGCGCGTGGTCCGCCTTAGCTTTTCGAATAAATTAATGATATAAATTATGTATAATTACTTATCAAAAATCTATCCTAATAGAAATCTAGATCTACATATTACCTATCTTTAACAATAAATCACAAGTTGATTTTAATAGTAGGTATATAAAATATTTCGATCATAAATTCTAAAACGTATAATTTTGAAATAATATTTTTATCGTGTAAAGTTTCTGCTATTATGTTTTCAGCCTAATAGAAATCTAGGTAGGAACCTGAAGTAATATATTTATAAAAATAGGAGATGTGGCTTGTTCAGAAGTATTACTTTTTTCGTTTCGAAAAAGAGCAATCAGCGACTGGCAGCCTCTTAAGTAGTACTTTTAATTATTATTCTTGTTTGAGCCTTCACCTTGTTCGATTGGCACCACACTGGAGCTCTACATAGCATTAAGGAAAGGATCATAAAAAAAAAGGTAGACCCCAAGCCGTGTTTGTTGCCTGATTCTTCTAGGCTTGGTCGCGTGGAATCGGCGTAGCTTCACCTAGTTCCTAAGACGTTTCAAAAGTGATCCTTGTGATTTTATTGAAATAAATGATTTTTGATGAGATCTCCATTATGCGCTTAGACCCTATAAAGACGTCACAGAGTAGTCAGCATGGCCAAAATATTTTTTTACACATCCCGTTAGCATTAGCACACGTGACAGGTGGCAAGCCCATCCCGTGTTTGGACGTGCTTCTGGCTACCATCTCTAAACATCTTCAAAGTATCTAAGCGCCTGGAGATCTGAGAGGATGTCTACCGTACTTGGGGATTACAATCGTGTTTTTATCTCATTTTCATATTTACATTAATAAATATTATTAAAAGACCTTTTCTCTGTTCTTATTAATCTGCGAAGGTGGTGACGGCGCTTGCCTCTTTGCATTTGTTGCTGGTTGAGAACCGAAGGGCTGACCAGCTGGAAACAAATAATTATGATTAAAAAACTAAAAAGAAAACATATCGATGAAAATATATCGAGCAATCGAAAACCCAAGGGACGTTAGTTTTTTAGGGTTCCATACCCAAAGGGTAAAAACTGGACCCTTTTACGGACTTGTCCGTCGTTCTGTCTGTCTGTCCGTCTGTCTGTCACATGGCTGTATCTCATGAACCGTGATAGCTAGATAGTTGAAATTTTCACAGATGATGTATTTCTATTGCCGCTATAATATATGCCATACAACACACGTGATTTTTTTGCCGTCTTTATAGATAATGGTACGGAACCCTTCGTGCGCGAGTCCGACTCGCACTTGGCCGGTTTTTAAGTTTTAATTAGGAACTATTAGTCCTACATTAATCGAATACCTTTAAACGAGCAATACTTGATCACTACATAGTATAAAGCAAAGTCGCTTCCCGCTTCCCGCGTCTGTATGTATGCTTATATCTTTAAAACTACACAACGGATTTTGATGCGGTTTTTTTTAATATATAGAGTGATTCAGGAGGAAGGTTAATATGTATTAAACCCGTGCGAAGCCGGGGCGGGTCGCTAGTATTACTTATAATCTAAAGTAGTTTCACTTAGCTCCTAAGACGTTTCAAAGTAATCCTTGTGATTGTATTGAAAGAAATGATTTTTGAATTTGAATTTGTATTGAATTTAAATAAATGGGACCAACTTGGGACTATTCTTTACACAATACATAAAAAATCATCGAAATTGAATCATCAGGTACCTACCTACTCTTGCGTTACTGACTAACTGATTTATATATCAACATTTACTTCTCCATTTCCCACCAAATCAAATCAAATCAAATCGTTTATTTGCAAGAATACAACATTATTTTACATGTCAGATCTTAAAACTATTATGGTAGATTGTATTCAGCCTGCACGCAGGCGTGCAAATGTTTTGTCATTAGTAATTATTACTAATGTTTGGTCAGCACAACTTGTTGACAAACATGTTGCGAAAAAGAATTGGCTTATGTTTTACAACCGGCCGCCTGCCTCATTAGGAAAGATGTTAGAAAGCGTTAAATGATCTATCAACGCACGACCTAGAAGCTTGAAAGGAGATGTATTCCTTTTGGTGTATCCCAAGAAAAAAAATTGCGAAGATCAACTCCAAAAGCGAGCGGGGCATGGTAAAAGTGAATCGCCAAAATGTCTATGTCTATGTCTATGTCTATGTTACGTTCACACACGCGCGTTTAACCCATTCAGCTCCGGCAACGCGCCATATGCGTTTTCACGTTTGTTCTCTGGGAGCCGACAACGCACCATATTCGTTCTGTAGTAGGGTAGTTTCAAATAGATTTTTTACTGTGAGTTTCTACATATTTTGACAAGTTTGACGTTAATATGACAGAAAAATAATATTAGAAACTGGCAAACCCTTGGTTTCAGGATAAAAAAATATTATTTTGTTCTGCAGACGTTTTAAAAAACACGTGAAAGTGGTCCGACTTCTCCATAAGATATTTCGATTTTGAATGGTTTTAAAGTATGTTGGGCAGTGCCGGATTAAGCTAGCGCGGGACCTGTAGCAAATTTTGTAAAGGGGCCCTTAGTTTGCTATAGGTTCTCACGTTAAGGGTACCTATTAAACAGATAGTATAGATAGTATTGATAGTATTGATAGTATTGATAGTATTGATAGTATTGATAGTATTGATAGCACAGATAGTATAGATAGTATTGATAGCACAGATAGTATAGATAGCATTGATAGTATTGATAGTATTGATAGTATTGATAGTATTGATAGTATTGATAGCATTGATAGTATTGATAGTATTGATAGTATTGATAGTATTGATAGTATTGATAGTATTGATAGTATTGATAGCACAGATAGTATAGATAGCATTGATAGCACAGATAGTACTGATAGTATTGATAGCACAGATAGTATAGATAGTATTGATAGTATTGATAGTATTGATAGTATTGATAGTATTGATAGTATTGATAGTATTGATAGTATTGATAGTATTGATAGCATTGATAGCATTGATAGTATTGATAGCACAGATAGTATAGATAGTATTGATAGTATTGATAGTATTGATAGTATTGATAGTATTGATAGTATTGATAGTATTTTGATAGCACAGATAGTATTGATAGTATTGATAGTATTGATAGTATTGATAGTATTGATAGTATTGATAGTATTGATAGTATTGATAGTATTGATAGTATTGATAGTATTGGTAGTATTGATAGTATTGATAGTATTGATAGTATTGATAGTATTGATAGTATTGATAGTATTGATAGCACAGATAGTATAGATAGTATTGATAGCACAGATAGTATAGATTAGCATTGATAGTATTTGATAGTATTGATAGTATTGATAGTATTGATAAATAAATAATTTTTTTTTTAAATATTGGTGGACATTTTACACATCGCCATCTAGCCCCAAACTAAGCAAAGCTTGTACTATGGGAACTAGATAACTGATAGAATACTTATATACTTTTTTTTGAATACATACATATGATACATACTAACACCCAGACACAGAGCAAACATCTATGTTCATCACACAAATATTTGCTCTGGGTGGGGATCGAACCCACAACCTACAGCGCTGAAGGCAGAGTTACTACCAACTGAGCTGTGAGCCTATTAGTATTGATAGTATTGATAGTATTGATAGTATTGATAGCATTGATAGTACTGATAGTATTGATAGTATTGATAGTATTGATAGTATTGATAGTATTGATAGTATTGATAGTATTGATAGTATTGATAGTATGCATAGTATTCATAGTATTCATAGTATTGATAGTATTGATAGTATTGATAGTATTGATAGTATTGATAGTACTGATAGTATTGATAGTATTGATAGTATTGATAGTATTGATAGTATTGATAGTATTGATAGCATTGATAGTATTGATTGATAGTATTGATAGCACAGATAGTATAGATAGCATTGATAGCACAGATAGTATTGATAGTATTGATAGTATTGATAGTATTGATAGTATTGATAGTATTGATAGTATTGATAGTATTGATAGTATTGATAGTATTTATAGTATTGATAGTATTGATAGTATTGATAGTATTGATAGTATTGATAGTATTGATAGTATTGATAGTATTGATAGTATTGATAGTATTGATAGTATTGATAGTATTGATAGTATTGATAGTATTGATAGTATTGATAGCATTGATAGTATTGATAGCACAGATAGTATAGATAGCATTGATAGCACAGATAGTATTGATAGTATTTTGATAGTATTGATAGTATTGATAGTATTGATAGTATTGGTAGTATTGATAGTATTCATAGTATTCATAGTATTCATAGTATTGATAGCATTGATAGCACAGATAGTATAGATAGTATTGATAGCACAGATAGTATAGATTAGCATTGATAGTATTTGATAGTATTGATAGTATTGATAGTATTGATAGTATTGATAGTATTGATAGTATTGATAGTACTGATAGTACTGATAGTATTGATAGTATTGATAGTATTGATAGTATTGATAGTATTGATAGTATTGATAGTATTGATAGTAGTAATAGTATTGATAGTATTGATAGTATTGGTAGTATTGATAGTATTGATAGTATTGATAGTATTGATAGTATTGATAGTATTGATAGTATTGATAGTACTGATAGTACTGATAGTATTGATAGTATTGATAGTATTGATAGTACTGATAGTACTGATAGTATTGATAGTATTGATAGTATTGATAGAATTGATAGTATTGATAGTATTGATAGTACTGATAGTATTGATAGTATTGATAGTATTGATAGTATTGATAGTATTGATAGTACTGATAGTATTGATAGTATTGATAGTATTGATAGTATTGATAGTATTGATAGTATTGATAGTATTGATAGTATTGATAGTATTGATAGTATTGATAGTATTTATAGTATTGATAGTATTGATAGTATTGATAGCACAGATAGTATAGATAGCATTGATAGTATTGATAGTATTTGATAGTATTGATAGTATTGATAGTATTGATAGTATTGATAGTATTGATAGCATTGATAGTATTGATAGTATTGATAGCACAGATAGTATAGATAGTATTGATAGTATTGATAGTATTGATCACGTCATCTTGAACCGGCCAATCAGAATGAATACGATCGAATCTTTTTAACCCGATCGCAATGCAAACGGGTCGCGATCGACCCGACTTCACAGTGGGTCTAATTTGGAACCCAAAACGATTAATTACGTTTCAAAAACTTTAAAATAAAACCGGCTTCATGTTTCTGACTTCTTAGTGTATATTATTATATTATACTCATAATTTGATTACATTACTCAACACATAAGTAAAAAAACAAAACACCTCCTCCTTTTTTGAAGTCGGTTAAAAAAATTGCTTTGATCGGCGCTCGGCACTCGTTTAGGGTTAGTCCAGGAATCCCCATTGACTATCCCCATCAATTACACGCTTCGATTTGAACGCCGCGTTGAATGTTGAATTGCTTGGTGCTTTGAATGGCGAGGCCCGATCGCCTGTTCACACGCGGCTTGCTGCACGTCTAGTCTAGATGAATGGACGTTTAAACGCGCGTACGTAAGGTTTACGCGCGAAACTTCGGAACGACTGCACCTAATTGGTTGATTTCTTTTTAATTTATATTTAGTAGTTTGTTTTTGCGGGGACAAAGTCTGTATGAAAGAAAATTTTGGAAAATCATCTGTAAAATTCGGGAAGAACTAGCTTTTTTCTATGGGTTTATTGAGATTTGATAGTGGACAGCTAGTAGGCATTTAATTTGTATAAATGCTCCTAGAAAATGGATACTTACTCAAGTTCATGGTGTTGGTTTGAGGACCAAGCTCCAGCACCACCTGGAAATCAGCATGGTTGCCGAATGCGAAGCCGAAGCCAACACGGGAATCCGTGCCTGAAACATTTGTTAGTAATTAGTAATCTATATCACTACATAGTATAAAACAAAGTCGCTTTCCGCTTCCCGCGTCTGTATGTATGTATGTTTGCTTATATATTTAAAACTACACAACGGATTTTGATGCGGTTTTTTTTAATAGATAGAGTGATTCAGGAGGAAGGTTTATATGTATAATAACGTGCTACCCGTGCGAAGCCGGGGCGGGTCGCTAGTATAATATAAAAATAAGTCGGGTTTTCCTTCCTGACGCTATAACTTCAGAACGCACGAACCGATTTCCACGGTTTTGCATTCGTTGGAAAGGTCTCGGGCTCCGTGAGGTTTATAGCAAAGAAAATTTAGGAAAAATGTCAAGTGAAAAGCAGGAAAACAGGAACGGGAACGGGAACGGAAACGGGAACTTAACACAGCATTTGTTAATTCTAAAGCGATACGAAGTTCGCCGGGTCAGCTTGTTACGTTTAAAAAAATGAAAAAATATAGTTTTCTGTTGAAAAATATGTTTTCAAAACAAGTTTTTGTAAAATCCTCCATCGAGCGAGAGCAGAGCGCTATCTACCTATCACTTCATTACATTGTTATTGGAACTAGACAGGTATGAAAAGTTTTTACTCAATCAAACTATTTACTAAGGAGTTCCGTTGTGAGTGTCCGTTGAATAGCTCCTGACTTCATCATCAGATCAACTCGCTGTTACTATTTATATTGACACCAGAACTAAAGGTGTATGCAAAATTTCAGCTCAATCGGATACCAACAAATGGTCGAAAAATGGTTTGTAAATGACAGACGAACATGTAAGATTTACCTTTCTTGATAGGCGGGATGTTGGAGTAGGCTACTGATAACAGAGAAGGCAGTTCCTCAGGGATGATAACTGAGCATGATACTGAAATAAAAAAACAATTTCAATACCGATATACGTTTTAGTAAAAACCGGCCAAGTGCGAGTTGGACTCGATTTAAAGGATTTAACCACTAAACACTCATTGTATTTTAAATTTGAAGCTTCTACATATGTCTGCTAGAAGTTTAATGATCGGTCTGCTTTAATGATCGGTCAGTCAGTCAGTCAGTGAGTGACAAATAAGAAACTTAGACTAGTTATAATTCTAAAACTACTGGTTCAAATTGAATGAAATTTGAAATATACCGTGTTTTATATAATGCCTGCTTGGTTACTGAAAATTCAGGCTTCTAGTTTTATCCACAACAAAGTTATAGAGGCTCGAAAATGGCCTGAACTGCTTCGAGAAAAGGATGGTATGGCCGTGCCGTTTTTTCGCTTGACAAGGCACATAATCAAGGCAATCATCATGTCAATTATCAAAAAGTAATGACGGTCGTTCCATCTTTCAAAAGTCGGAAACGATGTGACGTTTGTCCCGATATACCGTGATCGTTTTAAGAGTAGAACCCCTGGGTGTTAAGTAAGTGTTGGTAATGTATGTCATGTCAACACATGACCTCTTGTAAATGGTTGCTTCACGCGTCTCACACACCGAGGTTGCAATTTGTACTTAAATGATTATATCCTTCTTACATTGTACCTACTTCTTATCTACATATATACTATCTGCGGCCATGGGCTTGCAACCTGTCACGTATGGAATGCTAACGGCAAAATGTGGGTATTTTGTCGAATGTAATATATAGACGTGTCTCTGATTAACCCATAGTACCTACCTAAGCTCACTAGCCTCACAGCTCAGTTGGTAGTAGCTCTGCCTTCTGCGCTGTAGGTTGTGGGTTCGATCCCCACCCAGGATAAACATTTATGTGATGAACATAGATGTTTGTTCTGTGTCTGGGTGTTAATATGTATAATAAATATGTATTTACAACAAAAAAAAAGTACATAAGTATTCTATCAGTTATCTGGTTCCCATAGTACAAGCTTTGCTTAGTTTGGGGACCGTGGCGCTGTGTGAAATGTCCACCAATATTTATTTATTTATTTAAGTATTCATATAAGCGGCGATGGGCTTGCAACCTGTGCAATACTACGGCAAAATGTGGCAATCTAATTGGCTAATAATTAAATTATATTAATTATAATCGGCCAATCTAATCTAAGCAACGAACTCTTTAAAGAAAAATTTAAACTGCATTGAAAATAAAGTGCGAGTCGGACTCGCGCACGAAGAGTTCCATACCATTGTCTAAAAACGACAAATAAATCACGTATGTTGTACCTATGGGAGCCCTTCATAAATATTTATTTTATTTTGTTTATGGTATTTGTTGTTATACCGGCAATAAATATACAAATACATCATCTGTGAAAATTTCAACTGTCTAGCTATCACGGTTCATGAGATACAGCCCTGTGACAGTTTGACGGACAGCGAAGTCTTAGTAATAGGGTCCCGTTTCTACCCTTTGGGTACGGAACTCTAAAAAACAAAAACTAATATGGCGAACTTTTCAATTTCATAAATTAGTAGCTACTTTTTAAAAACCAGGTTGCCTGAATTAAAAATTGTTATTATTTTTCTTTGGATTTAGTTCATTATTGACCATTATTGCCTGTAGCATTGCCATTATCATATTTTTTTAGATCGATACTAAAACAGTTCCAAGTTTTTAAGTTTTTGCTTCTTTTTAAGTCATCATAATACGTCTGTTTTAGTTTTATCTAAGTAGGTATATTATATTGAAATAAACTTAATGAATTATGAAAATTTGCGGTGTTTATCATAAGACGTATTATTTTAATTTTAATTAAATTTATAAAAGCAATTTTTCTTCGCTAGGTTAGGCTTCGCTTAACTTTAATTTACATTTATAACAATTATAATTCAAAAAATAATTCATTATAAATATAAACGATATTTACCTATCACAAGAAGAATTTGTATTAGATTAAATAAAAGCAATTTATCTTCGTCACAGGTCAAAACACAGTTTCACAAGTCACTTTAGATCTAAACACATTAATTATTATCGATAGATACACCAATAAAATTAGAAATCTATTTCATTTCCTAAGAATTACATAATTATCGAACTTACCACTAGAAAGCAGGAAAAGAAACGTACAATATTTCGCGTCCATTTTGTAAATTATTAAAACATTTTAGTATAAAACCTTCATGTATCCTTGTTCTCAATTTAAAAATTTAAAAATAAAAAGTCTATCTGTCACTGCTACCAATTTTAGCGCCAAACTGAGCCCAGAACACATGAGTTGCGAATGTCTTTACTTTCTCTTGTCAAATAAGACGTTATGAGCTAATTATCATTACACAAATTACCACCCTAATGCCTAGAAATTAAGATTTAAATCGCTATAAATATGACTCATGCAGTTGTAACTTTATAAATTGATAAAACAAGGTTCCATGTGTTGGTAATTTGAAAACTTTTGGAATTATGTGCTCAAGGACTTTCATGCCAAATTCAACTTTATTGCACAGACATAAGACTTGACATTCCAAACGTAAATCTCCCATACATGAACTGCTAATGTGTGAGTTTCCATTCACCGAGATATAGTGAAAGTTTTCCAATACAAGACAACTTATCCCTCCAAACTAATATAACTCATAACTCAGAGGAACAAGAATGAAATTTGAATGTAAATGTATGAGTTGTAGGACGTTTTTTATGTAGTTTGTGTGACCACCACTTTCTCGTTACGTCAGAAGTTGAAATTGAGATATAGGGGGAGGTGGTAGTCTTGTGGAAACCCATTCTGTTTCTCATCGAAGGTCGTAGGTTCAATTCTACAGTTCTTGTAGTAGGTAGTTATAAGTTTACTAACCGATGAAAAATAGGAGGTTCTCGACATGTATAGTATGAGTAGGTACCTATTTTTTTTACTAGGTGACCCGCGACAGACTGTCCTGTCCCAAATTCAATAATCGCAAAGAGTAACGCACGTTGCTATAACGACTAATGTCAACACTGATGACAGATTTTTTGCACACCAGCGCCATCTGTACCTAAATCATTCCTTTTGCATTTTTTTATTTTATGGGGATGTTTTTCGTATTGTAAAGAAGTGTAGGTTTTATTCGGGCATTATAACTTTATATACTTACAATTTTTTTTATCTTAATCAGTTTTGTCATTTAGGCCTGATTGAGACACAAACATACAAACTTTTGTATTTATGATACTAGCCGACCCGTCACAGACGTTGTACTGTCAAATTTCAATAATCGAATAGAAAAGACTGAATATTTTTAGTTTGTGATGTCAGATTTGTTGCACACCAGCGCCATCTATACCTACAGAAATCATCCCTTTTGCGTTTTTTTAAGTTTTGGGGATGTTTTCCATATTTTAAAGTAGTCTATTATTTATTCGGGCATTATATCTACATCTACAGCAAATTTCAACTAAATCCGTTTTGTCGTTTAGGCCTGATTGAGGAACAAACATACATACAAACTCACAAACTTTCACATTTATAATATTATTAGGATTATTAAGACTACATCACCACCTTTTAATTAAGTAGCCTTACCTAAATATTAAGTTTTCTGTTGAAAAATATTTTTCTATGACTTGAATTTTTACAAGCTTTTATATATCTTGCAATGTACTCTTAAGTATGTAATAACTACGTTTGTTAAGGTGGAATCTTACAACTCAATTTGAAGCAGTTATCCCTAACCATAATTATGGTGATAGTGAGCTGATCTGATGATGTAGTCAGGAGCTGTTCAACAGACACAATGAAACTTCTTAGTACCTAAATACTTCGTAAAAACTTTGCATACTTGTCAAGTTCCGATGACAACGTTATATGATGTGACAGGTGTTAGCGCGCTGGTGATGGTTTAAATGAATTTAACCTAGGCTTGTTAAAAAAATCTGGCCGATTTCAAAGAATCTTTCACTATAAGAATTCTTCATTATCTCTGAGTAACATAGGCATCTGCCTATACTAACCCTCGTATTCAAGAACGACACTATCCCTCGTATTCAAGAACGACACTATGAGAACACGCACCCACAGTGGACGAAATCTTTTTTCATAAACATCACTTTATGTGTTGAGCGGCACTATGGCGCACGCTACCGTGTGCCTTTAGGCTCAACTTTGGCTAGAGGCACACGACAATGTGCCTCTAGTCACACTATGAATTGTCGCACAACACATAAAGTGAATTTTATGAAAAAAGATTTCGTCCACTGTGGGTGCGTGTTCTTATAGTGTCGTTCTTGAATACGAGGGTTAGTCATCCGTGCGAAGCCGGGGAGAGCAGCTAGTTTAATAATACTATCCTTTCTTCCTATAAACGTACTTAATTAAAATTTTATTTCACTTTAAATCAAATTATAATGACGAAAATAAGGTCAACCAGCTCTCATCCATAATCATTAAAATAAATAATCTATCATTCAATGTTAATTTATTTTAACTTGACGTACGTAGGTAAGTTTTAATAAAAAAACAAGCCCCACATAAATATTTATTTTATTCTATTTTTAGTATTTGTTGTTATTGCAGCAACAGAAATACATCATCTGTGAACATTTCAACTGTATAGCTATCACGGTTCATGAGATACAGCCTGGTGACCGACAATCGGACAGCGGAGTCTTAGTAATAGGGTCCCGTTATTACCCTTAGGGTACGGAACCCTAAAATTACGAGACGGCTCTAGGTATGAGCAATCTACTTAAGACGTTGCTATGAATAAATATTCAGGCAAGTCCATACTATTTTACATTGTAATTGGAAACCGTCGCGATTTCGTCCACGTGAAGTTATTTACAATTAGACTTCAACCACTGCACCCCCTTAGGGGTTGAATTTTGAGAATTCCTTTCTTAGTGCACCCCTACACTCCTAAAGGAATACACCCTCCAAATTTTAAGTTCCTAGGACCAGTGGCCTGAGCACGAACCACTATCGACAACCTATCGTCCAAATGTCAAAAATGACACTTTTTGTATAGTAAAAGTGTCAGTTTTTGTCGATACGATAGTGGTTCATGCTAACCCCCCAGTGGTTTACTTATTAGGCTATGCGTTGATAGATTAGTTAGTTAAAAATAGGATCACGCACGACTGTAAACCCCAAGTACGGTAGACATCCTCTCAGATCTCCAGACGCTTAGATTCTTTTGAATATGTCTAGTGGGGGTAGTCAGAGGCACGTCCAAACATTATATTTGGCACATGCCCACATTTTGCAGTAGTTAGCATTCCATACGTGACAGGTTGCAAGCCCATCGCCTCTTATAAGAATACTAACTGGTTTCCTCACGATGTTTTCCTTCACCGTTGTAAGCACGTGTTTTTGATGCGCATATAAATTTTTCGTACAGGAAAATCCATTGCACGCCGGGATTCGAACCCACGACCTTTAGATTGAAAGTCGAGGTACCTCCACTCGGCCAACACGGCTTTTATATATTTGGATATTATCTGTTTTTATAATATTCGTATGTTTATGATTCGTATATAATTATTTTTAAGTGTTTCCTGTCCGAATTGAAGGTCGAAATGTGAGTCTACTTTTTATAATAAGCATTTATACCGATGAAGGATAAATACGTTTACAAACTAATAATAAACCGAATCGAAGCCTGACTTTTCGATTCGGTTTATTTTTAGTTAGACGATATTCGTTTTTAGGGTTCCGTACCCAAAGGGTAAAAACGAGACCCTATTACTTCGCTGTCCGTCTGTCCGTCTATCTGTCACAGGGCTATATCTCATAAACCGTTATAGCTAGACAGTTGAAATTTTCACATATGATGTATTTCTGTTGCCGCTATAACAACAAATACTAAAAACAGAATAAAATAAATATTAAAGTGGGGCTCCCATACATAAACGTGATTTTTTACCGGTTTTTATAGAAGAATGGTACGGAACCCTTCGTGCGCGAGTCCGACTCGCCCTTGGCCAGTTTTTTTTTAAGTTTTGTGAAGGAACTATTTAGTCCTACATGAACATAATTTAGATGGGACCAACTTAGGACTATTCTCTACACAATAAAAAAATCTATATCGGATCACCAGGTAATAATATACCCTGTTAGGATGTCATCACCTCATCACTACATAGTATAAAGCAAAGTCGCTTTCCGCTTCCCGCGTATGTATGTATGTTTGCTTATATCTTTAAAACTACACAACGGATTTTGATGCGGTTTTTTTTAATAAATAGAGTGATTCAAGAGGAAGGTTTATATGTATAATACATGCATAATATAGTAGAGAAACACTGATAATTTTAGAGGTTTCTAATGTGATGTCGTAAATAAACACATTTTTTTGCGCTTACATTGCAAATGCTGGCTGAACCCCACGAGATATATCAAAATAATGTACTACAGTATTGTACACCTTAAAAACGTCTACAAAAAAGTCCACGATGGTATTAGAAATGTCTTACGCACAGCGAAGCGGGCACGGGTCAGCTAGTGATAGTATATTAGATACAAATGAGCAAGTTGCTCACGAGTTTCATACACACTTTTTCAACTCACTTGCGAGGAAAAAACAAACTTTGCCACGAAATTATTGTGAATTAGAAATAATTTGATAAAAAATGTTTTTTTCGGCTTAATTTATTTACACACATTTATTTATTCCGAAAATGTTACCTAATGGATTTTCAGCGGAATTAAACCTCTTTGTTGTTACAAAAAAAATCTGTGTGTATTACGCGGTTAAATTGAAAACGCTCTGATTACTCGCATATAATTTGTAGCTAGGTAGGTAGTAGGTACTAACTTAACTTCGTAGGGATAATGGGCTATTTGACAAGATTTTGAAAACCGTTCTAGATTATCCAGTAGTGACTGTGGAACTCATAAAAAATATTATTTTCAATTCTATTAAGTATTGGCCCTAAAAATGTAAATTAAATATCGTCAACATAAATAACCGCTTACGTAGGTACATGCCGTAACATGCTTGTCAACAAATAAACAAACGTCAAGTTTTTCAAGGCGGAGAATGACCATCGACTACATAGCCTAATAGACGCCTAATGGCTTCATTTCTTCAAAGAAACAACTCTGTCAAGTCAGTGAGGTGTGTGGTACGGGGGAGTGGGAAAAAATGCATTCTGATTGGCCGATTCAAGATGACGTGATTCACTAGGGATGGGAAGTGTTGTCATGAGTTGTCGATAGCAGTCAGAGGCACGTCCAAATATTATATTTGGCACATACCCACATTTTGCAGTAGTTAGCAGTCCATACGTGATAGGTTGCAAGCCCATCGCCGCTTATAAAAATACTTACTAGGTACTGGTTTCCTCACGATGCGATGTTTTCCTTCACCATTTTAAACACGTGTTTAAAATGGTGAATGTATAAATATCAATTGCTGTTCGTTAGTCTCGCTAAAACTCGAGAACGGCTGAACCGATTTATTTTATCTTGGTCTTTAAATATTCGTGGAGGTCTATGAAGGTTTAAAAGGTGAAAAAAAAATCGAATAATTGCCGGGAAAACCTAAAAACCTAAAAACCTAAAAACCTAAAAATACTTTGGGTACGGAACCCTAAAAAGGAATTACGCGTCGTATTTATGAACCGTCTAATTTCGTCAGTTGCAAATGTCGTGAGAAACCAGTTAATATGAGGTGATCGACACGAAGAGCTACTTATATGTTGAAGAATTTCAAAGTAATCTATACTATCTATATTTTTGTATGTTTGTAACGAATATACTCAAAACAGGACCGGTTTCAAAAATTCTTTCAATATGCATTCATTAGAGTCATTCGTCATCTCGCGGATCTCAAACTCGCGCGAATCCGCGAGTTGGCACCTTCCGATTTTACCTATTTTTTTGTTGTCAACTCGCGGGCCTATATAAAGTACAGTCATAACAAAAATGGATTGAAACCAGAGTAAGTACCGACCATCTAAAGACCTTATAAAAAATAAAATTAACATGGATATGTACAAGTACATGTATTGTAGCTAGTCTGCATTCACTTAGATTTCGATTGCAAGGTGCGGAATGACGCGGGTGGGACGTATGGACACCATTAACGAATTTATTCAAGGAGTTATAAGTATTGATTTATGTATTGAACTTTTAATTTATTGATTTTTAATTTTAAGACATGTAGCATAGTTTTTAATGGTAACGTTTGTTATAAAAATCATTATAGCAAACCCTTATCTGTGATTTTGAAAATATTAGTATTGATTTAGATAAAGCACTTCTAATCTTGTGATTTTTTTTGACATAACATAGTTTTAATTAGTAATGCTTGTTACAAAATCATTTATAACAAGCCTTAGTCCGTGATTTTTATAGTTCCTAAGACTGTGATTGATTTTATTACTAAGTACCTAATAATAAGCCAAATACTATATACTTGTTGATTACTATATTTTTTATATTTATATGTTAATGAGCAATTTTGCTTCACTTACATTTTATAATAAGTAGATTTTTATTTGTTAAATTTGCTTAGTTTTAGACAAGACAATTTACATAATAAACCAAATTCTTGAGTCATTGTGATATTGTTGATTTGTGATATTGTTGATAATTAGCAGTTTTTTAAATATGTCATGTTGTATCATATTATATGAATCTCAAAAACTATATTTTCTTTTATTTTAAACTCAAATAATATTGTATTCTATGGTACATTCAAATTAGTGAACTTTTTTGTAGATGACTGTACATGAATACGTCGAATATTTAAGATCACGCGAGTTGACAACAAAAAAAATAGGTAAAATCGGAAGGTGCCAACTCGCGGATTCGCGCGAGTTTGAGATCCGCGAGATGACGAATGACTCATTCATTACTAGAAAAATTGGGGATCCCTATGCCTTTTTTATATTTTTTTTTTTCTTATTTGGGGACGACATTGTGTATTGTACTGACAGCATGAAGTAGGTATTGTTCTAAGTTTTTTAAATTATAGGTACACATTGACAAAAACAAATAACATCTAATAAAAATAAACACACAAAGGTTGTCTGGTAGAGATCGCCGATTAGCGATAAGACCGCCGATTGTTCAACATATACTTTTTTGCATTTATATTTATTTGTTCAGTTTATGGTGTGCAATAAAGTATTTTCTATCTTTCTATCTAAGTAATATACTACAGAATATTTACAAAATACATAAGAACCAGTTGAGTCATCTAAAGATCGCTCTAAACAGTCTATAGGTAGCTCAATTGATCCAGATCACTACCAGTAGGAAGCGTTCACAAGATACTGGCGGCGCCGGCGTCGCCACGCTGGACGGCAATGCTGATCCGTTGTGCCAAATAGGAACTAGCTCTCAGCTTTTTAGGGTTCCTTAACTAAAGGGTAAAAACGGGACCCTATTACTAAGACTCCGCTGTCTGTCTGTCACAAGGCTGTATCATGAACTAGACAGTTGAAATTTTCACAGATGATGTGTTTCTGTTGCCGCTATAACAACAAATACTAAAAATAGAACTAAATATTTAAGTGGGGCTCCTATACAACAAACGTGATTGTTTTGCTGTTTTTCATAGATACGGAAGTCTTCGTGCGCGAGTCCGATTCACACTTGGCTGGTTTTTAAACGTATTGTTAATGAACTATAATTTTATGACAACGGCTATTTAATTAGAAGGCAACTCTTCACTGCAAAATATCCTTAATCTTACGGCCTACAGTATCATATTGTCCATCGTCACGGACAGACGTGATTGGATGATAAAAGTGAAGTGTTAAATAAGTGACGATAAGGTTCAACATGTAAGTTTTTATAATCTTCTACTGAATTTTAAGGGTTCCGTAACCAAAGGGTAAAAACGGGACCCTATTAATAAGACTTCGCTGACCGTCTGTCTGTCACAGAGCTGTATCTCATGAACCGTGATTTGATTTTTTTACAGATGATTGTGTTTCTGTTGTCGTTATAACAACAATTACTAAAAACAAAATAAAATAAATATTTAAGTCCTATACAACAAACGTGATTTTATTGCCGTTTTTTATAGATAATGGTACGGAACCTTTCGTTTGCGAGTCTGACTCGCACTTGGCCGGTTTTCTTTGAAAATACCTACATAGGTTACATAATAATACCCAGACACAGAACAAACATTTTTGTTCATAACACAAAATGTTTATTGGTAGGAATCGAACCCACAACCTACAGCGCAGAAGGCATAGTTACTACCAACTGAGCTGTGAGCTCATTTTTGATCATTTTTGAAGTAATATATGAAATGCAAGACATATACGGTTCTCAGTCGAGGCTAAAATGTAAATGACCCGATTAAAAATAAAACCGAAGCCATCTTAGATTGTATAAAAACCGGCCAAGTGCGAGTCGGACTCGCGCACGAAGGGTTCCGTACTATTATAAAAACGGCAAAAAAATCACGTTTGTTGTACGGGAGTCTCACTTAAATATTTATTTTATGCTGATTTTAGAGAAATACATTATCTGTGAAAATTTCAACTGTCTAGCTATCACGGTTCACGAGATACAGCCTGGTAACAGACAGACGGACAGCGGTGTCTTAGTAGTCCCGTTTTTTACCCTTTAGATACGGAACCCTAGAAACATAAAAAATAATTCATAATATCTCGTAACCTACCTATTTACCTAACTACGTAGTTAGCATTCCACACGTGACAGGTTGCAATCCCGTCGCCGCTTTCAAGAATACTAACAGGTTTCCTCACGATGTTTTCCTTCACTGTTATAAACACGTGTAACGCGCATATAGGTACATTTTTGGAACAGAAATATCCATTGATGCACGGCCAGGATTCGAACTCGAAATTAATTGGAAATTAATAATATCTACCTAGGTACCTATTTACCTAACTACATGAATTCAATAATTCAATTTCAAGCTTTTTATTCGATCATGTGAAGTACCACCTATTTACCGACTTACTTTACCGATAGTGGTAAAATAGCCACCTGCCAGCGGAATCGCAAACCTCTTTCATCTTACCTCTCAAACCCCGAGTCAAACTGGTTATCTGTTAATTTGCATTCATCCATAAAACACGCATTCGTGTGCAGCAATCCGCTAAAGTTGAAACTTGAATTTGAAATCAATCCAGTCAATCTGCAAAAATTGAAATGACATTCCACCAGACTGTTCATGATCATCGTCTTTCCCGTTGACGGTGGTCCATAGAAAAACAAGTTATTCTTCTTTTCGCTTCCCCTTGTAAAGTGTTTGTACGTCTGTGTGAAAAAATCTTGTAAGTTAATTTTATTCAAATTCAATATTTCTTTAAACATCATTCTCGTCTCATCCATGTTTTCCGGATTAACCAAAGTTTCATTTTCCTGTTCAAACTTGTCCTTTGCTCTTTCGAATCTCTGTTTTATCGATTCTTGAAATACCAAAATTCTTGCGATGTGGACCCAGTTCCTGATTTTTTCATTGTATTGTTTTGTGCACATAAGGTTAATCCCTTCACTTGACGTTGTAAACACTCCCATAGCTTCACTTTCTGTGAAAGCACCTCTTTTGCATAAAAGGACAATAATATTTGCGTTTCCACCGTCAGCAATGTTAATCTCTCTTGCGTTGTCGTTGTTTGTATTGTTTTTCCATCCATCCAAAACTTTCCATTTTTTGCGTTGTATTTGATCTCCGGTTTTTCCATTCTCGTCACCATCGGCTTCATCAGTTGCATCCACCATTCCGTGCTTCCTTTTTTCAGGTGATTTGCCTTCATATCCAAATATTGTATTTCCCCCCTCGGCACAATCAATTTGGTACATCTGGCTTTTCCATTTATTTTGGCCATCCATTCCACATTTATGTTCTGCGCACTCACAAGTTTTAATATGTTCCCTGGTGAGAACATCTTGTAAGACTTGACGACCATTGCCGGAATAAAGATACTCACGTAGGCAAGACAGACAGTCAATTGATTTATTCTTGTAGGTTCCTCCTCGAATAGTTCTCCCCAATCTAGAGTTAATTCCCCACTGTTTATTGTAACTGTAGTACACGAGATGCCAGTGTAGTCTTCTTGTTCCGTAATGGATAGCGATGAGTTTATAAGGTCCGTCATAAAGTTTCGCAATTGTACCTTCTGTGCTTGTTGTATACGTACCGACTGGGCATACTCCTTCTCCCATTTGTCCATTGTCATCTCCAATTCTTTCTTTGCTTCCTCCTCCGACAGAGTATCTTCTTCTTCTGTCGTTTCCCCATCTAATTCTGCATCCGCTTGCATCTTCAAGTTCGATAATCCCATCTGGCCCAGGACATAATTTTGTATTTGATCTTTTCTGAACTTTTCCCAGTTCCTCTCCTTCGGCGGGGATGTCTCCTCTCGTTTCATCTTTCTTTTCTGGGTGTCGGTGTTGGTGACCGTGACTCGCTCCGTGTTGGTGATTGTGGTGGCGTCATCATTAGTTTCCTTTTTACAGAGTTGTTTGCACGTTTCATCTTCAAAGTGAACCGCGGGGTAGGTATTGTAAGGTTTGATCAACTTACTGATATCGGTGCTCGTAATGATGTGGTAGATGTATATTCGCTTCTGGATGTCCATAGTGTGATCTGTTCGTCGGCGCGTGAGCCTTATATACCCCTTCTGGGCACTAATTTATTCTTACCTCGGTTTCGAATCAACTTTCTAGGTTCTCATGCAACATTGTATTTATCTAGTTCAGCAAACGGCTTTCGAGTCCGGTTTTACTTTCTTTGATATTCTTTCTATAAAACCTAACCTCGGCTTGGTTTGTTCATCACTTGCAACATGGAACACACTTGCAACAATTCACACGAGGAACAAATCGGTCCCCACGAGCTCGTCACGAGAATGAATAAATTCTTGGGGGATTTCGAGCTGCTGGCTCCGGAAACTGATATCCCATTCGTCAAGATCCAGCTCCACACAGTTCACACACAGAAAATAATTACCAACGAGAGGCTTGGCAAAGTGGAGCTGGATCTTGACGAATGGGATATCAGTTTCCGGAGCCAGCAGCTCGAAATCCCCCAAGAATTTATTCATTCTCGTGACGAGCTCGTGGGGACCGATTTGTTCCTCGTGTGAATTGTTGCAAGTGTGTTCCATGTTGCAAGTGATGAACAAACCAAGCCGAGGTTAGGTACCTATAATACGAGGTAAAAGTACCTATAATACGTAGTAACATCAAATGAAACTAGATGGCGCTGGAATGCAAAAATCAAGTTTGTTGTATGGGAGCCCCCCTTAAATATTTATTTTATTCTGTTTTTAGTATTTGTTGTTCGAGCAGCAATAGAAATACATAATCTGTGAAAATTTCAACTGTCTAGCTATCATGGTTCATGAGATACAGCCCTGTGACAGACAGACAAACGGACAGACGGACAGACGGACAGACAGACGGACAGCGAAGTCTTAGTAATAGGGTTCCGATTTTACCCTTTGGGTACGGAACCCTAAAAAACAGATAAATAGAAGGGCGAACTTATAATCCGAAAAACAACCCCTAAAAGATAAAAAAATGCAAAAAGGATGATTTTGGTATAGGCTGTAAGGCAGTATGGCGCTGAAAAAATTAGACATCTCAGACCGAAAACATTGAGTTGTCATAGTAACGCATTCTACCAAAAAGGTCGGTATTCTAAATTTATATTAAAATAAAAATCTGACACCAATTTGACTACACATTTTACCAAAATTCGTAATTTATTTGTGTGTATAAAGTGCTTTTAACTATGCGATCATTGATATTTTGGCTGAACAAAGTCTGTCACTGGTCGGCTAGTAATATTATAATGTCAATCACAAAAACAAAGATATTTTAAGAGCAGGAAATATAAAATGGTCGACGGCCTTTGGTTTTGACATTTTGCAAGTTTCCAAGTCTTCGAAACAGAAAGTAAGTCTTATTATACTACCTACCTACTGCGTAGGTACATGGGTACGTACCTACTATAAAGGTAAAGGTACAAAGACTTCAAAATAATCGTGACATAGTCGGGCGACGTCGCACGAGACATCGCCCAACATTTACGTGTCCCTTGACAGTCGCTCGATACGCGGTCGACGTCGCACGAGACATCGCCCAACATTTACGTGTCTCTTGGCAGTCGCTCGACACATCGCCCGACATATAAGTGTCCCTAGACACGTAGAGTTCGTGTCGGGTGACTATGACGTGGGGAAAATGTCCCCTAGTACCTCCCACTCGGCCAACACTGCTTTTAAGCCCTACGCCTTAATGTCAACACAGCAGGGTTATTTTGTAAAAAAAAAACCGGCCAAGTGCGAGTCGGACTCGCGCACGAAGGGTTCCGTAACATTATCTATAAAAACGGCAAAAAAATCACGTTTGTTGTATGGGAGCCCCCCTTAAATATTTATTTTATTCTATTTTTAGTATTTGTTGTTATTGCAGCAACCAAAAAACATAATCTGTGAAAATTTCAACTGTCTAGCTATCACGGTTCATGAGATACAGCCCTGTGACAGACAGACGGACAGACGGACAGACGGACAGACGGACAGACGGACAGACGGACAGACGGACAGCGAAGTCTTAGTAATAGGGTCCCGTTTTTACCCTATGGGTACGGAACCCTAAAAACATGAATATCATGTTATGATGTTGAATGCAATACCTAATGTTAGAGAATACCTAATCTGTACACTTTTCATAGAAACTATTCACTGTTTATGCACCTATTCAGCGTAGGTATTGTGTTGGAAGCGTAGGTATGGGTGCCTAAACAGCATAAAAAGCGTAGGTATTATGGCATTCAGTACCATAACGTGATAATCATGTTTTTACAAAATAGCCCCACAGGTCTGGTAGTAGTATATGGGATCAAGGTTGTGGGTACTGATACCGGTCGTGGAGCAGGTTTTTTCGATTGGGAAGGGATTTGCTTGCGTTTATTTTTTGATTAAAAGATACTAAGTGGAAACGCTGCTCTGAGGTGAGTGTTTTATAATTATTTTGTAATTTTGATAATAATAGTAATAATAATAATAAAAGCTTTTATGTCCTTGCACAATATAAAATTAACTTAAATATGTATCTATGCATAGGTATATAAAATTATGTGTAAGGACCGCTTTCAGCGGTAAAAGCCTGCTCCATGTTTTGCCTGCTACTTTCACGATGTCATCATCCCATCGCATAGCAGGCCTTCCTCTTCTTCGTCTTTTATGTATTGGGTCCCAATTCATAATTGTTTTAGACCACCTCTCATTTTGTAATCTTTGGATGTGCCCGGCCCATTTCCATTTTAGTGATAATACTTTCTGGACAACGTCTTTTGCTTTGGTTTTTCTTCTTATTTCTGTATTTTTTATTTTATTTCTTAGTTTGAGGCCTAAGAAACTTCTTTCTATGATAATTTTGATAGTGTTTTTTAAATCACTACATAGTAAAAAGCAAAGTCGCTTTCCGCTTCCCGCGTCTGTATGTATGTATGTTTGCTTATATCTTTAAAACTACACAACGGATTTTGATGCGGTTTTTTTAATAGATAGAGTGATTCAGGAGGAAGGTTTATATGTACCATGCTACCCGTGCGAAGCCGGGGCGGGTCGCTAGTATATATATATATATGCAAAACATATCGGATTTTGGGAGTGTTTATAGGAATCTGATGAGAGTGAATGCAAAAGAAGTATGTCAGGATTGAAAAGCTGTAGTCTGCCTACCCCTCTGGGAAACTGATTTTATATTATGTAGGTATGTATACCTCAATTCGATGCGTACCTATATTTTTTGTTGCATTTTAGGGTTTCGTACGCAAAGGGTAAAAACGGGACCTTATTACTAAGACTTCGCTGTCCGTCTGTCTGTCACAGGGCTGTATCTCATGAACCGTGATAGCTAAACAGTGTATTTCTGTTGCCGCTATAACAACAAATACTAAAAACAAAACAAAATAAATATTCAAATTTTAAAATATACCTAACCCTTCGTGCGCAAGTCCGACTCGCACTTGCCCGGATTTTTATGTATGACTGCGCATGCGCATATCTTTTTACCTGGTTATCCGATTTCGATGATTTTTTGTGTAGAGAATAGTCCCAAGTTGGTCCCATTTAAATGATATTATGTAGGAATAAAAGTTCCTTCATAAAACTTAAAAACGAATAACGTCCCTTGACTTTTAGATTGGTCGAAACATTTTCTTTTAAGTTTTTCAAACGAATTATAAAACCGCGTTCAGTATTCAGTTGTTTTTCTGTCTTGTAATTTGTGATTCTAATTTCAGCTGTTTTGAATGGATACCGTTTTAATTGAAAACATTCTCTTTGTATGTTAATATTAATTAATGCTAACATGTCAAATGTCATACACATAACTAAGGCAATACCTAAGTAACTGTCATTTCGCTCAGAAGTTCCGAATAGTTATAGCAAATAGGTTGGTTTTGTGTTGTTTGAATTAAAGAAAGGTAAAATTAATAGTTTAAATACTAAAATCTATTTTTATTTACAGAAATAAATAACTTCTAATAATAATATATTGTAGAATATTTATCACTACATAGTATAAAGCAAAGTCGCTTCCCGCTTCCCGCGTCTGTATGTATGTATGCTTATATCTTTAAAACTACACAACGGATTTTGATGCGGTTTTTTTAATAGATAGAGTGATTAAGGAGGAAGGTTTATGTGTATTAAACCCGTGCGAAGAAGGGCGGGTCGCTAGTAAAATATATAATAACCAGTTGAGCTATCTAAAGACCGTTGAAAACAATCTATAGGTAGCTAAACTGATCCAGATCCAGATCATGAAAAAACCGATTTGGTAAATTAAAATCGGTTAAGTAGGATGATTTTTTTATGTTTTTAACTCAGAACTCGTTTATTAAAAACCTAGAGGTCGGTAAGTTATTTCTACATTCGGAACAAGTCTTCAACTGTTGCTGTTTAAAATAAAAGCTTGCAATTTTAAAATTTAGACATATAATTATTGAAATTAGCACGCACGTAAGCAACGCGGTCAAAATGTGCAAAAAAAACTGTTTATTCAATCATTTTTATACAAAAACCGGCCAAGTGCGAGTCGAACTCGCGCACGAAGGGTTCCGTACCATTCTATAATAATATCTACAAGGTATCTAGGTACCTATTTAGGTAACTACTTACATGAATTCAATCATTCAATTTTATACATTTGAGTTGAATAAAGTCGGTAAAGTGGCGCCACCTGCCAACGCAATTGCGCCATATCTTTCATTGATTTATAATTCATTGTCATTATGGTTTGCTAAAAGTAACGTAGGTAGTAACATCAAATGAAACTAGATGGCGCTAAAAATGCCAAAATCACGTTTGTTGTATCGGAGCCTCCCTTATATATTTATTTTATTTTGTTTTTAGTATTTGTTGTTCTAGCAGCAACAGAAACACATAATCTGTGAAAATTTCAACTGTCTAGCTATCACGGTTCATGAGATACAGCCCTGTGACAGACAGACGGACAGACGGACAGACGGACAGCGAAGTCTTAGTAATAGGGTCCCGTTTTTACCCTTTGGGTACGGAACCCTAAAAAAAGGTGACTTTGAATAAAATTAACTTGAAGGTATGTTTAGAGTGAGATGATTTTATGAGAGAAATACCTCGGAAGGAAAAAAAACGTAAACCTTGTAGAATCGCATGTCTGTCCGTTTGTTCTCCCTTTTCTTAAAAACTACTGGGTTTACAACTTTGAAGAAAATACAGAAAATAGTTTTTTACCTATAGATTACAGGAAAATCTATAAGAAGTTTGTACGGAACTCTCGGTCCGCGAGTCCGACTCGCAATTGGCCGATTTTATTCAATATAAACTGTTTATTTAAAAACAACCAGCGCTCTCACGCTATGTAAGGTAGATCATTTATACCTATCTACCTACATCATCACTCATTGTTCTAATTCCTACTACCTAGACACTGCACTGCTCTAGATTGTTTTAAACAGTGGAAATGCTCGGAAAACGATATTCAATTAGAAACTAATTAACAAACCAGTTTCCTTGTTAGTCGCAGAATGACGTAACCGGCGTAATAAATTACAAAATTAATAAAGTGTTTTTTTATTACTAAATAAAAAATATAGCATCACGATTGTTATTCCCAGGTACGCGTACGGTAGACATCCTCTCAGATCTCCAGACGCTTAGAGCCTTTGAAGATATCTAGTGGTGGTAGTCAGAGGCACGTCCAAATATTATGCTCACATTTTGCAGTTAGTTAGCCGACTAAGTAAACCGACTAAAATGACGGTGTTGAGCTTGATTTATAAAAAGATACCTAAGTACTCGTACCTAATAAAATACTACTAGGTATGTAATTGAATTACTTTTTATGTTTTTAGGGTTCCGTAGATAAAGAGTAAAAACGGGACTACTAAGACTCCGCTGTCCGTCTGTCTGTCACCAGGCTGTATCTCGTAAACCGTGATAGCTAGACAGTTGAAATTTTCACAGATGATGTATTTATCTAAAAACAGCATAAAATAAATATTTAAGTCCCGTACAATAAACGTGATTTTTTTACCGTTTTGATAATAGTACGGAACCCTTTATAGGAATAGGTTGCAAGCCCATCGCCGCTTATAAGAATACAAACTGGTTTCCTCACGATGTTTTCCTTCATCGTTTTGAGCAAGTGTTTTTGATGCGCATTTAAATTTTTCGAACAGAAAAATCCATTGATGCACGCCTTGATTTAAAACCACGACCTTCTCGTTTAAAGGTATTCGATTATATAAATTCATGCAGGACTAAGAGGAAACGAATATAGTCCTTTGACTTTTGGATTGGTTTCATCGGTTTTTTTTTAAACGACGATAAACGGAGGAGGTTCTCAAGTCGACGCGTATATATTTTAATAGCGACCCGCCCCGACTTCGCACGGGTTTAATACATATAAACCTTCCTCCTGAATCACTCTATCTATTAAAAAAAACCGCATCAAAATCCGTTGTGTAGTTTTAAAGATATAAGCAAACATACATACAGACATACAGACGCGGGAAGCGGAAAGCGACTTTGCTTTATACTATGTAGTGATACCATACCTACTTTAAAAAGCTTATTTTATTCACGCAAAACAGTGAATAAAAAGGCCTTTTATTCACTGTTTTGTTTTTATTCACTATTTTGGTGTTTGAATTTGGAACACAAAATATATCCGGTCTCTATTTCAATGCTTACACAAACTCCTTGCGCTGAGATTCGAAATTCAAAACTCTTTGGTGCAAATAAATTCTCGAGATTTGATTGGTCGATATTTGCGACAAGGAGTTTGGCATTAGATTAAATAAATATTCTCGTAGTCATGGTATAAAGTATAGTATGCAACTCCTGAATAAAGTACGAATTTATATCGAGGGCCATGAATCACTCGCGTCGTTCAGGATTCTAACAGTTGAATCACTCGCTGCGCTCGTGATTCAATCATTAGAATCCTTCACTTGCTCGTGACTCATCTAAGGCCCTCGCTTTAAATCCGTCCTTTATTCACTAGTTGCATAATATACTATTTTATGTATGACCATATCTTTTTACCTGGTGATCCGATTTAGATGATATTTTTTCTATTGTGTAGAGAATAGTCCCAAATTGGTCCCATTAAAATTATATTTATGTAGGACTGACAGTTCCTTCAAAAACTTAAAAACGAATATCGTCCCTTGACTTTGCGATTGGTCGATATATCTTCGTCGGTTTGGTTTTGTTTTTTAATGAAATTTTTGTTTCAGAATGAGCACCTTAGACAAGATGGAGCAATGGGTGGAAGCACAGAAGCGTGGGGAGAGGATTGAAGTGGACGTGTATGGGAAGCCAAGCGAGAAGCAACTCAAAGAGTTGGAGAATGTCAGAAGTCTCAGTCGAGAGTTGCAGGACAATTTACATGTGAGTAAGAAAGAAAGAGAGAAAAAGAGAAGGAAATAAAGAAAGACTGGCCTCACAGCTCAGTTGGTAGTAGCTCTGCATTCTGCGCTGTAGGTTGTGGGTTTGATCCCCACCCGGTACCTATAAATATTTGTGTGATGAACATAGATGTTTGTTCTGTGTCTGGGTGTTAATATGTATAATAAGTATGTATTTACAACAAAAAAAAACGTATATAAGTATTCTATCAGTTATCTGGTTCCCATAATACAAGCTTTGTTTAGTTTGGGGCAAGATGGCGCTGTGTGAAATATCCACCAATATTTTTTCCTATGTGACAGAACAACGTTTGTCACGGGCCGGGTCGTCTAGTTAGTCATCAAAGATTGGCATAGATTTATTTTGTTTTCATTTACAGGAGTTAGAAAACTCTGTAAGAATAGCCGAGACGGAAAACGAAGCAATGAATCCAATAGCTTCAATCTTGGACTATTCGGAGGAGCACGAGTTCATGTCAGCGAATGACATCGACAACTGTTACGCGGAAGAGGACAAAGAGGATGCAAAGGAAGAGGAGAAGAGGAGACTGACGAAGGGTAAAGCTGCTAGAACGGAGATCCAGTGGTTTTTTAAGGATCAGTGTGTTTTTGTGACGGGTGGCACCGGTTTTTTGGGTAAAGGTGAGCGAGCATGGCTTTTTGATTTATTTCTCAAAATGAAACAATGTTAAAACAAAATTGTTATAAAAAAACACGACTGCTAAAAATATATTTAAAAAAAATGTTAAGTATATTAATATTTCGCCCCTCTCTCCAATATTTTTTAGAGAGGTGGCGAAATATAAAATAAATATATAAAAACTTTTGGATAAGAGTACATAAATTAAATCGTGAAATTAAATAGAACGAAAGAGTTTGTTTTTTGTCAAGATTATGAAAATTAAATAATATACCGTGTAAAAAACCCGGCCAAGTGCGAGTTGGACTCGCGCACGAAGAGTTACGTACCATTATTTATAAAAAACTTGTTGGGAGCTCCACTTAATTATTTTTTTTTGTTTTTAGTCTTTGTTGTTATAGCGGTAACAGAAATACATAATCTGTGAAAATTTCAACTGTCTAGCTATCACGGTTTATGAGATACAGCCTTGTGACATACAGACGGACAGACGGACAGTGAAGTCTTAGTAATAGGGTCCTGTTTTTACCCTTTGGGTACGGAACCCAAAAAAACAATACTTAATGTATACATAATATACCTAATTTATTAAACCAAAAAGCGGATTAAAGTTCAATACGCGCCTACGATAATTATTGAACTTTCGTAAAAAACCGTTTTTTTAATGTATTCGGCCTGTTGGCTAAAAATACTATTTTTTTTAGGTATTTCTCGCTGTTTTCTACAAACTCGATGGAAAAAGATTATATGCTTTTATGTATATAAACTAAAATAAAGTAAAATTCAAAAGGTATTTATTTATTTCAATAAAATCACAAGGATCACTTTGAAACGTCTTAGGAGGTAGGTGAACTGTTTTTACCAAGCCTAGAAGAATCAGGCAACAAACGCGGCTTGGGGCCTATCATTTTTTTCAATTATCATTTTTATAATGCTATGTAGAGCTCCAGTGTGGATCCGCAAGAACAAGTTGTGACTATGTGTTACCAGTTTAGGTACTTATTAGTCTTGTTTGAGCCTTCAACTGATAACACATAGTCTTTTGTGACTTGCGAAAAGCTAATTACACTACGCTAATTAGATAGATACGACTAGTAAGGATGACGTAGGTAAATCGTTACAATTAGTTTAAATGATTTGCAGAACTATAATAAATAAAAATAAATAAATAGTTTTATCACGACTGTAATCCCCAACTACGGTAGACATCCTCTCAGATCTCCATTCGCTTAGATCCTTTGAAGATGTCTTTAGATGTCAGAGGCACGTTCAAACATTATATAAATGCAAAATTATATTACTTACTATTAGATAAGCTTCACTTTACAAAAAACACACTACTAAAATAACTTTACTCTTTACTAAAATAACCGGTTTTTTTACTGGTAAAGAACAACATTAAACTTATTTCCGTAGGTATTTATAAATCATTTATTTTTCTATTAGAATAATTTCCTATTATTATTATTATTTTATTATCTTTTGTAAAACCTAGTTTTATGCTGATAAGACGGAAAAATAAATAAATTCTCAATAACTTGAAAACTATCTAACTTAAACTTAAAAATAAACTCTGTGTAAAATTTGTGTAAATACTATCAGTGTCTTCTAAATATGCCCTAAAATATCTGTTAAACATTTTTTAATTAGGAGCTATATTTCGAAAAATATGGCTTTTTGTTTTCGAACCCATTTTCAAATGACTCTATCTAGGAACATTTTACCATTCATGTTGTTGTGATTAATTTGGATAAATAAAACCGTAAGATCAACACTATCTATAGTATAATATCAGAGGTGTACTTTATGTACCTAAATACTAGCCTTACCCGCGATTTCATTCGGACATTCTCTTCATTCGTTCATTCATTCATTCATTCATTCATTCTTCTTCATTCGTAGACTCCGACTTTTGACCTTTAACGTAAAACATTAAAATTCCTGAAAATCAAAAGAAAAGTTAAATAAAAAAGTAACCTATGTCCTTATATGAAATTTCATCACAATATGCCTAGCGGTTTGGCCGTGATAACGTCACAGACAGACTGATTGCCAAAATAAAAAATAAACATTCGTCTCAATGCATACATAACTAGATTTTTTAATTATTTAATTACTTAGTTTACATAATTCTTTTCGGTTATGACGACTTTATGTTTAGTTTCCATAATGTTAATTTTACTACTATGTTTTTTTATTTCAGAAAACCGGTTTATTTATTACAATGGTTTTCGTTGCATGGTTTTTTGTGTGATGTGTTTTTTAGATATGAATTTAAAATTGAGTTTTTGTTGCTTTTGGTGTTATGAATTTAGAATGGATTTTTGAGAAGGTAAGATATTTTTGTGATATTTTTTGCTTTGTGTGTGTGTGTGCTTTTTCATATTTTTTGTGGTAAGTGTGCACTTTTTTTGATAAATATATATAATATATCTATTTTTTACATACACAATATATAGGTAACCTATAATTATACCGACTGGCCTCACAGCTCAGTTGGTAGTAACTCTGCGTTCTGCGCTGTAGGTTTGAAGACAAACATTTGTGTGATGAACATAGATGTTTGTTCTGTATCTAGGTGTTATAATGTATTTACAAAAAAAAAGTATCTATTAGTAATCTGGTTCCCATAGTTTTGCTTAGTTTGGGGCTAGATTGCGCTGTGTTAAATATCCAACAATAAAACCGGTATCTGTCATGACATGAAATAGGATCACGACTGTAATCACCAAGTACCTACGTTAGATCTCTCAGATCTCAAGGCGCTTAGATACTTTGAAGGTGTCTAGAGGGGGGTAGTCAGAGGCACGTTCCAAACATTATATTTGGCACATGCCCACATTTTGCAGTAGTTAGCATTCCATACGTGACAGGTTGCAAGCCCATCGCCGCTTTTTTTAAACAAGCTTTTATAATCCCAGGGCTCTAGTACTCGCCAAGACAAATCCAACAGGGCGGGATTATATTGTGTAGTTGAGGAGTTCCTATGGCTACATTCGAACTCCATCATCAGACCAGCTCGCTAGTACCATAACATTACATTGCCATTGAAGATTGATAGGTATGCGAAGTTTTAACTCAATCCGACTATTTACTGAGGAGTTCCGTTGAACAGCTCCTGACTCCATCATCAGAACAGATCGCTGTCATATTATTGCATTGTTACCGAAGTTACACAAGTATGCCAAATTTCGGCTCAATCGGTTGAAGATAACTGCTTCAAAATTGAGTTGAAAGATTCCACCTTATCAAACATAGTTACATAGTTACATACATACATTGCAAGTTATAGAAAAGCTTGTAAATACTTGTGTTGAAAACCTCGCTCTTCCATATCAAGATTTTACAGATATAGGCACTTAAAAATATAATTCAAAGGTGTCAATTCTTAAACTAAATGTTAATTTACAAATTTCCATTTACGTCGTTGCCTTATAAATGACATAAAGGACTAATGTCATTTATTATGGAAGGAAAGGTCATTATTAAACAATATTTAATCTATTTTTTACCGACGAAAAAAAGAGGTTCTCAATTCGACATGTACGAGTATTTAATATTAAATATTGGTGAACGTCTACACATCGCTATCTAGACCTAAAATAGCAAAGTTGTTACTATGGGAACTAGATATCTAATAGAATACTTATAGGGTCATAGATCTGGTTGTGTTGCCTACCCCAGCTTGGGGAGTCAAATTTTGGCAGTCAAATAACTATGCATAGCAAACAAACTTGTTAAAAATCTTTAGTTAATACAATTATTTGTCTATGGTCCGTTTTTATTAGTGGCGGTTGTGATCCTCTAGATTTTATCGACCATAACTAATGATTTCCCGTTATGTCTATTTAAATATGAATAGTTAATAAATAAATATCGTCAGTTACAAAACCTTTACTTAACCTAAGAAATAGATAAATACTCTATTCTAGTTGTTTAAAATCGTCGTTTTAATATTTTTTTCAATATGAATCGTTTGTAAGAAAATTTAAAATTTGTTAAAATGCCCACAACCAGCGCTCGCACCCTATAAAATAATAATAATAAATATTGGTGGACATCTTACACATCGCCATCTAGACCTAAACTAAGTAAGGCTTGTACTATGGGAACTAGATAACTAATAGAATACATTAGGTACCTACTTTTTTTTATTATCAATTTAGATCACGACTGTAATCCCCAAGTACGGTATACACACATATTCTCAGATCTTATATCCCTGAATACTCTATTTTTTAACAGCACATTTTTTTTACCTGGTAATCCGAATCGATGATTATTAGAGATTCAATTATTAGAGAATAGTCCCAAGTTAGTCCCATTTTAATTATATTCATGTAGGACTAATAGTTTCTTCATAAAACGAAAAAAACTGATATCGTCTCTTTTCGATTGGTCGAAACATTTTCTTTTTAGTTTTTTGATAATTGACAGATGACAAGGAAGCATTCTACCAGGATGTATTTTGATGTTTTTTTTTAAATTTCAGATGGCAGAATAAGCTTGAAGGCCAGCCGTGTCGTGGAAAAAGTTGTTCTATAAATGTAACATAAGTACATTAGACCTATGGTCCTGGCATTCTACCTAGCTTTAACCTGAGAAATTGGTTTGTCTACGAAATAATAGACAAGAGTTACATTTGGGTGTAGAATATAGCGCCATAGATGATTTTTTGGTCGAGGCAAGTTTAAAAACATTTTTCTCCGTTCATTCTTGCGATTGCCATGGTCAAAAAATAGAACACAAAAAATACATTTTTATTTAAGAAGTATAAAAACTTTTTCTCGGGACTTAAGCTAGGCGTGCTGATCTATTCTGCCAGGAACTGTCATTAGATTCATGTTGTGTTTTTTTCTTAACGAATTTTGACATAGTGTCGTTATTATTGGATAGTTCTTTCTGTTTTAATAAAAATATGACAATAAACTTAACTTCAAAACTATTTTGACATCTATAAATGCTGTCTATTTAACTCGATACAAACAGAACGAGATGCTTAGATTCGGTTTAGTTTAGTCCAGAACAAAAAATAAATTTATTATATAAAAAAAATCAAAATAAAGTTTTTAAAAGAAATAGTAGGTACCTACTACCTACTTATAATATTTCCACGTCTTAATGTTTTTTTATATACTTAATAACTATTTATATTAAATAAATGAATTTTAGTCAACCTCTATTGAATACATACCTACGTTTTAGTGACAAATTTGATATATAAAAGATAAAGTGAATTAAATTATTTTTGATTATTATCAGCTGACTATTTTATTACCTTACCTACCTTCTACAATATACCTACTTTTGTGTCCCTAATAAAAATAAACACTTTCTTTTACTAACCGACGTTAAAAGAGGTTATCAATTCGACATATATTTTTTTGATGTATGACCGCTCATGTCTTTTTACTTGGTGATCCCGATTTCGATGTTTTTTTTCCTTTTATGTAGAGAATAGTCCCAAGTTGGTCCCATTTAATTTACTTATATTCATGTAAGACTAACAGTTTTAATAAAACTTAAAAAAACTAATATCGTCTCTTGACTTTTCGATTGGTGGATACATTTTCGTCGGTATTCTTTTTAGTTTTTTAAACGTAATTATTCTATTTCTAAAGTACATGTAAAAATTCAAAGTTGACCACAGTTTAGCCAATTTCGATCGAACGTTTATCTGGTTCCGTGGTGTAGTGGTTATCACATCTGCTTTACACGCAGAAGGCCGCCAGTTCGATCCTGGCCGGAATCATATCTTTTTGCATTTTTTTTTACCAAACTTACTAGACTTAATACCCGACAGTAAATATAACTAACAAATTGACTAACAAATCGATTATAAGGCTAAGGACCTAAGTTTTAGTTTATTTTACTTATAAAGCAAAATTACTTAGGAATTCCAACTTGGCTCCATTAAATGGGACATCCTATATTATTCCATGTTGTATTTTAAACATATTATATAAGTAATTGATTCCGTATAAAAATGACGATAGTAATATTATATACTTAGAGTAAATATTTTTATTACTAGAAAAAATAGGGATCCCTACTTGAACTTCAATAATGTAACCCAAGGTGTAAAAAAATTAGCCATAAAATCTTCAGTACACCCGTGCGACGCCGGCCGGGGCGACCTGCTAGTCTCGTATAAAGTCAAGCTGAAAATTTATTGCAAGTATTAAAAAAAGACGGATAAGCGCGAGTCACAGTCAGACTCGTGCGAAGAGGGTTCCGTATACATTAAGGCATAATGTGCTATAATGGTAGGTATGTAATTAAAATAATCTAACGATCAGTTAGGTTAGTTAGTTACCAGGGGTCTACGCTTACAAAAAAAATACTTCGCTAAGTATTCAGGAGGTCTACTCTTGAAAACGATCAACGATATATCGGGACAAACGTCACATCGTTTCCGACTATATATTTTAAAGAATGGTCAACGCCATCTGTTTTCACAAGTTAATATTTACATTTTACCTTTATAAAGTTGTTGATAACGCCATCTGTTTTCTACATAATGCAACTCTTGCAGTGCTGATCGAGAAGTTGCTACGTTCGTGCAAGGATGTCGACACGATTTATGTTCTCGTCCGAAACAAAAAAGGAAAGGACGCAAGCGCGAGAATTAACGATATTTTAGATGAATATGTAAGTATACTAATATTATAAAGAGAAAACATTTATATTTTTTTATTTTTGTAACGAATAAATTCGAAAACAACTGAACCGATTTCAAAAATTATAAATATTTTTTTTAGTACCCTTACTTTTATACGTGAACAGCGCCATCTATTTTTAAAGTTTTGCAACTTTTTGTTTTTAGTTATTCAACAGAGCTCACGATGAAAACCCTAAGGGTGTCCACAAAGTTGTTCCAATTGTCGGGGATATGGAGTTACCTGGTTTGGGAATCAGTGAGGAGGACAGGAAAACTCTTATTACTAAGGTAAAGATAATAAATTAAAATAAATATATTTTGTCTACACTGCGCCATCTAGCCCCAAGCTTAACAAAGCTTGTGCTATGAAAACCAGGTCACCGACAGAATATTTATATACCTACTTTTTTTGTAAATAAGTAGGTATACTCAAGATACATTATAACACCCAGACACAGAACAAAATTCTCATCATCACACAATTATTTGTCCTGGGTGGGGATCGAACCCACAATCTACAGCGCAGAATGCAAAACTAATCTATACATAGTAATAATAAAATTATTATATTATAAAATTATTATAATGATTTATATTACTTATAATAAAACTGTAGAAGAGTTCAATTCTGTACATTGAAAACTAAAAAAAAATACTCCTAGGGGTCTTCATACAAGTAACACAAGCCATAAAATTACATTTTCGAATTTTTGTCTGTCTGTCTGTCTGTCTGTTGTCTGGCTTTCACGCAACAACTACTGGACGGATTCTGATGAAACTTTTTTAGTTATGTAGCTATTAGTCCTCGGCAACATATAGGCTATAATTTATTTTGAAGATGGGAATACCAGAAGTGAAACTATCTGTCGACCAGCGAAGCGGGCACTGGTCAGCTAGTACCAAATAAGCTGTAAGGTCGGATACATCTTTTGACTTTATTATGTGTTCTAGGTAACAATAATCATCAACGCAGCAGCCACAGTGAAGTTTGACGAGAAACTGTCAGTGTCAACGGCTATCAACGTCAAAGGGACCAAGGAGGTGCTCAAACTGGCCAAGGAGTGTCGACAACTAAAAGCATTGACTCACGTCTCGACCGCGTTCTCAAACACCCACGTCAATTATATTGAGGAGAAGTAAGGAGTTTTTATTATCACTTATTTAAATGCTTAAAACGGTGAAGGAAAATAAAATAAAATGCAACTAAAATTTCAATTCATTTTTCATTCATTTAAAACCCGGTCGCGGTACAGGAAGAATTTAGTACAATGACCCGTCATTACAAATACAAGGTGTATACAATACAAAATACAAGGTGTATAAAGACTTCTTCCTGAAACTGAAACTTTTTGATGTGAAACATCTATAGCGGCGGGTCAGACCGGCTGTTGGCGTGGCAACGCATGCTATGGCGACGCGTCGCCATGCAAATATTTATTATATAAACAGTCATCCATTTCTTAAAAAAAAATAAACTAAATATTTGATTTTTTATTCAGCTGTCGAAAACTAGCCTTTTATGCATATTACCTGTACAAAATAATTACGATGTTTCTGCCAAGCCACCCGCGACGGCTCATATTTTGTATGAATCTTGCAATTTTCAGGTTTTACGAGCCACCGATGTCCGTGGATGCATTGGAAGCTGTTTCTGAACTGGACGAGAAAGTCATTGAGAGTATATTACCAACGTAAGTACCTAAGTTATTAAAAGGCGGTAATAGCTTAGCTTGCTTAGTCGGTCAAGTTAAGCCACCTTCAGCGAGGTCATCAAATGGATGAGTGACCGCTAATGACATTAATTGATCGCTGAAGTACATATTCATAATAATATTTAATTTAATTTTGAAGTGCACCAAGTTTCTGTCATTATTTTTTGTTGGTGTACAAATAAAGCATTTCTAATTCATTTTCAGACTGCTTGGCAAAAGACCGAACACATATTGTTTCACAAAAGCAGTAGCCGAAGAGGCAGTGAGGAGATTTGGAGAGGGTATGCCAATTTGCATCGTCCGACCTTCTATTGGTAAGTACCTAAGTAGTTATTATACAAAGAGTAAAAGAAACAGTGTTGGCCGAGTATAAGACCTACCTCGACTTTCAATCCGAAGGTCGTGGGTTCGAATACCGGCCGTACATCAATGGATTTTTCGTAGATGTGTTCAAAACGTTGAAGGAGAACCACATAATTATATATGTACCATGCCACACCACAATATGATCATACCACAGATGACATATTACACCACAAGCATTATCATACAACAGCAGCATTATCATACCACAGACGACATAATTATCATGCGGCAGATGACATATCATGCCACAGTAGACATATGAAACCACAGACGATATCATTATTATAACTCAGATTGGCATAATAATACAGTAATTGCCATCTTGTTTTTTTTTGTTATCAGTGATCTCATCTTACGAGGAGCCAGTTAGAGGGTGGACAGACAGTGTCTACGGACCCACAGGACTTGTCATTGGAATCGGCACGGGAGTAAGTTAAATTATCCTAATTAATATAATTTAGGTACATTAAACTATTATAAAGAGGTTATCTATTAAAACTAGTAAACCAAAAATATTTCACCTATCAAAACCTGATTCAGAATTATCAATCCAGAATCAGAATCATTATTATGATTTTTTTGATTCCAGGTCCTGCGAACTATGTACATGAACAAAAACACAGTTGCTGACATGGTTCCTGTTGATCTCGCCGCTAATGCTATCCTGGTTTCCACTTGGCGCACAGCCAAGAACTTCAAAGAGAAGTAAGTTCCATTCATTCATTCATTCACAGTGTCAGTGTTTGAAATGGTTCAACCATAAAATAATACAATTTAATATACCTAAATACAGTCTAGTTAGTACATTACAACATAGTATTTGGATTTAGTAACTCAGCAGGCTGAGTCTTTTGATAAAATATTATATTTATGGCAATAATAATTACTATGAAACTCATTCATTAAACTTATTAAAAAAGGTTCCTCCAGTGAGTTGCTACTTTTAGGTATATGTAATCAAAGTGATCTTTGTGTTTTTTTTTTAATAAATACCTTTTGACTTTGAGTCGCTTCAGTCGACTTCAGTCCTATTGCATTAGGTTACTAATTAATCGTAAAAGAATAGAATTGATTATATATAATGTCACATAAAAAAAACAGTAGATATCATGACAATAAAAATGACCGTCACAAAGCATTGAGATATATTGTCGCCAGTCAGTGTAGGTATTTTTCATGCAAATCGCAAATACACACCATCGTGTATACGACTTCAACCGTCAAAATCCTATTGTCTTATGAAAAACATTTTTATGGTCGTACGACTTACTTCACGTTTGCCTAGAGTGTGATACTTGTTTGTGAAAGCGCCATCTATATTTTAAGTATTGCAACTCTTAATGACTGGCATTGCAGCTCAGTTGGTAGTAACTCTACCTTCTGCGCTGTAGGTTAAGGGTTCGATTCTCACCCAGGATAAACATTTGTGTGATGAACATTATAATTATAATATTTGTTTTGTGTCTGGCTGTTATTAAGTATCATTATGTACGAGTATGTATTTACGAAATAACGTATATACGTATTCTATCAGTTACTAGTTCCCATAGTACAAGCTTTGCTTATTTTGGGGGCTAGATGGTAATGTGTGTAGTCTGCCAATATTTATTTATTTATGTTTCAGCCAGACCTCCCACATACCCATCTACAATTACGTATCCGGCGCGCAGAATCCGATTACATGGGGAGAGTTTATAGATTTAAATAAAAAATATGGCATTGATAAGCCGACAACAAAAGCTGTTTGGTAAGTTTTATATCAGACATTTTCAAAAAAACTGTACATTTCAAACAAATAAATGTCCGACTAATATCAATATTTTTTACGGAATCAGTGTTGAATATTTTTCAATTCGGGCAATCTTTTCCATAAATATGAACTTCCCTCTTCAAGATTTTATAGAAATTAGAGCATAATTACATGTGAATAGTATTTTATAAAAAATTTTTTGTTTTGCCACCTTTCACGTTCCATTACAACAGAAATGTCTTTTATACACTCTAATAGTTTTGAATCATCATAAAGTTCTAATGTGTTCTCTGTTAAACTTTTTAACTATCTAACTAATATAATAAATATATTTCTTATTATTTATTCATAATAATATTATTCTACGCGGTGCTTTAGCAATAAAAAACTATATTTTAAATTTGTCCGAGATTTTTAACATGTGAGTCACTCAGAGTATGTCACGGTCAATTTCGTAGCTATTTGTACCATTTCTACTACTCGAAGATCATTTTTGATATCTGGCAACACTTTGCTCAATGCTGTTCCCGCCAAAATCTCCGCAATTTGGATTTAGTGTCAATTTATTAGATGTGACGAAACGCCACTGCAATTTGTATAAAATAAAAACATGTGAATCACAGTGCATTTCCAAAGAAAATAAAATTATACTTCATTTTCAATTATTTTCATAGCGTTGTCCTATTAATACAAGTTCTAAGTATGTATCGTATTTATCTCTACTACAAGTTATTCTGTTATTTTTGCTTATCGAGGTTATGTTTTTCACAAAAGTGCTAAACATGTGAGTCACATTTCATGACTTAAATGATCTATGTGAATATTAAGATACGTTAACACTGTCTGAAAATTTAATAACAAATATATTTTAGTCCGGTGTTATGTTCATAAATGACATTTCACTAATAAATAAGTCAGACATTTACGGTAAATAGATCATTCTGATATTTATTTAAAAACAGTTTGATACCTTATTGCCTTTAAATATAAACGTGTATTAGTTGAAAGTTTCGTATAAAAATGACACCGACCCTTTATTATAACGTCAATCACATTGCCGGTAAGAATTCCTAAATAGAGCAAGATAACTAAGTACCTGTGTTTTAACTATTTCTGTTAAATTAGTAAGGGTTCTTACAGACGTGCGACACTTCAGCGTCGCCACGCCGCGTTGTCATAGAATAACGAAATAATAATAAATAATAATATTGTCGATGTCATATTTCTTAGTATTTTCTTTTTGATTCTCCCAACTGTTGTTTTGTTTTACTTATTAAATGAAACCACCATAAATCATGATCCGAGCGTGTTGTCCCGGTAGAGTAGGCAACCTCTAAATGATAAAATAACGCAAAAAGGATGATTTTGGTTTAGATGGCGCTGGTGTGCAACAAATCTGACATCACAGACTAAAAACATTTAGTCGTCAGAGCAACGCAGTTTTGACTAATATGAATGATACATATTCTTCCAAAATTCGTAATTTATTTTATCATTACAAGGTTTGTTGGGAAAAAATTGGAAGTTGTCTGAATTTTTTTTTTCTATGCAGGTATTGAAATTTAGGCAGAACAAAGTCTGTCACGGGTCGGGTAGTTATCTATAATACGGCAAAACACGTTTGTTGTATGGAAGCCCTACTTAAATATTTATTTTATTGTGTTTTAATATAGCGGCAACAAAAATACATCATCTGTGAAAATTTGGTTCATGAGATACAGCCCTGTGACAGACGGAAGGACGGACGGACAGACAGACAGACAGACGGACAGCGAAGTCTCAGTAATAGGGTCCCATTTTTACCCTTAGGGTACGGAACCCTAAAAAATAAAGTTTTAGAAAATAATTGGCGATGGGCTTGCAATCTGTCACGTATGGAATGCTAATTACTGCAAAATGTGGGCATGTGCCAAATATAATGTTTGGACGTGCCTCTGACTCCCCCACTAGAAAGATATCTTCAAAGGATCTAAGCGCCTGGAAATCTGAAAGTATGTCTTTCGTACTTGGGGATTACAGTCGTGATCCTTTTTATTTATTACTTAGTGAAACCTTACGGAAATCTTAGCACATGTTTACAAAACAACCACTGATAATAAATCTAAACAATTTTTAAAGAATATAGGCTACGTCAATTGAAATATATTAAAGACACATAGCGATATAAGTGATGTGAAAATAGACAATTATGAAAATAATGATGAAAAAAATAATTAAAAAAACAAAGAAAGTTAAGAGTAAATAAATAAATAAATAGTAAAAAGTAATAGGAAAAACGTAAACAAGAATACAAGTATGAATGATGTAATCCAAAAAGAGAATAGGAACCCTAATAAAGTCATTAATTTTGAAATTCAAAGAAGTTGTGAAGGAGAATCCAATCCGAAGAAATGAGTGAACTAGCGATATCCCATATTTTTGATGCCTGGGAAGACTCTCGCGATGCTTTAGGTATTTTTTGTGATTTATCCAAGGCATTTGATTGTGTACATCATGATACATTAATCAGGAAACTACACCACTATGGCATAAAGGGTGTCGCTCTAGACCTTCTTACTTCTTACTTAAGTGGCAGAATACAAAGAGTTGACGTAAATGGAAAACGTTCACCGGGGTCAGTAGCAACAATGGGTGTGCCACAAGGATCAATACTAGGACCATTCATGTTCTTAATTTATATAAATGATCTACCCTCTCTTATCAGGGATGATCACGAGATTGTACTGTTGCTGATGACACTTCACTTTTATTTAAACTGAAGCGATGACATAATAATTTTGACGATGTAAATAATGCAATCTCTAAAGTTGTAAATTGGTTTAATGTCAATAACCTATTATTAAATGAAAACAAAACTAAGTGCATTCGGTTTATACTACCGAATGTTACACAAGTAAATGTTGATATAAAAATCAAAAACGAACATGTAGATCTCGTGGACACCACTATGTTTTTTGGGAATTACTTTAGATAAAAAACTTCAATGGGGCCCACACATACATAAATTGTCGAAGAGACTTAGCTCTGCAGCATACGCAGTCAAAAATATACGTCTTTTTACAGACGCTAGACTAGTCTACTTCAGCTACATTCATATCATTATGTCTTATGGCATATTGTTGTGGGGGAGTGCTGCAGACGTAAACACCATATTTGTGTTGCAGAAGAGAGCTGTTCGAGTAATTTACAACATGGGGCCCAGAGAATCACTGCAAAATAAGTTTAATGAAATAAATATAATGGCTAGGTACTAGCCAGTACATTTATGAAAATCTAATGAATGTTCGTAAAAATATTAGTTTGTTTAAGAAAAATAGCGATAATCATGATGCAAATACTAGAAATAAAGATAAACTCGCTGTTCCCACGACTAGGCTCACTAAAACTAAGAAATCATTTCAAGGGCAATGTGTACGCTTTTATAACAAAATCCCAAAGGACTGCTCCATCTCGCTCTATCAATAATAATTAAGATTCATTTTGTATTAAAAATAAGTACGACTTAAAAAAACACAAACAATGAACAAAATTAAACTAATTAAATTAAACTTAACTAAATTTGACGATTCTAAATGATCCAAGTGATTTCAATGAATAAACGCTATTTTGATTTAGATTTTTTGATTTTGCAAAGATAATACATATAAATTATCCAGGGTTGCAAGAAGAGAGGAAGATTTTTTTTTATATTAAGAAAAGAGCAAATGTACTCGATATACAAAACGAAGTGGAAGAAGAAGTGAAGAAAGCTAATGAGATTATACTTAAATGACAAATACCGAAATAATCTACGCTTCGGAAAGGATATTAAGATGGAAGAAGATAATAAAGAGTTTAAATGGAGATAAATGTGAAGAAGTACTTTGAGGAGGAGCAGCAGAAGAATGGTTTTCATGCTAGAAAAGATTACAAATTTAAAAAAAGAGTAAAAATAAATATAGTTTTGGACACAAACAAACAAAATATATCTCTAATAAATGTTTAATTTGTTTATTCCAACATGTGTCATTAAACCTACATTTTTGCTCCCTGCCGGACATAGTTTCATGTAAACTCTCCTTTACAATAAATGTGACTCACATGTGTATAAAAATACAGGTATGTCACAAAACAGTTTGCTCACGATTTTGAACATGTACATTTTTTTTGAAAATGACATTATAATATTTTTTATTCACTAGCTATCCCTAAGACGTTTCAAAGTGATCCTTGTGATTTTTTTGAAATGAATACCTTTTGACTTTGAGTCTTACAATTTATTTTAAATAATGCTTAATTTTTTTTTCTAGGTACTACGGACTGAACCCTACTAACTGTTACTACATGTTTTTATTCTACAACTTTTTCCTACACTACTTGCCGGCGGTGTTCATTGATATCTACTGCGCAGTTACAGGCAAACGCAGAAAGTAAGTTGTTCAAAGATAAACACAGATGGCGCTAAACACAAATTAAAACGCAGAGTGTAAGTTGCTAAAACACAGACACAGATGGCGCTAAACACAAACTAAAGCATTATATAGGTGGTACTACCACTTCCTACTGACTCTGGATGTTCCGGTTGAAACATTTTTGTCGGTTATCTTTTTATGCTAGATTTACAATCTAGCCTCGTACCTCGCCTCGTGCTTCGTCTCGTGTCTCGGCTCGCACCTCGCGTGATTGATAGTAAAGGAGAGGCGCGAGGCGAGCCACGAGCGTCTATTCACACTCTCGTCTCGTCAGTGCCGGATTAAGCTAGCGCGGGGCCTGTAGCAAATTTTGTAAAGGGGCCCTTAGTTTGCTATAGGTTCTTACGTTAAGGGTACCTATTAAATAAAACAAAACTGTTACAAATCGGGGGGCACGGTAGTGCCCCCGCCAAGTCGGGCACGAAGCAAACAAACTCTGCCGTACCTACCATCCTTTACAGGAATCATTTCGCCGCATTTTCAGGTCCCTATTTGAAAACCTCTGGATAATACCAGAAAGCAGAAATTTTCGTCATCCAGTAAGCTATAAATCACATACTTAAGATCCAAAATTTCAAGTCTCTAGGTCATTTAGTTCCGAAGTTAAGCGAAAGCAAAGTTTCGCATTTTAGACACTCACTCACTCACTCACTCATGATCATCAGAATAGAACTAGTACTTCCCATAAACTCAGAGAGCTGAAATTTGGTACAGAGTTAGGGTTTAATGGCCACATTAAGGGAAAACCATAAAAACCGGCCAAGTGCGAGTCGGACCATTATCTATAAGAACGGCAAAAAAATCACGTTTGTTGTATGGAATATTTATTTTATTCTGTTTTTAGTATTTGTGATTATAGCAGCAACCGAAATACATAATCTGTGAAAATTTCAACTGTCTAGCTATCACGGTTCATGAGATACAGCCCTGTGACTGACAGACGGACGGACGGACAGACAGACAGACGGGTAGCGAAGTCTTAGTAATAGGGTTCCGATTACTAAGACCCTTTCGGTACGGAACCCTAAAAACTAGGATAATCGAAGATCTGGAGTACCTGGTGACCCTGATTAGAAAACACAAGAGCTTAACCAAACTATTAGAGATCGACAGACATACCGCCTTTACAAAAAATATTCAACTTGATGGGCCGCTTCATTTGATGTAAAAAATCGAAGGTTTGAAGTATCTGATGAAGAACCCTCAGCTGGTCTCAGCTGTATTAGAGATATGGTAATGCCCCCTTCTACCATTGGTACATAAAAAAATCGACTGTCATTGCAAAAAAATATGTCAAAAAACCTGTGTCAAATAAGAAAATCTATTAAAATAAATCAATAAGCCCACGTTTCTACAAAAAAGAAGTGAAATCCCACCAAAAACATTCTGTAAAAAACTAGCCAAGTCTCGATGAAGCTGCTTGTTTATCTCTAAAAAGTAATGAAATCTAGACAAAGTTGTGCCAAGTCTGAGGTTCCTTACTGCGATTTCTTTATTATTATAGTCACATCATTAACTATAATAATAAAGAAATCGCAGTAAGGAACCTCAGATTTCCTCAGACCTCATATTTCAGGTGGGAGTGAAGCATACCCTAGTAAAATATTTTTACGCTCCTATCTACATTATTGTTTTACGGTGAGAGTTGTGTTGGACCGCGGGGCCCCTCGAGTCGCGGGGCCCGTAGCATTTGCTACTCTTGCTACGTGGTTAATCCGGCACTGCGTCTCGTGGTTCGCCTCGCACCTCGTCTCGCGACTCGTACGCGAGTGTTTTGTTAGTTCGTTAGTTCGGCGACAGCGCGTGTTCAATGGTTTGAATGATATTACAAAAGATTAATTAAAAAAAAAGTACCTAGATGACAGAGCTTTGCGGATAAAACGATGTTTTCTAAAGATGAAACCTAGCTAGATCGATTTATCGCCCCCAAACTCCCTGCACACTAAATTGTATGAAAATTGTTGGAACCGTTTCCGAGATTCAGATTATATATAATATAGGTTTATATATATATATATATATATATATATATATATATCTATATATATACAAGAATTGCTCATTTAAGGTATTAGATAGATAGATATATTTTTAGACAGAAAACTGAAATTTTACCTAGTTTTGAAAACGTTATTTGTAATCTTTTTCAGAACGCTGAAACTCTACAACAAAGTGATGAAGTTAGCGAATATTCTATTCTACTTCTCAACCCAGGACTGGAAGTTTCAGGATACAGGTGTTCAGGCGATGTGGGGGTCTTTATCTAAAGCTGATAAAGCTGTTTTTCCCTTCAGCATGGGAGAGATGAGCTGGGAATATCTTTGCGAGATCTTTTTAGTTGGTGAGTAAAATAAAAAAATGTTTTTAACTAGAAATACGGTTTATTTCTACGTTTTTAGGGTTTCGTAGTGAAAGGGTAAAAACGGGACCCTATAACTAAGACTCCGCTGTCCGCCTGTCTGTCTCAAGGTTGTACGTGTGTACAACGTATCTAATGAACCGTGATAGCTAGACACTTGAAATTTTCACAGATTATGTATTTTTGTTGCCGCTATAACAACAAATACTAAAAAAAGAATAAAATAAATATTTAAGTGGGGGCTCCTATACAACAAAAGTATTATATAAAGTATGTTTTTAGTCGTTTTTATTAGATTATGGTACGGAATCCTTCGTGGGCGAGTTGGCTAACAGTTGGACGGTTTTTTTTATATAATTGTCTTGGGTCTATAGTTGACTTTACTTATTCTATTTTTTTTTCAGGTCTTCGAGTTTACCTCCTGAAAGACGACCTCTCGACCCTCCCTGAGGCCAGGAAGAAGTGGAACAGGTAATTTAGGTGTATTCCCGATATCCCCACTGGTGGGCCCAACTCAGTGGGAATTTAATGGCCTCACAGCTCAGTTTGTAGTAGCTTTGCCTTCTATGCTGTATGTTGTGGGTTTGATCCCCACCCAGGACAAATATTTGTGTGATAAACATAAACGTTTGTTCTGTGTCTGGGTGATAAGTATCATAAGTATGTATCTATTTACAAAAAAAGTAGGTATATGTATTCTATTAATTATCTAGTTTCCGTAGTAGGTACAAGCTTTGATTTAGTTTCGGGCTAGACGGCACTTTGTAAAAATGACCGCGAATATTAATTTAATAAAAAAATTGTTATCCTTACCGATCTTTTTTGAGGACAAAGGAAATATTATTTAATTGTTAGTTTACACTGAATCAAGTAATAATGATTGAAATATTTACGCAAAAAGTGGGGAGTTTATGCCGGGATTTGAACCCGCGACCTAAGAATTGCAAGTCGAAGTTCTCTTCTCTAGTTTCCATATAACAAGTTTGCTTTGTTTGTGGCTAGATAACGCTGAGTGCACTTTCCACCAATATTTATTTATTTTACCAATAATAATATATTTTTTATTTTTTTCAGATTATTCTACTTACATCAAATACTGAAAGTCGTCACAGTGGTTTTAGTTAGTTTTATACTATATTTAGTATTAAGACCTATTTTATCAGCTATATTTTAATCAATTTTCACTACAGGATATAAAAACAACTCTAATTAACTAGAATAAAACTAGATGGTGTCTACTTCGGAAGCCTACAACAACAGGGCCTTAATACAATTCTTTGTCTATGGTCCGTTTTGATTAGTGACAGTTGTGATGACACCTCTAGACTTGATTGACCATAGGTAAACTTAATGCTAGTTAGCATTTTCATCCAGCTAATCTTTGTGTAATTTGGAAAGGGAATATGGTACTGCTTTATATGAGAGAGAGAGATAATTAAATTTATTATATTTATACACATACTTACTAAGAATACTTAAAACTATGATTAAAACGATGTTACTTTAGCACGATTATTGTTAAGTATATCGTTTTCCGTTTTCGGTTAGAGAGTAGACCCCCAGACTATCTTGATTGATTATAAAAACAAAAATAAAAATAAAAATGTGAAATTTCACAATTTAATGAGATTATGTATTATGGTATTATTTTAAAGTTAATAAGATTTATACTTATCCTATATTTTAGTCTTAATTCCTACATTAAGACTAAAATATTGCATGCTTTCAGTACTTATCCTAAAATAAAAATTTGATAACCCAAAATAACGCCTTTTTATTATTAACCAATGTAAAACGGAGGTAGTTCTCAAGTCGACGCGTATATTTTATTTTTAACAAGCGACCCGCCCTGGCTTCTCACGGGTTTAATACATATAAACCTTCCTCCTGAATCACTCTATCTATTAAAAAAAACCGCATCAAAATCCGTTGTGTAGTTTTAAAGATATATGCAAACATACATACATAATACAGACGCGGGAAGCGGAAAGCGACTTTGCTTTATACTATGTAGTGATGTAATACTAGTCGACCCGTGAAAGACGTTGTCCTGTCAAATTTCAATAATCGAAAAGAAAAGACTGAATTTGTCTGTCTGTGATATCAGATTTTTTTTATCATTAGGGGTTGTTTTTCGAATTATAAGTTCTTATTTATTCTGATTATTTATCTACATACTACAGCAAAATTCATCTTAATCCGTGTTGTCGTTTATTCGTGATTAGGGAACAAACATAGCAGCCTTATCACAAACCTTCGCAACGTAGTTAATTTATCAGTAGGTACAAGGTTTGTAGGGAAAAAATTAGAAGTTAACTGATTTTTTTCCTATACGATTATTAAAATTTGACAAACCAACGTTTGTCTCGGGTCGGCTAGTGTTTAATATTTAGATGATTTGAAATGTGACGTCACAAAACTTAGGACCCAGCCCAGGCCTTATCACAAAATGTACTAACTAACATGTAGGTACCTACTTAAAATGAAACGAATAGAATGTGACGAGAAGAATGTTAGGTATGAAAATGGATGTAGCCGTAGAGGTAGGCCAAAGAAAAGATGGATGGACTATGTGAAATATGACATGGGTAAGAAAGGAGTGAGTGAGATGACGGCTGATAGAGGGAAATGGAAGAAAAATACATGTGCCGGCTTCACTACATAGTATAAAGCAAAGTCGCCTTCCGCTTCCCGCGTCTGTATGTAATATGTATGTATGTATGTATGTATGTTTGCTTATATCTTTAAAACTACACAACGGATTTTGATGCGGTTTTTTTTAATAAATAGAGTGATTCAAGAGGAAGGTTTATATGTATAATACATGCATAATATAGTAGAGAAACACTGATAATTTTAGAGGTTTCTAATGTGATGTTGTAAATAAACACATTTTTTTGCGCTTATATTGCAAACGCTGGCTGAACCCAACGAGATATATCAAAATAATGTACCTACCTACTACAGTATTGTACCTACACCTTAAAAACGTCTACAAAAAAGTAAACGATGGTATTAGAAATGTCTTACGCACAGCGAAGCTGGCACGGGTCAGCTAGTTTAAATAGAAATAAAACCGCTAAAGTACATTAAAAGCGTTTTATTTATTTACAAATTAAAATATACAACATCACACAATACATTAATGTATACTTACATATTTTTTTACTGTACCTACAGTCCTACATGCCTGTTTTGATATATATGATTTATACATTCAGCACTAAGGTGTGACCAGACATAGCGCAGCATTTGAGCGCGGCATTCGCAGGACACAAGTTTTCCGCGTGACTAGTTTAAACATAAAGGTAAATGAACGCGCGGCCGTCGTCCAATCATAGCGCGGCTAGTAGCGCGCGGCTGCCGCGCTCTAATGCTGCGCTATGTTTGGTCACACCTTCACCATGAGATTTTTTTGTATACGATCAATTGGTAGGTAAGGTAGGTATAGGTTTTTTATTGTTGTACGAACTTGGTTAATACTTTTAATTCTTGTTTGAGCCTTCACTTTGTTCTTACGGCACCACACTGGAGATCTACATAGCATTAAGGAAAGGATCATTAAAAAAAAGGTAGACCCCAAGCCGTGTTTGTTGCCTGATTCTTCTAAACAATGGTCGCGAGGAACAGGCGTAGCTTCACAGCTTCACCTAGTTCCTAAGACGTTTTAAAGTGATCATTGTGATTTTATTGAAATAAATGATTTTTGAATTTGAATTTGAACTTGTCACCGTCAATGTCCATCAACACATTGACAATTGCAATTGATCGTCTCGCGGGCACTTCCGACAAACTTAACGTTTTGTTCGCTTTATCTTTAATTTTGAAGTGATTTGACATGAAAATTACAGTTGCCAAGATTACATAATTAAGCAAAAGTAACGAAGAATAACACCTAATAGTCGCTTAGTGGGTCAGGAGGACCCCACATTAGGATCCCGTGTCCGTAGGTATCGAAAACTACACAGCCTCACAGCTCAGTTGGTAGTAAGTAACTAGTAACTTTGACTTCTGCGCTGTAGGTTGTGGGTTCGATCCCCACTCAGGGCAAATATTTGTGTGATGAACTTAGATGTTTGTTCTATAACTAGGTGTTATGTTTTATCCTAGGAATCGAACCCACAACCTACAGCGCAAAAGGCAGAGTTACCAACTGAGCTGTATAGTCAGAAAAATGTAAGTTTTAAATAAATTTTCAAAAAATAATATATACATTATTTACCTGTAATTGCGTTAGAATTCAAAAATACGTATACTAAAAAAATATCTTATGTATTTAAATAAAAGCAAATATATTAAAATCTCACTAATTAATATTTAAAACGAATTATCGCTACAATCTCTTTAGTACATACTTTAAGTTCGTACTTATCTCTCCAGTTTGAAAGGAACTAGCATTGCTACGCGTTAAGCGCGAACTTAAAGTTAGGTGCAGATAAGCCTTTATCTTTCTCTTAAGACCGACGAAGTTAAGATAGTTCAATGAAAAAAATCTATAAAAAAATGTCGTCTATTTAAAATTCCGTATAAATAATTATTTAATTATATTGATAGATCTGACACATTGACTTTTTCTACTATTATAGAGGTAAAATTTGTATTCTTGTTTGTAATGGAAAAACTTAAAAATGATTGAACCAATTTTAAAAATTCTTTCACCAATCAAAAGCTTCTTTATCAGCGAGTAAAATAGGATAAATTTTATTTTCAAAAAAATTAGGGATTCCTACGAAAATTGCAATAATGTAACCTAAGGTATAAAGGCCTATAATCATTAGTACACCCGTGCCAAGCTGAGACGAGTAGCAAATTTAATATATTTAAAATTTAATTGTTTGATCTATCTGGTATATTCTTACAAATAAAAAACGTAAAAATAAAAAAAAAGGAATATTTAACAACGAAAAATTCTGACCGATTGTAAAATTACAGTGAAGGTTTAAGTTTTACACAATTTAAATAATTTATAACCACCTCGAAGTTATTCTTTACATACGAAAAACCATCGAAATCGGACCAGCCGTTACCGAGCCATCAGTATACATACATGAAAAAAAAATATATATTAAAAACATCCTTATATAAAATCAGTTAAAAAATAAATGCTATTATTAAGTTTATAAATATTGATAGCTACTATATGAAAATTACATACAATACTATACTTATCATTATACAACAAAATGTCATAAAAGAGTTGATCCTCGTAAGGCCCACAGTTCTTTTTATAGTACTCAACAAACATATAGACATTTTCAGCCCATTTTTCAGCTTTGTACTCATTAACGCCCAAAGGTCCTTTGCAAAGGACCTGAAAAATTCACTGTTTATTACTTTTATAAATTTCGCGGGAAGTTAGAATCGTATCAATGCATTTCTGAACGAAATATTAGTATTGTCAATGGATCTGTCATTGGTTAAATCATAAAAGCATTTGTAAATTTAAAAGAAATTGGTGAAATTATGGGATGACACGGGCATACGCTGTGCCGGAGTCACTACTTGTGTGTAGTCCTTTAGGAAGGACCACTGGGTCGTAATGACAAAGGGTCGATTAGCAGCCTTGGGCCTTACGAGGAAATGTTATATTATGTATATAGTATAAGTAGGTCTTCTTTCGGTAGGTATTCTTTATATTTTACAAAACACATTTAAAAATAACTTATATTAAACTATAATATAAAAATACCAAAATTTACAAACAATAATTATGCTCAAAGTAAAAGGAACAGAATGTTAGGAATCAGTCATATTGTATTAACGCCATCTATTTTGTTAGTTAAGTAACTTTTATTTTTAGTCAAAAAATGTCTTTTATTTTGTTTTTTTTTTCAAACTAAGTCCAAAATTAGTACCTAATGGTACCTACATGTTCTAATAATTCAGTCTATTTAGGTATTAATATTTTTCTAAACATAAATGTATTTTTTTTACAATTCGCGTCAAAAGCATGATATAATTAAATTAAATAGGATCACGACTGTAATCCCCAAGTACGGTAGACATCCTCTCAGATCTCCAGGCGCTCAGACCCTTCAAGATGTCTGAAGCCAGAGGCACGTCCAAACATTACATTTGGCACATGCCCACATTTTGCAGTAGTTAGCATTCCAGTTAGCATAATACGCCGTTTTTGACAATTTTGATTTGTTTTCTAAGTTTTTTTAATCATATTTAATTTTATTAGAAATACTAATATTTGTGCTGGTACTTTTGGCACCGAATATCTATGACCTCAATTGTTTCTTTGAATAAGAACAACATAATAAAAACTTCATACCAATAAATGCAAAAAAAATAGTCGCCACTTTGAATATAGATTCTTCATAAGCGCGCTGAATTAAAATGCCTAACGAGTCTTATCCCCATATTTTTAGTTTTAACCTCGAAATATCTCCACCTCGACTCGACCTCGAAACCGTGTTTTGGTAGTGTTAGTTGATAAAATTACTTCGAGTTTGCCTCTAGTCGAGGATTCCTCAGTCAACAGAACTATCAACTCAAGGTACCTCGCGATGTACCTTGAGCATTCCTCGACAGCTTCTGAATGACAACTGCGTGTGACAGTTTTTCTGTCTCTCTAATCTCCTCGGACTGATGACGTAATTGAGGAACCTTCAAAATATCGATTTAAAAAATCAAGCATGAGGTACTTTTCGAGGGTAGAGTCGAGGTTACAACTAAAAATATGGGATTAGTTTTTAGGGTCATATTTGAATAGTTTTCTATACTTAACATAATTTGAATATTTATATTATATTTTCACATTACAAAGTAAAACAGAAATATTTTTTATTTTAACACGGATTCTATAATTATTTAGTTTATTGAAAAATATATACAAAATTAATCGAATTGGTATCAATTTGATAGTTTGAAAGAAATACTTTATTTAAATACATATTAAAAAAACTGAACAATATTCTTAGTTGTAAACATGTTGTAATTCAGTGTAAACTAATTGTTTACAAATGATTCCCACCCCGCCTTGCAACAAATATGTTTACAACTGGTTACCCCCTGGTTTGTTAATTCCCCCCATCGCAAGTTAAAAGATAAAAAACGCGAGATATAAAACCGATATTATCCATACTTTATATCAATTTAAATTCGTATAAGGTTTATTTTGGCCTATTTTCAAACTATCGTGATTAGTAGACATAACTATAAATTTCTACACGGGTCTTGTATCATGTAAGATCTTTGAAGATGTCTAAAGAAGATAGCCAGAGGCACGTCCAAACATTCACTTCGGCACAACACCATATTGCAGCAGCATTCCAAACGTGACAGGTTGCAAGCCCATCGCCGCTGAATACCAAGTAGTTACATAACTTACATAGAGCCTTGAAGATGTTTAAAGGGGGAAGCCAGAGGCACGTCCGAGCATCACATTTGGCACAATACCTATATTTTTAGCCTATCGACGCTGAACCAAGTAATCATAAAAACCCGTGTAAAAAATCGATTAGATTAAAATCGATAGTGACATTTTAGCCTAATTTCAAAATTCTAATGGTGATGTCCCATTGACAATAACACCGGAAGTAGAGCTCCAACTGTCAAAATTATAACCTCAAAAAGTTGTAACCCGCCGAAACCCTTCGGGCCGCCATCTTGCATCGGTAACAGTGTGTGTGTGCTCGAGTGTGTGTGTTGTGGATGTGTGAGTTCAGGTAAAACGTGTACAGTCGCTACGTATAGGAATGTACCAGCTGAGAATAGCATGGCTATACCTGAAAAATAAAAAATAAATAATATATATTTTTACAATCTAATTAAAAAAAAACCGGACAAGTGGGAGTCTTACTCGCGCACGAAGGTACTTTATTAAATTCAATTAAACATTTTCGTTTTTAGGGTGCCGTATTCAAAGGGTACTGCTGTCGTTATAACAACAAATTCTAAAAACAAAAATTTAAGGGGAGCTCCCATACAATAAACGTGATTTTTTTTTGTCGTTTTTTATAGATAATAGTTTCCGTACCCTTCGTGCGCGAGTCTGACTCGCACTTGGCCGGTTTTTTTTCTTTACTTGTGCTATAAGATCTTGCTTCTTGCCATATTTCATGACTCTAGTTAGGTCAAATATGTAAGTACCAAGGAATATAGGATAGATAATTTAGACGTGGTCAACGAAGGCGCCGTGGCTTAGTTGGTTAAAGCGCCTGTCTAGTAAACAGGAGATCACGAGTTCGAATCTCGTCGGGGCCTTATATAAAGTGGACTTTTTGCATTAAAAAAATTCTAATAATATATTTGCTAGCTTCTATTCATAGAAACAAACTTGTATAAATAGTGAAAACTGTCGCGAGTTCGTTCACGTATTTTCAAACAGACTTCCGCTGCACCCTCTTAGGGGGTTGAATTTCGGGGAATCCTTTCTTATTGCACCCCTACAAACCAAAAGGAATAAACCCTTAAAATCTCAAGTTTCTAGGTACAGTGGTTTAGGTTGTGCGTTGATAGATCAGTCAGTCAGTAACGCAAGAAATTCGTACATTTTTCATAGATTATCCCTAAACTAGAATTCCATCTTATAAGCCTAGAAATTAAGCTAGTTCTGTACACACGAATTTATGAAATGTCATTCTGTCACGCTAATTTAGACTTTAACGTTAAGGCCCTGTATGTCGACGATTGCTCTTTTTCGAAACGAAAAAAGAAATACTTCTGAACAAGCCACATCTCCTATTTTATAATGTATAGTATATATGTGAATAAAGATGTACCCATCTTTAATCACTTCGATAAATAATCCTACCGACCGCTGCACGTGGTACTGATCCATGGGCGGCGCGTGGTCCGCCTTTGTTTTCGAATAAATTAATGATATAAATTATGTATAATTACTTATCAAAAACCTATTCTAGTAGAAATCTAGATCTACATATTACCTATCTTTAACAATAAATCACAAGTTGATCTTAATAGTATCAAAGTATTTCGATCATAAATTCTAAAACGTATCATTTTGAAATAATATTTTTTTCGTGAAAAGTTTCTGCTATTATATTTTCAGCTTAATAGAAATCTAGGTAGGAACCTGAAGTAATATATTTATAAAAATAGGAGATGTGGCTTGTTCAGAAGTATTTCTTTTTTCGTTTCGAAAAAGAGCAATCAGCGACTGGGAGCCCCTTAAGTGGGTTCGGCACAACATGTGTACTTCCATTTCCCTCTATCAGCCGTCATCTCATCACTCACTCCTTTCTTACCCATATCATCTTTCACACAGTCCATCCATCTTTTCTTTGGTCTACCTCTACGTCTACATTCATCCACATTAATTCCTAACATTCTTCTCGTTACATGACTTTCTTCCCTTCTCATGACATGCCCATACCACGCTAACCTATCACTATACCTATCCTATCTTATCTTATATCGCGTAAGATTTAATAATTTCGGAACTGGAACTGGAACGGGAAAGGGAACGAGAACGGAAACTTAGCACAAAGTCCGCTGGGTTGAAATTCTATTTCAAGTAAATAAATAAACATACGAACAAGTGCAAGTTAAATAAAAGCTTGTAAAGCGGTAGTCACCTGTGGCATTTACATCGCTGAGTGTCTGTTTGTTTTGGTCACCGATGCCGAAGTATGTGAGCAGAGCGAGCGCAGGTGCAGCGAACGAGAAAATCAAGAGATGCTTTCGAATTCTGTTCCTGTAATGCAACATGGAGAGGTTAAACATGGAATTACTAGAATTATTCCTGGTATCTTGATAAATAACATTCAAAGTAATTGTGTAACACATAAGTATGTAACAGGAATGTGACAAGGCCAACGGCAGCAGGCACTTTGTGTAACACGATAGCTAAAAATTCTATCAACTTGATGTCAGCGTGAGACTGACTGTCACTTCAAAGTGATCATTGTGATTTTATTGAAATAAATACCTGTTAACTGATTTAGGTATCATTAAAAAAAACACAAAACAAACAATTTTAATGAAATGAAATTAAATTCAACGTAACTAAATTTGATGATTCTAAATGATCCAAGTTATTTCAATGAATAAACTCGTTTTTTTATTGGAACGAAGTTCCTTATCGCGCGTTGTGAAAGGGGGCTAGACGGAAAAAATTCTTACGAAAAGTTGTCACGACACTTTTTTGCTATAGTAATTATCTATTAATATATAAATAATAATAATAATAATAAATAATAAATATTGGTGGACATTTTACACATCGCCATCTAGCCCCAAACTAAGCAAAGCTTGTACTATGGGAACTAGATAACTGATAGAATACTTAAATACTTTTTTTTTGTAAATAAATACTTAAGATACATACTAACACCCAGACACAGAACAAACATCTATGTTCATCACATAAATATTTGCTCTGGGTGGGGATCGAACCCACAACCTACAGCGCTGAAGGCAGAGTTACTACCAACTGAGCTGTGAGGCTGTCATACTGTGGAGGTGGAGGTGGAGGTCGAGGTGGAGGTCGAGGTCGAGGTCGAGGTCGAGGTGGAGGTCGAGGTGGAGGTGGAGGTGGAGGTCGAGGTCGAGGTCGAGGTCGAGGTCGAGGTCGAGGTCCATCCGGGTGTCCCTTGACACCTCTCAAGTTTTATTATGTTTACCTTTCAAGTCCAGCGTGTAACAAGAATGTGACAAGGCCGAACGCAGCTGGCGCTTTGTGCAACATGATAGCTAAAAATACTATCAACTCGACGTCAGCGTGCGATGTTGTAGCGGCGGCGCCAAGAGCGATTCCGTCAGCTAAAAAAAAACAAAGCTTACAGAGCTTGTTTGTAAATAAAAAAAAACACCGGAAAAGTGCGAGTCGGACTCGTGCACAAAGGGTTCCGTATTATAAAAAACGGCAAGAATCACGTTTGTTGTATGGGAGCCCCACTTAAATATTTATTTTATTCTGTTTTTAGCAGCAACAGAAATACATAATCTGTGAAAATTTTAACTGTCTAGCTATCACGGTTCATGAGATACAGCCTTGTGACAGACAGACGGACAGCTGAGTCTTAGTTATAGGGTCCCGTTTTTAATCTTTGGGTACGGAACCCAAAAAAACACCGGACAAGCGATAGTAGTGATGGACGGACAGACACACGAAAGATCCTATAAGGATTCCGTTTTTTCTTTTGAGATAGCTAAAAATAAGATCACGACAAATCCCCAAGTACGGTAGACATCCTCCAAACATAATATTTGGCATATGCCCACATTTTGCAGTAGTTAGCATTCCATACGTGACAGGCTGCAAGCCCATCGTCGCTTATAATACTAACTGGTTTTCTCACCTACGCTTCTGCGTAAGTATTGTATTGGAAGCGTAGGTATAGGTGAATAAACAGCATAAAAAGCGTAGGTATTATGGCATTCGGTACCAATAAATATTGGTATCAATATCATAACATGATAATCATGTTTTTACAAAATAGTTTTAAACACTGGTTTTCATAATCAGAATTTCCTGAGAATACATGTTTTATCTACACTTTGTTGCATAATTGATTTTCCACATTAACACGTAAATAGTTATAATCTATAGTTGACATAAAATCCTTATCGCTATGCTATATAATAACATGATTGATAAGGTTTATATTACAACAGCATTGGCTCAATGGAAGGTCCTTCGACAAGCCTTTAACTACCCCTAAGGAATAAGCATTGGCCATATCTTCTTCTTGGCGTTAATGAGGTCGTCCCTTGTGCAGGTCATAGGGCACAGGGGACAATTAAGGTGGTTCATCGTTTGGATAGGGGCATCGCAGTCGTATATGGTGTTAGTGGGGTCCCGGCAAAAAGCAAAAAGGTAGACCCCAAGCCGTGTTTGTTGCCTGATTCTTCTAGGGTTAGTCGCGAGGTATCGGCGTAGCTTCTAATACGTTTCAAAGTGATCCTTGTGATTTTATTGAAATAAATGATTTTTGAATTTGAATTTGCACATGTTCACCCTACAGCGACCAACTTGAATCCGGAGACGGTTGATACATTTCCAAGATGGCCACGGAAGATCATGTCTCGCGGGCTGTCTTCGTGTATTGCGAAACCAGGCGGAGCTGGCTGTTGCACCTTCCAAAGATGGCCAAATGAAACTTCGATATTGGTAGCAATTCTGAGAGGTCGACTCTTGAAAACGATAAACGATGTATCGTTTTCGGGACAAACGTCACATCGTTTCCGACTATATTTTACTTTAAAGCTTAGGATGTTTGAATTTTTTGTTTTTAGGGTTCCGTACTCAAAGTGTAAGAACGGGATCCTATTACTAAGGCTTCGTCTGTCTGTCACAGGGCGGTATCTCATGAACCGTGATAGGACAGTTGAAATTTTCACAGATTGTGTATTTCTGTTGCCGCTCGCTATAACAACAAATAAAAACATAATAAAATAAATATTTAAGTGGCACTCCCATACAACAAACGTGTTTCTATTGCCGTTTTTTTATAGTACCTTCTACCCTTCGTGCGCGAGTCCGACTCGCACTTGGCCAGTTTTTTGAGTTCGTTAAAAAAATTAGAACCTCGAGAAAATTAGAGAAAATTAGAAAAATTTTACTCAGTTATAAAGAGTTGCACTTACCGGCCGCATGCACCACTAGGCCGACAGTGGCCGTGACGTTCTTCTCGACGGGATTGCTCGCGTCATTATATCTAGAAGACATCTGGTCTACAAGCAGCATGAAAACGAAACCTGAAAGATGGTCGCAAATTACCAACAAATTAAATTAAATAGGATCACGACTGTAATCCCCAAGTACGGTAGACATCCTCTTAGATCTCCAGACGCTCAGATCCTCGAAGATGGCTAACGGGGTAAGTCAGAGGCACGTCCAAACATTACGTTAGGCACATACCTACATTTTGCACTAGTTGCATTTGCATTGCACATTGCAAGCCCATCGCCGTATACAATACAATACAATACAATACAATACAATACAATACAATACCGTTTATTACCGAACTTGACAGTTATGAAAGCTATGAACTAAGGAGTTCTGTTGTGAGTGTTCATTGAACAGATTCTAACTCCATCATCAGATCAGCTCACTGTCACCATATTATTGTAATGTCACCAGAACTTAAAGTGTATGCAAAATATCAGCTACATCGGATACCAAAAAATGGTTGAAAAATGGTTTGCAAATTTGTACAAACAAACAATGTTTTAGTGATTCATGCTAGCCCCCTTATACAAACATACCAAGGACCAATGATATCCCAATAACTGAATGCAAATCATCATCATGACCGAGTGGCTCCGCTGTGTTACTACCCACTGTAGGGGATGAACGTTCGCTGAAAAGCGCCCTCACACCCTCAGGGATGATCACGGCCAGAGCTGTTCCCACTAGCAAACCCGCACCAAACACTGTCACTTTCTTCAGCTTGTCCTGTAACAAAATAAGTTTATAAAAATATTTTTCAATGACAAGCTTTTGTAAAATCCTTAGAGCAACACGGGCTCTAAGGATTTTAAGTCCCATCTGTAAAAGCATAAGCCCAAGTGGGCATACACATTTTATAAAACGTGTCAATGTGTGAGTCTATGTTGTATGAGTACACAAATTATTAGTGTATTGTTGAATTGATTATGTGTTAACGTCATCATTACAGTCAGTTGGCAGTTTTGTTTTTGCATGTAAGTGTGCGGAACTGCATTTTAATAGTAATCTATCGCTAAGACTACTTCCTTCCGTAGGAAGCCCGTGTTGCTCTAAGGTAAAATCATACCAATATCATAGTAACTATTATAGAATTTATGTACCTAATCTATGACTTTTATAGCTATAGCTATGAATATCACTTGAATTTAGAGAATACCAGTATCATAGTAAACCATTGAGCACCAGCACACACCTGTTACATCATATAACATTGTCATCGGAACTTGATAAGAATGCAAAGTTTTAACCCAATCAAAGTTTTTACTAATAAGTTCCGTTGTGAGTGTCTGTTAACAGCTCCGGACTCCATCATCAGAATAGTGATGTCACCATATTAATGTATTGTCACCAGAACTAAAGGTGTATGCAAAATTTCAGCTCAATCGGTTGGGGATAACTGCTTCAAAATAGAGTTGCAAGATTCCACTCGAAGAAACATAGTAACATACAATATGTTGCAAGTTAAATAAAAGCTTGTAAAATTAAATAAGATCACAAACAGTAATCTCTAAGTATGGTAGACATCTTCTCCAATCTTCAGCCGCCCAGATCCTTGAAAATGTCTAAAGGGGTTAGTCAGGGGCATGTTTAAAGAGCCAATTTTGGAAACAAAGTTATATTTTATCTGTGTCATAAAAAACAAAACTATATGTTTTGCGGTAACTGAGAAAAAACCATTCTTCATTCAAAAAAAAAAAAAACTTCAACAAAAAAATATTCCTTGTCGTATAAATATGACCTAGATTTTCAACAAGTAGTTAATAGAACAACAAGACATTTAGGCAACATTTCATAACATACTTGGTTAAGAAATCACAGAATTTATGTCATAACATCACCAAGTTGCGAAATTATTTCGTAAATTTTACAAAATAGATTTACGCGTGGCGAGCAGATGGATGATATCTGATGCTGTTTTACACGCAAATGTAGAGTTTTATGGATAAAAACTTGTAGTAATACTAACCTCAGACATGCTCACGTTTAGTGGTATACTACCAGCAACATATGAACCCACCAACATCACAAGAACCAATAATATAAGCATCCACGTCCCTTCCATTTTCGCTTACGATTTTAGTGATATTAACAAAAAAAATAACACACGCAGCACCGCTACAACGGTAGTGTCGATACAAATTGACGTCTAGAATGTATATTTCATGATTTATTAGATTAATTTGTGTCGCAAATGAATTATTACAACAAAATTGCAATTTCAACAATACCGAACGAGAAGTTTACAAAGAATTTTGACAGATCCTTCCATAAAATGACAGATCCTTGTATTGTATTGAGTGACAGTGACACTGACGTTTTTATGATGTTTTAGGATTTGAAGTATGCATTAATGTAGACCATGGTTTCGTGTGATTGTGAGCACTAAACCGTCCAAGGATTATCTAGTGTTAAATAAAAAAAAACTGTACTGTCCAATGACACTACAGTGTCGTCTTTTTAAACAAAGGACTGTACCTGCGTTTTTAGGGTTTCGAGTCTACAAGTAAAAATATTTTAATTGAGGTTGCTGCGGCCATGCGCTTACGAACATACTTAGTCAATGTGTTATTCCCAGGGTGTTCAAATAATATAAATACCTGCCAACCTAGAGGGTGCAATCCTTCTACGATACCTGAAAACAACAACACAACACCAGAAGAAAAAAAGTCATAAACCAGAAAAAAAAACAATATTTTATTCATTACTACCATAAATGGATGCTGATGAGCAATAACATGTTAAGCTACAAAAATATGAAAAATAAGATTTTAATGCAGGAAACTTCTATAATATCTTGCAATAAAGTTTTAACTTGGTTAAACGATTTAAGAGGCTGCCAGTCGCTGATTGCTCTTTTTCGAAACGAAAAAAGAAATACTTCTGAACAAGCCACCTCTCCTATTTTTATAAGTATATTACTTCAGGTTCCTACCTAGATTTCTATTAAGCTGAAAACATAATAGCAGAAAACTTTTCACGATAAAGATATTATTTCAAAATGATACGTTTTAGAATTTATGATCGAAATATTTTATATACCTGCTATTAAAATCAACTTGTGATTTATTGTTAAAGATAGGTAATATGTAGATCTAGATTTCTATTAGGATAGATTTTTGATAAGTAATTATACATAATTTATATCATTAATTTATTCGAAAAGCTAAGGCGGACCACGCGCGGACGTGTGTTTGTCATCATTGCAGCGGTCGGTAGGATTATTTATCGAAGTGATTAAAGATGGGAACATCTTTATTCACATATACTATACATTATAAAATAGGAGATAGATGTGGCTTGTTCACAAGTATTTCTTTTTTCGTTTCGAACAAAAATAATCGTCGACTGGCAGCGTCTTAAATACGTAAAAAATGCCTAAAATTCTTATCCCGAAAACAGTACTTCGGGTACAACATTTTGCATTATGATACTTAGTTCCTTAGAAGATTTTTCAAACACGTACAACGCCATCTGTTTAAAGTCATAACAAGTTAAGGGACTCGAGCGGTTATTGCAAAATTAGTTTGTGTTTGTTTTCGAGTGTGGTATCACGTATACGTTTGGTATCAAAAACTACAAAAATATTAATTAACTAAACTCGTTCAAGTTGTAATTTAATGTTAATGTTAAGTACAGCATTTTATTGAAAACTTACAAAATAGAAATCCACAATATTATTAGTTAAATTTAAAAATAAAACATGCACACATTGTGGATTTCTATTTTGTAAGTTTTCAATAAAACTGCTGTACTTCACATTAAAAAATGCCATGTTAATTTTATTGATAACACATAACATTTTTTATATTTAAGTTAATAACGCATTAATCAATATAGCGTCAAGTTACTTGACATAGATGACATTGAGTGTGAATCCGCAATTTTTTGTTTAGCAAAAATATGAAACTTAACATGTTTACTAAAATAAAATGACTAATAGCGCATTTTGTCATAACAAATTTTGTGTTTATTAAAATAACAAAACTACTAATGGTGTTTTTTTTATGCAGGTTGAGCTTAGCTTTTAATTAAAGTACATTATATGATTTTCTTCTATATTTAATGACATTTCTGGAACAAACTAATTAAAGTAGACCCAAAATTTTCAAACACGATTTACTCAAAATGGCCCCTGAGCAGGTTAACATGTTATTGCTTATCAGCATCCAAATGTAAAAACTAGCCAAGTGCGTGTCGGGTCACGCACAATGTAGGGTTTCATAGTTTACACAGCTAAAAATGTTACAATAAGTAATTTTCAATTGTATTTGTACAAAAAAAAAATATTATTTCTTCTTCGATATCATTTTTGAAGTTGGTCGACTATTACGTCTATTTCTCAAAAACTTGTAACGCCTGAGTAGCTGTGATAGTTTTTTTTAAGTTCGTTATATAGGTACTACTACCTCATTTTTTTTACGCCTCCAAACCCAATAGTTTAGATTTTAGAGGGGGACACACTCGTTTCTAACAAAAATTGGCACTCTAAAGCTTAATATTTCACAAACCCTCCATACTTTTTAAATACCTGTCTATCTAACGATACCACACACCATTGAGTACGCGAGAAAAAAAACATCACCACTTTAGGTGTAGGGGAGGTACCCTAGAAAAAATGTTTTTCAAGATTTTATTCTACGACTTTGTTGAAATTACTAATATGTATATACATATATGCCAAATTACAGCTTTCTAGCACTAAGCGTCTCTGAGCTAAGCTGCGGACAGACGGACGGATGGACGGACGGACGGACATGGCGAAACTATAACTGCTGCACACGCTATACACGAATATTAACTCTCAACTATGTACAACTGTAGCGCAGTACAGTTTTGAATCATACGTTATAGTACGGCCTTATAGTATTTTCAAAAACGTTAGAGATCCGTATGAAAACTTCGATAATGTAACCCAACGTGTGATAAAAAATCCAAAAAAATCTTTATATCGCGTATGCTGCGGAAATTATTGACAATAGAGCAAAGTAATGTACTACAGTTTTAAAGAAGACATCAATATCTACAAATAAATTAACAATACCATATGTCTAACTATTAGGGATCCGTATGAAAACTTCGATAATGTAACCCAACGTGTGATAAAAAATCCAAAAAAATCTTTATATCGCGTATGCTGCGGAAATTATTGACAATAGAGCAAAGTAAGGTACTACAGTTTTAAAGAAGACATCAATATCTACAAATAAGTCAACAATACCATATGTCTAACTATTAGGGATCCGTATGAAAACTTCGATAATGTAACCCAACGTGTGATAAAAAATCCAAAAAAATCTTTTTATCGCGTATGCTGCGGAAATTATTGACAATAGAGCAAAATAATGTAATACAGTTTTAAAGAGGACATCAATATCTACAAATAAATCAACAATACCACTTGTCTAACTATTAGGGATCCGTATGAAAACTTCGATAATGTAACCCATCGTGTGATAAAAAAACCAAAAAAATCTTTATATCGCGTATGCTGCGGAAATTATTGACAATAGAGCAAAGTGATGAACTGCAGTTTTAAAGATTACATCAATATTAACAAACGCGTGTACCAATGACGTCAATTCATGCGCAGCGTGTCCGTGAGTTGCAGTGGAAACAATTACATACATTTTCTTTCAAAGCGAAGCTTGATCCATGTGCGTCGTCTCTCCGTGCCGTGCGGTGGGTTTTAACTATAAACTGGGATATCTTGGGAACCGCGAGGTTCAAAGAATAGAAGAAGAAATCTTGGAGATCCCAAACAAATACAAATGTATCCTTATCTATACTATATATACTATTATCACTACATAGTATAAAGCAAAGTCGCTTTCCGCTTCCCGCGTCTGTATGTAATATGTATGTATGTTTGCTTATATCTTTAAAACTACACAACGGATTTTGATGCGGTTTTTTTTAATAGATAGAGTGATTCAGGAGGAAGGTTTATATGTAAAATAACATGCTACCCGTGCGAAGCCGGGGCGGGTCGCTAGTATACTATATACTATAATAATATAATATTACTAGCAGTCCGCCCCGGCTCCGCACGGGAGTAACGTATTATAACGATTTTATGGGTATTTTTTTACCCAGGTTACATTATCGAAGTTTTAATAGGAATCCCTATTTTTTTCAAACAATAAATATGGCCTATGTTACTCAGAGATAATGTAGCATTCTAAAAGTAAACGATTTTTTGAAATATATCCATTATTTTTTGTATTTATTCCATACAAATATACAAAACATCTTTCCTCATAATAATATTAGTACCTGTCTATAGATTATTACACTCATAATAACTTTTGAATGGTATGGAATTTGGGAATGGTATAATTAAAAAAGTTATTTACAGGTACTGATATGGCCTTGAAAATGAAGTGATTTTTTGGATAAGGAGTATTAATCCTTACGAATAATGTGGCCTAGTTTGTACAGGCGGCGTTACCATTGCATATTTTAACATGAAAAAGTAGTTATTGTGACATAACTGTAATAGTTGGACATAATTATGGTATTGTTGACTTATTTGTAGATATTGATGTTCTCTTTAAAACTGTAGTACATTACTTTGCTCTATTGTCAATAATTTCCGCAGCATACGCGATATAAAGATTTTCTTGGATTTTTTTATCACACTTTGGGTTACATTATCGAAGTTTTCATACGGATCCCTAATAGTTAGACATATGGTATTGTTGACTTATTTGTAGATATTGATGTCTTCTTTAAAACTGTAGTACATTACTATGCTCTATTGTCAATAATTTCCGCAGCATACGCGATATAAAGATTTTTTTGGATTTTTTATCACACGTTAGGTTACATTATCGAAGTTTTCATACGGATCCCTGATAGTTAGACTTATAATATTATATTTTTTTGTAGATATTGATGTTTTCTATAAAACTATAGTACATTACTTTGCTCTATTGTCAATAATTTTCGCAGCAAACGCGATATAAAGATTTTTTTAGGATTTTTTTTCACACTTTGGGTTACATTTTCGAAGTTTTCGTACGGATCTCTAACGTTTTTGAAAATACTATATGGCCTATGTCCATCAGGGATAATGTAGGATTCTAATGGTAAAATAATTTTTTGAATCGGTTCAGTAGTTTCGGAGCCTATTCGATACAAACAAACAAACAAACAATCAAATCTTTCCTCTTTATAATATTAGTATAGATATAGATAAAGAGGAAATATTTGATTGTTTGTTTGTTTGTATCGAATAGGATCCGAAACTACCGGACCGACTTAAAAAAATTTTTCACCATTATTATCCTACATTATCCCTGATGAACAAGCTATAGAATATTTTCAAAAATACTAATATTATAAAAAGGAAAGATTTGATTGTTTGTTTGTTTGTATAGAATAGGCTCCGAAACTACCGGACCGATTTAAAAAATTCTTTTACCATTATCCTACATTATCCCTAATGAACATAGGCTATAGAATATTTTCAAAAATATTAGGGATCCGTATGAAAACTTCGATAATGTAATCCAAAGTGTGAATAAAAATAAAATAAAAATCCTTATATTGCGTTTGCTGCGGAAATTATTGACAATAGAGCAAAGTGATGTACTACAGTTTTAAAAGAGGACATCAATATCTACAAAAAAGTATGCAATACCATATATCTAACTATTAGGGATCCATATGAAAACTTCGATAAAATAACCCAACGTGTGAAAAAAATCCTTATATCGCGTACGCTGTTGAAATTGTTGACAATAGAGCAAAGTAATGTACTACAGTTTTAAAGAGGACATCAATATCTACAAAATATATGCAATACCATATGTCTAACTATTAGGAATCCGTATGAAAACTTCGATAATATAACCCAACGTGTGAAAAAAATCCTTATATCGCGTACGCTGCTGAAATTGTTGACAATAGAGCAAAGTGATGTACTTACTACAGTTTTAAAGAGGACATCAATATATCTACAAAAAAGTAATCAATACCATTTTTCTAACTATTACGGATCCCTATGAAAACTTCGATAATGTAACAAATGTGAAAAAAAATCCAAAAAAAACCTTATATCGCGTACGCTGCTGAAATTGTTGACAATAGAGCAAAGTAATGTACTACAGTTTTAAAGAGGACATCAATATCTACTAAAAAGTATGCAATACCATATGTCTAACTATTAGGGATCCGTATGAAAACTTCGATAATGTAACTCAACGTGTGAAAAAAATCCAAAAAAATCCTTATCAAGATAAATCCTCGTGGCCTGATGTCGCTCTGCCACTCGATAGCTAAATTTTAATTTACTAAGTCTGCACTATTTTAATTTGTGTAACATTTGTTATTTCTTTTACTTGTATTATTTCTAAGCAAATAGTTCTTTCATTTCTAGGTTTTATTTCTAAATCAAGTGTAGCGTGCGTGTGCTGCTTTTAGAATTTGTGCTGAAGCTCTAACCCTCGTATTCAAGAACGACACTATGAGATCACGCACCCACAGTGGACGAAATCTTTTTACATAAAAATCACTTTATGTGTTGTGCGACACTGCATAGTGTGACTAGAGGCACATTGTCGTGTGCCTCTAGCCAAAGTTGAGCTCTAAAGGCACACGGTAGCGTGCGCCATAGTGCCGCTCAACACAAAGTGAAGTGAAGTGATGTTTATGAAAAAAGATTTCGTCCACTGTGGGTGCGTGTTCTCAGTGTCGTTCTTGAATACGACGGTAAAACTAATGTACTTATTTTCTAGCATTTCTAGTTGTCTGACGCAATCCGCATTTAAATGACTGAATGACACAATTGAATGTATGACAATGCAATTATGGTGTTAGGGTTAAAAGCTGTAACACGGAACTCCTCAGCGAATAACTGTAAATTACCCTAAATCAAGTGAAGCGTGTGCTGCTTTTTGAATTTGTGCTGAGTCTCTTATTTTTTTAGTTTTTATTCAATGTACAGAATTGAACTTATCTACAGTTTTATTATATGTATAGATTAATTTCAGAAACAAAATAACTATTGGATGCTGAAAATATACAGTAGAATTTAGTATTGTTAAAACATAAGTTCGGCGCATATATTGTTGAGCTTTATTTTATACGTCAGAACATCTAAAACGCTACAAAATTAGGTATAATCGATTTATATATAAAAAACAATAAAAACGGGTTGCATATAATTATTTAAATTGTAAATGATTGCACTAGTCTGAGTACAATTATAAATCCCTTATGGCATTCAAATATTTTTTTCAAACTTACAAGAACTCTAGACATACTTATAAAATAAAATAAAAATAAATAGGAACACGACTGTAATCCCCAAGTACGGTAGACATCCTCTCAGATCTCCATGATCCTTTGAATATGTCTAAGTTAAATCTACACACATAATTAAGACCAGGGTAGTAATATTAAATTATTAGATAGCAGAATAAATTGTTTTTGTGACTGTACCAAAAGTTATGTTTTGGTATTCGTTAAGAATAGAATAATAATTAGGGCAATAAAGAAATACCATTGGTATTAGACGGGATTTGACGGGAATAGATCGGTACCTCGAAAGGAAGCTCTGCCTCGTGGACTTTACAAAAAGGTTTATTGAAAAAAAAATATATATATGCCCCAAGCAGTGTTTGTTGCCTGATTCTTCTAGACTTGGTCGCGAGGAACAAGCATAGCTTCAATTTTGGGAGAACCTGTAAAATTACTATTTTTTAGGGTTCCGTACCCAAAGGGTAAAAACGGGACCCTAAAAAATACTAAGACTTCGCTGTCCATCTGTCTGTCACAGGGCTGTATCTACTGAACCGTGATAGCCAGACAGTTGAAATTTTCACAGATGTATTTCTGTTGCTGCTATAACAACAAATACTAAAAACAGAATAAAATAAATATTTAAGGGGGGCTCCCATACAAAAAACGTGATTTTTTTGCCGTTTTTATAAATAATGGTACGGAACCCTTCGTTTTTTTTATTATTAGTAACGTTACTTTAACTGTCACAATATATTATTTTGTCTGCCAGAACTTTATCACAAAAAGTTTTAAATAACTGTCGATATCAATCAATAGCTCACTAGTAACTTTACTAACTAACAAAGAAGTGTTTGTTTATAAAAACAGAGGTAAGATACTTTTTTTAACGTAGGAAAAATAAGGAGGTTCTTCAATTCGCTACATATTTTAGTTTTTGCATTTTTATGTATGACCGCGCATATCTCTTTACCTAGTGATCCGATATCGATATTTTTCTATTGTGTAGAGCAGTGTTCCGCAAACATTTTGTGTTCAAGGTACATTTAGGAAAATGAAATTTATACACCACAAATTAAAAATAATTTTTTAAGTAATATTAATCAACATTTATTATTAATCAACGAAATAATATTTTTTTCATCCCACCATCTCGGAAAGAGTATTTTTGCTCTTCAATATCTGAGTGCAAAAGCCGTTTTTATTCTCTAGAGGATAAAGTAAATTGAATTTAGAACATCGTGTGCACTAAGTTTGTGAATTAAAAAAATCATTAAACCTATTTACTGCTACCTCTATGGTGCCAAATATATCATACAAATTTTTTTTAATTTGTTAAAAACTTAGACTCGGAACCTTCTTGGTGTTCTTTTTTCAATTTGCTTTGTACGCGGTCCTTTACGCGGCATTTTTTCACGTCATTACTAGGATTATTCTGTAATACATATACCTGTCATAATGTAGTAGTTAATACCTAAACTGAAATAAAAGTACAAAAAAAAACGTTTACAATCACAAGGTAGTTGTAAACGTTTTTTTTTGCATTTAGTCATTTCCTCGCTGAGGTGGAATGAAAAGTTACGTGTTGCACTCGAGTGCAAAGATTTTTCACCTCGTGCTCTTTTGATTCCCTCGCTAACGCTCAGGATTCTAATTTTTAAATTAATTTGCGAAAAATTCAATGTCTAAGATTTTCTTACGTAGTTTGTAATACTATTAAAGTGTGGTTATTATTAAGTTTTCTGTTGAAAATGTTTTTTCAAAACAAGCTTTTGTTTTTAAACAAAATGATTAAATCCTGATGTAGCAAGCATCATGGATCCAGCAATGGCTGTGGAAGTTGCGGCCATGTCCGGTCGGAGGGCGTTAGAAGAGGCCACATCGAGAGGGGACTCTGACATCCAGAAGTTCTACCAAAACTCCACCGTCTTCCTCACTGGAGGTTCAGGGTTTATGGGCAAGCAGATGATTGAGAAACTCCTGAGGTAAGCTTTTTACAATTTTTATCACGCTGCAGAGTTCCCTTGTGAAGTGTTGTATCTGGCTGCACCATCATGTCATGATGAAAAACATATTTAGTTGTCATATTTAAATGCGTAGGTATACAAAGTTTGGTATCCCTACTATTAGCTGTTGAGGAGTTCCTCCGTGAGGAGCTGATCCTGGCTACACCATCAGGTTGTTTATATCAATATTGTAATGTCATCAGAACTACACACAAATGCTAAATTTGATTATGATCCAACAATTACAAGTTGGTTAAATTCAATGTCTAAGATTTTCTTACGTAGTTTGTACTACTATTAAAGTGTGGTTATTATTAAGTTTTCTGTTGAAAATGTTTTTTCAAAACAAGCTTTTGTAGAATCCTCCACATTTGGACAACAAGATTTTGATACCATAGTGGTTCGTGTTCAAGTCACAGAACTTGATCGTGTGTATAATAATTATGGTAAAAGCGAGCTGATCTGACGATAGGATAAGGAACTGTTCAACGGACACTCACAAAGGAACTCCTAAGTAAAGATAGTTCGAGTTTAGTTTTATGTTTCTACTAATTAAACGCCTTTGTTACTTTTATTAGACTTGAATCTAAGACCTGAGGTGTGTTCATTTCATTGTGTTGCCATTTCAATCCAATTTATTTCTTGTATTTTCACGAGAACTATGCAAAATTTCACCTCTATCGGATTAACAAATGGTCGAATAATGTTTTTTTGGTACAAAGTCCTCAAAAAGGCAGAGTTGCACGTCTCCATTTCAAAAATAATCAGGCGACTGTCGGGGTACATGCAGCGAGCATCGACACGCGACATTGTGTCACGAAAAGGCGATGTCCCGCGCGATGTCGCCCAGCACATATAATTCGTGTCGAGCGGCAAGATCGCAGGACATAATTATGTCACCTAGTGAAATTGCGTCTATTTTGTTACAATTCAAATTTTAATTAGTATCGACGTAGTGACAATGACATTGCAGGTAAAATTTATGTAGATTTCTAAAAAACAAAGTATACCAATTAATGTTGCGCGGTGATAAAGTAAACACCATTTTTTCAATACCAAATTTTTGTAATCTAATTAAATATAGTTTAAGTGTTAAATGTATTGGTAACTATATGTTAATATAAAGTTCACATTGCTCTACCTGCCATCTACTGTTATCCCTGCAAAATAGCGACTAACTTCCAAGATTTCACTTCTTCACTGCACTGTCTAACATAACCTCAAACTACAACATGGACACCACTACATTCCAAAAATCTTTATCTGAGATGGGGCTTATGTTCCAAGCTACAATGGAGGAGTTTGAGGGGAAGCTTCTCAGGAGTCAGTCACCAGCCTCTGACATACCAGCGTTGGCCCAATGAGTTTGCCATATTCAAAACATATGTGGTCAAATCTCTCCGGACACTACAGGATCAAGTAGCTGTGCTGGGTAATGCGGTGGATAGTCTTGAGATGCGTGGGCGAAGAAAAATCTTGCTTTTCCATGGAGTTCCCGAGGTGAGCACAGAAGACACAGCAAATCTTGTGGTGAAGACTGTGGTTCAAACTTTAAAGTTATCCGACTTCACCATAAGTAGCATCAGTCGATGTCATCGGATGGGTCGCGCTACATCTGATAAGCCGCGTCCGATTCTGTGCAAGCTTAAAGATGTTGCCGTACGTGATCAGATGTGGTCGTCTAAGACTGCATTGAAGAATACTGGTGTCACACTGTCGGAGTTTCTTACGAAAACACGACATGATACTTTCATGGAGGCACGTAAGCGTTTCGGTGTCGCGAGATGTTGGACGAGACAGGGTTTCGTTTTCGTGCTGGGGTCTGATGGAGTTCGGCACCGAGTCTCCGGTTTTGAGGCTCTTAATAAGATCCCACGTACAGAAGCACCAGCATCGAAAGCGGCAGCAGCGGCGGCGATCGTCAAAGACGTAGCTGTCCCATCGAAGACTAGACGTGCGGCAGCCTCTCGGAAGTGAAATGTTGATGCTTTGATGTGTTGAGCTTTTTCCGGTCGGGTTTTTAGTTAATTTAATTCCACTCTGAAGATACCGTCTTTTCTATTCTATCTTTATTTTTACACCTCTTTTTTTCCTGTTTTCGTGTGCGGTAAAATAATGTATGTAATTTTTCGGCTAGCGGCTGGCATTAGCGGATGACAGCTGTCAACGTAAATGTCAATATTAGTTTTTTCTCTTTATGTCAAAGTAAAATAACGTTCCATTTTCTCTTTTTTCATAATTCTACTGACCGTCCGGATAAAATAATTTTATTTGTTTTCTTTATTTTTATTTTTTTTTCTCTGCATTGTTTATTTGTTTTTGTTTTGTTGCTCTGTTCGTAATTTTAATATTTTTTTATGTACAGGTTGCTGGCGGGTGGACAAGTACCTATTTGTTACGTAATTGTTATTGTTTGTGGCTGGCCTCCAGCTTAACAAATTTTAGTTTTTAACTTTAAATTTTCAGTAAATTATTTATTATATTATTATAGTTAATTAAGTAATTACCTATATACGTACTATATATTTATTTATTTATTTGCAAGTACATACAAATGAGTGATTGTGAGGAGGAGGAATTTATGTCATGCTCCTCGTCCACTATTAACTTTTCTGAATGTAGTTTCAGTAGTATTCCCACTCTCTCTGATACCTTAGATTCTGTGTTTAGTAATGTCCCTAATAATTTTAATGTAGTTCATATTAATGCGCAGAGCATTCCGGCTCACTTCATACATATGCTGGCGTCGTTTAACATTAAAAATATCCATGCGATTCTAGTATCTGAGTCCTGGTTGAAACCTTGTTTGCCTTCTGCTCCTTACTCACTTCCAGGTTTTCAACTAGTTCGTTCAAATGATCGCACAGGTTCGGGAGCGGGTGGTGTAGCCATATATATCCGTGACCATATTTCTTTTTCTATTATTAATATGTCTACACAACCACCCCCAAACAATGCTGGTGAACATCTTTTCCTTCAATTATCTATATGTTATCGTAAAATACTTCTTGGTGTTTACTACTCGCCTTCATCAAGTATTAATTACTTCTCTTCTTTTGAGATGCTGCTTGAAGAGTTAATACCTCTTCATGACCATACCATTATCATGGGTGATTTTAATACTTGTTTGAAGAAGCATGACTCCCGTTCCCTTTCCTTTGAATCTGTTGTTCAAGCTAGTAATCTCTCAATTCTTCCTCTTAATGTAACCCATCATTTTCCAAATTGCCAACCTTCCCTTCTGGATTTAATTATAGTTTCTTCTGTAGACCATGTTGCCAAGCATGGCCAGTGTTTGGCAGATGATTTCTCCTATCATGATTTATTGTTTCTTTCTTATAAAATTCGCCCTCCTAAAGCCAAGCCAAAAACTCTTCTTCAGCGTAACTTTGGTGGAATGAATCTGGAATCTTTGCGTACCGATGCTAGCAATATGGATTGGTCTAATGTGCTAGATGCCGTTTCAGTCGATGATAAAGTTGATTGTTTTAACGGTAACCTGACAAAATTATATGACTTGCACGCTCCTGTTCGAATAGTCAAGATGAAACATCTTCCTGCACCTTGGCTTACTGATAATTTACGTGCTGAAATGCATAAGAAGCTCGTAGCTAAGGTTAGATACAAACGCAAACCGACTGATGCCAATAAGGTTAAGTATGCTGAGGTTAGAAATCACTGCAACAGGGTGTGTAGGGATGCACAACGCCGATTCATCCATGACTCTATTAAAAATAATGATCCTGCGAAAGTATGGAAATTTCTTCGGTCACTAGGAATTGGAAAGTCATGTCACAGTATTGCTCCCTCTGATTTAGACGTCAATTTAATTAACCAACATTTCTCTTCTTTGTCTGATTTTGATGGGCCTACTAAAGCCCAAACATTAAATTATCTTTCTTTAATTCCAACTCCTGACTTTTCTCCCTTTTTGTTTCGTCAATTTACTGATTGTGATGTTAAGAAGAGCATATTATCTATTTCATCTAACGCCGTCGGTAGTGACTGTATTAGTAAAAACATGATTATTCCTATCCTCGATAATATTATTCATGTCATTACCTACTTACTTAACTTCTCCATTGACTCTGGAACTTTTCCTAGTTTGTGGAAGGAAGCTCAAGTAATTCCTCTACCTAAAAAACCAAATCCTTGCTCCTTTTCCGAATATCGCCCCATCTCCATTCTCTCGTTCCTATCCAAAGTGCTTGAGCGTCTTGTACATCAACAACTTAGCGTCTTCCTCAACACCAATAATCTCCTAAATCCTTTACAGTCCGGATTTCGGCCAGGTCATAGCACCGTCTCTGCTCTCACTAAAATAACTGATGATATCAGGCATGGCATGGAAGACGGACTAGTAACAGTCCTATCACTTTTAGATTTTAGTAACGCCTTCAATAACGTTGATTATGATATTTTATTAGCTCTTCTCCGCTCTCTTAACATATCTCCAACAGTAATTGACTGGTTTCGTAGTTACCTGTATGGGCGCCGGCAACGTATTCGTATTGATGATACATATTCATCCTGGTGCAATTTGAGTGCCGGTGTACCTCAGGGCGGCGTTTTATCTCCTCTTCTTTTTGCAATCTTCATAAACACTATCTCCAATCAACTCTCTTCTTCCTACCACCTGTATGCAGATGATTTACAAATTTACACCCAAGCTCCAGTCGGGTGGTTAGGTGAGGCAATTACGGACACAAATACTGATCTTGACAACATCCTTAAGTGGAGTAAACGTTTTGGCCTTAAGGTTAATCCGTGCAAAACCCAGGTTATAGTTGTGGGGAGCTCAAGGATGTTGTCCTTGGTTGAGTGGCCTGACCTCCCTCTAGTAAAATTTGATGGTACGGTAATCGAGATTTCGAAGGTAGTAAAGAACCTAGGCATTGTTTTTGATAGGCATCTATCGTGGGGAGCCCAACTAGCAGCGGTAAGTCGTAAGATTTTTGCCGCAGCTGCCTCTCTAAGACGGTTACGTAATTTTCTTCCTACATCCACCAAGGTTGCGCTTGTACAATCATTGTTGCTCCCTATCCTTGATTACGCCGACGCCAGCTATCTCGATTTGACTGAAGACCAACTCAATAAGCTTGAGCGTCTCCAAAACTTTTCAATTAGATTTATTTTTGGCTTGCGGAAGTTTGATCACGTCTCTGAATACCGCAACATTCTTAAGTGGTTGCCTATTCGGCTTCGCCGGAATGCTCATATCCTTTCTCTCCTTTACAATATCCTTTTCCTTTCTTCTTCTCCAAAGTACCTTAAAGATCGTTTTGAGTTCCTACACCTTTCTAATCCTCGATCCTTACGTTCTTCTGAAACCCTTCAATTAAAAACTCCTGCTCATTCCTCTACTTTCTATGGTAGTTCTTTCACAGTGCAAGCCGCTAAACTTTGGAATGCCCTTCCAGTGTCTATCCGGCATGCCAAATCACTACCTATTTTCAAAAACCTTGTACACCAGCATTACCTTTCTTCACTCTAGACTTGTTGTATGACTTTATATTTACCTATTGATATGTGAGTAGTTATGTATATTCTATGTTATTTATGTTATTTATATTATTTATGTTATTTATGTTATCTATGTATTTTATTTGTTTGTATATATATATGTATATACATATTATATATTATATTTAAGTAGATATCTTCCTTTTGTATTCATCTTAGTTTTTGCTTTTTAACCACCGTCTTTTTTATGTTAAGTTCTATCCTGTCCATCCAAAGGTTGCCTGGAAGAGATCGCTGTTAGCGATAAGGCCGCCCATTGTTTGCACTGTTTTTATATCATTTTTTGTTGTGTATTTTTGTTATGGTGAACAATAAAGTTATAATCTATCTATCTATCTATCTATCTATCTACGATGCAACGTACATAATTAGTCTGAATAAATTTTCTGTTGAAAAATATTCTTCAATGACAAGCTTTTGTAATAGTATATTATGATACAATTGAGTAAAGTAGCTCATTACACACGAATCTGTTGTTTGTAGCCGAGGCGCAGGCGAGGGCGTAAGACAGCCGAATGTCTAATGAGCAAGTTGCTCACGAGTTTCATACGCACTATTTCAACACACTTGCGAGGAAAAAACAAACTTTGATTGCATAAATCGTTTTACCACACAGCAATAAATGCGATACAAAAAAAATGACGCGCAAGTTTTTTTTTGTACGCACCAATGTAAGGTGATTGATTACATAATAGCCATATACATATTTACAGCCTACTTGAAAATTATAATTTTAGTGATAAAATGCATTATATTTTATAACATAATATATTATTGTGAATCACTACATAGTATAAAGCAAAGTCGCTTTCCGCTTCCCGCGTCTGTATGTCTGTATGTATGTTTGTTTATATCTTTAAAACTACACAACGGATTTTGATGCGGTTTTTTTTAATAGATAGAGTGATTCAGGAGGAAGGTTTATATGTATAACTAGCGACCCGCCCGGGCTTCGCACGGGTGCAATGCTGATACTAAATATACTACAGAATGTCTTTATATAAAACGTTTTTTTTCACAGCTTTTTTTGACCCCTTCTAGTACAATTGCTGATTGTTGGAGTACAATTCGTACTATTCCATAGATTTGTAACTGCATTAAAATTAACCCTTATCCACGGTGGGTCCGGCTGCGTAGTATCACACGATTTCTATGATTCTTTTTTTATGGAATAGTTAATAATGTTAACTTTTTTAATGAGGGATGACTGAGAGTTTTATAAACGTAAGAGTAGACACATAGTATAATCAGAAAGCTTCGAACTGCTAAGCTATCGGGAGTTACACGTGTTATTGTAAGTCAACCATAAAAGATAGACATATGCTGTCCTGGGATATTTTTTATATAATTTTAAGGAGAACATTTCCGTCATACATGATTTTTGTGTAGCTTTAACCATTAAAGTTGCACACGCGACGGAAGCTTAAAAAATGGAGTAACTTCTCCCGTTTTCCCAACATTTCCCTTCACTGCTCTGCTCCTTTTGATTGTAGCGTGATGAAAAGTATACTATAACCAGCTCAGGAGTATGAAAAATAATTGTACCAAGTTTCGTTAAAATCCGTCGAGTAGTTTTTGTTTCTATAACGGTTATACAGACAGACAGACAGACAGACAGACAGACAGACAAAAATTTTACTGATTGCATTTTTGGCATCAGTATCGATCCCTAATCACCCCATGATAGTTATTTTGGAAATATATTTCATGTACAGAATTGACCTCTCTACAGATTTATTATAAGTATATAGATATATAGATAACATGCTACCCGTGCGAAGCCGGGGCGGGTCGCTAGTTAAAAATAATTTGATAATAATTAATGTTTTTTTCGGCTTATTTACACACACATTTTTTATTCTTAAAATGTAAATGGTTTTTCATAAAACCTCTTTGTTGTTACAAAAACTGTATTACCCGGTTACATTGAAAATGCTCTGTTTACTCGCATATAATTTGTAGTTAGGTACTAACTTAACTTTGTAGGGATAATTATATTATGCACTAGTGTGTAATATTATCATTCACGAGTGTGTTATAGCTCGATTTATGGCCCTAAGAACGATGTAATAAGGCTCACTTTACGAGCAAGTGTGTTGAAAAATAATATACCTAACCTCTACACTACACATTCGTGATTGGCTGTATTGGGGTTTTTAAAAACTAAACAGGTCGAATTACTTTTCATGTTGGAAACCTATCTGATATTACGTTTGTGTAAAAATAAATAACATCTAATACTCATATATTTACAATACACACAAGGACAGCCGTTGCAAACAGTCTATAGGTAGCTCAACTAATCCAGATCACTACCAGTTATAAGCGTTCCCAAGATACTGGCGGCAATGAGATGGTTTATTTTGTAATTGTTTTAGGTCATGCCAACTATCCAAGATATTCGTGCTTTTGAGGCCTAAGAAGGGGATACAAATTCAGGAACGGATGAACGTGATATATCAGGATCCAGTAAGATTTTATTGTTCCTGTATCTAGTTCTTCTTTGTCACAGCGTTACTATTGGGCAAATATCTAATTTAGTGATCGTAGTCGACGTTTTTCTATGGTGTATGTGTGTACTGTCAAAGTTCAATGGTTTTTTTTTAATCTTTATTTATTTAAAGGGGTTTTAGTCGACATCGACTATGCCATCCCTGTATGTCAAAAACAACACATAACAACCACAACTCGTTTAAGAACTACGTACATTCAATAAGAGCCTACATTATCCTATCCTAATGTCTAATGTTTGTATGAATGTTTGTTCCTCAATCAGGCCTAAACGACAAAACGGATTAAGTTGAAATTTGCTGTAGTTGTAGATATACCTAATGCCCGATTAAATAATAGACTACTTTAAAATATGAAAAACATCCCCAAAACGATAAAAAAACGCAAAAGGGATGATTTCTGTATAGATGGCGCTGGTGTGCAACAAATCTGACATCACAGACTAAAAAAATTCAGTCTTTTTTATTCGATTATTGAAATTTGACAGTGGAACGTCTGTCACGGGTCGGCTAGTGTTAAATAACTGAGAATTTTGGCGCAGAGTAAATATAAAGCTGATTCTAATATTCTGCTCATGACCGGTTATTTCTTGGTTGATCTCTAGCTCGGAGGAGGACTTAAGGCGCTCCCAGTCGACGATTGTTTTTGTTCGAAACGAAAAAATAAATACTTGTGAACAAGCTACATCTCCTATTTATTATTAAAGATTATTATTTATTAATAAAGATGTACCCATCTTTAATCACTTCGATAAATAATCCTACCGACCGCTGCAATGACGACAAACACACGTCGGCGCGTTAGCTTTTCGAATAAATTAATGATATAAATTATGAAAATGAAAATGAAAAAAATGAAAAATATATTTATTACAACGAAATAAAAGATTTAACTAGATGCCTTATGTATAATTACTTATCAAAAATCTATTCTAATATAAATCTAGATCTACATATTACCTATCTTTAACAATAAATCACAAGTTGATATTAATAGTAGGTATATAAAATATTTCGATCATAAATTCTAAAACGTATCATTTTGAAATAATATCTTTATCGTGAAAAGTTTCTGCTATTATGTTTTCAGCTTAATAGAAATCTAGGTAGGAACCTGAAGTAATATACTTATAAAAATAGGAGATGTGGCTTGTTCAGAAGTATTTTCTTTTTTCGTTTCGAAAAAGAGCAAGCAGCGACTGGGAGCCCCTTAACAAAATCTTGTTTTAAAAGTAAAATTTGAACTGAAAACTTATTGGTGATGTTACTGTAATAATGTTTCTTTAGGTGTTCGATTATATAAGAAAGCTACAGCCAGACTTTAAACGGAAGATTGTGGCTATAGAAGGAGACGCTGCGGAGGTCAAGCTTGGTATCAGCGACAAGGACTGGAAGACACTAACTGATGAGGTAAGGTTACATACAATTGTATCTATAAAATCTGTAATACTTTTATAAAATCAAGGTTTTATCAGATCAGATCTTTTACAGGTGGAAGTAATCTACCACATGGCTGCTACCACCAGGTTTGACGAGAGCATTCGACTAGCCACCTTGATCAACGTACGAGGAACCAGAGAGGCAATCGCTCTAGGAAAGGCATGCAAAAAGCTAAAGTCAGTTTATATTCATTTTTAGGGTTCCGTAAAAACGTGTACCTATTACTAAGACTTCGCTGTCCGTTTTTACGTCTGTCCGTCTGCCTGTCACAAGGCTGTATCTCATGAACCGTGATAGCTAGACAGTTGAAATTTTCACAGAATATGTATTTCTGTTGCTGCTATAACAAACAATACTAAAAACAGAATAAATTTAAATATACTAATGCTTACATACAACAAACGTGTTATTTTTGCCGTTTTTTATAGATAATGGTACGGAATCCTTGGCCGGTTTTTATTTGTAGATATTTGTTAGGATGTCCGCAGTGGCTTTGGGAATTAAGTCGTAGGTCTATTACTTGTTTATTTTCAGAGCATACGTCCATGTCTCTACAGCGTATTCATGTGCAAAGGAGAGCCTGATAAAGCAGGAGGTCTATGAGAAGTTCTATCCATGCACCATTCCTCCAGAGACACTGATATCTATGGCAGAAGCAGTGGAGGAGGATAGGTTAAACGGCATGACAGTTGGGTAAGCATTTAACTTGCTATGCTACCTGAATGTAGTTTACAAAACAAAAAGTCTTCTAATATGGATGCTTAATGGCTACGTTGTTAAATATAGTTGTTGATGGTGTGTTTTCATGTAACGAGAAGAATATGGATGGATGTAGACGTAGAGGTAGGCCAAAGAAAAGATGGATGGACTGTGTGAAATATGACATGGGTAAGAAAGGAGTGTGTGATGAGATGACGGCTGATAGAGGGAAATGGAAGAAGTACATGTTGTGCCGAACCCACTTAAGTGGGATAAAGGCAGGAAGATGATGAATAGCCACGTTGTTGAAGCAAAACCGTGTAAAAATCATCAAATTTTATTTTTGTGATTGTGTGTAGTGATATAGCGTTACTCTCTTTTGTATATATAACAGTAGGTTGTTCTTAATTCCAGTTTAATAAAAGAATGGCCGAACACATACACATTCACCAAAGCGGTGGCAGAAGAGCTGGTCAGGACTATGACGGACGGTCTACCGATTTGCATCGTGAGGCCAGGAGTGGGTGAGTTACAGAACATCTCTAATTCTGACACTGAAGTAATTCAAAAGGTAGGTTAAAATTAATTGTTCTCTCTCGAAGCAGTACTTGTAGTGTGTGTGAGACACGCGCTTTTGTGTGCGTGACAGCAATTCCGTCGATATACATACGAGCTTTCGTGAGATAAAACAACTGCTGTGCTTAGCATATTTTGTATTTCTTACTCACGAGGTCTAATTTTTGCTGAAGCTCTTTAGTTAATTTTTTAATATTGTACGTACTTGGTTAGTACTTTTAATTATTAAACTTGTTTGAGCCTTCACCTTGTTCGATCGGCACTGGAGCTCTACATAGCATTAAGGAAAGGAGAATTGCAAAAAATGATAGGCCTCAAGCCGTGTTTGTTGCCTGATTCTTCTAGGCTTGGTCGCGAGGAACAGACGTGGCTTCATCTAGCTCCTAAGATGTTTCAAAGTGATTCTTGTGATTTTATTAAAAATAAATTATTTATGAATAATAATTAGAATTCAATAATATCAAACAGCTCAATTGTGATTTGTTACTCAGCCGTCTTCCGTAAGGTGTTTGTTGTAATCTTAATCGGTGTTTTTTTGATTTAGTGGTCGGTGCATACAAAGAGCCAATGCCTGGTTGGCTAGACATCAGCTGTGCTTATGGAGCCACTGGGGTATGTATATCAAATTGATGGGTTCCGTACCATTATCTATAAAAACGGTAAAAAAAACACGTTTGTTGTAGGGAGCCACATAAATATTTATTTTATTCTGATTTTAGTACTTGTTGTTACAGCGGCAACAGAAATACATCATCTGTGTAAATTTCAACTATGTAGCTGCAGCACTCACGGTTCATGAGATAGAGCCCTGTGACGGACGGACGTGACAGACGGACAGACGGAAATACGGACCGACCAACGACTCTCATCTGACTATAGATATTTACACCGGTTTTTTATCACGTAATTAGTTTTAATTTATTTTCCAAACGTTTTGGCATAACAACATTACTCATTGTTTTCAGCTTTTTTTAGGAATTGGCCTCGGAGTAATCCATGCTACTCTTCTTGATTTAAAAATTAAAGTTGGTATTGTGCCGTGCGATTACACTAATAATGCTATCATATCTGCCGGTAAAGAAGCAACCATCAGTTCGGGAGGTGATAACACCAAAATCTACTTCGTGAACAGTAATTTCAGAAATCCTGTCATATATGGTAAGATGTATGCCATCAATAACATAACTTGTAAGAAAAGCCAAGTCTCGGAACGCAAGTCAGTTCTTCTACCGTAAAAAGTTGTGAGATCCAAGTAATACCAAGTCGGTTAATTTATTCAGTCCCTACTTTAAGGGTCCTTCTGTCTTAAGTTATTACGTAAAGGTTAGCTAATTACGTAGTTAATTGGAGGTCGAAAATGCCCTGAACTGCTTCGAGAAAAGGATTGTACGGCCGTGCCGCTTCTTTGCTTGACTTGGCGGGGGCACTGCCGTGCCCCTAGATGTGTTTTGCAGGCTTTAATATTACTAAAGGTATGTCCAAACACAGCGCGCATGGTACGCGGCAGCTACACGCGGCATTTGCAAGACACAAGTTTGCCCCGTGTATAGATAAGTATAAATGCGCGTGGCCGTCGTCCAATCAGAGCGAATTTTTTTACAGCTTTTTTAGATAATTTCTTTTTTTCTCGAACGTTCGCGACCGGGCAAACTGCGCGCTTGACGCCTAGTTGCTAGGCCGGTCGCGAACGTTCGAGAATGTTCGTTTTACGAAGCTACTCGCTAGGTGCCTCGCTAGCCTCTAGGTTCGCGACCTTATATACAAAAATAATCCTTATAGCATGATTCAGTATTCACGTGCGTTATGATTATAAGCGTATTTCATATATAACTTTGGTGTTTCTATACCGATTTCTATGATTCTTTTTTATGGAATAGTTATCAATGTTAACTTTTTTAATTAGGAATGTCTGAGTGAGAGTGTTATAAACGTAAGAGTAGACAAATATAATCAGAAAGCTTCGAACTGCTAAGCTATCGGGAGTTACACGTGTTATTGTGAATCAACTATAAAAAATAGACATAGGTATGCTGTGGTGGGATATTTTTTATATAATTTTAAGGAGAACATTTCCGTCATTCATCATTTCTGTGTAGCTTTAACCATTAAGGTTGCACACGCGACGGATGCCTAAAAAATGGAGTAACTTCTCCCGTTTTCCCAACATTTCCTTTCACTGCTCTGCTCCTATTGATTGTAGCGTGATGAAAAGTATACTATAGTTCGGCCGTTCAGAGAATGCGTTCCTGACACGTTGCGATTGAACTGACGACGTAACTTTGTAATGGCGTTGCAGTTACGATAAAAATATTATTGCTGGTTGTTTACCGTTTTAACAATTGATGAGCATTAAAACAACATTATTATATCAATAATCAATTAATGTTATAATTTTGTGCCAAACTGAGTGTCAAATAACTTGGTAAACAATATTTTTCTAAATCTTAACTGCGCTATTACAAGGTTATGTCAGCGCTTTATATTTGTAGTGTTGTGCTAACAATAACAGGCAATAATAGTATCGTAATCTGTTCTTATACAGTTATACTTTATAAAATAATACGTTTTGTTTTTCTTTTTAAGAATTTGAAAATAATGGACTATAAGATAACTTTTATTAAATATAAAAATAAAACTACGACCAAACCGAACGCGCGAAAGAAAGTAGCATTTTTATATTTAGGTTGAAAATGGTAACCCCAAATGGCGTTATGGGCCGCCATTTTGTGACGCTAAAACAGTCGTCTGTTGTCGTTTCGTGCGCATAGACCACGTTCTTCAAGTGTTTTCGATCTGTTTTTATTTGATTACCCGGCTTTCGGCTTTTTATATTAATATTACCCTTTTTTGGTTTCCACTTAAATAACTAAAATATAAATTTTAAATGATTCCGCCAATTTAAAACGAAAATAATCTTAAAAATAACGCGGTGGTTCATTTTGGAGGAACGGTAACGAACTCAGTGTTATGTTGTGCCCATAACTAGTCGTGACTAACTGATAGGTGTCAGGAACGCATTCTCTGAACGGCCGAACTATATAACCAGCTCAGGAGTATGAAAAATAATTGTACCAAGTTTCGTTAAAATCCGTCGAGTAGTTTTTGTTTCTATAACGGTTATACAGACAGACAGACAAAAATTTTACTGATTGCATTTTTGGCATCAGTATCGATCCCTAATCACCCCCTGATAGTTATTTTGGAAATATATTTAATGTATAGAATTGACCTCTCTACAGATTTATTATAAGTATAGATGTTTTTTAGAAGTATACCTAATCTAATACCTTAAAACGAGAAATTGTTCTCTATCTCTCAAATGGCTCCAAAAATTTTCATGAAATTTAGTATGCAGGGGGTATCGGGGGGGATAAATCGATCTTTAAAGGTTTCATTTTTAGAAAACGTTGTTTTAGCCGTGTTTCCAGGCAGTCAGAGGCACGTTTAAATATTATATTTGGCACATGCCCACTTTTTGCAGTAGTTAGCATACGTGACAGGTTGCAAGCCCATCGCCGTTTACAAGAATACAGTTAGTATTCTTGTAAACGGTTTCCTCATCTGGTGTTTTGATGCGCATATAATTTTTTCGTACAGAAAAAATATTTTTTCGGCATTAATACGCGCCGGGATTCGAACCCACGACCTTCAGATTGAAAGTCGAGGTACCTCCCACTCGGCCACTAGTATCTAGTATTATTATATTATCGAATATAATTAGTAGATAACCATTTAGTTATACACAATCGTTTAATAATATTTATTTTTTTATTTCAGAGACACTATCAAATGAAATTTATAAACTTAAAGATATGTGTTCACCGAAAGCAGTGTATTACGCTTACTCTTTCGTAACTTCTAATAAACTGGTGTTTCTGCTGCTTACTTGGTTGTTGCATAAAATACCAGCATATTTAGCGGACTTTGTCTGGCTTTTACTCGGAAAGGAACGCAGGTAATGCTACTAAGTTAAGCTATGATGTACGAGTCGAGTATATTATTGAGTTTCGAGCCGATGTCATGTGAGTTACAGGTGATATGTGAAATGTTTGGTTTTGAGCTGTCTACCGGATAAGACGGAAAAAGTGATAAAACTGCATTATCTTGAAAAATGACTATAAATTACGTAGCTAATAATATGGGGGTAGTCATATAGTAGTATAAACGTATATAGTAGTATAGTCATATCTATATCTATACTAATATTATAAAGAGGAAAGATTTGATTGTTTGTTTGTTTGTATCGAATAGGCTCCGAAACTACTGGACTGATTTGAAAAATTCTTTTACCATTAGAATCCTACATTATCCCTGATGAACATAGGCTATAGAATATTTTCAAAAACGTTAGGGATCCGTATGAAAACTTCGATAACGTAACCCAACGTGTGAATCAAAAGCAAAAAAATCCTTATAACGCGTACGCTGCAAAAATTATTGACAATAGAGCAAAGTAATGTACTACAGTTTTAAAGAGGACATCAATATCTACAAATAAGTCAACAATAACATATGTCTAACTATTAGGGATCCGTATGAAAATTTCGATAATGTAACCCAATATGTAAATAAAAAGCAAAAAAATCCTTATATCACGTACGCTGCAAAAATTATTGACAATAGATCAAAGTGATGTACTGCAGGTAGAAGAGTTCAATTCTGTACATTGAATAAAAACGAAAAAAAATACCCCTAGGGGTCTTCATACAAGTAACATAAGCCAAAAAAAACATTTTGAAATTATTGTCTGTCTGTCTGTCTGTCTGTCTGTCTGTCTGTCTGTCTGTTGTCAGGCTTTCACGCAAAAACTACTGAACGGATTTTGATGAAACTTTTTTTGTTATATAGCTATTAGTCCTAGGCAACTTATAGACTATAATTATGGAAGACCGGAATACCAGATGTGGAACTATAGCGGTCTGGGTTTGGGTAATCTATAAGAGATATTAATATACTGCTTTAGGCAAAGTTGGTCAACATGCTGTCGACAACCGAAAGAAAAGGTAAAATAAAACCGGCCAAGTGCGAGTCGGACTCGCGCACGAAGGATTCCGTACCATTATCTATAAAAACCGGCCAAGTGCGAGTCGGACTCGCGCACGAAGGGTTCCGTACTATTATCAAAACGGCAAAAAAAATCACGTTTGTTGTACGGGAGTCCCGCTTAAATATTTATTTTATGCTGTTTTTAGAGAAATACATCATCTGTGAAAATTTCAACTGTCTACCTATCACGGTTCACGAGATACAGCCTGGTGACAGACAGACAAACAGCGGTGTCTTAGTAGTCTCGTTTTTTACCCTTTAGGTACGGAACCCTAGAAATATAAAAAAAAAACATAATATATCGTAACCTACCTATTTACCTAACCACGTAGTTAGCATTCCACACGTGACAGGGTGCAAGCCCGTCGCCGCTTTCAAGAATACTAACAGGTTTCCTCACGATGTTTTCCTTCACTGTTATAAACACGTGTAACGCGCTTATACATTTTTCGAACAGAAATATCCATTGATGCACGGCCAGGATTCGAACACGAAATTAATTTGAAATTAATAATATCTACATCTACCTAAGTACCTATTTACCTAACTACATGAATTCAATAATTCAATTTCAAACTTTTTAGTCGATCATTGTGATCTATTTACCGACTTACTTTACCGATAGTGGTAAAATAGCGCCACCTGCCAGCGGAATTGCAAACCTCTTTCATCTTACCTCTCAAACCCCGAGCGGTCGCATGAGACCGCGAAAAGTACCCACAAAAACGTAGTAACATCAAATGAAACTAGATGGCGCTAGAATGCGAAAATCACGTTTGTTGTATGGGAGCCCGCCTTAAATATTTATTTTATTCTGTTTTTAGTATTTGTTGTTATAGCGGCAACAGAAATACATAATTTATGAAATTTTCAGCTGTCTAGCTATCACGGTTCATGAGATACAGCTCTGTGACAGTTATTTTAGTTGGTATACTAATATTATAAAGAGGAAAGATTTGTTTTTTTGTTGTCTGTATTGTTTGTTTTATGTTTGTATTGGATAAACTATTTTTTTTTGCTTTTTTCGCGTGTGCTGCAAAAACTATTGATAGTACGTAAACAAATAATGATACATTATTGAATGTCCTCATTATTGCGCATAAGAAAGTAACCATTATAGATAGATAATAACCGTTTTTGTTTCTATCCATATAATGATATTACTTATCCAACTTAACTAATTAGCAATTAAGGCTATAAATTTAGGATTAAACCACTTTTTGAGTTGTTCAAATCGGTCGATTCGTTTTGAAGTTATGATGAGTAAAACAAAATGAAAGCTGTCGCGATATTTCTATCGTCCTGTTAGGAAACTCGAGCCCTTTCAACATGTGTTTAGTGTAAAGGCGCAAACCCAACACGGCGCACAAAGAGGCGACGCATGTGCGACAAGTCTCGCTTTAAACCCACCGCGGAACATGCTGTACACCGGCACGCGACGCATTTTAGCTGCGTGGGTTAATTTGTTTGATAACGTGAGTCTACATTTCCACTGCTGCACACGCTATACAGGAATATTAACTCACAACTATGTACGACTATAGCGCAGCACAGTTTTGAATCATACGTTCATCACGTCTGCGTGTATCGCGTACCTACACAGCGAGCATGGCGATGACAGATTTAAAAGAATATGTATGTAATTGTGTCCATTGCAACCCACGGACACGCTACGCATTATTTGTCGTCATTAGGGCTCGCATGTCTTGCTCAAATATAATGCTTAGGTAGCTCAAAATCAAAATGTAAAACTATGCTGCGCTACAGTTTTACATAGTTGTGATTGTGGATTCATATTCGTGTATAGCGTGTGCAGCTGTGGAAATGTAGACTCACGTTGTCAAACAAATTAACCCACGCAGCTAAGATGCGTTGCGTGCCATGCACAGCATGCTCTGCAGCGGGTTTACTCCTTAATGGGTAAGTCATAAGTACTGATATAAAAGGTGCAGGATACTAAAATCGTGGCTACCAATGACTATACTCACGGGGCCGGCAGCGGGACCACTTGCGTATATCCGCGGATACCTATCGCCATTTAAGCCATACCATAGCCATACCTAATACCTATTCAAAATAATCACATTTATAAATATCTGTCGCCCAGCGAAGCGGGCACGGGTCAGCTAGTTAACAAATAAGTTAGCAATACCATAATTATGTCCAACTATTACAGTTATGTCACAATAACTATTTTTTCATGTTAAAATATGCAATAGTAACGCCGCCTGTACAAACTAGGCCACATTATTCGTACCTGGGTATTAATCCTTATCCAAAAAAATCACTTCATTTTCAAGGCCATATCAGTACCTGTAAATTACTTTTTTAATTATACCATTCCCAAATTCCATACCATTCAAAAATTATTATGAGTGTAATAATCTATAGGTAGGTACTAATATTATTATGAGGAAAGATGTTTTGTATATTTGTATGGAATAAATCCAAAAACTACTAGATAGATTTCAAAAAATCGTTTACCATTAGAATGCTACATGATCTCTGTGTAACGTAGGCCATATTTAAATATTTGTTTGAAAAAAATAGGGATCCCTATTAAAACTTCGATAATGTTACCTGTTTAAAAAAAACCCATAAAATCGTTATAATACGTTACTCCCGTGCGGAGCCGGGGCGGACTGCTAGTAGTACCTAACTAAGCGTCTGGAGATCTGAGAGAATGTCTACCGTACTAGGGGATTACAGTCGTGATCCTATTTATTTTTATTTATTTTTAATATGTTTATGTTTATCTAACGAATTGTATAAAAATTAACTGTTTAGCTATTTAGTATTGAAACGAACTTGTTCAGATTGAGAGCTTCGCGGAGCCGAAGTCTCGATTTTTGGGTTCTTCCAGGAATAAATGCAAAACTACTCTTTTTCGCTTTTATTTTCACACAACTTTCTGTCGTTCTAATTCTTCGAAGGTAATACACAAAATTTTAAAACTGTATTCCAAAAAGGTTTTCGTAAATAATTAAAAAAAAGGTTTTTGTCGTGCACAAAACTAGTGTTTTCGAAGCCAAACACGTGCTCAAAACGATGAAGGAAAACATCGTGAGGAAACCAGTTTGTATTCTTATAAGCGGCGATGGGCTTGCAACCTGTCACGTATGGAATGCTAACTATTGCAAAATGTGGGCCAAATATAATGTTTTGACGTGCCTCTGGCTACCCCACTAGACATCTTCAAAGGATCTAAGCGTCTGGAGATCTGAGAGGATGTCTACCGTACTTGGGGATTACAGTCGTGATCCTATTATTATTATTTATTTATAAAACTGTTAAATTTAAATGCAGTTTAATTGTTAAAACAGGGATATATTGTTTTTTTTTTACCTATTTCAGATTCGTGAAGCTAAGCAACAAGTTGTTCAACATGTCAAATGCATTGTCTTACTTCTGTTTGAAAGATTGGCAATTCGTCGACGACAACTTAGAAGGGCTTTACAATAGTTTGTCAACAACTGACAAAACGATTTTTAACTTTGATTTAACACAAATTGATTGGAGTGAATATATGGAGATTTGGGGCATCGGTATAAGAAAGTATATTGTAAAAGATGGATTGAAAAATACTGATTATGCAATAAGAAAGCAGTTTTGGTTGAGAATTTTGCATTATATTTTGTCTAGCGTGTATTTGTACTGTCTGTGGAAATTGATTTCTGTTGTTTTCTACTTTATAACTCAAATATTACTGTTTTCTTCATAAAAAACTGTAGGCATATAGTTGTCTACAAAGTCTACATTTTGTTTGATTGGTGATATGTAACATTGTTTATTCTTGCAGTAATAAATATTTTTAATTTTTTCAACAATTTCGTTTTATATTTTCTTATTTAATTTGCTATAGGTACCTACATTGTGTTGTTAAATTATAAAGTTGTTCGATTATAACAAACAAGTGGGAGTCGGGATCGCTAGATAATGGTACGGAACCCTTTTTGGTTTTTATTACTTATACTTTCTTTCTAACTAACAAACAAGACAAGTTAAATAAAATATTGTAAAAAGGACATTTTATAAATTTAAAAACTTTTTGTATGAACTGTTTTTTTTTGCCGTTTTTTATAGATAAATGCTTCGTGCGCGAGTCCGACTCGCATTTAACCAGTTTTTTAAAGACGTAGGTGTTTAGGTTTTAAAACCCCTATAATTTCAACGTAGTTGCTTGATTCTTGATGGGGGATGGGGATGGGACCTTCATAATTTGTTATGATTTCAGTGTAGACAACTTTAGGTTCATCCTGAAAAAATATATAAAAATTAGAGTATGATCGCTGGATGTAGGCACTTTAACAACATTTTAATTTTCAAATAAACAGTTTACATTAAAAAAACAAAAAAAATGTTAAAATGACGATTTTTAAACAACATAGAATAGAGTATTTATTTTTCTTTTAGGTTAAGCTAAGGTTTTGTAACATTTATTTTTTAATTATTTTTATTTCAATAGAGAACACAGGAAATATTTAGTTGTGGTCAATCAAATCTAGAGATTTAACGCATAACAACTGTCACTAATCAAAATTGACCATAGACAAAGATTGTATTAACTATAGAGTTTAAACAAGTTTGTTTGCTATGCTTAGTTATTGATTGACAACATTGAAAATGCCCAAAGCCGGAGTAGTGACTACAACCGGGTCCATGACCCTGGGTAGGTAGGTGATACTTAAAAGAAAACCGACGAAAATGTTTCGATCTATCGAAAAGTCAAGGGACGATATTAGTTTTTAGGGTTCCGTGTTCAAAGGGTAAAAACGGGACCCTATTACTAAGACTTGCTGCTGTCCGTCTGTCTGTCACAGGGCTGTATCTCATGAAACGTGATAGCTAGACAGTTGAAATTTTCACAGATCATGTATTTCTGCTGCTTGCTCTAACAACAAATTCTAAAAACAGAATAAATATTTAACGGGGCTCCCATACAACAAACATGATTTTTTTGCCGTTTTTATAGATAATGGTACGGAACGCTTCGTGCGCGAGTCCGACTCGCACTTGGCCGGTTTTATTATTTAAGTTTTATGAATGAACTAACAGACCCGAGACAGACGTTATCCTGTCCATATTTTAATAGCATAGAGAAATGCACTTTGCTATGACGACTAATGTTATCACTGATGTCAGATTTTTTGCACACCAGCTCGTGTTGGCCGAGTGGGAGGTACCTCGACTTTCAATCTTAAGGTCGTGGGTTCGAATCCCGGCGTGCATCAATGGATTTTTCTGTTCGAAATTCATATACGCATCATAAAAAAGTGCTCAAAACGGTGAAGGAAAACATCGTGAGGAAACCAGTTAGTATTCTTATAAGCGGCGATGGGCTTGCAACCTGTCACGTATGGAATGCTGACTACTGCAAAATGTGGGCATGTGCCAAACATAATGTTTGGACGTGCCTCTGACTACCCCCACTAGACATCTTCAAAGGATCTAAGCGTCTGGAGATAGGATGTCTACCGTACTTGGGGATTACAGTCGTGATCCTATTTATTTTTTATTTTACAGCTCCTATACTAAAATCATCCTTTTTATCAATTCGTGGATGATTTTCGTATATAAAAGTAGTAAATTTTTTATTCGGGCAGTATATCTACATCTACAGCAAATTTCATTTTTATCTATTTTGTTGTTTAGGCCTGATTGAGACATCTAGCCCAAAACTAAGCAAAGCTTTGGTAACCGGATAATAGACAGAATTTTCATACATTTTTTTGTAAAAACATACTTATTATACATATTGACACCCAGACACAGAACAAACATCTATGTTTATCGCACAAATATTCGCCCAAGGTGGGATCGAGTTCACAACCTACAGCCAAGGGCGGATCCAGCTTTGGCGCCGGGGTTGGGGGGCACGTGAACATTACTATTTACTAGGGGCAAATGTTGGCTTTAATCGGGATTTGAAGTATGCAGTAATGTAGACTATGGTTTCGTGTGATTGTGAGCGAATTTTAAAATTCGAGTGTCCAAAGACAAAAAATATACAGGAAAATAAGCAAAAATTAAAAAAAAAATATATATCAAGGTGTGAACGTATCAAATCGATTTCTGAACGAACGACACAATGAATTGACATATCGGCAAGCAAAAACCGGCCAAGTGCGAGTCGGAATCGCGCATTAAGGGTTCCATACCATTATCCATAAAAAACGGTAAAAAAATCACGTTTGTTGCATGGGAGACCCACATAAATATTTATTTTCTTCTGTTTTAAAATTCGAGTGTCCAAAGACAAAAAAGATACTTGATTAAATACACATTCTGCTGCGGTGATGTTATTCTGGCAAAATATTATCGAAGTAAAGGAAGTAGCCAAAAACTAACAAATAGGTTGGGAAGCTTATATTTATGTGTGCTTATGAGCCAAAAATTTAAATCGGTGTGTCCAAAGACTTTTCAGGATTTTGTTAATATTGCCATAGTTATAAGCCGTAGTTGTAACTGTAAAGCCGTGATGGCCGAGTGGGAGGTACCTCGACTTTCAGTCTGAAAATCGTTGGTTCGAATCTCAGAATCAGCATTAACCCGTTTATCCCCGTCCGAACGCCGGCGTTCGGGCTCTGACGTCATCGCGCATGCGCATTTTTGAAAATTTATTATAAAATAACCAGAAGAGCTATCGCTTCCGGGTTTTGACTGTTACGAAGCTGACAGATGACAGTTTCGTTCTGTGTAACAAAACCATTCACTTCCGGATCCGAAATATGTTTCCGCGCAAATTTAAAATTATTATTTTTTTTGCGCCATTTTTTTTAAAAAATTCACTAAAAATCCATTTATTTAGTTTATTATAAAGTTTCTTATTTATATGATAAACAATAGCTATTGTTATGATCTATAAAAGAAACTTCATTTAAATTGCTTTTAATTTTTTTTTGATGAATTTTTTAAATTTTTTTTTTATTTTTTTTTATTTATTACCTTATTTTTTTTTTCTAAAAAGGTTATTTACACTCTAAATTGCATTTATAGATAAGTTTGTTGAAAATTTCACGGAGAATCCAAAAATATATAGATGTCTATACCTTTTCATGCAAAATAACGAGATATAGGTGAAATAGTGCATTTATGGCGCCAAAAAACCGCCAAAAAAACGTGTCAAGACCAAGGGGTCGAAAATTTATATGCGCATCAGAAACATGTGCTGGTCATGGATCCGCCCTTGCCTACAGCGCATAAGGCAGAGTTACTACCAACTGAGCTGTGAGCGTGTGTCGTGTGTCACAGCTCAGTTGGTAGTAGCCTTCTGCGCTGTAGGTTGTGGGTTCGATCCCCACCCGGGATATACATTTGTGTGATGAACATAGATGTTTGTTCTGTATCTGGGTGTTAGTATGTATAATAAGTATGTATTTACAAAAAAAGAAACGTATATAAGTATTCTATCAGTTATCTGGTTCCCATAGTACAAGCTTTGCTTAGTTTGGGGCTAGATGGTGCTGTGTGAAATGTCCACAAATATTTATTATTATTACCACTTATTTATTTTAACTAAATCGTTAGATTGGTAGAATAATCTAGAGGGGGGGGGGGGGGGATGTAATAGCCTACTGGCGGCAAATGTGTAAATCCGCCACTGGGCTAGCTATCACGGTTCATGAGATACAGCCTAGTGACAGACAGGCAGACAGCGGAGTCTTAGTAATAGGGTCCCGTTTTTACCCTTTGAGTACGGAACCCTAAAATTTGATAATTAAGATTTGATTAATTAAGTCACATTAAAAAAACAATACTTTAGAAAAACGTTATCTTTATTCATGTTGAAAATATGATGACATATGACATAAAACAATTAGAAAATACATAATAATATTAATTAATAATTATCTTTATTTGGAACATTAAGGCCGTGTATGTCGACGATTGCTCTTTTTCGAAACGAAAAAAGAAATACTTCTGAAAAGAAATACTTTATACATATATTACTTCAGGTTCCTACCTAGATTTCTATTAAGCTGAAAACATAATAGCAGAAACTTTTCACGATAAAGATATTATTTCAAAATGATACGTTTTAGAATTTATGATCGAAATACTATGATACTTACTATTAAGATCAACTTGTGATTTATTGTTAAAGACTTAAAGATAGGTAATATGTAGATCTAGATTTCTACTAGAATAGGTTTTTGATAAGTAATTATACATGATTTATATCATTAATTTATTCGAAAAGCAAAGGCGGACAAAGAGAAAATGGTTATGAGGGGTGGTGCTCTAGATCCTATTACCTGCCTACGCAGGTACCAGCAACGCGATCTCATAAAAACTGTCGATAATATTTACGATACGCATACGCCATCTAAAGCTTGCCGTTGTTTACTGTCTTAGTCGTTTCTGCCGCGGTTTTAGGAACTGGCAGCGCCTTAAATAGACATAATAACTTAGTGGTTTTTGATGAATGCAGAATCGTTTATTCTCAATAACCGTAAAACATATTTATTACGATTTTTTTTTATGACAAAGATAACTTAAGACGCTGTGAGGGCCTAAAATCGCGGCAGAAACGACTAAGACAGTTAACAACGGCAAGCTCTAGATGGCGTATGCGTATCGTAAATATTATCGACAGTTTTTATGAGATTGCGTTGCTGGTACCTACGTATTCAGGTAATAGGATCTAGAGCAATTAAACTATAGACAGTTTCTTTTTAAGTTTGATGGTTTTAAAGATAATGCAGTTTTATCACTTTTTCAGTCTTATCCGGGTAGACTCAGCCCACACAAAAAACCAAACATTTCACATATCACCTTAGAAATAAATTCTAATAATACAGGGTGGCAGATTTATGTTTTCAAAATTAAATAAAACTAAAACTATTTGACATATCGTTTTAATTAAAATATTGAACGACAGAATAATAATGCGGATTTCATTTTTTAAAGATTATGTCATCCAAATGTCTTCCGTCGAGTTGCACACACTGTTCAAAACCGAGCCTCGTGTTCCGCGCCACACGCTGCAGTAAACTTGGTTCAATTGCGCTGATTTATCGACGAATGTTTTCTTTTAAGTCCATCAGAGTTCGGGGATTGTTAATGTAAGCTCTCTCTTTGAGGTAGCCCCATAAAAAAAAAACCATTGGGGTTAAATCGGGGGACCTCGGTGGCCATGGGATGTCCCCAAAGCGGTTGATAAGTTTTTGAGGGAAAGCTTCCCGAAGCAAAGTCATCGAAGCTCTGGCCGTGTGTGCGGTCGCACCATCCTGTTGGAACCACGTGTGCGATGAGAACGATGGGTTAGCTCGCAGATTCGGCAAAAAGAAATCTGTAATCATGCGTCGATAATTCTCACTATTGACATTTGTCGCCTGGCCCCAAGCATTTTCGAAAAAAATGGTCCAATTATCCCATTCGTGGATAAGGCGCACCGAACAGTTACCCTGGGGCAATGCAATGGTTTTTAGTGTTTCAGTCGATGGTTTTGGGATCTTGGAGACCAGTACCGGCAGTTTTGCTTGTTTACATGGCCGTTTAAATGGAAATGAGCCTTGTCGCTCCAAAAAATGCAATTCACAGTTCAAAAACGCTCCAACATCATTTCACAAAAAAAATTGCGTGAAACAAAGTCATTTTCTTTCAGTTCTTGAACGATTTGAATTTTGAATGGATAGAACTTCAGATCCTTTTTTAAAATTTCATGGATAATCGCTCTTGGAAGTCCCAGTGAGACTGCCCTTTTCCGTACCGAAAGTCGTGGATTTTCACGTAAACTCTCTACAACCAGTTCAATGTTTTCGGGGGTCCTTGAAGATCGACTGGGCCCTGGCCGTGAGGCGTTCATAGCCGAAGCTGTTGCGCGGAACCTCTGCACCCAGGAACGAATTAAATTCACACTCGGTCCATCACTTATCCGTCGAATACGAAAGTGTGAACAAAATTGTCGACGAGCAATTACGTACGAATCGTTACTCTTGAAAAATGCCTCGATAGCGAACGCGCGGTGCTCACTGCTCACTCGACCACTGCGACATCGTGACTAAGAAATCCGCACGATCACTGATTCCAACGACACTACCCTCCCCCCGCACCGTTTATTACTTTTTGAAATAATCATATTTAAAAACATAAATCTGCCACCAGGCACCCTGTATTAAAAATGCGAAAGTTTGTGAATAGATATTATAATGTTTGTACACAAATTAAACCTAAACTACCAAACTGATTAAGATGAAACTTGCGTATGTAGTAAGTAGAACTTGTTGAACATGCGTATGTAGAAAAATAAAACAGATAAACAACTTATAGTCCGAAAAACAACCCCATAATGAGAAAAAAATGATGATTTTGGTATAGATGGAGCTCATGTGCAAAAAATAGACATCTCAGACCGAAAACATTGAGTTGACATAGCAACGTATTCTACCAAAAAGGTTGAATGCTAACTAAGGTTTAAGACGCTGCCAGTCGACGATTATTTTTGTTCAAAACGAAAAAAGAAATACTTGTGAACAAGCCACATCCTATTTTATAATGTATAGTATATGTGAATAAAGATGTACCCATCTTTAATCACTTTGATAAATAATCCTACTGACCGCTGCAATGATGACAAACACACGTCCGCGCGTGGTCCGCCTTAGCTTTTCGAATAAATTAATGATATAAATTATGTATAATTACTTATCAAAAATCTATCCTAATAGAAATCTAGATCTACATAATATTACCTATCTTTAACAATAAATCACAAGTTGATTTTAATAGTAGGTATATAAAATATTTCGATCATAAATTCTAAAACGTATCATTTTGAAATAATATCTTTATCGTGAAAAGTTTCTGCTATTATGTTTTCAGCTTAATAGAAATCTAGGTAGGAACCTGAAGTAATATACTTATAAAAATAGGAGATGTGGCTTGTTCAGAAGTATTTCTTTTTTCGTTTCGAAAAAGAGCAATCAGCGACTGGCAGCCTCTTAATGAGATATAATGATTGCTTAGAATATGAATATATCAAAACTCGGCCGTGTTGGTTGGGAGGTAGGTACCTTAACTTTAAATCCGGAGGTCGTGGGTTCGAGTCCAGGCGTACATCAATAGAATTTTCTGTTCGAAAAATGATATGCGCATCAAAACACATCTGTATTTGAGTGTTATCTAAGGGTTGCTGACGATTCGGACACAATAAATTCGGACACTTTGTCCGAATTGACACTTTTCAATTTTAATATTTTCTTTACTGATGATTCGGACACCAATGTTTTGTACAGTCAGATAAAAATACTTAAACTGCTAAGAGGAATATAAATCAGCGTTTGGATGATACGAGATAAAGTATATTACAAACCCACATACATACATAAATATGCATCTTGGCAGTATGGTTATAAAAATAAGATGAAATATTTGTCCAGGTACAGCAACTAGCGAGAGAGAGCTAATGCATAAACTAGATCTCAATAGTATCATCACTGTATTCCCAAGTACGGTAGACATCCTCTCATATCCCAGGCACTTAGATCCTTGACGATGTCTAAAGGGGTTAGGCAGAGGCACGTCCAAACATTACCTTTGGCACATGCCCACATTTGCAGCATTCTACACGCGCAAGCCCCTCGCCGCTTACAAGAATTCTAACTGGTTTCCTCGCAATTTTTTCCTTCGCCGTTATAAGCACGTGTTCATGCGATATAATTTTTTTAAACAGAAAAAAAATTGATCGTTTTTGATCAATTGATCGAGCACGGCCGGGATCGAACCCACGATCTTCAGATTGAAAGTCGAGGTACCTCCGTATAGCCAAAACGGCTTTTTAAAAAAAGTTATATAAAAAACGGAATATGTGCCAGTTTATATTGTTTTTATGTTTTAGTAAGTTAAATATTCAACTAACTTTTAACTGAGTATACAATAATAGTTATTATTTTTAATCTTTTCTGTATTTTTGCCCTTATCTATTGATTAATAGTAATAATATAGTTTTTTTTATTATTAACGCTTTTAGCCTTGTACTCTAAATAGTAAGTAGGTACATCTCGTTATAAAAGATTTATATCTTTTTCAAAATGGTGGTCAATTTTGGCATCAGCATTCAATATTTCGTCAGAGGCTGTTACTAGTTCTACTTTGGTCTTCTATAAACACTGACCTGAAATATCAATATCACATGACATCTTTGACATTTTCATTCTCAGGAGATTGGGAAACATCATGTTCATCTAATTCTAATTAAAACCTAAAATACTCAGTTTTGGTAACGCTCGTTTTCTTTCTAAGTGACCGTACAAAATAGCTTCAATATTTTCTCAATCGTCAGTGAAGAAAATATTAAAATTAAAAAGTGTCAATTCGGACACAGTGTCCTAAGTTATTGTGTCCGAATCGTCAGCAACCTTTATCTAAATGTTTTCAACATTCACCAGACAAACTTTTACTCTACTTTTAATAAACTACTTGTCAACTTCGTATTTTGAAATCACATCATGTTCATTTCTTAAAAAAACAATAATTTTCCCCTTGATAATAATTCGTCATCCACCATACTGTTTTTCCATTCCCGCCAACCCGCAACCTTAGCGGACTACAACTACCCACATTTAAAAATGATCCATTTTAATGTCGCTATACAGAATTACAGATTTCGATAACAAATCGTAAAGATAAGAACATAGAACTATTAAAAAAATATTAAAATAATAACAATACAATTTTAAATATAAAATATAAAACAACAGAAATCAATTTACACAGACAGCACACATACACGGTAGACAAAACATAATGTAAAATTCTCAACCAAAACTGTCTCTTCACTGCACTATCAGTATTTTTCAATTCATCTTTTATAATATACTTTCTTGTACCGACTACCCAAATCGCCATGTATTTACTCCAATCAATTTGTGTTAAATCAAAGTTAAAAATCGTTTTGTCAGTTGTTGACAAACTATTGTAAAGCTCTTCTAAGTTGTTGTCGTCGAATTGCCAATCTTTTAGACAGTAGTAAGACAACGCCATTGAGAGGTTGTATATCTTGTTGCTTTCCTTCACAAATCTGAAAAGAGGTACATCTATATAGATATGTTTGTATCTTTTGATTTGACAGACTCGTGACAGACGTTGTCCTGACGAATTTCAATAGTCGAATTGAAGTTTGAATGTTTTGAATTGAGACTGAATGTTTTTAGTCTGTGATGTCAGATTTGTTGCTCACCGGCGCCATCTATACAGAAATCATCCCTTTTGAGTTTTTATATCGTTTTGGGGATGTTTTTCATTTTTAAAGTAGTCTATTATTTATTCAGACATTATATCTACATCAACAGCAAATTTCAACTTAATCCGTTTTGTCGTTTAGGCCTGATTGAGCAACAAACAAACATACAAACTCACAAACATTGGCATTTATAATATTACTAGGATGAGCGAGCGTTGTTCAGTATTTCATTACCTGAAAACACGGATAAAACGACGTTTTCTAAAAAATTTGAAAAGCTAGATCGATTTATCGCCCCCGAAATTCCCTGCATACTAAATTTCATGAAAATTTTTGGAGCCTTCTCCGAGATTCAGATTATCTGGGGGCACGGACGTGCCCCCGCCAAGTCGAGCAAAAAAAAGCGGCACGGCCGTACCATCCTTTGCCATTTTCCCCTATAACTTTGTTATGGAAAAAAACTAGAAGCCTGAATTTTCAGTAACCAAACCGGCATTGTATAAACATGGTATATTTCAAATTTTATTTAATTTTAACCAGTAGTTTAAGAATTATAATTAATCAAAGTTTTTAATTTTGTCACTCACTCAATCATTCACTCACTCACTGACTGACCGGTCATCAAAAGTTTAAGGCACTTCTAGCAGACATAGAAGCTTCAAATTTAGAATACAATTAGTTTAGTATAAATCAAAGAAAAACTAAAATATTTTGCAATTATTATAAATGCGTAAATAGTATATAAAATGCGTATAGTAAATGTTTGTTCCCTAATCTATCTATACTTATAATAAATCTGTAGAGAGGTCAATTCTGTACATGAAATATATTTCCAAAATAACTATCAGGGGGTGATTAGGGATCGATACTGATGCCAAAAATGCAATCAGTAAAATTTTTGTCTGTCTGTCTGTCTGTCTGTCTGTATAACCGTTATAGAAACAAAAACTACTCGACGGATTTTAACGAAACTTGGTACAATTAATTTTCATACTCCAGAGCTGGTTATAGTATACTTTTTATCACGCTGCAATCAATAGGAGCAGAGCAGTGAAGGAAAATGTTGGGAAAACGGGAGAAGTTACTCCATTTTTTGAGCTTCCGTCGCGTGTACAACCTTAATGGTTAAAGCTACACAGAAATCATGTATGACGGAAATGTTCTCCTTAAAATTATATAAAAAATATCCCACGACAGCTTATGTCTATCTTTTATGGTTGACTCACAATAACACGTGTAACTCCCGATAGCTTAGCAGTTCGAAGCTTTCTGATTATATTTGTCTACTCTTACGTTTATAACACTCTCAGTCATCCCTAATTAAAAACGCGAACGCACAAGCAGGCGTCTTGCTTGGTACCTAGAGGCTAGCGAGTCACCTAGCGAGTAGCTTCGTAAAACGAACATTCTCGAACGTTCGCGACCGGCCTAACAGCTAGGCGTCAAACGCGCAGTTCGGCCGGTCGCGAACGTTCGAGAAAAAAAGAAATCATCAATAATTGTCTAATGACAAAAAAGCTGTGAAAAAAAAACGTTTCATATAAAGACATTCTGTAGTATATTTAGTATCAGTATTGCACCCGTGCGAAGCCCGGGCGGGTCGCTAGTCAAAAATAAACGACAAAACGGATTAAGATGAAATTTGATGTAGTATGTAGATAAAAAAACAGAATAAATAAAGTAGGAACTTATAATCCGAAAAACAACCCTTAGATAATGAAAAACGCAAAAAGGATGATTTTGGTATAGATGGCGTTAGTGTGCAACAAATCTGACATCACAGACTAAAAACATTTAATCGTCATAGCAACTCAGTTTTGACTAACGAATGATACGCATTCTACCTAATTTTATCAGTATGTACAAGGTGTGTAGGAAAAAAATTGGAAGCTGCCTGAAATTGCTTTTTCCTAAGTGATTGTAACAATAAAAAATTGACAGAACAACGTTTGTCACGGGTCGGCTAGTGTTGTTATAAATTGAATTGAATAAGTCCAATACAAACTTTAATTCCCTATTTTTTTATCCTTAAAGTGGTATTTTTTTCCACAAATTATAACGGGATCACACGGGAAGCACCAGTTTTCAAATAATAAAAAACATAATCGGGAAAATTCTGAGTAAACAAAAAATAAAAAACCGGCTAAGTACGATTCGGACTCGCGCACGAAGGGTTCCGTACCATTATCTATAAAAAACGGCAAATGTTGTATGTAACTCTCTGAGCTAAGCTGCGGACAGACGGACGGACATGGCGAAACTATAAGGGTTTTTTGTAGACTACGAAACCCTAAAAACGTGGTGTGCAAGGTCCTAAAGTAATATCAAAATAATATAACTCGCGGTCATAGCATAACTTAGTAGCATTACCTGAGTTCCTTTCCAAGTACAAGACAGACAAAATCAGCTATATGCGCTGGTATTGAATATATCAACCAAGTGCCAAGTAGAAATTCTAACTTAATATATGTGTGCCATACGAAATCGTAATAATATGCTTTGGGGGTAGCCAAACTTCTTAGATGCCTAAGTTCGTACAATATTCTACCTGAAAAAAAAAATATAATATTATCACGACTGAAATCCCCAAGTACCTACGGCAGATGTCCTCTCAAATCTCAAGGTGCCTAGATCCTTTGAAGATGTGTAGGGGGCAGTCAGAAGCACGTCCAAACAATACATTTGGCACAAGCCCAAATGGGGGGGGGGGGGGGGGGATTACACTAACATTAGCTCTTTAAAGTTTAATATTTCACAAACGGCTCCCTGAATCGAAATGTTGTTTTCCCAAAACCTATAATATTTTTTAAAGACCTATCCAACGACACCTCACAAGACTCACAACTAAAATGGGGTACGCAAAAAAATAATAAAAAAACATCCTCATTTTAAATGTAAGGGAAATAGCCTTAAAAAAATATAATGTCTTTTAATTTTATTTTAATACTTTGTCAGCGTAACTTTGTTGAAATTACTAATTATGTATATACATGCCAAATTACAGTCTCTGAGCTAAGCTGCGGACAGACGAATGGACGGACATGGCGAAACTATAATTTTGGAATTTTGCAGTTCTGTGATTTTATTGTATGACTTTGTTTTTGTGGTCATAGTGTAGATCTAATTTTTATAATATGCATGTTATAAGACTCAAGTTTTTGCAATGTTTACTTTTTTTACTTTTTTTAATCGAGAAAATAGACACTAGTCTAGACAAACTTAACTTAGGTTTTAAGACACTATTAACCATATAGTTTGTAAACTGTTTGGTTATAATTATAAGGGTTTCTTGTATACTACGAAACCAAAAGAAAACGGGTTTCAAAACGTCGAAATACCGGAAATAGCCGCGTTAATAAAAAAAAACCGGCCAAGTGCGAGTCGGACTCGCGCACGAAGGGTTCCGTACTATTATCAAAACGGCAAAAAAATCACGTTTGTTGTAAGGGAGTCTCACTTAAATATTTATTTTATGCTGATTTTAGAGAAATACATCATCTGTGAAAATTTCAACTGTCTAGCTATCACGGTTCACGAGATACAGCCTGGTAACAGACAGACGGACAGCGGTGTCTTAGTAGTCCCGTTTTTTACCCTTTAGATACGGAACCCTAGAAACATAAAAAATAATTCATAATATCTCGTAACCTACCTATTTACCTAACTACGTAGTTAGCATTCCACACGTGACAGGTTGCAATCCCGTCGCCGCTTTCAAGAATACTAACAGGTTTCCTCACGATGTTTTCCTTCACTGTTATAAACACGTTTAACGCGCATATAGGTACATTTTTCGAACAGAAATATCCATTGATGCACGGCCAGGATTCGAACTCGAAATTAATTGGAAATTAATAATATCTACCTAGGTACCTATTTACCTAACTACATGAATTCAATAATTCAATTTCAAACTTTTTATTCGATCATGTGAAGTACAATTTACCGACTTACTTTACCGATAGTGGTAAAATAGCGCCACCTGCCAGCGGAATCGCAAACCTCTTTCATCTTACCTCTCAAACCCCGAGCGGTCGCATGAGACCGCGAAAAGTACCTATAATACGTAGTAACATCAAATGAAACTAGATGGCGCTGGAATGCAGAAATCAAGTTTGTTGTATGGGAGCCCCCCTTAAATATTTATTTTATTCTGTTTTTAGTATTTGTTGTTCGAGCAGCAATAGAAATACATAATCTGTGAAAATTTCAACTGTCTAGCTATCATGGTTCATGAGATACAGCCCTGTGACAGACAGACAGACGGACAGACGGACAGACGGACAGACGGACAGACGGACAGACGGACAGACGGACAGACAGACGGACAGCGAAGTCTTAGTAATAGGGTTCCGATTTTACCCTTTGGGTACGGAACCCTAAAAACCGGCCATGTGCGAGTCGGACTCGCGCACGAAGGGTTCCGTATTATTATCTATAAAAACCGGCCAAGTGCGAGTCGGACTCGCGCACGAAGGTTTCCGTACCATTATCTATAAAAACGGCAAAAAAATCATGTTTGTTGTATGGGAGCCCCCCTTAAATATTTATTTTATTCTGTTTTTAGTATTTGTTGTTAGAACAACCACAGAAATACATAATCTGTGAAAATTTCAACTGTCTAGCTATCACGGTTCATGAGATACAGCCCTGTGACAGACAGACAGACGGACAGACAGACAGACGGACAGCGAAGTCTTAGTAATAGGGTTCCGTTTTTACCCTTTGGGTACGGAACCCTGAAAACGGCAAAAAAATCACGTTTGTTGTTTGATCCCCCCTTAAATATTTATTTTATTCTGTTTTTAGTATTTGTTGTTATAGCAGCAACAGAAATACATAATTTGTGAAAATTTCAACTGTCTAGCTATCACGGTTCATGAGATACAGCCCTGTGACAGACAGACGGACGGACACGGACGGACAGACAAACAGACAGACAAACAGACAGACAAACTTAGTAATAGGGACCCGTTTTTACCCGTTTAACCCATAAAATGTGGTTCATTGGTAACACAGTTGCCTTAGAGTTTACGGAGCTCCACGTAGGTGGAAACTCAACCTTAAACAAAGGTACGTACTATAAGTGACAGGATTTCTGGCATTACTGCTCACGAAGTAGATTTTGGTATTATCACCTCCCGAACTGATAGTTGCTTCTTTACCAGCTGATATGATGGCATTATTAGCGTAATCGCACGGCACAATACCAGGTTTCACTGTCATTTCCATAAACATAAGATGTATTACTCCGAGGATCATTCCTAAAATAAACTGAAAACAATTGAATAATAAAACTTTTATGACCGCAGGTGAAAATTTATAAAACGATCGTTAGACCTGTCGTATTGTGTAGTTAGACAGTTCATATGGCTACATTTGAGCTCCGTCATCAGACCAGCTCGCTATTACCATAAATTTATATTGTCATTGGAGATTGATAGGTATGCAAAGTTTTATCTAAATCAGATTATTTACTGAGGAGTTCCGTTGAACAGCTCCTGACTCCAACATCAGATCAGCTCGCTGTCATTATATCATTGCATTGTCACAGGAGTTACATAAATATGCCAAATTTCAGCACAATCGGTTGGGGATAACTGCTTCAAAATTGAGTTGTAAGATTCCATCTTAACAAACATAGTTACATACATTGCAAGTTAAATCTGGGGGCACGGCCGTACCATCCTTTTGCTGCTTCAAAGCAGTTCAGGCCATTCAACCCCCTATAACTTCGTTATGGATAAACTTTTAATAAATGTACATACCCCCGTGGCTCCATAAGCACAACTGTCGTCAATCCATCCAGGCAAAGGCTCTCTGTATGTTGCGACCGCTAGATCAAAATAAAACACCAATTAATAAACAAGAAATAGGATCACGACTGTAATCCCCAAATACGGTAGACATCCTCTCAGATCTCCAGACGCTTAGATCCTTTGAAGATGTCTAATGGGGGTAGTCAGAGGCACGTCCAAACATTATATTAGCACATGCCCACATTTTGCAGTAGTTAGCATTCCATACGTGACAAGTTGCAAGCCCATCGCCGCTTATAAGAATACTAACAGGTTTCCTCACGATGTTTTCCTTCACCGTTTTGAGCACGTGTTTTGATACGTGTGTACATGCGTGAATTGTGACTATTAGATAATCCTAATCCTAATTATATTATAAATGTGATAAGGCTGTTTGTTCCCTAATTAAAAATAAACGGATTAAGATGAATGTTGCTGTAGTACCTATGTAGATAAAAAATCAGAATAAATAAAGGGGGAACTTATAATCCGAAAAACAACCCCTAAATGATAAAAAAACGGAAAAAGGATGATTTTGGTATAGATGGCGCTGATGTGCAACAAATCTGACATCACAGACTAATAAAATTCTGTCTGTCAGGTCGGCTAGTAAACAAAAAAATTGCAATAAAATAATATTGGGACTATTCATTGACATTTAAGCTGTCCTATCTTTCAAGTTTGATTAAACAGCACAAGGTGTGCAAAGTTTGATTATAATCGGTTATGTAGTTCAGGAGTTCATCGAGGACAAACAACGTAACGCGTAATTTATATGTATTAAGAAAACCCGGCCAAGTGCGATTCGAACTCGCGCACGAAGGATTCCGTACCATTATCTATAAAAACGGCAAAAAAAACATGTTTGTTGTATGGGGAGCCCTTAAATATTTATTTTATTCTGTTTTTAGTATTTGTTGTTAGAGCAGCAACAGAAATACATAATCTGTGAAAATTTCAACTGTCTAGCTATCACGGTTCATGAGATACAGCCCTGTGACAGACAGACAGACGGACAGACGGACAGCGAAGTCTTAGTAATAGGGTTCCATTTTTACAATTTGGGTACGGAACCCTAAAAAAGATAGGATTATTAGTTTACTTATTGCGGGCCTCACGATGCAAATCGGTAGACCGTCCGTCTTAGTCCTGACCAGCTCTTCTGCCATCGCTTTGGTGAATGTGTATGTGTTCGGCCATTCTTTTATTATACTGGAATTAAGAACAAAACAACAAATAGCTCAGTTGGTAGTAACTTTGCCTTTTGCGCTGTAGGCTGTGGGTTCGATCCCCATCCAGGATAAATTATTTGTGTGATGAACATAGATTTTTGTTCTGTGTCTGGTTGTTAATATGTATAGTAAGTATGTATCACAAAAAAAAGAACTTATATGAGTATTCTATCAGTTATCTGGTTCTCATAGTACAAGCTTTGCTTAGTTTGAGGCTAGATGGCGCTGTGTGAAATGTTCACCAATATTTATTTATTTTATTTTTATTTGTTAAACAAGAATAAGTTTTCTGTTGAAAAATGTTTATTCAAAACAAGATTTTGTAAAATCTTCAACTAACCTCAAATGAGGTTTATAAAAAAAAAACAATTTAAAACAAAGGTACTTATATGCTAAATTTCAACTTATATGCCAAAGTACAATTCGATGATTTCCAAAACAAAAATACCTTTTATTTCGTGAACTAACCTAACCTTAATGCTTACCCAACAGTCATGACGTTTAAATTATTCACATCCACTGCTTCTGCCATAGAGATCAATGTCTCTGGTGGAATGGAGCATGGATAGAACTTCTCATAGATTTTCTGCTTTTTCAGACTCTCCTTTGCACATGAATATGCTGTTGAGACATGGACGTATGATCTGTGAATCAAAATTAGTAATAGGCTCATGACTTCTTCAAACGTGGTGGACACCCTATCAGGGCTATTTTGTAAAAACATGATTAACATGTTATGATGTCAAATGCAATACCAATGAGTACCAATGAGTACCAATACCAATGCAATGTTAGAGAATACCTAATCTGTACACTTTTTATAGTAACCTAAACTATAGTGTTTTTCAAACTATCGTGATTAGTAGACATAACTATAGATTTTGACACGGGTCTTTTTCACCTTTAATTTACTTTCCCGACTTTCCGTGTTGTGGTGGTTTTCAATTAAGTCAGTGTTCACTCCTTTATCAAAAGTGGCTGGACAGTTACGGACTCCAAAGAATGTGGTACCTCTGCAAATGCCTGGCGTTTACAAGATAGACTGTGTGGCCGTTCATATATTGGGCAAACGAAAAGAACTGTAGCCGAACGTGTCAAAGAACATATTGCAGCTGTCAAAAATCGCCAGGTATACAAGTCAGCGATCGCGGAGCATTTAGTGGATTCGGGACCGTCTCACTGGATTGAACTACATGATCCAAAAGTTTTGTCAAGTGAACGCCGCCATTACAACAGTCCGGGAAGCTATTGAACATGGACATTTCTCATTCTGAAGACCAAGTGAGGGTAGTTTCTTCAACTGCCTCCGCTTCTTGACGGTAGCTCCGAGTAGGTACTCCAGTCTGCCCGCGACCATGGTTATTGTAACATAGCCGAAACGTCGGGAAAGTAAATTAAAGGTAATTACGTGATAAAGACCCGTGTTAAAATCTAATAGTTATATAAATAGTTATATTCACTGTTTATGCACCTAAGCACCTATACCTACGCTTCTGCGTAAGTATTGTATTGGAAGCGTAGGTATAAGTCCCTAAACAGCATAAAAATCGTAAGGCATTCAGTACCAATAAATATTGGTATGAATATCATAACATGATAATCATGTTTTTACAAAATAGTCCCACAGACATTGATGTAAAAAACCCAAGATGCACAGTCTCGACCAAAAGTAACACTTGAAACTGTCCCGAAACACTCACCTACGATACCTACGTTGTTATAGTTAAACTTTGAACATATTTTTTGCAAATTCAACCTTACGCGAATTGCTTAAAGTTGTTTTTAGCAAGCAGTTTACAAAAAGCAATAAAATTTTACGACCAAAGTTAGCCAGTAGGACAAGGCATGGAATGGAGACGAATTTGTTTTATTAACATTTTTATTTATGACATTGAGTTAGTATATTAAGTTTGTTAAATTTCGAAACACTATACTTTTATCTGATCGAAAATACGTTTTCGGGTAGGTAGTGTGAATATCAATGAAAAAAATATTAACTAATAAAATAATTTATTTCAATCATTTATTTTTTTGGTTCAAATTCGAAACATCTTTGTACATGAAACTGCACATAGTTATTTGAAATCGTCTAGTGATCATAGGTCGACACAGAGCAGCTGGAAAAGTCTACTTTGTCAAAAAAATACATATAACTAATTACTAAAAAGTATATAAATAATCAAACAAGATAATAATTTAATCTGTGTTGATCTAAAACCACCTATTTACAAGAAGTTGAGCCTTATGAAAAGAAATACAATACAATAACTAAACTAAAATAAAATAAAAATGAAATAGAATATGCATATAAAACAACTCGTATTGTTCAATAGTCACCCGTAATTTATACGTATAAATATTTGTTATTTAAGAACTTAATACAAAATAGGTTAAAAGTTTAATATTAATTAAAACTAAACACAATAAAAAAATCGACTCCATTGAAATGAGAACAGAGTCACTAGTGTAATGCGACTAAAATAAAAGGTGCTTGTAATGTATCGTGATTACACTGCAAAGCGGCCATTAAAATAAGCCGTGTTATACTTGGAAAGTTGAGAGAAGTTTTAAGACAAATTAAATCAAAATCACATATTACTCTAGATATTAAGTTATAAAAACAACAAAAACAAATCAGTAAACTCTTTCACTTACCGAAAATACGATATCCCATCCTTTTTTAACGTTCTCGACGTAATATTTCTACAATTTCTCAACGAACACTTCGGCATTTTCAACAACCGTTCAAGGACGCGAGCAACGCGAGACTGTTTGAAATGAGCGCACAATTTAAAATTGTGCGCTCATTTTATACGGACGTTTTTGAGACGCTGATTGTGTATCTTGGGTTTTTTTTACATCAATGCCCACAGATCTCTAAACAAACTGAGCGCCGCGTCGCGTTCGCAGGCTGAATGGGTGTGACGTTATAGTGTGAGCGCGCGTAATCTTGGCAATTCAAAAAACAGGCCAAGTGCGAGTCGGAACTACTGAACGGATTTAGATGATGATAGTGTACTTTTTATCCAGGTACCACCCGTGCGAAGCCGGGGCGAGCGGCTAGTATATGAATAAAACTTACTTTAGCTTTTTGCATGCTTTTCCTAGAGCGATTGCCTCTCTGGTTCCTCGTACGTTGATCAAGGTGGCTAGTCGAATGCTCTCATTAAACCTGGTGGTAGCAGCCATGTGGTAGATTACTTCCACCTGTAAAGATAAAACCTATCATTACAGGTTTCATAGATACAATTATCTGGAGGCACTGCCCCCGCCAAGTCAATCAAAAAATCGGCACGGCCGTACCATCCTTTTCTCGGAGCAGTTCAGGCCATTTTCGACCCCCTATAACTTCGTTGTGGAAATATATAAATTTAAAAAAACAAATAGCCTAAATTTTCAGTAACCAAAAAGGCATTATATAAACACGGTATATTTCAAATTTCATTCAATTTGAACCAGTACAGTACTTTGAACAGTAATTTGAATAATAACTAGTTTAAGTTTCTTATCTTTTCTTAGAAGATCTGTGTCGGATTCCATTTTTGTGACGTCATCATGTGCATGGCTCTGAGAGACACACCCTTAGTTTATTAGTTTATTAAGTAACCAATTTTTTTTTCTTTTTGTGTATTGTCCTGTTTCCATTCTGTTACCATTCTCTCTTTTTTGTCTCTTTGTTCTGTTCTGTATTGTCACAATTAAAAACTTTTTCTTTCATTCTTATTTTGTCACTCATTCACTCACTCACTGACTGACTGACCGATCTTCAAAACTTTAAGGCACTTCTAGCAGACATAGAAGCACTTAAGACAGAAGGACCTTTAAAGTAGGGACTGAATAAATTAACCGACTTGGTATTACAAGGATCTCACAACTTTTTACGGTAGAAGAACTGAGTTGCGTTGCGAGACATGGCTTTTTTACAAGTTATGTTTTTCATGGTTTAAGTAACCTTACCTCATCAGTAAGTGTCTTCCAGTCCTCGTCACTAATACCAAGATTGATCTTAGCAACGTCTCCTTCTATAGCCACAATCTTCTGTTCGAAATCTGGCTGCAGCTTTCTTAAAGGATCGAAAACCTAAAAAACATATTTACATTAAAATCATCAAAAAAAGTCCACCTAAGGTGGCTGTACTGGGAGAGGAGCGTGGATGACTAGATTACAGAATAGGCTATTTGACAGTATGAAAAGTAAAGTGTTGTTGATAGTAATCTATGAAAATTATGTCTTCATAAAGCGTTATGGAGTAAAAATAACTTATAAATAAACAATAATTTATCAAAAAACCCATACAAACGTATGCACTTACTTGCAGGCGAAGACATATTGACAAGCATGTAACGTCATTGTTGATTCGACCAATCCTGATCGTTTTGTGTCACGTAACACGTGACTGGTGCGTTGTTAAAATAGATCATTTTTAATTATGAGTAGTACATTAAGTTTGATTTTTTTTATTGTGTTCATAGTGAAGATTTTTTTTAAATGCCTATTTTATGGCTCATATTTTTGCAATGCTTATTTTTTTGAAAATACATGCAGCTCTTTAATCGAAAATCTAGTGTCTAGGTTAGAAATGTCTTAAAACCTAAGTTAGGTTTGTCTAGACAAACTAACCATTTCATTTCTAACCATATACTTTGTAAGCTGTTTGTTTGATAAATAAATAAAATAAATATAATTTTACCGGATCCTGAAATATCACGTTCATCCGTTCCTGAATTTGTATCCCTTTCTTAGGCCTCAAAAGCACGAATATCTTAGATAGTTGGCATGACCTGAAACACATTTAGAAAATTAACCATATCAAAGTAAAGATGAAAGACCAGCTGTAGGAATCTTCCAAAATATAAAGTTTTTTTTATGACAAAGATAACATAAGGATATAATCAAGATTTGGGGGCACGGCAGTGCCCCCGCCAAGTCGAGCGCGAAGCAAACACTGCCGTACTACCTTTACTGGAACCATTTCGCCGCATTTTCAGGCCCCTATTTGAGAACCTCTGGATAAGACCAGAACGCAGAAATTATCGTCATCCAGTAAGCCATAATCACATACTTAAAATCCAAAATTTCAAGTCTGTAGGTCATTTAGTTCCGAAGTTAAGCGAAAGCAAAATTTCGCATTTTAGACACTCACTCACTCATGATCATCAGAATAGAACTAGTACTTCCCATAAACTCAGAGAGCTGAAATTTGGTACAGAGTTAGGGTTTAATGGCCACATAAAGGGAAAACCATAAAAACTAGAATAATCGAAGGTCTGGAGTACCTGGTGACCCTGATTAGAAAACACAAGAGCCTAACCAAACTATTAGAGATCGACATACCGCCTTTACAAAAAATATTCAACTTGATAGGCCTAGGATTTGTAATAAAAAAAAAATATTTCTTTTAAGTTTGCTGCTATAACAACAAATACTAAAAACAGAATAAAATAAATATTTAAATATACACAACAAACGTGATTTTCGCATTCTAGCGCCATCTAGTTTCATTTGATGTTACTACGTTATTATAGGTACTTTTCGCGGTCTTATGCGACCGCTCGGGGTATGAGATGTAACCAATGATGAAAGATGTTTGCAATTCCGCTGGCAGGTGGCGCTATTTTACCACTATCGGTAAAGTAAGTCGGTAAATAGGTGGTACTTTACATAAGCGACTAAAAAGTCTAAAATAGAATTATTTAATTCATGTAGTTAGGTAAATAGGTATATATTATTAATTTCGAGTTCGAATACCGGCCGTGCATCAATGGATATTTCTGTTCGAAAACCTACTCCATCAGCAATATTTATGCACAAGTTCCGGACTTGTGCAGAAACACTGTCAGGATTCATTATTGTTATTATTTTCTATTATTTTTTATTATTTATTATGTACAAAAAACCTGTATAAACTTAACAAAACAAAAATAATCGTCGCGACACTACACTGTTCAAAGCAAAATAGAAAGACGAAACGAAAATAATTGGCTTGCTTTCTATGAGAGAGAGAGAAAGACAGACAGAGAAACATGCGCACGCTGCACGGCTTACTACACTATAGCAAAACGTGTCGTGACAACTTTTCGTCTGAATTTTTTCCGTCTAGCCTCCTTCGCAACGCGCCATAAGGAACTTCGTTCCAAAAAAACTGTGTCAAATAAGAAAATCTAATAAAATAAATCAATAAGCCCACGTTTCTACAAAAAGAAGTGAAATCTCACCAAAAACATTCTGTAAAAAACTAGCCAAGTCTCGATGGAGCTGCTTGTTTATCTCTAAAAAGTAATGAAATCTAGACAAAGTCGTGTCAAGTCTGAGGTTCTTTACTGCGATTTCTTTATTTATTATAGAATGTTATGTGACTTGGCCGTTGAAGAGTACACAAGGGTACAAAACCAGGTGCTCTATGACACTATTGCACCAATCTGTCGTCAGAACCGCTACCCATTGACGATGGAAAATTGCCACTTAGAAAACGTTGATCCAATAACCAGTCAATTGTAGGCTTGATAAAGCTGCGTATTTCAATAATACTTATGTAAAGGCGAGCCTGAAACAAACAGTATAAAAAATACGTCTGTTTTATGTTAGATCGGTGGTCGATTTGACGCTCTAAAAAGAAGAGAGCAGAAGTCAGCATTGTCAATGCTGAATGCATGTGTTGCACGATCAACAACAGCCTAAAATGAGACACTAGCGTTTAATTACCAATACCAGTATGGACTATTATCTCGCTTAACAAACATAGGTAGTTACAACATATATAACATTACGTGTAAACAAAATTGACTTGTACCTTCAACGGCCAAGTCACACAACATTCTATAATAATAAAGAAATCGCAGTAAAGAACCTCAGACTTGACACGACTTTGTCTAGATTTCATTACTTTTTAGAGATAAACAAGCAGCTCCATCGAGACTTGGCTAGTTTTTTACAGAATGTTTTTGGTGAAATAAATTATAGACAGAAACACGACTGGTGAAACTTTTCTCGATAGATTTATTTTCCAAAGATGGCTCTTCAAAAAAGTTTCGTTTTTGATCAAAACTATGAATAGCTAAACAGTTCATTTTTAGGGTTCCGTACCCAAAGGGTAAAAACGGAACCCTATTACTAAGACTTCGCTGTCCGTCTGTCTGTCCGTCTGTCTGTCTGTCTGTCTGTCACAGGGCTGTATCTCATGAACCGTGATAGCTAGACAGTTGAAATTTTCACAGATTATGTATTTCTGTGGCTGCTCTAACAACAAATACTAAAAACAGAATAAAATAAATATTTAAGGGGGGCTCACATACAACAAACATGATTTTTTGCCGTTTTTATAGATAATGGTACGGAACCCTTCGTGCGCGAGTCCAACTCGCACTTGGCCGGTTTTATATAATTGGATAGATAATCATACTAGCTAAGTAAATTACAAATAGTTTGTTTTTAAATTTGATAGTTTTCAAGATAGAGTTTTATCACTTTTTCCGTCTTATCCGGGTAGACTCAGCCCATACAAAAAGTCAGATAGACTTTGATAAAAGACGAAGACAGAACATTGATACTAAAACTAACTACACACATTTATTATTATTATTATTATGCAAACAAACAAACAAAAAACAAACATACAGACAAACAGACAGACAGACAGACGGACGGACGGACTGACGGACGGACAGACAGACAATGACAGATAAATAAATAAATATTACAACTATAGCGCAAACAAAAGAGGAGGAGGATTTGTAAGGATTGTGTGGAGGATTTGATTGTCGGTTTAAAACATTGTATCTGTCAAGTTGCAATGACAATGTAATATAATGTAACAGGAACCCGCTGGCTGGTCTGATTTCTAGCTCGAAAAATAATTTTACAAAAGCTTGTGTAAATATATTTTTTAACAAAAAACTTTGGTATTTTAAAACGTTTACCTCAGGAGTTTCTCAATCATCTGCTTGCCCATAAACCCTGAACCTCCAGTGAGGAAGACGGTGGAGTTTTGGTAGAACTTCTGGATGTCAGAGTCCCCTTTTGCTGTGGCTTCTTCTAACGCCTTAAGGCCGGACATGGCCGCAACTTCCACAGCCATTGCTGGATCCATGATACTTGCTACAAATCAGGCTAAATAGTTTAAATATGCTTACTAACCATAATAGAACCTATAATCGCTACGGTTTCACTTTATACAACCTTTTAATTGCATTGTTAATTCGTTAGTTTGATAGTTCGTAATTTGCAGGTAAAATTTTGCAGCAATTTAACCGCAGTTTCCCTCCCCCCTTCTATAATTTAGCATACCTACCTGTTAACTTCGATGACATTACAATAATAATGTTGACAGTCCGTAGGAATGTGTTCTGTGGTTGACAGCGAGCTGATCAAAGTCAAAAGGTTATTTATTTAAATAAAATCACAAGGATCACTTTGAAACGTCTTAGAGCTCATACACACCAGCGGTACGATGTCGACGGTAGATGTAACTTCAGCCGTCGACATCCGTCAACGGCAGCCGCCGACGCGTCGACGGCAGCCGGCGGCTGCCGTTGACTTGTCAACATCGAAGCTCTGCGGCAGCCATCGTCGACTCTCTTTGTACAGGAGCCAGTTGCAAAATGAATTCCGAAGAAGAAACACTATTATTGCTTTTACTCCGTCGACGTCAACAAAAACGAAAAAGAAAAACACGTGCGTGAGTTTTAGAAATATTAATGAATAGAGAACAAGATGGACATTTTTTTACGCTTTATCCACTTTTACGAAGGAACGAGGAACAATTTTTCAATTATTTTCGAATGTCCATTGCTTCTTTTGATGAGCTAACGGCTATTTTGCAAGATTCAATAACTCGCCAGAATACCATAATGCGGAAAAGCATTTCAGCTGAGCAAAGAATCGCCATGACATTAGGGTAAGTAGGTTTTCATTTAATAAAAAAAAGTACAAGTAATTTTTCCAAGTACAAGCATTTTTCTTTATTGCTACAATCAGCAATTCCACATCAATATTCTCACTGGAGCTCATTTTACAAAACCGCGACGCGTGCGCACTCCTGGACTATGTGCAGTCCACTGACAAAATGGCGGACGCGGCACGCTACAAACACAAACAATTGCAAGCGACGCTATTGGTAGACGGCTGCCGTCCACGCGTCGGCGGCTGCCGTTGGCGGGTGTCGACGGCTGAAGTTGCATCTGCCGTCGACATCGTGCCGCTCGTGTGTATGAGCTCTTAGGAGCTAGGTAAAGCTACGCCTGTTTCTCGCGACCATTGTTTAGAACAGAGGTCCCCTAGAGTGGCAAGACACCATTTCAATCCATTTTTTTAGGTCCCTAAAGTGGCAGGACACCATTTCGATCCATCGGAATCGGGGCACTTTTATTAAATTTCTGCTTTTGGCAACCAGATAAGCTATCGTTTCCGGGTCTTGACTATTACGTAGATGACAGATAAGGCTATCGTTCTGTGAAGCAAAACCATTCACTTCCGGATTCAAAAATTTTTGCGGGCAAACTTAAAATATTTTTTAATTTTTGCGTTTATCTAACTCTACTTTAAAAATTAATTTATTCATTTTCAGCTATATTTAACTTGCTTTTATTTATTTATGTTTTGTTCTTTTTTATGTTGTGTGTTTTTACAAAAAAATATTTTTGTACCCTATTTTCTTTTAAACAATTTTTTTACACTCAAGATTGCGTTTATAAATAAGTTTGTAGGAAATTTCATGGAGAATCCAAATATGTAAAGATGTTTATTCATACAAAATAAGCGAGAAATAGGCAAAAGAGTGCATGTTCCTCGCGACCATTGTCTAGAACAGAGGTTCCCAAACTATTTTCATATAGAGTAAGGCGCCTTACTCTATGTTGGTTACACTAGGTTGCCATGTTTTTCGATTTTCGGTAGACCCCCCTACATTGATAGGTAGTCAAGCCAACGTTTTTGTTCATTACTTTCGAAATTAGGCAAATTTTCGTGGAACTCTTACAACTTGTAAACCCCCAAGTATTTTTTTTCGCCAATGTAGACCCGCTGAGTCTCCCGTGGACCCCAGGGGGTACACCTGGACCACTTTGGGAATCACTAGTCTAGAAGAATCAGCCAACAAACACGGCTACTGTACCTACTTCGAGCAATTTCACTGCTGAGTAGTTTTTTGCTGTAAGTTAGTTTATTTTACCTAGGATTGGACTCATCGGGAGTTGATTTGTTGACATTAAAATAGATTAATATTGGTGGACATTTCACACATGGCCATCTAGGCCCAAACTAAGCAAAGCTGTTACTATAAATACTAGATAAACTGATAGAATATTATTATACTTTTTTTTGTAAATATATACCTAAGATACATTATAACACCCAGACACAAATGTTTGTCTCGGGTGGAAACGACCCCACAACCTCTAGCGCAGAAGGCAGATTTACTATCTACTGAGCTGTGCTACTTTTTTTTGTAACTGCGAATGAATGGAGAACACAACTGGGTCAAAATATTACTATAACTAACTATATTACTATTACTATAACTACACCTAAAATCGGAGCGTAGAACATGTACATTACATGAGTTTTTATTTCACTTTAATACATGCAGTATTTCCGAAGTTATAACGACGAGAAGTTGAAGCCCTTTTTTGAATTTCTAAGATTACGCGCGCTCACACTATTACGTCACACCCCGGGACAACCACGACCGCGACGCGGGTTGCGGCGCTTAGTTTTGTTTCGATCGTAATATCTTCTGAATGGAATGTCCGATTTGAGTAATTCAAAAAGTTTTCTATTGGTATTGAAACAGTTTTGAATATGAAATGATTTATTTGGATAAGGATTGATACGAAGGTATAGTTATCATGGTCTGATATAGCAAACAATGTAGAATAGAATAGAACAAAACAATGTTCTACAATATTAGAGAACATATCAATATCTACAAAAAACATTGCAATACTATATATCCAACTATTGTAGTTATGTCACTATAACCACTTTTTAAATTTTAAAAGTTATTAAAAAAGCTGACCAATATCAGACCATGATAACTATACCTTCGTATTAATCCTTATCCAAATAAATCATTTCATATTCAAAACTGTTTCAATACCAATAGAAAACTTTTCGAATTACTCAAATCGGACATTCCATTCAGAAGATATTACGATCGAAACAAAACTAAGCGCCGCAACCCGCGTCGCGGTCGCGGTCGTCCCGGGGTGTGACGTCATTGGCAAGAGAGCGCCCGCCCGCGTTTTTAAAAACCTTCGGCCGGAAATACGCACTTTGATCGTAAATATCTCAGGCATTTTTTAAGATATGAAAAAACTAAAACCACAGTTTTTCTCGTAATTTTTTGTAGATTAATTTGGCATGTTAAAAAAAAAAATGTTGGTGCTCTCCATTGTTCAAAATCTTTTTCGAAAAACTTTCTTACAGCTTGGCTGAACTATTTTTAAACAAACTTACTAATCTAATAGGCGACTCACTTCACGACTTCTAAGCAATGTAACTAAATGGCTGGTTTTTTTCACCAATGATTTATATATTATTGTTACAGTTCCGGCACGCAAAATAATATATTGTGCCAGTAGAAAAGTACCAGTGCTGAAACTACAAAAATTTGGTTATTGTACAGAAGTGTTGTGCCGCTGAGAACATTCACATTCCCATTAATTTACCGACTGGTAAATTACTAGTAAATTTCCATTGTGCCCGGAAATATTCCCAAAAGTTCCCCAAAATTCCTTTAACCAAACTTTATGTTCATTTAACTTTTTTTATCGAAGTATTGTATTTATATAATTTTGAGCTACCTACCCAACATGAATCTGAAACAGTAAGGACTATTGAAATTAACTCGAAAACCTCAGATTCAATAACAAACTTTTAAAACCGATACCTACTCTAACGTATTTACATGTAGGACATTAAAAATCAATATTTTTATGTTCATTGAGTAATTGTGTTGATTAATATTACAAATAAATGCTTATTTTTATTCTCATGATTTATTTATAGGTTAGTAATTTTGGGAATATTCCAAGGAAAAATTAAAATTTACTCCGAAAATTCCCGGGCACATTGGGAATTTTACTCTATAAATGTTGTAGTTTTAGTTGACATTACTGTCAGTGATGTAATTTTTACAGGTTTATTATGTAGCATAAAGAGGAAAAATCTAAAAAAATATTTCAGCAAAATTCCCTAATATTTCTGTTTGGAAATATTAGGGAATTGCAATGTGACTGGCAAAATTCCCAAAGTTCCCAATATTACCGGGAACGGCACATCAGTAACAGATACAGATCCCGAATTCAAAGCTCGTGGTTTATATCTTAGATTTTTTATTCATTAACTATAATCAGATTTTGACTGATCCAAACACACAAACTTTCGGATTTATAAAAAAAAAAGGATCACGACTGTAATCCCCAAGTACGGTAGACATCCTCTCAGATCTCCAGTCACTTAGTCTAGTGGGGGTAGTTAGAGGCACGCCTAAACAATATATTTGGTACATGCTCACATTTTGCAGTAGTTAGCATTACATACGTGACAGGTTGCAAGCCTATCGCCGCTTTATAAGAATACTAACTGGTTTCTTCACAATGTTTTTTTTCACCGTTTTGAGCACGTGTTTTTGATGGGCATATAATTTTTTTAAACAGAAAAATCCATTGTGCACGCCTGGATTCAAACTGGATTTATAATAATTAGTGGGATTGGTAAGGTTGTAATAAGAAGTATATCAGAGGAAGTTTAAAAGTGGCGTCTGTGACGGAAAAGATGAGGAGCAATAGAATAGCGTGGTATGGGCATGTTATGAGGAGGGAAGAAAACGAGAAGGAAAGAACGAGAAACGAAAAGAGGAACGAGAAGAAAGATAGGAATAAATGAGGATGGATGTAGACGTAGAGGTAGGTCTAAGAAAAGATGGATAGACTGAGTGAAAGATGACATGAGTAAGAAAGGAGTGATGAGATGACGGCTGATAGAGGTATATGGAAAATCCCATTTGAGTGGGATTAGGGGAGGAGGATAATGATGATGTTGTAAGATTGTAGTTCTTTTCCTTCAGAACCCGGTTTGTCTAGCTCTTGAAAGTTTAATAGAAACATTTATTTTGGATAGCATAAGAGATTTTTAATTGTGCCTATACTAGTGCGTATATTTACAATTCAACTAAAATAATTTGTATATTTGATTACCAAATTGATTGAAACTATTTATTTAGGTTTTTTAATTATTCGTTGTATAATAATACTAGCAGTCCGCCCCGGCTCCGCACGGGAGTAACGTATTATAACGATTTTATAGGTATTTTTTTACACAAAGTGGTTACATTATCGAAGTTTTAATAGGCATCCCTATTTTTTTTCAAACAATTAATATAGCCTATGTTACTCAGAGATAATGTAGCATTCTAATGGTAAACAGTTGTTTTTGGTATTATTCCATACAAATATACAAAACATCTTTCCTCGTAATAATATTAGTACCAATAGATTAGGTATTACACTCATAATAACTTTTGAATAGTATGGAATTTGGGAATGGTATAATTACAAAAGTAATTTACAGGTACTGGCTACTATATGGCCTTGAAAATTAAGTGATTTTTTTGGATTAGGATTAATAAATACCCAGGTAGGTACGAATAATGTGGTCTAGTTTGTACAGGCGGCGTTACCTACTATTGCATATTTTAACATGAAAAAGTAGTTAGTAACTGTAATAGTTGGACATAATTATGGTATTGCTGACTTATTTGTTTATATTGATGTATTCTTTAAAACTGCAGTACATCACTTTGCTCTATTGTCAATAATTTTTGCAGCGTACGCGATATAAGGATTTTTTACCTTTTGATTCACACGTTGGGTTACGTTATCGAAGTTTTCATACGGATCCCTAATAGTTAGACATATGGTATTGTTAACTTATTTGTAGATATTGATGTCTTCTTTAAAACTGTAGTACATCACTTTGCTCTATTGTCAACAATTTCCGCAGCGCACGCGATATGAGGATTTTTTTTGTTTTTTTTTCCCACTTTGGGTTACATTATCGAAGTTTTCATAAGGATCCCTAGCGTTTTTGAAAATATTCTATAGCCTATGTTCATCAGGGATAATGTAGAATTCTAATGGTGAAAGAATTTTTCAAATCGGTCCAGTAGTTTCGGAGCCTATTCGATACAAACAAACAAACAAACAAACAAACAATCAAATCTTTCCTCTTTATAATATTAGTATAGATTAGTATAGATAATGCGCTTCAGATATTAGGTAGTTCTGTTAGTATTGTCGGCGACGACCCACGAAAGACGACGCACGCCAAAGTGTACGTCGGCGCAAGCGCGAATTAGGTTCGCGAGTGAAGATAGATATTCATATAGGTAATCGTGTCGCGCGATGTGATACGCGACACATGAATGTCTATCTCACTCGCACTCGTAGGTTAAGTTTACGTAATTATGTTTAATTTAGATTGTAGGATAATTATATTAATTACGCTCATGTGATACTTAGAAAGATAATAAAAGTTAGTCCTACGAGTAGGCAGTAGACGAACCTACATTACCGCGTAATATGTAATATCTTAAGTGTTTTAGATAATTTTCTAGGATTATTTTTATTTTTAAGATTAGACGTAAATTGTATTTTTGAATGTTAACTTGTTTAGATTAGGGTATAAATAAAGGTCGAGTGACCACGAAATAGGGCAAATATGATACGGGGGCATTGTGCCCATCATTTACAACCTTTATTATGTACCTTATATGAACAATAAATAAATGATAGGCAAAAAGGTGGTCGACCGCAAGAGAATAATTGGCAGAAAATTAGGAAATTAGAAATTTAATTAGGGCGCTTTCCTTTCGGTCACGCCTCGCGGTATATAGGCGCGCGAGGTCGGGACCGAAAGTGTGATAAGTGTGCGCGCAACAGTGAAGACAAGAAACAGTCAGGAAGCAATACTAGAAGAAAGGAAGTAGTCAGGAAGTAATACAAGAAGTCTTCAAGAAGGGAAGCTAGAATAGAACAGCTGGTCCGGTCTAGGCTTAGGTCATACGGTCGATCCCTTCGCGCCACCACACCACAGAAGAGGTTGTTTCCATTTACAATCAAGCAGTAGGCAATAGTAGAGGTTATCTACCTCACGCCTCCCCAGTTAGAGTAAGGACGATAGCGCGCCAGTCCACCCCCGCAGCTGACGTAGCGCCGACTCAACCTTGAGCGGCTTAACAGCTGCTCGGTTCGCTCGTCAGCGGGCGCGTAATATAAGTCGGACCCGCAACGCGCTCATATGAGCGGCGCGGTGTGTGCGGTCCGCAACATCTGGTCCTTCGAGAACGGATTAAGCGCTATCGGAGACCTATTCTAACGAGGGGCAGCTGCCTCTGATTGATTTGTATTTTTTGGTGCGAAGGTGTGATAAAACCCGACCCGGCCCGACCACGGTTATATCAGCTGTTCGAAACAGCTGACCGGAAGAGAGGTCAACTGCTGGAGGTCATCGCAGCCTTGTTGAAGGGGCTGTGGTCCACCTGTCCAGTGAAGAGGGTCACGTGGGGTCAAGAAGGGTATCTGGGGTCACGCAGCCTTGTTGAAGGGCTGTGTCACTCGTCCAAATCGTCGTCATGCCAGTGACACGGAGCCAGGCAGGGGTCACCCGCCGGCTCAGCCAGGAGCAGCCTTCTACGGAAGCTACAGAAAGCTCTGATACGGCCGTGACGGCCACCACCACCACCGGCACGACGTTGGAAACATGCAACCCAGCACCAAATCAACCTAAGGAAAAGGCAGACAAGTCCAGAGCTCGTCCTAAGTCAATCAGTGCATCGCTAGCGGCAGAAAGGACACGAAGGCGTCGTGAGATCCAGCTACGAGCGGAGATTAGTCGTAGAGATCTACAAGAAGCGCAAGCTGCTGCCGCATTAGCAAGAGCGGAAATGGAGCTACTGAGGATAGATAATGAAGAGGATGACCTGGACTCTGCAGATGAGGAACCTGAAGGGCGGATGGAGGGAATCCAGAACTGGGTACAGGACGCGGTTGGCAGGATGTCTGGTGGAGGACATCAAGGAGAAGGGGGGACGTCCGCAGAGGGGCGACCAGGCGATGTCGAAGACTTCGTGAAACCCTGTGAACCAACTACCGCCGCTATTGTAAAGCCAGAGACGGCCGCTCTACCAGGAAAGAACAGGGAGGCTAGCAGCGCTGAAGCACTAGCCGACGCAATATTGAAGGCCATAAGCGCCGCACCGAGATCGGGATATACGCACCAACCTGCGTACATGCATGAACTCCCGAACTTCGACGGCAGCTGTGGAGAATGGTTGGCCTTCAAAACGGTGTATGAAGACACCGCGCCACTCTTTAGTGCAGTGCAGAATATGGCACGACTGAGGAGGGCAATCAAGGGAACGGCAAGAGAGACAGTAAGGAGCATCCTGTATTCAGAATGCGCACCGGAAGAGGTGCTGGAGTCTCTACGCCGTAGATTTGGGAGGCCTGAAGCCCTAGTCTTAGCAGAATTGGATAAAGTGAAAAGTTTGCCAAAGACAAGTGAGAACGCTCGTGATGTGTGTGTGTTTGCTAGTACAATCAACAATACCGTCGCGACGATCAACGGGCTTAAGAAACCGCAGTATTTGAATTCTCCTGAAATGTTAAAAGTGATAATAGACAAGTTACCCATGGTGTTAAAGTACAGATGGTACGACTTCGCGGCTGATCACGAAGACCCGGACCTGTCACTCATAGCGAAGTTTCTTAATCGGGAAGCCGAACGGTGCGGACCATACGCTACGCAAGAGATTATAACTAAGAAGATGAACCCACAGCGGCAAGCTACGCACACTGTGGCGGAGCCTAAAGAGGTGCAACATCAGCAAGCATGTCCCCACTGCGAAGGAAACCACCCGATGGATGAATGTAAGAAGTTTCAACAAGCTACTCTAGCAGACAGGTGGATAATAGCGCGAAAGTCAGGCTTGTGTTTCAAGTGCCTTCGGAACAAGCACAGGAAAGAGACGTGCCGGAGACCGCCTTGCAAGCACTGCCACCGATGGCATCATCATCTGCTACATGAGGATAGGAAACCTACAGACCAGGGAACCAAAGAGAAGGAGAGCTCAACTGCAAAGGAAGTGGCCAACAATGTTCGCTTAAGCAATGAGCAAGTGAACACCACCAGGGGCGCGAGAGCGTATTTGAAGATGGTACCCGTGGAGATATACGGGCCGAAAGGGAAGGTCAAGATACTGGCCTTATTGGATGAAGGGTCGACAGTGACTCTTCTAGATTCGGTGGTGGCGGACGAAGTCGGACTTAAGGGACCAAAGGAAGCCCTCTCTCTGGAGACAGTGGGCGGTAGACTCATCACAAAGGATGACTCAATGAGGGTCGATATAAGTCTGAGGGGCCTTCACCACAACAACAAAAGGAAGATCAGCGGGGCGCGTACTATAGATAAGCTACGGCTTACGCCCCAAAGGATCGATAAGGCGAGATTGGAAGAGTGCACCCATTTACAAAAACTTGTGAATAGACTCCATTATGAGGAAGAATCGCCAAAGCTGCTCATCGGGCAGGACAATTGGGAGCTTATCGTGTCACGAGCAACCAGGAAGGGTAAACGCAGTCAACCAGCTGCCTCCCTGACGCACCTAGGATGGGTGCTTCACGGATTGGACGGGGGCGCTGCCCGGGGAGTGAACTGCCTTACCTGTGCGCATGTATCGGTTCGTGACAATGAGATGGATGAGCTCATGAAGGAGCACTTTGCGATTGAGTCGTTGGGGGTGCAACCTCGCCGACCTAGCACGGACTCAGAAGAACGGGCCGTGCAAATATTGAAGAAAACCACTCGAAGGTTAGAAGATGGACGCTTCGAAACAGGAATGCTCTGGAAAGATGATGAAGAAGCTATGCCGGACAACTACGAGTCCGCGCTCAGCAGGTTGAGAAACATCGAACGTAAATTGGACAAAGACCCTGACCTGAAGATTGAATACGAGAGCCAGGTGAACAACCTCCTCACCAGTGGATACGCTGAAGAGATAGCCCACGAATCAACATCAAAGAAGAAGTGGTACTTGCCTCACTTCGCCGTCACACATCCAACTAAGAAGAAGAAGAGATTGGTATTCGACGCCGCGGCCAAGTGTAAGGGTAAGAGCCTCAACGACGCACTTCTACCTGGGCCAGATCTTCTTCAGTCGCTATTCGGAGTGTTGTTACGATTCAGGGAGAGACCAGTTGCGGTGGTGTCAGACATAAAGGAAATGTTCCTCCAAGTGAAAATTAGAGAATCCGATAGAGACAGCCTACGTTTCCTATGGAGGGGCGACAGAAGATCAGGAACGCCGAGAGAGTATCGCATGACATGAGTTATCTTCGGCGCCGCCTGCTCTCCGAGTCTGGCAATTTACGTAAAGAACCTGAATGCTGAAGAGTTCCAGAGTCAGTATCCTGAGGCTGCCAGAGCCGTAGTACGAAACCATTACATGGACGACTATCTACATTGCTTTGACAGTGAGCATGAAGCACTTCGAGTGGCGAAAGAGGTTGACGACATCCACAGGTTAGCGGGATTCCAGCTAAGAGGATGGGCGTCGAACAGTGAGGTGGTCCAGAAGGGACTCACAAAGGAAGTAAATTCAGAGGTAGAGCTCGGGTCGAAAGAAGAGAAAACCCTCGGGCTGCGCTGGTTTACACATAAGGATGAGATGGGATTCAGAACCCATCTTCGGAACGTGGCAGAGGTTGTCGACCAGATGAAGACGCCAACCAAACGTCAAGTCACGAGCGCCGTGATGTCCACTTTCGATCCCTTGGGTCTAGCGTCACCTGTACTGATCCAAGGGAAGAAACTGCTACAGGACATCTGGAGGAGCGGCGTCGGATGGGACGAGAAGGTAACTACGGCTGACGAGTCTTCATGGAAGACGTATCTTCAAAATCTACATCTGCTGGATGAGCTACGAGTACCAAGATGCATCTCACGTTCTAATGCTGAGGGAGAAATGCACGTTTTCACCGATGCCAGCGAAGTAGCCTACGCGTGCTCTGTCTACTGGAGGCAGAAGAATGAGAATAGCACATACACGGTAACTTTGTTGGCGGGGAAAGCGAGGGTCACTCCATTGAAGACGATCTCAATACCTCGGCTTGAGCTGCAAGCAGCTTTATTAGGAACAAGCCAACAAGGATGGCTCACTCCATCGGGGAAGAGATGGACGTAAAGGCAACGAACACGACATACTGGACGGATTCTAGCACGGTACTATCTTGGATAAAAGCGGATCCGAGAACATTCAAGCCTTTCGTCGCACATCGCCTAGCCGAAATCGAAGATACGACGAAACCTCAGCAATGGCGCTGGGTGCCTACAGCACATAACCCAGCCGATGACGCCACAAGGGACATCCCAAGGAACTTTGACGGGGGCCACCGATGGTTCACTGGCCCGGAGTTCCTTCACGGGGGAGAAGACGGATGGCCGAAAGCACGCTCTTTCAAACGCGAGCCGACAGAAGAGGAAAAGGAAGGACATACGATCGCCGTCGTCCGGGAACGTGAATACTCTACTCCAGATCCGGACAGATTTTCACGATGGACGAGGATGGTGAGGGCGATTTCAAGGGTCTTTCAATTTATCGACTTGTGCAGAAGGAAGGAAACGGTGAGCGTCGCAATCGACCAAACGTGGAAGAAGGTCCCAAAAAGGAAGAAAGAGCAGCTCTACAAGCGACCTGCTAAAGTAGGAAACAAGGAAAGGCAGTATCTGCCATTGAAAGCAGCCTATCTGGACAAAGCCGAGAAGGTATTGCTTATGAGAAGTCAAACGGAAAGCTGCATCAAGGATACAGGCAAATTACGGAAATTGGATATAATGGAAGAAGGCGGCCTCCTGAGACTACGGGGGAGGATCGACGCCGCGAGTGAAGTTACGGAACATTATAAAAGGCCGGTAATCTTGGACAGCAAACATAGAGTGGCTCGGTTGTTGATCAGTCACTATCATGAAAAGTTTAATCACGGAAATCACGCTACAGTAATCAACGAGATCCGACAAAGGTACTGGATCCTGGGGCTGCGGTCGGCTGTAAGAGCGACAAAGAAAGAGTGTCGTTGGTGTTATCTACATAACAAAGCGCCGCAGCAAACGAAGATGGGCGACCTACCTAAAGAAAGGTTGCAGATTGGTGCTCATCCTTTTTCCAGTACAGGGGTGGATTACTTCGGACCGATGAGCGTGACAATAGGACGTCGCCACGAGAAAAGATGGGGCGCTCTGTTCACCTGCCTAACCACACGGGCGGTGCACATAGAGCTGGCGGCTTCCCTTTCTACGGATTCAATGATCCTTGCCCTACGAAGGATGGCAGCGAGACGAGGTATGCCCAAAACTATCTTCAGTGACAACGGGACGAACTTCGTGGGAGCGAGCAAGGAACTACAGGAAGCGCTGAAAGGTCTTGAGACAGATGACTTCGCCACACAGCTCGATCACCTGGGCGTGCGGTGGAAGTTCATAGCGCCCGGTGCTCCTAACATGGGAGGAGCCTGGGAGCGCTTAGTACGATCCATCAAGACGGCGCTAGCTGTGACGCTCAGGGAGCGTCACCCCCGAGAAGAGGTACTGCACACGCTACTGCTCGAGGCCGAGCACGTGGTCAATTCTAGGCCTCTGGTAACTACAGACGAGGCGAATGAAGAGGACGGACTGACCCCAAACCACTTCCTGATCGGGAGGTTCTGCGGCGCCCCTAGGTTGGGGGCATTCACCGAAGAGGACCTCATCGGTCACCGGACGTGGCGGACGGCGCAGAGGTTATCCGACCTCTTTTGGGCGCGCTGGGTGCGAGAGTACCTACCAACTCTTGTGCCTAGGCGCATCGACGGCAGCACCACTACTCGGGATCTACAGTGTGGGGACACGGTCCTCATAGTTGACCCCACACTACCACGTAACACATGGCCTCGTGGCGTCGTCACCCGAACCTACCCTGGGCCTGACGGACGCACGAGGATTGTAGACGTGCGCACGGCGCATGGCGCGCTCAAGCGCCCTACTTCTAAGACTGTGCTACTGGTCCCTAGCGACAACTCTAACGTTGCGAAAGGGCCGGTGAGCCGCCGAGCATCGGTCGTCGTGTCGCCGAGCCAGGATCATCGGTCTTCGGGTCGGCGCGAGCAGGGAACGACGAGCCCCGAGCCTGCCCACTCCCCAGCCACGACGGAGGACGTCGCCTTACAAGGAGTTGGTGCTCAGCACAAGGGGGAGGATGTCGGCGACGACCCACGAAAGACGACGCACGCCAAAGTGTACGTCGGCGCAAGCGCGAATTAGGTTCGCGAGTGAAGATAGATATTCATATAGGTAATCGTGTCGCGCGATGTGATACGCGACACATGAATGTCTATCTCACTCGCACTCGTAGGTTAAGTTTACGTAATTATGTTTAATTTAGATTGTAGGATAATTATATTAATTACGCTCATGTGATACTTAGAAAGATAATAAAAGTTAGTCCTACGAGTAGGCAGTAGACGAACCTACATTACCGCGTAATATGTAATATCTTAAGTGTTTTAGATAATTTTCTAGGATTATTTTTATTTTTAAGATTAGACGTAAATTGTATTTTTGAATGTTAACTTGTTTAGATTAGGGTATAAATAAAGGTCGAGTGACCACGAAATAGGGCAAATATGATACGGGGCATTGTGCCCATCATTTACAACCTTTATTATGTACCTTATATGAACAATAAATAAATGATAGGCAAAAAGGTGGTCGACCGCAAGAGAATAATTGGCAGAAAATTAGGAAATTAGAAATTTAATTAGGGCGCTTTCCTTTCGGTCACGCCTCGCGGTATATAGGCGCGCGAGGTCGGGACCGAAAGTGTGATAAGTGTGCGCGCAACAGTGAAGACAAGAAACAGTCAGGAAGCAATACTAGAAGAAAGGAAGTAGTCAGGAAGTAATACAAGAAGTCTTCAAGAAGGGAAGCTAGAATAGAACAGCTGGTCCGGTCTAGGCTTAGGTCATACGGTCGATCCCTTCGCGCCACCACACCACAGAAGAGGTTGTTTCCATTTACAATCAAGCAGTAGGCAATAGTAGAGGTCATCTACCTCACGCCTCCCCAGTTAGAGTAAGGACGATAGCGCGCCAGTCCACCCCCGCAGCTGACGTAGCGCCGGCTCAACCTTGAGCGGCTTAACAGCTGCTCGGTTCGCTCGTCAGCGGGCGCGTAATATAAGTCGGACCCGCAACGCGCTCATATGAGCGGCGCGGTGTGTGCGGTCCGCAACAAGTATGTACAAATCAAATCTTTCAATTGAATTTTTAACCAGTTCCCCCAACCAATGTAGATGAAATTTAGGGTTCACTAATGTTTCACCGACAAACGTTACGCAAATCTTCATTTCAAAACCAACGATTCGTACACTATTAATTCCACAAATATATCATTCCGCAAATGTATAATTTCGCAACTCAACGGGTCGTATACTATTTATTTCAAAAATGTATCGTTCCGCAAATGCATCGTTTCATAACTCAACGCTTCGATTCATTTTATTTAGCAAACATTTTATTACGCAAATGTATAACATCACAACATTTCACTTCGCATATAGTTTATTCTACAAACATATTTTTTCACAAATGTGTTTTTTTACAAATATACCATTTAATAATAAACAAACGTATAAAAAGACGTAAGATACAATGTTTGAAATGATGGTGGAATACGGAGCAGAAAATAACATTGAAATCAAGCCAAAAGTTTGCATATTAGATTTTGAAAAAGCTGCCATAAGTAGCTTGAAGTCAAATTTTGAGAATGTAATCCAGCACGGCTGTAATTTCCATCTTGGACAAATAATTTACAGGTAAGTTTTAATTCTATACATTTTATTATCTTACTAAATATTAAGAGGTAATGGTAAATTATTAAATGACCTCTAAAGTTAATTACATTAAATTAGTAAAATAACAACATTTCGGTTCTGGCACTCGCCGGCCGCTGCCGCGGCACGCTCGCTTCGCTCGCTCGGCTCGTGCGGCGGGTCACAGTTCTAACCTAACCTAACCGACAGTGTCGTTTGTGGTGGTGATGTTTTTTGAATAGGCACTACATTAATAAAAACTAGTTGATTCGAAATATTGTGAAATTTATTTTATTTTACCTCAATTTTACACCATACATATCACATCTTAGTACTAGTAAATTAGCACGTAAATTAAGTTTTTTTTTGTAAAATATGTTTTCTAAACATTGCATTTGGAAACGTTGGTTAGCGAAGTGTTGGTTTATGAATTGATATAGTTATAATATGAATTGTTTTTGTAATAATATGTTTTGAACTGAACATTTGCGTTATGAATACTATGCGATATGAATTATTTAAGATGTGATGAGTTATGAAATTAATAGTTTTGTAATAATACGTTTGCCAAGTGAATTATTTATGTAGTGATGTAGTTGCGGAAAGTTGAGATTTGAAACGAAAGGGTTCCGAAACGTTGGTTTTGTAATGAAGAGTTTTGAAACGTTTGTCGGTAAAATGAACGAACCGAAATTTAGCATACCTGTGTACTTCGGTGACAATACAATAATGTGACAGCGAGTTGATCTGATGATTAAGTCAGGAGCTGATCAACGGACACTCACAACAGAACTCCTTAGTAAATAGTTCGATTGAGTAAAAACTTTGCATTCCTGTCAAGTTCCGCTCATAATGTAATTTATGCGACAGGCAACAACGCGCTTTCTTAGAAATAAAGTATATTATACTGTAGTTTAAAAATAAGATAATCCTCGTGGCCTGATGCCGCTCTGCCACTCGATAGCTTTTAATTTACTTAGTCTGCACTATTTTATTTTGTGTAACATCTGTCTACTTTTATTATTTCTAAGCATTTATTATTTCTAAGTGCTGAAGATCTTAGTCATCGACTGTAGTCGATGATCTTAGTCTAGTTAATTTTTTGACGTGACAACGTCTTAAATTAGGTTGCGGCTCGGAGTCACTCATGAAAAAGTGTAACGCCCGCTCACGTCTGTTACGATGAGTCACCGAACGAGAGAGAGGCCCGCCGGACCATTTACATTGTCACAAGATTTTAATCTTCGCCCGTAAAACCGACTTTACAGGCAACCAATTTTTATTGTTGTATGTACTTGGTTAGTACTTTTAATTATTATTGTTGTTTGAGTCTTCACCTTGTTCTATCGGCACCACACTGGAGCTCTACATAGCATTAAGGAAAGGATCATTGAAAAAAATCATAGGCTTCAAGCCGTGTTTGTTGCCTTATTCTTCTAGGCTTAGTCGCGAGGAACAGGCGTAGCTTCACCTAGCTCCTAAGACGTTTTAAAGTGAATCGTCGAAATCGGCGAAATCGAAATCGTCTGAATCTGAATCTGAATCTGATCTCTAACTCAAAGAAGGATTTTAAAAAAGCATGTTTTGAAAAAATCTTTTCAACAGAAAACCTAACTGTACGTTTGTATTTTTTAGGTATTTGATACTAACTGGTTTCCTCACGATGTTTCCTTCACCGTATTGAGCACGTGTTTCGATGCAAAAATTATCGAACAGAAAAATCCATTGATGCTCGCCGAGATTCGAATCCACGACCGTCAGATTGAAAGTCGAGGTACCTCCAACTCGGCCAACGCGGCTTATAAGCGGCGATGGGCTTGCAACCTGTCACGTATGGAATGCTACCTACTGCAAAATGTAGGCATGTGCCAAATGTAATGTTTGGACGTGCCTCTGACTACCCCCACTAGACATCTTCAAAGGATCTAAGCGTCTGGAGATCTGAGAGGATGTCTACACTACAGTCGTGATCCTATATTATTTGATCCTTTAAGAAAACTTCAGCAAGACTTCGAACAGATGGTTGTAGCTATAGAAGAAGACGCTGCGGAGATCAAGCTTGGTATCAGCGACAAGGACTGGAAGACACTAACTGATGAGGTAAGATTACATACAATAGTATCTTTAAAATCTTGAAAACTTAATAAAATCAAGGTTTTACAGATCAGCAATAGAGCTATTTTTTTTTTAATCCTTGATTTCAATAAAATCACTAGGATCACTTTGAAACGTCTTAGGAACTAGGTTAAGCTACGCCGATTCCACACGACCAAGCCTAGAAGAAGCAGGCAACAAACACGGCTTGGGGTCTACCTTTTTTTTAATGATCCTTTCCTTAATGCTATGTAGAGCTCCAGTGTGATGCCAATCGAACAAGGTGAAATCTCAAACATATAATAATTAAAAGTACTACTCAAGTACGTAAACAATATAAAAAAAAAATAACTAAAGAGCCTCAGCACAAATTCAAAAAGCAGCACACGCTACACTTGATTTTGGGTAATTTATTTATTCGCTGAGGACTTCCGTGTAACATCTTTTAACCTATGATTACACAATTGAATGTATAACAATTTATGCATTCAATTGTGTCATCCAGTCATTTAAATGCGAATTGCGTCAGACAACTAGAATTGCTAGAAAATAAGTACATGTTTTAGTGTGGTAGGTGTTTTAGACTTGGTATTTGATTGTTTATTATTGTTAACTAGCTGACCCGTGCCCGCTTCGCTGGGGGAAAGATAGTTTTACATCTGGTATTCCAATCTTCAAAATAAATTATCTATATCTATACTAATATTATAAAGAGGAAAGATTTGATTGTTTGTTTGTTTGTATCGAATAGGCTCCGAAACTACTAGACCGATTTGAAAAATTCTTTCACCATTAGAATCCTACATTATCCCTGATGAACATAGGCTATAGAATATTTTTAAAATATTAGGGATCCGTATGAAAAAAAAATCCTTATATTGCGTTTGCTGCGGAAATTATTGACAATAGAGCAAAGTGATGTACTACAGTTTTAAAGAGGACATCAATATCTACAAAAAAATATGCAATACCAAATGTCTAACTATTAGGGATCCGTATGAAAACTTCGATAATATAACCCAACGTGTGAAAAAAATCCAAAAATAATCCTTATATCGCGTACTCTGCGGAAATTGTTGACAATAGAGCAAAGTGATGTACTACAGTTTTAAAGAGGACATCAATATCTACAAAAAAGTCTACGATACTAAATGTTTTATTAGGGATCCTTATGAAAAATTCGATAATGTAACCCAAGGTGTAAAAAAATTACCTATAATATCATTATTACACCCGTGCGACGCCTGGGCGGACTGCTAGTAAACTATATGTTTTTATTAGTTTTTGCATTTCAAAATGTTTTTTTTTTGTTTGTGTTACTTTTATAAAGGCGGTAGGCGGTAGGCTCCTTAATTTATAAGGGTTGTGGTGGATAGCAGTGTTACTTAGGTTGTCTATACAAAAAAAAACAGAAATATTTGAAAAATTGTGGTCATGGCAGTTTAAAATACCATAAGGGGTGTCAATTTTCTAAGAATTTCAGTTTTTTATTTGTAATTTGAAAAAAAAATTTAGATATATTTTTTTTTCTTTTTTTTTCTCGAGTAGTCATGAGCAGTTCCACCCTACGGTGCCCGCTTATCGGTGATTTTTGGGACACGTTGTATATGTATATGATTGTATAGATTAATTTCAGAAACCAAATCACTATTGTATGCTGAAAATATACAGTACAATTTAGTATTGTTAAAACATAAGTTTGGCGCATATATTGAGCTTTATTCTATACGTCAGAACATCTAAAACACTACAAAATTAGGTATAATCGATATATATATATATAAAACAAATTCGGTTCGCATATAATTATTTAAATTGTAAATGATTGCACTAGTCTGAGTACAATTATAAATCCCTTATGGCATTCAAATGTTTTTTTCAAACTTTCAAAAACTCTAGACATACTTACTTATAAAATAAAATAAAAATATATAGGATCACGACTGTAATCCCCAAGTACAATAGACATCCTCTCAGATCTCCATGCGCTTAGATCCTTTGAAGATGTCTAGTGGGAGTAGCTAGAGGCACGTCCAAACATTATATTTTCCCACATTTTGCAGTAGTTATCATTCTACACGTGACAGGTTGCAAGCCCATCGCCGCTTATAAGAATACTAACTCCTTCACCGTTTTGAGCACGTGTTTTTGATGCGCATATAAATTTATCGAACAGAAAAATTCATGCTTGCCGGGATTCGAACCCAAGACCTTCAGATTGAAAGGCAAGGTACTCACTCGGCCAACACAGAAATACTCGTACATAATATGTACCTATATTTGTTTTACCTCACAAAGGCGGATGAGTAGTACCCACTTGTAGTTTGGATGTACGAGTATGTAGACACGTGCTTTTGTTTGCGTGACTGATACTAAAGCCACCCACGGCGCGTAAAACGACGGGCCGCGCTGGATGACGATCCGCCTGTGTGCGTCCGGCGCGTCGCGTACAGAGCGTACCGAGCACGGGCCACCACGGATGCATCGGTCCCACGGCGCGTCCGTCCGCCTTGGCGCGGTCTGGTGCGTGAAAACGCGGGCCGTGGGACCCCGGCATAAGAGCTTCCGAGCTTACGCACACACACAAATAATGTCAAAGTTAAATCTACACACATAATTAAGACCAGGGTAGTATTATTAAATTATTAGATAGCAGAATAAATTGTTTTTGTGACTGTACCAAAAGTTATGTTTTGGTATTCGTTAAGAATAGAATAATAATTAGGGCAATAAAGAAATACCATTGGTATTAGACAGGATTTGACGGGAATAGATCGGTACCTCGAAAGAATGCTCTGCCTCGTGGACTTTACAGAAAGGTTTATTGAAAAAAAATATATGCCCCAAGCAGTGTTTGTTGCCTGATTCTGCTAGACTTGGTCGCGAGGAACAAGCATAGCTTCAATTTTGAGAGAACATGTAAAATTAGTATTTTTTAGGGTTCCGTACCCAAAGGGTAAAAACGGGACCCTAAAAAATACTAAGACTTCGCTGTTCGTCTGTCTGTCACAGGGTTGTATCTCATGAACCGTATTTATGTTGCTGCTATAACAACAAATACTAAAAACAGAATAAAATAAATATTTAAGTGGGGCATATAACGAACGTGATTTTTTTTGCCGTTTTTATAAATAATAATAAACCTTTCGCACCTGCGCAAGTCCGACTCGCACTTGGCCGGTTTTTTTTATTATTAGTAACGTTACTTTAACTGTCACAATATATTATTTTGTCTGCCAGAACTGTATCACAAAAAGTTTTAAATAACTGTCGGTATCAATCAATAGCTCACTAGTAACTTTACTAACTAACGAAGAAGTGTTTGTTTATAAAAACAGGGGTAAGATACTTTTTATAACGTAGGAAAAATAAGGAGGTTCTTCAATTCGCTACATATTTGTTGAATTTTTATGTATGACCGCGCATATATTTTTACCTGGTGTTCCGATATCGATATTTTTCTATTGTGTAGAGCAGTGTTCCGCAAACATTTTGTGTTCAAGGTACATTTAGGAAAATGAAATTTTTCGAGGTATTATATTATATTATATACAATTTAAAAATCAATTTTTAAGTAATATTAATATATGAAATAATATTTTTTATTAATCAACAAAACTTAACTTTATATTGCAGAAAAGGTATCTAATGCGAAACATGAGCCTGTTTAATTGAGTATAGACGGTCTAAATTTGGAGTAATAGTTGACAGGGCTGCTAAAAATACGTTTTCATCCCACCATCTCGGAAAGAGTATTTTTGCTCTTCAATATCTGAGTGCAAAAGCCGTTTTTATTCTTTAGAGGATAAAGTAAATTGAATTTAGAACATCGTGTGCAGTAAGTTTGTGAATTAAAAAAATCATTAAACCTATTTAATGCTACCTCTATGGTGCCGAATATATCATACAACTTTTTTTTAATTTGTTAAAAACTCAGACTCGGAACCTTCTTGGTGTTCTTTTTTCAATTTGCTTTGTACGCGGTTCTTTACGCGGCATTTTTTCACGTCATTATTAAGATTATTCTGTAATACTTACCTGTCATATGTAGTAGTTAATACCTAAACTGAAATAAAAGTACTTTTCTTGTGATTGTAAACGTTTTTTTTTGCATTTAGTCATTTCCTCGCTGAGGTGGAATGAAAAGTTACGTGTTGCACTCGAGTGCAAAGATTTTTCACCTCGTGCTCTTTTGATTCCCTCGCTAACGCTCAGGATTCTAATTTTTAATCACTCGATGCGCTCGTGATTCAATTTTAGAATCCTTCGCTTGCTCGGTCATCAAAATTGAACACGCGATTAAAAAGCAACTTTGCACTCTTGTATAACAAATAACTATTATAAGTTATCCTTATTTTTCCAAGGCACACCAACTAATGACAACGGTACACCAGTGTGCTACACACTTTGCGAAACACTGGTGTAGAGAATAGTCCCAAGTTGATCCCATTTAAAATATATTAATGTACTACCGGGGAAAGCATCATCCGGTATGTGAATGAAAGAGGTCGATGCAGCATTGGGGGGGTCTCCCGTTGAGCTTGAGCTTAAAGCATTTGGAAGCAAGTAGAGAAACGTACGTTGGAACTTCAAGTCGTATGTGCTCCGGGTAGATGCCAAGTATAAGTACGTATTCCTCGCTCCGGACTTCTGGAGAGCAGGAATAGTCTACCGACGGTATAGGGAACCGCCGCTAATGAAGAAAGTGTCCTGACATTTAATGTTTTTTTATTTTTTTCGTGTTATATTAGTCTATACGGTATTTATTAATATGGGCCTCAGTATTGTATTTGTACTGATGTTGCCTGAAATAAAGATATTATTAATAATAATATAAAACTTAAAAAAACTATTATCATCCCTTAACTTTTAGATTCGTCAAAACATTTTTGTCTGATTTCTTTTTAGTTATTTCACTCACAGAAGTTTATTAATAGTTGGTAAAGCCTTTGATCTTTGAGCTAGGTAGTAAATAAGTTTTTGTTTTTAAACAAAATGATTAAATCCTGATGTAGCAAGCATCATGGATCCAGCAATGGCTGTGGAAGTTGCGGCCATGTCCGGTCGGAGGGCGTTAGAAGAGGCCACAGCGAGAGGGGACTCTGACATCCAGAAGTTCTACCAAAACTCCACCGTCTTCCTCACTGGAGGTTCAGGGTTTATGGGCAAGCAGATGATTGAGAAACTCCTGAGGTAAGCTTTGTACAAATTATCACGCTGAAGAGTTCCCTTGTGAGGTGTTGTATCTGGCTGCACCATCATGTCATGATGAAAAACATATTTAGTTGTCATATTTAAATGCGTAGGTATACTAAGTTTGGTATCCCTACTATTAGCTGTTGAGGAGTTCCTCCGTGAGGAGCTGATCCTGGCTACACCATCAGGTTGTAGATATCAATATTGTAATGTCATCAGAACTACACACAACGCTAAATTTGAATATGATCCAACAATTACAAGTTGGTTAAATTCGATTTCTAAGATTTTCTTACGTAGTTTGTACTACTATTAAAGTGTGGTTATTATTAAGTTTTCTGTTGAAAATGTTTTTTCAAAACAAGCTTTTGTAGAATCCTCCACATTTGAACAACAATATTTTGATACGATATAGGGATAATTCTATTATGCATTAGTGTGTAATATTATCATGCACGAGTGTGTTATAGCTCGATTTATGGCCCTAAGAACGATGTAATAAGGCTCACTTTACGAGCAAGTGTGTTGAAAAATAATATACCTAACCTCTACACTACACGTTCGTGATTGGCTGTATTGGGGTTTTTAAAAACTAAACAGGTCGAATTACTTTTCATGTTGGAAACCTATCTGATATTACGTTTGTGTAAAAATAAATAACATCGAATACTCATATATTTACAATACACACAAGGACAGCCGTTGCAAACAGTCTATAGGTAGCTCAACTAATCCAGATCACTACCAGTTATAAGCGTTCCCAAGATACTGGCGGCAATGAGATGGTTTATTTTGTAATTGTTTTAGGTCATGCCAACTATCCAAGATATTCGTGCTTTTGAGGCCTAAGAAGGGGATACAAATTCAGGAACGGATGAACGTGATATATCAGGATCCAGTAAGATTTTATTGTTCCTGTATCTAGTTCTTCTTTGTCACAGCGTTACTATTGGGCAAATACCTAATTTAGTGATCGTAGTCGACGTTTTTCTATGGTGTATGTGTGTACTGTCAAAGTTCAATGGTTTTTTTTTTAATCTTTATTTATTTAAAGGGGTTTTAGTCGACATCGACTATGCCATCCCTGTATGACAAAAACAACACATAACAACCACAACTCGTTTAAGAACTACGTACATTCAATAAGAGCCTACATTATCCTATCCTAATAATCTTAATAATATTATAAATATGAAAGTTTGTGAGTTTGTATGTATGTTTGTTCCTCAATCAGGCCTAAACGACAAAACGGATTAAGTTGAAATTTGCTGTAGTTGTAGATATAATGCCCGAATAAATAATAGAATACTTTAAAATATGAAAAACATCCCCAAAACGATAAAAAAAACGCAAAAAGGATGATTTCTGTATAGATGGCGCTGGTGTGCAACAAATCTCACATCACAGACTAAAAAAATTCAGTCTTTTTTATTCGAATATTGAAATTTGACAGGGGAACATCTGTCACGGGTCGGCTAGGTGTAAATAACTGAGAATTTTGGCGCAGAGTAAAGATAAAGCTGATTCTAATATTCTGCGAATGAAATGAATGAATGAATGAATGAAAATGCTTTATTGTACACCATAAAACAAATAAATAACAACGAAAGAAACTTAAACTAGAACAAACTGTACAATGGGCGGTCTTATCGCTAAAAAGCGATCTCTTCCAGACAACCTAAATAGGTTATTTATCATTAGGTTATTTCTTGGTTGATCTCTAGCTCGGAGGAGGACTTAACAAAATCTTGTTTTAAAAGTAAAATTTGAACTGAAAACTTATTGGTGATGTTACTGTAATAATGTTTCTTTAGGTGTTCGATTATATAAGAAAGCTACAGCCAGACTTTAAACGGAAGATTGTGGCTATAGAAGGAGACGCTGCGGAGGTCAAGCTTGGTATCAGCGACAAGGACTGGAAGACACTAACTGATGAGGTAAGGTTACATACAATTGTATCTATAAAATCTGTAATACTTTTATAAAATCAAGGTTTTATCAGATCAGATCTTTTACAGGTGGAAGTAATCTACCACATGGCTGCTACCACCAGGTTTGACGAGAGCATTCGACTAGCCACCTTGATCAACGTACGAGGAACCAGAGAGGCAATCGCTCTAGGAAAGGCATGCAAAAAGCTAAAGTCAGTTTTTATTCATTTTTAGGGTTCCGTAAAAACGTGTACCTATTACTAAGACTTCGCTGTCCGTTTTTCCGTCTGTCCGTCTGCCTGTCACAAGGCTGTATCTCATGAACCGTGATAGCTAGACAGTTGAAATTTTCACAGATTATGTATTTCTGTTGCTGCTATAACAAACAATACTAGAAACAGAATAAATTTAAATATACTAATGCTTACATACAACAAACGTGTTATTTTTGCCGTTTTTTATAGATAATGGTAAGGAATCCTTGGCCGGTTTTTATTTGTAGATATTTGTTAGGATGTCCACAGTGGCTTTGGGAATTAAGTCGTAAGTCTATTACTTGTTTATTTTCAGAGCATACGTCCATGTCTCAACAGCGTATTCATGTGCAAAGGAGAGCCTGATAAAGCAGGAGGTCTATGAGAAGTTCTATCCATGCTCCATTCCACCAGAGACACTGATATCTATGGCAGAAGCAGTGGAGGAGGATAGGTTAAACGGCATGACAGTTGGGTAAGCATTTAACTTGCTATGCTACCTGAATGTAGTTTACAAAACAAAAAGTCTTCTAATATGGATGCTTAATGGCTACGTTGTTAAATATAGTTGTTGATGGTGTGTTTTCATGTAACGAGAAGAATGTGGATGGATGTAGACGTAGAGGTAGGCCAAAGAAAAGATGGATGGACTGTGTGAAATATGACATGGGTAAGAAAGGAGTGTGTGATGAGATGACGGCTGATAGAGGGAAATGGAAGAAGTACATGTTGTGCCGACCCCACTTAAGTGGGATAAAGGCAGCAAGATGATGAATAGCCACGTTGTTGAAGCAAAACCGTGTAAAAATTATCAAATTTTATTTTTGTGATTGTGTGTAGTGATATAGCGTTACTCTCTTTTGATATAACAGTAGGTTGTTCTTAATTCCAGTTTAATAAAAGAATGGCCGAACACATACACATTCACCAAAGCGGTGGCAGAAGAGCTGGTCAGGACTATGACGGACGGTCTACCGATTTGCATCGTGAGGCCAGGAGTGGGTGAGTTACAGAACATCTCTAATTCTGACACTGAAGTAATTCAAAAGGTAGGTTAAAATTAATTGTTCTCTCTCGAAGCAGTACTTGTAGTGTGTGTGAGACACGCGCTTTTGTGTGCGTGACAGTAATTCGGTCGATATACGTCCGTCGATATACAATGAAGACCAACCCACTTTCGTGAGATAAAACAACTGCTGAACTTAGCGTATTTTGTATTTCTTACTCACAAGGTCTAATTTTTGCTGAAGCTCTTTAGTTAATTTTTTATTGTTGTACGTACTTGGTTAGTACTTTTAATTATTAATCTTGTTTGAGCCTTCACCTTGTTCGATCGGCACTGGAGCTCTACATAGCATTAAGGAAAGGAGAATTGCAAAAAATGATAGGCCTCAAGCCGTGTTTGTTGCCTGATTCTTCTAGGCTTGGTCGCTAGGAACAGACGTGGTTTAATCTAGCTCCTAAGATGTTTCAAAGAGATCCTTGTGATTTTATTAAAAATAAATTATTTATGAATAAGAATTAGAATTCAATAATATCAAACAGCTCAATTGTGATTTGTTACTCAGCCGTCTTCCGTAAGGTGTTTGTTATAATCTTAATCGGTGTTTTTTTGATGTAGTGGTCGGTGCATACAAAGAGCCAATGCCTGGTTGGCTAGACATCAGCTGTGCTTATGGAGCCACTGGGGTATGTATATCAAATTGATGGGTTCCGTACCATTATCTATAAAAAACGGTAAAAAAACACGTTTGTTGTAGGGAGCCACTTAAATATTTATTTTATTCTGTTTTTAGTATTTGTTGTTACAGCGGCAACAGAAATACATCATCTGTGTAAATTTCAACTATGTAGCTGCAGCACTCACGGTTCATGAGATAGAGCCCTGTGACGGACAGACGGACAGACGGACAGACGGACAGACGGACAGACGGACAGCGACCGACCAACGACTCTCATCTGACTATAGATATTTACACCGGTTTTTTATCACGTAATTAGTTTTAATTTATTTTCCAAACGTTTTGGCATAACAACATTACTCATTGTTTTCAGATTTTTTTAGGATCTGGCCTTGGAGTAATCCATGTTGCTCTTCATGATTTCGAAATTAAAGTTGGTCTTGTGCCGTGCGATTACGTTAATAATGCCATCATATCTGCCGGTAAAGAAGCAACCATCAGTTCGGGAGGTGATAACACCAAAATCTACTTCGTGAGCAGTAATGTCAGAAATCCTATCACTTATGGTAAGATGTATGCCATCAATAACATAACTTGTAAAAAAAGCCAAGTTTCGCAACGCTAGTCAGTTCTTCTACCGTAAAAAGTTAACCAAGTCGGTTAATTTATTAAGTCCCTACTTTAAGGGTCCTTCTGTCTTATGGGGCTCCCAGTCGACGATTGCTCTTTTTCGAAACGAAAAAAGAAATTCTTCTGAACAAGCCACATCTCCTATTTTTATAAGTATATTATTTCAGGTTCCTACCTAGATTTCTATTAAGCTGAAAACATAATAGCAGAAACTTTTCACGATAAAAATATTATTTCAAAATGATACGTTTTAGAATTTATGATCGAAATATTTTATATACCTACTATTAAAATCAACTTGTGATTTATTGTTAAAGATAGGTAATATTATGTAGATCTAGATTTCTATTAGGATAGATTTTTGATAAGTAATTATACATAATTTATATCATTAATTTACTTATTCGTAAAGCTAAGGCGGACCACGCGCGGACGTGTGTTTGTCATCATTGCAGCGGTCGGTAGGATTATTTATCGAAGTGATTAAAGATGGGTACATCTTTATTCACATATACTATACATTATAAAATAGGAGATGTGGCTTGTTCACAAGTATTTCTTTTTTCGTTTCGAACACAAACAATCGTCGACTGGGAGCGCCTTAAGTTATTACGTAAAGGTTAGCTAATTACGTAGTTAATTGGAGGTCGAAAATGGCCTGAAATGCTTCGAGAAAAGGATGGTACGGCCGTGCCGCTTCTTTGCTTGACTTGGCGGGCACTGCAGTGTTTTGTAGGCTTTAATATTACTAAAGGTGTGTCCAAACACAGCGCGCATAGTACGCGGCAGATACACGCGCCATTCGCAAGACACAAGTTTGCCCCGTGACTAGTAAGGTTTCCTCACGATGTTTTTCTTCACCGTTTTAAGCATGTGTTTTGATGCGCATATAATTTTTTGAATTTGAATTTGAATTTGAGTTTGAGTTTGAGTTTGAGTTTGAGTTTGAGTTTGAGTTTGAGTTTGAGTTTGAGTTTGAGTTTGAGTTTGAGTTTGAGTTTGAGTTTGAGTTTGAGTTTGAGTTTGAGTTTGAGTTTGAGTTTGAGTTTGAGTTTGAGTTTGAGTTTGAGTTTGAGTTTGAGTTTGAGTTTGAGTTTGAGTTTGAGTTTGAGTTTGAGTTTGAGTTTGAGTTTGAGTTTGAGTTTGAGTTTGAATTTGAATTTAATTATACACAATCGTTAAATAATATTTCTGTTTTATTTCAGAGACATTAAAAAATGAAATTTATAAACTTCGTTATTTGTTTTCACCGAAAGCAGTGTATTACGCTTACATAGTCATAACTTCTAATAAACTAGTGTTTCTGCTGCTGACTTGGTTGATGCATAAAATACCGGCATATTTAACGGACTTTGTCTGTCTTTTACTCGGAAAGGAACGCAGGTAATGCTACTAAAATAATCAGTCTATGATATACGAGCATAATTATTATAGAGTTTCGATTGCGCGTATCCGAATATTCCGAATAATCCGAATATATATCCGAATATTCATAGCGAGCCGATGTCATGTGAGTTACAGGTGATTAGGGTTTCTGCTCGAGAATTCTCGAACTCGAGAAAATTCGAGAAATCTGTCTTGGTTCGAGACGAGAAAAAAAATCCGTGCCTCGAGAATTTCTCGATTAATGGTACGGAACCCTTCGTGCGCGAGTCCGACTCGCAATTGACCGGTTTTTAATTTTTTCATTTTATTGTTCATCTTATGGCTTCTTAGCTAATTTTAACTAATGATGAAGCTATTAAAAGAATTTTGAACGACTGATGTTAATATTGTTAAATACTCGTACCTATAGACAGATTCAGATTAACATGATTATGTCGCACTCGCAGTGTTGTGCACAATAAGTTCGTTTCGTCATTATTTTGAGATTTTCTTCAAATTTTTAGCACCGTTTAAAAGTTTTCTTTGAATGCCTCGAGACTCGAGAAGACTCGAGAATTTGACGTCGAGAATTCCCGTGCCTCGAGAACGTAAATAATTCTAGAAATCAGAAACCCTACAGGTGATATATGGGGCATTCCACGTGAAGCGGACAAGCAAAAAAAAGTGAGGTCGTGGATTTTGTTTATATTCTGGTCAATTACACTTATAGCAGACATACAAACATATGTTCACACAATATTTTTTTCGTGTGATACATATTTGCTGAGTTATGGGCTTCTAAAGAATTGAAAATTTTTGAGAAGAGTCATTTTAGACCGTTGATATTGGCATTAGTGAATTTATTATTAAATTAAATTACACTGGTTTTTAATAGTAAAAAGGAAGTTCTTTTTAACTTTTAAGACGATTTTTTTTTAATTTTTTGGTACAGAAAACCGCAAGTAAACATTTCAAATCAGATTTTCAAAAACTTCGACATAATTTTTTTTTATTATTTAAACATCAAATTAAAGCTTTAAGTTTATTATTATTTCCCCAAAAAAATTATAACGTGATCGTAATTAGTTTCGGAGTTACATTAAATATGGTACCAAGCCGTCGCATGGAGCGCCACATAACTCAGCCGGTTTATGCCGAAAACATTCTAAAATTAAAATAATATTTATAGTAATAAATAAGATGAACACAGTAACATACCCGCAGCCCTATTACGCAATTACCAGTGGGCTTACGTAATAAGGCTGCGGTAACCCCCGTGTTGTGGGTATAAGAAATTACAAGTTTATATATATAAATATATTTTTACGTGAGTAATTTCCCGTTTTGTCATAATGTGTAGTATCACTCACGTTCATAATTAAAAAAAGATATTAATAATTAAATATTTGGATTTATTTTTGTTTTAGTAGTTCTTATATACCCGCAGCCTAATTACGTAAGCCCACTGGTAATTGCAATCAGCTTCCAATGGTTAAATTCTCATAGTATAACTTTCAAAAGACTATGGAATATTTAAAGCCGATTACGATTAACAGTGAGCTTACGTAATAGGGCTGCGGGTATGTTACTGTGTTCATCTTATTTATTACTATAAATATTTTTTTAATTTTAGAATGTTTTCGGCATAAACCGGCTGAGTTATGTGGCGCTCCATGCGACGGCTTGGTACCATATTTAATGTAACTCCGAAACTAATTACGATCACGTTATAATTTTTTTGGGGAAATAATAATAAACTTAAAGCTTTAATTTGAAGTTAAAATAATAAAAAAAAAATATGTCGAAGTTTCTGAAAATCTGATTTGAAATGTTTACTTCCGGTTTTCTGTACCAAAAAATTAAAAAAAAAAATCGTCTTAAAAGTTAAAAAGAACATCCTTTTTACTATTAAAAACCAGTGTAATTTAATTTAATAATAAATTCACTAATGCCAATATCAACGGTCTAAAATGACTCTTCTCAAAAATTTTCATTTCTTTAGAAGCCCATAACTCAGCAAATATGTATCACACGAAAAAAATATTGTGTGAACATAAATGTTTGTATGTCTGCTATAAGTGTAATTGACCAGAATATAAACAAAATCCACGACCTCACTTTTTTTTGCTTGTCCGCTTCACGTGGAATGCCCCATATGTGAAATGTTTGGCTTTGAGCAGAGTCACTGAGTCTACCAGGATAAGACGGAAAAAGTGATAAAACCGCATTATATTGTAAATGTCTATAAATTACGTAGCTAATATGTTTATTTAACGAATTATATATGAACTGTTTAGCTATTTAGTTTTGAAACGAAACTTGTTCAGATTGAGAACTTCGCGGAGCCGAAGTCTCGATTTTTGGGTTCTTCCAGGAAAAAATGCAAAACTACTTTTTTTCGCTTTTATTTTCACACAACTGTCTGTCGTAATAATTCTTCGAAGGTAATACACAAAATTTCTAAACTATGTTCTAAAAAGGTTTTCGTAAATAATTAAAAAAAAGTTTTTGTCACAAAATGTGCACAAAACTAGTGATTTCGAAGCAAAACACGTGCTCAAAACGGTGAAGGAAAACATCGTGAGGAAACCAGTATGCATTCTTATAAGCGGCGATGTGCTTGCAACCTGTCACGTATGGAATGCTAACTACTGCAAAATGTGGGCCAAATATAATGTTTGGACGTGCCTCTGGCTACCCCACTAGACATCTTCAAAGGATCTAAGCGTCTGGAGATCTGAGAGGATGTCTACCGTACTTGGGGATTACAGTCGTGATCCTATTATTATTATTTATTTATAAAACTGTTTGGCGAGTAATTAATGTGTTTGATGAATGCAGAATCGGTTTTTCTCAATAACCATAAAACATACAGTTTTGTTTTTTATGACAAAGATTACTTATGGATATAATCTAGATAAATTACAGACAGAATCACGATTGGAAACTTTTCTCGATAGATTTATTTTCCAAAGTTGGCTCTTCAAAAACACTAGTTTCGTTTTTATTCAAAACTATGAATAGCTAAACAGTTAATTTTTATATAATTCGTTAGAAAATCATACTAGCTAAATAAATTACAGACAGTTTCTTTTAAAATTTGATGATTTTCGAGATAATGCAGTTTTATCACTTTTTCCGTCTTATCCGGGTAGACTTAGCCCATACAAAACGTAAACAATTTCACTTATCACCTTAAAACAGGGATATATTGTTTTTTTTTACCTATTTCAGATTCGTGAAGCTAAGCAACAAGTTGTACAACATGTCAATTGCATTGTCTTACTTCTGTCTCAAAGATTGGCAATTCATCGACGACAACTTAGAAGGGCTTTACAATAGTTTGTCAACAACTGACAAAACGATTTTTAACTTTGATTTAAAACAAATTGATTGGAGTGAATATATGGCGATTTGGGGCATCGGTATAAGAAAGTATCTTATAAAAGATGGATTGAAAAATACTGATTATGCAGTAAGAAAGCAGTTTTGGTTGAGAATTTTGCATTATATTTTTTCTAGTGTGTATTTGTATTGTCTGTGGAAATTGATTTCTGTTGTTTTCTACTTTATAAGTAAAATATTACTGTTTTCTTCGTAAAAAACTGTAGGTAAAAAACTTGTCTACTAAGTCTACATTTTGTTTGATTGGTAATCACTAAGTAACATTGTTTAATCTTGCAGTAATAAATATTTTTCATTTTTTCAACAATTTTGTTTTATATTTTCTTATTTAATTTGCTATAGGTACCTACATACATTCTGTTGTTAAATTATTATAAAGTTGATCGATTATAACAAACAAGTGGGAGTCGGGATGGCGTACGAAGGGTTCCGTACCATTATCTATATAAAATGCCAAAAAAACACGAATTTTGTATGAGAGCATCACTTAATTATTTATTTTATTCTGTTTTTAGTATTTGTTGTTATAGCGGCAACATAAATACATCATCTGTGAATTTCAACAGTCTATTTATCACGGTTTATGAGATACAGCCCTGTGACAGACAGACGGACAGCGAAGTCTTAGTAATAGGTAGTAATAACAAAGTTAAGTTAGTACCTAACTGCAAATTATATGCAAGTAAACGGAGCATTTTCAATTAAACCGGGTAATACAGCTTTTTTTGTAACAACAAAGAGGTTTTATGCCGTAGAAAATCCATTTACATTTTTGAAATATTTAAATGTGTCCCTAAGGTATCAAAAAAACCGGCCAAGTGCGAGTCGGACTCGCGCACGAAGGGTTCCGTACTATTATCAAAACGGCAAAAAAATCACGTTTGTTGTACGGGAGTCTCACTTAAATATTTATTTTATGCTGATTTTAGAGAAATACATCATCTGTGAAAATTTCAACTGTCTAGCTATCACGGTTCACGAGATACAGCCTGGTAACAGACAGACGGACAGCGGTGTCTTAGTAGTCCCGTTTTTTACCCTTTAGATACGGAACCCTAGAAACATAAAAAATAATTCATAATATCTCGTAACCTACCTATTTACCTAACTACGTAGTTAGCATTCCACACGTGACACGATGTTTCCTCACGATGTTTTCCTTCACTGTTATAAACACGTGTAACGCGCATATACTTAGGTACATTTTTCGAACAGAAATATCCATTGATGCACGGCCAGGATTCGAACTCGAAATTAATTGGAAATTAATAATACCTAACTACATGAATTCAATAATTCAATTTCAAACTTTTTATTCGATCATGTGAAGTACCATCTATTTACCGACTTACTTTACCGATAGTGGTAAAATAGCGCCACCTGCCAGCGGAATCGCAAACCTCTTTCATCTTACCTCTCAAAAGTACCTATAATACGTAGTAACATCAAATGAAACTAGATGGCGCTGGAATGCAAAAATCAAGTTTGTTGTATGGGAGCCCCCCTTAAATATTTATTTTATTCTGTTTTTAGTATTTGTTGTTCGAGCAGCAATAGAAATACATAATCTGTAAAAATTTCAACTGTCTAGCTATCATGGTTCATGAGATACAGCCCTGTGACAGACAGACAGACGGACAGACGGACAGACGGACAGACGGACAGACGGACAGACGGACAGACGGACAGACGGACAGACGGACAGACGGACAGACGGACAGACGGACAGACGGACAGCGAAGTCTTAGTAATAGGGTTCCGATTTTACCCTTTGGGTACGGAACCCTAAAAAGACCTTTAATATTTATTAAACCCGTGCGAAGCCGGGGCGTGACAGGTTGCAAGCCCATCGCCGCTTATAAGAATACTAACTGGTTTCCTCACGATGTTTTCCTTCACCGTTTTGAGCACGTGTTTTTGAAGCGCATATCAATTTTTCAAACTGACTGGCCTCACAGCTCAGTTGGTAGTAACTCTGCCTTCTGCGCTGTAGGTTGTGGGTTCGATCCCCACCCAGGGCAAATATTTGTGTGATAAACATAGATGTTTGTTCTGTGTCTGGGTGTTAATATGTATAATAAGTATGTATTTACAAGAAAAACAGTATATAAGTATTCTATCAGTTATCTGGTTCCCATAGTACAAGCTTTGCTTAGTTTGGGGCTAGATGGCGCTGTGTGAAATGTCCACCAATATTTAATATTTAAAAAAAAATTGATGCACGCCGGTATTCGAACGACCTTCAGATTGAAAGTCGAGGTACCTCCCATTCGGCCAACACGGCAACAACAAGAAAATAGCAAAAAATGTGTTTTATTTATTTTATTTACAAATTCACAGCCCTATTTTACATGCTAAGCTTGTACCTAACTATATATTTTATAACTAGTTCTGAAGTAAACGATTATTATTATGGTATATAATTAAGTTACAGTATCTACAACATACACAACATTATATATTTAATAATAATAATTTTCGTAGATATATTTTATTTTAAAACTATGCCACCCACTAATAATAAATCTTTGATCAAAACATTCAAGTTATTTCGTAAATAATAAATATTAGTTAGATTAAAATACATCCATTATTTATCAAAATTAAATTATTATTTCCTTTAACTCAACCAATAAAAAAAAACATTTCATACAAAAAGTTTTTAAATTTATAGAACGTCCTTTTTGCAATCTTTTATTTAACTTGTCTTGTTTGTTAGTTAGAAAGATAGTTTATTAAAAAAAATGCCTCAGAATAATATAAAATTTATCATATTTTTTTTTGTCATTTTTAATAGATAATGCGGAACCTTCGTGCGCGAGTCCGACTCGCACTTGGCCGGTTTTTTAAAGACGTAGGTGTTTAGGTTTTAAAACCCCTATAATTTCAACGTAGTTGCTCGATTCTTGATGGGGGATGGGGATGGGACCTTCATAATTTGTTATGATTTCAGTGTAGACAACTTTAGGTTCATCCTGAAAAAATATATAAAAATTAGAGTATGATCGCTGGTTGTAGGCACTTTAACAACATTTTAATTTAAAAATAAACAGTTTACATTGAAAAAACAAAAAAAAATGTTAAAATGACGATTTTTAAACAACATAGAATAGAGTATTTATTTTTCTTTTAGGTTAAGCTAAGGTTTTGTAACATTTATTTTTTAATAGTTTTATTTCAATAGAGAACACAGGAAATATTTAGTTGTGGTCAATCAAATCTAGAGATTTAACGCATAACAACTGTCACTAATCAAAACTGACCATAGACAAAGATTGTATTAACTATAGAGTTTAAGGTGATAAGTATAATTGTTGACATTTTGTATGGGCTGAGTCTACCCGGATAAGACGGAAAAAGTGATAAAACTGCATTATCTCGAAAACCATCAAATTTAAAAATAAACTGTCTGTAATTTATTTAGCTAGTATGATTATCTAATGAATTATATAAAAATTAACTGTTTAGCTGTTAACTGTATTAACTGTTTTTGAAGAGCCAACTTTGGAAAATAAATCTATCGAGAAAAGTTTCACCAATCGTGATTCTGTCTGTAGTTTATCTAGATTATATCCTTAAGTTATCTTTGTCTATCTAGTGACCACAACCGGGTCTATGACCCTGGGTAGGTTGGTGATACTTAAAAGAAAACCGACGATTCGTTTTTTAAGACTTCGCTGTCCGTCTGTCTGTCACAGGGCTGTATCTCATGAACCGTGATAGCTAGACAGTTGAAATTTTCACAGAATATGTATTTTGTTGCTGCTATAACAACAAATGCTAAAAACTTAATAAAATAAATATATAAGGGTGGCTTCCATAGTGATTTTTTGGCCGTTTTTTATAGATAATGGTACGGAACCCATCGTGCGCGAGTCGACTCGCACTTTGCCAGTTTTAAGTTTTGAAACTTTTAATTGAATTCACTGGTCACTTTTGTATGGAGTTGTTTGTAATAAGTCACATACATTTACTGAAAACCTACAGGTAAAACAGGTTATATTAAACAAAATAGGCTATATTTTGGTTAATATCCTCAAAAATAATAATTTCAATACTGTAGTTAGTCTAAAATACAGTAAGATATTATAGGAAACATAGATAAGTACCGTATAACATTAAACTAAGAAGATAGACAAAATTTACTAATTACAGGTAAAACGTAATAAATGCCTACCTCTCTGTATATTAATTTCATTTAATTAAGTTTTTACTATGAAAATAATATGAAATATGAGTAAATCTTATAAGAAGGATGTTCAACGCAACAATTTGCATTAGCAGTTTTTTAATTATTGATTTTTAACTAGGTTAATTAAACACTCAAACTTTCAAATGTAATTTACTCGAATTGTCAAAAACTGCACTTACTCACTTTTACAAGTAAGCAGACGATATATCAAAGTGTGTTCGTATCAAATCGATTTCTGAACGAACGACACAATGAATTGACACGTCGGCAAGCAAAAACCGACCAAGTGCGAGTCGGACTCGCGCATTAAGGGTTCCATACCATTATCCATAAAAAACGGTAAAAAATCAGAGGGGGGAAGAGGGCGGGGCAGAGTTACTACCAACTGAGCTGTGAGCAGTGTGTAGGATTGTTTTCTTACATATATTGGATTCATATCTTGATTTTCTTTCTTCTTGTGCAGGTATTTATAATATACTAGAATGATAACCAGCACTATTATTATGGCCAATATCCCCCCAACAACCTCTTTAATTGGAAAATCTGCAAACATCAATAATAAATTATATTAACTTTGCTAACTACTGCAAAATGTGGGCATGTGCCAAATGTAAGGTTTTGGCGTCCCTCTGACTAACACCTTTAGACATCATCAAGGATCTCAGATCCTTGAGAGGATCCTGGAGAGGATGTCTACGTCTACCGCGCTTGGGGATTACAGTCGTGATCCTATTATTAAAAAAAGTATTTTATACAAGCTGTCTGCCTTAGCTTAAATAAATAAATAGGATCACGACTGTAATCCCAAAGTACGGTAGACATTCTCTCGGATATCCAGACGCTTAGATCCTTTGAAGATGTCTAGTGAGGGTAGTCAGAGGCACGTCCAAACATTACATTTGGCACATGCCCACATTTTGCATTATTTAGCATTCCACACGTGGCAGGTTGCAAGCCCATCGCCGCTTATAAGAATACTAACTGGTTTCCACTCGATGCTTTCCTTCGCCGTTATGAGCACGTGTTTTTGATGCGCATGTAAATTTTCGAACAGAAAAATTTATTGACGCACGCCGGTATTCGAACCCACGACCTTCGAAATGAAAGTTGAGGTGCCTCCCACTCGGCCAACACGGCTTTTTAAGTAAGTATAATATATATATATAATATATTATATATTAAGTATTTTTATTATCTTCTACCTTTTTTCTGCTCTTCCTGATGGTAATTGTCTACATCGATATAATTTTCATTTACCACAGGCATCTCATATAAGTTCGGTATAACTATGAAAATAGTTTTATCTATATTCATGTAAAAATTATCATAAATTTTTTTATTGTATATGTAATCCTGGAAGCAAAACAATATAATTAATTTACATTAAAACTAATAAGGTTTTATATAAATATATTTTTAAAATGAAGAATTTTTAGGTACTAGGTCTCTAGTACTCGTCAAGACAAATCCAACGAGCCCAAACACGACGTGGTAATGTTGTGTAGTTAGGCAGTTCCTATGGCTATATCCGAGCTCCATCATCAGACAAGCTTGCTAGTACCATAATTTTATATTGTCATTGGAGATGATAGGTATGCAAAGTTTTATCTCAATCAGACTATTTGCTGAGGAGTTCCGTTGTACAGCTCCTGACTTCGTCATCAGATCAGCTCGCTGTCATATTATTGCATTGTCACCGAAGTTACATAAGTATGCCAAATTTCAGTTCAATCGGTTGAAGATAACTGCTTCAAAATTGAGTTGCAAGATTCCACCTTAACAAACATAGTTACATAGATACATAGTTACATACATAGGTACATACATTGAAAGTTATATAAAATCCTCTAAAAAGAAAACCGTCAAAACTGTTTCGACTAATCGAAAAGTCATGAGACGATATTAGTTTTTAAACCGACTTCAATAAGGGAGATATTCAAGTAGGTTGTATTTTTTAGGTTCCATACCCAAAGGGTAAAAACGGGACACTATTACTAAGACTTCGCTGTCCGTCTGTCTGTCACAAGGCCGTATCTCATGAACCGTGGTAGCTAGACAGTTGAAATTTTCACAGATGATGTATTTCTGTTGCCACTATAACAACAAATACTAAAAACAGAAGAAAATACATATTTATGTGGGGCTCCTATGCAACAAACGTGTTTTTATGCCGTTTTTTCATAGATAATGGTACGGGACCCTTAATGCACGAGTCCGACTCGCATTTGACTGGTTTTTTGCTTGCCGACGTGTCAATTCATTGTGTCGTTTGTTCAGAAACCGATTTGATACGAACACACTTTAATATTATTAATTTTTGCGTATTTTCCTGGTTCAAATTGGTGACGTTTTAAAAAGCCAGGTCAAGAGTACTCTAAACTGACAAGCATGTGACAGTATATTGGAAATGATACTCGTATTATTTAACTTTACAAAAAATAGCGTGACTTATGGTCACAGATAACACCTTTTGAAACAATAGTCATCAATTAGTTCCCAAGTAACCTCACAGATGGTGTCTCAGAACAACGATTGTTAGTAGTGGTTTTATCAATATAGTTCTCAAGTAAACTCACAGATGGTGTCTCAGAGCAACGATTGTTAGTAGTGGTTTTATCAATATAGTTCTCAAGTAACCTCACAGATGGTGTCTCAGAACAACGATTGTTAGTAGTGGTTTTATCAATATAGTTCTCAAGTAAACTCACAGATGGTGTCTCAGAGCAACGATTGTTAGAAGTAGTTTCCAAACTAATATTTAATAGATAATATAGTTATATTATCTATGTATGTTTTCATAACAATTTTATTATAATTAATAATTTCCGAGTTATTCATGTCTGTGTACGAATTTCTCTTATTTATATTTCAACATATTTTTATGATATAAGGTTCAATTTTAATCACATATGTACATAAATATTTAGCTACTGTTCTGTGATTGGCTGATATAATGTGTCCGTTGTGTTAACGTCAGAATTATATAAAAAGGGAGGAATATTACCTCGGAAAGGCAGTGAGAGTTAGGACCGAACAACAGTTAAAGCTAAGTACCCCCTTTCTTATTTTCCTGTAAATTGTACCTACTTGTTATATTTATTAACGTGCTAATAGTGTGTGCTAATTTATATGTATGTACTTAATATTCCTTTGTTTCGTTGCTTAGTAGCTTTCCCAAGCTTTAGCACTAACTCGATATTTCTCTAAGTACCCACATTCTTATTTTTCTGTAATTGATTTCTTATTATCATGTTATTGTGTTGTGCAGGTTACTGTAATTTTATTAGTACCAATAGTACTTGCTAGCTATGTTTCTGTGTTTACTTGTATGTTTTAAAATAAAACCCTTGAAAGCTTTAATCTATCTATGTTATTGAGAGTGAAATAAATATGTAAAAACCCATAACGTTTAACTTATATTTCATTAGCCCTCATTCTCCAACTTATTTGGTAGATTATTAGGGAGAGCTCTATACTATTTTCTGACACATGCATGAGAAATGTGATGAGAATGAATAAAGCAAAATAAGTATAAAACGTAGAAAGTGAAAAGCCGTGGTCTCTACCTACCCCTCTGGGAAACAGGCGTGATTTTATGTATGTACAAGCTAATCCGGCGAACTTCGTATCGCTTTAGAATTAACAAAATATGTTGTGTTAAGTTCCCGTTCCCGTTTCCGTTCCCGTTCCCTTTCTCATTCCCGTTACCGTTCCCGTTATATGTATTCTATGTCCGTCTCCTGGTTCTAAGCTACCTCCCCACCAATTTTCAGCCAAATCGGTTAAGCCGTTCTTGAGTTATAAATAGTGTAACTAACACGACTTTCTTTTATATATACAGATATATGCTTTTTAATAATGCTAACAAACCTTCTCTGAATGGTTAAAAATTGCGCAAAGTTTTTTAACTCCATTGTGTTCTAAACCAATTTTATCAATAGCAATATTTGTATCACCGTCCTCTTCTAAAAAACTTGTTGTATTCATCAATATGCAGTTACTACCTGAAAACATAGAGATAATTGAAAAAAATAATAATAAATATTTGTAGACATTTCCCACATCGCTATCTAGCCCCAAACTAAGCAAAGCTTGTATTAAGTGAACCAAATAACTTAACTTACTTAATATTGAGTCAAAGATCTGGTTGTCATACCTACCCCGGTTTTGGTAATTTTTGCAGTCTATTATCTAAGCTTAGCAAACAAACTTGTTTAAAATCTATAGTTAAGACGCTGCCAGTCGTGGATTATTTTTGTTCGAAACGAAAAAAGAAATACTTGTGAACAAGCCACATCTCCTATTTTATAATGTATAGTATATGTGAATAAAGATGTACCCATCTTTAATCACTTCGATAAATAATCCTACCGACCGCTGCAATGATGACAAACACACGTCCGCGCGTGGTCCGCCTTAGTTTTTCGAATAAGTAAATTAATGATATAAATTATGTATTACTTATCAAAAATCTATCCTAATAGAAATCTAGATCTACATAATAATACCTATCTTTAACAATAAATCACAAGTTGATTTTAATAGTAGGTATATAAAATATTTCGATCATAAATTCTAAAACGTAAAACGATCTAAAACGTATTTTGAAATAATATCTTTATCGTGAAAAGTTTCTGCTATTATGTTTTCAGCTTAATAGAAATCTAGGTAGGAACCTGAAGTAATATACTTATAAAAATAGGAGATGTGGCTTGTTCAGAAGTATTTCTTTTTTCGTTTCGAAAAAGAGCAATCAGCGACTCACAGCCTCTTAATATTTTTTTTTGTCTATGGTCCGTTTTGATTAGTGACAGTTGTTATGCGTTATACCTCTAAACTTGATTGACCACAACTAAATATTTCCCGTTTTGTCTATTTAAATATGAATAATAAATAAATAACCTGTTACAAAATCGTTACTTTACCTAAGAGATTGATAAATACTCTATTTTATGTTGTTTAAAAATCGTCGTTTTGATAATTTTTTTAATATAAATCGTTTAATGGAAAAATCAAAAGCTGTTAAAATGCCCCCAACCAGCGCTCTCATTCTACTTTTTTTTTGTAAATACATATACATATTATACATAACACCCAGGCACAGAACAAACATCTATGTTCATCACACAAATGTTTATACTGGTTGGTACTATCTGAGCTGTGAGGCCGGTCAAAAAATTATAATAAATACATGAAAATAACATCTTAATACATTAAAAACAGGTAGGTACTACACCTTGAATGAATCAGACCAGCTGCCTTTTTTTGAAATAAGTTTTGTTGAATTTTTTTTTCAATGACAAGCTTTTGTAAAATCATTCAAACCATCGAGTATCTCAGTTGGTTGGAAATAATATAGGCACATGTAATAGTATTTTGGCCTCGCCGCTATCTGTCGAGGCCAAAATACTATATCACTACATAGTATAAAGCAAAGTCGCTTTCCGCTTCCCGCGTCTGTATGTAATATGTATGTATGTATGTTTGGTTATATCTTTAAAACTACACAACGGATTTTGATGCGGTTTTTTTAATAGATAGAGGGATTCAGGAGGAAGGTTTATATGTATAATAACATGCTACCCGTGCGAAGCCGGGGCGGGTAGCTAGTAGATTATATATCTCATCGCTGGAACGGGATAGATAGGTTTGGATTTTATAAATATTTTTTTGTTATGTTATTAGGTAGGTTTTTTTTAATGTACAATTACCTACGTAGTTACTAATAGAGTTGTGGTGTTTAGCTTTTTTTACTGGGGTGACATAATCGTTGTCGACCAAAGCCCCATTAAATAAATAAAGATTAAAAAAAAAAAAAACATCGAGTACCTGTCACATAATATAACATTGTCATTGGAACTTGACAAGAATGCAAAGTTTTTACTTAATCAAAGTAACCCTCGTATTCAAGAACGACACTATGAGAACACGCACCCACAGTGGACGAAATCTTTTTTCATAAACATCACTTTATGTGTTGAGCGGCACTATGGCGCACGCTACCGTGTGCCTTTAGAGCTCAACTTTGGCTAGAGGCACACGACAATGTGCCTCTAGTCACACTATGCAGTGTCGCACAACACATAAAGTGATTTTTATGAAAAAAGATTTCGTTCACTGTGGGTGCGTGTTCTCATAGTGTCGTTCTTGAATACGAGGGTGAGTTTACTAAGGAGTTCCGTTGTTAGTGTCTGTTGAACAGCTCCTGACTCCATCATCAGATCAACTCGCTGTCAGTTACATAAGTATGCGAAATTTCAGCTCAATCGGTTGGGGATAACTGCTTCAAAATTGAGTTACAAGATTCCATCTTAACAAACATAGTTACATACACACATTCTCATTACATCTACATTACATCTTCCAGAATAGATCAATTATTACATAGGTAGGTATTTACCTAAACTCGGAGCGGTCCCTTCGGCAATTTCTTCTTGTTCAGCATGCCCTAAAAACATATTGGTCAATAGTACAGGGAAATTAGTCGTGAATACGGACTCATGACAATTTGGTACAAGTATTAATTTTCTACAAGTATTAAACTTGTCATGAGTCCGTATTCATGACTAATTTTCCTGTACTATTTATTACCTTTAATTTATTCAGTCTGCCTGCGACCATGGCTATTGTAACATAGCCGAAACGTCGGGAAAATAAATTGTAATAAATAGTATATTATGCAACTAGTGAATAAAGGACGGATTTAAAGCGAGGGCCGTAGATGAGTCACGAGCAAGTGAAGGATTCTAATGATTGAATCACGAGCGCAGCGAGTGATTCAACTGTTAGAATCCTGAACGACGCGAGTGATTCATGGCCCTCGATATAAATTCGTACTTTATTCAGGAGTTGCATACCATACTTTATACCATGACTACGAGAATATTTATTTAATCTAATGCCAAACTCCTTGTCGCAAATATCGACCAATCAAATCTCGAGAATTTATTTGCACCAAAGAGTTTTGAATTTCGAATCTCAGCGCAAGGAGCTTGTGTAAGCATTGAAATAGAGACCGGATATATTTTGTGTTCCAAATTCAAACACCAAAATAGTGAATAAAAACAAAACAGTGAATAAAAGGCCTTTTTATTCACTGTTTTGCGTGAATAAAATAAGCTTTTTAAAGTAGGTATGGTATAAATGTAATTACGTGATAAACACCCGTGTAAAAATCTATAAGTTAGTTATAGGTACAAGTACTACAAAACTAAATACAAGCGCCATCTAGCGGTATTAAATCGAGTCTAATTAGCAGGTGTTAGGTGTTTTAGTGTTGTTTAGCTTTGTCTGTCGTCGCGTTAACACCTTTATTATGTTTGGCTGTACCTACTTATTAAATAAATAATAAATAAATATAAATATTGATGGACTTAACACACAGCGCCATCTAGCCCCAAACTAGCAAAGCTTAACTTAGAATCAGATAACAAATAGAATACTTAAATACTTTTTTTTGTAAATACATACTTAATATACATATTAACACCCAGACACAGAACAAACAACTATGTTCACCACACAAATATTTGCCCTGGGTGGGGATCGAACCCACAACCTACAGCGCAGAAGGCAAATAACGGTCATATTCATAGTAATTGTTTTAGTTTTTATTTTGTTGCTAGACCTTACATACTAATTTTTCTTGTATTCTGTATTTTGCATTTCAAATACTGTTAGTTTGAAAATGTCTCATCTCTGAATAATATAAACAATCTTCGTTTTCCTCAAATAAATACATTAAATTAACTACAAAACTTTCCTGTATACTAATAATAATATCCCATTGTTTTCAGTTCATTTCCAATGGCAGTGTTAATTTATTCAATAAAATTTAAAAAATGTTGAAAATAATTTTCAAAACAAGATTTTGTAAAATCCTTAGAGATCATTGTCGCCTGTCACTAAATATTATATGTCATCGGAACTTTAGCAAAGATTTTACTCAACCGAACTCCAAGATCAGCTCACTGTCACCATATTATTGTATTGTCACTGAAGTTACTTATGAATGCTAAATTTCAACTTAATAGTTGGAGAGAAGTGGTTTAAAATTAATTTGCAAGACTTGATTCGCTATACTAACTAATCTTATATAATTACTAGCTAATCTTCAAAATAAATTATAGTCTATATGTTGCCGAGGACTAATAGCTACATAACAAAAAAAGTTTCATCAAAATACGTCCAGTAGTTTTTGCGTGAAAGTCGGACAACAGACAGACAGACAGACAGACAGACAAAAATTTCAAAATATTTTTTTTTGGCTTGTGTTACTTGTATAAACGCCCCTAGGAGTATTTTTTTTTAGTTTTTATTCAATGTACAGAATTTAACTCTTCTACAGTTTTATTATATGTATAGATAGATATAGATAGATAGATATAGATATATAAAAATGAATACCTGAAAGTGTTGCTTTGCGCAAATCTCGAGAGCAGCTGAACCGATTTCGCTAATTCTTTTTTGGTTGTATTCGTTATTATCAGGAGAAGGTTCATATGGAAAAAAATATTTGACAGGACGTCTGTCATGACAGCTAGTAAGGCAATAAAAATAAAAGCTTGTAAAAATACTTACTCTGCAGTCTTGCGTTTGAAGGTGTAACATTTTTGTCATTAATTAGTGTCACAGTTTTTAACTCCATTACTTTATCTGGCTCAGTTTTAGATGTTGCAATGCATGACAGATTTAATCCATCCTCCTCGCTAAAACCAACAATTGTACTTTTTAGGATTCCGTATCCTAAGGGTAAAAACGGGACCCTATTACTAAGACATCGCTGTCCGTCTGTCCGTCTGTCTGTCACAGGGCTGTATCTCGTGAACCGTGATAGCTAGACAGTTGAAATTTTCACAGATTATGTAATTGCTGTTGCCGCTATAAAAACAAATACTAAAAACAGACAACAAACGTGTTATTTTCTACTGTTTTTTATAGCCATTATATACGGAACCCTTCGTGCGTGAGTCCGACTCGCACTTGGCCGGTTTTTATTTAAGGTACAGTTGCTTCATCTCACGAAGGCGGCTTGTTCTTTATTGTGTTAGTAGATAAAAGCGTCTATATACATCACAATTTACAAGTAGGTACTGGGGCCGTCTCTCTTAAGTAAGACTAAAGCAGTATTAAAATAGCAGTGTAAAGAAACAACGCCATTCGTGTCATACGTCATACGTGTACATTCGTATAGCGTTCTCACTTTCGCTCTGGACAAGTAATTAATGTTTTTGATGAATGCAGAATCGTTTTTTCTCAATAACCGCAAAACATACAGTTTTGTTTTTTATGACAAAGTATACTTAATGATAATAATCTAGATAAATTATAGACAGAAACACGATTGGTGTAACTTTTCTCGATAAATTTATTTTCCAAAGTTAGCTCTTCAATAATCAAAACTATGAATAGCTAAACAGTTCATTTGTATATAATTCGATAGATAATCATACTAGCTAAGTAAATTATAAACAGTTTCTTTTAGAGTTTGATGGTTTTCAAGATAATGCAGTTTTATTACTTTTTCCATCTTATCCGGATAAGACGGAAAAAGTGATAAAACTGCATTATCTCGAAAACCATCAAATTTAAAAAGAAACTGTCTGTAATTTATTTAATTAGTATGATTATATTACGAATTATATAAAAATAAACTGTTTAGCTATTCATAGCTTTGATTAAAAACGAAACTCGTGTTTTTGAAGAGCCAACTTTGGAAAATAAATCTATCGAGAAAAGTTTCACCAATCGTATTTCTGTCTGTAATTTATCTAGATTATATCCTTAAGTTATCTTTGCCATGAAAAACAAAACTGTATGTTTTGCGGTTATTGAGAAAAAACGATTCTGCATTCATCAAAAACATTTATTACTCGCCTTAAAGTAATACTGCTTTAGTTTTACTTTAGAGACTGTACGGCCCCTGCTCACCCGCCTTCGTGAGATAAAAGATCATTACATAAATACAATTTTGTTATCAGCACAATCTAACTAAAATTAATCAAAATACAATCAATTTTATTCTGTTCATATTTATATTCTGTAGGGTTCCGTAGTTTACTCAGATAAGAACGTTATATAAATCATTTTTACATAATCTTACTACATTTTGATTATTACTTCACCAAGTACATTTTATAATTGGTTGACTCGTAATACTCGTAGACTAACCTCCGTATTCAGGAACGACACTGTGAAAACACGCACCCACAGTGGACGAAATCTTTTTTCATAAACATCACTTTATGTGTTGTGCGACACTGCATAGTGTGACTAGAGGCAAACTGTCGTGTACCTCTAGCCAAAGTTGATCTCTAGAGGCACACAGTAGTGTGCGCCATAGTGTCGTTCAACACAATGTGTTTTTTTGTTCGAAATCTTTTTTGAAAAAAGATTTCGTCTACTGCGGGTGCGTGTTCTCATAGTGTCGTTCCTGAATACTTATAAAGCCTACTTAGCTGTGCTGTGATAGTTTTCCTTTTAACTTGTTAGGTTGGCTGGTAGAAAATGCCTCGGCATTAAGTCCGCCTTTTTGTATTTATTTTATAAGTGCAATTAAAGTATAAATAAATATGTAATATCTCCCAATATGGCTGGTGTCCCCATGGAAAGAATAGACTAAAACCCCCGACGAGCGCAGCCATTGGCTTCGCACAACTCCGCGTAGTTGGAAACTTACTCTTAAGGAGTAAGTTTCCAACTACGCGGTAGGTACCTTGTAGACTACAGAACCCTTAAAATCGTCACAAGTAGGTAAGTTGTATAAGTAGGTTGTTCTGTACTTGCCTGTCCAGAGTTATGGTAATTGCTATAAATTTATCACTAATTTCTTTTGAACTTAGTTTGTAATTTTCAACTGAAACAAATAAATAAGTTATTTTAAAGCTTTTATAAATTCTAGGGCTCTAGTACTCGTCAAGACAAATCCAACGAGCCCAAACACGACATGGTTATGTTGTGTAGTTAGGGAGTTCCTATGGCTACATCCAAGCTCCATCATCAGACCAGTAGTTGAGGAGTTCCTATGGCTACATCTAAGCTCCCTTATCAGACCAGCTCGCTAGTACTTTAATATAGTACATTGTCATTAGGGACTAATAGCTATGCAACGTTTTACCTCAATCCGACTATTTACTTAGGAGCTCCATTAAACAGCTCCTGACTCCATCATCAGACCAGCTCGCTACTACAGTAATTTAACATTGTCTTTGAAGATTGATAGGTATGCAAAGTTTTATCTCAACTTGACTATTTACTAAGGAGTTCCATTAAACAACTCCTGACTCCATCATCAGATCAGCTTGCTGTCACCATATTATTGTACACCAAAGTTACATAAGTATGCAAAATTTCAGCTCAATCAGTTGAACATAAAACTGCTTCAAAATTACTTTGCAAGATTCCACCCGAACAAACATTTATACAGACATACATATATACATTGCAAGTTAAATAAAATGTGGTCGATGCCCGGGCCACAGAGTGTAAGGACTTTAGAATCTAGTTACCCACCTTTCCATTTTAAGTTCCATTCGATGCCCGGGCCACAGAGTGTAAGGACTTTAGAATCTAGTTACCCACCTTTCCATTTTAAGTTCCATTCGATGCCCGGGCCACAGAGTGTAAGGACTTTAGAATCTAGTTACCCACCTTTCCATTTTAAGTTCCATTCGATGCCCGGGCCACAGAGTGTAAGGACTTTAGAATCTAGTTACCCACCTTTCCATTTTAAGTTCCATTCGATGCCCGGGCCACAGAGTGTAAGGACTTTAGAATCTAGTTACCCACCTTTCCATTTTAAGTTCCATTCGATGCCCGGGCCACAGAGTGTAAGGACTTTAGAATCTAGTTACCCACCTTTCCATTTTAAGTTCCATTCTAATTTTCGTTGAGCACAAGCTATAGTGTACTCATGCCTTGCTTCAAATTTCAAAATTCCATCCTTCAGTTGCATTGCTGAAACACGTACAGTTTTTGTGTATTTGTATACAGGGTGTCCCACGGATATGCCACATGGAGGGAAAATACTCTTAATCACTACATAGTTAGCAAAGTCGCTTTCCGCTTCCCGCGTCTGTATGTAATATGTATGTATGTTTGCTTATATCTTTAAAACTACACAACGGATTTTGATGCGGTTTTTTTTGATAGATAGAGTGATTCAAGAGGAAGGTTTATATGTATAATACATGCATAATATAGTAGAGAAACACTGATAATTTTAGAGGTTTCTAATGTGATGTCGTAAAAAACACATTTTTTTTTCTACAATAAAGTCCGCGATGGTATTAGAAATGTCTTACGCACAGCGAAGCGGGCACGGGTCAGCTAGTACTGAATATGGAACATTTTACTGAAAGAAGACATTATTTGAATTTATAAAACAATTTAAACTGCTTTCATAGGTCTTTAAATAATTACATGGTTGAACCGGTAATCGAACCCGTTACACGAAAAAAATAATTATCCTGTAGCTTTATCATACCGATCGAAAGGCTTCATCATAAGGATTATTTTTTGCTAAATAACATAGTGTCAGAAATAAAAGGAAGACCATGAATTTTAACATTCCAAAGTGATACGAAATTCGCCGGGTTAGTTTAAATAAATAAATATTGGTGAACATTATCACACAGCGCCATCTTGCCCCAAACTAAGCTAAGCTTGTACTATGAGAACTAAACTGATGAAATACTTGTAAATTTACAACTTTTAAGTAAATACATACATCATTTAGAACACCCAGACTCATACATTTAATATTTTTAGGGTTCCGTACCCCAAAGGGCATAAACGGGACCCTATTACTAATACTCCGCTGTTCATCTGTCCGTTCGTCTGTCTGTCACAGGGCTGTATCTCATGAACCGTGGCAGATAGACAGTTGAAATTTTCACAGATGATGTATAAATTTCTGTTGCCGCTATAACAACAAATACTAAAAACAGAATAAAATAATATATAAGTGGGGCATATGGCATCCCATACAACAAACGTGTTCTTTTGCCGTTTTTTATAGAAAATGGAACGGAACCCTTTGTGCGCGAGTCTGACTAGCACTTGGCTTTTTAAGTATCAGGTAATTGACTTTTAAAAACCATTCTTAGGGTACGTTTGTATGAAAAATCGACCAATTTGTTACTTACCCGTGCTTTTGTTATGATCCTTATCTTTGGTATAAACGATATTCAATGTGTTTTGTATTATCACTGAAAATTTAAATGATGTTATAGAAAGTTATGACAATATTGTCACAATATCAAAACACTAGTCGACCAGACTTTGTCCTGTCCAAATTTCAATAATCGCATAGGTGGATGGATGGATGAATGGATGGAACCACTTTCAGAAAAACTAACAATTTTTTCCTTTTATACTCGTACCTTAACCTGATAAAATAAATTGCAAATTTTGGTAGAATGCGTATCATTCAGTAATAAAAACTAATGTCAGATTTTTTTACGAATTAATATTAAGAGGCTGCCAGTCGCTGATTGCTCTTTTTCGAAACGAAAAAAGAAATACTTCTGAACAAGCCACATCTCCTATTTTATAATGTGTAATTTTATAATGTTTCGAACAAAAATAATCGTCGACTGGCAGTGTCTTAAGGCCCTCTATGTTATTCGAAACGAAAAGAGAAATACTTCTGAACAAGCCACATCTCCTAGAATCCTTCAAGTCTAAATTAGAGTAGAAAAGGTAGGAAAGGTTTAGTGGTTTACTACCGTGATCAATATTAAATAAAGGTACTCCTAATAATGATGTTAAAATAATAAGTTTTTTATTGATAAATATTTTTCAATGACAAGCTTTTATAAAATCATTTAAACCCATCGAGTCTTGACAAGTATGCAAAGTTTTTACTAAATCGAAGTATTTACTAAGGAGTTCCGTTGTGAGTGTCTGTTGCACAGCTCCTGATTCCATCATCAGATCAGCTCGCTGTCACCATATTATTGCATTGTCACCGAAGTTACATAAGTATGCGAAATTCAGTAAAGTTGTTCAGCTCAATCGGTTGGGGATAACTGCTTTAAAATTGAGTTGCAAGATTCCACCTTAACAAACATAGTTTAATACAACATACAGTGCAAGTTAAATAAAAGCTTCTAAATGTAGTACAAGAAACATACGAAAACTACGAAACCCTACACTCACTTGGCAGGTTATTTTTCTATGAGATTATAGGAATGTGGACAGGACAACGTCTGCTGCGGGTTATAAGTCCACACGTAAGAATATTCACCATGTTTTTCGGCAATCTCGGTGTTAGACGCATTACTCAGATCCGCTGAGTTTTTTAGGGTGTCCCGATTTCGCAAACACGCTTCTGCGAGTTTAAATATTGTATTTAGTGGAAAAACAGCATAGAAAATCACAACACGACATAACAGTCCTGGCCGCATTTTAAAAACCAACTGTTGTTATTTAATTCATGGCATAGACGCGTGACGCGCCTAATATATACGAATTAGAAAAGCCGGAAAGTCAAGATCTAATAATAACTAGCCGTGTTGGCCGAGTGGAGGTACATCGACTTTCAATCTGAAGGTTGTGCGCCGTGCATAATTTTTTCTGTTTGAAAATTTATATGTGAATTTAAAACAAGGAAAACATAGTTAGGAGACCAGTTAGTGTTGATAGTTAGTTGCTAACTACTGCAAAATGTGGGAATGTGCCAAGTATAATGTTTGGACGTGCCATTTTGCCATTTCGTGCCTATTAATCCTAATAATATTATAAATGCGAAAGTTTGTGAGTTTGTTTGTATGTTTGTGCCTCAATCAGACCTAAACGACTAAACCGATTATGATGAAATTTGCTGTAGGTGTAGATACAAGGTGTCTCAAAAGTAAGTGCACATTTGCTTATCTTATTACGCGAAAGCAACTATTCTGAGGGGCGCGGGGGGTATGTCAGTCGGTAGTCTGGCTCTTGGGAATTTAGTCGCTATGGAGCGTTTCTCTGGTGCGGACCGTGCGTTGTGCGTACGTGAGTTTTACAAAAACGGTAATTCGGCGACTGTAGCGCGTAGAAAATTCTGCAGTATTCGACATATTCGTCACTTAAATGATGCGCCTAGCACTCGACTCATTGCAAAATGGGTTGAGAAGTTTGAAGAGACTGGGTCAACTCTGGAGAAACCAAAATCTGGGCGGCCAAGAACATCAAGAACAGCCGAAAACGTGGACAGTGTTACTCAGTCTATTCGAGATGATCCAAACCTCTCGATTCGGAAGCGTGCTGTTGCTTTAAATGTGCACAGATCTTCATTATGCCGCATTTTACACAAAGATTTAAAGCTGCACCCGTACAAAATTCAGTTGGTGCAAGAACTGAAGCCTCAAGATGCTGGTCAGAGGCTTGACTTTGTAAATCAGATGATTGAGCGCTTTCCAACGTTCACCAACATCTTGTTTTCCGATGAAGCCCATTTTCACCTGAATGGGCATGTAAACAAGCAAAATTGTCGTTACTGGAGTGCAACCAATCCAAAACAAAAACATCAGAAACCGCACATTCACCCAAAGTCACCGTATGGGCAGCGATGTCGGCGCGAGGAATTATCGGCCCTTACTTTTTTGAAGATGGAAGGGGACGCACGCTCACAGTGAATTCAGAGCGTTATGTGGAGATGTTAGACGAGTTTTTCGTGCCCCAACTGCAAAACTTTCCTGGTTACAACCAAAGAACATGGTTCCAGCAGGATGGAGCAACTTCACACACGTCCAACAGATCTCTGCCTCGAGTTCGAGAAATTTTTCCGAACAAATTAATCTCCAGTCGAGGTGACATAAATTGGCCTCCACGGAGTCCCGATTTAACACCTATGGATTTTTTCCTGTGGGGTTATGTCAAATCAAAAGTTTACGCTAATAACATAGAAAATCATGTAGCATGGTCATGTAGCATAGAAAATCATAAGCTTTTGTTAGACCAAATGTATGAACGTATTGTAACGATTTTAAGTAGCGCGGCTGTAAGCACTAATGGTAAGCCTAATAAAAAACCAAAGCGGAACAAACATTTATGTGGATGGAACAAGCATGTCCGTGAAGCACATTTAAAGGCCAGGCTTAACTTTAAAATGTGGGTACTTTGTAGCCGACCTTCATCTGGATCAGTATACAAGAAAATGTTCGAGTCCCGCAGAATTTTCAAAAGTCGACTAAAGTGGTGCCAAAAAAACCAAGAACAACTTAAGTTGGACATTCTTGCCAAACATCGGTCGGCTAAAGATTTTAGCAAGTTCTGGAAGGCTACTGGTAGGCAGGAGGTTAGGCCTGGTCTCCCTGTAAGTGTGGGTGGGGTTAGTGAGGCTGTCGACATCACCAACATGTTTCGCGAGCACTTTAAGGTGCGTTCCCCGCTTGGTCCTTCCACTATGTCGATCGTTACAAGACTGTGGTTGGAAATGGCGGCTCCGCTGCCCCAGGAGAGAAGCCGCTGGTTGGAGAGGAGACACTTGCTCGTTTTTCTGCCTCACAAGTAAAAAGAGTCCTGAGCAGGATGAGCGGTGGCAAGTCTCCCGGCCACGACGGGCTCAGTATCGAGCATTTAAAGCATGCGGGAGTGCATCTTCCGAATGTTCTGGCGATGTTTTTCTCATTGTGCATTAGTCACTGTCACTTGCCGCTTGATTTAATGAAAACAATTGTAGTGCCCGTTGTAAAGAACAGAACTGGGGATGTTTCGGACAAACAAAACTACCGACCTATTTCGCTGGCAACCATCAGTGCTAAAATACTGGATGGTCTCCTTGATTCTTATCTTGATAAGTACTTAAATATTCACGACGCTCAGTTCGGGTTTCAGTCTGGACTGTCTACAGAATGCGCAATCATAAGTCTCAAGAATACCATCCATTATTATACAGACCGCAGGACGCCGGTATATGCTTGTTTCCTTGATCTTTCCAAGGCGTTTGACCTTGTGTCATACGACGTGCTTTGGAGTAAGATGCGGGGAAAAGGGGGGTACCGGTTGAAGTCCTTAAGATTTTTAAATATTGGTATGATAACCAATCAAACTATGTTAAGTGGGCCAATACTCTATCAGGACCATACAGGTTGGAGAGTGGGGTGAGACAGGGGGGACTTAGCTCTCCCAAGCTCTTCAATCTGTATGTTAATGATCTCATCGAGGAGCTCAGCAGCATACGTATCGGCTGCCGCATGAACGGCATAAGTATTAATAATATCAGCTACGCCGATGATATGGTGCTGCTGAGCCCTACGGTGAGGGGTATTAGGGAGTTACTGAAAGTCTGTGAGAACTACGCTAAGGAGCATGGGCTCATATACAATGTTAAAAAAACAGAATACATGGTCTTTAAGGCCGCCGGTAAATGTCCTGATGACAATCTTAATCTTACCCTTAACGGCATGAATATTAGTCGTGTAACGAAATTTAAATATCTGGGACATGTACTTGCTGACGATCTTAAAGATGATGAAGACGTTGAAAGGGATCGTAGGGCTCTCTCGGTTAGAGGTAACATGCTGGCTCGCAGATTTTCCCGTTGTAATGATCAGGTTAAAATCACGCTCTTTAAAGCCAATTGTCAAAGTTTTTACACGGGAAGTCTGTGGGTTAGGCATACCAAAAAGTCGATAGACACCCTACGAATCCAATATAATAATATATTTAGGATGATGCTGCGACTGCCCCGATTCTGCAGTGCTTCAGGGATGTTTGCGCATTACCACACTGATGGCTTCCATGCTATCATACGCAAAAAAACAGCATCTCTGATGCGCAGAGTGCGGGACAGTCGAAACAGCATCCTGAGGACTGTTGATGATTGCTTGACGTCTCCAATCTGGAAGTGTCTTGTGCAGAGGGTGATCAGTGAAGGAAGCTATTTCCTAGACTGATGATATCCTAGGCTCATTGCATCAGTGTCTATTTTATTTATTTTTTTGTGTAGTGTTAATGTGTGTTAAAAAAGCCTATATGGACTCTTACTTGTTGTCTGAAATAAATGATTTTTATTTTTATTTTATTATTTTTTATTTATAAACCGACTTCCCTGGCACAATTAAAAGAAAATATCCGTCATGAAATGGCAGCCATCACGGAGACTACCTGCCGAGCTGTCATAGGCAATTTTAGTGCCCGACTAAATGAATGCCGAGAGCGCAACGGTTTACATTTGGACGATGTTATTTTTAAAAAATAAATTCCCAAACAGTGTACTTCAATATATAATAAACATTTTTTCAATAAAGCTAAGACTTTTCTTTTAAATAAAGATTTAAATGTGAACTTTCTTTTGAGACACCTTGTATAATGCCCGAATAAAACATAGACTACTTTAAAATACGATAAACATCCCCAAAATGATTTAAAGCGCAAAAGGGATGACTGTAGTATAGATCGCTCTGGTGTGCAAAAAATCTTGACATCAGTGTTGACATCAGTCGTCATAGCAACGTGCGTTACTCTATACGATTATTAAAATTTGGACAGGACAAAGTCTGTCGCGGGTCGGCTAGTTACTTTATAATAATGAAAAAGGTTCACGAGTCACGACTTCTTGCCTTTATTTGGGGTCGGCACAACATGTTAAAAAAACCTTGCAAGTGCGTGTCGGACTCGCGCACGAAGGGTTCCGTACGATTATCTAGCAAAAAATCACGTTTATTGTATGGGGGCTCCATTGAAATATTTGTTTTATTCTGTTTTTAGTATTTGTTGTTATGGCAACAACAGAAATACATAATCTGTGAAAATTTCAACTATATAGCTATCACGGTTTATGAGATACAGGTGAATGTACAGACGGACAGCAAAGTCTTAGTAATAGGATCCCGTTTTTAGTACAGAACACTTAAAATACAATACACACATTCTCCGAATCGAGAACCTCCTATTTTTGAAGCCGGATAAAAATGCCGGTTGTGTAACAACTCTAGAAGTGGGGAAATATTAAGATAAAACATTGTTTTGTGTAAATTATTGTATAAATGTTTAGTTGCTATTATCCTACTATATGGTAGCAAGCCGTGATAGACATGACATCATAGTCACTGAAACAAATGCTAGTAGAAAAACCAGCCAAGTGCGAGTCGGGTTCGCGCAATGTAGGGTTTTGTAGTTTACACAGCTAACAACGTTATAATAAGCAATTTTCAGTGGTATTTGTACTAAAAAAAACCGGCCAAGTGCGAGTCGGACTTGCGCACGAATATAAGATAAATAAGATACAGCCCTGTGACAGACAGACGGACGGACAGACAGACAGACAGACGGACAGCGAAGCCTTAGTAACAGGGTACTGTTTTTACCCTTTGGGTACGGAACCCTAAAAAAATATTTTTTCTTCTACATTTGTTGGTCGACTATTACGTCTATTACCTACTCGAAAACTTGTAAAACCTACTATGATAGTTTTTAGCTGTATAAAGTACTAGCGACCCGCCCCGGCTTCGCACGGGTGCAAAGCTGATACCAAAATATATTACAGAACTAGCTGACCCGTGCCCGCTTCGCTGTGCGTAAGACATTTCTAATACCATCGTAGACTTTTTTGTAGACGTTTTTAAGGTGTACAATACTGTAGTACATTATTTTGATATATCTCGTGGGGTTCAGCCAGCATTTGCAATGTAAGCGTAAAAAAATGTGTTTATTTACGACATCACATTAGAAACCTCTAAAATTATCAGTGTTTCTCTACTATATTATGCATGTATTATACATATAAACCTTCCTCCTGAATCACTCTATCTATTAAAAAAACCGCATCAAAATCCGTTGTGTAGTTTTAAAGATATAAGCAAGCCTTCACCTTGTTCGATTGGCACCACACTGGAGCTCTACATAGCATTAAGGAAAGGATCATAAAAAAAGGTAGACCCGGGGTTAGTCCAGGAATCCCCATTGACTATCCCCATCAATGGGGATTTCTGGACTTTTTTTTAGAAAAAGTCCAGATATCCCCATTGGCAGCGCATTGAGTGTGTAATGGGGATAACTGGACTTTTTCTAAAAAAAAGTCCAGAAATCCCCATTGAACCCCTACTAACTATATTTATTTCAAATTATGATCATCCTTCTAAAAAATAAATACTAGCGACTATATTTATTTCAAATTAGGATACTTTTAAAAATGAAATATAAACAACATAAATCATCACAAATATTTTATTGTCTTATTGAAAAAATATATACAATTTTTTACATTCTAAAACTAACAGTATAATTCAAATTCAAATTTCAAAATTCAAAAATTATTTATTTTAATAAAATCACAAGGATCACTTTGAAACGTCTTAGGAACTAGGTGAAGCTACGCCGATTCCACGCGACCAAGCCTAGAAGAATCAGGCAACAAACACGGCTTGGGGTCTACCTTTTCTTTCAATGATCCTTTCCATATTGCTATGTAGAGCTCCAGTGTGGCGCCAATCGAAAAAGGTGAAGGCTCAACAAGAATAATAATTAAAAGTACTAACCAAGTACGTACAACAATAAAAAAATAACTAAAGATTCACAGCACAAATTCTAAAAGCAGCACACGCTACACTTGATTTAGAAATAAAACTTAAAGATAAAATAACTATTGGCTTCAAAATAATTAAAGTAGACAAATGTTACACAAAATAAAATAGTGCAGATTAAGTAAATTAATATTTAGCTGTCGAGTGGCAGAGCGACATCAGGCCACGAGGATTTATCATAACCAAGATCGTAGGAAGATAGTAGGTATCTAACCAAGATCTATCAATTATTCCACGTTACATAGCCATATAAATGCAGCACTTGGCGTAGGGAAAACATTAACATTATTTAAATATGTGAAATCCTCCCGGCACACCAAGACTTTATTTTAACAGACTTCAATGACAATAATGGAAATAAAATAAGGGTATTCGTATTCTGCTACGAATCAGCCCGACAATACCTATTATGAAAACGCCTTCTATCAACTGTAGACCATACATGGCGATTTGGGTAGTAGAAACACATAAATATCATGCCGTTGGTCATGTTTTCATGAGTCACAAAAATCAGCGGAGAGAACTAGAAGCAGCAATGAACGCAATGCTTAATTCATTTAAAAAAAGTGGGAAGTGCCCCACTTTTTAATTGCTTCTCACTGTGTTGGCTGAAGATGCATCATTTCACCAAATTCGTGCTTTGCAGTATTCTGCCGGTTTAGAAGGTATTGCAGAGCGTCGGAAAGAAAGTACATTAAATTCCGATCGGTATAAATTTATACCGATCGGAATTTTTCTAACAAGTGTCCAGTTGATATTTCGCCATGCATCTCTTAATATATTTTCGTTCCGACGCTCTGCAATACCTTCTAAACCGGCCGAATACTGCAAAGCACGAATTTGGTAAAATGATGCATCTTCAGCCAACGCAGTGAGAAGCATTCAAATTGTGGGATTTTTCCTAACCACACGCTTCTTAATTTTTTTGTACCACGCTTCAATTTTGTTTTTAATATTATATTGGTATCCATTGTATAGAAGCAACGTTGTTTTTTTTTTATTTTTGTACGTAAGTACTCGAAAGCACTTAAAATTTTATCACCCATACTTAATTTCTTTTTTTTTTAAATGAATTTCTTCTGACTTTGTGAAAATTTATTTCAAAATGATAAACTTCACTTTTTCGAACACTTGACAAAGAAATGATACGGCCCCGTCAAATGTAAAATCAAGCCGCAATTTCACTAAGGAACATTTGTCCTGCAACATGTCGCCTGACATGTAGTACAATACGCGTCGGGCAACACGTCGCGCGGCCCATAGCCTGACACGTCGGTCGATATATCCTCTTGTGCAAATGCGGCTTTATTCTCACTAAGAAAATTTCAAATTTTCTGCGTTTATATTTTTTATGCCACAGTTAAAAAGGTTTACAAATTAGAATGAATTGAGTTTTTGTTTGAGTTGAGTTTACAAACTATATTGGCAGGATCGTGAAAAGTAGACGCATTAGCCAGGGAAACAGAATTGAATTGAATTGAAATTACGAAACCTATATCTATCTGATGTGTACAAATAACAATAAACAATAATATTCAATCATAAAAACCGAGTTTTTAGTCAGCCGCCTTATTAGACACAATGAAGAGCGCACAAGTGGCTAATTTTACTTAAATTTGAAGTATTTGTATGACTTGACAACTTCCTAGCACGCTAAACACATTAAGAAATTGTTGGGATTGTTGTGTAGTAGGGGATGCATCAATGGGGATTTCTGTACATTTTTTTAGAAAAAGTCCAGTTATCCCCATTACACACTCAATGCGCTGCCAATGGGGATATCTGGACTTTTAAAAAAAAAAAGTCCAGAAATCCCCATTGATGGGGATAGTCAATGGGGATATCTGGACTAACCCGTTGCACTTGACAAAAAGAAAATAAATATAGAAAAAATTAATATATATTATAAGACAGGTTACAAATCGTAAAGTGCTACTACACAGTTACTAATATTTGACTGTGCAAAAAATATTTGTTAGGTACCTATACCTACTAATAAAATACATTATGACAAAACGGTAAGTATCGTTTTTTTATAAGCTCTTATTTAACTTGCAGTTTATGTACATATTTATGTATCTATGTTTGATAAGGTGTAATCTTGCAACTTAATTTTAAGCAGTTATCCCCAATCGATTGAGCTGAAATTTTGCATACATAATATGGTGACAGCGAGCTGATCTGATGATGGAGTCAGGAGCTGTTCAACGGAACTCTTCACTAAATAGTCGAATTGAGGCAAAACTTTGCATATCTATATACCTGGTCTGATGATGGAGGTCGGATGTAGCCATGTGAACTCCTCAACTACACAACATAACCACGTCGCGTTTGGGCTCGTTATTTTTATCTTGACGAGAACTAGAGCACAAGAATTTACAAAAGCTTGATTTAAAAAATATATTTTTAATAAAAAAACTTATTGTCATCTAAAATCGATGACGGCACCGTCAACGTTTCGAGTACCACTCACAGAAAGTTTTGAAAGTGAAATACTGATAAAATATGTAGGTATGCTTTTGAATATTGTGTGCGAGCTATGATCTCGAAGATCCATAGACAGCGCGTAGCGAGGGTCAACAAGTTCTGGAATTAAACAGTTATTGTAAAACTTTACTAAATAATCTTCCATAATATTTTCTTTCCAGAAAAAGAGATGACCAGCTGCTCTTTTTACAAATTCATATTTTCCATTGTATTTATACTAAATGACATCACAAACCCGCAATACTTTTTAAGACCTATCCAAAGACATGGAGAGAGTATGCGAGAAAAAAAAAACATCTGAAAATATATATTTATTTCTACCACAGGCAAAACTATAAGGGTTTTTTGTAAACTACGAAACACTAAAGAGCACTTTCAGTATTTCGAATTAAACAATTTTTCAGGACACTTTATTATTTTTTTAATATTTAATTATTTGCATCATGTACTTAAACTTAAGTATATGCCATCAAAAACAACTTGTAAAAATAAAAATAAAAAGCCAATTCTCGCAACGCAACTCAGTTCTTCTATCGTAAAAAGTTGTGAGATTTCAATGTCTGTCTGTCTGTCCAAAAAATGACCTGAACTGTTTCGAGAAAAGGATGGTACGACTGTGCCGCTTTTTTGCTTAACTTGGCGGGGGCACTACCGTGCCCCCAGATAAACCTTGCCTTGATAATAACAAATACCGACCTTTTTAGAAGGTTCAACATTTTTGGTTCAATGCGTATCGTATCATTCGTCAGTCATTCATCAGTCGTCAAAATTGATTAATGCTAGATTTGTTGCACACCAGCACTCGGAGTCTTTTTATAGTTTTGGGGATGTTTTTAAATTAAAAATAGCATATTTATAAGCTAGGGGTATATTTACATCGACAGCAAATTTCAATTTCATCCGTTTAGTCGTTTAAGTCTGATTGAGGTACAAACATCCAAACATACCTAACATCCGCACAAACAAATCAGATTTATAATATTAAATGTAGATGGATAATAAATATAAATTATATTCGTAATCGAAAATTCAGGTAATTTTTCGCATTTTGTTCAGATAAAGTATCAATTTTTTCCATCCATGTATAAAAAAACACGCTTGGTAATATAGGGGAGGCCGGGTTAAAACCGTACTAAGGGTCATGGTACCTTTTTAGAACTTTCATTTCAAAACAGAAATGTATCAAATCATTATTTATATTTATTTAGTAGGACTAATTAGGGACACAAACAGGTTCACATTTTTCTGAAATTTAATATTTTTATTAAAATAACAATCAAATACGAAACATCTGCTTATTTCGATTTTGCTCCAACGCGACGTATGCAAAAAGGTAAAACCGTAAACTATTATCATACTGTTTCGAAACGTAACTCGATGTAACGCATCTTCTACAAAAAAAACATCCAACTCTTTCATAGTCTGTACAGTGTACATGAGCCCAGCCCTTACAACTCATGCATTGTACCTAACCTTCATCTGTGTGGCTTGCACCAAATTCGTCAAGGCAATATATTATACAAATGTTATCATTAGTTTTGCATGTCCACTATTTTACCCCAGTATCCGGTTATGTCAGACTTCCCCTAAATTCGAAGAAAAATGTGACGTGGACGTGCTTCCCCGAGCGCGTCTGAGCGCTGACTGACGTGCCGACTTGAGGTGAATGTGAGTTTTGTATGGAAAAAATGTATGGATAAGTTTTATTGCATTTTATATTGTTCATAAATGAAAAAGTAAATTATTTGAAAACAAGATAATGCCACGCGGTATAGAGAAATATAAAATCTACAATTTCGTATTATTTTCAAATAAAAATATGCTGTGGGTCTAAAGATATTGGTACCTAACCAGACCCCATTTTTCGACATTTTCAGCGGTTCTTGCGACGGTAAAAACGTATTTTTTTGAAAATGTTGTATAGAACTGGCCAGTTTTTATTATCTACTATTAAACATGAATATATTATCAGTAATTTTGTATCATTATATCCTCACAATTGTGATTCCTGGTTTTTAAATCGGTACCTGAAAATCATTGTAATACGTGTGTGGGTGTGAGCCGGGCCTTAACAAACATTGTTACCATACATTGCAAGTTAAATAAAGGATTGTAAAAACCTTTTTATGACTCAAAACTCTTGTCACTCGCTTCCTAAGCCACAGGTCGTCGTTTTATTAAAGTAATATTATTTCCTTATTATTTCCTCTTATCAATACTTAGTGAGGTTTGTATTTTTTGTGAGTAATGCTTATTGAATTTTATGAATTATTCTTATGAGTAACTTTTTTAATGATCATTCAGTGTAGTTTCAACGCAATGATGTTTAATACGTATATATTGTGTTCTGTTATATTTATAAATTTGTGCCATGGATCAGGGGCTGGTAAGCTAAATAGAAAAGACTTTTACAAGCTTTAACTCTCAGCTTTAACTTTAATTGTTCTTTGTTGTCCGTCGAAATTAGCAAACCATTTTTCGACCATTGGTATCCGTTTGAGCTGAAATTTTGCATACACCTTTAGTTCTGATGACAATTCAATAATATGGTGACAGCGAGCTGATCTGATGGAGTCGGGAACTGTTCAACGGACATTCACAAAGGTACTTCTTAGTGAACAGTTCGATTGTCACAAGTTTTTATACCTGTCATTGGCAATGTAATATTATGTAATAGCGCGCTGATAATTAATAGATTTTACAAAACTGTAAAATATATTAATTATCAGCGCTGTCTTGAAAAAATAATTTTCAACAGAAAACTTATTTAATTTGGCATTGAGATCAACTTAGGGACTACTCTCTATACATTATTTATGTCAAATGTAACCGTCACATTTGACTAATCTGTTATTATTCTATATTTCAGTTCCGATGTTTCTTCAACTTGAAAGGAACTTTACACGCTGTAAGTAACAAAATATATTTTTTTAAATATTCTGTCACTAAACTGTATCTCATGAACCGTGATAGCTAGACAGTTGACATTTTCACAGATGATGTATTTCTGTTGCCGCTATAACAACAAATACTAATAATAAAATAATATAGATATTTAAGTGGGGCTCCCATACAACAAACGTATTTTTTTTTGCCGTTTTTGAGATACTCTTGTGCTGATTGTGCTGACAGAGAGACATACACGGATAGCGGAGTCTTAGTAATGGGGTCCCGTTTTTACCCTTTGGGTAAGGAACCCTAAAAATCATATGGCTCTTGTTATTTTAAATCTCCTGAACACGTTCTTGCATAAAAAAGGGTGTACAGAAATTTTAAGTAACTCTTTTATTTTATATTTTACTAGCGACCCGCCCCGGCTTCGCACGTGTAGCATGTTATTATACATATAAACCTTCCTCCTGAATCACTCTATCTATTAAAAAAAACCGCATCAAAATCCGTTGTGTAGTTTTAAAGATATAAGCAAACATACATACAGACGCGGGAAGCGGAAAGCGACTTTGCTTTATACTATGTAGTGATTTGTTATCTGCCAAGTACCCGGAAAAAACCTTATCGATAGGTTTTTTCATAACTTTGTAAGTAGGGTCAAAGACCCGGTTGTGGTGCTTACTCAGGTTTTGGTCATTTTCAATTTAGCAGTCAATAACTAAGCATAATAAATAAAAAAAATATCTTCACGACTGTTTTTCCCAAGTACGGTAGAAATTCTCTCAGACGCTTAGATCCTTTGAAGATGTCTAGTGGGGGTAGTCAGAGAGACACGTCCAAACATTATATTTAGCCCACATTTTGCAGTAGTTAGCATTCCATACGTGACAGGTTGCAAACCCATCACCGCTTATAAGAATACTTACTGGTTTCCTCACGATATTTTCTTTCACCGTATTGATCACGTGTTTTGGATGCGCATATATTTTTATCGAACTGAAAAATCCATTGATGCGCGCCGGGATTCGAACACACGACCATCAGATTGAAAGTCGAGGTACCTCTCACTCGGCACTCATTCAAATTTGTTTAAAATTTATAGTTAATACAATTCTTTGTCTATAGTCCGTTTTAATTAGTGATAGATGTGACGCGATAGAATAAAAATCGTCCTTATAATGATTTTTTCAATATAAACCTTTTATTTGACTGGCCTCACAGCCCAGTTGGTAGTAACTCTGCCTTCTGCGCTGTAGGCTGTGGGTTCGATCCCCATCCAGGGCAAATATTTGTGTGATGAAAATAGATGTTTGTTCTGTGTCTGGGTGTTAATATGGATAATAGGTATGTATTTACAAAAAAAAAAAAAAGTATTCTATCAGTTATCTGGTTCCCATAGTACAAGCTTTGCTTAGTTTGGGGCTAGACGGCGCTGTGTGTAAAGTCCGCCAAATTTATTTGTAAATTAAAATGTTGTAAAAATGTCTCCAACCAGCGCTCTCTCCCTAGTCTTTATCTATGGGTAAGCCATATGGTTAACCGATAATTTTCAAGGTCATTTAATTTTATTGTTTGGTTTGCGTAAGTTCAGAAACCCGTTTTTTGAGGACTTTATTGCAAAATGTTGAAATTCCTAAAACTAAAATAAAAAATTGGGAAAAAGTAGCCTATGCCGATCCCAAGATTTCAAACTATCTCTATATTTCATCACAATCGGCCCAACGCAACGGTTTAGCCGTGATAACGTCATAGACAGGCAGAAGTTACTTTCGCATTTACAATAGTTTAGTTACAAGTGTTTTATGCCGTTTTTTATAGATGGGTACGGAGCCCTTTTGAGCCTAAGTTTGTTTGCTATGCTTAGTTATTGACTGCAAAAATTGAAAATAACCGAAACCGGGGTAGGCACCACGCAGCAGCGTGTCCACGTGTCCAGCCAAGTTCAAAGTAAAGTGAACTGGTGGGTGATGGTTACATCAAATAATGATAATGGAGCTCGGAGGTACTTCGTACCATGGAGTTCGATTGAGTTAAAACTTTACATACAATGTAATATTATGTGACAGGTGACAGCGCGCTGTGGCCCGAGCACAAACTACTATCGTATCGACAACGTATCGTCCAAATTACGCCAAAACGGACACTTTTTGTATAGTCGACATACGACGATACATTGTCGGTACGATAGTGGTTAATGCTAACCCCCCTGATGTGATGGTGGCGCTCGAAGGTTCAAAGGATTTTGCAAAAGCTTGTTAGGGTTCCGTACCCAAAGGGTAAAAACGGAACCCTATTACTAAGACTTCGCTGTCCGTCTGTCTGTCTGTCTGTCCGTCTGTCTGTCACAGGGCTGTATCTCATGAACCGTGATAGCTAGACAGTTGAAATTTTCACATATTATGTATTTATGTGGCTGCTTTAACAACAAATACTAAAAACAGAATAAAATAAATATTTAAGGGGGGCTCCCATACAACAAACATGATTTTTTTGCCGTTTTTATAGATAATGGTACGGGAACGCTTCGTGCGCGAGTCCGACTCGCACTTGGCCGGTTTTTTTTATAATATTTTTCAACAGACATCTTATAATTACAGCTCGAATTTACGCTGAGTCACTCGATATTGAGTACAACGAATATGACCTCGCTTCTGCGGCTGTAACTTTAATATGCAGTATTACAAATGAAGCTTACACAAATAATGAGCCACCGACTATATCATGGATTAAAGGTATTATTTTTTTATAAATACATATACATGTGATATGATACTATCCCTCGTATTCAAGAACGACACTATGAGAACACGCACCCACAGTGGACGAAATCTTTTTTCATAAACATCACTTTATGTGTTGAGCGGCACTATGGCGCACGCTACCGTGTGCCTTTAGAGTTCAACTTTGGCTAGAGGCACCCGACAATGTGTCTCTAGTCACACTATGCAGTGTCGCACAACACATAAAGTGATTTTTATGAAAAATGATTTCGTCCACTGTGGGTGCGTGTTCTCATAGTGTCGTTCTTGAATACGAGGGTAAGATACCCAAATTTCAAAAATCGCTAATATATTACGAATTTTGGTAGAATGCGTATCATTCGGTAAAATCAGGTCAAATTTATGTCAGATTTTTTGACAAAATAAATTTCGCATCTTAGTAGGATTAAACTTTTTAGGGTTTCGTAGTCTACAAGAAACCCTTATAGTTTTGCCATGTCCGTCCGTCCGTCCGTCCGTCTGTCCGCATGTACATATTAGCAGTGGCGGACTTACACATTTGCCGCCTGTAGGTTATTGAGTTGCAGCCCCCCCAGAGATTATCCAACAATTTAGTTGTCAATAGTCAAAGTGGTCAAGTGATTTTAAGGTACTTCCCCTACACCTGTCTTGTTTTCTTTTTTTTACCCCATGGCGTGGTGTATCGTTAAATAGGTATTAGATAAGAAAAAGTATGGGGGTTTTGTGAAAACAACTTTCCGTTTAAGGTATATAAGTATGTATATTGTATATAGTATAATAAGTATGTATTTACAAAATAAAGTACATGAGTATTCTATCAGTTATCTGGTTCCCATAGTACAAGCATTGCTTAGTTTGGGGCTTAATGGCGTTGTGTGTAAGGTCCGCCATTATTTATTTATTTATCCTATTTCATTTTCAACTTTCAGACGACAAAGAACTGACACGGCCTGTTGAAGACATCAGCATATCATATTCGCTAAAACTGAAAGCTGAAGATGACGGTAAAGAACTGAAATGCAAAGCTTGTTCAAAGACCGGTGACCAGACATGGACAATATCAGGGCGTTTCATCAAGAAGTTGACTCCGAAAGAACTTCTTTTAGCTAAACCAAGTATACCTTACGCATTTATTACTATTTTTTAGGGTTCCGTACCCAAAGGGTAAAAACGGGACCCTATTACTAAGACTTTGCTGTCCGTCTGTCTGTCACAGGGCTGTATCTCATAAACTGTGATAGCTAGACAGTTGAAATTTTCACAGATTATGTATTTCTGTTGTTGCTCTAACAACAAATACTAAAACAGAATAAAATAAATATTTAAGGGGGTCTCCCATACAACAAACATGATTTTTTTGCCGTTTTTATAGATAATGGTACGGAACCCTTCGTGCGCGAGTCCGACTCGCACTTGGCCGGTTTTTATTTTATAAATGACTAGCCGACCCGTGACAGACGTTGTCCTGTCAAATTTCATTAATCGAATAGAAAGACTGAATGTTTTTAGTCTGTGATGTCAGATTTGCTGCACACCAGCGCCATCTATACAGAAATCATCCCTTTTGCGTTTTTATATCGTTTTGGGGATGTTTTTCATATCTTAAAATAGTCTATTATTTATTCGGGCATTATATCTACATCTACAGTAAATTTCAACTTAATCCGATTCGTCGTTTAGGCCTGATTGAGGAACAAATTTACATTAAATTAAAACAAAATTACAGAATTAGGATTAGGATTAGCCCATTGACAAATCTTTATTTTTCTTTAAAAAAATATTCTAGTCATTTTCAAATAGGAATATCTATCTGGTTCTAGCTGCTCTCTCTATCGCCACTTATACGTCGATATCTTGAGCATAGCGCAACAGCAATAGTGTGGTGTTTAGAAAACACACTTATTCACCATAATGATTAGCTTTAAATAGAAATACGGCTAATTACCACGTTTTTACTTGTATTGCTGACGTTTCGAGACAATTCAGATGCTCTTCATCATGAGCAACGCCCGCGACCGCGATCAACGGCAGATCGCGGTCGCGGGCGTTGCTCATGATGAAGAGCATCTGAATTGTCTCGAAACGTCAGCAATACAAGTAAAAACGTGGTAATTAGCCGTATTTCTATTTAAAATGATTAACAACCACGATAGTTTTAATTCTATAATGATTAGCGTCTGTGAACACCGCGTTTTTAGGGTTCCGTACCCAAAGGGTAGGTAAGGTCCGCCTGTCCGTCTTTCTGTCACAGGGCTGTATCTCATGAACCGTGATAGCTAGACAGTTGAAATTTTCACACAAATACTAAAAACAGAATAAAATAAATATTTAAGGGGGGCTCCCATACAACAAACGTGATTTTTTTTGCAGTTTTTTATAGATAGTGGTACGGAACCCTTCGTGCGCGAGTCCGACTCGCAGTTGGCCGGTTTTAATAAACGCGCCGTCGACGCGCGTGTGTATTGCGTCAGTATCGCTACAAACGCGCGTAGACGGCGCGTTTAGTGTGCAATGCACAAGCAGTAATATAATATCCTTTTTGAAATGTTTAAAAAGTTAGCAAATTTTGTTTCAGATGTATTCAAAATAATTTTGATATCGTTAGGAGCGCTACTCGGGGCATTCATTATTTTGTTGGTGTGTTACTCGATGGTTCGACGTTATAGGAAAAAGCGAGTTGGTGAAGAAGGCGGTTGTGATGTTTCATTGGTGAGTTCTTTTATTTATTTATACTTTAACTAGCGACCCGCCCCGGTTTCGCACGGGTAGCATGTTATTATACATATAAACCTTCCTCCTGAATCACTCTATCTATTAAAAAAACCGCATCAAAATCCGTTGTGTAGTTTTAAAGATATAAGCAAACATACATACAGACGCGGGAAGCGGAAAGCGACTTTGCTTTATACTATGCACTTCACTACATAGTATAAAGCAAAGTCGCTATCCGCTTCCCGCGTCTGTATGTAATATGTATGTATGTATGTTTGCTTATATCTTTAAAACTACACAACGGATTTTGATGCGGTTTTTTTTAATAGATAGAGTGATTCAGGAGGAAGGTTTATATGTATAATACATGCATAATATAGTAGAGAAACACTGATAATTTTAGAGGTTTCTAATGTGATGTCGTAAATAAACACATTTTTTTGCGCTTACATTGCAAATGCTGGCTGAACCCCACGAGATATATCAAAATAATGTACTACAGAATTGTACACCTTAAAAACGTCTACAAAAAAGTCCACGATGGTATTAGAAATGTCTTACGCACAGCGAAGCGGGCACGGGTCAGCTAGTATAAAATAAATACAAAAAGGCGGACTTAATGCCGAGGCATTTTCTACCAGCCAACCTAATTGGTAGTGGAAATATGTAGTTGGCAAATAAAAAAAAAACTTAAAAACTAGGTAATGAAAACATGGAAAAATAATATACTTAATTTTAGATTAGATTTAAGAGATTATATTAGATTTAGAGTCAAAGTATCTTTTTTGCTTGAAATACAAGTACAGGGTAGCATGAACCACTATATATCTTTATTATACAAAAAGTTACAGTTTTTCGATTCGTTAGTGATTCGTGCTCAGGCCATTGGATAAAAAGTCACAAACATCACAAACTTTTAAATTTATAATATTAGTTAGTATTGTGTAGCGATTTGATTATAATAAAATATTTTTTGACTCCGAGTGGGAGGTACCTCGACTTTCATTTCGAAAGTCGTGGGTGCGAATCCCGGCAATGGATTTTTCTGAGCTCAAAACGGTGAAGGAAAACATCGTGAGGAAACCAGTTAGTATTTTTATAAGCGGCGATGGGATTGCAACCTGTCACGTATGGAATGCTAACTTCTGAAAAATGTGGGCATGTGTCAAATATAATGTTTGGACGTGCCTCTGGCATCTAGGCATCTTCAAAGGGTCTAAGCGTCAGGAGATCTGAGAGGATGTCTACCGTACTTGGAGATTACAGACGTGACCCTATTTTTTTATTTATTTATCAATTGTATTAAAATATTTTTATTTTTTTACAGGAAAACCAAACCGTCCTGAATTCTGAAGCAGCTGTCGTTGATGAAAAAAGCGAAAAAGAAGACCCTTTTCCTGAGCAGACGTATAACACCGCCACACTACCGATGTCAGACGAAGACAGATCGCATGGGGGTATTGACAACATTAGCTGGAAAATTCCAGAGGATGGCGGTTATAACAACTTCGCCGGCCCTGACAGCGATGACATCGTAAGAAGTGACAGTATAATTACAGTGAGCAGTCGAGTTGAGAGTCTAGAGAAGCAGCTTAGAAATTGCAATGGAAAGAAACCAGTGAACGGTGGAAACAAATCGTACTTATATCTGGGAAAGGTCGAAACTTCAAGTGAATGTTGAAAATTTGTTCATTAGCATAATGAAAATGAATGAAATAAAGAAGTGGCAGTAGTGGTAGCAGAAAGAGGCTGGAAAAATCAATGACCACACAGCCTACCAGACTCTTGCAAGGCGAACACTTTGTCCTTCGTGCGCGAGTCCGATTCGCACTTGGCCGGTTTTTTTTACAGCCCTGTGAGCGATGTGATATTTGATTTTTATTAGTATAGTTATTTTATTAGTGTTTCCTTTATTTAATTACAAGCTAACCCGGTGAACTTCGTGTCGCTTTAGAATTAACAAATGTTATGTTAAGTTCCGGTTCCAGTTCCCGTTTCCCGTTCGCTATCCCATTCCTGTTCCCGTTGGTGTCAAACTGAACTCATAAAAATTGGTTCAGCTGTTCTTGAGCTATAAATGGTGTAACTAACACAAGTTTGTTTTTTAAATAGATATAGATTATTATTTTTTTATATAATTTTAATATTACTTTTTTGTCTATTTGTTATTTCCTATTATGGTTAAAATAGTCTTTAATTAATATAATTGACGTAAAGTCGTTTTAATGAAGGTTAAATAAATAAAATAATATCGAAACGATGTAACCAACGTTTTTCTCTAAACGTGATTTTCAAATACGAAGGCAGAATAGTTCCTTTATAAAACTTAAAAATCTAGTTTCTTGACTTTTAGATTTGGTTGAAATATTTTCATCGGTGTTTTTTTTAAAGTTTTTCTAAGCATATTGTAATTTGCGAATATCAGTGGTTTTTATCATAAATAATATTTTACAAAACAAGCTTTTGTAATAACCATAACTACTTTTAAGTAAACGTAAATCATTTCTGTCTATATTAAGTATTGTCTGTGTATTTAAGTCAGATCAAATCAAATCAAAATTGCGTTTATTCATTGAAATCACTTGGATCATTTAGAATGTGCCTTCTTTCTTTTTGTTATGTCATGCATGTCAAATAAATGTATTTAATTTGTTTAGGTAATGTATTTCCTTTCATGTTACTGCTCCTGCGTCATAACGCGCAAATTAGCACGTCAATGTATGCGTTACGTAGATGTGGCCAACGTTAAATGTCATTAAAGAAAATGCGCGTTGGCTACATTTAGGTTAAAATTATTAGGTTAGGCGCTAAAACCCTTTGATGTGTTTCCTTTGATGCTATCGCTTAACGTTGAATGATTAAACGTTAAGGCGCTCCCAGTCGACGATTGTTTTTGTTCGAAACGAAAAAATAAATACTTGTGAACAAGCCACATCTCCTATATTATAATGTATAGTATATGTGAATAAAGATGTACCCATCTTTAATCACTTCGATAAATAATCCTACCGACCGCTGCAATGACGTCAAACACACGTCGGCGCGTGGTCCGCCTTAGCTTTTCGAATAAATTAATGATATAAATTATGTATAATTACTTATCAAAAATCTAGATCTACATATTACCTATCTTTAACAATAAATCACAAGTTGATTTTAATAGTAGGTATATAAAATATTTCGATCATAAATTCTAAAACGTATCATTTTGAAATAATATCTTTATCGTAAAAAGTTTCTGCTATTATGTTTTCAGCTTAATAGAAATCTAGGTAGGAACCTGAAGTAATATACTTATAAAAATAGGAGATGTGGCTTGTTCAGAAGTATTTCTTTTTTCGTTTCGAAAAAGAGCAATCAGCGACTGGGAGGGATCACACAAAAAATCGTAAGCGATAACGACTTTTTGTGTGATACTTCCTGGCCTGACCACCTATTGATTAAGGGATCATTTAAATGCAGTTACAACGAGTAGGAATTGTATTAATTGTACTCTTAATTGTTTTTTTTTACACATCAAAGGGTTTTAGCGCCTAACTTAATAATTTTAACCTAAATGTAGCCAATGCGCATTTTTAATGCCTAAATTAACGTGTAGTTGGGTACAGCTGTCACATCATATAACATTGTCATCGGAACTTGACAAGAATGCAAAGTTCAATTGAAGTTGCAAGATCAATTGAAGTATTTACTAAGGAGTTCCGTTGTGAATGTCTGTTGAACGAGCTGTTCAACAGACATTCACAACGGAACTCCATTATCAGGTCAGCTCGCCATATTATTATAATGTCATCAGAACTAAAGATGTATGCAAAATTTCAGCTCAATCGGTTGGGGATAACTGCTTCAAAATTGAATTGCAAGATTCCATCAGAACAAACATAATTACATACATACATTAAATTACATTGCAAGTTTATAAAAACTTGTAAAAATAATTATAACTCCGGACATGCCTGGGACGGCTGATACAGCTTTCATTAAAATCTGTTGAGTAGTTTTAAAATATTTCAAAGATTCTGTATCGAAAAAAAAACGTGTCCTTAAATAATAATATTATGCATAAAAAAAAATTGGTGTACAAACTTTTTTATGTTACTCTTTCATTAATGTATAGATCAATAATGACATTGTAAAAACAGAGGCAAACATTCTAGTGTTTTGGGACAAAATCACTATTAATTGTAATTTATACTAACTCCTACGTAACCTATGTAAATGTTGCTAAAAGTGACATCACATTTATAAAGGGGGTTAAATATTAATGGTTGGATGACGAAACGACTGTTTTGCTATGTAGGTACATATTTAAATAAAGTTTTCATAACAAGATTTTATAACACACAAGCTGACCCCGCGAACTTCGTATCGCTTTAGAATTAACAAATGTTGTCTTAAGTTCCCGTCCCCGTTCCCGTTCCCGTTACCGTATTATCAAACCTAATAAAGCTCAAATTGACTCTACGTTTTAGTTAGAAAACTTTTGTATGGGAAAAAGAAGGGCTGTTTTTAGGGGTTTTCCGGCAATTATTCGAATTTTTCTCACCTTTTAAACCTTCCCTAGACCTCCACGAACATTTCAAGACCAAGATAAGATAAATCCATTCAGCGTTTCTCGAGTTTTAGCAAGACTAACGAACAGCAATTGATTTTTATATATATTATATAGATTATGACATAACGGGAATTACTCTCGTAAACAATAAATTGTCGATGAGGACACCGACAATGTTTCGATTACTCAGAAAAAAAAACAAAAAAACTCATAAAAAAAAAAAGATTTAGTAAATACTAAGGTTGCATGAAAAATCGACGCGTACTAAAACACGACCGGCTTATGTTGAGCAGTTGAGGATATCCTATGACTACTATTACTATCAAGTAAGTTTGATGTAATCATATTACCAGTTCGTTTTTAGGGTTCCGTACCCAAAGGGTAAAAACGGGACCCTAAAGTATACCTACTAGACCCCTATAGTACTAAGACTTCGCTGTCCGTCTGTCCGTCACAAGGCTGTATCTCATGAACCGTGATAGCTAAACAGTTGAAATTTTCATAAATGATGTATTTCTGTTGTCGCTATAACAACAAATACTAAAAACAGAATAAAACAAATATTTAAGTGGGGCTCTTTACAACAAACGTGTTTTTTGCCATTTTTTATAGATAATGGTACGGAACCCTTCGTGCGCGAGTCCGACTTGCACTTGGCCGGTTTTATTTTATTCCTTTTCTTTCGATTGTCGACAGCATGTTGACCAACTTTGCCTAAATCATTATATTAATATCTCATATAGATTACTCAGACTCAGACCGCTATAGTTCCACATCTGGTATTCCGATCTTCTAAAATTATAGTCTATAAGTTGCCTAGGACTAATAGCTATATAACAAAAAAGTTTCATCAAAATCCGTTCAGTAGTTTTTGCGTGAAAGCCTGACAACAGACAGACAGATAGACAGACAGACAAACAATAATTTTAAATTGTTTTTTTTTGGCTTGTGTTACTTGTATGAAGACCCCTAGGAGTATTTTTTTTCGTTTTTATTCAATGTACAGAATTGAACTCTTCTACAGCTTTATTATATTTATAGATTATAGATTAATTTATTTGCCACTTCATCCACCTGTATATATTATCGTGTGTTTTTACATCTATTGTTTTTTAATTATTTGTATAATTAAACCTTTTAAATAAAAAATCTGTAAAAAATAGTTTAGTTTGGTGTAGAACTAATAAGGTAGGGCACGTACAATCAAGATATTTATTAGAAAAACCAGTTCAAGATACAATACCAAGGTAAGAACAATTATTATGATATAAAATATATAACGGAAAACAAACGCGGCATAAAATAGCTTAATAATATATCATAACCACTTGCGAATAACTTGAGAGAGTTATGAACGTATGATGTATGTTTGTATTTTTAAAAGACTTAAATAAACCGGCGAAGTGCGTGTCGGACGGGTTCCGTGCTATAAAAAACTATAATTTATCTATAAAAAACCGGCCAAGTGCGAGTCGGACTCGCGCACGAAGGGTTCTGTACTATTATCAAAACGGCAAAAAAATCACGTTTGTTGTACGGGAGTCTCACTTAAATATTTATTTTATGCTGATTTTAGAGAAATACATCATCTGTGAAAATTTCAACTGTCTAGCTATCACGGTTCACGAGATACAGCCTGGTAACAGACAGACGGACAGTGGTGTCTTAGTAGTCCCGTTTTTTACCCGTTAGATACGGAACCCTAGAAAAAGAAAAATAAAAAATAATTCATAATATCTCGTAACCTACCTATTTACCTAACTACGTAGTTAGCATTCCACACGTGACAGGTTGCAAGCCCATCGCCGCTTTCAAGAATACTAACAGGTTTCCTCACGATGTTTTCCTTCACTGTTATAAACACGTGTAACGCGCATATAGGTACATTTTTCGAACAGAAATATCCATTGATGCACGGCCAGGATTCGAACTCGAAATTAATTGGAAATTAATAATATCTACCTAGGTACCTATTTACCTAACTACATGAATTCAATAATTCAATTTCAAACTTTTTATTCGATCATGTGAAGTACCACCTATTTACCGACTTACTTTACCGATAGTGGTAAAATAGCGCCACCTGCCAGCGGAATCGCAAACCTCTTTAATCTTACCTCTCAAACCCCGAGCGGTCGCACGAGACCGCGAAAAGTACCTATAATACGTAGTAACATCAAATGAAACTAGATGGCGCTGGAATGCAAAAATCAAGTTTGTTGTATGGGAGCCCCCCTTAAATATTTATTTTATTCTGTTTTTAGTATTTGTTGTTCGAGCAGCAATAGAAATACATAATCTGTGAAAATTTCAACTGTCTAGCTATCATGGTTCATGAGATACAGCCCTGTGACAGACAGACAGACGGACAGACAGACAGACGGACAGACAGACAGACGGACAGACAGACGGACAGCGAAGTCTTAGTTATTGGGTCCCGTTTTTATTTGGGTACGAATCCTTAAAAAAGAAGAGGTTCTCAATTCGGTTGTATGTATTCTTTTAATGTTTGTTACCGCAGAACTCGTCATTTATTACCGATTTGGAAAATATTTTTTTGGTTGGTTTCTCTTCCCGTTTGGTCCCATTGTTATCAAAATCTGGTTCTGAAAAAGGAATCCATGATGAAAAAATATACAAATAAATAGAGAACCACCTCATTTATTTTAAGTCGAATAAAAAAAATTGCTTTGACTTTATATTTTTCTGTTTTTACAAGCTTTTATTTAACCTTGTTCATTAGTGCGTTTCTTCAAATGTGCGGGTCAAATCTTGCAATTGAAATTTAAACCAGTTCCCAATTTTGATTTTACAAAAGCTTCCTTTGAACAAATATTTTTCAACAGAAAAATATATCAAACAAAATGGCTTCTCCTATGACAATGGATCCTGCAATGGCAATAGAAGTTACGGCGATGTCCACACAGGGGGAGCTAGACGAAGTAACACAAAAAGGCGATTCAGATATTCAAAGATTCTACTACGGTACCACTATTTTCATCACTGGAGGCTCAGGTATGCTCTCAGACACACTAACCCTCGTATTCAAGAACGACACTATGAGAACAAGCACCCACAGTGGACGAAATCTTTTTTCATAAAAATCACTTTATGTGTTGTGCTGACACTGCATAGTGTGACTAGAGGCACATAGTCGTGTGCCTCTAGCCAAAGTTGAGCTCTAAAGGCACACTGTAGCGTGCGCCATAGTGCCGCTCAATACATTAAAGTGATGTTTATGAAAAAAGATTTCGTCCACTGTGGGTGCGTGTTCTCATAGTGTCGTTCTTGAATACGAGGGTTAATCTTATTTTAACCACCAGTCGAAGCGTAGACGCCGAACGACCAGGCGATGCGAGTCGAGTGACCTAAGGAACAGAGAAAAAGAGAATAGGTATTTATGTGATTGCCTAATCACCAGAATTTTTGTCTTTCCAGGTTTTTTAGGGAAGCAGTTGATTGAGAAGCTCTTCAGGTATGCATAAAAACACGCATTCAAAAAGTTAATACTACCTGAGTTGGCTAGCTACAAACTTACGAAGTATAACTCTATTTCAGATCATGTGATATAAAGAATATCTACCTACTGATTAGGTCAAAGAAACAGAAGACGGTACACGAAAGGCTAAATGAAATGCTACAAGACCCGGTAAATATACTCTTGCTATCGAAGATTGCATTAATACACAATATTGCTTTTCGTCACGCGAATTATTTTATTAAACGACGAGATGATATTTAAGTTATTAAGTGAAATGATTTCAAACCATTTCCTGCTTTTCAAGGTGTTCGAACAAATTAGAAAACAGCAGCCAGACTTTGCAGCGAAGATAATACCGGTGGAAGGTGATGTGGCTGAGCTGAGGCTCGGCATCAGCCAGCAGGACTGGGAGACGCTTGTTGATGAGGTACCACCATCATTGAATACCACGCCACTAACACGCGCTCAAAGCTATGAAGAAAAATCGCGAGGAAACTCACTGCTTGGTCAGCCGTTTCTATTCTATTCCATATTTGTCCACTGGTATAGTTAGTTTTATTATGTAACAGGTCCAAATTATCTACCACATGGCCGCTACTACCAGATTTGACGAGGTTCTCCGAGTTGCCACCATGATCAACGTGCGAGGGACGAGAGAAGCTATAATCCTTGGCAGGGCTTGTAAGAATCTGAAGTAAGTTTAAATCCCACCAAAAACATTCTGTAAAAAACTAGCCAAGTCTCGATGGAGCTGCTTGTTTATCTCTAAAAAGTAATGAAATCTAGACAAAGTCGTGTCAAGTCTGAGGTTCTTTACTGCGATTTCTTTATTATTATAGAATGTTGTGTGACTTGGCCGTTGAACATTCTTTATACGTTAGTGGGTACAAGTCAATTTTGTTTACACGTAATGTTATATCTGTTGTAACTACCTATGTTTCTTAAGCGAGATAATAGCAAATACAGGTATTGGTAATTTGACGCTAGTGTCTTATTTTAGGCTGTTGTTGATCGTGCAACACATGCATTCAGCATTGACAATGCTGACTTCTGCTGTCTTCTTTTTGGAGCGTCAAATCGACCACCGATCTAACATAAAATAGACGTATTTTTTATACTGTTTGTTTCAGGCTCGCCTTTACATAAGTGTTATTGAAATACGCAGCTTTATCAAGCCTACAATTGACTGGTTATTGAATCAACGTTTTCTAAGTGGCAATTTTCCATCGTTAATGGGTAGCGGTTCTGGCGACAGATTGGTGCATGGAGCACCTGGTTTTATACCCTTGTGTACTCTTCAACGGCCAAGTCACATAACATTCTATAATAATAAAGAAATCGCAGTAAAGAACCTCAGACTTGACACGACTTTGTCTAGATTTCATTACTTTTTAGAGATAAACAAGCAGCTCCATCGAGACTTGGCTAGTTTTTTACAGAATGTTTTTGGTGGGATTTCACTTCTTTTTGTAGAAACGTGGGCTTATTGATTTATTTTATTAGATTTTCTTATTTGACACAGTTTTTTTTCTTTTTATGAGTAGTTTTTTTATTATAAAAACAAATCGTAAGCGCGTTTAATATACAGTCAGCGCCATCTAGCGACGTGTGCGGGTATCACCGCCACTCTTAGTCCAATGCATTATATTTTGATCAAATTTTGAGCGAAATTAATATTTTAGTTTATTTAATTTGTTAATTTGTTTATTCAATTTGTGTAATGTTCGAGTAGAATAAAGTTAATCGTTCGACTATTTCTTCTTGTAAACTTGTAAGTATAAGTTATGTAGGTATAAAAGCCAGTCTAGTCTTATCCAGAGTTTTCCAGAGTTTTCCTTTAATTTAATTGCGTACTAGCAGTCCGCCCCGGCGTCGCACGGATGTAATAATGATATTATAGGTAATTTTTTTACACCTTGGGTTACATTATCGAATTTTTCATAAGGATCCCTAATAAAACATTTAGTATCGCAGACTTTTTTAGTAGATATTGATGTCCTCTTTAAAACTGTTGTACATCACTTTGCTCTATCGTCAACAATTTCCGCAGAGTACGCGATATAAGGATTTTTTTGGATTTTTTTCACACGTTGTGAACCTTATCGAAGTTTTCATACGGATCCCTAATAGTTAGACATATGGTATTACATACTTTTTTGTAGATATTGATGTCTTCTTTAAAACTGTAGTACATTACTTTGCTCTATTGTCAATAATTTCCGCACCAAACGCAATATAAGGATTTATTTTTTATTTTTTTCACACTTTGGATTACATTATCGATGTTTTCATACGGATCCCTAATATTTTTGAAAATATACTATAGCCTATGTTCATCAGGGATAATGTAGGATTCTAATGGTGAAAAAATTTTTCAAATCGGTCCAGTAGTTGAATATTTTTTGTAAAGGCGGTATGTCGATCTCTAATAGTTTGGTTAGGCTCTTGTGTTTTCTTATCAGGGTCACCAGGTACTCCAGATCTTCGATTATCCTAGTTTTTATGGTTTTCCCTTTATGTGGCCATTAAACCCTAACTCTGTACCAAATTTCAGATCTCTGAGTTTATGGGAAGTACTAGTTCTATTCTGATGATCATGAGTGAGTGAGTGAGTGAGTGAGTGAGTGAGTGAGTGAGTGTCTGTCTAAAATGCGAAACTTTGCTTTCGCTTAACTTTGTAACTAAATGACCTACAGACTTCAAATTTTGGATTTTAAGTATGTGATTATGGCTTACTGGATGACGAAAATTTCAGCGTTCTGGTCTTATCCAGAGGTTCTCAAATAGGGGCCTGAAAATGCGGCGAAATGGTTCCAGTAAAGGATGGTACGGCAGTGTTTGCTTCGCGCTCGACTTGGCGGGGGCACTGCCGTGCCCCCAAATGTACCCTTTTTCTAAAATACATTCCATCTTCTACTGCCTTCTCTCATTACCCGCAGCCTGGTACGCGTGTGACCTTGTTAAAATGTAGCCTATAACACTTTCTATCTCATGAACTATGTCTATGCAAAAATGGTTTCGATCCATTGCTCATACCATAATTTTCAAAAGTTCCAGAGGGCGAGCTGAGGCTTAATTGCCCTTGCTCTGCCTACCCATTTTTAATAAGAAGAACTATCGTAAACCTCTATTCCAGGTCATTTGTCCATGTATCAACGGCGTACACTCAAGCATTATCCACACTTGTAGATCAGGAGGTGTACGAAGTGTTTACTAAATCCCCCATTCCTCCGGAAACACTTATATCCATGGCGGAAAGTGTTGATGAGTCCAGACTGAACGACATCACAGCTAGGTAATTATTGCACTTGCCTTTTTAGTTTATTAGTAATGCCCCTTAAGCTTAAGGGGAAAATCTACAAAACGATCGTTAGACCTGTCGTACTGTATGAATCTGAGTGTTAGGCTGCAAAAGGGACAGATGAAAGAAGAGAGCACGCGACAGAGATGCGAATGTTGAGATGGAAGTTTGGTGTGACGAGGATGGATAAGATAAGGAATGAGTATATCAGAGGAAGCTTGAAAGTGGCGCTTGTGACGGTAAAGATGAGGAGCAATAGGTTAGCGTGGTATGGGCATGTTATGAGGAGGGAAAAAATTCATGTTACGAGCAGAATGGATGATAGGAATTAATGTGGATGGATGTACACGTAGAGGTAGGCCAAAGAAAAGATGGATGGACTGTGTGAAAGATGATATGGATAAGAAAAGAGTGAGTGATGAGATGACGGTTGAAAGAGGAAAATAGAAGAAGTACACATGTTGAGCCAACCCCACTTAAGTGGGATAAGGGCAGGAAGATGATGATAGTTCGTGTGTTAGTATTAGTATGTGCGGGTCAAATCTTGCAATTTAATTTGAAACCAGTTCCCCCCAACCATTTATTTTGAAATTTGGCATACCTGTGTAACTTCGGTGACAATACAATAATATGGTGACAGCAAGCTGATCTGATGGTGGAGTCAGGAGCTGTTCAATAGAAACTCACATCAGAACTTCTTAGTTAAAACTTTGCATCAAGTTAATGACAATTTAATGTGAGAACGAGCGAGCTAGATCTACAGCTCGATATTTCAAAAGCATGTTTTGAAAAAAAAAATTTCAACAGAAAACTTATTTCAGTAATTATTTACGCCTTCGTTATTGTTACGTCAGTGTTAGCAGAATAACAATTGTGTAAAAAGTGTATTTACCTATTTTTCAGTTTGATCGAAGACTGGCCTAATACCTATACGTTCGCCAAAACTGTCGCGGAGGAGCTAGTTAGGTCCATGAGCGACGGACTTCCGATTTGTATTGTGAGGCCTGGAATAGGTGAGACAGAGTTATCTATCTATCTATCTTCTATATACTTATAATAAATCTGTAGAGAGGTCAATTCTGTACATGAAATATATTTCCAAAATAACTATCAGGGGGTGATTAGGGATCGATACTGATGCCAAAAATGCAATCAGTAAATTTTTTGTCTGTCTGTCTGTCTGTCTGTCTGTCTGTCTGTCTGTCTGTCTGTCTGTCTGTATAACCGTTATAGAAACAAAAACTACTGGACGGATTTTAATGAAACTTGGTACAATTATTTTTCATACTCCTGAGCTGGTTATAGTATACTTTTCATCACGCTACAATCAAAAGGAGCAGAGCAGTGAAGGGAAATGTTGGGAAAACGGGAGAAATTACTCCATTTTTTAAGCTTCCGTCGCGTGTGCAACTTTAATGGTTAAAGCTACACAAAAATCATGTATGACGGAAATGTTCTCCTTAAAATTATATCAAAAATATCCCACGACAACATATGTCTATCTTTTATGGATGACTTACAATAACACGTGTAACTCCCGATAGCTTAGCAGTTCGAAGCTTTCTAATTATATGTGTCTACTCTTACGTTTATAACACTCTCAGTCATCCCTCATTAAAAAAGTTAACATTATTAACTATTCCATAAAAAAAGAATCATAGAAATCGTGTGATACTACGCAGCCGGACCCACCGTGGATAAGGGTTAATTTTAATGCAGTTACAAATCTATGGAATTGTACGAATTGTACTCCAAAAATCAGCAATTGTACTAGAAGGGGTCAAAAAAAGCTGTGAAAAAAACACGTTTTAATATATAAAGACATTCTGTAGTATATTTAGTATTAGCATTGCACCCGTGCGAAGCCCGGGCGGGTCGCTAGTATTCAATAAATAAATCTATATCTTCTTCGTTACGTTGTTTGTCCGCGATGTACTCCTAAACTGCTATCCGATTTGAATCAAACTTTGCACAACGTGTGCAGTTTGATCCAACTTGAAAGATGGGATAGCTTACATCTCAATTTATAGTCGCAATATTATATTATTGCAAATTATTTCTTTATTATCTGACAGTCACAGTTATCTGTTAGCTACAAAATATTCTAACAGATGGCGATATCTGTTGACACAGCAACGCGTGGCCAGTGGCCTGAGCACGAACCACTATCGTATCGATAACCTATCGTTCAAATGCCAAAACTGACACTATTACTATACAAAAAGTGTCAGTTTTAACATTTGGACGATACGTTGTCGATACGACACTGGTTCATGCTAACCCCACAGGTCTGCTAGTATCTATACTAATATTATAAAAAGGAAAGATTTGATTGTTTGTTTGTTTGTTTGTATCGAATAGGCTCCGAAACTACTGGACTGATTTGAAAAAATCTTTCACCATTAGAATCCTACATTATCCCTGATGAACATAGGCTATAGAACATTTTCAAAAATATTAGGGATCCGTATGAAAACTTCGATAATGTAATCCAAAGTGTGAAAAATTAAAAAAAAAAACCTTATATTGCGTTTGCTGCGGAAATTATTGACAATAGAGCAAAGTGATGTACTACAATTTTAAAGAGAACATCAATATCTACAAAAAAGTATGCAATACCATATGTCTAACTATTAGGGATCCGTATGAAAACTACGATAAAATAAACAAACGTGTGAAAAAAATCCTTATATCGTGTACTCTGCGAAAATTGTTGACAATAGAGCAAAGTGATGTACTACAGTTTTAAAGAGGACATCAATATCTACAAAAAAGTATGCAATACCATATGTCTAACTATTAGGGATCCGTATGAAAACTACGATAAAATAAACAAACGTGTGAAAAAAATCCTTATATCGTGTACTCTGCGAAAATTGTTGACAATAGAGCAAAGTGATGTACTACAGTTTTAAAGAGGACATCAATATCTACAAAAAAAGTCTGCGATACTAAATGTTTTAAATTACATGATTTAAATGTACGTTTTCGTTTAAGGACGGACGCACATAGAGGTGACATTTTACGACCTTTGTTCCGCGACATTATAAATAAATAAATATTGGTGTATTTTTAAATACAACGCCATCTAGCCCAAACTTAGCAAAGCTTGTACTATGGAAATCAGACAGCTGATAGAATACTTATAAACTTTTTTGTTGTAAATACATAAGTACTTATGATACATTATACCACCCGGACACAGAACAAACATCTATGTTATGTTTATCTTGGGTGGAAATCGAACCTACAGCGCAGAAGGCAGAGCTACTTCCAACTGAGCTGTATGTATTGCGCGGGACATCGCACGACATCGCAGGCAACATCAATGAATCGCAGCACAAACGATATCTACGTGTCCCTCGATAGTCGCCCGACTCGAATTCAAAGTGTCGGGCGACGTCGCGCGGGACATTTTGGGGACATAGTGCAAATGCGGCTTGAGAATTAAAGTTTAGCGCTGATGAGCATATGTGTTTTTTTTTCTAGTTGTCGCTGCATACAGAGAGCCGTCTCCGGGTTGGCTTGACATGAGCTGCGCTTATGGAGCTAGTGGGGTAACCAAATACAATAATGACATATTTATTTCAAATAATGAAATAAAAAGTAAAAGTAGTTAAAAAGTTAAAAAGTACCATATAAGCTGTTCCAGGACATAATATCACTACATAGTATAAAGCAAAGTCGCTTCCCGCTTCCCGCGTCTGTATGTATGTCTGTATGTATGTATGCTTATATCTTTAAAACTACACAACGGATTTTGATGCGGTTTTTTTTAATAGAGAGAGTGATTCAGGAGGAAGGTTTATATGTATAAAACATGCATAATGTAGTAGAGAAACACTGATAATTTTAGAGGTTTCTAATGTGATGTCGTAAATAAACACATTTTTTGCGCTTACATTGCAAACGCTGGCAGAACCCCACGAGTTATATCAAAATAATGTACTACAGTATTGTACACCTTAAAAACGTCTACAAAAAAGTACGCGATGGTATTAGAAATGTCTTATGCACAGCGAAGCGGGCACGGGTCAGCTAGTGCTATATATATTCCAAGTTTCATCCAAATGCATTTAGCCGTTTGGGCGTGATTTAGCCACAAACATACAAACATCCTCACAAACTTTCGGATTATTAAGGGAAGTAAGAGAAAACGCAGAAACTATACTTTTTATAACAAATTCCCTATCTTTCTTTCCAGACAACCTTTTATTGTACAATACTTTTTCAGAATTACAAAACCAAGTTATTTTACAAGCTTTTATTTAACTTGTAATGTATGTATGTATGTCTTGCATGTATGTAACTATGTTTGTTAAGGTGGAATCTTGCAACTCAATTATGTAGTAGTTGCAGTTAGCCCCAACCGATTAAGCTGACATTTGGCATGCATATGTAACTTCGGTGACAATGCAATAATATGGTGATAGCAAGCTGATCTGATGATGGAGTCAGGAGGTGTTTAACGGAGCTCCCCAGTAAATAGTCTGATTGAGATAAAACTTTACATACCTATCTATCTCGAATGAAAATATAAAATTATGGTACTAGCGAGCTGGTCTGATGATGGAGCTCGAATGTAGTCATAGGAACTGCCTTAATACACAACATAACCACGTTGTGTTTGGGCTTGTTGGATTTGTCTTGAAGAGTACCCTTGAAAAAAAAGCAGTGTTGGCTGAGTGGGCGGTACCTCCACTTTCAATCGTGGGTTCGAAACCCGGCGTGTTTCAATGGATTTTTCTGTTCGAAAAATTTATATGCGCATCAAAAACACGTGTTCAAAACAGTTATGGAAAACATCGTGAGGAAATCAGTTAGTATTCTTATAAGCGGCGATGGGCTTGCAACCTGTCACGTACGGAATGCTAACTACTGCAAAATATAGGCATGTGGCAAATATAATGTTTGGACGTGCCTCTGACTACCCCCACTAGACATCTTCAAAAGATCTAAGCGTCTGGAGATCTGAGAGGATGTCTACCGTATTTGGGGATTACAGTCGTGATCCTATTTATTTATTTTATTTTTAGTACCCTTGATTTTAAAAAACTTATTTCAGTTAATCTTGGGCTTGGGTTTAGGCGTTCTTCACACTCTATTAATGAACTACCATACCAAATTGGGCTTGGTCCCTTGTGACTACGTCAACAACGTTATCATTGCTTCGGCGAGAGAAGCGATCTACAGCACTGGAGGAGATAACACTAAGATCTATTCAGTCAGCAGTACCGTGCGAAACCCAGTGACTCCAGGTAAAATAAAGTTAAAAATATGTTTGGTACGATCTTACGATGGCGAATTGATGTGTGTAGATTTTACTATTACATTATTTTTGTGTGTGCGTAGGCTCGGGAGCGCTGAGTTATAAGTCCTCCTGTTATAAGTCCAATACAAAATTTCATTCATTCATTCACCTTTAGAGGTAGTTTTTCCCTGCTCTATCTAGACAAGTACCTAAATAATCTAAGCTCCTAATCAAAAAAAGAATTAACTAAATTGGTTACTAGATGACGGAGTTCTTAGGGAACAACAAAAAAAACTCCGAATGGGAGGTACCTCGACTTTAATTTCGAAGCACTTCGATTTCATGCATCAATGGATTTTTCTGTTCGAAAAATGTGTATAATATGCGCATCAAAACACGTGCTCTAAACGGTGAAGGAAAACATCGTGAGGAAACGAGTTAGTATTCTTATAAGGGGCGATGGGCTTGCAACCTGTCACGTATGGAATGCTGACTAGTGCAAAATGTGGGCATGTGCCAAATGTAAAGTTTGGACGTGCTCCTCTAGACATCTTTAAAGGATTTAAGCGCCTGGAGATCTGAGAGGATGACTACCGTACTTGGGGGTTACATTCGTAAAAAATAATTATCATAGGGGTGAGTATGAACAACTATTGTATCGAAAACGTGTCGTCCAAATGTCAAAACTGACACTTTTACTAACGATCAAACTCATTTTTGGAGACAAATTGAATTGTTTCCAATAATCCCAGCTAAGAATTAACGCAGGAAATATTTCCGGAAAAATTTAAGTTTTTATTATATGAATTTGATCGTTATCAAAAAGTGTCAGTTTTGACCTTTAGACGATACGTTGTCGATACGATAGCGGATCGTGCTCAGGCTTCAGTGCTCAGTTCATGGCTTGAGATTTTATTCCAGGCAAAATTATGGATGTATTGGAGCAAAACAAAACAGTTCTAGTGTCTCCAAAGAGTGTTTACTACAATTACGGTGTCGAAACAAGCAACAAAATACTTTCTACTTTTCTGACGTGGTTCCTGCATCTTATACCGGCTTACGTCGTCGACTTTGTCTGCCTTTTACTTGGAAAAGAGCGCATGTATGCATCACTTAATTTATACCTATCTTAAGTAAAGTTTATTTATTTATTTATATATAACTAGCCGACCCGTGATAGACAAACCAGGCAGAACAAACCTGCCAAATTTCAATAGTCGCATAAAAAAAAACCTTGTCCTGATAAAATAAATTACGAATTTTGGTAGAATGCGTATCATTCAGTAGTCAAAACTAATGTCAGATTTTTTTAATAAAATAAATTTTATTACGCATTTTGGTAGAATGCGGTCATCGACTACATAGCCCAGAAGACACCGCATGCAAGGCGAACACTGTCATCCAAAACATCAGGCTTATACGGCCGATAAAAAATAACGCGCGTCAAACCTGCAGTAGTACCGACCACTTCCTTGACCCGTGCACATCTCGTCTGTTTATGCTAAAAAACCATTACCACAAGCTCAAGTTACACTGGTTATTTTCCTTGTCGATAGTCAATAGTGTTGTACCACTACTCAATAATTGATGATCGATAAACCTACATAGTAGTAACAACAACAGTTGGACCTAACTAGTAAAACTACTTATTGCCCGATCCCGATCCCGATCCCGATCCCGATCCCGATCCCGATCCCGATCCCGATCCCGATCCCGATCCCGATCCCGATCCCGATCCCGATCCCGATCCCGATCCCGATCCCGATCCCGATCCCGATCCCGATCCCGATCCCGATCCCGATCCCGATCCCGATCCCGATCCCGATCCCGATCCCGATCCCGATCCCGATCCCGATCCCGATCCCGATCCCGATCCCGATCCCGATCCCGATCCCGATCCCGATCCCGATCCCGATCCCGATCCCGATCCCGATCCCGATCCCGATCCCGATCCCGATCCCGATCCCGATCCCGATCCCGATCCCGATCCCGATCCCGATCCCGATCCCGATCCCGATCCCGATCCCGATCCCGACCCCGACCCCGACCCCGACCCCGACCCCGACCCCGACCCCGACCCCGACCCCGACCCCGATCCCGATCCCGATCCCGATCCCGACCCCGATCCCGATCCCGATTGTTATAAGCGGCGATGGGCTTGCAACCTGTCACGTATGGACTGCTAACTACTGCAAAATGTGGGTATGTGCCGAATATAATATTTGGACGTGCCTCTGACTGCTATCGACAACTCATGACAACACTTCCCATCCCTAGTGAATCACGTCATCTTGAACCGGCCAATCAGAATGCATTTTTTCCCACTCCCCCCGTACCTCATACCTCACTGACTTGACAGAGTTGTTTGTTTGAAGAAATGAAGCCATTAGGCGTCTATTAGGCTATGTAGTCGATGAATGCGGTAGTCAAATTGAGAAGAGCTAATATACTCTCTTCACGCGAGTGTGACTGTGTGACGCACCTGACTTGTTGTTTTGTTTCAGACTCGTGAAAATATACAAAAAAGTGTATAAAATGAGCAACGCGCTATCCCACTTTCTACTAAACACATGGTTATTTGACGACAAAAATACGGAGAATCTTTTCAAAGGCTTGTCGAAAACTGACAAAACAATCTTCAACTTTGACATTCCAAGTATCGATTGGACAGAGTACATTTTAGTTTGGTGCATCGGAATCAGAAAGTATATTGTAAAGGATGGTCTAACTGGAACTGCATCGGCCAACAGAAAGCAAAGTTGGCTGCGAATCTTGCATTATACGTTGTCTATATTGTATTTTTATTGCTTTTGGAAAGTTTTTTGTTGTATTTATTATGTGTACAGCTGCATTTTAACAGCATTTTAATTAAAACAAGCTAACCCAACCCGGTTCTTTTTTCCCCGTTCCCGTTATAGTAAGCTAGTGTAAATATTGATACTAAAACTTTTATTAATTAGCCGTTATCTTAAGTTAATAAAAAGCAATTTAATTATTGTTCAAAGTTTGCTATAAATGTCATGAATTATATTTAATAGTCTAATACCTACATGCATAGGTATGACATAGGGCATGTCGCTCGCATGTCGGACGATCTTTGGGCCAAAATAACTACCGATTGGTCCCCACAAACAAGGCGCCGTCAAGGCAGACCCCGGAGGAGATGGCGGGACGATCTCGACAATCATTTAAGTGACTGGCGCAATTTAGCTGGAGATCGAAAGGTGTGGAAATAAGGGAAGGAGGCCTGCAATGGAACGATACGAGCTCAAATAAATAAATAAATACCTACATGAACGTTGTAGGTACGTTGAACCTGTAGCTTGTTTGGTGCCTGGGTATTTTTAATAGACTTCAAATGTGGATGTTAACAATTCGGTTGTATCTTTTAATGTTTATTATCTCAAAACTTCCGTCAAATGAATCAATATATAAATGAATAATTATTATAACAATATGTTTCCTTTAAAACATGTGCCGATTCACTCCACCCCCACCCCATGTTCAATTTTAGAGGGATTCCACAAGTGTGGATGGCACAACTTGTTTACCTCTTCCATATCTATAATAATAATAAAATATATTTATTGACCAAAAAAGTGAGTTACAGTATAGTATGAGTCCCTGTCCCCTGGAAAAGCGTGAGCTATGTCCCAGGTGAAAGTTCTCTCCCTAATTTACAGGTATTATGTTAATAATATTTAACAGAAAAATTTACAAACAAAAAAATTAAGCGTTCTTCAATTGTTGTCATTTCAATGTACTGACCATGACCATTCTAACAATACCTGACCTCTATAAAGACAAACAAGAAAAAACCCCGCGACTTCGTTCAAGTGATTATATTTTTAAACAGACTTTAAACCCCACAGTACCCCCTTAGCGGTTGAATTTTGGGAATTCCTTTCTTATTGCACCCCACGAAAAAGAATACACCCTCCTAACTTCAAGTTTCTGGGACCTGTGGTTTAGCCTGCGTGTTGATAGAGCTGTCAGTCAGTCAGTCAGTAATGCAAGATTTTTATATTAAAGACTACAATGACAGTGTACAAAAAATAGAGACGAATTTTATATATGAATATTACGAATACAAATGCAGCATTTTGTGGCAAAATTACAATTACTTACGTAAACTTAAATAAATTAAAATAGTAATTCTAAAATATGACATCACGGTTGAACAGGGTGTTATATTACAACGGTTGAATGGCGATAATGGAGTGTGATACTTCCTTGCCGAATTACATATTGGTTAAGGGTTAATTTAAATGCAGTTACAAAGATAAAGAATTCTACGAATTGTACTCCAAAAATCAGAAATTGGGGACGACAAAGGATCCCAAGATATTTACGTTTGAATAGGGTCAGGCCAGGAAGTATCTTCATTTGTCGGATGATCGTTCGTTAAGAGATATACAGAGGTCCAGAAGACTTCGCTGTTCCCAACAGTTTGTACCAAGTGTGATAGCTTCAATCAACCCAAAAAACTTCCAAAAAATATCGATTTAATATAATAGTGTTGTTTTCACAAACTGACTAAAATATTGTGTAATAATACGATCGATCTTAATCCGTTACAATAAAATCTAAATTAGTGTAACCTCATAATGACAGTTCTATAACTAAGGACAGTTTTACTAATTTTTAAATTTTTACAACGAAAATCGTAAAATTAGTATAACTATCCCAAGCTAAGCTAAGATTTGGAAAAATCTTCGTTTGGTTGAGAGGATATACTTCTCGTTTGATCCCATTTAAATATGAGGAAATACCACTTCTAAGGGTGAAAAAAACGAGGATTTAAATTTTCTATTGGACTTATTAAAACAACATGAAGTCGTAGAATTTAAACACGAAACGTCAGCAATTCAAGATAATGACGTGGTAATTAGCCGTATTTCTATTTAAAACATGAACATCGGTTGTGGTTTTTACTTGCCACTTCATCCATCCTGTAGATAGATTTCCTGTTTTTTTTCCTAGTCATTCTAAGTTTGTTGGTTATGTATTTAAATGTATTTTTTGTCAAATAGTTGTCCAAATAGGCCGTAAAAAATAATAGTTGTACTAAAATAGTTTATTTGGCGTATTTTTAATACGCTAGTTAACGTACAATTTAGATATTTTACATAAATACAAGTAAGTACCAAGGTAAGCAAAATTCAGGTACAAATAAAAAGGTTTTCGTTGAAAAAATATTATTTCAAAACAAGATTTTGTAAAATCCTCTTTCAAGCAAGCGAGCAGCGCGCTATTACATGTCATGTGTGCAAAGTTTTTACTCAATCGAACTATTTACCTACTAAGAAGTTATCACCTGTTACTTAATACATATTACAGTATTAGGTGATAGCGCGCTGCTCGCTTGTTTGAAGAAGGATTTTCCAAAAGCTTGTTTTGAAAAAAAATTTTCAACATAAAACTTATTTATAGTAAAATGGATTCTTCTATGACAATGGATCCTGCTATGGCAATAGAAGTTGCGGCGATGTCCCAACAGAGGGCGTTAGACGAAGCAACACAAAAAGGCGATTCAGATATTCAAAGATTCTACTATGGTACCACTATTTTCATCACAGGAGGCTCAGGTATGCTCTCAGACATTCAATCTATATCTATACTAATATAATAAATGTGAAAGTAATTATGTCTGTCTGTCTCTCTGATTGTGACGACTTTATCGAAAAACATAACACAATTTTGGGAAATTCCTATGTCGAAAAAATGGATTTCTTCCAGACTACCTGGTTGCTGTTGGTTCAGAGTGCAGATTAACGATTTACAGACATTGCCTGATTTGGTGACCTCACGAACCGATAGAGAAAGAAAAAGATGTAGGCAGTTATACTCTTTCCGCAATTTCCTAATTATCTAAATTTCATTTCATTTCAGGTTTTCTAGGAAAGCAAATGATTGAGAAGCTCTTCAGGTATGTGTATTGGTTTTTTGTTGAGAAATAGCCAACAAAGTTCTTTTATGCGACTTAAAAAAGGGGTTCATAACTCAGGGATTACAACGTAACGTTTTTTCCGATTTCAATGAGTTTTCAATAATTTTATTTCAGATCATGTGATATAACGAAAATCTACCTACTGATTAGGTCAAAGAAACAGAAGACGGTACAGGAGAGGCTAAATGAAATGCTACAAGACCCGGTAAACATTTTCTAGATCAGGACAAGATGATATTGAATCGATTGTGCGTCACTACAATACGCTTTGCAATATGTTAAACCATTTTTTGCTTTTTTAGGTGTTCGAACCTGTTAGAAACAAGCAGCCAGATTTTGCAGCGAAGATAATACCGGTGGAAGGTGATGTGGCTGAGCTGAGGCTCGGCATCAGCCAGCAGGACTGGGAGACGCTTGTTGATGAGGTACCACCATCATTGAATACCGCGCCACTAACACGCGCTCAAAGCTATGAAGAAAAATCGCGAGGAAACTCACTGCTTGGTCAGTCCGTTTCTATTCTATGCCATATTTGTCCACTGGTATAGTTAGTTTTATTATGTAACAGGTCCAAATTATCTACCACATGGCCGCTACTACCAGATTTGACGAAGTTCTTCGGGTTGCCACCATGATCAACGTGCGAGGAACGAGAGAAGCCATAATCTTGGGCAGGGCTTGTAAGAATCTGAAGTGAGTTTACATGTGCCTTTTTTCGAAAATCCATTCTATCTTCTACCCGTAGTTTGGTACGCGTGTGATCTTGTTAAAATGTAGCCTATGACTTTTTCTTGCTCAAGATTTATATCTATATGCAAAAAATAGTTTCGATCTATTGCTCCATTGATATGTGACAGAAGGATGCTCTAAGAAACATCTTATTATTAAATGGTCTAGAGGACGAGCTCAGTCTTAAATGCCTTTGCTCTGCCTACCCATTTGTAATAAGAAGAACTATCACAAATCTCAATTCCAGGTCATTTGTCCATGTATCAACGGCGTACACTCAAGCGTTATCCAGATTGGTAGATCAGGAGGTGTATGAAGTGTTTACTAAATCCCCCATTCCTCCGGAAATACTTATATCCATGGCGGAAAGTGTAGAGGAGTCCAGACTGAACCACATCACAGCTAGGTAGTATATCAAGTATTATCCTAATAATATTATAAATGCGAAAGTTTGTGAGTTTGTGAGTTTGTATTTAGGGGCACGGCAGTGCCCCCGCCAAGTCGAGCGCGAAGCAAACACTGCCGTACCATCCTTTACTGGAACCATTTCGTCGCATTTTCAGGCCCCTATTTGAGAACCTCTGGATAAGACCAGAACGCCATAATCACATACTTAAAATCCAAAATTTCAAGTCTGTAGGTCATTTAGTTACGAAGTTAAGCGAAAGCAAAGTTTCGCATTTTAGACAGACACTCACTCACTCACTCACTCACTCACTCACTCACTCATGATCATCAGAATAGAACTAGTACTTCCCATAAACTCAGAGAGCTGAAATTTGGTACAGAGTTAGGGTTTAATGGCCACATAAAGGGAAAACCATAAAAACTAGGATAATCGAAGATTTGGAGTACCTGGTGACCCTGATAAGAAAACACAAGAGCCTAACCAAACTATTAGAGATCGACATACCGCCTTTACAAAAAATATTCAACTACTGGACCGATTTGAAAAATTCTTTCACCATTAGAATCCTACATTATCCCTGATGAACATAGGCTATAGTATATTTTCAAAAATATTAGGGATCCGTATGAAAACATCGATAATGTAATCCAAAGTGTGAAAAAAATAAAAAATAAATCCTTATATTGCGGTTGGTGCGGAAATTATTGACAATAGAGCAAAGTAATGTACTACAGTTTTAAAGAGGACATCAATATCTACAAAAAAGTATGTAATACCATATCTCTAACTATTAGGGATCCGTATGAAAACTTCGATAATGTAACCCAACGTGTGAAAAAAATCCTTATATCGCGTACTCTGCATTAGAGCAAAGTAATGTACTACAGTTTTAAAGAGGACATCAATATCTACAAAAAAAGTCTGCGATACTAAATATTTTATTAGGGATCCTTATGAAAAATTCGATAATGTAACCCATGGTGTAAAAAAATTACCTCTATTATCATTATTACATCCGTGCGACGCCGGGGCGGACTGCTAGTACGCAATAAAATTAAAGGAAAACTCTGGAAAACTCTGGATAAGACTAGACTGGCTTTTATACCTACATAACTTATACTTACAAGTTTACAAGAAGAAATAGTCGAACGATTAACTTTATTCTACTCGAACATTACACAAATTGAATAAACAAATTAACAAATTAAATAATGCATTGGACTAAGAGTGGCGGTGATACCCGCACACGTCGCTAGATGGCGCTGACTGTATTTTAAACGCGCTTACGATTTGTTTTTATAATAAAAAAACTACTCATAAAAAGAAAAAAAACTGTGTCAAATAAGAAAATCTAATAAAATAAATCAATAAGCCCACGTTTCTACAAAAAGAAGTGAAATCCCACCAAAAACATTCTGTAAAAAACTAGCCAAGTCTCGATGGAGCTGCTTGTTTATCTCTAAAAAGTAATGAAATCTAGACAAAGTCGTGTCAAGTCTGAGGTTCTTTACTGCGATTTGTTTATTATTATAGAATGTTATGTGACTTGGCCGTTGAAGAGTACACAAGGGTATAAAACCAGGTGCTCCATGACACCATTGCACCAATCTGTCGCCAGAACCGCTACCCATTAACGATGGAAAATTGCCACTTAGAAAACGTTGATTCAATAACCAGTTAATTGTAGGCTTGATAAAGTGCGTATTTCAATAACACTTATGTAAAGGCGAGCCTGAAACAAACAGTATAAAAAATACGTCTATTTTATGTTAGATCGGTGGTCGATTTGACGCTCCAAAAAGAAGACAGCAGAAGTCAGCATTGTCAATGCTGAATGCATGTGTTGCACGATGAACAACAGCCTAAAATAAGACACTAGCGTCCAATTACCAATACCTGTATTGGCTATTATCTCGCTTAACAAACATAGGTAGTTACAACAGATATAACATTACGTGTAAACAAAATTGACTTGTACCCACTAACGTATAAAGAATGTTCAACGGCCAAGTCACACATCATTCTATAATAATAAAGAAATCGCAGTAAAGAACCTCAGACTTGACACGACTTTGTCTAGATTTCATTACTTTTTAGAGATAAACAAGCAGCTCCATCGAGACTTGGCTAGTTTTTTACAGAATGTTTTTGGTGGGATATATGTTAGTGCCTCAATCAGATCTAAACGACAAAACAAATTAATATGATATTTGCTGTATATGTAGATATAATGCCCGAATAAAAAACAGACTACTATAAAATACAAAAAATATCCCTAAAATTATAAAAAAACGCATAAGGGATGATTTTCGTATAGATGACGCTGGAGTGCAAAATATATATAACAATATAACAAAATACTCTATGCGATTTTCGAAATTTGGACAGAACAACGTCTATCACGGGTTGGCTAGTAAGTCATATATAATTTACTAGTCCGCCCCGGCGTCGCACAGGTGTAATAATGATATTATGGGTAATTTTTTTTACACCTTAGGTTACATTATCGAAGTTTTCATACGGATCCCTAATAGTAAGACATATGGTATGGTCATTTTCTTTGTAGATATTGATGTCCTCTTTAAAACTGTAGTACATTACTTTGCTCTATTGTCAATACTTTCCGCAGCATACGCGATATAAAGATTTTTTTTGTTTTTTTTTCTCACTTTGGGTTATATTATCGAAGTTATCATACGGATCCCTAACGTTTTTGAAAATATTCTATAGCCTATGTTCATCACGGATAATGTAGGATTCTAATGGTAAAAGAATTTTTCAAATCGGTTCAGTAGTTTCGGAGCCTATTCGCTGCAAACAAACAAACAAACAAACAATCAAATTTTTCCTCTTTATAATATTTTTAGTATTAGTATAGATTTGTTTTCCATGGATTTATTTATCAGAAAACTTAAATGCGCAAAAACACAGCAGTGGCTCAAATAATTGTGTAATGAGTGTATTATGTATACCTTTGCTTAACCTAAGAGCTAGACAAATACTCTATTTTTGACGTGACAACGTCTTATAATTCGATGGAGCCGGCTGCACGCACCAAAAAACATGACTCATGCGGCGTTACCTCACTCTGAAGCGTTCCATTTAAGGCTTGAAGTGCAAGCGAGAGCGCGGAACGAGCGAACAAGAGGCACAATCACTATTGTCACGTTCAACTATCGTCAGTAAACCGACTTTACAGACAACCTGTTTTTTTTGTGTTTAAAGGGCTCCCAGTCGACGACTGCTCTTTTTCGAAACGAAAAAAGAAATACTTCTGAACAAGCCACATCTCCTATTTTTATAAGTATATTACTTCAGGTTCCTACCTAGATTTCTATTAAGCTGAAAACATAATAGCAGAAACTTTTCACGATAAAGATATTATTTCAAAATGATACGTTTTAGAATTTATGATCGAAATATTTTATATACCTACTATTAAAATCAACTTGTGATTTATTGTTAAAGATAGGTAATATGTAGATCTAGATTTCTATTAGAATAGATTTTTGATAAGTAATTATACATAATTTATATCATTAATTTATTCGAAAAGCTAAGGCGGACCACGCGCCGACGTGTGTTTGTCGTCATTGCAGCGGTCGGTAGGATTATTTATCGAAGTGATTAAAGATGGGTACATCTTTATTCACATATACTATACATTATAAAATAGGAGATGTGGCTTGTTCACAAGTATTTATTTTTTCGTTTCGAACAAAAACAATCGTCGACTGGGAGCGCCTTAAAAATAGTTGTTTTAATCATTTTTTCATAAATACTCGTACGTACTTTTCAGTTTGATCAAAGACTGGCCTAATACTTACACGTTCGCCAAAACTGTCGCGGAGGAGCTAGTTAGGTCCATGAGCGACGGACTTCCGATTTGTATTGTGAGGCCTGGAATAGGTGAGACTGGAAAACAATCTTATTATTTGCTTATCGTTTTATATGCAATTTTATACGCTGATGATCATAACAATGTTTCTTCTTAGTTGTCGCTACATACAGAGAACCGTCTCCGGGTTGGCTTGACATCAGCTGCGCTTATGGAGCTAGTGGGGTAACTAAATACAAAAATGTTATTAATTATTTTAATAAATTCAGTTTTAATGATTTATGTTATTCGTAGGAGCTAAGTCAAGCTGCGCCTGTTTCACGCTACCTAGCTTAAAATAATGAGTATAATATTAGGTATTTTTATTATTCTTATATCAAACATGAGAAAATGCAACACTTTTTTTTAAAATAACCTTTTTGGTATGATTCTTTTACAGATTTACAAAACAAAATTTGTTTTTCAGTTAATTTTAGGCGCGGGTTTAGGCGCTATTCACGTTTTACTACAAAATTACCATACCAAATTGGGCTTGGTCCCATGTGACTACGTGAACAACGTTATCATTGCTTCGGCGAGAGAAGCGAGCCACAGCACTGGAGGGGATAGCACTAAGATCTATACAGTCAGCAGCACAGTGCGCAATCCTTTGTTTCAAGGTAAATTCAAATTGACTATTTTGATAATTCTCGGCGATTTCAGCGGCGATGGGCTTGCAACCTGTCACGTATGGAATGCTAACTACTGCAAAATGTGGGCGTGTGCCAAATATGATGTTTGGACGTGCCTCTGACTACCCCCACTAGACATATTCAAAGGATCTATGCGCCTGGAGATCTGAGAGGATGTCTACCGTACTTGGAGATTACAGTCGTGACCATATACATATATATATTTTTTTGATAATTCTTCGATCTGTGCCATGTTTATTTCCTGTTATAAGCTTTTGTTAAATTTGCACTGTTCCATAAGTTTGTAAGTTGTCCGTTAAAAATTGCAAATTATTGTTCGAGCATTTGTTGGTATCCGGTTGGGCTGGAATTTTGCATAGGTACACTTTTAGTTCTGGTGACAATACAATATTATGGTGAGATGATCTGATGATAGCATCGACTACATAGCATGTAGTCGATGGATGATAGAGTCAGGAACTGTTCAACGGACACTTATAACGGAACTTCTTAGTAAATAGTTCTATTGAGTTAAAACTCTGCATACCTGTCAAGTTCCAATGACAATGTAATATTAGGTGACAGGATATAGTGCGCTGCTCTGATTTTTAGCCCTAAGGAAGATTTAACAAAAGCTTGTCTTGAAAAAATATTTTTCAACAGAAAACTTGTCTATATTAAATATCCCACATGAAGTAGGATGACTATCAATTAACAATTCACGACTTGAGTTTTTTTCAGGGTCATTACTGCAATTAGCAAGGAATAATGGACCAAACATAGCGACTCCAAAAGCAATTTACTACAATTACGGTGTCGGAACAAGCAACAAAATTCTTTTTACTTTTCTGACGTGGTTCCTGCATCTTATACCGGCTTACGTCGTCGACTTTGTCTGCCTTTTACTTGGAAAAGAGCGCATGTATGTATATTATGAATATAGAATATAATTATATAATAATATTGTTAACTAGCGACCCGCCCCGGCTTCGCACGGGTAGCATGTAATTATACATATAAACTTTCCTCCTGAATCGCTCTATCTATTAAAAAAACCGCAACAAAATCCGTTGTGTAGTTTTAAAGATATAAGCAAACATACATAAATACATACAGACGCGGGAAGCGGAAAGCGACTTTGCTTTATACTATGTAGTGATAAGTGTTTAGAAAGGAACTAATCCTATTTTTTTACTTTTCTTTCTCTCTTTCTTTTTTGTCTATCTAGTTAAGTCGTGTTGGCCGAGTGGGAGGTACCTCGACTTTCAATCTTAAGGTCGTGGGTTCGAATCCCGCAGTCCATCAATAGATTTTTCTGTTCAAAAATATTATGGGCGCATCAAACACAAGTGCTCACTATCGATTAGGCACTGTGATCGCAAAGCCCTTTCTTTGTTCTTATCTATCTATACTTATAATAAATCTGTAGAGAGGTCAATTCTGTACATGAAATATATTTCCAAAATAACTATCAGGGGGTGATTAGGGATCGATACTGATGCCAAAAATGCAATCAGTAAAATTTTTGTCTGTCTGTCTGTCTGTCTGTCTGTCTGTCTGTCTGTCTGTCTGTCTGTCTGTATAACCGTTATAGAAACAAAAACTACTCGACGGATTTTAACGAAACTTGGTACAATTATTTTTCATACTCCTGAGCTGGTTATAGTATACTTTTCATCACTCTACAATCAATAGGAGCAGAGCAGTAAAAGGAAATGTTGGGAAAACGGGAGAAGTTACTCCATTTTTTAAGCTTCCGTCGCGTGTGCAACGTTAATGGTTAAAGCTACACAGAAATGATGTAGGAGGGAAATGTTCTCCTTAAAATTATATAAAAAATATCCCACGACAGCATATGTCTATCTTTTATGGTTGACTCACAATAACACGTGTAACTCGAACATTCTCCAACGTTCGCGACCGGCCTAGCAGCTAGGCGTCAAACGCGCAGTTCGGCCGGTCGCGAACGTTCGAGAAAAACAGAAATCATCTAATGTAAGCTGTGAAAAAAAAAACGTTTTATATAAAGACATTCTGTAGTATATTTAGTACCTATCAGCATTGCACCCGTGCGAAGCCCGGGCGGGTCGCTAGTGTTTAATAAATAATAAAAAAAGAATATGGAATATATAAGTTATAGTACTCGCATCTAACCGGTTGTATTGTTTCAGACTCGTGAAAATATACAAAAAAGTGTATAAAATGTGCAATGCGCTATCCTATTTTCTCCTAAACACATGGTTATTTGACGACAAAAATACGGAGAATCTCTTCAAAGGCTTGTCGAAAACTGACAAAACAATCTTCAACTTTGACATTCCAAGTATCAATTGGACAGAGTACTTCTTTATTTGGTGCGTCGGAGTCAGAAAGTATATTATAAAGGATGGTCTAACTGGAACTGCATCGGCCAACAGAAAGCAAAGTTGGCTGCGAATCTTGCATTATACGTTGTCTATATTGTATTTTTATTGCTTTTGGAAAGTTTTTTGTTGTATTTATTATGTGTTCAGCTGCATTTTAACAGCATTTTAATTAAAACAAGCTAACCCAACCCGGTTCTTTTTTCCCCGTTCCCGTTATAGTAAGCTAGTGTAAATATTGATACTAAAACTTTTATTAATTAGCCGTTATCCTAAGTTAATAAAAAGCAATTTAATTATTGTTCAAAGTTTGCTATAAATGTCATGAATTATATTTAATAGTCTAATACCTACATGCATAGGTATGACATAGGGCATGTCGCTCGCATGTCTGACGATCTTTGGGCCAAAATAACTACCGATTGGTCCCCACAAACAAGGCGCCGTCAAGGCAGACCCCGGAGGAGATGGCGGGACGATCTCGACAATCATTTAAGTGACTGGCGCAATTTAGCTGGAGATCGAAAGGTGTGGAAATAAGGGAGGGAGGCCTGCAATGGAACGATACGAGCTCAAATAAATAAATAAATACCTACATGAACGTTGTAGGTACGTTGAACCTGTAGCTTGTTTTGTGCCTGGGTATTTTTAATAGACTTCAAAACAGGAGGATGTTAACAATTCGGTTGTATCTTTTAATGTTTATTATCTCAAAACTTCCGTCAAATGAATCAATATATGAATGAATAATTATTATAACAATTGTGTTCCTTTAAAACATGTGCCGATTCACTTCACCCCCACCCCATGTTCAATTTTAGAGGGATTCCACAAGTGTAGATGGCACAACTTGTTTACTTCTTCCATATCTATACTTATAATAAATCTGTAGAAAGGTCAATTCTGTACATGAAATATATTTCCAAAATAACTAACAGGGGGTGATTAGGGATCGATACTGATGCCAAAAATGCAATCAGTAAAATTTTTGTCTGTCTGTCTGTCTGTCTGTCTGTCTGTCTGTCTGTATAACCGTTATAGAAACAAAAACTACTCGACGGATTTTAACGAAACTTGGTACAATTATTTTTCATACTCCTGAGCTGGTTATAGTATACTTTTTATCACGCTGCAATCAATAGGAGCAGAGCAGTGAAGGAAAATGTTGGGAAAACGGGAGAAGTTACTCCATTTTTTGAGCTTCCGTCGCGTGTGCAACCTTAATGGTTAAAGCTACACAGAAATCATGTATGACGGAAATGTTCTCCTTAAAATTATATAAAAAATATCCCACGACAGCATATGTTTATCTTTTATGGTTGACTCACAATAACACGTGTAACTCCCGATAGCTTAGCAGTTCGAAGCTTTCTGATTATATTTGTCTACTCTTACGTTTATAATACTCTCAGTCATCCCTAATTAAAAACGCGAACGCACAGGCAGGCGTCTTGCTTGGTACCTAGAGGCTAGCGAGTCACCTAGCGAGTAGCTTCGTAAAACGAACATTCTCGAACGTTCGCGACCGGCCTAACAGCTAGGCGTCAAACGCGCAGTTCGGCCGGTCGCGAACGTTCGAGAAAAAAAGAAATCATCAATAATTGTCTAATGACAAAAAAGATGTGAAAAAAAAACGTTTTATATAAAGACATTCTGTACTATATTTAGTATCAGCATTGCACCCGTGCGAAGCCCGGGCGGGTCGCTAGTCTATAATAATAATAAAATATATATAATAAATATATATTATTGACCAAAAAAGTGAGTTACAGTATAGTATGAGTCCCTGTCCCCTGGAAAAGCGTGAGCTATGTCCCAGGTGAAAGTTCTCTCCCTAATTTACAGGTATTATGTTAATAATATTTAACAGAAAAATTTACAAACAAAAAAAATAAAGCGTTCTTCAATTGTTGTCATTTCAATGTACTGACCATGACCATTCTAACAATACCTGACCTCTATAAAGACAAACAAGTAAAAACCCCCGCGACTTCGTTCAAGTGATTATATTTTTAAACAGACTTTAAACCCCACAGTACCCCCTTAGCGGTTGAATTTTGGGAATTCCTTTCTTATTGCACCCCACGAAAAAGAATACACCCTCCTAACTTCAAGTTTCTGGGACCTGTGGTTTAGCCTGCGTGTTGATAGAGCTGTCAGTCAGTCAGTCAGTAATGCAAGATTTTTATATTATAGACTACAATGACAGTGTACAAAAAATAGAGACGAATTTTATATATGAATATTACGAATACAAATGCAGCATTTTGTGGCAAAATAACAATTACTTACGTAAACTTAAATAAATTAAAATAGTAATTCTAAAATATGACATCACGTTTGAACAGGGTGTTATATTACAACGGTTGAATGGCGATAATGGAGTGTGATACTTCCTTGCCGAATTACATATTGGTTAAGGGTTAATTTAAATGCAGTTACAAAGATAAAGAATTCTACGAATTGTACTCCAAAAATCAGAAATTGGACGACAAAGGATCCCAAGATATTTACGTTTGAATAGGGTCAGGCCAGGAAGTATCTTCATTTGTCGGATGATCGTTCGTTAAGAGATATACAGAGGTCCAGAAGACTTCGCTGTTCCCAACAGTTTGTACCAAGTGTGATAGCTTCAATCAACCCAAAAAACTTCCAAAAAATATCGATTTAATATAATAGTGTTGTTTTCACAAACTGACTAAAATATTGTGTAATAATACGATCGATCTTATTCCGTTACAATAAAATCTAAATTAGTGTAACCTCATAATGACAGTTCTATAACTAAGGACAGTTTAACTAATTTTTAAATTTTTACAACGAAAATCGTAAAATTAGTATAACTATCCCAAGCTAAGCTAAGATTTGGAAAAATCTTTGTTTGGTTGAGAGGATATACTTCTCGTTTGATCCCATTTAAATATGAGGAAATACCACTTCTAAGGGTGAAAAAAACGAGGATTTAAATTTTCTATTGGACTTATTAAAACAACATGCAGTTGACAGTATATTGGAAATGATACTCGTATTATTTAACTTTACAAAAAATAGCGTGACTAATGGTCACAGATAACACCTTTTGAAACAATAGTCATCAATTAGTTCCCAAGTAACCTCACAGATGGTGTCTCAGAACAACGATTGTTAGTAGTGGTTTTATCAATATAGTTCTCAAGTAAACTCACAGATGGTGTCTCAGAGCAACGATTGTTAGAAGTAGTTTCCAAACTAATATTTAATAGATAATATAGTTATATTATCTACTAGCTGTACCCCGCGGTTTCACTCGCGTATAACTTGAAGAAATAAGAACTTTTTAGCGTATTACCCATAGCAGACCCGCGACAGAAAAAAAAAATCCTGTCAAAATTTTAATATGTAATTATTTTAACTTTGGTGTTTCTTTACCGATTTCTATGATTATTTTTTATGGAATAGTTAATAATGTAAACTTTTTTAATTAGGGATGACTAAGAGTGTTATAAACGTAAGAGTAGACAACTATAATCAGAAAGCTTCGAACTGCTAAGCTATCGGGAGTTACACGTGTTATTGTGAGTCAACCATAAAAGATAAACATATGCTGTCGTGAGATATTTGTTATATAATTTTAAGGAGAACATTTCTGTCATACATGATTTCTGTGTAGCTTTAATCATGAAGGTTGCACACGCGATGGAAGCTTAAGAAATGCAGTAACTACTCCCGTTTTCCCAACATTTCCCTTCACTGCTCTGCTCCTATTGATTGTAGCGTGATGAAAAGTATACTATAACCAGCTCAGGAGTATGAAAAATAATTGTACCAAGTTTCATTAAAATCCGTCCAGTAGTTTTTGTTTCTATAACGGTTATACAGACAGACAGACAGACAGACAGACAAAAATTTTACTGATTGCATTTTTGGCATCAGTATCGATCCCTAATCATCCCCTGATAGTTATTTTGGAAATATATTTCATGTACAGAATTGACCTCTCTACAGATTTATTATAAGTATAGAAGATGTATGTTTTCATAACAATTTTATTATAATTAATAATTTCCGAGTTATTCATGTCTGTGTACGAATTTTGATTTATGTTTTCATTATTCTAGTATTGTGAGTTTCTCAATTGATTCTTTACTATTTCGGTAAATTGTTCTAAATTCTAATATTAAGATTTAAATACCAAAACCATAAATCCATTGCTTCTTCCTTTATATTTTAACATCTTTATATCTTACTTCCTTAAATGATTATTATCATTATATTATGTTAATTAATTGTTCTCCGTGATTGGTTAATAATTAATTTTACTTATTTGATGATAGTTCCTATCTAAGAAAAACAATAATAATAAAAAAAAACAATACAATCTCTTATTTATATTTCAACATATTTTTATGATATAAGGTTCAATTTTAATCACATATGTACATAAATATTTAGCTATTGTTCTGTGATTGGCTGATATAATGTGGCCGTTGTGTTAACGTCAGAATTATATAAAAAGGGAGGAAGATACCTCGGAGAGGCAGTGAGAGTTAGGACCGAACAACAGTTAAAGCTAAGTACCCCCTTTCTTATTTTCCTGTAAATTGTACCTACTTGTTATATTAACGTGCTAATAGTGTGTACTAATTTATATGTATGTACTTAATATTCCTTTGTTTCGTTGCTTAGTAGCTTTCCCAAGCTTTAGCACTAACTTGATATTTTCTCCAAGTACCCACATTCTTATTTTTCTGTAAATGGTTTCTTCTTATCATGTTATTGTGCTATTGTGTACTTATGATAATTTATGTGTATGTACATTTGTTACTGTGATGTACAAGTATGAATAAATGATTCGGCTAAACGAGCCGTCCTCTTCGCGGGTAGTTCGTTACTTGACGCCCGGACGCCGAGGCAAGCGGGCGGGTCGCTTGCGACTGTTATAATGGAAGTCTGATATTTTATTGCCTTACCCTAGAAAGGTACAAGACACCACAAATGGCGACGAGGATAAAAAAACGTGAGTAAGACATGCCATAAAAAGTACCATACGACTTGAAAAAAAAAGCAGGTTATTAGTTGAAAAACATAAAATGTGGGTAATTAGAAAAAAAAGGGAATGTGATGTAACTGTAGTGTTCATCTAGATGCTATTAGCTTTTTAAATACGTTTTGTATAAATCATCTTGTTGTCTCAACATTGTCGTAATTTTAGAGAAAATTTAGGTAGTAGCAGCGTTAATTGCCGTAACCGCCTATGCCAATAACAACTTGTGTTTTATACTAAGTACTATGTTTTTTTACTGATAACGCTTGATGAAGTCGTACAATTTATTCGTGCCTGCTAATATATACCTAGTTGTTCCATTATTGTATAGTTAAACTAAGTTGTTTACCAACTGACTATACAACAACAAGATGTGCCTGTATAATATTAGCCAAGTCAGAATGTTAAACGAGAACAATCTGGCAAAGTAAAAAATAATACAATGTTGAAGCATTGTTAATTGCCGTGCCTGCTAATATATACCTAACTATGTTCCATTGTTGTATAGTTAAACTAAGTTGTTTACCAACTGACTATACAACAACAAGATGTGCCTGTATAATATTAGCCAAGTCAGAATGTTAAACGAGAACAATCTGGCAAAGTAAAAAATAATACAATGTTGAAGCATTGTTAATTGCCGTGCCTGCTAATATATACCTAACTATGTTCCATTGTTGTATAGTTAAACTAAGTTGTTTACCAACTGACTATACAACAACAAGATGTGCCTGTATAATATTAGCCAAGTCAGAATGTTAAACGAGAACAATCTGGCAAAGTAAAAAATATTACAATGTTGAAGCATTGTTAATTGCCGTGCCTGCTAATATATACCTACCTATGTTCCATTGTTGTATAGTTAAACTAAGTTGTGTACCAACTGTGTTTTTTTATTTAGATTGTAAAACTGTTTGTTTTCCGAATAAAATAAAATAAAATAAAATAAAATAAAAGATGTGCCTGTATAATATTAGCCAAGTCAGAATGTTAAACGAGAACAATCTGGCAAAGTATTAAAAATACAATGTTGGAGCATTATTAATTGCCGTGCCTGCTAATATATATCTATTCTAATATATATGTTCCATTGTTGTAATGCACTAAGTTGACGTAACTCCTGACTATCTATTGAACAACAAGATGTGCCTATATATATTAGCCAAGTCAGAATGTTAAACGAGAACAATCTGGCAAATAAACAGAAATCAACGTAAAGCGAATGAATAAAATAAATCATCAAGTTCAAATTGATTCATATCAGTAATACGTAAAATTAAAAGTCCCAATTCTATAAGTGGGTAAGTATGTACGAGAAGACCGTATACATGATTTGCTTACTTAATAAATGGACTAGTGGATAGGTATGTATGTATGTTAGAACTACAAATACATATATACTTGCCATATTGTAATAATAGTAGTATCATCTACCTACACCTAAATAGGTACCTACTTATTTTGAAATGGCGGACTTGACACACAGCGCCATCTAGCGCCAAACTAAGAAAAGCTGTTACTATGGGAACCAGGTAACTGACAGAATACTTATATATTTTTGTAAATATATTATTTACACCCAGACACAGAACAATTGCGTCAGATCAGCAACAATTTTCATAGCATATGAAAAAAAAAAGAAAAAAACTATATGTTATTGGTTTATTTGAAGTTTCAATCGCGGTAGGACCGCAACAAAAAGATGCCAAATTATAATACATCATATAAAACGGCACCTGTACTTAATAGACAAAGAGAAATATATGTGCCTAAATGTCCTTAAATTAGGGTAAGTAATTTAGTGTAAATTACTTACCCTATATATTACACTATAGGACCATATATATTACATTATAGGTAATAGAGTACCGATTCCATTAGAAAATAAATTAACGATATGTTGACGAATTCGTTAAAAAGATAATGAATTATATTCGGTTAGTTAAAATGGGTTATTGTCACTTCATACACTCTTAAGTATACTGCATAAGTATACTGCAACTTTTTGCAATTTTATGACAGCTAGTATAGGCACGGCCTACAATACAGTCAAAGTAAACAGTGTTTTATCTGATGATTGATAAGATGATAAAATCGACTAAGTACTTGTATGAAAAGTAAGTAAATTACCTACATTTTACCTTATTACCTTACCTTAAATGTTTTAAGAGCATTTGTAAACGATAAAAGATACTCAATTTAGTATGAAAAATAATCAACCTTATTACAAAATCATTGTTTAACATTTAACATAAAAAAAAATAAGGTAGATACTTACATAAAATAAACAGTTTCTTTATCTGGATAATCAACAAGGTAAAAAAATTGGGATTTATAAAATAACCAGTTCTCTTAAATGTGTTCAGCAGTAAACTTAGTAAAGTTTACTGCTGAAACGAATAATAATAATACAGGAAGAACAAAATGGTAAGTTAAAAAAGTATAATAATAAAAATGTTTCTATAATCCCTATCGTCATTTCAACTACAGGAGTAATTCCCAAACAGTTTTTCCAGTCTCTCAATTTGTTAGATTTACCAAAACATACGTATACGCTCTTCTACAAAAAGCAGTTATTTGGAATACGTGTTAGTAAGAAAGTTTTTACAAACCGACGACTCCTCGACCGAATTGTTACCACCTAAAACGAGTTATCATAGATTAATACACACTGGTGCACAATTGGCTCAGGCCCTTGTGCTAAATTTCGGCTATTATAAACCGAATAAATTTAATAAAAAAAAAAAAAAAAAAAAAAATACTGTTTAAGATGTTTATTTTCTCATAAAATTACAAATTCACAGAGAAAACTAAAGCTAAATAATATAATAATATCGAATGTGCCTGTGGGCGTTTTGCAATACCAAAACAACGAAAGAAAGTAACAAACATACAAAGAACAAATAATATGATTAATATTATTAAGCATTCAACAGGTTAACAAAGTACTTAAGATTAAGGTTTCTTAAAGTGTGATGTTGAGAGAACAGAACAAAAAGGGTTAAACAACAGATTTCACACAAGGCTGGGCCAGTATCGTGAAGGCCTTAAGCGGAAAAAAAATAAAATAAAAATAAAACAGTTTTAGAATATTAATCTACAAAGAATAATGTAGTACAATTGAAATCAGTCCTTTTAATATAACATGCAACTTATAAAGTTGACACATTTGTACCTGATTTTTCAACCATTTTCAACACTGACTTCCGATCTTTTTAAAGCTTCTACACAACATCGTTACAAGTGTGAGGTTTTCTTCGAGGACGGTTTGTTCCATCAGAGTTAAAGTAGCATTGCACTGGTTCTTCACTTCCACCATCACTATTATTTTTGTTTCTAAAGAACAAAGCGAGTCACAGACTTCGAATATTTTTCGTTTTATGATTGTATTTTGATCACTGTTTTACTGATTGATAGTCAGATAAATTCTTGACAAATTCCCATCACCACATTTTGTGAAGCGATCAGGGAATTAAAATAACTTTTGAAAATCAATCTGATGCATTATATAATTTCTACTTGTTTTCATTGTTTTGAGAAACTTTATTAATGAAATAGATAACCAAATAAATATAGCAAACAACACCAACGCAGTCTGGGTATTTCACTTAACTCTAGTTTTCTATTTGTGAAGTCGGAACACCCAAGTTCCAACCCAATAGGCTATTTGACAGTATGAAAAATAAAGTGTTGTTGATAGTGATCTATTTAAATTATGCCTTTATAAAGCGTTATAGAGTAAAATAACTTGAAAATAAAAAAAAAAAACAAAAAATCTATTTTAAACGACAGTCACGTGACACAAATGGTCAGTATTGGTCGAATCTATTATGACGTAGCAAGCTTGTCAATATGTCATCCGCCGTTATTTAAATTGTCAATATTTAATATACATTTTTAGGGCCAATACTTAACAGAATTGAGAATAATATTGTTATGGGTTCCACAGTCACTTCTGAATAATCTAGAATGGTTTTCAAAATCTTGTCAAATATCCCATTTTATGTTGGTGTTGTGAAAATGCAATACAAGTTTTGTGCCTTGATAGGGCATGATTGGATGCATAAGTTCCATAAGTAGGTAGTTTACCTACTTAACTGTGTCTGCGTTGATATCACGACTTATACAGACAAATAATGTTAAACTGGACATTGCTATATGGGTAGGTACAAACCTACGCCTTATCTACATAATTATGCATTCTCAGCAGTTAGGTATGAGAGTACCTTACTCTAGTATAGCTAAAGGTAGGCCCTTTTAGTAATTGGGTATTTGGGTAACCAGTTGGTATGAACAATTTAGTTACCTAGTAATTTACCTACATCCTACATGAAAAATATACCTAGGTACTTACAAACTACAGCCATGTAAATAATAAATAAATGGTTTTATAGCTACAGTTGTACAATGAAGATCTCTAAATTAAATTACCTATCTAGTAATGCACTTACCTATCATATACAAATTAACCAAGAATGGCTTGTACTTATATAAAATATATATATATATATGAAAGCGTTGTTAACTCTAAGTAAGGTCAGTCGGGGTAAGTGCGTTATACTTTTATCAAAGTTGCATTTAACTGCAAATGTTTAGGTTTCTATAGTAGTTGGCTGTCAAATTGTAGTTCCATTATGATAATTTGTTTCCTACGCTCCGAATATATATATTGCTTGTGGAATTTGGCCAACCTTTCGTAAGATAAATACTTGTTTAAAGTAAGTGACTTCACTAGACGCACTTACCACCAAATGAGGTAAGTGCGTCAGTTGGATAAAATATTTCTAGAATGTTCATTTTAATATTTTGAACAAATTGTAGCAACAGACGAATTTTAGTCCCACAAGATGTTGCATTCTGATCTTTACTGCTATCAATATTGGGTCCAATAGAACATAAAAAATAAATTAGGGGCAAGTGCGCCATACTTTTTCTTGTCAGGGGTAAAAACATTTTTTCGGATAATGTATACGTATTTTTTTGGGTTGGTGGAACACGAAAAAAGAAGCAATAGGTACTTAAAATACTATTTTTGAATCAATAAAGTTTTTTTTCTAACACGGGATTTAAAACAAAAAAATATTTTAGTAATTAAATTTATTCATTTTTCTTTGGAATTAGTTATTAGGAACTTGAAATCTTAAACTAAACAACTTGAACTACAACTAATGACATTCTTAGTAAATAAACATAGAAACACAAGATTGATACACACAAGTTTCTGAATATTCATTTTCGCTTATAGAAAGTTAAGAATTATAAAAAAAAAATAGTCTAGTTCCGGCAATGACACATGCATGAGAGTTTGTTGTCCTGGAGAGGTGCTCTATTTTTAGGTATCAATTTTATTAGCTTTAATGTAATCGGCGACCAGTTCAATTACTTCTTGACGGGAAAGACCAAATCCCCACTTCTCCATCACATGTAGATTGTCAGAAAGTTTTTTTTCAATTTCAGCAGACAATATTGGTGGCCTCCCAAACGTAGATGATTTCTGACCTCTACGACCAGTGACGTGGTCTATTATAGTTGTACGCGGAATGTTAAAAGTTTTTGCGGCTTCATAACCTGATAATTTATGATTTTTAACATCTTCAACTGCTTTAGAGAGATCTTCTTTAGTCCAACTAGGTTTTTCTTTTTTTCTTTTATAATTTCGGACCATCTTTGGGCACGAATCTGTAGTTTAAAAATGTTTAATTATATAATATATATCAATATAATTTGTCAGTAAGCTAAAACCGTATACGCATGCGCGCGCGGTTTTCGTCTGCGTCGTTACTTATCATCAAGTGAGACTGTGGTCAAAAGCGGTAAGCATTTGTCATTGGCAAAAAAAGTTCAGAAAGATTTTGAATCAGCCCTGTATAAGGAAAACAAATATCAAATCAGTCAAGCCGTTTTTTAGTTTTAGCGCGACTAATGAACAGCTATGTATTTTCATATTCTTATAAAAACGATTATGAACTCTACCAAAAAATGTTTACAATTTCTGATTTGAGGTAAGTGCGACATAGTATCGCGCTTGCCCCATCAAGGTATGACGCACTTCCCTCCTTGTTTAATTTATAGGTTATAATTTTAAAATTGCTAAAAATCGAGTATTTTGCAAAAAAATAAACATACATACTACATAAATGTGAAGAATAACATTTATAACATAATCTTACCTTAATTTCTTCACAGGGAACACGAAAAAATCAAATAATTTTACACTTTAAAAAAAAGTCGGTCATATCGTAAGCCTAGTTAAATGACACTGGGAAACAAAATGGCGACTTGTGTTGAGTCAAGACAAGGTACGCCATCTAGGATTATATTTTAAAACTAAATTTGAGTCGGGCTTTATGGATAGATGGCGTTTTAGTAAATCACTCAAGTAGTTTTTAAGATTTTGATACTGGAGGCACTTCCCCCGTAGAGGCACTTACCCCGACTGACCTTACGTGTTCAAACTTTTTCATAACTTTTATTGTTTGAGGTAGGTACGAAATATATGATGGGTTTATTTACAGCTAATAACTATTATCATATGAAATCTCTTATCCGTGCAAGTATAGTTAATTACTTATGTTAGCAAGCTTGTTTCAAATGAATTAAAGAATTGTTTTGAGTAGAGAATCATTTTATTAAAAAGTACATGCTATCTAACCAACATTAATAAATCATTAGTTCTTTGCTGACCAGATAAACTAGGCAATCATTGTACCAGCCGACCCTTCACCATAATAGCTAGAGAAAATGCTTTAAGATGTAGAGAATAGGAACATAGATTTAGAAGTAAGTAAGAAGTAGAAGGAGAAAGAGGTAGAAGAAAAAGGTTAATTAAACGAAGACAAAAAGAAATGAGAAGAAATATAATACACATAAAGGAGGCAGAGGGAGGATGGAAAATTCAAGCTAAAACAAAACAGAAAATTAATTGGAAACAGATGCTAAATTAAACGATAATTTATTGTACTCGATTATTCTAGATTAAATGACTAAAGTTTAAATTACAATTAGCCTAGAAGTATATTGTATTGATTTGTGAGCTTAGAAATATATTATATTGATTTGTGAGCTAGATTAGAAAAATAATTATAAAACATTATTGAAAGAGAGAGATGTGATGTACAAGTATGAATAAATGATTCGGCTAAACGAGCCGTCCGCTTCGCGGGTAGTTCGTTACTTGACGCCCGGACGCCGAGGCAAGCGGGCGGGTCGCTTGCGACTGTTATAATGGAAGTCTGATATTTTATTGCCTTACCCTAGAAAGGTACAAGACACCACAGTTACCAACTTTCGTTATGTTGTTGTTGTGCAGGTTACGGTAATTTTATTAGTACCAATAAATAGTACTTGCTAGTTATGTTTCTGTGTTTACTTGTATGTTTTAAAATAAAACCCTTGAAAGCTTTAATCTATCTATGTTATTGAGAGTGAAATAATATGTAAAAACCCATAACGTTTAACTTATATTTCATTAGCCCTCATTCTCCAACTTATTTGGTAGATTATTAGGGAGAGCTGTATACTATTTTCTGACACAGTCGTAGAATTTAAACACGAAACGTCAGCAATTCAAGATACTGACGTGGTAATTAGCGTATTTCTATTTAAAACATGAACATCGGTTGTGGACTGTGGTTTTTACTTGCCACTTCATCCATCCTGTAGATAGATTTCCTGTTTTTTTTCCTAGTCATTCTAAGTTTGTTTGTTATGTATTTAAATGTATTTTTTGTCAAATAGTTGTCCAAATAGGTCGTAAAAAATAATAGTTGTACTTAAATAGTTTATTTGGTGTATTTTTAATAAGCTAGTTCACGTACAATTTAGATATTTTACATAAATACAAGTAAGTACCAAGGTAAGCAAAATTCAGGTACAAAAAAAGGTATTCGTTGAAAAAATATTATTTCAAAACAAGATTTTGTAAAATCCTCTTTCAACCAAGCGAGCAGCGCGCTATTACAAAGTTTTTACTCGATCGATCGAACTATTTACCTACTAAGAAGTTATCACCTGTCACTTATTACATATTACAGTATTAGGTGATAGCGCGCTGCTCGCTTGTTTGAAGAAGGATTTTCCAAAAGCTTGTTTTGAAAAATATTTTTCAACATAAAACTTATTTATAGTAAAATGGATTCTTCTATGACAATGGATCCTGCTATGGCAATAGAAGTTGCGGCGATGTCCCAACAGAGGGCGTTAGACGAAGCAACACAAAAAGGCGATTCAGATATTCAAAGATTCTACTATGGTACCACTATTTTCATCACAGGAGGCTCAGGTATGCTCTCAGACATTCAATCTATATCTATACTAATATAATAAATGTGAAAGTAATTATGTCTGTCTGTCTCTCTGTTTGTGACGACTTCGTCTACATAGATTTAGTAAATTGATTTTTGACGACTTTATCGAAAAACATAACACAATTTTGGGAAATTCCTATGTCGCAAAAATTGATTTCTTCCAGGCTACCTGATTGCTGTTGGTTCAGAGTGCAGATTAACGATTTACAGACATTGCCTGATTTGGTGACCTCACGAACCGATAGAGAAAGAAAAAGATGTAGGCAGTTATACTCTTTCCGCAATTTCCTAATTATCTAAATTTCATTTCATTTCAGGTTTTCTAGGAAAGCAAATGATTGAGAAGCTCTTCAGGTATGTGTATTGGTTTTTTGTTGAGCAATAGCCAACAAAGTTCTTTTATGCGACTTAAAAAAAGGGGTTCATAACTCAGGGATTACAACGTAACGTTTTTTCCGATTTCAATGAGTTTTCAATAATTTTATTTCAGATCATGTGATATAACGAAAATCTACCTACTGATTAGGTCAAAGAAACAGAAGACGGTACAGGAGAGGCTAAATGAAATGCTACAAGACCCGGTAAACATTTTCTAGATCAGGACAAGATGATATTGAATCGATTGTGCGTCACTACAATACGCTTTGCAATATGGTTAACCATTATTTGCTATTTTAGGTGTTCGAACCTGTTAGAATCAAGCAGCCAGATTTTGCAGCGAAGATAATACCGGTGGAAGGTGATGTGGCTGAGCTGAGGCTCGGCATCAGCCAGCAGGACTGGGAGACGCTTGTTGATGAGGTACCACCATCATTGAATACCGCGCCACTAACACGCGCTCAAAGCTATGAAGAAAAATCGCGAGGAAACTCACTGCTTGGTCAGTCCGTTTCTATTCTATGCCATATTTGTCCACTGGTATAGTTAGTTTTATTATGTAACAGGTCCAAATTATCTACCACATGGCCGCTACTACCAGATTTGACGAAGTTCTTCGGGTTGCCACCATGATCAACGTGCGAGGAACGAGAGAAGCCATAATCTTGGGCAGGGCTTGTAAGAATCTGAAGTGAGTTTAAATGTGCCTTTTTTCGAAAATCTATTCTATCTTCTACCCGTAGTTTGGTACGCGTGTGATCTTGTTAAAATGTAGCCTATGACTTTTTCTTGCTCAAGATTTATATCTATATGCAAAAAATAGTTTCGATCTATTGCTCCATTGATATGTGACAGAAGGATGCTCTAAGAAACATCTTATTATTAAATGGTCTAGAGGGCGAGCTGAGTCTTAAATGCCTTTGCTCTGCCTACCCATTTGTAATAAGAAGAACTATCACAAATCTCAATTCCAGGTCATTTGTCCATGTATCAACGGCGTACACTCAAGCGTTATCCAGATTGGTAGATCAGGAGGTGTATGAAGTGTTTACTAAATCCCCCATTCCTCCGGAAACACTTATATCCATGGCGGAAAGTGTAGAGGAGTCCAGACTGAACAACATCACAGCTAGGTAGTATATCAAGTATTATCCTAATAATATTATAAATGCGAAAGTTTGTGAGTTTGTGAGTTTGTATATATGTTAGTGCCTCAATCAGATCTAAACGACAAAACAAATTAATATGATATTTGCTGTATATGTAGATATAATGCCCGAATAAAAAATAGACTACTATAAAATACAAAAAATATCCCTAAAATTATAAAAAAACGCATAAGGGATGATTTTCGTATAGATGACGCTGGTGTGCAAAATATATATAACAATATAACAAAATACTCTATAATTTGGACAGAACAACGTCTATCACGGGTTGGCTAGTAAGTAATATATAATTTACTAGTCCGCCCCGGCGTCGCACAGGTGTAATAATGATATTATGGGTAATTTTTTTTACACCTTAGGTTACATTATCGAAGTTTTCATACGGATCCCTAATAGTAAGACATGGTATGGTATTTTTTTTTGTAGATATTGATGTCCTCTTTAAAACTGTAGTACATTACTTTGCTCTATTGTCAATACTTTCCGCAGCATACGCGATATAAAGATTTTTTTTGTTTTTTTTCTCACTTTGGGTTATATTATCGAAGTTATCATACGGATCCCTAAAGTTTTTGAAAATATTCTATAGCCTATGTTCATCACGGATAATGTAGGATTCTAATGGTAAAATATTTTTTTAAATCGGTTCAGTAGTTTCGTAGCCTATTCGCTGCAAACAAACAAACGAACAAACAAACAAACAATCAAATTTTTCCTCTTTATAATATTAGTATAGATTTGTTTGCCATGGATTTATTTATCAGAAAACTTAAATGCGCAAAAACACAGCAGTGGCTCAAATAATTGTGTAATGAGTGTATTATGTATACCTTTGCTTAACCTAAGAGCTAGACAAATACTCTATTTTTTGACGTGACAACGTCTTATAATTCGATGGAGCCGGCTGCACGCACCAAAAAACATAACTCATGCGGCGTTACCTCACTCTGAAGCGTTCCATTTAAGGCTTGAAGTTCGTTCAACTATCGTCAGTAAACCGACTTTACAGACAACCTGTGTTTTTTTTTGTTTAAGGGGCTCCCAGTCGACGATTGCTCTTTTTCGAAACGAAAAAAGAAATACTTCTGAACAAGCCACATCTCCTATTTTTATAAGTATATTACTTCAGGTTCCTACCTAGATTTATATTAAGCTGAAAACATAATAGCAGAAACTTTTCACGATAAAGATATGATTTCAAAATGATACGTCTTAGAATTTATGATCGAAATATTTTATATACCTACCTACTATTAAAATCAACTTGTGATTTATTGTTAAAGATAGGTAATATGTAGATCTAGATTTCTATTAGAATAGATTTTTGATAAGTAATTATACATAATTTATATCATTAATTTATTCGAAAAGCTAAGGCGGACCACGCGCCGACGTGTGTTTGTCGTCATTGCAGCGGTCGGTAGGATTATTTATCGAAGTGATTAAAGATGGGTACATCTTTATTCACATATACTATACATTATAAAATAGGAGATGTGGCTTGTTCACAAGTATTTATTTTTTCGTTTCGAACAAAAACAATCGTCGACTGGGAGCGCCTTAAAAATAGTTGTTTAATCATTTTTTCATAAATACTCGTACGTACTTTTCAGTTTGATCAAAGACTGGCCTAATACTTACACGTTCGCCAAAACTGTCGCGGAGGAGCTAGTTAGGTCCATGAGCGACGGACTTCCGATTTGTATTGTGAGGCCTGGAATAGGTGAGACTGGAAAACAATCTTATTATTTGCTTATCGTTTTATATGCAATTTTATACGCTGATGATCATAACAATGTTTCTTCTTAGTTGTCGCTACATACAGAGAACCGTCTCCGGGTTGGCTTGACATCAGCTGCGCTTATGGAGCTAGTGGGGTAACTAAATACAAAATGTTATTAATTATTTTAATAAATTCAGTTTTAATGATTTATGTTATTCGTAGGAGCTAAGTCAAGCTGCGCCTGTTTCACGCTACCTAGCTTAAAATAATGAGTACTTATAATATTAGGTATTTATTATTATTCTTATATCAAATATGAGAAAATGCAACACTTTTTTTTTAAATAACCTTTAATTGGTATGATTCTTTTACAGTTACTTTTAGGCGCGGGTTTAGGCGCTATTCACGTTATACTACAAAATTACCACACTAAAGTGGGCTTAGTCCCATGTGACTACGTGAACAACGTTATCATTGCTTCGGCGAGAGAAGCGAGCCACAGCACTGGAGGGGATAGCACTAAGATCTATACAGTCAGCAGCACAGTGCGCAATCCTGTGTTTCAAGGTAAATTCAAATTGACTATTTTGATGATTCTCGGCGATTTCAGCGGCGATGGGCTTGCAACCTGTCACGTATGGAATGCTAACTACTGCAAAATGTGGGCGTGTGCCAAATATGATGTTTGGACGTGCCTCTGACTACCCCCACTAGACATATTCAAAGGATCTATGCGCCTGGAGATCTGAGAGGATGTCTACCGTACTTGGAGATTACAGTCGTGACCATATACATATACATATATATTTTTTTGATAATTCTTCGATCTGTGCCATGTTTATTTCCTGTTATAAGCTTTTGTTAAATTTGCACTGTTCCGTATGTTTGTAAGTTGTCCGTTAAAAATTGCAAATTATTGTTCGAGCATTTGTTGGTATCCGGTTGGGCTGAAATTTTGCATAGGTACACTTTTAGTTCTGGTGCCAATACAATATTATGGTGAGATGATCTGATGATAGCATCGACTACATAGCATGTAGTCGATGGATGATAGAGTCAGGAACTGTTCAACGGACACTTATAACGGAACTTCTTAGTAAATAGTTCTATTGAGTTAAAACTCTGCATACCTGTCAAGTTCCAATGACAATGTAATATTAGGTGACAGGATATAGTGCGCTGCTCTGATTTTTAGCCCTAAGGAAGATTTAACATAAGCTTGTCTTGAAAAAATATAAAATGTCTATATTAAATATCCCACATGAAGTAGGATGACTATCAATTAACAATTCACGACTTGAGTTTTTTTCAGGGTCATTACTGCAATTAGCAAGGAATAATGGACCAAATATAGCGACTCCAAAAGCAATTTACTACAATTACGGTGTCGAAACAAGCAACAAAATTCTTTTTACTTTTCTGACGTGGTTCCTGCATCTTATACCGGCTTACGTCGTCGACTTTGTCTGCCTTTTACTTGGAAAAGAGCGCATGTATGTATATTATGAATATAGAATATAATTATATATTAATATTGCTAATAAGTGTTTAGAAAGGAACTAATCCTATTTTTTTACTTTTCTTTCTCTCTTTCTTTTTTGTCTATCTAGTTAAGCCGTGTTGGCCGAGTGGGAGGTACCTCGACTTTCAATCTTAAGGTCGTGGGTTCGAATCCCGCAGTCCATCAATAGATTTTTCTGTTCAAAAATATTATGGGCGCATCAAACACATGTGCTCACTATCGATTAGGCACTGTGATCGCGAAGCCCTTTCTTTGTTCTTATGTTTAATAAATAATAAAAAAAGAATATGGAATATATAAGTTATAGTACTCGCATCTAACCGGTTGTATTGTTTCAGACTCGTGAAAATATACAAAAAAGTGTATAAAATGTGCAATGCGCTATCCTATTTTCTCCTAAACACATGGTTATTTGACGACAAAAATACGGAGAATCTCTTCAAAGGCTTGTCGAAAACTGACAAAACAATCTTCAACTTTGACATTCCAAGTATCAATTGGACAGAGTACTTCTTAATTTTGTGCGTCGGAGTCAGAAAGTATATTATAAAGGATGGTCTAACTGGAACTGCATCGGCCAACAGAAAGCAAAGTTGGCTGCGAATCTTGCATTATACGTTGTCTATATTGTATTTTTATTGCTTTTGGAAAGTGTTTTGTTGTATTTATTATGTGTTCAGCTGCATTTTAACAATTGTTTAAAGTTTGTTCTTCATAATGAATTTATCTATGTCGTTACAGTCATTACAATGCTGTAGGTAGCTATCAATGTAATATAGTATTCTTGGTTCGGTGTCTAGATATTTTATTACTAACTTCCTAGGACGTACCCCTTCACAACTAACTTTACTAGTATTATTGATCTTGCTTGATTTTTACTAGCTATTAACTTGCCCTGTTAGTTCATGTGTTAGTATGTGCTGGTCAAATCTTGCAATTACATTTTAAACAAGTGACAATACAATAATATGGTGACAGCAAGCTGATCTGTTGATGGAGTCAGAAGCTGTTTAACGGACACTCACAACGGAACTTCTTATTAAATAGTTCGATTAAAAACTTTGCATATCTGTTCCAATCACAATGTTTTATTATGTGACAGGTGATGATAGCGCACTGTTCTAAATCCTGTTATTGCTGAATAATACTCGTGATTCTAATACATAAATTTCATTTTATGTATTAGTTTTAAATAAGGCTTTTGATACCATAAGACACAACCAACAAACTAATGATGATTGCATCACAGAGGCGACACTTGAAATATTTATGTCTTTCCTAACAGAGGTTGAAAAGGGACTCCGGTTCGGATTATAAAGCTTGTTCAATGTACAAGTAATGGTGAACATGTGGTGTGCCTCAAGGCTCGATTTTGGGATCACTCCTGTTTTTAATCTATACTGGTAACATTTTAAACAAAACTGCTGCACAACCTCTTAACAATATAACCACAATGTACTAAGAGACATTAAATGTCGTCCAACACTTATTCTACGAGTCGAGCGATGTCGCGCGGAACAACGTCCGACATCGCAAGAGAAGCAGGGGGGTTTGGTCGGTCGCATTAGCCCGTGCGACGCCGGGGCGGACTGCTAGTACCTATATATTCATACCATGTCCTGACTACGAAACAAGGCGAAAAAATAAAAACACATACTCGTAATTTATATAATTTTTTATTTATTCCCGAATTAGCTGAATTTCTAGAACTCTAGACGACCCGTGACAGACGTTGTCCTGTTAAATTTCAATAAACGAATAGAAAAGACTGTCTGAAGGTGATGTTAGACTTGTTGCACACCAGCGCCACCTATACCTAAATTATACCTTGTGCGTTTTTTTCGATCGATTACTGAACCTACAGCGCAGAAGGCAGAGTTAACACCAATTGAGCTGCGAGACTAGATTATAAGAGCTAAAAAAGTTTAAAGCTGGCACGTAAAATGCAGGCTTATTGAGTAAATCCACTAAAAGGAAGACAGAAAGAATTTAAAATATTTTTTTTGCATAACATAGAAACTTTTTTTAAGTATCAAATTCCCTTTTCAGGGTTTTGCAGTCTACAAGAAACCCTTATAGTTTCGCCCTGTCCGTTCGTCTGTCCGTAGCTTAGCTCAGAGACTCTTAGTGCTAGAAAGCCTAATTTGGCATGTATATACATATTAGTAATGTTTACAAAGTGGTACAATAAAATCTTAAAAAAAAAACATTATTTAGGGTACCTAAAATGTACCTAAAATGGGGATGTTTTTTTTGTATCGCGTACCCCATGATGTGGGTTTTTGTTGGATAGTTCTTTAGATAATATTATGGGTTTATGAAGACAACTTTTTGATTAAGGGATCCGTTTGTGAAATATTAAGCTTTAAAGTGCTATTTTTGTTAGAGTCAAGTGTCTCCCCCTCCCGACAACTGTTGGTTTTGGAGATGTGAAATAATTCTACTAAAATAATAGTGATAAGTAAGCTATATGAATATGACATGTTATTATTTAATTTGTAGCTTTAATCTTTAAATCTTAAATTTGACACTTCAAACACATTATGACACAACAGGAATTACTCACGTAAATGACAAATTGACGATGAGGACACCGAAAATGATTCGATTCAATCTAGAGAATCTTCTTCATTGCAAGACTTGTGTAACTCCCGTTTATGATACAACGGGAGTTACACAAGACATGTGTAGTACAACTAACGAAATTTTCGAAAGTGAAATATTAAACTACAGACTTTAAATTATATATTAAAAAACAATGCACAACCCGATACATTCCGTTCCAAATCAAACCAATCCCTAAAAACTATAATTCAAAAAACAGCAATTAAAATTAACAGATGATTTCATACCGCGATAAAAAAACGTGGTAATTAACCGTATTTCTATTTAAAAAGATTTAATACCGCCTGGGCAAATATAATTTAAAATATTTTATTAAACATAACTAAATATTATATTAAACTAGCTGACCCGGCGAACTTCGTATCGCTTTAGAATAAGTTCCTGTCCCGTTCCCGTTCCCGTTCCCGTTCCCGTTCCCGTTCCCGTTCCCGTTCCCGTTCTACGACTCTACGTTTACTACGTTTTAGCTAGAAAACTTTTGTATGGGAAAAATGAAAAGGGCTGTTTTAAGGGTTTTCCCGGCAATTATTCCAATTTTTCTCACCCTTTAAACCTTTCCTAGACCTTCTCAAATATTTCAAGACCAAGATAAGATAAATCCGTTCAGCATTTCTCGAGTTTTAGCGAGACTAACGAACAGCAATTGATTGTTATTTAAAGATTATAAATGAGAAGGTAACTTTGTCTGTGACGTTATCACGGCCAAACCGCTGTACCGATTGTGATTAAATTTCATATAGAGATAGTTTAAAGTCTTGGGACGGATATAGACTACTATTTTCACAAAATTTTCTTATGTTTTCTAGGATTTTTTTGTATATTTTTAGGAAAAATCCGTCAACATTTGATTTTCTGAATCTAGTCGGGCTATAAAAAAAGGGTTTAACTTTATTGATATTTTGATCGTGTTTTTCAACTTACGAAAAAAAGAAAGAGGTTTTCAATTTGATGTATATCTGGGGCTGCCCCCGCCAAGTCAAGCGAAAATGGGGCACGACCGTACCATCCTTTTCTCGAAGCAGTTCAGGCCATTTTCGACCTTGTTGTGGATAAAATGACACCTGTAGACAACTGGCGGGGATAACTAATTAAATGACGATTGATCAGTTATCGACCGGGGATGAAAAATGATTAAATTACTAAAATGGCTATTAAAAAATAGGGGTTGGTGATAAAAGGGTAAAAATTTAGGGTTACATACAACCCTAAATTTTTACCCTTTTATCACCTTTTTTTAATGCGACATAATAAAAAAATAAAAAAATTAAAAAAAAATCTAAAAATTTTAAAAAAATGTTAAGGGTGGACAACCCTTATCACTAAGGGGTATGAAAAATAGATGTTGGCCGATTCTCAGACCTACTCAATATGCTCACAAAATTTCATGAGAATCGGAAAAATGATTAAAATACTAAAATGGCTATTAAAAAATAGGGGTTGGTGATAAAAGGGTAAAAATTTAGGGTTGTATGTATTTTTTAATGCGACATAATAAAAAAATTAAAAAATTTAAAAAATGTCCTTATCACTAAGGGGTATGAAAAATAGATGTTGGCCGATTCTCAGACCTACTCAATATGCTAACAAAATTTCATGAGAATCGGTCAAGCCGTTTCGGAGGAGTACGGGAACTAACATTGTGACACGAGAATTTTATATATAAGATAAGATTAAACTTAACTTACGATACCTACTCAATGGGAACTTGACATTTGAAGCTAATTACAATTGCCAGTGAACTTAAGCATGGTCCGCAAACCTAAAGAAAAACCAACAATTTAATTTACAACAATAAATTGTTGTACCGGTTTTAAACCGGTTTTGTTGTTTATAAGAGCAGCTTTAGTTTACCAGAGAATGTAAAACATTATAGTGAAAAAGAACTTTAGCAAATACCACGCTACTAACAAATACAAAGCCAAGACCCCGTAATTGGCTAATTTAAGCCATTGTTGCTTTTTAATTGCTTTATCAGTATCCTTCAACTCTTCACTCATGATATACTTTCTTATACCTAAACACCATATCAGTGTGTAAAAATCCCAATCGATCGTCTTCATTTCGAAGTTGTAGATCTGCCTGTCAGATAATGACATGTGGTTCCATATGCTAATCAAGTTAGTCTCGTCGAAGTTCCACTCGTTTGTGAGGAAGAACTCGAATATTTTTCCCAGCTTGTCGTATTTTTTGTAAACGTCAACGAATGATCTGTAATTAATCAAAATGTGAAATAATTAAGTTTTTTTATTTTATGGAAAGACGAACGGTCACATTGTACAAAATTTGTATTAAGACGCTGCCAGTCGACGATTATTTTTGTTCGAAATGAAAAAAGAAATACTTGTGAACATCTCCTATTTTATAATGTATAGTATATGTGAATAAAGATGTACCCATCTTTAATCACTTCGATAAATAATCCTACCGACCGCTGCAATGACGACAAACACACGTCCGCGCGTGGTCCGCCTTAGCTTTTCGAATAAATTAATGATATAAATTATGTATAATTACTTATCAAAAATCTATCCTAATAGAAATCTAGATCTACATATTACCTATCTTTAACAATAAATCACAAGTTGATTTTAATAGTAGGTATATAAAATATTTCGATCATAAATTCTAAAACGTATCATTTTGAAATAATATTTTTATCGTGAAAAGTTTCTGCTATTATGTTTTCAGCTTAATAGAAATCTAGATAGGAACCTGAAGTAATATACTTATAAAAATAGGAGATGTGGCTTGTTCAAAAGTATTACTTTTTTCGTTCCGAAAAAGAGCAATCGTCGACTGGCAGCCCCTTAAGAGGTTAAATCTAAGGTAGGTATAGTATTAATAAAAATTATGACACAAAACATCATCCACAGATTGAATTACGTTAACAAGACTAAAAACTAAACCGACCTCTTGTCTACTAAAAAATTTAATTCCCTGATTTTCACCCAGTAGTATTTTTTCTTAAATGGGACCAAACGGGAAGTGGGTATATTTTCCTGACCAATAAAATATTTTTCTAAATCGGTTGATAAATGACGGAGTTATAGGGATAACAATCATAAAAAAATACAACAAAATGGGAAATTTCCTCTTATTTTGAAGCCCTTTAAAAATATTATTTGATTATATTATTAAATTTCCACAGATTATGTATTTCTGTTGCCGCTATAACAACAAATAAAAAACTATAAAGTAAATATTTATGTGGGGCTCCCATACAACAAACGTGATTTTTTTGCCGTTTTTTATAGATATGATATATATAATATAGATAGGATATTAGACGGACACCTTCGTGCGCGAGTCGGACACGCACTTGGCCAGTTTATTCATTAGATACTTACGTTTTAAGTTCCTTCGGCATCTTTAACCCAAAGAGTTTGATGATTCCATCCACAAAATAAGCCGGTATATAATGTAATAACCATGATAATATCCAGTATACTGCTCGGTTGTTTGTCTCGAACAAGTAAAGGTACCAGAGAGAGCGAATTGAGACGGCTACAGAACGACCCTGATCACGCATAGGTATTGAGACGTGACCTGAAAAGAGGAAAATTTAAAGAAATAGTACATACATACATACATACATAAATAAAAAAATAATAAAAATAAAATAAATAGGATCACGACTGTAATCCCCAAGTCCGGTAGACATCCTCTCAGATCTCCAGGCGCTTAAGATCCTTGAAGATGTCTAGATGGGATAGTCAGAGGCAGAAACATTACATTTGGCACACGCCCACATTTTGCAGTGGTTAACATTCCATACGTGACAAGTTTCAAGCCCATCGCCGCTTATAATAATACTAACTGGTTCCCTCACGATATTTTCCTTCACCGTCTTGAGCACGTGTTTTGATGCGCATATAAATTTTTCGAGCAGAAAATTCATTGATGCACGCCAGGATTCGAACTTTTGTATTGAAAGTCGGGGTACCTCCCACACGGCCAACACGTGGTAACAGGTAACACTCTTACAGGTAACAGAAAACTTATTTCTTTGAAATTTATAAATTATACAGGACGTCTGGTCTAATACTTACTAAATGTAACACCACAGTTAGTAGTGCTTAGGTTTAGTATGTTAATATCGCCTTTCGGCCTCACGGCAGTATCCCATCCAGCTGCTATAGTTGCGTTATTAACATAATCAACGGGCACGAAAGATAGTTTACTTTTATTGTCAACGTAAAGTACTCGAATCACTCCTAGGCCCATACCTATCACAATCTGAAATAAGGAAAATTCAAAATTTTATTGTTTTTAGTATTTGTTGTTACAGCGGCAACAGAAATACTGTGAAAATAATCTGTGAAAATTTCAACTGTCTAGCTATCACGGTTCGTGAGATACAGCCTTGTGACAGACGGACAGACGGATAGCGAAGTCTTAGTAACAGGGTCCCGTTATTACCCTTTGGGTACGGAACCCTAAAAAACTATATAATTTTTTATCGCAATACTTTTATGTAACACTCTATAAAATACATACAAAACGACGACCCACTACGTATTAATAATAACACATAATTATTCTGAACTTACCCCACTTGGTCCATACATGCAGCTCCTATCTAGCCAACCAGGTGCTGGTTCATAATACGCGCACAGCACTGAAACCAAATTATTATAACTAAATCCCTGGTCCTAAATACTTAATTACTTATAGAAGGTGATTTCCTTTGTGCACTCGAAAATTCCCGAAATTCAACCCTAGAGGAAGGGTGCGGCGAGAGTTGAAGTATGTTTTAAAATATTTTCACGAGAACGAAGTCGCTAGGATATAAATAGGAATATATTTAACTATAGATTTTAACACGGGTGTTTATCACGTAATTACTTTTAATTTATTTTCCCGACGTTTCAGCTATGTTACAATACTAATCGCGATAGTTTGAAAATAATAGGAACATATTAAATTTTATTCTTACCAATAGAAGGTCTTACTATGCAAACCCGCATATTCCCGCTTTCAGTTCGTACCAACTCTTCAGCGATGGCTTTGGTAAACGTGTAAGTGTTCGGCCAGTCTTTTATTCGACTGAAATAAAAAACCAATTTTTCTTTTTGAATAATTTTTCATACAAAAACGTCCATTCACCGCCTCAACTCCACTGTTCGCCAATCGAACAAGGTTTGGTTCAGACAAGATTATTACTATTGATACAATATAATAATAAGCTGTCAAGAGGTATTTATTTCAATAAAATCACAAGGATCACAGAAAAATGTTAGGAACTAGGTGAGGCTACGCCTGTTCCTTGCGACCAAGCCTAGAAGAATAAGGCAACAAACACGGCTTGGGGCCTATCATTTTTTTCAATGATCCTTTCCCTAATGCTATGTAGAGCTCCAGTGTGGTGCCGATCGAACAAGGTGAAGGCTCAAACAAGAATAATAATTAAAAGTACTAACCAAGTACGAACAACAATAAAAAAATTAACTAAAAGCTTCAGTAAAAATTCTAAAAGCAGCACACGCTACACTTTTATCTACTTCTATAAGCAGCGATGGGCTTGCAACATGTCACGCATGGAATGCTAACTACTGCAAAATAGGAAATGTTCCAATTGCAGTATTTGGAACTGGAACTCTCCTAAGGCATATTGCAGGATGTAATCCCCTAGTACGGTAGATATTCTCTCAGATCTCCATGCGCTCAGATCCTTTAACATATGCCTAAGGAGGTAGTCAGCGAAATTTCCAAACATTAAGTTTAGCTAATGCTCACATTTTTCAAAATTCCATACGTGAAAGGTTGTAAGCCCATCGCCGCTTTTAAGAATACTAACTAGTTATAGGTTATGTTACTAGAAAAATAAGTTTTCTGTTGAAAAATATTTTTCAATGACAAGCTTTTGTATAATCATCTAAATCATCGAGCACCAGCGCACTATCACCTGTCACATCACATGACATTGTCTTTGGAACTTGACAAAAGTATGCAAAGCTTTTACTCAAAGTATTTTCTAAGGAGTTCTATTGTGAGTATCTGTTGAACAGCTCCTGACTCCAACATCAGATCAGCACACTGTCACCATATTATTGCATTAAAGTTACATAAGTATGCGAAATTTCAGCTCAATCGGTTGGGGATAACCGCTTCAAAATTGAGTTGCAAGATTCCACCTTAACAAACATAGTTACATTGCAAGTTATATAAAAGCTTTTAAGAACTCCCAACCTTTCTACATGTTTATCGAGCTGGTCACCATCCACTTCAGCGAGCTGTATCATGACGTCGGGAGAAGCAGGGCATTCGTAGAACTGCTCCAGCAGCTCTCCTCCGACCCTGCGCGCCGTGGTGTGACTGTAAGCTGTTGACACGTGCACGAAAGACCTGGAAACATAGCAGTAGGTAGATGACATTCCGCTGAGGCATAGCAGTGGTGATGGATTGTTTTAAATTCATATCTCTACTTAGAATAAAAGAGAGTTCCTTGCTTTACAAAACGTTTTACGAAAAACTAAAATATAAGAAAAATATAAAAATAACTAAAGTAAAAGGAATAAGAGCGATCGTGTTTTAGGAAACCTTAATTTTAGAGTGGACACCACAGAATCGCCACCATTATTCGACCAAACCGCACTCTTGGAAATCGTTATCTGTCGTAGTAGAATATATTTTTTTTTACATTAACTTGAAATTAAATTATGAAAGAAAGCGTTAACGATATAATAATATATTTTTCATCCCACCATCTCGGAAAGAGTATTTTTGCTCTTCAATATCTGAGTGCAAAAGCCGTTTTTATTCTCTAGAGGATAAAGTAAATTGAATTTAGAACATCGTGTGCACTAAGTTTGTGAATTAAAAAAACCATTAAACCTATTTACTGCTACCTCTATGGTGCCGAATATATCATACAACTTTTTTTTTAATTTGTTAAAAACTCCGACTCGGAACCTTCTTGGTGTTCTTTTTTCAATTTGCTTTGTACGCGGTTCTTTACGCGGCATTTACTACTTTCACGTCATTATTGATTATTCTGTAATACTTACCTGTCATAATGTAGTAGTTAATACCTAAACTGAAATAAAAGTACCTATCTTGTGATTGTAAACGTTTTTTTTTTGCATTTAGTCATTTCCTCGCTGAGGTGGAATGAAAAGTTACGTGTTGCACTCGAGTGCAAAGATTTTTCACCTCGTGCTCTTTTGATTCCCTCGCTAAAGCGGCCTCCAGACTCCCGCGAGATTCACGGCGTGAAGTCGCGCCGTGAATCGTGCGCGAAATCTCGCGCGTACGACGTCGGCTACACATTCACGCTAGGTTCACAGTATAGTTCGCGCACTCGACCACGATGGACCCCGAAATTGCTGCTGCGGGACTTCTTTGCGCATTAGCTATTTATAGCTACGCTTCTGTCAAGCACAAGCTAGTTAAAAAGAAGCGCAGAAGAAGAAGATGGTGGATGTTAACTATCCACCGACGATGCACGACTGAGCGGCCTGCGAATATGTAGCCAAGACAAGTTCGCGCCAAGTTCGCGGCCCGCGAGCCCTTTGTCGCGGGACAAAATACCGACAATTTTCGGGGAACGAGGCGCGAACCCGCGAAGAATATGCGAATCCAATCTACACTCACAGTTCGCGGGAAGTTCGCGGCTTCGCGCGCGATCCGCGCGCGAATGTGGATAAGGCTTAACGCTCAGGATTCTAATTTTGAATTTTAGAATCCTTCGCTTGCTCGGTCATCAAAATTGAACACGCGGTTAAAAAGCAACTTTGCACTCTTGTATAACAACTATTTCAACACACTCGTACATAAACTCGTGCATAATAATATTACACACTATCCCTTCAAAGTTAAGTTAGTACCTAACAGTCTTTTTTTTTGTAACAACAAAGAGGTTTTATGTAAATAAATCAAGACAAAAAAATAATTAATTTACAATAATTTATTATAAAATCTTTGCATTTTATCAAAATAATAATTTTCAAGTAGGCTGTTTAGGGCTGTATGTAATCAATCACGTTTCATTTGGCGCGTGCAAAAAAAAAATCTTGCGCGCCATTTTGTTTGTGTCGCATTTGTTGCTGTGTGGTAAAACGATTTATGCAATCTAAGTTTGTTTTTTCCTCGCAAGTGTGTTGAAAAAGTGCGTATGAAACTCGTGAGCAACTTGCTCATTAGACATTAGTGTAATGAATAACTTTACTCACATGTATCTTATTATACTAATGTAGTTATACTAATGTGTAATGTAATTATACTAATGTACCTATTGAACCTCATTGTTCGCTTACTGTAATTGTTTTTTCTATACATATAATAAAACTGTAGAAGAGTTCAATTCTGTACATTGAATAAAAACGAAAAAAATACTCATATGGGCCTTTAAAAAACCGGCCAAGTGTGAGTCGGACTCGCGCATGAAGCGTATCCGTACCATTATCTATAAAAACGGCAAAAAAAACATGTTTGTTGTAAGGGAGCCCCCCTTAAATATTTATTTTATTATGTTTTTAGTATTTGTTGTTAGAGCAGCCACAGAAATACATAATCTATGAATCACGGTTCACGAGATACAGCCCTGTGACAGACAGACGGACAGACAGATGGACAGACAGACAGACAGACGGACAACGAAGTCTTAGTAATAGGGTTCCGATTTTACCCTTTGGGTACGGAACCCTAAAAAGTAACATAAACAAAAAAAAACATTTTGAAATTTTTGTCGGTCTGTCTGTTGTCCGGCTTTTACGCAAAAACTACTGGTGATTTGATTTTGATGAAACCTTTTTTGTTATGTAGCTATTAGTCCTCGGCAACATATAATCTATAATTTATTTTGATGATTGGAATACCAGATGTGAAACTATCTGTTCCGCAGCGAAGCAGGCACGGGTCAGCTAGTCATCTTATAAAGCTCTTGACTTTAACCTAGAAACTTGTTATTTATAGGGTGTCCCTTTAGATGCGAAGGGGTACACTAAGAAATAAATTCCCGAAATTCAACTTCTAAACTTACTTGAGTTTCTTACAAGCTTTCCCAAGCTTGAGAGTCTCTCTTGTCCCTCTGACGTTAGTGATTGTGGCTAGCCGGATGGCTTCGTCAAACCTAACAGTGGCTGCTATGTGGAAAATCATGTCTACCTGGAAACAAACAAATTAATCTTAAAACCAAAAGAATTATCATTAAAAAAAACCGGCCAAGTGCGAGTCGAACATGCGCCCGAAGAGTTTCGTACCATTATCTATAAAACGGCAAAAAAATATCAAGTTTGTTTTATGGGAGCCCCACTTAAATATTCATTTTATTCTGTTTTAAGTATTTGTTGTTATAGCGCCAACTGAAATACATCATCTGTGTAAATTTCAACTGTCTAGCTATCACGGTTCATGAGATATGACGTTCATGAGACGTGCCATTTATAAAATGAAGTCCCGGGACTCTTTGAGACAAAAATTTAAAGAAATTAACATTCTCACAGTAATCTCACAATATATATATGAAAACTTACTGTATACTCATAAGAATATGGCTTTCTTTAAGAAAAAAAGTGATGTACATAGTATTAACACAAGAAATAAGAACAAATTGTACATACCCAAATTTAGATTAGAAAAAGTGAAGGGGTCGTTTATGGGGAATTGTATACTATTTTATAATAAACTGCCAGAAAACGCAACAAAACTTCCCGTTAGAAGATTTAAAGCCTACATAAAGAATAATCTTATAAACAAAGCGTATTATACTGTAGATGATTATATAAATGATAAATCCTCGTGGCCTGATGTCGCTCTGCCACTCGACAGCTAAATATTAATTTAGGTACTTAATTTCATTTTGTGTAACATTTGTCTACTTTAATTATTTTTAAGCAAATAGTTATTTTATCTGTAAGTTTTAATTCTAAATCAAGTGTAGCGTGTGTTGCTTTTTGAATTTGTGCTGAAGCTCTTTAGTTATTTTTTTTATTGTTGTAGGTACTTGAGTAGTAGGTACTTTTAATTATTATTCTTGTTTGAGCCTTCACCTTGTTCGATTGGCACCACACTGGAGCTCTACATAGCATTAAGGAAAGGATCATAAAAAAAAAGGTAGACCCCAAGCCGTGTTTGTTGCCTGATTCTTCTAGGCTTGGTCGCGTGGAATCGGCGTAGCTTCACCTAGTTCCTAAGACGTTTCAAAGTGATCCTTGTGATTTTATTGAAATAAATGATTTTTGAATTTGAATTTGAATTTGAGATAAAGCTTTGTGACAGACTGACAGATGGACAGCGGAGTCTTAGTAATAGGGTCTCGTTTTTACCCTTTGGGTACGGACCCTAAAAAAGTAAAATTGATTTCGCACCATCAATGTATATTTTGTATCAAACCCTTTGAATAAACATTTAACAAGTTTATGATAATTCTAAGATTTTTTAAATTTTTTTATTGTTGTTGGATGTAGTTTTTAAAATTTATGTTTTTCTAAGGTTATTTGCTTTATAATTGGATGTTAGACGCTAGGTAAGATCAGTCGCAATAAAAGTTTAAACAGAGCACACGCATCGTGGTTTTCTATAACAATATTTCCCTCAAGCAAAACTACACCTTAAGTACATCAACATATGGTCGTAATCGAACCGGATCACTAGCGAGCTACGGAGCTTCGGCCGGCCTACGAGAACAATAGCACTGCATTCCTGAGCGGAGATAAGGACTCAGCGCGACGATGTCTATACAAGAAATTATCAATTTATTGGAAGATACTTCATTGTTACTACATAAAACTCGATCTAATTTGAAGAAATGTCCGAAGACAAGAATGACAAAAGGTTACATCGAAACTAGAATAAAAGTGATAGAAGAGTATTGGGCGACTTTCAAGAACGCACATCAAGATTTAGTCAAAGTAACACCGAAAGAACAAAAGGCAATATTACCGTATTTTGTGAATGAAGAGTTTTACTTAAACGAAGATTTATATCTTTGTTTACTAGCGGATTTACGCGACTTATTGACTGCCACATCGCCCGGACTTGCCACAGTATCGCAGAATTCCAGTTGTAGTACGGATACAAGTACGAATACGAGTACAAACCAACTCGTGAGGCTGCCGAGGATAGAATTACCAAAGTTTAGTGGGAATTATGAAGAATGGTCTACATTCCATGACTTATTTACTTCATTGGTGCATGAAAATAAGACGATTAGTGACGTGCAAAAGTTGCATTATTTGAAAACTAGTGTGACCGGAGAAGCCCAGACATTATTGAAACACATCCAGGTAACACACCAAAATTATGAAGAGGCATGCAGCATTCTCAAAGCGAGATATGGAAACAGAAGATTAATTATTAACTCGGTCTTGAAAAAATTGTTCAACCAAAAGAAGATCACTTCTCAATCTTCTACACAGATCAAAAATTTGCTCGACGTCACTATGGATTGCTTGAACAACTTGAAGAATTTGAACGTAGCTACTGATTCATGGGATCCTATAATCATTTTTCTGATAGTACAGAAATTGGACCCTGAGTCACACAAAGACTGGGAAGAGAATGCCTACCAAGACGAAGCTATTGAACTGCCTACCTGGAGTGATTTAAAGATGTTTCTACAATCAAAATATCGAACGCTGGAACTAGTCTCATCATCAAACGCCCGTGACAAACCTGTCAAGGAACGTTCATTCCACGTTGCTGCGGCTGCTACGTCACCTACACCCACGTCAACTGCGTCGTCGTCATCATCAAAGAAAGAATGCTTTTCATGCAAGGAGAACCACACTTTATGCCATTGCAAGGAGTTTATCAAACTGCAACCTATAGAACGAAGTGAGTACGTAAAGAAGAACAACTTGTGCTTCAATTGTTTAATACCAGGTCATTCTGCCTTCCAATGTAGATTGCAAATGACCTGTCGCATATGCAAACGACGTCATCATACTCTCCTACACCGTAACCACGACTCGGATACTTCGGAATCATCAGGAACTAATCATCCGAAAGCATCACACCACAGTGCAGAAGAGCGAGAGGAAATTCAAGTCAACACAATGATCGCGTCACACAACAGTATTGAACAACGCACAGGAGTAGCACTGCTAGCGACAGCAACGGTGATAGTAAGAAGCGAGCAAAATCACACCGTTGTCCTACGCGCGCTGGTAGACCAAGGTTCGCAGGCATCATTTATAAGCGAAAAGGCGACTCAACTGCTCAATCTCACCAAACAGTCAGCAAGAGGAAGTATCATTGGAGTGGGCTCTACAAGGACAAACGTCAATCACGTGGTACAGTTACAGGTTGGATCTCGTTGGGATTCCAGCTTCAAGATGGACTTAAATGCTTACGTAATGAGCAAACAACTTACCACAAAACTCCCCTCCAAAGCTGTAACTGTCAATCAATGGACACACCTAGAAGGACTCAAGCTGGCAGATCCAAGCTACCATACACCAGGGCCAATTGACTTACTTCTAGGCGTCAAAGAGTATGCACAAATAGTGCAACAACCACTTATCAAAGGTCCTTCAGGTTCTCCGTGTGCTCAAAAAACAAACCTTGGTTGGATCTTGTTTGGAGAAATCAATTCGACAAACTGGAAAGAGGAATCATTTCTGGTCCTTCATCATCAGGTCAATATGGATAATATGCTGAAGTCACTGTGGGAAATAGAGACAGATTACAAAAGAAAACAAACACTAGAAGAAAAAAGATGCGAAACAATCTACGAAGAAACACACACTAGAACAAAAGAAGGAAGATACGTAGTAAAGTTACCGTTTAACACAGAAAATCCAAAATCACCTGAAGGAAATACTAAAGATATTGCAAGAAATAGACTGCTACAGTTGGAAAGAAGATTCAAAAGGATGCCACAGCTAAAAGAAAACTATAAGAAAGTTATGGAAGAATACATAACACTAGGACACATGGAAGAAATACCCGAAGAGGAAACCAAGAAAGACAAAGTAGTGTACTTACCTCACCATGCCGTAGTCCGTGATGACAAGGAAACCTCGAAGACACGCGTCGTATTTGATGCTTCGGCGAAAGGATCGAACCACGTTTCCCTCAATGATGAACTGCTTGTTGGTCCTCAGCTCCAAGATGACCTCAGGAACCTAATCATGAGATGGCGGATGAAACGTGTCTGCTATGCAAGTGACATTGAGAAAATGTACCGACAATGTCTAGTATACAAAAAGGACGCCGACAGCTATCAGCGCATTTTATGGCGCAAAAATGAGTCAGAAACAATTAAAGAATATCGTATGCTTCGAGTCACGTTCGGCACAGCGTCAGCACCATATCTTGCAGTAAGAACTCTTCATCAAATTGCTGACGACGAAGGTCAAATTCATCCAAAAGCTGCAAAGATAATAAAAGAAGACTACTATATGGATGATTTGATGTCAGGAGAAGACACTTCAGAAGAAGCTTCAACCACGGCCCAAGAAATAGCTGATATACTAAAGAAAGGCGGCTTCAATCTTTCCAAATGGTCCTCGAACTGTCCTAAATTCATGAACTCTATTAAACCATGTGAAAGAACTACTCACCAGCACTTAGATTTCAAGCTAGATGGAACTGTAAAGGCACTAGGAATCATCTGGAACTTGGGAACGGATCAATTTCAATATAAGTTAAATCTGCCGACAACCACAACTAATGTAACGAAAAGAACAATCCTATCTGACGTTCAGAAGCTATTCGATCCTCTAGGATGGATTGCACCAAGTCTCATCCTGGCTAAAATACTAATACAAAAATTGTGGCTTGAAAAAGCTGGTTGGGATGACAAGATAAGCCCACACCTAGCGGATGAATGGAGAAAGGTACGAACAGATTTCAAGAATTTAAATGAGGTGTACATCGATCGATGGCTCGGCACATTAAGCACTGAAATAAAGAAGATACAAATCCATGGCTTCAGTGATGCGTCAATGCAAGCTTACGCAGCAGTGGCTTACCTAAGAACAGAAACTCAAGACGGCTCTGTAACAACAAATATCATAGCTTCAAGAACTAGAGTAGCGCCGTTACGTACTGTATCTCTGCCACGTTTGGAATTATCAGGAGCGCTGTTACTATCGAAGCTACTAAAACAAATAGAACAAGTCATGAGAATACCTATGACACAGATGTTTGCATGGACCGACTCATCGATTGTTATTGCATGGTTGTCTGGAGAGCCACACAGGTGGAAACCGTTCGTTGCAAATCGGGTAGTAGAGATCATTGAGAACATAGACAACAACCGGTGGTATCATGTCCCTTCAGAGGAGAATCCAGCAGACATAGCATCCAGGGGTATGCTACTTGCTAATTTGAAAGACGCAAAGTTGTGGTGGAGAGGCCCAGCGTGGCTATCTGAAAAAGAAATAACATTAAAACACACAGAAGTAGAATTTACAGAATTAGAAATGAAAAAGGATAAAATACAAGCTAATCTAAAAGTACACAATGAAGAAGAAATGGTAGAAAACGTCACATCACAATTTGAACAATTTGAAAACCTAAAGGAATTGATAAAGGTTATAGCGTACTGCAAAAGGTTTTTGAATTTTAAAAGAATATCAGATGGAGAAGGAAGTTTAACTACGAAAGAATTGGAAAAAGCATTGATAGCATGCATTAAACTAGTACAAGAAGAAGAGCACAGCGCTGAGATAGAAAGAATAAAACGAAGCAAACCTATGAAAGGAGACAGTAACATAAAAACACTCAACCCTTACCTTGACAAAGACGATATCCTCAGGGTGGGCGGTCGGCTGCGGCACGCGAATCTCGATGAACAAACGAAACACCCTATAATTCTAGGAAACAAGAACAAATTAGTTACCATGATTGTCGCTGATGCTCATGCACAAACTCTGCATGGAGGAGTGCAGCTAATGTTGTGTTACTTACGTAACAAATACTGGATCATAAAAGCAAAGGGATTGGTGAAAACATGCATATACAAATGTTTAGTGTGTGCAAGACAAAGAGCAATGACTAGAACGCAGATAATGGGAGATCTGCCGAAAGAGAGAGTGACTCCAACACGTGCTTTTCTGCACAGTGGAGTTGACTTTGCAGGCCCGTTTCAGATAAACACATCAAGAGGAAGAGGCGTGAAGACCCAGAAAGCATATATTTCTGTATTCATCTGCATGTCAACTAAAGCTATTCACCTAGAACTGGTTGGAGATCTCACTTCAGAGGCTTTTATCGCTGCATTCAAACGTTTCGTTTCTAGAAGAGGAAAATGCAGCAATATATGGAGTGATCAAGGAAGGAACTTTGTTGGTGCAGACAAAGAGTTGAAAGCAGCCTGGAAAGACGCAAATTTAGTGTTTGAAGGTGAAATATCCAATACACTGGCGTTAGACGGAACCCAATGGCATTATATCCCAGCCTATTCACCGAATTTTGGAGGCCTATGGGAGGCTGGCGTGAAATCCGTCAAACACCATTTGAAACGCGTCCTTACCACCAATCTCACTTTTGAAGAAATGTCAACTGTGCTGTGCCAAATCGAAGCTTGTCTCAACTCCAGGCCTCTAAGCCCCATTGATGACTCAGATCCTGATTCATTAGAACCGCTTACACCGGGACACTTTTTAATAGGAGAAGCCCCACTCGTCGTCCCATCGCCAGACTTCAAAGACGTTAAGATTAACACCTTATCCCGATGGCAATACACGCAGAAACTACTTGGCGATTTCTGGCGACGTTGGCAACAAGAATATCTATCGCGGCTACAACAACGACCGATTTGGCTAAAGAAGATGGAAGAATTCAAAATCGGCGACATAGTCTTGATCAAGACTGATGGCTTGCCCCCAGGGAAATGGTCCTTGGGTCGTATCATTGACAAGCACCCTGGAGATGATTCTCATACAAGAGTTTATAGCGTTAAAAGTGGAAGCAATGTAGTGAAAAGATCAATTTCAAAGTTGTGTCCCCTCCCTATTGATATTGAATAAAAGTAAGTAGGAAAGTAGGTAAATTAGTCTGCCTGCCTTCTGTTATCTTTCTCGAACTCTTTATGTAAGTTTAGGCATTTATCAACATTTTTTGCATGTAAAGAATTATTAGAATTATTTGTTTTCAATTGAACACCTGCAATGTATACCTAACTAATAACAAACTTCCATCATAACATGTTATTGTAAAATTTGCTTAGGCAGTAGAAGTTAATTGTTTTTGTAGATAGTAATTTAATTCATTCGTTCGTCAACTATTGTTTGTAATTAGAAAAGAACCTAATAGTTCTTTTGGTGGGCGGAATGTTGGATGTAGTTTTTAAAATTTATGTTTTTCTAAGGTTATTTGCTTTATAATTGGATGTTAGAAGCTAGGTAAGATCAGTCGCAATAAAAGTTTAAACAGAGCACACGCATCGTGGTTTTCTATAACAATATTTCCCTCAAGCAAAACTACACCTTAAGTACATCAACAATTGTATTTGACCACTTTCTTCTGTAGATATGTAGTTTTCTGTCCTTACCTCCTCAGTAATGGTCTTCCAGTCTGCTTTACTGATGCCAAGTCCTATCTCGCCCACATTCCCTTCAATGGCTACTATCCTCTCCTCGAAGAATGGCTTCCTTTTGCGAAGTTCGCAAAAAATCTGCGTAAAAATATAAGAAAATCAGTCATGTACAAAAAGTACCCAAAAAGTAAAGAAAAGAAAATAAAAATACTATCACGTAGGAAATAATATTTAGAACATTATTTTACTAAGACAGTGGTGGCGATTCTGTTGTGTCCACGCTTAAGTTAAATTCCTAAAAACGATGACTCTTATTCCTTTACGTCTAATTTAGCGTAACATCAAAGTGACAGTTCTAAAATTTAGCATAGTTCTAAATAAAAATTCCTAAAAACGATGACTCTTATTCCTTTACGTTAAAGTCTAATTTAGCGTAACATCAAAGTGACAGTTCTAAAATTTAGCATAGTTTTATAAATGTTAGTTTTTGTTAGTGATTTAGAAACGTCAAGCTAAATTTAATCAACATGTAAATTGGTGTTGACTAAGATGACACTTGGATGTGTAAAATATGCGAAATAAAATAGAGAAATGGCTAAAATATCCTAAACTTTAGGACTGTCATTTTGATGTTACGCAAATTTAGACTTTAACATAAAAGGAATAAGAGCGATCGTTTTTAGGAATTTTAACTTTTAGTTTGGACACAACAGAATCGCCACCAGTATAGGTTTACGACCAATTAACGAGCTCATATTTAAGTTTGAAAAATCCTAAAGGTGTGTCCAAACACAGCGCGCAACGTGCGCGGTAGTTTCACGGCAGCGGCATTCACAGGACAGTTTGCCGCGTGACTAGTAAGTAACTGTGCGCGCGGCCGTCGTCCAATCAGAGCGCGGTTAGCCGCACGCAGCTGCCGCGCTCAAATACCGCGCTATGTTTGGTCACACCGTAAGAAAATATTTCGTAAGTAACATTAAAAATATTTTTTTACGTATTTGAAGATTTTTTTATGTTAAAGTCAAAAGGCATTTTGATTAGCTTACCAAATCGCTGAACATTTCTTGAAGTCTTTCTTGTGTATCTTTGCCTCTTTTTGGGCGAATCAGCACAAAAATCTTTTTTATATCAGATGCCCTAAAATTAAAAAAAAAAAATATTATCATTTGATTTTTTCTTGTTTTACACAGAATTTAAATAAAAAATAAAAGTCATTTATTTAACCCCTAGATCCCCGTCCGAACGCCGGCGTTCGGGCTCTGACGTCATCGCGCATGCGCATTTTTGAAAATTTATTATAAAATAACTAGAAGAGCTATCGCTTCCGGGTTTTGACTGTTACGAAGCTGACAGATGACAGTTTCGTTCTGTGTAACAAAACAATTCACTTCCGGATCCGAAATATGTTTCCGCGTAAATTTAAAATTATTTTTTTTTTTGCGCTATTTATTTTTTTGACTAAAAAAATTCACTAAAAATCCTTTTATTTAGTTAATTATAAAGTTTCTTATTTATATGATAAACAATAGCTATTGTTATGATCTATAAAAGAAACTTCATTTAAATTGCTTTTAATTTTTTTTTGATGAATTTTTTAATTTTTTTTTATTATTTTTTTTTATTTATTACCTTATTTATTTTTTTCTAAAAAGGTTATTTACACTCTAAATTGCATTTATAGATAAGTTTGTTGAAAATTTCACGGTTAACCCAAAAATATATCTATAGATGTCTATACCTTTTCATGCAAAATAACGAGATATAGGTGAAATAGTGCACTTATGGCGCCAAAAAACCGCCAAAAAAACGGCGCCAAAAAAACGTGTAACTAAAGAGCTTCACTCTTTAGTTAATATTTTTACTGGTTTCCGTACTTAGTAGTACCTACTTTTAATTATTATTCTTGTTTGAGCCTTCACCTTGTGCGATCGGCACCACACTGGAGCTCTACATAGCATTAGGAAAAAGGTCATTGAAAAAAATGATAGGCCCCAAGCCGTGTTTGTTGCCTGATTCTTCGAGACTTGGTCGCAAGGAACAGGCGTAGCTTCACCTAGTTCCTAAGACGTTTTAAAGTGATCCTTGTGATTTTATTGAAATAAATGATTTTAGATTTGGAATTTGAGTGGGATAAAGTAAGGCAAATGTTGATGATGATAGATACTTTATACCTTAAAAGTTTCTCAATAAGATGTTTCCCGATGAATCCAGATCCACCTGTCAGAAATATGGTCAGGCCATTGTAAAACATCTGTATCTCCGAGTCACCGCGGGCCATGGCCTCGTTCATGGGTTTCTGGTATGAAAACCCTTTTAACTCTGCTGCTAAAGCTGGGTCCATCTTGAGTTCTTAGCTGAGGACATTCCAAATAAATTAGGTAACTACTAGCTGTTGCCGAGCCGAGCTGTTGTTGTTGTTGTTGAAGCCGTGTTGGCCGAGTGGGTTGTACCTCGATTTTCAATCTGAAGGTCGTGGGTTCGAATCCCGGCGTGCATCAATGGATTTTTCTGTTCGAAAATTTATATGCGTATCAAAAACACGTACTTACAACGGTGAAGGAAAACATCGTGAGGAAACCAGTTAGTGTTCTTATAGGCGGCGATGGGCTAGCAACCTGTCACGTATGGAATGCTAACTACTGCAAAATGTGGGCATATGCCAAATATAATGTTTGGACGTGCCTCTGACTAACCCCACAAGACATCGTCATGGGATCAAAGCGTCTGAAGATCTGAGAGGATGTCTACCGTACTCGGGGATTACAGTCGTGATCATGTTTATATTTATTTTTATTTTGACTACTAGCTGTCCCGACAGACGTTTTCCTGACAAATTTCAATAATCCCACAGAAAAAAACCCTTTTTGTTTTTCTGGAACTTTTCGCTGGATTTTGCAAAAACCTGTTCGAAATATACTTTACGTCCTACCGAATGTATTCTATGTATTTTATTTTTCTTTACCAACTGAGCAATGAGGCCATTCAACTTGTATAAGTTTTTTTTATTGATTTATGTAAATACCATTAGCTTCATGTCAAGTCATGACAAGCCCTGAATAATGCAATTGTATTGTCGATGTCGTCATTACACAGGAATGACATCGATGTCAAAGACCATAAATAAATAAATAATTAACACACACAGTGAGAACAACATTTTTAGGGTTCCGTACTCAAAGGGTAGAAACGGGACCCTATTACTAAGACTCCGCTGTCCGTCTGTCCGTCGGTATGTCTGTCATTAGGCTGTGTCTCATGAACCGTGATAGCTAGACAGTTTTAACTTTTACAGATGATGTATTTCTGTTGCCGCTACAACACACAAACTAAGCAAAGCTTGTACTATGGGAATTAGATAACTGATAGAATATATAATATACTTTTTTTTTGGTTAAACATACGTATACATCATATTAACACAGAACAAACATCTATGTTCATCACACAAATGTTTATCCTGGGTGGGGATTGAACCCACAACCTACAGGGCAGAAAGCAGAGAATTATCTCTTCTATTATATAATAAACCGGCCAAGTGCGTGTCGGACCACGCGCGATGTATAGTTTCGTAATTTACACAGCCAACGACGTTATTTAAGTAATGTTCAATGATATTTGTGAAAAAATTCTAGTATTACTTGATATTTGTTCTAAATTTTTATTTTCTAAGTTGGTCGACGAATACTCGAATACTTGTAAAGTTTACTTACTTAGCCGTGATAGTTTTGCTTTTAACTTCAGTATATGTACTACTACCGTGTTTTTTTCACACCCCAAACCCAATAGTAAGCTTTTAGAGGGGGGGACACTCGACTCTAACAAAAATTGATACTTTAAATCTTAATATTTCACAAACGGATACCATTAACGAAAAGTTGTTTTCAAAAACCCGCAATACATTTTAAAGACATCCAACGATATCCGACATCATGGGATATGCGAGAAAAATTAATAACATCCCCATTTAACATGTAGGGGAAAAAATGAAAAAAATGTTATTTTACCACTTTGTTGGCTTGATTCATTATGTAATTATGTATATTCATATTAAGTTACAGATTTCCTGCACAAATAGACTCAGAGCTAGGCTGCGGACAGACGGACGGACGTACGGACGGACATGGCGAATTAAGGGTTTCTTGTAGACTACTAAACCCTAAAAATGAATCCCTATTTCCCTTGGTCGCATCACGCGTGAATGGCAGTACCGATTTTGCTAATTCTTTGTTTGTTGCGTTTGTTACCTGTCAGAAGGTTCTTACGAAAGAAAATTTTTTAAAGTTGTAAAATTAGGTCAAAACGAAACGCGCTTTTTTCTATGGGATTATAATTATTTGACAGGACAATGTCTGTCAGGACACCTAGTTACTAATAAAAATTTAAAAAATAATTTACCTGTCTTTCTTTGGAAGATAGTAGTTGTTTGATTGAATTAAATAAAATTAACTTTTTACAAGACACTGTCTTTAAAACAATAGCCATTAGCGTAATGAACCTACGTGAGCGACCACAATCAAAATTAAATATTTTTCCATTTATTTATTCCCTTTTCTTAACCTTTCTGACTTGTAATAATTATAAAAACAAATTGCGTAGGCATTATGTCATGTTTATTCTCAAAAATATAATAAACAAAGCTAACCCGGCGAACTTCGTATCGCATTAGAATTAACAAATGTTGTGTAAAGTTTCCGTTCCCGTTTCCGTTAAAAAGTATCTTATGTCCGTCTCCTCCTAAGAGCTACGTCCCACCAATTTTCAGCCAAATCGGCACGACATTCTTATATATACTATATAAAAAATACTGACATAAGAATCAGTTCCATAGAAAAATATTAAGGCGCTCCCTGTCGACAATTGTTTTTGTTCGAAACGAGCAAACGAAAAAGAGCAATCGTCGACTGGGACCCCTTAAGGGTTTTTTGAAGGGTCAAGGAAGTGGTCGTTACTACTGCAGGTTTGACGCGCGGTATTTTTTATCGGCCTTATAAGACTGACCTTTTGGATGTCAATGTTCGCCTTGCGTGCGGTGTCTTTTTGGGCTGTGTAGTCGATGTCTTCAATACCATTAAAGAAACACGTGTTTAAGTATTTTATGATTTTCATCCCGTAACGGGGTAAAAAGGGGCGTCAAAGTTCATTATCGAGCTTTGTCCTTTTATGCACAGAAATCGGAATGAAAAATTGTAAAATTCGTAAACCTAAAAGTGCTTTTTTCTATGTGATTATTTAAATTTAGACAGGACATCGTCTATCGCGGGTCCAGCTAATTTGTTATAAAATATTTGCATTTTGTGTTGAAAAAATGCGTATGAAGCGGGTCAGCTCGGTCAGCAATCCACAGCCTCGTGTGAAATGCTTACACTTAGCTCACTTGTATCTTATAACGGACGGACATGGCGAAACTATAAGGGTTTGTTGAAGACTACGAAACCCTAAAAAACGATTCAACATTCATCAAAAAAAATATTACTTTTAAGGGGCTACATACAGCCCCATAGTTTCGCCATGTCCGTCCGTCCATCTTTCTGCAGCTTAGCTCAACGACGCTTAGTGCTATAAAGCTGTAATTTGACATGAATATAGGTACATAATGCAATCCGTCATTGCAGCGGTCAGTAGGATTATTTATCGAAGTGATTAAAGATGGGTACATCTTTATTCACATATACTATACATTATAAAATAGGAGATGTGGCTTGTTCAGAAGTATTTCTTTTTTCGTTTCGAAAAAGAGCAACCGTCGACATACAGCCCCTTAAAAGTAATATTTTTTTTGATGAATGTTGAATCGTTTTTTAGGGTTTCGTAGTCATCAACAAACCCTTATAGTTTCGCCATGTCTGTCCGTCCATCTTTCTGCAGCTTAGCTCAACGACGCTTAGTGCTATAAAGCTGTAATTAGACATGAATATAGGTACATAATATAAGTCACGTCAACAAAGTAGCAGAAAAAAATCTTAGAAAACAATTTTTTAAGGGATCCTACATGTAAAGTGAGTATGTTTTTTTTATTTCTCGCGTACCCCATAGTGTTGAGTATCGTTAGTCTTTTAAAAGTATGTGAAAAAAAAATCAAAATTCGAACTAGTTTAGACAAGTAATTTTCAATGGTATTTGTACTAAAAAAAATATTATTTCTTCTTCAATTACATTTTATAAGTTGGTCGACTATTACGTCTATTAACTCGAAAACTTGTAACGCTTACTTAGCTGTGTTAGTTTTCCTTTTAAGTTCGTTATATTATGTACAAACCCAATAGTTTAGATTTTAGAGGGGGGGGACTCGTTTCTAACAAAAGTTGGCACTTTAAAGTTTAATATTTCACAAACGAATCCCTTAATCGAAAAGTTGTTTTCACAAACCCACAATACTTTTTACATACCTATCTCACGATAACCCACATCATGGTGTACGTTAGAAAAAAAAAAGACGTGTGGCACTCGGAGACTGCCGCGGTAAAGCTATTGCATAACATTTTTTATCTACACTAATGTTGTAACATTCTACTTATGTTTCCAATACTTGACTTATAATTACTACTGTTATAGCGCAGACAACAAAACACTCAATTTAAGCAATTTCACATGATGGTATAATATCCACATCGATATCGTAAAATCTCATTATAACATCAATAAAACGCGACCAATTAACCTGGCGAGCCTTAAAATCCTCATACAAGTTGTATAAAATGTTGATATTAGGCTGGCTTTTGAAAACAGTTGGGTTATACGTAAAACTACTAAACTTACATACACAAAACTCTTTGGTAAGATCTTGTGCCAATTAAATAAAAAAAAAAACAGCGCGCGCTCGCTCCTGATTGGCCCTGCGCGCGCAGCTGCTTATTGGTTAGATTTTAATGGCGGCAAGTTCACTGTGACAATACAATACACGTACGCGTGAATTGAATGTTTCGCAATGTGTTTTGTTTTTAAAATACAAATTAAAAGTTAAAAATGGATAGCGACGTTAGTGAAGATAAAGTAGTGTATGTAACTGCATATAACACGGGTATTAAAACACTCGTTACTATTATGAAACTCGCTTCGCTCGTTTCATAAACTCACACTCGTGTTTTAATGCCCTTCCTTATATGACAGTTACATAAACTACTATTATCAACTTATGTAATTATAATTATTTATTTTAGCATTCCACACGTAACAGGTTGCAAGCCCGTTGCCGCTTTCAAGAATACTAACAGGTTTCCTCACGATGTTTTCCTTCACCGTTATAAACGTGTAACGCGCATGTACATTTTTCGAACAGAAATATCCATTGATGCACGGCCAGGATTCGATATTTACCTAACTACATGAATTAATTAATTCAATTTTAAACTTTTTAGTCGATCATGTCTGTGAAGTACCACCTATTTACTGATAGTGGTAAAATAGCGCCACCTGCCAGCGGAATTGCAAACATCTTTCACCTCTCAAACTCCGAGCGGTCGCCTCGCATGAGACCGCGAAAAGTAGGTACTTATAATAACGTAATAACATCAAATTAAACTAGATGGCGCTGGAATGCGAAAATCACTCTAACACTCACACTCACGCGTATTGCGTGAGTGTGAGTGTGTCGTAAAATTTTGCGTAAATTTTCGTTACGAAATTTCTGGATTCGGTCTCCACGCTCAAGGCCCGCGATAGAAGCTATGCAATAGCTTAAAAAACATCCCTACTTTAAGTGAAGGGCAGGTACCCTCAAAAAAAAAACAGTTTTTTAATTATTTTATTCTACGACTATATTGACATTATTATTATGTTTATGCATGCCAAATTACAGCTTTCTAGTTTTAATAGTCTCTGAGCTAAGCTGCGGACAGACGGACGGACGGACATGGCGAAACTATAAGGGTTTCTTGTAGACTACGAAACCCTAAAAACGTGGTAATCATCCGTATTTCTATTAAAAAATTTGTTCATTGTAATTTCGTGCGTATGTTGAATCTGAGTAATGTCAGATTTGTTGCACACTAGCGTTATCTTTAATCAAACAAATGATCCCTTTTTTCGTGTTTTCTCACTTTGGGGATGTTTTTCGGAGGTGTCTCAAAAGAAAGTTCACATTTAAATCTTTTATTAAAAGAAAAGTCTTAGCTTTATTGAAAAAATGTTTATTATATATTGAAGTACACTGTTTGGGAATTTATTTTTTAAAAATAACATCGTCCAAATGTAAACCGTTGCGCTCTCGGCATTCATTTAGTCGGGCACTAAAATTGCCTATGACAGCTCGGCAGGTAGTCTCCGTGATGGCTGCCATTTCATGACGGATATTTTCTTTTAATTGTGCCAGGGAAGTCGGTTTATTAGCGTAAACTTTTGATTTGACATAACCCCACAGGAAAAAATCCATAGGTGTTAAATCGGGACTCCGTGGAGGCCAATTTATGTCACCTCGCCTGGAGATTAATTTGTTCGGAAAAATTTCTCGAACTCGAGGCAGAGATCTGTTGGACGTGTGTGAAGTTGCTCCATCCTTTTTTTTTTTTTTTTTTTTTTTTTTTGACGCTGGGAAAAATGCATTACGCATTCCCACCCATTGGGGGATGGGTGGGATATGTGGGACTCCCCGGTCTGAGACCGGTATACCCACTAAACGACCCAGCGGCTGTCCTGCATCGTCTGTGTGGAGGAGGACTGGGAAACCGGCAGAGCCTTTACGTCCAGTCCTCCGCCGACGAGCCCCCGCTTTTACAGCGGGGCCAGCACGCCCCTCCTTATAAGGAGGGGCCCGGGAACGACCTGCGGCCATTCCCGCCCGGCGGAGGTGGTGAATAGGTGCAATGCGGGAGAGTTGAAAGGCGCCCCCGCGCCTCTCTCCCGCTATTCACCACCCCATGAGGCGAGAGAAGACGATTACGATCGCCTTCTCCCACCTCTTCTCACCCTTCCTCTCCTTCTCCTCCGCCGTGGCGCCGCGAGAGGGTCCTCCTCCCGCGAGCGCTCTGCCGCCTCCTTCTGTGACATCACTTCCTCACAGAAGGAGGCGACAGCTGTCCAGGCCACCTCGCTTCCCAGCATGGAGTTGACCACACCGGGAAGCGAGAGGTCCGGCCCGACAGCCGCTGTCAGGCCGCGGCGCGGCTCGGACCACGACGGGCACACCTCGAGGGTGTGCTGCGCCGTGTCCTCCGCTGCGCCACAATCGTGGCACAGCGGGGCCTCCTCCCTTCCGATCCGGTGCAGGTATGATCCGAAGCAACCATGCCCGGATAGTACCTGCACCATACGGAAGGTAAGGAAGCCGTGGTCGCGCTCGAGCCAGTCCTGCAGGACTGGCCCGAGAGCGTCCAGCGTTCGACGGCCAAACGCGGCGGAGGCGAGGTCCTCCGTCCAATGCTGGACGATCGCGTCCCTCGCCTGCCGCCGGACGGCCTCCCGCTCTTCCGGGGCGACGCGCTCTCCCAGCGCCCTTCGCCCCGCCGTCCACTCGTACACTCTGGCGAGCACCCACGCCTCGAGCTCCCAGGGAGGGGTGCCCGCCAGAGCGCACGCCGCCGCGAACCCAACCGAACGGTAGGCCCTGGCCACCCGCTGTGCGATGGCCCTTTGGGGCCTACATATCGCGGCGGCGTTTTCCCTCCTTTGGAGGGAGTCCGCCCAGATGGGGGCCCCGTAAAGGGCCATGCTCTTCAAGATGCCGGCATAAAGCTGCCGGCATCGCGCTTTGGGCCCTCCCAGATTCGGGAGGAGCCACGAAAGCGCCCCCGCGACCTTCAGCAGGCGCGTCGACAGCCCGCTGAAGTGCGGGCCGAAGCGCCACCTGCTGTCGAGCACCAGGCCCAGATATTTCATCTGGGCCTTTACCTCGACCCTGACGCCCTCCACGACGATGTGGGCGTCAGTGGGGATGCGCTGCCGAGGCCCGTGGAAGAACACGGCCTCGGTCTTGTGCAGCGCAACCCCCAATCCGAGGCGGCGGATCCTTCCCGCGACCAGGCATCCGCCGGCCGAGGCAAGGCTCGCCGCCTCCCTGAAGCTCCTCCCCCGGGCAGTGAGAAGAGTGTCATCCGCGTAGCAGATGACACTCGTGCCACGGAGGAGAGCTCCCCGCAGGAGCCAGTCGAAACCGATGTTCCACAGGAGCGGTCCTAAGACAGACCCCTGTGGAACACCGGACTCCGCGCCGTACCGCCCCATCTGGCCAGTTTTATCTATCAGGAGGACCGCTCGGTCCTCCAGATAGCTGGCCAGGAGGCCCCGCAGGTACTGAGGCGCTCCATGGTAGCGGAGCGCCTCCAGTATTGTGGAGTGGGGGACGGAGTTGAAGGCGTTGGCTATGTCAAAAGACACAGCCAACACTCCGTCACCTGCCTCCACGGCCTCCTTTACTTGGCCCTTGAGCTGGGCCAGCGCGTCCACTGTCGAACGCCCCCTTCGGAAACCGAATTGGGCGTCCGACAGGTTCGGCCCCACCTCCAGCAGGAGGCCATTGAGCCGGCTGGCGACAATCCCCTCGAACATCTTACCGACCTCATCGAGCAGTACGATGGGTCGGTATGCCGAGGGGGAGTCTGCCGGGCGGCCCTCCTTTCGGAGGAGGCACAGCTGCCCCTCCTTCCATGGTTTCGGGAACCTCCCCGATGCGAAACACGCACCGAAGAGGTCCCGAAACCTCCCTTCCATCTGGGTGGCGGCAATTGCCACCACCCGCGCGGGGACGCCGTCCGGCCCGGGGGCCGTCTTCTTGCTGCGGAGGCGAAGAACCTCCGCAGCAAGCTCCTCCGCCGTGACCGGTGGGGGGACTCCCTCCTCCGGCGCACTCCGCGGAGGGTCCATTGCTGGTGGGGTGAAGTTGGTTCCGGCCGGGAACAACGACCGAACCACCCCATCCAGCAATGCCGGCTCCAGGGACTCCGTTAGGGGGGGACCAAAGGGGCGCAGTTTGTTCCGCGCCGCCTTGTATGGTCTCCCGTACGGGTCCCTGTCGAGACCCTCCAGCATCTCAGCTCGCGCCGCGTCCTCAGCGGCGGTCATTGCTGACTTGAGGACCGTCTTTGCCTCTACATAAGAGGCGTAGAGACGGTCCTCCTCCTCGGGGTCTCGCCGGCTGCGCCGCCGACTCCGCGCGTACTCCCGCCTTGCCGCCACGCAGGCAGCCCGGAGCCCCGCCAGCTCCTCCGACCACCAATACACGGCGCGACGGGGGGGCGGGCGTCGAGACCGAGGCATGCAGGAGTTGCACACCTCGGTCAGGGACCTCCGGAGTTTGGCCGCCGCGGAGTCCACGTCCAGGACTTCGACAGGAGGCGCGAGCCAGTCCTGGACGAACGCCGCCTCCTTAGCCGCCTCGCGGTCGAGGCGGGTGAGGGCCCACCGCGGGAAGGATGATCGGCCCGAGGGGGCCGTCGTCCGGGGGCTGATGGAGATGTCGAACCGCACGTATCTGTGGTCCGACAGTGTCTCCATCATCTCCACCCGCCAGTTCACGACGCGGGCGGCCAAGACGGGGGTGGCGAACGAGACGTCCACCACTGACCCTCCCCGTCTCCGCACACACGTCTGAACTGTCCCTCTGTTGAGGAGGGACAGACCGGACGAAGCCGCCCAGAGTTCGACGGGGCGGCCCCTTTGGTCGTAGGCCCGGTTGCCCCAGGCCGTCGACCAGGCGTTTAGGTCGCCCATGACGGCGACCTGGCGCGGTGCCGCCCTTCCCACGACCGCTGCCAGGACTGCGAGGAAGTCCTCGAAGTCCTGGAGAGGGCGGTTTGGGGAGAAATACACGCCCACTAAGGCTATTTCTCCCCACGCGGCGGCCACGTATCCCGGTCCCCTCTCTAAGAGCGAGAGGGGAGGGGAGTCTGTGGAAGACCGCGACACCAATGCCACCAAGCCGTCCCGATCACCCAGCCAACGGCTGGGGACCGAGTACGGCTCGGCGACCACCGCCACGTCCACCAACCACTCAGCCATGATCTGCGTTAGCAGATCTTGGGCTTTTTACAGTGGTTGATCCATCAGTCGGACATTGCACCTCCCTCCTCAGCCGCCGAGGTCCCTGCCTTAGGGGCGGCGGCGGTCGCAGCGGCAGGCCGGGTCGGCGCCTGCGCTTTGCCCTTCTTAGGGGGAGGATTGCAGTTCCTCCCCCTCATGACGTGCTTCGCCGGACGGCCGCTGGCTGCGCACACAGCGCAGTGCGGCGTGGCGGCCTCGCAGGTGGCGGACTTGTGCCCCTCCTTCCCGCAGCGGTAGCAGCTGACCGATCTGTCCACCTTGGATGGACAGAGGGCCCGCGTGTGCCCGATTCCGCAGCACTTGAAGCAGCGCAGAGGCTGATCTTCAAGTGCGCGGACTCTGCAGGAGGTCGAGAGACCCACTGTTAGCCGTCCCTTGGCGAGGACGGCTTTGGCCGCGGTAACTGGGCACTCAAGGCGGATAGTGCCCATGCCTCCGCGGCCGGGTCTGATCTCCCGACCTTGCACCGCTGCGGTGTCGCAGCCCCCGATGGCTGCGATCGCCGCCATCACCTCCTCTTTGGTGACCGTATCGTCCAGATCGGTCACCTCCAAGGCCGCCGACTTGACGGGCCTGGCCACCTTGGCCGCGTCCGCGATGACCTCTCGCAGTTTACCTACGAAGAGGTCCGCGTTGGCGCCGCCCTGGGCCCCTGGGAACTCGAATATTCGAGCCCCAGCTTGGGTCCTGCGGCACGTGACCGCTCCGATCCCAAGCTGGGAGGGATCGGCGTGTGTACGAGCCCGCTTGAGGACGGACTCGTAAGTTTCACCCCGCTCTGCGGCCTCCGCGGTGAGCGTCACCACGACGGCCGCGGTTTTGGGAGGAATCAATTTCCTTTGGGGGCCCTTTTGGCTGCAGCGGGGGCAGCAGCAGAGGGCTTGGGGGCCGCCTTTTTCCCCTTCCCCTTCCCCTTATTCTTGGCAGTCGCCTGGGACTGGCAAGAAGGGGTGACGGTGGGGGCGGTAGGGGCGGCGGCCTTTTTGGCCTTCTTGGCCTTGCCCTTTCGCTTGACCACTTCGGTCCAAGACTGGTTGGACGGAGTGGTCGAAGGGAGTTGGGCGTCCTCCGTTTGGGAGGATGGCCCCGGCTGTTTTTGCCTCTTGTTCGCCGCTAGCGGCGGTCGGAGGCGCTTCTCCGGTAAGAGCCTGTCCTCGATGCCATCGAGACAGGCTCTCGTGAACGCCCTTTCCTCCATGACAACCTTGCGGATGATATCCTCAAGGTTGGAGGAGGAGGGGCTTTCAGCTGCCGGCGCCGGTCTGGGATCGGCCTGAGTAGGCCGAGCCGCAGCTTCAGAGGCCGCCGGTCGTCGATCGGCCTGGGCAGGCAGGGCCGTAGCTTCAGCCAGCTTCTTGTGAAGCTGGCTGACCTCCGACTGCAGGCGGTCGAGCCTCACCTGCAGTTGCCGCGTCTCGTCCGTGGCGGTGCGCTGCACCAGCTCCCGGACTATGCCACGCATGCTCGCGGCCCTGCTTTTTAGGGACTTTTGAAAAGTCCCTTTTAGGTTCGAGGACTTAGAGGCGACCTGCGCGATCTCCTCTTCGTCCTCTTGAGCCATGCGCTCCAGCTCCGCTAAGGAGTGGTCCGCGTACTGGACGCAGGATGCGCCGTAGCCAGACTTGGCTCGCGCAGTACGCGCCTGCTGCTCCTTAGCAGCGACCTGCTCTTCCAGGTCCTGCTGGAGCTGCGCCCGACGAGCCAGGTTCAACTGGCGTTGCGCATCCGCCAGGCCCACATCGTGGGTGCCGGCTATGGCGAGCCGCTTTTTAGCCTTAGCTTTTTGCTTCGGCTTGCTCGCTGCCGTCGACGACGAGTCCGAGGAGCAGGAGCCCTTTAAAAAGGCCCGCTTCCGCGTTCGACCCTCCGCGATTGCCGCGAGTGGGCCCTCCGACATCGAACCTGCGTCCGACATCACCGCAGACTCGTTGTCGGAATCCGACAACTCGTCCGCCCGTCCATGAAGGACGACCGCCTTTCCTTCGTCGGGTTTTACCCCGACAGAGGTTTGGCCCTGAGAAGGGCCTTTTAAGAAACGCCCGGAGGCGTCTCGCGCAGGCATTGGCAATTTAGGCATGGTAGCCTCCGCCAGTGTTGTAGAAAACCGCAAGAAAGTCTACAACGCACAGTGCACTTTAGCCGAACCCAGTCTGCCACTCCGTTACGGTGGTCAGAACTGGGGATCGTTACCAGGGGACGCGACGTGGACGCAAGCACTGTGGGGGGTCCCCCAAGTTGCTCCATCCTGCTGGAACCATGTTCTTTGGTTGTAACCAGGAAAGTTTTGCAGTTGGGGCACCGAAAAACTCGTCTAACATCTCCACATAACGCTCTGAATTCAATGTGAGCGTGCGTCCCCTTCCATCTTCAAAAAAAGTAAGGGCCGATAATTCCTCGCGCCGACATCGCTACCCACGCGTGAAATTCACGTTGACTCGCGGGCGCGGTGGCGGGCGCGGTCACGAAATATCAAACGTATGTGCTTGTTCACGTAGGTACACGCGGGCGCGGGGGCGGGTACGGGCGCGGGAAACGTTGCGAGCTCGTGTTCACATTAACCGCCAGGCGTTCGCGCGAGTGTCAGAGGTCGTAAATATGGACCACGATCTTTTATTTGTGTTAAAACGTGCTATCGTTTCTAGCGATAAGTTCAAACTGGTTGAACTTACCTGACGTCGCGAGTGAATCGCGCGCGCCGCCGCTAGTTTGACATGAACACACACAAACGTCTCACGCGTTTGAAATTGCCGCGAGCGACGTAGGTACACGCGGGCGCGGGGGCGGGTGCGGGCGCGGGAAACGTTGCGAGCTCGCGAGTGAATCGCGCGTGCCGCCGCTAGTTTGACATGAACACACACAAAACGTCTCACGTGTTTGAAATTGCCGCGAGCGCGCCGCGTGTGTGTTCATGTCAAACTAGCGGCGGCGCTCGCGATTCACTCGCGACGTCAGGTTATCCTATCGTTTCTAGCGATAAGTTCAAACATATGTTTGATATTTCGTGACTGCGCCCGCCACCGCGCCCGCGAGTCAACGTGAACAAGTACGTGTGTGTTCATGTCAAACTAGCGGCGGCGCGCGCGATTCACTCGCGACGTCAGGTTATCCTATCGTTTCTAGCGATAAGTTCAAACATATGTTTGATATTTCGTGACCGCGCCCGCCACCGCGCCCGCGAGTCAACGTGAACAAGTACATATGTTTGATATTTCGTGACCGCGCCCGCCACCGCGCCCGCGAGTCAACGTGAATAAGCACATGCTTGTTCACGTAGGTACACGCGGGCGCTGGGGCGGGTGCGGGCGCGGGAAACGTTGCGAGCTCGCGAGTGAATCGCGCGCGCCGCCGCTAGTTTGACATGAACACACACTAAGTAGCGAGCTAACTAGCGACTAGCGCGTGCGGCGCGCTCGCGGCAATTTCAAACGCGTGAAATTCACGTTGACTCGCGGGCGCGGTGGCGGGCGCGGTCACGAAATATCAAACATATGACGTGATTTCCAAGTGTTCACGTTCAAAACGCACGTGCGGTCAAGCACACACACAAACGTCTCACGCGTTTGAAATTGCCGCGAGCGCGCCGCACGCGCTAGTCGCTAGTTAGCTCGCTACTTAGACCGCACGTGCGTTTTGAACGTAAACACTTGGAAATCACGTCATACGTTTGATATTTCATGACCGCGCCCGCCACCGCGCCCGCGAGTCAACGTGAATTTCACGCGTTTGAAATTGCCGCGAGCGCGCCGCACGCGCTAGTCGCTAGTTAGCTCGCTACTTAGACCGCACGTGCGTTTTGAACGTGAACACTTGGAAATCACGTCATATGTTTGATATTTCGTGACCGCGCCCGCCACCGCGCCCGCGAGTCAACGTGAATAAGCACATGCTTGTTCACGTAGGTACACGCGGGCGCGGGGGCGGGTGCGGGCGCGGGAAACGTTGCGAGCTCGCGAGTGAATCGCGCGCGCCGCCGCTAGTTTGACATGAACACACACTTAGGAAATGCTTGCTTGCTTGCTTGTTGTGGCAGCAGGCTGGACATAGAAAGACTGTGGACATGTCACGAACGTCCGACAGCGACATAAACAGGTACATTTATGGCGTATTTTTTCTACACAGCACAGATAACATATAGACACATTTTAGTGCTACGTTTGAATGGATGACTGATAGTGGGATTAGTTATCATAAAGAAGGTTTACGAACTATGTAGACACAACAATTGGCACAACAAGTAGCTCGCACAAATGACGCGTAAAAACAGAATGGTAGAAAAGTTTGGCTGTGAGTGAGTTTTGCTATAAGCTTGCCATTTTACGTAATATTACTGTTGCTCTTTAGTAAGTCAAAAGGGGATAGTCAGAGGCACGTCCAAACATTATGTTTGGTTTGGTACAATACCCACATTTTGCAGTAGTTAGCATTCCCTGACATTATGACAGCATACCGCATACGTGACAGGTTATAGGAATACTAACATTTTCATACCTGGTGGTATATTATTAGTGTGTTGTGGCATTAACGGCCACAGGTGGGACAGTTATAGTTGTGGCGTAACTACATTCATAATGTGACTATGTTAACTATCGCTGTGACTGGGACTGAGTAATAAGCACAATGCGGCTCAGAATCACCTGTTTCCAATTATATGCGAATTAGTCAGCGGTCGACGGCGAAGCTATAGAATTCACCAGTTAACTAACTAGTTTTTACGTGCTGGTAACTTATTAACAATAAATAAAACAACACAGTTTGGTGACAATTGGAGTGATTTATGATGAGTATACCAAGTTTTCTGTTCTTTCTATTTGAATAAAACCTACCTTGGCAGAAACAAGCGTACTACTAGAAGGTACTACTTTTATCGTATATTAGGGAATAACTAGTATCTGCATACAAAAATGCTTTAGACAAACATCAATTAACATCATTATTTCAGTGGCCCTAAAAATGTAAATTAAATATCGACAATTTAAACAACCCGCAAAAACGCTTCTTTATGCAAATGGCGTCGGACTAGTTTCTCTGACGTTACATGCTTGTCAACAAATAAACAAACGCCAAGTTTTTCAAGGCAGGCGATGACATATTGACACGTGTTACGTCATCGTCGATTCGACCAATCCTGACCGTTTTGTGTCACGTGGCGTTTAAAAATAGATAATTTTAACTATGGGTTTTTTAATAAATCATTGTTTATTTACAAGTTATTTTACTCCATAACGCTTTATGAAGGTATAATTTTCATTTTTTTTTTTCACTATCAACAACACTCAATTTTTCATATTGTTAAATAGCCTATTTTAGATGATTGCATGCTAGAATCCTAGATGCTAAATTTAAGTTGAATTAGTAAAAGCGCGAAGTCACTTAGTCTAATCAGCTTTTTGCATTCACAATGTGCCAAATCGCCAAACAGTGTGCGGTCACGAAATCACTTCGTCCGACCGCTGCCAGGTGAATATCACGTTTACCTAATCGCGGTCGCCACTCAAGACCACGTTTATTTCAACGGTTATAAGTTCTTCAGCAGATGTGGTTTTGTGATTCCATTCAAGTACCTACTTACACAACATTGTGAAATACGAATATTATTCAATAGGATTTCGTATGTAAAGGCATCAGAATAGAGGTAAATGGGAGCGTACATAATTCTGACTCTAACCTCACTCAGATGTCGGGTAGAGGTAAGGTTTCAAGAGTATTTTGATGTAAAAGCCATTGTCGAGTACATATTATTGTGCCGGGAACAATACGAGCTGGCAGGTAATCTGTGCGAGGCAAACACACTGTAATTAGCCATCTCACGTGTCGCGACAAAGAGCGATGCGCGGCTAGGCCTGCTCTTTGAGCCTCCACTACTGTTGCTTCTTCTGTGGCTTCTATCCGGTACACAGTAAAAATATCGCGTATTTTATATACCTTCATGCAGATATTACTCTACTCATGCACACAGATATACAGTTTTTACCGCGGCAGTAGTTGAAAGAGCCGGAGAATTTCGAAAGACACGATATAAGGCTAAGTAAAGTAGGTTAAATAAACACCCAAAGATCACATAATAGGTATAATTTGGGGGCACGGCAGTGCCCCCGCCAAGTCGAGCGCGAAGCAAACACTGCCGTACCATCCTTTACTGGAACCATTTCGCCGCATTTTCAGGCCCCTATTTGAGAACCTCTGGATAAGACCAGAACGCTGAAATTTTCGTCATCCAGTAAGCCATAATCACATACTTAAAATCCAAAATTTCAAGTCTGTAGGTCATTTAGTTACGAAGTTAAGCGAAAGCAAAGTTTCGCATTTTAGACAGACACTCACTCACTCACTCACTCACTCACTCACTCACTCACTCACAGAATAGAATAGAAACGTTCAAAACGCACGTGCGGTCTAAGTAGCGAGCTAACTAGCGACTATTCACGTAGGTACACGCGGGCGCGGGGGCGGGTGCGGGCGCGGGAAAACGTTGCGAGCTCGCGAGTGAATCGCGCGCGCCGCCGCTAGTTTGACATGAACACACACAAACGTCTCACGCGTTTGAAATTGCCGCGAGCGCGCCGCACGCGCTAGTCGCTAGTTAGCTCGCTAACTTGAACACGTTGACTCGCGGGCGCGGTCACGAAATATTAAACATATGAGCTAGTTAGCTCGCTATTAGACCGCACGTGCGTTTTGAACGTGAACACTTGGAAATCACGTCATATGTTTGATATTGAACAAGCACTTTCACGTTGACTCGCGGGCGCGGTGGCGGGCGCGGTTACGAAATATCAAACATATATACTTGTTCACGTTGACTCGCGGGCGCGGTGGCGGGCGCAGTCACGAAATATCAAACATATGACGTGATTTCCAAGTGTTCACGTTCAAAACGCACGTGCGGTCTAAGTAGCGAGCTAACTAGCGACTAGCGCGTGCGGCGCGCTCGCGGCAATTTCAAACGCGTGAGACGTTTGTGTGTGTGCTTGACCGCACGTGCGTTTTGAACGTGAACACTTGGAAATCACGTCATATGTTTGATATTTCGTGACCGCGCCCGCCACCGCGCCCGCGAGTCAACGTGAACAAGTACCGTGCTTGTTCACGTAAGTACACGCGGGCGCGGGGGCGGGTGCGTGCGCGGGAAAACGTTGCGAGCTCGCGAGTGAATCGCGCGCGCCGCCGCTAGTTTGACATGAACACACACGTAGCGAGCTAACTAGCGACTAGCGCGTGCGGCGCGCTCGCGGCAATTTCAAACGCGTGAAATTCACGTTGACTCGCGGAGACGTTTGTGTGTGTGCTTACCGCACGTGCGTTTTGAACGTGAACACTTGGAAATCACGTCATATGTTTGATATTTCGTGACCGCGCCCGCCAGCGCGCCCGCGAGTCAACGTGAACAAGTACCGCGTGCGGCACGCTCGCGGCAATTTCAAACACGTGAGACGTTTGTGTGTGTTCATGTCAAACTAGCGGCGGCGCGCGCGATTCACTCGCGAGCTCGCAACGTTTCCCGCGCCCGCACCCGCCCCAGCGCCCGCGTGTACCTACGTGAACAAGCATGTGCTTATTCACGTTGACTCGCGGGCGCGGTGGCGGGCGCGGTCACGAAATATCAAACGCGTTTGAAATTGCCGCGAGCGCGCCGCACGCGCTAGTCGCTAGTTAGCTCGCTACTTATGCGTTTTGAACGTGAACACTTGGAAATCACGTCATATGTTTGATATTTCGTGACCGCGCCCGCCACCGCGCCCGCGAGTCAACGTGAACAAGTACAGTGAACAGTGAACAGGGCGCGGGGGCGGGTACGGGCGCGGGAAACGTTGCGAGCTCGTGTTCACATTAACCGCCAGGCGTTCGCGCGAGTGTCAGAGGTCGTAAATATGGACCACGATCTTTTATTTGTGTTAAAACTTGCTATCGTTTCTAGCGATAAGTTCAAACTGGTTGAACTTACCTGACGTCGCGAGTGAATCGCGCGCGCCGCTGCTAGTTTGACATGAACACACACAAACGTCTCACGCGTTTGAAATTGCCGCGAGTGCGCCGCACGCGCTAGTCGCTAGTTAGCTCGCTACTTAGACCGCACGTGCGTTTTGAACGTGAACACTTGGAAATCACGTCATATGTTTGATATTTCATGACCGCGCCCGCCACCGCGCCCGCGAGTCAACGTGAATAAGCACCAAGTGTTCACGTTCAAAACGCACGTGCGGTCTAAGTAGCGAGCTAACTAGCGACTAGCACAACATCATCGAGAAAAGTCGACGCCGCAAATGGATATACCTACTTTCAGCGGGAACTATCAACGGTGGGTGTCCTTCAAGGATTTATTTGTAGAGGCAGTGCACAGTAATAAGTCTCTATCGAACGCCCAAAAGATGCAGTTCCTCAAAAGCAAGCTCAAGGGCGAAGCAGAAAAATTGGTACAACATTTACCAATTAGCTCTGAGAACTACGAAGTGATATTCTCCTACGTCGCTACAATAACTTCAAGTTAATATTCAACAGCCATATGAATACCTTAACTAATTTACCTACATTGCAACAGCAATCGGCAGCAGCTATCAAAAAGGTTTATGATACCACCAACGAGTGCCTTAACGCAATAAAGGCCCTAGGAATTGACACAAGTACCTGGGACCCACTCGTCGTTTACATGATTTCCAATAAATTAGATGCGGACACGCATATTGACTACGTTGAATCATTGAAAAACCCAAAGGATCTACCTACTCTACAGGATTTATTAGATTTTCTGGAGCTGAAATTTTCCTCACTAGAATCATCTAAGCGAAAGCCCGAGACAAAAATTCAACAACAAGATGCATCGACTAACAAGAAAACTCATTTCTTTATATCATTCACCAGCCATAAATTCAATCAAAATCAAACTTCTCATAACTCAAACGATAAATTCCAAAACCAAGTTACGAAATGCGCAGTTTGTAATATGAACAATCATTACAAGCTTTTCCAATGCGAAACATTCCTCGAAATGCCGCCTCAATTGAGACAGAAAACCGTCGAAAAACTATCCTTGTGCAAAAACTGCCTTATGTCTCATCGCAATAAGAAGTGTTTCTCGAACAAAAGGTGCCAGGAGTGCGAAGGAGAGCACAATACTTTATTGCACAACGCTTCGACAGGCAGGGTTCAAATTTCTTCACAAACACAACCATGTGAAACTAACAATTCTCAGCAAAGTCAGCAAAAGGGTACACATGTCTTACAAGGGGAGGAAGGGGAAATTCTTCTAGCAACTGCGTTGGTGAACGTGACCAAAGCCGATGGTACACATCTAACTTTACGAGCATTAGTCGATCAAGGTTCACAAACATCCTTGATTACCGAAAATGCAGCACAAATTCTGGGCATCAAACGCAAGAGATGCCAAGGCATAATATTTGGAGTAGGAGCCAAGGAAATGATCTGCAAAGGGATCATTGGCATTTCTCTATCGTCACTTTATATTGATTGCGAAATCAACATTGAAGTATTTGTCATGAAACATGTAGTCAATAACTTACCAAACCAAACGTTCGTGAAACCAACATGGCCTCATTTGGAAAACATTCAATTAGCAGATCCTGAGTTTTTCAGAAGCCGATCAGTAGACCTTCTACTAGGTGCAGACGTTTATACGGAAATAATATTAGGAGGTGTCATCAGACATAATCCATCCATGCCAGTAGCACAACAGACGCGTTTTGGCTGGATCTTATGCGGCAGTGCTAACGTCACAAAATCGTATCACTGCAACGTGGTTTTGACCGATGAGAATGACCTGAACAGATTTTGGTCTATCGAAGATATTGTCGATCAAAACAACATGTCTACCGAAGACTTGGAATGCTTACAGCTTTACAAAAACACAACGGAGCGCCAAGCAGATGGTAGATACATCGTACGCCTACCATTACATTCCGACGCAGATGAAAAATTAGGGAAATCAAGGCCAAAAGCATTGGCACAGTTCTATCAATTAGAACGAAAATTTAAAAAGTACGAAAACGTCGCAAATGCATACAAATCGTTCATGCATGAATACCAAGAATTAGGTCACATGCGCACATCGACAGGTGACGGTAACAAGAAACCCGGCTATTACATGCCGCATCACTGTGTGCACCGTGCTGACTCGACTACAACAGCGTTGAGAGTCGTATTTAATGCATCGGGAATGACGACGCGCGGATACAGTTTAAATGATGTCATGTACAAGGGCCCAAATCTGCAAAAAGACCTACTCTTTTTGGTACTCAAATGGAGACAGTACAAATATGCATATATAGCAGATTTAGAAAAGATGTTTTGACAAATTCTGGTTCACGAGGACCACCAGCGCTACCAAAAGGTGGTTTGGCGTGATTCTGAGAGCGAAGCAATCCAGGATTTTCTTCTTCTGACTGTCACATACGGCACCAAAGCAGCAGCGTTTCTAGCAATGATGACTCTTAACCCAGTTGTTACTGAAACTATTTTTTGTCTCGTATCACAGTAATTTTTTGATACCTTGACCTCGATGCATATAGTAAATATAAAAAAATAACAAAAAAAATCTAGATTTTCTGGAAAGCTGGGAAAACGTGGATCGTTTTAACGATCAGTAGTAATAGGCGGGTAGGTTAACGCTCATACAAACGCCAGTTAATCGATTGTATCCTGTCTTCAATAAAAAAACACAGTAGTTTCTATGAAAGAGGCTTTATTATGTAATTTAAAACTTTTATTACCTAAACCATACTCCTAGTATGGTAAGCGCGCGATTCACTCGCGAGCTCGCAACGTTTTCCCGCGCCCGCACCCGCCCCCGCGCCCGCGTGTACCTACGTGAACAAGCACCGTCTTCGTCGCAACGTTTCCCGCGCCCGCACCCGCCCCCGCGCCCGCGTGTACCTACGTGAACAAGCACTTAGGGTTCCGTACCTATTAACACGTTGACTCGCGGGCGCCACATTAACCGCCAGGCGTTCGCGCGAGTGTCAGAGGTCGTAAATAGTCGCTAGTTAGCTCGCTACTTGTGCTTTAATTCACGTTGACTCGCGGGCGCGGTGGCGGGCGCGTTCACGAAATATCAAACATATGACCTAGTTATTGCCGCGAGCGCGCCGCACGCGCTAGTCGCTAGTTAGCTCGCTACTTAAGACCGCACGTGCGTTTTGAACGTGAACACTTGGAAATCACGTCATATGTTGATATTTCGTGACCGCGCCCGCCACCGCGCCCGCGAGTCAACGTGAATTTCACGCGTTTGAAATTGCCGCGAGCGCGCCGCACGCGCTAGTCGCTAGTTAGCTCGCTACTTAAGACCGCACGTGCGTTTTGAACGTGAACACTTGGAAATCACGTCATATGTTGATATTTCGTGACCGCGCCCGCCACCGCGCCCGCGAGTCAACGTGAATTTCACGCGTTTGAAATTGCCGCGAGCGCGCCGCACGCGCTAGTCGCTAGTTAGCTCGCTACTTAGTGCTTGAACACGTTGACTCGCAGGCGCGGTGGCGGGCGCGGTCACGAAATATCAAACATATGACGTGATTTCCAAGTGTTCACGTTCAAAACGCACGTGCGGTCTTAAGTAGCGCCCGCCACCGCGCCCGCGAGTCAACGTGAACAAGTACATACGGTGACTTTGGGTGAATGTAGCGGTTTCTGATGTTTTTGTTTTGGATTGGTTGCACTCCAGTAACGACAATTTTGCTTGTTTACATGCCCATACAGGTGAAAATGGGCTTCATCGGAAAACAAGATGTTGGTGAACGTTGGAAAGCGCTCAATCATCTGATTTACAAAGTCAAGCCTCTGACCAGCATCTTGAGGCTTCAGTTCTTGCACCAACTGAATTTTGTACGGGTGCAGCTTTAAATCTTTGTGTAAAATGCGGCATAATGAAGATCTGTGCACATTTAAAGCAACAGCACGCTTCCGAATCGAGAGGTTTGGATCATCTCGAATAGACTGAGTAACACTGTCCACGTTTTCGGCTGTTCTTGATGTTCTTGGCCGCCCAGATTTTGGTTTCTCCAGAGTTGACCCAGTCTCTTCAAACTTCTCAACCCATTTTGCAATGAGTCGAGTGCTAGGCGCATCATTTAAGTGACGAATATGTCGAATACTGCAGAATTTTCTACGCGCTACAGTCGCCGAATTACCGTTTTTGTAAAACTCACGCACGCACAACGCACGGTCCGCACCAGAGAAACGCTCCATAGCGACTGAATCCCCAAGAGCCAGACTACCGACTGACATACCCCCCGCGCCCCTCAGAATAGTTGCTTTCGCGTAATAAGATAAGCAAATGTGAACTTACTTTTGAGACACCTTGTATTAATAAGTAGGTATAATTTACATCGACAGCAAATTTCATCTTTAGTTGTTTAGGCCTGATTGAGGCACAAACATCCAAACATACAGATATCCTCACAAACTTGTGTATTTATAATTTAGGTTAAGATTAGGATAAGATAAGATATTGATCATAATATGATTGACCACGTAGCGAAGTACGTAATACGTGCCGTGGTCTCTGCCTACCTCTTCGGAAACCGGAGTGATTTTATGTATTTGTATGTATGTACTACGTTACGACTAAACTAACAAAATCAGGTGAAAAATTAAACATTGCGATTTATATTATTAATTTTATTAATAAAATGTTATATACTAATGAGCTAAGGGTTAATTTAAATGCAATTACAAAGATAAGGAATTGCACGAATTGTTCTCTGAAAATCAGAAATTGTACGACAAAGGATCCTAAAATATTTACGTTTGAATGGGGTCAGGCCAGGAAATATCTTTATTTATTGGATGATCGTTCGTTAAGAGATATACAGCGGTCCAGAAGACTTCGCTGTTGCCCCAACGATTTGTACCAAGTGTATAAACGGTTATTATTTGATGCCAGGGCAAATGCTTGAGCACGAACTATCGTATCTACCACTATCGTAAAGTCAAAATTGACACTTTTTGTATAGTAAAAGTGTCAGTTTTGGCATTTGGACGATACCTACATTGTCGATACGATAGTGGTTCATGCTAACCCTCCAGTTTTACTATAAAACGTAAGATATTATAGAAAAACCTAACTTGAGCAAATACCACGCTACCAACAAATACAAAGTGAATACTCCATAGTTCGCTAACTTAAGCCATTGCTGCCTTCGAACCGCTTTATCATTATTCTTAAACTCATCCTTCAATATATACTTCCTTACACCTACACACCACATCAGTGTTAACCAATCCCAATCAATCGACTTCATTTCGAAGTTGTAGATCTGCCTGTCAGATAATGACATGTGGTTCCATATGCTAATCAAGTTAGTCTCGTCAAAGTTCCACTCGTTTGTGAGGAAGAACTCGAATACATTTGCCATCTTGTCATATTTTTTGTACACGTCGACGAATGATCTGAAAATAATCAAATGTTTTCAGTTGAAAAATAGTTTTCAACAGAAAAGGTTTTTTCAATTTTTTTTTAAGGTTCCGTACCCAAACGGTAAAAACGGGACCCTATTACTAAGACTTCGCTGTTCGTCTGTCCGTCTGTCTGTCACAGGGCTGTATCATGAACCGTGTTAGCTAGACAGTTGAAATTTTCACAGATTATATATTTCTGTTGCTGCTATGACAACAAATACTAAAAACAGAATAAAATAAATATTTAAGGGGGGCTCCCATACAACAAAAGGGTTTTTTTACCGTTTTTTATAGATAATGGTACGGAACCTTTGGTGCGCGAGTCCGACTCGCACTTGGCCGGTTTTTTTTGTTTATGTATTGTTTGTAACAAAAATACAAAAACTGATGATTTGTTACCATGTAAAGATTATTCTATTCTAATGTTTTTCATTACAAACAAATAATCGCGTCTATGCTTACGCCTAGAGGGGTAGGCAGGGACCACGGCTTTCCACTTGCATAATTTTGCTTCATTCACTCTCATCACATTCTTCAATATCTATCGACCTAAATATCTTTAAACGAGCAATTCTTATATAATTACTAGCGACCCGCCCCGGCTTCGCACGGTTTTAATACGTATAAACCTTCCTCCTGAATCACTCTATCTATTAAAAAAACCGAATCAAAATCCGTTGTGTAGTTTTAAAGATATAAGCATATACATACAGACGTGGGAAGCGGGAAGCGACTGCTTTATACTATGTAGTGATAATATAATTTGAATCTCGGAAACGGCTCCAACGATTTTCATGAAATTTAGTATGCAGGGGGTTTCGAGGACGATAAATCGATCTAGCTAGGTTTCATATTTAGAAATTTAGTTTCGTCGTTTTATCTATTTTTTCAGGCTATTAAATACCAAGCATGATCTTCCAGGTATTCGGTATTGCTTCAACTAGATAATTTAAAAAAATGAAATAAATAGGATCACGACTGTAATCCCCGAGTACCTACGGTAGACATCCTCTCAGATTTCCAGACGCTTAGATTATTTTAAGATGTCGATTGGCGGTAATCAGAGGCACGTCCAAACATTATATTTGCCACATGCCAACATTTTGCTGTAGTTAGCACTCCATACGCGACAGGTTGCAAGCCCATCGCCGCTTATAAGAATACTAACTGGTTTCCTCACGATGTTTTCCTTCGCCGTTTTCAGCACGTGTTTTTGATGCGTATATAAATTTTCCGAACAGGAAAATCCATTGATGCATGCCAAGACCCACGACCTTCAGATTGAAATTCGCAGTACCTTCCACAACACTGCTGGTAATTCGGTAAATTAATGATTACTCACGATTTAAGTTCCTTTGGCTTCTTTATCCCAAACAGTTTAATGATTCCATCCACAAAATATGCGGGTATATAATGTAATAACCATGATAATATCCAGTATACTGCTCGGTTGTTTGTCTCGAACAAGTAAAGATACCAAAGCGCATTCAGTGTGACAACATTTCGACCACCTATATTCATTGGTTTGGAGATGTGCTCTGAAAAGAGGAATATTAAATAAAATTAATGTAAATAAATAAATAACCGGCCAAGTGCGAGTCGAACATGCGCACGAAGGGTTCCTTCTATAAAAAAAATCACGTTTGTTGTATGGGACACCTAAATATTTATTTTATTTTGTTTTTAGTTGTTATAGCGGCAACAGAAATACATCATCTGTGAAAATTTTAACTGTGTAGCTATCACGGTTCATAAGATACAACCTGGTGACAGACAGACAGACGGACAGCGGAGGGTCCCGTTTTTAGGGTTCCGTACCCAAAGAGTAAAAAAGGGACTACTAAGACTCCGCTGTCCGTCTGTCTGTCACAAGGCTGTATCTAATGAACCGTGACAGCTAGACAGTTAAAATTTTCACAGATGATGTATTTCTCTAAAAATAGCATACATTAAATATATACTCCCGTACAACAAGAGTGATTTTTTAGCCGGTTTTATTTTTAATGGTGTGCAATAATAGTATTTTATGATACAAGTGAGCTAAGTTGCTCATTTCACACGAGGCTGTGGATTGCTGACCGAGCTGACCCGCTTCATACGCATTTTTTCAACACAAAATGCAAATATTTTATAACAAATTAGCTGGACCCGCGATAGACGATGTCCTGTCTAAATTTAAATAATCACATAGAAAAAAGCACTTTTAGGTTTACGAATTTTACAATTTTTCATTCCGATTTCTGTGCATAAAAGGACAAAGCTCGATAATGAACTTAGACGCCCCTTTTTACCCCGTTAAGGGATGAAAATCATAAAATACTTAAACACGTGCTTCTTTAATGGTATTGAAGAGCATAAAATACAAAATTTCAAGTAATTTTGAAAATAAACCAAGAATTTTTCCTAAAAACTTTAACATCCCTTTTAACCCGTCAATGGATGAAATTCAAATAACCCTTAAGGGGTCCCAGTCGACGATTGCTCTTTTTCGAAACGAAAAAAGAAATACTTCTGAACAAGCCACATCTCCTATTTTTATAAGTATATTACTTCAGGTTCTACTACCTAGATTTCTATTAAGCTGAAAACATAATAGCAGAAACTTTTCACGATAAATATATTATTTCAAAATGATACGTTTTAGAATTTATGATCGAAATATTTTATATACCTACTATTAAAATCAACTTGTGATTTATTGTTAAATATAGGTAATATGTAGATCTAGATTTCTATTAGAATAGATTTTTAATAAGTAATTATACATAATTTATGTCATTAATTTATTCGAAAAGCAAAGGCGGACCACACGCCGACGTGTGTTTGTCGTCATTGCAGCGGTCGGTAGGATTATTTATCGAAGTAATTAAAGATGGGTACATCTTTATTCACATAATATACTATACATTATAAAATAGGAGATGTGGCTTGTTCAGAAGTATTTCTTTTTTCGTTTCGAACAAAAATAATCGTCGACTGGGAGCGCCTTAAGGTATGTTAAATTATTTTATATTTTAAAATTAAATACAGAGTTTCATAGAAACTTTAATCCCCTATTTCACCCCCTTAGGGGTAGAATTTAAGCTGTGCGTTGATAGTCAGTCATTCAGGACAAATCATTTTATATGTATAGATTATTGTGAATTAAAAATAATTTGATACACACATTTATTTATTCCAAAAATGGAAATGGATTTTCAGCGGCATTAAACCTTTTTGTTTGTTCCAAAAAAAAACTGTATAATTGAAAATGTTCTGTTTATTCGCATATAATTTGCAGTTAGGTACTAACTTAACTTTGTAGGGATAATTCTATTAAGCACTAGTGTGTAATATTATCATGCACGAGTGTGTTAAAGCTCGGTTTATGGCCCTAAGAACGATGTAATAAGGCTCACTTTACGTGCAAGTGTGTTGAAAAGTATCTATCTATTTACGGAACCCATAAAACAAAAATCTTTCTTTACTATATAAAAGAAAGTCGGGTTTGTTACTTATAACTTTATAACTCTTATAACTTTTAACTCAAGAACGGCTGAACCGATTTGGCCGATTGGTGGGGAGGTAGCTTAGAACCAGGAGACGAACACAGGATACTTTGGGAACGGGAACGGTAACGGGAGTTAATTCTAAAGCGATACGAAGTTCGCGGGGTCAGCTTGTTACTTACTAAATGTAACACCACAGTTAGTAGTGCTTAGGTTTAGTATGTTAATATCGCCTTTCGGCCTTACGGCAGTATCCCATCCAGCTGCTATAGTTGCGTTATTAACATAATCAACGGGCACGAAAGATAGTTTACTTTTATTGTCAACGTAAAGTACTCGAATCAATCCTAGACCCACGCCAACCACGACCTGAAATTAGCAAGAAAAAACTATTAATATAAGGTAAAAAAAAGTTTGAATTAAATCTGATCGTTCAAAGTAGTGCAAAATCGATCCCAAAGGAGTCGGTTACAAACATACATACAGGTGAAACTAATAAAAGCGTACTAGGTATTAATTTAAGGTAAAAAAAAGTTTGAATTAAATCTGATCGTTACAAACATACATACAGGTGAAACTAATAAAAGCGTTGTAAAAATAGGATCACGACTGTAATCCCCAAGTACGTTTACAGAGGCACTTAATAACATTATATTTGGCACATGCCCACACTTTGCAGTAGTTAGCATTCCATACGAGACAGGTTGCTAGCCCATCGCCGCTTATAAGAATAATAACTGGTTTCCTCTCCATGTTTTCCTTCACCGTTTTGAGCACGTGTTTTTGATGCGCATATACATTTTTCGAAGAGAAAAATCTAGAAAAATCTCTCCTTCAGATTGAAAGTCGAGGTAGGTATCTCAACTCGGCTAACACGGCTATTTTTCAAAATGTTATCCTCTTTTTTTTTATTTTGAGGGATGGTATTTTACCATTAAATAAGACTAAATGGGAAGTATGTCTTCCCAATCAAAAAATATTGACAGGTTTTTTTTTGAACTTACTAAATATTATAATATTATTACTAGCTTTCACCTGAAACTTTGTCAGCATAGATTCAGGAAATCGATTTTTGACGACTTAATAGGACACATTAAAATTCCCGAAAATCAACAGATTTTTTTTTGGAAAAAGTAGTCTATGTCCGTCCCAAGACTTTAAAGTGATATGTGAAATGTTTGGTTTTTAGGGTTCCGTACCCAAAGGGTAAAAACGGAACCCTATTACTAAGACTTCGCTGTCCGTCTGTCTGTCCGTCTGTCCGTCTGTCCGTCTGTCCGTCTGTCCGTCTGTCCGTCTGTCCGTCTGTCTGTCTGTCACAGGGCTGTATCTCATGAACCATGATAGCTGGACAGTTGAAATTTTCACAGATTATGTATTTCTATTGCTGCTTGAACAACAAATACTAAAAACAGAATAAAATAAATATTTAAGGGGGGCTCCCATAGAACAAACTTGATTTTTGCATTCCAGCGCCATCTAGTTTCATGTGATGTTACTACGTTAATATAAGTACTTTTCGCGATCTTATGCGACCGCTCGGGGTTTGAGAGGTAAGATGAAAGAGGTTTGCAATTCCGCTGGCAGGTGGCGCTATTTTACCACTATCGGTAAAGTTAGTCGGTAAATAGATGGTACTTCACATGATCGACTAAAAAGTTTGAAATTGAATTATTGAATTCATGTAGTTAGGTAAATAGGTACCTAGGTAGATATTATTAATTTCAAATTAATTTCGAGTTTGAATCCTGGCCGTGCAATGAATCAATGGATATTTCTGTTCGAAAAATGTACATGCGTGTTACACGTGTTTATAACGGTGAAGGAAAACATCGTGAGGAAACCTGTTAGTATTCTTGAAAGCGGCGACGGCTTTGCAACCTGTCACGTGTGGAATGCTAACTACGTAAGTAGTTAGGTAAATAGGTAGGTTATGAGATATTATGAATTATTTTTTATGTTTCTAGGGTTCCGTACCTAAAGGGTAAAAAACGGGACTACTAAGACACCGCTGTCCGTATGTCTGTTACCAGGCTGTATCTCGTGAACCGTGATAGCTAGACAGTTGAAATTTTCACATATTTATGATGTATTTCTCTAAAAAGAGCATAAAATAAATATTTAAGTGGGACTCCCGTACAACAAACGTGATTTTTTTGCCGTTTTGATAATAGTACGGAACCCTTCGTGCGCGAGTCCGACTCGCACTTGGCCGGTTTTTTGTTTGTGCTGAGTCTACCCGGATAAGACGGAAAAAGTGATAAAACCGCATTATCTTGAAAACCATCAAACAAAAAAGGAAACTCTATAATTTACTTAGCTAGTACGATTATCTAACGAATTATATAAAAATGAACTATCCATAGTTTTGATTAAAAACGAGAAAATTATCTAGAAAAGTTTCACCAGTCGTGCTGCTGTCTATAATTTATCTAAATTAAATCCTTGCCAATAATTTATCTAGATTAAATCCTTAAGTTATCTTTGTTCAAAAAACTAAAATGTTTGTTTTGCGGTTATGAGAAATAACGATTCTGCATTCATCGAAAACATATTACATACTCGTCTTAAAATATTTCTTTATGACATTTCATCACAATCGGCCTAGCGGTTTGGGCGTTATAACGTCACAGACAGACAGACAGACAGACAGACAGACAGAGTTACTTTCGCAATTATAATATTAGTAATAAAGAAGTATATAGATTAGTATTAGAAACTTACCCCACTTGGTCCATACATGCAGCTCATATCTAACCAACCAGGTGTTGGCTCATAGTACGCGCATAGCACTGAAACCAAATTATTTCTACTAAATTCCTGTTGTATTCACCGATGTTGTCATATTCTGACAGATGTAAAACCAACGTCATAAGTGAACTAATCTTAATCCTACTAATATTATATATGCGAAAGTTTGTGACTAAGTAAGAAAAAAAACCGGCCAAGTGCGCGTCGGACTCGCGCACGAAGGCTTACCATTATCTATAAAAACGGCAAAATAATCACGTTTGTTATATGGGAGCCCCCCTTAAATATTTACTTTATTCTGTTTTTAGTATTTTTTCTTATAACAGCAACAAAAATACATAATCTGTGAACATTTCAACTGTCTAGCTATCACGGTTCATGAGATACAGCCCTGTGACAGACAGACGGACAGCGAAGTCTTAGTAATAGGGTCCCGTTTTTACCCTTTGGGTACGGAACCCTAAAAACAAATAATATACTGATACTTAAAATATTTAATATTTTAAGTATCACCGCATTTACACCATAGCATATGCAAGAGTTGTATGCAATTGTTTGGTATGTATACAGTTCTTAACATTGCGCATGACTAATTAGTTAATTATTATTCGCATAAATTATCTTTACTAACTAGAATGCATCGGTCGGTTTCATATAAAATTAATTAATTGAATGCAACCGTCATCAACTTACGTTTCAGTTTAAACCATTTCGGCTACATAGCCCAATAGACGCATTTCTTCAAACAAATATTCTATCAAAGCATAGAGGTATGCGGGTCAGAGAAAGCGGGAAAAATGCATTCCAATTACCGGCCAAGTGCGAGTCGGACTCGCGCACGAAGGGTTTTATACTATCTATAAAATACGGCAACTAAAAACCCGTTTTTTGAATGGGAGCCCCACTTAAATATTTATTTTATTCTGTTTATAGATTGTTATATCGGCAACAGAATAGGAACAATCTACTAACTTTCAGGCCTCTAGAGTGCAGGGTTACTGAGTTATAACGATTAAACTGGAGCCCTTCGACCACAGAGTATTACACCTATACAAAAATATATAAAAAAAAAACTTACCAATAGAAGGTCTTACTATGCAAACCCGCATATTCCCACTTTCTGTACGGACCAACTCTTCAGCGATAGCTTTGGTGAACGTGTAAGTGTTCGGCCAGTCTTTTAATTGACTGAAATATAATAAAAATAGGATTACGACTGTAATACTCAAGTACGGTAGACATCCTCTCAGATCTCCATGCGCTTATACCCTTTGAAGATGTCTAGTGGGGTTAGTCAGAGGCACGTCTAAACATTATATTTGGCACATGCCCACATTTTGTAGCAGTTAGCATTCCATACGTGACAGGTTGCAAGCCCATCGCCGCTTTCAAGAATACTAACTGGTTTCCTCACGATGTTTTCCTATTTCATATGAAACTACATATATTATTAGTTACGTGCAGAGAAAGAGAATGTCTACCGTCGCTTATATAAATATTTTTCAATTTGAATATGAATGAATTCTCAAAAATCCATAATAGGAGAAATACGGAACCCCATATATAAAAAGTTGTAACAACATTACGAAAGAGAAAAGTCCCAACCATTCTACATGTTTATCAAGCTGGTCACCATCCACTTCAGCGAGCTGTATCATGACGTCGGGAGAAGCAGGGCATTCGTAGAACTGCTCCAGCAGCTCTCCTCCGACCCTGCGTGACGTGGTGTGACTGTAAGCTGTTGACACGTGCACGAAAGATCTGGAAACATGACATTAAGGTATAGATATTACTATAAATTATATATATATATATAATATATATATATTATATATATCACGTTGTCCTGTTCAAAATTCGATAATCGCATAGTAACGCACGTTCCTACGACTTATGTCAGTTTTTTTGTATACCTAAATCATCCCTTAAGGCGCTCCCAGTCGACGATTGTTTTTGTTCGAAACGAAAAAATAAATACTTGTGAACAAGCCACATCTCCTGTTTTATAATGTATGTATAGTATATGTGAATAAAGATGTACCCATCTTTAATTACTTCGATAAATAATCCTACCGACCGCTGCAATGACGACAAACACACGTCGGCGCGTGGTCCGCCTTAGCTTTTCGAATAAATTAATGATATAAATTATGTATAATTACTTACCAAAAATCTATTCTAATAGAAATCTAGATCTACATATTACCTATCTTTAACAATAAATCACAAGTTAATTTTAATAGTAGGTATATAAAATATTTCGATCATAAATTCTAAAACGTATCATTTTGAAATATTATCTTTATCGTGAAAAGTTTCCGCTATTATGTTTTCAGCTTAATAGAAATCTAGGTAGGAACCTGAAGTAATATACTTATAAAAATAGGAGATGTGGCTTGTTGAGAAGTATTTCTTTTTTCGTTTCGAAAAAGAGCAATCAGCGACTGGGAGCCCCTTAAGCGTTTTTTTGACATGACATTGATTTGACATGTTCTATTCGGTCACTATATTTACATCGACAGCAAATTTCATCTTAATCCGTTTTGTCATGAATATGTTATGAATATCTACAAAACAAACCTAGATAAATGATAAGAGAGCTTACTTGAGTTTCTTACAAGCTTTCCCAAGCTTGAGAGTCTCTCTTGTCCCTCTGACGTTAGTGATTGTGGCTAGCCGCATAGCTTCGTCAAACCTGACGGTAGCTGCTGCATGGAATATCATGTCTACCTAAAAACGAACAAATAATTCCGATAAAAAAACGTTATTAGATAAGACTAGTGGAAACCGTAAGTTCACGCGAAGTTATTTAAAAACAGATTTATAGCCTGTTTCATCATCTTCAAGTAAAGTGTTGATTAGTTACTTTTCAGTTAGCGCTAAATTAATGTATGAGAGTGTCAAAACTAACAAATGTCAAAACGAACGTACCATGGTACGTTCGTTTTTGGTAATCGCCGAGTAGCTTACTTAGGATACTTGAAGATGGTGAAACAGGCCCTTAGGAGTTTAATTTGGAGAAATCCTTTCCTAATAAATAAAAAAATAAAATAAAAATAGGATTACGACTGTAATCCCCAAGTATGGTAGACATCCTCTCAGATCTCCAGGCGCTTAGATCCTTTGAAGATATCTAGTGGGGGTAGTCAGAGGCATGTCCAAACATTACATTTGGCATATGCCCACATTTTGCAGTAGTTAGCATTCCATACGTGACATGTTGCAAGCCCATCGCCGCTTTTAAGAATACTAACTGGTTTCCTCATCATGTTTTCCTTCACCGTTTTGAGCACTTGTTTTAGATGCGCATATAATTTTTTTGAACAGAAAAATCTATTGATGCGCGCCAGGATGACTCACGACCTTCAATTTGAAAGCCGAGGTACCTCCCTCTCGGCCAACACGGCGATTTATAGTAATCAGTAAATTGACCCTTTATAAAGGCAAGAATTGAGTTGCCGTAAAAATCGGTAAGCCATGACCGAGGCGACCAGAATTGGCCATCATGGAAAGTAGAAAAGGAATCTCCTACTGGATAAAGAAAAATCCCCACATTAGTGAACTCGGGAGCAGACCACATTCTTCTGTAGATAGATTTTCATCCTTACCTCCTCAGTAATGGTCTTCCAATCTGCTTTACTGATACCAAGTCCTATCTCTCCTACGTCCCCTTCAATGGCTACTATTTTCTCCTCGAAAAATGGCTTCCTTTTACGAAGTTCACAGAAAACCTGTAGAAAAATTAAATTAAAACACTCACTGCAGTTTTGAGATCGGAGAGAATCTACCATGGAAACAGACATATGGTCGGAGAGATCTTGTCTTGGATTCAAGTCTAACAAAGCCGTAAATTTAGTTGCTAATTGTAGCAATTAGATGTCATCATCCAAAAAATTGTAGCGCGTGAATTAAGATAGCTATGTAGGAAAAACAGTAACAATATTGTCATACTCGTACTTCATGTTTCTAGATGTTATATTTTACCAATAAAAAGTTGTCCCTTAGGGAAAATTATAGTAGGGTGACAATAATCTGTAGTATGTCTGTAGTAGAGTGAATGATGACCTTAAAATTAGGATTGTTGAGGTCACCAAGGTCGAATGGAAAAATAAGAAGCACTCTTTCTGTAATCAGTATAAGATAGTCGATCAAAACGACGAGTTTGATGCATGCAGCAGTTTCCACAAATCAGCTCAAGTCGTCGATAATGTCGAAATTGTTCTGTAGAGTAAAGGCCCAGGACTGTTTAAAATCTAAACCTAAACTTGTAATTATTTCATCTGTAAGATGATATTCTATATCTCTACTTACATTTTGTGTCTTTTACCTACTTTTAACTACTTTGTAAAACTTGTAATTATTTCATCTGTAAGATGATATTCTATATCTCTACTTACATTTTGTGTCTTTTACCTACTTTTAACTACTTTGTAAAACTTGTAATTATTTCATCTGTAAGATGATATTCTATATCTCTACTTACATTTTGTGTCTTTTACCTACTTTTAACTACTTTGTATTTGTATTTTGTAATAATAGATTAACAACCATCATTTAGTTTGAATAGCTTACCAAGTCGCTGAACATTTCTTGTAGTCTCTCTTTTGTATTTTTGCCTCTTTTTGGGCGAATCAGCACAAAAATCTTTTTTATATCAGAAGCCCTAAAATTTAAAGAAACATTACAATTACGCATTGCAGATATCTCAAGGGGGTAGTCAGAGGCACGTTCAAACATAACATTTGCCCATGCGCATATTACAGGAGCCAGCTTTCCAAACGTGACAGGCTACCCATTGCGCTTTATAAAAATACTAATTGGTTTCCACACAGTACGAGTATTTTCCTTCACCGTTTTGAAAGCCGATTTTTTTTATAGATAAAATCATTCACTTACTATACATTACACATATAAGGTACAATATTTATAGAAAGAACGATGATAACTGCAGTAGTTATTAAAACTATATCGCAGCTGCCACTGATTACAAAATGTACTACAAGAAAATAATTAAAAAAAAGATCTTAAAATAAGTCTTCTGTTGAAAAATATTTTTCAATGACAAGCTTTTGTAAAATCATTTAAACCATCGAGCACCTGTCACATCATATGACATTGTCATCGGAACTTGACAGGTATGTAAAGTTTTTACTCAATCGAAGTATTTACTAAGGAGTTCCATTGTGAGTGTCTGTTGAACAGTACCTGACGCCATCATCAGACCAGCTCGCTTTCACCTTATTGCATTGTCACATTACCTAAGTATGCAAAATTTTAGCTCAATCGGTTGGGAATAACTGCTTCAAAATTGAGTTGCAAGATTCCACCTTAACAAACATAGTTACATACAAAGTTCTTCGTGTAAGTTATATTAGTTAAGTAATGCTTTCGGAGTTGGACCTCCTTACTGGAAAAAAATTGTGTAGTACGTAAATACTTAGGTCATTTATTTATATATTTACGTACTTTTGTAATATATTACTCATTTTACTAACTCATCATTATTATTCGCTCGCTCGCGTATTTTTGTTTGCATAATGTTTCTCTAATTTTTAAATATTAAAAACAAAAATGGCAAATTCACAGAGTGCGACGCCACAAATAAATAAATAAATAATAATAATATACTTTTTAAACCTCACTTACGGGTTACTGCATACCTCATAAGTTTCTCAATAAGATGCTTCCCGATGAATCCAGATCCTCCTGTCAGAAATATGGTCAGGCCATTGTAAAACATCTGTATCTCCGAGTCACCGCGGGCCATGGCCTCGTTCATGGGTTTCTGGTATGAAAACCCTTTTAACTCGGCCGCTAAAGCTGGGTCCATCTTGAGCTCTGAGGACATCTACAATAAAACGTTTAAAAAACTAAAAAGAAATACGACAAAAGTCAAGAGACAATTCGTTTTTAGGGTTCCGTACCCAAAGGGTAAAAACGGAACCCTATTACTAAGACTTCACTGTCCGTCTGTCCGTCTGTTTGTCCGTCTGTCTGTCCGTCTGTCTGTCCGTCTGTCTGTCCGTCAGTCTGTCCGTCTGTCTGTCCGTCTGTCTGTCCGTCTCTCTGTCACAGGGCTGTATCTCATGAACCGTGATAGCTAGACAGTTGAAATTTTCACAGAGTATGTATTTCTGTTGCTGCTATAACAGTAAATACTAAAAACAGAATAAAATAAATATTTAAGGGGGGCTCCCATACAACAAACGTGATTTTTTCCCGTTTTTATAGATAATATTACGGAACCCTTCGTGCGCGAGTCCGACTCGCACTTGGCCAGTTTTTTTAGTTTTATAAAGGAACTATTAGTCCTACGATAATATAACGATAAATCCGGGTGTATGTTTGGTCGGAGAGCTCTAGTCTTGGATTCAAGTCTAACGAAGCCGAAGTATATTTAGTTGCAAATTGTAGAAATTAGATGTCGACCACCAAAAAATTGTAGAAAGTCAATTATGATAGCTACGTAGGTAAAACAGCAGCTCTCCATTCAGACGTCTGAAAAAAAATTGGTCACTCTTTGAAGTTCTTCAAAGAAACAGCTTCTACAATTCCACTTCTAAAATTTGATAGAAAGAATATGCACTTAAATACAACATTTCAGAAGATAATTTTTTTTAGACGTCTGAATGGAGCGCTCCTGTTTTTCCTACGTAGCTACAGAATTCATGTTCTACATTTTTTTAGATGACGACATTTAATTTACAACTAAATATGCGGCTTTGTTAGACTTTAATCCATTGCTAGAACTCTCCCACCATACACACAACCGGATTTTTCGTCTGTTGAAAACCTAACTTACCTTTAGTCTGCTAAAAATTCTTAGTTTGTGAACTTATAACTTCTACACGACGTTGTTATTCAAGTACCTAGGCGTAATTGACGTAAAGAACGAGGTAGTTACCAAAATAACACTCGTATTAACATCTTCAATCAAGTTCACCTTTCTGACTTGCTATTATAAAAACCGGCCAAGTGCGTATCGTGTGCGTATCGGGTTCCGTAGTTTACAAAGCTAACAACGTTATAATACAGGGTGAAATCGTAAACACACGTCAAATTGATATGGGTGGTTCAGTATACGTAATAGTTTGGTTTCATGAAAAAATAATACACATTAAAAAAAAAAAACAACAACTGCAAAGGCATCTTATTACACTCGCAAAGTTTTGTGTACTTAGTTCAACTAAATTAACTTGATACTTTAAATGTTTTTTATCCGAATATTATTTTTTAAATATTTTAACAAAAAAAAACACTGATATTATGAACTTATCTGAATACATTGACTTTGTCTGCATCGTTTAAATTGATTACATCAGTTGTTGTTTTTTTTTTAAATGTGTATTATTTTTTCATGAAACCAAACTATTACGTATACTGAACCACCCATATCAATTTGACGTGTGTTTACGATTTCACCCTGTATACTAGCTTTCCCGACAGACGTCCTGTCAAATTTCAATAATAACACAAAAACACTTTCAGTTTTTCCCGAAGTTTACTCCACCCTTACTTAGTGGTAAAAAAATATTGCTTGAAAATTGAGTTGCAATATTCCACCCGAACAAACATAGATACATACACATACTACACATACATACATTGCATGTTAAATAAAAGCTTGTAAAACGTTTCTTGGTAAACCTGATTAAAAGATATTCTTGAGACCTTTTTTAGGGTATTTTGGGGTATGCATGGTCATACATACATGGTTCATTTCAATAATGGAATAGAAAAGACTGACCCTCGTATTCAAGAACGACACTATGAGATACGCACCCACAATGGACGAAATCTTTTTTTATAAACATCACTTTATGTGTTGAGCGACACTATGGCACACAATACCGTGTGCCTTTAGAGCTCAACTTTGGCTAGAGGCACACGACAATGTGCCTCTGGTGACAGTACAAAAATAAGGTGACGGCAAGGCGATCTGATGATGGAGTCAGGAGCTATTCAACATTCACTCACAACGTAAGACTTCAACTCCTTAGTAAATGCTTTGCATTCTTGTCAAGTTCCGATGACAATGTTATATGCCGTGACAGGTAGCGCGCTTGTGGTTTGAAAGATTTTACAAAAGCTTTTCATTAAAAAAAATCAACAGGAAACTTATTCATGTAAGTAGCGTCATGCTTGCATGATATTCACGAAAAATTCATAAGCTCATCTATCTATATACTTAAAATAAATCTGTAGAGAGGTCAATTCTGTACATGAAATATATTTCCAAAATAACTATCAGGGGGTGATTAGGGATCGATACTGATGCCAAAAATGCAATCAGTAAAATTTTTGTCTGTCTGTCTGTCTGTCTGTCTGTCTGTCTGTCTGTCTGTATAACCGTTATAGAAACAAAAACTACTCGACGGATTTTAACGAAACTTGGTACAATTATTTTTCATACTCCTGAGCTGGTTATAGTATACTTTTCATCACGCTACAATCAAAAGGAGCAGAGCAGTGAAGGGAAATGTTGGGAAAACGGGAGAAGTTACTCCATTTTTTAAGCTTCCGTCGCGTGTGCTACTTTAATGGTTAAAGCTACACAAAAATCATGTATGACGGAAATGTTCTCCTTAAAATTATATAAAAAATATCCCACGACAGCATATGTCTATCTTTTATGGTTGACTTACAATAACACGTGTAACTCCCGATAGCTTAGCAGTTCGAAGCTTTCTGATTATATGTGTCTACTCTTACGTTTATAACACTCTCAGTCATTAAAAAAGCTAACATTATTAACTATTCCATAAAAAAAGAATCATAGAAATCGTGTGATACTACGCAGCCGGATCCACCGTGGATAAGGGTTAATTTTAATGCAGTTACAAATCTATGTAATTGTACGAATTGTACTCCAAAAATCAACAATTGTACTAGAAGGGGTCAAAAAAAGCTGTGAAAAAAAACGTTTTATATAAAGACATTCTGTAGTATATTTAGTATCAGCATTGCACCCGTGCGAAGCCCGGGCGGGTCGCTAGTTGCATAATAAAACTTTGTTTTCAGAAATCTACATAAAGTTTACATGCTTTGTCATTGTACATACATATATAATTACGTATAAGCAAGACGAAGAACAATAAATTCCAAAGTATAAAAAGGAAAATATGGTTATGTGACCAAAATAAATAAAATGTTTAAGGTGATAAGTAAAATTTTTGACGTTTTGTATGGGCTGAGTCTACCCGGATAAGACGGAAAAAGTGATAAAACTGCATTATCTCGAAAACCATCAAATTTAAAAAGAAACTGTCTGTAATTTATTTAGCTAGTATGATTATCTTACGAATTATATAAAAATAAACAGTTTAGCTATTCATAGCTTTGATTAAAAACGAAACTCGTGTTTTTGAAGAGCCAACTTTGGAAAATAAATCTATCGAGAAAAGTTTCACCAATCGTGTTTCTGTCTGTAATTTATCTAGATTATATCCTTAAGTTATCTTTGTCATGAAAAACAAAACTGTATGTTTTGCGGTTATTGAGAAAAAACGATTCTGCATTCATCAAAAACATTTATTACTCGCCTTAAAAATAAAAAGTACTGATAAAATACTTAAAAATGAAATACTTCATATTATGCGACTTCTGTTTTAATAACGTCGTATTAACGTCGCTTAAAAAAATAAAAACAAAGGATTCTTGAATTTTACGGTATGCAAAAGCGCCAAAAATGTTTAGGTTTCCGTAAAACCTGCACAGATCGACACAGAAAAAAAAAACAATCCATTGATATATACAACTCATTTTGACCATTTTGGCGCTTAAGCATTTCTTCCTTTTCACTGACGATATGTATATTTGGTGACAATGCAATAATATGGTGAGAGCAAGCTGATCTGATGATGGAGTCAGGAACTGTTCAACGGAACTCCTCAGTAAATAGTCGGATTTAAATAAATCTTTGCATTTCTATCAATTTTGAAACATTTATCCCCAACCGATTGAGCTGAAATTTTGCATACTTATTTTACTTAGGTGACAATACAATAATATGGAGACAGCGAGCTGATCTGATGATGGAGTCAGGAGCTGTTCAACGGAACTCCTCAGTAAATAGTCTGATTGAGATAAAACTTTGCACACCTATCAATTTAATTAAAATCAATTTAAAATGATGGTACTAGCAAGCTGGTCTGATGATGGAGCTCGAATGTAGCCATAGAAACAGCCCAACTACACAACATAACCACGTCGTGTTTGGGCTCGTTAGATTTGTCTTGAAGAGTACAAGAGCCTTAGGATTTATAAAAGCTTGATTTTAAAAATATATAAAAAAAAACTTATTTATGTTTAATTGAACGGACTATTACATTACCTGCTGGGCTATTTTGTATAAACATGATCATGTTATAATGCAATACCTAATGTTAGAGTATACCTAATCTGTATACTTTTCATAGTAAGATATTTATAACATTTATAACATATTAAATATTGGTATGAATATCATTACATGATAATCATGTTTTTACAGAATAGCCCCACTGCACTGGGTTTAAAGGTGAACTGTTAGCCACTTTGGAAGTAAATTATTGACAAGCATGACTGTTATAAAATTATGCAAAAATATAAATTACTTTGTCTGAATGCATTAATAATAATTAATTATGTAACAACACGGTTTGCGTAGTTTATTATATGGTGAAATAATCTATACTAATATTATAAAGAGGAATGATTTGATTGTTTGTTTGTTTGCATCGAAAACTACTGCTCCAAAACTACTGGACCAATTTGAAAAATTCTTTTACCATTAGAATCCTACATTATCCGTGATGAACATAGGAAATATAGCATAATTTCAAAAACGCTAGGGATCCGTATGAAAACTTCGATAATATAACCCAACGCGTGAAAAAAAATCCACAAAAAAATCATAGAATAAAAACAAAAAGTTTTTTTAAATATATTTTTAAAATCAAGCTTTTATAAATTCTAGGGCTCTAGTACTCCTCAAAACAAATTAAACGAGCCTTTTAACAATTCAGCTCAATCGGTTGAAGATAATTGCTCCAAAATTGTGTTGCAAGATTCCACCATAACAAACATAGTTACATACATACATTGCAAGTTAAATAAAAGCTTTTAAAATAGGATGTTGAATGGTTGGACCTGCCTCTGACTACACCCTCTAGACATCTAGCATCTAAGGATCTAAGCGCCTGGAGATTTGAGAGGATGTCTACCGTAATTGGGGATTACAGTCGCGATCATATTTATATAATTTATTTAAATAATAAAATTTTAAAAATTAAAATTTGCTATAATGTAACCTTCTAAGTTATCTAAAACTTATAATCATCATTAGTACCTACATGCGTGCGAAACCGGGCGGACTGCTAGATAGAATGTATAAAGACGTAAGTAAGGTAGTAGTAAGGTACTATAGTTCCGTACCCAAAGGGTAAAAACGGGACCCTATTACTAAGACTTTGCTGTCGTCTATCCGTCTGTCCGTCTGTCCGTCTGTCCGTCTGTCTGTCTGTCCGTCCGTCCGTCTGTCCGTCTGTCCGTCTGTCCGTCTGTCCGTCTGTCCGTCTGTCCGTCTGTCCGTCTGTCCGTCTGTCCGTCTGTCCGTCTGTCCGTCTGTCCGTCTGTCCGTCTGTCCGTCTGTCCGTCTGTCCGTCTGTCCGTCTGTCCGTCTGTCCGTCTGTTCGTCTGTCCGTCTGTCCGTCTGTCCGTCTGTCCGTCTGTCCGTCTGTCCGTCTGTCCGTCTGTCCGTCTGTCCGTCTGTCCGTCTGTCCGTCTGTCCGTCTGTCCGTCTGTCCGTCTGTCCGTCTGTCCGTCTGTCCGTCTGTCCGTCTGTCCGTCTGTCACAAGGCTGAATCTCAAAAATCGTGATAGCTAGACAGTTGAAATTTTCCCAGATGATGTATTTATGTTACCTCTGTACAACAAATACTAAAAAAAATATAAAATAAATATTTAAGTGGGACTTTTGTTCAACAAACGCGTTTTTTTTTCGTTTTTTATAAATAACGGTACGGAACCCTTCGTGCACTAGTCCGACTCGCACTTGGCCTGTTTTTAAACCTTTATGTTGCGCTTTCATTATTATTGTAAAGTCATTGTGCACATTCCTACTTTTCCTTTAGTAAAACTTAGTGAAGATACTTCATAAGGTAATAATAAATTTAATATTATTTAATAATGTTGGCACCGGCTGACTTATTTCGAAAAAAATATATATTCACCTGCTATATATTTACTACAGAATCTATGTAATTTATTGTATGGTTTATTAATCTTATATATAACTAGCGACCCGCCCCGGCTTCGCACGGGTGCAAAGCTGATACCAAAATATATTACAGAATGTCTTTGTATAATCGTTAACAACATTTAAAATTTAAAAAAAAAGTCGCGCTGATTTGTAATCTTAAAATTATCAGTGGTCCTCTAATATATTAAGCATGTTATTATACATATAAACCTTCCTCCTGAATCACTCTATCTATTAAAAAAAACCGCATCAAAATCCGTTGTGTAGTTTTAAAGATATAAGCAAACATACATACAGACGCGGGAAGCGGAAAGCGACTTTGCTTTATACTATGTAGTGAAAATGAATACCTATTTCTCTTGGTCATAGCATCACGCGCGAAGGCTGGACCGATTTTGCTAATTCTTTTTTTTCTATTATTTGTTAGTGTCAGGTTCTTAAAAAAATAAAAATCTTATAATTTGACTTATAATTCATCTCAACATTCACATTCATAATCAAATAGGTAACGGGGGGGTTAGGATTAACAACTATCGTATCGACAACATTATAGTAAATCATTTAAACCATCAGGCACCTGTCACATAATATAACATTGTCATTGGAACTTGACAAGAATGCAAAGTTTTTACTCAATCAGAGTATTTACTAAGGAGTTCCGTTGTGAGTGTCCGTTGAACAGCTCCTGACTCATCATCAGATCAGCTCACTGTCATATTATTGCACTGTCACCGAAGTTACATAGGTATGTAAATTTCAGCACAATCGGTTGGGGATAACTGCTTCAAAATTGAGTTGCAAGATTCCACCTTAACAAACATAGTTACATACATACATTTCAAGTTAAATAAAAGCTTGTAAAAGTGTTCTGTTTGACATTTGAAGATACGTTGTTGATACGATGGTATCGACAACGTATACGGTAGTTCGTGCTCAGGCCATAGATGATGGTAATATTCCTAAACCTTATCTTGTAACCTCGAAAGTACCTTGTCGTTCAGAAGCAGTTGAGAAATGCTCAAGGTACATCGTATACTGTTGCGGAATCCTCGACTTGTGGCACTTTTATCAACTAAAACTATTAAAACACGGTTTCGAGGTCATGTCGATGTGAGGATATTTCGAGGTTACAACTAAGAATGGGGATAAGACTATCAGGATTAAAAAAAATATATCAGTTTCAGATAAAATGAAAAAAGCTTTAGCCATAGAAGGGGAGGCGGTTTCGCATCTAAACGCTATAAACGTAGCTATATCGCACGGAGATTCGAAGATACAACAATTCTACTGTGGCGCTGTGGTGCTGATCACTGGAGGGTCAGGGTACATGGGTAAACAGCTGTTGGAGAAGCTTTTCAGGTAAATAAAAAACCCGCTAAGTGGGAGTCGGAATCGCGTACGAAGGGTTCCGTACACCTATCGGCAAAAAAATCACGTTTGTTGTAAGGGAGCATCACTTAAATATTTATTTTATTCTGTTTTTAGTATTTGTTGTTATAGCGGCAACAGAAAAAAGTAATCGGTGAAAATTTCAACTTTCTAGCTATCACGGTTTGTCCCTTTGGGTACAGAGCCCTAAAAACGAAAACATTTCATGATGAATATCAGTCGAATATCGAAAATACCAATTCAAATTAGTGTAAATTAAAAATAATTTGATTATAATAAACGTTATTTTCGGCTTTATTTATTTACACACACATTTGTTTATTCCAAAAATGTTAATGTATTTTCAGCGACATAAAACTTTTTTGGTTTTACAAAAAAAAACTGTATAATTGAAAATGCTCTGTTTACTCGCATATAATTTGCAATTAAGTACTAACTTAACTTTGTAGGGATAATTCTATTATGCACTAGTGTGTAATATTGTTATGATAACACGAGTGTGTTATAACTCGGTTTATGGCCCTAAGAACGATGTAATAAGGCTCACTTTACGAGCAAGTGTGTTGAAAAGGTACGTGTTAAAATCTATAGTTTTGCTTCATCATGCTTTTGACAGCAGTTTTTTTGTACCTATTTTCTGTAATTCAAGCATTTTATTATGTCACGAACGACGAATGACTATAAATAAATGTAATGTTCTGACCTGTCTAACAAACTATAAATTAATTACAGGTGGCGATTCTGTTGTGTCCACGCTTAAGTTAAAATTCCTAAAAACTATCGATCTTATTTCTTTTAAGCTAAAGTTTAAAATAGCGTAACCTCAAAGTGACAATTCTAAAACATAAAATAGTTTTGAATAAATTTACGATTTTTGTAATAGATTTAGAAACGTCAAGCTAAATTTAATCAACATGTAAATTGGTGTTGACTAAGATGACACGTTGTGTCAAATATGCGAAATAAAATAGAAAAACGGCTAAAATATCCCAAGTTTTAGGACTGTCATTTTAATGTGACTCTAATTTAGACTTTAATATAAAAGGAATAAGATCGATAGTTTTTTACGAAATTTTAAGTTTAGCTTGGACACAACAGAATCGCAACCAATGTTTATTTAACAAAATGCATAATTAGTACGTGCTTAGCCGTGTTGGCCGAGTGGGAGGTACCTCGACTTTTATTTCAAAGGTCGTGGGTCCAATCCCGGCGTGCATCAATGGATTTTTCGGTTCGAAACATTTATATGCGCAGCAAAACACGATCTCGACTGTAATCCCCGAGTACGGTAGACATCCTCTCGGATCTCTAAGTGCTCATATCTTTGAAGCTGTCTAAAGGGGGTAATCAAGGCACGTCCAAACATTAAATTTGGCACATGCCGACATTTTGCAACAGCTAGCATTCCACAAGTGACAGGTTGCAAGCCCGTCGCCTCTTAAAAGAATACTAACTGGTAGTCAATTTTGAAGCAGTTATCTTCCACCGATTAAGCTGAAATTTGGCATACTTATGTAACTTCGGTGACAATGCAATAATATGGTGACAGTGAGCTGATCTGATGATGGAGTCAGGAGCTGTTCAACAGTCACTCACAACGGAACTTCTTAGTACCTAAATACTTTGATTGAGTAAAAAATTTGCAATCTTGTCAAGCTACGATGAAAAATGTTATACAGTCAGAGGTGATAGCGCGCTGGTGCTCGATGGTTGATTTTACAAAAGCTTGTCATTGAAACATATTATATAATACAAAACTTATTTTTAGGTCATGTGAAATCAGAAAAGCGTATCTATTGCTACGCCCAAAGAAAGGAAAGTCGGTTGAAGACAGACTCAACGAAATATTCAAAGATCCCGTAAGTATGTACTTTAAAAAATAACATCTAATCTATACCTACTAATATTATAAACGAACTGCTCGCCCCAGCTTCGCACGGGACCTACCTGGATAAAAAGTAGCCTATGTGTTATTCTGATGTATAAGCTGTATTATTGTAAAGTTTCATATTAATCCGTTCTGTAGTTTTTTCGTGAGTTACTCTTTCACACACGGTGAGTCAAGTGTCCCTGCCAGCTAAACGATTGGTTTTGGAGGTCAGAAAATATTCACAGTAGTAATACATATAACGAATTTAAAAGGAAAACTATCACAGCTAAGTAGGCTTTACAAGTATACGAGTAATCATCGACCAACTAAGAAAACGTATTTTCTAAGTTGCTCGACGATTACTCGGTAAACGCAGTAGACTTTTTAGTAAAAATACTGTTGAAAATTACATAATTTATCGTTGTTAGCTGTATAAGCTACGAAACCCTACATTGCGCTTGGCTCGACACGCAATTGGTCAGTTTTTTTATTTGAGGATTCTGGAAGTTTCTATTAACTTTAGAATTATTCTTTATTTTTCAGGCATATGACAGCCTACACCTGAACCAGCCAGACTTCAAGCAACGCATAGTACCAATAGATGGTGATGTGGGTGAACTCAAACTTGGCATTTCTGATGAAAACTGGAAAGATATCACTGAAAATGTAAGTCATAATAAGTGAATGCAGCGGAAGACCTCGGCGTATTTTCCTGGACCAAATTGGTGATCTTTTGAAAAAAGGCCAGATCAAGAGTACTCTAAACCGACGAGCATGCATGAGGAATATGATGAGAGTGAATGAAGCAAAAGAAGTATGGAACAAGTGGAAAGCCGCGATCTCAGCCTACCCTTCTGTGAAATAGGCGTGATTTTATTTATGTATGTATGTACAATTTATGTAACTTCGGTGACAATGCAATAATATGGTGACAGTGAGTTGATCTGATGATGGAGTCAGGAGCTGTTCAACAGACACTCACAATTAAACTCCTTAGTAAATACTTCGATTGAGTAAAAACTTTGCATACTTGTCAAGTTCCGATGAGAATGTTACATGATGTGGGAGGTGATAGCGCGCTGGTGCTCAATAGTTTAAAATGTTTAAATTATAAAAAGAATGATAGATAGATCTTTAAAAATCTTTTTTAACAGAAAACTTATTTTTAGGTGACAGTGATATTCCATGTGGCAGCGACAGTGAAGTTTGATGAAGCTCTTAAAACAGCTGTTCGAACTAACGTCAGGGGGACCAGGGAGTTGTTGCAGCTAGCCACAGAATGTACACTACTGAAGTACGCCTGCTTTTTTCCACTGCCATCTAGCCCAAAACAAAGCAAAGCTTGTACTATGGGAACTAGATAACTGATAGAATACTTATTAGTATACTATTTTTTAACAACGGAACCCTATTACTAAGACTTCGCTGTCCATCTGTCTGTCTGTCTGTCACAGGGCTGTATCTCATGACTCGTGTTAACTAGACAGTTGAAATTTTCACAGATTATGTACATATTTCTGTTTGCCGCTATAACAACAAATACTAAGAACATAATAAAACAAATATTGGGGTATAAGTGGGGCTTCCATACAACAAACGTGATTTATTTGCCGTTTTTAATAGTTAATGGTACAGAACCCTTTGCGCGCAAGTTCGAGTCGCACTTAGCCGGTTTAATTTTTATAAATACAAGATACAACACACATACAATTTTGGTGTTACAATAACACCAAAATACAAAAAAACGTCCACATTTTTACACAAATGTTTGCCCCGGGTGGGGATCGAAACCACAATCTACAGCGCAGAAGGCAGAGCTACTACCAACTGAGCTGTGAGGCCAGTCAAAACATAGATTAGTTAAATAAAAGCTAATAAAAATTGGTTTTACAGGTCACTCGTGCACGTTTCAACTGCTTACTCTGGTACGACGCAACAGCGAAAAGGGGAGATCATAAAAGAGCAGTTCTACCCTGTGTCTATTAGCCCGCAAGCGCTGATCGAAATGGTGAATAACTTCTCTGATCAGCAACTGGAAGAGATGTCAAGCAAGTTTGTATATATTTTTGTTTCAAGCTGCGAAAACACATATCCTAATCCTAATAATATTTTAAATGCGAATGTTTGTGATAAGGCTGATCTTTCCCTAATCAAAAATAAACGACAAAACCGATTAGGATGAAATTTGTTGTAGTATGTAGATACAAAATCTGAATAAATAAAGTAGAAACTTATAATCCGAAAAACAACCCCTTAATAAAAAACTTGAGAGGTGTCAAGGGACACCCGGATGGAACGAAGTTCTCACAAAATAACGTGGGACAAGGGAAGGGGAATCAACTTTGACTTCGACTTCGACTTCGACTTCGACTTCGACTTCGACCTCGACCTCGACCTCGACCTCAACCTCGACCTCGACCTCGACCTCGACCTCGACCTCGACCTCGACCTCGACCTCGACCTCGACCTCGACCTCGACCTCGACCTCGACCTCGACCTCGACCTCAACCTCGACCTCGACCTCGACCTCGACCTCGACCTCGACCTCGACCTCGACCTCGACCTCGACCTCGACCTCGACCTCGACCTCGACCTCGACCTCGACCTCGACCTCGACCTCGACCTCGACCTCGACCTCGACCTCGACCTCGACCTCGACCTCGACCTCGACCTCGACCTCGACCTCGACCTCGACCTCGACCTCGACCTCGACCTCGACCTCGACCTCGACCTCGACCTCGACCTCGACCTCGACCTCGACCTCGACCTCGACCTCGACCTCGACCTCGACCTCGACCTCGACCTCGACCTCGACCTCGACCTCGACCTCGACCTCCATCTCGACCTCCAGTTCCACCTCGACCTCGACCTCGACACAATTAATAGATATATATATTAATAGATATACTATAGCAAAAAAGTGTCGTGACAACTTTTCGTAAGAATTTATTCCGTCTAGCCCCCTTTCACAACGCGCGATAAGGAACTTCGTTCCAATAAAAAAAGCAATAAGATGATTTTGGTATAGATGGCGTTGGTGTGCAATTAAGATGATATCACAGACTAAAAACAATTAGTCGTCATAGCAACGCAGTTTTGACTAATGAATGATACGCATTCTACCAAAATTCGTAATTTATTTTATAAGTACAAGGTTTGTAGGGAAAAAATTCGAAGCTGCCTGAAAAAGCTTTTTCTTATGTGATTATTACAAAAAAAATTAACAGAACAACGTTTTTCATGGGTCGGCTAGTGATACATAAAAAACATTTCAAATATAATCTATCTACATACATAAAAATGAATTTTTGTCCTATAGAGAATCGTAAACTATGCGTTTGATCACGTGAAGATCTTTTGCAAAGTTGTAAATAAAAAAAAACACTCGACCGATTTTTAATGTATAATATACCAAATGATAGGTATGAAAGTAGGTCGAAAGATTGCTTCGTATCGCTGAAATATCCAGCGTAAAGTTTGGGAAAACTGAAAGTGCTTTTTCTGTGGGATTATTGAAATTTGACAGGACAACGTCTGCCGGGATAGCTACCTCATAGATTTTTTTGATTGCAGGCTGACAGATGGATGGCCTAACACTTATGCATACACCAAGGCAGTTGCGGAGGAGGTGGTCCGTATCAACGGAGCTGGTCTGCCGGTCAGCATCGTCCGACCAGCTATAGGTAATCGCTATTACAACTTCCAAAATCAAAATCAAAAAACTGGCCAAGTGCGAGTCGAACTCGCGCACAAAGCGTTCCGTACCATTATCTAGAAAACAATGGCAAAAAAAAAAAGGTTTGTTGTATGGAGGCCCGCTAAGATATATTTTTATTCTGTTTTTAGTATTTGTTGTTAAAGCATCAACAGAATTACATAATCTGTGAAAATTTCAACTGTCTAGCTATCACGGTTCATGAGATACAGTCCTGTGACAGAGAGACAGACAGAGGGGCAGACGGACAGCGAAGTCTTAGTAATAGGGTCCCGTTTTTACCCTTTGGGTACGTAAAGCGTTTATTCATTCAAATCACTTGGATCATTTAGTGGTTTGTGCTCAGGTGGAAGATTTTACAAAAGGTTGTAGTATTGAAAAATATATTTTTCTTTTAGTTTCAATAATGCATGATTGATTTCAGTGATCGGTGCCTATAAAGAACCCTTGCCAGGCTGGATTGACCGTCGATGCGTGTACGGAACCAGTGGAGTGAGTCTACATAGATATTGGTGGCGATTAGTCCACGCTAAAGCTAAAATATCGTAAAAAACCGGCCAAGTCCGAGACGGACTCGCGCACGAAGGGTTCCGTACCATTATCTATAAAAAACGGCAAAAAAAAAACACTTTTGCTGCATGGAACCCCCACCTAAATATTTGTTTTATTCTGTTTTTAGTATTTTTTGTTATAGCAACAGAAATACTAACATAATCTTTGAAAATTTCAACTGTCTAGCTATCACGGTTATCACATGAGATACAGCATGGTGACAGACAAACGGACAGCGTCTTAGTAATATGGTAATATGGTATTCACCCTTTAGGTACGGAACCCTTAAAACGATCGCTCTTATTGCTTTTATGTTAAAGTCTAAATTAGCTACATCTTCGATTTCTTTCTTTCTTCAGATCGGTCTTGCCTGCATCATGGGGATCCTCCACGTGGTGATATGCAATGGTGACGTCACCATTAACCTCATTCCAGTTGATTACGTCAACAACGCGATCTTGGCTGCGGCGCATGCTGCCAGCACGAGATGGCATGATGGAAAGAAAGAGATGACGATATACAATATTACTAGCGATAGAAGCTTTCTTTGGGGTAAGGAAATAACTTCAACATAACTAGATAGGTGCTGTTCAAATTTAGCATTAACTTCGATGATAATCATTGATTTAGGATATAGGAACTAAATCAATGATGATAATAGAATAATAATGGTGACAGCAGATCTGATGATGATGGGGTCAGTAGAAAAAATCAGAATAACAAGGGGGAACTTATAATCGAAAAACAACCCCTAAATTATAAAAAAAAAATTAAAAAGGATAATTTTGGTATAGATGGTGCTGATGTGCAAAAAATTAGACATTTCAGACCGAAAACATTGAGTTGTCATAGCAACGCATTTTACCAAAAAGGTTGAATCCTATTAAAGTCGGTATTGGAAATTTATTTTGTCAAATCATCAATTTGACTACCGATTGATACGCATTCTACAAAAACTCGTAATAAAATTTATTTTATCAAAAAAATCTGACATTAGTTTTGACTACTGAATGAATAAAATTTGTTATTTATTTTATCAGGACAAGGTTTTTAGGGAAAATATTGGAAGTTCTCTGAAAGTGTTTTTATGCGATTACTGATTTTTGAGCAGGACAAAGTCTGTCACGGGTCGGCTAGTTTTTAATAAAAAAAACATATATTTTCCAGCTCACTGTGTTGGCAGTTTTAATAGCATTCTAAGTGAAATACCATCACCGAAGATAGTTGGTGATTGTTTCGCCGTAAAAGTAACAAATACATACGTATACTATATACTGATTTTGTTACTGCATTATATACCAGCTGCTATCATTGATACTTTCAGCGTTTTCATCGGAAAGAGGCCGTGGTAAGTAGTTTACTTCAGTTTTCAGTTTTTAAGCGCAATCTTATAGAGTCAAAGACCCGATTGTGGTGCCTACCCCAGTAATGGTTTTAGTATTATTGCAGTCAATAACTTAGCGTAGCCTTGTTTAAAATCTATAACTAATACATTTATTTGTCTATGGTCAGTTTTGATTAGTGATTGTGATGCGTCCACTAGACTTAATTGACCACAACTAAATATTTCCCGTTTGGCCTATTTCAATATTAATAAATAAATATCGTCTCTTACAAAATATTTGCTTAACCTAACCTAATATTAATTTAAAGATGTAAAACACATATTTTTTGTATTTTTGTTTTTCTTAAAAACTACTGAACCAATTTAAAAATTTATTTCATTATCAAAATAATCTGTTTCCTTTCAGGTTAATTGCAGTGTACAACCGTATTCACAAACTTTCGCAAGTAACAAAATACTTCACACTTAACAACTGGCTGTTTAATGACAAGAACACCCAAGAGCTATACCAGAGCCTGTCAAACACTGACAAATTTATTTACAACTTTGACAGGACCACTTTGGATGTACCGAAATTGATGATGATTTGGGCACTGGGGCTGAGAAAGTTTGTTTTGAGAGACGAATTGAAAGGGACTGAATATGGACGAAAAAAACAGATTTTATTTAAATTTTTAATCTTTGGATTATGTCTTACATATTTCAGTGTTTTATATTGCTTTATTAAAATGATTGCTGAGTTGTTTTAAAATTTATATAAATTTAATAAAAGGTGTAATCTTACATTACATTAAATTGTAATCCAATATGAAATACCTAATACACTTCCTACATACATTTTTTTATTAATATAAACCTTACAAGTAAACTTACGTAATAAAAAAAAATGGTATAATTAATTGTTAATTATTTATTTAATACTTTATTGCACTAATACTAAACACCTGTCCCTATACTTCAAGTTGACGGACGCGAAAGTTGTAGGGTGCCTTCTGGGTTTTTAAAACCTAATTATTATTGTGTATAATACATATCAGTGTAAAACAATTTATTAGATTTATTATTTAACATAAAACACGACTGCTAAAGAATAATTCACAAAAAAATGCCCTTCCTTTCTTAAAGGGGGGGGCTTTATGGTGGGGGGCGCCATATTTAAACAATATATAATAGCCTATGTCACTTCCAAATGACACCTAATAGTAAAGCTTACCAAAAAAATGGACAAACATACGCTCAAAAAAACAAAAACGTCCTGGCACTCGAGTAAAAATAAAACAAAAACGTTACTTTAAATTACTTTAATTATTAAAAAAATACCTAAAAATTACTCCAAAAGCACTAGATGTTATTATCCAAAATATATATCCATAAACACCTAAAAATATATAATTTATGATTCCATACAGAAATTGTTTACGAATAGCTTTATCCGTATTACGAAGGCCATCTTTCAAAATATGCTTTCTGACACCGACGCACCAGATTTTTACGAACTCCTGCCAATTTAAAGGTGTCATATCAAAATTAAAGATTTTCCTGTCATTTTCTGACAGCTTCTGCTTCAGTTTAGTCAAATTCTCGTCGTCCATCTTGTGTGAGTTGTTCATGAAATATGACAGGGACACTGACAGTTTGTGAATCTTTTTGTACAGTTTTGTAAATCTGTAAAAAGAGGATAAAAAAATACTTAGTGAATTGGAAATAAAAATTGGTTGGTAAATTTAAATACTAAATAAAAAAAATATATTTACGACTGTCAAGTTTTACAGTAGCAAAGATAAAATAAGTTTTCTGTTGAAAAATATTTTTTCTTAACAAGCTTTTGTAAAATCCTCCTTCGAGCTAGAAATCAAAGCAGCGCAGCGCGCTATGACACATTATGAATAGTTTTACTCAATCGAACTATTTACTATGAGTTCCATTGTGTGTCCGTTGGACAGATCCTGACTCCATCATCAGATCAGCTCGCTGTCACCATATTATTTATTGTCACCAGAACTAAAGGTGTATACAAAATTTCAGCTCAATCGGATACAAACAAAAAATGGTTTGCAAATTTTGACGGACAACTTACATAAAAACATACGAACAGTGCAAGACAAATAAAAGCTTGTAAAAATGCATTACAATACCTTGGTTTTTTTCCAATAATTAGCATAGATGCATCCACAATGATTGCAGGGACGAAATGAAGAAATAAACTCAGCAATAAGAAAATATGGTAATACTGTGTTGTGATCACAAAACTTTTCCATATTGCCATTGGAGTGGGACAATCATATCCAGCTTGTAGTAGATATTGTTCTAACTCCCCTGCAAAAAAAATACTCTATCACTACATAGTATAAAGCAAAGTCGCTTTCCGCTTCCCGCGTATGTATGTAGGATGTATGTTTGCTTATATCTTTAAAACTACACAACGGATTTTGATGCGGTTTTTTTTAATAGATGAGTGATTCAGGAGGAAGGTTTATATGTATAATACATGCATAATATATTAGAGAAACACTGATAATTTTAGAGGTTTCTAATGTGATGTCGTAAATAAACACATTTTTTTGCAAATGCTGGCTGAACCCCACGAGATATATCAAAATAATGTACTACAGTATTGTACACCTTAAAAACGTCTACAAAAAAGTCCACGATGGTATTAGAAATGTCTTACGCACAGCGAAGCGGGCACGGGTCAGCTAGTGTACTTATATAGGGCAGGTATTGGCCGAGTGGGAGGTACTTCGACTTTCATTTCAAAGGTCGTTGGTTCCAATCCTGGAGTGCATAAATTTTCCGTGAAGGAAAACATCGTGAGGAAACCAGTTGGTATTCTAAAGTGAAAAATTACTATTTTCATCTAGAAAAAATACTATTTAAATTTTTCATAATTTAGGAAAAGTTTAATTAATTCTAAAGTTGTTTTTTTTTATTTTTATCAAGATGTACCTATGGTCTGTATACCCAGTTTCAGTTTTCGGGAGTGGTCTAATACATTATGTATAATAAATACTGCAAAAAACTGACCGGCCAATTCTGTTGTACATACCGCAAACTAGCTTAAATGTAATAAAACATTATCTATCTTTTTCTGTTCACGTTAAAGTCTAAATTTGCGTAAGCCTTATAGTGGCTGTCCTAACTTAAGGAATTTAGCATACCCCACAAAATCTTATTCTTTGTCGACGTAACCATGTTGTATATAACCGCCTCCCTCTGCCCGTCTTGCTGTCTCGTTCCCACTTCCCATGCGGCGGTGATCAGAGCATTATTCACAAAATCTACAGGCACTAGGCTCATGTCTGTGTCTTTGACTGTCTGCATCACGTGGTTAAGGCCAAGTCCCGAACCTATTATTATCTTGAAAAAGTATAAAAAATTACAAATAATTAATTTAATTCAATGAAGATTATATGCAAGTTTTTGTTAAATTAGGTTACATTATTGCAGGTTTCGTAGGGATCTCTATTTTTACAAGCTTTTATTTAACTTGCAATGTATGTATGTATGTATGTAACTATATATCTATGTAACTATGTTTGTTAAGGTGGAATCTTGCAACTCAATTTTGAAGCATCTTCAACCTATTGAGCTGAAATATGGCATACTTAAGTAACTTCGGTGACAATGCAAAAGTATGGTGACAGCGAGCTGATCTAATGATGGAGTCAGGAGTAGTTCAACAGTCACTCACAACGGAACTTCTTAGTAAATACTTCGATTGAGTAAAAACTTGGCATTCATGTCAACTTCCGATGACAAATGTTATATAATGTGACAGGTGATAGCGCGCTCGATGTTTGATTTTACAAAACCTTGTCATTAAAAATATTATTCTAAATAAAATAGATGGATGGTCGCTTGAAAGATGATATGGGTTTAAAAGGAGTGAGTGATGAGATGACGTCTGATAGAGGAAAATGGAAGAAAAATACATGTTGTGCCGACCCCACTTTAGTGGGATAAGAGTAGGAATATGATGATGAGTGAGATATTATTATAGATAGATTGTATTCGTACCCCACTAGCAGAAAAAGCGCAGCTTGAGTCCAACCAGCCCGGAAATGGTTCACGATATGATGATATCACTGCAAAAGTTCCAAAAATACATACAATTACACAGGGTATATTAAAACTGTTCCCGAAAACTGGATGCTCTGCTCATGGTGGACCATGGTCTGAGCATCTTGATTGATTATGACTGAATTATTTCTTACTCTGTTGCTGATAGGTGCTGAAGCTCTTTAGTTATGTTTGTATTGTTGTACGTACTTGAGTAGTACTATTAATTATTATTCTTGTTTGAGCCTTCACCTTGTTCAATCGGCACCACACTGGAGCTCTACAAGTCTACAAAGCATTAAGGAAAGGATCATTTAAAAAATGGTAGACCCCAAGCTGTGTTTGTTGCCTGATTCTTCTACGCTTGGTCGCGAGGAATCGGCGTAGCTTCACCTAGTTCCTAAGACGTTTCAAAGTGATCCTTGTGATTTTATTGAAATAAATGATTTTTGAATTTGAATTTGAATAGCATTGTCATTATCATAGAGTTTCTGAAGTAACTATTCAGTTTTTACAGTCTTTTATTTTCAACTTGCACTGTTCTTATGTTTGTTAGTAAGTTCATTGTGATGACAATACAATAATATTGTGACAGCGAGCTGATCTGATGATGGAGTCAGGAGCTGAGAAATCAGGAGTAGGAGAAAAAACTTTTCATACTTGTCAAGTCTATTGACAATGTTATATGATGTGACAGCTGGTGGTAGCGCGCTTCTCTGATTTTTAGCTCGAAGGAGAATTTTACAAAATCTTATCTTGGAAAAATATTTTTCAACAAACAAATTAATTGTTTTAGATATAGTTCTACGTACCAATAGCTGGTCTGACGATGCAGACAGGCAGATCGGATGACACCAACCGGACTTGCTCTTCGGCTACCGCTTTTGTGAATGTGTAGGTATTTGGCCACCCCTTTATTAATCTGAAATTAAAGCCGAATTTTTGGTATTTTTAGTAAATATAATAAATAATAAACAAATAAATAGGATCACGACTGTAATCCCCAATCCTCTCAGATCTTCAGGCGCTTAGATCCTTTGAAGATGTTAAGTGGGGGTAGTCAGAACAGCACGGTGAAGAAAAACATCGTGAGGAAACCAGTTAGTATTCTTATAAGCGGCGATTGGCTTGCAACCTCTCACGTATGAAATGCTGACCACTGCAAAATGTGGGCACGTGCTAAATGTGGGACTTGTTCTGACTTACCCCTTCAGCCATTTTCAAGGATCTGAGCGCCTGAAGGTTTGAGAGGATGTCTACCGTACTTGGGGATTACAGTTGTGATCCTAATTCTTTTCCCTAGCTTGGTAAGTACTGTACCTGAATGACGTTAGACTTACATAGGTGTGATTTCATCCAGCCTACCCCTTTCGATGCCTTCAGCCATCTTTATCAGGGTATCAGGGGGTAGAGGGCTGTCATAGAACTGCTCTATGACCTCTCCTCCTCTGGTCATAGATGTAGCATGGGAATATGCCGTGGACACATGGACGAATGACCTGGACAATAAATGTTCTTCTACATCTTAGGGTTCCAAACCTTAAGACCTAGGCTTAGGTTAAACCAGAACTTTTTATTGACTGGCCTCACAGCACATAGAAGATGAGTCTTCCGCGCTGTAAGTTGTAGTTTCGATTCCCACCCAGCACACACATTTGTGTGATGAACATAGATTTTGGTATTTACAGCAACAAGTCAAGCTTTCCATTCATAAAGTACAATTTGGTGATGAACTGATGAAGAAAACCAGAGTTGGGCACTGGAGCTCCCAACTCATTTAAGTCAATAAACGCTACCCTCAACCCTCGCTGCACCCCCTTAGGGGTTGGATTTCAGGAATCCCTTTCTTTGTGCACCCTTACATACCAAAAGGAATACACCCTCCGAATTTCAATTTTCTAAGACCAGTAGCTGTGCAATGATAGATAAGTCAGTCAGTCAGTAAGGCAGGAGTTTCTTTTATTAAGATTCAATTAGGAATATGTATACATTATACTATTACATTATACCTCTGACTACCCTTTAGACATCTTCAAGGACATTAGCGCCCTGGTCTAAGAGTATGATAACATGAGGATAACAGTTCAATGTCACCCTATTTTTTAGGGTTCCGTACCACCCATAGGGTAAAAACGGGACCCTATTACTAAAACTTCGCTGTCCATCTGTCTGTCCGTCACAAGGCTAAATCTCATGAACCGTGATAGGTAGACAGTTGAAATTTTCACAGATGATGTATTTCTGTTGCCGCTGTAACAACAAATACTAAAAACAAAATAAAATGAATATTCATTTAGGGGATAAAATGAATATTCATTTAGGGGGCTCCAATACAACAAACGTGATTTTTTTGTAGTTTTTTTACTTTTTTTTTCTGTTTTTTAGTACGGAACCCTTTGCGCGATACCGCATTTTCATCCCATACGCATTTTCATTTGACCTATCAATCAACAAACAATCTCACCTCAGCTTTTTACAAGACTTTCCTAATGTCAGCGCTTCCCTGGTTCCTCGGACGTTAATGAAGGTCGCTTCTTGAATGTTCTCATCGAACTTGGTTGTGGCTGCCACGTGGTAAATGACATTTACCTGTAAAAGTTTCAAAAAATACTCAAAGCGGTGATGGAAAATATTGTTAGGAAAGGAAACCTGTTATGCTCTCCGGAAAGTCTCTCATTAGAGACTCGGCTGTTTTACACCCTCGCTTACGACTCGGGCTACAAACGACAGCCTCGTGTTTAATGAGCAACTTTACTCACTTGTATCTTAATATACTATCGTATTAGATTTTATGTGTCTCTCTAAAAAAGATTATTTACTTACTTCTTTAGAAAGTACATTCCAGTCTGTTTCGCAGATCCCTAGTCCATTGTCTGATATATCACCTTGCACTGCCACGACCTGATCTCCGAACCTCGGCTTCTGTCTTCTGAGCAGATCGAACACCTAAAACACATTATTTCAATAATAAACCTCAACATGCGCTATTGTCTGATGTAAAAAATAGCATTACGACGGAAATCCCCGTACAGTCATCCTTTTAAATTTTCAGGCGTTAACGCTATAACAAATTTTCAGTTTTATTTTTTACAAGCGTTTATTTGTTAGTTATCCGTAAAATTAATTATTATGGCTGCCATAACTCACAGGGTCCTTTAAGATCTCCATAAGTCTCTCTTGAACCGTGTTCTCCTTCTTCGGTCGAAGTAACATGTAGACTTTCATAATGTTGCAAGATCTGAAACGCAATATATATAATTTATACTTTGTTAAAAAAAAACATTTTTATATTAAGTACTGTACTAATAAGCCATTGAATGCTTAGTAAAGAATTAAGGAATTTCACGCGCCCCGCGGCGGGTTGTGACATTGAACCGGCCAATCAGAATGTATTTTTTACCGCTCCCTGACCCGCACACCTCAACGTTTTGACAGAATTGTTTGTTTGAAGAAATGAAGCCATTAAGCGCCTAATTAGTCTATGTGGTCGATGAAATAAACAAAGATTTGACAGATAGTCGATAGGTCGTCGAAACAAAGCATTCGAGTCGTTCGTGCTTGCAATCACGTGTCAAAATTATCTAGATTCGTTAGGCTATCGTAACCTTTACCAGACAATTGTGGTTCGTGCTCGCAAAATTAGTTTCTTTTACGCACTGTAGAGGCGCTGTACAAATCTCACACAAATTTAGACATTAATTTTCGTATCGAATTTGTTGAAAACTTGTTCGTGCTTCGTCAGTAGTAAAAAGTCTCTTTAGTGCCAGTAGTCTTTACCTGAAGAGTTTTTCGACGAGCTGCTTCCCTATAAAACCTGAGCCTCCGGTAAGGAACACGGTGGCGCCACTGTAGAACCGCTGTATATCCGAGTTTCCATGTACCGTGGCGCCCTCTATAACCTTCATGTGTGTCATGGCCGCCATTACAACAGCAGCCGCGGGATCCATTGCTGCACTATAAAAAAATCGTTTACATAATACCATTGCCTCAATTTAAAAATGGGCATAAGGGTAGATTTATATTAAGCCAGGCTGTGGCCGGGCCGTGTAAGTGGCCCGGACGGGGCACGGATTTGAAAAGTTACATACATTTTGTATGAAGCAGTTTATACTAAACAGTGCCTGATCCGTGTCCCGTCAGGGCCCGTCTACTAACTAAAGGCTCCGCGGCCTGGCCCGAACACGGCCCGGTCAAATATATATCTTCTCTAAGTCAGGTTGTGCCCTTTTGTTTATATAACAACATAAATTAAATTTGATGACGGTTTTAAGAATCCTAGTGATTTCAAAAAGGGCATAAGTCGAGGGCATGATATACATAATTATATACATATTATATAATATATAAAAAGGACATTACTCTACATGTAACCTAACTTAGTTTTTTTTTCTTTTTATAACTGGATACAGTTTTGGAATTAAAACTATCGTGGTTGTTACTCATTTTAACTATAAATACGGCTAATTACTAAGTTTTTTCTTGTAATGCTGACGTTTAGAGATAATTCAGATGCTCTTCATCATGAGCATCGCCCGCAACCGTAATCAACGGCAGATCGGCGAATACTACGGTGCGCGATTGAGTCGTATCCTGTGCGTCATCGGAACCACTTAAAAATTCTGTCGCGCTACTCGCATTTCTGGTAAAACCGTGGATATAAGGGCGATGCTAATGATGAAGAGCATCTGAATTGTCTCGAAACGTCAGCAATACAAGAAAAGACGTGGTAATTAGACATATTTATAGTAAAAATGGATACAGTTTATTATCAATATTTTATTTATTAATAACAGCGAGACCGATTTGCATGATTTTTGAATTGTTGGATTTGTCTTCACTCCAAATAGCAGAAAAGAATATAAGTAAGAAAAATAATTAAGATTATGTGGAGTTATGAGCGCCCTCATACCACGAGCTCCTAAAGTACTTAATACCAAAATAATAGTAGGTACTTTCGAGTTCGTATTGCGTTATCACTTGCACCGTGAGTGATTAGTCTACTTTAATTATTTTTAAGCAAATAGTTCTTTAATTTTTAGGTTTTATTTCTAAATCATGTGTGTAGCGTATGCTGTTTTTTGAATTTGTGCTGAAGCTCTTTAGTTAATTTTCTTATTGTTGTACGTACTTGATTAGTAGGTACCTACTTTTAATTATTATTCTTGTTTGAGCCTTCACCTTGTCAAAGAAAGGATCATTGAAAAAAAGGAAGACTCCAAGCCGTGTTTGTTGCCTGATTCTTCTAGGCTTGGTCGCGAGGAACAGCCGTAGCTTCACCTAGTTCCTAAGACGTTTCAAAGTGATCCTTGTGATTTTATTGAAATAAATGATATTTGAATTTGAATTAATATTGTTTTAATATTACGTTTGAGCTTGTGATACGGCCTCAGTTTGATACAACGGTGATGACGGTTCGCGGTTTTAGCCACGTAATAATTATAATAATTCGTATTATTATTGTGATGCATTCATGATATTGTTCCATAAAAGGTTATACATAACAGGAAATTTATCGTAGCTAAATTAGGTACTAGTGACCGACCGTAGGTTCGGTTTCGATTTAGCTTTAGAGCTACTAGGTACAAACTGAGCTGTGAGTTATAAATTGTAAGTTTCGGTTTCGGCCGAAATTGAGAGCGAGGCCGAAAGTTCGGTTTCGGCTAAAATACCAGTTTCAGTCAGACACTAGTCATTACCGCACCTTTTTCCTCCAGATAAACCACGTAGGTGATATGAAATGAGTCATATTTAACTGAGAGTGACTGTGAGAACTGAGATTATACCTTTAGGCTGTGACTTTAAACAATTATGTCCTAATAGTCATATTATTTCAATTAAATATTATTCACAAGGATCAACTTGAAACGGTTTAGGAGTTAGGAATCTACGCCTGTGACTCGCGACTGTCGCGAACAAGCCTAGAAGAATCACCCTCGTATTCAAGAACGATACTATGAGAACACGCACCCACAGTGGACGAAATCCTTTTTCATAAAAATTACTTTGTGTTGTACGACACTGCATAGTGTGACAAGAGGCACATTGTCGTGTGCCTCTAGCCAAAGTTGAGCTCTAAAGGCACACGGTAGCTTGCGCCATAGTGCCGCTCAACACATAAAGTGATTTTTATGAAAAAAGATTTCGTCCACTGTGGGTGCGTGTTCTCATAGTGTCGTTCTTGAATACGAGGGTTAGCCAACAAACACGGCTTGGGGTCTATCATTTTTTTCAATTATCCTTTCTTTAATGCTATGTAGAGCTTCAGTGTAGTGCCGTAAGAACATGGTGAAGGCTCAAACCAGAATTATTATTAAAAGTACTAACCAAGTACGTACAACAAAAATGAACTAGATCTAGTACAATAAATACTAAAAGCAGCACACGCTACACTTGATTTAGAAACACTGACACGAGTTGAAAGATATATTAGTTAAAAATCTCTAATTCTGTGTCCTTACAAGTTTTATGTTTGAACCTACCTACTTTACCCACACCAATTATTGTAACAACTTATAACACAATAAACAATTTGAATTTGAATATGAATTTGAATTTATAAAGCGATCTTAGGTATACAAACTAACCTGATGTTTAACTAAAAACTTTTTCACGCCACATAACGACACGTAAGTACTTGAGTAAGTATTTAATCGACTGTCATCATTTGATCCGATAGCTGTCTTAGGAAATTGTAAGCTGCGAGTTTTTTTACCGTACCGGGTTCCGTACATTATTTAACATTTACCCTACAAATGTGAAACAATAATAATAATATTAATATTTTTGGACATTTTCACACAGCGCAATCTAGCCACAAGCTAAGTTGTACCATTAGAACCAGATTACTAATAGCATACTTAGGTATACTTTTTTTGTAAATAAATATTTTTTATACATATTAACACCAAGACACAGAACCAACATCTATGTTCATCACACAATCCTGGGTGGGGATCGAACCCACAACCTACAGCGCATAAGTGATGAAAATGAGAATGAAATACCTAAGTTCTCTGTTGAAAAATATTCTTCTCCATCATCAGATCAGCTCACTGTCACCATATTATTGCATTGTCACCGAAGTTACATAAGTATGCAAAATTTCAGCTCAATCGGTTGAGGATAACTGCTTCAAAATTGAGTTGCAAAATTCCACCTTAACGAACATAGTTACTTATTTACATACATTGCAAGTTAAATAAAAGCTTGTAAAAAGATTTATTTAAAAAATAAAATTTATTTAAACATATGTAGCTAAATTACTTTAGTTTTAATAAATGAAAAAAGAAGAAGGAGACGGGCGTATTCAGAACTAATCGCGATACGGTTCTGCGATACGGAACCCTACACTTAGAGTTAATAAAATAGGTACTGTCAAAGTAATAATTAGCTGAGCAAGTTTGAAAATCAGTAAAGTCACGTACAAAAAAATTATATTATGAAACCATAAAGTACGTTAAGCAGACAAATCCATTAACAGAAAAATCCATTCAAACACGCAAACTAGGATCTGTTTGCGTGTTTGAATGGATTTTTCTGTTCGAATAATTGCACATCAAAAACACGTGCTCAAAACGGTGACGGAAAACATCGTGAAGAAACCAGTTAGTATTCTTATAAGCGGCGATGGGCTTGAAACCTGTCACGTATGGAAAATATAATGTTTGGACCTCTGACTACCCCCACTAGACATCTTCGAAGGATCTAAGCGTCTGGAGATTTGAGACTATTACATTGCCGCTGATCCAAAATTATCCAATAAATTTCTTCCCTTAATTGGCACTGATCCAATTTAATACAATTTTTTTTTTCGAAAATTTAGGAATTTTTTAAAAATTTATTATAAAATAACCCGAAGAGCTATCGCTTCCGGGTTTTGACTGTTACGAAGCTGACAGATGACAGTATCGTTCTGTGTAACAAAACCATTCACTTCCGGATCCGAAATATGTTTCCGCGCAAATTTAAAATTATTATTTTTTAGCGCCATTTTTTTTTTTAACTAAAAAAATTCACTAAAAATCCATTTATTTAGTTTATTATAAAGTTTCTTATTTATATGGTAAATAATAGCTATAGAAATGATATAAAAAAGAAACTTCATTTAAATTGCTTTAAATTTTTTTTTCATGATGTTTTTAATTTTTTTTATCAAAAAAAAAATTTATTACGCTATTTTTTTTTTCCTAAAAATGTTATTTACACTCTGAAATGCGTTTATAGATAAGTTTGTAGGAAATTTCACGGAGAATCCAAAAATATATAGATGTCTATACCTTTTCATGCAAAATAACGAGATATAGGTGAAATAGTGCATGTCGGGCGTGACGGCGCGTGACGGCGACGTGACGGGGCGTAGATTCAAAATCGTTTCCTGCCAACTAGAGTTTTCGGAGATAAAATATCTCTGACACTCTACGAGCGCACTTGGGGATTACAGTCGTGATCCTATTTATTTTATTTTACACATCTAGGTGAGTTATAAAATCAACGTCTATATTAAATGAAGTTTCCAGATTGCATGACGTCAACTTCAGCGGTTCAGCCGTCACGACATGACAAATTAACATCTAAACTTAGAAATGTTACCTAAAATACCTAACTAGTGAAAACCCCTGCGACCTTATTCACATGATGTTATTTTCAAACACACATACAATTGTATTCATGAACGACACTATGAGAACTCATAGTAGACTCCAATCCACAGTGGACAAAATCTTGTTTCATAAACATCACTTGAGTGTTGTGCAATACTATGCGCACATTACCGTATGCCTCTAAAGCTCAAATTTGGCTAGTCATGTTTTTAAAACAGGATTTTGTCCACTGTGGGTCGGAGCCTACCGTGCGTTCTCATTGTGTCGTTCATGAATATGGGTGTTCAACCCATATTCATGAACGACACAATGAGAACGGCAACGGCGGGGCAACTAAAAAAATTTATATATTTACTAGCAGTCCCGACAGACGTTGATCTGTCAAATTTAAATAATACCACAGAAAATAGCACTTTCAGTTTTTCCCTAACTTTACGCTGGATTTTCCAAAAAGCGATACAAAATAAACATTACAATTACTTATAACCTATTCTCATAGCTACCGAATATACACAAAAAAACCAGCCAAGTGCAAGTTGGACTCACGCACGAAGGGTTCCGTACCATTATCTAAAAAAAACGGCAAAAAATATAGTTTGTATGGGGGCCCCACTTAAATATTTATTTTATTCTGATTTTATTTGTTGTTATAGCGGCAACAGACATACATCATCTGTGAAAATTTCAACTGTCTAGCTATCACGGTTCATGAGATACAGTCATGTGACGGACAGACGGACAGCGAAGTCTTAGAAATAGGGTCCCGTTTTTATTATCCTTTGGGTAAGGAACCCTAAAAAAACGAGAAAGACGGGAATTTTATATATTAGAAGATATATATAGATATTAGTTATGCCTTAGTTTTGTCCTCAACTGTACCTACTTTGCATCAGCAAATTCGAGTAGCCATCATTTCAATAATTATTATTATATGCTTACGTTTTCAAAACTTTGTAAATATCAAAACAACACGTAATAATTTCACTGTAACACAATTTATCATACATACATATTATAGATGCGAAAGTTTGTGAGTTTGTTTGTATGTTTTTGCTCAATCAGGCTTATACGACAAAACGGATTGAGATGAAATGTGCTGTAGATGTAGATATAATGCCCGAATAAAACATGGACTGCTTTAAAATACTAAAAACATCCCCAAAATTATAAAAAAAGGGATGATTTTGGTAAATATGGCACTGATGTGCACAAATCTGACATCATTCGTCATAGCAACGTGCGTTACCTGATGCTATTATTGAAATTTGGACAGGAAGTCTGTCGCGTGTCTGCTAGTAGGTAGAAACATACATAAAATCATGCATGTTTCTTAAATGACGTAGGCAGAGACCACGGCTTTCCACTTGCTACGTTACATTCTTCTGCTTCATTCACTCTCATCACATTCCTCATGCATGCTCGTAGGTTTAGAGTAAGTACTCTTGACCTGGCCTTTTTAGGGTTCCGTACCCAAAGGGTAAAAACGGGACTCTATTACTAAGACTTCGCTGTCCGTCTGTCCGTCTGTCCGTCTGTCCGTCATAGGGCTCTATCTCATGAACCGTGATAGCTAGACAGTTGATTTTTTTTTAAACGTCACCAATTTGGTCCAGGAAAATACGCCGAGGTCTTCCTCTTCCAATGTTTCCATTCTCACTCGCCTTAAACCGGTATAGTTCGTCATTCGTTATCAATATGCCTAAACATTATATAAACTATCACTACATAGTATAAAGCAAAGTCGCTTTCCGCTTCCCGCGTCTGTATGTAATATGTATGTATGTATGTATGTATGTTTGCTTATATCTTTAAAACTACACAACGGATTTTGATGCGGTTTTTTTTAATAGATAGAGTGATCCAAGAGGAAGGTTTATATGTATAATACATGCATAATATAGTAGAGAAACACTGATAATTTTAGAGGTTTCTAATGTGATGTCGTAAATAAACACATTTTTTTGCGCTTACATTGCAAATGCTGGCTGAACCCCACGAGATATATCAAAATAATGTACTACAGTATTGTATACCTTAAAAACGTCTACAAAAAAGTCCACGATGGTATTAGAAATGTCTTACGCACAGCGCAGCGGGCACGGGTCAGCTAGTGCCCAATATAATTCATTTCCATTTCAGAATTAAAACTTTTGTGGTTATTCATAATTTTAGTTAGAAATACGCAAATTACCCGTTTTTTCCTTGTATTGCTAACGTTTCGAAATAATAGGAAGGAAGACAGTCATTTAATGACAGTTATGTACCTAGATAACTCCTAATCCTACTAATATAAATGCGAAAGTTTATGAGTTTGTATATAATGTTCATATCCTAATCAAACCTAAGGCGAGTAATTAATGCGTTTTTTCTCAATAACCGTAAAACATACAGTTTTGTTTTGTATGACAAAGATAACTTAAGGATATAATCTAGATAAATTACAGACAGAATCACTATTGGTGAAACATTTCTCGATAGATTTATTTTCCAAAGTTGGCTCTTCAAAAACACTAGTTTCGTTTTTAATCAAAACTATGAATAGCTAAACAGTTATTTTTTATATAATTCGTTAGATAATCATACTAGCTAAATAAATTACAGACAGTTTCTTTTTAAATTTGATGGTTTTCGAGATAATGCAGTTTTATCACTTTTTCCGTCTTATCCGGGTAGACTCAGCCCATACAAAATGACAAAAATTTCACTTATCACCTTAATTGCTGTAGTATGTAGATAAAAAATCAGATAAATAGAAGGGGGAACTTATAATCCGAAAAACAACTCCTAAATTGATGATTTTGGTATGGATGGTATACTTATTATACACTAGCTGACCCGTGCCCGCTTCGCTGGGCGACAGATAGTTTCACATCTGGTATTCCAATCTTCAAAATAAATTATAGCCTATATGTTGCCGAGGACTAAAAGCTACATAAAAAAAAAGTTTCATCAAAATCCATCCAGTAGTTTTTGCGTGAAAGCCGGACAACAGACAGACAGACAGACAAAAATTTCGAAATGTTTTTTTTGGCTTGTGTTACTTGTATAAAAGCCCCTAGGAGTATTTTATTTCGTTTTTATTCAATGTACAGAATTGAACTCTTCTACAGTTTTATTATATGTATAGATATTAACACATTAAATGGAAGAACACATGTTGTGCCGACTCCACTTAAGTGGGATAAGGGCAGATTTTTTTTTGAATTTATTTGGTGTATTCAATCAACATAAGACTTCGGTAGGTAGTTAGGTAAGTACCAAACAGGTAGTAGGCACGGGAATTTACTTGTAGAAAGAATTGTAGGTAGGTATGCTACCTACTGCAAAATGTGGGGAACGTGGGTATGTGCCAAATGTACCTAATGTTTGGACTCGCCTCTGACCGTACTTGGGTATTACAGTCGTGATCCCTTTTTTTAGGGTTCCGTACCCAAAGGGTAAAAATGGGACCCTATTACTAAGACTTCGCTGTCCATCTGTCTGTCACAAGGCTGTATCTCATGAACCGTGATAGCTAGATAGTTGAATTTTTCACAGATGTTGTATTTCTGTTGCCGCTATAACAATAAAAACTAAAAACAGAATAAAATAAATATTTAAGTGGGGCTCCAAAAAACGTGTGAGGAAACCTTCGTGTGCGAGTCTGATTCGCACTTGGCCAGTTTTTTTAAATATATTTTTGTAATTTATTAACTTTTTCCTTGAATACTCGCAGTAGGTTTAAGGAAATTTAACAGCTAAATATATTTTCCTTATTTACTCGTAAATATCCCAAAAATTAAATTAAATGTGAAAAGAGAGCCAAGTTCAATATTAAGAACTTGTTTATAATTTATATGCGCATCAAAACTCAAAACGGTATTCTAATAAGCAGAAACCTGTTAGTATTCTAATAAGCGGCGATGGGCTTGCAACCTGTCACGTATGGAATGCTAACTACTGCAAAATGTGGGAATGTACCAAATATATTGTTTGGACGTACCTCTGACTACCCTCACTAGACATATTCAAAGGATCTAAGCGCCTGGAGATCTGAGAGAATGTCTACCGTACTTTGGGATTACAGTCTTAATCCTATTTTATTTTTTTGCTTTGTCTGCTTAGATTCTGAGTGTAATGTACTGATTGGATTCTACTTTGTAGTAAAACATTTCTGAAATTACTGAAAATCATATATGTTTTCTGTTGAAAATCATTATTCAATGACAAGCTTTTGTAAAATAATTTAAGGTGATAAGTGAAATTTTTGACGTTTTGTATGGGCTGAGTCTACCCGGATAAGACGGAAAAAGTGATAAAACTGCATTATCTTGAAAACCATAATAATTAGAAAAAAAATTGTCATTAATTTAGGTAGCTATGATTGTCTAGCGAATTATATAAAAATGAACTATTTAGCTATTCATAGTTTTGATTAAAAAACGAAACTAGTGTTTTTGAAGAGCCAACTTTGGAAAATAAATCTATCGAGAAAAGTTTCGCCAATCGTGTTTCTGTCTTTAACTTATCTAGATTAAATCCATAAGTTATCTTTGTCATAAAAAACAAAACTGTATGTTTTGCGGTTATTGAGAAAAAACGATTCTGCATTAATTAAAAACATTTATTACTCGTCTTAGCCATGGAGCACCACCGCGCTATCACCTGTCACATCATATGACATTGTCATCGGAACTTGACCAGTATGCAAAGTTTTTACTCAATCGAAGTATTTACTAAGAAGTTCCGTTGTGAGTATCTGTTGAACAGCTCCTGACTCCATCATAAGATCAGCTCACTGTCATCATATTATTGTATTGTCACCGAAGTTACATAAGTATGCAAAATTTCAGCTCAATCGGTTGGGGATAACTGCTTCAAAATTGAGTTGCAGGATTCCACCATAACAAACATAGTTAGATAGTTACATACATACATACATTGCAAGGTTAATAAAAGCTTGTAAAAAGTGTATGTTTTTAGCTGTAGAATTAATTATTTAATTACATTCATATCAAATATTGTTTATAAGTGCACCACGACCAATCTTCCATTCATTTTTAGGGTCTCGTACCCAAAGGGTAAAAACGGAACCCTATTACTAAGACACCGCTGTCTGTCCGTCCATCTGTCTATCACCAGGCTATGGCTCGTATTCAAGAACATCACTAAGCTAAGTGTAGGTGTTCTCACTGCAAAGTTTCCGATTTCTCACAGTGTCGAAACGAATGTATGGACACATTGCTCAGTGAACGCATGGGGGTGGATTCGGCGTTGTGATTGGTGGTTGGTTTTGGACCTAACTTCAAGCAATGGTAAACGTCATTAATATCAATCAATCAAAGAAACAAACCACAGAGTATTTTGTATAAACAAACAAATGTCATGTCGGCTCATCAGCTGTGGCCGTACCACAAGTTAAAAAGGAATATCAAAACAATATTAATTACGGTGCAAAAGTGACAACGCAATTTTTCTGATATTACTTTAGGATCTTGTGGTATGACCCCTGATATCTTTTGGATTAATAAATTACAATAAAATTTTATTGTATGTAGTAAATATAAATAGTATCGTTTTTTCGTCTACCGAATAAAATAATCATCAAAATCATCCTCATTTGTACTAATTTTTAAGTTAAATTTACTTGAGGTTATACGTATGACAATACAACCAACACTATGCGTTCGGTAAAGTAGCTGTTGAGGTACTTTGGCTAGAGGAACACTGAAGTGTACGCATAGTGTCGCACAACACTCAAGTGATGTTTATGAAACAAGATATTGTCCACTGTGGGTCGGAGCCTACTATGCGTTCTCTTAGTGTCGTTCTTGAATACGAGCCAAAATGTATCTTAAGAACCGTGATAGCTAGATATAATTTTAACAGATGATGTATTTCTGTTGCCTCTATAACAACAAAATACTAAAAACAGAATAAAATAAATATTTAAGTTTGCCTGCCGTACAACAAAAGTGATTTTTTGCGGTTTTTATAGTTAATGTTACGGAACCCTCCGAGTCCGACTTGCAATTGGCCGGTTTTTTTAATTAATACATTTTCATTCACTCAATTCATGTAAACGAAGTCGCATGTTTTTTCATTATTAAAGTACATAAATAATTATTACATATTATTCCTGTTGACCAAGAGCGACAGTTTAGTCTAACCTTGTAGTGTTTAACACTCGCCCGATATAATAATATTTAATATTTAATTATTGTTGTAATAATGTCGGCAGGAGAGATGTGTCATATTTTATATTATATTAATATTCTCAATACTACTCAAACAGCGATGTGTCGGATTGGAAAAGATCCTTTTCCATCAAGTGAGTTATGAATATCTTAGACTACAAATAACTTATGGTGATATGTGAAATGTTTGGTTTTGTGTGGGCTGAGTCTACCCGGATAAGACGCAAAAAGAGATAAAACTGCATTATCTTGAAAACCATCAAACTTAAAGAGAAACTGTCTATAATTTACTTAGCTAGTATGATTATCTTACGAATTATATAAAAATAAACTGTTTAGCTATTCATAGCTTTGATTAAAAAAGAAACTCGTGTTTTTGAAGAGCCAACTTTGGAAAATAAATCTATCTAGAAAAGTTTCACCAATCGTGTTTCTGTCTGTATTTTATATAGATTATATCCTTAAGTTATCTTTGTCATGAAAAACAAAACTGTATGTTTTGCGGTTATTGAGAAAAAACGATTCTGCATTCATCAAAAACATTTATTACTCGCCTTAAGTGATCCCGTTCCCGTACCCGCTTTTTATAAAAAGTATCCTATGTCCGTCTCCTGGTTCTAAGCTACTTCCCCACCAATTTTCAGCCAAATTGGTTCAGCCGTTCTTGAGTTGTAAATAGTGTAACTAACACGACTTTTTTTTTATTATATAGATAGATTAGGATTAGGAATTATACTTATTTATTTGTTTGTTTCAGCTAACATGTTTGTTCAAGTTTCTGGTCCTCAGGATAGAAGTGAGTAAAACAAACGCAAAACTTTCCTCGACGTAATATTTATCCCACCAAAAACATTCTGTAAAAAACTAGCCAAGTCTCGATAGAGCTGCTTGTTTATCTCTAAAAAGTAATGAAATCTAGACAAAGTCGTGCCAATTCTGAGGTTCCTTACTGCGGTTTTGCGATAATAAAGAAATCGCAGTAAGGAAACTCAGAATTGGCACGACTTTGTCTAGATTTCATTACTTTTTAGACGAATATGTCGAATACTGCAGAATTTTCTACGCGCTAGTCGCCGAATTACCGTTTTTGTAAAACTCACGTACGCACAACGCACGGTCCGCACCAGAGAAACGCTCCATAGCGACTAAATTCCCAAGAGCCAGACTACCGACTGACATACCCCCCGCGCCCCTCAGAATAGTTGCTTTCGCGTAATAAGATAAGCAAATGTGAACTTACTTTTGAGACACCTTGTATTAGTATAGATTAGTATATTAGTATAGAAGTATAGATAAATACTTTTATTACTTTTTAACCCCCTAAAAGCAAAACTATTGGGTTAAGGGGCGTGAAAAAAATCACGGTAGTAGTACATTATACTGAAGTTAAAAACTTTCACAGCTAAGTAGGCTATATGTGTTACAAGTTTTCGAGTAATAGACGTCGACGAATCGACCAACTTATAAAATATACTTGAAGAAGAAATAATGGATTGTTTTAGTACAAATACCATTGATAATTACTTATTATAACGTTGTTAGCTGTGTAGACTACGAAACCCTGCATTGCGCGTGGCTCGACACGCACTTGGCCTGTTTTTTAAATAAGTAAGCAATAAAGAATATTGGTAACCATAGATTTAAATACCTATTTTTTTTTAATTTGTCTCTGTTAGGATCTACCTCTTAAGAAAATACACACAAGCTGGCCTCACAGCTCAGTTGGTAGTAACTCTGCCTTCTGCGCTGTAGGTTGTGGGTTCGATCCCCACCCGGGGCAAATATTTGTGTAATAAACATAGATGTTTATTCTGTGTCTTGGTGTTTATATAATTTATAATAAGTATGTATATACAAAAAGATATATACATATAAGTATTCATTAGTTGCCTGATTCCCATAGTAGGTACAAGCTTTGCTTAGTTTGGGGCTAGATGGCGCTGTGAGTAAAAGTCCGACAATACGACAATAGTACCTACTTCAAATACAAACACAAACTAACATAAATACTTATTTGTACCTATATTTTTCCAGGTTATACAGACATGACGTATAGTTATCAAATCGGCGACAATGTCTCCTTCACCTGTGAATATACCACCACCGAAAATTACTTTTTATTTTGGAAACAGAAAAATGGTAAGTGGATTTTGCTTATTTTTTAACCGACCAAAAAAGAGGTGGTTCTCAATTCATGTAGGTATATATTTGTCTATTGTGTGGAGAATAATCCCAAGTTGGTCCAATTTCAATTATAGTACCAGGGTGACCGAAAATTAAACCTAGTATCGATTTATCGCCCCCGAAACCAGCATAATAAATTTCATGAAAATCGGTGAAGCCGTTTTCGAGATTATACAAGAATTGCTCGTTTAATGGTATTAGATAGATAGTAGGATCCATGTAGGACTAACAGTTATTTCATAAAACTTGAAAAAACGGCCATGTGCGAGTCGGCCTCGCGCACGAAGGGTTCCGTGCCATTATCTATAAAAAAACCGGCCAAGTGCGAGTCGGACTCGCGCACGAAGGGTTCCGTACTATTATCAAAACGGCAAAAAAATCACGTTTGTTGTACGGGAGTCTCACTTAAATATTTATTTTATGCTGATTTTAGAGAAATACATCATCTGTGAAAATTTCAACTGTCTAGCTATCACGGTTCACGAGATACAGCCTGGTAACAGACAGACGGACAGCGGTGTCATAGTAGTCCCGTTTTTTACCCTTTAGATACGGAACCCTAGAAACATAAAAAATAATTCATAATATCTCGTAACCTACCTATTTACCTAACTACGTAGTTAGCATTCCACACGTGACAGGTTGCAATCCCGTCGCCGCTTTCAAGAATACTAACAGGTTTCCTCACGATGTTTTCCTTCATTGTTATAAACACGTGTAACGCACATATAGGTACATTTTTCGAACAGAAATATCCATTGATGCACGGCCAGGATTCGAACTCGAAATTAATTGGAAATTAATAATATCTACCTAGGTACCTATTTACATAACTACATGAATTCAATAATTCAATTTCAAACTTTTTATTCGATCATGTGAAGTACCACCTATTTACCGACTTACTTTACCGATAGTGGTAAAATAGCGCCACCTGCCAGCGGAATCGCAAACCTCTTTCATCTTACCTCTCAAACCCCGAGCGGTCGCATGAGACCGCGAAAAGTACCTATAATACGTAGTAACATCAAATGAAACTAGATGGCGCTGGAATGCAAAAATCAAGTTTGTTGTATGGGAGCCCCCCTTAAATATTTATTTTATTCTGTTTTTAGTATTTGTTGTTCGAGCAGCAATAGAAATACATAATCTGTGAAAATTTCAACTGTCTAGCTATCATGGTTCATGAGATACAGCCCTGTGACAGACAGACGGACAGACGGACAGACGGACAGACGGACAGCGAAGTCTTAGTAATAGGGTTCCGATTTTACCCTTTGGGTACGGAACCCTAAAAACGGCAAAAAAAATCACGTTTGATCTAAGGGAGGAAGCCCCACATAAATATTTATTAATTCTGTTTTTAATATTTGTTGTTATAGCTGCCAGCCGCGCTATGATTGGACGACGGCCGCGCGTACATTTACCTTCATGTCTTTCTCAAACTAGTCACAGTAGTCACGCAGTACACGTGTGTCCTGTGAATGCCGCGCTCAAATGCCGCGCTATGTCTGGTCACACCTAAACATAGCTAGCCATGTTATACATATTTCATCCAAATTAATAAATTTTAATGTAATAACACCTTACGTATTCAAATCAAATCTAAGTAGGTAATGTTGCTCCCGCGGTTATGACATTTACTTTCATATAATTTATATAATTTACATATAATTTACATATATTTTATTTTATATAATTTACATATAATTTATGATTTAACTAGCCGACCCGTGACAGACATTGTCCTGCACAAATTTAAATAATCGCATAGTAAAAAACACTTTCAGGGAACTTCAATTTATTTCCCTATTAACCTTGTCCTGTTAAAATTACGAATTTTGGTAGAATGCATATCGTTCAGTGGTAAAAACTAATGTCAGATTCTTTTAATAAAATAAATTACTATTATTGAACGACCTTAATAGTTTCAACCTTTTTGGTAGAATGCGTTGCTATGACAACACAATGTTTTTGATTTTCGAGATGTCTAATTTTTTGCACACCAACGCCATCTATAACAAAATCATCCATTTTGCGTTTTTAATCATTTAGGGGTTGTGTTTCGGATTATAAGTTCCCCCTTTATTTATTCTCATTTTTTATCTACATACTACAGCAAATTTCATCTTAATCTGTTTTGTCGTATAGTTTTGATTAGGGAACAAACATAGCAGCCTTATCACTAACTTTCGTATTTATAATATTACAAGCAAACCCGGCGAACTTCGTATCACTTTAGAATTAACAAATGTTGAGTTAAGTTCCCGTTCCCGTTATAAAAAGTATCCTATGTCCGTCTCCTGGTTCTAGGATACCCCACCAATTTTCAGCCAAATCGGTTCAGCCGTTCTCGAGTTGTAACTAAGTGTTGTAACAAACCCGACTTTCTTTTTTAAAGAAGAGACAGATTAGGATAGCTACTGATTTTGTAACTTTAAGCCACCATTAATAAGATGTTTGATGTTTTTTTTAGCTGCCGTTTTACCATTTGAACCTCTATATGTAAGAAAATACAAAATATCAATAAACTTAAACAGATATGATGACGCAAGTGAATGGTGGTGTATAGCTTACGAAGATAAAGAAATGACAAAAGAGGTCAATGGAATTCGTCTTGGAATTACTACTATGAAAATGAGTAAGTTAATAAGTTTTCTGTTAAAAAATATTTTAGCAAAACAAGCTTTTATTTATTTATTTAAAGGAAAACCAGCAGCATAGTATAGCAAAAAAAATATTAAATAAAAAAAATTTAAACAAAAAGCTACTAAAAGTTTTTCACGAGTAAGAACAGTAGATACATAAAAAACCGGACAATTGCGAGTTGGACTCGCGCACGAAGGCATGCGTACCATTATCTATAAAAAACTGCAAAAGAACACGTTTTTTGTATGGGAGCCCCACTTAAATATTTATTTTATTGTTTTTAGTATTTGTTGAAAGCAGCAACAGAAATACATAATCTGTGAAAATTTCAACTGTGCTATGACAGTTCATGAGATATAGCCCTGTGACAGACAAACGGACAGCGAAGTCTTAGTAATAGGGTCCCGTTTTTACCCTACGGAACTACGGAACCTTTAAATGTGTGAATAAGCAAAGCAAAGAATTCTCCTTCGAGCAAAAGATCTGGGGGATCTTTTACTATACTAAGTGTCAGTTTTGACATTTTAACAATACGTTGTCGATACGATAGTGGTAGTGTAGATACTTAGAGCAACACGGGCTTCCAACGGAAGGGAGTAGTCTTAGCGATAAATTACTATTAAAATAGTTCTGGCGTTTGTTGCGGGGGGAAATGTGCACACGAGTGCAGTTCCGCACATTTATATGCAAAAACAAAACTACCAACTGACTGCAATGATGACTTTTCGATTAATCCTATCATTTGCGTCTGTTTTCTTTTTATTTTTTTAAACGCAATTAACATAATCGATGGTTGATTCTTAGCCATTCTATGTCCATCTGGTCCCAGATGGGAGATTCATTTTTAACACGCTTTTATAAGCTTGGGTTTTATGTACGTAACGGAATCTTTGAACGTGATTTTGACCTACTTCAAAACGGATTAATTTGAAACTTTGCATACCTATTATCGATCTAACAATAAAAAAAAAATTGCGTGTTTCCTAGTTTTTACACTATATTTTTATTATTTTTCTTTTAGACGATATTTCTACATTTGAATACAATAAAACACAAAATAATGCAGCCGAGTGTCATTATAATGGTATGTATATTAATACTATTACACTTAGAGGTGAGGCACGAGATAGAAAGAAAGAAAATAAGAAAGAAAGAAAAAAAAATCAAGAAAGATAAATTTATTTTGTGTCAATATATCATAAAAATGACATACCCTCGTATTCAAGAACGACACATGAGAACACGCACCCACAGTGGACGAAATCTTTTTTCATAAATAACACTTTTTGTATTGTGCGACACTGCATAGTGTGACTAGAGGCACATTGTCGTGTGCCTCTAGCCAAAGTTGAGCTCTAAAGGCACACGGTAGCGTGCGCCACAGTGCCGCTTAACACATAAAGTGATGTTTATGAAAAAAGATTTCGTCCACTGTGGGTGCGTGTTCTCATAGTGTCGTTCATGAATACGAGGGTTAATATAATAATAATAACAATATTGACAGCAAAACTAGTCACCATTTAGCTTAATGCTGCATCAGTCATCAGATTTTTAGTAGCACTACGGAACTATAAAGTGGGTATAACGACACCATAGTATAGATCAACTGCCTTACCACAAGCTCTAAAGCTCGGTTGGTAGTAGCTCTGCCTTCTGCGCTGTAGGTTGTGGGTTCGATCCCCACCCAGGATAAAATGTGTGTGAAAACGCGCATGCGCATTTTTGAAAATTTATTATAAAATAACCAGAAGAGCTATCGCTTCCGGGTTTTGACTGTTACGAAGCTGACAGATGACAGTTTCGTTCTGTGTAACAAAACCATTCACTTCCGGATCCGAAATATGTTTCCGCGTAAATTTAAAATTTTTTTTTTTTTGCGCTATTTTTTTTTTTGACTAAAAAAATTCACTAAAAATCCTTTTATTTAGTTTATTATAAAGTTTCTTATTTATATGATAAACAATAGCTATTGTTATGATCTATAAAATAAACTTCATTTAAATTGCTTTTAATTTTTTTTTGATGAATTTTAAAAAAAAAAATTTTTTTTTTTTATTTATTACCTGATTTATTTTTTTCTAAAAAGGTTATTTACACTCTAAATTTCATTTATAGATAAGTTTGTTGAAAATTTCACGGTTAATCCAAAAATATATAGATGTCTATACCTTTTCATGCAAAATAACGAGATATAGGTGAAATAGTGCATTTATGGCGCCAAAAAACCGCCAAAAAAACGGCGCCAAAAAAACGTGTCAAGACCAAGGGGTTAAGCCGAAAAAATATTTTTAATTCACAATTATTTGTTATGAAGTATTTGCATTTTATAATTATTACTTACTATTACTAAAATTATAATTTTCAAGTAAGCTGTTTATGGATAAGTACCTAATCTATCACCACACATTTAGAGCGCGCTATTTTGTTTGTATCGCATTTGTTGCTGTGTGGTAAAACGATTTATGCAATACCATGTTTGTTTTTTCCTCCCAAGTGTGTTGAAAAAGTGCGTATGAAACTTGTGAGCAACTTGCTCATTAGACACTCTGCTGTTTTACGCCCTCGCCTACAGCTCGGGCAGCAATCCACAGTCTTGTGTGTAATGAGTATCATACATACTATTATTATTTTAGGTACCGGCCACTACTACAATATTGAAAAAGGAAAATATGTGGTAAAGAACGAGTCAGATTATGATACTTGCATCACAATAATCCCTGATGATAAAACTAAAATAGATACGAATTATGTAAGACATGTATTTTATAAACGTATTCCAAATTCAACCGTTGATACAAAAGAGATCAACGAAGAAACTACTAATGTTTATGCCACTACTTATATTTCGACTAGAGAACATCAAGGAACAGGTAATAATCTACGAAATATACTTAAGGCGCTCCCAGTCGACGATTATTTTTGTTCGAAACGAAAAAAGAAATACTTGTGAACAAGCCACATCTCCTATTTTATAATGTATAGTATATGTGAATAAAGATGTACCCATCTTTAATCACTTCAATAAATAATCCTACCGACCGCTGCAATGACGACAAACACACGTCGGCGCGTAGTCCGCCTTAGCTTTTCGAATAAATTAATGATATAAATTTTGTATAATTACTTATCAAAAATCTATTCTAATAGAATTGTAGATCTACATATTACCTATCTTTAACAATAAATCACAAGTTGATTTTAATAGTAGGTATATAAAATATTTCGATCATAAATTCTAAAACGTATCATTTTGAAATAATATCTTTATCGTGAAAAGTTTCTGCTATTATGTTTTCAGCTTAATAGAAATCTAGGTAGGAACCTGAAGTAATATACTTATAAAAATAGGAGATGTGGCTTGTTCAGAAGTATTTCTTTTTTCGTTTCGAAAAAGAGCAATCGTCGACTGGGAGCCTCTTAACTAGCTAACCCGGCGAACTTCGTATCGCTTTAGTATGTTAATTTCCCGTTTCCGTTCCTGTACCCGTTAAAAAGTATTCTATGTCCTATAAAATCCCCATTTACGAAATGATCCGCCATTTATTGCATCATTTGTTACAAAAAATGTGATAAATGAAGAACAGCTGTACCGATTTTGTGCAAACTTCACATAAACCATCTACTAAATAATCCGAACAAAGCCTAAACATTTGGTTTGGATAGGTGAGCCCGTTCTTGAGTTACAAAATTACAACGAAAAGTGGCTTTGATTTTTATATATATAGTTATACTAGCTGTCCCGACAGACGTTGTCCTGTCAAATGTCAATAATCCCACAGAAAAAAGCACTTTCCGTTTTTCCCGATCTTTATGCCACCCTTATCACTTAAGGGTATGAAAAATAGATGTTGGTCGATTCTCAGACCTACTCAATATGCTCACAAAACTTCATGAGAATCGGTCAAGCCGTTTCGGAGGAGTACGGTTACTAACATTGTGACATGGAAATTTTATATAATTAGAAAGATAAAAGTCTCATGTCACATTGTTTGTAACTCCTCCGAAACGGCTCGACAGATTTTTATGATTTTTAAAGTTTCGTAGTCTACAAGAAACCCATCATTTCGCTATGTCCATCCGTCAGTCCGTATGTCCGCAGCCCGTAGCTTAGCTCAGAGACTCATAATGCTAGAAAGCTGTAATATGGCATGAATATCAAGTATAGTAATTCAAAAAAAGTAGTGGAATAAAAAATAATAATAATAATTGTGGCCAGTTCAAAATATATTTAAAAAAAACTTATTACTTTTCTAAACGTTATGTTGTTTCGAATTCAGGTGATCCAGATGATACAAACGATAAAAGTATAATTTGGAAGTCGGCCGCTGGCGTTGGAGTATTATTAATAGTACTGGCCATTATTGCCTTTACTGTAATAAAATCGAGAAAACGTGCGAAAGGATGCACTACCAATGTAAGTAAAGGTGTGACCAAACATAGCGCGGCAGCCGCGCGCTTATTGGATGGCGGCGCGTACATTTCAAACTTAATCTTAATCTGTTTTGTCGTGTCCTGATTAACGCAAAAACATACATGTCATTTCATAAACTTTCGCATTTACAATTAATTGAATTAATTGAATTTTTCAGGCATCTGAAAGCGAAGTGGTCTACGCAGAGATCGAGTTACCGGAAGCACGTAACAATTGCGCGATCATTCGCAACAATGAGCCTTACGCCGAAGTAATTGGCGTGTTGGTGTCGAAAAAGAAGTAAAAACAAGATTTCTGTTAAAAAATATCTTTCAAAACAAACTTTTGTATAATCCTCCTTCGAGCAAGAGATCAGAGCAGCGCGCTATCTGACACATAACACATTGTTTTTAAAACTTACTATGTTTATTTATTTATTTATTAAAAAGGATACCCAACACAGGTGTACACATTCACATTCAAAAAAAGTAATACAAAAAGTTAAATCATAGTGCTCCCGCAATTATAGGGTACCACAGCATGCGAAGAGTTTTCAACAACTTAAAATATAAAAGGTAACTTAATAATCTAAAGTAATAATAAGAGAAAGATGTTCAATATAAAAGAATATAAAACTGAATAAAAAACCTATTAAAATTTTGTTGAGAATAGAATGTAAACGATCGAGTATAGGTACGTATATTGTACTTGATCGTTTACATTTATCTAATCGAGACATGAAGCAAGTTAGTAACAAGTTCTTAAGGCCCTGTATGTCGACGATTGTTCTTTTTCGAAACGAAAAAAGAAATACTTCTGAACAAACCACATCTCCTATTTTTATAAATATATTACTTCAGGTTCCTACCTAGATTTCTATTAAGCTGAAAACATAATAGCAGAAACTTTTCACGATAAAGATATTATTTCAAAATGATACGTTTTAGAATTTATGATCGAAATACTTTGATACCTACTATTAAGATCAACTTGTGATTTATTGTTAAAGATAGGTAATATGTAGATCTAGATTTCTAGTTTAGGTTAAGGTTTAAGTTTTTGATAAGTAATTATACATAATTTATATCATTAATTTATTCGAAAAGCAAAGGCGGACCACGCGCCGCCCATGGATCAGTTACACGTGCAGCGGTCGGTAGGATTATTTATCGAAGTGATTAAAGATGGATACCTACATCTTTATTCACATATACTATACATTATAAAAATAGAGATGTGGCTTGTTCAGAAGTATTTCTTTTTTCGTTTCGAAAAAGAGCAATCGTCGACATACAGGGCCTTAAGCCAGTGTGGACATAAGGTATACAGCTTTGAGGCTGTACCAAAAAGAGCAATGTACAAAATAATCCAAAGATTCCAAAACAAAGTACTCAGGGAAATATCGAATGAACCCTGGTACATAAGAAATGACGCCATGATCCAACATGATCCAAAATGAGAAGAATGCGTATCACTGTCACCTCAAGTGGAGTGGTATAAAATAATTTGACAGAGAGTTGTTTAACATAGATTTCGTCGCTAAAATCATTCAAATTTATGCAGAAGCTCACGAACAAAGACTTGAACGTTGAGGCAATCCAGCTCCTCGACACAGACCAAGTAAGATTTGAGCTAGTAAAGTGTAGTTTAAACAGTGTTGTGTAAGTTAGTAGGTACGACGCGTCGTACTAACTTACACAACACTGTTAAATACTCTATTCTATGTTGTTTAAAAATCGTTGTTTTAATCCTTTATTAAATACTAGCAGTTTGCCCCGGCGTCGCGTCGCACGGGTGTAATAAGGATTTTATGTGTAATTTTTTTACACCTTGGGTTACATTATCGAAGTTTTCATAAGGATCCCTAATAGTTAAACATAATGGTATTATAAACTTTTTTGTAGATATTGATGTTATCTATAAAACTGTAGTACATTACTTTGCTCTATTGTCAATAATTTCCGCAGCGTAAGCGATATAAGGATTTTTTTGGATTTTTTTTCACACGTTGGGTTACATTATCGAAGTTTTCATACGGTTCCCTAATATTTTTGAAAATATTCTATAGCCTATGTTCATCGGGGATAATGTAGGATTCTAATGGTGAAAGAATTTTTCAAATCGGTCCAGTAGTTTCGGAGCCTATTCAATGCAAACAAACAAACAAACAAACAAACAAACAATCAAATCTTTCCTCTTTATAATATTAGTATAGAAGTATAGATAGTATAGATATAGATATAGATAAACTATTTATTTGAAAATTAATATGTTGTTAAAATGGCCTAAAAACAAGTGTCTTCCCCTTAATTAGACAGTAAGAAAAGTGATAGTAAACACATTCTTAGCATAATAATACTATAGAAATTTAGGTCAAAGTGAAACTACTTATTAGCCTGCCATATAAATCTAGATTGTAGTGTTATTAGGTTACATTATTTGGCCGAGTTAGAGGTACCTCGACTTTCATTTCGAAGTTCGTGTATGCGTGTGTATATTTCAGTTTATTTGGTTGGGGGAAATTAAATCAAGTAATAAATAGAATCACGACTGTAATCCCCAAGTACGGTAGACATCTTCTCAGATCTCCAGACGCTTAGATCCTTTGAAGATGTCTAGTGGGGGTAGTCAGAGGCACGTCCAAACATTATATTTGGCACATGCCCACATTTTGCAGTAGTTAGCATTCCATACGTTACAGGTTGCAAGCCCATCGCCGATTATAAGAATACTAACTGGTTTTCTCACGATGTTTTCCTTCGCCGTTTTGAGCACGTGTTTTTTTTTATGCGCATATAATATTTTTTTGTGGTGCGTACCTCCAGATTGCTTTGACCACAACCAATGATTTCCCGTTTTTTCTATATAAATATGATTAATTAATAGATAAATATATCGCCTGTTACAAAACCTTTGCATAACCTAAGAGTTAGATAAATACTCTATTGTATGTTGTTTAAAAATCGTCGTTTTAAACATATTTTCAATAAAAAAAGTTGTGTAAAATTAAAATGTTTTTAATGTAACGTAATGTAGCGCTCTTGTCTTAAATATATTATAGTTTATTTCTGTAAGCAATCAATATTTTTAAACGAACTAAGAACGCAAGTTAAATAAAAACTTGTAAAAATAAAAACATACCTTTAGACTTACATAGTTTTATTGTAAACGGGTATCTGGGAGCCAATACTTTTTTTTTTGGACTTTACACACAGCGCCATCTAGCCCCAAACTAAGCATAGCTTGTATTATGGGAACCAGAAAACAGAACATATATATATTTTTTGTAAATACATACTTGTTATACTTATTAACACACAGACACAGAACATAATAACATCTATGTTGATCACACAAATGTTTGCCCTGGGTGGGGATCGAACCCACATCCTACAGCGCAGAAGGCAGAGTTACTACCAACTGAGCTGAGAGGCTAGTCAAATTAACTATTGTCATATATTTTCATAAGGTCGTATGGGTAATTGAGAAGAGGTCTAATAAGCATGTGGACGCCCACATGCTTAATAGACTTGTATCCATAATAGTGCCCACAACGGTAGATCCGCGCTTACCCGTTCAAGGTCCATACCACGAAGGTTAGTTAGCAAGTCCCATGCTCTGTGAGAACACAAACATCAGTGTCAACTAGGGCTGCCATCCGTCCGGGTTTCCCCGGATTTGTCCTAGTTTAGAGGGCGTCCGGGGAGCGTCCTGGCGGGGTTTCATTTGTGGTCCGGGTTTAAAATTTAGCCGCCCGCCCCTAAAAAGGTGGTTTATGACATTTTCAAGTGTTGTTTTAGGGTTTCGTAGTCTACATGAAATCCTTATAGATCGCCATGTCCGTCCGTCCGTACGGACAGCTTAGCTCGCAGCTTAGCTCAGAGACTATTAGTGCTAGAAAGCAGTAATTTCGGAATGAATATGGGTTCTGTGTTCTAAAATCCGGGGGTTTTACGCGTCTTGTCCTGGGTGCCAAATTTTAGAGATGGTAACCCTAGTGTCAACCAACTTGATAATGTCAGCTTTGTCAACATGACCTCGTTAGGATAATAATAGAAAATTACCCAAAATTGGCAAAATGATGGGCAGTGTTATCTATCAAAGTTTTGCGAGATCTTTGCCTCTTCGTCGTGTGCTTCTGGTATGAAACAACGACTTTTCAGCACGAAGCATTTCAGGAAAGTCACACATTGCCTGTTTGATCTGGATGGCACCGTTTTAGGTTAGTTGTTTATTTATTTATAATCATATTGTATTATCTTCTTATCTTTCTTCTTAAATATATATAAATTACGCGTCACGTTGTTGGTCCGCAATAGACTCCTAAATTACATAACCGATTTTAATCAAACTTTGCACACCTTGTGCAGTTTGATCCAACTTGAAAGATAGGATAGTTTACATCTCAATTTATAGTCGCGATGTTATTTATTGCAAATTATTTGTTTATTAACTGACAGTCACAATTATCTGTTAGCTCCAATAGATATTAACAGATAGCGATATCTGTTGACACAGCAACGTGCTGCTAGTAAATAAATAAATAATAAATATTAGGGGACTTTATTCTGAAAAATGTATGTTTCAGATTCTGAAGTAATGTATGTTTCAGATTCTGAAGTAATGTATCACAAAATGATTAAAAACATCTGCGAAAAATATGGAAGAACATACACGAGGGAAATGGAAATACGGGTAAATATTTTTAGGGTTCCGTACCCAAAGGGTGAAAACAGGACCCTATTACTAAAACTCCACTGTCCGTCTGTCCGTCAGTCACCGGGCATTGCCTTGATCACACGTACGAAACGGGCGAGACAGTACGCTCCGGAGCGCACAAGGCATATCTCATGAACTGTGATAGCTAGACAGTTGAAATTTTCACAGATTATGTATTTCTATTGCCGATAACAACAAATACTAAACAAAAAAAATATTATGTGGGGCTCCTTTACAACAAACGTGCATTTTTCGTTGCCGTTTTTTATAGATAATGTTACGGAACCCTTCGTGCACGAGTCCATCTCTCGTTTGGCCGGTTTTATGGCTGTGACTGGCTTCACAGCTCAGTTGGTAGTAGCTCTGCCTTCTGCGCTGTAGGTCGTGGGTTCGATCCCCACCCAGGGCAAACATTTGTGTGATCAACATAGATGTTATTATGTTCTGTGTCTGTGTGTTATTATGTATAATAAGTATGTATTTACAAATACACAAATATTTGTCCGGGTGTGGCCCAGGACAAATATTTGTGTGATGAACATAGATGTTTGTTTTGTGTCTGGGTATGATATGTATCATATAGTTTGTATTTCCAAAAAAATATATATATTTATTCTATCAATTCACATAGTACAAGCTTCGCTCAGTTTGGGGCTAGATGGCGCTGTGTGATAAATATCCACAAATATTTATTGCTTTGTTTTAAGATGTACGGAGAGACAGATCGAGAAATATGCCTTACAGTGGTAAAAGAGTTGAAACTACCGATTTCTGTAGATGAGTTTGAACTACAGCTGCATGTGATGGCTCAGAAAATGCTTCCTAGCGCCCCATTACAAAGAGGTTAAATATCTATAACTACTAATATTATAAATGTCAAAGTTACTCTGACCGTCGGTCTGTCTGTCTGTGACGTTATCAAAGGTGTTTGTATGGGCTGAGTCTACCCGGCTCAGACGGAAAAAGTGATAAAACCGCATTATCTTGAAAACCATCAAACTTAAAAAGAAACTGTCTACAATTTAGTTAGATATAGTATGATTATCTAACGAATTGTGTGGCCGAGTGGGAGGTACCTTGACTTTCATTTCAAAGGCCGTATGGGTCCGAATCCCGGCGTGCATGAATGGATTCTTGTTTGAAAAAATTATATGCGCATCAAAAACACGTGCTCAAAACGGTGAAGGAAAACATCGCGAGGAAACCAGTTAGTATTCTTATAAGCAGCGATGGGCTTGCAACCTGTCACGTATGGAATGCTAACTACTGCAAAATGTGGGCATGTGCCAAATATAATGTTTGGACTCAACTCACAAGACATCTTCAAAGGATCTAAGCGCCTGGAGATCTGAGAGGATGTCTACCGTACTTGGGGATTACAGTCGTGATCCTATTTTATACTTTGACGTCAGGAGCTGAGCGGCTACTGAAACACCTTCACGACTACAAGATCCCGATGGCATTGGCAACGAACTCCACGGAACAAGCCGTGAGGTTGCATGTTAGCGCGAGGCCATCCCTCTTCGGACTGTTTCATCACAAGGTAATAAATAAATCTTAATCCTTATCAATAACAAGCTGACCCGGCGAACTTCGTAAAGCTTTAGAATAAGTTCCTGTCCCGTTCCCGTTCCCGTTCCCGTTCCCGTTCCCGTTCCCGTTCCCGTTCCCGTTCCCGTTCCCGTTCCCGTTCCCGTTCCCGTTCCCGTTCCCGTTCCCGTTCCCGTTCCCGTTCCCGTTGCCGTTCTACGACTCTACGTTTTAGTTAGAAAACTTTTGTATGGGAAAAAGGAAAGGGCTGTTTATAGGGTTTTCCCGGCAATTATTAGATTTTTTTATCACCTTTTAAACCTTTCCTAGACCTCCACGAACATTTCAAGACCAAGATAAGATAAATCCGTTCAGCCGTTCTCGAGTTTTAGCGAGACTAACGAACAGCAATTGATGTATATAGATATTTAATATATATAATTACTGTAATTATATATATTACTAGCAGACCCGGAAACGCGTTGCTGTGTCAACAGTTTGCAATAAAATAATATTGCGACTATAAATTGAGATGTTCGCCGATCCGTTGATCGCGGTGCCAGCGCTGCTTATGATGAAGAGCATCTGAATTGTCTCGAAACTTCAGTAATACAAGAAAATCGTGGTAATTAGAATAGTGACCAGACATAGCGCGGCATTTCCGCACGCTGCTAGCCGCGCTATGATTGGACGATAGCAGCGCGTACATTTTACCTTTGTTTAAACTAATCACGCGGCAAACTTGTGTCCTGCGAATGCCGCGCTATGTGTGGTCACACCTTAGCCGTATTTCTATTTAAAGAGCTGGTCAATGTTCATAACTTTAGTTTTTTTCCGTAGGTGAGCGCCACAGACCCAGAAGTGGACCGAGGGAAACCAAACCCTGATATCTACCTAGTTGCAGCAGCGAGGTTCCCCAAAAAACCAAAACCTAAGGAGGTGAGTGGCTCATATTCAAAATAACTTAGGTATTCATTGAAATCTCGACGAGATGTCTGACTTTTTGCACATCAGCGCCATCTATACCAAAATCATCCTTTTTGCGTTTTTTTATTACTAGGGGTTGTTTTTCGGATTATAAGTTCTTCTTTATTTATCTACATACTACAGCAAATTTCATCTTAATCCGTTTTGTCGTTTATTTTTGATTAGGGAACATACATAGCATCAGCCTTATCACAAACTTTCGCATTTATAATATTACTAGCGACCCGCTCCGGCTTCGCACGGGTAGCATGTTATTATACATATAAACCTTCCTCCTTAATCACTCTATCCATTAAAAAAAACCGCATCAAAATCCGTTGTGTAGTTTTAAAGATATAAGCAAACATACATACATACGCGGGAAGCGGAAAGCGACTTTGCTTTATACTATGTAGTGATTAGGATTATTTTTTTTCAGTGTCTGGTGTTTGAAGACTCGGTTATTGGAGTAGTAGCTGCTAAAGAGGCTGGTATGCAGGTATTCATAATAACCTTTTTAACCGACGAAAACAGAGGAGGTTCCACATTTTTGTGTTTTAGGGTTCCGTACCCAAAGGGTAAAAACGGGACCCTATTACTAAAACTTCGCTGTCCGTCTGTCTGTCACAGGGCTGTATCTCATGAACCGTGATAGCTAACGGTTGAAATTTTCACAGATAATGTATTTCTGACGCTGCTCTAACAACAAATACTAAAAACAGAATAAAATAAATATTTAAGGAGGACTCCCATACAATAAACGTGATTTTTTGCCGTGTTTATAGATAATGGTACGGGAACCCTTCGTACGCGAATCCGCCTCACACTTGACCGGTTTTTTTAAGTTTTAAGAAGATATAAATATCATCTTTTCACTTCTCTTCGTCGGGTTTTATTTTTAATTTTTTAAACGTAATTATTCAAAATACTATATCGTTTAAGTCAATTGAACTCAAATCCAAATATCGGAAATTAGGAAATAAGCCAGGAACAAAATTATCAGACCACGCTAAATAGATGAAGAAACATTTAGAACATAAAAATAATAGCATCTTTCATAGGAATTCCTAAACTGCGTAGCGCAGGGGTGGCGAACCTTTATTTTTCAACGCGCCACTTCTTCTCAAGAAATTTTTATTGTTGCTATAGACGTGCCTTCAAATAATTTTGACCCATGGGATTTTGATCGTATTTTACATAATTTTGGTAATTTTGTATACACAACAGAATCACTCCGTAGGATCACTCGCGAACGTTCATAATATAATACTTCATAGTCAACTTTATGATTCGGTGATGTGCCCAAAATATTGTAACGTGTGCCGTCAATGGCACGCGTGCCATTAGTTCGCCATCCCTGACGTAGTGCGTAGGCCAAAATAGTGCAGTTTTAGCTTAACGCTGCATAAACATGAGTAATCTACATGCTATGCAGCAAAATTTGATGTTTCCAGGTGTTGAAAGGAAGGAATAGATTTTTTTTTGCGGACTTCACATACAGCGCCATCTAGCCCCAAACTAAGCAAAGCTTGTACTATGGGAACCAGATAACTGATAGAATACTTATATACTTTTTTTGTAAATACATACTTATTATACATATTAACACCCAGACACAGAACAAACATCTATGTTCATCACACAAATGTTTGCCCTGGGTGGGGATCGAACCCACAACCTACAGCGCAGAAGGTTACTACCAACTGAGCTGTAAGGCCAGTCCGTAGATGAAAGTTAAATGCACGCGGCGGAGATGCAATATTGAGATGGATATGTGGAGTGACGAGGATGGATAAGATAGGGAAGGGAATGACAATTCAATCAATCAGGGAATCAGAGGAAGAACAATAAGTTAGCGTAATATGTTATGAGGGAAGATAGTCATGCAACGACAAGAATGATAGGATATAAGGTGGATAGTAGAAGTAGGGGTGGGCCAAAGAAAAGATGGATGGACTGTGAAATATGAAAGTGACGACACGAAAGTGAAAGAAAGAAGTGATGAGATGAAGGCTGTTAGAGGGAAATGGAAGAACAAATTCAAATTCAAATTCAAAAATCATTTATTTCAATAAAATAACAAGGATCACTTTGAAACGTCTTAGGAACTAGGTGAAGCTACGCAGATTCCACGCGACCAAGCCTAGAAGAATCAGGCAACAAACACGGATTGGGGTCTACCTATTTTTTAGGGTTCCGTACCCAAAGGGTAAAATCGGAACCCTATTACTAAGACTTCGCTGTCCGTCTGTCTGTCCGTCTGTCCGTCTGTCCGTCTGTCCGTCTGTCCGTCTGTCCGTCTGTCTGTCTGTCACAGGGCTGTATCTTATGAACCATGATAGCTAGACAAGATTATGTATTTCTATTGCTGCTCGAACAACAAATACTAAAAACAGAATAAAATAAATATTTAAGGGGGGCTCCCATACAACAAACTTGATTTTTGCATTCCAGCGCCATCTAGTTTCATTTGATGTTACTATGTATTATAGGTACTTTTCGGTCTCATGCGACCGCTCGGGGTTTGAGAGGTAAGATGAAAGAGGTTTGCGATTCCGCTGGCAGGTGGCGCTATTTTACCACTATCGGTAAAGTAAGTCGGTAAATAGGTGGTACTTCACATGATCGAATAAAAAGTTTGAAATTGAATTATTGAATTCATGTAGTTAGGTAAATAGGTACCTAGGTAGATATTATTAATTTCCAATTAATTTCGAGTTCGAATCCTGGCCGTGCATCAATGGATATTTCTGTTCGAAAAATGTACCTATATGCGCGTTACACGTGTTTATAACAGTGAAGGAAAACATCGTGAGGAAACCTGTTAGTATTCTTGAAAGCGGCGACGGGATTGCAACCTGTCACGTGTGGAATGCTAACTACGTAGTTAGGTAAATAGGTAGGTTACGAGATATTATGAATTATTTTTTATGTTTCTAGGATTCCGTATCTAAAGGGTAAAAAACGGGACTACTAAGACACCGCTGTCCGTCTGTCTATTACCAGGCTGTATCTCGTGAACCGTGATAGCTAGACAGTTGAAATTTTCACAGATGATGTATTTCTCTAAAATCAGCATAAAATAAATATTTAAGTGAGACTCCCGTACAACAAACGTGATTTTTTTGCCGTTTTGATAATAGTACGGAACCCTTCGTGCGCGAGTCCGACTCGCACTTGGCCGGTTTTTAATTATCCTTTCCTTAATGCTATGTAGAGCTCCAGTGTGATGCTAATCGAACAAGGTGAAGGCTCAAACAAGATAATTAAAAGTACTACTCAAGTACGTCACTACATACTTAGTATAAAGCAAAGTCGCTTTCCGCTTCCCGCGTCTGTATGTAATAGGTATGTATGTATGTATGTATGTTTGCTTATATCTTTAAAACTACACAACGGATTTTGATGCGGTTTTTTTTAATAAATAGAGTGATTCAATAGAAAGGTTTATATGTATAATACATGCATACATCGACTACATAGCCTAATAGACGCCTAATGGCTTCATTTCTTCAAACAAACAACTCTGTCAAGTCAGTGAGGTATGAGGTACGGGGGGAGCCGGAAAAAGCATTCTAATTTCAAAATGACGTGATTCACTAGGGATGGGAAGTGTTGACATGAGTTGTCGATAGCAGTCAGAGGCACGTCCAAATATTATATTTGGCACATACCCACATTTTGCAGTAGTTAGCAGTCCATACGTGACAGGTTGCAAGCCCATCGCCGCTTATAAAAATACTTACTAGGTACTGGTTTCCTCACGATGCGATGTTTTCCTTCACCATTTTAAACACGTGTTTAAAATGGTGAATGTATAAATATCAATTGCTGTTCGTTAGTCTCGCTAAAACTCGAGAACGGCTGAACGGATTTATTTTATCTTGGTCTTTAAATATTCGTGGAGGTCTATGAAGGTTTAAAAGGTGAAAAAAAAATCGAATAATTGCCGGGAAAACCTAAAAACAGCCCTTTTTTTTTCCCATACAAAAGTTAAAAAAACGTAGAGTCCATATGAGCTTTATTAGGTTTGATAGTACGGGAACGGGAACGGGATCGGGATCGGGATCGGGAACGGGAACGGGAACGGGAACGGGAACGCGAACGCGAACGCGAATGCGAACTAATTCTAAAGCGATAATATGATAAATGCGAATAGCAAATAGGTTACTTCATATCCATGTAGGTACAACGCGAGCGAAGCCGCGGACGGAAGCTAGTTGGCAATAAGTAGTTTTACTAGTTAGGTCCAACTGTTGTTGTTACTACTATGTAGGTTTATCGATCATCAATTATTGAGTAGTGATACAACACTATTGACTTTCGACAAGGAAAATAACCAGTCTAACTTGAGCTTGTGGTAATGGTTTTTTAGCATAAACAGACGAGATGTGCACGGGTCAAGGAAGTGGTCGGTACTACTGCAGGTTTGACGCGCGGTATTTTTTATCGGCCGTATAAGACTGACCTTTTGGATGTCAATGTTCGCCTTGCATGCGGTGTCTTTTTGGGCTGTGTAGTCGATGCATGCATAATATAGTAGAGAAACACTGATAATTTTAGAGGTTTCTAATGTGATGTCGTAAATAAACACATTTTTTTGCGCTTACATTGCAAATGCTGGCTGAACCCCACGAGATATATCAAAATAATGTATTACAGTATTGTACACCTTAAAAACGTCTACAAAAAAGTCAACGATGGTATTAGAAATGTCTTACGCACAGCGAAGCGGGCACGGGTCAGCTAGTAAACAATAAAATAAACACATGTTGTGCCGACCCCTGTGGGATAAGGTCTGATGATGTTTCCAGGTGGTGATGATTCCTGACCCTAAGCTGGAGAGAGAGCAAACGCGGCATGCAACAGTAGTCATCCGTACCCTGTTGGACTTCAAGCCTGAACTGTTTGGTTTGCCGCCATTCGATGACGCGGCTTCAAAGAGTAAAAGGAAAAGTCGGGAGCCACTCGAAGCTTAGTCGGAAACAATCTGTTTTCGGTGTGAACGTTTTAAAACAAAACAAATTCAAATTGTTTATTGTACTTTATGTTGTTACAATGGTGTAGGTAATGTAGGTAGTTTCAAACATAAACCCTGTAAGGGCACAACAATATTTTAAATTAAACCGCGTTAGGCGCGTTAATTATACAAAATTAAAAACTTAAAACTAATACCTATCTAAAAAACAATCATGTTTCATCTACAAACTCGTTCAATGAGTAAAAACTATTCATAACTACTTATGTATTTTTTCAAAACATTTGAAAAAATACCAAAATCATGTTTCTGTTTGCAAAATAAAAATCATGTTTTTATCCAAAGCTTATTTTTTTTAGAGATCTGAGTGGGGTGTCTACCGTACTTGGGGATTACAGTCGTGATCCTATTTTTTTTTTGGTAACTACTGGAAAATTTGGGCATGTGATAAAATTTATTGTTTGGACGTGCCTCTGACTACCCCCACTAGACATGTTCAAAGAATCTAAGCGTCTGGAGATCTGAGAGGATGTCTAACGTACTTGGGGGGATAAACTGAAAAAATAGAGGACCAATAATTTAATACATTCTTTCGAATATCAAAAGGTGCATTATCAGCAAACAACATCTATACTAATATTATAAAGAGAAAAGATTTGATTGTTTGTTTGTTTGTCTCGAATAGGCTCCGAAACTACTGAACCGATTCAAAAAAATCTTTTACCATTAGAATCCTACATTATCCCTGATAGACATAGGCTATATAGTATTTTCAAAAACGTTAGGGATCCGTATGAAAATTTCGAAAATGTAACCCAAAGTGTGAAAAAAAATCCTAAAAAAATCTTTATATCTCGTTTGCTGCGAAAATTATTGACAATAGAGCAAAGTAATGTAGTATAGTTTTATAGAAAACATCAATATCTACAAATAAGTCAACAATACCATATGTCTAACTATTAGGGATCCGTATGAAAACTTCGATAATGTAACCCAACGTGTGATAAAAAATCCAAAAAAATCTTTATATCGCGTATGCTGCGGAAATTATTGACAATAGAGCAAAATAATGTGCTACAGTTTTAAAGAACAATACCATATGTCTAACTACTAGGGATCCGTATGAAAACTTCGATAATGTAACCCAACGTGTGATAAAAAATCCAAAAAAATCTTTTTATCGCGTATGCTGCGGAAATTATTGACAATAGAGCAAAATAATGTAATACAGTTTTCAAGAGGACATCAATATCTACAAATAAGTCAACAATACCATTTGTCTAACTATTAGGGATCCGTATGAAAACTTCGATAATGTAACCCATCGTGTGATAAAAAAACCAAAAAACTCTTTATGTCGCGTATGCTGCGGAAATTATTGACAATAGAGCAAAGTGATGAACTGCAGTTTTAAAGATTACATCAATATTAACAAATAAGTCAGCAATACTATAACTATAACTTATAACTTTTTTAATTATACCATTCCCAAATTCCATACCATTCAAAAGTTATTATGAGTGTAATAATCTATAGGTACTAATATTATTATGAGGAAAGATGTTTTGTATATTTGTATGGAATAAATACAAAAACTACTGGATATATTTCAAAAAATCGTTTACTTTTAGAATGCTACATTATCTCTGAGTAACATAGGCCTTATTTATTGTTTGAAAAATTCCTATTAAAACTTCGATAATGTAACCTGGGTAAAAAAATACCCATAAAATCGTTATAATACGTTACTCCCGTGCGGAGCCGGGGCGGACTGCTAGTAGGCTATAATATATTTTCAAAGATCCTCACAATCATTGCATTAATGTAATATAAGTAAAGGTGTGACCAGACATTCCGCGGCATTCGCAGGACACAAGTTTGCCGGTTTGCCGCGTGACTAGTAAATATTTAGGTAAGTGTACGCGCGGCCGTCGTCCAATCATAGCACGGCTAGCATCGCGCGGCTCAAGTGCCGCGCTATGTCTGGTCACACATATATAATAGGCATCAAATAATTGCCTATATTCTTGTTCTTCGCACGTGTGTAATTAATACACACGTGCGAAGCGTGCGTTTTAATGACAGAATTATTTGATAATTATGTATTTTTTTAAACGAGCTAATATATAAAAATGTTTTATACTTTTTTATAATTTACAAGCTAGCCCGGCGAACTTCGTATCGCTTTAGAATTAACAAATGTTGTATTAAGTTCCTTTCCTCGTCCCCGTCTCCGTTCCCGTTCCTGTTCCTGTTCCCATTTCCGTTCCCCGTTACCGTGATAGAACTGAACTTACGGCTAGTTTTTTAATTTATTTTCTTGACGTTGTTGAATGTTTTAAGGCGCTCCCAGTCGACGATTATTTTTGTTCGAATCGAAAAAAGAAATACTTGTGAACAAGCCACATCTCCTATTTTATAATGTATAGTATATGTGAATAAAGATGTACTCATCTTTAATCACTTCGATAAATAATCCTACCGACCGCTGCAATGAAGACAAACACACGTCGGCGCGTGGTCCGCCTTAGCTTTTCGAATAAATTAATGATATAAATTATGTATAATTACTTATCAAAAATCTATTCTAATAGAAATCTAGATCTACATGTTACCTATCTTTAACAATAAATCACAAGTTGATTTTAATAGTAGGTATATAAAATATTACGATCATAAATTCTAAAACGTATCATTTTGAAATAATATCTTTATCGTGAAAAGTTTCTGCTATTATGTTTTCAGCTTAATAGAAATCTAGGTAGGAACCTGAAGTAATATACTTATAAAAATAGGAGATGTGGCTTGTTCAGAAGTATTTCTTTTTTCGTTTCGAAAAAGAGCAATCGTGGACTGGGAGCCCCTTAATGTACTTATTATCTTTTTCCGGACGAAGACAATTCCAGAAACTCAAAAATCATAAAAATTGGTAAAGCCATTCTTGAGTTATAAATGGTGTAACTAACACGACTTTGTTTTAATCATTATAGATTTACAGTATGAGTTCCAAATCATTGAAACGGTCGAAATAGCTTATAAGAGATGACGCCAAATTTTAAGAGTCAAATACAAATTAAAAAACCGGCCAAGTGCGATTCGGGTTTACGGACAAACAGTTAAGTACCGTTATCTATAAAAAAAAGGCAAAAAAAAACACTGTTGTATGGGACTCCATTTAAATATTTATTTTATTTTGTTTTTAGTATTCATTGTTATAACGGCTACAGAAATACATTTGTGAAAATTTCAACTGTCTAGCTATCACGTGCTTGAAAGCTGTAATTTGGCATGAATATACGTGATGGTCACGTCAGTAAAGTGGTACAATAAAATCTTGAAAAACATTTTTTTAGGGTACCTACAACTAAAGTGGGGATGTTATTTTTTTTTCTCGCATACCCTATGTGGTATGGCGTTGGATAGGTCTATAAAAAACATTAACATTATGGGTTTGTAAAAACAACTTTTTGATTAAGGGATCCATTTGTGAAATAAGGTGCTAAATTTTCAAGCCCCTACCAGCTAAACGACTGGTTTTGGGGGTGTGAAAAATTCACGGTAGTAGTACATAATAACGAATTTAAAAGAAAAGCTATCACGGCTTAGTAGGCTTTACAAGTTTGCGAGTAATCATCGACCAACTAAGAAATTGTATAGTAAGTTTCTCGACGATACGAACTTAAACTTTTTAAGTACAAATATAGTTGAAAATTACTTAAATAACGTTGTTAGCTGTGTAAACTACGAAACACTACATTGCGCGTAGCTGGACACGCACTTGGCCAGTTTATATTTATTTACATAAACAGCAAATTTCATCTTTATCCGTTTTGTCGTTTAGAATTGCTTAGGGCACAAACATATATATACAAACACACAAACTTTCGCATTTATAATATTATTAGGATGAACAAAATTGTGAAGAAAATAACAATAAAATTGTACTTATAAAATAGAAAACAACAGAAATCAATTTCCACAGACAGTACAAATATACGCTAGAAAAAATATAATGCAAAATTTTCAACCAAAACTGCTTTCTTATTGCGTAATCAGTATTTTTCAATCCATCTTTTACAATATACTTTCTTAGACCGATGACCCAAATCGCCATATATTCACTCCAATCAATTTGTGTTAAATCAAAGTTAAAAATCGTTTTGTCAGTTGTTGACAAACTATTGTAAAGCCCTTCTAAGTTGTCGTCGATGAATTGCCAATCTTTCAGAGAGAAGTAAGACAATGCAATTGACATGTTGTAAAACTTGTTGCTTAGCTTCACGAATCTGAAATAAGTTAAATAATATTAAACTTTCTGGTGAAAAATATCGCGCCCGACTCACCTTCACACTGCTCTATCACACTGGTGTTACGGTTAGGAAATAATTTTACTAACCACCACATTGTTATTCAAGCAGTGTGACAGGTAAGAAAACTGTTTCCTAATCTTCATATTAGTGTGAACTATAGGAAACCAGTTTCCTTATCTTAACACTACTAACACAAATTATAATTAAAACCTATTTTCTACATGTATTACCTGGCCACTTCACATTCGTATTTCCTTGATAAACAAAATATTATTTATGTTTGTCAAAGTCCATATGAAAAGTTTTCTGCTCTATTAATATTTACAAAAAGTACAATGGATTTACAAATAATTAATAGAAATGGTGGCCATGTGTTATTGTATGAAGGGCGTCAATATCATAAACAAAAACTTTACCGTAATGGGAGCATTATTTGGTACTGCAGCGAAAGACGGAAGGCATTAAAATGTACTGGATCTGTGACCACATTAGTAAGTAGCCAAACCGAAGTATAACCACATAGTTTATTTTTTTCAAACTTTCGCGTTTACAACACATATTTAGATGTAGGTAACTGTACCTCAGATGATAATAACCCGTGCTATGTTGTCCTATTATAACATAACGATCTTTGTGTAGGAAGCCTGATGAACGTAACGCATACAATTTTTAATTATTATAGGATGAGCGACCAGTGAAAGAAGTGCAACACGTAAATGAATGTAAGCCAAACTTAGCACAAAACGAGATCGCTGTTTGTATTGATAGCATGAAAAAACAGGCGAGTACATCATTTGAATCAATGCCCAGCATATACAAAGATTGTATGAAACCTATCATAGACACAGGATTGCCAATGGTTGCAAGCGTTCCTTCATTTAATAGTCTAAAATGCAGTTTATATTCGGCAAGAAAAGAATCACAACAAGTAAAACGAACAATTTTTAAAGATAAAAATGATATTGAAGTGCCTGCATGTTTCAGAGACATGTTATTAGCTGAATACAGATACGATGGGTCAGTGATATTATTATTTTGCTTGGAAGAAATAAGACAAATTCTATGCGAGATAAAAGAATGTTTTGGTGACGGCACTTTCAGTGTTGCACCACTGCCTTTTATACAATTATATGTTATTATAGGAGATATCGACAGTTCATCAGAAACAATAAACACGCTTCCTTTATTTTACGCACTCATGACTGACAAAAAAGAGTCTTCGTATTTGGCTTTATTTCATCTTATAAAAGCGACATGTCCGCATTTTAAACCGATTAAATTTCACGCTGACTTTGAAATTGGAATGAGTAATGCTTTGAAACAAGTCTTTGCAAACATAGAAATAAAAAATGTTTTTACCATTTCTGCAAAAGTTTATGGCGTAAAGGAAAAGAAATCGGCTTGAAATCGAAATTGCAACGCCGTATTGTAGGATTGTGTACCGCACTATCACTGTTGCCGGCAAATCAAATTCAAGATGGTTGGAATTACATTTTGTCAGCTTGTGAACCCAGCAATCCAAAGATAAGCAAATTTGTAAAATATATGAATGTAACATGGCTTAAAAATTTTAATTTTATAAATGAATGGTGTTTTTACCAGGATCGTCATCGAACAAATAATGTATGTGAAAATTGGAACTCACAAATTAACAAAAAAGTGCACAAAAATTATGTAACAATAGCTAAATTGCTTTCGGCCTTAAAAGAAGATGCTACAAAGTTACACTGTTGTGCAAATAATAGGAAACAAACAGAAATAGATAGGGACAATTTTATTAGAAACACGCAAATGCAGCTGATACAAGAAACTATTACTATTGGCCATTTTTTGGAAATCCTCCGCTGATGCAACTCAAGCTAATTGATCAGCCTCAAATTTAAATATATTTTTTGATTTTAAAAATTTAAATAAATTGTTACATGTAAATTGTAAAAATAAATTGATCGCAGAGCACTTATAAATTAAATAAATTGAACTTTAAACTATTTTTTAAGAGAACAAATTACCTATTTGTTAAGCTATGTTAAAATATAAGACCAAATGAATGATTTATGGAATCGTTTTCTTTTTTGTTTATTTTTTTGTTTTTTTTACAAATAAAATCAATGTGAAGGTTAGTACATATCAGTGGTAGGAACGTTAGTAAAAAGACACTTATATCCAAACAGTGTAAGGGTGAGGAAATCTTATTTTTACCCTTCACACTAGTGTTGTAGTTAGTAAAATTATTCCTAACTATAATATTTCCTAACCGTAACACCAGTGTGATAGAGCAGTGTGAAGGTGAGTCGGGCGCGAAAAATATTATTTCAAGACAAGATTTTGTAAAAGAATCCTTTGAGCTAGAAATCAGGGCAGCGCGCTATCACCTGTCCCATAATATTACAATGTCATTGAGACTTGACAGGGATGAAAACTTTTTACTAAATCGAAATATTTACTAAAGAGTTTCGTTAAACAGCTCCTGACTCTATCCTCAGATCAGCTCGCTGTCACCATATTATTGTTTTATCACCAGAACTTAAGGTGTATTATTTTCAGAATAATTGCAGATATTGCAGATATTGCAATCGTTGTCCCTCCGCGGTTGTCCTCCTCCTCATTAAACCCTCTTGCGTTTCAGTTCAGCACTTAAAACTCTTTAAAAATTAAACGTCATAACTTAACCTCAGGGTTAGCATGAACCACTGTCACATTTACTGTACAAAAGTGTCTGTTTTGACTTTTAAACGATACGTTGTCGATACGATAGTGGTTCGTGCTCAGGCCACAGTAGTATTACCTGCGTTCTTTTCCGAGTAAAAGACATACAAAGTCCGCTAAATACGCTGGTATTTTAAGCGTCAACCAAGCTAGCAGTAGATATACCATTTTATAAGGAGTTATTATTGTGTAATGGTAATATATTGCTTTTGGTGTACACAATCTTCTAAGACCTCTAAGTTCTTTCACCATCCTCCCTGAAATCAAACAGAAATAATAAAATCAGGAAAAATGCATGATGATTTCAATAATATCGGTTAATTTATTCAGTCCCTACTTTAAGGGTAAGGCTAACCTTTACGTAATATCTTAAGACAGAAGCACCCTTAAAGTAGGGACTGAATAAATTAACCGACTTGGTATTACATGGATCTCACAACTTTTTACGGTAGAAGAACTGAGTTGCGTTGCGAGACTTGGCTTTTTTTACAAGTTATGTTTTGATGGCATACCTCATTGGCATACCTATAATGATTAAAACAAAGTCGTGTTAGTTACACCATTTATAACTCAAGAATGGCTTTACCAATTTTTATGATTTTTGAGTTTCTGGAATTGTCTTCGTCCGGAAAAAGATAATAAGTACATTAAGGGGCTCCCAGTCGACGATTGCTCTTTTTCGAAACGAAAAAAGAAATACTTCTGAACAAGCCACATCTCCTATTTTTATAAGTATATTACTTCAGGTTCCTACCTAGATTTCTATTAAGGGGCTGCCAGTCGCTGATTGCTCTTTTTCGAAACGAAAAAAGAAATACTTCTGAACAAGCCACATCTCCTATTTTTATAAGTATATTACTTCAGGTTCCTACCTAGATTTCTATTAAGCTGAAAACAAAATAGCAGAAACTTTTCACGATAAAGATATGATTTCAAAATGATACGTCTTAGAATTTATGATCGAAATATTTTATATACCTACCTACTATTAAAATCAACTTGTGATTTTAAATAGAAATACGGCTAATTACCAAAACATTACCAATTAGCCCAAAACATTTTGATTGATTTTTGCCGAAAAATTTGAAAATTTAACTTTTTAAGAAAGACACTTGCGAAATTTTATTGCTCTAATGAATATAGTAGTTTTGGACTTTGCATAATTTTTTTAATTAATTGTCTGTCCTCACTGATCAGTTGGTAGTAACTCTGCCTTCTGCGCTGTAGATTGTGGGTTCGATTCCCACCTAAGATAAATATTTTTGTAATGAAAATAGATGTTCGTTATGTGTCTGGGTGTAATTAATATATCTAAGACAGTATGTTTTTACAAAAATAAAGTATATAAGTATTCTATCAGTTATCTGGTTCCCAACGTGCCGCTATAGATGTTTCACATCAAAATATATTGACATTACAATTGTAAACTTGAGTATTATTAAAACCTGAATAAATAAGATTAATAATATAAGTGAAATAATATGAAAATATAGTCGTAAACCTTAAAGCCTGCAAAACACAAAGGTACATACCATATGTGATAGGATTTCTGAAATTACTGCTCACGAAGTAGATTTTGGTGTTATCACCTCCCGAACTGATGGTAGCTTCTTTACCAGCAGATATGATGGCATTATTAACGTAATCGCACGGCACAAGACCAGCTTTTAATGCACCATCCATGAATATAACGTGGATTACTCCGATGGCGGCTCCTAAAATAATCTGAAAACAATTGGATAATAATTTTTCTGTTGAAAATTATTTTTTCAATACTTACTTTTGTAAAATACTCTTCAAGCTGGAAATCAGGGTAGCGCGCTATCACCAGTCACATAATCACTCAATCGAACCATTAAGAAGTTCCGTTGAGAGTGTCTGTTGAACAGCTCCTGACTTGAACATCATATCAGCTCGCTGTCTCCATATTATTGTATTGTCACCGGAGTTACACAGGTATACTAAATGGCAGCTTATTGATTGAAGGGAATTCGTTTAAAATTCAATTTCAAGATTAACATAAATATATACTAACGAACTAACAAGGCAAGTTAAGGGGCTCCCAGTCGACGATTGCTCTTTTTCGAAACGAAAAAAGAAATACTTCTGAACAAGCCACATCTCCTATTTTTATAAGTATATTACTTCAGGTTCCTACCTAGATTTCTATTAAGCTGAAAACATAATAGCAGAAACTTTTCACGATAAATATATTATTTCAAAATGATACGTTTTAGAATTTATGATCGAAATATTTTATATACCTACTATTCAAATCAACTTGTGATTTATTGTTAAAGATAGGTAATATTATGTAGATCTAGATTTCTATTAGAATATATTTTTGATAAGTAATTATACATAATTGATATCATTAATTTATTCGAAAAGCTAAAGCGGACCACGCGCCGACGTGTGTTTGTCGTCATTGCAGCGGTCGGTAGGATTATTTATCGAAGTGATTAAAGATGGGTACATCTTTATTCACATATACTATACATTATAAAATAGGAGATGTGGCTTGTTCACAAGTATTTTTTTTTCGTTTCGAACAAAAATAATCGTCGACTAGGAGCGGCTTAAATAAAAGCTTGTAATAAATATACATACCCCAGTGGCTCCATAAGCACAGCTGATGTCAAGCCAACCAGGTATTGGCTCTCTGTACGCATTGATCACTAGATAACAATAAAACACCCATTGAAAATACATTTCGGAAGACAACTGAGTAATAATTACAATTGGGCTGTCTATCTGTCTAATGTTCTTACCTCTTAAGTACATAGCTCCTAAACCTGTTGGGGCTATTTTGTAAAAACATGATCATGTTATGGTACTGAATGCCATAATACCTACGCTTTTTATGCAGTTTAAGCACCTATACCAACGCTTCCAATACAATACCTACGCAAAAGCGTAGGTATAGGTGCATAAATAGTGAATAGTTACTATGAAAAGTGTACAGATTAGGTATTCTCTAACATTAGGTATTGCATTCAACGTCATAACATGATATTCATGTTTTTTTACAAAATAGCCCTGCTGTAATGGGTAGGCATGGTTCCATCACTCGAAGGCGTGTTGGTCTTAATTGTGTATGTAGATTGTTTGTGTGTGTGTAAGCTCGGGAGCGCTCAGTATTAGCCACGCACACAAAAGCGCGTGTCTATACATCTATACATCATAACTACAAGTACTGCTCACCCGCTGAGATATAACAAATGCACCTCATTTTAAGGGGGTTATCAACTGGTGATGTTCTGTAACTTACCCACTCCTGGCCTCACGATGCAAATCGGTAGACCGTCCGTCTTAGTCCTGACCAGCTCTTCTGCCACCGCTTTGGTGAATGTGTATGTGTTCGGCCATTCTTTTATTAAACTGGAATTAAGAATAACACAAACTGTTTTATACACAAAAGAAAGTCAGGTAAACGTGTCATTCCTAAATTCAAATTCAAATTCAAACTCAAACTCAAACTCAAACTCAAACTCAAACTCAAACTCAAACTCAAACTCAAACTCAAACTCAAACTCAAACTCAAACTCAAACTCAAACTCAAACTCAAACTCAAACTCAAACTCAAACTCAAACTCAAACTCAAACTCAAACTCAAACTCAAACTCAAACTCAAACTCAAACTCAAACTCAAACTCAAACTCAAACTCAAACTCAAACTCAAACTCAAACTCAAACTCAAACTCAAACTCAAACTCAAACTCAAACTCAAACTCAAACTCAAACTCAAACTCAAACTCAAACTCAAACTCAAACTCAAACTCAAACTCAAACTCAAACTCAAATTCAAATTTCATTTATTTCAATAAAATCACAAGGATCACTTTAAAAGGTCTTAGGAACTAGGTGAAGCAACACCGATTCCACGCAACCAAGCCTCGAAGAATCAGGCAACAAACACGGCTTGGGGGTTTTTTTTTAATGATCCTTTCCTTAATGCTATGTAGAGCTCCAGTGTGGTGCCAATCGAACAAGATAAAGGCTCAAACAAAAATAATAATTAAAAGTACCTTACCTACTACTCAAGTACGTACAACAATAAAAAAAAAATTAAAGAGCTTCAGCACAAATTCAAAAAGCAGCACAGTCTACACTTGATTTAGAAATAAAACCTAAAGATAAAATAACTATTTGCTTAAAAATAATTTAAGTAGACAAATGTTACATAACATAAAATAGTGCAGACTAAGTAAATTAATATTTAGCTGTCGAATGGCAGAGCGACATATAAATACATGTTCATGATAAAATAGAAAATTGTAATTGAAGATACGTGCTAAAGACCGAGTAAAGGTAAACTGCTTTAGTCCTGAGTATCAGATACTATGCTTTTAGATGCTTACCCAACTGTTATGCCGTTTAACCTATCCTCCTCCACTGCTTCTGCCATAGAGATCAGTGTCTCTGGTGGAATGGAGCATGGATAGAACTTCTCATAGACCTCCTGCTTTATCAGGCTCTCCTTTGCACATGAATACGCTGTTGAGACATGGACGTATGATCTGCGAATAAATAAATAAAAGGCTAATGACATTTTAAAGCACGGTGGACATCCTAACAGATAACTACAAATAAAAATGAATATAAACTGACTTTAGCTTTTTGCATGCCTTTCCTAGAGCGATTGCCTCTCTGGTTCCTCTTACGTTGATCAAGGTGGCTAGTCGAATGCTCTCGTCAAACCTGGTGGTAGCAGCCATGTGGTAGATTACTTCCACCTGTAAAAGATCTGATCTGATAAAACCTTGATTTTGTAAAAGTTATAGATTAAAAAGATACAAAATTGTATGTGTAATCTTACCTCATCAGTAAGTGTCTTCCAGTCTTTTTCGCTGATACCAAGCTTGATCTCCGCAACGTCTCCTTCTATAGCCACAATCTTCCGTGTAAAACCTGGCTGCAGCTTTCTTAAATAATCAAACACCTAAAGAAACATTATTACATCACTAATAAATTTTCAGTTATTTTCAAAATAAGATTTTTTAAAGTCCTTTGAGAAATCAAATAAGAAATAACCTGTCATGAACACCTAACAGAATAATAGAGTCAGCTTCATCTATCAAATTACCATTGTATTTTGACAGTACACAGATACTGACAGGTACACCATAGAAAGACGTCAACTACGATCACTAAATTTGTTATTTGCCCAATAGTAAGGCTGTGACAAAGAAGAACTAGATACAGAACAATAAAATATCTTACCGGATCCTGGAATATCACGTCCATCCGTTCCTGAATTTGTATCCCCTTCTTAGGCCTCAAAAGCACGAATATCTTGGATAGTTGGCATGACCTGAAACACATCACAAAATAAACCATCTCAGTATCTTGAGAACGCTTCCAACTGGTAGAGATCAGGATCAGTCGAGCTACCTAAAGACTGTTTGCAACGGTTTTTAGAAAGCTTAACGGGTTTCTGTGTGTTTTGTAAATATATATCCCACCAAAAACATTCTGTAAAAAACTAGCCAAGTCTCGATGGAGCTGCTTGTTTATCTCTAAAGTAATGAAATCTAGACAAAGTCGTGCCATGTCTGAGGTTCCTTACTGCGATTTCTTTATTATTATAGTCACACATTAACTATAATAATAAAGAAATCAATTCTGAAGCAGTTATACCCAACCTTTAATGCTGGTGACAATACAATAATATGGTGCTTTGCATTCTTGTCAAGTTCCGATGACAATGTTATATGCTATGACAGGTGATAGCGCGCTTGTGCTTGATGGTTTGAAAGATTTTACAAAATCTGGTTATTAAAAAAATTTCAACAGAAAACTTATTCATACTAATATTTAAGTAAGTTGCGTCATGCACAAAATTCATTAGCTCATTGCATAATAATACTTTGTTTTCAGAAATCTACATAACACGACGCAACAACATTAGTGTTTCCGGAACCGGTATTCTTTGTAAGAACCGGGAATTTCGGTACTTTTTTAAATCGGTACCGGGATTTCCCGGTTCTTTCGGTATTTTCGGTTCTTGGCAGTTTTTGATTTATAAAACAAGTGATAAGGTTCAAAAGTCAACTACAATTAAGATCGACGAGAATAGATAACATTAGGAATGAATATATATCAGAAAAATGATATAGAGCCGATAACAGGACCAGAGGTTCATCGCGCGCTTTGCAGCATGAAATATAGCAAGAGCCCGGGTACAGATGGTGTTACCACCGAAGCCTTAAAAATCGGAGAACCAGTACCACTCCCACACCTTACGAACCTTTGACATTCTTCAGACCGGGTCTTTTCCTCATAATTTCTGCCACTCCACCATTATACTCATACATAAAAAGGGTGAAAAGTCCGACATTGGCAATTATCGTCCCATCAGTTTTATCTCACACCTTTTTAAACTATTCATGAAAATTATCGAAAATCGAATATCCGGTGAGCTCGATTTACATCAACCACCAGAACAAGCGGGTTTCCGCCGTGGCCTCTCCACGACGGATTATTTCCATTCCCTTAACCAGCTCTTAAAAAAACATGTAGAATTAAATATCCCACTTTATCTTGCATTTGTAGATTACTCAAAAGCTTTTGATAGCATAAAACATAAACCATTATTCGAGGCACTTTCTAATCAGAACATAAATTAAACGTACATTCAACTTATCCGTAATATCTATAGCAATAGTACAGCATCCATAAAAACCTCACTCACGGGGCTCTCTTTCCAAATTGTAAAAGGCGTGAAACAGGGAGACCCGCTTTCTCCTAAATTGTTTACAGCTTTTTAGCTAAACAGTTTACAACTTTGGAAGAAGTGTTCAAGCGATTGAAGCCCAAATGGGCTGAGAAGGGCATCGTCGTCGGAGATAGCAGGCTAACAAACCTGCGCTTCGCCGACGACATTGTCCTTTTCTCCCCCACAGCTGCAGAACTAGGCGATATGCTTCAAGGACTGAACCAAGCAAGCCGACCAAGATGTGGGACTCCGAATGAATATGAGCAAGACCAAGCAGCCAATGGCACGAAGAGGAGATTGTACGTGGAGAATGTGGAGATTGAGTATGTCCATGAGTATGTGTATCTCGGCCAGATAGTTTCATTCCAGGCACAACAAAACGAAGTTGCTCGACGCACCGAAAACGCCTGGAGAAGCTTCTGGTCGATGAAACATCTTATGAATGGCGAACTGCCACTCTGCAATAAGCGCAGACTTATGGACATGTGCATTCTCCCAATTCTAACGTACGGTGCACAGACTTTGTTCCCGACAGCTCATGAGAGATACCAACTCGAGGTTTGCCAAAGAGCCATGGAGCGTAGTATCTTAGGAGTCAGACTCACAGACCGCATACGAAACACGATACTACGCTTCAAAACAAAAATAGTTGACGTCACCCATAAAGCGGCCAAACTCAAATGGGATTGAGCAGGGCATGTCGCTCACATGCCGGACGATCTTTGGGCTTAAATAACAAACGATTGTTCCCCACAAACTACACGCCTTCGAGGCAGACTCCGGAGGAGATGGCAGGACGATCTCGACAGTCATTTAAATGACTGGCGCAACTTAGCTGGAGATCGAAAGGTGTAAAAAGAAGGGAGGGAGGCCTTTGCCCTGCAGTGGGACGATATAGGCTAAGATAAGATACCGGCCCCTAAAATTACTGTGGTTTTGTTTATAATATCACAAAAATCATATTAGGAGTATGATAATACGTCGTATTTGAAGTAAATTACATTCTGTCACCATTGTTTGGTATGAGGAACAACGTAATACTTACCTTGGAGTCAAACGCGCGACACTTTTTTCTTACTTTTCGCACGTGGCGAGTCCTGCGAGGCCCGCCGAGTTATAAAAATAAAATTCCCGAAAGTACCGAAAGAACCGGGAATCAAATTAGATTTCCCGGTTCCTTTTTACTGACAAAAGAACCGGGAATTCCCGGTACTTTCGGTACCGGGATTTCCCGGTTCTGAACCCTAAACAACATAGACGCAATTTCACAATGGGACATAATTTGTCCTGTAATCTTGTCGCCCGGCACGAATTCTACGTGCGGGGCGACGTCGCGCGGGCGGCGTCGCGACCATCGCATCGCATCTACGGGTCGCGACACAATGTCGCGTGTAGACGCTACATGTACTTTTCATACCTGTCAAGTTCCAAGATCAAGTTTTGTGACCGAGCTCGAACCACTATCGCATCGAAATCTTTTCGTCCAAATGTGAAGGATTTTAACAACAGGAAAAAACATTTTTCAACAGTAAACTTTATCATAATTACTACACTTTCACACACTCTAGTAGAACAAACTATGTAGGAAAATCTTTGAAATCGAATTTAACCAACTTGTAGATCATAATCAAATTTAGCAGTTGTGTGTAGTTCTGATGACATTTTAATATTGATCAACAACCTGATGATGTAGCCAGGATCAGTTCCTCACGGAGGAACTCCTCAACAGGTAATAGTAGGGATACCAAACTTTGTATACCAACACATTCTATGACCGCTAAACATGATTTCCATCATGACATGATGGTGCAGCCAGATACAACACCTCACAAGGGAATTCTTCAGCGTGATAATAAGTAAAAAGCTTACCTCAGGAGTTTCTCAACCATCTGCTTGCCCATAAACCCTGAACCTCCAGTGAGGAAGACGGTGGAGTTTTGGTAGAACTTCTGGATGTCAGAGTCCCCTCTCGCTGTGGCCTCTTCTAGCGCCCTTCGACCGGACATGGCCGCAACTTCCACAGCCATTGCTGGATCCATGATGCTTGCTACATCAGGATTTAATTATTTTGTTTAGGAACAAAAAACTTACTTCAAGTTTGAGAAGTTTTATCGGCCGTGATGGATTTTTTTTACATTTATCGAAAAATGTTTATGAAATTTAAAGACTATGCAAAACTATCACATGCAATAATAAACATAAAATCAGACCAGCCGATTAAGAGTAATTGGTGTAGGTAGGTACCATACAGGGAATATATTACGTTAAAAAAACTAAAACGACGTATCGAAAAGTCAAGGAACGATATTCCTTTTTAGGGTTCCGTACCCAAAGGGTAAAAACGGGACCCTATTACTAAGACTTCGCTGTTGTCTGTCCGTCTGTCCGTCTGTCCGTCTGTCCGTCTGTCTGTCACAGGGCTCTATCTCAAGAACCGTGATAGCTAGACAGTTGAAATTTTCACAGATTATGTATTTTAGTTTTATGAAGGAGCTATAGCCTTACATAATTACATTTTAAATGGGACCAACTTAGGACTATTCTCAACACAATAGAAAAAATAAACATCTAAATCGGATCACCGGGTAAAAAGGTGCGCGGTCATACATACAAAAAACAACAAAAATAATGTTAAACATCTCACCTTTGTTTTTTTAAATAAACTTGGATACTAATCTAGACAAATCACTTCTTTGTTGGTTAGTAATGGTACTAGTGAGCTATTGATTGATAACGACAGTCATTTAAACCTTTTCATGACAGTACATATTTTCATAGTTTCATACAGTTCTGGCAGTCAAAATAATATATTGTGACAGTTAAAGTAATATAACTATAGATTTTTACACGGGTCTCTATTACGTAATTCATTCACCTTTCATATATTTACTAGCTGGACCCACGACAGACGTTGTCCTGTCCAAATTTCAATAATCGCATAGAGAAAAGCACTTTCAATTTTCCGTGTAGTAGTAGTAGAGTAGTTTTAGTTTCGATAGTAATTTATTTAAAAAAAACTAAAAACTTTTTTTTTTTTAGTTTTTAACCCCGTTTAGCAATAAAATGCTAACAACTCTTAAATACGTGTTTCTTTTATAATAATCAAGATCATAAATACTAAATTTCAAGTAATTTTGTTAATAAACAACTAATTTTTCATACAACGTTTAACACCCTTTTTTACCCCGTTCATGGATGAATATAAAAAAATACCCGTGTGTGTGTCTTCAGTGCTCCTTTAGAGATCCTCTGGTCTTAATTGTGTGTGAAGATTTGACGTTGACATTATTTGTGTATTTGCGTAACTACAAGTACTACTCACCCGCCTTCGTGAGATAAAACAAATAGACCTCGTATGTCTAAAGTTTTTGAAAGTTTGAAAAAAACATTTGAATGCCATAAGGGATTTATAATGGTACTCAGACTAGTGCAAACATTTACAATTTAAATTAATGCAAAAACATTGTTTACATTGTTTTAAATAAAAATAGTTTTATAGATAACTCTTATTGTGTAGCGTTATAATAATAATAAAAAAATTAAAAAGTCGACGTGATAACAGCAGGTTATGTTTGCATCCATCAAAAACCGCATTACTACGCAAAAGTCTTGTTTGTGTAGCACCTGAAGTTTTTAACAAAATACCTAGGGTTTACAACATGTTATGACCATATTATAACTAATGTACTATCTCACACAAAATGTAAACACATGTTAAGGCAAATAAATATCTTTATCTTTATCTTTGTCTTCAAAACTTTCATGAATCATCTATAAATTAATGAGTCGAGGTAGACCTCGACTCATTAATTTTTAATTTTTAATTTTAATTTTAATCTCAACATTTTTAATTTTCTAAGTGGTCAGCTGATCAATGGATCTCCTCAGTAAATAGTCGGATTGAGTTAAAACTTTACATACCTATCAATCTCTAATAAATTTAAATTTTTCTAATAAATTTCTAAATTTCTTAAACTACGGAACCCACTATTGCGCAACAATTCTTTGATTCAAATTTTGGAAGTTGTAAAGTCATACAAATACGTGGAATTTAAATAAAATTGACCGGTTTTAGAATACTTTGTTTAGTTTATTTAACACTAGCTGACCAGTGCCCGCTTCGCTGGTCGACAGAGAGTTTCACATCTGGTATTCCCATCTTCAAAATAAATTATAGCCTATATGTTGCCGAGGACTAATAGCTACATAACAAAAAAAGTTTCATCAAAATTCGGCCAGTAGTTTTTGCGTGAAAGCCAGACAACAGACAGACAGACAGACAGACAGACAGACAAAAATTCCAAAATTGTATTTTTTGGCTTGTGTTACTTGTATGAAGACCCCTAGGAGTTTTTTTTTTAGTTTTTATTCAATGTACAGAATTGAACTCTTCTACTGTTTTATTATATGTATAGATATAGATATTTTACACATCCGAATGTCATCTCAGTCAACATCAATTTACATTTTGATTATAAGCTTGACGTTTCAAATCGTAAAGTTATTCAAAGCTAAGTTTTACAATTGTCACTTTGATGATACGCTTATTTAGACTTTAACGTAAAAGGAATAAGAGCGATCGTTTTTAGGAAATCTTAGCTTTAGAAATACAACAGAATCGCCACCACTATCTCTATCATTGTTATCTACAAACATGGTCACCCTACTCACAGTGAATGGACCATTCTTTGTCGTAAAACACGAGACATTAAATGTTTCAGGGAATACGAACATCATTTATTATTTTGGGGAGAAAATATTATGAAATGCTCAGTATTTTAGGTGTCAGGACTTGAATAATGGAGTCGATGTTGGAAATTTATTACTAGAAGCAACGAAGTGATTTAGGATTACAATAGAAATAAATGTTTGCTCTGTTTATCTATAAAATTTTAGTTACTAAGGTCAACTGAAAATCTTATTCAAATCAGATGACAGTTTTCAATTAGAATTAAATATTTGAAATCTGTGCTCCAATTCTGTCTGAATTCTAAATTAGGAGTGATCTAAAGTTAAAAATCTTCTTTATATATATAAAATTCAAGTGTCACAGTGTTTGTAACCAAACTCCACTGAAACGGTTCGACCGATTTTTATGTTTTTTTTATGTACTAATGACCCGCCCGGGCTTCGCACGGGTGCAATGCTGATACTAAATATACTACAGAATGTCTTTATATAAAACGTTTTTTTTTCACAGCTTTTTTGTCATTAGACATTTAATGATGATTTCTTTTTTTCTCGAACGTTCGCGACCGGCCGAACTGCGCGTTTGACGCCTAGCTGTTAGGCCGGTCGCGAACGTTCGAAAATGTTCGTTTTACGAAGCTACTCGCTAGGTGACTCGCTAGCCTCTAGGTGCCAAGCAAGCCGCCTGCCTGTGCGTTCGCGTTTTTAATTAGGGATGACTGAGAGTGTTATAAACGTAAGAGTAGACAAATATAATCAGAAAGCTTCGAACTGCTAAGCTATCGGGAGTTACACGTGTTATTGTGAGTCAACCATAAAAGATAGACATATGCTGTCGTGGAATATTTTTTATATAATTTTATGGAAAACATTTCCTTCCGCCCCGGCTTCGCACGGGTAGCATGTTATTATACATATAAACCTTCCTCCTGAATCACTCTATCTATTAAAAAAAACCGCATCAAAATCCGTTGTGTAGTTTTAAAGATATAAGCAAACATACATACATACATACATACAGACGCGGGAAGCGGAAAGCGACTTTGCTTCATATCTATGTAGTGATATATAAAATTTCCATGCCACAATGTTAGTTACCGTACTCCTCCGAAACGGCTTGACCGATTCTCATGAAATTTTGTGAGCATATTGAGTAGGTCTGAGAATCGACCTACATCTATTTTTCATACCCCTAAGTGATAAGGGTGGCGTAAAGATCGGGAAAAACGGAAAGTGCTTTTTTCTGTGGGATTATTGACATTTGACAGGACAACGTCTGTCGGTACAGCTAGTCACTACATAGTATAAAGCAAAGTCGCTTTCCGCTTCCCGCATCTGTATGTATTATGTAATATGTATGTATGTATGTTTGCTTAATCTTTAAAACTACACAACGGATTTTGATGCGGTTTTTTTTATAAATAGAGTGATTCAAGAGGAAGGTTTATATGTATAATACATGCATAATATAGTAGAGAAACACTGATAATTTTAGAGGTTTCTAATGTGATGTCGTAAATAAACACATTTTTTTGCGCTTACATTGCAAATGCTGGCTGAACCCCACGAGATATATCAAAATAATGTACTACAGTATTGTATACCTTAAACACGTCTACAAAAAAGTCCACGATGGTATTAGAAATGCAGCGCAGCGGGCACGGGTCAGCTAGTATTTATATAATACAGTTCCGGCAAGCAAAAAAATACACTGTGAAAGTCTATGTAGCCAGAGCAGAAGCTCTACCTGCTTAGTGCTTAGACTTCGCTAAAAATCGCATTGATTCTACTCGGGAACTTTAAAAATCGCAGGGTTTGAGTTTATTGAAAAGTTTTCAATATACTCGAACCCTGCTCTGCCTACTTAGAACCCATTGCGCATGACCCCGGTTGGCCGGTTTTTGGGTTCCGTACCCAAAGGGTAAAAACGGAACCCTATTACTAAGACTTCGCTGTCCGTCTGTCCGTCTGTCTGTCTGTCCGTCTGTCTGTCACAGGGCTGTATCTCATGAACCATGATAGCTAGACAGTTGAAATTTTCACAGATGATGTATTTCTGTAAAAAAAGCAAAAAATAAATATTTAAGTGGGACTCCCGTACAACAAACGTGATTTTTTTGCCGTTTTGATAATAGTACGGAACCCTTCGTGCGCGAGTCCGACTCGCACTTGGCCGGTTTTTATTATTTACTATGGTAACTATTATATCACAATATTCTGTAAAGAAAAAAAATCTGTTCTAGGGATTGCTCGGCTTCGTAACTCCTTAGGAAAAATACATGGAATTTGAGTGTAGATTCTGCTGGCACCGAGCTAATCTTAAAATTTCCTAAAATATAATTAAAACAATTTCGCTCCTATTAAGAGGCTGCCAGTCGCTGATTGCTCTTTTTCGAAACGAAAAAAGAAATACTTCTGAACAAGCCACATCTCCTATTTTTATAAGTATATTACTTCAGGTTCCTACCTAGATTTCTATTAAGCTGAAAACATAATAGCAGAAACTTTTCACGATAAAAATATTATTTCAAAATGATACGTTTTAGAATTTATGATCGAAATATTTTATATACCTACTATTAAAATCAACTTGTGATTTATTGTTAAAGATAGGTAATATGTAGATCTAGATTTCTATTAGAATAGATTTTTGATAAGTAATTATACATAATTTATATCATTAATTTATTCGAAAAGCTAAGGCGGACCACGCGTGGACGTCAAAGTCAAAGTCAAAGTCAAAGTATATTTATTGCTGAATCACATGTACAAAGATGTACGTGTGTTTGTCATCATTGCAGCGGTCGGTAGGATTATTTATCGAAGTAATTAAAGATGGGTACATCTTTATTCACATATACTATACATTATAAAATAGGAGATGTGGCTTGTTCACAAGTATTTCTTTTTTCGTTTCGAACAAAAATAATCGTCGACTGGGAGCGTCTTAAAGTCTAAATTGGAGTAGGTGGCGATTATGTTGTGTCCATTTTCCTCACTACACGATCCTCTTATTTCTATTATGTTAAAGTCTCAATTCGCGTAACCTCAGGATGACAGTTTTAAAACGTAGGCTAGTTTTAAGTAAATTAACGGTTTTTTACGTAAATTTAGTCAGCATATAAAAAGGTGCTGACTAAAGTGAATTTTTGACTTTCCTATTTTTTTAGCACATTCGAAATATACGAAAATATAAAAAAATATTCTAAATTTAAGAATTCTTCCATTTATAGCGTACTCTAATTTAGACTTTAACGTAAAGGAATAAGAGCGGAATTGTTTTTGAGAAATTTTAGGATTAGCTCGGTGCCAACAGAATCGACACCATTAAGTGTTGTTTACGTCATCGTCTTAGACGCATGATTAAATACGATTATGACGCAATGTTTGTTGATAGTTGTGATTTTTACATACTGCTTACCTCCGATGACAATTCAATATTGACATGAACTCTTTAGCATAGCGAACGACTGGCCGGTAAGACCCGGTTCGATTCCCAAAGATATACGACAGTTATTTAAGACCTATTAAGACGAGGAATATTTTTTTTGATGAACAATATGCATTTTTTTTGAATAACCACAAAACATACAGTTTTTTTATGACAAAGGTAACCTAAGGATTTAATCTACATAAATTACTAGCCGACCCGTGACAGACGTTGTCCTGTCAAATTTCAATAATCGAATAGAAAAGACTGAATGTTTTTAGTCTGTGATGTCAGATTTGTTGCACACCAGCGCCATCTATACAGAAATTATCCCTTTTGCATTTTTTATCGTTATGAGGATGTTTTAAATTTTTTAAAGTAGTTTATTATTTATTCGTGCAGTATATCTACATCTACAGCAAATTTCAACTAAATCCGTTTTGTCGTTTAGGCCTGATTGAGGAACAAACATGTATACAAACTCACGATTCATGAGACGGAAGAGACGGACAGTCAGACGGAAAGACGGACAGTCAGACAGACAGTGAAGTCTTAGTAATAGGGTCCCGTTTTTACCCTTTAGGTACGGAACTAAAAATGAACTGTTCAGCTATTCATTGTTTTGAGTAAAAACGTAAATTAGTGTTTTGGAAGAGAAACTTTGGAAAATAAATATATCGAGAAAAGTTTTACCATTCGTGTTTCTGTGTATCCTAATAATATTATAAATGCGAAAGTTTGTGAGTTTGTATGTATGTTTGTGCCTCAATCGGGCCTAAACGACTAAACGGATTAACATGAAATTAGCTGTAGACGTAAATATAATGGCCGAATAAAACATAAACTATTTTAAAATACGAAAAACATCCCTAATATGATAAAGAAACGCATAAGGGATGATTTTGTCACTCTATGCGATTATCGAAATTTGGACAGGACAGCGTCTGTCCCGGGTCTGCTAGTATATTATAAATACAGTTTTATTAGGTACCAACTATAAAGTTAACCTTTAATTGGTAATTATTTACATAATATTTATATTAAGTATTGTGGCACTAGTGGGCACAATCATAAATCCATTATGACATTAATTTTTTTCTATCAAACTTTAGTGTGTCTCTAATCTAAAAATACTAAAAACAGTAACAAATTACAATTTTCTATCACTAAGAGTCTGAGCTAAGCTGCGGACAGACGGACGGATATAGCGAAAATATAAGGGTTTTGTTGTAGAATACGAAACCTTAAAAACAAAAACTATTGTGCTCCGCTTGTAGACTTTCCACATAATATATTTTGAGACAACCTATACAATGGGCTATTTGACAAGATTTTGAAAACCATTTTAGATTATAATAATAATAATAATAATAATTTTATTTATTTCAATAAACCAAGCAAAATTACAAAATCATGCATAGGTACATAATATAAAACGAACTATTACAACATTTGCAATGGCTTGTACGGAATTGAATGTGGCTTACAGTACTTACACTAAGTTCAAGACTTGTATTGTAAGTGCCGCGTTACCTTCCAAAGATATCAATCTGCTGTAAAGCCAAACTGAGGTTCTCAGATGTAAGTACCATCATGCAGTTAATTATATTATTAACCATATTACAAATCAATTAAATAATTAATCAATTAATTTTAATTTATTGTTAAACAATATTATACATTTTATTAATTTATTAATTCCCCTACGTTATTATATACGATTTACATAATGAGTGGTATTTTAAATTATGCAATATAACTCTAAGATTACTAATAAGAGCATGTGATATGTACTTAATTAAATACATAATTAATAATTATTATTTATTGTTACAATGTTTGAAAAAATAAAAACAAAAAATTACCAGAAATATTAAGAAGAAGATTGTGAGACGGGCATGTACAATTTTAAGTAATGGTAAGTAATCAGTTCAAGTATAATTTTATTTAAGTCTAGTTTAGTTTATGTGGGTGTTTGTGTGCGTGGGTGAATGTGAAAGTACCTAAGTGTGTAAGGTATTATTTATCGGGTTACTTTTAGCAATTCTTCTGTATCCTCGTAGTTTAGTGTTGAAAGCCATGTCAGGAGCAATTTTTTACAATCGGAAGAGTTAAAATTTATTAAGTTTGGTATGGCTTTATTGGCTTTATTATATAACAGTGGACCCAAAAATCGTTGATGGCGCTGAGCAAACAGCGTTTTAACTAAGGGTTTGGCCAAGATTCTGTCCTTTCTTCTTTTGCCTGTTGTTCAGTTTTGACAGTACTTACGTCAAACCTGATCGATCGCGATTCTGTCAGATGTCACTCATTATTTTCAAAATTCAAATAAAACTAATTATCGTTATTATATGAGAGTCCTTGTCGAAAAGTCGTTGTGATCACATCATTTTGGCTGGTCATATTCACTTCAATTATTAAACTTTGTCGCTGAAGAACAATTCAAATTTTCGAATTACTAGTTTCTCGGAAATAATCAAGATTGATATTTCAATAAACAAAAACGGTTGTGTGATAAAGTGCCCACGTCGATTGGTCTACTTTTGTGGCATACGGTTTGTCTCGGGTGTGCGTAAGTAATTGACGTAGGTATTTCGCTATTTGATAGTTGACTAGATCTGAAACGATTCTACTGAACCTTACTCATCACGGACATCACGTAACGCCGACGGGTACAACTGGATCAATAACTCAACTCCATCCAGGTACGTGGTGCATTTATTTTAACACACTCCTATTGCCGTCATTGAAGTATCAATTATAGCTTTATCGTCTCGCTATCGTCACTAATTTATCACCAAAAATACAGTCCACTCTATTTATCGAACATTTTGGTCCTACGAGCCGGATTCATTGTAAAGTGGATCTACGGACATTTTGACCCCTTTGGTCGTAATAAATATCGAATACTTAGTGAATTTATTTTTTGAAATCCATTTCTTTCGTAACTTTTGTTAAAATCTGAATTTTTCGTTGTCGTGAGATTAATAAAAGTTTAGGGTACTTATTCGAATATTTTATTCACTGGTCATTGTTCTGAAAGTTTAAATTGTTCTTTTACTGTAGGTAGGTTGATTTGGTTTCTTAGCGGTCTGTCAATTTTGTCGTTTTCGTGTCAACTTCACTATCAGTGACTTTGATGTTTTGTTTTATCGTTTGACAGATTGCTAACAAATCATTCATTCTATTCGTTCAACCATACCACATCACTTCAAGCAATCGATAATTTGTTTTATTGGGTTGGTATTCGTTTGTTTATGCCTTCTGCTTGTCGTACGAATAGCTGTCGACATTAACGTTCATTCTTTGCATAATAACTCACTCAATTACGTGTAAATAGCATTGTTATTGTGTTGAGAAAAACTTTCGTTGTTTAATTTCTCAAACAATTATGCCGATGGACACACGAAAAGGTAGTAAGGATGCAGAGGTGGGAGACCCTGACAGGATCGCGCGTGATTACGCTATTATGCGGATCGAACTCATGGATGCTTCAGATTTAGTGGGTATTTGCCAACAGGATGTAGTCGATCTCGCGGCAGAATTCCACACGGCTCAGAGACGGGTCCTAGTGAGAGTACCTACATCTGAACGGAATACCGAATTTGCGCATACGGTGACTTTCGACACAAAAGTACGCAGTCTTACGGCACGTTTAAAACAGGCTGATACAAAGCCAACCCAACATAGTCATAGTAGTTTTGCAAAATTACCTAAAATTACTATGAAGCCATTTGATGGGAAGTTAGACAATTGGGTATCATTTAAGGAACTATATGACTCTCTTATTCATAATAGAGATTTGCCAGACGTAGAAAAACTACATTACTTGTTGTCTAGTGTTCAGGGTCTGGCCCATGACTTAATCAAAAACTATCCATTAACAGGCTCAAATTATTTGGTGGCATATCGGGCTCTGAATAAATATTATAATCGGAAACGAAACTTAGCTACCAATTATTATGATCGGTTGCTGAACTGTGAGGTAGTAAAAAATAAAAGTAGTTCAGAGTTGGAACGGGTTCATCGAACATTCGATGAAAATTTGGCCATTTTATCAAAATATGATTTACCTGACCAGAATTTTATGTTGTTCCAGCTAATTTGGTCTAAGTTAGATTCAGCTACTAGAGAGGCTTTTGAGTTTCAGTTGGATTCAGATGTGGACATTCCTCAGTTTGAAAATGTAATGTCTTTTATTGACAAACGCTCTCGTGCGTTGGAAAACTGCTACAAATCGACGGTCCACACCAAACCTATTACAAATAAAAATAAATCTTCGCTACTGGTCGCTCCAAAGGAAGAGTGTGCAAATTGCTCAGAAGTGGGACATAAAATAGACGGTTGTCCTAGGTTCTTGAAACAATCCCCGTCTGAAAGGTTTCAAACTGCAAAAGATAAAAGGTTATGTATCCTATGTCTGCGGCCTTCTCATTCGGTGAAAAAATGTAACTCCAAGGCAAAGTGTGGTAAATGTGGTTTCAGCCATCATCTACTTCTTCATTTTGAGGAAACTGAAATAGTGGTTGAACCTTCTGAACCTTCAACGTCTCTATCAACCTCTTCAAGTGCTCAGGTGTCATTGGCGGCATATATTCCGCAATCAGAGGCATTGTTTTCAACAGCCCTAGTTTTAATTAAAACCAAATCCAACAAGCTGGTTCAGGCACGTATTCTGTTGGACAGTGCCAGCGCCTGCAATTTCATTACGCATTCTTGTGCACAACGTTTGGGACTTCCAATCAATTCTGGGGGGCAGTCCGTAAATGGAATTGGCCAAGTTACAACAGATACTCTTGGAACAGTTCAGTGTGAGTTGGTCCCTACGAACAGGGACTTTTCGAATAAAATATGCTTGGAAGCTTCTGTGCTTCCTACAATTTGTACTGACATGCCATCCGGGGTGATTGACACCTCTTCATGGTTGCATATCAAAGGTTTAGATCTCGCCGATCCTGACTTTCATAAACCAGGACCGGTTGATATGTTGGTTAGTGTTAACATTCTAGCTGCGGCATTAAAGCCTGGTCTAATTAAGGGTAGGCCAGGTCAACCCATCGCGATCCCCACTATTTTCGGGTGGATATTGATGGGTGAATGCACGGTGGACACTGACCCTTCTCGTTCTCGATACAGGTCCCGAGATAATCAACGGAACTGTTTTCTCGTGTCGAATTTGTCGTTAGACACTTCGATAAAAAGGTTTTGGGAATTGGAAACTATCGATCCGCCCAAACCTTTACTCTTGTCCAAAAAGGAATTAGCCTGTGAAACTCACATAGAAAATTCCGCTTGTCGAACGTTTGAGGGTCGGTTGATGGTACCATTAACATTTGCCGACCCCCAGCACAAACCCCAGTCGTCGGCATCTAGTGACGGTTCAGCGTTAGAAGAGCAAAGGATTTTCAGTCTTTTTACGGCAAACAATGCCAACCTTATCGACGCTCTTCTAAATCGATTCTCATCGTATAAGCGAATTGTTAACATCGTTGCGTACTGCTTCCGATACATGCACAATCTACGAACTCCGCATGCCCGGTTAAACGGATCTCTGTCCTCTGACGAAACCAATGGAGCCGTCAAATTTCTGGTTCGACATGTGCAGGAACGCGTATTTGGGTCGGAAATTCATGCTCTGACTAAAAGTACCTCTCGTCTGCTCCCTAAGTCAATTCGCAAACTGTGTCCATTCCTGGATACAGGTGGTCTGATGAGGGTGGGCGGTCGCCTCACCCATAGTCAGTTGGGCTACGACCAAAAGCATCCTCTTCTTTTGCCTAGAACCCATCGACTCACCTTCCTAATCATAGATGAATACCACCGCCGATTCTTGCACCCGGGACTTCAGACCTTACAAAACCTTCTCGCCCAAGAGTTCTGGATTCTCTCGCCAAAACGGGCAATAAGATCGGTGATATCGTCATGCATAAAGTGCTTTCGCGTAAAACCCCGGTTGGTTGTACCTCCCCAAATGGGAGAGTTGCCCATTTATCGTATAAGTCAACTCAAGGCTTTCACGTCGGCTTCGGTTGACTACGCTGGCCCGTTCGACATTGCTCTCGGACGTGGTCGAGGCGTTCGCACGTACAAAGGGTACGTGTGCGTTTTCGTTTGTACTGCCACAAAGGCCGTGCACTTAGAGCTCGCATCGGAGCTTACATCTGAAGCTTATCTAGCTTGTCTCAGGCGTTTCATGGCCCGAAGAGGTCGTTGTTCTCGGTTGGTGTCCGATCAAGGCAGAAATTTCGTTGGAGCCAGTGGCGTATTGAAAGACCTGATGTTGCAGGCCACGCAAACCGAGCAGATTGAATTTAAATTTAACCCCCCCGGCAGTCCACATTTTTCCGGCTTAGCTGAGGCTGGAGTCAAATCTATGAAAACACACTTAGCTCGTGTCGTTGGGTTGCAACGCCTCACATACGAGGAATTCAACACGCTGCTGACACAAATCGAGGCCCTCCTCAACTCTAGGCCATTATCCCCTCTCAGTTCTGACCCCAATGACCTCTCAGTATTGACTCCCGGACATTTTCTCACATTGGAGCCGCTCACGATTCTCCCGGAAGTGTCCATGGTTGATGCCAAAGTCAGTCTCCTCCATCGCTGGAAACTCATCCAAAAGATGCATCAAGATTTCTGGCGCAAATGGCATCTAGAATACGTTCACACGCTTCAACAACGTAACAAATGGATGGACACTGCCCCTAACATCGCCATCGGAACTCTCGTTCTAATTGCGAACGAACAGTGTAGCCCAATGAAGTGGAAACTTGGTATGGTAACGCAGCTCCATTCAGGTGCTGATCAAATTTGTCGCGTAGTTACCTTACGCACTGCGTCTGGTGAATACAAGAGGCCTGTGGTCAAACTTTGCATTCTGCCTATAACCCAATAACACTTTCTCGTCGAATGGCTTTAGTATTAAGTTTAGGTTATTTTATTTTTCGTTTCTCGTATATTAAATTCCTTTCGTAAATTATCGTTTCATAAATCTACCGTGTTTAACCTCGTGAAAATACTGTGTATTTTGGTGGCCGGAATGTTCAGTTTTGACAGTACTTACGTCAAACCTGATCGATCGCGATTCTGTCAGATGTCACTCATTATTTTCAAAATTCAAATAAAACTAATTATCGTTATTATATGAGAGTCCTTGTCGAAAAGTCGTTGTGATCACATCATTTTGGCTGGTCATATTCACTTCAATTATTAAACTTTGTCGCTGAAGAACAATTCAAATTTTCGAATTACTAGTTTCTCGGAAATAATCAAGATTGATATTTCAATAAACAAAAACGGTTGTGTGATAAAGTGCCCACGTCGATTGGTCTACTTTTGTGGCATACGGTTTGTCTCGGGTGTGCGTAAGTAATTGACGTAGGTATTTCGCTATTTGATAGTTGACTAGATCTGAAACGATTCTACTGAACCTTACTCATCACGGACATCACGTAACGCCGACGGGTACAACTGGATCAATAACTCAACTCCATCCAGGTACGTGGTGCATTTATTTTAACACACTCCTATTGCCGTCATTGAAGTATCAATTATAGCTTTATCGTCTCGCTATCGTCACTAATTTATCACCAAAAATACAGTCCACTCTATTTATCGAACACCTGTTGATAAGTTATTATATATATCTACTTTTTTGTGCTGTGACATTATAGCGTTACAAATATACAACTTACGAGCAGTAAGCACCCCACAATCATGATACAAATCAGTAGTGGGGAATCTGTAGGGCTTAAAGGTAGCCACTTTTAAAACAGATCTTTGCGCACGTTCTAATTGAAGCATGTAAGTGACGCATGCACCGCCCCAAGCGGTGACACAATATGATAGAATTGATCGGCAAAGGGAATCATATACATTCATAAGTAGTTTACGGTCAGCCACGTCTCTCAAGTTCTTAAATACATATATCAGTTTGCGCACGCGGCTCGTAAGTAGGTCAATATGTTTTTTCCAATTAAGTCTATCATCAATTGTGATGCCTAAATACTTGAGGGAGTGAACCTGTTCCAAATAAGGGCAGTCACACGAGTCGGGTGTGCAACTAACATGTACTTTGATTGCTATGTGAGGGGGCTTACTGCGTGGATTGGTAAATGTCATGTATTTTGTTTTGCTGATATTAAGCGAAAGTAAGTTGTCCTGCAGCCATGTAGTAACAATTCGCATTCCTTTTTCTGCATGGGATCTAGCCTCCTCCCAGCTGTCGCCCACAAATAATAGTGCAGTATCATCGGCGTACGAATATAATTTGCAATGGTCTAGTTTTAAGTTACACAAATCGTTTACATAAACTAGGAAGAGGCTAGGGCCCAGGACACTACCCTGTGGAACGCCGTGGGTTACAGGTAGCTCCTGACTAATGGTATTGCCAATTTTAGTTTTTTGTTTCCTGTCCTTTAAATAGTCAGATAGCAGATTGAGAGAGCTATCGCGAACTCCGATCAACTCCAGTTTTTTCACAAGTATTGGAATGGAGACAGTGTCAAATGCTTTTGCCAAGTCCAAGAAAATGCCAATTACTTTTTTCTTTTTATCAATAGAATCAACAATAAAGTCGACGAGGTCAGTGACTGCACTCTCTGTGGATCGAGTTGCTCTACTCTGTTGTTACATGCATATCAACAAATAAACAAACGTCAAGTTTTTCAAGGCAGGCGATAACATATTGACAAGCATGTTACGTCATCGTCGATTCGACCAATCCTGACCGTTTTGGGTCACGTGACTGGCGTTTAAAAATAAAAAAAAATAATTATGGGTTTCTTAATAAATCATTGTTTATTTTCAAGTTATTTTACTCCATAACGCTTTATGAAGGCATAATTTACATAGATTACTATCAACAACACTTTATTTTTCATACTGTCAAAATAGCCTATTACGTAGTTTTTGCCGCTTCAAAACAGTTATCACAATATATTGTCATGCCTGCCGGAACTGTAACTTAAAAGGATTTCAATAATTGTTGAAGAAAACATGATTAAGCAATATAACTTATACCTAATAACTTATATAACATTGCTAACTAACAATGAAGTGAGTCGTCTATCTAATCAGTTTGTTTAAAAATTCATCCAAGTAGAAATAAAGTTTTACGAAAGGGATTTTTACAATAATAATTCGCAGTATCATTAAATAAGGTATGAAAGATCTTTACTTATGCCTCATCCTAATAATATTATAAATGTTAAAGTTTGTGAGTTTGTTTGAGTGTTTGTGCCTCGATGAGGCCTAAACGACAAAACGAACTAAGTTAAAATTTGCTGTAGGTAGATGTAGATATTTCACTTTCAAAACTTTCGTGAGTTGTACTACACATTATTACAACAACGGGCATGCGAGCAGGGTAGCGCGCGCGTTATGGTCCACTCACCCTGAAGAAGATTCTCTAGATGAATCGAAACATTGTCGGTGTCCTCATTGACAATTTATCATTTACGTGAGTAATTTCCCGTTGTTGTAATAAGATGTAGATATAATGCCAGAATAAAACATAGACTACTTTAAAATATTAAAATCATCCCCAAAATGATAAAAAACGCAAAAGGGATGATATTGGTATAGATGGCGCTGGTGTGCAACAAATCTGACATCACAGACTAAAACCTTCAGTTTTTTCTATTCGATTATTGAATTTTGATAGGACAACGTCTGGCCCGGGTCGGCTAGTTGTATTATAATACTTAAGGTACTTACCTGTCTGGGGGCACGGCAGTGCCCCCGCCAAGTCAAGCAATAAAGCGGCACGGCTGTACCATCCTTTTCTCGAAGCAGTTCAGGCCATTTTCAACCCCCTATAACTTCGTTGTGAATAAAACTAGAAGCCTGAATTTTCAGTAACCAAGCAGTCACTATATAAACACGGTATATTTCAAATTTCATTCAATTTGAACAAGTAGATTAAGAATTATAACTAGTCAAAGTTTCCTATTTTGTCACTCACTCACTCACTCACTCACTGACTGACCGATCATCAAAAGTTTAAGGCACTTCTAGCAGACATAGAAGCTTCACATTTGAAACACAATTAGTGTTTAGTGTAAAAATCCTAAAAAAAACCTGCCAAGTGCGAGTCGGACTCGCGCACGTCGAGTTCCGCACCATTATCTATAAATCACGTTTGTTGTATGGGAGCCCCATTTTAATATTTATTTTATTCTGTTTTTAGTATTAGTTGTTATAGCGGCAACAGAAATACATCATCTGTGAAAATTTCAACTGTCTAGCTATCATGGTTCATGAGATACAGCCCTGGTCGGACAGACAGACCGACAGACCGACAGACAGACAGACGGATAGACGGACAGACGGACAGACGTACAGATGGACAGACGGACGAATGGACAGTGGAGTATTAGTAACAGGGTACCGTTTTTACTCTTTAAGTACGGAATCCTAAAAAGTAGGGCTATCTACAAAAATAAATGAGATGCCAACAAAAACATAACTTGTAAAAAACCGGCCAAGTGCGAGTCGGACTCGCGCACGAAGGGTTCCGTACTATTATCAAAACATCAAAAAAAAATCACGTTTGTTGTACGGGAGTCTCACTTAAATATTTATTTTATGCTGTTTCTGGAGAAATACATCATCTGTGAAAATTTCAACTGTCTAGCTATCACGGTTCACGAGATACAGCCTGGTAACAGACAGACGGACAGCGGTGTCTTAGTAGTCCCGTTTTTTACCCTTTAGGTACGGAACCCTAGATACATAAAAAATAATTCATAATATCTCGTAACCTACCTATTTACCTAACTACGTAGTTAGCATTCCACACGTGACAGGTTGCAAGCCCGTCGCCGCTTTCAAGAATACTAACAGGTTTCCTCACGATGTTTTCCTTCACTGTTATAAACACGTGTAACGCGCCTAAAGGTACATTTTTCGAACAGAAATATCCATTGATGCACGGCCAGGATTCGAACTCGAAATTAATTTGAAATTAATAATATCTACCTAGGTACCTATTTACCTAACTACATGAATTCAATAATTCAATTTCAAACTTTTTATTCGATCATGTGAAGTACCACCTATTTACCGACTTACAAACCTCGCAAACCTCTTTCATCTTACCTCTCAAACCCCGAGCGGTCGCATGAGACCTATAATACCTATAATACGTAGTAACATCAAATGAAACTAGATGGCGCTAGAATGCGAAAATCACGTTTGTTGTATGGGAGCCCCCCTTAAATATTTATTTTATTCTGTTTTTAGTATTTGTTGTTAGAGCAGCAATAGAAATACATCATCTGTGAAAATTTCAACTGTCTAGCTATCATGGTTCATGAGATACAGCCCTGTGACAGACAGACAGACGGACAGACAGACAGACGGACAGACAGACGGACAGCGAAGTCTTATAATAGGGTTCCGATTTTACCCTTTGGGTACGGAACCCTAAAAAAAGCCAAGTCTCGCAACGCAACTCAGTTCTTCTACCGTAAAAAGTTGTGAGATCCATGTAATACCAAGTCGGTTAATTTATTCAGTCCCTACTTTTAAAAAAATGCGAATTAGTTTATTATAAGTCTTCTCATTTTCCCGTGGCTTAGTTATAAAATAAGATACTGATGTTAAAAAAAATATGTGTATCCCCCTTAAAAAATACCTAGGCACTTCGGCATTTATCAATTGTTACCTTTAAGTGTACCTATAAGTCTCTACTTAATTATTTACTTATTCATCGCTATGTTCATACGTAAGTACCTAAGTACCAAAATCAACGTAATTTATTCGCGGCTACAATTTTACGACGATTAACGGAGGAGGATTTTTTTTTATGTACGATCTTTTTACCTGGTAATCCGATTTGAATGTTTTTTTTCGATTGTATAGAAAATAGTCCCAAGTTGATACCATTTAAATTATAATAATGTAGAATTAATAGTTACATCATAAATAATAAAAAGCCGGCCAAGTGCGATTCGGACTCGCACACGAAGGGTTCCGTACCATTATCTAAAAAAAACGGCCAAAAAAATCACGTTTGTTGTATAGGAACCACCCTTAAATATTAATTTTATTCTGTTTTTAGTATTTGTTGTTATAGCTGCAACAGAAATACAACATCACAGTCTTAGTAATAGGGTCCCGTTTTTACCCTTTGGGTACGGAACCCTAAATACTAATATTGTCCCTTGATTTTTCCATTGGTCGAAACATTTTCGTCTGTTTTCTTTTTAGTTTTTTAAAACGTAATTATTGATGCTCCCTTCGAATAATTGGTTTTTAATTGAAATAAATAGGTCATAGTTATTTTACTTCTGTTCCAACTACAGGAACAATACAGCTTTTTAATTATTATGACGTTACTTGGTATACTAATTGAAAGTATTTTAGTTTGATTTGTAGCAAGCACCATGGATCCAGCAATGGCTGTGGAAGTTGCGGCCATGTCCGGTCGGAGGGCGCTAGAAGAGGCCACAGCGAGAGGGGACTCTGACATCCAGAAGTTCTACCAAAACTCCACCGTCTTCCTCACTGGAGGTTCAGGGTTTATGGGCAAGCAGATGGTTGAGAAACTCCTGAGGTAAGCTTTTTACAATAATAACAAAAATAAATAGGACCACGACTGTAATCCCCAAGTACAGTAGACATCCTCTCAGATCTTCAGACGCTTAGATCCTTTGAAGATATCTAGTGGTGGTAATCAGAGGCACGTCCAAACAATATATTTGGCACATGCCCACATTTTGCAGTAGTTAGCATTCCTTGCGTGACAGGTTGCAAGCCCATCGGCGCTTATAAGAATACTAACTGGTTTCCTCACTATGTTTTCCTTCACCGTTTGAGCACGTGTTTTTTGTTGCGCATATAAATTTTTCGAACAGTAAAATCGATTGATGCGCGCCGGGTTTCGAACCCACGACCTTCAGATTGAATGTCGAGGTACCTTCCGCTCGGCGAAAACGGATTAAACTAGACTTCTAGATTAAACTTTGAAACTATAGTCGAACAATGTAACTTAGGCATGATTATTATTACGATATTATCGTTTTTTCTTTGCGAGTTGACCCCAGTTACCCCGAATGACGATGCATTCTTGATTGCTATTAGGTGTTAAATCAACCTTTTCATGTAGAAAACGTATCTGATATTTGATTGTTTTTTTTTTGTGTGTGTATGTTACGCGATTACTCCGGCGTTTGTGGACGGATTTACAAAATTATTTTTTTATTTGAAAGCCTATACTTTCGAGGTGGTCCCATTACCAACAAGTCAGCATCTGATGATGGGATCCCGGGGAAATCGAGAGAAACCTTCAAAATTTATGGGCATTGATAGTGGTTTTCAACTATAGACCTTGCCCTTCTTTCATTGGCATACATAGTGGAGGGCTAGCCGGGGTAGAATAGAAATCATAAACACCTCGAGTTGACTTCACGAATTTGAACCACCTCTAAGGCACAGATAACAGGATTTTATATTATGTATTTTAAAGCACTACAATTTTCATTTATAAACATGAAGTTGGTTTTGTTTTTAGTTTTTTAAACATAATTATTTTATAACTAATGGACTCTAGGTAGTCTGTGTTTTTATGTAACTACCTATCTTTCTTCTTCTTGTTATGTGAACCTACCTATTTATGTGTGTGTTAAATAAAAGTATCCTAATAATATTATAAATGCGAAAGTTTATGAGTTTGTATGTATGTTTGTTCCTCAATCAGGCCTAAACGACAAAACGGATTAAACTGAAATTTGCTGTAGATGTAGATATAATGCCCGAATAAATAATAGACTACTTTAAAATATGACAAACATCCCCAAAAGGATAAAAAACCGCAAAAGGGATATCTCTATAGATGGCGCTGGTGTGCAACTAATCTGACATCACAGACTAAAAACATTCAGTCTTTTCTATTCGATTATTGAAATTTGACAGGACAACATCTGTCACGGGTCGGCTAGTAGTTTTATATTTTAGATGGCATATTTGTATATGTTTCAGGTCATGCCAACTATCCAAGATATTCGTTCTTTTGAGGCCTAAGAAAGGGATACCAATTCAGGAACGGATGAACGTGATATTTCAGGATCCGGTAAGATTATATCGTTCTGTGTTTTTCTTTGTTACACTGCATTAATATTGTGAAATTAAATTAAAATTAAATAAACTTAACTTTGACACAACATATTTTTTTTGGATTTTTTGGTGCTTACATAAGTACCTCCTTACAAATAAAACAATTGATCTAAAAAATATTAGCCTCCTGTCTCTGTGGGTCAAAATAGGCTTAGTCTAAGCTTAAATGCCGCTACACATTGTTCAGGTAAGTAACCTTTTTTTGGTGATGATGATTAGATACTGTTAATAAGTAAATATTGTATGTTTTAGGTGTTCAATTATTTAAGAGAATTGCAACCAGACTTCGAACAAAAGATTGTGGCTATAGAAGGAGACGTTGCAGAGATCAAGCTTGGTATCAGCGACAAGGACTGGAAGACACTTACTGATAAGGTATGATTATGTACAATAAAAATAAAAATAAATAAATAGGATCACGACTGTAATCCCAAAATACGGTAGACATCCTCTCAGATCTCCAGGGACTTAGATTCTTAGAACATGTCTAGTGGGGGTAGTCAGAGGCACGTCCAAACATTATATTTTGCACATGCCCACATTTTGCAGTAGTTTAGCATTTCATACGTGACAAGTTGCAAGTCCATCGTCGCTTATAAGAATACTAACTGGTTTCCTCACGATATTTTCCTTCACCGTTTTGAGCACACGTTTTTGATGCGCATATAAAAAATTTCGAACAGAAAAATCCATTGATGCACTCCGGTATTCGAATCCACGACCTTCAGATTGAAAGTCGAGGTACCTCCCACTTGGCCAACACTGCTTTTTCGTACAATTGTATCTATAAAATCTATTATTAGCTATCTATTAAAAGCATTAAGCTTTTATAGAATGTAGGTTTTATCAGATTAGTTTCTACGCAGGTGGAAGTAATCTACCATATGGCTGCTACCACCAGGTTTGACGAGAGCATTCGACTAGCCACCTTGATCAACGTACGAGGAACCAGAGAGGCAATCGCTCTAGGAAAGGCATGCAGAAAGCTAAAGTACGTTTTTTATAAGTGTTAAAACAAAAAGGAGAGGTAAGCTTCCCTTGCACCACACCATACGAAATGAGGTATCAGTCCAACAGTTCTTAGCCCCATCTGACGTCAATGAATTGTTAGAGTGTCAAATGCACGACTCAGATCTTGAAAATAGGTATTGCGTTGTTTGTAATTTAAGTATAATAATTTATTTCAGTAGGAATATTGCCACTATTCGTGTTGATAAAGTGTGGTAGAGTTCCTTGTGAAGGGGTTTATCAGGGGAAGTATTACCACCTAAACAGATAAAAAAATCTGTAAGAATTTCCACCAAGCTTGGAGAATGATGTCATATGCCTGTTTTTTATTTATTCACAGATCATACGTCCATGTCTCAACAGCGTATTCATGTGCAAAGGAGAGCCTGATAAAGCAGGAGGTCTATGAGAAGTTCTATCCATGCTCCATTCCACCAGAGACACTGATATCTATGGCAGAAGCAGTGGAGGAGGATAGGTTAAACGGCATAACAGTTGGGTAAGCATTTAAGTTGTAAGGTAAGCCGGGTATAGGCTGCGAAAAAAGGTGTCTTTCAATATGGATGCTCTAAATTTGATGAGTTAATAGTCACGTTGTTAAAGCAACACATGTCGAAATGTAACAACGGAATTTCTTACTAAATAGTTCCATTGATTAAAAACTTTTCATACCTGTCAAGTTTCAATGACAATGTTATATTATGTTCAGGTGAGCGCGCTGCTCTGATTTCTGGCTCGAAGGAGGTTTTTACACAGTAAACTTTTTAACTTCTGCTGACGCAGCAAGAAGGTTGTTATTAGTTTTATGTGTCTGCTGTGTATATTATATACTCGTATGTCTGTCTATAGCATCGTAGCTTCTAAAAGAATGGACCGATTTATTTTAATTCAAAGCTGTTGATCAAGATGGTTCTTAGATATATAATTGTTGGAGAAACTTCCACTGGTCTCTTCGCGTTACTTTCTTCCGTACAGTAGGTTGTTCTTAATTCCAGTTTAATAAAAGAATGGCCGAACACATACACATTCACCAAAGCGGTGGCAGAAGAGCTGGTCAGGACTAAGACGGACGGTCTACCGATTTGCATCGTGAGGCCAGGAGTGGGTGAGTTCACATATTGGTAACCCCCAATACTGGGATGGTTAGATACCTATCGATTTCAGGTTCAGAAGCTCGCCCAAGCGGTCTTAGAACATAAAACAGCTCTAGATTTTGACACGGGTCTTTTTCACGTAATTACCTTTAATAACCTTTTACCCGCGACCATGTCTATACATCCGCGACTGTTGTAATATACTAGTCGAAACGTCGGGAAAATAAATTAAAGGTATGATAAAGACCCGTGTCAAAATCTATAGTTATGTCTAATAATCACAAATGTAATTAAAAGTTTGAGCACTTGTTTTGATGTGCACTTAAATTTTCGAACAGAAAAATCCATTGCTGCACTGGATTCGAACCCACGACCTTCGAAATTAAAGTCGAGGTACCCTCCTACTCGGCCAACACAACACAGCTTTTAATCAGTGTTTTATTGTTATCTAGTGGTCAGTGCGTACAGAGAGCCAATGCCTGGTTGGCTTGACATCAGCTGTGCTTATGGAGCCACTGGGGTATGTATTTATTTCAATACTAGCTGGTCCCGACAGACGTTGTCCTGTCAAATTGCAGTAATCCCATAGAGAATAAAACTTGAAGTTTTTTTCGACTATTGTTCTTTTACGCTGGATTTTCCAGAATTTTCTTTCATAAGAACCTTGCCCTGACAATAACAAGCACAATAAAAAACAACATTTTGCAGCAGTTAGCATTCCATACGTGACAGGTTGCAAGCCCATCGTCGCTTATAAGAATACTAACTGGTTTCCTCACGATGTTTTCCTTCACCGTTTTGAGCACGTGTTTTGATGCGCATATAAATATTTTGAACAGAAAAATCCACTGATGCACGCCGGGATTCTAACCGACGACTTTCGAAATGAAAGTCTCTTTGAAACTTTGCACACCATTTTCAGTTTGATCCAACTTGAAATATAGGATACAAGCTGACCCCGCGAACTTCGTATCGCTTTAGAATTAACAAATGTTGTCTTCCGTTCCCGTTCCCGTTCCCATTCCCGTTCCCGTTCCCGTTCCCGTTCCCGTTCCCGTTCCCGTTCCCGTTCCCGTTTCAGCGCACACGAAGAAAGCAAAATTTTTAGCAATTTTTTACACCTGGCTTCAAACTATCGTCATTCCTATAAAGAATTTATTACTTTTTCAAAATAAAAAATAGCCTATGTTACTCAGGGATAATGTAGCTTGGTAATGGTAAAAAAAAATTTTGAAATCGGTTCTTTAGTATTTGTGTGTATCCATTACAAACATACAACAAAACAAAAAAACAAAAAAATCAAAACTTTTCTCTTTATAATATTAGTATAGATATAGATTATATTACATCTCAATTTATAGTATTAATATTATTTTATTGCAAACTTTTGACACAGCAACGCGTGGCTGGGTCTGCTAGTTGTAATATATATATATAATATATAGATTTCGTATCTATGGTTTGGTTTGTATCGCCCACCCCTATTTGTGATTGTAAAGTTTTATTGTTCGAAATTGTTTTCAGCTTATTTTAGGACTTGGCCTCGGGGTAATCCATGTTGTTATCATAGATATTGCAGTGAAAGTTGGTCTTGTGCCGTGCGATTACGTTAATAATGCCATCATATCTGCCGGTAAAGAAGCAACCATCAGTTCGGGAGGTGATAACACCAAAATCTACTTCGTCAGCAGTAATGTCAGAAATCCTATCTTTTATGGTATGTATGTTTCGTAAAAAAAGAGTTGTTTTCTATACCTATACATATATTTTTTAGTTTTTCTCCAAAATCAAAATGATAGCCCATATTTAGTTACTTGGTTTTAATAATATCATCAAATATAACTAGGAGTAGAGTCAAAGACCCGGTTGTGGTGCGCACCCCGGTTTTGGTCATTATCAATTTTGGCAGTCAGTAACTAAGCATAGCAAACCAACTTGTCTATAATCTATAGTTAATACAATTTCTTATCTATGGTCCGTTTTGATTAGTGACAGTTGTGATGCATTTTTACTTTTTACCTCTAGATTCGATTGACCACACTGATGATTTTCCGTTTTGTCTATTTAAATATAAATAAATAACGCCTGTTACAAAACTAAGCTTAACCTAAGAGATAGATAAATACTCTATTCTATTTTGTCGTTTTAATCATTTTTTCAATTAAACCGTTGCTCTATAGTACTACCTATCTGTCCTAATAATTATAAAGTACTAAATGTCCCGACAGACGTTGTCCCGTCAAAAAAAATATTCTCTAAGAACTTTCTGACAATAACGAATACAACAAAGAAAGAATTAGAAAAATCGGTCCAATCATATACGCGTGATGCTATGACCAAGGGAAATAGGAATTCATTTTTACAAGCTTTTATTCAACTTGCAATGTATGTTTGTATGTAACTATGTTTGTTAGGTGGAATCTTGCAACTCAATTTTGAAGCAGTTATCTTCAACCGATTAAACTGAAATTTCGCATACTTATGTAACTTCAGTGACACTGCAATAATATGGTGACAGCGAGCTGATCTGATGATGGAGTCAGAAGCTGTTCAACATTCACTCACAACGGAACTTCTTAGTAAATAATTCGATTGAGTAAAAACTTTGCATTCTTGTCATGTTCCGATGACAAATGTTATAATGATGTGACAGGTGATAGCGCGCTGGTGCTCGATGGTTGATTTTACAAAAGCTTGTCATTGAAAAATATATTTCAACTGAAAACTTATTGTATACCTATACCTAATAGATTTTTTGTTTGATTTCAGGTACAATTCAAACTGAACTACGAAAACTTGGATTGTTTTCACCGAAATCAGTTTATTACTCTTTCTCAGCCAAAACTACTAATGAAATGGTATTTCTGCTGCTCACTTTGTTGATGCATAAAATACCAGCATATTTAGCGGACTTTGTATGTCTTTTACTTAGAAAGGAACGCAGGTAATGCTACTAAGTTAAGCTATAATAAGTATATCTTATTCTTCTATACGTGTTTTTGTCAGTAAACTCTTTTGAAACTGCTGGGCCTAAAATAAAAAACCGGTCAAATGCGAGTCGAGCTCGCGCACTAATGATTCCCCTACCATTATCTATGAAAAACGACAAAAAAACACGTTTGTTGTATGGAAGTCCCACTTAAATATTTATTTTATTCTGTTTTTAGTATTTGTTGTTATAGCGGAAACAGAAATTATACATAATCTGTGAAAATTTATTGTGAACCCTTCGTGCGCGTGTCCGACTCGCACTTAACTTTTTATGCCTATTTTATTTTCAGATTCGTGAAGCTAAGTGACAAGTTATACAAAATGTCAATTGCGCTGTCATACTTCTGTTTGAAAGATTGGCAATTCATCGACGACAACTTAGAAGGGCTTTACAATAATTTGTCAACAACTGACAAAACGATTTTTAACTTTGATTTAACACAAATTGATTGGAGTGAATACATAGCGATTTGGAGCATCGGTATAAGAAAGTATATTATAAAAGATGGATTGAAAAATACTGATTATGCAGTAAAAAAACAATTTTGGTTGAAATTTTTACATTGTGTTATGTCTGCTGTGTATTTGTACTGTCTGTGGAAATTGATTTTTGTTGTTATCTATTTTATAAGTACAATATTATCAATATTATCTTAAACTTTTCATAGTTTCATGCTTTTAACGTAATAAGTACTGTCTAACGTGTTTTTCTTTTATTTTTCTTGTTAAATATCATGAAGTTGTTATATTATTAAACTGGTGTAGGTACTACGTTCGAAATATGTTTTTAAGTGTAACGGCATACTAAAATATATAATAACATAAGTAGTTATGTACTTATTCAGTGGTACGATTAACGTAGGTAGAATGTACATTTGGTCCTATGCTTGGTTTTTGAGCAAAGTCAACTGTCACTTTGACAGTTATTCTGACAGATGTTTTTGAAGGGAAGTGAATTGGATGTTTAGCGTTAGTGTAAAGTGGGTGATAGACGTACGAGCAAGTACGCGTACTTATGGCTCGCCGACCTTTTTCGCTTGTGTGTCACCGTAAGTACGCGTACTTTAAAACCGCCGCGCAAAATCGTCGGCGATCCAACCGGTCTGAAATCTTGCTCGTAGCTCGTCATGGCTCGAACGTGTGGCAGCATTGCGAGCCGCGAGCCGCCATTTTGTTTCGACTTCGTTTCTTTTTTTTAGTTTTTAAAATGTAATACGATATTATTCCTAAATAACACAAAGCTTCTTCAGTCGACGACATCGCAATACAGAGTGAGTAAGCTTCACGTGTGTCACTAACGTCGAGCCGAGTAAGTTCGCGATCTTAAAAACCGCGTACTATAAGTTCGTACGTCTATCACCCACTTAAGAAATATGAATAAAAACATGGATAAAAGTATGAAAACTAAATGGAATTTGATTAATTATTGACCCTGAGAGAGACGACTTACATAAGTCATGACATCATTTCTTTTCGTCAACTTTGAAACGAAATACTTAAATAAATAAATATTGGCGGACTTTAAACACAGCGCCATCTAGCTCGAAACTAAGCTCGTACTATGGGAACCAGATAACTGATAGAATATTTAAATATATTTTGTAAATAGGTACATACTTATTATTCATATTAACACCCAGACACAGAACAAACATCTATTACATTTCTAATCTTCATCTAATACATACATACATTTTTGTTACCATTATATATTTTTTTTTAACAGATCAGCTCGCTTTCACTATATTATTGCATTATCACCAAAGTTACTAGATAAAAAATCAGTTGTAAGATTTGACCTGCTTGATGTAGGTACATTGTAAGTAAAATAAGAACTTGTTAAAATGTAATAGGGTCAAAGACCGGTTGTGGCATCGACTACACAGCCCAAAAAGACACCACATGCAAGGCGAACATTGACATCCAAAAGATCAGTCTTATACGGCCGATAAAAAATACCGCGCGTCAAACCTGCAGTAGTACCGACCACTTCCTTGACCCGTGCACATCTCGTCTGTTTATGCTAAAAAACCATTACCACAAGCTCAAGTTAGACTGGTTATTTTCCTTGTCGAAAGTCAATAGTGTTGTATCACTACTCAATAATTGATGATCGATAAACCTACATAGTAGTAACAACAACAGTTGGACCTAACTTGTAAAACTACTTATTGCCAACTAGCTTCCGTCCGCGGCTTCGCTCGCGTTGTACCTACATGGATATGAAGTAACCTATTTGCTATTCGCATTTATCATATTATCGCTTTAGAATTAGTTCGCGTTCGCGTTCGCGTTCGCGTTCGCGTTCGCGTTCGCGTTCGCGTTCGCGTTCGCGTTCGCGTTCGCGTTCGCGTTCGCGTTCGCGTTCCCGTTCCCGTTCCCGTTCCCGTTCCCGTTCCCGTTCACCTTTTAACCCTTCATAGACCTCCACGAATATTTAAAGACCAAGATAAAATAAATCCGTTCAGCCGTTCTCGAGTTTTAGCGAGACTAACGAACAGCAATTAATATTTATACATCATCGTGAGAAAAACATCGGAAAACATCGCATCGTGAAGAAACCAGTACCTAGTAAGTATTTTTATAAGCGGCGATGGGCTTGCAACCTGTCACGTATGGACTGCTAACTACTGCAAAATGTGGGTATGTGCCAAATATAATATTTGGACGTGCCTCTGACTGCTATCGACAACTCATGTCAACACTTCCCATCCCTAGTGAATCACGTCATTTTGAAATTAGAATGCTTTTTCCGGCTCCCCCCGTACCTCATAACCTCACTGACTTGACAGAGTTGTTTGTTTGAAGAAATGAAGCCATTAGGCATCTATTAGGCTATGTAGTCGATGGGTTGTGGTGCCTACTCCGGTTTTGGTCATTTTCAATTTTGGCAGTCAATAACTAAGCATAGCAAACAAACTTGTTTAAAATCTATAGTTAATACAGTTCTTTATCTATGGTCCGTTTTGATTAGTATGTATCTTCTATATGTTTTATGTGTTTTCTCATCATATTTACAACATAAATAAAGATAACGTTTATCAAAAGTATTGTTAATTTTATTTATGTGACCTACTTAGTTAATATCATATTTTTTGGGGTTCGTAGTGTGTGCATTACCCCAGCAAAATGTTGGCTCTAATCAGGATTTGATGTATGCAGTAATATAGACCATGGTTTCGTGTAATTGTGACCGAATTTTAGAATTTGGGTGTCCACAGGCAAAAAACATATTAATTAAATACACATTCTGCTGCGGTAACGTTACCGCAGGTAACGGTATAAAGCCTGCAGGTCTATATACCTACATAGATTATTAATAAAATGCTCGTGATGGCACTGAAAACATTGCGCTACTATTTTCCAGAACATGTTGTACTATGGTAAATATCAGTTACTTCATTATAGTGCGAACAATGTGCGAAGGTCGCCATCATGTACCGTAGCGCCACCTTGTAAGTGTCTTTCGTTGTTAGTCGGGTTTGTCGGTTATGGTTTGTTTTTGAGTTTTCATTTATATTTCTGAAATCACTCGCTGTAATTCGCTGAAAAATTCAAAATAATTAGCTGTTGTAATACTCTTTTTTGTGTAAAACATATCAGTTCTCTCACTTATGTAAAACTCTCGTAAAATGACTTTAAAGTTTCGCCATACTTAACAAAATCCTGAATATCTTTGGAGTCTTTGGACACACAGAGTTAAATTTTTGGCTCATAAGCGCACACAAATATAAGCTACCCAATCTACTAATTACTTTTTGGCTACATCCATTATTTCGATAACATTTTGCTGCGGTAACGTTACCGCAGCAGAATGTGTATTTAATTAATATGTTTTTTGCCTGTGGACACCCAAATTCTAAAATTCGGTCACAATTACACGAAACCATGGTCTATATTACTGCATACATCAAATCCTGATTAGAGCCAACATTTTGCTGGGGTAATGCACACTTCGTAGTCTACAAGAAACTTTCATAGTTTCGCCATATCCGTCCGTCCGTCCGTCCGCAGCTTAGCTCAAAGACTTCTATTTTGACACCTAAAGAGATGTTTTTTTTTCTCGACTATTCCATGATGTGGGATGTCGTTAGATAGAGATTGTGAAAACATATTTTCGATTATGCGATCCGTTTGTAAAATATTAAGCTTTTAAGTGCTAATTTTTGTTAGAGTCAAGTGCCCCCTATCAGCCAAACTATTGGATTTGGAGGTGTGAAAAAAATCACGGTAGTAGTAGGTACATTAAAATGAATTTAAAAGGAAAACTATCACAGCTTTACACACATGTAGGTGTAGGGCATGATGCCTACGGGGAATACTTATTGGAGAGAAACAACACGTACGAACTCAGAAACTGGAATGCTTTAATAATTTATACAACAAATATTATATACAAAACCTTAAAACTAAACACAATACTAAACACACACTTTGCGCGCGAGCCAATAGTCACTGCACCGAGAAGTTATAAATATAACTGCGCGCGGGCGCGCGCGACGTCACTTGATCATCCGGCTCCGTTGCGTACGGAGCTCTTGATCTCGTAGATGTATGCAGCTACATAGGCTTTACAAGTTTACGAGTAATCGCCGACCTACTTAGAAAATAAAATAATCAAGAAATAATAAATAAAAACCGGCCAAATGCGAGTCAGACTAGCGACTATCTTTAAAAAACGGCAAAAAAACACGTTTGTTGTATGGCAGCCCCACTTAAATATTTATTTTATTCTGTTTTTAGGGTTCCGTACCCAAAGGGTAAAATCGGAACCCTATTACTAAGACTTCGCTGTCCGTCTGTCCGTCTGTCCGTCTGTCTGTCACAGGGCTGTATCTCATGAACCATGATAGCTAGACAGTTGAAATTTTCACAGATTATGTATTTCTATTGCTGCTCGAACAACAAATACTAAAAACAGAATAAAATAAATATTTAAGGGGGGCTCCCATACAACAAACTTGATTTTTGCATTCCAGCGCCATCTAGTTTCATTTGATGTTACTACGTATTATAGGTACTTTTCGCGGGTTCATGCGACCGCTCGGGGTTTGAGAGGTAAGATGAAAGAGGTTTGCGATTCCGCTGGCAGGTGGCGCTATTTTACCACTATCGGTAAAGTAAGTCGGTAAATAGGTGGTACTTCACATGATCGAATAAAAAGTTTGAAATTGAATTATTGAATTCATGTTGTTATGTAAATAGGTACCTAGGTAGATATTATTAATTTCCAATTAATTTCGAGTTCGAATCCTGGCCGTGCATCAATGGATATTTCTGTTCGAAAAATGTACCTATATGCGCGTTACACGTGTTTATAACAGTGAAGGAAAACATCGTGAGGAAACCTGTTAGTATTCTTGAAAGCGGCGACGGGATTGCAACCTGTCACGTGTGGAATGCTAACTACGTAGTTAGGTAAATAGGTAGGTTACGAGATATTATGAATTATTTTTTATGTTTCTAGGGTTCCGTATCTAAAGGGTAAAAAACGGGACTACTAAGACACCGCTGTCCGTCTGTCTGTTACCAGGCTGTATCTCGTGAACCGTGATAGCTAGACAGTTGAAATTTTCACAGATGATGTATTTCTCTAAAATCAGCATAAAATAAATATTTAAGTGAGACTCCCGTACAACAAACGTGATTTTTTTGCCGTTTTGATAATAGTACGGAACCCTTCGTGCGCGAGTCCGACTCGCACTTGGCCGGTTTTTAGTATTTGTTATTTTAGCGGCAACAGAAATACATAATCTGTGAACAACTGTCTAGCTATCACGGTACATGAGATAAAGACCTGTGACAGACAGACGGACAGCAAAGTTTTAGTAATAGGGTCCCGTTTTTACCCTTTGGGTACGGAACCCTAAAAAATTGCACAAATATCATTGAAAATGACTTAAATAACGTTGTTAGCTGTGTAAACTACGAAACCCTACATTGCGCGGCCGATCGCATTTTCCTTTACAAGCAAGAACTTAATTAATGTATTAATGAACGTAATTTAGCCGTGTTGGCCGAGTGGGAGGTACCTTGACTTTCAGGTCGTGGGTTCGAATCCCGGTGTGTATCACTGGATTTTTCTGTTCGAAAAATTTATATGCGCATCAAAACACGCGTGCTTATAACGGTGAAGGAAAACAACGTGAGGTAGTTAGTATAAACGACGATGAGCTTGCAACCTGTCACGTATGGAATGCTAGCTATTGCAAAATGTGGGCGTGTGCCAAATATAATGTTTGGACGGGGTCTGAGAGCCTCTAGACATCTTCAAGGATCTAAGCGCCTGGAGATTTGAGAGGATGTCTACCGTACTTGGGGATTACAGTCGTGATTATATTTTATTTTTATTTTTAACTAGCCCACCCGTGACTGACATCCTGTCAAACTTCAATAATCGCATAGAGTTACGCACGTTGCTATGACGACTAACGTCAAGATTTTTTGCACACCAGCGCCATATATATCTTTCCTTTTGCGTTTTTTTATCATTTTAGGGATGTTTTTCGTATTTTAAAGTAGTCTATGTTTTATTCGGGCATTATATCTACATCTACAGCCAATTTCAACTCAATCCGTTGTCTTTTAAGCCTGATTGAGGAATAAACATACATACAAACTCACAAACTTCCGCGTGTATAATATTATTAGGATTACATTAATGCTATTAAATTTAAATCAAATTAAATAATCAAAACATTTTACTGAAAGGCACATTGGCTTCTTACCTACCTATTGTAAATGTGCTACCTTGACTTGGCGGGGGCACTGCCGTGCCCACAGATCTCCAGGGTGTATAAAATAAATACCTACCAGGTAATAATTGATTGATTCTTTTTAAAAGCTGTTATTTAACAAGCAATTTATATAAGTAACTATGTTTGCTAAGGTGGAATCTTGCAACTGAATTTTGAAGCAGTTATCCCCAACCGATTGAGCTGAAGTTTTTCATACTTTAGTAACTTCGGTGACAATGCAATAATATGGTAACAGCAAGCTGATCTGATGATGGAGTCAGGAGCTGTTCAACAGACACTAACAACGAAACTACTTATTAAATACTCTGATTGAGTAAAAACTTTGCATTCTTGTCAGTTCCAATGACAATGTTATATTATGTACTAGCCGACCCGTGACAGACGTTGTCCTGTTAAATTTCAATAATCGAATTGAAAAAACTGAATGTTTTTAGTCTGTGATGACAGATTTGTTGCACACCAGCGCCATTTATACAGAAATCATCCCTTTTGAGGTTTTTTTATCGTTTTGGGGATGTTTTTAATTTTTTAAAGTAATAGTCTATTATTTATTCGGGCATTATATCTACATCTACAGCAAATTTCATCTTAATCCGTTTTGTCGTTTATTTTTGATTAGGGAACAAACATAGCAGCCTTATCACAAACTTTCGCATTTATAATATTATTAGATTAAGATGTGACAGGTGCTCGATGGTGAATGATTTCACAAAAGGTTGTCATTGAAAAATATTTTTTAACAGAAAACTTTTTTATTTTGTCATCCTAATCCTACTCCTACTAATCACTACATAGTATAAAGCAAAGTCGCTTTCCGCTTCCCGCGTCTGTATGTAATATGTATGTATGTATGTTTGCTTATATCTTTAAAACTACACAACGGATTTTGATGCGGTTTTTTTTAATAGATAGAGTGATTCAGGAGGAAGGTTTATATGTATAATAACATGCTACCCGTGCGAAGCCGGGGCGGGTCGCTAGTATTATAAATACGAAAGTTTGTGAGTGAGTATGTGTTTGTTACTCTTTCACGCAAAAACTACTGAACGGATTAAAATGAAACTTTAAAACGTAATATTTACCAGGTACCCACCCGTGCCAAGCTGGGGCGAGCAGTTAGTAATATTATAAATGCGAAAGTTTGTGAGTTTGTTTGTATGTTTGTGCCTCAATCAGGCCTAAACGACAAAACGGATTAAGATGTAGATCTAATGCCCGAATAAAACATAGACTACTTTAAAATACGAAAAACATCCTAAAAATGATACAAACAATTTCGATATAGATGGCGCTGATGTGCAAAAAATCTGAAATCCGTGTTGACATCTGCTCGGTACGTGTGATCAAGGCATTAGTTCTGGTGGCAATACAATAAGATGGTGACGGCAAGCTGATCTGCTGATAGTCAGGAGCTGTTCAACGGACACTTACAACGGAACTCTTTAGTAAATAGTTCGATTGAAAAAACTTAAAAACTTCATATCTGTCAAAGAAAATCCAATGACGATACAATATTAATTCACATAGTAGAGGATCCCAAGTAAGAACGACCTTCAAAGAAAGACAGTCAAATTAAAAAAAAAAATATTTTTTTAAAATTTTAATTAATCATAACCATGAACATTATTTTTATGGCAACCCTATCAGTACACGTTCACAAACTTATTTTATTTGTTAAAATATAGTTTTCATCTGGTTATCAGATGGGTGAAGGTCGTTTTTACTTGGGATCTTAGACTAACAGGTGATAGCGCGCTGCCCTTATTTCTAGCTCGAAGGAGGATTTTACAAAAGCATGTCTTGAAAAACTGTTTTTTCTATAAAACTAATTACCGCTAATCAGTCCTTGTGAACATCCCAATTTTCGGGGCACCCTGGATATAATCAAATAGCTTACATGTTTTTATTTAGTGAGTCTAAAAATAAATTAATAATTAATTAATTAATTCTATTTAATTAAATAATTAATTCTATTTTTGATTGCGTAACGTATAATGTTCTCGCGTTATAATGGTATAAAGCGTATAAATGGCGAAACAAATTGATTTCGTTTTCGAAGCTGGTGGAACTCGTTTTGGATATGTTGCGTGAAGTAAATTCGAAAGAAAATAACGATGAAGTCAAAATGGGGACAGATTATGCGTACAAACACAAATTTGTCTGGAAGTTTGTATTTCAGTTATCATTAATGCACATTTGTGGTGCATTGGGGTTGTATCTACTAATAATTGGAGCTTTAAAACGTAGTACGATATTGTGGAGTAAGTACAAACATACCTAATCTATACTCACACACACCACGAATACACTGAGTTAGGTACACACAATTACTTTGATGAAATCTGCCAGTGTCCTGTAAGTGTTGTTTTCTATTTTTATCATGACTTTTTTGTTGCTGTTTAAAAAACTTCTGTTTTAGTTCGCCAAACACATGAACCCACTGTAATTTATATTTATACTCATAATGGTAACTCGTACTCCTGGGATCCAAAATACAGGCGTATAATTATTATATAATATAAATTATTATACAGGTGTATAATAATTGTTTATCTGTTACCTGTGAATTTTATTTTGGCAATAAAAAATATTCTTTTCTATTCTACTAATATTAGCTGTCCCGAACGACGTTGTCCTGTCAAATTTCAATAATCCCACAGAAAAAACGAACTTTATGCCACCCTTATCACTTACGTATAAAAAATACCCTATGACCTATTTTTATACCTACCAACTAAAAAAATAATCGTAATAATAACGTTTAAAAAACTAAAAAGAAAACCGACGAAAATGTATCGACCAATCGCAAAGTCAAGGATGATATTCGTTTTTTATGTTTTTGAAGGAACTGTCAGTCCTACATAAATATAATTTAAATGGGACCAACTTGGGACTATTCTCTACACTACACAATAGAAAAAAAAATCAAAATCGACAAACCAGGTAAAAAAAAATGCGTGGTCATACATAAAAAAAAAATATATATATACGCGTCGATTCGAGAACCTCCTCCGTTGTGACACGAGAATCACTACATAGTAGTAAATATAAAGCAGTCGCTTTCCGCTTCCCGCGTCTGTATGTAATATGTAATATGTATGTATGTATGTTTGCTTATATCTTTAAAACTACACAACGGATTTTGATGCGGTTTTTTTTAATAAATAGAGTGATTCAAGAGGAAGGTTTATATGTATAATACATGCATAATATAGTAGAGAAACACTGATAATTTTAGAGGTTTCTAATGTGATGTCGTAAATAAACACATTTTTTTGCGCTTACATTGCAAATGCTGGCTGAACCCCACGAGATATATCAAAATAATGTACTACAGTATTGTATACCTTAAAAACGTCTACAAAAAAGTCCACGATGGTATTAGAAATGTCTTACGCACAGCGAAGCGGGCACGGGTCAGCTAGTTTTATATAAAACAAGCTGACCCCGCGAACTTCGTATCGCTTTAGAATTAACAAATGTTGTCTTCCGTTCCCGTTCCCGTTACAATTCCCGTTCAATAGTTTTTGTAGTGCACACGAAGAAAGCAAAATGTTTAGCAATTTTTTACACCTTGCTTCAAACTATCGTCATTCTTATAAAGAATTTATTACTTTTTCAAAATAAAAATAATAGCCTATGTTACTCAGGGATAATGTAGCTTGGTAATGGTGAAAGAATTTTTGAAATCGGTTCAGTAGTTTTTGAGTTTATCCATTACAAACATACAAAAAATCAAAACTTTTCTCTTTATAATATTATTATATATTATATATTATAGTATAGACATAAAAATAATAAGATAAAATTATAATAATTATTAAAATTATGCGAAAGTAACTCTGTCTGTCGGTCTGTGACATTATCTGTATTCTGTGAATTGTAATGTTTCATACAAAGAGAGTTTAAGGGACTGCCAGTCGCTGATTGCTCTTTTTCGAAACGAAAAAAGAAATACTTCTGAACAAGCCACATCTCCTATTTTTATAAGTATATTACTTCAGGTTCCTACCTAGATTTCTATTAAGCTGAAAACATAATAGCAGAAACTTTTCACGATAAAGATATTATTTCAAAATGATACGTTTTAGAATTTATGATCGAAATATTTTATATACCTACTATTACAATTAACTTGTGATTTATTGTTAAAGATAGGTAATATGTAGATCTAGATTTCTATTAGGATAGATTTTTGATAATACATAATTTATATCATTAATTTATTTGAAAAGCTAAGGCGGACCACGCGCGGACGTGTGTTTGTCATCATTGCAGCGGTCGGTCGGATTATTTATCGAAGTGATTAAAGATGGGTACATCTTTATTCACATATACTATCACTACATAGTATAAAGCAAAGTCGCTTTCCGCTTCCCGCTTCCCGCGTCTGTATGTATGTTTGCTTATATCTTTAATACTACACAACGGATTTTGATGCGGTTTTTTTTAATAGATAGAGTGATTCAGGAGGAAGGTTTATATGTATAATAACATGCTACCCGTGCGAAGCCGGGGCGGGTCGCTAGTACATTATAAAATAGGAGATGTGGCTTGTTCACAAGTATTTCTTTTTTCGTTTCGAACAAAAATAATCGTCGACTGGCAGCGTCTTAAAGTCTTGGGACGAACCTAGGCTACGTTTTCCCCGGAATTTTCTTTTAATTTTCGACGAAAGTCTATAGCCGACTTTTCGATGAGAACTTTGTTTTTACATAGGTAATGAAAGTTTGAATACTAATTTTATAAAACGATACAAGACTATAATAGTTAGTAGGTAGGTAACTTATAATAGTATGTTATGATACAAGTGAGCAAGTTGAGCTTTTTGAACACACTTGCGAGAAAAAAAATTATAATTTGCATTTTAAAAATATTTTATAACAAAATGATTGCGAATTAAAAATAATTTGGTAGTAATAAATGTTTTTTTCGCCACACACATTTATTTATTCCAAACATGTAAATGGATTTTAAGCGGCATAAAACCTCTTTGTAGTTACAAAAAAAACGGTATTACCCGGTTAAATTGAAAATGCTCTGTTTACTCGCATATAATTTGCAGTTAGGTACTAACTTTGTAGGAATCATTATTTTATACACTAGTGTGTAATATTATTATGCACGAGTGTTTTATAGCTCGGTTAATGACCCTAAGAACGATGTGATAAGGCTCAATTTACGAACAAGTTTGTTAAAAATATATTCTTTCAGCGGTTTTCCTGTACTTCACGACGTTGGAAAGCATTACTGGTGGAGTGCATAGACATTTTTCGCACAGAAGCTACAAGGCTGGCCCTCTTCTTCGCGCGTGTATTATTGCATTCTCCGTCATCGCAGGCCAGGTTAGTTTTAGGATTCCGTACCCAAAGGGTAAAAACGGGACCTTAGACTTCGCTGTCCGTCTGTCCGTCTGTCCGTCTATCCGTCCGTCTGTCTGTCACAAGGCTGTGTCTCATGAACCGTGATAGCTAGACAGTTGAAATTCACAGATGATTCTGTTGTCGCTATAACAACAAATTACTAAAAATAATAAAATAAATATTTAAGTAAAAGGGGCTCACATACAACAAACGTGATAATTTTGCCGTTTTTTGTATTAATGATGATTTTCGTTTGCGTGTCCGACTCGCACGTGGCTGGTTTTTTTGTTTGTTACTTTCATATAATCCTCAATCACGGTAGACACTCTCAAATCTCCGGGCGCTCAGATTCTTGAAGATGTAAAGGGGTTAGCCAGAGGCACGTCCAAACGGTACATTTGGCACATACTTATATAGTGGTAGCAACTAATGCGTGGCGTGTTGTCATTACCATTGCCTGATTCAGGCTAAAACATCTTTACAAACTTTCGGCCCGAGTGGGAGGTACTTCGACTTTCAATCTGAAGGTCGTGGGTCAATAGATTGTTCTGTACGAAATGTTTATGCGCATAAAAACACGTGCGAAAACATCGTGAGGAAACCAGTTAGTATTTTTGTAAGCGGCGATGGGCATGCAACCTGCCACGTGTGGAGTGCTAACACTGCAAAATGTGGGCATGTGCCGAATATGTTTGGACGTGCCTCTGACTGCCCTCGCTAGATAAATTCAATGGATCTAAGCGCCTGGAGATCTGAGAGGATGTCTATCGCACTTGGGGATTACAATCGTGATCGTATTTTTTTTATTTTGTAAATTGTAGTTCTCTATTTTCATCTGGGTTCGCAACCACCGTCTCCATCACCGCTACACCGACACAGACGCGGATCCTCACAACTCGAATCGAGGATTGTTCTTCAGCCACATCGGTTGGCTGATTATGACAAGGCATCCTCTCGTCACAGAACTAGGCAAAAAGATCGAAATGCGTGATTTAAAGGCAGATCCTTGGGTTATGTGGCAACACAAGTAAGATTTATTTACTTCAATCACCCTGCCCATAATCCCACCTAAGTGGGGTCGGCGCAACATGTATTTTTCTTCATTTTCCTCTATCAATCGTCATCTCATCTCATCTTTTTTTTGACCTACCTTCATTCCTAACATCTTTTAGACGCACGATCTTATTTCCTTCTACCACTCTAACCTAAACTTTTCATCTTTTCTGTATCTCTGTGTCATTTCTTAGGGAGTTGGCAAGCTTCACTTTGTTCAATTAACACCACACTGGAGCTCTAAGGTAAGAATCATCGCAGGAAATGATAGACTTCAAGCCATGTCTGATTCTTCTAGAATCAGGTAGCAAACACGGTTTTTAGTTTTATTTGGAACCTTTATTCTCTGTATCGAGAGGAGGGCGTTGGTGTCTGCGACACTGTCACTTTTGCAGGCATCATCGTTTATGGACTCATTAGATAACCTATGCTCTTGTTTCCAATATATATATATTTCATTTAATTTCAAAAACACAAGATTTACTTTGAAACGTCTAAGGAACTAGGTGAAGCTACGCATGTTCCTCGCGACCAAGCCTAGAAGAATCAGCCAACAAACATGGCTTGAGGTCTACCTTTTTTTTCAATGGTCCTTTCCATAATGCTATCTATGTAGAGCTCCAGTGTGGTGCCGATCGAAAAAAGTGAAGGCTCAAACAAGAATAATAATTAAAAGTACTAACCAATTACGAACAACAATATTTTTTTTTTCATTAAAAAGCTTTAGCACAAATTCAAAAAGCAGCACACGCTATTTAATAACATTTATAGACATTTATTAATCTTTGATTTTCACTTTAGTACGTTTGTATAGACAAACGTTGCTGGTTTTTAAGCTAAGCTCCATTAGTACCTAAGATTTATCAAAGTGCCTACATCAGAATTGACTTTTTCAGATATTTCCATGAGCTTTTTTTCCTGCTCGGCGTGTGTTTTCCTGTAACAGTGCCCTTCTACCTCGGAGAGAGCATGATCAACTCTATCCTAGTCTGTGGCTTCCTCCGTCATCTACTTACCCTGCACGCAACGTCACTTATCAATAGCCTCGCTCATTTATACGGAACACGGCCCTATGAAAAGTACGTTAAAATAATCCTCTAGACTACAGATGACATAATACTAGTAGATTATAATGAATAAGTTTTCTATTGAAAAATATTTTTTCAACACACTTGTTCGTAAAGTGAGTCTTATTACTTCGTTCTTATGGCAGTAAACCAAGCTATAACACACTCGTGCATAATAATATTACACTGTACCCACTAGTGCATAATAGAATTATCCCTACAAAGTTAAGTTAGTACCTAACTGCAAATTATATGCGAGTAAACAAATCATTTTCAATTTAACCGGGTAATATAGTTTTTTTTGTAACAACATAACAACAAAGAGGTTTTATGCCTCTGAAAATCCTTTTACATCTATCTATACTTAAAATAAATCTGTAGAGAGGTCAATCCTGTACATGAAATATATTTCCAAAATAACTATCAGGGGATTAGGGATCGATACTGATGCCGAAAATGCAATCAGTAAAAATTTTGTCTGTCTGTCTGTTTCTATAACGGTTTGTATAACCGTCGTAAAAACTACTCGACGGATTTTAACGAAACTTGGTACAATTATTTTTCATACTCCTAAGCTGGTTATAGTATACTTTTCATTACGCTACAATCAATAGGAGCAGAGCAGTGAAGGGAAATGTTGGGAAAAGAAATATGTTTTTGATGGCATCTCATTTATTTTTGTAGATAGCCTACTTTTTAGGGTTCCGTACCCAAAGAGTAAAAACGGAATCCTGTTACTAATACTCCACTGTCCGTCCGTCCATCCGTCTGTCCGTCCGTCGGTCTGTCGGTCTGTCTGTCCGTCTGTCTATCACAGGGCTGTATCTCATTATCCATTATAGCTAGACAGTTGAAATTTTCACAGATGATGGTATTTATGTTGCCGCTATAACAACAAATACTAAAAACAGAATAAAATAAATATTTAAGTGGAGCTCCCATACAACAAACGTCATTTATCCGAGTCCAGTCCGACTCGCACTTGGCAGGTTTTTTTAGGATCTTTACACTAAACACTAATAGTGTTTCAAATTTGAAGCTTCTATGTCTGCTAGAAGTGCCTTAAACTTTTGATGATCGGTCAGTCAGTCAGTCAGTGAGTGAGTTAGTGAGTGACAAAATTAGGAAACTTTGACTAGTTATAATTCTTAAACTACTGGTTCAAATTGAATGAAATTTGAAATATACCGAGTTTATACTATGCCTGCTTGGTTACTGAAAATTCAAGATTCTAGTTTCATCCACAACGAAGTTTATGGGGGTTTGAAAATGGCCTGAACTGCTTCGAGAAAAGGATGGTACGGCCGTGCCGCTTTTTGCTTGACACTGCCGTGCCCCCAGATTTCAAAATAAGCATTTGTAAAATCCTCCTCGAGCTATGCGCTATCACCTGTCACATCATATATTACATTGTCATTGGAACTTGACAGATATGAAAAGTTTTTACTCAATCGTACTGTTTACTACTGTTTACATCATCAGATCAGCACGCTGCCACTATTATTGTATTGTCACCAGAGTGTAGGTATGTCGAAAAATTGGTTGCATCTTTTGACGGACAACTTACCGAACAGTGCAAGTTCAATAAAAGCTTATAAATACGATTGGATTACAGGAGTCTACGTCCAGTTGAAAATTGGTTTGTATCATTCTTTACCATGGGGGAGGGTTGGCATAACTACCACCACACGTTCCCATGGGACTACCGCGCGTCTGAGTATGGCATGCATTTCAACACCAGCGCTTCCCTCATCAGACTCTGCGAGAGACTTGGACTGGCTTGGGACCTAAAGACGGCTTCGCCAGATATTGTAAGTTTTAACTAGTAAATACGGATAATTACCACGTTTTTCCTTGTATTGCTGACTGACGTTTCGAGATGCTCTTCATTATAAGCACGCACCGCGAGCACCGGTAGATCGGTGAATACCCGTGATCCTCGGAATGAAAGTCCTAAGGAAGGTGTTAATCAGGTAATTTCAAACACTTTAACTTTTCACTCTTTCAGATGGAGAAACGTATCATCAGAACTGGTGACGGGACACACCATCGGTTGGGCAACGATGAAGATAGATCAGCTGTTACAGCCTTCGGTCCAATCCATCCCCTCAATCCTACTTACACGCACATCAAGACACCCATTGAAAATATCTTGGCTGTGGAACACCTTCCGCAGTTTCATGAGAAGGATATACTTAGTAATTAGGATGATCATGTCTTTTATTTTTTAAATAAATACTTTTTAACTTTGACTATGACTTTAAGAGGTTATCCTAGCACTAACTAATAAACACAGGTATTAAAAAATCTATTGCTGTCGCGTTGTGCCCAAGATATAAACTATTATAAACGTATGAGTGGCGATAGAGACAATAACAGCGCTGACTAAATATAACTTTAAAAATTACGAAATCCCTATTTCGTATTCACCTGTTTCCTCCTTCACTGGATCGATTTAAATATTTTCTTCAAAAATAATTATCAAAAAGATGGGGCTATTCCTGTATGTCTTTCTTTCGTTGATTAGTTTTCGTCAAATTTGTATACTGGATGTCTAAAGTGGTTAAAACTGGCCAATTTTTGTGGTTTAAACGGTTCCTTATTCTTATAATAACTAATTTATGGAGAAAAGGGAAGGGAGATAGGGGCATGCAGTGGTTCTCATAGATTGTATGGTAGAAAAATATTTGCTTTAGTGTCATCATCAAATTCAAATTAAAAATTCATTTATTTCAATAAAATCACAAGGATCAGTTTGAAAAGTCTTAGGTAGTCTTAGGTAGTAGTAGTAGCTTCACCAACTAGGTGAAGCTACGCCGATTCCACGCGACCAAGCCTAGAAGAATCAGGCAACACACACGGCTTGGGGTCTACCTTTTTTTTAATGATCCTTTCCTTAATGCTTTGTGTGGTGGTCCAGTGTGGTGCCAATCGAACAAGGTGAAGACTCAAGAATAATAATTAAAAGTACTCAAGTACGTACAACAATAAAAAAAATAACTAAAGAGCTTCAGCACAAATTCAAAAAGCAGCACAGGCTACACTTGATTTAGAAATAAAACCTAAAGATAAAATAACTATTTGCTTAAAAATAATTAAAGTAGACAAATGTTACACAAATTAAATAGTGCAGACTAAGTAAATTAATATTTAGCTGTCGAGTGGCAGAGCGACATCAGGCCACGAGGATTTATCATTTATATATAATCATCTACATATTCTTTATATAGGCTTTAAATCTTCTAACAGGAAGTTTTGTTGCGTTTTCTTGCAGTTTATTATAAAATCGTATACAATTCCCCATAAACGACCCCTTCACTTTTTCTAATTTAAATTTAGGTATGTACAATTTGTTCTTATTTCTTGTGTTAATACTATGTACATCACTTTTTTTCTTAAATAAAGCCATATTCTTATGAGTATACAATTAGTTTTCATAAATATATTGTGAGATTACTGTGAGAATGTTAATTTCTTTATTTTTTTGTCTCAAGGAGTCCCAAGACTTCATTTTATAAATGGCACGTACTGCCCGTTTTTGTAAAATAAAAATAACTTGAATGTCTGCTGCCTTCCCCCAGAGAAGAATCCCATACGACATTACACTATGGAAGTAACTAAAATAAACTAGCCTAGCTGTAGCTTCATCAGCCAGCCGCCTAATCGTGCGGACTGCATAAGCAGCGGAACTAAGTTTACTAGCAAGTGTTTCAATATCAGGTCCCCATTGTAAGATTGCATCAATATTGAGACCTAAAAAAGTAGTCGAATTAACAAGCGTAAGAGCCTATTCATTTATTTCAATGTTAGTCGGAATATGCACCACACTAGGCAAAGGGAATTTAATGAATTTCGTTTTCTTAGAATTGAGCAATAGGTTGATAACAGTGAACCAATTAAAGACTAGCGACAGCGACGCATTTATGTCATCGAAGTTAACTTTAGATCTATCGACTTTAAAAATTAGCGATGTATCATCAGCAAATAGGACAATTTCACAAATGTATTTTACATAGAATAAAAATGGACCTAGAATCGAGCCCTGTGGAACTCCCATTTCAATAATAGACCCAGAAGATCGTTCACTACTAATATCAACTTTCTGGACTCTATTGGACAAGAAAGATTGTAAATGGTAAATTGCCTGGTTATGGATACCATAGTGTTTCAGCTTTGCGATTAGAGTTGCGTTACTCATGCAGTCAAACGCCTTAGACAAATCGCAAAACACTCCGATCGCATCTTGCGATTTCTCAAAGTCCTCATATATTTATGTGCTTTAAGAGCAACGTACCGGCATCGGTTGTTGATCGACCCTTTGTTAATCCAAATTAATGACAATGAAGTAGCCCGTTAAGATTAAAGTGAGATAATAACTGAGTAAGAATAACTTTTTCAAAAATTTTACTTAGAGCAGGCAATACCGAGGTTGGTCTATAATTAGAGGGATCTTTCTCGTTTTCCGACTTATACAAAGGAATCAGTTTACGAATTTTTTTCTTATCTCATGAAGCATATTCATGAGATAAGAAAAAAATCCCTCGTCAACACATCTAACGTGGGCTAAACATGAAGCAATATCAATGATAATAGTACCTAATACCTTTGTAGATATACCCCATAGATCTTCAGTAAGATCTTCATCCAGGGCGGAAACAGCTGAATACGTTTGTATAGAAAAACGCCTGTCCAGGAATGCTCGGAAAATACGAGTAGATTTACGTACATTACATACATTGCAATATTTTTGTATAGTTATGAATGAATAATCTTCTGTACATAGTATAAAACAAAGTAGCTGAATTTGACTGGCCCCACAGCTCAGTTAGTAGTAACTCTGCCTTCTGCGCTATAGGTTGTGGGTTTGATCCTCATCCAGGGCAAATATTAAAATTTGTGTGATAAACATAGATTCATTTGTTCTGTGTCTGGGTGTTTATCACTACATAGTATAAAGCAAAGTCGCTTCTCGCTTCCCGCGTCTGTATGTATGCTTATATCTTTAAAACTACACAACGGATTTTGATGCGGTTTTTTTTAATAGATAGAGTGATTCAGGAGGAAGGTTTATATGTATTAAACCCGTGCGAAGCCGGGGCGGGTCGCTAGTATGTATAATAAGAATAACTATAAGTTTACAAAAAAACAAGTGCAAAAGTATTCAATCAGTTATCTGGTTCCCATAGTAGAAGCTTTGCTTAGTTTGGGGCTAGATGGCACTGTGTGTAAAGTCCGCCAATATTTAAAAAAAAAAAAAAAAATCTGTCAATGTCTTTCTATCTGTATATTCGTATAACTCCTAAACCATCGACCACACAGCCTATAGACTACTGCAAGGCGAACACTTTAGTACCTAATAAATGTTTTTGATGAATGCAGAATAGTTTTTAGGGTTTCGCAGTCTACAAGACAAGAAACCCTTATAGTTTCGCCATGTCCGTCCGTCTGTCCGTCTGTCCGTCTATCCGCAGCTTAGCTCACAGACTATCAGTGCTAGAAAGCTGTAACTTGGCATGTACATACATACTAGCCGACCCGTGACAGGCTTTGTCTTGCCCAAATTTCAATAGTCGCATAGAAAAAACACTTTCAGGAAATTACAGATGTTTTCCCTATAAACCTAATCCTGATAAAATAAATACGAATTTTGGTAGAATGCGTATCATTCAGTAGTCAAAACTAATGTCAGATTTTGGTAGTATGCAGTAATCATTCGGTAGTCAAATTGATGTCAGATTTTTTTGACTAAATGAATTTCCAATGCCGACCTTGGTAGGATACAACCTTTTTGGTAGAATGCGTTGCTATGACAACTCAATGCTATCGGTCTAAGATGTCTAATTTTTTGCACATCAGCGCCATCTATACCAAAATCATCCTTATTGCGTTTTTTTTTATCTTAAAGGGGTTGTTTTTCAGATTATAAGTTAACCCTTTATTTATTCTGATTTTTTATCTACATACTGTCTTTTTTAGGGTACCTACCCTACACCTAAAGTGGGGATGTATTTTTTATTCTCGCGCACCCCATGGTCGTGGTATCGTTAGGTAGGTCTTTTAAAAGTATGGTGATTAAGATATTTTTCAGTAAAAAACTTATTTATTAGGTACTGTTTTGTTCGTAATTAGCAAGTTAATTTATGCAAATAAGAAATAGCCAAGCAAAGGTCATTTAGACACAGGTATTTAGATAAATAATAAATAAATAAATATTGGCGGACTTTACACACAGCGCCATCTAGTCCCAAACTAAGCAAAGCTTGTATTATGGGAACCAGAAAACTGATAGAATACTTATATACTTATTTTTTTTGTAAATACATACTTATTATACATATTAACACCCAGACACAGAACAAACATCTATGTTCACCACACAAATATTTGTCCTGGGTGGGGATCGAACCCACAACCTACAGCACAGAAGGCAATCGAAATATTGAACGTCTCCAGGGTGTTCAACTAATAAACCTATATACATACCTACCTACTTCTCGAAGTTTTTTAACAATAATAGACCTAACAAAATAAGTAATATTTATAAATACTAAAGATTTTTTTTAACATGTAATTAATTCTATGAATTCCTCCTTTGTGCTAGAAATCAGAGCAGCTGTGTTGCCAATAACAATCCAAATTTTTAATGCACCTGTATGTACAAAACGTAAACTTATTGTTTGGTGAGTCTTTATGATTACGCAACTCGCATAAAAGTCGAGTCACCAAAGAAAATAGTTAATAGACTTACGATTTCAGAACTAGGTAGTAGTTTCATTTCAAAAATATTGCGTGAAGTGAATTCGAATAAAAATAACGATGATACCACTTTAAATCAAGTCAAAATAGGGACAGATTACGCGTTTAAACACGATTTTATTTGGAAAGTTGTATATCTAACTATATTTATGCATATCTGTGGGTTATTCGGCTTGTATACACTGATGGCTGGAGAATTACAACGAAACACAATAATATGGAGTTAGAATACTAATTGGTTTCCTTACAATGACCAGAGTGCTTTTCATAAAAGTCCCTGCGGCAATTTAGTATAATATCAATAATACACTCGACGCTAACAAAAACTGGCAGTTTAAAGCCTAATATGTCACAAACGAATCCTTTAATTAATCGATAAGTTGTTTTCACAAACCCTCCATACCTTTTAAAGACCTATCTAACGACAACCCACACCATGGGGTAGGTACGCGATAAAAAAAACATCCCCACTACCCAGTGGTACCCGAAAAAAAATGGTTTTTAAGATTTTGTACGACTTTGTAGATTATTAATAATGTATAATACAAGCTAAATTACAGCTTTCTAGCACTGATAGTCTGTGAGCTAAGCTGCGGACAAACGGACAGACGGACGGATGGACGAAACTATTGGGGATTTTTAGACTACGAAACCCGGCAAAACGGCAAAAAAAAAGTTTGTTGTATGCCCCACTTAAGGTGCTCCATGTCGACGATTGCTTTTTTTCGGAACGAAAAAAAAAAACTTCTGAACAAGCCACGTCTCCTATTCCTTCTCCTATTATAAATATATTACTTCAGGTTCCTACCTAGATTTTTACTAAGCTAAAAACATAATAGCAGAAACTTTTTACGATAAAGATATTTTTTCAATATGATACATTTTAGAATTTATGATCGAAATACTTTGATACCTACTTCAATCAACTTGTAATTTATTGTTAAAGATAGGTAATATGTAGATCTAGATTCGCACTGATAGTTTTTTATTAAGAAATTATATATTATAATTTAAATCATTAATTTATTTGAAAAGCAAAGGCGGACCACGCGCCGCCCATGTGTCAGTACCGCCGTGACCACTGTAAACGTCAGACGTGTGTTTGACGTCATTGCAGCGGTCGGTATATAACTACCTAATAGAGTTTTAAATAAGAAGAGTTATTTGAAACTATAAAACTCAATGTAATAACTCTAAAAAAATATTGAAAATGAGAAAATGGTTATGAGGGGTAGGTAAAGTTACCTATAGTAAAGCCTATTACCTGCCTACGTAGGTACCAGCAATGCAATCTCATAAAAACTGTCGATAATATTTACAATACGCATACGCCATCTAGAGCTTGCCGTTGTTAACTCTCATAGTCGTTTCTGCCGCGGTTTTAGGCCCTCATGGTCTTAAATTTTTTTTTTTTTTTTTTAAGTATTTGATGTTCTATCGGCATCAGAAATACACCATCTGTGAAAATTTCAACTGTCTAGGTATCACGGTTCATGAGGTACAGCCCTGTGACAGACAGACAGACAGACAAACAGACGGACAGCGGAGTTATAGTAATAGGATCCTGTTTGTCCTGCTTTTCCGTACCCTCTGGGTACGGAAGAAGTATTTGTAGATAAGACGGAAAAAGTAATAAGACTGCATTATCTTGAAAACCATCAAACTTAAAAAGAAACTGTCTTTTATTTATGTAGCTAGTATGATTATCTAAATGAACTGTTTAGTATTCATAGTTTTGAGTAAAAAGGAAAATAGTGTTTTTCAAGAGCCAACTTTAGAACAACAAGAAAAGTTTTACCAATCGTGTTTTTGTGTATCATTTACCTAGATTAAATCCTTAGTTAACTTTGTCATAAAAACAAAACTGTATGTTTTGCGGTTATTGAGAAAAAACTATTCTGCGTTCATCAAAATAATGAAAAAAACATTTTGTATAATTACAGTTATCCGTTTTCACCTGTGTTCGCGACCACCGTCTCCACCATCGCTACGCTGGACACTGACGGTGATCCTCACAACTCAAACCGAGGAGTTTTCTTCAGCCACATCAGCTGGTTGTTGATGAAGAAGCATCCTCTTGTTTTAGAGCTAGGGAGAAAGATAGATATGAGCGATATGATGGCCAATCCATGGATTATGTGGCAACACAATTTACTCCGCCATATTGCTCCTAACTTAACGTGCATTGTAAGTTCGTGTGATTTTATCTGCGTGTCAAATCTTACAATTGAATTTTAAGACGCTGCCAGTCGACGATTATTTTTGTTCGAAACGAAAAAAGAAATACTTGTGAACAAGCCACATCTCCTATTTTATAATGTATAGTATATGTGAATAAAGATGTACCCATCTTTAATCCTTCGATAAATAATCCTACCGACCGCTGCAATGATGACAAACACACGTCCGCGCGTGGTCCCCGCCTTAGCTTTTCGAATAAATTAATGATATAAATTATGTATTTTTTATTACTTATCAAAAATCTATCCTAATAGAAATCTAGATCTACATATTACCTATCTTTAACAATAAATCACAAGTTGATTTTAATAGTAGGTATATAAAATATTTCGATCATAAATTCTAAAACGTATCATTTTGAAATAATATCTTTATCGTGAAAAGTTTCTGCTATTATGTTTTCAGCTTAATATAAATCTAGGTAGGAACCTGAAGTAATATACTTATAAAAATAGGAGATGTGGCTTGTTCAGAAGTATTACTTTTTTCGTTCCGAAAAAGAGCAATCGTCGACTGGCAGCCCCTTAAACCATTTCCCCCAAGCAATTAAGATGAAATTTAGCATACCTGTGTAACTTTGGCGACAATACAATAATGTTCAAAGCGAGCTGATATGATGGAGTCAGGAGCAGCTGTACGGACACTCACAACGGAACTCTTTAGTAAATAGTTCGATTGAGTAAAAACTTTGCATATTTGTCAAGTTCCAATAACAATGTAATGTGATAGGTGATAGCGCGCTGCTCTGATATCTAGCTCAAAGGAGGATCTTACAAAAGCTTGTTTTGAAAAAAATAATCTTCAAAAAAAAACATATTATTATAGTTCCGGTAATACCTAAGATCTACCAGATTATCTGCTTGCGTCTTTTTCAGAAATTACAAATTGCTTCTATTCCTCCTCGGCGTTTGTTTCCCTGCAGCAGTGGCGGTCTTCCTCGGAGAGAGCTAATCAACTCTCTCGTGGTCTGTGTCTTCGGTCCTTATAAATAGCCTCGCTCATTTATACGGAACACGGCCATATGATAAGTAAGTTACCAATCCTGTAAATCTAGTTTCTAAATCAAGTGTAGCGTGTGCTTTTTGAATTTGTGCTGATTCTTCTAGGCTTGGTTGCGAGGAATCGGCGTAGCTTCACTTAAAAACGGCAAAAAAACCACATTTTTTGTATGGGAGCCCCACTTTAATATTTATTTTATTCTGTTTTTAGTATTTTGTTGTTATAGCAGCAACAGTAGGTAATACATAATCTGTGAAAATTTCAACTGTCTAGCTATCACGGTTCATGAGATACAGCCCTGTGACAGACAGACGGACAGACGGACAGCGAAGCCTTAGTAATAGGGTCCCGTTTTTACAATTTGGGTACGGAACCCTAAAGAGCTACTATTTCATTTCAAATACAATAATGATTCGTTGAAACTTTCAGATGGAGAAACGTATCATCAGAACTGGTGACGGGACACACCATCGGTTGGGCAACGATGAAGATAGATCAGCTGTTACAGCCTTCGGTCCAATCCATCCCCTCAATCCTACTTATGTACACGCACATCAAGACACCTGAAAATATCTTGCACGTGGAAAATCTTCCGCTGTTTCATGATAAAGATAGGTATACTCAGTAATTAGGTGTTATGGTTTTTAGGATTCCGTACCCAAAGGGTAGAAACGGGACCCTATTAGACTGCGCTGTCCGTCTGTCTGTCACAAGGCATATCTCATGAACCTTGATAGCTAGACAGTAGAAATTTTCACAAATTATGTATTTCTGTTGCTGCTATCACAACAAATACTAAAAATAGACTAAAATAAATATTTAAGTGGGGCTCCCATACAAAAAAAATGTTTTTTTTGGCGTTTTTTATTGCAAAATGTGGGCATATGCCAAATGTAATGTTTGGACGTGTCTCTGACTACCCCCTCCAGACATCTCCAAAAGATCTAAGCGCCTGGAGAGCTGAGAGGATGTCTACCGTACTTGGGGATTACAGTCGTGAATCGTGATCCTATTTATTTTATTATGTTTTTATTGTACAAACTTACTAATTTAATAGACGACTCACTTGTTTGTTAATTAGCAATATTACTACATTAGTTAACTGTTTCATTCTTTAGTTATTTTAATTCTTTAATGTTACAGTTCCTTAGGTAAAATAATATATTTTGAAAACAGTAAAGTAAGTGTTGAAGCGACAAAAAATTGATAACTTTTGTTGCAAATTATATTTTTCTAATCTTCTAATAAAATTTCTGAACCAAACTCCTCCGAAACGGCTAAACCGATTTTTATTAAATTTGTTGTGTATATTCAGTAGGTCTGAGAGTAGGTCGTAGCCTCGTAGGGTATTTTTAGGGTTCCGTACCCAAATGGTAAAAACGGGACTTTAATATTACAAAAACTTCGCTGTCCGTTTGTCCGTCTATCTGTCGGTCCGTCGGTCTGTCGTTCCGTCTGTCTGTCACGTATCTCATGAACCGTGATAGCTAGACTGTTGAAATTTTCACAGATTATGTATTTCTGTTGCCGATTTTTTTGGCGTTTTTTATAGATTCGATTTATTATGATTCTGATTCTTACTTGTCGGTTTTTTTGTTTTATCATGTTTCATAGAAACATTTGATTGAATGTCTAAGGGATTTATAACTGTGCCCACTTGAAACAATAAATAAAACATTAATTAAATAAATACCAAACAACAAGGTCTGATTTAAATATTTAAATCGAATTACATTTTTATCGATAATAATTATTAATTACGTACTTAATAAAATAAAATTAACCGGATAAGTGCGAGTCGGACTCGTGCACGAAGGGTTATAATAGGCTATAAAAAACGGCAAAAACACGTTTGTTTTTGGGGGAAGGAGCCCCAACATATATATTTATTTTATTCTGTTTTTAGTATTCGTTGATATAGCGGCAACATAAATATGTACATAATCTGTGAAAATTTCAACTGTCTAGATATCCTGGTTCATGAAATACAGCCCTGTGACAGACGGACAGACGGACAGACGGACAGACAGGCGGACAGCAAAGTCAAAGTAATAGGGTCCCGTTTTATCCTTTGGAGTACGGAAAAACGTACGCCACTCATACGTTTACATCTTATGCACAGCGCGAAAGCAAAAGATTTTTAAAATACCTATTTTTCAAATTTGTCGCTGCTAGGTAGTACTTCAGGATCATTGAAAAAAATGATTGGCCCCAAGCCGTGTTTGTTGCCTGATTCTTCTAGGCTTGGTCGCGAGGAACAGGCGTAGCTTCACCTAGTTCCTAACACGTTTCAAAGTGATCCTTGCATTTTATTGAAATAATTGCTTTTTACACGCTTTATATTAGCTTCACCTGTATGTATGTATGTATGTATGTAACCGACCCCTTTGAGCTCGATTTTGTCTTACTTTGAACGATCAGATTTAATTCAAACTTTGCGCACCTGTCAAAGATCGATGACAATGCAATAATTTGATATTAGTTTCCCATTATCCTTAATAGGATCGCCAGGATAAAAATTCTTTTGTAGATCCTGTTGCAGCGCCTACTGAAATTCTATTCGCAACACCTACTGAAATTCTACTAGCAAAGCTTACTTAATATTAACTTGCCAATTTAATATACCTAGTCTGGCTAATTACTATCTAGCTACGTCATTACTTTCACCGCCCTTGCCATTGAACGAAATCAATTACTTGAAAGTGATTTATGAGTTTGGCATAGACTAAAAAATTAAAAATAAATTATAGTTTAAAAAAACTAAAAAAACACGCTTTTATTGCTAATCGAACTAAAAACTAGAAAATAATTTTCGATGACAGAGTTGAATTATAACTGTAGTAGAAGAAGAAACAATCAATCATAATGAATCACCTCAAAACAAAATTATAATAAAATTATTCAGAGTAAAAAGCGTGGGGTGCTTGATATATTTAAATACTAGCGACCCGCCCCGGCTTCGCACGGGTAGCATGTTATTATACATATAAACCTTCCTCCTGAATCACTCTATCTATTAAAAAAAACCGCATCAAAATCCGTTGTGTAGTTTTAAAGATATAAGCAAACATACATACAGACATACAGACGCGGGAAGCGGAAAGCTACTTTGCTTTATACTATGTAGTGATTACAATCATTTTATATTGGCAACTATCTATGAGAGGATAGTTATGAACCGCAGTAAAATGCACCCCACGCTTTTTACTCTGAATAATTTTATTATAATTTTGTTTTGAGGTGATTCATTATGATTGATTGTTTCTTATTCTACTAGTTATATTAAACTGTCATCGAAAATTATTTTCTAGTTTTTAGTTCGATTAGCAATAAAAGCGTGTTTTTTTTAGTTTTTTTAAACTATAATTTATTAAATTTGAATTTGAATTCGCGAGTATATTCGAGTATATCTAATTTTAGATAAAAATAAAAACACTTGTTTAAAAACGTTCAATAAACTTTTATTAATACAAATACTTATTACTTATTAATATAATAATTACATCAACTTTTCCTTTTAAATAGAAATCGTCGGTTTAAAGGTAAAATTCATTAAGTGACATAATTGATCAAATTCATTAAATTCGTGAAACGGTCTCACCAGGGCAATATCTACAAAACAAAGCAGTTACAAAAGCAACCTAATAATCTAAAAACAAAATCAAACTCAATAGGATTGCATTTAAAACTATGAGCAAAATGCAATCTTTTGCAAAAAATAATTATTATCGCTTATAACTCCATACTAGTTTTTCGCATTTAATGAATTTTACCTCTAAACCGACGAAATACAGCTAATTACCACGTTTCAACTTTCTCATGATGAGCATCTGAATTGTTTCGAAACCTTTGCAATACTATCTGTTCCATCTTTCCCAACTGGCTATTCCAATCAGTTGGGTTTTTGGGGTACAAATACTATCTGTTCCATTTTTCCCAACTGACTATCACAATAAGTTGGGATTTTGGGATACAAATACAAACTGTATCATTTTTCCCAACTGGCTATCTCAATCAGTTGGGATTCATGGACTTTTTTCCACTTTTCCCAACTCATGAATGATTTGTACAGTCACGAAGATAACATATTTTACTTAATATCTTATACTAGCTGTTTCGACAAATTTCTATAATTTTCCGCGAAATTTTCTTAATTTTTTTCATTCATTAGAACCTACAGTTGACACTAACGAATACAACAAAAAAAGAATTAGCAAAATCGGTCTAGCCGTTTACGCGTGATGCTATAACCAAGGGAAATATAGATTCATTTTTATATATAACTAGCGACCCGCCCCGGCTTCGCACGGGTAGCATGTTATTATACATATAAAACTTCCTCCTGAATCACTCTATCTATTAAAAAAAACCGCATCAAAATCCGTTGTGTAGTTTTAAAGATATAAGCAAACATACATACATACGCGGGAAGCGGAAAGCGACTTTGCTATACTATGTAGTGAAGATAAAGTTCAGATATTTTTATATGTAGGATTCATTAGAGATAATAATGTTGATACTTACAAAATTATATTTTTCTTTCTTTCATTTGCGAATTAATTAAAATGTTGGGATGAGAAGTAAAATAATCCATGATTCCCAAATTCCCAACTGATTGGGATAATTGGAAAAAAATAACATTATCAGTAATATATTGAAACGTGATAAATAGCCATATTTCTATTAATATTAACAACCACGATAGTTTTATTTCTATTATTAAAATTACTTATTTACAACATATTACAATAACACCTTTTTCTTACATTATTTGTGTAATAAATTACGTCACGTGCAGTGCGTTCCTTGGCAGGCGTTTTTCTATACAAACGTATTCCCCAGTTTCCTCCCTGGATAATAGTACTAGAGCAAATACTATTCTACCATACAATCTATGATGACAACTGTATGACCTTATTATCTTTCAATGTCAGAAGGTAATGTTCTGCGCACAGTGGCGGACGGAGGCGCAGAGGATTTAAAATGTATCAATTGCGAGATTACCGAGCATTATTCACACACATCGTCATCAAACCCCAAACTTAACAAATATTGCACTATGGGAACCAGATTACTGATAGAATACATATTATACTTTTTTATTTGTAAATATATACTTATTATACATATTAACACCCAGACACAGAACAAACATATATATTCATCACACAAATATTTGCCCTGGGTGGGGATCGAACCCACAATCAACAGCGCAGAAGGCAGATCTACTACCATGATCACAGAGCTGCGAGGCCAGTCAAATGTAAAACCTTTAGACTTAGATTCGATAACTAATATTAAATTGTCACCATCCGCCACTGTGCGCAGGCCCTTATTCTTTGCTCCTAATGGCTGGACATTAGACAAATTTGCCTTGCTATATATATTTTGATGATGTTTTCCATCACTTCATTTCATTGGTGTCGTGGACTTCCTGGACCAGCTCAGCCAACTCCTCAGGACCATATCCGAGAAGCTGTTGGAGATCGCAGACGAATTTGTATACAAATCTGAAAAAATAATATAATTTTTTATCTGTCCGACAGACGTTGTCCTGTCAAATTTCAATAATGAACTACAGAAAAAAGCGAAACACAGTAAAGAGCCGTGTTGGCCGAGTGGAAGGTACCTCGACTTTCAATCTAAAGGTCGTAGGTTCGAATCCAGGCGTGCATCAGTGGATTTTTTTGTTCGAAAAATGTATATGCGCATAAAAACACGTGCATAAAACGGTGACGGAAAACATCGTGAGGAAACCAGTTATTATTCTTATAAGCGGCGATGGGCTTGCAACCTGTCACGTATGAAATGCTAACTACTGCAAAATATGGGCATGTGCCAAATATAATGTTTGGACGTGCCTCTGACTGCCCCCACTAGACATATTTAAAGGATCTAAGCGCCTGGAGATCTGAGAGGATGTCTACCGTACTTGGGGATTACAGTCGTGATCCTATTATTATAAATTTTTATTTCAAAAGAAAATTTTGGAAAAGAATTAGCCAATGTCTGTCCCAAGACTAACCATCTACTATCACTATCTCCATATGAAATTTCATTACAATCGGCCCAGCCAGCGGTTTGGCCGTGAAGGCAGGCTGAGTTACTTCAGCATTTATAATTATTAGTAAAGATTTAATACCTTTTTCCCGCGACTTTGGCTATCATATCTCCATCATAATAGTATCGAAGTGCACGTGACAACTTTTCATAGTTCATAGCAGGCTTGTGTTTCCTCTGGCCCCATAGAGACGCCACTTGTTCAGGCTCTAGTAACTTGAATTCGCCTTCAGCGCCTGAAAAAATTACAATAATTAAGTTTGAAACATAATTTAGGTTTAAAAGTAAAATAAAAAATTATAAAAAGTTTTTTTAAGACGAGTAATATATATTTTTGGTGAATGCAGAATCGTTTTTTCTCAATAACCGCAAAACATACAGTTTTTTTTCTATATCTAAATAAATTATAGACAGAAACATGATTGTTGAAGCTTTTCTCGATAGATTCATTTTTCAAAGTTGGCTCTTCAAAAATACTAGTTTCGTTTTTAATCAAATAATAAATTGTCGATAGTTTCTTTTAAGTATGATGGTTTTCAAGATAATGCAGTTTTATCATTTTTTCCATCTTCTCCGGGTAGACTCAGCCCATACAAAAAACAAACATTTTACATGTCACCTTTAAAATTAATACTAACCATACCATCGTATGACATTGAAATATTCCGCGCTTGTTAATAACTCTAACAGAAACTGCCATAGTTGTATCTGACCAGAGTTACCACTTCGTATCGACAGCGATGTGTCTTGTTCGGTGGGTGGATTTATTATAATCTGTAAAGGAAATATACATTATTAATACATACATACATTTAATTATGAATGTATACTAATCTATATACTAACATTATAAAATTAAAATAAATAGAATCACGACTGTGATCCCCAAGTACGGTAGACGTCCTCTCAGATCTCCAGACGCTTAGATCCTTTGAAGATGTCTAGTGGGGGTAGTCAGAGGTACGCCCAAACAGTATATTTGGCACGTGCCCACATTTCACAGTAGTTAGCATTCCATACTAACTATACTAATATATTGATAATTGATTTATTGATTTATTACCTGTCTATATTTTTTTTTAATAGCAGATTGCGGTACTTCCATTACTTCCTTCTGGGATTCTGTTGAATCCTCGTCTGTTTGTACAATAGCTGTAAATAAAGATAATAAATAAATAATCCGACTATTAACTGAGGAGTTCCGTTGAAAAGCTTTCGACTCCATCATCAGATCAGCTCGCTGTCACCATATTATTGCATTGTCACCGAAGTTACGTAAGTATGCGAAATTTCAGCTCAATCGGTTGAAGTTAACTGCTTCAAAATTGAGTTGCAAGATTACACCTTAACAAACATAGTTACATACATACATACATTGCAAGTTAAATAAAAGCTTGTAATTGCGTGGCCGGGTCTGCTATTACTATTAGTATAAATAGATAATACATGGTACTGTAGATAGGTGTAGGTAGAAAAACCTTACCAATAAATTTGCATTTTCGCAGCAGTTCAAAATGTGTCCAAAATATGTCGCCAGGGTCTGAGGCCACCTTCTCTCTGAAACAATGGAGAAAGATTGTAAAAAATAATGTAACTCCTGTTATTACTTAAGTATGTTACAGTCATGATACGGTCATAGTACGGCCGTGGAACAGTCATGGTACAGCAGTGAAAATGTCGCAGTACAGTAATAGAACGGTCATGAGAAGATCGTAGCACAATAAAAATACGGTCATTGTTCATAGATGGTACGTTTTTGATACAATCATGAAACGGTCATGATACAGTCATGGTACGGTCATAGTACAGTCTTTATTACTCACATGAACGCTTCGTTAGTAAGAGCTGAAAATACGGTTCCGCTTATATTCCAATCGCTTAATCTAACTCCTGTTATTAGTTAGTTATATTAAGTATGCTGATGTCGTAATACAGTAATAATACGGTCATAGTACGGCCGCGGTACACTCATGGTACAGTCATGAAACGGTCATGGTACAGTCATAGTACAGTCGTGGAACGGTAATCTCATGGTATGGTCACTGTAGTCGCGGTATGGTAATGGTACTGTCATGGTACGGTCTTATTACAGTCATATACCTTTTTTATTACTCACTTGAACGCTGCGTTAGTAAGAGCGCATAGTTCGGTTCCGCTTATATTCCAATCGCTTAATCTAACTCCGGTTAGATTGAACTGACGTACCGCCCATTGTATCCACAGCTTTACGTGTTGGACACACCTGAAATGTAAATAAATAAGTCAGAGGCATGTCCAAGCATTACGTTTGGCAAAATACCCACATTTTGCAGTAGTTAGCATTCCATACGTGACAGGTTGCAAGCACATCGTAATATATATATAAATAAATATTTTTTAGGGTTCCGTACCCAAAGGGTAAAAACGGGACCCTATTACTAAGACTTCGCTGTCCGTCTGTCTGTCCATCCCACTCACCATTGTGCAGGGTCACTTGGGGTCCTGGGTCTCGCCTCCCCATAGCTGGGGTCCACGACCCATTTGACAGCCGCCGCGTGTTTCGAGTCACGAGCTGCTTCGACACGTGACGGGATTGTGTCTTCCAATTCTAGATCTGAAACATGTTGTTATTATCCTATTATAAAGTTTGTAAGTATGTTTGGATGTTTGTGGCTCAACTCAATCATGCTTTAACGGATTTGGATGAAACATGGAATATGAAACTTGTGGGGGAAATACCACCTATAAGGGTCAAAAATAAGGGGTGAAATTTTGCATCGGACTTGTGTGTAATGTACTAAGAAACAAAGTCGAAGTTGTTTAAAGTTTTATGAAACATAATTATCGTTTATTCATTCAGAAAAGTGGCTAGTGGTCTAAGTGGCAAAAAGTTTGGGAACCTCTGGGGCCATACCACAAGATCCTAAAGTAATATCAAAACAATATTACCTGCGGTGCGAAAGTGACAACGCTATACGAATTGGTATTGTGTTATCACTTTCATACACTTTAATATTGTTTTGATATTACTTATAAATAAATATTGGTGGATTTTACACACAACACTATCTAGCCCCAAACTAAGCAAAGCTTGTACTATGGAAACCAGATAACTGATAGAATACTTAAATACTTTTTTGTAAATACATACTTATTATACATCTATGTTCATTGTACATTTTTTTATTCTGGGTGGGAATCGAACCCACACCCTACAGCGCAGAAGGCAGAGTTACTACCAACTGTGCTGTGAGGCCAGTCAACTTATGAGCTTGTGGCACAGGCCCTGGTCTAAACTAAGACAACTCACTCTCATCATCATCATCATCGTCAGCCAGCGGCATCTGCCCAACCTCCTCGTCCGGCTTCAGCACGTCTAAGATATTGATTTTCTTGTCCAAACTTCGGATCTGAATATTCACTTGTACGACCCCCTCGCCACGTATGCATTGTTCTACTAGTGTTTTGTGGTTTTCCAGCTGGAAGGTGTAAATATATTAATGTATCATGAGTTAGAATTCCGGGCATGTATCAAAGGTTTTTTTTATTATAATTGTTGTTTTACAAACAAAAAAAACTGTTGGTTGGTCCAACTTGGTCCCATTCAAATTAATATAGGACTAATTACTCCTTCATAAAAATTAAAAAACTTCTATCGATCCTTGACTTTTTAATTTGTTAATTTCTGTACTATTTCATCAATTTTCATTTCAGTTTTTAAAACTTATTTGTCAATTCTTCTGTTGCTATTTCTTGGCTCATGCGAGCCTTGTAAAGTATATAAGGTTATGTACCAGCTTAGCGTCTTGCAGCCAGAAACTGTAGTCTGTAAGGTCTGTGCCCAGTCTCCTCTCGAGCATAGCTCGCAGCTTCGACAGCTTCGTTCTAATATCCATTAGCTGAATTATCACCTCTTCTGCAAATATAAATAGAATTTATCATAAACTTATATGTCAATGATTGAATGAAGCAAAAAAAGTATGTCAAGGAAGTGGAAAGCCGAACCAAATCCGAACATGGCAAGTGGTTCATGAGGCAAAAAAGTTTGGGAACCTCTTACTTACCACCACTTTCATTACTTTGCATATCATCATCATCAGCACCGGAGAATATGGCGAGCGGCGCTTGTAAGATCTCGTTTGATTGAATAATGGCTGAAAATGTAAAACCTTTTATCTGAAGGCACGGTGCACAGTGCCCCCGCCAAGTCGAGCAAAAAAATAGCGGCACGGCCGTACCATCCTTTTCTCGAAGCAGTTCAGGCCATTTTCGACCCCCTATAACTTCGTTGTGGATAAAACTAGAAGCCTGAATTTTCAGTAAACAAACAGGTAATGTATAAACACCAGCAGTGTAAGAGTTATAACAAGTCATAATACAAATTATCGACAAAATTCATTCATTTATAGAACGAGCAATAAATTCAATAACATCTGTAGCGATAAGAAGACAATAGACTTATTCTGTACGAGTGTGAACTCGGCAAGGCGGCTGCTGAGTAACGATTTCTTTGATTCTAGTGGGTAGGTGGTAAGTAGCTATAGTTAGCATATTTTTATTTTATTTAAGTATTTACCTTTCTTAGTTCTTTGTACTGGCTGGTAGGTATTTTTCAAGCAACTATTAGTGTAGGTATTTAGCTTGCCGATTAGCCGTACCTGTTACCTCTTAGGCTCTTTCTTGGTCATTCTACATTATGTCAATGATTTTATTATGTTAGTTTTTGTTCGTTTAATAATGTTACATGTTAATTATTTCTCACCACCAAAAAAGAAAAAAAATGTTTGCTTTCGCGTTTATTACCTACATTGTTTTTTATCCGTGAGGACCAGTAATTGGCTTATCCGTTACCTACTTTAAGTTAACTTAGTTTATTTCTAATTTAAGCTGTTGGTCTTCCCTAAAATAAATAAATAAATAAATAAATAAATAAATAAATAAATAAAGTCAAAGTTTTTAATTTTGTCACTCACTCACTCACTGACTGACTGACTGACAGATCATCAAAACTTTAAGGCACTTCTAGCAGTCATAGAAGTTTCAAATTTGGAATACACACGTGTATAAAATAAGGAAAAACTAAAATATTTGGCGATATCGGTCCAGTTTTCTAGATAACCTACTATATACTAGAAAAAAAATAAGACTACATAAATGAGATGCCATCAAAACATAATAATAGGATCACAACTGTAATCCCCAAGTACAGTAGACATCCTCTCAGATCTCCAGGCACTTAGATCCTTTGAATATGTCTAGTGGGGGTAGTCAGAGGCACGTCCTAACATTATATTTGGCACATGCCCACATTTTGCAGTATTTCGCATTCTATATGTGACATTACATACGTCCATCACCGCTTATAAGAATACTAACTGGTTTCCTAACAATGTTTTCCTTCATCGTTTAAGAACTTGTTTTGATGCGCATATTATTTTTAAAACAGAAAAATCCATTGATGCACACAGGGATTCGAACCCACGACTTTCAAAATGAAAGTCGAGGTACCTCCCACTCGGATAACACGCTTTAACATAACTTAAAAACCAAGGATCGCAACTCAGTTCTTCTACCGTAAAAAGTTGTGAGATCCATGTAATACCAAGTCAGTTAATTTATTCAGTCTCTACTAATATCCTTATGTAATAATAATAACTAACTTAATTCATTTCATTATTAATTTTAAGCAATAATGATAGGTACTATAACATTTATTGTAAATAATTAAATGATATGTAAATTGGTACAATAGATACAGGTTTTCAAATTCAAAAAGCAATTAATACAATAAAATCACAAGGATCACTTTGAAACGTCTTAGGAGCCAGGTGAAGCTACGCCTGTTCCTCACAATGAAGCCTAGAAGAATCAGCGAACAACACGGCTTGGGACCTATCATTTTTAGGGTTCCGTACCCAAAGGGTAAAAACGGGACCCTATTACTAAGACTTCACTGTCCGTCTGTCTGTCACAGGGCTGTATCTCATGAACCGTGATAGTTAGACAGTTTAAAATTTCACAGATTATGTATTTCTGTTGCTGCTCTACAACAAATACTAAAAACAGAATAAAATAAATATTTAAGAGGGGCTCCCATACAACAAACATGATTTTTTTGCTGTTCTTATAGATAATGGTACGGAACCCTTCGTGCGCAAGTCCAACTCGCACTTGGCCGGTTTTTTTTTCAATGTTCCTTTCCTTAATGCTATGTAGAGCAGTAGTGTGGTGCCTTAAGAACAAGTTGAAGGCTCAAACAAGAATATTAATTAAAAGTACTAAATATGTATGTAGGTACAACAAAAAAATGAACTTAAGAGCTTTAGCAATTTTCTATTGGACATTGAATAAAACTTCTTTTGTTAGAATCCAAAAATATATAGATGTCTATACCTTTTCATGCAAAATAACGAGATATAGGTGAAATAGTGCATGTAGGGCTCCAAAAAACCGCCAAAAAAACTGCGCCAAAAAAACCTGTCAAGACCCAGGGGTTAAGTAGGTATAATGATAAGATTCAATGTTTTTCTATGAAACCTTGATACATATAAACAGGAAGTTGATGATACACTATTTATCTAAGTACCTAAAGGTCAGTAAAGAATATGTTTAGGTATACATTACAGCATAGTGTATGTATTAGCAAAGGTAAGACTTCATCTAAAGTTGTTTAATGTCTAGATTATATGTAAAGGGGAAAAATCATACCCAAATCAGACTCAGACACATAGTGTTGTATTGGGTAGGGATCTGTAGAATCCGCGGCGTTTTCCTCAAACACCACATCGCTAGCTTCCATTTTTATAGCTCGCACATTCAATATATCACTGAAATCGGATACCTCCATCGTTAAAAACAATAATGTTTATGACTTTTGCAAAAGTTTTGAGATTTCAAACAGAAAAAGGAAAAGGAAATTGGTAAATTTACTTCCGCGTGCGATAGGCATGCACAGATCAAAAATTGTTAACAAAACTTGGTACTGTCAAAAGTGTCAATCTGTCAATGTCATTAAGAAGGTGAGCAAAAACAATAGCCATAAAAAAAATGACCTTAGTTTTTGATAACCTTCATTGATTTGATGGCCTTCAAAAACAAACTGAAAGAGAACGGAACGTCACCGTTCTCTGCTACACCCTTGTTATTTTTTGTAAACAGTGCCATCTATGATTTTTTTTGTATACTATTCGATTTTAGCTACTCAACAATAGATGGCGTAAGTAGTTTGATATTTGAACCAATTGCTAAACGAAATTTCAAAGAATTATTAAGGTGAACTCAATTATTTAAACGCAACAGCTGAACCGATAGAATACCTATCTACCGTACATCCAGAAATTGCTAGTATTTCCCTATTAGTAGACCTAGGTCACACATCAGTAGGTACCTATAGCTTGAACACCCGAGAAAAGTTTGTTTTGTGTTAGAAAACAGCATTTTTTAGAATAAACGAAAATAGATATTTCTAAACTTGCCTCGACCAAAATTTCACGTATCACTACATAGTATAAAGCAAAGTCGCTTTCCGCTTCCCGCGTCTGTATGTATGTTTGCTTATATCTTTAAAACTACACAACGGATTTTGATGCGGTTTTTTTTAATAGATAGAGTGATTCAGGAGGAAGGTTTATATGTATAATAACATGCTACCCGTGCGAAGCCGGGGCGGGTCGCTAGTTTACTATATTTCGTCTAAATTCTTGTCTATTCTATCGTAGACAAATCCATACAGCGTCAATTTAATTGTGCATCCTTTCGTAGACAAATAAACGTCTCAGCTCAATAAGCTAGTCCTGAAGAACTAGGATTAAAAGGATTATTAATAAAAAACAAAATACTTTCAGACTTGTATTATTATCCAAACCCAATGATATATTGTGATATATAACTATGTAGGTACTAAAAATGATATAATTACATATGTACAAAAATATATAACAGAAAATAATTTACTAAAAAGAAAACCTCTTGTACCATTTTTACTATATAGCAAGATTAAATATATAAAATAAAATGCATGTATTTTACTATACATTATGTACATAGCCTATTTTATATCTGGGCGGACTTTTACCTCTTCCAGACAACCTACGCAACATTTATGAAGCAAATTATATATTATACAGTTTTTTATGCTAAGTTTTAACTCGTACCTACATAAGATACAAAGTAAAATATATGAATTTATAACAAAAATTTACAAATAAACTTTATGAGAATTTGTTCAGTCCCAAAACTATATAAAATATGAATCAAGACAAAACAAATTTAATAAACAAAAAAACAATATATACAGATTTTATACAATTTTTTGTTAAATAGAGTTGAGTTTTACTAAAACACAATATAAAACTTGTATGAGAGAATTTATATAATATATGATCACGTACAGGTTGCAAAGCCCGTCGCCGCTGACATAAACTATTATTATAAAAAATACATAAGTCTAGATGCATTTACGAAAAAACTTTATATATTAACTTATAAAAGTCGATATATCAGAGTAGGCCCAATATTGTAAACATTTTTACCGCCCGGTTCCTATAACATACCGACCGGTACCGGTAGATTTTGACTGTTACAGTTAGTTATCTATGAGCAGTCATAAAGTATTAAATCAATAAAAACAATTTAAATAAATTATTGTTTTTGGCTTCTGCGACTTTTCAACTGACGAAAAAAGGAGGTTTCCATTTATGGAATTTTATTTGTTGTCGAGTTAAATCTTTAGTTGTAAGTAATTGATTTTCTAAAACACTAAAAACAACCAAAGAGCATAAACAATTTTAACTTTTCAAATACATAGGAACCGAGTAATTACCTAAGTGAACACTTAACCATCTACAGCACCACATACTAACTAAAATTTTATATATTTTGAAAAGTCTGAACTAAAATTGTGTAAAATAGTCCACCAATATTTATTTAATTTAAAGAATTACTAAGTTGAATCGTTTTCACATAACTTTAGTTAGAATGTAGCGCCTTTTAATAGTTTCTTAAGTAATTTTATAAGGCTAAAGGCCCATTTACACCGTGCTAGTTCATTATAATTTTTGGTATACGTAACTTGCATAGTGTAAACGGGGCTTAATGTCATTACACTACATAACTCATAACACTTTAGGAAGCACTTAACAGTGTCAATGCAAAAAATGACATAGCTAAGTTCTTCCTAGAAAATGGACTTAAAAATTTGGTGCAGAGGCCGTACCACAAGCTCTTAAATTAGAGTGAGAGCGCTGGTTGTGAGCACTTTAACAACATTTTAATTTTCAAATAAACAGTTTATATTGAAGAAATTATTAAAAACTACGATATTTAAACAACATAGAATAGAGTATTTATCTATCTCTTAGGTTAAGCAAATGTTTTATAACAGGTGATATTTATTTATTAATTATTCATATTTAAATAGACAAGGAAATCATTTTAGTTGTGGTCAATCAAGTCTAGAGGTATGACGAATCTCAACGGTCACTAATCAAAACAGAGCATAGACAAAGAACTGTATTAACTATATAGATTTTAAACAAGTTTGTTTGCTATGCTTAGTTATTGACTGATAAAATTGAAAATGACCAACGCCGGGGTAGGCACCACAACCGGGTCTATGACCCTAATATTAAAACAGTATCAATATTACTTTAGAGCTTGTGGTAAGGACGCAGGTGTGGTATAGTGAAACAACAGATTAATGGATGGTTAAAAATAAAATTTCTTATTTACACCTAATTTTAAGGCAAAAGATAATTTTTTGTTTGTAATGAATAAAATAAAAACTACTGGACCAATTTTAAAAATTCTTTCACCTATCAATAGCTTCATTATCAGCGAGTAACATAGGAACATTTTATTTTCCAAAAAGTTAGAGATCCCCATGAAAATTGCAATAATGTAACCTTAGGTATCAAAAGATTGCCTTCATTGTTTATCTTCATAAAAATGACGTAGCCTTTAAATATTTTAACTGTGATGTAAATAACTAAGTGATATAAACTTATAAATTTAAAATAAACATTTTTTTTTTACTATCATGGTATGTTAGACTCTAGTGGCGATTCCGTTGTGTCCACGCTAAAACCTAAAATTCTACTTCTAAGGACGACAATTCTAAAACGTAGGCTAGTTTTAAGTGATTTAGTATATTTTTAATGTAACTAAATTTAGTTAGCATGTAAAAAGGAGTTGACTAAATAAAATGAAATTTAGATTTTTTTGCACATCTGATAATATTTTGAGGTTACTCTTAATGGATAAGAACGTTCGTATTATTACTAAATTTTTAGCTTTAGCCAGACACAACAAGGTGCCACAAATTCAATCTAATTTATTTTAAGAGAATTTCGTATTGTTGACGTCAACATGACAATGAATTATTTACAAATTAAATAATTTCGAATGATGACATTTAATTGTTTTGTTTTTGAATGATAAATTTCATTAGTTTTAATATATTTGTTACTGAAGTACAGATTTGAGTAATAAAATATATTTTACTAGCAGACCCGCGACAGACGCACATTGCTATGATGACTAATGTCACACTGATGTCGCGCCATCTATACCAAAATCATCCCTTACGCGTTTTTTTATCATTTTGGTGATGTTTTTCGTATTTAAAAGTAGTCTATGTTTTATTCGGGCATTATATCTACATCTACAGCAAATTTTATCATAATCCGTTTTGTCGTTTAGGCCTGATTGAGGCACAAACAACCAAACTCACAAACTTTCGCGATTGAAAAAAGATTGACAAAACATATGGTATATGGTGAGTGTGAATGGGAACGTTGGAAGAGGAAGACCTCAGCGTATTTTCCTGAACCAAATTGGTGATGTTTTGAAAAAAAGCCAGGTCAAGAGTACTCTAAACCGACGAGCATGCATGAGGAATGTGATGAGAGTGAATGAAGCAAAAGAATGTAACGTGAAAAACCGTGGTCTCTGCCTACCCCTCTGGGAAACAGGCGTGATTTTATGTATGTATGTTAAAAACCTATAATTCTGGTGCTATATAAAATTCCTTGTGATTAAAATATAGAATAAACATTTGAAAATATATAAAAAAGTGTTATATATTATATATTTTTTTTTTATTAATATTGCACCCTGTGTATTTTTAAAGATATTGGTGGCAATTCTGTAGTAGCTAAAACTTCTTAAAATACGATCGTTCTTATTCATTTTAGTTAAAGTCTAAATTAGCGTAACCTAAATAAAGTTCTTAAATTTAGAATATCTTTAACGCAATTCTTGTATAGTATGATATGAATCTTGCAAACAGCTGCAACGATTTTCATGAAATTTAGTATGCAGTGGGTTTCGGGGGCGATAAATCGATCTAGTTATGTATCATTTTGAGAAAACGTTGTTAAATCCGTGTTTTTAGGTTATGAAATACAAAGCATAGCTCGGTCACAAAGGTACTAATTTAGAATATTTTAACCGTATTTAGAGTATTTTTTAGATGTGCAAATAGTTTTAGAACTGTCATCCCGAGGTTACGCAAATTTAGACTTTAGCGTAAAACGAATAAGAACAATCTATTTTTCGATATTTAAGTCAGTTCGCCAAAACAGCATTTGTTTTCAAGTGCCACCATTTTGTTTATAGACTTTAAAATTGTCAACAAAATCATGTTGCTGTTACATTATCGGTATTCACTGTCTTAACCAATTCATTTGATTTATTATTATTTTCAGTTACTTCAGTTGAATTATTGTTATTTTCAGTAACAACCTTAACATCTTTAGATTTTAGCTTTTTAGAATCACCAACATTGTTCAAAACTTTATTATTCCTTTCTTTCTTATTATTCTTCTTATTATTATACTTTCTTAGATTCTCCATTGCCTTATTAATGTTTTCATTTTTCAAATCAATATTTTCACCACCATCTTTAACAACACCTGCTTCTTGTGCCTCAACTCCATTAGCAGTATTGCAATTTACATTGTTATTATCTAGTGCATTGTCTTTACCACTTTCCTCTTCTCTCAAAGCCGCCTGCTTCTCCTCTTCCAGCCGTTCAGCTTCCGCCCTCTTCTCTTCCGCCAGCCGCTCCTTCTTCTCTGCGATTTCCTGCCTCTTCTGCCGGTTCCAAAGAGGCATGAACCGCTGGAACATCACCCTGGATCGGTGCTGCGGCTTCAGAACCCAGGACACGGCCATGTCCACGTCTGCAATCCTGGAATGGAAGGGCATTCATCTATATAAAACTCTTGCGTTACTGACTGACTGATCTATCAACGTACAGCCAAAATCAGCCATTATTACAAAATTAATAAAAAAATAGTATCACTACTATAATCTCCAAGTACGGTAGACATCATTTCAGAATTTCAGGAGCTTAGATCATTTGATGATGTCTAGTGGAGGGTAATCAGAGGCACTTCCAAACATTCTATTTGGCACATGCCCACATTTTTCAGTAGTTAGTGTTCCATACGTGACAGGTTGCAAGCCCATCGCCGGTTATAAGAATATCAGAAAAAAACATGCATACTTGTCAAGTTCCGATGACAATGTTATATGATGTGACAGGACATTGAAAAATATTTTTCAACAGAAAACTTATTACAATGATCTTTTCAGTAATGCTACGTAGAGCTCCAATGTTTTGCTGATCGAACAAAATTAAAGCTCAAACAAAAAAATATTAAATGTCAATCAACTTACCGTCGTTTGAATCTGTCACGGTCGAGCGCAAATCTCTCCCAGTGACCAGCTCGCGCCTGTCTCGCTGCAAACGCCCAAACGCGCATAACTCTCACGGTAGGCGGCTCCTCCGAGAAATGTACCTGTTGAAGAAGAAAACAGTGTGAGGAGAGGCTAAGATAAGGTTGTGTTTGCGCATACTAGCATAGCAGTAACACCGAACTCTTGAAGTCACTCGCGATGAACCCGGGCGCGAAGTGTTCCGTACCATTATCTTTATAAACGGCAAAAAAACACGTTTGTTGTATGGGAGCCCCACTTAAATATTTATTTGTGTGTGTTTTTAGTATTTGATGTTATATCGGCAACAGAAATACATAATCTGTGAATATTTCAACTGTCTAGCTATCACGGTTCATGAGATACAGCCCTGTGACAGACAGACGGACAAACGGACAGACAGCAAACTCTTAGTAATAGGGTCCCGTTTTTACCCTTTGGGTACGGAACCCTAATAAGATATGCGTGGTAACACGTCAAAAATAAAACACAATACAGACGAGAATAGAATCGAGAACCTGCAGTTTTTTTTTTTGTTTTATAAAAAAGGTCCACTCCAATAGTTTTACCTAACTAATAACTATACCTTAGGTATCAAAGTATCAATCTAGATTCTACTAAGGGCCTGTTTCACCATCTTCAAGTAAAGTCCTAAGTAAGCTGCTCGGCGATTACCAAAAACTAACGTAGGTACCATTTGACATTTGATAGTTTAGACACATTTCATACATTAATTTAGCGCTAATCGGAAAGTAACTAATCAACACTTTACTTGAAGATGATGAAACAGGCCCTAAATCTACAAGACAGTCCACCACAGTGAGATACCAAACAAGGACTTAGCACCCAGCACAATCTTTATATGCTAGTGACGTCATGCAACGTCACAACGACCTCGCGCGCGAGTCATCGTGTTTACGCGTCGCTAATCGTGAGTCACTAGTGACGCGGCGCTTTTAAATTGATCATGGAGTTATACTTGGAGTTGCCGGAATTTATTTTATAGCTCGTCCAGACAGACGTTGTCTTGTCAAATTTCAATAACGCCATAGGAGATAAGTTTTCTGTTGAAAAATATTTATTCCAATGCCAAGCTTTGTGTATGTCATCGGAACTTGACAAGAATTCCAAGTGTTTACTCAATCGAAGTATTTACTAAGGAGTTCCGCTGTGAGGGACTGTTGAACAGCTCCTGACTTCATCATCAGATCCACTCACTGTCACAGAAATAAAGGTGTATACAAAATTTCAGCTCAATCGCTTGAGAATAACTGCTTCAAAATTGAATTGCATGATTCCACCCGAACAAACATAGTTACAAACATACATACACTGCAAGTTAAATAAAAGCTTGTAAAGAAACTTTCAGTTTTTCCCGAATTTCATAATTTTCCGCGAAACTTTCAGTTGAAATTTTTACAGTTGATGTATTTCTGTTACTGCTATAACAACAAATACTAAAAACAGAGTAAAATAAATATTTTAATGGGCTCCTATACAACAAACGTGATTTGTTTGCCGTTTTTTATAGATAATGGTACGGTACCCTTGGTGCGCGAGTCCGACTTGCACTTGGCTGGTTTATAGGTTTTCTGTATTGTTCTTTGAAAAACAAAACATAAAAATGTTTTGTTTGTTGAAACAATAATTTTATGTATCTCTTTACAAACCTAACTGTATAAAATACGACAATCCGCTAATAGCGAATGAGAAATGTACATTTCCGGTCGGAAGCGCAGACGAGCCATTGAATGCGATCGTTGGCACACGATCACATTTATAAGAACGCAATGTCACACGTAACTATAACGAGCTGCGTACATTTATCAATTCAATTTAATAGTTATTCAATCGAAATCTCAATCCTACTTCCTACTAATATTATCAATGCAAAAGTTTGTGAGTGAGTGTGTGTGTGTGTGTGTTTGTTACTATTTCACGCAAAAACTACTGTGGGGCTATTTTGTAAAAACATGATTATCATGTTATGGTACTGAATGCCATAATACCTACGCTTTTTGTGCGGTTTTGGCACCTACGCACCTACGCTTTCAATACAATACCTAGGCAGAAGCGTAGGTATAGGTGCGTAAACAGTGAATAGTTACCATGAAAAGTGTACAGATTAGGTATTCTCTGACATTAGGTATTACATTCAACATCACAACATGATAATCATTTTTTTACAAAATAGCCCTGCTGGACTGGAAGCCGGGCGAGCAGCTGAAAGAGTAACAAACAAACAAACACACACACACACACACTCACTCACGAACTTTCGCATTTATAATATTAGTAGGATTTATTATTCAGGTAGGTACCACGTGATCAAAGACCCGTGCGGAACCTAGTTGTAGAAAATATTTGCATCAATGAGTGAAAAGATATAAATGCTTTCTCTACGAATTTTATTGCGACGGAATCATAATGTGCATATCATTTGAGTTTGCATGCATACAAATTGATTCACCGCGTTCAGTTTTTAGACACGGAATTATCTTAATATATTTAAAACACTCTGACTGACTGACTGATCTATCAAGGCACAGCCTAAACCACTGGTCCTGTAAAATTTGGAGGGTGTATTTAATTTAGTGTGTAGGGGTGAACTTAGAAATAAATTCTTTAAAAGTTAACCTACCCTCAATATTATTAACATAGATTCTACTGATCTGATGAAACTAATACGAAAAATTGGCGTTATTTCAAAAATAATTAACCTAATCGCGCTAGTTATTGCTTATCTAACTAAACAACAAAGACGAGGTCACAGGAAGGAAAATATTCAGAAATTTATTTACGTTATAAAAACTAAAGAGAATCCAAACGAATGTTTCGGCCAATCGAAGTTAAGTTTCATGAAGGAACTATGAGTCCTACATGAATATAATTTAAATGGGGATGGGGAATATATAGGGAGTCTAAGTAATAGGGTCGCGCGTTACTTACGACTCCGCTGTCCGTCTGTCTGTCACAAGGCTGTATCTCATGAACTAGCTAAACAGTTGAGATTTTCACAGATGGTGTATTTTTGTTGCCGCTATAACAATATAAGTGGGCTCGCATACAACAAACATGATTTTTTTTGCCGTTTTTATAGATAATGGTACGGAACCCTTAGTGCGCGAGTCCGACTTGCACATGGCCGGTTTTTTGATCATGGTAATAGCAAGAATGAACGAAGTTAGTTATTTCTAAACTTGCCTCAAGCAAAATTTTACGTCTGCGACGCTATATTGTTCATCCGAATTTAATTATTTTCTATTCTTTCGTAGACAAATCAATTTTTCTCATCATGCTAAGTACTGGTGTCGTACGAGTACATTAAATAAATCGGCCAATTGCGTGTCTGGTCACACGCAATGTAGGGTTTCGTAATTTACACAGCTAACAACGTTAAAGTAATTTTCAATGATATTTGTACCTAGTTTACGAGTAATCATCGATCAACTTAGAAAATGTATTTTCTAAGTTTTAAAGCCTACTTAGCCGTGATAGTTTTTCTTTTAAATTTGTTTTATGTACTACTACCGTGAATTCTTTCACTTGACTCTGACACAAATTAGCACTTTAAAGCTTAAGTTTTGTCTTCACAAACCCAAACTTTTTTAAAGACCTATCCAGCGACACATCCCCATTTTAGGTGTAGGGGAGATACACCTACTCTAAAAATGATTTTCAAGATATTATTGTACCACTTTGTCGGCGTGACAAATATGTATATTCATGCCAAAACTATAAGGGTTTGTTGTAGACTTCGAAACCCTAAAAAAATACGCGACCAATTGAGAACCACCTTTTTACGTCAGTTGAAAAAACGGATAAAAACAATAGTGTTTACCAACAGTCGTAGCTATTTAGAATATACTGGTACATTCAATGATCAAGACAGACAAAGGAACAATAGACATTCACATAGAGTAATTAATACAAAGACTATTTTGACTGGCATCACAGCTCAGTTGGTAGTAACTCTGCCTTCTGCGCTGTAGGTTGTGGGTTCGATCCATACACAGGGCAAATATTTGTGTGATAAACATCATCTATGTCTAACACACAACTATATATTTTGTATTTAAGATAAGTATGTATTAAAAAAGGTTTTTTGTATGGGAGCGCCATTTAAATATTTATTTAATTCTGTTTTTAGTATTTGTTGTTATAGCGGCAACTACACATTACACTACATTTTAATTATTTAATATTAACACGAATTTACACGTGTTGACATCATTCTTTGAGGATTCAGACAGTTAGTAAACACAGCTGGTGTTAAATAACCTAATTAATAATTATTAATTAACATATAAATAACAATTATATTATGAAATGTCTCAAGCTGAATAAACAGTCCAGAAAGTTGTATATGTGTTGTAAAATGACAAAATGTAGTATGTAATAAAAAAATTGATCCATACTAATCTAACGTTCACTAAAACAAAAGAATTGACAAAGCGAAGTACACGTCGTGCTAGCTTTCTTATCTTACCAAAAACTCGTACGAACTATGGCAAAAAAACTATAGCCTACGAAGGCGCACAGCATTATAACAGATTACCCTCAGAAATTAAAAATGTAAACTCAATCAACGCATTTAAAACAAGACTTGCTCAGTTCATTAGAACAAATGTTTACTGATGGATTATCTATCTACCTATGTACTTACCTATCAAGAGATATATATATAAAGATGCGTTAATTGTGTACCTACCAACCTTAATTTGAACGACCTATACTTAATATTTTTTCTATGTAAATGATTCTCATGTAAGTGATATTTATTATCTTTTTGAGAATAAATGATATTAAACCTATGTAAAGAAAATAAGATTTTTGTTACATAATAATTTCCAAGCTTTTTTTAAATCATTCAAACCATCGAGCACCAGCGCGCTAGTATGTCCCATCATATAACATTGTCATCGGAACTTGACAAGTCATCAATCGAAGTATTTACTAAGGAGTTTTGTGTCTGTTGAACAGCTCCTGACTGGAGATGACTGATGATGGATCACCAGATCAATTCGCTGTCACTATTATTGTATTTTCACCAGAATTAAAGGTGTATGTAAAATTTCAGCTCAATCGGATACCAACAAATGGTCAAAAAATTGTTTATAAATTTAGTAGTAATTGAAAGTTACTACGTCGCGTCCCGAAACACTAGTCTTTAGTAATATAATTCTAACTCTAATCATATTATGGCGCTACCAGTTCCTAAAACCGCGGCAGAAACGACTAAGACAGTTAACAACGGCAAGCTCTAGATGGCGTATGCGTATCGTAAATATTATCGACAGTTTTTATGAGATCGCGTTGCTGGTACCTACTTAGGCAAGTAATAGGGGTAGCTTTACCCACCCCTCAATAACCATTTTCTCATTGTCCGCCTTTGCTTTTCGAATAAATTACTGATATAGTTATTTTATCTGTAAGTTTTAATTCTAAATCAAGTGTAGCGTGTGTTGCTTTTTGAATTTGTGCTGAAGCTCTTTAGTTATTTTTTTTTATTGCTGTACCTACGTACTTGAGTAGTAGGTACTTTTAACTTTTAATTATTATTCTTGTTTGAGCCTTCACCTTGTTCGATTGGCACCACACTGGAGCTCTACATAGCATTAAGGAAAGGATCATAAAAAAAAAGGTAGACCCCAAGCCGTGTTTGTTGCCTGATTCTTCTAGGCTTGGTCGCGTGGAATCGGCGTAGCTTCACCTAGTTCCTAAGACGTTTCAAAGTGATCCTTGTGATTTTATTGAAATAAATGATTTTTGAATTTGAATTTGAATATAAATTATGTATAATTACTTATCAAAAACCTATTCTAATAGAAATCTAGATCTACATATTACCTATCCTTAACAATAAATCACAAGTTGATCTTAATAGTAGGTATCAAAATATTTCGATCATAAATCCTAAGACGTATCATTTTGAAATAACATATTTATCGTGAAAAGATTCTGCTATTATGTTTTCAGCTTAATAGAAATCTAGATAGGAACCTGAAGTAATATATTTATAAAAATAGGAGATGTGGCTTGTTCAGAAGTATTTCTTTTTTCGTTTCGAAAAAGAGCAATCGTCGACATACAGCCCCTTAAATGTATAGATACGATATACTTAGGGCCCGTCCATTAATCACGTGATGTTTTTTTGATGCATTTTAACCCCCCCCCCCCCCTCCTTGGTAATACGTGGTGAGGTTTAAGACGGTGTAGGAAGGGGTGTACCCCTTCCTACACCCAAAATCACGTGTATTTTTAAGTACCTACAAAGAATCTTATAATTTTTAGAATATTATCAATTTATCATTAAATATAGGTATAAAGTATAATCTAATGCCATCAAAAACATAACTTGTAAAAAAAGCCGTCTCGCAACGCAACTTAGTTCTTCTACCGTAAAAATTTGTGAGATCCATGTAATACCAAGTCGGTTAATTTATTCAGTCCCTACATTAAGGGTCCTTCTGTCTTAAGTTATTACGTAAAGGTTAGCTAATTACGTAATAACATAAATCAAGTAACAATTGAGAACAGCACAACAGTTTCATAAAGAACATAATGGAAAGGAAGGTTGAAGGGAAGAGACAAAGGCCACGAATAATCTATGAGCCAGATAAAGGAGAGAATAGCTGTTGTGTCGTATAAGGAAGTTGAGGAGGCGCTGGAGAGAGCTGCATCAATTACACCGACAAGAGCACAGCTCTTAAGTTACAAAGAGAAGGACGGAATGTCATCTAAACACTTGTATGTATAGCGTTGTCACTATCGCACTGCGAGTTGCTTTTCAATATTATTTTAGGGTATAATTTTTTTGAAGAATTGAGTAGTATTTTCGCAAAAACAGCAATACATAGTTTTGTTTTTTAGGACAAAGATAAAGGATTGAATCAAGATAAATGTAGCACAGAAACACGATTTGTGAAACTTTTCTCGATAGATTTTTTTTCTAAAGTTGGCTCTACTATTTACGTTATTACTCAAAACTATGAATAGCTGAACAGTTCATTTTTAGGGTTCCGTACCCAAAGGGTAAAATCGGAACCCTATTACTAAGACTTCGCTGTCCGTCTGTCTGTCCGTCTGTCCGTCTGTCTGTCTGTCACAGGGCTGTATCTCATGAACCATGATAGCTAGACAGTTGAAATTTTCACAGATTATGTATTTCTATTGCTGCTCGAACAACAAATACTAAAAACAGAATAAAATAAATATTTAAGGGGGGCTCCCATACAACAAACGTGATTTTTTTGCCGTTTTGATAATAATAGTACGGAACCCTTCGTGCGCGAGTCCGACTCGCACTTGGCCGGTTTTTATATAATTCGTTAGATAATCATACCAGCTATCTAAATGTAGGACAGTTTCTTTTTAAGTTTGATGGTTTTCAAGATAATGCGGTTTTATCAGTTTTTCCGTCTAGCCCGGGTAGACCCATACAAAAAAAATATCAAGTATATTACCTTAGTAATTGCGGTAAGTGGGCTGGCCCTATTACCGCTTAAAAGCATTTACTCATAAGAAAAACACGCAGCGAACACGCACTACAGACACATCTTAATGCTAGGTCAGCAGATTTGTTTCGTAATTATATCGATCTTCACCTGCTGATTTTCATTGCCACAGCTTTCGTTTGTTTTTGTCATGTTTTATATATATAATTCAACACACCAATTAAATCATCACTTCGTAGTTGCTTTATACGTTCCACTAAGGATGTATTAATTTTTTTGACAAAAATGGTTTCTTATAGCCATGATTCTTAGAACAAAACCTATGTAGTATGTAAAGTACGGCGTTTCTATCTATTCTATCGTTGTTATTTAGTCGTTACGTAATAAATGCCATTTGTTTAACATAATATAGGTAAGGTAATTATTAAGGCGCAACGGACTACAGAGTAAAATCTAGACCTGTTTGTGGCAATCCCGAAAATTCCGGGATTTTCGGGGTCAGAAAACGACCGTGATCCCGGGATTGTATTCTATAATTCTACTACGACAGACAACGATTTCTGTCGATAATGTCGAATTCATTCTGCACAGTAAGGACCCCGGGAATGAAAATCAACGGATTACGGAATAAGCTTGCGTGGTTATTTTTATGCGTGTCTGTTGGCATTTTATTTATCAACGTGAAGCTGCCTATGATACCGAAATGGTGTTGAAACATAAATTTTACCAGGAAAACGATATATGCAACATGTCCGCAGACACGTAGACAAAGGCAATCGAATCATGAAGCAATACCTCCTACCAAAGGACATCGTTGACTTTGCTACCCAGTGACAAGTGTTTTTACAAGCTTATATTTAACTTGCAATATATTTATGTATGTGGCTGTGTTTGGCCTTACAGCTTAGTAATTAATAATTATTATTATAGATCTAATGATAAGATAGTCAATTGATTCAGGTGTGACTTTGCGAAAATTCATTTTAAAATAGGGATAAAACCGGCCAAGTGCGAGTCGGTCTCGTGCACGAACGGTTTCGTACTAACATCTATAAAAAAACCGGCCAAGTGCGAGTCGGACTCGCGCACGAAAGGTTCCGTACTATTATCAAAACGGCAAAAAAATCACGTTTGTTGTATTGTACGGGAGTCTCACTTAAATATTTATTTTATGCTGATTTTAGAGAAATACATCATCTGTGAAAATTTCAACTGTCTAGCTATCACGGTTCACGAGATACAGCCTGGTAACAGACAGACGGACAGCGGTGTCTTAGTAGTCCCGTTTTTTACCCTTTAGATACGGAACCCTAGAAACATAAAAAATAATTCATAATATCTCGTAACCTACCTATTTACCTAACTACGTAGTTAGCATTCCACATGTGACAGGTTGCAATCCCGTCGCCGCTTTCAAGAATACTAACAGGTTTCCTCACGATGTTTTCCTTCACTGTTATAAACACGTGTAACGCGCATATAGGTACATTTTTCGAACAGAAATATCCATTGATGCACGGCCAGGATTCGAACTCGAAATTAATTGGAAATTAATAATATCTACCTAGGTACCTATTTACCTAACTACATGAATTCAATAATTCAATTTCAAACTTTTTATTCGATCATGTGAAGTACCACCTATTATCATCTTACCTCTCAAACCCCGAGCGGTCGCATGAGACCGCGAAAAGTACCTATAATACGTAGTAACATCAAATGAAACTAGATGGCGCTGGAATGCAAAAATCAAGTTTGTTGTATGGGAGCCCCCCTTAAATATTTATTTTATTCTGTTTTTAGTATTTGTTGTGTTCGAGCAGCAATAGAAATACATAATCTGTGAAAATTTCAACTGTTTAGCTATCATGGTTCATGAGATACAGCCCTGTGACAGACAGACAGACGGACAGACGGACAGACAGACGGACAGCGAAGTCTTAGTAATAGGGTTCCGATTTTACCCTTTGGGTACGGAACCCTAAAAACAGTCAGTTGTATAGGAGCACAAGCTTTAAGTATTTATTTATTCTGTTTTTAGTATTTGTAGTTATAGCGGCAACAGAAATACATCATCTGTGAATCATTTCAACTGTCTAGCTATCACGGTTCATGAGATACAGCCCTGTGACAGACATACGGACAGCGAAGTTTAAGTAATAGGGTCCCGTTTTTACCCTTTGGGTACGGAACCCCAAAAACTACTAGACCAATTTATAAAACTCTTTCACCTATCAAAAGCTACATTATCAACGAGTAACTAAGGCTATATTTTATTTACAAAACAATTAGAGATCCCCACGAAAATTGCAATAATGTAACCTAAGGTATCAAAAATTTTCCTATCAACTTCATTAGCTTTAGTAACACCGTGATATGCCGAATTTTAAATTTTATAGATTTTGACATCTATACTACGTCATCTTTATTATTTATTTTCCCGACGTTTCGACTATGTTACAAATCAATAGCCATGGTCGCGGGCAGACTCAGACAAAAATCTATAGTTATGTCTACTAATCACGATAGCTTGAAAAATAATTTAAGTTTTTAGTTAATGTGTGTTACAAAATGTGTTTAGCTACAAAGTGAATTGCATTATTTTAATCGGTTAGTGGTAAGGTCAATTATCTACTCAGCTGTGCGGTTACCATGACGAAATAAATGGTAACATTTGATAGATGCGTTTGTAAACACTTAAGGCGCTCCCAGTCGACGATTGTTTTTGTTCGAAACGAAAAAATAAATACTTGTGAACAAGCCACATCTCCTATTTTATAATGTATAGTATATGTGAATAAAGATGTACCCATCTTTAATCACTTCGATAAATAATCCTACCGACCGCTGCAATGACGACAAACACACGTCGGCGCGTGGTCCGCCTTAGCTTTTCGAATAAATTAATGATATAAATTATGTATAATTACTTATCAAAAATATATTCTAATAGAAATCTAGATCTACATATTACCTTATCTTTAACAATAAATCACAAGTTGATTTTAATAGTAGGTATAAAAAATATTTCGATCATAAATTCTAAAACGTATCATTTTGAAATAATATCTTTATCGTGAAAAGTTTCTGCTATTATGTTTTCAGCTTAATAGAAATCTAGGTAGGAACCTGAAGTAATATACTTATAAAAATAGGAGATGTGGCTTGTTCAGAAGTATTTCTTTTTTCTTTTCGAAAAAGAGCAATCAGCGACTGGGAGCCCCTTAAGGTCATAGATCATTAGAACCAACCGACTCAGCAACACCTCGTCGGCCACAGAACATAACTACGTTTTAAAACTAAAAAGAAAACAGACGAAAATGTTTCCACCAATCGAAAAGTCAAGAGACGATAATAGTTTTTAGAGTTCCGTACCCAAAGGGTAAAAACGGGACCCTATTACTAAAACTTCGCTATCCGTCTGTCTGTTACAGGGCTGTATCTCATGAACCGTGATAGCTAGACAGTTGAAATTTTCACAGATTATGTATTTCTGTTGCTGATATAACAACAAATACTAAAAAAAACAATAAATTGGATATTTAAGGGGGGCTCCCATACAACAAACGTGATTTTTTTGCCGTTTTGATAAGAGTACGAAACTTTTCGTGCGCGAGTCCGACTCGCACTTGGACGGTTTTTTAAGTTTTATAAAGGAACTACTAGTTCTACATGAATATAATTTAAATGGGACCAACTTTGGACTATTCTCTACAATTTGATAAGTTTTCTGTTGAAAAATATCTTTCAATAACAAGCTTTTGTAAAATCAACCATCGAGCACCAGCGCGCCTGTCACATTTGTCATCGGAACTTGACAGGAATGAAAAGTTTTTACTCAATCGAAGTATTTACTAAGAAGTTCAGTTGTGAGTGACTGTTGAACAGCTCCTGACTCCATCATCAGATCAGCTCGCTGTCACCATATTATTGCATTGTCACTGAAGTTACCTTATGCGAAATTTCAGCTTAATCGGTTGAAGATAACTGCTTCAAAATTGAGTTGCAAGATTCCACCTTAACAAACATGGTTACCTAGTTACATACATATACACATAAAAATATCATTCAAATCGGGTCACCAGGTAGAAATATACACGCGTTCATAGATATATACAAAAATATATACGCAATGAATTGAGAACGTCCTTTTTTCATCAGTTGAAAGGAAAGCAAAACAATATCTCGAGATATAACAGTTATAATACAACTTATCGCAATTCATAAATAGATACGACTTATCTAGTGTGGGCGATCGGCCAATTTTTTTTATTAATTTTTTGCTCCAACTGTATGTCATTTTTTGCCATATAACAGTTTTAAAGTTTGACGACCTTAATACTTAAGATTAAATTATTATTGCGCTTATTAAAGTCAACATCAAAAGTAGAGGATCACTGAAAGAAATTCCAATGGATTTATATAAACTAAAAAAAAAATAAGTTTTGTCTCTTCAACTGTTACAGCCTATTTTATCTTAATCTTTTCGAGGAAAAGAGTACTCTTAGATCCTTGAAGATGTCTACAGAGTGTAGTTAGAGGCACGTCCAAATATAATAGACACCCACATTTTACTGTTCTGTCACCGAAGTTGCACAGGTAGGCAAAATTTGGTATTTTTTAAATTCAATTGACTTATTTATACAAATTAATCCCTATTTCCCTTGTTTGCGGCATCACGCGTGAACGGCTGAACCGATTTTGCTAATTTTTTTTCTGTTGTATTCCTTAGTGTCAGGAGATTTTTTTGAAAGAAAATTTGACAGAACTACGTCTGTCGGGACAGCTTGTATACTATGAAACTAACTAATAAGTAAATAATATTTTATATTTTATAACTTGTTATAACAGTGTCAATTGTGGCGATTCTGTTGTTACCGCAAACTGACTAATTCGTAAAATAACATCGCTCTTATACGTTAAAGTTTAAATTCGAATAACCTCAGGCTGACAGTTCTTTATGTGTGATGCGCTGTACGGCAATGCAATTCGATGCTTCGTTGTGTAAACTTTGGAAATCATTGACTCATTCTTGCGGTAAATGATTGCGTTAGAAAATATACCAAAACTAAATACTAGAAATAATTACTTGACTCAAGAGTTTAGTATGAAAACTGAAAGGAATACCCGATATTTAATACTAACCGACCCGTGACAAACTTTCGCCCTGTCCTGTGTAGTCAAAACTGATGTCAGATTTTATGCACACCAACGCCATCTATACCAAAATCATCCCTTTTGCATTTTTTAGGGTTCCGTACCCAAAGGGTAAAATCGGAACCCTATTACTAAGACTTCGCTGTCCGTCTGTCTGTCTGTCCGTCCGTCCGTCTGTCTGTCACAGGTATCTCATGAACCGTGATAGCTAGACAGTTGAAATTTTCACAGTTTATGTATTTCTGTTGCTGCTCTAACAACAAATACTAAAAACAGAATACAATAAATATTTAAGGGGGGCTCCCATACAACAAACATGATTTTTTTGCCGTTTTTATATTTAATGGTACGGAACCCTTCGTGCGCGAGTCCGACTCGCACTTGGCCGGTTTTTTATCATATGTTTTGACTACACAGGGCAGGATAAAGTCTGTCGCAGGTCGGCTAGTGAATAATAGAATCTTATTATCTTCATGTAGCATACCAACGAAACTTGTATGACAAGTCTAAACTGTGACCACTTCATTTGACCTTTACAATTGTACGCCAATGTCGACCTTATTGCGTAGAGAATAGGGTAAGGAATAAATCATTATGGACCTTGGTCTGGTCAGTTAATAAAATAGGTACAAGGAAACTGGTCGCTAATAACGTATTGTGTAGTAATATATGTGTGCACATAAGAAATAATCTATAATATAAAAATAAGTCGGGTTTTCCTTCCTGACGCTATAACTCCAGAACACACGAACCGATTTCCACGGTTTTGCATTCGTTGGAAAGGTCTCGGGCTCCGTGAGGTTTATAGCAAAGAAAAGTCAGGAAAAATTTCAAGAGAAAAGCAGGAAAACAGGAACGGAAACGGGAACTTAACACAGCATTTGTTAATTCTAAAGCGATACGAAGTTCGCCGGGTCAGCTTGTAATCTATAATAATATTATAAATGCGGCGATGGGCTTGCAACCTGTCACGTATGGAATGCTAACTCCTGCAAAATGTGGGCATGTGCCAAATGATTTTTTTGATTTTTAGGAATTTCAATGATTAACGGATAACGCCAAAAATCGATTTCCTGAATCTATGCGGACAGCCCAGTAGTCCTTCTTGAAGGACCACACAAAAGTAATGACTCCAGCCCAGTGCATGCCAGTGTCATCCCATCATTTCACCAATGGTTTTAAATCAGGATTAGATCAATTTAGTTCAGAAATGCATTGATAGGTCATTAAAAGTAAAATTTTCAGGTCCTTTGTTAAGGGCTGTTGAAAAATGGGCTAGGACGAAATAGCCATGTTGGTTGAGCTCCATAAAAAGAACTGTGGGCCTAACGAGGATAAACTCCATTAGTACACCCGTACGAAGCTAGGACACCAGTTTTAAATAAAATAAGACACTTACCTTCTTCATCGGCTGGTCTTTCCTCAGATTTCTCCGATCAGCATCCATCAGCATACCTCTCGCTTCAATCTTCTTTTCGACCTTCGTACAATCCACTTCATCACTACTTTCGTACAATGTGTCATCAGTCAAGTTACTGACAGTCCGTGACAAGGAATGTGACAGTTTACATGTCATCGTACTACAACCAGAGTCACTAACATCTGAGTCGGAATCTCCAAAGACATCATTGGACGTATAGCAGTTGTCATTATCTTCGAAGAGGATGAAGGAATCTTCCGACTCACAGTCCGAAGCTTTGTGTTCGCGTTTCGGGCAGTTGAAGACAATAGCTTTGTGATCGGGTTTCGGGCTGTCTTTGAAGACAATTTGGAAGGAATCCTCGCTTTCCGTCGTTGAGGTTGAACGAAAACGGCCTTTTAGCTCATCAAAGTAGTCCCCGAGGCTATTGCTTGAGGTAATGGTGGATGGGGTGGACAGGGACTCGGCAGGACTGATGTCATTTAAGTAATCCCCGAGACCCGTCTCTCTCGAGTTGAAGGTAGGCGGGGTAGATGGAGAATCCGCAGGGCTGATGTCGATTTCATTAGCAAAGACTGCATCGTCTTGAATGTTACGTTTCGTTTTCATCTTCTGTCTTTTATCAAGCATTCTGTGTGGGTTTTTGAAGTGTTTATCAACTGGTTTGTTGATTGGAATAGTTTTCACTGCTCTTGGTTGCACGGTAACGTGCTCAGGCGATGGGTCCATGATTTTACATGTTTTTACTTTGAGTAGGTCCTTCAGCTTTGACAGTTTATCTTCGCACGACGACACCAGCTGATGTTTAACATCAGTCTCTTCAATATTTTGGTTTGATGTATCAGTAACCGGTTCTGCATCTTTATCGGGTTTCAAATCACAGTTATGAGTTCCCATGTTATTAGATTCACTCTCAATCACTTCTTTCACAATTTCCACTGTTTCGTTAACAAGTGCTGATTGAATTCTTGATTCCGGTGCTTGTGCTTCACAAAACTCCTCACTTTGGCACTGCGGCGGGCAGTAATACTCCATGTACGGGTCGTTTGAGACCGAAACAAAGTCCTCAGGTGAAAAGGCATCTTCAAAACTCTCTTCAATCGAACTGGGCTCTACAAAGACCTTCTTAGGGCGTTTCCTCAGCCAACTAGAATTTGAAGGTTGTTTTGGTGTCAGTAAGTACCTTACTTTGTTGATTTTCTCCTCGCAGGAGCTGACAGCCTTACAGTTATTCATGTCTGTATGGACGCCATTCAGGTTAGGTTCGTCGAAGAACTTGTCGGTCGCCTGTCCATTTTTATCTTGAACGTCGTTGGCGCTTAGCCAGCTCTGCGGCGACCCCTGGCGGGATTCAGCGTCAAAACAATCGTAATCTTGCGATCTAGTTCGGAAGACAGCGCCGGTAAGCATGTTTAGAACGCCTGAGAAAAAGTTTGGGATGCCAAAGTAGGCTGAATCGCGCACGACCTCTTTGGGTGGCATAATTGGGGTATCTACACTTTGTTTTTTTACCTTTTCGGGATTTTCCGACGTGTTATGAGTGTTGGCGGGGTTTTGAATCGGTTTTGACGTCATAATTGGGGTGTCGAGACTTTGTTTCATTACCTTTTCGGGATTTTCTGAGGTGATGAGAGTGTCAGCGAGGTTTTTCATCAACGGATCCGGGATTAGATGAAGGTTATTGAGGAAAATCTCGTTTTCGTAATCTAACTTCATTTCGCTCTTTTGGAGCGCTTCGTCGCAGTAATTCGCAAACGAATTATGCATCGGACTGTACATTTGGGATTTATTCCGCGTATAACGCCCGTTCATAAGCGAATACATCATATTTATTTTTTACACTTTACAAATCACAGATATGCTAAGAACTATAACACTACACAAACATTGTCTCACAGGGGTCCGTAAGCAAGTCTGGGGGGTGGAGTGTGGAAGAATTCAGGGCTTGTAAATTTCACACAATGCAAAGGCAAATTTCTAGGTGACTCCAAAACACAAGGTGTTGACGAAATTGCACTACACTTTGTAATTCGACAGATCAGAGTGTCTTCGGACACAGGACGAGTGAAAACACTAGAAATTTGGTCAACTTCGAAACAAAGAACATTGTTGGGCTCCATGGTTACAATAATTGCAGAAATAAACGTCTTTACAGTTCAGCCATTTTGTAAAATAATGATTGACAAAATTGAAAATACGACGCACGCAACAGATAACGCATGACTTTGACAGATAGTGATGCGAACGTTACGATGAAATCGATAGAAATACAAATCGTATCCTACCAGCTAATAAATTAGTATTGTTTTAACGACAAACGCTGGCAATTACTCGTGAACTTAAAGTATTAATTATAATACAACTAACACTAATACAAACAAAACAAGGCATTTGTTGCGCACACGGTGCTGTGCTGGCAAGCCTTGCAAAGTGCGCAAACTTGAAGCAGGTTGAACAAATACTAATCATTGCTTGTTGCATTGAAAAAAATTAAAATATTTTACCTAAATATCTAAGTTCCGTTTCGTTTTTTTTATTTCATTTTACCATTTTTACAGAATGAATACAACAAACACAACAATAATTTTATTTCAAACTCGATTGTACTGCCCACTGTATTTTTCAACGACCTTTTCCCTTTCCTGTCATTCGTTTCTTTTCTGATGCAACAGTATGTTTCCATTTAGATTGATCTAGAAAGATATAATAATTGGATATTCATTCAAAACAAACGACGTCATTGGCCAATGAGTCACCTTGCTATTATTTCATTGGCTAATCATTATTCATTTTATCCAAAACATAGAGCCAATGTGATTCCAATGAAAACTAATATAAATTAGTGTTGTCATGCTACCTTCTAGCAAGTTCAGCCAGCACACTGATATGTCAATGTCATGTCAGCCACTAGTCAGAAGAAAGGTTTGTTGGATGAAAAGTCCGATCTAAACGTGCCTGGATAGGCGTCAGGCATTCAGATCAGTCTGTGACAGGTTGCAAGCCCATTGTCGCCTTATGAATATAGTTACTGTTTTGTTTTCAATGCTTTCCCTTACCGTTTTGGGCACGTGTTTGCGCATTTACATTTTTCGAATGGAAAAATCCGTTGATGCACGGCCGGTCCTTGTCGGTCAACACGATATTTTATTATATTTTTCACTAGCTGTACCCCGCGGTTTCACCCGCGTATAACTTGCGTTTTGTTTATCATTTTGGGAATGTTTTTCTTATTTTAAAGTAGTCTATGATTTATTCGAGCATTATACCTACATCTACCTACAGCAAATTTCATTTTAATCCGTTTTGTTGTTTTGGCCTGATTGAGGCATAAACATACGAACAAACTCACAAACTTTCGCATTTATAATATTAGTAGGAAGTAGGACTAACTGGATTTTATTTCTTACAAAAAATCCATTGATGCACGCTGGGATTCGAACCCACGACCTTAAAATTAAAAGTCGAGGTACCTCCTACTCGACCAACACCGCTTACTACACTTTTATTTATTTAGCTATTTGTAAAAAAACGAATTGACCATTTTATAAAAAAATTTAACATTTTTATTGGGTCAACCCTAAGGTAATTTAATACTGGCAGACGTCATCGCCCGCTGTGCACTTGAAACGTGCCGTTGAGTCAAAGCAGTTAAGCTCATATTTCCTTGCGTCGTTTGACATCTAGAAAGTTATCTCGGGACCCCTTCTAGTACAATTCCAGATTTTTGGAGTACAATTTGTACATTTCCATAGATTTGTAAATGCACACGGTGGGTCCGGTTGCGCAGTATCACACAAAAATTGTATGAAGCTCGCGGTCGGACGCCCCGCCTTTTTATACCTTCGGCCGCGAGACGCGTCGAGCACGGCGACCGATTCTCGAACGTTCGCGACCGGCCGCACTGTGCGCTTGACGCATGCTTGACGCCTAGCTACTAGGCCGGTCGCGAACGTTCGAGAATGTTCGTTTTACGAAGCTACTCGCTAGGTGACTCGCTAGCCTCTAGGCGCTATGCAAGCCGCCTGCCTGTGCGTTCGCGGCCTTATATACAAAAATAATCCTTATAGCATGATTCAGTATTCACGCGCGATGGCTTATTATTAGCGTATTTCATGTATAACTTTGGTGTTTCTATACCGATTTCTATGATTCTTTTTTATGGAATAGTTCATAATGTAAACTTTTTTAATTAGGGATGACTGAGAGTGTTATAAACGTAAGAGTAGTCAAATATAATCAGAAAGCTTCGAACTGCTAAGCTATCGGGAGTTACACGTGTTATTGCGAGTCAACCATAAAAGATAAACATATGCTGTCGTGGGATATTTTTTATATAATTTTAAGGAGAACATTTCCGTCATACATGATTTCTGTGTAGCTTTAACCATTAAGGTTGCACACGCGACGGAAGCTTAAGAAATGCAGTAACTACTCCCGTTTTCCCAACATTTCCCTTCACTGCTCTGCTCCTATTGATTGTAGCGTGATGAAAAGTATACTTTAACCAGCTTAGGAGTATGAAAAATAATTGTACCAAGTTTCATTAAAATCCGTCCAGTAGTTTTTGTTTCTATAACGGTTATACAGTCAGACAGACAGACAGACAGACAGACAGACAGACAGACAGACAGACAAAAATTTTACTGATTGCATTTTTGGCATCAGTATCGATCCCTAATCATCCCCTGATAGTTATTTTGGAAATATATTTCATGTACAGAATTGACCTCTCTACAGATTTATTATAAGTATAGATAGAATGTTCTGTTAAAGAAGTCGTAGCATGCTTTGTACTACTTTTGGTAATATGTCTGACGAAGCCATTTAATTATATTAGGTACCTAGCTGGGTAATAAGAGCCTAAAGAGGAACGAATCCATTTTTTTTTCTTATTTTGTTAATGTTGTTCTCTTCTAGTTCTAGTTAATATACTAATTAGAGATTGATAGGATATGCCATAAAAGTGTTATAAAAAATAAAACTAAGACAATAACAACTTTAATTTAATACTTTATTCAAATTATTAACATCTAAAAACTATAAGATTGAGCTTACCTTATCTTACTTGCTAAATACCTATTTTATTACCCACCTATGAATATGAACCACCAATAATATTATCTACTAGCGACCCGACCCGGCTTTGCCCGGGTTTAATACATACAAACCTTCCTCCTGAATCACTCTATCTATTAAAAAAAACCGCATCAAAATCCGTTGTGTAGTTTTAAAGATATAAGCAAACATACATACAGACGCGGGAAGCGGAAAGCGACTTTGCTTTATACTATGTAGTGATGTAGGTACCTTACATACTTAAACTACATAATTAATTACCTACTAAAAATATTTTTCTGATTTATGTAGCATCATTTTACATTACATACTCAAATGTATTATATTATTTTTAATTTATTCTAAATTTTATAAATTGAGTTAAAATATCTTTTAACGTTATTAACCTATTGTATGATTTCTTCAGGCATTATATTGATGCTTTCATCAGCCTTTACTTTTCCTAGAGATGGAAGATTCTTTAGCGTATTATCCAAGTATTCAAACGATGACATGAATACGTGAAAATTCGTATAGAAGAACCACGCGACGAGACCGAAGAATATTAACTTTACAAGTCTGTCGACGGCGTAACGTCTGAAAAGAAGAAAACCAAATCATTACCTAGATACTATATTAATAATTTACGGCCACCATATACGGCACGACAGTTTCATAGCTGTCGTGTCGTATTAAGAAGTCAAGGAGGCGGCGCTGGAGAAGGACAGATGAAGAGAGCTGCATCAATTATACCGGCAAGAATACACTCGTAAGTTAAAAGAAAATTATTTAATGTAAGTAGTTCCTTACGAGTCGGCCAAGATTAGTAAATAAAGGAAGCCTTTTCGAATGAATAATAATAATATTATTTTTTAGGCTTAGCTTAACATTAATTTAATACGGGACGGATGAAAAAAGAGTGCACGCCGCAGAGATGCGAATGTTGAGATGGATGTGTGGAGTGACGAGGATGGATAAGATATGGAATGAGTATATCAGAGGAAACTTGAAAGTGGCGCCTGTGACGGAAAGGATGAGGAGCAATAGGTTAGCGTGGTATGGTAAGGAGGGAAGAAAATCATGTTACGAGAAGATTGATAGGAATGAATGAGGATGGATGTAGACGTAGAGGTAGGCCAAAGAAAAGATGGATGGACTGTGTAAAAGATGATATGGGTAAGAAAGGAGTCAGTGATGAGATAACGACTGTTAAAGGGAAATGGAAGAAGTAGGTACACATGTTGTGCCGACCCCACTTAAGTGGGATAAGGGCAGGAAGATGATGAGTATAACATTAATTTGAAAAAAAACCAACAAATTATTTTTGTCTAAGTACCTACTTACGTATGTAAATTGTTAAAAAAAAGAATATTTTACGTACATTTTATGTAGTCTTCTAGCACGAGGCAAGTTCGATGGGTCTTCTTTACAGCAATACTGCCTTGTTCCCTTTACATAATCTTTCAAATAATCATCTGGGTTCAATGTAGTCAAGTCTGTATAGAACACTTCATTCTCTCTTTTAGTTACCCGATTTCGTAAGTTTGCAAAGTTCGTGTTGGTGAAGTGCCATTCCTTTACAGTATAATGTTGAAGGACAGTAAGACCGTGGCTGATCCTTTTCTGAACGTTTACCATGCTGTAAACGAAATACAATATTATTGTTACATTAATTACAAAATTTACGTGCTTACAACGTTGAAAGAAAACATCGTGAGGAAACTAGTTAGTATTTTTGTTAGGCGGCGACGGGCTAACTATCACGTGTGGAATGCTAACTACAGATAAATGTAGTGTTTCGACCTCCATCTTCAAATATCTAAGCGCCTGGATCTGAGATGACTTGCTTAATTGGGGATTACGGTCGTGTTAAGTTGTTGTTAGTGTTCGTCATTAGGTTTAGTTTTGAGTTCAATTTAGTTAGCTTTCGAAAATTTCTGTTTAGGTTCAGTCCATTTATTAATCATCAGTAAAAATAAGACATACCTATTTATGTACTTGACTCTTGTACGTAGGTACTAATAAGATAATGAGCCAGTTTTACGTCATTCGCTATTCCGATGCATGATCTATATAATTGTTACTTATTGTCAAGTGTAGTTCAACCCTATCATTTTGCAAATCTGCCAATATTACACCACTTAGTTTGCAGTTCTCAAAAATTATCATAGAATTAATTTTCGTAAGTGTGTTTCCGGCTTTATTAGGGTTTTACCGTTACGTTAAATTTTGAAATACATTTTTTTTATGAAATAGATTTTGTTTTACTTACAAAGTTTTCTTTCCCAGTAAAAACAACAGCATATCTACAAAATAAGCCGGTATTACGTGGAAGAGAACTAGACAGAGTTGATGTGTGATCCAATAGGATTTAATGGCGCCTCCTGGATACCAAAGCGCAACAGTGTATGGGTATTCATTTACCCATTTCTCCCCTGAAAATGGTCAGAAATGGAATTAGAAATAGGAATTGTGCGTCTATTCTAAGCATCAATCAACAAAGTTTTAAGAACATGCAACGCCATCTCACGACTTGTTTTCATAACTTTTTGTTCGTCTACTCGCCCACAGACAGCGCTATAAAATAAAGCCAAGAAAAATAAAATGTTTAAGGAAGTTGCTGGCTGAGTTAGATCGACTCCAATATTTTTTACTTGAGACAAACTTTGAGCATACTAATCTAGGTAGATATAGTTATATCGTTTTATCTCTAAAATTGACAATGAACGAATATGTATGTATCGCCATAATCACAACTTGTTTTTATTACTTTTTGTTCATCTACTCGCCCATAGATGGCGGTAAAAACAAAAAGTTGGAACTTACGCTCGATCTATGAAAATAAATGTATAATGTAGGTGTGTCAGATTTATAATTTATAAGTTATCTTTATCTAGATTTAGTATGTATGTAGATTAAATTAAATGGTCCTATTTGTAATTTTTATTCTTACCGAGTTCAATAATTTCTCTCCAAGTTATATTGATTACTCCAGATAGAGTGAGATTGTAGACTTGGGTTTCTGTAGGCCTGAAAAATAAAATTGGCATACAAAACATCACAATTTATACTAATAATTATAAATGCGAAAGTAACTCTGTCAATCTGTGATGTTATCATTATCACGTCCAAACCGCTGCGCTAGGCCGATAGTCTTGGGCCGGACATAGGCTACTTATTTTCCCATAAATGTTATAAGATTTTCTGGAATTTCAATGTTTTACGTTAAGTCGTCAAAAATATATTTCCTGATTCTACGCGGACAAAGTCGCGGGTAAAAGCTAGTTTTAACATTAATTCTACTACTCTCTGATAGATGGCGTTGTACTCAAACATTATCGCCACAGTTATCAATTCGAAAGTTTGTGCCTCAATCAAGCCCAATAAACGACTGAACAGATTTGAATAAAACTTGGAACGTATTTAGCCTATGTCCTGGAATAGCGTATAGTCTGCTTTTTATCTAGATACCACGCGTGAAGCCGGAAGCTGAAGCTAGTAAGCTGCATTAATCAATTATCTGCTTTCAATACTTAATGTTTATTTGTCCAATAAACTTTTTACGGTCAAAAATGCAATTATTGGTCCTTTGGTCATATAAAAATTAGCGTTACATAATATTGTATTGTCAATAAAAAATATTGGCCAATTTTAAAAGTATCTTGTTAATTTATTTGATTAAAGGCTTGGCCAATTATTGCTACTTTGGTTATAAAAACGTAATCTATCGGTATGTAACTCGTTATTAAAAGATCTAGAGATAGGTAGCTATACCTAACCTAATGAAAGTAGGTATACCTACACGGTGTAATTATTTAATTACTAGCTGCTCGCCCCGGCTTCGCACGGGTGGTACCTAGATAAAAAGCAATATGTGTTACTCTGATGTATAAACTATATTACTGTAAAGTTTCATTTTAATCCGTTTAGTAGTATTTGCGTAAAAGAGTAACAAACACACACACCCACTCACTCACTCGAATAATATAATAAATAAATGTAGTTTTCAAAAAAGTCCAGATCAAGAGTACCTTCTTTAAACCGACGAGTATGCATGAGTAATGTGATGAGAGTCAATGAAGCAAAATAATACAATATGTAGCAAGTGGAAAGTTGTGGTCTCTGCCTACCCCTCTGGGAAACAGGCGTGTTTCAATGTATGTATGAGTACTTACTTACCTATCAAGAGAAGTAGCATACGCTATTAATATACATCCATTCGCTACCACATCAACAGAAATCGCGTCAGCTTTGTATGACGGCTCACAATGCATTGTTCGGATCACACCTAAAAAAACAATAAATATTATATACTGTTGCCCGCGACTTCGTCCGCGTTTCCGTCGTTTTTCGTAAAAAAAGTAGCCTATGTCCTTCCTCACGGTTCAGTGGTATTGATGTAACAGACAGATTAACTTTCGTATTTTAGTAAGGAAATATAATATGTCAATCTACAATAGGGATGACTGAGAGTGTTATAAACGTAAGAGTAGACAAATATAATCAGAAAGCTTCGAACTGCTATAAGCTATCGGGAGTTACACGTGTTATTGTGAGTCAACCATAAAAGATAGACATATGCTGTCGTGGGATATTTTTTATATACTTAATTTTAAGGAGAATATTTCCGTCATGTAGCTCTGCGTCTGTGTAGCTTTAACCATTAAGGTTGCAAACGCGACGGAAGCTTAAAAAATGGAGTAACTTCTCCCGTTTTCCCAACATTTCCTTTTACTGCTCTGCTCCTATTGATTGTAGCGTGATGAAAAGTATACTATAACCAGCTCAGGAGTATGAAAAATAATTGTACCAAGTTTCGTTAAAATCCGTCTAGTAGTTTTTGTTTCTATAACGGTTATACAGACAGACAGACAGACAGACAGACAGACAGACAGACAGACAGACAAAAAAATTACTGATTGCATTTTTGGCATCAGTATCGATCCCTAATCATCCCCTGATAGTTATTTTGGAAATATATTTCATGTACAGAATTGACCTCTCTACAGATTTAATATAAGTATAGATAAAAACCGGCCAAGTGCGAGTTGGACTCGCGCACAGTCTAAAGCGAGTAGTCAGAGGCACGTTTGGAATGTTTGGAACATAACGTTTTGCACAATAACCACATTTGCAGTAGTTAACATTCTATATGTTAACAGGTACAACAGGTAAGTATAACAGGTTGCAAGCCCATCGCCGCATATAAGAATACTAACTGGATTCGTCACGATGTTTTCCTTCACGGTTTCAATGTTTCAATTGAACCATGTTTTAATCGACCCATGTTTCAAGTGACCCATGTTTTAATCGACCCATGTCTCAAGTGACCCACGTTTTAATCGACCCATGTCTCAAGTGACCCATGTTTTAATCGATCCATGTCTCAAGTGACCCATGTTTTAATCGACCCATGTTTTAGATGACCCCAGCCCAACTTACCTTTACCACTGCCAATTATAAGTCCAGTGGGTCCATTCAGATTATCCACCCATCCAGGAAAAGGCTCCTTCCACGCAGCTGTCACTAAAATCACAAAAAGTAATTAATAAACCGGCCAAGTGTCTGTCACAAGGCTGTATCTCATGAACCGCGATAGCTAGTCAGTTCAAATTTTCACAGATTATGTATTTCTGTTGCCGCTATAACAACAAATAGTAAAAATAGATTAAAATACATATTTAAGTAGGGCTCCCATACAACAAATACGTTTTTTTTGGGAACGAAACTCAAAAAAATTTAAATAGACCAAAAAGTCCCTAAGATTTAGATTTTATTGTAAACTGCCCTTTATTATTCTAATTGATTAACGTCTTCTTAGTTCATCGTATTACCTAACTTAAAATTCATGTCAAGTCTTCGCAAAACTACCGGAGCATCATTGGAATACCAAAATAGGACTCGATCCTTTTAACAAGACATGTGTGGCAAGGTCATGGGCAATACAATGTGGAGATACAAATATAAAGTAACTAGCTTTTACCCACGACTTTGTCCGCGTAGATTATTTTATCAACTATGATTTTTGGCAACTTTATCGTAAATAAGTTTTCTGTTTAAAAATATTTTTCAATGACAAGCTTTTTTAAAATCATTTAAACCATCGAGCACCTGCGCATCACATTATAACATTGTCATCGGAACTTGACAAGTATGCAAATTTTTTACTCAATCGAAATATTTACTAAGGAGATCCGTTGTGAGTGTCTGTTGAACAACAGCTCCTGACTCTATCATCAGATCAGCTCACTGTCACACGATATTATTGCATTGTCACCGAAGTTACATAAGTATGCGAAATTTCAGCTCAATCGGTTGGAGATAACTGCTTCAAAATTGAGTTGTAAGATTTCACCTTAACAAACATAGTTACATAATACTTTGCAAGTTAAATAAAAGTTTGTAAAATGGAAATTCCGAAAAGTCAAAAGAAAGTTTTTGAAAAAAACGTAGCCTGTGTCCGTCCTTATAATTTAAACTATATCTATATGAAATTTCATCACAATCGACCCAGCGGTTTGGCCGTGATAGCGTCATAGACAAAAGAGTTACTTTCGCATTTATAATTATGAGTATAGAAGTATAGATTCGATTTTTTTTTTAATAAAGACATGCTTACCAATGGAAGGTCTAGCAATGGCTATGGGAAACTTGGCTCCATATTCAGCCACCAGATCCTCGGTTATTGCTTTTGTATAAGAGTACGTATTTGGCTCTGATGAAATTACCCTGGAAATATAGATCGTGTTATCTAGGACAGAAAAACAAAATAGATATTAGAAGAAAACAATATAATTTAATATTGTGATATTAAAATAAAATAAATTGATGGATGTAGACGTAGAGGTAGGCCAAAGAAAAGATGGATAGACTGTGTGAAAGATGATATGGATAAGAAAGGAGTAAGTGAGATAACGGCTGATAGAGGGAAATGGAACAAGAACACATGTTGCACCGACCATTTATGTGTGATAAGGGCATGAAGATATGTGAGTTTGTATGTATGTTTGTGCATCAATCAGGCCTAAACGACAAAATGAATTAAGTTGAAATTTGCTGTAGATGTAGGTAATGCCCGAATAAAACATAAGACTACTTTAAAATATGAAAAACATTCCCAAAATTATAAAATATACTCAAAAGGGATGATTTTGGTATAGATGGCGCTGGTGTACAAAAAATCAGACATACGTGTTGACATCAGTCGTCATAGCAACGTACGTTACTTTATGCGATTATCGAAATTTAGACAGGACAGCGTCTTCGCGGGTCTGCTAGTAATATTAATGTTAATGAACTCACACGGGTGTGAAGTGTGAACGGGAACGTTAGAAGGGGAAGATCTCGGTGTATTTTCAGGACCAAATTGATGATGTTTTGAAAAAAGGCTAAGACGAGCATGCATGGGGAATGTGATGAGAGTGAAGCTAAAGAATGTAACGTGGCAAGTGGAGAGCCGTGGTCTCTGCTACCCGTAGAAAACTGGCGTGATTTTGTGTATGAACTCACTTAGGCTCCAAATGGGCTAGCAAATCATCATCCAGCCACTCGGTCATGTCCATGATCCTCCGTGGACTGTGCACCGCCTTGTACACCTTCTCCTCGAGGATATCCAGCTCGCATCGGCAGTAGGCAGTTGAGAGGTGAACGAATGCCTTGAAAAATATACATCAATTAAAAAAACCAGGCCAACAGCCGGTTCAACACGCCGCTATAGATGTTTCACATCAAAAAATATAAACCGTCGCGGGACGCCTGGTAGATGTGTAACATCGAAATTATTTTGTACAGGTAATATGTATAAAAGGATAGTTTATGATAGCAAATAATTATGGCAAAATGAAAATATAGTAATTCGTTCTGACTAAATAGTAATATATGTTTTTTAATTGCCCTGTGTTTTTGGATCAGTGAATGAACTAACCTCCAAATTCTTCATAGATTCGGCAAGAGTTAACATCTTCAATGTTCCTTTGGTGTTCATGTGCACAGCGTCCTTAAGTTTTTGGTCAAACCTGCGATAAGAGGGTAGTCAGAGGCTAAAACCAGTTCTATTATACAACAAAACTATAATGTTAATATTTTTTTTAAAACCCCGGGTCTGAAATCACAGGATACTACATTTTGGATCGATTAGACCAGTAGAAGTTACTTCAACATCCCTTTAAGAATTATAGCTAAAAGTCATCTTGATCATGTCAGCTTTCAAACAAATCGCATCAAAATCGGTCTATTCGTTTAGGAGCTACAGTGCCAAAGACAGACACGTCAAAATTAAAACAAAAGTGTTTTTCATCAATCTACAATCCCTGTTTCGAATCTCGACAACAGCAAAAAACTTTTTGTACTCGATTTTTTTACCTGACATTAGCAGCACTATGGAATATTATATTCGTCTCCCGCTGCAGTTCCTCTCTGTCTTCATCGGATATTCCTAATCCTTCTTCAGTGACGTCACCCACTATTAACCTTAGTTTCTTGAAGGCGTTAGGGTTGCTTCCTCTAATCAGCTCGAACAGCTGAAAAGGTAGAAATCTTAAAAATACATCTACAGCTACACCTTGTAAAATAAACAAACTAACTAATGATTCTACACACTTGTCGTAATATGCTTGTAAATAAACTAAGAAATATAAACGAAAATAATGAAAATTATGTACAAAGACGTAAAAAATAAACATAAGCACAAATCCAAACATAAATTAAATTAAAATATGTCTTATGATTCTATGATTTCAATGAACAAATGTTTTTAGGGTTCCGTACCCAAAGGGTAAAAACGGGACCCTATTACTAAGACTTCGCTGTCCGTCTGTCTGTCTGTCTGTCCGTCTGTCTGTCACAGGGCTGTATCTCATGAACCATGATAGCTAGACAGTTGAAATTTTCACAGATTATGTATTTCTATTGCTGCTCCAACAACAAATACTAAAAACCGAATAAAATAAATATTTAAGGGGGGCTCCCATACAACAAACATGATTTTTTTGCCGTTCTTATAGATAATAGTACGGAACCCTTCGTGCGCGAGTCCGACTCGCACTTGACCGGTTTTTTTACTTTGACTTTAACTGAATAGCTTGTAAGGGATTGCAACCAATTTTTAGTTGTTGAATTGAAAAAAAAATTAAACAAAAATGAATTCGACTGGTCTCACAGCTAGGTATAGGTAGTAATAGTAACTCTGTCTTCTGCGCTGTAGGTTGTGGGTTCGATCCCCACCCAGGGCAAACATTTGTGTGATAAACAGATGTTTGTAGGTACTGTGTCTGGGTGTTCATAATGTATAATTAATAAGTATGTATTTACAAAAAAAAAAATATTTATGTATTCTATTTGTTATCTGGTTCCCATAGTACAGGCTTTGCTTAGTTTGGGGCTAAAGGCTGTGTAAAAAGTCTGCCAATAAAAAAATGATTTAAATTAATGGTTGATGATGACGATTATGATGATGATGTTAGTACTTTGCCGAATGAGTATCTACACAAGCTGTTTCTTCCAGGATATCTTCAAATTCATCACTACATAGTATAAAGCAAAGTCGCTTTCCGCTTCCCGCGTCTGTATGTATGTATGTATGTTTGCTTATATCTTTAAAACTACACAACGGATTTTGATGCGGTTTTTTTTAATAGATAGAGTGATTCAGGAGGAAGGTTTATATGTATAATAACATGCTACCCGTGCGAAGCCGGGGCGGGTCGCTAGTACCTTATAAAAAATAAAAAAGCCTTTATTTCTATGCAGATAAAAAAAATAATCTTATTCTAATATAATTAACTTTGTTTAAATTTAAGCGTGAGTAGGTATAATTTGATTAGTTTTATACAACATCTGCAAGAACCCCTCTCCGGGTGAAGGCCTCCTTTACTCCTTTACGAATTCATACCTTATTGGCACTTTTTTTTAAAAGTAAAATACCTATTAATTTGAAAACCAAGGCCATGGAAACCTGCCTACTTCCCTGCCTCACATACTCATGCCAGACATGGTCTCTTACTGGACAAAGTCTACAACGGCTACTGGTTTGCCAAAGAGGCATAGAAAGAAGTTTCTTAGGCCTCAAACTAAGAAATAAAATAAAAAATACAGAAATAAGAAGAAAAACCAAAGCAAAAGACGTTGTCCAGAAAGTATTATCACTAAAATGGAAATGGGCCGGGCACATCCAAAGATTACAAAGTGAGAGGTGGTCTAAAACAATTATGAATTGGGACCCAATACATAAAAGACGAAGAAGAGGAAGGCCTGCTATGCGATGGGATGATGACATCGTGAAAGTAGCAGGCAAAACATGGAGCAGGCTTTTACCGCTGAAAGCGGTCCTTACACATAATTTTATATACCTATGCATAGATACATATTTAAGTTAATTTTATATTGTGCATGGAAATAAAAGCTTTTATTATATTTATTTTTATTACCTTATTGGCACATAACTCCTTCAACCTGTCCTCACTGCTCACTCCTTTCTTGGGCCTCATCAGCAAATAAATGATCTTCACACCGGAACAGCTCCTGAGGAGTTTCTCCACTAGAGCCTGGAAATTACTCAGTTTTTATCGCCAGAATGAGGGTAGTAATGTTTTTCGAGTTTGTTGTATGTCCATTTGTATGGGCGTTTTTCCATTACCCGGCCCGGCACCGGCACCAGCGCCGGCACCGGCGCCGTGCCGTTGCCGGAGAAGCAAAAATGTATGAAAATGTATGGCTCGCTTTTTGACTTACCGGCGCCGGCGCCGGCCCGGCTTTGAGTCCTGCCGGCGCCGTCGCCGTCGCCGGGGTAGCAAGCTTCCCACCGGTGCCGGCCCGGCAAAATTGCATGTGTATTGCATATTTATATGAATTGTAGCCGTGTGTGTGTGACGATACCATTGTCGTCGTGCTGAAGTCCGTGTCAGTACTGTACCACTCACCGGGCGTAAACCGGCATCGACACCGGCGCAGTGGAAAAACGAAACCCCGGCGCCGGTGCCGGTGCACGGCCATGCCGGTGCCGTGCCGGTGCCGGGCCGGGTAATGGAAAAACGCCCTATGGCACGCTTTACAGCCCAAACGACAATTATTTTGTTTTTACTCGACTGCGCCAGGAGAGTAATGTTTTTCAAACGTATGTATGTATGTATGTCAATTTCTTTGGCACACCTCTACAGCCCAAACGACTTAACGGATTATAACGTATGAGGTGTCGTTGAATTCGTCTGAATTGTAGGAGTGACATAGGATATATTATTTTTAGGGTTCCGTACCCAAAGGGTAAAAATGGGACCCTATTACTAAGACTTCGCTGTCCGTCTGTCTGACCGTCTGTCCATCTGTCTGTCCGTCTTTCCGTTTGTCTATCACAGGGCTGTATCTCATGCACCGTGATAGCTAGACAGTTGAAATTTTCACAGATTATGTATTTCTATTGCCGCTATAACAACAAGACAGATAGACAACGAAGTCTTAGTAATAGAGTCCTGTTTTTACCCTTTGGGTACGAAACCCTAAAAAGCATGTAAATCGAGTAAAATTATTTCAGTATAACAGTTTACTTACTTTTCCAACGAAGCCAGTGCCTCCAGTTATGAAAACGGACTTCCCTATGTAAAACTCTGACACTGAAGGAGCCATGTTTACAGGACCTGAAAATCAAATGAAAACGCAATGAAACTTGGAATAATTTGGTTCCTTCTTAACCTATGTCCAGCTAGCTTATTGCGTAAAAACTATATTTTCATCCCACCATCTCGGAAAGAGTATTTTTGCTCTTCAATATCTGAGTGCAAAAGCCGTTTTTATTCTCTAGACTCCTCTAGAGGATAAAGTAAATTGAATTTAGAACATCAAGTTTGTGAATTAAAAAAATCATTAAACCTATTTACTGCTACCTCTATGGTGCCGAATGTATCATACAACTTTTTTTTAATTTGTTAAAAACTCAGACCTTCAGAACCTTCTTGGTGTTCTTTTTTCAATTAGCTTTGTACGCGGTTCTTTACGCGGCATTTTTTCACGTCGTTATTATGATTATTCTGTAATACTTACCTGTCATAATGTAATAGTTAATACCTAAACTGACATAAAAGTACCTATCTCGTGATTATAAACGTTTTTTTTTGCATTTAGTCCCTCGCTAACGTTCAGGATTCTTATGTAATCATACATAATATGTATAGATTACATAAGAATCCTATATGTATAGATTATAATTATAATCTATACATATAATAAAGCTGTTGAAGAGTTCAATTCTGTACATTGAATAAAAACGAAAAAAAATACTCCTTGGTGTCTTCATACAAGTAACACAAGCCAAAAAAAAACATTTTGAAATTTTTGTCTGTCTGTCTGTCTGTTGTCAGGCTTTCACGCAAAAACTACTGAACGGATTTTGATGAAACTTTTTTTGTTATATAGCTATTAGTCCTACCTAGGCAACTTATAGACTATAATTTTGGAAGATCAGAATACCAGATGTGGAACTATAGCGGTCTGGGTTTGGGTAATCTATAAGAGATATTAATATACTGCTTTAGGCAAAGTTGGTCAACATGCTGTCGACAATCGAAAGAAAAGGAATAAAATAAAACCGGCCAAGTGCGAGTCGGACTCGCGCACGAAGGGTTCCGTACCATTATCTATAAAAAACGGCAAAAAACACGTTTGTTGTATGGGAGCCCCACTTAAATATTTATTTTATTCTGTTTTTAGTATTTGTTGTTATAGCGGCAACAGAAATACATCATTTATGAAAATTTCAGCTGTCTAGCTATCACGGTTCATGAGATACAGCTCTGTGACTACCAGACGGACAGACGGACAGCGAAGTCTTAGTAATAGGGTCCTGTTTTGCCCTTTGGGTACGGAACCCTAAAAAAGAATTACGAATTATACATTAAATTATAAAAAACTCAACAGATAGCAGCACATGTGTACCTACTTAACTACTACTAACCTACCTATATATTAATAGGCGAAAACATTATTTATATTTGTGCATGCTCTGCAGCGGGTTGTGATGCGTTAAAATACCTCTAGACTTGATTGACCACAACTGAATATATCCCGTTTTGTCTTTTTAAATATGAATAATTAATAAATAAATATCGCCTGTTATAAAACCTTTGCTTAACCTAAGAGATAGATAAATACTTTATTCTATGTTGTTTAAAAATCTTCGCTTTCATATTTTTTACAATATAATAACAATATATGAATTATTATCATTAAATTATAAATGCGAATGTTTGTGAGTTTGTTTGTATGTTTGTTGCTCAATCAGGCCTAAACGACAAAACAGATTAAGATGAAATTTTCTGTAGATGTAGATATAAGGCCCGAATAAAAATAGACAACTTTAAAATACGAAAAACTACCCAAAAATGACAAAAAACGCAAAAAGGATGATTTTGGTACAGATGGCGCTGGTGTGCAAAAATCTGATGTCAGTGTTGTCATCAGTCGTCATAGCAACGTGCTTTACTCTATGCGATTATCGAAATTTGGACAGGACAACGTCTGTCGCGGGTCTACTAGTACAAAATAACAAGTTCATTGGCGTTGCAATAATATATACGCTCTTATATATTCAGGGATATAGTACATAGGTCAAAATGCAAATCAAAATGCATAATACATAATAGGCGATATACATAATTTGACACAAACCTAATTATTATTGTTATGGTATGTGCAAGTTGAAGAATTATTAATTTCATCGCGAAGGATTTAATAATTTCGAGACGGGAACGGGAGCGAGAACGGGAACTTAACCCAAAATTTATATTAATAATAGGATCGCGACTGTAATCACTAAGTACAGTAGACATCCTCTCAGATCTCAAGGCGCTTAGATCCCTTGAAGATGTCTAGAGGGAGAGAGAGACCTAAACATTATATTTAGCACATGCCCACATTTTGCAATAATAAGCATTCCATACGTGATAGTTTGCAAACCCATCGCCGCCTGGTTTTCTCATGTTTTCCTTATAATCGCTTATAACGCTATAACTTAAAACGACTGCACCAAATTGGATAATTCTAATAAAACCTAAAAATATTATAAATGTGAAAGTTTGTGAGTTTGTATGTATGTTTGTGCCTCAATCAGGCCTTGACAAAACATGATTTGTTAAAATTTGCTGTAGATGTAGATATAATGCCTGAATAAAACATAAACTACTTTAAAATATTCAAAACATCCCCAGAATTATAAAAAAACGCAAAAGGGATGCTTTTGGTATAGATGGCGTTGGTGTGCAAGAAATCTGACATCACAGGCTTAAAAAATATAGTCTTTTCTATTCGATTATTGAAATTTGACCAGACAACGTCTGTCACGGGTCGGCTAGTCACTACATAGTATAAAGCAAAGTCGCTTTCCGCTTCCCGCGTCTGTATGTCTGTATGTATGTTTGCTTATATCTTTAAAACTACACAACGGATTTTGATACGGTTTTTTTTAATAAACAGAGTGATTCAAGAGGAAGGTTTATATGTATAATACATGCATAATATAGTAGAGAAACACTGATAATTTTAGAGGTTTCTAATGTGATGTCGTAAATAAACACATTTTTTTGCGCTTACATTGCAAATGCTGGCTGAACCCCACGAGATATATCAAAATAATGTACTACAGTATTGTACACCTTAAAAACGTCTACAAAAAAGTCAACGATGGTATTAGAAATGTCTTACGCACAGCGAAGCGGGCACGGGTCAGCTAGTAATACATAAGATACTTTTTATCCAGGTACCACCGGTGCGAAGCCGGGGCAAGCAGCTAGTGTTCAATATTAATGATATATCTGATATTTCAACAGAAACTTGCCAATCATGTGAAAATAAAGGATGTGTGTTTCATCAAATATTAGCAACGTGTATTGGCACTGTTTTTTTCTATCACGTGATAATTGACTGCGAATTATACTGCGTGAAATAAACTGTATCCTAACACTCATAGTCACGCAAGGAAGTTTAAAATTGATCAATCAATAATGCGAAGAGGATTGATGTTTTCAATCGATGAAGAAATGTGTGTATGGTCGGAGAGAGGTCTATGTTTAGTAGAAAATTGTATAAATTGTAAGTAGTTATCTAAAAAATTGTAGAACGTGAATTAGGATAGCTATGTAGGAAAAACAGGAGCTTTCCTTTCAGACGTCTGAAAAATATAACCTCCTGAAATATTATATTTAAGGCGAGTAGTTATTGTTTTGGATGAATGCAGAATCGTTTTTTATCAATAACCGCAAAACATACAGTTTTGTTTTCTATGGCAAGAGAACTTGAGGATTGAATCTAGATAAATTATAGATAGAAACACGATTGGTGTAACATTTCTCGATATATTTTTTTTTCAAAGTTGTACTCTTCCGAAACACTAGTTTCGTTTTTAATTAAAACTAAACAGTTAATTTTTAGGGTTCCGTACCCAAAGGGTAAAAACGGGACCCTATTACTAATACTTTGCTGTCCGTCTGTCTGTCACAGGGCTGTATCTCATGAACCGTGATAGCTAGACAGTTGAAATTTTCACAGATGATGTATTTCTATTGCCGCTATAACAACAAATACTGATTTCATAAAAACAGAATAAAATAAATATTTAAGTGGGGCTCTCATACCACAAACGTGTTTTATTGCCGTTTTTTATAGATAATGATACGGAACCCTTCTTGCACTAGTCTTCTTCTACTTCTTTCTGACTCTTTTAAAAAAACATTATCAAATGACGATACCGGTTTTAATAATCTTTACAATATTGGTAAAATTGTCAAAAATATTTTAAAAATTTAATTACATTGTAATAACAATGTAATTAAATGACATATTCGATTGCATGCAATTATTATTTAATCAAGTAATTGTCATTTTGTTGCATACATAATAACTAACATAAATAGTGATGTGTCACATCATGACAGTGTCAATTTACATGACTGCACTAATTAATGGGCATCAATAAAGCCGCAATGTAATGTTTGGACGTGTCTCTGACTGGATCTTTATTTAATTTGTAGGGTTCCGTACCTAAAGGGTAAAAACACCGCTGTCTGTCTGTCTGTCTGTCACAAGGTTGTATCTCATGAACCAATAGCTAGACAGTTGCCGCTATTACAACAAATATACTAAAAACAGTATAAAATAAATATTTAAGTGGGGCTACCATATAACAAACGTTTTTTGCCGCCATTTTTAGGGTTTCGTAGTCTACAAGACAAGAAACCCTTATAGTTTCGCCACGTCCGTCTTATAGATAATGGTACGGAACCCTTCGTGCGCGAGTCCGACTCGCACTTGGTCGGTTTTTGTATTTTTGTACCTACTAGGTTAGTCATTTTAATTATTTTTCTTGTTTGAGCCTTCAACTTGTTCTTGCAGCACCATAAAGTTCAAAATGATCATTGAAAAAAATTATAGACCCCAAGCCGTCGGTCGCGAGGACCAGGCGTACCTTCACCTAGCTCCTAACACGTTTTAAAGTGATTCTTGTGATTTATTAAAATAATATTGACTTAGACTAACCTTGAGATCTGAGATTATCCCTCGTATTCAAGAACGACACTATGAGAACACGCACCCACAGTGGACGAAATCTTTTTTCATAAACATCACTTTATGTGTTGAGCGGCACTATGGCGCACGCTACCGTGTGCCTTTAGAGCTCAACTTTGGCTAGAGGCACACGACAATGTGCCTCTAGTCACACTATGCAGTGTCGCATAACACATAAAGTGATTTTTATGAAAGAAGATTTGGTCCACTGTGGGTGCGTGTTCTCATAGTGTCGTTCTTGAATATGAGCCTAAGTTTGTTTGTTAAAAGGTCTATAATGAACATTCAATAATTTACTTAATATAAACACGTGCTCATAACGGTGAAGGAGAATATCGTGAGGAAATCACTTACCTAGTATTCTTATAAGCGGTGATGGGCTTGCAACCTGTCAAGTATGGAATGCTAACTACTGCAAAATGTGGGCATGTGCAAATTATAATGTTTGGACGTCTGACTCCCTCTAGACATCTTCAAGGGATCTAAGCGCCTTGAGATTATAGTGAAAAAATGCATTTGTCAAATACTCCTTTGAGTATGCAAAGTTTCAACTCAATCAATCTTTAAGAGTTTAGATATACAGCTCCTGACTCCATCATCAGATCTGTGAGGCTATTTTGTAAAAACATGATTATCATGTTATGATATTACACTAATATTTATTGGTACTGAATGCCTTATTACCTACGCTTTTTATGCTGTTTAGGCACCTATACCTACGCTTCCAATACAATACCTACGCAGAAGCGTTGGTGTAGCCATATAGGTGCATAAACAGTGAATAGTTACTATGAAAAGTGTACAGATTAGGTATTCTCTACCATTAGGTATTGCATTCAACATCATAACATGATAATCATGTTTTTAAAAAATACGAGTACTTCTTCAGCTCGCTGTCGTATTATTGTATTGTCACCGAAGTTACACATTTCAGCTTAATGGTTTTAAATTCAATCGCAAGATAGGACTCGCACAAAACGAACCAACTATCTAAAACCAGCCAAGTGCGAGTCGGACTCGAGCACGAAGGGTTCCGAGAACCGTCCATGAACCGTTATAGTTAGACAGTAGAAATTTTCACTGATGATTTAATTCTGTTGCCGCTATAACAACAAATACTAAAAACAAAATTAAATAAATATTTTATAATTTTTTTGCCGTTTTTATAGATAATGGTACGGAACACTTCGTGCGCGAATCCGACTCGCACTTGGGCGGTTTTTTAAACTGAGGATGGCTACAATACCTCAACACTTGTATGAATGAAGAAACCGTGGCTAGAATTATAGATAATAATTATGTACGTCTACAATAAAAACAGGATTTTTTTAAATATGTTTGTAACGAATAAATTCAAAATAAATTGGACCATTTTCAAAAATTCTATCACCATTAGAATGCTACATTATCTTTGTAATTAGACTATATTAATTACTAGAAAATATTAGTAATCCCTACTAAAACTTCACTAATGTAACCCAAGGTGTAAAAATAATAATAATGAGGAAATATTAGTATTTTTGTCTTTTTGTAAGTTACTTTTTGTAACGAATAAACTCAAAAACTATTAAACCGATTTCAAAAATTCTTTCACCATTAGAATTCTACATTATCTCTGAGTAACATAGGCTATATTAATTATTAAAAACAATTTGGGATCCCTACTAAAACTTCACTAATGTAACCCAATGTGTAAAAAAATAGACATAATAATGTGCGTCGCCGAAGAAAATAAATATTCAAAGAAGGTTGAACACATGATAGAAAAATAATAAAAAACTTACTTTTTTTAATTGAGGATGGCTAAAACACAACTACACACTCCACTACGTTTGTATGAATGAAGAGACCGTGGCTAGAATAGATAATTATGTACGGACATACCTACATTATGTACGTAGTCCTGCCTACATCGATCACGCACACTATACTAGGGTGAGCACTTGGTTGTGGGCACTTTAAATTTTCAAATATACGGTTTATCCTAATCCTAATAATATTATTAATGCGAAAGTTTGTGAGTTTGTATGTATGTTTGTGCTCAATCACTCCTAAACGACAAAACGGATTAAGTTGAAATTTGCTGTATATTTAATTCCCGAATAAAACATAGACTACTTTAAAATACAAAAAACATCCCCAAAATGATAAAAAAACGCAAAAGAGATGATTTTGGTATAGATGGTGGTGTGCAACAAATCTGACATCACAGGCTAAACGTTCAGTCTTTTCTGTTCGATTATTGAAATTTGACAGGACAACGTCTGTCACGGGTTGGCTAATATTGAATAAATTATTAAAACGACGATTTTTAAACAAAATACTATAGAATATTTATCTATCTCTTAGGTTGAGCAAAGGTTTAGTAACAGGCGATATTAATTAATTAATTAGGTATTCATATTTAAATAGACAAAACGCGAAATATATATTTTAGTCAATCAAGTCTAGAGGTCACAATCACAACTGTCACTAATAAAAACGGATAGACAAAGAATTGTACTAACTATAGATTTTATACAAGTTTGTTTGCTATGCTTAGTTATTGACTGCCAAAATTGAAAATGACCAAAACCGGGTCTTTGACCCTAATATTATAAATGCGAAAGTAACGCTGTCTGTCTGTGACGTTATCACGCCTAAACCGCTGGGCCGATTGTCATGAGATTTCATACAGAGATAGTTTTAAGTCTTGGGACAAATATATGCTACATTTTTCCGAAAATTTTCTTTAGATTTTTAGTACCTACTTTCAATGTTTTACGCTCGTCGTCAAAAATCTTCGTTTTTCTGAATCTATGGGGAAGGGTGTGCTAGTAAAATAACAAATACGAAAGTTTGTTTGTTTATAAATAACTAGCCGACCCGTGACAGACGTTGTCCTGTCAAATTTCAATAATCTAATAGAAAAGACTGAATGTTTTTAGTCTGTGATATCAGATTTGTTGCACACCAGCGCCATCTATACCAAAATCATCCCTTGTGCGTTTTATTATCTTTTTGGGGATGTTTTTCATATTTTAAAGAAGTCTATGTTTTATTCTGTCATTATATCTACATCAACAGCATATTTCAACTTAATCCGTTTTGTCGTTTAGGTTTGAGCAGAGAACAAACATATATATTTACAAACTCACAAACTTTCGCATTTATAATATTATTAGGATTAGTACCTAAATATTACACAAAAAATATGACAAAATAAAAAAAGCAACTCAAAAACCACAGAGGTTAAATAAAACTTATACTATACACTTACTTTACATTAAAAACTTTATACACAATTAAATAAATAACCGGCCAAGTGCGAGTTGGGCATGCGCACCTAGGGTTTCCGTACCATTTTCTATAAAAACGACAAAAAAAAAACAACTTTGTTGTATGGGAGCCCGACTTAAATGTAAATTTTATTCTGTTTTAGTTTGTTGTTGTAACGGCAACAGAAATACATCATCTGTGAACATTTCAACTGTCTAGCCATCACGGTTCTTGAGATACAGCCCTGTGATAGACATACAAGAAGACAGACAATAGAGCAATAGGATCCCGTTTTTACCCTTTGGGTACGGAACCCTAAAAAAGAGCTGAAGAATCCGGTCCTCCTACTACAAGCTTTGCTTAGTTTAGGGATAGATGACGCTGTACGCTTACCAGAAAAAAAACAGGAAGGGCCCAGTGACCAATAAAGAAGATAAAGAAATGTTTTTGTGTCCATATTCTAATTGATAAAGGGTCAATAACTCGACACAATCTATACAAATATTATAAAGAGGAAATATTTGATTGTTTGTTTGTTTGTTTCAAAATAATGAATCATTTATTTCAATAATATCACAAGGATCACTTTGGAACGTGTTAGGAGCTAGGTGAAGCTACGCCTGTTCCTTACGACCATCCCATCCTAATAATATTATAAACTAGTGATCCGCCCCGGTTTCGCACGGGTAGCATGTTATTATACATATAAACCTTCCTCCTGAATCACTCTATCTATTAAAAAAATCCGCATCAAAATCCGTTGTGTAGTTTTAAAGATATAAGCAAACATACATACAGACATACAGACGCGGGAAGCGGAAAGCGACTATGCTTTATACTATGTAGTGATGCGAAAGTTTGTGAGTTTGTGTGTATGTTTGTGCTCAATCACGCCTAAACGACATAACGGATTAAGATGAAATTTGCTGTAAATGTAGATATAATGCTCGAATAAATAATAGACTACTTTAAAATATGAGAAACATCCCAAAAGCGATAATAAACGCAAATGAGATGATTTCTGTATCGGCGCTGTATGGCGCTGGTGAGCAACAAATCTGACATCACAGACTAAAAATATTCAGTCTTTTCTATTCGATTATTGATATTTGACAGGACAACGTCTGTCACGGGTCGGCTAGTAAACTATATTTATTACTAGAAAAAATCAGGGATCCCTATTAAAACTTCAATAATGTAACCCAATGTGTACAAAAATTTGCCATAAAATCATTGCTAGTGATTAGGAGGTACTGAGTATATTATCACGTGTTGGGTGAGAGGTAACTAGACTATCAATCTGAAGGTCGTGGGTTCGAATCCGTGCATGAGTTTTTCTGTTCGAATATTATGCGCATAAAAAAAAATAGGATCACGACTGTAATCCCCAAGTACGGTAGACATTCTCTCAGATCTCCAGGCGCATAGATCCTTGTAGATGTCTATAGGGAGTAGTCAGAGGCACGTCGAAAAACTAAATTTCGCACTTGGCATTCCATACGTGGCAGGTTGCAAGCACATCGCCGCTTATAAAAATACTAACTGGTTTTCTCACGATGTTTTCCTCCAGTTGTTTTCCGTCCTTCATTTTTAGAACAGAATAAATATTGGCGGACTTTACATACAGCGCCATCTAGCCCCAAACTAAGCAAAGCTTGTACTATGGGAACCAGATGACTGATATAATATATTTTTTTGTAAATACATACTTATTCTTATTATACACCCAGGCACAGAACAAACATCTATGTTCATCACACAAATGTTTATCCCGGGTGGGGATCGAACCCACAACCTACAGCGCAGAAGACAGAGCTACAACTGAGCTGTGAGGCCAGTACAGAGGTCAGAACAGAAAAATTGATTGATGCACGCTGAGATCCGAACCCACGACCTTCGAAATAAAAGAAACATTAAAACACGTGCTCAAAAAGGAAAACATCTTGAGGAAACCCGTTGGTTTAGACTTAGGTTCTTATAAATAAACCTTACATTACTAAAAATGTAATAATTTAAATTTATAAGCAATATATGTATATAATCGAGTTGTGGTCACAATTCAAAGAAAAACAATAATAACACGTTTCTAAGTTATACATAATGACTTCATAAGAAACAGCTGTCGTCATATCCTCATAATATTATAAATGCGAAAGTTTGTGAGTTTGTTTGTATGTTTGTTCCTCAATCAGGTTTAAACAACAAAACGGATTTAGATGAAATTTTCTGTAGATGTAGATATATGAATGAATGAATGAATGAAAATGCTTTATTGTACACCATAAAACAAATAAATAACAACGAAAGAAACTTAAACTAGAACAAACTGTACAATGGGCGGTCTTATCGCTAAAAAGCGATCTCTTCCAGACAAACTTGGGATGGAGTGAATATAAATATGAATGGAAGATTGGTCATTGGATATGATGCCCGAATAAAAAAAAAACTGGCCAAGTGCGAGTCGGACTCGCGCACGAAGGGTTCCGTACCATTTTCTATAAAAACGACTATGGTATGGGAGCCTCACTTAAATATTTATTATATTTTGTTTTTAGTATTTTGTTAAAGCGGCAACAGAAATACATCATCTGTGAAAAATTCAACTGTCTAGCTATCACGGTTCATGAGATACAGCAATGTGACAGACAGACGGACAGCGAAGTCTTAGTAATAGGGTCCCGTTTTTACCCTTTGGGTACGGAACCCTAAAAAATGAAAGTTTTTGTGATGATTTCAGTTTGATACAACGGCAACTGGAACAGGATTTTTTTAGGATCGGCAATAACTGATAAATGCCTCCCCCGCCCTTATTATAAAAAAGGTAAAAATAAATATAAAAGAGCGGGGGCAGCATTTTTCAGTTTTCGCCCCGTCTAATAAATAACGTGCAACACATTATTTTTTTTTTTTTATTATTTTTTTTTATTTTACAGTGTGGGTCAATGATAAGTAAATGATGATTTGTCCTTTCGTTCAGTTCAGGGAGCGGCATGGACATGGGCCTCGGCTTGCCCCCCTAGATCCGGGGCTAGGGAACGGGAATGGGAACGGGAAATTGAACGGCTAATAGAAAATATACTGTCTATGTTTTTTGTTGTTGTAGATACGTTAATCAAGTTGTAATGTTTCTAATTACATCGGAATTAATTAATGAATTTATGTATAATTTCACCAGTTAACACGTCAATATATAACCATCTTTATGTGTAACCAGTTGGTATATGTAACGTACTTTGAAATGTAATAGGATCACGACTGTAATCCCCAAGTACGGTAGACATACTCTCAGATCTCAAATGTCTGAAGTATGTCTAAAGGGGGTAGTCAGAGGCACTTTCAAACATTACATTTGGCACATGCCCATATTATGCTGTCACATTCCATACGTGACAGTTTGCAAGCCCATCGCCGCTTACAAGAATCCTCCGGCTTGACCGATTTTTATGATTTTTTGAGAATATTTGGAAGGTCTGAGAATAGGCCGTAGGGTATTTTTTATACCCCTAAGTGATAAGGGTGGCATAAAGTTCCGGAAAAACTAAAATGCTTATTGAATTATTGAAATTTGACAGGACAACGTCTGTCGGGACATCTAGTAATTCTATTAAGTGTATTCTATCCGTAATCTTGTTCCATAGTACGAGCTTTGTTTAGTTTAAAGCTAAATGTGAAGTAGGTATCTACCTTATAAAAATATCTATGTATTTACCTTCCTATATAATGGTTCTTTCGTATTAAATGTGTATTTTATAATAATTTGTCACAAACGGTCAATGATCATTAAAATCAAACACGCATGCCACGGACGATCATCACATTTTAGGGTTCCGTAGTCTAAATGGAACCCTTATAGTTTATTCTTGTCCATACGCCCTCAGCTTAGCTCAGAGACTCATAGTACTAGCAAGCTGTAGTTTGGCATAAATATACATTAGACACTTCGACAATGAGGTAAAATCATTAATTTTTTTTAGTTGCTCTACACGTAAAGTGGGTTTTTATTTCTACGGAACACTAACTTGTGCGTGGCCCGACACGCACTTGGCAAGTTCTATTATAAAACATGTTTAGCAATTAAGTAATTATACAATTACATACATATTATATTAATAGATATTCAAGTTAATTTCCGATAGGTTAGTGCTGGGACTTCAGTTGATTATAATCCTAATAATAATAAATGCGAAAGTTTGTAAGTTTGTTTGTATAATGTTTGTGCCTCAATCAGGCCTAAACGACAAAACGGATTAAGATAAAATTTTCTGAAGATGCAGATATAATGCCCAAATAAAAATTAGACTACTTTAAGACATCAGTCGTCAAAGCAACGTGCGTTAATCTATGCGATTATCAAAATTTGGACAGGACAACGTCTGTCCGGGCCGGGCCGGAGCCGTTAGTTAGTAGACGGGCCCGGACAGGACACGGATCAGGCACTGTTTAGTATTAACTAACATACAAAATGTATATCCGTGCCCCGTCCAGCAGGGCTATTTTGTAAAAACATGAATATCATGTTATGATGTTGAATGCCATACCTAATGTTAGAGAATACCTAATCTGTACACTTTTCATAGAAACTATTCACTGTTTATGCACCTTTAGCTACGCTTCAGCGTAGGTATTGTGTTGGAAGCGTAGGTATGGGTGCCTAAACAGCATAAAAAGCGTAGGTATTATGGCATTCAGTACCATAACATGATAATCATGTTTTTACAAAATAGCCCCACTGGACCCGTTCGGGCCATGCCCATGTACACGGCCTGGCCCGGATATGGCTCGGTCTAATATAAATCTACCCTCATTGGTTGGGGGGAACTGGTCACAAGATTTTACTTGCACTAACAAACTAATAACCTAATAAGGCAAGTTAAATATAAGCTGGTAATAAAAAAAAACTCTTTATTATATCGTTTTAATCACAATAATAATATTAAACTTAATTTATCTATCTAAATATTAAATTATTATCTTATACGGTAACATTAAAAACAATTAGTTAAGTAGAAATAAAATAAATATTAGGTAACGGATTTAAAAAAAAATCTACAAAAAATCACGTTTGATGTGTGGGAGCCCCATTTAAATATTTATTTTAATCTGTTTTTAGTATTTTGTTGTTATAGCGGCAACAGAATCTGTGAAAATTTCAACTGTCTAGCTATCATGGTTCATGAGATACCTACAGCCTTGTGACAGACAGACACGAATTAGACGGACAGCGGTTTAATAATAGGGTCCCGTTTTTACCCTTTGGGTACGGAACCCTAAAACATAATCCCTTATTATTATTCTAATGGTACCTAAAATAACTAAATAAATAAACAGGCTTAGTAAAAAATAAACAAATTAAAATTATTGAATTTTTCATATATCGCCACCTTAAAGAACACTAGATATACTTTGTTTTTTTTTTAAATAATAATACAAAACACACATTTAATTATTTATCTATCTATATTCATACTGTTCATCACACAAATGTTTGTCCTGGAAGGGAATCGAGCCCACAACCTACAGCGCAGAAGGCAACGAATAGAATACTACCTACTGTACTGCTAAATGGGATTTGGACGTCTGACTACCTGTAAATCTTCAAGGATCTGCTGGAGATCTAAGAAGATGACTACCGTACTTGTTAAACGGAGAAGATTATCCTGACACAATAAAAATGAAATGAATGAAATGAAATGAAAGAAATATACAAGTTTTTTTTTGCGTCAGAATCGGCATAATTTTGTGAGATTTCAAAGTAAAACGGAGAAGATTATCCTCGCGTAGTAGAAGATGAAGTAGGCGGCGAGAGCGCTTACCACGACCGTAGTGAATTTATCGGCGTAGTACAATCTGAAAATAAAAAAAAGGTTTTTGCTAAAAATCTAAATATATAAAATTATAGTGTCACAGTGTTTTAACCAAACTTCTCAACGGCTCGACAGATTTTTAGGAAATTTTGTGTATATTTGGTATGTTGAGGTTCCTCAGTTGGTAGAAATTAAACTATTAGTGGACTGTATGGTTGGTTCGTTTATTGGAGTAAGAAACGCGCGCCTATGTGGTCCCGCTCGCCGCTGTCCTGTACAGTAGTGGCGGGCGATGCGACGAATTGCCTCCGACAGGTAGGTATGAGAATAGGTCGTAGGGTATTTTTTATATCCCTAAGTGATAAGGGTGGCGTTAAGTTCGGGAAAAACTGAAAGTGCTTTTTTCTGTGGGATTATTGAAATTTGACAGGAACTTCCATTTTGAGGTTAATCATCATCTTTTAGGACACTTTAGCTTTAGCGTGGAAGCAAAATCGCTACCAATATTTCCGTAGTTCCCCTATTAGTTTAAAACACCATGGCTTAACAGTTGCTCAATCAAAGCCAGCAGCTCATGCTAAAATATGAATAGCTTACTGTCTCTGCAGTTTCCTGGCTTGGGGAAGAGTAGCAGGGTCTTCTTTGCAGCAATATTCGCGAGCTCCTTTTATGTAGTTCCGAATGTAGTCACTCCATTGTATCTTCTGGAATGTAAGTTTAGTTAAAAATAAGTGCCTCTGACTAACTCCTTGAGAGTTTTAAAAGTTCCAGACACTCTTTACTTATTTGTGATGTTTTTGATTTTTTGTATGGGCTGAGTCTAAAGATAAGACGGAAAAAATGATAAAACCGCATTATCTTGAAAACCATCGAACTTAAAAAGAAACTGTCTTTCATTTATTATGTAGCTAGTACGATTATCTACATCTACAGCAAATTTCAACTTAATCCGTTTTGTCGTTTAGTTCTGATTGAGACACAAACATACATACAAACTCACAAACTTTCACATTTATAATATCACTACATAGTATAAAGCAAAGTCGCTTTCCGCTTCCCGCGTCTGTATGTATGTATGTATGTTTGCTTATATTTTTAAAACTACACAACGGATTTTGATGCGGTTTTTTTTAATAGATAGAGTGATTCAGGAGGAAGGTTTATATGTATAATAGCATGCTACCCGTGCGAAGCCGGGGCGGGTCGCTAGTTTAAATATAATAAGATTAGGATACATACTTTGACATCAGTATAAAACGTTTCGTTGTCCTCCTTCGAGACAGCATTCTGCAGAGCTAGGAAATTGTGATTGTTGAAGTGCCATTCCCTAGTTGTATAGTATTGTAGTACTTCTAGGCCGTAGTTGATGCGCTTTTGCATTTTTATCATGCTGTGGAAAAAGAAAATAATTTAATACAATATTGATAAAAAATTTCAACTGTCTAGCTATCATGGTTCATGAGATACAGCCCTGTGACAGACAGACGGACAGACGGACAGACGGACAGACGGACAGACGGACAGCGAAGTATTAGTAATAGGGTTCCGATTTTACCCTTTGGGTACGGAACCCTAAAAATGGCGGACTTTACACAAAGCGCCTGCATATTCGCCATCGCCTAAAATATTTGAAAGAAAGAAAGAATAAATGTATTTTGTGTCTACATAATATCTTAAAACTAAACGAAAAACAGGTTAAGTGCGAGTCGGACTCGCGCATAAAGGGTTCCGTACCATTTAGACTGGCCTCACAGCTTAGTTGGTAGTAACTCTGCCTTCTACGCTGTAGGTTGTGGGTTCGATCCCCACCCAGGGCAAACATTTGTGTGATGAACATAGATGTTTGTTCTGTGTCTGGGTGTTACTATGCATATTAAGTATGTATTTACAAAATAAAAAAAAGTATATAAGTATTCTATCAGTTATCTGGTTCCCATAGTACAAGCTTTGCTTAGTTTGGGGCTAGATAGTGTTGTGTGTAAAGTCCGCCAATATTTATTTATATTTATTATTTACAAAAAACGGCAAAAAAAACACGTTTGTTGTATGGGAGCCCCACTTTAATATCTGTTTTATTCTGTTTTTGTTGTTAAAGCAACAGAAATACATTATCTTGTGAAATTTCAACTGTCTAGCTATCACGGTTCATGAGATACAACCCTGTGACAGACAGACGTACCTATGTATATTTCAATTGGTTCTTGGATGGATTGAAAACACAATTACACCCGGTGGCGCTGTTGTCAGTATGTCATCAAATTTGATTTGCTATACTCCTAATTAGGCGGTACGAAGTAATATAGAAAGAAAGAAAGAAGAAAGAAAGGAAGAAAAAACATTTATTTGCTCCAAAAGCACAAAACAATTAATGAATAAAGAGAACAAAAAAACAATCAACAGCAAATTGTGCCATGTGGGGGCAAATAGGTCCCCGTCTCAGCATTGAGCCGCACAGCACCGAACCTAAGGAGTAGGCGAAGCGCGATGCGACGCTGGTTTTCAGTCGGGGCCTGGACGCGATATGTATATAAAGCTAGTCGTGTTGGCCGAGTGGGAGGTACCATGACTTTCAATCAGAAGGTCGTGGGTTCGAAACCCGGCGTGCATCAATAGATTTTTCTGTTCAAAAAATGTATATGCACTTCAAAAACACCTGCTCAAAAAGGTGAAGAAAAACATCGTGAGGAAACCAGTTAGTATTCTTATAAGCGGCGATGGCCTTGTAACCTGTCACGTGTGGAATGCTAACTACTGCAAAATGTAAGCAGGCATGTGTCAAATATAATGTTTGGTTGTGCCTCTGACTACCCTCACTAGACATCCTCAAAGGATCTAAGCGCCTGGAGATCTGAGAGGATGTCTACCGTACTTGGGGATTACAGTCGTGATCCTATTTATTAGTAATAAAAAGTCTTACAATGTCTTCTTGCCCATTAGGAACAGCATTAAGTCAACAAAATATGCTGGTAGAAGGTGCGTGAAGAACAGAGCTATCTGATGCTGCAGCCAGGAACTCTTTGCGGAGCCGCCAGGGTACCAGAGGCAGACGGAGAAGGGGAACTCCTGGACGTGGACACGACCTGGAAAGGAGGGGGTTATGTAAAATCGAGTAGGTATCATATATTGACTAGCCTCACAGCTCAGTTGGTAGTAACTCTGCCTTCTGCGCTGTAGGTTGTGGGTTCGATCCCCACTCAGGGCAAACATTTGTGTGATGAACATAGATGTTTGTTCTGTGTCTGGGTTTTTTTTTGTTTGTATGCAAAAGATCCTCAGACACATAAAGAGTCACGATTTACGGAAGCAAAAATAAGGTACAAAATATAAATAAATAAATATTGGCGGACTTTACACACAACGCCATCTAGCCCCAAACTAAGCTAATCTTGTACTATGTAAACCAGATACCTAACTGATAGAAAACTTATTTATGAACACTTTTTTTTAAATATATACTTTACTTTTTATACACTAGCTGACCCGTACGCGAATGTATGTATGTATGTATGTATCTATAGATCGGTCAATTATCTTACCCATGTCCAACGCCTGCCCCCAAGTTAGTGGGTTCACATCTGACGTGGTGACATTGCAGATTCGGATTTCTTCAGGCCTGTAAAATAACAAATTATTATTATAAAGTGAAAGTGTATTTATTTCAATAAAATCACAAGGATCACTTTGAAACGTCTTAGGAACTAGGTGAAGCTACGCCGATTCCTCGCGACCAAGCCTAGAAGAATCAGGCAACAAACACGGCTAGGGGTCTACCTTTTTTTTTCAATGATCCTTTCCTTAATGCTATGTAGAGCTCCAGTGTGTGTAAGAACAAGGTGAAGGCTCAAACAAGATTAATAATTAAGAGTACTAACCAAGTTCCTAGGTACAACAATAAAAAATTAACTAAAGAGCTTCAGCACAAATTCTAAAAGCAGTACAAACATTCTCATATAGGTACTTACTTTCGCATCTATAATATTAAGAAAGAAAAAAATAGGATCACGACTGTAATCCCCAAGTACGGTAGACATCCTCTCAGATCTCCAGACGCTTAGATCCTTTGAAGATGTTTTGTTGGGGTCACGTCCAAACATTATGTTTGGCACATGCCCACATTTTGCAGTAGTCAGCATTCCATACGTGACAGGTTGCAAGCCCATCGCCGCTTATGTGAATACTAACAGGCTTCCTCACGATGTTTTCCTTCACCGTTGTAAGCACGTGTTTTTGATGCGCATATAAATTTGTCGAACAGAATCAATTTCATTGATGCACGCCGGCCAACACTATAATAATAGAATTTAGATTTAGTTATCAGAGTTGTAGAGGTACTTACTTATCGACACCGGTTGTGTAAGCTAGGAGTATGCACCCATTTACAGCCAGATCAACAGGCACCACATCAGCTAGATACTCCTCATTGCAATGCATTGTGCGGATCACACCTGAAATTGACATTAAGACGAGTAATTAATGTTTTTGATGAATGCAGAATCGTTTTTTCTCAATAACAACAACAAATACTAAAAACAGGATAAAATCAATATTTAAAGGGGGCTTCCATACTGATGTCGATGATTTTTCTATTATTGTAGAGAATAGTCCCAGGTTGGTCCCATTTAAATTATATTCATGTAGGTAGGACTAATAGTTCCTTCATAAAACTTATAAAACTATCCCTATGACTTTTCGATTGGTCTAAACATTTTCGTCGGTTTTCTTTAAACGTAACTATTTTAAAGTTCACACATAATTCTTCTTATTTAGGTACCTTCTGTACCTTTATTTTGATAAATAGTTACCTTTTCCAGCACCAACTAAAAGACCAGTGGGTCCGTTTAGGTTATCAACCCAACCCGGCATCGGTTCCTTATAGGCAGCGGTTACTATGAAACAATAAAAAGATAATTTATACTTAGGGCCTGTTTAAGCCTAAGCTAAGTAAGCTTAAGTCCTAAGTAAGCTACTCGGCGATTACCAAAAGCGAAAGTACCATTTGACATTTGATAGTTTTGACACTTTCATACATTAATTTAGCGCTAACTGGAAGTACCATGGGCGGAGCGAGTACGGAAGCCGCCCCCTCTAGAAGAAGAGCTAGAAGAGGCCCCGTCCGGGCCAAGTACACGACACGCCCCGGACACGGCCCGGTCTAATATAAATCTAGCCTAAAACACATTTAAGAATTGTTGTGCAAGCCAGCAAGTATGGTGACTGGTGAGTTTCCATCGAAGCGGAGCTGCGCTAAGCTGTGCAGGCGGACCAATGACAGATTTCAAATATTCGAATTTGAAAATGTCGACTCGCACACTTCCGCTTAGGTGCAAACTCACCTTAGTAAAGCTATGTTCCCGTTTGTTATTTATTTTAGATGAAGATTGAAGCTCATAACGCCAACTATTGAAAACATTTGCAAACTGCAGTTCGTCTACTCACCGATAGATGGCCGCGCAATCGCAATAGGAAACTTTCCTTTGTACTGTGAGACGAGGTCTTCTGTCAAATTCTTTGTGTATGCGTATGTGTTAGGCTGGGGCTCGATTATCCTAGAAAAAAGTATGTGTGTCAGCTCCGACGCACGACTGGAGTTTACCAGATCGTGCGTAGAGCGTACCCTCACTATAAGATGTTTTGCCATCAGTAAGAGTGAGAGAAAGCATTATAAAGTATAGGCAAAGTAAGGGTACACACTACCCACGATCTAGCTGCACTGCACACACCAAATTAGAAAGTTGCGCACCAAAAACGTAACGAGGTCATTCGTTCAGTAGATTTTACACCTCACATTTTTCTCATACCGGGCGCTTTATATCAAAAACCGATTCTTAAGGATAAACTCCAATAAAACGAGGATTAATTACTAGAAAACTAGGAAAATATCGATCAGATACCATAAAACTAAGCTAGGTAGGTAATGACGAAAATAATATACAGGTTGAACCAAATTTTTATGTTGGTACACAGAGTGTAAACTAATTGACTGGCAGACTACAGTCCGGTCAAAATAGACATAAAAATAGTGATCAAACAATAAAAACTCCAGTAGAGATAAAATTACAAAAGTCTCCATTGATCTCCTGTTTGCTAAAGAAGTTATTCAAGGTCAAACGTCAAAGAGTTCGGTTTTTAGGATTTTTCTCATAAGCGGTGAGTTTTATCAAAAATATAGCTGAGACAAAAATTGTAGATCATAAAATTATCTACAAAAATGATTGTAATACTTTTTTTCTAAGTATCACCATTGCTAAGATAATGCTCGTCTTTTTAAAAGTTGATGTAGACGTAGAGGTAGGCAAAAGAAAAGATAGATGGACTGTGTGAAAGATGACATGGGTAAGAAAGGAGTGAATGATGAGATGATGGCCGATAGAGGGAAATGGAAGAAGTACACATGTTGTGCCGACCCCACTTAAGTGGGATAAAGGCAGGAAGATGATGATACTTTGGAACTGATCCAAACTATACTACTTCTTTCTTCTTTCTTTCTTACTTCGGCTGCATATGTTCCAGCAACTCATCATCCATCCATCCAGCACAATGCATAACATTCTGCGGTCTATGCTTCGCTGGATACAGCTTCTCTTCTAACACGGGAACTTCGCAGCGGCAGTACGCCGTTGAGACGTGTGTAAACACCTCCAGGTTCTTCATGCCTTCAGCTAGTTGCAGGACTTTCAGGGTGCCGCTTGTGTTCATTTGTACAGCGTCACGGAGAAACATGTCAAATCTGAAAGGTTTTTACAAGCTTTTATTTAACTTGCTACGTTCGTATGTTTAAAAGTACTTAATCCGTCATGCAAATTTTTCGACTTGTGGTGATTGAGCTAAAATTTTGCATAAACCTTTAGTTCTGGTGACAGTACACTAATATTGGTGACAGCGAGCTGATCTGATGATAAAGTCAGGAGCTATTCAACGGACACTCACAACGGAACTCCTTAGTAAATAGTTCGATTGAGTAAAAACTTTTCAAACCTACTTGCCAAGTACTAATTACAATGTAAATAACGCGCTGCTCTTCTAGCTCGAAGGAGGTTTTTACAAAAGCTTGTCTAGAAAAAATATTTTTTAACAGAAAACTTATTTTACTAAATAAATAAATAAATAAATAAATATTGGTGGACATTTCACGCAGCGCCATCTAGCCCCAAACTAAGCAAAGCTTGTACTATGGGAACCAGATAACTGATAGAATACTTATATACGTTTTTTTGTTGTAAATACATACTTATTATACATAACACCCAGACACAGAACAAACATGTATGTTCATCACACAAATGTTTATCCCGGGTGGGGATCGAACCCACAACCTACAGCGCAGAAGTCAGAGCTACTACCAACTGAGCTGTGAGGCCAGTCGTAGTAGTGAGTATTGATGTAGTACATGAGTACTGATGTAGATACTGTTTTTTTTTATAGGTACCATGAGTTCTTGTCTGCAAGAATACAATCCTAGTTCGAATGTGTCGTATGTACTGTTTTATTATTAAGGTACATTTGTATACTTACCTACTCTATAATATTTAGTAGTATTAGGTCCTGAAAAATCAATGTTAAATATAAGAAATCTGTTGAAAAATACTTTTTGACACAAGCTTTTGTACCTAATTTAATACAGTATACACAATATACACGAACAGCGCCAAAATTAAGGTCAGAATTGAAAACTTCAAAGTAAATTTTATCGAAAACTATACATTTTCTTGTGTAGTGGTAGGGGGTTTCTCCATTGACTTACCTGACACAAGCAGCGCAGTGAAATATAATCTGACATTCCCTTTGCAGCTCTTCCCGATCCTCAGTTGAAATTCCCAGGTCTTCAACCAGGATATCCCCTGGAACAAGTCGAAGCTTTTCCAGCCGCTTGGGGTGTTCCTTCTGGAGATTTTCAAAAACCTGGAAAAATTAAAGTGCAACATTATTATTATAAGGTAAAATTTGTATTTTTGTGACGATTCAAAAATAACTGCACCGATTTTAAAAATTATTTCACCATTAGAATGCTACATTATCTTTGAGTAACATAGGCTATATTTATTACTAGAAAAAAATAGGGATCCCTACTTCAATAATTTAACCTAAGGTGATGAAAAATATCTTATATAATTTTCAGAAATATAAGAGATGCCTATGAAAATTTCAATAATGAGGTTCCATTATTGAAATTTTCATTATATATATTTTTCATTTATATAATTATATAACCTATTAAAAATTTGCCTGACAGCTATATTTTACTTTAGTTCTGCTACTCACCGCTAGATGGTGCTACTAACCTTTATGTTGAAGTAATCGTCCAACCTCTCATTGCTATTATGTCCTTTCTTAGATCTCATTAACATATATATCTTTTTAATATCGGGGCAAGTCCTCAAAAGCTTCTCCACGAGCACTTTTCCCATGAAACCGGTGGCGCCAGTAATGAAAATCGATTTGTTTGTATAGTACTCTGCTACGCTAATAGATGGCGCCATTTTAAAGTTTTCTGTAAAGAAAGAAAAACATTAAACGCGTAAAAATATGACAAATGACATGGAAATTATAACTTTTTTGAGTGCGTATGTAGTTACTTAGTTATTTTTAATAAAATAAGTAAAAATGTAAGATCGCTCACGCTGAGTTGGAAAAAAAATAAACTACCCTCTTTCTAGAAAGTTGAATACAAATTAGTTATTATTTTCCAAATTCGTCGCTGCTTACATTTTAAGGCCATAATAGGACGACCTAAATAGAATTACCCAATTAGAATGGTTAGTCATTATTCTATTTTGATTATTATCTCAGTCATTTTGACACTCAACTGTCATGTAACACAAAATATTAATTATGTTGACTTAGGTTATGTTCATAGTACAAAGATCATTATGTAAGTACAAAGACTAAGACTGAACAAAAACAAATAATGAATGCAATTAAACTAAACTAAATTAAATAAATTAAACTTTTAAAGTTGACGATTCTAAATGAATAAACGATGGGGTTCCGTACCCAAAGGGTAAAAACGGGGCCCTATTACTAAGACTTCGCTGTCCGTCTGTCTGTCTGTCACAGGGCTGTAGTGTAGGTATCTCATGAACCGTGATAGCTAGACAGTTGAAATTTTCACAGATTATGTATTTCTGTTGCCGCTATAACAACATAATACAGAACATAATAAAATAAATATTTAAATGGCTCTTAAACAACAAACGTTTTTTTTGCCGTTATTTATCCTCGTAAGGCCCACAGTTATTTTTAAGGTACTCAACAAACATGGCCATTCCGGCCTAGCCCTTATTGGTGAAATAATGGGATGACACTGGCATACGCTGGGCCAGAGTCACTACTTTTGTGTGGTTATGAAGGGCCACTAGATCGTAATGAAAAGTGGACGATTAGCACTCCTGGGCCTTACGAAGCTATAGATAATGGTACGGAACCGTTCGCGCGCGAGTCCGATCAGCACTTGGTCGGTTTTTGCTTTTGATTTTAAGTAAAAATATCAGATGAATGTCAAGGATTTCCGATGAAAAAAGTATGAGAATGAGAAGAGTAGGTATGTTTGTTACTCTTTCACGCAAAAACTACTGAATTAGATGAAACTTTACAGTAATTTAGCTTGTTTAAGAGATTAATTCATAAGGTTACTTTTTATCATTTTTATCATTAAAAGGTAACCTTTACTCAGAGATAATGTAGCATTCTAATGGTGAAAGAATTATTGAAATCGGTCCAGTCGTTTTTGAGTTTATTCGTTACAAATATACAAAAATACAAAAATCTTTCCTCTTATAATATTAATATATAGATCAAACCACTCAAGTGAATTGGAAAAGGTTTATATTGAGGTCGTAATACAACCTTTTTGAATTTATTAGAGCAATGAACGACTTTGACATATATTTGCTTCCTTGTATAAAATGTGGGATGCCGTTTAGATATCTTCAAAGATCTACTATTAAAAAACTGAATAACATCGTGAGGAAACCAGTTAGTCTATACTAATATTATAAAGAGGAAAGATTTGATTGTTTGTTTTGTATATTTGTATGGAATAAATACAAAAACTACTGGATATATTTCAAAAAATCGTTTACTTTTAGAATGCTACATTATCTCTGAGTAACATAGGCCATATTTATTGTTTGAAAAAAATAGGGATTCCTATTAAAACTTCGATAATGTAACCTGGGTAAAAAAATACCCATAAAATCGTTATAATACGTTACTCCCGTGCGGAGCCGGGGCGGACTGCTATATTCTTATAAGCGGCGATAAGCTTGTAACCTGTCACGTATGGAATGCTATCTACTAGAAAAAGGTGGGTGTTGTGCCTAATAATGTTTTGAGGTGCCTCTGACTACCTCCTTTAGATATATTCAAGGATCTGAGCGCTTGGAGATCTGAGAGGATGTCTTGTCAGTATTTGGGGATTACAGTCGTGATCCTATTAAAATAGATATTTATGTACTATCACTACATAGTATAAAGCAAAGTCGCTTTCCGCTTCCCGCGTATGTATGTATGTTTGCTTATATCTTTAAAACTACACAACGGATTTTGATGCGGTTTTTTTTAATAGATAGAGTGATTCAGGAGGAAGGTTTATATGTATAATAACATGCTACCCGTGCGAAGCCGGGGCGGGTCGCTAGTAATATTATAAATGCGAAAGTAACTCAGTCTGTCTGTGACGTTATAACGGCCAAACCGCTGGGTGGATTACGATGAAATTTCATACAGAGATAGTTTAAAGTCTTGGCACGGACATAGGCTACTTTTTTCCCAAATTTTTCTTTTGGTTGTTAAGAATTTCCATGTTTTACGATAAAGTCGTCAAAAATAGATTTCCCCGAATTTTTGTGTTAACGATTGTTAACTAACTGGTTTTCTCACGATGTTTTCCTAATGTTTTTTAATAGAAGATCCTTGGATATCTAAAGGGGCTAGTCAGAGGCACATGCCCACATTTTATTCAAGGAAGCAATTATGGCAAAGTCGAGGTCTCTGGTAAAAGCTAGTATATACTAAACATGTACTTATATAGGTATACCTAGACAACCTAATGTTAAAATTACACAAATTTATTATGTATGTTTAACACCTGACTTACATCATTTTACATCTACATAAAGCAATTAGGGTTGGAATACATTTAATATACGCTACATCCTATCAGGTCTAAAAAATTTTTTGCGTTAGTTATTTTTAATGATCTTAATGCGATTCATTATACAAATTATAATAAACTAGCAGTCCGCCCCGGCGTCGCACGGGTGTAATAATGATTTTATGGGTAATTTTTTTACACCTTGGGTTACATTATCAAAGTTTTCATACGGATCCCTAATAGTTAGACATATGGTATTACGGACTTTTTTGTAGATATTGATGTTATCTATAAAACTGTAATACATCACTTTGCTCTATTGTCAATAATTTCCTCAGCGTAAGCGATATAAGGAATTTTTATGGTTTTTTTTTCACCCGTTGGGTTACGTTATCGAAGTTTTCATAAGGATCTCTAAAATTTTTGAAAATATTCTATAGCCTATGTTCATCAGGGATAATGTAGAATTCTAATGGTGAAATAATTTTTGAAATCGGTCCAGTAGTTTCGGAGCCTATTCGATGCAAACAAACAAACAATCAAATCTTTCCTCTTTATAATATTAGTATAGATATAGTTATAGATAATTAATATAAGGGATTTAGTTTTTTATTTTTAAAACTACTAAAGTAATTTTAAAAATTATTTCATCATTAAACGCTACATTATCAGCGAGTAACATAGACTATATTTTATTTAAAAAATATCTTGATCTTACTCCATTCAATTTTAATTCATGTAAAAATGTCAAATCATTTTTGTTTATGGAGCAAAAACGAAAAAAATAGTTTTTAAGAGCCATTTTCGGATGATAAATCTATCCAGAAAAGTTTATCCAATCGTTTTTCTGTCTTTAATTTTGAAAAATCCAGCCTAAAATAATAATACATTTTTCAAAAACAGTGGTCTTGGTACACATTATAACATGTCTTAAATATTCAAAATTGAAAGCGGTGAAAATTCGGGAAAAACTAAAAGTTTTTCTATTCAATTTTATTATTTAAATTTGTCAGGACGTCTGTCAAAGCTAGTGGCTAATAAAACTTAAACGCTCACCTCAAGCATGCATTTGTGTATGGTTCAACCTTATGCATTTCGTATGCAAATCATGGAAACTACCTACAACGGCTACGTGTTAGTTGTTTATGGCTATTTATATTTATACATCCGTAATTGTATCATCACAAAGATGCTACTTTTGATAAGTACGAAGGTCGCAGCTTCGAATCCCAACCTTGTATACGTAAACTAGCAACCTACACGACTTCCCGTAAAGTTATTTTCAAACAGACTTTAACCCCTACCCTTAAGGTGTACCCCGCACTTTAGGGGTTGAATTTCGGGAATTTATTTCTTAGTACATCTACACATCAAAATTAATAAACCCTTAAAATTCCAAGTTTCTAAGAAGTGGTGTGATTTAATAGATCAGTCAGTTAGTAACGAGTTTTATATATTTACTAGTAGATATAATAATACTAGCCGACCCGTGACAGACTGCCCAAATTTCAATAATCTCTTAAAAAAAAAACACTTTTAGAAAACTTAGTAAACGAATTTTGGTAGAATGCGTATCATTTGGTTGTCAAAATGATGTCAGATTTTTATGTCAAAATTAATTAAGAATACGGACCCCTACTTAGGTCCGTATTCTTAATTAATTTTCAACCTTTTTGGTAGAATGCGTTGCTATGACAACTCAATGTTTTCGGTCTGTGATGTCTATTTTTTTAGCGCCATCTATACCAGAAACATCCTTTTTGCGTTTTTTTATCATTTGCGTAGTTTTTCGGATTATAAGTTCCCCCTTTATTTATTCTGATATTGTATCTACATACTACAGCAAATTTCATCTTAATCCGTTTTGTCGTTTATTTTTGACTAGCGACCCGCCCCGGCTTCGCGCGGGTAGCATGTTATTATACATATAAACCATCCTCCTGAATCACTCTATCTATTAAAAAAAAACCGCATCAAAATCCGTTGCGTAGTTTTAAAGATATAAGCAAACATACATACATACAGACGCGGGATTAGGGAACAAACATAGCAGCCTTATCACAAACTTTCGCATTTATAATATTATTAGGATGGAATGCTAACTACTGCAAAATGTGGGCATGTGCCTAATATGTTTGGACATGCCTCTGACTACGCCCACTAGACATCTTCTGATCTGAGAGAAAGTCTACCGTACTTGGGGATTACAGTCGTGATTCTATTTTCCTAGATATTAAGCCTAATATTAAGCCTCTAAACCTAAGTTAGGAGGATTCTTTAGGTCCTTCCTAACTTAAATTAGTAATCCCTTATTATTATTCAGTCATCGTAACTACAGCCATATTAAAAGTAATGATAACCAAAATAATGATCATTTCACAACATCTCAATGTCGTATGCAATTACATAAGTTATGAGTTGGTTAACGATGTAATTATTAAATGGCGCATTACCGAACCATGGGTTAAGGCAACCATGGTCTTACCCTCGTATTCAAGAACGACACTATGAGAACACGCACCCACAGTTGTCGAAATCTTTTTTCATAAAAATCACTTTATGTGTTGTGCGACACTGCATAGTATGACTAGAGGCACATTGTCGTGTGCCTCTTGCCAAAGTTGAGCTCTAAAGGCACACGGTAGCGTGCGCCATAGTGTCGCTCAACACATAAAGTGATATTTTTGAAAAAAGATTTCGTCCACTGTGGTTGCGTGTTCTCATAGTGTCGTTCTTGACAGGGTAAGACAGTGTTCCGCAAAAATTTTGTGTCCAAGGTACATTTAGGAAAATATTTATTTTTGAGGTAAATACCTACACCACAAATTAAAAATCTGTTTTTAAGTAATATTAATCAACATTTATTATTAATCAACGAAATAATATTTTTATTAATCTACAAAACTAAACTTTAAATTGCAGAAAATGTATCTAATGCTAAACATGAGCCTGTTTAATTGAGCATAGACGGTCTAAATTTGGAGTATGTTGACATGGCTGCTAAAAATACGTTTATAAGAATATCCTTATTTTTCCAAGGCACACCAACTAATGACCACGGTACACCAGTGTGCCGCGGTACACACTTTGCGGAACACTGGTATAAGATATGGTGTTTAGTAGCTTTTGCCCGCGGTTTTGCCTGCGATATCCGTAGGTTTTACGTTTGAGGCTAGATGGCGTTGTGTAATAAAGTTAAGGTGATAAGTGACATTTTTGACTTTTTGTATGAGCTGAGTCTACCCGGATAAGACGGAAAAAGTGATAAAACCGCATTATCTTGAAAACCATCAAACTTAAAAAGAAACTGTCTGTAATTTACTTAGCTAGTATGTTTATCTAACGAATTATATAAAAATGAACTGTTTTGATTATAAACAAAACCAGTGTTTTTGAAGAGCAATCTTTGGAAAATAAATCTATCGAGAATAGTTTCACCAATCGTGTTTCTGTTCTGTCTGCAACTAAATATTTCCCGTTTTGTCTATTTAAATATGAGTAACTAGCGACCCGCCCCGGCTTCGCACGGGTAGCATGTTATTATACATATAAACCTTCCTCCTGAATCACTCTATCTATTAAAAAAACCGCATCAAAATCCGTTGTGTAGTTTTAAAGATATAAGCAAACATACATACAGGCATACATACAAACGCGGGAAGCGGAAAGCGACTTTGCTTTATACTATGTAGTGATGATTAATAAATAAATATCGCCTGTTACAAAATATTTGCTTAACCTAAAATATAGATAAATACTCTAATTCTATGTTGTCGTTTTAATATTTTTTTCAATAAAAACCGTTTATTACAAAATTAAAATGTTGTTAAAATGGCCACAACCAGCGCTCTCCCCCTACATTGTTATTGAACTTGACAGGTATGGTAACTATTTACTAAGAAGTACCGAACAGCTCCTGACTCCATCATCAGATCAGCTCGCTGTCATATCATTGTATTGTCACCAGAACTAAAGGTGTAATGCTCAATTTCAGCAAACAAATAGTAAAAAAAAAATATTTTTGAAAATATCTTCTCGTGAACGAAGTCCCGACTATAAGTTGTAGGTACATTTTCGCTAACTTCTGCAAAATGAGGGTATGTGCCGAATGTAATGTTTGGACGTCCTCAATTACGGAGGTTCCTCAATTACGTCATTACGTCATCAATCCGAGGAGATTTTCATCAATTTATTTCGATTCTTTTCATTTCGTCGTTCAGATGCTGTCGAGGAATGTCAAGGTATATCGAGGTACCTTGATTTGACAGTTCTGTTGACTGAGGAATCCTCGAATAGAGACAAACTTTAGGCAATTTATCATCTTTAACTACCAAAACACGGTTTCGAGGTCCAGTCGAGGTGGAGATATTTCGATTACAACTAAGAATATGGGGAGATCTATGAGGATGTCTATGTCTACCGTACTTGGGGATACAGTCGTGATATTTCATACATTTTTCTCATAACTTTACGTAAGATTTTAAAAGAACGTATGTGAAAATGCTAAGCCAATTGTGATGTGATTCACACGTTCTAATTACTGGCATGTGGATTATTCGATCGGTAGATACATCTGATGTAACATGAATAAAAAAACCGGCCTAGTGCGAGTCGGACTCGCTCACGAAGGCTTCCGTGCCATTATCTATAAAAACGGCACTAAAATCACGTTTGTTGTATGGTAGCCCCCCTTAAATATTTATTTTATTTTGTTTTTAGTATTTTTTAATATAGCGGCAATAGAAATACATCATCTTTGAAAATTTATATCAAAATTTATTAATTATCAAGATAATGCAGTTTTATCACTTTTTCCGTCTTATACGGGTAGACTCAGCCCGTACAAAAAAAAACAAAAGTTTTAAGCTTTAGGTAATAAAAGCTTGTTCGACGATTGCTCTTTTTCGAAGCGAAAAAAGAAATACTTCTGAACAAGCCACATCTCCTATTTTTATAAGAATATTACTTCAGGTTCCTACCTAGATTTCTATTAAGCTGAAAACATAATAGCAGAAACTTTTCACGATAAAGATATTATTTCAAAATGATACGTTTTAGAATTTATGATCGAAATATTTTATATACCTACTATTAAAATCAACTTGTGATTTATTGTTAAAGATAGGTAATATGTAGATCTAGATTTCTATTAGAATAGATTTTTGATAAGTAATTATACATAATTTATATCATTAATTTATTCGAAAAGCTAAGGCGGACCACGCGCCGACGTGTGTTTGTCGTCATTGCAGCGGTCGGTAGGATTATTTATCGAAGTGATTAAAGATGGGTACATCTTTATTCACATATACTATACATTATAAAATAGCAGATGTGGCTTGTTCAGAAGTATTTCTTTTTTCGTTTCGAACAAAAACAATCGTCGACTGGGAGCGCCTTAAGATGCTCGAGGCATGACCGCGCATTTTGACCATTGATCTTTGGTTCCAAGTGTTGAGAAAGAATTAAGACAATCTCAAGAATAATGACAAGCGATTTATGCCTATAGGCGTGATTACATCGTTATGACAGACAATTTGGTCAAGGTACATCCTAGAATATTATAAATGCGAAAGTTTATAAATTTAAGGCTGCTATGTTTGTTCCCTAATCAACAATAAATGACAAAACGGATTAAGATGAAATTAGCTAGAATTAGATGTAGATATAATGCCCGAATAAATAATAGACTACTTTAATATATGAAAAACATCCCCAAAACGATAAAAAAACGCAAAAGCGATGATTTCTGTATAGATGGCGCTGGTGTGCAACAAATCTGACATCACAAACTAAAAACATTCAGTCTTTTCTATTCGATTATTTAAATTTGACAGGACAACGTCTGTCACGGGTCGGCTAGTACAATAATATGGTGACAACGAGCTGATCTGAGGAGCTGTAACGGAACTCAGTAAATAGTTTGATTGAGTTTAAAATTCGCATAGGTACCTGTCAAGTTTCGATGACATAATAATATCATCATTAATTCCAATTTTTCGAGTAATTTTCAAAATTTATCTTTAACTAAAATCTTTATAGGAATAATCTATAATATAAAAATAACTCGGGTTTTCCTTCCTGACGCTATAACTCCAAAACGCACGAACCGATTTCCGCGGTTTTGCATTCGTTGAAAAGGTCTCGGGCTCCGTGAGGTTTATAGCAAAGAAAATTCAGGAAAAAATCAAGAGAAAAGCAGGAAAACAGGAACGGGAACGGGAACGGGAACGGGAACTTAACACAGCATTTGTTCATTCTAAAGCGATACGAAGTTCGCCGGGTCAGCTTGTGGAATATAAAAAAGATTTGCTGAATCGGTTCATTTGTCCTCAAGTGATAGATACGCTAAACCAACGTACAGCAATTAATTTTTAGGGTTCCGTGCCTAACGAGTAAAAACGGGACCCTATTACTAAGACTCCGCTGTCTGTCTGTCACAAGGCTGTATCATGAACCGTGATAGTTAGACAGTTGAAATTTTCACATATTATGTATTTCTGTTGCCGCTATAACCACAAATACAAAAAACATAATCGAATTAATATTTAAGTTGGGCTTCCATACAACAAACGTGATTTTTTTGCCGATTTTTATAGACAATTTTTACGAGCGCGAGTCCGACTCGCACTTTGCCGGTTTTTTATAATTTGTTTAGTAAAACACGTCATTAAAACCACATTCGGTGCTTTATATTGGTTTAACTTACTAAATATTTGTACTGTGAATTTATAATTCAATACCTAGTCATGGAACCCATAAATAACATCTTTTTGACCTTCGTACATTTATTTATGACTAGCAGACCCGTGACAGACGTTGTTCTGTCCAAATTTCAATAATCGCATTGAAAAAAGCACACAAACGCCATCTATACCAAAATCATCCTATTTGCATTTCTTTATCATTTATCTATTTCAGCAAATTTCATCTCAACCAGTTTGGTCGTACAAACATATACAAACTCACAAACTTTTGCATTTTAAATATATTAGGATAGCAAGATACATTATTCTAAATGAAAACCTGCATAATGCTGAGATGGGGCCTATTAGACCCACGAAGTATGTAGTCTGTATACTTACGCAAGTATCTTTCTTCTTGTTGTGTACCTATTTATCTGTGTGTGTGTCTTATAAACTGATTTGATCTGACATTTTATTTTTATTGAATTACAAGCTGCTCGACCCGGCTTCGCACAGGTGGTACCTGGATAAACAATAGCCTTTGTGTTATTCTGATGTATAAGCTACAAGCCGACCCGTGACAGACGTTGTCCTGTCAAAATTCAATGTCAAAAAGAATCAAAAATGACTGAATGTTTTTAGTCTGTGATGTCAGATTTATTGCACACCAGAGCCATCTATACAGACATCATCCCTTTTGCGTTTTTAGGGTTCCGTACCCAAAGGGTAAAAACGGAACCCTATTACTAAGACTTCGCTGTCTGTCTGTCTGTCTGTCTGTCACAGGGCTGTATTTCATGAACCGTTATAGCTAGACAGTTGAAAATTTCACAGATTATGTATTTCTGTTGCTGCTCGAACAACAAATACTAAAAACAGAATAAAATAAATATTTAAGGGGTGCTCCCATACAACAAACATGTTTTTTTTGCCGTTTTTATAGATAATGGTACGAAACCCTTCGTGCGCGAGTTCGACTCGCACTTGGCCGGTTTTTTTATAGTTTTGAGGATGTTTTTCATATTTTAAAGTAGTCTATTATTCATTCGGGCATTATACGAGTATCTACATCTACAGAAAATTTCAACTTAATCTGTTTTGTAGTTTAGGCCTGATTGAGGAACAAACATACATAAAAACTCACAAACTTTCGCATTTATAATATTATTAGGATTAAGATTAGGATATTACTGTAAAGTTTAATTTTAATCCGTTCAGTAGTTTTTGCGTGAAAGAGTAACAAACACACATACACACACCCACTCACTTATAATACAAACTTTCACATTTATAATAATACTAGCGACCCGCCCCGGCTTCGCACGGGTAGCATGTTATTATACATATAAACCTTCCTCCTGAACCACTCTATCTATTAAAAAAAACCGCATCAAAATCCGTTGTGTAGTTTTAAAGATATAAGCAAACATACATACATACATACATACAGACGCGGGAAGCGGAAGGCGACTTTGCTTTATACTATGTAGTGATAGTAGGATAGGATTTCCCAGACAGGAGGAAAAACATCTATGTTCATCGCACATATGTTTGTCTTGGGAATTAAACCTACTATATATAGCGCAGAAAGCAGAGAGTTGTCAATTAAGCTGTGACTGTGAGGCCTACTGTCAATATTTGACTCACGATTTACGGCTTGACTACTCGTACAAATAAGAAAACGACTACTAGATAGACCTATGAGATTAGGTGTATAAGATTTTTATTTAATAAAAGTATTATGTAGGTAAAGCAGTCCAAATTTTTGAGAATTTTTGTTTAAGACGAGTAATAAATGTTTTTGATGCGGTTATTGAGAAAAAACGATTCTGCATTCATCAAAAACATTTATTAGGTACTCGTCGTAGTACCGTATCTTAGAAACGCTTGGTACGGTAGACATCCTCTCAGATCTCCAGGCACTCAGATCCTTGAAGATGTCTAAAGGGGTTGGTCAGAGGCACGTCATAACCACATTTTGCAGTGCATTCCACACGTGACAGCTTTCAAGCCCATCGCCCGCTAGAAGAATACCTATTAACTGGTTTTCACACGATGTTTTCCTCGTCGTAAGCACGTGTTGCGCATATACATTTTTCAAAGCGATAAATCTGATGACGACCTTCGGATTAAAAGTAGGGAACCTCGCACTTGGCTTTTTCCATCTTAATCGGATAATTGCCAACAACACTTCTTAGTCGATAAAGTTGCCATAAAATAAAAATAAATATAAATATTGGCGGACTTTACTATGGGAACCAGATAACTGATAGAATACTTATGTACTTTTTTTTTGTAAATGCATACTTATTATACATTTTATTTATAAATTAGCACGGTACATACCAGTTACACTAATTAATTACAAAAAGTTAACCACAAATAATGTCCAATGTGTTAATAAATATAAAAAGCCAATAAGTAATAATAATAATACATATTAACACCCAGACACAGAACAAACATCCATGTTCATCACACAAATATTTACCCTGGGTAGGGATCGAACCCACAACCTACAGCGCAGAAGGCAGAGTTACTACCAACTGAGCTGTGAGGCCAGTCAAGAAAGGAATTTCAATGGAAGATTTCGCAATAACCTCGTCATACTAGCTACAGCTCAGTTCGTAGTGACAACACTGCCTTCTGCGCTGCAGACTTGCAGAGGGGCTAGCATGAACCAATATCGTATCGACAACGTATCGTCCAAATGTCAAAACTGACACTTTTACTATACAAAAAGTGTCACTTTTGACATTTGGACGATTGCTTGTCGATACGATAGTGGTTCATGCTCAGGCCACAGGTCAGTGTAGGTTGTGGGTTCGATCCCCAGGACAAATATTTGTGAGATGAACATAGATGTTTGTTCTTTGTCTGGGTGTAAATGTGAAAGTTTGTGAGTTTGTATGTATGTTTGTGCCTCAATCAGGCTTAAACGACAAAACGGATTAAGGTTAATTTTGCTGTAGATGTAGATATAATGCCAGAATAAAACATAGACTATTTTAAAATGTGAAAAGCTTTCCCAAAATTATAAAGAAATGCAATACGGATGATTTTGGTAAAGATGGCGCTGGTGTGCACACTGCACAGGCTTAAAATATTCAGCCTTTAATATTCGATTATTGAACGTCTTTCACGAGTCGGCTTGTAATAAATATTTAAGTGGTGTTTTTTATAAATAGATGGTACGGAACCATTCGTGCGCAAATCCGACTCGCACTTGGCCGATTTTTTAGTTTATCCATTACAACAAAAATTTTACCTCTTTAAAAAAGTAGTAAAATTTAATTTGATTTTTGGTGTCACTGAATTATGATTGAAAGTCGAACATTTCATATTTCAGTGTAGATATAAATCAATTCGCACTTGTGACATGACGTTTTTTTTTAAGGTTACGACTATGTATGCAAATTGAAATTGTAAACGATTTTTTTTGCAATGTGTGATTTTTTTTATTAAGTAAGTATCTACACTACTACATGTATACTAATAACACTTTATCCTTATCCTAATAATATTAAAAAATGCGAAAGTTTGTGATAAGGCTGCTATGTTTGTTCCCTAATAAAAAATAAACGACAAAACGGATTAAGTTTAAATTTGCTGTAGTATGTAGATAAAAAATCAGAACATATAAAGGGGGAACTTATAATCCGAAAAACCACCCTTAAATGATAAAAAAGGAGGATTTTGGTATAGATGGCGCTGGTGTGCAACAAATCTGACATCTAATCAGACTAAAAACATTCAGTCGTCATAGCAACGCAGTTTTGACTGATAAATGATACGCATTCTACCAAATTTAATTATTTATTTTATCAGTACAAGGTTTGTAGGGAAAAAATTGGAAGCTGCCTGAAATAGATTTTTCCTATGAGATTATTAGAAAATAACAGGACAACTTTTGTCATGCGAAAGTAACTAGAGGGCAAAAAGGGGCGTTGAAGTTTATTATCAAAATTACTTAAAATAGAGTATTATTGCTCATCAATGCAATTAAAAAAAACATATATTATGGTTTTTGATTTTCATCCCTTAACGGGGTAAAAAGGGGCGTTAAAGTTTATTATCAAACTTTGTACTTTTATGCACAGAAATCGGAATGAAAAATTTTGAAATTCGATAAACTAAAAGTGTTTTTTTTTTAATTTAAATTTAGACAGGAAAGGGAAATACCTGCTTTTTAGTTCCTTTCGAGTTACCAAAATATGCGAAAAAAATTATTACCTATAGTTTTTGATTGCGTTATCTAAGAAACTGAATTTTTACAAGCTTTTATTTAACTTGCAATGTATGTATAACTATGTTTGTTTAGGTGGAATCTTGCAACTCAATTTTGAAGCAGTTATCTTCAACCGATTGAACGAACTTCGGTGGCAATGTAATATGGTGACAGCGGTGATCAGCTGATCTGATGATGGAGTCAGGACCTGTTCAACAGACACTCACAACGGAACTCCTTAGTAAATACTCTGATTGAGTAAAAACTTTGCATTCTTGTCAAGTTCCGATGACAATGTTATATGATGTGACAGGTAGCTAGGTGGTGCTCGATGGTTTATGATTTTACAAAAGCTTGTCATTGAAAAATACTTTTTTACATACAACTTATTTTTCATTTTATTTCCTTTGTTATACAAAGATGGTCCCAATAAATTATATTAATTTAAGATTAATAGTTTTTTCATAAATTTTTAAAAACTAAATCTAATATCGTCCGTTGGCTTTTTGATTTTTAGGGTTCGGTACCCAAAGGGTAAAAACGGGACCCTTTTACTAAGACTTCGCTGTCCGTCGGACCGTCTTTCTGTCACAGGGCTGTATATCATGAACCGTGATAGCTAGACAGTTGAAATTTTACACAGATTATGTATTTCTGTTGCCGCTATAGCAACATATACTGAAAACATAATAAAACAAATATTTAAGTGAGGCTCCACAAACGTGTTTATTGTATTATTTATTGTATGTTAAAAACTGCAGTTTTTCACTCGACTCGCACTTGGCCGATTTTTTGATCGTAATTTTTAGTTTATACAACGTATTATTATGGTCTCAACGTATTATGACTGGCCTCACAGCTCAGTTGGTAGTAGCTCTGCATTTCCCATGGTACAAGCTTGGCTTAGTTTGGGGCTAGATGGCGCTGTAGAAAGTCCGCCAATATTAATTTACTAGCTGCTCGCCCCGGCTTGGCACGGGTTGTACCTGGATAAAAAGTAGCCTATGTGTTATTCTGATGTATAAGCTATATTATTGTATACTTTCTTTTTAATCCGTTCAATCGTTTTTGCGTGAAAGAGTAACAAACACACTCACACACACACGCACACGTTTTCTCACTCACAAACTTTCGAATTTATAATATTAGAAAGATTTATTTGATTCATCATTCCATTTCAAAGAAAACATTTCCCCTTCGAAATATATTTAACTACATCAAGCCAAGGTTATTAAGTGGCTTGTTATTGGAAGGTTTACCTTAATAACCCTGCGGTTAGTATAATATCTTATTTACCACAAAACTATGATGATTCAAAGTTATTGGGAATTCTAATTCATAGTATTTAAGGCATGCTATGAGAAGGTAGGAAGGTCATGGGAAAAAACTGGCCAAGTGCGAGTCGGACTCGCGGACGACCGGCTCCGTATCATCATAATTTTCTTCTCCTTAACGTGGGGTCGGCACAACATGTTGCGAATAGGATTTGGCTTATGTTGTACAAGGGTTCCATACCATTATCTATAAAAAACGGCAAAAAAAACATTAGTTGTATGGGGCCCCACTGAAATATTTATTTTATTCTATTTTTAGTATTTGTTGTTAAAGCGACAACAGAAATACATCATCTGTGAAAATTTCAACTGTCTAGCTAGCACGGTTCATGAGATACATATCCCTGTGACATACAGACGGACAGCGAAGTCTTAGTAATAGGGTCCTGTTTTTACCCTATGGGTACGGAACCCTAAAAATTAAGTTGATTTGAGAACCTCCTCCTTTTTGTAAGTCGGTTAAAAAGTTAAGAAAATTCATAATGGAAACATTCTTAGTTCATTAATAATTTAACAATTAAGGTCAATTAAATTAATCATTTGCCTGCGATATGATTAAATATGGTATATCCTTATAGCTAATACATTTATTTATTAATACTTTAATTGCACTTTAAAAAAATACAAAAAGGCGGGATTAATGGCGAGGTATTTTCTACCAGCCAACCTAATTGAAAGTGGAAATACCTAATTGGTTGGCACAAAAAAATCAAAAAAAATTAAAAACTAGGTAATTAAAACACGTAATAACAAAATAATTTTAGATAAAACTTTAAAATAATAACGACAGAAAACAGGGTATATATACATACAGACTTCTATCTATCTATATCTATCAATCAATAATTAAAGAGTAACTCAAAAATAACACATTTAAACTCATAAGCATAGTGAATTCAAAATACATTATGTTACCTATCTTATATTTTCAAGCATGTATTGAACTAGGTAACTAACCCTCGTATTCAAGAACGACACTATGAGAACACGCACCCACAGTGGACGAAATCTTTTTTCATAAACATCACTTTATGTGTTGTGCGACACTGCATAGTGTGACTAGAGGCACATTGTCGTGTGCCTCTAGCCAAAGTTGAGCTCTAAAGGCACACGGTAGCGTGCGCCATAGTGCCGCTCAACACATAAAGGGATGTTTATGAAAAAAGATTTCGTCCACTGTGGGTGCGTGTTCTCTAGTGTCGTTCTTGAATACGAGGGTAAGTAATACCTACCTATCATTCTACTTTGGTTTAGCGTTATAATTAGGTACGAGTATAATAAATTGGAATATGTTTCATATACCTACTGCTGCTAACCTACCTAACCTTTGCGAACGAAGTCGCGCACGGGTCAGCTAGTCCTATCCTAATAATATTATAAATGTGAAAGTTTGTGAGTTTGTATGTATGTTTGTTCCTCAATCAGGCCTAAACGACAAAACGGATTCAGTTGAAATTTGCTGTAAATGTAGATATAATGCCCGAATAAATAATAGACTACTTTAAAATATGAAAAACATCCTCAAAACGATAAAAAAACGCAAGGGATGATTTCTGTATAGATGGTGTTTACAGTCACTCATCACAGACAGTCAATCACAGACTAAAAACATTCAGTATTTTCTATTCGATTATTGAAATTTGACAGGACAATGTCTGTCACGGGTCGGCTAGTATTATTAATGCGAAAGTTTGTGAGTGAGTGAGTGGGTGTGTGTGTTTGTTACTCTTTCAAGCAAAAACTACTGAACGGATTAAAATGAAACTTTACAGTAATATAGCTTATACATCAGAATAACACATAGGTACCACACGTGCGAAGCCGGAGTGAGCAGCTAGTATAGCAATATGTATAAACTTATATAAAATACATACATACTCGTACATACATTGCAACCTGTCACGTATGGAATGCTAACTACTGCAAAATGTGGGCATGTGCCAAATATAATGTTTGGACGTGCCTCTGATTACCCCCACTAGACTTTTTATCTTTAAAGGATCTAAGCGTCTGGAGATCTGACGTCTACCGTACTTGGGGATTACATTTGTGATCCTATTTATTTAAAAACTACTAGACAAATAAAAATAAATCTTTCACCTATTACAAGCTACATTATCAGAGATCTCCACGAAAATTGCAATAATGGATTTATGTTTATTAACTAAGAAATTCTATTATTATTCACTTGAGAAAAACATACCATAGTAGGTATTTAATTCATTAATATTGTCAATCAAATGCGTCAATTTAACCATTACTAAGACTTCGCTGTCCGTCTGTCTGTCACAGGGCTGTATCTCATGAACCGTAATAACTAGACAGTTGAAATTTTCACAGAATATGTATTTCTGTTGCTGCTATAACAACAAATACTAAAAACAGAATAAAATAAATATATAAAGGTGGCTTCTATACAACCAACGTGATTTTTTTGCTGTTTTGATAATAGTACGGAACCCTTTGTGCGCGAGTCCGACTCGCACTTGGCCAGTTTTTTTCTATTGTGAAGACAATAGTCCCAAGTTGGTCCCGTTTCATCATCTTCAAGTAAAGTGTTGATTAGTTACTTTCCAGTTAGCGCTAAATTAATGTATGAAAGTGTCAAAACTATCAAATGTCATATGGTACGTTCGTTTTTGATAATCGCCGAGTAGTTTACTTAGGACTTTACTTGAAGATGGTGAAACAGGCCTTAGGACTAATAATAAAGTACTTCATAAAATTTAAACTAATATTGTCCCTTGACTTTTCGATTTGTCGAGACATTTTCGTCGGTATTCTTTTAAGTTTTTTGAAACGTTTAATTTATTTTACGTATTTTTTTAATTTGGCAAACGCATAATAAACCTTTAATTCTTCCCGAAAACATTTTTTTATAAAAATAAAATAATCTTATATTTTTTTAATGTTTTGAAAAAAGGCCGGGTCAAGAGTACCTTCTCTAAACCGACGAGCATGCATGAGGAATGTGATGTGAGTGAATGAAGCTAAAGAAGTATGTCAGGATCGTAGCAAGTGGAAAGCCGTGATCTCTGCCTACCCCTCTGGGAAACAGGCGTAATTTTATGTATGTATGTACCTATGTTTAATGTTTAAAAAACATTTTTTTATATGTTATTAGCACTTATACTAAAACTATAAAAATAAAATATCTATTTTTGTTTTTTTTTTATATAAGTACGCAAAAGTATTTTAAACTGCACCTAAATAAAACAGATCAAGAAAATAATTGGCAACAATAAAAAAAAAACTTACCCTCAACTCACTTTCAAAACAAAAAACCTTCACTTAAACTTTGCACTTTCTTTTTATAAATATGACATTTATTTTGCAAAAATTATATTAATTATTATGTTCCGTTTATCGCGAGAGTTCGATGCAGAATGAGGTTTGTCGTTGCCTCCGAGCGAATTATAAAATATGTCAATAATAGTTGGCGTACAGTGACGCACGGCGCGGTATATGATTTTTTTTAATTTCAATAATTAATGCATGAAATTGACGTTTTTTTGTATGAGTCTATAGGACGGGACTGAAAACTATCAAACTTTAAAATAAACTGTCTTTCATTTATGTAGCTAGTATAATTATCTAAGTTATCTTTGTCATAAAAAACAAAACTGAATGTTTTGCGGTTATTGAGAAAAAACGATTATGCATTCATCAAAATAAAATGCTCGGTATTCGCTATCGGAGCATCGCTGAGCATCATTGAAATATATACCATATTTCGATTGAATAACTATAAAAATGTGTAATAAAGCCGTGTTGGCCGAGTTGGAGGTATCTCGACTTTTATTTCAAAAGACGTGGGTTCGAATCCCGGCATCAATGGATTTTTCTGTTGAAAATATTATATGCGCATCAAAAACACGTGCTCAAAAAAAAAGAAAACATCGTGAGGAAACCAGTTAGTATTCTTATAAGCAGCGGTGGGTTTGCAATCTGTCACGTATGGAATGCTAACTACTGTAAAATGTGGGCATGTGCCAAATATAATATTTGGACGTGCTTTTGACTGCCCCCATTAGACATCTTCAAAGGATCTAAGCACCTGGTCTGAGAGGATGTCTGTCTACCGTACTTGGGGATTATAGTCGTGATCCTATTTGTTTTTTCCTCTGCCGTTCGGTCTTCCACTGTGCGCCAGGCATTACTTACGTAATACTATTGTAAGGTGGATGGTCAAATTACGGTCGAGAAAAATATCGTTGGCGCTCATACTGACCTTTATCTTACTAATATTACAATACAAAAGTTTGCGAGGATAAATATTGATTTTTAGGGTTCCGTACCCATAGGGTAAAAACGGGACTCTATTACTAACACTTCGCTGTCCGTCTGTCTGTCTGTCACAAGGCTGTATCTCATGAACCGTAATAGCTAGACCGTTGAAGTTTTCACAGATGATGTATTTCTGTTGCTACTATAACAACAAATACTAAAAATAGAATAAAATAAATATTTAGGTGGGGCTCCCATACAACTCACGTGATATTTTTTGCCGTTTTTAGGGTTTCGTAGTCCACTAGTCCATCGCTTTGTTAATATCACTAATTAACAATTAATAGATTATTGTAATTAGCACTCATTACGATTAAATATGATGTAAATTAAATTAAAACCAAATGAATCACTTAAAAGTATTTTCGCAAACAAATACTTTCACTTTTGTTGTTATAATAATAATAATAATAATAAAAACTAAAGCGATACTCATACTCACTTGGCTTAGGCCCAGTGAGCTTCACTTAAACCGAAATTCTATATTTCGAGAATTAATAACAATAATAATAAAAAACCTTTTATTAATCCATTAAATAATTTATAAACTAAACTTATTACTAAACATGCTTTAGCTATAATATAGCAATATGTTTTTTTTTGTATAATTAGTATTGATTGATAAATTTTCTTTATTATGAGCCATATGCTTGTTTAAATAATATAATATAATAATTTAGTACAATATTCATGCATATTAGTTTTTCTTTTTTCTTAACATTGTAATTTAGCCATTACATATTTATTAACTAATATATTTTTTTATTTTTTTTTAAATAAAAAAAAAAAAAATTCTCTACACAATAAAAATATAATCATTAAAATCGGATCACCAGGTAAAATATACATTCGGTCAAAAGTATGTAATGTATGTTACATTAAAAACAACAAAAAAACCGGCTAACTGCGAGTCGGACTCGCGCACGAAGGGTTCCGTGTCGTTATCTTTAAAAAAACGGCAAAAAACACCTTTGTTTTATTGGAGCCCCATTCAAATATTTATTTTATTATGTTTTTAGTATTTGTTGTTATAGCGGCAACAGAAATACATAATCCGTGAAAATTTCAACTGTCTAACTATAATGGTTAATGAGATACAGCCTTGTGACAGACAGACGGTTAGCGAAGTCTTAGTAATTACCCCGTTCTTACCCTACGGGTAGGTACGGAACCCTAAAAAAGCGACACGAAAAATACAAGTCGAATTTAAAACCTCTTTTTGTGCCAGTGAAAAATGTACATGGCACCCGAATTGGTAGTCTCCTCCATTTATTTAAGTCGGTTAAATGACTTGCGAGACTAAAGATATCTATAACAAAGGATTTTATTATTTCAAGGTTTTTTCTCATATAGACAATGGTATGAATAAACCATAGGTTATTAAAATCTTAACCATCGTGGTCTACCTTCAGCTCTGCCTCTTCAAGATCATGGCAGACCAAGTAACCTTCGTTGATATGCGGTTTTTTGTATGAGTGTACGGATAAGACGGAAAAAGTGATTTAAAGCAATTTTTTTAAGGTCTATATCTTTCTGCATTAGGTAAGTTCAAGGTAATATTTCAGTAATATGGCATTCCATTTTGTCTGTTATTTATAACTAGCTGCTCGCCCCAGCTTCGCACGTGTGGTACCTACATAAAAAGTAGCCTATGTGTTATTCTGATGTTTAAGCTATATTACTGTAAAGTTTCATTTTAATCCGCTAAGTAGTTTTTGCGTGAATGAGTAACAAACAAACTCACTTACTCACAAACTTTCGCATTTATAATATTAGTAGGATAAGTAGGAAGTAGGATGTACTAGCTGACCAGCGGGCCAGCGACAGGCTTTGTTCTGTCCAAATTTAAATAATCGCATATAAAAAAGTAATATATTTTTTCGACTAATGCAGAATCGTTTTTTCTTAATAACCGCAAAACATACAGTTTTGTTTTTTATGACAAAGATAACTTATGGATATACCTAGTCTAGATAAATTATAGACAGAAACACGATTGGTGAAACTTTTCTCGATAGATTTATTTTTCAAAGTTGGCCTTTCCAAAACACAAATTTCGTTTTTAATCAAAACTATGAATAGCTGAACAATTTTTTAATAATTCGTTAGATAAATAATCATATCTAAGTAAATTATAGACAGTTTCTTTTTAAGTTTGATGGTTTTGAAGATAATGCAGTTTTATCACTTTTCCGTCTAATACGAGTAGACTCAGCCTATACAAAAAACCAAACATTTCAGAAATCACCTTAACACTTTTTTTAATAAATTTTAATGTTTTACAATAAAGACGTCAAAAATCGATTTCTTTAACGCACATGAAGTCGCGGATAAATTCTATTTATAAAACAATGAAATTTCATTAATTATTGATTTGTAGGCACATAATAAATTTTTAACATTACCTTGATATTGACATAATAATATATTTAAGACATAATATACCTACCTACATACTAGAACAAACATCTATGTTCATCCCACAAATATTTGTACTGGATGGGGATCGAACCGACAACCTACAGCGCAGAAGGCAGAGTTACTACCAACTGAGATGTGAAGGCCAGTCAAATATATGTTATTCACAAAAAAAAAGTATTGTATTCTATCAGTTAAGTACCCATAGCATAAGCTTTGCTTAGTTTGGGGCTGGAAGGCGCTGTGTAAAATGTCCAATTAAAAAAAATTGTGTTGGCTGAGTGGGAGCTTAGGTACCTCGACTTTCAATCCGAAGGTCGTGGGTTCGAATCTCGGCGTGCATCAATGGATTTTGAAGTTATATGCGCATATAACGGTGAAGGAAAACATCGTGAGTAAACTAGTTCGTATTCTTGTAAGCGGCGACGGGCTTGCAACCTGTCACGCGTGGAATGCTAACTACTGCAAAATGTGGGCATGTGCGAAATGTCGAATTGATAACCTCCTTTTCTTCATCGGTTAATAACAGACAATTATCACATTGTTCTGTCGTGGATAAAAAACTGTTAATCATTGACAGCTGTTACGCAACATACTCATCTGTGTTTATGCTTGCGTTGCAATCAATTTATACAATAATGGTTGCACAATTTGTGACTGCAATAATCTTATAGCTACAATTATAATGAGTCATTGTTCGATGAATTAAAAAGTTGTGGGTATGCGCCATCTAGCGGGAAGTAGGGAAACTTTATCTAAACAAATATTAAACTTGAAAAATACTGGACTGATTTTAAAAATTCTTTCACCATTAGAATGCTACATTTTCTCTGAGTAACATAGACTATTATTTATTTGGATAAAAAGTAGCCAATGCGTACTAGATTTTTGCTGAACTGCGCCATCTAGCGGGAATTAGCAAAACTATAATTATCGCGCCTACTGTCGTAATGCAGATAGCATTAACCAGCAAAATGATAATTTAAAACGTTACTTCTGCAATCCGTTAGATGGCGTTAAAACGAGTTAAGTTAGGTATAAGTTTCAAATACCATACCATTATCCGCTTATTTCCTTTATGGAATTACTAGCTGTCCCGAGAGGTTGTCTTGTCAAATTTCAATAATCCCACAGAAAAAAAACTTTCAGTTTTTCCCAAACAGATATCGCTATTAAAACAAGGGGTTGGTGGTATAAGGGTGAAAATTAAGGGTTATAAGTTTTAGTGCCAAATAATAAAAAAAAATATATATATACCTACTTATATCACTTGATTTATTGTTGCGTGATGATTTCCTGAGCCGCAAGAATGAAGAAGGTGGTCTACTCGCGTCCGAAAATTAAATTTCGTAACAATATTCGTTAATATTACCGTGTTGACCGAGTGGGAGGTACCTCGACTTTCATTTCGAAGGTCGTGGGAATCCCGGCGTGCGTCAATGGATTTTACTGTTATAAAAAGTTACATCATCAAAACACGTGCTCAAAACGGTGAAGGAAAACATCGTGAGAAAACCAGTTAGTATTCTTATAAGCGGCGATTGGCTTGCAACCTGTCACTTTTGTACAATAGGTACTACTGCAAAATGTGGGCATGTGCAAAATGTAGATATCTTCAAGGATCTAAGCGCCTGGAGATCTGAGAGGATATCTCCCTATTTACAAAATTATCAAAAGATAGTTAATACGTTATTGTAAGTATCTACACCAGAAATAAACATTAAATAATTTTCTAATTAGGTGCGTACAATGGTCGCCCCATTTAATATTGGAAAGGAATCGAACCCACGATTTGACTGGCCTCACAGCTCAGTTGGTAGTAGCCTTGCCTTTTGCACTCTAAGTTGTGGGTTTGATTTCCAGGACAAAAATTTGTATGATGTATTTTAAGTAGGTACCTATATAATAGTTAGTAGGTAGTATACGAGTACTTATATAAGTTATCTGTTCCCATAGTACCTACAAGCTTTGCTTAGTTTCGGCCCAGATGGCGGTGTATGAAATGTCCACCAATATTTACCTATTTATTTATTAAATCTAGTGTCTAGTGTCGCATCTAGTGTCTTGTGTCGCATTTAGTGCCTTATAACAATACAACCAACTGACCTGTGAATAAAAATTTCACTTCGCTGGCCTTCATGAAATTTCCTAATTTACCCGACTTAGAAAACTGTAGTAATGCTGTATGGGTCGCGATGGTACGGCCTACGACGTAACATTTACCCACTTATACGCAACTTGGACCGGTCTTGTTCTAGTGATGGGACAGAAACCTAACTATCGATGAAAAGGGAATCATCGACTGTCGATGATTGGAAATCATAATTATTTTAAATAGAAATACGAAACAAATGAAGGTATTGTCCCGAAACTCAGCAATACAAGAAAAAACCTAGTAGTAGCCGTATTTCTAATTAAAATTATTAACAACCACGATAGTTTAAATTCTATCATAATTATTGACTTTCTGTTTTATTGTCAGATTTTTTTATAGCTTATATCATATACAGTCGTGGTCAACTAATTAGGGACACTCTTTGGTTAAACCGAATTGTGAATTTATTTTTTATTTTCCAACGAATCTAAACCATATTCCATATCTCTTACATGTAAGTATAATTAGTAATTTATGTGCCCGATTATACAAACAATAACAACTTCTTAAACATTAAACCTCTTTACAGTATAGCTGATAGATTATCGTAGTGCTATTTGTTCAAATAATGCTGGCTGGCCATTTAATTAGGGACACTGAGATATTGCGTTCTATTTTCAAAATTTGAATCTCAATACTTTTTTACTTCTTCTCTTATTGTTTCGTGGTAGTTTTGGCGGCAATCCCGATATTTATTTTAAGTTTTGAAAAATATTTTGAAGAAAAATGGGTAAAAATAAAAGTTGCGATCCAACACTACGAAAAATTATCATGAAGTTTGTTGTCGAGCATGGTTGGCCATACCGAAGGATAGCAGAACATTTAAATTGTTCAAAAACTATGGTATACAATGCAGTGCAACATGTCAGACGCAATAACACAGACTTAAATGTGCCCAGAACAAAAAGATCGAGAAAAACAACTCCGCAAGAAGATAGAATGATAACCAGGTTAGCTAAGAAAGATCCGTTTCTAGGCTCTATTTTAATTAAACACGAAGTGTTTGGGACAGACGAAAGAGCTGGTGTCTCAGCGAGGACCGTTCGACGACGTCTGGTAGAAGCAGGGTTGTTCGGAAGAGTGGCTCGCAAAGTACCGTTGTTGAAGAAAGAACATAGAAATGCTCGTTTGGCGTTTGCACGTAAATATGGACATTGGACCTACGCCCAATGGCAACATGTATTATTCTCTGACGAGACCAAGGTTAATTTGATTTCTTCAGATGGAAGGCAATACGTACGGCGTCCAGTAAAAGCGGAAATGAATCCAAGATTCACAAAAAAGCAGGTGAAACATGGCGGTGGAAACATTAAAATGTGGGGTTCATTTTCTGGACGTGGAGTGGGGGACCTGTGAGGAAAGTTCAGGGTAACTTAGACCAACATCAATACAAGGCAATATTGGAGGAAACGATGCTTCCCTATGCTGAGGAGCATCTCCCTATTATATGGACGTTTCAGCATGATAACGACCCGAAACATACCGCCCGTTCAGTCAAGTCGTTTCTTACCAGTCAGTCAGTATCGGTGCTAGATTGGCCAGCAAATAGCCCGGACCTTAACCCAATCGAGCACCTTTGGCACGAAATCAAGAAAAAAGTAGCCACTTATCGTACCACAACTTTAGATGAACTTAATGAAGCTTTTTGTGAGGCATGGGCAAACATTCCTGTCGAAACATGCCAGAAACTGATAATGTCTATGCCACATCGGTGTCAAGCGGTAATTACTAACAAAGGTTTTGCTACTGGGTACTGATTTTACACGTAATAAAATGGAGCTGTTAAAGATATTATAATACTGCAGATTATTAGTTTTGTTTAACTCTATTTTTCATTATAGTTTACTGTCCTTAATTAAATGTCCAGCTACAGAATTATACCTTAAAATTGAATACATGTTCAACCTTTGATATTAAATACTTTTTTCTATTTATTTATTCTTTTATTTACAGCCATTTAAAGCATAATAATCGGACCAAATTATGCAAATAATAGTTACTGAGAAATCAATAGGGTTTTATATTTGTATGTACATAACCGGTTATTGTTCTTCACTATCTTGCATGTCCCTAATTAGTTGACCACGACTGTATATGTATATCACTAGCTCATATATCATAACATTATATCATTATATCAAAAGGAATCACACTTAAATATCAAACGTACATATCACATCTGGTTTACACAACAAATTCTTATTGTTGCTTGCTAGCTTGGCGTGTCATATGTTCTTTTTTGGCAATCCTATCATCCTTAGGTTTCCTGGTAGAGATCTTACTATTACCAATAGGTAAAAAACTAAACGGACAAAGATATATAGCAACAAATTCCGCCAATCTGCTCCCAAAGAGTCCAACCCAATGTAAAATACTCCAGTAGAAAACTGTCCTGGAAAGAACCTGGAAAAGTACAGTAAATTGGTACAATAAAATAAGAATACAATAGATAAGAAAATAAATGAAATACAATAAATGAAAATAAAATAAAATAAAAACTGTAAATAAGACAATAAAATAAAATAATACAATAAACAAGATATTATAGATTATTTTATTTTATTGTCTTATTTACAGTTTTTATTTTATTTTATTTTCATTTATTGTATTTCATTTATTTTCTTATCTATTGTATTCTTATTTTATTGTACCAATTTACTGTACTTTTCCAGGTTCTTTCCAGGACAGTTTTCTACTGGAGTATTTTACATTGGGTTGGACTCTTTGGGAGCAGATTGGCGGAATTTGTTGCTATATATCTTTGTCCGTTTAGTTTTTTAAAATGGATTTCCGCAAAGTCACGCCTGAATCAATCAATTACCAATAGGTGTCAAATTGTTCTGTGTCTAATGTTTTCTATAGTTGTATTCTTGTTTGTAACGAATTAATTGAAACAGTACTGGATAAATTACAAGTTCTTTCATCTATCAAAAGTTACATTATCAGCGAGTAGGTAATAAAGGCCAAATTTAATTCAAAACTTATTTGAGATGCTCTCAAAAATTTCAATAATGCAACGTCAGGTATCAAAAATTTCCTATCATCTTCATTAGTATCAACCGTGCAAATTCAGAAAGTCTCTGCTAAGTGCAACAAAGCCTTATTCACAGCAGCTGCTAAATCACGAATAAAATAACATTTATCGATAAAAAATCATCGATATCGAGCGTCCTTTCCGTGTCCCCTCCCTAGTGTAATGAAGCGCGACCACTTTCACCAGCTCTGTTTGTATGTTTCCTACTGATTATTAGCATCTAGTTCTTGGCGGTCTTATAGCTTTATTAGGTAACTTGTAGGTAACTTGCGATGACCTTAATATAACACTGTGTTGCCAACTATCCTAATACTTCCCAAGCTACTGAAGGACTTTGAATCAATGCACCCAAAAAATCGCTTTAAGGTGATATGTTATGTGAAAGGTTTGGTTTTTTGTATGGGCTGAGTCTACCTGGATAGAACGGAAAAAGTGATAAAACTGCATTATCTTGAAAACCATCAAACTTAAAAAGAAACTGTCTGTAATTTACTTAGCTAATATGATTATCTAACGAATTATATAAAAATGAACTGTTTAGCTGTTCATCGTTTTGATTAAAAACGTAACTAGTGTTTTTGAAGGGCTACCTTTGGAAAATAAATCGATCGAGAAAAGTTTCACCAATAGTGTTTCTGTCTGTAATTTATCTAGATTATATCCTTAAGTTATCTTTGTCATAAAAAACAAAATCGTATGTTTTGCGGTTATTGAGATAAAACGATTCTGCATTCATCAAAAACATTTATTACTCGTCTTTAAAAATGTCTATAGTAAATGTTTGTTATCACTTTATGCCCCAAGCAAGCCCTAAAATTATGACTCCATCTTGAAACTCAACGACAGCGTCTGACCCTCGTATTCAAGAACGACACTATGAAAACACGCACCCACAGTGGACGAAATCTTTTTTCATAAAAATCACTTTATGTGTTGTGCGACACTGCATAGTAGGTATATGACTAGAGGCACATTTTCGTGTGCCTCTAGCCAAAGTTGAGCTCTAAAGGCACACGGTAGCGTGCGCCATAGTGCCGCTCAACACATAAAGTGATGTTTATGAAAAAAGATTTCGTCCACTGTGGGTGCGTGTTCTCATAGTGTCGTTCTTGAATACGAGGGTAAAAGTAGCTTTTGCAGACTAGACGGCGCTTTTATACTGCATATTAATAATGAATGACCAGTGACCACTCGACTTCGGTTGCAAAGTTGTTTTAGTTATTTCAACGCCTAGTAGGTACATGGGCTTGCAACCTGTCACGTATGGAATACTAACTACTGCGAAATGTGGGCATGTGCCAAATGTAGGTATTGTTTGGACGTGCCTCTGACTACCCCTGACTAATAAAGAAAGAAAGCATACAACATAATCTCTTAAAACTAAACAAAAAATTACTTACTTGGCAACAAGTAGTAGACCTTACAAGCTTTGCCACTTGTTTCCATAGTAAAGAAAGAAAGAAAGAAAGAAAGAATGAAAGAATGAAAGAATAAATTTACTTTGTGTCAAAATAATCTTTTAAAATTTAAAAGCTTAAAACTAAACAAAATTTACATACATATTAGCAACAAGTAGTAGTACTAGTACAAGCTTTGCTTAGATTTGGGCTAGATGGCGCTGTTTTATATTTAAATTGCCACTGCAATGCGGATCCTATAGGTACCTACCTACCTACATGGTAAGTATATCAGTCGGTCAGTCGGCTTGTCAAACATGATATTATGCAAGCAATTTCGTTGGAAGAATAATATTTTCATTAAATTGTCTGATATTCCGAAGCTTCGCTAAGTAATCTTAATATTATAAACGCGAAAGTTTGTGAGAATGTTTGGATGTTTGTGTCATAAGGTTGCAAACTTTTTTAGACTAAATAGTATTTTTAGATTCAGTACTCATTTTAAGCCTTCACCTTGATCTTACGGCATCACACTGGAGCTCTACATATCATTAAGGAAAGGATCATTGAATGAAATGATAGAACTCAAGTCGTGTTTGTTGCCTGATTCTTATCTAGGCTTGGTCGCGAACAGGCGTAGCTTCACCTAGCTCCTAACACGTTTCAAAGTGATCCTTGTGATTTTATTGATGTTTTTTGAATTTGAATAATCTATATCTATATACTTATAATAAATCTGTAGAGAGGTCAATTCTGTACATGAAATATATTTCCAAAATAACTATCAGGGGGTGATTAGGGATCGATACTGATGCCAAAAATGCAATCAGTAAATTTTTTGTCTGTCTGTCTGTCTGTCTGTCTGTATAACCGTTATAGAAACAAAAACTACTCGACGGATTTTAACGAAACTTGGTACAATTATTTTTCATACTCCTGAGCTGGTTATAGTATACTTTTCATCACGCTACAATCAAAAGGAGCAGAGCAGTGAAGGGAAATGTTGGGAAAACGGGAGAAGTTACTCCATTTTTTAAGCTTCCGTCGCGTGTGCTACTTTAATGGTTAAAGCTACACAAAAATCATGTATGACGGAAATGTTCTCCTTAAAATTATATAAAAAATATCCCACGACAGCATATGTCTATCTTTTATGGTTGACTTACAATAACACGTGTAACTCCCGATAGCTTAGCAGTTCGAAGCTTTCTGATTATATGTGTTTACTCTTACGTTTATAACACTCTCAGTCATTAAAAAAGCTAACATTATTAACTATTCCATAAAAAAAGAATCATAGAAATCGTGTGATACTACGCAGCCGGATCCACCGTGGATAAGGGTTAATTTTAATGCAGTTACAAATCTATGTAATTGTACGAATTGTACTCCAAAAATCAGCAATTGTACTAGAAGGGGTCAAAAAAAGCTGTGAAAAAAAACGTTTTATATAAAGACATTCTGTAGTATATTTAGTATCAGCCCGGGCGGGTCGCTAGTTATATATTATTTTTTTTAAATACCATTTATTTTGACATCGAAATTGGCACGAAAACTATCCTAATACTTGCCGCCCCAGACGCCCTGTCAAATTTCAATAATTCCATAGAAAAAATCACTTTTAGTTTTTCTCCAGCTTTTTACAATTTTCCGCAAAACTTTCTTATTTTTTTTTCTTTATTATGTACCTTCTGAAAATAACGAATACAACAAAAAATAATTAATAAAATCGGTCCAGCTGTTTACGCGTGATGCCGTGACCAAGGGAAATAGGGATTCATTTTTATATACATATATGATAATATAGATAGATAGATTTACATTTATAACAATAAAAGACACGGAACCCTAAATTACTATGTAGTTTTGTGATATTGTAGTTAATGAATGTTGAAATTTACCGACAATTTCCTAAAAAATTACATATATTTTTAATTTGGTTACGACATAATAATTATTGACTAATTAGGTATACTTATATAGGTACTCGTATCTATATCTATACTAATATTATAAAGAGGAAAGATTTGATTGTTTGTTTGCATCGAATAGGCTCCGAAACTACGGGACCGATTTGAAAAATTCTTTTGCCATTAGAATTCTACATTATCTCTGATAAACATAGGCTATAGAATATTTTCAATAACGTTAGGGATCCGTATGAAAACTTCGATAATGAAACCCGACGTGTTCGATAATGAAAATTCCAATAAAAATCCTTATATCGCGTTTGCTGCGGAAGTTATTGACAATATAGCAAAGTAATGTACTACAGTTTTATAGAAAACATCAATATCTACAAAAAAATTCGTAATACTATATGTCTAACTATTAGGGATCTGTATGAAAACTTCGATAATGTAACCCAAGGTATAAAAAAAATACCCATAAAATCATTATCACACCCGTGCGACCGACGCCGGGGCTGACTGCTAGTCACTACATAGTATAAAGCAAAGTCGCTTTCCGCTTCCCGCGTATGTATGTATGTTTGCTTATATCTTTAAAACTACACAACGGATTTTGATGCGGTTTTTTTTAATAGATAGAGTGATTCAGGAGGAAGGTTTATATGTATAATAACATGCTACCCGTGCGAAGCCGGGGCGGGTCGCTAGTATACTATACTTCTCTCCTATAATATACTTATATACTCGTACCTTGATAGGATCATAGACCCGGTTGTGATGACTAATTCCCGAAATACAACCCCTAAAAAGGTACAGCAAGGGTTGAAGTCAGTTTGAAAATAACTGAGAAGGAAATTAGGCTGGTCAATATTCTGTCATTTCGAAAGTACTGTAGTGACAGTTATGAATGATTATTGCCATACTTTCAGGGCACGATGACATAGCGAAAACGGTGACCTCTAACCGGCAATCGGTTTGACCATAATGATGAAATGCTTGAAGAGGCGCTAACCGCTCGTAAGTTGCGCACAACTTTGAAAATATACGGGGAGAAATTTGCGCGTTATTACAAAAAAAATAATCGCAAAAATAGGTCTTAAATGTTGATTCGTTTCAGTTTTATTTGAGTTTTATTAGGTTTTTTTTAAATAAAACTTAGGTACCAAAATAAACCTTGTAAAAAATGTATTCGATTTTTTAGGTTCCGAACCCAAAGGGTAAGAACGGGACGCTATTACTAAGATTTCGTCTGTCCGTCTGTCACAGAGCTATATCTCATGAATCGTGATAGATAGACAGACAGTTGAAATTTTCACAGATGATGTATTTCTGTTGCCGCTATAACATTAAATACTAAAAACAAAATAAAATAATTATTTAAGTGGGGCTCCCATACAACAAAATATGTTTAGACGTTTTTTTATAGAGGCACGGAGAGGTAGGGTACGGAACGCTTCGTGCTAAATTTTGTAAAAACCAAAATTTGTAAAAACTAAAAACCTGTGCAGGTCATAAATAAATATATCGCACTCGCTCAAAGAGCGGGGGCTGAGGTAGCGCTAAATACCTAAACTAAATACCTAGCTAAATGCTCATACGCAAAAATAAAACAAATAGGATCACGACTGTAATCTCCAAGTACGGTAGAGATCTAAGATCTCCAGAAGCTTAGATCCTTTAAAAAAACATTGTGATGAAACCAGTTAGTAGTATTGTTATAAGTGGCGATGGGCTTGCAACCTGTCATATATGGAATGCTAACTACTGTAAAAATGTGGGCCGTGCCAAGTTAATGTTGGGCGTGCCTCTGACTACCCCCTCCATACGTTTTTAGAGGATCTAAGCGCCTGGAGATCTGAGAGGATGTCAACCGTACATGGGGATTAGAGTCGTGATCCTATCTTTTTTACAGACGGACAATTAATATCTATGTTCATCACACAAATGTTTGTCCTGGTGTGAGAGGGCAGAGTTACTACCAACTGAGCTGTGAGGCCAGTCATACCCGTCCGTAATCTTCGACCGTGTGTTTCCAAACCTCGCTGGAGCGATATTATGTCTCCATAATAGTGAAAGGTGGTCGGTTGTTGCGAACGGTGGACGTGTGTGAAGGAAAATGACAAAAAAATAAAAGTGTCCCTTACAACGGACGAAGGAGGAGTTTCCCTATACATACAGTAAGTACATAATTTTTACTAATATTTTATAGAGAAAACATTCGACGTTTTTTTTGTTACCTCAGAACTTTCGACTGGGTGAACCGATTTTGATATTTCTTTTTTTATTGGAAGGCTGCTAAGGTCCCATTTAAATTTTAGGAAAAAATACCATTTTAAGGGTGAAAAAATAGGGGATGAAATTTTATATTCAATTAAATTTATAACAACATGCATTAAGGTGATATGTGTAATGTTTGGTTTTTATGGGCTGAGTCTACCCGGATAAGACGGAAAAAGTGATAAAACTGCATTATCTTGAAAACCATCAAACTTAAAAAGAAACTGTCTGTAATTTAACTAGCTAGTAAGATTATCTAACGAATTATATAAAAATGAACTGTTTAGCTGTTCATAGCTTTGATTAAAAACAAAACTAGTGTTTTTGAAGGGCTACCTTTGGAAGATAAATCTATCGAGAAAAGTTTCACTAATCGTGTTTCTGTCTGTAATTTATCTAGATTATATATATCCTTAAGTTATCTTTGTCATAAAAAAACAAAACTGTATGTTCTGCGGTTATTGAGAAAAAACGATTCTGCATTCATCAAAAACATTTATTACTCGTCTTAAGTCGTTTTTTTACTAGTTTTATAAACGTTATTATTGTATAGTTGTATATTTGTAACGAATTAAATCAAAAACGACTGCACCGATTTAAATAATTCTTTCACCATTAGAATGCTACATTATCTCTGAGTAACATAGGCTGTATTTATTATTAGAAAAAAATAAAGATCATATTAAAACTTCAATTTGTAACCCAAGGTCTAAAAAAATTCGTTATAAAATCATAGTACACCCGTGCGACGTCGGGGTGGACTGCTAGTCGTTATTATTACATTAATAACTGAAACTGGTTATTCATATTATACATATTAATAAGAAAATCCGACAGATCGAAAAGTCAAGGGACGATGTTAGTTTTTTAAGTTTTATGAAGGAACTATTAGTCCTACATGAATATAATTTAAATGGGACCAACTTGGGACTATTCTCTACACAATTTTAAAAAAATCATCGAAATCGGATCATCAGGTAAAAAGATTATACATAAAAGAAAAAAAAAAAAACATTTTCCTCCTTATTTTTCGTCGATTAAATATACTAAAACAAAAGTGAGAGGTTCATTTTTCATAATTTTGCCTTTTTCAAAATCCCGATGTCTAAATAAAGATGGGATTTGAACCAATGCCCTTCGGATTCAAAGTCGAGGTACCTCCCACTACGCTAACACCTTTTTCCTTATCGCAGCATGAGATATATTAACAAAATATGATCACGCCTATAATTTTCAAGTACGGTAGACATCGCAGATCTCTAGACGCCCTGATCCTTGAAGATATCTTGGCACTTCACATTTTGCAGTAGTTTGCATTCCATACGTGACAGGTTGCAAGCCCATCGCCGCTTATAAGAACACTAACTGGTTTCCTCACGATGTTTCTCCTTCACCGTTTTGAGCACGTGATAATGCGCATATTTATTTCGAACAGCGAAATCCATTGATGCACGCCGGGATTCGAGTTTCGAATCCACGACCTTTAGATTGAAAGTTGAGGTACCTCCCACTAAACAAACACTTCTTCACGCAACATTTCTATGTATGTTTGACATAGTCAGAACTGGAACATATCACATGTCCATTAAAATATAATAACAAGCTCCCTTCAAAATTAAAATCAATAGAAAAAAACTCATTAATTTTGAAAAATCTTAAAACCTTTTTAGTGTCTAAATGTTTTATAATATAAAAGAATAAAAGTAAATATATAAAGTATAATATATAATATAAAAGAACAAAGATTTCTATTTTTAATTATATATATTTAGTTATATATATATAATTTTATATATTTTTTAAGATTAGTAGGTAATTAGATTAATACCTATATTATTGTAGTGCCCTAGCGGGGTCCATGTTGAGAAACTCTATATAATATTATACCAACCTATTATACCAACTGGAACAATAAATGAATATGAATATGAATATGAATAAATCACTATTTACGTTAAAATGTAAGTAAAATGCTAAAACAAGTTGGCTAACTAACCTTACATCAGTTATGGCACGCACAATCATTTCATAACTTAAAACCTGGTTTGAGAAAAACGGTGAGCGGCTTTTAGCAGTCGTAAAAAAATATTAAGCTCGGGCCGGAGAAAAACAGGATAAGTGCGTGTTGAATTCGCGTGGAGAGAGATCCGTATGAAGGTATCTAGGCTTCTTTTCTCCTGTTAAATATAAGCAAAGAAATAGTTTCAGTTTTTAGGGTTTCGTAGTCTACAATAAATATGTAAGGTCATTGGATTGGTTGGACCTGGTTGTAGTGCCTACCTAATTTTGGCAGTCAATAACTAAGCATAGCAAAACAAACTTGTTTAAAGTCTGTAGTTAATACAATTATTTGTCTATGGTCCGTTTTGATTAGTGACATATGTGGTGCGGTGTACCTCTAGATTGTTTTTCCCACTACCAATAATTTACAGTTTTGTCTATTTAAAATATAAATAAATATCGCCTTCGGGATTCTCTATTCTATGATGTTTAAAATCGTATTTTTAATCATTTTTTTATACATATATAAACCGTTTATTTGAAAATTCAAATGTTGTTAAAGTGCCCACAACCAGCGCTCTTGCCCTACATGAAACAAAAAAACTTTCGTTTGGCCGCGCATAATTATCTATTTAACTGGCGATCCGTTTTGGATGATTTTCTTCTATTGTGTAGTGTAGAGAATTATTATAAGTTAATCTCATTTAAATTGTATTTATGTAGGACTAATAGTACCATTTAGGTTGGCTGGTAGAAATTGCTTTGGCATTAAGTCCACCTTTTTGTATTAATTTTTTAGTGCAATTAAGGTATTAATAAATAAATAAATATTCTTAACGGACATCAAATTACGGTAATCGTTTTCTAACAAACCACATCTTATAGTCAATATTTACCTGTGTAGTTACAACATCAATACTATGTAAGAAATAGCTTTTTACGATAAGTGGAGAAGTGTTAGAATGGTCGTGGGTTCGATTCCCGGACGAATAAGCCACGAACACACTCGGCGACAAATGACAATGTCATGTCATGTGTCCATCCTAAGGTTGCCTGGAAGAAATCGTTTTTAAACGATATGGCCGCCAATTGTAGTATTTATAAAATTAGTAGCCAACCCGTGACAGAAGTCCTGTCCAAATTTCAATAATAGCTGTTGCTATGATGACTAATGTGAACACTGATGTCAGATTTTTTGCACCGGCGCCATCTATACCAAAATCATCCCTTTTGCGTTTTTTTAAATCAATTTGGGGATGTTTTTCGTATTTTAGTAGTCTATGTTTTATTCGGATATTATATCTACATCTACAGCAAATTACATCTTAATCCATTTTGTCGTTTAGGCCAGATTGAGACACAAACATACAAAACTCACAAACTTTCGCATTTATAATATTACTAGCTTTCGCCCGTGGCTTAGCGTACCTGGATAAAAAGTAGCCTATGTGTTATTCTGATGTATAAGCTATCTCTAATATATAAAATTTCCATGTCACAATGTTAGTTACCGTACTCCTCCGAAACGGCTTGACGATTCTCATGAAATTTAGTGAGCATATTGAGTAGGTCTGAGAATCGACCAACATCTATTTTTCATACCCCTAAGTGATAAGGGTGGCGTAAAGATCGGGAAAAACGGAAAGTGCTTTTTTCTGTGGGATTATTGACATTTGACAGGACAACGTCTGTCGGGACAGCTAGTATTACTATAAAGTTTCATCTAAATCCGTTTGGTAGTTTACGTGACAGAGTAACAAACACACACACACACCTAGGATAAAAAAACTTTTTAGTTTTTGAAACGTAATTATTTTGTTGCAGTATTAACAATATTGAAAAGGCAGAAAACCAACATTCGAAATGGAGAAGGGTACTAAAGTCATCACCGAACTGATGAACGATTACCAGTAAGTGTCATTCGTTTAAAGTCATTCGTTCTTTCTTTGTTACATTTATCGACTTCTCATTCATCGACTGGCCTCACAGCTCAGTTGGTAGTAACTCTGCCTTCTGCGCTGTAGATTGTGGGTTCGATCTCCATTCAGGACAAACATTCATATTTGATGGACCTAGATGTTTTGTTCAGTGTCTGAATGTAACAACAAATATACAAAAGTACCTATTTAAGTACCTATTCTATCAGTTATCTGGTCCCCATAGTAGAATCTTTTCTTAGTTAGGGACAATATAGCTCTGTGAAAAATGTCCACCAATATAAGAAAAAAAATGATGTTGCACTTAATCCAGTTGGAATCCAATTTGAGTTTTTCATAATTAATTATTCCATCAGAAAAAATAAGGAACTGCACAACGGAAACGATCCTGATGCCGTGAACCTGAACCATGTGAACCTGGAGAATCCTGATGCTGCAGAGGCGATAGCCGACTTCTACGATGGCTCCATCGTCATGGTGACTGGGGGGACTGGTTTCGTGGGAAAAGGTAATTTGGCGTTACACATTGACAAACATTTTTGACAAAATAGGTAGGTATTTAAGAGAGAATGGGAATGTTGGAAAAACAAGACCTCGGCGTATTTTCCTGGACCAAATTAGTGACGTCTTGGAAAAAGCCCAGGTCAAGAGTACCGATGAGCATGCATGATGAAGGTGATATCACTACATAGTATAAAGCAAAGTCTTAAAGCAAAATCTTTAAAACTACACAACGGATTTTGATGCGGTATTTTTTAATAGATAGAGTGATTCAGGAAGAAGGTTTATATGTATTAAACCCGTGCGAAGCCGGGGCGGGTCGCTAGTTAGTGAATAAAGCAAAAGAAGTATTACCGGATCGTAGATAGTGGAAAGCCGTGGTCTATGCCTACTGCCTACCCCTCTAGATTTGTAATACGCTACACGTATTACATTGTCAATGGAACTTGACAGGAAAAGTTTTACTCAATCGAGCTATTTACAAAAAAGTTCCGTTGTGAGTGTCTGCTGAACCGCTTCAAACTCCATCATCAGATTAGCTCGCTGTCAACATATTATTGTATTGTCACCAGAACTAAGGGTTTGCAAAACTTCAGCTCAATCGGATGGTCGAAAAATGGTTTACAAATTTTTAACGGACAACTTACAAACAAACAGTTTGTTAAAATAAAAGCTTGTTTTATTTTAACAAACTTTAATCTAAAATTAAGATTTTTTTATCCATGTTTTTATTACCTAGTTTTTAAGTTTTTTTTCTACATTTTCTACTTCTACATTTTCCACTATCAGTTAGGTTGGCTGGTAGAAAATGCCTCGGCATTAAGTCCGCCTTTTTGTATTTATTTTATAAGTGCAATTAAAGTATTAATAAATGAATAAATAAACGTACCTACTACCTCTAGATATCTTTGATGATCTGAGCTCCTGGAGATCTGAGAGGATTCATGTTTTAACTTTTTTTCCACTTAGCCTATACTAGTTATAAAATGAACTATACTAGTTATAAAATTGTTTAATGTATTCGCTTAGCTCTGCTGGAGAAACTCCTGAGAAGCTGTCCCGGTATAGAGACAATATACGTGCTGATGCGGCCGAAACGGGGACTTAGCGTCGACCAGAGGTACAAGGAACTGCTCAAGAACCAGGTAAATTACTATATTATTTATTTTTTATTTATTCATTTTTAAAAGGTTCTCTTTTTTTGCTTGACATAAAGATTATTTATGGTACATACGTATAAGGATTTATATTGTAGTTGTTATACTAATATCTTAGCGTAATTTTAAATGTTGAAAGATAGAGTTAATTTCAGTTTGCCACTTAAACATAAACAGACAGTTGATCCAGAGGATCCAGACCTTAGATTTCTTTATTTTTGGTTCAAGCTTTGATTTACGATCAAAATAATAATGAAAAATGATCGCCAATATCCTGAAATAAATAGTTTTTTAATCCTTCAAAAAGTCATCGCCATCTGCAGCACCACTAGGACTTGCCAAAACGTCTAAATATTTTCTAGGTGTTCGATCGTATCCGCACACGTTGGCCTGACCGTCTGTCCAAACTCTACCCAATCACAGGCGACGTGTCTGTGCCGAACCTCGGCGTGTGCGCAGACCAGCGAGTACTTCTGAGGAAGGTGACGACACTGTTTCACTCCGCCGCTACAGTCCGTTTTACGGAGCCGCTAGCAGCGGCGACGGTGCTTAACGTTCAGGGAACTGCTTCTTTACTGGCCTTGGCTGGGGATATGCCCCATTTAAAGGTAATCTAAATAAGTTTTCTGTTGACAAATACTTTTTCAAGACAAGCTTTTGAAAAAACCTTCTTCGAGCTAGAAATCATCAGAGCAGCGTGCTATTACCTGTCACATCATTTATTGGAACTTGACAAGTATGAAAAGTTTTTACTCAATTGAACTATTTACTAAGGAGTTCCGTTGTAAGTGTCCGTTGAAGAGCTCCTGACTTCATCATCACATCTGTTTGCTGTCTCACCATATTATTGCATTTATGGTATTTTTGAATAAAATACCGCAAAGTCAATTAACCATGATGGGAGATCTAAAAGTCATTTTTTTACAGGCTCTGGTACACGTGTCAACAGCTTACAGCAACGCCCCCCGTTTCAACATAGATGAGCGCGTTTACCCCCCACCTTATGACCCTGAAGGTATCGTAAGGTGTACCAAGATGCTGCCCCCAGAGACTGTGGAACTAATCGCTGAGACTCTGCAGGTAAGTTTTCTATTTAGTAACTTCCGTCATGGCTAAGCCTTAGCCAGGACCATGTTTGAGTGGTCAAGTCTGTTGATAATACTAATCTCTAAGGTTGTCTGGAAGAGATCGCTTTTCAACGTGAAGATCGAAAATTATACAGTTTTGTTCGCCAATTATAAAGTTTCTGTCACTGTTTTTTATAATCACTATAATTATTTTTTTATTAAATCATTAATTTATTCCTTCTTTTTTTTCTACATAATTAATTCATTAAATCATTCATTTATTTATTCATTTATTAATTCATGACCATCTTTTATTGCTTTCAAAAGGTCAATATAAAAATTATAATTTATGTTTATTTCAGGGTGAGCACCCCAACCCCTATACCCTGACGAAGGCTTTAGCGGAATCCATAGTCTACAGTCACACCAATCTGCCTGTCTGTATCGTGCGACCTTCCATTGGTAAGTTACCATAATATTTACGATTTTATAAGCGGCTTGCAACCGTATGGAATGCAAACTACTGCAAAATGTGGGCATGTGCCAAGATGTAGGTAATGTTTGATCCTGCTTCTGTCCCCATCTTGTCATCTTCAAGGATCTAAGCGTCTGGAGAACTGAGAGGATGTCTACTGTACTTGGGGATTACAGCCGTGATACTATATTTTTTGTTTTTTTTTGGTTCCTCACGAAAATTGCAATAGTGTAACATAAGATATCAAAAAACCTACAACCGTGCGAAGTTTAGGCGGACAGTTTAAGTATGTAAAATTTACAAAAACTAAGTTTTCTTTCATTCATCACCCATAGCGCAAGCTTTGCTAAGTTTGGTGCTAGATGGCGCTGTGTGAATTGTACACCAATATTTATTTCATATAGGTAAGTTAGTTATTGAAAAATAGAGAATCGTTATATCGTGCGAATAAACAGGTGCTTATAAATCGATATTCTTATTGAATAATAGAGTAGATAATGCCATGGGAAAGGTCGCGATGATACACGTGTGTCCAATTATGTGTCTGTTATACACATTTAGATATGCATATGTAGAACTAGGACACTAGAACAAGGTAGGTTGATACTCATTTTAGTAAATTTGAAAATACAAAACAATGTTTTGTTATCATTTTTTTTTTTGTCATATTAAGTACTTAGTTATTCTAGCAGACCCGACCACGCGTTGCTGTGTCAACAGATATCGCCATCTGTAAGAATCATTTGGAGCTAACAGATAATTGTGACTGTCAGATAATAAACAAATAATTTGCAATATATAATATTGCGACTATAAATTGAGATGATATCCCTATCTTTCAAGTTGGATCAAACTGCACGGTGAGCAAAGTTTGTTAGAATTGGTTATGTAGTTTATGAGTCCATCGCAGACAAATAACGTGACGCGTAATTTATATATATTAGGAAATATAAATTTAAATACTAAAAAGAAAGTCGACGAAAATGTTTCGACCAATCGAAAAGTCGAGAGACGATATTAGTTTTTAGGGTTTTTAGGCAACAAAAAAATAACCCTAGGAACGCGTCGAATTTAGAACCTCAATTAGTATTTTTAAACAGTGATTGGTTTGTAACCTTTTACGGAATGTGACCTTTGTACTCGCTTCTGACTACCCCTAAAATATACCTTATATCGTTAACTTTGGTGATGTAGAGAATACTTTATTTAATTTTATAGACAAGCTAACCCGGCGAACTTCGTATCGCTTTAGAATAAACAAAATATGTTGTGTTAAGTTCCCGTTCCCGTTCCCTTTCTCGTTCCCGTTATAAAACGTATCCTATGTCCGTCTCCTAGTTCTAAGCTACCACCAATTTTCAGCCAAATCGGTTCAACCGTTCTTGAGTTATAAATAGTGTAACTAACACGACTTTCTTTTACATAGATAATCGCTCTGATTTATCTACCTAATACATTGTTGGAAATATTGTTTTTCTCTAATGAATTAAACATATTTTGAAATTACCTACGTTTCACGTCACTAACTTTCATTTTCTTTGTTATGTTTTTATTAAATACTGTTAAAATACTGTTAAATTACCGTAAAGTAATACCCGTTGTGAATGTTGCCAACTTTTTAATTAACCGCCGATAAACGAGGAGATTTTTTAATAAAATATTGTTTATTTTCAAGTTATTTTACTCCATAACGCTTTTCGAAGGCATAATTTACATACTATCTATCAACAACACTTTATTTTTCACTAGCGACCCGCCCCGGCTTCGCACGGGTTTAATACATATAAACCTTCCTCCTGAATCACTCTATCTATTAAAAAAAACCGCATCAAAATCCGTTGTGTAGTTTTAAAGATATAAGCAAACATACATACAGACATACAGACGCGGGAAGCGGAAAGCGACTTTGCTTTATACTATGTAGTGATACTGTCGAATAGCCTATTTTGTTTGTATTTGATAAAAAAAATTATAGGCCCTAAGCCGTGTGTGTTGGCTGATTCTTCTAGACAATGGTCGCGAGGAACAGGCGTAGCTTCACCTAGCTCCTAACACGTTTCAAAGTGATCCTTGTGATTTTATTGAAATAAGTATTTATTTTGACTTTGACGAATTGACGTTTTTTTACAGTGACAGCTGCCTTACAGGAGCCATTTCCGGGATGGATCGATAACGTCTACGGAGTAACTGGTGAGATATATCTATTGATTTTTACACGGGTCTTTAGGAAATTTAATTTGTTTTGTATTAATATTAGCTTTTTAAGGTGATAAGTTAAATTTTTGACTTTTTGTATGGGCTGACCCTCGTATTCAAGAACGACACTATGAGAACACGCACCCACAGTGGACGAAATCATTTTTCATAAAAATCACTTTATGTGTTGTGCGACACTGCATAGTGTAACTAGAGGCACATTGTCGTGTGCCTCTAGCCAAAGTTGAGCTCTAAAGGCACACGGTAGCGTGCGCCATAGTGCCGCTCAACACATAAAGTGATGTTTATGAAAAAAGATTTCTACCACTGTGGGTGCGTGTTCTCATAGTGTCGTTCTTGAATACGAGGGTTAGTCTACCCGGATAAGACGGAAAAAGTGATAAAACTGCATTATCTTGAAAACCATCAAATTTAAAAAGAAACTGTCTGTAATTTATTTAGCTAGTATGATTATCTAACGAATTATATAAAAATAAACTGTTTAGCTGTTCATAGTTTTGATTAAAAACGAAATTAGTATTTTTGAAGAGCTACCTTTGGAAAATAAATCTATCAAGAAAAGTTTCACCAATCGTGTTTCTGTCTGTAATTTATATATCTTTGTCATAAAAAACAAAACTGTATGTTTTGCAGTTATTGAGAAAAAACGATTCTGCATTCATCAAAAACATTTATTACTCGTCTTAACCGACTTCGTACGCGTCGATTCAGAAAAACAATTTTTAGCGTTGTGTACCCAAAGGGTAAAAACGGGACCCTATTACTAAGACTCCGCTGTCCGTCTGTCTGTCACCAGGCTGTATCTCATGAACCGTGATAGCTAGACAGTTGAATTTTTCACAGATGATGTATTTCTGTTGCCGCTATAACAACAAATACTGATATCAGAATAAAATATATATTTAAGTTGGGAAAATTTTGGCAAAAATTGCTTAAATCTGTCCCAAGATCATAAACTATTTCTATATAAAATTTGATCACATCCGGCTCAACGGTGTGGTCGTGATAAAGTCAGAGATAGACAGAGTTACTTTCGCATTTATAGTATAGATTATGAACTAAATAATAAGACAGACAGGCAGACAGACAGACAGACAGAGTGAGTTGATTTCGCATTTTTTATATTAGTACTATAGTATAGATCATGTACTAATCACGATAGTTAAAAATAATAATATAACTGGTAGGAATTTGTTGATTCGACTATTTATACTTACCAGGTATAATAATGGAGATATCACGAGGTACCTACCGCTCAGGGTACTGTCGGGAGCGGTATGTGGTAGACCTGGTGCCGGTGGACATTGTAGTCAGCTCCTGTATCTTGGCTGCTTGGAGACAGGGTGTGAAGCAGTAAGTAATCAATCAAAAAAATCATAGACCCCAAGCCGTGTTTGTTGCCTGATTTTTCTAGGCTTGGTCGCGAGGAACAAGCGTAGCTTCACCTAGTTCCTAAGACGTTTCAAAGTGATTAAAAACTAAAATCTTCGACTACTCGAAACATTTTCGTCGGTTTTCTTTTAGTTTTTTTAAACGTAATTATAAACACATAGATTCACAATCAGCCATACTTTAAGGACTAAAACGTGTTCATATTTCTTATTTTACCCTACTCGTTTCTTACTGAACCCCTTACCCCTTTACCCCTTTCAGACCGGGCAGATGTCCAGTCTACAACGTCACGTCAGGCACCATCAACCCGCTGCAGTGGGGTCAGTTCACCAAGCTCTGCGTCAAATGGGCTAGAGAGAATCCCACCAAGTAAGTTTTTTTACACTTTGACACTTCCATTGCGAGCATAGGTTCTGCTCTTGCGACTCCATCCCCGGCCAGCTAAGGTAAGCCGAGGTTTAAGGGACTTTAGGGGAGTAATGGGTTCGGTGTTGCCACGAAGTGCCTTGCGTTACTATTATTAGATCATAATTTTCCTGTCTTGGTTCTACATTATATGGGGTTAGCTACACGTATTTTTCTTCTATCAGCAGTCATCTCATCACTCACTCCTTACGTATCCATGAGATCTTTCAAACAGTCCATCCATCTTTTCTTTGCCTTACCTCTAGTTTTCCATCCATCAACCTTCATTCCTTACACCCTTTTCGTCACATGACCTTCTTCTTATCTCATGACATGGACCATACCACGCTGACCTATTTATTGCTCCTCATTTTTTCTGTCACAGCCCCTACATTCAAACCTTCTCTGATACACTCATTTCTATTCTAATTGCTCGTCACTACACACATCCATCTCAACCATTATTAATATTTCAGATATGTGATGTGGTACCCTAACTTCGGGTTCACCGAGTCTCGGTTCATCAACACGTTCTGGGAGGTGACCTGTCACTTCCTACCAGCATTCCTCTACGATATGTTGCTGAAGGCGCAAGGAAGGAAAGCAATGTAAGTGATGACCATAATTTGTTGGTATCCGATTGAGCTGAAATTTTGCATACACCTTTAGCTCTGGAGACAATACAATAATATGGTGACTACGAGCAGGGAGTTAGCATGAATTACTACTACCTACTACTAGCAACGAAACATCCAAATGTCAAAACTGACACTTTTAATATACAAAAAGTGTCAGATATACGATACTGGTTCATGCTAACCCCGCTGATCTGATAATGGAGACAGAAGCTGTTCAACTGACACTTACAACGGAACTCCTTAATAATTTGCTCGATTGAGTAAAAACTTTGCCTACCTACCTGTCAAGTTTATCTGACAGGTGATAGCGCTCTGCTCTAATTTTGAAACAGGATTTTACAAAAGCTTCACTTAAAAAAAAAGACGTGTGGCACTCGGAGACTGCCGCGGTAAAGCTATTGCATAACATTTTTTATCAACTTATGTATTTATAATTATTTATTTATTTATTTTATTTATCCTTTTTTCCTTTGTTTTTCTTTGATATTCAACTTTTTGAGCGTGGTGACCGATAAGAAAAGAAAAAGAAAAAAAAAAAAAATTTTTTTTTTTTTTTATCATCCCTAGATTGCGGGGGAAGAGGGGGATTAGGCATGCGCAGTAACGCCGATACAACCAATGCCACCTATTGGCGAGTTGCTAAACTAAAGAGACAAGCGTGATATTTCAAAAAGTCATTAAAAGTTCTGCTATTCATCGATAGATGTCAAAATCTTTAACCTACCTATTTACCTAACTACGTAGTTAGCATTCCACACGTAACAGGTTGCAAGCCCGTCGTCGCTTTCAAGAATACTAACAGGTTTCCTCACGATGTTTTCCTTCACCGTTATAAGCACGTGTAACGCGCATATACATTTTTCGAACAGAAATATCCATTGATGCACGGCCAGGATTCGATATTTACCTAACTACATGAATTCAATAATTCAATTTCAAACTTTTTAGTCGATCATGTCTGTGAAGTACCACCTATTTACCGATAGTGGTAAAATAGCGCCACCTGCCAGCGGAATTGCGAACCTCTCAAACCCCGAGCTTTCGAATGAGACCGCGAAAAGCACCTATAACTACGTTATTATCATCAAATGAAACTAGATGGCGCTGGAATGCGAAAATCACTCTAGAGTCCGCGCCACCACTCAAGTCCGCTAGACGCGGCGTCGCAATCGCCTATTATAATGATGCCAGTAAGATAGCCATAATTTACCCCTTACACTAAAAGGGAGAGCGAACTAATGTTTACATTTTAAAACTATTTACTACTAGCAGTTCACTTCGACTTCGCACAGTTGTAATAATGAAGAATATAGGCAATTTTTAAGCTATTGCATAGCTTCTATCGCGGGCCTTGAGCGTGGAGACCGAATCCAGAAATTTCGTAACGAAATTTTACGAGACACTCACACTCACGCAATATGCGTGAGTGTGAGTGTTAGAGATTTCTCTTTTTGGATTTCAAAAAATCGATTTTTAAAAAATCGATTATGTAAATTACACATATAAATCGATTTTTGTAAACTAAGTTTTCCGAACGCGAACCGAATCGTTCGTTGGCCATTTTCCCGGACGTGAACCTACATATAGTCGCCTCCCAAACGGAAACCGACTCATCGGTCTTGTCTCCGAACGCAAACCGAACCATTGATCGTTTTTCCGAACGTGATCCGACCAATAGTCGCTTCACAAACGGGAACCGACCCATCGATCGTCTCTCCGAAAGCGATCCGAACCATATAATTCGATTTTTTGGAAAATCGATTTATTTGTAGGGACAAAAAATCGATTATTAATTAATAGATTTTTTTCAATCAATATTACATCCCTATGACTCATGTCATGCCTGCTTAGAGTCCTCGCCACCACTCATGTCCTGCGACGAAAACCAAAACTAAATTTGACAGCAACGCCATTTTATCTCATGTCAGAGTGCTCGATGAAATTAGCGTCCATGGTTTTTCCCAATATTTTCTTGAAATGTGCGTGAATATGTCGCGTAAACTGGTGAAAAGTGCAGCTCGTGAAATGATTCATAAAGTAAAAGAGTTTTGTGAGTTAGAGCAGAGGAATAAAGACGTTTTGATCCCTTTAAATAATATACAAAAAAGAGTCGCTGCCATGACAGGTAAATTTTAGGGATACCAGAGTATAAGTTTTTGTCTAACAATAGGTAAAATATGACTAAATTAAAACACTAATTAAATTATTTTGTATTTTAGGTGTTTCAGAGAAAATGGTATCTCGAATTACGAAAGAAGGAAGAGTGGCAGCAAGCACTTCAAAAAGAATTGTAATATTTCAAAAATGATGGACTGGTAGATGAAGAAATAGAAAGATTCATAATTCATAATATCAACAGCCAGTGATAGCGACACTGATTCTGATCATGATGATTTCTGATTCTGATCACTGATTCTGAAATTCACATCAGTGAATTTCAAGAGACAAGTGACAGCGATATGTCTGGAATGCAAGTAATAAATGATGAAGACCATAATTATTGTATAAAAATAATTTAATAAAATTTACCTATATCGTGAAACTAGGTTGATTTCATTGTTTTCCTACATAACTACACTACTATTACAAAGAGGTAAAATTTCTAGTTTTATATTTTTGTTTGTACCGGATAAACTGAAAAAATATAGGACCAATTTAAAAAAATATTTAATCTATCAAAAGCTTTATTAGGAGCGAATAACATCACTACATAGTATAAAACAAAGTCTCTTCCGTTGTCTGTCTAAAATTAATGTAAGTACAATAAATAAAAATAAATAGAGATCCCACGAAAATAGCAATAATGTAACCAAAAAAATAAAAAAATTGCCTATATTCTTCATTATTACAACTGTGCGAAGTCGAAGTGAACTGCTAGTAGTAAATAGTTTTAAAATGTAAACATTAGTTCGCTCTCCCTTTTAGTGTAAGGGGTAAATTATGGCTATCTTACTGGCATCATTATAATAGGCGATTGCGACGCCGCGTCTAGCGGACTTGAGTGGTGGCGCGGACTCTAGAGTGATTTTCGCATTCCAGCGCCATCTAGTTTCATTTGATGATAATAACGTAGTTATAGGTGCTTTTCGCGGTCTCATTCGAAAGCTCGGGGTTTGAGAGGTTCGCAATTCCGCTGGCAGGTGGCGCTATTTTACCACTATCGGTAAATAGGTGGTACTTCACAGACATGATCGACTAAAAAGTTTGAAATTGAATTATTGAATTCATGTAGTTAGGTAAATATCGAATCCTGGCCGTGCATCAATGGATATTTCTGTTCGAAAAATGTATATGCGCGTTACACGTGCTTATAACGGTGAAGGAAAACATCGTGAGGAAACCTGTTAGTATTCTTGAAAGCGACGACGGGCTTGCAACCTGTTACGTGTGGAATGCTAACTACGTAGTTAGGTAAATAGGTAGGTTAAAGATTTTGACATCTATCGATGAATAGCAGAACTTTTAATGACTTTTTGAAATATCACGCTTGTCTCTTTAGTTTAGCAACTCGCCAATAGGTGGCATTGGTTGTATCGGCGTTACTGCGCATGCCTAATCCCCCTCTTCCCCCGCAATCTAGGGATGATAAAAAAAAAAAAAAATTTTTTTTTTTTTTCTTTTTCTTTTCTTATCGGTCACCACGCTCAAAAAGTTGAATATCAAAGAAAAACAAAGGAAAAAAGGATAAATAAAATAAATAAATAAATAATTATAAATACATAAGTTGATAAAAAATGTTATGCAATAGCTTTACCGCGGCAGTCTCCGAGTGCCACACGTCTTTTTTTTTATTTTTTTGGTTACATTATTGCTATTTTCGTGGGATCTCTATTTATTTTTATTTATTGTACTTACATTAATTTTAGACAGACAACGGAAGAGACTTTGTTTTATACTATGTAGTGATGTTATTCGCTCCTAATAAAGCTTTTGATAGATTAAATATTTTTTTAAATTGGTCCTATATTTTTTCAGTTTATCCGGTACAAACAAAAATATAAAACTAGAAATTTTACCTCTTTGTAATAGTAGTGTAGTTATGTAGGAAAACAATGAAATCAACCTAGTTTCACGATATAGGTAAATTTTATTAAATTATTTTTATACAATAATTATGGTCTTCATCATTTATTACTTGCATTCCAGACATATCGCTGTCACTTGTCTCTTGAAATTCACTGATGTGAATTTCAGAATCAGTGATCAGAATCAGAAATCATCATGATCAGAATCAGTGTCGCTATCACTGGCTGTTGATATTATGAATTATGAATCTTTCTATTTCTTCATCTACCAGTCCATCATTTTTGAAATATTACAATTCTTTTTGAAGTGCTTGCTGCCACTCTTCCTTCTTTCGTAATTCGAGATACCATTTTCTCTGAAACACCTAAAATACAAAATAATTTAATTAGTGTTTTAATTTAGTCATATTTTACCTATTGTTAGACAAAAACTTATACTCTGGTATCCCTAAAATTTACCTGTCATGGCAGCGACTCTTTTTTGTATATTATTTAAAGGGATCAAAACGTCTTTATTCCTCTGCTCTAACTCACAAAACTCTTTTACTTTATGAATCATTTCACGAGCTGCACTTTTCACCAGTTTACGCGACATATTCACGCACATTTCAAGAAAATATTGGGAAAAACCATGGACGCTAATTTCATCGAGCACTCTGACATGAGATAAAATGGCGTTGCTGTCAAATTTAGTTTTGGTTTTCGTCGCAGGACATGAGTGGTGGCGAGGACTCTAAGCAGGCATGACATGAGTCATAGGGATGTAATATTGATTGAAAAAAATCTATTAATTAATAATCGATTTTTTGTCCCTACAAATAAATCGATTTTCCAAAAAATCGAATTATATGGTTCGGATCGCTTTCGGAGAGACGATCGATGGGTCGGTTCCCGTTTGTGAAGCGACTATTGGTCGGATCACGTTCGGAAAAACGATCAATGGTTCGGTTTGCGTTCGGAGACAAGACCGATGAGTCGGTTTCCGTTTGGGAGGCGACTATATGTAGGTTCACGTCCGGGAAAATGGCCAACGAACGATTCGGTTCGCGTTCGGAAAACTTAGTTTACAAAAATCGATTTATATGTGTAATTTACATAATCGATTTTTTAAAAATCGATTTTTTGAAATCCAAAAAGAGAAATCTCTAACACTCACACTCACGCATATTGCGTGAGTGTGAGTGTCTCGTAAAATTTCGTTACGAAATTTCTGGATTCGGTCTCCACGCTCAAGGCCCGCGATAGAAGCTATGCAATAGCTTAAAATATTTTTCTACAGATAACGTTTTTAATTACTAATTTAATGTTATTTTTAGAATGATGAAGCTCGCGCGCAGATTCAAGATGGCCGCCGCGACTGGTGAATACTTCGCAAACCATGAATGGCAATTCGGTGTATCAGAGCTGACGGCGTTAAGAGATGATGCAGCAGCCACATGTGATGGGAACTCTTTCCTCCACTGGCCTGAGTTTGACTGGGACTCGTATATTGGAGCATACATGATGGGGATTAGGAGGTTTATACTTAAGGATAATGTGGATTCGTTACCCGCTGCTAGAACTAAGTTGAACAGGTATGTATCATCAGTAATAATCATCCTAGCCTGCTTCGGAACAAAGCTTTTTTTTTAACTGATCAGATGTTTCGCTCGCATATGGCTTATGTACATCAATAGTTTTTTCTATTGAAACTTAAAGGGTAAAGAGATATTTGCATTGGGGATTAGGTACAGTCTTGAATTCGATATCTTATTTTGTTTTAAATCTACTAATTAACCTTTAAGTTTTTTTGACATTGACGGCAGGTATATGGTATATAGTCAGTTTCGTCGATGTTATCTATTTAAATTAAATCATTTCTTGCTTTACCCCAATTTAGGTACTTGTATTTACATAGGTATTTCAATTAATCACTTCTATACCTCACTTTACCCCTATTTTGCAGACTGTACTGGGTCCACCGAGTTTTCCAAGCCGCCACAGGATACTACATCTTCAGACTGCTGGCTGGACGTCTACGATAAAAAAATTAAATAAATAGTTTTATTTCTTTAAATAAAATGTATTAACCCCTGACACAGCTGAGCCAAATTATTCTACATTAGAAGATGCTCGCTTGGATTTATTTCTTGAACCACCCCCTTAGGGGTATAATTTTGAGAACGTTTCTTAGTGCACCCCTAGGGGTGCGACTAAGAAACCTAGGAGTTAACTAGTTAAGGTACGAATTTACCTGTAATGGATGGTTTTTTTGTTAAATACTGTAGATATACTAAGCTTACGCTACCTACGCAATAAAAAAACTCACCTTAAATTATATTTGGATTATTTTGGTAATTAACATGTTTGTGTGTCAGGGTACAGAAAATTAAGGCTTATTTTCATCATTTTAAATAGTATTCCGGGTGTAATAAGATTACTCTTAGAAGAAAGAAAGAAAAAACAAATAAGTAAATGTGTTTTCTTTCTTTCCACTCTTGAAAACTGAAACTGAATGTTCAGACAATGCATCTTGATAGATAATCAACGAAAGAAATCGGCCAAGTGCGAGTCGTACTCGCTTATGAAGGGTTCCGTACCATTATCTATATAGAAAACGGCAAAAAAAACACGTTTGTTGTATTTAATGTAAGCGGATACAGAAATACGTCATCTGTGAATATTCAACTGTCTAGCTATAACGGTTCATGAAGTACTGCCTGGTGACAGATAGACGGACAGACCAACAGCGAAGTCTTAGTAATAGGGTCCCGTTTTTACCCTTTGGGTACGGAACCCTAAAAATTACTTAAGTATTTTAAATTAGAATCTTTTGCCATGTTCTATTGTAAATAGCAGTTATCAAGGCTTAAATTAAATTAGAATCTTGCACAAAAAGGTTTTTTGGAAAACAAAATGGCAATGGCGGCCATTTTGTTTTATTTTAGTTAGTTTTCACTTAAATAAGGGTCTATTATACAATCGTACACGCTTAAAAAGCTACTTCTAAAGGTGTGATCAGATATAGCGCAGAAATCGAGCGCGGCAACCGCTAGCCACCTGCCGCGCGAAAACGGTATTTTATCAAGAATAAAAATAGTACTGCCGTGCAAACAGTCTAAATTAATCTCAAAAAAATTATATTCAACAGAAAAATGCAAAAACTTATTAAATTAAGCTTTTGACGATTTTTTTTAGGTATTCAAAATAAAGCAATGTTTTTTTGTGTGTAAGTTATTCTTACAAGTCAATCAATAAGCAAAGATGAAGCACCTCAGGCACATTTTTTTGAAAATATAGATGTATTTTCAAAAAGGTACCTGTAGTACTTACATAATGTTATTGTTGTACCTAACCATTGAGCTTAATGTACTACGTACTAGAGATGACACCACAAAGTAATAATTTGCGGTGCGCCTTGCGGTCCCTGGACCACAGTGGACTCGTCCGAGTCTAACGCCTGTGACGCGCGAACGTGTTTTTCGTGGCGCTTACGACCTTTTTGATTGAAAGTAACTTAAGCCATTCAGCGGTCAGCGCTTTACGTTTCAATGTTTCGTTTAGCCATATAAATATTTATTTTACGCTGCAAGTGGACTTTGGCTTTAATAATTGAAAATTGAGCAATTTATTTGGCTTGGATAGCTCCTCTAGTACGTAGTACATTAAGCTCAATGTACCTAACTAGGTATTATTTTTTAATTTTACAGAAATGTTTAAACGATTTTTATCATGACAAGTTAATTTTTGTAATTTTTCAGAAAGTATAAAAATAAATTGATATTATTTATATTTGTATTTCTTTTAAAAATAAATATTATTATGAATATGTGTCGTTGTATTTATGTGTTTTAACTCTATAATAGCATACAGAATTCTTTATGAATCACTAGCTACCGCCCGAACTTCGCTCGCGTGGTACCTAGATAAATAGTAACCTATATGCTAAACCAGGCTCAGGTTGCCTGGAAGAAATAGCTTTTTAGCGATAAGCCCGCAAATTGTACTTATTTAGAAAATTATTTGTATTGGTTTCTTGTTTATTTCTGGTGTACAATAAAGTATTATCTATTCCAGGGCATAAGCTATGTACTTTTGTTTTAAGTTTCATCGAAATCCGTTTAGTCGTTTGAGCGTGGTAGAGCTACAAACATTCTCACAAACTTTCCAATTTATATATTATATATTAAACAAGCTAACCCAGCGAACTTCGTATCGCTTTAGAATTAGTTCCCGTTCCCGTTAAAAAATCAAAAAATACAGACAACAGTTTATTCACCCTTTTTAAATAGTTTACTTACACAAAATACATTTCTGAACGCATGCATAAATGTCAATCATTACTTACAGTATTTGATAGGATGGACAACAAATGTTTGACATGTACTAAACAAATGAACATTTATTAAAAATGATTCATCTTTCTTAATTATGTATTCGTCGAGTTTTCATTGTTTTTAAGATGTATTCTGCTATTCGGGACGGAGACAAATCAAACGAATCAAAAACCATGAAAATGGTGAAAACCATGAACCCGTCTTCTTTTATATAGTAGATAATAGTATGATTATCTTATTGTATATAAAAGCACCGTATTAATATATAGTAGTGCCTTGTGTTGTAAAAAAGTGTGTTCTTTACGAAAAATATTTGATGTAAAAATAATCATTCTGTAAAAGTCGTTCACAAAATAAAATGTTTAATCTTGAAATCGTCGTTTTATTAAATAAAATTATAGTTTAAACTGATTAAGTTTTCTGTTGAAAAATCTTTTTCAACGACAAGCTTTTGTAAATTCAAACCATCGAGAACCTGTCACATAATATAACATTGTCATTGGAACTTAACAAGAATGCAAAGTTTTTACTCAATCAGAGTATTTACTAAGGAGTTCCATTGTGAGTGTCTGTTGAACAGCTCCTGACACCATCATCAGATCAACTCGTTGTCACCATATTATTGCATTGTCATTGAAGTTAGATAAGTATAAGTCTATGCAAAATTCAGCTCGATCGGTTGGGGATAACTGATTCAAAATTGAGTTGCAAAATTCCATCTTAATAAACATAGTTACATACCTACATACATACATTGCAAGTTAATTAAAAGCTTGTAAAAATAGTGGGTTTTGTTGGGGCTCGTAGATCTGTCAACATTCACGTCAGTACTCTCCGCAGAAAAAACTAAAAAGTGTGCAAAAAAGTGTCTACATAGTGCATCTCTACCGAGAATCCGTCCTAACAAATCAAAAGGAACATTCGAAGAACAAAATCAAAGTACAAAAGTAAGGTTTCGCGTGATAAAAGTGAAAACAAAGTTCGCTAACATAACCTATAAAGTGCATTTCATGTACTTCGACAATTTTCATGCTTTACCAACATAACAATAAAGAGGAAATAGTGCCAACCCAAAGATACATTGAAAAGAAACTTCTAAAGCAAATGTCAAGTGACTTTGACAGAAAGTGAAATTAGTAAACAATAGCCATGCGCAGAATATATCCATAAAGTGAAAAGATATATATGTGTCTTTTCATCTCAGTGAAGTATATCACTCATCTAGTTCAATAGTTCATTTAGTTCATCTAGTTCATCTAGTTCATCTAGTTCATTTAGTTCATCTAGTCCAATAGTTCGTTTAGTTCATCTAGTCCAATAGTTCGTTTAGTTCATCTAGTCCAATAGTTCGTTTAGTTCATCTAGTCCAATAGTTCGTTTAGTTCATCTAGTTCAGTTTGTCGCTTAGTTCTTAGTTTATGCATTGAACTATCGTAATTTGCATTCATCTAGTTTATGTGGTCAACAGAGATGATTTTGTTAGGTGTTCTTTTATCTTTCCTAGTTCATCGAACTAAAATAAATAAATAATAAATAGAATCGCGACTGTAATCCCCAAGTACGGTAGGTAGAGTAGACATCCTCTCAGATCTCCAGACGCTTAAATTTCTGTAGATGTGTAAAGGTTAGTCAGAGGCGTGTCCAAACAGATAAGTAGGTAGGTAATTAAGTAATTATGGTATGATTAGTGTTCAATGTAATTTTGGTGGTTTATCGCCACAAATGTAGATGTTCCTGTACTCTAGGCTCAGTGTACCTACTACTTTGAAACTCTGTTTGATAGGTATTAGTCTAGTTGGTATGTTCCAATAGCGAAAACCATACCACACAACCAGTGTAACAATACAATTTTCTAATGACGTGTAGACGAAACTCACCCATAACATAATATTTAAATTTTAATATCTTCATCTCGTTTACGCGCTTGAAAGTTAGCGCGCTAGAGAGGGATGCCATTATTATTTTATGGTTCGGCACATCTTCGCGGCGAGTGTTGTCGTACTTCTCTTAAACTCATGTTATCTCTATCTATCTAGTTCGCGTACTATATCAGCGTGTAGTTCGCGAATGAAATGAAGTACTGAAGTACTTCAATTGAAGGAGATATAGTGAATGAATGAAGGAATACAGGTGAAGTAGTCCAATTGAAGGATTCATTCGCGAACTACACAAGGCTAGTAAACAAACGTAAAAATGGACCAAAATATGGAGATGTTGTTAGCAAAACTTCAAGAAAAGCTGAATCAACAAACTGTAACCATAACAAAGTCGGTGACTGAAAATGTACTGGAAGCATTAGACGAGAAAATAAAACACATTGTAAGTGAAAATAAAGCGCTAAAAAGCAAAGTAACAGAACTCGAACAGAAAATAAACTTTATGGAAAAAGATAAACGCAAAAATAACCTAATTTTTTTCGGAACGGAGGAAGCAGGAAAATCTGAATGCGAGCTCGTCGATTATGTAAAAGAAATCATCTCAGACATGGAAATTCATATAGAAAGTAGTGAAATAAACACGGTGTACAGAATTGGGCGGTGGACCTCAAACAGCATAAATCGCCCCATAGTAGTCTCCTTTACAACTACGTGGAAAAAGCATCTAATCATGAAAAACAAGGCCAGCCTTCCCTCAGGCATCTACATCAAGGAAGATTTCCCTAAAGAGGTACTGGAAAAACGTAAGCAATTACAGCTGCAAGTTGTGGAAGAGAAGAAGAAAGGGAACCTAGCATTTCTAAAGTATGATAAATTAATAATAAAAACACCATCACACCAAGAAAACAATAGAGACAAAAGGAAAAGAGAGGAGTCTAGCTCACCAACCGAATCTACACAAAAGAAAAGCAACGCACAGACTAGGCCAGCACGAGAAGCTACTAAAACATGTAAAAAAGATGTCTTAAAACCAAGCATATTCAAGTATGCCGATTGCGGAAGATCTGCACAAACTTCAGAACAGTCAAAAAACTAATAAACCACAACAATGCCCGGAACCAAAACAAACAATCAAAAACAACTGATCAACTACAACCTAAACGTCTCCCAGCACGGCTGGTCCCCGCGGGAGCACTAGACCAGAACCCTCCAACTAAAAGATACGAAACACTAAAAATTGCAACTCTCAACACAAGAACACTAAGAAATCAAGAAAGCTTATTAGAATTAGAAAAGGCATTAGAAAGTATAAACTATGATATACTAGGCATAAGCGAAATGAGGAGAATGGATGAAAAAACAGTAGAAAACTACGACTACATACTGTTCCAAAAAGGAGAAACAACGGGCCAAAGAGGAGTGGGCTTTTTCATTAAAAGAACGTTGAAAAACTACATACAGGAGCTGATAGGAATCTCGGACAGATTAGCAGTACTCGTCATTAATTTACCAAGCTATAACAAACCATGGACAATCATACAAGTATACTCACCCACTGAATCAGCATCCAGAAGTGACATCAAAGACTTTTATAACAATCTATCAGATATTGTAAAGAAATATCATAACAACCACCTCATAGTTATGGGTGACTTTAATGCCCAAGTTGGCACTAGAGAAGCTGGTGAAGAATCAATATTGGGAAAGCACAGCCATGGAAAAAGGAGTGACAATGGGCACAAACTGATCGAATTTCTGCTACAAAACAATATAACACTCCTCAATTCAGTTTTCAAGAAAGATCCCAAAAGCAAATGGACCTGGATATCGCCCGATGGAAAACATAAAAATGAAATTGATTATATAATAACCAACAAGCCAAAATTCTTTACCGATGCACATGTTATACAAAGTCTAAACTTTAATACAGACCACCGCATGGTTCGCTGCTGCCTAAGGAAGCACCCACCAAAAAGACCTAGAAACATCATAAAAACTACATCAATGTCACCAGAACAATATGCAAGAAATACCGACCCCTCCTTCATCATGCCTTTGCAGGAATTAGTGTACTCCGATATTAGTGTACTAGAAAAGTATAACCACATAGAAAAACACCTATCACAAAGGAAGAAAGTGAATGTAGTTAAGGATATAAAGTTTAGTGACAAGACAATGGAGCTCCTAGAAGAAAGGAAAGCACTATTAAAAAATAAAGAAAACAGTAAGGAAAACCACAACATAATATCAAGTCTAAGTAAACATATTCGAGAAAACATTAAAAAAGACAGAAGAACAAAGAGGCTAAGAAAACTAGAAGATGAAATACAAAGAACGGGTGGAACCAAAAAAGCTTTCAAGGAACTAAGGGATCATGGTGCAGAGTGGATTCCTAAGCTAAAGAACAACAAATCAAAACAGGTGACAAAACGTGTAGAAGTACAGAAACTAGCCACAGATTACTACAGAACCCTCTACTCTGACAAAGACGCGACCCAAGAAAGCAATACCAACAAAAACCCAATTAATAGACAAGAGGATGTAACACCAATACTTATACGGGAAGTACAGAATGCCATCATGTCACAAAAAATGGATAAAGCACCAGGACCTGATAATGAGCCAACCGAGCTGATGAGAGGAACGTCCGAAGAACTATGTCCAATACTAACTAGGCTTTTCAATGACATTTTAACAACAGGCATCATCCCAAAACAATGGGGAGAATCTTATATTATTCTCCTGCATAAGAAAGGAGACAAAGATGAAATTGGCAACTATAGGCCAATAAGTCTTATTTCAAACATCTATAAGGTCTTCGCAAAGATAATTTTAGAAAGAATAACACTAACTTTAGATGAGAACCAACCGATAGAGCAAGCAGGTTTCAGAAAGAACTACAGTACCATAGACCATATACACACAATCAAACAAGTGTTGGGAAAATACAATGAATATCAGAAACCCTTATACATAGCCTTCATTGACTATTCTAAAGCATTTGACAGTCTCAACCATAAATATATCTGGTCTAGTCTAAGAGAACAAGGAGTGGATCCTACCTACATTGAACTAATAAAAAACATCTACAGTAAAAGTAAAAGCCGCATAAAACTGGAAACAAAAGGAGACCCTTTTCCTATAAACAGAGGAGTCAGGCAAGGAGATCCATTATCCCCGAAGCTGTTCAATGCTGTGCTGGAAAATATATTTAGACAATTGGACTGGGACAAATTCGGTCTTAACATTAACGGGAGCCGCCTAAATCATCTGAGATTTGCAGACGATATTATCCTGCTAGAAGAAGATCCCAGGAAATTAGATCTCATGATAAATACCCTAGCAAATAAAAGCAGAGAAGTAGGGCTAGAAATGAATGCGAGCAAAACAAAGCTAATGACCAACAACACAGAGGACAATATAGAAGTCCATGGAAACAGTTTTGAATATGTGAGTGAATATGTATACCTAGGACAAATTATCTCTCCCCATGACTCTATGTCAAAGGAAGTAAACAAGAGAATAGCATGTGGTTGGAAAAAGTATTGGTCCCTGAAGGAAATAATGAAGAGCAAAGATCTAAACATGCACATCAAGAGAAAGACCTTCAACACATGCATCCTACCTTGCATAACATATGGATGCGAAACTTGGTCACTTGCCGAAATCCATAGAGTCAAACTTGAAAAATGCCAAAGGGCAATGGAAAGAAGCATGTGCGGAGTCAAATTAAGTGATAAAATCAGAAACTCAGAAATTAGAAGGAAAACCAAAGTCAAAGACATATTGGCTCATATAGATCATTTAAAATGGGGTTGGACAGGACACATGCTTCGATGCAAACTAAACAAGTGGAGCAAACAAGTGACCCTATGGTACCCAAGAGAAGGGACGAGAAAACAGGGACGTCCCAAAATAAGATAGGAAGATGATATCCGCCTTACCTTGGGACCATACTGGACTAGAGTTGCAGAGGACAGAGCACAATGGAGAGAGTTGGAGGAGGCCTATGCCAAAAGGCACGCCGAACTGCGGGACATCATATAAACTTTGTTAAAATTTCCAGTTAACAATAATTGTACCCAAAGTTTGGAAATAAATGGCTTATTATTATTATTATTATAAAAATAGTGAGTAAATAATAGAGAGCGAAGGTCTTGGGACCGAAGGTGGGACCGTTGGAAGAGGAAGACCTCGGCGTATTTTCTTGGACCATTTTGGTGAAGTTTCGAAAAAAAGTCCAGGTCAAGAGTACTCTAAACCGACGAGCATGCATGAAGAATGTGATGAGAGTGAATAAAGCAAAAGAAGTACGTAACGTAGCTAGTGGAAAGCCGTGGTCTCTGCCTACCTCTCTGGGAAACAGGCCTAATTTTATGTATGTATGTATATAATGTAATATAAAAAATATTATGGTATAGTGTAGTTACTAAAAATTAGAAAAATACCGCTGAGGAGTTTAAAAATCATGTATAGCAGACACATTTGAATGCGTATAAAAAGTTTGGTGGATGCTATTATCCGTTGAGGAGTTCTCTCGTGAGGAGCTGATCCTGGCTGCATCATGGATCACGACTGTAATCCCCAAGTACGGTATACATACTTTCAGAACTCCAGGCGCTTAGATCCTTTGAAGATGTCTAGAGGGGGTAGTCAAAGGCACGTCCAAACATTATATTTGGCACATGCCCACATAACTTAATTAAATAATAATAAAAAGTTTAAAAATGTTTATTTATCACATTGTATAAAATGTATTAAAAATACTGTACAAAATTTCCATATCATAACATAACTTAAGTTTATAAGAACCTACCACCGTTAACATAATATAGTTCGCAATTTTAAAAATTAAAACATTTTCTTTGTTTAAAAGTAAGTAGTAGTATTCCCAAAGAGGGTTGACGTCAGGCAGACGGCCGGTTGTAAAACATAAGCCAAATCCTCTTCGCAACATGTTGTGCCAACGCCTTTAGTAGGAATAGGAGAAGAAAGTGATAATGATGAGTAAGTTGAACTTATTTATATAGGTGTGACCAGACATAGCGCGGCATTTGAGCGCGGCATTCGCAGAACACAAGTTTGCCGCGTGACTAGTTTAAACATAAAGGTAAATGTACGCGCGGCCGTCGTCCAGTCATAGCGGCTGCCGCGTTCAAATTCCATAATGTTTAAACTAGTCACGCGGTAAACTTGCGTCCTGCGAATGTCGCGCTCAAATGCCGCGCTATGTCTGGTCACACCATAAGAATAATACAATATATTACATTTATATAAACACATAAACTGAGAACTGAAAACACAATACCTACTCCTACCAATGCCCATAAAAAAAAACAAAATTGTATTTTCTATATCTCTTATATATAAAATTCTCGTGTCACAGTTTTTGTAACCAAATTCCTCCCAAACGGCTTGTCTGATTTTTATGATTTTTTTTTGTGTATATTTAGCAGGTAAAAGAATAGGTTATAGGGTATTTTTTATACCCCTAAGTGATAAGGGTGGCGTAAACTTCGGGAAAAACTGTCGGGACAAGCTAGTATTCTATATCAACTTAAGATAGTTTTTTTTTTTCATTTTATAAATGATTTTTACAATATTTTTAACATAAACAAAACTAATTAGTAACTAACTAACACAGCAAAACCATGTTCTACACTTATACACACTTTGATTACCTAAATTAACATTAATAAACCATTAAATTTATTATAATCTAGCTTTTACCCGCGTCTTCGTTCGCGTAGTTCATACATACAAAGTATCCAATATGTTATTCCAGGACATAATTATATTCCAAATTTCATCCAAATCTGCTAAGTCGTTTGGGCGTGATTAGGCAACATCTAAACATCCTCACAAACTTTCAGATCTTTAATATTTAGTAGATAATGAAATAGGATCACGCCTGTAATCCCCAAGTACGGTTGACATCAAATCTCAAGGCTCTTAGATTCTTGAAGATGTCTAAAGGAGGCAGTCCTAACATTATATTTGGCATATGCCCACTTTCTGCGGTAGTTAGCATAATATTGATATTGTCACCTATATTTTATTAGCAGTCTTCTAGATAAAAACATCATGTATTACGAATAACTACGGTTATTTTAAGTACTTTTAAACATATAAGATTCTAAGCTCGTCAACTCAGATTCAGTGACATAGAAACCAAGTAGTTTGACCAAGAAGGAGCTAATGACAACAAAGAAGAAACTAAGAGTCCATAGTAGCGACCACGGGCATTTCATTCGAACCCATGATGAAGGAGTAGAAGGAGGATATCCAACCGCTAAACAAGTATATCATCAGTGCCCAGAAAAGAACCCGGAATATGACGTCAACGCACCACATTCTGCAAATAAATAAAGATACTTAGTCTAAAAAAACAAAAAACACGGGTTTATACGAGTAATATTGCACAAAGATTTAATGCGTAATGTAAATGGCTCTTCACGAAGGAACTCCTCAACGGCTAAAATAGTACGGACACCAAACTCCCGGAGGAGCTCCCTCGTGAGAAGCAGAGCCCGTACCACAACCTCTTAAAATAATATTAAATAAACTGACACCTACTAATTTGTATGGCGTGGTAACTTTCTCACCGCGAGTAGTACCGTTTTAATATTATTTTAGTGCTTGTGGTAAGGGCCTGATTCTGGCTGCATCGTTATGTTGATATCATAACATTATATTGTCATCAGAACTAGTAGTGTATGCAAAATTTCAGCTCAATCGGTCACACCAACAAATGGTCGAAAAATGGTTTGCTTATTTTGACGGACAACTTACAAAAAAAAAGCAAGCTTGTAAAAACAACAAATAACTTACACAGTCATGTGCCGCCTGGCAGCGGGTAAGGTGTCATCGTACTCCTTGAGGATGAAGATTCTGGCAGATCTGATGCAGTCTTCAAAGTAGCTATTGATGTCCAAACCTGGAACAAAGCAGTTGATGATGTAGTTGTGTTGTCAAATGCTGCTAAATATCATGTTAATAATAAAAGATACATTTTTTAATCTAAATCTTGTTTTGTATACTTCTCGTTAGCACGCCAACCTTAATTTGGTATATATAAAGTAGATCAAAAAATGCTTGTACCAAAATATAAAGCAATTTTGTATATTTTCCATATAGCAGGAAAGTATATACCTATTTATAAAACGCAATGACAGTCAAGTGCTAACTAATCTAAGCGCAAAGGACTGGTTACCACAGGGGTCCACCTTAGGGCCGATACTGTTAATTATATACAAAACTGAAAAGTATAATAATCAAATCAAAATTTCTCTACGCACCATCAGCATCAACCTTATAGTGTATTTTTTCTTTCTCGTTGAGTTTCTTCCTCAAAGTCTGCGCTCTGTCAGACTTGAAATCCCATTGGTTGTTGGTGTAGTATTCGAACACTTCGAAGCCTTTGGCGATACGGCGGTGGACTCGCATTAACCTGGAAGAATTGTTTGTCTCATTAAAATTGGAAAGAGAAAATAAGATAAAAATTTGATGTATAATGAGTCAGGGGGTTGTCAGGGAAATTTCATTACTTTTGCACACAAGTTATTCTAATTATAGAAAAATAAATCCCTGTTTTCATTGGTTACGCCGTAATTTGAATATGACTGCACCAAATTGGAAGTTTTCTATGAAAGAACACTATGGAAAATCTAGCGTAAAAATGTAAAATATTGGAAAAAAAACTCTTTTTTTCTAAAAGATTTTTTTAAAATAACAATACAAATTTAGTTAATCTTAATATTATATAATTAGAAAAATATGTAGAATACTTACACAGGCTTGTATCCAAGGCAGAAGAGCAGAATATCCACAAAGAAAGCTGGAACCCAATGGTACATAAACGCGCAGTAGTTGTGATACAAACGAGAATGCTTCATAGATCCACCGGGATACCTGGTGGTAAAGATAATTACGTTTAAAAAACTAAAAAGAAAAGCGAAGAAAATGTTTCAATCAATCGTAAAGTCGAGGTGCGATATTAGTTTTTTAAGTTTTAAGAAGGAACTATTAGAGCCGGATCACAGTGGCGGACGGGAGCACAGACTATTTAAAATGGCCAAGTGCGAGTCGGACTCGTGCAAGAAGGGTCCCGTACCATTTTATCTATAAAAAACTGAAAAAAAACTCACGTTATGGGAGCCCCACTTAAATATTTATTTTATTCTGTTTTTACTATTTGTCGTTATAGCGTCAACATAAATACATAATCTTTAAAAATTTCAACTGTCTAGCTATCACGGTTCATGAGATACAGCCCTGTGACAGACAGACGGACAGACGGACAGACGGACAGCGAAGTCTTAGTAATAGGGTCCCGTTTTTACCATTTGGGTACGAAACCCAAAAAAATGGAAAGAGGACAAGTGTTTTTTCTATGTGATTATTGAAACTTGACAGGACAATGTCGGGATGATTAGAATCATATAGGTGCTGCCACTTACCACACTACTCCGTTCAATGGCATCCGGTGCATGATGATGTTTCTTCCAGCATCAATAAGCTCTGACCAGGAGACCTTGATTTCGGCAGACGATGTAAAGTTGATGATGTTTGATTCTACATCTCTGAAATTGAATTAAAATCGTCATCAAAACACTCTATTTCAAAACAGTCAAATGATTACTACTGTCATTCCCAAATCAAAGTCAAAAAGTATTTATTTCAATAAAATCACAAGGATTACTTTGAAACGTGTTAGGAGCTAGGTGAAGCTACGCCTGTTCCTCGCGACCATTGTCTAGAAGAATCAGCCAACAAACACGACGAAGAAGTAAAATAGACATCCTCTCAGATATACAGGCGCTCAGATCCTTAATTTGTCTAAAGGTGTGTAATCAGAGGCAAGTGCAAACATAACATATTTAAAATTATATATGTTATTGTTTTCTTTAAATGATTGTGTTGTGCTAAATGTTTTTTTATCTTTCTTTCTTTCTTTAATATACACTAGCAGACCCGGCCACGCGTTGCTGTGTCAACAGATATCGCCATCTGTTAGAATATTTTAGAGCTAACAAATAATTGTGACTGTCAGATAATAAACAAATAATTTGCAATATATAATATTGCGACTATAAATTGAGATGTAAGCTATCCTATCTTTCATGTTGGATCAAACTGCACACGGTATGCAAAGTTGATTAAAATCGGTAAAGTAGCTTAGGATCGCGGACAAACAACGTGACGCGTAATTTATATATATTAAGAGAAGATATATATTGTATATATATATTAATATTTTTACCCTTCAGACAGATAATTCCAGGTTATAAGCATGATTCCGTTGATGAAGACATCTACGGGTAGGTAGTCGGCATAACTGTTGCTTTTGCAATACATTGAACGGATAACACCTTTGCCAGCGCCTGTAATAAATAACAATTCATCAATTCAATTCAATTATTTATAACAAATCGTGTTTACATTTTTAACATGCATTTACAAACTAAACAATAGTGGTGGCGATTCTGTTGTGTCCACGCTTAAGTTAAAATTCCTAAAAACAATGACTCTTATTCCTTTACGTTAAAGTCTAATTTAGCGTAACATCAAAGTGACAGTTATAAAATTTTGCATAGTTTTATATAAATGTTAGTTTTTGTTAGTGATTTAGAAACGTCAAGCTAAATTTAATCAACATGTAAATTGGTGTTGACTAAGATGACACTTGGATGTGTAAAATATGCGAAATAAAATAGAGAAATGGCTAAAATATCCTAAACTTTAGGACTGTCATTTTGATGTTACGCAAATTTAGACTTTAAAGTAAAAGGAATAAGAGCGATCGTTTTTAGGAATTTTAACTTTTAGTTTGGACACAACAGAATCGCCACCATTATTAATTTAAATTATAAAATTAAATATTAAAATCGAAATAGAAAATAATATAATACTAGAAAAATCAAATGCCAGCACAGAATTCTGCGACTGAATAAAAACAGCCGTCTAACAGATTTTTCTTACTTTTCTAATAAAAATATTTCGACTGTCTAAGCATTTTAGAACCATCATCTTCCTTCCCTTATTCCACTTAAGTGGGGTCGGCACAACATGTGTTCTTCTGCAATTTCCCCTTCTGGCGCAGTCGGGTAAAATTTGTAACATTTGTGGATTCTGTTGGGTGCATGCTAAATGTTAAAATTCCTTAAAAATGATCGTTCTTATTCATTTACGTTAAAGTCTAAATAAGCGTAACTTTTATCTCTAAAAATTAGGATATTTTAGTCTTTTTCTCTATTTTATTTCGCATTTTTACACATCCGAGTGTCATCTTAGTCAACACCAATTTACATGTTGATTAGAATTAGCTTGAAGTTTCTAAATCACTTACGAAAATCGTATACTTTCAATCTATGCTAAGTTTTAGAACTGTCACTTTGATGTTACGCTAAATTAGACTTTAAAGTAAAGGAATAAAAGCGATAGTTTTTAGGAATTTTAGGTTTAGCGTGGACACAACAGGATCCTCTCCATCACTACACGGCGTAAAGTTAAAGCTCGAGCGACAGTGAGAATGCTAACAGCAGAGTTATCAAAGAAAATCTGCTTAAAATTATTTCTAAACAAGCTTTTGTAAAATCCTTCGAGCTAGAAATCAGAGCAGCGCGCTTACACCTGTCACGTAATATTACATTGTTATTGGAACTTGACAGGTATGCAAAGTTTTTACTCAATCGAACTATTTACTAAGGAGTTCCGTTGTGAGTGTATGTTCTACCAAATTCAAATCCAAATTTTAAAATCATTTATTTCACTAAAATCACAAAGATCACTTTGAAACCTTGAGATATTCGGGAATACCTAGATAGATAGAAAATTCTTTATTGCACAAACATATATAGGCGAACTTAATGCTATTTAGCATTTTCGTTCAACCTAACCTAACATTTGTGTAATTTGGAAAGGGAAGACTACCCTGGAAAGGGAAAACCTGGGTCGTAGTCAGAGATAAGTCTAAACGTATTTATATAACTTACCAATAAGAAGTCCAGTCGGTCCGTTTATGTTGTCTGTCCAACCAGGAATAGGTTCTTGCCAGATTGGTATGACTATAAAAAAATAATTGCATTTCAAAAACTAATAAGATATCTGTTAAACCAATAAAATATTTTTCAATGACAAGCTTTTGTAAAATCATTCAAACCATCGAGCACCACCGCGCTATCACCTGTCACATCATATAACATTGTCATCGGAACTTGACAAGAATGCAAAGTTTTTACTAAATTAGAGTATTTATTAGGGAGTTCCATTGTGAGTGTGTGTTGAACAGCTCCTGACTCCATCATCAGATCAGCTCGCTGTTTGGACGGTTAGTTCTGTTATTCCTTTTGAGATACGGAACCCTATAATGCGTTGCTAGATGAATGCGTGAAAATTGTCCGTTCTGTTGTCTTTGTTATTTGCATTGTGTTTGACATTTTGATATTTTGTACATATTATTTTTTTACATTTTCACATTTCTTCTTATTTCATTTTATCTAATAATTTTATCTAATTATACATATTTACATGTCAATAGGAATGTCTATTGACATGTAAATATGTATAATTATTTATGTAGGGATCTAATACGAGTAATTATTTTTAATTTAGTATTAAATGATTGGATATAATATAATGTGTAAATAGTTAGTGTAATTGGTCTTGTACCATGCTAATTATGTATAAATAAATAAAAATAAGGGATACTCACCAATGGATGGTCTTAGGATGACAATTGGGATGTGTTCCATAGCCTCTACAGCCAACGCTTCTCCCAACGCCTTGGAGAAGGCGTATGAGTTAGGCAACTTGTCCAACAACCTGGAATTAATACAACACTGGTTATGTTTCGATGTGCCACTGATTACACACGTAATACTTTAATAATAAATCATTGCTTTGTAGCTATATATATTTAGAAATACAAATTGTTCAAAGGAAGAGAGAAAAAATGAAAGAAAACTTTTTATACACAATAGTATAACACTCATACACAGAACAAAAGCTATGTTCATCACACGAGTGTCTGCTGGGAATCGAACCCACCGCTATAACTATAGCGCAGAAGGCAGAGTTCCGTACCGTTATCTATAAAAACGGGGAAAAAAACACGTTTGTTGTATGGGAGCCCCCCTTAAATATTTATTTTATTCAGTTTTTAGTATTTGTTGTTATAGCAGCAACAGAAATAAATAATCTGTGCAAATTTCAACTGTCTAGCTATCATGGTTCATGAGATACAGCCCTGTGACAGACAGACGGACAGCGAAGTCTTAGTAATAGGGTCCCGTTTTTACCCTTTGGGTACGGAACCCTAAAAACGGCAAAAAAACACGTTTCTTGTATGGGAGATTCATATTTATTTTATTCTGTTTTAGTATTTGCTGTTATCGCGAGAACAGAAATACATAATCTGTGAAAATTTCAACTGTCTAGCTAACACGGTTCATGAGTTACTGACAGACGGTCTTAGTAAAATAGGGTCCCATTTTTACCCTTTGGGTACGGAACCCTAAAACAACACAAAAATGATAGCCTGGGAATCGTAGCCACAACCTACAGCGCAGAAGGCAGAGTTACTACCATTAAGCTATGAGGCCATCTTACTTTGGAGTGATGGCAGTGGCTGTGGCGTCATCCATCCACTCCATGGCTTGGATTATCTGGTGGGGGTTGGCTGGAGGGGGGTAAGCCTTCTCTTCTAGAAGCTTCTCGTGGAGATGGCAGTATGCTGTCGATATGTGGATGAAGAGCTGGAAATAGAGCTCTGATAATAATTACATTTAAAAAACTAAAAAATTGTGGTTGGCCGAGTGGGAGGAACCCCGACTTTCAATCCGGTCGTGGGCTCAAATCCCGGCCGTGACTTTATGGATTCAATAAAATTACCGAAGTAACAGACTTCAGAGCTTCTTTTTTTTTGAAATCGGTTTAAAGATGATCAAGATCAAGATAAAGCAGTTTTTGTTGTCTTATTTTTACAAGCTTTTATTTAACTTGCAATGTGTATGTAACTATGTTTGATAAGGTGGAACCTTGCAACTCAATTTTGAAGCAGTAATCCCCAACCAGTTGAGCTGAAATTTCGAATACTTAAGTAACTTCGGTGACAATGCAATAATATGATGACAGTGAGCTGATCTGATGAGTCAGGTGCTGTTCAACAGACACTCACAATGTAAATGATTAAATAATTCGATTGAGTAAAAACTTTGCTTACTTCTGTTCCGATGATAATGTTATATGATGTGACAGGTGATAGCGTGGTGCTAGATGGTTTCAATGATTTTACAAAAGCTTGTCATTTAAAAATATTTTTCAACTGCAAACTTATTTGAATTGTATATAATTTTGTACCAACAATAGGAAACTTATATTAGATATCACTAGCAGTCCGCCCCGGCGTCGCACGGGTGTATTAATGATTTTATGGGTAATTTTTTTACACCTTGGGTTACATTATCGAAGTTTTCATAAGGATCCCTAATAGTTAGACTTAAAGTATTATGGACTATTTTGCAAGTCAGCAAACGCGCTATACGGATTTTTTTCACACGTTGGTTTACATTATCGAAGTTTTCATACGGATCCCTAACATTTTTGAAAATATTCTATAGCCTGTGTTCATCTGGGATAATGAAGGATTCTAATCGTGAAAGAATTTTTCAAATCGGTCCAGTAGTTTCGGAGCCTATTCGATGCAAACAAACAAACAAAAAACAAACAATCAAATCTTTCCTCTTTATAATATTAGTATAGAAGTATAGATACCTTTAGCTTCTTACACTCCTTGCCGAGTTCCAACATCATTTTAGTGCCTCTCACGTTCAGAAGAACAGCCTTCTTCAGCTCTTCATCAAACCTGAAAACCAAAATATGATTTACTAGCTTTTACTTGCGACTAAAATATAAAATATTATGTCCTCTATAAAACTGTAGTACACCACTTTGCTGTATTGTCAATAGTTTTAGCAGTACGCGATTGAGATTTTTTTTGGTATTTTTTTCACACTTCGGGTTACATTATCGAAGTTTTCATACGGATCCCTAACGTTTTTGAAAATATTCAATAGCCTATGTTCATCAGGGATAATGTAGGATTCTAATGTTAAAATAATTTTTCAAATCGGTCCAGTAGTTTCGGAGCCTATTCGATGCAAACAAACAAACAAACAAACAATCAAATCTTTCCTCTTTATAATATTAGTATAGATATATTGGCGGACTTTACACACAGCGCCATTTAGCCCCAAACTAAGCAAAGCTTGTAGGTACTATGGGAACCAGATAACTGATAGAATAATTTTATACTTTTTTTTTTGTAAATATATACTTATTATAAACATTAACACCCAGACACAGAACAAACATAATGTTTATTACACAAATATTTGCCTTGGGTGAGGATCGAACCCACAACCTACAGCGAAGAAGGCAGAGTTAGTACCAACTGAGCTGTGAGGCCAGTCACGAAATTGAAGTCTTTATCGTCGACATTTTGGAAAATAAGGTAGCCTATGTCCGTTGCCAGACTTTAAACTATCTGTATATGAAATTTCATCACAATCGGCTCAGCGGTTTGGCCGTGATAACGTTACTGACAGTCAGAGTTACTATCGCATTTATAATAATTATTAAGGCGCTCTCAGTCGACGATTGTTTTTGTTCGAAACGAAAAAAGAAATACTTCTGAACAAGCCACATCTCCTATTTTATAATGTACTAGCGACCCGCCCCGGCTTCGCACGGGTAGCATGTTATTATACATATAAACCTTCCTCCTGCATCCGCACCGCACAAAATCCGTTGTGTAGTTTTAAAGATATAAGCAAACATACATACATACAGACGCGGGAAGCGGAAAGCGACTTTGCTTTATACTATGTAGTGATAGTATATGTGAATAAAGATGTACCCATCTTTCGTGAAAAGTTTCTGCTATTATGTTTTCAGCTTAATAGAAATCTAGGTAGGAACCTGAAGTAATGTACTTATAAAAATAGGAGATTTGGCTTGTTCAGAAGTATTTCTTTTTTCGTTTCGAAAAAGCGCAATCGTCGACTGGGAGCCCCTTAAGTCTAGATTGCAACGTTTCAAAGTGATCCTTGTGATTTTAATGAAACAAATGATTTTTGAATTTGAATTAAATACTATAATGTTGTTTAAAAATCGTCACTTTAATCATTTATTAAATATAAACAGTTTATTTAAAAATTGAAATGTTGTTAAAATGCACACAACCAGCGCTCTTACCCTATACCTGTCCTTTAATATTGAGGAACGATTTAATATTTAACAGTTTCTGTCACTCATTGTCGAGACTCTAGGATCCATAAATATATAAAATATAATATAAATAAATATTGGCGGACTTTACACACAACACTATCTAGCCCCAAACTAAGCAAAGCTTGTACTATGGGAACCAGATAACTGATAGAATACTTATATACTTTTTTTTTGTAAATACATACTTATTATACATAGTAACACCCAGACACAGGACAAACATCTACGTTCATCACACAAATGTTTGCCCTGGGTGGGGATCGAACCCACAACCTACAGCGTAGAAGGCAGAGTTACTACCAACTAAGCTGTGAGCTTTACCTGATAGTAGCAGCAGCGTGTACAATAATATCCGCCTCCTTCACAATCCTGGCCCTGTCATCGGGTGACAGGCCAAGATCTGCGTGACTGACATCTCCTGACACGAAAGAAACCTTCTCCAGGAGTGGTTCGACGCCGCCGCGGAGAGTTCGGAGCTTCTCGAAGAGCTGGAATGATGGAGAGCATCTTGAAGGTTTATGGTTTCAATTTAGCATTGTTCTAAGCGGCAATGGGCTTGCAACCTGTCTCTTATACATATACTATACTATGTACCTAGATAGTGTATACTATGTACCTAGACGTTGTCCTGTCAAATATCAATAAACACATCAAAAAGCACTTATAGTTTCTCCTAAACGTTTCGCTGGATTGTACAAAAAGCGGTTCGAAATATACTTTACCACCTATTCTCAGACCTACCGAATACACAAAAATTTCATAAAAATCGGTCGAAATTTGATTTGATGTAGGTACTTTTAATTAAGGCGGTACGAAGTTTTCCGGGTCAGCTAGTATATATATTTGCTTAGTTTGGAGTTAGATGGCCTTGTGTGAAATGTCTACTAATATTTATTTTCACAAGTTTTTATTTAACTTTCAATGTATGTATGTACGATATGTAACTGCTTTTTGAATTTGTGCTGAGGCTCTTTAGTTATTTTTTTTTTATTGTTTACGTACTTGAGTAGTACTTTTTATTATTAATCTTGTTTGAGCCTTCACCTTGTTCTTACACCACAATGGAGCTCTACATAGCATTAAGGAAAGGATCATTGAAAAAAAAGGTAGACCCCAAGCCGTGTTTGTTGCCTGATTCTTCTAGGCTTGGTCGCGTGGAATCGGCGTAGCTTCACCTAGTTCCTAAGACGTTTCAAAGTGATCCTTGTGATTTTATTGAAATAAATGATTTTTGAATTTGAATTTGAACTATGTAACTATGTTTGTTAAGGTGGAACTTGCAACTCAATTTTGAAGCAGTTATCCCCAACCGATTAAACTGAAATTTTGCATACTAAGCAACTTCGGTGACAATGCAATAATATGGTGACAGAGAGCTGATCTGATGATGGAGTCACAGAGCTGTTCAACAGACACTCACAATAAAACTCCTTAGTAAATACTTCGATTGAGTAAAAACTTTGCATACTTGTCAAGTTCCGATGACAATGTTATATGATGTGACAGGTGATAGCGCGCTGGTGTTCGATGGTTTAACTGATTTTACAAAAGCTTGTCATTGAAAAATTATGTTTAACAGAAAACTTGTATTTTTGTAGGTTTATTTGTAATGGATTAACTAAAAAACTACTAGACCAATTACAAAAATTCTTTCACCTATCAAAAGCTACATTATCAGCGAGTAATATCACTACATAGTATAAAGCAAAGTCGCTTTCCGCTTCCCGCGTCTGTATGTAATATGTAATATGTATGTATGTATGTTTGCTTATATCTTTAAAACTACACAACGGATTTTGATGCGGTTTTTTTTATAAATAGAGTGATTCAAGAGGAAGGTTTATATGTATAATACATGCATAATATAGTAGAGAAACACTGATAATTTTAGAGGTTTCTAATGTGATGTCGTAAATAAACACATTTTTTTGCGCTTACATTGCAAATGCTGGCTGAACCCCACGAGATATATCAAAATAATGTACTACAGTATTTGTACACCTTAAAAACGTCTACAAAAAAGTCCACGATGGTATTAGAAATGTCTTACGGACAGCGAAGCGGGCACGGGTCAGCTAGTATATATATATAATTTTTTTTGATAATAAAATAATATATATTTTATTATCGTGATAGCTAGACAGTTGAAATTTTTACCGATGATGTATTTCTGTGGCTATAACAACAAATACTAAACACAGAATAAAATAAATATTTAAATGGAGCTTCCATACAACAAACGTGATTTTTTTGCCGTTTTTTTATAGATTATAATGGAGGTAGAATGGTAAGGAACCCTTCGTGCGCGAGTCCGACTCGCACTTAGCCGGTTTATTTTTTTATTTCTATTGTGTAAAGAATACTCCCAAGTTGGTCCCATTAAAATTAGATTCATGTAGGTAGTACTTCTACTTCTTGCATACAACTTGAAATATTACTTTTAGAGTTAGTGGTACTGCCCATGGTTCTCAAAACTGCAAACAACACTCTAACCGTCTCATTAATAAACGTTGACTAGCGCAGGCATAAATTTAGTCCAACGCTTACGTTTGGACTAGTCGAATTCAATATTAATAAACAAGGATTAGAAATGGAGTTGCTTACATTAAGGCGCTCCCAGTCGACGATTGTTTTTGTTCGAAACGAAAAAATAAATACTTGTGAACAAGCCACATCTCCTATTTTATAATGTATAGTATATGTGAATAAAGATATACCCATCTTTAATCACTTCGATAAATAATCCTACCGACCGCTGCAATGACGACAAACACACGTCGGCGCGTGGTCCGCCTTAGCTTTTCGAATAAATTAATGATATAAATTATGTATAATTACTTATCAAAAATCTATTCTAATAGAAATCTAGATCTACATAATACATATTACCTATCTTTAACAATAAATCCTGTAATATGTCCTGTGTAACCTCAGATGATCTTTGGATAAGTAAATTTTTATTAATAGCACCGTAAAAGAACCGCGTTGCTTTCTTCGAAGTCATAACACCATCTGACAATCATGCCAAGGTTACACGTTGAGCAAATTCCACAAGATCACGCTGTTAGCCAACATCTGATGTGGACAGATATTTTTGCAATTCATGTTACGTGTACTTGAAACATGATGATAATACTTAGTTTACTAAATAATTTCTAAATCAAGTGTAGCGTGTGCTACTTTTATAATTTGTGCTGAAGCTCTTTAGTTGCTAGGTATACTACCCATTCGGACAACCATTACTAGGTACTACCATTTTATTGTTGTACGTACTTGGTTAGTACTTTCATTTATTATTCTTGTTTGAGCCTTCACCTTGTTCGATCGGTACCGAACTAGAGCTCTACATAGCATTAGGGAAAGGATTATTGAAGAAAATGGTAGACCCCAAGCCGTGTTTGTTGCCTGATTCATCTAAGCTTGGTCGCGAGGAACAGGCGTAGCTTCACCTAGTTCCTAACACGTTTCAAAGTGATCCTTGAAATTAAAAAATCAATTATTTTAATAAAATAATTGATTTTTGAATTTGAATTTGAATTTCGTTTATTAGAATTGCGTCTTAAAAATTAGAAGAAAACCGACGAATAAATCCAATAGAAAAATTAAGACAGGTTATTGCTGGTATATCTATATCTACATATATTATCTATCTATCTAAGGTAAGAGCGCTGGTTGTAGGCATTTTAACATTTTAATTTTCAAATAAACTGTTTTTAATGAAAAAATGATTAACGACGATTTTTAAACAAAATAGAATAGAGTATAATTTATCTATCTCTTAGTTAAGTAAAGGTTTTGTTACAGGCGATATTTATTTATTAATTAATCATATTTAAATAGACAAAACGGGAATTATTTAGTTGTGGTCATCAAGTCTAGAGGTAGGTATAACGCATCACAACTGTCACTAATCAAAATGGACCATAAACAAAGAATAGTATTACCTACTAGCGACTCGCCCGGGCTTCGCACGGGTGCAATGCTGATACTAAATATACTACAGAATGTCTTTTTAAAAAACGTTTTTTTTTACAGCTTATTTTGACCCCTTCTAGTACAATTGCTGATTTTTGGAGTACAATTCGTACAATTCCATAGATTTGTAACTGCATTAAAATTAACCCTTATCCACGGTGGGTCCGGCTGCGTAGTATCACACGATTTCTATGATTCTTTTTTTATGGAATAGTTAATAATGTTAACTTTTTTAATGAGGGATGACTGAGAGTGTTATAAACGTAAGAGTAGACAAATATAATCAGAAAGCTTCGAACTGCTAAGCTATCGGGAGTTACACGTGTTATTGTAAGTCAACCATAAAAGATAAACATATGCTGTCGTAGGATATTTTTTATATAATTTTAAGGAAAACATTTCCGTCATACATGATTTTTGTGTAGCTTTAACCATTAAAGTTGCACACGCGACGGAAGCTTAAAAAATGGAGTAACTTCTCCCGTTTTCCCAACATTTCCCTTCACTGCTCTGCTCCTTTTGATTGTATCGTGATGAAAAGTATACTATAACCAGCTCAGGAGTATGAAAAATAATTGTACCAAGTTTCGTTAAAATCCGTCGAGTAGTTTTTGTTTCTATAACGGTTATACAGACAGACAGACAGACAGACAGACAGACAGACAAAAATTTTACTGATTGCATTTTTGGCATCAGTATCGATCCCTAATCACCCCCTGATAGTTATTTTGGAAATATATTTCATGTACAGAATTGACCTCTCTACAGATTTATTATAAGTATAGATAGATTTTAAACAAGTTTGTTTGCTAAGCTTAGTTATCCCTGAAATGAAAATGAATCCCTATTTTCCTTGGTTGGTTGTTATCGTTAGTGCCAGAAGGTTCTTATAGAAAAATAAAATGAATTTGAAGGACGTCTGTCGGGAAAATTCTGATAAATAAAGTTGTAAAATTTGGTCAAAACTATACATGCTTTTTTCAATGGGACTATTGTTATTTGACAGGACAACGTATGTCGGGACAGCTAGTTATATATTTTTTAAACGAGTTTGTAAAATCCTATTTCGAGCAAGAGATTCAGAGCAGCGCTATCATCTGTCACCTAATATTACATTGTCATTGGAACTTACAGGTATGCAAAAGTTTTACTCAATCCATTGGTTCCTATATTAAATCGACTCAATCGAACTATTTGCTAAGAAGTTCCGTTGTGAGTGTCTGTTGAACAGCTCCCGACTCCATCATTAGATCATATTATTGTTTTCACCGAAGTTACACAGGTATGCCAAATATCAGCTTAATTGGTTCGAAACTGGTTTATAATACAATTGAAAGATTTGGTGCACCACTAATAACACACAAACTAACAAGGCAAGTCCAATAAAAACTTGTAGTTATAATTGTTAAACTAGAGACTCGCCCCGGCTTCGCACGGGTAGCATGTTATTATACATATAAACCTTCCTCCTGAATCACTCTATCTATAAAAAAAACCGCATTAAAATCCGTTGTGTAGTTTTAAAGATATAAGCAAACATACATACATACATACAGACGCGGGAAGCGGAAAGCGACTTTGCTTTATACTATGTAGTGATTACACTTTTTTTTTGTGGTGGTTGCATCAAATCGTAAAAGAGAGGAGTCCATCTAAATATCAAATTGTGTAATTCTAATCGGGCTTAATGTGTCTGCGAATATTCTAAAAGGTGATGCTTGATATTTTTGTATGGTCTAAGTCTAACCGGATAAGACGGAAAAAGTGATAAAAACTCATTATCTTGAAAACCATTAAACTTAAAAAGAAACTGTCTTTCATTTATGTAGTATTTTTCTAGTATGATGATTTAAGGAATTATATAAAACTGAACTGTTTTCAATTCATAGTTTTGAGTAAAAACGAAATTAGTGCTTTGGAAGAGCCAACTTTGGAAAATAAAACAATCGGGAAAAGTTTCACCAATCGTGTTTCTGTCTATAATTTATCTAGATTATATCCTTAAGTTATCTTGGTTATAAAAAACAAAACTGTATGTTTTGCGGTTATAGAGAAAGAACGATTATGAGTTCATTAAAAAAAGATACTACTTGTCTTAATGTGTCTGCGATTTTAATTGTTAATTTCGTTTTCTCCTTTCAATATGGTCTGCTTTTAGAAAGGAAGACTAGGTAGTCTAGACAAGATTAGACAGTGGTCTCGATTCTGTTGGCATCGTTTTAAAGTAGAACTTTTTAAAAAAAAATAATCAATTTCGCTCTTATTCCTTTACGTCTAATTTAGAGTTACCTATACATATAAGAATTCAAAATTAAGAAAGTTTTAGAAGTTTTGTGTTTTTTTATATTATATTTGTATATTATTGTATCACTACATAGTATAAAGCAAAGTCGCTTTCCGCTTCCCGCGTCTGTATGTATGTATGTTTGCTTATATCTTTAAAACTACACAACGGATTTTGATGCGGTTTTTTTATTAGATAGAGTGATTCAGGAGGAAGGTTTATATGTATTAAACCCGTGCGAAGCCGGGGCGGGTCGCTAGTAATGTATATTTAGGATGTGCTTAAAAAAGTAAGAAAGTCAAAATTTCGCTTTAGTCAGCACCTTTTTACATGCTGAGTAAATTTACGCAAAAACCCAAAACGTAGGCTAGTTCTAAATAATTAAACGGTTTTTACGGTTATAGATAATGGTACGGAACCCTTCGTGCGCGAGTCCGACTCTCACTTGGTCGGTTTTTTTTTCAATTAAATCACCGTTTACGGGCGTTTGGTACAATTCCTAATATGTGAAAATCCAATAATATCTGAAGTTTTAGTTCGAACAAACTTATATTTTTCATAATTTGTCACAAGGATCACTTTGAAACGTGTTAGGAGCTAGGTGAAGCTACGCCTGTTCCTCGCGACCAAGCCTAGAAGAATCAGGCAACAAACACGGCTTATGTCAATCATTTTTAGGGTTCCGTACCCAGAGGGTAAAAACGGAACCCTATTACTAAGACTTCGCTGTCCGTCTGTCCGTCTGTCTGTCTGTCCGTCTGTCTGTCACAGGGCTGTATCTCATGAACCGTGATAGCTAGACAGTTGAAATTTTCACAGATTATGTATTTCTGTGGCTGCTCTATCAACAAATACTAAAAACAGAATAAAATTAATATTTAAGGGGGGCTCCCATACAACAAACATGATTTTTTTGACGTTTTTATAAATAATGGTAAGGAACCCTTCGTGGGCGAGTCCGACTCGCACTTGGTTGGTTTTTTTCAATGATCCTTTCCTTAATGCTATGTAGAGCTTCAGTGACATCGGACAAGCGATTTAATTAGCCACTTAATCACTTGTGACCAATATTCATTTATTTTTGAGGTTGTACACCTACTAATGATTTTATGGCATTTTTTACACCTTGGGTAACATTATTAAAGTTTTAGTAGGGATCCCTATGTTTTACGAAAAATAAATGTAGCAAGTTACTCAGAGGTTTTATAGCAATCAAATGGTGAAAGATTCTTTAAAATCGGTCTAGTATTTTTTGAGTTTGTTACAAAAATACGAATATTTTCTCTTTAAAATATTATATAGACTAGTGTCGTTTGAAATGATCTGTGCAACGTTGTTTACACAGGATCTGTAGCCCATATGCTTTGTCTGACAGTGTTCGATTTACACAAGTCTAGGCTGTGTGGTCGATGCCTGGAACCTACTGAGCTAGATTCTATCATGCATGTAGACTGTTGCCACATCCTAACTCTTACATCGTATTTGCCAAGTTATAATGCACTGGAAGGTATTACTCCATACGTACTTATGTATGTAGCAAGGAAGTATTACCTAGATTTCTATTAACGACATAATTAATAGTCACTCGCGTCCCTACCTGGTTTAACATAAAAAACCGTCCAAGTTCGAGTCGGACTCGGGCACAAAGGGTTCCGTACCATTATCTATAAAAAACGCAAAAAAAAACACGTTTGTTGTAGGTACAAACTTAAATATAATTTTTATTCTGTTTTTAAGCGGCATCAGAAATACATAATTTGTGAAAATTTCAACTGTTTAGCTACAGACGGAAAGCGAGGACTTATAGTTCGGCCGTTCAGAGAATGCGTTCCTGACACCTATCAGTTAGTCACGTTATAGTGACTATAATGTTGTAATAATGTTGTTTTAATGCTCATCAATTGTTAAAACGGTAAACAACCAGCAATAATATTTTTATCGTAACTGCAACGCCATTACAAAGTTACGTCGTCATACAATCGCGACGTGTCAGGAACGCATTCTCAGAACGGCCGAACTATAGTAATAGGTTCCCGTTTTTACCCTTTGGGTACGGAACCCTAAAAACTAAAAACAAAACCTACTATAATTCAGATGCTCTTCATCATGATCATCGTCCGCGACCGTGATCAACGGCAGATCGACGAATACTATACCAATTTTTATTTAAATTATTAACAACTACGATAGTTTTAATTCTATAAAACTATTTCTTAAAATCTTTTTAATTTAACTTGTTTGTAAATCTACAAACGTGTAGAATTCAATTACTTCATTTTATCGACTGGTAGAACGACTTTTGGGCTATGCAACAACGCCATCTATCAATAATACCATATTTTAGTTATTTCCGAAGAACTTAAATTTCTATGGACAAGAACATATTCCTTCATTAGTCTCTAGTTATAGGTAGTTATATTACTTTATTATTATTATATTATTATATGATATTATAGTTATATTACTCACGGCATCATTGAAGATTTCCTCGAGTCTCTGCTTGGGGTTTTTGCCTTTCTTCTCTCTCACCAGAAGCAGAATATGTCCGATGTCTGGGCACTTTCTGAAAACCAACAAATTAATTAATATATTATTTATTTATTATATATCCTTACTAATACAGCTAGTCCCGACAGACGTTGTACTGTCAAATTTGTTTTTTTCCTATGAACCTTCTCCTGATAATAACGAATACAACAAAAAAAGAATTAGCGAAATCGGTTCAGCTGCTCTCGTGATTTGCGCTTAGCAACACATTCAGCGATTCATTTTTATATTATGAATTATAAATGCGAAAGTAACTCTGTCTGTCTGTGACGTTATCACGACCAAGCCGCTGGATCTGGCGCTTGGCCGATTGAGATTAAATTTTATATACCTAGAGATAATTTAGAGTGTTAGGACGGACATAGGCTATTTTTTTTGTCCAATTTTAATGATTGTGACAGGACAGGAAATAATTCTAGTATTTGCTACAACAGCACATGGTCTGTGCTGTGCGGCTCAATGCTGAGACGGGGACCTATTTGCCCCCCACTCGGCAAAATCTGCCGTCTATTGTTTTCTTTTATTTATTGTATTGTGTTAATTGTGCAAATAAATGTATTTTCTTTCTTTCTTTCTTTCTTTCTTACCTTCTTTCTTGTCTACTTTTTGTAGATAAAACAATTTCTCAATTTCTCGGGTCAACAAGCTAGGCTTGCTGGTACCTACACTATGAGCAATTTACCTTAGAAGCTTCTCCACCAGAACCTTTCCCATGAAACCAGTTCCTCCAGTGATGAGAACCGTCAGCCCACTGAAGGTGGCCGAAATGCGGTCAGGCAACGCCTCTATATCTGACGCGTCTATCGGCATTTTGCTGTGAACAACAATAAAACAAATTATTATATAAAAACATAAAACCCGACTGCTAAAAAATAATTATCTAAAAAAATTAAGTGCCGTTTTGTTGGATCATTAAAACAACTTTTGGATTAAGCGATACGTTTGTAAAATATTCAGCTTTAAATTGCCAACTTTTGTTAAAGTCATGTGTCTACAGAACTCCACATTGCGCGTGACCCGACACGCACTTGGCCAGTTTTTATTCTTATTTTTACAACATAACTATAATTTGACAGTTGACCTTAGGCACCTACAAGTAAAGAGGTAATTAGCCGACGTAAAAAAACATTACGTAATCAATTTTATTCATCGTTATTACTATATTGTGTATATTAGGTAATAGTAAATTAAAATTGTCTTCACGACCATGATTTTGTCATAACGTGTCATAACGATGTACCTAATTGAAAACTATTCAAATTATTTCTACTAGAATAAATATTTAAGTGGGACTCCCGTACAACAAACGTGATTTTTTTGCAGTTTTGATAATAGTACGGAACCCTTCGTGCGCTAGTCCGACTCGCACTTGGCCGGTTTTTTTTATAAGTATATTACTTCAGGTTCCTACCTAGATTTATATTAAGCTGAAAACATAATAGCAGAAACTTTTCACGATAAAGATATTATTTCAAAATGATACGTTTTAGAATTTATGGGTAATAATGTAGATCTAGATTTCTATTAGAATAGATTTTTGATAAGTAATTATACATAATTTATATCATTAATTTATTCGAAAAGCAAAGGCGGACCACGCGCCGACGTGTGTTTGTCGTCATTGCAGCGGTCGGTAGGATTATTTATCGAAGTGATTAAAGATGGGTACATCTTAATTCATTCACATATACTATACATTATAAAATAGGAGATGTGGCTTGTTCAGAAGTATTTCTTTTTTCGTTTTGAACAACAACAATCATCGACAGGGAGCGCCTTAATGCTATGTAGAGCTCCAGTGTGGTGCCGTAAGATCAAGGTGAAGGCTCAAACAAGAAAACCTACGTGGGTGTCTATGTAGGTAGGATATTAGTGTTTTTTGTAGAGGTCAGTAACTTTATAAGTACCTATTTGGATACGCATACATTTTTAGGGTTCCGTACCCAAAGTATATAAACGGGACCTTATTACTAAGACTTCGCTGTCCTTCTGTCTGTCACAGGGCTGTAACTTATGAACCGTGATAGCTAAACAGTTGAAATTTTCACAGATTACGTATTTCCGTTGTCGCTATTACAACAAATACTAAAAACAGTGTAAAATATATCTTGAAGTGGGGCCATACAATAAACGTGTTTTTTTTGGCATTTTTTATAGATAATGGTACGGAACCATTTGTGCGAGAGTCCGACTCGCACATGGCCGGTTTTTAGGGTTCCGTACCCAAAGGGTAAAATCGGAACCCTATTACTAAGACTTCGCTGTCCGTCTGTCTGTCCGTCTGTCTGTCCGTCTGTCTGTCCGTCTGTCCGTCTGTCTGTCCGTCTGTCTGTCCGTCTGTCTGTCCGTCTGTCTGTCCGTCTGTCTGTCCGTCTGTCTGTCCGTCTGTCTGTCCGTCTGTCTGTCCGTCTGTCTGTCCGTCTGTCTGTCTGTCACAGGGCTGTATCTCATGAACCATGATAGCTAGACAGTTGAAATTTTCACAGATTATGTATATCTATTGCTGCTCTAACAACAAATACTAAAAACAGAATAAAATAAATATTTAAGGGGGGCTCCCATACAACAAACGTGATTTTCGCATTCTAGCGCCATCTAGTTTCATATGATGTTACTACGTTATTATAGGTCTCATGCGACCGCTCGGGGTTTGAGAGGTAAGATGAAAGAGGTTTGCAATTCCGCTGGCAGGTGGCGCTATTTTACTACTATCGGTAAAGTAAGTCGGTAAATAGGTGGTAGGTGTACTTCACATGATCGACCAAAAAGTTTGAAATTGAATTATTGAATTCATGTTATTGAAGTCATGTAAATAGGTACCTAGGTAGATATTATTAATTTCAAATTAATTTCGAGTTCGAATCCTGGCCGTGCATCAATGGATATTTCTGTTAATGAAAAAAATGTATATGCGCGTTACACGTGTTTATAACAGTGAAGGAAAACATCGTGAGGAAACCTGTTAGTATTTTTGAAGCGGCGACGGGCTTGCAACCTGTCACGTGTGGAATGCTAACTACTTAGTTAGGTAAATAGGTAGGTTACGAGATATTATGAATTATTTTTTATGTTTCTAGGGTTCCGTACCTAAGTCTGTCTGTTACCAGGCTGTATCTCGTGAACCGTGATAGCTAGACAGTTGAAATTTTCACAGATGATGTATTTCTCTAAAAACAGCATAAAATAAATATTTAAGTGGGACTAACGTACAACAAATGTGATTTTTTTGCCGTTTTGATAATAGTACGGAACCCTTCGTGCGCGAGTCCGACTCGCACTTGGCCGGTTTTTTCAACACACCAGCAATACATTAGTGTTAATAAAATAACTCGGACAGTTATTTTGTGGTATTATACAAATGACTAATGATTTAGTCATTTGTAGATTTAATAGTAGGTAGCTAGTCCAAGCTTCGCACGGGTTTAAAATAAAAAATAAATAAAAAATAAAAGTCATTTATTTCAGGCACATTTAGACCCATATCACACGGTAACTAATACAAAATAAAATACATTAGAAAAACGGGTTTATCAAGATTATATTTATTTATTTATTTAATACTTTATTGCACAAAAAAAATAGAATAATTTCACAAAAAGGTGGGCTTAATTCTGAAAGCATTTTCTGCCTGCCAACCTCTAAGGTAACAAAAAATAAGGTTGGCGTGTATTAAAGAATATACCTAACATTACCTAAAGTATAAAAATAATAATAATAAAATAATAGCTTCTATAAAAATAACAATAATAAACAATATCAGTACTTACTTACATACATAAATTATATATAGGATTATAGGCAATTTTTTGATATCTTAGGTTACATTATTGCAATTTAAGTGGGCTACATAAAAAACTAAATATAGGTAGCCTATGTTACTCGCTTTTAATGTAGCTTATGATAGACATTTTTTTTTAAATTTGGTCTATTAGTTTATCAATGATAAACAAAAATACAAATTTTACTAGCGTTATTAGGACCGAGTTAAGGTAGATTTATATACGGGACGGACGGGACGGACGTTGTCCTGTCAAATTCATTTTTTTCCTTAAGAACCTTCTAAATAACGAATACAACAAAAAAAGAATTAGCGAAATCGGTTCAGCTGCTCTCGAGATTTGCGCTTAGCAACACATTCAGCGATTCATTTTATATTATAGATAAATACGTCGTTTTTAGGGTTCCGTACCCAAAGGGTAAAATCGGAACCCTATTACTAAAACATTGCTGTCCGTCTGTCTGTCTGTCCGTCCGTCCGTCTGTCTGTCACAGGGCTGTATCCGTGATAGCTAGACAGTTAAAATTTTCACAGATTATGTATTTCGGTTGCTGCTATAACAACAAATACTAAAAACAGAATAAAATAAATATTTAAGGGGGGCTCCCATACAACAAACGTGATTTTTATGCCGTTTTTATAGATAATGATACGGAACCCTTCGTGTGCGAGTTCGATTCGCACTTGGCCGGTTTTTCATTTTCGTGGCGTTGGCAACACCAACACCGGCCAGTGGGCCAAGGGCGGCCGTTGATCGCTTGCGGCAACATTTTACGCCACATTACGCCATTGTGGAACTTGATGAAATTGTACACATGCTTGATATAATGTAGAGAAGTTGTGAGTGGGAGCCATCGACTACATAGCTCGATGGTGGGAGCGGATCCAGCCCTCAAAAAAGTTGGGCACAGTCACTTATTACAGTATATAAGTACAAAAATCTCGGCTCTATGGGCTGATTTTTTTGCCACTTAAATATTTATTTTATTTTGTTTTTGTTGTTATAACGGCAACAGAAATACATCATTTGTGAAAAATTAAGTCATTTTTTTTTCAATTATCCTTTCCTTTATGCTACGTAGAGCTCCAGCTCCAGTGTGGTGCCGTGCCGATCGAACAAGGTGAAGGCTCAAAAAGAATAATAATTAAAAGTACTAACCAAGTACGTACAACAATAAAAAAATAACTTTATCAGGGAATAAATAGACTATGTTAGATAAAAGATAAGCATCCCCTGTTTTCTACTAATTTATTCAAAAGTGTGTGAGGATGTTTTTGTATGTTTGTATGTTTGTGGCTTAATCATACAACCAAATAGATTTATATTTGGAATAAGTATCTATAACATGGTCTATTACCCTGGTATAGCTTAAATTACTTTTTAGTTTCGTAGTCTACAAGAAACCCTTATAATTTCGCCATGTCCGTCCGTTGTCTGTCCGCAGCTTAGCTCAGAGACTATTAGTGCTAGAAAGCTGTAATTTGGCATGAATATACATCTGGGGGCACGGCAGTGCCCCCGCCAAGTCTAGCAAAAAGCGGCACGGCCGTACCATCCTTTTCTCGAAGCAGTTCAGGCCATTTTCGACCCCCTATAACTTCGTTGTGGATAAAACTAGAAGCCTGAATTTTCAGTAACCAAGCAGGCATAGTAATAAACTCGGTATATTTCAAATTTCATTCAATTTGAACCAGTAGTTTAAGAATTATAACTAGTCAAAGTTTCCTATTTTGTCACTCACTCACTCACTCACTCACTCACTCACTCACTCACTCACTGACTGACCGATCATCAAAAGTTTAAGGCACTTCTAGCAGACATAGAAGCTTCAAATTTTGAATACAATTAGTGGTTTGTGTATAAATCAAGGAAAAACCTAAATATTTTGCAATTTCGATCCAGTTTTTTAGATATACCGACTGCATAAATAACTTTGTAACCCCATATAGATATATAGGATTACAAAGTTACATTTGCAGTTAGGCACCTAGTTATGATTATGTTCAAAGGTAACTTGTAAAATGGTCAACGGAATGATAGTAGAAGGTACCGGAAAGGAAAAAAAAACCGGCCAAGTGCGAGTCAGACTCACGCACGAAGGGTTCCGTACTATTATTTATAAAAAACGGCAAATAAATCACGTTTGTTGTATGAGAGCCCCACTTAAATATTTATTTTATTCTGTTTTTAGTATTTGTTGTTATAGCAGCAACAGAAATACATCATCCAAAATAAAAATACTGACTAACTATCATGGTTCATTCAGCCCTGTGACAGATAGACGGACAGACAGACGGACAACGGAGTCTTAGTAACAGGGTCCCGTTTTTAACCTTTGGGTACGGAACTCTTAAAACTAGGACTATCTACAAAAATAAATGAGATGCTATCAAAAACATAACTTGTAAAAAAAGCCAAGTCTCGCAACGCAACTCAGTTCTTCTACCGTAAAAAGTTGTGAGATCCATGTAATACCAAGTCGGTTAATTTAATCAGTCCCTACTTTAAGGGTCCTTCTGCCTTATGTTATTACGTAATTAGCTAACCTTTACGTAATAACTTAAGACAGAAGGACCCTTAAAGTAGGGACTGATTAAATTAACCGACTTGGTATTACATGGATCTCACAACTTTTTACGGTAGAAGAATTGAGTTGCGTTGCGAGACTTGGCTTTTTTTACAAGTTATGTTTTTGATAGCATATTAGTTACGCCAACAAAGTGTTAGAATAAAACCTTGAAAAAACTAAGTAGGTAGGTACCACGCAAGCTTAGCCGTTTCAATAGCTAGATATTTATAAATAAAAATGAGATTGTAATTAAAACTAGGTTCAAAAAACGCGCAAACTTAGGTAATGATAACTATTACCTAATTAGAAGTCTTAATAATTAAATTGAATTAGTTTTTTATGTTTTAAATGTAAGCAGGGCGAGAGCGCTGGTTGTGGGCACTTTAACAACATTAATATAAATTAATTTTCAAATAAACGGTTTATATTGAAAAAATGAGTAGAATGACGATTTTTAAACAACATAGAATAGAGTATTTATCTATCTCTTCGGTTAAGCAAAGGTTTTGTAATAGCCGATATTTATTTATTAATTATTCATATATATATAGACAAAACGGAAAATCATTGGTTGTGTGCAAAACAATCTAGAGGTATAACGCACCAACTGTCATGAATTAAAACGACCATAGACAAATAATTGTATTAACTATAGACTTTAAACCAGTTTGTTTGTTATGCTTAGTTATTGACTGTCATAATTGAAAATGCCTAAAGCCGGGGTACCACCACAACCGGGTCTATTGCCCTACCTACGTTAATTTTTATCTACAGTTTATGTAATTATAATAAACTGTTGATAAAAATTAATTAATTAATATGGACATTGGACCTACGCCCAATGGCAACATGTATTATTCTCTGACGAGACCAAGGTAGTTAAATAATAATCTTACGTCCATTTAGCTTTTAGCTTTTAGAAATTACTTCAGTATATAATTAATATTTTAAAGTATTGTATAATTTTTTTACTGAAACAAAAGTTTTCGGCAGTTTCGAGTCTGATAAAACCGCATTATCTTGAAAACCATCAAACATAAAAAGAAACTGTATTTCATTTATGTTGGTAGTATGATGATTATCTAAAGAAATAAAAAATCTCTTCAGCTATTCATAGTTTTAAGTAAATACGAAATTAATGTTTCGGAAGAGCCAACTTTAGAAAATAAATCTATCAAGAAAAGTTTCACCAGTCAATCGTGTTTCTGTCTATAATATTTTATCTAGATTAAATCATTATGTTATCTTTGTCATAAAAAAACAATAACTGTATGTTTTGCGGTTATATTATTCTTGTTTGAGCCTTCACCTTGTTCGATTGGCATCACACTGGAGCTCTACATAGCTTTAAGAAAAGGATCATTAAAAAAAAGGTAGACCCCAAGCCGTGTTTGTTGCCTGATTCTTCTAGGCTTGGTCGCGTGGAATCGGCGTAGCTTCACCTAGTTCCTGAGACGTTTCAAAGTGATCCTTGTGATTTTATTGAAATAAAAGATTTTTGAATTTTAATTTGAATTTGAATTGAGAATAAACGAATCTACATTCATAAAAAAAAATATTACCTACTCGCTTTAAAATGTTTATTTTCATTTTAGATTTATTTCGAGGTTGGTCAAAACTTGGTCGAAACATTTTCTTCGTTTTTGTGACGAATTAACTCAAAAACTACTAGACCGATTTAAAAATATCTTTTACCATTAGAAAGCTACATTATCTCTGAGTAAAATTGACTATATTTAGTACTAGAATAAAATAGGGATCTCTACTAAAACTTCATAATGTAACCCAATAGCCAATTTTATTATAGTTTAGGTATCATAACTTTATTAAGAATTTTGTAGATATATTCAATTTATTTTCTTGTTGAATTCGGGTTTTTAGTAGGTATTTAAAACTGACCTATTAGGTAGGTAGAGGTCTACCTATAGCAGCGCAGCGGTGAGTTTTGCGGTGATTTTACGAATCTTAGCGGAACAAATATAAGATAAGTTAGGTAGGTAATATGGGTACCTACATACCTACATACTGCCATATTGTTCGTCCGCCGATGTCGCTCTACCACTCGACAACTAAATTTTAATTTATATACTTTTTAATTATTTTTAAGCAAATAGTTATTTCATCTTTAGGTTTTATTTCTAAATCAAGTGTAGCTTGTGCTGCTTTTTGAATTTGTGCTGAAGCTCATTAGTTATTTTTTTATTGTTGTACGTACTTGGTTAGTACTTTTAATTATTATTCTTGTTTGCCATCACCGTGTTCTTACGGCACCACACTGGAGCTCTACATAGCAATAAGGAAAGGATCACTGAAAAAAATGATAGGCCCCAAGCCGTGTTTGTTGCCTTATTCTTCTAGTTTTGGTCGCGAGGAACAGGCGTAGCTTCACCTAGCTCCTAAGACGTTTCAAAGTGATCCGTGTGATTTTATTGAAATAAATGCCATTTGAATTAGAATTTATTAAGTCTCAGTCTGAACAAGATTGGCTTGATTCAACCTGAAATTAACTGCCAACTGTAGGTGCTTAAAAATAACCACATTTAGAGTATTAAATTTTAAGGGGCTCCCAGTCGCTGATTGCTCTTTTTCGAAACGAAAAAAGAAATACTTCTGAACAAGCCACATCTCCTATTTTTATAAGTATATTACTTCAGGTTCCTACCTAGATTTATATTAAGCTGAAAACATAATAGCAGAAACTTTTCACGATAAAGATATTATTTCAAAATGATACGTTTTAGAATTTATGATCGAAATATTTTATATACCTACTATTAAAATCAACTTGTGATTTATTGTTAAAGATAGGTAATATGTAGATCTAGATTTCTATTAGAATAGATTTTTGATAAGTAATTATACATAATTTATATCATTAATTTATTCGAAAAGCTAAGGCGGACCACGCGCCGACGTGTGTTTGTCGTCATTGCAGCGGTCGGTAGGATTATTTATCGAAGTGATTAAAGATGGGTACATCTTTATTCACATATACTATACATTATAAAATAGGAGAAGTGGCTTGTTCACAAGTATTTATTTTTTCGTTTCGAACAAAAACAATCGTCGACTGGGAGCGCCTTAAGTATTTTCGTCATAAGTAGATGCCTAAAAAACGAACAAAGGAGTTTCTGCGAAAAATACTGTGCATTTCTGTCATTAGGCAGATAAAAATTTAGGTACCTATTTATTTTAAAAACTCGCGGATTCGCGCGAGTTTGAGATCCGCGAGATGACGAATGACTCAAATTTAAAATGGTTACCATATTATTACTTTGAAACGTCATAGTAAAGCTATGCCTGTTCCTCACAAGAAAAGGTAAATTGATTTTTACAAGCTTTTATTTAACTTGCAATGTATGTATAACTATGTTTGTTTAGGTGGAATCTTGCAACTCAATTTTGAAGCAGTTATCTTCAACCGATTGAGCTAAAATTATGCGTAATTAAATAACTTCGGTGACAATGCAATAATATGGTGACAGCAAGCTGATATGATAATGGAGTCAGGAGCTGTTCAACGAAACTCCTCAGTAAATAGTGTGATTGAGTTAAAACTTCGCATACGTATCAATCTCAAATGACAATGTAATTTAATGATACTAGCGAGCTGGTCTGATGAAGGAGTTCGAGTATAACCAGGAACTCGACACCTACACAACAAAACCTTTTAGTGTTTGGGCTCGTTGGATTTGTCTTGATGAGCTTTAGTTTTAAAAAAGCTTGTTTTTATAAATATACTAGCGACCCGCCCCGGCTTCGCACGGGTAGCATGTTATTATACATATAAACCTTCCTCCTGAATCACTCTATCTATTAAAAAAAACCGCATTAAAATCCGTTGTGTAGTTTTAAAGATATAAGCAAACATACATACGCGGGAAGCGGAAAGCGACTTTGCTTTATACTATGTAGTGATTTTGTACAAAAGTCATCATCATTATATTCCTGCTCTTATCCCACTCAAGTGGGGTCGGTACAACATGGGTACTTTTTCTATTTCCCTCTATCAGCCGTCATCTCATCACTCACTCATTTCTTACCCATATCATCTTTCACTCAGTCCATCCATCTTTTCTTTGGCCTATCTCTACGTCTACATCCATCCACATTCATACCAACATTTTTCTCATGTTTTTTTATAAGTAAATCTAAATGTTTAAATCTGTTGCGTTACTTTTACCCTAAAAGTGGTATTTTTTTTTTCTCAAATTTACAAGGAATCACAGGGAAAGCCCCAGCTTTCAAATAAAACAAGAACCATCATTATCTGTTCACCCAAAGGAAAGTTCTGAGTTCACAAACTTAAAAAAAATATTAATTTTCAACTTTAAATAAATAAATAATAAATATTGGTGGACATTTTACACATCGCCATCTAGCCCCAAACTAAGCAAAGCTTGTACTATGGGAACCAGATAACTGATAGAATACTTATATACTTTTTTTTTTGTAAATACATACATATGATACATACTAACACCCAGACACAGAGCAAACATCTATGTTCATCACACAAATATTTGCTCTGGGTGGGAATCGAACCCACAACCTACAGCGCCGAAGGCAGAGTTACTACCAACTGAGTTTGAGTTTTTTTCAAAATTCCCCTTGCCTGAACGAAGATAATATTCACTTTGGATTCAGCGATCATTATTGTAGTAGTAGTCAAAGGCTTGTCCGTACATACGTTTGGTACACGCCAGGATTAGATAATCATACCAGCTAAGTACATAAATGAAAGGCAATTTCTTCTTAAGTTTGATGGTTTTCAAGATAATGCGGTTTTATTACTTTTTCCGTCTTATCCAAGCAGACTCAGCCCATAAAAAATAATAATATTCAAACGTATCTTTAGATAGACATTAAGAATGATCTTTTAACCGTGACCCACGTTTGCATAACTAGCGAAATGTCATTTGTCACATAATATTTGTCATTACCTACTGCCAAGCGTTGACCTACTAAACTTGTAGGTGTAAACATTGCATCCAGTAGCTCTACTATGAGATTTCTAAACTACAGTCGCTATTATGTATCGTTAGCTATTTTTAAACGACGAAAAAAGGAGCTTATCATTTCATGTGATTTTTTTGTTATTTTTTATAGATATTGGTACGGAATCCGAATATAATTTTAATGGGACCTTTGACCTATTCTTTACGCGATAGCTTAAAAACATCCAAATCCAGGTAAAAAAATATACGCGGTCATACATAAAAAAACTGGCCATGTGCAAGTCGGACTCGCGCACGAAGCGTTCCTTACCATTATATATAAAAAAGGTCTGTTGTACGAGAGCCCCACTTGAATATTTATTTTATTCTGTATTTGTTGTAATAGCAACAGAAATACATCATCTTTGAAAATTTCAACTGTCTAGCTATCGAGGTTCTCGAGATACAGCCCTGTGACAGATAGACGGACAGACGGACAGCGAAGTCTTTGTAATAGGGTCCTGTTTTTACCTGTTTTGTTCATTCTCTATATGCAAAAACGATCTAATCATACTTTTAGGGTTCCGTACCCAAAGGGTAAAAACGGGACCCTATTACTAAGACTTCGCTGTCCGTCTGTCTGTCACAGGGCTGTATCTCATGAACCGTGATAGCTAGACAGTTGAAATTTTCACAGATTATGTATTTCTGTTGCTGCTATAATAACAAATACTAAAAAAAGAATCAAATACATATTTACAACAAACGTGATTTTTTTCCGTTTTTTATAAATAAATGTTCGAAACCCAGCGTGCGCGAGTCCGACTCGAACTTGGCCGGTTTTTTTTGAATCATCACTACGTTTTTCTAACATTTAATTAAAAATATGAAATAGCTAAGGTGACTATTACTGGTTCTCTCGGTCACCTTCGCTTTAATTTAATTGATGTGCTGTGATGTGTTCACTTGTTTGGGATTCCCAAGTTCCTTCGTAGGAGAGACTAATTTAGTAGAATGAGAGTAACCCTGCGTGGTATGAACATGTTACCGTTGTTCTATCTAACGAAGGCGGGTGAGCAGAGCTTGTTATGATTGACTATTATGAGGTTAACTATAGATTTAGACAAGGGTCTTTATGACGTAATTACCCTTAAGGTGATAAGTGAAATTTTTCACTTTTTGTACGGGCTGAGTCTACCCGGATAAGACGGAAAAAGTGATAAAACTGCATTATCTAGAAAACTATCAAATTAAAGAAGAAACTGTCTGTAATTTACTGAGCTAGTATGATTATCTAACGAATTATATAAAAATGAACTGTTTAACAGATTAAAAACTAAATTATTGTTTTTGAAGAGCCAACTTTGGAAAATAAATCTATCGAGAAAAGTTTCACCAATCGTGTTTCTGTCTATAATTTATTTAGATTTAACCTTATGATATCTTTGTCATAAAAAAAATGTTTTGCGGTTATTGAGAAAAAACGATTCTGCATTCGTCAAAAAAAAATATTACTCTTCTTAATTTATTTTCCCGACGTTTCGACCATAGTTACGTCTACTAATCACGATTGTTTGAAAAATAATTTTGAGGGTTACTCTAATTTAGACTAATAATCCTAGTTAGAATAGAATATGTAACCAATGTCAATGTCAGATAGAATACAGGACTGTCAAAATTTGAACTCTGCTCTATCTGTCTAAACTTTCACTTGTTTTTCTCTCTCTTGAAATGTCCGCTGCACGGATAACATGTTTATCCATTACTGGATACTGGATTACTGGAGTTCTTCTTTCTCGCCAATAACTCTTCAGTTATTACACAACGCCATCTAGCCCCAAACTAAGCAAAGCTATAGAAACAAGATAACTGATAGTGCTCATCACTACATCTTCATTCACTCCACAACATTCTCTTCATGGTAAGTAGTACCTATTGTTTTAATATTACATATGAGTTTTATGTATGGTAGGTAGTTCTGGATTGAACCAGGCAGCCGCAATGAACCATCATTATCAGCAATGCGACAATGTCCCCCCTCCGCATACGAATTTGTGCAAGGCGCCCGCTAATATCAGTGGGGCTATTTTGTAAAAACATGATTATCATGTTATGGTACCTAATACCATAATACCTACGCTTTTTATGCTGTTTAGGCACCCATACCTACGCTTCCAATACAATACCTACGCTGAAGCGTGGGTATAGGTGCTTAAACTGTGAATAGTTAGGTACTATGAAAAGTGTACAGATTAGGTATTCTCTAACATTGGGTATTGCATTCAACATCATAACATGATATTCATGTTTTTTACATAATAGCCCTGCCTACCTGCGACCTGTATTTGCTCCACGTTTAAGCAATATTTTCACAGATGTCATTGTATGATTGTCATAAGCAGTCATAGGTGTGGTATGTGTAATTCTGTCGACAAACGTGGCCTTAGCTTCGACGCAAGAATTACCCAAATAGGTCCCTACTTATTGTCAGTGAGTACCTATCTATTTCAAAACGTAATTTGTATGTGAGCTACCTGTTTAGCATCTGAAGCTACCAAGTTTAATTATACATAGTATACTTAATTTATATAGTGTGTGTTTAATTATATATAGTGTCTAATCATTTGCACGCGAGTGAGAACCATATAACTACTGGGTTAACCAATAGTTATATGGTTCTTTGGATATATCTACCTACTAGATTAGATATATAATGCATGTATATGTATAGGTATACATATAATAGCTACGTACATCGACTACATAGCTACGTATATCACTTCAACAATTGACTCAAAAAATCTATCTTAATAATATTATAAATATGTGAAAGTTTGTGAGTTTGTATGTATGTTTGTGCTTCAATCAGGCCTAAACGACAAAACGGATTAAGTAGTAATTTGCTATAGATGTAGATATAATGATTATAACATAGACTACTATAAAATATAAACATACGGAGAGCGACACAGACGGACAGCGAAGTCTTAGTAATAGGATCCCGTTTTTACCCTTTGGGTACGGAACCAAACAAATCATTCAAATCGGATCATCAGGTTAAAAGATAAGCGTGTATAAAAGCAACAAAAACATATCTACGCGTTGAATTGTGAATACTTTTTTTCGTCAGTTGAAAGTCTAAGCTGTCAATGCCATCATAACAAATCCTAGGAAAATTTTCTGTGCCTCTACCTGGAAAAACCGAGGTACATAATAACTACTATTATAGGTAGAAAGAAGTAGGTACATTTTTCTTGTATATGAACGTCACAGCCTGTAGGGTTGCCTACTCTACTATACCTAATATATATAATTTACGCGTCACGTTGTTTGTCCGCGATGGACTCCTAAACTACTTAACCGATTCTAATCAACTTTGCACACCGTGTGCAGTTTGATCCAACATGAAAGATAGGATAGCTTACATCTCAATTTATAGTCGCAATATTATACAGTCACAATTATCTGTTAGCTCTAAGATTCTAAATAGATGGCGATATCTGTTGACACAGCAACGCGTGGGTCTGCTAGTATAGTAAAGTATCATAATATTTTTGGTGTCTAACTACATAATATTACTTATTTTAAAAATATACGGTTGACATCACAGATCTCAAGGCGCTTATATCCTTTGCAGATGTCTAGAAATGGTCAGATGCACGTCTAAACATCATATTTGGTATATTTATTCAAAAATACTATATTTGGTCTAAAAATGTTGGCAACCCTAGGACCTTTTTTTTAACAGTCTACAACGTAAATAACATAAGGTAACCTTGCAAATTATTCTACCGAGTTGGTTCGTCATTAGAATGATTATAATTAATAATTCAATCATGGTTGAAAGATTAGGTAGGTAGTAGTAGTAGGTATCAGATACTTAGAGATAGAGACTTACCTGTGCAGTTTTTAGGGTTCAGTACCCAGAGGGTAAAAACGGAACCCTATTACTAAGACTTCGCTGTCCGTCTGTCCGTCTGTTTGTCACAGGGCTGTATCTCATGAACCCGTTAGCTAGACAGTTGAAATTTTCACAGATTATGTATTTCTGTTGCTGCTATAACAACAAATACTAAAAACAGAATAAAATCAATATTTAAGGGGGGCTCCCCGGATATGGTACGGAACCTTTCGTGCGCGAGTCCGACTCGCACTTGGCCGGTTTTATTTATTTTAATTTTTGTTTTTGGGGGTCCATATTTAAGAAATAACGGAACCCTTCGATTACTTCGTTGTCAGTCTGTCAGCCAAACTCAAGACTGTTTATCTAAAGTTGAAATGAATATCAAATAATTTAGTCTAAGTTTTTACTAATTTCTTTTGTTTTTAGGGATCCATACCACAAAATAAATAGCGGAGTTAATTAGTTAGTTAGTGGAGTCCTTTTCCCGTATTTAGACTCAAAGTTGGTCCGTTATGCGTAAGGGGTGAGCCAGCAACTGTAGCCAGCCTAGCTCCTCTCAGAAGCACAGAGCCTCCTGGGGTCTTCACAGGCTTCGAGAAGAGACCTCGGGTTGCCGAGGATTTTTAAATAGCGGAACCCTTATAGAATCACTCCGTTGTCCGTCCGTCTGTCTGTCAAGACTCTTTTTTCTAAGAAACGCGTGGAGGTATTTATTATTATTATTATTTATTATTATCAAGTTGAAATTAATATCAAATACGGACTACGGTTAGTAGAAGCTTTAAAAAAATTAAGCTTTTTTGTCAACGTAATCAAAAAATATGATCATTTATGTAGTATGTTTTGACTCGCAAGTAAATCAAATGCATTAGTAAAGAAAAAAAAACGAAAATTGTTAATTACTCGTACATAATATCACACTGAACATTCGGTGCGTAGGAGAGACTCGCGTTTAGTCTGTTTTTAGGGTTGTCTGTCCGTTTGTCCGTCTGTCGTGACGTGTATTTTGCCGTTTTTTATAGATAATGGTACGGAACCGTTTATCCGACTCGCACTTAACCGGTTTTTTTGTGGTTTTGTTTTGTTTTTTTTTTCAAGGTGAAGGTGGAAATTGTATTACTTGCAAAAATAATGATTTGCAAAAGATTATTATAAAACCTTGGGAGGTAGGTACATCGTTTAGTTTATGTTAAGACTAACATATGGGATTTTAAACAAAATAGAAACACTTTTCTAGATAGATTTATCATTCGAAAATGGTTCTTTAGACCGTTAAAAAAAATAGGATCACGACTGTAATCCCCAAGTACGGTAGACATCCTCTCAGATCTCCAGGCACCTAGATCCTCTTAAGATGTCTAGAGGGGTTAGTCAGGGCACGTCCAAACATTATATTTGGCACATGCTCACATTTTGCAGTAGTTAGCATTCCATACGTGACAGGTTGCAAGCCCATCGCCGCTTATAATACTAACTGGTAAACTATTATCGTCTTAGCTGTAAATCCAAAAATGTTTAACGGTTTATTTTTTACTAGTAGGGTCGGTTGTGGTGCCTACCCCGATTACGGTAATTTTAAATTTTTGCAATCAATAACTAAGCATAGCAAACAAACTTGTTTAAAATCTATAGATAATACAATATGCCGTCCGAATACTAAATATTTCCCGTTTTGTCTATTTCTATATTATTAATTAATAAATAAATATCGCCTCTTACAAAGATAAATACTCCATTCTATGGTGTATTTATCTATATTTTAGGTATACCTACAGCGCAGAAGGCAGAGTTACTACTAACTGAGCTGTGAGGCCAGTCAAATTAATGATTCTACTAAAAATATAAGGTCTCTTTCGTTATAATAAAAATAAAATATTCACGACTGTAATCCCCAAGTACGAGAGACATGCTCTTAGATCTCAAGGCAGAAAGATCTTTAAAGATGTCTAAAGGGTAGTCAGAGGCACGTACAGACATTATGTTCGGCACAACACCCACATTTTTCTGTAGCATTCCACACGTGACAGATAAGTCGAAAAATATGATAAAAACACAATATCATAATAACCGGATTATCAAAACACGTTTTTACTGAGACCTCAGGTGGGAGGGAGGTTGTGGGCATTTAAACAATATTTAAATTTTAAATAAACTGTTTATATTGAAATAAAACCGACCAAGTGCGAGTCGGACTCGCGCAGGAAGGGTTCCGTACCATTATCTATAAAAAACGGCAATAAAAACACGTTTGTTGTATGGGAGCCCAGCTTAAATATTTATTTTATTCTGTTTTTAGTATTTGTTGGTGTAGCGGCAACAGAAATACATCATTTGTGAAAATTTCAACTATCTAGCTATCACGGTACATGAGATACAGCCCTGCGACAGACAGACGGACAGACAGACAGCGAAGTCCTATTACTAAAATAGGGTCCCGTTATTATCCTTTGGGTACGGAACCCTAAAAATGATTGAAACGACGATTTTAAACAACATAGAATAGTAAATATCTATCTCTTAGGTTTAGCAAAGGTTTTGTAACAGGCGATATTTATTAATTATTGATATTTAAATAGAAAAAAGCGAGAAATCAATGGTTGTGCAAAACAATCTTGAGGTACAGACCATAGACAAAGAATTGTATTATCCGTAGTTTTTATACAAGTTCGTTTGCTATGCTTAGTTATAAGCTAAGCGGCGATGGGCTTGCAACCTGTCACGTATGGATTGCTAACTACTGCAAAATGAGGGCATGTGCCAAATATAGCGTCTGGACGTGCCTCTGCCTTCCCCCACTAGACATCTTCAAAGGATCTAAGCGCCTGGAGATCTGAGAGGATGTCTACGGTGCTCTGTGATTACAGTAATGATCTAATTTTTTTTTTTTTAGTTATTGACTGCCAAAATTGATAATGCCCAATGTCGGGCACCACAACCTAATTCTATTGCCCTACCTCCTTGCCTCTGCCAAGCAGTTCCGGGCACGTCACCTGCCAATTGTGAGGTCACAGACATTACGTGCGTCTTTACCTAAGTAGGTACCTAAGTAGGCACCTAATTATGAATACCTAATTGCCAATTAGGTTTACCTAGTAGGTACAAAATGATCTTTGTGATTTTAATAATTATTTTTTTCTCCGTGTTGGCCGAGGAGGTATCTCGATTTTCAATCTGATGGTCGTGGGTTCAAGTCCCGGCGTGCATCAGTAGATTTTTCAGTAGGTGGAATCTTGCAACTCAATTTTGAAGCAGTTATCTTCAACCGATTGAGCTCAAATTTCGCATACTTATGACAGCGAGCTGATCTGATGATGGAGTCAGGAGCTGTTTAACGGAACTCCTCAGTAAATAGTCTGATTGAGATAAAACTTTGCATACCTATCAATCTCCAATGACAATATAAAATTATGGTACTAGCGAGCTGGTCTGATGATGGAGATCGAATGTAGCCATAGGAACTGCCTAACTACACAACATAAACACGTCGTGTTTGGGCTCGTTGGATTTGTCTTGACGAGTACTAGAGCTCTAGAATTTATAAAAGCTTGTTTTTAAAAATATATTAAAAAAAAATCTTATATTATATAGGTACAGGAAAAAAAGGAACATTAATATATAAATCGTCCCTTTACTTTACGATTGGTGGAAACATTTACGTCGGTTTTGTTTTAGTTTTTAAAACGTATTAATATTTTAGTAACGTGCTTATTATTTTATTTTAATGTTATCTTGGACGTCAGCTAATTTAGAAATAAAACACACAGCTACACAATAGGTAGGTATATCTCGACTTTACGCATCATTAACATCAAATACACGGGGATTCTTTATAGATTCTTTTTTCGTTTTGGTGTACGGAACCCTAAAGACATTAAAGTCAAAAAAATTAAAAACGTTATCTCAACAAAGAATTCGGTTAATTTATACACAACGGTATACCTAGTAGGTAGGTATGAATAAATGAATAAAATTAGTTAGAAATATTAGAAAAAAACCAAATTCTCTAACTGTAAAACAAATTAATTTGCAACGTAGAAGGCTATAGATATATAGGATTCGTAAAATTTTTACTCTAGGAAAAAATAAATTAAATAGGATCACGACTGTAATCTCCAAGTACGGTAGACAAGACATCCTCTCAGATATTCCGGCGCTCAGGTCCTTGAAGATGTCTAAATGGGTTAGTCAGAGGCACGCATAAACATTACATTTGGCACATACCCCCATTTTTCAGTAGTTTGCATTATTTTTATCTTTATATTGGTTAAAAAAGGAGGTTCTTAATTCGGTTGTATTTTTTTTAATTTTTTTACTTCTGAACTCCATCATTTACGATTTAGTAAATTATTTTTTGGTTAGGATAATATATTTACCGTTTGGTCCCATTTAAATTTGAGGAGAAAATACCACCTCTAACGGTGAAATAATAGGGGATGTTATTTTATATTGGACATAATATAATATTATGTAATGTATTTATGATAATTAAAATAATATAGACTAATAAACATGAAGATGAATTTGTTTTTAGTTATTGAAGCGTAATTATTTTAAATAAAACTATTTGTAAAAACACGACGAGAAGGTTGAACTTCGCACTCAAAGTTCGTGTTACAAATTTAAAAAAATACTCACTTTATCCTTCGAAATTTGATATTCTGAATATTCACCACGATTCACAAATCGACACAGGGCTTTTTACATAAAAAAGGAGGTTTTTAAACCTCTTTTTAATAAAACTTGTTGAACAAAAGTTTGAATAAAAAAACAAAATACTCACAAAATAATCTCGCGTTGTTCGAAACGTTCACCAAGTAATAGGTACTGCGTCGCACTGAACCGAACCGCTTCGGCTCGACAAGTTATGATGAAATCATTGCAATGACTAGTCTAGTAGGCAATTGGGAAATGGAGTCTGGGCTCGGTTACAAGCTTCTAGGGATTGTGCAAAGTGAAATACCTAAGACGTTTTGTTTCTACCATAACTTAATAAGTATTTTTAACCGATTTCATATAACATTATTTAGGATCACGACTGTAATCCCCAAGTACGGTAGACGGGACATTCTCTCAGTCTCAGAAATGACTAATACTCAGTCAGACGCACTTCCAGACATCATATTTGGCACATGCTCATATGTTGCCGTAGTTAGTATTCCATACGTGACAGGTTGCAAGCCCATCGCTCCATAAATGAATACTAACTGGTTTTCTCACGATGTTTTCCTTCACCGTTTTGAGCATGTGTTTTGATGTGCATACAATTTTTTTGACAGAATAATCCATTGATGCACGCCAGGATTCGAACCCTCGACCTTAGAAATGAAAGTCGAGATACCTCCCACTCGGCCAACACGGCTTATATCGATTCCAAATAATAATAATTCATTTATTTCTTTAGATTATGGTCGATTATTGGTATAATAAATTTATAAAGTGCAACATCTGTCATACCTAATGTTATGACATACAAACGAGGATGTTATAAAGTCTGTTTTTTTTATTTTTATTGCTCATGTATCCCCTTCACTTATTAGGTATCTAACCGATTTGAAAAATTTTTTTTTTTGGTTGGGAGGCTATATTTCCCGTTTGGTCCCATTTAAATATGAGAAAAAATATAGGTACCTCTAAGGGTGGATTTTTTTTCTATTAGAATTATAACATAAAGTTGATTTTTTATAGTTTTTTAAACGTAATTACATACTAAAGCTTTTCTTCCACTTGCCTTGTTAATGCTAATTATTATATAGTTTGTCCAAGTGTTCTTTCATACAAACATTTTGCAGACAAATTACTAACACAACAAAAAACAACCAAATCGGTCGAACCGTTCTCAAGTGACGGTGATCTTTCATGAGGCAATTTATTTTTATAGAGATTTACGACGGGTAATTCCCACAGACGTAAGATTTGAACAAGGTGTACTATAGATTTTAACACGGGTGTTTATCACGTGCCTTTGACTAACCCCTTTAGACAACATCTTCAAAGGATCTAAACGTCTGGAAATCTGAGAGGATGTCTACCGTACTTGGGGATTACAGAAGAAAAACTTGTTTTATAGAAATAGGTATTAAACACTAATAATGGTAAGGGGTAGATATGCTTGTGTCATTATCGTGAGTAGTTTTAGTACACCCTATTATTTTTCAAACTATCGTGATTAGTAGACATAACTTAGATTTTAACATGGGTGATTATCACGTAAATATCTTTAATTTGTTTTCCCGACGTTTAGATCCTTTGAAGATGTCTAAAGGGGTTAGTCGAAGGCACGTCCAAACTTGATATTTGACACATGCCTACATTTTGCAATAGTTAGCATTCCATACGTGGTAGGTTGCATCCCATCGCCGCTTATAAGAATACTAACTGGTTTCTTTAGGATGTTTTGCTTCCGTGAGCGCGTGTTTGATGCACACCGGATTCGGCCCCATGACCTTTGAATTGAATGTCAAGGTACCCCACAACGCGATTTATAAATGGAAAGATAAAAATCTCACAACCACGAAACTAATATTAATTAATTTCAATCTTATTAATTTATAAATTCGAAAGTTTGTGAGGAATATTTACATCTAAATGCTCTTCTTATTTCCAACGACCAAACGAATTTGGATGTAGCTTTGAATATACATAGCCTAATATGTTCTGGAATAGCAAAGGTACCACGCGGACATAACAAAAAACTATCTATCGAAGATAATCTATAGGGTGTAGTTAGAGGCACGTCCAAACATTATATTTGGCACATGCCCACATTTTGCAGTAGATAGCATTCCATACGTGACAGGTTGAAAGCCCATCGTCAGACGTCCTGTCAAATTTGCACTTTTCCTTTTTCAAATATTTTACAATCCTACTATAATAATATAAATGCCAAAGTTTGTGTGTGTTGTGTGTTTGTTACTTCTTGACGCAAAAACTACTGAACGGTTTTAAATAAAACTTTACAGTAATGTAGCTTATACAAGAATAACACATAGGCTAGTTTTTATCCAGATACCACCTGTGCGAAGCCGGGGCGAGCAGCTAGTTTTACGATAAATGATTCGAAATTTTCTTTCAAAGATCTCTTTTCTTCTTCAAAAACCTGACACTAACAAATACTACAACAAAAAAAGAATTAGCAAAATCGATCCAGCCGTTTACACGTGACCAAGGGAAATAGGGATTCATTTTTATATAATAGATTGTTATTAAAATAAAACACCACATAAATATATTATTATTTATTCTAGTGACTATTGTATGCTCTATGCATGATATATAAATATTATTATTTTAATATAATTATTAGTAAGCCATTTTGTTGTTGGTAAGTTCTTAAATAATTACGTCTATAAAACTAAAAACAAAACCGACTTCATCTCTATTAATTAATATTATAAATGCGAAAGTAACTTTGTCTGTCTGTCTGTGACGTTATTACGGCCAAAATACATAGTGAAAATTTCAACTGTCTAGCTATCACGGTTCATGAGATACAGCCCTGTGACAGATAGACGGACAGACAGACGGACAGATGGACAGCGAAGTCTTAGTAATAGGGTCCCGTTTTTACCCTTTGGGTACGGTACCCTTAAAACGGAGTTCCGAGATAAAAACATAAAAAAATACAACCCAATTTAAAATCTCCTCCGTTTTAGTTGTCGGTTAAATAACTAATGAGTGATTTTTATAAAGAACTAAACTAACTTTTTCTTATGAGTTAGACTAAAGTTAGTAGTTTTAGGTAGTTTTTTCCGTGTTCCATACAAAAGGAGCCAATCGTTTGTCTTCTGGTAAGGTCGCATTAAGCTCTTCTATGTCTTGGAGTGTCTGTAACAAAAGACATATTTTTATTTATTTTTCAAAATATCGTGATAAGTAGACATAACTATAGATTTTTACACAGGTTTTGGCGTTATTTAGAATTTCGGTCAGATCTTGATTTTTTTTAGTTTTTTTTATTGTGGGGGTTTACGCGTGAGGGGGCCCGGGTCCCCTCACTTGAGGGGCCTCGGGCCCTCTGACTTGTGGGGCTCCGGGGCCCCTCACTTTTTACGTAATAAAACTATCAGTTAGCGTTACCTGGTTGAGTATGGAGTTGCATCTAGACAATTGGTGAGCCAAGTCGTGAACCCGCGCCAGTCTTTCGGCATGCCGCGCGTTACTCCGCTGCCGCTCTACCATGCTTGAGTATAGTCTGGTAATCTCTGAATCGCTCTGAAAAGATCATGCAAAACTATAGTTTAGTATTCATTTTTAAACGACGATTAAATTATGTCAATAAAAATAAATTTGATTTGATTTTGACTTCAACTGGACCGATTTGAAAAAATATCTATACTAATACTAGCTGACCCGTGCCCGCTTCGCTGTGCGTAAGACATTTCTAATACCATCGTGGACTTTTTTGTAGACGTTTTTAAGGTATACAATACTGTAGTTCATTATTTTGATATATCTCGTGGGGTTCAGCCAGCATTTGCAATGTAAGCCCAAAAAAATGTGTTTATTTACGACATCACATTAGAAACCTCTAAAATTATCAGTGTTTCTCTACTATATTATGCATGTATTATACATATAACCTTCCTCCTGAATCACTCTATCTATTAAAAAAAACCGCATCAAAATCCGTTGTGTAGTTTTAAAGATATAAGCAAACATACATACATACATACGCGGGAAGCGGAAAGCGACTTTGCTTTATACTATGTAGTGATTTTAAAGAGGAACAGGTTTTCAGTTTGTCAATGTACCTTTATATATTTTTTAAACAAGACAAATAAAGATATGAATTTCAATGTTTTTTGTCGCGATTTTTATGTATGACCGCGCGTACGGAGTAGACGCCCTGGTCAGATATTTGTGTTTTATTTCTTCTTCTATGATATTATTTACCTCTTTTACCTTAGTGGCTTAAACTATTCATCCCTTTTACATTAGTGGCTTAAACTATTTATCATTTTTACCTTAGTGGCTTAACGTGTTTACCTCTTTTACTTTAGTGGCTTAAACTATTTATCCATATTACGTTAGTGGCTTATACTATTTATTATTTTACCTTAGTGGCTTAATTTATTTACCTCTTTTATTTTAGTAGCTAAGTTGATTTCATCAGCGGCTAACGGATGCGCACACGCAGCTAAATGCGCCTGAAGACGAGTTGTCAGTCGCACCCAAGGTCTGTAGTCTAGACCTGGAACAGAAGAGCAAATTAAGTTTATGCGTAACTATTTAGGACACACTTAATGATAAAGATTTATATAACAAACACAAAACTATATCAATCTTTGAGAGATTTTTTTTTCGATTTTTCTTTAATGTTACTACTAGCTTCCGCCGGCGGCTTCGCTCGCGTGGTACCTGGATAATAAGTAGCCTATATGCTATTCCAAGGCATATGCTATGTATATTCCAAGTTTCATCTAAATCCGTTCTGTTGTTTGGGTGTGATTTAAACACAAACATACAAACATCCTCACAAACTTTCGGATTTATAGTATTAGTAGGAGAAGGAATGATTGGGGGGCGTGCGTGGTGTGATTGCGTGGGGGGGGGGGGAGCCAGCTACATCTGTAGCCAGCCTAGCTCATCCTAGAAGCACAGAGGCTTCCTGGGGTCTTCACAGGCTTCGAGAAGAGACCTCGGGTTACCGAGGATTTGTGTATGTTGCACTGGAAGCTGTGAGGAATAGTTGAATAGACTACCTTCTAAAACTTCAGGGTCTCTAGCACCGGGTAGTCCCAAGGTTCCTCTCATTATAGGCAGAAATGTAGGTATTTCCTAAAATAAATAAATAGGATAGAATCTATTATATTTAAAATAACAAAGTAACTATATTTTTTTAAAGCAAGCTTTTGTAAAATACTCCTTCGAACTAGAAATCAGAGCAGCGCACTATCACCTGTCACATAATATTACATTGTCTTTGGAACTTAACAGATAAGAAGTAAGAAAAGACTACTAAGAAGTTCCGTTGTGAGTGTCCGTTGAACAGCTCCCGACTCCATTATCAGATCAGCTCGCTGTCACCAGAACTAAAGATGTATGCTATATTTCAGCTCAATCGGATACCAACAAATGGTCAAAAATGGTTTGCAAATTTTGACAGACATCATACAAACATACAAACAGTTCAAATTAAATAAGAGCTTGTAAAAAGCGTGTTAAAATGATGATGGCCGGATTTGAACCTGTTATACCTGTAACCGTTGTATATCCTCATCCAGTGCCTCAGTAGTGGCAGTCTTCACCACCACAATATCCTTTGTACGTTTATTCTTTCGAACTTGCAAACTTAACTGTCTGCGTTGGAGTATGGACTTTTTTGTGTTAGGCTGGGTTTTTTGAGAGTTTTTGGGTGAATCTGTAAATTAAATTATATTGAAATGAAACACATTTAATTAACAAGACAACAACAAACAGATTATATCAATGTAGTAGGTACTAAGTAGGTAGGTACCTACCTATATCGAGAGCTGTGTGGGCTGTGTGGGAGGTACCTCGACTTTCAACTTGAAGGTTATGTGCACAAAATGGTGAAGGAAAACATTCTGAGGAAACCAGTTAGTATTCTTAGAAGCAGCGACTTACAGTCTGTCATGTATGAAATGCTAACTACTTCAAAATGTGGACATGTGCCTAATGTAATATTCAACTACCTTACTAATGTATGCCTCTGACTACCCCCTTTAGATATATTCAAGGATCTATGAGCCTGAAGATCTGAGAATATGTCTATATCTATCATATAACTATATCTACCATACTTGGGAAAGTTGTACAGTCAGACACAAATGATTGTCAATCGGACCCACAACCTACAGCGCAGAAGGCAGAACTACCAACTGAGCTGGACCAGCAACCAGCAGTACCATAGCTACCTCCAATAGGTCGATCAACCGTGTAAGATATATACGGTAGCTCCGAGTCTGAGCAGACGCTGGCTCCCGGTGAGTTGTTCCCACTCGGAGGCGGTTCTGAGCTTCGGGATGACTCTGAAAGCAAAAAAAATTTTGCAATTAGTAACAGCTACATGTTACCAGCAAACTTCTTTTGTGTAGATTTTTGATAACTTTATTGTTAAACATTGAAATTCCTGAATAAGTAGTAACTGTCCTAAGATTTTAATTAAACTATCAGCCACTGACAGATAGGCTTACTTTTCCATTTATAATATTAGTCTAAATAGAAAATATAAAGGCAAAAAGGACAAAAAAGTAAAATTAAAATTAGGTACATAGTACCTATATAAAAAATAATACAAAATACATTAGTTACCTGGTATATTGGACACAGCAATAGTATGCCCTCTTCTGACGGGTGGCGCTCTCTGGGCCTGCCTTTTAGGCGGCTGAGATGACTGCTCTGATCCCATACTTATTCTAAAAGTGAATTAACATTTTTTTATTTATACTAGCAGAATTACTACAGCTGACATAAATATTAAATTGAAGGTACATAAATTCATCTCGGTAGCTCACCTGTATCAAACCTATAAACTCTTAATGAACAATGCATCAAACACATTTGTGTACATTCTCCGTAAATAATCGTGTTATAATTTCAGCTCAAATCGATTGTGGTTTGCAGATGCAGAAGGTAAAAAGTTTATTTTTTTCAAGAAAGCAAAAGCAAAAGAACCACCCACAGAATAATATATTTGACAATGGCATGACATTCATATTGACACATTGACGTATGAATTTTATTAATTCAGTGCTATTCTCGGCTATTTTACTGAATCTTCCAATCTACCTGGCTTCACCCTAACCTTCAGTGGGTAATCGATCAATTTGATGCCTGTGGACCTGCCTGTGGATTTATTTGAACCTGTGATGTGAAGCTGTGAAAATTCTGACTTTCTGACATTGACTTGACTGACTGTGACTCTGTGACACTAAACACACACGTCGAGTCGAGTCAACAAAACAAACAAAACAAGTTTTTCTAATTTCTATGTTTTCTGTATAACAATAATGAAATAAATCCTAGTTTTACAGCTAAAATGGTTGACGAGAGCACAAGAAAGACTCTGAGTAGCATACCGCTCCTGCAGACAAAAGCTGGACCGCGGGAAAAGGATTTATGGACAACCAGACTAAAAGAAGAATATCAGGCGCTAATCAAGGTAATTCTTACTTCCGGGTACGTAAACAGATGTTGGGGCCTTAGTTAGTGATTATAATAACTATATCTACCATAAACTTATCAAAATAAGGCTGAAAATCGCACTTTGGTAATATTACATATAGTGTTGAGCCAAATTGATTCCCATTGATTGAAGGAGTGTGGAATATAGGTATAAGTATTTATATTTATGTCTTAGCATGACTACTCAAGAAAATTTTTGTCTACAGAAAAGTCATAAATATTATTTTTATTAGAAGCAGCATAATTTCGTTTGTTCAAGCTCATTCCCTTGACCTGAGGAAATTAGGTCAGTGGTGCTATGTTCTACATTTAATGGTAACTCTAGACAAAATAATTGTATTTTGTTTTTAGAATATTAAATATAGGACACTTGCACCTGATAGTAATATATTTTTTTGATGAATTGTTTTTTCTCAATACCTGCCAAACATACAGTTTTGTTTTTTAGGACAAAGATAACCTAATGATTTAATCTAGATAAATTATAGACAGAAACACGATTGGTGAAGCTTTTCTCAATAGATTTATTTTCCAAATTTGGCTCTTCTAAATCACTAATTTAGTTTTTACTCAAAACTATGAATAGCTATACAGTTCATTTTTATATAGTTTGATGTATAATCAAACTAGTGAAATAAGTAAAAGACAGTTTCTTTTTAAGTTTTATTGTTTTTTTTTAATAAATAAATAAACGGTAACCTTCTTCCTCTCCGCAGTATGTCCAAAACAATAAAACAGCTGACAACGACTGGTTCCGACTGGAGTCTGATAAGACTGGCACAAAATGGTTCGGCAAATGCTGGTACGTTCACAACTTGCTGAAGTACGAATTCGATTTAGAATTTGATGTAAGTATCACACTAAAGGTACATCTTTATACATCTATACCAGTGGTTCCCAAAGTGGTCTAGGTACACCCCCTGGGGTCCACGGGAGACTTGAAGGCGGTCTACGTTGTTGAGAAAAAAGTTGGGGGTTCACAAGTTGTAAATCCACTGAAATTTGCTTGGTTTTAAAACTAAAGAACAAAAATTTTGTCATAGCATTTCCTATTGATATCAATGTAAGCGCGTTCCATGAACGGTGCTAGGTGCATTCGTTTTTGTGGTCGCAATACACTCAAACCTGAACTCTATACTTGGGGGTTCTGAGTTGATTAGATAAAATAGTTTGGGAATGTCTACTAATCACAATAGTTTATAAAATTAATGAAACATAGGTGACTAATTACTTATTTGTATGTCGTAATATTATAAATAAAATAAAATAAATATTGGCAGACCTTACACACAACGCCATCTAGCCCTAAACTAAGCAAAGCTTGTACTATGGAAACCAGATAACTGATAGAATACTTATATACTTTTTTTTTTGTAAATATATACTTATTATACATAGTAACACCCAGACACAGAACAAACATCTATGTTCATCATACAAATATTTGCTCTAGGTGGGGATCGAACCCACAACCTACAGCATAAAAGGCAGAGTTACTACCAACTAAGCTGTGATGTCAGTCATGTCAGTCATTATGACAGAATATTTATGTTGAACCGTATTTTTAGTTAATACCATTAATTGACCATATTCTAAACGAATAAATGAATTATTATTAATATAGATTTTTAAACAGAAACCCTATTTTTGTTTTCAGATTCCAATAACGTATCCCACAACAGCTCCCGAGTTGGCGTTGCCCGGTCTCGATGGGAAAACGGCTAAGATGTATCGGGGAGGCAAGATTTGCCTAACCGACCACTTTAAGCCACTTTGGGCAAGAAACGTGCCTAGATTCGGTATAGCGCACGCTATGGCACTTGGTGTAAGTTTTTATTATTAAACTAGCTAACCCGACGAACTTCATATCGCTTTAGAATGTTAGTTTCCCGTTCCCATTAAAAAGTATCTTACGTCCGTCTCCTGGTTCTAAGCTACTTCCCACCAATTTTTCAGCCAAATCGGTTTAGCCATTCTTGAGTTATAAATAGTGTAACTAACACGACTTTCTTTTATATATAGATTTACCTACTAATATTATAAATGTAACTCTGTCTGTCTGATTATTTTTCAAAGAGATGTATCTTATGTTATATATAAAAAGCCAGCCAAGTGCTCAATCCGTGCACGAAGGGTTCCGTATCCTTATCTACAAAAAAATGCAAAAAAAGACGTTTGTTGTATGAGTGTCCCACTTAAATATTTATTTTATTCTGTTTTTAGTATTTGTTGTTATAGCGGCAACAGAAATACATCATCTGTGAAAATAATCAACTGTCTAGCTATCATAGTTCTTGAGATACAGCCTTGTGACAGACAGACGGACAGCGAAGTCTTAGTAATAGGGTCCCGTTTTTACTCTTTGGGTACGGAACCCTAAAAAAAGATATAAGTATACTATCAGTAATCTGGTTCCCTAATACAACCTTTGCTTAGTTTAGGGCTAGATGCTTCTGTGTGTATTTACTAATTTTATGTTATTTGTTGCAGCTCGGCCCCTGGCTAGCAGTAGAAATACCAGATTTAATAGAAAAAGGATTAATAACCTATCAAGAGAAGTCCAATGATAGTAAATAAGGTTGGACACACTGTACATAATGCTATGTAAATGTAATTAAATATATATTTATATATTACATGTCTTATTTCAAATCTAAATATAAAACTTACGTTACTGACTGACTGAATGAATGAATAAGTGAATGACTGAATGAATGAATGACCGACTGATCGATCTATCATATCAACGTACAGCCTAAACCACTGGTCCTCGAAAATTTAAATTAAGGTGTATTTTTTTTGGTGTGCAGGGGTGCGCTTAGAAAATAATTTCTGACATTCAATCCCTAAGGGGGTGCAAGCAGGGGTTTCGTGAACGAAGGTTACCACTAGTGTATTTTAAGTATGTATTTACAAAAAAAAGTATGTATCAGTTATCTATTTCCCATAGTACAAGCTTTGCTTAGTTTGGGTCTAGATGGAATGTCCACCGTTATTTATTTAGTTTTTGCATCAGCGCTTCTTGATTTCATATCCCAGACTAATTGGTGATGTGACGCAGTTTGTGCAGTCACATGGTGGGCATATTGTCGATGTGGCATCCGTCGGCTTAGTCACATAGCCAGATGGTTTCCCCTGGAAAGAAAAACAAGGATTTATAAAATACTAGCTTTTACCCGCGTTGATTCAGGAAAGTGATTTTTGACGACTTTGTAAATACAAGGTGTCTCAAAAGTAAGTTCACATTTGCTTATCTTATTACGCGAAAGCAACTATTCTGAGGGGCGCGGGGGGTATGTCAGTCGGTAGTCTGGCTCTTGGGAATTTAGTCGCTATGGAGCGTTTCTCTGGTGCGGACCGTGCGTTGTGCGTACGTGAGTTTTACAAAAACGGTAATTCGGCGACTGTAGCGCGTAGAAAATTCTGCAGTATTCGACATATTCGTCACTTAAATGATGCGCCTAGCACTCGACTCATTGCAAAATGGGTTGAGAAGTTTGAAGAGACTGGGTCAACTCTGGAGAAACCAAAATCTGGGCGGCCAAGAACATCAAGAACAGCCGACGTGGACAGTGTTACTCAGTCTATTCGAGATGCTCCAAACCTCTCGATTCGGAAGCGTGCTGTTGCTTTAAATGTGCACAGATCTTCATTATGCCGCATTTTACACAAAGATTTAAAGCTGCACCCGTACAAAGTTCAGTTGGTGCAAGAACTGAAGCCTCAAGATGCTGGTCAGAGGCTTGACTTTGTAAATCAGATGATTGAGCGCTTTCCAACGTTCACCAACATCTTGTTTTCCGATGAAGCCCATTTTCACCTGAATGGGCATGTAAACAAGCAAAATTGTCGTTACTGGAGTGCAACCAATCCAAAACAAAAACATCAGAAACCGCACATTCACCCAAAGTCACCGTATGGGCAGCGATGTCGGCGCGAGGAATTATCGGCCCTTACTTTTTTGAAGATGGAAGGGGACGCACGCTCACAGTGAATTCAGAGCGTTATGTGGAGATGTTAGACGAGTTTTTCGTGCCCCAACTGCAAAACTTTCCTGGTTACAACCAAAGAACATGGTTCCAGCAGGATGGAGCAACTTCACACACGTCCAACAGATCTCTGCCTCGAGTTCGAGAAATTTTTCCGAACAAATTAATCTCCAGGCGAGGTGACATAAATTGGCCTCCACGGAGTCCCGATTTAACACCTATGGATTTTTTCCTGTGGGGTTATGTCAAATCAAAAGTTTACGCTAATAAACCGACTTCCCTGGCACAATTAAAAGAAAATATCCGTCATGAAATGGCAGCCATCACGGAGACTACCTGCCGAGCTGTCATAGGCAATTTTAGTGCCCGACTAAATAAATGCCGAGAGCGCAACGGTTTACATTTGGACGATGTTATTTTTAAAAAATAAATTCCCAAACAGTGTACTTCAATATATAATAAACATTTTTTCAATAAAGCTAAGACTTTTCTTTTAAAAAAAGATTTAAATGTGAACTTTCTTTTGAGACACCTTGTATTTAAATTTCTGAAAATCCAAATACTTATTTAAAAAAAAAAGTAGCCTAATGTCATCGCAAGACTTTAAACTATCTCGATATTAAATTTTATGACAATCGGCCCAGCGCTTTGGCCGTGATAACGTCACAGACAGACGAATTACTTTCGCATTTATAATACTAGCCGACCCGTGACAGACGTTGTCCTGTCAAATTTCAATAATCGAATAAAACAGACTGAATGTTTTTAGTCTGTGATGTCAGATTTGTTGCACACCAGCGCCATCTATACAAAAATCATCCCTTTTGCGTTTTTTTTAATCGTTTTGAGGATGTTTTTCATATTTTAAAGTAGTCTATTATTTATTCGGGCATTACATTTATCTACAGCAAATAAATTAAAGGTACGTGATAAACACCCGTGTTAAAATCTATAGTTATGTCTACTCATCACGATTGTTTGAAAAGTAATGTTTAAGGGGTAGACAGACACAAACCTTTGTCCATTTAAAATGAATGTTCCCGAACAACTTGAACGGAGATAGCGGCGCCCGAGAGACGCACATACACTGTTAAATAATAGTAATATTAATTAAGTAGGTACCTAATAAATAAGTACTTATATTAATATAAGTGCAAAAAAATAAAAATATATCAAACACTAGCTTTTACCCGCAACTTCGTCTACATAGATTCAGAAAATCGATTTTGACGTTTTTAACGTAGGTAAAAACGAAAACGAAACATTGAATTCTAAAAAACAAAATAGGAAAACATGTAGCCTATGTCCGTCCGAAGACTTTAAACTATGTCTATGTAAACTTTAATCACAATCAGTTCAGCAGTTCGGTCGTGATAACGTCACAGACAACAGACGAGTTACCGAGACAGACAGAGTTACTTTCGCTTTTATAATATTAAGTATAGAAGTAAAGAATAGGTAAATTTGTATCTAATAAAAAAACCGGATAAGTGCGAGTTCCGCACAAACTTCTTTAGTTAACATTTTTAGTGGTCCTGTAGGTAGGTAATCTATGTTCAGGAATAACAAACAAAAAAACAAACTAGATCTGCGATGCCATAGGACAGGCACACTCCTCTTTTGTATATATTAGTATTCTATCAATTATCGCATATTCGCTATGCTTAGTGTGGAGCTAGACGGCGCTGTGTGAAATCTCTAACATTATTTATTAATATTTATTTTATTTAATAGCACTGATCAAGTTGGTAACTTACCCCGGGCTATTAAACAAATTAACAGTTTTAAGTAGGTAAAAGGTAATGTTATCGGGGGGGGGGGGGGCACGGTAGTGCCCCCGCAAAGTCGAGCGCGATATAGTTTAATTTTTGTATTTCAAAATTATTATTTTTTTATCTTGACGCCTTTGAGAGTGAATGAAAGAACCTTTTCAAATAGTAAAAGTAAATAAAAAATATATATAATATTATCTAATTTATTGGTATTTTAGCAATCAATTATTTAAAATTTTACTTACTATCTGCAAATTATAAAAGCGCTGATTAATGTTATCTAAGTACCTACCAATAATGTCCTTTTCTATTTGTTACACAATAAATTCATCTAAATACTATTCTGACATCTCTAAATTTATTTATCTATTAACACTTGATTAGTAATAAAAAAATATTAGTGCAATCAATTTAAGTTAGTTCATCAACAAATCTACACCGTCTAACTAAATAAATACTAGCACGATTAAACTATTATTAAATAATAAAATAAATATAATTACTTACAGTTGCAGGCTATAATTAAAGTGAAGTTTCTTTTAAATCTTATATTTATTTGTTATTGTTTTTGTAATTCTGTACTATTTGACATTTTTATCTATGACATTCCTATTAACATGTGTATTATTGTTATTTTTCATGCATTTTTAATGACTTGATTTCATATTGCAATGTGTATTTCCGAGGAGGCCTTCACCCAAAGAGGAGTCCTCAACAATGACATTTGTAAAATTAATAATTAAATGAAATGTATATTAATGTAATCTTTAGTTAGGAGGAAATAAAGGCAATTTTATACTTTTTTATATATATCCTTATTATAGTAAATGGAATAACTATTTTTATTACTTACTTTCGTGTAATACTAAAAAGGAAAAAAATAAAAAAATATTATTACTTAAGTACCTCTAAATAAATAAAGTTAATTATTTTATACATAAAAAAACTTGCCGTTCTCTGTAAAAAGAGTATAAAAAGTTTTATAATTAATGTAAGTACATGTAATGACATTTGAATTATATGTCTGCATATTAGATTAATAGCCTACAATAATAAAAAAAAACACTTACAAATTGCTTAAATAAATAAAAAAAAAATAGATTTTAACAGAAATTTATTTTAGTTTTTGTATATAAGTTAGCTAAAGGGAAGCTTATCATAAATAATTTATATTTTAATTAAAACTTACTTCCGTCTATATTAAAAAAAGAAAATAATTTTATTTGTTGTCGTATTAACTAGATTTAACAAATTGTAGTAATCATGACCATGAACTTACTAAGAGCCTCTGTAAAAAATATGAATACAAATTATAATATAATTTTTTAACATTTGGGTACTAATTTATTTTATTATTATATTTGCGAATAATCATATTTTTCATGCCAAATCACAGCTTTCGGACGGACAAATGGACGGACATGGCGAAACTTATAAGGGTTTCTTGTAGACCACGAAACCCTAAAAATATAATAGGTTTCTATATAATTAATGATTATAAAAGTTACTTACAACTCCCTACAAATTAAATTATGGTTTAAATAAAATAAAATATAATTTTATTAAAAAAAATATGATTTTCATTATCTTTCTTTAATTTGCCAAGCAGTTATAACTAATACTTACGCCGCCTTTCTAAAAAATTAAAAACATAAAAATAAAAAAATGTAAGTATTCTTATTTTTTTTAGATATCTTAAAAATACAAACCACTGCATAATAACATAACATTTTTGACATAATATTATGTTCCAATCTTCCATTAATCTTAATATACACTCCATCCTAAGATAAGTTTGCATAAGTTTAAGTTTCAATCATTATTTTTTTGGTGTACAATAAAGCATTTTCATTCATTCATTTAATGTTATTAATATCCGTATAGGTTCTAATGAACTTACTTGAAACTGCAAAAGTGATAAGAAAATAATCACTACATAGTATAAAGCAAAGTCGCTTTCCGCTTCCCGCGTCTGTATGTATGTATGTATGTATGTTTGCTTATATCTTTAAAACTACACAACGGATTTTGATGCGGTTTTTTTTAATAGATAGAGTGATTCAGGAGGAAGGTTTATATGTATAATAACATGCTACCCGTGCGAAGCCGGGGCGGGTCGCTAGTATATTTTAAAATCACTAAATTTACCAAAAAATAGTTAAAATTTAACAAAATATAAAATCACGGATCACGTTTGTAATCCCACAATAGTAGACACTCTCAGATTTCCAGGCGCTAAAATCCTTGAAGATGTCTAAACGGGGTAGTTAGAGTCATGAAAAATATAAAACTGTAAAATGTCCTCACCGTGAACTGCAATAAATAGTAAAATATTTTATTTTAATTATTTTAGTTAATATCCCTACTTACATAAAAAAATAATTTAAAAAATGTAGTTCAACATACATTTAGCTGCGAATGTTTTAAACATAACATTACATTAAGAATCACAATTTTTAAGTTAAAGACTATAAATATATATTAATGGGTTTGATCAACTTGTTAGGGGGCTTGTACAAGTTTTTTGATTTTAATATTTATATGTAGGTAATTAATTTATAAAATAATAAAAATAAAATACTTACGATATCCTAAAATATTTATAAAGAGATATATTAAGGACATGTATGTATAGTCAACATAAATAATTAAAAAAAAAAAAATTGACTTACACTTGTCTGTAATATATAGGTTTTTAAGATATTATATCTAAATTATAATCGTACGAAATATAAAAAAATATATAGGTATTAAATTTGTCTCAATATTGGAAAAGCTACTTACGACTCGCTGCGAAAAAAAAAATACTAAGTTATAATATTTCTAAATAGATTTAGGAAATTACCTACTTAAGGGTAATGGTTTAAATACTTACGGGATTCTGAAAGAATAAATAAGTAATTTTTTTATCTAAGTCGCGTAATCTGGATAAATTAGGTACCTTAAGATATAACGAATATTGCATGTTGCAAAACTAACTAAAAGACAAAATAATAACTTACTCCCTGCACCTAAAAAAGATTGAAGATTTGCATTCAAACATTTAAAAAAAACGATATTTTAATATTTTAGTAACTTATTTGTACCTACCGTTTAAAAGACCGCACCGCAAATTATAAAAAAAAGAATAACGTTTCTGATTATTTATACACATAAGATAAAGATGTGTTTATTATAATTATTATTTTAAAGGTATTTCAGTTATGTAATCTAAGATATAAAATTTTAATAAAAAAAAAAACAATATTATTAAAACTGTAGTACTTACAATATTGTCCTATATATAAAAAAAAAAACGTTTTAAATGTGAGATAAGATTTAAGAAATAAAAAAAAACTGTGCGAACTAGACTTACAGTCACCTGAAATTATAATTTTAATAAAGTTAAATTAAGCTTGAGTAAAAATTCGATTATTTTTTTTTAATTAATAAAAAAAAAAAACTTACCACATTCTGGAAATATAGTAAAAGTTATAATCATTTATTAAGTTATAAAAAGTATAAAAAAACAAATAAACCAATATGTGTATCGAACGCTAACACAATAATTTTTAATTTCAAAAAAATCTTTGTTAAAATAAAAATATTAGGTACTAACCTCTGGCTGTTGTTGGTAAAAATATAGTAAGGTAAGTAGTAGTAAGTAGTATAAATACTTTTAGTAGGTAATACGTATGTTAAATATAGTTGTCTTATTAAAAAAAAAATATTAAAAGTAGGTAACATGTAGGCATCCTATTATTTGAAACTTACCGTCGTCTTAAATAAAAAAAATATTTATTTAAAAAAAAATATTTACTGTCATATATATTATTTTTTAAATAATTATGTTTCTAACTTACTTCGTCCGGCTGAAGTAATAAAAAAAAATTAATAATTATTTAATTTATTTTAAACAATACTGTTACATATCGAAATAGTTTGATTAAAAAAAAGTTATAAAAAACGTACCCCAATCTGCAATTAGTTACATAATTGTTTTAGAAACTAAAAAATCCGACTGACGGGGAATCACCTAACTCTACTCAAAAAAATAGTACATCTCACGTAGGTTTTGAATGAATAAAAACCGTTTATTAACCAAAAAATTATATCTAATTATATAAGTAACTAAGTAATCCAGTAACAAATTTTTGGTAAATTGGTGGTAATTGTATTATTACCACAAACTGAATAAAATTTAGTAAAGTTCGTTCGATCCTATTCCGTTTAAGTTAGTCTAAATAAGCGTATCTTTATAGTTCTAAAACTTAGGATTCACTTACTGTCAGCTGTGAATAAAAACAAAGCACTTTTAAAATAAATTCAGGTGTTTGTTATTTATTGCCTTCAGCGCTGTAGGTAGTGGGTTCGATCCCCACTTAGGATAATAAATATCTGGGTGTTAGTACCTATGTATCATAATGTATTAACAAAATATATATATATAATATGTATAGTGTTCTATCAGTTATCTTAGTTTGCATAGTTCAAGCTTTGGTTAGTTTGGGGCTAGATGGCGCTGTGTGATAATATCCACCAATATTTAATTTAATTTTAATATTTAACCAATTAGTTACAAGTATTTAATCTAATTGTAAAATAGTAACTATATTAGAAAATAAAATGCAAAATAAAAAATAACCAACCATGGCCTGTTCCATGTTCTGAAAACATAAAAAATATATATATCTATTTTGTTTATTAATAATAAAAATAATATTTTTTATATTTTATATAGGTAAGTACATACATCGTCAGGCTGTTGGTAAAATAAAAACATATTAAATAAATATTATGTACTTTTAAGTCTCTGGGTAGATATATATTTGTTATTATAGAAAACTAACTAAAAACTATCTAAAATATTACTCTCATCCTGCCCCACAAGCTCTCATGTACCTACTCAAGCCATACGAGTTCGTACTGTTGTAAATTTTACACCGTGATACTGTTTTAATATTACTTTAAGAGCTAATGGTAAGGCCACTGACCTTAATTACTACTGTACTACATACTATAAGCATACTTCATTCAAAATCAATCTTTAATTTTTCCACGCAGATTTTAAAATAAATAATAAGTTTTTTGTTGAACAATATTTTTCAATGTCATGCTTTTGTAAAATCATTTAAACCATCGAGCACCTGTCATATAATATAACAATGTCTGACTCCATCATCAGATCAGCTCGCTGTCACCATATTATTGCATTGTCACCGAAGTTACATAAGTAATTTTAGCTTAATCGGTTGGGGATAACTGCTTCAAAAATGAGTTGCTAGATTCCACCATAACAAACATAGTTACATAGTTTCATACATACATTGCAAGTTAAATAAAAGCTTGTAAAAATAACATACTAAAAACCATAACATTAATAATATTGCATTTCTATGACGAGTATCTATGATAATTAGACCTAGATTTGTATCCTTGTTTCAAACATGAAATAAAGTAGTATCTACATTGTAGAATATTAAAACCTTAATTAAATAACTAAATCGCGTCTTCTGTAAAACGAATTTCTACTCAAAATCCAAATTTCAACTAAAACTAGTAGGGATGATTTTAGTTAAGATGGTGTGCAATAAATCTGACATCAGTGTTGACATTAGTCGTCATAAACGTGCGTTACTCTATGCGGTTATTTAAATTTGGACAGGACAACGTATTTCGGGACAGCTAGTAAATAGTGGAGTTCTGAGGTAACAAACATAAAAATCTAGTTAGGTACTTGAAAACCGCCTCGTTTTTTAGTCGGTTAAAAATAAAAAAAATACAAAATACTTACGGTAGTTACAACTGGATCAAAAGTAGTTTCGGGAAGCTGCAATTAAATTAAATTATTTATTTTTAACATAAAAAATAAAAATAAACAGGATCACGACCTTGACTCTAAGGCGCTAAGATCCTTGAACATGTTTAAAGGGGTTAGTTAGAGGCACGTCCAAACATTAAATTTGGCACACACTTTGCAGTAGTTAGCATTCCACACGTGACAGTTTGCAAATCCAACGACGCTAACTGGTTTCTTCACGATGTTTTCCTTCACCGTTGTTAGCACGTGTTAATGCGCATTTAATTATTTTTTATTTTTTTGTCCGTCTTGTTAATTTGTGTCTTGTAACACGTTTTGCAAAAAAATATGTGTATACAATTTTTTTAAGTTAATTTTTTTTACCCAAAAGGTAAAAATGGGACCCTATTACTAAGACTTCGCTATCAGTCTGTCTGTCCGTTTGTCTGTCACAGGGCTATATCTCATGAACCGTGATAGCTAAACAGTTGACAGAAAGCTAGACAAAAAATACTAAAAACAATAAAATAAATAAATAAGAGGGGCTCCCATATAACAAACGTTGTTTTTTTTGCCGTATTATAGATGTACGGAACCCTTCGTGCGCGAGTCCGACTCGCACTTGGCCGGTTTTTTTTTATTTTCTACTAGCTTTTACCAGCAACTTCGTTGGCGTAGATTCAGGAAATTGATTTTTGTCGACTTTATCGTAAAATATTGATGTTCTTAAAAATCTAAATACTTAAGTAATTATTTTTGAAAAATGTAGCCGATTTTCATTTCAAGACTTTAAACATCTCTATATGAAATTTTATCACAATCGGCTCAGCGGTTTGGCCGTGATAACGTCACAGACAGACAGACAGAGTTTCTTTCGCATATTAATATATGTATAGAATATAGATTATGCTAAAATCAAATAAATTATGATAGGATATTTACATTAGTTTCAGTATTAACAGTAGTTTCAGTATTAACAGTAGTTTCAGTATTAACAGTAGTTTCAGTATTAACAGTAGTTTCAGTATTAACAGTGGTTTCAGTTTGTACAGTAGTATCGGGGGGCTGAAAATAAATTTCATCATGAAAATAAAAAAATATAAAAAAAATAAAAATAAAACACGACTAGTCCCCAAGTACGGTAGACATACTTTCAGATCTCAAGGCGCTTAGATCCTTGAAGATGTCTAAAGGGGGTAGTCAGAGTCACGTCCAAACATTATATTTGGCACAATACCAATATTTTGCAGTAGTAAGCTAAAATTAAAAAAATATATAAATAAAATTGAAGTGTCTGTCTGTAATTTCAAAATAGCTGTGTTTCCTCAAGTGCTTATTTAAATTAAATTTGTATTATGATAATAACAATACAAACTATTTTTAAATGTTTGTCTGTCTTTCTGTTTGCTTGGGATATTCTCTGGAACGGTTGAACCGATTTTAATGGGACTTTCACTGAAAGATAGAGGCTGATTCGATTTATTTATTTTTTTAGTTTAAATTAGGATTATTTACCCCATCTTTGCCCGCATTCGCTGTTTTATTCTGAAATTCAGGAAGGTGAATTAATAAAGCATGTATGGAAATCGTTTATTTAGTAACCGCTGATCCGATTTATTTATTTTTTTAGTTTAAATTAGGATTATTTACCCCATCTTCGCCTGCATTCGCTGTTTTATTCTGAAATTCAGGAAGGTGAATTACTAAAGCATGTATGGACATCATTTACTTAGGGTGATATGTGAAATGTTTATTTTTTGTACGGGCTGTGTCTACCGGATAAGACGGAAAAAGTGATAAAACTGCATTATCTTGAAAACCATCAAATATAAAAATAAACTGTCGTTAATTTATTTAGCTAGTATGATTATCGAACGAGTTATATAAAAATTAACTGTTTAGCTACTCATAGTTTTGATTTAAAACGAAATTAGTGTTTTTGAAGAGCCAACTTTGGAAAATAAATCTATTGAGAAAAGCTTCACCAATCGCGATTCTGTCTATAATGTATCTAGATTAAATCCTATAGTTATCTTTATCTTAAAGAAACACTTAAGTGGGGTAAAAGCAGGAAGATGATTATGATGATGATGATGAGGATGATGATGACATATAATAAGTATTTATCTGAGTTTTTTCGTCGCTATTTTCGGTGATAATCTGAAGTTTAGATAAGTATATTAAATTTATTCTATCATACAAATCTTTCATTAGTTTTGACTACTGAATGAGACGCATTATACCAAAATTATTAATTTATTTTATCTGGTCAAGGTTTATAGGAAAAAAACTGGAGGTTGCCCACAAGTGCTTTTTCTATGCGATTATTGAAATTTGGGCAGGACAAAATCCGTCACGGGTCGGCTAGTATAACATAAGAGGTAAATAATTTATCTTTTCACTAGCTTTTAGCCATGACTTTGTCCGCGTAGATTTAGGAATCGATTTTGATGACATCGTAAAAAACTGAAATTCCGAAAAATCTAAATAAATAATTTAGAAAAAAGTGTCCTATGTCCGTCCCAAGACTTGAAGCTATCTCTATATAAAATTTCATTACAATCGGCTCAGCAGTTTGGCCGTAATAACGCTACAGACAGAGTTACTTTCGCATTTCTAAGTATTAGTATAGATATAGATACTAAATTTAATTCTTTATATTAGCTATTAAGTGTGTAAGTGTATGTAAGTGTAACTATTGCTATGTCCTAACAGGACCCATGTACCTAGGTACCTTCTTGACCTATTTTTAAGACCTGTATGTAATGTACATGATATAAATCTATATATATATATATATATATATATATAAATAAAAATGAATCCCTATTTCCCTTAGCATCAAGCTGAACAGATTTTGCTAATTATTTTTTGTTGTGTTCATTATTGTCAAAACAAGGTGTCAATAAAAGAATTTTTTGGAAAATCTAGTATTAAATTATTTAACTAAAAGTGCTTTTTTCTATGGTATTAAATTGTCGGGTATTAAAAAAATATATTACTTACATCAATAACTGCGGAGAATATAACAAGCGCCAACAAAAATAATCTTGACATTATGGCTTCTATAAAAACGAGAAAAAAACCTTATTAACCGACATCTTTATATATATATATCTATACATATAATAAAACTGTAGAAGAGTTCAATTCTGTACATTGAATAAAAACTAAAAAAAATACTCCTTGGGGCTTTATACAAGTAACACAAGATATTTTGAAATTTTTGTCTGTCTGTCTGTCTGTTGTCCGACTTTCACGCATAAACTACTAGACAGATTTTGATGAAACTTTTTTTGTTATGTAGCTATTAGTCCTCGGCAACATATAGGCTAAAATTTATTTTGAAGATTGGAATACCAGATGTGAAACTATCTGTCCCCCAGCGAAGCGGGCACGGGTCAGCTAGTCTACAGTATAAGCGTGCAAACTTCTTGTAAGCGGCGATGGGTTTGCTACCTGTCATGATGGAATAGAAATATTCACAAGTTTAAATCCGCTTGGTCATGGAGTGAGATTTAGCTACAAACATCTAAACATACAAAATTTCGGATTTTTTTAATAACCCAGCTCAGTTGGTAGTAGTGTCTTCTGCACTGTAGGTTGTGGGTTCGATCCCTACCCAGGACAAATATTTGTGTGATGAACATAGATGTCTGTGTCTGTGTCATCAGTTATCTAGTGCCCATAGTACAAGTTTTGCTTAGTTTGGGGCTAGATGGCGCTGTGTGATAATGTCCACCAATATTTATTTATTTATTTGTAAAAGAAACTAGCTTACCGAATGTTTATCGCTATTACAACATAGAATATGATTTGTTTTATTCACTTGTAATAAATATGAATTTATTTCTGAGTGTTCCTTATCGTAAAGCGCTTGTAAAATCGGCCAAGCGCGAGTAAGTCCCACTCATCGAGGGTTCTCAATAAAATCAAATATGAAATGATTAAAAAATGAAATAGGATCACGACTGTAATTCCCAAATAAGGATCTTCTTCAAGGATCTGAGTGCCTGGAGATCTGAGAGGATATCAACCGTCAAACAAAATCAGGCACATCCAAACATTACATTTGGTTCGTGCCCACATTTTGGAGTAGCCTGCATTCCACACGTGCCAGGTTGCAAGCCCGTCGCCGCTTACAAGAATACTAACTGGTTTCCTCACGATGTTTTTCTTCGCCGTTATAAGCACGAAAATGCGCATTTACATTTTTCGAACAGAAAAATCCATTGATGCTCGGCCGGGATTCGAACCCACGACCTACAGATTGAAAGACAATATACCCTCCACTCAAAAAACAGTGTTTTTTAAGAAGTTTTTTACATATTAATAAAATTGTGATTAAAACCAATTGTCTGTAACACATTTATTCCAAAATCCTATCCTAAAAAGTACTCCTAGATTCCTTCACAAACTTTATACCTTTAACATTCTTCATCACCGAACTCGACGAGTACACTGACGCGTTCGATATATGTAGCAGCTTCAAATCCTTACTCTTCGCCTTTTTGACACCCGGATCAGATGCCGTCCCCATCTTTGACTTTGACAACAATGACAGCACATTCTTCAAGATGTTGTTCTTTGACGTTTTACTTGTCAGCTCTGTCATAGACGACTTGTCAGGCGATGACGTTGACGTAAACGAGTATTTAGACGCGTTTTCGCCAAGAAATATCATTCCGCGTTCAGATAAGAAGTCGTCTATTGAATCGTTGGTGAAGCTAGCTTGAGCTTCTTTGTTTGTCACGGAATTATCGTTAACGCGCATTTTAACGTCATCCAACGCTTTAAATTCGGGATTCGAAGCGAGATTATAATTATGACATTTGATTTCTTTCTCCGATAAAGCGCTATTAGTTACATTACTATTGTTTTGTTCAGTTTTTTCTTTAATATCTGCTTCGTTCAATTCGACTTTGTCTACTTTGTACGATCTTTTAATGTCAGATAATTCTCTTATAATTTCAGATTTTGGTTTCGCTCTCCAGTCGCGTCTGTTCAGACACTTCAGCAGTATATCATCTGACATTGTCATTTTGTCTTCTCCATCTTTCTGACAGGCTTTGTAACATTTGATCTTTTTATCTATGTTCGAAGATTCGCTAATATAATCGAATTCTGTTGTCTCCGTGTCCATATTACTGGTGGCTATTAATGGTGTGGTGACAGACGCGTCTTGACGGTAGTTAAAAAACTTTCTGACTACCTTCTTCTGGTTGCAGCAAGAGCAATTGTTTGTTAGACAATATACCATTGTTATTATAAGACAGCATTGTACTATCACTACTATCGCAAGTAGAAGTAACGTGTATCTATTGGTTAGAAAATATTTTACTACAGTATGACAGAATATCTTGGCTTTTATCTCTTTAGATTTAGTTGTATCATTGATAATGTTAAGTTGCTTAAAATTACTATCTTCTATAGCTGTGTAGTTGATTTCGAGAGGTTTATTCATTGATTTTATTATGAGTATGTCTTTGGGGTGACGTTCTTTAACTGAAAGAGACTTAATAAAGTCTATATCATCTTCATTAATAGACCGTTCTTCGACGCATTTATTGTTATTCGGGTCATAAACCTGGTTTGACTTATTTCGTTTCCTATCCACACAGTGCGGTACCTCTTTGCATCTTTTGGCGTGTTTATCGAAATACGACCTTTTGCCGTTGTAATAAGTTTCACAGTTCACAGGCTTGCAATTGTTGAAGGGGTCTTCATCAATATTTTTGCAGTGTTTAATGTCTTCTGTGTTGTTTTTGTCTTTGATTCTTGTATCGAAGTGTATGTTTAATGTGTCTCTCATGATACTTCTTCTTCTATCGGCAGGTCTTGTATCTACGTGTATTGTACAGTAGCCTTTCCTCTCAAAGGGATCCATCAATGGTGCCACCATGGTGAAGGTCTTCGTGGTTTCTGTAAAATCATAGCTTTTGTTTATTTATTTAATGTTTTATTACAAAATTAAGAGAGAATTAATGAAGAAAGATTGTGAAACAGGTTTATAAGACGAGATGAAGACCTCAGCGTATTATCTTGGTCCTAATTGGTGATGTTTTGGAAAAAGGCTAGGTCAAGAGTAGGTACTCTAAAGCGACGAGCATGCATGAGAAAAGTGATGAAATAAAGATACAAAATAAATGTCAGGATCGTAGCAAGTGGAATGCCGTGGAGCATGCCTATTGCCTACCTCTCTGGGAAAGAGGCGTGATTTTATGTATGTATGTTTTTAAAAAAATATATGTATGTCGTTACAAAAATGTATGTATGTTCGCCGTAGCAGTCCGCCCCGATTTGCTCGGATGTACTAATGAAGATTATAGGCAAATTTTTGATACCTTAAGTTACATTATTGCAATTTTCGTAAGGATCCCTAATTTTTTGAAAATAAAATATAGCTTATGTTACTCGCTGATAATGTAGCTATTGATAAGTGAAAGAATTATTAAAATTGGTCCGGTAGTTTTTAAGTACCTAATAGTGTAGATTTTTACCTCTTGGTAAAACATCAGAGCACTCTCCGATGATCTGCAAACTCTCGCAATCCTCTCCATCATCAACCCTCAAGCAGCAATCATCAGGGATCAGTTCCACATGGTAATCCTCCTTCGAAGTGTTATTAACTTCGGCGAAAAACTCCAAACCGATCCCGCAGACAGACACAGGTGCTGTACCACTTTTGGTGATCCTCAGCTCTTTGTTGTGGAATAAAGCGGTGGATAAAAGTAAAAAACATGTAAAGTAGAATGTGTTTTTGTATAAAATCATCTGTAGTGACAGCGGGTGTCATTTTTTTGGTGTGTTTTTGACGTAAGATTAGGAACAGGTGATAAGGAGGCCAAAAATTATAGTTTGTTTTTTATTACAAACTTTTTTATTATTATTTAATGGGTCAAATCTTGCAATTGAATTTTAAACCAGTTCCTCTCAACCAATTAAGCTGAAATTTATCATACCTGTGTAACTTCGGTAACAATGCAATAATATGGTGACTGCGAGCTGATCTGATGATGAAGTCAGGAGCTGTTCAAGTGTTCAACTTAACTCAAGAAAATAGTCTGATTAAGTAAGCATAGGTACCATACTAACCAGAAACAAAACATCTATAACTATCACACTAAATGTTTGTCCTAGGTGGAAATCGAACCCACAACCTGCAGAAGCAAAATAAGCTGAGAAATAAATAAAACAAAAATTATGTCCATCAATTTTATATTTGTTTAAATAATTATTTACGTATATTTTCAAATTGCAATCATCTAAGTATAGGGTGTAGACTACTCCTGAAAACTGAAGGCACAAGTACCTGTGACTATGCCACAAGAACTTAAAGTAATATCAAAAAAATATTACTCGCGGTGCGAAAGTGACAGCGCTATATGAGTTTGTATTTCGTTATCACTATTGTTTGAATATTACTTTTTAGCTTGTGGTAGGTACAGCCCCTGCAAAGCTACTAAGATATTCAACTTATATTTTTTTATTTTTATGTCAAACAAAAATTATTATTTTCAGAAAAAATTTACAAAAAATCTTTATTTTATAAAAAATCTTTATTCAGGCATCAGAATTTTGAAAAGTTCAACAATTTATCACTTTTATATTATCAAAATGGTCCGATCATTCAATTTCTGTTTTTTGAAAGCTATTTTATTACAATCTGTATAATATATTATAAACCCCATACAAATAAAAATAACTTATCAAAATAGCTGAGCAACATCAGGTAATTAAGTACCTACCTATATCACAATAATAAACATTGTAGAAAAATAGTATTTTATAATTTACTAAGACATAAAAAAACAATATTATATGATTTACCTATTTAGGGCTTAATTTCCTATTTTTCATATTAAATACAAAATTAAAAAATCCCCTGTTAAGACACAGAATACAACATTCTGAAACAATCAAACCAACATCCCTTCAATTATAGCTAAACTCTCTCGATCAAGTTAGCTTTACAAAAAACGCATCAAAATCGGCCCATTCGTTTAGGAGTTACAGACAAAAACACAGGTACACAGACACCTCAAACTTATAACACCACTTTTTGAGGTTAAAACAAAACACAGTTCTTATAACACCCCTTTTATTGCACCAACTGCTACAGACACACAGATACACAGACATGTCAAACTGATAACACCCCTTTTTGGGGTTAAAACAAAATACAGTTCTTATAACACCCCTTTTATTGCACCAACTGCTACAGACACACAGATACACAGACATGTCAAACTGATAACACCCATTTTTGGGGTTAAAATAAAACACAGTTCTTATAACACCCCTGTTTGGGGTTCAAATAAAACACAGTTCTTATAAGACCCCTCTTTTTGCGTCAGCTTCTACATACATACAGATACACAGACATGTTAAAATTATAACACCCCTTTTTAGGGTTAAAAACAGAACACAGTTCTGAACAACACCCAAAATAGCCTCAAAACTATTAAAGCTAATAAAGCGCTAAAGAAATAATGGCCTGCCTTTAACATTAAGTACTTTTTTCTTCCAGCTGGGATAGTCTCAACGGGGTCTTTCAATAAATACACCCTTATACCCCTTATGTAACTGTAAAAGTACGTTGACCAGTCAAGGCTCGACATGTCAAAGTCAAACATATGCTTGTCAGCGTTACACATCTCTTTGAACAAATCTTGTGTGTTCAGATTGTGAAATTTCCATTGTCGTGTTGCGAAGTAGCCTATGACTGCAGAGAATTTCTCGATTTTCTGGTACGCCTTTCTCAACCTATAAACAAAATAATAATGTTTAAGGCCCTGTATGTCGACGATTGCTCTTTTTCGAAACGAAAAAAGAAATACTTCTGAACAAGCCACATCTCCTATTTTTATAAATATATTACTTCAGGTTTCTACCTAGATTTCTATTAAGCTGAAAACATAATAGCAAAAACTTTTCACGATAAAATATTATTTCAAAATGATACGTTTTAGAGTTTATGATCGAAATACTTTGATACCTACTATTAAGATCAACTTGTGATTTATTGTTAAAGATAGGTAATACGTAGATCTAGATTTCTATTAGATTAGGTTTTTAATAAGTAATTATACATAATTTATATCATTAATTTATTCGAAAAGCAAAGGCGGACCACGCGCCGACGTGTGTTTGTCGTCATTGCAGCGGTCGGTAGGATTATTTATCAAAGTGATTAAAGATGGGTACATCTTTATTCACATATATACTATACATTATAAAATAGGAGATGTGGCTTGTTCACAAGTATTTATTTTTTCGTTTCGAACAAAAACAATCGTCGACTGGGAGCGCCTTAAGACGAATAATAAATGTTTTTGGTGAATGCAGAATCGTTTGTCTCTATAACCGTAAAACATACAGTTTTGTTTTTCTATGACAAAGATAACTTATGGATATAATCTAGATAAATTATAGACAGAAACACGATTGGTGATTTTTTTTATCGATAGATTTATAAGTTTGCTCTTCAAAAACACTAATTTCGTTTTAATCAAAGCTATGAATAGCTAAACAGTTCATTTTTATATAATTCGTTAAATAATCATATTAGCTAAGTAAATTATAGACAGTTTCTTTTTAAATTGTATGGGTTTTAAGATAATGCAGTTTTATCACTTTTTCCGTCTTATCCGGGTAGACTCAGCCCATACAAATAACCAAACATTTCACATATCACCTTAAAAAACTAAAAATAAAACCGAAGTATATGCACTGGGATTTTGATTTCCTACTAGGTAATAATAAACGCGAAAGTTTGTGAGGATGTTCGTATGTTTGTAGCTCAACCACGCTCAAACTACTGATCAGATTTGGATAATATTTAGAACTAGCTGACCCGTGCCCGCTTCGCTGTGCGTAAGACATTTCTAATACCATCGCGGACTTTATTGTAGAAAAAAAAATGTGTTTATTTACGACATCACATTAGAAACCTCTAAAATTATCAGTGTTTCTCTACTATATTATGCATGTATTATACATATAAACCTTCCTCTTGAATCACTCTATCTATTAAAAAAAACCGCATCAAAATCCGTTGTGTAGTTTTAAAGATATAAGCAAATATACATACATACATACAGACGCGGGAAGCGGAAAGCGACTTTGCTTTATACTATGTAGTGATACACATAGCCTATGCCCTGGAACAGCATATAGGCAACTTCTTATCTAGGTACCACGCGAGCGAAGCCGCTGGCAAAAGCTACTTACATAGGTTTCTTTCCAATAAGTAGAGCTATTCCATCAATGATGTAAGCCGGCACCCAATGTAGGAAGAAGCAGTACAAGTTGTAGATGAATACAGACGGAGTCAGGGTAAACAGGTAGTAATAAACAGCTTGTACAGTCGGCACCTCCATACCATAATCTTCGTTGTACTTCATAAACTTTTCTGTGAATATTAATTACGTTTTAAAAACAAATAAAAAAAAAAGTTTTTTATAATTAACTAGCTAAGGTAGCATGTTATCTTCTATACTTATAATAAATCTGTAGAGAGGTCAATTCTGTACATGAAATATATTTCCAAAATAACTATCAGGGGATGATTAGGGATCGATACTGATGCCAAAAATGCAATCAGTAAAATTTTTGTCTGTCTGTCTGTATAACCGTTATAGAAACAAAAACTACTGGACGGATTTTAATGAAACTTGGTACAATTATTTTTCATACTCCTGAGCTGGTTATAGTATACTTTTCATCACGCTACAATCAATAGGAGCAGAGCAGTGAAGTGAAATGTTGGGAAAACGGGAGTAGTTACTGCATTTCTTAAGCTTCCGTCGCGTGTGCAACCTTAATGGTTAAAGCTACACAGAAATCATGTATGACGGAAATGTTCTCCTTAAAATTATATAAAAAATATCCCACGACAGCATATGTTTATCTTTTATGGTTGACTCACAATAACACGTGTAACTCCCGATAGCTTAGCAGTTCGAAGCTTTCTGATTATATTTGTCTACTCTTACGTTTATAACACTCTCAGTCATCCCTAATTAAAAAAGTTTACATTATTAACTATTCCATAAAAATAAATCATAGAAATTGGTATAGAAACACCAAAGTTATACATGAAATACGCTAATAATAAGCCATCGCGCGTGAATACTGAATCATGCTATAAGGATTATTTTTGTATATAAGGTCGCGAACGCACAGGCTGGCGGCTTGCTTAGCGCCTAGAGGCTAGCGAGTCACCTAGCGAGTAGCTTCGTAAAACGAACATTCTCGAACGTTCGCGACCAGCCTAGCAGCTAGGCGTCAAGCATGCGTCAAGCGCGCAGTGCGGCCGGTCGCGAACGTTCGAGAATCGGTCGCCGCGCTCGACGCGTCTCGCGGCCGAAGGTATAAAATGGCGGGGCGTCCGAGCGCGAGCGCGAGCTTCATACAATTTTTGTGTGATACTGCGCAGCCGGACCCACCGTGTTTAAGGGTTAAAATGCAGTTACAAATCTATGGAAAAGTACAAATTGTACTCCAAAATCTGGAATTGTACTAGAAGGGGTCCCGAGATATTTACGTTTGAAATGGGCCGGCCAATAAGTAGTCTAAACCCGTTAATCCCCGAGCGAACGCCGGCGTTCGCGGTTTAACGTCAATGCGCAAGGAATTTTTGAAAAATGTATTATTTGGTAACCCGAAGAGCTATCGCTTCCGGGTTTTGACTGTTACGAAGCTGACAGATGACAGTATCGTTCTGTGTAACAAAACCATTACTTCCATTGACTTCGCTGTAGACCTCAGAGTTTGTACGAAGTGTGATTGTATGCGTGCGCATGTTTCTCTGTCTGTCTTTCTCTCTCTCATAGAAAGCAAGCCAATTATTTTCGTTTCGTCTTTCTATTTTGCTTTGAACAGTATACTGTCGCGACGATTATTTTTTTTTGTTAAGTTTATACAGGTTTTTTGTACATAATAAATAATAATACAAAATTCTGCACAAGTTCCGGATATTGTTGATGGAGTAGGTACATTTTTCGAACAGAAATATCCATTGATGCACGGCCGGTATTCGAACTCGAAATTAATAATATATACCTATTTACCTAACTACATGAATTCAATAATTCAAACTAAACTTTTTTTTACTTTTTAGTAAAGTACCTACCACCTATTTACCGACATACTTTACCGATAGTGGTAAAATAGCGCCACCTGCCAGCGGAATTGCAAACATCTTTCATCATTGGTTTACCTCTCAAACCCCGAGCGGTCGCATGAGACCGCGAAAAGTACCTATAATAACGCAGTAACATCAAATGAAACTAGATGGCGCTAGAATGCAAAAATCACGTTTGTTGTATGGGAGCCCCCCATAAGGCGCTCTATAAATTATTAAAATTTTGACAGGATTATTTTTTTCTGTCGCGGGTCTGCTATAGGCAATACGCTAAAAAGTTCTTATTTCTTCAAATTATACGCGAGTGAAACCGCGGGGTACAGCTAGTTATACATATAAACCTTCCTCCTGAATCACTCTATCTATTAAAAAAAACCGCATCAAAATCCGTTGTGTAGTTTTAAAGATATAAGCAAACATACATACATACATACAGACGCGGGAAGCGAAAAGCGACTTTGCTTTATACTATGTAGTGATTGTACCATTATATATACATATATACCATTTGACGGCGTGTCTAATATGTATATTCATACCAAATTACAGGTTTCTAGTACTAAGAGTCTTTGAGCTAAGCTGAGGACATGGCGAAACGATATGTGTTTCTTGTAGACTACAATACCCTAAAAACCGCAATAAAATAAAAATAAATAAATATTGGTTGATATTACATACAGCACCATCTAGCCTCAAACTAGTCATAGCTTGAACTAGATTGTTGATAGAATCCTATAATTTACTTATAAATACATACTTAAAACGAAATGTTTTGACCAATCGAAAAGTCAACAGACGATATCAATTTTTAAGGTTTATGAAGGAACTACTAGTCCTACATAAATAAAACCATTTGGCTGCGCCATCTAAATTATATAAAACTCACAGCCAAAACCACTGGTTCCAGAAACTTGATATTTGAAGGGTGTATTCTTATTGATGTGTGGGGGTGCACTATTTACTAATTATTCAACCCCTAAGGAGGTAAGTGGGGTTAAAATCTTCTTGTGTGGGGTTAAAATACGCTGCTATCTGCTTCACATAAACAAAATCGAAGGTCCATTAGTTAATATAAAACTGGCGCAGCCGGATGGATACTATTTATAAATGTAAAAAAACACTTTACATTCGAATAAGCCACTCAAATAAATCTATAAGCTTTTCATCTTACCCCAAGTCAAAGGTTTTTCCTCAGATGACACATAGTTATAAACAGGAGGGGGTAGGTCCAAGGGGGGTGCATCTTCGTGGTTGCCAGGGTATTCCTTTGCTGTCTTCCACGCGATGGCAATACCAGCGTTTACCACCATGTCTCCGGGGACCAGGTCAGCTAGAGCCTTGGGGTTGCAGTTCAGGGCGTGGAGGAGACCTACTGCAGCTCCTACTACCACCTGGAAAAGATTTAATTGTTAGAAGCGGTTCTGTAGTAGTTTTAATGGCCTTACAGCTCAGTTGGTAGTAGCTCTGCCTGCTGCACGATTTGGATGAAATTTGGAATGTGCAATAATATGCATAACCAATAATAACCAATAAAAATGCTTTTCCAATCATTTCCCAATTAAACAATTTTTCTGTGGATGTTTCAAAAGCTCTTACACAAACCTTGTCCTGACAGTTACGAACACAGCAAAAATAATCAGCGAAATTGGTCGACTCAACTCAACTCTCATAGTGATAATAATGTATGAGTATTATCGCAATACTTTGAGGGAACACTCAAAAATCTAGTTTTATCCACAACGAAGTTATAGTGGGTCGAAAATGGCCTGAACTGCTTCGAGAAAACGATGGTACAGCCGTGCCGCTTTATTGGTTGACTTGGCGGGGGCACTGCCGTGCCCCCAGATAGATAGATAGGGTACTTACCCCGGTTGGTCCGTATACATTATCGATCCACCCAGCCACTGGTTCCTGGTAAGTTCCGATCACTGAAACAGAAAATCATCTTTCATTTATTTAACTACACTAACTTTCACAGTGGTAAAAAAAATTTTGGAAATCACTTTGGAAATCACTGCTCTAGACTCAGAGGATTAGTTCTTACCTATGGAAGGCCTGAATAGAGCAACTGGAAGTCCTTTACAGTAATTCTGCACGACGTTTTCAGCTGTAGCTTTCGTGTATGCGTAGGTGTTGGGGTAGTCACCAAGTAGTCTAAAATCAAACAACATTTCTAATGAATAAAAGGGAACACTTAAAAATCACTGGTCTAATTTCAATATTTTTTCGTTTTTGTGTAAGAAATAATCTCGATGTAGTCAGAGTTTCGTCCAAACAGTACATTTGGCGCATACCCACATTATGCAGTTTGGACGTGCCTCTGACTTTCCCCTTTAGACATCTTCAAGGATCTGAACATTTGATATCTGATGGGATGTCTACCGTTTGGGATTAAAGTCAGTCAGTATCATTGATTCCATTTTCATGATATTTACTAGTAAAATAGGGTAACCCTCGTATTCAAGAACGACACTATGAGAACACGCACCCACAGTGGACGAAATCTTTTTTCATAAAAATCACTTTATGTGTTGTGCAACACTGCATAGTGTGACTAGAGGCACAATGTCGTGTGCCTCTAGCCAAAGTTGAGCTCTAAAGACACACGGTAGCGTGCGCCATAGTGCCGCTCAACACATAAAGTGATGTTTATGAAAAAAGATTTCGTCCACTGTGGGTGCGTGTTCTCATAGTGTCGTTCTTGAATACGAGGGTTAGTCCCCTAGATAACCCGAGGGTTATATGGCAACCCAGGTAACCCAAGGGTTATATGGCAACCCAGATAACCCAAGGTGATATGGTAACTCAATTTACTCGGGGGTAATATGATAACCCGGATTACCTGGGGTTGATATAGTAACACAGATAACCCCGAAGGTAATATAGTAACTCAGCTTACCCGGGAGTGATATCATTGATGACCTTCACGTCCATGGTCTCGACGAGGTCGATCAGCTTGTCCCCCGGAAGGGGGCTCTCGTAGAACTTCTCATCGATCTCTTGATGAATGCAATTACTGAAAAAAATGGTTACTGTTAACACAAGCCGTGTTGGCCGAGTGGGAAGTACCTCGAATTTCATTTCAAAGGTCGTGGGTTTTAATCTCAGATTTTTATATTCGAAAAATGTATATGGGCATCAAAAACACGTGCTCAAAACGGTGCAGGAAAACATCGTGAGGAAACCAGTTAGTATTATTTTAAGCAGCGATGGGCTTGGAACCTGTCACGTATGGAGTGATAAATACTGGCATGTGCCAAATATAACGTTTTTACGTGCCTTTGACTACCCTCTTTAGACACCTTCAAGGATCTAAGCGCCTGGATATCTGAGAGGACTTCTACCGTACTTGGGGATTACAGTCGTGATCCTATTTATCTTATTTTGCTTGATTATGTAGTATGTACCTTTATTATTTATGTGTTGAGGTAATGATTACAAAATCGCATCCATAGTCATATCCAAGATGGCGGATTTGTTTTTTAATTTATTTAAGTGTAAATTTCTTTGAATAATAATTACATTTAAAAACTAAAAACAAACCGACTTCATGTTGTTATAAGTGCAATAAGGATCAATTAAGCATTAAGGAAAGGATCATTAAAAAAAAGGTAGACCTCTAGCCGTGTGTGTTGCCTGATTCTTCTAGGTCTTCTAGGTCGCGTGGAATCGGCGTAGCTTCACCTAGTTCCTAAGACGTTTCAAAGTGATCCTTGTGATTTTATTGAAATAAATGATTTTTGAATTTGAATTTGAATTTGAATTTGAATTTGAATACAAAATCCCTAATTTTTACTATTTAAATATTAAGTATTTAAACCTCAAATTTAAATGGGACCAAACAGGAAATATATCCTCCCCACCAAAAAACGATTTCGTTAATGTCCGAGTTCTGAGGTAACAAACATAAAAACCGACCAAGTGCGACTCGGACTCGCGCACGAAGGGTTCCGTACCACTATCTATAAAAATCAGCAAAAAAAATCACCTTGATTGGAAACCAACTTAAATATTTTTTTTTATTTTGGGTACGGAACCCTAACAAATAACTGCTAAGAGAACCATAAAAATAGGTAGGTACCTATCTAAACAAGACCATGGCTATCCTACCAAGGACGTGTTAAGCAAAGCAATTCAATTCGTAGATGTGTTTACATATCACTGCAAATATTGTCACGAATAGGGTAACCATTAAATAAAAATTTAGTATTCATTTTTACGAATAAACTTTTTGTTACATTAATAGCTTTTGTTATAAACTGGCAAGTCTTCGAAACCTGATTTACAAGATAGCTATCTTGTCTAGACGAACCATCAAAAAACTTTGTATGGAACCCTCGGTGCGGGAGTCAGCCTCGCACTTTTCTTTTTGTTCTGTCACTCTACTTTCAGGCTTCCTGTGATGAAGATACTATTTTTTTTATAATTATATATATTATTTTTTGTATCTATAAGTTAATAGGTACTAATACTTATTAACTTACTCATTCCCTATCAATTATCATGCCCATTCTCGTCATATAGATATCTCAAATATGTAGTCACTAGTCAGAGTCTTTATTAGGTAATCCTAGCAGAGACAAATTTGAAATTATTAAAAAAAATCTATTTCTGTTGCGTTGTGCCCAAGATACTCGTATAAACGTAATTGAGTGGCGATAGGGACATCAATAGCGCGGACCCAATATTCCTATTTGAAAATGACGAAATCGCTATTTCGTATTCACCTATTTCCTTCAATGAATCATTTTAATATTTTTTTTAAATAATATTAATTAATAAAGGTGGGTCTATGCCTGTATGCTTTTTTTTCATTAATTATATTCGTCAAATTTGTTCAGTGGACCTCTAAAGTGGGTGTTTAAAACTGGGCAATTTTTATGGTTTTAAACGGGTCCTAATTCTTATAGTAACTAATTTATAGAGAAAAATAAAACATAGAGGCAGGCAGTTGTTCCCAAAAATAGTATGGTAAAAAAATATTTGCTCTAGTGTCATTATCTAGGGAGGAAACAGCTGAATACGCTTGTATAGAAAAACGCATGCCCAGGAATGCTTTAAATGCAAATTTATGGTGATCCTACACTAGCCAGTCAATAAACAAATGCCTACACTAGGACACTGAATGGTCAATAAACCAACTTCTAACTCAAATAACTATGAGAACAAAGAATATACATAACTATTGGAAATCATCGCGAATTGCTTAGTGCACACCTACACACAAAAAGGAAACTTTTAAATTTTTAGTTTCTAGTATTGTCCTAATCAGACTTCATAAAAAGGAGGGTTTCGATTCGGTTGTACTTTTTTATTATTGTTTTCTTAGAACTCCGACATTTCATTAACTATTGTTTTTTTTTGCTGGGAGGATATTTTCCCGTTTGGTCCCATTTAAATTTGAGAAAAAGATACACCTCTAAATAAAATTTTGTGTTGGACTAATAACAACATAAAGTCGGTTTTGTATATTAGATTTTAAAGGTTATTTAAAAAAATTGAGAGTAAGCGATGATACATCGCTTACTCTCAATTTTTTTAAACTTCTTTTCAGGGGCCCCCTGAGAGGATCCGAGTCCCCATGAGGGGGCTTTGCCTTTATGGTAAAGACGGTTCCAGTCGTAACCTTCATATTTTATATTTTTAAATCTGTGTGCATTGCACCAACACTCACCTATAAGCCGTAGATATGTGCACTAACGCCTTCAACTTGGTGCAAGCTCTGGCTAACTTGCACATCTCCCTTGTACCGCGAACATTGATTTCAACTGCCGTTTTCAATGGCTCGTCGAATCGAACGGTCGCCGCTCCGTGGAAGATGATATCTACCTGAAATAAACAATTCAAAACTGTTTGATTTATTTCAATAAAATCACTTTGAAACGTATTAGGAGCTAGGTGAAGCTACGCCTGTTCCTCGCGACCAAGCCTAGAAGAATCAAGCAACAAACACGGCTTTGGGCCTATCATTTTTTTCAATGATCCTTTCCTTAATGCTATGTATAGCTGCAGTGTGGTGCCGATCGAACGAGGTGGCTCAAACAATAATAATTATAAAAATACTATATGAGTAGGTACACAATCAATAAAAATTAAATCAATAGATAATTTAGGGGTCTACTCTTGAAAACGATGAACGATATTTCGGTACAAAAGTTACATCGTTTCCGACTATATTTTGAAAAATGGAACGACTGTTGAATCCTCACTGTTCAATACCTCATTGGTAATCTTAGTCCTATCTTCGGGACTGATGCCGAGATCCAACTGCCCCACATCCCCTTCTATGATCTTCACTTTGTCCATGAAGCGGGGCTGGAGCCGCCTAAGTTTATCGTATAGCTGAAATAATACCAAAGTATAAATAATTATATCCTTATATTTATATACCAATATATAAATGTAATAGGTAATGTGCCACTGACTATCCCCTTTAGAAATATTCAAGGACCTAGGCGCCTTGAGATCTGAGAGTATGTCTACCGTACTTGGGGATTACAGTCGTGATGACATATGTATTACTAGCTGCTCGCCCCGGCTTCGCAGGGGTGGTACCTGTATAAAAAGTAGCCTATGTGTTATTCTCATGTATAAGCTATATTATTGTAAAGTTTCATTTTAATCGAACGAAAGACAAGACGTCATCACTACATAGTATAAAGTAAAGTCGCTTTTCGCTTCCCGCGTCTGTATGTATGTCTGTATGTATGCTTGCTTATATCTTTAAAACTTTGATTTGGTTTTTTTTAATAGATAGAGTGAGCAGGAGGAAGGTTTATATGTATAATGACATGCTTAATATATTAGACAACCACTGATAATTTTAAGATTTCAAATCAGCGCGACTTTTTTTTTAAATTTTAAATGCTGTTAACGGGTATACAAAGACATTCTGTAATATATTTTGGTATCTGCTTTGCACCAGTGCGAAGCCGGGGCGGGTCGCTAGTGTTATTATAAATCTAATAAAATATTAATTCCCTGTTTTTTCACCTTTAAAGGTGGTATTTTTTCTTCAAACATTAATGGGACCAAACGGGAAGTATATCCTCCCAACAAAAAAAATAATTTACCAAACCGGTTAATTACATGACGGAGTTATGAAGTAAAAAACATTGAAAAATTAATAAAAACTTCCTCATTTTTTTGTTAAAAAATAATATTTTTCATCGAAATGGTTAACTTTTGCACTAGAACATTATAGTATTTTTCAACAGAAATATCCTCCCCTACAACCTCTTAGCAGGAAAAGGTCGAATAACCAATAACCCTGTAAGCGATCCTACTCGGTATTGAAATAGAAATATGACATTAGTTTTGACTACTGAATGATACGCATTCTACCAAAATTCGCAATTTATTTTATCAGGACAAGGTTTGTAGGGAAAATATTAGAAAGTGTTTTTTTCTATGCGATTACTGAATTTTGGGCAGGACAAAGTCTGTCACGGGTCGGCTAGTATTTAATATTTATTTTACTTTCTAACTTTATTTCTACCTTCGAGTTCCATATTACTATATCAGCTCGATATTACTATAACTTACCACATCATCGAATTGTTCCTGCAGTCTTTTGGCTGTGTCCTTGTTCTTCTTAGGTCTTGCTAGAAGATACAGCGTGTTGATACCAGGGCATGATCTGAAAGAGGAATCCTAGGTTAATACTCACATTCATTATTTTTCAAACTATCGTGATTAGTAGACATAATTATAGATTTTTACACATGTATTTACAGGCGCGGATCCAGCCTTCAAAAAAGGTCATGAAAGAGAAAGAGATCATGAAATTTCATCACAATCGGCCCAGAACATTTTGGGCGTGATTAAGTCACATACAGAAAGACAGAGTTACTTTCGCATTTATAATATTAGTAAAAAAAACAAACTTGGTTTGAGCATGTAGAGAGAATGAATGAAGAAAGATTGACAAAACAGGTATATAAGGCTAGTGCTAGTGCGAATAGAAACGTTGGAAGAGGAAGACCTCGACGTATATTCCTGAACCAAATTGGTGACGTTTTGAAACAAGGCCAGGTCAAGAGTACTCTAAACCGACGAGCATGCATGAGGAATGTGATGAGAGTGAATGAAGCAAAATAATGTAACGTAGCAAGTGGAAAGCCGTGATCTCTGTCTACCATTCTGGGAAACAGGCTTGATTTTATGTATATTACTAGCTGCTCGTCCCGGCTTTGCACGACTGATACCTGGATAAAAAGTAGCTTATGTGTTATTCTATATTACTGTAAAGTTTCATTATATTTTTGCGTGAAAGAATAACAAACACACCACACACAAACATTCACAAACTTTATAATATAAGTAGGATTTTATGTATTTACTAGCCGACCCGTGACAGACGTTGTCTTGTCAAATTTCGAATAAAAAAGACTGAATGTTTTTAGTCTGTGATTTCAGACTTATTGCACACCAGCGCCAGAGCGCACAGAGCGCCATCTATACAGAAATCATCCCTTTTGTGTTTTTTATCGTTTTGAGGATGTTTTTCATTTTTTAAAGTAGTCTATTATTTATTCGGGCATTATATCTACATCTACAGCAAATTTCAACTTAATCTGTTTTGTCGTTTAGGCCTGATTGAGGAACAAACATACATACAAACTCACAAACTTTCGCATTTATAATATTATTAGGATTATTAGTACAGATTAATTATATCATAGTGTAGGTACGAGTAGATATATATTTATTAAATGGAATGAAATGTTCTTATTGTATCACAATGTAAGCAATTACAAAATGTATGTTACAATAGGCGGTCTTATCGATTAAATTAAACGATCGACCTGCTTAATCTAAGGCAAAAAAACTACTAATATAGCAAGATTTTCATCAGGAAGTTAGTCGGCTAAGAGCGTCTTCAAAGTACCTATCTCTTATGGTACGCAAGCAACGATTAATCATAAGAATGAACTCGTTATTAGTATAGATCCATTGTGTGTGGTCTTTTTATTATTCAACCAATACGCAGAAGGTTAACTACCTACCCATTTAGCATATTTTATTGACTATACCGGAGCTATACCACAAAGCCCTTAAGTAATATCAAAACAATGCTAATAGCACGAAAGTGACAACGCTATGAGTTCGTATTGAGTTGTCACTTTTGCACCGTGACACTTAATAAAAAAATTAATAGCATCACGACTGTAATCCCTAAGTACGGTAGACATTCTCTTAGATCTCCAGGCGCTTAGATCATTTAAAGATGTCTAGAGGTAGTCAGCACGTCCAAACATTATATTTGGCACATGCCCCATTTCGCCACACATTTCGCAGTACGTGACCGGTTGCAAGCCCATCGCCGCTTATAAGAATACTAACTGGTTTCCTCACGATGTTTTCCTTCACCGTTTTGATGCGCATATAATCTTTTCGAACAGAAAAATCCATTGATGCACGCCTGGATTCAACCTACGACCTTCGGAATGAAAGTCGAAGTATTCCAACTCGGCCAACACGCCTTTTAATACACACGTGAGTAATGTTGTTTTGACTTGTCTTGACTTCATTCTTATGACTTTACTTTCGAGCTTGTGGTACGTCTCCTGGTAGCAATTCTGTTGTCTCAAACAAATTACCTACTAAAATTTAGCAAACAACGATGATTCTTATTTGGTTCATGTTAAGGTTTAAATCAAAAACTCTAAAGTATGTCTTAAAGTTGGAATAGTTGAATAAATTTACGATTTTCGTGACGAGATTTCGAATCATCAAAATTTAAACTTATGTTGACTAATACGACACCTGGATGTGTAAAGTTTGCGAATTTAAATACCTTGAATTGTTACGTTTTAAAAAACTACAAAGAAAACCGACGACAATATTCTGACCAATCGAAAAGTCAAGGGACGATATTAGTTTTTTAAGTTTTACGAAGGAACTACATGAATATAATTTAAATGGGACCAACTTTGGACTATTCTCTATACAATAGAAAAAAACGGGCCAAATGCAAGTCGACTCACGCACGAAGAAAAAACTGCAAAATAACACGTTTGTTGTATGAAAGCTACACTTAAACGTTTATTTTATTCTGTTTTTAGTACTTGCTGTTATAGCGGCAACAGGAATACATCATCTGTGTAAATTTCAACTGTCTAGCTATCACGGTTCATGATACAGCCCTGTGCCTAAAAACGAAATCGGATCACTAGGAAAAAAGATGCGTGGTGATATTTAAAAACAAAATTATGCAACAATTATATAAAAAAAATAGGTCAAATTAACACGTTAAATTTAGAACATCCTTCTTCGTCGATTGAAAATAAAACCGACTAATTGTTACAATCCTATACAAAATTTCATCATTTTCACTCTTAGAGTTGGTAATTTTTCCTTAAATTTAAATGGGACCAAACGGGAAATATATCCTCCCAACCAAAAATGAATTTTCCAAATCGGTTAATAATAGCCGATTTAGAAAATTATTTTTTGCCAAATTACAGCTAATTATATAATAATAATAAAAACATTTATTAAAAAAGATGGGTTTAAAAGTAGTACATAAATATATAATTCATATTAAAGTAACAAACATAAAAAAAATACTTTTAACCGAATTGTGTTTACAATTCGGTATTTTCCTATATTCCTATTTTCCTATGTTCCTTATTAAAAGTCTGTAAAAAATAGAATAGGGTGAGAGCGCTGGTTGTGGGCATTTTAACAACATTTTAATTTTCAAATAAACGGTTTATATTGAAAAATGATTAAAACGACGATTTTTGAAAAACATAGAATTGAGTATTTATCCATCTCTTAGGATAAGCAAAGGTTTTAGTAACAGGCGATATTTATTTATTAATTATTATTCATATTCATATTTAAATAGACACAACGGAAAATATTTATCTGTGGTCAATCAAGTCTAGAGGTATAACGCATCACAACTGTCACTAATCAAAACGAACCAAAGACAAAGAATTGTATTAACTATACATTTTAAACAAGTTTGTTCGCTATGCATAATTATTGACTGCCAAAATTGAAAATTACCAAAACCGGGTAGTCACTACAACCGATTCTTTGACCCTAGTTGTGATAAAATTTACGATTTTCGTGATGAGATTTTAAAACGTTAAGGAATTTAAATAGTTGACTAATAAGATACATAAATGTCTAAAATATGCGGAATAAAGCAGAAAAATTACTAACCTATCCTAATTTTATGACTGCTTAATTATGCTAATTTGGACTTTAACGTGATAAGAATAAGAATGTTCGCATTTTAATAAACTTTTGAAAACTAACCCTAACTGGAACATTTAAACCATTATATCGATGAACACTATTTATTTTATATCACCAAAACACAACCGAGTCGCAAGACAACCGTTCTTACCGAGACGTATTCTAAGTATATAATATAACTAATGTCGGAGCGACTGCCGCGTTTAGAATGTTGCTATCACAATAATAACAAATCCCAAGTACTATCCGGATTTGAAGTCTATTTAATTTTACCTTTAATTTTGATTTGCTTACACTTTAGTTTTAAAATACTACAAAAAAACGGTCATGTGCGAATCGTGAATTTATTCAAAACTAAAATTACACACAACATAATTGCCACCAAATATCTAAAATTAAATAGCTAAACGAGCTGCCCTGACAGACGTTGTCCTGTAAAATTTCAATAATCCCACAGAAAAAAAGACTGATTTTTCAGAACTTTACGCTTTACTTATTATAGGTACATATAAACTCGGGTGAAACCGCGTGACACAGCTAGTGTACTGATACATTTTATTGCGTGTCTACATGTGAGTCACGCATGGGTTACTACAGACAAAATGTATTGTAATGATTGTAATCAATGTAAACAATCAAAGAAGCGATCTATCCTTGAGATGCGAGCGATTGTTATCGCTATAAATAGAGCGTACATGTGCTAAATGTAAAGTTTGGACGTGCCTCTGGCTACCTTTATGCATAATCAACTGAGCGCCTGGAGATCTGAGAGGATGTCTACCATACGTGGTAAGTCCGCCTTGACTTCGCACGGGTGTTATAATGAAGATTTTAGTAATTTTTTTGATAACTTAGATTATATTTGTTAAAACGGCCACAACCAGCGCTCTCTCCTTACTTTATAAAATACTAGCGACCCGCCCCGACTTCGCACGGGTTTAATACATATAAACCTTCCTCCTGAATCACTCTATCTATTAAAAAAAACCGCATCAAAATCCGTTGTGTAGTTTTAAAGATATAAGCAAACATACATACAGACATACAGACGCGGGAAGCGGAAAGCGACTTTGCTTTATACTATGTAGTGATGATTATGTTATCTGTGATTGTAGGAAAGATAATAGTATAACAATGACCGCATAGTCATGTAAAGTCCTCGAATGACAGCTTGACAGTCCGGTCACGTTTTGACGCTACCGTTGAGCCACCGATATTTGGATTAAGGTCGCAAGCTGGGAAACTATAAAGTTTTAAAAACAAACAAAAAGTGATATGGTTATTTTATAATCTACTAGCTGCTCGCCCCGGCTTCGCACGGGTTGTACCTGGATAAAAAGTAGCCTATGTGTTATTCTGATGTATAAGCTATATTACTGTAAAGTTTCATTTTAATCCGTTCAGTAGTTTTTGCGTGAAAGAGTACTCACAAACTTTCGCATTATTAATATTAAGTAGGATTAGGGTTAAGATTATAACACACATACAAATATTCATCACACAAATATTTGTCCTGGGGATTGAACCCACAACCTACAGCGCAGAAGGCAGAGCTACTACCAACTGAGCTGTGAAGCCAGAAGTAAGTAGTTACTCAAGTAACTTAACCTTAGACCTTTATTGGAATATGCAGTCCGATGCGTTTATTTATTTATACGTAACGATTTTTGGTCATTAACCTGTTCATTTAATGAATTTTAAGTAGGTTAACTTTAAAAAAACTGTGTTAGCCGAGTTGGAGGTACTTCGACTTTCAATCCGAAGGTCGTGGGTTCAAATCCCGGCAGTGTATCCGATTTTTCTGTTCGAATAATGTATATGCGTACAAAGGTGAAGGAAAACATTGCGAGGAAACCAGCAAATATGCAGTACCTGGATGATCTGGTATTTTGGTATTATTATCATTGCCTAAAAGAGAAGAAGATTTCTAAACGGTTTAGTCAGAGGCACGTCCAAACATTACTTTCGGCACTAATATGTCTACATGTTGCATTCCACACGTGACAGGTTGCAAGCCCATCGCTGCTAATAGTTTTTGGTATTAGACAGGAATAGATAACTTTTACGAGGTCCCACGCAAGCAAACCTGCTGCCAATAGCTAGTTCTCTATCACTACATAGTATAAAGCAAAGTCGCTTTCCGCTTCCCGCGTCTGTATGTAATATGTATGTATGTATGTATGTTTGCTTATATCTTTAAAACTACACAACGGATTTTGATGCGGTTTTTTTTAATAGATAGAGTGATTCAGGAGGAAGGTTTATATGTATAATACATGCATAATATAGTAGAGAAACACTGATAATTTTAGAGGTTTCTAATGTAATGTCGTAAATAAACACATTTTTTTGCGCTTACATTGCAAATGCTGGCTGAACCCCACGAGATATATCAAAATAATGTACTACAGTATTGTACACCTTAAAAACGTCTACAAAAATGTCAACGATGGTATTAGAAATGTCTTACGCACAGCGAAGCGGGCACGGGTCAGCTAGTTTTAGAATAAAGTATGTAAGTATGTACCTGTGTATATGTATGTACCTAAAGATAATCTATTAAAGTAAGGAAAAACAAGATTGCTAACTATTTCTTAGATTTGTTACAATGCAATATACATATTACCTTTATGATAATTGGATTGTTTGTAGAACTGTAGGGTGACAATAATATAACTATAGTTACATTTTGTGATTCCAGGATAAACATTTTGCGGGATGAACATAGATGTTTGTTCTGTGTCTAGATGTTAATATGAGTCCCCTCTATATTTGAATTTATGTAAGCTTTTGGTATCAAAACACGACTGTAATCCCCAAGTACGGTAGACATCTTCTCAGATCTCCAGGCACTCAGATCCTTCAAGATATCTAAAGGGGTTAGTAGAACGAACGTCTAAAAATTACATGGCACATGCCCACATTTTGCAGTAGCTAGCATTCCACACGTAACAGGTTGCAAGCCCTTCGCCGCATACAATAATACTAATTAGTTTCCTCACGATGTTTTCCTTCACCCTTATAAACACGTGTTAATGCGCTTAACATTCGAACAGAAAAATCCAGTGATGCCCTACCGGGAACCCACGACCTTCGGATTGAAAGTCGAGGTGCCTCCCATTCGGCCAACACGTCTTGTGGACTGTCAGTCATTAATAAACATGTTATATGTTGCATACCTAAATATTACCATAAAATTCATGGTCACACCACAGTTCTGTGATATGCATTTAAATTATAACAATATTATTTTACATAAAACCTCAAGACCATTACAACCTGACTGGCCTCACAGCCAGTAGTGGTAGTAACTCTGCCTTCTGCGCTGTAGGTTGTAGATTCTATTCCAACCCAGGATAAATATTTTTGTGTTGAATATAGATGTTTGCTCTGTGTCTGGGTGTTAGTATGTATATGAATGTATTTACAACAAATAAGTTTACTTTTGAAATATAATTTTCAATGACAAGCTTTTGTAAAATAATTTAATCCATCGAGCACCAGCGCGCTATCACCTGTCTGATGTGACATATAGCATTGTCATCGGAACTTGAAAGTATGCAAAGTTTTTACTTAATTTACTAAGCAACTCCATTGTGTCTGTTGAACAGCTTCTGACGCCATCATCAGATCAGCTCACTGTCATATTATTGTATTGTCACATTGTCACATTGAATTTACATAAGTATGCGAAATTTCAGCTCAATCGGTTGAGGATAAATGCTTTAAAATTGAGTTGCAAGATTCCACCTTAAGGGGCTCCCAGTCGCTGATTGCTCTTTTTCGAAACGAAAAAAGAAATACTTCTGAACAAGCCACATCTCCTATTTTTATAAGTATATTACTTCAGGTTCCTACCTAGATTTCTATTAAGCTGAAAACATAATAGCAGAAACTTTTCACGATAAAGATATTATTTCAAAATGATACGTTTTAGAATTTATGATCGAAATATTTTATATACCTACTATTAAAATCAACTTGTGATTTATTGTTAAAGATAGGTAATATGTAGACCTAGATTTCTATTAGAATAGATTTTTGATAAGTAATTATACATAATTTATATCATTAATTTATTCGAAAAGCTAAGGCGGACCACGCGCCGACGTGTGTTTGTCGTCATTGCAGCGGTCGGTAGGATTATTTATCGAAGTGATTAAAGATGGGTACATCTTTATTCACATATACTATACATTATAAAATAGGAGATGTGGCTTGTTCACAAGTATTTATTTTTTCGTTTCGAACAAAAACAATCGTCGACTGGGAGCGCCTTAACAAACATACTTAGTTACATAGTTACATACCTACATACATTGCAAGTTAAATAAAAACTTAAAGTACCTACATAAGTATTCTATCAGTTATCTAGTTCCCATTCAAGCTTTGCTTAGATGGTGCTGTATGATAATGTCCACCAATATTTATCTATGTAATAATGAAAATGTTGTACAAATACCATTGAAAAATACATTGTTAGCTGTGTAAACTATGGAACCCTGCATTGCGCTTGGCCCGACACGCAATTGGCCGGTTCTTATTGGTATTGTCGTCATGGTAATATTACTATGACGGCGATATACAAAAAATTGATCGTGTCCGTGAGTCCATGGTCAAGATCATAGGTACCTCTCATTAACATCGCAATAAATGTCAGGTTTTCTTAAGACGAGTAATAAATGTTTTTGATGAATGCAGAATCGTTTTTTCCCAATAACCGCAAAACATACAGTTTTGTTTTTATTACACAGATAACTTATGGATATAATCTAGATAAATTGTCCATAATTTATCTAGATTATATATAGAAACATGATTGGCAAAAAAAATCTCGATAGATTTATTTTTCAACTAGCAGTCCGCCCAGGCGTCGGTCGCACGGGTGTAATAATGATATTATAGGTAATTTTTTACACCTTGGGTTACATTATCGAATTTTTCATAAGGATCCCTAATAAAACATTTAGTATCGCAGACTTTCTTTGTAGATATTGATGTCCTCTTTAAAACTGTAGTACATCACTTTGCTCTATTGTGAACAATTTCAGCAGCGTACGCGATATAAGGTTTTTTTTAATTTTCACACTTTGGATTACATTATCGAAGTTTTCATACGGATCCCTAATATTTTTGAAAATATTCTATAGCCTATGTTCATCAGGGATAATGTAGGATTCTAATGGTAAAAGAATTTTTCAAATCGGTCCAGTAGTTTCGGACCCTATTCGATACAAACAAACAAACAAACAAACAAACAATCAAATCTTTCCTCTTTATAATATTAGTATAGAATATAGATGTTGGCTCTTCCAAAACACTAATTTTGTTTTTCATCAAAACTATTAAACAGCTAAACAGATATTTTTTATATAATTCGATAAATAATCATACTAGCTACAAAAATGAAAGACAGTTTGATGGTTTTTAAGCTAACGCGGTTTTATCGCTTTTTCTGTCATATCCGGGTAGACTCAGCCCATACAAAACATACAAAAAATTCAAGAATTATTATAATTGACTAAACTATATACAGCTAAACTAAGTATATTATTAAGGTGTGCGTATATTATTAAGTTATGCGTTTGTTCTTAATTGTTTTTTTGTACTGACGAAAATTAAGTCTGTTTTTACAAGCTTTTAATAAACTTGCAATGTATCTATGTTTGTTAAAGTGGAATCTTGCAACTCAATTTTGAAGCTGTTTTCCCCAACCGATCGAGCTGAAAATTGCATACTATTAAACTTCGGTGACAATGCAATGATATGGTGACAGCGAGCTGCTCTGATGATGGAGTCAGGAGCTGTTCAACAGACACTCACCAGTAAATACCTACCTACTTCAATTGAGTAATCATTATGCATCTGATGACAATGTTATATGATGTGACAGGTGATAGCGCGCTGGTGCTCCATGGTTTAAATGATTTTACAAAAGTTTGTCAATTTGTCATTGAAAAATATTTTTCAACATAAAACTTATTGTTTTAGTTTTTTTAAGGCCCGGCTCACACTCACAAACGTATTTCAATGATTTTCAGGTACCGATTTAAAAACCAGGAATCACAATTGTGAGGATATAATGATACAAAATTACTGATAATATATTCATCTTTAATAGTAGATAATAAAAACTGGCCAGTTCTATACAATATTTTCAAAAAAATACGTTTTTACCGTCGCAAGAACCGCTGAAAATGTCGAAAAATGGGGTCTGGTTAGGTACCAATATCTTTAGACCCACAGCATATTTTTATTTGAAAATAATACGAAATTGTAGATTTTATATTTCTCTATACCGCGTGGCATTATCTTGTTTTCAAATAATTTACTTTTTCATTTATGAACAATATAAAATGCAATAAAACTTCTCCATACATTTTTTCCATACAAAACTCACATTCACCTCAAGTCGGCACGTCAGTTAGCGCTCAGACGCGCTCGGGGAAGCACGTCCACGTCACATTTTTCTTCGAATTTAGAGGAGGTCTTACATAATGGTATACCAGGGTAAAATACTGGACATGCAAAACTAATGATAACATTTGTATAATATATTGCCTTGAAGAATTTAGTGCAAGCCACACAGATGAAGGTTAGGTACAATGCATGATTTGTTGAAAGAGTTGGATGGTTTTTTTTTGTAGAAGATGCGTTTCATCGAGTTTGGTTTCGAAACAATATGATAATAGTATACGGTTTTACCTTTTTGCATACGTCGCGTCGGAGCAAAATCGAAATAAGCCGATGTTTCGTATTTGATTGTTATTTTACTAAAAATATTAAATTTCAGGAAAATGTGAACCTGGTTGTGTCCCTAATTAATAATAAATAATAAAAGCTTTTATTTCCTTGCACAATATAAAATTAACTTAAATATGTATCTATGCATAGGTATATAAAATTATGTGTAAGGACCGCTTTCAGCGGTAAAAGCCTCCTCCAGCTCTATCCATTTTTCCCGATCTCTAGCGGCTCTGCTCCATGTTTTGCCTGCTACTTTCACGATGTCATCATCCCATCGCATAGCAGGCCTTCCTCTTCTTCGTTTTTTATGTATTGGGTCCCAATTCATAATTATTTTAGATCACCTCTCATTTTGTAATCTTTGTATGTGCCCATTTATTTCCATTTTAGTGATAATACTTTCTGGACAACGTCTTTTGCTGTGGTTTTTGAAGTGTCCCTAATTAGTCATATTAAATAAATATAAATGTTGATTTGATACATTTCTGTTTTGAAATGAAAGTTCTAAGGTACCATGATCCTTACCTGTATCGTTTAGACCCAATCTACCCTATATTACCAAGCGTGTGTTTTTATACATGGATGGAAAAAAATGATACTTTATCTATAATTGGATTTAGAAAAATTACATAAATTTCAGATTATGAATATAATTTATAATTATTATTTATCTACCTTTAATATTATAAATCTAAAAGTTTGTGCGGATGTTAAGTATGTTTGGATGTTTGTACCTCAATCAGACCTAAACGACTAAACGGATGAAATTGAAATTTATAATTTTTCTTTTATACACGATCTGGGTGATATATATGGATTCTTTATTGTAGAGATATAGAACACGACCAGCCGTAACAAGCGAACAGGGAAGAGAGACTGACATCGACAGATTATCTCTGGTCATCTTAGGCTACTTATACAATATCTCACAAGTTAAGTTTACTACACACGAGCAGTTCCAACAAAAAAAAGAAAAAAAAAGAAACCGAGTTGCGTTGCGAGAATTGGCTTTTTATTTTTATTTTTACAAGTTGTTTTTGATGGCATATACTTAAGTTTAAGTACATGATGCAAATAATTAAATATTTAAAAAAAAATAAAGTGTCCTGAAAAATTGTTTAATTCTAAATACTGAAAGTGCTTTTTAGTGTTTCGTAGTTTACAAAAAACCCTTATAGTTTTGCCATTTTCGTCCATTCGTCCGCAGCTTAGCTTAGATACTCTTAGTACTAGAAAGCTGTAATTTGGCATGAATATACATTAGTCACGCCGACAATGTGGTAGAAATAAATACATATTTTCAGATGTTTTTTTTTCTCGCATACTCTCCATGTCTTTGGATAGGTCTTAAAAAGTATTGCAGGTTTGTGATGTCATTTAGTACAAATACAATGGAAAATATGAATTTTTAAAAAGAGCTGGTCATCTCTTTTTACAAATTCATATTTGATTTTTCTGGAAAGAAAATATTATGGAGGGTTATTTAGTAAAGTTTTACAATAAATGTTTAATTCCAGAACTTGTTGACCCTCGCTACGCGCGGTCTATGGATCTTCGAGATCATAGCTCGCACACAATATTCAAAAGCATACCTACATATTTTATCAGTATTTCACTTTCAAAACTTTCTGTGAGTGGTACTCGAAACGTTGACGGTGCCGTCATCGATTTTAGATGACAATAAGTTTTTTTATTAAAAATATATTTTTTAAATCAAGCTTTTGTAATGTCTAGTGCTCTAGTTCTCGTCAAGATAAAAATAACGAGCCCAAACGCGACGTGGTTATGTTGTGTAGTTGAGGAGTTCCGATGGCTACATCCGACCTCCATCATCAGACCAGCTCGCTAGTACCATAATTTTACATTGTCATTGAGATTGATAGGTATGCAAAGTTTTGCCTCAATTCGACTATTTAGTGAAGGGTTCCGTTGAACAGCTCCTGACTCCATCATCAGATCAGCTCGCTGTCACCATATTATGTATGCAAAATTTCAGCTCAATCGATTGGGGATAACTGCTTAAAATTAAGTTGCAAGATTCCACCTTATCAAACATACATACATAAATATGTACATAAACTGCAAGTTAAATAAGAGCTTGTAAAAAAACGATACTTACCGTTTTGTCATAATGTATTTTATTAGTAGGTACCTAACAAATATTTTTTGCACAGTCAAATATTAGTAACTGTGTAGTAGCACTTTACGATTTGTAACCTGTCTTATAATATATATTAATTTTTTCTATATTTATTTTCTTTTTGTCAAGTGCAACCTATAAAATTATTAAGTACATACCTACCTATACAAATATGACATACCTATTGCACCAAATATTTTCAAGTATCAAGACTAGTTATTTAGTCTTGGTAAATGAAGTGTGAAGTAGCTTCAATGTGTGCGTTTGCACTATTCTTAGTGTGCGGCCACAGAATACGGCCGAGTACAAAAAATGCGAGCTGTCATAAATTTAACAGCAACCTTAACGTAATTATTATTAAAAAAAAACCCTCGCGATTTCGTTCATGTAAAGCTATTTTTAAACATACTTCAACCCCGCTGCACCTTCTTAGGGGTTGAATTTAGGAAATTCCTTTCTAAGGAATTTCATTGTTCAGGCATCGAACCTGTGATAGTTTGAGCATATCTGCTTTGTTGATGCTATGCGCATAGATTTGCACAATCTGCCAAGGTAACTCGACACGCAGTTGACATAAATAATTAGATCTCTCCTTTGTTACCTATAGCTTCTGCCAAGAATACCGTACACTTGCCTAATTGTACATTCCTGCCCTTATCCCACTTAAGTGGGGTCGGCACAACATGTGTTCTTCCATTTCTCTCTATCAGCCGTCATCTCACTCACTCCTTTCTTTCCCATATCATCTTTCACACAGTCTATCCATCTTTTCTTTGGCTTACCTCTACGTCTACATCCATCCACATTAATTCCTAACATTCTTCTCGTTACATGACTTTCTTCCCTTCTGCTTCTGCCCCATATTGCTTATCATCTTTTCTATCATAAATGCTACTTTCAAACTTTCTTATATATATAATTTCTTTCCATCTATTTTCAGATTTCTTATTTTTCATTGTACTTAATAATGGCTAATATATTTTTTTGATGAATGCAGAATCGTTTTTCTCAATAACCGCAAAATATACAGTTTTGTTTTTATGACAAAGATATAATCTAAATAAATTATAATCAGAAACACGATTGGTGAAACTTTTCTCAATAGATTTATTTTCCAAAGTTGGTTCTTCAAAAACACTAGTTTCGTTTTTACTTAAAACTATAACTAGCTAAACAGTTCATTTTTAAATAATTCGTTAGATAATCATACTAGCTAAGTAAATTACAGACAGTTTCTTTTTAAATTGTATGGTTTTCAAGATAATGCAGTTTTATCACTTTTTCCGTTTTATCCGGGAAGACTCGCCCATACAAAAACAAACAAAAATTTCAAGTTTTACCAAAAGTTTGTAAGTATTTTTGTATGTTTAGATGTTTGTGCCTTAATCACGACCAAACAGTTTATGCGGTTCATTTTTTGCAAACGAAATATTGTGTCTCTGTATTTAGGATGCTTTTTATCTAGACACCAGGACACCACACGAGTAAAGGAAGCGAGTAAAATTCAAATTCAAAAATCATTAATTTCAATCACAAGGATCACTTTGAAACGTCTTAGGAGCTAGGTGAAGCTACGCCTGTTCCTCGCGACCAAGCCTAGAAGAATCAGGCAACAAACACGGCTTGGGGCATATCATTGTTTTCAATTATCCTTTCCTTAATGCTATGTAGAGCTCCAGTGTGGTGCCGTAAGAGCAAGGTGAAGGCTCAACTAAACTAAACTATTGGTTAGACTTACCTTAACAGCTTTTCCACCATCAGCTTGCCCAGGAAACCAGTACCACCAGTCAGCAGGACATTAGTTCCAGTATAGAACTTCTGTATCTGCGACTCCCCTAACGCTTCCAATTCGTCCCTCATATCCATGTACGTTATATCCCCACCCTCCTTCGGTTCTGTGTGTGACCGACTTAACTCAGCGACAGTCATACTGGAAGGAGAGAAATGTTTTTTAAATTGATGTGAAATGATGAGGTATATCAATAGTTAGGTTAGAAGTTTTATAAACTACATCTCAATCTTATCCTAATAATATTATAAATGCGAAAGTTTGTGATAAGGCTACTATGTTTGTTCCCTAATCAAAAATAAACGACAAAACGGATTAAGATGAAATTTGCTGTAGTATGTAGATACAAAATCAGAATAAATAAAGGGGGAACTTATAATCCGAAAAACAACCCCTTTAAGATAAAAAAAAACGCAAAAAGGATGATTTTGGTATAGATGATGTGCACAAATTTAGACATCTTAGACCGATAACATTGAATTGTCATAGCAACGCATTCTACCAAAAAGGATGAAACCTACCAAGGTCGGTAGTGGAAATTAATTTTGACTACTGAATGATACGTATTCTACCAAAATTCGTAATTTATTTTATGAGGACAAGGTTTATAGGGATAACAAGCTACATTATTAGCGAGTAACATAGGCTATTATATTTTTTTTAATTTGAGATCCGGAAAAAAAAAATTATTTTATTTATTTAAGTAACTTAGGATTCACAGTATTGTAAAATATTTATATCCTAATCCTAATAATATTATAAATGCGAAAGTTTGTAAGTTTGTATGTATGTTTGACCCTCAATCAGGCCTAAACGACAGAACGGATTAAGATGTAATTTGCTATAAATGTAGATATAGGTGGCGATTCTGTTGTGTCCACTCTAAAGTTAAAATTCCTAAAAACTATCGATCTTATTTCTTTTAAGTTAAAGTTTAAAATAGCGTAACCTCAAAGTGACAGTTCTAAAAGTTAGAATAGTTTTGAATAAATTTACGATTTTCATAATCGATTTAGAAAAGTCAAGCTAAATTTAATCAACATGTAAATTGGTGTTGACTAAGATGACACTTGTTTGTGTCAAATAAGCGAAATAAAATAGAGAAACGGCTAAAATAACCTAAGTTGACTGTCATTTTGATTTCATTTTAATTTGGACTTTAACATAAAAGGAATAAGATCGATCGTTTTTTACAAAATTTTAGGTTTAGATTGGACACAACAGTATCGCCACCAATATGTCCGAAAAATAGACTAGGTACATTAAAATACAAAAACATCCCCAAAATGATACAAAAACGCAAAAGGGATGATTTTAGGTATACTATATGACCAAAACAAAAAAATCTGACATCAGAGTTGACATCTGTCATCATAGCAACATGCGTTACTATGGCGATTATATTCGATTATTGAAATTTGTCAGGACAACGTCTGTCGCGGGTCGGCTAGTATACCATATTAGATAACTATTTAATTCTTTTGATAAATGCTCTGCCATCCCGTCCGCCAATGTGCGCAGGCCCTTATAATGAGCACACCTCCTAACAGGTTGGCTGTGTTGCAAAATCATTGCTAAATATATACATTCACTTCAAATTGGCATTCTTAGTGGCATAAATAAGGAAAACTAGTTTTGTGGCCATGATAATAAATAATAATATAATCACAGTATAAAAGCCATGTTGGCCGAGTGAGAGCTACCTCGACTTTGAATCTGAAGGTCGTGGGTTCGAATCCCGGTTGTACATCAATGGATTTTTACTGTATTGCTCATTAAGGTGATTCTTGATTTTTTGCGCTGATTCTACCCGGATAAGACGGAAAAAGTGATAAAACCGCATTAATTCGAAAACCATCAAAATATTACTTGACATACTAGCTACATAAATGAAAGATAGTTTCTTTTTAAGTTTAATGGTTTTCAAGATAATGCGGTTTTATCACTTTTTCCGTATCCGGTTAAACTCAGCCCATAAAAAAAACAAAAATCTCAAGAATCACCGTAAAAGCAATTCTAGACAAAAAAAAACATAAAAACTTACCACTAATACCAGATTTTATTATCTGTCACTATCTGACAATAATTTGTTCAACTGTAAAAGTTGCACGTTAAGTCACTAACACGTGTCAAATAATCCGAAATCTCTAAATTAATTTAACGATTTTTATCTTTATTTTTGAAAACTCGATTTTTATGAAAAGTTTAAATTACTGAAATTAATTTTTAATTCCGGGATTACTAGTTTCCATTATGAACGATAACCATTGACTAAATGTTAAAAAAGCAATCTGTGGATAGATATGATGTCATTTTTGATAGCTTTGCAAATAACAGTGTGTTTAAGTTTAAATATTAGTTAAACATTATTCATATGTGCTTGGAATACCTGGTGTGAACGTACAATTTTTAAATTAGTTACTCTTTCACGCAAAAACTACTAAACGGATAAAAATTAAACTTTACAGTAATATAGTTTAAACCTCAGAATAACACATAGGCTGCTTTTTATCCAGGCTGCTCGTAGCAGCTAGTAATCGAATAATATCAAATATGTGTTATATCATTTAATTACATAATTATTTATTATTATCTAAGTACATAGGTACATCATAATTATAAGTACCTAGGAACAATATATTTATAGTTGTACCTTAACAGTTGCAAATAATGATATCAATTAGAATTAAAATTATAATATAAACAAACTAAAGCGTAGAATTAAAACTATCATGGTTGTTACTCATTTCAACTATAAATATGGTTAATTACCACGTTTTTTCTTGTATTGCTGCCGTTGATCGCGATCGCGGGCGATGCTCATGATGAAGAGCATCTGAATTGTGTCAAAACGTCAACAATACAAAAAAACGTGGTAATTAGCCGTATTTATAGTTAAAAAAACTAAAGTGTAATCCCACTGCACATTTCCGTTCACTCCGAGCAACTCTAAACCTGACCTAGAGTTATTACGCAAGTGAAATAGTAATGATGACGTTGTAGAATTACGAATCACGGTCAAAAGACTCAATATATAAAAAAAAAACTGAATAAGTAAATAAATATAAATATTGGTGGACATTTCACACAGGCACACAACGCCATCTAGCCCCAAACTAAGCATGTTTGTACTATGGGGCCTAGATAACTGTTAGACATATTTTTTTTTTTTTTTTTTGTAAATACATACATATTTACATAGGATATATATTTGCCCTGGATGGGCATCGAACGTACAACGTACAGCGCAGAAGACAGAGCAAGTTGTTCTGTCTTCTGCGCTGTACCTACGTTGCTCTAAGCAACTACCAACTGAACTGTGAGGCTAGTCAGTTTAGTAGTGTTGAAAAACTTAAAAAAAAAATAGGATCGCGACTCCAACCCCCAAGTACGGTAGACATCTTCTTAGATCTCCAGACGCTTAGATCCTTTGAAGATGTCTAGTGGGGGTAGCCAGAAGCACGTCCAAACATTATATTTGGCACATGCTGACATTTTTCAGTAGTAGTATAAACGGCTTGCAACCTGTTACGTGTGGAATGCTATTCCACACGTAACAGGTTGCAAGCCGTTTATAAGAATACTAACTGGTTTCCTCACGATGTTTTCTTTCACCGTTTTGAGCACGTGTTTTTGATGAACTTATAAATTTTTCAAACAGAAAAATCCATTGATGCATGCATGCATTTTTGCACATCAGCTATATAAACTATAAAAACAACTATAAAAAATCATCCTTTTTGCGTTTTTTTTATCATTTAGGGGTTGTTTTACGCATTATAAGTTCCCCCTTTATTTATTCTGATTGTTTATCTACATAGGTACTACAGAAAATTTCATCTTAATCCGTTTTGTCGTTTATTTTTGATTAGGGAACAAACATAGCAGCCTTATCACAAACTTTCGCATCACTACATAGTATAAAGCAAAGTCGCTTTCCGCTTCCCGCGTCTGTATGTATGTAATGTATGTATGTATGTATGTTTGCTTATATCTTTAAAATTACACAACGGATTTTGATATGGTTTTTTTTAATAGATAGAGTGAATCAGGAGGAAGGTTTATATGTATAATAACATGCTACCCGTGCGAAGCCGGGGCGGGTCGCTTGTTTATTATATTAGTAGGATTAGGATGCTACTCGCTGATCATATAGCTTTTGGTAGGTGTAAGAATTTTTAAATGGTTTTTTTCTTAATCCATTACAAACAATCCTACAAAATTATTGATTTTTCTATTTATAACATAGGAGTATAAATATATAACATAGTGTTTATAACATTAGTGTTATGGTTTCACACCATAACACTAATGTTATAAACACTATGTGTTTAGTGACAATTTGATACATTGTCTAGGCAAACTATCAATAATAAAAAACAAACGTTCTTATATTTATCACATTAGTTTCTAAATTAGCGCAAAAAATCCTAATTTTAGAACTGACGTTAGGTCAGTATATATATTTTTTAGTCATTTTTAGAGTTCTGTATCTAAAGAGTAAAAACCGGGACCCTATTACTAAGACTCCTATTACTATCCGTCACAAGGCTGTATCTCATGAACCGTAATAGCTAGACAGATGATGTATTTCTGTTGCTGCTATAGCAAAAAATACTAAAAACATAATAAAATAAATATTTAAGTGGGGCTCCCATACAAAAAAACGTGAATTTTTTGCCGTTTTTTTATAGATAGTACGGAAACCTTCGTGCGCGAATCCGACTCGCACTTAGCCGGTTTTTTAGTTCATTAATTACAATTTTTACATATTTATAGTAGTAGTTATAGTCTAAGGTAATTATAAATCCGAAAGTTAGTAATGTTTGTGACTCAATCACGCCCAAACGACTAAACGTATTTAGATGAAACTTGGAACATGCATAGCTTATGTCCTAGAATAGCGTATAGAATCCTAATATTAAACATGCAAAAGTTTGTGAGTGGTTGACAGTGTTTGTTACTCTTTCACGCAAAAAAATACTGAACGAATTTAAATGAAACTTACAGTAATATAGCTGATACATCAGAATAACACAAAGGCTACTTTTTATCCAGGTACCACCTAGCGAAGCCGGGGCGAGCAGCTAGTACTTTATATTTACGTACCGCGCAAGCGAAACCACGGGCGGAAGATATTAAGATATTAAACATATTACATAGATGCTAAGTTCATCACTCAATTTGATCAATAAACATTGAAGGTGCTAAAAATTGATACTTCAATTTCCTATTGTGATTAAAGTCTAGTCTTTTAGACCGGATCATCTCTGCCCTCACAGCTCAGTTGGTAGTAGCTCTGCCTTCTGCGCTGTAGGTTGTGGGTTCGATCCCCACCCATAATAAACATTTGTGTGATGAACATAGATTTTTGTTCTGTGTCTGGGTTTTAATAATGTGTATAATAAGTATGTAATTACTAAAAAATACCTTCTCTTTGTAAATTCATACGTATAATACACTAGCAGACCCGCGATAGACGTTGTCCTATCCAAATTTCAATAATCGCATAGAGTAACGCACGTTGCTATGACAACTGATGTCAATTTTTTTCACACCAGCGCCATCTATACCAAAATCATCCCTTACGCGTTTTTTAATTATTTTGGAGATGTTTTTCGTATTTTATAGTAGTCGATGTTTTCTTCGGGCAATATATCTACATCAACAGCAAATTTCATTTTAATTTATTTTGTCGTTTAGGCCTGATTTAGGCAAATATACAAACAAACTCACAAACTTTCGCATTTATAATATTATTAGGATTATAACACCCAGACACAGAACAAACATCTATGTTCATCACACAAATGTTTATTCTGGGTGGGATTCGAACCCACAACCTACAGCGTAGAAGGCAGAGCTACTACTAACTGGGCTGCGAGTCGTCGAAATCATTACCCTATGATTCACTCCATCGCTTAAAATAGATTACCCAATAATAACAAAACATATTTGGGTTTTTTGGTTTTTCCAAATTATCCATAATTGTCTTAAATTGCTTACACATCCGGGTCAGGGACGCGTCAGTGCTCCGTCAGGGACAAGAATAATAACAATTAAGAAACTTAAAAGAAAACCGACGAAAATGTTTTGACCTATCAAAAAGTTAAGGGACGATATTCGTTTTTAGAGTTCCGTACCCAGAGGGTAAAAACGGGACCCTATTACTAAGACTTCGCTGTCCGTCTGTCTGTCACAGGGCTGTATCTCATGAACCATGATAGCTAGACAGTTGAAATTTTCACAAATAAATATTGGCGGACTTTACACACAACGCCATCTAGCCCCAAACTAAGCAAAGCTTGTACTATGGGAACCAGATAACTTTGAATACTTATATACTTTTTTTTGTGAATACATATTTATACTTATTATACACTAGCGACCCGCCCCGGCTTCGCACGGGTAACATGTTATTATACATATAAACCTTCCTCCTGAATCACTCTATCTATTAAAAAAAACCGCATCAAAATCCGTTGTGTAGTTTTAAAGATATAAGCAAACATACATACATACGCGGGAAGCGGAAAGCGACTTTGCTTTATACTATGTAGTGATAGTAACACCCACACAAAACAAACATCTATGTTCATCTATGTTCATCACACAAATGTTTATCCTGGGTGGGGATCGAACCCTCAACCTACAGCGCAGAAGGCAGAGCTACTACCAACTGAGCTGTGAGGCCAATTTGACAACTGAACGAATGTTACGATATATCGTTCAACGGTTTACGGAGTAGACTCCCTGTTTTGACTTAGATTTGGGGAATGAACGCGTTCATCGATTACATTATTTAGTGAATGCTGTTGTATATTAAATTACTTACTAAAAAGGTTAGACAGAGGTTAAATAACCGATACCTACTCGTAGAACTAGTAGTAAATAAATAAGAAAATAGGATCACGACTGTAATTAATCCCCAAGCACGGTAGACATCCTCTTAGAGCTTCAGGCGCTTAGATTCTTGAAGATTTCTAGAAGGGGTAGTCAGAGGTACGTCCAAACATAACATTTGGCCATGCCCACATTTTGGTGTTTACAAGAATACTAATTCGTTTATTCACGATGTTTTGTTCACAGTTAAGTATAAGCACGTGTTAATGCGCATATACATTTTTCAAACAGATAAATCCATCAATGAACGGTCGGGATTCGAACCCACGACTGGTAAACAATTATTAATAAAAAAAATGTTATGTCCCCCTGTTTTGGGGAGGGGAGCGCCATACCCCGGCTTCGCAAGGGTACCTACACAGACTACTATGAACATTATAGGCAAATTTAAGTAATTTTTTGCGTAATATTTTTGTGTTTCATTCTAACTTAGAATTTATTGACTATGCTTGAAGAGCAAGTTTTTAATATATACTAATACTAGCTGCTCTCCCCGGCTTCGCACGAGTGGTACCTGAATAAAAAGTAGCCTATGTGCTATTCTGATGCTATATATTATCTACTGTAAAGTGTCATCTAAATCCGTTTAGTAGTTTTTGCGTGAAAGAGTAACAAATACACAACACTCACAAATTTACGCATTTATAATGTCCTACTAATATTATAAATGCGAAAGTTTGTGAGTGTTGTGTGTAAAGTTATGTCTGTCTGTCTATGACGTCTGTAGTAAACATGAGGCCCAGTCTTAATTGTCATACCCTCGTATTCAAGAACGACACTATGAGAACACGCACCCATAGTGGACGAAATCTTTTTTCATAAACATCACTTTATGTGTTAAGCGGCACTGTGGCGCACGCTACCGTGTGCTTTTAGAGCTCAACTTTGGCTACAGGCACACGATAATGTGCCTCTAGTCACACTATGCAGTGTTGCACAACACATAAAGTGATTTTTATGTAAAAAGATTTCGTCCACTGTGGGTGCGTGTTCTCACAGTGCCAGTGTCGTTCTTGAATACGAGGGTTAGACAGCATTCTCAAGTTAGGATTCTTGATTTATTTGCTATATTTTCCTTATATTGTAACAATATGACGAGTAATATTTTTTTTGATGAAGGTAGAATCGTTTTTTCTCAATAACCGCAAAACATACAGTTTTGTTTTTAGGACAAAGATAACCTAAGGATTTATTTAATCTTGATAAATTATAGACAGAAATACGATTGGTGAAACTTTTCTAGATAGATTTATTTACCAAAACTGGCTCTTTAAAAAACTAATTTCGTTTTTAATCAAAACTATGAATAGCTAAACAATTAATTTTTATATAATTCGTTAGATAATCATACTAGCTACATAAATGAGAGACAGTTTCTTTTTAAGTTTGATGGTTTTCAAGATAATGCGGTTTTATAACTTTATCCGTCTTATCCGGGTAGACTCAGCCCGTAAAAAAAAAACTAAAATTTCCATTAACACCAGCGGTTTACTCAGGTACTTGTGGGCTGGTCTAATCTAGTCTATGACACTATATTCTCGAGTTAAGATTCTAGATTTCCTTGCTATATTTTCCTTATATTGTAACAATTAGTTTACTTGTAGGTATAGAAGTTATCAATCATTATGATTAATGGTGTCTACCTTGGTATCTACTTAAGATCTATGGGTGCCTAAGTACCTACCAACTTCCGTGTTTATGTCTAATTTAAGAAAATCGTTGCGTTAGACAGAAAAAACCGTCCAAGTGCGAGACGGACTCGCGCACGAAGTGTTCCGTATCTATAAAAAACGGCAAGAAAATCACGTTTGTTGTATGAGAGGCCCACATAAATATTTTTTTTAGTACCTATTTGTTGTTGCGGCAACAGAAATACATCATCTGTAAAATTTTAACTGTCTAGCGGTTCATGTCATACTGCCTGGTGACAGACAGACAAACAGCGGAGTCTTTTATAGGGTCAAGTTTTTACCCTTTGGGTACGGACTCGCACTTGGGCGGTTTTTATTAAATGAACGTTGTAAGTAGATATTTAAACAAAACTGGATATTTTTTTTATTATAGGTTTGTAATATCAAGTTTTCTAACGAAGTTTGAAACTAGTTTAAACATGAAAGATATTTTAAATTTAATGACTATAAATTATTATTCAAATATTATAAATGCGAAAATTTGAAGGCTTGTTTCTTACTCAATCACGCGCAAAACCCGATTTCAATAAATTAAATAATGTATAAATTTGAAAATTGAAATAAATTTACAAAAATTTAAACTTAAGACGCTGCCAGTCGACGATTATTTTTGTTCGAAACGAAAAAAGAAATACTTGTGAACAAGCCACATCTCCTATTTTATAATGTATAGTATATGTGAATAAAGATGTACCCATCTTTAATCACTTCGATAAATAATCCTACCGACCGCTGCAATGATGACAAACACATGCCCGCGCTTGGTCCGCCTTAGCTTTTCGAATAAATTAATGATATAAATTATGTATAATTACTTATCAAAAATCTATCCTAATAGAAATCTAGATCTACATATTACCTATCTTTAACAATAAATCACAAGTTGATTTTAATAGTAGGTATATAAAATATTTCGATCATAAATTCTAAAACGTATCATTTTGAAATAATATTTTTATCGTGAAAAGTTTCTGCTATTATGTTTTCAGCTTAATAGAAATCTAGGTAGGAACCTGAAGTAATATACTTATAAAAATAGGAGATGTGGCTTGTTCAGAAGTATTTCTTTTTTCGTTTCGAAAAAGAGCAATCGTCGACTGGCAGCCTCTTAATATACAATACTTTTGATCCTATTCGCTTTTATTTACAAATTGAGCAAATTCGTGTGCGGAAACTAGTAACAATAATTAAAAAAAAACTTTTTGAATATCATAAAATCATAATTAGGTACCATATTTTATCGTAACTAGGTATGATAGGTACCTATCTAATATTTTATGTGGTCTTCGAAATTCTAGATTTTTTTGTACCTACGATAGGTAGATATTTATTTACTTAAGTTAGTACTTAGTCTTTTAAAATTTAGTTGTTTTATACCTAATTAGTCCATAACACTAATTTAAATAAATAATTAAACAAATTATTATTGAGTAAATTGCATAATTACTTAAAGTTTATAACCTAATTAATAAAAAATAATTAGTGTGTGACCGTGCTATTTAACTAAATCACTTAAACTTACCTGTCAAATTTTTCCACAACACTGTCACAAAATTAAATGTCAATTTTTGTATCCACTGTCGACAGGCAAGGCTGGACGCTGACTGGGCACTGGCGAATCGACTCTTGCGCAGGAATAACACGCAAGACCCTGTCATATGCTGCTTGCACACTTAGGTCGGTCAGTCAGTGATAGACGTCATGGGTTAACTCTAATATATAAAATTCTCGTGTCACAGTGTTTGTAACCAAACTCCTCCGAAACGGCTCGACCGATATTTATGATTTTTAAGGTTCCGTATCCAAAGGGAAAAACGGCACCCTATTACTTCGCTGTCCGTCTGTCAAGTAGCCAAGTGCGAGTCGGACTCGCGCACGAAGGGACCATTATCTTTAAAAAACGGCAAAAAAAATATGTTTGTTTTATGGGAGCCCCACTGAAATCTTTAATTTATTCCGTTTTTAGGGTTCCGTACCCAAAGTGTAAAAACGGGACCCTATTACTAAGAATTCGCTGTCCCTCTGTCACAGGGCTGTATCTCATGAACCGTGACAGAAAACCGTACCATTATCTAAAAATAATATCTAACTAAGTACCTATTCATTTAACTATGAAACCCTACATTGCGCGTGACCCGACGCGCACTTAACCAGTTTTTATTAGATCAAACCTAGGTGTGCAAGTGGTAAAAACGGCCAAGCGAAAGGATATACGTGCGTCATGAGATTATCCGATATTGTTGTGATTGTGAGGTCGGTGGTCGGTGTTTTGCCTAAGTATATAAAAATTCTCCGTAAAATGTAATGGTTTTTATTTTTATGCGAATTGTGGAAAGTTACTATAAATCGATGAAAATGGGAAACTACTCGACCAATTTTAAAAATTCTTTCACCTATCAAAAGCTAGGTACATTATCAGTGAGTAACATAGGCAATATTTTATTTTCAAAAAAAATTAAGATCTCCACGAAAATTGCTATAATATAACCTAAGGTATCAAAAATTTGCCTTAAATCTTCATTAGTACACCCGTAATTATATAGATTAAAACGGTTGGGGTCGACATAATATCATGTAGAAAAGACAATTATATTAAGGTTACTTAATGTGATACTTGAAATTTTTGACTTTTTGTATGGGCTAAATCTACCCGGATAAGACAGAAAAAGTGATAAAACTGTATTATCTTGAAAACCATCAAATTTAAAAAGAAACTGGTGTCGATTCTGTTGTGGTTAAAATTCCTAGTAGAAATAAGATCGATCGTTTTTTTACGAAATTTTAGGTTTAGCTTGGACACAACAGAACTGCCACCCAATGACGTATTATATATAGATACGTTATCAACCAACATTTCGGCGCTTAAAAACGGCGAAAATACTAGATAACTACTTATACGCGTAAAGAACTTGTCTTTAACTTTTGGGGTATAATTTGTACATCCTCTGAAAACACACGACGGCATGTTTTCTTTATGTTTTGCACAGGTTTTCACGCACGATATAAATTAAAAACAAACATAGCGTCGCGCGACAGGTTGGTGCGTGACTGAGCGCAATGTGGCCAATTGGCTTCATATTTTCATGTTGCCATTTTAGAGTGCGGACAACGTAGGGTCATTGCGCCGGATTACGACCGATTAGCGTGGTACCCAACTTTGGGTCAGCTTATTAGTATGAAATATTTACTCGACATTTATTGAAAGGGTTTTTCATGGTTCCATATATGATCAAGATATATTAAAAACCTTAAATATGTATATATATTATTAGACTTAATTATAAATAATTTTTTATTGAGAAATAGGGTGATATGCTAGTTTGCGTCCGATTTTCTTAGTATACGACCACCCCCTACTTTAGTTTACGACCACTGTCTGAAAGGGAAATTACTCATAATTGATTGAAAATAATGCTACATTATCATGTTATTATTAATAATTTCTTTATTTCTAATCATTTGTTTTGTAACATCTGTACCAAAACTGTAATATAAATACTAACATCATAGTGGTCGTAAAATAATACATCAAATTATTACATCCAATATGCGACCGTTAAATTCACATACATTTTAAGACGTAAACTGACGTCGGCCGCGGTCGCAAACTAAAGTTGGGGTATGTTAGGCGATCATTATTATATATTTGTACAGTATTTACGAATGTTTATGCGGTCGCAAACCGATGGTAACAAAACCGCTATTAAGAATATGTTAAAAAAGTCACAAAATCCGTAACCTTTATTATTATAGTAACAAGGGAGATAAATAAAGTTTGCAATCAAACAGTCAATTTGCGACCATGTGGTCGTAAAGTCAAATAACATGAAAAATTATATTTTGGTATGCGACCACCCAATATTTTACATGTTTTTGTATATTTTCTTTATAAAAATTGCGCAAATGCGTAGAAAAATAATTTTCTTAGGCAATAAAACACTATCAATCAGTCATTATATAAATAAATCATTAAATACTAACTCCGAAAGCAGCACGTGCTCACTATTTTTTTTGTAATTTCGTGAACCCGTTCACGCGAGGAGTGCGGGCGCCGAAATGAGCGTGGGTTTGTTTAATTTCGGGTAATACTATGGTGCCAATTCAAATAGGTAAGAACAATAGATCTATCCTGCTCTGTATATACCAGAATTTCGTTTGGAAAAGAGATATGGAATTCTTAATTTCTTAGTATTTCTGCAGCAGGTCCCTGAAATGGTCGCATACTGACGGTGGTCGCGAAACCAGCGCAATGACCCTATCTATAGTTTTAATACATCATTGCTGCCACCACTGTCTGTAATTTATTTAGCTATAGTATGATTATCTAACGAATTATATAAAAATAAACTGTTTAGCAATTTATAGTTTTGATTAAAAACGAAACTAGTGTTATTGAAGTGCCAACTTTGGAAAATAAATCTATCGAGAAACTGTATGTTTTGCGGCTATTGAGAAAAAAACGATTCTGCATTCATCAAAAACATTGATTACTCGTCATAATTTGATTGTTGTAATTCTATTTATGTGTCGATAGAGCTTTATTTATTTTGGAAAAAGATAGTCGTAAGGTCGTAATCGTCTGAAAAAAAATGTAAATTATAATTCAAGTTTATGAAAATATTTCGGGAATCGGATGAAACTTAAAGTGTATATTATTACTAGCGACCCGCCCCGGCTTCGCACGGGTAGCATGTTATTATACATATAAACCTTCCTCCTGAATCACTCTATCTATTAAAAAAAACCGCATCAAAATCCGTTGTGTAGTTTTAAAGATATAAGCAAACATACATACATACATACAGACGCGGGAAGCGGAAAGCGACTTTGCTTTATACTATGTATAGTGATAGTTGACAGAAAGTATTATCCCTCACGTGTTGCGGGACATATTTTGACCTTTATTTAAACGCGAAAGTAACTCTGTCTGTCTGTGACGTTATCACGGCCAAACACCTGGGCCGATTGTGATGAAATTTCATATAGAGAAAGTTTAAAGTCTTAGGATGAACATGGGCTACTTTTTTTTGAAAATGTTCTTTTGATTTTCAGGAATTTCAATGTTTTACGACAAAAAAATCAAAAGTCTAAAATCCAGAAAAAGCCGCGGGTAATAGCTAGTAGGTAGGTACATATACATAAAATATACATACAAACAAACATGCACAAAGCAAATGTAAATCAAAAACAATTGCTTAAGTAGGTTTTTAGAATAAACTAGCTAACCCAGCGAAATTAGTATCGCTTTAGAATTAACAAATGATGTGTTAGATTTCCGTTCCCGTTCTCGTTCTCTTTCCCGTTCTCGTTCCCATTCCCGTTCCGTGGTATCAAAGTGAATTAACTGCAAAAAAAAAAAATTCTTTTATTAATTTTTTATGTTTTAATGCGTATTATCCTGTTCCGAACGAAGACAATTAATTCCAAAAACAGAAACAGTCAGACTCGCACTTGGCCGGTTTTTTATATATTAAAATTACGAAGTATATTTACTCAAGGTCAGAGTAACAAATACACACACACACTCACATACACGAGCGAGTGCATTGCAGCAATATTATACAATTTAATTCAATTCTATTCAATTCAAATTCAATTTTGTTCAATTCAATTCAGTTCAAATCAATTCAAAATAAAATGTAGCCTGTGTTAGGTACTCGCTTATAATGTAAATTTTGATAGGTGTAATAATTTTTTAAATTGGTTCAGTAGTTTTAAGGGTTCCGTACCCAAGTGTAGGTATAACCTTGACCTTCACCGTAAAAGATGACGTCTTTTACAAACGATCAACGTCATTTTGGACAAAAACTCGCACACAAATTAATAAGAAAAAGTTTCCACGGAGTAAAATAATGTCGGGTTTTTAAGTATATCTCACCACAAACCACAAAATGTATTTTAGGTAGGGTGAGAGCGCTGGTTGTGGCCATATTAACAACATTTAAATTTGAACACATGAACGGTTTATATTCACCAAAATATTAAAACGACGATTTTTGTACGCTGAACATAGATGTTTGTCATTTGTTCTGTGTCTGGTGTTTTTATGTATCATATGTATGTATTTACAAAAAAAAGTATAAAGACACTAACAACATTTAGATTTTCAAATAAACGATGAAAAAATTACAATGTTTAAACAACATAGAATAGACTATTTATCTATATTTTAGGTTAAGCAAAGGTTTTGTAAGAGGCGATATTTATTCATTAATTATTTATATTTAAATAGTTAATGAGAGATATGCCATGTTCGTTGTTTCGAAGGAAGCTTAGGAAGTTATTAGTAAGCAAATGTTACTATACCATAGACGATTTCATGAATGATAAAAATCTCAATTAATTAATTCATAATTTATTTTTATTTATTATTTATTTTAAATGTACTTAATTATTTCCGTGTTTGACTGTATTTTGACATTATTACTATTATTATTATATTTTTTATTTTTTTTAATGACATCAAAAATTTATTATGACAAATTACAATTATTACATTTTTTATTATTATTATTATTATTTCTTTGATATGTTGTAAATTTGATATTGCATGCCTTCACAGGCAGAGTACATCTATACTTATAATAAATCTGTAGAGAGGTCAATTCTGTACATGAAATATATTTCCAAAATAACTATCAGGGGATGATTAGGGATCGATACTGATGCCAAAAATGCAATCAGTAAAATTTTTGTCTGTCTGTCTGTCTGTCTGTCTGTCTGTCTGTCTGTATAACCGTTATAGAAACAAAAACTACTGGACGGATTTTAATGAAACTTGGTACAATTATTTTTCATACTCCTGAGCTGGTTATAGTATACTTTTCATTACGCTACAATCAATAGGAGCAGAGCAGTGAAGGGAAATGTTGGGAAAACGGGAGTAGTTACTGCATTTCTTAAGTTCCGTCGCGTGTGCAACCTTAATGGTTAAAGCTACACAGAAATCATGTATGACGGAAATGTTCTCCTTAAAATTATATAAAAAATATCCCACGACAGCATATGTTTATCTTTTATGGTTGACTCACAATAACACGTGTAACTCCCGATAGCTTAGCAGTTCGAAGCTTTCTGATTATATTTGACTACTCTTACGTTTATAACACTCTCAGTCATCCCTAATTAAAAAAGTAACTATTCCATAAAAAAGAATCATAGAAATCGGTATAGAAACACCAAAGTTATACATGAAATACGCTAATAATAAGCCATCGCGCGTGAATACTGAATCATGCTATAAGGATTATTTTTGTATATAAGGTCGCGAACGCACAGGCAGGCGGCTTGCTTAGCGCCTAGAGGCTAGCGAGTCACCTAGCGAGTAGCTTCGTAAAACGAACATTCTCGAACGTTCGCGACCGGCCTAGCAGCTAGGCGTCAAGCGCGCAGTGCGGCCGGTCGCGAACGTTCGAGAATCGGTCGCCGCGCTCGACGCGTCTCGCGGCCGAAGGTATAAAAAGGCGGGGCGTCCGAGCGCGAGCTTCATACAATTTTTGTGTGATACTGCGCAACCGGACCCACCGTGTTTAAGGGTTAAAATGCATTTACAAATCTATGGAAATGTACAAATTGTACTCCAAAAATCTGGAATTGTACTAGAAGGGGTCCCGATATAACTTTCTAGATGTCAAACGACGCAAGGAAATATGAGCTTAACTGCTTTGACTCAACGGCACGTTTCAAGTGCACAGCGGGCGATGACGTCTGCCAGTATTAAATTACCTTAGGGTTGACCCAATAAAAATGTTTAATTTTTTTATAAAATGGTCTGTTGGTGGACTGTTGGTCGAGTAGGAGGTACCTCGACTTTTAATTTTAAGGTCGTGGGTTCGAATACCAGCGTGCATCAATGGATTTTTTGTAAGAAATAAAATCCAGTTAGTCCTACTTCCTACTAATATTATAAATGCGAAAGTTTGTGAGTTTGTTCGTATGTTTATGCCTCAATCAGGCCAAAACAACAAAACGGATTAAAATGAAATTTGCTGTAGATGTAGGTATAATGCTCGAATAAATCATAGACTACTTTAAAATAAGAAAAACATTCCCAAAATGATAAACAAAACGCATAAAAGGTATGATTTTGGTATAGATGGATCTGGTGTGCAAAATCTGACATTAGTCTTCATAGCAACGTGCGTTACTCTATGCGATTATTAAAATTTTGACTAGATTATTTTTTTTCTGTCGCGGGTCTGCTATAGGCAATACGCTAAAAAGTTCTTATTTCTTCAAGTTATACGCGGGTGAAACCGCGGGGTACAGCTAGTTGGTAATATATTTATAAATTAACATCTTCTGTACATGTATTTCAAGCAATAAAGAATCTTTGACTTTGACAAAACGGGAAACATTTAGTTGTGGTCAATCAAGTCTAGAGGAAGTGAAGTCAAGTTTATAACGCATCACAACTGTAATCAAAACGATCCATAGACAAAGAATTGTATTAGCTATAGATTTTATACAAGTTTGTTTGCTATGCTTAGTTATTGACTGCAAAAACCAAAGTAGGCATTACAACCGGGTTTTTGACCCTATGACGAGTTATTTTGGGTATACCTTTATTTTATTTATAGCATTTAGGTACAAAATAAATATTTGGCTGATCTCGCAGTTCAGTTGGTAGTAAATCTGCCTTCTGCGCTGTAGGTTGTGGGTTCTATCTCCACCCACGACAGACATTTTTGTGATCGACACAGATGTCTGTATTATTAAGTATGTATTTAATTTACAAAGCAAGGTATATAAGTATTCTATCAGTTATCTAATTCCCATAGTACAGTACAAGCATTGCTTAGTTTGGGGCTAGGTGGCGCTGTGTGAAATGTCTACCAATATTTATTTATATTAAGTAGTCATATTACCTAAAATAGATTTATTTTTAATTATTAATTGAAGGTACGAGAAGGTACCAGTAACAAGTTTTTCAACAATGTTTTTAGTTAATTTATTATTCTGTTTGCTATAAAGCTTCCACCGGCAATTGACGGCCGTTTCAGGGTTATGGGGGGGGGGGTAAAGAAAGTCGTAGACTGTATTGCTTTAAACGTGGGTTTTAGGGTTCCGTACCCAAAGAGTAAAAACGGGACCCTATTACTGAGACAAGGCACAAGGCTTTATCTCATGAACCGTGATAGCTAGACAGTTGAAATTTTCACAGATTATGTCTTCTGTTGCCGTTATAACAATATAATACAAAAATAAGAATATTTACACTCACACTCACTCACAAACATTCGCATCACTACATAGTATAAAGCAAAGTCGCTTCCCGCTTCACACGTCGGTATGTATGCTTATATCTTTAAAACTACACAACGGATTTTGATGCGGTTTTTTTTAATAGTAGAGTGATTCAGGGGGAAGGTTTATATGTATAATAACATGCTTAATATATTAGAGAACCACTGATAATTTTAAGATTTCTAATATGAAGTCGTAAAACTATCTGTCCCCCAGCGAAGCGGGCACGGGTCAGCTAGTTTATAATATCAGTAGGACCTATAAGACCTTAATGTACACATGAGAGCAATAAAAAACTTTGAACTTAATAAATTACGGAACTGAGAACCTCCAGAACTAGATTTTGACAACAAAACGGCCGTCAAATGTCGGTCGACTATTTCTATAAAACCAATTAACTATTCGTGGTCAAAAAACTAACGTTCAAAAAAAGTTGTTATTCTCAAGAACAGGAAAATGATGATGCCGAATTACGGTTAAGGTAGTTAGGTACCTACCCGTGACTAGCCTCACAAGTCACAACTCAGTTGGTAGTAACTCTGCCTTCTGCGCTGTAGGTTGTGGGTTCGATCCCCACCTAGGACAACTTTTTGTGATGAACATAGATGTTTGTTCTGTGTCTATGTGTTATAATGTATCATATGTATGAATTTACCAAAAAAAAAATATCTAAGTACCTATTCTATCAGTTATATAGTTCCCATAGTATAAGCTCTGCTAAGTTTGGGGCTAGATGGCGCTGTGTGAAATGTACAACAATATTTATTTAAATGAATATTACTCACGGTGCGAAAGTTACAACGCAATACGAACTCATAGCGTTGTCACTTAACGCACCGCGAGTAATGTTGTTTTGATATTACTTTAGGAGCTTGTGGTATGGCCCCAGATCTAGGTAATAAAATAAACAAAGTAATGAATGCGATTCAATAAACGAGGTAATTAAACTGTACCTACCTACCTATTATCTAAATCTATACTTATTACCTACTAGCAGACCCGGCCACGCGTTCCTGTGTCAACAGATATCGCCATCTGTTAGAATCTTTTGGCGCTAAAAGATAATTGTTACTTTCAGATAATAAACAAATAATTTGCAATACAATAATATTGCGACTATAAATTGAGATGTAAACTATCCTAACTATCCTAACTAACCTATCTTTCAAGTTGGATCAAACTGCACAAGGTGTGCAAAGTTTGATTAGAATCGGTTAAGTAGTTTAGGAGTCCATCGCGGGCAAACAACTCAACTCGCAACTCATAACAAAAACAACTCTGTCTGTGATGTTATCACGGCCAAATCACTGGGCCGATTAAGATGATATTTCATTTAAAGATAGTTTAAAGTGTAAGGAGGGACATAGGCTACTTTTTTCCTAAAACTTTCGTTTGATTTTTATGAAATTCAATGTTTTACGATAAAGTCGTCAATATTAGATTTACTAAATCTACGCGTACACAGTTGCGGGTAGGTACCTAAAAGTTAATACTTTAATCATTTTTTAATTAAATTGTAAGTAAATTAATGTCTGCACACCAATTGGTATGATGTAGGATATCAGCCTAGTTCCTCTAACCTACATATCTACTTAAGGTGATGCTTGAAATTTTAGTTTTTTTGTATGGGCCGAGTCTACCCGGATAAGACGGAAAAAGTGATTGAAAACCATCAAACTTAATAAGAAACTGTCTTTAGTTTATGTAGCTAGTATGATTATCTAACGAATTATATAAAATTGAACTGTTTTATTATTTATTATAATTAACAGCTATTCATAGTTTTGAGTAAAAACCAAATTAGTGTTTTTGAACATCCAACTTTGTAAAATAAATCTATCGAGAAAAGTTTCACCAATCGTGTTTCTGTCTATAATTTATCTAGATTATATCCATAAGTTATCTTTGTCATCAAAAACAAAACTGTATGTTTTGCGGTTGTTAAGAAAAAACGATTCTGCATTCATCAAAAAAATGCATTACTCGTCTTAAGACCTACCTAAGATCAATGTTATGTACAAATTACTTACATCCTGCTGAAAAATTACTTATTCAGATATTCGTAGGTAGGTACTAGTGGAAACCCGACTTCGTTCATGTAGAGTTTGTTTCAAATATACTTCAACCCAGCCCCCTTAGGGGTTGTGAATTAGGAATTTATTTTGTATCCCCCTTCACGCATTCCATATCTCAAAACGATGAAGAATAACATCGTGAGGAAACCAGTTAGTATTCTTATAAACGGCGATGGGTTTACCATCTGTCACGTATGGAATGCTAACTACTGCGATATGTGAGCATGTGCCAAATGTGATGTTTAGATGTGCCGCTGACTAGACCCTTTAGACATCTTCAAAGGACCTACGTCTAAACATTAAGGTACAATACTCACATTTTGCACGTGTTTTTTTTTAGGATCACGACTGTTATCCCCAAGTACGATAGACATCCTCTCAGATCTCCAGACGCTTAGATTCTTTGAAGATGTCTAGTGGAGGTAGTCAGAGGCATGTCCAAACATTTTATTTGGCACATGCCCACATTTTGCAGTAGTTAGCATTTTTTAGCCGTTTTTATGTTTTGTATGGAACCTTTCGTGCGCGAGTCCAACTCGCACTTGGCCGTTCTTTTATAAATAGACTATGGTCATTGACCTTAACCGAAATAAAATAATATCTTCTTTTTTTTGTTTATAGAGGTTTTTCCTCCATTCCATTCTTGAAGATCAAAATGATGACGTAAATAGGTAGGTAGGTATGAACCTGTTAATAATTTGCAATACAATTCCATACAACATTTTGTTCGTTTGTTTGTCTTCTGTGTCGGTTATCCTTGGGATCCTTTGTCATGTAGAGGTAGGTAGTGAAAGTCCGGCGGCTGCCATATTGTTGTTTCTTAAAAAATAATAAGTTAGGTATAAAACTAATATGTTTTTACTGATGTTCTTCTCGTCATATTTTTTTCTATTATGTGCCTACTATGACTAAAATACGCATTATTATAGGTAAAATTTATAGAAAACATGTAGGTAGGTAAATAGGTTATGGTACCTAGGTAAATATAATCTCGACTGTAATCCCCAAGTACGGTAGACATCCTCTCAGATCTCCAGATGATCCTTTGAAGATGTCTAGTGGGGGTAGTCGAAAGGCACGCCCAAACATTATATTTGGCACATGCCCACATTTTGCAGTAGTTAGCATTCCACACGTGACAGGTTGCAAGCCCATCGCCGCTTATAAGAATACTAACTGGTTTCCTCACGATGTTTTCTACAACCTACAGCGAAGGCAGAGTAACTGTGAGGCCAGAATAAAATAAATGAAGAAATTAATCACGATGTAATCCCTAAGTACGGTAGACATACCTACTTTTAAGGCGCTTTAGATGTCTAAAAGTAGTTGTCAGAGGCACGTCCAACCATTATATTTGGTAGGTACAAGATTCAATTAATGATTTTTAAGAATAATGCCAAGTATCTCGCTCTGGTTATTTGCGGCCCAGTCATCAACTTTCACCCCTTATGTGGAGTGTTGCATCATTTGATGGGTGACCGCTACTGACATTAAGTACAGTACCTTTAATAAGTGATGTGTTTTAGGTCATGCCAACTATCCAAGATATTCGTGCTTTTGAGGCATAAGAAAGGGATACCAATTCAAGAACGGATGAACGTGATATTTCATGATCCGGTAATATTATATCGTTTTGTATCTATTTCTTCTTTATCACAGCATTACTATAGAGCAGATAACATATCTAATGAACGTTGTTGAGGTCTTTATGCAGTGATACCTACATAACCATTTTTTAATCGACTTACCTGCCTACTCTCAAAAAGAGGTGTTCAATACATATTTTCTTTTGTTTGTTACTTCAGTACCAAAAAAATATACCTAGGTATAACTGCGTATCGAATGCTAACTACAGCAAATGTGGGCATATGCCAAATATAACTATTGCACGTTCCTCTGTCTACCCCCTTAAGACATCTTCAAGGATCTAAGCGCTTTGAGATCTGAGAGGATGTCTACCGTACTTGGGGATTACAGGAACTCCGTCGTTAATCATTAATTGAGTTGTCATAGCAACACATTCTAACAAAAAGGTTGAATCCTACTAAGGTCGGTATTGGAAATTTACTTTCTCAAAAAAAACGGGACCCTATTAGGTACTAAGACTCCGTTGTCCGTCTGTCTGTCTATCACTAGGCTGGTACCTCATGAACCGCGATAGCTTACATTTGAAATTTTTACAAATGATGTATTTGTTGCCGCTATAACAACAAATACTAAAAACAGAAGTGGGGCTCCTAATACAACATACGTGTTTTTTTTGCCGTTTTTTATAGATAATGGTACGAAACCTTTCGTGCGCGAGTCCGACTCGCACTTGACTGGTTTTTTTTAATATTATTGCGTGATCTCACTTGGTCTTGAATAACTAATTAGACTTTGTAATCAGCAGCACTATTACGTAAGCTCGCTGGTAATTAAGTACAATGTAGTAATTGAATGTACTATGTGATATTGACAGTTGAAACCGATTACGATTAACAGTGAGCTTACGCAATAGAGCTGTTGATTTTAAAGCCATAATAACCATCCAAGAACCAGGTTAAGACGTGAATGATTAAAACAGAATTATCCTTACGGTCACTCAGTAAAGTTCTAGAGTTCTGCCCTAGGTTGTGGGTTCTTTTCTCGGCTACGACAATATTGTGTGATGAACTTAAGGCGCTCCCAGTCGACGATTGTTTTTGTTCGAAACGAAAAAATAAATACTTGTGAACAAGCCACTTCTCCTATTTTATAATGTATAGTATATGTGAATAAAGATGTACCCATCTTTAATCACTTCGATAAATAATCCTACCGACCGCTGCAATGACGACAAACACACGTCGGCGCGTGGTCCGCCTTTGCTTTTCGAATAAATTAATGATATAAATTATGTATAATTACTTATCAAAAATCTATTCTAATAGAAATCTAGATCTACATATTACCTATCTTTAACAATAAATCACAAGTTGATTTTAATAGTAGGTATATAAAATATTTCGATCATAAATTCTAAAACGTATCATTTTGAAATAATATTTTTATCGTGAAAAGTTTCTGCTATTATGTTTTCAGCTTAATAGAAATCTAGGTAGGAACCTGAAGTAATATACTTATAAAAATAGGAGATGTGGCTTGTTCAGAAGTATTTCTTTTTTCGTTTCGAAAAAGAGCAATCAGCGACTGGCAGCCTCTTAACTGAATGTTTGTTCTGTCTGGGCGTCACTCTTACTTATAAAGAAAAAATGTACGATTGTCTGTAATGGATAAACCAAAAAACTACTGGACCAATTTCAAAAATTCGTTCACTTATCAAAAGCTACATTATCAAGAGTAAGCTATATTTATTTTCAAAAAACTAGAAATTCCACAAAAATTGCCATAATAACCTAAGGTATCAAAAAATTGCTTATTTTCATTAGTACTAATAAATAAAAAATACAATTAAACATTATCTTTATTACAAAATTTCCAATTTTTTTTATACATTTTTTTCAACGAAATGCGGGTAACAATATACTCTTTACAATCTATACATTGTTTATTTAAAGTTACTTATTCAAAAATATACGTTACTATTACAAAAACGTTACATTTTATCCTATGTTTGAGCAATCTTGAAAAGCAATCGACTGATTTTGTTAAGGTTTACATCAAAGAATAGAACGATTGCAAGAAAGTTTGGATTTATTAGTTAGACATCGCTGGAGACTTAGATTAACTCGTACCAGACATGATAATCAGTTGCAATAGACTAGATAGAGACTTGGATCAACTATTATCAGTTGCAACTGATAAGAGAGAGAGACTTGGATTAACTCTTATCAGTTGCAATAGACTAGCTCGAGACTTAGATTAACTCTCATCATATCACAATCGGCAACAGACTAGTTAACGACTAGGTAAACTCAGACACCAGTGCTAATACAAGTTTCGTATGACCCAGTCATAAAGTTCGGTGTGTTTGTTTGTTCGTTACTTTGTTTGTTTATTTCTCGTGTTGGTTCAATCTACGCAGACTAGTCACGTCCATGCCGTATATTGCAAATGGCGCCGGCTCTTCGAATCTCACCTGCATAATTAATAATTATAAATATTGGCGGACTTACACACAACGCCATCTAGCATTGAACTCAGCAAAGCTTGTACTATGGGAACCAGATAACTGATAACTGAAGAGCACTTAGGGGCCGTCCATTAATCACATGTTTTTTTTAAGCCTTTTTTACCCCCCCCACCCCCCTCTATCTTGGTGATACGTGATGAGGTTTAAGACTACCCTCCCTCCCTTTCGAGCCTCACGTGATTAATAGACGGCCCATACATACTTTTTTTTATAAAAACATACATATATAAATATGATACATACTAACGGGTGTTAGATACAGAGCAAACACCTATGTTCATTCATCACACAAATTTTGATCCCGGGTGGGGATCGAACCCACAACCTACAGCGCAGAAGGCATTACTACCAACTGAGCTGTGAGGCCAGTGTGAATCTGCGCGGATTAGATCGCGGGTAAGAGCTAGTATAGACTATACCTCCTTCTCTTCCTCTTCCTCCTTCTTATTAACATCAGCTTTGCTCAGTTCTCCTTTGCTCTTGTCTGCAATAACCTTTACCTGGGATAAAGAATGCAATTTAAGCACCACTATACTTATAAACTTGTTAGATAACCTCTAACAAGAGGCAGAGGTCGACCAGAAAAAAGATGGGAAGACATTTTCATAGAGAAAGCTGGATCAAACTGGATGACAAAGGCCAGAAATAGAAATATGTGGAAGAAATTGGGGGAGGCCTACGCCATGGAGGCGACTACTGATAAAAGTGATACACAATAAATAAGTAATTATACCTAAGTTAAACTAGTAATTAGTAGAAATAAAGGCTCATTTTATTTTATTTTATTTATTTTTATACTTATAAACCAGTTGGTATTCTTGTAAGCAACGATAAGCTTGCAACTTGTCACGTATGAAATGCTAGCTACTGTACGTGGGCTTGTGCCAAATTTAATGTGTGGACGTGTCTCTGTCTAACTCCTTTAGACATCTAGATGATGTCTACTTGGTGAAATTACGTGAAATTATTTTGGTAGAATGCGTACCGTTCGGTAGTCAAATTGATGTCAGATTTTTTTAACAAAATAAATTACGAATAACCACCTTCAATGTGTTCGGTCTGAGATGTCCAATTTTTTTGCACAACAGCGCTATCTATACCAAAATCATCCTTTTTGCATTTCTGTTAATCTGATTTTTTATCTACATACTATCTATACCAAAATCATCCTTTTTGCATTTCTGTTAATCTGATTTTTTATCTACATACTATCTATACCAAAATCATCCTTTTTGCATTTCTGTTAATCTGATTTTTTATCTACATACTATCTATACCAAAATCATCCTTTTTGCATTTCTGTTAATCTGATTTTTTATCTACATACTACAGCAAATTTTATCTTAATCGGTTTGGTTGTTTAGGACTGATTAGGGCACAAACATATATATCTTTTCACAAACTTATAAGGATTAGTAGTATACCTCCTTGTCGCTGATCTTATCATCTTGCACTTCTTTGACCACCGGTGGAATGTTGGGACCCAGTTTCTCCACCAGAGTTTGAACCTGTTACAGAAATAGTTAAATAAATATTGGTAGACATTTTACACAACAACTTTTTTTATAAATTTAATAATATTTATTAATTAAAAGGTTCCTTTTCCGGTACTTTTAAGGGTAACGTACCCAAAGAGTAAAAACGGGACCCTATTACTAAGACTTCGCTGTCCGTCTGTCTGTCACAGGGCTGTATCTCATTAACCGTGATAGCTAGACAGTTTAAATTTTCCCAGATTATGCATTTCTGTTGCCGCTATAACAACAAATGCTAAAAACAGAATAAAATAAATATTTAAGTAGCGCTCCCGTACAACAAACGTGATTTTTTTTGCCGTTTTTAATAGATAATAGTACGGAACCCTTCGTGCGCGAGCCCGACTCGCACTTGGCCGGTTTTTTTTACCGTTACAAATAAAATTACAAATTTGACCTCTTTATAAATATCTTAATTCTTATCCTCTAAATAGTAGCGTAGATATAAACTTACATTAGGAAACTGCGAGAAGCAAGCCCTGGCCTTGCCACAACATGGCGGGGCCACCGCTCGGCCGTAGCGATCTCTGTCTGCAGGATCCATCATGTAGTAGCCTGAGAAGCGAATATAGGAGCTTAAGAGGCTACCATGTTAGGGGAACACAGCCAAATACCTAATACTAAACTAATCCTAATAATATTATAAATGCGACAGTTTATGAAAAGAAATGTATGTTTGTTCCACAATCAGGCCTAAACGACAAAACGGATTAAGATGAAACTTGCTGTAGTATGTAGATAAATAATCAGAATAAATAATAGGGTATCGTAAAATCCGAAAAACAACCCCTTAATGATAAAAAAACGCAAAAAGATGATTTTGGTATAGATGGCGCTGCTGTGCAACAAATGTGACATCACAAACTAAAAACATCGAGTCTTTTTTATTCGATTATTGAAATTTGACAGGACAACGTCACGTCACGGGTCGGCTAGTTGTATATAAATTAAGTTTTCTGTTAAAACATATTTTTTAATGACCAGCTTTTGTAATAGTAGTTTATGTAACTGTCATATAAGGAAGGGTATTAAAACACGAGTGTGAGTTTATGAAACTCGCTTCGCTCGTTTCATAATAGTAACGAGTGTTTTAATACCCGTGTTATATGCAGTTACATACACTACTTTATCTTCACTAACGTCGCTATCCATTTTTAACTTTTAATTTGTATTTTAAAAACAAAACACATTGCGAAACATTAAATTCACGCGTACGTGTATTGTATTGTCACAGTGAACTTGCCGCCATTAAAATCTAACCAATAAGAAGAGCACAGCTGCGCGCGCAGGGCCAATCAGGAGCGAGCGCGCGCTGTTTTTTTTTTTATTTAATTGGCACAAGATCTTACCAAAGAGTTTTGTGTATGTAAGTTTAGTAGTTTCACGTATAACCCAACTGTTTTCAAAAGCCAGCCTAATATCAACATTTTATACAACTTGTATGAGGATTTTGACATAAGGCTCGCCAGGTTAATTGGTCGCGTTTTATTGATGTTTTAATGAGATTTTACGATATCGATGTGGATATTATACCATCATGTGAAATTGCTTAAATTGAGTGTTTTGTTGTCTGCGCTATAACAGTAGTAATTATAAGTCAAGTATTGGAAACATAAGTAGAATGTTACAACATTAGTGTAGATAAAGTAATTTAAAGCATCGAGCGTATCACATCATTTATCATTGTCATCGGAACTTGACAAGTATGCAAAGCTTTTACTTAATCGAAGTATTTTACTAAGGAGTGCCATTGTGAGTGTTTGTTGAACAGCTCCTGGCTCCATCATCAGATCAGCTAGTCACCATATTATTGCATTGTCACCGAAGTTACATAAGTATGCCAAGTTTCAGATGAATCGGTTTAAGATAACTGCTTCAAAATTATGTTGCAAGATTCCACCTTAAGGCGCTCCCAGTCGACGATTGTTTTTGTTCGAAACGAAAAAATAAATACTTGTGAACAAGCCACATCTCCTATTTTATAATGTATAGTATATGTGAATAAAGATGTACCCATCTTTAATCACTTCGATAAATAATCCTACCGACCGCTGCAATGACGACAAACACACGTCGGCGCGTGGTCCGCCTTAGCTTTTTGAATAAATTAATGATATAAATTATTTATAATTACTTATCAAAAATCTATTCTAATAGAAATCTAGATCTACATATTACCTATCTTTAACAATAAATCACAAGTTGATTTTAATAGTAGGTATATAAAATATTTCGATCATAAATTCTAAAACGTATCATTTTGAAATAATATCTTTATCGTGAAAAGTTTCAGCTATTATGTTTTCAGCTTAATAGAAATCTAGGTAGGAACCTGAAGTAATATACTTATAAAAATAGGAGATGTGGCTTGTTCAGAAGTATTTCTTTTTTCGTTTTGAAAAAGAGCAATCAGCGACTGGGAGCCTCTTAACAAACATAGTTACATAGTTAAGTTACATACATACATACATTGCAAGTTAAATAAAAGCTTGTAAAAATGTGCGCAGTCGCGGGAAGCCTGGCAGATGTGAAACATTGAAATTATTGAAATTATTATGTAAATTATTTTATTAGGTAGAAAAGAGCGTGACTGCATATCGTGAACCGGATCGAACGCGGTCAGCACTTCTTCGGCAGCAACTCATCTAGTTCGCGTAGCCGCGTGTAGTTCGCGGAGACGCATGCCATGGCGACCGCGTCACCAACCGTCGCCAACCCAACAGTCGGTCTGACCCGCCAAGTACGGTAGACATCCTCTCGGATCTAAGCGCCTTTAGAGTCTATCTTTTATGTCTAAAGGGGATAATCAGAGGCATATCCGCAATTACATTTGACACGTGGCCAATTTTGCAGTAGTTAGTCGTGATCCCATTTAATTTATAAGATTACCTCGTGGTGTTCTGAACAAGGCGACAGCGAAGTCGCCCTTCCCAGCAACTAAGACGCCAGATCTTTCTTCCCTGAAGAACTCTGTCACCTGAAAATAAGGCAAATAGCTTGAAGAAGACCACATGGAAGATAGGGCAGTGGGCCCATGTCTGCGGTGCGGCGCCTTCCACCATGAAAAGGTGTGACGCCGCGCCATCAGAAGGCGCAGCGTCGCACCTTCAAAAGGCGCCTTATGCCGTGCATGGCATTTTTCTGCGGCGTGGCGCCGCGTCTTTTCAAGGCGCGACGCTGCGCCTTCTGATGACGCGGCGTCACACCTTTTCATGGTGGAAGGCGCCGCACCGCAGACATGGGCCCACGGCCTAACATAAAATAAACAGATCCTGACCCTATATTTTGTGGGCTTGAAAAAAAAAACTGTAATCCCCATGCACAGTACACATCCTCTCAGAGCTCCAGACGCTTAGATCCATTGAAAATGCCTAGTGGGGGTAGTCAGAGGCACGTCCAAACATTATATTTGAGCGTCCCGTTTTTACCCTTTGGGTACGAAACCCTAAAAATAGAGTTAAAGCTAACCTGTGTTAGCAGATCCGAATCCACGATCCCCCCATGTCGCGCCTTGTAAACCACCACGCGACAAACGCAGTTGCCAGGCGTGTAGAACTTGCGTAGAATCTGAAAATTAAATAAAAATTAAATAAATAGGAACACGACTGTAATCCCCAAATACGGCAGACATAATTTCAGATCTCCAAGCACTCAGTGGGGCTAGCACGAATCACTGTCCGTCTGTCCGCCGTCTGTCTGTCACAGGGATGTATCTCATGAACCGTGATAGCTAGACAGTTGAAATTATAACAACAAATACTATAAACAGAATAAAATTAATATTTAAGTGGGGCTTCCATACAACAAAAATGGTTTTAGCCGTTTTTTTATAATGGATACGGAACCCTTCGATCGCGAGGCCGACTTGCACTTGGCCAGTTTTTATTTATTGTTGTACGTACTTGTTTAGTGCTTTTAATTATTATTTTTGTTTGAGCCTTCACCTTGCTCTTACGGCATCACACTGGAGCTCTACATATCATTAAGGAAAGGATCATTGAAAAAAATGATAGACCCCAAGCCGTGTTTGTTGCCTGATTCTTCTAGGCTTGGTCGCAAACAGGCGTAGCTTCACCTAGCTCCTAACAGGTTTTAAAGTGATCCTTGTGATTTTATTGAAATAAATGCCTTTAGAATTTGAATTTGAATTTAAAATAAGGTATGTACCTGTTCTATAGTTAGCAAAGGTATTGGGGGTCTGAAATGCAGGTAGCTATCCTGGTGCAGCTGGTCTCCAGACTCCAGGATCTGAAGCAAAACAGATGATGCTGAATAGTTACATGCAACAACATGGATGAATATCGGAAATTAGACAATAAATAGTGTCTAAGATCTAAATTAAAAAAAAAAAATAGTTTTATTCAAACATCATTGAATCCATACAAGTTACAGAAAAAGTTTATTTGAAATTAAAATACAGCGAAACAAAATTACATCGTTGCTGTCAATACAAAAAGTCGTATGTAAAAACGTTAGGTTTTCAGGAGACACAAAAAACTGATTATTATCTTATCTATTAAGTTTTTTTACAATATTTAAATGTAAATAGCATTAGTTTTATAGCTTACATACGTATATTATACTCCTGCAAATCGATTTACTACACATACAGCCAAAAAATTAAAAAAATATAGCAAAATTTTGACATACGACTTTTTGTACTGACAGCAACTAAATGTACAAAATAAAAAACATCCTTAAAAAATAATAATAATAATAATTACAAATCTTTCCTGTCAAAGTAACTGTCAATATAAAAAAAATGTGGTAGACATCCTCCCAGATCCTTGAACATCTCCAAAAGGGTTGGTCAGAAGACAATAGGATTTTGACAGTTGAAACTAATCACGATTACCAACGAGTTTACGCAATAAAAAATAAATCACGACTGTAATCCCCAAGTACGGTAGACATCCTCTCAGATCTTCAGACGCTTAGATCCTTTGTAGGTGTATAGTGGGGGTAGTCAGAGGCACGTCCAAACATATTTGGCACATGCCCACATTTTGCAGTAGTTAGCATTCCATTTACGCAATAGGGCTGTTAAAATACTGCTATAATAATAAATGTTACCTGATCTAGCGTGGAACTGCACCAACGGCAAACATCTTGGACCCTGGACATGGCTATGGCCATCATGCAGCATGACAGAGCCTGAAAGATATATCAACCGGTTAAAATAAATGCACTAACATAACAATTTAAAGAGTTATCTTAGACCAAAGACAAAGTCCGAGTCAAAGGAGTCTGTACAATCTACATTGTACATTGACCTAGATCTTAGACTCTAAGCTCTAAGACTCTAAGACTCTTGCTCTAAGACTTAGAGCAACACGGGCTTCCTACGGAAGGGAGTAGTCTTAGCGATAGATCACTACATAGTATAAAGCAAAGTCGCTTTCCGCTTCCCGCGTATGTATGTATGTCTGTATGTATGTATGTTTGCTTATATCTTTAAAACTACACAACGGATTTTGATGCGGTTTTTTTTAATAGATAGAGTGATTCAGGAGGAAGGTTTATATGTATAATACATGCATAATATAGTAGAGAAACACTGATAATTTTAGAGGTTTCTAATGTGATGTCGTAAATAAACACATTTTTTTGCGCTTACATTGCAAATGCTGGCTGAACCCCACGAGATATATCAAAATAATGTACTACAGTATTGTACACCTTAAAAACGTCTACAAAAAAGTCCACGATGGTATTAGAAATGTCTTACGCACAGCGAAGCGGGCACGGGTCAGCTAGTTACTAATAAAATAGTTCTGGCGTTTGTTGCGGGGGGAAATGTGCACACAAGTGCAGTTCCGCACACTTACATGCAAAAACAAAACTGTTATTCTATAATATTCTAATAATATAATAAATGCGAAAGTTTGTGAAAAGACTGTTATGTTTGTTCCCGATTCAAAAATAAACGACAAAACGGGTTAAGATGAAATTTGCTGTATCCCTATTACCCTTGGTCATAGCATCACGCATAAACGGCTGGACCGATTTTGTAATTCTTTTTTGTTGTATTCGTTAGTGTCAGGAGAAGGTTCTTATGAAAGAAAATTATAATTTGTCGGGTCAGCTAGTTTAGTATAGTAATTCAAATAATAGTTTTATTTATAGTCACTAAAGATAGTACGACAAAACCCGCCGTACGCGTACTGAGTCAGCGAAGTCAGAGTTAGAGGAGTCGGGAGTTTGGAGTTAGAAGAGTCGAAGTCGGAGTCGAAGTTAAGGTCAAAAGTTACTTATTTTAATAATATCACAAGGAAAGTTGACGGTGACGGTAAAAAGCCGTGGTCTTCTGTTTACCCCTCTGGGAAACAGGCGTGATTTTATATATGTATCACAAAGATCTCTTAGGAGCTAGGTGCAGTTCAAGCTGAAGCAAGGACGTACCTGGTTACCCCTGGAGGCGTACGGGAACTTCTTGCAAGCCATCGAATGCTGAGCTGATAGGAACTGAGTTCCATCGTTGAGGATCAGCCAGCCGCTGGTGTTTCTTTGGCCTGAGGAAACAAATAATATTTATATACAGGGCATTCCAACGAATATGAAAAAAAACGTGTTTTTATGATGCCAACCGAAAGGGTAAATGATAAGAATTAAAGCGTTTTTATAATAACTCGTAACATAAGGTGATAAGTGAAATTTTTGACGTTTTGTATGGGCTGAGTCTACCCGGATAAGACGGAAAAAGTGATACAACTGCATTATCTTGAAAACCGTCCAATTTAAAAGGAAACTGTCTGTAATTTAGGTAGCTAGTATGATTATTTAACGAATGAAATAAAAATGAACTGTTTAGCTATTCATAGTTTTGATTAAAAACGAAACAAGTGTTTTTGAAGAGCCAACTTTTTAAAATAAATCTATCGAGTAAAGTTTCACCAATCGTGTTTCTGTCTTTAATTTATCTAGATTAAATCCATAAGTTATCCTTGTAATAAAAAACAAAACTATATATTTTGCAGTTATTGAGAAAAAACGATTCTGCATTCATCAAAAACATTTATTACTCGTCTTAAGAGGTAATTATACATGTTCACTCACATGATTATTTCGTTCTCACTCTCGCTCTGTTCACTAACTTTTTTCTTTCGTTCTCCCTCTCCCCCATGCGAGTTACCTTTAAGTTTATTTTGCTCCTTGTCTCTCCTATCAGCGGCCCTCTGCGCGTCAAGGCAAGTGGCCGATCCCGGGGGATGTTTGCGATCCTTCTCAGAAGCGCGACGCTTCCCACCATCCATACCCACCTGGAGCAACAAATTTTGATGTCATAAATAGTACCATAGAACTACATACAATCAGATCAAAAATATCAGTGGACATTTTACACAGTACCATATAGCCCCAAACTAAGCAATGCATATTATACTTATTTTTTTTTTCGAATATTAAAATCAGTCGATGGACGCTGTTTCAACTTACAACCTTCGAAATCAATGTACCCCCCCAATCGGTTTGAGAGGGCCAAACCCCCTATTTAATTTTTGTATTCTCTTCTTAGTACAAAGAATAGTAGTTAGACTAGTAGATAGTCATTAGTTTCCTTGGATAAGGGGAAAATAGGAGGTTCGGGGGGCTGGACCCCTTTTTAGGGTTCCGTACCCAAAGGGTAAAAACGGGACCCTATTACTAAGACTTCGCTGTCCGTCTGTCTGTCCGTCTGTCTGTCTGTCTGTCTGTCTGTCTGTCCGTCTGTCTGTCTGTCTGTCACAAGGCTGTATCTCATGAACCGTGATAGCTAGACAGTCGAAATTTTCACAGATTATGTATTTCTGTTGCTGCTATAACAACAGAAGAACGAAACATGACTTTTTTGCCGTTTTTATAGATAATGGTACGGAACCCTTCGTGCGCGAGTCCAACTCGCAGTTGGCCGGTTTTTTTTTTTGTTTTTTTTTTTCCTGGTTCCGATGATCCTTACCTTGCTGGTTGCAGGCACCAGTTTAACACCAGGAGGCGCTCTGACCAGAGCCGGTTCGAGCCCACCGAGCTTCTTAATCGGCTGCACAGTTACAGCCATCGCGTACAGTTGAAACTCGTGCTTGGGGCGCTCAGTCACCGGAATGTTCTGGAGGTAGCTGGGAAATAATAATTATACTAATATTATAAATGCGAAAGTAACTCTGTCTGTCTGCCTGTGACGTAATCACGGCCAAACCACTGAGCCGATAGTAATGAAATTTCACATAGAGATAGTTTGAAGTCTTGGGACGGACATAGGGTACGATTTTTCCAAAATTTTCATTTTTTTATTTGAGCGTGATTGAATCACAGACTTCCTCATCAACATTCGGATTTATAATATTAGTAAGACGGTAAGAATTGCGAATAACAATGGTCCCATCTATGTTTGTGGCTGCAATGGTACGGAAATTACAGTACTACTAGCAGTACATATCGGCAATTTACATGTTTCCAGATTCCGGCCATCCCGCGCCTCGTCAGTTACTAACGAGCTGGGATAACGAGCTTGGAGTGTGCGTGACTGTTGGGTGTTAATAATTGACTACTTACGCAAACGCCATAAGCTTAGCAGACGTGAAGGTCAAAACACAAGCCGCGCCATCGTCCTGCAAAATATTTTCATTTATAATTAGGTACTCGTATCATTAATGTGGACCTTTAATAGTCTTTATTTTGTCCATATAAAATCTGACTTATTGACTCAGCGTACATACTTATTGTAACACACACACACATACACATACACATACACACACACACATACACTTAACATACACCCCTTCCTACATTTTTGGCTTAACACAAATTCATGTTTTTAGGGTTCCGTACCCAAAGGGTAAAATCGGAACCATATTACTAAGACTTCGCTGTCCGTCTGTCCGTCTGTCTGTCACAGGGCTGTATCTCATGAACCATGATAGCTAGACAGTTGAAATTTTCACAGATTATGTATTTCTATTGCTGCTCGAACAACAAATACTAAAAACAGAATAAAATAAATATTTAATTAAATAATAATCCCATACAACAAACTTGATTTTTGCATTCCAGCGCCATCTAGTTTCATTTGATGTTACTACGTATTATAGGTACTTTTCGCGGTCTCATGCGACCGCTCGGGGTTTGAGAGGTAAGATGAAAGAGGTTTGCGATTCCGCTGGCAGGTGGCGCTATTTTACCACTATCGGTAAAGTAAGTCGGTAAATAGGTGGTACTTCACATAATCGAATAAAAAGTTTGAAATTGAATTAATGAATTCATGTAGTTAGGTAAATAGGTACCTAGGTAGATATTATTAATGATTACGTGTACGTACGTTGATACGTGATTTTTTTGCCGTTTTGATAATAGTACGGAACCCTTCGTGCGCGAGTCCGAGTCGCACTTGGCCGGTTTTTTTTTCCATACCAGTTGGTATGTTTTATATAATTCTCATTTGCTTGATGGAATCTATCTTATCAAATAACAATTTTCATGTCATTACTTAATTTAGTACTAAATTACCACATACCTGCGCATCAATCCTCAACCCGGTGGGTCCGCACGCGTGGGGCTCCATCATGTAGAAGGGCGGAGCCCCCGGGGCTCTCCACACGGCCACAGCGTGAGGCACCGACCACAGAATCCCGTGCGTGTGGGATTCGAAGAAACGTTCTAATGCACAGCTGGGGAACAACATCAGTGATACAATTATTGTTATTTATTGTCAAAATAGGGCTTGCAACCTGTCACATATGTAATGATAACTACTGCAAAATGTAGGCATTTGCCAAATACATATAATGTTTGGAAGTGCCTCTGATTAGACTAGACATCTTCAAAGGATCTAAGCGTCTGAAGATCTGAGAGGATGTCTACCGTACTTGGGGATTACAGTCGTAATGCTATTTATTTTATTTATTTATTTAGATGATTGTTCTGTGTCTGGGTGTTAATATGTATACTATGTATGGTATTTACAACAAATAAATGTATTTAAGTAATTTTAGCAGTAATCTGGTTCTCATAGTATAATCTTTGCTTATTTGGGGCTAGACGACGCTGTGTAATATGTCTACCATCCTTATAATATTATAAATGCGAAAGTTTGTGAGTTTGTATGTTTGTGCCTCAATCAGGCCTAAACGACATAACGGATTAAGATAAAATTTGCTGTAGATGTAAGATATAATGCTCGAATAAAACATAGCCTACTTTAATATAAAAAAAACATCCCCAAAATGATAAAAAAACGCATAAGAGATGATTTTAGTATAGATGGCGCTGGTGTGCAATAAATATGACATCCGTGTTGACATCACTCGTCATAGCAACGTGCGTTACTCTATGCGCTTATCTAAAATAGAACAGGATAACGTCTGTCGCGGGTCTGCTAGTTATTCATAGTCTGTAGGTAAGCCTGTAGATTAAGGAGGTAAAACTGTTAATTTAAGAAAGCATCTCTTTACCGAACAGTCATCTCGGTGGGTTCCTTCTGGTCCAGCTTTCCACTGAACACCTGCTCCAGGTCATAACGCACGTAGTTCACGCCGAGAACAAATCTTTTCAACACCTGGATAGAGTAGGAATAAGCTGTAAGGTAAGCTATAAAAGGCAAAGGAGAATAGGTAGATTGGTACCCCTTTCCAATAGCAATCTATGTCTATACATATAGTAAAAAAATAAATAGGCACATTCAATTCAACCAGGTTTAGTTTGAAAACTAAAGAGCCGATTTTTATGAAAATTTTTGTATCTGGTAGTTTAAGAGTACCAGGAGTGTACGGAGGCATATTTATTTTTGTACGTTATCTAGAAATCAAATTATGAAAGAACACATATTTTGTTCGTAGTAACTATTATAATAATGTTATGACATGATCGTTATAAGTTAACCTATCAAATTTCGGGCGATCATTATATAAGACTCTAAACACACGCACACGCACACACACGCACACGTACACGCACACACAAATTACAAATTACAATTTACATTTACAATATTTTTTAGATTTGACTTCCGGCTGCGCCAGTTTTCGTCACTCCACACAAACTTAGATAGATAGATAGAAAATTATTTATTGCACAATACAAGAACATGTACATAGGCGAACTTAATGCTAGTTAGCATTTTCTTCCAGCTAACCTTTGTGTAATTTGGAAAGGGAATGGTAGTGCTTTGTAAGAGAGAAATCATTGAATTTATTATATTTATACACATACTTACTAAAAAGTACATAAACTTACATATATACCATACCATAATACCTAGTATCTACAAAAAAATATATATAGGTGCTCAAATTGGATGAGTATTTTGCAGAGAGAGATAATGTTGGTATAATTTGGACTTGAAGATTCCCATGGATGAGGCTTTGCTGTAACTGAAACTTACCTGTAATGGCAGCAATACATCTTCTCCAGGTCTAAACTCGTACCCCAGCGAGCCAAGCGAGGCTGCGAACAACTTGCACGCCACAGCCAAGCACTCGTCCACTGTGGCCCTCGACCACAAGTGAGGTCGTCGCACGTGGGACATGCACGCCGCTACCACTGCACCGCACGATGATTGCAGTAGTGCATCGCGAGTGAACCTGGGAAATAGTATTTAAGATACAATTTTTTTGTTCGTTTGTAAATTAATGAAAGAGTAAAAAAGAGAGATTTTAATTACTCCTAACAAAGTAGATTCTTTAAATGATGATGAAGGATGATTTTGGAATAGATGGCGTTGGAGTACAACAAATCTGACATCACAGACTAAAAACATTTAGTCGTCATAGCAACGCAGTTTTGACTAATGAATGATACGCATTCTACCAAAATTGGTAATTAATTTTGTAGGGAAAAAATTTGAAGCTGCCTGAAATTGATTTTTTATGCAATTATTACAAAACAACGTTTGTCAGGGGTCGGCTAGTGTAATATAATGATAGCGCGTTGATCTGAAAGCTCAAAATTACAGGTTAGGTCATACATACATACATAAAAAGCATGCATCAGACAGGCACAGAAAATAAAAACTCACTTGACAAGATCGGGAGGTCGGGTGCCGCGTAGTATGGTCCTACCTCTAGCTGTTTCCACATACGCTGTAAGCACCTGAAACAATAAATAAATGCTGATGGACATTTAGCCCCAAACTAAGCAAAGCTTGTGTTACTATGAGAGCCAGATTATTATAGAATATAATAAATAGTTACCTACATACTTTTTTTTTGTAAATAATACTAAATATAGTGGACATTTCACACAGCGCCATCTGGCCTTAAATTAAGCAAAGCTTGCACTAAGTGAACTAGATAACTGATAGTACTTATATACTTTTTTTTGTAAATGCACAAGGTACATTATAAGACAAGACAAAACATCTACGTTCAACACACAAATATTTTTCATGTGGCGATCGAACCCACAACCTACAGCGCAGAAGGCAGAGCTACTACCAACTGAGCTGTGAGGCCAGGCCATAGGATATTATACCTTCCACTCGTATCCTTCATCAGGCACAGCACCCTGAGGAGTGACAGCTCCAGGAGTCTTCGAAAACTCCCAAAACACCTTCACACCAGATATCGAGAACCTGGAAAAGGAATTATTTACATACTAGTCCCAGCATTTACAGGCGCCAGCCCTCAAAAAAGGTTGTGGTTACAACAAAATCCAGATCAATTTTTAGAATTGTACCGCTATTTTTTAATAGTCTATTTGACAGTATGAAAAATAAAGTGTTGTAGATAGTAATCTATGTAAATTATGCCTTCATAAAGCGTTAATAACTTGAAAATAAACAATGATTTATTAAAAAACCCATAAATAAAATTATCTATTTTTAAAAGCCAGTCACGTGACACAAAACGGTCAGGATTGGTCGAACCGACGATGACGTAATATGCTTATCAATCAATATGTCATCGCCTGCCTTGAAAAACTTGACGTTTGTGTATTTGTTGACAAGCATGTAACGTCACAGAAATTAGTGCGACGCCATTTGCTAAAGAAGCGTTTTTGCGGGTTATTAAATTGTCAATATTTAATTTACATTTTTAGGGCCAATACTTAACAGAATAGAAAATAATATTTTTTATGGGTTCCACAGTCACTACTAAATAATCTAGAATGGTTTTCAAAATCTTGTCAAATAGCCCATTCTATCAATTACAAACAAAAATACAAAAACACAATTTTTACCCCTAAAATAGATTACAATTAGAATAGGTTTAAAGAAAAAGATAAATAAAAATGTAATAGAATCACAACTATAATCCCCTCGTACGGTAAAAGTTTTTTCTATTCTCCAAGCACTCAGATCGTCGAAGATACCTAAAGGGGATAGTCAGAGGCACGTCCAAACATAACACTTGTCACCTACCCACATTCTGCAGTGTCTAGCATTGCAGGTCGCCAGCATATCTATCGCCATGCTTCAGACTACCCCCTCCCCACTCACCGATTCCCCCCCGGCCTCGCCAACCCCCTAACATTCTCCAACACAGTATCAGCCAGCAGATCAGCAGCAGATAGTACAACAGCCGCTGCCCCGCCCACCGGGGAGCTCTTCCCCGCTGGCCCCGCCGAGTGTGGCTCCCACAGCACAAAAGCCTTGTCGTCACACGCGCGCCATATTCCCACGCAGTAGTTCTTCGCGCAGAGAACACCATATTTATTCTAGAAGGAAACAAACTAAAGTGAAATACTACTAATAGTATTAGGGAAGGGGGTAAAAAAGGGGTTCATAAAAGGGGTGTTTCATACATTTAAATTTTTCATTCAAAATTTGGCACAGCATTTAACATTCCATACGTGACAGGTTGCAAGCCCATCGCCGTTTGATAGTAAATCAAAACGCGAATAACATTACCAAATCTTTTACTAACCGTCTCAAAAAACTTAAGAATAGCTCGTCGTAAATTGAGAACCGATCCCGTATCGCCAGCATTCAAGTCACCACTGACTACCTCGCTTTCAATCTCCAGCCGCACCTGCAAATATATTTGGATGTAGCCAGAGGCATGTCCGAGCAATTGGCAAAAGCATACATTGTGTACGCTAGTTCGTCATGCAAAATCAAATGGTATTTATGTCAATGAAATCACAAGTGTCACTTTGAAACGTGTTAGGAGCTAGGTCAAGCTACGCCTGTTCCTCGCGACCATTGTCTAGAAGAATCAGCCAACAAACACGGCTTGGGACCTATCTTTTTTTTTCAATGATCCTTTCCTTAATGCTATGTAGAGCTCCAGTGTGGTGCCGTAAGAACAAGGTGAAGGCTCAAACAAGATTAATAATTAAAAGTACTAACAGAGTAGGTACAAAAATAAGGGGCTGGGGGGACCGGGGCAGACCCCCAGAGACAAAGGGGTGGAGCCTCCCGTAGATTCCGGGGACCGGGCAGATCCCCAGAGATAAATGGCTGGAGCCCCCGGAAATTTGGGAGACCGGGAGAGATCCCCAGATATAAAAGGTTTAGCCCCGGAGATTTGGGGGACCGGGGCAGATCCACAGAGATAGATGGGTGGAGCCCCCCGGGGCCGGGACAGATCCCCTACTTAAAGGGCTGGAGCCCGCCGGAGATATGGGGGATCGGGGCAGATCCCCCGAGATAGAAGGGTGGAACTCCCTCCCAGGGCTTTTTGGGGAGCCTTCAATCTACTTACATTAAAGTTGGTGACATGAAAGCTATCCGCGATCTCAGATGGCACCAAATCGGGTGGATGCTTCGCTCTAGATATAGACAATGTGTGAAGTCTGTCGCCATATTTCAAAATGGCGTCGATCAGCTGCGGCTTCCAGTATTGATAGGGCTCGATGTGTTCGACGACTATACCCATTACTGCGTTCGCTGCGTCCTGTAAGAGTGTAAAACACATAAGTCAGACCACTTCATATTCAAAAAAATATATGTCGTAATCGAAACAAGAATACGGTCACACAGTTGATTTACGGAACGCCAGCGCCGTCTACCGGCGCTAGACGGAGTCTACGAGTCACCCGATCCGAGTCTCTACGAGAGAGAACGAGCGATCCGGACCCGGACAATGGACAGTCTTCCTTCATCGGTCGAACAGTGCAGTCGTAGAAACTGTCTCGCGTTCCGTAGTCTAATAGTTTAGTATAGGTGCTTTGTTACATTGATTCTAGAATACAGAGATTGACCATAATCGTTTTGTTATTGAAACCGACACCTACCCTCAGCCCAAGAAAATTAGTTAGGTACTATGTCAAACGGAGATGAAGTAAATAGGCCCCCGCCGATATATATATATTTTGGTGGACATTTAACACAGCGCCATGTAGCCCCAAATAACTAAGCTCGTTACAATGGGAACCAGATTACTGATAGAATACATATATACGCCCTTGTCCTTGGTGGGAATCGAACCATCTAATGAGTGACCATCTCACAGCTCAGTTGGTAGTAGCTCTAGGTGTGGGTTTGATTCCCACCCAGTACAAACATTTGTGTGATGAACATAGATGTTTGTTCTGTGTCTGGGTGTTATAATATTATCATAATTTTATGTATTTACAGAAACAAACAAAAACTACAAAAGTTCGAAATAAATTATTCTATCAGTAATATATAGTACAAGCTTTGCTCAGTTTGAGGCTAGATGGCGCTGTGTGAAATGTCCACCAACATTAATAATTTATTAACCTGTAAATCCCTCTGAGATTGCAGAAAGTAGTTCTCGTCTTGCGCCACTCGACCTCTGACCGAGGCTGCGGTGCGCCCGAGTCGGCTGTAGTGCGAGCCGAATGCAGCGTCCTCTAATGGGTCCACCAGGACTTCTTCCTCTGTTAAATTAAGAGTAAATTATATATAGGATGAATTAATTATGTATGATGTAATTGAATGTAAAAAAATAATATTTCTAAATGACTCTGGATGTGTGAATGTATATACATGTTAATGTATGAATATGGATGTGTTTGAATGTTAATGATATTATATGACTCATGCATGTTACTGTATGACTTTGAATGTTTGAATGTAAATACATGCTATTGTATGATTGCGGATGTGTTTAATTTGTAAATGCAAATTATTGTATGATTTTGGTTGTATTTTTTCAAAATTCAAATTCAAATTCAAAAATCATTTATTTCAATAAAATCACAAGGATCACTTTGAAACGTCTTAGGAACTAGGTAAAGCTACGCCGATTCCACGCGACCAAGCCTAGAAGAATCAGGCAACAAACACGGCTTGGGGTCTACCTTTTTTTTTATGATCCTTTCCTTAATGCTATGTAGAGCTCCAGTGTGTTTTGAATGTACCGTTGAATGTGTTTGAATGTAAGAGCTCCAGTGTGTTTTGAATGTACCGTTGAATGTGTTTGAATGTAAATGCATGTCAATATATGATTATGAATGTGTTTGAATGTAAAAACATACCCTCTTCATCGCCGGCTGCAGCCTCTCCCTCCTCCTTGGGAGGAGAGGGACGCTTGTCCTTCAACACCGAAGTCAGTTCGTTGATGATCGTCACCGGATACAGCTTGTATGGCGCGAGGCATTGCTTGCGGTCCAACCCGCCTTGGAGTGCTGAAAAATGAAAAATGAACTTGTATGTAGTGTCAGCAATGGAATCACACAAGGCGTCTATGTTAATCCTACTAATAATATAAATGCGAAAGTTTGTGAGTGTGTCTGTGTGTGTGTGTGTGTGTGCGTGTGCGTGTGCGTGTGTGTGTGTGTGTGTGTGTGTGTGTGTGTGTGTGTTACTCTTTCACGCAAAAACTACTGAACGGATTTAGATGAAACTTTACAGTAATATAGCTTAAACATCAGAATAACACATCGGTTAATTTTTATCCAGGTATCACGCGGGTGAATCTGCTGGGGGAAGCTAGAGATATTATATAAATATATTGATGGCCATTTTACACAGCCCCAAACTAAGCAAAGCTTGTGCTATGGTAATCAGATAACTGAAAGAATACATAAACAAAAACAAAAAATAATAATTACATTAGGCATATTTCGTGATTTTAAAATAATTTAAACTGCCATATTGTGTATTTACACTTCCTTAATGGTTTAACTTAAGGCAGTTTTTGTGTATGCCTCTAGTGATATGTGATAAAAAACTAACTCAGTTTATCAATAAACTCTCCGGGACTCGCAAATAACATCAACGCTGGGCAGGACTCCGGAGGGACGAACTGGGGCTCCGGCTCGGGCTGCTGTTCACCCTCTGAAACAAAAATCATAAAAATCAAATAGAATCACGACTGTAATCCCCAAGTACGGTAGACATCCTCTCAGATCTCCAGGAGTTCAGATCCTTGAAGTTGTCTAAATGGTGTAGTCAGAAGCACATCCAAACAATATGTTTTGCACAATACCCACATTTTGCTGTGTTAATATTACTTTAAGAGATTGTGGTAAGCTAAGGACAGTGTTCGCTGAGTGTGAGGGTGGGTACCTCGACTATTACAAAGGAACTATTAGTACTACATATATATAATTTAAATGGGACTAACTTGGGACTATTCTCTGTACAATAGTAAATAATCGGATTACCGGGTAAAAAGATATGCGCGGTCGTACATACAGAAAGCAACAAAAAAAAAATATGTACCCGTCAAATTGATCTCCTCTTTTTTCGTCGATTAAAAAACCACTGAACCAATTAAAAAAAATCTTTTACATATCACTAATCCAAACGGACCATAGACAAAAAATTGTATTAACTATAGATTTTAAACAAGTTTGTTTGCTATGCTTAATTATTGACTGCACAAATTGAAAATGACCAAAACCGGGGTAGGCACTACAACCGGGTCTTTGATCCTATATTTAATTTTCAAAAAAATTGGATATCTCCACGAAAATTGGCAATATAATCGAAGATATAAAAAAATAAACCAACCAGCCCCAGCCTCCTCATCTCCCTCTTCGTCCCCTCCTCCGCCACCTTCTCCTGCCATTTCATCTTTTATTCTTTGCAGACGAATCTCATCACCTGCAATCAACACACATAATTCATCATTTATTGTTATTGGTTCTAAATAATAAATAATAAATATTAAACTAAGCAAAGTTTTACTATGGGAACCAGATTACTGATAGAATCCTAATTACTACATAGTTTAAAGCAAAGTCGCTTCCCGCTTCCCGCGTCTGTATGTATGCTTATATCTTTAAAACTACACAACGGATTTTGATGCGGTTTTTTTTTTAATAGATAGAGTGATTCAGGAGGAAGGTTTATATGTATTAAAACCCGTGCGAAGCCGGGGCGGGTCGCTAGTAATATTATAAATGCGAAAGTTTGTGAGTTTGTACATATGTTTGGGCCCTAATCAATCGTAAAGGACCAAACTGATTAAGATGAAATTTGCTGTAGCATGTAGATAGATCTGAGTTTTTATAATCCGAAAAACAACCCTTACATGAAAAAAAAACGCAAATAGGATGATTTTGGTATTTAGGTCCTTTGGTTTTTAGATTTTGGTCCTACTACGAATTAGGAATCAACCTTTTTGGTAGAAAGTGGTATTCGAAATTTATTTTGTTGTAAAAATCTGACATAAATTTGACTACCGAATGATAAGCATTCTACCAAAATTCGTTATTTATGATAATAAATAAAATAAATATAGTTTATTTCAGTAGCCATGATATTTTCGGAATATTAAGGAAGTTGCTTGAAAATGCTTTTTCTATGCGATTATTGAAACTTGGGCAGGACAAAGTCTGTCACGGGTCGGCTAGTACTTATATATTTTGTTTTTTTGTAAATACATACATATACTACTTTAGGACTAGGATATTTTTTTGAGAATAGGAATTAAACGAAATATACCATAATAAATAATAAATATAATAGAAATATACCCTTAGTGATTCTCTGCTGCGTCAACATCCCCTTCATAAGGGTGGGGGCTGGATCGAAAGCCACCACTTTCCCCCCCGGCGACAGCCACAACCCCAATTGGTGGTAGTCACCGTACAGGAGGTAGGTCTGAGCCGGCTTGGTGTGGTCGTTCCAGATCTTGAAGAGGGCATCCTTTATTTCTGAAAATAGTAATTTTTTCTATTAGGCCATGTTATTTTAAATAGAAATACGGCTAATTACCACGATTTTTCTTAGTCGTATTTATATTTAAAATTATTAATCATTTAGTTTTATGTCAACTTTCATTGTAATTGAATGAATGGCATAGGCACGCATAGAGACAAACATTAAGAACACATTATTTTAACTATATAGTAGGTCTATTTACTTTTTGAATACAGGTTGTCACAAAACTCAACGATAACCTGGTAACTGGTAGCGAGCGAGCAAAAAAATTTTTACCAGTCGTCCCATCCTCACTCATTTATAGACTAAAAAACAGAGTGGTAATTTGAAATGGGGATGTAAGAAAAACGTTTTGAGACCACCATTTACTTTAATAATGCCCCTTACATCTTGACTGAAGGTATATTTAGGCTTTTTTTCCAGTACTTGGCCTTAAGACGATCTATCAATTTAAAAAAACTTGGGAAGCCACGCCCATCAGGCGTGGCTTCCCAAGTTTTTTTAAATTTTGGGCGCGAAATCGCGACACGCGCCTTGCTGACATCGCCGCGCATTACCTAATAATGTTACTAACTTAGTACGTAACAGATACATCACTTAGGCTTCGTTCACACGGCATTGTCCTGCACGTCTTTTTGTAATCGTTTTTTTTTACGTATAGTCAACCGGGTGTTCATATGGTAAATTTTAATTCGTACAAAAACGAATAGCCGCAGTGTCCACACAGTAAAATAAAAAACGTATGACATCGTGTCGTGTGAAGGAGACAAAGCTATACCATATGCATTAAAATGAGAATGTGTCCCTTCCTTACGTTTCATGGGTTCCTCTTCTTCCTCGGCTTCTCCACCTTCTCCAACTTCTTCCTTTTCCGCTGCTTCTTCAGCTCCCTCCTGGATACATATAAATAACAAGGTTCAATTTAGGATCATCAATTTTAAAATTAAATAGGATCACGACTGTAATCCCCAAGTACGGTAGACATCTTCTCAGATCGTGTGGTGATCTTGAATGTGGGTATAATATGTGGATGTGAACGAAAGTGAACGTCAATGTGAGAATGAGTATGTGATGATGTGAAAATGTGTATGTCCGCTCCGTGTCAGTAGAAACCCACCCTTAGACCGTGCGTGGATCAGTTAGTCAGTCAGTAACGCAAAATTTTATATATTTATACTAGCGGAGCTGGCGAACTTTGTACCGTCTATATATTAAGAGTACAGTAAATCTAATTTGGTGACATACCGACAGCAACGCCATCTACCCGGTCCAATTGTGTTTTCAAATCATCCAGGAACCCATACATACTAAATTACAACCAAATCGGTCCAGCTGTTTAGGAGTTAGGTGACAAACACTCGTACAGAAGAATTGTATAACGAGATATTAATATTAAAGCACCCCTTGTGGTTTACCAGGCAGTCGTAAAGGATCTCCAGGCGCTCAGACCCTTGAGGGGTTAATCAGAGGTACGTCCAATCATCACATCTGGCACCTGATAGTAAGATAGTATTATATTACCCCTTGTGGTTCATCAGGCAGTCGTAAAGGCAATCGTATTGCCTCTCCCAGCTCTATAGAGAAAGTATTCGCTCCCATTGCGAACTTTTCAGTCAGATCTTCAGGCACCAACTCCTTCTTGCCCGTTTTCTTCACAAAGTTGAGATAATACTCCGCACCAGCGTCTGAAATAGCGACATTTTTATCCGACTGCATCAGAAGGAGGATAATGTTTTTCGAACGTTTATTATGTATGTGTCTGTCCATATATGTATCGTTGAATTTTTCTAAATTGTCAGAGTCACAAAGGCTTTTTATATTTTTTTATATGGCGCCCTTTCCCAAAAAAGTTGGCATAACAATTCTTTAGTTAATTATTTTTTTTGTATGTTTTTTTATGTTTTTATAATAAATTGTTTTATCTTTTTTTAGGTTATAATCACGTCTTGATTATTAACAAAAAGTTAGTTAATCCTAATCCTAATCACTACATAGTATAAAGCAAAGTCGCTTTCCGCTTCCCGCGTCTGTATGTAATAAAAAAAATGTATGTATGTATGTTTGCTTATATCTTTAAAACTACACAACGGATTTTGATGCGGTTTTTTTTAATAGATAGAGTGATTCAGGAGGAAGGTTTATATGTATAATAACATGCTACCCGTGCGAAGCCGGGGCGGGTCGCTAGTAGTATTATAAATGTGAAAGTTTGTGAGTTTGTATGTATGTTATTGCCTCAATCAGACCTAAACGACAAACGGATTAGGTTGAAACTTACTTTAGATATAGATATAATGCCCGAATAAAAACATAGACTACTTTAATATATGAAAAACATCCCCAAAATGATAAAAAAAACTGTTCTCCACCACACAGAAGATTCTAGTGTGTGTGAGGTATGCGTATGTAGTACACTCACCCAGAAAGTTGTACATGTGATCCTGATGCATATAATGTGGAGGAACAGACTCCGTGGCGGCTGCGAAGGCGGCAGCAGCTGGCAGAGCTAGCGCCCGACCGGCCATGTCGTCCTCCTGGACACCAAGGTTGAGGTCGAGAATTGAAGAATAGGTACACAGTAAAAAGTAAAAACAATAATATAACAACAAAAATAGAAAGAAACCATAAATAAAGAATTTGTTACAAAATGGTAGATTTGTAGAATCAAAACATATTAAATCCTTTAAATTAAATAAATAACTGGATATTGATGGACATTTTACCGTTTGTCCTGGGAATCGAACCTACAACCTACAACCTACAGCGCAGAAGGCAGAGTTACTACCAACTGAGCTGTGAGGTCAGTATGAATTAAGTTTTACCTCTATGGGAGTTCACATCAAGGATATAGGAGTAGGTAGGTATATACTGACCCCAATGCCAGCCTTCTTGGCAGGTTTGCCAATAGCACTATTCTCCCCTCGCGGTCCCATCATGATGGCCGCTGTGCCCTTGGATATCCACTCGAACGCTTTGCTCTGAAATACAAGTTAATATCTTGTATTTATAAACCATTTTTTTCATGCAGTACAATTTACACTCGTGATAAGCCAGGGCGGACCGCTAGTAATAAATAATGGCAGAAGCTAATCACAAGACGGCTTTAATCAAATTATCTTATCTTTATCTTATCTTATCTTATCTTATCTTATCTTTATCTTATCTTTATCTTATCTTTATCTTATCTTTATCTTATCTTTATCTTATCTTTATCTTTATCTTATCTTTATCTTTATCTTATCTTTATCTTATCTTTATCTTATCTTTATCTTATCTTTATCTTATCTTTATCATATCTTTATCTTATCTTTATCTTATCTTTATCTTATCTTTATCTTATCTTATCTTTATCTTATCTTTATCTTATCTTTATCTTATCTTTATCTTATCTTTATCTTATCTTTATCTTATCTTTATCTTATCTTTATCTTATCTTTATCTTATCTTTATCTTATCTTTATCTTATCTTTATCTTATCTTTATCTTATCTTTATCTTATCTTTATCTTATCTTTATCTTATCTTTATCTTATCTTTATCTTATCTTTATCTTATCTTTATCTTATCTTTATCTTATCTTTATCTTATCTTTATCTTATCTTTATCTTATCTTTATCTTATCTTTATCTTATCTTTATCTTATCTTTATCTTATCTTTATCTTATCTTTATCTTATCTTTATCTTATCTTTATCTTATCTTTATCTTAATCTTATCTTTATCTTATCTTTATCTTATCTTTATCTTATCTTTATCTTATCTTTATCTTATCTTTATCTTATCTTTATCTTATCTTTATCTTATCTTTATCTTATCTTTATCTTATCTTTATCTTATCTTTATCTTATCTTTATCTTATCTTTATCTTATCTTTATCTTATCTTTATCTTATCTTTATCTTATCTTTATCTTATCTTTATCTTATCTTTATCTTATCTTTATCTTATCTTTATCTTATCTTTATCTTATCTTTATCTTATCTTTATCTTATCTTTATTCTTTATCTTATCTTTATCTTATCTTTATCTTATCTTTATCTTATCTTTATCTTTATCTTATCTTTATCTTATCTTTATCTTATCTTTATCTTATCTTTATCTTATCTTTATCTTATCTTTATCTCTTGTTCAAATCGAATTAATAGCTAACTGTTATAAAATATCTTCCCATCTATATTTTATCATAGCTCTTCGTCGTATCTTTATCTTATCCACACTTTATCTTCGTCTTATCCTTATCTTATCTTATCTTACCTCCAGCTTGGTCTCCGGCGCGGCCAACTCCGGGTTCATCCTGGCGGTGGATATGGAGACGGGAGATATGTTGAAGGTGTCATCGGCTCCAGGAGACAGGTTTCCCATTATGGCATCAGCTAATGCGTCAACGCCGTTCGAGATTCTGATCACGCAGGCAGCGGAACGAGGCTCGTCTGATGGGTATCCTAATATAATAGAAGTTATTTAAATCAAATTTAATGTAAAGACGTACCACTGACTACACACTTTAGTCATGTACAAGGATCTCAACGCCTGGAGATACGAGTTTATGTTTTACTATTACTTGGGAAGATACTGTATGTGTATGTGTAAGTCTGTTTGTAAGTTGTCAGTCGAAATATGCAAACCATTTGTTTGTATCCGATAGTTAAAATTTTGCATTCACTTTTAGCTCCGGTGACAATACAATAATATGGTGACAGTGAATTGATCTGATGATGGAGTCAGGAGCTGTTCAACGGACACTCACAACGGAACTCCTTAGTGAATACTTTGGTTGAGTAAGAACTTTGCATTCTTGTCAAGTTCTGATGACAATGTTATATTATGTGACAGGTGATATAGCGCACTGGTGCTCGATGGTTTGGATGCTTTACAAGTGTGCATGTGTGTTCGTGTGTGTGTGTATGTGTGTGTATGTTTTACCTGTAAACTTAAGCATTTTGAAGTAGTAAAATACCATTATCATCACATGGATGAGGGTCAAACATGTACAGATGCTGCTTCTCCCTCCAAACGGCGGTGGAGCCCCCTCGTGCTGTGACCACAGCGTGCGAATGAGCATTGAACAGCTGCTTCAAGGATTGCTTGAGGGATAGGACTCCGCTGCCGGGCTCAGGGTTTATGGAACCTGGTGAAATAAATTAGCAGTTTCATTTAGTATTGCTTTAAATCGCGTTTGTAGTGTCCACGATAGATTCACGTATGGAACGCTAACAACTGCAAAATGTGGGCAAATGTAATGTTTGGAGGTGCCTCTGATTGACCCCTTTAGACATCTCCAAGAATCTGAGCACCTGGAGATTTGGAAGGATACCGTACTTGGGATTACAGTAGTGATTCTATTTTTTGTTTTCAATTCCTCAAATGCTAAAGTTGTTCTCTCTGTCTCTCTGAGATTACCAAATCCTCTGCCGCCCCGTCCGTCAATGTGCGCAGGCCATAATGTAAAGTAATTATCAAATTGTCGTACAGTGCGACTTTGAATGAATGAGTGAGTGAACGAATGAGTAAATGTATGAGTGAATGAAAAAGTAAATGAACGATTGAGTGAATGAGTTAATTAAAATTGTTTATTTTAATTTGATAAAAAATAAGTTACCATTATAAGCGCTGTCAATAACATCAGTCTCCACAAAGTCCCAGTCGGTGACAGTGAACTTGCTTAGAACATCCGCGGCCGCCAAAGTCCCACTTGGCCCACTCTCCTCTTCCTCCCCAGCCTCCTCTTCGGTCGCAGGGGAGGAGAGGCTGATGCCCATTCTCTCGAGATGCTCCATCGTGTTCTGGTAGAGGATGTCTCCGCGGACCAAAACCTGGTAGAAAACTCTTTTAGAGTTAAGCTCGCCTTTGTATTTTTTTCTGTGTACAATAAAATATTTAAAAAAAAGTATCGTTTTCTTTACTCTAGCTTCGTCTGCGTGGTTACAAAAAATCAAATAGAAATTACCGAAAATCTAAAGAAAATCTTGGAAAAATAAGTAGCTTATGTCCATCCCAAGACTTTAAGCTATCTCTAAATAGCATTTTATCACAATCGGCCCAGCGCCAGCGGTATGGCCGTGATAACGTCACAGACAGACAGAGTTTACTTTCGCATTTATATTATTAGTATAGATGAACATCATAAAAAATAATGAAATACTATCACGACTGTAAACTCCAAGTACGGTAGACATCCACTCAAATCTCCAAGAGCTTAGATCTTTGAAGATATCTAAAGGGGATAGTCAGGCACGTCCAAACATCATATTTAGAACATGCTATAAGAAATAACTAGTGTAACAACGATACAAACATCATCAACATCAGCGGGCGTCCACTCCTCAGTCTCCCTGACATGAGCGAGCGCCAACGCCACTATGGCCATCGGAGTGGCTTGCTTGTAGCGATGGTCTTCGGGAAACCGGTTATCGCCTTCGTGGAAGTGGCCCTTCACCACCCAGCGACCGGGAGCGACAGCTGGAACAAAAAAATGGTATTACACAGCGGCATCTAGCGCCGAAATAAGCAAAGCTTGTACTATGTGAATATTATAACACTTAGACACAGAACAAACATCTAGGTTCACACAAAAGTTTGTCCAGGATGGGAATCGAGCCCACAACCTGCAGCGCAGAAGGCAGAGTTACCAACAGCAGTGAGACTAGTCAGGTTGTCTAGGAAGAGATCGCTTTTTACCAATAAGATAATTTAACGATTAGAACCCATGGGTTCCGAGGGTTCCACATCCAGAACCCAACGCTTCTATTATCGTTGAGTTTATATATCTAATCAGAACCAGAGTTCTGTAGCCTGAACCCACGGGTTCCGAGATCAGAACTCACGCGTCAAGTTATTCAGCGGCTGCGGAATATCCTTCCTCTTAGTGACGCCAACGTCACTGATGCTAAACGGACGCCGCGTCAGATCTGCGCAGCTTTCAAGCAAATGCTCACAGAGGTGAGCGACGCGAGTGAAGTAGAGGAGACAGGCTTTCCCACCGTCACGAAGGCCAACCTTAAGACGTTAGTATACTTTTAAATCATTAATGGAGTCAGAAAAAACGAAATAGGATCACGAATGTAATCCCCAAATACGGTAGACATCCTCTAAGATCTCCTAGGAACTCTGAGAGGATGTCGTCTATACATCTTTAGACAGCTAGCATTGGCACAGTGGACTTGCCTCTAACTAGTCAGAGGCAAGTCCAAACATAGCATTTGGCACATTTAGTAAGAATACCATACGCGACAGGTCACAAGCCCATCGCCGCTTACAAGAATACTAACTTGTATCCTCACGATGTTTTCCTTCACCATTTTGAACATATGATTATGTTATATTATTACATATTATATTATTATGTACTTAAATACACATTTTAATTTTTGAGGTTCGGATTGAAATTTGATGTATCTCCTACTCATTATAGTATAGAATCATGTACAATACATAGTCCGTCTCATTAATAAACGTAGACTAGCGCAGGATTAAATTTAGTCCAACGCTTACGTTTGGACTAGTCGAATTCAATATTAATAAACAAGGATTAGAAATGGAGTTGCTTACATTAAGCTGGTATTAAAAAGTCTTGGTGTAACCTCAGATGATCTTTGGATAAGTAATTTTTTATTAATAGCACCGAGTAGGTATAGGTCTTATGAATAGGGTAAGAAGTATTAGTATTAGTACATGGGTCCTGTTAGGACATAGCAAAATAAAAATCAATAATGTATTATGTTGTTTCTGTAAATAATTATATTATATATTTTATTTACCTTTTTACCATACCTATCAGCAGGCCATGGATGGTAGAGATAATACTTTCCGCCCTCATTCCAAATAGCCGCTTCAAATTCACCGGGAATCTAAAAAAATAATTAAATATCACACTAATAGATAAACCCTATCAAAATATATATAACTAGCAGTCCGCCCCAGCGTCGCACGGGTGTAATAATGATTTTATGACTATTTTTTTTACACCTTGGGTTACATTATCGAAGTTTTAATAGGGATCCCTAATAGTTAGACATATGATATCACAGACTTTTTTGTAGATATCGATGTCCTCTATAAAACTGTAGTACATCACTTTGCTCTATTGTCAATAATTTCTGCAGAAAACGCAATATAAGGATTTTTTTTCTCACTTTGGGTTACATTATCGAAGTTTTCATACGGATCCCTAACGTTTTTGAAAATAATCTATAGCCTATGTTCATCAGGGATAATGTAGGATTTAAATGGTAAAAGAATTTTTGAAATCGGTTCAGTAGTTTCGGAGCCTATTCGATACAAACAAACAAACAAACAATAAAATCTTTCCTCTTTATAATATATTAGTATAGATTCTTTTGTACGTGTTATTGTCACCTAACTCCTCCTAAGCGGCTGGACCGATTTGGTTGTAATTGTATGTTTTGAAAACACAATTAGATCTGGTAGGTGGCGCTGCTGTCGGTATGTCACCAAATTAAATTTGCTAAGTAGTCTTAGTAAAAAGAAAGTCGTTTTAGTTACACTATTTATAACTCAAGAACGGCTGAACCGATTTGGCTGATAATTGGTGGGGAGGAGCTTAGAATCAGAAGACGGACATAGGATACTTTTTAACGGGAACGGAAAAGGGAACAGGATCGGGAACGGGAACGGGAGTGGGAGTGGGAGTGGGAGTGGGAGTGGGAGTGGGAGTGGGAGTGGGATCGGGAACGGGAACGGGAACGGGAACGAGAAATTAACAGTCTAAAGCGATACGAAGTTCGCCGGGTTAGCTAGTCTATTATCTATGACCAAGGGAAATAGGGATTATTTTTTATATATAAAAAATAATCCCTATTTCCCTTGGTCATAGCATCACGCGTGAACAGCTGAACCGATTTTGCCAATTCTTTTATTGTTGTATTCGTTATATGTCAGAAGGTAAATAAAAGAAAATTTTGAAAAATCTAGCGTAAAACTGTAAAATTCTTGAAAAACTGAAAAAGCAACTTAGACAGGACGACTGTCGGGACAGCTAGTAATATTATATAGAGTGTATTATTGGATACCTGTAATAATCCAGAGTCGGATTCCTTGAAGAAAGTGTCGATCCCCCGACACAGATCGAAAACCTTGGGGTTTGCGGACACCATCTTGCCCCAAACAGCTATGCCTCTTTCCTGCAACAAAATATTATAATGAATGAATGAATAGGATCACGACTGTAATCCCCAAGTACGGTAGACATCCTCTTAGATCTCCAGACGCTTAGATCCTTTGAAGATGACTAGTGGGGGTAGTCAGAGGCACGTCCAAACATGCCCACATTTTGCAGTAGTTAGCATTCCATACGTGACAGACTGCAAGCCCATCGCCGCTTATAAGAACACTAACTGGTTTCCTTCACCGTTGTAAGTAAGCACGTGTTTTTGATGCGCATATAAATTTTCGAACAGAAAAATCCATTGATGCAAGCCAGGATTCGAACCCGACCTTCAGATTGAAAATCGAGGTACATCCTACTCGGCCAACACGGCTTTTTCAAACAACAAATTATTATAATTACAACTATACTGATTATAATAATACTAGCTGTTCGCCTCGGCTTCGCACGGGTGGTACCTGGATAAAGAGTAGCCTATGTGTTATTCTGATGTATAAGTTTTATGAAGGAAATATTAATACCTTATGAATATAATTTAAACGGGACCAAGTTTGGACTATTATAGAAAAATAATCACCAGGTAAAAAGATATGCGTTGAACTGAGAACCTACTTTTTTATTGGTTGAAAGGAGAAAAGCCAGCTATAGCGAGGGTTAACGTCAGACAGGCGTCCGGATGTAAAACACCCCAAACCAAATCCTTAAACAACATGTTTTTACAAAAGAAGTAAGTAAAAAGAATAAAACATGTAGTGCCAACACCACATGAAGTGATGATGATAATGATTAGAATCACAATGACTTTGTACCTTATGGATGTACTCCTGATCACGAATCCTGAAGGTTTCCTTCATTTCGCCGAGAACCAGTCGTCGGATAGGACCACCTCGTTCTACAAGAGACTCCTGAAATGCAAGCAACATTCATTTAAGCAACATACATTTAAGGCCCTGTATGTCGACGATTGCTCTTTTACGAAACGAAAAAAGAAATACTTCTGAACAAGCCACATCTCCTATTTTATAATGTACTAGCTGACCCGTGCCCGCTTCGCTGTGCGTAAGACATTTCTAATACCATCGTGGACTTTTTTGTAGACGTTTTTAAGGTGTACAATACTGTAGTACATTATTTTGATATATCTCGTGGGGTTCAGCCAGCATTTGCAATGTAAGCGCAATATATATTATGCATGTATTATACATATAAACCTTCCTCCTGAATCACTCTATCTATTAAAAAAAACCGCATCAAAATCCGTTGTGTAGTTTTAAAGATATAAGCAAACATACATACATACATACATATTACATACAGACGCGGGAAGCGGAAAGCGACTTTGCTTTATACTATGTAGTGATAGTATATGTGAATAAAGATGTACCCATCTTTAATCACTTCGATAAATAATCCTACCGACCGCTGCACGTGGTACTGATCCATGGGCGGCGCGTGGTCCGCCTTTGCTTTTCGAATAAATTAATGATATAAATTATGTATAATTACTTATCAAAAACCTATTCTAGTAGAAATCTAGATCTACATATTACCTATCTTTAACAATAAATCACAAATAATATCTTTATCGTGAAAAGTTTCTGCTATTATGTTTTCAGCTTAATAGAAATCTAGGTAGGAACCTGAAGTAATAAATTTATAAAAATAGGAGATGTGGCTTGTTCAGAAGTATTTCTTTTTTCGTTTCGAAAAAGAGCAATCGTCGACTTACAGGGCCTTAAGCAATATTAATTTAATCAACATTCATTTAAGCAATATTCATTTAAGCAACACACCTATACGTACAGACATCATTTAATTTTAAGTAAGTATAAGCTAGTGGCCAACTATGGAGACGTGGTTTTGTATGTAAAAAAGCTTTTTTTAATTTAAGGCGCTCCCAGTCGACGATTGTTTTTGTTCGAAACGAAAAAAGAAATACTTGTGAACAAGCCACATCTCCTATTTTATAATGTATAGTACATGTG